>CM057234.1:0-5370000 GCA_029891385.1 Erythroxylum novogranatense
TACCATCTTTGTTTACGACTTCACAAAAGTTTTGGTTGAATGTAACTTGAACTAGAATCATATAATTGACTAATACTTATCAAGTTATGCTTTAGACCATCAACTAATAGTACGTTGTTAATGCATGCATGGAATTCTTATCAATCTTACGAATATGCATTCTTTCTAGTGAATCGAAATCCCATAGATTTACCCTCGGTGGTGTTTGTGAGGAAGATCATGGTTTCTTCTATCTTTGGTAACATTTCGGTTTTCTTTTGTTTATTCTATTTACGTAATCAAATTTCACAATTTACTTTGTTATTTTGACGCCTAATTCACTTGAAATGGATAATTCAAGTGGTGAGGATGTGAGCTTGGTATCAACGAACTCTTTGAGGTACTTGTTCCTTTTAAAGGATTGCAAAGGTTGATCGGGTTTCACGAGAAGTTCTTTGGAAATCTTCGAGGTCACAGCCTTCTTAACTCCATCGAGGAACTAGTGTATCGATTCTATCCTGAAAATATATGGTGAGAGGTCGCTTTGCATTCTTGAATCCATGAATATGGTTGATCATGAGAAGATGCAAAATATTGCGAAGCGACTTTTGAAACGTTTAGGCGTCTATCATTAGACTATGAGCATTTCTTTGAAGGTGTAAAGGAATTCATACACCTCTCATCTAAACTTGCTCAAATAGAGGGTCTATGGTGAAGACACATGTTTTGAAAAGCTCATTGACATCTATGACAAAGAAGATGCTATTTGACAATGATTACGCCAACACAAAGCGGCGATAGCTACTTTTGAGGTTTACGAGAACCGCCTTAAGTCGATAAAAGAAGAAGTATGATGAATCGAAAGAGATGCTTCTTGTGCTAGAAAGCGAGTTAGTTATTGTGAGGCTAAGACATTGAAACTACAGGCTTGTGCGGAAGAGTTTGGTGAAGATGCATTGGAGTCGAGAGAAGCATGGATCTTTGCTTATAACGAAATGGTAAAAGCCATGGATGGGAATAGCGAGAAGAAGCTGCGGTGGAAGCATTAAAAGGCAACCTTTGGAGACATGAAGGGTTCGGCTCGAGTTTCCAACTATGTTAAGTTGTAATAATATTGTTGATGTAGAATGAATCGTGTATTTATTGAATTAAGTGATGTTGATGTTTTGTGTAAACAAAAATAAAAGCGAGTCAGTTTGTGTTTCCAAGTTCTAGGATGGGCCATTTTAGAATCTTCTACGGTAGTTCTTGCATTATCTAGGTGAAAGCTAAAGTTCTATCCATTGTAAGTCTTACTAATGACAAGGTTTGGGTGCATTTCGATCTGTATTTCTCCTTTCCGTGGTTACCAAATTTTCTTGAAATGTCGGTGTCTCTTGTGGTGCTCTTCTTCTCTAATTACATTCATGTTTGCTTACTTCTTGAATACGTTTTGGCAAGAATCGACATTATTATACCGGTTAGAACATTATTCGATACAAGAAAAGCAGGTCTTCCGGTTCATACATTTTGGGGTTAGCGTGTCTTTCCTTGCCACAATTAAAAATTATAGCGGTCTCACCTATGAATTAAAGCGTTAATCTCTTTTCTCGTGTTTATTTACATGTCTGGTATTGTGATGTTTGACATTATGCCTATTAATTGAAGCGTCAATCTACAGCCGATGAAGAAATGCATGCGATTAAAAAGAAGAGATTTTAAGTCTAAACGACTTGACATAAATGATGTTGATAAAGTACAAATAATGATGAAAACAAGGCGAATTTTAAAAGCAAACTCAGTTGAAAGCGATGGAAGCAAAACCGGGCCAGGCAGCGAAAGAAAGTTGTCTGAAAAGTAGGCGGGGAGTAAAAGCGGGGCGATGGAAAGCGGAGAAAGCAAAGCACGTGTGAATTAAGAATCAGTTTGAGTTAGTTACAAAAGTCAATTGAATAACCGGTTCTTTCAAGATTCAAGCAATCTCTGTTCTCGTCGTCTTCATCTTACGGAAAGCGAAAATAATTGTAGAAGGTCAATCATCAGAGTAGTACGTGAGAAACCTATTAGCTATGAATTGAAGCGTCAACGGCATTTGGCGAGAATTGCCATTATCATAATAGTTAGAAGATTATTGGATACGAGAAAAACAGATGTGAAAGTGATCAAGTTGTGGTTTTGCTTTTGCTTAGTCTACTTTTGCTTTAATCGCTTTTCAACTTCCGTCTGCTTTCCCTTCTACGGTCCACTTGTCACTTTTAAATCTGCATTTCAAGTTTACGTAAATATGAATTTATTGGCCTAGAAATATTGCCCTTTGGTTTGATTTTATAATATATTTAACTATGTTGAGATTTAAATGCGATTTAAACCAACCGTTCTTCATCGAATGGTTTAATGCGAAGCGAATCGAGTTAAAAGAGCGTCGAGTAATTCGGCGTTGAGCGATAAGTTACACCGTAACTTGTGGAACAAGGAAAGTTACGAAGGAAAATTTAAGTGTTCGAATCCCAACGAGTCTAGAGCATCGCTGACAAGACCACTATATAACCTCAAATCGAAAGCGGTTCGAGTACCATTAGCCTTGAGGCGTTTGATCTCTCTGTCTCTCAAAATCCTATCGAGCGAGATAACCATTGAAGAGCAGAGTATCTGAATCATTTTCAAATCGAAGCAATGGAAGGAGCTATGATGTATGGAAGGCATGTGGACTTGAATCTCTACGAAGAGATACAATGGATATCGAACCGAGATTATTGGGCCATTGGAGAAATTTCTTCGCAATCAGAGAGGATGTGTATCCAAATCGTATTTGATTTTTGGAAGTATGCGAGATGGTGGAAAGACTATTGTGTCAGCGGTGAGCGGAGTTACCATTATTGTTACAATGGACTTAATTGAGAAGGTCGATTGGATGTTCAATAGTTGGAGAAAAGCTTTCTACCAATCCAAAATGGATAACAATAGGCGGTTTAAACGAAGCAGATGTTAGTAAGCGACTTTATGGAGTGAATGACCCATCTGGAAAGGAAGACATCAAATGTCTAGTGCGAAAGCTAGGGTTCTTCATGCGATTACATTGCCTCGCATCGTACTCAAGAACGAGTTCAAGACACTTGGTAACTACCTTCATGGCGATGCTTATTCTATCTGTTGAATCACACACCATTAAATTTACCATTTCGATATTTCATTATATGGTGAAACAAATGAAACATACAACTATTTATCCGTACGGCATGCTATTGACAAGAATTTTAAGAGAATCGGAATTAAATCTTGGAAGTGGGAAAAACCTCGGAGTGCTGTAAAAGCACTATCAATTTAGGTACTATAAATGTAATTGACTTGAAGATTCTCAACAGAGAAATGAAGATTCCGAGAACAAAGTTAGGAATGACGGAGAGGAGTTCTGAAGAAGTCTCCTGCAACAAGTTGCGAGATCTCGAGTGAGCTCACACATGCGGATCAATGGAAGGAGAAAATCATGTGGAGGACCTTCGTTGAAAGAGTTTATCGTCAAGAAGAAGTTAGGCTTGTTCAAGATAATGAAGGTGGGTCAAAAGGAAAGCGGAGGACTACATCCAATCTGCCGACGATATGATACTACACTTACGTCTCTGAACTCGTGGCAGATGATGATCAAGCTTCTTCGCTCGACGCGTAATGAAGTACAAAGTTTACGTCAAGTCAAAGAACGAAGGAAATAATGAATCGAATGGAGAAGATGATGATGATATGCAGCCAGATGATAGATATGCGAGAAGATCTCGATGAAATTTATGCGAGTCATCACCGTTAATCGTTTCTTATTATAACAAATAGGGAGAAGAAGAAGTTGTTATTGTATTCTATGTTTTGTTTTGTTGTCTAATTTGTTATCATATATATATATATATATATATATATGGGTACGACTTATCGGATGTCTTCTATTGATCATCTTGAAGCTTCTTCTTCTCAAGATTAGTCCATCATCTTGCAAGCTCTCAAGAACAAGGTAAGAGTCAATCAATAACTGCTTTTCTTTCAAGATTCAAGAAGAAAGAATAAATAGCGATTCTGTATGAAAGTTATACATACAAGTCGAAATCAAGATTAATTTTTTGTGAGTTACACGAATAAGCTAAATTACAATTAAAGGAACAAAAGTTTGTCCGAAAGACGATTTGTCTAATTAGTCGACAAGCTGTTGCTATTTTTATTTAGAAACTGCTCCAAACATTCTTTTAAGAAAGTTATATGTTCTTTCTTTGGTTGAAATAGATGACGTAAGTTTAATTGTTGTTATGTTCTTGCAATGAAGGATATGATGTATATCGTTAAAGAAGAAGAAGACCAAGAATGGGGTAGGAATTGTTTGATCGAAGTTAAGAGGAGAAAGGTTTGAAAGTTTAGATATAGAGGTATCGAGAGGCGTGGGCGATCTTGCAAGATGATAAAGTGAAACAGGAAGGATTTGCGTTGAGATAGGTTTAAAATAGTTTACATGTAAAGAATAGTTTCAAAGAAGGATTAGTCAATTCAGTATACTCCAGGAATCGGTGGCTGAAATTTAAAACGAGTTGGAAATGACATCAAGTGAATCGCTTTAAATAAAGAAGAACAAGAGGAAGTTAAAAGAAGCAAACATAATTTGTGCGAAGAGAAACCGAGAAGAAAACGAAAGCAAGAAGCGTAACGGTCGCTGAATCATCGATCCATATTACGAAGAAGAATGTTTATTATCTCGACAGATAATTTTGTGGCAAAATCTTCAACACCTCGTCGATTGTCATTATTTGGCGAAGGTGTCAAGACTTTTCATAGATCATCCGTCAGAATGTTTGCAGGACACTCATCTTCATGATGATAGTTACCAACCCCATAAGGAAGATGACATGGTGAGTGGCAAATGGTTCAAAGAAATTAGATGATATAATAGAAACTCCATCATCGAACCGAGTAAGATGACGCTGAGGATTTTCCAGATACCAGTGTATTGAAAAAGATTGAAGTATAGGAGTTACGATCCGGAAGATCTAATTATTGGAGAGACTCACAAAGAAGACGAAGCTTGGATTTTATCGATGCAAGAGAAAACAGAGGAGTTGAAAATACATGAAGTTGAAAAATAGACGAACTCGTAAAAGCGATTTAAGTTGAAAAATAGACGAAGTCGAAAAGGCATTTAAGTATGCGAAGAAATACAAACATAGACGAAGTTGACGGACACAAGGTCGAGAACGCAGACGGTTAAGTTAACAACGAGCACGAAGTTCACAACACCGACTAAGTTTACAACACGCACGAAGTTAACAACACGACGGTTAACAACACAAATGAACTCGATAAAGCACACTAAGCATATGCAAGAATGAGTTTGAGTTAGCTACGCACTCCATCATTTGAATAAGCATTTCTTTCAACATTAAAGAAGAAAGAATGAAGAAGCGATTAGAGACAAAATTTTTAAATACAAGTCGAAAGTTATGAGAATCGGGTTTTTCCTATTACGACGAGTATCTCATGGCAGTTAGGCGTCGATTATGGCGTACATTATTTACTCTTGACAGCTTATCCATTTGTGACGGCAAGTGGTATTGACATCGGAAACCTTTTTTCGAGACATAGTTTAGGCGATGAAGAAGATTCAGGATTTTTCCTAAAATATCAAAAATCAATATATATTAAGCAAGCGATATAAGGGAGATGAATTGAAACTAAATGGCACATACAGAAATAATTAAAGATGATGTTATAGATAAAATCAAGATAAAGTAAGAATAAAAAGCACCTGAGAGTGGTGAAACTGAGCTCTGCTGTAGTTCATCAGCATCAATTTTCCGGCAGTAAACAACAGTAAATCGTTGCACGACCCGCAGACCGAAAGTGTTCATCGGCTTCGTGGAGAAGAAAGGTATCGCTTTTCAATTGTCGTAGACTTTCTCGAGGAAGATCCATGTTCTTATAACGGAGAAGAAAAAATGTCCATTGTCAGTGAAATAACTAGTTGAAAATATTTCGGGCTGATTAAACTGGAAATGTACATGAAAGAAGGAAGGGAAAATATAACCTCATTGTAATATTTCATTGCTTCAACGGCGGTTAAGTTTAATAGTTTCTCGGAGGTCGAAAATAGAAGTCGTTATAGTTCCGGTGTCATCGGTCAAATCCATGTCGTATCGGCATCTGCTCAATAAAGTAAGAATAGTAGGGTAGGCAAAAAAGTAGTGCAGGCGACATGGAAGTAAAAAAGTCATGCGAAAAATATGGAATAGACACGAAAGGAATAAGCAACAAATCGAAGATTGCAAATAGAAAGCGAAACCTTGGCTCTGCATGCGTTTTCTCAAAGAATTACAAGTAAAGAGAACTCCGGATCAAAGAATTTGTAGACCGGAAGCATTTGTTGCATGCCATATACCAAAATTTTTGTAAAATGTGCTGAAAGGAAATTTTGGCTTCAATCCATGATATCTAAGGAAAAGTTGATAACAATGTTCAGAGGAAGAAGTTTCAAATTCAATATGTCACCGGAATATGCGATGTGATTACCTTAGGGTAGAATCTAAAGACATGATCTTGGTGATATCTTTGGTGAGATCCGTAAGATATACGGGATTATATGTAAAGTAAGATTTTCCATTGACGAGGTTTTTGATGTGGTTGTTATTTCATTGTACTTGTAACATAATATTTATATAGGCGACAAAAGAAAGACATTTTAAAATTCCTATATAATTTGTAACAAAATGTTAGAAAGGTTGTACGTAACATAATGGATTACCAATTTTTGAGATCGGCAACTTCTTGTATGGGTGGCTCAACGAGGATGGCTGAGTCGAACCACGTTGACAATGCAACGACTAACATTTCAAAATGATTTTTTAGATAGAATGAAAAGGACGAGTAAGATGTGTTATTATGAGCAAGGAACAAATACCGTTAAAGAAATTAACTTTGAGATTCATGCAAACAATAACTGGATGAGAGTGAAGTAATTCCATAATCTTACGCCCTCGTTCTCAACAAAACAATTCCAAAGCGATAGTATAACCGCTTGTTCCCTAAAAAACAAGAGATAACGAGAAGATGTAAAATTTGTTCATCTCGACACAAAATAGTAACAAAGATACAGAGTGAAATTACTCTTTATTTATGATAACAAATTTTGGACAATTGAAGCTTTTCCGTCTCTGGCGACATCTTTTTTCCAACACTTCAACGACGACGGCTATAATATCTATCATGTGTTAAACATTAATGTAATCACAAAGTGGAAAGTTTTGTAAGATTGTATGAAAAATATATTAAGCATCTAACCAATGATTTTTGCTTGTCGTCCACATAATCCATAAGACTTTGGAAAGGCGTGAAGTTGAAAATCAGAGGGATGATTGCATCGTCTTGTGTGACAGGTTCGATGACCGTGCGACTTGTGAGAATCCACTGTATGTTCAAATTTTCAGTTTGATACTGAAGGGGAATTGATTTGACAATTGCATTAGAAATGATATATTCTTGACACTACAGTAAAATGTCTCCAATTCTTTGTATATCATTGTTGAATATGATACCCTCAACTTGTGATCCCTGTTAATTATAAAGAAATTATTGATAGGTAAGTTGATAAAATGTGAAAGGAAAAAAGTGTAATTGATATACCTGAGAATCGCAGAAGACAAACTTTTGTCTTTTAGTCGGTGAATTAACCAAACAACGACTGTTGTTTTGTTGGACCATCACTGACAAGACCATGATTGCGCTCCGGGCAAAATATTCTTCATCGATAAACGATTATCCATCTTTGAAAGAAAATGTTGGATGGTCAAGCGAAGACAAATAATTATGCCTATAAAATCAAATCATGTGAACCGAGACAACAAACAAATAATATACCTTGTCTTGTGAGGAAATTTGATGTTTTATTATTTGACTAATTCAAAATTTCACGTAAAACAATATTCCTTGTCTTTTTTCAAGTCTAAAGATTGAAAAGTTCCAGGAATAATAAGAACTTTAATCGATTCAGAGTTCGCGCTGACTTGAAAGCTACATATAATTGTCCGTGTGAGAATACGAGGTTGACGGAGATAAATTCCAACATGATCAAGTGTTTGACCTTGGGATTTGTTTATAGTCATTGCAAAACACGATTTAATTGAAATTGTGTTACGATAAAAGGAATTCCATTTTTTCGTTCTCCGGAGATTGCAAGGAATCTTAGGTATAAAATGATTTTTCCTTTGTGAGGTCCAAAACAATTTCAGCTGAAATTGTATGATCTTTTAGTTTGCGCATATCAACCTTGTTCCATTGCATAATCCTTCCGTTGGATTTAAATTTCTCGAAGCATAATTGGAGAGCCTTCTTTCAAAAAAAGTTTATGAGGAGGTAGTCCTTTAGGGTTCAAAGAATTGAGAAAATATTGATAATCGACTTGATGTCTGCGATCAACCGTCTTGTCAAAACTCACATATGAATGCAAATCTCCGTTAATTTTGAATCATGATGTCATTAATTTTATCAACACAATTATTAGTTGGACATAGCACGATCTGCTTATCATCCGATACGGTCGGATGAATATAAGCTTAGGTCGGGAAAACATTTTCCAAAGAACCTAGTAAGCACAATCAGTATATTAGGAAAGTATAATCGTAATGCAAAAAAGATTAGTATGTAATTTAATGAAAAAGAAGCAACCTATGAATGATTCATCCTTGTTGTCGTAAGGAATAATGAGTTCATCGGTAAACATATTTGATCTTGTTCATCCATTGGTTGAGCCTTCTCAACCCGCAATAAGAAATCACAAAATGTGGATTTGAGATAGCTCTCATATTTGTCGTTAAACGAGTTTAGAGATATCTTGCCAGAGATGTGAATTTAGAAGACTTGAATCAATGAGTTGTTGTTTCGTTGCTTGGTGAATAGCGGCAATGTTTGGCGAAAGTCACCACCAAATACAACAATTTTACCTCCAAAGGTTGATCGAGTTCATTATATCTTGTAGTAAACCATTAAATGCTTCGATGGCTTCTCGTTTTGCCATGGAAGCCTCGTCCCATAAAATAAGGTTTGGATTCAAATATCAATTTTGCAACACCGCTTTGTTTGCTCAATGACAAACTTTTGCTTTGATAAATCAAGGGGATTTTAAATCTTGAGTGAGTCATCCTACCGCTTGGAAGAATTGACGCAAGAACCTTTGTCGCCATCTTCTATTGCAATGTGTCTCTGTGATCGTAAATTTGCAAGAAGAGCTCGATATAAGAAAGTTTTACCTGTTCCCCGGGACCATCGATAAAATAACTTGCACTCGTTGAAGTGAGAACTGATTTCATTATTAAATCAAATCGTGCTTTTCTTTGGCTGTTTAGTTTTGATTGTAATAAGAAGTCCTGTTCATCAATCTCTATATTCATCTCACTTTCTACCTCCTTATTTTGCCAGCCAGATAATCGATAAGAAATTCATGTTCGATTGAAATGATAATCACCAAGCTTTTTCCCATTTGTTCCAGAGATTTATTGATATCTTGAAGAGCCATTTTTGTAATATCATCATATGTATACGTATTAGAGGATGAATAAGCATATAGGTAGTCAGAGCAGAGGTGGTCTCTGAAAGTTTCCCAGAGTTCCCTAAGTTTTTTGGTGAACAATAGAACAAGAGTGTAGCAAATAACAATCTGAGGGATGTTGGCATTTGAAATATGACAGCTTCGTCAAGTGTTTGTTGTATGTAAGAGTCAGATGCTAGCAATCCTAATTGCAGTGCAGCATCCCTGAAATAGTTCACCTTTTCACCATCAACAGTTAACAAGTTGTCAAACGACGTTGGTCCTCTAACATTTGCGAGCAATAATCTCAAGTAATACCTTTCTCCTTCTCGAGGGTCAACAGTGACTAATCGTCCTATCACTTTTCTCCGCTTTCTTTTCGACCACGTCCTTGTTTTTTGATTCCAAACAAAATGTTGAGGGAAATCCGCATACAGACATTTCATTTCTGCAGCCTTTTGATTTGTTGAATTGATCCAAAAATTCCGTAAGCATTGTTTTGGAGAAGTCAAAATTCCTCGATAAATAAGACAAATTAGCATCTTTAGCGAAGAAGCAGTTGTTGATCCGGAAGGTGAACTTGGAGTATATAGATGGATGGATTAATCTCGCAAGCGGAATTCATATATCGCCATAAAGCTTGGGGTGAAATCCAACGGCCTTCTTGAAATTTGTGATTTCGTCAATATCGGACTGGTTTCTTGGTCGTTGGCGCTAAAGTTGACAAGGTCGTGGCCTTAAATACATATTTGTATAAATATTTAACAAGCTTCACAAAGGAACATATTTCAACATTAATGTGGCGGTCAAGCAACATCGAAGGTGCAGGTTATGAGGAACCACCCATCTATTATCAACCTCATGTCTGGATATTTTAACTTTTCTTCCATTATCTCTACGTCTATAGCACGGATAACTGTCTTCGCCATGGACAGTGAAAGGAGTAAAATCCTTGGGGTAATGACTTTTGCATACACCATTTCTCATGCGAGCACCTTTGCTTGTTCATAAAACCACAAGGACCGTGGATCATGTGCTTAATGACAAGAGAATATAATCTGGAATTATCATCAGGATTAGGTATTTCAGCTGATATGATTTGATCATAGGAATCTGGATTCAACAGCTTAAATTGTGGTTGAAGTATTAGAAGCAAGTGAGCATGAGGGAATCCACGCTTTTGAAATTCAATTACGTAAACAAATGCGGCAACATCTCGAAATATTCCTTTTTGATTAAGTGATTTTCGAATTTCAAATTTAATACGAACACTCTGCATGATAAATCTGGTCTCTCTTGTGCTTTTCATGGAATTTAAGATTCTCTTGTATTTCCTTCCACATAGGGTCGTAAGTCATAGTGAGAAAAAATCTGGTTTGCCATATTTTTGCACGAGCCATTGCATCTAGATAAGCGCGTTTCATGTCCTTGGTAGCCGATAAATGAAGTTGGAGGACAACTCGCCGCCAATTGTAGAAGCTTCAGTTTGACCAATATTAACGCTATCTAAAACACCTCGCAAAATTTCGATCGTATTTAGATTACTTTTTCCTATGGAATTCAAGCCGTGATGTTTCAATCTTTATATAAGAACCAACAACGAATTGTTGTAGTAGTCTTAAGTCGTGGATAAGCATGGATTCATCATAACTTCTCATTTGAAGTCGATGGCGAATACTCTCTCGCAGATACTACGCCATGTTTGCGATCCGGTCCTTGAGTAATTAGTAATAGTAAGAAAAAAATGATAAATTAGTTTTGCCCAATTAGACAATATGTCGGAACCAAGGTAATAAGCATACAACTAACCTATGTTTTCGAGAGCAAATAATTCAGCTGCTTGAGTAAAAGTGTTTAAAGGAGCACCGCTTGTTTGATCAGAACCATTGGTGCTGTTTGTTTGAGAATTTAACCGCTTAATGCGAGGATGTCATCCTGATTCACCCCGTGGAAACAGAAGTGGGTATTGAAGCGGGTCGTAGCATGCATAATAAGATTGAATTCTATAGCTCCGACCTGAGTGACTGTAGACTTGGATATGAGGAGATTTATCATGCTGTTCATCATCAGTTTCAGTCCATATAGCAACTACTTGGGATGCAGTTGGAAGATTGTAAACGCTACCGATCAAGACCCGGATAACATCTCAGAACAATCTGGTGATTTTCAAGGGAAGGAATATCTTTAAGACGGCGAAAGAACCTAGCATAAGGGTTATCTTGAAGAATTGTCATAATCAGCTTCAAGGTACTTTCACGAAGTTTATCACAACTGTCGAGCCTTTGTTGTAGTTCTTCATCGGTATCAAAGAAATAAAGTTGGATTCCAGATACTTTATTGCTTGTCGACACTAAACTGTCAAGGAAATGGTAAACTTGTCCTTGAACACGGAATGTATAAACTCCCATTGTGTTTTTGTCACCACGATCATATCCGGCTCCATAGGAAGTGAAAGCTACATTGTTATTATATGTATCGAACATTCTTTCCGAAATGTTGGATTCTTCGTCGCTATTTAGAAACAAAGACTTTAAAGCATAAGGCATCGAGGAGCAACAATAGAAATTTGTCTGACGAACAACAAAGCGATGGAGGTTCAAGGTAAAATCGTTTTGCGTTACAATATTGACAATCTTCAACAAAAGGGAGCCGTTTCTTCAACCGTAAATTCTGTAACAATGTTAATGTTGTAGGAGATGTGCGATGATTTATCCTTGAAACGTATAAAAGGACATTATAATGATGTGGAGTAATTAGGTTGGAAATAGTTTGATATATTGTAAAACAGTTACCTTCATTTATGTAAGAGGGTTCATAACTTGGAAGTTGGTGGTGGAAGGTTCGATATTAATGAAAGATTCCTTCATTGAGGAGTAATTCTTTCTTTGAAGTGTAGATGAAGTGGAAGATGTGTTTTTAGCAGCTCGATTTTCTCTACGTCGTCAACAATTCTTGTTTTTTCATTTGACATTTGAGCATAATTTTGGCGTCTTTTAGCATTTCTATCCATATGTAAATACCGAGGAATCGATATAATATAAACGTCCTTGATCTATCCATTCATGATCTTCGTGTATCACAAGTGAACATTAATAAATAACCATTATGTTTATGACCTAATAAACAATATGTCGAGCAAACATGAATACAAACCATTTAAACAACTAAAGCGTAATTTATATAAAAAAATTATTTAATTTAACTACAAAAATAGAGTATACATGCAGCCACAACGTAGAAAGGAGAATATGCTCTATTCAGGGTTAATAAATAACAACAGCAAATTTTGACTCAAAATTTATTTTACCTAAACATATATACCTTAGTACTCCAAGAATGCGTGAGAGAATAAGCACGGAACCTGAAAAAATGGAGTATAAATGCGGTTAGAATCTAGAATCGTGAATTTGATAACTAAAAGAAGAGGGTAGTTGAGAGAAGTAAAGTTTGGGTGGAGAAAATGTTTCAATTGGTTGGGATAGATTTGGTTTAAGGATTAAGAGAGGAGAACGGTGAAGTTAGAATATAAAGGTGTCATTGAGTGCGGACGACGATCAAATATCGTTCTAAGTTATTTTGATGCCAAAGAAATTGCTCTTGAATGATTGATTGACAAAGGGATGCAAAAGGCAAGCTTCGGAAGAAAAGGAAATGATTGTAGAAGACACGTCGGAAGAAACGTAAAGGCAAACAACGATAGTAATTTCGAAGAAGAAAATAATTGTAGAAGGTCAACTCGTCCCGAGTAGCACGTGTATAATAATTTTATCACCTATGAATTGAAGCGCCGATCTCTCTGTGGTGCTCTTCTTCTCTAATTATGTTCATGTTTGCTTACTTCTACAATATGTTTTTGGCAGGAATCGACATTATTATACTAGTTAGAAGATTATTCCATACAAGAAAAGCACGTTAATTATGACGGTCTGACCTATGAATTAAAACGTTAATCTCTGTTCTGGCGTTTACTTCTGCAATACGCTGCTGGCAGTGTTTGACATTATACGTATTAATTGAAGCGTCAATCCGGTGACACAAGAAACTTGCGGTTTAAAGGAAGAGATTGTTAAGTCAAAACAACTTGACATCAATGATTTCGATGAAGTACAAATAATGATGAAAAGGAGACGATGAAAACAAGGCGGAAGTTTAAAAGCAAACACAAGTTGAAAAGGATGGAAGCAAAACCGGGCGGAAGCAAAAGCATTTAAAGTTGTGCAAAAGTAGACCGGAGTAAAAGCAGACGGTCAAAAGCAGATGAAAGCAAACCACGTGTGAATTACGAATCAGTTTATGACCTATGAATTGAAACGTCAATCTCTGTTATGGTCCTCTTCTTGTCTTTGTAGTCCTCATTTTGCTTATTTCTGGAATAGGTTATTGGCATTTGGCTGGAATCGAGATTATCATAGCAGTTAGAAGATTATTGGATACAAGACAAAGAGATGTGAAAATGATTCATACATTTTGGGAGTAACCGTAATGCGTCTGACGAGATAAAATTTTGTTCTAAGTTATTTTGATGCTAAAGAAATGGCCCTTGAATGATTGATTGATAAAGGGATGCAAAAAGCCGAGCTTCGAAAGAAGAGCAAATGATCGTAGAAGGTGAACCTGCCACGAAGAAAAGTAAAGGAAAACAATGATAGTAATTTGGAAGAAGAAAATAATTGTAGAAGGTCAACTTTGTCCCAGTAGGGCGTGTATAATAATTTTATCACTATGAATTGAAACGTCGATCTCTACTATGGTGCTCTTCTTCTAATTACATTCATGTTTGCTTACTTCTTCAATACGTTTTGGCGAGAATCGACATTATTATACCGTTAGAACATTATTCCATACAAGAAAAGCAGGTCTTCTTAATCTACGCTACGGTGTTTACTACTGCAATCGCTATTGGAAGTGTTTGACATTACCTATTAATTCAACGTCAATCTACCCGATGAAGAAATCTCTGCGAGCTAAAAGGAGGAGATTGTTAAGTCAAAACGACTTAACATAAATGATTTCGATGAAGTACAAATAATTATGAAAAGGAGATGATGAAAACAAGACGGAAGTTGAAAAGCAAACACAAGTTCAAAAGCGATGGAAGCAAAAGCGGGCGAAAGTTGTGCAAAAGTAGGCGGCGGTAAAAAGACGATGCAAAATGAGGCGAAACCAAAGCACGTGTGAATTACGAATCAGTTTGAGTTAGTTACATAACTCGATTGAATAACATGTTACATCAAGAATCAAGCAATCTCTGTTATGGTCGTCTTCCTCTTGCGAAAAAGAAAATAATTGTAGAAGGTCAACTGTCGAGAGTAGCGGTAAGAAATCTTTCACCTATGAATTGAATCGTCAATCTACTGTTATGGTCCTCTGCTCTTTGCATTCCGATTTTGCTTACTGAATCGTGATTGGTATTTGGCGAGAATTGACATTATCATACCGTTAGAAGATTATTGCATAGAAGAAATACGAGATGTCAAACTGTTGTGTCAACAATTAAGCAATCTACTTACGTCGTCTTCCTCTTGCGAAAAACATAAAATAATTGTAGAAGGTAAACCCGCCGAAGTAGCGGTAAGAAATCTATCACCTATGAATTGAAGCGTCAATCGTGTTCGGTCCTCTTCTCTTTGCGTCCTCATTTTGCATACTTGTGGAATCGTTATTGGTATTTGGCGAGAATCGACATTATCATACCGCTTAGAAGATTATTGCATAGAAGAAAACGATTACGAGAGTCATTCATACATTTTGGGGTTACGGTGTATTTCCTTGCCACAAATAAATCAATATGACGATGTCGAAGTCTTATCACGTATGAATTGAAGCGTGAATCGTGTTCTAGTTTACTTCGCAACACGCTATTGGCGAAGTTTGACATTATTATAAGCGGCTAGAAGATTGTACCTATTAATTGAAAACTCAATCTACGAGAGAAAAAATCTATGCAGAGCGGAACCTATTGAATCGCATGTTAAGTAAAAATGACTTGACATATATGATTTGAATGAAAACAAACGAACAAAAAAGAGAGAATTGAAAGCATAAATAATATGTTGACTTGACTCTTATTTATAACCTTCGTGTTCAACCGCTTGTCCACCTATCTGTAGTAGCATTATTCGAGAAATTTAGACATAAAAGGCGATATGTTCACCATGCGATGACGTCTTTAAATAAAGAAGACGAAAGAATAAAGAATTCAAGAAAAGTGTCGGGCCCAAAATATTTTTTAAAATTAAGCATGATTAGATTGATTAAGTAAGTTAAGTTAGCATTATTTTGGAATTCATGTGGGTAGATGAATGATGTAAGTTTAAGTGAGATTATAGCATGTTGAGAGTGGAGTGGATGACTTGAGAGGTTTAGAAGATAAAGAAATATGTTAGGAATCCAATGCTTCAAGAATCGGGTCATTTGAGCTCTATAGCTCAAGTTATCCCGAAAACACCGATCTATGCATGGATTTGTTTTCTTTCAAATGATTTTTATTTCACGATTTTCGCTTCAGTGGTTTTCGCTTCACTGATTTTCCTTCAATGATTTTGCTTCAAATGATTTTCGCTTCACTTGCTTTTTGTTTTTCAATTTTCCTTGGTGATTTTTGCTTCATTGGTTTTCACTTCAAATGATTTTTGTTTCAATGATTTTGGTTCAAATGATTTTTGTTTCAGTGATTTTCTGTTCAATGATTTTCGGTTCAGGTGATTTTGTTTCAATGATTTTCCTTCAATTGAATTTTTTCACCGATTTTATTTTCAATGATTTTCTTTCACCGATTTTCGTTTCGGTGATTTTCCTTGGTGATTTTCCTAATCGGGTCATTTGAGCTCTATAGCTCAAGTTATCCCGAAAACACCGATCTATGCACAATTTGTTTTTTTTCATTGATTTTATTTCACCGATTTTCGCTTCACTGGTTTTCGCTTGGTGATTTTCCTTCAAATGATTTTTGCTTGGTGATTTTTGCTTCATGATTTTCGCTTCACTTGTTTTTTGTTTCAAATTGATTTTCCTTGGTGATTTTTGCTTCAATTGGTTTTCGCTTCAATGATTTTTGTTTCATTGATTTTCGGTTCGGTGATTTTTGTTTCAATGATTTTCGGTCAATGATTTTCTGGTTCAATGATTTTTGTTTGGTGATTTTCCTTCAATTGAATTTTTTCACCGATTTTCGCTTCACTGATTTTCTTTCGGTGATTTTCGTTTGGTGATTTTCCTTCAGTGATTTTCTGTCGATATAAGTGGAGCGTTAGTCAAGTGTTTTGGGCATAGTTAGAGGTCAATCTCATTTTCCGGTCTTCATGAGAGTTGTATATCTAGATGTACAAATGCATGAGTTAATGAAAACAGATTACATCGCCTGCTTTTTTTTCAGCATGACGTCTGCTTTTAAATGCATCTTTATGTCTTCGTCTCACTTTTGTATACTCCGTCATATTGTTAACTTCGTCTACTTTTTGAACTCCGTTTATATTTTAAACTTCGTCAACTTTTAAACTCCGTCTATATTTAAGACTTCGCTACTTTTTCAATCCATCGATTTTGAACTTCGCCTACTTTCTCAACTCCCATCCCAATACACACGTAGTAGATTATGGGGTCCAAAACATGTCTTTAAAGTACTTGCAGAGGACAAGGTAAAATTAGTTACTTACTTTCTATATGAGATTTTTCACTTGTGTATCGATATTATCTTGAAAAAATATAAATTGCAAAGCTTTGAACTTATAGTCTCATTATTGTTAGTATAAATGCCTTTTAAATCATCTTTATGTCTTCGCCTCGACTTTTGTATTCTCCATGTGTATTGTTAACTTGGTATACTTTTTCAACCCCTTTATATTTTTAACTTCAACTTTTTCAAGTCCATCGATTTTTAAGTTCGTCTACTTTTTCAAGTCCGTCTATATTTAGAACTTCGCCAACTTTTTCAACTGCAATGATGTTTAACCGCCTGCTTTTTCCTTCTTCGTCATTAGAGGTGAGAAAAGCGGACGATTGAAAGCAAAGCAAAGCAAATCACCTCCGAATTAAGAAGCGGGACGATAGAAGAAGCAAATCACCTCTCAATTAAGAAGCGAGACCATAGAAGTGAAACGATGAAAGTAAGATCTTGAAAAGTTAAAACCCCGCGCTTTTCAGTTAAATGCCTTTTGTGCTTCGTCTGCTTTTCTTCAGATCGTCGCTTTTAAATGCATCTTTATGTCTTCGCCTCACTTTTGTATTCTCCGTCTGGATTGTTAACTTCGCTTACTTTTTCAACTCCGGTTATATTTTAAACTTCGTCACTTTTTCAACTCGGTTATATTTTACACTTCGTGCATTAGAGGTGAGAAAAGCGACGATGGAAAGCAAAGCAAATAACCTCCGAATTCGAAGCGAGACGATACAGTGAAACGATCAAAGTGAGATATTGAAAAGTGAAAAGCACGTCAAGTAAGACATAAAGCGAGAAAAGTTGCGACAGCAAACTAAGACATAAAACTTAATGGGATAGATTGCATGCTCCTCCATCCCATTCGCTCTTAATATATATCGTAATAAAACTTTTCAAAGCTGCAGCCTTCAGTAGTTATATGGACAAAGATCGACGATGAATCGCTCATATCCAAGTCTCGCTTCTGGCTTCTTTGTTGAACGATCCATTTTCGATTAAAGCGATGATTCTGGTGATAATCGTAAAACTTCGCTTTCACAGAGGAGTTCGTTTCGACATGAGAAAATATATGTACAAGGAAAGAGGATGATGGTGGTGAAGTAACGACTTTGCAATTTATGATAAATCTCCTCATAGCTAAGTCGGACTACGCCTTACTGCGTTTGGGGCACTCTTTTGAAGTCTCGACCACGCATTCTTTATTCGAGCCATCGTATTACGGATGGCAACATGAAAAATCTCCTCATATCCAAGTCTGTTGTAGCCCTCGAAAACATCAGACACACCAAAACCTCCGACGTGCGGTTGGTGAAAACCTTAAACAACCTTATGTTCAAGACTACGCCTTCTGCGGTGAAGTAGCGACTTTGCAATTTATGAAGCTACAATATCGATAAATATCCTCATATCCAAGTCGCACTACAAACAAAAATAGCCAAATACTGAAACCATCTGTACAAAAAAAAACCTTATGTACAAGACTACGCCTTCTTTGGTGAAGTAGCGACTTTGCAATTATGAAGCTACAATATCGATAAATATCCTCATATCCAAGTCTGCTTTACAAAGAAAAATAGCCAAATACGAAACTCTCAGACAAACAAAAAAATCCTAAAAGAAGATTTACAAGTAACAAAGGACAAAAAGCAACATGAAGCAACTCTTTCGACAAAGAACAACAGTCCACAAGAACGATCAAACAACAAATTATGACAACCACGATAACAACACAGAGATAAGAGAGGATAAGAAAAGCGTTAAGAAGATTTACAAGTAACACGAAGCGAAACCTAAGACCAATCGAAACCGTAACGTAAATCTTCTTTACGCAGCTTCATCTTCTCTTATCTCTCGTGGATATTGTCGTGGTCATCGCAGCTATTGTTCTGCGAAAAGTATCGGTGTTCACCAATCAACAAAGAACAACAAACTAGGACAACAGAACAGAGAAACCACCGATACTCTTTCGACAACAACAACAGCTACGACAACACGAACGGAGAAACCACCGATACTCTTTCGACAACAACAAATGGAGAAAGCGGAGGAACGCAAGGCGTAGAGGAAAAACAAAGAGAGAAAGGACACAACATGAATGAAGAGATATGAACACATATAAGCGAAGACAAGGGCACGCATTGGGCGGTCGTCTGTGCGGTCGCTCGACAAAATATTACAATGAAGATTGCGTCTCAAGATTGAAGATTGTGTCGAAGATTGCGTGTATATCGCCAAGAAACAACATTCAATAAATATCGGATTAAATAAATGGACGAAGAAGGAGATCTGACTGAATATAGGCCGTCAGATTACATGAAAAAGCAGAAAATGTAAATCGCTGGATTAAATGGACGAAGCAGATCTGACTGAATATAGGCCGTCAGATTAAATGAACGAATGGGATGGATTGCATGGTCGTCCATCCCATTCGCTCTTAGTATATATACTTAATAATGAGTTGCTTCTCAAAATTATAAGACACTACAGATTGAAGCCTAAGTTATGAGAATTGTTTGTAGTGTAAAACAGCAAGACATTTATCTTCTTCTTTTCCTAACATCAAGTACAACATTTCATTTTTGTTGGGTAGGAATACTACCACCTTCAATATTCCCACTAGCATGTTGAACATCAATAAAAGAACTTCCACTATTAATTTCGTAATTCAATTTTTACTTTCTATCTTTCTTATGTTGATCTCTCAAAACAAACTTTTCATTCTTTATTTCACATCATAACTCACTTTTTTACAAAATTCCACAACACTTTTGATCCCGATTAAATGTTTCTTTAATTTAGTGATTCATTCATCTTTCAAATGCTTGTTATAAAACAAACAAATGATTCGGTTCTTCATTCCAGGAATCAATCCAACATAAGTCCAAACTAGGTTATTGAACCTTCTTAAAGTGGTTAAATTATCATGAACACTTAAACTTTCTTTCATTTATTTATAAAAATAAATAAAGATATATGTCAAAATTAACTTAATAACTTTATATCAAAATAAAGAACATATTATTTCGTTATCAACTACAACAACAAAATATGTATTGTTTAACTCAAAAGTCAAAATATCACAAAAGCATATACATCTTACATAACTCATATTATATTATTACACCATTCAACTATAAACTAAAGACATACACTCATAATTATAATCTATTCAATTTCAACCATAACTTACAACTATAAGTTTACAACCTATTTTATGTAATCAAATAATTCAACTATAAATTAATCTATTTTATTTGCTTATACATTTCAAATTGTAATGTTTATCAATATTTTGTTTCTTAACTAATTTTAACCAACATTATTACTAAAATCCTAATTCTCATTTTAATTTAATAATCTTTCATTCGCCAATTTAATTATCATTCTTAGTTTTTAATTAACTCCACAATCAACTTATATAATATATTACACGTTTAATTTAATTCAACACAATTCATGAAGAATCAATAATTCAACACACGTAATTAATACACAATACAAAGTTACGAGACACAAATACATAATTTATCATAAATTCATCATTTAATATTCATTTATTTATATTAATATTATGTAGAACACAAATATACAATTCAATATTCAGATGAACAATCAACTGATGAAGTGATCAACACAATTCAATATTTCAATATCAATTTTCATAATTCCATAATCTACAATTCTACAATTTGTCAAAATTTGTTGCAAGAGCTGAATCCTAGCGTAAGTGTACGTAGTGGACCAGTAGTGCCGGTCAGCAAATGTGGGTTAGCTGACTAGATATGGTCTTCAGGGTGCGTTTGCGACTGGATCTAGCCATTTGGTGCTGGTGCTAATCTGGGAGCGGTCTGACTAGTGCGACTCGCGATGATGCGGTTGGTGTGATGGGTATGATCGCTTGACTAGTGTGGCAGTGCGAGTTGCGATGATGACCAGGATGGCGGATTGAGAGGAGAGCATGGTGAGATTGAGGTGCGAGCGAGACATCAAAGGGCAGAATGGGTGGGAACTGGGGTTAAATTTTGTAAAAATTCTGTTAAGCCCCTCAATTTTTTACAAATTTACAATTTAATCTGATATTTCAACCAGATACGATACTGTATCCGTAACGCTCTCGCTCTCTCGATTTCCAAACAACCCCGTTGCAAACCATATTACAGTGAGCAAGACTCATAATATGGAAACATTGCGTGAGTCCATACTTACCGTACATAAAATGTCTAAAATGATTATTATTAATTTTATTAAATAAGAATAATTAAACGATTAACAAATAAAAATATTAATTAGAATTGAAATTGCTTTCATAGCAAATCTTGTTTGCCTTCTTTATAATTAAGGTTTGCAGTAACGGAAACATGCATTTTTCGTTACCTAGCTTAGATAGTACACTACAAGAAATCCGATGATTACCGACGGAAATTACTGTCGGTAAATAACGAATTTCCGTCGCTGAAGACAATCACCGACAGAATTTGGTGGCGTGAAATTCCGTCGGTGAATGAGCCGAAGCTAAAAACACCGACCGAAATATTCCGTCGCAATTTTACGGTGAAATAACGATTTAAGACTTTGTCGTCGGTATATATTTATCTACTAATGACAAGTAATATTCCGTCGGTGAAATTGATCCGGATTAACCAACTTTTTCCGACGGGTAAGTGGACCGTCGGTAAATTTTGTTAGTTACCGAAGGAAATTTGTCCGTCGGTAATAAATGTTAAATTTGTTTTTTTTTTTTATGTTTTGTTGTTATAATAATGTTATATTATATATATATATTATGTATTTGTGTTACGCTCTATTAATGAATAATGAGACAATTTTAAATAATAAAACATATGAAGAATTTAATTTAGTTATTAAAATGAATAAAGAACAAATCTCTTATATTTTGAATTGAAAACAAATGACAATGTAATTCACAAATTCGTGATGATCATGGATGGTCCAGCGTGTCCCCCTCTTTAACATTTCCATCTCCGCTAAGCTTAGTCATCTCCTCCGTCTTTGTTTCTCCTCGTCATCTGCTCCATCTCCGCTCTCAACTTAGTAAGCGCTCAATCTCCTCTCTCCTCTTACCGCTGCTCCATCTTCTCCAAATGACTCTCGATCTTTGAAACTCGCTCCACTCCGCTCTCGACTTTTCATCATCTGCAATGGATCTCCTCCACGACCTTAGCTATGTCCTCTGCGATCTTGTTGATGTTGAGTAACCAATGCTCGCTTTGATTAGCTAATTGCTCCCTCAATGTGTCCATCGTGGCGGAGCTTGATACATCCCGAGATGAAGATGGCCGAGCGATGTTCTTTGTACTAGAACGGAAGAGCGAATAACAAGTGTTCGAAATGAACCGAGGCTGAATATTCTTCCACGACGGTCCCAACCACCCACGACATCAAGATATGTCTGCGACTCGTCCACAGGTTGTTCCTCCTGAGATTGTCGCTGAATATTTTCCTGCATTTGGCCCTACAAGGAAGCAATCTTGACCTTTGTAATTAAGGTATAATTGTTAAAAATTATTAAAATATGGTTATTTCTCTTACATTAACTTCTACATCGAGTGTTGATGAAGTTGACACCATCATGTTTCTTTGTGTGGTGTGCAAAAAACTCAGATAGGCGTAGGCCTCGTGCCCAATGACTTTTCCTACACGTATAACTTAATTTGTCGATGTTAAGTAAAATTTAAAAAAATTTCGGCAGAGTTTCCTCTATATATATGATATATCCCCCCTATTCAACAAAGAAAACAACTTCACATGACCATATATGGCACCGCATGCTTATATCATAATGACCATGTTAAATCAAGCGAAGCAAAATAATGGTAAATTTGGTGTGAGAAAGTAGATACTTTCTAATCTTTCAAAGATGCTCGTAGTGGGTAATTGATCCTCCCGTATGCCTTCGCAAGACTCGCACCCCTGTGCCCTCCACGTCATTGGCGAATTACGCTCGATATGGACATTGCCGCAGTGATGTCCAATATTCGATCCAACGAGTCCAAATTTTCTCCAAATATAACGCGTCGTGCACCGACTTTATGATTTGATTAATTAAGTCGCGATAACGATGTCGAGCTTTCTTTTCCCATTGTTTATACATGATGGCGTCGAGACTAGAATCCCAATAAAATTCTTTTGAAATAAGATGAGTAAGAAACACAAACCGTTAAAATGTCAGATGAACATTATGAATATAAAGCAATGTGAAAAGAAAATAACTATAATTTGTACCTCAAACTCTTAAAAGCATAACCGCTTTGTGGTGTCACCTAAATTTTTCACACATAACCCTCTCGCTTCAATTCGTTGTTTGAACGATGAAGTCATATTTCTTGATATTGGTCCGATTTTAACCAACCTAACATGTCAAGTGATGTTATCTTTGTACATATTGGTATAAATAAAAGTTGATCATAAGCAAATTGTGAAGTGCATTGATTTCACTTATCGATCATTAACAATAAAGCAAACTTTTTCCATCAGTCCCTCGGCCAGTCGACGGACGCCTCTCGCATCGAATACGCTGGTGTTGGACGATATATGCGTTGGGGAAGGGGATGGTGTAGGCTGAGAACCAGTCGGTGATGCCTCAACTGCAACTCCCGGCACGAGCGGTGGACAAGGTGAGTCATTAGGTGCGACTGATTGTGACGAACCACCTTCACTATAATTTCTCTCGAACATGGTTCGAAACCTCGGTCGCATGACCTCACGTTGTCTCTTCGGTCCCATTCTTTTCCTGAAATTGAATTTCCCACAATTCTCTACATGGACAATTACTAATTTCAAAGCAATATTTTACACAATACATACAGAAGCCACTATGGCAATATATGAACGTTAACAGATTGTTATCAACAATAAATGAACCTTAACATTAATATAAATATGCACTGTTTAACGCAGACTTACAGTACAGAAACAACAACAAATCCACGTGAAAGCAAAGTGTAATAATGTCTGGGAGTACAACAGCATATTGTTCTTTTCATTTTTTGGATTCCATGTAACATGGGACTCGGTAAAGGTGAAATAGTCCCCAATGTCGGGGTTCCCGAGAAGGGTTCTCGCATGTTCAAACGCACCAATGGAAACAGTGAAACTTCGTCCACCTGCTGTGCGTTGTTGATCACATTCTTGCAATAGCATTGCAGCTATATCGATACTTGTTGATGAAACAGTTGAATGAGTCACCGTCGAGAATGGTATACTTCTTCTCGCATGAACAACTAACAGAACAAATCCACCTAAATCATTTCCATCAGTGAAGAAATGTTGAAACCGTGATATTACCAAACCATATAAGTAAGGATAACGGTATATTAATGCATACGTGATTGTGCAGACGAGGTGTGCAAAATAGTTGGGGTGTTGACAATACCCGATCTTCCTTTTCCGTTATTAGTGACGTGACATAACCGCAACTTTATCGGCATACATGTCCTCTTCGAGTTTAAAGGAAGCTTAAACATGTAAATATGACAATGAAATTACAATATGTTTCATAACTTAAATAAATGTTATTAGAGGTTCATAACACGGAAAGAGTCGACGTGCAGATCATAGTAAAAACCTTCAAGTAACAGATCGGCCATAGAAGGCAAACGATTGGTCCTGTATGATGCTGCCAGATTTTTCGTACTTGTGCAGACACGGGTTTGGACAATTTTGCCACATTCCTCCCAACGAAACGAATTGTTGCCGTCCGGAACCAATTGCCATGTCGACATTCCTTTCGAAATAAATTAAATGAACAACCAAACATAATATAATTATATGAAGAAAAAAAACGTTACTATTTAAGTTCAAATAAGCAATTACAAACACAATTCAATCGCTATCAAAATGTAATGGAAAATTACAATCATCTTCTTCTTCAGAAGAATAAGAATCAAATTCGCTCATCGTCGATCTCGCACCTCGCCATCCTCTCCAGATGAAATTTTGACAAATTCGTTTGATGGATCGTTCAAAGGTTCATTATTGTCATACGTAACAGATGCATTCATAAATGTCTCATCTTCCTGAAACGCCTCACTTTCAAGACTATGCTCTCCTCTTCTATGTGAGGAGTAAAGACCTCTTGGTTTAACTTTGTAAACCGCTAACCAATCTACCTTATCTCGTCGTAAGCTCGGAAAAGGGATGTAGCAAAACTGTTTAGCTTGCACAGCTAAGATGAAAGGTTCAAATTGACGCAATCTTCATCGGTTATTGATTTCTACTAAATTGTATTGTCTATGCACCTTTACTCTAACATTTGGTGTTGGGTCATACCATTCACATTTAAATATCACACATCGCTTGACCGGCAACCTGTGGTATTCAACTTCCAAAGATTTCAACAATTTTCCATAGTAATCCATCATTTCTCCCAGATTGCAACCTCACTGTTTATTGTTGACATGTTATGTCCATGATATTCTGTATGATATTTGTATCCATTAATGAAATACACCGGATACGATTTAACCGTTCGTAGAGGTCCCTTTGCAAGATCACAAATCATCTTGTTCTCGATTGATTGTCTAAATCTCAACAAAAAATTTCGTATCGCAAAGAATTTAGTTTAATGAAACAATTAAAATATAACTTCAAATTATAATTAAGATGAAATGTTAGTCTATACTCATGTATCTCTCAAACCATCGAGGGAAGTGTTTTCTAACTTCTTTATTTAGATCACCTTCCATCATACCCGGCATTATCTCCCGTAACAATGTCTCGTACAATCTAAATACACAATGACTAGTTTTAGTGATGAAGGCATGAGACAAAAGTAAATACAGGAATATTCATGTGCAACTTACTGCACGAAAGGCACGAGCTCTTCACAGTTCAAAACAATATAACCATGTGCAGCCTCGATCTCTTCCTCAGTTAGCATTCTTCTTATCGCACTCCCAGATGTTCGGCATGACTCGTTCGTCCCCCATCATCATTACGAGGAACTTTTCTTGCTCTTGTGCCAACATGCGGCTCAAAATAATACCCACAAAACGTACTCGCTTCCTCCACTAAATAGGCATTACATATGGAACCTTCAACTCTAGCTTTGTTTTTAACATTTTTTTTCAAGTGGTGCAAATACCTACAGGAACCAAAACACTTATTATAACACATTTGTCAAGGCTTGTAAATGGATGTTGCAGTTCTTTGGTTCTACTTACCTCTCAAATGGATACATCCTTCGATATTGAACCGGACCGGCAAGTTTTGCCTCGTGTGGTAAGTGCACAGGTAGGTGCTCCATATAGTCGAAGAAGCTTGGAGGAAAAATGCCTTCTAATTTACACAAAATTACGGGAATTTCATGTTCTAGTTTTTCCATTTCACCAATGAAAATTTCAACTGAGGTTAAGCTTTTAAAAAATAAATTTAACTCTGTTATAGCTTCCCATACCTTAGCAGGTAACAACTCCCGAAATGCAATTGGGATAAGCCTTTGCATAAATACATGACAATCATGACTTTTCATCCCAAATAATTTGTACTTTCTTAGGTCCACACACCTAGCCAAGTTAGAAACATATCCATAAGGAAACTTGACACTTTTCAACCATTCACACATAAGCTCCTTTTGTCTCCTGTCCAAACTGTAACATGCTTTTGGGTATTTACCGGTGCGAAGATCTTTATGTAACTCATTTCTTTTGCAAAAAGTTGCAAATCACTCGTGATTTTGCATTGTCTTTTGTCCTCCCTTCAATGTTCATTATGGTATTGAACAAGTTGTCAAATATATTTTTCTCAATGTGCATCACATCTAGATTATGACGAATCAAATTCGTTTTCCAATATGGCAAATCCCGAAAATGCTTCGTTTCATGCCAACCAAAGTTCGACTAATGGTTAAATTAACGCTCATTGGCATCTAATTACGCCACTTTCAAAGAACCCTAATTCTTCAATTTCTTGCAAGACCTCTTCACCGGATGTTATCGAGGAGGAGGGTTGTGAACCGTCCGATTCTTTCTAAACTTATATTTATTAGCCTAAACGGATGATCCGCGGTAGAAATTTTCGTGATTGCCAAACCAACATATTTTCCTCCATTAGGCGGATAAAAGCATCGAATCATTGCGACAATAAGGACATGCCAACGTCCCAATGGTGGACCATCCAGATAACATGGCAAAGGTGGGAAGTCACTAATAGTCCACATCAAAGTCGCTCTCAAAGACGAAATTCGCTTCTTAGACACATCATAAGTTTGAACACCATAGTCCCAAAGTCATTGCAATTCGGATATCAATGATTGTAAGAACACATCTATTTTTTGTTTCGATTTGTTGGCCCGGGACAATCACCGTCAAGAACATATATGCCTCTTTCATACACATCCAAGGAGGCAAATTATAAGGCGTTATGATAATTGGCCAAGAAGAATATTGCTGTCCAGATTGACCAAATGGTTGAAATCCATCCGTTGACAAACCCAATCAACATTTCGATCACAACCGCAAATTCGACATGTGTGTCATTAAAATGTTTCCATGCCAATGCATCGATGGATGAGTCATTACTCCATCTTCTTGTTCGTGTTCAAAGATGCCATCTCATGTGAGACGCAATACATCGAAGCATACAGCTTGTTGCAACCTAGAGTGAGAGGAAATAATACATCCGCTTCCATGGAACTAATTTCTGTTTCGTCGAGCGTTTTCGGGCTTAAACCTTGGTTGCCCACAAAATTTGCAATCGCTCTAAGTTCATATCATCTCCCAATACAACATACATCCGATTCGACGCTAGCCATCAATTTTTCCACAAGCAAACCAAGACCACGGATAAGTTTCTTCATGTTGTAAAACTATCAACCATTGTATGATCACCGGCAATGATTCGTTGTACCACTCAAGAATTTGTTCAAAATGCGATCCAAATATGACCTTCACTCTTTATGTTCAAAATGCGAGCAATTGATGACAATCGAGTCATTGTGTCACAATTTGGCCACAACTCTCGATCACCGATCGTAGTAAGTCGAAGAATTGTTTTGCTGTTGATTAGGTTCTTCGTCCACATTTTCCCATTTGGCTCACATGTATGACCGAGTCCATCGTGCACCATTTGCTCGTAATAGCTTTCCGCCCATCACCAAATTGTCTTCCATAGCCATCCTCAACGTGATTCTCATTTAAGTTCATAGACGAGGGTTCTTCAATCGCCCTAGAGGTGCTACCAATCAAGGGTTCCCATGTCGGTCCATCGAAATAGTTCGCACAAATCCTTTTCTCAACAAATGCAATCGAACTTCATCAATAAACAGAAACATTTGTGCTTGCACTTTTACATGGACATCGATCTTTAGCCCATCCATATATGCAGGTTGCGAACATGCATAACGAATGAACGATCAACTCCTTCAACAAATTCAGATTAATGAAACCATCGGCGGTTAAACGCCTATACATCCAAGATCTATCATTGAAACTCATAATCGGAGGATCATTATTATACAACATCGATACCAAAATGACGATGCTATCTTAGTCACATATCGAAACAAAATAATTACGTATATATGATTAAACATCCAACTATTGCCAAATACGTATTCAATCAAGATTTAATATTATTGTGGAAACCTATTATCATCAATTCGTTGTACATATACAATTTCACATAAGCATATCAAATTATGTGAAATATTACAAGTGAAGAGATATCCATTTTGCAAAACATCCAACAAATTATGGCTCAAATTAATTCAGGTCAGTGTAACAAATATATTAGTCACCTTCGGCATGTATAAATTATAACGGATACCAAATTTTAAATCGCAATAAAATTTTACTGCGTGCAAGACATAAATTAAATATTAAGCAACATGCTAAGCACATGACTCAGGCGATAACAATATTTACAAATGCATAAGCACTGACCTTAATTGAAATTGTGGAAATGTTCTGACGTTTACTTGGGCAATGAAGAACGTCACGTGCGATAAAGATGATCGAGCTGCAATGCAAACCAACAAAAGATTCATTCATAGCTTAATTGGAAATATTATACTCAACACACGAAATTGTATACTCAACTTATGGCAGTTATCATCCTCAAATAATTAAACCATCAGGTAATACCCTAAATCATTTCCAGAATTGTAAGTCACATACAACATAAGATCAAAACTTAAAACTATTGAGCTCATGTTCTAATTTAACCATCATCTACTACGAGGATCCTATTGAAATTTCGGCAGCATTTCCCCTATAATTTGGACATCCCCTTATGAAATAAGGGTCCCCTGCAATAAAACACACTTCTAACTCAACCAAGAATCACAACGCAAATTGGGTCTCCATACTACAAGAATTTTGTACTGCTCACATCATGCAATACATAAATAAACGATTCAGCAACATGCTATGGGAAGCTCATGTATAAGCACATGAATCAAGAACAAAAAACAAAGAAACATAATCATATATGTAATTACCTCAATCGAAATGCGGACAAGTGCTGTTTTCCTACGTAACCAGAGATGAAGATGACAAAGTCAGAATGAAAACCAACCATAGTGTCATTCATAGCTCAATTGGAAACCATACGGTAATGGAAAACCTTAATGGAAACATAGCGGAATATTTCTCAAGAAAGTTGATTATGAAAAGTTAATGGAGAATGATAGGAATAAGGCTAAGGCCACGAACACTGGACCCTCTAATGAGAAAGTGTCCATACAAAGGCATTATAATCCAATTGTATCTATGATTCAAGTTCCAACCATTTTGTTATCAACTAAAGGTCTCTACATTCAATGTTGACAATACCTCGGGATATAAGGTTTAATAGTCCTAAAGTGTATGAAATTCTACTTAGTGAAACTATAGCCTTATAGTTTTAAACTTTGTAATTTGCTTAGGTAACAATTATGCCAATGAAGAAGTAGTTCATTTCAATGCTTTACAAGCTTAAATTATATCAATGCTTTACATTGATCCTTCATACATCTTATGAATCTAAGCATAACTAATGCATGCTCATAAAGATAGAAAAATTTACATAACTAATAAGAAAAGGAAGTGGCTAATTATATATGTTCCCATGAAATCACCAAATGTGCTATCACCAAATGTTCATGACGGGTTCATCTAACCTTTCATACCTAATGAGATTCATCCATTTTTTTTAAAATGCAAGAATAGTTTCAACACTTGTGTGGACTATTACACCTTATGAAGGCAATAATCAAGAAAAATATCTTCCAACATTAACTCAATAGTTGATAAACAAAATATTGAGGTTACAATGTTCACAAATTTAGATTAACGAACTACATATTTACAAGTAAAGATTACCAAAGGAGATGAACTTAAAATAACATATATGTGTATGGTTCCTATAAGTTCTTATTCATATTGTTTAAATTAACAAATCCTCCCATATTTTCTATAAATTAATGAATGAAATGGTGTATGCCTTCCTTAATAAATTTTAGTTATATACTTATATGATATTGTGGTGTATAACACAATATCACAATTTATTCCAAATGCATGAGACAAGTATTTGAACAGTTGCAAAAAAATATTAACTCTTCATAAAGATTATAAATTGTCACTATGCTAAACCTATGATTAATATTTTGGGAAACTATTTGAGAGAGAACTAGCTGTGAATGGATATAAAAAAAGATATAGAATATTATTGGTTCGAAGGTTTGTACCATAGTGTGGGACCTTTTCAGCTTTATAGCTTTAAGAAACGAATATTGTTGATTTATTGTGGGAAACTACCTTCAACATGCTTGTCTTGCTTATTAAAGGAGAAGAAAGTGTGGTAGTAGTCAGATTCACGCCAAGGCTTTAAAAAAAATGAAGATAGTCATTTCAATGAAACATATTCAAGATTGGCAAATTTCAAGCTTAAACATTTAAAGTGAGAATTGATACTTTTATAAAGTGATTGCCAATGTCTTGCTCGAAAAGGTGAATATATAGCCTTAAACAATCAAAACTATCAATTGTATGATGCTTGGGATTATTGTTTATGTCTACAATGCTTTGGATATTAGTCTATATAGTGTTTGTTTTGTAATATATATAGTATTTGTATATTATATGGATTTGTATTTGTTGTCATATCATATTAAGTTATTACTTCATAACAAACTGTTGTTCCCATCTACAATAGGAACTCAAATAGGAGAAAACATCAATCTTATACAAATAAATTATTCTAATTCAATAAATGAATTATTGATAAACAATAATTCATCAATAAATAGATTATGAGGCTAGAAAAAGTAGTATGTGACATATAGGACATAAGAGATCTTATTCTTAGTATAATAAGAGAACCTAATTTAAATTCAACATATAAATTAACTATTATAAATGCTAATTATTAGAATCCATTTATCATTAAATCACTTTATTAATAAAGTGAAGAAATTAAACAATTGTCTAATAACTCATCAATGAAATTAGTTCAAAATTTCAAAATTCTTCATGATATATATACACTATTGCTCTAATACCAATTGTAGGAAAATATATCACATAAATATATATAGTACATTTTATATATTCATATATTAAAACATTCTTTGGTTGATTATATAGCTCTATTGTCATATACTTTTAATAATCTTTCATCTATGTTCTTTCATTCTTTTAGCCTTACTACTTAAGCATACATGGTTAAACATTTATGTTCATAATATCTTATTTATTATTATTTTACATTGATAAGAATAATGATTTCACATCATAAGGTAAAAAATTGGGAATTTCAATCTAATATTTGACAATATATATACCAACCAAGAATGTATCCAGCAAAAATCTTTCTACATTAAAAGCGATATCTATAATCATCAAGAGCATATCAACTGATAAAGTTGAAAAGGCCAATATTCCAATATTCTCAAGCTAAGTTAAATAATCAATTTAAAATCTAAAACTCACAGGAACACATTGCATACCCGAGGAAGGAGAGGGAGGAGGAGAAAGAGGAGTCGTGAGAGAAGGGTTACCTGTCAAATGCTGTCGGCGGCGGGCGTTGGAACTCTCAATCGGCGATGCACTGCAATGATGGAGGAACGCCGGAGGAGACGATCGGTAGGCCGACGGAGAGGAAGAGAGGAGAGTCGCATGGAGAGAGGAGGAAAGGAAATGAAGAGGGTTTAATAAGTTTTCAAAACGACGTAGTTTTGAAATAATTCAAAACGACGTCGTTTTGCTTGAACTGAGGGGCTACAATCCGATGTCTTTATTGACCACTTTACCGACCGAAAATTTGGTCGGTAAATTCTCTCCCAGCATTCAGCGACGAAATAGTTTACCGTCGCAAAACTAATTCTCCACAACCATCTTCCCCGACGGCTGTCCATTTTTCGTTGGTATTGGTCACGGTTTCCAGACCGTCGGTGATTTTCCGTCGGCAAAAAACGAATTTCTTGTAGTGGTAAATAATTTTGGGCCATTAATGTTTATGAGGTTGGCATGTTCATTTTGGACAAATATGCATAGTCATTTTGCACATATAGTACTTGTCCATATCTCAATAAGCTTACTGACTCTCCAATGGTGCTCATTATATAAACCCTTCTACGACCCCGCATTTCGTGCCATAGTCATCTTTAATTATTCATCTAACCAAGAAGATGATTTCTAAGTTATGTCTTCTTGTTTTTCTTCTTATTGCCCTGGCTTGCAGTATCAATGATCGGAAGCTTTTGTTTCACCGTGGTGGTGTTGTATCTCCTGGAAATCGTTTTATTAATGTTGCTGGTGGAGGAGGAGAAGGAGGTGTTGCTGCAAAAGGGGCTGATGCCGGTGGAGTACTTGGAGCTGCTGGTCGTGTAAGAGCAGGAGATGGTGAAGTATTTGGAGCAGTAGGTGGTGAAGGAGCTGGAGATGGCGTTGGTAGAGGAAGTATTTGTATTCAATCTTGTTCTTATTATGTACCATATTTGTATTTAGTGCATAGAATTTCTATTATGTACATATATATATATATATATATATAGACGCACTCTTCAGCGATAAAATCTCCTTGCAAGCTGTTTTCTACTTTTCTTTCTCCACAATAATGCTTTTGAGGTAGTGGAAGTATGCATTCGTCATCACTTAGCTTAGAACATCAATGATTTCGGTTCTTATATAAAGTTAATGAGCATTATTAGTGGTGATCTAGTTGGCAAGTTCATTTCAACCGACAAAACTATGCATTGTAGGTTGGTTAAAAACAAAATTGATTGTGATGTTATAGTATTCTTTAAATGACAAAAGACTATTAATGAAAGAAGTCCTGAATCTACGCTGTTTTGTATTTATTTATGGAAATAAAGCATGCGTTGCAAGAGTCTATACTACGTAATGAACAATTACGGGGGAAGGTTTTGTCGCAGGACATAAAAATAATAAATAATTTCTTGAATAATAATATTATAATATTTTATTGTGTTCAATAAATTTCAGCCATTTATTTATGTAAATCTCATGTAATTTTTTACGTGAATCTCATAAAATAAGTGATTAAAATTTTACGAGACAAAATAAGATAAGATAATATCAAATAATATTTTTTCCTAATTTGTCATTCTCAATATTTTTGCTATCTACGGACAGCACTAGTCACACATAAAGCCAGACTCCTCTCTAAGAAACCTCATCGTCAGGATTTCAGAACCTGACAAAGCCCACGTGCTGTGTGCCTCGTCAAAACTTTCCTTCCGATAACGAGAACCATTTTATTGGTTCACGTCAACTTTAACAAGATCCGGCATATTCCTTAACCGTATCTGGGAGATTAGATTAGATATTTGTAACAAATTCATCAGATCCACGTTAATCTTATCTCAGATTCACCGTCAACAACTGTTTTAACGATTTTTGCCTCCAGATACGATTATCTTAACCAAAGATCTCGTTAATTTCTGTGTTTGAGAAACGGGAAAAAGCGAAGGCAACACGTCCCAACGTTGTACAGAACCCACAGATAGAGATAGCTTGAAAAGAATGAAACATGAAACAGAATTATTATCAACAGAGATGTTGATCGACAAATTTTCACAATTCACATCTGACAACACACACAAGCATAGGATGAAACCAATTGACTGAAAGGCTAAAGCCTGTCTGTTCTAATTCCGTCCCAAATTTCTGATCACAATCACCAAAACATTAACGAGAACAACATAAATAATTAACGAGAAATCGAGTCTTTCAAATCCCAAGTCCCGAATCTCAAGCAATCGTTGAGCTCTCAGCAGGAGATGTCCACACAATATCCTTTAGAGCCGGTCTAAGCTCTTTGCTGCAGAATTGATTGTACTCCAATGTGTCACCGTTGTCCTTCTTCACCTCCACCACCAGGAAAGATGGCGTCAGGGCGTGAATCTCGGCGGCTATCGCCAGTTTCCCTTTCCGACCACTTTCTTGCCCTTGTAACTTCACTTTGGTTTCACTCTTCTTGACACTAAATTTACCAGCTTTAGCCACCTCCTCAATCCTCGAAATAACACTACTTGCTGACCTTGATGTGGCAAATCTAAGCTCCTCTTTCTCTTCCCTTTTTTTCTCTTCAAATAAAGGAGACAAATCGAAGCCCTCCGACAAGGATATTATGTGAAACGCGTTCAAAGTTTCAGGTTGCTTGGATTTGCCCCCAACCGTGTCTTCCTCACCATTGAACGCATCGAACTCCATCTCTGACTTTGACCTCACCATCTTAGGCACCGATTTTTTAAACCAAGACGACTCCATCACCTTGGAAACTGTAATCCTGGTGCCTGGATTCGGATCCAGAAGCTTTGTAATTAGTCTCCTAGCCTCAGGAGAGAACCAAGGTGGACACTTGAAGTCACCTCTGTAAATCTTCCGATACATAGCCACCAAATTATCGTCTTGGAACGGTAAGAAACCAGCAAGAAGTACGTAGAGAATCACTCCACAGGACCAAAGATCGGCTTTTGATCCATCGTACCCTTTTTTACCGATAACCTCTGGAGCAACATAGGCTGGTGTCCCACATGTTGTGTGCAGTAAACCATCAGGTTTCAAGTGCTCGGAGAACGCACTGAGACCAAAATCAGTCACCTTCAAGTTGCCTTCTTCGTCTAAGAGCAAGTTTTCTGGCTTCAGGTCACGGTGGTAAACACCGCGACTGTGGCAAAAATCCACCGCAGATATCAACTGCTGGAAGTAGACTCTAGCCACGTCCTCTCTCAACCGACCTTTAGCAATTTTCGAGAACAACTCACCGCCTCGAATAAGTTCCATTGCGAAATAGATCTTGGACTTGCTTGCCATGACTTCATGTAGTTCAACGATGTGTGGGTGCTTAACCATCTTCATAACCGAAATTTCCCTCTTCACTTGCTCCATCATACCAACTTTTATAACCTTCTCTTTGCCAACCACTTTCATAGCTACGCTTTTTCCTGTCCGCAAGTTCTTAGCGAGATATACCTTGGCAAAGGTGCCATGCCCCAACATGCGACCAAGCTCGTATCTTCCATGGAGCAGAGTTGGGTGAAAGTCTCTATTTTTCTCGGCCATTTGTGGAGTTTAATCACAAAGATGCTATCTTTATCAAATGGGTACGCTTATATCTACAAAAACTAAAACTTTGGGGGATTGGAAGTGAATAGTTTCAGCAAATCTGAGAAAAAAAAAGACAGAAAGAGAGAGACAAAGATGGGATTTATGGCTGGTACAGAAAATAATAAGTAGCTAATAGATCACCCGTCTTCCACGTGTTTCCGGTGACAACTCCGGCCTCCGATGGACCTCCGGACACTGCCTAGAAGCTCAGTCTTCGTCAGCGAAGCGCCTCTCATCTCTCTGCATTCCCTAACCTACACTTGTTGTTTGTAGCAGAGTTTTGCTTCTCTCTATTTTCTTCTACTGTCTTCGGAGGCTTTAACACTTGATTGCTTTTATAGCAGATTTTGGGTCCTACTTACAATTTTGCCCTCATCATGAACCTCTCAATCATGGACTCCATCCGACGGTTATAAATCAATGTTTAAAGTCGGCTTTTGTTAGGATATCGACGGGTGCGTAAAATCTCATGTGGGCTGACGTAATCTTGACTGGACACGTGGAAGTTTCTCATTGGAATTCTTTGTGGCTACAACTAGGGAACCGCCTGGTGCCCACCTCGTGTTAATTTTCATCAATTAACCATAAGCAACATGACTAATGGCTTATTGATAGCTTATCGGAGTCTTATCACATGTAACTTCAAATTAGTGCTTCTTCGCAATATATTAAAAATATAAATATCTATGTTTTAAGGTAAAAAACGGATGATTTCACTTATTCATAATTTTTTAATTATAAATTATTAAATATATTTCATCAAATATTGACTAATTATTTCGTATTTGATAGACTTTAGGAGATTGCTTTAATTTGATTTTAATATTAATTTAATAAAAACTTTGTCGATATTATATTTTGGTATTTATAATAAAGATAATTATAAAAATTTCAAATTTCACTAAATTTTATAAACATAGAATAAATTTTAAAATAACCTAAAATTTAAAAAACAATAATTAAATAATCGAATTTTCAATTTTTGCAAAACTAGTTATACATTGATATCTTCATTAATGGAGGTAAGATAATAACAAGGATGTTGTGAACCTAAATTCAGGTGTTTTTAATTTGATATAAATAATATTATTTTATTTTAATAAAATTAAGTTTCAGAATGGTTTGAGTCAGGCAGCTCAAGTAGGATCCAATTATAAAAAAATGTTATTTTATATTTTAATTTTTAAAATTATGATCAACCCATTGCTATCTCTAAATAATAGGTAAAATAAGATGTAAATATCAACATTTTGTTTAAATTATTAATTAATATTAAATAAAACAAACAATTTTAAAACAATAAACACTATCCCATCTGAATTTTTTTCCTCCTCTACGCATAACCTAGCTACCAAAAGAATAGGTGCAGTCGTTTGGAACAACAAAGAATTAGGTTTACTAGCAAGATTAAATAAAAACAAGAATAATAATCTTTATTTAATTTTTAAAAATAATTTTATTAATATCAATTAAAATTAAAATTTTATTTTTAGTCCAATTTTTAAAATATTTAATTTTAACTACAGTTACATAACCTAACAAACCCACGGTAGTTATGGTCTAAAATCAGGAACTGAGAGTGATGGCAATAGTGAAAAGTAATACGTAGTCGTCATCATGATACATAGAGGCAGTGGTGGGGCTATTCTCTATAGTAATTCTAAGATTGCGTCAATCAGATATTGGCTTAGCCATCTCCAACTGTTACACCAAATTTGTACACTTTGATGTAAAATAGAATATTCTTATAATCTTTATATACCAAATTTAATATTACTCAAACCATTCTATACTAAATTTTTACACCAAATTTTTTCAAAGAATATACCACAATAATTTGGTTATTAACTAAATTAATTTATATTTATATAACCACAATAATTTAGTTATTAACTAAATTAATTTATATTTATACAAGAATTTTTATTTATTTATTTATTAAAATAAAATAAAATTTAGTTTGCTTATACAATAATTTAGTTTGTTGTTGTTATACAATAAAAATAATTTTTATACAATAATTTAGTTTGATTTCTGTTGTAATTTATTTAAGTCTAGATGTAATTTCAAATATTTATGTTAAGTTTTAATTTTTAAAATCAATTGTGTGGTTTAAATTTATGTATTTTTATTTCAAATTTACTTGTTATTCTTACATATTTTATTAATGAATTTATAACACTTATAAATAAGAATTATAAATAAATATTAAAATAAATTTAATATTATATTTAATATTAGTATCGTTTTAAATGTCTTAATGAAATCTTTGTAATGATATATTTTGTGTAAAGTAATAAATAATTTAAATTTAATTATTTAGTCAATTATGTAAATAAATCAATTTGAGAAAATGAAATAAAAGGAAAAAGTTTAAAAATACATGCCTAAAGTTGTCTTTTTGTACTTTTGGTGCAATAAATTTGGTGTATTATTATTCATTGCATCAAATTTTTTTATATTTTGATGCTTTGGTTGGAGAAGATTTTTTACACCAAAATATCAAATTTGATATTTTGGTGTCTTGGTTGGAGATGATTTATTGATTTGACAGTGGCTTTCAGGGCCTTACAACGGTGGGTCCACCTTCACCTTTGTACTTTTTCTATAGATGAAGTGGCGCAAAATGCTTGCACAAGGCCTGGATTGGAGGTCCAGATTACGTCCCTTGGGATACTCTAAAATGCTTAGAATGTGAATCTTGAGGGTTCGCGAAACCATGATAAGTCAATAGGGTTTATATCGGTTGAGTCCCCAACTCCGCCTCCACCAATTTAATATAACATTGTTTTAACGATGAGAATTCAAGATTAGATACAAATTTTAGATAATAACTTGATTTATTTAAATTAATAAAATCTTATAAATTAAAAATGAATAATTAATTTTTGTTCAATATTCTCTTTTAAATTAAATTTTAAATTCTTTAAATTATATTCTAAGTTAATTTTGTTACGTACATTTTAATAGATATAAATTTTACTGATAAGTCAAATCATAAAAACAAGTTATCTGTGAACTTTGGATTGTTAGACACAACGACTGTAATGTCTACGCACATGAATCTAATTCCAAATCAGTGAATCTCCACTTTCCAATAACTTATCAAAATCCACGAAGGTGTAACTTTTGTAGTCGTTAGAGAATTAAGAATTATTTCTTTTCTAAAGATGGGTTGTTGGGTTTATGCTTTTAATAATAAAGGTTAAAAGCGTCAAGTCCCCACTTGTCAATCATTTAGTGAAGATGCATAATCAGGTTCTGATTAGCTGATTTCAGTTTTTAATTGTGGTATTTATTTGATAAATAGATTTTCATAGAGTAAGATAGGACAGATTAATAAGAATATATTAGGCCACCTCCTATCGTTACATAAAAATTTACACCAAATTTGATATAAAAGAAAATATTCTAAGAATCTTTTATAATAAATTTGGTGTTACTCTAACTATTTTACACCAAATTATTTTTAAAGAATATAACATAATAATTTAGTTATTAACTAAATTAATTTATATTTATACAATAATCTTTATTTATTAAAATTAAAATAAAATTATTATTTTAATTAATTAATATATACTTTATATTAAATTAATATTATTTAAAATATAATTAATATTATTGTAATAATAAATTAATAACATACACAAATGTAAACTGATTAAAATTTCACATTTAATCTCTAATCATTTAATCTTTAGTATGACTATAATTATATTTTATTTTAGTTTGGTTGTAATTTCAATTTTTTTAGTTTTAATTTTTAAATCAATGGTGTGATTGAAAGTTATGTACTTTTTAGTTCAAATTTACTTTTTATTCTTAACATATTTTATTAATGAATTTATAACACTTATAAATAAAAATTATAAATAAAGATTAAAATAAATTTAATATTATATTCAATATTAGTATCATTTTAAATATCTCAATGAGATCTTTGTAATAATATATTTTGATTATATATTTTCAAGTTAACTATTTAGTAAATTATGTAAATAAATTAAATTGTAAAAGGACATAAAAGGAATATGTTAAAAAAATAAACAAAGTTGTCTTTTTAAACTTTTGGTGTAATGAAGAGGGACACACCAAATGTACCATTTTGGTGTGAAGATTTGATATCTTTCTTGTAGTGGTTTTATTGCATTCGATGTCATAGTTGGAGGTGCCCTTAATAGGATATAATTTAGAGAATGAAACAAAAATATTTCTTGTTAGGTTCATTTTTTCACTTTTTATATATTTTTAGATGGATATTTATAAATTATCTACCGACAATGCATGTATTGAACATGTTCGATTGATTTACAAAGAACAGTGGCCACTAAAAGCAAGCATAGCAATCCACAATTGTAGCCGAAAGATGAGGAAAGAGTTTGTTAAGCCAAAGACACAGAGTGGACTAGAGAAGAGAGACCAGAAGTTCAAAGCTTCACAAGAGCCACCAAAAATGGATGGCTAGAACCAAACCAAGGCAAGAGATACAGACAGCACCGTGCCCAGAGTGGACCATCTTCGTTGTACCTTTTGCCCGAGGGAAACACACTCTTCTTGGCACCTGCTTAATTATGAGTATAATGCTTGATATCATACAACATTACATTTTATAAAATGGAAGACCTAATAATGATTCCTTTTGTAATATGTATTAAATTAAACTTTGGTAATGCAATAATTTTGATAATTTTGACCAATTTATACTATATGAAATTTATCTTGTGATTTAATTTAATTGTAGTAATTTTAAAATTCAAAAATCTTTTTTGACTCGCATGAGATTACGAGCACAAAGTACCCACTTGCAACTGCAAGTGGGTGGCAAAGAAGCTGCTTGGAACTTAGAAGTTGGAATTGCAAAACATGCGGCGGCGGCGGCGGCGGCGGCGGCAGCTGTTTTGGACTAAACACGGAAAGATTGACATGAAAGAGAAGCGGTTGCTTGGAAACACAAGCCTGACGCAGCCGAAACTGCAACAGCCAGCCAGGCCCACCTTGTTGACGACAACTGTACTGCAAAGAAAAAACCAAACTCATCCTCATACGACCATGTCGTATTTTTTTTTAAAAGGTACAATAATTACAAGTTAATTAATCAGAACAAGCATGCTTATATGAGGAAGAGACAAAACCAAAAGGGAAAATGAAGAACAGACAAGAAAATGATTAGATGAAAACGATGACGTATAACAAAAATGAAGAGACAAAGGGTTGAGGAGAGAAATCAGGAGCGGTTGTTCTGGCACAGGATGTATGTAAAAGCAAGACATGTTTTGTTCCTAAACACAATTATGATTCCAGTTAACGTGGATTAATCCCGCCAAGACAAGGATTTAGGTTTACAGGTTTATTTGTAGGATACGCACACAATTTTAAATTGCAATTATTATTATTTTTGTTTATCATAACCGATAAATTATGTAAAATCTAATTTAAATTTATAAGAATTAAGCGATTGTAACTCAATGAATCGAATTAAAATAATTGAACTTAGTCATCACCTAATCTTAATCTTAATCTTAACCCTAACCTAATCTTAATCTTAATTTTAATCCTAATCCTTTAGATTTATCTCGTGCATCAATTACAATACCATGTTATTATATGTACAATTTGTAAGAAGAAAACAACATTCTGAAATGCTCTCAGGATTTTCTAATGACAGGAAAACACTTATTAAATACTTAGTCCAAATTGGTTTCTTCTTAATTTTTAAAAATCACTAGAGGTTTTGGCTTATTGAATAATTAATCACAAGAATCTTGTTTGATGATTGTTGATATCTTGTAGTATATTACAATTCAAAATCTGGAATTTGTTATTGTTTCAGACTTTATTTTATTTTAAGAAGTATGCTTTTTCTTGATATTTGTTTTATCATCTTTGTCTCGTATCGTCACCACGGCTTTCTTTCCAAATTTTCATATATTTAATTTAGTAGTAATCTAGAGCAGAGAGTTACAACAAAACAGGAGTTGAAAATTGCTACTAACTTTCTCCACAAAATTCCACATATTTTAAATTATTCTCATTATGTAATAAATAAGAAGAATGAGTTAATTGTAAAAAGCCTAAATTTTGCTAAAATTTTAATTATAACCTAAACTTTAAAAATAACAATAAATGTTTAATTTTTATTTTTTTAAATTTAGCTCAATATTAATCTTACCGTTATTTTTGTTAACTTGATATTACCGCGTGTTAAGAGATTCTCATTAATCGACATGTTAGTGTAATTAGCAAAAGTGAATTTGATTATTAAAATGACATTGTTTTAATAAAAAATCACACTTCTCAACTTGTAACTTAAATCCCTAAGTTGTCGGAGAGATATTAAGTAAATTGAGAAAACCCAAGTAACATATTCTCTAACCTAGAGTAGGATTTTGTGGAAATGGATTTAAGTTTGGAAAAACTAATTTCATTCCTAGATGTTGGGAGTAATTTAAGTTATAAATTGAGGAGTGTAATTTTTATTATTAAAAGTACGTTATTTCAGTTTTATAATAAAATGACATCTTTTAATAATCAAATTTTAATAAAAGTCCTTTTATACGTGATTGTGTCACTTAAAAATAACGGTGAAATTAATATTAAAATAGAATTAAAAATTATCGAAGGTTTGGACTTTTTTTAAAAAAAAAATTTACACTATATTTAAAATATTAAAATCCAAAGTTTATATATATAAATATATAACGGCCATTGAACCAAAAACATGTGGTTTAGGAATATCCGCCGTGGTAATGATGATTTGTTCCCCTTGTCGGGCGGAATCCCTAATTTCAATGCCCAGTGTCCCTACCTCTCACAGCTCACTAAGCATGCAATACAGCTTACAGAACTTCGTAATTATGATTAGAAGGCTGACTTTAAAGTGTACTCGAATGCTCTAAAGCGTTGACCTGTGGCGAAGAGAGCTTATTTTCTTATTGATGTAGTCATGCATGGGAATGATGAGCCGTAGATGAGCTGGAGTTTAAGTTGTTTTTTGATCTGTAGTTTACTTTTCTTTGTAAAAACAAAATTGTAATGATCATATATTATCATCCTCTCATGGCCGAAACTATCGCGTTGAAAGAAGGCTTATTTTAGTTGACTTTATAATTGTAGAGATGAAAATTGATTGTCTTGATCTAGTGCAGTTGTTTCATGGATCACGAAATGGTATTAGCAAGCTCGGAGTAATATTGGACGAGTACAAATTAATAGCCAGTAGATTTCAAGCCTTTACTTTTAACTAGATCTTGAAGCATGTAAGCACTGTAGCTTATTTGTTATCTAAATCAATTATGTTAAAATTTACAATAGGCTTACGGGTCCACACGAGAAAGAAAGTTTGACTATATATAAGTTTAAGTGAGGTTCCATCCTAAAACCAATTGGTAATAGGTGGAATAGCATACTAGACTTATATACTAGTCTTCTTTCTTCTCTTTCTCCAATATGAGACAAACTCCTACTTTATATTTCAATACATCCCCCTCACGTGTGGGTTTAACACGTGACATAATCTATCATTTTGAGAGGTTAACGACTAATATAAGATCAACCTGCTCTGATACCATGTTAGAATTTACAATAGGTCTACGGGTCCACACGAGAAGGAAAGTTAGACTACATATAAGTCTAACTGAGGTTCCATCCTAAAACTAATTGGTAATAGGTAGAGTAACTCACTAGACTTATATACTAGTCTTCTTTCCTCTTTTTCTCCAATATGGAACAAACTCCCACTTTATATTTCAACAAGCTATTAATTTAGTTTAATTAAGACATGCTATCGGAATTTTTGATCGATACTTTAATATATGATGCAGCTTTATCTTAATATATTCGAGTAGTTATAAAAAAAAACTAAACTTTAATGTAATAACTTATAAATGATGTGATTTGAGTTAATTGATTCACCACTCAATAATTTAGAATTATGTAACAAATTCAATTTAATTAATATTTATAATTAGCTACTTCTAATTAAATGTCATATTTAAAATTTAAATGAATCGTAACTTTTATTATAATTTGAAATTATAGTACCTTAAATTAAGAGATTTTTAAAAAATTATTTTTATTTTTCATATAAATTTGATATGAAAATTTAGGAGAATAAGATCAAAATGGTGTTTGGTGTGACAATGATGAACTAAGTGGAAATAATTTATACTTTAGATAAGTTATTTATTAAGTATTTTAAAAAATAAAAATTTTGACAAATTTCTGCTACAGCTGACGATAGTGCTACATCAAAAGGATGCTCTCACCGAACCCTCCATGTTTTTGCCACGTTCTTGCCTGCCCTTATCTCTTTCTGAATCATTCCTTTGAACTCCATCAACTACAAATATATAGTTTAGGTTTATATATTTGCCATTATTGCTGCCCTAAGACCTTCACGTGGGATGCTGATGATGTGTTGTTTAACAATACCAATTACCTGTCTTGTTCGAGGAGGTGTTGCCCTCTGGTACAAGTAACGCAAATCATCTTAAAGAAGTAGAACACTGCACCTCTCCCACCTCCATCTTTAAGGTCGGGACCTAAATTGAAGGTTACCAGACTGCCCTATTGAATTGTCTTATTCGTACGTAGAACATTGTCACCATAGTTTGTTCATATTTGCATGCCATGTTCGATCCCTGTCTTAATCTGTGAAGTTCTAGTTGTCGTTTCAGGAGATAGAATAACATCTTTAGTGTATTAGATCGATCAAGTTGAGGAAAAAAAACATGCAATGAAGGTTCTGAAACGTAGAATGGATAATTAAGGGCTAAATGTATTACAGTTGCAGTCATTATCACATGCATTTTCTGGTGTACGCTCCATCAACAACTAGATCATAAACATGGCAACTCATTGTTAATAGCATTTAGGTAATGGGGTCCTAACAGTTCTTGGCCAAACTACCGAAACTTGTGCTATATGCCTGTATTGCATCTCTAACACAGTAAAGTTCCAACTTCTACATTGTTCAAACCTGCTTTATTAACTAGGTAAACGACAGAGTTAGTTCAATTTACAACAGGCGAAAGAGCAGACAAGGTGTTTTCAAGTGACTCGTAGGTTGGAGCAAAATGATAAAATAGGGTAGGATCATATGCTAAATGTGTTGAGATAATTTCCTGAATTAGATTCTGGTTGGGTCGTTCGTGCTAGGCTCAAACTCACTCAAAATGACTCATGGACCGATCGATCCACCCTGCAAGAACTAACCTAGTTCCTATCGATTATGCTAGGCCCAAGCCCTAATCCACGCACATCCACGGCCCACTTGCAAGTGGAAATCTCCCATGCATATGTAAAGACCTAAACCTAGCGTCTATTCTATATATAAGGTATAACTTTGTCATGATTCAGGTACGAGATTAGAACCCTGACTTTCTCTGCTTTACAGCAACAAAAACCATAACAAAAAGACTAACTTGAACGTCGGAGGGGCTTGCCGGATTCCAACCCCCGGCGTGTCTTGCTTTGTTTTGCAGGTATTCTCTCACTCAAGACGACAACCTCATTGATCCGAACAACAACGTCCAGCCTCGCCAGAATCAGACTGAACCAATTTAGGGTTCACTAAAGGACCTGGCGATCAAAGGGGACAATACTTGACCGATCCAAACCAAAAAAGCGCCTTTTTGGTTTGGTTGGGCTAGAAGATCTTGTCTGTTGAACCTCAACCAAGCAAATTAGTATTGTCCTCTTTGGTCGTGCCAGCGGATCTCGTCAGCAACTCGTGATCTCGGGGTTTATTTGCGTAGACACACACCTCTCACCATCGAGCTTACGTGGCGATAGTAAGAGACGTCGTCTCAACGCAATAATCTTGAGTCATAGGTTCAATGACAAGATCCGCCTGGCGACCAAAACGAGACAATACTAATTTGCTTGGTTGAGGTTCAGCAGATAGGATCCTCTAGCCCAACCAAACTAAAAAGGTGCCTTTTTGGTTTGGGTCGGCCAGATATTGTCTCATTTTGGCCGCGCCGCGAATCTCGTCAGCCGAAAGACTCATGACCTCGTAGCTATTAAGACTTAAGTGGACGCCAATGATATAGCTATTAATAGAAGTTAATGTTAATTGTTTAGTTAAAGTAGAAGGGTCCAAATACACAGCAAGATGAATGAAGCAAAATCGAACTCTAGCCACTCGTTACAGACCGGAGAATCAAAGAAATAAAATAAGGGCCACTCATTTGATCTTTTTCGTCGTCTTCCCTAATTTTCACCATTAGAATGTCCACAATTTAATATGAAAAGGTCGATTCCAAGAAGCATATTTGTTAATGAACCGCAAGGGCAGATGTAAACCTGACAGATCTCCAATGCCTCTAGTGACAGAAAACTAAAGAACTGTTGAAGGGTTGTGACCTGTGACTCTGAGATTTCACATGCCATCCTCTGGAAGAGTAGTTCAACTGATAGTGATGCCATATCTTAGCATCCAGGTGTATCTATTTTCTAAAGGCCAAACTTGAAATTAAGGGATAAAAGGATATATATATATATAACGATATCATCTTTGTTAAAATTTAGCAAAGCAATACTATTTATTTATTAACTAAAACTAATTAGTTTTAGTTAATTAAAATAATGTCATTTTAACTATCAAACATGTTGAATTTTAAATTACTCTACTCCTATTAAACCAAATTTAATTGTAACCAAACTTTGATTAAAGCAAATTCAAGTTGAAGGAGGATAGTTGTTGCTAACCTTACTTTTTTTTTAGAAATTAAAAATTCATTCGTTATAAGAGAGAAGTTACAAAATGGTGGAGGATCTCTCCCACGCGAGAGAAACCCTCTTAAAACATTAGTTTCAGATAAATACAAAAAACAGCAACCTATTCAGTCCAACATTTAACGACACTTCGTAGACAATTAAGGTAAAACTAACTTACCCTTTATCGAATCTTCGCATCATTTCTCGATTTAGAAGGGTGAAGTTGACTCTAGAGACTAGGCGACTGATGGTTCTGATGCTACTCCCACTCAGATCTCATACAAAAAACTTGACATATGTAACAAACTCAACAATCGAACTCTATAATCATTTAGGGCATAAATAATCTGAGTTCATCTCATCGGAACTTGATTTTTCTTAAAGGATTTCAAAGGCTAGCCAGAGAGGAGATCTCATCCACAAAAAAGGTACCCAGTTCTAAGATTTTGAAAGCTTCCTTTCTTTTTTCTTCAAACCTCTACATTAGTCCGTTGATGACAGAGATTTGGATGGATAGCATAGATCTTCAAGTAATGCTCAACCCATAAAGGAGAAGATCTTTCTTGCCGTTTGGAAAATTTTATATATTAAATAAAAGTTATTGGATTATTTAATAATTTTTGACATACTTTAATTTATTGATACATAAATTGAAAAAGAATATATGGAATAAAAGATATTGAAACCTATTATGAGCACTTAAAATTTCAAATATAAGAATTTAAATCTTTTTATTGTTTCTAGTTAATTTATCAATACTATAAATTAAATTTCTTAGAACATCACATATAAAATGATAAGAGATACTTAGGTTATTAGTTAATTAAATAATTGTGACAGGTCTGTAGATGATTCCTCAAAATGGTCCCAACAGAGGGGAAGATGTGTCATTTAAGCAAACCATTAATGAAACATTAAGAGTGTAATTATCATTCTGCAAATCGGACTTACACTTTCTTGTTCATTGATAAGTCTGCAAATCGGACTTACTGTCATGTAAAAGGAGACAGAAAGGCTTCTGTTATGTTCGAGTACAATGTGGTTATGATGGGTCATTGTTAGCCTTCTTAACTCTATATTGTAGAGTCGTTCTTGGTTGGTTTATGTAGTTGTCTCCATTGTTAGCCATCAAACTAAATAAATAAATAAATAAGTTATTGATATTAAATTAGATTATAAATAATAAAAATTATTTTGTTTAATTTTTAACCCTTCGCTTTAATTTAGTTTAATAATTTTGTTGTTAAAATAAATTAATTTATTAATTAATCGGTTAATTTTATAAACTAATTAATTTTATAATTCAATATAAACCGATTAAATAGTTATGTTTTACAATTAAATCCTAAAATTTTAAAGATAGTATAAATTTATAAATTATCTAATATTAATTGCTTTTATAACTATCTAATTATAACAGAATCTTTTAATTCTTAAAATATTATGTTACAGTGACAATTGACTTATGTAAAGTATAAACCCAATAGAATTATATATTTGCATTAAATAGAGACATGTTACAAAATAAGATATCTCATTTTTCATGCAATTATTATATATATTGAACTAACTACAAAGAATATCAGTTTGTAGAAATTCATATATCGAACACTTGTCGCTATACTTTTCGGTCCATCTTTACAAGCTGCTCGCACCTTCAGCAAAATGATTTTGATATCAAAATCGGTAAGAAAAAATTTGACAACTCAGTTTTTGTTAGAATTTTGAAGAAAAGAAGAGAAGATGAAGAGACGAGGTAAGAAAATTTTAAATAATAATTAACACTCCTATATATTTATTATTAAACTTAGTTGCCTTTTATAGACAAAATACAAACAACTAAATAGATTTTTCAGCTACCAAATCTAACTTATAAGATAAGATCAAATATAATCCAAGACTTATTCTAAGATAATCTAAGACCTATTCTAAAGGAATTTAAACAACTCTAAAATTTGAATTTATTTCCAACATTCCTCTTAATTCAAATTTTTTAAATGGGCACTTCTCCATTTTCGAATATTCTGAAGAATTCTCTTCACCTATTGATGACTTCTCATCAACTTGCAATGATTATGTGAAGCACTTCGCTTCACTAATATCTCATTGATGTAAGAAAAGTTTAAACAATAATTAACACTCCTATACATTTATTATTAAACTTAGTTGTCTTTTATAGACAAAATATAAACAACTAAATAGATTTTTCAGCCATCAAATCTAACTTATAAGATAAGATTAAATATAATCCAAGACTTATTTTAAGATAATCTAAGATCTATTTTAAAAGAATTTAAACAACTCTAAAATTTTAAATTTATTTTCAACAGTTTTTATAATAAAAGATATAAAATAAAATGAATCACATAAAAATGTAACTCGATATTTTAAAATGTTAAATTAAGACATAATTTTTCTAATGTTTTTATCAAAATATCTTGCTAAATTATTTGTTACAATAAATTATAAAAGTAGAATCGTTCAGGCAAAAGAAGACAGAATGGAGGAACAGACAATCTCCTAAGGCCTGTTAACAGTGATTGAGAAAGACATCATCCCTGTACATTGTTTTATTGATATGACTGAACAATGACATAATCCACAGCTGCCCGAAGAAGAAACTCTTGCTGACAAGTGGCCAGGACAGGATTTTATCAATCAAAACACGTCTCAGTGACACTTTTGGGTTATATAATAAAATGAAATATAATATAATATAACATATAATTTTTTAAAAATATTTATTTATTAAAATAAATGACTACAGTTTAGAGTCTTTAATCCCAAAAAAAAAAAACTAGGTGGCATGTCCCAACTAAACCTATTGAAATATCTAGTGGCTGATATAAATAACAAGTGACTATCATATTTATATGTTTTGGAATTCATTTAAACATAAAGAATTGAAAACACATGCTGTTAATTTACATTTTTCAGTATCACTCTTAACTTATTGATGTTAGTTTTTGTTCTATAGAATCTCTGCACCAACTGAGACATTATCGTTTAAGAAAAAGTTTTATAATGAAATGAATAAAATAAGACAAATGAGGAGTATTTTTATATTACATTTCATTATATCCTAAATAGTTAAAATGAAAAATCTTCAATTTGAAAAGCTTAAGGTGAAATGTAAAATGATAAATAACTTTACACTATATTACATTATAAATCCTTTATCTAAACAACATATCAATATATTACATTATAAACTCTTCCATTATTTTCAAACAATAATTTTTAATATTGCAATTATTTTCATTATATTCCATTATAAAATATTCCGTTTCAATCTATTCAAAATTTTATATATTCAACCAAATATAACATTAAGTTCTCAACTCGTTCCATATTTCTCTTTGTCGACAAGAGAATTATCTTCAATTGCATTAAATTTCTACGTGTAGGTATAATTGATTATCGACTAGAGAAATATCTTCAATTGGAGTAAGGACTTCCTAATTTTTTTAAAATACTCAATTCTTATATTTAATTTGGTCAGTAATTTATCTAAAATATATATTTTAATGTGTATTAAACCATAATAAGTGAAAATTACACATATTTATGGTGAAATTGATGCAAGAAAAATTTCCAAGAGACAAGTGGAGATTAAAGAGCTAGACAGGAAGACTTATCACTCAATCAAGGAGCAAACATACCTTATCTTCTTGTTAGTTATCGATATATTAACCACTAAATTCGTGTCTCATCCAACACGTCTCAATAATTCATTCAAACCGGCCCATCCCTTCTCGTCATTGATCGTTACAAGTGTACTTAATCATTTTGTAACTTGACGTAACTGAATTAGGGTGATCACATAACCCTCTAAAGTCTAAACATCCATGATTGTTATGTCAATTCACCTTTATGATGTAGAATTCATAAACTTGTACTTTAGAGCCTCTGTTGCATTATGATATGCCCAAATGGTTCTTTAAATCTTCGCAAAATTTGAAGTTGTAAGGAGCATGTGTGCTTGATGATTCATGTAAGTACGTGAAAAAGGTGAGATACTTTACGATATATTTCAAAAAGAAATGATAGACCCTCCATTTCAAAGTACATCAAGACTCTAATCAGCTGAAGTTTAAAATTTTTTGACAGACCCTCCGTTTCAAAACACAGATAAGTAGATCAAGACTCTGATGAACAAAAGTTTGAAAATACAAGACTCTAATCAACCAAAGAAAGTACAAATTTTCTCGAGGGTTAGAATTTCAAAGTTGGATTAATAACCAATTCGAATCAGCAGATAAGAGTGGAGAATAAGACCTAAACCTACCATTCCCATCTTAAAATGACTCCAAATTCTGTTTAATCTCTAGAAGATAAGGCAAGTCTTATTCTTTATACTTTATGGAATGTAAAGACTAGTTCTTTTCGTATCTGTCTTTGTTCTCCTTTCGGCCATGTTTATGTGAACAAAACTTAAAGACCCTTTTGCTCTTTTTAACATCAGAAGGATCATATCATTTGAACACTCGGGCTATTAGCTCCAACTTCTCTTCAATAAAATCAAAACCAAAAAACTCATCCTTCAAGGGCAATGTTAAACACGATTAGTAAACAATTAACTGTGATAATAAACAATTAATAAAGAAAAAAAATATAACATCGTTAAATATGTTTTATGTTCGGATCACAATTGAAGACTACTACTCCGTCTTAGGGATTAAATATGCATGTTGAAACCCATAAAATAAACTTAACATGATTCTATTCAATTAGGCATTCTAACCATTTCTTAGTGCAAAATTTGGAAAACTAATTGGATTAGTTGTCTACATCCAACTCTCAAAGCTGTAAGTACAGGAAAGTACACTTTCTTCCCCGAAGAGACATTGTTTGCATCGAAAGAAATATGTACAGAACATTGAAGTGCAAATTTACATGCATTGGCTGAGACTAGAGAAAAAGAAAATTTGACGCAGAAATGTTCGAGAGAGACGAAAATAGTTTAACTATAGTAAAACCAAAGGAAAAAAAGAGACAAGAAAACAAAATTGAAAGGGGAGAAAGTCACCAAAGTCCTACTAGAAGACATATCCAGTGAAGGGGTATGTTACACGTTGCTTATCACAGAGCATTATTGTGCCGAGAATCCATAAACCTGCACCAAAGGCCATAAGAATCGTACAAAGTACCTGTTAAAGAGTTAACTATTGGGTGGAACTACTCCACTAGGTAAGTTCTGTAAAGTTTTTAAGGCTAATTACATTCATCGTTTTGTTATTTGCTCTTTTTTTATATTTCTATTCTCGTGTTTTAAAAAATATTATTTATTTTTTTGTGACACTGTTTAATTATTACACAATTTTATTCACATTACCTTAATTTTTCATTCATTTACACTGTTTAATTATTGCACAATTTTATTCATATTACCTTAATTTTTCATTCATTTATAGTTCCAAAATAACATTGTGCTAAATTTAAAAGTTCCACTACACAATTTTGAAGAAGAAGTAAATGGAAAACTAATGAAATATAATGAGTTGTATGATATTTAAAAATATACAATGGTATAAGAGATAAGTGATAATTTTCAAAATATGAATATTGAAATGAAAAAGAAATCCAATCACAGGGAGTCCTAATATATTTTAACTTAAGATGTCACCAAATTCAGGCTATATTCTTTTTATCTAACTTTATATTATTCCATACTGTTATAGTAGTGGGCCAATCCCATAAAATATAAAACTTCCTCCGTCGGAATTTGTAGGCGGCATTGTGGTTACTTGAATAGGAAGAAGTACTGAGATTAAGAGTTTACCTTGCAGGAAATATTAACCTCGAGATTTGCAGTAAGTGGTGCACTTTGTACTGCTAACTGGGTTACTGGTTAATCTACTGGATGAATATACATTCCTCGACCATTGTTAAGAGTCCTACTAACCAACAGGTCCAGCACCCTTTTGTTGCCTCAACTCTGCTCGAGGGAACTCGCATTTACTTCACCCTGCTCCTCTCTGCTGATTTTTGCAACAAAGGAGCAGCCTCCTTGAGAGGAGTAGTGTCTTTTGATTTATCATTTTCGGTTGCTTTCTTTGTTTCCATCTCATATTGCTTGCAGTTTTCCTCGTGTGCTTTGTTGAACAATCTCATAAAATTGACAAGAGTTGAAACAACTGTAGAAGTGTTTTCAATTATTTTTTGTAAGAAAAAAGGAAAAAAAAGGTGCATTAGAAACAACATTACCTTGTTCGAAGGGACAGCGAGCTGGATCTTCTCCAAAATAAACAATCAATGCATCAACATTTCTACCCTGCGACAACATTAAGGTCAATGTGAAGTATAGTCTAATATGATGAAGAAACAAAGAGTGAACTCCAAGACCTACCACTCCAGAGTATAAAGAAGCTAAAGATCTTACTTCAGCTTCAGCATAACACAGAAAGTCCTTCAAAATCTACACAACAGGAAGCAAAATTTCAGTTAACTTGTAACCGAGAGGTACATAAATGAACACAAATATAATGCATATGCACAGAGAGCTAAAGAGTAAGAGAGGAGCAGGAGTCATCCAACAAATCCATAAGCACAAAAGGGACTAAGTCATTGCTCATGTGTATACTACAGATCCATATACACAAAAGGACCACATTATCGAGCAACAAGAATTAAATTGCCCAACAAGCATGCATGATAGAGACAACATAGCCAACAGAAACAATAATAAGCAGATTTCTTTCACGATTATAAATGAGAAAAACAACATATACCTTGCAGAAGTTTTCTGATATAGGACCATCATTTTCAGAATTTGTAAGTTCCTGTACAACTTTTTCTAATCCTTTGCTTATCGCTTGCATCTCCTCCGCCAGAAACTTCAGTTGTATCTATAAGGGAACGTAGTTCAGGACAAAATTTGCGTCTACTTTTTGATTACCACAATCACAATGTTAATACCTTTGATGATGGTGCCAAACTGGAAAGGTCATTTGAAAAATCTAAAAGCTCCGGTAATTTTTCAAAAAGCACCTACAGCATGTCAAACAGAACGGGATAATTGAAAACATCTTAATGTGAAAGTAACATTCTCTAGTTATATGAGGCCTTGACTCAACTGCATACATATGTATGTATACTTATGGTCTTGAAGGATATAATGGTCCAATTTTTGCTTATATAATGGGGCTAACCACTCCTTTTCAAGTGAGATTCTGAACCTAGAACCTCCCTTAGGAGAGGTACCAATCACTAGGCTACTCCCTCAACCTCAATTGTTTCCTATATGTCCATCCTGTTTTTAACATACTTTATTGGGAGTATTTTGGACTTGGCATATGTGAATCCAGATACCTGAGCAAGATATGCAGATTTCATGCACTCTGTACCTTACAAAGATAATGCATTAGAGTCATCTTGTTGTTCCTTGCCCGTGTATCAGTCAATTTAAGAAGACTGTCCAGTCTAAATCCAATAGCAGATCCTAAAAACAATAGAGAAACACAAAGAGATCGAATTGGTTAAAAATACGAAGTTGAGTTTATAAGAAGAAATGTGGATCAAGTGAAATAAATGCTAGAAGGGTCCACCTTATTATACCCTAATCCATACTGAATCCTACATCGATAGAGGACACCTTAAACAAAACTTATTTTAGATCAACTTCTCATAACAAAAAAAGAAAATTATTAAAGAAAATAGACTACAAGAGACTATGGAAGAAAACAGCACACCGAGACAAGCTATTAAAGAAAATATTAAGAGACTAACCCCCTAACGGTGAAAATACATGTCAACACTTAAGCTAGTCCTAATATCCATTAGAGGACAGAGCACTTAGAAGCATTGTTTATAAAATATGTACAAAAAAAATTGGTTTTGAACTTTAATTGCGTTATGTATAAGAGAATATATAAGAAAAGTATTCTGACGCAATACTGTTTTTCAACAGAGCACTTAGGAGTACTTTTTATAAACATGTACTAAAAAAATTGGTTCTGTAACTTTGATTCATACACAAAAGAATATACAAGAAAAGTATTTCGACCCAGTACTGTTTTTCACTTACCCCTAGCAGTTCCTTGGTTCAAAGCATTTCCAAGTGAAAGAATAGTCTGCATAATTCTCTTCAATTTGGCAGAATTCCTGATCTGATGAGAAGAGCAAACTTAAAAATCAAATTTTATGTCATTGCCAAAACAAAAGGAAGAAAAGAAATACACACACACTCTCAAGCGCAGACATATGACTTGCCTCTTCTGCAGCAGAATTCACAACATTCAGGCTGTTTCTAAGGTCAGAAACCTAAAAAGAAAACTCAAGGGTTTAAATATTTAATTTTCACAGAACTCAGAATAGTTAGCAAAGGCAAATCAGGATGCATGTTCTAACCTGAGAATGAAACTGCATCTTAAATGCAAAAACTCTGAGCTTCGATTCTACTCTTGGTACTTTCATCAACTCCAAGAAGAACTGATTAAAAAAAAAACAACCTAAGCCAATTATAGAGCCATACAGATCACAATATGCAATGGAATTTAACTACATGAGAAATCATGCTGATGATTGATGCATACAACACTTATCTACAAGGCGTGAACATAAATTGTCATATCAAGCTCATTTTACATATCAATTTCATCCACTTTACCAGTTTGGGACTGTGATGCATACAAATATGCTCCAATTAAAACAAACACACACCTAAATTTTCATACCTTCACTATGAGCAATAGGATAAGCCCCTTAACACTAGTTGGACTATGTTAACTATAGCCCTCAACTGACTAGGTAGTTGCAGGCTTATAGCCAGTTAAGTAGAAGTTATTTCAGAAAAGACTTGCTATATTTTAGAATAACAACAAATCCTCATGTAATATTAAATCAATAAAGATATAAAAAGAAAAAGTAACTTGTTCAGAATACCAACAACCTGTTGCCTATGTGGTCAAAATTGTACATTACCTATTCCATTAACTACACATTTAGTCCAGTAGCTCATTTTTGGAGCATAACAAGTTTTCATGTTTTAGTAATCCTTTTTGAAAGTGTAAAGTTCATAGGAATACAATTCATCTTCCTCCTACTTGTAGTTTGTGATTTAATCTTGGCATTTTTCCACATGGAGAAAGATTTAGATTTAGATTATAGAACATATCACTGTCAAGACACAAAATGATCATGAATGAAATACTTTTATAACAGAAATATCACAAAGTTGAAGTTTAATAATACAAACCTGTTCACATTTGCCTAGTTTTTCCTTTTCACCAATGTACCCCTGCATATATAAAGGAAGCATAACCATAAGGGGGCGTGTGGTTTGAGGGTTTGGGAATGAAGGAATGAAATAATAGTAAAAAATAGTGTTTGCTTTGGGGTTTTCAATTCCAAGGGAATGGATTTATTCCATTAAGTTTGGGAATCTACTAAACCCTCCAAATGAGGTGGGTATCAAGTTTTCATTCCAATCTAGTGGTTACTATTTATACCCCTCCCCACATAAGTAATTTTTATTTTTAATTATATTACTCATCTCTCATCGTCATCGTCATCGTCATCGTCATCGTCATCGTCATCGTCATCGTCATCATCATCATCATCATCATCATCATCATCATCATCATTATTATTATTATTATTATTATTATTAAGTTTTAAACTTATTATTATTAATTATTGTTGTTGTTGTTGTTGTTGTTGTTGTTGTTATTATTATTATTATTATTATTATTATTATTATTATAAATTATAAATTTTAAACTTCTTAATAATAATAATAATATTATTATTATTAATTATTAATTATTTTCTTATTATTATTATTTATTATTATAAATTTTAAACTTATTATTATTATTATTATTATTATTATCATTATTCTTATTATACTAAATTAATTATCTTATTATTATTATTATTATTTATTTTATTATTAATGTTATTATATAAAATTAATTATCTTATTATTATTATTATTAATTTTATTATACTAAATTAATTATCTTATTATTATTTATTATTATTATTATTATTATTATTTATAAGTTTTAAACTTATTATTATTATTAATTATTGTTGTTGTTGTTCTTGTTGTTGTTATTATTATTATTATTATTATTATTATTATTATTATTATTATTATTAATTTTAAACTTCTTAATAATAATAATAATATTATTATTATTATTATTATTAATTATTGTTCTTATTATTATTATTATTTATTATAAATTTTAAACTTTTTATTATCCTTATTATTATTCTTATTATTATTATAATATGAAATTAATTATCTTATTATTATTATTTATTTATTTATTAATATTATTATATGAAATTAATTATCTTATTATTATTATTATTATTATTATTATTAATTTTATTATATGAAATTAATTATCTTATTATTATTATTATAAATTTTGTAATAATAATAATAAATATGATATGAAAAAATGGTATTATATTATCTTTCATTCCCATTAATGCAACAAACCAAACAACATTATTGGTATTAATACAGAAACCCAAGTTACAAACCAAACATCATTTTTTATTTTTCATACCCATTCCCATTCCCATTCCCTTCTACTATTATACCCATATCCATACCCAATCCCGTGCTCAAACCAAACGCCCCCTAAGTCTCCAAAGAAAAGGTATGACCTTGATTATCTAAACTAGTTAATAAAATCCTAATATCATTTCATAATCAAAGAAAACTATTCAGCTCAAAAATTACAGATGATAGAATACTTGTTGACTTTAGAAACAATTTACCTTTAGAAGCTCCATCTCTTCTTTTGTCGGACAAAACTTTATAAGGTTTTCAACCTGATCAATATCTAATGCTGAATCCTCAAGACTAAGCACCGAACCCTGTAGTATAAGAAAATATTTAGGAACTTTTCTTTCATGATTGTAAGGATCTATAATTTAGAACATACAAAATTTTTAAAAAATGCACAATTTTTTTAGAACAGTTATATAATGCAGTTCCAGCAATAAAATGTAACATACAACTAAATTAAATGCCCAAAAATCTGTAAATTTGTCTTCCCGTTGAGGAAGGCGTCGGAGAAGATAAGAAACTCTAATAATGATGAGAGATCTATACTTCAATGACATAATTCATAGTTCTCATGGCAATAATGATTTGATCCCAAAATTTAGACAAGTACTTGATTCTTGATTTTTGTTTGTATAATAAATTCTCTCTCTTCAGTAGTGTTTACTTAATTAACTATCTGTGCAGTTGTTGAGCCTTGTATTGCTGCAACTGCCGAGTCTAAACAATTTCTTTAAGAGGAAATTAAATATTCTTGCTATCAGAATAATCAACAACTTTTATATCATAAGTCCACCCTTTAGCCCTGAAAGAATAAATCTCAAGGGTAGAAATCCCCGGGACGTTTATTTTTATAAACCAGAAAAGCCTTTCAGGGAGTTTGATATCTCTTTCACAAGCTTTTCTAACTACCCCTTTTTCGCATGCTCTATAACAGCACAGCTTATAGAATTCTTGTAGATGTAAGTGAAGAAGCCATAGGTGAGAAATGCAAGACAAGTTGAAATACTATGATCATTTAGGACAAAGAGTATGGAGCAGATTGGCTGACATTGAGGAAACTTCAATATCAAACAAAAATATGAAGCTGCATGATTCACAGTGATGATCCTAGACAATACCTATTTTTTCCTAGCTGACTAATATAGTAAAAAGGATAAACAAAGCTCAGTTTTTTACTGAATGAACTTGTGAATACCTAAGATGAACATCTTGAAAGAGAACTTGCTAGAAATATTTCTCACTTACCATTAGCTCATGCAATGGAACTTTCACTTTTGAAAGCATGATTTCACAATTATAAGCGCGTCTGTGGTCAATCTGCAAGAGAAATACTTATTCTAATTAAAAGAATGCACATGTAAGAGCCGAGTTGCATTTTAACTTCAATAATTTATAGCAGAAGACACGGCAACAGTGATATTGACTTGAAATATATTGTCAATTCAAACTCATTAAGCTGTGATGCTTTAAATATTTTTTTAATGTTTTATAGTAAACTTAGGGATGTTGAAAATGCTAGCCATCTTATCAGAGTATGCCAGCACAACATTAAATTCACAATGATTACACAAATAAATACCAGTTGCACTTTATCAGCCTTAGGCCCACGTGAACTACGAGTACTTGACTTTCCTCCATGATCTGAATTTGGAACAACTGCTGAGAAAAGACTCTCCAACTCTGACATGTCAATTTCTGGAGCCCTATGTATATGTGATCACATGAAAGCACACGAGTTAAAACAACGCAGAAAGAAATGTGTGAAAGAAACCCAAGATTACCATTCACAAAGCAGCACATACTTGGAGGCATCACCAGATTTTTGTGCCTCAGCCCATAAACTTCCTTGCACAGCTCTTGTCAACTTCAACCAATGCAAAGGCTTCAGTTTTTTTGCCTGATTAGCCTTTGAAGTTATTGTACGGTTTAAGCGTCCCTTGGGAGTGGAGGGAGGATTGACTGGTGGGGCAGGAGATGGAGGCACAAGAGCAGATCCAGAAGATGAGTTTAAAGTGCCTTTACCAGAAGGAAGAGGAGGAGGGGGAGCAGAAGGAATGAGAGGAGGGGGTGCACAAGGAACACGAGAGGAATTAGATGATGAAGTGAGGGGAGGTGGAGGTGGAGGAGGCACTGGGGATGAAGTGTTACCAGTGCATTTGCTTGTATGAAGAGGTGGGGGTGGAGGAGGAGGAGGTCCAACTCCACTAACATGATTCACTTCCAAAGGAGGTGCTGGAGGAGGTGGAGGAGGTGCTGGAGGTCCAGCTTTACTAGTTAAATTTTCCTTCAGAGTTGAAGTTGAAGAAGCAGGTCGAGGAGGTGGAGGAGGAGGAGGAGCTGCAGGTGCTGTTGGATGACCAGCTTTAACTTTTATATTTTCGTTCATCGATGAAGTTGGAGGAGGAGGAGGTGGTGGTGGTGGTGGAGGAGGAGATGCAGGAGGATGTGCATTTGCAAGAGGAGGAGGAGGTGGTGGTGGTGGTCGTGGAGATGTGGAAGGAGCTGCATTTGCAAGAAGAGGAGGAGGAGGAGGAGGAGGTGAACGTGGAGTTGCAGGAGGAGGAGGTGATGATGGCGACAGAATATGACAAGGTGGTGGCGGTGGAAGAGGAATATTTCTGGTAGCATCAGGCATAGCAGGAGCCAGTGCAGGTGCTTTAGGTTTCACATGTCCAGTTTCAGATAAAATTGCCATGGCTTGACCAAAGGCAAGCTTAGATGTTGTCATTTGACTATCCTCAGCACTTCCATTTGAGGCTTCATTATATGGCGGAGGTCTAACAAACATATTTGAGGGAACATGAGCATCTCCATGCTCTGGAACCTTATCCAAAATAGCATCTATAGACGATTTTCGCAAGTGCATAGAATCAATCTTGTCTAGGGAGGACATGAGACTCTTCATGTTGCTATCCAAGCTTAAGCGCCTCCTTCTCTCCTGATGATTTCTTGGGCTTGCTTGCTGACTCCGAGGGCTAGGTATCACACCCAGTTGAAAATCCATCTCATGGACGATATTTGATGCACTAATTTGTTGGAGCACATTAAGTGCAACATCTGAATTAGGATCTAACCAGTCAACTGAACTAAAGATCTCATGAACTTTAGCAAATGCCTCCACCGGCAAGCCTTCTTTCTCCTCAAAGCCGGAAAAATCTAAAGGCAAAATGGAAGCAGTAGCATCCACTTCTGAGAAAAGAACCTTAAACCCAAGAATACGCTTCATGTTAGAAGGAATCACAAAATAGCAAGGACAAAGTATAACTGTGGCAAGGAATATACCTCAGCTCTGAAGTCCTTTGGAAATTGATCCTTAGCATCCCAGAATGTGTCAATATCATCACGGTTAAGCATTAGAATGTTTGACCTAATAAAAGCTGTGTTAAACACAACTCGAAACATCATTTGTTCACGCTCCATGTCATCATGTAAGCTGATGCACTCAAGTACAACATCACCTTGGATATGGCAATTGATATCTATTTTGACTAATTCACACTCATTCTGCAATAGATAGAAAATTTTGTAACTGAGGACAGCAAAATTATAGGTATTGAAAACGGAATGATAATAAGCAGAAACTTGACACTAGAAAGAAAATTGAACGTTGCAGCAATGGATAATGGATAAATAATCTCTGAGAGGCTTTAGAGTCAGCGGAATAAAAAAAACAGGAAAAGGATAAAGAAAAAGAAGACAAGAAAAAACCTTTAATCTAAATAACTCTTTTTCTTCCTATATGGACCCACTGTTCTTTTAACATAAGACAAAACGGCATAAAGCAATCATAATCGTTGTTTTTCTGATTCATGAGATGTATAACCTTGTGGTTGCAGTAAACTACCTCGTAAATAACAACCCCCATATGAAATTATTCCAAGGACATTGAACAGCTTTCACCAAAGAGTGATGAAAGACAGTACATGTAAATCAAGAGTTAATAACGAAAAATAAGGTTCTTCCTAATATTAAAATGAAAAAAACAGAGAGTTTGCAAGAACAAAAGTAGCATAACTAAAGGAATGGTGCTAAATTACAAGTTAATTGCTTATGTGACAAAGAAACTACAGGATACCTGCTTATAAGCCCGAACATTTTTGCCCTTCTTTGGGGTTATGTACAGAATTTTTGTATTTCGGTCTGAAACAAGGAAGGGATCCTGTCCATAAATCCGAAATAGTGGACGGCAACCCCCCACTCCATCAAAATTAGGGATGCTTCTTAAGATAACACAATCCAAGGTAAGAGCTCTATCTAATGGTGGCCATTCTGAGGTCACCTTCCTCCTTGATACATACTGTAAGTACCTCAGCTGAGAAGGAACAGGATTCATTGGCGACAATAACTGCAAAAGCTCACGAGGAGCTTGCCTATAGATCATGTCCAAGGTCTTCTGCTCTCCACTGTACTGTTTCCTATAAATCAGCAGTGCAGCCAACATGAAAGCAAGAACTGGCCAACCACCCCGTTCACAATGCATTAGCAACAAATTTTGCTGCCCAAGTGACAGCCAACTTTCACCTGATCTCAGAAAATGGTGGATTACCTCCATTTTGAGCAACGGGCAGCCTTCATAGTGTCTAGGATACTCCATTACTGTCATATCATGATCGGACAACACTTCAGCAATATTGCTCTGTCTATCTCCCTCACGGAAATTGAAAGCCAAGAACGATGCATCGGGGAAATGCTCCTTAAGTTGACCAACTATTCCACTAATGTAGCTTTTATAATTTTGCCCTTGCCAACCATCAATAGTGAAGCAGCAATCGAAGACTGCAATTTTCACAACAAAGCCCTAAAGTCAGTGAACAACCTAATCCACCTCAAATTTCACCCAAATGGCTATTACAACTTTTACGTTCCAGATTACCTCAGATTATGAAATCAGACAGTAGTAAAACTAACAAAGCAATATGAAAATCAAATGTCCTATGATTCAAAGTATAACCAAAACAAGCAATTACTTATCTTAAACTAAATAGTCTCAAAATACTAAAAGCAACAAAAAAATTACAACAACTCCAAATCCATCAAACTCCAATCTCTCCCGCCATTTCCAAGCACATTATAATCCGATTCTATTCAAAACTTTCACATGGTCACTCTCACAACACCAACAAGAACAACAACCAAACGGTAACATAAAATTATTAAGGAAAAAAAAACGACCATAACGTGCGAATAAAACAGAACGGAACCAAAACGAATAGCACACGAACCGTAAACTCTCTCGCAGATCTCAAGGAGACCATCGGGAGGCTTCCTGTAGAAAAGTTTCCGAAACAACGCCATGTTGTATCACGCGAGGCTTCCTTCCCTCCCTCTCTCTCTACCTTCCTCAAATCCGCCTCACAGCACCCAAAAACCCCAGCAATTGCATTCAAATCCAGAGCTGATAATCGCATAAGCAATCAAATCATATAAGATCACAAGTCTCGGAGGTTGTGATTGCGAATGTTTCGTGTATCGTGTTGGCTTTATGAGATCAGTTGGTTTGGTTTCTTCAATATTTGTTTTTTTTTTTTGGTTTAAGAGTTACCCGATCAGCTGGGCTCAGCAACATTTCGTCGGTGACGTGGACACTATTACTTGCCGCCACGTATACAGTCATTCTTGCACGCGAGCGAGGGTTCCTTGGAACTTCACCTTGTTATCGTTTTCAAAAAACGGAAAATAGAAACCAAAACGGTATGTAATGTTCGTTGACGGTTAAAAAGTTGAAAAAACGAAGTGATATTTTCCAACTCTTTAACTCATAATCGATGATTAGAGCTTATTAATCCTTGATTACTACGTCTAATCAAAATCATTGGGAATTGTCCCCCACCTATTCAAGCAAAGTACAAGGTATCCATAATTCCATATTATAATAATAATTTATACTAATTCAAAGATTTTTAATCTTGTCATCATTTCATAATACTATTTTGATGTTTTTTGCTAAAAGAATTACCATAAGTTGTGAAACAATTAAGATTATTTTAATAAAAATTATTTTAAGATGTGAATGCCTTTTGTTTTATAATATTTATATAATAATCTAGAAACGATTATGTATATAATTTTAATTATCATAATATTAATAATGCTAAAGTTTTTAAAATGTTAAATATATTTTATTATATTATCATTTTGATAAAATAAAATAAAATTAATAGTTTTATTAGGTCTAATAATTAGCATGTTATTTTACAATTGCAAACAAATATGTTATAAGATTTAGATAAAAATATCAAATGATATTGGTCTTGACTTAAAAGTTATTTGAATAAGGTTAAATTTAAAGAGTGAAAATATCTAAAATTCACTTAATTTTAATTTAACATAACATTATTTTAAAGTTTGATTAAATTAGTTTTGAATTATTTGGTTTCATCCTTTTAAATTTAAATTTAATATAACTTTTTCACTTATTAACTTAAGTTAGTTCCGATCTGATTTATCAATCATATCTTAAGCTTAGTAGGCTTAGTAATAGACTGGACATAGTAAGGTTTTACGCTTGAGCTTGACCTAAAATTTTTGTTGAAGCTCAAGCTCTGAGATTGATGGTCTAAACCTGAGCCCAAATGAACTTTTTAATTAAAAATTAAAAACTATTTTTCAAAAAATTTTAAATTTTTAATTAGACTAGCCAAGACTTAACTATCACCCAATAACTATACAGTTGGATAGTATATAATCATTAAGTAATCATACCGTAACTAATGGTGTAAATGAATCACAATCCCATTTTCTGTTCTACGCCTTCGAAGGTTGGTCGAATTTCATAAATAGACATCTTAGTCAACAAAACCTTCTCTTTCTCCTTTCTTTCTTTTTTGTTTTGCAATATCAAGAAGATGAAGCAAAGCCTCGTCAAGAGTCGACAACCATAAATTCACGTTTTAGGCCTAGAATTTATCCCATCTGACAACTAAAAGCTCAAATTGGGACTTAATATTTTTGAATTTGATCAATTTAGAACTTAAACTTGTAAGTTGCTCAACGAAGGTCTAAACTTTCATGAGTTTGCTCAATTTAAGACTTTTTTATATGAAAATTAGAACTTGTCCACACGTCATTACAATGCATAATGTGGCACCATTACTATATTTTTAAATGCCACATTAAAAAAACTAAAAGCTTGCGTGAACGGTTAAATTAAATTAAAAGTTACAAAATCCTAAATTTCCAAACTGATCTTCGTCTTCTTCCCTCTTTGATCTGTGCTCTAGTCTTCATTTAAGGGGTTGTCTTGCCTAATTCATGTATCATTTGGCCGATTCGCTTTCCATCTTCTCTTCAGCAATCATCAAGTACATTTGATATGCTCATTACTTTGGTTTTCTTTGTATTGTCTTTTAACTTAGATATGCTACACCTTTATGATATTGTGGGTTTTCACGGATGAATGCTCCTTAAGTAAGAATTGTGATGGACTTCACAACCACCTTCAATTTTGTGGCGATGATCTTCAAAATTAGTTTATATACTGTATGCATATGAAAAAAGGAGAATACTTAGTCAGAAACAATTTTGAAGGCTTTAAAGATAGATAAGGTAGAAAAGCTAAATGTGAACTATGATGTAGAAATGAGCATGTCAAAGCCGATAATCCACTCTCTATATTTTTGTACATAAGATTTTCATGTTTAGTGTGTTTTAAGTTTAAAATTTTAGCTTTCTTTTTTCTTTCTTTTAGTTGTGTATAGGATCATACTAGTTACTTTAGGATAATGGCATAAGTGTATACATAATTATTTATTAATATTGTTGTTTAAAATTAAATGCATAATATGTTTATATTATACTAAATATGAATACTAATTAACTCAAAGAATGATGAATGAATGATTTAATATAATTGGTGTTAAGAAGAAACAAGCTTCCATTAGAAGAGATTGACATTTTTAAAATTCTATAACATATTTATTTTTTAAATTCAATTTGAAGTTGTGAGATTGGTTATTATTATGGTACTTTGAAGTTGAAATTGTTTATTTTGGAATTTGAGGCTAGAAATTGAAGTTGTGAAATTGCTTATTATGCTACTTTGAAGTTCAAATTGCTTATTATGAAATTTTAAGTTGGAATTTCAATTTGCTTGTTATGGATTTTGAAGTTGGATATTAAAGTCAGATAAATGACTGTTGGAGTGGTCATATATGGAACTTATGACATTTGAGAGTTGGTTTAGTTTTGAAAATATCATTTTACAGTTGTTATGGATATCTAGTTCATTTTAATTACCAACAAATGAATGCAAGATGAACTATACTGTAGTTTGCAACTATACCAATAGGCAATACTAATTTCTTTTAATATTGAAATGATAAAGAATAAATATAATATATTAAATACAAAATTTCCTTGTTTTGCAAGCTCTATGTTATGTTGAAGAGCATCCATAATCGTTCGACATCCTCCTTCTTTGTAGTTTGCGATTGTCGTCCATCTAGGTAAGCCATCCAACTAATGTCTTTAATATATTTTACTTTACTAGTTGGAGTATTTGTGAGAAATTTTTTTTGTAATTACAAATGAGATATTGTTTTATGTTGTTGTTTGCAATATTCTGAGTATCTTTAATGATAATGTAAAGTTATGATCTAACAGTCTAGTAGTAACTTAAAGTTGATATAACAATTAAACGAGGATTGCATTTAATATAGTTTTTTTGAAATATTGGGGCATAATAAACCCTTAGGATGGTCTATAGGCTAGAAATCGGTGATGCAGCCCCGATGAGGCTAATAGGTGAAAATTTTCACGAGTCTAGTAGCCTCAGAGAGAAGTCCCTTTCTCAACTCATAGGCATAAACAATGTCACGTATCATAGTATTTTTTTCTTATGAACTTTGTTTGTATAAACTCTAAGTAGGACATGTTATGGTTTGTGTTAATGCAAATAATGAGTTGGTTTTGTGTATTGGTTTGCAATATTCTTAGAAACATAGGATGGTATATAGGTTGGAAACTGATGATGCAGCTCCGATGAGGCTTATGGGTACAAAATTTCATGAGCCTAAGAGCCACAGCAAGAAGTGCCTTTCTCGATAGGTATAAACAACACCACATACTATAGTATTTCTTTTCTTACTAACTTTGTTTGTATAAACTTCAAGCAGGATGTGTTCTAGTTTTGTATTAATGCAAATGATGTGTTGGTTTTATGTACTGATTTGCAATATTGTTAGAAACATAGGATAGTATATAGGCTGAAAATCGGTGATGCAACTTCGATAAGGCTTATTGGTGAAAATTTTCACGAGCCTAGGAGCCATAAAGAGAAGTTTCTTTCTTAATTCACAGGTATAAATAACACTACGTTCCATAGTGTTTCTTTTCTTGCGAACTTTGTTTGTATAAACTTAAAGTAGGATGTGTTTTGGTTTTGTGTTAATGCAAAGGATGTGTTGGTTTTATGTATTGATTTGCAATATTCTTAGAAACATAGGATATTATATAAGCTAGAAATCGGTGATGCAACTCTAATGATGCTTATTGATGAAAAATTCTATGAACCTAGGAGTCACAACGAGAAGTTCCTTTCTCAATTTATAGGTATAAATAACGTCCACGTACTTTAATTAATAGAAATTAGTATATTCTAGAAGAGTTATATATATATATATATATATATATATATATATATATATATATATATATATATATATATATATATATATATATATATATATATATATATATATATATATATATATATAGGGAGGTTAGTAGGAAATGCTACTAACTTTCATGTGTTATGCTATGCTTTAACTTATATTTGCTAATATATTCTACTAGGTGTTTGTGGCAATCATTATCCCTATTCATTCACCATACACATCCATTTCTAAGATATTTACTCACTACACTGTTCATATATACCTCTTAAACCATATGTTGACAATGAATTAGTTGATGGATGGAATTGTTATAAATATGTTAAGCATTATATGTTTTGCTATGCTTCAATTTCTCACTTTCACTTCAATGTTTCCTTTCACCATTCTGACTTAGGATAAGCCATTTTGTCGTACTTATTATTTTTACAGATTTTGCATTGCTTAAGTATTAATATAAATCCCTTTCCAAGTTATAAGGATTTATAGAACTTAGTATATTCTTGGAAGATTTATATGTGTTTGTGTGTGTGAGTGAGGTTAGTAGGAAATGCCACTATGTATAAAACAATGATATCATATTTTTAACTTATGTTTGCTAACATATTTTATTAGGTGGCAGAATGCCATTTGATGAGGTAATTCTAAGGTTTCACCATGCGGGATGTTTTGTTGATATGGTTGATAATGTTACATATGAGAGTGGTTTTGTTGATGAAATTCAATTTCATCCAAACTTACTTGGCTACTTTGAATTGGTTAATGTATGTAAGAGAAATGGGTATAACAAACTGAAAAACGATATTTTGTCTTATGTCTAGTTTTAAATTGTGTAATGGTTTGAGGGTTGTATAAGATGATGCTAATGTGTTATATATGATTAGTCAGATGATGGATACAGGTAGTATTGATATTTATATTGTAGCGCCCCCTCACCGTAGGGTACACATCGGGACGCCCGAAGGTCGCTCCGACACGTATTCTACGATAAAGGTGCACCACCAGAACATTCCCACTAATAATCCACATGACATCGCAATAATTAAACCATAATATAACAGAAAATCAGTAACTTTTAAAATTCAAAATAATCTTAATACAGTCATCCAATATCAGAATAGACAAGTCTATCAGTCCCCTAAACAAAACCAAAAAGGAAACTGATACAAGCATCTATCCTAAGTCATCCTCAAAAGTCCAACCCAATGACCGACACATGTGCCATCGCTTCTCTTGCAAAGACGCTTCAGACGCAGAAAAGACTATCTCCGGAGCTGGGGTCTACTCTATCGATCCCGAAAAATTAGATGCAATTTTGGGTGAGTTTATGAACTCAGAGAAACCATCATCGATGGTTCACTCAAATCATGCATTACGCAGATTAAGCGTCAAAGACGACACAGTAATATTCAATTAACAATATTATATAACATTTTACAGTAGTCTATAACAGTTGCGGTATCAAATAGCAATTTACAATAACATATAACAATTTACAGTATCATATCACAATTCACAGTGATATACAACAGTTTACTGATGGCATGTAACAATTTGCAATCTCTCATGTCATCACACAATTGAAGTTTACAATTCAATCACCATGTATACAATGCATATGAGACTCTTTTCCGCTTATTCATGTTGTGCCCAAGTGCTCATCAAGATTCGATTGGGGACGCGTCGAGGATTTCTCCCCTGGACTCGAGGCCCGGTCGATCTGATGTTGAGCTCGAGGCTCTTTTCAGTGATAATAGCACTTGGGTCACATATCCATTATCTGATCATGCATTTATGCATGCAATGCATTGTTCGAGAATTGAAAGTATGGCTATAAAGCCCAATATTGCATTTCTCGGTGTCATGCGATGAGTCCAATCCAATACAGAGAAGCATACCATTCGATCATGTATATTTCAGTAATCATGCAATTTCACATTTGGCAAGTAATTCACATTGAGCACTTAGACAGTCAGGAATTTGAGAAACCAACTAGGTTACTCACCTGTAACTTTCGAGCTACTGCCTGGAAGTTCCAGCAATGTCCGTGGAATGACGATCCAACGGCACCTCTATAACAGTAAAATACAGTCCCATTACTAGGTGCTCAATAAAACGATTCAGTGATGCATATGTCTCTATGAAATTTCGTACAATGCATGCTCACGATTTTTTCCGGCGCTAAAACCTAATTTTGAACTCCTATGTCCCATTCTAACTCTTTGCTCAATTGATCGACAATAATTGATTCAATCCTAAAATTCAGTCAAATTTTCTCAATTCATACTTCCTATAACAATTCCATAACCATCGGGTCAAAACTTCTATTGAAAATCCCAATTAAAACTCCAATTGTCTCAATTCAATATTTAGGTCACACTAAGAACCATAATTGACTTTAATCTCGATAAATCAATACCAATTAAATTAAATTCTAACTCACATAATTATCCTCAATTGTAGACCTCTCTCTCTAGTTCGTAATGAATTAAGAATCACCTCAATCGGAGGTCTATACCATAAATTATACCCAATAAACTAAAATCAATCCAATCAGAAAAACCCTTCGCCATGCGACCTCATAAATTTCGTCATGACGTATAAAGGATCGCTCATGCATGGCGTGAATGACGCCGCAAGGCGTCGTCCTCTTCCGCTTAAATCGTGGCGTACATCCAGGCGCGCCGCGCAAGGCGTCCCGCTACGGCTGTCAAGGCGAGACACACCAGACGTCATAACGCGAAGTCGCCAATTCGCCTTCTCCGATCGATTTCCGTCAATTTCTCTGTCTAAAACCTCCATTAAACACTCCCATCTACCCAACTCAACCATAATAAATGCCATAAATGCAATAAAAATCATTAATAACAACATTAATGCCATAAATACTTACCAATCAAGCTCAAATCCACAAATCTATCAAAATCACCGTAAACCCTAAAATCCTTCAAAATCCACGATAACTCACTCTCAATCCTTCTCAACCTTCATCAATCACAATAAACCAGTTAGGCTAGCAAATGATAAGAAAACCATAAGGAAAGATCAAAGAATCCTCACCGGTGGGAGGAGTCGAAGATCGCCATGGGAGGAGGAAGAGAAGAAATGCCTTTTGCCTTAGGATAAAATCTACAAATTTCAAACCTCGCTATTTATAGACATAGGTCTCCAAATCAGTCCAAATTTCAGTCTCTAAATTTCAATGGCTCAACATTTTAATTTCCTAACAGTATAACTTTAATATTTCCTTTGCCATTGGACAATTCTTTCAGTACTATACAGTCAATCAGTCGGTCACTCCAAAATTTTCGGTCCGGGTATTTTCTCCCGAATTTCCCGAAAATTTCCTATAAGTCGTTATCAATAACCAATCACTCTTAGACTATTCTAGATCAGTCATTCAAGCCCACTTATTCCTAATTTCTCAATTGATTGTAATCCAGTCAGTTTAGTCAGTTTCCAGTTCACAGTCCAATCAATTCATACTCACAATTAAAATGCCGAAAAATCATGAATGCATGTACCTACGAATAAATGCATATGCAAGAAACCTGTTCCTCTATAATTAGAGGCCAGTAACATGCTCAATCAGTGAATGCAATGAAACCTATCAGTCCGTCCCAATATTACCGTAATGCCCTCGCTAACAGTAACGAGATGTTACATATATTAAACATGGTGTAGATACAACTGTTGAAATGATTGAGAATGCATGTAATGAGGTTAATTAGGTTAATGTAGTTTAAGATAATGGTGAGGATATTAATAATGTAGGGTTTTTGGAGATAATGTAGGTAATTTAGACGATGTGTCAAATGTCGAAGATGAAAATGATGCAGATGTGGAGAATGAAGATGAGACAAATATAGAGGTTGAAGAGGATGTAGATGAAGAAGAGGATTTAGAACAAGGAGATGAAGGTAATGGTCCGCATGAAGATGATAGAGATAATGGACAACATGAAGATCATGTAGGTGATGCAGATGATGAAGACGATGTAGTTTTGACCGAATATTATGATAGTGATGAATATGGAGATCTTGTTAGTAATGCAGATGATATGGTTGATGATGTTACTAGGAGGAAAAGGAAATATCCTGTATATGATGAAAATGTAACTGAGCCTTACATTAAAACTACGTTAACCAAATTAACCTCGTTACATGCATTCTCAATCATTTCAACAGTTCTATCTACACCATGTTTAATATAAACTGCAGTTACTCGGTTGATGGGCTATAACTGTAATTGTAACTCTGGATATTCATTTGCAAAATTAGAAGCATACACTTCAAAGCTGTGTCTGTGAGCATTAGTTCCAAAAGCTGTTGGAGCTTCCAGATAACTATCCTTGGTAACTAACCGTATGTACTCTTTTGGCACAACAATTGCTGATACAAAAGGCTTTATTGTAGCTAAATTTCCCATTAGCGAGCCATAGTTTTGCTTGATTGTGCAAAAAATAATGCAAGGATTAATAAGAACAACATGTTACCTGAAACAAGAGTAGGAAGAGACGAAGTAGACACTTTAACGTCCAACCAGAATCCTAATGCTTGAGATTTTGGATATCATCCAGGAGTGAAATGGGGCGTTTGATTGTCAAACAAACTTGGTCGAGAGAACTTATTTTGCATCACTGTATAAGAAAAGGAACACAACAAACCAGAAGTTGGACTAGCTGTTTTGTTAAGGATTAACTAACGAGTAATGAAATATCTCCTGTAGGTATCTACCAAATTAAAACAACACAAACGTAAGCGATCTTGAGGTAGCTGAACATTATTAGATACTCTTCCAGCAAAAATGAAACTGAAAACTGAAATGGGTTCTCAGCCTTACATGAAATATGGAAGACAAGTTGATAAGCTAAATAATCAAAGGCAAAAGTAGTCCGTAGCGTCCTCCATTCACCTTTCTATGTTTCGGTTTGATTCAGATAGACCATAGCTATGTCTGTTGCATTATCAAGTGTGACCCCTAGTTGACATAATCCACACCATCTTTGCTTGTAAATTGCGAAGCAAAATCACATCACTACAAGAAAAATGGAGTTTATCGACGGAAATTACCGATAGAATTTGTATACATTTCGTCAGTAAGCTTATTTAGTGATAGAATTTATTGGTAGGAAAAGAAGCGTCATAAATACGGTTGTCAGTAAATTTACCGACGGAAATTTTGTACACTGTCAATAAATTTACCGATGGTTATTTTGTTCGGTGGGTAAATTTCTGTTAGAAAATTACCAACATATTTGATTATTCCGTTAGTAATTACCTACAAATTTTTTTCCGTCGGTAAATTTAATATATTTTACCAATGAATATTTGTATCCGTCGGTAAATTTGCTAAAAACTGTTTTTTAAAATTTACCTGCAAAGTGTTCAGTTTCTCTGGTTACCTTCTATTTCTTGGCGAAAACATTCATCGAAACAAAGGAAGTTTGGCTAGTGTCTATGGACCCATCTAAGCTTTGTCTCGGTAATAAACTGTATGTCATGATTAGCTCCTGAACTTGGTTAAGTTCATAAATGGTAGATGATGAAACTGCATTTGTTTATGTATGCCACAAAAAACTTTCACTAAGCTTAATTGCATTTACACAGCATGTATAAGTAGGCAAATTTTTTTATGAGAAAAGTTGTGTTAATCATTTGCTCAAAGCTACAGTACCTAAGACAATTTTATAGGTAGTCAATTGTTGTCTCTTTCAACTCCTTTTGACCAGTAACCAATACTCCATCTATATTGATTAAATATCCTATTTTGTTAGTAATTTTTTTTACCATATGTTGAAAATCAAGCATCTTTAGGCTAGTACATCAAACATGTTTAAGCTAGTACATAAAACATCAAACGTGTTTAGGCTAGAACATCATACTTAGTAGTTCCAGATGTTGAAACATCAAACAATTGCACTTTCAAACATCAGGTAAGGTAAATTACATTTATACATTGTTGTAGCATATCAAACCATTTCCAAGTAGGGCTTTAAACATACAATTATTGCCTATATTGCCTTCATTATTTAGGCTAACAAACATAAGCAAAACTACCAAACACAAGCTTAAACAAGTGACAAATTTCCAACACTTTACTGAATGCATTTCATTATTACTCCTTATAGCAACTAACTCATTCTCCAACTTCAATTTTTTTGTAATTGTTTCAGCTTGCAAAACATCTACTATATTCGCTCTTAACTCTACCACTTCAACCTGCAATAAATTATTTTGACGGTATAGCATCTTCTCTCTGTTTTTCAGCTCTAAAATAACCTGTCTTGCTCTTGGAGAGAATCTTTGATCATGCCATTCATGAAATCCATAAACATTTACACTCTAGCATTAAAGAAAAAACAACAATTTGTTAATGAAATATATAAACATATTTATATAAAACAACAAATTTATCAGAAAAAGTCGACAATTATAAAACCTTTGTTGGTCCCGTTTCCAAAATCAAACCTCGAAAACATAAATCGAAAAACAAAGTGGCGGAAAGCGAAAGAGAAATCAAATAAGGCACGTGCGGGCAGTAAACGAAGGAAATCGAATCCGAAAGAACGGAACACAAACGAAAATGGGCCCAAAAGCGAAACGAATGAACAGACGAACTCAAAGGCGAAAGTCCTTATACTTTCAAAAAGCATGGGCGGAAAATTTAAAGCGTGATCACAGAATTTTTGAAATGCAAGCGTGGACGACAACCAAAGAAATCAAAGCAAACGGAAATCAAAGGAAGCAAAAGATTAGGGAACCAAAGAAATCAAATGGCTCAGAATCAAATAAAACAAATCGCTGAAAGACAAAAACTTAACTCCGACATTCGAAGACGAATACTTGTAAAAACAAAGCAAACATGTCGCGTTGGAAAAATATAAGACAATCGGTCTAAACCAATCTAATTCGGTATAATTTTTTTCTTCTTTTTTTCATTTTTTATTCAATCTCATACAAAGCAATTCAATTTCCCATTTGGAAATTCATCCTCAATCAAAATCTCAATTCATAAGATTCTTCTTATACAATTATATCCCATCATTTTAAACTCTTACTTTTCGTTTGCTGTAAAAACTCACTTATGTCAATATGCCATCAAGTCATAAACAAAGAGCACTTCAATATTTCCAATCCATTAACACAATCATCCGACCTTCTGTCCGGAATCCAAACACAATCAAACACATTTATATTACTCAAAGCACTTCAATAATTCTCAATCATTAATATTATCGAACCTCCTGTCCGGAATCTAAACACAATCAAACACATACATACCCATACACAAATTTATATCCCAAAATCCGTATGCAAATCCATAAACCATTTACATATTCCAAAAGAAACGCATTACCAAACAATAGTGACATTTTCAAGCCACAATACAACATCCGAAATACACAAGAATACAAAAGTCCAAAAACTCTCAACATATGTAAGATCTAAATTTTACAACAGTTTAACTTCAAAAACATCATACACATAACGAATGGACATCTTGACTTTCTTTCATCCGATCTCCCTCTTGATACCTGGAGATGAGGATGAAAGGGGGTGAGCTTTACAGCTCGTGGATAACATGTTTATAACAGAAAATAAGCAAAAATCATTTTGGAAACTCATTGTAATTTTATAAAATTTCACGGTTGAACCATCAATTGCTTATTTCTCAAAATTCTCAACTTTTCAAAACATTTATGAACACTTTTCAAAACATGTATGCAGTACATTTATAAACAAAACAAAGCACATAACACATCAGAAACAGTTTGGGTCGGTCCAGAAACAGAACGTACTACACATTCCCACATAGCGATCCTGTGTAGCCGTGAACAGAATGTACTACACCTTTCCGCATAGCAGTCTGGTGTAGTCGTGAACTTATGGGAGCTCTTAACGAAGCTCTAATGTTACTAGCGGGGAGGCGGACGAAGCATTTGACAAGTGCATTTGACAACCTATGAGATCTAACCAAACCCACATAACAGATTTCATACTTGAAAATCGGATTACCCGAAGGCATATTTCGAAAACTTAGTTCTGATAATCATGTCATATATTAAACAAAGTCTCCATTCTCAATTTTCACAATTTCAAAATCTACATAACAATCAAATTCACATAACAATTCTTCAATCAATCAAACACAAAGAATGCAACACTTTAGCAACATTATCAATTTATTCAAATCATTCGAAAACAATGAATTTAACAATTATTGCAATTTCTTAAATCATTCCAAATAATGAATGAACAATTGTAACAATTTCTAAAATCATTCCAAAAAAAACAAGGAATTTAATCATTCGAAAATAATAATTTAAAAATATTTTACTTTCTTGATTTTTCGAAAACACATAATTAACTTATAATTCAAATTATAAACATGGTACCCACCTGAATTCCTTGCTTGGATACATGCTTAAAAGATGTCTCTCCTCTTGATCCTTTTGCCTTCCTTGATTATCTTAATCAAAATGCAAAAATCCCATTCAATAGGAATACAATTTGAGGACCCATATATTGCATATTCACTAAGATAAATTCTAAAAATTCAAACTCTTTCAAAAGTCCAAACATTCGAGTCAATTTTTCATGATCACTCTGATAAAGTAAATGACAAAATATGATAATATTCTCTTCTAGAAAATGTTCCCATTGTCTTAAGTTTCTAACGACACCAAACTCACTCAATTTGGTTCAGAAATCCGAAAGTTATACTGCAAACATGTTGGGACTAACCTTATGCTGAAACTATAATCTATATTCAACTTACATCCAAACTTTGAGATCTTTATAGACTGATTCAAAACTTAATTTCTTCATAAAACTTGTAGCCCTATGTCTCTAGTTTACAACGAATTAAAAATGACTTTATTTGTACATATACAACAAAAGTTATACCCAAAATACCAAAGCATGTCTGTGCAGGAAAATGGGTCCTCGCCGCGACGAGGATGCTGTGCGCATACGCAGGTCGGGACGTGAGAGGCCAAAATCCTCCGAAAACTTGTTTTTCCCACACTCTTCAACCATATTCCTCCCATCTTTCAAATATAATAAATCTAAACCGTAACCCATCTTTTATACTTCATTTCTAAGCTCATTTCAACCCAATATCATTCACAAAAACATTAAAATCTATCTTTGATCATTAACCCTAAAAACCAAACATATGCTTTTACCTATTCTACAACTTCTCACACATAATCCTCTCTTAACTAACATCAAAACATGTTTCATGCATCTAATCAAGAGGAATGATGCTTATACTTACTTGATTTGGCTTCAAACTCTTCAAAATCTTCAAAGGTCTCCAAATCCTAGCTTTTCTTTTCTTTTTCTCCTATTCCCACGACACTCTCTTCTTCTCTCCCTCATTCACAATTCCTCTTCTTATAATTCTACTCCTAATAATCATACAAATGTCCATCTTGTCCCTTGCCTAAAGCCATATATCTTATAACCTTAAGTGTCATGCCCAATTTGCCCTTATATATTCTTATAACTTTAATACTTCAATTCATAAATTGAAAATCATAGGGACTGAATTGAAATTCGATTCCTTCAGATAACTTGTATATCCATGTCTCTAGTTTATTTAGAAACAACTTAATTGGATCTCTACATATCAAAATAACACCAAAATACCTAAGCATGCTCAGAAAAATGTCCAACTAAAACTCTTTAATCAATCCTCTCACTTTGATTCAATCAATCTTTTTCAAATTAATTTAAAAAATCCACAATTTTCATGGAGAGGTAGAGAAATGTCATAGGAATCCAACGCTTCAAAAATTAGGTCAATCAGATGTTGGACGGAAAAGTTAGAAGTAAAAGAACGGGCAAGGGTCGGATCACCCTAAACAATAACACACTTCTAAAATTTCTATCTTTCAACTCCAAGGTCCAAAAATGTCATACTTTATATCAATGAAAAGATCAAAATATAATATAAAACTTTCATGAAGTACTTAAAGGCCATTTCAACCTCTAACTAGGTCAATTTTTCAATCAAAGTTTCTGACCAGAAATTTGTCATCCTATACCACATCCAACTTCCAAATTTCACATCTTCCAATTTCCACAATAAAAAATAACATATTTTACATCATTGAAAAGCTATAAACTTCCTCTACAACTTTCATGCAGACCACTTACTCTAATTCAAACCACATCAGTACAAAATTGACCTCAAAGCACAGTACACTCAAACTTACCCTAATGAGCATTTTCTAAAAACAAAGCAAAATAACTTAAATTCGAAAGATCATAAATTTCAATCCCGATATCAAAAAATGTCATATTTCATAGCGATAGAAAGCTCTCAGCAGAAGCTACAAGTTTCATGAAGATAATTTTCTCTAATTCAACCCAAATCAACCCAAAAAAATTCACAAAGATTTCACATCCAAATTGCCATTTTTTGCTACTATTCATCCTCAAAATTTCAGATTTTCAATTCTCTAAAATCTAACACTTTAACTAATCATTTCTTGCTTTTCAACTCCATTTAAAGAAATTCATTTACTCTCAATTCTATTTAAACTCAAAACACCATTTTAGGTCATAATTAATCATAAACATCAATAACAAAAGCATATTTCACCTATCTTAATCTCATATAACAATTCACATTCTTGAATTGTCTTTTTCTTTGACATAAATAATTCACCACAAATTTCTCATCTAATGTCAATTTATACTTCAAAATTTCAAAAAAAGTTCAAGGTCCAACAACCTTCTTCCTATATTTTCATCAGTTTATGAAGTCCATCTAGGTACTTTCAAGTTATAGTAACAATATTTAGCCTCTTCATCATAGTCTCGTTTAACTGGATAAGTTGAAGAAATCAAATTGTATGATCTGAAATCAAGCTTAGAATGCATTTCTCTATTGTCAAAGATGAAAATTTCAAAAATTTGCACTAAACACAAAACTATAACCAAGCAAACAACAAATTGAATCATCTAATCAACCTCATTACCTTGAAGAACTACTACTTGAGCTCATTCTTAAGTATTCCCAGCTAATGTCTTCAAATTGTAATCCAATCCTCTAATCTACTTTTTCATCTAATACGTAAATTACATTGTTGTAATGTTGATTGTGCACCCACTGATAGATAAATGATGTTTACATAACTGAATTTGTATGCTGCTAAGAATCTGCATCTCTTCTATGAATGTCATACTTTATCTTAAACCTAATGGATAGAGACAAACAAAACATGGATAACCACTAAGAAAGGTAAACCAAGTGATATAAATCATATCCTTCATACAATGTGAAGTAGATAAGGAAGAGAAGACTTGATCATATCCTACATACAAATGTATAATAAATTGTACATGAAAACAATTATATTCTACATGCTATTCAGCCCTATAATCAAACCCATTTAAAGAAGATAAAAGTAATTTACCTAAATTACATTGTTAATGTAACACCCCACATTAGGGGTTAGAATCTTAAAGGAATTTAATACGAATTATGGGTGTTATTTGCTTATTAACTTATTAACTATTGGCTTAAATTGTGCATAAGTATTTTAGCATGCATTCATGGCATTTTTCGGGTTAATTGGTTTAATGAAACTTCGAAGTGATTTGGACCGTATTATTATAATTTTTGTAATTTTTGTATACTTCAAACATTTTTAGAAATTAATGGAGGATTAGTTTTGAGTTGCCAATTTATTTTATGAGTCATTATTTTCTCATTTAAATTTTGGTAAATTTTCTAAGTCTTCGAACTTTGGTATTCTTTGGGTAATTGTTACACCTAAGATTCATAACAAAATTTTTTGGTTATTTATTACTATTTGGATCTATTAGCTGTTTCTTACCTGTATCGCATCCAAACCTAGATTTAAATCAACCATTATCATTATTTTCTCACCGAATGCCTCCGTTACCCATCCATCAGTAGCGATAGCGAAGCTCTTCACCCATCAACACCTGCTATTGGAATTTTCGTTGGAAAGCTTTGACGGTTAGTTTATCATACGCGAGTTACATCTTTGTTTTTGTTTTTGTTTAGATTTATCATGTTTGAAACTTATGATACTTCTGATAGGTTAGAATTGCTAAATAGGTTAGTTGTAAAGTGAAGAAGTATAGGAAGGTGAAAAAAAAGAAAAAGAAAAGAAAAGAAAAGAAGTTTCAAAGTCGGAGGTTGAAGACGGTGAATAGTGTAGAATAGTGACTTGTGAACAGTGTCGATGAACAGTGTCTTGCTACAGTAACCGTACGTATTGTGAACAGTAACCGTATTTGTGAACAGTATTCATACGTATTTTTTCACCCAAAAAGGTATAACGGCTAGTTAACGGTACAAAAACGACTAGTTTACAAAAATGCTCTATAAATAGATGCCACTCCTCCATCATTTACTTCATCCCTTACCTCACAAGTGATTCTTGACGAAAACCAAATTTCAAATATTGTCCGCTATTTCAATTTTTTGTCTACTTCTTATTATTATGTATCTTTGTTGCATTCTTAGTGTAGAGCTAAATGATTCAGCTCGCACTCTTTTTCTCTTCTTAACATGTCCTATGATCGTTATGTTGCTTATTGGCATAGCATTTGAGAATTAATGTAATTTGTACATTTTCATATTTAATAAAGACTTGCTTTCATTTGAATACTTGCTGTATCGCTAATTTCCTGAAACTTCATAGATTATTTGGTACTATAAGTTGTTGATTAATCCCGAAAATTTGTCATGAACATGCATCATATTTAGTTATCATACAGTATTGAAGCACAATAATAATTTGTGTCCGTGTTCCCTATTATAGAGGAAAGACCACCGCCGGATATTGTCGGGACAATAAACACTAAGTCTTGATTTAGGTAAATGTCTGAATTGATAACCCGATATATAATATAGGTAGAAAATTTGATGTAAGTACTTTAGGTAAGTAAATTTTGTAATGTTAAATTTTGTGAGTCAACCTAGATGATGTCTAGGATTGATTTATTAGGAGTGCTATTTGCCGCATATGAATGAGTGAAATGATCTTGTTACATTGTAAAGCTGTTAAGTCTAGTTGTGGGTAAATAGGCATGCTAGAAGGTCTGCGAGTTGCTCTGTTATTTGACACTTTGGTGTCTTCATTATTGACACTTTGGTGTCTCGATATCGAGACATATGTCTCTCCTGCGATACTAATTATGGTATCTCTGTATAAATCCGTTACCCTTACATTCATGGATTTATAGTTTGATTTGTTCTGTATTCTGATATCTGATTGATTATTCTGATTCTGAAGGATCTCCTGTGTTCTGCCGTTTTGTTTAGTATAAAAATATGTTCTGAAATGCATTCTTTCTGTTTTCTGAAATCGGTTAATATAGATTAGTTATTACTCACTAAGCTATATGCTTAGCATGATAGATTTGCCCGTGTAAGTTCGAACTAAGAGATTAAGGATCGACAAGTCAACCGCATGATGGCCAAAAGAGTCCGAGTTTTGTGTTCTTGTGAAAATGTATTTTGTTTGGTTTGTTTGGGCCTGTAAATATTCTTTCGATTTGTTTCTGAACTTATAAGATGTATTATATGTGTGTTACGTTTAGTTTTTAAAAATGCATGTGTGAAACGTTTTGATTTGTTTGTCCTGTCTTGGGTGGCATCCATTTATCCTCCCAGGGGGTATTTGGGTGTTACATCTTTTGGTATCAGAGCGCCTGGTTTAGGCGGTTCTGGTTTAACCAATACTTGCCTATTGTTTGTTGTTGAGTGTTTACGTTGTGTTATGACCTAATGCGGTGTCCCATGTTTTGTCTATAGTAAGCACGATGGAAGGATCTCACGAGATTGTTGACAAAGTTCTTTGAGAATAATCGGTAGGAGCAAACACGTTCGGAAACACCAGGACCATCAAGGGTCAATCGAGGAGAAGCTGAGGTTCCACCTCCTCCTCTAGCTCAAGGAGAAGCTTTGATTAATCTATCCCAGATATGATGACCTTGTTGCATCGAATGACAACACCTAAGGCTTCATTGATCAACCGAGGAAGTATGGGGTGAAGAATTTTCGGGGACATCTCGGAGGAATCTGAAGGGCCAAGTTACGGATTGAGAAGGTGAAGAGGGTCTGGATGAGATTAGTTGTCCAGCGAGCGATGGTTCATCGTGTTGTTTCCCTTCTTGAGGGCTGCTTATGAATGGTGGAAATTTGTTTCTGAGTCCTCGATTCTGGGTGCCTCGACTTGGGAATTCTTTGCCCAAGAATTTAGAACTAAGTATGTGACGGAAGCTTCTGAAAGGATCGGTGGAAGTAATTCATGAATCTTAAGCGGAGGAGTTTATGCATTCTTGAGTATGATCGGAGTTTAATCGGCTCAGTAAATATGCCCCTGAATCTGTACTGTCTGAAGAGTTCCGTTGTCATCAATTCGAGGAGGGATTGCATGATTCGATCAAGGAGCATCTGGCAGCGTTTTCTATGTTACAACACGTTACTTACCATCAGTTGGTACAGGCTGTAATAAAAGTAGAAAGACATGAGACGATCGGAAAGAAAGAAGTCGGAGAAGAGGCTTTAATAGAAGGTCGGTCTTGGGAAGCGAAGTCGGAAAGTAGTTCATCTGCACCGAGAGTTGCTCGGAGATCTCGTGATGAGGGAAAGCAACAAAACTTTCCTACATCGATTGCCTCTAGTAGGGGTTCCTCTGGGGTCGAGGTTCTAGTGCTCCAGTGCCCACACCGCTTTATTCACCATTGGGTGTCTGTTTGAGAGCTACAGTGCATGTTTTCGTTGTGGCGATCTGAGCATATGATTGCAAATTGCCCTCGAGACGATGCAGGATAGCACAAGCTAGTGGAGAGGTTTCTCATGCATCGGTAGGGACGGAGGTCGAGGAAGAGGTCGAGGCGGATATACTCGAGAATAGGGCTATTCGAGCTCGCACTCAGCGTGAATCGACCAGTTTGTGCCTTTTGCTTCACTCGGGCTTATGCTGGCTTCGTGAGGATCGGGATGCACCGATGTCATTGTTGGTATGATTTCTCTCTTTGGTTCTGAATTGTATGCATTAATTGATCCTGGATCTTCACATTCATATATCTGTGCTGGAGAAATGTTTGATAAGGAGATACTTATAGATCGATTAGAATATGACATGCATGTGACTAGTCCTCCGGGTAGTAGTGTCTTTGGTGAATCGGTGATTAGGAATTGTCCGATTATGATTCGAGGAAGCGGTATCGGCATATATGATTAAATTTTCGTTTCACGAATTTGATCTGATTCTGGGTATGGATTGGCTGTTTAAAATTGACTGTAAGGCTAAGATAGTTTTCTTGAGGAGGCTCGACCAGTCTGAGCTTGTATTTCATGGTGGTTGCACACGTGCTCTGATTAATGTAGTATCTGCTATGCAAGCTCAAAAGGTTCTAAAAAAGGGGTGTGAAGCTTATCTAGCGTTTGTACTTGATTCCCAGAAGGAAGGTAGTAAGGATAAGCTTCTTGATATTCCTGTAGTGAATGAGTTTCCAGATGTTTTTCCTGAGGAACTACTTGAACTTCCTCCAGAGAGAGAAGTGGAGTTATCTATCGAAGTTATGCCTGGTACTGCTCCGATATCTAGAGCACCGTATAGAATGGTTCCTACTGAGTTGAAGGAGTTGAAGTTCTGATTACAAGAACTTCGGATAAGGGTTTATTAGACCCGTGTATCACCGTAAGAAGTGCGCGGTGTTGCTCGTAAGAAGAAGGATGGTACATCGCGCATGTGCATCGATTATCGGCGTTAAATAGGGTCACTGATGAAGAATAGGTATCCACTGCCAAGGATTGACGATCTATTTGATCGATTGAGAGATGCGGAGTGTTTTGAAGATAGATCTGCGATCGGGTATTATCGACTTGGGTAAAGGATGTGGATATCTTGAAGGCGCATTTAGAACCGTTATGGACATTACGAATTCTAGTAATGTCGTTCGGGTTAACTAATGCTCGATAGCATTTATGGATTTGATGAATAGAATATTCAGGCCTTATCTGAACCAGTTTGTTGTGGTGTTTATTGATGATATCCTGGTCTATTCCAAGAATGAACATGAGCATATTGATCATCTCCGAATTGTATTACAGACCCTGCGGGAAAGGCAGTTGTATGCGAAGTTGAGTAAATGTGATTTACGGCCGGGAGGTATCATTCTTAGGGCATGTTGTCTCATCTGAAGGAATTAGAGTTGATCCTAGTAAGATAGAGCGGTTGTTAATTGGAAGCCACCAAGGAGCGTGATGAGGTGAGAAGTTTTTGGAGTGCATCGGTTATTACCGTAGGTTTGTTAAGGGGTTTTCAGTGATAGCATCCCCTTTAACTAAACTGTTACGGAAAGGAGTGAAGTATGAATGATCTTATAGATGTCAGAGTAGCTTTGATCGGTTGAAATGTATGTTTACTGAAGCTCCTGTATTAGTTCAACCTACTTCTGGTAAGGAGTATGTTCTATATACTGATGCATCTGGGATTGGGTTAGGTTGTGTTTTGACGCAGGAAGGGAAGGTAGTTGCTTATGCTTCTCGACAACTAAAGACTCATGAATATAATTACCCTACTCATGATCTGGAGCTTGCAGTGATGGTGTTTGCCTTAAAAATTTGGCGACACTATCTCGTATGGTGAAAGGTGTAGAATTTTACGATCATAAGAGTCCAAAGTATCTGCTTACTCGAAGGAACTTAATTTGAGACAACGACGTTGGTTGGAATTATTTAAAGACTATGATTGTATTGTAGACTACCATCCGGGTAAGGCTAATGTTGTAGCAGATGCCTTAAGTCGAAAGACTATCTCGGCTTTATCACCAAGCGATTGGATGGAAGTTGGGATCGATGGAGCCTTGATGGCTCAATTGATAGCAAGGCCCACGTTGAGACTGGAGATTTGTCATGCTCAAAGAGCTGATGATAAGTTACAACAACTTATCTTGGCTACTCAGGAAGGTAAACAGACTAATTTTTCTGTGCAGGGTGATGATGAATTGTATTATAAGGACCGGTTGTGTGTACCAGCTAATGGTGAACTGAAGAAGAAGATATTGTTTGAGGCTCATAATGCAGTATTTACTATGCATCCGGGTGGAAACAAGATGTATCAGGATTTGAAGCAGTATTACTGGTGGTCAGGTATGAAACGGGATGTTGTGGATTATGTAGCAAAATGTCTGACATGCCAGCAGGTTAAGACTGAGCACCAGGTTCCATCTGGTTTGTTAAATCCTATTCCTATTCCTCAATAGAAATGGGATAACATTACCATGGACTTTGTCACTGGACTTCCTCTTACTCAAAGGAAACATGATGCGGTATGGGTTATTGTGGATAAGTTCACCAAATCTGCTCATTTTCTACTGTTAGTCCCGACTATTCATTGGATAGGCTTGCAGATTTGTATGTGAATGAGATTGTAAGACGCATGGAGTACCATTATCGATTATTTCGATCGTGATCCTCGATTTACTTGAGATTCGGAAAAGTTCTGAGAAGCATTGGGTATTCAACTTAAGTTTAATCTCGCTTTTCATCCCGAATGTATGGACGATCGAGCGAGTTATCTGATTTTGGAAGATATGTTGAGGGGTTGTGTGTTAGAGTTTTCCGGGAGTTGGGATAATTATCTGACTTTGATGGAGTTTGTTTATAACAACAGTTATCAGACGAGCATTGGCATGGCACTTTATGAAGCGTTGTATGGTAGGAAGTGTAGAACTCCGATATGTTGGACGGAGTTGAGTGAAAACAAGATGATCGGGCCAGAAATTGTGAAAGATATGGAAGAAAAGATTCAGATTATTCGACAAAGATTGAAAGCTACCAATGATAGGCAGAAGTCTTATGCTGATTTAAAAAGGAAGGATATTGAGTTTCAAGTGGGTGATAAGGTGTTTCTAAAAGTGTCACCATGGAAGCATATACTTCGGTTTGGAAAAAAGGGTAAGCTTAGTCCGCGATTCATTGGTCCTTATGAAATTCTGAAGAGGGTTGGACCCGTAGCTTATCAGTTAGCTCTTCCTGGAGAATTGGCCAGATTGCATGATGTGTTCCATGTTTCTATGTTGAGGAGATACCGATCTGACGTCTCACATAAGATTCCGGTGCAAGAGATTCAGGTACAATAGGATTTGTCGTATGAAGAAGGGCCAATGTCCATACTAGCCAGAGAAGTGAAACAACTCCGAAACAAGTCAGTACCGTTAGTAAAAGTCCTCTGGCAACACCATGGACTTGAGGAAACAACCTGGGAACCAGAGGAAATCATGAAAGCTTAGTATCCTCAATTATTCGGATCAGGTATGAATTTCGAGGACGAAATTTCTTAAGGAGGGAAGAGTTGTAACGCCCCACATTAGGGGTTAGAATCTTAAAGGAATTTAATACGAATTATGGGTGTTATTTGTTTATTAACTTATTAACTATTGGCTTAAATTGTGCATAAGTATTTTAGCATGCATTTATGGCATTTTTCGGGTTAATTGGTTTAATGAAACTTCGGAGTGATTTGGACCGTATTATTATAATTTTTGTAATTTTTGTATACTTCAAACATTTTTAGAAATTAATGGAGGATTAGTTTTGAGTTGCCAATTTATTTTGCGAGTCATTATTTTCTGACGAAATTTTGGTAAATTTTTGGAAATCTTCTGGAACTTTTGAGTATTTGTTGGGCAATTGTTACACCTAAGATTCATAACAAAATTTTTTGGTTATTTATTACTATTTAGACCTATTAGTTGTTTCTTACCTGTATCGCATCCAAACCTAGATTTAAATCGACCATTATCATTATTTTCTCACCGAATGCCTCCGTTACCCATCCATCAGTAGCGATAGCGAAGCTCTTCACTCATCAACACCTGCTATTGGAATTTTCATTGGAAAGCTTTGACGGTTAGTTTATCATACGCGAGTTACATCTTTGTTTTTGTTTTTGTTTAGATTTATCATGTTTGAAGCTTATGATACTTCTGATAGGTTAGAATTGCTAAATAGGTTAGTTGTAAAGTGAAGAAGTACAGGAAGGTGAAAAAAAAAGAAAAAGAAAAGAAAAGAAAAGAAGTTTCAAAGTCGGAGGTTGAAGACGGTGAATAGTGCAGAATAGTGACTTGTGAGCGATGATCGGTGAGCGAAGGTGTCTTCTACTGATGGCCGTCAGACGTATTTGTGAACGATGTCGTGCGTGTTGTGAACAAGAATCGATTTGTGAGCAGTGAGTCATCGTATTTTTTCACCCAAAAAGGTATAACGGCTAGGTAATAACGGCTAGTTAACGGTACAAAAATGACTAGTTTACAAAAATGCTCTATAAATAGATACCACTCCTCCATCATTTACTTCATCCCTTACCTCACAAGTGATTCTTGACGAAAACTAAATTTCAAATGTTGTCCGCTATTTCAATTTTTTGTCTACTTCTTATTATTATGTATCTTTGTTGCATTCTTAGTGTAGAGCTAAATGATTCAGCTCGCACTCTTTTTCTCTTCTTAACATGTCCTATGATCGTTATGTTGCTTATTAGCATAGCATTTGAGAATTAATGTAATTTGTACATTTTCAGATTTAATAAAGACTTGCTTTCATTTGAATACTTGCTGTATCGCTAATTTCCTGAAACTTCATAGATCATTTGGTACTATAAGTTGTTTATTAATCCAGGAAATTTGTTATGAACATGCATCATACTTAGTTATCATACAGTAATGAAGCACAATAATAATTTGTGTCCGTGTTCTCTATTATAGAGGAAAGACCACTGCCAGATATTGTCGAGACAATAAACACTAAGTGCGATTTAGGTAAGTAATACAGGTCAGTAACTTCAGTATGTAACATAGGTAGAAAATTTCAGTGTAAGTACTTTAGGTAAGTAAATTTTTGTAATGTTAAATTTTGTGAGTCAACCTAGATGATGTCTAGGATTGATTTATTAGAGTGCTATTTGCCGCATGAATGGTGAAATGATTTTGCTCATGTGTAAAAGCTATTAAGTCTAGTTGTGGGTAAATAGGCATGCTAGAAGAGTCTGCAGATTCTCGCATTATTTGACACTTTGGTGTCTTCATTATTCGACACTTTGGTGTCTCGATATCGAGACATATGTCTCTCCGCCGATACTAATTATGGTATCTCTCGTATAAGTCCGTTACCCACTTCATTCATGGATTTATAGTTTGATTTGTTCAGATACGATATCTCGATTGATTATTACGATTCAAGAATCTCTGTGTTCTGCTGATTACATTTAGTATAAAATACATTAAAATGCATTCTTTACATTTTACGAAATCGGTTAATATAGATTAGTTATTACTCACTAAGCTATATACTTAGCATGATGGATTTGCCCGTGTAGGTTGAGCTAAGAGATTAAGGACTAGACAAGTCAACCGCAGATGGCCAAAAGTCGAGTTTTGTGTTGTGTGAAAATGTATTTTGTTTGGTTTGTTTACTTATCAAATATTCTTTTGATTTGTTTATGAACTTATAAGATGTATTATATGTGTGTTACGTTTAGTTTTTAAAAATGCATGTGTGAAACATTTTGATTTGTTTGTACTGTCTTGTGTGGCATCCATTTATCCTCCCAGGGAATATTTAGGTGTTAACGAAACTTTCCATACAAAGGGAAAAAGGGGAAAGGAATAAAGTGAAGATTCAGACACTATAAATTATATACAGAAATTAAAAGGAGCTTGAGTTATTACCTACTTGGGTCTTCAATCAAAGTATATGTATGTTTCGAATCTCTAAAAACCCAACCTCTCATTCGTCTCCAAGTTCAAGAGAGAAAGTTCACACTACTGGAAGGTGGATCCCTGATTACGAATGAAGTGATGGTGCGTGTACGGATTGGAGTGAAGGCACGAGCGAGAGAAGAGAGACAGAGTGAAAACACATGTTGAAAATAATTGTTGATTTAGTGTTGAAGAGTAAAAGAGTTTTGAGTTGCAAAGAAAAGATTTGGTTCATCTTCCATAGTCAAGCAAGCGAGAAAATACAGCAGGGCCAATCTTTGACATATTTCTGTTACATCGGTGGATGATTATATACATTCTCTAATGGAGTTGCCTATTTCAGACTTCAAGTAGACTTTGTGAAAATATTCCAAAATGTGCTAAAATTCTATGCATAGAATAACTCCTGTAGTTCTTCTTCTGTCTCCTGCAAACTTGAATCTCAGACTTTGGCATGTACAAGTAAAAACCAGAACAACCATGAAGGCCAAGACTTTGAATCAGACAATCGGTGGAGGCGGAGTCTCCCATATATCAAACACATTCTCCTCGCTATGAAGAGCAAACAACCGATCACCGCCAATCGAGAAATCACAGATTGAGCCTCCACGAGTACGTCGAAGCCTGGAGGTCAGGACCCAATCAGGACCACAGAACACAGATATACAGTCATCCATGGAGGAAAACAACTGTCCTTCATGCAATGCCAATTTGGGATAACAAGGTTCATCAGGCATCTTCCCTTTCATCAACCTACCCCTCGAACTCCTCCATCTCACACTCCCCATATTCATCCTCAAATCCATGAACCCCAAGTCCTCGTACTCATTCACCACACATATGGCTTGGCTACTCTCCATGGCTATTGCATCACGCACTCGCTTATCGTCCATTGTAACTGGAACTCCAATGTCAGACCAAGACCAAGCCATCTTTTTGGCCCTGAAATCTAACAAACTGATGTAACAATTGTCCTTCCTCGGAAACAGAGTAGCCACCAGCAAACAGTTGGCATCATTCAGCCACTGTAATCTGTCAGCATCTCCGAGAGACCAACCAGGGCTCTCGTAGAAGAAATCTATCTGCTTTCCGGTGATTTGATCCCACATACCAATGCCATACTCATTACTCCTCCCTTTACAACTACTGAAAATCTTATGATCACACGTAGTACTCAACGCCCCAGCTGTGAAGCTCTTAACTTGATTCTCGTGCCAAACTTGAAACTTGTTCCTCAACTCGCCGGTTCTCCTATTAAACAACCCCAATCCTCCATCTCCACGGCCCAACCTCTCGTAAGCACTAATAATCAGATTCTCAGAATCAACCCAAGCTGCATCATTCACTCTTTGATAATCAAGATTGATTGGTGGATGCTCTTCCATCATCCAATCATAAACATGTACCAAACTGCCATGTGCTACGCAGCATCCTCCATCAGGTCCCGCACGAATTGCGGTCCCATCTCCTGGTGCACGACCTGTAACAGACTTGCAATGGCGAAGTATGTTGCCATCAAATGGACCCCATTTCGCCGACCTCACGTGGTCCAATAGACCGTAAAATGAGGCCTCTCGATATAGAAGCCTTTCAGGGACGTGAGCAGGGATATGGAAATCACCTGTACGTAGAATATCGATAAGGACGCTGAAACAATCTGAGTTTCGATCAATGAAGAATTCATTGTTTAGATTGGAGTCGTTATGGAGCTGTTTTAAGTTCCAGTTTTCGTCGAACAAGGCACCAAAAAAGGAATTCCGACCAGCGTGAGCTAAGGTTGTGGAAGTTGTTTCGAAGATTCTGCCTCCTACATTGAACCTAATTCTGTCTCTGGGAACTTTCATGGTGGACTATCGAGGATTCGAGGGTATTTGGGAATTCAAGAGTAGAGGAAACAAGGGATGTATTATATTGAGAATTTTTTGCTAGAAACAGGGCAGAAAGTGAATTTTTGTTTGAAAGTGCAGAAAGGAGTCCCAGAAAAAAGAGAAAAAAAATCGAATGTCCTGTAAAGTTTGAGGAAATTCCGTGAATGTGTTAATATGGTTGAAAATCACTAGCTACCATTAACGAACACAGGGGATGTAAACAAGGAGCAAAGCAGAGATGGCAGAGCCAAAACCCACTAGAACATGAAGGAAAATTCCTGTTTTTTTGGTTTAAAACTAACGGAGCAGAAAACAGGGGACACCGATCAAACCACGACGAATTTGAATAAAAGATTATAATTTGAGATCCCGGTATTGAAGGGATGAGATTTTTGGAGACGGGTTTTGCAGTTTTTGGAAATTAGTTGAATCCCAGATAGGTGAAGTGGATCTTTCAGATTTCAAAAACATCAACTTTCACATTTTTCTCTCAAACTCTCACGGTGCTTTCTCCCTGTTTCTCTCTCTTCTCGCGCGTCTCGTTGCCCTCCACCTGACGCTGGACCAGACAATAGTTGGAGCTTTATAACGAGGTTCTGTTACCGTTAAAACCGCAAGATATGGATTTGGTGATCGTCGACTAGAGGTGGCCACAACGGAAGTGAGTCGTGGTGGTTTGTTTGGATTAATAATGGCGGCCATTTGACTAAAAATTCTTCGTTGAATTGTTCAATAGATTCTTCTTCAAGTCAACTGTCTCCGTCCAAGAGAAAAAAGGAAGAGCTTGAGGGAGACACGTGTTCATTTTATTTTAAAATAAAAGAATAATTTTTATTATATAATAATTCTTAATCTCCATCAATTATTATTATTATTAATTAACACATGTTATATTATTCTAGCAGAATTTATAATTTATAAAGATTTAATTATATTATTTTCTCTTAATATTTACTTTAAATTAAATTTTGTCATATAAAATTGCTCGTAATATAATATATGATTTTGGTTATTTTATTAAAATTTATCGTAATTAACATGTTATACAATTATCATAATGAACGTGGACTAATTTAATAAGATATAAATATTATTTAAAATATTAAATTATAGAAATGTTTTGAAAATTTTGAAAATTTTAAAAGGTTACTTTATCTTTATCTTTTATTTAAAATTTGAGTTTTAAACCAATCAAGTTAGACTATCTCATATGAAGTTTAAAACTTTTAAACAAAATAATGTTTTTTTATAATTTAAAAATTCATTGAAGAGAAAATAATGTTTGGTTTAAAGCATTAGAGAGGGACTCTCCCACGAGAAAATCAAAACGACATGGTTAAAACACTACAAGACACTAAAAACCGCGACGTTGGGTCCATAGGCGACATCATATATGTAAATCCCTTTTATCTCAACTTCAACAGATTATTCAATTTATCAAATATGGTTGGTGAGCGTAGTTTAGCACTTTCATCATTTAATTAAAAATCTCAAATTTGAGCTCTGAGAATGGAAAAATTTATTTGGTCATCACTTTACCTCTTACGAGTTGACCCAGTACAAACGATAATTAGTCTGAATATAAATAAATTAAAGACGTCTTCTCAAAATTGAGACCCTCCTAAAACATCTCGTAGCTAAACCGAAAAAAAAAAGATCACCCAATTAAAATTGAAGTTTTATGCAGAGGTCCCATCGCAACTTTAGGCAAGTAACTCTGTTCAACCCAGGTAAGAGATCAAATTAATTTAAATAAAATGATGTTGTTTTAAATAAATCGATAATATTTTTAATTTTTAAAAATATTTAATTGAAATTTATTTTCAGCTTGATTAAGTTTTAACCAATTAAATCTAATCGAAATCAAATTTAAACTTGAAAGTTAAATTGAACTCGGATCAGACTTAAACTCAAACATAAAATTTCGAGCGAAGCTTAGATTTATGTAGAACCAGAGTGACTATAAAATATAAATATAAATTTTATATTTTCTATTTTACTTTGTTTTAAATGATTGCTAACTATTGGTTGGAATTTATTTTGAAATTTTAAAAAGCTAAATGTTATAATATTTTAAATATAAATAGTTTTAATTAGATCTTGAATTTTATTCTTTTTAAAATATAAATTTAAGTTTAATTTAAAATTTAATAAATTTAAATTTTCTATTAAATTGTTAAAATTTATTAATTGCTTGCTCTGGTGTAAATCAATTCTTACATCATCTCAGGGTCATTAATATCTCGCACCGCAAGAGTGACTAAGCACCTAACTACCTTTTCACTTCATTTGTTGATAGTCTGATGATTATCTGTTTGATGTCTTCAACCCCTTCACATACTTCACAATCAGTTGTCTCCAACTCCATCTAACCAGGAACTTGGATCACCACCTGTTTGATCTTACTACCGCTGCTAAGAATCAATGCGGATCGCTTTCTTTTCTCACCCTTTCTGAGTTAGCAAAGCACCCACGACCAAGAAGATAAACCCAGTGATCACCAACTACTAGATCCGAGGCTTACTGCATTTAATGTCATTGCTTCTTTAAGGTTCGAATAAGCAGCAGAAGTGATAACATGTAAGGAAGAAACAATGGCAACTTAGACAATAGAAGTTTTCCTTTTCTGCCATATTATAGTATAGGCTTACGTCGTTGTTGAAATTTTCATCAAGATAATGTTAGTAGGAATTGCCGAATGGATAAGCTCAAGGGCTTCAACTAAATAATTGAATCCGATTAACTTTAAGTTACATTCCTCGAATTTCGTCCGAACATGTTTGAGTCTGGTGTGGTTAGATGCAGTGTATCTTATCTGTTGAATCGTAATCATCTAATTAGTATTATCTGCTTTGGTAGGGTTCGATCTCGATCTCACGATTTTGTTGCGTTGAGACGCACGTCTCTCACCATTTGAGTTGGGCTATAGCTCAAGTGGTAAGAGGCATGCGTCTCAACGCAACAAAATCGTGAGGCGAGTAGGACCAACCTCGACCAAAGCAGCATAATACTAATTATATAGTTTTGATTCAACAGACAAGATACTGCATCTTGCCACACCAAAAGATGCCTTTTAGTTTGGGTGGACCCGCACCTAGAGGTTTTGTCCCCTTTGGCAGCCTAGGTTGTCTACCTCCTATCTCCATTTTTTAAGGGATCTTGGGAGTCGAACCTGAGACCTCAGGGTTTTGTTAGGTGCAAGACTCACGCCTCACACCACTGGGCCGACATGTTCACTAAGAAGAAACCTTTGAAAAGACTTTAGAGGAGGAGACAAGGGAAGATGACGTACCTATTTAGTGATTTGAGGTTGAAAAATCGAACAACGGATTGAAAGAAATTTTCGAGAACCGTAAACGAGAAAGAGTAAGTGAAAGCAAAGTGTAAGCTGGAGAACGAAAGCAAATGTAAAGAAATCTGCAACCTATCGACCTTGAGTACTTATAGAAGATCGGTCGAAGGGACGCCCAATCAAAGCTCAACACATGGAAAAAATCCGAGCCAAGCTCAGACACATGGCAAAATCTGAGCCGAGGTAAATTAGGATTGTTCGAAATCCAGAGCGGCGCGACAAGTGAAAGAACGTACGTGACAGCTGCACAACGGTTACGAAGATGATATGTTTCAGATTCTGAAAAGTTGCCAGAGGGCACGCACCGTCAGTAATAATTAAATAAAGTACCTTCACTCGTTCGACACGAATGTTCGCCTGAACTCTCTTGATATGAGCTGTCACGCAATAAATGTCGATGCCAACTGATCGAGACAATCAATCGCCCGATCCCAATACGAGCAGTCGCACACTATGCATCGATGTCCGATCGATCGGGTCTACCCTGAGCTGTCCTATAGACCAACTACAACGTTGATATCCGACCGATCGGGCCTACCCTGAGCTGTCCCATAGACGAACTACAACGTTGATATCCGACTGATCGAGCCTACCCCGAGCTATCCCACAGACAAGCAACAAGATCCTTGTATACTCCTTCGACCCTTCTCTTTGCTCAGACTCGAGGAGTAGGGGGACTTATGGTCGGGTTGGTCGTGCTGGACCCAAATTCAGTCATAACGACTCATGGACCGATCGGTCCATCTCCCAAGGATTGGTCTGACGTCTATCGGCTAAGCTAAGCCCAGGCCCAGTCCACGTCTCCACGGTCCATTCGTAGGTAGAAGTCTTCCATGCAGACGTAAAGACTTAAACTTAACACCTGCTCCATATATAAAGTACGACTCTGCCATAATGGAGGTGCGTAATCATAACCCTAGCTTTCTCTGCATACGGCGATCTCACCTATACAAAAGACTGACTTAAGCGTCGGAGGGGCTTATCGGGAAACTACTTCCGACGTGCCTTCTTTGTTTTATAGGAATCTTCAAGCCGGAATTCTCGTGTTCAGCAGTCGATTCCATAGATCCAAACGGTAACGTGCAGCCACGCTAGAACCAGGCTGAACCAGAATCGTTTTAAATTGAAATCATTTTAAAAGAGAATTCAAATTGTTTAAATTGATTCTTTATATTTAATATCAAATTAAAATTCAATCGGTAGAACCAAAATTATTAAGCCTAATTATTAAAGTATAATTGCTCTCTCACAATACAATACAACAACTATGAAATCCTCATCTCGTGCTTCAGCCGGTGGAGCGCTTTCCGGGATAATTACAGAAATTGGCTAGGAGACTTTGCTCATGATGTTGGTTTCTAAACATCCATGGGCGCAGAACTTTGCATTTTCAGAGTTACATCTTTCTTGGGACCTTAGATGTGAGAAAGTAGAATTGGAGATAGATTTACTGTCATCAACATCCATTCTTTATAGGGGATCAGACGACAAGGATACAACTCTTTGATGATGGGAATTCAACAAATGCCGGCTCAGGAGTGGACCATTAAAATTCGTCATGTATTTCGAGAAGGAAATAAACTTGCAGACTGGCTAGCTAACTACGCAACGTCTTTTGAACTTGGAGTCGTTTTTTTACATTCACCTCCTATAGGATGTCTCAGTATAATCTTCAGAGGATACAGTGGGGATTTCGTCTTTGTTTTACTCATGATGTTATGATAAAAAAGTTATTTAAACATATCCATTCTCAAGAACAAAAGGTATTTTTGTAACAGTATTTTAAATAAACAATTTAATAACATGACAGTGTGGAAGCATTTTGGTAATTAAAAAAAATCCAGGCTTGGGGATGATAATAAAGTTGGTGAGACGTGGACTTGTGCTCAGGTTGATCATGGCCATTAAAAGGCACATGCAAAGTTGGTGATTCATTGGAGGAGTATCGGTTTTTCTGATTTATTCTCGTGCATGGTTAGATATACACATAATTTTTTATTATATGAGTACAAAATTAATATATTAATAAGTTAAAATTAAAAAATTAAAAATTGTTAAAAACATATATAGTTTATAAATAATCTAATAATGGAATTAACTTAATTCTCCTTAATTTTTTAAAAATATAAAAAGATTATATAATTAGACAATGATAAACAAAAGGAAAAGATAATTACGTGGGACAGAGTCCTTTTTGGAACACGTCTTTTTTAGTTGAGTGAGTCCATTATCCTTAATGATTAATGATAAAGCGTGTACGATACCGTCATGCAAAACGACAGCTACCACCACAGAAAACGACCAACCTTATTTTTCTTATTTTCCCAAATTATTATTATCCACGTATGCAAACAAACAGAACCAAACACCAGTGAAGATTCCGCGTTCCAACCGCTATCGAGCCCAATTTCGTATTTATGTCCTTTCCAATACGTGGCAGTCTGCTGTTGGCTTAACGCTCAATCACCTGTAGCTCACCACCGCGGTAGTCAAATATGAACACCCAACAGGCAACGAATCAAAGCACTATACAATCGGAGTTAACTACTTTTCAATTTAGCTGATGAAATAAAAACTGTCCCCTAATGAAAGTAGGGTTTAACAGTGAAGTGTGTCTCTGCCGCTCATCTTACACTCTTTTTCTCTTCTAGTTTCTCCACAAACGAATAGTCCATAACCGTTCTCCACCGCCAAATTTTCTTCTACTTTTTTTTTCTCTATCTTGCTCTTCGTGTAAAGAATCTGTCAATAGGTTGAACAAAATCGGTTCCTTTTTGGTTAATCCAATTTCCGATACCCAAACAAAGTGATCGAAACCGCTTCCGTTTTTATCGAATCGGTTCGGTGGGTTTTCTGGAGAGATGGAGAATCCTGTGATGAGCAGTGACACAGAGGTTAAGACCCAGTCGGATTCTGTCGGGTATTCGTGTCCTGGGAACGGGTCATTGTCTTCTCCGACTGTTTCTACTTCGTCGCGAAGAGTAGAGTTTCATCCCGCGAGGCAGTCGTTTGGTGGGATTGGGAACAGAGACGGTGGCGTTGATTTCCGGATTGAGACGTTAAACAGTGATTCGAGTCGGAAAAGGCCCGCAGGGGAAGTGAATCCCGGTCAAAGTGCGAAGAAGATTGAGGTGTCGGATTTTGTTGAGAGCGGGTTGGATCCTGAGTTCAATTTTGGTATCACTTTCAGGAGAATCGTGAGTTCTCTCAAAGCTTTTTTTTTATAATTTTATTGTAACTTTTCTGTATAGAGAATTGAAAGACCGTTCTTCAGCCAATAATGAAGAATTATCCTCTTTTTAGCAGTTTCTCTTAAGTTTACTTTCTTGATTCCCAGGATTGTGAGAACTGAGAAGATATCAAAGGTTGAGCTGGTCTTTTTTTTCCCTGAAATTTAGCTTTTCTTTAAAATCACGGTGGCTTAATTTTGAACTCTTTTCCCTTTTATTTATTGTTTTAACTGATATATTATTCATTGTTTTTGTAATGTTTAGTGTTTTGGTTTTTAGATATCAGAAAGTATTACTATTTTGTTGTTACATTTGTCAAACTTCCGTGGCCTTTCCAAGTTAATGGAAAATTGTTTTCTTGTCCGGGGACTTCTTAAATATGTTTCTTTTTCATTGCTTTATTTCCCCTTTGTCAATGCTTATAACAGCAATTGTACCCGTGAAGAGTTCAGTTTCAATTGTTTCTTTTTTTAAAGTAAAAAACATCCTGTTGCCTTCAGTTCTTTCTGGTCAATTCTTTCTGCAGCAAGCATTTATTTTGGTGGCTGCCTGTGGATTGGATTATGAGTATTTGGCAATAGATTGTTCTATTTGGCTTCAAATATCTGGAGATCTTCTAGAGGAGATCTCTTTGTTTAATGCCAATGGAACTTACGAATACTTTACAGGGTGCTGGTTTGGAAAATCTTGGAAATACTTGTTTTCTGAATTCAGTGTTGCAATGCCTGACATATACTGAGCCATTGGCTGCATATTTGCAAAGTGGCAAACATCAAAATTCCTGTGAGTGTCTCTGTTTTCCTCTCTCCATTCATTCTATATCACGAATACAAAATTTCATGCGTAATTATGTGTTAGAATGATGGTTTTGAGTGGTTTAATGTCTTATGAAATTTAGAACTGACAATAATGTCTGAAATGTTCGTTGCTGCTTTAGGGTTTTTTAAATGGTTACCTTCCGTACTTACTAACAAATGCTTATGTCTTATGGGGAAAAGATAATGTTTACTTTTTATGGCAATATCCAAGTCTTTTACATCTTTAATTGAAGATTTCAGGATACCATTGTGCTCTATGCCCACCGATTCTTTCTATTTCTAATCAGGTACTGATCATATTCATTCTATTTTGACTTATGTATGAAGGTCATATCTCCGGGTTTTGTGCATTGTGTGCTATTCAGAAACATGTTAGCCGTGCATTACAATCAACTGGGAGATCTCTAATACCGAAGGATCTTGTCTATAACCTACGGTGTATCCTTCTGCTGTTTTATGTGATTTATTGCTAATATTTGATTTGTATCTAGAACTTTTCTAGCCAAAATTTCTACATTGTTTTCTGATATCTATTCGGAAGATTTTTATTTTAGAATTGTTATATTTATTTGCACTCTATATTAATGCCCTTAAAAATTTTAGTGACTCTGTACATATGTTAAGGTAGCTGATCGAGTTACCTGTGAACGTATGGAATCTTTTAGTCGGGCTGCTTCTGAAAGCTTCTCCAACTTGCTGATATGCAGATTAACCTTACAGTTTACATGTCTCAGCTTTTGTCCTTCTTGACCAAATCTTAGGCATATCTCGAAACTTTAGATATTGTAGACAGGAGGATGCACATGAATACATGGTGAATTTGCTAGAATCAATGCATAGGTGCTGCTTGCCTTCTGGAGTACCCACTGAATCCCCTGCTGCTTATGAGAAGAGTTTAGTATATAAAATCTTTGGTGGTCGCCTTTGTAGTCAGGTAAGTCTTTCTGGTGATTCCCTTAAGAGAATTTATGAAATTAATGTGCATGCTAAAGATAATCCAATTTAAATAAGTGGATTTAAGATGTGAATTTTACATCCAAAATAGTGGTAAACTGGTTAGATAAATAATAATATCATGGGTATGTAAAGTCTGAATCTTATAGTCATCGCTTATTTAGCTCATCATTTGCTGAAAAAATATATTAATAGTTCTTTTTTTTGTTCCTTTGAGATTTTTAGAGTATCTATTACTCAAAAGTTTATTTTATTTTCTTTTGGGGTTTCTTATCATAATCTTTCAGGTGGAATGCCAGCAATGTTTCTTTTGCTCCAACAAGTTTGATCCATTTTTGGATTTAAGCCTTGAAATAGTAAAGGCAGATAGTTTGCCAGTTGCCCTGCAAAATTTCACAGCCGCCGAGCTGTTGGATGGAGGTGAGAAGCAATATCAATGCGAGCAATGCAAGCAGAAAGTGAGAGCTAAGAAAAGACTTGCAGTTCACAAGGCACCCTATGTACTTACCATCCATCTAAAGAGGTTTTATGCCCATGATCCTGGGCGTAAAGTTGACAAGAAAGTTTATTTCGAGCCCACATTAGAAATGAAACCATTTGTCAGTGGTTCCTATGTGAGTAGGCTTCCGTTTTAGTTATGTGCATCCTAGACCTCGTCATTTGTCTTCTATAGGCAAATTGTATTTTGCTGATAATTTAAGCTTATTCTAAACATGGATGAGTTTATTTAAAGTGAAGCCTTTTTCACCCTCTTACTTTTTCTTTTGCATGTTTTGTTGTAGCTCTAATCATTGAACTTTCTTGCATATTTATTCTTCAGATAATAGCACATAAGCAATTGCTTGGAAACTGATTCAATTTTTGGAAACTTATTGTTTAAGGGTCTAGACTGTGGCAAGTTGCAAACTGCCATATCAGACTGTTTCGTTTGACCATTGTTGTATTGGCGGTAGTGATGGTTGAGTAATTTTTTTATAATGATTTTTTGAAAAGGTAATTTTTACCATTCTGATGGATTTTCTTACTGGAGACTTAGTGGTCTTGTTGATGCTGGGTCTGCACCATTCTTACAAGGCCTGTTTTCATGGTCATGCTACTTTATATTTGATCCTTGTTTTTCCTATGGGTACTGGGACGATATAGATATTAAATTTCTCTTTGTTCTTGGCAGGACGGAGATTTGAAATACAGTCTTTATGGTGTGTTAGTACATTTTGGTCCTAATACGCATTCTGGACACTATGTTTGTTTTGTTCGTACATCAAGTGGTATGTGGTACCTCCTCAATGACAATGAGGTGAGCAGACACTAGACCTACTTCTTGGAATATTCTATGAATGGAACCCCAAACGAGTTAGGGGGAAATATTAGTGATATTCGTACATGGACAGTAGTGATTAATGCAACTTAATTTTATGTAACAGGTTCACCAAGTTAGTGAGAAGATTGTGCTTGAACAAAAGGCTTATATGCTGTTTTATGTGCGTGATAGAAAGAACATCGCTACAAGAAAGCCTGTTGATATTTTCCAGAAAGTAAATGTTAAAGACACTGTCAGTAGTAATAGTGCGGATTCAGTTTTGAAGCAATTCCCTGAACATGCAGATAATGATTCAAATGTCATTGGAACAAATGCTGGAGTCTTTTCAGTTGCAAATAAAAAGGAGGCATTAAGTGAGAGGTCAAACGAAACCCTTCCGAAAGAGCCACTATCCCTACAAAATAGTGGATTCATGTTTGCTGCCTGCCAAGTTCCAAAACAGGATTCTGTTGCAGGACCTTCTCCAGCTGTACCATTGGTGAACAACCTATCTGTGAATTCTCTAGAAATCCCAGACCAGCGTGAATGTTTATCATCTTCGAATCCATCTTTAAATTACAATGGAAAAAGCCCTAAATTTGAAAATGCTACTTCAATAACTGGATCAACCAGTGATCATAATGAGAACCCAGATAAGGTAACTGGTTGCTAATTTCATCAGGGGCCATGACACTACTTGTTTATTACTTTTGGATTATTATTTTTTATTTCTTACTTCTGAATGTGTTTATCCATCCAGATTAATCATACGTTTGAAACTGGTGCTTCATGCAATGTTTCACCTGGAAATTCCTGTGATAAAACAGCAGACAAGGCCTTAGCAGTAGCTGAATGTCAGAAAACGAGTGAGCCAGCGTTGAATAAAGCAGATCCTCTGATGTTTCCATGTACACCAGTTAAAGAAAGCAGTCAGGTGATTACACATCCGTTTTCTTTTTGAATATTCTGAATGGAAGCATGGGTGGTTTAGTTTTAGCATGCCTCTTTTCCATTTCTAGGGTATAGCTGGCCCCAATCATAGAGTTGCTGGGAATGTTCCAACTGATCAGACTCATGATTTTAGTCAATCAAGTGCGCATGAGTTGATGAGATCATCAACAGATTTAGCTGTGTCAAATGAATGCTTGCACGAAAAAGCTTCAAATGAATGCTTGCACAAAAAAGCTTCCAATGGAACGGTTAGAAGAAAATTTAAAAGGAAGTTTATGAAGCATCAGTTTTCTAGAATCAGTGTTGGCTTAAATTTCTTTAGGGCCTCTTTGGGACTAAAGAAGAAGAAGAAACATAAGAAGAGCAAAAAGTATTCTTTAGACACTCAGAATCTCATTAAAGAACAATTGTTGGACAATAATTTTTTTACTTCAGAAACAGGGCCATCTACATCCAAGGAATTCTCAGCGTTTTGGTTGCCTTTAAAGGATATGCGGAGGAATGGTGATACATCTGATCTTAAAAGGGGGGCCAGTGTACAAAATTCTGGTGATGTTTCTCTTGCTATCAACAATGAAGGAGTTTTAGTGGCAAGAAATATCCAAAATGGTGTTGTGCTCGCAACAAATAAGCAACAAAACTTTTCTATCTCAAGCTCTGAACCAAACCAGCAGAATGCCAGAAAAGTAGGTTCTGCTGGAAATTGCGGTAGAGAGTTCCCAGAAGAAGAAAGTATACTTGCTGAAAATGTACAACAAAGAACTGGTAATTTTATCTGTTTACTTCTGTAGTTTGTATCACTTTTTTCTGGTCAATTAGTTTTCTTCACTCAGATGGAGTTTGTTGATTAGCAGAGACCTCTGTTACGCTTGTTAGTCATCATTTGGACTTTGCTGACCATTTTTGCTCCATGGCAGTTGCATGCTGGGATGCAATTCAGTTGCCTTCATCTGTTATAGTAGAATCTAATGTTACAAATGTCAGCATCGGTTATGTACCAGATGAGCGGTAAGCAGGATGTCCTTTCTCCCTCTTTTTTCTGTCTTTTTTTTTGGTCTTAATACAGTCCTTGGGAGTTTTCTATTGCTTTTAGATTGTGAAGAGCTCTAAGCTGGTGTTCTGTTGAAAATATTGAGTATGATGTAGCCCTAAGCTGCAGTAAATTTTGAGTCCATAATAGCAAAGTGATTACTTCTTTTTTTCATGTGACAAAGATGGACCTTGAACATTTATCAATGTGTTTTGGACTTGTATATTCATATACATACATCCATAAGTGTGTGTGTCTGTGTTAGTGTTGTAATGGATTTGCACATTCTTAATATCCTACAGTGATGAAGAATATGATAGGGGAAAGAGAAACAAGCTAAGACATTCCAAGCATATGTTTGGAGGCCCAAATCCATTCCAGGAAATCACGGCCAAGAAAGCTCAATTTAATTTGGCAAACGTGATGCATCGATCTACCTCAGGAAATCAACCGTTCAGGATATGAACCTGGCATCTTGGAAGACCAATCAAGATTTTGTCTACATAATTTATTATATTTGTAGCTATTATTTGTTATATTCCCCAGCCTAATTCGATACTGGTTTTTTTTTTTTTAATAGTACTTGTGTTGCTTCTTGCATAATTGTGGGAAAAAAGAGAGAAAAGCAAGAGGTATACCTTATTGACATAAATAACGTTAGAAGAATTAGGCTGTAATAGATTCTAGGAATGGTTTCTGAACTTTCCCAAATTAAAGAGCATAGAAATTTTCTGCTTTCTTTCTTCTTTCTGTTTCAAACACTGGATCATTTCGATTCAACCTAAATTACAGCCTAGAATCTAACTTCAGGGACGTAATGAATACCCCACTTCTCGTCTTGAACATTATTTTCATCATCTTCATTCTCCCCATGTATTTTCATTCTAGTAATTGCAATAAACATAATCATAGTCTTCTAGCCTACACTCCATCTAATGAAATCATTAACTCTTTCTTTCTTCACTAACGTTTTATACTTCATTAACATTCCTCGTACGTGCTCAGTGATCTAGACTAGACTAGTCACTTTCTCGCTTCCATTCATAATGTTGAACTGTCCTGTCCTTAATCACTCACTACATTCGCAATCATCTTCGTCATTACCATTTCCCATTTAGCTGCTAAAGAAACTTTTTTGACCATTAAGAGATACCATATCATTCTTAATAATGTCCAAATTTGAGGTACTCAATTATGTCTAGTTTTCGAAGCATACGATGACAAATTTCTAATTTAAGAATTTCTAAAATTCATTTTCTTTTAGTGTATTTCACAAATATTTTAAAGCTAAATCGGTTTGATCAATACAAATTTTGAATTAATTAATTTTTTGTTCAGTTTTTATTTTTAGTTCGATTTATTTTAATAATCTTTGTTATTAAAACCAATCAGTTTATTAATTGGTCGGTCAGCTTTTAAAATTAATAAGTTTTGTAAAGTAAAATTAATTAATTAAATTTTATTTAATATTTTTCAATTAAACTTTAAAATTTTCAAAAGTAAGAATAATCTTCTTTATTTTTTATATTATTTAATTTTATTTAATCTCTAATTAATTTTATAACAATTCAATACGAGTTCTTACCAATTTTTAGGACCTTGTTTTTTAGATTCAATTTTCCTTCTTTATTTGTTAATGTCCAGGAGCATTGTTTTGGAGAATAAGCTTTGCTGGCAAAGAATATGACTGCTAATCATCCTCAATTAATGCTAATCATTTGCGGTTGTTCTCTTCTTATTTAATTCCATTCATGTTGTCTCGTAATACAACATGAACAAGTAATATAATAAATCTATTCCTCATCTATATAAGTCCGAAAAACAAAAATCATTTTTTCGTCTATACACGGAATTTTTATCTTATAGATTAAAATTTTAATAATAACATTAACAGAAGGTTGCTATACTAACAAGTCTTATTATTGTGATTAGTGGAACACTAGGCCAATCATTAGAGACTAACAACATTATTGCATATCCACGATCTATAATTTCCCTCCAACTATAGAAAGACATGATTTAGGACCTTGTACAAATTGATCATATTATTATTTTTAATTATCTGAAAGATAACTAAAGTAAACCAAAAAAGAAAGGGGGGTTAAGTGCATAGAATGAAAGTGTGGTCCCATCATTATAAAGATAAAATTCACACTTAATACTAATTATGACCATGAGTGCAAGATCATACCTTTGAAGAGTATTTGTCAAGTAAAGGGAATGGAATGTAAGAAAAGAGCTTAAAGTGGGCAAGTAGGAGTCAATATGATCTATGGGAACATGATGTAAAGGTTTTTATTATGCTTTATAATAATTCACCGGTCAAATGAGACGGAGGAAGAAGAAGAAGTAATAAATTTCAAATGTAACTCAAATTGTAAACATTATTTTTAAATATTGGGATTTAAAGATTGGTCTAACAAAATAATCATTTTATGTATAAATCAATATTAATTTGATGGGATATAATTATTCTTGTTTTAACAATTTAACCGATATTTGTTTGAATAATATAAATATTTATCAATTTATTGCATTCTGTAGTAAGCAGTAGCTTCCACTAACTTCACCCAACAATTTGTTGGACCACGGTCTCTCCATTAAAGTGACAGATGCATCATCTTTGCACTGAGGTCATACTCAACCGAGCATAGCACCAACAAAAAATTCAATGCATGATAACAATCTCGTTTATTTTCCAAATTATTATTTTTTAAGTTAATATTTAATACATACATACATACATACATACATATATATATATATACACTACTAATTTAAAAATAATATTTATTTAAATTATAAAATTTTAATACTAACATTAAAGCTTTGAGTAAGAATTAGATTTAAGAGGATTACGACCCAGATGTCTTCATCAAAATAACATATTTTATTATATAATCCCTTAATATGACGTCGTTTTGTAACTCTATCGGATGATTGAACAAAGTATTAGGCTAAGTTGAAAAGGATGTTTAAGCCATCAAACGACGTCGTTAGTCAAACTTAAATAATAACAAGAATTAGCCTAAGTAGACAACGAGGGGTGGACCAATTGGTCCAGATTCTTCACTTAAGATTCTCCCTTCAAAGGAGGTCTTGAGTTCGAGTCACGTCAAATGAGGAAAAATAAGACGTTTTATTGATGATCCTCTGGCTCTCGAAAGAAAGTTCTCCTGATCGGATCGATTATGGACGCCGCCTTGAAATGACGATGTGGGAGATGGAATTCTTAGGGAACGCAAAGTGATGAGAGCACGATCTTTGAGCAGAGGGCCGATGATCAATCATCAACTGAACAATCTAGAGTATGTGAAGACTCCTTGTGTGCAAAAATGTGTAGGCTGCGTAGAAATATGAGAGATCTTGGAATTTCAGATTTACATCCTTTAGACTCTTAGGGTGAAATCGTAAGGGCTTAAGATTAGTCGGACTAAGCCAAGTATCTAATGTAAAAAAAAAAAAAAAAAGAATTAGCCTAAGCAGAAAAAGATGGTTAAGCAGATCAACGGCAGTCAATGAGGAATCATTGAATGCCCACAAGATAGAAGTTATGATGTTTTGCTGTTGTCTGATTTATAAAGCGCATCCTCTTTCCACTCTAAAACTGTCATCTTCAATTCCCTACATGCCTCCGAGACTCCGTGTTTTCAGTCTCCCACTACCACCTTCACTTTCTTCCATGTACGTTGCCTGTTATGGAGGAAAAAGTTAAAGAGAAAAAATATTTAAGGGTGAGGAGAATGTTAGAGGAGTTGTATGGAAAAGAGTAGCAGAAAGACCTGGAAAGATTTTGAGGTGCTTGTGGGGTTCTGAGTGAATCTTGGCTCTTTCCCTTATTTGGATTCCTGTTTCTGGTTCTTAGAGAAAATGGGCCTTGGTATGCTTTCCTCTATCATGGTTCTTGCATTGTTCTTCAAGGTTTTGGATTCTCAACAACCCAATACAGATAGTTTCCTTGTGTCAGAATTTTTCAAGCAAATGAGTTCAATCTCTACTCCACTCTACGACTCTTCCGTTCCTGTTTGTTCATGGCCAGGAGTGACGTGTGATGGCGAAGAAGGTGTCCTGGAGTTAATGGCTTCTGGTTTAGGCCTCTCTGGTTATATTCCTGAAAACACCATTGGTAAACTGCGCAAGCTTCAGTCTTTAAACCTCGGCGACAATAATGTTAAAGCCTTGCCTTCGGATTTATGGAGCTTAAGCTGCCTCAAGATCCTTAATCTATCTTCAAATCAGATATCTGGGCCTCTCTCCAGCAACATTGGCAATTTCGGTCTGCTTGAAACACTTGATCTGTCAGACAACCTTTTCACCGGTGAAATTCCTGCGGCTATCAGTTCATTTTCTAACTTGAGCGTACTTATACTAAACCGAAATGGATTTGAGGGAAACATCCCATCAGGAGTTTTGAGTTGCAAGTCATTGTCTTTCATCGATCTTTCGGTGAACAAGCTAAATGGGTCTTTACCGCATGGTTTTGGCGCTGCATTTCCCATCCTTAAAAGCTTAAACCTTGCAGGGAATGAGATTTCTGGCAGGGACTTCGACTTCTCACAAATGAAGTCCATCACCAGCCTGAATATATCTGGAAATGCTTTTCAGGGTTCAATAGATGGTATGTTTCAAGAGCAGTTAGAAGTGGTGGATCTAAGCAGGAACCAGTTTCAAGGTCACATATCTCAGGTAAAGTTCAAGTCTAGCCACAATTGGTCCAGTTTGATACATCTAGACATCTCAGAGAACCAACTCAGTGGGAAAATGTTTGTTCTTTTTAATCTACAGAATCTCAAATACCTTAACCTTGCATATAACAGATTTGCTAGGCATGAATTTCCTCCTACATATATGCTTAGTAGTTTAGAGTATCTTAATTTGTCTAAAACTAGCCTCACTGGTCTTATTCCTGGTGAATTAGAGCACTTGACTAATTTGCACACGCTTGATCTCTCTGAGAACCATCTTAGTGGCCAAATCCCTGTCTTAGATATCGAAAGCCTGCAAGTTCTTGATGTTTCACATAACAATTTAAGTGGAGAAATCCCAGGTTCACTTATAGAAAAACTCTCAAGAATGGAAAGTTTCAACTTTTCCTATAATGAATTAACCCTTTGTGCTTCACGGTTCTCACCTGAAACCCTCCAAGCACTCTTTTTTGGATCAACAAACAGCTGTCCAATTGCTGCAAACCCAGACCTCTTCAAAAGGAAAGCCATCACAGGGAAAGGACTGAAACTTGCTATTGTGTTAACATTCTCAATGGTCTGCTTGCTTGTTGTGCTACTGTTTCTAGCCTTTGGTTACAGAAGGAAGTATAGAATGTGGGAAGTGAAGCAACCTTCATTGAGAGAAGAACAAAATATATCAGGCCCCTTCTCATTCCAAACCGATTCCACCACATGGGTGGCTGATGTGAAGCAGGCAACTTCAGTTCCTGTTGTGATTTTTGAGAAGCCACTGCTGAATAGTACATTTGCTGACCTCTTGTCAGCAACATCTAATTTTGATAGAGGAACCCTTTTAGCTGAAGGGAAGTTTGGTCCAGTTTACAGGGGATTTCTTCCTGGTGGAATTCATGTAGCTGTAAAGGTTTTGGTCCACGGATCCACATTGACTGATCAAGAAATAGCAAGGGAGCTTGAGTATCTTGGTCGAATTAAGCACCCGAATCTTGTTCCCTTGACGGGATACTGCTTAGCTGGGGATCAAAGAATTGCTATCTATGATTACATGGAGAATGGGAACTTGCAAAACTTGCTCCATGATTTACCTCTTGGGGTTCAAACAACTGAAGACTGGAGCACTGATACATGGGAAGAAGCCGATAATCATGGAATTGAGAATGTTGGTTCTGAAGGTCTATTAACCACGTGGAGATTCCGACACAAGATTGCTCTTGGCACTGCTCGTGCTTTGGCATTCCTTCATCATGGCTGCTCACCCCCAATTATACACAGGGATGTGAAAGCTAGTAGTGTTTACCTGGACTATAACTTGGAACCAAGGTTATCTGATTCTGGACTTGCCAAGGTATTCGGTAATGGCTTAGATGAAGAGATTGCTCGTGGGTCACCCGGTTATGTCCCTCCTGAGTTTTCTGATCCAGGCAATGACTGCTTGACTCCAAAGTATGATGTATATTGCTTTGGTGTTGTTGTGTTTGAACTTATTACAGGCAAAAAACCAATTGGAGATGATTATCCTGGCGGACAAGAATCAACTTTGGTTAGTTGGGTTAGAGGATTGGTTAGAAAAAACCAAGTTTCAAGGGCTATTGATCCAAAAATACGCGATACAGGAAGAGAATTTGAAATGGAGGAGGCCCTCAAGATTGGATATCTCTGCACAGCCGACCTTCCTGCCAAGCGACCAAGCATGCAGCAAATAGTTGGACTGCTAAAAGATATTGAGCCACTATCACATCAATGAAAGAAAGACTACACTACCAAAACGAAGATAATTCCTTTGTTTGTTAAGTAATTTCTTGTTTATCCTCGCATTATTGAGTTACTTTTTTCCCAGTGCAACTAATGGATGAGATTGTATAGCGTTTCCTTGAATATCTACTCTGGCCTTTCTGTTTTGCCTTTTTACTTTCCATTGGAAACATACAAGTTCTAATTTATACAAGGGGAGAGCTTTGTCCTGGAAAATCAGCTTTTTTTCTTCCAAGTTTTCCTAGTAATCATCTCAGTAAAAATAGCAGCTTTCAATAGCTTTCTTTGTGTTTATGTGATTCATACTCTTTTTCCTTACACAAGCATGAGATGTTAAGCAGTGAAAATTCATTGGTGGAGGTAGCACACACCCTATGTGGGGTTACTAACTTACTTGTGGTCCTTATGGTAGTTCAAGTGATTCTGTTCATGGGAGAGAGATGCCCTTAAAACTGGAGCAATCGAAAACTATGGACTATTACCTGATCATTAATGGATTATTAGATTCCTACCTCAGCAATGAAGATAATGTAATATGTATTTGGTCTTAAGCAATGCATGATGAACCAGTAATAATATCCAGCAAAGAATTGTAGTAGAAAAGGTGATCAAGTTCTGCAAATCCTTACACATGGAACTGAGTAGGAGCTATCCATTAATGGGTGATAATAAATGATTAGTTGAACAATGAAGAAGGCTCACTGCCCCCATGTTCAGTTCTGTAAAAAGATTTGCAGAACTCCTGAACATGCACATTCATTAAAAGTCATGAATGAAGGCTAGTGAGAGATAGAAAAAGAAAGAAAAGATCTTCTGTGCTCTTGCATGTGAACACAGAATCTCTTCTAGTTCTGAAAAATAGCAGAAAAGAACTGTAGAAACTTAAAGAGTCAAACCTTCCTTTAATATATATATATATATATATATATAGATAGAAACAAAAGCTGACCCTTTACTCGCATGCATAAAAATGTTCCAACTTCAGGTCCATCATCGCTTTCCCTGCGTGAATGCTGATGAAATTGATGTTCTTAATGGAAGGTATGGTTGAAATAATGAGTGTAAAGTCATTGAGTGTCAACCACTATCATCGTCACGGTCGAGAGCTTAAAAGTCAAGCTTCCAAAGCTCGAGCCTTTGTAACCTTTGACATTGAAAACTTAGCTACAAGCTTTTCTTGGATCATCAACATCCAATTGCCAGCTACCATGGGAATTTTCAACAGTTTCTAAACTTGGAACATTAACAACTTTTCTATTTTCAGGTCATTACTGGGACCTGCCGTCTCTTGCAAACACAAGACACCAGTAGACGAGTATGACCAAGTTCATGCACCATATGGACCAAATTTACAAAGGCCTAGTAGTGCCGGCCCGTCTACTTTGGTAAAATGAATATGTTGGCCCAAGTCTATTTTATGCTTGTAAGGGGTATGGATTGTTAATGAAATTTCAATAAAATTAATCTAGTTGAAATAGATTGGAAGTGAATGAAAATATTTAATTTTAATTTAACTAAAATTTTAAATTTAATTAATTTAATTGATTTGATTTAAAATCAATACATGTAATTAAATTTATTTGAATTTATACTTAAATTTTAATTACTAAATTACTAAAATTTGCATGGTATGATGGGTCTCATGTTTGAATCTCTATAATTTGACAAATACTTCTTGAATGTTAAAAAGTGAATATTAAGTATTTTAAAATTTTATTTAGTATAATTTGAATGATAACTATTTATTCTAACTTAAAAGAAGCAAATAAGTAATAACAGTATTAAAACTATTTATTATTTGTTTAATTTAGACATGGAAACACAAGTATATTCCAATTATTCCTTTCATTAGTGATATGAGCATCTACTTTTTATCCTATATTCTTCCACTTTCAAGTTATAAAAAAAGATGAAGGTCAAGCTACTACACCCTATGCCTATTTAAACTTATCCCCACCTTATACCTTGGGGTCCTTAAATTGTATAAGTGTAATTTGTGTGCATTTTTTTATATAAATTAAGCGAGGTAATTGTAATTTAAAATATTTGAATTATTTAAAATAATTAATATTACCAACGGCCAGGATTGAATGAGAGTTAAAAAGATGATTATAACTAGCCACTCTCTTCACGGACGGCCTAACAGAAAGTCTTCTTCTTCTTCTTCCATTGTCTTTACAAAGAAGCAAAGTTCATTTTCATTAGAGAAAATGTCAGACGACGATCACCACTTTGAATCAAAGGCCGATGCTGGAGCCTCCAAGACCTATCCTCAGCAGGCCGGTACCATTCGCAAGAATGGCTACATCGTCATCAAAAATCGTCCTTGCAAGGTGCTCCCTACCAATCTCTATAGCTTTTGGATCATTTCGATGTTTGTTAATGAATCTGTGTCTGGGTTTTTGTTGTTTTTACGAGATCTCGATTGGGTCAAATTTGCTTTTGTCAATTGTTGAAGTAAAAGTTGAAATTGGTGTTGATTTGGCTTAATTTGTAATCTTTGATCCTTTGGTAGTTGGAAATTTTCATCCTGATGTGTTTGTTGATAATTGTTTTAAGAGGACTTTTTAGTCGTTTATTCTGCCACTGTTAAGTATGTGTCTCGTTCCAGTTTGTTTCGTGAACAACTTTATGGTGGCTTTGGATGTTGACTGCAGAGTCAATTTTAGCTCCCTTTTGTTTCAATCTACTTAATGAGTTTTACCATGTTAAGATCCTAAAAGCTTCTGATAACGTGACGCACGTGGGGAAAAGATTATAAAAGAATTCAGAGGTAACAGAACTCGGGCAACTCTCTTAGAAAGTTCTATTTGCAGGGTGCAATTCATGTTGATAGAAATTTACGTTCGCAGTGTAATCTGTTTGTCTATGCACATCCGATTTGCATATGTAGGGTGATCATTTGGGCGGATCACTTTAAGAAGTCATCTGGTTTCTTTTACTTAATCCTGTTCTGAATAATACTTGCAGTTCATAACCCTTTCTTCCACTTTTCTTCTGCCTGAAACAGGTTGTTGAGGTGTCCACCTCAAAGACAGGCAAGCACGGACATGCTAAGTGCCACTTTGTAGGGATTGATATTTTTAATGGGAAAAAGCTTGAAGATATTGTTCCTTCGTCCCACAATTGTGATGTAATTCTATTTTTTGCTTATCTCTCTTTTACATACATTTTTCTTCTTGCAAAGCTTCCTTGGATTGCTATTCCTTTATTGATCCAATTCTTTTCAGGTTCCTCATGTTAATCGTACTGATTATCAGCTGATTGATATCTCTGAAGATGGATTTGTAAGTATTACTAGTTTTATGACTTGTAATAAGGTTCATAGGAATTTTTTGGTGTATGTTGATTAATAGATTGTTGACTTTCATAAACTCTTCAATTGAAAGAAAATCGAGCCCCCAACCATTACTCTCATTTATTCTGATGAATATTATATTTTTATTGTAATTCACAATGTGGGATTTGGAGAATGTCATATTTAACCCTAAATTTTCATTTTCATGTCATCCAGCTTATCGTACAACAGGAGTAAACAGTTGGGTTCTATATAAGTTTGAGAAATTTTCTCCCACTATGAAAATTAAAACATTGGACTGGGGGTTTGGTGTCAAATGAAACAGTTGGTTGTTGTCACGTGACTCTAGGTCTATACAAATCTGTTGGTAACATAATTGATTTTATTTAATCTTAATGCTGCAGGTGAGTCTTTTAACTGAAAATGGAAACACCAAGGATGACCTCAGGCTTCCCACCGATGAAAATTTGCTTAGCCAGGTGTGTACCAGGCGTTTTCCTCTTCTCGTACTTCCCAAGTTGCAATGTTGCTGTGCAATAAGTTTAGTTGTGGATCCATCTTTAGTCGGATGGATTGACTGCTCGAAAACTTAAGTGTTCTTTCCTCGTCTTGTTTTGCAGATTAAAGATGGGTTTGCTGAAGGGAAGGACCTTGTGGTGTCTGTCATGTCTGCAATGGGGGAGGAGCAGATTTGTGCCCTGAAGGACATTGGTCCCAAAAATTAAATGTGATGACGCCATAGCATTATCTATGGCTGATAGCAGGACAACTTTTCCATGTCGCTAACATTGGGTTTATCTGCTGAATTTTTACAACAAACTATTGTTGAGACTTATTTTAGGCATGTAACAGATTGTTCAAGGCTTATAGTGTTGAAGATGGAGGGGGAATGGGGCCAGATGATTTCTTTACAGGGTAAAGCTTGTGTCTTCAACAAGATGAAACTTCTAGCATATTATTGTCTCTTCTTCTTGTGTTACTTTGAGATGAATAAAGGTCTGTGCTATATTCAAAGTCGTTCATTCAACTTTATTGATACCTCTGAAGCCAATTTGACATTATACACTCTTAGGACCTATTGCTGGAAGCAAACAATTGGAATGCTTTCACGATCTAATACTCGAAATGAACGTTTGGATTATTAGAAGTGGCATTTAGAACTTGACACAATTTGTTCACGAGGAATGTTTTTATAAGGCCATTTAATGCTCCAGTGTGAAAGGATCTCTGCACATCGAAAGACTGAGAAATCAGGCATTCTTTATTTCTTTTAGTACAGATTTCTTCCTTCTCTTACAGTTCACGTAGGAGCTTTGTTCTAATAAACATGTATTGCACTGCCTTATGCAACATACTATTCATACCTATACAATTCCAGAAGATTCAAGGAATATGAAGAAAAACGAGTAGCTTAAGCTTTGCATACAAACTATGAAGATGAAGCTTTGTTTGTAGTTGTATTTCCATAGATGTAGGAAGCAAATCCCCAAAATGTGATGATCAGAGAGAGGATTTTGAAACCACTCATGGGATCATGAAGCAGAATAACAGCAGCAATGCTTGTGAGAGGCACTCGTACTGCATTTAGAACACCAGCAAACACGGTGGAAGACAAATAAAGCACAGCTGTGCCTCCCAGAACTCCCAACTGAAATGTAATGACACTCCAGACAAGAACCAGGATATATGAAACTTCACCACCCTTGAAATTTCTTGCTTCCGTCGTCATTCCCTGAAAATCTTTATACATGATCATACCAATTGTAGTGAATACAAAACCAAAGAACGAAACCATGACCTGTTGTTCCAGCACTACATGGAAGGATCTTCTTCCCAATAACTTAACAAAGATCAACTCTGAAAGAGCAAAAATGAGTCCATGCAAGGCAGATCCCAGAATGTCCCATATGAATCCCATGATATATTGACGGTCGCTAACATAACTATATCGATCAGAATCCGAATCCAATGCGATTATGGCCATTGCAGCAGTGATTATCACAATAGCATTTATCATAGAAGCATTCAGTTTGTTCTTAACAATGAAGTATCCACAAAGTGCAGAAAACACCAACGATGAAGCAGCCAGAAGAGAAGCAGTAGATGCTGGGAGGTACGCATATGCATATGCATACATGAGGTTATCAGCAGCACTCAATAGACCCAACACAATATAAGAAAGGATGAGCTTCAGGGTCAAAGGAGTTGGGCTAGTTCTACAGATGAAGTATGTGGGAAGCAAGATCAAGGCAGTTAAAGGCCAACCAGCTACTGCTACCCATGAAATGGTCCACTTGCTTTTACCTCCATTCGCATAATAGACACGAGATAGAAGGCTCGAAGCAGGAAACGCCACGAGCATTGCTGCAGAACTCAAAAGAAGAAGAATCCAGTGTGAGATTGGCTTTTTTTTGTATGCTTCAAGTGCTCTAATCCTCAAGTTGGAAATTCTCTGTCCCCATGGTATAGGCGGCTTTGGTGATTCCTCCTCCACCTCTTTAGCTGACAGAGCAACAAACGATGAACATAATGGGAATAGGAGCAAAATTCAATTGGTAATTCAGTTCGAGAGTGCACATACTGGGATATCATAACTAGTTGTATCATAGTCAACCAATTCAAATTATCAGAAAAAGATTGTCAATAGATGCGAATTAAGGTTATTTGCGAGTCAAGTGTGAGCACAGAAGAGGGTCAGTGCATATGTTTGTGTAGCTATTGCAGGTTGCAGCTTTCAATTGAATGTTGAACTGAATAATTTCTTCTATAAAAGTTTCAGCAGGATTTGACTGCAGAAATCATTCTAGGAGGAGAAGCTAAGCAAAGCAAGGATTTTTATACAAATCCTTTGATTTTCTTCTATACACTCATCCAAAACAATTGCTCTTTCGTTTTTGTGGACTTTAATAGTAAAACTTGTATATTATATAAATCACAAAATTTGTTTGGTTGCTAAAAATTGGGAGGAAAAAAAGAGGAACAAATAGATAAAAACAGGAGAGTCAAACCATATTTTTTAAAAACAAAAGATTGGAGCTTCTGGCTTCTTCACAAACAAAGCTGCAGAGGAAAGATCGTTTCTTTACTCATCTTCGGCACCCTTTTCTCAATAATTACAGATAATCTTTGAAAACCCATTTCCTATAAAGCATTTTCCCTTCCTTTCTCACCAACCAAACAATTCTGGAAACAAGCACCTAGGAAAGTATTTGTTTTGAGAACTAGGTAAACAAGTACCTTAATGCAATCGTAGCCCTCCAGCTTATGCAGCAGCAGAAGAAACAAAAAAGGCAAAAGAGCACAAACCTGAATCCATAAGCGGATCTTCTAGCATGAGATAAACCAAGAAACTCTTCAGATAGTGAAGCTCTCACGTTAAAGAAGTGAGATTTAGGTGCCAGCCGACGAAAGGTCAGGCCTTCTGTAGACGAATCTTTTTGGATATGTTTATTACGTGAAATAATAATTAATGTTTTAAAAATAAGATTAAAAATCAGTTTAATAAGGAATTTAAAATTTAAAATTTTAATTATTAGATAGTGATAAAATTTATTAAAAATTAACTGAATTAATCAAATTTAATGTTTAATTAAAATTAATAAATTTATTTAGTTTATAAAATTAATTAAATTATAAAAATTAAACTATTAGTTAATAAATAAATTAGTTTTAATGATAAAAATTTTGTTATTAAAATAAATTAAATTAACCCTAATTAAAAATTAAACTTAAAAATAACCGATTAAAAATTTAAGGTCTAATCAATTAAACTGATTGAATGACCTACGCTAATCAATGTGACCATGAACGATTTGATATGGCAACCAAATTATCGCACAACACCAAAAACATTAGACTTGGCGTTTTGTTTCCTGTCACTCTAATCAAAATTAATAAATATAATTTAAATTTTATAATAAAATTCATATTTAAAAATAAAAAATAAGCTTAAAATTGAACTTATGATCAAATTTTATGATCCCATTAAGTTGATTAAAAACATTTTTATTTAATTTAAAATTTACTCAAGATTGCTTAACCCTAACTCAAGTAACGATTGAGTTGGGTTGAATTACTATCATCTTTAAAAATAATAACTAAAGATTTTACCATCATTTTAAAATATTAATATGATTAATACTATTTTAACATATAATATTATAAATTAAAATGATAAGAGAAATTTTAAAATTTTTCCATGAATTTTTACACAGTTGTTACTAATTTAAAGACATAAAATTTAATTTAATCAATGTGTCATTAATGTAATATGCAAATTTTAGATTAAGAGCTGATTTTATCATTAACAAATAATTATAAAACTAAATTTTATAATAATAATTTAAACTATAATAATAATAATAATAATAATAATAATAATAATAATAATGTGTCTATGTAGGGAGTTTCGTCCTTTGATCTATTAATTGTTGTTGGAGGTCTGAGTTTGTGTCTGTTAATTTAGCATCTATTTTTGTACGTGAATCTCCCTCTGCATTCATGTTGTTCCTTTAGTTTTCGGATATGCAAAATGGGGCTAGTGACAGTTGCCCTCCTTTCGTAGACAACAGTATGTTGTCGTTATAGATGGAGAGAGAGAGAGGGAGAGGGAGAGAGTTTTGTGTGTTTCGAAAACAAGACATTTATTACCCCTCTGCAGAAAAACGTTTTTTTGACATTGAAATTTTGCTAAATCTACGCTTAGGGTTACCACCAATACTGCGTCGTCTACTCCTTCTCTTACATGTTTTAATACCGATTAAATTTCTCGCCTCAATCTTTTCTGCTTACTATTTTAGTTAACAAATTATATTATTTTTATCGTAGTTTTATTTTATTGCTATTTTATTATGTATTAATTTTTGATTATTTTAGTTCCATATATTTTAGTATTATTATTATTATTTATTATTATTATTACGGTTTAATTTGAATCGAACATTTTTTCTTTTTTGTCTTTTTATGTATTTATTTTGTGTTAGTTTGTCTTTTCTTTCTCAAACATATCATTCTTATATTGTTTCGTTTATATGTGAGTTTATCAAAACAGTTTCTCATTACGTAAGAATAAGATTACGTATTATCGATTTTCCTGAACTTTCTTCATTGTAAGATTTCATATTGAATAATGTTGATGATGACAATGAATAATAAATACTTTAAATTTTAAATTTTAATAAATTTAATGAAAATAACGTGACTCATATATTATATTTGTACTATAATTTAATAAATTGAAAATATAGTTATTTAATATTTTAAAAGAAATATTATTAAAAGAGAAGGAAACGACACTTGTTTAAACGATATTCCCATTAAGTCTAAAACATATTTAAAAAATGGATAATCCGACTGAATAAGAAAATAATTAAAAGACAAAAAAGGTTAACGTTTGTTTTTATGTCCAGGTAAAACCGGGCAGTGGCGACAAACGGCCGGTAATGAAAACGTCGCTATCAAACGGAGATATTAACGGCATCTGTTACCTCAGAAAGAATAAAAAAGAACCACCAGAGTCAATTCCGGTCAGAGACACATATACCCTCACCACTAACTCCTCTCTCCATGTCCCTCAGATTCTAAATATTGACCCGAATATCTAAGACCCGATTTACATACACAATATCAACATCGAGTCGGATCCGGATCAATACTTATCGGGTTCGGTTTCTGGCACTTGCTAGTAGGCTCTTGTAACTGCAACGCACTTTACTCTCTGTCGAGGAGAGTGAGAGAGAGAGAGAGAGAGATTCGGCCATGGTTGATAGGCAGAGTTTGGAGGCTCTCCGAGTGTCGGAAGAGCGTCAAATACTACATGAAGATGAGTCAAGCGACGGTTTGCCGGAAGAAGATGACTCTGTGGGATGTGGAGAAGAGGAGGAGAAGGAACAAAGGGAGCTGCGGCAACTCGGAGAGTTGGCGAGTTCTCAGGCGGCGGAAGAGTCAAGGGAGGAGGATTCTTCGTTGGGAGTTGCAAAGGTGGCGACTTCTTCGGTGGTTGTATCGGAGGGTGATCAGTGCAACGGTATATTTGTTTTTCTTTGTTTATTTTGAGTGATTTTTTTTCGGGTAAATAATTTAGTGTTGAATTACGTGGTGGTGTTTGGCAGGATTGCAGGTGAATTCAGGTTCGGGAAATCGTTTGGAAGCCGAAGTTAAGGTTGGGCTTTTAGTTTACTGTTCGTTTTGACTGCGCCTCTTTGTGTGTTCGTAAGCCTTTTAAGTGGGTTTCTCTTGGGAATTTTTTCTTTTTACAATATTCTTGTGCTAGTTAGGTAGTAAATTTTGTCTCCTTTCTGAAGGAATTCGTACTTTTGGATTTGATTTCTGCTTGAGTGTTGGATAGCAATGCTTGTTCCGGTGATTGTAGCCATATTGTTGTTGTAGTAGCTGTTAAAGCTTTCTAGGGTTTAAGATATTGAGAAAGTAATTTTTAGTGGCTGCCTAACTCTTCAATGAATTACCAAAGGTTATAGTGAGGTTTTATCTCTACTACTACTCCTTTAGAAGCTTTAGTTGTGACTCGAAGTATATGTGTTGTTATCTACCATGGCGTTGACCAATTGTTTCATTGCTGGGGTTGTCGGTCTACTAGAAGTGGATGACGTCATTTGACTTGGGAAAAGTCTACCAAATAAATGCAAAGGAACATAAAAACTAATATTTTTTAATTTTATTTTTGTGGAATAGGTTATGCTGTAGTTCAGGCTGTGGAAGAAATGGTTGGGTAGGTAGAATCAATGGTTTTCTGTGTAGGAAACAGAAAATGAACTTAACCATATGGGATTTTGTGAAGAATTGAAAACTCCGTGTTGCTTCAATAAAGGAACATTGAGAAAGATCTGTGTTTAATTGAGCTTTGCAACATGCAGAAGGATGAAAAATATCCATAAATGTTAGGTTGTATTTATGATATCTGGAAATGGAAGTAAATATATGAGAGCAGATAATGGGTGATTAAAAGGAGGGTAGCAAACAAGTAGTAAAGTACGAAAGTAGCATATACCTGAATGTGTTCTATTTTCTACGTTTCTTTGGTTTTCCCAAAATCATGTTGAGAGATCTTATCTGGCTGTTATTGTGGATGATGGCTTATGAGTTGCACTGCATAAAGCATTGAAACAATTATAATTCAAGTGCATGAGACATATCTGCTTGCCATCCTCTGATCTCCAAAATGAGAGGAAATGAAAGCAATTAGGGACAACAGCTGTTTTCTATAGGCCACTCCAACATTTTGCCATTTTGACACGCTCTCTTCTGCTTGTTAATGTTATTTAGTTATTCGGAAAAGAAGCAACTTGCATACTATCTTTTTATCTTTCACAGGAGCCAGTTGGGGGTTCAAACCAAGATGCCACGGGAAGTGTAAAAGCCCAGGGTTTGGAAGTTCAGACTGAAAATCACCATAAGTCTTCTGTTTGTCAAACATTCTTGTCAGAATTATCACCAACTTCTGTTACACAATCTATTTCATCTGCTCCTAGTCCTACTTTAACTGAAAAGATACTGTCACCGCCAAAGATTGATAATCCATCTATGCCAGGAGTTAATCATGGTCCTTCAGACCCCAAAAGTCTTACTGTTGTTCCCCCTGCAAGGACACATAGTCCTGATGGTTACAACTGGCGGAAATATGGTCAGAAGCAAGTAAAAAGTCCCAGTGGTTCACGAAGCTATTATAAATGTACATTTTCAGATTGTTGTGCTAAAAAGATTGAATGTTCTGACCATTCAGGCCATGTGATAGACATTGTTAATAAAGGATTTCACAGTCATGAGCCTCCTAGGAAGAATATTTGTGGCAAGGGAAACAAAAGTTCATCACCTGCTGCACCTTGTTTGACAAAAAACATGACCAAACAATCCATCAAAACACCTGAGGATACAGATTCAGCCACATTATTGAAAGAATCTCCACATGAAACACCCTCTGTTCCAGACAGAAAACGAAAAGACTCAATTGGCTCTGACAGGATTGAGGAAATTGAGATAAAAGGGGAGCATCTCAGGGAACCTGAGCAAAAACGAAGGCAAGCTTTCGCAGAATTTTGATTTTAGATAATGTTGGAAGTCAGTGTTGATGCTGAATCTGTTCTAAAAAATTTTCACTTATTAATGACCAGAATGAAGAAGGGCAATTTGACATGCTCAGGAACTATCCTAAAATCTGGAAAGAAGCCTAAATTTGTTGTGCATGCAGCTGGTGATGTCGGAATATCAGGGGATGGCTACAGGTGGCGCAAATATGGGCAGAAAATGGTGAAGGGAAATCCTCACCCCAGGTATGCTTAGTTTACTTTTTTTCACCGTCCAACCCCTGTCCTTAATCACTTCTAGTCATGGAATTTCCCTTTTGTCTTTTTCTTTCTCTGCTTGGTTTACAAAAACTGAAAATGAGGAGAGAAAAGAATACAAGGCCATCAGATTTGATTCAATCTTCTTTCATCAAAGATGCCATTTCATTATCGTAGCAATCTTAAATAGCAATTTTGGGAGAACTTTCCCTTCTCTGTTTTTTGAGTATATCAAAGATAAGCTTTCCCCTTCTATTTCACAAGTGGACGTTTTGTTTTATTTCATGCGATCAGAAGCATATATTACTAGTGTGTAAAAGAATATTGAGGCACTACTTTTGCATGTGGCCTCAAATTGAATGATTTTTTGCAATTAGTGAAAGATCAGAATGACAAAGCGGGGATTCTTAATGTAATTCCATATAATCATAAAATCCACATACCCTGAGTATCCTACTTTCCGAGAGCCCTGCAAATTATCGAGTGTGGGGTTCAGGGACTTCTGCCTTGTGCATTCATTACTTGACCAGGCCCGTCTTCATCTTTCGGGAAAATATGTTAGTTGACATGCTTCACGGCATCAGATGCATCTTCAACCTTTTTAATACTAGATTATTTTAGAGTAAATTGTAAGGACTTTGATCTAGATGTTTTTTCTGGGAGATAGAATATTGTGGTTGCACCCTGTTGAAATCTCAACTTCATCTAAATGAATCGCCTTCCAAATTTGGCCTCTGTTCCATTCGTTTGTTCTGATTTTGTCTTGAATAAAACTTACAGGAACTATTATAGATGTACATCTGCTGGGTGTCCTGTCCGTAAGCACATAGAAACAGCAGTAGATAACACAAGTGCTGTCGTTATAACCTATAAGGGAGTACATGATCATGATATGCCTGTGCCCAAGAAGCGACATGGACCACCAAGTGCCCCCCTTGTTGCTGCCACCGCTCCTTCTTCTATGACCAATGTGCACCTCAAGAAAACTGATACCCTCCAGAGCCAGGTGACCCCAACCCAATGGTCGGTTGGTAGGGAAGGAGAATTAACTAGCGAAACTTTGGAGCTTGGAGGAGAAAAGGAGAAGGCGATTGAATCGGCTAGAACTCTGCTTAGCATTGGATTTGAAATCAAGCCATGCTGATATATTCTCATCTGAATGCAAAATAATCATCGTGCTGACAATCCCTTTATGAAAATCACATAGCTATTGGATTGCCGGGTTCTGACGATGCTTGCTTGTTTGTTCTCTTTTTCAATTGTACTCTTTTTGAAGTCTTTCAGCGAGCAGTTGTATATTTCCATCTGCAGTCTTTCAGTGCAGCAGTTGTATATTTGTTGTACACCTTCTCGAGTCTTGAATTATATAAGCAGAGATTAATATTAGTGTAACACTCTAGAATTGGCTGGCAATGGCATCCATCTTCTCCTGTTAGCACTTGAAAACAGCGTCAGGATCTTATTCTTTCTTTATTTTTCTTTGCTTGAATTGCAACCTTATTAATATGATCTTGTAATTGAGACTGAAAAAAAGAAAGGAAACAAGAGAGAAAAAAGAGATACTTGGAAGTGTAAGGATTGCTAGTTTTGCCATTCTTGACGTTAACACCACCTCTTTGTTGTGAACATCTGGATTTTTTTTTCCTTTTCGTCATTAATCAACATCGGAATTTTCCGGTTGGTGAACATCCACATTGAATCAGGAAACTAGATCGTCTTAGGTATCATGTCTTGAATGAAGGAGTCCTCATTGAAGGGGGACAGCAAAATTTGTGCTATCCTTCGGTATTTCCATTTAGGGCCAAACGTATTGGTCTTAAAGATTTTAGCTGTTTTACAAACTCATGGGGTTAGCAGAGGGGTTCCTAACTCATAAGTCACAAGCATCAGCTGGATGGTGACACCGTTTAATGCTTTTGGCGAGGTGGCCCAAGCTTGTTTTAGTTGCTTAACATTCACACCCCTAAAATAGCCAGAAAAGAAACAGGTAAAAAGATACTAGCTGGTTTCTGTACAAAGAATTTTACACTGATATTCCATAGGCTTGCTTTGTCAAACAAAGCCGTTGTAGCACAATCATCAGTTAATGCATCAGTTTTAGTACTCTACAATCTAGGAATTCATTGGGCATAGGGAATTCATCAAATTTTATACAGAAAATAACTGTCATTGCCACCTAAAGAGTAGCAGTGAAGCAGTTAGTACGACAAACTGATGATTGAAGCTAGTGCATGACTGTAAGTTCAGCTGTGTCACTCTGAGGAGAAGCTTAACTCATCAATGGCCATGGATATCTTGGATTCTATAATGCCATCACTGTTTTCTTCTACTGCTTTCTGTCCATTTTTTTCCTTCCCTTCCGTTGCATTTATGCACTCCTGGAATCTGAAGCAACTGATGAGATGGTCATTTGTGATCCCGGCCACCTGCATGAATGAGTAGATGACCGTTGGACCCACATACCGGAAACCCCTTCTTACGAGGTCTTTGCTTATTGCATCGGCCTTTGGAGTTTTGACTGGGACCTGGCGAGGATATCGGAACTGGCTCAGTATGGGTTTATAGTTCACAAAGCTCCAAATATAGTTGTCAAAGGATCCAAACTCTTCTAAGACCTGACATCAGTTAAACCTGTAACTTGTTAGATGAAATGATATTCATAAGAAGCTTGTAGTCATAGCTTTTTGTAGGAAACTTTAATGGTCCAAGGATGGAAAGCCATCAAGTCAGATAATGACACTGAATCACCAAAGCAATCTGGCATCTTTAACAAAATTAATAATAAGAGTCGCATGAATAAGAGCCTCATCTTTTACCTAACATGCCAAATCAAATGATCATTAAGTGCATATTCTATTAAGTTAAAATGCTAGCATCTTTTAACTAACATGCCAACTCAAATCCACATCATAAGACTGATATATAAAAAGCAAAAACCAATTAAATTAAGAAAATGAAAATAACTAAGTAGGTGTTCAAATTATAGTAACATATCCACATGCCAGTGGTAAAAGTTTTCAGCCTAGTGCACTTTACATTTTCTGCTTTTAATGGTAAAAATATCAAAAGAAAAATTTTAATATACCTTGCATATTTGTCGTGCATTCTCAATGATAGCACGAAGCTTTGGTTCAGATAATAGAGAGCTTGCAGAGCTTCCAGATGCTATTACTTTCTTGTCATTCAGTTTTGACACAGCAACTGGATCAAAATCCACAAAAACTTCCCTATTGAGGTAAGAAAAGAACTGTTACTGATTTTCATATTGGAATCAACCAAAAAATGGGCAAGAGAATCCGGCCACAAGTACAGTTTGTCAATAAGCGAAAGCATAACGTGACATTCGTAGAAAAAAACCTGAAGATTTGTCTTTTGCTCAGAATGGCAGGCCAAGTAAGTTCAGCTAAAGCACCTGACAGTACAAGAAGCTCAAACAATTTCCTGCATGCAAACAAGAAAACCTAGTCAACCATAGAAAGCCACATCAGGAAAGATAGGCCTGTCAAAGAAAGGTTATAACTACAGAGAATATTGCAATCACATACTTGTCATCATGGACTGGAACTCCCCATTCTTCATCATGGAATGCAGCGTAACACGGATCTGTTTTCAACATTTGAAATGTTAAGCTATAGAACCTGAAATAAGCACAAGCATCCGGACAACTCATCTCAAGCCTCTGCTTTAGTGATGAATGGCTAATGTTCTCAAGCAACTCTCTTATACATCTTCATTGATACTCTTATAATAGGTTTACCAATATTACAACTTCAATGCCCTAAAAATTTCTCAATTCCATTCTTGCACCACGGAAAGCTTAAAATAACATAAAAACAAACTGATAAATAACACTTGAGCATTCAGAGCATGTACGAGTGTGGAGTAAGGTAGAGTTGAGATTAAGGAAAAAATATATATGAGATATTGAGTTCGCAGAGAAAATGTGAAAGATAGGCAAGCCCTTCGGAGTAACATGTTTCTTACAACCAAACTAACATATTTACAGCTATATCCATTCTAACAGGTAACTTGACTTGTAAGATAGTTATGTATAAAGGGAACAAACTAAGTGAATCTGATCAACATCTTTTTATTCAATCAAGCAACTGTATAAACTTGTTTAGGACAATACAAGGAATCACAACAAAATGTCAAAATGAGATTCGGAAAATATAGAATTTGACAGTTTAATGACCCCAGTGTAACACGTGCTAACCCAAATTAAGGTTGTGAAAAAGCTGCATTTCCAGGGATCAATCAAGTCAATTTTGCAATTTGATCACGTTCATACTTTAATATCTACGTTAATAGCAACAATCCTACAATAAACTGCTAGATTACTATTCCATAGAAGTTAGGCTAGTTATCTGCAACGATTCCTTGGAACTTCAAAGATAGAGAATGGTAATATGGTCAAAGATTTATGAAGCTAAGCTAAGCATTAGTTCTGCCATTGAACTCCCATAGTTCCACATATTACAACACCTGAATTCATTGATTTAAAGTCAAAGACAAAGAAACGCACCTATATTTGGTGTCACCCAGGCACAGCTCCTCTTGGAGTGTGAACCATCAGAAGACGGTTGACATTCTAAACCTCCATCAGAAACCACACTTCTCGGCTTTGACGCATACTGCTTCCTTCGACTCCCTAGACTATACGACCGAGTCAACCTTCCTGTTGATGCTCGGCTATGGAATGAGTCTGTGGAGGCATCTGATGAACAAGAAGCATTTAGGGATAAGTTTGAGTGCAACAACTGCTCGTGGCGGCGAAGAATTGAAGGAACACTAACAAAATTTGATTTGGGAGATAAAGCACTCCCCCTGGACATTATAGGAGCCTTCTTCTCATTAGACAAGATGTCCCCTTCCGGTGATCTTTCAACCTTTTTCAATGGCTTCGATGCTGGTTTTCGAGCACTCAAAGACCCTGTCTTGTTGTTTCCATTGACTCCTAACACGGGCCTCGATTCAGAATCGCCCACATTCATTGACCTCACTCTTGGAGGTCCGGACATTGCTAGAACAACTTAAATTTGCTCAGTTCTTCACAGATCTTTACCTTATTTCCCTCGATAAAAACCCACTTTTTCAAAATTTTCACTTTCCAATGTCCTACTCAAAAGCACGCAAGCAAACAAATTTCCAGCTACTTAGCATCACCAAGCCAAATCAATAAGACCCCAATGTCTCACCAACGACAGAAGCTTAAATCAGCACGAATGACCTACCCGCATCAAACCAAACTATACCCTCTAGTAGCTACATCCATTTAACGGCCCCTTTAAAGGTTGGTAACCCAGATCTTGGCTTCTGACCCTTTTGACAATTTTTGAACTACTCATACCACCAGTTAAGAATCACTATAATGAAACTCTAAACCAAAACCCAGAACCAAAACCATCCCATTCAACTCTTCAATATCAGCGCCATAAACCCCTCGCAGAAGTAATACCCATCGATCGAAATGTGTAAAAAGGCATCACCTTTTGACCAAAGCTGCACACTCCTCGAACACCAACATGTTACTTGAAACAAAATAAAGTAAACAACTTCATTGTAATATATTCAAGAAAAGAAAACTACACGCCTAGAGAGAGAGAGAGAGATGGGAAGAGAGTTTGGCCTCGTAACATGAAGATTCCATTCTGCATTGTTAAAAACGAGATGGCGAGAGTGAGACTCTGTAATATTTACCTCAGAAAAGAAAGCATGATAGGCCAGGATTAGTTTTACAACGGCGTAGTTGTGATCTTATCATGAGATTAAATAAGGCTCTGACACATATAGAGAGAGCCCTATCTGTTTACTCTCTAATTTTTCCGGAGAAAATGGAAGGAAAGTCCTCGAGAAAATGCAATTTACTAATTTTAACTACGTCTAAATTTTTTAGACAAGAAAATAAAAAGAAAGCACTCAACAAGCTTATCAATCTGTTTAATGGCCTTTTTACCGGTTTTAAGTTTTTGTTCTTTTCTTGTATAGCAATCTCTCTACTTCGAGAAAAGAAGAACCAAAACACAAGTTCAAAAAGAGGATTTTACTTAATGTGTTTGATGAGTAAATAATGATTTTCTATTCTTACTTTCTTCTTTATATTTACTCAAACAGACTTAAATTGCAAGCAATTGTCAAGTAGGGTTTACTTTTGACTTGTGTTCTGTCATTATGCAATGTAAATTCTCTGTTTACCATGCATTTTAGTCCGGTTGATAATTTCATCCGACTTCATCCGAGTCGAAGTCAATGTCTGAATTTTGGTCAATCCAAAAAGTCAACATCCAAATTTCGGTCAATCCAAAAAGTTGACATCGCCCGACGCTCAAGTTGATCGGGCTTCAATCTCAACCCGACCCACTATCATGTCTCTTTTGTAGGAAAATTGTGTGTACAACTGGAGTTGGAGTTGTTTTGGTCATAATACTTTCCTTTAGTTGTTTTTGATGAATGGAGCAAGGAAATGACAATAAATGTTAAGCATAAGCAACTGATTGTACTATTTTTCCTGTAATGAAATGTTAGAAAGAATTGAGATGTTTAATCTTCTTCGATTTTCTTTGTTTGGATATTAAACTCTAAATAAGTCTCTAAATTTGCCTCCCATTCAAGACCAGAAACCATCCAAAATTGCTGATAAGGTGTTTGAAACTTAATATCCCCTGAAACGTTTCTATACCTTGAGGTAGAAAAGTTGCAAGCTTTGGAATTCTCAAGCAAGATAGAAACTTTTTCTCATTGTCAAGATTCTGGACGAACCAAACCTTTGTAAGATGTAAACAGAATAAAGCAGCTTAAACATTCCATGCACTGCTCCAATGAAAGCATGAGTAGGTGAGCTATCTTCTCTGTTGTCCTATCAGTGCCACTTTCTACTTTCCAGTACGCTAATGTTTGTCACCTTCATATATGCGACAACCGTTATCTCAAGGAATTGGAACCGAAAGAGAGATCATAGAATTCTTTGATGCCATTCAAATTAAAGTCATGATTCCACTCCACAGTGTGCAGCAATAAAGAAAAAAACATGAACGATCCTTGTGAAAAGAGACTGCGAATATTTTAATCTCAAACAAGTTGATGCTGGATTCCACAGGAACAGACTGTTTTTTGTTCGATTTGCATCTGATTTGCATTGACATAAAGGGGAAAACTATAGGAAAGTAATTTTTATGCAGAGTCTTGCATCTAGCCTGCAACAACCTCGTCCGTCAAAAGAACCGGAAGCTGCACCTGGAAGCACCCAAAAAATGCAAATTCAATGATGTCATTAAATGTAATCATGCCAAGGAGAGAAAGACAAAAAGTTAAGTAATGTCACGACATTATATCATGCCACGAGAAGAGAAAGCAGACTTACCCAAGTAAACCCCTGCCTTGCCATGATCTAGGTGTCACAGTTGATTAGAGCACCTTGCCTCATAACTATCACAGGTACTCCATGCCCCTGATTTGCACGAGCCTCAAATGCAAGCTTCTCTAGAAGATTCTGACCAACTTGATATTCCGAAGCTCCAAATTTCACAATTTGATTTCCAAGCTGTAAACCATCTTATGCTGTTGGGATGAATCGGCAATTTCATTGACCACAGCAAATGGTAAACTGGTAAGTGCATATATATCCATGAAACCTGGAGAATCTCTCAGAGTGACATTTAGGGATGATGCAGATCCATTGGTTCCGTCCATCGAGGAGTTTTGTTTGTCTGATGACCTGTGATCACCTGTCAAACAACATAAAACCATTGAAGTTAGAGCTTCGGAATACTCCATCAGACCTGTAAATATACCAAACAGTAGATGTTTCTACTACAAAATAAGGGTCTGCCACTTTACTCCAATGCGAAACCACAATTAGTCATAAGTTGAAGGGACAGATAATATTGGCATAGGATCATTAAAAATCACCTGGTTGCTAGCAAAAATGAACCAAATCAGTATTTTCTATACTGCAGTAAAGTGTGAGCTGTTACCTGAGTCTTTGAAGGATGAAGATCTACCCACAAGCCTTGTCAAATGCAAAATTTGTATCTTCCCGTATATTTTCTCCATTATTTCTTTGTGATCATTATGCAGTTCTGGAAATGGGAGAGAAATCAATCATACAATTCAGATCAAATATGTTCATAGAGCCAGTATCTTATACACAGTCAGATACAAACTATGAATAGCAAGTTGCTCTTAATTACATAGTCTATTGCTGGCGACACTGCATACATATTAATTTAGTTCGGATCTCAAACACCATATTGTGCCGACGGTGATTGTGGGTCTGATTAGTTCGACCACATGAATGGAACATCATTAAAAGCTTGACATAAAAATGTATGTTAAAGGAAATCATTCTAAGAAACTATTGCATGAGCTAGATTGGCTCGCATGCGCTAAAACACCAATTGATTTGATTACCAACACAGAACAAAAGAAAATTAAAGAAAGTAAGTACCAACTAGGCAATGCCGTTTAGCTCTAACCACTGGAATGTCAATGTCTGGCCGAGGAAATCCCTACACTTTGAGAAGCAAAAAATCTTTATAAAGTATACCAAACTCAAAGCACTTAAACATCCACCATGAATTATCAATAACACTTTCACAAAGGGAAAACCAAAGTACTAACCAAAGTACTATATCATCAAGCTCCGTTCTTCTCCTTTTTGTTAACAAATTAGTATATGCCAAAAGGAAGAGCAGTAATTACTCTTCCCTTTACCTGCATTCTCTCTGAAGCTAAACCATTAAGATTGCTTCCAACTATAACCCACAAACCTTAAAATCTTATATTTTCACAGAAGTCAAAGGAAGTAAAAGAGGATAGTGTTGAGAATCCATCAAATATTTAGCACAGTAACAAACAAAAACAGATGCTTTATACACAACTTACGCAAAACTTATCCCTGTCCAGCATTTTCTTAGAAACCAAACAGGCATCAAAATCGTAGCTTTACAAATTCAGGAAAAGAATTAAACTTTAGGCACGAAGAGAAAGTGGGCATGAACCTCAGAGTCGAGGAGATTTCTGGATAGACCAGAACCGTCGGGAGCACAAAGGGGGTCGAAGATGAAGTTCATCTCCACTTCCATGGAGTTCCTCTTCTCCATAAGCTTCATCGCCTCCGATTTCAAGTTCGTTGCCAACGTTTTTTCACCATACCCTTTAACTTCAAATTAACTAAAATGCCTTCCAATTTACCCAAGACCCTATATTGATATCCGCGTCTGCTCTACCCTGCTCTGTTTCAATTTCTGTAATGTTATGGCCATGGCTTTTCTAGGCCGTTCTTATAATTTTATAGACCAGGTGAAATTAAAAAAAGGGTCTTAATAAATTAATAATATATTTAAATTTACATATTTATATGAAACATAAATAACTTAATTTATAAGTTTACATAATTAACTAAATATTAAATGATCATAACACTAACAATTATACATAGGATCATGATTTACTAAAAATAATTTTTCCGTATATTTCTAGATGTAAAATCATTAATAATATTATCAAGATTAATATTGTCCAACATATCCTTTTCAATACATAACATAGCTAAATCATTAAACTTTTCTTGTGACATTGATGACCTTAAGTAGGTTTTCAATAATTTTAACTTTAAAAAACTTCTCTCAATTGATCTTCAATCACAAAGTATAGTCGATAGAATTCGATAATAAATAGCAAAATTTAATATCTAATATTAAAATAGAAAACAAAGAGAAAATATATTAAAAATCAAAACTTTACCTTTAAATTATACTCGTAAGATAGAATCGTAAAATTTTTTCTTTATTAATTTTGAGTTAAAGTACTTTAAATATATATATTGATGAAAATAAAGAAATTAGAAGGTAAAAATATACTTAAATATTTCAAGACTATTTATAAATATGAGGACCACAAAGTTATCTTCACTTAAAAAAAACGTCAACTTATAACGTTAAAATCATTTAAAGCCAACGTGTATAAATTAACATTAACTTATAAAGTTAAAATTTCTTGAGAGGGAGGAGGTTGTTGCGTGTTGCCTGCGTCTGTTGCTGTTAGTTAAAAAGAAGGCTATTGTCCATTAAAAAGGCATAGTTAAAATTTGTTTGATTATAAGTAAAAATTTGTAAATAATAAAACAGTTGCAAAGGAGGGGGCTGTTGAAGAGGGCCCCCCTCTCATCATGGGCCCTGGGCAGGTAGCGCTGGACTTTTTACGTGCAAGCTTAAAGAAGAAGAAAAATCTGTTACCAGCGTCATCGTGGTCATCACATTGTATGCTACATTAACGTAGGTCTAGGAAAGTATGATATTACGCAACCTTTTCTGTATATAATAGAGAGATGTTTCTAATAAATTCGTAGGTAGACGTGATATAAAAATAGTAATAATTCAAGTTAACAGAAGTAATACATAAAAATTATACTTAAAACATTTAAGTAAATAGAATTATAATATAAGATAAATAAGAATATACTTGATGGAATGCTTAATCTACTAATACTTTAGATCTTCTAAAGATCGACTCTTTTTATCGCTAGTTACGTTAAGATTTTTGACTGAGCAACCCTAAAGAAACGACAATCTTACAATTTTAAGCATTCATCACGGTAAAAACTACATCACGTACTCACCTCTATCACTTACCGTATTCAGATCGCCAACCCTATAATTATGGATATTCACGAGCTCCTTTCAAGAAATTGATCTGTTGTTTATCGGCACGTCTATTGAGAAAGTAATAGATGTGCCGACTGGCTAGCCTTTTAGGAAGATCATTTCGTTGTTGTTAGGGTTACTTTTTTTATACTACACTTTTCGGGTGGAACTATTTCCTCTTCGAAAATCAGTTGGGATACAAAAATAAAAAGTACCGTTGCATTCCAAGAAAAGTCCCTCACCACTCAACGTGAAATTCACGTGACTTGAAGCTATAGATATGCGGCACAGCTAAGCTGGTCCCAACATACTCAACCTTTTACCAAAGTGACGATGATCTCTTCATTCTTTTGTTCATTTGACGTGGCAGGGCCAAGCGGGTAGCTTTAGCATTAGATAAGGAATACAGCAACAGTTGTAGAGGCTTTATCTCCTCGCCGTTTCCTACGTACAAATTCCTATGTGTTATGGCCCAGATGATCATACCCGATAGGAGTTTAGTAGGTTGTTTTTGATGTCGATTTGGCAGAATTTAGCCCAATAAGCTTTAGTCCATTTCTTCATTAGTCACTAATCCTCTATATATATTGTGGTGACTCCCGCATTGGAAAATGGCAACCGCAGTAGCAGCATCTTTGGCCGCTTCGATTGCCTCTGTTGTTCTTTTGTCTCGTCGTTCCTCGCCTTTGATTTTTACAAGGTTTAGAACAGGGTCGAGTCTTCGGTTTCCTTTGGCGATTGCAACATTTTGTTCTGGTAGAAGAAGTAAGCTCATGGCTAGTTCTCTCGCTCGGGCCACTCTTGGTCTCACTCAGCCTGCCAACATCGATGTCCCTAAGGTGTGCGTTCTTCACTCTCTCTGTACCAACCTTGTGTTTTTTGCAGCTGTGAACGGGGTTGTTGTTGTTGTTGTGTATATGGTTAGATTTAGATTGTTGGGCTTTTGTTGGTGAGTTCATCATATTAAAGCAGGTCTATAGATGCTTCAGATTGATGGTTATGTTCTTGTCATCATGGATGATAATTGTCTGGTCAACTCTTTGTTTCACTAAAATTTAATATCTGATCTGACTCTATTCGTTTTTGACCCACTGCGATGCTGAATCTTTCTTTTTTCTTTGCTGCGTACTGATTTTTTTCCCTGGCCTTTATTGGTTCTGCACCACAGTTGGGAGAAAGATTTATACTTTTGTCTCAGTAGTTAATAGAGTATGCAGTATGCTTTGTCGTATTTTCATGGGAGTATATTCTTTGGTTAGTTCTTATAGGTTATGTGTAATGTATTGAGGTTTTTGGAGATTGATCGGTGTTCTTTCTTGAAGAATACTCACGAGTGTTCTTTTTGTTCCTGATGATAATTTGGAAGATCTCTTTTGCTGCAAAAGAAATCGATGCAGTTGAATGGAAAGGAGATATACTCGCAGTTGGTGTTACTGAAAAAGATATGGCCAGGGGTGAAAGTGCAAAGTTTGAGAACTTGCTTTTGAAGAAACTAGATACCCATTTGGGTGGCTTATTGAGTGAAGCATCTTCTGAGGAGGATTTTACAGGAAAAGCTGGTCAATCACTAGTTCTTAGACTTCCCGGTCTAGGTTCCAAAAGGGTTGGCTTGATTGGTCTTGGGCAGTCTGCTTCAAACTCATTTGCTTTTCATAATTTTGGTGAGGCCATTGCAGCTCCTGCAAAAGCTGCTCAAGCTAGCAACGTTGGTATTGTACTTGCTTCAACAGAGAATATTTCAAATGACTCAAAACTTAACACTGCTTCAGCTATAGCTTCAGGTATTACTTCTAAATCTGATTGTTTAATAGTTAATGTTTACTCTTCCAGCTGGACTTTATTCAACATTTCAAAAATTTTGGCAGGGATCGTGCTAGGCATATATGAAGATAACAGATACAAATCAGAATCAAAGAAAGCTGTGCTTAAATCTGTGGATATTCTTGGTTTTGGAACTGGACATGAGCTAGAGAAGAAGCTGAAATATGCTGAAGATGTATCTTCTGCTGTGATTTTTGGCAGAGAGCTTGTGAATTCACCAGCCAATGTAGTCACTCCTGGTATGTATTGCCTCCATATTAGCTGATCCCATGGAGTTTTGTATGTACTGCAGTGACTGATTATCAAACCAATTACATTTTTTACGCCTTAAATAGTCACACACAGAGATGCAGATCTGCACGCTGTGTGTTAGTCAATAACTCCCTTTTTAATTGTGTGCAATCATTTCTATGTTACAGCGGTACTGGCCGAAGAAGCTTCAAAGATTGCTTCCACATACAGTGATGTTCTTAAGGCCAACATCTTGACTGCAGAACAGTGCAAAGAGTTGAAAATGGGGTCCTATCTGGGGGTCGCTGCTGCTTCTGCAAACCCCCCTCATTTCATACATTTGTGCTATAAACCTTCAAGCGGACCTGTTAAAGCCAAGTTGGCCTTGGTTGGAAAGGGATTGACTTTTGACAGGTGATTATAGAAATCTGAGAAGGGTCATCTTTAGTTCTCACATTTGAGAGTAGGTGGAAGAGTTTATGCATAGATTTCCAGAATTTGTGGTACTTTTTAGTTGTATATGCCTTCATTGGCATCCAGGATTACTTATCAATGAGTCTGTGATCCTCTTCATATTCGAGAAATTATTTTCCTTCATCTTCTTATCAATCAAATTATTCGTTTGTTTGTTTTATTATTTTGGTAGGTTTCTATTTACACCGGCTATTGTTCTCGAACATATTTTTTGTATACTTTCAGTGGTGGCTACAATATCAAGACAGGACCTGGCTGTTTAATTGAGCTCATGAAATTTGATATGGGAGGTTCAGCAGCAGTTTTAGGTGCAGCAAAAGCTATTGGCCAAATTAAGCCTCCTGGAGTAGAGGTAAGCATGTTCTTGTTCTACCATTAGGAATTATATTGTTATCAATCTGTAACATGTGTTTGTTTTTCATTTAATCCTTGTTTGTTTTTCATTTAATCCTTCAACCCTGCCAAACTTTTGATCTTGTGCTAGAAACTTTAAATAAATTTTGTATTTGTAGGTTCATTTCATTGTTGCAGCTTGTGAAAATATGATCAGCGGAACTGGTATGAGGCCAGGAGATATAGTCACTGCCTCAAACGGGAAGACAATTGAGGTATTGCATTTCTTAAGATTTTAATAGATTAAATATAAAAACTGTGGCCTATGAATCCAATTGAATCGATATGTTGTGGATGTTTGTATTTCAGGTCAATAATACTGATGCCGAAGGGAGGCTTACACTTGCTGATGCATTGATCTATGCTTGTAATCAGGGTGCAGAGAAGGTAATGTCCAAATAAAAGTATGACAGTACAGATATATGTGTATCAAATTTGTTATGGAGTTTGTAATAGAAATAGGGTACTGAAAACTACACCTAGATTTATAAAATCTTTTCACTACTATTTGGAAGTGATGATATAGACAAAATTACTGTGAATGGCATTTCCTCTTCCATCCTATAAAGTGACTTACAGTTTTAGTTGGAAATTTATGTGAGATAAGTACTTCAAGAGCAGAAGCTTCTCTTCTTCTTCGTCGTGTTCTTCTTCTTTAGTGAATTGAGTTGATGCATCTATTAGCTTTTCATTCTTGATTTTTGAAAAGCTTCTTGTAAGTAATTGTTGTCTGTAATATTATACAGATAATGATGAAGCATGCTATTTTATGCTACGTTAGCATCTTATTTCCCTTGTTTTGAAGGTTAAAGAGTTTAACCTTATACTGTCTTTTGGGAAAATTTGAAGATTGCCTTAACAATGCTCAAACATCTTGCAGATTGTTGACCTGGCAACCTTGACTGGAGCTTGCGTAGTTGCACTTGGGCCCTCGATTGCAGGTATTTATTAGTAGGTCATTTGATACTGGTGTAGAATTTTCGTGTGGTTCATTTCTTGTCTAGCAATGGGTTGGTTTGGAAGAGAAGCAAGTTTTAAAAGGATTCTGAAGTAATTGGTACATGTCATTGTGCCTGTCAGTAGAAGGTTTTTGTACTCTTCAACTTCTTCTTCGAGTTTTCCAAGATCAAAATGAAGTCTCTGACGGTGACCAAATTTGCAGTGTAGTCCATGCCATCTGGAACTCTATGTATGAACATCTAAAGTCGTGATACCTAGTATCTCAGTGCCATCTTATACTAATTAATGTGGGAACGTGATTGCCTGATGTGATTCAAGTTTGATCACTTGCATAGCCCATCATTGATTAATAAAAGATCTTCCATTTTGTAGGTGTTTTTTCACCCTGTGATGAGCTGGTGAAGGAGGTCTTTACTGCAGCAGAGATCACTGGAGAGAAACTTTGGAGGATGCCATTGGAGGATAGTTATTGGGAGTCCATGAAGTCAGGAGTGGCTGATATGGTTAATACTGGTGGCCGTCAAGGGGGTGCTATCACTGCAGCCCTATTTCTGAAACAGGTACTTGATCTCATTTATCTGCAGTTGGTACTGATAACTTCATGTTTAATGTTCCTCATAGACATCTTACATGAACTTGTATGCAAGTCAGCTAGAAACTTCATGCCCCTTCTGTACATGAAACTTTCAATCTCAGAGAAAATGTGAAAGTAAATCATTGAAATGTCAAGTAGTACTTGAGAATTCTAAGATCACATGCATTTGTATTCCGCTCTTAAGATGCTAATTTCCAACGTTGACATCCTGATATCCTGTGGTTTTCAGTTTGTTAGTGAGAAGGTTCAATGGATGCACATTGACATGGCTGGTCCGGTCTGGAACGAGAAGAAGCGTGTCGCTACAGGATTCGGCATTTCAACTCTTGTGGAGTGGGTCTTGCAGAACTCCTCTTAGACATTTGTCTCAGAAATATTTCTAGGAAGGTCTGTACGGGAGAAAGAAAATGGAGGCTGTGAAATTAAAGATGTGGGATGTGTTTTAGTGCTGTGAGATGAGTTATCGCACAAATAAAAAGTTTGTTGGGAAGTCATGGAAAACTTATCTAATCATACGTTTGAGTTTGAGGTGTCTACTAAAGCAAGCTTCATTTACATGTTTAACTTGTACATTTCAATCCTGTTCCTGATCCTGTAAGATGCTTGCTACAGTCTTCACTCTTCCATCAGGTTTATGTTAGAAAACTCTAGCTTGAAAGACTAGAGATCAGTATGTATTGATAGTAATTAGTGAAAATACTGCTATTACAAGTGATTCGAGGATGACTTACTAAACCAGAGCAAGAGTTGCTCCTTAGGGAAAGAAACAATTTCTCTCTCTGTCCAAATGATAATTCTCACTCCCAACTTGCTGAATGTCACTCTCTCTTCTGTCCTCTTATTTCTCCTCTCTATCCCTTCGTACATTCTGCTGCTCCCTAGTATCCAAATTAACTAACTCTGACATCATTCTTTTTATTCCCTGCAGTCCCCTCTTTTTTTCTACATGAATACACTCTCCATATTCTAGGTAATATTATTGTCATTGGCCCTAACAGTTTCCAATTTGCAAGTCTCTATGCATGAGTTTGTTTTTAGTTTATGTTTTACATTGTTAGTTTCAGTTGGTGTTTCAGGTGAAATCAAGAACCTTTATTGTAGCATCCCGTTACCGATGCGATGAGCATCGTGTTATGAGTGTAGAGTTGTTAGTGCTTAATTTGTGATCGAGTGTTTTGTGGCCTCGATTTTAGAGATAGATCATTTTGCACACGCATATACATAGTGACATGTATTCATGATTGTTCGGCATTTGATAGTGATTGTGTTTGAAAAAGTGAAATTGAGATGATTTTGTGAATTGTGATTATTTAAAATGTTGAAATAATTGGGTTAATGAAATCTTGCGATTATGAATTTTGGTGAAATTATTGTATTTGTATATCTTTGGTAAATTTATGGTGTATTGGAAGATATATTTATAGTTGGGAGCAAGAATTAATTAAATGAAGTGTTGGAGATAGTTTGGTTATATTGGAAAGGGAGAACTAAATGGAGTTAGTTAAAAGTAACTAAGTTATAGTTTATTCATTAAGAAAGTGACATGTGTACTTGGACTTTGTACCCTAGCTAGGGTAGGTGGTCACTATTCCTTGAGGTCGATGGGTTAAGTCTTGTCCAAGCCTTCTTTATTCATTTTCTTCCTAAAACTTTTCTCTGAGACATAGAGCTTTCTACCCAAATTATCTTCAAGGGACTTTGGTGTTCTTTCTTTCTTTCACCAACCTTTCTACCTTTGGTGTTATCGACTCTAAGGAGAATCCATAAGTCGATCTTTTCGTGTGGAGTTTAGAGCTTGAAGATCTGTTTGAGTTCTCAACAGTAAGTGTTAGAAACCCCCTTCTTTGTTAGAGATTTATGAAATAAAGTTGAGAGATTTCATCGTTTTCATGGAAAGATGTATTTCATGTGTTTGTTCATAAATCCAGGTAATTGGGGAGGAATAAATTACATTATAGTGTTAAATGAGTGGTTGAGAAACTTTTAGTGTTCGGTGATATGTCCCAGACGGAAAAATCACCAAGCAAAAATCGGAAGGAAGGAAAATCATTGAAGGAAAATCACCAAGAAAAGCGAGACGATATGGACGTGATATCGATAGATTTAGACAAAATTTCCTTCTTGAAAGTTGTAGATCTTTCTTTTCTATGAGATAGATGTCAAGTTTGTCTAATTTGGATATTGGAGTCAAAGATATGATCTATATAAGTGGACGTGTTACGAAGCGAAACCAAATTGAAAGGAAAATCAATTTGAAGCGAAAATCACCAAGGAAAATCACCGAAGAAAAGCGAGCGATATGGACGTGATATCGATAGATTTAGACAAAATTTCCTTCTTGAAAGTTGTAGATCTTTCTTTTCTACTATGAGATAGATGTCAAGTTTGTCGAATTTGGATATTGGAGTCAAAGATATGATCTATATAAGTGGACGTGTTACGAAGAAAAACCAAATTTGAAAGGAAAATCACCGAAGCGAAAATCGGTGAAGGAAAATCACCAAGCAAAGCGAGACGATATGGACGTGATATCGATAGATTTAGACAAAATTTCCTTCTTGAAAATTGTAGATCTTTCTTTTCTATGAGATAGATGTCAAGTTTGTCGATTTGGATATCGAATCAAAAGATATGATCTATATAAGTGGACGTGTTACAGCAGAAAAATCACCAAGAAAATCGAAGGAAGGAAAAATCAATTTGAAGCGAAAACCAAAGCGAAAAACCAAGGAAGGAAAACCAAGAAGAAAATCACCGAAGAAAATCGGTGAAGCGCCAAATTTGAAAAATCGACGGAAGGAAAGCGATGCGTGCATAGATCGGTGTTTTGAGGATAACTTGAGTTATAGAACTCCAAACGACTGATTCTTGAAGCGTTGGATTCTAACACATTTCTTAATCTCTCCACAAACAATTTATGGGTTTTAGTATTAAATTGGAAATGATTAAGTGAGTCAAAGTAAAGGTATTGGTGGAGGAACATGAACTAGATGTTTTATTGAACATGTTTCGATGATGTGATGATATCTTGGTCATGGTATTCCAATTAAGGTGATCTTGATTCGTTATGAACTAGAGAAAGAGGTCTATCATTGTGATAAAGATTGAGAGTTTGAATTTTGATTTACTGGATTGCAAGTATCGAAAGAGAGTCCATTATAGTTTAATGTGACCAAAGAGTTACGTTGTAACTAGCGGAGTATGATTAGAGTTTGAGTGAGTGAAATTGAATTAAAGGAATGCTATTGACCTAGTGAATAGTGAATTTTGGTTGTAAAGTGAGCGATAGCGAATTGGGTTTAGTCTTGGTAGAATCATGAACATGCATCATCTGAGTTTGAATTAAAGACATGCATTATTGAATATCTTTAATTGAGCACCTAGTGATGAGAAATTGTTTGATTGTTTTAGAGGCTCCACGGATCGTCGGACCACGGATATTCTTTGGGACTTCCAGGCGATGAATGGAGATTCTGGTGAAATGCTAGTTGGTTCCTCGACTTTTAAGTGATTATATGTCTTTGTGAATATGTATAAATTAAGTGTAAAGGTGAGTGATATACATGTGAAGTGAATGAGCTAAATCGATAAGTGTTAGTGATTGTACAAGTGTGATCTACATAAATGTGAATTCATGTGAATGAGAATCGGTGTATATAATTGTGAATAAGAGCTACGATTGTGACAAGTGAGTGAAGTGAGATAAATGTGCTAGTATTTGTGTAAGTGTGGCGCATACTAGCATGATATGAGTGGTAAAATTCTGGTTGTGACTAGAAATACGATGATTGAGCTTTGAGCTCGATTATCGATGAGAGGGCTAGAGCCAAATCGGCGATGAGTGCATCCCGGAGAAATTTCTCTCTTTTAAATTGTGATCATTGTGAAAATGAATAGTGATACCCAGAGAACTCTCTATCACTAAAGTGAGTGGGCGATGATGCATCTGCGAAATTCTCTCTTGCCAAAATGTGAATATAAATGCTCAACACAACAATGTCATAACAAGAGACTTTGCATACATATGCATCTGAGTGTATAGTGTGATGGAGAATCACGAGTGACATCTGAAAATGTGGATTGATATGTGATATTGTAATTGTGTAAATTGTGAAGTGTAATGTGAGAATTATGTGATGGTGTAAAGTGCGCATTGTGATATTGCGTGTGATATAATATAATGTGTAAATTGTGAATAGTGTTTATAAAGCGTTAAAGTGTAATTTGAGATATATATATATATTAGATGTATATCGTGAGTTGGGTGAGCCATCGATGATGGTTTACCGTTGATTCATAAACTCACCCAACATTCTGATATATTTTTCGAACAACATCGATGGGACTCTAGCTCCGGGATAGACGTTTACGCGGTGAGTGTTCGTGATCGAGGCGGCGATGGATCATGGGTCGGTCATTTGGGGTGACTTCTTTTAGAACATTGTTTTGGGATGACTTAGTATGAGCGTTTGTATCGGTTTCCTTTTGAGATGTATTTAGCTTTGTAGGGAATCGATAGGCCGGTCTATATTTTGGGATTGATGTTATAAATGAATGATTATTATGGTTTTAAATTTGATGATTTTCATATTGTGGAATTTAGTGTATTGATGCCATCGCGAGTGTTTAGAGATTGTTTTCGTAGTAGCACTTCCTTATCGTGGGATATCGTCGGAACGACCTGGCGTCCCCAATGTGTACCTGCGGTGAGGGCGCTTCTGATAGGTAATATCGAGGCGTGGTTTGGCATCTTTTGGGCGTAGTGTGTTTAGGCTGAATTTCGGTCTGGCGGTAATTGATCGAATTCTTATGTGTTGTAGGTCATCCGTTCTTGGGGATCAAGTGGATCAACCACCGACCTAGGATCCGTGGGAGCTAGTAGAGAGTCCCTATGCCTCATTCGATGAGTTGCCTCCAGAGTTCCGTGAGGCGGGAGCGGAGGTTCGATAAATGCGCAAAGTGGCGGTTGACTTATGGCGTCTGATTCCTGCGGAGGCGAGAGGATGGTTAGAGAGGACCGAGAGAGTCTGGATCGATGAGTTGTGATGCGGAGGCGTTTTGACTATCTGATGTCATTGCTTGAGGTCCGCTTCAGTTGGTGGAAGACTCGTTCGGCGGTTCTTCCAGCCCTGTTTATTGACTTGGGATGATTTCTGCGCGTTCGAGATAATTTCATGCCCAAGGATTATCTAGATGAAGATGCGAGGAATTTCTTGGTGAGGCGAGGCGTATGTCGATGGCGATTATGAGGTTCGATTTAATGAGTTAGTGGGATATGCCTCTTACGTGGTCGCTTGAGTCGGCAGATGCGGGAAGTTTGAGGTGGACTCAATTTTGAGATCCGTTCCGGCCAGCCAGAGCGGATATGGATTCCTTTATTCATTGAGGCATTGCGGTGAGAGTTGAGCGAAAGACTTCGAGAGATGAGAGGAGTGAGTCAGTCGAGGCCCCAGATGGCAAAAGACCGAAGCGGTAGTCGAGGCGGTGAGTAGAGGATCTAGTAAGCGCTGCCAGGACTTTCGTGTCGTCTGGAAGAAGCGAGCGAGCCAATTTAGGCGAGGCGATTTTCTCGATCTGGTTTGATGGCGGCCGTAGTGGTGCTAGAGGCTCGGGACGAGTATCCCACCGTGTGAGTTCTGCGAGAGGAGGCATAGTGGAGAGTCTTTGGAGGCTCTGGAGCTTGTCTCAGTGTGGTTCAATGGACCACCACTCAGAGTGTCCTTTCCTTGTGGAGGCCCGATCTGCTATGACGGGTAGATCTGGCAGTCGACCACGGTCTGTGAGCAGAGCCGAGGTGGATCGAGTTGAGAGGCGAGGCGGCCGAGCCGAGCAGATCGATGGTGACATCGAGGACGGAAGCGGAGGCGGCGGTCGTGCCGTAGTCTATGCTATGACTCGGCGGGAGGTTCGAGAGTCTCCGGATGTTGTTGGGGTATCTTCAATTTCGGTTTTGAAGCATATGCATTGATGGATCTGGATCCACTCGTTCATTTATTGCACGCGTGTGCATGTAGATTACATTGTGATAAAGAGATTGCGGTGTGGGCTGAGGTGAGTACACCTCAGGTAGTCTGACGATGATGTTGGGAGAGGTGCATGAGGGATGTGTGATAGTGATTGATCGAGCGAGTTGAGTGCGGATCTCGTAGTGCTATCCTCGAGAGAGATTGATGTGATCTAGGTATGGGTGGCTTCTTGCCCATAGAGTGTGATGGATTGTTATACCAGGAGGTTGTGTTGGAATCTCTGGTCGGTAGAGAGCATTTTTTCGAGGTATTAGTCGAGCGGTCTGCCACTAGGATGATTTCTTTTATGAGTGCCACGAGATTGATGCGGAGAGGATGTGAGGCCTATTTGGCCCATGTGATCGATTCTAGAGTTGAGCGAGATTAGAGGATGTCCTGTGATCGGGGAGTTTAGGATGTGTTCCCGATGAGTTCTGGGTTTGCCGGATCGGAGACGAGTTTTGGATAGACCTCGTTCGTGTACCGCTCTATATCTATTCCTCCATATAGGATGGCACCGGTGGGCCGAGGAGCTTAAGGCTCGATTCAGGAGTTATTAGATAAGGGTTCATTAGACCCAGTGTTTCGCTGGGAGCTCCAGTGTTGTTTGTGAAGAAGAAAGATGGGACATTAAGGTTGTGTATCGATTATAGGCGACTTAATCGTTCTTGTCAAGAATAAGTACCCACCGCTAGGATCGATGATTTATTTGATCGATTCTGCGAGGCTCGAGTGTTTACTAAGTTAGACTTGAAATCGGGGTATTATCGGTTGAGGATAGCGGAGGCGATGTGCCTAAAAGTGCGTTCGAGAGTAGGTATGGGCATTTCGAGTTCTTAGTGATGCCGTTTGGATTGACTAATGCCCCGTGCACCTTCATGCCTTGATGAATAAGGTCTTTCACCTACCTTGATCGGTTTGTGATTGTGTTTATTGACGATATCTAGTGTATTCGAGGTCCGAGAGGAGCATGCGGAGCATCCGAGGACCGATTGCAGATTATGAGAGAGAGCGGTTGTATGCCAAATTTGCGAAATGTGAATTACGGCTTGATGAGGTGGTGTTCTAGGACACATAGTGTCCGGTGAGGGTATCCGAGTGGATCCTCACAAGATTGAGGCGATCAGAGTTGGGAGGTTAGAGGCGTGTCGAATCGAGGAGTTTCCTCGGACTAGCGAGGATATTACGGAGGTTTGTCGAGGGTTCTCGATGATCTCGGCCCTTTGTGAAACCGAGGAAGAGTGTGGTTTTAGATGGACGGATGAGTGTCGAGGAGCTTTGAGGAGCTCGGCGGCGTTTGACTACGGCACGAGTGTTGGCGTTGCCATCAGGGTCCGGAGGATATGTGGTATTCAGTGATGCGTCGCAGCAGGGTTTGGGTTGTGTCTTGATGCGGCATGGTAGAGTGATAGCGTATGCCTCGAGGCATTGAGGTCTCATGAGAGAATTACCCAAAGCATGATTTAGAGTTGGCTGCGGTTGTGTTTGCCACGAAGATCTGGAGACATTACTTGTATGGGAGATGTTCGGATCTTCACGGATCATAAAAGCTTGAGGTATCTGTTGAGTCGTGAGAGTTGAATCTGAGACAGAGGAGATGGGCTGAGTTGTTGAAGGATTACGACTGCACTATTGAGTACCACCCAGGGAAGGCCAATGTGGTGGCCGATGCCTTGAGTAGGAGATCGCATGGTAGTGTAGCTCAGATTCAGGTGTCGAGGTTGCCGTGCCTAGTTCAGTTGAGAGCACTTAATGTGCAGATGGATTTGGCTCAGGATGGAGCCTTGATACTACTACGAGATTGAGACCGATGTTGCGAGGATCGGATCCGGGCGATTCGAGATCGGGACCCGGTGTTAGTGAGATTGATGGATAGAGTCGAGCGGGGTTGATCTGAATTTGAGTTGAGAGATGGGACTCTTTGGATGGGTCGAGATTGTGTGTGCCTAATGTGGGTGGTGAGACAAGAGATTTTAGAGGAGGCGCGTGTAGCGCTTATGCGATGCACCACAGAGTCACCAAGATGTATAATACTCTCAAGTTGCATTTTGGTGGTCGGTATGAAGAGACAAGTGGCGAGTTTGTTTCTCGATGTTTGACGTGCTTGTGAGTTAAGGCTGAGCACCAGGCCCCAGTGGGTAAGTTACATTCGTTGCCCATTCCGGAGTGGAAGTGGGAGCGAATCACTATGGATTTTATTATGGGGTTGCCGAGGACGCCGAGGCAGCATGATGCGATCTGGGTCATAGTGGACCGATTGACCAAGTCGGCTCATTTCTTGCCAGTGCGAGAGAACAATACTCTCGATCAATTGGCTCAGAAGTATGTGATAGAGATTGTGCGACTGCATGGGTCCCAGTGTCTATAGTGTCTGATCGGGATCCCAGATTTACTTGAGGTTACGGAGGAGCTGCGATCGTATTGGGTTCAATTTGAACTTTAGTCTGCCGTTCATCCTCGAACAGATGGGCGAGTGAGAGGACTATCAAGACTGCTGAGGATATCTTTGAGAGCTTGTGTATTAGAGTTCAAAGGTGCTTGGGATCAATACTTGGCTCGATTGAGTTTCGTACAATAATCGATCAGAGGCGAGATTGGGATGGCACCGTATGAGGCCTTGTATGGCGGCCGTGCGAGATCACCTCTTTCTTTGGGATGAAGAGGGTGTGAGGATGCTTGAGGGCCCCGAATGATCCGGATCTGATGGATAACGTGAGAGTGATTAGGAGTCGCATTAAGGCGCTCGGGATGACAAAAGAGTTATGTGGATCGGCGATCGACGAGAGATAGAGTATCTTGTGGGTGATAGAGTGTTCCTTCGAGTGTCTCCTTGGAGAGGAGTTACGAGGTTTGGCCGTAAGGGCAAGTTGAGTCCCCGTTATATCGACCGTATGAGATTCTTGAGAGGATTGGACCATTAGCCTATAGATTGGCGTTGCTAGTGAGATGTCCCATTGCGATGTTTTTCATGTGAGTATGCTCGGAGATACCGCTTCGGACCGTCGCGTGTGATTCCGCTCAAGAGATTGAGATAGCGAGTGATATGAGTTATATTGAGGAGCCGTGCAGATTATCGGATCGCGGTCAAGCAATTGAGGAGGCGGGTGATTCCATTGGTGAAAGTCCTATGGAAGAACCATTCTTCGAGGAGGCAACTTGGGAGGCGAGGAGCACATGAGGAGGCGAGACTCATCTGTTCGACCAGTCAGGTATGAAATTTCGGGACGAAATTTTCTTTTAGGAGGGGAGAATTGTAGCATCCCGTTACCGATGCGATGAGCATCGTGTTATGAGTGTAGAGTTGTTAGTGCTTAATTTGTGATCGAGTGTTTTGTGGCCTCGATTTTAGAGATAGATCATTTTACACATGCATATACATAGTGACATGTATTCATGATTGTTCCGCATTTGATAGTGATTGTGTTTGGAAAAGTGAAATTGAGATGATTTTGTGAATTGTGATTATTTAAAATGTTGAAATAATTGGGTTAATGAAATCTTGCGATTATGAATTTTGGTGAAATTATTGTATTTGTATATGCTGGTAAATTTATGGTGTATTGGAAGATATATTTATAGTTGGGAGCAAGAATTAATTAAATGAAGTGTTGGAGATAGTTTGGTTATATTGGAAGGGAGAACTAAATGGAGTTAGTTCAAAAGTAACTAAGTTATAGTTTATTCATTAAGAAAGTGACATGTGTACTTGGACTTTGTACCTAGCTAGGAGTAGGTGGTCACTATTCCTTGAGGGCTGATGGGTTAAGTCTTGTCCAAGCCTTCTTTATTCATTTTCTTCCTAAAACTTTTCTCTCGGAGACATAGAGCTTTCCTACCCAAATTATCTTCTAAGGGACTTTGGTGTTCTTTCTTTCTTTCACCAACCTTTCTCTACCTTTGGTGTTGTCGACTCTAAGGAGAATCCATAAGCTGATCTTTTCGTGTGGAGTTTAGAGCTTGAAGATCTGTTTGAGTTCTCAACAGGTAAGTGTTAGAGAAACCCCCTTGCTGTTAGAGATTTATGAAATAAAGTTGAGAGATTTACATCGTTTTCATGGAAAGATGTATTTCATGTGTTTGTTCATAAATCCTGGGTAGTTGGGGAGGAATAAATTCTGTTATAGTGTTAAATGAGTGGTTGAGAAAACTTTTAGTGTTCGGTGATATGTCACAGACGGAAAAATCACCAAGCAAAAATCGGAAGGAAGGAAAATCAATTTGAAGGAAAATCAAATGAAGCAAAAGCAGACGATATGGACGTGATATCGATAGATTTAGACAAAATTTCCTTCTTGAAAGTTGTAGATCTTTCTTTTCTCTATGAGATAGATGTCAAGTTTGTCTAATTTGGATATTGGAGTCAAAAGATATGATCTATATAAGTGGACATGTTCGAAGCGAAAACCAAATTGAAAGGAAAATCAATGAAGCGAAAATCACCAAGGAAAATCAGTGAAGCAAAAGCAGACGATATGGACGTGATATCGATAGATTTAGACAAAATTTCCTTCTTGAAAGTTGTAGATCTTTCTTTTCTTTATGAGATAGATGTCAAGTTTGTCCAATTTGGATATTGGAGTCAAAAGATATGATCTATATAAGTGGACATGTTACGAGCGAAAACCAAATTTGAAAGGAAAATCAGTGAAGCGAAAATCAGTGAAGGAAAATCAGCTGAAGCAAAAGCAGACGATATGGACGTGATATCGATAGATTTAGACAAAATTTCCTTCTTGAAAGTTGTAGATCTTTCTTTTCTCTATGAGATAGATGTCAAGTTTGTCCAATTTGGATATCGGAGTCAAAAGATATGATCTATATAAGTGGACATGTTCGGGCGAAAAAATCAGTTTGAAGCAAAAATCGAAGGAAGGAAAAATCAATTTGAAGCGAAAACCAAATTTGAAGCGAAAACCAATTTGAAGGAAAAACCAGTGAAGCAAAAATCAATGAAGCAAAAATCAGTGAAGCAAAAATCAATTGAAGCGAAAACCAGCTGAAGCAAAAATCAGACGGAAGGAAAACAGTCTGTGCATAGATCAGTGTTTTGAGGATAACTTGAGTTATAGAACTCCAAATGACCTGATTCTTGAAGCATTGGATTCCTAACACATTTCTTAATCTCTCCACAAACAATTTATGGGTTTTAGTATTAAATTGGAAATGATTAAGTGAGTCAAAGTAAAGGTATTGGTGGAGGGAACATGAACTAGATGTTTTACTGAACATGTTTCAGTGATGTGATGATATCTTGGTCTATGGTATTCCAATTAAGGTGATACTTGATTCGTTATGAACTAGAGAAAGAGGTCTATCATTGTGATAAAGATTGAGAGTTTGAATTTTGATTTACGGGATTGCAAGTATCGAAAGAGAGTCCATTATAGTTTAATGTGACCAAAGAGTTACGTTGTAACTAGCGAGTATGATTAGAGTTTGAGTGAGTGAAATTGAATTAAAGGGAATGTTATTGACCTAGTGAATAGTGAATTTTGGTTGTAAAGTGGCGATAGCGAATTGGGTTTAGTCTTGGGTAGAATCATGAACATGCATCATACAAGTTTGAATTAAAGACATGTGCATTATTGAATATCTTTAATTGAGCACCTAGTGATGAGAAATTGTTTGATTGTTTTAGAGGCTCCGTTGGATCGTCGGACCACGGATATTCTTTGGGACTTCCAGCGATTGGAAAGCTGGAAGATTCTGGTGAAGTAACTAGTTGGTTCCTCGACTTTTAAGTGATTATATGTCTTGTGAATATGTATAAATTAAGTGTAAAGGTGAGTGATATACATGTGAAGTGAATGAGCTAAATCGATAAGTGTTAGTGATTGTACCAAGTGTGATCTACATAAATGTGAATTCATGTGAATGAGAATCGGTGTATATAATTGTGAATAAGAGCTCGATTGTGACAAGTGAGTGAAGTGAGATAAATGTGCTAGTATGATGTGTAAGTGTGGCGCATGCCTAGCATGATATGAGTGGTAAAATTTACCGTTGTGACTAGAAAGCACGATGATTGAGCTTTGAGCTCGATTATCGATGAGAGGGCTAGAGCCAAATCGGCGATAGTGCATACCTGAGGCTCTCTCTTGCCTAAATTGTGATCATTGTGAAAGGAATAGTGCATACCAGGAGGGCTCTCCTATCCCTAAAGTGAGTGGGCGATGAGTCATACCTGCGAGCCTCTCTACTTGCCAAAAATGTGAATATAAATGCTCAACACAACAATGTCATAACAAGAGACTTTGCATACATATGCATCTGAGTGTATAGTGTGATGGAGAATGCGAGTGACATCTGAAAAATGTGGATTGATATGTGATATTGTAATTGTGTAAATTGTGAAGTGTAATGTGAGAATTATGTGATGAAGTAAAGTGCGCATTGTGATATTGCGTGTGATATAATATAATGTGTAAATTGTGAATAGTGTTTATAAAGCGTTAAAGTGTAATTTGAGATATATATATATTAGATGTATATCGTGAGTTGGGTGACCATCGATGATGGTTTTACATTGAGTTATGGCTCACCCAACATCGATATATTTTTCAGACGACATCGATGGGACTCTAGCTCCGGGATAGCGTTTACTGCGAGCTTAGTGTTCGTGATCGAGGCGTGATGGATCATAGGTCGGTCATTTGGGGTGACTTCTTTTAGGAACATTGTTTTGGGATGACTTAGTATAGACGTTTGTATCGGTTTCCTTTTGAGATGTATTTAGCTTTGTAGGAATCGATAGGTAGTCATATTTTGGGATTGATGTTATAAATGAATGATTATTATGGTTTTAAATTTCATGATTTTCATATTGTGGAATTTAGTGTATTGATCTTAATGCGAGTGTTTAGAGATTGTTTTAGTAGTAAGACTTCCTTATCGCGGGATATCGTCGAACGGCCATGGGCGTCGATGTATCGCTTATGGTGAGAGGGCGCTACATTTATTCCCTTAAAATCCCAGAACATGGACATTGTCACTCAGTTTTTCTAATTGGAACATCAAAATCTGCTAGTTTATGTATGCGTGGTATAATTTTGACTCAATCGTATTCAATTGGACCGCAACATCATCACGAAGTCCAAAACACCAATGGACGCACAGTCCTCGCACGTGCTTCGACTTCCATTCGTTGACCAATCACGTGCACTATATTTGAAATTCAGCTTTAATTTTTTTAATTTGATGTCATAAGTCATAACAGCAAACTTCACGGTTCACGGTTCACAGTTCATACATATTTCGCGTTTTAGGCCAGCAATATTGTATGCTGCTTTCGTTTGTGTTCGTTTGCTTCGCTACAATCTCGATACTTTTTCAACAGTTCTGCACCTATACACCTATAAAATCATTACTTTATCCACACTCAATTCTGTTCCGTGAGCTTTTCGAGATTTGACGCATAGTTATGTCCAAAAATTTTTTTTTTAGCTTTTGAGCTTTTTGTTTCACTTCAATTATCATGTAATAGCTGGAAGGAGCAGAGAGAAGAAGAAGAAGAGCTCATAGAGATGAGTATCTCTTTGACTGTCATGACCTTTAATCTTCGCGAAGATCAACCGGAGGATGGCCCAAATGCTTGGGGGAAGAGGAGGGATTTGTGTATTAGTGTCATCACTAGTTACTCTCCCATGATTCTTTGCACCCAACAAGGTTTGTTTCTACCCTTAGGATAGGTACTGTGCTTGTGATCATGTGTTTTCCGTGAAAATGGTTGATCTGGGTCTCTTTTGAATAGTGTTTTGGAAATGGGTTTTAATTAGTTTGGAGTCACTGAGTTGTGCTGGTAACTTGGCTCTATATCTCTTGGCACCGTCTTGTGTGCTGTTTCGTGTTTAATTTCCCTGACTGGTTTGACATTACTGACGTTGAAAATTCGGACAGTTTTCTAACTGTTATGTCTACTTTCTATTTTTGTTGGAGTCAGGTGTCAAATCACAGTTGGACTTTCTTCAGCAGGGATTGCCAGGTAAATTCTTCAGAATATTTCCATGTAGCTTCTCATTTGAAAACTGTTGTTTGGCTACATGAGTAAATAGTTATTATTATAGTAAGGATTGAGCAGTGCTGATACCGTGTTTCTATGTACTCCAATTCGATCAAGAGATGTTTCTATACATTTTGCTCTTAATTTGAGTAGACACATCATGTTACGAATGTGATTGAGCTATCCACCACTTAATAAGTAGATTACACTGAATACATGTATAGACATGTTCTCGTTCTATTCGAATAGCAGAGAATGTTAGCCGAGGCTGATGCTTGATAAATGCTTGTTTCATTGGCTTGACAGATGCTTGTTTTATTGGGTATGCTTGTAAATAGCTTGATAAATGCTTGTTTCATTGGCTTGACAGATGCTTGTTTTATTGGGTATGCTTGTAAATAGCACAATTGTCCAGAGACATTCTGTTATCTTGTAAGAAACTAGAAATTTTCACTGTTGTCACTATCGTGCTAGGAGCTGATAACACTACAGCTGCAAATGATCATACAGGAAAAACCTGTACAGTTGGAATACTTATAATCAGTTACTGTGAATTTTTTTCTTTTTTTTTAAATTGTTTCCGTAAACTTCTGACATGCTGCCAAAAATGTTTGATCCGTGCTTCTGATTAGTATATGGAATTCATTACTTAATGGTTATAGGTCACATTATGAATTACAAGATACCTATTTTCTTTTTATGTATGCTATTTTGGCATCCTAGAAATTCCTGGTATTCAAGTGCGCCACTCTTATTTTCATCAATCTCAAATTGGGATCTTGTTAGATGCTTTGTGATGTTTATCAGGCTATGATCAATTTGGAATATCAAGAAAAGGATCTGAAGATGCATCAGATGAACACTGCACCATCTTCTATGACAAGGAGAAAGTATGAATCTGACCAAAATTTTTGCCTAATCAAGTGTATCAAAGCCAGCTTCCTTGTATTAATTTACTTTTCATGTTTATTGAAGGTGGAGCTTCTAGAGGGTGGAACCTTTTGGTTATCTGAGTCACCTTCGGTCCCGGGAAGCACATCATGGGGTGCTGCAGTTCCATGTATTGTAACATGGGCGATATCCTTCATACTACCACTACACGACATTGAATTTTTATTCACTAAGTTTGGTTTCCTGTGTATATTATAATTTTGTGTTCCTGTACTTTAAGAGTTCTGCATTGCTTTCTTTGACAAGATGTCCACACATTTCAACTGAAAGGTGTTGAACCACCGGGGTTTTCCTTTCAAATAGTCAATACAAATATGGATGAGTTTAGTCCTCGTGCCCGGAGGCGAAGTGCTTTACTCACATGGCAACACATTGCATCCTTACCTCCAAGCTTGCCAGTTGTGTACTGTGGGGGATTTAACACACAAAAGGAATCAACTACAGGACGTTTTCTTCTGGGGAGATCAAGGTAGTTTTGGTACATAATGGTTATGCTGTAGTATGTTGTGTACATTTCTAAATGCTTATGGCCTTTTTCCAAAATGTTGTTCCTCAAAGAGAGCACGGGGCTGTGGGAGATATGAGAGACGCATGGGCCAATGCTCGAGTGAGGAAAAATGTTTCCCTCATACGAACTTATCATGGATTTAAAGGTACCATCTCACAACTTGATGTTGATCTTTTAGTTCTCTGTTATTTTATGAGTATGTACTTACAAAGTATCAGCAGGCGACAAGCAAGGAGCGCTTGAATTCCTCAAGTTGATATTCAGAGCACTTTGCCTTTGTTGGGACCGCCAAACTCAAGATCTACATGTAGACTGGATTCTTTTCAGAGGTAGATCCTTGATTCCTGTCCTTTGCGAAATTGTGAATGACAATATCGATGGGTGTTATCCTTCCTCACACTATCCAATATTTTCTGAGTTTATGCTTCCTCGGTCTGTGAGACCACTTGAACCACCTCCTGCTGAAGAACAAAACTAAGTCGCCCTCTGATCTGAGGTTGACATCTCCAGACCCCTCATCCCCTTCTCATCCCTTATTCTTTTGACCATCTAATGACAAAGAATGTGGTTGGTTTTATTGTTGGAAATCTGGCCACTTCATGGCCAACATTTTCAGTTGTTGCAAGTGATGGTTAACAGATAACTCAGTTTCTGTTGCATTGAAAGCAACATATTTCCTTCGAGAATTATGCTGGTCTCAACGGACATTTACGTGTTTTCCTGCGGGTGGATATTACGTTAGCAATTCTGAAATTAGAAAACAGAGTTGTTAGCAAATGATAAGATGTATTAAGTAGCTTGGAAGTTCATTTTGGTTGTTTTTGATGGTAATGAAAGATCAGATTATCTTTGGTTGCAATGTTGAACCTGGATCTAGCATCATATCTTACATGTTGATTGAATTCGAAACTAGATATGTTCGATTCTTGAAATATATAACCGAGCAGATGATAGCTTGCATCAAGGTGGAAATGCTTGTAAGTTCCATAGGCTTGATGGTTGCCACGAGAACACCTAATAGATTGTTCTTTCCCCTAATTGTAGTAGTGAGCAAAGGCAAATGAAATTTAAGACAACATCTACTTTCCCTGAAGGATTAGGCATGAAAGAAGATGTTCTCAGCTTGTACAACATCAAACAACGTTGCTTGTAAAGGGAAGTACGAAATTTGGTCACGGGTCAAATTGAAAAGCATTGATAAGCACTAGCAAACCACTAGACCGAACCCTTTACTGGTGAGTGAAGGACAAGTAGAATAAGTTTCCAAGACAGGCAGTGACCTGAGATCTCCATCTCCATTACAGTCAGGAGGAGTCTTGTGAAGTGGAAGTATTAACAATGCTCCAACTTTGACAGTTATATATAGTGGCCTTGCATGACGCTTGGTACGGTTGGTTGCAATGGCGGAGTCATCTGGGACCGGTCACTGACTTCCACACAAAGTCAAGTCAGGGGATGGTCGGTCCCTTTCACTCCTCTCAATTCACATGACTAGCACCCAACAAAAGGAGTAAACAACCGTCTCTTCTTTTATGGAAAGTCTACTTGCCCCTTACCAATAAAAGATCAGAATCCTTCTGATCCAGTGATCCTAATTTTGCTACCTACATAAGAAATATAATCGTCTGATTGGAAACTTTTGAATTGAATTTATTAACGAATTAGATTCAATTATATTAATGAGATTAAATTGAATTCAATTTACACTATTTGGAACAAACTCAGTAATATTAGAAATGAATTTAATTATACTGTTTGGAATAAGAATGAATATAGTAAAAATGAGAATGAATATTATTATTATTATAATTATCTTTGGTTAGTTAAGAGGAATGAATGATTATTATTACTATTAATAGTAGTTGATTTATACAAAATATTAAAAATAAAAATTTATTATATTTTAAATAATTAATTAATCATATTTTAATTACTTATATTGTAATTAATCAATTACAATATATTGATTAATTAAAATATTTTAATTAATTATATTGTAATTAATTAATTAATTATATTGTAATTAAATAATTTATATTTTAATTAATTAATTACAATATTTTAATTAATGAATGAATTATATTTTAATTAATTATATTGTAATTAATTAATTATTAATAATATTTTAATTAATAGTCTTTAAAATCCAATCAAGTGAAGCACAAGAGAGTGAAAGTGAAGTAGTCCAAATAATGAAATAATAAAAAAGCAAGACGCTACCTTTGAATAGCATAGAGAAATTCTTGATAAGAAATATAGGACAAAAAATTATACTCAATAAAAAATCACAATAAATATATAAACTTTAATAAACAAACAATAGTTTTTAATTCAAAGGTGTCTCCCGTAAGCTTCAATGTAATTGAATTCCTATGCTTGAAAGAATGAATTCAATTTATAAAGAAGATAGGTTTCAATTACACACAATTGAATCCATTTATTTTTTGTATTTTCAAATACCTAAATTGAATTCAATTTACCCCCTTTCAAACACCTCCTAAATGATGTTAATGGTAAAAAAAAAAGGGTTTTCTTTTTTTTTTCAGTGGTCAACAAGAAGAGTTATTCTCAATTTTGATGGTCAAAAAATTGTATCATAACTCCAAATAAGAAAGAAACTCATATCTCTACCTTTAGTTTGTCTTAAGCAAATTCATCAAATTATTCTTCATCTATACTTTAAAAATTGGATCGAAAGTTAAACCGATAAGATAAAATGTTCAAGATTTAAAAGATTTAATTAGTATTAGACTACCATAAAATCGATCCAAGAATAAATAAAATTAAAAATTTGAAGTATAATTAAAAGATATTATTATAGTATGATGTTTAATTAAAAAATTATAAAATAAAAATTAGTTAATTTATTTTAGTTTATAATAATTTTTAATTTATAAAATTGTCAAGTTAATTAATAAACTAATTAGTTTTTAACAACAAAAGTTAATAAAACAAATTGAACTTGAAAGTTAAAATTGATAAAAAAGTTAGATTGTGTAAGTTTTTATGATCAAATGGTTAAATTTGATAATAAACTTCTTTGAATAGAAATGAAAATAGGCTGACCTATAAACATAAATTTATATGTTTTTAATGAGTAAGCTCACGAGTCAAATTAGGTTCAGCCTAATCTGAAGATCAATTTTTAAATAAAATAACATTATTTTGTTTAGAAGGGTTAGGTGTCGGATAAGCTTGGATTTAAGCAATTCAAATTAAAAAATAATTAATAAATATTATTTTATATTTTTAATTTTAAAAAATTAACAAGAACGCCCTTTTGCTATTATTATACTTCATCTGAGTTATAGATTTTCCCATCCTGTTGGTAGACCTATTAACACGTAATAATTGCTAGTAACAAATAATTAACAAAAGTCAACTTAGCTTCAAATTAATCATAAACTATACCAGAAATCCATCTCTGAAAAGGAAGAAAAATAATTAAAAAATGCCTTTTTTTAATACCGGCGCTCTCTCGTGCTTCTCGTTCTATTAAAGGAAACAGACACAGGCGAAGGTCACCCTCCGTTGTTTCAGTTCTAGAGAGAGAAAGCTAAGTAGTTTTCTCGAGAGAGAGATAGAAAGACTGTTCGAGGACGACATCAGAACTGTGCTTTTCAACAGAGATTTTGCGGATCCAGATCGGCGGTGGCTGTTATGGCGGGAATTTCTCCTACACCGATTGTACGGATCGCCGTATTCGTTTTGCTTTTGGTCCACTCTCACTGCTTCTATCTCCCCGGGGTTGCCCCTCAGGACTTCTTCAAGGTAACTGCAATATGCACGGGGTCCTTTACAGTTGATAATGCGTGTATCTTGACGCGCTTGTTTACTTGTCAATTTCGTGCCTTTATTGGGAAAGGTTAGATCTTGTCGTTTTTTGGGTTTGGCTTGGTGATGGGTTCTGTTGGCGTTTAAGATCTGTTTCTGTTTGGGGTAGTTCTCTAATTTTTATTCGTTTTGGTTTTTACCGTCGGATTAGAGGATTTTTGGTGTGTTTTGAATTACGCGTTGAATTTATGACCTAGTTTAAATTCTTTGTTCGTTTTTTTCCCTCGTTATTCGCTTTCAGCTGATTATTTCGTTTGGGGATTTTATATTTCGAATAGGACGTAAGGATGGTGGGACCGTGAGAAAGTTGGAATTAAAGAATTGCAGACGCTAGTTTTTATCAGTTTTTGTCGTGAGGGGTTGTTTTTAGCTAAAATAATGAGCTTATAATGTGCTTCATTCAACAAATTGTTCTGCCATAATGAATAAGAATGTAGATCTTCATTTTTTCCGGAGTGGTGCTTGGAAAAGTAAAATCTTGAATCTTTTTTCATTTTCATTCTTTTTAACTAAAACACAGAAGCTTGCTTTTCTGTGGTGTGCATGATCATCCGAAGTTTCCAAATTATTTATTCCACAACGGGGGGAGATTCTCTTAAACATTTGGAAAATTAGTACTTAAGGAGGTTGACTAGAATATTATTTGGTTTGGATGTTGGTTGTTGTTAGCCTTTGTTGTAGAACAAATTCACGCATTTTGACTACATTGCTTAGGAGTTGATTTCTTTTTTCTGTCAGAAAGTTTAAAATTCAAGGATATTTTGATGCATAGGATTAAAGATTTCAATTGCAGATTCTTGAAAGAAGATGGAATTTGTTTCTTTTGTTGAAAAGAAAATTTACAATTAATTTGATGATAGAAATTTTGATTAAATTGAAGCAATTTCAGACAAAAGAACACTATACTATCATTGTGGAGGATGCCTTGCATTGCTCAAAGAGAAATTTTTTCCTGCAACTTGAATGTGGTGCTTATTATTATCCCCTAGGTTGAAGAGAATAACCAGAATTGTTGTTGCAATGTGAGCATCCATGTATTGTGGACCTAAATTTGAAATTTTATTGGCTGGTCTTTTATGTTTCCAGACCACATTTTACCAGTTTCGCCTTTTTTTTTTGGATTGATAACTTTTTAGGACTGATTTTTGTGTCCATGAATATAGGGAGATGAGTTGAAGGTTAAAGTGAACAAACTGAGTTCTATTAAAACACAACTGCCTTACTCTTACTATTCCCTCCCTTATTGTCCCCCAAAACATATAGTTGATAGTGCAGAAAATCTTGGTGAAGTTCTTCGGGGTGATCGCATTGAAAACTCTCCCTATGTGGTAAGTTGGATTCTTAAGTAATCTGATGGTTCTTTTCATATTAATCACTTTTTAGCTGATAAATATTTTCTTCAGTTCAAAATGAGGGAACCAGAATTGTGCAAAATTTTATGCCGCTTGACACTTAATGAAAAAACTGCCAAGGAATTCAAGGAAAAGATAAATGACGAGTATCATGCGAACATGTGAGGCATTCTTACTTGAAATTTTAGCTATTCTACACTTTCGTTAGTGGCACAAATTATTTGATATACTGTGTTCTATGTTATAGGATTTTGGACAATCTTCCGCTGGTTGTTCCCATTCAAAGACCTGATCAAGAGAATGTTGTTGTTTATCAACATGGATTCCATGTTGGCCTCAGAGGGCAGTACGCCGGAGTAAGCGACAGACTTCATACTAAATCTATGCTCTTAAGTTGAAACATCTTATGTACTCACGCCAAGGCTTCTTTGATTGATTGTTCACAGCACAAGGAGGAAAAGCACTTCATTCACAATCATTTGGCATTCACTGTCAAATATCATAAGGATCTTCAAACAGATTCAGCTAGGATTGTGGGTTTTGAAGTGAAACCTTATAGGTACTTGCTCTATCCTAGAAATTCTGCCATAACTTATCTTGATTTTAATGTTGCGACCTGATTTTGGCGAGTTCAGTATTAAACATGATTTTGAAGGTGAGTGGAAGGAAGAAAACACACGGCTAACAACATGTGATCCCCATGCAAAGCGTTTAGTTACCAATTCTGAATCTCCCCAAGAGGTTGAGGACAAGAAGGACATAATCTTTACTTATGATATCGAGTTCAAGGTAAGATTCCATCTATCTTGGTAAAAGAATGTTATTTGCTGATTAATGTCATAGTTTTAGGCTTACTGTGTTTTGTCCCAATGCTTGCTTATGTTTCATCCTGCAGGAAAGTGACGTGAAGTGGGCATCCCGATGGGATACTTACCTTCTGATGGCCGATGATCAGATTCATTGGTTCTCAATTGTCAATTCTTTGATGATTGTTCTTTTCCTCTCTGGTATGGTTGCTATGATCATGTTGCGCACCCTTTATCGGGATATCTCAAAGTACAACCAACTAGAGACCCAAGAAGAGGCACAAGAAGAGACGGGATGGAAATTGGTTCATGGGGATGTCTTCAGGCCTCCTACTAACTCAGATTTACTCTGTGTTTATGTTGGAACAGGTGTCCAATTTTTCGGAATGATTCTTGTAACCATGATTTTTGCTATGCTAGGCTTCCTTTCCCCTTCAAATAGAGGTGGTTTAATGTCGGCCATGCTCTTACTCTGGGTATTTATGGGGTTATTTGCTGGATATGCTTCGGCCCGCCTCTATAAGATGTTCAAGGGAACAGAGTGGAAGAAAATCACCATCAAAACAGCTATCATGTTTCCTGCAATTGTTTTTACCATTTTCTTTGTCTTGAATGCTCTAATTTGGGGTGAAAAATCCTCAGGAGCTGTGCCATTTGGAACTATGTTTGCTCTAGTGGCCTTATGGTTTGGTATCTCAGTCCCACTTGTCTTTGTCGGTAGCTATATTGGCTACAAGAAGCCAGCAGTCGAGGATCCCGTGAAAACTAATAAGATCCCTCGGCAAATTCCAGAGCAAGCATGGTACATGAACCCAGCCTTCTCTATTCTTATTGGAGGCATTCTTCCATTTGGAGCTGTCTTCATTGAGCTCTTCTTCATCCTTACTTCAATCTGGTTGCACCAGTTCTACTATATTTTTGGTTTCTTATTCATCGTCTTCATCATCCTTATCATCACTTGTGCTGAGATCACAGTTGTGCTGTGCTACTTCCAGCTTTGCAGTGAAGATTATCTCTGGTGGTGGAGGTCATACCTAACATCGGGTTCATCTGCCCTATACCTGTTCCTTTATGCTGCATTCTATTTCTTCACTAAGCTTGAGATTACAAAGCCAGTATCTGGGATTCTGTACTTCGGGTACATGCTTATTGGATCATATGCTTTTTTTGTGCTGACTGGCACGATTGGATTCTACGCTTGCTTCTGGTTTACCAGGCTCATCTACTCATCAGTGAAGATTGATTGATCAACGCTAGTTATCTGAAAAGATTGGCATGCTTGTGTCCACACTAGGAAACAAAAGTTTCCTTGGTTCAGATGGAGTAATGGGAAATTGAGACCTTCAGGTTTACCATTTGGATCCAGTTTTGAATCTTAGAGACATTCCTTTAGTTTCTGCTTTACAGGTGCCTTGGGAGATATAGTTATGTGTTTCTCATTTATACGTCCTTTTTCCCCACATATTTTCATAGTAATGTTCTCCACTCTGTATGTGACATTGGAGGGCCTGCAAGCAAAGGGTCCTCCCCATTCTTAAAATGGAAAATAGTTTTATCAGTGTCAGCATGCTTTATCTACCCTTAAAGTTAGGACTTTTGATTCCCTAAACCATAGTCGAATTCTAAAACAAAGAAATTACCTAGGTCTTATTATAGAAGCGAGTACTCTTAGATAAATCATGATTTATATACTTCTGCCTGATTATTCTTTACGCCATGAAAGATGTTGAAATAGTTCCATTGATATGTTGAAGTATGGCTCACTTTCAACTTGATTGGTTGTTGACCCATTTGGGTACAAAATCCAAGCAAACTTGATATAATTGTATAATAGTTCCATTTAAGATTATCTCGCCATTCTTGGTGGTTTCAGGAGTTGTGATTATGATTATGATTATTATTTATCCTCTCCTCTCCTCTCCTCGTATTTAGTTCTTTTTCAAATTATTTTCACGGATAATTATTGATCATGGCGCTACTGAACCTGAAACATTAAATATGCTGTTTATGTCGCAGAAGCACTTTAACTAATGATTATCTTCATGGAATCATGGAAGATCTGTTGGTCGAATGCCCTATCATCACTATAATGTACGAGTATAACTATGAATTATGAACCAGTAATCTGATTAAATATGCTTTTTATTAGGTAATTAATCAGCAACATCAAGTATTGCCTCTCCTATGTTTCGTGTTCACAGATTCAGAACTAAAAAAGTAAATCAGATTTAAGATGCATAACCTCGTTGACAAAACCTGAACCAGGTCTTGCAAGAAAAATTTGCAGACAAAAGGGAATTTGGGACTTCGAATCGGCTCCATTAGCAGAAGAAACCATGCAGTGAATAAAATGCAAAAGGGACAAGATCAAAGTTCACAAAGCTTTAAAAGAATTCGATTCCCTTGTACACACAGGATTTACAACCCCTTGTACATACAGGATTTACAACTATTATCTACACTAGCAATATATATATACCCAAGAAAACACTTTTTAATAGTCAGATATAACTGCAGTTTGGAGCTTAAAAGTGGTGTTTTATACATTGTTTTAGCAGTTGCAAGTCAGTGAAATCGAATGATTATCATCAGTCTTTAGAAAGGACCTATGATTTACTTGTCAATCCGCATCTTCAGCAGTAAAATCAGGCTCTGGAGGCTTCTGTAGCTTCACTAGTTCCCTTGCAGTCCTGGCATTACGATTCCGATGGACACCTCTAAGAGCATTTGCTGCAAACCTGGAAGCCAAAAATGTGGCACCAAGACTAACACTGTTACGAGCTCCATCAGATTCCTCTGCTTCTACCTCATCCTCTTCCTCCTTCCGCCGTAGCTCCATATTCTTTCTCTTGACATGTCGACGCCAAGCAGCTTGGATAAAGCAAGCTGCCCAGGTTCTCCACTGCTGCGAGTAAAAACGGAAGGTGTGCTGAACCTGTCTACTGTGGAGACGCCTAAACTGACTGGCAACATATTTCAACTCTTCAGCCATCAGTGCAAAAGCTTCGACTTCAGTTAATGCCTTCACTGTCCTTGTGGAAGATGGGAGGTTGATACCAGATTTTGGATCCAATGCCCAGGTCAGAAGCTCCTCTCCACAGAAATCACCTTCTTTCAACAAACTGCGGTTAAAGAAACCACTCCTCCCACCATCTGTGGTTACACTCTCAAGGCGACCTCGTATGATAAAAAGCATTTCATCCACTGGATCTCCTTCTCGAACTATATAAGTGCTCTCTGTAAACAAGCATGGTTTCAGCCGCTCACAAATGGCATCAAGTAATCTCTCATCCATATTCTCAAACAGAGGCACCTGCAAAGACGAGCATATTAAGTAATGACAATGGAAAAATGAGAAGAAAATGCCAAAAGCATCCATTCCTATAGTAATATAGTTGAGGTCAAAAAGGTGGGAGAAAAGATTGAAATAGAGAACTCTGAAGCTGATCAGTACAACATCCTTCCTTTCAAACAGACCTAAAGCTTCTCCAGGAAATGCATCACACCTACTCCAATTGGCTCCACGTTCCAAACATTATCACTTAGTTATCCATAAAATGGAAAAGTACAAGTGTTGGAAATATAGAAAATCATACATGAAGTAAATCCGGAAAGAAATGCCGATTCTACAAGAATCTGAGAATCTTAGGAATTGTGCTGAAAGCCTTGTATGCTGATATGCTATATATTTGCCTGAGAAATTAGATATTGCGTACTACAAAAAGAAGGCATGATGGGATTATGCGTCCGTGATATCCTCAGGTGAGACAAACCAACAGATTGCCTCGAAGGCTAGGGAAAGTGGATGAGAGCAATTTGGAGTAATTAGATCTTTTGACTTACCCTCCGGACCAAAGCCAAGCAAAGATGGCGTTTAATGTCTCTCCTCAGATCTTTTGGCAGAGTTTGCACCAGATTTTCTTCATCCACTCCCCGTGTTTCCAGCCACTTGTACTGGTCATAGCGCCTCACCCGTTCCCTAAGGTCTTGAGGAAGCAAGCGATGATGCATCCACTGTTCTGAGTCACGCCTTTTGACTCTCATTTCCTCCAATCGTATTGTAAGTGATTGAAGATAGGTCTGTTCCAAGGATAAACCCCCCAAAAATTGAATAATGTTCAGTAAGCTGTATTTCCCTTTTTCTATGTTCCTTCATAGATTGTTCAAGCAAATTTCATAAATTGAGTACAATCTTTGCAACGGCATTCGATATAGGAATATATTTTATGAAGAGAGTGCAAGCCAATATAGGAAAACAGAAAGGAAGGACTCTCACGTACCTGCATATTCCCAATTAAAAGTGCAAAGAGTACGAGTCCAAATATGGCCAAAGCTATGGAAAATATGACCTCTCCAGGATAGGTGCTAGTTTGAAGCCCTTGCCCAAGTGTGCTGCCAAGATGTGGGGAAAATTAGCTTGCTATCAATGGCCTAAATATCACAATGAATAACGCTCCAGCATTATAATCAAAATCCGAATGTGCAGACGCCTTGCTTTCTGATCTCTCCCATTCCCAACGGAATATTATAACAAAAGTACTTACTGACTAGCTCAAGAATACTAAATCAGCATGCAGAGTGACGTTCTCTCTTATTACAAATTTGCGTAAACTATTGTCTCCTCTTAGAGAGAGGTTGTCATCACTTTCCAATTACAAGCTAAGAAGCCCTAAGATAACATAATATCACTCTCAGAAGAAACCCCCAAGAAAAGAACACATGCTAAATCAAGCCAGAACAAACAAAAACTTATCAGTTATGGACGTACCTTAAATTCTGAAGGCCCCACCACAACGAATAACAGTACTTAGAAATGAACTTCCCTGATGAAACAATGCCAGATGATAAAGCATTTTGATAGATGCCGAAATCAAATGGTCCATTGTCATCATTTGCTGAGCAATTTGATTTCAAACCCGAGGCACTAATGCTGCTCCAAGCAGCATAACCTTCCATATTTTGATTGCCGCAATACAAGAAATTTTTGTTGCACTTGGAAGCCTCAGTGCAAACCAAATTTTGCCAGCATGTGTCCCTTCTTTCTACAGCTAACAAATACCAAAAAGCACCGACTATCTGCAAACAATATTTAAGAAAATATAAAAACAAAAAGCCTAACCAGTCTTACAATCAATGATGGTCATAACTAGAAAAGAAGCGCTCTAGTCCTATTATCATACAAACATTCCAAGCTTTCTCTATATGAAGCCTATTTATAAGTATAATCCCAAAAAAAATCACCGCAATCAATTACTGCAAGTTAACACCAAGAGTTAATTATATGATGTAAGTGAAGTTCCAAAAAGTCATTCTGAAGGTTTCACTATGTAAAGCTTACTTCAGCACCTATAATCACACCCCAAGCAACAAAAACATAAAGAATCTCATAATATTTACAAGAAAAGACATCAAAAGTTCATTCATACAAATGAAGGCTCCAGAAGACAAAAGAGCACAATTAAAACAATGTCATAGATGGCATCCAATAAATGAACAGACAATAGATGATAGACTAGTGGAAAGCCTGTCAACTTACATGACTGGCGAGCATGTACAAAAGCAAATAACATGCAGCACCTGCCCAAGCAGTTTCAGCAAAGACACCTGATGTCCTTTTCAGTTCTGAGGTTAAGGGCAAGATACGAAGAAATCTAGGAACATACTGGAGCAAGACAATGAAAAATAAGGCTCGTTTCGTGTTCAAGACATCTGAACCTCTCGACCTCACAAGAAATCTCCAAATCACAATCTGCGAAAATGCAAAAATGTTAGAAAGGCTAACAAGTGTTTTCCAAGTTGCAACATCTATTGAAATTTGCAACAGTGACAAAACAAATGTCATTGCACCACAATTATAAAGCTCATCCACCACCAGTTGAAGTGCTTACCTGAGTGCCAAATAGTGATGGAAAGCCTGACGTGCATGCATATGAAATGATTGCTATGGAAAGCCTGATGTGCATGCATAAGAAATGATTGATACGGAAAGCCTGATGTGCATGCATAAGAAATGACTGATCTTGCAAGAGCATATGCACTGAATATTTGCATTTACACAAAGAAGGAACATTGTAAATCTGATCAGAAAGCATGCTCAAAAGGTCAATCGAATGAAAGAATTGTTAAATAGTTATGTGATATGCAACTTAACAAAGATTAAGAAGTCCTTCAGATGGGAAAAAATTCTTGGTCAGAACAATAACAAGCACACATTCTTCGCATAAGCAAACAAGTATACTTAAAGTGGCACAGGCTCTAAACCTGTGGCAGGGGGATGACTGAAAGAAAATCAACAATGAAATATTGCTGCAGATATCTCCTGGCTATTTGTGCAGGATCTATGACAAGTTCACCTCGCCCGAAGACTCGAGAAGATGGGGCTATGTACGCTGTTCGAAACTGGAGAGCCATTCGAATGAGGTAGAAAGCATCAACAATTGTCCTCAATGTGGTTGCTATAGTCGCTAACTTTCGATCTATTCCAAGACAATTTGCTGAGTCATCAAAAACTGGAAGATAGTAAAACAGAGGGTCCACAGATACTGCCAGGATACATGATATAACAAAAAGTTTATTGCAGAACTGAAGAAATTTATCTTGAGGATCAAATATCTTCTTCTCGGACACTTTAAGGTCTTCTGGAAATACAGCAGGCGAGACTCCAAATCCAAGTGACCGACCAATAGACTTCAGTCCCTCAGATCCCTTTCTAATCCCTCTCTTAAAAGACCTTGGCGCTGTACTGGTCCCCTGCCCAGTACGGTTAAACCCCTCAATACCAAATCCACATTTTTTCACTCTTGTATCAGGAGATGACAATCTTGAATCCAGATCATCCAACCTAAGATATAATTAACAGAATAAATAAGAAACACATCATTCAATTGAATACAACAAAATCCAAAATAAGAAAGAAAAAAAAAGAATCAGAAGGCAAATAATAAAAATAGAAACCAATGATTAACAAGACAACCACAACAGTCAACAATTGCAAGCATATGACCTGCAATGGCTTAATAATATGAAAATGTCAAAAATTATCCAATTTTCTCATCCTTCACTGACACCAAGGGGAAGGAATGAAATTGAATTATAACCTCACAAACTTATCTCTCTGGCCACCAAGGAATTGCGATTTGTAGTTATAATCAAACATTGTCTTCACAACTGTACATATACACCTGCAAGCCAACAATCTGTAACGTTATTTAAGTCATGAACAACAAGCGTCAATATCATACATCCCAGCCCATGTGCTAAGGCCAGTTCTTGAACTCAGGCACTAAAAGCAACCAAAGGAGTAGTCAAATAAAGAAACTTTCCACACCCTAATACCAATCACCTCCCAAAACCAATATAAAAACGGCAAAAGGGCAAAAAATGGTCGAAATATCTGCATTTGACTTACGATGAAATGCAAATGGCTGATCTAATTCGTTGGATCTCTAACAATATTACTCTCTACAATCCACCTGCTGACATAACAAATTAACCAACTGAAATATAGCAATAATATTGAAAATACACACACATACTCCAAGATTGAAATTTCCCAACTTTTGAACTAAATAAGCAACAAAACTTCAGTACAACAATTTCCCCTCAAACAGAATTCCCATTTCACCATTCAAACGAAGTTTTTGCATTAAATCCCAATCACAAACTCAATTCAATTTCCCACTGTCCATCAAAGAATCTCATAACCTATCGAAACTACACCCAACTCAGAGAAAGAGGCTCACAGCGAACAAATCTCGGGGTTTCAGTTGACAGATATAGAGGATAAAGATGCAGTAATGCGAAGACTTGGCCTTAGTGAGAGAGAGAAAGAGACAGTGTGTGCGGAAAAGCGTGTTATAATTTGGTGAGAAACTACGTGGCAGAGAGAAAGAGGGCGCCGTTTGGATGGCTCGTTAAGATAGAAATACGCAAAAGCCAGCTACCAAGTCAGCCACGACCGGCGGCAGACAGCTTTCAATGATTAGAGTAAGAGCCGCTACCTCTACCACTGGCTGTGGCTCCGTCACTGCTACAGGGTTTAGTTTTTGGGGTTAAAACCGGGTACGGGTTAACGTCGCACCAAGCCAGGATCTTCTTCGGACAAACGCTTCCTTAGCTTCCTTAGGCAAGTCGCACCAGGAATTTTAAGTTAGAACTCCTGTTGACCAATTGAATAAAATTAAATTTTGAGATATTATTAAAATTTTAAAATTCAATTAAATTTATTAAATAAAATGATTTATAATAATTTATAAAATTAATTAATTTGTAAAAATCAATCAATTGATTAATTTTTAATGATAAAAATATTAAAATAATAATAATAATTAAATTAACCAATTCAAAATTTTTATAATTAAACTGATTCGATGTTTTAATTGGTACTTTCAATTATTTGAGCCCCTTCTTATTTGTTTGAGTCCCTTCCTGTTTACAGTAATGATTGATGAGCTCATCAAGAATATCTAAAAAAATGTATCTTGGTATATCTTATTTGTTGATGACATTATTTTAGTGGATGGGACAAAAAAGATGGTCGATATCAAACTTGAACTTTGGAGACATACGTTAGAGTTGAAGCTCTTTAGATTGAGTAAGACTAAAAGTGAGTACATTGAGTGTAACTTTTTGGAACTGTGAGCGGGTACTAATGAGGAGGTAAAGATTGGTTCCAACGTTATACCACAAAAGAAGTGTTTCAAATATTTGGGTTCTATCATCTACAGTAACGAAGAGATTAATAAAAACATAATCCACCTGATCAAATCTGAGTGGCTTAAATGATGAAGCGCATCAGAAATTTTATGTGATAAGAAGATACTACTTAAAGTTAAAGGTAAATTATATTATTTAGTAATTAGACCGGCTATGCTTTATGTAGCAGAATGTTGGCTCATCAAACAAGTGTATAATCATAAGTTAACGGTGACGGAGATGAGAATGCTTCGATGGATATGTAACCTCACTAGAAGAAATAAAGTCAAGAATGTAACGGTAAGACACAGATTGAAGGTAACTAATATTATTGACAAAGTACGAGAGATAAGACTTAGATGGTTTGGACATATTACGAGGAGACACAAAACACCCCAATTCGAAAGTGTGAGAAGATCGTACTTAAAGATTGTAAGAGAAAATAAGGGAAACTTAAAAAGAATTGGGAAGAGGTGGTTGGGAACGATATGACAATGTTAGAATTTATCAAAGATGTGACCCGCAATAAAAAGTTTTGACGTACTAAAATTCAAATAAAGGAGTCTTCATAAAGATATTATTATAATCCTTCTTGTAGTTTGCCTAAACTTGTCAATAGGTAGTATTTACCTTGTAAGGATTTGGATGGATTTAGTAGCAATTATTAGTATTATTGTTATCAACATTCTTAACAGTCTTATCACCACCACCATCACCACAACTATTATTATCATTAACTTCCTTCTCTCTCTCTAGCTCTCACTGTCTCTTTCTCTTTCTCTCTCTTTCTTTCCATGTGGATCATTTAGAAGCAATCTTCTAATAGTTAGATGTAAGGCTACATAATATTAGACATCTTCAAACCTTACATCCCAGCATGATTCATACTAAATATTGTTGTTTTTGTTGTTGTTTTTGTTATTTAATTTAAGTACTTATATTCTATTTTATGCCATAAAAGCATATATCTTTGTAAATAATGATGTTGAGAAATTGATTTTATATTGAACTAAAATGTAATTTAGATTTATTTGTTTTTAAAAGTTATTATTGAGCATTACATGTCCTTAATTGGACATAAATTTCAATAATTTAAAAATCTCAAACCATAACGATAGAGGAATATTTAACGTTCAAATCATCAATCCTACTATTATGAATAGTTTGACAAAAATCATAAGAACAAATATTGGTGATGATAACAGAGTAGACTCAAACTTGAGTCTGAATTAATTTGAATATGATCAAACTTACTTTACTCTGTTGATTTTAAATCAATCCAACTTAATTTTTTATAATTAGTCAAGCTAAAAAAATATTAATCCAATTTAAATTAGATCGAATTAATTTATCTTATTAATTTCAAATATGCCTAAGACAAGATTCCAAAGTAAAATATGTTGATGGCATACAAATGGTGGAAAACAAGACACTTATTTTGGTTTAATAGTAATGAAACTGAAGAAATATGGACATCGATCATCGAAACTCAGGAAAATTGTAATAATTGCATTGGCACTGAAGATGTTGGTGGCCAACTCTCGATAACTTGTCATGAGCAGTTGACGCAGCGAAAAGTGCAAATTTGGAGCAACTCTAAGAATTCGAAATTTTATTCAATGGAAAAAACTATGTTTTTAATTACAAAAACGAACATCTTATATAGAGATAAAACTAATGGAAATCGAATAATTGAAGATAACATCAAATACTAAATCTATCAAAATAGCATATATGATAGTCACGAATTTCCTAATATAGAAAACTGTTAGAATCGTTGTTGTTTCCAAAATCAGAAAAACTGTTGAGATTTTCGATAATTACGGCGATCATATTCTTCAAGATAATCACAAGCTAACTGTTATACATCAGCAGTCTAACAAATCATCGAATCTTTTCAATCCCCTGGCATTCAACTGCCTTACCACTTGGAAATGGCCTCTTATGCCAACCAAAGCTAGAATGGTTGTGGATGATAAATGTATTATGATATTCAATCAATGGTTGTATGTATTCTTATACTAGCATCTTCACAACCAAGACACACCATAAGGCTACATCCTGCTTCGTTCTTGTTCCAACCTAAACAACCCTAACTATCCCATGCAATTAAGCCATTGATACTATGCAAAATTTATGGCAAACCTTAAATCTTGATTGAGAGCATGTTGAAGGAATAATCAAGATAACATAATAGAAATGTATATTTGATTTAGAGCACAGGTAACAAACATGAGAGAATGCTAGAAGAAAAGAAAGATACAAATAATCGAAAGAGAGAGAGAGAGAGAGAGAGAACAACATTTCCATTCGATTATGACATACTGACATGGCCGTTACAATTCAATTTACATACAATTAATATAAGATTTGGTAGTTCTTGGCATAGGGTTACAAAGCTGGACTTTATTTAAACACAGTGTATAGTGTTTAACATCTAACGATTAGTGAGCTTATGTTGTTCATTCCATCTTCGTCTTCTTCTTCATTTTCCCCTGTAACAATTCCCTTCCACTTAACATCCTTGTTAACCAAATTGATTTATGGAAAACATTTTTAAAGATCAAAGAGATATTCCCATGTCGTGTTGGCGTCACTGAGTTACTGCACGATTGTTTCTTTTAGTCATGCGTCTTCCCAGTAATGCCACTGGCACTCGTTCGACTAGGAGTGATAAATTCAGGTAATGACGAAGATGTTTTGCCTTGCTCCACATTAGCTTTCTTCAATTGTGACACATGAAACACAGGATGAAGCAACGATCCCGAAGGTAACTCTAGTTTATATGCCACCTTCCCAATGCATTGTATCACTTTATGCAGTTTATAATAAAGCGGCGACAATTATTGGTTGCTTCTTCTCTGCAAAGAATATTGCTTATGCGGTTGTAACTTCAGTAACACCATGTCACCAACTTAAAACTCCCATTCAAATCGTCTAGAATCTGTGTACTGCTTCATCCTATTTTGAGCTCTCTGCAAATGGAATTTCGTCACATTAGTCATTATTTCTTTGTTCTACAAAACCCGATCCACTTCTACCACCTTTGAATCTCCCATTATATAAGGTATATAAATCAGTGGTGGGTAACCATATAAAATCTCAAATGGTGTTGAATCGATGGATGATCGGTACATCGTATTATACCACCACTCAGCCAACACTATCCACTCACTCCATCGTTTGGGTTCTTCATCACAGAAACATCGAAAGTAGGTTTCCAAAATTTTATTCACTGCAGATAAAAAAATAAGTGCTCACGAGATATGAATGACACGCTCAGTCACTTCAGTGAGCCTCAAAGAAATGTTTTTTTATAATAATAATTACAACAGAAGTTTGTTACAGGAGAGAGAATAATGAATACAAGCCATGCATATGTTAGGGTGCTATGTACGACCAACAGACTGTACAGTAGGGCAATTAATGAATAGGAAATTATTGTATTTACATCTAGCTAACCCTATGTTTCCTGCTTTAACATTCCCCCTCAAACGAGAGGGTGTAATAACCAAGCCAAGTTTGTCTCTATGTTGCATAAAGTGTGTACATTTAAGGGCTTTAGTTAGGCAATCTGCAACCTGGAAAGAAGATGGTATGTAATCAATATCAATGACACCGACTAGGTATAACTCTCGAATGAAATGGACATCTATTTCTATATGTTTATTGCGAGCGTGTTGAACAGGGTTGGCAGCTAATGCTTTTGAACTTAATTATCACACCACATCGTGGACGGTTGTTTTAGTGTTAATCCAAGTTTAGAAAGTAGCAACTGTATCCATTTGACTTATGTTGCGCCATCTGCCAATGCTTGGTATTCTAACTCAAACTTTGACCTAGGCACCACTCTTTGTTTCCTTGATTCCCACAAGATGAGCATACTCCCTAGATAGACATAGATTCCTTAAGTAGACTTACGATCGTCAATGTTTAAGGCCTAGTCAGCATAAGTGAAGATCGTTAAGTGAGGTAGCTTGAAGGGCTTGATATGTAAACCAAGATAATGTGTTCCTTTCAAATACCTAAGCACCCTCTTAATAGCCTGAAGATGTATATTTATAGCTTGGGACATCTATTGACTTAGTTTATTGACTAACTAATCTATGTCTGGTCTTATGTTGATGAGATATTGAAGCGAGTCAATTATCCTCCGATATAGGGAAGTATCTTCCATAAGAGTTCCTTCTGTTTTGGAGAGTTGCCTTCCCGTGACCATAGGAGTTGTGATTGGTGCACAGTTATGCATATTAAATCTTTTTAAGATGTCTAAGACATACTTGCTTTGATTTATATAAACGCCTGACTTATCTCGGTAGACTTCAATCCCAAGGAAGTAATGCACAGAGCCTGGATCCTTCAGAGAGAATAGTGCATTCAGCTTTTGGATGAAGCTTGGTAAATAATGAGAGTTATTGCCTGTGATGAGTATATCATCAACATAAACAAGAATGAACTCTTTAAGTGAAAAACTAAAGGGGTTAGTAATTTTACAAATTTTCCAATTTTAACATGGTCGTCTTTAACACAAACGAAAATAAAAGCAATTAAAAAAGCACCAGAAATTTGGTAACGTAGTTTGGCACACCTTGTCTATATCTGTGGGGCCCTTACCCAGCTTAATACTTTCGCCGAAGTACAATAGATTTACCTAAGGCTTTACTAAGCCGACACCACTTAACCCTTGACACTATCTCTCAATCTCACTTCTCACAACAGAATTTCACACCTAATAGTACGATCATCTCGTACTAACCTCAAAAAAGAATTTTCTCAATCAATCTATTAACAAAAGAATAGTTAACAAATAACTCAAGTGTTTAAAATAATAAATAACAAAAACTAAATACACTTGAGATATACAAAAACAACTTCTCGATGAGTTCGCTTCTTTAAAATGGATTTGAAAATTGTTGACAAAAATTGACAGAATAAATACACTTGAGATAGATAAGAACAACTTCATGATGAGTTCGCTTCTTTAAAATGGATCTAAAAATTGTTAACAAAAATTGACAGAATCATGCAATACTCTGAACTACCTTACTACCAATAATCGACCATTGCAAGCCTGTGAACCACCAATGCGTGCCCGTGCAATGCACCAATGCATGCCCATGCAATACATAGAAAAATTAAAAAGCTAACAGTTGTGACACAGCATCCCATTTAATTCACATCAGTCATTCTAGAGACATATACGATACTAACCATGAAGTGCCACTTGCTGACCAACAAAAATCACCCACACACCTACAGTTGTTTAGGAAATTCGATCAATACATAGTTACATCAAAACTTCCAGCCATGCACCCAAACTTCACACACACGTGATGTATCACACCCCCTCTTAAGATAGACTTCAATCCAAGATAGAATTCTTTTTTAACTAGAAGAATATCTATATAGCTTTTAGATCTAAGTTATTATCCAATTAATATCTTATATATCATCATCATCATCACCCAGTTCGAAATCCCGCAATGAAGCAGGATCTGGAGAGGTTCGATAGTACGCAGCCTTACCTCTACATAGTAAAGAGGTTGTTTCCGGTAATATCTTATATATCCAATGAATAAATAATGTCAAAACTAATTACTTAGATATATAACATATATCCTAACAGTAAGGTTTTTATGTTGAAGAAAGAATAGAGATACGTCACTTTTTGAAGTTTCTAACCCCCATTGTAGTAAAGTGAAATGCAGTCGATCAAACCAAGCACGAGGTGCTTATTTTAAACCATAAATGGCCTTCACCAGTTTGCACATATGCTTTGAATGGCATGGATCTTTAAAACCTTTTGGCCATCGCATGAAGACATCTTCCTGAAGAAAGTCGTTGAGAAACACATTATTTACATCCAACTGCCGAATTTCCCGATTTAATGAGACAACTATAGTCATCATAATGCGAATGGTGGTAGGCTTGACAACAGGGCTAAAAGTTTCTCCATAATGAACCCCAGGTGTCTACTAAAAACCCTTTGCGACAAATCTAGCCTTATGTTTAAAAATGATGCCATCAGGCTTTAATTTGGTTTTGAAGATCCACTTACAGTCGACTAGTTTTTCTTTACTAGTGTAAGGTACTAAGTCCACGTCCTATTTCTGAGGTCGACGAAGGTACACATAGTGGACTTACTGTGTGATTTAGAGAGTTTAATACAGGAAGATGTTGTTCTTAATTCTTCATTGTATCTTCAGTGGTAACCCTGTATTATTGAGAGTTGATGATTAGTGGGATGACATAATCACTCTTAGATGATGTCAAGTGGCGATGTACGAACCCTTCAATGCATGGAAACGTCGATGCATAAAAAATAACATGTTTGGAAGTATATATTCATCTAGTTGTGCTGAGACACTAGCAACCTTTCTGATTGGAGGCAGGGCCAAGATATACACACTTCTAGCTATGGAATTGGACCTTATGAGCATTATAAGGTTTCAAACATGGGTAACAAACACACCCAAATGGTTCGAGTGTTTTGTAGTCGGGTTCAACTTTGTAGTACAAACATAAGGGGTTTGAACCATTTAGAGTGGGTGTTGGTAGTATGTTTATGATGTAGACAGCCACTTAGAAGGCATCAACCAAGTAAATGAGAGGAAGGCGAGCCTGAGCAAGCAATGTCAGACCTATTTTGACAATATGTCGATGTTTCCTCTCAACTCGACCATTCTGAACAAACGTGTAAGGGCAAGTAAATCGTATTTGAATACCCACTGCTTGTGTGACAGGAATGAGTGGTTTATATTCAGTCCCGTTATCACACTGAAGAGACTTTATCTTAGTGTCAAACTGGTTCTCAACATATGTCTGAAATAAGTTGAATGCATGTATGGCTTCTCCTTTATGTTTTAGTGCATACAACCATATATATCTATTGAAATCATCTAGGAAGTGGATGTAGTACTGATGACCATTTGCAGATTGCACAGTCAAAAGTCCCCAAATGTCTGTATGTATTAATTCTAAAGGAGAAAAAGCGTGAGACTCGGACCTTGTAAATGGCAACTGTTTAGATTTACCATATTGGCAAGCTTCATATACAAATTTCAGAAAAGAAATGTTGGCATTGCATTTATTTAAGATTTCCTTTAAGATCCTATCATTAGGGTGCCTTAGTTTGTTATGCCACTTGACAAATTCAGTCATATTCTCCTTTTGAAGAATCAAAAGGAGGAGAAGCTGCTATATTCATCTGTGCTTGCCACGCCACTCTATCCATGGGATATAGTCCTCGTTTTGCTTTCCCATGCACTAGAGATTTGCATGTCTTCTTATCCTTCACAACACATTCATCATTAGTGAAATGTATATCAATATCATTATCTCTAATGAGTTTGTTGACACTCATTAAATTTTTAGTTGCTGAAGGAACCAATAAGACATCATTTAGTTGGATTGTTGAATTAGAAATAGGCAAAGAAGTGGAATCAATACTAGTTACTCGCTTTTTCTCATTAGTGCACGTATAGAGATATGCCTTACCTACTGGAGTATAATAGTTAAGTTGAGCAGTGTCAGATGTGACGTGGTAAGTGGCACCACTGTCCACGTACCAAGACGGATATGCTACTGACTAAGATTGAGCTTCAGCATAGCAAACTTGAGTTGGATAATTGTTTGAACTTTGGCTGTACGTTTGTAACATCCTGTTACCGATGCGATGAGCATATGGGTACGGGTAGAGTTGTGATTGCATATTTAGTGATCGAGTGCTTTGTGGCCTCTGAGATAGATCATTTTGCACATGCATACATAGTGACATGCATTCATGATTATTTCAGCATTTAAATTGTGATTATGAGTTGAATTGTGAATTTTGAGATAATTGAGTTAGATTCGATTTTAAAGTGAAATTGGGGATAATTTGAGTTGTATAATTGAGTTAGAGTGAGAATTGAGTATTAGAGAATTGAGAACTGAAAATCAAGTATGAGATTGAGTGTTTTATATTTTTGAGGAATTATGAGAATTTTTCTGAAATTTTTAGAGTTATGAGTTCGGACCGTGAAATTAGTTTAGAGACTGATGATTGTGATTCCGGTTCCGAAAGTGAGTGGTAAATGGCTTGGGAAAGTTAGATTTGTGAGTTTAATAATTGTTGTGATAAGCCATTGAAATTAGAGATTGAAATTAAGTGAATTCGAGGACTGTGATCTATAGGTTTAAATTAAACCCTATATATATAAGAGTTAGGTTTTGTTTTGGGAGTTAGAAAATTTCTCCTTCTTTCTCTTCTCTCCCCGTCGACGGTGTGATCTTCTTCCTTGGGAGAGTTTGCTTGCTTCCTTTCTCCTTGTGGTTGGAGAGTTACTAGAAGCTTGGAGTTGTGTTGATTGGCTTGGATTGAGGAGTTTATCGTGAGTGAAAGAGCTTGAGAAGTTTTCGGAGATTCTAGGGTTACCGTGCGATTATGTGATTTGGTAAGTTTTATTGTGTTTAATGTTGTATTTATGGTTGTTTATGGCATTTATGGTATTAAATGAGTTCGATAGGGTAGTTAAGAGTGTTTAATGGAGGTTTAATGGAGTATTAATGGCGAAAAATGACGATCGGAGAAGATGAAATGGTTGCACGTCGCGACGTCTGCATGGGGCCACGCCGTGACGAGAAAAGGTGTGTTCGCCGCGGCGAGCTGCTTGAGACGTCGCGGCGAGCAAGTTAATTTGATGCCGCGGCGAGTGATAGGTTGACGTCGCGGCGAGGCGCAGAGGAATGTTTGCCGCGACGAACGTTTCTCATGTGCATGGCGTCGTCTTCGTCGTCGCGATTTAATGGTCATACGTCGCGGCGAGGGGGCGAAAATTATGAAGTGAAATGGTTTAGTCCTTTGAGCATATCTTTTAGTATAGACCTCCAATTGAGACGATTCCAGATTCGTTGTGATCTAGAGAAAGAGGTTTTCAAGTGAGGTTAATAACAAGAGTTCGAAATTTAATTTAGCGAGTTCTCAGTCATAGAAAGAGAGCTGATTCTAGTTCCTAAAGTGACCTAAGAGTTGTGTTGTGACTATTGGAGCATAATTTAGAGTTTAAATGAGAGATTTGCGAAATTGATGGATATTATTGACCTAGTGAATAGTGAATTTTGGTTGTGAATCGAGAGATAGCGGATTGGGATCAAAGCGCTGGAAAATCATGATCATGCATCATATAATTTTAAATGTGAGACATGTTCATCAGTGAATTTATTTGATTGAGCATTTAGTGATGAGATGCATTTGAATTTTTATAGAGGCGTCGTTGGATCGACAGTCCACGATATTCTTTGGGACTTCAGCAAAGCTTCGGAAGTTCTGGTGAGTAACCTAGTTGGTTCCTCGATCTTTGTGTGATAATATGTCTTTGTGAGTGTGAATTAATTGTTAATGTGAATGATATAAATGTGAGATAAATGTGCTGAGATTGTGAATACTTGTGATTGTGAATAAGTGTATAGAATTATGAGTAAGTGCTCTGATTGTGATTAGCGAGTGAAGTGATAATATATGTGTTAGTGACTGTACAAGTGTTAGTGCATGCCTAGCATGATTATAAGCGGTAAATAAACAGTTGTGACTGGAGCAATTAGTGACCAGAGCTTTAAGCTCGAATATCAGTGAAAAAGGGAAATAGTGCATACCCAGAGGGCTCTCCTATCCCTAATGTGAGTGAGCAGTAGTGCATACCCAGAGGGCCCTCCTACTTGCTGAAAATGTGATAATTGTGAAAAGTGCCCGAATGGAAAAGTGTTAACGCTCAGTCACAACAGCCTCATAAAATGAGAATTTGCATACATTATGCATCTGACTGCGTAGTGAAATTGAGAATGCGTGTGATATGTGACAATTGTGAAGTGACATGCCTGGGTTATTTTATTGTATAAATGTGTGAATTGTGTCAATGTTCTAATATGAGTTAAATTATACTATGCGATATATTATGTGTATATGCATGAGTTGGTGAACCATCAATGATGGTTTCTCATTGAGTTCACAAACTCACCCAACATTGCTAATATTTTTCAGGGCAGCGTTAGTAGGTTTCTAGCTCCCGAGATAGGCGTTTTCCTGCTGTGCGAGTTTTTGGACTAGTGAATCAATGACACACAGGTTGGTCAGCTGGAGCGACTTTTGAGGATGACCTAGTATAGACATCTTTATCAGTTTCCTTTTTGGTTTATTGTATTGAGACTTTAGGGGACTGATAGATTGGTCTATATTTTGGATTGATATTATGCAATGAAAGATTATTATTGTGGTTTTAAATTTTAGTGATTTGCGTATTGCGGTTTAATTATTTTGATGCCATTCGAGTATTTAGTGATAGTTGCGAGAGGTAGCACTTCCTTGCTGTGGGATATGCGTCGGTACGACCCACGGACGTCCCGGTGCGTACCCTATGATAAGGGGGCGCTACATTAGGTGGTATCAGAGTATGGTTTGGCATCTTTTGGGCATAGTATATTTTAGGCTTGAATTTCAGTGAGAAAAGCAGAAATTGATCAGATTCTTGTTGATTGTAGGTCATCCGTGCTTGGAGAGCAAGTGGATCAACCAACTGACCTAGGATCTGGGAGCTAGTAGAGAGTCCCCTGTGCCTCATTCTGATGAGATGCCTCCCAGAGTTCCCGCGAGACGGGAGAGGAGGTACGATAGACCGCGTAAGCAGGGAGCGGTTGACTTCTATGGCAGCACCGACCCTGCGGAGGCTGAGGGATGGTTAGAGAGGACTGAGAGAGTCCTGGATCAGATGGATTGTGATGCAGAGGAGAGGTTCGATTATGCAGTGTCTTTGCTTCAGGGTTTCACTTATCAGTGGTGGAAGACTGTTCCGGGCAGTTCTTCCAGGCCCTGCATGTTGACTTGGGACGATTTCTTGCGGGCATTCAAAGATAATTTCATGCCCAAGGTGTATTTAGAGATGAAGATGCAGGAGTTTCTTGAGCTGAGACAGGGGTCGATGTCAGTGGCCGACTATGAGGTCAGGTTCAATGAGCTGTCGGCGTACGCTTCTACTTTGATTGCTTCAGAGTCTGACAGATGCCGTAGATTTGAGGGCGGACTCAATCTAGAGATCCGTACCCTGTTAGCCCGATCGGACATGGGCAATTTTATCGAGTTGAGAGCTGCTGCTGTGAGGATTGAGCAGTTGCTGAGGCAGAGTCAGCCTGAGACTGGATCGGGACCCAGGGGCAAGAGGCCCAGTGATAGTCAGGGCAGTGCGAGTAGAGGGTTTAGTAAGCGTCAGAGTAGGTCTTTCAGGTCATCTGGGAGTGGTAGACAGTTCAGATTTGGGCATAGGGGCAGATTTGCTCAGTCTAGTGGTGGCCGTAGCGGGGCTAGAGGTTCAGGACAGATGATCCCGCTATGTGAGTACTGTGAGAGGAGACACAGTGGAGAGTGCTGGAGGTTTTCCGGAGCGTGCCTCAAGTGTGGTTCCATGGACCATCAGCTCCGAGAGTGTCCCTTTACTGTAGAGGCCCAGTCTGCTGTGACTGGTAGATCTGGTAGTGTTACCTCAGTGCAGCAGAGCCGTGGAGGTGGCTCTGGTGGTCGAGGCCGAGGCCGAGCTGAGGGATCTGTAGTGAGGTCTGAGGAATGAGTGTGAGCAGCAGATCCAGTGCCGTAGTCTATGTCATGACTCGGCAGGAGGCTCAGGAGTCTCCAGATGTTGTTGCGGGTATGATTTTGATTTCTGGCTTTGAGGTTTTTCCATTGATAGATCCTGGATCCACTCATTCTTTCATTGCACCGTATGTGGCATGTAGACTGTATTGTGATAGGGAGAGATTGCAGTGTGGGTTGCAGGTGAGTACTCCTTTGGGTAGTACCACTGCTTTGGGTGAGGTCTGCAAGTGATGTCCGATAGTGATTGATCAGGCAGAGTTGAGTGCAGACCTGATAGTGTTGTCTTTGAGCGAGATTGATCTGATTCTAGGGATGGACTGGCTTACTGCGCATAGGGTTGTGATGGATTGTTATACTAAGGAGGTCGTGTTAGATTCTCCTGGTCAGCCTAGAGTTATTTTTAGAGGTGTCAGTCAGGCAGTGCCAGCTAGGATGATCTCGTTTCTGAGCGCCCTGAGATTGATGCGTGGTGGTTGTGAGGCATTTTTTGCTCATGTGGTGGACACCAGGATTGAGCAGAGGTTGCAGGATATTCCCGTGATTAGGGAATTTTCGGATGTGTTCCCCGATGAGTTACCGGGTTTGCCACCGGATCGAGAGACGGAGTTTGGGATTGACCTCATTCCAGGTACTGCTCATATATCTATACCTCCATATAGGATGACACCAGTGGAACTGAGGGAGCTTAAGGCTCAGTTGCAGGAGTTGTTGGTTAAGGGGTTCATTAGACCCAGTGTTTCGCCGTGGGGAGCTCCAGTGCTGTTTGTGAAGAAGAAGGATGGGACTTTGAGGCTGTGCATCGACTATAGGCAGCTCAATCGTGTGACTGTCAAGAACAAGTACCCACTGCCTAGGATCGATGATTTATTTGATCAGTTGCAGGGAGCCCAGGTGTTTACTAAGTTGGATTTGAGATCTGGGTATTATCAGCTGAGGATTGCAGAGGCCGATGTGCCTAAGAGTGCGTTCAGGAGCAGGTACGGGCATTTCGAGTTCTTAGTGATGCCGTTTGGGTTGACCAATGCCCCGGTAGCCTTCATGGCCTTGATGAATAAGGTATTTCGGCCCTACCTGGATCAGTTTGTGATTGTGTTTATTGACGATATTTTAGTGTATTCGAGGAGTAGTCAGGAGCATGCGGAGCATCTGAGGATTGTGCTACAGATCATGAGAGAGAGACAGTTGTATGCCAAATTCACAAAATGTGAATTTTGGCATGATGAGGTAGTATTTTTAGGCCATATCGTGTCTGGTGAGGGTATCCGGGTGGATCCTCACAAGATTGAGGCAGTGCAGAGTTGGGAGGTTCCGAGGAACGTGTCAGAGTTGAGGAGTTTCCTCGGTTTAGCAGGATATTACCGGAGGTTTGTCGAGGGGTTTTCAGTGATCTCAGTCCCTTTGACAAAACCTCTGAGGAAGCATGTGACCTTCAGTTGGACTGATGAGTGTCAGCGGAGCTTTGGCATCGATTGACTATGGCACCAGTGTTAGCTTTGCCGTCAGGGTCCGGAGGTTTTGAGGTATTTAGTGATGCGTCGCAGCAAGGATTAGGTAGTGTTCTGATGCAACATGGGAGAGTTATAGCGTATGCCTCGAGACAGTTGAGGTCTCATGAGAGGAATTATCCAGTGCATGATTTAGAATTGACTGCAGTGGTGTTTGCTCTGAAGATCTGGAGACATTATTAGTATGGGGAGACGTTCCAGATCTTCACGGATCATAAGAGTTTGAGATATCTGTTGAGTCAGAGAGAGTTGAATCTGAGACAGAGGAGATGGATTGAGCTGTTGAAGGACTATGACTGCACGATTGAATATCATCCAGGGAAGGTCAATGTGGTGGCAGATGCGTTGAGTAAGAGATCTCATATCAGTGCAACTCAGATTCAGATTGATAGATTGCCCAGTTTGATTCAGCTGAGAGCACTTAATGTGCAGATGGATGTGGCTCAGGATGGAGCTTTGATCGCTACTCTGAGACTGAGGCCGATATTACAGGATCGGATCAGGAGAGTCCAGGGTCAGGATCCAGTGTTGGTGAGGTTGATGGACAGAGTTAGAGCTGGTCAGGGTTCAGATTTTGAGTTGAGAGATGAGACTCTTTGGATGGGTCAGAGGTTGTGTGTGCCAGATGTTGATGATCTGAGACGAAAAATTTTAGAGGAGGCGCATGTGGCCGCTTATGCCATGCACCCTGGCGTTACCAAGATGTATAATACTCTTAAGTTGCATTTCTGGTGGTCAGGTATGAAGAGGCAAGTGGCAGAGTTCGTTTCTCGGTGTTTGACGTGCCAGCAGGTTAAGGCTGAGCACCAGGCCCCAGTTGGGAGATTACATTCGTTACCCATTCCGGAGTAGAAATGGGAGCGAATCACTATGGATTTTATCATGGGGTTGCCTAGGACGCCGAGACAGTATGATTCTATCTGGATCATAGTGGACCGGTTGACCAAATCAGCTCACTTCTTACCAGTGCGAGAGAATAATACTCTCGATCAGTTGGCCCAGAAGTATGTGGCAGAGATTGTGCGACTGCATGGGGTCCCAGTATCGATAGTGTCGGATAGGGATCCCAGATTTACTTGAGGTTACGGAGGAGCTGCGATCGACAAGATTGGGTTCGAGGTTGAACTTTAGTACATCGTTTCATCTTCAGACAGATGGGCAGAGTGAGAGGACGATCAAGACTGTTGAGGATATGCTGAGAGCTTGTGTATTAGAGTTCGAGAGGTGCTTGGGACGATGATTGGCTCGATTGAGTTTGCGTACAATAATCGATGCAGAGCGATATTGGGATGGCACCGTATGAGGCCTTGTATGGGAGACCGTGTAGATCACCTCTTTACTGGGATGAAGAGGGTGTGAGGATGCTTGAGGGCCCCGAGCTGATCCAGGATACGGTGAATAAAGTGAGATTGATTCGGAGTCGCATCAAGGCGGCTCAGGATAGACAGAAGAGTTATGTGGATCAGCATCGACGTAAGATGGAGTACAGTGTGGGCGATAGAGTGTTCCTCCGAGTGTCACCTTGGAGAGGAGTGCTGAGATTTGGCCGTAAGGGCAAGTTGAGTCCTCGTTATGTCAGTCCATATGAGATTACTGAAAGGATTGGACCGCTGGCCTATAGATTGGCTTTGCCTAGTGAGATGTCCCAGTTGCATGATGTGTTTCATGTGAGTATGCTCCGGAGATATCACTCAGACCCGACTCATGTGATTCCAGCTTAGGAGATTGAGATAGCTAGTGATATTAGTTATGTTGAGGAGCCAGTGCGGATTATCGGATCTCGGGTTAAGCAATTGAGGAGCAGGGTGATTCCATTGGTAAAAGTCCTATGGAAGAACCACTCATCGGAGGAAGCAACTTGGGAGACTGAGGAGCACCTGAGGAGGCAGTACCCTCATCTGTTCGACCAGTCAGGTATGAAATTTCGGGACGAAATTTTTATTTAGGAAGGGAGAATTGTAACATCCGCTACCGATCGATGAGCATATAGATGCAGGTAGAGTTGTGATTGCATATTTAGTGATCGAGTGCTTTGTGGCCTCTGAGATAGATCATTTTGCACATGCATACATAGTGACATGCATTCATGATTATTCCAAATTTAAATTGTGATTATGAGTTGAATTGTGAATTTTGAGATAATTGAGTTAGATTCGATTTTAAAGTGAAATTGGGATAATTTGAGTTGTATAATTGAGTTAGAGTGAGAATTGAGTATTAGAGAATTGAGAACTGAAAATCAAGTATGAGATTGAGTGTTTTATATTTTGAGGAATTATGAGAATTTTTCGGAATTTTAGAGTTATGAGTTCGATAGTAAAATTAGCTTAGAGACTGATGATTGTGATTCCGGTTCCGAAAGTGAGTGGTAAATGGCTTGGAAAAGTTAGATTTGTGAGTTTAATAATTGTTGTGATAAGCCATTGAAATTAGAGATTGAAATCAAGTGAATTCGAGGACTATGATCTATAGGTTTAAATTAAACCCTATATATATAAGAGTTAGGTTTTGTTTTGGGAGTTAGAAAATTTCTCCTTCTTTCTCTTCTCCCCCCGTCGACGGTGTGATCTTCTTCCTTGGGAGAGTTTGCTTGCTTCCTTTCTCCTTGTGGTTGGAGAGTTGCTAGAAGCTTGGAGTTGCGTTGATTGGCTTAGATTGAGGAGTTTATCGTGAGTGAAAGAGCTTGAGAAGTTTTCGGAGATTCTAGGGTTACCATGCGATTCTGTGATTTGGTAAATTTTATTCTATGATTAGGGTTTCCGTGAGTTGAAGGTTAAATAAGACAAGTAACTAAGGAGGTTCTTAGGAGGACCTGATAGTGGATATACTGGATCAGGTATCGCAGTTCCAGTGAGTTCAGATCTCACAACAACACTCCTTACCAAATTATCTCTTTTGTGTTGATCATAGTGGAAATGTGTTTGGTTTAAACCCTGCACAAAATGGTGCAATGGAATCTCTTGTTGCTTGTTTGAAACACAGCATAAACCATTCAGAGCTGTTATCAAAGGAAGAGCTAAGAACACTAACTTATCAAGCAAAGGACCAACAAGACAGCATCGATAATCAATCAACCCATCTCATGAAGCTATACACCCAAATATCACTATCTTAACCATTGAAGGTACTACAAAGTCATAAACATAACATTGCATGTGAGGACACATTTTATATCAACCAATGATCACTACACTACTACAGGGACCCAAAACCAATGATTAAAGTACAAAAAACTTCAGAAAATGAAACATTAAGTTGATTCTTGTCGTTTATTAAGAGAAGGCATAAAAAGAAAGAAATTTATGAACTTACAGTGTCTTGAATTTCTAATAGCTGCCTGGTGACTGCGTGAATGGGAAAAGAACATACAAAGTTATAAAACAAAGGAAATGTCCTGTATTAGACATAAAAACAATGTATTGTAGCTTTAAAACTGCAATATTTGACACCCTAATCTCATCTTAACAAACTGGAGAAGAGAGAGCAGACAGGCGCCTAATTGTCTGTTCATTTCAACTGATTTGATCCTTCTTGTCAGGATATCGCCAAAAATGCTATCCGATTGAAACTTTGAATGCCTCCAACTTCTTGTTGGATATCTGTTGCTCAAATTAAAGAATTACCACGAAGAAGTCCTTGTATCAACACTCACACGGATTCCTGAATTTATGCATCAACTGTTACAGTAATTCCTGATGCTCATACACAAGTCACTGGCCCTTTTACTTTACACTCCACCAATCACACGGAACAAACCAAAGGCGAACTACAGCTTACCCAATGACACAGTCCACTAGATACTTAGCCAATCAAGTTTTTTAAAAAAATAGGGATACTTACAGGCAAAGAAGACGAGGGAACCGGCTTACTCGATCTTCTATGACCTGCAAAATTATCACAAAGAAAGCAGAAATTATATACTTATATACCCAAACAAATACATACACACATATCATATAAAAGTACATACCCAGAGACAAGAGAGGAAGTCTACAGAGAACAGGGGTGTGAAGAGCAACTTGCATCGGAAATACTAGAAAATGGGTTACTCTCTTCGTGCATGACACTCAACAATATGCATATGATAGAAGAAGATGAAGAAAAACACAAAAAGATAAAGTTTTTGGGGTTTGTTTTTCGATTGATTAGAAAGAAGTTTTGAATTCCGAGGCAACACAATCCTGGCTTCGTCTTCCGTTCTCAGTCTGGACTTGGATCATAAGATTGAAATTAAATATAGGTTATGGTTAGTTAGACAGTAGATTTTTTCGTCAACTCTAAGGTCGTGTTATATACTTATACGTCTAAGTTGCCAAATAGGAAATGCCAATGAAGTTGAACTTGTGAACTAGTTTTTTTTTTTTTGGAATTAGACTTAAACCTATTTTCATCCTTATAAAAATTAAGTCAATATCACTGATAATTAACAACAGAATACACAAATATGTAATAAAAATTATTAAATATATATTTGAATTTTAAAACTCAAAATAATTTAACATATTAAAGACTCCAATTAGTATAAGATATGTATTGATAATACGGTCTATTAAAGGAATATATGTGGTGCTATCGTCACCATGCTTTACACATTTCTTTGTTAATCTCAAACTTTGGTGTGTACAGTGTACACAACAAGAAACAAAGGCAATTGCATGAACACGTTCATTGGACTTTGTCCTAGAGGTAATTAGTAACAATATTAAGTTTAACCCAACAATACAGCAAGGTAACTGAAAAATAATGAAACAAAAAGTTGACATGCAAGGCCTCGGGTGTGCAAAACCAAGATGGGATTGAGCATAGGAAAAGCAGGATATCAGAAGATGAGGGCAATTCCTTATGCTTGCTGCACCGTGCTTGGTCCAGGACGGCCATGTTTTTTACACTTTTGAGTTGTCTGGTTCATCTGTTTGGTTTGTAGACATGGCTAAGCTTTAGCATGGTATGGATTATAGGAGAAAGAAGATGGGAGAGCCATGAGAGGTGGATAAAGAAAAAGCTCCAGAAGCACCTTACTGTGTTTTGGTTTTCCTTCCACGTTCTGCATATAATGATTAAATGAACTACACAGAAGCATCTCAAACAACCATTTCTGCTTCTTTAGGACTGGAAGGGATGCCAATATCCAACCTCATTGTAGGTTTGTATTCCTCTGGTATAGCAGCACCGGCTTGAATGCAGATTTCCACAACAGCAGGGGCTTGTCCATAGAAGCTCTTCAGCTCTCGTCGCAGTGGTGGCCCCTTCACATCAGGAACATGCCATACATACCTTGGCGGTATCAAGTCATCGAGCACTGCAGCTTGCCAACCGTGCTGTCCGTTACGTTGTTGGTGCTTGTGCGCCCCACAGTTTTGCGCTTTGTGCCCACTAGGTCCAACATGCACCTCCGGGCAATATCCACAGACTCTCACTGGGTACATTTTCATCAGCTTATTGGCTCCTTTTCTCATTTTTTCCCATGCTGCTAATGTTTCTTCAGCAAGCAACAATTTTTCGTCCTCATTAGATGGTGCTAGTATTTGTGAGATAGGTGTTTCAGTCAACAGTGGCTTCGGAGGAACTTCAGGGACAGGATCCGGTAGATCACTTTCATCTGCATCAATAAATTCACTTTTGTTGATCCGAATTATTGGCTTTCTTCTCCTTTTTGTAGGATAATCAGGAATATCAACACCTGCTTGAATGCAGAGCTCAACAGCAGCAGCTATTCGGGGAATTGAAAATCTCTCATAATGAGTAATACGCTTGGCAAGTCGATCATAAAGGTGGTAGGACTCAATAGGAGCTAGCACATCTTCAACAGCTGCATTTGTCCATAAATGTAGGCCCTTGCGAAGAGTAGCATATTTGCCTTTACACGATTTGAATGGATGTCCCTCAGGTCCTACATGGATTTCGTTACACCAACTACAAAATGCAGAAAATAAGCATATCAAAACATTCACCAAGGATTTTTTATGAACCTGATGAAATCTCTGTGTCCAATTGCTTCACATGAATATATGCATCTTGGATCAAGAATACTATTATTTAGCTGTGACCTACACATATTATACCAAAAACTTATGGAGTCGATGCCATCAGCCTGCCAAATTGAAGGTTCTGGTAATTAATGACCTCATTAGTTTCTCTAAACATAAAGATAGTAGACAATACCAAATGGCAAAAGAAATTAAAAACTAGTTATTCTGGCACGTGATTAATATTTCCAGCCTATAGCTATCAAACAAAGTCACCAATGTCCTATACCCAATACCACACTTGTCCAAATGATGCCCCAAAGGATGAACTAGTTCAATTAATGCTCAAGTCTATTGTAACAACAATCATGTTCCACGATGATAATCATTGGGACAAAGTACCCATTCTATGTGATTGTAAATAAGAGGATGAAAATTACCCACAAGCATGTACCGGCACCACCTTCAACAACTTCTTGAGATTGTTAATTAGCGTAATCCTTGCATTGTATACATCATAAGCAAGTGGCACAAGGCTCTTAACAACCAAGCCCTTCCTTGGAGGTGGACCTCTCCCTTTAGGTTTATCTTTTCTGTTCTTGAGTCTTTCCCTTGCAGCCCGCCTCAACTCCACAATGGGTATTGGAAATGGCTTCTTTTCATTCTTTGAGTAATATTTAGGAAAATCAGCATTTTGAGGAAGTTCACTTGTGATCACAAATGTTTGTGATTGACATAACTTCCTTGCTGTGATTTTGCACTTTAACTGATGTCTAAGTTTACCATTGTTATGCTGAAGCAGAAAACACATGGATAAACAACCAACCCAAAAGGAAAAGAGCATGAAGAGCAACAAAAAGATCTCGATGGTTTTTAACAACTATACTTGGCAAAGCCAAGCTAATTGCTGGAATATACGAAGTGCAATTAGGATAAGTTTTTTTTTTTAACTCTACGGACAGCGAAAACTTCGACCATCACATGCAGTACATGATATCTGAAACTGCTCAATTTAGAAAGATAACAATTATTCTCACACTTCCCATGAATCAAAGTGAACTGAAGCAACTGTGGAATATAAGATTAGCACCTTAATTGTTACTCTGATCTGTAAACTTCGCTGTAAACTTCGAACAGGCAAACAGTTACCAGACATATTCAATTGTAACAAATCATGATACAAGAATTTCCATAGGAAAGTTATTAACACCGTCACTGATCTTTGCATAATCAAAACTCAAAATGGAGTAATTGATACTGACTGTCCTTCCAGATACCAACCACACAAAACAAAGCCACGAAAGCATAGCAATTGAAGTTCACTACAGAGCAGCGAAAGCATACCAACAAGAGTTAGCCCAAATTAAGACAAAAAGTTACTGACTACAGCCGTTTAGTGACACAGAGGTTGCAAGCCTAATTTTACTCGAAAAGGTAAAAAGCATAACTAAGTGACACAACAAGAGGGATGAAATCAAAAGCTATTCAAACTGAAATGCCTTCTGCTGACAGAAAAAATAAATACTCATCAAGCACTAGATGCGATTTAAACTCAACAAGAAAAACCCGTTTCAACCAAGCATCAAATTCCAGTTAGTTCCAGCGTATACATAGCACTGAAACGCTCCATACCTGCAAAGAATGAAGGAAACCAAGACCTGGGCAATGGTTAAATTTGACAAGCTCCGATCTTTTCTGATAAGAAACCGTAAAGGCGCCAACTTTAGCAGGGAAAACCGTTGATTCACAGCGCAACAGAGCCATGGAAAAGGAATATGCAGTTTACAGAACCTCACTGTGTCGAAGAAACCAATAGCAAAAGAGGATTACGTAATCTGCCAGCAAAAGGGCACTAATTTATCTAATGGAAGCAGAAGTCTAAGTGTCTTATGGGAAGATGATGAATAGAGAAGAATGGAGTAGCCTGAGCCAGTACACATCAGCCATCTCTATGGCAAGATAGAAGAGAGAGTGGACTGAAAATCTGAGATATAATTGGGCTCGCATGGGAAATGGTATTTTTACTCTTTCGATATCTTGTGAAGTGTAAAATCTAAATTTGGGCCTAAAATGCCTATTCTATGTCTCCTAGAAGAATATTATTTAAATATTATAAAATCTTTATATACTTTAAATAATTAAATAACAATAGAAAGAGATAAATCATAAATTTTTAAAAATTATAATTAGTGTATTATCATATGATTCTTTTATTTGCAATAATAATTTCATAATGTTACTTATCTTAATTTTGCTTATCTTGATTCGATTCTCACGATTCAAACGGACTATAGTAATATTATTCTACCGATCTCTAGAAAAATGGACAAATGCCTAAGCTCAGATTAGAGATGTTGGTACACCATAGAGGTAGATGCATTGGTGTTCCAATGGTCAGTCCAATCGATAGAGCTATAAAATACAACATTGATGCAGCAGTTTACGATGCTACGAGAACAAGGTCGTATGACGTAGTCATAATGGGACAAAGGGGTCAGTTTGTTAAATGTTTTTATGAGTTTTCCTACTCATATTACACTCCTCTTATTGCGGAAGCCATAGCTTTCAAAAAGACTCTATCTTGGTTTATACACACTGGAGATATATCAGTGGAGGTAGAGACCAATTGCCTTCAACTGGTACAACAATTCCATGGATCCAACGACGGCATTAATGAGTTGGGAGTGATTCTGAACGAGTGCAAAGTTACAGTTACAAGATTTAAGTCCTTTACTTTTACCTAAATTTTCAAGCATGTGAATAGGATAGCTCACTTATTAGCTAAAGCATCTACTTGATATCCCAATAGACATAGTTGGGATAAGCCGCCTTTTTTGTTAGATACTCTAAACTATGATACAAGATTATCCCAATAAATAAACCCAACTTCCAAAAAAAAAAAAAGGTTCCAATCCTATGTCATTAACTTTAAGCCACAAATTTAACAATGAGACAGAGTTATTTGTGGTGTTATAAAATGGCACGAGGTTGGAACTTCACAAACGGCACAGAAGATCTGATGTCCGATTCTCATGTTTGTATTGTGTAAAACACTTCAATAACTATTGAATGTTAATATCATTTAACTATGGAATTTGATCAAGAAATAAAATTGTGCTTATACAATGCTTTAAAAATTGAGTTGGTTCGATTGATTTATTAATAAAACTTTAAATTGATAAATTTTTATTTTGTTTTAATTTATCAGTTTAATTTAATTTAATTTTTTTTTGCTAAAATCAACCAATTAATTAATTAACTGACTAATTTTATAACCTGACCAGTTTTATAAATTGAAATTAATTAATTAATTTTATTTAACAATCTTTTTTAAATCTTTTTTAAATAAAGTTTACATTTTCGATAAGTATATCTAGACTTCCACATTATGAAAACTCTTTAAGATTCTTTGTGTACTTGCATCAATTTTTTTTTTCTAAATAACAGTTTTAAATGGATTCTGTTCAAGCAGCCTTTAAAATATATTATGGCTGCTCCGAAGCACCTCACCCTATTTACTCTTAGATTGTGCATTCTGATTAGTAAACATGCTGTACGTTCCTGGCCTGAAAACCTTAAGATTATTGTCTGAAAGTCCGCACAAGGACTATGCAAGGTTGCAGTGTAAAGATTCTTGAAGAAGCAACTAGAATAACGTATATAAACAAGGAACTGATTCATCTCCAACAACAGATCCAGAGAAATAGGACAGACAGACAGAAGTTTGGCAAGTACTGTTGATTGTTCAAAACAGGGAGTGACAGTGGACAAAGAGGCAATGAACAGCATTCAACATGTGAATAAAACTCATTTAAGGAGGGTCTTGACAATGGATTTCACATTGAGCTTTTTGAGATCAGTATAAGACTGCCCGCAGCCTACGAACATGACTGGTGAACCAGAGATGTAAACCATTGACAGTGCTGCTCCAACCTGCACCCATTGAAACCAGAAACTCGAAATTATTCCATGATTGTAATAGAAAACTGTAAAAGGAGAAAGGATTTGAGGTTTTAGGTAAAGAAAAATGAAGGGATGTTGTCTAGGAAGAAGATGGAGACCACAGGGTACAATGTCCTTTACCTTATCATCAATGGTGTCAAACTTAGTGAGCAAAATCCCGTCGATTACGCTCGGATTAGAAGAAGGAGAGAGATCAGCTAATTTCTGCACATATGCACAAAATGAAAAAGAACCATTGACTGGTAAACCGATTCTCGAAGAAGGAAAATAAAACCGATATTGGAGAAGCTCAATACAATAGTGGAACCTGATTGAATTTTGATAATTGGTCAACAGCATCATTTCCAACTAATGCCTCACCAACAAACAAGACCAGATCGGGATTGTTGACGGAAATAAGCTTTGAAAGGGCTCTCATTAACGGCTCATTATCCTGAAATACAAGGCCAATGACATTGAATCAAAATTCAGAAAAACAAAAGGAAAGGAATAAAACAAGATGAATAATGCTACAGATTACAATGAAAAGGTTAACGGCATTTCTGAAATGAAAAGGACTAAAACAAGTTATTTCCAGACAAAAGCAGAATCAAACAAGAAGCTACTGCAAGTACCTGCATTCTGCCAGCAGTATCAACAAGAACAACATCAGAGCCATTACGTGTAGCCTCTTGAATTGCTTCTTTTGCTACAATGGCGGGATCTTTTTCATATCCCTTTTCAAATATAGGGATCTAGCATAAAAAGTTGAAAGGTAAGCTCAGCATACGAGTGTATATAAAAGCTGTGGCAGTGAGCAGTATCATCAACAGCATACCTGAAGTCTACGTGCATGAGTACGCAGCTGCTCAACAGCTCCAGATCGAAAAGTATCACAAGCGGCCATCATAACAGTGAGCTTATGCTGCAGAAGCCAGTAGGCAACCTGAAATTCAACAGCCAAATATAGTGTCTGCTCAGAAGATGGCCTCGATAATACTACTTTATGATGCACAGACAAACTCCAAGAACAGAAGCATACATGAGCGAATGGAGAGAGAGGGAGAGAGAGTGTGATTCAGTTTAACCTTTGCCAGATTAGTGGATTTTCCAACTCCGTTGACACCAACAAACACGACAACATAAGGTTTCCCCTGTTCCTTAGCAGCATGAACATCCCTCAGAATGTCAATAGAGCGCCTAGGAGTTAAGATGCGAACAAGAGCTTCTTCCATAGCTGCCTGCAGTCATAAAATGAAGCATACAGTGAAACCATTCCAAAATTTAAAAACAGACGAGTGGGAGTACAGGGATCAAATTATGAGTTCATCAAAAAATTTAAATGCCCTGAAGCAAAATAAATGAATGGCAGGAATGGCAGGATGAAACAAACCTGAACTGTTGAAGATATCCTTGTAAAAGATGCCAATTTTTTTCCTTCAAGACTAGCTGCAACTGACTCACAAAGCTTCTCAGCTATCTCCTCAGCCTAAAATTACCATAACAATGTTATACCAGTGTTCACGTACTACAAAAATTGATTCACCCAAGGAAATGGAGAATCTGGTGGACAGGAATACATACCACGTTCTTGGTCATAAGTCTATCCTTAAGTGCTTTCAGAGCTGGTTCCAAGTCTGCCTTTTCCAAATTTGCCTTCCCAGCAATACTGAGCCAAACAAGGAACAAGATAAATAGGAAGTATCAAACTAAGTGAGTAATGCAGCCGTAAGCCAACCCATTATGATTCTGACATACACACTATCCATTAATATGATAGCAATGCAAGTCTAAGAGAACAGAACTATTACGTTAGCAGCAAGAACCATTGCAGTATTATTTCATTGATCTATAGCGATGCAAACCCTACAAATTTGAGTATGAAGATAAAGAAACCAAGGATATTTGTCTAAATAGCCACAACTTTGCAGTTTTTCACTAGTTCAACAGCTAAAATATACAAATTCATGACTGTTTGCAATTCAGATAATTAATCACAGAAAAGGAAAATAGAACTTATAGCCTAACTTGGTCTTATCATCAGTTACAAAAGCTTTACAAAAGTGATCAGATACTATAAATATTTCAAAGGGAAGGGCATATAAATCTGTAGAAAGTTGAGCCATCAATGCCCCAAAAAAATGCGAGTTAATCAACATAAAAATTAAAGTAACATCTACCTCTGGAACATGGATGAAAACCATCCCTTCTTCTTCACATCAGGCTTGCTGTCCTTCCCCACTTCTTCATCTTCTTCAACCTCACTTTCACTACTGATAATTTCATCCTTGTCCATCATGCTTTCACCATGATCAGTTGCCACAACTTCTACTTTCTCATTCATGTTCTCTACAGGATCAGTAAAGTCCAATTTTGACTCTGGAGCTGAATCATTCCAAACTCTATTCTTCTTTGTTATCTTTTTCTTCGGGTCCTCCTTGGAACCCTTAATAGCAACAGTGTCAGTTTTTTTTCCACCTTTACTTCTAAGCTTCTGAAGCTTACTTACATCAAAAGCTCCAACATTGGAACTTTCATTTTCTTTACCATTAGCAAAAGTTCTGCCCCTAGACACTTCCATCTCAACATTGTTACTATTGGAGTGTCCACTCTCCAAATTCCGGCCTTTCTCATTACCATCATCAGCACCATCACTTGCTTCACTCTTGTTCTTATTCCCTCCCCCAAATCCACCCCTTTTTAGCTGTCCTTGCTTCTTACCATCACTCACAGGCTTGCTTACTGGTTGCTTCAATTTCTTAAATTCCTCAGCACGACCTTCCGCTTCTTTCTTAAGCTGCCTAAAAGTTTCGTCAAAATCATGATAATCCAGACGCTTTGGATTATAAATCTCCGTAAACTCACGCTTGACCATAGTAAGCAGTTCATCCACATACAACAAATGGAGTATCCGCTGATACACAGCGACAAACACGAGGCCAAGCTCATTATGGAACGTCCACTTGAGGGTGTATGCAGCACCAGGACCATCGTAGTTGTAAGATGCAGCACCGGATCGTTCCTCCAAAAGACAGGACCGGATCAAGGTGTCAATTGGTGATCCTTTCAGAGCATTTCCAAGCTCTTTACATGTCCAGAGGATCAAACCTCCTCGTGTAAAGATAAGCAATTGCTCTAACATCCTTAATTTACACAAATATATCCTGAAACCGAACGTCAATTAAATCAGAAAAAGGGTAATTGCAGATATAAGCCAAGTCAGTGGCAGGAAAACACGGACAACCCAACAGAATTAAGCATATCCATTACACGCTAAGCAAAAGAACAAAGCTAAAGCAACACACAACTATACATTTCCTGAATTATGAGAAACCCAGAAAAGAAAGAAATAAATAATGCAGATCAAATTTGGCCCGTTAATGAATACACCAGATTAACACAGACAACCTAAAAGATACATATTGTCAAGTTATTGAAAAAAAACTCGGATTTTGTTTTTCAAAAATGAAAACTTTTCGGCCACAAAGGAAACAGAACGAAAAGAGGATTCCCTTAATTTCCCTCCAACCGATAAATTCCCCGGAAAAGAAAAACTCGAAAGATCCCAATTTTCCTCCACCTTCACATCACTTCTAACAAAACACCATCGGAAAAAGATCACAACTTTGAGATCCAAAAATCATAGATCACGAAAGAAATAAACTTCTAGCAGAAAACACGTCGCATCCAAATCAACAAATTAGGATAATCAAAAAATAATCTGAAACAACAGAAGTACCTTTGTATTGTCTGCCGCAGAACTTGCTAAGAAGAGAAGAAATACAAACGATGGTTGGTGCTTGGCGGGTGGTTTTGTAAATATTGAAGAAAAGCGTGACTAAATTGTAATTTGGAGCGATGGGATTTGACTCAGCCTCCACTCCGTTTTGAAGCTTTGAGGAGGATCAAAGAAGTTGCGCCTTCCACTTAGTTCCGACCCCCCTCCTTTTACGATTTTAAGTTCACTTTTTTACTTTTGAGTCCTTTTCAACAAGTAATATTCAATTTAGAATTTAGAATCCGAAATACAATTTAAATTGAGATCGACTCACAAATAGAATTTTGATATATAACGAGATATGACTTATTTACTTTTTGTCCTTGTATATTTATTTTAATGAAATTTTAATATTTAATTAAGAGTTATCAAAAGCAAAATTAAATTTTAAGGTGATTTTATTTATTTATTTATTGAATAATTTTAGGGTAGAGTAATAAACAGAAATTTTGTTTCATAAGTTGGAAGATGACATTTTTTTGGGAATGAAATGGAAAGAAGACGAGAGATATTACATGATTAATATAGGGAAACACACTCTTAACATATCATTTAAAAAATTGAGAGGCACTCTATAAGTATATTATAAAAAGTAGTGATTTCAAACTTAAAATAAGTTACAAAGTTAGCAAATCTGTCGACGTATCAATTACTTTTTTTATAAATGTAACTAAGATACAACTACCTAATTTTGAGTAAACAACTTATAGATTCTTAGGATTAAGAGATTGAAAGAACTCGATTGATTGATAAAAGATTAATCACTGCTAGTTAATCCACTTTTAATTCAATCAAACGATAACCCAAGTTTTAAGCAAGTTTGAGTATGAAAAAACTCTCTAAAGTTTAACAGAGATAGAAAAGTACTATTTAATATTCTGCACAAAACCTCCAAATTAAGCGCCTAAATTATCACGAATAATGTCACATGTTCTAATCAAAGAGGACGATCTTTTATACGGTCCATGCGTATTTAATCTTACCAGCTTGAATGGAGTTTGCACCAGCATATAAGCTTCTTACTCCAACGGTGAATGCCAAGATTTGCCCAGACCGTATTTAATAATTGTCTAAACAGCAAACTTAATATGAGTAAAGATGTTTAAGAACAGCATAAGAAAAAGGTTATTAAATCTTATGAAATTGAAGCACCCCCCACAATGTTTAATATGTTCCATGGTGATCAAACACCAACATTGCCAAGCCAAAACAGTAATGGAACTTGAGCAAAAGCGACCAGAAGCAAGAGATAGTGGCGTTTGCTGGAATGCTCGTAGCAGCTTCTCATCTCCGCGATCAAAATCCTCTTCAGGATCTTTACAAGCAACGTTCCCATGCAGAAGCATTCCCACATAGTCACCGCATGAAACGAGTATCTGCACAGAATTCTTGCGACCAGGACCACCGATACGGCGACGAAAATGTATCCGCCGTAGGCGATGACATCCAGCGGAGGCACGTCGCCGTCTCCTAACGTGTGCAGTGTGGCTTCGAGAAGGAGTACTTGGAACAACCAGCAGAGTAGGCCATTTGTGAGTTGCACTCCTAGAGCTTCAGGACTGAACCTATCATGGCAGGAAAGAATAAGCCGTTTCATTTAGCAATGTTGAATCTTGTGAGAAGTTTAAGAGAGTGAAATTTTCAGAAGGAGACTTGCCTGCCATTGATGCCCAAGAAGAGACCAGCCAAGACCAAGTAGGTACCAAACGCCATGAACGGAATGTACAGATCAGGTGCGTTTATATCATGAATTGGAGGTTTAAAAGACATTTGGCCTCCCAACTTCTCAGTTGCTCTTATCCAGTGTCCCTGGATATTTATGTACAGCGTTTGTAAGTATTAGAAAGATAGAGAGAGATCAAACTGAAATGTCACTTCTGAAATAATGATACGCATAATTAATCTACATACCCTGTGAAGAAATGGAAACAAGATTACTTCCAATTTGTTCTTCACGTACCCATCGTTCACTTGAAAGTAATACTGAGGATTAGACAGGTATCGGCTAATCTGTAACAAACGAAGTTACACAAAAATCAAGCGGTGATGCAGTATTCCAGAACTAAACAAGCTAGCTAGCAAACTAAACGGGTGATGATGAACAGGAAGTTCTCGTACATTGCTTTGCATATAAGCAGAGCTCGAGCCAAGAAGCTTCTCCCCATAAGCACCCAATTCATTTCTGATGAGATCTGGTCCCATTCCATAAACTGAATATCCAAAAACGTTGGTTTCTATCCGAACTTGGCTGCCCATGTTCAAGCAAGCCATCTTATGTTTTCCAGGGCCTAAACTGAAAATCAAATCTCACTTTTTCCAAAAAGAAACGAAAGAACTCAGGTTAACGCTATTCTCTGCAAATGATGTTCAATTCTCCACATTCCAGGTGAAATATAGGAGTTGAAAGGTGAAAACCTTTTTCTGATGACAATGCTCAGCTAAAGTCCTGATGGTAATTACACAACATTATGGAATCAATCATTTTCACTCCTTAATCCGACCATCCATGTTGGACCTTCAGGTTAGTTGCAGAGTGGTTATTAACCTAAGAAGCATAGATACGGACACGGACACGCGATATGACACAGACACGGATATGAACACAGGGATACACCAACTTCTAAAATTTGGTAGACACGGACACGACATATATATATATACATATATTATAAAATTTAAAATTAAGAAAAAAAATTCAGAATTCATAATATAATATATATTGATTGTTGTGTTTCAAGACTTCCAACATCTTGATAGTTTATACATATTTGATACTTTATAAGCTCCTCTAAAAAAATATGAAACATATATTATATGGAGCATATATTTCATTAAGCAATGTCTAAGTGGTCTCTAAAGATATCCTAGCTGTGTCTGTCAAAAAATGCTCGACACGCAAACACGGCTCTATTTTGCTATATCTGTTCTACATAGCTGTTAACTCATGAAATAGCTGTAATGAAGTTACTACGTTGTTCAAGACACCGGTGATGCTAGGTCTACGTCTGTTGGCAGAATTTCAGGATGGGGTTCGCAACCGAGGCTGATCTTAAAAGTTCCAAATATCTACATTCCCATTTCCCAACAATCCATGCCACTGGTCCATCCTTTTACCTGAAGGATCAGCTCAGGCCTACTATACTTAGGCCGGTTACTGTAGAGTCCCAATACAATATTGTAACCACCCATGATATACCGGTTGAGGTCCATGAGACCCGAGTATACTGCAACCTCTCGCAATGGGCCGGTTGAGGCTCTTGAGACCCAAGTCTAAGTTCGAACTAAGAGAGCGTTTGATTTTAGAGTTTAGAAATAAAAGAATGAAATAATTATAAAAATAGTATTTATTTTAAAGTTTTCAATTTAAAAAAAATGGATTTATTTCGTTAAATTTGAGGATCTACTAAACCTACCAAAGAGATATGTATCGAATTTTCATTCCAATTTAAGTTTTTATCACCTTTACTTTTTTTACTCTTTTATTCTCAATCTTTGTCCTATCATCATCTTTACTTCCTTATTCTTATCTAATGCTCGAAAATTGCGATAAAATTTCTTGATCGCAATTTTCATTCCCATTAATAAAAATTGTTTGTTTTTTTTACAAACATATAGAGATAGCCCCAATAAACATATGAAGAACAAATTATTTTACTTTTATTGAGGGTAAAAATAATATTATATTATCTTTCATTTACATTAATGCAACAAGCTAAATAATATTACTGGTATTAATACAAAAACTCAAGTTACAAATTAAACATCATTTTTTTTATATTTTTCATACCTATTCTTATCCCTTCTTACTATTATACCTATATTTCATAACCAACTCCTTTCTCAGACCAAACGTCCCGTATTTTTTGTTGACCGAACAACCCCATCCATCAATCACCGTACTTGAAGATGGTATCTACGTTTCCTCTTCCTGCTTTTTGGGAACAGCTACGAATTAAGAATTGGCATTGATATATTAATGGCTCTAAATGTTTCAGTCAAGATCTCGAACATCGAGCCCCAAGCCTCCGTCCATGTCTAGCTGTACTTATCTGTATCTTTTCTTAAACGCAACATTTTGGCTTGAAGTAATTAAAGACGGAGGAAGAAAGAAGAAGATGAAGAACAGAAAAGTAAGAATAATTTTATTAATATTAAATTGTATTATAAATTTTGGTCAAAGTTTGACGGGCCTTATATTCTTTAATGTTCTTGTGACGGCGTGCATATAATGTGGCGAATAAATATTTATTTTTTCTTTTTATCACAAGGATTAATCAATTGTTAACCTTACGCAAATGATAAGAAAAAAAGTAAAATTATTGAATATATTAAATTAAGTAATAAACTAAGATCTAATTAATTTTGCATGTTATAATTAATTTTATTTTTATTATTTATCTTCTTTAAAATTTAAGGTGAGTAGACTCTTAATATTGATTTTGAGTTTTAACCCAAGAAAGGTCTAACCATTAAGTCTTTCTTATTTTATCAATATTTAAAGAATTGAACTAACTTGTTGGATTCAATAGTAAAAATATTGAATCGATTCATTTTAGTTTTATTTTTATTTTTTTATCTATCTTAATAACTTTTGTTATTAAAATAAGTCAATTTATTAATTTATTGGTCATTTTATAAACTAATCAATTTTTATAAATTAAAATAAATCAGTTAATTTTATTGAAAATATTTTTTAAATAAATTTTAATATTTTTCGATAAATAAAATAGTCTCACTCTTCAAGTACTACTTTAAGTTAATTTTATAACAATTTAATATTAACTAAACCTTTAAACTTTAATACTAGGTTAGCAAACATTAAACATAAATAGATTAATCTTAAAAGGATACATTATATGTACCTAGTACATTGGCAAGAGACAGTAGCCGTCTTCATCATTCACGATGGCCTATAGGTAGTAAATGCTAATGGAATTAAGAACAAACAAATAGCTGATCTTTGACTAAAACTAAAATCAAATCCTTCCGCAAGTTGCGGGATCCAAAAACTATGCTAAGATAATTACCTACTCTATAAAAGAAAACAATCATGTTCGTGCACTCAGGAATATGTATATCCTTCTTTTATAGAAATTTTATTCTTTGTTTATTGAGAACTGAGAACTAAAACTGGAGAGACACTTGGTGCCAGTTCTTTTCTCTCTGTTTATAAAAAAAAAAACTCTGACAAAGAAGCTTCCATGGCAGAGTCAAATCAAACAATTTTTTATTATGTATCTCAGGAGGGTCTCAATTATGAGAAGACGCCTTTAAACTATCCATTTTCATATTAATCTCCGCTCACACCGAATCAACCCGTAAAAGATAAAGTGCTAGTCAAATAGATTTCTCCATTATCAGAACTCGAACTCGAAACCTCTAATTAAGAGATTAGAGTGCTCAAACAATGAGCAATCTTATTCTGCATGCACATGACTCAGTGTATGTGCATACATGGGAAGTATTGGAAGCACATCTCGGAAATCATGGGCAGATCACAGTCAAAATTTTAGGATTCTTCTGCGCTGTAAGGAAAGGAATTCAATATTTTCAGTGCTTGATGCGGTTTTTATGACTGTGATGGGGCACTAGGTCGCAAGAGAGTCAAAAGTCTATTTCTATTTCTCTTTTTGTAATTTGTAATTTGTAATTTGTAAATTTTTTAAATTTTTAAATAAAAACAAAACGTGTTTAATTATTAATATTAATATAATTATATTTTTATTACTAATAATAATAATAAAACTTAAAAATAAAATTTTTCGCAAAGAGAAATTACCTGAAGGCGACGGGTTCCAATACGCTTCATCATCCTCCATTGCTAAATTAGGGGTAAAATCGCAGCCACAAGTTGCACCGTAAGCTGAGGTAAGTGAGGTGCAAACTTGTGCCACATCCAAGCTCCATTTGAATCCACAAACTCCGCAATCGGTTTAAACCTTGTTGAAGAAGGGGGTTCCGAAATGACAAGATCTAAAAGAGGTGAACTTGAGCCAAGAAGCCATATTTGCTCCCAGAATAAGGTTGACTTGCCGTTGCCAACGATCCATGCAACATTTGAGGCCATCTCATCCCAATTTGCCACGATTAGTCGCCATAAAGACGTGCAAGAGTTAGGCGCAGTAGGAGGGAAAAAGATAGAGCAATCAAAGTTGTACTTGGCCTTCAAAACCTGAACTCATAGTTTGTTCGAGCATGTGAAAACCTCCCAACAAAGTTTCATGCCAAAAGCATTGTTGACAGTTGTTTGAAGGTGCAAACCAAGTCCGCCTTCCACCTTCGGTTTGGTGACCGTCGGCCAGGCTACAAGGCTAAGTTTGCGATGCTCCTCAGCACCACCCCATACGAATTTTCGAGTGAGTTGCTCCATGTCAAGACAAGTGCCAATCGGGATTTTCGAGATTTGCATAGCATATACAGGCAGGGCTCCAAGAACCGATTGCGCTAAAGTAATTCTCCCAGCGAAAGAAATTTTCGTAGCATTCCAAGATGAAATCTTAGTTTTCATTGTATCCAGAATATACCCGTAGGTTTTTCGAGTAATTCTAGAATGGATAAGAGGAACACCAAGATATTTCCCTAAATCATCAACCTCCTTAAAACCCAGAATCGCATTGATCCCATTCCTAGTGGCGCGAGTGACATTCTTCGAGAAGTAGATGCAGGTTTTAGCCACATTAACAGATTGCCCCGAGCTACAACAAAAATAAAAAATCACCTGTGTCATCACATTCGCCTGGTCACAAGTTGCTTTACCAAAAAGCAAAAGATCGTCAGCGAAGAATAAGTGGGTAAGTGGAGGTCCTTTATTACTGAAAGAGAAAGGTTTCCACCGCCCCCAATTCAGGGAATTAGAGATGCCGTGAGCAAAACGCTCCATGCAAAGCACAAAAAGATAAGGAGAAAGCGGACATCCCTGTCTCAACCCTCTAAATGCAGCAAAGGATTCCGTCAAGCCTCCATTCCAGGATATCTGCATAGAACTAGAGGACACACAATCCATAATGACACGAATAAGATGCATGGGCAGCCCTACCTCCATCAAAGTATCAAGCAAAAACATCCAACTAATCTTATCGTAGGCCTTCTCAAGATCCACCTTAATAGCCATGAAACCTGTTTTACCCTTCTTAGTACGCATAGTATGGATAACTTCTTACGCAATAACAATGTTATCAGAGATATGTCTCCCTGGAACAAAACTAGCCTGAGTAGGTCCTATGATATCAGGCATAAAAGATTTAAGTCGATTGGCAATCACTTTAGTAATGATTTTGTAAGTTACCGTACAAAGCGCAATCGATCTAAATTAGGAGATAGATGTTGGCGCATCCACTTTGGGAATCAGGCACAGAATTGACCGGTTCATATTGGGATCAAGCACACCACCATTAAGAACTCTCAACATCTCATTACAAAGATCGCTACGAACTGTATCCCAATGGTTTTGATAAAAACCAGCTTGGAGGCCATCAAAGCCCGGTGCCTTCCACGGCTTCATGTCAAAAAGGGTCTTGCGAACATCAGTTTCAGAGAACGGACGATTAAGGAGGGCAGTAGCATCATCAAAGAGCTGTGGGAAAGCTCCACGAATACTATACTGTACTCGGTTACTATCCACCTCAGTGTATAAAGAAGCAAAAAAGTGAACTGCCATCTCTTGAAGATCATTCTGGTCGTCAATCCAATTACCCGTGCCATCCTTCAGTAGCTCAATTCTATTACGTTTACGACGACGGATAGTCTTGAGATGGAAATATGCCGTATTTTTATCACCCCATAAGACCCACTCACCACGAGATTTCTGGTACCAAAGCAATTCCTCACGAAGCAAAATATCATCAAGCTCGCCAACTCTTTCTCGTCAAACAGAAGGGATTATGTCTCTGATCAAGGGACCGTTGAATACCATTGATGCGCGCAAGAAGAGCGTTCTTTTGGGGAAAAATGTTGCCAAAGACATCACGGTTCCAGAGTTGAAGTTTACCTGTAAAGGCAGCAACCGAATCCATGAAATAGTCTCCACAATCCCAATTATTCCTCACAAACTGTTCATAGTCCTCATGAGTGAGCCAAGCTTGGAAAAATTTAAAAGGTCGAGTAGACGGAACCTTATGGAAACTGCAAAAGTTAAGCAAGAGGGGCCGGTGATCTGATTGGTAACGGACGAGATGAGTAACAGTAGCTTCGGGATATTGGAGTCTCCAACTAGAATTACATAAACCCCTATCCAGACGGCTGCTCAACGTACCTCTCCTCCAAGTAAATTTAGGGCCCAAGAACCCCAGATCAATCAGACCCATGTCCTGAATCCAATCAACAAAAGCAGAATTGACCCCAGTACGATTCACGGAACCCCCTCTTCTTTCAGTGGCACACGCAAGGCTGTTGAAGTCACCCAACAGGAACCATGGACCCAACATAGTGCTATGCAGACGCGATAAGTGCTGCCATAAACAATTCCGCCGCGAAGGGGCCGGATGTCCATAAATAGCTGTGAAGAAGGAGGCAGTTCCAGAGTTATCAATAACCCGGCAATGGATAAATTGGGAATTGGATTCAAGGATGCCGATCTTGTCAGAATCATTCCATAAGATCTAAATTCCTCCCGAAAAACCTGTGGCTTCAAAACGATGCGAGAAAGATAAGCCAATCTTAGCAATAGAATCATCCGCCTGTACACCACTGATATGAGGCTCAAGAAGAACAACAACATCAGGCTTATATTTGAAAATCAGAAATTTCAATACACGAATAAAAGAGTCATCACGAGCTCCCTGACAATTCCAGGCTAAGATATTCATTAAAAAACAAAGGATAAAGCTCAAACCCTGATGTTGACAGAGGGCTGATCATTGCCCTCGTCATTCATAACATTCTTACTATCATGTTCCATACCAATTGAGCTTTCGCATTCAACCATTACATCATCCATAATTGGTGCAGGCAAATCCGGAGGACGACCACTGATCACATTCTCTTTCGAAACTATTACTAGATCAATATCATTGGGCGAGGCCGACAGAAGGCCTAATTTAGGGTCAGCTTGTTTACTCGGTTTTCCCATAACCGAATTGGTCTTGGGATTCAAAGTAGTAGGGAGAGGGACGGTGGTTTCAACACTGATCGGACTGTTCTTAAAATCCATGAAATCTCCCAAGGTAAAGGTCAAAAGCTGTGAGTGGTGCTTGTTCGGACCAGTGACATTTTTCCTAGGAGGGTTTTGCAGATTGGTTTGCATGGGATAAGTTGGTTTAGGGTTAGGGATGGATGGGGTGATATTTGGCATGTGTTTAGATTTGTACGTAGTAGGCTTAGGATTTTGCATGGTGGGCTGCTTGGTCGAGAGGAACTTGGCCTGATGATTGGAAATGGTAGTTTTAGCTTTAGGTAGATTCGAAATGTCCGCAAGGGCAACTTCCTTGCCTTTATCCTTAGTTTTCGAGGATGGAGCAATGGGTGGTAAGGTCTTAGCAATCTCAGCCCCTATATCCGTCTCTACCTGGTCATCGGTATTCTTAATATCCTCAATCTCCAAAGCATCAAAGCTAGACCTCGTCGCCACAATTGGTTTCTGCAAGTTGGAAGATTGCTTTTGGATTCGAGGCTTCGTAATTCTCTTCGCAATCATCCACGGTCCATATTAATTATCCGTCGTTGGAGCATTTGCATTCGAAATTTCAACCCTGGGACTACAATTTTCAACAATTTCATTAGCAGCAGTCGCATCCTTTTTCTTATACTGGCACCTGGCAGTAGCGTGACCGTACACCCCACAGAGAAAACAAATATCATCAAGGCCTTCATACTCAACAATTTGTGTAATTGGTCCTATGGTGACTTCCGATACCAAAGGCTTGGTCAAATCTATCTCAACACAAATACGAGCATATTTACCCCTTGAAGATTCATCAGTGTGGCCATCAATCTTCACCATCCTACCCAACCTCTTACCGGCATCCGTAAGCGTCTGTTGGTTAAAGAACTCTATCGGGAGACCCGGGAGACTTATCCAAACCGCGGTACTGCTAATATCAGCCGTCAAATGATTGAATAGAGGTTGCCAACGCTGGACCGTTAAATACTGTCCTCCAACAATCCAGGGTCCCCCGGTGAGAATATGATAGTAATCATCCGGATTTTTCACCTTGACAAGGAAGAAATTGTTGCCAATATCCACTAGCAAGAAAGTCTCTGCTAATTTCCATACCTGCCGTAAACGAGAGTTCAAGTACTTGAAACCTATAACTTTCCCAAGGGTTTTGATAATCAGAGACTTCGTCCATGGTTTGATATAAGTTTCGTAATCAGTCAGAGAAACAGGAACATACACCCCCTGTGATGAATGTTTGGTTGGCTTGAGCATGTCTTCACTAAGTGTGAAAGAATTATCAAGAACTTCGTCCCATGTCCGCTTCGGAGAATAACATTTATTCAGTGCTACATCACGGAATGAAATACCAGCACTAAACGCAAAGGGGTTTGCACCATCTGGAACTCTGCTCGTGATCGACGATGGGGGGGCAATAGAGCCGTCTCGTAGTCGCTTACCGATCGACGACGGATTAGGGGCAAAAGGATTGACAATCACAGGGGGCTCGTCCAACACCATAGGAGATGTGAGATTATGGTTTGGCGAAAAAACATCAGGAGAGGAGGGGGCGTGCTGGTGTAGGGCTGGTTTAGGGTCCGGAGGAATAGGGTCAGGAGGAGCCCCCGGAGGCGGAGGGGCAGCCATGGAGCTGACGGCAGGTTGACAGGCTGAAAGGCAGCTCGGTGTCCAGTCGGATGCCCAACTACTTCAGATCTGGATCTAGCCGACCACTCTCGATCTGGATCTCCTCCTTCTGCTCTGCTTCGGATCTAATCAATGGTCGGACCTCTGTTTTGAAGGTCAGAAACCAGAGCTTGTCCATCGAGCGTTTAATCTGGGGAGAAGAATATCGACTGGAGTTGGACCGGTCCCGTCCCACGACGGCAGCTTCGGTGGAGGTTCCTGGGTCGGTGTAGATATAGTCGACGGGGGGCGGACGGTGTAGATACAGCCTATGCACATTTAAATGATACCGATTTCACTCTTCCTAGGCTGCCTTTGTCTTTGGTTTGGAAATGGATTGGTCCCCAAAGAATCAAATCTTTCTTTTGGCTCTTATTGAATCGTGGTGTCTTATCTAATGCTGAGAGAAATAGACGACACTTGACTGATGTTGATCGCTGCCATTTATGCCGAGTTGAGTCTGAAAGCTACTTCCACTTGCTTCATGATTGTACTGCGGTCAAGGACATTTGGCTGCAAATTGTTCCAATTAGATTTCAAGCCTTCTTTTTTAATCCGTACATCTCTTTTGTGGATTGGTGTTTCGGGAATTTGAAAGAAGATTCATAGGTTCTCAACACGAAGTGGTCGATTCTTTTCGGGGTTTGTTGTTGGGGGGCGCTATGGAAGAGGCGAAACAAGCTGATTTTTCAGAATAAGATGCAGCAGAATCGTGCATTGTTTCAGTATATTTTTCAGCAGTGTACGGTGATTGAAGGAACTTTGAAAAAGGGGCTGCTACAGCCGGCTAGTGACACGCAGCTGAGGACTGTGTTTTGGTCTTGCCCGTTGCCGGGATTCGTTAAACTTAATTGTGATGCCTCGGTCACGGGTGCTCTGAGTTCAGCATTTGGAGGGGGCCTCATTCGAAACTCGAGTGGACGTTGGGTTGGTGGATTTGTATCCAATCTTGGTCGATGTCCTATTCTGCGAGCGGAGATTTGGAGTATTCTTCATGGCCTCGAATACGCACTCTCTATTAATGCTCGTAATATTCTGATTGAGTCTGACAATGCCATTGCGGTTGATATAATTAATGATGTTGTCTCACCTAGTGCAAGCTGTTTAAGCCTTGTCCGTCAGATTAGACAGCTTCTTAATGCTTTTGATTACGCCCGTTTATCGCACATTCATCGGGAAGGAAACTTCGTGGCCGATAGTCTCTCCCACTATGCATACACTTTCGATCCGGGAGTGCATTATCTTTCGGAACCGCCTGATTGTATAGCCTCTTGGCTCTTCCATGATCTTGTTGGTGTCACTTATTTTCGCTAGTCATTTTGTATTTTAGGGCAGTGCTCTCGAAATCAACCAAAAATAAAATAAAATAAAATATTTAATTAATTAAATTTATTCCAATCTCTTATATAATATTTATTAGTAATTTAACAATGAAATTATTTTCATTAATAAAATATATAATTTATAAATTAAAATTTATTATAAATATATTTTAATTATTAAATCACGTTTTATTTAAAATTTATATATTTTGAAGACATTTTAGTTTTAATTATATTTATTAATAATTATTAAATTAAATTAAATTATTAATAATTTTATTGACAATTATTTTAATTAAATAAATATATAATATCAAATTAAATTATTCATAATTCTTATTAATGATTAATATATTAAATAATTAAATAATATATATTTAGTTAATAGTGAATCAAATTACAAACAAAATAATTTTTGGTTTTAAATAATTTTAAAAGGAAAGAAACCAAAACTAAAAACATAAACCAAAAGTTCAAACAAGTTTTATTTTACTAAATTTGAAAAAAAACAGAAAACAGAAAACTAAAAGCATAAACGAAAACAAAAAGTCCTTAAATATTTGAGCTTTCTATAATTACATGATAAAAATAATTAATTAATCTTCTTTACAAATTTATAATTCGTTCATCTTTTCACGTATTATAAATAAATTATTTAATAATTAATAATTCAGAATCAAATTATAGATTTAATGTCTCTATTATCAATTTGTCATCTTCTAAAAATTATTAAAATTAGAAACAACCTCCAACCACCATAGAAACGACATACCAATTGGATCATCTTCTTGAGACCTGTCCTTCTTGTTTTTCACTCACAATATATAGCTATAGCAGGTGATCAATTTGTTGAACTAGGCTTAACCACTCCCGTTAAAATGGCTTATATCATTGAGTTATGATAGTAAGAGTACTTTTGAAGAACTTTGACAGACTAAAATGGAATGCTCGAGAACACCTCACCAAACCTTAAAACTCCTCCAAAACCAAGATGGTTTAAAGTCATCAACTAATCACAACATAATGCTCACCTAGCTCCCTAACTCCACTTACCAAGTAAGATTGATACTTAGGGGGTGTTTGGAATGTGATAGATTGAATTCAATTTTAAGATTAAATTCGATTCATGTGTTTGGAACTTAAAAAAGAGGATAATTTGAATTCTTATATGAATCTAACTCTCACTTTCTTAATGAATTGAATTCATGCGTAAAACCACGCGAATTGAATTCATGCCGTTGGCTTTGCACACTGAATTCCTGCCACTAACTTTAATTCACGTTTTAATTGAAGTGAACAAGGGCTTTGAGAGGTTTTTTATTTTAACCAACGCTACTTATGTTCTTAATATCTAAACACTAATTTAGATTTGATTTATTAATTAAAATAATTTAAATAAATATTAAGTTTTAGATAAAAGTTAATTTTAAAATGTTTTATTTTATTTAATTAATAATTTATTTATAAATATTATATAAGAGATAAAAATAAATTTAATTTATTTATTTTAAGTTTATATAAAGTTTATATTATTATTATCATACCAAAGGATGATAATAATAATAATAATAATAATAATAATAATAATAATAATAATAATAATAATAATAATAATAATAATAATAATGACCAATGTATAATATTAATAATAAGAATAATAATAATAACCCATGTTTTCTTGATTATTCCACTCTCTTTTAATTAAATTCCAACATGAATTGAGTTTTATAATTTCATGTTTTGATATATTTTATATTTTTTATAATAAATATAAAAATTATATTATTAATTCAATTGTTTTATATTCAATTCAATTATATTTTTATTATATAATTTCTATTAATATATTATTAAATTATCTTCAAATATATATAAACTTCAATTTATATTTGATTTAATAACTAAAATAATTTAAATAAATAATAAATTTTAGATAAAACGTTAATTTTAAAATGTTTTGGTTTTATTTAATTAATAATTTATTTATAAATATTATATAAGAGATAAAAATAAATTTAATTAATTAAACTTATAAATTATAAAATAAATAAAATGAAACATTTTAAAAATTAACTTCAAAACAAAAACAAAATCTATCGGGATTTTCTCCCGTTTTCCCTCATTTCTCTCGTTAGGGTTTTATTTTCCTAGCTTTCTCGGCACGGCTGCGCCGTCTCTTGCTCCTCTCATGAGTCTGGACGATGAGATCGCCGGGTTATCCCTTTCCGGTGACAAGGATGATAATTGGGTCATACCAGCAGCGACCACTATTTCATCGTGGGACTATAATCTATGCTTGGTGGGTTGTCTTTTGACTACCTCGCGTGTTAATTTCCAATCTTTTCAGAATAATATGGCTGATCTGTGGCAACCACAAGCCGGTATTGCTATCACGGATTTGGGCGCACGTCGTTACCTCTTCAGGTTCTTTCACAAAGTTGACATCGATCGTGTGATGAAAGGATGTCCATGGGATTTTAACCGTCACCTGCTAATCTTGCATCGCTTACAGGAGGGTGAGTTTCCTCTGGAAATCCCTTTGTTACATACTGATATTTGGGAGCAGGTACATGGGTTACAACCTGGTCTGATGTTCGCATCGTTGGCTGAACAGTTCGGTAATTTTATCGGCATTTTCGTTGAGTATGATACCTCCCTTCTTTGTAAAAGCTACCGCCCGTTTATGCGTATCCGCGTTCGCCTCAATGTCCGGGTTCCTCTCAAACGACGCAAGAAAGTTAAGATTTATGAGACTTCTTCCTTTTATGCTCGCTTCATGTATGAAAAGCTACCTCTCTTCTGTTTCATTTGCGGTCGTCTTGGACATGGTGAAAGTTTTTGCCCCGAGAGGTTACGTAATTCCGATATTGCACCTCCATTTGATTGGGATAACTCAATCCGGGCTACTCCTCGTTGCTAATCTCAGACTCAGAGCCAGTGGTTGCGTAAAGACGATGGTTATGATCTCCCCGGTCATATCCTTGTTTCTTCTATACATTGCGAGTCCATTGCTACTGGCTCTGATATGGACACCAACGACCATGAAGATGTTCCATTGTCTAGTGGTGATGGTAATAAACGGCCACGGACTTTCACTACTAATGCTTCCAACGTTTCAGGGAATACTGATTCAATGGTTGTTTCTGACAAGTTTCATTCTTGTCCACCTTCTACATTGGCGGGCGCCGGCGTGCGACCTGACCAGTCGTCATGAAAATATTAAGCTGGAACTGTCAGGGTCTCGGTAACTTTTCGACAGTTCAAGCTCTTGACGATCTTATTAGTCAACACAAGCCGGACATTGTGTTTTTGATGGAAACTTTAGTTGATGTGGTTTGTATAGAAGAATTGCGCTCTAGTTTACACTTTGCCAGGGGATTCGGTGTTAGTCGAGAGGCTCGCAGCGGAGGTTTGGGTGTTTTCTATAGAGATCAGCACGCTGTGAAAGTTGTTAAGAGTTCACAAAATTTCGTTGACATCAAAGTGAGCATGGCAGACGGGTTTGAGTGGTACTTAACTTGTTTCTATGGTTATCCGAAACGGTTCCGTCGACGAGCTTCCTGGGAGTTACTTAGGTCTTTGAATCGTGGATTAAATGTTCCGTGGTTGGTTATCGGGGATTTTAACGATCTCGCATGTTCTACGGAGAAATTAGGGGGCGCAAGTCATCCGAATTATTTATTCAATGGTTTTCGTAGCACACTGCAGGATTGTGATCTCCAAGAAGTTGAATGGCTTGGTTACTCCTTCACTTGGGAGAAAAGTAGAGGTACTACTGCATGGGTTCGTGAAAAACTTGATCGTGCGGTCGCAAACACTGCATGGTTTGCACATTTTGCTCGCGCGATTGTGACGACCGCCGTTGCCTCTGTTTCCGATCATGCACCTCTTGTGTTAAGCACTGAGGCAGGTATTATCGTGAAAAATGCTTGGAGTAATGGTCACGGTGATGTCATGGCCAAAAAGCAGCAATTATGTGCTGATTTAGAACAGTGGGGGAGAGGGCTTGATCGAGCACTCAAGGCTGAAAAAACAAAGCTTAAATGTCGAATGGAAGCGATGCGTAATGAGGATAGTATCGAGTATAATGTGTTGCAAGCCGAGTTGAATCAGTTGTTAGACTTGGAGCGTATTAAATGGAAACAACGTGCTAAAGAGTTTTGGTTGCAGGAAGGCGATATCAAATCCAAGTTCTTTCATTTGTCGGCCAATGTTCGCAAACGACGCAACACAATTTACGAACTTGAAGACAACAGTGGCATTTTAGTTCGGGACAAGGTCGGTTTACAAGGGGTTATTCGTGACTATTTCGAAGCGCTATATGCAACGGTGGCGTGGTTGATTACACATTGTCACTAGTCTTATTGAACCACGAGTCTCTGCAATGACAACGATGCACTCTTGGCTTCGTTCACTCTTGAGGAATTTAAGCAGGCTGTTTTCTCTATGCATCCCGACAAAGCTCCGGGTCCGGATGGACTTAACCCAGCTTTTTTTTCAGAAATTCTGGCATCTCATTGGTTGATATATAGCAATTGCGGTAATTTTTGGTCGTCCTCGGGCCACTTCTGGATACTCTCACGAGATCGATTATTGTTCTTATCCCTAAGGTCGACAATCCAGCCACTGTCAAAGACTTGCGCCCCATTTCCCTTTGCAACGTCTTATATAAAATCGTGGCCAAGGTGCTTGCTAATCGGTTGAAAAGAATTTTGCCGAGAGTTGTGTTTGAACATCAATTCGCTTTTATTAAAGGGCGTTTAATTACAGATAATGTTTTGGTTGCTTTTGAATTGTTGCATTACATGAAAAACCGTACAGGTCGTGCAGGTGGAGATGTCGCTTTGAAAATCGACATTAGTAAAGCTTACGATCGTATTGATTGGGGTTATCTTGAGAGTGTTATGTTGGCGTTGGGTTTTGATGGTAAATGGATATCTATGATCATGATGTGCGTACGCGGGGTGTCGTATTCTGTATCCTTTAATGGTGATGAGATTGGTCCTTTCGTTCCGACTCGAGGTCTCCGACAGGGTGATCCGTTGTCCCAATACTTATACGTGTTGTGTGCTGAGGGTTTAACTGCCTTACTATTGGATGCCGAGCGCCGCCGTACCATTACAGGCATCTCCATTTGTCGTGGTACTCCTTCCATATCTCATTTACTTTTCGTCGATGACTCTTTCTTGTTTTTCAAAGCTACTGAGAATTAGTGCCATGCAATTCGCAATATTCTTAGTTTATATGAGCATGCTTCTGGCCAAGTTGTTACTTTGCGCAAATCTGGAATTTTCTATAGTTCTAATGTATTCGAGGTGCAGAAAGTGTTTCTTTCTAATATATTGGAGGTGTTTACCCCACTTGATCATAGCCGCTATTTGGGTTTACCGTCTATGGTTGGGAGCAACAAAAAGGCCATCTTTTATTTCCTTCGAGATAAATTGTGGACACGTATTCAGAGTTGGCAGAATAAATTCGTTTCTCGTGCTGGTAAGGAGATTTTACTAAAAGTCGTTGCGCAAGCCATCCCCGCTTACTGTATGAGTGTGTTTCTTCTTCCGGTTTCTGTGTGTGATGAGCTCCAACGAATGATGAACTCGTTTTGGTGGGGTACGAAAGATGATGGATCTCATAAAATCCATTGGTTACGATGGGACCGTATGTGTGAGAAAAAAGTCGACGGTGGTTTGGGATTTCAAAATTTAAGATGTTTTAATTTAGCGATGCTAGCTAAGCAAGGGTGGCGACTTGTGTACCCTTCCAATTCTTTGGTATATCGCTTGTTCCGTGCTCGTTATTTCCCTCGATCAGATTTTCTCTCGGCAAATTTGGGTCATAACTCGAGCTTTACATGGCGCGGAATTCATCATGCAACTTCTATCCTCAAGGCTGGTCTAAGATGGCGTGTTGGCAGTGGCAATGATGTTAAAGTGTGGCAACATCCTTGGCTGCCACGAGACTATAGTTACCATGTGTGTGATGCTTCCCGTTCCATTCTTTCCGAGCTACGCGTGTCTGATTTATTTTCAATCACTGGTATGCATTGGGACGTTGATAAAGTCCATCAATTGTTTAACAATGACGATGCCAAGGTTATTTTATCGATTCATTTGCGCCTTCTACTCGCGATAAACATATGGCATTTTGACAAGCGTGGGCTGTATACAGTTAAGTCTGGTTATTATGTCGGTTCCCACTTATATCGTCCATCAGAGACTGTTTACTCCGTTAATTGGAAGGAGTTATGGCGACTACAAGTTCCCCCTAAAGTTCATGAATTTTTATGGCGTGCTCTCCGTGATCTTTTGCCATCTAAATGTCGCTTACAACATCGAGGCCTTAACATTAGTACAACATGTGGTTGTGGTTCTTTTGACAAGAACGTGACACATGCTTTGCTTGGTTATGGTGTGCCTCAATCAGTTTGGCTCCTTTGGGGGAAGGGCGGCGTTTCGATCTCACTTCAATTTATGGCTTGTTTTAATTCCTTGTGGCAGACAGGCGATAGAGTGTTGATTGAGGAGTTTGCTATGCTTTGTTGGCGTTTATGGTGGGCACGAAACGAGGTTCTTTGGCACAATCGTAGTATCCCTTCTACTCTTATCATGCAACAAGCTTTAGACCATCTGCATGATTGGCAATCGACACAGATCCGTTGACGGTCCCCGTTCTCTCCATCTGTTGCTACAACCCATGGTCCGGCTAACCTTGCTAAAGAACGCTGGCATTGCTTCACCGATGCTGCAATTTTCGAAGCTTCTTATAACATGGGCACCGGCTCGATCACGTATTCTGCTGATGGTTCCTTCATGCACGCCTTCACCACTTCCACGCCGGGGTTTTACTCGCCAAGGGTTGCCGAAGCACTGGCTTTGAGAACAACGCTCGAACATGTGGTTGTTAGATGTGAGGGTAATGGTACAGTCTTCTCGGATGCGCAAGGAGTCGTCCTTTCTTTACGTAATTCGGATCCCAATTGGTCCGAATATAGTTCTATAATTCATGAATGTCAGGTTCTATTGTTACAGCGCCCTGACATTAAGGTTGAGTGGATTAGTCGTGTCGACAACAAGCTAGCTCATAGTTTGGCTCGTTTTTCCATTTCTTTTCCTTGTTTTATGTTTTGGGATTCTTTTCCGGTTTGTCTTCTTTAGTTTATTCAAGTTTCGTTTTTTTCCCCTAAAAAAATTTTAACTTCAATTTATATTTGATTTAATAATTAAAATAATTTAAATAAATATTAAGTTTTAGATAAACGTTAATGTTTATAATGTTTCATTATAAACATTATAATTTATTTTTATATCTTATATAATATTTAAAATAAATTATTAATTAAATAAAATGAAACATTTTAAAATTAACTTTTATCTAAAACTTAATATTTATTTAAATTATTTTAATTATCTAAAACTTAATATTTATTTAAATTATTTTAATTATTAAATCAAATATAAATTGAAGTTTATATATTTTGAAGATAATTGAATTAAGTGTAATTGAATTCAATTATAATATTCTTGGATTTGTTAAAATAGTGTAATTGAATTGATTAAATATTCTTAGATTTGTTAAAACGATTGTAAATTGAATTCAATTACAACTTCATTAATGTAATTGAATTCAATTCATTAATGAATTCAATTCAAAAGTTTTCAAACAGCCCGTTTTGACAATTTGAGCTCATACATAGCAACTATACCCATATTTCTGTCACTTAATTAAAAGAGTTAAAACTCATACAAGTTTCCTCTCCACCGGGCCTCCTATACCCTCAAAGACATGAAGAGGAAAGAAGGAGATAAAGTCCTTTCGTTGGCTTCTAGTTTAACTTTGTCTCACGCAATACATAAACAGACAGACCTAAAACAAGGGTAGTAGATGGAACAAGAGTGTCAGCCCCACACCTTATAATCTTTAATGATCTTAAGGACCACAATGGCTGGAGAAAGACAAAGCATTTCAAAGTCCTTAATTATATTGTCTTTTCTCTAGCTCAAACAATAGGATTTAAGAATAAATATGAAACATTAATAGAATATAGAGATGGTTAAGTAATAACTAAATAATACAATAAGAGTAAGAGATAAATCTCAAAGCATGAAAATTAAAATAAAAACAAAGATTCTATCATATTTAACACTATTTTCAAGTTTATATAATTATCACTAATGGTTCTTAGCATTAGCTATAATACAAATGAAAAGCCATAGAGCTAAATGGGCACCTTGGACTTCCTGACATAGTTTGCTAATACAAGCAAAAGCATATATAATAGCACATTATCAAGGTGTTGCAAGAAAAGAGAGCTCTATGACCATGTGTCCCAGCTCTCGCTCTATTCCTTTCTTTTTTATCTCTTGAGAATGGTTTTGCTTAATATAGAATGAAAAGAGAGTTGATTATAATTGTACAGCTCAGACATTGGGAAGAACTTGTAATGCATTTATGATACCTCTTCTGGTTGGTTCCTAGCTAAGTTCTGATCTAGGTCTCTATCTGCCTTCAAGCTACCCATTTATCTCGCACTGTCTTTCTTTTAACATCCCAGGAGAGATGGGAAAATTAAGGGAGGTCCACATATCTGCCTAACCTGCACTAGTGTAGTAATGCAGGAACATTAAACTTCAAGCCCCTCTATAACCATAATCGAGTGTATTAATACCTTCTTTCGGTTCTATCTAGTGAAAAAAACTAGTCTTTTCTTACTTTGTTGAGGACAAAGAGAAGGGAAAGCAACCATCTTCTCTTGTGGAGGGTGCAATGGCAGTTCAATCAAGAACCCATCTCTTGTTTATATTGACTTTTCTTTTCTCATCCTCAATCACCTCTGTTGTTGGTTTGACCAGGCAGCAAGAGCTAGATCGAATCTCAGCTCTACCAGGTCAACCCCCAGTGACCTTCTCTCAATTCTCTGGCTATGTTACTGTCAACGAGAAACATGGTCGTGCATTGTTCTACTGGTTAACAGAAGCAGCAATATCTCCTCAAAAGAAACCTCTTGTTCTTTGGCTCAATGGAGGTTAGTTTGCGAGCTTCTCAACCTTACTCCTTGCCTTCCACCAAATGTATGCTGTTCCCAATTCTACATATCATTTGCTTGGAACTTAGGTGCGTTTGACTAAGCAGAGTAACAGACCAGTGAAACATAGGAAGATTGGAGAGACTATTTTCAGGAAACAGATTCTCACTACATTATTTAGAACGACAAAAGATTGAATTTTGGGTTGGGTTCAATTCTCGATGCAAAATTCTATCTTTCACGAAACAGAGTGCTCTTGAATCACTGTTCCCATGTTTCCTCTTGGAATACAACAGATCTAACAAACTTAACCATCAAGTTCAGTTCTTTATTGCAACAGTAGGATGGTCTTTTTTATGGAAGAAAGCTGTATTGCTCTACTTGCTAGTTGCTATTTAGTATTTGCATTATTGGAGGTAAAAGAGTAGCATTTCTTGAAGCCAAAAACACCAACAAAAAATATAATTATATCTTTACCTATCAATTAATATTCCATGCAAATTTAGTCCCACTCGTCTCTTCAGTTTTCACCTCTTTGCAGTTGCACGTCTTCTCTATCCACAGCTCTGCCTTGGGGCTAAGTGCCAGCTCAGTAACCCCATCTACCATGTGTGCAGATTACTCAGAACCCTCTATTCCCTTCCAAAATGAGCCTGTATCACCATCAACAGCAACAAAACGAAAAGCAAACAACTGGCTATCACCACAGAAGTAGAATACAAAACACCAAATAGAACTGTGGAAGTGAGAAAATAAGTTAAAAAGCACACCACATGGGTCCTCGTGATCTCTCTCTTTCTATCTGTATGTTTGAGGGTCTTGTTCCTTCCATATCTGACGTTTATGCCTTTGTTTTAGGACCAAAGCTCCGTTCTTTCCCAACACCCAAAACTCCAAGAATCTTATTCTCTGTTCTTTTGTTGTTGCTCGTAGTGTATGTTTCTGTAAAGAAGTAAAATATCTGTAACAAAATGCCATCAGAAAGTAAACCAGCTTTAAAAACTTTCCCCAACTTCCCATGTTTTTGTCCATCAGAAAGCTGCTTCTCTTTCCCGACGATGGTGGTTTCTTGCTTAATCTTCTTTTCAGTTGACCCTAAATGGTTTGGAAAAGAGAATGCAAAGATTGTCTTGCAGCTTCACTTGTTTCTGTATCAAAAGCACGCATCCTGAAAGACGCTGGTGGTTGAGATGGTCCTTTTTGTTTTTGTTTTTTTCACTCCATGACCCAAAGAGGAGGAACTAGCTAACCGTGACACCAGAGCTGATAAACTTGTAGTAATACTGTCGGTATGCTCTGCACCTGCTATCGTCACACTGCTCCACTATTCTTGCTTTGCCTCGAAAGTGAAATAGAGAGCAATCACAAAAGTTGTTGGACCACCTCCTTTTCCCTTTTTATCTTTTGTTGCAGGGAGACCTGCAGTGCAATCTGGATAAACAAGTTTATACATGTCTGTAAAAAAACTGTAAAAGGTTGCAAAAAAACTTTTCAGACAAATAGGATAAGGATGTTGGTTACTCGACAAATTATGAGCCCTTGTTCCTTGTGTTCTCTGCTTACAGAAAGAATATTGTGTAATAGAATACATATTCTCCTATGTTTTATGTTTCTGAATCCTGAAAATTTTGATCAAACGTTCCATCTTTGAGTTTTTGCTCATCAAGAGTAATAATTATTTGTCCCATCATACCATAATGAGAAGAGAAGTGAACATGGAGGCTTAAGATTATATGAAGTCAAATGACTGTGCAGATAATTGATCATGTCTGTTAGTGCAGGACCTGGCTGCTCGTCTGTGGCATATGGAGCGTCAGAGGAGATAGGTCCATTTCGAATCAATAGAACTGGTTCATCTCTGTATTTAAACAAGTTTTCATGGAATAGAGGTATATAGCTTTTATTTAGATGAATATCTAATGTATACATAACTAAAACAAATCTTGAAATGTTGAAATCAGTTCCTATTTGTACTTACAGAAGCAAATATTCTCTTTCTGGAATCACCTGCTGGTGTTGGATTCTCCTATACAAATACAAGCTCCGATCTTAAAGATTTTGGGGACGAAAGGACAGGTGTGTATATGCATGTTTATGATGTCACCAGTAATTCTGTAATCGTACATGTTCTTGTTGTGCAATTACAAGAACTGTGGCACCTTCTGGGACACAGCTCAGGATGCTTTAGTTTTTCTGCTTAGATGGACGTCAAGATTTCCGCAATACAAGCAGAGAGACTTCTATCTTGCCGGGGAAAGTTATGCAGGTAATGATCCAGTGTTTTAACCTTTTTCTCCTGGTAAGATTTAACTAACTATTGCATTCTTATTGATCTTATTCAGGGCATTATATTCCTCAGTTGGCAAAGAAAATCATCGACTATAATAAAGCATATTCAAACCCCATCATCAATATCAAAGGACTACTTGTGAGTAAAACTCAGATGAAATCTTGAAGCTTGTTGAACCAGTTATCAATGGAAGTTCAAAATTTTCTTATATTTACTGCTGAAAATGACGCAGGTGGGAAATGGTGTGACAGATAACTATTATGATAGTATCGGAACTGTCACTTATTGGTGGACGCATTCTATGATATCAGACAAAACTTATCGTGAAATTCTGAAGAATTGCAATTTCAAGGAAGAGAAAGCCACCCAAAAATGCGATGATACTGTGTATTATGCAATGAACCATGAATTTGGCCACATTGATCAGTACAGCATTTACACACCCTCTTGTATCCAACTTCCAAATAGTACTGTAAGAATGAAGAACACACTTCTGCGCAGAAGGGTCTCTGGTTATGAACCTTGCACTGAGAATTATGCAGAGAAGTATTACAATAGACCTGATGTGCAAAAGGCAATGCATGCTAATGCCACTGGAATTACTTACAAATGGACCGCTTGCAGGTGCCTTAATCACTCTTGTTAAGTCTGTTCCTTTTCAGTTTTAAGAGGAAAAAAAACTTGATGTATTTTTGTTGCATATCTAAAGCTATGAGGTGATGATGTGCAGTGAAGTTCTCATCAAGAATTGGAAGGATTCTGAATCTTCTATGTTACCTACCTACAAGAAGCTAATTGCTGCTGGTCTACGAATCTGGGTTTTCAGGTGAATTATTGATTTGCTTAACTAATTACGTCTCCTTCTAGTATATGTTGATCTCAACGTTGTTATCTGACAATTGACTCGTGAGAAGATGCATTAAACAATCGAGCATTCTCTTACCATGTCTCTTGCTTTGATACAGTGGGGACACGGACTCAGTCGTGCCAGTGACAGCTACCAGGTTTTCCCTCAGCCACCTCAGTCTCACCATTAAAACTAGGTGGTACCCCTGGTATTCTGGCAACCAGGTACGAGGAAGGAGATGTTCATGCCAGAAACATGACAGCTCCTGATCATATTCTTTGTCTTCTAACAAAGAAAAAGGCTATAAATAATCAAAAGTTCTATCTTTTCCAGGTTGGAGGATGGACAGAAGTCTATGATGGTCTGACATTTGCAATAGTGAGAGGAGCTGGCCACGAGGTTCCATTGTTCCAACCTAGAAGAGCTTTCATTCTTTTCAGATCATTCTTGGCAGGGAAACAACTACCAAAATCCTAGATAAAAACAGAACCTACTACCTGCAAACAATAAAACAGGACAGGATCAGGGGTTTAGCTTCAAATAAATTTATAGGAAAAATAGAAAAAACCTCACGTAAGTGATAAGTCAAGAACCTAGTATCTAGGATAGTCATCATTTGTTCCATTTTAAATTTCGAACATTATCTTTCTTTTCTTATCTACAAATGTAGCAAGCTTTTCACTTTTTTTCCCCTGAAAAACCTGGAAAATGTTGTTTTCTGTAACTAATCAAATTACAAAATTGAGGGAAAATATGGCATTGACATCAAGATGGAAGTAACACATATTCCTCCATTCTGAGTCAGAAGCACCTAAATACACATTCTTCCAAGGTGATAGAAATAAGTTTCAGAAATTCTAACCATTTAAAGTTTTGATGAATCAATTATTGGAAGTGTGAATACCAGGTAAACTGATAGTGCATGTCTTATTCAGAAAGGGCAATCCTATATCTGTCAGAACAGGTCTTAACCTAAACCAAGAAAAAACATCATCATATACGCATCTTGCACAATCTAGCACGTCAAATAAATAAGTCGGCATCTATACTCACTTCTGGACCAAATTCCACTGCAGCCTCAGTTATCTCAGGCCGTACAGGTAGTGTGACTTTTAGTTTGAGAAAAACAACAATGAAAAGAAGAAAATTGAAGCTTTCTGTTAGTTCCAACATAGCAATGCGTTTAAAACTGGCAATACAAACTGTTAAAGAGCATTCATTATGTTTAGAAAACGAACATGTGATCTGCATTTCACCACACACAACCCACGTACGCAGAGAGAAGGAAACCTTGATTAGCTCACCTTTACAGTAACCATCAAATTCCGCTCTGCAAAAGGTACAATGAAATTAGAACTTCGTGTGAAATTCACAAACACAAGAAATTTGGAATTACAGATGGAAATAATTCATAAGCCATATGCAGCAAGCTCTTTTCGCACTCGAACTGCTTCAACTTGGACAACCATTTGTGTCTTCTTCACTGTCTCATATAAACTCTGCATGTTCCCAAGAATTCCGGCTAAAATCATATTACCATTCGTCGCATGGTTCACTCAATCCTGTAACTTGTAGAAAAGTAGATAATTACGAAAACGTAGCAATAAATAACACCACTGTTAACAACACTTCACTCAATCCTGTAACTTGTAGAAAAGTAGATAATTACGAAAACGTAGCAATAGATAACACCACTATAACAACACTTTGAATGCAAAAGCATTGAAGTTTTATGAGGTTTTTTTTTTTTTTTTACCAGGAAGAAAACAACTAAAAAAACAAAACACTCGCAACACCTGACACCCCCCTAACGCAGGGTGTGGGGATATATCGTTCCGTTCATATCGTGATAGAGAACGTCTCGAATGGATATCTGAGGCTCTTGAAGATAGTGTAGTCCGGGCCTTGATCTCGTGGCTAAGGCAGTTAGACAGTCTGCACATTAGTTCCCTTCTTGATGGACAGGGCTGTTCTTATTATTTTATAGGCTTCGAGCGAAATATAAAAAAGGCCCCAACAAAAATAATATACTTTATCTACATGTTTAGAATAAACTAACCATTTTTTATCGCTAATCTCTCCATTACTTAAATTTCTATAATAATAAAAATATGAAAAATGACGAGAGGCATTGTCTAAAAAAAATATAAGATTCAATTTTCTTATAAACCCTTTTCAACTAAAATATCATTTGCTTTATTATCAAGACTATCCAAATTTTTAGGATCATAAATGCTCAATACAGGGCTTACTTGCTCATCTGCCATTAAATTTTCTAAAATGGATGCAATTGGTATATGATCATGCTCACTCAGATTTCTAATATCTTTGTGAATATGAATCTCATTATTTAAGTTTTTTTAATATTGTTCAAAACTATTTTCACCTAATTTATTGAGACTCTCACTAGAAGAGCTACTCTTTTAATAAATTTATTAATTGGTCATTTTAGGATTCTATCAACTATGCTACTTGTTTTTTTTTTTTTTTCCTTTTTCACTTTTAGACAAATGCTTTTAGGTAACATAATATAAATCAATTGTAACACAGTTGGACTAGAAAAATAACAAAAGCACATGTATGGAAATGGAAGAAATATGCAGGTACAACCAAACTTCAATAACTTCACAATATATCACAAAGATATATAAATGATATTATATATGTGATAGAGGAAAAAAATTAAATAGCAAAATTTAATATCTAATATTAAAATAAAAACAAAGAGCAAATTTTAATGATAGAGCGACACTAATTTCAAAAACACAAGAAATTAACATATTTAGGAAATAAGCTAATATAATGTCGACATTAATGACAAATTACAAATTAATTATAACATATTCAAATATTTAATAAGCTAAAATATATTAAAAATCGAAATTTTACCTTTAAATTATACTCGAACTTAGAAGACATAATCATGAAATTTTTATTGCTAATTTTTGTGATGAAGTATCTTAAATACATATATGGATGAAAATAAAAAATTAAAAGATTAAAATATACATAAATACTTCAAAACTATTTATAAGTATAAAAAGTTAATGATAAATCTCGAAAGTTGCATAAGTTTATTACTCTTGAAAAATGAAAATATTAACAGCCTCATCAACATTCTCCACCAATGTTACCTATATTTATTACTACATTTAATACTCTTCTATCTTCATTGCAGCCCAACAAAGGAATAAAAAGTTGCACAGTAGGAGAATAACAAAGCACATTTATTATAAGAGGGGGGCCATGGGGCCCCTTTTTATGGGAGGCCCTGGGTAGGTGCCCTACTTGTCCTTACCCAGGGTCGGTACTGTCGATGGATATGTTGTAGATGAACCTCCGAATCGCGATGAAGCAATTATCGAATACCTATCACCAAAGGAAAAGTGTCAGACATATCGTTGTAGGAAGAGGATAGAATATTAATAACCTCCAACAAATCCATTTCGACTACCACCTGACGATATCCTCAATCCCAGACCAGGGAGAGGCTTGAATGGACCCCCCACAATTCTGCCTCCAATGGTACTCCCACTACAAAATTCAGGAGAAAACTGCTACATTAGTGACCTTAGCTAGACCTCAAGAGACCTCCAGCTGCAGCCAGGTTGGAGCCTGGGTTAACTGTTCCATTCGTGTTGAGTTTGACCCACCCTTCCAGCAGTTTATTCCAACCTACAAGAGCACCCAAAGGCATACCCTGCATCGGGAAGACCTAGTTTTCCATCATAGTGGCCTGGGAGATCCAACCAACATAATCCATAACTAGGCGAGTACCCTCCACTGGCCAAACAGTCAGGGTCAAAGATGCTATTGTTCTTCCATTTCTATAAAAACCAACAAGCGACTCCAAAGATAATCGTCCAATCTATCTAATTGAATTGAGGATGAGGTCGAAGGTTGCTAATAACCCATGTTACCTCATCTTGTTGGAAGAAAGCCCTGCCAATGGAAATTTTGCTAGAAAGAAGTTATTCTGGGGCAATCCTTTAATGCACGAAGAATAGACTCTTCCTGATCACAGCAATGGCAGCCACTGTTCATTGTTAAATGACACACCACCCGCGGTTGATTAGTTAACAGCTTCCCCTTTACCATCAGCCAAAGGAAGGACCGTATCCGCTGAGGTCCTGCCCATTTTCATATGATCTCCCCAATCTTGCAAGACGTGTCCATATTGGTTTGTTCAATGAGGGCATAAGCTGAAGCCACTGTGAATTTCCTGGAATAAGTAGGACCCCATAGCAATTGATCCTCCGCTTGGTCATTGAGATGAGGACATATAGATGCAATCAGCATATAAACTGTAGAGGGGAGGTAATGTTGGAAAATATGCTAGTGCCAATCCCCATCTGGGCTTTTTTAGTCAGACACCATGTCATCTAATACACTTTTCGAAACTTGGGAGGTGGCCACTATAAAAGGTTGGAATGAACTGAGAATTGAATGAATTTATTCGTGAATCACTTCTGTTTATATACATTTATATTAGTATATTTGAATATTCAAAACAACATCTTATCTAATCCTATGTATATTCGAATGATGATTACAATAATCTGTTTGAACTTTAACTTATGCTCTTATCTTCATTTGGGTTGGACTTGGGCTGTTGAGATGGATGGACTTGCGACATAACCCTAATATCGCCCCTCAAGTTGGGATTCGTCGACGAATACCTAGCTTGAATTTTTGTCTGAGAAACGACTGTCGGGAGAGAGGCTTGGTGAGGCAGTCGGCCGTTTGATCTGCAGCGGAGACGTGGGAGACATGGAGGGCTCCTAATTGAACCAGATCCCGAATGAAGTGGAAGTTGATGGCAACATGTTTCATCCTGGAGTGAAAGATTGAGTTGGAACTCAGTTGGGTGGCGTCGACGTTGTCACAATAGATCACCGGTGTGTGTGGTAGCCCGATCCGAAGTTCAACAAGGAGATGACGTATCCAGGTTATCTCAGCAGCGACGTTGGCGACGACTTTGTACTCGGCCTTAGTGGACGACCTAGCCACCGATCGTTGCTTCTTTGAGCTCCAACACACTGGGTTTTGTTCGAGAAAGACAATAAAGGCACCAGTGGAGCGATAGGTATCATTGTCTCCTCCCCAATTAGCGTCAGAAAAGGCATGAAGATTCAAAATGGAGGTACGGAAAAATTGTAGACCTTCATCAATGGTTCCGGCGAGATACCAAAGCAGACGTTTTACTGCTAGCCAATGCTCAGTGGTGGATAGTGAGTAAACTGAGACAATTTATTCACAGCAAAGGCGATATCTGGTATGGTGAGTAACAGGTACTGTAGACTTCCTATAATCTTGCGATATTCACTTGCATCTGCCAATTTGGTGCACGAGTGTAGAGTCAGAGTCGGCTGACTCGCCATAGGGGTGAGCACAGGTTTTGCTTCATGCATCTTAGTGTCATAAAGGAGATCAGTGATGTATTTTCTCTGTGAAAGTAGTATTCCTTGATTGTTCCGAAGAACCTGAATGCCAAGGAAATAGGATAGAAACCCTAAATCCTTAATAGAAAACTTCTGAGCTAATAGGTGGATATAGTGATTAATTAAGGTTGCATTGTTACCTGTTACAATGATATCATCAACATAGACCATGAGGATAGTGATACTATGGGATGTGTGATGAAGAAATAGGGAAGTGTCCGAGTGTGAATTGGTGAAGCCTGACTGAATCAGAAATTGTTTGAGGGCTTGATACCATGCCCTAGGGGCTTGTTTAAGGCCATAGATGGCCTTCTTCAGTTGACATACATAATGTGGTTTGTTTGGATCAATGAAGCCTTTGGATTGTGCCATGAAAACTGTGTCTGTTAAAGGGCCTTGTAAGAATGCATTGTTCACATCTAGTTGGCGTAAATCCCATCCATCTGTAATAGCTATGCTGAGAATGAGTCTAATGGTAATTGGTTTTACAACAGGGCTGAAGGTTTCAGTATAGTCAACACCAGGACGTTGATGAAAGCCTTTGACAACGAGGCGGGCTTTGTACTTCTCAACGGACCCATTCGAGTGGCGCTTAATTCTGAAAATCTATTTGCAACCGACAAGATTTTGTGAGGCCTCAAGTGGAACCAGCTCCCAGGTACCATTCTTGACTAAGGCATTGAATTCCTCTGAACAAGCTTGGCGCCAATGACAATGCTTTAGAGCCTGCAAAATACAGGTAGGTTCAAAGTCCTTATTTTCATGTAATTGAGCTGTGAGACTTAGCATCTGAATAGGTTTGTGGATATTATTCTTTCCTCGAGTGATCATGGGATGACTTGGTACTGAGGTAGGAGGATGCACATGTTCTACCTCAATGGCTTTTCTTGAAGAGGAACTAACAACAGGAATTTCCATGTTTTTAGGGGCAGCACCAAGTAAAGGATAGAGTCTATAGGTGGAGGAGTGGTAGGTTGGGAAACATGCAATATAGGTGGAATCCAAGTAGCAGAATGATCAGGAGATGGTGGTTCTGCAGACAGTGAAGAAGTGGCAAATGGAAAGACTGATTCAACAAATTTGACATGCCTAGAGGTGTAGACACGAAATGTGGCAGGATCAAGACAATGGTAGGCACTTTGAGAAGGTGAGTATACTATAAATACACAAGGTTTGGATTTGAGATCTAATTTGGTAGAGGTGTAGGATTTTAACCACGGATAGCACAAACAACCAAAAATTCTAAGTTTAGAATAGTTAGGGTTTGTGCGAAATAAACAGTAATGGGGAGTAGACATGTGTAATGTGGCTGTAGGCATACGGTTAATTAGATACACTGCTGTGGAAAAGGCTTGTGGCCAGTAGGATGAAGGCATTGAGGCATGACTTAGGAGAGTAAGGCCAGTTTCAACAATGTGTAGATGTTTCCTTTCTGCTATACCATTATGTTCAGGTGTGTGGGGGGTGTGGTTCTGAAGGAAATACCATGTTGAGATAGAAAATCTGATAGAGCAATGTACTCTCCCCCATTATCAGTGTATAATGTTTTAATAGATGTGTCAAAAAAAAAATTCAACAAGCGCTTTATACTTAACAAAGACAGCATGTACATCAGATTTTCTTTGTAAGTGATAGATCCAAGTGTATTTAGTGAAATGGTCAATGAAAATGACATAGTATTTGCAATTGTCATGAGAATAGATTGGAGCAGTCCATACATCTGAAAAGATGACATCCAATGGCTTTTGAGACACAAGAGTAGATTGTGAAAAAGGAAATTTGTGACTTTTATTTGTCAAACATGCATTACAATGAGTCCTAGAGGAATTAAAAGAGAAGGTGGAATGAGGACTAAGTTTAGATAAAATGTGAGTAACAATTGGCTTTGCAGGATGTCCTAGCCTAGGGTGCCAATCGGTGAATCTGACAGGAGAGGTGGAGAAGGCAACCTTTGGTGATGAAGTTCTTGGCTATGCATATAATCCATTTTTAGGTGCACCCTTGAGAAGAGGTGTTCCTGTTGTCAGGTCCTTCACAAGAAAAGCAAAAGGTGAGAACTGAACAGAAACTTTATTGGAAACAAAAAATTGATAAACTGAAATTAAATTTTGTTTCATGTCAGGTACACATAAAAATCTATCCAATTTGAAAGTTATGTTATATACTTGTAATGTACCACAACCTTTGTGATTTATTGGAAGCCCTGAACCATCTCCATTCATAATATCTTCATTATCTGTGTAGGGAGTATGCATAGCAAGGTTTTGCAAGTCAGTAGTCACACGATGAGAAGCTCCAGAGTCAAGAATCCACTGATCTTGATTGGAGGCAGCAGCAAAGTTAGCTTTTGGCGAGGGAAAAGAAGAACCTGCAGAAACAATGTGAAAGGAGGGACAACGCTTCGCACTGTGACCCTGGACTCCACAAATTTGACATTTTCCCAGGTATGGCCGTGGTTGATGTTGAGAATTGGACTGAGATCCATTATTGTTGCTAGGATAGGGGTCGTAAGGTTGTATCTGTCCATAGGAAGGTCGAAAATAGGTTCGGTGATTAGGCTGAAAGTGATGATTGGGCTAAAAGTGATGAGGAGGATTATTGGTGATGCTGTCGTCTGCAACCAAATATAAAAGAAATCACTTCCGTTAAAACAAATTAATGTAGTAGCGGTAAGCGGATATCGTTTTCATGAAGAATCTCTAACGGTAAAGGTTAGCGAGTTTAAACGGAACAAATAACAAAAAAGGGGGTTGGTTTTGATTCACGAAAAATATAAGAAAATCAAAGGAAAAATCTCTAATCGAATCAATAATTAAATCTGAAAATTTAATAGGAAAAATACCTTGGTTTCGGTCACCAATATTACCATACTATTATGGATCCTCGACATAAAATTGCAATTATTAATAAACATTCATTGGGGGAAATCTCTCTTAAGTGTAATGACTAGAAACATGTATTCTAGCAATCTTATTAACCAATAACCTAGATACGATCATAGGTAAATTGAATAATAGCATTAAGAACCAATGACAAGTGATAAACATGTACGACATGCAATCAATCAAGCGAATATTTTCTTAGAATTTTCCGACTCTAACGTAGAAAAGTTAATCCTAATTGCTACTTTTGATTACCGAAACTGAACGTCATATTTCGTTAATCTAGCATTTGAATCAATTAATCTCTAGTAGTGCTCCTAGAAATCATCAAATCTAATTAGAAAGAATAGATCTGAAAATATTCAATGTTCATTAACAATCATGAAAAACATCCAAATAATCTCACCAAAATAACATGTAACATGGATCCCTAAACCAAGATAAGAGAATTAGCTACTCATACTTGAATTGAAATCAAAGAAAATAATAAAAGAAACAGTCTCCATCTTTGGTCTTTGATGAAAGAAACGAAAATCCTATCTAAAATTGTGCAGAAAATGTGAAGAAGAAACCCATAAAAGTGCAGCAAAGAACCTATCCTAAACCTACCCTAAAACCTCCTAATGCCCGAATACTAAGACTTGATGATCCCCCTCTAACCCCTACACATGTATTTATATCCACTGCAAGCTCCCAATTTCCCTATGTGATGTGTATCTCCATATCTTGATTGGATTTCATCTTAGGTAGATAATCTTCTAATTTAGGTGGGAAACTTCTTAAAAAAGGACTCCAGAAGATCTTCGAAGATTTTGTCCTAATTGGAGACAATCTTCTGAAAAATATGCAGTATTAGGATCTTGACCTTAGGCGTGCCCACGCCTAATCTTGAATTTCGGCCAGACTGGAATTTCATCTTTTTGATCCTTTTTTGTCTTTTTGGTATTGGCAACCACCTGTGGACATTTAACAAATAATTCCATTAATTTATGAACACAATTTTCACAAATCAACCAAATTTAAGTCCAACTTAAATGCATTGTAATTGGCTTAACAAATTCCCCCACATCGAACCTTTGCTCGCCCTTGAGCAACATATCAAACCATCAAACTCAATCAATTCATCTTTCAGAAATCAAGTGCACACAATCCATCAACTTGGGCTAGCAAGATCCAATTTGCAACACACATCATAATTGCCTTTCACTAATGCACATAAACAGAGTCAAAATTCAGCATATTTGTTCAAAAGCAAATATGAAATTAAGTGAATTCTCCTCACGGATTTCGCTCTTACACTCAAGTGTTTGTGGGCAGGTGTTTCACTTCAAATCTCACTCTATCATGTTGCACTACCATAGGCTTGCAATTTTACCAATCTTCATTCATTAAAATCACATAGGTCGATAGATCATAAGGACTTATTAAGGGTTGTAATGGGGCTAGGTTCGCAGGTGAGATAAAACATGGTAAAAGGGTTCGTCACAAGTTTTCACAAAGCATCAAGTAAAAGGGCACACAATTAAAATTCTGAGATAAACATGATCAAAAAGAACTACAGCCACTCCTACTAACTCAAGCTACCATGCTTTATTCTTCCTTTTTCTTTTCTTTTTCTGATTTTGATTTTTTTTCTTTTTTTTCTTTTTTTTTTCTTTTTCCAATCCACTAAGAACAGGGGAAAAATGCAAATAAAAAATAACAACAATTGAGTAGAAGTGCCTATAAAAATATCTCAGAATACAATGTAACATAAAAGTCCCAAATTACTCAATGCTTTATTCAATGTAACATAAAAGTCCCAAATTACTCAATGTTTTATTCAACTTGTGAAGGGGAAAGGCTAATGGGGTTTTTGGTTTTAATATGAGGTGATTAATTGAAAAACAAGGATGAAGGCTCAAAAGTGTTTACCAAAGGAAAATAATTGGGTGGGTTAATTTCAAGCCAAAGGGTTTTAAAACAAAGAATGCCTTAATCACTTCTATGTCCCATGTAATTAAACCAATTCAAACTGGTTCCATGCAAGTTCTGAAGGCAACGTGAATAGAGGAGCATCACTCAATTGAAACAATTAATATGACATAAAGATGATATCATTTAGGCTCAAGTTCGCTCACAGGTTTAAATTTAAGAATCCACCTTAATTTCACACTTTACTTCATTACTCCAATGTCAAAATTTTGACCAAGCCTATAAAATCAGCTATTACAATTAATCAACATGTTCCATCTTAAAACTTACTTAGCCCAATTTAATTTCATGCATGTCCTCAATCTCATCCAAACTAATATGACCAAGTGTCATGGCTCAACATGCAAAATCGCACACAATATTCAATAAAAACAGCCACAACAACCAACAATATTCACCAAAAATCGAAACAATTTTCCACATCAAAATTCTCAATTCCTCCCCCACACCTAAACCAACATTGTCCTCAATGTTGAAGAAGCATAAAAAAATAAAGGAAAAGAGTTAAAGAAAGCTTCTCTGTTAGTAGGTGTCGAGATCAAGGTGTTGGCGGGTGTGGTGGTGGATTGCTAGGTACAGCTGGTGGTATCCGGCGTCGTCTGATTGAAGTTCGTGTTCTTGGGAAGGTAATCGGCCCTGGAAGTGTGAAAGCGAGGCGACCGTGGCTAAGATCCACAATCCCCATCCTGCAAAGACAATCTAAATCCAACGGCTCTACACCACATACCACAGTCATATTAGTATTATCAATATCTAACACGCCCAAGTTAACTGCCATTTGTGTGATATAGGAGCCAAGGATTAAAGGTTTAGACTTCTTTTGCAAAACTGAATGGCAATTGATGCATAAACCAAAAACCCAATTGACAGGAATATGTCTATCCATGCACCACAAGAACTAAAATTCAGCTTTCGATAAGGTACTCGAAGCATTATGGCAACCGAAAAAAATTATATGCTAGCATCCTATAAATAATATGGAAAATCGGGTTCCTAATAAAAAAACTTTTGGACAAGCTAGCATTGTAAGAGTGAGTGTCGACAGACCATTGAAGCCATAATTTCAAAGCATTAAAATCAGCATAAAAATCACATCGGGGGGTGATAGATAACTCGGAATCAGTTTCAGCAGTAGATATAAATCCCAAAGCCACATTAAACTCAGCAATTGAACATGCAAATTTCGTCCCCATTAATCGAAATTTGACAGCCTCTGTCGTATTCAAATCAAAAGTTTTATATTGAAATCAAAAGGATGGGTGGGATGATTCACCATCGGCTGCAACCTGAATGTGGTGGGGGAGTCTCCTAGATTGGCTCTTCATTCTGGGCATTGTCCCCCATTTGGAGCATGACCTGCAAAATCAAGGTTAGGGCACACGAAAATAACAGCAGAAGGGTTGTCGACAATGGTTATTGGACAAAGGAGGTTGGGTAATGAATAAAAAGAAGGTGAAAAGAAATTGACAGAATAGGGATGATGGGGTTGTCTGGCGGAACACGAGAGAGGAAAAATCTGGGTTATGAGATGAACAAGAGGATTTTCTTGGGGTTGGAATAAATGGACAAACTAGAGGTAATGGGGGTGCTAATGCAATGAAGGTCAACAATTTGAGGGAAGAATATGGCTGTAGTCGACGGTGATGGGAGGAAAGAATGAAGGGGGTCGGTCATCAACAGAGAATGGGAAAAAACTTTGGAAAATTTTGGGGGAAAATTAAAGAGGGGGGCGGTAACTAAAATATTTTTTTGTTTTTCTTTGTTTTTATTTTAAAAAAATGAAAATTAAAATGACAGAAATAAAATGAGAATTTAAATTATTAATAAAATTAAATTTTAAAAATAATTTAAAAAAAACTAATTTTTTTTTAATTTTCGTTTTTATTAAAAAAAAGAAAGATGAAAATTAAAATTAAAATGAAAAAAATAAAAATGGAAATTTAAATTCCTAAGATAATTAAATTAAATAAAAATTAAGATAAAAGAAAATTGCTACCAAAACACATAAAAGAAAAGGATACGAATGGGGTGTCTCCTATTAAGCGCTTATCAAAGGTCATAAGCTAGACCCTTGGCATCTGTACATCACCCATTATCGAATGGATGCTTTAATCCAACAGGAAACATGTTCAAACTTCGTGAGGGGCCTGGAACAACTACCTTTGAATGCGACTCCTTGTCAGCACGATGCTCCATGACTTCTGAAGAGTGGAACTTTATCGCTTCACCGTCATACTCTAATGTCCACTCGTCTTTTCGGGCATCGCCCTTCTCATACCAGGATGGTCTCTGTAAAGGTAACGCCAATGGTTGTGGAGACTCAACATCCTGCTTGTTACCTTCGATCTTCAGTTCACTCGCCCACGGCTCTCCTAAAAATTGTACTCCTTGCGACTCTTCCTGTTCTTCTTCTTCTTGTACCTGTAAATAAATAGAAAAAGGAAACGAAATTTGGTTAGCGATAACATGAACTGCATCACTTACTTTCGGAGGTTGCACATCCTCCATCCTTTCTCGAACTATAATCTCTTACTCTTCTAACTCTGCGTGTTCTTCCTTCTTTGCTGTGAAAAATCGACTTGGAAAAGGAGGCGGAAGCACCTTGTTTAGCACCCGTTTTTGCGTCAATTCTAGCTGGGCTGGAAAATTTTCAAAACTTTGTGCCTCTATTCGATTAACCGTCGCTGCAATTTGACTTAGCTGGTTTTTCAAATTCTTTTGTTGATTTTCCAAATTTTGGATACTTACTTCAGTATTCCGCTGAAACATCAAAGTGTTAGCAGTCAAAGTTTGCAACATAATTTCCAAAGAAGACTTACCTTCGGTATTTGATGTCATATTCGGATTTTGTCGAGGCACGTACGGTTGTCTAAACTGCTGGAATTGAAGAGTCCTCGCCTCCAAAGACATATCATTAGCTTGTGGTGGTGATGGTGGAGGTGGAGGCTCGAAGTAGGACTGCTCTTCATAGTAACTTGGTGGAGAAGTGTATCCGTACTTTGTATCCTGCAAAAAGGAACATCTATAAAAAGAATAACCAAAAAATGAGCAAATTTCACATACCTTAGCTTGTTGGTCATCTCTCGGTACTTACGCGACTAAGGGTGTGAAATCTGCCACTTGACGGTCAAACCTGGAAGTCGAAAACTCATTATCATAATAAGAATAATATGGATAATCTGAATTAAAAGCATACTGATAGTGAGTTATGCCGCTAAAAGATAGAAAAATCAAAAAGAGCTGTGAAACTGAAACAAACAAAAGATAAGGTAACTAAGAGTAACGAAACCAAAAACGAAAACAAAAACAAAAACATCACTAACAAAAACCGTTAAGAAATTCCCCGGCAACGGCGCCAAAATTTGGTAATGTTGTCGTCTACAACCAAATATAAAAGAAATCACTTCCGTTAAAACAAATTAATGTAGTAGCGGTAAGCGGATATCGTTTCCACGAGGAATCTCTAACGGTAAAGGTTAGCGAGTTTAAACGGAAAAAATAACAAAAAAGGGGGTTGGTTTTAATTCACGAAAAATATAAGAAAATCAAAGGAAAAATCTCTAATCGAATCAATAATTAAATCTGAAAATTCACTAGGAAAAATACCTTGGTTTCGGTCACCAATATTACCATGCTATTATGGATCCTCGACATAAAATTGCAATTATTAATAAACATTCATTAGGGGAAATCTTTCTTAAGTGTAATGACTAGAAACATGTATTCTAGCAATCTTATTAAACAATAACCTAGATACAATCATAGGTAAACTGAATAATAGCATTAAGAACCAATGACAAGTGATAAACATGTACGACATGCAATCAATCAAGCGAATATTTTCTTAGAATTTTCCGACTCTAACATAGAGGTTAATCCTAATTGCTACTTTTGATTACCGAAACTGAACGTCATATTTCGTTAATCTAGCGTTTGAATCAATTAATCTCTAGTAGCGCTCCTAGAAACCAACAAATCCAATTAGAAAGAATAGATATTAAAATATTCAATGTTCATTAACAATCATGAAAAACATCCAAATAATCTCACTAAAATAACATGTAATATGGATCCCTAAACCAAGATAAGAGAATTAGCTACTCATACTTGAATTGAAATCAAAGAAAATAATAAAAGAAACAGTCTCCATCTTTGGTCTTTGATGAAAGAAACGAAAATCATATCTAAAATTGTGCAGAAAACGTGAACAAGAAACCCATAAAAGTGCAGCAAAGAAACCTATCATAAACCTACCCTAAAACCTCCTAATGCCTGAATACTAAGACTTGATGATCCCCCTCTAACCCCTACACATGTATTTATATCCACTGCAAGCTCCCAATTTCCCTACGTGATGTGTATCTCCATATCTTGATTGGATTTCATCTTAGGTAGATAATCTTCTAATTTAGGTGGGAAACTTCTTGAAAAAGTACTCCAGAAGATCTTCGGAGATTTTGTCCTAATTGGAGACAATCTTCTGAAAAATCTGCAGTATTAGGATCTTGACCTTAGGCGTGCTCACGCCTAATCTTGAATTTCGGCCAGACTGGAATTTTTGAATTTCTTTACATATTTTTCATCTTTTTGATCATTTTTCGTCTTTTGGTATTGGCAACCACCTGTGGACATTTAACAAATAATTCCATTAATTTATGAACACAATTTTCACAAATCAACCAAATTTAAGTCCAACTTAAATGCATTGTAATTGGCTTAACAATTATTTTGATACTGCTGATAGCGCCATCTATTCCCTTCCTGGTTTTGTTGAGTTGAGTGATGCTTTTTACCTCCTGATTTAGTGGTATAATTTGCTGTGATAGGAGAATGATGAGTTCCAGGTGAAGGGAGATCGACTTCAGCAGTGATGAGTTTCTCATGTAACTCATCAAATGAAATGGGAGTATCTCTGGCATTGATGGTGCGAACCACTTCACTGTGTTCTTCACCTAGTCCATCAAGTACTTTATTTGTGATGTCTTCGAGATCCATTGGAGCATTCAGAAAACTGAGTTCATTAATTTTAGTTTTGATGGCCTGCATATATTCAGTGATGGACAATTGTCCTTTGGTAAGTTTCTTGAGTTGAGTTTTAACTTGTTTTTATTTACCTCTGGATGCTTGTGCATAGGTCTTGGCTAAAATGACCCAAGCCTCGTTGGAAGTGTTGGCAGTTGCAATAAATGGAATGATGGTTGGTGAGAGAGTACCAATGATGGCATTCAGAATCAGTTGATCTTGACGGATCCAAAAATGATAATTTGGGTTGGGGATAGGTGTGTCATTGGCGGTGATGGTTGCTGCAGGGCAGCTCTTGGTATCATCAATAAAACCTTGCAAATCATAGCCTATAAAGAGATTGTTGAATTGTAATCTCCAGGAAAAATAGTTGGTTGAGGTGAGCTTCAAAGGAGCTTATGCAGCTGGATTAATGGTGATAATCTGGGGTGTTTCATCAGAAACTGGATTGATGATGGAGGCCATTGGGATCAAAAAATGACGTTAGTCTAAAGGCTCTGATACCATATAAAAGGTTGAAATGAACTGAGAATTGAATGAATTTTATTCATGAATCACTTATGTTTATATATATGTATATTGGTATATTTGAATATTCAAAACAACATCTTATCTAATCCTATGTATATTCGAATGATGATTACAATAATCTGTTTGAATTTTAACTTATGCTCTTATCTTCATTTGAGTTGGACTTGGGCTGTTGAGATGGATGAGCTTGCGACATAACCCTAATAGCCACTACATATAGTGGTCTCAGATCCTCGACCCAATTATCACGTCAGAAGAGAATGCAATGTTCGTCGCCTAGTTTTCAGTTAGCGCCTTGGCGTACAAAGTGCCAAGATGCGGCTAGCCCTCTCCAAAAAGTCGAAGGCCTTGATCTAGCCAACGTCAGGGGGAGATGATTAACATCTAATCTGTATTTGACTCGCAGGAGTCAAACCTATAAGGCGTTGAGTTTTGTAAGTAAATCTCATCCTAGTTTGGTCAAGATGCACCCCAGTTAACAAGATGCATTTTCTGTTGTCCATCATGCGATGCCCAGATGAAGTTCCACGTTAATTTTTTCATATCATCGCAAAGTTGACGGGACAGCTGAATCGTTTGCATTGTAAAAATAGGAAAGGCCGAAATTACTGATTGGGTTAATGTAGCCCGACCCCGTTAAAGAGAGCATTCTAGATTTCTAACCTACCAATTTTTTATGAGCTTTGTCCAGTATGTATTAGTAGGTATGTACGCTCATGAACCTGAGGGATATCTAGATATTTACTAAGATTGTTCGTACTGTGAACATATTCAATGCTTGTCTGATCTTCCGCGCTAAGTCACGAGAGACATTCTTGGTTATACCTATAAACTATTAAGAAGGGTAAAGCTTTATACTATCCTATGTTTTCTTTTTTTTCCGTCGTTTTTCTATTTCAATTTTATTGTTGGTTTTAAGTTAATTATCAAATCATTTTTAATCGAATTTGAATTTGATTTGAAGTGTTTGATTTCAATATATTAATTTTAATTTTAAATTAGTTAATTATAAAAATTGAATTAAATATTCTTAAAATCACTATAATATCTTTTAAATACCATTGGAAACCCTAATTATTATTTTAAATTTCAAACATGCATTAAAAAAATATTCAAAATTAAGAATAACCCACAAACTATTTATTTCAAATAAATTAAAAAGACAGTCTGAAAAGTAACAATAAAGCAAGTCGAGTATCATAAAAAGGAGTTTAGAGGGTGGCAAGACTGTTGATTCGCCAGTTAAAAATCACACAGTAACGTCTCAAATCTTTGCAAGATATCGTCTTCAAGGCGGATAATTACCGACAATCCACCATCCTTCGCCGGAGTTTTTAGTATATATACCGTCCCTTCATAGAGCACACTAGCCGGACCCATGTGGAGCGGCCTTCCCCACCCAAAATCAGCATCATGCGTAGGCAGCGAAATCCAGCTATTCACGTTAAGATTTGGAGACTTAAACGTGGTGGGACCTCTAACCAGAGCCCCTAAATCAGGCTGGACTTGTAAGTGATCAAGTGCCGATCTCAAATATTCATTGTCCATTCTCTTCAACGATTCACGTAACCGTTTTATGGTTTGCACTAATGTCTCTGTTTTAATGTCCCCAGATAAGGAAGTCACCGTCGTTGTGAATATAACATTGCCGAAGTAGCCGGAGGGCAGTGGAGGACGCAGCCGTGAACGTCCGTCTGTGGCAATGTACAGTCTGGTGGGCTGGTCGGCGTCAAGCTCCCGTGCCATGCACATGCAACGCCAAATATGAGCTGCAAGAGTCTCGTATGTGCTGTACTTGGTTGCACCGTCTTGTTGTTTGGAGGTTGCTTTAAGGGTGTTGATCTGGTCGAGAGTGAGCTTAAGAATCTTGGTGCACGCAGGTTTCTCGCTCGACTGATACTTTCCGTTCTGGTCAAGTGTGTTCATGGAAGGTGGTGGATCGTATTCTGCATGATCAAACGTAGGGGTTGGTGGGTTACCGGCGGCGAGAGGGGTCCGGTCGATGAACGGTGGGATATGGACGGAGAGGCCTCGAGTTACGTCAGACCATGAGTTGATGAAGTGCATAGCAGAAGAGCCATCTGCTAGTGTATGATGCCACCCAACCCCAAGACAGACTCCTCCACATCGAAATGATGTCAACTGCATAATAAACAGAAGGTTGAGAAATATTCACTCATTGATGATAAATGGAAAAAGCTTTGTGATTTTTATTTTTTATTTTTTCTGCTTTAGTTTTTTTATTTTTTCCAATAAAAAGAAAATTTTATTTTATTTTAATCACCAATAATAATTACATATTAAATAAAACTTTAAGATAAATTATTTTAATTAAATAAATCTATTATCATCTTTTATATAATATTTATTAATAAATTATTAATAAAATTAATTTTATTTTATTAAAATTATTAATAATTAATATAGTAAATAATTAGTCGTTAACAAGACAGATTATAAAAACCAAAATATTTTTATAATTTTATTGATTTTAAAATTTCAAATAAAACAAACAGACCGTAACGTCGTTACTGACGGTAGTTGCCGGTTCAGGGTTTCGAAAAGTACCCTTCAGTCACAGTATTATTGCGTACTGCCCAGGGCATTGAGTTACTTTGAATAATACAAACTTTTAAAGCCTGTTTTCTTAAAATTTGCACAATTTTGTATTAGGACAGTGAATTTTAAATATACGGTAAAAGTTAGTAAAATTATATTTAAAATTAATTAAGTAATATATTAATAACATAAATAATTAACAACACAATTAAAACTTTTTCTACCAAATATGATGTGTGAATTAATTTTACTTGTAGTTGTAAATTATAATACAAAATTTTTAATACCTTTAGTACCAAATGATGCAGTTTACCTGAAGGATCAGAAGGGGAAAAGAAGAGATATGATCTGAGTAGTCGACTTCTGGCACCAACTCCAGCATCTCAAAGCTCGGAGTGAAATCGCCAAACTCATCCATAACCCTACTTGACTCTGCCTCCACAAACAGAACTCCTTCTCCATTACAATCAATCTCGATCCTGCCATTTTCGTCCCTCTGTAACCTTCCTGCAACTGGGTAGAAGTGTACTAGAGCTTGGCTTAAACCTTCTTTAAGCACTTTAGCATCGAAGAAATTTTCAGACGATGTTGGCTTGTAGAAGTAAACCGTTAACAGGTGAATCCTTGCCACCAAAAGATCTAAGTTTGAGCTCTGCAGCCTTGTCGTTGGCGTTTCTCGAGCAGGTCGGACTATGGTGGATTCCTTGATCTTCATGATCTCTTACTGTACTATTAAAAACCTTGAATCTTAAGGAAGACCACATATTTAGAAACAGAATATAAGAAGAACCAAGAAAAACTAAAAGCAAAAGTCAGAAACCAGCAAGACAGTACAAGCACACCTATATCTAAGCTTTTGTGTCATAAGCAAGAACCTAAACGCGTAGGCATGAAAGAGATTCACGAGACTTACGAGACAAGAAGAAGATGTTTAAGATGTTGTGAGCTTCTTCTGCATCTCTGTATACAGAGAGAGGGAGGAAAAGGGGTGTGTGGTTGACGAAGGACCTGTAGAGTAATGATGAATAGCAGGGATCTCGAAAGCCTCGTCTTATAGCAGCACACATTTCAGGCCCAACCAGGCCGTGTGTGGTTGACAAAAGGTTGGTGTAAACAGATCAAAGACTTTAATAATTGTACTTCAAAGAATAGTACAGATGAGTAATAAAATAAATTAATATTATCAGCCCATCTCGTCCATTGCTATCATAGGGGTCTTATTCGTGATTGCACCGGCCGTTGGTGCGGTGAATTTACCCAACATATTGGCCTCGCAAACTGTTGAACTTTGGGCCTCCACTCCAGGCTCTCTCTAACTTGAGATTTGGAATATCGACGCGTCATTATCGAAACCAACTCTCTAGAGGTGATTAATATTCTTTCTTCGTCCCGATTTAATTTTACTGAAAATTTTCCTTTGTTGACAGATACCAGAGATTTACTCAGACGAAACTGAAAAGTTCAGATCTAGCACGTGTCACGGGAAGGGAACCAGTGTACAGATTTCTTGACAACCCTAACTGTTTGCACTGGATCAGGGATGCGTTATCTCCCAGACCCTCCCATGTCCCTTATGGATCTCCTCTTTCGGGATCAGCAGGGTGTTCAGTATCCCAGAGCTAGCGGCTAGTTTAGTTTAGTTTTGTATCTTTTCCTTTGTAATAAAAAAATTAATATTATTTAATTTGGTTTATTCTTTAAAAAATTTATGTTAATGTTTGATTTAAAAATATAAATTTGAAATGATAAAGAAATAATTAACAAAAAAGATCAAAATATTTATTATAGTTTTCAGTAACTATATTATTATTATTATTATTATTATTATTATTATTATTATTATTAGTACTATTGTTGCTGCTTCTATTGCTTTTGTCATCATGTCTACATGAATTTCAGAGGTCAGGATGTTCTAAAGTATTATTTCACTGTCTTCCAGAATCTCTCGTTCAAAATGAAAGTGAACACTAATGTGTTTTGTCCCTGTATGATAAATTTAATTCTTTACTAAATGAATAGCACTCTGATTATCACATTCTACTTTGATATGTTTCGTCCAATTCCCAATTCATCAAGCAATCATTGAATCTAAATTGCCTCCTTCATAACTTCCATAGTTGTTGTATACTATGTCTCTGTAATTGATAAAACAATTGTTGACTATAAGGTAGATCTTCAACTAACTGGTTCTATTGTAAGAGTGAACACATAGTCAATAGTCAATCGATGTTTATCTAGATCACCAACATAATCGGAATCACAATATCCAGCTAAATAATGACCACCTTTCTCATCCCTCTCAAACATTCATCCAATGTTTATGATATTCAAAATATATTGTATAATCCGTTTCACGGCTTGCAAATGTTCCTTTTCAAGCTCATGTATATATCTATTCACAACCCCAATTACCTATGAAATGTTGTACATACCATAACATATATCAAGCTACCAACTATTTTTGCAAACAGTCCTTTAGTCATGTACTCTTGTTCTACATCCTTTTTGGAGATTAGGATGTACTGAACTTTATACGAGTGATGGCGGAATACTAATAGATTTTGACTTTTCATTCATGCCAAAAAGTTGTAGTACTTTTTTCAAATATTACTTTTGAGTCAAACAAAGTTTCCTTAATCCCTTATTTTTGCTTATCTCCATGTTGAGAATCTTTTTACTTCACCTAGATCTTTAATTTCAAATGCCTAATTCAACTAAATGTCAAAACTTTGCTGAAAAAGAGCATCTTGAACTTCACTCTGCGATATGCCGAAATGACCCACCCAATCAAAAATATCTAACACAAATCTTACATTTATCACAGCAGTTCTTGCTAGAATAAACTAGGTAAAAGTTGTCGACATAGCAAGTGTGGTCATATTTCCGATTTCTATCATTTCTACTACAATTTATATTCAATAGTTGTCAATCTGGAATGTCAATAATTGAAGGAAAAATGTTTTCTGATGTTGAAAATTAGACCGCGCTATAACCGCATAGTATACTTAAAAAAAAATCTTAATTCTGATACCAATTATTGTGGAACTTGGGTTAATTTTTACCAATAATAACAAATTAACCTTTAGCATTATTGTTTAGGTGAATAAATTGTGAACGATTGTACTGAAAAATCACATAAGATAAATTTCAATGAAAGACTAGAGGGGTCACAAATGATCTCACTTAAAATCCAATCTTCAAGATAGAATTTTTCTATACATGTAATTTAATAGCACAATAATTCAATATAACTATGCTTGGTAATAACCATAAACTAGACAAATAAATAACACCAGAATTTAATGAAAATCGGCTTTACTTCCTCAATACTACAAATTTAATATTTCACTTATTTTAAAGCAAAATATTACGAATATAAAGAAGTTTAGATGATTAACAAAATAAAACCCTCCTTTAAAATTTAAGAGGACTCTTCTATCCTCACAATTTTTCAATATGAGATATGAAAATACGTTATAAGACAACAGGACTCAGATACTGCGTAAACAGAAATGTTTAAACAAGCTTCCGGAGACCAGCAAAATGGAAATAAAATGGGTGTTTTTCAGTCATCGCGGGACAGCCGTGGACGAGTGAAAGCATTTAACTCAGTCCTTTGATCAAACAATTCATGAACTTACTAAAACATAGCTAAAACTGTACATATAAATGTAAGAACAAATCAAAGAAAATAACTCCAAAACAACGGGACCAGAACAAAATATTAGTAATATGCAGGTAAAATTCAAATCTCATAAGCGAGAAGCCAAGCTATTTGCAACAGAGTAATTCAAGTCCAGATTTCTATATTATTATAATTAATGCTTGAATAATCTAAACGAAAGCAAAGCAAAACAGAGGTCATAGCTCAAAACTCAAGAGAGAGAGATAGAGTGGAATGATTTACCAAAAAATTGTCGAGAATTTGAGTTTATAAACCTTACCAAAAATCAAGAGGTGGTAATAAATAGAAAGGGGTTTTGCCGATCACTTAGACGCTCTTATGGTTAGGGCGAAGTTGGGTTTAGAAGAAAAATTACCTGGCAAAGAAACGTTGGAGAAAATATAAGAGCGTGAAGAACGAAGTTTAGCAAGGATATTTTCTATCTTCAACGCATAATGTTTTTTCTGACATGCGCAGAATAGGTAAAGCAAAAGCATGGAGAAGATGTCTTTAGCCAAACAAAACAAAAGAACAATTAATTGTCAACAAAAGATAGAATGCTTGTTCATTCAACCAAACAAACAAGCCATTAGAGACTAGAGATGAATGGGAGGGAAAGCCTAGCCTTATGAAAGTAACTCTCATAATTCCATCTCTTCCATATACGGACCTGAACTTCTTTGGTATCTCTGCAATAAAGTTCTTTGTCGTAAGTTGCTAAGGAATTTTTCAAGATTAAACGAGGTTGCAAGGTTTAAAATGTTTTTATATAAGTTTAAAATTATAACTTTATTTTTTATAAAGAATCTATTTAACTCAAGCAAGAATTAGTCTAAAATAAATAACTTAAAATATTTTCTTATAATTAAAATTCTGAAAAAATATTTTGCGGATTAAAAAAAAGCCCTTTATGGTTTCTGTTCACAATTATAAAACAAAGAAAAAGACTTTTCAAAGGTACAAGCCCATCTCAATCGTACGGAACATACGTTAAAACAAACAAATGTTCATACAGAGAACGACACATGTGATAAGGTCCCATGTTCAGGGAGGGGGTCCTGTGCCCCCTTACCCTGGCCTTATTCTAGCCCCCTTGTATTTGAGTCATCTACTTAAGTGGGTCCTGCTTGAACGAATGATTTAAATGAAAGTGGGTCCTGCTTGAACGAATGATTTAAATGAAAGAGGGCCAGAATAAAGGGGACAGAATATCTGTCCCTCCTCTTATCATTATATTTTTACACATAATTTTTACAATACTCACAAACATATTTTTATATTTATTTTGATATTTATATAATATTATTTAATTTTTATATATTTTAATATTTATTTTGATAATAGTATTACTTATATTATAATCCATATAAAAGATTTAGTTAGATATTTTATTTTTATTTTATATGGTTTAAAATTATATAATAATCAATATATTATGTTTTGAATATTGTTTAATATGTTTTAAATAATATTTATATGCATAAATAATTTTATTATAAAATAAAATGTAGTTAAAATTAAAATATTTTTTATTTTATCAAACGATACTATTATATGAAGTTATTTTAAAAGAACTTTTAAAATGACATCAAACAATCAATTGACTTCTTAAAAAAACTTTACTGAAAAAAACTCTATTGATAAAAGTTCTACTCATATAAACTTATCAAACATACACTAAATTCGTTTGGTTCAACTTCAAGAGGATAAATAAAAACTTTTTTTCTGCGGCAAAAATTATTTAAAAATTAACTGAGTATTTGATTGTAAAATTTAAAAATATTTTTTTCATAAAAATAGCTTTTTAAGAAATTAAATTACAACTTTTGATAAGATAAAATTTAAAACTTTTTTAAGAAGTACCTTATCAATTAATGAGGTTTTAATTATCCTGTTTAATCTTTATTGGGCTCCGTTCCAAGGTCCAATTACTCAAATCAGTCTATCACAATTCACAGCACATCTTTTTCTCTTTTTACTGTTGCACTGGAATGCTCTAACGCACTCGAGCGTATAAGTAGGAGGACTCTTCGAAACGTTTTCAAATCACATCCTGTTTATGGATAATAATAATTATTATTATCTAATGTTAAATTCTTTATTAATATGAATGATGCAGTGAACTACATCATTAAATTTTCATATAATATGTATACATTTTATTATTTAATAAATTAAAAATATCATTAATTATAATACGACACAGATACAAAATATAATAATTATATACTAAAAATATTAATTTGATACGACATTTTACGTTCAAATTATAATATTATGGTATTTTTAAATGTAATTTAATTTTATAAATTAATAAAAAGTTTAATTAACCATTTTATTATATTATGTCAAACTTCACGACATAATTGTACGATTAAAAAAAACAACTTTAAAAACATACAGTGCAAAAGTAGAGAATAAAATAAAGGGTAATACTATCATTAGTCAAACAGCTAATTCCAAATACTACACTTGAGCTCTCAAAAAATTAGTTGGTTAGGTTGAATCAGTCAACTTAAACAGTTCATAATCAAATAGATAAATAACTTTTTAACATGAGTCAAACAATTAATTTGGGTCAAACAGCTAAAAAATAATTTATTAGTTGTTTGCCAAACACACTCCTTATCAAAGCAATTTATTAGTTGTTTGCCAAACACACTCCTTATCTAAGCGTGTGTATTTGCGGAAATAAAGATGAAGGAAGAAATAACAAAATGTTATAAAAGATAGAAATAATATGGTGTACCACTAATTGTAGATGCACCATTTAATAGTTAGTGTACATATGGATTGGTTTAGTTTTACCAAACACAAGAATGAAGTAGGTGGTTATTGGTTTGGTTTTACCTAACACAAGAATGAAGTAGGTGATTATTGGTTTGGTTTTACCTAACACAATAACACATATGGAGTAGGTGGTCACATGTGTATTAGGTGTTTGAAATGTACTATAAATAGAAGGTTTGATGTAAGAGAGATGAATGGATTGAACTTATAAGAATAAGTCTTCTCTCCCAAATACTCTGAAATTGTAATTATGGTTTTATAACACGTTATCAGCACGAAGCTCTCATTTCTAAAATTCGGCTTATCAACATCAAGCATTCGTAAGGTTCTTCCGTCTACCTACATCGTACAAACGTTTTTCGGTTCACGTACATCAAACAAATGTAAGTTCTTCCGTTTATTTATCCTACTTACGATGTTGTTAAAATAAAGTTCTTCCTTTTATCTACATTAATTCTACTTATGATATGATTAAAACAAATTATAGGCGACTCACTATTTTACCTTCTTTTAATAATGAAAAGTTATTACCACCTCTAAATACGTAATTTATTGTATAGTATACATCATCGATGTTTAAAAATAAAATAAAATAAAATAAAATTTATAATTATATATATATATATATATATATAACGGTAAAATTATAACTGCTAGGTAACGGTAAATTTTTTTTCTATAAATAGATACCACTCTAAATAATTTACTTCATCCCTACACACTTTTTCTTACCTCAAAATTCTTACAAAAATTTTTCAAATGTTGTCCGCTATTTCATTTTTTTGTATAATTATTATCATTATATATCTTTGTTTCATTTTTAGTGTAGAGCTAAATAATTCAGATCGCATGTTTTTTCTCTTAGTAATACCATGTATTATGATCCCTATGTTGCTTCTTGGCATAGCATTTGAGCATGACATGTAATTTATTTAATGTAATATTGATTTGAATACATGTATTAATTATTTCTCTATAAATAGTTGTCAACATGTCCAATCTTGCCAAAATTGAGTTCGCTGCTCTTGATGTTGCGGGTCATAATTATATGCCGTGGATGATTGATGTTGAAATGCATCTTGAATCAATGGATCTTTTAGATACCATTAAAGAAAATAATACAACATCAAAATAAAATAAAGCCAAAGCGATGATCTTCATTCGTCGTCATCTTGATGAGGGATTAAAAAGAGAATACCTCACAATTAAAGATCCAAGTCATTTGTGGAAAAATTTACAAGAAAGATATGACCATCAAAAGGAAGTTTTTACTTCCGGCTTCTCGTGATGAATGGAGCGCTTTACGCTTCCAAGATTTTAAAAAGATCAATGAGTATAACTCAGCTATGTTTAGAATTGTCTCACAACTAAAATTTTGTGGGCAAACAATCACTGAGGAAGATATGTTAGAAAAAACATACTCCACCTTCCACGCATCGAATATAACCTTGCAACAACAATATCGAGTGCGCGGATTTAAAAAATACTCTGACCTGATTTCATGACTCCTTGCAGCCGAGAAGAATAATGAACTTTTGATGAAAAATCATCAATCACGTCCTACTGGCGTGGTAGCATTTCCAGAAGCAAATATTGCAATTCAAAATGAAAATAAAAGAAAAAATCATCATGGGCCTAGTCGTGGTCGCGGTCGTGGCCATGGTCGTAACTACATTCGTGGCCATGGTCGTGGACGTGGCCGAGGAAGTTATCCATATAACTCTCTTCAAAGAAATACGAGCCACCACAATAACAAGCACCATATTAATGATGTTCATGGAAGTTCTTATAGGACTTCAGGAGATTCTTGCCTTAGATGTGGTACAAAAGGACATTGGGCTAAAGTTTGTCGAGTTCCTGAACATCTATGTCAGTTATACAAAGCATCCTTAAAAAGGAAAGAAAAGGAAGTAAATTTTACTGAACAATACCCTTTAGGTGATTCAACTGACCTTGGTACTTTTGATTTTGATTTCATTGAGAATCATAATCCTTCAGATGATTCTACATATCTGAATGCTTCGGATTTTACTGATGATTTTGTGGATCAGGGCATTGTTGGTGGCAGTAGCAATGGAAATTAAAATAATTGTACTTATGTTTGTGTTAAGTATTATTATGCTTATTATGTCACTCAGTTTCAATTGCTTGTTATGTTACTAGTTTCAATTACAGTATTGTAATATTTTTTTAAGTTAACATAACATCTCTTTCTCTTTATTCTTGCATAATTTTCTCATTAGATTATTTATTTTTAAGCGAAGTTTTGATATGGATCATTCTGTAAGAGGAGCGGCAAATAATGATAATTTATGCATACCAGATAGTGGCACAACGCACACTATCCTGAAAGATAAGAGGTTCTTTTCAGAATTAAAACCAACAAAAACAATTGTGAACACAATATCGAGTCCTATGACTTGATTGAAGGAATTGGCAAGGCAAATTTCACATTACTAAATGGCACAAAGTTCTCAATATATGATGCCTTATTTGCGCCAAAGTCTAAAAGAAATTTGTTGAGTTTTAATGATATATATTCTCATAAATATGATACTCAGTCTGCAACTGAGGGAAATATGAAATATATGTATCTTACAACCTGTCAATAAGGAAAGATAAACATATTGGAAAAACTACCAATGCTCCCTACTGGATTACATTATACATATATAAATGTGATTGAATCTAATATGGTAGTTAAAGCAAAACACATTGATCCTTCAATAATCTCTATTTGGCATGATCGTCTGGGTCATCCAGGATCAACAATGATGCGAAAAATAATTGAGAATACACATGGACATCCATTGAGTAACAAAATGATTACTCAAATAAATAAGAGTCCATGTACATCTTATTCTCTTGGAAAACTGATCATAAGGCCATCACCAGCTAAAATAAAATTTGAATCACCTGCTTTTCTTGCACGTATTCAAGGTGATATATGTGGACCCATTCATCCACCATGTGGACCATTTCGATATTTTATAGTATTGATAGATGCCTCCGGCAGATGGTCTCACGTTTGTCTACTATCAACTCGTAATATGGCATTTCCAAGATTTCTTGCACAAATTATTATATTACGAACACAATTTTCTGACTATACAATAAAGAAAGTCAGACTCGATAATGCTGGTGAATTCACATCCCAAACTTTCAATGACTATTGTATGTCAACTGGGATTATGGTCGAGCATCCTGTTGCTCATGTGCATACTCAAAATGGTTTAGTGAATCTTTAATTAAACGCCTTGACTTATTCTTGACCATTGATGATGAGAACAAAGCTCCCAATTTCAGTATGGGGTCATGCAATTTTACATGCTGAGGCATTAATTCGCATCCGACCAAGTGCATATCATAACTACTCCCCACTACAACTTGCCTTTGGTCAAGAACCAAATATCTCCCATTTGAGAATTTTTGGTTGTGCAGTATATGTGCCTATTGCACCACCACAACGTAGTAAAATGGGACCTCAAAGAAGATTGGGGATATATGTCGGCTATGAAAGTACATCTATTATTAGATATCTTGAACCTCAAACGGGTGATATGTTTACAACACGTTTTGCTAATTGTCATTTTGATGAAAATACTTTCCCGACATTAGGGGGAGATAATAAACAATTGATGAAAGAAATTACATGGTGCGAACCATCATTATTGTTTCTTGATCAACGCACAAAACAGTGCGAAACAGAAGTGCAAAGAATTGTGCATTTGCAAAGAATTGCAAATCAATTACCAGATGCTTTTACAGATACAAACAGAGTGACTAAATCATTTATACCAGCTGTAAATACTCCTGCTCGGATTGAAATCCCAAAAGGACAATCTGAGAATATGGTCACTCATGAATCTACGACACGCATGAAGCGTGGTAGACCAATCAGTTCCAAAAATAAAAATCCTCGAAAAAGAAAAGGAGCAACTGTGATTAATGACTCCAAGATAGATAAAAGTGTTCTTTTAGAAACACAAGATGAGGATAGTGTCCCAGAAGAGACACAAACTGACATTAATCAAGAAATCACAATTAATTATATTCACACAAAAGAATTATGGAACCGGAATGATATGAAAGAGATTGATGAAGTATTTTCTTATACTATAGCATGTGATATCCTCAATGAAAATGAAGATCCCGAACCAAGATCTATCATTGAATGTCAACATGATTGGGTTCAATGGAAAGATGCTATTGAAGCTGAATTAAATTCTCTTAACAAGCGTAATGTGTTTGGACCTATTGTCCTTACACCCCAAAGTGTAAAGCACATGGGTTACAAATGGGTTTTGTTCGAAACGAAATGAGAAAAATGAGATTGTGAGATACAAAGCTCGACTTGTTGCACAAGATTTTTCTCAAAGACCCGGAATTGACTATGAACAAACATACTCTCCTGTTATGGATACAATTACGTTTAGATATTTAATCAGCTTAACAGTTCTTCAGAAACTAGAAATGCGTCTTATGGATGTTATTACGACTTACATGACGGATCACTTGATAGTGATATTTACATGAAAATCCCTGAAGGATTCAAAATGCCTGCAACATTAAAATCACAACCAAAGGAACAGTATTCGATCAAATTGCAAAGATCCTTATATGGACTAAAGCAATCTGGACGCATGTGGTACAATCGTCTAAGCGAGTATCTATCAAAGAAAGGATATGTAAATAGTCCTATTTGCCCTTGCATTTTTATAAAGAAAACAACATCCGGATATGTGATTATCGCTGTCTATGTTGACGATTTGAATATCATTGGTACTGCTAAAAAAATCCAAGAAACAGTGGTGTACTTAAAGAAGGAATTTGAAATGAAAGATCTTGAAAAAACTAAATATTGTCTTGGTCTGCAAATTGAACATAGACCAAGCGGAATATTTGTGCATCAATCGACATATACAGAAAATGTATTGAGGTGTTTTAATATGGATAAAGCAACTCCGTTAAGTACACCAATGATTGGTAGATCGCTTAATGTTGAGAAGGATCCATTTCGCCCTTGCGAAGAAAACGAAGAAGTTCTTGATTCTGAAACGTCATATCTGAGTGCGATAGGAGCTCTCAGGTATCTTGCTAATTGTACTAGACCTGATATAGCTTTTGTTGTTAATCTACTTGCAAGATTTAGTTCATCTCCTACGAAAAGGCACTGGAATAGAATTAAACATCTATTCCGTTATCTTCGAGGTACAATTGATTTGGGATTATTTTACACTAAAAATGCAAAACAAGTTTTGGTTGGTTATGCAGATCAGAGTTACTTATCGATCCGCATAAAGCCGGATCCCAAACCGGTTATGTATTTACGTATGGAGGCACTGCAATTTCTTGGCGTTCACAGAAACAAACACTTGTTGCTACTTCTTCAAATCATGCTGAAATTATTGCACTTCATGAAGCAAGCCGAGAATGTGTATGGTTAAGGTCAATGACTCACCATATTTTAACAACTTGTGGCTTATCGACCAACAAAGAACTAACAATCATATTTGAAGACAATGCAGCATGTATCACTCAAATAAAGGAGGGTTATATCAAAAGTGATAGAACCAAACATATCTCTCCGAAATTTTTCCAATTCACCCAAGATCTCAATAAGAGCAAAGAAATCAACATCCAGTATATTCGATCAAGCAACAATGCTGCGGATCTTTTCACAAAGGCACTTCCTACTATACCTTTCAGGAAGCATGTCCACGAGATTGGAATGCGACATCTAAGAAATTTATGAGGAAGAGCTCATTGTGTTCAATGAGGGGAAGCTTACGCAGTTGCACTCTTTTTCCCTTATCATGGTTTTTATCCCACTGGATTTTTCCTGATAAGGTTTTTAACGAGGCAACACCAAATGCGTTTAAAGGACAGAGAAGAGACAATTATATGGCACATCAAGGGGGAGTGTTATAAAAGATAGAAATAATATGGTGTACCACTAATTGTAGATGCACCATTTAATAGTTAGTGTACCTATGGATTTGTTTGATTTTACCTAACACAAGAATGAAGTAGGTGGTTATTGTTTTGGTTTTACCTAACACAAGAATGAAGTAGGTGATTATTGGTTTGGTTTTACCTAACACAATAACACATATGGAGTAGGTGGTCACATGTGTATTAGGTGTTTGAAATGTACTATAAATAGAAGGTTTGATGTAAGAGAGATGAATGGAATGAACTTATAAGAATAAGTCTTCTCTCCCAAATACTCTGAAATTGTAATTCTGGTTTTATAACACAAAAGACTTTTTTTATTTTTGTGTATCCTTAACAAGATCTAGGAGAAAATTAAACCTAAATATATATTGATGTTTGAATTTCTAAGATTATGTTAATATTCCCTCTAAAACTTAGGGTGGTAGTGAAGACGATTATTTAAATTTTGAGAGAAGATCTTGAAAACGTCTAGATGAATATAATTTGATAAAAAATCAACAATTTGTGATTTAGATGAGATTGAGACAAGTTATATTTTTAGTTGAAGCACATGATAATAATTGATCTCGATGTGTTTTGTTCGTTCATGAAGGACATAATTGTGAGCAATCTGCATGGCTATCACAAAAGAGAAGAATTAATGAAGAAAGAGACACCTATGTCTTGAAGTAACCATCGTAACTATAAAATTTCAGATGTAATGTTAGCTAGGGCTCAATATTTTGCTTTAGTGCTTGACCAAGAGACAACTATTTGCTTCGTTCTGCGTCAAAAAATAAGAGAGGTGTAAAGAAAGAAATAATAACATGTAGTAGTTCGACGATTAGTTGGATCTCTAGCTTAGTAAGCATCAGAGAATTTAGGTAATTCCAATGAAGATGAATGACTGAAGTGAAGCCCATGAAACATGGTTCCTCAAATGTATCGTATTATACAAAGAACAACAAAAAAGTGAGTGATACAAAATGTAGACATAAACTGACTAAAAATATGAACAACATGAACAATATTTAGCCTAATAATAGTAAGGTATATAAGACTATCAACTAGTTGTCGATAAAGTGTACCATTATTCAGAGGAGTTTCATCAATGGCAAAGATATGATTATTAGAATTTAGTAGAATGCTAGAAATCTTAATGTCAGCGAAGCCAGCACGTGAGATAAGATCAGTAGCATATTTAACGTGAGATAAGGAGTAACTTGAATCATCATAAGATACTTCAAGACCTAAAAAATAGCTCAGGAGAAACTATTTCATTTCAAATTGTTAATGAAAACAAGATTTGAGAGTAGCAATCCTCTTAGTGTTATCTTCAGTTATTATCATATCATCAACATATAGAAGGAGAATAACACACCCTTGATCTAACTTTCATATAACTAAAGTATGATCATAAGAATTGGACGTAAAGCTGATAAGGTTGATGTTCGAATTGCATTTAACAAACCATAGTCGAGGTGCTTGTTTAAGACTACACAAGACTTTGAGAAGACGACAAATTTTATTAGGTAAATGGCACATTTAGGTAGAGGTTCATATATACTTCTTCATAAATATCATCATTGAGAAAGGTACTCTTGACATCCACATAGAACAATTCCCAATGCTATTGGTTGCTACTGTAATAAGACTACGGATTGAAGTCAGACTATTGACTAGAGCAAAAGTCTCCTCATAGTCAATTCCATATTCTTAAGTAAACCCTCTACAACTAATCGTGCTTTGTATTTTTTGACTGATGAACTAGTTTAAATCTTAATTTTGCAGACTCATTTACAACCAATAACAAACTTATCTAGAAGTAAGTAAACCAAGACTCAAGTGTTGGTGTTAGAGAGAGCCGGTAATTCTTCTATCATTGATTACTTCTATAAAAGCTAAAGCTGGTCTTGCAATAAGTGTAAGGTTTATATAGAGAGAGTCGTAGAATAAATATGGAAGTCTTTAAGACCAATAGTTGGTTGACTTAATCGAGAGGATCAACTAGGGGGTTGTTGAGACTTGGTAAATTCTAATGAATGAATAGAAAAGAAAGAGCTATTTGTTGAAAGTGGAGGCTTTAAAACTAGAGAAGATACAAAAAAATTTGGTGTTAGTTATGTTAAACTATTAGAGTTATAAGATGAACCTACATATAAAATATCAGGAAACAAAGACATTTTAGGGTCAAAAAAATTTTTGTGTGAGGTTTCGCTTACTTAAAATTTATATTATGGAAAACACTTTATGCTTCCAAAAATTGACATATCAAGAGATTTAAAGAATTTAAGACAATGGATCTCAAAATTTATATACTTTGTGCTTTATGACATATCTTAGAAAATAGTATAAGTGTGCTTTTAGCTATAGTTTAGCATCCTCATGACGATGTAATAGAACAAAGCACACACATCTGTAAACTTTAAAGGGCTAATAGTTAGGAGCATCATTGAAAAAACGCTCATAAGGAGAGATATTACCTATGATAAGAGAAGGAATGTGATTGATAGTATAAAGAATAATAAAGGTTGCTTTTCCCCAAACGATTTCAGTATAAGAAGAAGATATAAGAAGGGCTTAAATAATGTCAAGAATATGTTTATGTTTGCGTTCAACCCAATCATTTTGATTAGATGTGTTTCGACAAGATCTTTGAATGATAGTCTCTTGTTGATTAAAGAAGTTGACAAATTTTGTATCACTGTATTATATGAAATTATCAGTGTTAAATACTTTAATCTTGCAAAAAAATTGAGTTTGAATCATATTAGTAAAATGAGACTAACTAGAGAATAGTTCAAATCTATGTTGCCTTAGATAAATCCATGTATAAAACTGAAATCTTCAACAAAGATTGCATAATATCTTATGTCGTCCATATTTTCATAAGGTGCAGGACCTCAAGTATCAGAATTAATTAGATCAAAAGGTGTTAAAGAGATAGAATCATTAGGAGAAAAAGGTAAAGTATGACTTCTAGATAGTTGACAAGGGACATAATCAAAATGTTTAATCTTAATAATATGACCTATAGTACCGTTAGAGATTAAAGATAAAAACAAAAAGATGACCTAAGCGAGTGAGCCATGAATGAGAAGTGACAACACCAACAACAAACTTTGAAAGAATATTTAGTGAAGCAAGCTCACAATTCGTTTAACCTTATGTCCTTTCCTAAGGATCTCACCTATTTGTGGATCCTGCACAATACAACCCAACTAAAAAATGACAAATTAACATCAAGTTTACATAATTGTCTGATAGAAATGAGATTTAATGAGAAAAGGGTTTGAAGTAAATGAAATTTGGATGTGTGAACAATACCTATATGTTGTATATGTATAGTAGAATTATTGACGATATGAACAATGTGTGGAGCAGATGGTATTGTTAAAGATTCAAAAATGGAAGAATTAGAGGTCATATGATTGCAATAAGGAGAATCGAGATATCAAGAATTTGAAGTACTTAATGTGACAAATAGGACAAAGAAGGAAACTGTACAAAATCTGGTTGAATTTGTTCAAGAAGGGTGTGAAAGTCCTTTTAAAGAAAATTTAGGAGAGATTTTTTCTGTTGGCCCTTTAGTGGTAACAGGAGCAGTGGAAGCAGGTTTAAAAGACTTGTAAGAATTACCCTACCTAAAGTTCCATTTAAGTCATTTTTTACATTCAAAGATGTGATGTTCGAGCTTTTTACAGTAGTTGCAAGATCCCATATAAAACTTATTACCTGAGTTGTGAGAAGTTTGAAAAGAGGTATGAGTTACAAGAATAACATCAGTTGATGGGACAATTTTTTCTTAAGGAACATATTAAGACAACTTTCCTCTAAGATGAGCTCTTAAATCATAATGTCAAAATTGGGTTAGGTTTTTGTACAAAGAATAGTGCTACAAATGAGTTCAAATTCATCCTTGAGAGTCATCAGTAAGTGTCATATATGCTAACAATCTCAAAGTTTTGCGTAGATCATTACAGCATCAAGACTAGGCTAGGTAGGATCACTAAGTGCCAGTTGATCTTAAAGTTCTTGCAATTAAGACACATTACCATGTATTGTTTATCCAGAATGTTGTTATATACGGTGAAGACTACTATACAACTGAAATTAATGGAGATCATTATAAACATAATAACGATTTTTCAAAAAAAATTGTATCTCCTATATTGTGTCAAAAATCGAAAGTCAAGTTTGATGGCTTTAGTACATGTATTTCAAAACCATGTTACAATTTGATGGTTCTTTCATTCCATGCTACTAATCGTTCAATAAAAACGTAAATGTTGTTATCTTTCTTTTGAGTGTGTTTAGGTATTTGTCCAGTAATAATACACTAACGGCTTGTTTGGTTCAAGGGATGAAATAGATAGGGAATAGAATAGTTATTCCTAGGAATAAAAAAGATGAGAAATAGAACAGAATGAGTATTACTTTGTTTGGTTTAAGGAATGAAATAGAGAAAAAAAATTCTATTTCAATGTTTGGTTAGAAAATATAAACTTGGAATAAGAAAGGAATAAGTAACAAAAGATCAAAATATCCTTATCATTATATTATTTTATTTTTAACTTTATTATTCTTATTATTATTTATTATTATTATAAATTTTCTACTTATTATTATTCTTATTATTATTAATTTTATCAATTGATTTTATTATTAATTTTCTTCTTCTTCTATTTATTATTATTTTTATTATTAACTTTATTATTATTATTATTATTATAAATTTTGTTATGAAATTTCTACTTATTATTATAAATTTTATCAATTATTTTATTCTTATTTTAGAATTAAATTCCTTATTATTAATAATTTTCTTTATTATTATTATTATTATTATTATTATTATTATTATTATTATTATTATTATTATTATTATTATCATCATCATCATCATCATCATCATCATCATCATCATCATCATCATCATCATCATCATCATCATCATTATTATTATACAAAATTTATTTTATTATTATTATACAAAATTAATTTTCTTATTATTTTTTATTATCATTATTATACAAAATTAATTTTCTTCTTTTCTTATTATTATTATAAGTAGAAAAGGGTTAGGCATGGTCTAAATATGTGTGTGTGTGTATTGTTGTATTTACTCCCTTAAGAATCAAAGAGAAAAATAAGGAACAACACACATTTTTGGAACAATAGTACATGAACTTTTCCATAATGCATTATTCTTTTATGTTCTTTTGCTCTAATCATAAAAATGAAGTTTTTAAGGTGAGTTAGTACTTAAGAGGCCATTGCAGATTATGATCCAAATAGCAGGACTTTTATTTTTGGTTGACTTGGACAAAGTAGCCTGTATAGTGTACAAAACTATAATATAATCAACTATCAGATGAAAAGATAAAGCCCTGAAAAAGCTTCAACAGTTTTCAATAATTTTTTTAAGAAAAAACAAAAAACAGAAGAATTTATGTTTTTAGAGAAATTAGTTGTCTTAGCAAAAAAGTGGGCTTATTTTCGCATTAGATACATGTATATGGATCATTCTAAACCCCCTAACTTTTCTTTACTAATTCAGATAATCTAAAACAGTGATAATATTCACATCATCCAATGCATTAAGGCACACATATGCAGACATGTTGACAGGAGCCTACATCTTCTGGACGCAAGTACTGAATTGTTTGTGGTTGTGGCAAGAAATGTATGGCAAAACTAGGAAGAATTGAAAGATCAAAGTTCAAATAAAGTATATCATTTCCTGCAAATGAATTGCAAACCGACAGTGCATCTTGGATACAGGAACACTTCGAACACATATACACAAGAGTGTTCCTTACATATTTGATGAAACAAGACTCCAGACTTCAACACTAACTTGTGACCATCATCAACTCTCCCACCATTAGAACAAGAAGAAATCACACTAGCAAAAATATACTCATTAGGCCTCACACTACCCTCCAAAAGCATACCCTTTTGAAAGAAAGGAATGGATCTGCGTCCCCTTCTTTATTTCACAAGATATGGCATATATATAATAAAAGACTCCTAAGATGGTAAGACTTCTAAAGAATAAAAACTGAATAAAGACTCCTAAACAATAGCCTTTAACTACGTAACAACACTTTCCATATATACAATCTTACCTAAAGTACAATATCCAATACCCCCCGCAAGTTGGTACATGAAGATTGCTAATGCCTAACTTACAAAGAAGGTGTTCAAACTGATAACGACCAATTCCCTTTGTTAATATATCTGCTAATTGTTCGTTTGATGCACATGGCTTGTAACAATACTTCCTCGTTGTATTTCATCCTGAACAAAGTGACACTCAATCTCAATATGTTTGGCTCTCTCATGGTACACAGGATTGGCAGCAATATGTAACGCTGCTTGACTGTCACAATACAAGTATGCAAAATTTTCATCAAATGCTCTCAAGAATTGTAAAAGTCCTCGCAACCACTTCAACTCACAAGTCGTGGTAGCCATGGAACGATGCTTAGCTTCAGAAGAGGAACGAGATACCGTATGTTGCTTCTTGGCCTTCTAAGAAATAGGAGATTTACCTAACAACACTTCATAACTTGTCAAAGAACGACGAGCCAAAGGACAGCTTGCCCAATCTGAATCACAATAAGCCAGCAATCTCAATCCACTATCTGATGATAAAAAAATGGCTTGCCCAGGACTTCCCTTCAAATACCGCACAACACGTAATGCTGCTTCCCAATGATCCATTATTGGATTCTGCATAAACTGAGCCAATACATGAACAGAATAACAAAGCTCAGGTCTAGTGATGGTTAAGTATATTAGTCGTCCCACCAATCGTCAGTATCGTTCTGGATCAGTCATAAGTGTCCCATCTACAAGAGCCAAACGATGATTCTGCTCAATTGAAACTATAGCTGGCTTGGCTCCTAGTAGTCCAGTTTCTATAATAATATCAAGTGCATACTTCCTCTGACATAGAAAAATTCCTTCAAGTCCACGAGCCACTTTAATGTCGAGAAAATACTTAAGCAATCCAAGATCTTTCATATGAAAGCATGAACTAATATATTGTTAAGTTTATCTATCGCATCAACGTCATTTCCAGCAATTATCAAATCATCTACGTATACCAACATATTCAGACGAGTGAAATTCTTGCAATAAGTGAATAGAGAATAATCTGAATAAGATTGTAGAAATCCATATCTTTTCAATGTTGTCATTAACTTAGAGAACCAACACCTAGGAGCCTGTCTTAATCCATATAAAGATTTTTTTCAATTTACAAACCTTTGTTTGATTTAAGGAGGAGAAACCTAGAGGCAACTTCATATACACTTCTTCATGAACATCCTCGTGCAAGAAAGCGTTGTTTACATCCATCTGATGGAGCTCCCATTTCTCCATTGCCGTCACTGCCAACACTGTTCTTATTGTGGCCATCTTCGCTACCGGAGCAAACGTTTCATTATAGTCGATGCCTTCAATTTGTTTATTTCCCAATATCACTAATCGTGCCTTATATCTCTCAATTGTGCCATCTGACTTGTACTTTATCTTGTATACCCATTTACATCCTATGGCATTTTTTTTTTCTGCGGGCAATTTCTCAAGAGTCCATGTTTCATTGTCTTCTAGTGCCTGAGTTTCTTTCGTCATGACATCCCTCCATTTTTGGTCTTTTACTACTTCTGCATATCCTTTAGGCTCCAAAATAGCATTACATGCAGCTAGAAAATATCCATGGTTTTGCGAAAAATTGGCATATGTCAGATAATTGGATATAGGATAAGGAGCCATACCTGAGGAACACTGCTTAGAGTTGGGTTTAGCGCGAGTGGAAACATCGAGTACTATAGGTGACAAAATCCTTCAACAAAACTGATGGTTTGGGTTGTCATTGTCCTCTTCCCAAATTATCTTCTTCATTTCTCTCTATACCATCTACCCTGTCATCATCCTGTCTTAATTCCTCAATTCTGTCAGTACTCCCCCTTGCTTCTTCATTGTCAACTCTCTCCCTCAAGTTTGCATCTTTATTACTTGACGCAATTTTTGAGGTTGTGTACATCCATCTCATCATCAATCACCATATCTATTGCTGGTTTAGAATTATTTTCAATAACTTTTTCTTTATCTTCAACATATGGAAATACATGCTCATGGAATATCACATCACGTGAAACAAAATATTCTCCATTTTTCACAGCATACAGACGCCATCCTTTCTTGCCCCAAGGATAACCTACAAAAACACATTTTCTAATTCGCTCACCAAACTTATCTTTTTTCCTTGTGACCTGTCTGGCATAACAAAAACACCCAAATACCTTGAGACACTCATTCTAAGGTACCTTTCCAAACAAGACCTCATACGAAGCCTTTCCATCAAGCAAAGACGAAGGAGTGCGATTTATCAAGTATCCTGCAATTAATATACATTCACCTTAGAACTGAATAGGTAATTGAGCTTGAAGCCTTAATGCTCTAGCCACATTCAATATATGTCTACGTTTCCTTTCTACGCATCCATTCTGTTCAACAAAAGACGTTTGATGCAAGATTGCTTGAGTTTCAAAATAGGGTCTCAAATAAGTAAATTTCAATCCCATTATCACTCCAAACAACTTTGACTTGTTTCTTGAATTGACGTTCAATCATTGTACAAAAACTCCTAATTGTTTCTTCTACTTGTTTCTTTTCAAGCAACAGATAAATCCAAACAGCACGTGAATGATCATCCACAATTGTTAAAAAATAAACTGCACCACAAGCTGCAAGTTCTTTGTAAGGACCCCATAAATCACAAATAATTAAAGCAAAACATTCATCAGATTTATAATTACTTTGAGGAAAAGCTCCACGACTTTGTTTAGCTCGCTAACAAATGTCACAAAATTCATGATCACTACTTCTAACAACAACTCTATTTCCAAATTCAAAAACCTTAGACAAAGCTTTCTCTTATGGATGTCCTAACTGTCGATGCCACAATTCCTTCTCATTTCTACCACTAACTTTATTCGCTTGTACTAATACTGTTGATCGAAAAAGATAGATCCCATCGCATTGCTCACCCGCTCCAATCAGAGTCCTCGAAGCTCGGTCCTGTATTATACATAACTGATCAGTAAATGTGATGATGCCTTTTAGTTCTCGTAATAATTTAGCTACAGAAATTACAGTACAATTCATCTATGGAACAAACAAAACATGATTCACATATATATTGTTTCCTAAGCACAATTTTCCTTCTTTCACAGCCACTGTATGCTTTCCATTAGGCAGTCCTACAGGACATGGTGAAATATCTCGAACGTCGAATAATAAGTTCACATCACCCGTCATATGATGTGAGGCTCCTGAATCCACAATCCAATCATTTAATGATAAATTTATATTACCAGAAAGTCGTTCCACTCTGCTTGTTTTGGTTGCACTCAACATGTCAAGAAAATTTGCCCATTGCTCATCACTCAGTCCAGGGATTTCGTTGCGATCAACATCTGTAGCATTCCTGGTTTCTTCTACAACAGCTAGAGTGGCATTTGTTGTGGCACCTCCTTGACCGTGATTTGTAGAGAACGAAACGAGCTCCTCCACGACCTCAATTACCACCTTTTCCAGTCCCTCGAGGTCTGTCTTCCCACCATTATTCTGTATCGAATAATCCAGAAACATTATTTGACTTCATGCCCAGGACGTTCACAATGGCTACAAATCCTATTCTTGTTTCCCTTTGCACGCACAATAGCTGCTTTAACACCTGACACTGCTTGTGTCGCAAATCCTACAACTTCTCCATGTCCCTCCTTACTTCTGGCTATATTTCTATGTCTCTCTTTTTGGATCACCATAGAGTAAACTTTATTCAAATTAGGCAATGGTTCCAAACTGAACACATTAGAACGTAAAGTTCTGTACATCACATCATCAAGACCCATCGAGAACTGATGAATCCTTTCGTCTTCCCTTTTTCTTTCAAGTTTGACAAAAATATTGTAGATGCAACGTCCACATTGGCAGGCAGGTATTGGTTCATAATTCGCTAGCTCATCTCACATCACCTTCATGCGCCCATAATATGTTATCACTGCTTTCCCTTGTTGTTTACAGGCAGCAATATCAGTTTTCAATTGATGGAGACGAGGCCCATTCCCAATGGAGAATCGTTGTTGAAGATCCTCCCACAGATCCTTTACATTCTCCACATATGTTATGGTAGAACACAAAGTAGGTTCAATTGTATTAAAAATCCAAGCCACCAACATCGAATTCACCATCCACCAGCCTTCGATTTCAGATGAATCTTTATTTGGTTTCTCTACTCCCCCATCAATAAATCCAAGTTTCTTCTTTGCTCGAAGTGCGTTGTGCATGGATCTCGCCCATTCTTCATAGTTTTCTCCTTTCAATTGAACATGAGATATGATGGTTCCAGGATTTATCTGAAGGATGCAAATAATACAATGAGGTATTTATTTGCCCCTTTCCTGACCCTTCTTCACTTTTCTGCTCTTTTGCATTAGCCATGGCTTTGATACCATGAAAGAAAGGAATGGATATGCGTCCCCTTCTTTATTTCACAAGATATGGCTTATATACAATAAAAGACTCCTAAGACGGTAAGACTTCTAAAGAATAAAGACTGAATAAAGACTCCTAAACAATAGCCTTTAACTACGTAACAACACCTTCCATATGTACAATCTTACGTAAAGTACAATATCCAATACCTTTAGCAACAAAATGACTTCCTAAGATAACCCATCTTGCAAGCACCCAACCATCAACGCACCCCAAGACACCACTTTCCTTTCATGCATATCACCAAACAGCAACACAATGACTTCGTAAGACAACCCATCTTGCAAGTACCCAGCCATCAACGCATCCCAAGACACCACTTTCCTTTCACGCATATCACCAAGCAGCTTACGGGCATTCCTAACTTTGTTGCACTTGGAATGAGAATTTATCAAAGAGTTGGCCTTATATGTGTTCTCTTAGGAAGATGGATTCGACACTGCAGATACTTTCGACATAACAGTCATATGAAGACAAACGTCCCAGCAGAGAAATTGCGATTTCGTGTCGGTATAATATGCCTTTAACAACAATTATATGGAGTACAAGAAAACAAAAGGAGAAGATAACCAAAGGCATAACTTGCTATGAATTGCAAAAATGAACCCAAATTTTGATAAGACCCAGAATCTAGGAAGAAGAAAAGAAAGAAAATTGAAGAGATTAACACAACAATCTAAGAATATGAGTATAGAAAAACAAAAACACAAGTGAAAACGAAGAAAAAGAGAAGAGCAGCAACATACCAATAGAAAGGACAAAGAGTGTACTTGAGATTGAAGACCACCAATCTGGGCAATAATTGAAACATCCATATTATCTTAAATGCTTCGTTTTTCACCTTCTCCAAGTCTCCCATCTCTCTGTCTCTCTGTCTCTGTGATCAAGCTAGACACGTGAGTGGAGAAAAGAGACGAAAGTATGATGAGCGCGAGAGGGCCACAAAGCCAAAGGTAAAGAGCGTCAATGAGAGTCTTCGAGAGAGAGGTGTGTTGCTACATGCGTGAGAAAGACGGTTGTGCTGCTGTGTGAGAGAGAGGGACAAAAGTTATCCAACAAAAACGAAGCTTCCGTTTACCTATTCCTGATGTGCATGAAATAGGTAAAGACGGGTGGTAGCAATCTTTTTCTATTCTCCTCTGTCGACGAATTCTTAGAAGGCATTTGGTTTGAGCACGGAGTTAGTTATGGATATGAGTATAATAGTAGAAGGGCATGGGGATGGGTATGAAAAAAAAAATGATGTTTGGTTTGTAACTTAGGTTTCTGTATTAATACCAATAATGTTGTTTGGTTTGTTGCATTAATGGGAATGAAAGATAATATAATATAATTTTTACCTCAATAAAAATAAAAATAATTTGCCCTTCATATGTTTGTTGGGGCTATCTCCATATGTTTGTAAAAAAAATTAATCAGTTTTGTCAAGGTTTTTTATCGCAATTTTCGAGCATTAGATGAGCTATATGATCATTTGTCAACAGAGCTGCATAATGTCGACAATACAATTGCAACTATATTTCCATATCATATTTAAAATGGAATATAAATTATAAAATAACATCAAAATAAACTTAAACCACAAAGAAAAATTTCTCATAGTACCCAAAACATAAAGCATCAAAACAACATCAAAATAAACTTAAGACATAAAGCCTTCGCATGTCAACGGGAAGGCTGAGGAACACATCAATCTTGTCTTTATTTGAGCTGAAAATGTTAGCTGCTTTAAAGACATCACTACTTGGAATGCCAATTTTCATTAACTCTTCAACCACGTCTTTCATTTTTTTCGTAACAGCTTTGTCACGTAAATTTTCATCTGCAATAGCATTTTCCATGGTTGCGAAATTGCTATTAAAGCCTTCCACAAAAGTACGAAAACCAGAATTATTTCTTGCAGTTGTGCCCCGACATCTAAGGAAGCTGAAATAGACGACATTTTCTTCCTTTTTGCTATATTTCCTCCATTGCTGCTTGATGGTTGTTTCTGCTTTGCATTCACATTTCTCACATTTGTGTTGCTTGCGTAAGTTGGAGTTGCTTGCGAATCCGAACACACATCATTGTTTTCTTCGTCAGATAATAAATCATATTCACCAACATACTCACCAGCACTTACTGTATTTTGATCATTCTCCACATTTTGAACAGCATCCACATATCCCTTAACGTTCAACCCAGTAGCTCTATCTCTTTCATAAACTGATTCAAGAATGGGAATTTAAATTCCCACATTCCTTTTGCTTCTTTATGCGTCTAAACAAAATAGAAAAACAGAAAATGGAACTTCAATCAGTATACTTTTGCATTCTATAAGGCCACACGTCTACCAATTTGATTAACGAGAACAAGTAAGAATAGCTCACCTGACAATAACTATCAAACCATTGCTTCTCACATGCAATTTTTTTATCCACGTCATTCCACTGACAACCGCTCTCCTTTAACATATCATTGATGCAATGAAATTTGTTCTTCAACCATTTGATTTTTGACTCAAGATGAGGATTAACTTTCTCCAAAAAATTTGGCATTATTTCTATAATTCTTCGATGTACTTCAGTCATGTAGTTGCTCTTAAACCCACTATCTGTCTTCCATGAAGGATCGCACGCCATTCCTTGAAAAACTTGAATGAAAACTGGCACCTCTTTTTTCTATCCAAAAGCATTTATTTTTCCCCGACCTCGACCAGATTCTTCTTGATCCATCCTAAGAAAGAAAACATAATTTTGTTCAAGAATCATCAACTCATATAGTTATTCAGGTAACTTAAATAAAAATAACATAATTCAGAGACAACAATAGTAAAAAAATGAAACAAGTACAAACAAGTACACATTTCTAAAGTACATCTCAAACAAATACAACAGTAATAATTCTATTTATACAAAAAGTTGAAACAAGTACACATTCAAGGATTCTATCTCTCCCTCCAAATATTAAACATTTGATTTGCTAAATCATTTTTAAAGTTAACCCAGTCTTGTGTTGGGTTAATAAATGACACATAGTCTTCATTATCAAAGGGGTCATCATCTGCTAAATCATCATCTTCAACTGGCTCCAACTCTTGTGGATCAAAACTTATGTACTTCCTTATCAAATTATGTAGGAGACAACTTGCCAAAATGATGCGCACTTGAATTTCAATTGAAAAAAATTAAGAAGAAACTAATATTTTTCATCGCCCTTTTAGCAACCCGAAACATCTCTCAATAACATTTCTAGCCTTGGAGTGCTTCACGTTAAAATATTCTTGTGGTGTCCGTGGATGAGGACCATGAAACTCATTAAGGTGATACCATTGACCTCGAAATGGAGCCAAAAACCCCTCAGCATTGCAGCATCCAGAGTCCACCAAGTAATAACAACCTTCACAAGTATACATAGATTAGAGTTTGAATGAAGTTTTTAATATATACATATCTCTCTATGTGTGTGAAACACTTATACCTCGAGGAACTTTAAGTCCATCAAGTCTATTAATAGCGTCACGAAGTACATGGCCATCATGTGTCAAACGCTCCCAACCAGGCAAAACATATATGAATTGCATATTTGGACAACACACACCCAACACATTTGTTGCGATATTTGCTTTTCTAGTGCGATACCATGGTTTTTGATCAGATGGAGGTGTCACTTTAATTAACGCCCCATCTAAAGCACCTAAACAACCTTGTCATTTGAAAATAAAAAGTAAGACTCTAAATAGTAAAAAAAAATGCAAACCCATAGAAAAAATTAGCAAGAAGGTACTTTGAAAGACTTCCAATGGTTGTCCTCACAATCTTCCATAATAGGTTGAGGTCTTTTAAGCAATATATCATGTAATTTCAAGATTGCTAAAAGGCAACTATTAAAGTGTCGGCTGATAGTTTCCCCGCTTCGATGAAACAGTAAACCAATTGTCCTATTCTTTTTGTGATGAGCCAACACATATAAAAACAAAGCAACTATTTCCTCTAATGAAGAGTTCTTTGTGTCCTTTAACCCTCCAATATTTCTTACCATCTCACATAATGTACCAAATGTACGTCTATCCATTCGAAGTTCACTAATACAAATAGTATCAGATAGTTTTGTGAGCCTAAACATCCATTTCATTCTGTCATATTTGATTTCTTCTTTGGTTTTCAATGGGGGTCTCGTAATGTGCAAATGCATCAACAACATTTGATATAAAGTAACAAAAACTAGATTGAATACATTAACCAATGTTGCCATAATCTGAGCAATTTGAATTAATTTGCGTTGTCTACTTATGATAGGGGTACGTGTCATAATATTCTACATTGAAATTAAAGTAGCTATTACGTTAACGAATATGAGTGCTTACAGAATGAGCAATAATATTGTATGCATATGAACAGGGATATATTCCTAGTTAATCAAAACATTATTGTATACATTCGATTTTAATTATTCAAAATGGGCAATAATATCTATTTATCTGCCTCTTACAAAAATTTTAGAGACTAGATTTTTTTTATCTGAATCCAAAAGCACACAACGTTTGTAAAGCTTTAAAACATGTTTATATTTTATAGATGTTAAACAATAACACCAAATAAATTTAAAACCAAATAAAAGTAATTCTTCTCTTTATCCAAAGGTTAAGGCTTAATCAAAACAAAAAAGACATGATTTTTATAAAGAAACAGACGTTGGATAAAGATGAAGGGCTTACGTCTTTATACGAAGGTTAAAAACTGTAGAAAGTGCTTATGTTTCGTTGTTCTTGAAAGCTATCAAGAGCTTTACAAAACAAATAAACAAGCACCAACATAGAAGACGATTCGCTATGTGTTTTTTCTTTTCTTTAAAGAGTTAAAACCATATATGAAAAATCAAATTAAATCACAAAACAACAATTATAAGGGAAAAAAAAGGAGCATATTAGTTTTATGATTCTCGTTCAATCTATAACCATATGCACTTTCACATCATCAAACCATATAATAGATCAGTTATTCTCTTGATTAAATCATAAAACGAGAATATATATTAAAAAAAGGAGCAAAAGCCCCATTTACAATGAGATGAAACTAGGTTATATCCAGTTCATTTAACATTAAATTAAAACGATAGATTTCAGAAAATATACTTGGAGACGCAGAATAAAAAATTCTTTCGTTGATGAGACGCGATAAAGCAGGATGGGAGATCGTAAAGAATTGAGAGGTGATAAGGAAGTAAAGAGAATGGTAGGGCAAAGGCTGAGGATAAAAGAGTAAAAAATAAACCTGATAAAAACTTAGGGGCTGTTTGTTTCTGTTTTTTTTCTTCATTATTTGTTGTCGTTTTTGTAAAAGGAAAAACAGGTAAGTAAAACGTGTTTGGCTTACTTTGTTGCGATTTTTTGTTTCTAAAAATAAAAAAACCACAACAGTTTTACAGAAACAAAAAAACATCGTTTTTCTGAATTTTGACAACATGTTTTTTTCTACAAAAAATCAACATAACCCTAGTTTCTATCTCGAAATAATAATAATAATAATAATAATAATAATAATAATAATAGTAATAATAAATTTTATAATAATAATTAATAATTAATAATAATAAGATAATTAATTTGGTATAATAAAATTAATAATAAAATAATAATATTAATAGTATTAAAAATAGTAAGTAGAACATTTATAACAATAATTAATAATAATAATAATAATATTATTATTATTAACAATAAATAATAATAATAATAATAATAATAATAATAATAAATCATAATAAAATTAATAAGAATAAGAATAACTTAATAACAACAACAACATCAATAATAATAATAATAATAATAATAATAAGTTTAATAATAAAAAGTAAGTAGAAAATTTATAACAATAATTAATAATAATATTATTATTAACAATAAATAATAATAATAATAATAATAATAATAATAATAATAGTAAGTATAAATTTTATAATAATAATAATAATAATAATAATAATAATAATAATAATAATAATAATAATAATAATAATAATAGTAAGTAGAAATTTTATAACAATAATTAATAATAATATTATTAACAATTAATAATAATAATAATAATAATAGTAATAATAATAATAATAATAATAATAATAATAATAATAATAATAATAATAATAATAATAATAATAATAATAATAATAATAATAATAATAATAATAAGTTTATTAGAAATCTTAACCAAAAGATTTTTATTTTCAATTTTTATGTTACAAATCTCAACCAAACAGGTTTTCATTTTTTAAGAAAAAAAACAGAAACCAAAAACATGAAACAGAAACTAAAAACAACAACAGAAAAACAGAAGTGGAACCAAACGGGCCCTTAGATTGGAATGAAAACTCGATGCCCACCCTTTTGGTGAGTTTAGTAGATTCTCAAATTTAATGAGAAAAATCCATTCCTCTAGAATTAAAAACCCCAAAGTAAACACTGTTTTTTACAATTGTTCCATTCTTTCGTTCTCAAACCCTCAAACTAAGCGCCCCCTTAATTTACAGAATGGTTATACCATAATTATTTTTCTAACCAAACAAAGATGAACTAATACGTAGGAATAGATAGGTAATAGAAATGCTATTACCCTAAACCAAACAGACTGTAGAGGAGTCTCTTTAAGAAAGCTACACATTTCCTCAACTCAAAGATCATAGTTGAAACCATAAAAAATTATATTAGTAGGATTAGGAATGTATTTGGGAAGTTTAGAGGCATTTATAGTAAATGAACACAATAAAATACGAGAAAACTTGCTTATAGAGATGAAAATTGATTATTCTAGCCTCAAAAATGAATTCAAAACTTTGAAAACATCATAATTCAGTCTTATTTATAGATAAACCAAATAAAAATATGCTAAATCTAGTGGTCAAAATATCAGTCAACTTCTTTTAAACCAAACCAAAGTGAACTTTTTTTTTCTTACGAGGTGTTCTAAAAGGGTTCCAACTATGAGAAGACACCTCTAAGTCATCCACATTCAGACTAATTCTCGCTTGAATTGAATAGGTCCCTTGCGAGAGATAAAGCTATTATCCCAAGTTTTAAACGGTTGCATGCATGAGGGAGATTCGAACTCGCGATCTCACTTACATCAAGAGAGCCTCTTACTAACTCACCGATAGCTTTGAATTAAACTAAGGAAGAGAACTATGTTGACACGTGGACAAATTAGGTAGGGAAGCGTGGAAAGTTAATGTGTTAAATATTTGCCGAGATGGCAATGAGTTAGACAATACGTGACAACTGACATGTATATTAGCATTATACAAGATGACTTGGCTTTGACTAAGTAACATGGCTCCACAAAATTTCTAAGCTTTCGTGACTAAACGTCGTTATTTTGCTTGGAAGCTAAATAACATCGTTTAGATTGTCTTCTTTCTCGAAACAACTGCAATTAGGGTTTTGAGCTTCCAAACTTTTGGGTGGTGCATGAGGGTGTGTGTTAGGGCAGTGTTGGTGTTTTTTTGTAGTTTTGAAATCTCCTCAAACGAAGAATCAATTTGGCATATGAAAAAATGTATTTGAAGCAAATTAAGAATCCCTCCCAAATGTTTGAAAGAATGCTGCAGAGAAAGGGTTGAAGAAAAACTCTTAAATTTTGACTTCCTTTTCAAAAGGGGACTTTGACACAGCGTGAAAATAAAGAGCAAAAAAAAAATGACGAAAGACTTCCTGTGTATTTTTTGTATCTTTGATGTTATTTACATCCATTTATTTATATACTTTAAGCGACTCCAATTATTGAAACAAAATCAACTAAATAATTACATATTATTAATTTACATTATTCTAGTAGAAAATTAAGGCTAAATATATATAATGACGTTTGAAGAATAGTGTTAACAATGCATGCATGTATTCTGTTTTGAACTCAGATAGCAAGCCGAAGGTGAAGATTAATGTGAAGGAATCAAGCATTACAAGACCTGCAGACGATTCACAGAGACGAGCCTATGGATCTCAAACTTGGATCTTTTGGTCCCAGTGCGCCATACTTAAAAGGCTTACTTCTACAAGCCCGATGGGTCTTCAAACAGCTCCCATGTTCAGGTACTAAAGAAAGCATTGAGCAAAGTTCTTGTGCGGTATTACCCACCAGCAGGTCGACTTGGGAGAGAGGAATATGGGAGAGTTGAGATCAATGTAGTGGAAAGGGTGTTCTTCTGTTTGAAGCTGAAACTACTACTGTTATTGATAGTATTATTGCAGACTTCACCTCCTGCTTGCACATTCTTCAGCTTGTTTGCAAAGCTCGAATTTTCTAATGATATCTCTTCATGTCCTCCAGTGGCTGCTCAGGTATCGAACCAAAATCTCTTGTTAAGATTGAGAAGTCGATTCCTTCTTTGTTCTTCTTCCTAAATGCACTTTTGTTCAGGTAACACGGTTCGGATGTCATCGAAACCGTCTCCGCCCTCCCCTGCCCCCGGGATTTTTCGGCAACTCAGTGTTCACCACTGCACTCACCTCGATCTCTGGCGATCTCAAGTCAGGGCATCTAGAAGCCACAATGCGTAGAAACGACGAGGTGTTGAAGAAAAGAGAAGATGAGTAACTGCGATCAGCGCTCGATTACTTGCAGTTACAGCCAGATTTAGGAGCACTAAAACCTGGAGCAAAAACGTTTCGCATTCCGATTCTGATTATGGGAGCTGGATGATTTCGCTAAAATGAGGGAGGCTTCAAGAACTTGTTATATGAGTTCTAGTTTCGGTTCCATAGCTCTTCTTGTTGTTTGGAGTTTTATTCTTACCAGGCAAAGGGTTAGAACGCATGAAAAATAAATAAATAAATAGATATAATAAAAATAAAATAGATATAAAATAAGTATAAACAAATTTAAATAAATACATATAAATAAAAATATAAACATATGTATGCAATACATAATACAATAAATATAAAATAAGATAAAGAATAACAATAAAAGATGAAATAAGTAAATAAATATATAACCAAGAATGAAGACAAACACAAGAATAAATTAAACATGTCATCATAAGAAAATAATTAGGTTCAATAAGAGACTGTATAAGCTAAATAAATAGGAGGTAAGTACTATATAATAAAAATTTAAGCTAAATATAAGATAAAATATTTGTAGGAAATTTTTAAAAGATTTAAGAGAACGAGAGTAACATCTTTAAGTGAGATTTTTATTTATATCTTATTATGTCAAAGTTTTTTATTATTAATCATGTCTTCGATAATTTTTAAAAGACCATATTATTCTTGATCACTTTTTTCTATTTTTAAATATTCTTTTTCTTTTACAATTTCTAAATAATAGTTTCTACTACAAAATGTCTACATTTAATATTTTCAAATTATCCAAATCTCGTATCTCTTAATTTTTTACTAATATTACTTATCTTTAATTTTTGTCGTGATATTATTGGAAATAACAATTTTCAGATCATTTGTGATGACCAGTGCTACCGTTTTAATATCGACCACTCGATCCAAAATGCGACAAATTTGTGTTAGGTTGTCGTTTTTCTGTTTGGTTTAAAGCGAAAATGACAAGGAACAAAAATGAAGAATTGTGATCTTTTTTTTACATTAAAAAAAAGTCACAACAAATTATATGACTAATTGAGGGATACTAATCTCAGTTATATCTTTTAGATAGATCGAGTATTACCTTGAGGGTGTATTTATAAAAGTGATAATCCCTAACTTAAAATTAACAGCAAAATCGACAAACCAGTGAATACATTTATTACTCTTGCAATAAATATGACAGAAAATTACGAATCAGCTGCGATGCGATTTAATAATTCGTTGATGCTTATAACTAAATGATTGAGCGACGTTGTTCTTTTGGTGGAATCTAATAAAGCACTCATCATTATTTGAGAATCCAGCTTTAAGTCTATTTTGCGATATCTAAAATTTCATGTCAAATTTAGTCTAGAGAAAATACTCCAAATCTCCCGCTGTGGCTTGTGCTTTTACACGCTCACATCGTTTTAAACGTCTATCTACTTCTCGTGTTGTTAAGTCTTGGGATCCTCTTCCTTACACGTGTTTGGGTTCGTGCTTAGGTCACGACAACTTATGCCACTCCCAGACAAGCTTCCGCGTTACATCATACATGCGAGTTTCGTAAGGAAGTTTGGCAGAATGCTTTGATGGAGATTAATCACATTTTCCTAGAGAGACTCAGGGCGCGTTGCCTACGTGTTTCACACAAAAAGAGTTGCGTTTCAACTGGTACCTGTACGGTTGCCACTTTTTTTTATATACATAAAGGACAAAAAAAAATTGCGAAATTAAATGAGATGAAAAAAATAGATCCCGATATATCCTTTATGAGAAGGCTATGACATTTTAAAGGTGGAGTATCAAAATAAGTGACTTCAATGTCTTCCAAATTGGCCAAGGTAGCGAGCCAGTTTACATATCTGTTACTCTTTCGATAGACATGACGATAAATAACAGTCCAATCCCGATAAGGAAGCTCCCCTATTCCCACGACGGTTGCCACTTTCAATCTTAAAGAAACTTTATTTTTGTCGAGGGACCAAATCATTCTTGTACTGGCATTGTCTACTGCCTGGTATAGGTGGAGGACCCCGTATGATTTCAAATCAATACGAGATTATGCTCTCAGCTAACAAAAGTCACGTTAAAATAACTCAAATAGAAATTTTTCAAATGAACTTTCACGATATATTTTATCAGCTCGACTCAAATATTGTCAATCGGTTATTACATTTTTTTAATAAAAAAACCCATCACAAAGCAAATCCAACCGTTCCTAGGAATTATTAATTATATAAGAGTTTTCATCCCACATATAACCTAGTATACAAGCTCCTTATCTAAATTGTTGAGAAATAATTCAGTATCACGGGGTATGGATAAAACCAGGGCTCTTCATAAGTCAGCTTCTACCTCATTTAAAGTTCCTAACAAAGGACAATGCTTCCTTGAGATAGGCACTAGTAATCACCATTAAGATGTCATCTTAATTGAAGAGATTAATGAAAAGTGATATTATTGTAGTCATTCTAGTGATCAATTTAAGAAATTAGAAATACACTATCATATCATTTACAAAGAGATTTCGGAGGTGGTAAAAAATATTCAAAATTTTAATTTTTATCTTAATTCATATCATTTTGTGTTAGAAATAGATAAGAAATCCTTTCTAAAAATTCTTGAGCCCAACAAGAAAATATCACCTGACAATTAATTATTTTATTAAAAAATTGATTCTCGCATTATAAATTCATCATTCATTATATCAAAAGTCATCACAACATCTTTCCTAATTTTCTCTTTAAACTCAAAAAGTTAATCCAACTTCTAACTCCTGTCTTAAAGAAACCTATTCATTTCTTCATTATCCTAATTATGGATTTCTCACTTTATATGCCATAATCAATCAACCTTTTCCTCTAATAATTTGACACTCTCTTCAAACTCTCAACGAAATTATTATTCTTCTAAGCAAAAGTCTTTTTTATTACCTTCATCTTCTTCCTATCACCTTGAACATTCCTACTCATCCATATCACCTTGATATCTTAAGAGTATATTGGACTTAGCACCATATTTATGACTCTCTTACTGAATCCACCATATAGCATCTTTAGTAGAGATGGCAATTAGGCATTGACTTAGACTGACTCAAAATTAACGAACCAAGTCTTGATTGACTAGTACTCGGATGGAGTTTTAGTTTAGGCTGCCCAAGTTCAACCTGACCTGAGACTCAATCCTTATAAGAGAAACAACATCATTTTATATTTTTAATTTTGGTTCAGCCGGATTCTGGCTGGACTGGATGTTGCCGTTATACTACATATGATCAACTGCTTCCAGTGTCAACTTCAAAGTCGAAATACCTGCAAAACAAGAAAGGCACGTCAGGGATTATGTCCCGATTAGCCCCTCCGACGCTCAAGTCAGGTTTTTTGGTGAAGGAGAGTCCGCTGTAATCAGAGAGAATTAGGGTTGTAATCGCATATCTTTGTTGTGGTAAAATCGTGCCTTATATATGAAGCAGCAACTAGGTTTAGATCTTTTACGTGTTTGCATAGGAGACTCTCTTCTACTAATGGGTCGGAGAAATCGTTACATGGGCCTGGACTTGATTTAGTCATAAGGCTGATCTTTGGCGAATGGACCGATCGGCCCATGCATCATTGGTACTGGGTTCGGGCCCAGTATGACCGACCCAACCATAAGTCCCCCCTACTCCTCGAGTCTGAGCGAAGAGAAGGGTCGGAGGAGTATGCAGAGTTTTGATAGCTCGTACATGGGATGACTCGTAACTGGGACGATCGGTCAGATTATAAGATGTAGCTTTTTGACGGACGAGTCTCTGTCGACCTGTTTGGCGTATCTTTTTCTCCCTTTAGTGGTGGACCCTCCTGCTGCATTTCCACCGAATATCATGTTAATGACTCAAATGGTATTTGGTCATCTTGTTGTCCAAGCATTTTCATCGTTTCTTTCCCTCGATCGCCCTCTTTCTTCTCGTCGATTTTCTGTGTTCGCATTCGACCTCTCTCCATCATTCCTGTCATTTCGCCTCCAGGGCGGTCGCCTATTGTCTGACCGACCTGCCCTGCGTTGATTATCCCGGTCGGCATTTTGTTCGCGTTTCACGAATCGGCCTAACCTTCCCCTTTGTATGAGGAATTCAATTTCTTTTTCAATCGCCAAGAATCTTCAAGATTACGACCGACCTCTTTGTAAAACGGCAATACAAATTGGGGTTTCTATCCTTGTATGGGTCTTCATTTTCTCGGGTTCTGATAGTTTCCCATCCGCTCTTATGGTCAATCAATACTTCAGCATATCGCTTTGAGCGGGTGAACTCTGTTGATATCCCCGCTTATTGATTGGCCTTCTCCATTCGGTGGCCTTTTTTCCGTTTGTGCGATTGCCCTGACCGGTCGTTTGGCGACCGATCATCCATCCGATGCCTCGATTTTTCAAGATTTCTTCTAGCTCAATGTACCTATCCGTCCTGCTTCTTATTTCTTGAACGGATCGGGCCGATCGAGGCTAATGATTTCTTGAACTCCTCATCCTTGATTGCTTCATGAGAGCGCCAACATGGACGAGCAAGTGAGGTCGAAAACCTCGACCGCTTCGTTGTTGAACCTAGTGATGAACTCCGCAGACTTTCATTCTTTCCTCGGGTAAGTTCAGATCACCTCCAAAGCCGCCTTCGTGGCCGCTTCTTCGTGGCGAATTGGTTCGAAATAATAATCAAATCTTCAAACATGTGATATGTTGAGGCGGTGTTGTTGAACCATCGCCGAGCTCCTCTTGGAAGGCCGTCTGAAGCCTTGATTGGATAGCGTCCGGACGCAGTGTAGATTCATCATGGATGGAAGTCCGGAGTAGTCCAGGGTCGGTCTTCCCAAAGTATTTCTCGGGTCAGTATCTTTGTCCCGTGTCGGAGGCTATCCAAGATTTTCGGAGTGAAGGAAAGTCAGATCTTGGCCGTCGAGCGATCTGAACGGAAGCTCATAGAGATTGATCCGATCGCCCACGAGTTTTCTAGGTTCTCGGTTAGGCGATGATCGGTCGTCATGCTAAGTTGTCGGACTTGACATTGCGTGTGACGGTTGTTGTTGCTTTATTGAGATCGCAAGATCGACGAATCAATGGATCACCGCTTCTCGATCTGTTTTTCGGTCGGCGTATAGCCGAATAAGTTCCGCACCCGATCGGTGTTGGAGGTTTTGGTGTGTATTGGGTGCAATGTTATCCTCTAAAGCAACATTCTGTTCTTCCTGTTCCAAGGTCTGAGGTTGTTGTTGATCGTGAGGATTAGAGGATTCCGTGTGAGAAATATGCGGTGCAGGCGGCAGAGCCGCAGATAGCTGCAAACCTAGACGTTGCGTCGCCAGAGTCGTGACAGCGGCTACATCAAGGTTCATCGCCGCTTGACTGATCTGAGTGTTTCTGGACGTGGTGCCCGGAAGTCGGGCCCCACGGTGGGTGCCAATTGGTTCATCCGGATTCTACCGGATGGATGTTGCCATATATCTATATGATCAATCGCTTCCAAGTGTCAACTTTAACGCCAAAATACCTGCAAAATAAGAAAGGCACATCGGATTGTGTCCCGATTAAATTTATCCGACGCTTAAGTCAGTTTTTAGTGAAGGAGAGTCATATGAATCGAGAGAATTAGGGTTGTAATCGCATATCTTTGTTGTGGTAAATCGCATCTTATATACGAAGAAGAATCAGATTTAGATCTTTTACGTGTTTGCAGATAGGAGACTCTCTCTGCTAATGGGTCGGAGAAATCGTTACTGAGCCCTGACTTGATTTAGTCGTAAAAGGCCGATTTGACGAATGGACCGATCGACCCACGATCATCGTGATCTTGAGTTCGGTACCAAGATAACCGAATTCAACCAAATTTAAAAAATTCGATAGGACTCGAGCTCAAATTGAGTTGCCTTATGTTTAGTTGGGTTCAAACTCGGCAAGATCAAACCTCAGCCAAGCCCCAACTCTAACCCAACCTATTATCGTCCTTAATTTATAGGATTTATATGCCCTCTATGCATCTCATAGCTTTATCTCCGTTACATATTTACCAACATTTGACTATTTCAGCCGATGTCAATTCTACATTCTTAGAATGTGAAACTCATTTTAGCTTCATCATCCGTCATTCTTAGAGTATAACTGAAATGGTTATGTTTACGCCACGAATCATTTGCAAATTTGAAAGACTTCCATTGACCGGCCAAGATCACCTTAATCATCATCTCAAATTCAGAAAACCTGCTTCTTACATATCTCTGGGTTCATACTCTAGAGATTTTGCGCTAGCAAAGCGCATTTCACCAAATACTAGAGATTGGTTTTCAGTTGACCAATTTGTTCACAAAGAGTTTTAGTTTATGACTAGAGAGGTACTATGTCCACCGGGGTTTCATTTCCTCACTAACCACATACAAGAGATGCCAAAACAGAGGGTGATGATACGGCTAAAAAAAGGACAACTTAAATCGATGCATCTGGGTCGAGTGGTAGATATTGACACAGCAATAGTGGACACGAACATTCCAGAGTTTAACCTAGGGGAATCGAAATTAGAACTCGTAAAACAACTTCTGGAAATGCTCCGCCTGATTTGGGTCTAAGAACAGAACAAAGTTAACTCCCTCGCCCTTGTGCGGTCTTGGCATTAAATACCCCATTCCTTCGAATCCTACACTTGCCGGGCCCACAAAGAAGGGTCTGCCCCACCCGAAGTTCGCTTCGTAAACGGGCAATCTCATCCAGCTCACCACGTTCAGATTCGGACAACGAAACGTTTGTGCTCCTCGTTTTAACGCTTCTAAATCTGGCTGTAACTGCAAGTAATCAAGCGCCGACCGCAAGTACTCGTCGTCTCTTCTCTTCAACGCCTCGTGGATCCTCCGTACTGTGGACTCCATGGGCTCCGACTCGACCTCGCGGGAGATCGAGGTGATTGCGGTGGTGAACACCACGTTGCCGAAGAATCCCGGCGGGAGCGGTGGGCAAAGGCGGGAGCGGCCATCGGTGGGGATGTAGAGGCGCGTGGGCTGGGTTTCGGGAAGTTCACGTGCCTTGCACATGCAGCGCCACGTGTGAGCAGCAAGGGTCTCGTAAGTAGTGTACTTGCTCGTTCCGTCGTCTCTCTTGAACTTGGTCTTTAGCGCGTCGAGTTGATCAGTGGTGATATGGAGAATCTTGGCTACGGCTTTGTGGTTTCGTTGGGGTGCGGAGGTATTCGATGCGGGTGGTGGATCGTACTCCACGTGATGGCATGTTGGTCTGGGTGGGTCCCGGGCTACCAATGGGGACCTATCAATAAAGGGTGGAACGCTAAGGGGGAACCCACGTGCAGTGTCAGACCATGAATTGATGAACTGATAGGCAGCTGTCGCGTCCACCACCGTATGATGCATGCCTACTCCAATGCATCCCCCGCCACACCCGAACCTTGTTAACTGTCACAGCAAGGAACAGCTTGTCCTTAATTTTAGGAGGAAACAATAAGTACAGATCTCTGTCGAAGTTTTTTATTGTGTTCAAAGAATTTCGGGTTTATTTATGTAAATCTTATACAGGTATTGCGTAAATCTTGCATATAGATTATATAAAATAAATAGTTAAAATTTTATGAGACAGAATAAAAAAAATAATATTAAACAGAAAATTTTGGTTCAAAACAATAACATGGAAACGAATTAACAGCTTGTCCTCAATTTTAGGAGGACACAATAGGAGGGAAATGAATTAACTTCTCAATCCTGTCAAATCAAAACTCAAGAGGTTAGATTTCTGATACCTGAGCTAACAGTAAAGGACATGAAGTGATGTCATCGGACCGTTCGAGCTTAGGAACAAACTGAAGCATGTCCAAGCCAGGAGTGAAGTCTCCAATGTCATCAATAACAGAAGTAGTTTCAGCTTCAACCAGCAGAACACCTTCTCCGTTACATTCGATCTGAATCCTGCCATTTTCGTCTCTCCCAAGTCGACCTGCTACTGGGTAAAATGGCACAAGCACTTTGCTCAAAGCCTCCTTTAGCACCTGAACATCAAAGCTGCTCGAAGACCCGTTCGCCTTGTAGAAGTAAACCGTGTAAACGTGGTCCGTTGGGACCAAAAGATCCAAGTTCGAGACCCATAGGCTCGTCTCCGGTGTATCATGTGCAGGTCGTACAATGGTTGATTCCTTCACGTTGATCTTCATCTTCGGACTCGCCACCTGAGTTCACAACAGTGCACATACATGCATGGTTACCGTACACGGACGATTCATATCAAAGAAGAGTAAACAACAAACTGTTCTGAACTTGTTTTAGAAGAAAGGAAGACACGGGGTTTTAGAAACTGAAACTCGAACAAAATCCTTCGTTTTTAGAGCTAAACGAAAAGTGCGTAAATGAAAGATATGAAATGCATATACTCTTTTAGTAACAGGTTTTCGGATTAGCACAAGCTCCTTTGCGTACCCTGTGAGCCGGAAGCAGACCCTGAAACCGAGATTTCTGTAGAAGCTTGTATGAGAAGGTAGAAGGAATCAGCTTATTTATAAACTTATTTCCTATTCCAAAAGATATAAAGATCGAGATATTTTAAATGCTAGGTCTATGTATTATTTACAACAGGATAAAGTTCTCCAAGAAAGGAATACGCATGGCTTCTTCTTTTTCAGGGCTTAAACGTTTTAAGGTGTATGTATTTATGAATGTCTTCAGCCTTCAGGGGGAAAAAAAAAGTCTTACATTGAAATTTATAATTTTAAGGGTTGTCAAATCAAATAGAGCATTGAACAGTGTCCTCCAACGTATAAAAATTAAAAAAACTTTACTTTATATTTTTAACTATAACTTTTAAATTTCGCATTTTATTACTTTTGTTGTTTTGTAAACGTGTCTTTTCTTTTCTTTCCTGTGTATAATCAAATCAATCTTCACCAATTGCTCGTACTATTATTATGTCGATCCTAAAGCCTAATTCCATAAGAAAGCAAGAACATATTGCATATTGGCATTAAAGAATAAACATATATCATAAATTCTTTAGATATTGATACGACTAAAATTGGAAAAATTTTCAAAGTTTAAGCAATCAAAAAGATAATCTCTGAAGGCGAATTGCTTCCCTTGTTGTCTTTTGCTTTGACTTTACAATCTAAAGGAAAATTATGTAAGAGAATGTTAATAAATAAAGTAAGAAATAATTTATAATTATAATATTAGTTAAGAGGAAGAAATTTAAAATGATTGAAAAATAAAATTTTGTTATATTTTAATTAATAAATAAATTAAAACTTATTCTTACAACAATTGGATGCAAATCAACAGCTCAACGCCACTCGGCTTCAGCTTTCAAGGCGAGAAAACAAAATAAATTAAAACTTATATAATTCTAATTCGACTACTAAGTTAACCAAACAAGCTAAATGCACCATTTGGTTGCAAGTTGCAACTGGTTATTGTCATTAATAAGTCCGGGAATGGCTAATGCCGTGGTTGGAAAGTGATAGAGCTCTTGGTCCAACGCCATGAACTTATGAGGCTCTTGTTCATGGTAGACGTACGCACCTTCGCTGCCACTCGATTTCTAACTTATCTATGCCGTGCCTAATCTTTCAAGAGGCAGCAAAATGAGTAATATATGGAGTACATATGATGTTTTGTCTGTCTTCGATGACCTGTCCTAATCTGCATTACAAATTCTATACGGAGGGCTTAGTACTTGCTAATTTTCAGTGGAAAAAAATGATTCCATTGACCGAAAGCTTACTGACATCTTGTGTGATGAAAACCAAAGTAAATGTGTACCAATTATTAAGTTCTAATCATGTGGGGGTTTCATCGACAGAGCAACTCCAGTGAAATACATAAACAGGCAGACAGGATCAGAATTTTTGTTCGTTTCTTAAAACATAAACGTGCAATCAGAATGTTAATAAATTATTCACCAACCAAACTTATAGTACAAAACCACTCCGACGTGATTGCGCTTCATTAGTTCATCGTGTCTTATCAGTGGTCCTTCACCGTATCGATAAGAATGTTACCAGTGGTTCTTTACCGTATCTTACCAAAAAATAGAATGATCTCTAGACGCCAGCGTATGCCTGGTGTTAAGTGCCAACCCCACTAATCGATGGGGCCCGTGTACCCTATCTCAACCTTGTATCTATCCCACATAATAGATGGTTTGGATGAGTTGGGATAGAGTACATGGGCAAGGGGATTTAAGGTGCTAATCGATAGAGAATCACTTATCAAGTAGGAAGTTATTTTCTTTCTTATTCATTTGCCAGTAAACAATTAGATGAATAATTTAGATCTAATTAAGTTTTGTTTAAAAATTGGAGGAGTTTGTAATTACATAATAATTATAATGTAATTAAGGTGTATAATAAAATAGAGATATAAAGTCGACACGTCTTATAATGTTTTAAAAATTAAAATTAAAAATAAATATTATTATATAAAATTTTAAAAATTAAAATAAAATTAAAAATTAAAATATCTTTATTCATTTACATATTAAATTAAAAAATTTGTTAAATAAAACCTGATGAATTTATTTTAATTTATAAAACTATTACTGACTAATAAAATTTAATAATAAAAATAAGAAAATTTTATAATTTAATTAATTGAGTACCTGTTTGGTTGAACTTTTGGAGGAGAGTAAATTTTATTTTACACCTCAAAAACTTTTTAAAGAAAATGAGTGCTTGAATGTAAAATGAAAAATTCTTTTTAAATATATATAGCTTTTTGGCAGTCAAAACACAGTTTTTAAGAAGCTCAAATTTAGAGCATTAAAAAAATACTTTTTAGATAGAATTTTCAGATTAATTAATGAGTCTTTTTAATTCATTTTGCCCTTATGTTTTATATATAATTTTACAATAATTACAAACTTATATTCACGCTTTATTTTAGGATTTATATAATATATATTTTTGTATTTATTTTTATATTAGTTTTACTTATGTTATTATCTATATAAAATATTTGGTTAGATATATTTATATTTATGTTTTATATTATTTAAAATTATATAATAATTAATATATTGTAATTTGTTAATATATTTTAAATAATATTTATATGCCTAAATAATTTTTATTATAAAATACAATATAATTAAAATTAATAAAAATACTTTTTATTTTTATATTGTAAAACAATTTGTTTACTTCTTAAAAAAGCTCTCAACTGAGCTTTTCTACGTACGAACTAAGTGCTTGTTTGGATGAGTTTATATCAGTAGAGTTTTTATAAGTAAAGCTTTTATCAGTAGAGCTTTCCTAAAACGAGATTTTTTAAGAAGTCGATTGTCTGTTTGACTATCATTTAAAGAAGAACTTTTTTTAAAGAGTTTCATACAATAGACTGTTTGATAACATAAAATAAAAATCACTTTTAATTTTAACTATATTTTATTTTGTAATAAATTTTGATGCATATACATATTATTTAAAATATATTAAACAATGCACAATATATTAATTATTATATAAATTTAAACCATATAAAACATAAATAAAAATATATCTAACGAAATCTTTTATATGGATTATAATTAAGTAAAATTAATATATATAAATATATAAAAATTAAATAATATTATATAAATATCAAAATAAACGTGAATATATATTTGTGAGAATTATGAGAATAATGTAAAACATATGGGTATATGGGACTAAAAATAAACTTATTAATTGATATGAAAATTTACCTTAATACCTTTTTGAAAACTACAAATTTGAACTTTTCAAAAACTATATTTTAATCTTTAAAAATCATTTATGTAAAAAAGTGAATTTAAATTTTAACTTTTCAAAAACTATATTTTAATCTTTAAAAATCATTTATGTAAAAAAAAGTGAATTTAAATTTTACAGTCAAGTATTCAGTTTCCTTCAAAATAACTTTTAAGGTAAAAAAAGGACTTATTTATCTTCTAAAAATTAAACCTAACAGGCGTTAAATCTGGTGGGTTCTAGTCACGTGGCCATCAGTCATCTTCGACGGACATGAACAGGAAAGACGTATCGCAACCGCAACTCGAATCACCGTCTTCTCGAACTGATAGGACGAGATGCGTCTCTTTGTTACGAATCGAACACGATAATCACGTTTTGAGTTTATTTTGGTTCATGTTTAATTGAATCAAAATTCACCGTCTTCTCAAACTGATAAGACGAGATGCGACTCTTTGTTACGACTCGAACACGATCATCACGTTCGAGTTTATTTTGGTTCATGTTTAATTGAATCAGAATTTGCAGGCTGAGGTTGGTTGACTGTTGACGTGTTACGTGGGTCTGTATGTACTTACACTCCCGCCAAGTCGGTGGTGATCCGTTTCGTGACTGTCTTTGACAGTCTTATCTTGTTCTTTGTTGCCTCTTTCTTTTTAAAATTTTAAATAAGCGAGGTTTTGAGAATAAATCAACTACTTCTCACGCATCTAGATCAATTATAGAGAATAAATTGGACAGCGCCACACTCTCTTAAGTGAAATTTTAACCTGTTGTTGTAGTAGTATCTAAGTATGCCTGAATTTTGGTTCAGGTCAGGACCAATTAAGCCTTTATCCAATAAAAACAACAAATTTGGGGTTACTATTTTAATTTACAGAGTATTTGGAAACTTTTGAATTAAATAATTAACAAATTGGATTCAATTACATTAATGAGATTGAATTAAATTCGTTTTATACTGTTTGAAACAAATTCAATCATATTAAGATTGAATTCAATTACACTGTTTGTAATACAATCAAAATAAATTTAATTATTTCATACGACATTTTAACCTTTATTTTACTCTTGTCTAAAATATAATCTTATTAAATAATAAACATTCACACCTATATAGAGCAAGTTATAAACATAAATTTGATTATAAGTGATATCATAAAAAGTTTATTATTAAAATGAATGAATGAATTAATTGCAAATGACATTAGGCTAGACTGAGATAATAGAAAACTATTACAAATTAGAAGCTTAAAATGCATGAGCAAGTAGTATTTTTTATGTTGAAAACTACAAGACACTATCAAAATTTGAAATTTCACTCCAAATTATATAATATCATAACAAGTTTAAGAAAATTGTTTGTGTCATAAATAAATTATTAATTCTAGTTCCCAAAAAATAATCATATTTGTTTTATTAAAATTCAACAATTTATGAATTATTATATATTTTAAAAATAATTAAAATTATACAATCTTAAAAATTCCCAATAAATTTAATTTATAATATATTTGTATCATATAAATAATATTTTCAATATAATTTATTCTAAAATTAAAAAATCAATTTAAAACTTTTTTTTTAGGAAATCAATTTAAAACTTTTGTTAATAAAGGAATATACTAAAACATAATTTTTATTGATTCTAATATAATAAGAAAATACATTATAAAATATTAAAACATATATCTATGCTAAATTAAAATATGAGCTTTTAATAAGAAACTATTTCTTTAAAATTTTAATTATCTTATTTTATTTTAGTATTTAATTGTTTCCTGTAAATTAAAATATTTAAATAATTTTTTAACAAGATATTATTATTTTCAAGGAATATTCTTTTCAAAATTTAAGTGTTTATTTTAATTATCTAATTGTATTCAATTGTTTAACTAACTCTTTTAATCATAATATAGTTTAAAATTTTGTGAAAATCTTGTAGCTCTAACAGTTTAATTCAGGGACAGTATATAATACTTGAGATGCTTTTATCTTAGCTCTAGATAAAATCCTTGGATTTCTCGTATAATTTGCAATTCTATAACACATTAACGTGTTTTAAAAGGTTTTGTTAAATATTTGTCAAGCTACTTTACTGTAAATTGCTAATATAAATACTTTTAAGTAACAATTTGTATTAAAAGATTAACCTAAAATTTAGTAAAAATTATTTTAAATCTAAGAGATATTTCAAATAATTTAAAATCATATAAACATACTTTAGAATCGCAAATCTACAGATAGTTCATTTGTTTGAACCTTAAAATTAAGATGTGTTCATTACCATTATTAATAACTCCAATGAGTTATTGAGGAAGAACTCATATCATACACGCTGATAATGAGAAGAAAGCACTTATTTCTCACCACTGGCTCGTACTAGAGTTCTTTTCTATTCTTGAGAAGCTGACTGAGATCAGATTGTAATTTACCTCTTTATTATTTTATGGGATCGAGATGTGGGGACGTTTGGGGTGGACGATTCCACCTTTTAGGATAAAGAGTTCTTCCCTACTACTTTTTCTTATTTTATACATGTCCTTGTGATGCCGGAAATCCCAATTTAGCCATTGGGTTGGCTTGGAAGTGAGATGTTTTGGAAGGCTTGCATATTGGATCTGCGTCCAAGTAAATGACCATCTTTGTTGGTTGGACCGGGTAATGTGAATGCTTAGCCCCACCCAAAATGCAATGATTTGCATTGTTGTTAACATTCTTACAGCATGTTTAATAGATATATACAATCAGGTATGTCCAATTATTGGGCCAGATCAAGCCCAATTAAGCCTTTATCTAAGAAGAAGAACATTTTTGGGCTTAGCCTAAAATTATTTCTCAAATCTATCGGCGAATGTGCAATCCTAACTTAAGAAGACCACATTTTAACGGATTTATGTAGAACAAATGATATCGGTTCAAAGTTTGTCAGTGAGAAAAAAAACCAAAGCAGCCAAAACATGACAGGAGTGTCGGATTGTATTGGAATGAATGTTAAATCAGATTGCACGACTCAATTTAACTTAATTTATAAAAATATATATAACGTGTGGTCTAATTAAAATTCATTTGACATGTTTTTATATTAAAATGAAATGAAAACATTGAAATTTTGCATATTTATAACACATTAATGTGTTTTAAAATTATTTAAAACACTAAAAAGATTTTTGTTAAATATTTGTAAGTTATTTTTATGTGAATTGTTGTGTAATAATTGATATATATCGTAAGGATATCCATATAAATACTTTCAATCATTCAACAATTAGCTATGTAATAATTTATATTAAAAGATTAACAAACACGAAATAATTTTTATTAATAATATTTTTAATACTAAAGATATTGATTTTAAATTATATAAATATACCTTTAAAATGTGAATCTATAAAGAGTTAAAATTTTAAGCTTTAAAACAAACTCCAATATGATTTGTAATTAGGTATGTTAATGAATTATTTTCATGCCAAGAAGGTCATGAGAAAAATTTTACATTTTTAGAAGATTAATAGAATATATAGAGAAAGACATAGTGATCTACAAATGGTTTTAATTGATTTAGAGAAGACATATGATATAGTATTTATGAAAATCGTGTCGAGGTGTTTAAAACTTAAGTGAGTGTATGTGACTTATATATATATGTTTATTACGGATATGTAAGAAATGACAAAGATTATAATAAGGACGGTAAGAGAAGATATATAAAATTTTTCTATTAATATTGAGTCACACTAAGGCTCCTCGTTTAGTCATTTTTTGTTTACAATAGTGATTGATGGGCTTACTAAGAATATTTAAAAGAATATGCCTTGTTATGCTATTTGTTAACAGTATTATCTTAGTGTATGAGACAAAAAAAGATATCACTGTAAAGCTAAGATGTTGAAAGGATATGTTAGATTTGAAGAATTTATAAATTGAGCAAGATTAAAATTCAATGCTTAAATTATAACTTTTCGAGCCATAAGGTAGCTCCAGATGTGGAGGTAAAGATTAGTTCAAAAGTTACACCATCAAAGGAGTGTTCTAGAACATCATAAGAAATGGAGAAATAGATGAAAACATAATCCACCGTATCAGATCAGAGTGACTTACATGGAGAAGTGCAATAAGAGTTTTATGTGACAAGAAGATATCACTTAAGTTTAAAGGTAAATTCTATAGTTTAGCGATTAGGCCAACTATATTATGTGGAGTGAAGTATTGACCTATCAAACAAGTACATAATTATAAGCTAATGAGATAGAGATGAGAATGCTTCATTGGATGTGTAATCTTACTGGAAGAGATAAAGTTATAAATGTAATGATAAGAGATAAATTAAAGATGACTACTATTAATGAAAAATTAAAAGAGATGAGGTTTAGGTTGTTCGAACATATTAAAAAGAGACGCTATAATATTATAGTGAAAAGATGTAAGAAAATAATACTTAGAGACTGTAAGAGAAAAAAAAGGAAGGCCTAAGAAAAACTTGAGGGAAGTGATTATGAACGTTATGGCTCTACGGAATTTATTGAAGACATGTCCTGGAATAGGAAACTATAGCGTGCTAGAATACGGATAAAGAATCTCACTTAGAGATGTTATTCTCATTTTCTTAGTCTTTTAAACATTTTTCTTCAAATATTTCATTTTATATTTAGCTTAAATATTTTGATTAAGTAATACTTTCTCTTATTTTTTTAGCTTAAATCTATTGTTTACTTAATCTAATTACTTTCTTGTACTGGATGGTTTGATATATTCTTGAACATGTCTTTTTTCGTATTTGTGTATTTAGTTTCTTACTTTACCTTTTATTGTTTTTGCCAGTTTCTATATGCATTGTATTATGTAGTGCATTACATAGTTTTATAGTTTTATTTATATTATATATATTTTACTTAGTTTAATTACTTTCTTGTATTTGATGCTTTGATTTATTCTTGTGTCTGTCTTTTTCCCTGTTTGTGTATTTAGTTACTTTTTTTACTCTTTACTAATTTCTTTATGCATTGTATTATGTAGTGCATTGCATAGCTTTATAGCTTTATTTATATGCATTTATTTATATTTTATATTATCATTATTTTGAATTACATGTGAGTATATCATAAATAACCTCTCTATTAAGTAGGGATAAGATCATGTCTACTAGATCTCTCTAGACATAGCTTTTCAACGAGATTCTCACTGGATGTTATTATTATTGTTGCTGTTGTTTTTATGTTAATGAATTGGACTGCTTTAAAGTTGTAATTTTTTAATTTATATATCACAATATTGCTATTTAAAAAAAATAAATAAAAATATCATTTTATAAAAAGAATTGAAGTCATTCTAACAATTTAATTCAAAATTTTGCGTTAGCCTTTCAAATTTAAATACAACTTAAATCTCCATAAAATTATATCTACCCTATTTAGTTCAAATCTAAATCTCCAGATGATCTAGATTGGAGGTTAACATTCATAAGAGCTGCTTCTATTGTTCCTCAGATGTTACAAATTCTTTTGGTCTTGCAAGAGCATTGATAATGGAGTTACATTCAATTCCATTATCATGTCTCGGAGTCCCTATGTCTCATGCTAAACTCACTAATGTTGACTGCATTGCTCTCCTGGAAAAATACAAATCTAAAATCTTGAATCTTGGCCTGGCAGAATCCTCTTAATGGCGGCTGGAGTTACCCTTATAATATCTGTACTGAGCAACTTACATATCCATTGGATCAATCATCTAGTTCTACCAAAAAGAGTGATCAAGGAGTTGGACAAGAGAATAAAAGCATTCCTTTGGTTTGGCTTCATGGAAAATGCTAAGAAGGAAAAAGTGAAGTGGGAGGAGGTTGGGGCTTAGGAATTAGTACTCCTATGTAAGAAAATTTGGAGACTTCACGTCTACAGAACTGCTCTTTGGATCTAGTGGATACATGAAAAATACATACACACTCACAACTTTTGGCAATTACCATTGATTAGGGGTTGTTCTTGGATTTTTACACAAATGTTGAAAACAAGAGAGATCATCTACCTTTGGATATATCACAATCTGGGAAAAGGGGACAAGATATGGCAGTGGTATGATAATTGGACTAATTTCAGTTCATTAATTCACAGAACAGAACTAGCTCGTTTCCAAAGGCATTTCCAAAGGCGTATACCTCTTAATGTCAAAGTGTCATCTCTCAACTGGCCATTTTCGAGGGTTTAGCCAACTTTGTCAATACTTCCCAATGATCAATAACAGCTGTAATGAAGACATGATTCTCTGGAAACCAAAACCTAGAGGTATAGTCACTAACAAAACTTGCTATAGTCTTTTTCTTCCTTAATATCAAATGGTACCATGGTTCAAACTACTTCCACTACAAGAAAAATAAAGTTTACCGACGGAATTTACCGACGAAATTTGTACATATTTCGTCGGTAAGCTTACTTAGCGATGGAATTTAGAGACGGACAAAGGCGTCGGAGATATGACCGTCGCTAAATTTAACGACGGACATTTTCCGTTGGTAAATTTTCCGACGGAATTACCGACGAATAAAAATTTTCATCGGTAAATTTATCGACGGTTATTTTGTTCAGTCCGTAAATTTTTCTATCAGAAAATTAGCAACGGAATTTGAATTCCGTCGGTAATTAGCGACAGAATTTTTTCCGTCGGTAAAATCCAATATATTTACCAACGGAATTTTTTCCGTCGGTAAATTTCTTTAAAACTATTTTTTAAAATTTACTGCTAACTGCTTTAGTTTCTCTAGAAGCCACCATAGAGAAACATCATTATTTCAAGTAAAAAATTAAAATATTAAACTTCATACTAAAATGAATCGAAAATAAAGAATCAAATTATTTTTAAAATAATAAACATTTCATTAAACACTTTACATGCATCAGAAATTTATTTTAACGTCACAACTAAAATCACATATTGTCCCTTCTATCACTAACATTTATACATTAAAGTTGTTTTCCAATAATAAAATACACAAATAAACGAAAGTAATAAATACCCAAATTAATTTTTATCTAATATATGAAAAAATACATGACAGTAGTTGCAAAAATGCCTCTACCGAAAGACATGATGACAATAGCTAGAGAAGACAACATCGTCGAGCAGAAAAGGAGTCTACAACAGAGAAATGAGCTCCAAGAAAACCGAAGAGAAGATGTAGGAAGAAGGAAGAAGAAGAAAGGAAAAAGAAGATAGAAGTGGGAGGGAGATGTCGGGTGAGTTCATATTTAAAAAGAATTTACCAACGGAATTACCGACGAAAAATTTCCGTTGGTAAATCAAAAAAATTTTAATACCGCCAATAATTCCCGCCTTTTTACAGACGGAATGAAAATTTCCGTCGCTAAATTAATTTACCAACGGAATTTACCTACGGAATTTTCCGTAGGTAAATTCAAAAATTTTTATTCCGTAAAAAATTTCCTCCATTTTTAGCGACGGGCGTAACGATACCGTCGTAATTTTGCACCATGAATTCTCCAAATTTAGCGACAGTATTATTAGATCATCATTAAATTATTCAATTTAGCGACGAAATATGCTTTCCGTCGCTAATTTCTAACGGTATATTTTTCGTCGCTAATAAATTACCGACGGCTATATTGTTCCGTCGCTAATGTCCGTCGATAATTTTGCCGCCACAATTTCCTTCCAAATTTAGCGACGAATATTAGTACCGTCGCTAAATCATTCGATTTTAGTGATGGAAAGCATATTTCCGTCGTTAATTGCTTACGAAAATATTTTCGTTGCTAATTTTTCGTCGCTAATTTACATTTTTCTTATAGTGTTTGGAAGAACAATCTAAGGCCCGAGCCTTGATGATTACTTGGCTAGTCATTAAAAACCGTCTAAGCACTAAAGACAGATGGCATGGAAGCTTTGATCTTATCTGTGAGCTATGTAAATTATTAGCTGAAGAGTGAAATCACCTTTTCTTCAATTGTACTTACTCACAAGCCGTGTGGAGTCAGTTGCTTCATAAGCTGGATGCTTACTACACCTCTTACCACTTGAATGACACATTGAATTTGCTCATTCGTACTTCTAAGCAGCAAAAGAAGGACAACAAACGCTATGAAGCAGCCCTCATTATCACAACTTGCAACCTTTGGATGGAGAGAAACCGCAGGCTATACTCATGGGTGGTGACTGGTGACAAACGAATATCAACTGACAGCGAACATTATAAATGAAATCCGAGCTCTTGTAATAGCAAAGGAAGCAACTCAGGACTTGTCAACAACTACGAAGCTTAGGTGGAATTTGTAACATAGTTGTTGGGACTTGTATGTAGTGCAACTATTGTTTTGCCTATTGTAATGTAAGATTTTGTTGATTTATTTAAGGAAACCTCATTGTAATGCTGAAATTACTTCAATCTTTTTTAATTTTATGATATTGTCAATCCAAAGAAGTTGGACAAATTACATGTCATATAAAGTGAGCTGCTCATCAGTTTCCTCTTGTAATTAGGTCTCCAAGGAATTGCGTAGGAGAGCAGTCAACAAACTCTGAACTTCACAGCTTCTTCTAATGACTGAGTTCACTTCCAACACACATGGCTCCATCGGTTTGACGATAGGTTTCCTTGTCTAGCTCCATTGTTTTCTGCTACATGTTCAAGCGTTAGAGGCCATGTTCTAGTTCTAGTTCTTGTTCTGAATTTGTTATTTTTTTTTATCACTTTAAGAGAAGCATCTTCACACATTCCAGTTACATGATGCCATACTCAGACCCATATAATATATGCAACTCTTCGGTGCTAAGGCATGGATCATGGAATCAATTTAATATATACTTAGTGGGAAGGGCAAAAGAAAAGGCCTTACATATCTTCCTTTCCCTCTCTATACACGTTAAGCCTAAGGAGCTATGTTTTTTTCAGACCAAATTGTTAGAGAAGAGAACCAAGCTTCACTCAGACCAGGAATGGAAGCCTGGTAAAAGCAGTCAGTCAAAACCCTTTGGGCCCTGCGACGATAGGAAGGTTTCCTGTCAATTGTAGTTGGCCAAGGTTGTTAATTTGGCTAGATAGATATAAGATAATGGTCTTTATCTCTAGTGGAATTACCTGTGCGAGCGTGACCTCTAAAGGAAAGTTAGATTTTGACATGAACACCAACCTCCATTAAAAGAGATCACATCAATTGGTTCTGAAAATTCAACAAAGAAGGATTCTCACGATTTGTCGTTTGCCTCTCGGTTTAAGTTTAAGATACGAACTTAATTATCTGAAAAGTCTTCTAGTTAAGAAGATGAAGATCCCAATAACTACTTGAATCGAATTTTTTAATAAAAAATTATGCATATCAAAAGAAATATTGTTTTTAGGTTGAAGTCAAAATTGGGTTTTATAAAATTATAAAGACACTGGCTTAACAGCAAGATCCAAGAGGAGAAAAACAGAGAAAGAGGAGAAGAAAGCATCTTCTTCTTCTTCTTGTAGAGATGGATAAATGTGTGCAATAATAATAAACTAATAATGTATTTGATCTCTCTCTCTCTTTCACAACCACCAAAAACTAAAGCCTAAAAGTAAGGCACAACCAACAACTGCAATAGCAACAACACATCACAGAACAGTATCCTCCCAAGTCCCAACCCATTTTTCTCTGTTGCTTTGCCTTTTCATCCTCTTCCCACAAACAAAGAGAACCCATTTGTTTCTCCTCATTCATCTCATCGACCCACCAACCCTTTTGAACATCTCACTAGGAAAAAAAAACAAAAACCGTATCTCTTCCTTTGTCTCTCTTACACCACCAGCTCTAACAGTTTCAAGAAACATGGGAACTCCACGCAGACGCAAAGAAGAGTCCACACCATTCCTCTCTCTCTCTTTCTCTTTCTCTGTCCTTCTTCAATGGCCCAGCTGGACCAAAATTTACGTGGGAGGAAAAACAAAAAAGAAAACAATTTGAGAGAAAGGCGAAGAGAGATTGATTTAGTAGATAGTAGATGTCTTCAATTGTTGTCCTCCAACCAAACCCACCTCACAAAAACAATTCTTTCATTCACTCCCTCTCCTTCACAACAAAAATAAAAACCTAAAGTATATGTCTGAAATGCCCTCCTGCAACCCCCCAAAAGATGCCATCTTCATCACTGTCTCCACACTCAAAAGAAACAATTTTTTCACCGAGTTATGTGGGCTTCTTTGGGTTTTTTTTTTCCTTCTTCTTTTCTTCTTTGTCTTGGTCAGAGTTTCACAGGGAAAACAGGAAAGCGAGAACCTTCTTATCTCTCTCTTTCTTCCTTGTATGTTTCTCTCAACCATCCGATTTCCTGTCCTTTTATTGTATCTCACCACGTCTCTTTATCTTTCTTCTTCTTTACCAATAACCCTCTCAGCTTTCTCCAGTTTCTCGCTCTTTCTCCTTCCTTGTGTTGTCTTCTCTCTGTTGGGGTTCTCTCTATCCTCTGCTTCTTCTGTTTTATATTGTTCATCGGTGATTTGATTTCATCATGAAGAAGATGAAGGGCATTGCTGCTGTTGCTATGGAGTCGTCTCCTTCCGCATATGTTCCTTTGTACGATGATGCTAGGACCAGATTCAAGCATCAGAGTCTTTTGCAGGACTTTGAAGAGTTGTACAAGGTAAAGGGTTTTCTGGGTTTTGGTTTTCTTGGAATTTCTTTTTCTGAGGTTTTGGTTAGATCTACTGTGTTGAATTTAAGTTTAGATCTTTCTTTTTTTGTTGTTGATTTAACAAGATTTGAACTTTGTTTTTTTGCTTTAGCATATCGTTTGTAAACTTAAAGGCCTGAAATAGACCTTTTAGGTTACAGTTTCCTGTTCGTGTTTTACAATTCATGGACGTGGGGTTTGTTTGATTATGAATAGCTGATAGAACCCACATGAAAAGCAGATGAATTATCGTTCCCTTCGGTATCATATTAATGCTTTAGAGAAGAAGAGCTGTTAAGAAAGCTTATTTAATCTTTGTGAAGGCGTTGTAGACTCTGTTATGTGCCTTTTCAATCGTCAAATTTATAATTAGCCTTCTATTCGTTAGTTCCTCACGGATTAGAACCTTAGTCTCATGTCTGATTTGTGATCTTGGGGGTTTTATCTGTGTGATCTGCGTGCTTATTGTGTTTCTACATGATGTTTTATATGGTTACTGTGAACTTGCGTTATCCATATCTCCTGTTGGCAAGTTCTTATAGTCCACTCTCCTGACATTTTATTTATCGAAGAAACCTTCTTACATCGGCCTTTTCATTGCAAAGCTTTTATTTCTCATGGTATATTGACATGATTAGTTTTCCTGTATAGCTTTTACTCAAGTTTATCGTGTTGTTCTCTTTAATGTAAGGACTTCAAAGCAGTTAGTTTGGTTAACGGTTTTAAGGATTTCTCAGGAAACAGAAGCCAAGAAATTGAAGCTGCAGATGATGAGAAACAGAAAGTTGACCTTATTGGATGAAGTCAGGTATCAGTTTTCTGCTTTTGAGATATAATGGAAATTTTAACATGTGATCATTCAATATAAAATTGGATCTTTTGGTTGTAGATTTTTGCATCGACGATACAAGTACTTGACAGAAAACCAGGCTTGGAGTCCTCCCCTAAAGCGGAATTCAGGGAAATCACAGAAGTTAGTGAATGGAAGTAGAAGTGCAAGAAAAGAAAAGAATTTTAGTAGGAAGGATGCAGCTTCACGACACCAAATTCCACACGTCAATTCAAACCAAACAGAAGAGTTTCACCATGAACCTGCTCCACTTACTGGCATGAAACAAAAGCAGAAGACCCACATTCAAAAGGACAGTTCATTGCGAAGCTCCTTCGCGATTCCTGACTTGAATCAGAGGGAAAGGATTTATAGTGGAAAGGAAGCCGATGTTCGAAGCAACGCTCCAATTTTTGATTTGAATGAGATTTCAGTAAGTAGTTAGTTAACTGTTAATGTGATTAGAAGTTTCCAATTCATTGATGAAGACCCTTTACAGATGAGCTAATGCTGATATCAAATTTGTTGCAGATGGAAGAAGAAGACATGCAAGCTAATAGTGGGGTGGTGAGAGTAGATGAGCCAAAACTAATTTCGATGAGAAGTGGAAATGACGACCATAATGACATAAAGTTGGCAGCTTGTAGGAATCTTAGTAATGGGTCTGGTCAGGCAGGGAAAAGGAAGATATCCTGGCAAGATCCAGTTGCTTTGAGGGTTTGAGCTTGTTCTTCAATTGCAACTGCCATTCCTATAGCTTGTCGAGGATTAAAGGTTATCCTCGCCTTAATCTTTACCTTGTTTAACTTTCACATTCTAGTTACCTTTTCTTCTTATCTTTGTAAAGCAAAACGCATTTCGATATATTTATACTGGTATACAAGAAATGGCACAATCGATGCTCATCATCAAATTTATCGTTATTTTTCCTTCTTGCTTGGTTTTTCATAAATGTTTCTTTTTGATAGCGGAGTAAATTAGGAGTCAGTTTGGAATCTTGCAATAGTGTCGTCTCTGGACATGCTTTGAAGTTACGAAGCTTGTTTCTTTACTCTTGCTTTGGCTTGTGAATGAAAGTTAGATTGGAGCTTTTCGTGCTGGCCAACACAAATTTCAGCATCCTGACAAAGAACCACAGATGAGTGATCCGACGATTTGGAACCATTCAAGCTTGTAACATGCAAGTATCGGAGTTCGTATCTCTTACGTTGTTGGTCACGATTCATCAATCTTGCCTTGGTTCAGAAGCAAGCTAGTTTTCAAAGATAAGAGTAGATTTGAACTTGATCTTTTGTCTGGTGTGCCAAATTCTTCAGAAATTAGTGCAGGGAGTCATGCATGGTTGTTAGCTATGCTTTTCCTTGTTTTCATCGTATAAATGGTTCTGCCGGCGTCTTAACAAGTGTAAGCCTAAGGATGTAAATCCAACGGAACATTGATTATGCGCCAACTCCAAAGACAACGTCAACCTTTCCATTAGTATTTTTGTTTAAGATTATTCGTCACTCCCGTGAGAACATTTTCTCTCGTCTTCAGCTTCGACGTATGAAGCTTCTCATCAGCTTCAGATGCTCCGACGATAAGTGGTGATGGATGGAATGGCTTTCAGGATGTGCCTCAATGCTTGACTTCAGAGTACACAAGAAATTTAACTTCTTGAATTCTGTTGTCCTGTCTTCCCTCTGTGGCGTAGCTCCATTTTTCTCAAAATTTTCCATGTCTTCTTTTTATAAAACATTTGTAAGTCAACATTATTGTTTTCCACCTCTTCTTCCTTTTTGACGCAAGTTCCTGAAGCCGAGTCGTGCTTCTTCCCTTGTCTCCATCACCACCTCAGAATATGTACCAACTAGGCAATTCTCACACCAGAACTTTGTATTTTATCTTCTCTCTGATCTGGTGGTTCGTTCTTCTTCTTCTTCTTCAAGTTTCGCAAATCTTTAATTCTTGTTGAAGACAGCTCATTATTTTTGTTTTCCGCCTTTTTTTTTTTGTATAAAGGGAAAATAACATGTTTTCCGCCTTTTTATCATTCTGCATTTTCAGAACTGTACCACTGTTTCCTCTTGTTGACTTGAATAGTCTTCCAACTTTTGGCTCCAGGTCTAAGACAAGGACATAGGCATTTACGGTTGGATTAGTCGGATTTGGAATTTTCCTTGGCAATGGTGTGAAACCAGGGCTATTTCTACTCTTCCGAAATCCCAATCCTGCTAGCTTGACCTTGTGCTTCTTGCCTTCAAGGTGATCATTAAAACCTCTCACTTGTCGCACTGACCTGGCACGTCTTGGCAAAAGGGAACTCTTGTAGGAGTCGTGAAAACCCCACGCTTGGCTTTTACTGTCAGGAATCTTACATCGGACAATTATAAGAGTATTCAAGAATTTATAATAATGTGCAAATCTTCTCTTATTGAGCTAGTTTTTTAGAATGAGTTAGGCACTTTTAACAAGATATCAGAATCAAGTTAATTTGTCTCGATAGTTTGAGCAGTTGTTGGTTATATCCTTTCATCAATACGTCTATCGATTTACCAAATCTCTACTACTGATCAAGGAGTGTATTAGAAATTTCACATCGGACAACTATGAGAATATTAAATAATTTATAAAAGTATGCAAACTTCCTCCTCTTAAGCTAACTTTTAGAGATGAATTAGGCATTTCTAACACTGACTTCACTTGTAACATAATAATATTTGATCATATTTAGTTAGCAGTACCGTTTAAAATGAAGTTGCCTGGTTATGGTGAAAGGCTTGCAATGTTTTTGCTCCAATCCCTACTTATCACCCTTTCAAACGTGAAGAAAACAAAAGATTAACAAGGGGCTCTGCTAGAAAGATCAACTTGCTCAGAATTGCTCTTAGCTACTGTACAAAATCATTATATTTTTGTACTAGTTGAGATTATTCTTCACCGCATCAAAGAACAACTTAGCTCCCATACTAAATCATTATGCTTTTATGCCAATTAAGATTATTCTTCACCATATCAAAGAAGGACGATGCAACCACATCTCCTGTGATAACGAGCAGATTGATGATAAAAAAAAAAAAAAAAGTGATAACAATGACTGTCAGGTCTCTAAAAGAAATAGAGGTCTTATCTCTAAATTGAAAGAGATCCCATCTCAAGCATCCATAATCTTTGGGAAATTGATTAGTCATTTTTTGTTTTATCATCTGATGCCTATCTTGCAATTGTAAGTCTTGTCAATGTCCAACTCATTGCCTTTATCAGATAAAGGAGATTCTTACAAGATAATTGCTTTGGTTTACTAAATTCTCCGCGTGTAACCAACAGTCATATCAATCCCAGTTTGATCTCAAGCGTCGATATCTGTGAAATGGCAAGTGTAATTGAAATAGTATGCCTTGTGTGATCTAAAACAAAAGGAACATGCATCTGAACATATTTTTCCTCTAGTTTTTGGGTGCAATGATTTCTTTTATCGACTCGCATGATTAATTTAGGAACTAGTCATTCCTATTATCAGTCCATTTACACCACCATCGATATCACTTCTGTGCAATTTCCGCCAACACCCAGTCTACGAAGTATTGCCATCCTACGTGTCAAGAGGACCTAAAAATATAAACTAATAAGTCCATAAGTTCCCAAGAATGGCTAAACCAGGCCCTTAAAGCCTGGAGGAGCAGGCCCTTAAAAGCCTGGAGGTCATAACTCGCGACTAATGGTTAGGCGTTGAGGATGAGACATCACGAGGCTTAGAAGAAAAGTTAGACCCGAATGCTTAATGCGAGGGAGAAAAGAACCACAACAGTATCCATAAACAAAGCTGGATAAGTGCTTTTGGCGGTAAAAGTCCTCATGGTTTTAATTTACGGCATAAGTTTTCCTGTCGTTGTAATTTCGGCAGAAAAGGTCTCTATGGTTTCATTTAAGGTCAGGATAAGTCCTTTGAACCTGCTATAGCAGGTTCAATCGGTTAGGCCCTCTTTCAATGACATGTGTCAATTAGTTATTGGATGAATACTAATTTCTTTAACCCTTGATAAAAATCGATGGTCACCATATACTCCTCCACGCCGTGCGCCAACACCGTATACTACTCCATCCACCGTTGTCGTCATCGTCCACCATTTCTTCCACGCCGCGCCAACACCGTGTACCACTTGAACCACCGTCGTCGTCGTCGTCCACCATTTCCAGGTTTTTTCTTCCACCATTTCTTGTTCGTTTTTTGTTCGTTTTTTGTCAGAACCGTTGCTCTTCTCATCACCCGGTTTTCGTCGATAGTCTTCTTGTTGTGTGTTCATCATCGAGGTAAGTACTTTGTTTGAGTGTTGTGTTTTGGGTTTTATTTCTGCTTTGAATTTTTTTGTTAAATGGTTTGTTTCTGCGAAGGGGATGGGTGATAGTTTGGGTTGTTTGCGTTCAAATGTTGTTTGTTTGTGTTTGTATGTGAGGAGAAAGGGAAAAGATTGATTAATAACCAAAACCCACTATAGTTTCGGCCATCACAAAGACACTAAGTAGGGTTGTTAGGCAACACAAAATAGTGGGTAGGGTAAAGCTTTTGTTTAAATGGAGCAGACTAATAATAAGGAGATAAACTTACACGAGAATCATGAACAGACTAGGTGCTTCATTTGAGATTATTTTCCTTGATTCTTGTTTGAAGTAAGCCAACTAACATTGCAGAAATTTACCTAATGTTGTCCTACCTAAAGACTCACTTTTTTTTCTGGTCGTTTAATATAGGTGAGAGTATGGATTCAAACGAAGATGTACTTGTACCTTCCCACGGAGAACATGAAATTGTTCTACAATTCAAGTACGGGGGGAAATTTGTAAGAAAACCGAAATTGCAATATGTTGGAGGGAAAAAGAAAATTATGTTAGTTGGGCATGAGAAGTTAAATTGGTTGGAATTACAAAGAATTGTGAAAGAAGAGCTTGGAGTGAGAAAGTATAGTAAGTTGCAGTGTCAAATCATGGCACAAGGTGAACAGATGGATTCACAGATGAGACTTTTGTGGGATGAACAATCTTGTGTAGACCATCAGATTCATGTGGTTGCGCAAGGGAATATGAATTATTATATTGAAGATGCTGAAGGGTTTGATAATGAAAAAAAAAACTTAGGTGAAAAATATGATAAGGAATACCATGCTGATGTGGAGGAGGGTGGTAGTAGATTATGGGCTGATGCGGTAAAAAATGTTAATAAAGGGATGAAAAGAAACAAAGGGAAAGCCAAAGTGAACAAAGGTAGTGGTAGGGACACGAAACATGGTAGTAAGGGGGATGATAGATATAAATTTTTAAGTGATAGTGAAACTGATAGTGATACAGGAATAGACGAAGCTTATCTAATTGATGTACCTGATTTGACCGACAATGAGGATGTAGAGTTACAGGAGGTTAGGAAAAAATATAAAGAAATTTTGAGGATAAGAGAAAAAAAGAAAGTGACGGCATCAAAAAATCCAAGAGAGGCATTAGAAATTCCAGTGGTTGAAGCATTTGTTAGTGCTGCAGAAAATATTGGTACAGTTGAAGAATCAAATGGAATAGATGGTGAAGGCTTATGTGATGTTCGTATTGGATATATTGAAGGTTTTGAATGCAGTGATGATGGTAATGAAACATTGGTTGTTCATGGACGGTCTTTTAACGAAGATAACTTTGATGATGCTGCAAATCTAAGTCCAGTGACTGATAGTAATGACAGCGAAGGGGAAGTCGTGAAATGGAAGAGATCTCAAACTGTCTACTTTGATCCAACTGCTGAAGATCCTCAATTTTATCTGGGCATGGTTTTTGAAGAAAAACATCACATTATCAGAGCACTTGAAAAACATGCTGTGAAGCATTGTAGAGAGCTGGATTATGTTAAAAATGATGATGTTAGAGTAAGAGCCAAGTGCACCGATCCGCATCGTTTTGGCTATTTCATTGCTCAATTCAAAATCGACAAAGCTATGGAAGATTAAAACATTAATGGCAGAGCATAAATGTGATATTGTGTTCTCAAATAAGAGGATCAATGCTAGAGTCATTGCTGAAAATTTCATAAGAACTTTGGGAGAAGACTTGGCTATGAGTTTAGACAAGGACATGGTTATTAGAAGGGTGAGGAATGAGATGGGCCTTGAGATCGAGAAGCATCAAGCAAGAAGAGTTTGTGAAAGGATCACTAAGTATTTCACCGGGATGAGAAGAATGAGTACTCGTTGTTGCCAGATTATGCCATCCAGCTTAAGAAGACCAATCCAGGAAGCACAATAGAGCTATGGTGTCCAAGGCCAAACAGGGATAGTAATCAATTGTTTAAGGGATTTATATTTGCTTGGATGCTCTTAAGTTGGGTTTTAAACCGTCAGCAGCGATGTTTGGTTTGGATGGTTGCTTTTGAAAGGGAAGTATAAGGAGAGATATTATGCTTTTATGGGAAGAGATGGTAATGACCAGATGTTTCCTTTTGCTTGGGCAGTTGTGGTGAGAGAGACGTATGAAACATGGAATTGGTTTTTAACCTTCTTAATGTCTGATCTGGACATTGAGGTTGGAACAGGAAGAAATTGGACGATAATGACCGACCAACAAAAGGTAACTTTAAATTTTATTGTTAAATGAACTTTAAATGTTCTTTAATTAAAGTTTATTTACCTTTTCGATTTTTGCTTGAAACTGATTTGTGAGCAGTCATTTTATGATTAGGAACTTTCATTTAATATGATTGAGAATTAACTAAAACATTAATGTAGGGACTTGACAAAGCTATAAGGGAATTGATGCCTGATGCTGAGCACAGGTTTTGTGCCAGGCATATTTTTGCCAACTGGAGAAAGCAACACAAAGGAGATGAAATACACAAAAAGTTTTGGCAATGTGCAAGATCCACTACACTTGCTGATCTTCAAGACATATTGGATAGCATGTCTGGTAAATCCAAGACCGCTATACAAAAAACTCCAATGCATGCATGGTGTAGGGCTTACTTTGACACTGTGAATGTGTGTGATGCATATGAGAACAATATGTGTGAGGTGTTCAATGGTAATATGATATCATTAAGGTACAAGGCTATTTACACATTATTAGAGGAGATTAGAGTTATGGTGATGCGTAGACATGTAGAAAGAAGGGCTTACCCTGAAAAGAAATTCAAAGGGTCATTTGGAGATAGGATTTGGCCAAAATAGTTTCGCAGAAAGGCAAGTGGAGATTGTCACATAGTTGCGTGAAGGGATGCTTATGAGGTTTTAAGTGGAGGGTTAGATCGTGGTTAATCTTGGTAGGAGATCATGTAGTTGTAGGGTTGAATCTAACCGGTATACCTTGCAAACATGTATACCGAATCATGGTTCATAGGAAAGAAGAAATTGAAGAGTATGTTCATCCATGCTATCACGCATGCAGACTTTCTTGGACACCTATCGATACTCTTTGAAGCCCGCTGAGGAGATAGGTTTTAGGAAAAGGCATTTCATGGAGTTATTGATCCTCCCGAGTTGAGAAAACAAATCTGGCGAAAAAAAAAGAGGGTGATGGAAGAATGGGAAGGACTAGCTGGTACAAAATTATCCAGGAAAGGAGTGAGAGTGACTTGCAAAGAGTGTGCACAAAGAGGTCATAACTCTAGGACATGTCCACTAAAAAAAGCAAAGGTATGTTCTGATCTTAAGTTATACGTGTATTGTTTTTGACACGGTATAATTGTAAATACTAATTTCTTTATATAGGTTGCAAAAAGTCAGGAAAATGGTGGTGCTCCATCGGAGACGTACTTCAGTGTCCAAAGAGGAGCTTTTGTGTTGGCATCCTCAGATAATCCTCCCCAGAGCGTAGCTGACAAAGCTATTGCAGATTATTCACAACAGTTGCCCACTCAAGAGAGTCAAGCTTAATTCAAAACTTGACTTCATCTTTGATTTAAGTCAGTGTAGTGGATTTTGCTATGGTACAAATTTTTTTAATAGATTAGTATTCCAATAGTATGTTGAACAAGGTTATGCTTCAATATTGGATTTTTTACTTTTTCCTGTTCTGGAGATTTGTCTTTTGAATCCTTTTCGGTAGAAATTTATGATATCAACAAGACGTTGATGTGCCACAGCTGAGCTTGGCTATTCTTATTCAATCAACTTTGCTGCTTTCCGCCATTTTTTTTATGAGGACGCATATTCTTCGTACATAGGAATTGCATATGTAACTCAACAACAAAAGGAAATTATGTTTTATTTGATTAGAACAACAGCAACATTCTTGATTAGAACAACAACAAAAGGAAATTATGTTCACCAACATTAATGGGGCAATAGAAATCACAATCTCAATCTCAATCACAATTTGCGCAGCTTAATTACATTAGAATATCAAAACTGTGCACAAATTAGTGAGTTTCAGCAGCAGTCTACATACAAACCGAAGCCATAATGGAACTAATGTCATATTTCTTCAACATACATTAAACCGAAGCCATAATGGAACTAATGTCATATTTCTTCAACATATATTAGGGCGTTAGAATTTATTCAAAATGGCCATAATAACCATCCCCAGAATGACTCCAATGGCAAAGCCTAAAAATGAGTGAATATCATTGACTTCTTCACTTGGTGGAAGTGTGAATGGAGTCGGCATGGCAGATGGTGCATTGCTGGTAGTAGCAATGTCTTCAATGCGACGGGTGTGAATATCATTGACTGCTTCACTAGGTGGAAGTGTGAATGGAGTCGGCATGGCAGATGGAGCATTGCAGGTAAGAGCAATGCCTTCAATGCGACGGGTGTGAATATCATTGACTGCTTCACTTGGTGGAAGTGGGAATGGAGTCGGCATGGCAGATGGAGCATTGCTGGTAGTAGCAATGTCTTCAATGCGACGAGTTGGCATCAATGGATCCAGGACATAAGCACTTTGTGCTTCATCCAATGTCCGATAGCCTTTGAATCGAGCATTCGCAAACCCCTCAGTAACTAATTTGACATCACCCCAATTGGTAAAAATACCAACTTGACGTCCAACAAAGACCACATAGTAGTTGTATCTGCTCATCGGTAGGTACCTGAAAATGATTCATATATCTGAAGTAAAATCTCACATTCATTGCAGATTTTAAGTAGCATTATGCAGATAAAGATGAAAACATGTTATATTTACATATTTATCTCAATTTTAAAATCAGATAGTTTGCATTCATATTGAATTTTGGTTAACCTCAAATATCAACTTTCATGCAGAAGAATGTTTAAACCTACTTTAATATGCAAATATAAGATCTCAGAGACACCAAGATTAGCTGAACCTTATAAGTGGTACAAGAAATAACATTAACACAAGTGCATGATCTTGCAGTATTTCCATTGCCAAACTATGCTGTCCATACTAATAGTGTAGTCCCAAGGATGCCAACTTTAGAATGTGAGAAGCAGATATTCTAGAATCAATTTAGACACAGTAAGATCCTTTGATCCCCATTCCAATCCCACAAAATAATGTTAAGAGAAGGACTAGAAATCCTTTCAACTTTCTTAGACTACCAGGAAGCAGAAACTTAGCCGTTTTTACTAACATTGCTGCAGGTAGAAGCCAAGAGAAAATCAAGAAGCCAATTCCAAATTATTTGGTGTCCTCAGGTTCAGTTCAAAGACAAATAATTTTCAGTGGCATGGATGAGATAAATCTACTCAATCATCATTCGCTGGGATTAGTAAGTTAACAGTTTAGTAAACCTGCTCATCCATTTTTAAACATGGTTTGTGTTTAAAAATGGTTGCAGGACTGTTTTTTATGGAGAATACAATTGCGTAGGTTCAGGAGCTAACATGGCATTAAGAGCACCTTATGCTCAGAGACTGAACAACACACAGGCTGCTCCTTTCCTAAACATTTCCTTCATTGAAGGGGATCAATGGTTGCTACCCTTCGCATAACTAACTTATGATATTGCTCTCTCTTGTTCCTTAATCACTGCACCTGATTGTTTCAAATGACTTTATTTTCAATTATGCACTTGGTAATTGAATTCATCTGTGTTCATTCCGAGACATCATTGAAGGAGAGTTTTCGTTAATCAAATCTATAGAAAAACTAAAGCCATAAACTTTCCAAGTGAAAAGATCACATCAAAGACATGGAATGAACAGAACAATTATCAGCTATCCTTCTGTAAATTGTCATGATTATAACCATTCCTTAAACCCAGTTCAACTTTTAACTTTTAACTGATTAGGGTAAAAGCAATCAAATAGCAAATGGTTTTAGATGTCAGAAGCAAGGTTACAAAATCTGCAAACTTTATTATCCGAATGATCAACTTTTAACATTTCCATTGTGTTCAATCTCCTATGGATAGCTATCCAGAAAAAAAGTGAGGCTTTAGGTAGGACAACATTAGGTAAATTTCTTGAATGTTTTGGAGACTACAAATATAACATTCAAATAACAAAAGACGACTTTCATCGTACACCTTATAGGCTTCAAAAATTAAACCCTAACTAACAACAGATAATCAATCTTTTCCCTTTCTCCTCACATACAAACACAAACAAACAATATTTGAACGCAAACAACCCAAACTATCACCCATCCCCTTCGCAGAAACAAACCATTTAACAAAAAAATTCAAAGCAGAAATAAAACCCAAAACACAATACTCAAACAAAGTACTTACCTCGATGATGAACACACAACAAGAAGACTATCGACGAAAACCGGATGATGAGAAGAGCAACGGTTCTGACAAAAAACGAACAAGAAATGGTGGAAGAAAAAACCTGGAAATGGTGGACGATGACGACGACGGTGGTTCGAGTAGTCCACGGTGTTGGCGCGGCGTGGAAGAAATGGTGGACGATGACGACGACGGTGGTTGGAGTAGTATACGGTGTTGGCGTACGGCGTGGAGTAGTATACGGTGACCAGCGATTTTTATCAAGGGTTAAAGAAATTAGTATTCATCCAATAACTAATTGACACATGTCATTGAAAGAGGGCCTAACCGAATGAACCTGCTATAGCAGGTTAAAAGGACTTATCCTGACCTTAAATGAAACCATAGGGACCTTTTCTGCCGAAATTACAACGACAGGGAAACTTATGCCGTAAATTAAAACCATGGGGACTTTTACTGCCAAAAAACCAGCTGGATCAATATGAAATGGGACTTACGACTGTTAATGGTTAGGTATATCATTAATTACAAAAAGAAACATGAGAGATATCTAACATATCAAGACACCTCCTACTTGGGTTTCTCTCTAAATCTCATGCTGCTATTCCCGCCAACATGAGAGGAAAGATACTCAGTACAGTGAATCAAAGATGAAACTAAGAAAAAGAATCAAAATAAAGACTTCAACAATTTTGCAGTTGGCCTTCAATTTCTTATTGATCACTTCAATGTCTTAATCTGAAACATGTTTCTTTGCAGCACCTTATATAATGTTGTACACTTAAAACAGTGCATTTCTCCAAATCCAATCATATCATTTCCCAATTTCAAGTTGAAAAAACATTAAATCAAGGTAATCAAGATCACTCCACCCCATGCCAAACACGAGGACATTTTTCTTATTGAATCATCATCGATGGTTTCTCATTCAAGCAACAAATTACTGTAGACTGATGTATGCATCTCAAACATGCAAAGAAGCGAACTTTTTAAGAGGATTGCATTGACACATAACATTACTATTATCACACGCTTTGACTTTTTTAACCAACCACACGGATTCACGTATTTTCACCAGTTTGATCTAGCAAAGATAAGCAGTAAACAATAAACTTCGACATCAGACTACAATAAACGAGAATTGAATGGACATGCGAAAGTGAATTACAATACATAAGAACTTAATCAGGCGGCGATTGACTAATAAGCGGCATAAAGAGGGCGTCTGTACTCATCAAAGAACTCATCGCGATTAATGAAGACAATAGCGTAAAGCGCGTAGATGATTCCAGGTAAATAACCCAGAATAGTCAGCAGCACACAGAGCCAAAACTCCACCTACAACCAGAAAAGAAAATAAACCATCAATCAACAATAGTTCCAGATCTAATTACAAGTGAGAGTGTGAGAGTGACACGTACGCTGCAACATCCATGCCTGAGACAAACGCCCAACGGAGGAAGCAAGATGGCGATCAGGATCTCGCAGAAGATCTCGCAGCTCGTCGGCATTTTCTTACTTTTACGGTTCCGTCTCTGTCTGTTCAAATCTCTCTCTCTCTCGCTCGCTCGCTCTATTAATATTGAATTTGTTTGGCTCTCTTGAGTTTTGACTATGTATCTGTGGGGTGAAATTTTGGATTTACAGGCCGAGATCGAACCTTAACCCAGTGTTTGGTTACTGTCCTCAAGAGTGAGGACAGTGGACAAAGACAAAAAAGTACTGTCCAAAATATTGTTTGGTTGGTGTTCAAGAATTTCGTAAAATCTGCAGTGACACTTTTACGAAAAATTCACCATTCCAAAAGTCTTGAACGGAGACGCATTTCCATCTGACTAAAAGCGTAAAATTCTAAAATAACCCTGCTTTTAGATTTAAACCTATTCACGTCTGAGTCGCACATCATCTTCTTCCTTCGCTTCCCAAGTCTTTGTCATCTGTCAGCACCTCCTTGTCTCTCGTCGCACCTCCTGTTCTTCCTTCTCCGTCGTCTGCAGAACTGCTTTCTCTTCGTCGTTGTTGTCTAAAACGCAGCTTCACCACCGAATAGCTTGTTATGGTTACCTCTGAAACTACCCTCCGTGCGCATCTCTCTTCTTCACTTTCTTTTCTTTTTGTTAAATTTCCGATTTCCGTTCTCAGATTCCACTCCCCTTTCCTCACTAAATGTAAACCTAAAATCTCTCTCTCTCTCTCTCATGGCCGAGGAGCACCGACGAGACTCTTCCACTCTCTTTGAAGACCGCCTCTTCCGCCGATTTTCTTCTCACCTCAGTTCGAGACACCTCGGTCAGGCTTGGGCTCTAACGCTTCTATCTCCTCTGAGCGCGGCATCTTCCCAATCAAGACGATGATGAGGTGTATCTCAAATTTTGAATTGTACTCATTGTATATTTTCCCTGCTTATGTATCATTTTATAAGTATCATGCTGCTAGTGGTGATGGATGAGAGGCTATTTCATTGGGTTTTCCTATTCGCTTCCTTAAATGGCTCGTTTGAAATTGTTCTTTTGTTGGTTATTGCTTTTTAAATGTTGATTTTCTTGATTGTATCTAGTCCTTTCTGGACGAGACTCTCGATTGTTCATGGATCTGGTGCCTTTCGATAATGTTAGATTATTCGGTACCACGGGCAACTTGATTAGATTTAGCTACCGGTTTTCTTTGGATTTATTAGCCATGCTTTTACGGGTATCTGGAATCTCATTCTCATTTGTAATCTTTTAGTAGGAATATTCTTCTCAAGATACGACATGCAATGAGGATCATAAAGTCAAAAGTTTGGAGCTTTGTTCAATAGTTTAATAATGTAATGGATGCCAAATTTATCTAATCCTTTTGCATTTTGTTGATAAACATTAAGAAATTGTAGAGTCACCGTTAGCTTGAATTCTTTAAACATTACTCGACCTTTTCCTTCTCTTGGAGCATAGACTTCTTTGAATAGGGTACTTTCTCTAGATTTACACAAGCGGTCGTTGAAGTAGCTAATCTCTCTTCCATTAATTACACAAGCAAGTTATTTAAGTAGATCATCTTTCTTCTTGGATGTTTTATTGAGTTTTAGGTAACTCATCTTGCCATGATCCTTCCCGAAAATTGAAAACTTTGACACGGGATCCCAAACTTATTCTTCGATTGTTGATCAATTTCGGTTTTGAGGAACGATATGAAATGGAATCAATTTCATTGCGCTTTCTTTTGGATGCAAATCTGCGTAATTGCACTATTTTGTTGGTAACACAAAAGCGGGTTGGTGTAATGGTCCTTATATCCTTGAAGGTTCGAAACTAGATACTTGATCTTGATTATGCATTCTTAGAAGGATATTGTGAAACATCCTATTCCACAGAACTATCGCAGGACACATCGAGGCCCTTTGACATTATCTTGCATAAGGTCGGTGTTACTTTATGTATGTGTTTATTGTATTTATAATTCTTGGTGGGTCACATATTGAATCAACTATGACTACTTGGTATATGGCCTGCTTTTGGTAAAAGTTAGGCCATCCATATTTTCTCAGAAGTAACATGTGTCTTGACGATCGCTATATTGATCAACTGCAATAGTCTTTAGTCCTTAATGGATGTTCCCATAACTTCTTTGGTTGATGATTTAACTGCAGAGACAAAATGATAATCCATAGTTCTTGTTCTATCTTTCATCTTGAAGGATTACAGTAAAACACCTGTAAGTAGTGATCCTCGATCCTCCTTATGCAATACAACATCTACACAATCGACGACCCATGCTTGTGATGTTCTTGATCTTAACTTGTCTCGATTGCCATGGTGATCTGCTTGATTGTACTTTTCCATTGCTTTCATATTTCCTTGTCTAAGCTTGTGTCTGCCTTGTCGATAAAAAGTTGTGAAGGATAATAAGGCATCTTGGAGAATCTCGACGATTGATGTTGTACTTAACCATGAAATAGTGATCATTATTATTTTGTATAAGAATCATTCATTATTATTTTCAATGATATGAGATCGTATTTCATTTGAATGGGACCGCTTATTATGGTTATGGAAATACTTGATCCGAAATGAGGATTAATAAATACTCCCACATTGTTTGCATTTTTTCCTCGAAGATTTTGATCTTGAACATTTTAACTTGTGCATATCTCTTTATTAATATCGGTGGTTATCGATTCTGTAACCACCGTAGTGGATGGTCTTTATTAATATTAAATTTGGTTTTTAAGATCGGACTTAAATTGGAAACCTAACATTGGCGATGCTATTTTTCCAAGCCACGTGTTCCACTAACTTGAAACTAATCTAAGATGGGTAAATATCGACACAATTTTGAAATTATGAGTAAATTTAAATCTTAAATCTTGTTTGTTAGTCACAAGTTCGCTCATTTCACCGCCAACTTTCAATAATATTAATAATATTAACAAAATTAATTCTAGTAATAATAATTTTAATATTATTATTAATATTAAAATTTATAATAATAATAATAATATTAAACATAATAATAATAATAATAATTGTCATAATAGTAATAATAATAATAATTCTCAAGAATATTAATAATATTAATACGTTATTATAATAATTATAATAATAGCAATAATCAAAATAATATTCATAATATTAACAAAAATAATAATAGTATAAAATTTAATATCATAATAATAATATAATAATTATAATTATAATTATAATTATAATTAATATTATCATAATAATATTAATAATATAATCATAATAACGATAATAATAATATTATTAACAATATTAATAATCAAAATAATACTAAAAATTACATTTATTAACATCCACAATTTTATTACACTACTGTAAGCATTTCATCATTAGCACTATTTTTTATTCAAGACGGAACCAAACATATTTCGCATCCATGACGAGGACAATTATCTCTGCTACATCCATCGCTACCAAACATCTCCCTGTCTTCAATTCTTGTTCTATAATGTCCTGTCCTATTCCGTCTCGTCCTGTCTTTACATGTTGAAGACGGTAACCAAACGCAGGGTAATGGATAAGAAAACAAATTTGACTTTTTTCTTCCGTCGAGGGTATTTTTGGGATTTTATTTCGTTGATGTGAGGTTCACACTTCACCGGGTGTTAGTTACCGAGTTGTCAACCACGACCGTGGTGAAATGGGGGGTTTTAGTTATTTTCTCGGTAATCGGTACGGACAAGGCATGGGACGCGTCGTGTCCACTTCACGAACCATTTCTAGTATTTAACGCTATTGTAAGACAAGGATATTCACACTTACGGTCTGTTTGGTTAGTGTCTGCAACAGATAGGGACAGGACAAGACAAGACAAGATGGGAGACGAGGCGACAAGAATTGAAAACGAAGAAGATGTTTGGTCATGGGCGTGATGAGAAAATTGTCTTCGTCCTACGGACAGAAATGTGTTTGGTTGCCGTGGACAGAACCAAAAACAGTGTTAAATGTCAGAAATGCCCCTGCGGATAGAAATATGTTTGGTTGCAGTGGACAGAACAAAAAACAGTGTTAAATGTCAAAAATATCCCTGCAATATAATGTATTGGAAAGATGTATTTCAATGGTTATTTCATAATTGTGTCAATGGTTATATTAAGCGTATTTGCAATTCTACTAACATTTAATATCTTATTAATTATAATTTTTATGAAAATAAATATTGATACAATTAATATTAATTTTGTAATTGTTGTTAGTATAATTCATTGGTCTTTTATAATTCATTGGTTTTGCAACTCTAATAATAATTATTATGTTATTATTATAATTTCGTAAGCCTAAAATAATAAAATTAATATGAATATTAATATTAAGTAAAATTATGATAACATAATAATCATTGGTATGGTAATAATTTAATGATTATTATAAGTATTATTATTAATACTTATTTGTTATTATTATTATTATTATTATGAACATTATATAGGCAAAATAATATAATAAAACATATAAGCATTCATTTGATTGATTACATAATAGGTTCAAGTAAGTCAGACAAGAACGAAATCCTAATACATAATATTTTAATTAAACATCTAAGCATTCATAAACATTAATTACATTCAAGTTTTAAAATTTGTCCAGAATTTTGTTGATAATGTTACTTCACTGTCCCTCATCTTCCTTCTCGCTTTAGTTGCTCGGTTTGCGTCAGTGTTGGAAGAAGACGCGACAGAACCAGCTATATGGACGGTTGCAGTTGGTGCTGAGGTGTCTGCTACACCTGGTTCAGTCAAGGGGGAAGCATGAACAGGTGAAGCTTCTGTCCTATCGGCTTCCATGTTATCGCTTGAATCGAGATCGAGCCGGACCGTCTCGAGCAAATGGCTCCTGTGGCTCTGTCTTTCCCAAAAATAAACTCTAGCCTTGGAACATTGGAAACGGCTTCCCAAGAGTATAGAACTTATTAGGGTGCTTCTGTAAACCAAATGCACCCACTTGTTAGCATGTCAAACAATAACTATTGTCATGATGCGTATTAACAACTAACCTTCATCCATTCCTCCAACACTTGCTTCTTGCCAACCTCAACGCATTGTTTGCTATCATTCCACCCAAACCCGCCGCGATTCAAAGATGTCATAGGTTGTCCGATATTTTCCTTCAACCTCTTGATTTTATTTTGTACATGCCTCTTGTCAATGCCACACCTGAAACTTCTCACCAAGTCAGGTAACAAGAAGTTGGAAAGTCCTGCTTAAATTGTCCATTATCGGTTCTTCATCCAAAGAACTACCGCCTCTTCCAATAAGGTAACAAATGCATCTGTTTCACCATCGGTCCCAAACCCGTGACATTGCACCTAAACCATGCAATGTCATACCCCACACCATTGCAAATCATAAGTAACATGAACAATTAACATGTAATTTGAAATGTGCATGATATGAAAGAAGACAACAAGAACTTAAATGAAACATGTAATTCAATTCAAAGAGAGTCAACAATATCAAGAAAATTTAAGCAATGCCGCAATTCAGTTACAATGAAGGCCATCTAAATTGTTGAATACCCTACTTATTGTTTCTCCTGACCTCATAAACCGCACTTGTAAAACTCTATTAGATTCATTTTGTGCTAATATTCTTAGGAAGATTAAAACTTTTTCTTCAATGGGCACATGTCCAAGATTTGTCAACCCACCATGGCGCCAAGCATTGCACATAACAATTTAAATGAATTCGTGTCCATCCTTAAATCCCATTTGGGTATTCCTATCTCCCTCATGCAAAATCCTATATATATTGGCTTTCCTATTTGCACTCATCAATGCCACCTTCCTGGGCATTTTCATGTCTACACCGATTTTGGTGTATACATATAAGCATAACAACATACTAATTCTCATTATATCCAGTTGCTGTTTCAAAATCTCATAAAAAGCCAAGCAGTCAAACATATCATCATCATCCATTGCCTCCAACTTTGTTTAAAACAAAACTGTCAAAAAAGCGAAAAATATTCATTGATCATATACTGCATTTGTATATATGTATTGAATATTAACATGTATAAACATGTTGAATACTAAACCAAACATATTTGAAAGATAAACTAAACTAATAAAGAAATATGCATGATGGTGCTGATGCTTTTCAATACAATAGGTATTTCATAATAATTAAGGAAATGAATCCATGAGATGACTTAATATAATTTTAGTTGACTACATGATGCTAAACTATTGCATGCATATGTTGTTAGTTCTCATCTGCGATGGCAAATCCTCATTTCATTTTGTTAAAATGCAAATGTGTGTTGATGAAAAAAAGGCAATAGGCGACGTTGAGTCGATGTATTTCATTGTTGTATCATTCCATATGTCTCAAAATCCAAAGGAGATGGGTGATGCATAATGGGATAACGCCTCTATATAGTTATGGTTACTTGGTGGACTGGTAGAAAACAAGTGACTATTAACTCAATAAACATGTCTACAAATCAAAATTAATGACTAGTCCCTCATCACTTAACCATCTTACATTGTTGAAAGCTACCCGTAAGAAGCAATCCTTCTTTTCCATTGTTGACTCTTTTTAACCGTAAGAAGACTCAACCACACATGTTTTTACGTTACCTATTGTTGAAAGCTACCCGAAGCTACGATTCCTTCAAATAACAGTTATGAGACTTCAATCCCAACCAACACTGATTATAATCCAGACTTGAGAATAATCCTTCATTCCAATAGGTTCAAGCTCTTAATTTTCAGTTCAATTTTGTTAAACAGATCCTAACACTACAGTGACTTTATTGTTATCCATTCTTCACTGGTCGTTGTTAGCATTATCTACCCGAAACAAGCGAACAACCCCAAACTATCAAAACATGTTCATCAAATCATAACCACTAAATGCATGTATAGTTTCTATCGAAAAGGAAGAACCTAATCGAGACACCCAACCTCCAAATGTCAGTTTAGGGATGTAAAAATAGGCAAAGTTAGAACTCTGCCTCCCACATGATTAAAGTTGCAAACAGTAAACAAAATGAAGGCAGAGGCAAGAACAGTCAAAAGTGAACAACAACAACGAAATTAATAAAGGAGAGGAAGTCTAACCTAACAGAGACGGACGTTGAGCACAGAGACGGACGATGGTTGGTGAAGACCGGATCTCCTTCCACAGATGCCAAATCTGGCGGAACAGACGCAAAACATGTACATATGTGTTAGAAGGGAAAAGATTCATATACGGGGGAAGAGAAGAGAAGCATAAAGAGAAAACAAAGATTCATATACGGGAGAAGAGAAACCAAAGCTTACCGTGCGTTTGGAGACGAAGATGCAGACGAAAACGCAGACTGGAAGGAAGGAAAGACGAAGACGAAGGAACCAGCGTGTTTAGGTTTCAGAGGTTAAAAATCGAAGGCGATTCGTCTTTTTCCAAATTCTCATCCGTTGGCGATTTTTGTCCGATGATTTGGAGCAGACAAGTTTATTGGTCCATGTCTAGGTTAGGCGTGACACAAACCACCTACAGACATTAACCAAACACGCTAATGGACAGGACTTTAGTGTCATTGTCCACTGTCATCAGAGCTATGTACACGAACCAAACGCAGCGTTATCACTGATTAATTGTCCATTCGATCCTCATTTCTCTCGTTTTTAGATTTATGCTTAGATCTAAGTCATAATTAATTCTAATCACAATCAAATTTATTATTGAAACCATTTTATTTTCATTCTTATAGTCAAGCTTGTATAAATACTATAATTGTTGTAATAATTTATAATTTTAACATAATTCAAAATTTTCATAATCATAATTTTAATTCTTTAAATACATAGAAAACACTAGTTAAATATATAATACTTCATAAATTATGTATTTTTAATACATTATTTGATAATGATGTAAAGTCAACAATATATTAAGGGTTAATTAAAAAATTCTCAAACTTTAAACAATTTTATAATTATAGCTTTGAGCTTAAAAATGACAATTAAATCTTAAATTTTCAATTTTTTAATTCTTGCATTAATATTTTCGTTAATCTTGCTAACGTAACTTGCCACATAAAATAAATCCTTAGTACTTACACATGTCAAACTTAGTTAAGTTTAACTAAATTACATCATTTTGTAATTGAAACAAAAATATTTTAAAATTTTTAGTCATAAAATTAATTAATAAATAAATAAAATCAAAATCCTATAAAATTGATTTAAAATTATAAAAATAAATAAATCAAGTCTTATGATAATAATACACAAAATTCACAATTTGTATATCAGATCAGTCAAATTAATTCATTTTTAATTATTATAAAAACGACAACGATGTTTAGAATCTTTTACCTAAAAATCGGGTTCTAGGTAAAATTAAAAAATTCCAAATTTACCTATTTTTTAACTCTCGTAAAAAATAAAACTATCAATCTTCTATATTTTTTTGGTGTATTGGGAAAGAACAAAGAGTAAACTAACGCCTTAAGAACGAAATTGACCTCTCATCATTATGAAATAACAATCGCAATCCTGGGATCGGATTGTCCCCAAGGACTAAACTCTGTCCACTCGATGATCCTATCTTAGCTAGGGAATCTGCACATTGATTGCCTTCGCGAAGGATACGAGAAAGAACAAAAGCAGTCACGAGCAAGCAAGCTACGAATATCGTCGATAAGATTAAAATATGGATGAGTAAGTGAGCAAGATTTATTTACCAAATGGACTGCCTCCTGCGAATCAGATTCCACTAGCACTTTTCGGTAACCATGATTCCAAGCCAAATGTAGTCCATGTCGGATAACTTGCAACTCAGCATTAAGGTTGGTGGCGTGGCCAATAAACCCTGTAAACCCCATTAACCAATGAGCACAATTATCGCTGTTAAGATAAAATGCCCTCGAATCGGATACCGATTGAATTTAATAGCCCGAAATAGTAGTAACGAAAATAAAGATAGGAAAAAATAAATGAGACAGAACACAAAGATTTACGTGGTTCGGTTAATGTGACCTACGTCCACGGCCAGAGGGTGAGCAATTTTATTAATATGTGAAGAATGGTGCAAAGGTTGGAACAAAAGGCTCAGAAGTCTACAGAGAGGATAGAGGATTTCATGAAAGAATGAATGTACTTTTTTCTCTAAGCCTGCCACCTTATTTATAGCCAATGTCCTGCGCAATTGTCGTCCAAATCCTTCTACCTACAGCCATAATTTTTGAAGAATTCACCAACTTTGTTTGACATCCCGCCAGCCAAGTTCATTGCATGCCACCAACCAAGTTTATATTGTTGAATTTCATGCCACCAATCAAAAGTCCTCTTCTTTGACAAGGCAACCAAGTGGAGGGGCCAAGTCATCACATGCAACAAATCTCCACCTTGACTTGGTCCCGAATAATTAATGATCTACTCCACCTTCTCCGGCAATGCCCCAAAAGGGCTATATCACCAACTATAAATTCCAATCAAGTCCAAGCATTGCTTGAACTTGTAAACAGGAAGAACTTTTGTAAACATGTCAGCAGGATTGTCCTTAGTGTTAATCTTCTGAATAAGGACCTTCTTTTCTGCAATTGTATCTCGAATGAAATGATACTTCACATCGATATGCTTTTTCCTCTCATGATACATTTGATCTTTCGTCAAATGAATAACACTCTGGCTGTCACAATAAACAGTAGTAACCCCTTGATGAAGGGATAACTCACCAAATAAACCTCTTAACCATAATGCTTCTTTGATTGCCTCAGTAACTGCCATATATTCTGCTTCAGTAGTAGATAAAGCCACTACATGTTGTAGAGTAGCTTTCTAGCCAACGGCACAACCTCCAATGCAAAATACATAACCTGTCAGTGACCTGCGTCTGTCGAGATCATCGGCATAGTCTGAATCTACAAAACCAACCAAAGTATTGCTGGTTCTACCAAACTCCAAACTAAAATTTGAAGTACTCTTCAAGTATCTGAGAATCCATTTCACCGCCTGCCAATGTTCTTTGCCAGGATTGGCCATATATCTGCTAACGACACTAACAGCTTGTGAAATGTCAGGACGAGTACATACCATTGCATACATAATACTGTCAACAGCACTAGAATACGGAACTCGTGCCATATAATCTTCCTCTTCCTGTGACTGTGGTGATTGAGCAGCAGATAGTCTAAAATGACTAGTAAGAGGAGTACTAACCGCTTTGGCATCTCGCATGCCAAATCTCTCCAAAACTTTATTAAGATAATTCTCCTGGGTCAAGAATAATTTACCAGCTACTCGATCACGTCTTATCTCCATGCCAAGAATTTTCTTTGCTGCCTCCGTATATGTGGACGGTTCATTGTCTCCATTTGTTTCCTGTGCCACTGATAAAGCATATGCAACTAAATTTGCATACCTCTATGGTGGTCGAATCTCTCGTCTTGGTCTGTCTCTGGCTATGGAATGTTCTTCTTCTTCTGGTTCATTTTGAACATGATCAGGATCTGGTTCATCAACTTGATCTATCTGATGTGTAGAAGACATCTGTGAAGGACTTGAACTACCAATCTCTAACTCCACCTGTTTCTGTGTACTATTCTCTTTTTCTAAATTACAAGGATTACAAGACTCTTTTCTAGGATACAACATAGAGGACTCATCAAATGTAACATCCCTACTAATTACAAATTTAGGTAACTTAGGATCAGGACACCATAAACGATATCCTTTCACCCCTGAAGCATAACCAAGGAAAATACATTTTTTAGCCCTAGGCTCTAACTTTTCCTCATTTACATGCATATATGCTGGACACCCAAATATTCTTAAAGTAGAGTAATCAGCAAGAGTACCTGACCAAACTTCCTCTGGAGTCTTGAAATTAAGAGGAGCACAAGGAGAGCGGTTGACGATGTAGCAAGCTGTAGCAATGGCTTCTGCCCAAAAATTAAGTGTCAACCTTGCATTAGAGATCATACACCGGGCCCTTTCCAAAAGAGTCCGGTTCATGCGCTCGGTAACTCTATTTTGTTGCGGAGTCATTCTAACAGTGTGATGCTGAGCAATTCCTTCATTCTTGCAAAATTCATTGAATTCACCTCCACAAAATTCCAAACCATTATCTGTCCGTAGCTACTTAACATGTTTTCCTGTCTGTTTTTCAATAAACACTTTCCATTGTTTAAAGGTTAAGAAAACATCAATTTTGTGTTTCAAGAAATACACCCAAACCTTTCTTGAATAATCATCAATAAAAGTCAACATATACCGGGCACCACCTTTAGATGGAACACGAGAGGGCCCCCAAAGATCAGAATGAATATAATCCAAAGTACATTTAGTTTTGTGAACAGCTGGAGAATTGAAATTAACTCGTTTCTGCTTCCCAAAGATACAATGCTCACAAAAGTCCATCTAACCACTACTTTGACCACAAATTAGGTCTCTTTTGCTTAACAACGTTAAACTTTTCTAACCCATATGTCCCAAACGCATGTGCCACAATTTGGTAATGTCACCTTTAGTAGAGACTGTCGCAGCACCTGTTACTGTAGATCCCTGCAAAACATATAAACTACCAGACCTGCAAACTTTCATTAATACAAGAGCACCTTTAGAAATTTTCAAAACTCCACGTTCAGCTGAGAACTTGCACCCTTGAGAATCGAGAGTGCCCAAAGAGATGAAATTTTTCTTCAAAACAGGAACGTGTCTAAAATCAGTGAGTGTTCTAACGATACCATCATACATTTTGATCCGAACTGTACCTTTACCAACAACTTTACAGGCAACATTATTACCCATCAAAACAATTCTACCATTCAATAACTCATAAGTAGAAAACACTCCCTGTCGGGACTCATATGGTAAGAACAACCCGAATCTAAAATCCACTCTTTATTAGACCTAAGTTTATCTTCTGTGGCTACAAAGATAATTCCTTCATTTTCATCTGCTGCTACACTAGCCTCGACGGTGTTGCTGTTATTCTGCACAACTTTATTTTTCTCCTTATGTTTCAATTTATAACAGTCAGCCTTTATATGCTCCTTTTTTCTTGCAATAATTACAAGTTTTATTTTTATGTCTGAATTTTGACCTACCTTTGGATCTACTTCTTTCAAAATCTCTATTTTCAGATCTACCTCGTACAAATAGTCCCTCTGCTTAACTTCCAATAGTCTCCCCAGTGATGTCCCTATCAATCTGCTCTTTTGACTTTAATGCAGACTTAATACTATTATATGAGACTGACTCTTTTCCATAAATCATAGTATCACGAAAATGTTTAAAGAACCGGGGAAGAGAACATAACAATAATATGGCTTGATCTTCATCCTCAATTTTCACATCTACATTCTTCAAATCCAAAATAAGAGAATCAAATTTATCCAGATGTGAAAGAATAGATGTACCTTCTATCATCTTCAACACGTACAACTTTTGTTTCAAATAAAGTCGATTCTCCACCGTCTTCTTCATGTACATAGCTTTCAATTTGTCCCACATACCTTTAGCTGTGTTTTCACCTGCAACCTCCTGCAAAACCTCATCAGAGAGATTCAATATGATGACTGATCTAGCCTTTTTATCTAGATTCGTGAATATATTTGACGCCATAATTGCTGGCTTTTTCTCCACTTCATCAAGTGCAATCTTACATCCATCTTGTATTAAAATGGCTTGCATCTTGAGCTGCCACATACAGAGATTAATGCTCCGGACAAACTTTTCAATAGAGGTCTTCGTTATCGTCATGATGGCTAAAAATTGATATCCGGACTATTTTTCTTTAGGTGGGTCCCATACAAGAAACCGAAACAGCGGACCCCACAAAAGCAGGGATGTGGGCCCCACAGGCAAAGCTGTTGGGCCCTGTAAGATAAATCCGAGGCAGTGGGCCCTACGAGATAAAACCGAGGTAGTGGGCCCCGTTTAGACTCACACAAAAAAATCTAAGTTACTTTCTGATGTGGAGGGTCCACCTTAGTGGCAACCACAGAGCATACGATAAGTTAGATCGAAAAGAGAAGCTCTGATACCATTTTGTTAAGATAAAATGCCCTCGGATCGGATACTGGTTGAATTTAATAGCCCGAAGTAGTAGTAACGAAAATAAAGATAGGCAAAAATAAATGAGACAGAACACAAAGATTTACGTGGTTCGGTCAATGTGACCTACGTCCACGGCCGGAGGGTGAGCAATTTTATTAATATGTGGAGAATGGTACAAAAATTTGGACAAAGGCTCGAAGTATCTGAGAGAGGATAGAGGATTTCATGAAAGAATGAATGTACTTTTTTCTCTAAGCCTGCCACCTTATTTATAGTCGATGTCCTGCGCAATTGTCGTCCAAATCCTTCTACCTACAGCCATAATTTTTGAAGAATTCACCAACTTTGTTTGACATCTTTGCATGCCGCCAGCCAAGTTCATTACATGCGACCAACCAAGTTTATATTGTTGAATTTCATGCCACCAAACAAAAGCCTTCTTCTTTGACAAGGCAACCAAGTGGAGGGGCCAAGTCATCACATGCAATAATCGCGAATGAGACCCCCAAAACCAGCATCACCGGGATTGCCGGGAGCTGCCATCCACATTGACCTTCACAAACTCAGTCGGAAGGGCACATTAAGAAACCCATTTATCCTCCCGGTGGATGCAATGGTGGAGAGTGTAAGTTTTATTCTCATTATTATTCAGTATGGTCCATTTAAAAGGTTATGCCCTACCATTATCTTATGTTGCCTAGCTACCCGACTATTCTTCTTTGTGATGGCCAGAGAAGACTTGAGTGGTTTTGGTTGTTAAAAAACAACCTCTTCAGGTCCTGTCCTCGCCTAGCATCAAGAGAAGACACCATCGAGCTTACTCTAGAAGAGGATAGAAATTCAGACATGCAACAAAACTCTCAGATCTACGGTGGAGGCAATGGCTGGAGGTATAATTGTTTTTGGTTTAAGCTTCCGCTACTGTTGTTACATATATATTTCAGCTATACATATGATGTTCAATGCATGTGTTTTATACGTCAATGTTGTGTATGAAATGCATGGTTTAGTTTACAGAGAGAAGACATGGATGCCATAAGACATTCCCGCTGAAGGTTTAAGTGCCACCGAATTTGTACAATAGTTAGTATAGGGTTTCGTTGAAACACAGTTTGGTTCCTTGCACACCAGATAATCCAGGCACCAACTAGGAACTTAAGAACACACTCAGGGGATAGGGTCATATCCAAAGCATATATATCTATCCAATCATCCATATTACATTGAAAGAAGGATTCACCAATATCAGTAATGAGTAAGCGCCAAACCTGAGCGGCCCATATACAGTCCTAAAGAGCATGTAGGATAGATTCTTGCCTCCTCCAATATCGGCAACACAGAGGAGATTCACTCATACCACGGTTATACCGCAAGATATTTATAGGAAGGCGTTGCCATCGGATCAACCATAAGAAGAAATGGAATTTCTCAGGGACATTAAATTTCCAAATACGCATCCATTTCTTAATAGGATCACATGGATAAGGCACCCTGGTTATAAATTCATAGCCTGACTTCACAGAGTAAGCACCATTAGGATTTTCACAGCAAATAAGCACATCAAATACATCCAAAGAATGAGGAATAGGGACTGCTGTAATCATCAAGCCTACCTCACAAGGCAATGAAGAGCGAAGGGTGGTTAAATCCCAAGTTTTAGTACTTAAGATCAGGTCCCTAACCATGAGATTATCGTCCGCCACATTGATGGCCGAAATGAGTTTGACAAGAGGTGTTTGACCCACCCATCAATCATACCAAACTGAAACATTTCGGCCATTCCCTATACGCCAACAAAAACCATCCTTTAAAAAAGGAATTGCTTTATGGATAGCTTTCCAACCGGGAGACGACTGGGTAGGTAGATGAAGATCCAATAATGAAGCATCACGCACATATTTGCCAAGCAAGGCATCCACAAAAGGTTTGGGTTCCTTAATAGCAAGGGACCACACTAGTTTGCCAAGCATAGCTATATTATTATCACGAGCCATGCGAGTACCAAGAACACCCCGATGTTTTGGACTACAGACAGCTTCCCAATTCAGTAAATAGACACCTTTACCATGATCCCCAGATTTCCATAGGAAATCTAGACATGCTTTATCAATGATTGAGCAAACCCCAAATGGGACTCAACAAGTCTGCATAGAATAAAGAGGGATGGTGGAAACGGTAGATTTCACAAGAGTGAGACGACCCGCCTTATTTAGCAACCTGGATTTCTAGCCCTGCAAACGAGACTGAATTTTATCCAATACACATTTAAAATCACGCTTTCTGTTATTACCATGCAAAGGGACACCAAGATAAGTGCCAAGGTCCTGGGTGAATCGAACGTGAAGACGACGCCTTAACACTTCCTTGTGCGCAGGAGAAGCATATGGAGAAATAGACGGACGGTGAAACTTGATACCATGACTCTTCAAGCTCATGGGGGGCGTTACGTCCGTATCGCCGTGGAGATCGACTTGTCCCTTCCGCTGTGCACCAGTGTGACCCTTGATGGTGAAACGCTTCCGTTCAGTTACGAAGGTCTTCCACAACTTTGCTACTCCTATGGCAAAGTGGGCCATGCGTCTGCTCTTTGCCCCCAGCGCCAGTGTACATCCGACCCGCACCGTCCAGCCAGCGGCGACACTCACGAGGACGTCACATCTCATACCACGCCCGCCGATGCAGGCGTCCCTGCAGGTCCCTTCGTCGAAACTCCAACGGTTGGTTCCGGCTATGGTTCTTGGATCCAGGTTCAACGCCGACCTCGACCATCCCTCCAACGGCTACAACAGGCGTCTTCTCCACCAGCCTCACGCACGCTTCCTGCAAGGAGTTCCAACACATCCCCTCCAACAGTCAGTACCAGATTCGCAGCTTTGGTAGACGGAAGAGAGGACGAGACCGCGGAGGCAGTTCACTCGCACACCCATGCCCCGCTGGCCAATCCTTTCCAGGGCCTTGGGAAGCCTCTGGCCCCTCCGGTGCCTTCCGGCATCAGCCAGGCCCGTGGAATGGGCTCTCCTTTGCCAAGCCATAGGCCTAAGCAGCCCTCTAGGAGGGGACCCAAGGGAAAGAAAGGGCCTATTAAGCCACAGCTCCGCGGTGAAAGCTCGGGGACTAAACCCATCCTGACCCCTAGTCCTTTCGTGATCCCCTTAGTTCCACTTCAACCTACCTCTATCGATAAAAATATTGCTATTATTATTCCCACTCACACTGAAATGCTTTGTGATCAGCGAGTGCTGGCGGCCAGTGACGAGGCTGTCGAGGAGCGATTACAGCTTATGGACGGGGTGGAGGCATTAGGAGTGGTCGAGCCCGTTAGCGCATCCCTTGACCCTACCAAGCCCGCCCCTCCGGATCCAGGTGTAGCATTGCCATGTTCCGACCTGCTACCGGATCCTGGGGCCCCGGAGGACCAGGCGATGCCTCCAAGTGCCGAACCCCGAGACACTCCTATGGGAGGTATCGATTCCACCTAATTCTTTTTTTATGTTTATTCTAATTTGGAGTTGTCAAGGCGCTGGGGGTAGTCGCTTTAGGCTTATCCTGCGCAATTACCTTAGCTGTTATAAACCGGGCATTCTTGTGCTATTGGAACCCAGAATTAGTGGCAAGCGGGCGCAAGCCGGGATTCCTCGATTCAGGTTTGATTTCTCCTTTCGAGTTGAAGCTGATGGGTTTGTCGGTGGGATTTGGATTTTGTGGAAGAGTGACATTTCAGTGTCCATTCTTTTTGCACACCGGCAATTTGTCCATACTTTTGTCCAGTATGTGGAGGACTCATTTGCATTTACTGCAGTGTATGCGAGTCCCCAGCAGGCCACCAAAAAACACCTTTGGCCTGCATTGGACTGGCTTGGTCGGTACATTGCTGGTCCTTGGTTAATTGGGGGTGATTTCAACGCTAAATTGGCCCATTCCGATAAGCGGGGCGGGGCCACTGCCACCAGGATAGTGAACCCCCACTTCCAATCTTGGGTTAATAATCACAGCCTTCATGATCTTGGGTATGTCGGGTCCAAATTCACGTGGCATCGGGGACTGGTGCAAGCTCGCTTGGATCGAGCGTCTACCAATTGGCTCCATACTTTCCCGCACACTGTTAACTATCATTTCCCTTTCCTCAAGTCGGACCACCGCCCTATGTGGATCCAATTCCATCCCCGCAACTCCCGCCCCGTAGGGTCCCGTTCTTTTCGTTTTCAGAATGCCTGGTTAACTCACCCCGGGTTCAATGATCTGGTTGTTGAGAACTAGTTGCCGGATGGGGAGAAGATGAGCCAATCTTTAGCCCGTTTTTCTCAGTCTATCACTAAATGGAATTGGGAGGAATTTGGAAATATTTTTCATCGCAAACGGTGCTTGCTAGAGCGCCTGCAAGGAATCCAACGAGCCCGTTCCGACGATGACATGGCCTCTCTCCATGCGCTGGAAGAGCAATTGTGTAGCGAGCTTGTCCAGGTTTTGTGTGAAGAAGAGATATTCTGGCAGCAATCTTCCCGCTGCGAATGGATTTCTAAAGGTGACAGAAATACGAAGTTTTACCACACTCTCACCATTTCCCGTCGTAAGAAATTGCGTATTGAGAGACTTATGGATTCTCACGAGAATTTTATTGCCGATCTCGATCTTCTTCGTTGCCTGGCTCGGGATTATTTCGCCACTCTGTTTACAAGCGAGGATGGGCCACCGTCTCCGAGCCTATTCACAGGTGCTTTCCTTGCTCTTTCTGTTGAGCAGTTTAGTTCTTTAGAGACTCCCATCCATCCCATCGAGATCAAGAATGCGATTTTTGGTATGAGTTCAACCAAAGCCTCGGGGGTAGATGGACTCAACGCCTTGTTTTTCCAAAAACAATGGACTCGGGTCGGTCCTCAAGTTACTGAGTTCATACAGGCAGTGTTCTCTGACGACCGGTGGGAAGCGGATCTTAATCACACTCTGCTTGTCCTCATCCCTAAAATCCCTTCTCCAGTAAATTTTACCCAGTTTCGCCCGATCCGCCTTTGTAATGTTATGTATAAAGCCATTGCCAAAGTCATTGTTCGTCGTTTGCAGATCCACATGGGCTATCTTGTGATGGACAACCAATGTAGTTTTATTCCGGGGCGGCACATTACTGATAATATCATTCTTACCCAGGAAGCCATCCATTCTATGCGTCGGAAGAAAGGGAAGAAAGGGTTTTTTGCCATCAAAGTGAACCTCGAAAAAGCCTACGACCGTCTTCGTTGGGACTTTATTCGATCCACTTTGGAGGAGATTGGTCTCCCACCTTCTCTTATCCGGGTCATGATGAAGTGCGTGTCTACGGTGACCATGCAGGTGGTCTGGCAAGGGTCGCCTTCTACTCCTTTTAGGCCCACGCGGGGGATTCGTCAAGGTGACCTCCTCTCTCCGTACCTTTTTGTGCTATGCATGGAACAGTTGGGACACCTTTTCTCTCGCGCTGTGGACCAAGGGTGATGGAGACCACTTCGTTTGAGCCCTACTGGTCCTCCTATCTCCCATCTTTTTTTTGTCGATGATATTGTTCTGTTTGCCGAAGCAACAGATGAACAAGCTCACGTCATCACGTGCATATTGGCGGACTACTGCCGGGACTCCGGGCAGAAAGTTAGCACCGCCAGGTCAAAACTGTTTTTCTCGACGAATGTTCAGCCAGCCATGGCACAACGCATCAGTCACGTCCTTCAGCTTCAGCGTACGACCAACCTGGGAAAATATCTGGGCGTTCCGTTACTCCATGCCCGCACCACGGGCACGACTTACCACCATATTCTCGACAACGCCCAACGGAAAATATCTGGATGGTGTGGCCGTCAGCTCTCTATTGCGGGACGTGTCACATTGGCCCAGTCTATACTTTCTGCTATACCAAGTTTCACTATGCAAACTGTTCGCTTTCCGCGATAGCTCTATGATAGCTTGGAACAGCTTATGCGTAACTTTATCTGGGGGTCTTCAGGAGAGCAACGGAAAATGCCTCTTGTTCGATGGGATGATGTGTGTCACCCCAAATCGGACGGGGGGCTTGGCCTTAAGCGTATTCGTTCTTCCAATGATGCCCTCCAGACCAAAATGGGCTGGGCTCTTCTCACGCAACCTGAGGCTTTATGGGTGCGAGTTGTCCGGGCCAAATATCGTATGGCCCCCATCACATTCCTGACTCGATTGACCGGCCTGGGGCGTCCTGCTTTTAGAAAGGTCTTGCGGCCATTTGGCGCTTTGTTCTCCAAGGCATCAAATGGCAACTCGGCAACGGGCGTCATATCTCTTTTTGGCAGGACAATTGGGTTACCGACTGGGGGCCGCTCCAGCAGGTGGCGCTCTCTCTTGTTTCGTAAGGACTCCGATTTGCAAAGGTTGCTAACTTCCGGAAGGAGGATGGGCAGTGGAAGTGACATTTATTTCAACAATATCTGGCCCCTCCAGTCTGTTTTGCTATTGCACAATCCTCCCCTACTGAGACCCCTGTGGTGCAAGATACCATCCGGTGGGGTCTTACGTCTCATGGGCATTTCACGGTAGCTTCCGCATATGATTTGATTGAAGGCCAGGGCTTGGCCCGGCCTCATTGAATCTGGAAGTTGATTTGGAAATGGGCGGGACCCCAATGCATTCGGGCCTTTCTATGGCTTATGACCAAGGACAAACTCCTCACAAACACATTGCGGTCGATAGCAGCTGCCCTATTTGTGGGCAGGAAGAGTCCATTCTTCATGTAATCCGTGACTGTCCTCGGGTCTCCAAAGTCTGGCGTTCCTTCCCTCCAGCAGTGGCTGATCCCGCTTTCTTTCACCAGGCGGTGGAGGACTGGGTGCACTTGAACCTACTGCCATAAGGCCACGGTCGGGTAGACACCTGGGCCATTATTTTTGGTACCGCGTGCTGGATGCTCTGGACTTGGCGCAACAAAAGTTTGTTTGATGATGAATTCACTTGGCCGGCGGATGGGCATCAGGTGATTCTAGAGTATGTGCGATGGATTGATCGGACCAGAGCAGTGGAGGGCTGTATCTACCCTCATCAGGGCCTTCTGGGCTATACTCGGGTGGAGTGGCAGCCTCCTCCTGAGAATTGGGTCAAAGTTAACACGGACAATGCCTATCACCATGGGCGTAGTCTCGCTTATACTGGAGGCCTTATTCGTGATTGTCATGGTCAGTGGTGTAGCGGTTTTCTTCAGCAGATTGGCAGCAGCTCCCCAGTCCTCGCCGAATTTTGGGGAGTCCACTCGGGTCTCACTCTAGCATGGTCCCTCGGCTACTGCCGAGTCATCTTAGAAGTGGATTCCCTAGAAGTTATCAATCTTCTTTCGTCTTCTTCTTTCGCTATTGATGTTCCTCACTATTTGCTGTCAGGTACCCGAGAACTTCTACTGCGGGATTGGGAGGTGCAGCTCACGCGCGTACTCCGTGAAGGGAACCAATGCGCGGATCATCTGGCACACCTTGCAGGGATGGCGGGCCCAGGCACCCACATACTTCGGGACCCTCCGATTCTCTCTCTGGCGTTGATGCACAGGGATCGATTGGGAACGACGGACTGTCGTGCCATGGTTTAGTTAGTTTCTTTTGATTTTGTCTTCCATTGTAACAAAAAAAAGACTTAGATTTTTCTGCATGAATAGCCATACCAAAACTAGAGCAAAATTGTCTTAACGTGTTTAGAACAACTCGGCAATATGGAGCATCTGCCTGAGAAAATAAGAGAACATCGTCTGCAAATAAAAGATGGGATACTGTAGGACCATGATTAGAGATTGTGATTGGCTTCCACTGATGACAGGCCACTTTATTAGAAATGAGGAGAGACAACTTCTCAATACATAAGACAAACAGATAAGGAGAAAAAGGGTCCCCCTGACGAAGACTGCGAGCAGGTGCAAAACTTGGAAGACGAGACCCATTCCATAATATTGAGAGTCGTGAATTAGTCACACAACATAATAAGAGAAGTAATCAAAGAAGAGAAACCAAAATCATCCAAGGTCTGCTTCAAAAAGCGCCAACCAACTCTGTCATAAGCTTTAACCAAGTCAATCTTCATAGCAAGACAACCCAACTTACGCTTGGTTCTATGAATGGTATGAATCACTTTTTTAGTGAGAACAATATGGTCGGCAACGATTCTACCCGAAATAAAAGTTCCCTGCATTGGATTAATAATAGAATCCAAAATAGGTCAAATTCGTTGAACAAGAACCTTTGTAAGAATTTTGTAACTGACATTACAAAGGCTAATTGGGCGGAACTGATTCATAGATATAGGATGTTCTTCTTGTAGAATAAGAGAGATTAATGTATCAGCTTATCTCCTCTGGACAAGAACCAGTTAAAAAAGCCTGATTAACCATGTGGAACACAGTATCACCAACAATAGGCCAAAATTTTTTATGTAATGATTGACGGTTCTAAGGCCCGCTTTTGGTTGGATCCTTAGGTGGAGAATATGGGCCCACTCATATCCCATACTGTCTATCTTATACCTCAGACATATCATGAACTGCAGGTTCAACACTTTGTGGATAATTCAGGCAACTGGATGTGGGATAAATTCTAATATGCTCTTCCTCCCTTTATTTGTTTATGCATTGCAGGTATCTCACCGCCTAGGTTTCACCTTGGGCCTAACAAAAGGATCTGGGGGAAGACCGATTCAGGGCAGTTCACTATTGCTTCAGCGTATTTTTTGCTTATGGACCACACCCCTCGAGATTCGAGTAGTGTCTAGAAGAAAATTTGACATTGGAATGGCCCACAACATATCAGATCGTTTCTTTGGCTTCTAGCACATAATCGGTTACTCTCTAACCAACAATGCCTTCGCCGAGGCCTCGTTACGAATGGTGAGTGCTACCATTTTATATCGGACGAGTCCTCCCTTCACGTGGTGCGAGATTGTCCCAAAGTGAGAAGTTTATGGCTTGAATTTCCCCTGCCAGCGCCAATTCTCTAGAATCCTTTAATCTTAATGTTCAGGACTGGCTGCATTGCAACCTTCAACAGAGCATGATGGTTTCTAGTCTGGATTGGTCACTGTTCTTTGGTACTGCTTGCTGGTTCCTCTGGTCCTGGAGGAACTTGGCCTTATTCGATGCCCAGTTTTCTTGGCTGGATTCTTCAGCTCATATTGTCTGGGAATATGCACATCAAATCCGCAAGGCTGTGATTTGGCAAAACATAGCAGGTCTTGGCCGTCGACCCCGCCAGGAGCACTTTATTGGATGGAGTAAACCTTATCTGGGTTGGGTGAAGCTAAATACTGACGGGGCCTCTAAAAAATCATCCTCTTCAACCCCAGTGGGGGGTTTTTTAGAGACAGCTCCGGGACTTGGATGGGAGGCTTTGTACAGAATCTTGGCTGGTATTCCTCGGTTTTCACAAAACTCTGGGGTGTCCTTTCCGGCCTAAATCTGACGTGGGGCCTTGGATTTCGTAATGTGGAACTTGAGCTGGATTCTCAAATAGTGATGAGCATGATTTCTGACCCCATTAAACAAACAACGTCATCGAATCCTTTAGTTACGGGCATCAATGAGTTACTCAATCGCAACTAGGTTGTCATCTTTCGTCATACCTACTACAAAAGTAACAGATGTGTCGACTGGCTAGCCAAATTTGCTGTCAACTTTGAGTTAGAGGTTACCACTTTTGTAAATGCACCCTCAGGGTGTCTCTCAATCATCTTTGAGGATATAGCTGGGATTAGTCTCTCTCGGCTAGTCGTGTAATCTTAGTAGTTTTCTTTTTTTTTTTAATTAAAAAAATATATTGTAAGGGGTGACCATTTCTCATTTCAGCAAGCCTACAAGCAGATTTTAATTAGATTAGGGTAACTTATAAATTAAACATTCAATTATTTTAATCAATAATAAACATAGTTATCACTTCCAAAAATTAAGGTAATTTTGGTCTTTGTCCAAAATTCATCCAATGTTGTTGCAATTGTGTTAAACATCAAGTAGAAGTTTCCTAATGAAATATATAATCTGTCGCATTCCTTATTTTATATATTACCAATAATCGGACGAAAAGTTAGTAAATAGATGTTGCCTTCTGATTCCCACTTTTTTTAATTGATTATCAAACAATACCTGTATTAATAGGTATTCGTAAAAATGAACAAGCATTAACCTTTTAATCATATCTAATAAATCAAAATATATAATAATTTACTAAATTATTTAACAGAGTTAATGTATTAAAATAAAACAACTAACTCAAATAATAATTAGAGTTTTATGCACAAAAAATCATTTTGTAAATAATAATAATAATAATTATAGTCAATTTTCGATGAGTCTTAATAATGAGTCGTTATAAAATAAAAATATTTTATTTAAATATTATTTTTATTTATTTAAAATAGTGATAAACACTAATTTCCACAAAGAGTGGCCACGGATATTATCATCATTGTTACAACTTCACTTGCAATCACCCTCTCTCGGCGGAGACATGATTTAAGGTAGATGCTGGAAATCACAAGTTTGCAATTGATTGGGTGTGATTACCGTTGAAATGAGGCTCGGAATATCTCTCGGAAGGCTTGAATATGCTCTGTCTCCAGGCACATAGCGAACAACAAACTCCCTTTGTTTGTTGAACTTGCTAATATGTATCCTTTGCCTTCATAGATACACGCAGGTCGTATGTATCCCTGTCCCCAGCCAAAATCCACACCATGAAAAGGCAAACTCGTCCAACTCACTACATTAAAGTTCGGGCAAGCAGAGTTCTGCGGGCCATGCATGATACTCGTCAGGTCATCTGTTTGATCGAGGAAGTCAAGAGCTGATCTCAAGTACTTATCGTCCATCCGCATAATTGCCTCGTGAATTCTGTCCACCGTGTGCACAAGCGGTTCCTTTAGAAGTTCACCACATAAAGCGGTTGTAGCACAAATGAATATTACGTTGCCAAAGTAAGTTGGGGGTAGTGGAGGATTCAATCTAGATCGCCCATCGACGGGAATACGTATCTTTGTCGGCTGAGTCTCAGGGAGGTTACGTGCTTCGGTTGCGACACGCCATAGAAATGCTGTCAAGATTTCATAGCGAGTGTACTTAATCTTGCTTCTTTCATTCCCTACCATTGTCGTGAGGGTTTTCATATGATCAGAAGTAATGTCGACTATTATGCTAGAATTGGTTTTAGAACCTGAAGACTGTTTCAAATTTTGAGTTAAAGAAGGAACCGTGACAGGAGGTTTGTCGAATTCATGGTGGTGGAATTCAGGGGTAGGTGGGATTCTGGCACGGAGAATGGTCCGATCGAGGAATGGTGATATGCTAACGGAGAGTCCTCGAGCTAACTCAGACCAAGATGTGAAGAAATGAAGAAAACCAGTACCATCTCCTAAATTGTGATGCGATGCTATTCCCAGTGATACGCCTCCACAGCTAAATCTTGTTACCTTCCCAATATAACAGTAAAGTTATTTTGACATATATATACATTAACGGAAAAGTTAACATATCTAGAGATTTGCACAAGTACCTGTACAGCGAAGAGTGGTGAAGAATAGAGGTCATCAAGTGAGCGATTAATCGGAGGAATAACCTTCACGAGTTCCTGGGTAGCAGTAAAGTTATCTATATCAGGCATAGCAGAATCGGCCACAGCTTCTGCATACGAAACCCCTTGACCATTGCAGTCTATTTCAATCCTATTATTTCCATCCCTCGCAAGTCTCCCAGCCACAGGGTAAAATGGAACAAGAACTCTGCTGAGAGACTCCTTGAGCACTCGAGGGTCAAAAAAATTGGGAGAACCGTTAAACTTATAGAAGAAGAGTGTAGGGATGTAACCTCTGTTCGTGAACAATAGGTCTACAGCGGAGAGCCATAGACGCCGTCTGGGTGTTTGTTCAGATGGGCAAACAAGAGTTGACTCCTTAATAACAATCTTCATCACGCAAGTCGCAATTGAATGGCCAGAACTAGTTAGGTTTTGTTTTTGCTGGTTTGCTGGAAAGCGGACGATAGCATATGGCTTATAAAGGAGAATGAGAGTGCATTACATTTGCATGTGGAATCCTAAGGTAGGTGCAAACTTCGAATGATCTTTTATGGGGTCTTTACGGTGTCATGTAGGATAGGAAAATATACAGTAGCTGGCCGACAAGTGAATCCTTTATACATTTTATATTAGGAAATTGAAATTATTTTTCTTGTAGAAGTTAGTCTATCAATATTATTTTAATAATATTAATAACAATAATAATAATAATAATAATAAACGTTATTAAAAGTAATTCGGCGTAAGAATAAAAATATGTGCAACCAAATTAAACTTGAAGCAAAACTGACGTAGTGTCCTTTCTAGTTGACAATAAATGCTTCTCAGTTGGGAAACCTGGATACAGCTGGTAAGTGGATAATGACAAAAAAATGTCATGTCGAGCAGTACCTGTCATCTTTCCTTTCAGTTAATCAATGCACATATTTATGTAAAATTGAAATATGTGGATAAGATTGAATATCACACTCTACTAGAAATAAGTTACTTCGGTACAGTTGTACAATATATCTATTTTGTCTCTTTTTGATCTCAACTATCCAATACAATGCATTAAATGGTTGAGATTTAAATGGCACACGAAATATTAGGTAAAAGGGGATAGAGGATCTGGCCCCACTTCAACCCCACCTGTCCGCGCCACATGAATAATAAAATATGACATTTTTTATTCTTATCATTGTAAAGAATAATAAATGTAGAAGGCGGTTAGTTTGTGGTCGGGTCGGTCATTTTAAGTTCAGGTCTAACTTTAGGTTGACATGTGGGTCGATCGGCCCATTCTCATGAGGTTGAATTAAATACGTGAGATATTTACTATATAAGATTATTATCTTTTCACGATGTAAGTATGACTCTAATAACCTTAATATTCTTTGTTTACAGACACAAAACCTACAACAAAGAGCTAACTTAGGCATCGGAGGGGCAAGCCGGTAATTAACCTCCGGCGTGTCTTTATTGTTTTTGTAGGCATCTCTTAGTCCAAGCTAATCGAGATCATGGATCTAAACAACGACGTCCAGCTCCAACAGAATCGGTGAACAGGTTGGCGCCTTAGGAGGTAAGGCGTCGAGGCATCACGTCAGAAGCCACGAGATAAGTCGGTGGCGAATAAATCCAGATGTAACGGTAGTCATGCAGACTCGCCTTTACTGAACGAATGGGTTTGTAATTACCTGCCGCCGCCCTTCTACCGATGCATCATGATCCCCAGACCTATCCCCCATCTGTCACCCAAAATCCTAGCACAGACGAGCTACCCTCATTAAACCCGAATAACTACACACAATCCTCACATCCAAATGACCAACTACCACCCCAAAACTGATAACTTGCATTTTGTCATGTTAATTCTTTGTGTTTTATATTCTTTTGGTAGGCTTTTGTGATGTTTTGCTTATGTTTTCTTGGTAATTTGTGTCTTTGTATGTTCTAGGTGATGAAATATAAAATAACGCAATTTGGAGCGAAATTGGCTAATATGAAACTGAAGAATTCAACATGACCATGTTGAAGGTAACACAGTACTTTCTACCTGCGAATTTGCCTTGAGATTTGGGCCTCAATAACAACCCTCTTTGTTGACTAAGTCAAGTTATGGCTTGAAGTTTTATTTTGACATTTTAATTGGGTCCTCTTTGTCCATTAAGACCATTAAAGGTGAGGGGCTCACTTCATTTAAGGGAAAGGAACAAGACCTAAGGATTGGGGATGACTAAAGGTGTGTGGATGGTGGCTTTTAGTGGGGGAGAGAGATCTTTTTATTCTTGGACCATAAAAGGACAGTGGACGATAGTGGATGGTGGCGGTAAAGCTTTGAGAGGAGAGATTAATTTTTATCACCATAAAAGGACAGAGGACGACAGCAGTAATCAGAGGGCAAGTTTTTAACAACTTGACTTTGAGAGGGACTTGGAGATTTACAAGGAGAGACGTGTTTTTGGAAAGGATTCGAGACTCATTTGACAAGACAGCGGCAACAAGACTTGAAGAGAAAAAGAACATGATTTACCATCCAAGGGAGTGACGTGCTTTACAATCAGCTAGAAATAAAGGTGATTACGGCAGTAGCTCTAGGGAAGAGATCTTTCACGTTTTTTCTTTTAATAGAACATCTTTATCTTTTAATATAGCTTTGTGTGGCTAAGTTTTTAATCTAGACAAGGTACTTTACGTTTGATGCATGTAGTTCGTGAGATTCCTATGTTTTAATTGTTTTCGTTTATCTCTTATGTTTATTTAATCTCTGCGCTTAATCGATTTATTACTGTTGAGTTTGTTGATTAATGAGGCATGTTAATTGATTGACTTGATGATAAATTGCCGAATGGATTAGTTAATCCGTGATTGCTGTCTATCGAAGTGGCGAATTAATTTCAATTAAGAAATTAATGAGATTAAATAATTTGATCTAAATAGATTGCGGCTTTTCCGATTCTGTTGGCTAAGACAAAGGTCCATTAGATCCTATCGTTGCCATAGATTATATTCTGCGGAACTTTACTCGGGAATAGTCTAATTGGTTAGGGTAATAATCTGCAGAGCTTTACTCGGGGTTATCGAATAATTATGAATAGATTGGTTGATACGTGCTGTTTAGGGGTGAGCATTCGGGTAATTCGGGCCAAATTTTCCTTTATTGAAATAGAATTACCCAAATTTTTATGTTACCCAAATTCAACAGAAATTTTAATAGCAAAATTTTTCTACCAACCAAAATTGAAGTTATCCGGCCCGAACTCGAAATTTTAAATACCCGAACTTTTCGGCCCGAACCCAAAATCGAACTTACCCGGCCCGAACCCGAAATTCTAATAACCCAAAATTTGGGTAACTAAGTATTCTAGGCTTTACATGCGATATGATGAATAATTAATGAAATGAATGAAGTTAGTCATTTGGTAAAAATAATACACCGAGGCAATTTCCTATGAAAATTTAATTATAGGATAAGTGGGCCTAGAAATCAATGACTAGCGAGAATTACATTTTCTTCACCTTGGTGCGAGCTCCTCTGGGCAAACTCTAAAGCCTCTTCTATCTTCCCATTTGAATCGATTCTATCAACCTCTGTTGTTGAAGATGGAAAAACAATTGCGGTTTGTGTCGAATATCTGCAAACAAGGTCTTTATGTATGAGCCAAATGTTGCTCCACCTATCTCGGTATGTGGTTGTCACTTATGTGAGCATGCTAGTCTTAAAATGGAAACTTATTACTCGGAGATAATCTTATTGAACAATTCAACCTCATGTATATAAAGGCAAATGCCTTTGCTACGATCCAGATGGGTCATTATAGTACAGAAGAAAGACCTATGGTCAATGCGAGTTCGATCCTGATCAAGAGATTGATGCATCGATCACTATATCTCTAACATGTGAAATCACAATGCACATCGGGGTTTATAATGTGCCACCAACATGCATATGAGCCATTACTTTTCTATGATTTCCGGGCATGTAACGAGTGCTTGAGACTTTCAAAACTAAGATACAATGGAGATGGAAATTAATAAAAGAGCACATGTGTTATAATTGTCACCACACAATTGCTATCTGGACTCCAAGAATGCAAATGCAATATAAAGTAAAAGAATCTTGAAAACATCAATAAATCTGAAAAGCGGATGATAAAGGTCATTTAAACCTCTTAGGAAGAAAAATTGGAAAAGAGGAAAAATAGTCAAACATGGAAGCTTAAAAGAAAACCATAGTAGTATAGATCTTCCAATAACTAATACAAAACCTAATACAAAACCAAACATTAAGGAGATAAGCAACAAAACAAAGTGTCAAACCTTAGGTTTCAAATCATTGACGGAGGAGCAGGGAGCAGGGACGCACCACGGACGGAGGAGCAGGGAGCAGGGACGCACGCGGAAGCACGCACCACCAGGACGGAGGAGGAGGCTGACCCACGGGAGGCGAGGCGCACCACAGACGGAGGCGAGGACCCGGGGCGTGGCGGAAGCATGCACCAGGACGGAGGAGGAGGCTGACCCACGGGAGACGAGAAGCACCACGGAAGGAGGAGGAGAAGGCAGAAGACGAACCGACGAGACGCACCACGCCACCACGGACGGAGGAGGAGAAGGCGAAGGCAGGCAGGAAGAAGAACCTAGAAGATGAGCGACAACCGGGCAGCAGAGAGACCAGCGCTTGAAGAGGCGAAAAGGCGAGAGAGAATCTGAAAGGCGGTTCGGTCAGGAGAGAAGAGAGGCTCAAGATTCGAGAAGAAGAATCGGGATTCAAGCCTTAATTTTAATCCTATTTCAAACTAATTCGAGTAACCCGAATTTTTTCTGGGTTACCCGTACCTTACCCGAAATATTTCGGGTAATTTTTTATCCAGCCCGATTTATCGAATATTTTTCATTTTCCTACCCGAATTAATTTAGGCCGGGTCGGGTAATCGGGCAGGCCCGAATTATGCTTACCCCTAGTGTTGTTCACTATCTGCCATAACTTTGTCCATAAGAATGAACAAAATTCATATTTTTGAGTCTATGATCGAATTACGGTATCAAACGGAAGAGTACCTTGGCTAGGCTTTTCTTTATATTGCTTTCAATCTTTATTTTTAATTTCCTTCGACATGATTTCTTGTTCTAAAATCAATCATTCCCAAATCAATTATTTTCATTATTTTTATTTTCATCTGTTTAATTTTATTTTTGATTTCACACAAATAAAGAACTACTACATTGGTCTCTGTGGTTCGACCATATTCACCACTTTACTCGCTTAAGTGTTCTCGAGTAGGAATTTATTTTTGTTGGTTTGACACGCCATCAAATTTTGGCGCCGTTGCCGGGGACCAGTGTTTAAGTTTTTGTTTGTTTGTGTTGCTAATCGTTTTTTTTCTAGTTGTTTGTATGCAACATTGTGTTTCTGCAGATGATTTATTGTTTGATTCGGAGATAGAGAAGACCGCAAAACGACTCAGAAAAGCTCCGAAAATCTTCAACAGTTGGTATTGTTGGACACACACTTCGAGGTGTCCATGAGGACCTGAAGTCCTATTTGTCACATTGTGGATTTGAGGTCATTTCTTGATGCTTATGCGATTACGCAAGATGATACTATGGAGGCTGCGATTATGGCGATTAATGATGATTATCGATCTCGAAAATATGATCCCTATTGAATACTTACAACCGGGATGGAGGATCATCCCAATCGAGATATGGGAATGGGCGTGAGTCGAGAATAGTCGGCAGCAAAGCAGGCAATATCCGGGCTTAATTATGGCGGCCCGAATTTTCACCTTGGAGGATCTCATGTCACGATTGACTCGACTCAATTGACGACCAATACATGCACAATTTGGTTGATTTCGATCGATTGACATAATTTGAGCTCGAACTAATAAAAATTTTCAAGAGCTAAGGGAGCAAATTAGTCAATTGGTCACCGCACAGAATCAAGGGAAATTGCCTTCTCAGCCTACTGTCAATCCTAGGCAGAATATTAGTGCCATTACCTTGCATAGTGGAAAAGAAATTGAAAGTGCTGGAGGATCGCAGAAACTTCAACATGACCATGTTGAAACTGTTAAGCCAGAAAAAGAAGCTAAAATCGAGGAAATCGTGACAGCTAATCCAGAAAGGCCACCATTCCCACACAGGTTGGCTAAGAAGAAGAAATTGCAAAGTGATGAGGAGCTTGAGAATTTTGAGGTCAACCATCAACGAATTATTTGTGTCGAAGAAGTGGAGAAGGAGCTTGAAGCCGAAAAGAACACATTTTTTAGCTCGGAGGTAAGTACTGAGTCCATAATTATTTTTGAAACTAACTCTTTACCTTTACATTACAGATTGGAGGAGTTAACTGAAGAAGAAAAAGGTGAGGAGACGTTTGAAATATTTCCAGAATTTATGGACTCAGTCAAAATTGAGAAGCTGAGGATAGGGAAGATACTGGAGGAGGAGGATGATCGACTAAGGCTCTATCCGGAATTACATCACATGGAGGAGCCGCATATGATACATGAAGATCACAATTTTGTCACGTGAGGAGAAAAAGGAGTCGAGCCAACCACTAAACCAAGCGCTTCTTGGGAGGCAACCCAGGTTTACTTTCATTTTGTTCTTCGTAATTTAATTTTTAGTTGTTCATAATTATGTCAGGTTCTTGTTTTTCGACATTTTCTTTTTGAATTTTCTTCCAATATTTTGTGCTGTTGTTGGATGTCACTTGGTCGCAAGGTTTATTGTAACATCCCGTTACCGGTGTGATGGGTATGTCGGTAATTTGGATCGGGTTAGGATTGAGTACAGGCAAATGTTGCATTGTTTATGCATTATAGTTTCGATAGTCATTGGTAACTGATTATTGATTGTATAAGCATATATATATATGTACATACATGTATGACAAATTCCCGACTTGATTATGTAAATCGGAAATTTGGTTATAATCATTCAGATGAGGATTGGATTGTGAAAATTGGAAATTGAGTAATAAGTGTATAAATTAGGTTTTGAATATGGAATTGGAGTGAATTTGGATTTAGAGGAATGGAAACTGGAATTTGAGTATAGGAATGGGTATGTTCAAATTTTGTGAATTTATGAGAATTTTTTCGAAATTTTTAGAGTGTTGGATCCAGACCGAAAAATTTGCTTAGTGACTGATTAATTTGATTCCGGGTCCGAGATGGATTGACAATTGATACGAAACAATTTGAATTATGATTTTGGAAATTTTTATTCACAGTTATTGCGAAATTGGGAGGAAATTAAAATAAGATTTGGATTGATAGACCCTAAGATTTGGACTTGTGGTAATTAAATTGCCAAACAAGCCTTAGATCCCTTTAGTATATAAAGTGAACTTGTTTAATTTTAGTGATCCACGAAAATCTCTTTACTTTCAAAAGAAATGGAGTTTTGTCGTGGGTGAGATTAGCTGGGATTTGGAGTTTCTTGGAGAATTTTCGAAGGTTTCTAGCTTGAATCAAGTAAGTTTCTATGTGTTTATGATTTAAATTTAGTTTGATCATTGATTTGAGTATGGAATTGTTTAGAAAGTTAGAAAGTTTCGGATGATAGGGTTTTTGTTGATTTTGATTTGGGTTTTGATGAATAATGAGTTTTTGATGGATTTGAGGTTAGAAATAAGTTGGGTTTAATGTTTAAAACTGATTGAAAGTGTTTAGAATGGATTTGGATGAGTTTAGATCAGAAGATCAGAGAATTTCTGGGTTTGGCGTGAATTTGGGTTCGCACTTGTGACGTGTTCATCATCGCCGTGAAGCAAATCCTCCTTCCATGCCTTGACGTGTACATCGCCTGTGCCGCGAGCGAAATTTTGTCACAGTCATGACGAAGCGCCAACAAGACGCCACCTGCCGAAGCGGCAGCGATCACGCTGCTAGGCGCTCTCGCATACGCCGCGATGTATGCGAGAGGAGGGAGTCTTGCCACGGCGAGTGACCTCACGCCATGGCGAGACACCGATGAAGGGTGAGGTGATCTTTTAATTGGAGAAATTTGAGTTCAAATTTGAATTGGTTTTAATTGATGGCAATTTTGATGATTAATTTCTTATGAGTTTGGCTATTGGATCAATTGAATTTTTGAGATTAAAAATTGCGATTTAGAAGAAATGAAATCAAATGATTATGAGATGATTGTTACAAGTAATGAGTTTGAGGTTTTGATTTTAAATGAATTGGTTCCTTAATGATTAATTGGAATTTGGAGATTTAGAATTTTGAATTGATAGGAATGGAAATTCGAAATTTAATTAGATGATTCTCGGGATCGAATGGAAATAAATCGTGAACGTGATTTTAATTGGAATGTGACTTTAGAGTATGGAAATTGGTAAATTGAAGTATGGTATCTAAAATTGTTATGAATTAGAGTGAGAGTGATCAAATTGAGAAAATTCGATAATTGGATCGGGAATGTCATAACATGTATAGTACGTAATCTATTCGATACATATGCATGATTGATTATTGGAATTGGTATAATTGGTAATGTGAGATTATTTGACTGTTTTTAAAGGCACCGCTGGAGCAATTCCACGGGTATGTTGGGACTTCCAGTGTGTAGCTTCGGAAGTGCGGTGAAATAACCTAGTTGGTTTCTCGGCTATATGTGTTTAATTGTATGTACTTATGCCATGTGGAGTTAAGGATGGATATATGTGATTGCAATTGATTGATTTCGGATCATGGGTGTTCGAAATATTAAAAATGTGATATTGAAGTGTTAATTTGAGTAAATATTATGGATGCATCAGTGAAATTGAATTGAATCTGCATATGATTGAAATACCGGATCAAAGGTCCGAAGAAATGAAAAATGGTACCGAAATGGAAATTGACTGAAAATGTAAAGTGACATATGCATTCATGCATAATTGAACGATCAAATAAAGATAGTTGTTGACTGAGGCGCCATCAGATCTTGAGCCGAGCTTTGAGCTCGAGGGACTAGATGCATACCGGAGGCTCTCCTATCCCTAATGTGAGTGGGCGTGAGTGCATACCCGAGGACTCTCTACTTGCCAAAATCACGAATCATTCTTGAACCAAGGGAGTTAGTGCATACCAGAGGGCTCTCCTACTCCCTAGATCGTCCGATTTCGATAAGTAATAGGCGCTCGATCCACAACAACGAAAAGAAAATGAAAGTGTCACATGCACATTGCATATATGAATGATCAAATGTGAATTGTGTGAAAGGAAAAACCTCATAGTCGTGAAATTGGATGCATGGGATTTGATGAATGTGCTAATATGTGATATAATGTTAATTGTATGTATATGCATGAGTTGGGTGGACCATCGATGATGGTTTCTCCTTTGAGTTCATAAACTCACCCAACATTGCAATTATTTTCAAGAATTGAAGAGTACCCGTTAGTAAAGCGGAGTATGTTTGCTGAGATTCAAGTGAAGGTGCGAAGTCGGGATGGGTTAGTATCGCATTACATGTCTTTATTTCTTTTTTGTAATAAAGTGTTTATTTGTATTTGTGAAATTGACCTCAGTGGCTTTTGACAATATGTGTATTGAAATTGGATGTGATTGAATGAGTACCTAATTTGGGTATGGAATTCCGCACATGTGTTTTAAAAAAAAGAATAATGTACCGATTTCTGAATGAGTGGTTGGCACGCCACCTTCGCGGGGCACGGATTCGGATATCACCATCGATATCGGGTTCGGGTCTTGCGGGAGTGGGGTGTTACATTTGTGGTATCAGAGCCCAGAAGTACAATCTTACATGGGCGTTCTGAAAAATGTGTCAAGTTATATGCATTTAAGTCATGTCATGGCGATGGTGACAAGCGATCCCGATCTAGTATATGAGTCACATGTAGGAGCCTGTACCAATTGTTTCAGTCGTTAGAATTTGTGAGGGCATTGATGATATATCAGAATGGGATAAATGCCAGCTGTGGATGTCATGAAATCGGAAAAAGGTATATGATTCGATTTCACAAATGAAGATTGAGTGTATTGGTACTAGTGGATACATTATGGAAGGCGATATCCGGGTTACACCCCCGGTATATCCTTGAATGTGAGATAGATATGAATATGTTCTGAACCGATAGAGGAAATTAGAGCTATGATAAAAATGACAAGAGTACAAGTGTATAATGTGGATGAAATGAAAGGTTATAATTGAGATTGATTCTTGTGGAGTGTTATGAAAAATGATTTATGAGTGTGACTCGATTACATTAGAGAAATCAAGAATGATGGTATATATATATGTGATGTTGCCTTTTGAGTGTGAAAATAGAAGGGTGCGATGTAATAATGAAAAGATTGAGAGGTAAGACAATGATCTTGATAAGTGAAACAGATGCTCGGTTTAGTTGATTTGCTCGTGTGAATACACACGATTATGGGAGCCCATGGTAAGTGAAAATATTAACGAAATTATCTAGTGTATGTGGAGATGGCATGAGAAGTAAATTAAGGGATGATTGTAGTGTATAAAGTTCAAATGAGAAAAGAAAGTGTTTATGAAATCAATTGAGAAAGAAGGAGACCGTTAATGTGGTACCAAAAGAAAGGTTATCTAAAGTTAAATGTGATTAAAGAGTTCTTAGTAGTATAAGCTATTAATGGGTAAATTGATAAGAATACATTTTCAAATAAGATGTGATGATTATGTTGATTTATTGGGAATGAATTGAAATTGTTACATGTTGAGGACTTGATCATGATATAATCCTCACGAGTGAGAATAGGTGCAAAAAGAGTATTGTGTATCCTTAGTGTAAGTGACTAATTGGTACATCGATGTAATGATTTTTCTTTGATGCGGACCTCATTGAGCGGTATTAATAAGGATGTTACGATGATATGGATTATGGCATAGATTGATCTGCATGGGATATTGTGTATGGTTGGGCGGAGTCCTGTGGCATAGAGAATGGTGACAAGAAATGTGATGATGTGATATTGAGGAATTTCATAAGTAGTATTGATGAAAATAGTAAGAAATCTACTTGTAAAGAAGAATTTACAGAATTGGATTAAGTTGCTCGAATGATTCAATTAAATAGTGATCAATGCAAGGATCAGATAGAGATAAATTAGAAATGAATTACAAGTTAATTTGGAGTCTTAATTCTAGCGAGACTTGGCGTTAGAGGTAGAACATGCTTTCATTATAGCGATGAAATGAACCCAATTATGTAAGAGAATTCTTGAACATTAAGAAAATAGTAATTGCGAATATGAGGAGAAAATAGATTAGTGTATGGTTTGTGTAATTATGTGCTGAAAATCTGAAATTGATTTGATGAATGTTTATTTACGCAGTGAGTAGTGACCTATTGCAAATAAATTGGGTTATGTGGAGAAATTAGGGTAAAAGGAACATATGTCGAATATGTTATGATGGAATTGAGAAAATTATAAGAAAATGGTTCCTCGGTGGAGTCTTTTGATATGTAAAGAGTTATACAAATTGATCCTTTGGTATAAGGAATTTTGGATTGAAATTGTCAGGGTGACAATGCCACTAATAGTATTATGCTACTGAAAAGTAAAGTGTCTTGAGTGCATTCAGATTGAGAAATGATGAAGATCATCGATGATCGATTAAATGCATTTGAAAAGTAAAGAAGATAAATCGACACGAGATGAGAAATTGTATCTATCTGAACTTCATAAGAGTGAATTTGACCTTGATTGAATAAATAGTGGATGAATTATTATTCAAAATGGCATTGAGAGACTTAATGACGATAGGGGTATGGATACAATCGAAATTGTTAGGGACTTATATATGTATCTGGATTTGGAGATTTTGCATTATATCTTGAAATGTCGATAAAGGTTATCTTTATGTCGATGAAAGTGTGTAAAGTGATTTTTGTACCTTGGGACAAGTAAAACTTCATGGGCTGTATTTTGATTGATGATTTGAGATCTGTTGTAATGAGTGTTGCTCTAAAAGCTTGGAGACAAAAATTGTATAGAAACAATTGAAGATGTCTACAAATGTGCAAATCAATAGTGATAGAGGTATTTTGTGAATTCTCTCTCTGTTGTTTTTTTTTGTGTTGAATTTTCATTCCCCAAACATTTATCAATCAAGTATATGGGGAATCCTTTTCTTTCTTTCCTTTTTTTTTGTTTTCGATTCCTTCCCCATTGACGACAAGTACAATACAAGTCATATACCACTGATATTCCTATATGCGCAACCTTCACAAATTTAACTCAACAAGCATGCTCTACTAACCATGATAAGGGTTAGAAAGATAAATCAACTAAGAAAAGGTTAAGTTAAACATGGTAAAGCAAAGAATGGATAATAAGCTCAAATGGGCTCACTAGTGGATAACATGCTTTGGGTAGGCTTTTTGGTCAAGTGGTTAAAATCCTAAGTGCCTTTATCATCTTCATGCATGCATGTAAAAGTGTAGTCTCAACAAGATATCAAGCAAGTTCTAGAGATACAAAGCATTGAATGAACACACATCAAAGAATTGTGTGGAAGGTTCAAAAGCTCACATGGGACAATCATCTATTAAGTTAACACAATGTAGTTTCAAAATCAATCCAAAAGCTATCAAGCTTAAAACTCACATAAAAACTCATTCACCAAGTTCATGATTCAAATATCAAAGATTAACTCTCACCTATAATACTCATATTCTTATCAATCATTGGGAGATCAAAAGACAAAACTAAACACTTAAGGTGCAAAAGCATGCAAAAACGAAAAACTCTTTTTTTGTGTTTTTTTTTAAACATGCAAGTACAAGTGAAAATCTTCAAGTTCAAGCAAGAGTAAAGGTGTGACACTTTGAAGCACAAAAATCAAGAAAAATATGAACCATTCATCCACAAAAACCTGAAATTTTCATGCAAAATTGAACCTAAATCCTTCCCCCACACTTTAGACCAAACATTGTCCTCAATGTTAGCAAAGAAAGACAAGAACAGTAAAAAGTAAAGGGTAAGAAAGAGCTTCTCTATGTGACGCGCTAAGGTGACGGTGGATATTGTGGATTGCCGTAACCACTACATTTGAACCAATGGGCTAAGTTGCGCTCGATTTTGGTGACCTGAGATTGTAGCTTGTGGAATAAATTTTCCAAAGTGCTTTGTCGTCGCTCCAATCTCCCCATTTGCTCCACAAGTACCATGGATGGAGCGCGAGATGACCCGGCTGTGTCAACATCCGATGGTTGGATCACGAACTCTCCATCAGCTAACGCACGAGTAACCTGCATCTTATAGAAAGCACTCATATCCAAGAAGAGGACCGTTGGTCCTAGGGTTAATGGATGAAAACGACAAAGATCAAAGTTACAAAGTTTGACCGCAAGCAGTGTTGTCATAGAACCCAAAATTAGTGGATGTGTGCGATGCGCCAAGATGTACATAATATGTGTTATATAAAAATATCCCATGTTAACGCACATATTATTCTGAGCACACCATACAAGAAAGAGCTCGGCTTTGGAAATTACATGCACATTGTTGGTTTTTCCTGAAAAATTAAATGCCAAAAAATGGTGGAAAATCCTATGCACTGGATCAATTAAAGAATTAGCCTAAGAAGAGCTGGGATTATACCTTTGTGGATCAGCGGATAACAGTAAATAAGTCTCTTTCTCATTAAACCAGTCAGGATAATCACAAAAAGAATTAATATAGGAATAATGAGAAAGCATAGACTCAGGTACGAAACCTAACACTACATTCCAGTCATTGACAGACAAAGAAAAATTACGCTTTAAGATCCGAAACCGAACGGTATCCGGTGTAGTGATATCACCATTAGCGGGCATTTCAAACGCAAAAGAGGTATAAAAATCCCAAACTATTTCTTTAAAGATTGGCAGCTGCAGATCATAAAACACATACAATCCTAGATTATTCACTAAAGTCCTAAACCGGGATTGAAAATTAAAGTAAGTTAGGCAAGATTCGTCCACATACCGACCCGGGCAAATTGTTCTCCCTTTAAGCTGGTTGAGTAAGCGGATATCCTCGTCAGCCTCATACCCCAAATTTTCATCTTGTCCATGCGCTGTGAGGTTATTCCTCTGGATGCGCGGACCACGTTTGGACCGGGAGCGGCATCGACGCTCCTTTGGAAGGGTCGCATTGTCGGTTTCTGTTGCGCCCTCTGCCACATTAGGTTGGGCATCCTCCTCATTGGCAGTAGGAATCTCCTCTGCCATATTCTACTCGTCGTCACTGTCATATACATCAATGGGAGGTGGAGGGGATGGTGTTGCTGTCGGATGTTTGTGATTGGACCGTCGAATGGGAGCAGAATCTGCCGGTCTAGTAGAGCTACTGTCGGATTTCCTAGGCATGGTTCATGCAAAATCCAAGAGTCACACAACTCAACAAGTTCCACAAAATTAGCTATAGAAGAGCCAAAACGATGGAGAAAACACTGAAAAACGCAACAATGACAATGCACAAGACAAGGAGTAAAGTAGCAAATTAAATCAAATCAGCAATGGCGTCATCCGTGTATGGCAGAAAAATTCAAGAGAGCAGATATAGAGAAAGACACAAGTATAGAGGCAATCACGCAAAAATGCACGAGGGACACAAGATAAGCAGAAAATTTCAGCAAAGAAAATTAAATCAGCTATGAAATTAAGTCAGCAAAGAGACAAATGGCGTTAAAATTAAATGGCTGGAGCATTGGTGGGTTGGGCGTGCGTTGCTGGCGTGGGAAGCTGCGTCTGTTATTAATACGCTTGGTCTTGCTGATCTTCTTTGGGCGTGTGTGGGTTGTGTCGCTTGTGCTGTGGTTGATGCTGGAGAGAGAGCAAAAATTAGGGATTGTGTTGTTGGTGAGAGGATGCAGGTAGGGGGGGGGGGGGGGGGAAGGAGTTAATTGATTTTGGGAAATTAGGGATTTTGATGGAAATTGGGTAATGGGCTTAATGGAAGTTGGGCTTTAGTGTAGTGGAAGGTGTGCTTCAAAAATTAATGGGCTCTTACTACAAGTAAGAGCATAACATAAAGTCTTGATTCCTTCCAAATAAAAGCTTTCCGCGCAAACCCGCTTCTTTGTTGCATGATTTTCATCTAATTTCCTCCAATTGTCAATACCTGATCAAACTATACCGTCCTGCAAGGCAATAAAATCCTCTCGACCAAGTGATACTCAGCAAAGTGTAGGAACATAAAATAAAAAGAAAATGGCGAAAAACAAGAAATCCGAAAAAATCATGAAGAACTAAAAATTAAATTGCGAAGAATAAAATGAAAGCAAACCTTGGTTTGCCTCCCAAGAAGCGCGTTTGTTTAACGTCGTTAGCCCGACACGAGCCCCATTCAATTGTATAAAGGTTCATTCAAAGAGTTAACTTCGACGGAATAGGGTTGAAACCCTTCATAAAATGGCTTCAAACGATGGCTATTCATCTTGAAAATTTTTCTTGTTTCCATGCTTTGAATATCCACAGCACCGTAAGGATAAACCTTTGTGACCACGAATGACCCAGTCCATTTGGATCGCAATTTCCCTACAAAAAGTTTCAAAGTCGAATTAAATAAAAGTACCTTTTGTCTGACTTTAAACTTCTTGTCAGAAAGCTGCTTGTCGTGAAAAGCTTTAGTTTGGCCTTGTATGTAACAGCGTTGTCAAAAGCATGGTTCCGTAATTCTTTCAATTCTTGAATCTGTAACTTTCTTTGTTGCCCCGCAGCATCAAAATTCATGTTGCACTGCTTCACAGCCCAAAATGCTCGATGCTCAACTTCAACTGGTAGATGACAGGCCTTGCTATAAACAAGTCTGTAAGGAGACATATTTAATGGCGTTTTGTTGGCAGTGCGGTATGCCCACAAAGCATCGTCTAATCGGCAGCTCCAGTCTTTCCTGCTAAAATTCACAGTTTTCTCCAAAATACTCTTTACCTCTCGATTGGACAATTCCGTCAACCCATTGGTTTGAGGATGGTAGTCATGGAGGCCACATGCACAACTCCATATTTCTTCAGCAATGAGGCAAACACTCTGTTGCAGAAATGAGTTCCGCGATCACTAATGATTGCTTTCGGAGTGTCGAACCTGACAAAGATATTAGCCTTCATAAAATCGACAACAACCTTAGAATCGTTAGTTCGAGTAGCTTTTGCCTCTACCCATGTCGAAACATAATCAACAGCTAACAAAATGTATTGAAAACCAAATGATGATGGAAAAGGGCCCATGAAATCAATCCCTCACACATCAAATATTTCACAAACAATGACCGGGGTCTGAGACATTTCATTTCTTCGGCCTATGTTGCCAGTCATTTGGCATCTGTCACATGCTTTGCAAAATGCATAAAAATCTCGAAAAATATCAGGCCAGTAAAAACCAGATTCAAGCACTTTTCTAGTTGTCCTATTAGGGCCAAAATGGCCACCACAAGCAGATACATGACAAAATTGCAATATGGAAGAAATATCATATTCAGGTACGCACCTTCGCACAATCTGATCAGAACATATTTTTCATAAATATGGATCATCCCAAATATAATACTTGGCATCATTCTTCAATTTATGGCGCTGGGCAGACGTGATACCAACTGGATAGCCATTCTGGGTGATAAAATTGACCAGATCCACGTACCATGGGTTTCGACATGGCCATGTTGAAGTCACTATGAATAACTGTTCATCGGAAAACTCCTCAGTAACGACCAGATCCTCTCCAGAAGTGTTTTGCAGCCTACTCAGGTGATCTGCGATTAGGTTTTCTGCTCCTTTTTGATCTCGGACCTCAATATCAAATTCTTGTAGCAGAAGAACCCATCGGATAAGTCTTGGCTTCGCATCTTTTTTGCTCATTAGGTATCGAATGGAAGCCTGATCTGAATACACTATCACCTTCGTACCAAGCAAGTATGATCGGAATTTCTCTAATGCGAAGACCACAGCAAACATTTCCTTCTCAGTGGTTAAATAGTTTTGTTGAGCACTATCCAACGTCTTTGATGCATAATAGATCACATGAGGGTTACGACCTACCCTCTGCCTAAGAACTGCTCCTACAGCGTAGTTACTGGCATCGCACATGAGCTCGAAAGCAAGGTTCCAATCCGGTGGTTTGATGATAGGTGCGGTAACCAGCTTTTCCTTCAAAATGTCAAACGCCTTTTTGTAGTCTTCATTGAATTCAAATGACACATCTTTCTGTAGAAGGTTGCTCATAGGATGGGCTATCTTCAAAAAATCTTTGATGAATCGCCTGTAAAAACCTGCATGACCAAGAAAGGAGCGTACTTCTCACACATTTGCGGGGTAAGGCAGCGAGCTAATCACATCAATTTTTGACTTATCCATTTCAATGCCCCTAGTCGAAACTATATGTCCCAATATGATGCCTTGATTAACCATGAAATGACACTTTTCATAATTAAGCACAAGATTTTTTTCAATGCATCTTTTCAACACTTTCCTCAAATTTTCTAAACTAGATGTAAAGGAATCTCCGTACACAGTAAAGTCATCCATGAAGACTTCAATAATTTCCTCTACATAGTTAGAAAAGATACTTACCATACATCTCTGAAATGTCGCCGGAGCGTTGCAAAGATCAAATGGCATGTGTTTGTAGGCGAAAGTGCCAAATGGACAAGTAAACATCGTCTTTTCCTGATCTTCAGGCACTACATGAATCTGGTGAATGCCTGAATAACCGTCTAAACAACAATAGTGAGAACGACCTGCAAGTCTCTCAAGCATCTGATCAATAAACGGTAAAGGAAAATGATCTTTACGGGTAGCAACATTTAACTTTCTAAAATCAATACACATACGCCACCCATTTTAAACTCTAGTGGGTACTAATTCACCTTTTTCATTCTCAACAACGGTAATGTCAGTTTTTTTAGGAACTACCTGTGTTGGACTTATCCACTTGCTATCTGAAATAGCATAGATCACGTCCGCAGCCAGTAATTTCAGTATCTTTTTTTTTACAACCTCCATCATTGGTGGATTCAATCGACGCTGAGGTTGCCTGCTGGGTTTGCAATCATCCTCCAACAGGATTCGATGCTTGTAGATAGTAGGGCTAATTCCCTTGATGTCTGCAATCGACCATCCAATAGCTTCTTTATTCTCCCTGAGTACACGGATAAGCCTCTCCTCCTCCAAATCGCTCAACTAATTGGAAACAATCACAGGTAATGTTCCAGCCTCCCCCAAGAAGACATACTTGAGGTGCGTAGGTAACGCCTTAAGCTCCAATGTTGGCGGCTGAAGAATGGATGTGAGTAATTTATTGCCGTCAATCTTCAGTGGTTGTTGTAACATGCCAGATGCAACCTGTAATGCCTGCAAATCATGTACTGCATGGACCATTCCTCGTGGAACTATCCATTCAGTCTCGATCTCGATAACCAGCGGAGTAATGTTGTCGATTATCGCACTGTAAAAATCATCAACACACAACTCGAGAACTTTTTCGTCAAGGGTTAATACAATCAACAAAGAAAAGTCTGATAATCAACAACAGATGCTTAATGGTATTATTAATATTGAATGTAACTTTGGCACCATCAAACTCCATAGTTAAAGTCCCCGTGAACATCAATTTTGTCTGAAGTGCTCAAAATGGGCATCCTAGCAACATCATTCTAGAAGCAGGTGACCCCTCATCCTCCATTCTCATCACATAGAAATCTGCAGGAAATACCAAATCATCTACTTGCACTAAAACATCCTCTAACAATCCTTCGGGGTACCTAGTGGTGCGATCGTGGCGTTAAAATCACCCGTCTTGCTTGATGGACCAAAGATTCAATGTAGTATAAATGGACAATGGCATAAGATTTATAAAAGCCCCTAAATCTAGCATAACCCGTTCTATACCAACATTGCCAATTTTACAAGGAATGGTAAACATACCTGGGTCCTTCTCCTTTATCGGTAACTTGCCCTGCAACACTGCTTAGACGTTCTTACTCATCACCACATGTTGATTGCCTCTCATCTTTGTCATGTTAGTAACCAAGTCCTTCAAAAATTTGCAATACCTTGGTGTTTGTCTAAGCAACGTGAGAAATGGGATATTGATCTCCACTTTCTCGAAAATCTTTAAGATCTCCTTTTCATTCTGCAATTTCTTCTTCTTAGCTAACCTGTGCGGGAATGGTGGCCTTTCTGGCTTAGCTGTCACGATTTCCTCAATTTCAGCTTCTTTTTCTGGCCCAACAGTTTCAACATGGCCATGTTGAAGTTTCTACGGTCCTCCAGCACTTTCAATTTCTTTTCCGCTACGCAAGGTGATGGCACTGATATTCTGCCTAGGATTGATAGTAGGCTGAGAAGGCAATTTTCCTTGATTCTGTGCAGCAGCCAATTGACTAATTTGCTCCCTCAGCTCTTGAAAAATTTTATTAAATGCGAGCCCGAAATTGCTACCGAATCGCCTAAAATTGAACCAAACTCTGCAGTTGTGTATTGGTGGTCAATTGAGCAGTAGTCAACTGTGACATGAGCTCCTTCAAGGTGAAAATTCGGTCGCCATAATTAGGCCTCGGATATTGTTGCTGTTGCTGTTGCGGTTGAGTCTGACGTTGTTGACTACTTTGGCCTTGTTGCCCATTTCCATATCTCAGATGGGATGATCCCGCCATCCTCGGTTGTAAGTATTCGAATATGGATTATATTTTCTTTGAGACTGATAATTGTCATTGATCACCTTAACCTCAGCTTCCACAGTATCATCTTGCAGAGTCGGACAACCATCAGTAAAATGACCTTGAAATCCACAAATTTGACAAATAGGGACTTGTGGTCCCTTAGTTATAGCATTTGCAGTGACATTATTAGCATTAGAAGAATTAATAACTTGTCTCTCCAACAAATCAGCAATTTTGTCAAGTCTACTTTCAAGTCTAGAATTACTTACCTCATGGGCACCTCGAGTCTGTGTGTCTAAATGATACCCGAATTGCTGAAGATTGGCGGCCATTGCTGCAATCAAGTTTCTGGCTTCCTTAGGCGTTGTGTTCACTATGGCTCCCCCGCTGGCAGCATCAAAAATCTTCCTATCATTTAATAACATCCCATCATAGAAGTACTGTATAAGGAGTTGCTCCGTAATTCCATACTGAGGACAACTTGCGCAAAGCCTCTTGAATCTCTCATAATATTCATACATGTTTTCTGTATCTCTTTGTCTGATGCCACAAATCTCTCTGCGCAAATTAGCGGCCCTGGATGCTGGGAAGTATTTTTCCAAAAACAATCTCGCCATATCGGGCCATGTATCCACTGTCCCAGACGGAAGATAGTATAACCAATCTCTGGCTGCGCCCTCTAGAAAAAAAGGGAAAGCACGCAATTTCAACTGATCCTCAGTTATGCCTCTTGGCTTGAATCCAGAACATACCACATGAAAGTCCTTGAGATGTCTGTTCGGGTCGTCAGAAGGTAACCCATGAAATTTCGACAATGCCTGAATCAACTCAGCCTTCAACTCAAACTCATCATTGACAGTCTGGTACTGTATACATACAAGTTGATCCTCTACTGGTGGTGCAAGCATATCCCTCAAAGTTGCAGGAGCTCGATTTCTGGCTAGTTGTGCAGGTGGAATAGCTTGCTAATCTGCCATCTCTGCTTCTTCAAAATCTTCCACTGACTCGGTCTCAAAGGCAGGCAAATTCTCAGTTTGATCAGGCAAGACTTGTGCAGAAGCAGAAGCTTGTCCCTTACGCAATTTAGTAGCTTTCCTGAGTTGTTTTGCAGTCTTCTCTATCTCTGGATCGAACAATAAATCACCTGCAGAAACACAATGCCGCATGCAAACACTAAAGAAAGAAAGAAAGAAATGATTAGTAACACAAATAAACAAAAACTTGAACACCGGTCCCCGACAACGGCGCCAAAATTTGATGGCGTGTCAAACCAACAAAAATAAATTCCTACTCTAGAACACTTAAGTGAGTAAAATGGTGAATAGGGTCGAACCACAGAAACCAATGAAGTAATTATTTATTTGTGCGAAATCAAAAATAAAAATAAAATAAAATATAAAGAGAGTTGATTTGGGGATGATTAATTTTAAAACACGAAATCACGCAGGAAGAAATTAAAAATAAGATTGAAAATAATATGAATAAAAGCCTAGCAAGGTACTCTCCTATTTGATCAGTAATTCGATCATAGACTCAAAATATAAATTTCGCTCATTCCTATGGACAAAGTTATAGCAGACTGTGAACAACACAAATCTACCAATCCATTCGTAATTATTCGATAATCCCAAGTAAAGCTCGTAGATTATTTCCCTAACCAATTAGACTATTCCCAGTAAAGCTCATGAGAATATAATCTATGGCAAAGAATAAATTCTAATGGACCTCGCCTTAGCCAATGTAATCTAAACAAGAATCTATTTAGATTAAATTATTTAATCCCATTAATTTCTTAACTGAAATTAATTCGCCACTTTGATAGACAGCAATCACGGATTAACTAATTTATTCGGCAATTTATCATCAAGTCAATTAATTAACTAGCCACATTAATCAACAAACTCAACAATAATAAATCGATTAAACGCAGAGATTAAATAAACATAAGAAATAAACGAAAACAATTAAACTAACGGAGTCTCACGAACTACATGCATCAAATGTAAAATACCTTGTATAGATTAAAAATTAGCCACACATAATACTAGTCTCTAAAATATCAACTATAGCTGAAATTGACAAATTGAAAACGAAATTAAACCTTCGGTAAAATCCTAATTCACGTTATCCTCTCCAAAATTGTTGCTGCCGCCTACTGTTGTAATGAGAAATCAATCTGTGTCAATCAACTATTCTCCTCTAAGTTGTCGCAACTGGTCTTCACTATTGATCTCTAATATCGAAGATTAATCCCAACAAAAGCTATCCTCCCCCGATAAAGAATAGTTAGCCCAGAGCCTCAGTCTCCACGTCGTTCACGCCTGTCCTCCTCTACTGTGGCTTTTCTTATTATTTCTTGCTGTTGCCGTCACTCCCTTCTCAAAGTTGCCGTCCAAAAATAAACTTTGTATCTTTTGAACAAAAATATATATCTATTCCTTGGAGTTGCCGTCAACACCTTGTCCCCCTCTTAGGTTTTTGTTCCCTTCCTTAAATGATGTGGGCCTCTCACCTTTTAATTCCCTTAGCCCACTCACCTTTTAATTCCTTTTTATTTCTGATGTTGGCCCATAAACGACACCTCCTATGCTCTCCATTTAATTTGTCTTTCATTTAATCTGCTACTCCTCCAATGCACTCCACTGCTCTCTATTTTATGCGGCTCACTAGTGCTGTTGATTTTAAGTAAATCCTCTCTTGCGTGACTCTCTTGGCTGCCTTCTACTCTTTAATTCATTTGTTGCCCTCATATATTGCGTGACCTCCTTGTATTTGTTGCTTCCCATTTAATTTGCCTCTAGTCTCCACTGTAGATAATTTTATGCGTATCTGCTGTAGCTGATCTATTGGACAATTGAAAAGTCTCTAGCTTTCATTTTGTTAATTTCAGTCCAAATTGCGTCACCTTGTATTTCGTCACCTAGAACATGCAAAGACACAAATTATCGTGGAAACATAAACAAAACATCACAAAAGTCTACCAAAAGAACATGAAACAAAAAGAATTAACGTGACAAAAATGCAAGTTATCAGAGGCTATGAATGCAGAACTGGCCGCATTAGCAGAAAATCATACATGGAGTTTGGTTCCCCTTCCCCCTGGTCACAAACCCATCGGTTGCAAATGGGTTTTCAAAATTAAATATAACTATGATGGCAACATTGAGCGATATAAGGCACGCCTCGTCGCTAAAGGCTATACACAGGTTGAAGGGGTCGATTACAGTGAAACATTTTCTCCTACGACAAAACTCACCACCCTCAGGTGCCTCCTCACAGTTGCTGCTGCAAGAAATTGGATCACTCATCAGCTAGACGTGCAAAATGCTTTCCTTCACGGGGATTTACATGAAACTGTTTACATGCAACCGCCTCCAGGACTTCGCCGACAAGGGGAGAATATTGTGTGTCGGCTCAACAAGTCGCTTTATGGTTTAAAGCAGGCTTCAAGGATTTGGTTTTCCATATTCTCAGATACCATTCAACAGGCCGGTTATCAACAGTCCAAAGTAGACTACTCCCTCTTCAGAAAGGCACACGGTACTTCATTCACAGCTATACTCATTTATGTAGATGATATTCTCCTAACAGGCAATGATCCCAGTGAAATAAAATCTCTCAAGGAATGTCTAATCACGCATTTCCTCATCAAGGATCTAGGTAACTTGAAATACTTCTTGGGAATTGAGTTTTCCCAATCCAAAAATGGGATTTTTATGTCTCAAAGGAAATATGCACAGGATATTTTGGAGGATACAGGACTTATAGGTGCTCGTCCGGAGAAATTTCCGATGGAGCAGAACTTAAAATTAACACCCATTGATGGGGCTTTGTTAAATGATCCAATTAAGTATAGAAGACTTGTTGGAAGGTTAATCTACCTTACTGTCACAAGGCCTGATATTGTTTACTCAGTTCGGATGTTGAGCCAATTTATGCAACAACCACGTAAACCACATTGGGATGCTGCAATCCGAGTTCTTAAATACATCAAAGGAACTCCAGGCCAAGGTTTACTCTTGTCTTCCAGCAACAAGCTCTCATTAAAGGCTATTTGTGATTCTGATTTGGGTGGATGTCGTAGCACGAGAAGATCAGTGACCGGATATTTTATCTTTCTTGGAAATTCACTCATATCATGAAAATCTAAGAAACAAACAAATGTTTCTCAATCGTCAGCAGAAGCCGAGTATCGAGCCATGGCGAACACTTGCTTAGAGCTAACTTGGCTAAATTACATTCTTCAAGATTTGAAAGTGTCATTGACAGCCCCCTGCACCTCTATATTGTGATAATCAGGCAGTCTTACATATTGCAGCTAATCCTGTGTTTCATGAACGTACGAAACGCATTGAAATAGATTGCCACATTGTTCGAGAAAAGTTGCAATCAGGGATGATCAGTCCATCATATGTACCAACACGACACCAACTAGCTGATATATTCACAAAGGCTATGGGAAAGGATCAATTTACAACATTGCGCGACAAGTTGGGACTTCATAACATTCACTCACCAACTTGAGGGGGAGTACTAGAAATTATTCTTGCCCATAGTTTAGCCAAAACATGTGGATAGTTGTAATTAAGAATAGCTAATCTTTAGGCATAGAACAAGCAATGATTGACTCTTGTGGATCTGTATATAATATTGTACAATCATTGCATAAAAGAAGTAGCCATTTCAAGTCAATTTTCTTCAGTACTTCGATTTCTTTACACAAGAATTTAAGGATCGCAATACGCAGCGAAAATTTAAAATTGCAATCATATGCTATCTATTGCGTTTAACATCATACTAATAATAAGAAATAGGTATACGATAAATACCTGGAAATGACGATTATTCGATTCGAAACTTTAAAAAATACGAAGCCTCTATGTTTTCCACACCGAAAAATATACCCCGCTTTCAACACTTGATATGACTATGGTTAAATGTGAAGAACCCTTTCTTCACTAATAGAGAAAACAATTTCTCTCTTCTTTTATCTTGTTTATTTTCACGTATAGAATCGAAAACATTGAAAAAAAAAGAGTTTTTCTTGTCTGCGTTTTCAAGTACTAAAAAACGAAAACAACGTGACTCCACATATATATATCTCAACTTCCTTTTTTTTTAGTTATCCAAACCATAACTACTCTTCACGCTATCTATATACCTTTTTAAGTTATACATCGATTCATTTTGTTTTGGCACAACTACCAAGTCAACTCCTTTTTATATTCTTATTTTATCACCTTCACTGATGATATGTCAAGATATGGATTTGTGTATCTTATGAAACACAAGTCTGAATCATTTGAAATGTTCAAAAGATTTCGTAGTGAAGTTGAAAAACAAACTGGTAAGTGTATAAAGACACTAAGATCTGACCGTGGCGGTGAATATCTTAGTGATGATTTTGTTGATTATCTAAGGCAAGATAGAATCTTGTCTCAATGGACTTCTCCAGGCACACCACAACACAATGGTGTTTCCGAAAGGAGAAATCGAACCTTATTGGATATGGTGAGATCCATGATGGGGTTCACTAATCTTCCTATCTTCCTATGGGGATATGCTTTAGAAGCTGCTGCATATTTATTAAACAAAGTTTCCAATAAAGCAGTCATTAAAACTCCATATGAGATATGGAAAGGACATAAGCCTAACCTAAAACATTTGAAAGTTTGGGGTTGTCCAACTTATGTCAAGAGATTGCAGCTAGATAAGCTTGAAGCTAGATCTGACAATTGTAGATTTGTTGGCTATCCCAAGGAGACTATGGGATACTATTTCTATCACTCTTCTGAACACAAAGTGTTTGTGGTTAGAAATGCAACCTTTTTAGAAAGGTAGTTCCTTAATGAAGGAAGTCATGGTGTAGAAATAGATCTTGATGAAATTCAAGATTCTGATGAATCAACATAAGCTCAAGAGCATCAGATGCATGTTGAGCAACATTTTCTTGATGTCTTGAAATTAACACATAAGGTACCAGCCTCAACTGTTGAGGTGAGTGGATCGTTAATGAACCCGCCCAAGAACTCGCAACAACAACAAGATCAAGTAGAGGAAGAACCTATTGTACATGAGCCTCTTAGAAGGTCTATTAGGGATCGTCGTGCACCAGATAGATTAAACTTAATGGTGCAAGGTGACGAAGAGAATCATATTGATGATGACCCTAAGACTTACGAAGAGACTATGGCAAGTCCAGATTGTGAGAAGTGGTTTAAGGCCATGGAATCCGAATTAGATTCCATGAGAATCAACAAAGTATGGACTTTGGTCGATCCCTCAAAGGATATAAAACCCATAGGATGTAAATGGGTATTTAAGAAAAAAATTGGAGCGGACGGGAATGTTGAAACCTATAAAGCCCGTCTTGTTGCCAAGGGATATAATCAAAAGGAAGGTACTGATTATGATGAAACTTTTTCCCCTGTGGCAATGCTCAAATCTATTCGGATTCTACTTGCTATAGCTGCATATTATGATTATGAGATATGGCAAATGGATGTGAAAAAAACTTTTCTTAACGGAGAGCTCAAGGAAGATGTCTATATGACTCAACCTGAAGGTTTTACGTTACCATCTGCTCCTAATAAAATATGTAAGTTACAAAGATCCATTTATGGATTGAAACAAGCTTCACGAAGTTGAAATATTCGCTTCAATATAACAATAACAAAGTTCGACTTTGTTAGATGCGAAGAAGAGTCATGCGTGTACAAGAAGGTTTATGGGAGCGTAGTTATTTTCTTAGTGCTATATGTAGATGACATATTGCTAATAGGAAATGATGTACCAGCCATGCAAAAGACAAAGATTTGGTTATCTGAACAATTCTCCATGAAGGATTTGGGAGAAGCAGCTTACATTCTTGGAATTAAGATCTATAAAGATAGATCAAGGAAGCTGCTAGGACTTTCCCAATCCATGTACATTGATACTATTTTAAAAAAGTATCACATGGAAAATTCCAGAAAAGGTTATCTACCGATAGGCACTAGAATTTCTCTTAGTAGGGAGGATTATCCTAAAACCCTAGAAGAAAGAGAGCGCATGAGTAGGGTCCCATATGCCAGCGCAGTGGGAACTATCATGTATACCATGACATGAACAAGACCTGATGTAGCCTACGCGCTAGGAATAGCAAGTAGGTATCAAGGTAACCCAGGTGAGGAACATTGGAAAGTGGTTAAAACTATCCTTAAGTACTTGAGAAGAACTAAGGACCAATTCCTCATTTATGGAGATTATGAATTAAAGTTAATAGGCTACACTGATGCTAGTTTTGCATCAGATAAAGATGATAGCAAATCTACCTCTGGTTATATCTTCACCTTGAATGGAGGAGCAGTGAGTTGGAAAAGTTTCAACCAAGCTACTGTAGCTGATTCAATTACTGAAGCAGAATACATAGCCACATGTGAAGCAGCTAAGGAAGCTATTTGGATGAAAAAGTTCTTCACTGAACTTGGTGTGGTTCTTTCGATAAAGGAAGTTGTTCCTTTATTGTGTGACAATACCGGTGCTATTGCACAAGCTAAGGAACCAAGGTCACACCAAAAATTCAAACATGTTCTGCGGAAGTATCATTTGATTCGAGAAATTGTTGAGCGTGAGGACATTCAAATTCAAAAGGTTGAAGAAAAGGAGAATGCTGCAGATCCCTTCACTAAGGCGCTTGGATCAAAGGAGTTTGATAAGCACAAGTGGAAGATAACATTGAAATTCATGATCGATTGAGTCTAGGTCAAAATTCCAACAAGAACTTTGCTTAGAGACTCCTTAAGCACTAAAGGGTCAAAAAAGTTGGGAGAACCGTCGAACATATAAAAGAAGAGTAAAGGAACATAACCTCTGTCCGTGTACATCACGTCTATCATGGACAGCCATAGACGTCGACTGGGTGTTTGTTCAAATGGGCAGACGAGACTGGACCCCTTAATAACAATCTTCATCTATAAGATCGTCGCGAGGGCTTGTTTGTTGCACGAAGAGAAAAGAGACAATCGGATATCGCTGACGAAGCGGAGGACGAGAGCGTAAATGCTACCGAATGAAATCAACAGCACCAGTTTTGCCGTTCCAAATGGATTGGACAATCCGAATGAGATGAAAACAATGGAACTGGTTGATATAGTGATGCAACTCAAATCATTGAAAAATGGACCGTTACTGTTACTTTAAAAATAAATTTATTTGATTATTACCGGCCGACAAAGGAGAAAATTTTAGTTTTCATTTTTTCAGTCATCCCATCAATCTTATATAGGCTTTTGACTAAGTATTTGAAATTGACAGCAAAATTTAAATATATTCTTATTATATATTTAATTACATACAATAAAAATAAAATATTTGATTTATTTTACTTAATACATGTATAAAATATATAAATGTAATAATTTCACAATACAACAGGCATTCACTTACAGGATAGAAGTCTTATAAATAGATTTTTAACTTTTCATAAATTGAGTGATTTTCCAAAGGAATTAAAACATGTGCAACCAAATTACGAGCCTCGTCGTTCAAACGTTTGAAAAGATACGAGGAAATGAAACATGGTTGACTCCTCCACGAACATGTAAGAAGGTCTAAAAATGTTTAATCAGGTGCGTGTTCTTAATTTTAAATTAAAAATTATTTTTTATTTAATTTTTAATCAATTTTAATAATTGGCTAATATCAGATAAATTTTTTAAACCTTCAATTTTTATTTAACTTTCGATTTGTTTTTAAAACATTAGAACAACACTCAAATTTAATTTGATTTAATATAAAATTAATGAAAATAATTTAATTTAAAATCAAGCTAACAAAAATAATTTTAAGATAAAACGGGCTTTACATCCTAATTTGTTAAAGCGAGCATTACACCTTTGATCGTAGGAAGGATCTTGGGTTGGAAGAGCAAGGAGAGTCATGCGAAGAAGATCCCTACGTTGGAATAGTCATGTGAAGAAGATCCCTACGTTGGAATGTTCATTGGTGCTATGAGCCTATGACTCATCAGGCATGGCCTCGCTGACATTGTACCATAGAATACAGGACTCCGTCTCTTAAACAGTCGGCTGGTTTACGTTTTTTTATGCATGTCAAAACATGCCCTGTGCTGTAGGACCTGTTCCTTACGGCTAGTTCTGTATTCAGTCTACAAACGGACCAATCATTCTGGCATGGCTATTTAATTTTGTGGATGTAAAGTTACTGCATTGTAATATCTGCATAATTTACAATAGGGAAGTATCTTTAATGTGATCACAAGAGACATTGTTACAACTATACTTCTTAGCATAGACATGGTTGAAGGTAAAACAATAACCACGGCAAGAAAATAAGGAATTGGCGACAGAAAATTAGTGACGAAAAATAAACCGTTGCAAATTGCTAATGGTATTTAGTTTTTTGTTGGTAACTATGATGCGAAAATATAATTTAGGGGTGGACTAATTACCGTTGGCAAACAAGGCAGAAAATTCTGGCAGAGAAATGAAGATTTGACAGTACCAAAGAAATATTAGTAACGGAATTTTCCGTCGCTCAATTTTAAACCAATACGTCATCGTTTCCTTGCAATTGAACGTTATTAATTTAAACAAAACGACATCGTTTAGTATTCTGGTCAAAAAAAAGCCGCAACTGCTTCCCCCCGTCAAGTTTGCTTCGATTTTCTTTTCTTCCCTCCCACGTCATCTCCTCTCCTCTGGCGAGTTCTCCCCCTGCTTTCCGGTTTGTCGTCGGTGCTGTGGTTAGCGTCGGAAGCTCGTCCTCTTCTCCCACGACAGTTGCATTTTCGTGAGGTATATTGCAAATTGTTTAAGTTTTCTGTTAAGTAATTTTGTTTGTTTATTTGATTTGTTTGGTATATTTGAGTAATTTGTGAATGAGTAAGAAGAATTTAGGTTGAAATGTTAATGTTAGAAAGTTGAGTTTTGAAATTTGGTTGTGATGCTGCAAAGGTTGTTTGATACATATTAGGTGTTTGTTGCAAAGTCTCTTATTTGTTGTGATTGTTTTAGTTAGAAGATGAAGTTGGATAATTCTTACTAATAGGTGTCCTTAATTGTTTGGTTTGGTTTGGTTTGATCCAATTTGAAGTGCACCTAATAGTTCTTTAAAATTTGATAACGGTTTTGCATTGTGTAAACACATAAAGATGGTTAGAATTATGTTATAGGTTAAGAGATGATACATATAAATGGGAGCCTATTTTTAAAAGGTAATGTAGTAGCAGATGGTAATTGGTCTAGAGAGGATGGTAAGGATGGTTAGAAATATGTTCTGAGGATGGTAAGGATAGTAGCAGATGGTAAGGATGATTAGAAATTTATTCTGAAGGACCTGATAGAAGAAAGTACATAATAATTGTCAATAATCTATAAGTGAAATCGCATTAAATACTATTTGTTTTTAATTAAGTTATATGTTTATTAGTTTTTTCATTGTATAAAGATACTTCTTATATTAGCTTGATTCCGTCTAGACTGTGTTCCAGAAATATAACATCTAAATTTAAGAAAATGATTGATCTTGAGAATTATGTGTAGAAGAATATCTCTCAAGCCACAAAGGGATTTTACTTTCAGGAGTTTGAAGTACAATAAAATTTTATTTTCTTTTTATATTGATTTATATACACTAATTGGATAAATATTATTACATTATAATAGTTTAAATTTTTTTCTTTTTATTTCAGAAAGAATTTTTCTGAAATTTTGGTTTCGACGCCATCATACATAAAGTATGGGAAAGGCGAGCTCGTACACGTTATCGTGACTTTATTGGTATGATACACAAGATTGGTGTACAATCGCCTTATATTTCGGAGCAAATATGAAGTCGTTGGTAGGAGTATTGAACATTACCTGAGACAATGTCCATCTTAGGGCCTAACTCCACCAACAGGCGTGGAAGCTCGGGGGGAGAGAGTCTTCCCATTCATATGGGAGGATCGATAACCCACCATGAGCATACACAAAGACTTGTAAGTATTTAAACTTGACACTTATATTGTAATGTTTTACTTTACTGTATTTTGGATAATGATAATGGTATAAATGTTTAGTACTATATATAGCTGTGTTGAGTGATTTTATTTGTTCAACAAGAGAAACTATCATAAAAATTAAAGGAAACTCTGCCGAAATTTTTATAAAATGTAACTCACATATAACAATTTAGGTTAAATATACAGAAAAAGTCTATAGATATGAGGCCTACACCTACTTATATATTTTTGCACACTCACAAGAAGAAGCATGATAATGTGACATTCGTCAACAGCCGATGTAGAAAAAAGAAAGTATGTGAAATTAATACATTATTATTATTTCTTAATAATAATCACTTATTAATGTAAACATTGCTTCATAATAGGACTAAATACAAGAAACCATTCAGCAACAGTCTCAGGAGGAACAACTTATTGATGAGACTCAGACGTATCTTAACGCTGTGGGTGGTAAGGACCGTCGTAAAAGAATCTTCAAGCTAGGTTCATTTGCAAATATATATTATTCACAATCCTCCGTGTCTAGTACAGCAGCATCTACTAGACCAACGCAAACCAATAAAGTCACTGAGCTTCGGACAACAGTGCAGACATTGATAGAGCAGATAGCTTAACTGAGACATGAGATGGAGGAGTTGAAGGGGAGCGGCAGCATCCAAAACACCCACGGTCACCAGGACATTGGGATTGTTATAGTCATTTGCTTTCAATTACAAAGACTTATTATGTACACTGCAATGTTTTTATTATCAATTAAGATAATTTTAACTTTATATCATCAATTAACTTTCTGTTTAAACAAATTAAATATATAAACAAATAACATTATTATGCATAGATAATTTATAACTGTTGAAATTATGCATTTACCATAAGATCATGAAATAAAATTTAATGTCGGGATTTTTTTAAAATTTCTTACTTTTAATTACTGACGGAATATATAAGACTATTGCAAAAAGCACTATATTTACCGACAAAATACTTTAAACCATTGGTAAATTATTCGATATTTACCGACCATTCTTCTTTCGTCGGTAATATTGAAACTTTTTGGATTATCTGAACTACGATTTATAGACGAAAAAAACCATCTGTATTTTACCGACGAATGGTTTGTTGTCTATCTGTCAGTATACTTTACCGACGGAAGGACATATAAAAAGTCCGTCGTAAAATTTACCTACGACGGTATTAACGACACCGTTGTTCGTCATTTTATTCCGTCAAAAATTATTATTACCGACAAAATTCTTGTATTTATCGTCAGTTTCTTCCATCAGTAAACCACAGATTTCTTGTAGTGAACAACTTAGGAAAATAACAAGTACCTTTAAAGTGATCACAAGAGACATTGTTACAACTATACTTCTTAGCACAGACATGGTTGAAGGTAAACCAATAACAACTTGGGAAAATAATAAGTATCTTTAATGTGATCACCAGAGACATTGTTACAACTATACTTCTTAGCATAGACATGGTTGAAGGTAAAGCGATAACAACTTAGGAAAATAACAAGTATCTTTAACGTGATCACAAGAGGCATTGTTACAACTATACTTCTTACATAGACATGGTTGAAGGTAAAACAATCAAAACTTAGGAAAATAACAAGTATCTTTCATGTGATCACAAGAGACATTGTTACAACTATACTTCCTAGCACAGACATGGTTGAAAGTAAAACACTAAAAACTTAGTAAATATTTTCTGGATATGTGGAGTATAAGAGGTCTAATAATATGCAGACTTAATCTTAATTAATAGAGAGAGCCTTTTTAAAACATACTTGAAAGTATATGTTGGAAAATCACAACTTAGCTATAGAGTGGGTGTGATTACCTTGAAATGAATCCTGGAAAATCTTTTGGAAGGCTTGCATATGCTCTGTTTCCAGACATATGGCCAACATCAAACCCTCTTTGTTCGTTGGACTTGCTAATATGTATCCTTTGCCTTCAAATATACCCTCAGGTCGCATGTATGCTTGTCCCCAACCAAAATTCACACCGTGGAGAGGCAAGTTCATCCAACTCACAATATTAAGGTTCGGGCAACTACAAGTCTGCGGGCCATGCATGACGGTTGTCAGGTCATCTGTCATATCGAGGAAGTTAAGAGTTGATCTCAAGTACTTATCATCCATTTTCTTTATTGCCTTGTGGATTCTATCTACCGTTTGCACAAAAGGTTCTGACAAAACTTCACCACATAAAGCGGTTGTTGCACAAACGAATATTGTGTTACCAAAGTAGGTAGGAGGTAATGGAGGATTCAATCTGGATCGTGCAGTGACCGGAATACGCATCTTTGTTGCTTGATTGTCAGGGAGGTTGCGTGCTTTGCATACGGCACGCCATATAAATGCCGTCAAGATTTCAAATCGGGTGTATTTAATCTTGTTTCCTTCGTTACCCGTCAGTGACACGAGGGTTTTTATATGATCAGAAGTGATATCAAGTACTATGTCAGAATTGGCTCTAGAACCTGAAGCTTGTTTGGAATTTCGGGTAGAAGAAGTAATCATGACTGGAGGTTTGTCGAATTCATTGTGGTGGAATGACGAGGTTGGTGGGATTCTAGCACGAAGAAGGGTCCGGTCGAGGAACGGTGGTGGCCTGCTAATGGAGAGTCCACGAGCTAATTCAGACCAAGATGTGATGAAATTAAGAAAACCAGTACCATCTGATAAATTGTGATGCCAAATTATTCCCAATGACACACCTCCACAACTGAATCTTGTTACCTTCCCAATATAACAATGAAGGTATTTAGACATTTATACATCAACATAAAAGTTCCAATCTCTAGAAATTTGCATAAGTACCTGTACAGCAAGGAGTGGTGAAGAATAGAGGTCATGGAGTGAGCGATTAATCTGAGGAGTGACCTTCACGAGTTCCTTGCCAGAATTGAAGTCCCCAATATCAGACATAGCTGAATCGGAAGCAGCTTCTGCATACAGAACTCCTTGACCCTTGCAGTCTATTTCAATCCTACTATTCCCATCTCTCGCAAGCCTCCCAGCCACAGGATAAAATGGAACAAGAACTTTGCTTAGAGACTCCTTGAGTACTAAAGGGTCAAAAAAGTTGTGAGATCCGTCGAACTTATAGAAGAAGAGTTCCCATCTCTCGCAAGCCTCCCAGCCACAGGATAAAATGGAACAAGAACTTTGCTTAGAGACTCCTTGAGTACTAAAGGGTCAAAAAAGTTGTGAGATCCGTCGAACTTATAGAAGAAGAGTAAAGGAATATAACCTCTGTCCGTGTACACCACGTCTATAGTGGACAGCCATAGACGCCGACTGGGTGTTTGTTCAAATGGGCAAACGAGATTGGACTCCTTAATTACAATCTTCATCTGTAAGATCGTCGCGAGTGCTTGTTTGCTGTACGAAGAGAAAAGAGATTATCGGATATCGCTGACGAAGGGGAGGACGAGAGCGTAAATGCCACGGAATGAAATCAACAGTATCAGTTTTGAGGGTTGGTAAAGGTGATTTATCCCAAATGCTACTGCTACAACTAAAATCATTGAATAGTAGTAGATCGTTACTGTTACTTCAAAAATAAATTTATTTGCTTATTACCGGCCCACTAAGGAGAAAATTTTCAGTTTTCATTTTTTCAGTCATCCCGTCAATCTTGTATAGGCTTTTGACTAAGTATTTGAAATTGACAGCAAAATTTAAATATTATTTTATTATATATTTAATTACATATAATAAAAATAAAATATTTTATTTATTTTACTTAATTACGAAAATTTGGAACGAGTATGATGGTCATTATATGTAAAAATATATAAATGTAATAATTTCACAATAAAATAGGCATTCACTTACAGGATAGAGTCTTATAAATAGAATTTTAACTTTTCGTAAATTGAGTGATTTTTCAAAGCATTTAAAATATGTGCAACCAAATTACGAGCCTCGTTGTTCAACCATCTAAAATGATACGAGGTAATGAAACACGATTGACTCCTCCACGAACATGTAAGAAGGTCTTAATCTAGTTTTTTTTTTTATGTAAATGAAAAAGTACAAACAGCAAGCTAGACTAATATGGAGAAACTAACCTTAGCGATGTCCTTAATGAGGAGCGATTGATACCCGGTAGGTGCGGAATCAAAAATGATAACCCCTAGTTGAAAATTTACAACAAAGTTCGCAAGCCAGTCGGCACACCTATTACTCTCTCTGTAAATGTGACGGGATAAAACTATCCAATTACGATGGAGTAGCTCATTGATGCCCAAAATGTTAGCCCCAAATTTTTTTTTATTTAATTAAGCATGATTAGACTAATTAAGTAATTGAGTTAGCATTATTTGAGATGATAGTGATTAAATATGATAGCATTAAATAGCATATGACATTAAATGAGTAAGTAGCATTAATTGATTAAGTTAGATAACATTAAGTAATAAGTTAGGTAAGAGTTAATAACATTTAATATGTTAGTTGGTTAGTTAGGTTAAGATTAAATGTAATGGGCTTGTATGGGCCTAAGCAAGTTGTAGTAGGGAAGTATAAGAAGAAGAAGGAATTAAGTGAAGAAGTGGGCTTGGGTTTAAGTTAAATGAAAGAAGTATAAAAAGAAGAAGAAAGAAGAAGTGGTCTTGCAATTGGAGAGGAAGCCAACGAAATTTAGAGAGAAAAGAGAGGGGGAGTGGACGGTGAAGAGGAGAGAAGAAAGAAGAAGAAGAGTTCTTGCTAGGGTTTGATTCTCCATGAGTTTTAGAGGGTTTTTGAAGAAAGTTCAAGAAGGAAAAGTGTGGAGGAAGAGCTAAGCTACATTTTGAACCAAGAAATCACTTAGTTAGCTAAAGATTCAAGGTAAGCTTCTTGATTTAAGGTTAAGCTTTTGTTGGTTTTATGGTTTAGATAGCTTAGAAAGAAGATGGGTTTAGTGATTCTAAAGTTCATATCATGATTTAGGTTCATTAGGTTTTCAATTTTTGAAACCCTAAGTGATATGAGGTTATTTTCTTGTCATGGATGAAGAAGGACAAGAAGAAAGAGAAGAGCAAGAGGAGGAGCTCCATTTAGCAAGGATTTAGCAAGTTTTAAGGTGGGTTTCACTTTTATCTTTATGTTAGTAAGTATTAAATGCTACTTTAACTAATGAAATTAATGATTTGTAACTATTTGAGATAAGCATTGATTGTGCCTTGATCATGTACGTAAGTTGATGTATGATTGCCAGTAAGTGAGCATTTTAACAGTATATGACATTGCTTATTATTGCCTAAAATTGCCATGAAATGAATGAGCATGAATGAGATCATGAAATGTGAGCTAAGCATGAAATATATCATTTTCAAGAATCGGTTTATGGATGCATGAAAATCCATTTTGAAAAATCAATCGATGGACAAGACAAGTCCAGTTTTATGCATGAAATTGATGTTATGTGGGTTAGTTAAGTCCACCAAGAAAGTCACGTGCACGTTGATCAAGATAGCCTTCGCTTTGCCCGATTGTGGCATAGGATATTCCTTTTGGACTCTCAAGATATGACTATACTTGTGTAGCTCATCAAGAACCCGTGGACTTTTCGAATCATCGCCTATGTGTTTATGTGTTAGCATATGTTTGCAAGAATGAGAATTACATGGATCATGAACATTGTGTTTTGAGATTGATAAATTTCATGAAATGCATGATTGTATGATTGCTATACAAAAGTGCTAAAAGTATGATTAATGAAACAATGTAGCTTATTAGCCTAAATATAAACGTGTTACCCACGAAAAAACTCACCCCACCTTCCCGTCCCATCTCCAGTGAAGATCGGGATCTCGAAGAATGAGCTCAAGGCATACCCAAGATCTTAGTGTTTTGATTTTGTATTTTCAAGATAACTTTGTAAATCAATGCTTTAGATGCATTTTGGGCAAATGATGTTTTGCAAGTTTATGTTTTGGATTTGATGTAGTGGCTTAAAATGCCCTCTAAAGCTTTGTAATAACTCATATTTTTCATATGGAAGCAAGAATATTCAGTTCTAATGTATTTTGAGTAATTCATGCATGTTTGAAACGATTACATCATTGTATAGTTTGAATTTGACAAGAAAGGGGGAAATGTGATTGTGTTAGTTGGATATGATTTGAGAAAGTTTAGAAGCTTAGGAGTGTGTTGTTGCCCTTGAATATTGAATTGTTGTGTAGGTTGTAGCCTTAGATTGAAGATTTGGGTTAGGGATAAAATAGGGGAGGTGCTGTCAAATTTTCCCAAAAATTGTGCAGCAACTTCCATTTGATTTTAGACTCTCTTAGTGTTTGAATTGAATTGAGAGATCTTCTTGAAGTTTGTAGCTTAAGATTAGATCATTAAAATGGTGTATCATTTGTTTCATTTGGACTTAGGGTTAAAAAGTTATGAGGTGAAGAACACATTCAGTTACTGTTCATGTAACTGTTACATTGGTCTTTAATGAGCAGTGTCCTTTGAGTGGCTTGTTGCCTTGATTAATGAGGAAGTTAGCTTTAGCATCCTTCATGAGATTTGTAGTTTATCTTGTTACCTTTCCATGAAGGTATAGTATGCACATATTGGAGCTAGGAATAAGAAGTTATGAGTTTTGAAAGATGCTAGTGTCAAGTGGTTTGAAGGCAAGAGGGTTTGAAGTTTTGAAGAAAGGCGTGTCCGTTACATGGACACGAATGTCCGTTAAACGGACAGCCTCGAGTGCCAAAACACCCCTTAACCTACCCATGTCCGTTAGACGGACATGCATTTCTGTTTAACGGACAATTTCGAAGCAATTGGTACCCATCCACCCGAAGGTGTCCGTTAAACGGACATGGCTGTCCGTTTAACGGACAACTACGGGAAAAAGTGCAAATTGAACAAAGTTAGAGGCCGAATTTTGTTTTGTGGTCTTCATAAGAGTTGTATATCTAGATGTCTACTTTCAAATGGTAAAAAACGAACACAATCCAACCTCTAGATTAAAAGTTATGAAAATCGCGCCAAAAGAGTTTCATTTGGATTTTTGAAGTGAGCATGGTCTATGGTTTTGGGCATAAATCCCTCATCCGACCTCCAATTGAGGTAAGGCTTGAACCATTGGATTTATAAGATATATATATTTCTTGATACAAAAATTGGTATCATTTGGAGTTAAATTGAGGAAGTTCTCATTAAAGAAAGTGAGAGGCCGGTTAAGAGAGCATGTTTCGGGTATGAACTCTTCTAGGTTTTTGGAGTGTATCTTGAGTTATATAACTCCGATTAAGGTGATTCTTACCTCTATGCGAACTTGAGGCTTTAAGCTATATTTGATATGAGCAAGTCAATTTGTGATTTCGATGTTTAGGTAGTGTGCGCTCATCACTTTTATGGAACAACAACGAATAGCACTGCAATGTCCTAAGCGCAAGGTTTCAGGATTATAGAAGTTGGGCTCTTGAAACGGGGTCTGATATTATTGTGGTATCAATGCAAGTGATAAGTGTAAGTTATATTTAGTTGGGTCCCGGATCCGACATCTGAGGTATCAGAGCAAGTGTGACAGTGGTAAGTATATGCAGTAGGGAGAAGGGATCCGACACCTATTCTTATCAAAGCCAAAGTAAGAGTTTTAGGTTATAAGCAGTTGAGATCCGGTCTATGGATCGGGTTCCGACACAAAACGAGCAGTTTGAGAGACGTGACGCGGTTAGTGGAGTCAGAGAAGAGACTAGAGACCACTTGTGAATCTAGTTCTAAATCTACCTTCCGAAATCTGGAGTCCCAGGCAAGGTGGAGCCCTGAATAAACGCCCCAGAGTTCTGCGTCAATCGAGGAACACCAACCAATATTCTGGACAAAACCTCCTAACCAATCACCATTACTGTCACAGAGGAGGCCCTCTACGGTAGCAAACCCGGAAGAACTTTTGCGCCCCCCATCGGTGTTCAGTTTCACCCAGCCAGGAGCAGGTCGATGCCAGCCAATGAAGTGTGCCTAGCGAGAGCGGGGACTCGGAGTGATCGTACGGTTCCAGTCCGAGGCTTGGTGTATTTGACGGACATACTCCAGCACAGGGATAGCAGGAGAGACCGGCTAGGAGAAGTGGGCCTCGAAAAGGGACCGGTTCCGCCAGCTCCATAGAAACCAGCAGGCTATTCCGAATACAAGGGACCAATCATGACCACCGATCCGTCGATACAGGTGAAGGTTGACCTGGAGTCAATATGAAAGAGAAAGTTCAAAAAAGTCAGGCAATATAACTCGGATAGGGAAAGAGAACCATAGCTGTTTTGCCCTGGGGCAGTCGCGCATAACATGGAGGGAGGACTCTTCCTCCTGACACTGGGGGCACTCAACAGAGGAAGTCAGATGTCGACGAAGCCGCTGATGATTCGTTAACAAACGATCATGAGCCAGAAGCCAGAGGAAGGATCTGATGCGTTGAGGACCGACCCATTGCCAAAGAGTCTTCTAGGAGGAAGGAGCCTCTGTGAGAGTAATTAGGCTCGTGTTCTTAAATTTTAAATTAAAATTTATTTAATTTAATTTTTAACCAAATTTAATAATTGTTTAATATCAGATAAATTTTTTAAACAATTCAATTTTTATTTAACCTTTGATTTGTTTTTAAAACATTAGTACAACACTCAAATATAATTTGATTTAATATAAAATTAATGCATATAATTTAATTCAAAATCAAGCTAACAAAAATAATTTTAAGATAAAAGGGGCTTTACATCCTAATTTGTTAAAAGCGAGCAGTACACCTTTGATCTTAGGAAGGATCTTGGGTTGGAAGAGCAGGGAGAGTCATGTGAAGAAGATTCCTGTGTCGGAATAGTCATGTGAAGAAGATCCCTATGTCGGAAGGTTCATTGGTGCTATGACTCATCAGGCATGGCCACGCCGACACTGTATCATAGAATACAGTACTCCGTCTCTTTAACAGTCGGTTGGTTTACGTTTCTTTATGCACGTCAAGCCCTGTGTTGTATGACCTGTCCTTATGGCTAGTTCTGTATTCAGTGTATAAACAGACTAATCATTCTGGCATGGCTATTTAATTTTGTGGATGTAAAGTTACTGCATTGTAATATCTTAATAATTTACAATAGGCAAGTATTTTTAATGTGATCACAAGAGACATTGTTACAACTATACTTCTTAGCATAGACATGGTTGAAGGTAAAACAATAACCACTGCAAGAAAATAAGGAATTGGCAACAGAAAATTAGCGACGGAAAATAAACCGTTACAAATTGCCAACAATATTTAGTTTTTCTTTGATAACTTTGACGTGAAAATATAATTTAGGGACGGACCAATTACCGTTGGCAAATAAGGTAGGAAATGCTGGCAGAGAAATGAAGATTTGACAATACCAAAGGAATATTAGTGACGAAATTTTTCGTCGCTAAATTTTAAACCAATACGTCGTCGTTTCCTTGCAGTATAATCTGAGCTAATGGAAAGGTTGTTTAGGTCAACAGTAACATGATTTGTAGCTCCAGAGTCTACATACCAGGTAGAAGGACTAGGTTGTTCAGAACTAGTGTTTGATTGATGAGCTAGGAAAGTTTGAGGTGAACCATTGTGTGATGAATGTTGCCCATTGTTTTATGTTTGAGACTGATTTTTCCATTGCTGATTTCCATTCCAGGATTGATCAAAATGTTTGTAACAGCAAAGAGCATCATGACCAGGCTTTTGGCACAATTGACAGTAGAGTCGGTTTGCACCATGCCATAAACCTCCTCTTCCTCTAAAGGTATGACGATTTCCTTGATTGCGGTTTTGTGGCTGATTTCTGTTAAATGAAGCAAAATTTTCCGAAGGGGGGAAAACATTGATAGTTTGAGAAACTGCATTTAATTGTTCAAGTTTAGTTTCATGCATCATGAGACTATATTACACCTCCTGTAGAGTTAAGTTCTTCATTGTGTGGGTTAAAAGAACCACTAATGAATCATATTCATGCCCCAAACAATTTAAGGCACTAAGAATTAATTCATGGTCAGGCACAGCATGTCCTGCAATCATAAGAGAGTCTCCAATTGTTTTTATTTTATGAATATAATCTGAAATAGTTTGGGAACCTTTTTGGATGGTTGATAGTTGTTGTTTTAGTTGCAGAACCCGAACCATTGATGTCTGGGCATATAAACTTTCCAATATTTTCCAGCATTCGAGAGAAGTTGTAGACTGATTTACCTGGCCAACCACATCCTTACCTATTGTGGAGAGTAACCAGCAGAGGAGTAATTGATCTGATCTGTGCCACAGTAGATAATCAGGGTTTGCCACAAGCTGAGGAGTTTCTATAGAGGATGAAACAGTTTCTGTGATAAACTGTGGTGGTGGAGAAATTTAAGAAGAAATGTAGTCTTCTAGTTCAAGAGCTCTGATGGCTGCTATCACTTGTGCTCTCCAGTTGATGAAGTTATTTCTATTTAACTTGATTGGCAAATTGAAGTTTTGTGTTTTTGCCAAGGCTAGAAAGTCTAACAGAGGTGTGCTGCTAGACTGTCGAGTATAGGTAGAGGTAGAAGATGAAGATGAAGATTCATGAGCCATTTTGACGTTGGTCAATGATGAGGCTCTGATATCATGTAGGAGAGTAAAATAAAGAGAGGTAGAGTTGTAATGTTTTCCCTTAACATAATTGTGTTTGCTGTAAGAACATTATATATAAAGTGATTCTTGATTCTAGACTATTCGTTACAATAGAATGTACAGCATGAAAATGATAATGTTATCTGCAGCTGCAAGTTTGTTAAGAATGAGATGCTCCACTGTTAACAGGTGTAGAGGAAATTGTTGTGAGCTTGGATGTTGAGTTGGCAGATGGGCTTGGAGCTAAATGTCCTGTGTAACACCAGATTTTCCGAGCCTTTTGTGTTGTTCTACATTTGGAGATACTACTGTATATTGTCATATACATGGTTGTATATGATTTTAAATATGTAATTGAATCCTTTTGGTACATATGCCAGTGATATATAACATTATGTTCATCAGTATGCGAAATCTTGGAAATTTTCGACACATAAGCTTTTAAGTGTGTAAAACCGAGTCCATCGGATGGATAAGACAATGGTGGTTAAATTAAATGTATTCTAATGCCTTAGAGGTGATTAGACATGATTTATAGACTTATTAGACACTCATAAAGCTAAATTGGAGAAGTTGGTGTACATATGGACTTAGTTGCAAAATTTGTAAAAGTTAAGGACTTAATTGTAATTTTTCAATTCTTTGAGGACCAATATGTAATTTTATAAAGTTGAGGGGCCTAATTATAATTTTCAAAAGTCCAATGACCAAAATGAAAATAAAATTTTTGGTTATTCTCAAATTTTGGACTTAATTGCAAATTTGGGAAAAGTTTGGAAGGTATAATGGTTATTTCACATAACTAAGGGCAAATTGGTAAATCCCTCTTATTTGGTAAAAGAAGAGTCAAATTCTAGACTCTTCTATCATGTGGTGGCCGTGCAACCCATTAAATGGGCTTTAAAATACTTGGTTTTTATTAAAAAAAAGAAGAAAAAAGGGAAGAGAGAAGGAGAAGAAGAGAACTTTCGGCCATCAGTCCAATTTCACCATCTTTTTGACTTTTCAACCCAAACCAAAGTTTTCTAAGCTAATTTGGGGTCAAGGAACTCAAATCTATCATTAGATTTGAGAAATTCTCAAGGAATTTGAAGATATCACTAAAGGAAAGTATAGGTAAATTTTGTCTCATCTCTCTCTACGTTAAGATTTTGGGTTTGGTGTTAAGATATGTTGTTCTCCATGCTTTATTATGCATGAAACATGGTTTAGATGAATGAAATATGTCATGGAGAGGGTTCATCAAGTCAAAACCCAAATTATTTTTTTTATGTGAAAGTTGGTGAATTTTTGAATATCTTGTGAAATTGATGGTAAAAATGAATTATATGGTGTTAATTATACATGTATGATGTGAATTGATGATGAAGAATGAAGAGAATGTGTGTTGGATAAGGGTAGGTTGAAATGGTGGAGAAGAGGTGGGTGAATGTGATGAGTTGTGTAATTGATAAATTTAGCTTAAATGAAAGGAGTTGGTTTGAATGGAGTGGTGAAATATGTCATTGATTGGAAGTGCTACCATATGTCATGCTCTGTTTTGAAAACCGGACCGGATCGGCCGGTCCGACCAATTCGACCGGTGACCGGTCGACTATCCGGTCCGGTTCACCCTTTAAAACCAGTTCTCAATTGAACTAGTGAGAACCGGTCAAAATCGATCAATTGATCGGTTCAATCGGTCAAACCGGACCGGTCCGACCACTGGTTCAATAAAATTTTTATTTTATTTTTTTGGTATTTTTTTGTATTTTTAACTATTATTAATATTATATATAATTAAATATAATTATTGCGTAATTATGACGTCACACCGGTTCAACCACCCCGGTTAAACCGATAACCAGTAAGGCCTCCGGTTGGATGACCGGTTCGGGTTTCAAAACATTGATGTCATGTTAGAAGCATGAATTGTTATGGTAAAGTATTGAAAATAAGACTTGAAAGTCATGCACCATAGGTGTTTGATAAAATGCCTAAGTAAATTTGGCTTAGGATTTAAGGATTTTGAGGGTGTACATTGGAAAGAAATTATCATGTTTACTTATAGTAAACTTGAAACATTGCCTAGATTGATGAATCATGACTTAATCTACTTGGACGAAAAATATGCTTAATTATGTCATAAAATGAGTAAGTTTGGATTAAAGGCATTAAATGCCTTAGGAAATGCAAAAGGGGAAGCTAATGTGATAGTGTTTAAATATGAAATTTATGTTTAAGTAATATTTTCATTGTATGTTGTTTTTATATATAAAGGCTCAGGAGCTGTGAATCGAGGAGCTCGTACTGAGGATTGTTGAGGTTAAGAAAGGGTATACCTTCTTTTGAGGTGAGTTGGGGAATCATATTCCTCATATAAAATTAGATCACTCTAAGTCATGTATGATGACTTGTATGTGAATTTTAAACCTAGGTAGCGTATGATAGAATTGAATTTCAAATGGATGCTAACATGTGTATGTATTTGATAAATGGCACAGTTTTATTTCATCGATTGGACCGATAAATAAAGGCATGGTGTCTTACTTGATTTTATACTTAATAATTGGACATGATTTGTTTTGTGATTGGTGAGAAAACGATTAGCCAATCGTGTGCTAGGCACACCTGGTTATGATTAAGTAACCCCCTTACCCTTGACGCTGGTACATGAAAGTTGAGTCGCCGTATCGACATTTTTCTATGGGACTCGCGGGTGATTCCACACCTAGGGTCTGGACACCGACGAGGTCATCACTTAGGGTCATGACGCTCTTGTTGACTATCGTCCGGACTCATCACGTATGAAAGTCGAGCCAACACCAAGTATCAGTGGGTGTGCACGTTAGTTTGGCCAACTAATGGTGTCACACATGATTGTTTTGGCTTATCCTAATACTGGTTTTCCTATCAAGATTTGATTGATACATATGATATTTTTATGCTTTTGTGTACTGGAAGTGGGACCTATGATTCATAACCAGTATACATTGAGTCATAGGTTGGGCCTATGTGTTTTCTATGTGATATATATTCACTTCATAGGTTATATACATTGTCTTAGAATGAATTATTTCTACTTGTGATATATGATTTTCTTACTCATTGAGTACCTAGTGTACTCACCCCTCCGTTTTCCAACCATGCAGGTTAATTTAGTAAGCTCGAAAATCTGCGAGGACTGTGCGGTTTTTGGACATTTTCGGGGTATTTTCGCACGTGGGTAGTCTCCTATTTTGTACTTTTATTGTCTAATGACTCATGGACTGTGTTTATGTAAATACATTTCTTTTGATTTTGTGAGTTAATTTTTGATTTCCTTGGGTTTTGTAAAAGATTTTATGTATGAACCATTGATACTGTTATTATGATTGCCTTGAGTTGAGATTGCTTGGGGTTGAAATTGTTTTGAGTGGACTAAAGAGTCCGGATGTTATGGCTGGATGTGAATATAGAAGTGTAGTTAAAACCTCTGTTTTTAAACCCGGACCGGACCGACTGGTCCGATCGCTCCGATCGGTGACCGGTCGGTGGTTCGGTCCGGTTTATCCTTCAAAATCGGCTATAAATTGACCCAGTCTGAACCAAATTAAAACCTATCGGACCAGTCGGACAATTATTTTTAATTTTTTGAATTTTTTAAATATTTTTAATATTATATATAATTCAATATAATTATTGCATAATTATTACGTCACAGGTTTCAGAACATTGGTTAAAACCATTTGCAGGTTTTGAGATTTTTTTAAAATACAGCCGTTGTGCTGCCCAAATTTTTTCAAAAAAGAAGAAGAAGAGATATGAAGTAAGCCTTGCATAGTTGAATTAAGGATACTGTGAGTATTCTTAGCCCGAGTATGCGACGGTTGTCATGAGTCCGATATGATACCGGGTCGTGACATGCTGGCCCATTATAAGACTCTGTACAGGGACTTATTATCGGAAGTGAATCCTTAATAAATATTACATTGCGAAAGTAGGTTGGTGGTAGTGGAGGATTTAATCTAGATCGCCCATTGATAGGAAGGCGCATCTTTGTCGGTTGAGTCTCAGGGAGGTTACGTGCTTTAGATGCGACGCGCCATAGAAATGCTGCCAAGATTTCATAGCGAGTGTACTTAATATTGCTTCTTTCATTCCCTATCATTGACGTGAGGGTTTTTCACATGATCAGAAGTAATCTCGAGTATTATGCGACAACTGGTTTTAGAACATGAAGACTCTTTCAAATTTTGAGTTGAAGAAGGAATCATGACAGGAGGTTTGTCGAATTCATTGTGTTGGAACAGAGGGGTAGGTGGGATTCTGGCACGGAGATGAATGGTGGCATGCTAACAGAGAGTCCACGAGCTAATTCACACCAAGATGTCATGAAATGAAGAAAACCAGTTCCATCTGCTAAAGTGTGTGATGCCACCCTATTCCCATTTCCCAGTGATACGCCTCCACTTCTAAATCTTGTTATCTGCACATATAAGAAAAAATTATTTAAATTATTTTAGGTAAAAGGCATTTAACTTTTTTTCAAAGATTTTTTTAAAAGTAAAATTTAAAATTTCATCTACCCATACAAAAAAAAACAATTACATTATTTCAGGTAAAAGGTATATAACCTTTTTCTATTTTAAGAATTTTAAATTTTAATTCTTAAAATTAATTTTTAAAATGCATTTTTAAAGATTTTAATTAAAATAAAATAAAATACATGTAATATAAATATTAAATTTGAATTAATTATTGTTTATAAAATTAATACTTTATTTAATTATTTTACATTATTAATTTAAATTAAATTTGATTGACTTTCATTATATTTAAGATTTAAAAGTTTAATTGACTAATTAAAACTTTTAAGGATATTTGACTAATTTATGTTTGATATTAATAATGGATGTATTTAATCATTATTTTTAATAAAATTTAATATTTTAAAAGTTAAAAGTTAAAATTCTTATACAGATTTCTATTTTGTTGTCCATAATTTTTACAGATTTATATCAAACATAAAAGTTTCCATATATGTAGAGATTTGCAGACGTACGTACCTGTAAAGCGAGGAGTGGTGAAGAATAGAGGTCATGAAGTGAGCGATTGATCGGAGGAATGACCTTCACTAGTTCCTGGCTAGGAGAAAAGTTATCGATATCAGACAAAGCTGAATCGGCCACAGCTTCTGCATACAAAACTCCTTGACCACTGCAGTCTATTTCAATCCTACTATTCCCATCTCTCGCGAGTCTCCCAGCCACAGGGTAAAATGGAACAAGAACTTTGCTCAGAGACTCCTTGAGTACTAAAGGGTCAAAAAAACTGGGAGAACCTTCAAACTTATAGAAGAAGAGTAAAGGGATGTAGCCTCTGTCCGTGAACAGTATGTCTATAGTGGACAGCCATAGACGCCGAATGGGTGTTTGTTCAAACGGCCAAACGAGAGTTGACTCTTTAACAACAATCTTCATCCCGTAAGTCGCCGGTGAATCGTCCCTAGTGAAGTGGAGATTTTTTTTTTTCTGGTGGAGAACAGGTAGATCGCGTATGGCTACTTAAGGAGAATAGGAAAGTGTATTTCATGTGTCTACTGTCCGGAAAAGTAGTTGCTGTCACTGTTATTTATTTGTTTCTTGTTTTTGTCTGTACGTCCATTCTTCAAATTCTATCTGAATTCTTAACGCCCCGTTTGGGTAAGTTGAATGCATATAATAATTTGTTAATTAATTAAGTGTTTTTATTGAATTATTTGATAGGGTAAATATATTAAAAACGGATAAACTAACTCAAATAATTATTACCGTCACCTCAAAGTAATTAATAATATTTTTAAAATTTGAAACTCAAAACCGGAAAAAGAATACAATACACTCAACAATATTTAACAAAACAAAAACTTTAAATTAAGTCAATTAAACAATAAATTTAATAAATTTTGTCCAAATATTGAAAAGTTGTAATAACATATTTACAATTTATTTTATTACAATAATCTATCGTTATTTTTTTAAATAAATGTTGATGACTTGTATATCAAATTAACTAGTGTATTTATTATGCGGAAGATACGTAAGTCTTAATTTCTACGTCAACAAATTATAATTTTAAATAAAAACCTTGACTTCCTCTCTCTATGATCATTCCACTTGAGATAGTATATACAATTTTAATTATTTATGATATTCATTATTAATGAAAGCTTTGTTTAATAAAATATTAAACAAGTCATTAATGTGATCATAAGAGACCTTATGTATAGTCAATTTTTTTAACTATTAGTGACTTATTATTAAATAAAAGGTTTATTTTATAAAAACATTGTTTATAATTATTTATAATAATAAGGATTGGCACTAATTTTCACAAAGATTGAGCGCGGACATTTTTGCATATTACAGCTTCACCTGCAATCACCCCTTTCTGGGTAGAGGCTGTTGGAAAAAAAAGCACGGAAATAACACAAGAAATTTACATGGAAAACCCCAATAGGGTAAAAACTACGGAGAGAGAAGAATTTCACTATAACAAAATAGGGATTACAAATTTAACCCTCTAATTTGTTTAAGAGGATATTTGTGTTTTTGGTACATAGAAGTAGGAGGAGAGGGCTTTCTTTTATAAACCCCTCTCCTCCTCTCATATTCTCATCCCACCAATGTGGGATGAGGGTTATAACATTCTCCCACTTGAAGATTGAATTGGATGCCAATTAATCTTCACCATTCTTTCTCTCTCGGCTCCATACTGCTTACGTCTTTATCAGGCCACAGGAGAAATGACACCATATGAATTTATTTGTGTTGACAACCTTAGTCAGAAAATTTGCCACATTCTGCTTAGTGTTGATCTTTTTCATAGTAATTGTCCATTCCTCCACTTTCTCACGAACGAAGTGGTACTGTACTCAAATATGTTTACTCTTGGCATGAAATGCTGGATTCTTTGTAAGATGCAAAACACTTTGGCTGTCACAAAATAGAGAAATTATCTCCTGTACATGCTTGAACTCCTCCATGACTAACTTCAACCAAACTGCTTCCTTAATAGCTTGTGTAGCTGCAACATTTTCTGCTTCTGTTGTTGATGTAGCCACAACTGACTGCAGTTTAGATACCCAACTCACAGCTCCGCTAGCAAGTAAGAACACATATCCGGTGGTAGACTTGCTTCTGTCAAGATCACCTACATAGTCTGAGTCAACATACCCATAAATACCTGTGTCTGATCCTCTGTAACATAATGCAGTATTCAACGTTCCTTTGATGTAACGAAGGATTCTTTTCACTGCTATCCAATGCTCTCTACCAGGATTTGTCATGTACCGACTTACAACTCCTACTGCATGTGCAATGTCTGGTCTGGTGCTGGCCATGGCAAACATCAAGCTACCCACTGCTGATGCATACGGTACTCGAGACATCTCTATCCTCTCTGCTTCATTGCTAGGACTCATCTCAGAGGACAACTTGGAATTAACAGGGAGTGGAGTAGATACTGGCTTAAAGTCCTGTATGTTGAAGCGTCGCAAGACCTTCTTCAGGTAATTTGTCTGAGAAAGCCAGATCTTTCTATTGTTCCTGTCTCGATGAATCTGCATCCCAAGAATCTTGTTTGCTGGACCCAAGTCTTTCATCTCAAACTCCCTAGCCAACTGAGTCTTTAATTTCTGAATACGATCTTTGTTGGGACCTGTAACCAACATGTCGTCAACATACAATAGCAATATGACAAAATCATCACCTCCAAACCTCTTGTAATATGCACAAGGGTCTGCGTATAATCTATTGTATCCCAGACTCATGATGAAAGAATCAAATCTCTTATACCGACACCTTGACGCCTGCTTAAGTCCGTATAGAGATTTGTTTAACCTGCAAACCAATTTCTCTTTTCCTTTTTCTTCAAAGTCTTTTGGTTGGAGCATATAAATCTCTTCTTCAAGATCACCATGAAGAAAAGCTGTCTTTACATCTAGTTGTTCTAGATGTAAATCATGTACTGCTGATAATGCCAGAACTATACGAATGGTAGTTAATCGAACAACAGGTGAGAATATTTCATTGAAATCAATACCTTCCTTTTGAGCATATCGTTTGACCGCCAATCTTGCCCGATACCTCTCCAATTGGTCATCACTGTTTCTTTTGATATTGAACACCCATTTGTTTCCAATGGGTTTCCTCCTGATAATGCATGCATTTCAAGTCGATTCTTATGCGAGCTTGATCTCCTCTGCATTCTTTGCTATCCATCGATCGCATCTGAGCCTTCTAGCCTCTGAAAGGTCGATGGTTCTCCATCTTCAGTGAGTAAACAGTATGCTACATTGCTATCCATAATATAATCAGAATGCCAACTGGGAGCTTCCCTTGTGTGAGTTGATCGTCTGAGTTCATCAACTTCAGCATTAGATCGTCTGATTTCATCGACTTCAGCATCATTTTCCACAGGATTCTTATCTAGCACTACTTCAGAAGTATGTTCCTTCACTGGTATCACTGTACTATCTGACCCTGATGTACCTGCATCTTCACTATAGTGCTTATCTTCCATGAAGATAGCATCCTTGCTGATAACGACCTTGCAGGTAGTGGAATCCCACAGGCGATACCCCTTTACACCATCAACATAGCCTACGAAAATACATTTCCTAGACTTCGGACCCAATTTTGAAACATCCTGGGCATGGTACATCATATATGCAAGACTTCCGAAAACATGAAGATTAGAATAATCTACTGGTTTACCTGTCCACAACTCCATCGGTGTCCTCAAATCAATTGTCGATGACGAACTCCGGTTGATCACATAACAAGCAGTGTTGACAGCTTCAGCCCAAAAGGACTTCTCCAGACTAGTTGTCGCCAACATTGCTCTGGTTCTCTCCAGTAACGTTCTATTCATTCGCTCTGCCACATCATTCAGTTGTGGAGTATATACTGTTGTGAACTGTCGCTTAATACCATTTTGCTTACAGTAACTATCAAACTCTGCACCAGTGTATTCTCCTCCATTGTCTGTCCTGAGGCACCTAATGTTCTTTCTGGTATTCAACTGGACTCGCGCTTTGTATTCCTTGAAGGACTGAAACACATCTCCCTTGCTTTTGATTGGATACACCCAACATCTCCTGGAATAATCATCAATGAATGATACGAAGTACTTTGCTCCTCCCAGGGACACAACCGGTGCTTGCTATACATCAGAGTGAACCAGTTCTAGAACATTTGTGCTTCTAGAGTCTGATGTGTTGAACTTCAACCGATGTTACTTGCTTGTCAAACACTGCTCACAAAATGGTAGTGAAATCTTTGTAAGCCCAGGAAGTAGCTTCCGGTCTACGAGAATCTTCATTCCTTGCTCCGACATATGACCAAGTTTCCTGTGCCATATCATTGAAGACCTCTCATTGTTACTCGAGGCAACTGAAGCTTCTCCATCCACCAAAGTCTCTCTCTTTATCATGTACAAGTTAGCAACTATCTTCTCTGCCTTCATTATCACTAGCGCTCCACGAACTATCTTCATAATTCCCCTTTCACATTCCATCTTACAACTGAGGTCGTCCAATTGTCCCAACGACAATAGATTCTTCCGAATTCCCTCAACATGTCGTACCTGTTGAATGGTACGAACAGTTCCATCGTACATCTTCATCTTGATGGATCCAATTTCAACAACATTCATGGCTTGATCACTGCAGCTGTATACAACACCTCCTAAAACTGGTTCATACTGATAGAACCATTCTTTACGAGAGGTCATGTGATAGGTTGCACCAGAATCAACCAACCACATATCCTGCGTCATCCTCTTACCATCATGTGTTACTGCTGCTTCACAAGTCAAAGCATTATCAATGTCTGATCTGCTTGCAACATTTCCTTGAGAGTCAGCAACTCTTCCCTGAGGACCAGAACTTTGTTTCAAGTTCCAACAATCTTTCTTGTAGGGACCTTTCTTGCCACAATTGTGGCACTTGAAATTTTTCTTACTTCGAGATTTTGATCTACCGTGTTGTTGACTCCTACTGGAACCACGTTCCATCGATCTACCTCTCATTACCACCAATGCCTCTACTTGCTGTGAAGTTCCCTCCTTATTCTTGCGCCGCTTTTCCTCATCAATGATCGCAGCTACAATATTATCGAAGATCAAGCTTTCCACAGGCAAGTTGACTGTCAAGTTGATAATGAGTTGATCATATGAGTCCGATAAACTCTGAAGTAGAATTTCTGCTCGTTCACTAGTTCCTATCACACAACCCACGTTATTAAGTTGTGAAAATAGAGAATTCAGTGTATTGACGTGCTCAGTCACTGTCGAAGATTCTGACATCCGCAAAGTGTACAACTTCCTTTTGAGAAATATTCTGTTGTGTAGGGATTTTGCCTCCTATATACTTGTAAGATAATCCCAAATTTCTTTGGCTGTCTTCTTCTCCTCTATACTGGACAATATCTCATCTGCCAATCTGAGATATAAATTTGTCGTTGCATTTGCATCCATTTCTTCCCATTTTTCATCGGTGATATTCTCTGGCCTTTTGATGATGGCTGCGAGACACTTATCTTTCACCAAAATAGCCCTCATTCTCATCTTCCAAATTGAGAAATTTCCATCGTTGAATTTATCCACCTTATATTCCCCTTTCATTTCTGACATTCTGCCGAAAAGCTCCTCCCACTATTTCACGACTTGAATAGTAACCTCGTGGGCCCCACACGTGAATAGTAAACTCACGGGTCCCACACGAAACAAGCCTCACAAATGATGACACTGAGCAATTTCGAAATCTCCCAGGACAGTGGGTCTCACTAGGTATGAAAATCGAAAGGTGATCTCACAAGCACACTCGAGGGTAACTGCAAAATCTAATTTACTGTCTGATGTGGGGGATCCACACTAAGTGGCAACCACAAAGCATACGGTAAATAGATTTAAATTTAACCCAAGCATGATTCTGATACCACTTGTTAGAAAGAAAACACGAAAATAACACAAAAAATTTACGTGAAAAACCCTAATAGGATAAAAACCACGAAGAAAGAAAAATTTTATTATAACAAAATAGGGATTACAAATTTAACCCTTTAATTTATTTAAGAGGATATTTGTGTTTTTGATACATAGAAGTAGAAGGAGAGGGCTTTCTTTTATAAGCCCCTCTCCTCCTCTCATATTCTCATCCCACCGATGTGGGATGAGGGTTATAACAGAGACATGCTTGAAGTTAGATGATGAGTCACAGCTTACAAATTGGGTGGATGCGATTACGTTGAAACCAGGCATGGAAAATCTCTTGGAAGGATTGACTATGCTGTGTCTCCAGGCTAGTATGTATCCTCTGCCTTCAGACATGCTCGCAGGTCGCATGTATGCCTATCCCCGCCCAGAATCCACGCCATGAAAAGGCAAGTTCATCCAACTCGCTATATTAAGGTTAGGGCAACTAGAGGTCCCCGGACCATGCATGATGGTTGTCAGGTCATCTGTTTGATCGAGAAAGTCAAGAGCTGATCTCAAGTACTTGTCGTCCATCCGCATAACATATTGCCGCGTGAATTCTGTCCACCGTGTGCACAAATGGTTCTGATACAAGTTCACCGCATAAAGCGGTTGTTGTACAGAAAAATACTGCATTACCAAAGTAGTTTGGCTGCAGCGGAGGATTCAATCTGGGTCGCCCATTGACCGGAATACGCATCCTTGTCAGCTGAGTTTCAGGGAGGTTACGTGCTTTGGATGAGACAGGCCATACAAATGCTGTCAAGATTTCATAGCGATTGTACTTAATCTTGCCTCTTTCATTCCCTGTCATTGTCGTGAGGGTTTTCATATAATCTGAAGTAATCTCGAGTATTACGCTGGAATTAGTTTCAGAACCTGAAGACTCTTTCAAATTTTGAGTTCCAAACATTTGCACAAGTAACTGTGCAGCGAGGGCTGGTGAAGAATAGAGGCCATGGAGTGAACGATTAATCGGAGGAATGACCTTCACGAGTTCCTTGCTACCAGTGAAGTAACCGATATCAGACATAGCCGAGTCAGCCACAGCTTCTGCATACAAAACTCCTTGACCATTACATTCTATTTCAATCCTACCATTCCCATCTATAGAAAGTCTTCCAGCCACAGGGTAAGATGGAACAAGAACTTTGCTTATAGACTCCTTGAGTTCTAAAGGGTCAAAATAAAATTAGGAGAACCGTCAAACTTATAGAAGAAAAGGGATGTAACCTCTGTTCGTGTGCATTACTTCTGCAGGGGGGCAGCCATAGACGCCGACTGGGTGTTTGTTCAAATGGGCAAACGAGAGTTGACTCTTTAATAACAATCATCATGGCGTAAGTCGCTTGTGAATCGTCACAACTAGTGAAGTGGAGATTTACAGATGATCGCATGTGGCTAATTAAATGCCTACATAAGTTGGCAATAGCAGGAAATTTGAAGGAAAGTGCTACAATTGCAACAGGAAAGGCAATATGACGAAAGATTGTTGGTCAAAGAAGAAAACTAAGGAGAGTAATGCTGTCACTTCCAAAAGCAAAGACAATAGGACGTTGAAGCGCTTTTTGTTGTAGGAGTTAGCTCTTACTGCAACGACATTTGAACATTTTGATTATCAAAAAAGTTGGATTGTTGAATCGGGTAGCTCAAATCATATGATTGGTGATAAAGGAAAGTTGCATGGTCTATCAAAATATAATGGAAATCGTATTGCAGTGACATCAAACAATTCAAAATAACCAATAGCTCATATTGGTAACACAGTAATATCTTCTCAGTGTAGTGCTAATGGGGTGCCACTTCAAAATGTTCATCATGTCTCATGTATAAATAAAAATCTCTTTTCAGTAGCACAATTAAATCTTTTATACAGCTGCGCTTCTGTTGTATTTTTTCTCTTGTCTCCTAACATAAACAACATGTGAAGAACAAATTATGATATTTAACTATCAACCAATATTACGTTCTACTCATTTACCCAAATAGCATACTTATATATTTTAATCACCCTTTCTAAGCAGAGACACGCTTGAAGGTAGATGTTGGAAGTCACAACTTAGCCATTGGGTGGGTGTGATTACCTTGAAATGAGGCATGGAATAACTCTAGGAAGGCTTGAATATGCTCTGCCTCCAGGCATATGGCCAACATCAAACCCTCTTTGTCCGTTGGACTTGCTAATACGTATCCTTTGCCTGCGAATATACTCGCAGGTCGCATGTATGGCTGCCCCCAACCAAAATTCACACCATGGAAAGGGAAACTCTTCCAACTCACTATACTAAAGTTCGGGCAAGCAGTATTCTGCGGGCCTTGCATGATAGTCGTCAGCTCATCTGTTTTATCGAGAAAGTCAAGAGCTGATCTCAAGTACTTATCGTCCATCCGCCTTATTGCCTCGTGAATTCTGTCTACTGAGTGCGCAAATGGTTCTGATACAAGCTCACCACATAAAGCGGTTGTTGTACAAATGAATAATGCATTGCCAAAATAGTTTGGCGGTATTGGAGGATTCAATCTGGGTCGTCCATTGATTGGAATACGCATCTTTGTCGCCTGGGTATCAGGGAGATTACGTGCTTTGCATGCGACACGCCATAGAAATGCCGACAAAATTTCATACCGGGTGTACTTAATCTTGGTTCTTTCATCCCCTATCATTGACACGAGGGTTTTCATATGATCAGAAGTGATCTCAAGTACTATGCTAGAATCGGCTTTAGAACTTGAAGACTCTTCCGAATTTTGGGTAAAAGAGGTAATCATGACAGGAGGTTTGTCGAATTCATGGTGGTAGAATACAGGGGTAGGTGGAACTCTGGCACGGAGAATGTCCCGATCGAGTAACGGTGGCATGCTAGTGGAGAGTCCACGAGCTAACTCAGACCAAGATGTGATGAAATTAAGAAAACCAGTACCATCTGATAAATTGTGATGGCACCCTATTCCCAACGACACACCTCCACAACTGAATCTTGTCACCTTCCCAATATAACAAGAAAGGCATTTAGACATTTATACATCAACATAAAAGCTGTAATATCAAGGGATTTGCACAAGTACCTGTACGGCAAAGAGTGGTGAAGAATAGAGGTCATGGAGTGAGCGATTAATCGGAGGAAAGACCTTCACGAGTTCCAGGCCAGAATTGAAGCCCCCAATATCAGACATAGGTGAATCGGACACAGCTTCTGCATACAAAACTCCTTGACCATTGCAGTCAATTTCAATCCTACTATTTCCATCTCTCGTAAGCCTCCCAGCCACGGGATAAAATGGAACAAGAACTTTGCTTAGAGACTCCTTAAGCACTAAAGGGTCAAAAAAGTTGGGAGAACCGTCGAACTTATAGAAGAAGAGTAAAGCAACATAACCTCTGTCCGTGTACATCACGTCTATCGTGGACAGCCATAGACGCCGACTGGGTGTTTGTTCACATGGGCAGACGAGAGTGGACCCCTTAATAACAATCTTCATCTGTAAGATCGTCGCGCGTGCTTGTTTGCTGTACGAAGAGAAAAGAGATTATCGGATATCGCCGACGAAGGGGAGAACGAGAGCGCAAATGCTACAGGATGAAAGCAACGGTATCAGATTTGAGGGTTGGTACAGGTGATTTATCCCAAATGCTACTGCTACAACTCAAACAATTGAACAGTAGATCGTTACTGTTACTTCAAAAATAAATTTATTTGTTTATTACCGGCCGACTAAGGAGAAAATTTTCAGTTTTTATTTTTCAGTCATCCATCAATTTTATATAGGCATTTGACTAAGTATTTCAAAATTGACATCAAAAATTAAATATTATCTTATTTTATATTTAATTACATACAACAAAAATAAAATATTTGATTTATATTATTTAATTGCAAAATTTTGGACTATAATGATAATGATCACGACGAAATATATAAAATATAGAAATGTAATAATTTCGTAAATTGAGTGATTTTCCAAAGGAATTAAAACATGTGCAACCAAATTATGAGCCTCGTCGTTCAAGCGCCTGAAAAGATACGAGGAAATGAAACATGGTTGACTCCTTCACGAACATGTAAGAAGGTCTTAATCTAGTTTAATTAGTTGCGTGTTCTTAAATTTTAAATTAAGAATTATTTTTATTTAATTTTATCCAATTAATGATTATTAATATCAGAAAAATTTTAAACATTCAATTTATATTTAACTTTCGATTTATTTTTAAAACATTATTACAGCACTCAGATTTAATTTGATTTAATATAAAATTAATGAATATAATTTGATTCAAAGTCAAGCTAACAAACATAATCTTAATATAAAACGGGCTTTAAATCCTAATTTGTTAAGGATTTGAATTTTCCTCTTTTAATAAATTCAAAGTTTAAACTATTCTTAAACGCAATTATATAATTTTTAAAACAATTGAAATTCAATTAAATTTGAGTTGCATAAAATTGTTTCATGTTCAATTAAATTTTGAAATGAGTTCAAACTTCCAATCTAATTTCAATTGTTTCATGCCTATTTTATTCACGTAAGATAGTCGAGTTGATAGAATGAGAAGGTATGGATCAAAAAGTCTTATGTTTGAATCTTCTTATCTACGCTCTCTCAATTAAGCTTGTCATACAAGAATTTTTTAATGCAAAGTATTGGATTAACACAATTTACAAGCTATTGTATTAATTTGAAGATTTATTCCGTGCATATTAAAAAAAATAGCAGCTTCGATTCCTTTATATATATATGTGTGTGTACTTTTTATCGCTTCTTCTGTATCATATAAGTAAAGATATGATTCTGGCATGGCCACGCCGACACTGTATCATAGAATACAGTACCCCGTCTCTTTAACAGCCGGCTGGTTTACGTTTCTTTATGCATGTCAAAACATGCCCAGCGCTATATGGTCTGTCCCTTATGGCTAGTTCTGTATTCAGTGTATAAACGGACCAATCATTCTGGCATGGCTATTTAATTTTGAGGATGTAAAGTTACCGTATTGTAATATCTGAATAATTTACAATAGGCAAGTATCTTTCAATGTGATCACAAGAGACAATGTTACAACTATACTTCTTAGCATAGACATGGTTTAAGGTAAAACAATAACAAATTAGTAAATATTTTCCGGATATGTGGAGTAGAAGAGGTCTAATAATATGCAGAATTAATCTGAGAGGACTTTTTAAAACATGCTTGAAGGTATATGTTGGAAAATCACAACTTAGCTATAGAGTAGGTGTGGTTACCTTGAAATGAATCCTGGCAAATCTTTTGGAAGGCTTGCATATGCTCTGTTTCCAGACATATGGCCAACATCAAACCCTCTTTGTTCTTTGGACTTGCTAATATGAATCCTTTGCCTTCAAATATACCCTCAGGTCGCATGTATGCTTGTCCCCAGCCAAAATTCACACCGTGGAAAGGCAAGTTCATCCAACTCACAATATTAAGGTTCGGGCAACTACAAGTCTGCCGGCCATGCATGACGGTGGTCAGGTCATCTGTCATATCGAGGAAGTTAAGAGCTGATCTCAAGTACTTATCATCCTTTTTCTTTAATGCCTTGTGGATTCTATCTACCGTTTGCACAAAAGGTTCTGACAAAACTTCACCACATAAAGCGGTTGTTGCACAAACGAATATTGTGTTACCAAAGTAGGTAGGAGGTAATGGAGGATTCAATCTGGATCGTGCAGTGACCGGAATACGCATCTTTGTTGCTTGATTGTGAGGGAGGTTGCGTGCTTTGCATACGGCACGCCATATAAATGCCGTCAAGATTTCAAATCGGGTGTACTTAATCTTGCTTCCTTCGTTACCCGTCAGTGACACGAGGGTTTTTATATGATCAGGAGTGATATCAAGTACTATGTCAGAATTGGCTCTAGAACCTGAAGCTTGTTTGGAATTTCGGGTAGAAGAAGTAATCATGACCGGAGGTTTGTCGAATTCATTGTGGTGGAATGACGAGGTTGGTGGGATTCTAGCACGAAGAAGGGTCCGGTCGAGGAAAGGTGGTGGACTGCTAATGGAGAGTCCACGAGCTAATTCAGACCAAGATGTGATGAAATTAAGAAGACCAGTACCATCTGATAAATTGTGATGCCAAATTATTCCCAATGACACACCTCCACAACTGAATCTTGTTACCTTCCCAATATAACAATGAAGGTATTTAGACATTTATACATCAACATAAAAGTTGCAATCTCTAGAAATTTGCATAAGTACCTGTACAGCAAGGAGTGGTGAAGAATAGAGGTCATGGAGTGAGCGATTAATCTGAGGAGTGACCTTCACGAGTTCCTTGCCAGAATTGAAGTCCCCAATATCAGACATAGCTGAATCGGACGCAGCTTCTGCATACAGAACTCCTTGACCATTGCAGTCTATTTCGATCCTACTATTCCCATCTCTCGCAAGCCTCCCAGCCACAGGATAAAATGGAACAAGAACTTTGCTTAGAGACTCCTTGAGCACTAAAGGGTCAAAAAAGTTGTGAGATCCGTCGAACTTATAGAAAAAGAGTAAAGGAATATAACCTCTGTCCGTGTTCACCACGTCTATAGTGGACAGCCATAGACGCCGACTGGGTGTTTGTTCAAATGGGCGAACGAGAGTGGACTCCTTAATTACAATCTTCATCTGTAAGATAGTCGCAACTAGTGAAGCGGGGAGGGTGCTTGTTTGCTGTACGAAGAGAAAAGAGATAATTGCATATTGCTGAGAAACTGGAAGCTGAGAGCCTACTTGAGGCTACAACTCAATCATTCACCAGTGTCTTGTCATAAGATTACGTGTCTCACAATCCAATCCGCAATCGCATACTGAATCACTGATTACTAAGGATAAAACCGTTGACTCCTTTGAAGTCCTTACTCTGCTTTCTGCTCCCATTGGAATACTGACTGAAGTTTTTGTTTTGGTGATAGGTATATATTAGCTGTTGCAGCGAGAGTGGACCGTCCAGCCACAGCATGTATTCCCATTGGAGTACTGATTGAGGTTTTTGTTTTGGTGACAGGTATCATCACTGTTATTGCGGCGAGTGGGCCGTCCAAATGACATGTATTCCGGAAAGGAAACCAATTGTGCTTGTTGTCTCGCTTCGCCTCATTGGGGTGCACAGTCCGGATCTTTTTGTGTTGCACGAGCCCCCTCTTGGTCTTTAGGAGATCCTCCGCCGCGATGCGCAGGGCATTATGTACCCAAGAGCGTTAATTTAGTGTTGTACTTCCCTTGTGTAATAAAAAAAAAGGATAAAACCATTCAAGTTTTTTTTTTGGTTGAAAACTACTAAATTAATTCAATGCTCTACAATATAACGTTCCATGCGAATCTCTTCAGAGAAGCTTTTGGATGCCTAATGGAGACTCCTGAAGGATATGTAGGCTAAACGAAGTATAACTGCGAGATTTGCCAAACTGTCGACGCGCTGATTTCCTTCCCAAAAGACATGCTGAAGATGAACTTCCTAAGTCCGATGTAAAAGCTCCTGGATACCTGTCATTAAAAAAGTATCCTCAATCAGCGCTATATATGGGTCAGAGAAAATATTAATGACCTCGAGAGAGTCCACTTCGGTTACAACCCGGCAATAACCCAGATCTCAGGCCAACGTAATTCCTGAGAACACACCCAAAGCTCCGCAGATAAGGGTGACCTTCCGAAGTTTTGCTAAAACCCCTCACACTAGTTTCTATGACAATCTCTAATTAAACCTCCAATGGATACCTTTGTGGATCCTTGCTTTACTGCTCCGTCATAATTGACTTTAACCCAATCCTTTAAAGGTTTAGTCCAGCCTACAAAAATACCCATGGGATGCCTTGTGTTAGAAACACACAGTTTTCCGTCGTTCATGCTCTTGCGATCTAATCAACGTAATCCAGAATGAATCTGGTACCATCTTCCGACTATACAAATCCAGGTTCAAACAGACTGTTGTTTCGCTACTTCCATAGAAACCAAAAAGCGACACCATAGATTGTGGCTCACGCTGCCTGCTGCGCCTGAGATTGCTTCATGAGGTTAGATTTCAATCACGTCTCCTCGTCTTGCTGGAAAAAACCAGTATCTACCAACTCTCAAGAAAATTTACACCACATTGCTGTCACTCTCAGACAGTCCCGCACCATATGTACAGTTGTCTCTTCATGCCTACAGAATTGACAACTGTTATCCATGACAGTATGCTGGGTTACTCGTTGGTTCGTCAGGAGTTTACATTTAGTAACGAGCCAGAGGAACGATCTAATCCGTTGCGAGCCTGCTCATTTCCAGATAACCTCCCACAGCTTGTTACTGGTGGCCATGGAACGCCCTTCAATTAATTCATAAGCTGACGCCACTGTGAACCCCCTTGATTGGTTGGTTTCCACAACAACCTGTCCTCCCCTATATCTTCGACAATAGGGCAGTAATTCGCAAGTTCCAGACAAATAGTGGACGGAAGATACTTTTGAAACTTATGTCAAAGCCAACTGCCTCGTTCATTCTTGAGGTTCGTGACTATAGCGAAATGTAGACTATCAGGAACTTGAGAGGTTGCCACATGTATTAGTGGTCCCCAGTCGTCTACCTAGTTGTCTAGCCAAAATAAAATGTGTCGCTCGTTGCTCAGGGTCCATTTGATACCCTACCGAACAAATTGCCAGGATGCCAAAATCCCCTTCCAGTTAATCGAAGCCCCTGACCTGAAGATCCTGTGGGGTATCTGATTAATATCTAGTCTATATTTGGCTCGAAGAATTTGGACCCATAGAGAGGTGGGTTTATTGAGCAGATCACATCCTAATTTAGCCTGTAACGCAATGGTAGACCGAATACATTTAATTCCCAATCCCTTTGTGGCTTTAGGCTTACACACTGACTCCCAGTTAACGAGATGCATTTTACGACGTTCATTGGTTGACCCCCATATAAAATCTCGCATAATTTTTTTCAGGTCGTCGCACAACTGACGCGGGAATCAAACTGTTTGCATCGTGAAAATTAACAACGAAGAAATGATTGCCCAGGTTAAAATAACCCTTCCCGCTAGAGACAACATCTTGGTACTCTAGTTTGCAAGTTTCTTCTGGGCATTATCAAGGATGTGTTGATACATCTTCCGAGTTGTCCATTCGTGGATCAAGGGAACCCCTAAATACTTGCCAAAATTATTCGCACAGGTAACCGAAAGTCCTTGGCTGAGACAACTCACAGTTTCTCTAAGAATATTTTTAGAGAAAAAGATCTGAGTTTTGGCTTTACTCTTTATATCTGGAAGCTAAGCAGAATGTCTCCAAAGTTCTTGCTATTACCTATGTCTGCATAGCCTCTGCTTCTGCAAAGAGCACTAGGTCATGTGCAAAGAATAGGTGGGAGATGGGAGGTCTCATGCGACTCAACTTTATCGATTTCCAAACCCCACATCTCATCTCCTTTGAAGTGAGATATCCTAGTCTCTCCATACGAAGAACAAAAAGGTAGGGTGAGAGGGGCTCGCCTTGCCTGATACCTGTCGAGGGTCTAAAAGGCTCAAAGACGGTGCCTTACCAGACAACTTATAGAGAAGCAGTCATAACACACTTCATAATGATCCAAATTAAATTCTCTAGGAGTCCAATCTCCATCAAAATATCCTAAATAAACTGCCAACGAAACTGGTCATAGGCTTTCTCCAGGTTCACTTTCATGGCCAGATACCTTGTTTTATTGATCTTCTTCTTTTTTCATAGCCAGGCACCCACATTCAATTTTCATTTTTCCAAAGTCATCCCATCAAATCTTATTTAGGCTTTTGACTAAAAAGTTTCCATACTTCCTTATTGGAAATTGACAACAAAATTTAAATATTATCTTATTTATAATAAATAAATAAAGAGCTTATTTCTGACCACTCACTAGTATAATATGAGTCATGTTAAGGGTATACAACTTTATCTTATTTTATAGATGTCTACATGATGCTGGAAATCACAACCTAGCCATTGGGTTAGCGTAATTGCCTTGAAGTGAGGACGAGAAGATGCCTTGAAGGATGGGGATTCTCCGACTAATTTTACCATGTGTTAGATGGCTAAAACGGTTTTGAATTAGAAGGATTCTCTATGTGATTTACCTTATCTAATTCTATACGACCTTATCTAATTCTATCCGACAGTTCAAATGACATTATTTTAGCTATTAAAAGACAAGACAATCTCTAAATTCCTATTTATTGGTTTAAACAGTCTCTAAACTGTTATTTATTAGTTAAAACAAAATAGTTTTGACTATTGAACAAGATTATGCAGGATAAAATTAGATAGATGATTTAAATTTATTTCAAACAAAGATCTGCTGTCTAATTTTACCATATTTAATCATGTCCAATAAATAAAACAACTTTGTTTTAATCATTAAACAGGAGGATTAACAAGTCTTGCCCGTTCTCTCTCTAGGGGTGCAAGTTTCGTCATGCGTTTGTGCATGTTTTAGTCGTGCTAATCAGCTCTCTCTGTTTTCCCTTTCATTTTTGTGTTTGTTCTGTTAGTCATGGAGCCTGCTTTTCAATGTTTATCTATTCGTGAAAAAGAAGATGCAGAACTTGTCATGGAGGGGAGGGGCTCTATCTGTTCCAGTTCTTTCACATTGTTGACCTTCGGAAAATGATGGCAGGAAGGCCATGGAGCTTTAACAACTGCATTCTTTTGGTCCACCAGATGAGTGAGGGTGAGAATCCAGAAGATGTGGATTTTTGGTTTGCTGATTTTTGGGTTAGAGTTCACGATCTCCCCCTGGTTTTGTTTCAGAATCTTTAGCGACCACTTTGGGAAATATTATGGGCACTTTTCTGGAGTATGACACGGGCAACAAACGTCATTCTTTTGTTAACTACATGCGTATTAGAGTTCGATTAAACATCACTGAACCGTTTATGAGAATTAAGAAGATCCGTAAGGAGGGGGCGATTTCTTTGACGTTTTTTTTAGTTATGAAAGGATACCTCTCATCTGTTATCTGTGTGGCATTATTGGCTATAGTGAGTCTAGCTGTGTAAAACTCACTGAGTTGTCGGAGGATGAGATCAAAAGGGAGTGGCCGGAGGAAATCATATCAGAATTTTGAACTCAAAATAAAATCTAGACAAATCAGTGGAGAAGAGATCCTGCTTATCCCGCAACCTTTGAGGGCAAGTCCAACAATCACGGGATTCCATATCTGGGATCAGATAGATCAAAGAGAAATTGAGTCATTAATACATATGACTCTTTTTCTAGGACATTTAAATGTGCATCAGCTGTTGACTTTTCTAAGACTACAACTGATGTCTCTGACCTGGAAACTTTTGGTACTGCTTCGAAGTTAGTTGTTGTCCTAAAGGAAAAGGAAAATACCGGTATGATTGTTGATGGAGTTAAAAAACGACCTCGGGAAACTCCACGTCATGGTACCACCTTCGATGACATGAAAGACAGTAGATATTCATCTTCTTCGACTTCAACCTCTAGCTCTACTGATTTATCAACGACCAGTCTTGTTCATGAGACCCACCGATCACCATGAATTGCATCGCCTGGAACTGTCGCAGCTTGGGCAACTCGCGTGCAATAAATGCTTTGAAAGATGTTGTTAGAATCAATAAGCCTTATTTTATTTTTCTTAGTGAAACTCTTGTTACATTTAGTAGGATGGAGGAACTTCGTATTTTGTTAAAATTTGATTGTTGTTTTTATGTTGATCGGAATGGAGATAGTGGAGGTCTTGCTCTACTTTGGAATAATAATTCTAATGCTTCTGTTTTGGGTTATTCGAGTAACCACATTGATATGGAGATTACTCACTCTAACAATTTTAAATGAAGATTCACCGATTTTTATGGCTTTCCTAATACTCACAGAAAGCGAAGTAGTTGGGAACTGCTCAAAGCGCTTTCTCGACGTTGTCAGTTACCTTGGGTTTGTATGGGAGATTTTAATAACCTTCTCTCTGTTGATGATAAGTATGGTGGATGGGATTACCCTGTTTCTCTCATGAATGGGTTTCGTTTTTGTATTGAGGATTGTCATCTAATCAATGTTCCTCTTATGGGGTTTGGGTTTACTTGGGAACGAGGTCGAGGAGCGGCTAGATAGGGCTTTTGTTTCTGTAGATTGGATTGATTGCTTTTCTTTCTACAAACTCTACAATTTGGTTAGCCCTTATTCGAATCATAATCCCATTAAGTTGTTTGCTAGCTTTGTAATACATGTTAAAAAAATCAGCAGATTCAAATTTGAGAATAGATGGTTGCTTGAAAATAGTTTTATGGAGGTTGTGACTAGTGCTTGGTCAAGAGGTCTGAATAATGGCCTTTTAGATAGACTTTCTGCTTGTAGTGTGGCTTTTATTGATTGGCAGAAATTGTAGGATCATAACTTTACACATAGGATTGAGACTTTAAAGAGACGAATTGATGTTGTTCGGAAATCTCAAGTTGATGATGTGTTGCTTTTGCATCTTAAAAATGAGCTCTCCAATCTTCTTACGCAGGAGGCTATCTATTGGAAACAAAGGTCTAAAATTTTTTGGCTTCATTATGGGGAAGCTAATTCTAGGTTCTTTCATGCTCACGCCTCAAGAAGAAAGCAGATTAATTACATTGATTTTTTGGAGGATGTACAGGGCAACGTTGTCTCGGATATTGATATTATGCGTTTTATTGTTATGAACTATTTTAATGATCTTTTTGCAACTCCCTTAGAAGCACTGAATATTGAAGAGTTTGACTGTATTCACCAGATGGTGACAGATAGTGATAACTCGTCTCTCTTAGCCCCCTTTAAGATGGAAGAGTTTAAGGTAGCAATTTTTGAAATGCATCCTGACAAAGTGCCTGGTCCTGATGGTATGAATCCAACTTTTTTTCAAAAATATTGGGATATTGTAGGAACTGATATTTTTTCTCAAAGTTGTTCCTGGCTTGACAATTGTGCGTTCCCTGCCCCTTTAAATAATACTACTATTGTCTTAATTCCAAAAAAGACAAGCCTAGTAGTATGAAAGATTTACGGCCTATTACCCTTTGTAATGTGATCTATAAAATCATAGCCAAGGTCATCGCAAATAAACTCAAAGTTATTCTTCCTAGGCTTATTTCTCCTACGCAATCAACGTTTGTTCCTAGCAGATTGATTTTTGATAACATTATGGTTGCTTTTGAGATTATTCATTATATGAAAAACAAAGGGCGTGGTTCTCATGGTGATGTTGCTTTTAAGATTGATATTAGCAAAGCATATGACAGAGTTGATTGGAGGTATCTTGAATTTATTCTGTTAAAGCTAGGTTTTGATGTTAAATGGGTTAGTTGGATTATGTTGTGTGTTACCACAGTTAATTATTCTATGATTTTTAATGATAGAACTGTGGGCCCTATTGTTCCTAATCGAGGATTTAGACAGGGTGATCCACTAAGTCCTTATCTCTTCATTTTATGTGCTGAAGGTTTATCTGCTCTTTTAAGGAAGGTTGAGTCAAGAGGTGACATTCATGATATTAGCATTTACAGTGGGGCGTCTACAGTTTCTCACTTGTTTTTTGTCGATGACGGTTTCTTTTTCTTTAAAGCTTCCTCAAACGAGTGCAGACACATCAAGCAGATGCTCTTTATTTATGAGGAAGCTTCAGGTCAAGCTATTAATTATCATAAATCTGGCATTATGTTTAGCTCAAATATGAAAATTGATGTTAAGCAGGAAGCGATTTCAATTTTGGGGGTCTATAATCCTATTGATCATGGTCGGTATCTGGGTCTTCCATCTTTAATTGGGAAAAACAAAAAACAAGTGTTTACTTTCTTGAAGGACCGTTTCAGTAAACGTATTCATAGTTGGAAATCGGCTGCTTTCCAAACCTGGCAAAGAGATCGTCCTCAAGACTATTGCTCAAGCTCTACCTACTTTCTGTATGAGTGTTTTTCTCCTCCAAAAGGTATTTGTGATGATTTACACAAAATGATGAATGTTTTTTGGTGGGGTTCTTCATCAGGTAACCGATCTAAAATTCATTGGGCCAAATGAGAGAGACTCTGTGTTCCTAAGAAACTGGGCGGTATGGGTTTCCGAGATTTAAATTGCTTTAATCTTGCTGTGCTTTGTAAACAGGGTTGGCGTTTCTTATCTCACTCGAATTCACTGCCAAGTAAGTTATTTAAAGCAAAATACTTCCCAAATTGCAATTTTCTTAATGCCACAGAAGGTCGAAACCCTAGCTTAATTTGGAAGAGCATCTTTTCGACAAAACATTTGCTGGGTAAAGGGGCTCGTTGGTGAGTGGGAAATGGTGAATTGATTTTAGTTTTCAAGGATCCATGGTTGAATCTGTAGGAAAATCCCGGTGGGTACATCACATGTACCCGGTGCGGAAAACAAAAATTTTTGTCCCAGGACTTTCCCGAAACCCAGGATCGTTGTGTCTATATAACTAAATCAAACCATAACGACCTACGTAGCCCGTCTCTAACGGTATCCACGCAGAGGTCGGAAAACCTAACCGGGACAAACCCTTTGACCCGGGAATAGCTAGAACAAAGTAAGGAGTGTGCTAGCACTAACCTTGTTCTTGGAGAGCAATAGTCAAAGAGGAGATGACAAAATCACTTGGAAGAGGAGATGAAGAACTTCGTTGGAAAGGATGAGAGCTTTAGGTTTTCACAAAAACCTTTGCTTTCTCTTGCTTCCACGATGATGACTCTTCAAGATTAGGTTTAAAACAATTTTTAACCCTTTTATATGTGTCATCAACGAGCTCCTTCATCTTTCCTCCAACTTGTTTTGTCTTTTATGCAATTAATGCTTAATGACTAAGCATATAAGGAAGCTTCAATTGCTTCCTTCTTGTCCTCCACGTACACAAAGATATAATTATATATATTAATTAATTATTTACTTAATTAATTAATATATATCATTCTTGAAGTGGTCCATCACTGGCCTTGGTCCTCTGGCCTCTATCGGCCCCACCGTGAAAAATCGCCGGAGACCCTTTTCAAAGAATATCGATGTCACGATCTCATCGGACATATCCCAATCTCATCGGGATCCATTTAATCCGTCGCTCTCGGTATTGGATCACTATCCAAAACTATTTTACGAGTTCTCCGAGACACTCTTATCGTGTGACCCATTAGGTTCCGGTTATGTTGGCCACTTAGATTAACACTTAATCTAAGCAAGTCATGAAGCGGATATCTAGCAACACATCACGACCCCTAATCGACCGGAAAGTAATTGGTTTGACGAAGTTATATAAACTACGAACCAAATTACAAACCTTTCCATAGACAATTCTTGCTGCAATTAGTCCTTTCACCATCTATACCCCACTTGGTTTGAGTATGGGCAAGTGTCAACTCTTCTAGACCGATCGGATCAAATCTAGTCCAAGTGTAATCGCTTCTTGTCCTAGGACTCATTACTTTAATGTCCATGAAGATATCTTCATGACATATATGCTCGGCGCCAGAGACTTGCAAGTAATGATCCTCACAAGAGGCCATGGGTATCTCTTACGCTAATATCACAGTGGTGAATCCTTTGTTGGCTACTCAATTACCTTGAATACCTCAAACTGCACCCAATCACCACCCTACGAGCGACCTCGAAAGACAACAAGGAATGGAGTCAAGCACGTAATCGGTATCAAGATATCCTTGAGTACCTCAAGTCTAAGGATACTTGCACCATTCTATGATGAGATTCTCACCGACATAATATCCATGTGATGATCTCATGGTAGGTCATCGAATGTACTTACTACTACTAGTAAGCATCCATATGTCAAATCTAAATATCTCAATATTTACGTGTTACGAGATCCACCGCTTAATCGAATCAAGGAGTTTGACATATGCTATTCTATCCGGATTAACGATGTCGGTCTCATTAATCCTATGACTAGGGATCATTTAGATAGTGACATAATTGCACATGATAGGAATCTCAATAGTATGATCACATCATAATTTCCTTCATGCTATGTCATATATCATGGACTTCATTAATTGATTTAAGATTAAAATCAATTCATAAATATGAACATCAAATTAATGAAATATGCCTTTTCTTTATTTATACAAACATCTTTGTACAAAATCGCTAAAGGAGATTGTCTTTAGGCACTACTCTAACACTCTTACAATGCATAAGTCGACTTATCACATATACAAGTCGACTTGTACTTACAAATCTTCCACTGACCTAAAGCCAATCGCCTTGGTATCTAATACCATAAGCGAGTACATGAGAATCAAAATTCCTCTGTGACAATGGCTTTGTCAGCGGATCGACAATGTTACGCTCTGTGGGAATCCTCTCTATCGGGACATCACCTGCCTAATGATCTCCGAATCAAATGATATCGGTAGAGTACGTGTTTAGATCGTTGATGAGACCTTGGCTCCTTTGCTGCGCGAATAGCCCCATTATTGTCACAATACAAGTGTATGGGCCCATCATCGCTAGGAACCACACCAAGTTCGAGATGAACTTTGATCCAAACCGCCTTTCTTTGCGTCGATGCGGCAATGTACTCGCCTCGATCGTTGAATCGCCATCGTCTCTGCTTAGAACTCTTCTAACCGATCGCTCGCCATTCGATGTGAAAATATAACTGATTGAGACTTTGAATCGTCCTTATCAGATTGAAAACGGCATCTGATGCCCGCCACATGAAGATCTCCATCTCCATATATCGAAAACATCCTTAGTCCTTCTCAAGTATTGAGGATATTCTTGACAACAACCCGATGACCTCACCAGATCCGATTGGTATCGCTCGTAACACTTAGAGCATACGATACATCGGGTCTCGTACATAGCATAGCATACATGATAGATCCTCTGCGGATGCATACGGATCATATTCATGCGCATCCTCTCATCTTGTGTCTTAGGACACATAGATTTGAGCGTTATCCCATGAGTGATGGGAAGGAACCCTCTCTTGGATTGCTCCATGCTAAACCTCTTTAGCATCTTATCTATGTCGTTATTTGTGAAAGACCAAGCAACCTTTTAGATCTATCTCTATAGATCCTTATCCCAGATATAAGTTGCTTCACCAAGGTCTTTCATAGCAAATTGTTTAGACGACCAAATCTTTCTTGATTGCATCATTGAGACATCGTTTCCTAGTAACAATATGTCATCTACATACAATACAAGGAATACGATTCTTTGTTCCATTGACTTTCTTATACACACAATGTTCATCCGGATTTTGTGAGAAACCAAACTCTTTGATTGTCTCATCAAAATGATATTCCAACTCAGGATGCTTGCTTTAATCCATAAATAGATTTACGAAGCTTACATACCTTTTCGCCATCATTGGATATGAAGCCCTCGTGTTGTGTCATGTACACATCCTCGGCCAGATTTTCATTCAGAAAGTCGTCTTCACATCCATTTGCCATATCTCATAATCATAATGGCGGCAATGGCTAGGAGTATCTAATGGATTTAAGCATTGCTCTTTGATGAAGGTTTCGTCGTAGTCAACTCCTTGTCTTTGACGAAAGCCTTTGCCACTAACCTTGCTTTATAGGTAATCACATTACCATCCATGTCGGTTTTCTTCTTGAAAACCCATTTGCACCCTATGGGTTTGATTCCTTGGTGCATCAACCAAAGACCATACTTGGTTTTCATACATGGAATCCATTTGATTTCATGGCACGAAGCCATTTATCGATTCGAACTCTTGAGAACCTCTTCATAGGTGGTAGGCTCATCATCTTCTATGAGCAATACATCGTTCTGTTCACTCACGAAATCCATATCTCTCGGGAACAGTAACGTATCCTACTTGACCTCGAACTTCGTGTGTAGTAGAAGGTTGAGCTGTTACCTCATCAGTATGAGTTCTGCTTTGAGTTCGAGCGATTGATCTGCGTCTATTCGAGCATCTTGAACTTCCTCAAGTTCAACTTTGCTCCCACCGTCCTCTTTTAGAAGAAACTCTTTCTCTAAAAGACAGCATGCCTCAAACAAACACTTTTGTTCCTCGGCAGGTAGAATTGATATCCTCTTGTTTCTTTAGGATATCCTACGAACAAACATTTGTCGGACTTTGCATCCAGCTTTATCTGATTGTGTCCGCTTCACATAAGCGGGACAACCCCATACTTTCAAATGAGAAAGATAAGGTTTCTTGTTATTCCATATCTCATATGGAGTAACATCAATCTATCTTTGATGGAACTCGCTTAACAGTAAACAAATGTCTCGAGTGCATACCCCAAAAGGATTTGGGTAATCGTGCAAAGCCCATCATTGATCGTACCATGTCCAACAAGGTTCGATTTCTCCTTTCTGCCACACCATTATCTTTGTGGTGTGAAAGGAGGAGTCCATCGAGATAAAATCCCATTATCTACGAGATAATCCAAAACTCTTGGTCTAAGTACTCACCACCACGATCGATCGCAATGTCTTGATACTTTTCTCAAGTTGGTTTTCTACTTCATTTCGAATTGTTTGAACTTTTCAACGCTTGATTTGTATCTCATCGATACAAATACCCATATCGAGAATAATCATCGATGAAGGTAATGAAGTATCGAGAACCACCTCTGGCATGGATGGACATTGGACCACATACATCTGAATGTATTAGATCTAATAATCCAGTCGCTCGTTCACCCTTTCCCTTAAAAGGTAACTTAGTCATCTTGCCTAATAAACAAGATTCACATGTGTCATAAGATTCATAATCGAATGACCCTAAACTGCCACTTTTATGGAGCTTAGCTATGCGTCTCTCATTTATATGGCCAAGACGACAATGCCATAAATAAGTCGATTTTAAATTATCTCTTTTATGTCTTTTAATGTCATTGACATTCATAATTGGACGTGACATATCTAATATGTAAATACCATTGCATAATGTACCAGTACCATAAAGCATTCCATTCGTACTAATAGAACAACCATTGTTACCAAAAGTCAAATGGAAACCAAATTTATTTAAACAAGAAATGACATAATATGTTCTTTGTTATAACAGTACAAAATAACATTCATCCAATCTAAGTACAAGCCCACTTGGGAGTGACAAAAATAAGTCCCTACGGCTAATGCAAAGAACCCTTGCTCCATTCCCAACGTGGGTCTACTTCTCCTTTGTAAGTCGCCCTCATCCTCGAGGCCTCGCATATCATTACATATGTGAGCCACAACCGTATCTAATACCCATATGTTATGATCGAAATGATTTAACTTCAATGACAAACATACACGAAGAAGTTGAGGCATCGATGCCTTCTTCCTTCGATTCTTCGAGATAGACTTTGCGATTCTTCCAAAGTGACCGGTCTTACCATGATGGAAGCGGGTTCCCTTTAGTGCGATCTCTTTGGTCTTCTTCTTGGCTATACTTCCTTTTGGACTTTCCTTGGGTTTCTTACCCTTCTTCTTCTTGATTTCTTTTCTTGGAACCGAAGAAGTAGATTCCACCACGAGCAACGGCTTGCTATCCTTCTTGATAGCTTGCTCTGCTTGTCTTGAGCAAATTGATCAACTCAGAATTGTCGAGAAACTTGGTTCATCCGATAGTTCATCACTGGCCGTGAATAACTATCGACAATCCAACAAGAATTAAGTCAATACTTAATTCATAGTCCATGACAAAACCTAAGACGGCCAATCTCTCGATATACCCATTCATCTTGATCATCTTGCCGCTGCCGATGAACTCGAGTCATCTTAGTTGTGAAGAGCAACCTAGAAGTCTCAAACCGTTCGGACCGAGCTTGCTCATCAAACAACTCCCTAAGATGAAACACTATGGTATGTGCATCCATAGACTCATGCTGCTTTTGCAGCTCCGGTGACATCGATGCAAGCATAATGCATGTGGCCATATCCTTTTCTTTAAGATGCTTTTGATATGCTTTCGATCACCATCGAAGCATCGACAGCAGTGGATCGGAAGTGGAGTATCCGGGGCGTATCCCATTCTTGGATCGAGAACAATTCTCGATTTCTCGACCAATCTAGAAAGTTTGGTCCATTAATTTGTTTGAGTCCATTAGTGAGCTTAAGATTCACACTTGTAGACATTTTCGGACAACCTAAAATAGAGAGAAAAGAATGTTAGAATAGATTTAAATGCATAATCATAAGGACTTAAATGATATGCATATGGCTCCCACTAGTTCTAATGAATCCATAACCCTCATTCTGAATCCAAGGAAAAAAGTGACAAAATGTCCTAGTGGGTCGATATCAGACATTGCTAAGAATGACCTTGAGTTTGCCCAACAAGCCACCTTAGGTCAATCGGTAGGTATCGGTCATACCAATTGCATTACAAATGCAACTATCGCCCGATCTATCAACTGTTGATGTATGCACACATTGGGTTATCAACACTTGATGCGTGTACATCCGATGCACACTACCCAATTTCGCCTCTGTCCACGTTGACCTTGAGTTTGCCCAACAAATCAACGCTTCGGGAAAACCGACCCATTAATCCAAAATCATATTTTCATGGTTCAACATATTCAGTATAGAGCGAGCTTGAGTTTGCCCAACAACCCAACTCTATAAGAACTCGGTTCTTACCATATTAATGGAAGGCGTTAGTTTTCATATTCAGTTTGAGGATTTCAGGTCTCATCTAAAGTCAAAACTCATCCAAAGCTATGGGATCATAGTCAAACTATATGGATTGCTTTAGGCATTTCATCAATCATATTGAATTTAAACCTAAATCATCCATCATCCCATTTCAAAGATGTAATAAGTCGACTTGTGCCATGCAAGTGGAAGCTTATGCCATCTGCGACGCAAAGTCGACTTGTGCTATTGCAAGTCGACTTATACATCTGTGCTGTCAAGTCGACTTATGCTTCATATGCAAGTCGACTTATACAACTTCATGCAAGTCGACTTATTCTACTCGTGCACGATAAGTCGACTTATTTCTCTTACAAGTCGACTTATGCTGCATGTGCAAGTCGACTTACACTAGGTTTTGCTACCCAATCGGCTAATTCTCAATTCATGCAATTCCAATTCACAATACCAAGTATATACACATTACTAGATGTATCTATGAACACATTCATTGGACCATGCTCACCATATAGTCAAACTATGCATGAAACACTTGAAATAGATGAATACACTTATTCATTTTGACTTCCAAAAAATTTAAGAATACCAAATTATCATCCTAAGTATCTCTAGGTAGTCTATACATTATGAAGATCACTTCGGCACATGTCACATAATTTGTGACGGCCAAAACAATCAGGACAATGCTATACACTAACGAGACGCTAATGTGACCTATTTGACATCCGAAAATTCATGGAAATCCTATTTCAAGAAAATCAGTTTGGGAAGCATGCCAACATCCAAGTAACATGTTTCTAATCACATTAAAAATCATTCAAGGCATTGTAATTGAAAATTACACCTAAACCAATCAAACAAAACAGCTCCAGCAACTGTCTCAACATTGCCATGTTCTGTTTGTTGCTTGAAAAATCCATTGAAACACTTTCAATAAATTCTGAGAAAATTACAGAGGTTAGTACATGTTCAGAACATGCTCCATGAATTTTTTCAGGATTTATTTCCATCAAAAACTCAACAAACCTCAGCAATTTAGCCAATGCTGAATCTGTGTTCTCCAACACAGTTATTCCCAGAAGCATACAATAAATTCGTAAATAAATAGTCAATCACCTCGAAAACATTTTTCCTTTCTCATAGACATTCACATATGTCTTAGAGACAGGTCAGTGAAAGAAAATCCGAAAAACCATTTTTCTATATTTTATTCTCGAATTTATAGTCATGCCTGTTCCAGAAACTTGTACAAAAACAGCAACTAGCACATTAAGGAATAAAATAGCAAAACCATATCAAATGACATTAATAAATTAATTCCTTTTACAGATACATGCCATAACACCTTATGAACACATCTGGGCAAGAAATTTTCGAAAACCATATCTTATACAGATTTCGAAATTGGCATATATTACATGCATCATCATCAAATTCACTAAGCTACTCCAACCTAGGCATGGTTTCTTCTTTATCTAGGACATAAGTGGCTCTGATACCACTGTAGGAAAATCCCGGTGGGTACATCACATGTACCCGGTGCGGAAAACAAAAATTTTTGTCCCAGGACTTTCCCGAAACCCAGGATCGTTGTGTCTATATAACTAAATCAAACCATAACGACTCCACGGCCTGCGTCTCTAACGGTATCCACGCAGAGGTCGGAAAACCTAACCGGGACAAACCCTTTGACCCGGGAATAGCTAGAACAAAGTAAGGAGTGTGCTAGCACTAACCTTGTTCTTGGAGAGCAATAGTCAAAAGAGGAGATGACAAAATCACTTGGAAGAGGAGATGAAGAACTCGTTGGAAAGGATGAGAGCTTTAGGTTTTTCACAAAAACCTTTGCTTTCTCTTGCTTCCACGATGATGACTCTTCAAGATTAGGTTTAAAACAATTTTTAACCCTTTTATATGTGTCATCAACGAGCTCCTTCATCTTTCCTCCAACTTGTTTTGTCTTTTATGCAATTAATGCTTAATGACTAAGCATATAAGGAAGCTTCCAATTGCTTCCTTCTTGTCCTCCACGTACACAAGCATATAATTATATATATTAATTAATTATTTACTTAATTAATTAATATATATCATTGTAAAGTGGTCGATCACACTGGGTTCGGTTCTACCGCCTCACCGGCCCCACCGGTGAAAAATCGCCGAGACCCTTTTCAAGAATGTCGATGTCACGATCTCATCGGGACATATCCCAATCTCATCGGGATCTATTTAATCCGTCGCTCTCCGTATTGGATCACTATCCAAAACTATTTCTGAGTTCTCGAGACACTCTTATCGCTGTGACCCATTAGGTTCCGGTTATGTTGGCCACTTATATTAACACTTAATCTAAGCAAGTCACGAGCGGTATCTAGAACACATCATGACCCCGATTGACCGGAAAGTAATTGGTTTGACGAAGTTATATAAACTACGAACCAAATTACAAACCTTTCCATAGACAATTCTTAGTGCAATTAGTCCTTTCACCATGCTATACCCCACTTGGTTTGAGTATGGGCAAGTGTCAACTCTTACTAGACCGATCGGATCAAATCTAGTCCAAGTGTAATCGCTTCTTGTCTGGACTCATTACTTTAATGTCCATGAAGACCGCCTTCATGACATATGTGCTCGGCGTCGAGACTTGCAAGTAATGATCCTCACAAGAGGCCATGGGTATCTCTTACGCTAATATCACGAAGTGGTGAATCCTTTGTTGGCTACTCAATTACCTTGAATACCTCAAACTGCACTCCAATCACCACCCCATGAAGCGACCTCCGAAAGGCAACAAGGAATGGAGTCAAAGCGTAATCGGTATTCAAGATATCCTTGAGTACCTCGAGTCTAAGGATACTTGCACCATTGCTATGATGAGATTCTCATCGACATAATATCCATGTGATGATCTCGTGGTAGGTCATCGATGTACTTACTACTACTAGTAAGCATCCATATGTCAAATCTAAATATCTCAATATTTACGTTACGAGATCCACCGCTTGATCCAATCAAGGAGTTTGACATATCTAGTCTATCCGGATTAACGATGTCCAGCTCATTAATCCTATGACTAGGGATCATTTAGATAGTGACATAATTGCACATGATAGGAATCTCAATAGTATGATCACATCATAATTTCCTTCATGCTATGTCATATATCATGGACTTCATTAATTCGATTTAAGATTAAAATCAATTCATAAATATGAACATCAAATTAATGAAATATGCCTTTTCTTTATTTATACAAACATCTTTGTACAAAATGCGCTAAAGGAGATTGTCTTTAGGGCACTACTCTAACACTCTTACAATGCATAAGTCGACTTATCACATATACAAGTCGACTTGTACTTACAGAATCGTGATGATGATTTCTTTGTGTGCTCACCTCCCTTAAGCGGCATGGAAAATATGAAGGTTAGTACTCTTTTTAACTCTAAGAATTCAGGCTACGATCATTTGTTTGTAAATGGTATTTTAGCACCAGCAGATGCTTCTCAAGTTTAAAAATCCCCATTTCTTCATTGTTGGCTGCTGATCATTTTTGTTGGCAATTTACTAAGAATGGCTTATATAGTGTTAAATCGGGTTATAGACTTGCCACTGACCAATATTCACATATATCTTCTTATGCGGTTGGTGGTCATTGGAATTCTATCTGGAATGCCCAGATCCCCCCGAAGATTAAGGATTTTCACTGGAGGCTGCTGCATGATTTTATCCCTTGTAAACAGAGACTTTATGACAGAGGAGTAACTTTAGACGTCTCTTGCAACAGATGTGGTCTGGTTGAAACTGTGGATCATCTTCTGCTCTCTTGCCCTTACGCTAGAAGTGTTTGGACTGCTGTAGGTATTTTTATGCGTGGTGATGATATTAAATGTTGCATTTCCTCAGTGTTAATTGGCAATCATTCTGATATGGGAAACCGAATTTTGGCCATTTGTTGGAGCATTTGGTTCCATAGAAATCTTTTTGGCTAGGAGCAAAAGGATACTCTTCCTAGTGTAGTTGTGACTTTTGCGGATGGTTTCCTTAAGGATCGGAAAGAGGCTAAATGTGCATTTAATCAGGTTCAGCCGAATTGCAACAATCTTTCTCGTCGTCACTCTTGGAGCAAACCTGAAGTTGGTTGGTTGAAGTGTAATGTTGATGTTTCGATTTTGAAAAGAGATAACAGTTCGAGTTTTAGGGTTGTACTCAGAGATGATCAAGGTCGGTTTGTGAAAGCTTTCTCGGGTCACATCCCTTATTGTGTGGATGCTTTACTTGTTGAAGCAATCTCTATTAAAGAAGTTTTGGCTTGGCTCAAGGTAAAAACTTTTGACAAAATTGTTCTGGAGTCAGATTGTCTAAAAGTGATAAACAATATTAATAATTCCTCCAATAATTTGTTAGAGGTTGGTGCAGTGTTTGCTGAATGTCTGTCACTTAAGAATCACTTCCAAAATTTGTCCTTTCAATGGACTTCTCGGAGTGCTAATAAAGTCGCTCATTCGTTAGCAAGGGTCGCTTTATTCCATGCAAACCATCTCGATTGGGATAATATCCCAAGTAGTATTGTTTCAGCTTTTCGTTTTGATTCTTCCGCGTTTGTAATCAATTCTGAAGAAGTTTAGGTCGGGGTGTATAGGGTAAAACCTATTGGCTTTGGGTTTAGTTGCTTCTTTGATTTTGGTTTCTCGTTTCCTTTAATGAATTTCTTTAGTTTAAAAAAAGACCATTAAACAGAGTTATATAGGTTAAATCCAAACTCCCTTCGTTTTAACCATTAGATAGAGCTATACCGAGTAAAACTAGACATAAGATCCGAATTCCATTCGAGACTTGCATATGCTCTACCTCCAAGCATATACGCCAGCATGAAACCATCTTTGTTGGTTGGACTTTGTAATGTGATTCCAACCTACTCCTAGTGACACACCCCCGCAAGTGAACCTGGTTACCTACCAACATGCCAAACAAAACTGTCATGGTATTGCAGTTGTAGACCATCGAACTATGCATAAAAGAAGGTGAGAAAATTAAATCGCCAATAAAATCGCAGACTGTCCAAAATTAATTTTTCCGCACGAGTAAATCAACAATCATAAAAACAAAGCACCAAAAACACCGACGTTTGGTAACGCAGTTCGGCACACTTTGCCTACGTCTGCGGGGCCCTCACCCAGATTAAATTCTTTCACTGTAGTCCACAAAAGTTACACAAGATTGATCTACTCCTTAAGACCCAATCTATGTAACCAACCCACAACCTAACTACCCGTGAAAGATTTTCACGCCCAATAACACGACCAACTCGTGTTAACCTCGTCAGAGGATTTTCCTAACTATTTCTACTCAAAAACAAAGACAAATAAAAAATGAACGCAACAATTTCAGATCTGAAAATTTTCACTAAAATATTCAAGTAGCAGCAGCAACTATAAGTGTACTCATCTGTGACAAGGACTTCTAGGTACTGCAACCATCAAACAAGAACTCAACAAAAACAGCAGTTGCGCATGACCCTTGAACTGCTTGATAGAGATAACACTAGTGATGCAATGCTGCTCTAAGTAGACTCACGAAACTAGCTCAAAACAGAAGATCAAAAGCAAAACAGAGCAACATCAAATCGGCAACCTACACTCCAGCGTGGTTCACCAAAAAGACAAAGGCTGTGTGCAGATTCCTCTAGCCACCAAAAAATCCGTCAGGTTCTCCAAAAAAATCAAATTAAAATCATTAGCCACCCAAACTCCTTCTAGGTTTTTTTAAGTTGCATGAACACTTGGACTTTTATCATGACAAGGACTTTGTTCATAATAAGGAGATATGCACCAAATAGATAGTATTAGACTTCTCCTTGAAATCAAACAAGTGGGCCATGTACATATAACGTGAACTCAACTCAAAAGTCTAATAAACAAAGCCATCTTGTCAAAAGTCCAATAAACAAATCACAACAACCCATCTTTATCAATCCAATTAATAATTGTAATTTTCTTATATGTCAATTTAAAAGGCCAAAATTAAACAAAGAATATATAAAATATATTCTAACAATCTCCCCATTTTTGGCATTTTTTTCACAAATACGAAACTCCTCCTAAACAACATAATTGGACATATAGCCATCAAATACACAAATCATATGACAAATACTCCCCCTTAATCAAACATCAAGTGTATCCAATCATCCAAGTATCTCCCCCTTGGGACAAAAAGATGCCAAAAAGCATGACGAACAATCACGCATATACTTTAAAATCTCCCCTAAATGTAACATTCACCATAAACAAAGTGATGTCTCCTCCTTGGAACAAAAACATAATCATAATAATCACCAATAGATGCAGAGGAAAAATCATAAACACGCCAATATCACAATTTACCACCATTCAAAACACTGAGAGATATGCCCGAAAGAGAGAGATACCCGAAAAAGATCCATATCGATGAGAGAGCTGAGAAGTCTTCGGTGGAGCCAAATAGAAATCACAGTGAAAACTACTAAAAAGATGAAACAACAATAGCAACAAAAAAAACTAAAGAAAATATGTTCCTTTTTTGTTTTTGTTTTTTTTAAACAACACAAAAAATACTTCAAAAATATAAAGCACACTATCCCTGTGCCCTTCAAAGAATCTCAAACCTGGTGTTTTTCTTTGGCTCGAACGAAGATGCATAACATAAGTTTCCTGTAAGTTCTTGATAATCAACCCTTTCTCTTTCTCTTGTTTTTCTTCTTTCACTCACATCCCCAAAAACATTTTCTGCTGGATGGTTTCTTCGGATTTGAGATGAAGAGCCTCGGTTCAAATCAACTTTCATTGTTTTAGTTGATTCATCATCCGAAGTAACTAAAAGTTCTTCAGTTTCTGCAGTTATTTCCTCAGCAGTAACTAACTGCAAATCTGGGCATTTTCTGGTTTTCTCTTCACTACATTTTTGTGCTTGTACTTGACCCTTTATAATCCAAGCTTGCTTCGATACCATGGGATGCTGCTGAAAACTTAATGGAGAACGTCTAGATTTTCGATTTTGGTCCCTTTGAAATATCATTTGAAATAACTGATAACATCTTGGCCTTATATGTCCAATGACTCCACAAAAATGACATGTAGGTATAAATCTATCACTCTTTTTCGGTGCTTCTACTTCTTGGGTTGATCTGGACATTTCAAATTTTTCTTCATTCACTTTCGAACACTCGCTTTAATAGCCTATGCCTTCGAAGTTTCCTTTAACCTTACCAGTTTCTATCAACTTATCAAGTTTTTCGGTGCCTTCATTCAACATCCTCAATCCCTTTTCAGTACTAACTAATTTCATTCTCACGTCTCCAAGCTCATCTGAGGTCATTGCTAGCTTCTTTTCCAATTCTCGTATAGTATTCTTCAAACTAAGATTCTCTTCTTTCAAACTCTCATTCTTTTTCTGCATTTTCATCCATTTCTCATACAAGGCTTTGTAATTCTCATGGGTATTCTCAACTTCATCATCATAGCTGCTTCTGTCACTGTCATAGTCTGAAATTGAATTCCGGGCTGAACTGATTCTGAAATGTTCAAGTCTTCACCCTGCTCATTGCATCGGTTACTTCCTTCTCGATTCTTCGCTAGACAAGTAATCGGATTTTGTTAATAATGCAACCAACCAGTCTTGCATTATTTATCATTTCTTCCTCACTGCCGAAATCACTTTCAGATTCATTTTCACTCCAGGTGGTTGTGAAGGACTTTCCTCTTTGTTTCTTCAACGTGTTAGCACATTCGGATTGAATATGTCCAAATCCCTGACATTCATGACACTGTATTCTTCTTTCCTTCCATTCGCCTCTTTGTGCCTTGACTTGTTGTCTTCGGTTATTACTTGATGAACTTCCACCATATTATCTAGAGTCGGGTCTATCCTTTTTCATTGTTTTCAGCCATTACTGAAATTTCTAGTGAGCAACACCATATCTTCATTCTCATCTGACTCATCTTCTACATTGTTCACACTTTTTCTAACTTTCACTTTCAATGCCAATCCTTTACTTCTTTCTTGCTTACCTCTTAAGAGATTCATCTCAAAATTTGTGAGAATGCCGATAACTTTTTCCAATGACAGATTATCAATGTCATGAGCCTCTTCTATTGCTGCAATTTTTGAAATAAATCTCGGTGGCAGCGATCTCAACGTTTTCTTGACCAATTTCACATTAGAGTACTTCTTCCCTAGTTGATGTGCTTGATTGGCTATATCTCTCAATCTTTCATGAAAATCTCCAATTATTTCATTCTCATCCATCTTCAACTCTTCAAACTGCACCGCTAATATCTGTAGTTTTGACGATATCACAGATTTAGACCCTTCATGAATAGTTTGTAACATGTCCCACGCTTCTTTTGCCGTTTCACATGCTGAAATCATTGAGAAGCGTCCTTCGTCAACAGCACTGAATATTGCATGTATTGCTTGTGAATTTGCCAGTGCACTTTCTTCTTCCTGTCTAGTCCATTCAGATGGATCTTTTTGAATTGTCTCTCCTGATCATCAACGATCATTGGATGAGTCCAATCGTATACTACCGAATGCCAGGCTCTGGACCCCTGAGCTTGAATGAAGAATTTCATCCGGGATTTCCGTGATGGATAATTCGATCCATCCAATAGTGGAGGTCTGGTAATTGATGCACCCTCTCTAGTAGCCATATCTGCGAATCTCGGATCTGCACCAACTTGCTACCAAGTTCTGAATAGGTGACCCGCTCTAATACCAATTGAGAAAATTAAATCGTCAATAAAATCGCAGACTGTCCAAAATTAATTTTTCCGCATAAGTAAATCAACAATCGTAAAAGCAAAGCACAAAAAACACCGACGTTTGGTAACGCAGTTCGGCACACTTTGCCTACGTTTGCGGGGCCCTCACCCAGATTAAATTCTTTCACTGTAGTCCACAAAAGTTACACAAGATTGATCTACTCCTTAAGACCCAATCTATGTAACCAACCCGTAACCTAACTACCCGTGAAAGATTTTCACGCCCAATAACACGACCAACTCGTGTTAACCTCGTCAAAAGATTTTTCTAACTATTTCTACTCAAAAACAAAGACAAATAAAACAGGAACGCAACAATTTCAGATCTAAAATTCTTCACTAAAATATTCAAGTAAAGGCACCAACTATAAGTGTACTCATCTGTGACAAGGACTTCAGTAATCAAACCATCAAACAAGAACTCAACAAAACAACAATCACAAGATGACCCTTGAACGACTTTTGATAGAGATAACACCAGTGATGCAATGCTGCTCTAAGTAGACTCACGAAACTAGCTCAAAACAGAAGATCAAAAGCAAAACAGAGCAACATCAAATCGACAGCCTACACTCCAGCGTGGTTCACCAAAAAGACAAAGGGTGTGTGCAGATTCCTCTAGCCACCAAAAAACCCGTCATGTTCTCCAAAAAAAATCAAATTAAAATCATTAGCCACCCAAACTCCTTCTAGGTTTTTTTAAGTTGCGTGAACACCTGAACTTTTATCATGACAAGGACTTTGTTCATAATAAGGAGATATGCACCAAATAGATAGTATTAGACTTCTCCTTGAAATCAAACTAGTGGGCCATGTACATATAACGTGAACTCAACTCAAAAGTTTAACAAACAAAGCCATCTTGTCAAAAGTTCAATAAACAAATCACAACAACCCATCTTTATCAATCCAATTAATAATTGTAATTTTCTTATATGTCCAATTTAAAATGCCAAAATTAAACAAAGAATATAGAAAATATATTCTAATGTAAGGGAATGAAGTAGACAAGAGATTTAAGAAGATCGGTTTTACATTTTAAAACTGTATTTTAGATCACAACATACAAATCTTAAAGATTTTAAAAATACAATCTTAATTTAGAAGGTGAACATTAAGGTTACATATTCAACTTATAGAAATAATTTCTTTATAAAATATAAAAAGAATAACGCATATATTATGACCTCTCTAGTCTTCTTCTACAAAACATGAAATCTTGTGTATTGAATACGTTGATTTTTATATATTTAAAATTAAAATAAAATAAATAATATACACAAATTAAAGATTAAGATAAATTACCACAAATTAAAACATTTTATGAAAAGGTGATTTTATATATTATGCAACATTAGGTTTTTCTTAAACAAGCACATATTAAAGTACAATTTCTATTTAATATGTAAAAAGTTGAAATATATGATGATTTTTTTCAAAAAGTAATAAGGCATCGAATGATAAATTAGTACCTTATTTGAGTAATTAATATGACAAAGAGTCTCAACTCATATGACTATTAATATAATAATTTTAAAATAGTGAAATTATAATTCAATAGAAGAGTTTGTGATTATGAATACATAAATCTATCTAAACACTTTATTAATATAAAACCAAAAATAATGAAAAGATAAAAAAATTAATAAAATTGATAAATACAAAAAATAATAATTAAAATAAAAAGAAAAACAAATAAAAATTATAGCTAATCAAGTCTTAAGAATCTTATCCGAATTCTACATTATAAAATTCACTTTTCATTTTTTATTAGATCCATATGTATTCTAAGAAATAAAAGATTAAATTAGAGTGGTGTAGTTATTATCAAAAGGATATTATAAGGACGTATGAATCAAAAGTGTTGTAATGCTTGACCCCTCCACAAGGCAAAGAAGGATGCATGTTTGTTATTTCAAATGTGGCTACTTGGCATGCAAATGAATGTACTTGACGTTTTCTTCATTCAACAAATGCGGCTGTCCACAAATCAAAGAAGGTGGGCATTAACTTCAACAAATGCAGCTGGTTCATGCATTCGTTCATTCAACAATTGTGGCTGGTTTATTCTTCAACAATTATGGCTGTAGGTTGAAGATCTTGGACGGATGCTTTCATTCATCAGCTATAAATAGAGGAGATGTTTGCAAGCTTTAAACACTCAATTTTTCTTTCCCTTATGCTAAAATCGTCTATCTTCTTTGTATACTTCTAAGCCTTTGTACCATTCTCCACGTATTAATAAAAGTGTTCACCCTCTGGCCGTGGACGTAGGTCACATTGACCGAACCACGTAAATCTTTGTGTTCTGTCCTATTTATTTTTATCTCTTTTTATTTTTGTTATTATTTGTCGGGTTATTAAATTCAACCGATATCCGATCCGATGGCATTATATCATAACAAAAAATATGCCTGTAAAACGAGGGGAGAAGAATAGAAATCTGGAAGTGAGATGTCAATTGGATGAATGACCAGGAAGAGTTCTTGGTTGGCCGTGAAGTCTCCGAGTTCAGGCATAGCTGAATCAGCCACAGCTTCTGCACATAGAACTCCTTCACCATTGCAATCTATTTCAATCCTGCCATTTTGATCCTTTCCAAGTCTACTAGCGACAGGATAAAATGGCACAAGAACTTTGCTTAGAAACTCTTTGAGAACTAAAGGGTCAAAAAAATTGTGAGAACCGTTGAACTTATTGAAGAAGAGAACTTGGGCATAGCCAACTCTTGTTTGCAATACGTCTGCATTGGACAGCCATAGACGCCGTTTGGGGTGTTTCTTCAAAAGGGCAGACCGTAGTTGAATCCTTTATAACGATCTTCATCTCCAAACTCTTAGGTGGATACTATACTCAATTGCTTTCGCCACCAGTGAAGTAAGATTTTGCCGAACTTTTGCTGGATGAAGAGAACAAGTAGCTGATAAGATGAGTTCAAATAATGGTGGCGAGTATCACAATTTTGTAGAATGAAATTGCCAATGCGTTCGTCGTGTAAATTTTTTAAAAGATATTACAAGATACATTTTTTGTTTATATTACTTGCCAATCATGTGAATTTTTATTTAAAAGTGATAATATATGTGTTATGATATTTTGGGTATTATTATAATCGGACATTTTAATTATTTGAGGGATATTATTACTATCAATATTTTATCTTATGTGGGATTCTTTGAAGATGAGATTTATTAAAGTGAAAATCTTAATTATAATAGGATTTAATTGTAATCAAATCACCCTATCTTGGCGTAGATAAGATGTAGATATTTTGTGATTTTTGAACTTGACTACCTATTTTGAGAATAATGACTATCTAAAGCAACTGATATCTTTGGTGATGTTATTTACATTGGACAGCTGATTTTTATATGCTGATTGAGTAATTTATTAGGGTTGTTTTATTGTTGCCTTTGTGGGAAAAATAGATAAGGACGTAGTGACCTAACAGTTGGATTTTTGGCATATTGAGTGATCTTTGATAGTTGATTCTTTGGTGGTTTGTCCATATTTGTAGTTGCATTTTTTGTCCATCGTGGGTGATGTTCTGGGCTGTCTTTACAGTGTTGTTCATGTGAAAAACTCCAACAATTGTGCGTGATTTTTGTAGCTATATTGGTGCTGTCATTTATATAATGTGTGGGGCTACATTGTTATTGGCTTTCGGGTCAATAAACGATAGGTATCTGGCAAATTAGAAGCTGGAGTTTTTAGGGCTATCTTAGATATTATTTTGCAGTTGATTTTACGTTATTATTATCTAACTTTGCAGCTGCATCTTTTCGGCCTTTGAATGACCGTTGTTTGGCCATTTTTGTTTGTTGAGGTTGTGCAATTTGGTAGCTGAATTTTCTGGTTTTTGTGTGATTATGTTTGGGCTGCACATTAGTGGTAGTTTTGTTGGTTGTTGCTTGTATTCTATGATATACGAAAATTTCAGAAAATTCCAGAAAATTTCATGATCTTTGCAGCTGTTGCTCTTGGTTGATGGTATGATTTTATGTTGGGCTGATTAGGCATTAATTGTATGTGTTTTCGTGTCTTTCAGTAATAGTGGTGGTGTATAGAAAATTCCAATAGTTTTTGTAGATTTTGCAGCTTTGATTTTTATGATGTTTATGTGAAGAAACGTTCATATTTATTGGTGATTTTTCTTCTGCTACGTGTGAGGTGTTCCGGTGATAATATCAAAAGACTACATCAATGTTTTTGGTAGACAACTTCCTGTTTTTTCATTAATGAAAAGACATATTTAGAGAGTTGCTTTTATCTTAAATGTTGTCTTTATTTATGTTCATTATTGTTTCTATCACTTGATTTATTTTATTTTCATCATTTATTATCAAATACTATTGAGAAAATTCTTTGTTGGGGATAGTACGAGGTGGTCATGTTATTGAGTGTGATTTGCTTTCACAGGTTGTGAGGACGAGAAATAGTGTCAAGGGTTGAGTGAGTCAATTTAATAAAACTTTGTATAAAACTATTGTCGTAGTGAAAATATTAAATTGTGTAAGGGCCTCGCAGACATAGACAAGTTGTGTCGAACTGCATTACAAATTTTTTATATTGATTTTTTTTACGTTTAATTTATTTATTTTCTTTTGTGTTAATTGCGACTGAACCAAAAAAATTTACGAAACTAGATCCTTTCAAATTTTCAAAAAGTAAGTTTAATACTTTAAACAATGTCTTTCTAAACAGATTTTTAAAGGAATAAACTTGGGATAGGATAATTTGAGTAATTTTTAGAAGGTAATTAAGATATGTGCAACCAAATTAAAAGCATGATATTGAACTTCAAAACATGTCTAAACCCGAAGGCTTTTACGGCAATGGAGGGTGGAGACTGAAAAAGAAACAAAAAGGAGAGAAACTATTGAAGCAATAACAGTTTAGACTATGTAGTTATAGAGAGAGAGATAGTACAGAAAAGACAAAGATAAAGACAAAGATGAGAGAATACAAAAGAGCTCAGGCTTTTGGTATTCTGGTTACTTTAAGTTGCATTAATTGAGAATATTAACATATTATAACTATAGGACAGTGGTAGAAGGTTTAAGCTGTCAATCTGTTGTAGTCTTGTCTTTGACAAGTTTTCTCTGTCTTGTCTTTGACAAGTAGTTTTCGATCTTTCAAAAGTTTGGGTTTTTCTGGCCTATTTCTTTGTTTCGATGGAGTCTGCGGAGATAAATATGATTAATGAAAAATGTCATCAAATGACCATTGAAGAGTCGGGGGAAGAAGGGGTGGTTATTAATGGAGGGGATATTGAAGGAGTGATTGATGTTCGCTGGAGTTTGGTACGTAGCTTTTTAGCGAAAAAACCAATTCATGCGCAGTCGATGAAGGATACATTGGCATCATTGTGGCGACCTGTTATGGGGGTATATATTAAGGATATTGATGCTAACATATTTATTTTTCAATTTTTTCATAAAAGGGATGTGCAAAGGGTACTTAATGATGGTCCATGGACGTTTGATAATCAACTCTTACTGCTTAAAAATTATGTTTGATTGATCACCCGGAATCTATGATCTTGTATAAGGCTAAATTTTGGGTGTAGGTTCACAAACTTCCGGTGGGGTTTATGTCTGAAAAAGTTGCCCAAACAATCGGGAGTTTTTTATGTGAGTTTGTAAAGTCTGATCTAAACAATTTTATTGGCATTTGACGTAATTATTTGCAAATTCGAGTGGCGGTGGATGTCAACAAGATCATTAAACATGAGATGAAGATTAAGTGACAAGGCAGGGAGTGGGTCATTCTGGGTTTTACGTATGAGAGATTACCTACTGTATGCTTCGTTTGTGGTTTGCTAGGCCATACTGAGAAAGTTTGCAAGGATGTTTATGATTCAGCTGAAGGAACTGTCCTAAGGAAGTTTAATGAATCTATCCGAGTTAGTATGAGGCGCTCACGACCTGCGATGGGCAATCAGTGGCTTCGTGAAATGCCACTGCGAACTAGAACTCCAGGGAGTATGGGGGAGACGATGACAGTTGACAAAACTGATTTAGGAAGGAGCGCAAATTATGGAAGCCATATGGCAAGTGGAGATCATGATTTTGTTTTAAATGCCAAGATTGCAACCGGTAGTGGGAAAGGCAAGGAGATCATGGAGGATTATAGTGAAAGGGAGAAGAATGTGGCATTTATAGGGGACGAGGATGGGGTGGTTTTTCTGGACTCAAAACACAGGCGCATAGTAGAGCTTCAGGGTATGGAGGAGGATGGGCCTGAAAATAGCAACATGCTTTTTGCTATTGTGGACTCAAAAAACACACTATCGGCAGGACCTGTGGATCAAGCTCGCCAGTCCTCATGACTTGTATAAGTTGGAATTGCCGTGGGATGGGTAACCCACGAGCAATTCGTATTCTTCGAGGCTTGGTTTTCACTAAAAAACCCAAACTGTTTTTCCTTATAGAGACTATATGTAGTAGGGAAAAGCTAGATCATATTAAAAGTTTGTTGGGCTTTGAAGGTTTGTTTAGTGTTGAGCCCAATGGCCAGAGTGGGGGATTAGCTTTGTTTTGGAAGAGTAAGAATGGCGTTCGTCTGCTTGGGTATTCTCGCAGATATATTGATGTTGAAATCTGTATCAAAAGGATGAATGGTTGGCGCCTAACAAGTTTCTATGGAAATAGAAGGGAGGAGGGATGGAACTTACTTTGGAATCTCGCTTTTAAATCGATTCTGCCTTGGGTTACTATTTAGGATTTCAACGATATACTACATCAATCAGAAAAACGTGGAGGTAACCCTCAGCCAGATCACCTACTCCTGGGTTTTCAGGTTGCGGTCGCGGACAACAATGTGGTTGATTTGGGAATGAATGGATACGATTTTACATGGTCTCGTGGCAACGACGCTGAGAGTTAGATCGAGGAACGCTTAGATCGGGCGTTGGCTTGTGCTCGATGGATTCAGATGTTTCCCTATTATAAGGTGAGTAATTTGGATGCCACTTCATCTGATCACTCTCATATCTTTTTGAATCCTATTGCCGTGTCAGTTCGAGTGGGTGTTAAAAAGTTCAAGTTTGAAAATGTTTGGTTAAGAGACTCCAAGTTTCTCTCCGTTGTTGAGGCCATATGGAATCAAAATAAGGGGTTTCCTTTGCGGGATAAGTTAAAAGCCTGCAGTGACACTCTAGCAATTTGGGGGAATGAGATAACAGAGAAATTTAAGGAGAAGCTCACAAATCTTAAGACTGATATGAAGAGAGCTCGAAGAGGAGATGGTGGATTGTCTGAGGTTGATTTTCGTCGATTTCAAGAATTATATCATGAAACTCTTAGACAACAGGAGATTTTTTGGAGACAAAGGGCAAAAATGTTGTGGCTTCAAGATGGGGATTCGAACTCCAAGTTATTTCATGCAGTTGCTTCTAAGCGGAGGAGGAAAAATCTTATCACTCAATTAAAAGATCACACAAGAGTGATTCGGGACTGGAACTCGGGTTTGGTGACACTATTGTGGATTATTTTAAGGACCTTTTTACAAAAACTCTGGTACTGACTGTTTCTCAAACGCATAATGATATGTTGTTAAAACCTTATACGACAGAGGAGGTAAAGTGTGCAATATTTAGACTTCACCCTGATAAATCTCCGGGTATGGATGGGATTAATGGAGCTTTTTACCATAATTGTTGGCACATTGTAGGGGAGGATGTAATACGGGATTGTCTTCATTTTCTTCATAGTTGTTATCTACCTGAAGAATTGACTAAGACAGCTATTGTTTTAATCCCAAAGAAGAGTTCGCCTAAGACGTTGGCAGATTTGAGGCCAATTGCTTTATGCAACACATTGTATAAAGTAATTACGAAGATGATTGTTTGTCGGTTGAAGAAAATCCTTCCCACTTTGATCTCGAAAAAATAAAGTGTTTTTGTTCCATGTAGACTCATTTCAGATAATTTCCTTGTGGCCTATGAGATTAACCATTTTTTGAAAAGGAAGACTCAAGGGACGAAAGGCAAAGTAGCTCTTAAGTTGGATATGAGCAAGGCGTATGACAGAATTGAGTGGCACTATTTGGAAGAAGTACTAATCCGGTTGGGATTCCATATCCAATGGATCCGATTGGTCAAATTATGTGTTTGCTCTGTTCAGTATTATGTGACTCATGAAGAAAAAATGCTTGGGCCTATATATCTGGAGCGCGGGCTGAGACAGGGCGATCCTCTTTCGCCTTATTTGTTTATTTTATGTGCGGAGGGACTGTCATTTATGATCCGATCATTCAAGAGTCGAGGCATTATTCATGGCTGTCAAGTTACTGCTGGAGCCCCTGCTGTATCACATCTTTTCTTTGCTGACGATAGCTATATCTTTTTCTCTACACATCTTCGAGAGGCTGAAGCTATTAAAGAGATCTTACATATTTATGAATTGGATTCGGGTCAGCTTGTGAACTTCAACAAATCTTCTATTGGGTTCAGCTCTAATAATCCAACCCAACAGAGGAATGTTATTGTTTCTTGCCTTTCCGTGGAAGTGGGAGCTAGGGAAGCTGCTTGTTTGGGTTTACCTTCTCTTATTGGACGGGACAAGAAGGAAATATTTTCATTCATTGAAAAGAAGCTGTGGAAACGAGTACAGGGCTAGAATAGGACTTTTTTGTCGCGGGCTGGTAAGAAAATTCTTATGAAGTTTGTTGCCCAGTCTCTCCCTAATTATGCTATGACTATTTTTAGATGGCAGGTGGGTGTTCGCAAGAAAGTTGAGACGGTGTTTAATTCTTTTTGGTGGGGCATGAACTTAAGACAAAAGCGAGATATTCCTTGGATGGCGTGGAAGAAAATGTGTTGATCTAAACACCTAGGGGGTATGGGTTTTCGGACTTTTCATAATTTTAATACGACTTTGTTTGGGAAATAGTTTTGGCGGTTGTTGGTTGATACTTCTTCGTTGGCTGCTAGAGTTCTTAAAGCTCGTTATTTTCCATGAAGCACAATATGGGATGCAAAAAGAGGTACTAATCCTAGTTATACTTGGAGTAGTATTTTTTCTAGCATGGATTTTGTTAAAAAAGGTTGTAGGAAGTGTGTTGGAAATGGGAGTACGATTAGTGTTTATGCTGACCCTTGGCTACCAGATGTGGAGAATCCTTATGTCACTTCGATTCTGGATGATGCTTGGCTAAATCTTAGAGTTTCAGATTTGATTTTTTATGATCTCAAACAATGGAATTTGTCCTTAATCTCAGCTTTGTTTAATGAGCGAGATAGAGATTTAATTCTTCGGATTCCTTTGAGTTTACATCGAAGTATTGATGATTGGGTTTGGGCTCTTGATAGGAAAGGAGTATATTCAATTAAAAGTGCTTATCGTTCTATCCATGTCGCCCCTCAAGATTTGAATCAGGTTCTTCCCTCTCCTATTTGGAAGCAATTTTGGTCTCTGAACATCCCTGCTAAGATGAAAAATTTCTTTTGGCGTTCGTTAAATGCTTGCTTGCCAGTACGCGTTCTCCTCGTACATAAAGGTGTGGATTTTTCGCCTTTGTGCCCTCTTTGTAATATTGGGCCTAAATATGTCTCACATATCTTATTTGAGTGTTGTTGTGCTAAGGAGATGCGGTCACTTTCCCATTTGGTTTTCTTCCATTCCATCTCTGTTGTGTTGCCTGATTGGTTTTCTTTTTTTGCACATAACTATACCGATGATGATCAATGTTTGGCTATATCTATTTGTTGGGCATTGTGGAAGAATAGGAATGATTTGGTTTGACATGGACTTCAACATTCAGCTCAAGCTATTTTGTTTCTAGCCCGCTCGATGTTGAGGAATTAGAATAATGCTAGGAGGTGCCAATTTGCAGCTGTACGTAAAGTCATTGCTACTCCTCTTTTATGGCAGAAACCACCAATTGGTTTCATTAAAATTAACACAGATGTCGCTATTTTCAAAGAGTCGAGGAAGACTGGTACTGGATTTGTTGTTCGGAACAGTAATGTTGATTGCATAGCGGTTGGTAGTAATATCTTTCTGAGGATTTTGGATCCGTCAACAACAGAGACTATAAGTATTCGTAAAGCTTTAAGCTGGGTTAAAAAGCAACATTTACACTATGTTATTATTGAATAAGATTCGTAATTGGTTATTCAGAGTTTTCTTTCAAATAGTCGCAATCGGTCGGAAGTTGATTTCATTGTTAATGATTGCTTAGTTCTTTGTAATTCCATTAATGATATTCATTTTGGGTTTTGTAAAAGGTCTGCGAATTGTGTAACTCACACTCTTGCGAGAAATGCTAGTTTTATTTCAGGTCTTGTTTATTGGGATTTCTCTTTCCCCACTTGTATTTCTTCAGCTTTAGCTGCGGACAATTGTTATTAATGAAGATTTCTTTGTTGGATTTAAAAAAAAGCATGGAGCATATATGACATCTAAAAATTTGCTCACATTTTTATTTATACAATAAAATTTTAATATGACTTAATGTACCGTTTGATAAGAAGTTAATTTTATTAATTTTTTATTTACTTAATATCTCTGTATAAATGTTTTGAAAATAGTAAAATTTAATATTGGTTCAGTCTAATTTTGCTGAGGCTGGGCGTCGTTGTTTGAATCCATGAGCTCAATTAACTTCAACCAGGAAGTATCTGCAAAACAATAAGGCACACCGGGGGTTGATCGCCTGCAGGCCCCTCCGATGTTTAAGTTAGTTCTTTTTCCGTAGGTTTTGTGTCTATGAATAAAGAGTAATAGGGTTTTCCAGGTCATACCTGCGTTATGAGGAGATAATGAACTTATATAGTAAATACCTGCCAAGTTTAACTCATCATCTTAGGAATGGGTCGATCGGCCCACATGCCATCCTAGGGTTGGACCTGGGCCTAGTACGACCGACCCAACCATAAGCTCCCTACTCCTCGAGTCCGATCAAGGAGAAGGATCGATGGAGTACATAGGGTTCATGCAGCTCGCCTGGATGACAACTAGTGATAGGCCCGACCGATCGGACATCGACGTCTAGTTAGAGCACTGAGTTTAATCATTACCTACGGCATGTATCCTCTGACGGATTTTCAAAATTTGAAAGGGAGCGTCCTTTCGTGTTGCTTTATGGTCATGCGAGTCTTTTCAACTGCTGCGCCACTCTGGGTGTTTAACAATTTGCTGTAGTGGACCAGCTGATTTGATGCACAGAAAAATGGCAGGAAGAAAGCCAATCGAGAAGAGAAGGGAAACAAAAGAGGGCAGAAAGGAGAGAAAGAGAATAGAGGATGAGAATATTGTAAATTGATTTTCTTGTTGTCTTCCTTTGACAACTGTAGCAACATATATTCTCAGTGTTTGTTGTAACCGAATACAGAAATGATAAAATAGTAAAACAATTTATGCTAGCCAACCCATTATCTGATTTTATTTAGTGGACCCGTAGCCTTGTAACAGCCCTCCAAGTCCATACCTAGTTGGTCATAACACTCCTTGCCTCTTAAAAGAACCCTTGACCTCAGGGGTTAAAATTTGGGAACTGGCTTCGGATATATCGAGGATCCTCCCACGTGGCCTCCTCGACTTCTCGATCCTTCCACCGCACGAGCCACTTCAAGCTGTTTGGGTTACCACGGGTGACGAATCACTTCTCTATCATGGCTTCGGGTCGGTCTACTGTTGGTGCTGCTCCGTCCTCCACTAGTTCACCAGATGGTGTTGTTCCCAACCCCAGCGCCTTCTTCAACAACGACACGTGAATCACTGGGTGGATTCGACTCCCTGCTGGTAAATCCAACAGATACGCGACTGCTCCGACCTTCTTCTTTACCCGGTAAGGCCCGTAATATTTAGCGCTCAACTTCTGATTTTTTCGTTTACTCACAGAGTTCTGACGGTAAGGTTTCAATTTTAAATAGACCAGATCTCCTTCTTCAAAGGTTCGCTCGATCCTTCCTTTATCCACCTGAGCCTTCATCCTATCTTTGGCCCTGAGGAGATGCAGCCTAAGTGAGGAAAGCATGCGTTGACGCTCATCCAGGTAACGATTGACACTTTCCACAGGTGAGGGTAACTCCAAGGCCGCCGCTTGTGGTGGCGGAGGGTATCCATACAGGGCTTGGAATGGCGAGGTCTGAATGGCGTTATGAAAGTTGGTGTTGTACCACCATTCGGCTAAGTGAAGCCATCTGTGCCACTTCTCTGGGTGCTGGTGAGTCATACATCTCAGGTAAGTTTCCAGACACTGATTTACTCTTTCTCTCGCCTGATACATTTGTGGGTGATATGATGAACTCATTTTGAGTTGTGTTCCCATGTTTTTAAACAATTCCTTCCAAAATAGTCTAGAAAATACCTTATCCCTATCTGAAATAATGGACTCAGGAGTCCCATGTAGTTTATAGACTCCTTGCATGTACAATTTCGCCACATCCAAGTCGTGAATGGGTGAGATAGGGCTAGGAAATGTGCATACTTTGTATATGTGTCTACCACCACCATAATTACATTCTTTCCTTCAGAATTCGGTAGGCCTTCTATAAAATCCATAGATATCTGCCTCCAAACTCCTTCTGGTACAGGTATAGGTTGCAGTAACCCAGTGTAGGGGATATTTTCGTGTTTGCACTTCTGGCAGGTTTCACATGTTTGAATACAACCTTTCAGCTTATTCTTCATACCTGGCCAGTAGAATAGTTGTTTGAGTCTATGATAAGTGGCCTTGAATCCTGAGTGTCCACCTGTGGAGGATGAATGAACCTCCTTTAATATTGTTTCCCTAAGGTTACCTGTAGCTCCCACATACAATCTTCCCTTGTACCTTAGAATTCCACCTTTGAAGTCAGTAAGGAGCAGTCCTATGGTGTTTTGTAGGGCCACCAATCTGACTGTTGAGCTTCTACATCCCCTTCATAACTTTCTACTAATTGTTTTACCCAGTCTGGTTGAGTAGTAGTTAATGCATGAACTTCTGCTTCTTCTGGTTCAAACTTGCGTGACAGTGCATCTGCTGCTTTATTCTCTTGCCCCTTTCTGTATTGGATGGTGTTGTCAAGTCCCATGAGTTTAGTTAAACTCTTCTTCTGCATCTGAGTTTGAATCCTTTGTTGCAGAAGATACTTTAGGCTGTAATGATCTGTTTTAATAATGAAGGATGTGGCCTCTAGGTAGTGTCTCCATTTGTCTACAGCTGAAGTGATGGCTAATAATTCTTTTTCATAGATTGATAGGTTCTGATTCCTAGGACAAAGAGCCTTGCTGAAGTAAGCAATAGGTCTCTTTCCTTGCATAAGGACTGCTCCAATTCCACAGTTGCTAGCATCCGTTTCTAAGATGAATGGTTCTTGGAAATTGGAAGGGCTAGCACTAGAGCTGATGTCATAGCCTCTTTCAGTTGTTGAAAGGCTTGCTCTGCTTCCTGTCCCCAATGAAACTGATCCTTCTTCAGTAGGGTTGTTAGGGGTTTACTAATCCATCCATAACTCCTGATGAACTTCCTATAGTAGCCAGTGAGACCAAGGAAACCCCTTAAGGCTTTGACAATAGTGGGTGTTGGCCAATCCAACATTGCCTGAATCTTTGAGGGATCAGTAGCTACTCCATTCCCTGATAGAATGTGCCCTAAGTACTCCACTTTGTCTACCCCAAAAGCACATTTTCTCTTTTTTGCAAATAGTTGTTGCTGTCTCAATATTTGCAACACAATTCGTAGGTGTTTCTTATGAGTTGCAAGGTCTGAACTATATATAAGGATATCATCAAAGAAAAAAAGAACAAATTTGCGTAGGTAAGATGCAAATACTTGGTTCATTAATGCCTGAAAAGTTGCGGGGGCATTTGTGAGACCAAAGGGCATTACCTTGAATTCATAATGCCCTTGGTGAGTCCTAAAGGTAGTCTTGTGAATGTCTGTGGAAGTCATTCTGATTTGATGATAACCAGATGTTAGGTCGATCTTGGAGAAGATCATAGCTCCATGTAGCTCATCCATCAAATCTTCTACGATGGGGATAGGAAATTTATCTTTGATGGTAATGTCATTGAGCCCTCGATAATCTACACAAAATCTCCATGTGCCATCTTTCTTTTTGACTAGCAGTGCTGGGGAAACGTAGGGACTATGACTGGGTTGTATTATTGATGCATCTAACATTCCTTGCACTAGCTTTTCAACTTCAGTTTTCTGGTAATAAGGGTATCTGTAAGGTCGTAGGTTGACAGGTTTTGAATGAGGTTTTAAGGGTATTTGGTGGTCTAAAGCCCTGTGGGGGGGTAAACCTCTAGGTTCTTCAAAAACATCATTATACTCCTCTAAGAGTACAAGTAAGTAGGGGCTAATTTCCTGAGGTTCCTTTTCTTCAATTAAGAGGAAGATGTGCCCAGTCATGTCCTTGATTCCTTTCTTGAAAAGTTTCTGGACCCCTGTTCCACTAAGAATTTGAAGAGCTTTGTGCTCTTTTTGAGCTTTCAAAACCACCCTATCATTACCATTGTTCACAGTAACTTCTCTGGATTTTAAATCAAAACAAATAGGGTTGTGTGCTTCCATCCAATCTAACCCCAAAACTAACCCGCAACCTCCCAGATTGAGTATCTTTGGGTCTGCACAAAATTTATGCCCTTGCATCACCCAAGTGAAGTTCTTAATTTTATGAGTGGATGTTAATTTTGCTCCATTAGCCACTGTCACAGTTAATGGTGTTATTTCCTCCCTTAACATATCAAGCATTTTTACTATAGTGTCATCTATGAAGGAATGAGTACTACCCGTGTCAATTAAGACACTCACCTCATGATTTCTTACCCTTCCTTTGATTCGAAATGCATTAAGTGATTTCCCACTTAAGGCATTCAACTGTATTACTGTATCTTCAGTCCCATCATTAACTCCTTCCATAGTAACTGTTGTCCCTTCCTCTGCCAATTCCTCCTGATCTCCTTCCTCCTCCATTTCCTCAACGAGCATATGTAGGATCTGTTTAAGTTTGCATTGGTGACCCTGAAAATATCTATCCCCACACTTATAACACTTGCCTGGTTCTCTGGTATATGCAGGTTTACTATTGGTTGATTTGTTGAGGTTAATTGTTGTGGTTTTGTGGTTTATGGTTTGGTTGAGGTAGTGAGGTTTGTTGGATATGACTGAAGTGGTTGCCTTGTTTGCATTGTAGGGTTTGGATAGTTGAGGTGTCGGGCATTTATGAAGAGCTTCATTCAGCTTTGTTTGTTCATAAGCTTCTTGAAGAGTAGATGGTTTAAACCTCTTGTTGCCCATCCAAATCTTCCGCAAGCCTCCAATGAACACTTTCACGTGTATTCTTGTGTTAATCCAGGAGTCATTCTTCTCACAAGGGACTTAAGTTCTTCAAACTTCTCCTGGTAAGCCTCCACCGTATCAATTTGTTTGAGTCTATGGAATTCCTCCACCACATTAGCTTCAGTATAGCTAGTGAATCTACTGCATAACCCCTCTGCAAACTCTTCCCAACTCAGTTCTGATTTTCCTTCTTTCCAATCTTGATACCAGATATCCGGTTTCTCCTCCAGAAACATGGCAGCAGATTCTACCTTGTGCTCATCAGGTATGTTATAGATTTGGAATATTTTTTGACACTTTCTAATCCATAACCTGGGCTGCTTGCCATCGAAATGACTGAAATCCATTTTGGGCCATAACATATTGGGTGTTTGGAGTATTGGAAGGGGATTGGTAGCCTATAAATCTGGTGCTGGGTTTGTGGTATTATTTGTGGGTATATGCTTGGTGTTTGGTATTGGTAAGGGTGGTGAGTGTAGTATTCCAGCATATGTTCTAGATGAGGGTGAGGCAGTTGTAGTGGTAGGGTTAGGGTTTTGATTGGTTTTAATGGTTTCCAATAGGGCTAGTATGGTCTTCAAGTCTTTTGTTGGTCTCAAGCTGGACTTTGGTCATCTCAAGTCCAGCATATGTTCTTCAAGTCTTTTGTTGGTCTCAAGCTGGACTTTGGTCATCTCTGCCTGCATGTTTTTCGTTTGTGTTTCTAATGCCTTCACTTGTTCATCCAGGGTTTTCAGTCTGGTACCTTCGTGAGCCATTGCAGCTAGAATGCTCTGATACCAAATGTAGTGGACCAGCTGATTTGATGCACAGAAAAATGGCAGGAAGAAAGCCAATCGAGAAGAGAAGGGAAACAGAAGAGGGCAGAAAGGAGAGAAAGAAAATAGAGGATGAGAATATTGTAAATTGATTTTCGTTTTCTTCCTTTGACAACTATAGCAACATATATTCTCAGTGTTTGTTGTAACCGAATACAGAAATGATAAAATAGTAAAACAATTTATGCTAGCCAACCCATTATCTGATTTTATTTAGTGGACCCGTAGCCTTGTAACAGCCCTCCAAGTCCATACCTAGTTAGTCATAACATTTGCCATGATTCAGGTTTTGTCATGCGTTCAACTTCGATTGGTGCGCCCGTTCAATAACTGCTTGGAATCGACAAATTTCCTTCGCTACAGTTTCTGCGCATTCTCTCTACTCTTCATCTCTTTGCTTGCAGTCATCGGAATTTCCTTTTCACCACTATCCAAACTCCAAACCTCAGTCACCGAACTAGGTACATCCTCTCTCCTTTCCTCATTCTATACATTTTCTTTTTAGTAACCATGTCGTCGACTAGCCTTAAGAGTGAATCTAGACTTAGGGATGATACCACCTCCTCCTCTTTTTCATTGTCTCATCACCGATGTTTGTTGCAAACGTCTACGAGACTTAACGAAGAAGTAGATACAGCCCAGAAAGAGCTCCACCGGAAACTAGTCGCCGAAAGTGCTTTACAAATTGTTGGGCCGCTTGAGAGAGCGGCGGAAGCGATGTAGACGTCGGAGGGGGGGGGAATGAAGCACCGGACGCAGAGGAATATGAGGAAATCACGTCGAGTGACCGGAAAGATGGGCAAGTCGTTGAAAAGTCACCGAGCCACCCATCGACGATGACCGAAAGGGAATTGAATCGATCAATCATCAAAAATAATATTTCTTTGTCTGGGGACCTAGGTTGGCACGCAAGAACGAGCGGATCTATAACAATATGGGAGGCTATTTTGCTGTTTCAGACAGCTTTTTCTCGATCGGTGGCATGAGGTTTCCGTATGTCCCAATCATCGATGAGGTATGCTACGCCTATAAATTAAGGCCGAGCTAGATCCCCCCGAATGGTTGGAGGTTCATTAACGGTCTTGTCCTGCTGTGCCATCATTTCAGGTGTCCCCCATCGGTCGGTATTCTGCTTCATTTTTTTAGAATGAATCAAAGCTCAATCACTAGGGCCGGGATCCCTCATTTCCAGTATAAAGACGCTAGGTATCGTCCTACTGGAACAGCTCTGTTAGTCAAGGCCTGGAGGACGAAGTAATTCTTTATGAGGCCCCCGGATCTACCTTTGAGTCCAAGCCGTGGAGATATCCCCTGATTGAGCAATGGAACGACACTTCTAATTTGTCCTTTACTAGAAATGAATCTGAAGTGATCGACCGAATTAAGGCGCTCAGTCAGTATGTTTTCGACAGTCTTATTCAGAGGTATCGTGGAGGGATTGGCCAATGTCTTTTTAATTAATCCCCCGCCTCGAATTAACAGGCTAGAAGAAGACACTGCCCCTTCTGGTTGACTCCTCATAGTTTAACTACCCTTTTTCATGAATATTAATTTCGATTTCTAGCCTGCTTCTATGATTGTGCAGCCATGGTGAAACTCAAGGATCTCACCTCGCCCTCCGATTCTCCCAAGTCCAAAAGCCAGCACAAAGTCACTAGACCTTCCTTGAAGACGAAGGAGCGAAGCAAGAAAGTGGAGGTCAGCAAAGATATCGCTCAGCCGATTGCACCTGACAGGTCCACAGCGCTGCTGTCCCAATCGGCTGATGAGAACCGAGTGGTTATGGAAGAAAAAGTGGAACGACCACTCAAAAGAAAGAAGACCGCTCGAAGTGTTGAACGATCGCCCCGCCATTTGGACAAAGGTAAGGGGAAGGAGCAAGTGCCTAGCTCCGAAGAATGGGTTTCCACTATCAGTCTAAATAAGGCTGCTTCGCTTAAGGATACCAATGTGGCTCTTCATGTTGCCCAGAAGGTTGTCCCTCCTGCGGACGAAGAGTTTCTGGATTCGTTGGGAGACAAGGAGATGATAGTTGGTCTTGTGCGCGGCTTAGCAGAGGTAATCTCCAACCCCAACTTTTTTTTTAAACAAAGTTCTTCGTAGAATCTGGCGTTCGCCTCTGGAATGTACCAGCGTATTGATCGCTTCGCTGAAGTCACCCGGTCGATGGACCAGGAGATTAAAGATCTTCTTAGCCAGGTTACCATTTTGAGGATTCAACTTTCAGAGATGGAGAAGGAAAAGAACATAACAATTGCGTCAAGAGACGAGGTGGAGGAGGAGAAGAACAAAGCGGTTGCGTCGAGGGACGAGCTGGAAAAAGAGTACCGAACATTACATCTCAATAATGAGGGCATGAAGGAGGAAGTTCTCAATGCCAATGCTAGAGCCAATATGGAAGAAGAGCTCCGTTTAAAAGTCCTCCATGGCTGCCACAAAGCGGTGCTACATAAAGTAAGGGCTGAGAACAAATTGCTTGAGCTACAAAGCTCTGTCAAAGAGCAGAGGGTTAAGGCAATCAAACGATGAAAGAAGCGATTTTTAAATGATGAATGCAAAGAATTTGCTTGCGATTTGGCGCTTTCCATCCTGAAAAATTGCCATGGCGTTCTCTTCCTTGATGGGTCGAACCGTCCTTCGTTCGAGGACTTTATCGAGCCAATGCTTCCCACAGAGCTCGACCTTTCACTCAAGGAGGTGAAGGAGATAGCTGAGAAAGATAAAGAGACATTACCGGATGAGCTGCTGGACCTTAGTTCAGATGAGGAAGAAGAGCGAGCTCACGGGGGTGTCTCTCCAGTTGCTCCTTCAAACCCTGATCTTGTCTCAGCTGCTTTGCCGACCTCTGAAACTACTCCTCCCACCGATCTAGCTACTGGTACTTCTCCCCCTACTGAGGGGCCAAAGTGATTTATGTAATAGGACCTTCAAAGCTCATTTGGTTGGGCTTGTGACCAGAACAAATATATGAGGAAATAAAACCTCTCTTATTTTTGTCCTCCGTTGTCTTCTTTATTCTGTGTGCGTTCGATTCACATTGATCGATAGTGAGGTTCAAGAGAATCATGGCTGAACAATGCGAAGGAACCTGGTCAAACGATGTGGAGGCCGAGCGATCCAAGATTGCTTTCTTAATATTACCTGATTCCAAGATCTGGTCTTGGTAACCTAGCCGAACGATGTTGAGGTCGAGCAATCCAAGATTGTTTTCTTGGTATCACCTGGTTCCAAGATCCGGTTTTGGTAACCTGGCTGAGCGATGTTGAGGTCAAGCGATCCAAGATTGTTTTCTTGGTATCGCCTGGTTCCAAGATCCGGTCTTGGTAACCTGGCCGAGCGATGTTGAGGCAGAGCGATCCCAGATTGTTTTCTTGGCATCGCCTGGTTCCAAGATCCGGTCTTGGTTACCTGACCGAACGATGTTGAGACCGAGAGATCCAAGATTGTTTTCATGGCATCGCCTAATTCCAAGATCCGGTCTTGATAACCTAGTCGAGCGATGTTGAGGCCGAGCGATCCAAGATTGTTTTCTTGGCATCACCTGGTTCCAAGATCCGGTCTTGGTAACCTAGCCGAGCGATGTTGATGACAATCAATCGGTAGAATATCTCCCTTTAGCCCAACTTAACAAGACTTTCTCTGCCAAGAAGTTTGGAACCCTTTATTGATGATGATAAGGGCGTGGGTCGTTAAAAAATCTGATTGGCAAGGCCAGAAAAAAGGTACCCACTAGTTACATACAAAGAAATAAATGAATTGAAGTAAAACTTATCTATTGGTATAATGTCTTCAGGTTTTGGGAATTCCAGAGCCTCGGTAGAATCTTGTCGTTCGTGTCGCGCAGGACGTAAGAGCCTTGTCCGGCTTGTTTGACCACTTGATAGGGTCCTTTCCATATTTGACCGATCTTTTCAGGATGTTTTCCTGCTGCCTCGGCCTTTCTTAGAACATAACCACCAATCTTTAAGTTGCTAGGCTTTACCCTTTTTTTGAAAAACTTTGTTGCTTTTTGTCTGATGGCTTCTGAAAGAGCGGCTGCCCTATCCCTGTCTTCACTGAGAAGTGCAAGTTCTACCCTGCGAGTTTTATTATTCTGTTCTTCTTGATAACTCGAAACTCTCTGGTTGGGTAGTACCACTTCTACTGGAATCAAAGCTTCTGCCCCAAAGGTCATTCTAAACAGCATTTCTCCTGTGGCTCCGTTTGGGATTGTTCTGTATGCCGTCAACACTTCGTCTAATTCATCTACCCAAGTCTTACGTCCATCTAAGCGCTTCTTGAGTGCGCTCATTATCTTCTTATTGGTGTTTTCTACAAGACCGTTGCTTTGAGGATGAGCCACTGAAGTCAACTGGAGCCTTATCTTCAGTCGGTGACAGAAATCTTTGAACTTGTCATTATCAAACTACCGACCATTGTCTGTAAATAAGATCATAGGCATCCCAAAATGACTCAGTATATTCTTACATATGGAGTTTTCAATTTTCTATTTAGTAATGGTGGCGACCGCTTCTGCTTCTACCCATTTGGTGAAGTATTCGACTGTTACTATCAAAAACTTCTTCTGCTCAGGTCCGAGAGCAAAAGGACCTAGTATGTCTATTCCCCATTGAGCAAAGGGGATGGGATGTCATAATTTTCAACTGCTCGGTCGGTGGGACAAGTTATTGTTCCTCTGGCAGCCCTCACATCGGTTAACCTTTTCCTAACAATCTTTCTTTATTGTCGGCCAATAATACCCTTGTCTAATCAATTTGTGAGCCAACATTCTGCCTCCTAAATGATTCTCACACATTCCTTCATGAACTTCGGCCATTGCTCGTTCTGCCTCTTCTTCGTTCAAGCAACGTAATAGCGGCCAGTCATAAGAACGCTTGTATAGGATGTCATTAGCAATTACATATTCAGCAGCCTTTACCCTTAGTTTCTTGGCTCCCAAGACTTCTAGCGGTTGTGTTTCCTTAAGAAGGTACTGTTTGATCGGTTCCATCCAACTTGATCATTCAACATCTGTTTCGAGGACTTCACTAGCTTTCTGAATATTAGGCCGGTTTATCCTCTCGACCAAAATGTTATTCCTTGTATTTTGATCGGAAGCCATCTTGGAAAGCACATCTGCATGAGCATTCTGCATCCTTTCTATCCTGCTGACTGAAAATTCTTCACAATTACTCAACTCTTGCTTCACCAATTCCAAATACTTGATCATATTGTCCCATTTTGCCTCATACTGTCTAATGACTTGACCGACCACTATTTGGCTATCGCTGTACACCTTCAAATATTTCATACCAACACGAATGCATCAGATCTCATCAGAACTTCGAAGTTAAATGTGTTTGGGCAAGAGTAGTATTAGGATGGGTGACCTCCTAGGAAGTCCTCGTATTGCACCCCTCTAACGGTGGACCCTCTTGTTGCGCTACCACCAGAAATCATGTTTATGACCCTAACCGGTCAGTCATCTTGCTGGCCAACATTTCTGTCGCCCTTTACCCTGGATTGTCTTCTCGTGTCGTGTCAGTCGTCTGAATTCTTGTTCTGCCCTGCTCCATCGTTCGTATCATTTTGCTTCCAAAGCTTTCGCCAGTTATCAAACCAACCGCTCCTACCCTCATTATCCAATTCGGCATTTGTACCGTGCTTCAAAAATCTACCCAGCCTTCCCCTTTAAATAAGGAATTCGATTTCTCGCTTTAAGTCCCAATAGTCCTCCGTGTCATGACCTACATCTCTATGGAAACGACAACATAAAGCATAATCCCTTTTTTTAGGGGAGTTTTCAACTTATTAGGTTCTCGGAGGGATTCCCCTTCCGCTCTCATGGCTGCCAGTACTTCTGAATACTGCCTGTTGAGCGGGGTGAAGGATTCTCGTCGTTGGTCCTTTTGGTCGGTCGGCTTCCTCCAACTAGACTGATCCTTCTGTCGCTTGTGTGAATCATTTGTTCTGCCACTTGGCTAGCGGTCATCTGCCCTACGTTTTGTGTTTTTCAACACTTCCTCGAGCTGGATATACTTATCCGTCCGATTTCTTATCTCTTGAATAGACTTAGGCTGATCAAGGGCCAATGACTTCTTGAACTCTTCATCTCTCGTGTTGCTCATAAGGGAAGCCAACATGGACGAGTAGGTGAGGTCAGGGACTTCAACAGCTTCATTGTTAAACCGAGTGATGAACTCCCGTAAATTTTCGTTCCTTTCTTGGGTCAACTGCATCACTTTCATGGCAGTCTTTTGTGGCCGTTTATTTATAGTAAACTGGTTGAGAAATATCAGCTTAAAATCCTCAAAGCAAGTGATGCAATGTGGGGGTAAACTGTTAAACCATCGTCGGGCTCCTTCTTGAAAGGTTGTACAGAAAGCCTTACATTGAATGGCATCGGGGATGCAATGCAGGTTCATCATCGATTGAAAGTATTGAAGATAGTCGAGGGAATCGGCCTTTCCGGTATATTTCTCATGCATTGGTATCTTAGTACCGACCGCTGGAAGGCTATCCAAGATCTCCTGAGTGAAAGGAGAGCTGTATTGTGTTGAGGACTGATCTGGACAGGAATTCATGACCATATTGATTCGATCGTCCACGATTTTTTCGAGATTTTCAGCAGAATGGCGATCGACTATCATACCTATCTGCCGAGCGGGAGTTCGCTTCTGTTCTACCTGAGATTGTAAGATTTGGCGAATCAATAGATCGCTCGCTTCCTTTATTTGTCTCTGGGTAAGGGAGATTTGTTGTGGGGCAGGAGGGTTTATATTTAGGGGGTGTTGGATGTGAGGGTGTGAATTGTTTCCGGCGTTATCCTCTAGAGTTACGCTCTGTTCTTTTTGATTTCGATTTTGGGGTGGTGGTTGGTCATTCGGATGCGAAGATTGTGTTTGGTTATTTAGGTTTAATGGGGATAACTCATCTGTGCTAGGGTTTTGGGTAATGGGTGGAAGGGCGGCGGCAGATAATCGCAAGTCTATTCGTTGTAGTGCAAATGTCGTGACAGCGGCTACATCCAGATTTGTTGCTGCCGCCTGACTTATCTGAGTGCTTCTGGACGTGGTGTCCTGACGTCTGGTCCCACGATGGGCGCCAAATGGTTCAGTCTGATTTTGCTGAGGCTGGGCTCCATTGTTTGGATCCATAAGCTCAATTAACTTCAACCAGGAAGTATCTGCAAAACAATAAGGCACGCCAGAGGTTGATCGCCAGCATGCCCCTCCGATGCTTAAATCAATTCTTTTTTCGTAAGTTTTGTGTCTATGAATAGAGAGTAATAGAGTTTTCTAAGTCATACCTGCGTTATGAGGAGATAATGAACTTATATAGTAAATACCTGCCGAGTTTAATTCATCATCTTGGGAATGGGTCGATCGGCTCACATGTTATCCTAGAGTTGGATATGAGCCTAGCACCACGGATCCAACCAAATATAAACGCTTCAAAATATAACATTTGTTTTAAAATATAGATTATGTCGTTTTGACCGTAGATGTCAAGCTACCAGTCTCAGCATAGCTGAATCGGCCTTGGCTGCTGCAAACAAAACTCCAAGATCGTGGCAGTCTTATTTCAATCCTGCCATTCTCGTCTCCTTCAAGTCTCCCAGACACAAGGTAAAATGGCACAATAACTTTCCTTGGAGAAAAAGAATTGTGAGAACTATGGAGCTTATAGATGGAAGATTAAAGGGATGTAAGCTCTGCTTACGTTATATTTAGCTAAAGACGACCTTAAATCTGGTCATGCTCTTTCCTAGATATACAAAGTGAAACATTCGAATATAATCTCGCATACATGAGCCTATGTTAATTTGTATTGAAATCTACAGCTAAACTGTAAAACGGTCTTGAACACGAGTATGTCTGTGTTGTTTATTGGTTGAAATTTGTAAATTTCAATGTTGAATATGATCTCCAAACCAGACGTATCGCAAATTGTCAATGACATAATAAAAGGCGTTAAAAGAATACAGATTGTTAAAAAAAAAATTGACATGATTAAAAGAAATTGTTTTTATTTATTAAAAATTTTAAATTTTAGTTAAAAATATTATTAAACAAAAATTAATCGAATTATTTTAATTTATTAAAATTGATTAATTTACGATACTAACAGATTAATTAATTTAAAAATAAAAATTATTAAAATAAATAATTCAATTAATTCAAAAATTTTACAATAACCGAACAATTGAATTTTTAATGTAGTTTTCAGGTGTGATATAAACATTCTAATGAATCTCGCACCATATCGACTAAAAAAACAATACAAAATGAAATGTTTTAGTACCCATTGACCTATTTCATTCAGGGGTCAGATCCTCTGTCTCCATTTGTGAGTACCAACCTTATCTCATTTGATTCAAGTCATCTATTTGTGTGGGTCTTATATAAATTAATAGCTTCAATCAAATAAAACAGGGTTGATACTCACAAATAGAGACAGAGGATTTCATGCATTTCATTTGATACCAGCAAGTATCGTTGGTAGATTTTAAAAAAAGTCAGGGACATGAAAAAATGATTTTTTAAAAAAACCCAACCTTTATGCTACCTTTTTCAACTTCTTCCTATCTTTATTTTTTTTCTCATGCTCTCACTCTCTCTCATCTTCACCGTTATCTCTTTTATTATTAATAATATAATATTTAAATTCATATAGTAAATAATAGTTATATTTTTCTAAAAAATAATTAAAAATATGTTAAATGGAAAATTAAGAGGCATCAAATTTTGTATTTCTTTTAAAATTGTTAATATAAATATAACAATATTTTATTATTAATAACAATTACATATTAAGATAAAATATATTTTTATTATTGAAAATTAAATATTAAGATAGAAATTATATTTTATTATTGATAATAATTATTCATTTTATTTGATATTTTGATGTAATTATTATTTATTATATGATAAAATTGTAATATTTTAAATAATTTATATTATTCTTAATTTTATATTTCTATGATGATAAAATAATCTTTTAATATTAATTGTACTTATTATTTATACATAGAATATGTGAAAATAATATTTTAAAAAATAAATTGTTATTATTTTAAATTTATATTCTTATAATTTTTGAAACAAGGTTGGTTTAAATTATACAATAAAATATTAAAGGATCATTTTTATTTTTTTTAAATTTAAAGATTATTTTATAAATTTAAAATTATCCAAAACGATATCAATATTAATCTATACCAGACAATATTGTACCAAAATTTAATCTCAAAGGATCTAAGGTAGGAGTTCCAAGCCTCTTTCAAAGAGCCTAGACAACTATAATTTCGATTTGAAGGAAAATATGAAATATTGAGAATTCCATCCAATATTTTTATTTTATTTAATGATACCTATCTTTTCTTTTGTCTTTGGTTATTGTGTTAAGTATGAGGAGTAACTAATCAATTGATGTCTAAATAAATAAAAATATAGTTTTAATGGATTAGTTTTAGTTATTAACAAGAAATTTATACTTGCAAATATATTTTTATTCTTAATGTCGATTTAATACAATTAACAATTAAATCACATGTAAATTTGTATGCATCCGTTTAGAAAATATGTTTGCTGATTGATTAACAAATTTATATTAAGGGTTGCATGGTATAATATTAGTGTCAATTTTTAATTAGAAAATATCTGTTAATTAATTTAAAAATAATTGATTATAATTTGAAAAATATAATTTATCAATTTAAAAATTTTCACAATATAGGCTATAAAATCTTTTAAAATAACTGAATTATAAATTCAAAATACTTTAATTTTAGAGGAGATTGAAATTAGAGTTTCACAAGATATTAATTATCTATACAAATAAAAGGGAAATAAGCGGTTGCCTGACTTTGCGTGTATATATATATAATATAGGAATCTTTTAAATAACCCGATAGAAAAGTACAATTACAAAACAACTGCGATGTCATTTTTTAAAAAATTCATAAGGTTGAGCCGGCGCCGACCTATTGCTATCCCTAATATAGTGGCCTACATATGTTCGTTTAAAATATTGTACAGTCAAAAACTAACAAAACTGTAAGATTTAAATTTAGTTACTAGGACATGTAATACTTATACAAGGAATCTTTTAAATAACAAGATTCATCAAATAAATTATTAATATTATTTAATTATTTAATGAAATTGATGTTTCCTTTTTTTTATTGGTTGCCTACGAAATGTCCTAAGAGAATTTCAACTTTAAGAAAATATCTTTAAATTATCCACACCTAAACTAATCCACACTCAAATCCGGTAGATTCCTTGTAAAAAGCAAAACTTTGATCTCAAGTTTTAAGCGACTGCATACATGAGAGTAGCTTAAATCTACAATTTCACTTAAATCAAAAGGACCCCTTATCAACTTACCTATGTCTAAGATTTCGTTTTTGAAATAAATAACAATCAGTTATCAATTATTACCATTTCATGTGCTTTTGAATAGATTTATAATCATCTTCTTATCAATTATAAATAGAATTTTACTATTTTATAATAAATAATTATTGTAATTATTTGTCGATAAAATATTCTTAATTAGTCACTTCATATTATTCATAAATAAAATTTTAATTTAAAAATTCTGTCTTAATCAAAATATAAAAGTGTGTACTGCAACTCCATCGTTAACATTCATTCGATAAGAAGAACCAGACATGCATATTACATAAAGGGAGAAGAAAACGATCAAAACATATCATAAGCTGATATATAAACTCTGCAAATATAGATAGCTATCTAAGAGAAGACACCAAGAAGGAGCAATCCAACCACTTGTCTGAGTATAGTTGAGAGCACAGAAGAAGACTTCAACAGCAAAGGGTCAGCTCCATTTCTTTTCTTAGCACGGGGACGAAGCATATCTCCGCCCGCATAAACTCCTCTGCCAGCTTTTTCAGAAATCCTCTTCACCTGATTTGCTTCAGCCAATCCCGTTACTCTTCTTTGCTCATCTCCTTCTTTGGATCGATATAAATCTGCATACGCAAAAGGACCGTGTCAAAGACTCATCAACACTTCACACAAGATAAGAGTATTGATATCTTTCTGTTTTTGTGCACAAACTCACCCTTGAGCTGTGTAGCCCTTGTGATTTCACTGTGTTTAGGAGTAGCAGAACTTTCGCATACAAAGTGTGAAAGAACTAGAAAAAAGACGGCAAGTAGTAGCCATGCAAGTGCCTCTCTCTTCATTCTAATAGTTACAAACTTCGATCTTTTCACTTTCAACTACGTGATTTGCAGGAGGGGTGATGAGCCAGGTGTGGTTACTATAGACAGATGGGGAGTGCTGTCGAATAGAGTTATTATGCTTATAACTGGTAACTGACCTCATCTTTTATAAGCAATTTCTTCGGTTTTAAGAACATTAATCTGCAAACAATAAGGTTATTCCTTTGATCAGTGACAAATTCAAAAGGGCATGCAAGATCTACCTTTAACTAAAATTGACCTTTCTTTATTCGTTTTCAATCTTTTGTTTGTGATACCTAATTAAAAATCATGGACAAGACAAAAGCAAGCATGTGTCAGCTCTTTGTTGGTGCCTAAAAAGGGAGAACTTTGGAAAATGCAAACAGTAAATTAAAGAACACAGAATGCAAATATGTAGGAAATCATCTTAAACATAACATAGAAGGATGAGATTATGACTTTTTTTAATTTACTGAACCAAAAAGTGATACATTTCACTTTTTATTGGAGGACAGGAGATCTGCAGTTTTCACTGTAATAGAGATTTTTTTTCGTACGGAAAAAGAACTAAAGTTGCTTTTCCCCATTCACCACTCATATTTTCATAAAAAAGGATCAAAGGTGGCGAATATGATGCTTTCATTCACAAACTGTGTCAAGATGAATTTTGCTTACTTCAGTCGTGAGATGTTTATGCTGTTCCCCACTGCTAAAAGTATAATCTTAATTTATGCAAATAATAGATTCGATTCATATTCCAAATTAGAAAGTCCAATTCACCAACCGAAAGTACCTTTTTGAATAATTTTAGGTGAAAATAATTAAATATTTTTCATCGTAAAACTATTTTTTAAGATATCACTCGTCGTCCCAAGCAAAAGGGAGCATAACATAATTGATAGATAAAGTAATGTATTTCCCTTCCGGCCTATACAGTAGTAAAATACATTCTTTTTCTTATAAACGAGAATTGCATAATTACATCATCTTTTGTGCATATTAAATAGACTTTAAAGTAAATTTACTTATTTCAAATAAATCGATTAATAATATAAAATTAAATGACAATGTCAATGTTAATTTAAGAGATACGATAATAATCTCTCAAAGTCAACATAAACAGACTTTTACATCACACTATCATTGCAAGTGAGGCCGTGGATCAATTTGGGGCCAGTGAAAAGAGGCTGGATTTAAAGGCTTTAGTCCTTGCTCACACTTAAAAGTATCGGCTCCATAAGATAGACGGATGGTCTCTGTATATTACAATTCACATACTGTTTTGGCATCTTAATAAGTTCATATAAACAGTGAAGGGTATGGATTAGTAATTTAGAGTTTTATAATTGAAGCTTTATGTAATATTACCAAGTGAACTTTATGTAAAGCGCTTGGCTACAATTAGTTGTTCATCTACTTTGGACATGATGCTTGATGGTTGGGAATCATGTTCAACAAACGAGACAAGACTATAACAGGAACAAGTCAAGAAAAACAGAGTGACCATTACCAATTACACGGATAAAAGAGACAGGAGTTTCTGGAGCAGATGATTTCGAAGTATTTCTAGGAACTAAGCGAGACCTTTTCCTGGTGACAACCCCAAGCTTCCTTGTATGAAACTGACTAAGATGATTTGAGTACAATTTTTTCATCTTAGGCAGGAGGGATTCTGGAGTCTGGACATCTTCATGAGCCGAGTTTGAAATAGATTCAGATATGAATACAAGGTTGATGAGAATGATACAAATTACATTTCTCGTCTGAGTGATGTTTACAAGACAAATGGCAGTAAGGTAGAGTTACAGTTGTGACTTGGATAACTCAAATCACACTAAAGAGATATTACTAACAGCCAAAGACACTGGTAGATAGAGCTGGTGGTTGGGAAGTCCTAGTTTATCAACTAAGAGACCTAAGCAAAGAAAGCGGATTTCTATATTGATGGATCTCTTTCGGCTAGGATGACATAAGATACGTGGCGTGTGTGGTTAAAATACTTGCTTCGTGTTGTATTGATTTAAGTTATGTCAAACGGAGCACATGGCCTCCATATCAACAGAAACAACACATGCGGCCGACTAACTATATTGTAAAATCTATTAGTGGTAGTGGGACCTTATCCCTAGCCCCTGCACTCGACTTTCCAGCAAAGGAAAATTCCTTGAACACTCAAGTAAGGTGGCTGGGGACATTACAGGAATTGTCCAAAGTCCAAACCTCGTTCACACTTTCCATGTTTACTTCAATTCCGAATAGAAGCCAAAGACGTCTCTTTCTTAGACCTTAAAACACTGATAACGCTTACAGTTTTCATGGCCAACAAAGCACCGAAAGTACCAAGGAAAAAAAAAATTGTGATGAGAAGAAATCTTATCGACGCACTTCAAGTTAGGAGACTTTGGCAAATGGGTTGCAAGCATCTCAACGGAATGAAAAGTCAATGATATCTCGCTTCAGAATCTTTAAAGAAGAAGCCTGGCCAATCTGCTTCTGCAGTTCACCTGTGACTCGATCCATGTAAAGCACGTAGAGCCCATTTCTGCTTTCCAGGAGCTCTAATGCTTTCCGAGCCTGATGTACTGACGCCACCCATTCTTCAAACAGCACTGCAATCTCATTAATGCAAATCTTTTATATATTTTTCATATTCAAGACTCTAAAATATAAAACATACATCCAATTACCAGATGCATCGAAACAAAATCATTAAAATTGCAAGCTTCCTAGAGAAATGTGATATTTTATTGTGAAAAAGTGCCAAATATTGTGATTTTCCCTGGAGAAATGTGTATAACAATCCAATAGCGGAAGAGAGGGTCCGCCTACAGGAAGGATAAAATACCAGTGTCAAATTTGTCATCTTTTGCCCAAGTTAACAAATTGTCACATACCAAGAATTCGATAAGCTGGATCCTGGTATTAACAGAAAAATCAAAATCAAAATCGAAATCAGATAACCATTGCTATAGAAGAGCCAACTCATCATTCCCTACGAGAGCAAAATGCTGCAATGAGCGAAGCATGTTAGAAGTAACCTCATCGTATCTGCCTAGAATTCTCCATGTGGGAGTTAATCAGCCCAAAATCAAGCTTAATAATGACTATGAATGACAAAATTGCAAAGGTAAATGGGAATTTTACTATAATACTTGCATAATAAAGAGTGATTCATGCATGTTCGTAAAACCATCCTCAAACGGGTCCGCCGGAAGCAAATTTTCTGCCACAAGAGAAATTCTTTGGGCAATTGAAAGTATTGCACGTTGTCCAATGTAGGAGTCGCCTCCAAGCTGACGGATCAAGTGTTGAACGTAGAACGCATCAGTTTCCATGTTAAGTGACTCTGACTCTGCAATAGAGCAAATCTTCTAAACCTTTTTAACAAATAAAATCAGCCAGCTAAGCTTTACAACCAATAAAACGTTTCCTTTAATCACTATTTTGTCAATGAATATTAAATCTTAAGATACTCAAAAGGGAATAGGGTGAGGCCAAGCTATCTAGAAAGTTTTGACCATAGTGTGTATTGTCTGTTACAAGTGTTCAAGTTCCAACCACCGCAAAATACTTACTGACTCTGCAAGTAAGGGAGCACATTCTTCTAACTAAGCGCACAATTAAGCAGCTGACGATTCCTTCAAGACGCTCCATGTTTTTCCTTGCCGATAAAAGGTTCCTCAATGACGCTGGAAAATGAAATAAACTTACAGCTTAAACGTCTTTAGAAATGAAAATTGAGACTTCAAGGCAAGGAAATCCATCCCTAAAGTAATCTTGGAACAGAACGAGATGTTTCAAACTTAGAAGTGACATAAGCACGATTCTGTCAGTAAAATGACGGGAAAAAATATGTGAATTTAATCGGGACAGATCGTCTATACTCTGTTTCATCAATTTCCAACCATCTAATAAGTGAAATACAGAAATTGGATGACTGAAATTTGATGGAACAGATTATGTACCAGATCCTAGCCCAATTTAATCACCAAACTGGCTTATTTGACCTAGTACCCAAACTCCTCAGAATCACCAGACACTGTAGCCACAGCACTGAGCTTAAGTTCCTTTCCATTTTTGCAGTACAGAAAAATTTGTTCTTGTCCTTAACCTTTTCAGCTTTCCTATTAATTGTATACACTCATGAAATCGATAAATCTCTACCTATTATCTGATATTGCGCTACAGTGGTGAAATTTTGATGAATTTTTAAGAGGTCCAAGTGAAGTCCATAAAAAATATTAGGTTTTTGTTTTGACAATATTCAACGTCGATCACTGTACTTCTATTTAAGAACACCAAAAGTAATATCGGACCTAGAATGAAGTCTACAGCTTGGTGCGACCAGTTCGCAAAATTTATCTCCTCGGTCTGCAAAGTGAAATGCACTTAAAATTATTCCATGAAAATAAGCAAGAAACTATATAAATAAATAAAAATTCATCTTTAGAATGACAGAGCGACCAACTAGAGACTCACTGGACAAGTAGAGTCGCATAGGTCTACAAGAAAATCAACAGAAGCCCTTAGTTGCTCCTCTTCCTCCACATTGTCGAAGTCTGCAATAATTAATTTGGCAATAGCATATGAATATCCGCCACCATAAGTTCAATTATAAGATATACCTAACCACATATTATTCTCAGTAATCTATGGTCAGTTACCAAGCAAGGAGTCAAACATCAGTTAACGCTCCAATACCTGAAAAGCAACGTCGTTGATTAGAATCACTCGATCTTTTCCTTCTTTCTCTCAGCCTCACTGCAAGAACAGGAAGCACACAAGAGAGAACTTATAATATGTGGTGAGAACTGAGAAATAGGAATGAAAAGGCAGAGAACACAACAAGAAGATAAAGAGGGAGACCTTGTCTGAGGAAACGACGGCGAAGAACATCGTTGAATCTACTTGGAGAGGAATCTCCATGGAGCTTCCCCAAATCGTGAAAGAAGTAGCACTTGCATGAAGCAGTATTGGGGAAGAGATCAAACCGAGACGCATCTAAAAACAAATGATCAAAATGAAATTAGAAACTTATCAACAGCAGAATGAATATTCAAATGATAGAGAGAACCTTCAGCTTCCTTGAGATCTTCTCTGAGCCGAAGAATCTCTTGCTTCCGCTCCTTAGCCTAACAGAAAGAGCGCAAGTTAAACCAGTACGACATTGGCTTCACTTATAAAACGGAAATCGACAAAAGGAAACAGAAGTTTCCTTAAGCTTCCAACGAGTGGCGTCAGATTGAGAAGGTTGCTTATGAAGGAGCTTCGATCGGAGAAGAGCGACGGCTACGGCCAGTTTTAGCGACTGATCGCCGTTAGTTACTTGTTGGCTTGACGTAGCAGCCTCCATTGTAACCATTTACGCGGGATGTTGGTCCCCGCTCACTTTTTAAATAACAGTAACACATATACAGATACGACGTCGTTTCGAGTCAGGGATACTGAACCCGTCAAAGTTGATCCGCAACACGTACTCAATAAGTGTGGAAGAAAATAGATTAAAAGGAAAATTCTTTTATTTAGTCTGAACAAAAACCAAGTCAAATTAAACAAAAATTAATCAAATACAAAACCACATTTTTTTGTGTTTTTTTGGTTCTCTTCTGCAGCAACAGGGGGGCACCACTGTGGTTTGATTTCTTTGAAAATAAAACACAGTTGTGGGACCTCAGGTGAAAAATGTACAACTCAAGAAAGAAACAAGACGACCCTTTTCCTGGCAGCTTCGGCTGATCAGATAGTACAAGTTGCCTGCCTCAGACCATGCGCCCCGAGATGGCAGATTATGAAAGTAAGAACAAAATTCATGCCCATATTATAGAAACAAACCCTGGCAAGCTTCGACCTCAGCTGCCTGAGAATCCAATATAGCTCCACCGTTCCGATTAGAACTCACAACCCTAGTCACCACGTCCAGTACGGTTTTCTGGTTATATTCATCTTCCATCTTCTTAAGGACCTCCTTCACCACTACAAAGTCCAAACCTCCAGCCAAAACTAGCTTCCCAATAATCTCACCAAAGTTACTAGGTGCTTTTGGTAAATCAATACCAATGTCATCCAACATAGAACCGTAGAGCAAACACCCAGTCCCTACATCTCTAGCCGTCAAAACTTTCTTACTGAGCAAATATTCCAAGAGCTTGGCAACTAATTCGACACATGGTGGGTTTTCTTCCAGTCCAACAGAGATTGCTTCCTTAACAACTTCAGAATGGTAAGCTGGTGACTTCAATTCCTCAATACACTGCAGGGCTTCACCCAAAAGACGGATACTGAAGTACTCCTTGAGAATTGCGATTGTTTTTCTCTTAAGTTCATCGACATTCAACTTTGCGGATGCAGGCACTGGTTTCTCCAAAATTGGAGGCATATAAGGTGCAGTGGAAGTCTTAATAGGTGGTGGTGGGACTGGTACAGGAGGCTCTGTACCAAAACCAGAGTTGGAAGGCCAAGAAGGGGGGCCCGATCCCTGTAAGAGGGCACTAATCTTCCCACTTGTGAATCCACCACTACCCTGAGGTAACAGCCTTGTATTAAGTGAAGTTGACTTGTTCCCCGTTGATGATTGTACAGTCTGCATTATTGGACCATCACCCCTTTGGATAGAACGTGTTCTGGCCACCTCCCAATTGTCACTATCAGATATACCGGGCATCCCAGGCATTCTTCTAGTTCCTGGCATGCCAGGCATCATACCTCCTGAGCCAGGTCGGCTGATGGGGAAGCCCCCAGCGCCAACAGTCCCCGGCACTGCAGAAATAACACCCCGGTTGTTCCTAATGCTTGCAGTAGCACCAGGTCGCAGGCCAAGATTTTTCTCTGCCTCATAATGTATTTCAGTAATTGTTTTGGCTTTGACCTGTGACAACAAAGACATTATTGTCTCTACTTTGATCATATTGATCGACCCAATTAATTTCAACTCTGGAGAACAAAAGTCTTACCTCTTCACGTCTAGGAACCCAGTCACTTGCACGTAAATCAAGAACATCCCTAACCATGAACCTCAGTCGAGGAACCAGTTGAGGGTTTGATGACAATTCCTTCAACCGACTAAAGTAGGTATCATTGATGTGCCGTGCCTTTGGGCTCTGATCAAGCTGCTTTCCAATCGTGTTGAAGAATTGGCAAATTGCCTCAACATTTTCTTCAGCAGGACAAACTTTATTGTCAGGTCCTAGAAGCTCCTGTTTCACATATAAAGATAGGAATATAAATGAATGAAGCATCAATTACAATTTGATAGAAGTAACATTACTAGAATCTACAATGCTAACCTGAACAATGTGATGGACAAGCCTTACAGGAACCATCTCCTGCTTAAGAAGCTCTCCAATCAAGCGGATATTTCCAAGAGTACGAATTTTGACCAATCGTTCTTTATCCCTACGCTCAAGCTCCTGTTCTAGAGCTGTCATCTGTCCTACTTCCTCCCTCAGTTTGTCAGCCCCCTCAAATGCCTCCTGACAATTATTCAACAGAACTCGCTTAAATGTGATTTCTTTGCCACCTGGTTCATCTGATGGAAAGGAAGGGAGCCTAGCATTAAGATCAGCACAAAGCAGTGCATACATGGGGCAAAATGTGGGTTCCAGAACTGCCTTGTCAAATATAAGTGTGATAACATCCTGTAGTGCATGACAACTGTGAGCTCAACAGCCAGTAGGAAGCTAAAACCAGAACGTATATATGATACAAATGGATTCACCTTTAAGATATCAGCAGACGTGATGCCAGAATCTATAAGTTGTCCCTTGAGAAGATCAAACTTCTCAGGTGTGAGCTTGTTCAGTATCCTGTGCGAAAAGCAGTAGAACTCATTTACAGATACTACTAATAGTATAAATCTCGAGCAAATCTCACTATTTTAAAAAATCAGTTAATATTTCCGTAATAACTCCATGTGTCAGAAGAATATCATATAACAATCATGTAACTATTTTGACAACAGAGAAACCAATGAAATGAGGGGCAAGAATGATTCTATTGAAGAATTCTCCTCTTGTTTGAGACTGAAAGGTATCTACGCCAAATATAGTGTTAATAACATTTATTGCAACTTAACAATGAAATTGTTCGTCTTGTATCAAACGAAAAAATCATAGTTGACTAAGAAAATTCCTTAATAATTAAGCCAACTTCAATTGAATAAATTTACTAAAAAATCAATGAAACTAGTTTGTGGATATTCAGGATCTGGAATAATATAAAGAAAACCCCCATGTCCGAAATCAAATTATGCATATAAATGCAAAATTTCACCAGATGAATAATGTAAATAAAATATAAAACAATATTTGTATTCTTATATTTACCCCTTTACTGTCTTCAAGACACAGTCTTTCTCAGATAGATTTCTCCTTCTAGCTGACCATGGCACTTCAGCCTTCACCAAGGTAGGGGTTGGTCCTCCCTGTAATACACGAAAAAGACCAAGGTGCAAGCACAAATGAAATGTAGGTTTCCAGAAGAAAAGGAAAGCAATAGTGCCAACAACAACCCCATGTGTCAAAAGAGAAGAAACAACATTTGATAAGAAATTAAGCAATTAAATATAATAAGAACATTAATCACCGGGGAAAAAATGTATAAATGTAAGTTAGCTAGATTACCACTTGACTAGGAGAGATTTGAGCTCTAGCAAACTGAGAGTTTAGTTGATCTTGGCGATTAAATTGATTTGATTCAGGCTGCCTGGGATCATATCTGCCCCCAAATTCTCTATTTTCGCGATCTCCAGATGTTGGAAATTGTGCAGAACGACCACGCCAGTCACGATTATCTGGCTCCAAGTAACGATTCTGCGATTGATTCAGTGTCTGGGATGACCAGCAGAAATTGTTATCTTAAAATTGACAAATTAAATGCAATAATAATTCGATAACACGAATACCAGTAAATATACACATTGGGCACTCAATATATGCAAAAGGCAACTAGCTATTCAGACATTTTATCTTGTAACTTAATAGAATTGCCTGGGAATACAAACCACCAAGCTAGAAAGTGAAAATAGGATAGCAACTCACAGTGCTCTCTCCACGAGTCCAGCTTTGATCTTCACCAAATAGCTCAGCCTCAATTTCCCGTTTAACTTTTAGAATTTCATCAGATACCACAGCAACCTATAGGAAAATCGTAACTTAATTAGAAATAGACAGCAAACAGATAACCAGTTGGAAGTTCATTGCTGATGTGAATCTAACAGATAACCAGTTGGAAGTTCATTGCTGGTGTGAATCTAAGTAGTAGAAAGAAAATAAGTTAGGATGGTTAAAACACAAAAATAGAAACATCTGTTTATTTCCCGAGCATTGTTCATGAAACCAAAAAATGAATATGGATCTAAAAGAGTAAAACATGAAGAGAACTGCATGGATGACTGCAACAACAGAGACTCAATACTAAGCCACAGAAAGATCAACCTGCACCCGAAGCCTTAAATCTTTTTGTCCATATCTGTGATACACTCACACCAACACCATTTTAAATCGCATGCCAAAGCTGCAAATTACATGCTTCTTGCATGCAAACAACCCCTTACAAGCATTACCTCCCTAAGTTGCAACAACTGCTCTCTTGTATGATGTACTCGCTCACGACCTTCAAATCGCAAGTCTCCAGTCTGCAAAAGAAACTCACATATGTATATGAGTCAAGAACCTAAAACATTAAACAATAATTTCATGAGCAACTGGAAGAATAATAGGCAAGCCCATAAGGAAGCAAGAAACCCACCAGAAAAGAGACAACAGATCAAACAAATGGAAACCTAAGATAAAATATTGTCAAAGCTGATGCCAGTATCAACTAATATGAATAAAACAAGTAGCTACAGCAGCACTTCAAACATTTTCTCAAATAGAACGGAATGAAGACCTAAAGGAAATCAGCACTTTACAAGTGAATCAGCACAGATATTGGTGACCACTCCATGTCATATGAAAAGTCATAATCGCAAAAAATAACTATATTAATCATGTTGACATCATCATCTCTTTCTAGGTTCCAAGGGGTCAAAAGTGAACCAAATTGAAATAGCAGTAGAATAGTATCCCAATTACTCAAATCATCATTCATTTCTTTAACAAACAACGCCAATTTAGTCAATTATTCATCAAATGAGTCACACTGGGAAAAAAATTTAGCCATTCAGACCACAAGGCAGAACCAAACAGGCCACGACACAACTTGTCATGCATCATTAATACCGCAACGATCATACTAAACTAAATTCTTATCATTTTCCATTTTTTCAGTATTCTCCACTACAAAAAGAAAAAAATGTTAGCAGGTTGATTTCTGGGCCATTTAAAGCTCCTCAAGGGCCCACCTAAAACCTAAAATATTACTATTTGTCCATATTTACAGCAGGAACACATATTTAGTGCCCAACCAAGAATTAGGACATCTGAAGAGTTCAATGTCACATTCTACATCCATATGACTACATATATAAAAAGAAACCATATGTGAATCAATAAGAAAAATAATTTAAAAAGGTCGTATTCCAAAACATTTTCGAGAAAAGAATAAACATTAATATAACAGAAACCTGCTTTTCCGTTCTATTTCATCTTCAGATATGCTTGCATTAAACACTTTAATCTCAAAAGTAGTAGAGAAACCACGACCAGGTATTAAGACTCCTTTTTTTGACATCAAAATTTACTTGTGAGAAATAATCCAGCATAGGACAATAGTTCTCGCAAACACACACGATGAAACAAAGAAAGCCAACCATCTCACATACACCACATAGAACCATAACAAGCAAATATAAACGGAGAACAGATAACGAACAGATCCAACATATTAACCACATACCACGACAAAAGAATTTTCCAATACTCGAATTAAAAGCCAGGAACTTTATCAATAAAAGAAACCTCCCGAAAGAATATCTAAAACACGTAAATTTATTCCCATAAATCAAAACAAGCACACGAACGCATCAAACGAGTCCAGATCCACGATGGTTAACGAGAAAAACCTTCAAAGAAGCAGTCCCACCATAAGGACGCAAAAGAGGAGCATCGCCAAAGGCAAAAGAAGTAGGCGAGAAAGAAGAGTTAGTAGTGGATGAGGACTCTGAACGTAGGTTGAAGAGTCTGCTTCCTCGACCACCACCAGGCCTCAAGCTCAACACCGTTTGATCACCTTGCTGCATACCTCGATCTTTCACTCTTAGAATGAATCTCCGCCGTCGATATCAATAGATAGAGAGAGAAATGGACCAAAAGAAGCAAGACCCAGAAAAGATACAACAAAGACAATAAAAAAGAAACAATCTTTTCTATAAGCTGTTAACTACGTCTCTTCTTCCCTGCAGACTCAGCTAGAACAGCAAGGGGGCTGAATCAGGATAAAAACAAGTTCTCGTAAAGATATAAACTTTATGTGTAGAATCTAATCTATACATATATTGAGTAGATAGGAAAAGAGATAGGTGCAAAAGGTGTAGATTGAAGAGCTTAGACTTTCCTCTCTCTTCTGCGAAGAGCAAAGAAGAGGAGAGACCCGGGTATTGTGACGCGAAGGCTGGTGGGGGATCATAAGTTCACAACACAAACAAACCCTCGTTTAGGAGAGAGAAAGCAAGAGAGACTATTTTATTTATTTATTTTTCATCAATCCTTTTTTAGATTTTATTCCATCTTTTGATTGACGAAAATGCCTTTCCTCTTCTGCCTGATATTACATGTTTAGCATAAAATTAGGCTTCACGTATGGATACTGATGTTTTAACAAAAGCCAACTTAATATTCCATGATATTAGTAAGTTCGAAACTGTTTTAGTGGCACATGTGTCAACTAAGTGTTATAGAAGGGCGATATTGGTAATTCACATGGAATAAAAATAATTTCTCAAAATGAATTCACAAATTTCCACATAGGTGATTAAATTTTGGCAAAAACTACACGAAGTCGTGTATTAATTCCGTAAGAGAGCGTTACAGTCGCTGGATCCGTTTGCCCTATATTAGATTCAATCCTCCTCTCTTTTTGTTTTTAGAAATTAAATAGTATTAATAAAAGAAAAAATTAGAAAAGTTACACTTCAAGATGAGACAAAGCTCACAAAATAACCAAAAATGAGACCACACCGTTCAATACACCAACTCAAACACAAAAACAACAACGTACCAAAGTAACTCATAATAAATACATTGTTTATACCTAATTGGGAAAATTCAACATAACATCAATCGTTCTCGCTTTCTCTCTTTCCTCGATTAGGGTTGGTGAAGTCTACCCTCGTCACCATCGCGGGACATCGAGGGGAGCTTTGAGACAGTCAGATGGGAGAAACCAAATGGAGGTAAGTAGATCTACCTTAGTCATGCTTCTCTTCTACATATTTGGTAGTTAAGACCAACTAATACCACATATTAACCTTTCTTTCTTGTGTCTTCATGTACCAACTCGACGGATGAGTATCCCTTACAACGTTTCTAGTAGCGATGGTGCTTCTATTCTTACACCAAATAGGTAAGTCCCCCTTCCTTTGCTTTCGATAACAGTTAGAAATATAATCTTCGAAGATCTGTCTCCTACTGTTAGCATGCATCTTACTTCATAATCTCCATGAAATAGCTAACTGGCTTGAGCATTTCTTGATTGAACTAGAGTATATTAATTATTCTCTGACTTTAGCAAAGATACATTCCTTTACTTACTATGAATCCCTTTTTGTGTCCTAGAACCTTCACATGTTCTTTTCTGTCCATATGTCCTTAATGCAAGTTGCAAATAAAATTAGACAGATAATAGAGTTAGGATGTGTAATGGATTTCAGCCTAATGAATCATTGCAGTATCTCAGAGAATAGGAACGAACTTAGGGAACTCAAAAAATTTGGTCTTATCCAAGATCAAATGTCTCTAGAGAATGGATACTCAAAGAATAGATGATCCCTATTCTCTTGTCCTGAGTTAAACAGGACACAAATGTCAGTGAAATTTGGGAAAGAAAACCTATCAATTGTATTGATCTTGTTTATAGAAGTTAGTCATAGGATGAAAGAAGAGCTAGGCAATAAATCCTTATGCCAAACCACTTCACACCAATCCACTTTTACATTACTCCTTAGTAGCCATTCCCCACAGTTTTTTTGTTGTGAATAGTTCTTGCAAGTAGTTTCTCCAAATATATATATCAGGAATCAATAAGTTAAGAGAGTAGTTGAGTTTTAAGGATTGAATCCCTCTCGGGAATTCCATCTACTCACCTTCCCTAATAAAGGCCTTAACCTTAGCAGTAGAGGGAAGATGGCTCAGAGATTGGATAACAATCTGATTCATGATTAATTGTCTCTGTCCTATCCAATCATCGTACCAGAAACTAGCTCTTACTTCATCCCCTACCCGACCTGAAATTTCAGAAACCAATTCCTCCTTTATCTTTAACAGCTGTGATAGAAACCAAGAGTGGGAGTTTTTGGATTAACAGAACATATACTCAAACCTTTTTTGACATAAGCATGGAACCACTTTACCCATAAGGTATCATCTCCCTATAGGATTGACTAGAATTTCTTCATCAATAAGGCTTTATTTAATGATTTAATAGAAATAACTCTAAGGCCTCCCTCCAATTTAGGTCTACAAAACATCACTCCACTTTACCTTGGCATATCCTTTATTAGGGATACCTCCTCCTAATAGAAAATTTTGCATTAACTTTTTTAGTGTCTTGATCACTCCCTTTGTAAGTACCATATTTGAGGACCAGTAGGTACCATATTTGTAAGTACCATATTTGTAAGTACCAAATTTTGCATGGAGCTAAGCACTGAATTTGCTAGTTGTAGCCCTCCTCCAAAGGATGGGGATATGTTGGTCTAAGAGGACAATCTCTTCTGAATTCTTTTAATAAGAGGATATCATTCACTAAATTGAATCCTTCTATAGGTGATTGGTAGGCCTCGATAGCATAGATGAGTTTGTTTTCTTTGCATTCCAAATAAGGAGAGGACGTACTTTTAGAGAAAACAAAATGGATTTTGTTAAAGCTAATCGTCAATCCAGACATAGAGCTAAATTGATTCAAAGATTGTTATGGATGATCAATAACAATAATCAAAGGATAATGCGAAAAAATAAACGAACACACAGATTTACGTGTTTCACCAAAATATGGATACGTCTATAGGCGGTTAGGTTTTTTTATTCACTGTGAATTATTTTTTGATAATGCGATACACTAGGAGAATAGAATACAAAAGGCATAACATTATTTCACCTCAGGGGCTACCGCCCCCGAACCCCCTCCTTCGGATCTGCAAACGTGCGCCTAGTGTAAAGTCCAGTATATTTTATCAGGTTCTATATCTCAACAATTCTCCCACTTGAAGACTAATCCAATCAACCCAACCATCTTCATTCTCCATGTCAATGTACCTAACAAACTCACCTAGCTGCAACATCTCCCACGCTATGGTAGAAGACCAACTGAGGCCTTGCACAGCCCCAGTTTCCCAACATTCACACTTTTGGTCAACATCTTTGTCGAGTCTTAACACCATCAATCTTCTTCAAACGCATCTCACCTTCTTCCACCAAACTTCGAGTGAAGTGGTACCTGCACTGGATGTATTTAATTCTAAAATGATAAACTGGATTCTTCACCAACCTTATGGCACTTTGACTATTAGTGAAGAGAACCCTATCATGTTGTTTCTTGCCCAACTCTTCCAAGTAATCAGTCAACCATATCATCTCCTTACCAACGTCGGCTATTGCAACATATTCAGCCTTTGTAGATGACATAGAGACACACTTCTGAAGTTTAGACATCCAACTCACTACTATCCAATCTATAATGTAAACATACCCGCATGTACTTTTGCTTGAATCTACATCTCCACTAAGATCAGCATCAACAAAACCCTCCAACACTATCTTGCCATTCCCATAACAAAGTGAGGTGTTAATTGTTCCTTTCAAGTATCTCAAAGGCCATTTCACAGCTTCCCAATGTTCTTTCATTGGATCTGACATGTATCTGCTCACAGCTCCCACTGCATGTGCTATATCAGGCCTAGTGCAGACCGTAGCATACATTAGACTCCGAACTGTAGAAGCATAAGGCACTTTTGTCATATGCTCGTGTTCCTCAATTGTCTTGGGTTATTGCTCCTTTGGCAATTTGAGATGGTTAGCCAAAGGCGTGCACCTGGGCTTAGCATCATCAACTTTGAACCTAGATAACACCTTCTCAATGTATTACTCTTGGGATAAATTTAGAATTTTAGCATACCAATTTTGAAAAATCCTCATCCCTAAAATCTGCTTCGCTACACCGAAATCTTTCATCTCAAACTCTGATGACAATCTCCCTTTAAGGTTATTTATCTCCTCCATACTTGAACCTGCAATCAACATATCATCCACATATAGAAGTAAAATAACAAAAGAGTCAGTAAACTTCTTGATGTAACAACACTGATCCTTTTCACTTCTGTGATAACCGTTTATGAACATGAAGGAATCGAACTTCTTGTATCACTGCCTTGGAGCCTGCTTCAATCCATACAAACTCCTTTTGAGCTTACACACCATGTGTTCCTTACCAGGAAACTCATATCCCTCAGGTTGCTGCATGTAGATTTCTTCCTCTAGATACCCATGTAAAAATGTTGTTTTTACATCCATCTTCTCAAGGTGTAAGTTCTCTACTGCAACAATGCTCAATAAAATTCTGATTGTAGTTAACTTCACAACTGGAGAGAATATTTCAGTGTAGTTAATACCTTTCTTTTGTGAATATCCCTTAACTACTAATCGAGCCTTGAACCTAACTTACCATTAGTTTCATTCTTTATCTTATAGACCCACTTGTTCAACAAAGCTTTCTTCCCTGCAGGCAACTCATTTAACTCCCAAGTATCATTCTTCTTAAATGACCAAATCTCATCATCCATGGCTTGCTTCCATTTGATTAAATCCTTCACCTGCAAAGCCTCATCAAAAGACTTTGGTTCTCCTCCATCAGTTAACAACAAATAATGCAATGACGGTGAATACCTTTCGGGTGGCTTGATAACCTTAATAGATCTCCTTAACACTAGCTCAGATGTGACTGGCTACTGTTCTGATTCTGCACCAATATTTTCTGAATTTTCGGACAATTGAACCTCAACTCTCACTTCTTCTACATCTTTAGGTTGCATCCCAAATTTGTCCTTATAGAGGACATTCTCATCAAATGTCACATCATAATGTCTCAAGATCTTCCTATTTTTGTCATCCCAAAATCTGTATCCAAACTGATCCGAACCATACCCAATGAAATAACACTTCAAAGCCTCTGCATCAAGTTTGTCTTTCTTCTCTTGATCAACATGAACATAGGTAGCACACCCCAAAGTTCGTAGGTGAGTAAGCTTGACCTCCTTACCCGACCAAACCTCTCCTAGCATCTTGAAACCCAAAGGAACTGAAGCGCCTCTATTTATCAAGTATGTTGTTGTGCTCACTGCATCTGCCCAAAACGTTTTTAGCAGCCCAACATGTAACCTCATGCTTCTTGCTCGCTCATTCAATGTTCTGTTCATCCTTTCAGTAATCTCATTCTGTCTTGCCTTACTAGGAACTGTTCCGGTGCACCTGATTCCCTCATCAACACAGAACTTATTAAATTCTATAGAATCATACTCTCTACTATTATCAGACCTTAAGCATTTAATCTTCAAACCTAGTTTGATTTTCAACTTCAACCTTCCACCTCTTAAAGGTAATAAACACATCTGACTTATGTTTTAGAAAGTAAACCCATACTTTCCTGCTGAAGTCATCAATGAAGGTGATGCAATATCTCGAACCACCAAGAGAAGAGATTGGAGATGACCCCCACACGTCTGTGTGTACTAGTTCTAACCGTTCTGTCTTTGGTTCTTTGCTAGCCTTTATGAAACTAACCTATTTCTGTTTTCCCAGAACACAACTCTCACAAAAACCCAAATCAACAGATTTCAAACCTTGTAGATACCCTTGTGAAGCTAGCATCTTCATCCCCTTCTAACTCATATGTCCTAGTTTGTTACGTCACAGACTCGTGTTAGATGTACTATTGACTGCAACAACTATGTTCGAACATCCTGCGATATTGTATAAAGTTTCAAATTTTGTGCCACGTGCTATCACTATAGCTCCCTTCACAATTTTCTAGGAACTCTCCTCGAACACTACCCTGTAACCTGTGCAATCCAACTGACCAATAGAAATCAAATTCTTCTTCAAATTAGGAATATATCTGACGTCCTAAAACTTCCATCTTCCACCTGAGGTATGTATACACACGTCCCCTTTTCCAATAATCTCTAAAACTTTGTTATCAGTAAGATACACCTTCCTAAAATTTCTAGACTTAAAATTATAGAATATCTCTCTACGCGGAGAAGAGTGGAATGATGTGCCAGAATCAAGTATCCAGGAGTCAATCGGGCTGTCCACATTAAGAATTAAAGTGTCACCAATGTCTTCTGCAGAACATACAGAATCATCATCTTCATGAGACTTATTGTTTCTCTAACCTTTCTTCTTCTTAGGTGTAGGGCAGTCCTTAAAATATCTTTTTTCACCACAGTCCCAACAAAAGACCTCGTTTCAACCTTTAGATTTTTTTCACCCTTTTGATTTCGATCGACTATGTTTACTATAGCCTCCCTTCGACTTTCTCCTGCCCCTTCCTTCGACACTGAGTGTGCTACCAAACAAATCTCTGATTTCTCTTTTGCGAATGCTCTCGCTCAAGACAATATCTCAAACTTCATTAAACTTTAGCTTCTCAAACTCACGTGAATTGCTAATTGGAGAAACAACAGTATCCCACGACTCGGGTAGAGAGGACATCAAAATCAGGACTTTAATCTCATCATCAAAATTAATATCAACAGAGTTTAATTGATTAATAATCATATTAATTTTGTTAATATGATCTGCGACAGATCCATTTTCAGACATCTCCAAATTAAATAAACGACGCATCAGATATACCTTATTGATAGTCGACAATTTTTCTTACATGTTAGACAACATCTCCAATACTTTTGAAGTTGTTGTCTCCTTAACAATGTTGAAAGCAACGTTTATTGCCAATGACAAACGAATCAAACCTAGTACCTGTCGATCTTTCAGATCCCAAATCTCCTGTCTTATGATTTCTGGTTTCATCCCTAACAAGAGTTTATGGAGGTTTATTTGATAAAGATAATCTTCCATCTGTATCTTCCAGAAACCAAAATCGTTTCCATCAAATTTCTCAATTTGAAACTTCACACCTTCCATCTTTTTAGATTGTTGTGATACGAACCAAATTCTAATACCAGTTGTTATGGATGATCAATCAAAATAATCAAAGGATAATGTAAAAAAATAAACAAACACACAGATTTGTGTGGTTCACCAAAATATGGCGGTTAGGTTTTTTTATTCACTGTGAATTATTTTTCGATAATGCAATACACTAGGAGAATAGAATATAAAAGGCATAACATTATTTAGCCTCGGGGGCTACTGCCCCCGAACCCTTACCTTCGGATCCGCGAATGTAGACCTAATGTAAAGTCTAATATATTTTATCAGGCTTCATATCTCAACAAAGATACCTCATCAACCTTAGAGGATAGGAAGAGATCATCAGCAAAACATAGGTTCACCAAAGAAACTTTCTTGCATCGGTTGTGATGTTTATACTGTGAACCCTTACTAGTATTGTGTTTCAATAGAGAGGTTAGGGTCTCCATGCATAATATGAATATATAAGGAGATATAGGATCCCTTTGCCTAAGTCCCCTTTCCCTTTGAAAAGTTTTTTAAGGAATTCCATTAACCAAGACAATATAGGAAGGAGTAGAAATATAAGCTTGAATCCATTTCATAAACACCCTGGGGAAACCCATCACTTCAAGTAGCCTTAAGATAAAGTTCCATTCAACATTGTCAAAAGCCTTCTTAAAATCTATCTTGAAAGCACAATTCTTTGGGGCTTTCTTCCTCAAGTAATTTCTTAGTACTTCTTACACTATAGAGATATTGTCTTCAATTTGTTTTCCCTATAGGAAAGCACTTTGATTATCACTTATCAAAGATCCCAACACCATTTTTTGCCTATTGACAATAATCTTTGCAATAACTTTATATAAAAAATTAGAGTAAGCTGCAGGCCTGTGTTCCTCCCAGGATGTTAGATTACTCAATTTAAGAACTAAGTAGAGATAGGTTTTATTGATTTCCTTTAGTAGAGTTCCTGAAGAGTAGAACTCCTTAACAACTGCTTTTACCATCGACCTAATCTCTGGCCAAGTAATCTGAAAAAAGAACCCATTGAAACCATCCTGGCCTGGAGTCTTTATATGATTCATTTAGAAGACAACCCTCTCTATTTCTGAATCTTCAACAATTATGATTAATAGAGTCTTTTCTTCATTGGATAATTTATTATGGATAATAGATTCCAACATATGAGTGTGCACTGTTGTGTTTCAAGAAATATAGAAATCTTTGAAAAACCTCTCTGCTTCTTTCAACAAGTCCTCTTGTTTACCAATCTTGCTCCCATCTGCCATGGTAATTTCATTAATAGTGTTATTATTCTCCCGGGCCATGCTTGAGTTAAAGAAAAAATTAGAATTTTTGTCTCCTTCTTTAAACCATTTAACCCTTGCCTCTACTCCATAAGACTAGCATTGTTATTAAGGGCTTGCAAATACTCTAATAAAGCAGATTATTCCTTAGACAAAAGGGAACAATCCCCAAGATTATAGGAAAAATCATGTTGAACTTGGGATAAATTGTCCCGAGCTACTGTAATGGCTTGGAAAGTGTTCTCTCCTATTAGCCTCTTTAGTGACTTTAATACTTCTTTGATTAGTTTCAGCCTGCACACATTTGAATTGGAGAGTCCTATTAACAATAGATGTCACCCCTTCCCTCATTTAGTCTTGAAAACCCTATACATTGACCATTTAATTGTTGAATCTAAAAGGATAGCTATGCTTCACCTTTAGAAACAAATCCTCCACCAACATTGATGTATGATTTGAAAATCTGAGGTCCAAGAAAGAGGGCTTACTTTTAGGAAATTGTTGTAAACATTCCTGGTTAACCATAACTCGGTCAAACTTTTTCCTTAGAGATCATTCATTAGCCTGCTTGTTACTCCAAAAGAAGAAACGACCAGTCGCCTTAAGATCTAGAACTCCCAGCTGATCAACACATTCCTTAAAATCGATAGAGAAATTTCGTAAGGAAAAATGCCCCTTTGCTTCCATTTTATATAAAGTAGAGTTGAAATCACCTGATATGAGCCAAAGGCCTATCACTCTTCTTTGAAAACTCAGTAAACCCTCCCAAAAAACCTTCCTCTAAAAACCATGGTTAAGACTATAAACTACCGAGACAAAAATAATCTTATTCTGCTCAACAAACTTCCACTTCATGTGTATGACCTACATCTGCATTTCCAACACCTCAATGTCCACTATTCGAGGATCAAACCCAACAATAATTCTCTTATAAGCATGAACTTGATGATTAGAGAGAAATCGCCACTTGCCTAACTTATTAAGATACTTGAGATTCTCCAGTCTGATTTTTGTTTCCAAAATAGCAAAAACCAAAAAATTTTCTTTAGCCAAAAAATTCTTTAGGGCCAAAAGTTTTCAAGACAATTCAAGCCCTTATCATTCCAAATTAAAATCATAAAAAAATGCCTTTGCTCCTAGTAACTTTTCTCCATTTTTACACTAGTAAACTATTCAGTCACCTCCTTTCTTTTAGCATTGCTCGATGTATAAGGGGAGGAGGTTGCCTCCAAATCATAACCTTTTTTTCCCTCAAGCATTATTGACTTGTTTTCTGTAGAATCTTCTTTAAATAAGTCTGTCTCCACAGTCTACCTATTTTGAATTTCCCTCTCTAAAACTGGGAGAGCTAAATCAAATCTGGACCCCTTGAGGCTTTGTTTCAGCTCATCTCCTCCAGCCTTATCCACCTTGTTTTGTTCACTTATGACTGATTCTACTTGTGTAGCGTCTCTTTACCATAAAGTACCCACCGGAACGCCCGTAGGTTATTCCGGTACATAACCTACGATAAGAGACCATTCCGGTACATAACCTACGATAAGAGACCATTACTGACAACCACCGCTAAACTCTCCATGACATCACAATAATAAAACAGAAATGAGAAATTGGTAACTTTTTAAAATCAAACTGTATTTCATTTCATTTACTCAAACTTAGAAATTTACAAACTGTCAGTATTTTCAGTCTATACAATCCTTCAAAACACTTTACATTAAGTACTATACAATAAGGCACAAAGAACAGTTCTAACTATAAGTCTCCAAAAGAAATCCCAGCTGACCGACCTTTGAGTCATAACCTCTCTCGCCAATCCGATGTCCAAGGCTCTACAGCCTTGAGGAGCTAATATCTACTCTTAACCCGAAAAATAGATTGCAATTTTGGATGAGTTTATGAACTCAATGAGGAACCATCATCGATGGTTCGTCCAATTCATGCATCACATAAGCATGTTCCATGTCGAGCGATCATAGTGGTAATACAGCTCAAGAATCACACGACCATATACAAAGAAAAGTCATTTCAGGTATTCAGTCCAGTATGCAATGCACATGTGACTCTTTTTCCAGTTTTATTTTAGTGTTGTGACCGAGCGCTTAAGCAGTAATCAGTAGTCGGTAGACGCATCTCGGGAGGATTATCTCCCTTCGAGCTCTAGGCTCGTTTTCAGTTTCAGTGGCGACTCGGTTCACAATTATTTATATCTCCATTTATGCATCTGTGTATGAAATGCCTATGCCCAATTGAATAGTTAATTAACAGCCCATAATGTACAATTAACAGTCCATCAGTCACAATTAATAGTCCAAAATTCACAATCAACAGTCCATAAGTCACAATTAATCACAGTAATCCCAGTAAGGGCAAACAAGTCACACAATTTACACATTCATGATCCCGCCATTATCCCCATATTAGACAAATAATAATTGAGAAACCCATCTAGGTTACTCACCTATTACTTCCGAGCTAATGCCGAGAAGTTTCTGCTGCGTCGGTCGATCAACGCTTCAATTGTGCCTCTATATAAAATTTTTTTAGAGAAGATTAATATTACTAACTGTTCAATCATAACTATTCAATCATGCACATGTAGGTATATAATGCTTGTTCATTATATTCCCGACCCTAATCTCACCTTTTCTATCATAAAAATTTGTCTAAAAATTAGAAATCTAATGGCGCTGACGGTACTCAATTCGGACCTCTATAGATCCAAAAATAAATAAAACAGTGATCAGAAAATAATAAACCGGACCCACGTCAATTTTTCGTCCAAAAATTTCCAATCTTTCAGAAAATGAAATTAAATATTCTATGAATCCGATGCCTCAAGAATCAGGTCAATTGGACGTCGAACGGAAAAGTTATAAGCAAAAGAAGGAAAATATATGATCCTAGTTGACTTGCTTAAGAATTCCTAGTCGACTTATTGTAGCGCCCCCTTACCATAGGGTATCCACCGGAACGCCCGTAGGTCATTCCGATACATATCCTACGACAAGAGACCACTACTGACAACAACCACTACACTCCTCATGACATCACAATCATAAGACAGTAATAAGAAATTGACCACTTTTTAAAACCAAATTAGATTTCATTTCATTCACTCAAAACTCAGTAATTTACGACTGTCAGTACTTTTTAATTTACACATGATCCAAATACTGCACACTAAGTATCATACTGTACTGTACAAGAAACAGATCTAACTATAAGTCTCCAAAAGAAAGCTCAGCTGACCGACCTTTGAGCCATCGCTTCTCGCCAATCCACGATGATACTACTCTACAAATTCCGAGGAGCTATCTGCTATGCTTATGCCTGAAAAATAATTGCAATTTTGGATGAGTTTGCGAACTCAATGAGAAACCATCATCGATGATTCTCCCAATTCATGCATCACATAAGCATGATACAGTATTCATTCAATAATTATACAAAACACAATACTAATACAATCACAGTACAATTACGGCATACAGATCACAGTCACAGTCATAGAACAGTGTATATATCCAGTCAAGTACAGTGCCAAATATTCAATCCAGTATGCAATGCACATGTGACTCTTTTCTAGTTCATTACAGTATTGTGACCGAGCGCATAACAGTGATCAGTATAGACGCGTCTGGGGAGAATTATCTCCCGTCGAGTTCGAGGCTCGGTTCAGTATATCGAGCTCTAGGCTCGGTTCAGTACAGTGGCGTCTCGGATCACAATTTTCCTTTTAACAGTGGGATGCATTTGTGCATGAATGCACATGTTCCATAGCAGTAAACATGATAATACACAGTCCAAATATTCAGTCCAATTAGACAGTTATCTCATGTAAAGCACAGTCAGTAATGCCACATATAATCCACGTAATCCCCGTAGGGCAATCAAATCACAATTAACACATAGATTGGAATAACCAACTAGGTTACTCACCTAATAACTTCCACGCTAGTGTCGGGAAGTCTCTGCCAAGTCCGTGGAACGACGGTCCACTTGAGCCTCTATAGCACATTAAATGAATAGCCATTACCATCGGTATACTTGAAATAACTAAATAATGCACATGAAATCAGTAAAATGTGTATAATGCATATTCATGGCAATCCCGGCCCTAATCCAATATTTCTCCATAATAAAATTCTATTAAAAATTAGAAATCCATAGGCGCTGACGGTGCGCAATTTGGACCTCTATAGGTCCTCAATTAAATAAAACAGTATTTACATGTTCCGTCAATAGGGGCTACGTCAAATTTCCGTCTAAAAATTCCCGTTTTCTCATAAAACGAAGTTCAATATGTTACAAATCCGATGCCTCAAGAATCAGGTCAATCGGACGTCGGACAGAAAAGAAATTGACAAAAGAAACAATCGGGTCACTTAATGCCAAATAATAACAAAAATAATAATATATATGTATATGTGCCTTCCTTGCCCCTTTTTCCAGTTTTCAACCCAAAGTTCCAACCTCTATAATTCTTAGTACACAATTCAGAAAAATACAAACTATAGCTTGTTGAAAAACTTATGAAAAGCTCTACAATTCTCAAGAAGACCATAAAAATCCATTCCAACCCTAAGGGTGTCAAATATCCCATCAAACCTTCTGCCTACTCAATTTCCATTAACACAGGGCAGTACATTGACAATTGCATAACTCACTGATTCTTCAGAAATAAATTACCACAAAAATATGGTCAATAAGATCACAATGTCCTCAACAACTTTCATGAATAATCCAAAATCAAATTCTATTTCTAAACTAGTCAATTAATTCACCTAATGTTACTGTCCCTGAAATCCTCCAATTTGGGCAGTAACCTTATAACAAGCATAACTTCCTGTACACAAGTCAATAAAATCAGAACTTTATATCCTTGAAAATATTACATCTCAAACTTCAATTTTCATGAAGAACTCATCATCCAATTCGATCTCTATCAATTTCAAAACTGTTATAGAAGCTACTGTTATAATCAGCCATTCATAACCTAATGTAGGATCAGTTTTTGAAAAATCATAACTCCCAATTCTGACTTCTAAAAACTACACACCATATATAAATTTCAAGGTAATCTCTTCCTCTACAATTCTTCAGAAGCTCACTCACACCAATTCAGTCCACATAAAATGTTAAAATTGCCTCCAATCAGTAAACTCACAAAATCACACTTAAGCTAGGTTTCATCCAAAATGCTCAAAACCAGTCATTAGTAATCAATTCATATCTCCCAATATACAATTCTAAAAATAGAAAGATCAGTAGCAATGGAAAGATAATTCAATATGCTACAACTTCCATGGAGACCATTTTCCCTAATTCCATCTCAATTAATTCATAAAAATCAACAAAACTCAGATGTCATGGTTGCGGTTACTGTTCACAAGCAATGGAACAGTAACTTTCCATACAAAGATTCACCCTTCTATCACTGAAATTCAACATCACCTATTTCACACTAAATTGAAGCCAACATCCCAAAGTTTCAGTGGCCACTAACCTTACCTCATTTGCATTTCTACACAATAAGTTATGAATAAATCAGTAACATCAATTATCATTTTAATTTTCCAGATTCAATGTTAACCTTAGTTCAATCACTTCCAATGCCTTTTTCACATCACTAGACATCAAAATAAATACAAATTAAATATTACTACAGTCATACATATACTAGGGCTAATACTGAAAAATTGGCAGCATCAAATTCCTCAATTCATATACTCAAATAATCATCCATATTCCATTTAAAATCAAGCCATATCACTACTTTCCACTCAACATCACCTAGCCTTAAACCCATTTCTTCCAACCATATTAGTCATTACTTTAATGTCTACATGAACCTAATACATGCCCTAAACCTCTTATTAATCACCCCTCACTATCATGGCATTTAATTCCATGTAAATACACCATTTAAAGATCAAAACTTAAATGAAAACTTACCTAATGTAAAACCTCCTTTCCAAAGCTTCAATAACCACTTCTAACTTCTAACTTCTACACCAAAGTACCAACCTCCTTCCCTTCCCAAGCATATACCAAACTCATCATCATCTAGCTTTGATGGGAGTAAGAGATGGTAGCATAAAGTTATGGAGAAAACAAGAAAAGAAGAGCAAAATTCGATGGTTACAATGAAGAGTGGAGTTTCGGATGAGCCATAAACAAAGCCTTAAACAATTTCATTTCCTTTCCTTTAAACATATCCGAGAGAGAGCATTGAGAGAAGCATTTAATGATGCTTTTAAATGGCAAAAATTGATTGGTTGCTTTTTAGTTGAAAAGTCAAAATATGACTTATTTAATCCAGTCTAAAATTTTACTCCATTAAACTCCAGTGACCCTACTTTCAGTCCCAAAATAATATACCCCATATTACTGTGCCATTGGGTAGCGATTTTTGCTACCAAAAATCGACCAATTCGCCAATTGGCGATTTTTCCGGTCCGGGAATTATCTCCGGAAAAATTCAAAAAAATTCCTAAAAATCCCTAAAAATGTAAAACGATTTATGGTGTAGTCCAAATAATTTTCCAAACTCGATTATCCCATGAATTTCATACAGAAGTTCAATTTCAACCTTAAGCCGGAAAATGACATGAATGCATGTATACTATGAGCATGTGCAACCAATCAGTAAGTATAGAGACTATATGCTGTATGCGCATGCCGAGATATAATTTAATATCCCGAATCCGTCCTAATTACCAAAATACCCTTTCTTATAGGAGAGGGGATGTTACAATTCTCCCCTCCTAACAAAAATTTCGTCCTCGAAATTCATACCTAATTGATCGAAAAGATGAGGATACTGTCTCCTCATATGCTCCTCGGTCTCCCAGGTAGCCTCCTCAGTCGAATGGTTCCTCCAGAGAACCTTCACCAGTGGAATACTCTTATTCCTCAATTGTTTCACCTGAGACCCGATAATCTGGATCGGCTCCTCCACATAACTTAGATTACTGGAGACCTCAATCTCCTGAGCCGGTATCACATGTGTCGGATCCGACCGATATCTGCGGAGCATACTCACGTGAAAGACGTCATGTAACTGAGACATCTCACTCGGTAAAGCTAGCCTGTAGGCTAAAGGTCCTATCCTTTCAGTGATCTCATATGGACCAGTGTACCTAGGGCTTAACTTACCCTTTCTCCCAAATCTCAGTACACCACGCCACGGTGACACCCGTAAGAATACTCTATCGCCCACATTATACTCAATGTCCCTCCTATGCTGATCCACATAGCTCTTACATCTATCCCGAGCCTTGATGCGACTCAAATCGATCTCACCTTGTCAATCAGTATCCTGAATCACCAGACCTCAATCATCCTCACGCCCTCTTCATCCCAATACAGAGGCGATTTACACGGTCGCCCATACAGTGCCTCATATGGAGTCATCCCGATGCTACTATGATAATGATTGTTGTATGCAAACTCAATCGTATGAGATCTCGATCTCATGCTCCTCTCGAACTCCAATACACAAGCTCAAGCATATCCTCAACAGCCTTAATCGTCCTCTCACTCGCCCATCTGCTTTGAGGATGAAATCTTTGTCAGAAATTCAAACCATTACCCATAGCCGATCAGAACTCGCCGTAACCTCGAAGTAAATTTGGGATCCCTGTCAGACACTATCGACACCGGGACCCCATGCAGTCTCACTATCTCTGCCACATACTTCTGGGCCAACTGATCCATGGTATTATTCTCCCTCACTGCCAAGAAATGGGCCGATTTAGTCAACCGGTCTACTATGACCCAGATAGCATCATGCTGCCTCGGCGTCCTAGCCAACCCCATAATGAAATCCATGGTGATCCGTTCCCATTTCCACTCCGGAATGGGCAACGAATGAAGCTTCCCTACTAGAGCTTGGTGCTCAGCCTTAACTTGCTGGCACGTCAAACACCTAGACACAAACTCAGCTACCTGCTTCTTCATACCGGGCCACCAGAAATGTTGCTTAAGGGTGTTATACATCTTGGTAGTACCAGGATGCATAGCATATGTGGCCATGTGAGCCTTATCTCTCGTCTCAGATCATCCACATCAGGCACACAAAGCCTCTGTCTCATCTCTCACATCAAACTCAGAACTCGAATCAGCTTTCACTTTCTCAATCAGCCTCACCATAACAGGATCCTTATCCTGAACTCTCCTGATCCTGTCCAGTAGCATCGGTCTCAGTCTCAATGTAGCCAATAATACTCCATCCTGCTCCAGATTCATCTGCACATTCAAAGCCCTCAATTGAATCAAATTAGGCAACCTCATAGCCTGAATCTGAACTGTACTAGTGTGTGACTTCCTACTCAGAGCATCTGCCACCACATTGACTTTCCCAGGGTGATACTCGATAGTACAGTCATAATCCTTCAACAACTCAAGCCACCTCCTCTGTCTCAAATTCAATTCTCTCTGGCTCAGTAAATATCTCAAACTCAGGGTCGGTGAAGATCCGAAGGTCTCACCATACAGGTAATGCCTCCAAATCTTCAATGCAAATACAACTGCAGCTAACTCCAAATCATGAACAGGATAGTTTACCTCGTGAGACCTCAACTGTCTCGAGGCATAAGCAATGACTCTACCGTCTGCATCAGAACACATCCCAATCCCTGATGTGATGCATCATTGACACCTCAAATCCTCCATCCCAGATGGAATAGCCAACACCGGTGCAATAGTCAACCGATGTTTCAGCTCCTCAAAACTCTTCTGACACTCCTCGGTCCATCTGAATGGCACATTCTTCCTCAGAAGTTTTGTCAGAGGGGCTGAGATCAATGAGAACCTCGACAAACCTCCGTAATAACCACCAATCCGAGGAAACTCCAATCTCCCAGACATTCCTAGGAGCTTCCCACTTCAAGATCGCCTCAACCTTACTCGGATCCACTGAATACCTCGCCATCACTATATGCCCCAAAAGATCACTGATCCACCAAAATTCACATTGATGAATTTGGCATAACAGCTATCTCTCCCCATCGTCTGTAACACAATCCTCAAATGCTCACTATGCTCCTGTTTATCCCTCGAATATACCAAAATGTCATCAATGAAAACAATAACAAACTGATCCAGGTAGGGCTGAAATACCTTATTCATCAAGGCCATAAAAGCTGCCGGGGCATTAGTCAACCCAAACGGCATCACTAGAAACTCGAAATGCCCATACCGCTCCCGAATGCACTCTTAGCACATCGGCCTCTGCAATCTTCAATCGATAGTAACCGGATCGCAGATCTAACTTGGTGAATACCGAGCTCCTCGCAATCGATCAAACAAGTCATCAATCCTAGGCGGTTGGTACTTGTTCTTCTGATCACCCGATTCAAGACCTTATAATCGATGCACGCCTCAAAGTCCCATCCTTTTCTTCACAAACAACACTGGAGCTCCCATGGTGAGACACTGGTCCGATAAACCCTTCTCCAAAGAACTCCTGGCAATCGAGCCTTGACTCCCTCGCCCACAGGTGCCATCCTATATGGAGGTATAGATATAGGAGCGACTGAACGAGGTCAATAGTAAACTCCGTCTCCGATCCGGTGGCAAACCTCAGAACTCGTCAGAAACACATCCGAAATTTCCTAACCACGGAATATCCTGGAGCCTCTGCTCAACTCGTGTCAACCACATGAGCCGATATGCCTCACGCCTCCTGCATCAATCTCGTGGCACTAAGGAAAGAGATCATCCGGCCGGCATTGCCGACTAACTCCTCTGAACACTTTGCTCTGGTGACCAGAGACTCCAACACAACCTCCTTGGTATAGCGGTCCATGATAGCCCTATGGGTCCGTCACCATCCATCCTCAGAATCACATCGATCTCTCTCAGAGGCAACACTATAAGGTCTGCTCGCAACACTGCTTGATCAATCTGGATCGAGCATCCCCTACAGACCTCTCCTAATGCAGTAGTAGTACCTAGAGGTGTACTCACCTCTAGCCCATACTGTAACATCTCCCTATCCCCATGCAATCTACATGCCATATGAGGTGTAATGAAAAAATGTGTGGATCCAGGATCCAGCAGAGCAAATGCCTCAATATCAGAAAGGAGAAGCATACCAGCTACAACATCAGGGGAATCCTGGGCCTCCTGCCGCGTCATGGCGTATACTCTCGCCTGGGACTGTGGTCGGCTGCCCCGACCCTCAGTCCTCACAAAGGACCCCTCAGCTCTACCACGGCCTCTACCTCGGCCCCTCTGTCCGGATCCACCCACTCTACTCATGCATGCAACAGACTACTCCCGACTCGTCCACTACCAAAGAAGTTGAACTCTCAATGTATCAGGCAATCCTCGACACGATGTCTCGTCGAGCCGCACCTCAAACAGGCTCCAGTAATCTACCAACACTCCCCACTGTGTCTCCTCTCACAATGCGGGCACACTGGGGAAATCTGTCCAGAGCCTCTGCCACTACCACTACCAGTCGGTCCAAATCTCCCCCTCTGCCCAAAACCAGACTGTCTCGAACCTCCCGGAGACCTGAAAGTCCTGCCCTGGCGCTTACTAAAGCTCCTGCCAGAGCTGCCCTGACTCTCACTGGGCCGCTTACCCCGGGACCCAATCTCAGCCTGCCTCTGTCTCATCAGCTGCTCCACTCTAACGGCAGCAGCTCTCAACTCAATAAATGTCCCCATGTCCGACCGAGCCAACCTGGTACGAATCTCAGTGTTGAGGCCATTCTCGAACCTCCGGCACTTATCAGCCTCAGTCGGGACCATCACTGTGGCATAATCTATCAACTCATTGAATTTCACCTCATACTCTGCCACCGACATCCGTCCTCGCTTGATTCCAAAACTCTGCATCTTCATATCAAGGTAGACCTTGGGCATATAATTATCCTCAAGGCGCTCGGAAAATCAGCCACGACAAGAAGCAAGGCACGGTGGTACTTGCTCGCACGCGATCTTCCACCACTTATATGTCGGCCTGCAATGTGGATATCAAGATAATCGAACCTCTCATCGTTCGCATCCATCCGTCAAGACTCTCTCATCATCTCCAACCATCCTCACCTCGGTGGGTCTGCATCTTACCATAGAAATTCATACCCCTTGCAAGAAGAAATCATACCTCCTCTCCCGTCTCACGGGAACTCGAGAAGGCAGATCCTCAGTACGAGGCATAGACGACTCTCTACTCGCTCCCACTGATCCTTGGTCAGCTGGCTGCTCAACCTGATCACCTAATGCAGAAGACCTAAAACAAAACAAGAGTTTTGATCAGTTTCAACAGTTTCATCTGATTCATACCTACATTGTTACTATTCCCAAAAGATGCCAAACCATGCTCTGATACCACCAAATGTAGCGCCCCCTTACCATAGGGTATCCACCGGAACGCCCGTAGGTCATTCCGATACATATTCTACGACAAGAGACCACTACTGACAACAACCACTACACTCCTCATGGCATCACAATCATAAGACAGTAATAAGAAATTGACCACTTTTTAAAACCAAATTAGATTTCATTCCATTCACTCAAAACTCAGTAATTTACAACTGTCAGTACTTTTTAATTTACACATGATCCAAACACTGCACACTAAGTATCATCTTGTCTCGTATAAGAAACAGATCTAACTATAAGTCTCCAAAAGAAAGCCCAAATGACCGACCTTTGAGCCATCGCTTCTCGCCAATCCACGATACTCTGCTCTACGGTCCGAGGGAGCTATCTGCATGCTTATGCACGAAAAATAATTGTAATTTTGGATGAGTTTATGAACTCAATGAGAAACCATCATCGATGGTTCTCCCAATTCATGCATCACATAAGCATGATACAAGATTCATTCAATAATTATACAAAACACAATACTAATACAATCACAAGACAATTACGGCATACAGATCACATCACATCATAGAACGAAGTATATATCCGATCAATCAATGCCAAATATTCATCCAAGATGCAATGCACATGTGACTCTTTTCCAGATTCATTACAAGATTGTGACCGGCGCATAACGTTGATCAAGATAGACGCGTCTGGGGAGAATTATCTCCCGTCGAGTTCGAGGCTCGGTTCAGTATATCGAGCTCTAGGCTCGGTTCAGTACAGTGGCGTCTCGGTTCACAATTTTCCTTTTAACAGTGGGATGCATTTGTGCATGAATGCACATGTTTCATAGCAGTAAACATGATAATACACAGTCCAAATATTCAGTCCAATTAGACAGTTACCTCATGTAAAGCACAGTTAGTAATGCCACATATAATCCACGTAATCCCGTAGGCAATCAAATCACGCTTAACACATGATTGAATAACCAACTAGGTTACTCACCTAATAACTTCCATGCTAGTGTCGGAAGTCTCGCCAAGTCTGTGGAACGACGGTCCACTTGAGCCTCTATAGCACATTAAATGAATAGCCATTACCATCGGTATACTTGAAATAACTAAATAATGCACATGAAATCAAGAAATGTGTATAATGCATATTCATGGCAATCCTACCCTAATCCAATATTTCCCATAATAAAATTCTATTAAAATTAGAAATCCATAGGCGACGGCGGTGCAATTTGGACCTCTATAGGTCCCCAATTAAATAAAACAGTGTTTACATGTTCAAATCAATAGAGCTACGTCAAATTCCCGTCTAAAAATTCTCGTTTTCTCATAAAACGAAGTTCAATATGTTACAAATCCGATGCCTCAAGAATCAGGTCAATCGGACGTCGGACGGAAAAGAAATTGACAAAAGAAACAATCGGGTCACTTAATGCCAAATAATAACAAAAATAATAATATATATGTATATGTGCCTTCCTTGTCCCTTTTTCCAGTTTTCAACCCAAAGTTCCAACCTCTATAATTCTTAGCACACAATTCAGAAAAATACAAACTATAGCTTGTTGAAAAGCTTATGAAAAGCTCTACAATTCTCAAGAAGACCATAAAAATCCATTCCAACCCTAAGGGTGTCAAATATCCCATCAAACCTTCTGCCTACTCAATTTCCATTAACACAGGGCAGTACATTGACAATTGCATAACTCACTGATTCTTCAGAAATAAATTACCACAAAAATATGGTCAATAAGTTCACAATGTCCTCAACAACTTTCATGAACAATCCAAAATCAAATTCTATTTCTAAACTAGTCAATTAATTCACCTAATGTTACTGTCCCTGAAATCCTCCAATTTGGGCAGTAACCTTATAACAAGCATAACTTCCTGTACACAAGTCAATAAAATCAGAACTTTATATCCTTGAAAATATTACATCTCAAACTTCAATTTTCATGAAGCACTCATCATCCAATTCGATCTCTATCAATTTCAAAACTGTTATAGAAGCTACTGTTATAATCAGCCATTCATAACCTAATGTAGGATCAGTTTTTGAAAAATCATAACTCCCAATTCTGACTTCTAAAAACTACACACCATATATCAATTTCAAGGTAATCTCTTCCTCTACAATTATTCAGAAGCTCACTCACACCAATTCAGTCCACATAAAATGTTAAAATTGCCTCCAATCAGTAAACTCACAAAATCACACTTAAGCTAGGTTTCATCCAAAATGCTCAAAACCAGTCATTAGTAATCAATTCATATCTCCCAATATACAATTCTAAAAATAGCAAGATCAGTAGAAATGGAAAGATAATTCAATATGCTACAACTTCCATGGAGACCATTTTCCCTAATTCCATCTCAATTAATTCATAAAAATCAACAAAACTCAGATGTCATGGTTGCGGTTACTGTTCATAGGCAATGGAACAGTAACTTTCCATACAAAGATTCACCCTTCTATCACTGAAATTCAACATCACCTATTTCACACTAAATTGAAGCCAACATCCCAAAGTTTCAGTGGCCACAAACCTTACCTCATTTGCATTTCTACACAATAAGTTATGAATAAATCAGTAACATCAATTATCATTTTAATTTTCCAGATTCAATGTTAACCTTAGTTCAATCACTTCCAATGCCTTTTTCACATCACTAGTCATCAAAATAAATACAAATTAAATATTACTACAGTCATACATATACTAGGGCTAATACTGAAAAATTGGCAGCATCAAATTCCTCAATTCATATACTCAAATAATCATCCATATTCCATTTAAAATCAAGCCATATCACTACTTTCCACTCAACATCACCTAGCCTTAAACCCATTTCTTCCAACCATATTAGTCATTACTTTAATGTCTACATGAACCTAATACATGCCCTAAACCTCTTATTAATCACCCCTCACTATCATGGCATTTAATTCCATGTAAATACACCATTTAAAGATCAAAACTTAAATGAAAACTTACCTAATGTAAAACCTCCTTTCCAAAGCTTCAATAACCACTTCTAACTTCTAACTTCTACACCAAAGTACCAACCTCCTTCCCTTCCCAAGCATATACCAAACTCATCATCATCTAGCTTTGATGGGAGTAAGAGATGGTAGCATAAAGTTATGGAGAAAACAAGAAAAGAAGAGCAAAATTCGATGGTTACAATGAAGAGTGGAGTTTCGGATGAGCCATAAACAAAGCCTTAAACAATTTCATTTCCTTTCCTTTAAACATATCCGAGAGAGAGCATTGAGAGAAGCATTTAATGATGCTTTTAAATGGCAAAAATTGATTGGTTGCTTTTTAGTTGAAAAGTCAAAATATGACTTATTTAATCCATTCTAAAATTTTACTCCATTAAACTCCAGTGATCCTACTTTCAGTCCCAAAATAATATACCCCATATTACTGTGCCATTGGGTAGCGATTTTTGCTACCAAAAATCGACCAATTCGCCAATTGGCGATTTTTCCGGTCCGGGAATTGTCTCCGGAAAAATCCAGAAAAATTCCTAAAAATCCCTAAAAATGTAAAACGATTTATGGTGCAGTCCAAATAATTTTTCAAACTCGATTATCCCATGAATTTCATACAGAAGTTCAATTTCAACCTTAAGCTGGAAAATGACATGAATGCATGTATACTATGAGCATGTGCAACCAATCAGTAAGTATAGAGACTATATGCTGTATGCGCATGCCGAGATATAATTTAATATCCCGAACCCGTCCTAATTACCAAAATACCCTTTCCTATAGGAGAGGGGATGTTACACTTATGCTACTGTGTATGTCCTAGTCAACTTGTCTGAGATGCAAGTCGACTTATGCTACTACAATAGCAGATCTGGAACAAACATCCTCCGACATCCCAACTTATACAGGGCATAACTCCCTACTTCGAACTCCAAATTGGACAAACTTTGTGTCTATTTTATAGAGAAAAGAGAGCTCTACAAGTTTCATGAAGGACACAAAAGTCAATTTCACCTCTAAAGATGTCAAAAATGCAATCAAAATTACTGCCCTCACAATGCTTCTCAAAACAGTACAACATTTTGTCAAAACAGTGCAACAGTTTATAAAATCCGTAACTTTCCAGTTCCTCAGTCAAAAATTACACAATAAATGTGAACAGAAAGATCCCAATGTTATCTACAACTTTTATGAACAACCTGAAATCAAATTCATTTGCTAACTAGGCTAAACAATTCACCAAAGCATCTGCCCACTGAAATTTCCCAATCTGAACAGTACATTTCAAAGCAGCATATCTCCTAGCACAAATGTCAAAAAAATCACTACCTTATATCACTGGAAAGATAAGATCTCATACTTCAATTTTCATGAAGGATTCAAAATCCAATTCCATCCTTAACAAGTTCAAAACTGCCAAACAATTGACTGATCAGGGCAGCAATTAAAAACCTAATGCAGGTTCAGTTTTTGAAAACTCATAACTCCCAAATATGATCTCCAAAAATCACATGCAATATACCATTTTCAAGATAATTTTTTCGTTAACAACTCTTCAGAAGATCCCTCAAGCCAATTCAATTCACAGAAATTGCTAAAATTGCTTCCAATCATAATGTTCACAAATCTAACACTTAGGCTAGGTTTCACCACAACGTACAAAATCAGTCAATAGTTAACAGTGGATATCTCCCAATATACATATCGAAAAATTGCAAAATCAGTGGCAATTGAAAGCTAACAATATAGGCTTCAACTCTCATGAAGATCATTTTTATCAATTCCTTCTAAATTAATCAATTCCTTCTAAATTAATTTAGAAAAATCATCAAAACACTTAGGTCATTAGTTCGGTTACTGTTCATACAGACATCAACAGTAACTTTCCAAGCCAAAATTCACCCTCTTAAGGCTAAAATTAGACAACACCTATTTCACATAAAAATGTAACCAACAAGCCAAAGTTTCATTTAGCACAAACCGCACCTCATTTTCATAACCACACAATGAGTAATGCTCAAAACAGTACAGTAGGTCAAAAACCAATTTTCAGCTTTACTACTCAAATACACTTCCTATCATGCCAATTGAACTTCTACTACCATAAGCATCCCAATTGGACACAAAATCAGTCCCTAGATCATTCCTACACTCATTTAGACCCATAGTAAAAATTTTGCAGCATTAAACTCTTAATTTCTTTGCAAGATTAGTCATCAATATTCAATCCAAAATCAAGCTAAAACACTTCTAAACTACATCATTCATGCTCACCTTATCAAATCATACTCAACATAACCTTACCCAACAATTCAAGCTATAAATTTCATAACATTAAAGTATCATAAATCATGATTAATGACCAATACATACCAATCAATGCATCTAACAACCAATTTATTCATTAAATGTATAAATGAAAGCTTAAAACATAGCCTTACCTCACTAAGTTTCCAATCCTTCAATCATTCACTAATCACAACTTCCTAACCCTCATATAACACCCACGACATCATCACTCCAAGGAAGCAAGGTTATGCTATTTAGGTGAGTTAATAGAAAAGAGAGCAAAGTGGAAGGAGGAGGAGATAAGCAATTGTAGCTAGAAACTTGAAGAAAATTCCATGGAGAGAAGAAAGGGTGAAGCTTCGGATGGGAGAGAATAAAGCAAGAAAAATGAATGTTTTTTCCCTTCTTTCACATGAAGTAGCCGAAAATGAAGGATAGGAACAAATGGTGAATGCATTAAATGGTGTAGGACAAGTGGCAATTTCAAGGAAAAAGACAAAATAGGCTAAAAACAAATTAGTAAATAGGAACCCTAATGCAATTTGACTCATTTTAGTCCAATGACCCTAATTTCAATCCCAAAATAATATACTCAATATTACAGTGTCATTGGATAGAAATTTTACTCTAAAAATCAACCTGTCATTGCTTGATTTTTTTCGGTCCGGAATTGTCTCCAAAAAATTCCAGAAAAATTCCTAAAAATTCCTTAAAATATAAAACACTTAATGGCGCACTCAGAATAATTTTTTAAACACAAGAACCACGTTAATCACAGTAAAACTACATTAGGCGCAAAAATCGGGAATGTCATGTATGCATGTACAGTTATTTCATGTGCACAAAATTCACCGTGTACCAATACTAGTATGCATGAACAGTCATAATGAAGCCCAATCACTCTCATCCTATGCCAAATTACTATTCTACCATTCCCGTTGAGGGTGAGATGTTACAACTTGGGACATATTTTAACATAAAACCTACTCAACTTTCCCATCCTTCTCATCTTGATGTAAACGCATTAGTTCTATATAACTTCCATTCTTGAAAATTTTCCCAACCGACATCTACCTCTTACCTTGCAACTTCAAAGAAGGCTTCCATTGGTAACCCAATATAACAATATCCTTATACAAAGTATCATTCAAGCTTAACCTCATAATCAGAATTTGTTCAAGTAGATCCCTAGAGATATCAATTGTAATAATAGCCTTGTATAACTTAATCTGTTTCTCTTAACTATATTATCATCCATAGAAAGAGGTTGACCTAAATAACTTACAATCATACTAAAGCTCTTGGTAGTCTAATTCCAATCGTACATTATATAGATTGACTCGCAGGGAAATTGACTTAAGTTTTTCTATTTCAGGTTGGAACCCCGGCTACCAACTTTGGAGAAACAATGGATAGTTCATCCTATGCCATGGTCTTTCTTCGAGGACTCTAAGGGCATGAGCCTTAGAGAAGAAAGTACATAAAGCTAGATTTTTTCTAACTAGCAATACCTCTATTAACCCTTTGTTTTTTCATGTCATGTTTGCCCATTTTTGCAGCACCATAAATGGAGTCTTTTCTCTAGAAAAAAAAACTCCACCAATGAAGCCTCCCATGATTGAGCTCCTTCTTGCAAAACTTCTAGATCTAGCGCAACAATGATACGGTCATGCTCTTCATTGGGTGAGGAGTAATGGAGCGTTCTGTCTCCTCTCACTCCTACTACATGTTTCCAACTCTTATGAGGATCCGAGTAAGGACCCTTTTCTGGTGGCTTGGTGACATCCAAGGTGGAGGAGGATAAGGTGAGTGAGGGTAGTGAGGGAAAATCCATTCAGGAGCTTGCACTAAAAGCAAGAGGTTCATGAATAGAGTTCAGATCCTCTATCGAATCCTACTCTGTCTTATTCTATCTAAGAATAAGACAGTGTCGTTTTTCAGTTAAAATTTGAAAGGTTCTCTTCTTAAATGGACAGCGCCTGTGGGACCCACCCACAGATGTCGTTTTTAAGCCACTTGCAAAGCTAAATTTAAAGCCACCTTTCATTATTGTTAAACGTTGTTTTTGCTGCAACTCCAAAACAACCTGCTTTTTGAAAATATGGTTTTGTTGCTTATTCTTATTAAGAACCAAATTAAAAATAATAAGGAATTTATTGATATTATTTAATATCATTAATAACTAAATAATATTTTGATAATAAGAATAAGAGTAAGTAGAAAATTAATAAATATCAAAACTTTAAAATAAATTAATAAGAATAATTAAAGAACCATAATAATTTTAACAATAATAAAATGGTTAATAATAATAAGGAATATACACTTACATATTTGAAAACAATTAAAATAATAAGAATAATTAAATAACCATAATAATTTTTAATAATAATATAACGGTGAATAATAATAACGAATATAAAATTAGCACTTATCATATTTGAAAACAATTAAAATAATAAGAATGATTAAAGAAAGATACTGTTTTATTATTTATTATAATATAATTCTTCAAATAATTTAAAAATTAAAACTGATTATAAGGAATTAGAACAAATAAACATATAATTTTTCCTTATTATTATCAAGAACAAAATTATTAATAATCGGGATTTAATCTTAATATTTAATATCATTAATAAATAAATAATTTATTAATAATAAGAATAAAAGTAAGTAGAGAATTAATCATTAAAGTCTATTTTAACAGTTAAATTAATAAAAATAATTAACTAATCATAATAATTTTAACAATAATAAAATGGTGAATAATAATAATCAATATAAAATTAGCACAAGTATTAATAATTTCGCAATAATTTCTAAAATAACAAATTATAAGGAAATTAAACTTATCATATTTGAAAACAATTAAAATAATAAGAATGATTAAAGAAGCATAACATTTTATTATTTATTATTATATAATTTATAATAAATATTATGTAAATTAGTATTATTATGATTATTTTATTATTATTATTATTATTATAAATTCATAGATAAATAATTACATTTAAAAAAATAGTTGATATTTACATCAGGTCAGTCTCGCAAAGGCGAGGGCTCGTCTTCGCGAGGCTGGCCATTTCTGCTAGATAATGGCTAGCTAGCGAGGGCGAGGGCTATGTCTAGCCCTGGCCCTCGCGAGCTAGACAGAAAATTGTCACGGTCTTGACTGTAACGTAACCCAAGGGGAAGATTATTGTCAAATATATATGAGTTAGAAGGACCTAAGGAGCTCATAATTGAAAAGACTATGACATCTTATCCAACAGTACCTATTCCATATGTATAAGGACTCGTGTTTTGTAGAAATGACTGCAAAAAGTTATTAATGAATTATTGCATGTTTTGTTAGTTAGTTTGTAGGTAAAAAAGTATATTTTCAGTTCAAATGTTTTACAAAACTTTAACTTATATTTAATTTGTAATAACATCTAAATTTTTTCGAATATATATTTAATTTTCAATTCAAATGTTTTACTGCAAATAAAGTTACTGCAGAAAGTGACTCACAGCTAGTTACTGCAGATGAAACGATTCTTGAAAGTAATTTACTGATTGGTTCTTCTTGAGGAAAAACTACAAAATCGAAGAACTTTCGCCACTTTGATGATGAACCAACTAAAACAATGAAAGCTGATTTGAACTGAGACTCTTCATCTCGAATCCGAAGAAACCATCCAACAGAAAATGTTATTGGGGATGTGAACGAAAGAAGAAAAACAAGAGAAAGAAAAATGGTTGATTATTAAGAACTTACAAAAAAATTGTGTTATACATCTTCATTCGAGCAAAAAAAAACACTAAGTTTGAGATTCTTCGAAGGGCATATGGACAATGTGCTTTATATTTTTGAAGTATTTTTTTGTGTTGTTAAAAAAACGAAAAAAAGAAAGAAAATATTTTTTTAGTTTTTTAGTTTTTTGTTGCTATTGTCGTTTCATCTTTTTAGTAGTTTGCACTGTGACTTTTATTTGGCTCCACTGAAGACTTCTCAGCTCTCTCACCGATATGAATCTTTCTCAGATATCTCTCTCTTTCGGGCATATCTCTCAGTGTTTTGAATGGTGATAAATTGTCATATTGGCGCGCTTATGATTCTTTCGCTGCATCTATTGGTGATTATTATGATTATGATTTTGTTCCACGGAGGAGACAACAAATTGTTTATAGTGAATGTTACATTTAGGGGGAGATTTCAAGATATATATGTGATTATTCATCTTGCTTTTTGGCATCTTGTTATCTCAAGAGAGAGAAATTTGGATGATTGGTGTTTTTTGAAACTTGATGTTTGATTAAGAGGGAGCATTGTGAATCTCATCTTTATATGTCCAAATATGATCATTTATGTGGAGTGCTAGAGTTGAGACAAAAATGTCAAAAAAGGGGAAGATTGTTAGAATTTATTCTAAATATATCATATCTTTATTTTTGACATTTTTATTGAACATGGGAATTATCATAAATCTTAAAGATTTGCTTTAATCGGAGATTGCATATTGGAGATTGTGTTTTTGAAATTGGGATATTGACTTTGCATTTTGGTATTGGATGTTGCGTGGAATGGACCACACAAGCAGAGTTTTTGCTGGAATGAATCTTGTGTTTGAATAGGAGTCTATCAAAAACCTAGAGTGTGTGCGTGTGTTATTTGGATTAGTAAAATCACGTGCATCTAAAGGGAAGTGGACCTTAGCTGCGTACTGTTCTGCAGTTTTTCAGAAAAACAAAAGACAATTGTTGATGGACATTGGCTGCTACTCTGATTTCTCTTATCCTCTGTTGGGCTGATTGCGTGGGTGTCTTGAAGCAGCTCTTTTTTATTCTGATTTTATCTCTAACAAGTAGTGTACGTATGATATGGAGCTGTTGATTTTTCTGGGTCCTTGAAGTTGTCTGTTAGTTGCGGCACAGAGGAGATTTTATGGTTGATGGATGAATGACTTACTTGTGCACTGGCTTGCTTATGTCCGTGGATTACTTCTGATACGGGAGATTGTTCTTCCTTGCTTTATTTATTCTTGTTTTTGAGTGAAAATAGTTAGATAAATCCTCTGACGAGGTTAACACAAGTCGATCATGTTATCGGGTATGAAAATCTTTTATGAGTGATTAGATTGTGGGTTAGTTACATAAATTGAGTGGTACGAGGTTAGATCAATTTTGTGTAATTTTTGTTAAACTACAGTGAAAGTAATTAATCTGGATGAGAATTTGCAGACATAGACAGAGTGTGCCAAACTGCATTATCAAATTTTTATATCCTTATTATTCTACGTTTGGGTGATTTATAGTCTGCGAAATTATTAATCACTTTGATTTTTCATATTCGTTTAGAAAGTGCAGGGGATAAATGTCAAAGTTGACAAGAGACAAAAACTCCCAAGATTCGGGAACTGTTGGAGTTGGTGTAAGAGCTTCTCAAGAGCACTATTGGTTTTAGCCATGACAGTGCTGGTTCCACTGAGCACTTCCATTCCCCCCAAGAAAGAACAGATCTTTACGACTTAATCTGACAACCGAACACAGGTTTTAGTCCAAGTCTACAAGAGAGATCGAGATCGAATCCAAGACGATGATCTTCTAGGCCAGTTCTGGATTCCATGAATCTTAGTTACTCAAAAGGGTTTCACACGGGAAGAGCAAGTGAGAAAAGAAAGTGTTGTACATTTAGGAGAGGCTACTCCGTCTGGATTGAGTGTCCAAATTACCCAACTGACGAATCAGAACTTGGCTTACATTTCAAGTTCAGTCACTTGTAAGCACTTAACGGAAAGCTCAAGCTCCCCGAAAAAGACAATAAACATGTGAGGAATTATATATATAAAGGTGGTTGAAAAATAGACGAAGCTTAACTTCAAGGCAATGGCGACTCTGCAACCAACAACTTGAAAGTTGCAACACCAGACCTTGAGCACATTAGCTGACAAATATATTGATCCTTTACTTTATCCTTTTTCTCTTCTAGAAAAAGAAACACTCCCTCAAACTGTCCGCAGCAAATTAACGAGCTTGTCGTCATTCATGGTCATGAAGAGGTAACAAAGACAACCATTGACAATAAACCATCAAATGAGCTGGCTTTTGCGTGATTTCTTTGTTTGTTTTTTTTTACAACGTGCGTGAGTTTTATGTGCATGTTTTTGCAGCCTAAGCCGTTGAAGAAATTGGACGGTCAAGTTTGTTGATATGTGGTGAGGAGGTCGGCCTCACCGTCGACAGAGACTTGTTTGTGGCTTGTAATGAGTGTGATTTTCCGGTGTATAGACCTAGTTACGGGTATGAAAGGAGAGAGGGTACACAACACAATGTCCCCACTGCAAGACCAAATATAAGCGTCTCAAAGGTATATTACCATTCCTTCTGCAGTTGATGATTCGGAGGCGGATTCTATTCCAAATTTGTGTAGGATGTCCAAGCGTGGGGGGAGACGAAGATGAAGAGGACATTGACGATTTTGAATACGAGTTCAAAATAGAAAATGAACAAGAACAGAACCAGCATCTCACAGAAGCAATGCTTCATGGGAAGATGACCTACGGACGAGGCCATGACGACGAAAAAAACTCGCAATTCCCACCAGTTATAGCTGGGATTAGATCAAGACCGGTAATGGAATAGTATTGCTAACACCTTTTGATCTTGGTGATTTTTCTCAATCATCTTGAAATCGGCCGTGGTTTTTAAAACAAGATCATAAATCAACTTGTTTCAGGTTAGTGGTGAGTTCACTTCATAAACGAGTTCAAACCTATCCAGATTCAGAGCCTTGTATGCTTAAAATGATTGCAATATGTTTTTATCATTTCTTACAGTAGTTAAACAATACTTCACAACAGGAAGTGCGAGATGGGAAGAAAAGAAAGAAGCAGGGTGGAAAGATAGAGTGGACGAATGGAAACTGCAGCAAGGAAATTTGAGACCTGAACCTGAAGATGATCCTGAAGCAGCAGCCATGTGAGGATTCAGTTCTATACTATGGACTGAACCAACATAGTTCAACACCTGGGGATTCAGTTCTTTGATCACAGGTTAGCAATGTCGAAACAAATGCAGGATTCATGAGACCAGGCAGCCGCTCTCCAGGAAAGTACCAATAGCATCTAGCAAGATCAATCCGTATAGGATGGTTATTGTGGCTCGCCTTGTCATATTAGCCTTCTTCCTACGCTATAGAATTTTGAACCCTGTGTATGATGCTATTTGCCTTTGGCTAACATCTGTGGTCTGCGAAATCGGGTTTGCATTTTCATGGATTCTTGACCAGTTCCCCAAATGGCTCCCAATTGACCGTGAAACATATCTTGATCGCCTGTCTCTCAGGTAAACTTGTACCAAAATGAATCTTAATTCTCAAAGCAAATCTGCAACTATTATAAGAATATAGCAGCAAGGCTTTGAGCTTTTGACTGGTACATGACTTCGATACCGTTTGTTTTAATGATTGATGTGATGAAAACACAGATTCGAGAGAGAAGGGGAACCGAATTGCAGATTAATATGAAAGGCCTCGACGGAATTCAAGGTCCAGTTTATGTTGGTACAGGATGTGTTTTCAAAAGGCAAGCACTGTATGGCTATGAAACTCCAAAGGGTCCCAAACGTCCAAAGATGGTAACCTGTGACTGCTGCCCATGTTTTGGACGCCGTAGAAAGAAGAATGCTAAGAAGAGTGCAAGTGTGGAAGCTTGAAGCCTTCATGGTCTGCAATGATCTTTTTGTCACTTGTTTACTAAAACAGTTTTGTTCTTACTTCAACAGTTAAACTACTGTTTGCTTACCTTCTGATGTATCTATCTTGGGGCAGCAGTGGACGATGACAAAGAGTTGCTGATGTCTCAGATGAATTTTGAGAAGAGATTTGGACAATCAGCAGCTTTTGTGACTTCAACTTTAATGGAAGAAGGTGGTGTTCCTCCATCTTCAAGTCCAGCAGCTCTGCTTAAAGAAGCCGTCCATGTAATTAGTTGTGGTTATGAAGACAAAACTGATTGGGGAACTGAGGTAATATCCACATCCAAATCCAAAAACAAAGATTTCTCTTTCTTGGTAGAGATGCTTCAAATTTCCAATGTTCCTGTTTTCAAGTTCTAGTATCACATGGCTTAGAAGTAGCAACTTCGAATGGTTAAATGCATTTTGCTTTTGTCTATGCAGCTCGGCTGGATTTAGGTTCAATTACAGAGGACATTCTGACAGGCTTCAAGATGCATTGTGGTGGCTGGAGGTCAATTTACTGTATGCCAAAGTTACCTGCATTCAAGGGTTCTGCCCCAATTAATCTTTCAGATCGGTTAAACCAGGTGCTTCGATGGGCTCTTGGTTCTGTTGAGATCTTCTTCAGCCGACATAACCCTGTCTGGTATGGCTACAAGGAAGGAAAGCTCAAGTGGCTTGAGAGATTTGCATATGTTAACACAACTGTCTATCCATTCACTTCCTTACCACTTCTTGCATACTGCAATCTGTTTGCTGACAGATAAATTCATCATGCCAGAGGTAACAACATGCAGTTGGTAATTTTACTCATATTTATGTTACTTTAAATTTTATTCACAAAATAATATTCTTTCCAATTCTTCGAAGAAAGGGTAATCTTTAAATCTATGCAATGTGAACATAGACAAATGTTTGAATTTATAGCCAATGTAACTAATTTATATGCTTATACTTTGTATTGAACCAGATAAGCACTTTCACAAGTCTTTTCTTCATTGCACTGTTCCTCTCAATCTTTGCAACGGGTCTCCTTGGGCTAAGGTGAAGTGGAGTAAGCATTGAAGAATGGTGGAGAAATGAGCAATTCTGGGTCATTGGCGGTATCTCAGCTCACCTTTTCGCTGTTGGGCAGGATCTTCTGAAGGTTTTAGCTGGTATTGACACGAACTTCACTGTCACCTCCAAGGCAACTGATGATGAGGATTTTGGAGAATTATATGCCTTTAAATGGACAACCCTCCTCATCCCTCCAACTACTATCTTAATCATCAACCTTGTTGAAGTTGTTGCTGGAATCTCAGATGCCATAAACAATGGGTACCAATCATGGGGCCCTCTATTTGGCAAGTTTTTTTTTGTTTTCAGCGTGATTGTCCGTCTCTAACCATTCCTGAAAGGTCTAATGGGGCGTCAGAACAGGACACCAACCATTGTTGTCATATGGTCTGTGCTTTTGGATTCAATATTTTCCTTGCTTTGGGTGAGAATTGACCCATTTGTCTTGAGATCCAAGGGACCTGATTCCAAGCAATGTGGAATCAACTGCTAAGAAGCCTGCATTCCTTTTATATTTTGCCTTCCAAGATACATGTGCGTCTTTGTTTGTGAAAGCATATCAGATGTACCAACCAACAATATGCATTCTACCCAGTTTTGTAATTGATGCAAATAATTGGCTTTTTATCTTACCTTATTCCACATGAACCTCCATAATGACCATCTAATCTCAATGTATGCCACTGAAACTCCATTTCCAAATCTTTTCATTTCTGGCATCTGGCATCAGGATAATAAGACCAAGATATTATAGCATCTAAAAGTTGCAAAGATGTTGGGTTGGATATCATTCATTTGGATTCCATCTGGGGTGTGGTATAAGGCAATTCCAATTTTTTTAATTGCACCATGACAAACTGAAACGACACATGTCAGCTTGAAATTCAAATCCTTTTTACAGTGTTAAGGATATATCACCAATAGTCTTTACAAGAACATTCACCATCCTTGAAATGATGGAATCTATTGGCATCTCTTACCACAATAACTCTTTCAGTGATCTTAGATATAAATTTAGTTGCAGTATGACAGTCTAAACAAACTCGGAGATTCTTAATGATCCTGATCTCAGTTCCAGGTTCAGTAGAGATAAGACCAAAGGCAATGGCTAATTTCTCACTGTGAACCTTCATAGCTAGCTCCTTCTCTTCCTCCTCCACATCATGCAAAGCTGTGATAGTTTCTGCCTGAAATCCTGCCTCTTTCATCTTTCCCATCAATCTATCCAATTCCAAATAGATTGCTGTTGATTTTGGATGGGACCAGTCCCCTGATGTGAAGACATGTGGAGTCTGACCAATTTCAATCAGAGTGCAACCTGGAGTCTTTTCCAGCTTTCTTTTTTTAGCTATTTGTCTTATAGAAGCAGCTTGTGGATAGTTCTTCTCAGCAGAGTAAATATTTGACATTAATACATAGTAACCCATATTCTCCGGGTCCAACTCAAGAAGCCTTTGAGAGGCCAGCTGCGCTAGGTCTGTATCTTTGTGAATCTTACAAGCACCAAGTAATGCACCCCACACAGGCGCACCTGGCTCTATAGGCATTCCCTCAATGAAGTTCAATGCCTCCTGCAACTTTCCAGCTCGACCAAGGATGTCAACCATGCATGCATAATGTTCAGCTATCGGTTCAAACCTGTACTCATGTACCATAGAATGAAAAATCCCCTCTCCTTCTCTTACTAAACCAGCATGACTACATGCATATAAGGCGGAAAGAAAAGTCACCCCAGTTGGTGAAATTCCAGAATTCAACATCTCATAAAATATTGCAAGCGCTTCTTTCCCGTATCCATGAAGTCCATAACCAGAGATCATGGTGTTCCAAGTTACTTCATTCTTCGCAGGTATCAACTCAAATAATCTTCGAGCCTCTTTAATATTCCCACACTTCGCATACATGTCAATTAAAGCAGTTGAAACAAAAACATTAGACTCGAAGTTTTTACTCTTGATTAAATTATGAACCCATTTCCCTAGACTTAAGGCACCAAGTTGAGCACAAGCTGAAAGAATACTGGTAACTGTTACAGGATTAGGACAGAAACTGGATGAGAGCATTTGATGAAAAAGAGAAACTGCTGTTTCAGTTAGTCCATTCTGCGTATAACCAGCTACCATGGCATTCCAAGAAGCTAAAGTTTTATCTGAAGATTCATCAAAAAGCTGCCGTGCTGATTCCATTTCATTCAATCTGCAATACACTGTTGTCAATGCAGTTGAAATAGGAGGACAAACAACAAAACCAGATTTGATAGCAAAACCGTGTATGCAGTTAGTAAGAGATAAATGACCAAAAGGTGAATATACAGGAATCAACCCAACGATTGTGCTTGAATTAACTCTCCCTCTAGACTGAAGCCATTGATTAAACAGCTTCACGGAAGACTCAATCTCACCATTTCCAGTAAGCCCTGAAATCATCGCATTACAAGATATCAAATCATTCAAGGGAATATCCCTGAATATCAACATTGCTGTCTTAACATCCCCGCATTTTGAGTACAAGGCAATCAAACCCGTGAGCACAGAAACATCAGAATGAAATCCAAACTTCATAGCCAAGCACTGACTTTCCATTCCCAATCTCAACTCCTGCAACTCTGCAATAGCCGGTAACACAGATATCACAGTAGTTACATCAAACTTGGGCCCGACACCCGAAACCATATCCCCAAATATTCTAATCCCATCCTTGAAGCAACAATTCCTCACAAAGCCAGAAATCATCGTATTACACAAAATAGTATCTCTTTCCGGCAATCTATCGAACACCTTCTCGGCCAACTCCTCCCGCCAAAGTTTAAAATACATATCAACAAGAACCGACCCAACAAACAAATCTGAGCCAAACCCATCAACAATAGCCATTCCATGCAACAACATTCCAACTCTTGAGTTCCCGAGACTCTCTGCAGCGGACAAGACGAAAGTGTAGGAGAAGTCATCAGGGGTAAGGTCAGTGCCTCTCAAATGGGAAAACAAAGAAATGGCAGATAAAGCCGAGTTGTTCGCAGCTAAGCCCTTGATAAGAACGTTGAAGAGGAAAAGATCAGGTTTTGGGATTAAAAAGAAGATCTTTAGTGCGTGGTTCGTGGAGCCAAAGTCGAAGAGCTTTTGAGCGAGTTTTGTGACTATGGGGATGTGAGTTTGGAGGCGGTGGTGAAGGATTTGAGATTGGATCTGGGTGACGTGTGACAGAGTGTTGGCTCTTTGGAGGAGTCCGAGGAAGAAATCGCCGGTACGAGCAACCGAAGGTATGGTTTTTATGAACATCTGTTCATGGGTTCTTTTTCTCAGGGCGGGGGTTTTTGTGGGGTTTATTGTTTTATTTTCTATAATTTCAATGCATCAAACAGAACTATTTTAAGGGTTTGATTCATCGTATTTTTAAATAATAATTCTTATCAAAAATATTATTTTAATCACTCAGATCAAATTAAAATAATATTATTTTAATAAATTTTATCAAAACATTACCTCATTTCGATCTTTTTTTTTTTTTTTTACTATATCAACTTTTTTATAATTAAATTCGTTTTAAAATTTAATTAACTCAAGTTCAAATTACTAATTTTCAATCTAAATGTCAATTCTTTTGACCATCACTCTGCCGGAGTCCGTTGCATTAAAACTTTTAAGAGGTAAGAAACTTAGCACTAGTGAAAGTTGCAAGAGAGAATCCTAAATGAAAGGATAGATACTTTATAATTCTTCCTCCTTGTCCTGCATTTTTCTGTTTCTACAACATAGTTTGAACCTTTTGCTTCCTTTTAATTTCTTTCATTTGCTTGATTAAAAAATTACAGTTGAAAGCACAGAGCAGTCAGCTCACTATAAGCAAGAAGAATTTTCTGATCTGATTGAATCGAGGAAAAAGGCAGAATATACTAATTTACAATTGCCAGAGCAGGTGAAGCCTGCAGGATCATCCATTGCTCCTGAAGTGGTAAGATGTTAGTTTAATCACGGCCACGGGGGCATTTTCGTTGCAAAAATCAGTTGCATCTCGAAGGCTTGTTTCATCTGTATAAGATGAGTCCTAAAGCTGTATTCTTCTACCTGTTTAAGTGTTAAAAAGCAGTCGTGTATAAGATAGGATTGATCAGAAAAGAACATTGTGAATGTAATCAACATTACATGAATGTTACTTGTCTTAGTTCTGTCAAAACATATCAATACTCATACAAGCACAACAGATACCCACATGATGAACAGATATAGCTTTATGTATTTGCCGAGACGAATAGCCACTTAATCCAAAACCCTATTCTCACGCGATGTGTCTCGGTTAACGGATATGGATAATGGCAGTCTATCTCAGTCAATCAATCGGATAAAGAACACGCATGGAATATGCATAACTGAAGAACTGAAAATGACAATAGAACTTTCTGCAGAAATAGATAAAATGAAGCCGATTGGTAAGCAGTGTTAATTGATCCCAACAACTTCAACACTCTATCCAATTAGCCTTCCCATTCCTCGACCATATCCAGTAAATTCTCAACTGCAATATGGTTGAACTACCAAATGTAGATAGTACCAGAAAAGGCCAAATAGAACAGTGCACTCTGTAAGGACAAACATACCTAAAGCTTCACAAAAATTTTAAATTCTAGTTGACACGGCAAGACTGCAACACTACCACAACATGCCAATACGTGTCGCCATCCTGCATCGGCCAGAGTGCATGAAATAAATGGCCTTGTTCATCCTAACAATTGTTTTATTCCATCTCACCTTCAGATGGATAAGTTTTCTCTAAACTCCCCTCAACAGTGTTGCCCTATTTGTTTAAATAACTACTTTCACGTTCATCAACATATGAACATAGCGATGCAATGATATGCAAGAGAGAGGAGAATTGTATCTTAATCCACTGTCAGGGGCAAACTTTGTGGAGGGAATTGCTAGGAACTCAATACATGGAACAAAAGAACCAAGGAATGGGCAACTGGCACCTCAGAAGCAGGTGAAAAAGAAAATTTGCAAGTTTACTGTATCATGACTGAATCTATCTGGGGTTTGAAGTAATTTGAACTCAACTGGGGTTTAGACTGACATAAACAATAGCTCAAATGAAGGCACATAGTTCCTCAGAAGAAAATCAGGTAACAATGACAACATGATAACTTCTAACTAAAGCAACTAGTCTTGATGGTGTTTTCAACTTTCTATTCAAATTTACGCAGAGTAACTTAAATGTATCTTCTTACGAATAATTTCCTAAAGACAACAACAGAGTCCTTACACTACATTTGTTTTTCATTCGTTAGCATTTTCAGTTATGTGGCCATGCATGTGTATTCTCACCTGCGTAGCAGCTGCTGAGACCAATAGAGCTTCATATTCGTCCAGCTTAGCTTTCACTTCTGCCACTACAATAGCTAGTTCAGAAACCAAACCATTCATTTGCTCCACCTGTAGCAAGAGCACATAGCCAGGCTTAAGCATATTTTTAGACGGGCATTAAGGACATATATAACTATTAGAAACCAAATCTGATAAACCTACAGAAGAAGCTTGTGAGAGAAAATTGAATTTGGAATCTCACCCTCGACAATAAAGAACATATGGAGGATCCCATTGCCTGCATCACATCCACAGCTGAGCAAAGAGCAAACTTCAAGCATTCAATATCTGCCTGAAATAGGTAGAAATACAATGATGATGTCAGTAACTTTCTCCTTCACAAATTAACCCTGTTAGTCTTTCAGAACAAACAAACCTTTGCCCCTCCTGTCACAGGAAGACGGAGTGTGCTTGCCTCCAAATCTTCCACAGCCCCAGATAAAGACTTGATATGATCTCTTTCAAGCAAAGCCCAATCATCTAGGTAGCTCATCTGAATAATTACTGGAAGAATTAGACAATAGCACCAAGAAAGGATTGGAGAAGATAAAGATCAATGTTCAAATTGTACGTGATACAATAAGAGATACAGTAAAATTTTTCCTTACACAGAAAACAGCTATGTTTATGAAATTGTATTCCCTTTAAACATAAGAAATTAAGAAACATGCGCTTTTTTCCTTTACTGAACTACAAAGGGACTCTTAACAGAGTTAATCTTGGGAAGGGGGAGGGCAAGCAATTTGAGCTAAGGTTGGTGAACTTCATGGCATCAGAAACTTAGTGCAGAAAAATTATGTATTCTGAAATCATACAGACATTATAAAGTAGAGGCATACTTGATCATTCACAACAGCATTCAGCTTAAGCTCCAGGGTCAACTGTTGGACGTTGATCCTCTTCCTAATTACTGAATCCCTCAATGCTAGAGTAGTGCTCCAAACACTATAGAGAGTTTTCTGCACCAGCAAAGCAACATCTATAATTTCACATGACATAAAAAGAATGTTGCACTGATGGAAAAATTCAAAAGTAGGTAACCGTATAGTTTACATCTAGCCTGAAAAATAAGCCCATTATGTATCAAACCATAAAAAAATGTTTTAAAAGACTTTTATCTTTTTCCTTTCTATTTTGTTTCTTCTCTCCCGTTGTTGCATAACCATTCTCTCCCATTGTTGCATAACCATAAACAGACAAACAATTCCACACAGTTTGAAAAACAGAAAGGTCATGTTGTTGAAGTAGTTAAAACGAATCATATCGAGGAAACTTTTATCCAAATAACAGTAAAACGATTTAAGTTAAGAGGTATATTATTCACTGAAAATCGAGATAAATGAAGTATGAACGAAATATTCTTTAAAGTAATTCCGCCTGCACAAAAGATCAAGTGAAATGAGTGAAATAAATGGGCAGACTCGGGATTTACACATTAAAAAAATATTGCTCTCTCCAAATTGCACCTACCTCTGCAGTTACTTTCTGAAAGTAAAGAACAGCCTCTGCCCGTGCATTAGCAAATCGCCACTGCAAGTATCTATTGTATAGCAGCCGTAGCTGATGACCATCTTCGAGGAAGTTAGTTCCTTTTTTTCCCTTCTTAAAGTCAGCTATAAAACTAAGAACAGAAGAGGAATTGTTTGCTTGGCTAGAGACACTTGATGACCTTATTCGAGATGGGCTGACTCCTCTTGAAGGAGGCGTAGAAGGCCTTGTTCGAGCTGGACTGATACCTTTACTAACACAGGTTTTAGTAGGGGATGGAGGATGTGAACCAGGAGTAGGCAAGGACTGAGATCTAACTGCAGGATTTGCTAGCAATACTCTATCCGACAAACTTGTGGAAACAAGCTTATGACTTTCAGATACCTGGAGTAAAGACTCGTCCGCTGAGTGTGTCCTGGTCCCTACTCTGCCCGTTTCTTCCATGGATGCTAACCTCGCAGCATCATTGACTGATTTTTGTAAAGGTCTGGTAATACCATCTGTCATATGCATTCTTCTGAGTGGAGATAATCCGCTTCCAGCTGGTGTTGATAGAGGTCTCACATTTTTATCATTAAGATCCACACTTCTATTCAAGGAATTAGAAGATACCTTCCCCCCTATTCTACTAGGCCAGCGATGCTGATCAATCAATCTATTATGTAAACCATCTCCTGGTTTAGCATTCTCTGATTGATCTTGTGCACTCTTCCCTTTCGGAGGAGTCCTTTTTCTTTCTGGTGTAGGCTTCCGTGATCCTGTAGGCGTTTCAACCTGCTTATGAACCACGTTGGAAGAGGATCTCAATGTGCGATTAGAGGAGATATTACTAACCGGTTTTTCCTTTTTACCAACAGGTATAGAGATGGTATCGGATTGAAAAGAAACACTAAGGCTTCTCATTGTAGAAGGCCATAAACTCTCCGGTAACCTGCTGCCAGTACTTAACCTTCTAGATGTCAACTGTGCATCAACAGATGAATCATGAACAGGCGTGGAGGGACTTTTGGGTGAAGTTGGGGTTGCTGGCCGACTCCTTTCAGCAGATAGGGCTCTTTTGCTGACCACTTGGGAAGCCGACTGCAATGTTCTTGTAAGGGTTGGTGAAGAGCAACGCCTAGAAACAGGTGCTGATGGAGTGGGGGATTTATATCTAGAACTAACTTCCCTCGTCCGAGGGCAGCGTGTGCTGGCTGCTGCATTGGCGTTCCTTTCAGCCGGAACCAATGGAAGTCTTAGAGTATCCACTGCTGTGTGCTTCTGTGACTCGCATACATCCATCAAACAACGTCTGAATTAGACCACATTGATGAAATCATTCACATAATTGAACCATCTTTAACAACTTTAGCGTTCATGCATCCACACAGAAGGAATCAAGCCGACAGCTCAAAAAGAAGATCCTCTTCCCTGTAACCAATCTGCCACCAATGCAAAGAACAGGAGAAAAAGTAAGAGACCAACTGCAGAGCAAAGAATAAACCAGTAGAAAAGTAACAGGAAACCATAAAATTGAAAAAGATTACAGCTTTACAGAGACCTAGATCTGATTCGTTATAAATTTGAGAATTCAAACCTATTAACGCAACTACGAGTCGATAATTCATCGAGAAAAGCCCAAATCCACTCAGATCAGGCCATGAAATGAGATTAGGCAGAGATGATGAAACAACATCAGGGCCAAAATGAATCAAACAAAGAAATCCAGAGGATGCTAGCCATAACTTGCAGTAACGGTCATCACTAGAGAAGTTGATTTTCTGGCTAGCAGTAAAATGCAGGTCTAGGGTCCCCCCAAGAAAATGTCGAGGCTAGAGGGAATAGACTACTGCAGCAAAAAAGAAAAGTGTAGGATAAGGGACAGACTGGAGAAAATAAGGTGCGCAGGATAAGAAGGATTCTTATTTCTCTCTCTCTGTAGTTTAACTGTTCCGTTCTTTCCCTCTAATTTCCCTTTTGTCCCTCTCACGAGAGTGCAATGGTCGGCTGGGCTGGCAGTTGAAGTTCACTCAACCATAGTCCCCGCACTCTTTCCTGTTCTTTCTCTTCTCTGCTCTTTCTCATGACAAAGAATTCGATGAAAGTGATCCACAAACCCCACATCTCCTCCGAATAAACTATAAAAATCAGTTCTTTTTTTTTCAATAACATGGAAAATTGTCTGTACCTTTACACTGTATCTGTTACTTTCAGGTTAAGAAACTTAACTCGTGTCAGCAAGACAGCAACTTCTTGTTTCTTAAAATATTCAATACAGAAGTTGAGTGGTCTCCCTCTCTTCCTCCGCATTAATTATTTTAACCAACAACAACATCACTATCTATGAAATTTCAATATTAAACAAAGAAACTGACTTCTACCAACAAGAAACGAAAGTTCCTAGAGTTGATATGAAAGGCATTGACCTAGAAAGGGGTTGCCTTGGGATCACTCGGCGAAACTCAACTGCTGCTTTTTAACCCCAAGTCTCATGTTTGTCATGTAGTGGAAAACTTTTGATTTTTTTATGTCGATGAGTATGATAAAGACTACTGGGAATAATGCGATTTGTTTGTATCCAAATTATTTAAATGAATTCGTAGTTAGAAGATTGAAGTTGCAGGTGCTAATGTTCTTGGGGTTATGGGAAGAGACACGGAGCACCACGTGCAGGCAAGATCATTGTCCAATCCCCATGAACTAAAACAGTAAATTCGTTTGTTTAATTAACCTTTAAATATCCATTAAAAAAAAACCATCCTTTCTTCGGTTAGATATAACAGTAATAAGTGATAGCTAAACAATACCACATGCATCGTTATGTGCAGACTCTGGTACAAGCAAGCAATTTACGCTTTGACCTATTTCCTCGATTTAGGAACCAGAGATGGATGAAAACCCATGTTTACTTATTAAAATTGGGGATTCTAACATGAGATGTGCTTTCTTTTGACAGAGTCGTGTCTCTGCTATTGGGGACACGCACAGTGACCATTGCTGTTCATCTAAATATCAGAAACTGAAGAAACAGTACCAGAATTTTTCAAAAGCATAAGAAACTTGAAACTTTAGAGATACCGATAAAGAAAGCCACCGTCTCGAAAGAAACAAAACCAAGAAAAAACTGAATAGAGGCATTCATCTTGGAGACTGCGAAAACTCCGAAAAAAAGGCAAAAATATATATATATATATAGGAAAATTAAGAGTCAAGAAAAATGCCGAACCTTGAAAATCAAATCAAATTCAAAGAAGAGAACTGCTCGCCAGATTATCAGAACCCTTCAAATCATAACTTCCCGTTAATAACTTGAATCTTATAAACAAGTTCTTTGATCACCTTGCGAACGATGAAGACTCGTTGGAGAGAAACCGGCTGACGGAGGGATAAGCAGAATGCTTTCAATGAGAGAGAGAAAGAGACAGAGACGGTTTGAGCGGTTGAGATGGACGTTGTTTTCGCGCCCACCTAGCATATAATAGAAGGAGTTCTTTTTATTTTTGTTATTAAAAGTCTAATAAATGGATTAAATTTAAAATCATATTTTAATAAAAAAACCTGATCTATAAATAACATAAAGAAAAAATTATATTAAGAATCTCTATATTTTCAACCATTTATTTAAAATACTTTGATTTTAATACATCGATTGAATTTGTAATTATAATTAAAATTAATTTTATTGGACTTGATTTAATTTTAAATTAACAAATTAAATTTGATTTAATTGAGTTTCAAATTAAGCTTAAATACGAGAGAGGATTAACTCAATTTGATTTAAATAAATAATTATCATCTTAACTTTACCTTAATACTTAGTCAAATACATAAAACATATTAAATATTTTATTTTATTGACTGATTCTTAATTTATATTTTATCTAATAAATGAAAGTCTCTTTATTTGTTTTCTCCGTGGGTGTAATAATTTCATGTAATTAAAGGTAACAATTAATAAATTAAGTTACATTTGATTGAACGTGAGTTTAAAATTGAGTTAAATATAATAATTTTTAATTTGAGATTATAATAAATTAACTAAAATGATATAATTTAATTTGAAATTAATTTAATTTATAAATTACAAGCTGAATTTAAATATTCAAACTCGGTATTACTGGGTGTTTTTAGTTTGTAGACTGGCAGCCGACTTGCAATACCTAATGAAAACAACTTGGTATAAATTCAGAAACTGACATAGAAGGTTGCTTAATTGTGTTGTGTTCAAAGTTCAAACATCATGATTGCGAGAATAATGATAGATTAGTAGCCAAGTCATGGAACAAATATGATAGGAAGTACTTGTCGTTTTGCATCATTGTGTTTTGACAGCATATCATCTCTTAATTCGCTGTCACTAATCTTTGTCTACTCTTCCTAATCTTAACCTCCACTTTGCTTACATGGCACTACTCTTCCTTTTCATGGGTAGTTGTTGAAACCTAACAAATACACACACAATGTTATACTTCGATTTGGTTTTTTTTTTTTTTAATTTTGTGATTAATTCTTTAAATTTTGGTTTTAAAGCTTTTTTATTAATATAATGTGTCTACTAAATACTAAGTAAATATCTATCTATTAGTCACATCAATAGAAATAACATTTTGATTTAATTTATACAAATTTTAAAATGTTAAATAGTAAATAAAATTTTAAAATTCATATTAAAATAAAAATTTAAAAGATCCTTTAAACATATTAAACATTAGAGCAACCAATAAAGTTACTTATTTGTGACCAGATAGAAAGTCACAAGTTCTAATAACGAAAATAGTTTTTTTGTAACTTAATTTTAAGAATAAAGTGTTTTATCATTACTTACGGTGAAATCGGAAAAAATTGCCAATATGGATTTATATATACATACATTGCAATAACACTCTTATTAAGATAATGATTGATTACTTGTCAAAATTGAGATGGGATGAACCTAACATCTCTTTTATCTCTAGATTATATGTGACAGAGTAACATGATAAGGACACATCATGTTTAATGTAACTTTCAATCTCACGCAGGGGACCTTCTGTCTCCTTCGTTCTTGGGTCTACATGCTCGCTTTGTCCTTTTCCATGTATTTATGCTAGTTACAAATTTTTTTTAAAAAAAGGAAGAGAGAAATTCTTGTCTAATTCCTTTTGGAAAAAAAAAGGGTCAAAGACATGATTTAACATTGATCACAAAATCATAAAATTCAAAATAGACTTTTTCTATAATTTAATTAATTTTTATTTTAAAATTCTCAAAAATTCCTTCTAACTTTATTTTTAATAAAAAATTTAGACTAAGGGTTAAAAATAATGACGAAATATAACATTAAACATAAACTAATAAAATATCACTAATATAATAATCTGATTTAACTTTTAAACCTGATTCAAACGAGTTAAATTATACTTGAATTAATATTGTAAGATAATTATAATAAATTATTAGTTTGATTCATATTTGATTAGTTTAATTTGAGTTTTATAGTTATATAAATACCATTTGAATGATTTACATTTGATATTCATATTACATATATTTCATTACTATTTTAGTCGAAATCTAAATTAAGAGATTTTTAAAAGCTAAAATTAAAATTTCAAAATTTTAAATTTAACGATATATTTCTACAATTTTTAAACTACAAAGGAGGTTCTTGTCTTTTAACAATCATAAAATTACGTTAGTTAATAAAGAATTACTAGCATTTTCTGAGTAGAATTCAAAATCTTAATTAAAACAAACAATTTTGAGTTTCATATTCCTATTAAAAAATGAAGCTTCAATTTCCTCAATACATTTTAACAAAATAGCTTTAAATGGGACGGCCATGCCTGAGCATGTCTCATTGCTTACCCCAACATGTCTTTATTTAATTTCATGTTATAATAATTATTTATTTCTTTTTCTTTAAAACGAAAAATATTGAAGACGAAAGACATATCAGATCTGTGCACAAATCCCTACTCTCCATCTGGGTATTTCCGGTTTTTCAGAACACAAGAATAAGATCAACAGCATTAATGTCTTGGGTTACATTCTTGGTTATTGCCCTTTTTTGAATGTATTTGTGACTAAATTTAAATTCCTCACCGAATGTAGTTTTGTCTGTTTGCAATAGGTACGCACTGTGAGTATGGAAGAAACAGATCTGATGACAAAATACTACTTATAGTTTCAGAAATTTCGGTCTCAAATAACAAAAGCTGATTCTATTTTTTGGGAACTATTACATGAAGTATGCAAGAGCTTTTGTTTCGGTGCGACATTATGTTGTAGAATACTAGCAGTACCTAATACCTCTGGCTTCTACCATCTTTATAAGATAAAAGCTGACGACTTCTATGAAACAGCTTCAACTAATAATGGGAAGATCAAATTCGACCAAGTGATGTCGTGATCCGATTTGCATAAGATGATTACTATTTGTTCTTTCATGGTCAAAACTGGAAAAAAAAGGCACATACCATACTTGACTAGTTCCGGGAAATGTTATGCTTCGTTGGTCATGATCTCCTCATCAAATCAGAAGATACCATTTGGCCTGCTAAATGCGTCTTCTGGGGTTTAAATGTGATGGTACTTTGAGGTAGAGGTTTGACTCTTCTGCATATGAATGAACCATAAGCAATGTTATGTCAATCTGCATCGTAGAAATTTTACATATTACTGATTCAGTGTAATGATATAGTTATTGCTGAAGTGAATAAACTAACCCATTCTGCCGAGGAACTGAGTCAGAATTTGAAGTTCATGTTATTGATTCTCACTGGTTTCCTGAAGTTATTAATGATGAAAATGTGCAGGCTGGTGATGTCAACAAACCCATATTATGAGTTCTAATATTTGACAAATTCAGCATCGTGGCCCCTCCCCAAAACTGACTCTATCCCATCAGGAAATAAATTGAATTTTTTCGCTACAGCTAATCCTGCGTGCATTCCATCAACTGCAGCACTTACTATTCCACCTGCATAGCCTGCTCCCTCACCAATTGGATAAAGACCTTTCAAAGAACTGCTCTCGTATGTTTCGGTGCTTCGGGGAATTTGGACAGGAGAGCTGGTTCTAGTCTGAAGGAAAATGTGACAGAACAATAAAAAACTCAAACCGGTACCAAACTAAATGCAGAGTAGTTGTTTGATAAAACATGGAAAAAAAAGGATAGGGACATATGAGGTCATTAAAAAAGATTACCTCTACCCCATGAAGAAGGCCATCTTTAGAGATAAATCCTGGCAACTGAGAAGTGATTTTTTTTTGCAAAAATAGATACAAATGAATTTAGTAAATATTAGAACAATGTTTAATCAAATATGGAACATAAAGCACATGAAATAGGTCACACCTCTTTTTCAAACATTAATATTGAATGTTTCAGAGCATCCGTGATGTGTTCAGGAAAGAGTTCGTGGAGATTAGCTGCCTTCACTCCTAATCGATAACTTGAAGGTGGCAAAGATGTCGCTGAAAAATGTGAGACAGTTCAATCTGAGATGAAATTGGACAATGAAACATATTTGGAAAAAAATATAGAAGCTACCTGACTGTTTGTTGTCAAGAAAATTGGTAACTGTCTGCACGGGGACGACAAAGTTTCCCCCTCCCATAACAGCGGCCTTTTGCTCAAATTCCCTCTAAATAATTCATCATTATATCCAAAAAGTATCAAATAAAAAGGGCCATGCCGTTAAATTTGAAAGTATTCTTGAGTTTGAAGCAATGCCACAACATGATATTTCAACTGGGAAAAATACTGGGCTAAGTTATGGATATTTTACTTTAACTAGTATTTGATGTCTGCCTGATAAAGCTAGAGTTGGAAAGCAATAAACATTACAATGCTAATACGAAACCAAAACAAGCATTAAAATAGAAAACGATGCAAAGAAATAAAGGATACCTGGAATTGCACCCCTGCAAGAGGGCCATAGATATTTAAAAGATTAAAGTCCAGGGTTGAGACGGTAACAACAAGGGCAGCATTTGCCCACTTAGAGGCACGACGTGAGAATGACATGCCATTGATGCAAAGTTCTGACGGATCTGTACTCGTAAGAACAACCTGTGGCCAACAGTTTAAACATTCTCAATAAATATGCAATGCACGAACACTTCAACAGTGATTAATGATTTCTGGAGAGAGTTACAAAATTTACCAGAACATATAACCAGTGACAATACCAATTTCACATAAGTGTCAGATATAACTAGCTCATATATCTACTAAAATTGGATCATCAAAAAGAAAATTGCTACCAAAATTCAATAAAACAGCTTTTGTGGCATAAACCTCAGGAAGCTTGGATTATGGTGCAGTAAGCTCATTTAACCATAGATCCTTCGAATTATTTTACTCACTGATGTAAGCATGCATTTACGATGAACCACAAAGTAGAAGAGAATTTAAGATGAAGTTCAGAAGGTAATACACAAGTTAAATGAAACGGTTACAGATGGTAGTTTAAATTACCTGACCTCCAGGACACATACAGAAGGAATAACAGCTTCGACCCTTAGCCCCAGTTATTAAGGATTTATCCCCATCCTCTCCACTAAGATACTTGACAACTTTGTAATCTGCAACTGGTACCTTCCCTCTTCCACTATGTATCTCAGCAGCCAGACCAGAATACTGGGAATTATATAAATAAAAAAATCCTTAAGAACAAAGAAAACTGAATTAAAGAATGAATTGAAATACTTAGTCTTACAAAACAAAGAAAAAGATGCTATGCAAATTAATTCATTGAACAAGTTCTTGACAAGACAATAAGAAATAAGGGACAACTGCCAACCTGTATGCTGTTTATTAGTTCTTGAGGATGCTCAATACGCAGGCCAACCTGTCTAACCAAGTTACCACGAAAATAATATTAAAATATATCAGGACAACAAAGTTCATACGAAATGGAAAGGCAGAAATCATTGGATAAACTACAACATGCATCCTTCATGGACTCACTCATTCATCAACTATGAATGTTATTACCTCATTGATTCATATTTTTCTATTTTCTCCATCTCTCTCAATGATAAATTGAAAAAAGTACAACCAAAATGAAGTTTCAACTGATTAGGCTTTTCTTCAACTATGTCAGCATTAGTTCTCTTGTATAAATTGCATGTTTAGGAGGTTAAGAGCAAGGTACAAGGAGAAACAAAGGTGAGATCTGACTCATATACAACACAGGAGGCAGATTTTTACAGATGTCTTGTCACATTTGAAACAGAAGAGAAAAACATTCAGCTTATTGTCATTTTTCTTTTGCATTAAAGGGCATTCAAGATTCCTATGAGTTGTATGGATTAGAAGACAGGAATGATGTTCTAATATCGAATTGTTGTTCCAGTTGCAAATGAACTGCCAAGAGCTTCTCAATGATTGAAAAAAAAAAACAACTCACAGCAAAATCTTTTGGCACCAAGTCAATGTCATGAGAAAGAAGCATTTGATATATATCACGTGCAGAATGTCCCACAGCCAGAACTACCGCATCACATGGCAAGTTTTGTGAATTTAACTTCAATTTATCACTTGAATCAGAAACTTTGACCCCAACAACATTTTCATTTCTTACCACCAAATCATCTACCCTTGTCCCAAACTTGATAGAAACCTGAGGATGTGGTAAAAGAATTGAGTCAGAGAACCTAGTAACATAGAGTTTTCTAGTTCAAGACCTGCTAGAATAAACAAGAATAAATATGAATCGACTTTTGGAAATTAAAAGCTGGTTCAACAACTTACACCAAGATTTTGCAGATGCTTCCGAAAATTGCGAAGCAAAGGGACCAACCTATCAGTTCCCAGATGAGGCTTTCCATCGATCAAGATACCTCTTGGAGCTCCAAAATGAACTAAGGTTTTCATGACCTAAGGCAGAAACAAATGTCAAACAATATACAACCACTAGTAATAATTTTTGTGTTGCTGAATTATCAGCTCGATTAGAAAAACAGTTCTTACTGATAAAACACTGTCACTGTTCCTTCCAATTCTTGTCACAAGCTTTCCGTCACTCCAAGTACCTGCACCACCCTGCAAAGCATAAGTCCTTAACATGACATCATAATTCAATTACAACTCACCAAATATTAATAGCCAAAATTAAACAATAACTCAATTCTGGAAAACAGAACATAGAAATCAATAATAAAGGCGTCATCATGAATGTTAATCTTAGATACTAAAAGCAACGTTTCACTAGAGTACTAAATAAGTAAGCATACAACCTCCCCAAAGCAAAAATTGCTTTCCAATTCCAACTTCCGGCGAACTATCAAAGCACCAATATCACGTCCTCTTTTTTCAACTGGTTGACCTCTTTCTATCAAGCTAACTTCTGCACCAAGTTCTGACAGAACAAGAGCGGCAAACAGTCCAGAGGGCCCGCTACCAACAACTGCAACTTTTGGTTTACTAGTTGTCGTGTACTTGTACGAGCCCATAGAACCAGAACAAACATTATCTCCACCTCCATCGGAAGTTGTTTCTCTAGGGACTTTTTTGTATTCATGAATTACATCAATCAAATTGCCTGAGACTCTTTGTTCAGGCAAATGCTCTATAAGTCCAATTTTAGGCTCTAAATCAGAGATGAATTCCCGCGTGCGAGGCTCGAGGCTAACAAGTTCACTCACATTCATGTCTACAGTGTAAACAAAATTGGGCTCCTTTAGAATCTGAAAAAGCAAAACAACACTTAACACTTTGCACAAACTTAGGAAGCAAAAAGTAATTAAGTAAACAGAAAATTTGATGATTAACTAACCTTCCTAGCATCGAAAGATTTCCGAATAACCGTAAATGCTTCTTGAGGAAGCATTGAAGCGACCTGGATAAATAGCACAGGAGAGAGCAAAAGAGTGAACATTTTCAAATCTCTTTGTACTCAATTTGTATCAGAAAGCTCCAAAATTACCGGGAATTTGATAGCTTTGGCAATTGCCAGAAGCAAGCCATCGGAGACTCCGAGGAAGTCTTTCCCAGGGTCTTCTTGGACAGGAACGGCGAGCTTGGAGAGTCTCCAGAAGCCTTCCAACTTGTTCTTGACATCCCCAAGAGCTTCTTTGTGCTTCAATTTAAGCTTCTTCTTCTCCGACGGGTATCTTCGTTTTCCAGTACGCTTGGTAGCGCAGAGGATTTGGAGAGTTTGGAGACGAGGATACTGGTGTCTTGGGGTTGGATAACGGCAAGTTAGAGATGGGCTAGAAGTGGCGACACTGCTCCAGTGAAAAAGAAGAGACATGGACAACGAAGAAATGACTCTCTGCAAATTCTAGTTTAGGGGATAAGATTTTTAAAGTTGTATTTACCTCATTTCTTTTTTTCCTTTTGTCAAATTTTTATTGAAGTTATCTTTATATTTAATTAACATAATAAACAATTTTTATTTGACAATTCATTTCTTTTTCTTTTTCTTTTTCTCTTTGTAAATTTGATTTAAAGTACTTGTTAATCTAATTAATAAAAGAAACTTCTGTTAAAAATACTTTATAAAATTAAAAATATTAAATAAAATTTTATTGAATTTTATCGAAATTTTAATATTTGTTAAATTTATTTTAAAAAATTTCTAATAATTTTAACACACAAATATGTAATTACCTAAGTACTAACAAGAAAATTTCAAATCTGTAATACCTGCAAATTACATGGAAGTGAAATGTTTTGAAATGGATATGTTCTTCCAGTACAAGGAACAACAATACAATAGTCATTTGATAGATGTCTGGATTGCCGGATCTACACATTCTCCGGTTACTTCTTTGCCTTTGAAGGGGAGGTGGTAAATGTTCACCAATTGCCGGCATCTGCGAAATCATTTGGCCGTTCGTTGTTAACCTCCTCAAACTCGTTATCGTTTGAAAAGAGAAAAGAATCAAAAATGAGAAAAAAAAAAAAAAAACCTTCGGTATGTATACAGCTTAGAATGGAATAAAATTTAAACAAACTCTATCTGAATATCTTAACAAAGTCTAGTTGTACAAGTCAAAAGGAAAAAATAACATAAATAAAGGCTTAACAGGAAGGTAATGTTTAATAATACCTTAAGATGGAGAGTGGAGATTTAACACCCCCGTCTTGGATAAAAACGAATGCAAAAGTTTGGCACCAAATACCTTGGTGAACAAGTCTGCGAGCTGAGCTTAAGAAGAGATATGGAAAGTTCTGACGATGCCATTTGAGATTTTCTATCGAACAAAATGACATTCAACCTTAATATATTTGTTACATTCGTAAAAAACTGGTTTGGCTGCAATTTGGAGAGTTGACTGATTGTCAAAAAAGAAAAGAGCAGGTTGTGGGTGAGAAATAGCAGGATCAACAAGCTGTTGATGAAGCGATGCGATTTCTAAAGTAAGAGTTACTATAGCGCGATATTCTGCTTCAACGTAAGAATAAGAGATAGTTGTTTGTTTCTTAGATTTTCAGAAAAAATAAGTGAATCTCTTAGGAAAACACAAAAACAAGTGATAGATTTTCTGATATCCACACAAGATGCCCAATTTGAGTTGCAAAAGGATTTAAGATGAATTTCAGATTTTGCTGAGAAGAAGATGTCTTGAGATGGAGCCAGTTTGAGATATTTTAAAACACGTATGGCTACAGCTAAATGAGGCTTGTCCATAAATTGACTCAACTATTGAATAAAAAAGGCAAGATCGGGCCTTGTATGAGTGAGATATAGTATGTCCAATAAGCCTTCTATACTCAGTATGATTATCGAGAAGAGTACCTTCTTGATTTGATAATTTAAGATGAGTATCCATAAGAAATTGACATTGACATGGTTTAGCAGTAAGTAAACCTACATCCTTCAATATTTCCAAAGAATATTTTCGTTGAGAAAGATGGAAGCCAGATTGGGATCTGGCAACTTTAACACCAAGAAAGTACTATAATAATGGTCCAAGGCCTTTTAGTTTGAAATGTGTCTGCAAAAATTGTGTGAAGGGAACAAATTGATCTTCATTGCTAATCACTAGGATAATGTCATCGACATATATCAATAAGGCAAGGAAAATTTTATCTTGTCACTTAATGAAGAGTGAATAGTCTACAGTTGATTGAATGAAACCATCTTTTAGTAAAGTGTTGGATAATTTCAAGAATCACTCCCTTGAAGTCTGCTTTAAACCGTATAAAGACTTTTGTAATTTCAAAACTAGTGTCCCTGTAAAGTGAGGGAATCTTGGAGGGATAGACATGTAGACTTCTTCCTTAAGTTCTATGTAAAGGAAAGTGTTACTTACATCTAATTGATGCAAAAACCAGTTGTTGGTAGAGGCAAGAGCAAAAATGGTCATGATAATGACCATTTTGACTACTGAAGAAAAAGTTTCTGTATAGTCGATACTTTCGTGTTGTGTAAACCCCTTTGTAATTAAATGTGTTTTATAACTTTCAATGGAGTTATCACCTTTATGCTTTACCCTGTAAACCTGCTTACAACCAACTGGTATTTTGATTGCAGGAATGTCAGTTAATGTCTAGGTATTGTTTTTTGCAAGGGCATGTATTTCAGCCTTCATGGTAGCTTGCCAATGGGAAAATTTGACTGTTTGATGATAGAATTGAGGCTCATATTGAGAGGAGATGCTGAAGATATGGATCTGTATCTTGGGGACAAATGGTGATAGGAAATGACTGAGGAAAGGGGATAAAGAATACCTGATTTATCTAAGTTGACACCAGAATATGCAACAGTTGGAAGATTGGATTGGGCAATAAAGCAATAGTAGTCATTTAAGTATCCTGGAGGTTTTCTGGTCCTTGTTAGTCTAACAGTCAAATCTGCAACTGGTAGAAATTTGTCTTGATTTGAAGATGAATTGTATGAGAAGTTAGATTCTAGGAGGGAATGAGTTCCTGATGATTGTGACAAATTTGGATTAGTATCAATTGGAGAATTAAGTGGAAATTGTACATCAGAATACGGTTTAGTGGATAGTACGAAAGGAAAAGATGTTTGAGCAAAGTCCCCTTCAAATTGAAAAGGGAAAATAGACTCATAATAAACAAAATTTCTAGAAATAAAGATAGTTTTTGTTTGAAGATTGTACAACTTATACCCCTTAATGCCATAGGGATATCCAAGAAAAATACATTTCGATGCTCTAGAATCTATTTTTTGTTCTTCCTTGTTTAAGGGTAGAAGCAAAACACTAACACACAAAGGTTCTGAAATGAGAATAGTTGGGGGTGTGAAATATAGCCTTTCGAAAGGTGTTTTTTCTTCAAGAACACGAGATGGTGTTCTATTTATGATAAAGGTTGCAGTGAGGACACATTCTCCCCAGAATTTGGTAGGTAAGAATGTTTGATATTTCAAGGCTTTAGCAACTTCTAAAAGATGCTTATGTTTGCGTTCAACTACTGAATTTTGTTGGAGAGTTTCAAAGTAGCTAGTTTAATGTATATACCATGTGAACTGAAAAAGTTAGACATTTGAAATTCTACCCCATTATTTGATCGTAACACTTTAATGTTGATCTGAAATTGAGTTTGAATCAAGTTAAAGATATGTGGGATAATTTGCTTGGTATGGGATTTATGATTCATCAAATAGATCCAAGTCTATAGAGAGAAGTCATCAACAATGGTTAAGAAAAATAGGGAACCATTAAGAGCTGGAACCGAGATTGGTCCCATATCACAATGGATTAATTCAACAGGCTTTACTGTATGAATACAGCTCGTTTGAAATGGTAATTTATATTATCTTGCTAGTGGATAAATTGAACATGGTTGAGAAGGATTTTTATTGATGTTTGAGATTTTGATATATAACATGGGGAACTTTGAAAAAGACATGTGTACAAGACGTTGATGCCAAAGGTTTGTATTGAAAGACACAAAATTAATAGAAGTAGGAAAAGAAAGGGAAATAAGAATTGAATTTGCAGAAGAACCATTATGTAACAATGGTGTAGAATTCTTCGGATAATAAAGTCCTCTATGTTCCTTGCCCAGTCTAATCATCTTGTGCACATTCTAGTCCAGGATTATATAAGAATCAGAAGCAAATGAGACTGAATAAGGATTAGAGGTGGTCAATTGACTGACAAATATTATATTAAAATTGAAAGTTGGAATACATAGGACATTTTTTAGAGTAAGGAAATTAAAGACGCTGACAGAACCAATATGAGAGACTATAACTTGATGGCCATTTGGCAAATGAACATGTGATTTGACTAGCTTAATATTAGAGTGAGAAATGAAATATGATGAACTATATGATCTGTGGCACCATTGTCAATTATCCAGGCATTAGAAATGAGTTAAGAATGAGTAGAAACAACACTGGAAGGAAGGAGTATACCTGTCATGGATATTTGAGAGTTACCTATGTTGTAGTTAAATGAATTGGGGCTGAGAGAATGAGGTTGGAGAAGATCTAATAATTGCTGACACTGCACAGGAGTGAAGGGGAAGGTTAATGTGGTAGGTTTCTCATCACTGGTTGAAGTGGAGTAGGTATGATTTGCTACCGAAAGATGAACAGAGTTGGATGCAGAATGTGTCATGCTTGGTTTCTTTGCTTTAAAACAGGAGGATAGTCATGAAGCCAAAAGAATTTGTCGATGGTATGATTATCACCACCAAAATGAGAGCAAAAGAGTTTGCCCTTTCAAGGTCCTCCTTTAGTTGGCTTAGTGCCTATGTGTCCTAAATTTTTGCTCAATATTGCAACAACTTCTAGAGGATTAGGCCCCATGGTAATGTTCATTTCACGTTCTATTTGAGAAACTAAAGTGAAAACCTTGTTGAGAGGAGGTAAAGGATTGTATAGAAGAATTTGCTGATATACTTCAGACCAAGACTCATTGAGTCCCATGAGAAACTTGATAACGTTTTGTTTAAAATGTTGAGAAGCAGCTCTACAGTTTCAAATGTGATGAGAGGTGAAGTTGCTTAGATCATCCCATAGGACCTTTAGTTTGGTACAACAGATTGGTTGTCCTAACGACACTTAGAAATGTGATATTGGATTTGGAAAATTCGTGGCCCATCAGATTATGCAAATCTTTCGACAAGATCATTCTAGACATCTCTTACGGTGTCCAAATAGAGGATGCTTATAGCAATGTTTTTCCTTACTAAGCTCAATAGCAAAGAAACAATTATGGTATTGCACATTTGCTAAGAGGGAAAAAGAGGATCATCTCTTAAAGGGATTGGGATTGTTCCATCAACAAATCCCGATTTGTTCTTCGACGTTAATGCTAGTAACATCACTCTCTTTCAATTGTGATTAATCATCACCATCAACTAGTAGCTGAGGAATGGTAAGGACACATGGGTTTGCCCTTTGATGAAAAAAATAAGGATTTATGGGATCCTAAGTAGAAGATGTAGTTGCACCGGTAGTAAAAGAAGAATTGAGAGAAGAGGCCATGAAGGAAGAAAAGATGCAGAGGGAGAGAAGGAGCGGAAGTCTTGCTTATGCTCTGATACCATAAAGAGAAAAGAATCAGAAATGAGAAAAGAATACCCTCTGTATTATTCTTCATTAATGAGAGACGTTATATATATAACTCATAATGAAATAAAATCTAAACAAACTCTAACTGAATACGTAAACAAATTCTAACTGACTATCTATGACAGGCTAAAAGGGAAAAAATAAAATAAAGGCTTAACAGAAAGGTAATGTTTAATAGTCTGGATATACAAACAAAAAAAAATTGATTCAGACATGGATTAAGACTTGTGATAAAGATTATCTGCTAAACGTACAAGTCAAGTACAAAGAAATTGATTCAGACATTCTTAAACAGCTTAATGCACAGTAACTAAGGTTGTTGATCGCCTTTTGCACTTGCTGCATCAACGATGAATTGGGAAACAACCAGAAACGTTTTAGGAATAATACCTTTCATTGTTTTGAATGCTTGGAGTAATGAAATTAAGATCAAGAAACCAATCTTTTCTCAAGGTTAGTGCCACAACAACATCATTCTCAACCTGAAAATAAAGCAAATTGTCGATGCCGAAATGGAAAATCAAAGAGCGATAGGCTGACTTTCCTTTTAGTAACTACACTAAAAACATAGAAAGAATGATCACCAGACTGCCACCTTCTCATCTGCTAATGACTTGGAGTCCTACAAAACATCCCCAGTTGCAAATAAGATCAGTCGTTGGTTATTCACTGGTTGATTAATGAGGACATTCAGCTTCTGCTTGATGTCCAGAATTTTCTCAGTTGGATCACAATGAATAAAGTATGTTGTCTTCCTGAATGTACATCGCCTAAACAAGTATAATGTGTTGTATATTTTTTGACTTTTGTGGCATAATTTCAATCCCATATTGGGAAGAGATGAAGATGGAAGGAGTTTTTGAAGTTATAAAATAACTCCCCCCTCCTAATCCAAACCATCCCAAAAATTTGATAAAAATACTCAAAAGTTGCATACATATCAAATTTGGTATTATCTTCTTAATGAGAGCAGGCTGCCTTAAGTGGTGCTCGGAGAAGTAGGCAAAATTGGTCGAACTCCGTTATCAATTTTTGGGTGTGTTCTTTCCTTATCTCTTTTATTTATTTCACATTTATAGTATTCAATATTATTTGTCGGGTATATTTGTAATGTTGTATTTAATTTATTTGGGTGTATTTATTGTTCGTATGTATACACGGGTTAGGTTGTGATAAATACACGTGCGTAATTTCGCTCAGAAATTTGGATTTTAAGTGGGACCGTTTGTGACCCTCCGCCTTTCACGGGATCTTCGTGGAATGGTATCTTGTCTTAGGAGTCCGTTTGGCGGTCTTTCCTAGGTATTACCGAATCGGTTCACTTCACTAGTTGTTTACCTTAGAAGGAAAAATACCTGATTTTTCCAACAAGTGGTATCAGAGACGAAGGTTTATCCTTTTGTTTGTTTGTAATATTTGTAATATTGAATACTGTTATTTGAGTCTATAATGACGTCTGTAAATTCACCAACAACTAGAGAAATATCAAATATGACACAAGTGACATCGACTTCCTCATGACAGAGGACTCCAATGTCTAGTATGAAGTTGGCGGTGGGATGTGACAAGGTAAAGTTCTGAATTCCCTTTTTCAACAAGGCCTTAACATAGCTATTGAAGAAAATAAACCAAAATATGTAGAAGATAAGGATTGGAGTATCATAAATCGGTTAGCATGCGGAACAATTCGATCATGTTTGTCTAGAGAGCAGAAGCATGCTTTCAAAAATGAGACTTTTGGGCACAAACTGTGGAAGGAATTGGAGGACAAATTTATAAACAAGAGTGGTCAGAATAAGCTCCTTATGAAGAAAAGGTTGTTCCAATTTGATTACCGACCAGGTGCTACTATGAATGAACACATCACTATGTTTAATTAGTTAGTAGCAGATCTATTGAGTTTGGATGTGAAATTTGAGGATGAAGATTTGGCTTTGATGTTGTTATCATCCCTTCCAAATGAATTTGAACACTAACCTCGTGTATGGTTACTGTCCCCGTGAGTGGGGACAGTTGACAAAACAAAAAAATCCTATCACCCGCTGGCATTTGGTTACTGTCAACGCCGTTTTGTCCTCTGCAACCGAGAGACAGGGACACGCGAATCCTGTCTATCCCTAAAAAGAAAGATAGAGATGCCGCGTCCCTGTCTCTCGGAGGAAATAAACCTAGTCTTCCAAATGACCTCGCTTCTCTTATTTTTCTTCCTTCGCTCTCTGGAAATCACGCACATCCTCCTTCCCATCTTCGTTGACGGCCTCCTCTTGTGCACGCTGGGCTTTCTCTCCATGCTTCGTTGTCGCACGGTGGGCAAGTCTCTCACACACAAGGAGCCTTCTTCCACTGGTAAGCTTATCTTATTTGCTGGAACAATGTAGGTGCATCCGAAGGCCTCCATTTCTATAATGGTGTAATTTTGGTCCACCTCCTTTTGTGCTTTGAAAATTGTTTTCTGGAGTCAGAAATGGAGGAAGAATATGTGAAATGGAGGCCTTCGGAGCGATGGTTGTTTGTATATGTGGATTTGTAGACTGTGGAAAGAGTCGGCCATTACTGGGGTTTGCAGAGTAGCTCCTCATCTAGTTGGGTCTTCGGTTTAACTGGGGTTTAACTTCTTTCTTTGTTTCTGTGTAGTAATCCTGGGTTATTTCTGATCGGGGATAGTTTGCATTGCTTCTGTTTGTTTGGACAGGTACGTATGTTGCTCTCAATTGAATTTCCATTATGCTATGTTGTTTCTGATTGTTTGTGTTGTGTGAAGTGTATATTGATTCTGAATTGTTTGTGAATTGGATTATGCATTGTGTTGGGTGAAGATATATGTTTGAGTTGTGTGAAGTATATATTGAATGCCATTGTTTCTGAATTGGTTATGCCTTGTGTTGTTTCAAGTATATATGTTTCTGTTGTGTTAATCGTATTGTTCCAAGCAGTAGGTACTGATATTATCTTTAAAATTCATTTTAAAGATAATGAAGATACATATATACTTCACTGAATTGCTTATGTTAGTAATTGCATAATGATTTATGGAAGTAATTAGAGGGCAAACAATTTCAGTGGAGTGATGGATTCATAGTTTGATGGTGAGATAAGATTGAAACAATATTTAATGCTTGTGAGGTTAGGCAATAGGAGATTGATCCATAAATACCAAAATGGGGTTAGTCCAATTTCCCACAACCAACTTGCATGGCTTTCGGCTTTGGGGCCTTCTCTTCACAGCCAGTGGTTTTGTAATATTTTCTGTATAGCTAGCTTCATTAAACATTAAAAAAAACTCTATAATTATCCTTGTGAAGAGATCTTCACTAGGTGAGCCACTACAATTATAAACTAAGCTAATATTGGTTATAATTGTTAGGCATTGGAGAACTTCAACTATGTACATTATATGGATAACTTCAACTATATTATATTGTTAACTTCATATGAAGAGTATAGATTACAGAAAGATTTGATTCACAATTGTTAATATAAATTGAATCCGAAACATATTCTTTTCGTATAAAATTGTTAGCCTTTATGTTGGTTAATGTATAAAGTTGTAAATGTCTTAATGTAAACAAGATCATTGATTTGTTCTGAAATTTGAAGAATAATAGGAGAGCATTTGTACATACTAGGTTGAAAATTCCTAGTTTCTTTTATCATCCTTATTTGGGTTCTCAATTAGCCTTGTAGGATAATCCATATAGTAAATGAAGAGGTAGGGAATAATAGATCCAATTGATGACTGTTTTAGGGATTTGAAATGGATTTATGGAAGTAATTAGAGGGCAAACAATTTCAGTGGAGTTATGCAGTGGAGTGATAGATTCATAGTTTGATGGTGAGATAAGATTGAAACCATATTTAATGCTTGTGAGGTTAGGCAATAGGAGATTGATCCATAACCAAGTTGCATGGCTTTCGGCTTTGGGACCTTATGGTCAAAGCCAGTGGTTTTGTAATATTTTCTGTATAGCTAGCTTCATTAAACATTTACAAATACTCTATAAATATCCTTGTGAAGAGATCTTCACCAGGTCAGCCACTACAATTATAAACTAAGCTAATATTGGTTATAATTGTTAGGCATTGGAGAATCCACAAAAGATTGGATTTCAATTGCAGGACATGCTTTATCCCATATCTTATTTGTGCTGGTCTGAACAAGTTCTGTCATGCTTTGACTATAATAAGGTCAATAATGCTATCCTTATTAGTATGCTAAGTTACCAAAACTTCAGCATAAAACTAGATTAAATTGAAGCAGGAATAAATACATAGATAAATAATTCAATTACACCAATCAGCAATCTAATTTTCTTCTTTAAAATACATCATTAAGGATGTAAGGTAAACAATGTCCTACCATTAAGTGGAACCCTATAAAGTTTCCAACCCACTCACCATTATGGATAAGCAAAGACACTCTAGCATAGAGGGGATTCTATTTCTGATCCTAGAAAGATCTGTTCATTGAATAAGAGGACTACAGATGTTCCAGTTATTAAATCATAGCCATATATCCTCTCCATCACCCAACCTATGTTTGATATAGGGATAAATCATGTCCCTCAAGCTACGCATGTGATTAAATATCCATGACAAGTCCCTGGACTTGTGCAGCTGAAGTACACTTCAACTTTTTCTGGGAAGTTAAATAACAGTTTATTAAACAGTTCCCAAAGTAGAAGCAATCGGTAATTACAAAATTAGAGCTCCTAAAAGAAAATCAGTAGAGCAAGTGAAAATCATGACAAGGAGAAAGTATCGGTATACATGCATTATACAAAATAGCTAGCAGGTTTAAACATTCCATTTATTGAGTTTATTGTTCTATTTTATTTTATTGTGGCTTGTGGCTTGTGGCTTGTGTTTGATAAATCTTTGGCTTTGATTATGTGCAGACAGTATTCTTTGACATAAATGGATAACAGGAAACATGATGCTATCTTTAAGGCTCTTATGTTTTTTGAGTTTTGGAATGGTCAATTGGACTTAATGAGAATGATGATGTTTCTATGCTTATATGTATGCATAAAAAAACGATGGAGGAGTGAAAATGCTAGAGGTTGTAGGGCGTTGACAGTTCCAAGTAGGCAAGCTAATATACGTAGGATTTTGAATGAGGGTGATCGGAATAGCCAATGGGATTTAAGGATGGACTTAAATGCATTTAACATATTATGTGAAATGCTTCAAGTCCACGGTGGCTTGCCGAATACTGGTCATGTGCCAATTGAAGAAAAAGTATTAATCTTCCTAAGAATATTGGCACAAAATGAATCTAATAGAGTGTTACAAGTTAGGTTTATGAGGTCTGGAGAAACAATTAGTAGGATCTTCCATAGTGTGCTGAAGGCTGTACTAAATCTCTAACATCTTTTGTATATAAAGCCCATACCAATTCCAGAGGATTGCACAGACAGTAGATGGAAATGCTTTAAGGGTAGTATATGTATGAAGCTACGATAACTTCCAATTTTCACTTCATTACATTACTGAACTTTAACTGTATTTGTTGGGAATGGTTTTCATAGGGTTGCCTTGGTACGCTAGATGGAACCTATATAGATATAACAGTTCCCCTTTCAGACAAACCAAGATACAGAGGACGGAAAGGGAGAATATGCACTAATGTCTTAGGGGTGTGTGATAAGGACTTAAACTTTGTTTATGTTCTAGCCGGATAGGAGGGTTCAGCATCTGATTCAAGGGTTTTACATGATGTTGTTACTAGGCGTAATGGACTTTAAGTTCCAATTGGTATGTAAGATAACAAATACCAGCAACTTGCTTTTATTTGCAAATGTTTGATTACAATTACAATAGTAATAGTGTCATTTGTTTATAGGGAATTACTACTTAGTAGATGCTGGCTATACCAATGCTCCTGGCTTTCTTACACTTTATAGAGGCACAAGATACCATATTCAAGAGTGGGCCAGAGATGGAAGGGCACCTAGGAACCTAGATGAGCTTTTTAATAAGAGGCATTCAATTGCAAGAAATGTCATTGAACGTGCATTTGGGCTGTTGAAAAAAAGATAGAAAATTCTCAGAAATCTATCGTTTTATGCAGCAAACACACATGTTCACATAATTCTTGCTTGCTGCCTGTTGCATAACTTTATTAGGCTACATATGAGTGATGATCCTACAGAGGAAACTCCTCTTGAAGATGAGGATCAGCCATTTGGGGAAGATGCATCCTTGCCCCAAATGGTTGATCGTGTTGTAACAACTAATGCATGGAGTCAATGGAGAGAGGATTTAGCTCAGAACATGTTTGAGGAATGGAGAAGCAACCACTAATTGTGTACTTTGATTTGCTTTATGTGATGTTTATTGAATTGGGGATTTGCTTTATGTGATGTTTATTGAATTGATCATTAACTGCTTTAACTTCATTACTTGTTTCACATAATTCAATATTATATTCTTTACAACCATAATGGTTTCAATGTATGTTGTTTAATCATTTATGCAAATGGAATGTTTTGGGAATGACATTGCATGGTTTAGGTGCAATGTCAAGGATTTGGACTGAGGCTAAAACAGAGGCATTTGTGACCTTCATAGAGGAGGTCGTTGTTGCTGGTCACAGAGCTGATAATGGCCAGTTAAAGCCTGGTACTTTTCAACTGCTAGCTAGAATGATGCAGGACAAGTTTCCTGGTTGTGGCATTGAGAGGAGGCATGTCAAAAATAAACATAAGAGGTTAAAGGATAAATATCAGACAACCTTTGACATGTTAAATTGCAGTGGGTTCGGTTGGAACGAAAGCAAGCAATGTATTGAAGTAGACAGCAAGCAAGTCCTGGATGAATGGATGAGGGTAATTTTTTTAATTGTTGTTTGTTTATTAAATTATCTTTATAATGAGAACTTTGCAAGGCTGACGTTTTCTGATGTTTTTCCCAGGGGCATCCCAACAAGTTTTATACTCCAGGCAAGCCTTTCCCACTTTACCCAAGACTCGAGTTTATTTTTGGGAGAGACAGAGCAACGGGGGCAGGTGCTTAGGATGTTGCAGATGCTGTTGCTCAGCTGGAAACTGATGACACTGAAGGTGAAGGACCAGCTGATCCAATAACGTCTGCATCCCAATTTGATCCCACGACCTCATTGGTCACTCCTCCTCCAACTACTTCAACCAATGTCTTTGGTTCAATCGCCTCTTCGAGCAACATTGACAGAATCCGACAGAACAAAGGCAAAAGGAAGATGAGGGATATCGAAGTATTAGAAAACGTTGCTGCCTCTTTCCTTCTTGCGATTGACAGTGGGAAAGAAAGTGCTAGGATCATTGCTGATGCCATTGTAGGATTGCATGGGACGAGGCTAGGTGATGAGCTAGGGAAGTTGGGCTTTTCCACTCAAGAAGTCATCAAGATTGGAAGGATATTCACTAAGGATGTTTCTGCTACGAATATTTTCTGGGATCTAAATGAAGAACAGAGACTAGTACATGTCAGGAGCCTGTTAGATGAAAATGTTTGACTTAGTCAAGATGTTTGACTTGATGTTTTTTGTGAAGCTACTACCTTTATAGTAGCTTTATATGGGAGGATGGATTTTTACTTTTATGAAACTAGGATTGTGATGTTCACTTTGTGTTGACTATATGTTGACTTTGTTTTTCAGTTGACTATTTATGATCAATGCTTGGTTATTAGCACTTTTTAATGTTTTTCATTTTTCTGCGTGTTTGAATGATGATAATATGATTCATTTTCAGGTACCTAAATATGGCCAGATACAACTTTTATGTTGTCTTTACTAGACGTCAAGTTGGTATTTTTACCAATTGGGAATATGTGAAATTGGTCACTGAGGGGTTTCCTATTGCTCGATTCAGGAGATATCAAACATTGGAGGAAGCACAAAGTGCGTATGTGATGGATAAATATAGGTCGGCTCGTCGTATTGCAGAAATTGCTCCTACTGTCAGTAAACCATCCTCCATTCCGATTCCATCCGCACTTCTCCCAAATGAACAAGCTAGTCAAGTCGTACTGTGCAACCAAACATGGCATGGGCTCATACATTTCTACTCATAGCCATTGGAATCATTGTGGGGATGGTTCTAAACCAAATTATTTCTAAATTCTAAGGCGTTAATGTATGTTAAACCAAATATGTCAGCCCAAATATTAATGCTTAGATGTTTGTTTAGAATGTATGTTGAACCTGTTATGTAATTAATGCTATGAATGTATGTTGAACCTATTTTGTAATTGATTTAATAAATGCTTAGATGTTGTGTTTGCACATAATTAATATTATCAATAAGAAATTATAATTAATTTCTTATTATCATTATTGTTAATATTGTTATTATTTGTAAAATAATAACATACTATTTATTATTATAATTACAATAATAATAATAATAATAATAATAATAATAATAATAATAATAATAATAATAATAATAATAATAATAATAATAATCATAATCATCATCATCATCATCATCATCATCATCATCATCATCACCATCATTGTTATTATTATTGTATTCATTATGGTTATTAGTATTAGTATTATTATTATTATTATTATTATTATTATTATTATTATTATTATTATTATTATTATTATTATTTGTAATTATTATTAATATGTATAATTATGATTATACATGTTGCCTTATTTATTAATTCAAATTAATTATGTTGTTATTGTTATTGTTATTATAATTATAATTATAATAATAATAATTATTATTATTACTATCAATAATAATTTTTTATATTATTATTATTATTATTATTATTATTATTATTATTATTATTATTATTATTATTATTATTATTCAATCTTAATTTGAAATTGTTATTGTTATTATTTGTTCACTTTTTAACTAAAGCTTCTCATTCATAATAAACTTATCAATTCATAACACATTGTTAATCATCTTAAGTACCAGAGGCATTTTTGTCATTGACACAATTTTTTGTTTTGTCCATTGCAACCAAACACATTCTGTCCTAGAGACAGATACAATTTTTCTGCTCGCTCACCACAACCAAACATCCCATCGTCACCGGTTTACATTCGCTTCATTACGTCTTTAGTTCTCAAGACAAGAACCATACTGACGATTAGAAACTACTTTACTTCATGGGAAGGAGAATGTATCTTTAGATCTTGTGTGTTACGCTTTGTATAGTCATGAATTGCGAAAGCAAGATAAAAGAAAAGTAAAGCGATTCTGAAGATGAAGCATTTGTGGCAAGAGGCCGTCGTGAGAGCCATCGAAAGGGAAGAAGAGGAAGATCCAAATCAAAAAGCAGAGTTGCAAAAGATGAATGTGCTTTCTGTCATGAGAAAGGCCACTGTAAAAAAGATTGTCCAAAATTAAAGAAGAAAGGAAAGGCTCTACAAGATGCAAATATTGCAGAATGTAAAAGTGATGCAGAGTCAGATGTCTCTTTGGTGGTATCACCTTCAACATTCCATTCAAACGAGTGGATTCTGGATTCAGGTTGCACCCATCATATGTCTCCCATCCGGGAGTGGTTCTTTGATTTTGAAGAAATTGATGGTGGAGTTGTTTACATGGGTAATGACAATCCATGTAAAACAACTGGAATAGGTTCAATCAAGCTGAGGAATCGTAATGGATCCACCAGAATATTGAGGGACGTGCGGTATGTGCCGAAATTGAAAAAGAATCTCATCTCTTTGGGGACCTTAGAATCAAAAGGTCTAGTTGTAATGATGCGAGATAGAATTCTTAAAGCAACTTCAGGAGCACTTGTGATGTTGAAAGGCATAAGAAAAAATAATTTGTATTACTACCATGAAAGTACAGTTGTTGGGATAGTAGCGGCGACAACTTCTAGTAGCAAGAAGGATGCAGAGGCAACAAAGTTGTAGCATATGCGGTTGGGACATGCTGGAGAAAGATCCTTGCAAATTCTTGCCAAGCAAGGATTATTAAAAGGTACGAAGACTTGCAAATTAGAATTTTGTGAGCATTGTGTTATGGGAAAACAACGAAGAGTGAAATTTGGCACTGCTATTCATAATACTAAGGGAATTTTGGATTATGTGCACTCAGATGTGTGAGGACCTGCTAAGACTCCATCTCTTGGAGGTAGGCATTATTTTGTCACTTTTGTTGATGATTTTTCCATAAGAGTTTGGTTGTTTACTATGAAGAACAAAGATGATGTGCTTGGAATTTTTCTTAAGTGGAAAGCTCAAGTTGAAAACCAAACGGGAAGAAAGATCAAAGTTCTTCAAACAGACAATGGTGGAGAATACAAGAGTGATCCTTTCCTAGAGGTATGTCAAGAGTCTGGTATAGTTCGCCACTTTACAGTTAGAAAAATACCACAATAAAATGGGGTGTCGGAGCGTATGAACAGGACACTGGTGGAGAAAGTTCGTTGTATATTGTCTAATGTTGGGTTAGGCATAAAGTTTTGGGCTGAGGCAGTGACATACGCTTAACATCTCATTAATCGTTTGCCATCATCTGCAATTGGCGGCAAGACTCCATTAGAGGTATGGTCTGGGAAACCTGCAACAGATTACGATTTTTTGCATATTTTTTGTTCTACTACATATTATCATGTGAATGAATCAAAATTAGACCCACGAGTAAAGAGGGATCTATTTATGGGCTTTAACACTGGAGTTAAAGGATACCGATTATGGTGTCTAGAGTCAAAGAAGACAATTGTCAGTAGGGATGTTACATTTGATGAATCTACCATGTTAAATAAGGTAACTCTAGAAGGGGCTGATGGTACTTCGCAATAGGTGGAGTGTATACCGAAGCAGGTGGAGTTTGAACAGACAGTAATGATCCCAGTGAAAAGCACTACTAATGACTCTCCTATAGCAGAAAAAGAGTCAGATGAGGAAGAGGTTCCGACCCAAGAACCTCCGCAACAATTAGAGTCAATTGTCGTTAAAAGGACAAGACGAGAGATTCAGAAACATGCTCGTTTTATTGACATGGTAGCTTATACACTTCCAGTTGTTGATGATGTTCCATCTACCTTCCCAGAAGCAATCCGAAGTTCAGAAAGTGGCAAATGGGCAGGTGCAATGAAAGAGGAAATGCAATCTCTTGAGAAGAATAAGACATGGAAGCTGACACAACTACCGAAGGGAAAGAAGACAATTGGATGCAAATTAGTATTTGCAAAGAAAGAAGGATTTCCTGATAAAGATGATATTCGCTACAAGGCAAGGTTGGTGGCTAAAGGCTACGCTCAGAAGGAAGGAATTGATTATAATGAGGTATTTTCTCCAGTTGTTAAACATTCTTCCATTAGAATTTTGTTGGCTTTGATAGCGCAACTGAATTTGGAGCTAGCTCAACTTGATGTGAAAACCGCGTTCCTACACGGTGATTTGGAGGAGAAAATCTATATGTTTCAACCAGATGGATTCAAAGTTGCTGGTAAAGAAAACTGGGTTTGTAAATTGAACAAATCGTTTTATGGACTGAAGCAATCTCCAAGGTAGTGGTACAAACGATTTGACAAGTTTATGAAGGGTCATAAATACAAAAGAAGTAAATACGATCATTGTGTATATTTGCGCAGACTTCAAGATCGGTCCTACATCTACCTACTCTTATATGTTGATGATATGCTGATTGCGGCAAAGAGCCAAAGTGAAATTGACATATTAAAGGCTCAGTTGAGTAAAGAGTTCGAGATGAAGGATTTGGGAGAAACCAAGAAGATTCTTGGCATGGAGATAAGCAGGGATAGAGAGAGAGGCAAGCTTTGGTTGCCACAGAAGCAATATTTGAAAAAGGTATTACAATGTTTTGGTATACATGAAGATTCAAAACCTGTAAGTACCCCACTTGTTCCTCATTTGAAACTAAGTAGCCAGTTATCTCCAAAGACGGATGAAGAACGGGAATACATGGCGAAAGTCCCTTATGCTAATGCAGTAGGAAGCTTGATGTATGCAATGGTATGTACGAGACCCGATATTTCACAGGCAGTAAGTGTTGTAAGTAGGTAAATGCATGATCCGGGTAAGGTTCATTGGCAAGCTGTGAAATGGATTCTACGGTATATCCTACATACCGTAGATGTTGGTTTAGCATTTGAGCAGGATGAATTACTTGGTCAACGTATAGTTGGATATTACGATTCTGACTATGCAGGTGACTTAGATAAGTGACGGTCTACAACTAGCTATTTGTTCACTTTAGCAAAGGCGTCAGTTAGTTGAAAGTCTACTTTGCAGTCAACGGTGACTTTGCCTACAACAGAGGCAGAGTATATGGCAATAACAGAGGCTGTGAAGGAGGCGATTTGGCTTCATGGGTTGCTTAAAGACTTGGGAGTTGGTCAGAAACAAACTGAGGTATATTCTGACAGTCAGAGTGCTATTCATTTAACAAAGAATCAAGTCTTTTATGCAAGGACGAAACATATTGATGTTCGCTATCACTTTGTGCGGGAAATTCTGGAAGAAGAGGATATACTTATTCAGAAGATTCGAACTACAGAGAATCCTGCAGATATGCTGACCAAGGTGGTTACAAGAGCCAAGTTTGAACATTGTTTAGACTTGGTCAATATCTTGCACATTTGAGTTGGCGCCCGAGGGCACAAATCAGAAACACTACAAAGGCTGTTTTGTTTGATTGCGAGGATGAACGATGCTTGCATTTGGTGGGACTCGAAATTGTGTCAAGGTGGAGATTTATTGTATATTTTTGACTTTGGTGGCTATTGTTATTTTTTGACTTTTGTGGCATAATTTCAATCCCATATTGGGAAGAGATGAAGATGGAAGGAGTTTTTGAAGTTATAAAATAACTCCTCCCCCTCCTAATCCAAACCATCCCAAAAAATTGATAAAAATACTCAAAAGTTGTATACATATCAAATTTAGTATTATCTTCTTAATGAGAGCAGGCTGCCTTAAGTGGTGCTCAGAGAAGTAGGCAAAATTGGCCGAACTCCGTTATCAATTTTCAGGTGTGTTCTTTCCTTATCTCTTTTATTTATTTCGCATTTATAGTATTCAATATTATTTGTCGGGTATATTTGTAGTGTTGTGTTTAATTTAGTTGGGTGTATTTATTGTTCGTGTGTGTACATGAGTTAGGTTGTGATAAATACATCGTGCACGTAATTTTTGTCTAGGAGGTCGAGTTTTAAATGAGACCGTTTGTGACCCCTCCGCCCTTTCCTGAGATCTTACGTGAAATGGTAATACTGTCTTAGGAGTCCGTTTGACGGTCTTTCCTGGGTATTACCGAATCGGTTCACTTCACTAGTTGTTTACCTTAGAGGGAAAAATACCTGATTTTCCCAACATAATAAAATCAGGAAACTATGCCAACAAATTATTTGAAACCACTATAACGTAAAGGAGATACAAACAACCAGACTTCAAGTGCACCAGACTTTAAATGCTTTTCATAGTGTTCAAGTCACTCATCAAGAAAAACAAGAATTTTAAACTCAAACAGAAAAACAGGACCATACTCATCGAGCAAAAAAGCAAGAACACACTTAGAAAATAATCATAACAAATCCACTTATACTAAGAAAAGTTGACAGATAATGTCAATGCCAAAATCCTAGGCTCCCGGATATGGACTATCCTACTTTATTGCAATTCATAGAGTTCAACTTAAAGCGGCAGAAATCATTCTTATAGCCAAAACACAAAAGTGGTATACCATTCCTAATAAGGGGATAATGAAGTCATATAGTCCAGTAAATAACTAGTTGTTTTAGAAGGCTGAATGCATAGAACAATCTTTAGTACAAGAAATACATCTTTAATCAATAGAAATAGCTTCATTCATTAACACTACCGAATATCAACAACTTCTATATAAAATATGTCAAAATGCTAACCCACCAATCTAGATTATACAGGCCATATACAAAGAAATCATACCTATGTCTGCTTATAAACCAATCAACTGATAATAATCGAAAGGAACGGCCAATTCTAAAGGAACTATAACTATCAATCGTAACTACTATCAATTATCATAAACCCATAAAAGGATACACAAATGCACGTACCACTTCTAGCTTGTAGAATGCACCCTACAAGAACAGAAAATACAAGCAATCATCATATACATTGGGGCTAAATTAAGTAAGAAATAAATTGGACATTCTTAAGGAGAATCGAAATTACGGAAAGAATAAATTTGTATCAAATATTGAAGGTTTTTAATAAATTTTTTAACTTTGTTTTTCATTAACTTCAAATTTTCTTCATCATTGTCATTGGTGAAATCCCGCACCAACGTAGAGTTTAAGAAGGTTAGCCTTAACCTTACTTAATAGGTTGTTCCTCATTTTTCATATTATTATTAATTACATCAACATTAATCATATTTTTCTTTATGCCATTGATTTTAAATTTAATTAATAAGAAAATAAATCATGAGATTGATTTGACGAAGAAACTAAATTGCCCTTAATACTAAAATAATAGGAAGAATCTAAACTTTTATTGTTTGGTTGATAATTGCATTTGAGAATTTCTAGTTAATAATGACATAATAATTTTTATTTAACAACAACCATTCTTTAAGTTAAAGATAACTTTATACTATTAGACCTCCTCAAGTTTGGTGTATTAGCGAAATTTCTATTAAGTGTTTTGTTATTATAAGAAGATAATAATAATGAATTTCATTTAAATATAACATTTTTTTAAAAATAATTTACTTTAATTATTAAAAGGTTTCTATCTTTTTCATCAAATATCTTTTATTATAGTGACAAGTTAGAGTAGCCGACCACAAACAAAAGCCTTGGTGGATTATTGACACGTGTCCATTCTCTCAATCTCTCTCAGATGCGGGCAACGCGTCAGCTTCCAGGGGTCATATGATGGCCGTTGAAACTGCTTTTTAAAAATGATCCGATCCTTGAATGCCGCTTTTCAGCGGAGAAGACCCCACGATAATCATCGTCATCATGACGCTCTCTGAATCTAAATAAGCTAAGATTAAATAGTACGTTAATGTTAATCATGAATGTTTTGAAATTTAATTATAAACCGTAATTTGCATAACCGTAAATCAGAAATTGTACATAATCCCCCACTTGCTTTGGTCAACGTTGCCAATGCCAGATATAGATTTTGGACATGTAAATCTGTCTGTTTGTTCCTAGAACAGCAAGCAAGTAAACCTGGGATTCTACTTTGTCTAAACATGGTTTCATTTTTATGATTGTAATTATCCTCTGGATAATATAAATAAGGTATCCTATCAGCGTCAATTCAATCTTTTTGACTTTCAAGGAAAGCAGAACCTGACTCTGATTTTGTAGAAAGGCATTCAATAACCGTTTAGAAATCATGGGGTTTTCCTTCGTTTTGTTACTTCGCCATTAATGAGGATGGGGTTGTTTTCACATTTTCTCGTATTGTTTGTTTGAAAAACAAAAAGGGGGGTTTTGTCATAATAAGTCTCGTACAGGCTTTGTATTTGAAATTTGTGTTCTTTTCGGAAGTTGGATTCTTTGTTGTTTAGGGTTATATGATTCGAACCTTCGGCTGTTTCGTTATTCAGTCTCGCATTCGGATAAACTGAGGAGGGTTGTTTTATATTGAGGTCTTCGCATCAACTATTTGTCTGTTGTCTTCAGGTAATAAGCTCACGTTTAAGTTTTTCTTCATTTCAGCTGCCTTGTTCTTCCTCGTATGTTATTGAATCTACATGAAACTTTTGTAATTCAATGGAAGCGTTCTTTCTGTGCTCGTTTTCTTTTCTGATTCGTGGAGTTAAATTGGACTTCTCTATATTCACACACATCTATCTGTTGATTGCGGTCTGCATGTGTTGATAAGCGTGGTTTTTTCGCAGAGGAAAATATAATTATTGCTATACGAGGAATGCCATGGCTGAAACTAATGCATTGGTTGAGCCTGAAACAGATATTATGGCTTTAAAAGAAGCACTTTATGCACAGCAACAACTCCTGCAACAGCTTTCCAGTGACTTGGATGTTGAAAGAGAAGCTTCCTCTACTGCTGCTAGTGAAGCCCTGTCCATGATACTGCGGCTACAAGGAGAAAAGGCTTCCTTGAAAATGGAAGCAAGTCAATATAAGAGAATGGCTGAAGAAAAGATGTGTCATGCTGAAGAGGCCTTGGCAGTCTTTGAAGATCTTATATATCAGAGAGAAATGGAGATTGCTTCCCTTGAGTTCCAAGTTCAAGCTTATAAGTACAGACTTCTGAGCATGGGTTGCAATGATTTGGGTGTTTGTGAAAGTAAGTTTCCAGAGAATCTGTTGATGCAAAGACACGATACCTTATTAGGGGAAAAGGGTCTCAACAGTAATGTAAGGAGACTGAACTCTTTGCCTCAAGCTCAAGCTCAAGACAAAGATTCTAATCTCAAGACAAATCCTGGTGAGAGGAAACGATTGGCAGTCCCTGCTACGGATTTGAGTACAAGCATTGTGGATGAGAGTGAAATCCAAGAAGTAAACGATTCAGAGAAGAAGTCAGGAATTTCATCTGCGGGAGACATTAATTCTTACTGGGAGCAGATTAAGAGGCTGGACGAGAGAGTGAAAGAGATTTCAGATTGCAAAGATCTTGGAAGATACAATTCAACACTAAGGAGAGGTGGTACCTGGTCTCCGTCATTATTTTCGCAGGCAAGCATCGGAACTGTCCTTGATTCTACAAGAGTTCTAAATGCTGGCAATGGTCACTCAGATCAATCTCGGCATCACGAGCATTCACAAGAAAAGGAAGCCCCTGACATTGCTGCTTGCTCCTCGTGTGTGCTGGATATTTTTGAAGTTCCAAAGGCGACCAAGATTTCTAAATCTTATGATTCTCAGAAGATGGAATGTCGCAAATTGACTATGGAAGGCGAAAACAAGCTCGGAAAGGCAAATTCAACATTGGAGGAAACTTTTGAATTGATTAAGGAAGGCAAAACAGATCGGTTAAAGACAGCTTTGCTTTCTTCAGGTCACGACAGGAAACCACCAAAGCCAAGAGATGGAACAGGTGCTGACAGCAATGTGTCTGTTCTTCGCCCATCAACGGGTTTTGTAGCTACTCAAGCTGATTTCCAGCAGTTGAGTCAAAGAATTGAGAGATTGGAGAGAACAAGGACTTACGTAAAGCCAGAAATCACTGTTGTACGAGAAGATGAATTAAAGCTGTTGAAGGAGATAAGTGATCAACTCAAAGTAATAAGATCTGAGATGAAAACTGTGAAAGCTAAGCCATCACTTCTTCCTGATGAGCCATCTCTCGATCCTCTCCAGGAGGTATGCCTTGTAATTCCCTATTCATCTCTCAATTATCACACATAAACCTTTTCCCTATTTGTGGAAGCAGAAAAGATTGTTACATGCAACTTTCATGTTTCTATTTACTAATGACTAAAAATCAAACGACTTTCAACAGGCTATGATTCACTTCTGGCTTTGATCAAGACAACACCAGGAATTTTCATCTGCTGATGGGTTGCTTTCGTCAAGGATAGTATAACAGTTTCTTCAAACCTTCCAATAGTAGTAAGTTGTGGGTGCAGGGCCTCTAACTGTTGTACAAAAATGATGTAAATAGTATACATTTTTTAACAACCATAGAAGAATGCTATTTGATTGAAAGTTTCGTCTTCTGATAGGCCTTTGTATAGAAAATACTGGATTAGGAATTTGATCTGTTCAGCAATCTACATGCTGGTTTTTGGGAGCACACGCACATAAACAGTCATCTGGTTTGTTTGAACTTTTATCTGTAAATTCTTGTAAGGCATTCAACACCGTCTCCTGGATGTATGAGAATCTCCAATCAAAATGCTGATGCTTCTTATTTTTGTCTCCATAAATTGTCAATACTCAGTTGGAGTTTATAGCCAATGCACAGACAACATCTATTTGATCCTACTTTGCGGATCACTGATATCTGACCGATGATCCAATTATATTTTTTTTACAGTGATATAGGTTATGCAAGTGGGACAAACTTGGAAACCAGTTTCTAGGATTGTGTGAGTCAAACCAGAGTTATAAACTCCATCAAAATCGTGTTCTTTACGTTAACTGCCAAAAAATGATTGTGAAGATATCAAAAGAATGTTGGCACAGAAACCTTCTGTCTATAAGAACTTTGACAAACTTTCGCAGCATCTTCTGCTTTCAACTGCACTGCAGAGGAGGGAAGGACAAATCATCGAATGTTGACAGTCTCTTGGAACTCAAAAAGTTAAATAAAGATCATTTTGTGTAATAAAAATTTATAGAGAATTGCTAGAAATCACAAGTTGTAAAGCTTGAAGATGGCTGTTGTGAACTAAAAGAGTTTTGTTGGATAATTATTTTAGATAAGTTTAGTTAGCTTAGGAGATTATCTTCTGAGAGATAAGTTTATCTTCTAGTAGATAAGATAAGATATTCTATAGATAGGATAAGTTAGTATATATTAAAAAACCAATAGTTTAGTAGTATTAGAATAGATTATGTTTATGTATAAATTACGTATAATCAGAGAAATAAAGTGAGTTTTTTTTTCCTGATATTTTCTATACCCTGTTATTTCATGGTATCAGAGCTACCGATTCTGGTAGCCTAATTTTTCTAGCCACATCATGGCTGAAGTTCAACCAACTTTCGGTTCCTTTGATGAGTCCCAAACCTCATCCCAAATACCTAGTTACCTTCAACCCAAACTCTATCTCCTTCTATTGATAATCTTTCATTGCAAATCACGAAACATAGATTAAATGGAACGAATTTTCAAGAATGATCCCAATAAGTTATGCTCGTAATCAAAGGAAGAGGCAAGGTAGGATATCTAACTGGGGCAATTCCTCAACCACAAGAAACAGTAGTCATTTATTGAAACCCTCACACAAACTCATCAATCAAAGAACGCAAATGAAGAATCAAAGGAGAAAGAAAGAGAGTGTCTGAAGCTTACGAAGAAGGGAGAGAGATGAACTCTCGAATGTTTGAATAAGTCAAAGACAAAAACCTAAGCCTAAGTAACTTACATGTGAGACACGCGTGAAAAGGAAAACGTTAGAGGTTTAGACAAAATGCAAATGTATTCAACATAATAAAATGCACAGCAGAAGTAGACATTAGCAGTCACGTGAGGGGAACATGCATCATACACTGACTAATTTAAACTCAACCGAAAGCAACTACCTTCAACTCTTATAAATAAGACAAACCTTAAGCTTCAGATTCAACACATTAGAAGCTTATACATGTATTCACTATTCTGAAAACAAGAGAGAAAAATAAGAAAGTGCCAGAGTACATACTAAGGATACTATGGAGTTTTGAGAGAACTCTTGTAGGTGCTTAAAAAAAACACCCAATCTCTTGTATTCTTCTTACTCTTGAGTGAAAAACCTCAGTGTGAGATTGACCATTGGACTTAGATAGTTTTGTGCTATCAAATTAAGTAAAATTCTTGTGTCTTCTTTACATTTCTGCAACTCTTTATTTCTGCAAAATATAAGTCCAAGCATTAAACTATCAACAGTCAAGTAACAAATACAGAAAGCCTTATAAAGATGCTAACACTTAGTATGCTTGGGAAGCTGAGAATTCTATTGTCATGGCTTGACTTATAAATTCAATGGAGCCAAAAATTGGAAGAACCTACCTATTATGCAGAACTGCAAGAGAAATCTGGGAGGCTATGCAAGAAATATATTCTGATTTGGAAAACATTTCTCAGTTCTTTGAAATCATATCAAAAATCAGAAATAGTCAACAAGATAATATGTAGGTTACCGAGTATTATAACTTACTCACTGAATTATGGTAGGAGATGGATCTATTTTATGCAGTAAATTGGGAGTGTTATGTTGATGCCGAGAAGTATAAGAAATTATTAAAGAAGGAGAGAGTTTTTGATTTCTTGCAGGGACTTAATGTTGGACTTGATGAAGTAAGAGGAAGGTTACTTGGTTTAAAACCATTGTCATCAATTCGAGAAACGTTTGCTTGCTGAGGTATGTAAGGAAGAGAGTAAGAAAAAGGTCATGCTTACCTCACACATTTTTTTAACAAACCTCTCAAGTCTTAACTTTAGTGACAAACTCTCGAAAGGAGTCTACTTACCAAACTTGAGAGCAAGAAAACAAGAATAAGTAGTGGTGTGACCATTATGATAAGTCCTACCATACCCGTGAGACCTGTTGGAAATTACATGGGAAACCACCAGATTGGAAACCTAAAATCCAAAGAGTTCAGCAAAAACGTGGAGCAACACATGTAGCAAAATCCGATATTAGCAAATCCACAGGGCTAAACCTGTCCCCCCAGCAGATTGAACTATTCCATCAACTATTGAATCAAACAAAAATCACAACTAAGAAAGACTCACATGACCAACAAACCTTTACTGCAACACTAGTGCAAAAAGATAACCTGTGTCAATCATTATTATTAAAGTGTTAGTATTGTGCTCTAGGCCAATGGACATATGTAACTTTTGTACTAACATTATGACTTATTAATAAGATATTATGAGGTATGTTTTTTTATATGCTTGTATATCGTTTATGTAATGTGATCTACATTCCATGAATAGTATTAGGCTTATGTCATCAAGTATGTGACTTGATAGTAAAACCATAAGCTTTATAATACTATTCTAAACTGTCCCTGGTCGATCGTTATTGGTGAAACGATAATGAATTAAGGCTAGTATGTGTTCTGATTGATGATCACATTTTTCTGATCATAGATATGAGTTATCAAATCAGAAACATAGATATATGTTAGAGAACATATATTGGACCGACCCACAGAGAGAACACTACATGATTTCATGTCATTAGTGATTCTCAATATGGTTTGAATTTAGTCCTTTGACCTGAAGTCATCATGGTTCCCTACACGAGAAATTTAGTGTTTTGATATTATACTAAGTTATCTTTAACCAGATAAAAAATAGTCTTATGTTGGACATTAAATAAATCATGCAGAGGGATGTGAATGACGTAGATGAGATTTGTACCTCTCTTAAATGAGAGAGATATCATTTGGGCCTCTTGACAAGTATGACTGAAGAAATACATGGTCGTGCTCAAATGAATTGATGAGGAGTCATCGATGTCATTTGTTATAATCAGTCAACTTGGGGATCAAGAAACTATGGTTAATCAAAGGTTGACATGTACCATGTCTTGTGATTAATCTTGATATCGTGTTACAAAGGGACTGAGTTTGTAACCATGGTTACAGGTTAAATCGGATTACCGATCCTCATTTGATTTGGGTAGTCATAATGTCTTGCTAGGGGCTGCTTATGACTTATGGGTCTTGAAATGTGATCAAGCCCATTGCCAACATCAAATGAGCCTACATGGTTGCACACAAAGAGTGATGTGATATGAGCTTATTCTCTTGGGCCTAATTTATTAGGCATTGAATAAATATATGTGGATATATTTATTGGGCTAGATTGAAATAAGTTGTCGGGCTTTTATTATATGAGATATAATATGGACCGAAACTTATTGGGCTTCAATAATTCTAATGAGTTTAGAATTATGATGTTCTTATTTCTAATAGGAATAAGAATTAGGGTTTCTCTATAGATAGAGAAACTTATGTCTCATTAGAGACAAGAGACGAAAATCCTAGCCACCTTTCGAGAGAAAAACTGTGTGGCGTTCGAAAGGGTTTTTTGAATTTGCTAGCACACATGAGCCGCTGTTCGGATCGTTTATCCTCGTGTGGATACCGGTAGAGGACATTCGTGCATTGCAGTGTCTACGAATCTGAAAAAGAAAATCTGCATCAAGAGGTATTTTCATACATGCTATAGTTTTTGGTTATACATCTTGTTGTGTTTTATGGTCTTTTCACTGCATATTGAGAATACTCGGGCCATAGGCGATCCAACATAAAGTCCCTAAGTCAAAATCTTTAGAATGTGAACACAGGTGCATCAGACCATATGACTAAGTCTTTGGATGTCTTTGGAAAATATAAGTCATGTAACTAAAAAATTAATTTCTGGGTTGCGGATGGAAAAGGGTCACTAGCTATTGGTCAAGAGTCAAAACTGACATTAAATATTGTTCTCTATATGCAGTGACTGAGCCAGGAATTTAAGATAGGAGGGCCCAAATAAAATATAAATTTCACAAAAATTTTCATATCAATATTAAAAAAAGTTTTATTAAGAATATAAAATAGTTAAAATTACAATGATCATCGCCTACTTTTCATATATTGAAATCTTTTCATAACAAGATCATTGTCAATATTTGCAAATACATCTCTTTCAATGTAACACACTAAAAAATCATTCAACAGGTCATCTCCCATTTTATTACAAAGTGAATTCTTGATAATTTTCATTGCGGAGAAAGCTCTTTCCACTGTAGCTTTAGCAACTGGTAAAAGTAATGACAATTTGACTAACAAATAAACCAAAGGAAATACATGATGCTTTCTTGTAGCTACCGTTCTCTTAGCAAGGTCTCCAATTCCACTCAATTCAGAGAAATTCTTATCCATATGTACATCAATGATAAAATTCCCAAGTTGATATTCAAGTTCAATTAAAGCAATAAGAGGAAACTCTGATGGATAGAATTTGGCAAGTTCCAATCAATTTGTCCATGTCAAATACAGAAAAAGAGTCTTTATGATCAAGACATGCCATACATAAAAGCAAACTTGTATTGACTTCATCAAATCGATTGTTAAGCTCTTGAAGTTGCATGTCAATCACAGAATAGAAAGTTCAACATGATAGTGATGAAGATTCGTCATGTCTTTGCTTCTACGCCCTGATCTTCCTCTAACTATAAACATGTCTTGCATATCTATCACACTTACATTATTTTCATCACAAAAGTCAACGACTTATTTCAATAAAGGCTCTCAACCATCATCTCTAACTTGTTGCAAATGACATTTTGAGACTTTAACCAAATGCATTGCATTCACTATATTTTGATCTTTTTTCCGTAAAACTTGAGATAACCCATTTGTGATTTCCAACATCTTTATCATAATATGCAACACAAAGAGAAATTCAAAGCGAAGCATAATATCAATTAAATCAATAGTTTCAGCCCTTTTTGAATCATCATTCCCATTTTCTCTAACAACTCAAGTATCCCAATGACAGAAGAAAATAAATGTAACAAATTAATGAGCGTACCAAAATGAGAACCCCAACGAGTATCTCCAGGTCTTTTCAGTGTCATTTCTTGATTCAACCTTGCCAGCTTTCTATCACCCTTGTGAAATTCCGCCATCACTTTCTCCATTTGTTTTTCTCGAAGCATATCCCTATGCTTACAAGATCCTTCAATAACATTGCACAAACAAGTAATAGTATTGAAAAAGGAACATACATTTAAATGCTTTTTAGCAACAACAACAAGTGTAAGCTGAAGTTGATGTGCAAAACAATGGATGTAGTAAGCACAAGAATTTTCCTTCAAATTTAGACTTTTAAGACCATGAAATTCACCTCACATATTACTAACTCCGTCATAGCCTTGATCTCTCAAGCTAGCAATACTCAAGCCATAGTTCGAGAATAATGACTTGATACCTTTTAAAAGTGAAGTTGCACTTGTGTCACGTACATGCACAAGACCAAGAAATCTTTCAATGACACATCCAAAACTATCAACATATCGAATGATGACTCCCATTTGTTCTTTTACTAACATATCTCGACATTCATCCACTAAAATAAAGAACAAATCATCACCCATATCTAAAATAGTGGCCTTTGTTGTCTCAAATGCAACTGCATTAATGATATCACGTTGAATATCAGGTGATGTAAGTTTGAGATTTTTAGGAGCATTCCTTAGAACAACATTCCTAATTTCTTCATTGTTAGAAGCTATGAATTTTAGTAATTCTAAAAAATTTCCTTGGTTTGTTGAATTCTCAGACTCATCATTCCCCCGAAAAGGCAACCCTTGCATCAAGAGATAACGAAGACGTCCTATTGATGCATTTAGCCTACATCGATATTCAATTTTTTATTTCTCTTATTGCCTTGAAAAAGCTGACTCAATAGATTGAGATTGGTTTATTAAATTTTCACAAGCAATTCAACATCGATTATGATCAAAGTCATGATTTACTACATGTTCTCTTAATCTTGTCTTCTTTCGCCAAGCACTAAAACCCTCAAATACAAAATTAGTATGTTTTCTTTCATGATCAGCTGAAAAAAGATAACAATATAAGCAGTATGCATCATCTTTTTTAACACTAGATTCCAAACAATCCTTGAAATCATCAAACCATGATATAATAAATCTCTGCTTACAATCTCCATCCATGGTTTGAGGAAAATTATGATTTCGAGGTTGGCAAGGACCTTTTAATAAATAAGTTTTATGCACCTGATCTCATTTTTCATGAGGATACTCCATTATATTAGGTCTCAATCATGGATCGGAAGGAAGATTTTCTGAGTCAATCACAAGTTCTTCAATAATAACCTCCTTCGATGCTGGAGGTGCTTTGTTAACATTCTGATTTAAATCACATGATGATGACTGAATAGTCAATCTTAATTTTTAAAGTATTTTTTCATAACTGCAAAATAAAAAAATTAGTTAGAACCAATATTAACTAATTCCATAAAAGAGGTAGCAGTTGTCAAATATACTAAAAAATAATTGGATCTCCTTTTCTTTTATATATACATATATATATATATTCCCTATTGTTCATAAGCCTAAAAACTCATTCCCTAGCGCAACAACTTAGTTAAATTATTGATCAAACGGTCATACATGCATTCGCTGAAACATCCCTAAATCCTGTCGTAGAATAAATATTATAAAACTTGTCGATATAAAAAGTAGACGTGACAGAAGAACAAAAAGTCAAGAAAAACGGTCAGATATGTCAGTTAGCTATGAACAAGTATTACACATGAGTAAATCTAGTTTAGCTCAATCACATAGAAAAAGGCAGGAAAACATTGATGATCTAGATTTGAGTTCCGAAACTACCTTAAAAGCTTTATGTTTTTCCTATTATCAATCTTTTTCAAGATTGGAGCATCAAAAATTTCAATATCTAATTTACAGGCAATCTCAAGAAGCAAAGCAAAAGCAACTTGAAAGCTGATTGACATGCGCGCAGGATCTTCATCCTCAAGCTTGTGTAAGTTATTCTTGTAAGCTTGTGTCGTGTCCTACATCCAAGATAAAAGGGCTTTGATATATATATAATTAAAAATAAAAATATTTATTTTTGTAAAATTTTGGGATATCTCCATCTATGCTTGTGCCACATCATCACTACAAGAAAAATGTACATTATCGACGAAAACTTAGCAACGGAAAAATTTTCGTCGAAAATTAGCGATAAAATTGAGTGATTTAGCGACGATACTAATACTCGTCGCTAAATTTGAAGGGAATTTGTCGCGATAAAATTTGTAACGGACATTAGCGACGGAATAATATGGCCGTCGGTAATCACTATAAAAGGGCTTATATATATATATCATTAAAAATAAAAATATTATTTTTTTAAAATTTTGGGATATCTCCATCTATGCTTGTGTCGTATCATCACTAAAAGAAAAATGTAGATTATAGATGGAAATTTAGCAACGGAAAAATTTATGTCGAAAATTAGCAACGGAAAGCATATTTTCGTCGCTAAAATTGAGTGATTTAGCGACGGTACTAATACTAGTAGCTAAATTTGAAAAAAATTTGTCGCGAAAAATTTGCAACGGATGTTAGCGACGGAACAATATGACCGTCGGTAATTACTATAATTTAACGATGAAAAATTACCGAAGGCAAATATATCGTTAGAAATTAGCGACGGAAAGCATATTTTCATCGCTAAAATTGAGTAATTTAACGACGGTACTAATACTCGTCGCTAAATTTGGAGGGAATTCGTTGCAACAAAATTTGCAACGGACTTTAGTGACGGAACAATATGGTCGTCGGTATTCACTATAATTTAGAAATGAAAAATTACCGGCAAAAAATATACCATTAAAAATTAGCGACAGAAAGCATATTTTCGTCGCTAAAATTGAGTAATTTAGCAACGGTACTAATACTCATCGCTAAATTTGGAGGAAATTCATCGTGGTAAAATTAGCGACGGAACATGTACCGTCACTAAAAATGGAGGAAATTTTTGGCGAAATAAAAATTTTTAAATTTACCTACGAAAAATTTCGTAGGTAAATTCCGTTGGTAAATGGATTTAGTGACGAAAATTTTCTTTCCATCTGTAAAAAGGCGGAAATTATTGGCGGTATAAATTTTTTTTGAGTTTACCTACAGAAATTTCTGTCGGTAAATTTTTTTTAAATCTAAACTAGCCCGACATCTCTCTCCTACTCGTGTCTTCTTCTTCCTTCTTCTTACATCTTCTCTTCGGTTTTCTTAGAGCTCATTTCTCTGTTGTGGACTCCTTTTCTGCTCAACGGTATTATCTTCTCTGGTTATTGTCATCGTGTCCTTCGGTAGAGGTATTTTTGCAACTACTATCATGTGTTTTTTCATATATTAGATGAAAGTTAATTTGGGTATTTATTACTTTCGTTTATTTGTGTATTTTATTATTGAAAAACAACTTTAAGGTATAAATGTTAGTGATAGAAGGGACAAGACGTGTTTTTAGTTGTGATGTTGGGATAAATTTCTGATGCATGTAAGGTGTTTGATAAAATGTCAGTTATTTGAAAAAATGATTTCAGTTCTTTATTTTCAGTTCTGTTTTAGTATGAATTTCAATGTTTTAATTCTTTTACTTGAAATAATGAAGTTCTCTCCATGGTGGCTTCCAAAGAAACTAAACACTTTGCAGGTAAATTTTAAAAAATAATTTTCAGTAAATTTACTAACGAAAAAAAATTCTGTTGGTAAAATATATTGGATTTACCGACGGAAAAAATTTCGTCGCTAATTACTGACGAAATTACAAAATTCGTTGATAATTTTTTAAGAGAAGAATTTACTGACCGAACAAAATAGCGGTCGGTAAATTTATCGAAGAAAATTTTTACAGTATTTTTAATGTCGATAATTTTGTCGATAAATTTGTCAACGGAAAATTTTCGTCGTTAAATTTATTAACGAACATATCTCTGACGTTTTTTTTTGTCAATAAATTCTGTCGCTAAATAAGCTTATTGACGGAATATGTACAAATTTCGTCGATAAATTCCGTCGCTAAACTCTATTTTTCTTGTAGTGCATGCATCCAAGATAAAAGGGTTTTGATATATATATATATATATATATATATAGGTTTTCTTACCTTTCCACAACATTTTTGGTACGCTTCGTTGTCCAACGTTAGCATCTTCCCTCAAACTTCGATTCTCTCACCTACGAAAGGTTTCATCTTTTGTTTATTCATATTCTTTTTTTTCCTTTCTATTCTCTGTTCCATTCTGTTTACCAATTCAGCAGTTCCTGTATGTGTATGCGACATGCCATGTTCATGCTGTTAAGTGTTCTTTGAAGGGAAAAGATGGGATTTTTTAGTACTTCGATGGGGTTTCTTGCTTTTGGACTTGGACTTGCCCTTGGACTCTTGCTTGGCTTCTTTATATATTTATATATATATATATATATATATATATATATATATATATTTATATATAAATATTAATTAAAAATAAAAAAATATTTATTTTTTTAAAATTTTGGGGGCCTAGTGGTGTATCTCCGTCTATGTCTATATGCCTAAGTTAACTTATAATCTACTATCTGTCAGTCAATTAACTAAGGACATGGATTGTATTGTGATATTCTTTCCATCTCATTGTGAATTTCAGGACCGATGTCCGGGAAAGATGATTGACAATGCTAAGTAGAAAGATGAACTTTACTACTACGCAAGAAAGAGTACTCCTACTGAATCCAAATCACCACATAGGATTTCCCTTTCAGTTACGTCAAATTCTAATGTTATGTTATGGCATCAATGCCTTGATCATCCCAATTTCCCATATTTGAAAATCTTATATATAAACCTTTTCATCAATAAAGATCAGATTTCTTTACATTGTGAGCAATGTGTCCTTACAAAACAAAGCAAAAATATTATCGCATACACTTTATTTGACTTACTTAAAGTTATCTTCAAAGTTTAAAGCTTTCACTACTAAGCTTGACAGTGTAGGAATTCCAAGAAATGTATGATGCATTCCAAGAACCTAAGAGGAAGGAAGCTATATTTGAAGAAATGAACACTTTACTTGATAATAAAACATGGGAGATTGTGGATCTACCTGGAGGGAAAAAGGTGGTTGGTAGCAAGTGGGTGTTCACCTTAAAGTATAGGGTAGATGGAGAGATTGAAAGGTATAAGGTTAGATTAGTGACTCAAGGCTTTACACAAACATATGGAATAGATTATGAGAAGACATTTGCTCCAGTTGCGAAGTTGAACACAATTAGAGTCCTTCTATCATTGGCTATTGGGAACTCCATCATCTCAACATTAAAAATGTCTTCCTAAATGGTACATTAGATGAGGAAATATATATGAGGATACCACTTGGTTTTGAAACTGAAGAAGGAAGGGAAAGAGTTTGCAAACTAAAAAAAATCTTTATACGACCTTAAACAGTCTCCACGAGCATAGTTTAAGAGGTTTAGTGACATTCTTTGCAGGTTTGGATACAAACAGGAACAAACTGATCACATAATGTTTGTGAAGTGCACAAAAATAGAAAGAAATCCATCTTGATTGTGTATATGGACGATATTATAATCACAGGCAATATTGACACTAGTGAGATCAATGATCTTAAACAAAAATTGAGGCTGGAATTTAGGATAAAAGACCTTGGAGCATTAAGACACTTTCTTGGGATGGAGATTGCTAGAAGGAAGATATTTTCATATCTCAATGAAATTACATTCCTGATTTACTGGAGGAAACAGGAAAGATGGGTTGCAAACCTACGAGAACTCCACTGGAGAGAAACTGCAAATTCAAGAAAAATGAAGAAGATCTTTCTGTTGACAAAGGAAGATACCAAAGGTTAGTAGAAAAACTTATCTATTTGTCACTAACCGGATCAGATATTGCTTATTTTGTAAGTATTGTGAGCCAATTTATGCACTCTCCAACTCAAAGACATTTAGAGGTAGTCAACCATATTGTGAAATATCTCAAAGGTAGTCTAGGTAGAGGATTAATGTTTTCGAAAAATGAGAAAAGAAGCATAGAAAGATTCACGGATACAGATTGGGCTAGTTTTATTGAAAACAATAGGTCAACATCTGGTTAATGTACTAAACTATGGGGGAATCTTATCACATGGAGAAGCAAGAAGCAGTTCGTAGTAGCAAGAAGCAGTCCATAGAAGCAAGAAGCAATGCAGAATCATAGTTTAGTGTAATTACACAAGGAATTTGTGAAGTTATTTGGTTAGAGAGGATGATGCAAGATCTATAGATCACCATTTCCTCTCTCACCAAAGTTTGCAGTGATAGTAAATCAACCATCACTATAGTGAAGAAATCCAATTCAACTTGATCGAACAAAACATGCTAGAATTGACAGGAGCTTTATTAAATGTGAAATAGAAGAAGAGGGCATTGATATGTGTTATATCCTTACTGAAGCTCAGGAAGCCTATATCTTCACAAAGATCATGCCTATGCCTAGATTTGAGACAATTCTAAGCAAGTTAGGAATGCTAAATATCTATTTCTCAACTTGAGAGGGAATGTTGGATAATTATCTTAGATAAGTTTAGTTAGCTTAGGATATTATCTTCTAAGAGATAAGTTTATCTTCTAGTAGATAAGATAAGATATACTATAGATAGGATAAGTTAGTACATGCTAAAAATCTAGTAGTTTAGTAGTATTAGAATAGATTATACTTATGCATAAATTACATATAATCAGAGCAATAAAGTGAATTTTCTTCTTATATTTTCTATACCCTCTTATTTCAAGTTTGAATCTTATCCTCTCACTAAGTTATGAATTAAAAGAACACAAAGTGTCTGATCTCTATTTTACTCTTGATCAAATGTCGTTATCTAATTCGTCACAAATAGAATTTAAATTCCAGCTTCAAACTTTTATACACTAGAGGTATATTGCAGGACATATGGGATCATTCTGCATAAAGTTGTGACTTTGATTCCTTACAACCATGGAGAAGAAAAATGTGCGTATGGAAATCAAAAGAACATTGTTCTGATACTCTTGTCAGGGTCCATTTAAATATGAATTGGTTTCACTCAGTTGCAATATAGCATTATCCCATTAAACAAAATACCAAAACTTAATTTAGAGGTTAAGGCCTCTAAAGGGGCTTCTCAACCCTGAAATTCCTATGCCCACTTGGGAAAGGCTTGTGCATCTTATTAAAGAGACAGGCTTATTATCATCAGTCACTCTCACAGCTCAAGGGTCAAGGCCTCATTCCATGAAGCATAGGCTAAGGGTCTGTCCTTTTACATCATGTTCTCTACTTGGATATCTGTCCTTGTAGTATATGGTAAGCTTGCTTTGTACCAACAGCTTAAGTTACAGGCAACTACAATCTTTTAATCTGTACATGTTTATTCTAACCTCTCAAGTTTCTCTATCAGTCAACATCCATGGATAAGTACACCGTTGTTGTTGCAAATGGCGGTCAATTTCATGAAGCAACATGTCATTTCCACTCTCCTTCATGCGCAAGGAGTATTTTAAGTACCATTTTGCAGATAGTGGGCTTAACACTGAGTTATCATATTATTTTCCGTTTCCTTAGAGCTGATTGTGGTATCTGACCAGTTAAATTTCGAGCATCTTCTCTACCTTTCTTTCCATGCCATAACAACTTTTAAGATTTTTTTTTTCCCAAAGGGAAGACATGTACTCAGCGTGAGGATGCAGAAGTCATTGCAACAACTTTCCTTTTTCCTTTTTCTGTGTTCTCCATGGGAACCTGAACTTTCTCACCATTTTCCTCTTAGAGGCCATTGACCTGTACACAAATCTCATTTTGATCTGAAGTTGGGCTGCTGTCTCGATAGATTGTCTAGGTGCATAATCTTCAGAACAATGGTGGGCAATCGTGTTCTTTCTTTGTTCTTTCTCTTCATATATTTAAACCTGGTAGGACTGTACGTAGGGCCATGAAATCACTGAAAGCAATCTTCTTTTGTGTAGTTTAAGGGATTGGATCAACCCAAGTCAGATTCCAATTTCCAACTTGTTCTTCAGGACTTCGCTATTAAGTTGGGGAATCCTAGGAATTTAATTCGTAGCCAATGACCCAAGATTTTTACCAAGAGCAGGAATGAATTGTCAGATGAAGGTAACTCAATCAGGAGTCAGGAGTCACATTATGTTGGAGCCTTTGAGAAATTAAGTATTGGGAAGTTGAAGAGAATCCCCGTGTTTGACATTACTACACTCCTATTCTCATTGATGATCACGTGGTAGTCACTAATATGTTGCAGCTGCAGAAGTGAACCATGCCTATGGAACTCAAATATCAAACTTTTTACCTGTATCATACCATTTAATATACTTCAGGTTATGATTGTGTTACCAACTTCCAGGAGGAGGTGAACCATTGATTTGTAGAAGCTCAAGCTTGAATTTGCTTTCTGTTTCAACTAGTGAACCTTTTTTTTCTATCCGAGATCTTTTTACATCAGTAAATGGAATGGGAAAAAGCCACAAGCTGATGGTAGGCTGATGATGGATACTTTTCCAATACACTAATTGAGAAGAGTCCTAAACAGGAGATGTTTTCCAGGCAAGCAAGCACAATTTTGTTTATTAGTTACCTAATTCATAGAACAACACCTATGAAAAGTATCCTTTTATATAATCTGAAATTTGCAACCTTGTAGTTTCCAAATTGACTATGATCTAGTTTGCAATTTGTCTTGTAGATATGTCTGCTCTTCATATCTTCCTCCAGGCTGAAATTCCACCTACTGCAGCAAATATTATGGTCTAGGTATTTTCTCCTTATTATAATGCATGTGATAAAAAGAGTTCTAGTGCTCTTTATCCTCAATATAGAGAAGTTATTATAGCTTATTTCACCTTCCACTTTCTTAATTTAAGCAACCCTATACATCAAAGTGGGCTAAAAGAGTCAGAATTCATCATCATTCGTTCTATTGCTCACAACAAACAATATGCTGATCTTCGAAAAGCTAAATATACTAACAGAATTAATGCGCAGAGATTAGTACAAGTAGCTACGACATGTTGTCGGTAGTGGAATCATGATTCGGAATTAAAAAATTAAATATAACTATTCAAAGACAAAAAATTTTCTCTAGCTTAGAGAGCTTAATGGAGAGTGAAAAGAACATCTTCTTTATGCTTAATGCGTCAGTCTCAAAATCATTTCAACTCAGATAAGAAAAGAGTTGATGTACACTAACGATGCAGATTCATTAAATACTGAATCTCGAATGGAGGAAAATAAATCAAACTAACGAATGGAATAATTTGCTGACAATTTGAAGAAGCTACATTAGTTTCTAGTCAATCTTCAGGAAGCTCCAGTATCAGGAGGAGACACCTTTTCAATCAGCAGGGAGAGAGGACTGGACAGATATTCCTTTAGCCTTCCCATTTCATGGGCCACATCTAACATGCTTGGTCTTTTTGATGGATTGTATTGAGTGCACATAAGGCCAAGCTCAATCAGTTCAACAATAACTTCACTCCAGATCTTGTCATAGTATATTGGCATGGCTGGTGAAGAACATTTGAGAACTGCCTGTTCAACTATGGGTTTGAGCTTAGAGGGATAGTGACTCTTAACCCATTCATGCAAGCTTGAACCTTCATCGAAAAGAACATCAGTTGGGCGCCTCCCAGTTATGATTTCTAGCAGGAGGACTCCAAAACTGTAAACATCTCCTTGTGTGGAAGCGCGTTTGCCCATTCCATATTCTGCAGCAAGTCAATTAGAACTGAGAGTGACTACTGAACACTGTGAGGTCTATTCAAGTTTTTCATGTTCACAAGGTAAAAGAAGGATATTGAGTTAAATACCTGGAGCTATATAGCCCACGGATCCACATAACAAGCCATCTGTTGAGCTGAAGGACGTGGAGTCGGTAGGTGGATCGATCTCATCAATACCTTTCACTAATTTGGCAATTCCAAAATCAGTTACCAAGGCGGTCATGTCTTCATCCAGCAGAATGTTGCTTGGCTTAAGATCGCAATGCACAACTGTAACTGGAGAAAAATGGTGCAGGTATGCAATTCCTTCAGCTACATCACTGCAGATGCTTACTAACTGAATCAAATCCAAATCAGAACTCAATCCATGACTTGGGTACAGATGTCTCTCCAGGCTTCCATTTGACATAAGAGGAAGAACAAGTGCTTTAAAGTCTGGCTTGCTGCATATTGTGACGATTCTTATCAGATTTCTGTGCCTGGCCCTCCTGAGCACTTGGCATTCTCTCTTGAAACTCACTGAAATCTCTCTAGCTATCTTTAAATTCAAGACCTTCACGGCAATTCTTGTATTATCTTGAAGAACTCCCTTATAGACTTGACCAAACCGCCCAGAACCAATTAGGTTCGAAGCACCGAATCCACCAGTAGCTTCAACGAGTTGTCCATATGAGATTTTTGGAAACTTGAGCTCTTTCTCTTCTTTTGCCTCAATTTCCAGATCTCCTTGATTTAATAGCGTCAGCTTTCTTTTCAGTTTTGACCAACGCACTATGGAGTATGTCAAAAAACAAACAAGGGAGGTGGCAAACAGTACCAGAAACAAAGGCACAATGAATGAACTATAAGCTTGTTTCTTCCTGCAGTGTGGCATGCCTTTTATCGTTCCACAAAGAAGAATATTCCCAAGGAAAGCTTCCATTGTCAGAGATGAAAATGCTCCCTTATTTGATACATTCCCAGAAAACATGTTGAAAGAGAAGTTTAGTCGTTTGAGAGTTGTTAAAGCCTGAAGAGATGCTGGTATTTGGCCACTTAATTTGTTCGAAGACACATCCAGCTCTCTTAGATATGGCAACAGTCCTATCGAAGCAGGAACTGGCCCTTCTAAACCATTTCCCGAGAGGTTAAGTTGCTCTAGTGCAATGCAGTTTCCAAGTTGTGAAGGAATGGTGCCAGAAAGATTATTTGAAGATAAATCAATTGCTAGCACCATATCCATCTTACTGAGCCCTATCGGCAAAGGTCCATCTAAGTGATTGCTTGACAAGTTCATGTACAACTTCAAACTTCTCAATGTCGCAACTTCCCAGGGAATAATCCCTGAAATCTCATTCCTGGATAGATCTAGGATCTCTAAGTTGACACATTTTCCCAAGCTTGGTGGTATGCTTCCAGAGAGCTGATTGTCGTAAAGAAGGAGTCTTCGTAGTTGGGAAAGGTTGGCAAAAGTATCTGGAATGGAACCTGACAGCTTGTTTTTCGACAGGTCAAGAAGGCCTAAATGAGACATGTTACCAAGAGAAACAGGAATTTCTCCAGACAATGAGTTGTTGGACAGATAGACCCTCTCAAGTCTTTGCATTCGACACAGTTCAGGTGGGATGGTTCCAGTCAACCGGTTATTAGAAAAATTCAAAAGGGTTAGGTTGGCAAGATTTGAAATTTGAGGAGGTATGGAGCCATAGAAGCTATTCTGATCAAGATGAATTAGTACAAGATGGGAAAGTCCACCGATAGCAGACGGTATTACTCCACCAAGATCATTTCCTGCTAACTCTAGCTCGCGAAAGCTGGACAAATTGACTAAAGAAGCCATGAAAGGTTCAAGATTGGAGTTATTATCACGGCTAACGAAGCTATTATAAGACAAATAGAGAATCCTCAACTCCGGCAAGTTACGAACAACTTCTGATGGCAATTCCCCATTTAGCATATTTGATTCCAAATCAAGCCATTCAAGTGTTGAGTAGTTGGCCAGAGCGTGCGGCACTCGACCCACTAATCTGTTAGACCATAGCATAAGGTATTTCAACTTGGTAAGCTTACACTCACTCTTCAGTGGGATTTCTCCAGCTAAAGAATTGTTAGACAGGTCCATATACTCCAAAAGCGCGGACTCGTTGCAAAAAAGTGATGCAGGAATGTGACCACCAAGCTTGTTACTTGACAAGTCAAGGTATATCAAACGAGGAAGAGAACCCAACTCTCCGGGAACATTTCCTTGGAGCATATTGGACGAGACACTGAGTTGTTTCAGCTGAAAAAGATAACCAAACTCTGATGGAATGTGGCCACGAAAGAAGTTCCTTGACAAATCAAGAATGGTTAGTGAAGAAAGATTGGGGAGAGCAGCAGAAATCGTCCCATGAAGTGACAGACCACTAAGATCAAGTACTGTTATACGATCACTAGCATTGTTGCATGTAACTCCTGTCCAGTTGCAGACATGAGCGTTCGAGGCGTTCCAGGTCTCAAGTGCACCTTCGGGGTCTAACACAACCCCTGCCTTGAATGAAAGCAAGGAATTTCTTTCCTGAACAAGTGGAGCATTTCCTTCGCCAGAAACTTCTAACAAGACAATGACCAAACATAGAAAACAAAACCTGTAAAACCTGTAAGAGCCCATCATCAGTTTCAAGGCAAGAAAAAGCCAGACACAGTTGACGAACAGAAATCGCTCAACCATGGCTTTAATAAGCTCAACATAACACACACACACACACACCTGATACTAAGACCACCAAAAATTTTCCATACTCGGCCTAACTGCCGTTGAAGGCTGTATAACGGCCGTTTGATGCCTGTTATTGACTACAAGCACAGCCACAAATAGCAGACCTCCACGTATCTTGGCAAGTGGAAATGTCAGCAGCCTTGTAACCATAGTGCTGTACGTGTCAGCAAATAGGCCTAACATGTAACTAAGAAAGAGGACATGTACGGGGTTGATACCACACACGCCACGAATTAGGCTTTGCTTCCAACCTTTTATATAAAAAAAAGGAAAAATAAAACATGTCTCTAAGGAAGGAGTGATCGAAAATTTATAATTACTTATGAATTAGAATATATTACTTTATAATTTTAATCAATTTTATTATTTAATTTTTAGTCTAACCCTTTCTTTTAAAACAAATTATATTCCAAAAAATCATAACAATTGTGGAGAATAAATTCAAAATTTTAGAACATATTTATCCTGAAAATTTTATTTTATTTTTAAAATAATTTTATAAATAAGGAGGCCAACCAGGATTCATTTAAAAATAGTAATATATTTAAAACTAATACTTTATTTAAAAATTATATCATAGTTATTAGTTATAAATAGAATTTATAAAAAATAATTAATTTATAACAAGAGGAATGAGAAGCAGCTTGGTTTGATTGATTATCAAATGGTTCATCAAAATATATGATTTAATATATTTATTTTATTCAATAATTTATTTAATATGTATTCAAACATATTAATTTATTATTTTATGGAAGGACAAAAAAAAAAAAAAAGGCTTTCGGTTGTGCCTGCCCTAAAATATATTATTTGTGTGTATGTCGTGGCTATATGCTAAAAATGAGTGGATGATGAGTTGTTTAGAGAAAAGATAATCTAGGTTAATGAGCAGGCCTATGGTTAGAGAGTCGATTTGGCAATTGGATCTTATGTGTTCTAGGTACATTTGTCGGCTACTTACTGCATAAGATCCAAAAAAGAGTAATATCTAGTATATGGGTAATATGGCACTTAAGGTTAAGGACACTATAACAAGTGGCTATTTCCTTATTTGTGATATTGGAGAAGAAGTGATTATCTTGGATATAAACTTGCTAAGGGGTTGGATACTTCTAAGTCTTAACGTCTTGAATGAATTTGGATTTCTCTAATTCATATATAATATAAGATGATAATAATACGGTAAAGCTTATCAATGGATAAATCCTACAGAGAACCTAATCTAGAATTAATGACTCATTTTCAAAGACTAAACCCATCTTCTAGTTATACACAGCAACAGGTGAAAGCTGTCTCCTTCCACGACAGATGGCACCCCGAGTGCACTGAAACAAAAGGGTGTTCCAGTAAAGCCCAAGGAGACCATCTATGATTGGCATTCTTGACAAGACACTTACTGGGGATATAAGGTATTCGATCACTATAACCAATGAATTTCAGAAGATCCTGTTCGTCTTGGTAATTCCATGCAGGTACTCCAGTTATCATCTCCAACACTGTACAACCAAGCGCCCATATATCTGCAGCGGATTCATACTTCCTCTCTCGGACTAGTTCGGGTGACATGTATTCATATGTTCCTTTCAACGGCGAAGAATCGTGATCCTTGCTGTTGAAAGCCGTCCTGGCTAGCGCAAAATCGGCCAGTTTTGCCACAGAACGTCCAGAAACAGGGGCAAGCAATTTGTTGTCCGGCTTAATATCGCAGTGAGCAAAACCTTCAGAATGAACATACTTGAGACCTTGCAGGATGTCCCTTGTGTAACGCCTGACATCGGATTCAGGCAAGCCACGTTTGGAGAATTTGAAGATCTCATGGCACAAACTTAATCCACTGCAGTACTCCAAAAGGATGTTGTAGAGTTTCCGACCATTACAGATCTCAGTTACTTCGTCTCCATAGCATTTTATCACGTACTCACTGTTGTTAAGCTTGCAGAGAACATCCTTTTCGTACTTGAGCAGGTTGTTGGATTTTTTGAAGAAAGAGAGAGAAATATAATAGAAGCCAAATTTTTTTTAATGTTTCATTTAAACTTAAAATAATGACGATCTTAAATAAACATAGAAATAAATTAACCTTTCTAAATGTTAGCAATTAAGAGAATAATATAAGAATTAAGAAAAGGCCCACTATCTCACAAACTTCACAATTAACTAAGTAGATAAACATGGCCACATAATCAATAAAAATAATAATTTTGAATTAATATTCAACATTCTTCCTTAATTTAAAATTATAGATAATTTGAAGCACTTCTCTTTAATGAACAATGCACTTCTCATTAATTCTACAACTGTTGATGCACTTCTCATCAAACTTCAATTATTGATGCACTCCTCACCAATCTTCAACTATTGATGCACTTCTCACCAATCTTGCAAATAATAATATTGGAGCACTTCTCTCCAATTTTAAAATAAAGTTTCTTCTTTTTCTTGAGCAAAATTTGATTGCTCATTTTTGAACTTGCAATATTTTTGTATATGCCCAAATCTTTGACAACCAAAATACTGTGGTTTACCTTTATGCCAACAATCGTTTTCATCATGGTTATTTTTCTTACATACACCATATGGTGGAAAGTTTACTTTTTTTTAGAAAGACTTGTTTGATGTCTTGGCAATGAAGGCTCCTTCTGTTGTTTTCTCATCTCTTATTACTCTTCTTTGCTCAACAGCTTGCAAAGTATCGATTAATTCTGCAACTGTAATCTTTGAAAGATCCTTAGAATCTTCAAGTGAGGAAATCTTTGTCTCATACTTCTCAGGCAAGGTCACAAGAATTTTTTCAACAATTTTATTGTCTGAAAAATTTTCACCAAACAATCTAATTTTGTTAACAATTGTGATAAGCTTGTTAACATATTCCTTGACCCCTTCTGATTCATTCATCATCTGCATCTCAAATTCTCTCTTAAGATTTAAAACTTGCATCAACTTTGTTTTCTCGGAACCCAAATACTCATTTTTTAGAGAATCCCATATCTCTTTTGGAGTATCACAAGCCATGATGCTAGTGAAAATCACCTCAGATATTGAAGAATAAAGACAAGTTTTCGCTTTGAACTTCTTGGCCTTTTCTTCACTATGACTCTTAAGTTGAGTTGTCGTTGGATGAGGAAGCAATGATGGAACTTCACTATCATTTTCAACCACATCCCATAAATCAAAAGATTGGAGATATGTTTGCATTTTGACAGCCCATAATTGATAATTTTCTCCATTGAAAATGGGAGGTGAGGTTAAAGGAAAAGTGTTTGAGGCCATTTTCTAAAGAACTTACTTGTTTTCTCTCCACTCAATTTTTTTTTCACAGCATCTCAAGGATCTATGACTTTGATACTACGTTGGATTTTTTGAAGAAAGAGAGAAAGAAAGATAATAGAAGCCAAACTTTTTCTAATGTTTCATTTAAACTCAAAATAATGACAGCCTTAAATAAACATAGAAATAAACTAACCTTCTTAAATATTAGCAACTAAGAGAACAACATAAGAATCAAGAAAAGGCTCACTATCCCACAAACTTCACAACTAACTAAGTAGATAAATATGACTACATAATCAATAAAAATAATAATTTTGAATTAATATTCAACACAGGAATATGCCTTCAAGGGTACAGATTTCACCGCAAGTTCAGAAGTTGTTTTGTTGATTGGTCTGCTCTTTCCTTTTGGCCAAGAAAACAGTTCCTTGAGCAATGGGGTTGAGCCTAAGCCAAGATACTCCATGTGACCTTGCAATACAGCTACAGGGACGACCTGTACATTTGAAGACCGCAAACTTCGACGGCGCCGTCAAGGACCTCGGCTGCTTTTGAATCATGGATGTTTCTTCGTGGAACACCATTGTTGGAACTAAAAGCAATAAAAACTGAAACAAAAAGAAAAAGAGTATTGTATTTGTGGAGTGAGTTTTCGCAATGTGAAGATCAATGGGAACTATACCTACGAAATAAATTCCAGTCTCGTTAATCATTCTAATATTTACGCACTGATCTCTAGTATTCCTTGTCCCGGTTGTGCTTTCGTTTCCTAGTTGAATTCGGTTTTCTTTTCACAGTTTAACTCTGCCTTTCGTTTGCTTCGAGTTCTTTCTTCTTTTTTCATTCCCCTTTTTACCATTCTTCTTTTCCTGATCTCACAAGGAAATCCGGAACCTGACCGAGTCACTTATCTCCAGACTTTACCTCTATTTTTCCGAATGTCATAAGGAGATCAAGGACTCTTGCAACAAGATGTGTGAAGTACACATACAATTCCTACAAGTGATTCTCAGTATCACATTTAGCTTCACACGGTTAGGTAAAGATTTTTTTCACATTCATTTCAATAAGGTCGCTGAGCTGACACATGTTAGTCTCACACATCACAATATCTTTCAGGAGGTTATGTGAATGTAATAGTGACCAAAAGGACAGCAGATTGCTTTGGAATCCTAACGTTGTCAATGAACACGAGTTTGTTTATTGGCAAGCAAGAATGGTACATCAGTCAGAAACCATTGTTTGTTGGCCAGATTACATAAAGCTTCCGAGCCCACTTTATTCAATGTATAAGATCTAAAACTCAAGTCATTTTCTACGTGAATGTTGGTCTGATGTAATCAAGTAGTCTCGGAAAGTATATTCCATGAAATACAATTCCCTCAAACATGCAGAATTGAAGTGCAAAACAGGGTAGAAGGAACTATCATGAGGAGCTGAATCGTTCTGGGGTTGACACGGACGTTCCTGATAGAAAAGATTTGATGAGTTTGAGGGAAAGTTTTGGCTTATGCAGCGGAACTTCATGGCCTGCTCCTCTTACCACAACAAAGGTTAGACCTGCGTACTCTTGGCTCCAACCACCCACCTGTTGAAGAAGGTTTTTACTTTGTAGACGCTGATGTCATAACTTTGATTAAAGCCTAGCATAGTATTTAATCTTCTTTACCTGGCCATCATCGTACCAGGCATGCCAAGGCTTCGTAGTTGGAAGCTTGAGAGCATTAATGCTGTACCGGGTAGATGTTACAGGGATGATGACATCTGTATCGCCACTGATATATGTACAAAGAGAACAAAACAAGAACCATTTAGATATAAATCTCATATCAGATTAAATTAATACCTAGAAGAAACTCTACCCAAAAGATGAAAGAATACTGCTATATCAAAGTTATTCATCAAGAAAGCTAGAAAAAGCTAGACAGTAAAATGGTTGCACACTGCTTTAGACAGAGAGGGGATGTTGAATCAGGATGAAAAGGACTTAGACAACAAGAGACACATCGCATGTTTCATTGGCATTGATTTTTCTAAATCTCCATACTGAAACAGCAACAAAGTTCTGTAAATTTCCTGGACAAAACTAATGTGCAAAGCCAAGGTATCGTAAATTTGTTGAAGCATAACAATCAGATACATGATGGTGTGCTATGAGATACCTGAAAATCCATATACGTAGGCCAAAACGTATAAGCTCATGATAGATATCTAGCACACTACTAGGAGAATCCTTCCAATTTTCATTTATCAGGTCACTGCAAAGCATGAATTGGAGAGAAGTTATCAGGTGGATATGCACGTATAGAACTTCAATCAAGATAATAATGGTTTCACAAATCCTATCGAATATTCTAAAAGAACATATGAAAATTATAATGAGATTACTTCCTGCAAGTGAACCAAATGTAACAGCAAGTATGTTATACCAAGTAAAACATAATAAGAGGATTTTGGTACGTTTCAGACGGAGATACCTGCAAGTCTCCCATTTTGATGGTGCAAAATTTGGCGAAACATGAAGTGCCTTTTGGACGTCAGCCTGATTGAAATATACCGTTGAGTGCTTTTCAGTGCAAGGATCATACTTTTCACCGACGTAGTGAACCCACTGTCATCGACATTGTATTCATAATTGCATTAGATAAAAGTATCAAGCAATATAGCTTCTGAGATTCAGGATCATTCTTCAACAAGAAAAAAAATGATTTTACAAGTTTCTAAACTAAGTTGAGGTGTCATATTTTAAAGGCAAGGGAATACTAAAGCCATAGAACCATTTACAGTGTATTCAATCTGAAATCCGAACATCCTGTAAATGCAGTTAGCAGATGTTAAACATAAAGGGAATAAGAGAATCTCAGATTTACATTTATTGAAGAACACAATTCCTGCAAAATGAATTTAGGATGCTGATTTAGAGTGACTAAGACAGCTTATAAAGTGAATACTCACATGCTTCCGTTTCCGCAGCCAACTAGACTGGCTGACGTTACTCTTGCAAGGTGGAGTGAATAAGCTATATGGATCAACGTTTCCAAGCTCATTATAGGCAACTTCTGTAATCTTATTGCAAGCTTCTGAGGCATGGATAAACGATTCATAATCACAGAGAAGATTGAGTTTCTGATATGTCTGGTCAGAAATTAAACCAGCAGTCCACATAAACTGAAAAAGGCCCAAGTGGTCATGGTAGTCATCTGTCAGCGCATTTCCCACCTGCATCACCAATTGATCTGAGTCTTTTGATTTATTTGGGCAGCACTTGAATGATCGGAAATTTATGCATTTTGAGTTTTAAGTGTAAAGAGCCTACCATAAAGCCTTTCAGATTGATCTTGTCCTTTAGTACTAGATTGGCCCATACAATGGCTTGGCTCAATTGAGGAACATAGTGTCCTGAAACACATATTCAATTTTCAGAACCATATGATAGCATAGCATACAGTGAAAAGTCTCTTTGCAGATGGTAGCAGGATAGGAAGATACTACTTGGCATAGAACATCTCTTACAAAGCCTTCAGGACTTATACCCATTCAATGAACAAGGCAGGAAAGAAAAATAATTTTAGAAGTGCCACCTGAGGCATCGGTGTAACCTTTTTAAGATCCAGCTTCTATTTGTATAAAAGCATTAGGTCATTCTAATGGTTGGTTGGATGTCGAAATGCATTCAAATGATATGGCCCATATGGACCTTATATTAGAACACTTTCAGGGTCCTTGCAAGACGAGGTTTTTATGGAAGTGAATACTAAACCAAAGTGTTTGACGCGGGCTTTCAGGGAGTACGGTGTCACCGCAATCAATACTTTCAGTTTTATACTTTGGTATTAGATTTATTTTGGGATACCACTACCGACTCGATAAATAGAAGACTAAATACTCATCTACCTCCATAACTCTCCCCACTGATGTAGAAATCCCTTCCCTTATATTGAGGGAAACGCTCAAACCACTTCAGTAAAAATGCCAGTGAATCCGCAGCTGCAACAAAACAACAAGGTGGGTATAGGTGGACAAGCTAGCAATAATGAACCAGAGTTAATGGCCAATTACAAGATAGATAGTTGTGTATCAGTACCAGTCCTTTTGTCCCCATTGCTTAGCACATCAGAGGAAGTATTTGAATAGGAAAAGCCAACTCCAACAGGGGAATCAAGAAACAAGATGTTGGCGACTGCAAAGTGTCAAAATTACTGGGATATTATTCCAAGCTCATTGGAATTATAGTAATATGTCTAACTTTAGGAGAAACTCAAAGGCTCAAGTTGGGGGTAATCTATTCCCAAAACCTTTTAACAAACCAACAACGACAATCCACTAGTTAAATAGAGGATTCTTTTAGCAACAATTAGCATATTTAACCAACTAACACTGCCATAAGAGAAAATGGAAGATGTGGGCAAAGCATTGAATAAATTTGAAACAGTAAGAAAAGGAAAAAAAATGAAGAGATGTATCAGACTTCTACAAGAACGTAAATAGGTAGCATAGAAAGCAGTATTGTTCATCTATACCTTATAAGTAGGGACAGCCAATAGGCAACGGGTTTAATTACCAACAGTTTTACTTGCCAATATCAAAATGGCACGATTTTGATTACCTTTATTCCAAGAATATGGATTCAGATAAAGAGTCTTCCCATCTGGTTTGACATGAAAGGGGCCTATCTCCTCAGCCTCTCCGAAAGCTATGGAAGAACATCCAGGTCCTACAGATGAAAAAACCCTTTTCATGAAAGATAAACGTACATCTTCTTGAAGCAGAATAAAGAAAATGGAGCTAAAATGGTTCCCAGTACCGAGACACCCTTTTGATCCTAAAGATTGAAGAATACAAGCATTTAGATATGAAGACTAGTCGCTGCTTTACTATTAATAAATCAAATAGTTTCCAACCAATAAAACTGCAGAAAGGACTGACAAGCAAGCACCTAAAAAGCGATAAGCAAGTATAAAGCAGCCACAGTACGGATTGGGAATGATTACAAAGCAAGTGAAAGGTTAAGGCTTTACAAGGAATATGTTAAAAGCCAATTATCCATATAAATAGTGAAACAGGAAAAAGCAAACAAAAAGTGATAAAATAAGGAAAGCAGATTGAAAAAATATATTTTTATCAAATTTTGACCTCCGTTGAGCCAAAGGACAAGAGGCTTGGAATCAGGGTCCTCAGCAGCCTCAAAGAACCAGTAAAAGAGAGCCCTCCCATGTTCTTCGTTAACAGTAACATATCCAGCGTAGTGTGCAAAACTAATATTACAGCTCAGGCCAGGCAAATCTTCGACTTTGTTCATTTTTTGCTGAGAAGGTATGTTTTCATCAGACGTTGACAACGCTATAGCACAGAAGCCAACTTGGAAACTCATCAAAATTATGGTGATAAGGAAGATTTTGAAGCTCTCAAGTGCCCATTTGGGGTTTTCCATTTCTCAGAGGTCGTAATGAGGAGGGTTCATCAATCGTGTCAGATAGAATTATAAATAGACATGAAGAGAGAAAACGTATGGAAAGCGAGATGGGCTATTGATTGTAACACCAGCACGGTTCCTCTTTCTTCTTGCTCTTGGTCGTTGAGTTCAACGCCATTTTGGGTCCACTATGACCAATAATGCTTGATTCTTTTTCCCCTTTTTGCCCTTTTACAATAACAGAACCGTGAAATAAAGCCTGACAAATCAAGAGAGAAAGCAAACTAAGAACTCAGTGAGTGCGAGGGTTCTATTTACGTATATGGGTATGCAGAAGCGTTAAGTTGGCACCCAAAAAAAAAAAAAAACTCCTTGAGTTTCGTACCAGACGAGGCGGACTAACTCAAGCATTGTACATGGGAAAGCTGGGAAAGCATTGTACAATCTGTTGCTATAACTGGCAGAAAAAGTTTAAGCTTCCACAAAAATTCAGTAGTAAATCCGTACAAAATCTCATCAAAGATCAAAACTTTTTCTAATTTTCTCTCATGATTTCTGCAGTCCCTAATTTCCTTAAAATTAATCCATAAAGCCTTCGGCTTTGCCATTTGTTTATTAACACCTAAAGAAAGTTCAATGGACATGGACAATTGGACAATTTCATTCTTTACACTTATTTGAAACGTGCCAACATCAGAACTCACGAATCTCTAAGATCTCTCACCGAGTTTTAAGGCGATAAGCTTGTTTCTTTGAACTATAAACTATAAAGTACAAGGAATAGGCAAGGATTGCATGATTAGTTAATCCAAAGCTCTGGAAAGCAATTTCGTGGAAGAAATTACAGTTTGCACGTACCAATTCGCACTCTTTAAACTGTTCCAACTCTCCTTTTTTATAGCATTGTATGCAAGGCAAATGCCCTGGTTTGAAAAAGTCCAACATTGTCAGCCTATACTAGAATCTACATATAACTTGTGGCAGTGATTCCAGTATTTAGGCTAATAATATCTTAAAGTGGCCAATGAATGATCAAGACAACGGGCTTGGTTCTTCTTCTTTTAGGGTTGATGCGACATCCCATAGATCCTTAGACCAAACCTTTTTGTCCATGTTTCGTGTTCGTGGGATCAACTCCAAATTGTTAGGAAAGGATAAAACAAAAACGAAGACTAGCGCAAGTGCTTACAAAAGTAAATGTTTATAAATTATGGTTCTCTTTGGATTACTGGCGGGATGGAGCGTTCTTAATTGTCTTTCGATATGATTGGTATGTACATGGTGAATTCAGATGAAGATCATAAAACAAAGCAAGGCTGACGGGTTGTGTCTCGATTAGCCTCCGACGCTCAAGTCGGTTTTACGGTGAAGGTGAGGTTGATAAACACGAGAGAAAGTTAAGTTTATGATTATGCGTCATCATTATGAGAATAATACCTTTTATATGGTTTTTAGCTAGGTTTAGGTCTTTACGTGTCTGCGTGGAGATATTCTTCTCTTGTTGGTATGGATGTGGGTCGGCCCAATTAATTGGTGGATGTGAGACCGACCGATCGGCCTGTGGGATTGGGCTCGGGTCCAATATAGCCGACCCAACCATAAGCCTCCCCTACTCCTCGAGTCTGAGCGAAGAGCAGGGTCGAAAGAGTATGTTGGACGTTGGCGTTCGTTGGTTTCCTCATAGCTCATAAGCAAAATTTGCTCGTAAGGTGGTCGATCGGTCGGTATTGGCCTTAGTGGCGGTCATGGGATTGCTCGAGCGGTTCGATCGGTCGGTGCCGATTAGTCGTCTCGATCGTCAGTATTAGGTCGATTGACTGAGGGCTCCCGACTGATCGGTCTCGACACTTACTGCGTGACAACTTACGCTATGGTAGGTCGGATAGCCATCATTGGCAGACGCTTGGACTTGAAACATTTATTATTTGACGCGCTGCTCTCGACAACCGCTCGTAATCAAACGTATCGTCCTTATAATCGTTGTCGGTTGTCCGTCGACGCCCTTTCAACTACCGCTCCTTTCCGGATTTCGAACAACCCTAATTCTTGTGGCTTAGATCATGTCGCGTGTCTGAGCATAGCTCAGATTTTCTCCACGTGTCGTAGTCCGATTGGGTCACTTTCGAGTGTTCCTTCTGTCGACCCTCTATAAATACTCATAATCGACGAGTTGTGGCGGTTTTTACCTTTTGCTTTCGTTCTCCCGCTTACATTTTGTCTTCGCTTGTTCTTTGTCGTTCGCGGTTCTCAGAAATTTTTTTTCACTTCGCCGTCCGATTTCCCTGTTTCAAACCCCTGATTAGGTACGTCCTTTTTCTTCATTCCCTCTTCTTTTCCAAAAGTCTTTTTCTTGGTGAACATGTCGACGGGTAGTTCTGGGAGCATGGTCGGAGGTGCGGAGGAGATGTCGATGAGAGAGAGAAAAGATGGTTTAGTTGTGGAGTTGCCGCCAAAGACGGCATCGTCGATGACCGTGGGGGAGTTGACCAAATTGACTCTTAAGTATAATATTCCTACGTCTTGGGGGCCCCGACTGGCCTTTAGGAATGAGCGGATCCACAGCAACTTCAGTGGATACTTCGCCGTCTCCGGGAGCTTTTTCTCAGTGGGCGGCATGAGGCTCCCGTACACCCCGATTATTGACGAGGTGTGCGCCATGTTCGGGTTATTGCCGAGCCAAATTCCTCCGAACAGTTGGAGGTTTACAAACGGGTTGGCATTGCTGTGCCATCAGTTCGGCCATCCGCCTACTGTCGGCATTTTGCGCCATTTCCTGAGGATGAGCCATAGTCCGAGCTCCGGGGCTGGAATCCCCTTTCTGCAATATAGAGATGCTCGGTATCGCCCGGCCAGGACACCCTTGAAAATTTCTTCCTGGCGGACCAAGTATTTCTTTGTGAAGCCCCGAGGATCTTCCTCTGAGTGCCGATCATGGAGGTATCCTCCGGCCGAGCAATGGAATGATTCGTCGACCTTGACCTTAGCGAGGAGAAGTGGGAGGTGGTCCGTCGTGTCAAGGAGCTCGGCGGAGATCGATTTTGCTCGGCTCATTCGTGGATACCCAGGGGCCTCGGTAGATTCTTTCCTCGTCGACCTGTAACATCCGTTCTTCAAGTTAGCAAGGTATGTTGGTAATTGGACAGATGATAGGATTTCACCGCATTCATTGGTGAACTTATTCTTGGCCTCTAATTATAGAGGAACAGGTTTATTGCATATGCATTTATCCATAAGTACATGCATTCATGATTTTTCGGTATTTAATCGTAGATCGAATCGATCGGATATTTGGATTGTAATTGATTGAGAAATTAGGAGTAAATAAACCCGAATAACTGATTTAGAATAGTCTAAGAGTGATTGGCAACTGATAGTGGTCTATGAGAAATTTTAAAATTGGGGAAAATGTCCCACCAAAATTTTGGAGTGATGATGATTGATTGTATAATCTTGAAAGAATGGTCCAATGGCAAAGGAAATATTAGAGTTATCTTTGTTAGGAATTAAAATATGAGCCATTGAAATTTAGAGACTGAAATTTGAACTGATCTGGAGACTTAGGTCTATAAATACTAGGTTTGGGAAAATTTGGGAATTTTTCACCCTAAATCGTTTTCCCTCTCTTCTCCTTCGACGGTGGCTTGCGATTCCTCCATCGGTGAGGATTCCTTGGTTTTTCCTTATGGTTTTCCCTCCTTTTATGTTGGTCTAACATGTCTTTGGTGATTGGTGAAGGTTAGAAGCCTTGGTATTGGTTGATCGTTGAGTTTGAAGGATTTAGGGTTACGGCGATTTTGAGATTTGGGATTTATCGTCGATTGGTAAGTTTTATTGGCTTTAATGTTGTTATTACTGGTTATTTGAGTATTTATGGCATTTATGGGGTAAGATTGAGTAGATAGAGTGTTTAATGGAGGTTGGTATGTGTATTAATGGCGGAAAGCGATCGGAGAAGACGATCGGACCGCCGTACGTCGCGACGAGCACAGAAGCGTTAGGGCTTCGTCGCGACGAGTAAATGAATTTAATTAAATTTATTAGTCGCGACGAGCTCGGGTAGACGACGCGACGAGCGTGGTTTGGTACGTCACGACGAGTGGGTTCCACGTCGCGACGAACGGACTTTTCCTCGACGCGTCGAGCGGGCGTAGGTCGCGACGAGGAATGGAATTTCTGATTTGATAAGTGTTGGTTTATTGGACATAATTTGTGGTGTAGACCTCCGATAGAGGTGTTTCCTGATTCGTTATAAACTAGAATAAGAGGTCTACAATTAAGGATAATTGTAGGAATTAGAATTGATTTAAGTGACATTGATTTATAGACACTAAGGTCGATTATGATTCATAGTGTGACCTAAATACTGAATTGAGACAATTGGAGTTTAATTGGGATTTTCAATAGAGGTTTTGACCCGATGGATAGGAAATTACTATGGGGATTATGAATTGAGGAAATTGAACCGAATTATAGGATTGGATCAATTATTGTCGACCAATTGAGCGAAGAGTTAGATTGGGATATAAGAGTTATAAATTGGGTTTTAGCGCCGGAAAAATCGTGAACATGCATTGTACATCATCTCACTGAGACTTATGCATTACTGAATGGTTTAATTGAGCATCTAGTAATGGGACTGTATTTTTACTGTTATAGAGGCGCCGTTGGATCGTCGTTCCACGAACATTGCTGGAACTTCCAGGCAGTAACTCGGAAGTTACAGGTGAGTAACCTAGTTGGTTTCTCGAATTCTTGACTATTTAAATGCTCAACATGAATTACTTGCCAAATGTGAAAATGTGTGATTACTGAAATATACATGATTGGATGGTATGTCTCTACTGTATTAGACTGTGAAATTGCATGATCACTTTCTCTTGTCTTTGGATTGGATTCTTGATCTTGGATGAATTCTTGTATGTTCTTGAGAAATACAATCTTGGGCTTTTATAGCCATACATCAATCATTGAATCTTGAATTCTCGAACATCGCACCGCATGCATAAATGCATGATCGATAATGGGCGTGTCCCAAGTTGCTAATATCATTTGAAAAGAGCCTAGAGCTCGAACCTTTCGACTTGGCTTAGCCCGGCAGGGGAGAAATCCTCAGACGCATCCTTCTTGTTCTTGATGAGCACTTGGGCACAATCTTGAATAAGCGGAAAGAGTCTCATATGCATTATCTACATGGCTGATTGAATTGCCAAATTATGTGATGACTTCTTAACTGTGTGATGCCATGATTTACTGTAGAATTGTGATGTGATCTCAGAAATCGCTCTATGCTCTTGTAATATTGTCACCGATCTCGTACCTTTGTTATAAACTCATCGTAAATTGTTATATAATCATCGTTAATCGAATATTACCGTGTCGTGCTGTACGCAATTTGCGTAATGCATGATTTGAGTGAACTATCGATGATGGTTTCTCACTGAGTACGCAAACTCACCCAAAATTGCAACCTATTTTTTCAGGATCGATAGAGTAGACTCCTAGTTCCGAAGATTTTCTTTCCTGCCGTGTGAGCTGCTGGCAAGAGACGCGATGGCACACAGGTCGGTCAGCTGGGTTAGCTTTTGAGGATGACTTAGGATAGATGCTTGTATCGCTTTTTTTTTGGTTTTGTAAGAGACCGATAGACTTGTCTATTCTAACATTGGATGATTGTACTGATAATGTTATTTTGGATAGTAATGTCTTGATTTACATTATATTGTGATCTAATCTCTCGCGATGCCATATGGATTATTAGCGAAATTTTTTGGTAGTGAACCTTTATCGTGGGATACGTGTCGGAGCGACCTTCGGGCGTCCCGATGTGTACCCTACGGTGAGGGGGCGCTACATTAAGTGGTATCAGAGCATGGTTTGGCATCTTTTGGGCATAGTGTATTGTTAGGCTTGAATCAACGTAAGAATAGCGAATCGATCGAATTTCTTATGCATTTTAGGTCATTCGTTCTTGGAGATCGAGTTGAACAACGGTGACACAGGAATCGGTAGGAGCTAGTAGGGAGTCTCCTGTGCCTCATTCAGAGGGGTTGCCTCCTCGAGTTCCTGTAAGACGGAACGGAGATATGATCAGCTCGCGTGGCGGGGCGGTTGACTTCTATGGTAGCACCGACCTGCGGAGGCCGAGGATGGCTAGAGAGGACGAGAGAGTCCTCGATCGATGGATGTGACCACGATGAGCATTTCGACTCTGCGGTTTCTCTGCTACGAGGTTCTGCGTGTCGATGGTGGAAGATCGTCCGGCGGTACCACCAGTGCCTACGCATTAATCGACATGGGATAATTTTACGAGGGCATTCAGGACAACTTCATGCCCAAGATTTATCTGAAATGAAGTTCTGGAGTTCTAGAGAGTGAGGCGAGGCGATTGACCGTGGCCGTTTATGAAGTGCGGTTCAACGAGTTAGTAGTATATGCTTCTTCATTAGTGGCTACTGAGGCTGACAAGTGTCGGCGTTTTGAGGGTGGACTCAATATGGAGATCCGTACTCTATTGGCTAGATCTGATATGGGCAGCTTTATTGAACTGAGGGCTACAGCAGTGAGGATAGAGCAGCTGCTAAGACAGCGTATGACTGAGACTGATCAGGGGGCCCGACATAAGAGATCCAGTGACAACTGTGGTAGTCTTGGCAGAGGGTTCGATGGCGACAAGTCGCCTTCAGATCTGCGGGAGGGGCTGACAGACCGGTCATGGGCGAGAAGGCGATTTGTACAGATTTGTTAGTGGCGGCGGCGAAGCGAGTTTGAGGCGATCTGCTCCTTTATGTGAATATTGTGGCAAGAGACACGGTGGAGAGTGTCGATGGCTATCTGAGCTCGCTGAGGTGTGGTTCGATGGACCACTAGTGAGGAACCGCCAGAGACTTTGGGGCCCATCTATTATGACTGGAAGATCGGCGACAATACCACGATCCAAAGTGAGTCGTGGTGGTGGATCGGGATGGAGAGGCCGAGGCCGAGGCCGAGGTCGGCGAGGGGTCCGTAGTGGTCGAGGGACCGAGCGGGCAGCGATCCTGAGTAGGGTCTATGCCATGACTCGGCGAGGCCCAGATTCCCGGATGTTGTTGCGGGTATGCTTCTTATTTCTGGTATTGAGGCATATGCATTGTTGGATCCTGGATCCACTCATTCCTTCATTGCACCGCATTTAGCATGTAGACTGCATGGGGATAGGCAGAGGTTACAATGTGGGTTAGAGGTGAGTACACCTCTAGGTAGTACGACTGTATTGGGAGAGGTCTGTATGGGATGTCAGGTTCAGATCGACCGAGCAGTTCTGAGTGCCGATTTGATTATTTTGCCTCTGAGGGAGATTGATGTGATATTGGGGATGGGTGGTTGGTCAGACATAGGGCGGTCGTGGACCGCTATTACACGAGGAGGTTGTATTGGAATCTCTGGTCACCAGAGTGGTGTTTCGAGGAGTTAATCGAGGCGGTGCCTCGAGGATGATATCTCTCATGAAAGTGCCCTGAGATTGATGCAGGGAGGTTGTGAGGCCTATCTGGCTCACGTAGTGGATTCCCGAGTTGAGCAGAGATTGGAGGATATTCCCGTGATCAGGGAATTTCTGGATGTATTTCCCGAGGAGTTACCGGGATTGCCGCCAGAGCGGGAGATAGAGTTTGAGATTGATCTCGTTCCCGGTACTGCTCCTATATCGATCCCTCCATATAGGATGGCACCGGTGAAACTGAGAGAGCTTAAGGCTCAGTTACAGGAGCTAGTGGATAAAGGATTTATTAGATCGAGTGTTTCGCCATGGGGAGCCCCGGTACTGTTTGTGAAGAAAAAGGACGGGACGCTGAGACTGTGCATTGACTATAGGCAATTGAATCGGGTGACAGTGAAGAATAAGTATCCACTGCCTAGGATTGACGATTTATTTGATCAGTTGCAGGGAGCTCAGGTGTTTACTAAATTGGATCTGAGATCAGGCTATTACCAATTAAGGATTGCGAGGCCGATGTGCCCAAGAGTGCCTTGAGGAGCGATACGGGCATTTCGAGTTCCTAGTGATGCCGTTTGGGTTGACTAATGTCTCGGCGGCGCTTCATGGCTTTGATGAATAGAGTTTTCAGCCCCACCGGACGGTTCGTGATAGTATTTATTGATGACATCTTGATTTATTCGAGGTGTAGACAGAGCATCAACACCGAGGATTATTCTGCAGTCATGAGAGAGAGCGATTGTTCGCCAAATTCACTAAGTGTGAATTCGGCTTGATGAGATTGTATTTACGGGGCACGTAGTGTCCGGTGAGGGTATCGGTGGATCCTCACAAGATAGAGCGATTATGAGTTGGGAGATTCCGAGGAGTGCAGAGTTGCGGAGTTTCTAGGGTGGCGGATATTACGGAGATTCTTGAGGGTTTTCGTTGATCTTCGCCTTTGACGAAGCTATTGAGGAAGAATGTACCGTTCGGATGGTGCGAGGAGTGCGGAAGAGTTTTGAGGAGTGAAACATCGGTTGACGGCCTCGCACTGCAGTTAAGCATTCCTTCCGCATTGGAGGCTTTGTGGTTTACAGTGATGCCTCGCATCAGGGATTGGGATGTGTACTGATGCAACATGGGAGAGTTATAGCGTATGCCTCTAGACAATTGAGGTCTCACGAGGTGAATTATCCAGTGCATGACTTAGAGTTGGCCGCAGTCGTATTTGCTCTGAAGATCTGGAGACATTATCTGTATGGGGAGACGTTCCAGATCTTCACTGATCATAAGAGTCTCATATATCTGTTGAGTCAGAGAGAGCTCAATCTGAGACAGAGGAGATGGGTAGAGTTACTGAAGGACTATGACTGCACGATCGAGTACCATCCAGGAAAGGTCAATGTGGTGGCCGATGCATTGAGTAGGAGATCGCGTAGGTGCATAGCTTCGATCCGCATCGAGAGATTACAGTGCGATTCAGTTGGGAGCTCTTAATGTACAGATGGATTTGGGTCAAGATGGAGCACTGATTGCTACATTGAGGCTTAGCCGACATCTTGCATGCGAGATTGAAGGTTCGGGATCAGGACCCAGTGTTAGTGAGACTGATTGATAGAGTTCAGACTGGTATTGATTCAGAGTTTGAGTTGAGAGACGGGACTTTATGGATGGGACAGAGACTGTGTGTGCCCGATGTTGATGATCTGAGACGGGAGATCCTAGAGGAGGCACATGTAGCTGCCTATGCTATGCACCCGGGTATGACCAAGATGTATAGGACACTGAGACAGCATTTCTGGTGGCCTGGTATGAAGAAGCAAGTGGCAGAGTATGTGTCCAAGTGTCTGACATGTCAACAGGTTAAGGCAGAGCATTAGACTCCAGTGGGAAAGTTGCATTCGTTGCCCATTCCGGAGTGGAAATGGGAGCAAATTACCATGGATTTCGTTACAGGGTTGCCTAGGACACCGAGGCAACATGATGCTATCTGGGTCATAGTGGACCGATTGACCAAATCGGCTCACTTCTTGCCAGTGAGGGAGAGTAATACTATTGATCAGTTGACCCAGAAGTATGTGGCAGAGATTGTATGGTTGCATGGGGTTCCGTTGTCTATAGTCTCAGACAGGGATTCCAGGTTCACTTCGAGGTTCTGGAAGAGCCTGCAGACTGCTATGGGTACTAGACTCAATTTCAAAGATCGCATTTCATCCTCGACGGATGGATGAGTGAGAGGACGATCAAGATCGTTGAGGACATGCTTGGGCATGTGTCTTGGAGTTGAGAGGTGCGTGAGATCGATGCTTGCAATCGATAGAGTTCGCATACAATAACCAGTACCAGAGTAGTATTGGGATGGCACCGTATGAGGCCCTGTATGGGCGACCGTGTAGGTCACCACTATATTGGGATGAAGAGGGTCAGAGATCGATTGAGGTTCCGAGTGATCCAGATCTGATAGATAAGATCTGATTGATCCGAGTCGCATCAAAGCGCTCGGGATGCATGAAGAGCTATGTGGATCAGCATCAACGTGATATGGAGTATAGTGTGGGTGACAGAGTGTTTCTCGGAGTGTCTCCTTGGAAAGGAGTACTGAGGTTTGGCCATAAGGGCAAGTTGAGCCCTCGATATATCGGTCCGTATGAGATCCTTGAGAGGATAGGACCGTTGGCTTACAGACTGGCATTACCGAGTGAGATGTCCCGGATGCATGGCGTGTTTCATGTTAGTATGCTCCGACGTGCACGTTCGGACCCGATGCATGTGATCCGTGCTCGGAGATTGAGGTAGCCGATGATTTGACCTATGTTGAGAAGCCGTCTGATTATTGGATCACGGGTCAAGCAACCGAGGAACAGGTAATTGTAAGAAAATCCGGGAGGTACATCACATGTACCGCAATGAAAACAAAAATTTTGTTCGGGACTTTCCGAAACTCGGGATCCAGTGTCGGTATGAAGATATCAACCTAAATAGCCAAAAGAGACTATCTCTAAAGGTGATCCACGCAGAGATCGAGAAAACCTAACCGGACAAACCCTTGAACAGGAATAGCTAAAACAGTTAAAGGTCGCTAGACCTACCTACGTCCTTTGGAGAGCTTGGATTGATGAAGATGGATGATGCAAAACTTGGAGAAGAAAGTGAAGTATCGATGGAGAAGGAGAAGGATTAGGTTTTCTCAAAACCTTGCTTCCATTTTCAATCCACGATCCTACTACTTCTAACTCACTTTTCATATATCCTTTAACACTTAAAAGACATATTAAAAGCTTATGGTGGAGAGAGCCCCACGTATGGACTTTATATATATATATATATATAAAGTAAAGATGATAAGGCTCACTCTCCTTCCTCCACGTTTTGCATATATATATATATATATATTAATTAATTCTTTAATTATATATATATATATATATATATATATATATATATATATATATATATATATATATATATATATATATATATATATATATTACTAACGAGGTCCAAATTTAACTGGGTTTGGTCTACTACTACCGGCCTCTAGAGACCCCATCAAAACGCCTGGAGACCTTTCTTAGCAATATTGATGTCGCGATCTCATCGGGATCCATTTAATCTAATGCTCTCCATAATGGAACTCTATCCAATTACTATTTTACTGATTCTCCGAGTCACTCTTATGCGTGTGACCACTTTAGGCTCCGGTTATGTTGGCCACTTAGATTAACACTTAATCTAAGCAAGTCATGAGCGGTATCTAGCAACACATCATGACCCCAATTGACCGGAAAGTAATCGATTTGATGTATTCATTACGAACCGGATCACGAACCCTTCCATGTATAATTCTTTGTACAATTAGTCCTTTCACCATCCTATACCCCACTTGGTTATGAGTATGGTCAAAGTGTCAACTCTCACTAGATGAGTCTAGCCCAGTGAAATTAGTTCTCGTCCTAAGACTCATTACTCTATATGTCAATGAAGACACTCTTCATGACATATATCTTTGACCTTTAGTAATGATCCCGACAAGAGGCCATGGATATCTCTTACGCTAATCCAAAGTGGTGAATCCTTTATTGGCTACTCAATTATCTTGAATACCTCAAGTCGCACTCCAAGCACCACCCTATGAGTTACCTCCGGAAGGCAACAAGGAATGGAGTCAAAGCAGGATCAAGATTCAAGATATCCTCGAGTACCTCGAGTCTAAGGATACTTGCACCATTCTATGATGAGATTATCACCGACACTAGAAGAAGATATCCATGCGATGATCTCATGGCAGTCATCCAATGAACTTACTACCACTAGTAAGCATCCACATGTCAATTCTAAATATCTCATATTTACGCTTAGAGATCCACCGCTTGATCCAATCAAGAATATGACATGTGCTAGTCTATCCGGGTTAATGATGTCCGATCTCATTAATCCTATGACTAGGAGAATTTAGAATCTTGACATAATTGCACACGATAGGAATCTCGTGAGTATGAGCACATCATAATTTCCTTCATGCTATGTCATATATCATGGACTTCATTAATTCGATTAAAGATCCAATCAATTCATAAACAATGTTCATGAACATCAAATTAATGAAGTATGCCTTTCTTTATTTATTCATAAAGTCCGCATACGACTTTGAACAAAACGCTTAAAGGAGATTGCCTTTAGGGCCTGAATATAAACAATGCCGTCCTTGCATAAGTCGACTTACCCCATGTACAAGTCGACTTATCGATCTCGAATACGGTAAGTCGACTTACCCCATGTACAAGTCGACTTGCACTTACAAATCTCCCACTTGACCTAAAGCCAATCGCCTTTAGTATCTAATACCAAAAGCGAGTACATAAGAATCACAATTCTCGTGTGACAATGGCTTTGTCATCGGATCGACAACACTTTGCTCTGTGGGAATTCTCTATAAGGACATCATCTCAACCGATGATTTCCGAATCAAATGGAATCGGTGAGTACGAGTCCGGATCGATGATGAGACATTGGTTCCTTTCCTCAAGACTAGCCCCATTGTATCACAATACAATCCTATGGGCTCATCACAGTAGGATTGATCCAAACCGCTTCCTCTGCGCATCTCACGCGACAATGTACTCTGCCTCGGTTGTTGAATCAGCGATTGTCTCTTGATTGGAACTCTTTCAAACCGACCGCCAGCCGCTTCGGTGTGAATGTATATAACCTGATCGTGATTCAAAATCATCCTTATCGAGTTAAAGCGGCATTTGTATGCCGCCACTGGAGATTTTCATCTCCATGTGTCAAAAAACATCCTTAGTGCTTCGCAAGATACTTGAGGATATTCTTGACACCCACCCAAAGACCCTCACCAGATCCGATTAGTATTTACCGTAACACTTAGAGTATATAATACATCGGGTCTCGTGACATAGCATTGTTCCATGCTAAACCTCTTTAGCATCTTACCTATGTACGTTGATTGTGAAAGACCAAACAACTTCTTTGATCTATCTCTATAAATCTTTATCCCAGGATATAAGTTGCTTTACCAAGGTCTTTCATCGCAAAGGGTTTGGACAACCAAATCTTAGCGATTGTAGCATAGAGACATCGTTTTCCTAGTATTAATATGTCATCTACTTATAACACAAGGAATACGATTGCGGTTCCATGAACCTTCTTATACACACAATGTACATCCGAATTTTGTGAGAAACCAAACTCTTTGAGTACCTCATCAAACGGATATTCCAACTCTGGATGCTTGCTTCAATCCATACATGGAATTCGAAGCTTGCATACCATTTCGCCATTATAGGAGGTGAAGTCCTCTGTTTGTGTCATATACACATCCTCGGGAAGATTTCCATTCAGAAAGCTGTCTTCACATCCATTTGCCATATCTCATAATCATAATGAGCGGCGATGGCTGGGAGTATCCGAATGGATTTAAGCATTATTCACGGGTCAATGTTGGGCTGGGCCGGATGCGAATCCCGAGGATGGCCTCGAGTCGCGCCACCGCGCGCCCAAACCATGGACCCGATCCCAACATTTAGGCACAATCGATCAATTAATACATACATACATTGCCGAATATACACAACCATACATTAAAGACCCTATAACCATAGGGATTTCATATCATTACAAATTAAGAAAAGTCAACAAGTATCCTCAAATGTAGCAAAACACAAAATGAAATCTAAATCCAAAATACATGAGTATGCTCAATGTTAACATGCTCGGAGGGCCAACAAAATACGAACTTAATACAAAGCTCCTAATTTGTCCGAAGTTTCCGATCTCATGAAAGTCAACGATCGTCCGATCGCACTTTTGAGGAGGGAAAGGAATGGGTTGAGCTACACATCTCGATGGCTAATATATTTATAGCCATTGGCAATTAGCACAAATCCCAATATGAGCGATATATATATTATATCTATATACACATCGTGCATTCACACGCCAATCACTAATGTACGCACTCATTATAATTAATGCAAGTCATAAATATGTCACAAAGCCTCCACAATGAACAATTCACATATGCAATACACATCACAATGGCTCGAGGTTCCATGGAAACAAAAGGAAGAAACCGAAGTTTACATCCTGAACCAAATGAGTCCATTCGAGCTCATATGCCACAAGCGGCAAATGAGAAGGCTCTTGTCGGCGTGCCGTGATTTAACGGAATGGTTCCACTCTCGCCCAAACAAAAGCACATAATCATGCTCATAATCATTTCATCATATGATATTCTTTCATTTAGTCAAAATGCCATGATCAAGTCTAGGCATAACATGCTCAAAATCTATGTAATGCTATCAATTTTCATGCTTCTTTCCAAATATATGATAATCAAAGTCATTCAATTCATCACATTTAATCATGCATAACATATAACATATATTCATACATAGGCAAGAAATTGCCTAATCACACAATAACTATAAATATATTACCCACCTCTAATCGCTCGAGAATCCAATTCACGGATGTCCTTCTTCTTGCGATAAAATCGTCACTTGGTTTCCTAAATCAACCAAGTTGCCATTCAATTAATATCCATAGCAATATCCAAAGATTAGAAAGTCAAATAAAACATTAAAATCCATAATCGATCTTCTCCTAAAATTTCGAACCCTTCAAGGCTAATTCCGAACTTCCCTTGTCATACTTCTTATAGTCCTTAATTTCTAGATCACAACGAATCCAAGATCACCTCATTCGGATATCTACACCAAAAGATATCCCTAACAATATAAACATCTCAAATTGAAACAAGGGCTTCGCGCAAGAACGAAGGACGCCGTCGCGACGAAGACCACCTTCATTGGCGTTAGTCATGACGAATAAAGGCTCGCCACGAACCAACGTCGCCGCGTCGCGACGTCTCCTTCATGACGTCGCGACGCTTATAACATTTCACACGCCGCGATTTAATAATCGTAAATTATTTACACGTCGCGACGTGGCTCCTTCTTCGTTAAGCGGCGTGTTCATACGCACGTCGCGACGTCTGGGTCGAGGAACTCGACTCCGAACCCAGATTTCTGCAGAACCCAACTTCCAATCTGTTCCAAACTCAAATGCAACATATTTAAGGCATAGATCAAGACTTATACTACCATTCTAACTCATTCTAAGCTTCAGATTCATCCTAAAATCATCAATCTAAGGATTTTCCCAAATTTTCAACTCAAAACCCTAAAACATCGATTTCTCTAAATCCAAGCTATATTAACGTTTAATCCAAACGAAACATGATAGGAAGGTTTAAAACTTACCGATCGAAGCTCTAATCCGTCAAAACTAGCCGAATCGCAACTCCTTCTTCTTCTCTTCTTCCTCCTCTCGACGGCTATACTTCTTCTCTTCTCTTCGTTTTTCCTTCTTTTTCCTCTTCCTCTTTCTTTCTAATCTCTTAACCCTAAGACCCGAAACAAAGACCATAATGCCCCTTCCAATAAGCCTAAGTCCATTCCAATTTAAGTACACTTCCCAAAATGCCCTTACTCATATAAATTCTCTAATTTTCTATTTAACTACATTAAACCTTAATTCCACATTAATACCCCTAATTAACTCAAATTAAAGCATAATCACATAATTACCACAAATCATGCTCAATGACATCATAAAAAAAATTCGGGGCCTAACACTGAAGGTCTCGTCATAGTCAACTCCTTGTCTCTGACGAAATCCTTTGGCCACAAGCCTTGCTTTATAAGTAATCACATTACCATCCATGTCGGTTTTCTTCTTGAAAACCCATGTGCACCCTATGGGCTTTATTCCTTCGGGTGCAACAGCCAAAGTCCAAACTTGGTTTTCATACATGGAATCCATTCAGATTTCATGGCACAAAACCATTTTTCAGACTCTGAACTTTTCAGAACCTCTTCATAGGTAGTAAACTCATCATCTCGTATGAGCAATCGCCATTTTGTTCCTCACGAAATCCATATCTCTCGTGAACGCAGGCGTATCCTACATGACCTCTGTAAATTCTTGTGTAATAGAAGGTTGAACTGCTACCTCATCTATATGAGTTACAGCTTGCAGTTCGTGCAATTGATCTGCGTTTGTTCGAGCATCTTGAACTTCCTCAAGTTCAACTTTGCTCCCATCCTCCCTTGTAAAGAAACTCTTTCTAAGAAAACAACATGCTTTAAAACAAACAACTTTTGTTCCTCAAGAAGGTAGAATTGATATCCCACGATATCCTATTTAACAAACACTTGTCGATTTTGCATCGTTAATCTGACCGTGTCCGCTTCACATAAGCGTGACAACCCCAAACTTTCATTTGAGAAAGATAGGGCTTTCAGTTAATCCACATCTCATATGGGGTAACATCAATCGTCTTTAATGGAACTCGCTTAACAAGTAAACAAATGCCTCGAAAGATACCCCAAAAACTGCAGTAAAACCTATCATTAATCGCACTCATGTCTAACAAGGTTCGATATTTCCTTTCGACCACGATATTGTCTTTGGCGTGCAAGGTGGAGTGTATTGAGATAAAATTCCATTATCTACGAGATAATCCAAAACTGTTGGTCTAAGCATTTTCCACCACGATCGATCGTAATGTATTCATACTTTTACCAAGTTAGTTTTCTACTTCATTTCAATTATTTGAACTTTTCAAACGCTTGATTTGTATCTCATCGACACAGTACCCATATCGTGAATAATCACCGATAAAAGTAATGAAGTAAAGATAACCACTTCGCATGGATGGACATCGGACCACATACATCCAAATGTATCGGTCTAATATTCCATTCACTCGTTTTCCTTTCCTTAAAGGATAACTTCGGTCATCTTGCCTAATAAACAAGATTCGCATGTGTCATATGATTCATAATCAAATGACCCTAAACCGCCATTCTTATGGAGCTTAGCGATGCGTGTCTCATTTATATGGCCGTCGACAATGCCATAAGTAAGTTGATTTTAAATTATCTCGATTATGTCTTTTCGCGTCATTGACATTCAGAATCGGATATGACATATCTAATATGTCAATTCCATTGCATAATGTACCAAGAGCATAGAGCATTCCATTCAACTAATAGAACAACCATTGCTACTAAAAGTCCAATGGAAACCAAATTTATTGAAACAAGAAATGATAATATGTTCTTTGTTAAAGCAGTACAAAATGACAATCATCCAATTTGAATACAAGCCCACTAGGGAGTGACAAGACATAAGTGTCTCACGGCTAATGTAGCAACTCTTGTTGCATTACCTACACGAAGTCTAGTTCTCCTTTATGAGTCATCTCATCGTCCCCGAGGCCTCGCATATCATTTCATATGTATGAGCCACAACCGTATCAAATATCCATATGTTTTGATCGAAGCAATTAACCTCAATGACAAACATATTTGAAGGAGTAGAGGCATCCGATGCCTTCTTCGCTTCAGAACTCGAATAGACTTTCAGTTTAGCCTCTAGTGGCGGTCTTGCCTGAATGAAAGCAAAATCCTTTTGGGCGCTTTGGTTTTCCTTGATGGCACTTCCATTTGGTTTCTTGGCCCTTTCTTCTTTAGACCGGAAGAAGAAGCATCCACCACTAGCACTTGCTTGCTATCCTTCTTGATAGCACGTCACGGTATCTTGAAAGCTGATTGATCACCGAGAATTGTTGTGGATATTTGGTTCATCGATGGTTTAACACTAACCGTGAAAACCGCCGGACAATCCAACCGTAATCAAGTCTATACTTAACTCATAATCCATTACAAATCCTAAGACACCAATCTCTATATAGCCATTCATCTTCGTGGAAACCCGACAGTGATGTCCCTCGAGCCATCTTTGATGATGAAGAAGCCTCGAGGTCTCGAACCTTTCGCATCGAGCTTACTCATCGCCTCCCTAAGATGAAATACTATAGTGTGAGCATCCATGGACTCGTCGCTTCGCAGACTCTGGTGACATCGAGGCAAGCATAATGCAAGTAGCCATGTCATCGTCCTTTAGATGCTTACGATATGCTTCGATCCTCATCGAAGCATCGACAAGAGTGCATCTGGAAGTGAAACATCTACGACGTATCCAGGTTCCTCGGATCCGAGAACAATTCTCGATTCCTCACCGATTAAGAAAATTCAGTCGAAATAGAGGCGAAAATTCACCTTTGAAAAACTTCTTCAATCAACCTAAACGCGATAGAGAAGGAATGATAGAATAGAAATGCTGCATGATCATAAGGACTTGCATGATATGCATATGGCTCCCACTAGTTTCCTAGAATCCATAACCCTCTTTACTTAATCCAGAGAAACAAAGTGACATAAAGTCTAGTGGGTCGATGTCCGACATTGCTAAGAGTGACCTTGGGTTTGCCCAACAAGCCACACTTAGGTCAATCGGTAGGTATCGGACATACCAATTGCATCATCGATAACCGACATTGAGAATGACCTTGGGTTTGCCCAACAAGCCACCTTATGTCTCGGGAGGTATCAGATATACCAATTACATCTTAGACACAACTATCGATCAGTGCTATCAACTTGTTGATGTGTGCACTTACATTGGGTTATCAACTCCTTGATGCGTGTACATCCCGATGTACACTACCCAACTTCACCTCTGTCCACGTTGACCTTGAGTTTGCTCAACAAACCAATGCTTCCAGTGAAAACCAACCCATTAATCAGAAAAACTTATTTTCATGGTTCGAACATATCCGTATAGAGTGAGCTTGAGTTTGCCCAACAACCCAGCCCTATAAGAACTCTGGTTCTTACCATATTAATGGAAGGCGTTAGTTTTCATATTCCGAGGAGGGATTTCGAATTCTCGACTCCAAGCTGAAGGATTATAGTCGCCAGGACTATATGGAATGATTTAGGTTTCATCAATCACATTGAATCAATCCTTATAATCATCCATCATCCAACCTGAGCATGCCACAAGTCGACTTACAACGAATGCAAGTCGCCTTATGCCCTCGCTTATACACAAGTCGCCTTGTATCATAATACAAGTCGCTTTGTCTTTCGCTTCGCACAAGTCGACTTATCTGATATAAGTCGCCTTATGCATTTACTACACAAGCACAAGTCGCCTTGTACCTTCGCAAGTCGACTTATGCACAGATTTCAACAAGTCGCCTTATACTCCAAATAAGTCGACTTGTCCAATGTAATTTGCTATAATTCTCTAATCGCTAATTCCTCAATCCTTGCAATTCCAATTCACAATACCAACATACCTAAGATAATATCTGCTACTTTGATGTCTCAATGAACACTTCATTGAATCATGAAAGCCTTATATAGTCAAACCATATGAAAAGCTTGAAATGAGTCAAAACTCATTAATTTCCAAATAATGTAGGAACACCCAAATTATCATCCTAAGCATCTCTAGCTAGCACATACATTATCAAATTTACTTCAGCACATGCCATAAAAAATATGACGGTCAAAACAAACAAGATAATGCAATATACTAACGAGACGCTAATGTGATCACTTAGGCATCCGAAAATTCTTGGAAATGCAACTTCAAGCAATTCAGTTTGGCAATCATAATACATCAAGATAACACATTTTTAATCACATTAAAAATGGTGCAAGGCATTGGAACTGAAAAAGCACACTCAATCAAGCCAAGCAAAACAGTCCCAACAATTTTTCACAAAACTGTCCAGTTCTGTACATTGCTCGAAATGATCAATGAAACAATTTCAATAAATTCTGAGAAAATTGAATAGGTTAGTACATATTCAGAAAATGATACCTGAATTTTTTCATAATTTTTAGCCATCAAAAACTCAGTCAACCTAAATAACAAAACCGATTCAAAATCTGTATTCATCAGCACAGCAATTCCCAACAGCATAGAATAAAATCGAAAATAAATATCCAATCACCTTGAAATCCAATTTCCATGCTCATAGACATTAATCAACATCTTAGAGACATGTAGGTGAAGGAAAAGCCGAAAAATCATTTTTCTAGAATTTATTATCGAATTTATACTACTTCCTGTTCCAGAATCGTTTCACAAAACAACATCCGAAACTTAGGGAATTAAATTAGCAAAACTATATCAAATCAAATCGATAAATTCTCAAATTTCATAGACATATTCTCTAACATGTTATGAACAATCCTGGGCAGAAAATTTTCAAAAAACATATCACAATATAAATTCGAAAATTGGACAGCAAGCATGCATCAACAGAAAATTCCATTAGGTTTCTGATCTTGCTTAGGTTTTAGCTTCATACGGGACACCAGACTCTCTGATACCACTGTAAGAAAATCCCGGGAGGTACATCACATGTACCGGCAGCGGAAAACAAAAATTTTTGTTCCCAGGACTTTCCCAAAACCCAGGATCCAGGTGTCGGTATGAAGATATCAACCTAAATAGCCAAAAGAGACTATCTCTAAAGGTGATCCACGCAGAGATCAGAAAACCTAACCGGGACAAACCCCTTTGAACCGGGAATAGCTAGAACAGATTAAAGGCTGCTAGACCCTACCTCTGTCCTTTGGAGAGCTTGGATTGATGAAGATGGATGATGCAAAACTTGGAGAAGAAAGTGAAGTATCGATGGAGAAGGAGAAGGATTAGGTTTTTCTCAAAAACCTTGCTTCCATTTTCAATCCACGATCCTACTACTTCTAACTCACTTTTTCATATATCCTTTTAACACTTAAAAGACATATTAAAAGCTTATGGTGGAGAGAGCCCCACGTATGGACTTTATATATATATATATATATATATATAAAAAGTAAAGATGATAAGGCTCACTCTCCTTCCTCCACGTTTTTGCATATATATATATATATATATTAATTAATTCTTTAATTAATTAATTAATTATATATATATATATTAATTACTAAAGAGGTCCAGTCCATCTGGGAATTGGCCTCCTCCATCGCCCTAGGGCCCCGAAACGCCTTGAGACCTTTCTTAGCAATATTGATGTCGCGATCTCATCGGGACATATCCCGATCCCATCGGATCCATTTAATCCTAATGCTCTCCATAATTGGAACTCGTCCAATTACTATTTTACTGATTCTCTGAATCACTCTTATCGTGTGACCTTTAGGCTCCAGTTATGTTGGCCACTTAGATTAACACTTAATCTAAGCAAGTCACGAAGGTATCTAGCACACATCATGACCCCTAATTGACCGGAAAGTAATCGGTTTGATGTATTCATTACGAACCGATCACGAACCTTCCATGACAATTCTTGTGCAATTAGTCCTTTCACCATCCTATACCCCACTTGGTTATGAGTATGGTCAAAGTGTCAACTCTCACTAGACCGAGTCTAGCCCAGTGAAATTAGTTCTCGTCCTAAGACTCATTACTCTATATGTCAATGAAGACACTCTTCATGACATATATCTTCGCCACCTTAGTAATGATCCCGACAAGAGGCCATGGGTATCTCTTACGCTAATCCGAAGTGGTGAATCCTTTATTATTACTCAATTATCTTGAATACCTCGAAGTCGCACTCCAAGCACCACCACATGAGTTACCTCACGAAGGCAACAAGGAATGGAGTCAAAGCACGTGATCAAGATTCAAGATATCCTCGAGTACCTCAAGTCTAAGGATACTTGCACCATTCTATGATGAGATTATCACCGACACTAGAAGAAGATATCCATGCGATGATCTCATGGCAGTCATCCAATGAACTTACTACCACTAGTAAGCATCCACATGTCAATTCTAAATATCTCATATTTACGCTTTACGAGATCCTTTGCTTGATCCAATCAAGGAATATGACATGTGTTAGTCTATCCGGATTAATGATGTCCAGCCTCATTAATCCTATGACTAGGAGAATTTAGAATCTTGACATAATTGTACACGATAGGAATCTCGGGAGTATGAGCACATCATAATTTCCTTCATGCTATGTCATATATCATGGACTTCATTAATTCGATTAAAGATCCAATCAATTCATAAACAATGTTCATGAACATCAAATTAATGAAGTATGCCTTTCTTTATTTATTCATAAAGTCTGCACACGACTTTGAACAAAACGCAGCTAAAGGGGATTGCCTTTAGGGCCAATATAAACAAGACTGCCCTTGCATAAGTCGATTTACCCCATGTACAAGTCGACTTATCGGTACTGAATACGTGTAAGTCGACTTACCCCATGTACAAGTCGACTTGCACTTACAGTAATTCCATTGGTGAAAGTCCTTTGAAAGAACCGCTCCACTAAGGAAGCTACATGGGAGACTGAGGAGCATATGAGGAGTCAGTATCCTCATTTATTTGATGGGACAGGTATGAAATTTCGAGGATGAAATTTTTATTAGGAGGGGTGAATTGTAACATCCCGTTACTGTTAGCAAGAGTATGTTGGTAATTGGGACAGACTGATAGGATTTCACTGCATTCATTGACTGAACTTGTTACTGGCCTCTAATTATAGAGGAACATGTTTATTGCATATGCATTTATCCATAAGTACATGCATTCATGATTTTCCGGTATTTAACTGTAGACTGAACTGACTGGACTGTAATTGATTGAGAAATTAGGAGTAAATGGACCCGAATGACTGATTTAGAATAGTCTAAGAGTGATTGGCAACTGATAGTGGTCTATGAGAAATTTTCTGGAAATTCGGGAGAAAATGCCCGGACCGAAAATTTTAGAGTGACAGACTGATTGATTGTATAGTACTGAAAGAATGGTCCAATGGCAAAGGAAATATTAGAGTTATACTGTTAGGGAATTAAAATATGAGACATTGAAATTTAGAGACTGAAATTTGAACTGATCTGGAGACTTAGGTCTATAAATACTAGGTTTGGGAAAATTTGGGGATTTTTCACCCTAAATCGTTTTCCCTCTCTTCTCCTTCAACGGTGGCTTGCGATTCCTCCATCGGTGAGGATTCCTTGGTTTTTCCTTATGATTTTCCCTCCTTTTATGTTGGTCTAACATGTCTTTGGTGATTGGTGAAGGTTAGAAGCCTTGGTATTGGTTGATCGTTGAGTTTGAAGGATTTAGGGTTACGACGATTTTGAGATTTGGGATTTATCGTCGATTGGTAAGTTTTATTGGCTTTAATGTTGTTATTACTGGTTATTTGAGTATTTATGGCATTTATGGGGTAAGATTGAGTAGATAGAGTGTTTAATGGAGGTTGGTATGTGTATTAATGGCGGAAAGCGATCGGAGAAGACGATCGGACCGCCGTACGTCGCGACGAGCACAGAAGCGTTAGGGCTTCGTCGCGACGAGTAAATGAATTTAATTAAATTTATTAGTCGCGACGAGCTCGGGTAGACGACGCGACGAGCGTGGTTTGGTACGTCGCGACGAGTGGGTTCCACGTCGCGACGAACGGACTTTTCCTCGACGCGTCGAGCGGGCGTAGGTCGCGACGAGGAATGGAATTTCTGATTTGATAAGTGTTGGTTTATTGGACATAATTTGTGGTGTAGACCTCCGATAGAGGTGTTTCCTGATTCGTTATGAACTAGAATAAGAGGTCTACAATTGAGGATAATTGTAGGAATTAGAATTGATTTAAGTGACATTGATTTATAGATACTAAGGTCGATTATGATTCATAGTGTGACCTAAATACTGAATTGAGACCATTGGAGTTTAATTGGGATTTTCAATAGAGGTTTTGACTCGATGGATAGGAAATTACTATGGGGATTATGAATTGAGGAAATTGAACCGAATTATAGGATTGGATCAATTATTGTCGACCAATTGAGCGAAGAGTTAGATTGGGATATAAGAGTTATAAATTGGGTTTTAGCGCTGGGAAAATCGTGAACATGCATTGTACATCATCTCACTGAGACATATGCATTCTTGAATGGTTTAATTGAGCATCTAGTAATGGGACCGTATTTTTACTTTGTTATAGAGGCGCCGTTGGATCGATCGTTCCACGGACATTGCTAGAACTTCGAGCGTGGCTTCGGAAGTTACGGTGAGTAACCTAGTTGGTTTCTCGAATTCTTATCGCTTAAATGCTCAACGTGAATTACTTGCCAAATGTGAAGCTGTGTGATTCTTGAAATATACATGATTGGATGGTATGTCTCTCATCAGATTAGATCGTGAAATTGCATGATCACTTTCTCTTTGTCTTTCGATTGGATTCTTGTCTTTGACTGAATTCTCAGATGTTCTTGAGAAATACAATCTTTGGGCTTTTATAGCCATACAATCAATCATTGAATCTTGAATTCTTGAACCTTGACCGCATGCATAAATGCATGATCGATAATGGGCGTGTCCCAAGTTGCTAATATCATCTTTGAAAAGAGCCTAGAGCTCGAACATCTGTCTTGTGGGGCTTAGCAGGGGAGAAACTCGACGCCGTCCTTCTTGTTTCTTGACCGAGCACTTGGGCACAATACTGAATAACTAGAAAGAGTCTCATATGCATTATCTACATGACTAATTGAATTGCCAAATTGTGTGATGACTTCTGAACTATGTGATGTCATGATTTACTGTAGAATTGTGATGTGATATCAGAAAACATTCTATCTACCGTAATATTGTCGCATCATACCTTTTTATAAACTATCGTAAATTGTTATATAATATTATTAATTGAATATTACCGTGTTTGCGTCTTTGTCTGCTTATTTCGTAATGCATGATTTGAGTGAACCATCGATGATGGTTTCTCACTGAGTACGCAAACTCACCCAAAATTGCAACCTATTTTTTCAGGATCGATAGAGTAGACTCCTAGCTCCGAAGATTTTCTTTCCTGCCGTGTGAAATTGCTTTGGCGAGACCTTGATGTACACAGAGTTGGTCACCGGGTTAGCTTTTGAGGATGACTTAGGATAGATGCTTGTATCAGTTTCTTTTTTTTTTGTTTTGTAAGAGACTGATGGACTTGTCTATTCTAACATTGGATGATTGTACCTGATAATGTTATTTTTGGATAGTAATGTACTGATTTATGTTATATTGTGACCTAATCTACTGCGATGCCATATGGATTATTAGCGAAATTTTCTGGTAGTGAACCTTTATCGTGGGATACGTGTCAGAGCGACCTTCGGGCATCCCGATGTGTACCCTACGATGAGGGGGTGCTACAGACCCCCCTCCTCGTATTAGCGAGCTAAAGGAGGAAACCGCCCCGTCCGGTTGACTCCTCGTGATTGTATTAATTGTTAAACTTTTGTGCATTAGTTTTGTTCTCTAACTCAATTTATCATTGTGCAGCCATGGTGAGGATGCCCGCCCAAGCTTCTACGTCAAGGAAGCAGGCCTCTCGGAAAAGGGGAGTGAGGCGGAGACCGGTGAGGGCGCCGCTTTGTCTGCGGGGTTGGTCTCCTCGACTATGCCGGCGGGTGCTCCCCTTGCCGAGGACCTTCCTATTGCGTCGGAGCCATTGCCGATTGTACCAGTGGTAGAAGAGGAGGAGGAGGACGCGGGTCCTCCTCTTAAGAGGAAGAGGTTGGTTCAGCTGGGTGACCTTTCATCCCGCCCGGCCAGTCAAGCCAGTGAAAGAGTAAGCGAAGAAAGGCAAGGAGAAGGCGCAGGCCGTGAGCCTTGGGCAGTGGGAGCCTGCCATCAAGTTAGGAAAGGACGTATCGATCGGAGACCTTGAGGTGTCCCGCTACCTTGCCGAGAGGGTTACTCCCCCGACGGACGAGCGGTTCATGGAGAAGAAAGGTAACCTGGAGTTGGGTTCTCAGCTCGTTCGTCTTGGTATGCGGGCTGCGACGTTGTCCTTTGCCGTGCTGTAGCATTTGGAGACTCTGGACCAGGAAGTCCAGGATCTCCATGATCAGATGAAGGGTTTGAAAGGCGAGCTGTCAGAGGTGAAGGAGGGGAGAGACCTCCTTCAGGCTAAAAACGCGTTCCTTGAAGAGGAGAAGAAGGCCCAGGAGGGGGAGATGAGAGCTTTGACGGCTCGACTGGCCGAAGTAGAGGAGGAGAGGGAGAAGGAGAGAGAGGGGAGGGAGAAGGAGAATGAGGAGTGGAGGAAGACTGTGAGGGCGGAGCGGGAGATCAACAAGAAGTGCCGCCAAGACTGCCATTCCGTCGTGGTGGATAGAGATAGAGCCGAGAAAATCCTGCGGGAGGTGCGATGCTCTATGCGGGAGCAGCGGATTGAAGCAATCAAGCTATGGAAGAGGCAGTTCTTGTACGAGGAGAGTTTGGAGCTCGCCTGTGAAGTAGCCCTCTCGATTTTGAAGAGGGGCCACGAGCTCTATGCTCCTGAGGGGGTGGCATGCCCTTCATTCGAAGAGTATGCCGAGCGGCTTATTCCCTCAGCTTTTGGGCTTTCTTTGGAGGAGATGACGAAGAAAGTCGAGGGAGAACCGTGCGACGTTCCAGATGAGGAGCTAGATCTCAGCTCCGAAGAGGAAGAGCTCCCTGGTGAAGATGTTCCTTCGGTTGCTCCCCCGGGTCCTGCTCTTGTTCTCATTGTGTCGCTCTCCGGAGAGGAAGAGCTTCCTAGTGAAAATATTCCTTCGGTTGCTCCCTCGGGTCCCACTTCTACTTCGTCTCTTCCGCCCGCTTCCGAGGCTTCCCCTGGGTATTCCTCTGGGTATTCTCCTTCTCCTTCGGCTGTTGGTAGTTTCCCTTCTCCCATGTTGTAGAGCTCACCTAGTCGGGCTTGTGGCCAGGATCAATCTACAATAATAAAATTCTTTTTTGAAGTTACTTTCCGTGTTTTCGCTTTCTGTTTTCGATCATAGTGTAGTTTGGTAAAGTCGCTCATGGCCGACCGACTTCGAGGTAGATCTATAATTGAGACCGAGCTACGGTCCCGGCGATTCTGCCTTGGCGACCGATCGACCTTAGTCAATCCGTATCGAAGGCGAGCGAAATATCCTAAGGATCTTGTCTTGGCGACCCGACCGACCGTGGTCGATCTATGGAGAATGCCGAGCGATGATGATGGCGAGGGTCCCAAGGATCTCGTCTTGGCGACCCGACCGACCGTGGTCGATCTATGGAGAATGCCGAGCGATGGCGATGGCGAGGGTCCCAAGGATCTTGTCTTGGCGACCCGACCGACCGTGGTCGATCTATGGAGAATGCTGAGCGATGGCGATGGCGAGGGTCCTAAGGATCTTGTCTTGGCGACCCGACCGACCGTGGTGGATCTATGGAGAATGCCGAGCGATGGCGATGGCGATGGCGAGGGTCCCAAGGATCTTGTCTTAGGGACCCGACCGACCGTGGTCGATCTATGGAGAATGCCGAGCGATGGCGATGGCGAGGGTCCCAAGGATCTTGTCTTAGCGACCCGACCGACTGTGGTCGATCTATGGAGAATGCCTAGCGATGGTTACCTGGATTTTCTATTCTTTGCCATACATGGTTGAATTCTTTATTGCCAAGAAATCTGAAAACCCCTTTATTGATAATAATGAGGGCGTGGGCCGTTAAAAAACCTGTCTGTCAGGGACAGAAAAAAAGGTACACACATGTATACAAAAATGATAATAAGGAAAGATTAACTAAAATAAAACTTATCTATTGGTAAAACGTCTTCAAGTTCTGTGAGTTCCAAGGCCTTGGTAGAAACTTCGATGACCCTTTCTCATTGCTGAGGATGTAAGAACCATGCTCGACCTGCTTAATCACTCGATAGGGTCCTTCCCACGTCTGTCCGAGCTTTCCGGGATGCTTTCCAGCCGCCTTAGCTTTTCGTAGGACGTAACCACCTACCTTTACATCGCTCGGCTTAACCCTTCTGTTGTAGAACTTGGTCGCCTTTTGCCTGATGACTTCTGAGCGAGCGGTTGCCCTTTTTATATCCTCGCCAAGGAGAACGAGCTCTGCTCTGCGGGCCTCATCATTCCGCTCTTCTTCATAGCCCGACACCCTTTGATTATGCAATGCCACCTCTACTGGAACTAGGGCTTCGCTCAAAGGTCATCCCGAACGGTGTTTCTCCTGTGGCTCTGCTCGGTGTGATTCTATATGCCCATAATACTGCCTACTTCTTCCACCTGTGTCTTTCTACCGTCCAGCGTTTTGAGGCGTTCATTATCTTTTGTTGGTATTCTCTGCGAGGCCGTTACTTTGGGGATGGGCTACCAAGTCAACCATAGTTTGATCTTTAGTCGATCGCGAAAAATCTCTAAACTTGTGGTTGTCGAATGCGCCACCATTATCCGTAACCAACACCATAGGCATCCCAAAGCGGCATAGTATATTCTTCTTTATGAAACTTTCCACCTTCCCCTCGGTGATTGTAGCGACAGACTCCGCTTCTACCCACTTAGTGAAATATTCCACTGCCACTATCAGGAATTTCTTTTGTCCGGGACCGAGAGGGAAGGGCCCCAGTATATCCATTCCCCATTGGGCGAAAGGGATAGGATGACTCACGATTTGCATTCGCTCGGTCGACTGGTGAGACAGGCTGCTGTTTCTCTGGTAGGCCTCACATCGGTCGACCTTTTCCTGACAATCTCTTCTTATTGTCGGCCAGTAGTACCCCTGTCTGATCAATCGGTGAGCCAACATTCTGCCCCCTATGTGATTTCCGCACATCCCTTCATGGACTTCAGCCATTGCCTGCTCGGCTTCTTCTTCATTCAAGCATTGAAACAATGCCATCAGAAGACCGCTTATATAGGGTACCGTTGACGATCTTGTATTCGCCGCCTTTATCCTTAACTTCTTGGCCTCTCGACGCGTCCTCCGGTTGCTTTCCTTCTAAAAGGTATCAGCGATCGGTTACATCTAACTCGACCGACCGATTCTCACGTTGAGAACTTCCTCGACTTTCGAGCGCTAGGCCGATCAAGTCGCTCGACTAGAACATTGTTTATGGCATCACGGTTTAAGCCATTTTCGAGAGCGCATCCGCTTTAGCATTTCGAGCTCGCTCTATTATCTTTGATTGAGTGCTGTTCAAAATTGCTCAATTCTGCTTTACTAGCTCCAGATACTTGATCATGTTGTTCCCGCGGCCTCATCTTGCCCGGTGACTTGGCTACCACCACTTGGTCGTCGCTATATATCTTCAAAGTGCTTCACCCCATCTCCTCGCTAGTTGGAGGCCAAGTTATCGAGCCTCATATTACGCCTCGTTATTGGAGGCCTTGAATTCTAAATTTGGCGTATTCTACCTTTTCATCCATATCGGGGTGACCAAAGACTACTCCCGCTCCGCATCCCTCGGCATTGGATGACCCGTCGACAAACAAGCTCCAAGCGGGGAAATGCTCGTCCTTCGAGCTAGGTTGGCTCATCTCTGCAATGAAGTCTGCCAACACCTGCACTTTAATGGTCGTGCGGGGCTTATATCAGATGTCGAACTCTCCCGCTTCTACGCCCACTTTATCAACCGACACAAGTTTCGGGCTTTTGAAGGCCTTTGCTGAGGGTTGATCACCCACACCTCAATGGTATGACTTTGGAAGTAAGGCCTCAATTTCCTAGCTGCCATTATCAAAGAGAGGGCTAGCTTCTCTATGGGCGTATATCGCGTTTACGGCCGGTCAACACTTTGTCGACATAGTAGATGGGATCTTTTCGTTTCCTTCGATCGGATAAGTACTGCATGACGATCGACCCTCCATAATCGCCAAGTATAAAATCGGGTTCTCCCCTCTACCGGCTTTGCGAGAATTGGCGGGCTAGACAAATATTGTTTTAAGTGTTGGAAAGCTTTCTCGCACTCATCCGCCATTGAAACGGGTCACGTTAAGCTTTTCTCAAGACTTTGAAAATGGGAGGCACTTGTCTCCTAGTCCGGAAATGAACACCTTTCGGTGAAACTATCCGACCGGTCGATGTCGAACATCTTTCAAGCATTGCGGGAAGGCATCTGTATGATGGCCTCAATCTTCTCTGGATTAGCTTCGATTCCCACCGAGTGATCATAAATCCTGTGAATTTTGGATGCCACCCCAAACACACATTTTACGGGTTTAGCTTCATCTGAAATTTATTCAGGGTCTGGAAGACTTCCTTTAGATCTTGTACATGCTCCGCGGACGTCTTACTTTTGACCACCATATCATCCACATAAGCTTCCACCGTCCGGCCAATATGTTTTTTAAAGACTTCTGTGACGAGCCGTTGATAGGTCGCCTCGACGTTTTTCAGGCCGAAAGGCATTACTTGGTAGCAATATGTGCCTTGGTCGGTTATGAAGGCGGTCTTTTCTTCGTCTTCCAGGCTCATTTGGATCTGATGATAGCCCGAGAAAGCATCCAAGAAGCTGAGCAGCTCATGTCCTGAGGTGGAATCTACTAATTTGTCGATCTTAGGCAATGGGAAGCTGTCCTTTGGATACGTTTTGTTCAGGTCGGTGAAATCTATGCACATATTCCACTTCCCGTTCTTCTTTTTTACTAAAACGACATTGGCGAGCCATTTAGGATATTTGACCTCTCTGATGAACCCGGCCTCCAGCAACTTCGCTGCTTCCTTCTCGATCACCCCCTGTCGCTCCTTGCTGTGCCATCGCTTCTTTTGTCTGATCGGCTTATAGTCATGTCGAATATCGAGGGAGTGAGATGCGACTGATCGAGAAATTCCGGGCATGTCGCTCGGTACCCAAGCGAAAACCGACCTATTTTCCACCAAACAATCTGTGATTTCTTTAACCAGGTCCCTCTGTAGCTCGGAACCTAGGTTTGTGAACTTAGAAAGGTCGGCTTCCCGTCGATCAAGACCCTCTGCGTTTCTTCCACGGGTTCATCTGTCTGTCTCTTCGTCGGTTCTCACATCAAGAGAGCTCACAAGACTACCGCCCCATCTAATGTTTTAGTCTCGCTAAGTAACATTCCACAGCAATTTTTTGCTGACCTCTGACAATACCGACTCCATGGGGTGTCGGGAACTTCATAACTTGGTAGTAGGTGGACACGACTGACCTGAGGGCATTTTGAGTTGCCCGCCCGATTATTGCATTGTACGCCCCTTGAAACTTTACGACCAGGAACTCAACGTCCCTTTCTATCTGACACGGTTTCGCCTCAACTTCACTTTCAAGTTCACTTTCGGCGAACGGGTAGGCCGACGCCTTGCTACCCCTTTGATGGGGCCGTCAGGGTAGTAGTCGATCTTGGTATCTTCATCTGTTTGAAGGCCTCATAATACAACAAGTCGATTGAGCTGCCGTGTCAATCATCACCGTTCACCTCAGATTCATCCATGTTCAAAGCTACCACGAGGCGTCGTCATGAGGGCAAATTACTTCATTGAGGTCGGACTCGTCAAATGATATCATCCAGTCGCTCTCCCTCAGCTTTTTGATGTATGAGTCTTTGCCGACCTGTTTGGCATATCTTTTTCTCCCTTTGTTGGTGGATCATCCAGCTGCATTTTCACCGAATATCATATTAATGACCCAAGTCGGTCGGTCGTCTTGTTGCACGGCATTTCTGTCATTTCTTTCCCTCGACCGCCCTCTCTCTTCTCGTCGATTATCCGAATTCGCATTCTGCCTCCCTTCGTCATTTACGCTGTTTTACCTGTGGCTGCGCCTATTATGCGGCCGACTGTCTGCGTCGATTATCCCGATCGGCATTCTGCCCGTGCTTCACAAATCGGCCTAACCTTCCCCTTTGTATGAGGAATTTGATTTCTTTTTTCAACTGCCAACAATCTTCCGTGTCATGACCGACCTCTTTGTGGAAACGACAATACAAATTAGGGTTCCTGTCTTTGTAGGGGGTCTTCATTTTTTCGGATTCTTGGACAGTTTCCCCATCTGCTCTCATTGCTGCCAACACTTCTTCATATCGCCTGTTTAGAGGGGTGAACTCTGTCGATATCCACAGCCGGTTGGTCGGTCTTCTCGATTCGACCGGCCTTTTACCTCTTATGCGAATTGCATTCATCATTCGCGACGATCATCCGCTCGACGCCTCGTATTTTTCAGCACTTCTTCGTGAATATACCTATCCGCCTGCTTCTTATTTCTGAGCGGATCGGGGCTGATCGAGGGCCGAGGACTTCTTAAACTCCTCGTCCTCAGATTGGTCATGGCGCGGCCAAGATGGACGAAAGGTGGTCGGGCACCTCGACCGCTTATTGAACCGAGTGATGAACTCTCACAAACTCGTTTCTTCCTTGGGTAAGTTGCATCACCTCCGGTATTGTCTTTTGCTGCCGCTTACTAATGTGAATCGGTTCGAGAATATCAACCTGAAATCTTCGAAGCATGTGATACAGCCAGGGGGCAAGCTATTGAACCATCGCCGAGCTCCCTCTTGAAAGGCAGTGCAGAAGGCCTTACATTGGATAGCAACCGGAAGACAATGTAGATTCATCATGGACTGAAAGTGCTGTAGATAATCCAGGGTGTCGGTCTTCCCAGTGTATTTCTCGGGGGTCGGTATTTTTGTTCCGGTGCCGGAGGTCGTCAAGATTTACAGGATGAAGGAGAGTCAGACTACGCCATTGGGCGATCCGGACGAAAGCTCATAGCCGCGTTAATCCGATCATCTGCGATTTTTTCTAGGGCTTCAGATGGGCGATGATCGGTTGTTAAGCTGATTTGTCGGGCGAATCACCAGTTCAGCTGCCTCCTCTATCTGTTTCCAATTCAGGGTGGTGTGCATGGACGGAGGAGGATCTGCGCCTAACCGTCTTTGGAGATTGGTACAAGATTAATACAACGTTATCCTCTAAGGCCACGCTCTGTTCTTCTTGTTCTAAAGTTTGAGGATGCAGTTGATCGTTTGGATTAGAGGATTCCGTGCGGGAGATATGTGGTGCAGGCGACAGAGTCGCAGGAAGCTGTGAGCTTATACGCTGCATCGCCAGAGCCGCGACAGCAGCTATGTCAGGATTCATCGCCGCCGCCTGGCTGATTTGTGTGTTTCTGGACGTGGTACCCGGAAGTCGGGCCCCACGATGGGCGCCAATTGGTTCTGCCGGATTCTGACAGGATGGAACGTTGCCGTTGTGCTCCATGTGATTGACTGTCTTCTGTGGTGAACTCAGTATGAAGATACCTGCAAAACAAAGAAGGCTTGACGGAGTCAGGTCCCGATTAGCCCTCCGACGCCAAGTTAGTTTTCCGGTGAAGGTGAGGTTGATAAACACAGAGAAAGCTAGGTTTATGATTGTGCGTACCTCTGTTATGAGAATAATACCTTTTATATGATTTTTCAGCTAGGTTTAGGTCTTTACGTATCTGCATGAGAGATATTCTTCTACTGTTGGGCCATGGATGTGTGGGTCAGGCCCGAATTAGTTGGTGGATGTGAGACCGACCGATCGGCCTGTGGGATTGGGCTCGGGTCCAATATAGCCGACCTAACCAAAATATATAATTAAATTAATTATTTAATAATTTAAATTTTGTATAATTACATGTTTAATACTCCCTCCGTTTCATAATAAGAGTCGTTTTAGAAAAATACACGCTTATTAAGAAAGCTAATAAAATTATAGATGTACCCTTATTAATACTTCCATAAAATTACCTCGGTAATCAGCATCTTAAATAAAATTGTGAGAGAAATTTCCTTGAAATTGTGATCTGTATAATTAAGATGAGAGAGAAATGAAAGGTTAATTTTGGAAGAAAAGTTATAAACATGCATACAAAGTCAAGAATGACACTTATTTTGAATAATTAAAATGTATCTAAAACGACTCTTATTATGAAACGGAGGGAGTATAATTTTGAGATTCATTTAATGTATAATTTATCTCATTAAGATTCAATTGGTCATGTCAATTCTGGTATAACTGATCTTTGATGTTTCTTAATTGCATGATAACCATTTTTTTGTTATTTAAGATGTGTTTGTAAATCAATTATAGGATCGACAATTATGCGTACCCGTATCCATAATCGCTTATTGTGAGATGTCGATTTGCTTGAATGCGTTTTATTTCCTCTCGTCTTCTTTCGTTAGAGTTTTCCTCAATGGTTCATAATGAACCCGTTTCATAAGTTTTTACAACTTATATACCATGACCAAAGGACATGTCTTTTGGAATTAGAAGAGAGAGGAAAAGGGTCTGTGACCCATTTGAGACCCAGTCGATAATACCCAATAACCATTATCTTGGGTGCATTTCATAGGACTCAATACAATAAAGTACATGAGACATAAAAATAGTCTTACAATCTCCCACTTGACCCATGTTACGACTTGGTGATCCAACAACGTTAAGTGCACACAATACATGGAATCAATCAAGTCATCCTTAAGTGAATTAAGTTGATGGGATCATGGCGGTCACAAGTTATATAACCTGATTCCTTCCATGTATCACATAATCAACTTAACTCAACAAACTTTAAGTGGGCAATTCGGTAATTGTTATCTCACAAATAATAATTAATGCATACAACATAATGTGGATAACCAATAAGTGAGCAAAAACATAAGACTGTAATTGAATTCAACAAGTGTCATAACAATTCGAGCAAGACAATGATATGTATATATATATGTATGAATACTATACTAACAAGAACTTATCTATAAGGCCCATACGTTCAACATGACCAATAAATGTTTTGGGCGGTAAGCCTTTCGTTAACGGATCCGCTATCATGAGATCGGTACCAATATGCTCAATTGACACTTTATGTTTTTGCACTTCTTCTTTCACAGATAAATACTTCAAATCTATGTGTTTTACACCCTTGGAATATTTGTCATTCTTATAGAAGAATACGGTTGCGGAATTGTCACAATAAATTCTTAACGATCTGGCAATACTGTCGACAAGACCAAGGCCTAAGATAAAGTTCCGCATCCACAATCCATGAACTGTAGCCTCAAAGCATGCTACAAATTCTGCCTCCATAGTGGAAGTAGCAATGACGGACTGCTTTCTATTTTTCCATGAAACTGCTCCTCCAGCTAATAGGAACATGTAGCCGAATGTAGATTTTCGTGAGTCTATACAACCGACATAGTCTGAATCCGAGTAAGCTATCACTTTAAGATGAGTTGATTTTCTATATGTAAGCATATAGTCCTTGGTGCCTTGTAAGTATCTAAGGACTTTCTTTGCAGCTTTCCAGTGATCCAGTCCAGGATTACTTTGATATCGTCCTAGCATTCTAATAGCAAAACTGATATCTGGCCTAGTGCATGTTTGAGCATACATTAAGCTCCCAACTACTGACGCATAAGGAATAGACTCCATATTCTTACGTTCCAAATCATTTCGTGGACATTGCATTAAACTAAATTTGTCCCCTTTCTGAATTGGAACTATCCCTGTGGAGCATTTGTCCATTTGAAATCTTTCTAATATTTTCTCGATATATCTTTTATGAGACAATCCTAACAATCCTTGTGATCTATCCCGGAATATTTATATTCCTATCACATAGGATGCCTCACCCATATCTTTCATTTCGAAATTATTAGAAAGAAAATTCTTTACATCATATAGCAAAACAACATTATTCGCAGAGAAGAAGAATATCAATCAACATATAAGACTAATATAATAAACTTGCTCCCACTAACCTTCATATAGATACACCGATCAACGGTATTTTCTATAAAACCATAAGACGTAATGATATCATTAAACTTAAGATACCATTGTCTGGAAGCTTGTTTCATCCATATATTGACTTCTTTAATTTACACACTAATCGCCCTTTCCTCGTGGTCACAAACCTTCCTGCTGGTCCATATATACTTCTTCTTCCAAGTTACCGCTAAGAAAGGCGGTCTTTACATCCATTTGGTGAAGCTCTAAATCATAATGAGCTACCGGTGCCATAACAATTTTAAAGAGTCCTTCTTTGAAGCCGAGAGAAGGTTTCTTTATAGTCAATACCATCTTTCGAAAGTGTAACCTTTGGCAACAAGTCGGCTTTATACCTTTCAATGTTGCCTTGTGAGTCTCGTTTGGTATTAAAGACCCATTTACAACCCACTTGCTTTGCACCTTCTGGCAACTTAGTTAATTCCCAGACATTGTTGTCATCCATTGATTTCAACTCTTCTTTCATAGCATTGAACCATTTTTCAGAATTGTTACATTCCATGGCTTGTTTGAACGAGCCTGGATCTTTATCAATGCTCAAGTCACATTCATGTTCAAGTGAGTAAATTTCATAGTCACTTGAGATAGTTGGTCTTTTTTGCCTTACAGACCTTCGTAATGCTACGTCTTCTGACATTACTTGATCATTTGTAACTTGATCATTATTAGCTGGTTCGTCATTAATATGTTCAATTTGTGGAATTGGAACATTAATTTGTTGTTCCGGTATGTTGAGTGTTCGTGATGCAACAAGAGGAATAACAACTGGTGGAATCACGTTTGATGTAGCAGATTCTACTCGACTTTGAGTAGTTTCTACTCGATTTTCATGAATATCCATTTTTCATGTTTCTCCACTCCCACTGATTTGAACATTCTCAATGAACCGAGCGTTTCCGGACTCAACTATTCTCGTACTATGATTAGGACAATAAAATCTATACCCCTTTGACTTTTCGGGATAGCCGATGAAATAACCACTAACGGTTCTTGCATCGAGCTTCTTTTCATATGGATTATACAACCTTACTTCTGCCGGACAACCCCAAGCGTGGAGGTGTCGTAAACTAGGTTTCCTTCCCGTCCACAGTTCATAAGGTGTCTTAGGAACTGCCTTACTAGGAATCCTATTTAGTAGATACACAACGGTCTTTAATGCATGCATCCACAATGATAAAGGTACAAAACTATTACTTATCATGCTCCTAACCATTTCCATCAAAGTACGATTCCGCCTTTCAGCTACACCATTTTGTTGTGGTGTACCAGGCATTGTGTATTGTGCACATATGCCTCGACTAGCAAGAAACTTTGCAAATGGACCTGGACATTGTCCACTTTCATCAAATTTTCCGTAATATTCACCACCTCTATCAGACCTCACTATTTTTACTTTTCTATCTATCTGCCTTTCTATCTCATTAATGAACATCTCTAGGATGTCCACTGACTGAGACTTCTCATGTAGCAGATAAACATATCCATATCGTGAGAAGTCATCAATAAAGGTAATGAAATATTTTCTCCGCCCCAAGATGGAGCGTCGAAGGACCACGAGATATCGGTGTGTATTAATTCAAGTAATTACTACTTGTGGTGGATGTTTTGATATATGTTTGGTTTGCTTGCCTTTAATGCAATCCACATATATCTCGATCAACAAAATCTAATGGAGGTAAGATTTCATTTTCACTAACCTCTGTACCCTTTCTTTGGATATATGACCTAATCTTTTATGCCACAAAAAGGTAACATTCATTATGTGCACTACGTTTATTTCCTATAATGTGGTCAACATGAAACAGAGATTCAACAAAATCAACATCAAGATTGAAACAATATAAACAATCAATTAATGTACCAGAACCATAATAGTACTTATGTTTATACAATGAAAAGACATTGTTTCCAATCTTGAATTGAAATCCTACATCATCCAATTTTGCAACAGAAACTAAATTTCTAGCACATTCAGGAACATAAAGACACGTTTCTAGATCTAGGTAACATCCAGTGTCCAAGATCAATCTGTACGTCCCAATGCCCTCTATCCGTGCCTTCATTATGTTCCCCATATACAAGAATTTTTCAGTTCCTTTTATGGTCTGGATTGTAAGGAATCCCTGTTTAACATTTGACACATGAGTAGTTGCACCAGAATCTAACCACCAAGTATTTTTAGGCACATCAATAAGATTTGATTCAAAACATACTGATACATAGTATGTACCTTTCTTTTCTAACCAAGCCTTTCTTTTCGGATATTCTTTCTAAAAGTGACCAGGCTTCTTACAGAAGTGACACCTCTTATCTTTCTTGATTCGACCCTCATTAACTTTGCTGAGAGCTTTATCCTTCTCTTTGCCTTTCTTTCGTGGCTTATTCTTGCTACTACTAGCACCTTGATGAAATGTGAGATGAATAGAGTGGTCCTTTATTTTCTTCAATCTCCCTTCCTCCTGAACTAACATGGTCTTAATTTCTTGAAGGTTCCATTTTTCCTTAATGGTGTTATAATTCACCTAGAACTGGCCAAACTCGGGAGGAAGTGAGTTGATAATAAACTGTACCAAAAAGGACTCACTCACATCCATACCCATAGACTTCAACTTTGCAGTTAGGTTTGACATGTGAGTTATATGATCATGAATGGGCTGTGACCATTCAAACTTCTTGGTTGTTAGCTCACTCATTAAAGTCCCTACTATGGACTTGTCAGCTATATTAGATTGGGAGTATTCTTTCAGCTTCAACATGAACTCCTTTGCATTGTCCATTTTAGGCATTGATGGCTTGACATTTTTGGCGATCGTCATTCGCATTAAATTCAAGCACAGCCTATTAAACCGGTCTCAAGCCTCATTATAAGACTTGTCAGCTTCAGAACTGGCCTCAGTTATGGCTTCAGGCCTTACGTCTGAAATTATGGCTAAGTCTAAATCCATTACACCCAGTTGAAACTGGATTTGTTCGGACCAATCCCCATAGTTCAGACCATTGAATTTAATCAAGCCATTGCCTAAGGCGAACAAACTAGAAGATGCTGCATATACAACATATAGTCCACATTAATGCTTTGAGTAAACCTAAATGGATTCAAACTAACTAATAAACTTTGACTATGCATTTAAATTCTCCTTTGGGTAAAATTTAAATACATAGATATAACCTACTATGATGCATATATAATACTATAATGAACAATCAAGCATATTTTAGGTAATATGCATGTTATCTTTGGATATACAATCATATTAACTAAATATGTTGATAATGTCCCTTTAATGTCATTAATTATAAGCAATGACTCACCTTTGGGTGACCTCCTAGCATTATAATTAATAAACTTAATTGTTCAGTTCAACCTTTATGTCATTGTAGCATCCTATTATAATTTAACTAGTTTGGTCACTTTGGTGACAAACAAACTATTCAAAATGTCTATAATGTCATGTATTACATTCAACATATTCTAGGAAAATTTAATTCTAAATATTACATAATATATAATATTCAAAGTACCAAAGAAATATATAATATGGCACTAATTTTTCAAAAATATATTATGTATAAATCAATTATGAATTAAAAAGCCCTTATGTATCATCCTAAAATAATGTTTATTTTGGGTTTAAAGTCCATAATTATTAATAAACCCAAAATGTAGTCCCTTAATAGTCCCAAAGGCCCAAAATTAGTCCATAAATTTCAATTGAATTAAATTATCCAATATAACTTTCAGGGCCCAAAATCAACCAAAAATGAGCCTAGAATATGATGTTTGGGCCTGGAGCCCGTGCTGGCACGTGCAGTTGCCAAGGAAGGTAGCGTCTGGCACGTGCAGTGCACACGCCAGCAGACACTGTCTTCAACGCAACGTCTGGCGCGTGCACTGCACGCGCCAAACGTTGCTCTCCTTCTTCCTCCAGATGCCTCTGGTTTTTTCTGGGTTTCGGTTCATCATTTTTTTTAAACTTCTTCCATTATTTTGGTTTGAGTCAACAAAACCATAATCCACCATCGTTTCTACGGTGAGGATTATTCGACACAAAACCCATTGATTAATGTAATTACGATAATGAACAAGAAAAAGAAACAGAAAATATGGATTTTCTCACTCTTCCTACGTTTCTTTGTTTGCGTCAACAATAAACATATCTATCATGTTTTTTTTTCTTCGGTCATGAACCAACCAAAACAAACGCATGGCATTCAATACCATATCCTAACAGAGTTTCGTTTCCTTATATATACCGTAAATCATTCCACCCTATTGATCTTTCGATTCTCTCTAAAGTTCTAAACCATGAGTTTCGTTTTTCTTTCCACCATTAAACCGAAAATCATACTTCGGATATGCATGGACATTGAAGAACATAACAAAACACAACAAAGACAACGATAAATCCAAAATAAATGGTTTGTTTCATCTCTTTCTCTAGCACGTTAAATGCATATAGGTATAGATTAATTGCATATAAGACAAAAACAATGCTAGAAGATTGCATATGGGAATCATGCGAGAGAAATACCAAAAGATCATGATAACATAATTAATTACAGAAACATATTCGGTAAATCATGCATCATTATACGACAGATCCCAATAACGAATAATCAGGCTCTGATACCAATTGTAAATCAATTATAGGATCGACAATTATGCGTACCCGTATCCATAATCGCTTATTGTGAGATGTTGATTTGCTTGAATGCGTTTTATTTCCTCTCGTCTTCTTTCGTTAGAGTTTTCCTCAATGGTTCAGAATGAATTCGTTTCATAAGTTTTTACAACTTATATACCATGACCAAAGGACATGTCCTTTGGAATTAGAAGAGAGAGGAAAAGGGTTTGTGACCCATTTGAGACCCAGTCGGTAATACCCAATAATCATTATCTTGGGTGCATTTCATAGGACTCAATACAATAAAGTACATAGGACATAAAAATAGTCTTACAGTGTTACTTCAAAATATTTGTGAGATGCAGTTTGAATTGTGTTGGGCACATCTCAAAATGTTTAGTTGTATTACATGGCTTTATCAGAATCATCGGCAATCTCTTCAATTTTCATTTTTAAAGTTGGTTGCGGTGGGGTTTGTCAGTAGGCATGATGCAGTAGATGTTGACTTTTTTAGTTGGATGTGGTAGACTATTTGGCTGTGAAGATGTAGCACCTTATTTTGATACTGCCACTGGTAAGTGCTCATTATAAGTTCAAACCATAGCAAGACCGAGCCATTAGTATTCAGAGTCTGTTCATGTAAATTTGTTGACCAGTTCAAAATCATTTGTTTCAAGTTTGTGTCATTTCTTCTCTAGAATTTTGCTGTGCTTTTTACAATATGTGTATATTGTGTATGTGAACTGATATCATAGTTTGGTTGAATCTTCTTTGGTCATCAGATGTTGATGTAAAATCCTTGACCAGTTTAAAATTGTTTGTTTCAAAGTCCTGCCAACATTTTGCCTACGTCAATACTGTGTTGTTTACTTACATGTTTGTGTTGTGTTTGTGCACGAACTATTTCTTTCCTCTTGATGACATTGAAATTGACACCAATGAAAATTTGGATGATGTAGCTTAAATGCAGGATTAAAGCTTTCTTTATCCTGAGTCTTATATTGCAGGGAGTTATGAGTAGCCATATTATTTTCATTTTAGTTATGGATATCCAGCTTGTTAGTAAGCAGAAAATGTCATTAGTTTGTGAAACCGTTCAAAAATGGCTTTGAAACTTGGAATGCAGCTCAATTCTCTGGCAGAAATTTTGGTATAGGTGTTAAATGCTATATCTGTTCTATATGATGAGTAACTTCAAACAACTGCATTATATAGATTATGCTTCGGTCTTGTCCACAATAGTTCCATTGCTAATGATATTTGCTTTTATTCATGCAGTAAAGATGTCAACATGGTAAAGAAGCTTGTTGATAATTGCTGGTTCCCCCAATTGCCCCCATCACTGCTTCCCCATGATGTGGTTTCAACCCTTGGTCCCATGTATGATGCCCACGACAAGATTCATTTGCCTAAAATGAAGGCTTGTGGTTATGCAATTTCACAGCTGGAGTTTGTGCATTGCACCATGCAAAAGCAAAAGATATCATCTGTTGCTTTTGTTGTTAAGGATGCTATGTTACAATTCCCTGTTTTTATACAGGCTATGCAGTGCCAAGATGATATATTTAGGGATCTAAAGATGGTTTATGGGATTGGCTGTGCAAATAGAGCCTGTTTTGTTGAAGTAGTTGGAAGAAAGGAATCATTGAAACTTTATATGGGCAGGGCTGGGCGACTGGCTGAAATAATTGCTACAGAGAGAGAAGCTGAGGTTAGGAGACGTAAAGAATGTAATAAAGCTTATGGTTCATATTTTCCAAGATATATGTTAGCACCTATGGGGTTGGATGATGTTCCTAGCCAGTGTGATGTCAATATAGCTCCTTTTGATACTAATTTGCTTGATATTGACATAACAAACCTGCACAGATATGCACCCGAGTATATGTCAATGATGTTAAAGTCGGATCAACATGTGGTAAACTCTGCACAAAGATCTTCTTCCACAACACAATGCACACAAGCACAACACAATATTGGCAACACACAACAGTAGCAGTAATAGTGTCTATATTGATTGATCTCAAAACCAGTAAAAGAACAAGGATAAATGTGCTGGGATTGAGGTCTAGCCCTCCAAATATAGGCTCACTCACGTAAATGATAGAATCAAAACTTGCATGCTATTCTCCTCACTCCCATACTGTTTTATTCTTCTGTCAGAATAACTAACTTTCTCCTCCTATGACAACTTTACCCACCCTTGTTTTTCCCATATGACAAGGTCTACTCCTCCAAGGCATTGGTTTTTCTTCTATGGTAAGTGAACCTAATTTCTGGACTCCTATGGGTCGTATCAATAAACCCCCCCCCACCAGTTGCACCTTATCCTCAAGGTGGAAAGATGGAAATTGTTGGTCAATTAAGTCATAAGGCTCCGATGTTGCCTCCTCCTTCGGCAGCCCCTCCCAACAGATTAGCACCTCCTTGACTTGAGATTGTGGCCCCTTCCTACTCTCCAAAATAGCTGACGGTTGGATAAATAACTCCAAATTAGGGCCTAGATCCTTAGGCCAACTAGCTGTCTGGTGTTGACCCCGAGCTGCTTTCAACTACGAAATATAGAAAATAGGGTGTATTTTGGATTCCGGTGGCAAGGCTAGCTCATAGGCTATGGCTCCCACCCTTCGGATGATTGGAAATGGCCCATAGTACTTAGGAGATAACTTCTCGTTAATCCTTTTAGCCAAGGATTGTTGTCTATAAGGGGCTAGCTTCAAATACACTTGATCCCCTACTGCAAATTCAACATCCCTTCTATGCATATTAGCCCTTGTCTTCATATACTGCTACACTGTCACAAGATGGCTTCTCAACTCCTCTATCATGGCATCCCTCTCTTGCCACATTTGCTCCACACTGGCCACTACCGTCTTATGTACTCCATATCTTAAAATCGGGGGTGGTTCCCGACCATAGACCACTTTAAATGGAGAAGTCCCCAAGGATGCGTGAAAAGAGGTGTTATAACAGTATTTGACCCAATGCAACCACTTGCACCATTGAAGAGGCTTGTCTTTAGTAAAATAACGAAGATAGGCCTCTATGGTCCGATTAGTAACTTTGGTTTGACCATCCGACTGAGGGTGGTAAGCGAAGCTTCGGTTCAGTCGAGTGCCTGCCAGCCTAAATATCTCCTCCCACACTTTACCCAAGAAGACTTTATCCCTATCGGACACTAGAGACCTCGGAATACCATAGAGTCGGACAATATCCTTGGTAACGAGCACTGCTACAATCCCTGCTGTGAATGGGTGCTTCAAGGGCAACAAATGAGCAAACTTGCTCAACTTGTCCATCACTACTAAAATAGTGTCATAACCACCCAACCTTGGTAATCCCTCCACGAAATCAAGAGATAGATCTTTCCAAATTTGAGTAGGAATTGGCAATGATTGCAACAATCCTGCAGGAGTCAAAGTTGAATACTTCTGTTGTTGGCAAGTAACACACTCAGCTACATAGGTAGCTACCTGCTTCTTCATTCCCTCCCAATAGAGCTCCTTAGCTAACTTCTTATAGGTTTTCAAGGTTCCCCAGTGCCCCACTAGATGAGACTCATGTGCCTCCCGTAAAAGAAGGGGAATATACTTTGAAGTTTTGCTAAGCACCAATCTTCCATCATACGTTAACCTACCATGTACTAAGGCAAAAGGCAACTTACTGGAGGCTTCCATGGAGATTTTAGCCTTCAAAGCTTTCAGCTGATCATCCTCTTCCACCTTTTGCAAGATTTCGGTTATATTCACCCCTTGAGAGACTCCCATAACTTGGCAGTCCACAATCTCCCCTTTCCTTGATAGAGCATCTACCACTTTGTTGTTCTTTCCCGGTTTATATTCCACCTTGAAATCGTACCCCAACAGTTTTGTAACCCATTTATGTTGATCCACCGCAATCATTCTCTGCTCCAGCAAATTTTTGAGGCTTTGTTGGTCTGTCCGAATGATGAATTGTTGCCCCAATAGGTAGGGTCACCACTTCTTCACCGAGAGGACAATGGTCATGAGCTCCCTCTCATAAACTGACTTCCCACAGACTCTAGGTGACAAAGACTGGCTAAAGTAAGCGATAGGCCTTCCATTTTGCATCAGCACTACTCCCAGCCCAACACCTAATGTGTTGGACCCCACCCCCCACACCTGGGCTAATATTTCCCACCCAGCGTGTGTTTGCGGGTTATCTGCAGCGGGTGTTTGCGGGTTATACTGACATCCAACAATCGATCTTGTCCTCTTTGGTCGAGGTGAGGCCGACTCGAACCACTTGACCTCGAAATTATAAGCTTCCGTGCTGCCTCTTACCATTTGGCTAAGTTAGCCAAATGGTAAGAAGCGGCATCAAACTTCTGGTCAAGTCGAGTCAAACTGAAAGAACGATCTTGATAAATTGAATCTTGATGTTAAACCTGTACCGCTAATGTGAAACAAAAGTGAATATAAAAGCTATAATAAAATCAATGGAAGCGAGGCGAAGGAGATGAAATTTGGATCGATCGAAATTGCGAAATGCGAGCGAACAAATCCGAAAGTAGCGAAGCGGAAGCAAAGGCAAGCGGAAGCAAATGCTAATAGAATCAAACGAACAGATTCAATCGAATATAGCGAAGTGAAATAATCGCATACGAATCACAAAGCGGAACGAATAAGCGAAAGCGGAATCGAATCGAATGCAAATCGAATTCGGATAGAAAACAAAGTAAGCAAATAAATCAATTTAAATTGAAACACTTTCCGACATCCGTGAATAAGCAAAGAACAGGAAACAGAATCGCGTTATGAATTCTAAGACGTTCCAAAATCCGTTATGAATTTTTTTTTCTTTTCTTATTCTCATTCCTTATTCATTTCTTCTCTTACTCAACTCATTTAAAACATAACCAATGCATCCAATTTCCAATTAAAACATAACCAATGCATCCAATTTCCAAAATTACACTTTTATTCCAAATCTTATCGAAAATTCTAAGAAGATAACGGTAACGCCTTTATCTAACCAAAAAATTCACTGCAAAGCGAATACACTTCTATAATCTCAACAGACCTCAGAATCATCGGACACTCCCGTCCGGAATCCCAACACCAGCAGAAACACAAACCTAAAACTAATACTTCCATAATTCTCAAATCAATAAATACCAAACTCATAATTCAACTCATTTCCAAATCAATCATACATATATATCCCCAGATTATCCATAATTTCATATACAGATTTTACAGTCATTCACAAAACTCAACTTTATACACAAATACATTTTTCCAAACTTTTCTAAAGTCATAAACATACTCATATCCAAGATCCACATTACTCAAAAGCTAACGTGTTCAAAAGTCGGCCGGCGTCTTCACATACGTCTTCACATTCTTTCATCCGATCTCTGCTCGAAACACGGAGATGGGGATGAAAGGGGGTAAGCTTCAGCTCGTGGATAACACATTTATAAACCGATAAATAAGCGAAATCATTTTAATACTCTTTTTGCCAAAAGGCTAATTTTTCAAACTTTATAATTTTTCAAACAATTTCCTCAAACCCATTTTCATATTTTCAAACTTTTCAACTTTCAAATATTTCTCTCAAACTCTTTCCAATTTTCCCAAACCTCTCATAAAAATATCATTTTCTCATTTTCAAAATTCTCAATTCTTCATAAATATGAATGCAACATAACTTCAATTTTCATTTCTCACTTTATAAACAAGAATGCGAACACAAAACAAAACAAAACACATAACATATCGAATGGTGCAGCTAGGTCCAAGCAGATCGTCTTGCACATTCCGTAAGCGTTCATATGCGATCGTGAGCGAAACGTCTTACACTTTCCCGCATAATGGTCCATTATAGCCGTGAGGGAGTCGAAATCGGAGTTCCGTGCCACTAAGGCAGACTGGAGAAGGCTATACACATAGAGGCAATGACTCACCAAGTGGACCTACCAAACCCACATAACACATAATCGAAAGCGAAAAGTCGGATTGCTGAAGGCACTTTTCAATTTCTTAATTTTCTTGAAAATTTTCCCCAAAATGCATACCACTCAATTTATTGATCTATCATTCACTAAATTCAACAATCAAAACATTCAATCAAACAATAATTTCAACAATTGATAATGCATACACAACAAATGCATTTTCGAAATTTCTATCGGTTTATCGAATCATTGAAAGCAATGAATTCAAACTTATATTAATCTTTCGAGAAAACATTGAAAATCGAAATTTCAAACCTTTACAAAACAATAATTTGTCAAAATTTTCACATTTTGCTTTCTTTATTTTTCAAAATTGCTTTCTTTAATTTTCAAAATTCACATATAGCTTACAAATCAAAATATAAATATGCTACCCACCTCGAATTATTGCTTAAACTTGATTTCAAGCTCCAATTGATCCTTGCTTTTCTCTCTTCCAAAATACCAAAACCTAAACCATAATCATCCAAATTTCACATCGAAAATACTTAATTTTCACGATCAACTTAGAATTCACCAATTCCATTTACATTCAAGCTATTTCAATCTCCAATTTTGAAAATCCCCAATTTTCAAAATTGGCCTAAACCAATACACCCAAATTCAAACTCATAAAACATAATTTCTTCAAAATTAATCTCACAATTCCTCAATTCACATTAATTCCAAACTATTTAAATCCTCAATTTCAAAATCCTAAATCTTAAAATTGGCTAAACCAATTTATCCAAATTCAATATCATAAAATACAAATTCTTCAAAATTGATTTCATATATCATCAATTCATCATATTTCTATAATTCTACACCAAAATATCTCAAAATTCTCAATCATAAAATTAGGCCTAAACCTTAATCAATTTTTCATCCAAAATTAAACCCAACCTAAAGCATATACATCAAAATTAATTCCACAATCCATAAACCCATCTCATATGTCATAATTCTAAACCTAAAATTAATCAAAATCTCAAAGTAGAAAAATTTCTCTTACCTCTTTCTCATCCAAATTGTATTTTCTTGGCTCATGAAGAAGCTCTTCATTCTCCACTCTTTCCTTCTTGGAAAAACCCAAAAGCTTGAAGAATTGAGTAGAAAATTAAAACTAAACTTCTCCTCTTCTTTCTCCATACTAACTCTTCTCCATTCTTCTTCTCTTTCTTATTTTCTTTCTCTTCTTCTGTAATTCCAGACTTCTCCAGCCCATTCGTGACTTTTAAATAAGCCAAACGACACTCTTCAAGTGTGTTTCATTAATTGATGGTCAATTGACCATTTTGCCCTTACATTTACTTTATGCCATTCTCACTTGCGGTTCTGATTCGCACTATTTAATTGAAGGAATTTGTCCAAACTTCCTTCTAGAAATGTTCCTCTCACTCATACTTAATCCAACGCCACTGACCGCGCTCAATTCCGAGCACTACATCAAAAGTTATGTGCGAAACAGTTCGGATATATCCATATTCTAACACATTTTCAAGGTACGATTATTTCCGTCCAAAATTTCACATTCTTAATCCCAGAATTGAAACTCGAAGTCTTCATAACAATTGTAGCCGTATGTCTCTAGTTTAATTCAAAATAAGAATCGTCTCATTTCGATTCCCAGATCAAAAGTTATACTCAAATTACTCACAGGTGTTCCCAATCCAAAAATTAAACCCTAATCCGAACTTAAATTCAAAAATTAAAAGTCCTAAGGGCAAAATTGACATTTCATGTCTTCATATGATTTGTATCTCCTTGTCTTATCTTTATTTCGCCTCAAGAATCGCTTCAATCGGATCTCTACAGATCCCGAATTTCACAAAACACTGAATCATGCTCGAAAAATTTCCCGACTCACTTTGATTAAATTAATCACCATTAATTTAATCTCAAAAGTTCTCAAATTTCTTATAAAATGAAATTCAATGCCTTAGGAATCCAACGCAAAAAGAATCAACTCAATCGGATGTCGGACGGAAAAGATATAGGCAAAATAGCGAGCAAAGGTCGGATTAAAAACAAAGAAATCAAAAAATTTCAGAAACAAAACGGCGTCGTATGCGTCAGACGGACGCCTCAACTCATGAGGGCGAGGCGCGTCATGAGGCGAGACGCCTGCTCGCTTGGGGCGGCGTCGCCTAGCGAGGCCTGACAAACATGAGGCGAGGCTCGCCTCGCCCTCGCTGCGCAGAACGCCTCCTCGCCGAGGCGGCGTCGCCTAGCGAGGCGCCAGAGGCGCCCGCCTCCAGAGGCGAGCCGTCAGCCTAGCGAGGCGCTAAACCTTTCCTTTTCTTTTTTTTTTTTTCCTCTAAACTTCCAAAATTCATAACTTTAATCCGAACTCGATTTTGACAAACTTAGTCTCTATAGAAAGCTTAAGAGAAGCTCTAAATCTTCCAAGAAGAACATAAAACTCAATTCGACTTCTACGGAGTCCATTTTCGGTCAAAGATACTATTCTCGATACACGCTTGCAAAAATCATAACTTAATTTTCGAAATCGAAAAATTGCATACTTTATATCGAAATAAAGATCAAAACAAATCCTTCAATTTTCATGAAGAACATCAAAGCTCAATTAACCTCTAACTAGGTTAATTTCTCAGTCAAAGTTCAACCAATATAAAAGTCAAACCCGATCAAACATAAACTTTGACCGATCATAACTTTCCTCCCGATATCGAAATATTTCAAACTTTATGTCCACAAAAGCTCTCAACATAATCTACAAGTTTCATGTAGATCATTTTATCAAATTTTGCCTCAAACAAAGTCAACTCTCAAAGTCAAACATTCTCTCTCCAAAAGTCAAACTTTCTAAATCCTTCAAATTTTCACATTTTTCTTTCTAATTCTTGCTATTTAGCTTCATTTCAATCAACTCATCCACTTGATCATAGTCAAATTGTCACCGAGGTTCGGGTCCAACATTTCTCTCCTCTTAAAAGAATTTCGTCCTCGAAATTCGTATTTACTTAACTTTCAAGTCACTCATTCCTGCATAAATTTCTTTCTAAACAATGATCATCAAGCACTTTCTTACTAATTTCTTTCCAAAACTCATAATCAATGTCTTTTTCATCACATTTACACTTCATACATATTCTCAATTTCTTCAAATTTTCACTTCCTTAAATCATATATCACTCATATCATATCAAAACACTATATCTATAACTCATTATTTCTTTAAATATGGACACGGTCAATGGTCCATTTCTTAAGGAACCTAATATGGTTCAATCATCATTATGCCATCATTCTTTCATCTATATCAATTCATCACAATTTCTCAAGAAGTTCTAATCTTAATTTCCTCAACACATTTCGAAAGTCAAACATATTCTTAACACTCAAATCAAACCAATCACATGAATTCGTCAAATAGTCATACATATCAATTTTCAAATTCCTAAAGGCAATCATACTTCTTTCATCAAAATCAAATGATCACTTAGCACATTCTCACAAATTCACTCTTATCTTTACAAACTCGTATCAATTCCTTATTCATACTCATACGCCCAAGTAAGATCATATTACTGGGCTCTGATACCATAAATGTTGGGACCCGATCTGCATAGAGTGAGAGTGTTAAGTTGGTTCGGTTGGGATCCGGTTCCCGGATCGGGTCCCAACATTTATGGTATCAGAGCATATTCGGCGCTAGTGTTAAGTTGATTCGGTTGGGATCCGGTTCCCGGATCGGGTCCCAACATAATGCATCAGTCTCTAGAATGAATGGTTGTTGGAAATTGGGCAAGGCCAAAACTGGGAGAGACACATGGCAGTCTTCAGCTAGTGGAATGCCATTTCTGCCCCCTCTGTCCATTGGAATCCTTCCTTCTTCAGCAGCTGTGTTAAAGGGGCTGCTATCTTACCATAATCTTTCTCGAATCTTCTGTAATAACCGGTCAGCCCTAAATACCCTCTTAATTCTTTGACATTTTTGGGTCTAGGCCACTCCATCATAGCTTGGAGTTTGCTTGGATCAGCTGAAACCCCCATGCCTGATATCACATGCCCCAAATACTCTAACTCCAACTTGGCAAAGACACACTTCTTCATATTGGCTTATAATTCATTTTCCCGCAATAACTCCAATACTACCTTCAAATGACTCACATGCTCCTCTATCGTCCTACTATAGACTAATATGTCATCAAAGAAGACTAGCACAAACTTCCTTAAAACCTTCTCAAACATCCTATTCGTCAAGGCTTGGAAAGTAGCAGGGGCATTAGTGAGCCCAAAGTGTAACACCCAAATATCCCCTGGGATAATACATAGATGCCACCCAAGACAGAACAGATAAAACCAAACATCACACTGATATTTATTTTATTTAGTAACTCAAACCCACACATATATTACATATTGTAAATCTCAGAACAGAAATCCAAAGAATATTTACAAGTCCAAACAAAGGAAACAAAATACATTTTCAAACTTTATGAGCAGACTCCTTTGGCGGTATGATGAGACTTGTCCCATCTTTAAACTCTTAAGCTCTGAACCTACAGGGCAAATCCACCGTGCTAAGCATATAACTTAGTGAGTAATAACTAATCTAATTTAATGGATTATCATATAAAATTTAACTTCAAATAAGCATCAAAGAAGAAACATTTATCGTAAAATCGGACATAACACATTTCATGATGATTCACTTACTTATCGAGGCCCGAATATCACGAGAGGGTATAAACTCGTCAGAATCATAATACAGTTTTTGTCAAACACATATCAAGACTGTAAATCCATTTACAGAAGCGGGTAACGAGACTTATACAGGAGATACCATAATTAGTATTAGCAGGAGAGACATATGTCTCAATATCAGGAGACACCAAAGTATCAAATAACAGGAGCAGCTGCAGACCCTTCTAGGCATGCCTATTTACCCACAATTAGGACTTAACAGTTTTAAAACAGAACAAGGTCATTTCAGACATTTCATGTGCAGGCAATTAGCACTTCCAATAAATCAATCCTAGACATCATCTAGGTTGACTCACAAAATTGACTATCCAAATTACTTATCAAATTATTTACTGTATTACTTACCAAAACCGCTTCTTCGCTTATTGCCTCAAGTCCCGCAATATCTAGCGATGGTCGTTCCTCTATAATAGGAACACAGATACAAATTACTATTTTGCATAATTCTTGTATGAAGAATGAGTATGATGCATGTTCATAACAAATTAAGGACTAATTCTAAATTTCAATTTGTATTCTATAATTCACAACTTACATTATTGAATCCTTAATTCTTAATTAAATCTGAAAATTACAAATTTCATATAAAGAGGTAGAAAATTTTCTTACAATCCAACGCTCGAGAATCAGGTCATTCGGGTCGGATGACAAAGATATGGTCAAAATAGTGAAGTTTATCACACAAGTGACTTATACTTATACAAGTCGACTTACATAATACGACAAGTCGACTTATGCTTACAAAGTCGACTTATCCATTAAAACACACAAGTCGACTTATACTTATACAAGTCGACTTATATAACATCACAAGTCGACTTACACTTCATAACTCGACTTATTGAGAGCGGAGATGACATTTTCTGCGATAAGTCGACTTATACACCACAACAAGTCGACTTATATAACTGCTCATCGTCTTCTTCACCAAACCGGCGTAACAACAAAGTTTTCTTCCATTTTTCTTTAACTTCATCACTTTAAAACTAACTTATTTAGCATTTCTAACCTATCAAAATCATCGAAACAACTTTATAGTCCAAAGATCATAAAACTTAACATTCCAACTTTCTATCTCTCTCTACGGTAAACTTTCCAAATTCATATTTTTATCCTTTTTTCTTGGTTTTCCATCTCAATAGTCCACGGTATCTATCATTTTCTCCATAAACCACTACATCTCATTAAACTCTAGATTTAGTAAGCTTAAACCTCACACTATAACTCACATATGTCACCAAGAAAAAGCAGAAAAGCAGTAATATAAACCCAAACCATATATATATATATATATATAATATATATATATATATATATATATATATATATATATATATATATAATCTTTTAAACCATAATGAAACACCTTTTCTTCATCAACTTACGTAATCACCGTAGCCTTACTTCTAAACCCATGCATGAATGTTTATATTTACACACACAACTTACATTTCATCACCGAAAATTTGCTTCTCTAACCATACAAGCACATGCCACAGTAGTACAACATCGTTTATAACAAGTAAAACCCAACTTAAATGTAACTTACTTGATTCAGCTTTTATTTCAAGCAATAACTAATAAACCCAATGTACAGAGCATCGATGGAGAAGAAGAACGGTGAAGAACATATGCGACAGAGACAGTTTTAATATAACTCATCAGACCATGTGTGTAACATGCACATCATTCACGTATCTTCACTTTTTTTTTTTGTTTTTAAGCCATATGTCACCTTGCATGCGAACCGCCCGTAAGTAATCTAGTTATTTTCGTATTTTAGTATTTTTAATATTTTTTATCAAAATTTTTTATTATTTTATTAATAAATTATTCTTGTTAAATAACCAAAAATATTGTTTTGAATTCTTATAACAAACAAATACCCAAAAGTTCCAGACAACTTCCGAAAATTCACCAAAATTTCGTCATAAAATAATGACTCGTACAATAAATTTTCAACTCAAAATTAATTCACCATCAATTTCTAAAAATATTTGAAGTATACAAAAATTACTAAAATTATATTAATATTGTCCGAACAATTCAGAAATCTCATTAAACCAATTTACCTGAAAAATGTCATGAATGCATGCCAAAATACTTTTGTACAATTTAAGCAAATATTTAATAAGCAAATAACAAATATTATTCGTACTAAATTCCTTTAATATTCTAATCCCTAATTTGGGGCGTTACAACTCTCCCCTCCTTAAGAAATTTCGTCCTCGAAATTCATACTTGATTCAAATAATTGCGGATACTGAGCCTTCATGATTTCCTCTGGTTCCCAAGTTGCTTCCTCAATTCCATGATGTTGCGAGAGAACTTTTACTAACTAGATCTTGACTTGTTTGATGTTGTTTCACTTCTGCGCTAGTATGGAAATTGGCCCTTCTTCATACGACAAATCCTGTTGTACCTGAATCTCTTGCACCGGAATCTTATGTGAGGCGTCAGATCGGTACCTCCTCAACATAGAAACATGAAACACATCATGCAGTTTGGCCAATTCTCTAGGAAGAGCTAACTGATAAGCTACGGGTCCAACCTTCTTCAGAATTTCATAAGGCCCAATGAATCGTGGACTGAGCTTACCCTTCTTCCCAAACCGAAGTATGTGTTTCCATGGTGACACTTTTAGAAACACCTTATCACCCACTTGAAACTCAATATCCTTCCTTTTTAAATCAGCATAAGACTTTTGCCTATCCCTGGCAGCTTTCAATCTTTGTCGAATAATCTGAATCTTTTCTTCCGTATCTTTCACAATTTCTGGCCCGATCATCTTGTTTTCACTCAACTCCGTCCAACATACCGGAGTTTTACACTTCCTACCATACAACGCTTCATAAGGTGCCATGTCGATGCTCGTCGATAATCATTGTTATAAGCAAACTCCATCAAAGTCGATAATTATCCCAACTCTCGAAACTCTAACACACAACCCTCAACATATCTTCCAAAATCAGATAACTCGCTCGATGTCCATCATGCTGGGATGAAAAGCGATTATTAAACTTAAGTTGAGTACCCAATGCTTCTCAAACTTTTCCGTAATCTCGAAGTAAATCGAGGATCGTGATCAGAAATAATCGATAATGGTACTCCATGCAGTCTTACAATCTCATTCACATACAAATCTGCAAGCCTATCCAATGAATAGTCAGAACGAATAGGTAGAAAATGAGCAGATTTGGTGAACTTATCTACAATAACCCATACCGCATCATGCTTCCTTTGAGTAAGAGGAAGTCCAGTGACAAAGTCCATGGTAATATTATCCCATTTCCATTGAGGAATAGGAATAGGATTTAACAAACCAGATGGAACCTGGTGCTCAGCCTTAACCTGCTGGCATGTCAGATATTTTGCTACATAATCCACAACATCCCGTTTCATACCGACCACCAAGAATCTCGCTTCAAATCTGATACATCTTGTTTCCACCGGATGCATAGTAAATCTTGACATGAGCCTCAAACAATATCTTCTTCTTGATTCTTCATTGGTCGCACATACAACCGGTCCTTATAATACAATTCACCATCACCCTGCACAGAAAAATCAATCTGTTTACCTTCCTGAGTAGCCACGATAAGTTGTTGTAACTTATCATCAGCTCTTTGAGCATTACAAATCTCCTGTCTCAAAGTGGGCCTTGCTAACAATTGAGCCATCAAGGCTCCATCAGATCCCGACTTCCATCCAGTCTGCTTTAGTGACAATGCTGAGATAGTCTTTCGACTTAAGGCATCAGCTACAACATTAGCCTTACCCGGATGGTAGTCCACAATACAATCATAGTCTTTAAATAATTCCAACCAACGTCGTTGTCTCAAATTGAGTTCCTTCGTATGGCAGATACTTGGACTCTTATGATGCATGAAAATTCTACACCTTTCACCATACAAATAGTGTCGCCAAATTTTTAAGGCAAACACTTCTGCTGTAAGTTCCAGATCATGTGTAGGGTAATTCTGTTCATGAGTCTTTAGTTGCCTAGAAGCATAAGCAACTACCTTACCTTCCCGCATCAAAACACACCTAGACCGGTCCCGGATGCATCAAGATACATAACATACTCCTTACCAAATTAGTAGGTTGAACTAATACATGAGCTTCAGTAAGCATATTCTTCAACTGATCAAAACTACTATGACATCTATCAGACCATTCATACTTCACTCCCTTTCGCAAAAGTTTAGTTAAAGGGGATGCTATCACTGAAAACCCCTTAACAAACCGACGGTAATAACCAGCCAGACCCAGAAAACTTCTTACTTCCGTCACATTCCGTGGCCGCTTCCAATTAACAATAGTCTCTATCTTACTAGATCAACTCTAATTCTTTCGTAAGAGACCACACGACCTAAAAATGATATCTCCCGAGCCGTAAATCACATTTACTCAACTTAGCATATAATCGTCTTTCCCGAGGTCTCAGTAATACAATTCGGAGATGCTCACTATAATCATGTTCATTCCTATAATAGACCAGGATATCATCAATAAACACCACAACAAACTGGTCCAAATAAGGCCTGAACACTCGATTCATTAGATCCATAAATGCTGCTGGAGCATTAGTTAACCCGAATGGCATTACCAGAAATTCATAATGTCCATAACGAGTCCTAAATGCAGTCTTCGATACATCCACATCCTTTACCCGAAGCTGATAGTACCCCGATCGTAGATCTATCTTCGAAAACACTCCTGCGTCTCTTAATTGATCAAATAAATCGTCAATCCTTGGCAGTGGATACCTATTCTTCACTGTGACTCTATTTAACTGCCTGTAGTCGATGCACATTCTCAGTGTACCATCCTTCTTCTTCACAAATAACACCGGTGCACCCCACGGTGATACACTTGGTCTAATAAACCCCTTATCTATAAGTTCTTGTAACTGCAACTTCAACTCCTTTAACTCAGTAGGAGCCATTCTATACGGTGCTCTGGATATAGGAGCGGTACCAGGCACAACTTCAATAGATAACTCCACTTCCCTTTCGGAGGGAGTCCAGCAATTCCTCGGGAAAACATCCGGAAACTCATTCACTACAGGAATCTCAAGCAGTTTGTCCTTAGCACCATCCTTCGGTGAATCAAGTACAAAAGCTAGATAAGCTTCACACCCCTTCCTGAGAAGCTTTTGAGCTTGCATAGCAGATACTACATTAGTCAGAGCACGTGTGCAACCACCATGAAATACAAGCTCGATCGGTCAGCCTCCTCAAGAAAACTGTTTTAGCCTTACAGGTCAATTCTCGCCGATGTTTAGATAGCCAATCCATACCCAGAATCAAATCGAATTCGTGAAACGGCAACTTAATCAGATCCACTGCATACTCACTTTCTTGAATCTTAATAGGACAATTCCTAACCACCTGATTCACCAACACACTACTACCCAGAGGACTAGTTACATGCATGTCATATTCTAACTGATCTATAAGCATCTCCTTAACAAACATTTCTCCAGCACAGATATATGAATGTGAAGATCCAGGATCAATTAATGCATACAATTCAGAACCAAAGAGAGAAACCATACCAGCAATGACATCTGGTGCATCCTGATCCTCACGAGCTTTCAGTGCATAAGCCCGAGCTGAAGCAGAAGGCACAACTGGTCGATTCACAGTTTCTGAGTGCGAGCTCAGATTAGCCCTGCTCTGATTATATCCGCCTCGTCCTCTTCCTCGACCTCTGTTCCCAACTGAAGCATGTGAAACCTCTCCACTAGCTTGTGCCATCTTAGACTGTCTCATAGGGCAATTTGCAATCATATGCTCCGTACTGCCACAACAAAAACATGCACCTGTAGCTCTCCAGCAGACACCCCAATGGTGAATAGAGCAGTGTGGGCACTCCGGAGTACTAAAACCTCGACCCCCAGAGGAACTCCTACTAGAAGCAGTCGATGTAGGAAAGTTTTGTTGCCTTCCCCTCATCACAGATCTCTGAGCAACTCTCGGTGCAGAGGAAGTACCTTTCCACTTCGTTTCCCCGGCCCACCTCCTCTATTAAAGCCTCTTCTCGACTTCTTTCTTTCCGATCGTCTCTTGTCTTTCTACTTTTATTCCAAATTACCAACCGATGGTAAGTAACTTGTTGTAACATAGAAAACGCTGCCAGATGCTCCTTGATCGAATCATGCAATCCCTCCTCGAATTGATGACATCGGAACTCTTCAGTCAGTACAAATTCAGGGGCATACTTACTAAGCCGATTAAACTCCCGATCATACTCAGCAACAGACAAACTCCTCTGCTTAAGATTCAGGAATTGCTTCCACCGATCCTTCCTGTAAGCTTCCGTCACATACTTAGTATTAAATTCTTGGGCAAAGAATTCCCAAGTCAGAGGCACCGGTAGCTGAGGACTCCTAAGGACAAACTTCCACCATTCATAAGCTGCTCCCTGTAGTAGGGAAACAACACAGTGAACCATCTGCTCTGCTGGACAACAAATCTCATCCAGTACCCTCTTCACCTTCTCAATCCAGAACTCGGCCCCTTCAGATTCCTCCAGAGAAGTCCCAGAAAATTCTTCAGCCCCATACTTCCTCAACTGATCAATCGGAGCCTTAGGTGTTGTCATTCGATGTAGCAAAGTCATCATATCCTGGGACAGCTTCATCAAAGCTTCTCCCTAAGCTGGAGGAGGAGGTGCAACCTCAGCTTCACCTCGATTGACCCTTGACGGTCCAGGTAGTTCTGAATGAGTTTGCTCCGGCTGATTACTCTCAGCAACTTCGTCACCAATTTCGTGAGATCCTTCCATCATAATTTTCTAAAGACAAAACATGGGACACCGCATTAGGCCAAAACACAACTTAGACACTCAACGGAAAACAATAGGCAAGCCGTGGTTAAACCAGAATCGCCTAAATCGCTCGATACCAAAAGATGTAACACCCAAATACCCCGGGAGGATACATGGATGCCACCCAAGATGTAATGCATAAAACCAAACATCACATCGATATTTATTTTATTTAGTAACTCAAACCCACACATATATTACATATTGTAAATCTCGAGCAAATCCAAAGAATATTTACAAGTCCAAACAAAGGAAACAAAATACATTTTCAAACTTTATGAACACTCCTTTGGCGGTAAGATGAGACTTGTCCCGTCTTTAAACTCTTCGCTCGAACCTACACGGCAAATCCACCGTGCTAAGCATATAATGAGTGAGTAATAACTAATCTAATTTAATGGATTATCATATAAAATTTAACTTCGAGCGTAAGCATCTGCAAGAAGAAACATTTATCGAAAATCGGACATAACACATTTGATGCATGATTCACTTACTTATCGAATCGGATATCACAAGAGGGTATAAACCCGTCGAAATCATAATCTGATTTTGTCAAACACATATCAAGACTGTAAATCCATTTACGAAGCGGGTAACGGACTTATACAGAGATACCATAATTAGTATCGGCAGGAGAGACATATGTCTCAATATCGAAACACCAAAGTGTCAAATAACAGAGCAATTGCAGACCCTTCTAGCGTACCTATTTACCTGAACTAGACTTAACAGTTTAAAACAAAACAAGGTCATTTCGGACATTTCATGTGCAGGCAATTAGCACTTCAATAAATCAATCCTAGACATCATCTAGGTTGACTCACAAAATTGACTATCCAAATTACTTATCAAATTATTTACTCAGACATTTACCAAAACGCCTTTACGCTTATTGCCTCGAAGTCCCGGCAATATCTAGCAGTGGTCGTTCCTCTATAATAGGGAACACAGATACAAATTACTATTTTGCATAATTACTGTATGAAGAATGAGTATGATGCATGTTCATAACAAATTCCGGGACTAATTCTAAATTCCGAATTTGTATTCTATAATTCACAACTTACATTATTGAATCCTTAATTCTTAATTAAATCTGAAAAATTACAAATTTCACATAAAGAGGTAGAAAATTTTCTTACGAATCCAACGCTTCGAGAATCAAGTCATTCGGAGGTCGGATGACAAAGATATGGTCAAAATAGTGAAGCTTATCACACACAAGTCGACTTATACTTATACAAGTCGACTTACATAACACGACAAGTCGACTTATGCTTACACAAGTCGACTTATCCATTAAAACACACACAAGTCGACTTATACTTATACAAGTCGACTTATATAACACCACAAGTCGACTTACACTTCATAACTCGACTTATTGAAGAGCAGAGATGACATTTTCATGCAATAAGTCGACTTATACACCACAACAAGTCGACTTATATAATTGTTCATCGTCTTTTTCACCAAACCAGACGTAACAACAAAGTTTTCTTCCATTTTTCTTTAACTTCATCACTTTAAAACTAACTTATTTAGCATTTCTAACCTATCAAAATCATCAGAAACAACTTTATACTCGAAAGATCACAAAACTTAACATTCCAACTTTTTTCTCTCTCTCTCGATAAACTTTCAAAATTCATATTTTATCCTTTTTTCTTGGTTTTCCATCTCAATAGTCCACGGTATCTATCATTTTCTCCATAAACCACTACATCTCATTAAACTCTAGATTTAGTAGCTTAAACCTCACACTATAACTCACATATGTCACCAAGAAAAGCGAGCATAAACTCAAACCATATATATATATATATATATATATATATATATATATATATATATATATATATATATATATATATATATATATATATATATATATATATATATATATATATATATATATAATCTTTTAAACCATAACAGAAACACCTTTTCTTCATCAACTTACAGAATCACCGTAGCCTTACTTCTAAACCCATGCATGCATGTTTATATTTACACACACAACTTACATTTCATCACCGAAAATTTGCTTCTCTAACCATACAAGCACATGCCACAGTAGTACAACATCGTTTATAACAAGTAAAACCCAACTTAAATGTAACTTACTTGATTCAACTTTTATTTCAAAGAATAACTAATAAACCCAATATACGAGCATCGATGGAGAAGAAGAACGGTGAAGAACATATGCGACAGAGACAGTTTTAATATAACTCATCAGACCATGTGTGTAACATGCACATCATTCACGTATCTTCACTTTTTTTTTGTTTTTAAGCCATATGTCACCTTGCATGCGAACCGCCAGTAAGTAATCTAGTTATTTTCGTATTTTAGTATTTTTAATATTTTTTATCAAAATTTTTTTATTATTTTATTAATAAATTATTCTTGTTAAATAACCAAAAACATTGTTTTGAATTCTTATAACAAACAAATACCCAAAAGTTCCAGACAACTTCCGAAAATTCACCAAAATTCCGTCATAAAATAATGACTCGTCTGATAAATTTTCAACTCAAAATTAATTCACCATCAATTTCTAAAATATTTGAAGTATACAAAATTACTAAAATTATATTAATATTGTCCGAACAATTCAGAAATCTCATTAAACCAATTTACCCGAAAAATGTCATGAATGTATGCCAAAATACTTATGCACAATTTAAGCAAATATTTAATAAGCAAATAACAAACATTATTCGTACTAAATTCCTGTAATATTCTAACCCCTAATTTGGGGCATTACACAAAGGGCATCACCAAGAACTCATAATGTCCATGGTGTGTCCTAAAGGCTGTCTTTTCCACATCTTTTGGGCTCACCCTGATTTGGTGATAACCGAATTTTAAGTCCAACTTGAAAAAGATCTTTGATCCATGAAGTTCGTCCAATAACTCATCAATCATAGGAATGGAGAATTTATCTAACACTGTGGCCCGATTTAAAGCCCTATAGTCCACACAAAACCTCCAACTGTTGTCCTTTTTCCGCACTATCAATACTTGGCTTGAATAAGGGCTAACACTGGGCTGAATGACTCCGGCTGTCAACATCTCCTCCACTAGTCTTTCTATTTCTGTTTTCTGGCATTGAGGATACCTATATGGCCTGACACTAACAGGTTCTGCTCCCTCCCTTAAGTTTATCACATGATCTATCTCCCTAGGTGGTGGCAATCCCCTTGGCATGTCAAAAACAATCTCATATCCCCTCAACAGTGACTGCACATTTTCAGGTAACCCACCAAATTCCCTATTCTCATTCTGCTACAAAATGCCGACTTGTAATATGAACAATTCATCTCCCTCTTCAGTTTGCTTCATCAAGGACTTCAGCCCAATCATCCCTCGTGTTAAACTAGGATCCCCCTTCAATTTCACCCATTTTTCCTTCTCCTGAAACTTCATAGTCAAATCAGCCCAATTAATCACCACTTCTCCCAAAGCTTGTAACCATTTGATCCCTAGTATTAAATCACAACCATTGAGGGTCATTGGAAGATAATCTTCCATTATGTGGTATTGCTGAACCACTAATGGAATTCCCCTACAAACTCCCTTACTCTTCACCGTAACCCCATTTCCTATAACCACTCCATAACCCTTAGTTTCCTCTAATTCTAACCCCAACTGCTCCACTAGCCTCATGGAAATGAAATTGTGAGAGGCACCCAAATCCACCAAGCAAATCATCTCCAATTCCCTGATCTTTCCCCTCATCTTCATAGTCTTTGGCATAGTCAATCCCACTACCGAACTCACTGCTAATTCAGCACTCTCTTCTTCCTCTCCCTCACTTTCGGTCCCTACCTCTTGATCTAGCACTAAGAGAACTTGCAACTGCTTATTCTTGCATCGGTGTCCCGGAGTGAATTTCTCATCACACTTAAAGTACAACCCCCTATCCCTCTTTTCCTGCCATTCCGAGGCTGAGAGCCTTTTAAATCTAGAGTCCCGAACACTCCTCTCACTTTTTTCTCCCTCTCTTCGACCTTCCCTCTCTGTGAGCCCCCCTTTGGTTTCCCCCAATCTGCTCATGCTACTCTGTCTACTATTCCTATAATTCCTCATCTCCCAATATTTCTCTTCTATCCCTAAAGCAGTCTCAATTATCTCAGTCAGTCCTCGAGGCTTTAGCAAACTCAATTCATACCTGATTTGGAGTTGCAGCCCTTTAATGAAGATGCACTTCATCACCTCTGGCGTTAACTCCCGGCAGGATGCAGCTAAGGCCCAAAATCTCTTCCGATACTCCAGAACCGTCCCTTCTTGCTTGATAGACAGAAATTGTTAACATATACTGCCCTCGTGGAGGAGTCGAAAATGCCGAAAGAGCATACCTTTCAATTCCCTCCAGTCCAGAATCACCCCCGTGGCTTCGACTGTCCGATACCAGTCCAAGGCTTCTTCGTCAAAACTCATGGCCGCCAACTCCACCTTTTCTTCCTCCGTATACCTCCCAGCAGAGAAGAAACGTTCTGCCCTATTGACTCATGTGTCCGGGTCTTCTCCCTTGAAAATAGGCATCTCAATCCTCCTAGGTTTGCAGTCGCGCCTCCAGTCCGGTGGTCAGGGGTCGTTGTCGGCGTGCCCCCTTCTCTAGCGCTCACCAAGCCGATACCCTTCCCCTTCTTGGTACCACCTCCTCTCCTCTGGTTCGGTCCTAGCCTCACCGGCGCACCTCTCATCTCTTCTCTCGTCTTCTCCCTCGCGTCGATCATGTTTCGGGTATCATCCCCTCTCCAGCTCGTTTTCAAGCCCTAATTGCTCCCCGACTAAGTGTTTATTAGTCGGGTCATACCTGCCTGGCATCTGGAGCCTCTCGGGTCTCCCATGAGTTTCGGGTGCTCACTCGACCCACCCGGATTCCTTCCCTTCATGACCTATACCCATTCTTGTATAAACGTCCTCTTTCATCTCCTCATTTCGTCCTCTCCTCAATCCCATCACTGACGATTCTCCTTCAACCATCTTCGTTGGATTCAGCTCTGTCGGTTCTGGGCGTCTCTAAAGGGTGGTGATCGCTTACATCAACTGATCAAACCTCCTACTAATTTCTTCCTTCTGCTCTCCCTTAACTCCTTCGAGTTGCTGGTTTACTTTCGCCCTCAATGATTCTCGCTCCATTTGCAGCCCGACTTTGATATCTTCTACTTCTTTTTTCCAATACATTCATCCTTGTATCCTGCTTCTTTGCCGCCATGCCTAGAATCGGATGCTCTGCTACCAAAATGGTAAACCCTGCACAATGATCTTCTTCCACAGCACAATGCACACAAGCACAACACAATATTGGCAACACACAATAGTAGCAATAATAGTGTCTATATTGATTGATCTCAAAACCAGTAAAAGAAAAAGGATAAATATGCTAGGATTCGAGGTCCTAGCCCCTCCAGCCTTAGGTCACTCTACGTAAATGACAGAATCAAAACTTGCATGCTATTCTCCTCACTCCTGTACTGTTTTATTCTTCTATCAGAATAACTAACTTTCCCCTCCTATGACAACTTTACCCACCCTTGTTTTCCCCATATGACAAGGTCTACCCCTCCAAGCCATTGGTTTTTCTTCTATGGTAAGTGAACCTAATTTCTTCTTGGTCTCAATGCTTGATTTCGCCAAGGCTGGGTATTGGTGTTGTTGTTTGATGAGCGCCGATAGTTGTTGTTTGAGTGATTGCCTTAACGATAATTGTTAGTGGTCGGCTGCCTCTGAGCTACTGCAGCAGTGATCTGATGTAGTGCCGGTTTACGTTCGTCTTCGTGTTTCAAAAATAACTCATGATCAACGAGCTTTTCATACAGCTCTTCATAAGTGACAGGTGTGTCACGAGATCGGATGGCAGCAGAGATTTCTCGAAACTCAGATCCAAGACCACTAAGGATCTTGACAATGAGTTCGTCATTGCTAATAGGGGCTCCGGCAGTGGCAAGCTCATCAGCAAGCGATAGAATTTCCCGAAGATAGGCTGCAACAATTTGGGTGTTTTTATGATGGCGAGCAAGTTGATCCCTGAGACTGAAAATTCTAGTCTGGGATTTGTTTGCAAAAGCGGTGTGGAGAGTGGTCCAGGCAATGTTGGCGGACGGTGCATTGGCTACAGTAGACGCGAGTGTGGGATCAACAGATGTCATTAAGGCATTTTGGATGAGTTGGTCTTGTCGAAACCAATTGTGATAGGTCGGATTTGGTGTGGATTGGTTGTTTTGGGTGATTGTTTTGCTAGGAGCAACGGTGGAGCCATCGAGATGGCCATACAAGTTGTAATCGTTCAACAACATGGATATTTGAGCCTTCCATGTTGCGAAATTTTGAGAGCCAGTGAGTTTGATCGGTAGTTGTGTTGTAGGGTTGAACTGCACAATGACAGTGGATGGGGTGTTGTCGGCGTTAAGGACTGAGGTAGAGGGAGCCATCTGATCGAGAGTGGAAGTGGGTGGGAAAAAAAACTCGTGAGAGCGTGTTTAGGCTCTGATACCATAAAAGAGTGTAAGCTCTGTTCATTGATGAATTGAGGATGGGTATATATGCTCATCAAGATTTACAAAGATTACACAAGATTCACTGTTTAGAAATTCAAACTCTACAACAACTCTTATCATATAGGAAGTTAACAGAATATTTGATATTACAACCATAACAGATGTTTGACCATATCAAAGAGATAAAGTCAGCAATTGAGTCCGCTATTACAGCTGAGGTGGATGATATTGTGGTGGATAATCTGGAGAAAGATGATATTGAGAAACTCTTTGAGGGCTCTGAGCTGGTAGAGATTGCTGGAACTAGCAAGATGGAGGTTGAGAATGCAAAACTGAAAGCAGACCTTGCTTCTGCAATCATCGTTATATGTTCTCTCTGCCCCGAAATTGAGTATGCATCACTAGATGATAGTAAAGTTGATAGTTTACTGAAGAATACTGCAGAGAAGACAGCTGAAGCTTTGCGGATGAAAGATAAATATGCAAAGCAACTCCAATCTACGCTTAAGGCAAAGCAAAAGGAGTGCTTGTCATATAAGAAGCGCATTCAAGAATTAGAGCAGAGATTGTCTGATCAATACGTGCAAGGACAGAAACTTTCAGATAGTAAGGTCTTGTCAAATTTCAGACACCCATCTGTGGAGGCCAGTGACTACAAACCAGAGAGCTGTGATGGTGGAGAAGTGCATATGCCTTGTGCATCAGCATCAGAGCCCATGGATGAAATTTCAAGCATTTCCAGTTCCATGGATTCAAAGCTTGAGCATTTCATTAGGCAGCCAAGCAAAGGCCGAGAAGGTGTTGATGATCATATGATGGATTATTCTAGGATGCTTAATACTCGGTTGGACTCATCAATGTTGGAGCCCCACCGTGAAGAACTGCAAGTCGGTGATAAAGATAGGAAAGATAAGATGGTCAGAAAATTGGGAATCAATGACAAACAGTTCCACTGCCAAGAGCTTGCCTGAGCCTGTAAACTTACCTTTCTGTTCCAGTTGCTGAATCTAAACTTAGTGGTGATCTCATGGCAGAATTGCAGGGTGTACTGGCCGAAAAATCAAATCAATTAAGTGACACCGGAAACAAACTGAGAGCTGCTATGGAGGAGATTGTTGTTCTCAATAGGGAGCTGGAAATGAGTCGAAAGCTCCTTGATGAATCTCAGGTCACTTTTATGAACTACATGTTCTTTACGTACTTAATTGCAATTGTGGTTTTCTAAGTTTTGTTTCAGAAATTGCAGCTGGCAGGTCTTGTCTTCAATGTTTTGTGTCATCTCCTTGCCCTGTTTATGCTAAGTTTTAACTATCCTATATCCTTCTTATGTGATGTAGCATGGATGGATCTTCTCTGAAGTGTATTTCATAATTCATATGTAATAGTCAACTTAGCGGCAGACTCTTATCTAATTAAATGACGTATGGATACAGTTGGGAGTTGGCAGACCCTCAACTGCATTTTTTTTCTGCATTCTTTATAGTTGGAAAAAAATGCCTTCAGCTTTGTAATCTTAGAAATCGATCATGAAAAATTATCTTCCATAAAGAAGGTTTCTTTCTTAAAGCTTGGGCAATCCATGTAGCATCCGGTTTTCTACATTTGCTAAATTTCCCTTGCTTTGATGAGCACAAGAATTGGTATTTAAGTACTGCATTAGCTTTACCAAAAAAGCATGATATCCTCTCTTGATGTTGCCTAAATTTTTTCCGTTCTTGGTTACGTCCAATAATAGCTAGAGCTAGGTGTTATACTGAACCAGACTATAGGCAAGATTAGCTATTAGGCATGGAGGTGGTAGGTAGTAATTTTTTGTGCTTAGTCTTGTAATAATGTATATTTCCCTATTCTGAAGCTCTTCACATTTTTCCTGATGCAACAGATGAATTGAACTCACTTGGAGAATTGTCTACATGAAGCAAGAGAGGAAGTACAAACCCATATCTGTGCCGTTGATAGGAAAGCCTCAGAGTACAGTTCATTATAGGAAAGCCTCATAGTACAGTTCATTGCGTGCATCTTTTCTGAAATTGCATGGCCTTTTTGGAAGATTTCGAAGCACTGTGCTTACTGCTGGAGGAGTTGACTACTTTGCCGACTCCCTCTGTGCTTTTGCCAAATCTTTGGCCAAGTAAGATCTGCCAGAATCCTTGGAGTTTCTTCTTATGAGGACTGTTTTGTCTGGTCGTCTGCACGCGTTCTTATTTTCTTTACTTGTGTTAATTTTTGTGCCAAAATTGAAGGGATAGATCATTGTCTTTTATTATGCAAACTCATTGTTATATTTACATTAATATTTGGATTCAATGCCTCATCAAGTATTCATCTGATGTTGCTACAGAAAAGAGAGAAAACTCTAGATTTTTTTTTAAATTCTTCTCATTCCAACCTGCCAAAGAAGTTAGGAACCCTCGGAGGAGGACCTTGTATTTTTTTCCATTTTCAAAAGTGTTGGACCAATGGTGGTTGACAAATTAAATAACACTTATGTTTTGATAATAATAAAATGTATAGAATTGGTTAAGAAATTATTTCAGGTGATTTGGATTCAAATACATTAAGACTGCATCAATTTTGAATGGACAAGACATAAATCATGGTGAAATCAAGAAAGAAATAATCTTCATCATGCTAGAGACATTAAATATGAAGATTATAGAAGATTTGATTGAATATATCCGTTGGAGTCAGCAACAAGTCGACCAACATTTCATAAGTCGACTAATAAATTAAAGATCATCAGATGGGGGTTAAAATAAGTCGACTAAAATGTTACAAGTCGACTACAAATCAATTGAATAGGAATACTAGTCGACTATCATGACACTAGTCAACTGATCGAAGAGCGAAGTTAAAGCCTGCAGTGAAAAAGGCTAATACTAGTCGACTATCACAGCTCGACTAGTCGACTATTAGGTAGCTGACTATAAGGTACTAGTCGACTATAACAGCTCGACTAGTCGACTATCAGGTGAAGTTGAACAAAATTTGTCCGGATCAATCGCAAATGGAAAGGAGATAATTTTGCAACATCTATAAGAAATCACTAACAGCTAGAAGAGGATTTATAACGTCTATATTCTTCTCTAGACTTCAGATAAATAGTGGTTTATCAAGGGATCAAACTACCGAAATCCAAAAAGAAAAAGAGTTCCACTATTGTTCTAAACTTGCTCTATATTGTTCTTAGCTTATGTCAAATCTGTATTTAGCATTGTTCTTTCATCTTTATCTCATTGTTATTGTGAGTTGAGTGATTAGAGGAGAATCACTTGTGAGGTAGGATTTGTGCCGAAAGACAAATCATTTGTAAAGGTAGTTTGAGCCGAAAATCAAGTGGTGTTGGTAGGATTTATGCAGGAAAACAAATCAGTTGTAAAGGTAGCTTGAGCCGGAAATCAAGTGGTGTTGTAAGAGTTCACACTAAACTAAAAAGTGTGTAGTAAAGTGGTTTGACAAATCTTAAGTGGGAGCTTAGGTAGAGGACGTAAGTCTTAGCACCGAACCTCTATAAAAACAGTGTTTGCTCTTCTTCCTTACTCTTTGCATTTAAATTTATTTAAATTGTTTTGTGTGAATTAACTTCTGATTTTATTGTACAAATTTACGAATAACTTTAAAGATCTATTTAACCCCTTCTAGATCGTTTACAAAAAGAACTCAACGGAGTTTGGATTTTGTCAAAATTGAGTTCCTTGTTCACTATGGTTTATGTTTGCAGTCTGACCATTTTAGTCTTTGTACTGATTTGAAGCATACTGAAATTATACCCAATATTTCATTCACAATGAGTATTGCAGCAGTTTAATTGTTTTCTCTTTACATCTTTCAGTTCGATCAGTGACAAAGATGACGATGCTACGGTCGATCTGATCCATATTCTTGCAGATATAGTTGGTTTCTTATCAAGGCACCGAGAAGAGCTGCTTCAAAAGTGTCCGAAGCTTGAGCCCATGAATGAACTGCTTCAGAAGGAATTGGAGCATACAAAGAAGCTGGTTACCACGTTATGTGAAAAACATCAACTTGAGAAGCAGGTATTTTAATCTCGCTAATTGTTCTGAACTGCTTTTAAAAATATTTGGAAATCTATTGGAATACTCTGCAAGTTACACATTCAGCCAATGTTATGAATACCGTATCGGACTCGGTACCGGATTGAGCTTTGAAGCGGGCAGTGCGGTACCGATCGATCTTGAGTACCGCTTTGATATTTTTAAATTTATAAAATAGTCCCTAAATTTTTAAAATTGAAAAATAGTCCATATTGATATATTATACAATCATCAGATATTTTACTAGTTTATTGCTTTACATCAACCATACTTTAAAAATCTTAATAATAAATAATAATGACAATTAATTTGAAATAACAATAATTTTAAATATTTTACATATAAATAATAATCACAATTAATATAAATAAAGACAATCATCATCATACAATTATAAAACTAAGAATAATAGAAAGCATTTAAAATATTACAATCATACAATTTCATCATTATAATAAATAATATTACATATCTACATCAAAAGATTCAAAACATCCGATAAAAAACAATAAATATTACAAAAGGTTGATGACGAATAAGCAATCAAGTAGAAGTTGAACTCAAACAAAATATTACATTTACATTACATACATATAATTTAACATAAACATCAATGATCAAATACAAGTAAAATTAAAAGAAGAGGAAAATAAAACACAAGTTCAATCGTCAATGGACGGATACCCGCTTGAACTGCACTGACCCCACTGATCATTTGGTGCAAAATCCTCATCATTGAGAGGAGCTTCATCATCATCATTCAAATTTAATGCACCAAATGACATGTCAATGCTTTCTCATCCAAGATCATCTTCCACATTCAAATCACTCACATCAACCAAATTCGGTTCTTCAGAAACCCAATCTGCCAAAATATCAATATTATCAATCGCAATTGGATCATTTGAACAACTTGTGCTACTAAGAGTCCTAGTAAACAATTACATTTAATTATTAGAAAATTATAAGAAATTATATAAATATTAATAATTAAAATAATGAAAATAACATACCTTTCCCGAAGCTTTAAATTGTAACGAACAAAAACCAAGTCATTCAACCTCTTATGCTCCAATCTATTCCTTTTCTTGGAATGGATAAATTCAAATGTGCTCCATTTTCGTTCACACCCAGTTGCACTCACACATTGACTTAACATTCGAATAGCAAACTTTCTCAAATCTGGAACACTACATCCGAAAAGATCCCATCAAGCAACTGCAAGTTATAAGAAAACAAAAGTAGTGTTATAAACAAAATAAAGTGATAAATAAATTTCAACAAATAAGAAATAGGAAATAAGTAATACCCGGAGAAAGAAGTCCTCTTTGTTGAATAGCGACCGACATTCCAAAATCTCCATAAGAGTACTTATAAGCCTCCATTTGTGTAGTTAAAGCAATTTGCATTGAGTCATGAGGAACAATTGTTGTAATTGTCATAAGCATTCATCTACTAACTTCAGCTTGCTTTTCAACATCCAGTCTAAAATACACACTGGGATTCAAAAATGCCCCAGCTACAAACAATGGAGAAGAAAGTTGTCTTTTCCTTCTCTCATTAACGATTGAGATATATGGCTCGTATAAAGAAGGCTTATGTTTCAGATTGGCCTTTATTGCTTCCGTTGCTCTCTCTATAGCATCAAAAATATAACCCATTGTTGGCTTTTCTTCACTATCAGCCAACCGAAGCACCCTCACTAAAGGCTCACAAACCCGGATAACGAATTAAGATGCCGACCAAAATTCCCTATCTTCCAGTATGATACTACAAACCTCCATTCCAGCATTAGACCTAGCATGCTGAGAGGTTACCCACTTATCACTTGTGAACATTTGCCTTAATTCCTTCCTCAACAAAAGAAAAGACTGAAGTGATAAGAAATTTGTTGCAAATCTTGTCACAGCAAGGCGACACAAATTCCTACCATTGGTAAATTCCCTTCTCATTAAATTTAAAATCCATGCACGATTATAAATAAATTTTGTCTCCTTCTTTGCCTTCTGCATGGTCTCATCAAAAACAGGAAAATACCTAGGATTTCCTATATCCTCCAGTATTAAGTCAATACAATGTGCAACACAAGGAGTCCAAAAAAATGAATTATAGGTTCTTTGCAACCTTTGTCCTGCCGCTTTATAAGCGGAATCATTATCAGTAATAAACTGAACAATATTTTCCACCCCTACTTCATTCACAACTTGATCAAATATCTCAAACAAAGTATCAGCATTTCTAATAAGGCCAGATGCATCAATCGATTTTAAAAACATAGAGCCATTAAAACAATAAACCAAAAAATTTATGATAGGCTCTTGTCTCCTATTCGTCCAACCATCACACATAATTGAGCATCCATTAATACCCCAATTCGCTCTTCTTTCAGCCAGATAAGCTCTCATTTCAGACACAGCACAACTCAAAAGTTTACCTCTTAAATCATCAACCGATGGTCCTTTGTATCCTGGACCATAAGAGGCTATGACATCTATCATAGGTTGATAATAATATGATTGAGAAGCATTAAATCACGAACCTGTATCATACCACCATCTAGCTACCGCCATATCCACATCAGGAGTCGATCTCTTGTCTCATCGCACTACTGAATTGAAGGTTGGACTCAGAGTTGTTCGTGGTGCAAAGAAACCAGCGATTGCCTTCTTCTCTTCCTCACTTCAGATTATACAGTTCTCGAGGTCGAGATGGAACACTACCAAGATCAGCACTACTACCACTACCACTACCACCTCCACCTCCAACATCTCCATAATCTCCACGAAAACCGGAAATGAACTTCCACTACCAATTTCAAGATTCAATCTTTCCTTCTATCTTTCTCAAATTGATGTTTTCAAGCAATGTCTTCATCGCCACTTCACATCATGACTTACTTTTTTACACGCTTCGACATCTCCTTTAACCCCAGCTAAATGTCTTTTCAATCGGGTGATTCCTCCACCTTTCAAATGCTTGTTACAAAACAAGCAAATGGTATGATTCTTTTGACCAGGAACCACACCAGCATGAGCCCAAGCTGGATCACTGTATCTTCCTAAAGGACCTGAACTAGATTGATCGGGAGTATTTGAACTTCCTTCCATTTATCTGTACACAAAAATGAATAACACATAATTTCAGTACATAATGACAATTCAATTCAACTCAATTCAATCCAATCCAATCCAATTCAATTCAATCAAATTCAATTCAATCAAATCCAATTCAATCAAATCCAATCCAATCCAATCCAATCCAATTTAATTCAATCCAATTCAATTCAATCAAATTCAATTCAATCAAATTCAATTCAATCAAATGCAATCCAATCCAATCCAATTCAATTCAATTCAATCCAATCCAATTCAATTCAATTCCAATTCCAATTCAATCCAATTCCAATTCAATCCAATTCAATCCAATTCAATTCAATTCAATCCACTTCAATTCAATCAATCCATTCATTCCAATTCCAATTCAATCAATACATTCAAATTCAATTCAATTCAATTTAATCAAATGCTATCCAATCCAATTCAATTCCAATTCCATTCCAATCTAATTCCATTTCAATTCCAATTCAATTCCATTATATTTCAATTCAATTCAATTCAATTGAATTCAATTCCAATTCCAATTCCAATTTAATTCATTCTAATTCAATTCAAAACATACTCCAACATACTCCAACAATTTACAATTTCATTCCAATTCAATCCAATTTAATTCAATTCAATTCAATTCCAATTCAATTCCAATTCAATTCCAATTCAATTCAATTCCATTCCAATTCAATTCAAATAAAATTCCATTCAATTCAATTCAAAACATACTCCAATGCTAACAATTACAAAACATTCATAATTCCATTTACATTCAATCAATTTTCAATCCAAATCCAAATTCCAATTCCATTCATTCAATTCAATTCAATTACATTTAATTCAATCTCATTCCAATCCAATCCAATCCAATCCAATTCAATTCAGTTCAATTTAATCCAATCCAATTCAATCAAATTCAATTCAATTCAATCAAATTCAATTCAATCTAATCCAATTCAATCCAATCTAATTCAATTCAATCCAATCCAATTCCATATTCAATTCCATTCATTCCATTAACTTCCAATTCAATTCAATGCAATCCAATTCCAATTCCAATTCCATTCATTCCATTAACTTCCAATTCAATTCAATGCAATCCAATTCCAATTCCAATTCAATTCCAATTCAATTCCAATCCAATTCAATCCAATCTAATCCAATCCAATTCAATCTAATCCAATTCAATTTAATTCAACACAATCCAATTCAATTCAATCAAATTCAATCAAATTCAATCCAATCCAATCCAATTCAATCCAATCCAATCCAATTCAATCCAATTCAATTAAATTAAATTCAATCCAATCCAATTCAATTCAATTCAATTCCAATTCCAATTCAATTCAATTCAATTCTAATTCCATTCAAATTCTATTAAATTCAATTCCATTCCATTCCAATTCCAATTCAATTCCAATTTAATTCCATTCCATTCCAATTCAATTCAATTAAAATTCCATTCAATTCAATTCAAAACATACTCCAATCCTAACAATTACAAAACATTCATAATTCCATTTACATTCAATTAATTTTCAATCCAAATCCAAATTCCAATTCCATTCATTCAATTCAATTCAATTACATTTAATTCAATCTCATTCCAATCCAATCCAATCCAATCCAATCCAATCCAATTCAATTCAATTCAATTCAGTTCAATTCAATCTAATCCAATTCAATCCAATTCAATTCAATTCAATCAAATTCAATTCAATCTAATCCAATTCAATCCAATTGGATTCAATCCAATCTAATTCAATTCAATCCAATCCAATTCCATATTCAATTCCATTCATTCCATTAACTTCCAATTCAATTCAATGCAATCCAATTCCAATTCCAATCCAATCCAATTCCAATCCAATCCAATCCAATCCAATCCAATTCAATTCAATCTAATCCAATTCAATTTAATTCAACACAATCCAATTCAATTCAATCAAATTCAATCCAATCCAATCCAATTCAATCCAATCCAATCCAATTCAATCCAATTCAATTAAATTAAATTCAATCAAATTCAATCCAATCCAATCCAATTCAATTCAATTCCAATTCCATTCAATTCAATTCAATTCTAATTCCATTCAAATTCTATTAAATTCAATTCCATTCCATTCTAATTCAATTTCAATTCCAATTTAATTCCATTCCATTCCAATTCAATTCAATTAAAATTCCATTCAATTCAATTCAAAACATACTCCAATCCTAACAATTACAAAACATTCATAATTCCATTTACATTCAATCAATTTTCAATCCAAATCCAAATTCCAATTCCATTCATTCAATCCAATTCAATTACATTTAATTCAATCTCATTCCAATCCAATCCAATCCAATCCAATCCAATCCAATTCAATTCAATTCAATTCAGTTCAATTCAATCCAATCCAATTCAATCCAATTCAATTCAATTCAATCAAATTCAATTCAATCTAATCCAATTCAATCCAATTGGATTCAATCCAATCTAATTCAATTCAATCCAATCCAATTCCATATTCAATTCCATTCATTCCATTAACTTCCAATTCAATTCAATGCAATCCAATTCCAATTCCAATTCAATTCAATTCCAATCCAATTCAATCCAATCCAATCCAATCCAATCCAATCCAATCCAATCCAATCCAATCCAATCCAATTCAATTTAATTCAACACAATCCAATTCAATTCAATCAAATTCAATCCAATTCAATCCAATCCAATCCAATTCAATCCAATCCAATCCAATTCAATCCAATTCAATTAAATTAAATTCAATCAAATTCAATCCAATCCAATCCAATTCAATTCAATTCCAATTCCATTCAATTCAATTCAATTCTAATTCCATTCCATTCCAATTCCAATTCAATTCCAATTTAATTCCATTCCATTCCAATTCAATTCAATTAAAATTCCATTCAATTCAATTCAAAACATACTCCAATCCTAACAATTACAAAACATTCATAATTCTATTTACATTCAATCAATTTTCAATCCAAATCCAAATTCCAATTCCATTCATTCAATCCAATTCAATTACATTTAATTCAATTCATTTCAATCCAATTCATAATTCCTTTTACATTCAATCAATTTTCAATCCATATCCCAATTCCAATTCTATTTAATTCATTCAATTCCAATTTCAATTCCATTCATTCCAATTCCATCCATTCCAATTCTAATTCCATTCATTCCAATTCCATAATTTTATACTTAACTAATTATTTATCAAAATCAATACCCAAATATTAAAATTAATGATTATTTAACAAATATAAAAATGTGACAATTAATGATTACCAATTTTAATTATCAATTAATCAATTTAACATTTAATTATTAATGTCACATTTAATCAATTAATTGTCAATTGTTCAATTTGCTTTAAATGTTGCTTTGATTTTAACTATCAAACTCAATTTCAATTTTCAAACTCAATTTCACAAACTCAATCAAAACAACCGAATTGGGATTCAACTCAATTTCACAAACTCAATTTCACAATTTCAAACTCAATTTCATAAACTCAATTTCACAAACTCAATCAATCCAATTTAACCTTCAAGCCTTCAAAGTTCAAACCATTATTTTCGGATTCATTTTCCCCAATCAATCATTCAAACCTTCATCATCCGAAATCAACTGATTTTTTTCCCCAATCACCTTCATCCGAAATCAACCTTACCACTCTACCATTTTCGGACATTTTCCCCAATTCCATTTCCACCATTTTCCCCTCATTCCCAATCCTCATCAACAACAGCAAATCAACAACTCCTTAACAACACCTACGAATCTAGGATCACAGCAGCAATCAACAACAAAATTTCATTAAAAATTAAACACAAAGTCAAAAACATACACCCAAAACAATCGGGTCTCCGGTGAGGGTCGGGCGTCGGGTCTTTCTTCGGTGGTCGTGTTGTGCGTCGACGACGAGGAGGACGGAGGAGCAGGCGGCAAGGAGCGGCGAGGACGGAGGAGCAGATCGGAGGAGCGACGAGCAGATCCGAGGAGGGAGGAGGAAGGACCAGATCCGGGGAAGGGACGAGCAGCGGCGACACCAGATCCGACGACGGACGAGGCATGACGATTTAGAGGCGAGGGACGAGCAATGCGGCGGCAAGGCGAGGGAAGAGAGAAACTGAAGAACGAAGATGAAGAGAAGGTCGGGTGGGGGTGCGGGGCGGGTAGGTTTTTAGGTTTAATTTTTTGTTTTTTTGCAATTTGGTCCCTGAAGTTTTTTTTTTTTACGAAATGGCCCCTAAAAATCTGGTTTAGAAGGTACCAAATGGCATCACGGCGGCTCTACCAAATCGAAACCCAGATTTCTTCCCCGCTTTGATCTGCTTTCCGATCGAACGAACGTTCCTACGGCAGATCGAATTGAATCGAACGGCATCCGTATCTTTGCATTCAGCTCTGTTCTTTTTTTCTTTTCTTTTTTTTTTCCTGAAATGACTCTGGAGTACTTTGTGCGGTAATTTGTGATCTTTCTTTGCTTTTACAGGCAAGCAAGGAAAAGATATGCTTTAATCGGTTGGAAGTGCTTGAGATTGCTGCATTTGTGTTGGACTCAGCTGGACATTATGAGGCCATTACTCAAAGTCGAGGAACAACTATCCGTCTGTTGAATCGATGGCCTTGTTTACGATCATCTTCCGAAAGCGCACCAACATACATTATTGGACAGATTGTGCATATTGAACGACGAACATTGAAGTCATCACCTCCTCCTGCATCTCCTCCGCAACTGGATCTTCTAACATCTGACTCAAGAACAGACAGGCTGACTGTAAACCTGGGATCAAATCTAAATCCTTATGACTCAAGAACAAACATCATCTGTGTTACCTCACGTGGCCATTCATTCACTATCTTCTTCCTGATCCCTGCATAAGGCAGATAAGACGTGATGGGAAACACACCCTAACTGTACATAATAGTTTAACCTTGCTTATTGCTAATGGCTGGATAGCCTTTATCCTTTTCTTTCTGTATAGATGATCCATTTAAGAGAAAATGAAAAACTGTGAATATTTGTTAATGTCCTGAGCTTGGGGCTCTCAAAGGTCATTCTCCTCTCCTATGTTTATATATGTTTTTTGAGTAATTGGATCTTCATTCACTCGGGTGGTCTCTGGGATTGCCCATATCTTTAGATTGTCCATACTGAGTGCACAAACTTCTGAATGACTTACAGTTACAGGATATCGATTACTTATTACAAGCCAGTAAAAAACTGAGATATATATGAACATTCTATATTTTTGTATAACTTACGACTCTTTAACCATATTTTAAATCAAACTTAGTTTAATTAAAATTTAAAAATATTATCAAACTTTAAATGTTTGAATATTTTGATTTTGAGCCGATCATACTAAAAAGCAATGTTTTAAAACTCGGGTCGGACCGCACGATCCGACCAAAAAAAGGCTGAACCGGTTATTGGTCCGGTTCGGTTTCACCTACTAACCTCTCTGTATAAAAACCGACCGATTTAACCTTTTTTAAGAAAATCTACACATACATGTTAATTAAGGAAAAATTGAGATCACACTAGCAGGATCTCTTTTCTAACGCTACTCTGTTCAATCCTGGTTAATTCAAAAAACAACGTCATCCTATTTAAAACCTTTTTTTTTGCTTCCTTTTTACTACCAACTCAGCTTGCTAATATAATAATAATAATAAAAATAATCAAATTTTAAATTTAATTTAATATTTTTCTATTACCTATAAATTAATAAATTTTAAATTTTTTCTTAAAATTTTTATTTAAAAAATTAAAATTAAAATAATAAATAAACAAAATCAAGATATGTGTAACGGCTGTCACTTAAGTGTTACGCCTACAACACAAATAAAATTAATTTTTAAGGCTCGCAATCATCAAAATCATTCCTTCTTTACATGTTTAAAATATATAATTATAAAATTTTGAGCAGGTATTTTTATTTCTATCTTATAATAATCACAATTACAATTTGAGTAATTAATTAATAAGTTTATTTTTATAAATTACAAGTTTTTATATATGATAATAAAGGAGTTAAATTTATTCAATAATCTACGTTGCTTTTGTTAAATTTAAAATTTTATAAATAAACAGAGTGCTTTATTTAATTATATTTTAAAATTTTAATTATTTAATTTTATTACATATCAAAATATCAGAAGTTCCTAAACGTAGAACTTGGAACTGCCCAATCTAGGAGTTGGAACAAGAAGTAACGGGTTTGATTTCTCCAACACAACACCAAGCTTCTCAGAAGTATCCGGCATCGTACCATCAGGAGATTCCCACAGGAACATATGCACAAGTGTGGCCAGCAAGTACATCACCATCCTTTCGCCTAAACGAAGCCCTGCACAGACTCTCCGACCAGATCCAAATGGAAGATAATGCAGATGTTGTCCTAAATAATCCAACTTATCTCCCAAGAACCTATCTGGCTTGAACTCCAAGGGACTTTCCCAGAACTCGGGGTCTCTGTGCATAGCCCACACGTTCAGGAACACTTTTGTATCCTTTGGTATGGCGTACCCGCTCACGTTGCATGATTTCGTAGGGCTTCGAGGTAAGAGTAATGGAGCCACAGGATGTAATCTTAATGTTTCCTTCACAACTGCATGTAGATATGGTAAGTTCTTAACGTGGGTCTCTTCAACTTCATTGTCCAGACCTACTACTTCTGTTAATTCTAGTTGTGCTTTTACCATGACTTCAGGATGTAGCATCATCTCTGCCATCGCCCACTCTACTGTAGTTGATGTTGTGTCAGTCCCACCTATCACAATGTCCTGATAATGATAATGGAGTGTCATTTTCAAACCAAAAAAAAAGATAATGGAGTGTCTCAGAGATAGCATAAACTTGTCGATGAATTACGGATTTCTAGTGCAGGTGAGTCTATCAGGAAAAAATAAAACTTGATCTGTGGATATATTAACATACCATTAGCAAGGCCTTGATTTGTTCATGGGAGATTGGTTCTCCAGTGTCGTGCTCTCTGAATTCCAACAGAAACTGCAACAAATTCTTCTTTCCATCATCATTTACCTCATCCTGTCCCATATTTCCTCTCTTGATCCGTTGATCAATCACAATATCGTAAATTTTATCTACCTGTTGCATAACCTTCTTCATGTCCTTCTGCACCCCTTGTATGTCAAACCTGGCAAGTATAGGGAAAAAATCTGAAACATTAGGCCTTCCCAGGTTCTGAACCAGCCGTCCCGCCGCCGCCCGAAACTCAGTTCCGATATCAATCCCGGCGACCTGTCTTCCATCTACATTACCCCAAAACATGCCTGCTATAATATTGACTACAGTTGTGAATGCCAATTCACCGATGTCAGTGGCGTGGCCAACATTTCCATATATAATTGCAACACTTTTCTTGACCTCGTTTCTTCTGAGAAGGTAAGATGCATCAAAACTAGCTTCGCTCTGCATCTCCCTGACCAGAATTGTACGCAGCTGACGCCACCGTGGACCTAGTGGAGCAAAAGCTATGTCCTTCCCATCGAAGGAGAAGACTCTTGATGCTATATTTGGATTCCTGTTGGAAAATGTTACGTCTTGGTCACGTACTATCTCTTTAGCCAGAGCTGGAGAGCTTATTATCACACATAGCTTCTGTCCAATCCATAGCTTATAGATTGGACCGTAAGTTTGTGCCAACTTCATGAACAACCGGTGGAGATTGTGGCCTAGAAATGGGAGGTAGCCGACTATGGGAAGTCCTCGGGGACCTGGTGGCAACTTATAGGAGTCCTCTCCGATAAGCTTCTTGAAATCTCGCCGAAAGTGAAGGAACAGACATGTTCCTAGCATGATAATTGGAAGAACAAACATTATCATTTTGATGAATGGTGGTGCCAATTCAGATGAATGGTTGTGGTCTATTAGCTATGCTTGAGCACCTTAAATAACCTATTTTCAAGCAGATTGCGTAATCTTCTTCCTTTTTGCTGGTGATGATGGGACATCAAATGTGATTCATGTTAGATAATTTTGACTTTTTCCGTAAAATTGAAAACATTTAATTGGATTTTTCGATTTTTTCAAAAATATATTAGTTAAGTTACATAATTTGATCCGAAAAAAATAATAAAGTGGTCTAATAAATTATCTAAATCAATGGGTCGAACTTTAGGTGAAAAATAGATCTCGATCAGTATAGACCAAACTCATATCGAGCTTCTGATGAGGAAGCTCCATGTAGAAGCTATATATAAAGTTTAAGGTTTCCCACAGTTGCTCGTATCATTCGTAAGCATAAGGATTCTCTGACTCGTTAAAAGAGATTATGTTTTGAGAAAATCAGAAAGGTATTGATCGTGTCCGGTGAATAGCCTCCGTGAAGACAATGATGTATTTGCGCTCATTTCAACTTTGAAAAACTTGTTTGAAGTTGTGGAACCAAAATCAAGTATTTTTCGCATTTTTTCATTTATTGTCCTTCACTTCGATCCGGGATATGTAACTAAGGTATCGTTACGTGTTACACGTAGTATCAGAGCAATGACGCGATTGAGTGGTTAAAAATGGAGATTTTTCAGTTTTTCTCCATAAGATTTTGGAGATTTAACTTCTGGTTTTTATTTTTTTCTTGTTTTTTATTGTATGAAATTGGTATTCATGTATTTAGCCTTGAGAAACGGGTTGAAAACAAGCCTAGAAGCACAAAAAACAAGCCCAAAACTCTCCAGGAAGCCCGAAGACACACAATACCGACTCGAGGGCGGTACATGTGGCGCAACAATGTCACACGTGCCAACATCGATGGATTAGTCTGCGCATCGCCATGCTTGCATGACAAGCACCATCACGTGTTTGACACGCGTCTCTTGCACCGACACGCAAACGGATGTCTGCCGTACGAAATTTCTACAGTAATTTCAAAAAAACACATATATGCACAAATTTTAGATTTTCCGTAAGGGTGCCTCGGGGTGTTTTGGGTCAGTTTTCGAATCCAGAAAATTTATAAAATAAAATTTTCCTTTTCTAGATTTATTACATTAGTAATAAATTAAAGTTTAAATCCAGAAAAGGAATTAAGGCATTCTAAATTTGATTTTGAGTGAATTTTCATGCTTCGGACATTACATGATTGAGATACTTTAAGCTTTCGTGTCTCGGGTCTCATGTTAAATATTCAGGATCACATGATAGTTACTCAGAAAAAGGCATTAAGGCCTTCTGAAGCTATTTTTGAGTAAATTTTTGTGCAACGAACTTGTCATATACATAAGGTTCTGATGTCTCTGGTGATCGGTTCAGTGTCCGGTGATGCACGACAATCACTCTATTGGGATTTTTCCGTTAGAAAAGTCTCAAATAAAGTTTTCAGAAAATGTCTTCAATACGAGTATGTGACAATGAGTACATTAGCATTTATTAATGTTACATTGTCACATATCATATGCGCATAAAGAATATGGGGATGACATAAAGATATATTCCCTATGTTTATGGACTTTTTAAGTGCTGATAGGATGTAGTCACTAAAGTGGCCTTTCAAGTCAATTTTTTGAATTGTTCTGCTTGCATATTGGGGAATATCTCTGATTTTATGTTTTATTATTCACAAAGTCATTAGCCTCACATAACAATTGTAAACGTGCATAATCGCATAAGATAGAGGAAAGTTGTTTCTTAAGTGATCTATTCGTCCAAAGGTGATAATGTCATGAGAGTTGATGGTTTATACTCCGATCGTTTTTGTGGAGATCTAATTGCATATATTATGCATTCAACCTAAAGATGTTTCATAATATATGTGATCGGATTCTTGGTAAAAATATTGTTTAATGACTTTAAGTATCGTTGTTATCCTACATTTGTGCTAAACTAAACATTATCTTTTGTATTCACCTTTTCGTCAACAATATTAATGTCATCATTAAAACCTTGACTCGCTTCAATACAAGGAAGTGGACAGAGGATGTATTGAATGTTATAGAGATAATGAGGTTAATATGAGCATATGGATGGATAGGCCATCTCCACCTACATCCATGAGCTCGAGAACTCATAAAGCAGCTTATAAAGCCTAGGATCATTATAACAAATTATGTCTTATAACTATGAAGAGATCCATACCTGACCATTTGCTTAGTGGACTTCGGACACGTATATAGCGAAGGAGTTTCTTAGTAATGTCTCCTAGAGATACACAGCCTCACCTAATATTGAGACAAATGCCTTGATGAAAGAATTATTTTCTATGAGGTGTATAAGAGAAGGGAGAGTTATGGAGTACATATCAAGAATGATCCATTATTGAAGATGTTAAACATTCTTCTTCCTAATGTCTTAATAGTTTACCAGACTCTGAATACACTCCTTCCGGAGTTTAGTAATCTGGCGGTGACATATTATCCACTGGATGAGGACTTCAATGCTTTGATTGTGCATTGCATTGCTGAGGAGGAGAAACTCAAGCTTACTACTGCGCAGCCCTCAAGCAACCAAAAGGAAAGCAAAATGAGGCCCCTAATTTCAAGGTAGTAAGACTAAATCTTCTCCATGTAATGATGTTGGTCAATCCAAGATTTGTAAAGGTTGGCATGACATAAATAAGCCAAGAAGATGAGGCCTAGAAGGAAAGACTGTGAACATTAGGTAACTCCTTGGCTTATCAATTTATGAATATAATTTGCGATAGTGGCATTAAGTTCTTGGTGCCTATATAGTACAGCATCTGATCAAGGTGCATCTACGATGCAGGGGTTAGCCAAATGAAGGGAAGGAGAAATTGATGGTTCACAGCAATGAAGAAGTGAAAGTAATATCGGTAGGGGATGTATGTACTGAACCTTGGTGTAAGGTTCATCCTGGTTTTTATATGACATATTTTATATGTGATCTTTGTATCAATTTTGGATAGAGAAGGTTGACGTTTTGTATTTAATGCTTCTATTGTACAATTGTTGTTTAATACAAAATATAATGGTACAAGTTTCTTGTCATATGGTTTGTATAGAATGTGTCACTATAACAAAAATGACATACACTAGCACTAAACAGTAACACTTTTGACAATATGTTATAAAATACCTATCAACGGTAACATTATATCTTAAAATGTTATGATTATTAATTTGATAAGGAACACTTTATGATTTTATAACATATAATTTATCATTAATAACAATTTTTTTTAAGTGTTACTAAACATTATAAAAGGTTACTATTTTAAGATGTTACGAAAGTGATGTAAAATAATGACATTTTATATAAGTTACTTTAGGTATACGCTTCTTCATATCTTGCTAAAGAAGTCATGAAATGAAGGATCCTGATAAATGAGAAGTCACACATGGAGTGACATAAAAGTTTTAAGTCACATTTTCAAAGCTAGGGTTGAGAGATTGATCAAGGAAAGCATTCTCTCAATTCTAGATTATGATGCTCTGGGAACATGTGCTGGTTGCAAGGTTATGTTGACTGAAATAAGGACATAGAGGTCAACTTGTGCTTTTGACTTATTAAGTCTGATACATAAGATATCTATAGACCTTATACAATTGCATTATGCAATTCCAAATATGTTTTGACATGTGTTGATGATCATTCCCATTACAGTTATGTGCTCTTGCTTAAAGATTGAAGATTGAGAACCAATTGGAAAAATCCATCCAAAGTGTCAAATCTAATCGTAGAGGAGAATATCATGGCAAAATGGTGTTTCAGGACTTGAAAATATCTGTTTGCCAGATGTATGGAATTGGTTGGGATAGTGACTTGATTCACTAAACTAGGTAGTCTTGAGCAATTGGTGTGTTGCTGAAAGGTATAACCAAACCCTAAAGGACTTGAAAAGTCAATGCGTAATGTGACTAATCTACCTTATTATCTAGAAGTAAGAAAACCCAACCTTACACACATTCGTATATGAGGCTGCTCTACTGGGGTAATATATTCCTTATTAAGAAAAATTGCATACTCATTCCATTCATTGCTATTTAGTAAGATATCTCGATCACTTTAAAGCTATATATTTTACTGTAAAGAAAGTGGGACCAGAATAGTGGAAAAGCAAACAACTAAGTTTCTGAGATACGGTGTCTATGATGATGGTAGGCTTATTGACTCTTCGGATGATAACATGGTGGATACTACAGTTATTAGGTACCCACTACTCATACAGTTAGATCCGGTGGATCTAAGTCCTTGCACCGTGCCTATATAGGAACAAGAACTCATACATGTACACACAAAGGTTCCTAGGATACAAGATCTAATGCAGTTATGTAAATCCACCAAAGTGAGACGACCTGCTATCGTATCTAATTTCATAGTCTATCAGGTGAAGAGGACTATGCTATACATGTTACGAATCCAGTTACTTTTACAGGAGTTGTTTCTGGACCCAATGTAGATTTGTAATGGGTTGCAATAACCGATGAGATGCAATCCATAAAGCATATTAAGGTCTGGGAGCTAGTTGATTTACATCGGAACTACAAACCCGTCAATTGTAAATGAAGTTTTAAGACCTAAATGATTTCGGGATAAAGTTTAATAGTGTATGGGCTCGCTCAGTTGTCCAATGGTTCACTCAGGAAGAAAGGTTGACTTTAATGTTACTTTTTCTCCCGTATACTTATAGGATACATTTTGAGTAATTATGGCAATTGTAACTCATGATGATATAGAGTTACATCAGATGGCTGTCAAAACCGCTTTCCTAAATAAAGACCTTTATGGAGAGATCTATATGGTAGAACCTAAAAAATTTCATAATCCAGATAGAATCGACATGGTTTCGCACAAGCGCATCAATATGTGGTTTATATCCAACCTCTCGAAAGTGATACCTTACATTTGATAAGGTTTAGCCTCTTTCAACTTCACGGAAAATAAAGTTAAAAAGATGCTTATACTATGAAGTCAGGGAAGCAAAGTTATCTTCCTATTACTGCATGTGGAAGATATATTTTTCACGTCAAATTACTTGGCCATGTTGTATGAAGTTAAACAACTTTTGGTCAAGAACTTTAACATAAAGGTCCTTGGTATAACATCTTCTATCTTAGGTGTTTAGATTCATTAGAACATATCTCAATACTCACCGACCTCTAATGTAATGCATACATTGAGTAAATGTTACAAAGTTTTAATACTGCTAATCAGAAACTGTTGTAGCATCTATCTCTCATAATGAGAGATAATATTTGCACAATATCCAAAGAATAAAGTAAAGATAGATATTATAAGGAATGTTCCATATTTTAGTACAATTGATAGCATGATGTATGCTCGGCTATGTATTAGGCAGATATTGATTTATCGCTGATTGCTTGGTCAATATCCGTTAACCTGTGTAGACCATTGAAATGCAATCAGCGAGTGATGAGATAATTAAAGAGAATCAAGGATTATATGTTGACATATAAAAAGTTAACAGACTAAACCTCATAGGAAATTTATATTCAAATTTAGCTATGTAATCGAATGATCAAAAGTTCACTTAAGATTACAGCTTAAGTTTGCAGATGGTATAATGTCAGGAAGAGTGTCAAGTAGGCACGGTGATTTCCTTGACCATGCATGCTATGGGACTACTTCAGAATGATTTAGCTCAAAAACTTGATTTTTGAGTTGTCTATGGTTGATTCAATGGCTAAACTCATTCGGTTATATTGTGATAATCTTGTTGCTGTGTTGTTTAATAACAACAAAGAATCACAGGGTCTTAGCATTTCAAGGTCACTTATTTGACCATAAAGGAGTTGATACAAAAATGTGACATTAAGGTTTGAAGCATTAAAAGACTAAGGAAAAATTAATTGATCCTTTAATTAGAGGACTTCACCCACTTGTGTTTGAAATACAAGTATACAATACGAGTATTTTGAAGTCCTTAGACGCCATTAGTTAGGGATTGTTATGTTTGCTCCATGTACATTTATACATTTGATATATTATAACGATATGATGATTCATCAATAAAAATGATCATCGTTTAGCCTCAGCAATACATGTTATCATACATTGTCATAATAAGTATAAAAGTTTAAGATTTAGCAATACATCTTATCATACATTATCACAATAAGCATAAAAGTCTTAAGATTTAGCAATACATGATATCATACATTGTCACAATAAGTATAGAAGTCTTAAGATTTGTGTCAATCTTAAGCATTTAAAGGTTATCAGGCATATATACAGATTGACTTTAAGCCTATGTCATGAAAAGATATACAATTTTTATACGAATATTCATAAAGTTTGACATGATATAAGGGATATAAGTTTTAATCTCATAAAGGTTCTCTAATGCAATTTAGCATTCAGTTGGAGAACAAAAAGATTTCCTTTGATGCAGTTTAGCATTTGGTGAGAAGAAACAAGTTTTCTTTAATGTTGTTTAGCATTCGGTAAGAGAAAACATGAATTTTCTAATGCAGTTTAGCATATGCTATAACGCCCCAAATTAGGGGTTAGAATATTAAAGGAATTTAGTACGAATTATATTTGTTATTTGCTTAAATTGTGCATAAGTATTTTGGCATGCATTCATGGCATTTTCCGGGTAAATTGGTTTAATGAAACTTCGGATTGATCCGGACCGTAGTAATATAATTTTAGTAATTTTTGTATATTTCAAATATTTTTAGAAATTGATGGTGAATTAATTTTGAGTTGAAAATTTATTTTACGAGTCATTATTTTATGACGAAATTTTGGTGAATTTTCGGAAGTTGTTTGAAACTTTTGGGTATTTGTTTGTTATAAGAATTCAAAACAATGTATTTGGTTTAAAAAGAATATTTTATTAATAAAAATACTATTAAAAGAAACGAAGAGACTTATTAACAATTGACATCCGCTTCGTTATATCTATACATATGGACTAAGCCTTCTCGTGAAAGGGACGCAGATTATACACGTTGTTCACATGCAAGCTATACCGTAGTCTAATATTCAGTGTTAGGATTTGCATTTGTCACTTATGTTCTTCACCGTTCTTCTTCTCCACCGATGCTCTGTACATTAGGTTTATTTGTTATTGCTGAAAATAAAAGCTGAATCAAGTAAGTTATATTTAAGTTGAGTTTTGCTTATTGTAAACGATGTTGTACTGTGGAAATGCATGCATGTGCTTGTACGGTTAGAGAAGCAAAGTTTTAGTGATGAAACGTAAGTAGATCTGATGTTTTTTTATTGTGTGTAAATATAAACATGCATGCATGGGTTTAGATGTGAGGCTACTGATGTCAGTAAGTTGATGAAGAAAATGTGTTTCATTATGGTTTAAAAGATTATATATATATCTATATATATATATGGTTTGGGTTTATGCTCTGTTTTCTTGGTGACATATGTGAATTATAGGAGAGGTTTAAGCTACGAAAATCTAGAGCTTATCGAGATGTAGTGATTTATGGAGAAAATGATAGATATCGTGGACTATTGAGATGGAAAAAGAAAAGAAAAAAGGGATAAAATATGAATTTGGAAAGTATACCGTAGAGAGAGAGAGAAAGTTGAAATGTTAGTTTTGTGATCTTTGAGTATAAAGTTGTTTCGATTTATCTGATAGGTTAGAAATGCTGAATAGGTTAGTTTTAAAGTGATGAAGTTAAAGAAAAATGGAAGAAAAGTCTGCTGTTTCGTATGGTTTGGTGAAGAAGACGATGAACAGTGTTATAAGTCGACTTATTGTGGTGTATAAGTCAACTTAGATCAACGTTTGCATGAAAATGTCATCTCCGCCTTCAATAAGTCGAAGTTATGCAAGTGTAAGTCGACTTGTCGTGTTATATAAGTCGACTGGTGTAAGTATAAGTTGACTAGTGTGTGTTTTAATGGATAAGTCGACTTGTGTGTAAGTATAAGTCGACTTGTGTGTGCTTTTATGGATAAGTCGACTTGTGTAAGTATAAGTCGACTTGTGTGTGATGAACTTCAATCTTTGAAATCCCAATCCGCAACCTTCACTCTTTTGACCATATCTTTGTCATCCGACCTCCAAATGACCTGATTCTCGAAGCGTTGGATTTCGTAAGAAAATTTTCTACCTCTCTATGTGAAATTTGTAAATTTTCAGATTTAATTAACAATCAAGGATTTAATAATTTAATTTGTGAATTATGGAATAAAGTTAAGAATTTAGGGTTTGGTCCCGAAATTTGTCATGAACATGCATCCCACATATCCATCATATATTAGTGACTTTTTAATCATGCACAATAGTGATTTGTATCTGTGTTCCCTATTATAGAGGAACGACCACTGCCAGATATTGTCGGGACTTCGAGGTAATAAACAATAAGAGCGGTTTTGGTAAGTAATACAGGTCAGTAATTTCAGTGCGTAATATAGGTAGAAAATTTCAGTAAGTACTTTAGGTAAGTAATTTTTTATGATAAATTTTGTGAGTCAACCTAGATGATGTCTAGGATTGATTTATTGAAGTGTTATTTGCCTGCATATGAAATGTCCGAAATGACCTTGTTCGCTTTAAAACCGTTAAGTCCTAGTTGGGGTAAATAGACATGCCTTGAAGGGTCTCTGCAATGCTTCTCGTTATTCGACACTTTGGTGTCTCCGTCATCGAGACATATGTCTCTCCTGTTGATACTAACTATGGTATCTCCTGTATAAGTCCCGTTACCCACTTCAGTTTATGGATTTATAGTTTGATTTGTTTTGGATTCTGATATCTGTTTGATTCTGACATAAACTAAATTATATTCGATTCAAGGATCTCCCGTGTTCGCTGCTTACTTAGTATAAAAATCTGTTCGAAATGCATTCTTTACATTATCAAATCAGTTAATATAGATTAGTTATTACTCACTAAGCTATATGCTTAGCACGGTGGATTTGCCCCGTGTAGATTCAGAGCGAAGAGATTAAGGACTGGGACAAGTCATCCGCAGCGGCCAAAAGAGTCTGAATTTTGTGTCGCGCGAAAATGTATTTTGTTTGGTTTGTTTGGGCCTGTAAATATTCTTTGGATTTGTTTCTGAACTTATGAGATGTATTATATGTGTGTTACTTATGAGATGTATTATATGTGTGTTACGTTTAGTTTTAAAAAAAATGCATGTGTGAAACGTTTTGATCTGTTTGTCTGCCTTGGTGGCATCCATGTATCCTCCCAGGGAGTATTTGGGTATTACATATGCAATTTAGCTTAAAGTTGGAGAAATCGAGACATACAAAAGAAGATAATATAATTTAGATTATACATGTAACATCCTAGTTTGTCACACTTCATTTTTCCATTCATGTTAGTGAAGTATTAGATATACGTGATTGTAATGGATATGTGTCGCACATGATACATGTATTTGATACTTTTCGATATCAAAAGCCTTGCAGAATTGATTAATGAACTTTCGTTATCTTTAGATCAAATGTTTTGTTTTTAAACTTAGTCGATTAATACAGTGGCGTAACTTAATCGAACTTTTAAACTCTTTTTAACTTGAATCAATACTGCAATTAAATATTGTTCAAGGGGGAGAATGTTAGATAATTTTGACCTTTCTCATAAAGTTGGATAACATTTAATAAAAATAAAATGATTTTATTAATCAATATTAACGTTATGAACTACTTTTTTAAGGTCAATAAAAGGAAATTATTAAAAGAATGAAATTAAGTTGATAAAGAACCAATGTCAATAAGTAATAGTTCTTAGGAGTAGGAATATAATTTTGTAATTAAATATTGTTCAAGGGGAGAATGTTAGATAATTTTGACCTTTTCGTAAAGTTGGATAACATTTAATAAAAATAAAATGATTTTATTAATCAATATTAACGTTATGAACTACTTTTTAAGGTCAATAAAAGGACATTATTAAAAAGAATGAAATTAAGTCGACAAAGAACCAATGTCAATAAGTAATAGTTCTTAGGAGTAGGAATATAATTTTGTAAAATTGTTTGAGAAAATCCTATTAACAATAATATGGAGCATCGATTATTGATCTTAAATATTTAATTGACATATATTTAAGATGACAATCATTTGCCTAGAGTCTAAATTCAAGTATTTTCATTTAGTCAATCCATAAGTTTAGACATAGACTCAAACCTATCCGAGGTCAAATTCTTCTAAACAAAATGTTAGGAGCCTCGGCTAAGATCTAATTCTTCTAAACAAAATGATAAACAACTCATATTGAAATAAATAAAAATGTTATTTTGTGCTTATAATTTTTAAAACTATGTTTACATCAACGCCCTTCAATATTTGCACAACTTAATTTTGGGTGTACTATTAATTTTCTATATTGCATAATCAAATTTTAATTAATATAATTTGTTTTTCAATAATTACGCATCATAGTACAATATCATTATCAAGTACAACAACTTAGGCGTGGTTTTCTTTGACCATCCTAGCACCACACGTGAAAAAGTACGTGCTGCAATCCGAACTTACATTAGGAAAAGTATTCAGATTTGGCATTTTTGTCTAAGTATTAAAATGAAATTTTTTATAATAAAAATCTCTATAAAATAAACAGTTCGTTAGAGAAAAAGGCTATCAAAACTGTTTTTCTTTTTATCTTTTGAGAAGCCATTTAAAAGGATAAAAAGGAAACCTATAAACATTTACATAAATATTTATTATATGTTTTGTGTTTTTTAACAATAACGGAATATCTATTTTATGCATGCTTTTTAGGATCTTATAATTTTATAATATAATGATGAGATACCAAAAGAGTAAACTGGCTTTGTGCTTTCGGTATTGGGATTCACATTAATATTTTAAAAATCATAATAAAGGTTAAATTGATAAGATAAAATATTTAAAATTTAAAAGGTTAAATCGATATTAAACCATCTTAAAATTGATTAAAGATTATATAAAATTGAAGAATTTAAAATATAATTTAAAGAGAATGTCTTTAATTTAAAGTTTAATTGAAAAGAAAGTCTGGTAAATAAAATTAATTATTTTATTTTAATTAATAAAATCAATTAGTTTACAAAATTAATTGATTAATTAATAAACCGATCAATTTAAAACATGAAAATAATTTAAAATAAAGGTTAAAATTTGAATTAAAAATTGTCTGATTCAAAATTTTATAATCAAATTGTATAAACTGATTTAATTTTTAATCATAATTTCTATTGCTTAATAGAGTAGGAATTGAGGAATTCAAGACATTACTTTAAAAAAAGAAAATTGACTTTGTAATTATGTAAAACCCTTAGTATCACACTAACCCTATAAAACAAAAGGTTTTCATTTTAACTGTAACTCTAATTTGCTAGCAATCTCCCATTATATTCATTCGGATTAGCAAGATATTAAATCATGATTGTGTTAGGAATAGAACCAACGTCTATGGTTACGCACTTATGCTTGTTTAGTCAGTCATACAACGGCAAATAAATACGTAAGAATTTTTTTGTTACCCGTAAGATTTTTAAGAGAATCTTAATGATAGGAAGGTGTTTTAACTCATCTACTCTTAAATTAATCTCTATTTATATTGAGTCAATCTGTAAAAATAAAATACTGACTAAATATATTTCTCTATTATCAAGATTCAAACTTAAGACTTTTAGTTAAAAATAAGAGTGCGGAAATACTCGTGCCAATTGCTATTCCAAGACCGAACTGTTGAGTATAGCCTAAGACGCAACCTGAAAACCCCCAATTCCCATAAATACGTAAGAACTTTCCCAACGCCTGTTCCAGGACCGAACTAATGAGTATAGCCTAAGACGCAACCTGAAAACCCCCAATTCCCATAAAGATTTCCTTTGTTGTTGTTCTTTGTCGGCCTTTACGTTTAACCGTGTAAGTCGGCGTCCAGCTATATGGGTATGCGTCTTCTTTTGAGCTTTATTAAAATTATGGCGTTCTTGTTTTGGATATTATCTGTAGTTACTTGTCAAGTTCTTGATGGGATTCGTCTGTTACGTGGTATCTTTCGCATTTAGTCGTTTGGTTTGTTCTTTAGATCAGAATGTTTGTTGCTTTTTTGCTTTTCTTTTTCTGTCCGTTATAGTGTCTAGGTCGTGATTGTATACACCATTGGAGCAGTCTTCGCCAATGTTACTGAGGAATAAGGTTTTAATAATATTTCTTGTTACTATCCTATCAAAATAACAAGCTTGGTTTGATAAATTAGAACAGGGATTCGTGTTAACTTGACAATCTGATTGCAGGAATCCTATCACAGTGGATTGCGATTCTAGTGAGTGCAATATCAAAATGGAAGCCTCGTCGCTTTATTTGCCTAAAGCAGGCCGAGAATTGCAGAGAAGCAATTAAGCATTGCATAAGACCCAAGCAATTAAGCATTGCATAATTTAAAAACTTTTGAGGAAAAGGGGAAGGAGAGATAAGAGGATGGGAGGAAAACTTTAAAAATATTTGAAAATTTTGTAAAAAAGTTTCTTATTTTTGAAAATATTAGGCATCGATTGGTATTTTGAATACTAGTCACACTATTTAAAACAGTGGTACTAATATGTATTTAAAATCGATACGATCTATCCTTTTTTTGTACCGATTTTAGTCCAAGACGCATTAGTATTTATAATACGTCTTCAACTATTTTTATTGTTCTCCGTTAGTAAGATTTTGAATATATTTTTTTAAAAATTTGAATCGACAATCTTAAAGTTCATATTTTTCCTTATTTAAAGATTTCAATTTTTGTTCGATTTGTAGAGATATAATTAAAATATAGGTCAAAATTAAGTTACATTCCATGAAATATCTGTTATATATCAAATACTATAATAAGAATCCATTTAATTTTCTTATTAGAATTTTATAAATATTCAAAATGTGAATATCTTTACTTTCCATATATTTATTTTCTAAGGAATCATATTTCAAATTCATTTTATTTTCCTGCCAATCAAACGGGGCCTAAATTTTGTTTAATTCTTCTCATTCCAACTTGCCAATGAAGTTAGGAACCCTCGAAGGGAGGACCTGTATTTTTTTTTCCATTTTCAAAAGAACTCAATGGAGTTTGGATTTTATCAAAATTGAGTTGCTTGTTCACTATGGTTTATGTTTGCAGTCTGACCATTTTAGTCTTTGTATTGATTTGAAGCATACTGAAATTCTACCCCATATTTCATTCACAATGAGTATTGCAGCAGTTTAATTGCTTTCTCTTTACATCTTTCAGGTCAATCAGTGACAAAGATGATGATGCTACAATGACCGATCCATATTCTTGCAGATATAGTTGGTTTCTTATCAAGGCACCGAGAAGAGTTGCTTGAAAAGTGTCCAAGCTTGAACCCATGAATGAACCGCTTGTAAGGAATTGGAACATACAAAGAAGTCGGTTACCACGTTACGTGAAAACATCAACTTAAGAAGGTATTTTAATCTCGCTAATTGTTCAATTGCTTTTAAAATATTTGAAATCTCGAATACTGTTGTAAGTTACCCATTCACCTGTTTTTTTTTTTTTTTTTCTTTTTTTTCCTAAATGAGACTCGAGTACTTTGTCTGGTAATTTGTGATCTTTCTTTGCTTTTACAGCAAGCAAGGAAAAGATATGCTATAATCGGTTGGAAGTGCTTGAGATTGTCAGATTTGTGTTGGACTCACCGACATTATGAGGCCATTACTCAAAGTCAGAGGAACGACTATCTCGTCTCGAATCAATGGCCTTGTTTACGATCATCTTCCGAGCCGACCAACATATATTATTGATGATTGTGCATATTGAACACGAACATTGAAGTCATCTCCTCCTCCTACATCTCCTCTACAACTGGATCTTCTAACATCTGACTCAGAATGCATGTGTTGATTGTAAACCCGGGATCAAATCCAAACTCTTATGACTCAGGAACATACAGCATCTGTGTTACCTCACGTGTGTGGATGGTAAGTCTGAAATAGGGAAAGGCTTCAGCAGAATATGAACTTCAAGTCACCCAAGTTGCTAGCTTCAATTTATGAAAAATGTAACTCGATGTGTGAGCAGATTCCTTGAGGTCGAGAGCTTCACCGACAAGCTAACTTCAATGACTCCTTCCAAATACTCGAACTGAAGCTAGAAGATGGATCAGAATTTTCAGCAACAATTTCTAAATTTCAGCACACCGATTTGAACTTCACAAGCTCCAACAAATCGAAATTGCAGCTACTTAATCTGCACAATTTCAAATTGCTACTTCTATGCTAAATGGGATTTTACTTCAAGAAATGAAAGTTTTGCTTGATGTACATCATTTGTAACCTTTAAGCTTGATATATTCTATATAATGGTCACCAATAGCAGCAATATGACTAACTCTCCAATATTTGCAAGAAATCAGAATCAATGTTTGTGTAAACCAGAAACTATAAAGCTTATGAAGAATGGAAATTTTTGCACTTTCAAATCTGCTTCTTTTCCACTCCTAAAAGCTCTTTTTCATACCACACACTTGCAGCAACTCTCATTCAATGGTAATAACAAGATGGGAAAGTGAAATCAGATGAAAAGGAAAAGATGAGAAATTTCAGAAAATTTGCACTATGTTTTATGTTTCATTGGTCCGAAAAACTATGGTTTTGAGCTTCTTCAACTTAGCTCCTCACACAACTCAACATGCTCACATATGTAATAACACTAAATCAACAGTAAGAACAAGGAAAAATTGCAAAAACTGATGAAGAGAAGAAAATGAGATTTTTCACAAAATGTTACTGCTACTGTTCATTCATACGAAAGAGAAGGTTTTTGAGCTTTTTTAATTGCTCTTCACACCTTTCTTGCATGTTTTTCATCAATGGTCCATAATGAAAAGAGAAAAACACCTAATGAGTAGGATTTTGACAAGTTTCATCCTCTCATTGGTTCACCGAACAAAGTAAAGTTGTTGGTTCATATACCAACAATAACTGACATTGTAATCTCCTACTGACATAAAGCTGCAGACATTAAAAGATAAAGAGATGCTTAAAAAACTAAAAAAACTATGGGAACAAAAAATGATGCTCGACTTCATTTCTTCAATGCTTATGTTTGCTTTGACTTTAAAATTCTCCAGCTATGTTGACTTGTAAACTTCAATTACTTCAGTTTTTTTACTGCAGAAATTTGCTAATGACTCTGCTTCAAGTTTTGCTGCACTTGTTGCTCATCTTCGGATTCTTCATTCTTCAATCTTTCTTTGCATGTAGCTTCATCCCTCTCACTTGTCTTGCTTAGCTCTTCATTCTTTCTCTGGTTTTCAAGCATTTTGATTTTGGTTTTTGGATCCAAGCATTTCTGAATTGCCCTTAAAACCATCATCTCTAGCTTCCTCTTCAATGCTGGAATTTTGCTCTTCATTTTGCTTCTCCTCTTCACTTTCACTGAACTTGCAAAGTCTTTCACAAACTTTAGCATAGCTGGCTGCATTAAACAACATAGATCAACAGCTCCTCCTTTGTTTTGTGCAGCCAGCACTCCTACCATCTTCTTTAAGGACTCAAATCTCCATTTTGGTAATGCCTTAGTGAATAAATCAGCAAGCTGAAAGTTGGATCTGCAAAATGCCATTTTATTTTCCCTTTCTTCAATCAATTCTCTAACATAATGGTACTTCACCTTCATGTGCTTGGTTCTTACATGATCAGATGGGTTTTCAGCCATAGAAATGGCAGCACTTGAATCACAATAAATAATTACACAATTCTCCTTCAACTCATCCAAATCCTTCAAGATTTTCTTCAACCATTGAGCTTGTTTTGCAGCCATATTGATAGCCACATATTCAGCTTCAGCTGATGATTGTGCTACACTCCTTTGCTTCTTTGAACACCAAGAGAAAACTCCCGAACCCAAGCTACAACAATAACCACTCCTACTTTTGCATTCACTACTTCCAGCATAACTAGCATCACTAAACACATACAATTCAACATTTTCTCTTCTTCCAAACCAAATTCCATGATCAATAGTGCGCTTAACATACCTTAGTATCCTTCTAGCATACAAAGCATGTTGTCTAGATGGGTTTTGATTGAAACCAGCCATTATATTCACAGCACATGCAATGTCGGGTCTTGAAGCACATAAATACATTAAAGAGCCAATCATGCTTCTATAATAAGACACATCAAATTGCTCACCTAACCTTGTGGTTTCCAACTTCAGCTGATGCTCCATGGGGGTTGACATGCCACTGCTATCTTTCAAGTTAAATTTTTCAATCAACTCTTCAGCATATTTCCTTTGATGAATGAAAATCCCTTCTTTCCTTTGATCAATCTCCAATCCTAGGAAGTAACTCATCTCCCCTAGGTCTGTCATTTCAAATTCAGACCTCATTAACTCCTTGAAATCCTCCACAAGCTCCTCCTTAGTTCCAATTATGAGCAAATCATCCACATAAAGAGAGCAGATCAGTTTTCCATCTTTGTTTCCCTTCACATACAATGTTGGCTCACTTTTGCTTCTTATGAAACCATTTTGTAACAAGTAGCTATTGATTCTTGAATACCAAGCTCTTGGAGCTTGTTTCAAGCCATAAAGAGCCTTCACTAGCTTGTAAACTTTCTGCTCTTCTCTTTCTTTTACATAGCCTTCGGGTTGCTTCAAGTAAACTTCCTCATCTAACATCCCATTCAAGAATGCACTCTTGACATCCATTTGATGCACTTTTCACCCATTATTTGCTCCTAATGCCAACAACAATCTCACAGTGTCAAGCCTAGCTACTGGAGCATATGTCTCGGTGTAATCCACTCCATATTCTTGTTTGTAACCTCTCACAACCAATCTAGCTTTGAGCTTGTTGATTGATCCATCCGGGTTGAGCTTGGTTTTGTAAATCCACTTTGAATCCACCACTTTAGTTTCAGCTGAAGGTAGATCCACCAGCAACCAAGTCCCATTTTCCTCTATTGCTTTGATTTCTTCATCCATTGGTCCTTGCCAAATTCCTTGCTTGATTGCTTGATTATATGTCTTTGGTTCAACTCCAGCCGGCATAGCACATTCAAGCATCATATGTGCATCATTTGGTTCTTCATCTGCTACATTATACCTGAAATCAAAAATAGGGTTAGTTTCATTATAAATCGAGGCTAGATCTCTTGTTTTGTGGGCACTATTTGAGCTTGCATCCTCCTCGTGAACTTCAGAACCTGAATCATCACTTCCTGAACTAGGTGATGGCTCTTCTTGGTTCCTTTTCTCTTCAAAATTGTTGGACACAAACATCTTCTTGGTTTCTGGATTGTATATCCTATACCCTTTGGATTCCAAGCTATATCCCATCATTACCCCTTTCATTGCCTTCTCATCCAACTTTGTCCTCTTTGGTTCAGGAATGTGCATGTATGCAACACATCCGAACAATCTCAGCTGATGTACCTTAGGTTTAACTCCAAACCAAGCTTCAAATGGTGTCATCTCCTTCAAGGCTCTTGTTTTTAATCGGTTTTGAACATAAACAAGAAGAAACATGCTTCAGGCCAAAAATTCTTTGGAACTTTCATGCCAAACATCATAGCTTTAGCCATCTCCACAATTGATCTATTCTTCCTCTCTGAAATTCCATTTTGTTGAGGTGAATATGCAACTGAAAACTGATGGAAAATCCCTTCTTTTTCAAAGTAATTCTTCATCTCCTTCGAAATGTATTCACCTCCCCTATCACTTCTCAAGCATCTCAATTTATTCCCACATTGTGCTTCAGCTTCAGCCCTCCATACTTTAAAGATGCCAAACACTTGATCTTTGCTCTTTATGAAGTAAATCCAAGAGTATCTTGACACATCATCAATAAACTCCACATAATACCTGTTGGATCGCGTATGGTCCGAGTATTCACAATACGCTGCGGAAAAGACCATACAAAAATTTCACGTATAGTCGAAAACACGAGGATCAACGAAAATACCTTATTTTCGTGGGTGGATTGCTTCTTTTCTTTTTCGGATTCCAAGACACTGCAAATTGCGAATGCCCTCTACCGTATCCACACGAAGCGCACGATCTGGGCTCATGTACAGTAGTGTGCTAGCACGTCCCGAAAACTTTTCTAAACGCCGCACGATCTTTCTCTTGGATGACGGCTAGGTTTCGACACACTCAGTGTCGCTCACCTAATGAGACCTAAGCTTCTATTTATGAGAAACCCTAATCTCATTCAGGCCTATTAAGTTTCGCCCATTATATCATATATATAATAAAAGCCCGACAACTTAATTAAATCTAGCCCAATAAATATATCTAAATATATTTATTCAACACCTAATAAATTAGGCCCAAGAGAATAAGCCCGATCACATCACTCTTTGTATGCGACCACAGAGCTCATTTGATGTTGGCAATGGGCTTGATTACACTTCAAGGCTCATAAGTCATAAGCGGCCTCTAGCAAGACATTATGACTACCCAAATCAAATGAGGATCGATAATCCGATTTAACTCAGAATTATGGTTATAGGCTCACCCTTTTGTAACACGATATCAAGATTAATCACAAGGCATGGTACATGTCAACCTTTGATTAATCATAGTTTCTGATCCCCAAGTTGACTGATTATAACAAACGACATTGATGACTCTTCATCAATTCATTTGAGCACGCCATGCATTTCTTCACCACACTTGTCAAGAGGCCCAAATGATATCTCTCTCATTTAAGAGAGGTACAAATCCCATCTACGTCATTCACATCCCTCCGCATGATTCATTTAGTATCCAACATAAGACTATATGTTATTCGGTTAAAAATAACTTAGTCTAATATCAAAACACTAAATCTCTCATGTAGGGAACCATGATGACTTCAGGTCAAAGGACTAAAGTCAAACCATATTGAGAATCACTAATGACATGAAACCATGTAGTATTCTCCTTTTGGGTCGGTCCAATATATGTTCTCTAACATATATCTATGTTTCGATTTGATATCTCATATCCATGATCAAGAAACGTGATCATCAATCGTAACACATACTAGTCTTAATTCATTATTGTTCCACCAATAATGATCAACTAGGACGCTTTAGAATAGTATTATAACACTTATGGTTTTACTATCAAGTCACATACTTGATGACATAAGTTTAATACCATTCATGGAATGTAAATCACATTACATAAATGAAATACATGCATATATAAAATGAATACCTCATAATATATTATTAACAAATCATAATGTCAATACATGAATCACAAATGTTCATTGGCCTAGGCACACAACTAACAATCTCCCACTTGCACTAGCCCAATCACCGATATCTAATACCCATAGACCTCGATGACTCTCATGTTTAGGGTCAGGAAGAGGCTTAGTAAGTGGATCGGCAATGTTGTCATATGTGCCCACTCGCATATCTTCACGCCTCCTCTCGCAATGATCTCTCGATCGATGGAAACGCCTCGAGTATGTGTTTGGATCTATGATGCTAATTTGGTTCCTTAGCTCGTGCTATAGCCCCATTATTATCACAATAAAGGTCTATAGGATTTGCAATGCTAGAACAACCCCAAGTTCTGTGATGAACTTCCTGATCCAAACAGCTTCCTTAGCTGCATCCGAGGCAGCAATGTACTCAGCTTCAGTTGTAGAATCAACAACAGTGTCTTGCTTTGAACTTTTCCAGCTCATCGCACCTCCATTCAAACAGTAACACAAAACCGATTGTGATCTGAAATCATCTATGTCGATCGAAACCAAGCATCGGTGTAACCATTTACAACTAGCTCTCCTTCAAGTCCTCCATAGACTAGAACATATCCTTAGTTCTTCTCAAGTACTTAAGGATGTTCTTAATCGCTATCCATGGACTCTCACCATAATTAGATTGGTATCTACTTGTTATGCTCAAAACATATGAGACATCCGGTCGAGTACATAACATGGCATACATGATAGATCCAATTGCAGATGCATATGGAATCTTACTCATGCGCCAAGCTCCTTATCCAAGTAGGACAATCCTTCTTAGAAAGCTTGATTCCATGTGACATAGCAAGAATCCTCTCTTGAATCTTGCATACTTGAACATTTTCAGATCTTATCTATGTATGTACTCGACTTAGGCCTATAAGCTTTCTTGATCTATCTCTATAGATCTTAATGCCTAAAATATAGGCAGCCTCACTAAGTCTTTCATTGAGAAACGTTTCCTTAACCAAATCTTGACACTCTGTAAGGTCGGAATATCGTTTCCAATGAGCAATATGTCATCAACATATAAGGCTAAAAAGATAACAGCACTCCCACTAACCTTTTTGTAAACACAAGGTTCATCTTCATTCTTGATGAATCCAAACTCTTTGACAACTTCATCAAAACGAAGATTCCAGCTTCTTGATGCTTGCTTCAATCCATAAATGGATCTTTGAAGCTTGCACACCTTTCCCGAATTCTTAGGATGGACAAAACCCTCAGGCTGTATCATATATACATCCTCAAGTAAGTTTCCATTAAGGAAAGCCGTTTTGACATCCATTTGTCATATCTCATAATCGTAGTATGCAGCTATGGCAATAAGAATTCTAATGGATTTGATCATGACCACTGGAGAAAATGTCTCATCATAATCAATTCCATGAACTTGTCGATAACCTTTAGCAACAAGTCTTGCTTTATAAGTGTGCACATTTCCATCCATGTCGAGTTTCTTTTTGAAAACCCATTTGCATCCAATGGTCTTCAAGCCATCAGACGGATCAATCAAAGTCCAAACTTGATTGTCATACATGGATTGCATCTCTGCTTTCATGGCCTCTAACCATTTAGCAGATTCTGGACTTTCCATAGCTTCTTGATAGGTTGTGGGCTCATTATAATCGATGAGCATCACATTATCATCATTAGTAACGAAATCCATATCTCTCGGCTCATGACAAATTCTATCGATCTACGTAGGCCTTGTGTTGTTGAAGACCGCCATCAACACTTGTGAGCTCGCTTCAATCTCCTTTTCATGCTCAATGTCATTTTGTGAAACTTGAATTTCTTCGAGTTGTACTTTACTCCCACTGCTTCCTTTGGAAACAAATTCCTTCTAAGAAGAAACCATTTCGAGCAACAAACACTTTGTTCTCTCGATGGGATGTAAAAGTAATATCCTTTAGTTTCCTTAGGATATCCCACAAAATAACATTTTCAGATTGGGTGTCAACTTGTCAAGAATTGGACGCTTCACATAAGCCTCACAACCCCAAATCTTTAGAAAAGATAAATTGGGACGCTTCCATCCATATCTCATAAGGTGTCTTTTCTATAGCCTTTGAAGGAATACGGTTCAATATGAATGTCATGCGGTTTCTAAAGCATAGCCCCGTAAGTATTTTGGAAGATCATTTTGACTCATCATTGATCGAACCATATCTAATAGAGTTCGATTTCTCCTTCGAAACACCATTCCATTGAGGAGTTCTGGAGGAGTCAATTGTGAAACGATTCCACAATCCTTAAGATAATCATCAAACTCTTGGTTTAAATATTCACCTCCTCAATCGATCGAAGATTTTAATATTCTTGCCGTGATTTTGTACTTCATTCTTATACTCTTTGAACTTTTCAAAAGATTCAGATTTATACTTCATTAAATAGACATACCCATATCTATCAAGTCATCTGTAAAAGTAATGAAATACAAATAACCTCCTCTCGTTGATATGCTAAAAGGACCGCATACATCGGTATGTATAAGGCCCAATAGCTCATTGCCCTTTCCCTTTACTCGTGAAGGGGCCTTTGTCATCTTACCCAAGAAACAAGAATCACACATGTCAAAAGATTCAAAAGAATCAATGAATCCATCTTGATGGAGTTTTGAAATGCGTTTCTCATTTACATGGCCTAAGCGACAATGCCAGAGGTAGGTTGGGTTCAAATCGTTAGATTTAAACTTCTTGGTATTTATGTTATAGATGGGCTCATTTGTAACAAACTCGGTGTCTAGAGTATAAATGCCATTTAATTGACGCGCAATGCCATATAAAATGTCATTCTTATAAATGGAAATGCTTCTATTCTCAATAGAAAATTTAAATCCATCATTCTCTAAACAAGAAAAAGAAATAATGTTCCTACTCATAGTAGGTACATAATAACAATTCTTGAGTTCCAAAATGAGCCCAGTAGGCAAAACAAGATCATAAGTCCCCACGGATAAAGCAGCAACTCTTGCTCCATTTCCCACGCGCAGGTCGATCTCACCAGACATCAATCTTCTAGTCCTTCTTAGACTTTGCACATTAGTACAAATGTGAGTTGCAGCTCCGGTATCTAATACCCAAGATGCAGAAGGAGTAAAATTGATTTCTATAACAAACATGCCTGAAGAAATAGTCGCACTATTCTTCTTCTCTTTCACTTTTCCAAATAGAGTTTGCAGCCCTTTTCCAATGACCAGTTCATTGCAATGGAAGCAAACTCCTCCTCGGTGCCTTAGACTTAGCTTTGGGCTTGGGCTTGGACTTAGGTACTTTACCTTTGTCCTTTGCTGTGCCCTTCTTCTTGAAAGCCTTTCTTTCTTGCTTGAGAACAATTCTCGAGTTCCTATACCAATCTAGGAAATTTGTTCCATTAATCTTTTCTTTCTAGGATAGATCGTGATAGAAAGGTTTGTGGATGAAGTAGCCATAATCTACAAAATAATGCAATAAGGGTCAACATTCATATATATATTATGAGGTATTAGCTCCCACTCAAAAATAACCCTCAATAGAAAAATGGGAGAAACAAGATCCATATTTCACCAAGTCCTAAGAAAGCTTTGGCTTAACACTCAAAACTTAGTTATTTAGGTAGAAAACTCTTTTCAATTACATCACATGTAACTCTTGATGGGCTTATGTTAAAATACATCTTATGTACTGCATGTATGTAAAAACCCAATCTTATGCCCTAAGCCCAAAACCGTTTTGATAGCTTAGTTAAGTTTAACCATACTTTACCTATGAATAGCACCATTATTCAAATGTCTTCCCTAGATAATCCCCACATGCCTTGCTTTGGCAATGACCCACATAAGGATGAGCTAGAGATAAACATTGGTAAAGATTTATGGAAGGCATATAAACTTAAAATTACGATGAGGGTCGTTCTTAGAAGGTTATTAATCCTTATAAAAATTATGGAAGATTACAAAACACTTGTTACAACCTTGGCTTGATTTTAATTTTAGATTTGAAAAATAAATTTAATTTAATAATTCAACTCTTGAAAAATAAATTAAATTTCAAAACCCTTTCCTAATAAATAATCCTTTGAAAACAATTTTCAAATTTAATAAAATAACCTTTTATTTTATTAGAGTATTTATTAATTTAATCTCTATTAAATTAATAAAAGAGAAATTAGGTTTTGATTCTAATTGTTGATTTGAAAATAAATTTAATTTAATAATTCAACTCTTGAAAAATTAAATTAAATTTCAAAACCCTTTCTTAATAAATAATTCTTTGAAAACAATTTTCAAATTTTAATAAAAACATCTTTTATTATAATTAGGAGTACTCATTAATTTAATCTCTATTAAATTAACAAGTTGGGTTTAAAAACAATTAAAAACAATTAAAAAATATATATATAAAGGGGGAGGCGTGCAGCGTGTGCGAGGCACGCCAGCTTTACATGGCACGCGTAGAGCGTGCCCACGCCCCTGGCAGACGCGAGCGCGTGTCCCACACGCGCCCGTCGTCTTCTCCAGCACGCCGTCCTCTCTTCTGGTTTTTCTCTCCTTTCTTCTAGATTTTTCCTCACTTTCTTCACGTTTTTCATCTCCAATCTCCCACGTTCCATGATTCGAAGCATCTACCATTAGATCTTGGGAAGATTCAACCTTCGGTTCTCCAAACGAAATCGAATCTTCAACCGTGGGTCTCCACCCGACGGTCTTCGCTGCCCATGGCGTCACCGGAGACGCCATCGCCGCCGGCGACACCATCATCTAGTGATGGTGTTGCGTCGCAAGTCGATGGGTGTTACTCACCCATCGATTTTCCAGAAACTCATGGAAAAACACAAGGGAGAAGATACCCAGAAAAAAAAAACGCAAATCAAAAAAGGGAAGAATGAAAACGCAATTAACCCAGAAAATTGCGAACCCAAGGGAGAGGGAGAAACAAAATAGCAGTACTCATAATCCACAAATCAGAAACCATAGAGCCAGAAATCCGAGTATATGATTTAACCGTAAACACAAGAAATCAGATAAGCCAAACAGGGTTAGGAAAATTAATAAACCCTAAACATTTGATTTCCAGATCTAAAGGCTTAAAACTCAAAACATATACACAGAGGCAAACCATGGCTTCGGATAAACGCATAAAACCCTTCATGCTTTTGTAGATTTTAGGGTTCAATATACAATAGCTCAAACACGCATATATACAATCTGAAACAATTTTCAGAAATATGCTCAAAACATGTGATTCAAGCAAAACCGCAAGCACTTACAGCAGCCAAGAAAAAAAAAAATTGGAGATTTCAAACCTAGTTAAGAAATCCCTAAACACAGTATGATCATCGCATAACCACAGATGAAAAAGCTAGAATCACCGCAATACATGTATCGCATAATAATGATTTCAAAAATCACTTAGCACCGTATATGCGTTAGAAGACAAATCCAAGATTAACGATTAAACCTGGCTCTGATACCACTGTTGGATCGCGTATGGTCCGAGTATTCACAATACGCTGCAGAAAAGACCATACAAAAATTTCACGTATAGTCGAAAACACGAGGATCAACGAAAATACCTTATTTTCGTGGGTGGATTGCTTCTTTTCTTTTTCGGATTCCAAGACACTGCAAATTGCGAATGCCCTCTACCGGTATCCACACGAGCGTGCACGATCTGGGCTGCGGCTGTAGTGTGCTAGCACGTCCTGAAAACTTTTCTAAACGCCGCACGATCTTTCTCTTGGATGACGGCTAGGGTTTCCTGACACTTGTGTCGTTCACCTAATGAGACCTAAGCTTCTCTATTTATAGAGAAACCCTAATCTCATTCAGGCCCTATTAAGTTTTGGCCCATTATATCATATATATAATAAAAGCCCGATAACTTAATTAAATCTAGCCCAATAAATATATCTAAATATATTTATTCAACACCTAATAAATTAGGCCCAAGAGAATAAGCCCAGATCACATCACTCTTTGTGTGCGACCCTGTAGGCTCATTTGATGTTGGCAATAGGCTTGATTATACTTCAAGGCCCATAAGTCATAAGCGGCCTCTAGCAAGACATTATGACTACCCAAATCAAATGAGGATCGATAATCCGATTTAACTCAGAATTATGGTTATAGGCTCACCCTTTGTAACACGATATCAAGATTAATCACAAGGCATGGTACATGTCAACCTTTGATTAATCATAGTTTCTTGATCCCAAGTTGACTGATTATAACAAACGACATTGATGACTCTTCATCAATTCATTTGAGCACGACCATGCATTTCTTCACCACACTTGTCAAGAGGCCCAAATGATATCTCTCTCATTTAAGAGAGGTACAAATCCCATCTACGTCATTCACATCCCTCCGCATGATTCATTTAGTATCCAACATAAGACTATATGTTATTCGGTTAAAAATAACTTAGTCTAATATCAAAACACTAAATCTCTCATGTAGGGAACCATGATGACTTCAGGTCAAAGGACTAAAGTCAAACCATATTGAGAATCACTAATGACATGAAACCATGTAGTATTCTCCTTTTGGTCGGTCCAATATATGTTCTCTAACATATATCTATGTTTCGATTTGATATCTCATATCCATGATCGAGAAACGTGATCATCAATCGAACACATACTAGTCTTAATTCATTATTGTTCCACCAATAATGATCGATAGGAGACGCTTTAGAATAGTATTATAACACTTATGGTTTTACTATCAAGTCACATACTTGATGACATAAGTTTAATACCATTCATGGAATGTAAATCACATTACATAAATGAAATACATGCATATATAAAATGAATACATCATAATATATTATTAACAAATCATAATGTCAATACATGAATCACAAATATTCATTGGCCTAGGGCACACAACTAACATAATAAACTCCACATAATACCTACTCCCTCCAATAGATGGTGTCTCCATTGGTCCACAAACATCAGTGTGTACCAATTGTAATTTTTCTAAAGCTCTCCAATCACTTGTTGGATATGGCAACACATGGCTCTTGCCTTTTGCACAAGCCTCACATACGGTTTTCATCTTGTTACTCAATTGTGGTATACCATGAACCAACCCTTTCTTTTGCATTTCAATAACATAATCCAAGTTGGCATGTCCATATCTTTGATGCCATAATTGAGTCATTTCTGTCAATGAAAGTGCAGCAAATGCTCCATCCACTTCTTGCATTTTAATCTTGAAAACTCTATTAACCATCGGAACCTTATGCACCAAATCACCTTGCTCATTGAATATCCTACACATTTCATCTTCAAAGTACACCTTATACTTCCTTTCCAATAGCTGACCAACGCTAATCAAATTTTGATCAAGTTCAGGAATGTAATACACATCATCAAGGATTGCATTTCCAGCTTTTGTACCTAACTCCACAGCCCCCTTTCAAGAAACCGATATGATTTCACCATTTCCAATCTTCACTACCATGTTTATGTTTGTATCTTTCTTCACAAATGCCCCTTTCCTTCTTGTCATATGATTTGAGCATCCACTATCCACTAGCCATTCACTTTCCTTCTCCACTTTTGCTTCAGCCAAACAAATCTCTACATCAGATTTTTCATTTTGAATTGGATTGCGTGACTCCACTACAAAGGCACTCTCTTCTATGACTGGTTTTTCTGTCACTTTGCAATTTTGGGATGAGCTTGGCTGATTGTTTGAAGGGGTGGTTTGAATGTTTGGACTGATTTCATAAGGTTGATGAGGTTGTTGTGAAGATGGTTTGTGCATAGGAAAGGCATTTTGTGGCTGATGGCTTAAGTTTGGTGATTGGTTCGGATGGTATGGCATTTGGTGAGTATAGGCTGATTGAGATGCATATGGTTGAGTTGTTTGTGGTTGAGGTATGTAGGCTTGATTTATTTGAGGTTGTGAGGTGAAATGTGGTGTATATGTTGCATTTTCTGAATTTGCAACATAATGAGCTTGATAAGTTTGTGGTTTAGGAGCATTTTGGTAAGGTTGAGGAGGGATTGGTTGATTTGGTGACATAGCTTGCTTTTGTAAGGGATGGATTGGTGGTGGTTTGCCAAAAATGGGGCTTTGAGGATTTTGTTGTTCTTGCATCCACTTCTCATAGCATACCCTCTTTGAATGCCCTCTTTTCCTACAATGTATGCAATCCACATTTTCATTCCAAAGCATTCATCACTCATGATTTGTCTTCCCACAAAATTTGCAACTTGGATACATTCCCCACCTTGAACTCCTAGATCCACTTTGCAATCGGTTTGAGCTATTTCCAGCATATTGGTTGGTTGGTTGGTAGTTTTGGGGATGGTTCATATAAGGCATTTGATGAGGGAATGGTGTTTGAGGATACATTGGAGGTAGCTGATATTGAATGTGATTTTGGTGATAATTCTGGTTTTGTGGACATGTGGACTGATATGGATTTTGAAGGTTTGCAGGATAATTTTGCAAATATGAAGGTATTTGAGGTTGGACAGCATTTGAATCAAGGTGGTTTTGGGTTGGATTTGTGGTTTGGGTGAGGTTTGGAGGATTTTCAGGCACCTTAAATCTTTCAGCCTTCAAAGCATACTCTTCCCCTTCTCTTCGAACTCCATGTCTCTCTTCATGCATCTCCAACACATTAAATACTTGCTCCAATGTGACAGAACTTGGATCATTGGTAAATTGCCACTCCACAGGTGCAATAGTTGCTTCAAATCTCAAAGGTAATCTGCTCAAGAACTTGTCTACTAACCTATCAATATTAGTGTTTTCTCCAAACTCTTTCAGCTGTTGAACCAAATTCATGAACCTTGTTTTTGCAGCCCCCACACTTTCTTCATCTCTCATTGAGAAGTTCTCAAAACTTCTCATCACAGGTTGCTTCTTCAACCTCAATGATTGAGCCGAACCCGCATATTCAAGTTTCAATGTTTCCCATAGCTCTTTGGCACTTTTGCAACTTGCATGTCTCAATAAAATTGCTTCACTCACTACCGATCTCAAGAAAACAAGAGCTTTAAAATCTTTGTCCCTCTCTTGTCTAACTCTTGTTTGTTGCTGCTCGGTTAAATCAACCATATCTTCAACTTCAATCACTCCTTCACTCACAACATCCCACCATTCACACATTCGAAGGCAATCCTCAACTCTAAGAGCCCAAGCTTTGTAATTTTCTCCAGTTAAAATAGATATATTTGCTTGCATACTTTGCATATTCATCATAGGAAAGTTTACACCTGACATGGTTTCGGTTCTTACCAGGTTAGTGAACCGTGTAACTCTGATACCCACTGTGGATGGTAAGTCTGAAATAGGGAAAGGCTTCAGCAGAATATGAACTTCAAGTCAGCTCCAAGTTGCTAGCTTCAATTTCTGAAAAAACAGAACCTAATGTGTGAGCAGATTCCTTGAGGTTGAGAGCTTCAGCTGGACAAGCTAACTTCAATGACTCCTTCCAAATACTCAGAACTGAAGCTAGAAGATGGATCAGAATTTTCAGCAACAATTTCTAAATTTCAACACACTGATTTGAACTTCACAAGCTCCAACAAATCAGAAATTCGCAGCTACGAATCTGCACAATTTCAACAGCTGCTACTTCTATGCTAAATGGGATTTTTACTTCAAGAAATGAAAGTTTTGCTGATGTACATCATTTGTAACCTTTAAGCTTGATATATTCTGTATAATGGTCACTCAATAGCAGCAATATGACTAACTCTCCAATATTTGCAAGAAATCAGAATCAATGTTTGTGTAAACCAGAAACTATAAAGCTTATGAAGAATGGAAATTTTTGCACTTTCAAATCTGCTTCTTTTCCACTCCTAAAAGCTCTTTTTCATACCACACACTTGCAGCAACTCTCATTCAATGGTAATAACAAGATGGGAAAGTGAAATCAGATGAAAAGGAAAAGATGAGAAATTTCAGAAAATTTGCAGCTATGTTTTACTGTTTCATTGGTCTGGAAAAAAAACTATGGTTTTGAGCTTCTTCAACTTAGCTCCTCACACAACTCAACATGCTCACATATGTAATAACACTAAATCAACAGTAAGAACAAGGAAAAATTGCAAAAATTGATGAAGAGAAGAAAATGAGATTTTTCACAAAATGTTACTGCTACTGTTCATTCATACGAAAGAGAAGGTTTTTGAGCTTTTTTAATTGCTCTTCACACCTTTCTTGCATGTTTTTCATCAATGGTCCAGAATGAAAAGAGAAAAACACCTAATGAGTAGGATTTTGACAAGTTTCATCCTCTCATTGGTTCAGCTGGAACAAAAGTAAAGTTGTTGGTTCATATACCAACAATAACTGACATTGTAATCTCCTACTGACATAAAGCTGCAGACATTAAAAGATAAAGAGATGCTTAAAAAACTAAAAAAACTATGGGAACAAAAAATGATGCTCGACTTCATATCTTCAATGCCTATGTTTGCTTTGACTTTAAAATTCTCCAGCTATGTTGACTTGTAAACTTCAATTACTTCAGTTTTTTTACTGCAGAAATTTGCTAATAACTCTGCTTCAAGTTTTGCTGCACTTGTTGCTCATCTTCGGATTCTTCATTCTTCAAGCTTTCTTTGCATGTAGCTTCATCCCTCTCACTTGTCTTGCTTAGCTCTTCATTCTTTCTCTGGTTTTCAAGCATTTTGATTTTGGTTTTTGGATCCAAGCATTTCTGAATTGCCCTTAAAACCATCATCTCTAGCTTCCTCTTCAATGCTGGAATTTTGCTCTTCATTTTGCTTCTCCTCTTCACTTTCACTGAACTTGCAAAGTCTTCCACAAACTTTAGCATAGCTGGCTGCATTAAACAACATAGATCAACAACGTGGTCATTCATTCACCACCTTCTTCCTGATCCCTGCATTAGGCAGATAAGACGTGATGGGAAACACACCCTAACTGTACATAATAGTATAACCTTGCTTATTGCTAATGGCTGGATAGCCTTTATCTTTTCCTTTCTGTACAGATGATCCATTTAAAAGAAAATGAAAAAATGTGATAATTTGTTAATCTCCTGAAAGGCCATTCTCCTCTCCTATGTTTATATATGTTTTTTGAATAATTGGATCTTCATTCACTCGGGTAGTCTTTGGGATTGCCCATATCTTTAGAGTGTCCATACTAAGTGCACAAACTTCTGAATGACTTACAGTTACAAGATATCGATTACTTATTATAAGCCAGTAAAAAACTGAGATATATATGAACATTCTATATTTTCGTATAACTTACGACTCTTTAACCATATTTTAAATCAAACTTAGTTTAATTAAATTTAAAAAATATTATCAAACTTTAAATATTTGAATATTTAATTTTGAGCCGATCATATTAAAAAGGCCTGTATCAACAAATTTCGAAATCTACACACACATGTTAATTAAGGAAAAATTGAGATCACACTAGCGGGATCTCTTATCTAATGCTACTCAGTTCAACCCTGTTTAATTCAAAAAACAATGTCGTCCTATTTAAAAACTTTTTTTTTGTGGCTCCTTTTATACTACCAACTCAGCTTGCTAATATAATTAAAAAAAATAATCAAATTTTAAATTTAATTTAATATTTTTCTATTACCTATAAATTAATAAATTTTAAATTTTTTTCTTAAAATTTTTATTTAAAAAATTAAAATTAAATTAATAAATGAACAAAATCAAGATATGTGTAACTACTGTCACCTAAGTGTTACGACTACAACACAAATAAAATTAATTTTAAAGGCTCGCAACCATCAAAATCATTCCTTCTTTACATGTTTAAAATATATAATTATAAAATTTTGAGCAGGTATTTTATTTCTATCTTATAATAATCACAATTACAATTTGAGTAATTAATTAATAAGTTTATTTTATAAATTACAAGTTTTTATATATGATAATAAAGGAGTTAAATTTATTCAATAATCTACGTTGCTTTTGTTAAATTTGAAATTTTTATAAATAAACAGAGTGCTTTATTTAATTATATTTTAAAATTTTAATTACATATCAAAATATCAGAAGTTCCTAAACGTAGAACTTGGAACTGCCCAATCTAGGAGTTGGAACAAGAAGTAACGGGTTTGATTTCTCCAACACAACACCAAGCTTCTCAGAAGTATCCGGCATCGTACCATCAGGAGATTCCCACAGGAACATATGCACAAGTGTGGCCAGCAAGTACATCACCATCCTTTCGCCTAAACGAAGCCCTGCACAGACTCTCCGACCAGATCCAAATGGAAGATAATGCAGATGTTGTCCTAAATAATCCAACTTATCTCCCAAGAACCTCTCTGGCTTGAACTCCAAGGGACTTTCCCAGAACTCGGGGTCTCTGTGCATAGCCCACACGTTCAGGAACACTTTTGTATCCTTTGGTATGGCGTACCCGCTCACGTTGCATGATTTCGTAGGGCTTCGAGGTAAGAGTAATGGAGCCACAGGATGTAATCTTAATGTTTCCTTCACAACTGCATGTAGATATGGTAAGTTCTTAACGTGGGTCTCTTCAACTTCATTGTCCAGACCTACTACTTCTGTTAATTCTAGTTGTGCTTTTACCATGACTTCAGGATGTAGCATCATCTCTGCCATCGCCCACTCTACTGTAGTTGATGTTGTGTCAGTCCCACCTATCACAATGTCCTGATAATGATAATGGAGTGTCATTTTTCAAACCAAAAAAAAAAAAAGATAATGGAGTGTCTCAGAGATAGCATAAACTTGTCGATGAATTACGGATTTCTAGTGCAGGTGAGTCTATCAGGAAAAAATAAAACTTGATCTGTGGATATATTAACATACCATTAGCAAGGCCTTGATTTGTTCATGGGAGATTGGTTCTCCAGTGTCGTGCTCTCTGAATTCCAACAGAAACTGCAACAAATTCTTCTTTCCATCATCATTTACCTCATCCTGTCCCATATTTCCTCTCTTGATCCGTTGATCAATCACAATATCGTAAATTTTATCTACCTGTTGCATAACCTTCTTCATGTCCTTCTGCACCCCTTGTATGTCAAACCTGGCAAGTATAGGGAAAAAATCTGAAACATTAGGCCTTCCCAGGTTCTGAACCAGCCGTCCCGCCGCCGCCCGAAACTCAGTTCCGATATCAATCCCGGCGACCTGTCTTCCATCTACATTACCCCAAAACATGCCTGCTATAATATTGACTACAGTTGTGAATGCCAATTCACCGATGTCAATGGCGTGGCCAACATTTCCATATATAATTGCAACACTTTTCTTGACCTCGTTTCTTCTGAGAAGGTAAGATGCATCAAAACTAGCTTCGCTCTGCATCTCCCTGACCAGAATTGTACGCAGCTGACGCCACCGTGGACCTAGTGGAGCAAAAGCTATGTCCTTCCCATCGAAGGAGAAGACTCTTGATGCTATATTTGGATTCCTGTTGGAAAATGTTACGTCTTGGTCACGTACTATCTCTTTAGCCAGAGCTGGAGAGCTTATTATCACACATAGCTTCTGTCCAATCCATAGCTTATAGATTGGACCGTAAGTTTGTGCCAACTTCATGAACAACCGGTGGAGATTGTGGCCTAGAAATGGGAGGTAGCCGACTATGGAAGTCCTCAGGGACCTGGTGGCAACTTATAGGAGTCCTCTCCGATAAGCTTCTTGAAATCTCGCCGGAAGTGAAGGAACAGACATGTTCCTAGCATGATAATTGGAAGAACAAACATTATCATTTTGATGAATGGTGGTGCCAATTCAGATGAATGGTTGTGGTCTATTAGCTATGCTTGAGCACCTTAAATAACCTATTTTCTAGCAGATTGCGTAATCTTCTTCCTTTTTGCTGGTGATGATGGGACATCAAATGTGATTCATGTTAGATAATTTTGACTTTTTCCGTAAAATTGAAAACATTTAATTGGATTTTTCGATTTTTTCAAAAATATATTAGTTAAGTTACATAATTTAATCCGAAAAAAATAATAAAGTGGCCTAATAAATTATCTAAATCAATGGGTCGAACTTTAGGTGAAAAATAGATCTCGATCAGTATAGACCAGACTCATATCGAGCTTCTGATGAGGAAGCTCAATGTAGAAGCTATATATAAAGTTTAAGGTTTCTCACAGTTGCTCATATCATTCGTAAGTATAAGGATTCTCTGACTCGTTAAAAGAGATTATGTTTTGAGAAAACTGTAGAAAGGTATTGACTGTGTCCGGGTGAACAGTCTCCGTGAAGACAGCGATGTATTTGCGCTCATTTCAACTTTGAAAAACTTGTTTGAAGTTGTGGAACCAAAATCAAGTACTTTTCGCATTTTTTCATTTATTGTCCTTCACTTCGATCCGGGATATGCAACTAAGGTATCGTTACGTGTTACACGTAGTATCAGAGCAATGACGCGATTGAGTGGTCAAAAATGAAGATTTTTCAGTTTTTCTCCATAAGATTTTGGAGATTTAACTTCTGGTTTTTATTTTTTTTCTTGTTTTTTATTGTATTAAATTGGTATTCATGTATTTAGCCTTGAGAAACGGGTTGAAAGCAAGCCCAGAAGCACAAAAAACAAGCCCAAAACTCTCCAGGAAGCCCGAAGACACACAATACCGACTCGAGGGCGGTACATGTGGCGCAACAATGTCACACGTGCCAACATCGATGGATTAGTCTGCGCATCGCCATGCTTGCATGACAAGCACCATCACGTGTTTGACACGCGCCTCTTGCACCTACACGCAAACGGATGTCTGCCGTACGAAATTTCTACAGTAATTTCAAAAAAACACATACATGCACAAATTTTAGATTTTCCGTAAGGGTGCCTCGGGGTGTTTTGGGTCAGTTTTCGAATTCAGGAAATTTATAAAGTAAAATTTTCCTTTTCTAGATTTATTACATTAGTAATAAATTAAAGTTTAAATCCAGAAAAGGAATTAAGGCATTCTAAATTTGATTTTGAGTGAATTTTCATGCTTCGGACATTACATGATTGAGATACTTTAAGCTTTCGTGTCTCGGGTCTCATGTTAAATGTTCAGGATCACATGATAGTTACTCAGAAAAAGGCATTAAGGCCTTCTGAAGCTATTTTTGAGTAAATTTTTGTGCAACGAACTTGTCATGCACATAAGGTTCTGATGTCTCTGGTGATCGGTTCAGTGTCCGGTGACGCACGACAATCACTCTATTGGGATTTTTCCGTTAGAAAAGTCTCAAATAAAGTTTTCAGAAAATGTCTTCAATACGAGTATGTGACAATGAGTACATTAGCATTTATTAATGTTACATTGTCACATATCATATGCGCATAAAGAATGTGGGGATGACATAAAGATATATTCCCTATGTTTATGGACTTTTTAAGTGCTGATAGGATGTAGTCACTAAAGTGGCCTTTCAAGTCAGTTTTTTGAATTGTTCTGCTTGCATATTGGGGAATATCTCTGATTTTATGTTTTATTATTCTGTCAAAGCTGTTAGCCTCACATAACAATTGTAAATGTGCATAACTGCATAAGATAGAGGAAAGTTGTTTCTTAAGTGATCTATTCGTCCAAAGGTGATAATGTCATGAGAGTTGATGGTTTATACTCCGATCGTTTTTGTGGAGATCTAATTGCATATATTATGCATTCAACCTAAAGATGTTTCATAATATATGTGATCGGATTCTTGGTAAAAATATTGTTTAATGACTTTAAGTATCGTTGTTATCCTACATTTGTGCTAAACTAAACATTATCTTTTTGTATTCACCTTTTCGGTCAACAATATTAATGTTATCATTAAAACCTTGACTCGTTTCAATACAAGGAAGTGGACAGAGGATGTATTGAATGTTATAGAGATAGCTGAGGTTAATATGAGCATATGGATGGATAGGCCATCTCCACCTACATCCATGAGCTCGAGAACTCATAAAGCAGCTTATAAAGCCTAGGATCATTATAACAAATTATGTCTTATAACTATGAAGAGATCCATACCTGACCATTTGCTTAGTGGACTTCTGGACACAGACTTAGCGAAGGAGTTTCTTAGTAATGTCTCCTAGAGATACACAGTCTCACCTAATATTGAGACAAATGCCTTGATGAAAGAATTATTTTCTTTGAGGTGTATAAGAGAAGGGAGAGTTATGGAGTACATATCAAGAATGATCCATTATTGAAGATGTTAAACATTCTTCTTCCTAATGTCTTAATAGTTTACCAGACTCTGAATACACTCCTTCCGGAGTTTAGTAATCTGGCGGTGACATATTATCCACTGGATGAGGACTTCAATGCTTTGATTGTGCATTGCATTGCTGAGGAGGAGAAACTCAAGCTTACTACTTCTGCAGCCCTCGAAGCAACCAAAAGGAAAGCAAAAATGAGGCCCCCTAATTTCAAGGTAGTAAGACTAAATCTTCTCCATGTAATGATGTTGGTCAATCCAGTATTTGTAAAGGTTGGCATGACATAAATAAGCCAGCAGTATGAGGCCTAGAAGGAAAGACTGTGAACATTAGGTAACTCCTTGGCTTATCAATTTATGAATATAATTTGCGATAGTGGCATTAAGTTCTTGGTGCCTATATAGTACAGCATCTGATCAAGGTGCATCTACGATGCAGGGGTTAGCCAAATGAAGGGAAGGAGAAATTGATGGTTCACAGCAATGAAGAAGTGAAAGTAATATCGGTAGGGGATGTATGTACTGAACCTTGGTGTAAGGTTCATCCTGGTTTTTATATGACATATTTTATATGTGATCTTTGTATCAATTTTGGATAGAGAAGGTTGACGTTTTGTATTTAATGCTTCTATTGTACAATTGTTGTTTAATGCAAAATATAATGGTACAAGTTTCTTGTCATATGGTTTGTATAGAATGTGTCACTATAACAAAAATGACATACACTAACACTAAACAATAGCACTTTTGACAATATGTTATAAAATACCTATCAACGGTAACATTATATCTTAAAATGTTATGATTCTTAATTTGATAAGGAACACTTTATGATTTTATAACATATAATTTATCATTAATAACAATTTTTTAAGTGTTACTAAACATTATAAAGGTTACTATTTTAAGATGTTACGAAAGTGATGTAAAATAATGACATTTTATATAAGTTACTTTAGGTATACGCTTCTTCATATCTTGCTAAACAAGTCATGAAATGAAGGATCCTGATAAATGAGAAGTCACACATGGAGTGACATAAAAGTTTTAAGTCACATTTTCAAAGCTAGGGTTGAGAGATTGATCAAGGAAAGCATTCTCTCAATTCTAGATTATGATGCTCTGGGAACATGTGCTGGTTGCAAGGTTATGTTGACTGAAATAAGGACATAGAGGTCAACTTGTGCTTTTGACTTATTAAGTCTGATACATAAGATATCTATAGACCTTATACAATTGCATTATGCAATTCCAAATATGTTTTGACATGTGTTGATGATCATTCCCATTACAGTTATGTGCTCTTGCTTAAAGATTGAAGATTGAGAACCAATTGGAAAAATCCATCCAAAGTGTCAAATCTAATCGTAGAGGAGAATATCATGGCAAAATGGTGTTTCAGGACTTGAAAATATCTGTTTGCCAGATGTATGGAATTGGTTGGGATAGTGACTTGATTCACTAAACTAGGTAGTCTTGAGCAATTGGTGTGTTGCTGAAAGGTATAACCAAACCCTAAAGGACTTGAAAAAGTCAATGCAGAACAGGACTAATCTACCTTATTATCTAGAAGTAAGAAAACCCAATCTTACACACATTCGTATATGAGGCTGCTCTACTGGGGTAATATATTCCTTATTAAGAAAAATTGCATACTCATTCCATTCATTGCTATTTAGTAAGATATCTCGATCACTTTAAAGCTATATATTTTACTGTAAAGAAAGTGGGACCAGAATAGTGGAAAAGCAAACAACTAAGTTTCTGAGATACGGTGTCTATGATGATGGTAGGCTTATTGACTCTTCGGATGATAGCAGGGTGGATACTACAGTTATTAGGTACCCACTACTCATACAGTTAGATCCGGTGGATCTAAGTCCTTGCACCGTGCCTATATAGGAACAAGAACTCATACATGTACACACAAAGGTTCCTAGGATACAAGATCTAATGCAGTTATGTAAATCCACCAAAGTGAGACGACCTGCTATTGCATCTAATTTCATAGTCTATCAGGTGAAGAGGACTATGCTATACATGTTACGAATCCAGTTACTTTTACAGGAGTTGTTTCTGGACCCAATGTAGATTTGTAATGGGTTGCAATAACTGATGAGATGCAATCCATAAAGCATATTAAGGTCTGGGAGCTAGTTGATTTGCATCGGAACTACAAACTCGTCAATTGTAAATGAAGTTTTAAGACCTAAATGATTTCGAGATAAAGTTTAATAGTGTATGGGCCCGCTCAGTTGTCCAATGGTTCACTCAGGAAGAAAGGTTGACTTTAATGTTACTTTTTCTCCCGTATACTTATAGGATACATTTTGAGTAATTATGGCAATTGTAACTCATGATGATATAGAGTTACATCAGATGGCTGTCAAAACCGCTTTCCTAAATAAAGACCTTTATGGAGAGATCTATATGGTAGAACCTAAAAATTTTCATAATCCAGATAGAACTGACATGGTTTGCGCATTAAGCATATCAATATGTGGTTTATATCCAACCTCTCGAAAGTGATACCTTACATTTGATAAGGTTTAGCCTCTTTCAACTTCACGGAAAATAAAGTTAAAAAGATGCTTATACTATGAAGTCAGGGAAGCAAAGTTATCTTCCTATTACTGCATGTGGAAGATATATTTTTCACGTCAAATTACTTGACCATGTTGTATGAAGTTAAACAACTTTTGGTCAAGAACTTTAACATAAAGGACCTTGGTATAGCATCTTCTATCTTAGGTTTTAGATTCATTAGAACATATCTCAATACTCACCGGACCTCTAATGAATGCATACATTGAGTAAATGTTACAAAGGTTTAATACGGTTAGCTCAGAACTGTTGTAGCATCTATCTCTCATAGTGAGAGATAATATTTGCACAATATCCAAAGAATAAAGTAAAGATAGATATTATAAGGAATGTTCCATATTTTAGTACAATTGATAGCATGATGTATGCTCGGCTATGTATTAGGCGGACATTGCATTTATCTTTGCTTATTGTTTGGTCAATATCTGGTTAACCCAGGTGTAGACCATTGAAATGCAGTCAAGCGAGTGATGAGATAATTAAAGAGAATCAAGGATTATATGTTGACATATAAAAAAGTTAACAGACTAAACCTCATAGGAAATTTAGATTCAAATTTAGCTATGTAACTGAATGATCGAAAGTTCACTTAAGATTACAGTTTAAGTTTGCAGATGGTATAATGTTGTGGAAGAGTGTCAAGTAGGCACAGGTGATTTGTTAGGCCCCGAATATTTTTTATGATATTATTATGTGATTTGTGCCTTAATTCGGATTAATTGAGATTAAATAAGGTATTAGCGGATTAATTATGTGAGGGCATTTTGGACAGTTACTTAAGAAGAAAAAGGAATTAGGCTTATTAAGGTGATCTTGCTCTAGGTTAAAATAAAAGCAAGTATAAAAGAAGAACAAGGGAAGGAGAAACAACGAAGAAGAAAAAAAAGAGAAGAAGAGAAACGCCGTCGGTGGAGAGGAAGAGAGAAGAAGAAGAAGAGTTTGCGATTTCAGTGGTTTCGACGATTTTAAAGCTTCAATCGGTAAGTTTTAGTCCTTTCTATCTTGTTTATGGTTGGATTAAACCTTAGGATCGTGTGGATTCAGGAGAATTGACGGTTTAGGGTTTTGAGTGAGAAATTGGGGAAAATCCTTAGATTGATGATTTTAGGATGAATCTGAAGCTTAGAATGAGTTAGAATGGTAGTATAAGTCTTGATCTATGCCTTAAATATGTTGCATTTGAGTTTGGAACAGATTGGAAGTTGGGTTCTGCAGAAATCTGGGTTCGGAGTCGAGTTCCTCGACCCAGACGTCGCGACGTGCGTATGAACACGCCGCGGCGAACGAAGAAGGGAGCCACGTCGCGACGTGTAAATAATTTTACGATTATTCGTCGCGGCGTGTGAAATGCTGTAGACGTCGCGACGTGCGAAGGGAGACGTCGCGACGTGCAACGTCTGGTTCGCGGCAAGCCTTCGCTTCGCCGCGGCTCCTTCGTCGCGACGAGCGTCCCTTCGTTGCGGCGAGGTCCCTTGTTTCCGAAATTGAGATGTTTATATTGTTAGGGATATCTTTTGGTGTAGATATCCGAATGAGGTGATCTTGGATTCGTTGTGATCTAGAAATTAAGGACTACAAGTTGTATGAAGAAGGGAAATTCGAGAATTGTTTCGGAAAGTTCGGGAATTTCGATGGGAATAGGATGGAGACTTTTAACGCTTTACTTTTTGCTTTTCGAGCTTTATTAAATTATTGCTATAGATATTAATTGTGTGGAAACTTGGTTTATTATAGGGAACCAAGCTGATTTGACCCAATCGCGAGAGGAAGGATAACAGTGAGTCTGATACTCAGCGATACTAGGTGGGTAATATGTTTATCGTTATTGTGTGTATGGGCAATTACATGATGTGTGCTTGCTTGCGTTATATGACATTAATTGTATTGAATTGCATGAGAGATGCTGAATATGCTTTGATCATAATTATGCATGGATTAATGGGCCTTTATGGCAATGGAAAGAATGGAAAGAATGGAAATTATGATATGCTTTGAGCATGAATCGAATGGATTATGTGCTTTGTTTGGGCAAGAGAGTTACGGATGGAGTCACGTGCACGTTGACATTTTTGAAAGCCTTCTCCCGGCTGCCCGCTTGCAACGAGATCCTTGAGAAATCGGACTCGGATGGATTACTTAATTTACCTTGGGTTATCCGGATGGATTACGGAACTCTCGAGCCGCTTGTTTGTGCATACGATTGATTTGATGAGCATAAGATATGATGGATTTGATAGATTTGTTGCATAATGATTGATGTGATAAGAAATAGAAATTGCTTGACATATCTTGATTGAATGTGAATTGAATTGATGACTTATGATTTGCTAGTGATATGTATATTATATATATATATATATTGCTTGATTGTGTGGCTCGTTGCCAATGGCTATAAGCGTATATGCCATCGAGCTTAGCTCACCCCATTACTCTCCCTCCTCGAAAGTGCGGATCGAGGCGATAGTTGACTTGGCGAGGCATCGGAAACTTCCAGCTAATTAGGAGCTTTGCCTTAAGTTAGTAATTTGGATTGGCCCTCCGAGCATTTTATCATGGAGCATCTTTTGTATTTTGAAATTTCATTTTACTTTGTATTACGCTGCACTTGAGAACACTGTTGCATTTCTTCGAATGAGAATGACATATGTTTTATGAATTTGAGATATGGAAATGCATGTTGAGAATGCATGTGATGGTATGTATGAGTATATGTTTATGTATGTGTGAATCGAATATATATATTATTATACGAATCGAATATGTCTTTGTATGGATGTTGGGATCGGGTCCGACGGTATATGGAGCGCCGATGCCGGGGCGACCCGAGGGGCCCGCCCTCGGGGATTCGGACGTGCGGGGCCCGGGCCCAACATGATTTCCTTGACCATGCATGCTATGGGACTACTTCGTAAACGATTTAGCTCAAAAACTTGATTTTTGAGTTGTCTATGGTTGATTCAATGGCTAAACTCATTCGGTTATATTGTGATAATCTTGTTGCTGTGTTGTTTAATAACAACAAAGAATCACAGGGTCTTAGCATTTCAAGGTCACTTATTTGACCATAAAGGAGTTGATACAAAAATGTGACATTAAGGTTTGAAGCATTTAAAGACTAAGGAAACATTAATTGATCCTTTAATTAGAGGACTTCACCCACTTGTGTTTGAAATACAAGTATACAATACGAGTATTTTGAAGTCCTTAGACGCCATTAGTTAGGGATTGTTATGTTTGCTCCATGTACATTTATACATTTGATATATTATAACGATATGATGATTCATCAATAAAAATGATCATCGTTTAGCCTCAGCAATACATGTTATCATACATTGTCATAATAAGTATAAAAGTTTTAAGATTTAGCAATACATCTTATCATACATTATCACAATAAGCATAAAAGTCTTAAGATTTAGCAATACATGATATCATACATTGTCACAATAAGTATAAAAGTCTTAAGATTTGTGTCAATCTTAAGCATTTAAAGGTTATTGGGCATATATCTGATTGACTTTAAGCTATGTCATGAAAAGATATCTGACTTTTATCTGAATATTCATAAAGTTTGACATGATATAAGGGATATAAGTTTTAATCTCATAAAGGTTCTCTAATGCAATTTAGCATTCAGTTGGAGAACAAAAAGATTTCCTTTGATGCAGTTTAGCATTTGGTGAGAAGAAACAAGTTTTCTTTAATGTTGTTTAGCATTCGGTAAGAGAAAACATGAATTTTCTAATGCAGTTTAGCATATCTTTAACGCCCAAATTAGGGGTTAGAATATTAAAGAAATTTAGTACAATTATATTTGTTATTTGCTTAAATTGTGCATAAGTATTTTGGCATGCATTCATGGCATTTTAAGATAAATTGGTTTAATGAAACTTGGATTGATCCGGACCGTAGTAATATAATTTTAGTATTTTTGTATATTTCAAATATTTTAGAAATTGATGGTGAATTAATTTTGAGTTGAAAATTTATTTTACTGAGTCATTATTTTATGACGATATTTTGGTGAATTTTCGGAAGTTGTCTGGAACTTTTGGGTATTTGTTTGTTATAAAAATTCAAAACAATGTATTTGGTTTAAAAAGAATATTTTATTAATAAAAATACTATTAAAAGAAACGAAGAGACTTATTAACAATTGACATCTGGCTTCGTTATATCTATACATATGGACTAAGCCTTCTCAGGAAAGGGACGCGTACTATACACGTTGTTCACATGCAAGCTATACCTGTAGTCTAATATTCAGTGTTAGGATTTGCATTTGTCACTTATGTTCTTCACCGTTCTTCTTCTCCACCGATGCTCTGTACATTGGGTTTATTTGTTATTGCTGAAAATAAAAGCTGAATCAAGTAAGTTATATTTAAGTTAAGTTTTGCTTGTTGTAAACGATGAACGATGTTGTACTGTGGAAATGCATGCATGTGCTTGTATGGTTAGAGAAGCAAAGTTTTAGTGATGAAACGTAAGTAGATCTGATGTTTTTTTTTATTGTGTGTGTAAATATAAACATGCATGCATGGGTTTAGATGTGAGGCTACGGTGATGCTGTAAGTTGATGAAGAAAATGTGTTTCTGTTATGGTTTAAAAGATTATATATATATATCTATACATATATATATATGGTTTGGGTTTATGCTCTGTTTTTCTTGATGACATATGTGAGTTATAGTGAGAGGTTTAAGCTTACGGAAATCTAGAGCTTACTAAGATGTAGTGATTTATGGAGAAAAATGATAGATATCGTGGACTATTGAGATGGAAAAAAACAAGAAAAAAAGGGATAAAAATATGAATTTGGAAAGTATACCGTAGAGAGAGAGAGAGAGAGAAAGTTGGAATGTTAGTTTTGTGATCTTTGGAGTATAAAGTTGTTTCTGACGATTCCGATAGGTTAGAAATGCTGAATAGGTTAGTTTTAAAGTGATGAAGTTAAAGAAAAATGGAAGAAAAGTCTGCTGTTTCGTATGGTTTGGTGAAGAAGACGATGAACAGTGTTATAAGTCGACTTATTGTGGTGTATAAGTCAACTTAGATCAACATTTTGCATGAAAATGTCATCTCCGCTCTTCAATAAGTCGAGTTATGCAAGTGTAAGTCGACTTGTCGTGTTATATAAGTCGACTGGTGTAAGTATAAGTCGACTAGTGTGTGTTTTAATGGATAAGTCGACTTGTGTGTAAGTATAAGTCGACTTGTGTGTGCTTTTATGGATAAGTCGACTTGTGTAAGTATAAGTCGACTTGTGTGTGATGAACTTCAATCTTTGAAATCCCAATCCGCAACCTTCACTCTTTTGACCATATTTTTGTCATCCGACCTTCAAATGACCTGATTCTCGAAGCGTTAGATTTCGTAAGAAAATTTTCTACCTCTCTATGTGAAATTTGTAAATTTTCAGATTTAATTAACAATCAAGGATTTAATAATTTAAGTTGTGAATTATGGAATAAAGTTAAGAATTTAGGGTTTGGTCCCGAAATTTGTCATGAACATGCATCCCACATATCCATCATATATTAGTGACTTTTTAATCATGCACAATAGTGATTTGTATCTGTGTTCCTTATTATAGAGGAACGACCACTGCCGGATATTGTCGGGACTTCGAGGTAATAAACATGAAGCGGTTTTGGTAAATGTCTGGTCGATAATTTCAGTCGTAATATAGGTAGAAAATTTCGATAAGTACTTTAGGTAAGTAATTTTTATGATAAATTTTGTGAGTCAACCTAGATGATGTCTAGGATTGATTTATTGGAAGTGCTATTTGCTGCACATGAAATGTCCGAAATGACCTTGTTACATTTTAAAGCTGTTAAGTCCTAGTTGTGGGTAAATAGGCATGCTAGAAGGTCTGCAATTGCTCTCGTTATTTGACACTTTGGTGTCTCTGTCATCGAGACATATGTCTCTCTGTTGATACTAACTATGGTATCTCCTGTATAAGTCCGTTACCCACTTCATTTATGGATTTATAGTTTGATTTGTTTTGGATTCGATATCTGCTTGATTCGACATAAACTAAATTATATTACGATTCGAAGGATCTCATGTGTTCTTGCTTACATTTAGTATAAAATCTGTTCAAATGCATTCTTTACATTTCTTGAAATCGTTAATATAGATTAGTTATTACTCACTAAGCTATATGCTTAGCACGTGGATTTCCCGTGTAGATTGAGCGAAGAGATTAAGGATCGAGACAAGTCATCCGCATGACCAAAAGAGTCTGAATTTTGTGTCGCGAAAATGTATTTTGTTTGGTTTGTTTGGGCCTGTAAATATTCTTTGGATTTGTTTCTGAACTTATGAGATGTATTATATGTGTGTTACTTATGAGATGTATTATATGTGTGTTACGTTTAGTTTTAAAAAAAATGCATGTGTGAAACGTTTTGATCTGTTTGTCCTGTCTTGGGTGGCATCCATGTATCCTCCCAGGGAGTATTTGGGTATTACATATGCAATTTAGCTTAAAGTTGGAGAAATCGAGACATACAAAAGAAGATAATATAATTTAGATTATACATGTAACATCCTAGTTTGTCACACTTCATTTTTCATTCATGTTAGTGAAGTATTAGATATACGTGATTGTAATGGATATGTGTCACATGATACATGTATTTGATACTTTTCGATATCGAAAGCCTTGCGAATTGATTAATGAACTTTCGTTATCTTTAGATCAAATGTTTTGTTTTAAACTTAGTCGATTAATACGATGGCGTAACTTAATCGAACTTTTAAACTCTTTTAACTTGAATCAATCTGCAATTAAATATTGTTCAAGGGAGAATGTTAGATAATTTTGACCTTTCTCATAAAGTTGGATAACATTTAATAAAAATAAAATGATTTTATTAATCAATATTAACGTTATGAACTACTTTTTAAGGTCGATAAAAGGAAATTATTAAAAGAATGAAATTAAGTTGGACAAAGAACCAATGTCAATAAGTAATAGTTCTTAGGAGTAGGAATATAATTTTGTAATTAAATATTGTTCAAGGGAGAATGTTAGATAATTTTGACCTTTCTCGTAAGTTGGATAACATTTAATAAAAATAAAATGATTTTATTAATCAATATTAACGTTATGAACTACTTTTTAAGGTCAATAAAAGGAAATTATTAAAAGAATGAAATTAAGTTGGACAAAGAACCAATGTCAATAAGTAATAGTTCTTAGGAGTAGGAATATAATTTTGTAAAATTGTTTGAGAAAATCCTATTAACAATAATATGGAGCACTGCATTATTGATCTTAAATATTTAATTGACATATATTTAAGATGACAATAGCTGCCTAGGAGTCTAAATTCAAGTATTTTCATTTAGTCAATCCATAAGTTTAGACATAGACTCAAACCTATCCGAGGTCAAATTCTTCTAAACAAAATGTTAGGAGCCTCGGCCTAAGATCTAATTCTTCTAAACAAAATGATAAACAGCTCATATTGAAATCAATAAAAAATGTTATTTTGTGCTTATAATTTTTAAAACTATGTTTACATCAACGCTCCCGCAATATTTACACAACTTAATTTTGGGTGTACTATTAATTTTCTATATTGCATAATCAAATTTTAATTAATATAATTTGTTTTTCAATAATTACGGCATCATAATGCAATATCATTATCAAGTACAACAACTTAGGCGTGGTTTTCTTTGACCATCCTAGCACCACACGTGAAAAAGTACGTGCTGCAATCCGAACTTACATTAGGAAAAGTATTCAGATTTGGCATTTTTGTCTAAGTGTTAAAATGAAATTTTTTATAATAAAAATCTCTATAAAATAAGCAGTTCGTTAGAGAAAAGGCTATCAAAGCTGCTTTTTTTTTATCTTTTGAGAAGCCATTTAAAAGGATAAAAGGAAACCTATAAACATTACATAAATATTTATTATATGTTTTGTGTTTTTAACAATAACGGAATATCTATTTTATGCATGCTTTTCGGATCTTATAATTTTATAATATAATGATGAGATACCAAAAGAGTAAATTGGCTTTGTGCTTTCGGTATTGGGATTAGCATTAATATTTTAAAAATCAGAATAACGGTTAAATCGATAAGATAAAATATTTAAAATTTAAAAGGTTAAATCGATATTAAACCATCTTAAAATTGGTTAAAGATTATATAAAATTGAAGAATTTAAAATATAATTTAAAGAAAATGTCTTTAATTTAAAGTTTAATTGAAAAGAAAGTCTGGTAAATAAAATTAATTATTTTATTTTAATTAATAAAAATCAATTAGTTTACAAAATCAATTGATTAATTAATAAACCGATCAATTTAAAACATGAAAAATAATTTAAAATAAAAGGTTAAAATTTGAATTAAAAATTGTCTGATTCAAAATTTTATAATCAAATTGTATAAACTGATTTAATTTTTAATCATAATTTCTATTGCTTAATAGAGTAGGAATTGAGGAATTCAAGACATTACTTAAAAAAATAGAAAATTGACTTTGTAATTATGTAAAACCCTTAGTATCACACTAACCCTATAAAACAAAAGGTTTTCATTTTTAACTGTAACTCTAATTTGCTAGCAATCTCCCATTATATTCATTCGGATTAGCAAGATATTAAATCATGATTGTGTTAGGAATAGAACCAACGTCTATGGTTACGCACTTATGCTTGTTTAGTCAGTCATACAACGGCAAATAAATACGTAAGAATTTTTTTTTGTTACCCGTAAGATTTTTTAAGAGAATCTTAATGATAGGAAGGTGTTTTTAACTCATCTACTCTTAAATTAATCTCTATTTATATTGAGTCAATCTGTAAAAAATAAAATACTGACTAAATATATTTCTCTATTATCAAGATTCAAACTTAAGACTTTTAGTTAAAAAATAAGAGTGCGGAAATACTCGTGCCAATTGCTATTCCAAGACCGAACTGTTGAGTATAGCCTAAGACGCAACCTGAAAACCCCCAATTCCCATAAATACGTAAGAACTTTCCCAACGCCTGTTCCAGGACCGAACTAATGAGTATAGCCTAAGACGCAACCTGAAAACCCCAATTCCATAAAGATTTCCTTTGTTGTTGTTCTTTGTCGGCCTTTACGTTTAACCGTGTAAGTCGGCGTCCAGCTATATGGGTATGCGTCTTCTTTTGAGCTTTATTAAAATTATGGCGTTCTTGTTTTGGATATTATCTGTAGTTACTTGTCAAGTTCTTGATGGGATTCGTCTGTTACGTGGTATCTTTCGCATTTAGTCGTTTGGTTTGTTCTTTAGATCAGAATGTTTGTTGCTTTTTTGCTTTTCTTTTTCTGTCCGTTATAGTGTCTAGGTCGTGATTGTATACACCATTGGAGCAGTCTTCGCCAATGTTACTGAGGAATAAGGTTTTAACAATATTTCTTGTTACTATCCTATCAAAATAACAAGCTTGGCTTGATAAATTAGAACAGGGATTCGTGTTAACTTGACAATCTGATTGCAGGAATCCTATCACAGTGGATTGCGATTCTAGCGAGTGCAATATCAAAATGGAAGCCTCGTCGCTTTATTTGCCTAAAGCAGGCCGAGAATTGCAGAGAAGCAATTAAGCATTGCATAAGACCCAAGCAATTAAGCATTGCATAATTTAAAAACTTTTGAGGAAAAGGGGAAGGAGAGATAAGAGGATGGGAGGAAAACTTTAAAAATATTTGAAAATTTTGTAAAAAAGTTTCTTATTTTTGAAAATATTAGGCATCGACTGGTATTTTGAATATTAGCTGTCACTATTTAAAACATGCCGGTACTAATATGTATTTAAAATCGGTACGATCTATCCTTTATTTTGTACCGATTTTAGTCCAGTACGTACTAGTATTTATAATACTGTCTTCAACTATTTTTATTGTTCTCCCGTTAGTAAGATTTTGAATATATTTTTTCAAAAATTTGAATCGACAATCTTAAAGTTCATATTTTTCCTTATTTAAAGATTTCAATTTTTGTTCGATTTGTAGAGATATAATTAAAAATACAGGTTAAAATTAAGTTACATTCCATGAAATATCTTGTTATATATCAAATACTATAATAAGAATCCATTTAATTTTCTTATTAGAATTCTTATAAATATTCAAAATGTGAATATCTTTACTTTCCATATATTTATTTTCTAAGGAAACATATTTCAAATTCATTTTATTTTCCTGCCAATTAAACGGGGCCTAAATTTTATTTAATTCTTCTCATTCCAACTTGCCAATGAAGTTAGGAACCCTCGAAGGGAGGACTTGTATTTTTTTTCCATTTTCAAAAGAACTCAATGGAGTTTGGATTTTATCAAAATTGAGTTCCTTGTTCACTATGGTTTATGTTTTCAGTCTGACCATTTTAGTCTTTGTATTGATTTGAAGCATACTGAAATTCTACCCCATATTTCATTCACAATGAGTATTGCGGCGGTTTAATTGCTTTCTCTTTACATCTTCAGTCAATCGGTGACAAAGATGATGATGCTACAATGATCGACTGATCCATATTCTTGCGAGATATAGTTGGTTTCTTATCAAGGCACCGAGAAGAGTTGCTTGAAAAGTGTCCGAAGCTTGAACCCATGAATGAACTGCTTCAGAAGGAATTGGAACATACAAAGAAGCTGGTTACCACGTTACATGAAAAACATCAACTTAAGAAGCAGGTATTTTAATCTCGCTAATTGTTCTGAACTGCTTTTAAAAATATTTGGAAATCTACTGGAATACGTTGTAAGTTACCCATTCAGCTCTGTTCTTTTTTTCTTCTTCTTTTTTTTTCTTTTTTTTTTCCTGAAATGAGACTCTGGAGTACTTTGTGCGATAATTTGTGATCTTTCTTTGCTTTTACAGGCAAGCAAGGAAAAGATATGCTATAATCGGTTGGAAGTGCTTGAGATTGCTGCATTTGTGTTGAACCCAGCTGGACATTATGAGGCCATTACTCAAAGCTGTAGGAACGACTATCTGTCTGCTGAATCAGTGGCCTTGTTTACGGATCATCTTCCGAGCCGACCAACATACATTATTGGACAGATTGTGCATATTGAACGACGAACATTGAAGTCATCTCCTCCTCCTACATCTCCTCTACAACTGGATCTTCTAACATCTGACACAGGAACAGACAGGTTGATTGTAAACCTATGATCAAATCCAAACTCTTATGACTCAGGAACATACAGCATCTGTGTTACCTCACGTGGTCATTCATTCACCACCTTCTTCCTGATCCCTGCATTAGGCAGATAAGACGTGATGGGAAACACACCCTAACTGTACATAATAGTATAACCTTGCTTATTGCTAATGGCTGGATAGCCTTTATCTTTTCCTTTCTGTACAGATGATCCATTTAAAAGAAAATGAAAAACTGTGAATATTTGTTAATCTCCTGAGCTTGGGGCTCTCGAAGGCCATTCTCCTCTCCTATGTTTATATATGTTTTTTGAATAATTGGATCTTCATTCACTCGGGTAGTCTCTGGGATTGCCCATATCTTTAGAGTGTCCATACTAAGTGCACAAACTTCTGAATGACTTACAGTTACAAGATATCGATTACTTATTATAAGCCAGAAAAAAACTGAGATATATATGAACATTCTATATTTTCGTATAACTTACGACTCTTTAACCATATTTTAAATCAAACTTAGTTTAATTAAATTTAAAAAATATTATCAAACTTTAAATATTTGAATATTTAAATTGGAGCCGATCATATTAAAAAGGCCTGTATCAACAAATTTCGAAATCTACACAAACATGTTAATTAAGGAAAAATTGAGATCACACTAGCGGGATCTCTTATCTAATGCTACTCTGTTCAACCCTGTTTAATTCAAAAAACAATATCGTCCTATTTAAAAACTTTTTTTTTTGCTCCCTTTATACTACCAACTCAGCTTGCTAATATAATAAAAAAATCAATTTTTAAATTTAATTTAATATTTTTCTATTACCTATAAATTAATAAATTTTAAATTTTTTTCTTAAAATTTTTATTTAAAAAATTAAAATTAAATTAATAAATGAACAAAATCAAGATATGTGTAACGACTGTCACCTAAGTGTTACGCCTACAACACAAATAAAATTAATTTTAAGGCTCGCAACCATCAAAATCATTCCTTCTTTACATGTTTAAAATATATAATTATAAAATTTTGAGCAGGTATTTTATTTCTATCTTATAATAATCACAATTACAATTTGAATAATTAATTAATAAGTTTATTTTATAAATTACAAGTTTTATATATGATAATAAAGGAGTTAAATTTATTCAATAATCTACGTTGCTTTTGTTAAATTTGAAATTTTATAAATAAACAGAGTGCTTTATTTAATTATATTTTAAAATTTTAATTACATATCAAAATATCAGAAGTTCCTAAACGTAGAACTTGGAACTGCCCAATCTAGGAGTTGGAACAAGAAGTAACGGGTTTGATTTCTCCAACACAACACCAAGCTTCTCAGAAGTATCCGGCATCGTACCATCAGGAGATTCCCACAGGAACATATGCACAAGTGTGGCCAGCAAGTACATCACCATCCTTTCGCCTAAACGAAGCCCTGCACAGACTCTCCGACCAGATCCAAATGGAAGATAATGCAGATGTTGTCCTAAATAATCCAACTTATCTCCCAAGAACCTCTCTGGCTTGAACTCCAAGGGACTTTCCCAGAACTCGGGGTCTCTGTGCATAGCCCACACGTTCAGGAACACTTTTGTATCCTTTGGTATGGCGTACCCGCTCACGTTGCATGATTTCGTAGGGCTTCGAGGTAAGAGTAATGGAGCCACAGGATGTAATCTTAATGTTTCCTTCACAACTGCATGTAGATATGGTAAGTTCTTAACGTGGGTCTCTTCAACTTCATTGTCCAGACCTACTACTTCTGTTAATTCTAGTTGTGCTTTTACCATGACTTCAGGATGTAGCATCATCTCTGCCATCGCCCACTCTACTGTAGTTGATGTTGTGTCAGTCCCACCTATCACAATGTCCTGATAATGATAATGGAGTGTCATTTTTCAAACCAAAAAAAAAAAAAGATAATGGAGTGTCTCAGAGATAGCATAAACTTGTCGATGAATTACGGATTTCTAGTGCAGGTGAGTCTATCAGGAAAAAATAAAACTTGATCTGTGGATATATTAACATACCATTAGCAAGGCCTTGATTTGTTCATGGGAGATTGGTTCTCCAGTGTCGTGCTCTCTGAATTCCAACAGAAACTGCAACAAATTCTTCTTTCCATCATCATTTACCTCATCCTGTCCCATATTTCCTCTCTTGATCCGTTGATCAATCACAATATCGTAAATTTTATCTACCTGTTGCATAACCTTCTTCATGTCCTTCTGCACCCCTTGTATGTCAAACCTGGCAAGTATAGGGAAAAAATCTGAAACATTAGGCCTTCCCAGGTTCTGAACCAGCCGTCCCGCCGCCGCCCGAAACTCAGTTCCGATATCAATCCCGGCGACCTGTCTTCCATCTACATTACCCCAAAACATGCCTGCTATAATATTGACTACAGTTGTGAATGCCAATTCACCGATGTCAGTGGCGTGGCCAACATTTCCATATATAATTGCAACACTTTTCTTGACCTCGTTTCTTCTGAGAAGGTAAGATGCATCAAAACTAGCTTCGCTCTGCATCTCCCTGACCAGAATTGTACGCAGCTGACGCCACCGTGGACCTAGTGGAGCAAAAGCTATGTCCTTCCCATCGAAGGAGAAGACTCTTGATGCTATATTTGGATTCCTGTTGGAAAATGTTACGTCTTGGTCACGTACTATCTCTTTAGCCAGAGCTGGAGAGCTTATTATCACACATAGCTTCTGTCCAATCCATAGCTTATAGATTGGACCGTAAGTTTGTGCCAACTTCATGAACAACCGGTGGAGATTGTGGCCTAGAAATGGGAGGTAGCCGACTATGGAAGTCCTCAGGGACCTGGTGGCAACTTATAGGAGTCCTCTCCGATAAGCTTCTTGAAATCTCGCCGGAAGTGAAGGAACAGACATGTTCCTAGCATGATAATTGGAAGAACAAACATTATCATTTTGATGAATGGTGGTGCCAATTCAGATGAATGGTTGTGGTCTGTTAGCTATGCTTGAGCACCTTAAATAACCTATTTTCAAGCAGATTGCGTAATCTTCTTCCTTTTTGCTGGTGATGATGGGACATCAAATGTGATTCATGTTAGATAATTTTGACTTTTTCCGTAAAATTGAAAACATTTAATTGGATTTTTCGATTTTTTCAAAAATATATTAATTAAGTTACATAATTTGATCCGAAAAAAATAATAAAGTGGCCTAATAAATTATCTAAATCAATGGGTCGAACTTTAGGTGAAAAATAGATCTCGATCAGTATAGACCAGACTCATATCGAGCTTCTGATGAGGAAGCTCAATGTAGAAGCTATATATAAAGTTTAAGGTTTCCCACAGTTGCTCATATCATTCGTAAGCATAAGGATTCTCTGACTCGTCAAAAGAGATTATGTTTTGAGAAAACTGTAAAAAGGTATTGACTGTGTCCGGGTGAACAGTCTCCGTGAAGACAGCGATGTATTTGCGCTCATTTCAACTTTGAAAAACTTGTTTGAAGTTGTGGAACCAAAATCAAGTACTTTTCGCTTTTTTTCATTTATTGTCCTTCACTTCGATCCGGGATATGCAACTAAGGTATCGTTACGTGTTACACGTAGTATCAGAGCAATGACGCGATTGAGTGGTCAAAAATGAAGATTTTTCAGTTTTTCTCCATAAGATTTTGGAGATTTAACTTCTGGTTTTTATTTTTTTTCTTGTTTTTTATTGTATTAAATTGGTATTCATGTATTTAGCCTTGAGAAACGAGTTGAAAACAAGCCCAGAAGCACAAAAAACAAGCCCAAAACTCTCCAGGAAGCCCGAAGACACACAATACCGACTCGAGGCGGTACATGTGTATGCAACAATGTCACACGTGCCAACATCGATGGATTAGTCTGCGAATCGCCATGCTTGCATGACAAGCACCATCACGTGTTTGACACGCGACTCTTGCACCGACACGCAAACGGATGTCTGTCGTACGAAATTTCTACAGTAATTTCAAAAAAACACATACATGCACAAATTTTAGATTTTCCGTAAGGGTGCCTCGGGGTGTTTTGGGTCAGTTTTCGAATCCAGGAAATTTATAAAGTAAAATTTTCCTTTTCTAGATTTATTACATTAGTAATAAATTAAAGTTTAAATCCAGAAAAGGAATTAAGGCATTCTAAATTTGATTTTGAGTGAATTTTCATGCTTCGGACATTACATGATTGAGATACTTTAAGCTTTCGTGTCTCGGGTCTCATGTTAAATATTCAGGATCACATGATAGTTACTCAGAAAAAGGCATTAAGGCCTGCTGAAGCTATTTTTGAGTAAATTTTTGTGCAACGAACTTGTCATATACATAAGGTTCTGATGTCTCTGGTGATCGGTTCGATGTCCCGTGACGCATTTACAATCACTCTATTGGGATTTTCCGTTAGAAAAGTCTCAAATAAAGTTTTGAAAATGTCTTCAATCTGGTATGTGACAATGAGTACATTAGCATTTATTAATGTTACATTGTCACATATCATATCGCGATAAAGAATGTGGGGATGACATAAAGATATATTCCCTATGTTTATGGACTTTTTAAGTGTTGATAGGATGTAGTCACTAAAGTGGCCTTTCAAGTCGATTTTTGAATTGTTACGCTTGCATATTGGGAATATCTACGATTTTATGTTTTATTATTCATCAAAGTCATTAGCCTCACATAACAATTGTAAATGTGCATAACTGCATAAGATAGAGGAAAGTTGTTTCTTAAGTGATATATTCGTCCAAAGGTGATAATGTCATGAGAGTTGATGGTTTATACTCCGATCGTTTTTATGTGGAGGTCTAATTGCATATATTATGCATTCAACCTAAAGATGTTTCCTAATATATGTGATCGGATTCTTGGTAAAAATATTGTTTAATGACTTTAAGTATCGTTGTTATCCTACATTTGTGCTAAACTAAACATTATCTTTTTGTATTCACCTTTTCGGTCAACAATATTAATGTCATCATTAAAACCTTGACTCGTTTCAATACAAGGAAGTGGACAGAGGATGTATTGAATGTTATAGAGATAGCTGAGGTTAATATGAGCATATGGATGGATAGGCCATCTCCACCTACATCCATGAGCTCGAGAACTCATAAAGCAGCTTATAAAGCCTAGGATCATTATAACAAATTATGTCTTATAACCATGAAGAGATCCATACCTGACCATTTGCTTAGTGGACTTCTGGACACAGACATAGCGAAGGAGTTTCTTAGTAATGTCTCCTAGAGGTACACAATCTCACCTAATATTGAGACAAATGCCTTGATGAAAGAATTATTTTCTATGAGGTGTATAAGAGAAGGGAGAGTTATGGAGTACATATCAAGAATGATCCATTATTGAAGATGTTAAACATTCTTCTTCCTAATGTCTTAATAGTTTACCAGACTCTGAATACACTCCTTCCGGAGTTTAGTAATCTGGTGGTGACATATTATCCACTGGATGAGGACTTCAATGCTTTGATTGCGCATTGCATTGCTGAGGAGGAGAAACTCAAGCTTACTACTTCTGCAGCCCTCAAAGCAACCAAAAGGAAAGCAAAAATGAGGCCCCCTAATTTCAAGGTAGTAAGACTAAATCTTCTCCATGTAATGATGTTGGTCAATCCAGTATTTGTAAAGGTTGGCATGACATAAATAAGCCAGCAGTATGAGGCCTAGAAGGAAAGACTGTGAACATTAGGTAACTCCTTGGCTTATCAATTTATGAATCTAATTTGCGATAGTGACATTAAGTTCTTGGTGCCTATATAGTACAGCATCTGATCAAGGTGCATCTACGATGCAGGGGTTAGCCAAATGAAGGGAAGGAGAAATTGATGGTTCACAGCAATGAAGAAGTGAAAGTAATATCGGTAGGGGATGTATGTACTGAACCTTGGTGTAAGGTTCATCCTGGTTTTTATATGACATATTTTATATGTGATCTTTGTATCAATTTTGGATAGAGAAGGTTGACGTTATGTATTTAATGCTTCTATTGCACAATTGTTGTTTAATGCAAAATATAATGGTACAAGTTTCTTGTCATATGGTTTGTATAGAATGTGTCACTATAACAAAAATGACATACACTAACACTAAACAGTAACACTTTTGACAATATGTTATAAAATACCTATCAACGGTAACATTATATCTTAAAATGTTATGATTCTTAATTTGATAAGGAACACTTTATGATTTTATAACATATAATTTATCATTAATAACAATTTTTTTTAAGTGTTACTAAACATTATAAAAGGTTACTATTTTAAGATGTTACGAAAGTGATGTAAAATAATGACATTTTATATAAGTTACTTTAGGTATACGCTTCTTCATATCTTGCTAAACAAGTCATGAAATGAAGGATCCTGATAAATGAGAAGTCATACATGGAGTGACATAAAAGTTTTAAGTCACATTTTCAAAGCTAGGGTTGAGAGATTGATCAAGGAAAGCATTCTCTCAATTCTAGATTATGATGCTCTGGGAACATGTGCTGGTTGCAAGGTTATGTTGACTGAAATAAGGACATAGAGGTCAACTTGTGCTTTTGACTTATTAAGTCTGATACATAAGATATCTATAGACCTTATACAATTGCATTATGCAATTCCAAATATGTTTTGACATGTGTTGATGATCATTCTCATTACAGTTATGTGCTCTTGCTTAAAGATTGAAGATTGAGAACCAATTGGAAAAATTCATCCAAAGTGTCAAATCTAATCGTAGAGGAGAATATCATGGCAAAATGGTGTTTCAGGACTTGAAAATATCTGTTTGCCAGATGTATGGAATTGGTTGGGATAGTGACTTGATTCACTAAACTAGGTAGTCTTGAGCAATTGGTGTGTTGCTGAAAGGTATAACCAAACCCTAAAGGACTTGAAAAAGTCAATGCAGAACAGGACTAATCTACCTTATTATCTAGAAGTAAGAAAACCCAATCTTACACACATTCGTATATGAGGCTGCTCTACTGGGGTAATATATTCCTTATTAAGAAAAATTGCATACTCATTCCATTCATTGCTATTTAGTAAGATATCTCAATCACTTTAAAGCTATATATTTTACCGTAAAGAAAGTGGGACCAGAATAGTGGAAAAGCAAACAACTAAGTTTCTGAGATACGGTGTCTATGATGATGGTAGGCTTATTGACTCTTCGGATGATAGCAGGGTGGATACTACAGTTATTAGGTACCCACTACTTATACAGTTAGATCCGGTGGATCTAAGTCCTTGCACCGTGCCTATATAGGAACAAGAACTCATACATGTACACACAAAGGTTCCTAGGATACAAGATCTAATGCAGTTTTGTAAATCCACCAAAGTGAGACGACCTGCTATCGCATCTAATTTCATAGTCTATCAGGTGAAGAGGACTATGCTATACATGTTACGAATCCAGTTACTTTTACAGGAGTTGTTTCTGGACCCAATGTAGATTTGTAATGGGTTGCAATAACCGATGAGATGCAATCCATAAAGCATTTTAAGGTCTGGGAGCTAGTTGATTTGCATCGGAACTACAAACCCGTCAATTGTAAATGAAGTTTTAAGACCTAAATGATTTCGGGATAAAGTTTAATAGTGTATGGGCCCGCTCAGTTGTCCAATGGTTCACTCAGGAAGAAAGGTTGACTTTAATGTTACTTTTTCTCCCGTATACTTATAGGATACATTTTGAGTAATTATGGCAATTGTAACTCATGATGATATAGAGTTACATCAGATGGCTGTCAAAACCGCTTTCCTAAATAAAGACCTTTATGGAGAGATCTATATGGTAGAACCTAAAAATTTTCATAATCCAGATAGAACTGACATGGTTTGCGCATTAAGCAGATCAATATGTGGTTTATATCCAACCTCTCGAAAGTGATACCTTACATTTGATAAGGTTTAGCCTCTTTCAACTTCACGGAAAATAAAGTTAAAAAGATGCTTATACTATGAAGTCAGGGAAGCAAAGTTATCTTCCTATTACTGCATGTGGAAGATATATTTTTCACGTCAAATTACTTGACCATGTTGTATGAAGTTAAACAACTTTTGGTCAAGAACTTTAACATAAAGGACCTTGGTATAGCATCTTCTATCTTAGGTGTTTAGATTCATTAGAACATATCTCAATACTCACCAGACCTCTAACAGAATGCATACATTGAGTAAATGTTACAAAGGTTTAATACGGTTAACTGTAAACCTGTTGTAGCATCTATCTCTCATAGTGAGAGATAATATTTGCACAATATCCAAAGAATAAAGTAAAGATAGATATTATAAGGAATGTTCCATATTTTAGTACAATTGATAGCATGATGTATGCTCGGCTATGTATTAGGCAGGACATTGCATTTACTGCTTGACTGTTTGGTCAATATCTGGTTAACCCAGGTGTAGACCATTGAAATGCAGTCAAGCGAGTGATGAGATAATTAAAGAGAATCAAGGATTATATGTTGACATATAAAAAAGTTAACAGACTAAACCTCATAGGAAATTTAGATTCAAATTTAGCTATGTAACTGAATGATCGAAAGTTCACTTAAGATTACAGTTTAAGTTTGCAGATGGTATAATGTTGTGGAAGAGTGTCAAGTAGGCACAGGTGATTTCCTTGACCATGCATGCTATGGGACTACTTCGTAAACGATTTAGCTCAAAAACTTGATTTTTGAGTTGTCTATGGTTGATTCAATGGCTAAACTCATTCGGTTATATTGTGATAATCTTGTTGCTATGTTGTTTAATAACAACAAAGAATCACAGGGTCTTAGCATTTCAAGGTCACTTATTTGACCATAAAGGAGTTGATACAAAAATGTGACATTAAGGTTTGAAGCATTTAAAGACTAAGGAAAAATTAATTGATCCTTTAATTAGAGGACTTCACCCACTTGTGTTTGAAATACAAGTATACAATACGAGTATTTTGAAGTCCTTAGACGCCATTAGTTAGGGATTGTTATGTTTGCTCCATGTACATTTATACATTTGATATATTATAACGATATGATGATTCATCAATAAAAATGATCATCGTTTAGCCTCAGCAATACATGTTATCATACATTGTCATAATAAGTATAAAAGTTTTAAGATTTAGCAATACATCTTATCATACATTATCACAATAAGCATAAAAGTCTTAAGATTTAGCAATACATGATATCATACATTGTCACAATAAGTATAAAAGTCTTAAGATTTGTGTCAATCTTAAGCATTTAAAGGTTATTGGGCATATATACAGATTGACTTTAAGCCTATGTCATGAAAAGATATACAGCTTTTATACGAATATTCATAAAGTTTGACATGATATAAGGGATATAAGTTTTAATCTCATAAAGGTTCTCTAATGCAATTTAGCATTCAGTTGGAGAACAAAAAGATTTCCTTTGATGCAGTTTAGCATTTGGTGAGAAGAAACAAGTTTTCTTTAATGTTGTTTAGCATTCGGTAAGAGAAAACATGAATTTTCTAATGCAGTTTAGCATATGCTGTAACGCCCCAAATTAGGAGTTAGAATATTAAAGAAATTTAGTACGAATTATATTTGTTATTTGCTTAAATTGTGCATAAGTATTTTGGCATGCATTCATGGCATTTTTCGGGTAAATTGGTTTAATGAAACTTCGGATTGATCCGGACCGTAGTAATATAATTTTAGTATTTTTTGTATATTTCAAATATTTTTAGAAATTGATGGTGAATTAATTTTGAGTTGAAAATTTATTTTACGAGTCATTATTTTATGACGATATTTTGGTAAATTTTCGGAAGTTGTCTGGAACTTTTGGGTATTTGTTTGTTATAAAAATTCAAAACAATGTATTTGGTTTAAAAAGAATATTTTATTAATAAAAATACTATTAAAAGAAACGAAGAGACTTATTAACAATTGACATCTGGCTTCGTTATATCTATACATATGGACTAAGCCTTCTCAGGAAAGGGACGCGTACTATACACGTTGTTCACATGCAAGCTATACCTGTAGTCTAATATTCAGTGTTAGGATTTGCATTTGTCACTTATGTTCTTCACCGTTCTTCTTCTCCACCGATGCTCTGTACATTGGGTTTATTTGTTATTGCTGAAAATAAAAGCTGAATCAAGTAAGTTATATTTAAGTTAAGTTTTGCTTGTTGTAAACGATGAACGATGTTGTACTGTGGAAATGCATGCATGTGCTTGTATGGTTAGAGAAGCAAAGTTTTAGTGATGAAACGTAAGTAGATCTGATGTTTTTTTTTATTGTGTGTGTAAATATAAACATGCATGCATGGGTTTAGATGTGAGGCTACGGTGATGCTGTAAGTTGATGAAGAAAATGTGTTTCTGTTATGGTTTAAAAGATTATATATATATATCTATATATATATATATATGGTTTGGGTTTATGCTCTGTTTTTCTTGGTGACATATGTGAGTTATAGTGAGAGGTTTAAGCTTACGGAAATCTAGAGCTTACTGAGATGTAGTGATTTATGGAGAAAAATGATAGATATCGTGGACTATTGAGATGGAAAAAACAAGAAAAAGGGATAAAAATATGAATTTGGAAAGTATACCGTAGAGAGAGAGAGAGAAAGTTGGAATGTTAGTTTTGTGATCTTTGGAGTATAAAGTTGTTTCTGACGATTCCGATAGGTTAGAAATGCTGAATAGGTTAGTTTTAAAGTGATGAAGTTAAAGAAAAATGGAAGAAAAGTCTGCTGTTTCGTATGGTTTGGTGAAGAAGACGATGAACAGTGTTATAAGTCGACTTATTGTGGTGTATAAGTCAACTTAGATCAACGTTTTGCATGAAAATGTCATCTCCGCTCTTCAATAAGTCGAGTTATGCAAGTGTAAGTCGACTTGTCGTGTTATATAAGTCGACTGGTGTAAGTATAAGTCGACTAGTGTGTGTTTTAATGGATAAGTCGACTTGTGTGTGCTTTTATGGATAAGTCGACTTTTGTAAGTATAAGTCGACATGTGTGTGATGAACTTCAATCTTTGAAATCCCAATCCGCAACCTTCACTCTTTTGACCATATCTTTGTCATCCGACCTCCAAATGACCTGATTCTCGAAGCGTTGGATTTCGTAAGAAAATTTTCTACCTCTCTATGTGAAATTTGTAAATTTTCAGATTTAATTAACAATCAAGGATTTAATAATTTAAGTTGTGAATTATGGAATAAAGTTAAGAATTTAGGGTTTGGTCCCGAAATTTGTCATGAACATGCATCCCACATATCCATCATATATTAGTGACTTTTTAATCATGCACAATAGTGATTTGTATCTGTGTTCCTATTATAGAGGAACGACCACTGCCGGATATTGTCGGGACTTCGAGGTAATAAACAGTAAGAGCGGTTTTGGTAAGTAATACAGGTCAGTAATTTCAGTGCGTAATATAGGTAGAAAATTTCAGTAAGTACTTTAGGTAAGTAATTTTTTATGATAAATTTTGTGAGTCAACCTAGATGATGTCTAGGATTGATTTATTGGAAGTGCTATTTGCCTGCACATGAAATGTCTGAAATGACCTTGTTCTGTTTTAAAACTGTTAAGTCCTAGTTGTGGGTAAATAGGCATGCCTAGAAGGGTCTGCAGCTGCTCCTGTTATTTGACACTTTGGTGTCTCCTGTCATCGAGACATATGTCTCTCCTGTTGATACTAACTATGGTATCTCCTGTATAAGTCCCGTTACCCACTTCAGTTTATGGATTTATAGTTTGATTTGTTTTGGATTCGATATCATTTGATTCGACATAAACTAAATTATATTACGATTACAAGGATCTCCGTGTTCTGCCGCTCGCTTAGTATAAAAATCGTTCGAAATGCATTCTTTACATTTCTTGAAATCGTTAATATAGATTAGTTATTACTCACTAAGCTATATGCTTAGCACGGTGGATTTCCCCCGTGTAGATTCAGAGCGAAGAGATTAAGGACTGAGACAAGTCATCCGCAGCGGCCAAAAGAGTCTCAATTTTGTGTCGCGAAAATGTATTTTGTTTGGTTTGTTTGGGCTGTAAATATTCTTTGGATTTGTTTCGAACTTATGAGATGTATTATATGTGTTACTTATGAGATGTATTATATGTGTGTTACGTTTAGTTTTAAAAAAAATGCATGTGTGAAACGTTTTGATCTGTTTGTCCTGTCTTGGGTGGCATCCATGTATCCTCCCAGGGAGTATTTGGGTATTGCATATGCAATTTAGCTTAAAGTTGGAGAAATCGAGACATACAAAAGAAGATAATATAATTTAGATTATACATGTAACATCCTAGTTTGTCACACTTCATTTTTCCATTCATGTTAGTGAAGTATTAGATATACGTGATTGTAATGGATATGTGTCGTACATGATACATGTATTTGATACTTTTCGATATCGAAAGCCTTGCAGAATTGATTAATGAACTTTCGTTATCTTTAGATCAAATGTTTTGTTTTTAAACTTAGTCGATTAATACAGTGGCGTAACTTAATCGAACTTTTAAACTCTTTTTAACTTGAATCAATACTGCAATTAAATATTGTTCAAGGGGAAGAATGTTAGATAATTTTGACCTTTCTCATAAAGTTGGATAACATTTAATAAAAATAAAATGATTTTATTAATCAATATTAACGTTATGAACTACTTTTTAAGGTCAATAAAAGGAAATTATTAAAAAGAATGAAATTAAGTTGGACAAAGAACCAATGTCAATAAGTAATAGTTCTTAGGAGTAGGAATATAATTTTGTAATTAAATATTGTTCAAGGGGGAGAATGTTAGATAATTTTGACCTTTCTCGTAAAGTTGGATAACATTTAATAAAAATAAAATGATTTTATTAATCAATATTAACGTTATGAACTACTTTTTTAAGGTCAATAAAAGGAAATTATTAAAAAGAATGAAATTAAGTTGGACAAAGAACCAATGTCAATAAGTAATAGTTCTTAGGAGTAGGAATATAATTTTGTAAAATTGTTTGAGAAAATCCTATTAACAATAATATGGAGCACTGCATTATTGATCTTAAATATTTAATTGACATATATTTAAGATGACAATAGCTGCCTAGGAGTCTAAATTCAAGTATTTTCATTTAGTCAATCCATAAGTTTAGACATAGACTCAAACCTATCCGAGGTCAAATTCTTCTAAACAAAATGTTAGGAGCCTCGGCCTAAGATCTAATTCTTCTAAACAAAATGATAAACAGCTCATATTGAAATCAATAAAAAATGTTATTTTGTGCTTATAATTTTTAAAAACTATGTTTACATCAACGCTCCTGCAATATTTGCACAACTTAATTTTGGGTGTACTATTAATTTTCTATATTGCATAATCAAATTTTTAATTAATATAATTTGTTTTTTCAATAATTACGGCATCATAATGCAAGATCATTATCAAGTACAACAACTTAGGCGTGGTTTTCTTTGACCATCCTAGCACCACACGTGAAAAAGTACGTGCTGCAATCCGAACTTACATTAGGAAAAGTATTCAGATTTGGCATTTTTGTCTAAGTATTAAAATGAAATTTTTTATAATAAAAATCTCTATAAAATAAACAGTTCGTTAGAGAAAAAGGCTATCAAAACTGTTTTTCTTTTTATCTTTTGAGAAGCCATTTAAAAGGATAAAAAGGAAACCTATAAACATTTACATAAATATTTATTATATGTTTTGTGTTTTTTAACAATAACGGAATATCTATTTTATGCATGCTTTTCAGATCTTATAATTTTATAATATAATGATGAGATACCAAAAGAGTAAACTGCTTTGTGCTTTCGGTATTGGGATTCGCATTAATATTTTAAAAATCAGAATAAAGGTTAAATCGATAAGATAAAATATTTAAAATTTAAAAGGTTAAATCGATATTAAACCATCTTAAAATTGGTTAAAGATTATATAAAATTGAAGAATTTAAAATATAATTTAAAGAGAATGTCTTTAATTTAAAGTTTAAGTGAAAAGAAAGTCTGGTAAATAAAATTAATTATTTTATTTTAATTAATAAAATCAATTAGTTTACAAAATCAATTGATTAATTAATAAACTGATCAATTTAAAACATGAAAATAATTTAAAATAAAGGTTAAAATTTGAATTAAAAATTGTCTGATTCAAAATTTTTATAATCAAATTGTATAAACTGATTTAATTTTTAATCATAATTTCTATTGCTTAATAGAGTAGGAATTGAGGAATTCAAGACATTACTTAAAAAAAATAGAAAATTGACTTTGTAATTATGTAAAACCCTTAGTATCACACTAACCCTATAAAACAAAAGGTTTTCATTTTTAACCGTAACTCTAATTTGCTAGCAATCTCCCATTATATTCATTCGGATTAGCAAGATATTAAATCATGATTGTGTTAGGAATAGAACCAACGTCTATAGTTACGCACTTATGCTTGTTTAGTCAGTCATACAACGGCAAATAAATACGTAAGAATTTTTTTTTGTTACCCCGTAAGATTTTTTAAGAGAATCTTAATAATAAGAAGGTGTTTTTAACTCATCTACTCTCACATTAATCTCTATTTATATTGAGTCAATCTGAAAAAAATAAAATACTGACTAAATATATTTCTCCATTATCAAGATTCAAACTTAAGACTTTTAGTTAAAAAATAAGAGTGCGGAAATACTCGTGCCAATTGCTATTCCAAGACCGAACTGTTGAGTATAGCCTAAGACGCAACCTGAAAACCCCCAATTCCCATAAATACGTAAGAACTTTCCCAACGCCTGTTCCAGGACCGAACTAATGAGTATAGCCTAAGACGCAACCTGAAAACCCCCAATTCCCATAAAGATTTCCTTTGTTGTTGTTCTTTGTCGGCCTTTACGTTTAACCGTGTAAGTCGGCGTCCAGCTATATGGGTATGCGTCTTCTTTTGAGCTTTATTAAAATTATGGCGTTCTTGTTTTGGATATTATCTGTAGTTACTTGTCAAGTTCTTGATGGGATTCGTCTGTTACGTGGTATCTTTCGCATTTAGTCGTTTGGTTTGTTCTTTAGATCAGAATGTTTGTTGCTTTTTTGCTTTTCTTTTTCTGTCCGTTATAGTGTCTAGGTCGTGATTGTATACACCATTGGAGCAGTCTTCGCCAATGTTACTGAGGAATAAGGTTTTAACAATATTTCTTGTTACTATCCTATCAAAATAACAAGCTTGGTTTGATAAATTAGAACAGGGATTCGTGTTAACTTGACAATCTGATTGCAGGAATCCTATCACAGTGGATTGCGATTCTAGCGAGTGCAATATCAAAATGGAAGCCTCGTCGCTTTATTTGCCTAAAGCAGGCCGAGAATTGCAGAGAAGCAATTAAGCATTGCATAAGACCCAAGCAATTAAGCATTGCATAATTTAAAACTTTTGAGGAAAAGGGAAGGAGATATAAGAGGATGGGAGGAAAACTTTAAAATATTTGAAAATTTTGTAAAAAGTTTCTTATTTTGAAAATATTAGGCATCATTGGTATTTTGAATATTAGTGTCACTATTTAAAAGCAGGCGGTACTAATATGTATTTAAAATTGAGTACGATCTATCCTTTATTTTGTACCGATTTTAGCCCATGCGTACTAGTATTTATAATCTTGTCTTCAACTATTTTATTGTTCTCCGTTAGTAAGATTTTGAATATATTTTTCAAAATTTGAATCGACAATCTTAAAGTTCATATTTTCATTATTTAAAGATTTCAATTTTGTTCGATTTGTAGAGATATAATTAAAAATACAGGTTAAAATTAAGTTACATTCTATGAAATACTGTTATATATCAAATACTATAATAAGAATCCATTTAATTTTCTTATTAGAATTCTTATAAATATTCAAAAATGTGAATATCTTTACTTTCCATATATTTATTTTCTAAGGAATCATATTTCAAATTCATTTTATTTTCCTGCCAATCAAACGGGGCCTAAATTTTATTTAATTCTTCTCATTCCAACTTGCCAATGAAGTTAGGAACCCTCGAAGGGAGGACTTGTATTTTTTTTCCATTTTCAAAAGAACTTAATGGAGTTTGGATTTTATCAAAATTGAGTTCCTTGTTCACTATGGTTTATGTTTGCAGTCTGACCATTTTAGTCTTTGTATTGATTTGAAGCATACTGAAATTCTACCCCATATTTCATTCACAATGAGTATTGCAGCAGTTTAATTGCTTTCTCTTTACATCTTTCAGGTCAATTAGTGACAAAGATGATGATGCTACAGTCGACCTGATCCATATTCTTGCAGATATAGTTGGTTTCTTATCAAGGCACCGAGAAGAGTTGCTTGAAAAGTGTCCGAAGCTTGAACCCATGAATGAACTGCTTCAGAAGGAATTGGAACATACAAAGAAGCTGGTTACCACGTTACGTGAAAAACATCAACTTAAGAAGCAGGTATTTTAATCTTGCTAATTGTTCTGAACTGCTTTTAAAAATATTTGGAAATCTACTGGAATACGTTGTAAGTTACCCATTCAGCTCTGTTCTTTTTTTCTTCTTTTTTTTTTCTTTTTTTTCCTGAAATGAGACTCTGGTGTACTTTGTGCGGTAATTTGTGATCTTTCTTTGCTTTTACAGGCAAGCAAGGAAAAGATATGCTATAATCGGTTGGAAGTGCTTGAGATTGCTGCATTTGTGTTGGACCCAGCTGGACATTATGAGGCCATTACTCAAAGCTGTAGGAACGACTATCTGTCTGCTGAATCAGTGGCCTTGTTTACGGATCATCTTCCGAGCCGACCAACATACATTATTGGACAGATTGTGCATATTGAACGACGAACATTGAAGTCATCTCCTCCTCCTACATCTCCTCTACAACTGGATCTTCTAACATCTGACACAGGAACAGACAGGTTGATTGTAAACCTGGGATCAAATCCAAACTCTTATGACTCAGGAACATACAGCATCTGTGTTACCTCACGTGGTCATTCATTCACCACCTTCTTCCTGATCCCTGCATTAGGCAGATAAGACGTGATGGGAAACACACCTTAACTGTACATAATAGTATAACCTTGCTTATTGCTAATGGCTGGATAGCCTTTATCTTTTCCTTTCTGTACAGATGATCCATTTAAAAGAAAATGAAAAACTGTGAATATTTGTTAATCTCCTGAGCTTGGGGCTCTCGAAGGCCATTCTCCTCTCCTATGTTTATATATGTTTTTTGAATAATTGGATCTTCATTCACTCGGGTAGTCTCTGGGATTGCCCATATCTTTAGAGTGTCCATACTAAGTGCACAAACTTCTGAATGACTTACAGTTACAAGATATCGATTACTTATTATAAGCCAGTAAAAAACTAAGATATATATGAACATTCTATATTTTCGTATAACTTACGACTCTTTAACCATATTTTAAATCAAACTTAGTTTAATTAAATTTAAAAAATATTATCAAACTTTAAATATTTGAATATTTAAATTGGAGCCGATCATATTAAAAAGGCCTGTATCAACAAATTTCGAAATCTACACAAACATGTTAATTAAGGAAAAATTGAGATCACACTAGCGGGATCTCTTATCTAATGCTACTCTGTTCAACCTGTTTAATTCAAAAACAATATCGTCTATTTAAAAACTTTTTTGGCTCCTTTATACTACCAACTCACTTGCTAATATAATAAAAAATCAATTTTAAATTTAATTTAATATTTTCTATTACCTATAAATTAATAAATTTTAAATTTTTTCTTAAAATTTTATTTAAAAATTAAAATTAAATTAATAAATGAACAAAATCAAGATATGTGTAACGATTTGTCACCTAAGTGTTACGCCTACAACACAAATAAAATTAATTTTAAGGCTCGCAACCATCAAAATCATTCCTTCTTTACATGTTTAAAATATATAATTATAAAATTTTGAGCAGGTATTTTATTTCTATCTTATAATAATCACAATTACAATTTGAGTAATTAATTAATAAGTTTATTTTTATAAATTACAAGTTTTTATATATGATAATAAAGGAGTTAAATTTATTCAATAATCTACGTTGCTTTTGTTAAATTTGAAATTTTTATAAATAAACAGAGTGCTTTATTTAATTATATTTTAAAATTTTAATTACATATCAAAATATCAGAAGTTCCTAAACGTAGAACTTGGAACTGCCCAATCTAGGAGTTGGAACAAGAAGTAACGGGTTTGATTTCTCCAACACAACACCAAGCTTCTCAGAAGTATCCGGCATCGTACCATCAGGAGATTCCCACAGGAACATATGCACAAGTGTGGCCAGCAAGTACATCACCATCCTTTCGCCTAAACGAAGCCCTGCACAGACTCTCCGACCAGATCCAAATGGAAGATAATGCAGATGTTGTCCTAAATAATCCAACTTATCTCCCAAGAACCTCTCTGGCTTGAACTCCAAGGGACTTTCCCAGAACTCAGGGTCTCTGTGCATAGCCCACACGTTCAGGAACACTTTTGTATCCTTTGGTATGGCGTACCCGCTCACGTTGCATGATTTCGTAGGGCTTCGAGGTAAGAGTAATGGAGCCACAGGATGTAATCTTAATGTTTCCTTCACAACTGCATGTAGATATGGTAAGTTCTTAACGTGGGTCTCTTCAACTTCATTGTCCAGACCTACTACTTCTGTTAATTCTAGTTGTGCTTTTACCATGACTTCAGGATGTAGCATCATCTCTGCCATCGCCCACTCTACTGTAGTTGATGTTGTGTCAGTCCCACCTATCACAATGTCCTGATAATGATAATGGAGTGTCATTTTCAAACCAAAAAAAAAAGATAATGGAGTGTCTCAGAGATAGCATAAACTTGTCGATGAATTACGGATTTCTAGTGCAGGTGAGTCTATCAGGAAAAAATAAAACTTGATCTGTGGATATATTAACATACCATTAGCAAGGCCTTGATTTGTTCATGGGAGATTGGTTCTCCAGTGTCGTGCTCTCTGAATTCCAACAGAAACTGCAACAAATTCTTCTTTCCATCATCATTTACCTCATCCTGTCCCATATTTCCTCTCTTGATCCGTTGATCAATCACAATATCGTAAATTTTATCTACCTGTTGCATAACCTTCTTCATGTCCTTCTGCACCCCTTGTATGTCAAACCTGGCAAGTATAGGGAAAAAATCTGAAACATTAGGCCTTCCCAGGTTCTGAACCAGCCGTCCCGCCGCCGCCCGAAACTCAGTTCCGATATCAATCCCGGCGACCTGTCTTCCATCTACATTACCCCAAAACATGCCTGCTATAATATTGACTACAGTTGTGAATGCCAATTCACCGATGTCAATGGCGTGGCCAACATTTCCATATATAATTGCAACACTTTTCTTGACCTCGTTTCTTCTGAGAAGGTAAGATGCATCAAAACTAGCTTCGCTCTGCATCTCCCTGACCAGAATTGTACGCAGCTGACGCCACCGTGGACCTAGTGGAGCAAAAGCTATGTCCTTCCCATCGAAGGAGAAGACTCTTGATGCTATATTTGGATTCCTGTTGGAAAATGTTACGTCTTGGTCACGTACTATCTCTTTAGCCAGAGCTGGAGAGCTTATTATCACACATAGCTTCTGTCCAATCCATAGCTTATAGATTGGACCGTAAGTTTGTGCCAACTTCATGAACAACCGGTGGAGATTGTGGCCTAGAAATGGGAGGTAGCCGACTATGGGAAGTCCTCGGGGACCTGGTGGCAACTTATAGGAGTCCTCTCCGATAAGCTTCTTGAAATCTCGCCGGAAGTGAAGGAACAGACATGTTCCTAGCATGATAATTGGAAGAACAAACATTATCATTTTGATGAATGGTGGTGCCAATTCAGATGAATGGTTGTGGTCTATTAGCTATGCTTGAGCACCTTAAATAACCTATTTTCAAGCAGATTGCGTAATCTTCTTCCTTTTTGCTGGTGATGATGGGACATCAAATGTGATTCATGTTAGATAATTTTGACTTTTTCCGTAAAATTGAAAACATTTAATTGGATTTTTCGATTTTTTTCAAAAATATATTAGTTAAGTTACATAATTTGATCCGAAAAAAATAATAAAGTGGCCTAATAAATTATCTAAATCAATGGGTCGAACTTTAGGTGAAAAATAAATCTCGATCAGTATAGACCAGACTCATATCGAGCTTCTGATGAGGAAGCTCAATGTAGAAGCTATATATAAAGTTTAAGGTTTCCCACAGTTGCTCATATCATTCGTAAGCATAAGGATTCTCTGACTCGTTAAAAGAGATTATGTTTTGAGAAAACTGTAGAAAGGTATTGACTGTGTCCGGGTGAACAGTCTCCGTGAAGACAGCGATGTATTTGCGCTCATTTCAACTTTGAAAAACTTGTTTGAAGTTATGGAACCAAAATCAAGTACTTTTCGCATTTTTTCATTTATTGTCCTTCACTTCGATCCGGGATATGCAACTAAGGTATCGTTACGTGTTACACGTAGTATCAGAGCAATGACGCGATTGAGTGGTCAAAAATGAAGATTTTTCAGTTTTTCTCCATAAGATTTTGGAGATTTAACTTCTGGTTTTTATTTTTTTCTTCTTGTTTTTTATTGTATTAAATTGGTATTCATGTATTTAACCTTGAGAAACGGGTTGAAAACAAGCCCAGAAGCACAAAAAACAAGCCCAAAACTCTCCAGAAGCCCAAGACACACAATACCGACTCGAGGCGATGCATGTGGTATGACAATGTCACACGTGCCAACATCGATGGATTAGTCTGCGCGTCGCCATGCTTGCATGACAAGCACCATCACGTGTTTGACACGCGCCTCTTGCAAACACACGCAAACGGATGTACGTAAATGCGAAATTTCTGATAATTTCAAAAAACACATACATGCACAAATTTTAGATTTTCCGTAAGGGTGCCTCGGGGTGTTTTGGGTCAGTTTTCGAATCCAGGAAATTTATAAAGTAAATTTTTCCTTTTCTAGATTTATTACATTAGTAATAAATTAAAGTTTAAATCCAGAAAAGGAATTAAGGCATTCTAAATTTGATTTTGAGTGAATTTTCATGCTTCGGACATTACATGATTGAGATACTTTAAGCTTTCGTGTCTCGGGTGTAACATCCCGTCACCGATGGGATGTGTACAGTTCATTACATTCGTATTTGTACATGTGCATGCATTATAGTATATTGTATAATTGGCCTTTATGCGTACATGCATGTATGACATATTTCGATTTGATTTGGAAATTTATTTGGGTTAATTGATCATGAGAAATTTAATTGGTATAAGAAATGAGAAATTGGAGATTGTAAAATGAAATCGGAAATGATTAGGGCAAGTATGATAATTAGGTCAAATTAGGTTCGAGAATTTGATTTGAGTTAGAAATGAGATTTGGGAAGTTGAATTGTGAAATTGGAGTATATGTTAATGAGTTTTCTATTTTTGTGGATTTATAGGAATTTTTCTAGAATTTTCGAGCAATAGGCGGATGGAAAATTTGATAAATGAGTAGTTGATTGAATATCCGGTTCGAAATTGATTATCCTATAGCGCAGACGGGTTAGAAATTTGATTTGAGGAATTATGATTTAGCCATTAGAATTCGGAAGAAATTAGAATTTGAAATTGATTTGAGGTGGTTTGGATCCGGACTGGTGGTAAGCATTCTAGCCAAACAAGCCCTTGTCTTTATATATATATATATGCCCTACCTTTGAAGTTCTTCTCCCACGACATTTGCTTCTTCTTCTTCGTTCTCTTCTTCCTCTTTTTGACCAATTTCTCTTGGAGATTTGAGGTTCTTCATCAAGTAAGCTACTTCTAACTTGTTTTATATAGTTTGATTGGTTAATTTATAGAGTTTATTAGAGGATTAAACATGAAAATCTAAGGATTTGGGTTTAAGATTTCCGAAAGTTGGTTTTCGGTGGTTTTAGGGTTGAATTTTAGGGAATTTGATTGTTTGATGAAATAGAAACTAAAGACTTGTTGTATGATATGTATGGATTTATTTAGGAGTGGTTTGTGAGAAGAAAATCTGGATTTGGGCCCGAAATCATCGAAAATCTGGGTTTTCGGGCGTGTCTGCAATTGCTTTCATTGCGACGTCTTGTGACGTCTGAAGAACACGCCATGACGAAACGAATTGCTTCAGACGCATGACGTGGGCGGCGCTCTGCGGCGAGGAGGACAAGGCATATGTCGCAACGAACGCGTGCGTACGTCGCGACGTAGGATGCTCGATTCGCCATGACATTTAATGATAATGAAATTAGGGTTTTAATATTTGGGGTTTAGGCTATTGAGGATCTATTGGCTATGGATTAAATTCAATTTGGAGATTTTGAATTTGGAAATTAGAAATTTAGTTCGAAATTAAGGATTGAGATCGGAAATTGAATTAGGTGGAAATGTCATAATTTGCATAGTATGTACATGATTTGATTCATATGCATAATTAAGCATCGAATTGGTACCAGTAATAATGTTATGTATATTTTGATTGGTATAGCGGCTCAAGCGGATCGCCGATCGTCGACATAAGCGAGACTTCCGCGATAACTTCGGAAGTTACGAGGTGAGTAACCTAGTTGGTTTCTCAATCTCTAATGTGCTATGTGCCTTGTATGTGAATTATTTGTGATTACGATTAAATGATTTGCATGAGATATGTCGGTATAAATTGTGAAAGCATCTAGGCATGATTAGAAATCGATGGCGATAGCGATTGTGGTGGAGCACATTCGATCGAGTGGAGCTACAAGCTCATCAATTGTGATAAGTGAAAAGGATTAGTGAATACCGGAGGGCTCTCCTATCCCTAGTGCGCGTGGGTGGGTAGTGTATACCCGAGGGCTCTCACCCCGAAAATGCGATTACGTGTGATGTGCCCGAAATGGGATAACTCGGCCTTGATCCACAACACTAATAATGAATGGAAATCATTGTGCATACGATGCGTGTTCATGCTATGAATGTGCTATGGACTAACGCCAATGTGTGATTTTGATGTTGTGAATTTCGAGTTATGATATGTGTTGCTTTATGCAATTGTGCGTAATGCATGAATTGGGTAAACCATCGATGATGGTTACTCATTGAGTTCATAAACTCACCCAAATTGCGACTATTTTTCGGGACGGTAGTGTGACTCTAGCTCCGGATTTTGAGACTTTTCTGCTTGTGTGTGCTTGGCAAGAGGAGCATGGCCCACAGTCGGTCATTGGGGATCCTTTGGGATATTTTGGGGATGACCTAGATAGAGCTTCTTGTTTATTTTAGACATATGTAGTTGTAAATTATGACCGGATATTATATTTAGGATTTATGAATGCAATGAGAAGTACTCTTTGGTTTTGAAATTTAGTGATTGTGATCTTACTGCTTTGATTATATTGATGCCATGAGGTTTTAATAGAAGCGATTGTTTGGTAGTGCACCCTCATCGTAAGGTGTGTATCGGTACGACCTACGGGCGTATCAGTGTATGCTCTACGGTAAGGGGGCGCTACATCGGGTCTCATGTTAAATATTCAGGATCACATGATAGTTACTCAGAAAAAGGCATTAAGGCCTTCTGAAGCTATTTTTGAGTAAATTTTTATGCAACGAACTTGTCATATACATAAGGTTCTGATGTCTCTGGTGATCGGTTCAGTGTCCGGTGACGCACGACAATCACTCTATTGGGATTTTTCCGTTAGAAAAGTCTCAAATAAAGTTTTCAGAAAATGTCTTCAATACGAGTATGTGACAATGAGTACATTAGCATTTATTAATGTTACATTGTCACATATCATATGCGCATAAAGAATGTGGGGATGACATAAAGATATATTCCCTATGTTTATGGACTTTTTAAGTGTTGATAGGATGTAGTCACTAAAGTGGCCTTTCAAGTCAGTTTTTTGAATTGTTCTGCTTGCATATTGGGGAATATCTCTGATTTTATGTTTTATTATTCTGTCAAAGCTGTTAGCCTCACATAACAATTGTAAATGTGCATAACTGCATAAGATAGAGGAAAGTTGTTTCTTAAGTGATATATTCGTCCAAAGGTGATAATGTCATGAGAGTTGATGGTTTATACTCCGATCGTTTTTATATGGAGGTCTAATTGCATATATTATGCATTCAACCTAAAGATGTTTCATAATATATGTGATCGGATTCTTGGTAAAAATATTGTTTAATGACTTTAAGTATCGTTGTTATCCTACATTTGTGCTAAACTAAACATTATCTTTTTGTATTCACCTTTTCGGTCAACAATATTAATGTCATCATTAAAACCTTGACTCGTTTCAATACAAGGAAGTGGACAGAGGATGTATTGAATGTTATAGAGATAGCTGAGGTTAATATGAGCATATGGATGGATAGGCCATCTCCACCTACATCCATGAGCTCGAGAACTCATAAAGCAGCTTATAAAGCCTAGGATCATTATAACAAATTATGTCTTATAACCATGAAGAGATCCATACCTGACCATTTGCTTAGTGGACTTCTGGACACAGACATAGCGAAGGAGTTTCTTAGTAATGTCTCCTAGAGGTACACAATCTCACCTAATATTGAGACAAATGCCTTGATGAAAGAATTATTTTCTATGAGGTGTATAAGAGAAGGGAGAGTTATGGAGTACATATCAAGAATGATCCATTATTGAAGATGTTAAACATTCTTCTTCCTAATGTCTTAATAGTTTACCAGACTCTGAATACACTCCTTAGGAGTTTAGTAATCTGGTGGTGACATATTATCCATTGGATGAGGACTTCAATGCTTTGATTGCGCATTGCATTCTTTGAGGAGGAGAAACTCAAGCTTACTACTTCGCAGCCCTCAAAGCAACCAAAGGAAAGCAAAATGAGCCCTCTAATTTCAAGGTAGTAAGACTAAATCTTCTCCATGTAATGATGTTGGTCAATCCAAAGATTTGTAAAGGTTGGCATGACATAAATAAGCCAGGTGATATGAGGCCTAGAAGGAAAGGCTGTGAACATTAGGTAACTCCTTGGCTTATCAATTTATGAATCTAATTTGCGATAGTGACATTAAGTTCTTGGTGCCTATATAGTACAAACATTCGATCAAGGTGCATCTACGATCGAGGGTTAGCCAAATGAAGGGAAGGAGAAATTGATGGTTCACAAAGAATGAAGAAGTGAAAGTAATATCGGTAGGGGATGTATGTACTGGACCTTGGTGTAAGGTTCATCCTGGTTTTTATATGACATATTTTATATGTGATCTTTGTATCAATTTTGGATAGAGAAGGTTGACGTTTTGTATTTAATGCTTCTATTGCACAATTGTTGTTTAATGCAAAATATAATGGTACAAGTTTCTTATCTTATGGTTTGTATAGAATGTGTCACTATAACAAAAATGACATACACTAACACTAAACAGTAACACTTTTGACAATATGTTATAAAATACCTATCAACGGTAACATTATATCTTAAAATGTTATGATTCTTAATTTGATAAGGAACACTTTATGATTTTATAACATATAATTTATCATTAATAACAATTTTTTTAAGTGTTACTAAACATTATAAAGGTTACTATTTTAAGATGTTACGAAAGTGATGTAAAATAATGACATTTTATATAAGTTACTTTAGGTATACGCTTCTTCATATCTTGCTAAACAAGTCATGAAATGAAGGATCCTGATAAATGAGAAGTCACACATGGAGTGACATAAAAGTTTTAAGTCACATTTTCAAAGCTAGGGTTGAGAGATTGATCAAGGAAAGTATTCTCTCAATTCTAGATTATGATGCTCTGGGAACATGTGCTGGTTGCAAGGTTATGTTGACTGAAATAAGGACATAGAGGTCAACTTGTGCTTTTGACTTATTAAGTCTGATACATAAGATATCTATAGACCTTATACAATTGCATTATACAATTCCAAATATGTTTTGACATGTGTTGATGATCATTCTCATTACAATTATGTGCTCTTGCTTAAAGATTGAAGATTGAGAACCAATTGGAAAAATCCATCCAAAGTGTCAAATCTAATCGTAGAGGAGAATATCATGGCAAAATGGTGTTTCAGGACTTGAAAATATCTGTTTGCGGATGTATGGAATTGGTTGGGATAGTGACTTGATTCACTAAACTAGGTAGTCTTGAGCAATTGGTGTGTTCTTTGAAAGGTATAACCAAACCTAAAGGACTTGAAAAGTCAATGCGAGCAGGACTAATCTACCTTATTATCTAGAAGTAAGAAAACCCAATCTTACACATTCTTATATGAGGTTTGCTCTCTTTGGGGTAATATATTCCTTATTAAGAAAAATTGCATACTCATTCCATTCATTGCTATTTAGTAAGATATCTCGATCACTTTAAAGCTATATATTTTATCAGTAAAGAAAGTGGGACCGAATAGTGGAAAAGCAAACAACTAAGTTTACGAGATACGGTGTCTATGATGATGGTAGGCTTATTGACTCTTGGATGATAGCGGGGTGGATACTACGGTTATTAGGTACCCACTACTCATACAGTTAGATCCGGTGGATCTAAGTCCTTACACCGATGCTATATAGAACAAGAACTCATACATGTACACACAAAGGTTCCTAGGATACAAGATCTAATGCAGTTATGTAAATCCACCAAAGTGAGACGACCTGCTATCGCATCTAATTTCATAGTCTATCAGGTGAAGTGGACTATGCTATACATGTTACGAATCCAGTTACTTTTACAGGAGTTGTTTCTGGACCCAATGTAGATTTGTAATGGGTTGCAATAACCGATGAGATGCAATCCATAAAGCATATTAAGGTCTGGGAGCTAGTTGATTTGCATCGGAACTACAAACCCGTCAATTGTAAATGAAGTTTTAAGACCTAAATGATTTCGGGATAAAGTTTAATAGTGCATGGGCCCGCTCAGTTGTCCAATGGTTCACTCAGGAAGAAAGGTTGACTTTAATGTTACTTTTTCTCCCGTATACTTATAGGATACATTTTGAGTAATTATGGCAATTGTAACTCATGATGATATAGAGTTACATCGATGGTCATCAAAACCGCTTTCCTAAATAAAGACCTTTATGGAGAGATCTATATGGTAGAACCTAAAATTTTCATAATCCGGATAGAATCGACATGGTTTTAGCATTAAGCGAGATCAATATGTGGTTTATATCCAACCTCTCGAAAGTGATACCTTACATTTGATAAGGTTTAGCCTCTTTCAACTTCACGGAAAATAAAGTTAAAAAGATGCTTATACTATGAAGTCAGGGAAGCAAAGTTATCTTCCTATTACTGCATGTGGAAGATATATTTTTCACGTCAAATTACTTGACCATGTTGTATGAAGTTAAACAACTTTTGGTCAAGAACTTTAACATAAAGGACCTTGGTATAGCATCTTCTATCTTAGGTGTTTAGATTCATTAGAACATATCTCAATACTCACCAGACCTCTAACAGAATGCATACATTGAGTAAATGTTACAAAGGTTTAATACGGTTAACTGTAAACTTGTTGTAGCATCTATCTCTCATAGTGAGAGATAATATTTGCACAATATCCAAAGAATAAAGTAAAGATAGATATTATAAGGAATGTTCCATATTTTAGTACAATTGATAGCATGATGTATGCTCGGCTATGTATTAGGCAGGACATTGCATTTACTGCTTGACTGTTTGGTCAATATCTGGTTAACCCAGGTGTAGACCATTGAAATGCAGTCAAGCGAGTGATGAGATAATTAAAGAGAATCAAGGATTATATGTTGACATATAAAAAAGTTAACAGACTAAACCTCATAGGAAATTTAGATTCAAATTTAGCTATGTAACTGAATGATCGAAAGTTCACTTAAGATTACAGTTTAAGTTTGCAGATGGTATAATGTTGTGGAAGAGTGTCAAGTAGGCACAGGTGATTTCCTTGACCATGCATGCTATGGGACTACTTCGTAAACGATTTAGCTCAAAAACTTGATTTTTGAGTTGTCTATGGTTGATTCAATGGCTAAACTCATTCGGTTATATTGTGATAATCTTGTTGCTGTGTTGTTTAATAACAACAAAGAATCACAGGGTCTTAGCATTTCAAGGTCACTTATTTGACCATAAAGGAGTTGATACAAAAATGTGACATTAAGGTTTGAAGCATTTAAAGACTAAGGAAAAATTAATTGATCCTTTAATTAGAGGACTTCACCCACTTGTGTTTGAAATACAAGTATACAATACGAGTATTTTGAAGTCCTTAGACGCCATTAGTTAGGGATTGTTATGTTTGCTCCATGTACATTTATACATTTGATATATTATAACGATATGATGATTCATCAATAAAAATGATCATCGTTTAGCCTCAGCAATACATGTTATCATACATTGTCATAATAAGTATAAAAGTTTTAAGATTTAGCAATACATCTTATCATACATTATCACAATAAGCATAAAAGTCTTAAGATTTAGCAATACATGATATCATACATTGTCACAATAAGTATAAAAGTCTTAAGATTTGTGTCAATCTTAAGCATTTAAAGGTTATTGGGCATATATCTGATTGACTTTAAGCCTATGTCATGAAAAGATATCTGACTTTTATACGAATATTCATAAAGTTTGACATGATATAAGGGATATAAATTTTAATCTCATAAAGGTTCTCTAATGCAATTTAGCATTCAGTTGGAGAACAAAAGATTTCCTTTGATGCGATTTAGCATTTGGTGAGAAGAAACAAGTTTTCTTTAATGTTGTTTAGCATTGGTAAGAGAAAACATGAATTTTCTAATGCAGTTTAGCATATGTTATAACGCCCAAATTAGGGGTTAGAATATTAAAGAAATTTAGTACTAATTATATTTGTTATTTGCTTAAATTGTGCATAAGTATTTTGGCATGCATTCATGGCATTTTAGATAAATTGGTTTAATGAAACTTGGATTGATCCGGACCGTAGTAATATAATTTTAGTATTTTTGTATATTTCAAATATTTTAGAAATTGATGGTGAATTAATTTTGAGTTGAAAATTTATTTTACGAGTCATTATTTTATGACGATATTTTGGTGAATTTTCGGAAGTTATGCGGAACTTTTGGGTATTTGTTTGTTATAAAATTCAAAACAATGTATTTGGTTTAAAAGAATATTTTATTAATAAAATACTATTAAAAGAAACGAAGAGACTTATTAACAATTGACATCGGCCGTTATATCTATACATATGGACTAAGCCTTCTCGGAAAGGGACGCGTAGTATACACGTTGTTCACATGCAAGCTATACACGTAGTCTAATATTCGATGTTAGGATTTGCATTTGTCACTTATGTTCTTCACCGTTCTTCTTCTCCACCGATGCTCGTACATTGGGTTTATTTGTTATTCTGAAAATAAAAGTTGAATCAAGTAAGTTATATTTAAGTTAAGTTTTGCTTGTTGTAAGCGGTGAGCGATGTTGTCTTGTGGAAATGCATGCATGTGCTTGTATGGTTAGAGAAGCAAAGTTTTAGTGATGAAACGTAAGTAGATCGATGTTTTTTTTATTGTGTGTAAATATAAACATGCATGCATGGGTTTAGATGTGAGGCTACGGTGATCTTTGTAAGTTGATGAAGAAAATGTGTTTTTTATGGTTTAAAAGATTATATATATATATCTATATATATATATATATAGTTTGGGTTTATGCTCTGTTTTTCTTGGTGACATATGTGAGTTATAGTGAGAGGTTTAAGCTTACGGAAATCTAGAGCTTACTGAGATGTAGTGATTTATGGAGAAAAATGATAGATATCGTGGACTATTGAGATGGGAAAAAACAAGAAAAAAAGAGATAAAAATATGAATTTGGAAAGTATACCGTAGAGAGAGAGAGAGAGAAAGTTGGAATGTTAGTTTTGTGATCTTTGGAGTATAAAGTTGTTTCTGACGATTCCGATAGGTTAGAAATGCTGAATAGGTTAGTTTTAAAGTGATGAAGTTAAAGAAAAATGGAAGAAAAGTCTGCTGTTTCGTATGGTTTGGTGAAGAAGACGATGAACAGTGTTATAAGTCGACTTATTGTGGTGTATAAGTCAACTTAGATCAACATTTTGCATGAAAATGTCATCTCCGCTCTTCAATAAGTCGAGTTATGCAAGTGTAAGTCGACTTGTCGTGTTATATAAGTCGACTGGTGTAAGTATAAGTCGACTAGTGTGTGTTTTAATGGATAAGTCGACTTGTGTGTAAGTATAAGTCGACTTGTGTGTGCTTTTATGGATAAGTCGACTTGTGTAAGTATAAGTCGACTTGTGTGTGATGAACTTCAATCTTTGAAATCCCAATCCGCAACCTTCACTCTTTTGACCATATTTTTGTCATCCGACCTTCAAATGACCTGATTCTCGAAGCGTTAGATTTCGTAAGAAAATTTTCTACCTCTCTATGTGAAATTTGTAAATTTTCAGATTTAATTAACAATCAAGGATTTAATAATTTAAGTTGTGAATTATGGAATAAAGTTAAGAATTTAGGGTTTGGTCCCGAAATTTGTCATGAACATGCATCCCACATATCCATCATATATTAGTGACTTTTTAATCATGCACAATATTGATTTGTATCTGTGTTCACTATTATAGAGGAACGACCACTGCCGGATATTGTCGGGACTTCGAGGTAATAAACAGTAAGAGCGGTTTTGGTAAGTAATACATGTCAGTAATTTCAGGTCGTAATATAGGTAGAAAATTTGATAAGTACTTTAGGTAAGTAATTTTTATGATAAATTTTGTGAGTCAACCTAGATGATGTCTAGGATTGATTTATTGGAAGTGCTATTTGCTGCATGAAATGTCCGAAATGACCTTGTTCATTTTAAAAGCTGTTAAGTCTAGTTGTGGATAAATAGGCATGCTAGAAGGGTCTGCAATTGCTCTGTTATTTGACACTTTGGTGTCTCTGTCATCGAGACATATGTCTCTCTGTTGATACTAACTATGGTATCTCTGTATAAGTCCGTTACCCACTTACATTTATGGATTTATAGTTTGATTTGTTTTGGATTACGATATCATTTGATTACGACATAAACTAAATTATATTCGATTACGAAGGATCTCATGTGTTACGTAGATTACATTTAGTATAAAAATCTGTTACGAAATGCATTCTTTACATTTCTTGAAATCAGTTAATATAGATTAGTTATTACTCACTAAGCTATATGCTTAGCACGGTGGATTTCCCCCGTGTAGATTCAGAGCGAAGAGATTAAGGACTGAGACAAGTCATCCGCAGCGGCCAAAAGAGTCTGAATTTTGTGTCGCGCGAAAATGTATTTTGTTTGGTTTGTTTGGGCCTGTAAATATTCTTTGGATTTGTTTCTGAACTTATGAGATGTATTATATGTGTGTTACTTATGAGATGTATTATATGTGTGTTACGTTTAGTTTTAAAAAAAATGCATGTGTGAAACGTTTTGATCTGTTTGTCCTGTCTTGGGTGGCATCCATGTATCCTCCCATGGAGTATTTGGGTATTACATATGCAATTTAGCTTAAAGTTGGAGAAATCGAGACATACAAAAGAAGATAATATAATTTAGATTATACATGTAACATCCTAGTTTGTCACATTTCATTTTTCCATTCATGTTAGTGAAGTATTAGATATACGTGATTGTAATGGATATGTGTCGCACATGATACATGTATTTGATACTTTTCGATATCGAAAGCCTTGCAGAATTGATTAATGAACTTTCGTTATCTTTAGATCAAATGTTTTGTTTTTAAACTTAGTCGATTAATACAGTGGTGTAACTTAATCGAACTTTTAAACTCTTTTTAACTTGAATCAATCTGCAATTAAATATTGTTCAAGGGAGAATGTTAGATAATTTTGACCTTTCTCATAAAGTTGGATAACATTTAATAAAAATAAAATGATTTTATTAATCAATATTAACGTTATGAACTACTTTTTATGGTCAATAAAAGGAAATTATTAAAAGAATGAAATTAAGTTGACAAAGAACCAATGTCAATAAGTAATAGTTCTTAGGAGTAGGAATATAATTTTGTAATTAAATATTGTTCAAGGGAGAATGTTAGATAATTTTAACCTTTCTCGTAAAGTTGGATAACATTTAATAAAAATAAAATGATTTTATTAATCAATATTAACATTATGAACTACTTTTTAAGGTCAATAAAAGGAAATTATTAAAAGAATGAAATTAAGTTGGACAAAGAACCAATGTCAATAAGTAATAGTTCTTAGGAGTAGGAATATAATTTTGTAAAATTGTTTGAGAAAATCCTATTAACAATAATATGGAGCATTGCATTATTGATCTTAAATATTTAATTGACATATATTTAAGATGACAATAGTACGCTAGAGTCTAAATTCAAGTATTTTCATTTAGTCAATCCATAAGTTTAGACATAGACTCAAACCTATCCGAGGTCAAATTCTTCTAAACAAAATGTTAGGAGCCTCGGCCTAAGATCTAATTCTTCTAAACAAAATGATAAACAGCTCATATTGAAATCAATAAAAAATGTTATTTTGTGCTTATAATTTTTAAAAACTATGTTTACATCAACGCTCCTGCAATATTTGCACAACTTAATTTTGGGTGTACTATTAATTTTCTATATTGCATAATCAAATTTTTAATTAATATAATTTGTTTTTTCAATAATTACGGCATCATAGTATAGTATCATTATCAAGTACAACAACTTAGGCGTGGTTTTCTTTGACCATCCTAGCACCACACGTGAAAAAGTACGTGCTGCAATCCGAACTTACATTAGGAAAAGTATTCAGATTTGGCATTTTTGTCTAAGTATTAAAATGAAATTTTTTATAATAAAAATCTCTATAAAATAAACAGTTCGTTAGAGAAAAAGGCTATCAAAACTGTTTTTCTTTTTATCTTTTGAGAAGCCATTTAAAAGGATAAAAAGGAAACCTATAAACATTTACATAAATATTTATTATATGTTTTGTGTTTTTAACAATAACGGAATATCTATTTTATGCATGCTTTTAGGATCTTATAATTTTATAATATAATGATGAGATACCAAAAGAGTAAAGCGGCTTTGTGCTTTCGGTATTGGGATTAGCATTAATATTTTAAAAATCAGAATAAAGGTTAAATCGATAAGATAAAATATTTAAAATTTAAAAGGTTAAATCGATATTAAACCATCTTAAAATTGGTTAAAGATTATATAAAATTGAAGAATTTAAAATATAATTTAAAGAGAATGTCTTTAATTTAAAGTTTAAGTGAAAAGAAAGTCTGGTAAATAAAAATTAATTATTTTATTTTAATTAATAAAAATCAATTAGTTTACAAAATCAATTGATTAATTAATAAACTGATCAATTTAAAACATGAAAATAATTTAAAATAAAGGTTAAAATTTGAATTAAAAATTGTCTGATTCAAAATTTTTATAATCAAATTGTATAAACTGATTTAATTTTTAATCATAATTTCTATTGCTTAATAGAGTAGGAATTGAGGAATTCAAGACATTACTTAAAAAATAGAAAATTGACTTTGTAATTATGTAAAACCCTTAGTATCACACTAACCCTATAAAACAAAAGGTTTTCATTTTTAACCGTAACTCTAATTTGCTAGCAATCTCCCATTATATTCATTCGGATTAGCAAGATATTAAATCATGATTGTGTTAGGAATAGAACCAACGTCTATAGTTACGCACTTATGCTTGTTTAGTCAGTCATACAACGGCAAATAAATACGTAAGAATTTTTTTTTGTTACCCCGTAAGATTTTTAAGAGAATCTTAATAATAAGAAGGTGTTTTAACTCATCTACTCTCACATTAATCTCTATTTATATTGAGTCAATCTGAAAAAAATAAAATACTGACTAAATATATTTCTCCATTATCAAGATTCAAACTTAAGACTTTTAGTTAAAAAATAAGAGTGCGGAAATACTCGTGCCAATTGCTATTCCAAGACCGAACTGTTGAGTATAGCCTAAGACGCAACCTGAAAACCCCCAATTCCCATAAATACGTAAGAACTTTCCCAACGCCTGTTCCAGGACCGAACTAATGAGTATAGCCTAAGACGCAACCTGAAAACCCCCAATTCCCATAAAGATTTCCTTTGTTGTTGTTCTTTGTCGGCCTTTACGTTTAACCGTGTAAGTCGGCGTCCAGCTATATGGGTATGCGTCTTCTTTTGAGCTTTATTAAAATTATGGCGTTCTTGTTTTGGATATTATCTGTAGTTACTTGTCAAGTTCTTGATGGGATTCGTCTGTTACGTGGTATCTTTCGCATTTAGTCGTTTGGTTTGTTCTTTAGATCAGAATGTTTGTTGCTTTTTTGCTTTTCTTTTTCTGTCCGTTATAGTGTCTAGGTCGTGATTGTATACACCATTGGAGCAGTCTTCGCCAATGTTACTGAGGAATAAGGTTTTAACAATATTTCTTGTTACTATCCTATCAAAATAACAAGCTTGGTTTGATAAATTAGAACAGGGATTCGTGTTAACTTGACAATCTGATTGCAGGAATCCTATCACAGTGGATTGCGATTCTAGCGAGTGCAATATCAAAATGGAAGCCTCGTCGCTTTATTTGCCTAAAGCAGGCCGAGAATTGCAGAGAAGCAATTAAGCATTGCATAAGACCCAAGCAATTAAGCATTGCATAATTTAAAAACTTTTGAGGAAAAGGGGAAGGAGAGATAAGAGGATGGGAGGAAAACTTTAAAAATATTTGAAAATTTTGTAAAAAAGTTTCTTATTTTTGAAAATATTAGGCATCGACTGGTATTTTGAATATTAGCTGTCACTATTTAAAACAGGCCGGTACTAATATGTATTTAAAATTGGTACGATCTATCCTTTATTTTGTACCGATTTTAGTCCAGTACGTACTAGTATTTATAATACTGTCTTCAACTATTTTTATTGTTCTCCCGTTAGTAAGATTTTGAATATATTTTTTCAAAAATTTGAATCGACAATCTTAAAGTTCATATTTTCATTATTTAAAGATTTCAATTTTGTTCGATTTGTAGAGATATAATTAAAATATAGGTCAAAATTAAGTTACATTCCATGAAATACTGTTATATATCAAATACTATAATAAGAATCCATTTAATTTTCTTATTAAAATTCTTATAAATATTCAAAAATGTGAATATCTTTACTTTCCATATATTTATTTTCTAAGGAATCATATTTCAAATTCATTTTATTTTCCTGCCAATCAAACGGGGCCTAAATTTTGTTTAATTCTTCTCATTCCAACTTGCCAATGAAGTTAGGAACCCTCGAAGGGAGGACCTGTATTTTTTTCCATTTTCAAAAGAATTCAATGGAGTTTGGATTTTATCAAAATTGAGTTCCTTGTTCACTATGGTTTATGTTTGCAGTCTGACCATTTTAGTCTTTGTATTGATTTGAAGCATACTGAAATTCTACCCCATATTTCATTCACAACGAGTATTGCAGCAGTTTAATTGCTTTCTCTTTACATCTTTCAGGTCAATCAGTGACAAAGATGATGATGCTCTGATCGACTGATCCATATTCTTGCAGATATAGTTGGTTTCTTATCAAGGCACCGAGAAGAGTTGCTTGAAAAGTGTCCGAAGCTTGAACCCATGAATGAACTGCTTCAGAAGGAATTGGAACATACAAAGAAGCTGGTTACCACGTTACGTGAAAAACATCAACTTAAGAAGCAGGTATTTTAATCTCGCTAATTGTTCTGAACTGCTTTTAAAAATATTTGGAAATCTACTGGAATACGCTGTAAGTTACCCATTCAGCTCTGTTCTTTTTTTTTTCCTGAAATGAGACTCTGGAGTACTTTGTGCGGTAATTTGTTATCTTTCTTTGCTTTTACAGGCAAGCAAGGAAAAGATATGCTATAATCGGTTGGAAGTGCTTGAGATTGCCGCATTTGTGTTGGACTCAGCTGGACATTATGAGGCCATTACTCAAAGCTGTAGGAACAACTATCTGTCTGCTGAATCAGTGGCCTTGTTTACAGATCATCTTCCGAGCCGACCAACATACATTGTTGGACAGATTGTGCATATTGAACGACGAACATTGAAGTCATCTCCTCCGCCTACATCTCCTCTACAACTGGATCTTCTAACATCTGACTCAGGAACAGACAGGTTGATTGTAAACCTGGGATCAAATCCAAACTCTTATGACTCAGGAACATACAGCATATGTGTTACCTCAAGTGGTCATTCATTCACCACCTTCTTCCTGATCCCTGCATTAGGCAGATAAGACGTGATGGGAAACACACCCTAACTGTACATAATAGTATAACCTTGCTTATTGCTAATGGCTGGATAGCCTTTATCTTTTCCTTTCTGTACAACACAAATAAAATTAATTTTTAAGGCTCGCAACCATCAAAATCATTCCTTCTTTACATGTTTAAAATATATAATTATAAAATTTTGAGCAGGTATTTTTATTTCTATCTTATAATAATCACAATTACAATTTGAGTAATTAATTAATAAGTTTATTTTATAAATTACAAGTTTTATATATGATAATAAAGGAGTTAAATTTATTCAATAATCTACGTTGCTTTTGTTAAATTTGAAATTTTTATAAATAAACAGATTGCTTTATTTAATTATATTTTAAAATTTTAATTACATATCAAAATATCAGAAGTTCCTAAACGTAGAACTTGGAACTGCCCAATCTAGGAGTTGGAACAAGAAGTAACGGGTTTGATTTCTCCAACACAACACCAAGCTTCTCAGAAGTATCCGGCATCGTACCATCAGGAGATTCCCACAGGAACATATGCACAAGTGTGGCCAGCAAGTACATCACCATCCTTTCGCCTAAACGAAGCCCTGCACAGACTCTCCGACCAGATCCAAATGGAAGATAATGCAGATGTTGTCCTAAATAATCCAACTTATCTCCCAAGAACCTCTCTGGCTTGAACTCCAAGGGACTTTCCCAGAACTCGGGGTCTCTGTGCATAGCCCACACGTTCAGGAACACTTTTGTATCCTTTGGTATGGCGTACCCGCTCACGTGGCATGATTTCGTAGGGCTTCGAGGTAAGAGTAATGGAGCCACAGGATGTAATCTTAATGTTTCCTTCACAACTGCATGTAGATATCGTAAGTTCTTAACGTGGGTCTCTTCAACTTCATTGTCCAGACCTACTACTTCTGTTAATTCTAGTTGTGCTTTTACCATGACTTCAGGATGTAGCATCATCTCTGCCATCGCCCACTCTACTGTAGTTGATGTTGTGTCAGTCCCACCTATCACAATGTCCTGATAATGATAATGGAGTGTCATTTTTCAAACCAAAAAAAAAAAAAGATAATGGAGTGTCTCAGAGATAGCATAAACTTGTCGATGAATTACGGATTTCTAGTGCAGGTGAGTCTATCAGGAAAAAATAAAACTTGATCTGTGGATATATTAACATACCATTAGCAAGGCCTTGATTTGTTCATGGGAGATTGGTTCTCCAGTGTCGTGCTCTCTGAATTCCAACAGAAACTGTAACAAATTCTTCTTTCCATCATCATTTACCTCATCCTCTCCCATATTTCCTCTCTTGATCCGTTGATCAATCACAATATCGTAAATTTTATCTACCTGTTGCATAACCTTCTTCATGTCCTTCTGCACCCCTTGTATGTCAAACCTGGCAAGTATAGGGAAAAAATCTGAAACATTAGGCCTTCCCAGGTTCTGAACCAGCCGTCCCGCCGCCGCCCGAAACTCAGTTCCGATATCAATCCCGGCGACCTGTCTTCCATCTACATTACCCCAAAACATGCCTGCTATAATATTGACTACAGTTGTGAATGCCAATTCACCGATGTCAATGGCGTGGCCAACATTTCCATATATAATTGCAACACTTTTCTTGACCTCGTTTCTTCTGAGAAGGTAAGATGCATCAAAACTAGCTTCGCTCTGCATCTCCCTGACCAGAATTGTACGCAGCTGACGCCACCGTGGACCTAGTGGAGCAAAAGCTATGTCCTTCCCATCGAAGGAGAAGACTCTTGATGCTATATTTGGATTCCTGTTGGAAAATGTTACGTCTTGGTCACGTACTATCTCTTTAGCCAGAGCTGGAGAGCTTATTATCACATAGCTTCTGTCCAATCCATAGCTTGTAGATTGGACCGTAAGTTTGTGCCAACTTCATGAACAACCGGTGGAGATTGTGGCCTAGAAATGGGAGGTAGCCGACTATGGGAAGTCCTCGGGGACCTGGTGGCAACTTATAGGAGTCCTCTCCGATAAGCTTCTTGAAATCTCGCCGGAAGTGAAGGAACAGACATGTTCCTAGCATGATAATTGGAAGAACAAACATTATCATTTTGATGAATGGTAGTGCCAATTCAGATGAATGGTTGTGGTCTATTAGCTATGCTTGAGCACCTTAAATAACCTATTTTCAAGCAGATTGCGTAATCTTCTTCCTTTTTGCTGGTGATGATGGGACATCAAATGTGATTCATGTTAGATAATTTTGACTTTTTCCGTAAAATTGAAAACATTTAATTGGATTTTTCGATTTTTTCAAAAACATATTAATTAAGTTACGTAATTTGATCCGAAAAAAATAATAAAGTGACCTAATAAATTATCTAAATCAATGGGTCGAAGTTTAGGTGTAAAATAGATCCCGATCAGTATAGACCAAACTTATATCGAGCTTCTGATGAGGAAGCTCAATGTAGAAGCTATATATAAAGTTTAAGGTCTCTCACAGTTGCTCATATCATTCGTAAGCATAAGGATTCTCTGATTCGTTAAGAGAGATTATGTTTTGAGAAAACTGTAGAAAGGTATTGACTGTGTCCCAATGAACAGTCTCCGTGAAGACAACGATGTATTCGCGCTCATTTCAACTTTGAAAAACTTGTTTGAAGTTGTGGAACCAAAATCAAGTATTTTCGCATTTTTTCATTTATTGTCCTTCATGTTTGATCAAGGATATGTAACTAAGGTATCGTTACGTGTTACACGTAGCATCAGAGCAATGACGCGATTAAGTGGTTAAAAATGAAGATTTTTCAGTTTTTCTCCATAAGATTTTGGAGATTTAACTTCTGGTTTTCATTTTTTCTTGCTTTTTATTTTATGAAATTGGTATTCATGTATTTAGCCTTGAGAAACGGGTTGAAACAAGCCCAGAAGCACAAAAAACAAGCCCAAAACTCTCCAGGAAGCCCGAAGACACACAATACCGACTCGAGGGCAGTACATGTGGCGCAACAATGATCACACGTGCCAACATCGATGGACTAGTCTGCGCATCGCCATGCCTGCATGACAAGCACCATCACGTGTTTGACACGCGCCTCTTGCACCGACACGCAAACGGATGTCTGCCGTACGAAATTTCTACAGTAATTTCAAAAAAACACATACACGCACAAATTTTAGATTTTCCGTAAGGGTTCCTCGGGGTGTTTTGGGTCAGTTTTCGAATCCAGGAAATTTATAAAGTAAAATTTTCCTTTTCTAGATTTATTACATTAGTAATAAATAAAAGTTTAAATCCAGAAAAGGAATTAAGGCATTCTAAATTTGATTTTGAGTGAATTTTCATGCTGCGGACATTACATGATTGAGATACTTTAAGCTTTCATGTCTCGGGTCTCATGTTAAATGTTCAGGATCGCATGATAGTTACTCAGAAAAAGGCATTATGGCCTTCTGAAGCTATTTTGTAGTAAATTTTTGTGCAACGAACTTGTCATATACATAAGGTTCTGATGTCTCCGGTGATCGGTTCAGTGTCCGGTGACGCACGACAGTCACTCTATTGGGATTTTTCCGTTAGAAAAGTCTCAAATAAAGTTTTCAGAAAATGTCTTCAATATGAGTATGTGACAATGAGTACATTAGCATTTATTAATGTTACATTGTCACATATCATATGCGCAAAAAGAATGTGAGGATGACATAAAGATGTATTCCCTATGTTTATGGACTTTTTAAGTGCTGATAGGATGTAGTTACTAAAGTAGCATTTTAAGTCAATTTTTGAATTGTTCTGCTTGCATATTGGGGAATATCTCTGATTTTATGTTTTATTATTCTGTCAAAGCTGTTATCGCATCTAATTTCATAGTCTGTCAGGTGAAGAAGACTATGCTATACATGTTACGAATCCAGTTACTTTTACAGGAGTTGTTTCTGGACCCAATGTAGATTTGTAATGGGTTACAATAACCGATGAGATGCAAGCCATAAAGCATATTAAGGTCTGGAAGCTAGTTGATTTGCATCGGAACTACAAACCAATCAATTGTAAATGAAGTTTTAAGACCTAAATGATTTCGGGATAAAGTTTAATAGTTTATGGGCTCGCTCAGTTGTCCAATGGTTCACTCAGGATGAAAGGTTGACTTTAATGTTACTTTTTCTCTCGTATACTTATAGGATACATTTTGAGTAATTATGGCAATTGTAACTCATGATGATATAGAGTTACATTAGATGGCTGCCAAAACCGCTTTCCTAAATAAAGACCTTTATGGAGAGATCTATATGGTAGAACCTAAAAAGTTTCATAATCCAGATGGAACTGACATGGTTTGCGCATTAAGCAAATTAATATATGGTTTATATCCAACCTCTCGAAAGTGATACCTTACATTTGATAAGGTTTAGCCTCTTTCAACTTCACGGAAAATAAAGTTAAAAAGATGCTTATACTATGAAGTCAAGGAAGCAAAGTTATCTTCCTATTACTGCATGTGGAAGATATATTGTTCACGTCAAATTACTTGACCATGTTGTATGAAGTTAAGCAACTTTTGGTCAAGAACTTTAACATAAAGGACCTTGGTATAGCATCTTCTATATTAGGTGTTTAGATTCATTAGAACATATCTCAATACTCATCAGACCTCTCACAGAATGCATACATTGAGTAAATGTTATAAAGGTTTAATACGGTTAACTTTAAACCTGTTGTAGCATCTATCTCTCATAGTGAGACATAATATTTGCACAATATCCAAAGAATAAATTAAAGATAGATATTGTAAGGAATGTTCCATATTTTAGTACAATTGATAACGTGATGTATGCTCGGCTATGTATTAGGCAGGACATTGCATTTACTGCTTGACTGTTTGGTCCATATCTGGTTAACCCAGGTGTAGACCATTGAAATGCAATCAAGCGAGTGATGATATAATTAAAGAGAATCAAGGATTATATGTTGACATATAAAAAAGTTAACAGACTAAACCTCATAGGAAATTTATATTCAAATTTAGCTATGTAACTGAATGATCGAAAGTTCACTTAAGATTACAGTTTAAGTTTGCAGATGGCATAATGTTGTGGAAGAGTGTCAAGTAGGCACAGGTGATTTCCTTGACTATGCATGCTATGAGACTGCTTTATAAACGATTTAGCTCAAAAACTTGATTTTTGAGTTGTCTATGGTTGATTCAATGGCTAAACTCATTCGGTTATACTGTGATAATCTTGTTGCTGTGTTGTTTAATAACAACAAAGAATCACAGGGTCTTAGCATTTCAAGGTCACTTATTTGACCATAAAGGAGTTGATACAAAAATGTGACATTAAGGTTTGAAGCATTTAAAGACTAAGGAAAAATTAATCGATCCTTTAATTAGAGGACTTCACTCACTTGTGTTTGAAATACAAGTATACAATACGAGTGTTTTGAAGTCCTTAGACGCCATTAGTTAGGGATTGTTAAGTTTGCTCTATGTACATTTATACATTTGATGTATTATAACGATATGATGATTCATCAATAAAAATGATCATCGTTTAGCCTCAGCAATACATGTTATCATACATTGGAAAATGTTGCGTCTTGGTTACGTACTATCTCTTTTGCCAGAGCTGGAGAGCTTATTATCACACATAGCTTCTGTCCAATCCCGAGCTTATAGATTGGACCGTAAGTTTGTGCCAACTCCATGAACAACCGGTGGAGATTGGGGCCTAGAAATGGGAGGTAGCCGACTATGGGAAGTCCTTGGAGACCTGGTGGCAACTTATAGGAGTCCTCTCCGATAAGCTTCTTGAAATCTCGCCGGAAGTGAAGGAACAGACATGTTCCTAGCACGATAATTGGAAGAACAAACATCATCATTTTGATTTTTACTTGTCCACCACCCTGAAACTGACAAACTCGGTTTATCAGTTTGTCAATAGTGCCAATTCAGATGATGGTTGTCGTCTATTAGCTATGCATGAGCACCTTAAATAAGCTATTTCAAGCAGATTGCGTAATCTTCTTCCTTTTTCGTGATGATGGGACATCAAACGTGATTCATGTTAGATAATTTTAACTTTTTATGCAAAATTTGAAATCATTTAATTGCATTTTTCTATTTTTAAAAATATATTGTTTAATTTATGTAATTTGACCTGAAAAAAGATAATAAAGTTATCCAATAAATGATTTAAATTAATGAATCAAAATTCGAGTAGAAGATAGATCCTGATAAATGTCGACCGGACTCATCTCGAGCCTATGATAGGGAAGTCTAATATAGAAGATATATATAAATGTTAAGGTCTCCTACAGTAGCTCATATTATTCGCAAGCATAAGCGTTCTCTGACCTGTTAAGGAAGATTATATTTTGAGAAAACTGTAGAAAGACGTTGATCGTGTACCCGTGAATAGTTCCGGTGAAGACGGCGGTAGATTCATGCTTATTTCAGCTTCAGAAATCAAGTATTTTTCGCATTTTTTCATTTATTGCCCTTTCACGTTCAATCCAGGATATGTAACTAAAATATCATTACATGTTACATGTGGTATCAGCGTAGTGACATGATCAAGTGGTTAAAAACGAAGATTTTTCGGTTTTTCTCCATAAGATTTTAGGAGACTTAACTTTTGTTTCTCAATTTTTTCTTGCTTTTTATTGCATGAAATTAGCATACATGTATTTAGCCGTAAGAAACGGGTTAAAAATGAGCCCAGGAGAACGAAAAATAGGCCCGAAACTCGCCGAAAATCACCCAAACTGTCAGAGGCAACGAAGATCGTACACACACACCCGACAACACATAGTACCGCCCCAAAGGCTGTTAGTCTAGCGCGTATGCTACACGTACCAGACACGTGGCGCAATGGTGACCATATGTGCCAATGTCGGTGGACGCGTCTACGCATCGCTGGGCGTGCACGACAAGAGCTAACGCGTGTTTGACACGCGCCTCTCGCACCAACACACGTACAGAATTTCTACTGTAATTATAAAAATTACACTCTCACACGCAAATTTCATATTTCTCTTAAAGGTGCCCCGGGGTGTTTTAGGTTAGTTTTTTAGTTTGAAATTTTTATAAAGTAAAATTTTCCTTTTTCTGGATTTATTACATTAGTAGTAAATTAAAGTTTAACTTCAAAAAAGGAATTAAGGCTTCCTAAATTCGATTTTGAGTGAATTTTCATGCTTCGGACATCACATAAGGGAGATACTTTAGATTTTCGTGTCTTGGATCTCATGTTAAATGTTCAAGATCGCGTTATAGTTACATGGAAAAAGGTATTAACACATTCTGAAGCTATTTTTTAGTGAATTTTCGTGCAATAAACTTGTCATAAGAAAATACATGAGGTTCTCGTGTCTCTGGTGGTCGATTCAGTGTCTAGTGATGCACAATAGTCGCTCTATTGAGTTTTTTCCGTTACGAAAATCTCAAATGAAATTTTCAGATAATGTCTTTAGCATAAGTGTGTGACAATGAGACTGTGCATTCGGGTATTAGCATTTATTGATGTTACATTATCACATATGATATGTGTATAAAAAATGTAAGGATGATATAAAGATGTATCCCTTATTTTTGTAGATTTTTTGAGTGCTGATGAAGATGTAGTCGCCAAAGTGGCATTTTAAGTCAATATTTTGAATTGTTCTGCTTGCATATTGGGGGATGTCTTTGATTTTATGTTTGATTATTCTGCCCAAAGTTGTTGGCCTTACACAACATTTTTAGACGTGCATAAAGGCATAAGATGGAAAAAAGTTGTTGCTCAAGTGATTTATTCGCTTAATATCATGAGAGTTGATAGTTTGTATTCCGATCATTTTTATATGGAGGTCTAATTTCATATATTATATATTCAACCTAAAGTTGTTTCATAATATAAGTGATCAGATTCTTGGTAAAGATAATGATTAATGACTTGGAGTATCGTTGTTATCCTACATTTGTGTTAATCTAAACATTATCTTTTTGCAGTCACCTTTTTAGTCAACAATATCAGTGTCACCATTGAAACCCTGACCAGTTTCAATACAAAGAACTAGACCGAGGATGTATTGAATGCTATGGAGATAGCTGAGGTTGATATGGCATATGAATGGATAAGTCATCTCCACCTACATCCATGAGCTCCAGAGCTCATAAAACAGCCTATGAAGCCTAAGATCAGTCTAACAGATTATGTCTTATGATCATTAAGAAATTCATACCTGACTATCTGCTTAGTGGACTTCCAGACACAGATATAGCGAAGGAGTTTCTTGGTAATGTCTCTCAGAGATACACAGTCTTACCTAATGTTGAGATAAATGCCTTGATGAAAGAATTATTCTCCATGAGGTATACCGGAGAAGGGAGAGTAATGGAGTACATATCAAGAATGATTCATCTTCATAGTAGATTGAACATGTTAAACATTCCTCTTCCTGTTGTCTTCATAGTTCACCAAACTCTGAATACACTTCCTTTAGAGTTTAGTAATCTGGTGGTGACATATTATCCACTGGATGAGGAATGGTACTTCAATGCTTTGATTGTCCATTACATTGCTGAGGAGGAGAAACTCAAGCTTGCTACTCCTACAGCCCTCGAAGCAACCAATGGGAAAACAAAGATGAAGCCCACTAAATTCAAAGGTAGAAAGACAAATCTTCTCCACATACTAATGCTGGTCAATCTAGTGTTGGTAAAGGTCTACATGACATAAATAGGCCAACAATATGAGGCCTAGAAGGAAAGACTGTGACCATTAGGTCACTCCTTGACTTATCAATTTATGAATCTAATTTGCGATAGTCACATTAAGTTCTTGGTGGCTATATAGTGGAGCATCTGATAAAGATGCTTCTACAATACAGGGGTTCATGTCTAGGATAAAGCCAAATAAAGAGAAAGAGAAACTGATGGTTCATAGCAATGAAGAAGTGGAAGTAATATCTATAGGGGATGTATAAACCGACCTTGGTGTAAGGTTCATTTTGGTTTTTACACGACAAATTTTATATGTGACCTTTGTATCAATTTTGGATAAAGAAAGTTGAAGTTTTGTATTTAATACTTCTATTGTACAGTTGTTGTTTAATGCAAAACATATTGGTACAACTTTCTTATCATATGGTTTGTATAGAATGTGTCTTACCTCGAATTAGATATATGCTTCTTCGTATCTTGCTAAATAAGTCATAAAATGAAAGATCTTGATGAATGAGAAGTTATACATGGAGCGGCATAAAAGTTTAAGTCACATTTTCAGAGCTAAGGTTGAGAGATTGATAAAGGAAAGCATTCTCTCAATTCTAGATTATGATGATCTGGGAACATGTGCTGACTATTGCAGGGTTAAGTTTACTGAAATAAGGATAGAGAGGTTAACTTGTGCTTCTGACTTATTAAGTCTGATACATAAAGATATCTGTAGACTTTATACAATTGCCTTATGCAATTCCAAATGTGTATTGACATTTGTTGATGATTATTCCCATTATAGTTATATGTTCTTGCTTAAAGATTAAAGATTGAGAACCAATTGGAAAAATCCATCCAACATGTCAGATTTGACCATGGAGAAGAGTATCATGGAAAACATGGTGTTTTATGACTTGAAAATATTCGGTTGCCATATGTATGGAATCCGTTGGGATAGTGACTTGATTCACTATACCGAGTAGTTTTGAGCAAATTGGTGTGTTGCCAAAAGGCATAATCGTACCTTACAAGACTTGAAAAAGGCAATGTATATCAGGACTAATATATCTTATTATCTAGAAGTAAGGAAACCCAGCCTTACACACATTCGTATATGAGGCTGCCCTATTGGGGTAATGCAACTTATTAAGAAAAATTGCATACTCATTCCATTCATTGCTATTTAGTAAGATATCCCAATCACTTTAAAGCTACAAATTTTACTATAAAAAAAAGTAAGACCATAATAGTGGAAATGCAAACAGCTAATACGATGTCTATGATGATGATAGGTCTGTTGCCCTTTCAGATGATAGCAGGGTGGCTACTACAGTTATTATGAACCCGCTACTCATATAATTAGATCCAATGGATCTAGGTCTTTGCACCGTGTTTATACATGAACATGAATCCATACTTGTACACACAGAGGTTCTTAAGGTACAATATCTAATGCAGTTATGTAAATCCATTAGAGTGAGATAACCTGTTATCCCATCTAATTTCATAGTCTATCAAGTGAACATGACTATTCTATTAGACATGTTACAGATCCAGTTACTTTTACTAAAGTTATTTCTGGACCCAATGTAGATTTGTAGTGGATTGCAATAACTGATGAGATGCAAGTCATGAAACATAATAAGGTCTAGGAGCTAGTTGATTTGCATCGGAACTCGTCAGTTGTAAATGAAGTTTTCTTAAAGGATTTCGGGATAAAGTTCAGCGGTTTATGGGCTCGCTCAGCTGCTTAATGATTCACTTAGGGAGAAAGGTTGACTTTAATGTTACTTTTTCTCCTGTATCCTCGTAGGATACATTTTAAGTAAGTATGGCAATTGTAACTCATGATAATGTAGAGTTATATTAGATGGTTGTCAAAACCACTTTCTTGAATAAAAACCTTTATAGAGAGATCTATATAGTACAACCTAAAAAATTTGATGATCTAGATGGAACTGACATGATTTGCACATTAAGCAGATCAATATATGAGTAAAGTTGTGTACTATTAGACTTTCCCAGACCTCGCTTCAGTGCGGGACTTTAGACTGGGTATGATGATAATGATACAATCTAACCTCTAGAAAGTGATACCTTACATACCTCTTTTGGCTTCATGAAAAATAAAGTTAAAAAGATGCTTGTATTATAAGATCAAGGGAGCAAAGTTATCTTCCTATTACTGCATGTGGATGATATATTGCTCACGTCAAATTACTTGATCATGTTGTATGAGGTTAACCAACTTTTGGTCAAGAACTTTGACATAAAGGACCTTGGTGTAACATTTTCTGTCCTAGGTATTCAGATTCACTAGGACAAATCTCAACACTCATCAAACCTCTCACATAATACAGGCATTGAGTATATGTTACAAAGGTTTAATACAATTAACTGTAAACTTATTGTATCATCTATCTCTCAAAGTGAGAGATAATCTTTGGCATAGTATCCAAAGAATAAAGCAAAGAAAGATGTTACGAGGAATATTTCGTATTTTAGTACGGTTGATAGCTTGATGTATGCTCGGCTATGTATTAGGTAGGACATTGCATTTATTGTTTGATTGTTTGGTTAATATCTAGTTCACCCAGTTGTAGACCATTAAAATGCAGTCAAGCGGGTGTTGAGATAATTTAAGGGAATCAAGGATTATATGTTGACATATAGAAAAGTCAAAAGACTAAAACTCGTAGGAAATTTGGATTCAAATTTAGCTACGTGTCCAGATGATCGAAAGTTCACTTAAGGTTATAATTTAAGTTTGCATATGGTACAATGTCGTGGAAGATTGTCAAGTAGACACATGTGATTTCCTCGACCATGCATGTTATGGGGCTGCTTCATAGACGGTTTAGCTCAGAAACTTGACTTCTAGGTTATATGTGGTTGATTTAATAGCTAGACCTATTCGGTTGTACTGTGATAATCTTGTTGCTATGCTGTTTAATTACAACAAATAATATCACGGGGTCTTAGCATTTCGAGGTCAATTATTTTATCATAAAGGAGTTGATACGAAAAGGTGACATTAAGGTTCGTAACATTTAAAAATTGACGAAAAGTTAGTCGATCCTTTAACTAAAGGACTTCACCTACTAGTGTTTCCAATACAATTATACAGTATGGATGTTTTGAAGTCCTTAGACACTTTTAGTTAGGGGATCGTTACGTTTGCTCCATGTACATTTATACATTTGATATATTATAACGGTATGATGATTCATCAATAAAAATGATCATCATTTAGCCTCAGTAATACATGTTATCATACATTGTCACAATACATATAAAAGTCTTAAGATTTGTGTCAATCTCAAGCATTTAAAGGTCATTGGGTATATATACAGATTGACATTTTACCTATGTCATGAAGACACATACAATTGTTATACGGATATCTATAAAGTTTGACATGATATAGGAGGATATAAGTTTTAATCCCATAAAAGTTCTCTAATGCAGTTTAACATTCAGTTGGAGAACATAAAGGTTTCCTCTAATGTAGTTCAGCATTTGGTGAGAGGAAACATGTTTTCTCTAATGTTGTTTAGCATTCAGTGAGAGAAAACATGATTTCTCTATTGTAGTTTAGCGTAAAATTGGATAAATCGATACCTATAAATGAAGATGATATATTTTAAATTATACATGTATCATCTTAGTTTGTCACACACCATTTTTCCATTAATGTTAGTGAGATATTAAGTATACGTGATTGTATTGGATCTGTTGCACATGACACATGCATTTGATACTTTTCGGTATCGAAAGCCTTGCAAGATAGAATGATGGACTTTCGTTATCTTTAGATCAATTGTTTTGTTTTTAAACTTAGTTGACTAATACAGTAGCGTAGCTTAACCGAGATTTTAAACTGTTTTTAACTTGAGATAATACTGCAATTAAGTATTATTCAAGGGGGAGAATGTTAGATAATTTTGGCTTTTCTCATAAAGTTAGACAATATTTAATTGCATTTTTTTGGTTTTTCAAAAACTTATCGGTTATGTAATTTGATCCGAAAAAAGATAATAAAGTGACCCAATAAAATCAAAATTAATGAGTTAAACTACAAGTAGAAAATGAATATCGATCAGTGTGGACCAAGCCCATGTTGAGCCTGTGATGGGGAAGCCCAATTTGGAAGTTGTATATAAATGTTAAAGTCTTATGTAGTTGCTCATATCATTCGTAAGCATGAGAATTTTCTGACCTGTTAAGAGAGCTTACGTTTTGAAAAAACTGTATAAAGAGGTTGACCACGTCCCGATTAACAGTTCCCGTGAAGACGACGGTATATTCGTGTTCGTTTTGGCTTCGAAAAGTTCGTTTTGGCTTCGAAAAGTTCGTTTAAACTTATGAAATCAAAATTAGGTATTTTCTGTATTTATTTATTTATTGTCCTTTCAGGTTCGACCTAGAATACATGCTAAGATATCATTACGTGTTACAATGCATGCCACCTTTTATAACTATACACAATAATTGTAAATGTTCAATTCTGTCAAAATCACCGTAAACGATTCTTAAACTACAAGGGTAAAGGACCATATGAAACTTATGCAAGTCAATGTGAAATTTCAACAATATCGGTCGAGTTGCCACCGATAATTTGAGGAGGAGGAAGATTAATTTCCATCCATCCACATCTAAGATTGACAATACGCGTGCGTTTTGTACTTGCTGGTACATCTATAATTGCATTGTGTTTCACCTGTTGGTTACATAGATGTGTATTGCTTTTTATAGGGTAGGGATAGCAGCAGCGGCAAGAGCGTAGAGAAAGGCAAAGACAAGTGGTGAAGTGGACCGTGCAAAAAATGCAATTTGTAAATTGGAGTATATGAAACATAATATGTTTAATTATATCAAGTCTGAAAACTTAAACATGTTAAATATTTTTTAATAGAAATGTCGACATTTATATCTTTGAATTATTTAAAAATAGGCTAAAATTGAATAAAATTAAATAATTTAAAATATAATTAAAAGAAATTGCCTTTATTTATTAAATATTTTAAATTTAATTAAAATTATTAAATAAATAACTTATTTTAGTTTATAAAATTTACTAATTTACAAAAATAACCAATTAATTAATAAACTGATCGGTTTTAACATAAAAATTATTAAAATAAATTGAACTAAAATTTAAAACTAACAAAAAATTAAGCAGTTCAAAATTTTTACGAGTAAATCGGACATCGTTACATTTTATGTTAAAATTAGGTGGGTTGAGAATTATCTCTTCTATACTTTATTATTATTACTACATTTTCTTGGTAACTTTTATTTGGTAGATTATATGGTTGATTTGTGCCTTTATACTAATTAGGTTTGCTCAATAGATCTTAATGTTGAGTTATTGTTAGTTTATGTCTTTAACTTTATATATTTTAACACAAGAAATTTGTTTTAAACGAATGAGAATGCATTTAAGTATATAAAAAATAACCCATAAAATAACCCATTGAAATCAAAAGAAAAAGAGGAATATCTATTGAAAAATAGAAGAAGAGCCCAATCAATTTCTTAAAAAGAAAGGCTATTTGTGTCGAGTTCTCGTGAGCATATATAGGTTTTATTTAATTGTGTAGAAATTAAAAATAAGATGATTTAATAAATAAGAATGCATAATTACTAATAAAATGATATTTCTAATGCTTTCATTATATAAGAAGGATGAAATAAAAGAATTTTGTAAATCGATGTTTAAATTTTAATAAAATAAAATGATTTTATTAGTCAATATTAATGTTATGAACTAGTTATTTAAAATCAATAAAAGGAAATTATTAAGAAGAATGAAATTAAGTTGGACAATGAGCCAACGGCAATAAGTAATAGTTAAGTAGGAGTAAGAATATAATTTTGTAAAATTGTTTGAGAAAATCCTATTAAAAACGATATGGAGCCATGCATTATTGATCTTAAATATTTAATTAACACATATTTAGGATGAAATAGGCTCTGCATGAGTCTAAATTCAAGTATTTTTCAATGAGTTAATCTATGTGTTCAGACACTTACTTAAGTTTGCCCGAGGTTATATTTTTTTAAGCAAACTCTTATAAGTTCAATCTAGGCTCAAACCGATTCGTGGTCTAATTTTTTTAAACAAAATAATATTATTTTATACTTGTAATTTTTAAAAATTATTTTTCCATCAACATTCCTTCAATATTTGCACAACTTAATTTTGGGTGTACTATTAAATTTCTATATTGTATAATCAAAATTTTAATTAATATAATTATTTTTTCAATAATTCCGGCATCATAGTACAATATCATTATCAAGTACAACAATGTAGGCGCGGTTTTCTTTGACTATCTTAGCACACACGTGAAAAAGCAAGTGCTGCAATCTGAACTTACATTAGGAAAATTATACAGATTTGACATTTTTGTCTTTATAAAAATTATAATTTTAATACTTAGACAAAAATCACAATTCTGTATAATTTTCTAAAAATTTCTATAAAATAGACAGTTCGTTAGAGAAAAAGGTTATAAAAACTGTTTTCTTTTTTATCTTTTGAGAAGCCATATAAAAGGATAAAAAGAAAACCCATAAACATTTACATAAATATTTATTATATGTTGTGGGTTTTTTAACAATAACGGAATATCTATTTTATGCATGCTTTTCGGGATCTTATATACCAAAAGAGTAAACTGGCTTCGTGCTTTCAAGTATTAGGATTCTTATTAATATTTTAAAAATTAGATTTGGTTTAGCCTAGTTCTGGCGAGACTGTACGTTGCCGTTTGGATGCATGGAGTTGGCTGCTTCTCACGAGAGCTCCGGCTTGAAGGTTCATGCAAAATAAAGAAGGCACGTCAAGGGTTTCTTCCCAATAAGATACTCTGACGCTCAAGTTAGTCTTTTTGTAAGGGTAGGATTACTGTGAGCAGAGAGAATTAGAGTTATGATCACGTACCCGTATCATGGCAAAGCTGTACCTTATATATGGGATGGTTGTTAGGTTTAAGTCTTTACGTATGCATGAGAGACTCCCACTTGTGAGTGGGTCGTGGATGTGTGAACGAAAACATGGGTCCAGCATAGTTGACAGGAATTAGGTCAATCCTTGCGAGGTGGACCAATGGGCCCATGAGTCGTTTTCAGTAGGTTTAGGCCTAGCACGACCGACCCAACCATAAGCCCCCCTACTCCTCCAGTCTGAGCAAGGAGAAAGGTCGAAGGAGTATACAAGGATCTTGTCGCTCGTCTGTGGGACAGCTCGGGGTAGGCCTGATCGGTCGGATATCAACGTTGTAGCTCGTCTATGGAACAGCTCGTAATAGGTCCGATAGGTCGGATATCAACGTTGTGTGTGACTGCTCGTATTGGGATCGGGCGGTTAAGTGTCCCGATCGGTTGGCATCGACATTTATTGCGTGACAACTCATACCAAGAGAGTTCAGGCGAACATCTATGCTAAGCGGGTGAAGGTACTTTATTTAATTATTACTGATGGCACGTGCCCTCTGACAGATTTTCAGAATCTGAAACGAATCGTCTTTGTAACCGTTGTGCAGGTTCATGTACGTCCTTTCAACTATTGCGCCGCTCCGGATTTTGAATAACCATAATTTACCTTAACTCAAATTCTGCCACGTGTATGAGCTTGGTTCGGATTTTCTCCATGCGTCGAGCTTTGATTGAGGCGTTCATTCGATCGATCTTCTATAAGTACTCAGGGTCCATAGACTGCAGATTTTCTTTACACTTGTTTTGTTCTCCGGCTTTCATCTTACTTTTGTTTGTATTTTCTTGCCAACAGTCTTCGAAGTTTTCTTTCAACCGCCGCCTAATTTTCCAACCTCAAATCACCGAATAGGTACGTCATTTTCCCTCGTCTCCTCCTCTAAAGTTTTCTCTCCTCTTAGTAAGCATGTCGTCGGCCAATTCTAGAAGTGTGGTAAGAGGTACTGAAGAAGTTTTTGCGAGAGAACGGAAGGATGGGTTGGTCGTGGAGGAGCCACCGAGAGATATATCGACGATGACCGCGGCGGAGCTAAAACGGTCGATCATCAGGAATAATATTCCTATGTCCTAGGGGCCTAGGCTGGCCTTGGGGAATGAACGAATCCACAGCAATTTGGGTGGGTATATTGCTGTTTCGAATAGTTTCTTTTCGATTGGTGGCGTGAGGCTCCCGTACGCCCCGATTATTCACGAGGTGTGCGTCAATTTTCAATTGATGCCGAGCCAGATTCCTCCGAATGGCTGGAGGTTCATTAACGGCCTGGCCTTGCTGTGCCACCAATTTGGCCATTTGTCTTCGGTTGGGATTCTTTGCCATTTTTTAAGGATGAATCATAGTTCAAGCTCTGGGGCCGGGATCCCTCACTTGCAGTATAGGGATGCCCGATACCGTCCAGTCGGAACGACCTCCAAAATGACTTGGCGGACGAAGTACTTTTTTGTGAAGCCCCAGGATCCTCCTTCGAGTCCTAGCCGTGGAGGTATCCTTTAACCGAGCGGTGGAACGACACGTCGAGCATATCTCTTAGTAGAGAGGAATGGGAGGTGGTCGGTCACATAAAGGGGCTCAGCCGATACGACTTCGCTCGGCTCATTCTGGGGTATCGCGGGGGGGCCTTGGCCGATCCTTTCTACTCGACCCCCCGCCACAAATTAGCGGACTAGGAGAGGAGACCGTCCCGTCTGGTTGACCCCTCGTGGTTGAATTATTTGCTGTATTTTTAAGTATTGATTTTGCTTTCTGACCTGTTTTATTGTTGTGCAGCCATGGCGAGAGTAGAAGATTTTTTCGGGTCATCCCCTCTCCCTAAATCCAAAAAGCAGGCCAAGGGGAAGAAAAAGAGGAAGGAGGCAGAGACCGGTGAAGGTGTCGCTCCGCTAGTGGAGCCAGACCATTCTACAGCGATGCTGGCCCCTCCGCCCGCTGAAGACCGTCCTGTCGTGTCGACGTCATTGTCGATCGTGCCAGCGAGTGCAGGCCGAGCGGGTTTGGAAGAGGAGGAAGAGGAGGTGGAGCCACCTCTTAAGAGGAGAGAGAAGGAGAGAGAAAGCAAGGGGAAAGGAGCGGCAAAGAGCACCGACAAGTGGGAGTCTGCGATCAGCTTGGCCAAAACTGCATCGATCGGAGACCTCGATGTGTCCCTTCACATTGCTGAGAGGGTCACTCCCCCAGTAGACAAGGAGCTCTTGGACTCGTTGAGCAATCTGGAGTTGGGGCCCCGTCTCATCCGTAGCTGTGTAAGAAGTCTGGTGATGTCTTTCGCGATGCACCAACGTATTGAACAGCTCGACGGGATCAATCAATCGCAAGATCGGGAAGTCCACGATCTCCTCGAGCAGGTGAAAACTTTGAGGGACGAGCTTTCGGAGGCTAAGGAAGAGAGAGACGTCTTCCAGGCTCAACTCTCTTCCTTGGAGGAGGAGAAGAAATCTTGGGAGGAGGCGAGGAGCGTTCTACAAACTCAACTTGCCACTGGGGAGGAGGAGAGGTGCCGGTTGGTTGTGGAGAAGGATCGGCTGGCTGAGGAGGGTGAGGGCTTGAGGAAGGAGACGATGACAGTGCAGAAGCGTAGTAAGAAGTTCCTCCAAGATTGTCATGCGACGGTGGAGGGCAAACACAGGACTGAGGACATGTTGAGAGAGTTGTGGTGCTCCATCAAAGAGCAGAGGGTTGAGGCAATCAAGCAGTGGAAAAAGCGGTTCCTTCATGGGGAGTGCTTAGAGTTCGTTTGCGACTTAACCTTTTCTGTCCTGAAGAGGTGCCATGAGGTTTACGTTCCTGACGGGTCGGAGTGTCCCTCGTTCGAGGATTATGCCGAGTCGCTGCTTCCCGCTGCTTTCCGCCTTTCCTTGGAGGGAATGAGGGAGAGGGCCGAGGGAGAGTGGACTTTTGTTCCGGATGAGGAGCTGGATCTTAGCTCGGAAGAGGAAGAGGATGTCTCTCCGCTACCTTCTCCTCCCTATCTGACTGCTGGTCCTTCTTCTACCGACCCGACTGCTCCTGTTGCTGGCCCTTCCTCTCCTCCGACCGATCCTGCTGCTGGCGCTTCCTCTCCTCCCAAAGGATCATAGTGAATTTGTAAGGCTCATCTAGTCGGGCTTGTAGCCAGAGCTTTTAATTCGAATAAATAGAGGCTCGTTTTTTATTATCTCTTTTGTGTTAAAGATTAGACTATCTCTTCAAATAGTAGGTTGCGAACAAGCGCACTCGATGTGCACCGATCGGGTGAATTAGGCCGAGCGATAATGAGGTCGAACATTCCGAGATTTTGTCTTGGGATCCTGGCCGAGCTATAGTAGAGGTCGATCGATAGTTCCAAGGATCTTGTCTTGGCAACCTATCCGATCGATGTTCGAGGCCGAGCTATGGTCCCAAGGATATTGTCTTGGCGACTCGACCGAGTGAAAGTCGAGGTCGATCGATGGTTCCAAGGATCTTGTCTTGGCAACCTAGTCTATCTATGGTCGAGGTCGATCGATGGTTCCAAGGATCTTGTCTTGGCAACCTAGTCTATCTATGGTCGAGGTCGAGCTATGGTCCCAAGGATCTTGTCTTGGCGACTCGACCGAGCGATAGTCGAGGTCGATCGATGGTTCCAAGGATCTTGTCTTGGCAACCTAGTCGATCTATGGTCGAGGCCGAGCTATGGTCCTAAGGATCTTGTCTTGGCGACCCGGCCGAGCGATAGTCGAGATCGATCGATGGTTCCAAGGATCTTGTCTTGACAACCTGGTCAATCTATGGTCGAGGCCGAACTATGGTCCCAAAGATCTTGTCTTGGCGACCCAGCCGAGCGATAGTCGAGGTCGATAGATGGTTCCAAGGATCTTGTCTTAGCAACCTGGTCGATCTATGGTCGAGGCCGAGCTATGGTCCCAAGGATCTTGTCTTGGTGACCCGGCCGAGCGATAGTCGAGGTCGATCGATGGTTTCAAGGATCTTGTCTTGGCAACCTGATCGATCTATGGTCGAGGCCGAGCTATGGTCCCAAGGATCTTGTCTTGGCGACCCGACCGAGCGATAGTCGATGGGATTTTCTATTCTTTGCCAAATTTAATGAAATTTCTTCTTGCCAAAATATCTGAAAACCCCTTTATTGATGATAGTGAGGGCGTGGGCCGTTAAAAAACCTGACTGGTAGGGCCAGGAAAAAGGTACTCACAGGTTGTGTACAAAAAACAATAATAAACAAAGATTAACTAAGATAAAACTTATCTACTGGTAGAACGCCTTCAAGTTTCGAGAGTTCCAGGGCCTCGATAGAATCTTCCTGTTCGCATCGCGTAGGATGTAAGAGCCATGCCCGACTTGCTTAACCACTTGATAGGGTCCTTCTCACGCCTGTCCGAGCTTTCCAATATGTTTCCCAGTCGCCTCGGCCTTTCTCAAGACTTATCCGCCGACCTTTACGTCGCTCAGCTTTACCCTTCTGTTGTAGAACTTTGTTGCTTTTTGCCTGATGGCTTCCGAACGACCGACTGCCCTATCTCTGTCTTCACTGAGAAGCACGACTTCTGCTCGGTGGGCTTCATTATTCCGCTCTTCTTCATACCTCGACACTCTTTGATTTTGAAACACCACTTTTACTGAAATTAGGGCTTCTGCCCCGAAAGTCATCCTGAACGGCGTTTCCCCTGTGGCTCCATTCGGTGTGGTTCTGTACGCCCACAATACTTCGTCTAGTTCTTCTACCCAAGTCTTTCGTCCGTCTAGGCGCTTCTTGAAAGCACTCATTATCTTTTTATTAGTGTTCTCCGCGAGATCGTTGCTTTGGGGGTGAGCCACTGAAGTTAACTGTAGCCTTATCTTTAGTCGGTCGCAGAAATCTCTAAACTTATCGTTATCGAACTGCCGACCATTGTCTGTAATCAACACCATAGGCATCCCGAAGTGGCTTAGTATATTTTTCCTTACTAAATTCTCCACCTTCTACTCGGTAATTGTAGCGACCGCTTCCGCTTCTACCCATTTGGTGAAGTATTCCACTGCCACTATCAAGAACTTCTTCTGTCCAGGATCGAGAGGAAAAGGTCCCAGTATATCCATTCCCCATTGAACAAACGGGATAGGGTGGCTCACGATTTTCATCCTCTCGGTCTGTTGATGAGACATGCTATCTTTTTTCTGGCAAGCCTCACACCGGTCGACTTTTTCCTGACAGTCTTTTCTCATTGTCGGCCAGTAATACCCTTGTCTAATTAGTCTATGAGCCAACATTCTGCCTCCTACGTGGTTTCCACACATTCCTTCGTGAACTTCGGCCATTACTTGCTCTGCCTCTTCTTCGCTCAAGCATCGTAGCAGTGGTCAGTCATAAGATCGCTTATATAAGGTGCCATTAATGACCGCGTATTCGGCCGCCTTTATTCTCAGTTTCTTGGCCGCCAACGTTTCTTTCCGTTGTGTTCCCTCTAGGAGGTACCGTCTGATCGGTTCCATCCAACTCGATCAACCGGTATTTACGTCAAGAACTTCCTTAGCTTTTTGGATACTAGGCCGATCTAGTCGCTCGACCAAAACGTTATTTTTGGCGTCTCGATTGGAAGCCATTTTGGAAAGTGCATCTGCCTTAGCATTTTGAGCTCGTTCTATCATGCTGATCGAGTATTGCTCGAAATTACTTAACTCCTGCTTTACCAGCTCCAGGTACTTAATCATGGTGCTCCCCTTGGCTTCATATTATCCAGTGACTTGACCGACCACTACTTGGCTATCGATGTTTTACTTCTATTTCCTTGGCCAATTGGAGGCCGGCTATCAGAGCCTCGTATTCTGCTTCGTTATTGAAGGCTTTGAATTCTAGCCGAATAGCATATTCCACCTTTTTTTCTTTGCGCGGGCTGATCAATACCACTCCCGCTCTGCATCCCTCGGCATTGGACAACTCGTCAACAAATAAGCTCCAGGCAGGGCGTTGTTCACCCTGCGAGTTAGGTTGACTCATTTCTGCAATGAAGTCTGCCAACACCTGTGCCTTAATCGTCGTCTGGGACTTATATTGTATATCGAACTCCCCCAGCTCTACTACCCATTTTATTAGTCGACCTGAGGTTTTGGGCTTTTGAAGGCACCGCCTGAAGGGTTGGTCGGTCCATACCTCGATGGTATGACTCTGGAAGTAAGGCATTAGCTTCCGTGCTGCAGTTATCAACGAGAGGGCCAGCTTTTCTATGGGTGCATACCGCGTTTCTGGTCCGGTCAACATCTTGCTGACGTAGTAGATCGGGCGTTGCTCATTTCCCTTCGATCGAACAAGGACTGCGCTGATCGACCCCTCCGTGACTGCCATGTATAGAATCAGATTCTCCCCCTCAACTAGGCTTTGCAGGATGGGTGGCCTAGACAGATATTGCTTTAAGTGTTGAAATGCTCTTTCGCATTCATCTGGCTACTGGAACTAGGTCACATCCGCTTTCCTTAAAATTTTGAAAAACGGGAGGCACTTGTCCCCCATCCTGGAAACGAATCTGCTTAGAGAGACTATCCGACCGGTCAATATCTGCACATCTTTCAAGCATCGCGGCAAAGGCATTTGGACGATGGCTTCGATTTTCTCTGGATTAGCTTCAATCCCCCGCTGAGTAATCATAAACCCCAGGAATTTTCTGGATGCCACACCAAAGACGCATTTTTTCGGGTTTAACTTCATCTTAAATTTGTTAAGAGTCTGGAATACTTCTTTAAGATCTTTCGCATGCTCCGCGGTCGTCTTACTTTTGACCACCATATCATCCACATAGGCCTCAACTGATCGACCGATCTGTTTCTTAAAAACTTCCATGATGAGCCGCTGGTAGGTAGCCCCTGCATTCTTCAAGCCGAAAGACATTACTTGGTAGCAATACGTGCCCTGATCAGTTATAAAAGCGGTCTTCTCTTCGTCTTCGAGACTCATTTGAATCTGATGGTAGCCCGAGAAGGCATCCAAAAAGCTGAGGAGTTCATGCCCCGACGTGGAGTCTACCAGCTGATCGATTTTGGGCAGAAGAAAACTGTCTTTTGAGCACACTTTGTTTGAATCAGTGAAGTCAATACATATTCTCCACTTTTCGTTTTTCTTCTTTACGAGTACGACGTTGGCCAACCATTCCGAGTATTTGACTTCCCGAATGAACCCGGCACTGAGTAGCTTTTCTATTTCCTTCTCAATCACCTCCTGGCGCTCTCTGATTTGCCACCGCTTCTTCTGTCTAACTGGCTTGTAATCCTGTCGAATACCGAGGGAATGCAATGCGACCGATCGAGAAATTCCAGGCATGTCGTTCGGTACCCAGGCGAAGACCGATTTATTTTCCACCAAGCAGTCCGTGATTTTTTTAACTAGGCCTTTCTGAAGCTCGGAACCTAGATTTGTGAACTTGGAGCGGTCGACTTCATCTAGTATGACCCGTTGCGTTTCTTCCACGGGGTTCATCCTCTTCGTCTCCTCATCGGCTCTCACGTCAAGAGAGCTTGTCAGGACTACCGCCCCGTCTAGTATTTTTGTTTCTGCTAAGTAACATTCCCTAGCGATTCTCTGTTAACCCCTGACAATACCAATTTCGTGGGACGTTGGGAACTTCATTGCTTGGTAGTAGGTGGAGACAATCGCTCTAAGGGCATTTTGAGTGGCTCGTCCAATTATCGCATTGTACGCCTCTTGGAACTTTACAACCAGGAATTCAACGTCTTTCTCTATTTGACACTGCTTTTGTCCGAACTTTACTTTCAAATAGACCCGGGCAAACGGATAGGCTGATGCTCCAGTTACCCCTTTGATAGGTCCTTCTATAGGCAATAGTCAATCCTCTGGTACCTCCATCTGCTTGAAGGCATCATAATATAACAGGTCGACCGAGTTGCCCGTATCAATCATTACCCGCTTCACCTCGTTGCCGTCCATGTTCAGATTTTCTACGAGCGGGTCATCATGGGGACAACTAACACCGTCAAGGTCAGACTCGTCGAACGATATTATCCCATCGTTCTGCTTCTTTCTTTTGGCCGACAAGTCTTCGCCGACCTGCCTGGCATACCTCTTTCTTCCTTTAGCAGTGGATCCTCCTGCCACATTTCCACCAAAAATCATGTTGATGACCCTAACCGGTCGGTTATCTTGTTATCCAACATTCCTGTCGCCTCTTGCCCTGGATCGTCTCCTCACTTCGCGTCGATCGTCAGTATTCGTATTTTGCCTCCCTCCATCATTCCTATCATTTCGCCTCTAAGACTGTCGCCTGTTGTCGGGCCGACCGGTCTTATGCTCGTTATCTCGATCGGCATTTTGTTTGTGTTTCACAAATCGACCCAGCCTTCCCTTTTGGATAAGGAATTCGATTTCTCTTTTCAAATGCCAAAAATCTTCCATGTCATGACCGATGTCTTTGTGAAAATGACATTATAAATTCGGGTCCCTACTCTTGTAGGGACTCTTCAACTTGTTTGGTTCTCGGAGGGGTTCCCCATCCGCTCTCATGGCCGCCATGCTTCAAGATATCGTCATTGGCGGGTGAACTCCCGTTGATGTCCCTGTCAATCGGTTGGTTTTCTCCAGCTCGACTGGTCCTTCTGCTAATTGTGGGAACCATCCGCACTGTCATTTGGCGAACGATCATCCGCCCTACGCTTCATATTTTTCAGCACTTCTTCGAGTTGAATGTACTTATCTGCCCTGCTTCTTATTTCTTGGATGGATCGGGGCTGATCGAGGGCCAATGACTTTTTGAACTCCTCATCCCTCGTGTTGCTCATAAGTGTTGCCAACATAGACAAGCAAGTGAGGTCGGGGACCTCAATCACTTCATTATTGAACCGAGTGATGAACTCCCGCAAACTTTCTTTCCTTCCTTGGGTCAATTGCATCACTTCTAGTGCGGTTTTCTGTGGTCGCTTACTTGTGACGAATTGATTGAGGAAAAGCAACCTAAAATCCTCAAAGCAAGTAATGCAACACGGGGGTAAACTATTGAACCATCGTCGGGCTCCTTCTTGAAAGACAGTGCAAAATGTCTTACATTGAATGGCGTCGGGGACGCAGTGTAAGTTCATTATTGACTGGAAATGCTGCAAATAGTCTAGGGGATCGGTCTTTCCAGTGTACTTTTTAGGCGTCGGTATTTTGGTGCCGACCGCCGGGAGGCTATCCAAGATCGTCGGAGTAAAGGGAGAGCTATATTGAGCTGTTGGACGATTCGGGCAGAAGCTCATGGTTACATTGATCCGATCGTCCACGATTTTTTCTAGGGCTTCAGCAGGGTGGCGATCGGTCGTCATACTAGTCTGCCGTGCGGACGGCTATTGTTGTACCGGCTGAGACTGTAAAATCTGGTGAATCAACAGATCAGTCGCTTCCTCGATCTGTTTTCGGGTGAGGGAGGTATGCACGGGCGCAGGAGGATCTGCATCTGAGAGGTGCTGGAGATTCGGGCGCATGTTGGTTCCAGCGTTATCTTCCAGGGCTACGTTCTGTTCTTCTTGTTCTAGGTTTTGTGGTTGCGGTTGATCATTTGGGTCCGAAGACTGCGTGCGGGAAGCATGGTGTGTCGACGGCGGTGGCGATAATCGCAAACTCATCCGTTATACGTCGTCGGCCATAACAATGACTATATCGAGGTTAATGTTTACCAACCGATTCGTGTTTACGGGCGTGGTGCTCTGATGTTGGGTCCCACGGTGGGCGCCATTTGGTTCAGCCTGGTTCTGGCGAGACTGCACGCTGCCGTTTGGATCCATGGAGTTGGCTGCTTCTCACGAGAGCTCCGACTTGAAGGTTCTTGCAAAATAAAGAAGGCACGTCGAAGGTTGTTTCCTAATAAGCCCCTCCGATGCTCAAGTTAGTCTTTTTGTGAGGGTAGGATCGCTGTGAGCAGAGAGAATTAGGGTTATGATGGAATAGTTGTTAGGTTTAAGTCTTTCGTATGTCGTGAGACTCCACTTGTGAGTGGTAGTGGATAATGGACGAAAGCATAGGTCCAAAGATAGTTGACGAGAATTAGGTCAATCGCTGCGAGGTGGATTAATGGGCCCATGAAAGTCGTTTTCGATGAGTTTGGCTAAACGCCAATTCAACCAAGATTAAAAGTAAAATTGATAAAAATAAAAAATTTAAAATTTAAAAGGTTTAATTGACTGTCATAAAACCGATTAAAGATTAAATAAAATTAAAGAATTTAAAATATAATTTAAATAAATAATCCTTAATTTAAAATTTAATTAAAAAACTTCGATAAGCAATCTCCCATTATATTCATTCGGATTAGCAAGATATTAAATCATGATTGCGTTAGGAATAGAACCAGCGTCTAGGATTATGCACTTATGCTTGTTTAGTCGGTCATACAACGATAAATAAATACGTAAGAACTTTCCTACGTAAACAACGCCTGTTCCAAGACCGAACTAATGAGTATAGCCTAATAGGCAACCTGAAAATCCCCAATGCCCATAAAGATTTCCTTTTTTGTTGTTCTTTGTCGCCCTTTACGTTACGTTTAACTGTGTAGGTTGGCGTCAAGCTATATGGGTATGCGTCTTCATTTGAGCTTTATTAAGATTATGGTGTTCTTGTTTTGGATATTATCTGTATTTACTTTTCAAGTTCTTAATGGGATTTGTCTGTTAGGTGGTATCTTTCGCATTTAGTCGTTTGGTTTGTTCTTTAGATCAGAAAGTTTGTTGCTTTTTGGCTTTTCTTTTTCTGTCCGTTATAGTGTCTAGGTCGTGACTGTATATACCATAGGAGCAGTCTTCGCCAATGTTACCGAGGAATAAGGTTTTAACAATATTTCTTGTTACTATCCTATCAAAATAACAAGCTTGGTTTGATAAATTAGAATAGGGATTCGTGTTAACTTGACAATCTGATTGCAGGAATCCTATCACAGTGGATTGCGATTCTAGCGAGTGCAATATCAAAATGGATGCCTCGTCGCTTTATTTGCCTAAACCGAACCGAGAATTGCAGAGAAGCAATTAAGCATTGCATAAGACCCAAGAATGACTCAAATCCCATCCTAAGAAGGTCACTTACTGTTTCATTACAGTTGGGAGTTGACATTACCAATATATCATGTCAGAACCACCCTCCAGGGGGTGTGGAGAAAGAAACTCATCTCATGCACCTTTCAGATTGTACTATTCAACAAGCCCAACCTGAGACAGATTTAGAAGAAATAGGGCTTAAATTTTTAACATTCCAATCTCAGGATGTTGTAGAACCATCTGCTGATGTTTCTCTACGTTCTACAGTTGAAAGCCAGCCTGTAGATAGCGAGAAACTAACCGCTAGTGATGTTATACAGAGAGGATTTCAAAGTGAAAACAAGCACGATTCAGACTCTAAAAGTACTTCAGAACTTTCACATGGCATGAGTGCTCCTTTCCCAGATAAAATTCGTTTCAGGGTATCCGAAAATGAATCAGAAGGAGGCAATTTGAGAACCACTGATGAACAGAGTTCTACTAAACCACAGACAGGTATCAATTCAATCAGGGGCAGAACATTCTATCTTTCACTTATGGTGTTCATGCGTTAGAGGCACCAGTCTCAGTTGCCTTTCACTTGTAACATTGACATTGAGACTGTCCATTTTATATGCAGGTGAACCAAGTCAAACTCAACTTATTATGCCTGCCAAGAGCAACAAAATTTCTTCAGACACAATTACCAGGAGTAGAGACCAGAATGCTCCAGCTCAAGAAGACTATGCAAAAGCTGTCACTACGAAACAAAGGGAAACTCCACCACCTTCCGATCATGATAAGAAGAAACAGAAAGAGAAGAAATTTTCAAAAGAAAGAATGGATTCAACGAGATCAAAAGATTCGACCACTTTACCTGCAAGAATGACATCATCAGAACAACAGGAGTCTCCGATAATGTCATCATCAACTTTTCGACAGCATCATATTAAGTGGGTTGGTATGTCTCAAAAAGAATTTTATTTTTGGTCCCAAGTTTTCCTTTTACTTTGATATGCTTCTTCCCATATCTTATTTTTAATTCCTTTGCGTCGGACCTTTTTCTGTCATTAAGATTATGTGAGAGGGGCTCAAGTCAACGGGTTTGCAGCCTCTTGTTCATTTTAAATATAGAAGACGGTGTTTCATTAACTTTCCAGACAAAAAGCCCCACCTCATCAATGTCTCAAGAGAGAAAATGGGCTGACGCCGAATGCTGCTGGAGGCATAATTTGAAGGATATACAATCAGTGGTTCCTTAAAAAGTTTATTTTATCGTTTGGCAGGTTTTGATACTGCAACCCGTGAGGAACTTGGAGAAAGGTGTTTCCTCTGTGCGGAGGACCTTGCAATATCGCCTGTACCAGACGAGTTCGGGTTGGACTTTCATAATTTCCCAGACGCAGCTGTCCTTTCTTGTAATCATGCTTTCCATACGCAGTGCTTGCAGTTTTCCGTGTCCGAAGAGCTGATGATAGATCCCCAATGTGTAGGGTGCTTAAGTTAATTCTAGTACTTCAGATCTAGAGTTAGTAAAACCTTTTTGCTTTCGCATAAAAATCTCTCTTTTTTTCATGACATCGTCAAAAGAGATCGGAAAAGTGCATTTGCTCTTGCCGCTAACTTAGCTTTCAGGAGAATTTGTGAACAGAAAGTTTGGGCGACATTTGGGAGACCAGAGAGCTATTTTGCTACGAAGAGCAAAACCAGATTCCATAATTAGCAAAGATTATTCCCAATTAGCAACACCAGATTTTTTTAAACACCAATAATCATGCTAGGTCACCTATCTTTGTATTTTACAGTGGAGAATTGGGGGATTCTTCATCAAAACAAATTTCTGAATCCCTATGCTCCCCAAAACAATACTTGAGACACTACATATGTAACAGTATCTAGAACAGAAGTAAAGCCTCCTTTCACAAAGCAAGAGATTCACCATCTAGTTGCGAAATACGCATCTTTATATTGCGAAACAATGAAAAGCACTATCTACCTTGACTATCACCACCTTCTTCCGAAATGTTAAATAAGAACTTCGGAAGAGAAGCAATTCGAGGGAGTTGAAGCAGCAAATCCCCAAATGAGTCTTTCCTCGACATGCCTGGCGCCTGCTTGCCACCAGAAACTTCCTTCGTACTTCCTTCAGTTTTTTCATGCAATGACTCATTTGTATCGTTCTGTTGAATCCCCTTCCCATGGTCAGATTCCTCAACACAACTTTCATCATTAGGCTGCAAGTTCTGGTTTGATGCTGGGTCCTTCTGCAAAAGGCAGTAGAGAGAATTGACCCTCGCCATGAGCCTTTTCTCATCAGATGCTGTCGCTAGCTGAGTGTCGCTAAGAAGGTACTGAGCAATATCCTCTATAATTTCCTGGCATTCTGATCCATCAGCAGCAAAGGACGGATTTCCAGAGGTCATCTGTTCTGAAATACAATTTCCAATGTGATTCATAAAATCACTCATAGACATAGATGGGTGCAGCCCTGGCACTTTGATCTGATCCCAATCCCTTGGGCCTCTTGAATCAACAGATTCACAATTTCCACTTCCTTCAATTGCACGGGTGTCCATCACTAATACGTGAGGTGATTCAGCAATCAATTAAGACCATGAGGCAAGACATGCAATCCCAGGCAAAGCTTAATAAAAACACTTGAGACTTGAGAGTAACTTTCAAAAATGTACAAAAAATCATTGTACAGGAAATTTATAGAAGCACAAGAAGGAAGAAAACAAAGAAGCTAGGAAATAATTAAAATGAACATGTGCAAAAATATTGATGCGAGAGTGATGAACAAGGACTAAATCTAAAAAATGATGGTGCCAAAGTTAAAATCACATGAAGTTTGTCCAACTCATCTTTGATGAGGAAGAAATCATTCTCCAAACATATCAAGATTTTCATGACAAATCTAAAAAGGAAGCATTTATAGCAATCCAACACACCTGAGCTAGGAGAAGGAGCTTCTCGAGATGCAAGCTCTATTGTTGCACTAGTAAGATCCCCCATCTCATTTTCCAAGGATGATGAGTGAGCTCCAGATGGTGATGGCAATCCTTGTACGCCCAAAATAGAGGTTCCTATACCAGTCTCAACTATATTTTTTGATTCATCAGGTTGCTGATCAAAATATGGTGAATCCAATACTTTCTCTGCCTGTCTACTTAAGAAGTTCAATCGCATGTCACACTGGATGAGCTTTTCAAAATGCTTGTTTAGCAACCCTTGCTGACACTGCAGAAAATGATGCCTGCTCCATTCCATAATATCACTTCAGAGCAATTTTTTGATTGGTTAACTATTACTTATTGACTAAAACAATTGCATTTTTTAAACAAGTCCCTGATGGTAGAATGGAAACATGTACACAGGTATTCTTCTACTTTAACCCATATAGAAGAAGAGAAATTCTAGAAAAACTAAAATTTCCACCAGAATTCCACCATAAACTAAAGATTTGACTGCCAAGACCAACATTTAACAATTAAAGCTGAAAATTGTATAATGATTAATAAAATGACCTGTGTATGCTCGCCTGACCATTTGTAAAATCTGCTGTGGCTTGCCACAAGGTATGCTTTCGGGGTTGTGGATTAGTCTCCTTGAAAAAAAGGGGTTGCCGAGCAAGCTGCATTGCACAAGGAATCGTTTATTCAGGCTCATAAGCAACAGCAAAACCAGCTAAGATTAAAAAAACAAATTCAAACTCCCACAAAAGAATTGCAGGTCAATGCTTTACCACAACATCTAATGTCCCAGGTCCATCATCAGGGCAGTTTGCCTTCAAACCCATAATATCTGACCACTGGATTTCTATCTTACTCTTAAGGCCACCATCAAGAATTTCCCAAACCAGTTTATGCTTTGCAAAGTAACACTTTGCCACCAGATCACCATCATTCCTTGCCTTACACTGACAAACAAAATAAAGTATTGGTAACATCATTTCAAGTAACCACAGCAAGATTAAAAATAAAATAAAATAAAACATCATAACACACGTACCTCCCAGCTCCCAATCCTTAAAATCGATGCAGGAAAATTAGAAGCCTTAAGCTTGTCAGTGGCACCAGAAGCAGCAATATTTTTACTCTCTTTCTTAGATATCAACCCATGATTTTCATTCAGCTTAGCTCCAACTGTTGAGACACTTCCTTGACCTTGCGAGAGCCTCATCTGGATCAAATCCAGAAGCGAGGGACTCTTCCTCAGCCGCAACCCAAGTGGGCTCGGCTCATCAAGAGGATTACATTGCGATTGCTGAACAGCAAATGCATTAGCACCGGCACTGCTAGATTGCCCCCAATATAAATTGAGGAAAAAAGATCGAATCTTTCTAGTAAAATATTCATGCCCTTCTTATCATGAACAATAACAGAGTTTCTATAAAAAAACAAAAAGATCATTTTCTAGAAAAACTCAACAAATACACACATATCGAACAGAAAGTTCTGAACCGAAACGATTAGCACAAAAGCTGAAAACGAGAGATCAATCAATCTGTTTCTTTGTAATTTCTTTTGCATCAATAAAACGAAATGTAACAAGGAAAAAAAAATACCTGTTGAACAGACTGCAACGTCGTTTTGGATCGTTTATTGAGACGCTCGTGCTCTACCTCCAAGAGATCCTCCATGATCTCAAGCTTGACGGGCAATTTGTTTCCATTTGACGACTCGTGTTCGGACCCTATATTCCCCGATTTCATCGTCAACTGAACCATAAATCCGATCTCCACACAAGCTCCAACACGAAGAGAAAGCACCAGTAACTGTATTATTAGATTTCCTCGAGAAATCACAAGGAAAGATCAAATTACGATTGCAGATTAACTGAGAACGAGAAAATCTCGGGAGATGATTTCTTCGAAACCCTAGAAATGTATAGAGAGAGACAAAAGGGCGGCGCCTGCCTAACGGTGTCCCTCACGTGAAATACATTCGTACACTCGCGTTTTAGAGCGACTCGCACGAGTCGTTTTGACCCCGTCAAATACAAAATTACGGAAATGGTCTCTCACTCTGACAAGGGGTGAGGACATTTTCGTCTTTTAGTTTGTGACAAGATAAAGAACACGTGCTGGAATACAAGTAATACTAGTATTTAGCGGATATATGTGGGGCCCAGTGATTCCGTACTTAACTGACGGTGGTGGTTGGCTAGGTTTGAAACGTGGCGCAAGATCCTGAGATTCCATGACTCGAATGCTCGTCTGATGCATTTCTTTTTGGTCTGATTAACAAAATAAGGCCTAATTACGGGTAATAACTAATATGTACCATGTTTTCCGGGACTTATTAGTTATATATATAATATAATATAATATTAAAGTAGAAGATATAAAAAGAAATTCTAGAATATAATAATTTTTATTTTTATTTTTTAAAAATTATAAAAGATAATAGAGAGGATGAGTTTTGTATTAGTGTAATTGACAAAACGACAAACTGATTACTGAGGTAAAGTGAAAGAGACAATCTGTACGTTGTCGTGTTACGCTTTGGTCTGCCGTTAGAACGAAGTTGAGGCCAATTGGGAATGATTATTTTAATTTATAAAAATTAGTTAATTTATAAAATTGCTTGATTAATTAATAAATTAATTAGTATTGAATAACAAGATTAATATAATCAAAAATTGACTGATTCAAAATGTTTACAATTGAAATAGGCAAACTGGTTAGATTTTTTAACATTAAAAAATGATTTTTAATATATATATATATATATATATATATGTATGTATAAATAATACTAAAAGTTTAGCAAAACGTGTAACAAGGTTTTATATATGATATGTGACAATTCATAAAATATGTCAGCGAACAAATTAATAAAAGATGTGTATTTATTTAATAAAGTATGTAATTTTTTATAACATTAAATTATATATTAAAAATAAGTCAATTCATTATAAAAAATCTTTTACCTTATATTTATTTCATAATTAGATGGATAAATACATATGATTTGTATCATTATTAAAATGTTGACATGAATTAGTATTTTTAAAAAATCGTATTTTATTAAATAAAGATGCACATGCCTAATTTATTGGTCTCTTTATCTTAAAATTAAATGTAATGTCACCTTGAAACCTTGAATGTGATTATAGAGTTGAAGACACACAGGCTTGTTTCTGGACAGACAAGTGATACTTAAAACTGGGCTTCAAGTACTTGCAAGAAGCGTTGGTTGCCAAGAGATGGACAGGATGTTTTAGTATCATCAACAAATACAGGAATTTAAGAGGAAAAATGTCAGCTATTCGTAATTGTATTAGAGAACAACTATCTTTCATAAGGTAAAACAATTGTTGAATTTCAAGTTGCAACCCTACTGCACATTCCTATTTACTTTTAGATACGGCAAAGCGCCGATTACGTTGTCGTAGTCGCTCCGGCTGACTGGGTGCTGCACATACCAGCAAAACAGTCACATTCAGAAGTTTTATATCAAAGCATATACACACAGTAATACTGCATCCAACAGCATTACACGTTCTAGCACTTGAAAATTTAAGGTAAATTCACCTTAATCTCCATACAGACAACACTTCTCAGTAAATACAAAACGAGTAAACATGCTGATCAGTAATATTGTTGTTCGATCTCTCTTCTTATGCTGTTCAAAGTTTTTGATACAATACACATTGAAGTCTTTAAAACATTAATTGTCTAGTTGCTAAAATACTAACTGTATAATTTTCTGCCTCAACAGTCAAAAGACACTGTGATGACAATCTTTTAACCAATCATAAACAGAACGAATGCATCCCAGAACCATCCACCTCAGACATGTCAATTGATGAAGAAAACAGTATTAAGGCGGAGAAAAACCAGGGAATCTATACCAGAAGCAAGGACATGGCATGTAAATACTTCTACAATGACACAAAACTGTAACATCAAATTTGGCAACTCACTGGAAAAGATGAAATTTTTTCAAAGGATAACAAAAAGAATATGTACATGCCAATAGATATTTACTCAACGCAAATAGATCAAGGACACTAAAATTGCTTTATAGATTTAGCAAATAGCTATCATGCAAAATAAATAGGAGTAAGCTACAATTCATCAAAAGCAGCAAATTTCACACGCTTATCTTTCTTATCTTCTAACTTCTACTTGTTGGCAGGACAGGGAACCCAATTAAATTATGTAGTTCGATTGGAAATTGATACCAACCATAATCACAGCAATATAACGCAAATATAATAGCCCAAACAACACAAGAATTTATGTTGAAAACCGCAATGTGGGAAAAAACCATGGGACCGTTAATAAACGGTACCAAAACTTTCACTAAGCAATAATAATCAAAGGGTTACAACAAATTGTTCTTCCTTAACTCAACTAGAGGTAAACACAATCATCAAGGAAGCTCCTTGGCACACTCAAATGTAGCAAAATACAAATTCGTATACAAGGAGCATTGGGCGAAAATACCAAGTTGGAGAGCTCCAAATCAGATTCTGACCGTTGGATGTGAAGAGGCAAAACCCAGGAACAACATACTAAAATTTCATCTCTATCGGAGCTCGGTTGGTTATCGATCGGAGTCAGAGAAATTCAGATCTGAGCTTTCTTTCTCGTTTGGACTCTTCTCTCTCCCTCTCTACTCTTCTTACACACTCTAGAACCTACTAACTTTCTTCTTAATTTCTAGCTACCTCCATTTTCTTTCATATTTTGCCCTTAATGAGTAACTTAAAATGGGGGCAAAGTTGACATTTCAAACCAACACCAAATATCATCATATAGTATAACAAATGAAATTAGTCCAAATTAATGGTATCTTCCTCCAAGTAGGAGGGATCAACATAACATAGCTCCCCCTCACTTCTACTTGGGGGGCTCGACCAAGCCCACTTTCTTTTGACAAGCAACAAGTTTCTCTTTTGGTAAGGCCTTCGTCAACATGTTTGATCTGTTAAGATCGGTGTGAATCTTCACAAGGTCAAACAACTTGTCTTTAACAGCTTCTCAAATCCAATGACATCTCTGAATGTGTTTGGTTGACAAGGTGGCTCTCATCATCACAATGGAGTAGGAACTTCTCTTGGTTCAAACCCAACTCCTCAAGAAAATCTCTCATCCATACTAACTCCTTGCCCACTTCAACAGCTACTATATACTCTGACTTTGTAGTTAACAAAGCAATACATTTTTGCAACCTTGATTGCTATGATACTACTTCCCCTATGAATGTCATCAAGTATCCAAAAGTAGACTTGCTCGAATCAATATCTCTTGACATATAAACATCTATGTGGCCATCTAGCATAGGTAGTCCAGGAACAAAGCATAAGCACACTCTGGAAGATACATGAGAACCCATTTAACTGCTACCAAATGCTTCTTCCCAGGATTACTCATGAACTTGCTAACGGCTTCCATGGCGTGAGCTATATCCAGCCCTGTGCACACCATGGCATACATCAAGCTTCCTAACGCCGATGCATAAGGCACCTTTTTCATCTCTTTCTTTTCTTATCGCTTGTTGGATACTAACAGAAACTAAATTTAGTGTGACCTAAAAGTGGAGAACTCACAAGTTTAGCCTTGTCCATGTGATAGCCATAGATTCTTGTTCTTCATATCACAGGAAATTTGCATGCCTTAAATTTACTTTGCAGGGCCAAGGTTCTTTATTGCAAAGGACTTAATCAATGTCTTCTTCAAACTGGCAACCTTCATGGTATGATGACCAACAATCAACATATCATCAATATATAACAACAAAATAAGAAAATCACCTCCGGCATAATTCTTCACAAGCATGCAATGATTGACATGTGTTTTGTGGAAATCATGGTCCAACATGAAAGAGTCTGTAAAGAAGAGGAGAGAGAGAGAGAGAGAGAGAGGTGTCCAGAAGAGAGAGAAAATGTAGATCAAAATTTTCTCCGGCTCTGATCAACAACCAAACAACTTCCGATTGATATGAAATTTTAATATGTTATTCCTAAGTCTTGCCTCTTCACATCCAACAGTTAAAATCTGATTTACAGCTCTCTAACGTGGTCTTTTTCGTCCAATACTTATTGTATATGAATTTATATTTTGCCACCTTTGGGTGATGATTATTTGATTTTGTTGTGCCAAGGAGCTTCCTTGATAATTGTGTTTACCTCTAGTTGAGTTAGGGAAGAACAATTTATCGTACCTATTTGATTATTGTTGATTAGTGGAAGTTTTGGTACCGTTTATTAACGATCCCGTAGTTTTTTCCCAAACTGGGGTTTTCCACGTAAATTCTTGTATTCTTTTAGTTGCTTGATCTGATTATATTTGCATTATACTATATGATTTTGGTTGGTATTGATTTCTCATCTAGCTACACAATTTGGGAAAGGTAGTAGTTTGTTGTTTTTTGTGGAATTTCCAACCAACATATTGTTATCAGCGCCAAGTTGGTGAAGTATGAATGTATGATGAATAGACATTTATGGATTTGAGTCAGAGTGATCCAAATGGTTTTGCATGACCTATGAGTTGAGGCGTCCAATATAGATAAATCCACTTGAGAGGGAGAGATGATGGAAATTCATAAGTGAAGTCATCCCACATCAAAAGGAGGCATATTTTGGGTTGAGATATGATGCCCTAGTTATATGGGCTCATTTAGATCCGATTCAATTTCTCTCCAGACTCTCTCAAAACCCTACACTACTATCCTAAACAAATCATAGTTTCTTCTGCAGTTCACAAGTTTGAAGATTATTGCTAATAATTTGCATCATTTTTACAATTACACTGTGTCTACATAAATACACACACACATATATACATATTCCAAATTAAGCGTCAACTGTCAACATTAACATATATCGGTGCATCTTCAAGCCTCTAAAAGTTTTCAGGAGGTATATTTGTAATGCTAACTTGTTAACAATCCACCATCTCCCCAGCCCATACCAACTAAGCCCATCACAACCCATCAAAACATACTCGTAGGAGCAAGCTAGAAAGGAGGGGAATGATTATCTTAGGCAAGTTTGTTAGAAGTTTGTTACGGAGAGAGAAGGAGGGAGGAGAATATATATAGCTGTCTAGTGAGAATAGTGGAAACGGGAATTTTACTATCATCATTGTAGGTACAATGGCCTAGTTTGTCCAGGAGGGGGAGCTTGCTCCAGTAGTTATATTTCTATATTTCTATCAATATACTATCAGCTATACAATCTCTATCGAGATTCCTAACAATTGGTGCTTTCATTGAGAGTTCACGGAGGATAGAGATTGTATGCAAACCCGTATGGAAGCTAGAATATCCGCTTTAGAAGCGTCTCTTAGGAGGCAAGAATCTTCGTTCTCAGCACAGGAAGCAATGGTGAAATCGCATGACGCCACGTTGAAGGATCTCAGGACGCAACTGGGCACGTTGATGGCTAGCGTTGAGACTTTAGCGAAATCTCAAGGGCAGCTTCAGTCGGAGTTGAGAGAAGGGTTTCAAGCTCTCAAGGCTAAGAACGCAGAAAAACAGAGCATGGGAGAGGGAGTAGAGGGGTCACCAACGTTGAGCCATATCGCTTCTTCTTCTTCGGGAGGAGAACACCCAGCCCACAGGGTAGAGCCGAACCGACCCGAGAGCCGCCCTCCTTCCGCGGTTGCAGAGCGCGCATGGGAGGAATATCGCAACGCGGCCCGGAGAGTTGATCTCCCTTCATTCCATGGCGGAGACTCATTTGCTTGGGTCGTTCGTGCTGAATCCTACTTTGTGATTCATGAAATCCCTCTTGAGCTTCGTCTACCCATGGTTCAGATTTGTATGGAGGGATCGACGCTATACTGGTTCATGACTTTACGAGAGTTGGACCCACGAATGACTTGGGAGAGATTCAAACGATCGTTGTTCGATCGTTATGGGAGGAAGGACAGGGGTGACCCAATAGAAAAATTGAAGTCGATCTCTCAACTTGGTTCAGTGGATGAATATATCGAAGAGTATGAGAGAGTGACTTCACAAATCACTCATTTACCCGAAGAATGGCTCATGAGTCGCTTTTGGGAGGATCATGGAAGAAATAAGAAACCAGTCAGACCCATGACCCACCGACCACATCTTGGATGATTTCTATAGCAAGGAAAGTAGAGAGAGAGCTAATCGGTGAAGGGGTAGTCCGACCAGAAGAAGGGAAGGTTAAACACGGAAGCTCCCACTCTCACTCAAGTTTTGGGTATCGAATTTATAATTCCAGCACTAACCGACCAGTCCTGCCAACCCATGTAGCTGGTAATACCAAGAATGAAGCAAAAGAATTACCCAACGAAAATCAACACACCACCGCCGAAGGCCATCAACCAAGGAACTCAAAATGGAGGGGAACGAGGAACTTAACCTACGAACAACTGATGGAAAGAAGGGCTAAGGGATTGTGTTTTAAGTGTGGGCAGATCTTCGGCCCGCTCCACCGGCAGATCTTCGGCCCGCTCCACTGCTGTCCAGATAAAGGGTTTCGGTTGATTATTTGGGAGGGCGATGAAGCTGAAGTTGGGGAGAGTAGACAGAAAACACCAGTGGATGAGAGACAGCAAGAAGATTGGGAGTTGGTTGGTAATTCGACGGAGTACCAAGAAATGGGAAGGGAAAATTTAATATGAAGGACCCTATTCCATACGATCTACAACAAATGCTCGATTGTAAGGGCTGTAGTTGAATCGCTGTACTCCTTAGGTCGCTGGCGCTAACGACAATTCACTATTTTCCCTTGAGGACAAGGGGTCCTTTGAGGAGGAGGGAATTGTTAACAATCCACCCTCTCCCCAGCCCATACCAACTAAGCCCATCACAGCCCATCAAAACATACTCGTAGGAGCAAGCTAGAAAGGAGGGGAATGATTATCTTAGGCAAGTTTGTTAGAAGTTTGTTACGGAGAGGGAAGGAGGGAGGAGAATATATATAGCTGTCTAGTGAGAATAGTGGAAACGGGAATTTTACTATCATCATTGTAGGTACAGTGGCCTGGTTTGTCCAGGAGGGGGAGCTTGCTCCAGTAGTTATATTTCTATATTTCTATCAATATACTATCAGCTATACAATCTCTATCGAGATTCCTAAAAGTTTTCAGGAGGTATATTTGTAATGCTAACTCTAGCAGTCTGGTGGTAGTTTCAGCTTTCCATAAGAAACAATTTTAAACTTTATTCCATTTCACCTCTTACGAGGCCCCAGTCTGGCTCCAGATTTCCCTTGCTGACACAAATAACCTATTTTCTAGCAGATTTATCGTCTCTATTTTTTTTTGTATGCTTAAATGTCTTCATATCATATACAATTATGTCACACACACTTCACATCATATTATTGTCATGAGCATTACTCTCAAAGAGGAAGGATAGGAATTCTCTCATAAGGAGATTATCTTTCTTGCAGCCAACGTCTAATAATCTAAAAGGCAAGCAGAAATAAGTAGAAAGGAAACCAACCATTTTGGAGAGTCGCAATTTCCTCTTGGTGTTCTTCTTGGCCAATAGATGCTGCTTCCCAGCTCTCCTTCGCACTATCTTCCCCTTACCTGTCACCCTAAACCTCTTCGCTGATGCCTATCAACAACTCAGCAAATTCAATCTCAATGCTAACAAAAACAGCACTTTCTAGTAACAAAGAACTAAAAAAGCATGGAAAGAAACCCCTTTAACCCCATATAGGAAAGAAAAACCCAACCCATAGGCAAAATGAAAGAGCAAAAGAGAATGACCTTATGGGTTTTCATTTTGTAACCTTTTGCAGCAAAAACAGTTAGCAACTGAAGCTGCTGAGTAAGACCGGAGATGGAGCGTCGGTTTTTAAGCAAAACTGAGCGAGACCCAGAAATGTTCCGAGTGGAACTCAGTCTCAACGAGTTCATATCCTTATTGAGGGGCGCGAAATGGTTCGACCCATAACAGGAAAGTCGTGTTGGGCAAGAAGAAGGAGAGGAGGAGGATAATGGGCAAAACCTTAAATTGAAAGACAACATCGTTGAAGAAGCCATCGTTATCCAAGTGGTCTCTTGTGCTCTGCCAAGGCTTTCTTCGACCAAGAAAAAGAAGAAGAAAGAGCAATATCGGCCTGACGTGGAGCAGTAGTGTGTGGATAGGATAGGAGATACCGTGAAGAGGCGTCGCCAAGCCTTCAAATCCGTGTGCGTTATTTACGCCCTTGAGTTCGTTCCTTTCTTCTAATATCTCCTCATCCTGTTTAATTTCTCATAGCTGATATAATTACAAGAGAATGAGTTTTTTTCTTTTTATCGTATTTATTATAATTTTTATTTATATATTTATTTATTATATTTTATTTATCCGTGTCAATTTTATTTATTTATTATTTAACCTGTTTATTATATCCATATATGGTCTATCGAAAATAATCTTTTCTTATGTAAAAGTAAGACTACATATTATCATACCACTCTAAATTTCGCCATATTGTGAAATTTCAAAATAGATATAATGATGACTATGATTTAATTTCAGCCATCAAGAGTGTAATTAATTAAATGTGAAAATCTGAAGAATTTTACAAAATTAAACCGTAATTATAAGAATTTTGTCAACCATGAATCCAAGAAACCAACTAAGTACTATTCCAACATGATTTGAAATCTACGAATCGAGTTTAATTTGATTAAACTCAACCCGAAGTCAGACAGGTACAACCTAAAGTCAGTGGCCAAAATATGTTTGATCGGACTTGAACGTTATTAAGGAGAAGGTCCGGCGAAACAATAGGAAACCTTATTTTAATTTACTCCATACATTTTTGCTTCCGCCTAGGAGATTATTGTATCCAGGATTTTGATTTGCTATTGTGATGGGTTTTATGTTAAAATGGAAGAGGGCTGATAGAATTACATACAGTCGATGAACTGAATGCGCGTGAGACATTTGCCTGGACGTGGTTCAACAACGATAGAAAACAAAATCTTGATCCATATGTCCAACAAGGGAGAACCATTTCAATAACAAACAGTCGCATCAAGCACCTCTCCCAGTAAGACATTCAAGCTAAATACAGACTTGGTAATTCCTTACACGTCTGCTTTGCTGGTTTGACATATCAAAACTCAGTCTCGAGCTGAATCTCTACTTACATCTATGGCCTTGATACAATGGCTATCGATTCCCACTCCAGACTACATATAATATCCTGCAATACCATGTTGAATTATCAACAAATAGAAGAAATACATGATTGTAGAAGATCACGACCATTTTCAGTTGAACCATACCGATGGGTTCTGGAGATCAATATCAAAGCTGTTGATTGCACAGGGTTCAGCTAAGAGCTCAGTAGGTTCCTCACCTATGCCATACAAAATAGTCCAAGTTTAGGCCACGAAACCCTTCAACCAATGATCAAATAAGGTGCCACAAAAGACCTTCCATACATGGAAGGCTGGCCTTTTGGCTAATGATTACTAGCAACAGTTGCATCAAGACTTTTCAAAAATTAAACAGTTGCATCAAGAGCTCCACTACTACAGGTTCCCCTTAGCCTAGATACCAATGAAGTACAAATTGGAACAAAAGTAGTGGAGGATCAGGCAGCAATCAACTGCTCCAGTAAGAATTTCATACCTTGTTCAACAACAGCAAGGATTCCATCTTCTGAGCAAAACATAGCTGGTAAGATCCGCGATGATGATAAACCACGGCTTGAAGACTTAATATAGCAGTCACATTGGACCTCCCAAACCTCACTTTCAGATAATGGATGGGTCATAGTTTCACCTGTCCCTACTCCAGAAAGAATAATTGGTTGTTGTTGCGATCTTAAATCCCAGGCAAATACAGTACCTGTTGAACCTCCTGCCTAAAAGGTACTCTTAAGATAATATATATTCATACCATTGACAACAAGGGAAGTATACTACATCCTATGAGAATGGCATAGCTAAAAGTTGGAAAACTTTCAATCAGCCCCAATGTAGATCTGTTCAATATAAAGAAGAAAGAATTGCAATTCAATGGTCCAAGCAGCATCAATAACCACAATCAGGATATGGATGAGTTATTCAGCTACACGAAACATGATCATAAACGCAAAGGAGCTATGTTACCAGACAAGTGTGTTTTCGTGAAGGATGAATGTCAATGGAATGTATGATCCCAGAAGTCTTTCCATGATTCCTGCAAGAAAAAGCCCATGGGAAAATGCCAAATTAACTAAGAAGTAGAGCAGAAATCATACACAAAATCTTAAACAACCACGGTTTTCCAAGCCATCCCGCCTCCATAAAAAACATGGATCGTTAGAAACACGAGTTTCAGATATTTCCAATGCAAAAACGTTAAAAATCCCAGTTTTCCACCAACTAAAATGAAAAAGATCATTCCAAACAAATTTATAGTAACTTCCAAGGCATATAATTAACCAATTTACAAGCCTAACCCAAAAGCTATCATGAGTTTATAAATAACATCACTTAAAACTCTCCAACTAAACAGAACACTCACCAATTGCCTTTAAACTGACCAACCGCTTCACCAGGTCGCCTGATATCCCACCACTGAAGTCCAAACCCATACCCACCGGTCACAAACTCACTGGGCGACGCCCACTTCACCGCCGTATACGAAACCAAACCATTCCCATCAAAAACCTTCCTATAACTTCCCTTCCCAAAACTACCCTCAACACCAAAATTAACCAAATTCACCCGCCCGTCATCACCAACACTAACACACTCACTGTTACCCTCCATCAAATCCACACCATTGACAGAACCCATGTGAAACTCCTTACCCACCACCGTAAAAACCGGCTCCAAACCGGAAATATCGTGTCTTTCCACGCCGGTGACAAAAATGTGAACGGAACCGGAGATAGTGGAAGCGGCGGCGACGGATCGAGTGGTCTTAAGGGATGAGATGCGAGAAGGTGGGGTCCACAACGAGAGTGGGACTAGGGGTTTAGGAGGGTCTAGAGAGTGTATTTCGAGAGAAGGGGTGTCGGTGTCAACATCAAAGAAGGCGACAATGACATGTTTTTGGAATGGGGAGACGGAAGGAAGCCAACGCACGGAGTCTATGTACTTGGATTGTGTAAGTCTGTGAATTTCTGGAGGTTTAGGGAGGCCTGTAATCGCCATTGTTAGGGTTTTAGGGGCTCTTTTCTGGTCTCTGCTTCCGCCGAAGAGATTGTCGCGGGATCCGAATGGTAAACTATATTAAGTATTAACCACAATTAGACTTGACCGGACCTAGACATTTTTAATGAAATGGTGATCTAATTAGAAAATAATGAAACGAATTATAACATAATGAAACATAAAAGAATGTAATCTTAAAAATTATTTTGATAAGCATAAAGGGCTAATAATGTAATATAGAAATGACGTTTGAAAGACAATTTATAATATAATATATCGTAAATTTATATATTATTTTAAATTTCATTCTTAAATTTTCATATTCGAAGTTTCTTATATTTAATGTTTCCGATAGAAATATACATAATACGATACTTTATTCTTTCATTTCATTTTATTTTATTTTATTATAACCATTCCTCTTAAATGATTGAATAATATTACATTTTATTATATTTTTTATAAGCCCCAATTAAATATAATCATAGATTACACTAATCTAGATAACTTAGTGATTCAAATTCTTCTTAAGTAATAAGTATTTATAATTTTAATATATATATATAATTTTAAAATAAAACTTTAATATTTCCAATAATAATATATTTTAAATAGTAATAAAGGATAATAATGAATTTAGTCTAGAGCAACAATAATTTATTAAGAATTTAGCTAATATGTATTACATGATCTTACTTTTTAACTAATAAAGAGGTTAATTTTGAATGATTCGTATAAAATAAAATATGAAATGAATAATAAATAATAATATAAAATAAAATAAAGATAAAAAATAAAGACACAATCAATAATAATAGTAATAATAATAATCATAAGTAGGAAAAGCTCAAGTTAAATTCCTAATAACTAAGTATTACATATTTAAAATTTCAAATCAAATATAAGGCGAAAATGTTAAAAGATTTACTAGAACAACAATGATCTTTTATCTGTATCATATAAGCCAAAAGTAATTTATTGCTGATCATTTTAGTCAGTTTTAGAAATGATAATGAATTTACTCTAAAGTAAAAAACTTTTAATCTACTAAAGTTCCGAGCTTTCTTAAAATTTTGATCATACTATAAAATTTAAACTCAACTTATTAGATCATATTTTGTTTCTCTTAAACTTAAATTAGTCTGAAAAGATATATCTGTATATAAATAATTTTAAGTTAAAATTTATTAAATATGGATTAAATATTTTAATGTCTAAATTTTGATTAAGATTTATACGTTTTTAAATTTATTCCTAATAAAATTTAACTTATATTTTGAATTACTTGATCTAAACCTTTTTAAGATCTATAATCATTTTTTATAGTCCAATGTCATCTAGCAACTCATTGTCATTATGAACTTTGGACGGTGGCACTCCTAGCTTCTTAGTTCAGGGGAACCTGCGCCTGCAGAGGGATTGCACAAAGATGCTCGGCTTTCAGGATTTAGGCTAAGATATCCTAATCATCACAAGTGAGAGACGGAGATCTGAGGTAGGGAAAATGGTGGTCGGAGATGAATTCAGGAGCAGGACGACAATAGAATTAAAATTAAATTAAATTAAAAATTTTGATAAATAGTTATTAAAAATATTAAATAAAAAATTTACTAATTAATTATTAAACTGGTTGATTTTTAATAACAAAAATTATTAAAATAAATATAATAAAAATTAAAAACTGACAATTCAAAATTTTAACTATTAAACCGATGGAAGTAGTTCCTTTAAAATATTATATTAAAAGACAAAATAGAAATTGGCTACTTTTATTTTTCAATGCAGATCACGGATTTTATACCGAATCAGACGTCATTGCTCAGATCCATAGTTGATCGCTTCTCTGTGATGAATCCGACGTGATGATACTTGCAAAACAAGGAAGACACATCGGGGGTTGTGTCCCGATTAGCCCTCCGACGCTTAAGTCAGTTTTTGGTGAAGGTGGGATTGCTGTAAAAGCCAAAGAATTAGGTTTTTGATTGTGCGTACCTTTGTTATAGGAGAATTATACCTTATATATGATTTTGTAGCTAGGTTTAGGTCTTTACGTAGACTTCTACCTCTGCATGGAAGATTTTCTCATGCTAACGGGCTGTGGAGAGCGTGGATCGGGCTTGAGCTTGGCATGACAATTAGATAGGAGATTGATCTTTGAAGAATGACCCGATCGGCCCACGGGTCGTTTTGACTGGGTCCGGGCCCAACATTGCCGACCCAACTATAAGCCCGATCAATCTCCTATCTAAGCGAAGAAAAGTGTAACACCCAAATACCCCCTGGGAGGATACATGGATGTCACCCAAGACGGGACAAACAACTAAACACATTTCACACATGCATTTTGAAAAACTAAACACACAGATAATACGTCTCATAATTTCAGAAACAAATCCAAAGAATATTTACACGCCCAAACAAATCAAGCAAAATACATTTTCGCACAACATAAAACTCAGACGCTTGGCCACTGCAGTGACTTGTCCCAGTCCTTAATCTCTTCGCTCCGAACCTACACGGGACAAATCCACCGTACTAAGCATATAGCTTAGTGAGTAATCATTTATCTAAATTAACCGATTTCTTTTCACAATAACAATAGCAGCATGCATTCGAGATTAATAATCGTGAAAATGCACTTCGTAATGATCAAATCAAATCAGCAGATCCATGAATAGAAGTGGGTAACGGACTTATACAGAGAGACCAAGTCTCGACATCAAGTGTCTCAGAGAGATCAAGTCTCGACAATCAAGTGTCTCAGAGAAACCGAAGTCTCGACACAAGTGTCACATGAAAGCAACAGACCCTTCTAGTACGCCTATTTACCCACAACTCGGACAGAACAAATCATTCAATAAATTAGCACTTTCAATAAAATAATCATGCAACAATCGCTTCGGACATTCATTGTTCTAATAAGACACAATCAAGATAAGACTATGAGCACTCTGACATTCATTGTCCGGACCAAGACACAATTCAAGATGAATCAAATCAAAGTGAGACCGCCTTGATCTCTTACTACTTAACATTGATCATGTTACTCAGACATTTACTAAAATTATTGACATTATCGAAAGTCCCGACATCGACCTTAAATCGCCTTACTATTTATCGCTTCAAAGTCCGCAATATCTCGATGAAAGGGTCGCTCCTCATAATAGGAACATGATACAAATTATTATCAGCATATAATTATCAGATGATAATGAGTATGATGCATGTTCATGCAAATTTCCGGATTCTTCTATCGCTTAAAAATACGACACTATTCACAAATACGTATTATTACTGTTCACAAATACGTATTATTACTGTTCACTGTTCATCATTTACTATTTACTATTCACTGTTCATCACTATGCTGCACTGTTCATCTTCTTCTTCGCCTTCCGAAATTTTCTTCTTTTCTTTTTACTTTATTTCACTTTCCTTTCTTTTCTGCTCAATTCTTCTCAATTCTTTTAGCATCATCACCTAAAAACTAACATATTGAACAACTCTAACCTATTAGAATCATCCAAATCGTCAAATATTATAGATCTAAAAATTTCTTTTACCAATATCAGATCTCATCCGACTATCTTTATAAAAGACAAGAACAGACCATAGATTGATTATCAAAAGGAATAACCTCGTGATCTGCAGCAGAAAAGCGATCGAAATCGACCGACAGAGTCATGAACAACAACCGATGAACGCTATCGGCCTGCTGCTCAAAATAATTAATCAACCCTTATATATTCGCTCACTTATTCAATTAGTACTATTCAGATGAATAGTTAATTACCCAAAAACACACTTATGAATTCTTAGAACAAACAAATACCCAGAATTCCCAGACAGCTTCCAAAAATTTACCAAAAATTCTGTCATAAAATAATGACTTCCAAATAATTGTTCAAAAAAATACTAAATACATCACCAACAATTTCTAAAAATCATCGAAGTATCAAAAAATTACTAAAATTATCTTAATATAGTCCGAATCAATCCGAAGTGTCATTAAACCAATGTACCCGAAAAATACCATGAATGCATGCCACAAAGAGACATAACATAAATCGGACTAAATTTGTTTCATATGCTAACCCCTAATTTGGGGCGTTACAATTCTTCACTCCTTAAGGAATTTCGTCCTCGAAATTCAGATCTGATCCGAAGAATTGCAGATACTGAGGTAACGGCTAGTATGTAACGGTCATGTAACGGTTAACAAAAAAAAACGGCTAGTAACGGCTAGAGAACGGTCATAAACGGCTAGTTAACGGTACAAAAATGTTCTATAAATAGAGATCATTCCTTCCTCATTACTTCATCCCTCCACATTCTTTCTTTCTTACCTACCTGAAAATTTCTTCTAACCAAATTTCAAAATGTTATCCGCTATCGCATGCTTTTGTGTAATTCTTATCATTACGTATCTTTATCTTGTTCTTATTGTTAGTGTAGAGCTAAATGAAGCTCACACTTTTTTTTTTCTTCTTAGCATTTCCTATGATCCTGTTGTTGCTTATTGGCATAGCCTTTGAGCAAGGCATGTATTTTTTTTTTCATAAGGGAAAAATAAATGTTTTACTTTCACTTTCGGAATCAATAACGCCAATATAACCAAACGCATCTAATACCACCAAATATCATAGCAAAGCACTATAGCCACAAAACAAATGTTTCTTCACATAGTTACATAATTATATCAGTCAATGATCTCATTTCATAAGGAACATCATATGAACCAATCATCAGTTAAAAGGTTCAATTCATATCTTGCGATCATTAATCTCATCTTTCACGTATTCCCTCTTGTAAAAAAGTACATATTACTATTCACAAATACGTATTATTACTGTTCACAAATACGTATGGATACTGTTCACTGTTCACTATTCACTGTTCATCACTATGTTGCACTGTTCATCATCTTCTTCGCCTTCCGAAAATTTCTTCTTTTCTTTTTACTTTATTTCACTTTCCTTTCTTTTCTGCTCAATTTTTCTCAATTCTTTTAGCATCATCACTTAAAAACTAACCTATTGAACAACTCTAACATATCAGAATCATCCAAATCGTCAAATATTATAGATCTAAAAATTTCTTTTACCAATATCAGATCTCATCCGACTATCTTTATAAAAGACAAGAATGCACTATAGATTGATTATCAAAAGGACTAACCTCGTGATCTGCAGAAGAAAAGCGATCGAAATCGATCGACAGAGCTACTTAACAACACCGATGAACGCCATCTGCCTGGTCTCAAAATAATTAATCAACCCTTATATATTCGCTCACTTATTCAATTAGTACTATTCAGATGAATAGTTAATTACCCAAAAACACACTTATGAATTCTTAGAACAAACAAATACCCAGAATTCCCAGACAGCTTCCAAAAATTTATCAAAAATTTCGTCATAAAACAATGACTTCCAAATAATTGTTAAAAAAAATACGAAATACGTCACCAACAATTTCTAAAAATCATCGAAGTATCCAAAAATTACTAAAATTATCTTAATACAGTTCGAATCAATCCAAAGTGTCATTAAACCAATGTACCCGGAAAATGTCATGAATGCATGCCAAAATGTCAAAAGAGACATAACATAAATCGGACTAAATTTGCTTCATATGCTAACCCCTAATTTGGGGCGTTACAAGAAGGGTCGAAGGAATATGTAGAAGTTTTATAGCTCGTACGTAGGGCGACTCGTGATTGGGGCGATCGGTTGAGCATTGAAATGTAGCTCGTCTGTAGGTCAGCTCATGAAGTAGTCGATCGGTTGGGCATTGTTTTTGCAGCTCGGTTATGGGACAGCTCGTACTTGATCCGATCGATCGGATATTGAGATGTAGTCTGTCTGTAGTCTTATAGCTCGTCAATAAGATAGCTCGGGGTAGGCCTGATCGGTCGAATGTTGACGGGCAGTACGTGACTGCTCGCATTAGGATTGGCCGGCTAATTGTCCCTAGTCGGTCGGCATTGGCGTACTTTGCACGATAGCCCGCGCCTACGTAAGTCGAGAAGTCATCATTAGCGAGCGCGTGGTGGTACTTGGAACATTTATTGTTTGACGACGCGTGCCCTTTGACAGCTTTTCAGAATCTAAAGCGTATCGTCTTTGCAACCGTTGTGCAGCTGTCCCATTTGTCCTTTCAACAGTCGTGTCGCTCCAATTTTTTAACAACCCTAGTTTCTTCGGCTCGGATCATGCCGCGTGTCTAAGCATAGCTCGGATTTTCTCCACGCGTCGTACTTCAATTGGATGGCTCGTCCGAGTGTTCCCTTATAAATGCTCAAGATCGACGGATTGTTTGGCTTTCTTCACGCCTGTCTCCTTCTTGCCTACGCTTCTGTTTTCGTTCGTTCGTTCTTGCTCCCAGTTCCTAGAAATTTCATTCAACCGTTGTTCGATTTCCCTTTCTTCGTTCACTCGCCCCACCTGGTTGACCCCTCGTGGTTGAATCGTTTACCATGCTTATCGGTTTTGGTTCGATTTCTAACCTGTTTTTTGTTGTTTGTGCAGCCATGGTCAAAGTTCGTGATTTTCTCCCAAAGTCTGCCAAAGGCAAGCGCCAGGTGGCCGGGCCTCCAGAGGCCAGAGGACAGGAGGATAGGGTGATGACCAGTTCAATTGTCGCTCACTCACTCGCTTAGAAGCAATGAGCGCCTCTTGCAGATCCGAGTCTTCTGCAGCGCCTTCTATGGTCATCTCACCTGGTGGGGGTCTGGTAGTGATTGAGGAGGAGAGTGGACGACCTCTTAAGAGGAGAAGGGCCGTTCAAGTAGTTGACCGATCTCCTCGCCCTCTAGACCAGAGCAAGGGGAAGGAGAAGGTGGGAGATCATGTTGCCCCGTCAACCAAAGGTAAAGGGAAAAAGCAAACGAGGAGTGCTGACAAGTGGGAGCCGGTGATTAGTCTTGATAAGACTGCCTCAATTGCTAATGTTGAAGTGACTCTTCATATCACTGAGAAGGTCGTTCCTCCTCGGGACGAGGAGCGTTTTGACGCGTTAAATGTTGAGGAGCTGACGAGCTATGCCATCCGCAATTCCATAAGGGAAATGGGATTTGCATTATCCATGCGTCAGCGTATCGAGCTGTTGGATCGGGAGGTCCATTCCCTCCTGGAGCAGGTGGACGGTCTAAAGATCGAGCTCTCAGAGGCCAGAGAAGAAGGAGACTTCTCCCGGGCTCAACTCTCTTCCTTGGAGGAGGAGAATAAACTCTGGGTGGAGGAGCGTGGCGTCCTGAGAGCTCAGCTCGCTTCGGGAGAGGAGGAGAGGAGCGCCTTGAAAGCTAGACTCACTGGGGAGGAGGTCGAGCGGGTAAGGGCGATGGCAGCGAGGAACAAGCTGTCCGAGGAATATGCGGTGTTGCGAGGGCAGCTTGAGTCGGAGAGAGTGCTTAAGGAGGAATCCCTCCGGGACCAGGCCCAAGCTGAGGATACGCTGAGGAGGGTGCGAGCCTCCGTAAAGGAACAAAGGGTCAAGACTATCATGCGATGGCAGAGGCGGTTCTTGCAGGAGGAGTGCTTGGAGTACTCCTGTGACTTGGCCCTCATGATCTTGAAGAATTGCTATGGCGCTTGCGTTCTTGAGGGGTCGGACGGTCCTTTATTTGAGGGGTTTGCCGAGCCGTTGCTTCCTACCGCCCTTGGCCTCTCTCTGGAGGAAGTAAGGGAGAGAGCCCTGGAGGACCGGGGATCAGTCCCGATTAAGGAGCTGGACCTTAGCTCAGCTGAGGAGGACGAGCTTCCTCGTGAGGGCACTTCTCCGGCCGCTCCCTCGGACCCCGCTCCTGCTTCGACTTCCCCTGGGTATTCGCCCACTTCTCCTTCTGTAGACTTTTGAAGCTCACCTGGTCGGGCTTGTGACCAGGGCAAATTTACATTAATGCAATCTTTACTTTTGCTTCATTTTTTCTGTTGTCATTTTCCGTATTTATGCTCTTTACTTTCGATGTGTGGTGAGCTTTGATGAAGTTGCTCTTAGTCGACCGGCTTCGAGGTCGACTTATAGTAAAGTCCAGACCGAGGTCCCAAGGATCTCGTCTTGGCGACCGATCGACCGCAGTCGACCTGTGTCGATGCCGAGCGAGGGTCCCAAGAGCCTTGTCTTGGCGACCTGGCCGAGCAATAGGCGAGGGCGATAGATGGTCCCGAGGATCTCGTCTCAGCGACCTGGTCGATCGATAGTCGAGCTATGTAGATGCCGAACGATGGCGAGTGAGGGTCCCAAGGATCTCGTCTTGGCGACCCGACCGACCGTAGTCGGTCTATGGCAATGGCGAGCTATGGCGAGCGAGGGTCCCAAGGATCTTGTCTTGACAACCCGACCGACCGTAGTCAATCTATGGCGATGGCGAGCTATGGCTAGCAAGGGTCCCAAGGATCTTGTCTTGGTGACCCGACCGACCGTAGTCGATCTATGGAGATGGCGAGCTATGGCGAGCGAGGGTCCCAAGGATCTTGTCCTGGTGACCCGACCGACCGTAGTCGATCTATGGAGATGCCGAGCGACGGCTGGTTGGATTTTTTACTCTTTGCCACATATGACGGAGCTTTTCATTGCCAAGAAATCTGAAAATCCCTTTATTGATGATAATGAGGGCGTTGGCCGTTAAAAAACCTGTCTGGCAGGAAAGGCAAAAGGTACCCACATGTTTGGTATAAGAACGATATTGAATAAACATTGATCAAAATAAAACTTATCTACTGGTAGAACGCTTTTAGGTTTCGAGAGTTCCATGGCCTTGGTAGAATTTTCCCATTTGCATCACGCAGAATGTAAGAGCCATGTCCAACTTACTTGACGACCTAATAGGGTCCTTCCTATGCTTGTCCGAGCTTTTCAGGATTTTTTCCAGCCATCTCGGCTTTTCGTAGGACATATCCCCCGACCTTTACGTCGCTCGGCTTTACTCTTCTGTTGTAGAACCTTGTTGCCTTCTGCCTGACGGCTTCCGAACGAGCGGCAACCCTATCCCTGCCCTCACTGAGAAGTACCAGCTCGGCTCGACGGACTTCGTTGTTCCTCTCTTCTCCATAGCTCGACACCCTTTGGTTATACAATACCACTTCTACGGGAACTAAAGCTTCCGCCCCAAAGGTCATCCTAAACGTTGTTTCCCCTGTGGCTCCGTTTGGTATGGTTCTGTATGCCCGTAATACTTCGTCAATCTCTTCTACCCACGTTTTTCGTCCGTGAAGGCGCTTCTTACGAGCACTCATTATCTTTTTGTTTGTGTTTTCTGCAAGACCGTTGCTTTGAGGGTGAGCTACAGAAGTCAACTGTAACCTTATTTTTAGTCGGTCGCATAAATTTCTGAACTTTTCGTTATCAAACTGTCGACCGTTGTCTGCTACCAGCACCATAGACATTTCGAAGCGAGTCAGTATATTTTTCTTCACGAAATTCTCCACCCTCTGCTCGGTAATTGTGGCTACCGCTTCCGCTTCTACCCATTTGGTGAAGTATTCTATTGTCACTATCAGGAACTTCTTCTGTCCGGGACCGAGGGAGAAAGGCCCCAGTATGTCCATTCCCCATTGAGCAAAAGGGATAGGATGACTCAAAAATTTCATCCTCTCAGTCGGCTGGTGAGAGAGGCTGTTGTTTCTCTTGCAGGCCTCGCATCGGTCGACTTTTTCCTGGCAGTCCCTCCTCATCGTCGGCCAGTAATACCCCTGTCTGATCAGCCTGTGGGCTAACATTCTACCTCCTACGTGGTTGCCACACATTTCTTCGTGTACTTCGGCCATTGCTTGTTCTGCCTCTTCTTCGTTTAAGCATCGTAGTAGCGGTCAGTCATAAGATCGCTTGTACAAAGCGTCATTTATGATCGCGTACTCAGCCGCCTTCATTCTCAATTTCTTGGCCTCTGAGGTCCCCTGTGGTTTCGTTCCCTCCAGAAGATACCGTCTAATCAGTTCCATCCAACTCGATCGGTCGCTGTTTACATCAAGAACTTCCTTGGCTTTCTGAATGCTAGGACGATCCAGCTGTTCGACTAGAACGTTATTTTTGGCGTCTCGATCGGAGACCATTTTGGAGAGCGCGTCCGCTTTGGCGTTTTGAGCTCGTTCTATCCTGCTGACTGAGTATTGCTCGAAATTATTTAACTCCCGCTTCACTAACTCCAGATATTCGATCATGTTACTCCCCTTAGCTTCATACTGCCCAGTGACTTGGTCGACCACCACTTGGCTATCGCTGTATATCTTCAGATGCTTTATCTTCATTTCCTTAGCCAGTTGGAGATCGGCTATCAAAGCCTCATATTCTACCTCATTGTTGGAGGCTTTGAATTCTAGCCGAAGGGCATACTCCACCTTTTCTTCCATATGTGGGTTGATCAAGACCACCCTCGCCCGCATCATTCGTAATTGACGATCCACAACAAACAAACTCCAAAGTGGAACCGCCACCCCGCGAAATGGTGGTGGCTCATCTCTGCGATGAAGTCTGCTAATACCTGTGCCTTAATCGTCATCCGGGGCTTGTATTGTATGTCGAACTCCCCCATCTTTACCGCCCATTTTATTAACCTTCCGGAGGTCTCAAGTTTTTGAAGGCATTGCCTGAGAGGCTGGTCGGTCCACACCTCAATGGTATGGCTTTGAAAATACGGTCTCAGTTTCCGCGTCACAGTTATCAAGGAAAGAGCCAACTTTTCTATGGGCGCGTACCGCGTTTCTGGCCCACTCAATACCTTACTGACGTAGTAGATCGGAAATTGCTCCTTTCCATCCGACCGGACCAGAACCGCGCTGACTGCCCCCTCTGTGACCGCCAGATAAATAATCAGTGTTTCTCCCTCAACGGGGCTTTGCAGAACAGGCGAGCTTGTTAGATACTGTTTTAAGTGCTGGAAAGCTCTTTCGCACTCCTCCGACCACTGAAACTGGGTTACATCTGCTTTCCTTAGAATTTTGAAAAATGGAAGGCACTTGTCCCCCAATCTGGAGACGAATCTGCTCAGGGAGACTATCCGACCAGTCAATATCTAAACTTCTTTCAAGCATCGTGGTGAAGGCATTTGGACGATGACTTCGATCTTCTCTGGGTTAGCTTCAATCCCACGTTGGGTGATCATGAACCCCAGGAATTTTCCGAATGACACACCAAAGACGCATTTTTCCGAGTTGAGCTTCATCTGAAACTTATCAAGGGTCTGGAAGACTTCTTTTAGATCTCCCACGTGCTCGGCAGCCGTCTTGCTTTTAACCACCATATCATCTACAAGCTTCAACAGATAGGCCTATCTGTTTTTTGAAGACCTCCATGACGAGCCGTTGATAAGTGGCCCCCGCATTCTTCAGACCGAACAGCATTACTTGGTAACAATACGTGCCCTGGTCGGTTATGAAGGCGGTCTTCTCCTCGTCTTCGAGGCTCATCTGAATTTGATGGTAGCCCGAGAAAGCATCTAAGAAGCTGAGAAGTTCATGTTCGGAGGTGGAGTCTACTAGCTGATCGATCTTGGGTAGGGGAAAACTGTCCTTTGGACACGCTTTATTCAGGTCGGTGAAATCGATGCACATTCTCCACTTCCCGTTCTTCTTTTTCACTAAAACCACATTGGCGAGCCATTCAGGGTACTTAACTTCTCGAATGAACCCGTCTTCGAGTAGTTTCTCTATTTCTTTCTTGATCACTTCCTGTCGCTCCTTGCAGTGTGGTCGCTTCTTTTGCCTAACTGGCTTGTAACCTTGTCGAATACCGAGTGAGTGCGAGGCGACCGATCGAAAAATTACAGGCATATCGCTCGGCACCCAAGCGAAGACCGATTTATTTTCTACCAGACAGTCTATGATCTCCTTGATAGGTCCTTCTGCAGCTCGGAACCTAGGTTTGTGAATTTAGAGGGGTCGGCCTCGTCCAATACTACCCGCTGAGTTTCTTCAACTGGGTTCATCATATCCATCTCCTCGTCGGCTCTCACATCAAGAGAGCTCGTCAGGACTACCGCCCCATCTAATGTTTTTGTCTCTGCTAAGTAACACTCCCTGGCGATTCTCTGATGCCCCTTGACAATACCAATTCCGTGCGGTGTCGGGAACTTCATGACTTGGTAGTAGGTGGAGACGACCGTTCTAAGGGCGTTCTGTGTAGCTCATTCGATTATTGCATCAGACGTCCTCAAACTTCACGACTAGAATTCAATGTCCCTTTCTATTTGGTATGGCTTTTGCCCGAACTTCACTTTCAAATAGACTCAAGAAGCGGGCAGTGATGCTCCAGCTACCCTTTGACAGTCCGTCTGTAGGCGATGAGTTGATCCTGCACTTCCATCCGCCAAGGCCTCATAATACTGACAAGTCGATCGAAATTGCCGTGTCTATCATCACCCGCTTCACCTCGTAGTCGTCCATGTTCAAATTTACAATGAGGCGCCATCGTGAGGACACTTACACCGTCAAAGTCAAACTCGTCGAACGATATCACCCCATTGTTCTCCCTCGGCCTTTTGGTAGATGAGGCTCTGTCGACCTGTTTGGCATATTTTTTCTCCCTTTAGCAGTGGATCTCCCGCTACATTTCCACCAAATATCATGTTGACGACTTCAGCCGGTCGGTCACGTTGTTGTCCGGCATTTCGGTCGGTCGTCATGGTCTGTCGTGCGGCTTATCGCGCAGACGCCATTGCTTCAGGCTTGGCCGGGACCGCAAAATCTGCTAATCAACAGATCAACCGCCTCAATCTGCTTTCGGGTGAGGGAGGTGTGTAAGCGTAAGAGGATTGCATCCGACGGTAGATTGAGATTCGGACGTATTGCCTGCAGCCGCTATCCTCCATACCGCTTTGTTCTTCTTGTTCCAAGGTTCGAGGTCGGATCGATCGTTAGATTTGAGGATTCCGCGGAAAACATGTGGTGCAGTGGCGTAGTCGTAGTAGTCGCAAACCTATGTGTTGCATCGCCAGAGCCGCGATAACGACTATATCAGGTTCGTCACGCCGCTTGACCGATATGTGTGTTTCGACGCGGTGCTGGAAGTCGGCCCCACGCAAGCACCATTTGATTCTCGGATTTTGGCTAAACCGACGCTTGCTTAGATCCATAGGTCGATCGCTTCGTGATGAATCCGACGCGATGATACTCGCAAAACAAGGAAGGCACATCGGGTTTGTGTCCCGATTAGCCCTCCGACGCCAAGCCGATTTTGGTGAAGGTGAGATTGTAAAAGCCGAGAACTAGGTTTTGATTGTGCGTACTTTGTTATGGGAGAATTATACCTTATATATGGTTTTGTAGCTAGGTTTAGGTCTTTACGCAGACTTCTACCTCTGCATGGAAGGTTTTCTCACGCTAACGAGCCGTGGGGCGTGGATCGAGCTTTAGCAGATGACAATTAGATAAGAGATCGATTCAAGAATGACCGATCTACCATCGTCGCTTTGACCGAATCCGACCCAACATCGCCAATTCACCAGAGTGTAAATTGTTGGTTGCTGCAGGTGGACCATCTGCTGGAAAGTGTACAAAATCTTTCTGAATGTTTGGCATGCTAAATTAATCTTACAAGTTCCATTATCTTTATAGTTTTGATTAATAAATGTTCGCTTAAAATTATGATTATTGTTCAACTATATCAAATTATTTATAATTGAGCCTTTTAAATTTTATTTTCAAATGCTTTGAAAATTAAAAAAAAAACATAAAAAAGGACATAAAACGTGCAACATCCTCCATTCCTGGAAAGCAAAAAGACCTGACGGTAGATCTTGAGGGCTCTTTCCAATTTTTTCACGCTAAAGACCTGAAGAAAGGGCGTCTACGTAGACTAGACACTAGACCATAAGCACACATCTTGCTTTTAGAGCACCTTTTTTTATGAGTTTACATTATATAATAAATATTGAATAGAATTAGAGGGATTAAATAAGATTGAAAAAACTAATATTACTTGTAAAAAAAAGTAAAGTTTTAATAAAAAAATATTGAATAAAAATTAATAAATTTATAAAATATGTTTAATTGTAAATAAATTTGGGAATTTTAATAATAAAATATTAAAATAAATTAAACTAAAATTTTATTAATTCAAAACTTGTATAATTCAACAAATCACCGATTTGTTTTATACGTCCTCGTTGGAAATTATCAAGTTTCGCGAAACATCTGATATCAAATACACGTACTCAGTTTCCGGTGCGACAAGAGATTTGTACAAGTTTACGTGATTGAGGTGACAGACATAAGAGATTAAATTTTGTTTTCTTTTCTCTGTCTTCTTATACTCTTTTCCAACTTGCATATATTTAGATTAGGATTTGTCTACTTGGTTGAAAATTTCTAAATTCTCGACAATTTTCCATTCCACATGTCTAGGTATCGGTCTTTTGGAGCTTTCCATTAACTTTTTTGGGTTACATATACACCTCCTTTGGACAACTTTAGTCACTTGTCTCCTAACATCCAAAATTTTAATCTCAATCCCCTCATTTTTGTTAATTATGATTGGTTATTAATACTCAAAATCAATATAATTATGAAACTCCAAAACTCTCAAATTAATTGCACGGAGAAATAAGTTTATTGTACTTTTATAAAAGTAATTAATAATAAGTAATGTTTATATCAATTATAATCACTGTAATAAATGTTTCATATATAACCTTGTAATACACTTTAAGGTGTGCTTAGTTCACTTGGGATAATGATAATAAGATGTGACTCTAATTTTCATTATATTAGAAATATGGCGTATTGCCTTAGGAGGGATATAAAATACTGTTTATCTAATCATAATAGATTACAATTTATTTATTTCTCCTTAATTAGTTAGCCTTAAGTACACCAGCAATATGATGTTATTAACTATTTGATTAAATAAATTTTTTCTTATAAAATTTATCATTAAAATATTTTTAAAGCGAATAAAACGGTTTTTCATGGATGAAAAATGAAAAATATGTGATTCCACAATATAATTATGAAGGGAAATAAACTTAAAAGAAAAGCAACAAAGTCATGTGAATTTTCTTGTACCCTTGGGAGACACAACCATGTACCATAAACTTCAAATCAAACGTATGCAAAAATCTAGTAAAAGAAGGAAAGCTAATTGCCCGAGACAAATTTCCAATTTCCAATTTTCAATTTCCAAATCAAGAAAAGACTGTGAGTAGGGACATGAATGAAGAAAGCGAGAGGCATATAGACGATGAGGCGTTCCAAGAGAGGAGAGTTGATGAAATGAGAGGCCTGAAATTGTTAGCCTAAGCACTCTTTCTGGTCCTGGAGTGTGCTTGTGTACAAGAAAAGGGCTTGCTTGCTTCACCTTATCCTATCCAACCCCCTCACAAAACACACTTCCTCTCTCTCTCTCTCCCTCCATCTTTCCTGTATTCTCCTTAACTCTTGTCCCCAAGTTTGTTTTCTCATAAATCATGCACCTTGTATTTAATCAGTATACACATACTTCTTCTTCTCAGTTCAATACCATGCCCTATATTGTGTCTCTCGTCCATTAATTCCCATGTAAAATCCAGTTCCTTGTTCTCTCACCCTCCTTTCTCTTTACTCTGTCTTTCCTAACCCAAGAAAAAGAAAAGCGAAGAACAGCTCAAACCATCTTCCTTTTTTTTTGCCCTTTTCCAGTCTTTAGTGTCGGTTCCAATTCTTAACTTGCATTCCTCCACTGTTCTATTTTGAGCTTCCGTGCTCTTTCCCGTCTCAGTTTCTCGTACCACAAAGATGTTTCCTTTTTCTTTGTCGGGATTGAAGTGGCCTCTCTCTCATTTGGTTTTATTAGAATGCTAACAGAAACTTCTGTAGATTCTGGAAACTTTCTCTCCTGTTTTCGTTTCTGCATTTGGAGATAGAAGATTAAAAGTATTGCCGAGTGCAGTTTGTCTATAGCTTACACCAGCAGGCTTTCGATGCTCAATGGCTCCTAAAACTGGAAAGACTAAACCACATAAAGCCAAAGGAGATAAGAAGAAAAAAGAAGAGAGAGGTCTCTACTTGTCACTATCTTCTTCTTCTTCTTCTTGACCTGTATAGTTTATGCACTCTCGTTGAAAAAAGCATTAACCCAATGGAAAAGAGTCAGTATTTTTCTCATCGTGGTCCAAAAACTGAAGAATTCCAATTCAAACTCAGCTTCCTAGTAGTTTGTAGCTAACTGGGTCGTTTGGTTGACGAGTTCTTCTTAATCTTGAAGACTGAAAATGTATGGTTCATAAAACCTCATCTCGATCCATTTCTCTCTCCCTCTTAACAATTGGATGAGGCGGATCTTAATTCTTACATCTAACAATCACGTTTCCCGTATTGTCTGCTCTCGCACAAACATAAATTCATTGTGTTCAAGCCTTAAAGTTCTCGTGTTTTGGGCTAATAAAATTTCCTATCCAATATGCAGTTCCGCCTACCGTCGTTGAAATCACCGTCGAGACTCCGAATGACTCTCAAGTGACCCTCAAGGTACGTACCCACGTGCCACGTATGGTCCTTTATATCACATTTTCAGTTAAATTGTTCGAGAGTAATTAATAATATTAATGAACTGGTTAATTATTATTTTTATCTAATTAACTTGCTTTTTTTCACTTTACTTCTGTGCACCATTTGTACGAGAAGGGCATCTCAACGGACAGGATCTTAGATGTGAGAAAGCTTTTAGGTGTTCATGTCGAGACTTGCCATTTGACCAACTTCTCTCTATCTCACGAGGTAAACCCAATACTTTATATTATTTACATTTGGGCCCCTATATTTATCTCTTTTTTTTTTATAATAACAATAATCGTTAATAATTACAAACATTTAATCACAATTTTTTTCTTTAAAGTTTAATCTAACCCAAGTTGGGCCCTACCAAGCACTTCCCAGTTTGTCGCAACCGTCGTGAGACCCCGTCTTTGCCGTTTGATTACGGAGAGTGGAGTGTTGGGTGAGTGGTCCCATGAGTCGAACGGCCCTGATTTTGGTTGTTGACTGATATTGTACGGTCTGATCAGTCAGGGCAGTTATACTATGCACTAAATTATGAGGTGGCAATTGGTGATCAATGTGGAAGGGTTCAGTTTATCAAATCAAGGGGATGTCTAATGTACATAAATTTCGACACTATGTTGGGCGTTGTCTTGGGTATACAGTCTTCTGTTTAATTTTATAATATTTTATTCTATTTTATAAATTTTAATTATTTATTTATATAAATTTACTGTTTATTTATATAAAACTTATGTAAAATTTATATAAATAAATGGTTTATTTTTTATTGTCTTATTTATAAACAATAAAAAATAATGTCTTGTCATTTAGAATTAGATGCTGACGTGTAATGTAACGGTCTAACGACCGCAGGTGCGAGGATCTAAGCTCAAAGATTCCGTAGAAATAGTGTCTCTCAAACCTTGCCACCTCACTATCGTTGAAGGTATATCGATTCCCGCCAAATCTGAGGGTCAGGATTTAATTTCAATTGTTGTAAAAAGTTCTTTTTTTTCTGGGTTGTTACCAGAGGAGTACACCGAAGAGCAAGCCGTGGCTCACGTCCGGCGACTCCTCGACATTGTCGCCTGCACCACCTCCTTCGGTCAGTCGAATCCGACAAGCCGCAAGGATTCCGGTTCCAAGGACGGAGGCGCTGCCGTCGAGAGCTCCCTTTGTGCCGAGAACGACGGCGGCAACGATGTTAACCACAAGCCGAAATCGATCGATAAGAAGAGCAAAGCAGCGAAGGATGGAGCTGTGCATTCTTCGGAGAAGATGAATGAGGCAGCGGGTCAGGTTTCGATGTGCCCGCCGCCGCGGCTCGGACAGTTCTACGACTTCTTCTCGTTCTCGCACCTAACGCCGCCGGTTCAATGTCCGTTGCTTTCACGACGATATTGTTTGTCTTGCCTATTTTTCCGTTCCCTTACTTATCAGAAAAATTCCCTTTTCGTTTCCTTTCTGATAACAGACATAAGGAGATCTACGCGTCCCTTTCTTGAAGATAAAACGGAAGACGATTTTTTCCGGATAGATGTGAGAATTTTCTCTTATATTTTTCCTTATTAGTTCATTTTTGTAGATATATGCATGTATATAAGGTGATTTAAATGAAGGAAATGTAAATACAGGTCAGGGTTTGCAGTGGGAAGCCGACGACAATAGTGGCTTCAAGAAAAGGGTTTTACCCCGCTGGAAAACACCTTCTTCTCTGTCACTCTCTGGTTACTCTGCTTCAGCAAACTAGCAGAACTTTTGACTCTGTTAGTTTCCAATTCCTTCTTAGTTTAGTTCTAATCAGTTACAATCTTGCTCAAAGTGAGCACCTTCTGGAATTGGGTTTAGTTGTGTATTCTTCTTCTTGCAGGCATACAAAGCTCTCATGAAGGCATTCACAGAGCACAATAAGGTACGTTTCGCCTCCGCCCCTCTCTTTCACTTCATAACATATTTTATATTTGTATCCGAGGGTTAATGCTAAATTATATGGGTTGCTGGTGGTGCAGTTTGGAAACCTTCCTTATGGTTTTCGTGCAAATACCTGGGTTGTTCCTCCAGTTGTTGCTGATAACCCATCTGTTTTCCCACCACTTCCTGTGGAAGACGGGAACTGGGGAGGGAGTGGCGGCGGACAAGGAAGAGATGGCAATCATGATCAAAGGTCATGGTCGAACGAGTTTGCGATTCTGGCGGCAATGCCTAGTAAAACACCAGAAGAGAGGCAAATTCGTGATAGGAAAGCCTTTCTTCTTCACAGCTTATTTGTTGACGTTTCTGTTCTAAAAGCTGTTGCCACAATCAAGCGTATCATTGAAGGTAGTCAGTATTCTTTGAATGATACTGCACAATCGGTTTCACATGAGGAAAGAATAGGGGATTTGATTGTTAAGGTGACTAGAGATGTTGCTGATGCAAGTAACAAAATGGATTGTAAAAATGACGGGAGCCAAGTTCTTGGATTGTCGCAGGAAGAACTTGGTCAGAGAAATTTACTTAAAGGCATAACTGCGGATGAAAGTGCTACAGTTCATGTGAGTAAAGCCATTGTTTTCTATGATCATTATCTTTGACTGGAACAGGTGGCTTTAGTTGCTTCTTTTTTTCTTTTTGTAGGACACTCCTACTTTAGGCGTTGTGGTTATTAGACACTGTGGCTATACAGCAATTGTTAAAGTTTTTGGTGAGGTTAACTGGGATGGGAAGCCTATTCCCCAGGACATTGACATCGATGACCAGTCTGAAGGAGGTGCCAATGCGTTGAATGTAAATAGGTCAGTCCATCTGTGAGGGTTGTGTACATTTGCTTATAGTTTATATGCATTACATCACAAGTGAAGAATTGTTGCGTGTGTTCGAATTTACATTTCAGCTTGAGAATGCTACTGCACAAATCATCTAGTCCAGTCCATCGGATAGAGAATGAAGATTCTGAAAATGCTAGATTGTTGGTGAGGCAGGTATTAGAAACCAGTTTGCTTAAGTTGCAAGAAGAAACAAGGAAGCACATTAAGGCTATTAGATGGGAGCTAGGAGCATGTTGGGTTCAACATCTACAAAATCAGGCTTCAGGGAAAACTGAGTCGAAGAAGGCTGACGAAGCAAAGCCTGAACCTGCGGTAAAGGGTCTTGGCAAGCAGGGAGCATTGCTGAAGGAGATTAAGAAGAAAGTAGATATCAGAAACGAAACTGAAGAGAGAAAAGATGCTTCTCCGGCTGACAATCTTGACGCAAACAAGAAAATAGACATCTCTAATCAGAAAGAGTTGGAGAAGCAAGAAGAGGAAATGGCAATAATGTGGAGAACTCTCCTTCCTGAAGCAGCGTATTTGCGCCTTAAAGAATCAGAAACGGGCCTTCATCTCAAGGTTGGTAGTTTCCTGCTAAGCAGAACGCATATCTGCCAATTCTCTGAACTTACCGATCCCTGAGGAATTCATGGGTTGCACCTGTCTATTTGTGCGCATATTTCTGTCTTCGTCTCCAGTGTATTTTAGTGATCCATATTTCGCTTGATTGGCATTTCATCTTGCAGTCACCTGATGAATTAATTGAAATGGCACATAAGTATTATGCTGACGTTGCTCTTCCAAAACTGGTAAGCTAATTAAAACTACAGAATGTTTGTCTTGAACTCCATCCATTGAACTTGATATATCTGTTTGCTGTGACATAAACTTACAGGTAGCAGATTTTGGCTCTCTTGAACTTTCACCTGTTGATGGAAGAACATTGACAGATTTTATGCATACCAGGGGTTTGCAGATGTGTTCCTTGGGTCGTGTGGTAAATTCTTATAAGCTTTTTCCTACTTTCTATGCTTCAGAATTAGTGTCGATATCTTATTTGAGACACTTTCCCTAAAACCATTCCTGAACCCCTTTATTTGATGATCACTGGCATTCTAACATGGTTTCTATGATATTACTATTAGATAATAAACTTGAATTATAATTGTTAGATTCCTAGTTAGAGTTATTAGTTAGAGCCATTGTTAAACTTGAAATCTGATTGTTAGGTCCTCGTTAGAGTTATTAGTTAGAGTTATTGTTTAAGTTAAACAGTAGTAGTTTAGTTTATCAAGAATTAATTTTGTAAGCCTATATTTATATGGGTATATTTTATGTTTTATGTGACAGTAATTTACCTTATATACAGAAGATTGTTTAGCCTCTATTCCTTTGTTTCTTTTGCCTCTTCCGTATTTTTTGCTGTCCAACAAAGGGGTATTAGATTTAGAGGTAGAAATCAGTTTAGCCACTGCCAGAAGATATACAGAAGCGCCAGAAACTATATGTTGAAAGTGTTCCATAGTAAAAACTAAGATAAATGGAATGTTACCGTTTCAATTTTTGAAACTTAAAAAGGAGAATTATGACAACTGGTATGTTAGAATAAAAGCATTGCTAGGATCACAAGATATGTGAGATATTGTGGAAAAAGGCTACAATCATCCGGAACGGGAAGAAGTGCTAATAGCAGAAAAGGAAGCGCTATAGAAAGCTAAAAAGAAGGATTAGCAAATGCTCACTCTTATTTATATGTGCTTAGATGAAAAAATGTTTGAAAAGGTGTCTACTGCAACTACGACAAGATAAGCGTGGGAGATTTTACATAATTGTTTTAAAGGAAAAGACAAAATAATTAAAGTACACTTGCAGACTTTGAGATGTGACTATAAAAATCTCAAGATGAAGGATTTTGAATCAATAGAAGAGTATTTTGACAGAGTCTTGACTATTGTGAATCAATTAAAGAGATATGGAGATTTGACGGAAGACATTCGAGTGATTAAAAAAATTCTTCGATTGCTAATTTTAAAATTTGATTACATTGTGGCTATCATTGAATAATCAAAGGATTTAGATTCAATGTCTATAGATCACCTTTTGGGTTCGTTATAAGCCCGCGAAGAGAGATTGAAGAAAAGAGAAGAACCGGATGCTCAAGATTTGTAGGCAAAATTAAATTTAAATGAAAAAGAAGACAATCAACATCAAGGACATAGCAGAGGACGAGGAGGCAGAGGTTATAGTTGGAGCTAGAATCGTGAAAATTATGGAAAAGACAGAAGAGGCAGAAATAATTCGAATGACAACGAAAAGTCAGATTTTCAGTAACAATATCCAAGAAGATGTGGTAGAGGTAGATCGCTTCAACGAGGTCGTGGTCAAAGATTAAATATAAAATGTTACAAGTGCGAAAGATTTGGTCACTATGCAGCAAAATGTAGATAGAATTTAAATGAAGAAGAAAACACAAATTGTGTTGAGGTTGAAGAAGATGATAATGAAGTATCTGCTTTGTTATTAACGTGCAATGGTGACAAAGAAATGAGTGAGGAGTCTTGGTATCTCGACTCAGGAGCCAGCAATCATATGATCGGTAATAAAGATTTATTTTATAGTCTTGATGAATATGTTAAAGACAATATTTCTTTTGGTGATAAAACTAAAGTTCCAATCAAAGGTAAATGAGAAATTTTGATTAAACTGAAGAATAGAGATCATCAGTTTATATCTCATGTTTATTATGTTCCTGCTTTGAACACAAATATTTGAGTATTGAACAACTTTTGGAGAAAGGCTATGAAATACAGATGACAAAGAGTGGATTGGTCATGCGAAATGGAAAAGGAAGATTGATTGCAAAAGTGTCAATGTCGAAGAACAAGATGTTCATACTGAAGATCAATAAAGATAGTCCCATATATTTAAAAGCTACTACGAATGATTTGTCATGGTTGTGGCATCTTAGGCTGGGTCACTTAAATATCGGTGGATTATGCCTTTTATAAGTCATCCTGATCAAATTTGTGAAGGTTGTTTGTGTAAGATTAACTATATAAACAGATCATAAAATAACCTCTAAAATTATACATCCAGGATCGATGATATATGCGTAGAAAAAAACAGAAATCACATACTTGGATTCCTGTTATGATTCCACCGATTAAAGAAAGTTTTCAAACTTCTGCAGAGATCTTCTTTCCTCGTGTTTTTGTGAAAACAAAAAAATGTTTTTTGCAACTAATTCATTTTTTTCTTATATCTTGCCTTTATAACGTTTCATTCAAACATATAACCACCTTGGTAGTTATATGAAAGACAATGACTTAAAAAACCCTTCATGGGTGTATTATAAGTCATTATCTCCCACTCACACATGATGAGATTTATTTTACTTTTAAAAAAAACTCTGCAGTGCTCATACTTGTTCAATAACCGGTGTTACCAGCATACGACGAGAGCACATTGCCATATATCTGTTAGGAGTATATGACATCTCGATTTAACAAATTGATCCTAGGACTTATGAGTCCTTGAGTAGACATTGTATGCTATACCTTAGTTCATATCTCGCATTTGCATTGTTTCTTTTGATCTCATTTAGTTTCTTGAGTCATAACTGTATTCAAGTTCTCTACTAAAGAGATGATGGCCATCTATGAATACTTTTCATGCGAGTCAATGATCTAAATTAAATGACCTTCCTCTGTTCTCAATTATCTTTTAAATTAAATTTAATTTGCTTTCCTAGAATTATTCCATAGGATCGCATCTTGCATGATCTTTTGGCAATAACCTAAAGTAGCAATCCTTAAATTAAATTATCAAGAATGAAACAAGAGTCGTAAGGGTATATGATGAGGTTTTTCTAAACCTCAAAGGTCTCACACAATGTAAGATGAGATCTTGCGACCTACATTAATCCCTTTTGTGGTCAGTTATGCACACATGGTACGAGTCATGTGTTACGGTATTTACCCACTTCGTTTACCTTGAACATCTTTTATTCAAGAAATACCGTACAGATGATAGCTCAAACATACTCAATGTTTAACTTGAGTTCACTTATCTACTCACAAACTTATTCAGAACTCACATCTGGCAATGTAAGATAGATATAGTGATTAATAAATCACTTTGAACCAATTACCTTGCGGCATTTATTGGTTTAAGTTTCTCGCTCTCAATTATCACCTAGATAATAAACTTTAAAATATGCCTCATCTCTAGTGACCATAAACACTAGAGGTGATTTCCCGTGTGAGAGGGCCAATCTATAATCTGTCTCATATACTTATAATTCATCCCAAAATATATTTACACAAAACATATTTATTCATGAATCAAATGATACACAATGTATAATTTTCATCATACATTATATCCAAACAAGTGACATTAGACTGAGTGAACATACATAGAAAAATGTTTTATTAGTACATTTCAACATCTATGCAGTCCTAGTGACTTTACATGCCCAATAAATACATCTTTAGAAATTGGCTTTGTCATTGGGTTTGTTATCATATCTCGCGTAGATATATATCTCATGTTCACTTCTCCTCGTGCAACTATATCTTTCACATAATTATATTTAGTATCAATGTGTTTAGTCTTATAATGAAATTTGTGGTCTTTTGTATAAGCGATTGCAACTTGACTGTCACAGTTGATAGTCACTGGATTGATTTCGCTTTTAGTGACTCCCAAATGCACAAGGAATCGATGAAGCCACATAGCCTCTTGTACTGTAGTTGAGAACGCTATAAATTCGGCTTTCATTGTGGATAATGCAACGCAGGATTGTTTCTTACTTTTCCATAATATTGCTCCATGGTTTAGTAAGAATACATATCCTGAGGTAGATTTTCTTTCATCTAAATCTCCTCCCCAATCTGCATCTGTATATCCTTGTATACATAGATCATTGTCTTAATAACATAATGCATAGTCCACGGTTCCTTTCAGATACCTCAATATTCTCTTTACTGCTTTTCAATGTGCTTGGCCTGGATTTGACTGATATCTGCTTACCATCCCAACAGCATAACAAATATCTGGTCTTGTACATATCATTGCGTACATAAGACTTCCAACTGCACTAGTGTAGGGAACATTCTTCATTTGTTCCCTTTCTTGTGGCGTTGACAGGCAATTCCTCTTACTAAGGCCTTCGTTTTTAGCAATAGGATTATCAATTAGTTTGCAATATTGCATACGGAATCGTTCAAGAATTCTTTGAATGTAAATCGCTTGTGAAAGCGATAACAATTTCTTTGAACGATCTCTTGAAATCTTAACTCCAAGAATGTATGCCGCTTCACCCATGTCTTTCATTTCAAATTCTGATGATTACCAATCTTTGATTTACTTAAGAAACACACAGTCATTACAAGCAATCAATATATCATCCACATATAAAGATAAAATCGCGAATTTATCTTTGGATCTTTTAACATACACACAATGGTCTTCATCGATCATTTGAAAATCATACGAAATGATTACGTTATAAAAACGAATATACCATTGTCTTGAAGATTGCTTCAGGCTATAAATTGATTTTAATAAACGATATACTTTATTTTCATGACCTACCTTGATGAAACCTTCAGGTTGTTCCATATAGATTTCTTCATCTAATTCTCCATTGAGAAAAGCAGTTTTTACATCCATTTGATGTAATTCAAGATCCATACTAGCTACTATAGCCAGAATAAGACGGATTGAAGTAAACTTCATAACAGGTGAAAAAGTTTCCTCATAATCAATTCCCTCCTGTTGCGTATATCCTTTTGCTACAAAACGTGCCTTATATATTTCGATATTGCCATCAGCTTTTCGCTTAATTTTGAGAACCCACTTGTTCCTAATTGCTTTACGTCCTTCGGGGAGGTCAACCAAGTCCTATACTTGATTTGAGCTTAAAGAAGTCATTTCTTCTGTCATTGTTTTTATCCATTCTTCTTTAGCATGGCCAGTAAGAGCCTCATTTACATTCCTTGACTCTTCTTCCTCTTGCGGAACAATCATATTAATTTCTCCTTCAATCTCAAAACGACGTTAGGGAATTACTCCTCGATTACTTCGTCTTAACCGAGGTTCATCATAAACAAATTCATGATTGATATGATTGCTTCCACTCGGATCAGTTATCATAGAGAACCTTTCTGTGGAATTGCTCCCACTTGGTTGAAGTTCCTCATCTTAATTCTGCATAACAGAATTATTCTGATCAAACGACTCATATAATAATAGGTCTTTACCTATTTCGCCTTGCTTGGGAAAATCATTCTCTAAGAATGTTACATCTCATGATTCAAATTCAGTTACACCTCCACTACCTTGTTCACTTATGAACACGTATCTTTTTGAGTGTTCTGAGTATCTAATAAAAATACTTTTTCTCCCTCTTGGGCCTAATTTCCCATGTTTGTGAGAGAGATCATGAACATAGGTCAGACACCTCCAAGGTCTGAGACTTGACACATCAGGCCTCCTACCAGTCCACAACTTATATGGTGTGCTAGTAACTGATTTCGTGGGCACACGATTAAGTACATAAGTGGTTGTTAGCAACGCATCACCCCAAAAGGTGATTGGTAAATTTGCTTGGGCCATCATGGACCTAATCATTTCTAATAGCGTCCTATTTCGTCTTTCAGCGACGCCATTTTATTGTGGGGTTCTAGGAATTGTTAATTATCTTTCTATTCTTTTCTTATCACATAAAGCTTTGAACTTGTCTGACAAGTATTCTTGTCCTCGATCAGTTCGTAAAGCTTTTATTTTCTTATCTAAGCGACGCCATTTTGTTGTGGGGTTCTAGGAATTGTTAATTGTCTTTCTATTCATTTCTCATCACATAAAGCTTTGAACTTGTCTGACAAGTATTCTTGTCCTCGATCAGTTCGTAAAGCTTTTATTTTCTTATCTAATTGATTCTCAACTAAGTTCATATATTTTATGAAGCAATCGAATGCCTCCGATTTATGAGAAATCAAATAGACATGACCATACCGAGTATAGTCATCTATAAAAGTGATGAAATAAATTGCCTTACGTCTAACCCTTACATTCATTGGACCACAAATGTCAGAATGAATTAATTGCAATGGATATAATGCTCGTGTTCCCTTTCCAAATGGCTTTCGTGCCATTTTACCAGCTAAACAATGCTCACATGTAGGTAGATCTACTTGACTTAGATTACCTAACAGTCCTTCTTTATTCAATCGACTTATTCGATTTTGACCAATATGGCATAGTCTAGCGTGCCACAAAGTTGCATCATTGTTGGAATTACTAGATGTGAATAATGAATAATTAATATTATTATTTTCCTTTAACACATCCAGCACAATAAAACCATCTAATAAAAATCCATGACCATAATTAATAGATCCAAGATACAAATCCATTTCACCACTGTGGAAATTTACATTAAAACCAAGTTTAACTAACATCAACACAAATAAAAGATTTCTACGAATCTGTGGAGCAAATAATACTTCATGTAGGATGAGAGGTCATCCTCCACGCATGTTCAATTTACATGTCCCAATTTCTTGTACAACAACTTTGGAATTGTCACCTACATAAAGCCATCGACTACCATGTGGGAGTTTACGAAACTCAACGAAGGCATCACAATCTTTCGCTACATGGTTGGTTGCTCTTGAGTCTGCAATCTACAAAGGATGTGATTCAGATAGAAAAACAGAACAAGAAACATCCACATAACAAATGTTTGTACTATGAAGTTGTACTTTCTTGGGCTCGGTACAATTTCGAGCAAAGTGACCCTTATTACCACAATTATAGCATTTCACATGTTTCATGTTCTTCTTCTTGAAGGGACGCTTTCCCTTTCCACGTTGGTTCTAATTTTTCTTCTTGGATTCCTGAGGGGAGTGGTTGAATTTCTTATTCCTTTTCCACTTATATCCACCATGATGCTTGTGTTTCTTGTTCATAGCTCCATGTGAGCTAGAACTAACTGCATGTGCCTCAGAAGACATCTTTGAGGCTTCAAGACGCTTTTCCTCCAAGATAAGATGCCTCGTAGCATCTTCCATTGTCTTGATGTTTTCATTATGAGTTAGGTGCATCTTCATATGCTCCCAACTCTGAGGCAGTCAACGAATCACAGCTTGCACCTGTTGCTCATCAGACAGTTTATGAGCAACATCACGTAACTCACTTACCATGTTGGACATTTTTCTCAAATGCTTCTGCATTGTATCATCTGGGCGCTTCTTATAAGTGTCAAACTTAATTGTAAGTGACCTCACTTTGGTCACTGAAGCACCTCCAAAACAAGCAGCCAATGCGGACCACATGTCCTTTGCAGTTTCGAACTTACGGAACTCACGCATGATATCATTATCCATGCTACTCAACAACGTGATGCGAGCTAAAGAGTTTTTCTTTTTCCATAAGTCATACGCTTCACGGTCCCTTCTATGTTGGGCTGTTGTGCCCTCCTCAAGAACATTCATGGTTAGGTTTAATGGTTCTAGAGCCTCTTGGTCTTTTAGTACATATTGGATTTTCATACTCCAAATCTCGTAATTGTCACCATTGAGTTTCTCACCCCTATTGAGTTCAGCAACTATATTCTTCGAAGCAGTAGCCATTTTCGAAACACTAAGTTTTTATAATAAGAAAGAAGTATATACACGTTAATGTCACATTAATCGTTCATAGAGAAAATAATTCGATTACAATTGCTTATGAAATCAAAAGTCCACAAATGTGTTCAATCATCATTCATACAACAATCGAATCCTAATTACTTTACTCTAGACGAATTCTTATATATAAAATCACGAGTTATAAAACCAAACAACCTATTGTATACCTATGAACAATCTATAGGTAACGAACCTTACGCGAAAATGAGTTCACGAGTTCGCGTGAAACGTTTTGCGAAGCTCGATTTACAATAGATCTAACTATTTCTATTGGAAGACCTATAGGATACAAAGTCCTAATTAACTCTCTTCTACGCATCCTTTTCATAAATGTCATCACTAACAAATTATAAGTCTTCTTAGGTATATTATTCTAGAGTATTTGCAATAATTCGCCTTGAGGTTGAGGCAATGTCGCAAGCAAAGTCATGTACTTTACTTCAACATCCGTGTAAGCTACACAACCTCCAAAATATAGCTTTTGCATCATGTTATTAACTGCAATAACATGTTGTGTTAGATCATCTCCAGGCATTAAGTGCATGTTGACTAACTGCACATATATGCTGCTAATTCGTCTCTTCTGTGCCTCACATCGAATAAGCTTGCGTGTTTGCTTAATAATAGGCATTGTTCTGAAAAATAAATTTTCAGAAATCAAAAGAGTATAAAAAAATTTGTATTATATTGTTTATCAACAATTTATTGAACGAATCAAAAATTTTAATCTCTAAGCAATTAGACACTTATTTCTAATTTACCTTATAATTGAACTAATCAACTATCTTGGTTTAATTAGAAACTAATTTCTAATGAAACTCCTACCTAATTTAAACTAAACAAATTAGTTTTCTTTACAACAACAAAAAAATTCTAATATTTTATATTAATTAGAAACTATTTTAACTAACTTGATTAGTTTAGGTAAATTAGAAAACTTATTTCTAATATTATTTTATTTTATTTATTTATTATTATTTATTATTATTATTATTTGTATGTTACATTTATTTTGAAACATATATATATATATATATATATATAAAACTTGTTTACTAAGACTTGTCTTCTTTAACGGTGTAATACATTAATAATAAGACAAAACCCTCTTTTTGTCTTATATATATATATATATATATATATATATATACTTATATGTATAACAACGTATCTATGCATCTTTCTAAGCCTTCCTTTGCCCAAGTGATGTTCATGGAGAGAATATCCAATGACAACATCTCCATTTGCCACGAATGTGTTTATATCTATATATACTTGGTAACTTTCTGAAAGAGCAGTGGTCAATAACTCAATATGCCACACCACACTCATGTATATTAACACACACACACACACACACACACATATATATATAAGATATGCATATATCACTAAACACCGCACGAATATCTATGACTTTCAGATCTCTGTTTTGTTTCTAGGTCTGTTGTACATACAATTCTAATAAGATAAAAAAACCAGTAGCCTCTTGTTCTCAGCGTAACTTTTAAGGAAGAAAAAAACAATTATTGCATCTGTTGTAAAAGGCCACGTGCCTGTGAAGAATAGTCTTCTTCCTCTTCCTCTTCCTCCTCCAGTGCAGTTTTTTTATTTTTTTCCTCGTTACTTTAATAACAGTGTAAACATTATAACCAAAAAAAAAAACACACTGGCTTTTGAGAGAGAGAAGAAAAACTCTCAACACAGCGTTTTCGTGTTGAATCCATTGCATAATATAAAAAAACAGAAAACGCTCGCATAAGTCATGCTTTTCTGGAATATAAGAGATATTCTCAGAGATATAAAAAACAAGTGCAATATAACAGACGAAAAAACATGGCGACCGACTCGTATAATTTTTCACAGATATTCAATCAATAGCCAAAGTTTAACACAGATTTATTAGCATGCATAGAAACAAAAAACAAAACCATGACTCTGATACCAATATAAGATTAACTATATAAACAGATCACAAAATAACCTCTAAAATTATACATCCAGGATCGATGATATATGCGTAGAAAAAAACAAAAATCACATTCTTGGATTCCTGTTATGATTCCACCGGTTAAAGAACGTTTTCAAACTTCTGCAGAGATCTTCTTTCCTCATGTTTTTGTGAAAACAAAAAAACGTTTTTTGCAACTAATTCATTTTTTTTCTTATATCTTGCCTTTATAACGTTTCATTCAAACATATAACCACCTTGGTAGTTATATGAAAGACAATGACTTAAAAAACCCTTCATGGGTGTATTACAAGTCATTAGTATGTGTGGTAAGCAGTTTAGGAGGAGCTTTCCGAAGGAGACTGTATCTCGAGCTAAACAACCACTCGAATTAGTTACATTGATATATGTGGTCCTATCGCACCAAGTTCATATGAAAAGAACATATACTTTTATTGTTTATTAATAATTATCAACTACGTGAGTATCTTGGTATTCAATATTCTTTGACGGTTCCTAGATCACCTCAGCAAAATGGAGTTATAGAGTGTAAAAATAGAACTATTCTTGACATGGTTTATAGTATGCTGAAGAGTAAGAGGATGCCAAATGAAGAAAAATTCAAAAAGAGAAGTAGAGAAGTACAAAGCTCGACTTGTTGCAAAATGATTCACTCAAAAAGCTAAAATTGATTATGATGAAGTCTTTAATCCAATTTTTCATGATAAAAGTAAACATATATACACCAAGTAGCATTTTATAAGAAAATGCATTGGGAACAAAGAGATTCAATTGAAGCATGTGACATCTAAAGATCAAGTTGTCGATATGTTTACCAAAGCTTTAAAATGTGAAGATTTTTGCAGATTGAGAGCTATTCTTGGAGTTATTAAAGGTTGAATTACAAGTTTAAGAGAGGATGTTAGATAATAAACTTGAATTATGATTGTTAGAATCTTAGTTAGAGTCATTCTTAAACTTGAATTATGATTATCAGAGTCTTAGTTAGAGTTATTGTTTAAGTTAAATAGTAATAGTTTAGTTTATCTAGAATTGGTTTTGTAAGTCTATGCGCATATTTCATGTTTTATGTGACAGCAGTTTACCTTATAATACATAAGATTATTTAGCCTCTATTCTTTTGTTTCTTTTGCCTCTTCAATAATTTTTGCGGTTCAAAAGTTACAAACATCTTTCTTCTTTTCTGCCTAATTTATTCCTTTTGTCTTTCTAGGTTGAATTGGCTGACAAGCTTCCTCATGTGCAATCTCTTTGCATACATGAGATGATAGCTCGAGCCTACAAACACATACTGCAGGCTGTAGTTGCAGCCACAGATAATGCTGCTGACTTGGCTGTGTCAATAGCGTCATGTCTAAATATCCTGTTGGGGACACCTTCAGCTCAAAATGGGGATGCAGAGGCTATGAATGATGAGAAGCTAAAATGGAAATGGGTCGAGACATTTCTTCTCGAAAGGTTTGGATGGCAGTGGAAGCATGAAAGCCATGAAGATATAAGAAAGTTTGCCATTCTTCGTGGGCTGTCCCACAAGGTTTGACTTCATCACGCTTTTGTAAGCCCTAAACGTATTTCCACATTAAGATTATAACATGTAATTTTTCAGGTTGGAATAGAGCTTCTTCCTCGGGACTATGAGATGGAAGGTGCTTCTCCGTTTCGGAAGTCTGATATCATTAGTATGGTCCCCGTCTACAAGGTAAGATCGCGACTACTCACGTAAACATTGAGGACTAGTAATAGGAATTTATATTGCTCTGCTTATGGAAAAACTTGAGAAATTCTGCAGCATGTTGCGTGTTCATCCGCGGATGGACGTACATTGTTAGAGTCATCCAAAACTTCCCTGGATAAAGGCAAACTGGAGGATTCTGTCAACTATGGCACGAAAGTATGAGCCCGTTTTTTCTTGTCTGATTCGTCGTCTTCTTTCCTGTAGTTATTTGTTAGTTCTCTTCTATAAGTGAATAATTATTTGAAAATGTCTCAATCTATTTTGAAGGCACTCTCAAAACTGGTATCAGTCTGTGGTCCTTATCATAGAATGACTGCAGGTGCATACAGTCTTCTGGCTGTAGTTCTCTATCACACCGGAGATTTCAATCAGGTATATCCTTTATGTTTATCGATGCTTCCAGATGACTGGAGAAGCTCAATACCAAGTACTCACCAAGAATTGTTCCTTAGTGTATGATCTTTTTGTTCTTCACTTCATTCAGGCAACAATTTATCAGCAAAAAGCTCTGGATATTAATGAGAGAGAGCTTGGCCTTGATCATCCTGACACAATGAAAAGCTATGGAGATCTTGCCGTGTTTTACTACCGTCTTCAGCATACAGAATTAGCCCTGAAGTATGTTTCGTTAACTTATCTTCCCCGATAACTCATCTTCCCCGAAATACTACCTATAGGGGTCTCGTGATTATTCCTTGTTCTGTTCTAGGTATGTCAATCGTGCCTTATATCTGTTACATTTAACGTGCGGGCCATCGCATCCAAATACGGCTGCCACCTACATCAACGTAGCAATGATGGAAGAAGGATTAGGAAACGTCCATGTTGCTCTTAGGTACCTCCATGAGGCTCTGAAATGTAATCAGAGACTACTTGGAGCTGACCATATACAGGCAAGTCCTCCTCCTCTCTCATCTACGTACACGCACACCTACCACTTATGGTGTAGCATGCATCGACGTGTAGCAGCTTCTATCCTTTCATAATTTTGACACTTTTGTGGCTTATATAGACTGCCGCCAGCTACCATGCCATAGCTATCGCTCTCTCCTTGATGGAAGCTTACTCACTGAGTGTCCAGCATGAACAAACTACTCTTCAAATACTGCAGGCCAAACTTGGTTCTGAGGACCTGCGCACACAGGTAATGTAACTCTTTAACATTCAGCCCCCACATTCCGCTTAAGTGATGAGATTTCCTACTCCATATCTTTGTCCTTCCACCTTTCCAGGATGCTGCTGCTTGGCTCGAGTATTTTGAGTCCAAGGCTTTGGAGCAGCAAGAAGCTGCACGCAATGGTACCCCAAAGCCAGATGCTTCGATCTCCAGCAAAGGTCATTTAAGGTAGCATCTGGCTGATGCTTAATATATAGTTCATATTCATCTGAAATAGTAGAGTTGGGGTTTTTATGCTTCCGCTTCCAAGCTTATGTTAGTCAAAGTAGACAAGTGTGCTCCGATTTTGATAGTTGCAGGTTCCAACTGTCGGCTTATCTGTTAGTTGACTCCAAATTGAGAAATATGAGCAAACAATTTGACGTACTCTTAATGAACGAACTAATCACATTGGTCAATTGAGTTTGAGAACTGTGTGGATTATTGGATGTTGGCAATTAAATGTAGCATTTCTCCTCCCGTTACAGTGTATCGGATCTTTTGGATTACATAACCCCTGATGCAGAGATGAAAGCAAGAGAGTCCCAAAAGAAAGCTCGAGCAAAGGTCAGACTTCGACCTGGACTCTTCTGTTATATTCTTGATGTTGACTTGATCAATTCTTTGTTACAGTAAAGCAAACAAGTTTCCTTCCGTTATACAGGTTAAAGGTAGGACAGGCCAAAACTGGGAAACAGCTGTTGAAGAGTATCAGAAAGATGAAACCTTGTCGTCAATTTATCATGCTGTAGAAATTTCAAGTGATAAGGAAAATAATTCTGGAGCTCAATTGTCAGAATCTAGAAAGGAAGAAACAGATTCAAGCCTCCCACATCAGGCTACCTTTAATCAGAGTAAAGAAGTGGCACAAGAGGATAACTCAGATGAAGGGTGGAAAGAAGCTGGTCTGAAGGGTCGCTTACCTGCAGTTCGTAAATCATCTGCTTCACGAAGGCCAAGCCTAGCAAAGCTAAATCCTAATTTTACAAATGCATCCCAGTCATCAAGATTCCGAGGAAAGACCTCTAACTTTACCTCTCCAAGGACATCCCCGAATGATTTGTCTGCTTCAGCTGGACTCAATAAACCTGTTCCCAAAAAGTTTGTTAAGAGTGCTAGCTTCAGTCCAAAAGTAAGCAATTCTAGTCCCCCAGCTGGTGGGGCAGAAAAATCAAGTAACCCTAAGTCAGCTCCAACTACTCCTTCATCAGATCAACTTGCCAAATCACCTTCAGCGATTAGTTCAATCAGTGTGCAGACAGCTGGAAAACTTTTCTCCTACAAAGAAGTTGCTTTGGCACCTCCAGGGACAATTGTGAAGGCTGTAGCGGAACAGTTTCCAAAAGGACATGTACCCACAGAATCAAGTTCTCAGGTGACATTTGAGCCAGTTGCATCAGAGCTCAATCACGAGATACCGCAAAAAGGAGCTGAAGAAAATATTCTCAAACCTGAAGGTAAAAGACAGCTGCAGGTTTCTGGCAAAAGTCTTGCACAAGAAGAGCAGGAGAAAGAAGGAGAAGTTGTAGTGATTAGAGAACCTATGGAAGAAGTAAAAAATGCCACTGTCGATCATAAAGAAGTAGAAGCTGAAACAAGTAAATTTGAAACTGCTGGTCATGAAGTTACAAAATGTGACACTGCAAATGCTGCAGATTCAGAACATGAGAACATCGATGCGTCCATGGACGCAGATAATGTGGATTCTGGAGAGGGCAGTTGCACAGCACTTTCTCCTGATCTTGAACCATTTTCTGGTTCCACTGAAAATGCAAATCCTATACTGGAGAAAGATGCTTCAATTCCTGAGAAAGTAGTAGAAGAAAATCCTCAGGATCTATCCAATAGCAACTCAATTGGTAACCCATCGGTAGCTGAAGGAGAAAAGCAAGATGAAGCAGAAACTGGAACGGAGACAACCAAGAAACTTTCAGCAGCTGCACCACCATTTAATCCATCCACAATCCCAGTTTTTGGCTCAGTTGCAGTGCCAGCAGTCATAGATCATGGAGGAATTCTTCCTCCACCAGTGAACATTCCTCCTATGCTTACTGTCACTCCTGTCCGCAGATCACTTCATCAATTAGCAACAGCTAGGGTTCCCTACGGCCCAAGGCTCTCTGGTAGCTACAGTAGATCTGGAAATCGGGCTCCAAGAAACAAAGCGACCTTCAATAACTGTGAACATGCTGGAGATGGGAGTCACTTCAGCCCTCCTAGAATAATGAATCCACATGCAGTTGAATTTGTACCTGGTCAGCCTTGGGTTTCGAATGGCTATCCCGTGTCACCAAATGGTTACTTGGCTACCACAAACGGCATTCCTGTGTCTCCAAACGGATTCCCCTTGTCTCCAACCGGTATCCCAGTGTCACCTAATGGACATCCAGTATCACTTAGCGGAATCCAAGTGACACAAACCGGGTTTCCTTCAGGTCCAGTTAGTTCAGTATACTCGGTAATGGCTGCTGATATTGGTGACCAGATCATAGGAGAAGCTGCTACCGAGAGCAGTGTTGGAAGTTGCCCAGTAGAAGGAGAAGAACATACAGAAGAGTCAAAGACTCTTGAAGAGAAAGATGAATACGCACGTCCTGAAATTGAAGAGAAGCCTAATATGGCAAAAGAAAACTGCGCTAGCATTTCAAGCGAGGGGAAACCAAGCACATGTTGGGCAGATTATAGCGATAATGAAGCTGAGGTTGTCGAGGTTACAAGTTAAAGAATTAACGTAGTTTTTGCGGACCGTGCTGGTGGCAGTGAGGAATGTTAAGCTTTTGATCTTGGAAATGAGAATATTTTTCCCGAGAAACTTTGGTTTGCTGCAACAAGGAGGACTTGATGGGGTCGTTGCATGCCTCCTAAGAAAATATACCATGACCATAAAATAGCTGCTGACTGCTGAGTAAGTTCTTTAGTAGCTTAAAGTCGCAGGCCGCTGTCTTTTTTGCCCTTCCTTTTTCTGCTACTATATATATATATATATATGTTATTGTTATCAAACTAAGACGAAATACCCATTAAGAGTTAATGTCTTTCCTGCTTACATTTCGAGGAACAATGACCAAATTGATGGTCTGCGGAGATAAAAAAATCAATTATTCATTATGAGTTGATAGATTTTAATTAGTCATTCTAATTTCTAGTGCCACTCAACACGCTCTCTCTATCTAGCTTCTACTTTCTCTCTCGATAGTCGATACTGCTCTACCCTATCTTTTGCTTCTCTATGCTCATGTTCCAACACTAATACTACTAAATTTGATCAATAATGAGAATTTTACCATCTTGTACTCCTTGGAAATGGACATGAGATTGAGAGGCTTATTTTCCATGGAAAACAACGGCTCCTGATGATGCTTTTAACTACTTATTCTTAATATATGTCGACAATTTTTAGTTGATAATTAACATATTTCTGAATGCAAGTATACATCTGTTTTTTTTTTTTTTTTTTTTTACAGTCATAATTCCATTTTACTGTTTGCTTGGATGGAAAGTATTGAGGATGAGTTAACATCTTATACCTGTCAAACATTATCGTATATGCACATGAAATGGAACAAAATTTTGTTTTTTTAGAGAAAGTTTGTGTTGTGTCTCGAGTGAAAAATTATAGGGCAGGCCTTAAATCCTTGTTCTTTGTCAATACAACAACAATGGGTCTTAATCATTATGTGACGATGACAAGTTTAATCACATGAAACATTAGTTAAGTTGGCATATGGATATATTAACATACGTCATACATATAACACAAAACTCGTCCAAACCTTGGTTTAACATTACATATTGATGTCCATACTATCTTTAATATCTGGATAGTTAATTAATCAAGGAGAAAACAAATCAACCGAGTACCGATGACTCTTGAATCCCATGCATGGTATAAAGGCCAGAAAGGAATATGCAGACCACATTGGATGTGCAGGATCTACAAAACGATATCATATTGGATGTAAAACAGAGTTAAAATAGAATTATTATAGCAGAGAATTTTGTCTTTTTTTTTAATAATCCTAATAAATTTTATTGTAATTAAAAAGGGTTACAAAATTCTTTAATTATATTGTTTCCAATTGTGAGCTAGAAACTAGTCATCCACGTTCCTAATATGGTTAAAATAATAAAACAATTGTATTCAAGAATATTTATTATTTAAAAATGATTGCCTTGTACCCCAAAATGGAAGAGATAATCGTTAAGCTTCACGTTAATAGAATGAAATGAAATGAATTATAATATTATTCAATCGTTTGAGAAAAGGGTTTATAATAGAAACCTTTCCCTTTTATCATGTTTCATTCTAAACATTCATTTGGACGGTTTAAGATAGAATATAAAATAATAAATATGTATTGTCTAATATATCTCAATAAGTTTTATAGTCAATTATGCCTCAACCCTAATAACAAGCAACAATACAAATACATCTTATTCTATATATCAAAAGTAGAATAGTCATTTATTATTATTATTATACATACATTACATTAAATTCAATTCCATTTATCTTTTAAATAATATTTCACTATATTATATTATGAATTATTTCATCATTCATAAACAATAAATTTATAATATTATATTCATTTACATTTCATTCCATAACTTAAAGTTAAAATTTAGAAACAAATTTGGATTTTTTTAAATTGAGCAAAATTTTAATTAAATTAGAACAGGATGTTATCATAGAATTTTAATTAACTTTAAAATCGTGCTATCTTTTCCTATTTACCCACATAGGTAATTAAACAAGTAAACCTCTTCTAATAAATTCCATAATATGTCCTTTTATATTGTTTAATCCATAAAATTATCAAGTACATATGCTGATATGCACACCTCTCCATGTTCCCACAATGAAAAGTTATGTAGAATCAACTTTTGACCATACAGGATTGTGAGTAATAGAACATTAATTAGTCCGATTAGAAAATTTAGTACATTAATTAGCATAACAAGCAGAGTGCTTCCATTAATGACAATGCTATATTCAATGCGAAGAATTTATACTAATCAACGGATCATTTCCATGTATGACCATGTTATAAACAGTTCTTTTGAATACTAATTAATCCTGGTAAACCAGTTGTTTGCATACAGAAGTCACTAATAACCAAAACTAAACATCAACCAATGCGGCTAATTTTGACCGGGTAAACCTAATATGGTATTAGTAAAATTATGAATTAAGACCTATAAAGATGATTTAATCAGTAATATTAACTTCCGAAGATGTTACTTGATTTTAATTCATTAAATATTTTATTTAAATTATATAATCACATTTAAAAGGTATCTCAATATAGAAAATGAAATTTAATTTAATCAAATTTAGGAAAATTAAAAAATTAAAAAATTTCACGTCTTAGCTATTAAGATTTAATTAATATTTAAAGGTCTGAATGTTTATTAAACAATTATAAAAATGGTGTGCTGTAATGGTGTTACAGTTACAGAAGTCCTTTCAATTAAGGCAAAGTAGAGCCCAAGCCCTTTGATTCAGATAGTGATGTTTATGGATTTATTACATCAATGCAGCTGTGGGAAGAGCCCATCAGTACCGGTTGAAACAGACTGAACCGTCTTCGACTAACGTAGGACTCAATTCAACAATGCTTGAAGCTTGATCTCAAGATTTGTCTGAATTCGTATCATCTTCTTCTCAATTTCTGCTTCTTTATTATTATTTTTTTTCTCATATTAAAACAACTGTACTTGTTTGTATTGTTATTACTATATTTATATATTAATATAGTCGATGACAAAGTGAATACAGCATATAATTAATGAATTAAAAAACAATGGTTGGGTTGACAAAATGTAATTAGCAATGTATAATAATAAGAGATTAGAGAGTGCTAAATTAGCAGGATTTTTCACAGCACCATATGAACACAAAAAGACAAGCGAGTATGGAGCAAATGAGCCGCTTGTAGACGGCCAGAAACAGCTTTCTCAGCTTAGCCGGCCAACTTATTCTCCTTCTTGAATTCCTTTATAAGCCTCACTTGGAGGACTCAGTCATGTATCTTCGGTTTTAGTCTTCTTCTACAACTGTAATCCGACTTTTGGTTGCTCAGTTTCATGGGGAAAGTAACAGAACAAAAGCAGAAAGTGATCACAGCAAATTACACCACTGATAAACCTACTAGTAATGGAGTGGCCAAGGTTAAACGAACAAGACGAACTGTACCTCGAGACTCCCCTCCTCAACGAAGCTCCATCTATCGTGGGGTTACAAGGTGATGACGTTTGATATGATTGTTTTCTTTCAATTCCCATTTTCGGTTTTCAGTTTTAGACTGACCTGTTTGTGGAATGATTGTTTCAGGCATCGGTGGACGGGTCGATATGAAGCTCACTTGTGGGATAAGAATTGCTGGAATGAATCACAAAACAAGAAAGGAAGACAAGGTTGGTCTTCTTCATCAGCTTGTTCATGATCTGTATCTCTCTTCTCATCAATATACAGTTCGTGATGAATTATATTAAGGCAATTGGACTGACATTTTTCTTTTACGGTCTCGGGTTGGCGGCAACTGATGAATTTCGTGGAAATGCAGTGTACCTCGGTACGTGCAGTCACCAAACACCAATGTACTTTCATCAGTAATTGTTGAAGCTTGTATATAGAATCTGATCGAACCATGTAACTTTTCAGGTGCATATGATGATGAAGAAGCAGCAGCTCATGCTTATGACTTAGCAGCACTCAAATACTGGGGCCAAGACACCATTCTTAACTTTCCGGTAAATCGGAATACAAGTATTTAAGAAAACACAAACTTTGCTAAAACTGAAGTGCTTTGTTCATATTGGAATTAAATGGCAGTTGTCCACATATCAGAACGAGCTGAAGGAAATGGAAGGTCAATCTAGAGAAGAATACATCGGATCCCTGAGAAGGTACGTACTTTGAGCATGTTTAAGAAGAGATTGGAACTGGTCTATCACAATTAAGTCTGACAACACTCTTGGCTTTGCATTTTTTTATAGGAAGAGCAGTGGATTTTCTCGTGGAGCATCAAAGTATAGAGGTGTGGCAAGGTAATAATTAAGAATCATCATCATTCAATTTCGTGACTCATTGTAAGAATAATTCTTGAAATTAAAGAATTAAATACTAGTTTTTTCATATAATATAGTTATGTTTTCAGGATCTTATCATTTATAAAGTCTTATGTTATGTTATGTTATGTGCAGACACCATCATAATGGAAGGTGGGAAGCTCGGATCGGTAGAGTATTTGGCAACAAGTACCTTTACCTCGGAACATACGGTAATTCTTGTTCGATGTTTCCGGTAATTATATGTTTTTGTTAACTGAAAAATTTAAAAAAACCGATCGAGGATCTTTTAATATTCAAGAAATGAGCTTTATCCACCTTAATCGTATGATTAATTAAGCTAAAACTTCAAGACTTTCTGAACTTCTCTCAATATTAAATTTCTATTGGACTAAGTAAAGATATGCATTTCTCCTTGTTCAGTTTCAATAGCAAATAACAACTGAGCTTACACTTTTCGAAAATCCAGTTGTTTGCTTGCTCAAACACATGGAGTTATTTAGTTATGGAAGGGGTTGGTCAATCCCGAACTAAAAGGTGTTCTAAGTACATATAAGTAGTTCACAATTTGAATCGAATTCTTCCCTTTAATTTTATGTTACTAATTTACCATATAGTTTATAAATTAGAATAAAAGGCAAATATTTAGTGTAATTTTAAAACTTTAGATATTTGAAAATTTAAAAATTATCCTAATTTTCAATTTTCTATAAAAAAATTTCTTAAATTTTGATTAAATAATAATAATAAAACATGTACTGAATGAATGTCAGATGTTAACTAATTACATGTCAATAATAAGATAATTTAACTCAACTTTTAAATTCAATATGAATTAATTAAATAATAATTTAAATTAGATTTTTAAGAGCTGAGTTGAACATTTAATTGTTGTAGGAAAATTTTAAGAGAAAATGTTTTTGAAAATTTAAAATTAGAAGATTTTCTTTAAGAAATTTAAAAATTAGGAAGTTTTTAAATTATAGGTAAAGATGTACATATTATCCTACAAACTATTATATAATAAATTCAAAATTTATTATTTCTCAAAAATTGATTAGGACTCTCTAGTCTCTGCACAATCAATTAGTTGGGAAGGTCCACCAACCCATGGATGATACGAAATTGCTTATTACCATAAATTTATGAGATAAAAAAAATCTTAAAGATGATTCCCATATGTATCTGATCAGTGATATGCTTATCGTTTGTCTACTTGACCTCGAGTTCTTATTTAATGGTGTATCTGTTGCAGCTACACAAGAAGAAGCTGCCACCGCATACGATATGGCTGCTATAGAGTATCGTGGACTAAACGCCGTCACCAATTTCGACCTCAGCCGCTACATCAAGTGGCTGAAGCCTAACCAAAATGGAAATAATAACGGTGGTAACAGTAACGTCGATAACGACACTAGTCTAAACCCTAATTTGACCACTAGTTCAAGTACTCCTACACCTAATCAACAACTTGGACTGAGCTTCCTTCACAATCAACAACCCTACCAACCTTCTGAAGTAACTAACGGCGAGATTAACTCCGCCCAAACACCGCGGACGGCCAGCGCCACCTCAGCTTTGGGCCTACTCCTTCAGTCGTCCAAGTTCAAGGAAATGATGGAGATGACAGCTGCGGCGGACTGCCACACAACGCTGGCGGAGTTGGAGCAACCCCCAGATTGCCACTTCCCGGAAGACATAGCCAACTACCTGGAATGCCAAGGTTCAAGCAACCACGGAGAAGGAGGAGAGCATTCGATATTCGGCGACGTAAACTCCTTCCTGCCACCAATGTTTCAATGCGACTTCGACTCTTGAAAAGAGAAAGAAACTAGCTAGAGGAGTTTAATTACGTGCTCCTGTGCATGACCAAGGACCTTAATTTGTCAGATTATTACAAGGTACGTAGGTTCTTTATTAATATAACAGAACACATAAACAATGGCCTCCCGGCAGCGGCTCATCCTCCACACGCGGGGGAGAATCATATGATCAGATCATCAGCTTTTTTAGTTTCTTAATTTTCTTAATCAACTAAAAAAACGAACAGAAGGAAGGAGACCTGCAACTTTGGTCACGGATATTTTTTATTGAGATCGCCATTTTGTAGATGAAAGAAAAAAACAAAATAACACCAGAATTGTTTTTTTTTTTCAATCTTTTGTCAGAATAAGATGTAATTTTCAATTTTATTCGTACGTAATAAATGGACACTTTGTCAAAAAAAAAGAGAAGCCTTTTGACTTATGTGGTTGCCAAATTCTGTATCGATAAGGGCATTAATAGGCATATAAATTCCATATTTTGGATGCTTAATTTAAACTTCATAATTATTAATAATTACCTAAAAAAAATAATTTCAAACAATCATATATATATATATATATAATGCGTAAAAAAAGGAAAATTAAGTAACTAATTAACCAACTTTTGATTTTGAGGCTTTTGTTTGCAACTTACAACGGTTATAAAATATCTAGACACCACTCCAGTCAACAGCTTTGTATTGTTCATTATGCACTTCCGTAAACATACCCAAATTTAATAACCATTTTTGTCAATACAAACTCAAAAAATTTTCATTTCCCGCCCAAAACCCACCTTCTCAAAAGCTCCCTCTCCCTCTCCCTCTCCCTCTTCTCTTCTCCACCCTATTTTGGAGGTTTCAGAATGCCTGACCTTGCCAAAATCTCGCTCTCTTCTTCCTCGTCCCCAGACTCTTCACTTTTTCCGGTGAAAATCATCTGCGATTGGGAGCGAACGCCTGTCAGCGGCGGCGGCGGTGACGGCGACGGAAACTCAAATACGGTTCCCAAACGGAATCGAGTCAAGAAAGGAGGGTGTAATGCCGAGGGTTCAGACAGTCTTGACGGGAGTTTGCTAGAGGCCAAGGTCGAGCTTTGTGTCTCGCCGTCGAAGAGCTTTCTTCCCTTTCTCGTTCGCGCTAAAAAAATGGTGATTCTCGGGTTTCCGTTGTGGATTTGTTGAGTAGAAATGTGTAGATTTTAGAGGGGTATGTGCATTTGGTAATTTTTGAATTGGTACTTTTCTTTGCGTCCTGTTGTGTTGGATTATAGTTGAAGTTCTTTTCAGTTCCTAGTAAGGAAGCTTGTGATTCGTGGTGCACTTTTGCTACTTTACTTGGTAGGTTGGTCCTGGAACACTTAAATTTGGAACTTTATGTGCAACAATCTTAAAAAGGAAGGATTTTTATTTTATCAGTGTAGTTTCAACTAAACTTTTTCGGTTATTGTGATAGTAATTAGTGGTTTGTGTGGGATTCGCTTCTAAAACCAACAAATGGCTTCCATTAATGGTTTTTTAACGTCATTGCATAGATCATATAAGGAAGAACTTCACTCAGATGATTCATTTAAACTAAATGTGCTTCAAAAGGGGTAAGCTTGTGGGACTCTTAACACTTGTTTTGCCGAAGCTGTACATGGAAAGTAAGGATTTCGAAATATTTGTGGTTGATTTTCCCGGGAGTTGGGGGAATCTGCCCTCCCAATTGATGTCTAGCTGGAAAACCATATATGGTAAGATTATTTATTTATATGATACTAAAGTAAGTTTCAGATTAGAAGCTAAGTTAATACCAAAATCATTTTTTTATCATCTAAGGTTGCCTTTATATGGAAAGCAGACTTACTTCTTCAAGTCATAGCACTCAGCTTTGATTAGCTGTTTTGTTAATGCAACATACCAGGTGACATTGATGCCGTTCCATTATTTTGCAGATTCAATGCCTTCAATGCCACCTTTTTATTAACCCTGGGGAGGAGTTATTATGCTCTGTCCATGATTGTCAGGGGGTTTATCACTTAAAGTGCGCGAAGGAAAGACTTGGAATCACAAATCTGAAGAAATTCAAGTGTCCGCAGCATGTAAGATAAGATCAACAGCGCAAAATCATGAATTGCAATTAACTTGCCTTTATAATTTTTGCTTACGATGTAATTTATTCCCACGAACAGACCTGCTTCCTTTGCAAACAAAAATCTCAATGGAGGTGTGTTCGGTGCCAAATAGCTGCACATGATAAGTGTGCACCATGGCCAGAAGAAGTGATTCGTCTGGTAGACCAGCCAGGGAGAGTTGTTTGCTGGAGGCACCCAGCTGATTGGCAACTTGACAAGAAGGTCAACCTCTTCTTTCCTTCATCTGTAATGTCCTGTCATCATTTTTCCTTCTAGGAGCGTAACTTCTTGCTATTACGAGATGAAAGGTTCCGATAACATGACCTTGTAAACTTAGCGTGACTACATGAGCTCCAACTTCTATATATGAAAACGACTTTGTTTGTTTGATATCAACAAGCCTACATCTTCCTGTGGAGACACATACTGTCTCTACTTCAGAATCTGCATTCTGAAATTGAGTTAGTATTTGACCTGTTTGACATGCAAACTACCTCAGTGTTTCTGGGCCTATGAGGTTGACGGTATAATTCGTTTAAGTGACTGTTCATCTGGGTCCAAATTCAGCCGTATGAAGGATGTGAAAATGTATGAGCTCTCAATCATGTTGTTTCTTCTGCTTAATTTGTAATATCTAATGTAGATTTTAGCAAAAAATGTTCACGATGCGTAGAATGATATTATTGCCTTTCGGTTCTGGCTGAAAATTTGGACCCTTGAGGTTCTGTTTCTTTATTCTTGTTCCTTTTATTGATTAGGGTGTCTCACAGGACTGATGTGTTTGTTGAATGAGCAGAATATGGCTCCAACAAGTAATATAGAGGTAAGGTCTCATGCATTACTGTTCTTGTGTTAAATACTACCTCAACTTGGTGCATTCCGAATTGATTTGAAGGAAAATGCAATTATCTCATAGATAACATTCTTTCCTTTCACTATCATTCAAAAGATAACCTTTTCTTATTACGTTTACATTTAACTCAGGAAATATTTGGCCTATTGCCTCTACCTTATGTTAATGAGGAGTTCAAGGTTGACTTGACATGGAAAGGTCTAGCAGATGATAAACTGGAGCCACCTCCTTACGTGCACATCAGGCGCAGTATCCTATATAATGTGGTATTACTTTCAAATTCGATTTAAGCTGATGTTCTGAGTGTTTCCTCATTAACATCCATTTATGTGCTGATACTCAGTAACTGCACTTCAATTGAATAAACTACAACAGACTTTTCTTTGTCTACATGTTTTGGATTTAATCAGTCAATTTTATCATGAGCCTGGCCTTAATTGAGATTAGATGTTTACCTAATAAAAAAGAAACGTAAGGATGCTGATGTTGGATGCACAAGTTGCAAATCTTCATGCGGTGAGGATTGCGTATGCAGGTATAGCTACTTCAATTTTAGATTTCACTCATTCAACAATGCATTTTTTGATCATATAGTTAGCATGTATAGCATGTCTTTCTTCATCAGTGATTTCTTTCCTTCTTCCTCTCCATTTCTACATATTTAAAATTTTAATGATGTAATATATTTTTTCTTCTGTTTCCTCTCCGTACATTTGCTATCTTTGTCGGGCAAAACAATTTCCCTATCAAAGTGCTTCTTATTTTACTTGAACTCTTTAATTAAGTGATTTCTTCATCAAATGGCAATGCTGTGCTTTAGCTAAATGGCATGTGGACTCTTTTTATCACTGAAGAGCATTAGCTTGAAATTTTGCAACTTCAATAGTTCAACTTAAATCATTTCCTAGGGTTCAGTGCATAAGCTGCTCAAGGGCTTGTCGTTGCCCAGAAAGTTGTACGAACAGACCCTTCCACAAAGAGAAAAAAATCAAAGTTGTCAAGGTCATTGTCACCACCTCTGGATTCATTTCTTTTACTGGAGATGATTTACTAAATTTAATGATTTACTTTTTCCTTTTTCAGACTGAACTTTGTGGTTGGGGAGTGGAAGCAGCTGAACCAATAGATAAAGGCGAATTCATAGTTGAGTATATTGGGGAAGGTAATCCTTCTACGACCACTAAAATATTTTCTTTTGCTCCCAAACTTCGCAAGTTGTTTGGTTGCAGTATACTATTACTGGTCTTTCTTGCTCTAGTGATACAGGATTCTGATGTTATTTTGGTTTCTTTACAGTTGTGCATTGTACCTATAAGTAGCCAGGAAGTCAACGTAGTCGGAATATTTAGGAATTGGTATATTATTTGATTGAACAAAGGAAAAACAGAACCACAGAACCACAAAAGTGTTGGCAACATGTCGAATTGGATCCAGGGCTTTAGAACTTGAGCTTGAGTTTTATCAACGAGTTGAAAAAATTATATCAATTTGTCGGGTCTAAAAACGTTAACCCCTAGTTCTCAAAACAATTTGTCAAGTTAGAGTTCGAACCTAATCAAGCTTGAATGCCCAAATTCAAGCCTGAACTCAAACTTTGTTATCCCTAGAGGAAAAGAGAAGGAAATTTCCACTCTAGCTCTACTTACATCCTGGTAGTAAAATTGGAAGTTTCAAACTGTAATGATAAGATCATGGAACCCAACGATATCTGTTTGTTGCATTGTAAATCGCCTCGCATATCATGATGCTTTAGTCAACCATTTTGGCAAACCATAATTGCCTTCTGTCTTTCTGGGAAGCACTAGAATTTCAATAATTAGTTTTCCCTTTCAGTGATTGATGATGCACTGTGCGAACGAAGGCTTTGGGACATGAAGTACAAAGTTGTGAATAACTTTTACATGTGTGAAATTGGAAAAGACTTCACAATTGATGCAACTTTTAAAGGGAATGCATCTCGTTTTCTTAATCACAGTTGTGCTCCCAATTGTGTCCTGGAGAAATGGTTAGTACACTGTTTTGCCTTTGGTGGGACTTCTGAGAGGGTCAACAGGAGTCACTTGCTTATCCTATTACAGACCATAGGGAATAGATTATGAAGTTCACTAATTTTCAGTTTTTAACATATTTAGGCAAGTTGTGGGGGAGACCCGGGTGGGTGTCTTTGCTGCTCGTTCAATAAGATGTGGAGAACCGTTGACATATGATTACAGGTAAGCATGTGTAGTAGTTGGCAACCTTACAATATTAGTATTTCTTTTCAACCGCATGATTCATGGTAGTGAATAGAAGAGTCAAAGCAGTCATCTTTCTTGTTATGCAGCACAAATGACATTTGCCATGTCAGTGATTTTGCCCTACACATATTCTGTAACTCATGGAATATGGCTTATTAAGTTCAAAAAGATTAATTGACTTTGCAGATTTGTGCAATTTGGCCCAGAGGTGAAGTGTTGTTGTGGTGCTGCAAACTGTCAGGGTTTTCTTGGGACCAGAAAAAAGATTTGTAAGGTGAAATTTATCTGGGGTGCAAAACAAAAGAGATCGCGTAGAAGATCACGAAGGTGATCATCAATAGCAGCTTTCAGCTCGTGTAACTAAATGATCCATCCATAAAACCATTGATCTTTTTTGCTGTAGATCGAATGCTACAAATAAAATACAGGGTTAGATTAGAAGAGAAACCACATATTCTGTTGTCTGTAACAATCATTCAAGTTTTGCCGCATATAGAGTAGCCTTGTAACATTGTAATTGTTGAATGTAATTGATTGCCCTCATGTTGGGTTCACCAAGTTGTAATACGGTGTTTGACAAGAAGTATCGTGTTTTGGAGGTAACGAAAGACAAGAAGCCTTTTTTGTAAACAATCCACCCTCTCCTTAGCTCATACCAACTAAGCTCGTTAAAATTTATACTCGTAGAAACAAATTGGCAAAGGGGGGGAAAGACATCTGCCATGTAGGCAAGTTTGTTAGAAGGGATTGAGGTAGTTATAAAGAGAATGTAGGGAGGGGAATATAGCTGTCTAGTAAGCAATGAACAAGAACAATTACTGTCTTCATTGCTAGGAAAGTGGCTGGTTTGCCCAAGAGGGGGAGTTTGCTCCAGCTTGTTTTTATCTAGAATATTATCAATATATTATCAACAATACAATCTTTATTGATATTTCTAACAATTGGTGTTGTCATTGAAAGTCCAAGAGGGATAGAGATTGTATGCAAACACATATGGAGGCTAGAGTGTCCGCTGTGGAAGTGTTTCTCAGAAGACAAGAATCATTGTTTTCAGCCCAAGAAGCAATAGTGAGTCGCATGATGTTGTTGGACCAATGGTGGTTGACAAATTAAATTCTTTTATGTTTTGATAATAATAAAATATATAGAATTAGTTAAGGAATTATTTCAGGTAATTTGGATTCAAATACATCAAGACTGTATCAATCTTGAATGGGCAAGACAAAAATCATGGTGAAATCAAGAAGGAAATAATCTTCATCATGTTAGAGACATTAATAATGAAGATTATAGAAGATTTGATTAGATATAACCGTTGAAGCCAACATAAGTCGACTAGAACATCATAAGTCGACTAATATATCAAGATCCGTCAGGCTGAGAACAACACAAGTCGACTAATAGACTATAAGTCGACTTATCGAAGGTTACAAGTCGACTTACACTGCATAAGTCGACTTATAGAAGAGCGGAGATAAAGTTTTACGAAAATCGTTGTTACAAGTCGACTTACACACCACGACAAGTCGACTTACGAGTATAGCAAACTGATTCTGACAAAGTCAATTAGTCACAAATAGAAATGAAATATTCATGCAACGGCTATAAGATAATCAACAACGGTTATGAGAGTTTCCAACGTCTATAATCTTCTAAGAGGCTGAAAATAAATTGATTAAGATCAAGGGATAAATATATATATGTCCATATAGTCAAAAGAGACAATAAGAACTCCAAACTTGCTCTATATTGCTCTTAGCTCATTTTCATATCTGTATTGAGCATTGTTCTTTCTTCTTTATCTCATTATCTTTTTGAGTTGAGTAATTTTTGAAAAGTCACTTGTGAGGTAGGATTTGTGTCGGAAAACAAATCGGTTGTAAAGGTAACTTGAGCCGGAAATCAAGCGGTATTGTAAGAGTTCACACTAAACTACAAAGTGTGTAATAAAGTGGTTTACAAAATTCTAAGTGGGAGCTTAGGTAGAAGACGTAGGTCTTGACACCGAACCTCTATAAAACAGTGTTTGCTCTTCTTCCTTATTCTTTATAATTAAATTTGTTTTAATTGTTTTTGTGTGAATTAACTTCTGATTTTATTGTAGAATTTTACGAAAAACTCTAAAGATCTATTCAACCCCCCTTCTAGATCGTTTACAATTGGTATCAGAGCAGAAGTATCCAGGGATGACACACCATAACTTAGCGGAAGAAGGTAACACCAATAATCGTCCTTCTTAATTTAATGGTACTAACTACTCTTCTTGGAAAAATCCTATTAAGTATCATATTATAAGCGAAGGAGTAGAATACTGGAAGATTATCATTTTCGGTCCACAAGCTCCATTGAAAGAAAATGACGAGATGAAAACGGAGCTGGAATATGACGACAATGATTGGAAGCAAGCATACATAAACGCAAAAGCTATGAAACTGATTTATTGTGCTCTCACGGTTGAGGAAAGAAATCGAGTGAACTCATGTACGAGTGTTAAAGAAATGTGGAAAAGACTTCGGATCACTCATGAAGGAACCAACCAAGTTCGAGAGACAGAGATCAACATGCTGCTCAATGATTATGAAATGTTTGTCATGAAAGAAGGTGGGTATATTTCTACTATGCTTGATCGTTTTGCAGAAATCATAAATGGATTAGGAAACCTCGGAAAGCATATGACGGATAGCGAAAAGGTGAAAAAGATTCTACGATCACTACCGAAAGAATGAGACTCTCAAGTCACCGCTATTATAGAATCTAAGGATCTCAATCATTTAGAATTCAACGCCTTGGTGGGATCTCTCATCAACTATGAGATCATTCTCAAATCAAGAGGAGGAAGAGGTAAGTTGCAAAAGTCAATTGCTTTAAAAGCTAATGCTTCTTCTCTTGATGAAAGTGACGAAGAAATAGATGAAGAAGAAGAAGACGAAGAAATAGCAATGTATGCCAGAAATTTGAGAAAGTTCAAAGGACTACTCAAAAATATGAGGAAAGAATTAAGTGGTGGAAGAAATGAAGAAAGGAAGAAGTACACAATGGAAAGAAGATCTAAGGGTTATGACAGAAAAGAAGAGCAATGAAGAATGTTGGAAATGTGAAAAAAAGGGGACATCATGCTAGAGAATACAAAAGCTCATCTTCCACTTCAAATTTCTAGAAAAATGACAAATATGACAAAGGAAAAAAGAAAGCTAGTCTAGTAGCTACTTGGAGTGATGATGAATATGCATACCTAAGCAATGATGAAAACAACTTAGCGCTTATGGCAAATAGCTCATCAACAAGTGATGATGAAAATGAGGTAACTTCCATTGACCAAGATCTTAGAGATTCTTTTAATGCTTTACAAATTGATTTTGAAGAAGCTATTGAGATCGAAAAAAATTGAGAAAGAAAATAAGGGAGCTAGTTGCTGAAAATAGTGCTTTACATGAGACTATTGATGATTTAGATTGTCCTAAGGAAGATCATTCTGCATGTCTTGCTGAAAAGGAAAATCTTATTTGTGAGCTTGATAGACTTAAAAAGGAATTTTCCTATGTGGTTGGAAAATTTGCTAATGGAAATGAAAAGTTTGAAAAGATGTTGTCTTTACAAAGATATTCAATTTCTAAACATGGTCTAGGATATGATCCTTTTGATAGAGATTGTTCTTTAATTTTCAAATTTACTAAGGATGGAAAAGTTGGAAAATGTGCTAGATGCTTGAAAGATGGTCATATGGAAATTGCTTGTAAAAGTATTAGGAGATGTATTAATGTTAAGAAAATTTGGGTGATTAAAGGTACCACACCTCCTAATATGATTTATATAGCTAACCAAAATGGACCCAAAATAGCTTGGGTACCTATAAGAAGAAAGGATGTTTTTATTGTAGGTACAAGCAAGGGATAAAAAAACATCAAGCACTTGGTACATTGATAGTGGATGTTCAAGGCACATGAGTGGAGACAAGAACCTATTTGCAGAAATTAAACCAAAGAATCAAGGTTATGTCACTTTTGGAGACAACAACAAAGGTAAAGTCATTGGTATTGGTAAAGTGGGTAAGGAACCTTTGCCTACCATTGACAATGTTTTGCTTGTTGATGATTTGAAACATAATTTGTTAAGTGTTTCTTAACTATGTGATATGAATTTTAATGTAGTTTTTGAATCATTACATTGCATGATTAAGAAGGATGGATATGTTGCTTTCATTGGTTTGAGACATGAGAATACATACATTGTCGATTTACATGATGATAGTTCTTTTAATGAAAAGTGTTTGGTGACATTAGAAGAAAATGCATTTTTATGGCATAGAAAATTAGAACATGCTCCTTTGTCTTTAATTTCTAAGCTTTCAAAAAATGACATTGTGAGAGCTTTGCCTGAGATAAAATTTGTTAAAGATCACTTGTGTGAATATTGTCTAAAAGGCAAACATGTTAGAGAATCTTTCAAACCTAAGAAAGAAATTTGCACATCTAGAATTCTTGAACTTGTTCGTATGGATTTGATTGGACCATCTAGACATGCTAGTCTTAGTGGTAAATTATATGTCCTTGTTATTATGGATGATTTTTTTAGATTTACTTGGGTGAGATTTCTTGCGAATAAAAGTGATGCTTTTAACAAATTTACTAAGTGGTGTAGGTTGGTTCAAAATGAGAAAAATTTGGCAATTGTTGCTATTAGAACCGATCATGGAGGTGAATTTGAGTGTGAACCATTTGAAAGTCTTTGCGACAAATATGGAATAGAGCATAATTTCTCAACCCCAAGAACACCACAGCAAAACGGTGTAGTAGAAAGGAAAAATCGCTCACTTGAAGAAATGAGTCGAACAATGTTGAACGAGTACAATCTTCCAAAGTCTTTTTGGGTGGAAGTAATTAATACCACTTGCTACGTCATCAATAGAGTGCATCTTACACGAGACAGAAACAAAACCCTATATGAGCTATGGAAAGGTAAGAAACCCAACATTTCGTATTTTCATCCTTTCGGTACAAAGTCTTTATTCATAATAATGGGAAGAACAATTTAGAAAAATTTGATTCAAAATCTGATATTGGTGTCTTTATTGGTTATTCTCAAACTAGTAAGGCCTTTAGAGTTTATAATAATAGGACTAAATGTGTTGAAAAAAGTATTTATGTTAAATTCGATGATATGATTTCACCCCCGAGAAAGGTTTGTTTTGATGATGATGCAGGAAATTCAGGAAATAGAGTTGAAGAAATTGAATCCAAGATTGAGGAATTGAAGTTAGATGATAAAGATCATGTTCCCAACATTAAAGCTTGGGCGAAAGCAAAGAACTATCCTATGGAACAAGTCATTGGTAATTTGGACGATGGTTTAAGGACTAGGAGAAATGTCTATGAGCAAATGAGCAATTCAGCCTTTATCTCATTAGTCGAACCCAAAAACATAAAAGAGGCTCTTGAGGATGAAAATTGGCTATTAGCCATGCAAGAAGAGCTTAATCAATTCAAGCGGAATAATGTATGGGATTTGGTAACACCACCAAAGGACAAAACCATCATTGGAATCAAATGGGTAAATAGGATAAAGTATGATGAGAATGGTGAAGCAATCAAGAATAAATCAAGGTTAGTATCTCAAGAATTTTATCAAGAAGAAAGCCTTAATTACAATGAGACATATGCTCCTGTGGCTCGGTTGGAGGCAATTAGACTATTATGTGATTTTGCGTCACATAAAAGAATCAAATTAAATCATATGGACGTTAAGAGCGCATTTCTCAATGGATACATTCAAGAGGAAGTTTATGTCAAACAACCACCTGGTTTTGAAGTTCATGAACATCCAGATTATGTCTACAAACTCAAGAAGGCATTCTATGGGTTAAAGCAAGCACCTAGAGTCTGGTATGAGAGATTAAGTACTTTTCTAATTCAACATGGGTATATTCGTGGTAAGATTGATAATACTTTGTTTATTAAACATGTTGATCAAGATATGTTAATTTGTCAAATATATGTTGATGATATTGTGTTTGGTGCTACTAATGAATTTTTGTGCAAAGAATTTAGTGATTTAATGCAGAGTGAATTTGAAATGAGCATGATGGGAGAACTCAAGTTCTTTCTTGGATTGCAAATCAAGCAACACAAAAATGACATCTTCATTCACCAATCAAAGTATACCAAGGAGCTTCTAAAGAAGTTCAAAATGGAAGGATGCAAAGTGGCAGCAACACCAATGGCAACAAATGTGGTCTTAAAGAAATATGAACATAAAGAAGATGTTGATCAAAAGCTTTATAGAGGTATGATCGGGTCTCTCTTATATTTAACTGCTTCTAGACCTGATATTATGTTTGCCACGTGTCTTTGTGTTAGATTTCAATCTTGTTCTAAGATTTCTCATTTGAGTGCTTGCAAACAAATTTTTAGATATTTGAGTAGAACTGTTAATCATGGTTTATGGTATCCCAGTTGTGAATCATTTGATTTATATGCTTTTAGTGATGCTGATCATGGTGGCTATAGGATCGATAGAAAAAAGCACTAGTTGCTTGTGTCATTTCTTAGGATCATCTTTGATATCTTGGGCTAGTAAAAAGCAAGTTAGTGTAGCTATTTCCACTGCTGAATCTGAATATGTAGCAGCTGGGAGTGCATGTGCCCAAGTTCTTTGGATTAAACATCAATTGCTTGACTATGGTATTGTGGTTAAAAATATTCCTATTTATTGTGATAATAGTAGTGCAATTTGTTTGAGTAAAAATTCAATTTTGCATAGTAGAACAAAGCATATAGAAATTAAACATCACTTCATCCGTGATCATTGTTTAAAAGGCGACATTTGTTTGAAGCATGTATCATCTAGTGACCAATTAGCTGATATTTTTACTAAACCTCTTAAGGAAGATGCGTTTGTGAATATTAAATTGAAACTAGGCATGTGTGATTTAAATTCCTTTTGCTGAATTTAATTTTGCTACATTCATTAATATATCAAATGGTCAAAATATGAGGCAAATGTGCAATTACATCTGAAGATTCCATCATCAAGATTTACACTTGGGCCAAAATGTGATTGATTTGGAGTTTTGCAACATTCTAGTCGACTAATTGGTGTCTAAGTCGACTGAGATAGAGGAAATGATTTACATTTTTTTAAAAAATGATTCCTTCGATCTTAAACATTTACCAGTAGACTAATTGGAGTTTCAGTCTACTGTTGTTGAGGATTAAGGCAAGTTAACTTTGATTTGGATATCGAGTCATGTTCTGGGATAGTCGAAGATTAGTAACAAGTCGACTTATGTGGGTCGATAAGTTGATCTATGATATACACAACACTTTGGAAATGAAGAAATTTAAGGATAAGTCGACTTATAAATATCAACAAGTCGACTTATGAAGGTCGATAAGTCGACTTATGGAGGTAAACAAGTTGACTTATGCTTACACGGGTTCTTTAAAACCTCTTCTCCCCTTTATTCATCGAAAATCTCTCTAACCTTTGAAATTTTTCTTCTCCAAGTCTACTTATACCTTCAAATCTCTTCAAATCTCTCTAACCATCATCAATCGACTACCATTAGCACAAAACCCATTCATTATTTCTTCAAATCAACCTACCTTTTCCGAAAACCCTTTCTCATTATTACAAACTCTAACTTTCGTTTTTTTTTCAAAATCTCTCAAAAACCTCATGGCTCCACGCAAATCAAAAGGGAAAGACAAACAACCCACTCCACCACAAGGTCCCCGAGTCCATTATGGACCACGAGTTCGTGGGTCTTCTTCAAGGGGAGATGCTACTAGAGAGGATGACATTATTGAACCACGGTTCGTCTCAAGGGAAGCCCAAACTTTGTACAACAAGGTACTAAAAAATGAAGTGTTAATTCCTTCAATGAGGTTTAATTGGACTGAATTAGACAACAGTGAATTTACGGATGTGTTTTCTGAAATCACTAATCTTGGGTTGCGAGAATTTTTGGGTTTTAAGGATGAGATATATGAAGATGTGGTTAGGGAATTTTATACAAATCTCAGTGTGATTAGCAGTAATATTGCTGATGGAGTTCATCTGAAATCCAGTATTAACGGACTGGAAATTTTTCTGTGTGAAGCTAATATGTGTACCTTATTTCGATTACCTAGAGGAGGAGTTAGGCCTAGAGCTTCATTTATAGATTTTGATATTTTGAGAAACGAGGATGGCGATACTGATGAGGAAGCTGAAGAAAATTTTGGCTATACTGAAGAGAAAGGTGCTGAGTTGCTTAGTCGACTTTGTTCTGATCATACCCCTCCGTATGAAGCAATGGACTTGCCCTTGAATTATCGATTGCTACATTATGCGATTAATAGGGTTATTTATCCGAAAAAGGTGAGTAATAATCAAATCACATCCTTGGATAAAGAAATACTTTGGCATGTGAAAGAAGGGAGAAAGATTAATTATCCAAGTTTGATTATCCAAATGATGCGGAAAAAGGCCAGTCTATTACGCGGTCAACTTAAAAGGAAACCAGTCCGACATAAAGGAATGTCGTATGCAGCTTTGATTACTTCTCTCTCTCAGTTACAAAAATATGATTTGAGTAATTATGCTCACTATCCGTATCCTCAAAGTTGGAGATTTACCCCATATAATTTGAGAAGCATGAAGTTGGTAAAAATCATTGAAAAAGGGTGAGTTTACTCTTATCATGTAGCAAAGCTAGGTCTGACCTTGGAGGGTGAGCAAGTGCCTCCAAGGCAACGTTCTAAGTGGGCAGCTGATCATCCAAGTAATTCTCGGCCAAGTAATGTGCGAAGGAGTGAGGTCTTTCACGAGGAACTCAATGACATTCACGATCAATTGGATGATTTAAATGATCGCGTTGATAATATACAGAGTCTATTTGTGCGGTTGGCGAAGAAAGTTGATGCACAACATTGTATGCTCAAGAAAATTTTTAATAAGTTAGGATGTAGGCATGATGATTCTTACCATCACCCATGGTAACTTCTTTTAGACCATCATATTCAGAATGGATTTCCAATTATTGATATTTAAAGCAAGGTGATGAGATGCTCTTGATTCCATAATGTTCATGTTGTTTGAAGGTTTAGAGGAGCTAATAGAAAAAACTAGTTCCATTTTTACCATTTGGGTTGTAAAATTTTTAGCCAAGACCTTACGAATTCTGTCATACTCTAAATTGATATATGTATTAACAAAATTAGAAGGAGTAGTATCATTATAATTGCATTTTTTTAACTAAGAAGAAGATTATAAATATAATTAAATGAGATAGATTTTAGATATGGACTTAGAACACGTATAGATGCTTAGTATACTGGTTTAAGACCATTCAAGATTTGATTCAAAAGATCATCATAATCACAAAAACAACATCAACATAAAAATAATATAGAAACCATTTTCTTGAATTTTGAAATCTCTAAAGAATTGTTAAAATATTCCTCTATCTACGAGGAATGGTGAATTCTTGATCAAGATCAATGAAAGACAACTTCCAAGTGAATCTTGACTAGTTTCTTAACTAAAGACTCCTCTTTTATACTTCTTTATTTCATTAAAAAAAACAAATTACTAAATTTTAATGAGCTACAAAACCTTAAATATGTGTCCATGTAGCTATCCATATTCTCTATAAATTTCTTTAGAAGTAACAACTTGAACACAAGTACATGTTTAAGATTATACATGACACCTTATTCTTGTCTCAAGTGGTAACATAAGGCTTATAAGATCTTTTGGAGAAATAGAAGTAACCACATCTATACATAGCCCTCATTATGGGACTATGAATATGTTGTGTTATAATGTTCTTCTCTAGATATTTCAAAATCGCTCCATCTCACTATAATTCTTCTTCAACTTTACTTCTTTTCCATGTATGAGTAGAGACATGATTTGAAATGATATAACTTAAATTAAATAGAAATATGATTTGAAATGATATATATATATATATATATATAGCTTAAATTGAGTAATAAAACCTTTAAAATGATGCAATACACAAGCAATATACCATGAAAATAGTGCTAACAAAATGTTTGTATAGTATACTTTAAACTCCTTTAATTAAGCAATTGCTTATCCTCAAGAAACCAATTCCTCATTCCATCTTAAAATGAAAATAATTTACAAAATGCTACTATACTAATAAAATTATCTATTACTCATTCAATCATAAAGGATCGTCTAAATTTTATAAATCCAACTACTTGTATAAATTCACAAGTTGGTTCAATCAACATTTAAATCAATTACAAAACTATAAATCAACATTTAAATATAGTAATCAATTACAACATTTAAATATAACATTTAAATCAATTACAACATTTAAATATAAATCAACATTTGTAAGAATATAAATCAATTACAACATTTGTAAGAATTGATTTAAATATAAATCAATTCACTTCATAACTCTTCAAAATATAAATCAATTACAAAACTATAAATCAACATTTAAATATAACATTTAAATCAATTACAACATTTAAATATAAATCAATATTTGTAAGAATAAACATTTAATTATAAATCAATTACAAAAAACGACAAAAAAAAACTATACATTTTTCACATGTATCAGAGAAAGAGGGGAGGAGAAGTGGCTTACTTGTCGGAGACCACCATGAGGAGGCGGCGATAGAGGAGGAAGAAAGAAGAAGAAGAGGGAAGGGCGAGCGGGAAGAAAGAAAGAAGAAAGAAGAAGAAGAAGAAGAGGGGAGGAAGAAAGACGACGAAGAGGGTTTAATAATTTACCAAATTGACGTCGTTTTGGGTATCAATAATGGGGTTGAATCCAACGTTTTTACCAACCACTTTACCGACCGAAATGTGTGTCGGTAAAACTCCTCCACCAACACTCAGCGACAGAATAATATACCGTCGCAAAAGTTATATTCCACAACCAACTTTGCCGACGTCTATACCTTCGGTTAGTAATTTCAACAGTTATTAATACTGTCGGTATTTTTTCGTCGCAAGTTGACAATTTTCTTGTAGTGTATTGAGCAAGACCTTCCCCGAGGATTAGCGGTAGATGTTTTTGAAAGAGCTGAACCTGAAACAGTCCTAGCTTCACGCTACATGACGTTTAAAGGTAGAAAGGTCCAGTAATGGTTGATTCATTGGCCAGGAAAGGAAGCTACATGGGAGGATGCAAACTTCATCACGGGACAATTCCCTTTTTTTTTTCCCTTGAGGACATGGGGTCTATTGAGGATGAGAGAATTGTTAACAATCCACCATCTCCTCAGCCCATACCAACTAAGCCAATTAAAATTTATACTTGTAGAAACAAATTGAGAAAGGGAGGAGAGACATTTGCCATGTAGGCAAGTTTGTTAGGAGTGTGGTAGTTATAGAGAGAGAATGTAGGGAGGGGTATACAGCTGTCTAGTGAGCAGAGAACAAGAACGATTACTATCATCATTGTTAGGAAAGTGGCCTGGTTTGCCCAGGAGGGGGAGCTTGCTCCAGCTCATTTATATCTAGAATATTATCAATATACTATCAACAATACAATCTGTATTGAGATTCCTAACACTTTTTGCCTCTTTCCATGTGCTCCTTCGAAGTTTATATCAGACTCCATAATCTTATTCCAATCGTATATTCCATGTTTAAATTGCACTCTATCTTACATAATATCATTTAGCATCATTGGACTCTGGTCCCATGTCTGAGGTATTATTTCCTCGGAATAAGTTTCTGATACCATATACTCGGACTTTTTTACAGCCTAGTCTTACAAGTCTAGTTATTTGTTTTCATATTATGTCATTGTACAAGATCATCAGCACTTGTCAGCAATTTGCTTTTGCATCATAGAACAAACTGGTTCCATTTGTAATATTTCTTTTGCTGATTGTGATTGTAGAGGCTTGAACACCTTTTCCTGTGTTGAGAACTTCAAGCATTAGCTAATTTTGGTTCTGATTTTGTAGATTATCAACCTATGCTCTGTTTGACAGATAGGCAGAAAGGTAGTGGATACAAGTTTCTTGGACTGGTTAATGAGCTAACAGGATTAGAAAAGGTAAACGAAAATTCTAAAGTTACATCAATGGAATGTTGCATTTTCAACATCTGTTTATTTCAGGATCTGCCCTTGAGGAAGTTTCTGCATATCTTCTCCCAGCATTTTCTATCTGGCCCAGCTATCTCTAATCCCAGCTTAGCATTCTCTGCGAAATCTTTCTGCACAGTTTCAGATTCATACTAGCACAAAATAAGTAACAATTCAAAGAAAGAACAGGAATGTTATTGTTAGAAATTGCAGTCTTATGGTTTTGTGTTGTATACCTCTATGCAATTGTTGTTGAGGAGTCGATCAACAAGGTTATAAAGAATGTCCTTGGTGTACTCGGGATGACCTTGAATGCCCAAGATGTGGTCACCAATGGTGAACATTTCTACACCAGTTTTGTCAGAGAAAGCAATCACTTGAGCTCCTGATGGGACCTCCCATACCTCATCTTGGTGACACTCAATGATTGAGAGAGAAAGAGGGCGTTCACCTAAATCACCTATGAAGCTGCACGGTGGCAAATCATTCACTAATCTTACTCTTCTTAACCCAACATCCCAACCTGTGTAAGCTTTCCCTACCTTTCCACCTAATGCTCTGCACAAAACCTGAGACGAAAACCATGGCAACTAAGAGTATGTATTCACTTGAAACCATAGGTAGGTTTGATTGAAATAGGTGATCAACAGTAAAATACAGAAATTATGTGTTGAGTACCTGATGACCAAAGCAGATTCCAAGAACTTTCTTCTCCATGTCATCCAAAGTTTGCAACAGGAAGCAAAGCTCGAGAATCCAGTAGTCATTGCCATAGGCATCATAGGGACTTCCACTGACAACAAATCCATCATATTTGTGAAGCTCATTCATGTCAGGAAATTCTCCTTCAACAACCCTGTACAAATCCCACCTCTCACCCTCTTCACCAAAAGCTTCAACGAACACATCAAAATACCCTCCATAAACTTTCTTGACATAATCGGAGTCTCTTGCTGCTAGCAAAAGAGCATACCTCTTCTCTTCTGCTTCAGTAACTTTCATTATCTAAAAACTAACTATTCAAACTTGAGACAGATAGAGGTAAACAAGACTAAGTAGTTTAAGGAAGGAGGAGTGGCTACAGAGAATCACTAGTGAATGGTTCTTGTTATATGAAGTTAAAACAGGAATAGCCTATATATAGAAGGTTTCCCCGTGAGTATTTGTGGAAGTAGATTCTCTACAGGTTATCAACATCTTATTCTCTTCACATCTTGTCTTATCTAATGACAATCTTTTGGTGGCAGGTACCCGTGGACTTCTTCACTAAGATTAGGAGGTGGAACTTCGCCATATATATCGAGAAGGAAACTAATGTACAAATCGACTGCTCTCCATTGCCACTCTTGCCAGTCCAAGACTACCGTCGATGACCATCCTGGAGCTCCTCCAGTGAGATAGCCAGGGCTTGTTGTACCCCAGAGCTCTGCACTAGTTTTTTCTGTATTTTGAGTTTTGTTTTCCTTTGTATCAAAAAAAAAAATAATTTCTTGTACCTTTAGTTCAAAACCAGTGAAAATGGTTGATTCTGACATGTTGGTTTGAATACAGACGTACAAGATTCGGTAATAAGCAAATGTTCCTCGTGCCTACAGTAAAATTATGTATCTGTTTGTCACAACATTTTAGTTATTTATTTCAATTAATATATACAAGATTAAGTTTGACAATTTTTAATTTATTCTTCTGTGGTAGACAATGTTGAGTTTTCTACTTCTGCAAAAACTGCTGATTGGCATTTTCACTACTTTTTTCAACTTTAAGATATAATTTTACCATTTAATTCACTTTTCTTTTATTTGCACTTATCTATAGGTGGACAAGAATATGCCCACAACATGTCACACGTTGTCCACATTTTCTTAAATTTTTTTAAAAACTTGTAATAAATAGTTTTAAAATGTTCGTCAGCTGATATATCTTCAATTCAACAGAACCCTTCTTCTTCAATTTTTTAAATAAATAGAATATATAAATTAATTTAAAGCTTTTAAAATTATATTTTAGGTCTCTTAAACCCCATCTAAATAATTACATCTTCCTTGTAGTTAGTGTATGTTTATAAAAGTAAAGTTTCTGAAACGTACTCTCGAGAAATAGTCATCTTCTTCTTGTCAAATTCAAAGAAACTCGCTGCCTGTGTCTCTCTTATTCATAGTTTTGGATTCTTATACCAGCCATGCCAATGCTAAAGGATCGCAATACGCAACTGAAATAAAAATTGCAATCATATATTATTTATTGTATTTAACAACATATTAATAATAAGAATAAGTAAACGGTAAATATCTAGAATTTATGAGGATTAATCAATACTGAACTTTGAAAACACGAAATTTTTAAGTGCTTCGTACCAAAAAATATATACCGCTTTTAACACTAAATACGGCTATAGTTTAAATTTGAAGAACCCTTTCTTCAAGAACAAATAAACTAATTTTTCTTATATTCTCTTGTTTTATTTTCAAGTACCAAAAAGGAGAAGAAGAAGGAGATAAAATATTATCTTTTTCTCGTCTTTTTGGTTTTGTCAAAGTAAACGAAAAATACAAAAACAGCTTTTTATATACTCTCACGTATAAGAAAAACGAACCAGAAAAGAGTCACAATTCCTCTTCTTATTGTAAGATTGAGACGAGAGAAAAATTATGATGTAATCTCTACTTTTTCATTCATTGGTTGAGTATTTATATAGAGATGTTATTGTTTGTTACAGAGAAAAGAATATCGAATCTGTACAGCTTAGTTTGTTACAACTGAAAAGCTATATGGATTATGTATGCTGCAGGTGCATTCTATTGCTGTGAGGAGGCTCTGCTGTTGGGCTGGGTAGATCAGAAACTTGGGCCTTCCTTGCTCTCATTTATCTTCGCACGTGCTGATGGTTTATCCTTTACATCCCCTCTCAAATGAGACCGGGGTTTATCGATAAGGTTGAGTTTGGTCAGAAGATAAGAGAAACGTGCGGCTGTTAGAGGCTTCGTAAGTATATCAGCGGCTTGATCTGTAGTGCTAACATAGTTAACTTCGAAAGCACCATCTAAAATTTTGTCTCGAATGAAATGCAGATCTAGCTCGAAGTGTTTGGTGCGGGAGTGAAAAACCGGATTGTGAGCTAAAGATCGGGCGCTGTTGTTGTCGCACCAGATGATGGGTCTTTGAGGAGTGGTGAATCCGAGCTCGGAGAGGAGAGAAAGAAGCCATATGACTTCAGTGGAGACCTGAGAAAGGGCCCGATACTCTGCCTCAGTACTGGAGCGAGCCACAACTGACTACTTCTTCGAGTTCCAGTGGACGAGATTCCCCCCGAGGAAGACGCAGCCACCGCTGGTAGACTTCCGATCATCAAGCGAGCTGGCCCAGTCAGAATCGCTAAAGGCGTGAAGCTGAAGGGGAGAAGAGGAGGGCCGAAAATGAAGCCCTAAATCAACAGTTCCTTGAAGGTAACGGAGAATCCTTTTCAGAGCGATCCAGTGAGTAGTTAAGGGATTAACAAGAAATTGACTTAATTTATTGACCGAATAACTGATGTCTGGTCTCGTATTGCAGAGATACTGAAGCCCGCCAACTAGACTTCTATACAGAGAGGGATCCGAGAAGGGGAGACCATCGTGAAGAGAGAGTCTGGAACCAGTGGAGATAGGAGTAGTACAAGGCCTGGAGGAAGACATATTGGCACGCTGAAGCAGCTCACGTACAAATTGACCCTGAGAGAGATGTAATCCATCTGTATTGCGGTAAGCCTCAAACCCTAGAAAGTAATTAATACTTCCCAATGTAGTAAGAGCAAACTGTGATTGAAGTTTAGTAATAAGATCATATATAGTTGCTGAATTGTTTCCTGTGATAAGAATATCATCAACATAGACCAAAACAATTAGAAGTAAACTGTTAAGTCTGTAGAAGTAAAGTGAGGAGTCTGATTTAGAATTAGTGAATCCCCAATTGGTGAAAGCTGCCTTCAGTGTCCGAAACCATGTCCTAGGGGCCTGCTTCAAACCATATAGGGCTTTGGAGAGGTGACAAACATGGTTTGGATAAGTAGAGTTAACAAAGCCCTGAGATTGACTGATGTAGACCACCTCTTGTAGATCACCATTTAGAAAAGCATTGTTTATGTCCAGTTGTTGAATATCCCAATTGTAGGAGACTGCAAAGGATAAAATTACTTTAATGGTAGAAGCCTTGACTACTGGACTGAAAGTCTCAGAATAGTCAAGACCAGGGGTTTGATTAAACCATTTGGCAACAAGGCGTGCTTTAAACCTGTCCACAGAGCCATTAGCATTGTATTTAGTGCGAAAAACCCATTTAGTAGGCAGTATATTCATGGTAGGATCAAAGGGAACTAGTCTCCAGGTATGATTGTTGTGGAGAGCAAAAATTTCATCTTTCATAGCTTGATGCCACACAGGATCCTGAAGAGCTTGAGGAACTGAGGTAGGTTCTGAGTTAGAACAAGATCTTAAGGTAGCATAATAGGTTTTTGGTTTGAAAATACCATGTTTTGACCTAGTTTGCATGGGGTGAATGTTCTGAGAGGAGGGAGGGTGATGCGGGCCAAAAGAAGAAGGAAGGGGAAGTGTAGTAGAGGTGGGCTGCTGTTGAAAAGAGGTTGAGGTAGAGTCAGAGGATGAGGGAGAGTGAGAAATTACCTGAGTAGTATTGCTGGTGCAAGGAGGCAGATCAGGCAAGCTTGCTGCAAGTGAAGTGCTTGAAGATGGAGCCTGAAACTTAATAACAGGAGCTAAAACAGAGAGAGGTAAGCTGGAGGATGGTGAAATAGACGACTTTTTATGAGGAAAAATTGAGGAATAAGGAAACTCACATTCATTAAAGACAACATGACGGGAAATAAGTATCTTACCAAATGAAGTAAGACACTTATATCCTCGGTGAAGAGGACTGTATCCTAAGAAAACACATTTAGCAGTATGAAAATCAAGCTTGTGTTTAGAATAGTACCGTAAGTAAGGGTAGCAGCTGCAGCCAAAGGTTTTAAACAAGAGGTAATTTGGGGTTTTGTGGTATAGAAGTTCAAATGGGGATTTGTTGTGGAGACGTGGTGTTGGAAGATTATTAATTAGAAAAACTGCAGTAGAAAAGGCTTCAAGCCATAGGGTAAGAGGCATTTGTGCATGGGAAAGTAGGGTTAGACCAGTTTCCTGAATGTGACGGTGTTTTCTTTCAGAAACACCATTTTGTTGGTGAGTATAGGGACAGCTGAAACGATGGTGAATGCCAGTTTGGTTGAGAAAGGGTAAAAGGCTTTAAATTCCCCCATTATGCATATGAATTGCTTTTATTTTGTGATCAAGTTGTAGTTCAATGTGAGTTTTGAACCGAATAAATGTGGACAATGCTTCAGATTTGAACTTGAGAGGGTAAAACCATGTAAACTGTGAGTATGCATCAATAAAAATGAGGTAATATCGATGACCCTCACTAGATATGCGAGGAGAGGGACCTCAAATGTCTGAGTACACAATTTCAAGGGGTTTAGTGGCTGTAATATCATGAGTGACAAAGGGAAGTTGATGTAGTTTACCCTGCTGACATGCATTGCAAAATTGAATTTTACTGGAATCAAACTTTAAGTTTACTGATTTTGAAATCAAATCCAGTACATGATTAGATGGATGATCAAGTCTATTGTGCCAAATATTGACAGATTTTTGAATATTGTAAACTTCACATCTGCCGAATACATTAGCAGTAGAATTCTAAAGAGAAGGGTTCTTAGGTAAATCAGAAGTAGAAATAGAAGATGTAGACTGTGATGGAGTAATGGCTTGAAAACTGTAGAGCCCACCTTGAAGCACTCCTCTAAGCAGAAGTTTCCCTGAATCCTTGTCCTTAAACAAACAATAATTGTCAGTAAATTCCACTTTGATTTTGTTGTCTTTTGTGATTTTAGAAATACTCAAAAGGTTCTTCGTTATTTGAGGAACATGAAGAATTTCTTTTAAGGCCAAGGAAGTATGTTTGTTATTGTGAGGATGAATAAGAGAGGAGCCAGTATGAGCTATGAAGAGAGTATTACCATTACCAACAGCAAGGTGATCTTTGTCTTTATATACTGAGCTATTTGTAAGGTTGTTCAAGTCAGAGGTAACATGGTGAGTTGCACCACTGTCCACAAACCATGTAGAGTCACTTCCAGGATCTGTTGTAGTGTAGGATTGTGGCTGATTGTGAGCAATAAACGTCTGTGGATCAGATCTGTGATGTTGAGAACCACCTGTAGTACTTTGAGTCTGATATTGTGGCTGTCCATTTGATGAGTTTTGTGATCCCTGCCATGTTTGATCAAATCGTTTATAGCATTTTAAAGCATCATGACCAGGCTTTTGACATAACTGACAAAAAATTCTCCCAGAACCTGTCCATCTACCATTTCTGCCTCTACCTCCTCTGCCTCTATAACCAGATCTGCCTCCATGAGATTGTTGCTTATTTGAGTTATTATTTGTGTGATAAGTAGCAACATTAGCTGAGGGTATGACAACAGTAGTTTGTGTGGATAGAGCATTGAGTTGCTCAATTCGAGTCTCATGCATCATTAAAGTGTATTGAGTATCTTGCAGATTAGAGGTTTTCATGGTATGGGTAAGAAATACAACTACTGGATCATATTCATGTCCTAAGCCATTTAAGGCACTTAGAATGAGTTCATATTCAGGAACTCGATGTCCTGCAATTAGAAGTGAGTCTCCAATTGACTTAATTTTCTGCATATAATCTGAAATGCTGAGTGCACCTTTTTGTATTGTAGATAATTGTTGCTTGAGCTGCAAGACACGGACCATGGAGGTCTGTACATACAATCTTTCCAGAGTTTGCCATACCTCGAGTGAAGTGGAGGAAGTGTTGACTTGTCCAATAACATCATCACCAATGGTGGAAAATAACCAACAAAGAAGAAGCTGGTCTGCACGTTTCCATTCTCTGAAATCTGGGTTAGCTGAAGGTGGAGTTTCAGGTGATGATAAGACCACTGGTTCTGGTGGTGAAATGCCTGAAGTGATGAAAGCTTCAAGTTCTAATGCACGTATGGCTGCTAAGACTTGTGCACGCCAGTTAACAAAGTTGTTTCTATCCAGCTTGATAAGTAAGTTAAAGTTGAGGGTTTTAGCTAATGAGGAGAAATCGAGAGAAGGCATTGTTGAAGGGTTTTGATTTGGCTGAGAATCGGAAGGATGATTGGCAGATGAAGAACCTTCTGAAATATGAGTCATGGACGTTTTTCCTTTAGAGCTCTGATACCATGTAAGATTGAGACGAGAGAAAAATTATGATGTAATCTCTACTTTTCCATTCATTGGTTGAGTATTTATACAGAGATGTTATTGTTTGTTACAGAGAAAAGAATATCGAATCTGTACAGCTTAGTTTGTTACAACTGAAAAGCTATATGGATTATGTATGCTGCAGGTGCATTCTATTGCTGTGAGGAGGCTCTGCTGTTGGGCTGGGTAGATCAGAAACTTGGGCCTTCCTTGCTCTCATTTATCTTCGCACGTGCTGATGGTTTATCCTTTACGCTTATCAATATACATAAAACGAAAAACCAAGTCTCTTTTTTTTCTTTGAACTCTCCTGTACGTTTTTTATGCACACATCTACATAACACTAACTTTCTCTAAGTATGTAGTAACGTCCATAAAATAGTTAAAAAGATATGGCTTTCACATACATCCATGATAAGAGTATCGAAAACCGTTTTTATCAGAAACTATTTCTTATCCTTTTGAAGTTATGTAACGTTTCTTTATGTAGCAACGTTTCTTTTCTTTTCTTAATAATTATTATTATTTATAAAATAAAATAAAATAAAACTATTTTATTTTATTATTATTTCTTAACTTAAATAAAATAAAACTATTTTATTTTATTCATTTATTTTATACAAGAGAATTTCTAATATTAATTATATTTTTGTGCTAGTAAAAAATATAATAATATATCATATAGATTATTTAATAAATTATCTCATAATAAATTAAATAATCATAAACGGAAAATATTATACTCGTAAGTGTGTGACCACATAGGTTCATCACTAAGCAGGTAGTAATTAATCTAATTAATTACAAATCAAGGTTAGCGTCTAGTAACACTCCTCGACGACTGGATAGTGTGAAGTAACAACCTTACAAAACAGAACATAGTTAAGGATAATGTATAATTACCTTCCATCATTACAACTCTGAATTATCCTAAGGTATGGTTTAACTGTCAAACCTTATTAGATAATCAACTATGTTACATGTCGATCATTAATGGTTGGTGAATGACTTCGAAAACTCCTTTTCCTCACTCATTCAATCGCCTTGGCCAAGGTTTTGAAACAATCATTAAAATCAATGACAACATAAAGTTCAAACTCATTACCTAGAGTTGATGGATCCCATCTTGACTCACCACTAATCATATAGGTACTTAATTATATCCAATGATCATTCAACTAGCATTTTTACACACTAAGTGTCCGACATCAAAATATAATAAGTGGCCTATTGATTACTATGATGATCTCAGGTAAAAGGAAAAATATACATTTAGATCCTTACAAGAATACCCCACTTGACAGTTCATAGGTAATATTAACCATTGAGAATTCTCAGTTTGGTCAGTTCAATGATCATATCTCTATATGCATCATCTATAAATGTAACTTAGTAAATGAGATCTACTAATATCTATCCAATAGATACTATTGCATATGTATTGATCTAACCGGATCATAAACGTCCTTATTTGATGATCCTATGATCAATAACATTTTAGATTAAATCCTAACGACTTGACTCTCATTATCATAATCTCTGTTATGATGGCAAGTGTATAAATTTAATCAAGGACTTATCATATTATAATAAAAACAATAAACATAATATGATAAAAATATTTTCCATGTTATTAATCAAAATTAATAATTACAAAACTAAAGTGTTCATTCTATTACATAACGATTGGGTCATGGGCATAATTCCAACAAATGCATAGTAAGGTTTGTTCTGGAATTCCATCTGCACCAAATCTTATTCTTCAAGCAATTTGTTTTAGTAATGTTCCTTGGTCCTTGTTATTGGATCCATGTACACCATGCTTATGAAAACTGTACCGTATCGGTAGGTACCGGCCGGTACTAGTACGGGTAAAAATATACCGAGGAAAAATTCCAATGGGTACCAACCGGTACTAAGGATTTTGGTATTTTTCGGACCATTCTGCAAAATTTTAAAATTTTCAGGGACCATTTTGCAAAAAATAAAAATTTAACCCTAAAAAAATCTACCCCCTTCTGGAGTCTTCTTCTCTCTTCTTTGGTTCTTCTTCTTCCTCACGCACGCCGCTGCTCCTCTCTTCTTCGATCTCTCTCTAGGGGTCTCGCCGTCTCCTCACCGTCGACGTCTTCTCTAGTCCTCCTCCTTCGAGTCTTCAACCTATGGTTTGTTTTCTTCCTTTGAGTCTTCGACGATTTGATCTCGCCTAAGCCTGCTCCTCCTCCTCGCCGGCTTTAGCCTTCTCCTTCGTCCTCCTCGAGTCTTCGATGGCACGATCACCTCAGCTCAGCTGGAGCACACGACCCGACGTCAACCCGGATTGGCACCGAAGACCTGATTGTTTTGGGATGTATGTTTTTATTTTTGTTTCATTTTTCATGGCATTTTGAAAATGATTGCTTCTGTGATTGTGTTAGTTGTTGGATTATGATGAATTTGGGGTTAAAAATTGGTGTTATTGTGTTGGATTTGGGAAAAATTTTGGAAGTTGATTTCGGATGAAAATGAGAAATCTGAATAGAATGAAAATTTGGAAATTTGGAAGTTGATTTGGATTTATTGTTTTTTGTCATTTGTGAGTTTTGAAATTCAACCGAAATTGGAAATTTGGAATTGGATTTTAGAATTGGATTTTGGTATTTTGCATTTTGGAATTGGAAGTGAATTGGAAATTAAATTTAAAATGGTGATTTATTGATTATTGAATGGTGGAAATTGGTTTGTGATTCATTATGGTATTAATATTGAATTGTTGAATTATTGATGAATGAGATTGAATTTGAGTTTGAGCAATTGAATTTGAGATTCAATTTGATAATTTGAAATGTTTATTTGTACATATATTTTATTTAATGATAATTTTGTGCTTATGGTTAACCTTATGTTTTAAATTTAAACTTTAAAGTTAAATTGTTGATGTTGATTAATTGATTGTTAAAACTTAAAATTGAAAGTTGATAATCAAAATCAAATCAACATTTAAACCTAATTGTAAAATTAATAATCAAATGTGAAATTAATAATTAAATGTAAAATTGTAAAATTCATAATCCAAATTAGTAAAATTGAATAAGCTTAACATTAATTGATACATTCTTAATATGTGTTAAATGGTAATTTATTTTTAATATTTGAGTATTGAATTTTAGCAAATAATCGATTAAGTATAAAATTATGAAATTAAAATTAAATAATAATTTGATTGTAGTTAATGATAGTATTTGCTTATTTGAGTATTAGTTTTAGGTAGGTAAATAATTAATTGACTATGAAAGTTAAAAGATGTTGAACTTTAATGAAATGGTAATATATATGTGTAGGGAATCATAAATGTTTAAAATTGGTAATGTTATCAAATTGTGATTTGTGAATATATTGTATACTTGTAGATTCCAATTTATACTTATAGTTATTAATGTCGATTAAGAATTATAAAAGCAACATATATTTAAGAACGAAATATAAAATAATGTATATAATATTATGGATTGTTAGAAATAGAATTATGAATGTCTTGTGATAATTAGGATTGGAAATTGTTAGAAATGGAATGGAATTATGAATGTTTTGTAATTGTTAGGATTGGAAATTGTTGTAAATGGAATGAAAGGAAATGGAATTATGGTTGTTTTGTAATTATTATGATTGGAAATTGTTGGAAATGAAATAGAATTATGAATGTTTTGTAATTGTTAGGATTGGAAATTGTTGTAAATGGAATGAATGGAAATGGAATTGTCATTGTTTTGTAATTGTTAGGATTGGAAATTGTTAGAAATGGAATGTAATTATGAATGTTTTGTAATTGTTAGGATTGGAAATTGTTGTAAATGGAATGAATGAAAATGAAATTATGATTGTTTTTAATTGTTAGGGTTGGAAATTGTTGTAAATGGAATGAATGAAAATGGAATTATCATTGTTTTGTAATTGTTAGGATTGGAAATTGTTAGAAATGGAATGGAATGGAAATGAAATTATGATTGTTTTGTAATTGTTAAGATTGGAAATTGTTGTAAATGGAATGGAATAGAAATAAAATTATGATTGTTTTGTAATTATTATGATTGAAAATTATTGGAAATGGAATGAAATTATGAATGTTTTGTAATTGTTATGATTGGAAATTGTTGTAAATGGAATGAATAGAAATGGAATTATGATTGCTTTGTAATTTTTAGGATTGGAAATTGTTGTAAATTGAATGAATGGAAATGGAATTATCGTTGTTTTGTAATTGTTACGATTGGAAATTGTTAGAAATGGAATGGAATAGAAATAGAATTATGATTGTTTTGTAATTGTTAGGATTGGAAATTGTTGTAAATGGAATGGAATGGAAATAAAATTATGATTGTTTTGTAATTGTTAGGATTGGAAATTATTGGAAATGGATTAAAATGAAATGGAATTATGAATGTTTTGCAATTGTTAGGATTGGAAATTGTTGTAAATGGAATAAATGAAAATGGAATTATGATTGTTTTGTAATTGTTAGGATTAGAAATTGTTGTAAATGAAATGAATGGAAATGGAATTATCATTGTTTTGTAATTGTTAGGATTGAAAATTGTTAGAAATGGAATGAAATGAAAATATAATTATGATTGTTTTGTATTTGTTATGATTAGAAATTGTTGCAAATGAAAAAACAATAATGAATGTTTTGTGATTGCTAGAATTGGAAATTGTTGAAAATGGAAGGAAGTGGAAATGATATTATGATTGTTTTGTAACTGTTGAAATTGTAAATTGTTGGAGTATGTTTTGTGATTATTACAGAATGATTATATTATATAAGATGGATATGAATGTTGTCATTATGTACTGAAATTATGTGTTATTTGTTTTTGTGTACAGATAAATAGAAGGAAGCTCAAATACTCCCAATCAACCTACTTCAGGAAGATATAGTGATCCAGCTTGGACTCACAGTGGTACAGTTGCCAGTCAAAAAAATCATACCATATGCTTGTTTTGTAATAAGCATTTGAAAGGTGAAAGGATTACTCGATTAAAAAGACTTTAGCTGGGGTTAAAGGAGATGTGGAAGCATGTAAAAAAGTAAGTCATGATGTGAAGTAGTAGATGAAAACATTGCTTGATGAACATCAGTTTGAGAAAGATAGAAGGGTAAGATTGAATTTCGAAATTGGTAGTGGAAGTTCGTTTTCTGGTTTTCGTGGTAATTATGAAAATGTTGAAAGTGGAAGTGGTACTGGTAGTGGTACCAGTAGTGTTCCATCTCAGCCTCAGGATCCTGAAGAATCTGATGTGAGGAATAGAAGAAAGCAAGCTCATAGTTTCTTTGTACCACAAACAACTCCTGGAGCTCAACCTTCAATTCGTAGTGCAATTCAATCAAGAGATGCGACTCACAATATCGATATGGTAGTAGCCAAATGGTGATATGATACAGGTTCGTCATTCAATGCCTCTCAGTCTTATTATTATCAACCTATGATAGATGCAATAGCCTCTTCTGGTCTAGGATACAAAGGGTCATCAATTGATGACTTAAGAGGTAAACTTTTGAGTTGTATTGTTTATGAAATTATAACTTATTTGGTTGAAAGAAGAGTGAGTTGGGCTACTTATGGTTGTTCAATTATGTGTGATGGTTGGACAAATAGGAGACAAGAACCTATTATAAATTTTTTGGTTTATTCTACAAATGACTCTATGTTTTTGAAATCTATTGATGCATCTGACCTTATTAGAAATGCTGAGACTTTGTTTGGGATATTTGATGAAGTTGTGAATGAAGTAGGGCCGAAAAACATTGTTCAGTTTATTATTGACAATGATTCCGCTTATAAAGTGGCATGTAAAAGATTGCAGAATACCTATAATTCATTTTTTTGGACTCCTTGTGATGCACATTGCATTGACTTAATGCTGGAGAATATATAGGATCCTAAATATTTTTCTGTTATTGATGAGACTATGCAGAAAGCAAAAAAAGTGACAAAATTCATTTATAATCGTGCATGGGTTTTGAATTTGATGATAAGGAAATTTACCAATGGTAGAAATTTGTGTCGTCCTGCTTTAACAAGATTTACAACAAATTTCTTATCACTTCAGTCTTTCGTTTTGCTGAAGAAGGAGTTAAGGCAAATGTTTACAAGTGATAAGTGGGTTACATCTCAGCATGCTAGGTCTAATGCTGGAATGGAGGTTTGTAGTATTATACTGGAAGATAGAAAATTTTGGTCGCAATGTCAATTTATTATCTGAGTTTGTGAGCCTTTGGTGAGAGTGTTTTGGTTGGCTGATAGTGAAGAAAAGTCAACAATGGGTTACATTTTTTATGCTTTAGAGAGAGCGACAGAAGCAATCAAGGTTAATTTAAAAAATAAGTCTTCTTTATACACATCATTTCTCTCAATCATTAATGAGAGAAGGGAAAGACAACTTTCTTATTCATTGTTTGCAGTTGGGGCATTTTTGAATCCTAGTGTGTATTTTAGACCGAAACTTGCAAAACAAGCTAAAGTTAGTAGATGAATGATTTTCACAATTACAACAACTATTTCACATAACGCAATGCAAGATCTTTTAAGCTCACAAATACAATTTTATAAGTTGTCTTATGAAGATTTTGGAATGCCAATTGCTATTCGACAAAAAAAAAACTTTGTCCAAGTATTATTTATTTTCTATTTCTTATTTGTTGAAAGTTAATTATCACTTTATTTTGTTTATAACACTACTTTTGTTATCTTATAACTTGTAGTTTCTTGGTGGGATCAATTCGGAAATTGTGTTCCATAATTGAAAAAGTTTGTAATGCGCATTTTAAGTTAATGTGTGAGTGCAACTGGGTGTGAATGAAATTGAAACATATTTGAATTTATCCACTTAAAAAAAGGAATACATTGGAGCATAAGAGGTTGAATGACTTAGTTTATGTTCGTTACAATTTAAAGTTTAGGAAAAGGTATGTTATTTATATTATTATCATTATTAATTTCGATATAATTTCTTATAATTTTTTAATAATTAAAGTTAATTATTTACTAGGAGTCTGAATAGCACAAGTAGTTCAAATGATCCAATTGTCATTGATAATATTGATGTTTTGACATATTGAGTTTCTGAAGAACCCAATTTGGTTGATGTGAATGATTTGAATTTGAAAGATAATCTTATATGAGAAAACATTAACATGTCATTTAGTGTATTAAATTTGAATGATAATGATGATGAAGCTCCTCTCAATGATGAGGATTTTGTACCAAATGATCACTGAGGTCAGTGCAGTTTTAGTGAATATCCTCCCATTGACGATTGAATTTAAGGTTTTATTTTTCCTCTTTTTTTAATTTTACTTGTATTTGATGTTTATGTTAAATTGTATATATGTAATGTAACTGTAATATTTTTGTTTCAGGTTTAACTTCTACTTGATTGTTTTTTCGTCATCAACTCTTTTATAATATTTATTGTTATTTTTATCGGATGTTTTAAAATGATAAAATTGTATTATTGTAATTTGTAAGATTTTAAATACCTTGTATTATTCTTAATTTGATGTGTGTATGATGATGATTGTCTTTGTTTATATTAATTGTGGTTATTATTTATATGTAAAATATTTAAAAATTATTGTTGTTGACTTATTTCATATTAATTGTCATTATTATTTATTATTAAGATTTTTGAAAGCATGGTTAATGTAAACAGTAAACTAGTAAAGTATACAGTACAATTATACAATATACTAATATGGACTATTTTGCAAATTTTAAAAAATTTAGGAACTATTTTATAAATTTAAAAAATTACCCGAAACGGTATCTGGTACCGACCGATACCGACACAGTTTCGTTCCAGAATCCAATCTGGTACCAAGTCCGATACGGTATTCATAACTTTGATGTACACTGTGTAGCTGTAGTCAGAGATAGTAGTGGGCCAACCCGGTCAGAAAGAAAAATGAGTGAAATCTTCCAGCTCGATCAGAAAGAAAGTGAGTGAAATTTTATGTTCTTCTATCATAGACAAACCCTATGTCATTCATGCACAACCACAAATTTCAAGTTGTGCATGGATAGAACAGGGTTGATCTTGAATAAAAGGAATAAAAGAATTGATTTTGAAAAAAAAGGGATCGGGCTCAGCCAAAGGTTAGTTTCGATTAGGCCATAAAGGTAAGGCCAGAGGCCAGAGGCCCAAGCCTGATAGGTTTGAAGCCCGATTAACCTTGGGTTTGGGCTAGCAACATTTTTCATTTTTTAAAAAATGTTTATTTTTTTGAAAATTTTAATAAAACTTTATTTAATTAAAATGTATTCTATTAATGGATGAGGATATGATTATAATAATTGAGAGAAAAATATTATAACAAAAGTTATCAATTCAATTAATTGAAGTTCTGAATTTTCCATAATAAACAAGTATATAAAACATACAAATATTGATCAAATCAATAAGATAAAACTAAATTTATTAATGAAGGAGGATATGATTATAGGAGACAAAAGAAAATTAAAATGATCAATTCCATTAATTGAAGTTGACATTTCAACCGATTAATAAAATTGAGATTTCATAATGAATGAATATATAAAACGTACATTTATTGATAAAATGAATAAGATGAAACTAATTTCATTAATAGAAGATATGATTATAGGAAATAAAAGAAAATGATTATAATTAAAGTGATTAATTTAATTAATTGAAATTATGAATTTCAATTAATTGATAAAATGAGATTTTATAATAAATTAATATATAAAACATATATATATATATATATATATTGATCAAATTAATAAAATTAAACTAAACTCATTAATGAAGGAGGAGATGATTATAGAACATGAAAGAAAAATTGTAATTAAAGTTATCAATTCAATTAATTGAATTTATGAATTTTAATTGATTAATAATGAGATTTCATAAAGAACTAATATATAACATATGTTTATAAAATGAATAAGATGAAAACAAATTCATGAATGGAGTAGGATATGATTATGGGAAATAAAATAAAAATATTATAATTAAAGTGATCTATTCAATTAATTAAAGCTATAAAACTTAATTGATTAACAAAATTTGAGATTTTTAAATCATAATGATAAAATTCATAAATTGATGACATAATTTAGAAAATGATTATCCAAAATTTTGAAGTGATACAATTTACAAAAATTAAGATAAAATCATGATGTAGATTGGGGATTAGAGAAAGTAGATATTAGGTAGATTGAGAGAGCAAGAATCGTTGTAGTTGAGATCGTCAATTCTTTGCATCACTTCTTTTGTATGTAGAAATATTATATTTAGTAATGTAATATCAAAATAAAGGAATAATTAAAACATGGTAATGATTAATAAATAATTAAATATATCTTTATGTTAGAATATTTTATCAAAATAATGTTTATTTGATTGGTGAATATGACTAGTCACTTCTGCATTAATACTTGGGATTGTATTAACATATAAATTTTAAAAACAATATAAGTTAAGATAAAATGAAAAATAGACAAAATTGATATATTTAAAAAGAATTTATCTTTAATATTTTCATCATCTAATCAATTTCAAGCATACATAAAAGTTTCTATAGTACGAGGATAAAATAGAGCACGATGAGGATTAATAGCCCAACAAACAAAGTAAAACACATTATGAAGCAATAGTAGATGATGAAATTGTTAATAGGTCTCATGCAATTACTTGCATAATCAAAAAATTATTTCTACAACTCTTCCACTATAATAATACATTGAACTATATACTTTCAACTTCGACCACACATTATTCCATCAGATATTTATCTAACTCCACTATATTGTATGAAGTCTTAAACCTTTTTTCTTTTTGTAAAATTTTAAAGTAAAAGTAATAACTGTTTCTAGAAGATGAGCCCGAACTTAAAATTGAAGGCAGAACTAAACAGTTTAAACTATTTTGATTTTGATTACAAATTTTGTTTATTATTAGTTGATAATCATTAAATAAATGATACCATAATTATTTAATGACATCTACATATTTTGAGCTCATTCACTGTTCAATTGTTTAATGACATGTACATGTTTTGAGCTCATTCACTATACAACACATTTTATATAGAATTAATTTCCTTTATTTTGTATTCAAATCCAACACAGATGTGATTGTAATAATACGCTCATTTATATACTAATAAGAATTTAATTTTTATATCTACTCAACATAATTCAAATAACTTCATCATAATCGAACATCGAATTAGATAAAGTTTTCTTTACCCCACATATGATGCTAAAATAAAAAGTACAAGATTGGATATTTTATTCTTAAGAATAATTCAGTGTTATCATAAAATAATTTCAACTTTGGGTAAAGTTCTCTAATGGTCTTTTATAAGCATCCAATTGTATTAAGAATCTCATTGTCTCAATTTGATAAACATATCTACGTTGCTGACTCTTAGGCCTAGTATCTTAAAAGTTAAGTTTTATCTGATTAGACAATTCAATTCAGCTGTGAACGGCATGGTATGTTCTGGAATTGCATCTGCACCAAATGTTATGCTTCAGGCAATTTGTTTTAGTAATGTTCCTTGTTCTTTGATACTAGATCTATTTACACACTCTGTAGCTGTACAAAGTAGATTCCCGATTTGAAGAATATTGTGATATGGAAATCGAGCTAACTAGTGATTCTATGCTCTCTTCATTTTCTCCTTCTGATGCACGTGGACGTAATCTTTGCCTCGATTCATGGTAGTGGGATTCTCCTCAACGAATCAACTAATGCTTTTTGAAAGAAATCTGAATCCTACTCGTTGATAATTGCTAATCGCTAGAGAAGTAAGAGTAGAAGGCAAATTACAGGGTAGTTTGATCACGTGTAATGAGTCTAGACGCTTGATAAGGTTGTGCAAGTTGACATATTTTGCTAAACTTTCCTTTTCGACAACATTTTCAGCTGTTTTGTTGTGCAAATTACAAACATAAATGAAGCAACTCCGGTCATTTGACGGTAGTGTTTGTACTTCAAAATTTAAGAAGATCTAGCAAAGTACCAAATGAGATGATCCAAAACTAATCTGTTTTACCTCTTTAAATGACAACTTTAATATTTAGTTTTATCTCACTTACCAATTCAAACATACATTAAAAAATAACAGACTTAAAAACAAAATTTATAAATATTAATGAAATTCAATTTATTATTTTAAAGAGTACGAAAGTAGCTTCCCGTGACATTGGACGGGCGAAAGATATTGGAATGAGGAATATTCGTATGCGCGGACGGTGCACAAGTTGCACAAAGAACAGAAGGGAAATGGTAATTCATCGGGATTCTTAACAAGGTACTTTCGTCATAGTAGCCAACCATCCATATATTCTCCAATAGTATCTAATTCCCATTCTCGTTGGAATTTCAAGGTTTAGTCGTAGAGTACGCTATTCTTTCTGTAAACATCTATTAGGCATTTGGGTTATCCAGTGACAGAGTCAGAAGTTTAAGATAGGAGGACTCAAATATTTAATTTTTTTAAATCTTGGAGGGCCCAATGTACTAATAGACTTCAAATAATTTCGTTTTATATATATATATATATATATATATATTAAAATAAAAATATTTTTTAAAAAATATTGAGAGGCCCAGTGCACCATGGGCCTCCACGTAGCTCCGTCTATGGGATTACACGTTTGGATATATCTAAGGTTGGCATTTTAAATTTTAATTATGGCTTTAGATCAACGAGATTCGGATTGATTACTTTTTTAAAAAATATAAAAGAGTAAAAGCAAAACCTAAACAGTGAGCCTTGGAGTTAAGACCTCCCATAAATTCTAAAAAAGGATAGCAAGGCATCCCTAAGGGAGATACTATAAATTGGTAATTCTGAAGTCAAAAGATTCCGCATTATAAGCAATCAATGTAATGATTTCTTTCATGAAAGACATGACGGAGATGAATCGTTTAAGATTTAGCTAGTAAAAATGAATAACCTTTACTAAGGAAGTGTTATAGGAAGATTTTGAACCTGAAAATGAAAGAATGTTAATAACAATTAAGGAATCAACTTCTAGCTTAACTTTATGATAATCCACATCTTAAGTCAGAAATAATCATGAATAAACATCCCATAGCTCAGCACCTAGCGGCGAGCGGCGAGCGGCGAGCGGCGAGCGGCGAGCGGCGAGCTACTGGGATGATCACTTTATAAGTAAAATCAATCTGAGTCTCTCGCCGCTAGCAAAAGAGCAAACCTTTTTAGCACGGATCTAAGGTTGTGTTTTTAGCTTGACCATGATCTAACTTGATGTTAAGTTGAGTTCATTTAATTTTAGGTTGGGTTCTAATTTTTTTAATTTAAATTTAACATAAAATTTATTTCTAAACAGGATTAACATAAAATTTAATGAACTCAACTTTCAAATTTTTATAAAAAAATTTTAAACTTCAGATAAAAATTATAAGTTATACCTGAGTTGTTAAATTTTTTTTAATGAAAATAATATCATTTTAAATAAAATATGGTTGTTTTTAAATTTTAAATAAAAAATAAAAAATATATATTTAAATTTAGTTATCTGACAGGCTACGATAGGCGTTCAGTGTGCCAAACCCAATACGAATTCTTTTTTTTTTGTTGAAAAGAGTAAGAAATTGGAATTAATACTCAAAGAAATTAAACAAGAAAGAGGGAGGATTAACAAGCCACTCCCCCCGATCTACACTTGAACGTGTTGCAGCAACCAAGTGGTGTGCAACAACATTCGCAGATCGATGAATAAAAGAGACATTCACATGAACCATCTCTGACAAAAGAGCTTTACAATCAGCTATCACTACCCCAAAACTGGAATTATCAATATAAGAAACAGCATTGACTGCTGTCGCTACTTCCAAACAATCCGTTTCCAGCAGAACTGGTGACCAAGAATTTGTCATTATCCAACTCAAAGCTTCCTTCACCCCCACTGCTTCAGCATCCCTAGCACATAAAGCTCCATCTTTAATTACATTCTTAGCAGCTACAAACCCACCCTCCTGTAGGAAAATCCCGGTGTGAGCATCACATGCCTACGGTGCGGAAAAACAAAAATTTTTATTCCAGGACCTTCCCGAAAGTCAGGATCCATGTGTCTATATAACAAACTCAAACCATAACGGCCAAAGGAGACCGTCTCTAACGGTATCCACGCAGAGATCAGAGAACCTAACCGGGACAAACCCTTTGACCCGGGAATAGCTAGAACAAATTAAAGAGTGCTAGCTCTTACCTTTGTCCTTGGAGAGCTTGAGAAACGATGGAGAGAAGGAGAAAACTTGGAGAACAAAGTGATGATCGTTGGAGATGAGAGATGAGAGGAAAAACTCTTTCTTCCTTCTCTTTCAAAACCCACGAAGATGATCATCCAACTAAGACCAAAGAAACCCTTTCCTTTATCTTGCTTTTTCTATAAGCCACGATCATCATCTACATTCTACCTTTTTCATTTTGTCTTTTAGTCATTAAATGCTTTATGACTAAGCATAAATAAGGAAGCTTCCTTTCCTTCTTCCATCTACCACGTTGCAACATATATATATATATATATATATATATATATATATATATATATATATATATATATATATATATATATATATATTATTTAATTAATTAATAACATATATATATGTATATATAAATGTCAAGTGGTCCAACACACTGGGTTTGGTCCTACTACCTACCAAGTCCCTTATATGGAAAAACCACCGAAAATTCTTTTCAAAGAATATCGATGTTGCGATCTCATAGGACATATCTCGATCTCATCGGGATCCATTTAATCCTATTGCTTCCATATATTGGATCTCTATCCAAAACTATTTTACTTAATTCTCCGAGACACTCTTATGCGTGTGACCCATTAGGTTCCCGGTTATGTTGGCCACTTAGATTAACACTTAATCTGAGCAAGTCATGAGCGATATCTAGCAACACATCATGACCCCCAATTGACCGGAAAGTAATTGGTTTGACGAATGAAGCTATATTCATCATGAACCATATTACGAACCTTTCCATAGACAATTTTCGTGCAATTCGTCCTTTCACCATGTTATACTCCACTTGGTTATGAGTATGGGCAATGTGTCAACTCTTACTAGATCGACTACGCCAAATCTAGTCCAGTGATATCGCTTCTTGTCTTGGGACTCATTACTTTATATGTCATCAAGACACTCTTCATGACATATATATCTCTACCGAGATTTATAAGTAATGACCCGACAAGAGGCCATGGGTATCATCTTTTGCTATCACATAAGTGGTGAATCCTTTATTGGCTACTCAATTACCTTCGAATACCTCAAGCTGTACCCAAGCACCACCCTATGAGCGACCTCTGTAAGGCAACAAAGAATGAAGTCAAAGCACGTAATCAAGATTCAAGATATCCTCGAGCACCTCAAGTCTAAGGATACTTGCACCATTGCTATGATGAGATTATCACTGACATTAAAATATGACATCCATGTGATGATCTCATAGCAGGTCATCCAATGTACTTACTACCTCTAGTAAGCATCCACATCTCAACCCTAAATATCTCATATTTACAGCTTTTGAGATCCACTGCTTGACCAAATCAAGGAGTTTGAGATGTGCTAGTCTTTCCGGATTACCGATGTCCAGTCTCAGTAATCCTATGACTAGGGATAATTTAGATACTGACATAATTGCACATGATATGAATCTCAGTAGTATGATCACATCACAATTTCCTTCATGCTATGTCATATATCATAGACTTCATTAATTTTCTTATTGATCAATATCAGTTCATTAATAATGAACAGTAACGTAATAAAATATGCCTTTATTTATTTATTCATAAAGACTGTACACAAATTTGTACAAAATGCGCTAAAGGCGATTGCCTTCAGGGTACTACTATAACACCTCCGAGTCCCGCACAATCATCCCAATACCAAACTGCAGAATTGGTAAGGCTGTAGTAATATCAACCTTTAACTTCAACACTCCCTGTAACATCCCATCTCCGACGGGAAGGGTATTTTAGTAAATTGGGACGGGTTAGGAGTGTTGAACTCTATCGCGGCATGAACATATATCAAATAGCCTCTATAATGATGATTGTTTTGTATATGCACATGGTATACATGCATTCATGAATTTTCCCGGCTTAAGTGTTAAAGTGAGATCTTTTGTGAAATTGGTGGGAAGATTGTATTTGGAAAATTATTACTGAGTGCCCCAATTGTTTAACGTTGTATTGTAATTGGATCACTAAAATTGTATTATGTTTGAAAATGATTTCATATTAGAGTGGGCCCAAATTATTTATTGAGATCTTCGCACTCGATTGGTCCCAAAAAAAAAAAATACCGAGTTTGAAACTGCATTGACTGCTCTAGCATACCACCCTCGTGAGGCACGGGCTCGGATATCACCGTCGATGTCGGGTTCGGGTCTTGCGGGAGTGGGATGCTACACTCCCACCTGCGGTGGACTCCAGTGTACGACCCTGCTTCTAGAATCCCCCCCACCATGATCTGTGAACTCATTTCTCTGCACTGACCGCCACACCTCAAAATCACCCTTAGACCGCCCCAAACAATGCGCAGGGTATGTGAACTTTTGCTGCCAAACCCATCTATTGCGACTCTGCCAAATGTTCCAGCAAACATATATTCCAAAAGCCATATCCCATTTATTAAACAAAGAGGTAAAAGCATCCAACCAACCCAAAAATGACCTTACCTGCGGATTAAACTAGCCAAGAGGGCTCAAAAGCCAATATATGGAGAATTGTCTCGGAGCTCCTTTGACAAAGCGGACACACATCAGCAACAGGCACATGTCTTGTGAATAGGCGTTCCCTTGAGGGTAATATATTAACACCTGCTCGCCATAAAAAATTCAACATAGAAGAAGGAATTTTACACCGCCACACTCTATTCCAACAAGACGATTGAACCGATACTTGGTCATACTGTCCTTGCCATGTAAGGGATTTATAGGCACTCTTAACTGTATATCCACCTTTACGTTCAAATTTCCAACATAAATCATCTGCTGTTTGAGACCTTCCTAAAGGAATCGATAGGATAGCAGTGGTATCTACTGAATTGAACACTCTTGAAATGAGTGGGACATTCCATGAACCATTTAGTATAAGATCCGAAACCTGAAAACATCTATTCCGAAAAACAAAATCTGAAGATGGCTTAAAACCTTCAAGAGAAGGTAGCCACGAATCTAACCAAATAGAAGTATTCCTACCATTTCCAATTCGCCAGCATAATCCAGATCGCAACATCGGAATAGTGGCTAAGATACCTCTCCAAACATAGCTAATATTTGATTTCTCTGTTGCATTCAAAAATGCTTTACGGAAATATCTTGCTTTCAAGAACCTTGCCAACAGAGAATCTGGAAAAGTAATCAGCCTCCAGCCAATCTTTCCCACCATAGCCTTATTAAATTGATAAATCTTCTTAAAGCTGAGTCCTCCAAACTTTCGAGGCAGAGCAAGCCTGTCCCAGTCTAACCAATGTATACCCCTCGTATTCTCTTTGCCTTTTACCCACCAAAACCCAGCCATCACCTGTTGAATCTCAGCACATAAAGTCTTTGGAAGCAGAAACATACTCATTACGTAATTCGGTAAAGCTTGCAGCACAGACTTTAAAAGAACCTCACGACCCGCACGCGTTAACAATCTTTTATTCCATGAATTTAAACGTGTCCACACTTTATCTTTGACGAATTTCAGAACCTGCCTTTATTTCTACCAACAACAGTGGGTAAACCCAAGTAGAGTCCCAAATCAGGTTGTTCCTCAGCCCCAAACAACTGGCAAATGGCTTGCTTATTACCATGCACCGACAGAACCAAATGCACTGAGACTTTGAATAGTTAATGCTTTGCCCTGACGCTGCTGCATAATTGTCAAGCAAAGTCTTCAAAAAATCCGCCTCCTCAAGCTTAGCATCAAAGAAAAAGATGCTATCATCTGCGAAAAATAAATGGGAAATAGGAGCAGCTAGTACTACTTTACATCCATGAATCAGTCCCCTCTCCACCCCGTCACCAATCATCTTGGACAAGACTTCCGTACACAATATAAAGAGATATGGAGATAGTGAGTCTCCTTGCCTCAGACCACGTTGTGGAAAAATCGGGCCAATTAGATTGCCATTACATAAGACAAAATATTGAACAGAGGAAACACAAGCCATGATTAAATTCACCCACTCTGTATCAAAATCCCACTTCAAAAGCACTGCCCGCAGAAAAGTCCATTCCAGCTTGTCATACGCCTTGCTTATGTCTATCTTTAAAGCACAATGACCATGCTTGCCCCGTTTCTTGCCACTAAAGTAGTGCATAACCTCAAAAGCAATAATGCTATCATCTTGGATACTGCGACCCGGCACAAACGCACTCTGATTCACAGAAATCAAACCAGATAATAGAGTTTTCAACCTGTTTGCAACCATCTTCGACATAATTTTATAGAGGACCTTACATAGAGAAATTGGGTGAAGATCTGTCATCCTCACAGGGGTAGCCTTTTTCGAAATGAGCACTATAGCTGTATCATTTAACTGGACAGGAATATTCCCATCTGCTAAACTTGTAATACAAAAATCTGAAATATACCCAAAAAATGTTGGTAGAAACCTGGATTAAATCCATCTAACCCAGGCGATTTGTCCACTTTCATACTGAATACTGCCAACCGCACCTCATCAACAGTATATGGAGCAAGCAAAAAATGATTATCATCATCCGACACTAACTGAGGTAAAATGTTGATAATGTGTTTGATCAACAAAGACTCGATTTGTAAATATTAGAGAAATAAGACAACATAAGATCCGACAGACTTGAGTTCCAATCATACTGGTTACCCTCGTCATCAGAGAGAGATTCAATTCAGTTCTTCCTTTGCCTAGCAGTAGCAACCGAATGAAAATAGCGGGTATTCCGGTCTCCTTCTTGAAGCCAAAGGGCTTTTGCCCTCTGCTTCCAAAATTTCTCTTTGAAATCCAAGAGTTCGAACAGCCGAGCATTAACCTTCGCAAACCGTTCTCTACTAGCCACGTCCTTCAATTCGAATCATTTTGATCTCTTTCTTCAAGAATCAATTTCCACTCAGATTCCTTCGAAAACGCTTTTCAAGAATTAATCTTTAGCCCACACTGCTCAAGTCTTTCCATAATATTTTCTCGATTCACCCCTACCCAACTTTCCGTCACTAAACGACAACATTCTGGTTCCTTTGCCCACCCATTTTCAAATCAAAAAAGAGGAACCCTATCCCTTGGAAGGAAAAGCTTTACCTCAAGAATAATAGGTAAGTGGTATGAAGAAGAGAAATCCAAAATACTTGCTGTAGAGAAACGGAAGTGATGTCGCCATAGGTTGGAGACTAGGATACGATCCAGTTTGGCTTCTGTCCAATCCTCTCCTGATCGACCATTATCCCACGTGAATTGATAACCCGACATCTTGAAGTCATGCAATCCCGCATCCACCATTGCGGCCCTAAACCCATTAATGAGTCTAGTAGGTTGGGCTCTACCTCCCCTCTTTTCATGTTGGGCCAACAGATCATTAAAATTACCTAGGCATACCCAGGGTAAATCACTCTCACGAGACAGCCTTCTTAAAAGTTGCCATGACTCATGCCTATGGTTCCTATGTGGACTGCCATAGAAACCGGTGAGTCTCCAAGACCCAAGTCCAGGCAATTCAACAACCAAGTCGATATGAGAAGAGGATGAAGAAAGAAAAGAAGAGGAAATAATGTCTTTCCAAATAAAAGCAATACTACCGCTACGACCAATTGAGTCAACATTCACATAACCATCGTAACCCAAAATGTCCTTTATTTCATTAATACGAGTAGAAGAACAACGAGTTTCAATAAGAAAAATAAAACAAGGGCGTTTGTCCCTAACAATTTCTTGAAGCGCCAGACGCTTCGTGGTTACCGATGCCACGAGCCCAACTTAAGCAACTCATTTCTATCGGCGGGACTGGTTCACGAGTTCCACCGCTGGTTCGTTTTTTGGAGGCTCTGACTTATCTATTGAATTGTCATGCTCCATTGGTTGAGATGTATCTTTGTCCTGACCCATTCTGCGTCTTTTTGGATCAGTGAAAACAAACTCTTGGGCCTTCCCATTATTAGTCCCATTGGCCATATCGGAAGATTCCCCTTCTGCATTAGGAATGCCTTTATCCCCGCCGAAATCTCCTCCCTTCCTTCCATTCAAGTTATGATTTGATGACGAAATATCCTCCTGACTTTCAGGAGAAACATTCGGGTTTCCTAGATTGGTACTCCTCATAACCGCCACAATCTCCTCAACCGTCGGCGGTGTATCACGCAACCATCGAGCTCCAATATTTCGAACTTTCCGACGAGGATCAACTCTCAATTCCGGTCCAAATTTCCGTTCAATAGGTGTCCCATTACTCTCAACCAGTTTGGGGCAAAAACGCTCTCTATGATCCATCAATCCACAGAGAAAACAAAAATTTGGGAGTTTTTCAAACTGGAAATTGGCAAAAAAACCTTGATCTCCCTTACGCCTGAGGTACATACCATTACTGAGTGGCTTCCGGACATCGAACTTCACCCTTAACCGCATAAAGGTCTTCACCTGATTCCTAAAACTAGCCGAATCAACCTCCACATACTCACCAACTTCATTGCCAATACGTTCAGCCACCCTTTCAAACCAATACCCATCGCGGAGATTATGCACCTGCAACCACATATACACATGAAAAAGCGGCACCAGTGAAGGATGCTTATACTCTCCTATCTTCTCAAGCAAAAGAACTTGGCCATTAAACGTCCAAGGACTCATGTTCATAACCCGATCCATGTCAACCACATGGTAAAAGCGAAACACGTAAAGGTTCTCATCCTCTATTTGCTGGACAGACATGCCAAGGGAAGGTCGCCATAAAGACGCTAACGTTTGTTTCAAAGCCATAAAGTTAATGACCTTTTCCGTCAAGAAACGCCCGACCAAACAAAGCTGACAGGACTGCGACTCTCCCTGGATCTCCTCCTCCCCAAAAACAATCTCATTTACCATCTCATCATCCATTGATAAATGAGACATGTCAACGGAAATATTATCCTCTGCCATGACAAGGACAAATAATAGGACAGAAACAGTAGAGCCAAACAGCGGTGAAAATAAAAAACCTTAAACAACCAACTCTAAAAAATGAGAGAAAACTCTCGTGACGAGAGACTTACCTATTTGAATCATCACTTCGTAAGTAAAATCAATTTAAAAACTCTATTTGAAATGATAATAAATTAAACGATATTTAAATCTCCTTTCTTTCAGTTGAGTCCTTTTTTTGATTAGCAATTTAAAATGAACGTATTATTTTGTACAAACAATTAAAATAATATTATTTAAACTTATAAATAAAATTAATCATATTAAATTAATAATTTTATTGAAATAATTCTATTAGGATCAAATTAGATTTAACAAGAAATTAATTAATTACGATAAAATTTGGACTTTAAAATAAATTTAAATGTAATTATTTAATTATATATTAAATCGAGCTTAATATGGCAATCCTTTTCATAATTGCGAATTTCATTAGTTAGTAGTTCATGCTATTAACAGTTAGTTGATATCATATTATACCAACTGATTTGTCCAATAAATAATATTACTTTAGAGATATCAATGGGTGGAACACCATAAATATTATTTTAAGAAAAATTAAAAAAACGACGCCATTTTTAAGTAATAGTCGGGTCAGTCAAGCCCTTTTTGACATTTCTACATTAGTTGTTTATTTAAAGATATTTGATAAAATTAGTTGTTTAATATTAGTGCTCATATAAAAAAATGACTTATGAAAGTCTCATTTTTAAAAATTTATAAAATACGAGTATTATACCTCAAGTACTTCTTTAGATATTATCATAAGAATTTAAATTTTAGATATTTAATTTCAAAAAATAAGTGTAACTATAATAAAATATAATAATAATAATAACAAAATTAAAATTATTATTATTATTATTACTATTACTTTTTCTTCATATTAATAAAGTTGATATTTGCTGAAAAGAAATCAATAATAAAAATGACAGCTTGAATAATTTGTAATAATTTTTAAAACAATTTTTTTCCTATTAATTTCTTAAAACAAAACACTTCTCATATGAGTATTTTAAAAACAATAGATTAAATTCAATATGCCAACTTAATTAACTAAATACTAAATATAATTATCAACAATTTAACGCAATCAAACAAATAAATTCCTCTTAATCTGACCAATCATTTGCGAACGACGCCTTACCTATTATTCCAATTTAATTTGCATCAAAACGTGGCCTTATGATGACAAAATCATCTTTTGTTTTGCCTTTTTCCTTGGTCCTTACTCTTTTCCCTTTTCTGCGTTTGTTGGAGTCAGAAAAGCACGGCTACTTGACTGACCATTCAGGTTTGGTGGGCTAGCCCATAGAGTTATTTAGGCGGAAGAGTTCGGCTCTACTGTCTCTATTGTGGTCTTTGGTGCCAGCATTTTACTTTTAACTTATCCGAAATGTCTAAACTTTTAACTTTGGATGTTCTTCTGATTTTGAGATAGTAATGATATGACTATTAAAAATATATACAGTCAAACATATTACATGTTTTTATAAAAAGAATTATTAACATGTACCACATTCATACTTGATCCAATTATTTAACTACCATTTTAATTATTTTTATGACAATTATGAGTAATATTATATAAAATATTTATAATTTAAGTAATACAAATATGCAATAGTTGGAATTCAAAAAAAAAAAAAATGGATCCAGATAAGTTTTTAGGGAAGCCAACCGTTGTGCGGATTGGTTAGTTAATTATAACTATCGTCTTCCGGTTGGTATTCATTGGTTTGGTAAGCCTGTTGCGGGTATATTGTCACTTCTGTTTGTCGACTCTGTTGGAGTGTTTTTACCCCGCGTCACCGCCTTGTAGTTTCTTCCTATTGGGCGTATGCCCCGTTTCATAGACCCAAAAAAAAATAAAAAAATCAAACAACAGTTTGAAGCCTGCAAGCATTACTTTCCTTATGGATTTGTTATCGACAGAAGCTCAGAATTGACACTTCCAATTTTAATATTTAAAAAATGCTGATGCCAAAAAGACTCGGTTCACGTTTTGAGAAGATGGATTGCGACCGTCGAGAGGAGCAGATCAGCAGACCCCTTTCACTTTCTTTTTTCTGATAAGATTACCTATTTAAGACAAAATTAATTTGAAGTTTCAATCTTGGCTTCTCTGCACCGTCTTCCAAGCCATGTCTCTGCTTTTCTCTTCGTCAACAAACGACGCTGGAGCCATACCTACCATTTTTTGCTTCTTGTCTCCTTCGTCTGTCTCTCAGCGAAAAACCCATTTTAGTCCTACAAATTTGAGAACTCTCTGCTCTATCTTTCAGAACAGAAATTTTTTTCTTGGTTTAGTCACCAAATTGTGAGCCAAAGGTACGCAAGTATAGCTGTATAGTCCCTTTCTTTCTCTCAAAAGTTCACTATCTGATGCTTGTAAACTGAATATTTCCACGTACTGCATGTTAGTGTATATATATGCAGTATCTGCGAAGGTGTAAGTGATGTCCGCAAAAGAAATGTTTTGATGATGTGTGAAGATCTGGATTGAAAACGATTGATATCTTAGCTCCCACTCTCTTTTCTTCTGTTCTCCAGATGATGGTCAGAACTGAAACATGAGTAGTTCCATGCTTTTAACCTTTTTTATATCTATTGATTTCTCAAGCCTCAGCATTAGTTCTTGCATGCTCAGTAGTCAGTACACCCATAAAAAAAAAAAAAACCGATCCTTTGGTTATTTCCATGTTTCATTTCATTGTTTGTGCTTTGCTTTTGATTTTGTGCGTTAGGAAACTCCGATCCAATTACAGGATGTTCCTTTCAGTTTTCTTGTGAGAATTTCTTTCTTCTTTTTTCCATATCTTCTGATGGTTTGTTTCTAGCTGGTTTTCCTGCAGGTGAAGAAAGAGAGCTTTAGGGACCTTGTGTGATGGTGAGATTCCTGTAACATCCTTGTCTTGATGCAAGAGCTGCCTTACTTTCTCTTCAGGGTACTCTGTCTCTTCCCTGGAAAACTCCATAGCTCTCTCTTCTAATCTGACATTTTCCTCAGACATTCTGTCTCTTTGTTGTTCTTAAAATTATATATTGTGTATGCGACTCTGGTGGAACCAAGCATGTGTTTGGATATAATGGTAAAAAGCGTTCGTTCTACCCCAGTAACATGAATTGCTAATGATGCAGCCTAGTCGCATCACCGTCCACGTATCCAGCCGTCCTCTGAATTCCCATGTTGCGTTGTGTTCAGTCTTGTGAACTATGTTCTATGATTTTTAAACCTATTTTAATCAACCCTTCTCGTCAAGTCAAATGGTCAAAAGTCCCTCCAAAGCTCCCTTGTGTTTAGACTTCTAGGACACTCCGATGGGGGGTGAGTGATCTTTATACACTTACACCCTTCTAGATATGAATGTAATGGTATGATGAGCCACATTTTGGTTACCCATGCAAGTAAGAACTGAAGCAACCTATAAAGGGTAACTCACATCACATGCCATATTTCTGTTAACATGGACACGTAAAATCCGGGGTACTTTTACCTATCTGTTATCAAATGACCCAAATGCCCCTACACAGGTTTTCTTAACCTGAGATCATTTTGATGATCGCAATCACAAGGTCTTGGACTCGATTTCCTTCCCAATGACCAACTGGGCTAGTTCTCGATCCTGGAAGCTCTTGTGGATTTAATGCTTCTTTTCTTCACTCTCTTAAGGAAGTTGTCCTGTGGGTGAAAATGTGAATGTGTCTAGAGATAAGCTGCTTGGCTGCCTAGAATCCACCAACGAATGTTAGGCCAAGAAGCTTGTTGCGTAGGGTTTTGGTGGCTGTCTCGAGGAAATTAGCCTCGACCCTAGTGCCTTTTTGTTTGGTCAGATGAGAGTCAGGCCTCTTCTTGGTTTCTAAACCCCAAACCAAATGCATTTGTTAAGCCTTAGTGTAGAAGGAAGGAAGGAAGGGGTAACAGTGGGATTTCAAGAGTTGGCAGGGTTTTAGACAAAGATAAAGAGAGTAGGACAGACATTGCTTGCGCAAATCTAGCTAATCTGGAGGGCTTTTGGAGCAAGTAAAGTGAAAGGCAAAATAGTTTTGGTGTTAAATGCGAAGAATTCAATGCTAAAATCCCGAAAACCAATCCAAATGCGTACAAAACACACCATTCCTCTTATTTTCTTGCCTACTCCCCCTCCTATCACTGCTACTTCTACTACTAGTGCTACATTTACTTGGCCTTATTATGTTTAGACAGGGACGCGCACAGTTGCCATTAGATGATGGGTATATTTACACGGTAAAGTCTCCAAATTCTGCAACGAGCCCTCTTGTCCTCAGCTTCTCTATTCACTCCCTATTATTGTCATTTTCTCTTCTCATTTCGTCTTTCCAAGGACGGACAAGAAGCAACAATATCAAAGACCACTCTCCGAGCAGTAGAGGGAAGAAGAAAGTAGAAGACAAAACACGTACAAACAGCACAACACTACCTATGTTTATGTTTTTTCAATCTTTTGGTTGATTATTTCATCATTTTCAGTTTGACCCTTTGCACTTACAGACACTTCTTTTATAGTTAATTTTCTTATGATAGTAACTTTGCAAGTTATAACGGCAGGCTTGGCGGTGGTGCAATATGGTGGGAGGTGTATCTGTTATCACTTGGAAAATTGAAGCATGTTTGATGATCTTTGACATCGGAATAATGGTGGTATTTCGCTTTTGCGAGAGATGGGCTGGTTTTACTAAGAATCCCATTTCGGCAACTGTTAAATCCTTGAGAAAAAGCTCTCTTCTTCTTCTTACTTCCCTGCAACTTCCTTAGCTTTCGGTAGAACGGTGTTGGACTCGGTGTGGTGATATTGGCTGGACGGCTCAATCTCTTTATTGTTAGAATAGTAGCATTTTAACTTTTGGCTTTCACCTTTAGTAGCTTGCTTTTTTCGGCCGATAAGGTCTATCTGGAATTTGATATTTTAATGTCCATCATGTGCAACCAGAAGCTGGCATCTTTTTGCTCGTCGTTCTTATTTTTTCTGTCTATCTTACTAGATATACTAAACCAGTCTTTTGGCATCTTACCCCCAGCCGAAGCAAAACTAATTAAATCCCAGTTTCACTTGTATGATTGAGAAAAGGTGGTGAAAGTTTAATGGCACTGTTGCAGATAATGTGGAGCACCTACCCCGTTAAGGAGTTTGGTGAGTAGAAGCTTTAATCTTTTTGGGGTCCCCTTAAAATGATGCAGACTTCAATGCTTCAACACTGTTCCATTATCGATTCAAAATCACTGTCAGTCTTCGCTTCTGTCCCTTTTACTTATTTATTGTATGATTTTCTTGGGAAATGTGGGGATCTTACAGTAAATGTTGTGATTTAAATCCCCTCCCAGGACTTGTTCGGTCATTATCGTCCGCATGTACATTCCCACTTGAAAAGTTTGTACAACCAAGAAGCTATATATTCTTATAAATTTCCTCTTCCATGATTTGTCGAACTCATGGCCTTATACTCCTGTTATACTCCTGTTATGGTTTACCTTTTGCAAGTCTCTTTGAGTGGTTGGAGTTTTATGAAGGTGTGACTCTTCAGCGGTTTGGATTTATGAGATGACAATGCATCATTTCTTGTCTAGTGGATGCTGAAACCGCCGGTCTAGTGCCCCCTAGAGTTTAGGCTGTTTTCTTGCAGATTCGTAGCCTAATTATGTGACGTAATAGTCAGCTCTTAGTTGTGTCTCTATGTATTGAAATGTAGCAAGCAAGAGTAAAACAAAGATAAAACAAACTAGAAATGTTTCCAGGTCTCAGTGACAATAAATGGTTCACGGACATGTCCAATCATTGATCACTTCCGATCTGGGTGTGTTCATCCATTTGGTTATGAGCATCTCTGAGCTGTATACAGCTTGATCTCTGAAGGGCTTTTCATGGACTATGAGGCAGGATCTGAGAGCAGATGCATAGTGTATTTAGTAATGGTGGCAAGTTTGAGAGTCCTGTTGAATCTTTGTGGTTAGTGGGATTGTGGTTGTGATGCCAATATGAGTTAATTCTCCACTTGATTGATTGCCAACTTCACTTGTATTGCCTAAACAGTTGAGTTCTGCAAAAACTGGGCACTAAGATACTCTGCTTTGCTTTGTTTGAAATAGGCCTCCATAGTTGGGATGTTAATGGTAGAAATTGCACCAACTTGCATTCCATGGTTTTGTATAACTATTCTTGACAATCCGTATGATAATTAGTAACGAAGAAATCAAAATCAAAATAAAAATAGGAATTAAAATAGGAATAAAATAAATGATTTCGCGAATTTGATATAAAATTAAATGGTAACCTTACACGAGTCAAGAATGTAGTAATGGGATACAAGTTAAAGTGAGATGAGGCTTAATTGGTTTGAATATGTGAAGAGGAGACATCTAAATACTCAAATGAAAATATGTGAAAAGAAAAGATTGTAGATAGAGTCTGTAAGAGGAAAACAGTAAATCTTAAGAAAATTTGAGGGAAGATGATAAAAGTAATATGATTCTACTTAAACTTATTTTTATTGATGTATGAAGATATGGATAAAAGATCCCTTTTAAAAATTCTTGTCGTTTTACAAGTCTGTTAGCATTTTCTTCTTAAATTTAACATAATTATTTAGACAAAACTAATTATTTATTATTTTTACTACTATTATTGTTGTTGTTATTTTAGTACTTTATTTTTATTATTTATTTATTTATTTTACTTTAGGACATTGCGAAACAACTTCTACTAATTAGGGGCAAATTTATATACACTAGACCTCCCAAATATTGCATTTAGGAAATTTTGATAAGGTGATTATTGTCGTCGTTGTTGTAATATTAAATATTAAGAATGATAATAGACATTTTTTAATAATGAACTATTATATGACTTATTTTATAAATAAATAATTAAAACTTTTTTTATTTTATAAATATTAGTTAAAACTTTAAATGATTTATAAAATTGTTAATTTTAAATAATGATAAATAATTTATGATAAGAATATAAGTATTAATAACATATAATAAATAATAGCTAAAACAAATATAAAAGATTACATTTAATGTTTGGTTCTCACGGATTAAAATTTGAATCGAACGTTCTTGTTATGCTCCATGTGATCGGTACCGCTACAGTATTAGCTTCAACGTCAAGATACCTGCAAAACAAGAAAGACACGTCGGAGGTTGTGTTCCGATTGGCCCCTCCGACGCTCAAGTAAGGTTTTTTGGTGAAGGTAGGTCTGCTATAATCAGAGAGAATTGGGGTTGTGATTACGTCATCATATGGGAGAATTATACCTTATATATGGGATGGATGCTAAGGTTAGGTCTTTACGTGTGTATGGGGGTCTCTCTCATGCGGACGGGCTGAGAAGAGCATGGATTGAGCTTGGGCTTGACATAGCCATTAGGTAGGAGAGGATCTTTGAAGAATGGATCGATCGGCCCACAAGTAGTTTTGACTGGGTTTAGGCCCGACACGGCTGACCCGACCATAAGCCCCCTACTCCTCGAGTCTGAGAGAAAAGAAGGGTCGGAGGAGTATATAAAGGTTTTGTAGCTCGTACGTTGGACGATTCGCAACTGGGGCGATCGGTCGCACATCGAGGCGTAGCTCGTCAGTAGGACAGCTTATGAAGTGGTTAATCGGTCGGGTATTGCCGTTGTGGCTCGGTCATGGGACAGCTCGGGCAGTCCCGATAGATCAAATGTCGACCAATTATGCGTGACTGCTCGGATATCGACCGGTTCTGCGTAATTGCTCGGATGCCGACCGGTTGACTGAGTGCCCCAACTGATCGGCCTCGGCACTTATTGCGCGACAGTTCGCGCTGAAAAAGATCGGGTGTTTATCATTGGCGAGCGTGCGGAGCATTTATTGTAGACGGCGCGTCTTTGTCGATGACTTTTCGAATCAAACGATCGTCCTCATAACCGTCGTGATGATATCATGTGTACTTTCATCGACGTGTCGCTCCGGTTTTGAATAACCCTGATTCTCCTTGGTTCGGATTCTGCCGCGTGTCCGAGCCTGCTCGGATTTTCTTCGCGTGTCGAGCTTTGATTGAATGTTCCTTCTACCGACCCTCTATAAGTATTCAGAGTCGATGAGTTGCGGCGTTTTTTACCGTTTGCCTTCGTTCTCCAGCTTACGTTTTGCTTTCACTTTCTCTTTATCGTTAACGGTTTCAAGAAATTTCTTTTACTCCGTCGTCAGATTTCCTCATTTCTAATCTCTAAATAGGTACGTCCTTTTTCTTCGTTCATTCTTCATTCCTTTTTCTTGGTAAGCATGTCGACGGGTAGTTCCAGAAGTATGATAGGAGGTATCGAGGAAGTGTCGACCAAAGAAAGGAAAGACGGGTTGGTTGTGGAGTCGCCGCCGAGAGGTGAGTCGAAGATGAGGTTGGGAGAGCTGCAACGGCTGATCATTAGGTGTAACATTCCTACATCCTGGGGGCCTAGGCTGGCTATCGGTAAGGAACGAATCTTCAGCAATCTGAGTGGGTATTTCGCTATTTCTGAGAGTTTTTTCTCGGTTGGTGGCATGAGGCTTCCATACGCCCCGATTATTGACGAGGTGTGTATCGCCTATCAGCTGATGACGAGTCAGATCCCTCCGAATGGCTGGAGGTTTATTGGTGGTTTGGCCTTGCTATGCCATCATTTCGGTTGCCCTCCGTCAGTTGACATCCTCCGCCATTTCTTAAGAATGGGTCAGAGCTCCATAATTGGGGCTGGGATTCCTCATTCTCAGTACAGGGATGCCCGATATCGCCCAGATGGAACTCCCGGGAAAGTCACTTCTTGGCATACGAAATACTTCTTTGTGAAGCCCCCAGGATCCTCCTTCGAAGCTCGACCGTGGAGGTACCCTCTAACCGAGCAGTGGAATGACGTGTCGACCATGTCTCTTAGTAGAGAGGAGTGGGAGGTGGTCGGTCGTATAAAAGAGCTCGACAGATACGACTTTACTCGGCTCATTCAGGGATACTTCGGGGGAGTCTCGGCCAGTTCTTTTCTCATTGACCCCCCACCACGAATTAGCGAACTAAGAGAGGAAACTGCCCCGTCTGGTTGACTCCTCGTGATCGAGCTAATTGCTGTATTTTTTAGTATTGGTCTTACCTTCTAACTTAATTTATCGTTGTGCAGCCATGGTGAAGATGGGAGATGGTCCTGCCCGAACTTCCAAGTCAAAGAAGCAGGCCGCTCAGAAGAAGAAGGGGAAAGAGGCGGAGACTAGTGAGGTTGTGGCTCTGTCTGTGGGGTTGGGCTCCTCCGCAGTGTCGACGGGTGTTCCACCTGCCGGGGACCGTCCTGCTGATTCGGTGTCATTGCCGATTGTGCCGGTCGGCGCGGGCCAAGTAGTTCAGGTAAAGGAGGAGGAGGAGGAGGATGTGGGGCCTCCTCTTAAGAGGAAGAGATTGGTTCGGCTGGGTGATCTACCGTCCAGCCCGGCAAGTCGAGCCGGAACAGGGAAGGAGAAGAAAGGCAAGGGAAAGGTGTAAGCCGCGAACCCTGGGCAGTGGGAGTCTGCCCTCAAGTTGGCCAAGGATGCCACGATCTGGGATCACGAGGTGTCTCGTTACATTGCCGAGAGGATTACTCCCCCTGTGGACGAGCAAATCATGGACAAGAGGAGTAACCTGGAGTTAGGGTCTCAGCTCATTTGTCTCGGTGTGCGGAGTGCGACGACGTCCTTCGCAGTGCTGCAGCGTTTGGAGACTCTGGACCAGGAAGTCCAGGACCTCCATTATCAGGTGAAGGCTTTGAAGGGCGAGCTTTCGGAGGTGAAGGAGGGGAGAGACCTCCTCCAGGCTAAAAATGCGTCCTTGGAAGAGGAGAAGAAGTCCTAGAAGGGGGAGATGGGCGCTTTGTTGACTCGACTGGCCAAAGGGGAGGAGGAAAGGGACGAACTGAAGAAAACGGTGAGGGCGGAGCGGGAGCTTAACAAGAAATACCGCCAAGATTGTTATTCCGCAGTGGAAGGTAGAAATAGAGCCGAGAACACCGTGCGGGAGGTGCAGTGCTCTGTTAGGAAGCAGCAGATTGAGGCAATTAAGCGATGGAAGAGGCGGTTTCTGTACGAGGAGAGTTTAGAGCTCGCCTGTGACATAACCCTCTCGGTTTTGAGGAGGGGCCACGAGCTCTACACTCCTGAGGGGTCGATGTGCCCTTCATTTGAGGATTATGCCGAGCTGCTTCTTCCTGCAGCTCTTGGGCTTTCTTTGGAGGAGGTCAGGGTGAAGGTTGAGGGGTCGATGAGCGTCATTCCGGATGATTCCCCGATCGTTCAACTCTCCCCCTCTGTTGATTTTTAAAGCTCACCTGGCAGGGCTTGTGGCCAAGGCTGATTCAAGAAATGAACTTGCCTTTCATTTTCTCAATTATCTTCCATGTTTATATTCTTTATTTTCGATCCGTAGTAGAATTTAGCCTAGTCGTTCATGGCCAACCGGCATTGAGATCGATCTGTGGTTGAGGCCGAGCTGTGGTCCCAAGGATCCTGTCTTGGCGACCCGGCCGATCGATGGCGAAGTCGATCGATGGTTCCGAGTATCGTCTTGGTAACCTGGTCGATCCGTCGGACGAGGTCGAGCTATGGTCCCAAGGATCTTGCCTTGGCGACCGACCGACCGTAATGATCGATGGTTCCGAGGATCGTCTCAGTAACCTGGTCGATTTGTCGGGCGACCGATCAACCGTAGTCGATCGATGGTTCCGAGGATCGTCTCGGTAACCTGGTCGATCTGTCTGGCGACCGATCGATCGTAGTCGATCGATGGCGAAGTCGATCGATGGTTCCGAGGATCGTCTTGGTAACCTAGTCGATCTGTCGGGCGAGGCCGAGCTATGGTCCCAAGGATCTTGCCTTGACGACCGACCGACCGTAGTCAATTTATGGAGGTATCGAGCGAGGGTCCCAAGGATCTTGTCTTGGCGATCCGACCGACCGTAGTCGATCTATGGAGATGGCGAGCGAGGGTCCCAAGGATCTTGTCTTGGCGACTCGACCGACCGTAGTCGATCTATGGAGATGGCGAACGAGGGTCCCAAGGATCTTGTCTTGGCGACCCGACCGACCGTAGTCGATCTATGGAGATGGCGAGCGAGGGTCCCAAGGATCTTGTCTTGGCGACCCGACCGACCGTAGTCGATCTATGGAGATGGCGAGCGAGGGTCCCAAGGATCTTGTCTTGGCGACCCGACCGACCGTAGTCGATCTATGGAGATGGCGAGCGAGGGTCCCAAGGATCTTGTCTTGGCGACCCGACCGACCGTAGTCGATCTATGGAGATGGCGAGCGAGGATCCCAAGAATCTTGTCTTGGCGACCCGACCGACCGTAGTCGATCTATGGAGATGGCGAGCGAGTGTCCCAAGGATCTTGTCTTGGCGACCCGACCGACCGTAGTCGATCTATGGAGATGGAGAGCGATGGCTGATTGGATTTTCTACTCTTTGCCACATATAATGTAACTCTTTATTGCCAAGAAATCTGAAAACTCCTTTATTGATGATAACGAGGGCATGGACCGTTAAAAAACCTGCCTGATAGGGACAGGAAAAAGGTACCCACAAGTGTTGTACAAAAACATTATTGAACAAACATTAATCAAAATAAGACTTATTTATTGGTAGAACGCCTTTAGGTTTCGAGAGTTCCACGGCCTTGGTAGAATTTTTCTATTTGCATCGCGTAAGATGTAAGAGCCATGCTCGGCTTGCTTGATCACTCGATATGGTCCTTCCCACACCTGTCCGAGCTTTCCAGGATGCTTCCCGGCCGCCTCGGCCTTTCGTAGGACGTACCCGCCTATCTTTACATCGCTCGGCTTTACCCTTCGGTTGTAGAACTTGGTCACTTTTTGCCTGATGGCTTCCGAACGAGCAGCTGCCCTTTCTCTATCTTCACTGAGGAGAACGAGTTCCGCTCTGCGGGCTTCATCATTCTGCTCTTCTTCATAGCCCGACACCCTTTGTTTATGCAATGCCACCTCTACTGGAACTAGGGCTTCTGCCCCGAAGGTCATCCTTAACGGTGTTTCCCCTGTGGCTCCGTTCGGTGTGGTTCTATATGCCCACAATACTTCGTCTAGTTCTTCCACCCAGGTCTTTCGGCTATTTAGGCGCTTCTTGAGGGCACTCATTATCTTTTTATTGGTATTCTCCGCAAGACCGTTGCTTTGGGGGTGGGCTACCGAAGTCAACTGCAGCTTGATCTTTAGTCGGTCGTAGAAATCTCTGAACTTGTCGTTATCGAACTACCGATCGTTATCCGTAAGCAACACCATAGGCATCCCGAAGCGGGTAAGTATATTCTTCGTCACGAAGTTCTCCACCTTCTGTTCAGAAATTGTAGCGATCGCTTCCGCTTCTGCCCATTTGGTGAAGTATTTCACCGCCACTATCAAGAACTTCTGTCTGGGACCGAGAGGGAAAGGACCCATTATATCCATTCCCCATTGAGCGAACGGGATAGGATGACTCACAATTTTCATCCTCTCGGTTACCGTGAGACAGTCATTGTTTTTTTGGCAGGCCTCGCATCGGTCGACCTTCTCTTGGCAGTCTCTTCTCATTGTTGGCCAATAGTACCCCTGTCTGATCAGTCTGTGAGCCAACAATCTTCCTCCTACATGATTTCCGCATATCCCTTCATGGATTTCGGCTATTGCCTGCTCGACTTCTTCTTCAGTCAAGCATCGAAGCAGCGGTCATTCGTAAGACCGCTTATATAGAGTACCATTAACGACCATGTATTCGGCTGCCTTTATTCTTAGTTTCTTGGCTTTCGACGCATCTTCCAGTTGTTTTCCTTCTAAAAGGTACTGCGCGATCGGTTCCGTCTAATTTGACCGACCGGTATTTACGTTGAGAACTTCCTTGGCTTTTTGAATGCTAGGCTGGTCTAGTCGTTCGACCAGAACATTGTTTATGACATTGCGGTCCGAAGCCATTTTGGAGAGCGCATCCGCTTTGACATTTTGAACTCGTTCTATTCTGTTGATCGAGGATTGTTCGAAATTACTCAACTCCCCGCTTACCGCCTCAGTACTTGATCACGCCGTTCTTGGCCTCATCTTCGTCCGGTGACTTGACCGACAACCACTTGGCTATCACTATATATCTTTAGATGCCTTATCTCCATTTCCTTAGCCAGTTGGAGACCGACTATCAGGGCCTCGTATTCTGCTTCGTTATTGGAGGCTTTGAACTCGATCCGAAGGGCATATTCCACATTTTCTTCATTGTGTGGGCTGATCAACACTACTTCCGCTCCGCATCACTCGGCATTGGACGATCCGTCAACAAACAAGCTCCAGGTAGGAGAGGATTTTTGAAGAATGAACCGATCGGCACAAGAGTAGTTTTGACTGAATCCGAGCCCGACACGACACCGTCCCAAACCAATGTTAATGATAGTATTGGTAATATTTTAATAATATTTTGATCTCACCAACACCAATCATTCTCGTGTTTTCTCTTCGTTTCTTTGGAAACTTTTCTTGACCATTGTCCACATAAGATGTGGAAGTGGAAGAAGGCAATTTTTGATTTAATGTCACGAAAGTGGAAAATTTGACAAAAGTACCTCAGCTTAGATTGTCCTCTTCTTTTCTTGTCTATTCTCTTGAAGAAAAAGTATAGACCGAGTTCCTAGGTATAAACGTGCTTATGATTTTGTTGTAGTGATCAATGGACCCCATCTTCATCTTTGCTTTATCTTAATCCTTGTCAAGATAAGGTAATTTAACAGGTAAAGAGCACTTAAATTCAATGATTAATACCTCTCAATTATCCAAGAGTGAAATTAAATACAAAGAACATGACCAAGGCCAACGCCAACCTTTATTTATTTCTAAAGAGCAGACAGAGAGATCAATTACATTTTGACTGCAGAGAAAGACCAAGACACACAAAACAAACCCAGAAAGAAAAGGATGATTAAACGACATAGAAAGGCGCAAAACGACACCCCATTGCAGACTCGTTTATTTAACTATCACTATCAGCGTCCACTATTGAAGAAAACTGACACTTTGGTTGGCTGCGCCGTCGTTGAACAGAAAGAAAACGATAATGAACCACCAAGGCACGACCACAGCTATCAACCACCACCTCCACCACCACCCATCCGCCGGATCTTCCTTCTCCGCCGCCAACTTCAACAACCGTTCCGTTCTCGTACCCATCTTCGTATAGTCCGAACCTTTGTTTTCCACTTGACGATATGTCTTGTAGACCAGACACTCTCCACCTGGCAGCTCCTGCTTAACTACACTTTTACACGTGTATTCCATCACGTCAGGAGTTTCTACGGCCCACAGTTGGGCCCCGCCGCTTCGGCACGTGACGGCCACAGAGAATTCCTTTGGTCCAAAGCACTTCAACGCCCTCTTGACCATCGTCTTCAGTTTGACCTCCGTGAAGTCGAATCCCACAGCCTCGTAGCTCGCATAGCTAAAGCCTTCCTCTGGGGTCACGTGCACACTAGACAACGATGCACCTTCAATCCCGTTCATTGAGTATCCGCATGGGTCGAAGCTGTGGTCGCAAATCACATGCGTTGGGATAATCTCAGATATCCCAGAACTTATAGTCATTTCCTTAGCCGAATGTTCCTCCGATTTCTTGTAAAAGATGGCGGCTTTTTGTCTGTCCAGACCGGTCATGCACATCTCAAGCGTGACAACGTCGATCTGGTCATTTCCCATCTTCGGTTTTGGTTCTTTCGACGCCGAGTATATGTGCCAACGGTGATTAGGATCGCCGAGGACATGTACAGCAGCATTCAAATGGCCAAAAAATTTGTTCAAGATGGCAACTTCTTCAGCGAAGTTTCGGTGAGGTAAAGGTTGATAATCGGGAAAAATGAAGCTGCCTCGAGAGTACTTAACGTCGGTGACAGAGAGGGTGAGCGAATCAGCTAGCTCGAGAAGTGGCACGATGGAGCATAGCAGTTTGGTAGTTCCACAAGTTTTAAGGATTATTTTTAGTGGGTAGATGAAGAGGCTCGACTCAGACAGGACATAAGAGTCAAACTCGGAGTTAGAAAGTTGATCAACTATGGTGCAAAAAGCAGGTTCTAGGATTGAGTTGATCTGGGATCGAGTTAAGGCACGGAGGTCGAGCCCATTGGCAGGGTTCGAAAATGGTGGCTCAGAGAAAGTGATTTCGAGGCGCTTTTCAAAGCCTTCGAAGCCGACTGGGGAAAGAGGTGGTGTAGTGTCGATCGTCATTGTTGAAAAATTATGAAAGCTTCAAGTTCAAACTATTATTCACTGAAAATGCTTGCTTTCTGGTTCGGGTTGGCCTTTTGAGCACTAAATTTTGAGTCTTTCTTTTGGTTTATCCGGAGCTAGGAAATGAGAAGCAGAAACAAGGAAAATAGATAGAGAAAATCCTACTCTACTGATGTTGTCATTTTCTTCCGAGAAAAATATCAGGATGGCTTCCTCACGCACTGCAACAACATCAACCAAATGCCAAAAATTATTACAAGAAAACGAAAACAAACTGAAAGAAACCAGCCATCAGAAGACGATATTTACATTGGAGTAGGCAGCAGATCGGAACTTCTCGATGCCACCGTTTGGCCGAACGTCTTCAATGCTATAACCGAGAGGGACTTCGTACTGATGGCAATTACTACTACTGCTACATTTCTTCTTCCCACCTTTCGTCTCCATTATAACATTCACAATTCTCTGCAACACAGCAGTAAACAGACGCGAAAATCAACCGATCTCCTTCTAGAGCACGCATAAACATGCCAATTCAGAAAAAAAAAAATCAGCTTTAAAGAGATACAATACATGCAAGACCCTTATAGTCCCAAAAGCACCGAGAAAAGATAGAAGAAATTAGAAAACAGGTTTCATCATGTCCCATGAACAAACAAATGATGATAAACGAAACCCAGATTCAGATTCTTACTCAATCTTAACCAGGGGAAATTTGAAAACAAGAAAGATCGGATCTTTACGCAGGTTCTTCAAGAGAAAATCCTGGAAAATTCTAATACAAAGAAAAGTTTGAAAGAGCGAAAAGGGCACCAAATACATAAGGTTGTTGAGCCAAAGATAGAGAGAGATATGAGAACAGACAAAGAAGAGGCTTTTGTGTGATGGAGAGAAGAGGGAGAGTCGGAATTTATAACGAACAAAAGAAAGGAGACCAGAAGAGCTGAGTGGAATTAGCAAAAACGCTACCTGGGAGTGCCCTTAGGAAAACAGTTTGATTAGGTGTGACTGACTGACTGTGTCCACGAGGCGGCTTCATTAACCAACTCACTTATCTTACCTAAACCAGATCGCAGCTTCAGGCGTTATCCCACGAGCCAATGGAATTAATTTTGAATCTCTCAGTTTTTGGCAATATTCCTGAATGCGCCTTCCATTTGGCGAAAGTGGGGCTCAGCATGACGGTGAAGTGAGTCACTTGGGCGCGTGGGAATCTGCGCTAGGGTTATCTGTTATGCATTGATTTGTCTCTTGAGTTGCCACTTCGATGAGGTTGTGACACGTACGTAACTTTAGTGATGGAGGGCATGGAAACTGCTACAGCCTCCCGTGCTGAAACTTTCCTCCAATTATTATCTACCACTCCAATTTAAATTTAGGATTTTTTTGGTAATTTTGTTTTCTGGATTATGATTTAAAACTATCAGATGCATTTTTTAAATTAATTATTCTATCCTAATTAGAGCATTTAATTTCACTTATTTAAGGTAGGGTGCAAACAATGGTAAATGGGATGATGATGATAATGAGTCATGAGTATGCTTCTATTGCGATTGTTTCCAAGAATATCAAATTAACTTAAATTATTTTAAATCTTACCTTTTCGCATGAAATATTATGTGTGTCTATATATATATATATATATATAAAGTTTGGATTACAAATTAAATTAATAAAATAAAATTTATATTTAAAAATTCAACTGTTGTAAATTAATATATAATGAAAACTGAATAAATTTAAATTTTAAAATAAAATTGTTTTTCTTATCCAAAAGTTAAATTTAGTTTAAAAAGTAAATAAAAAGTAGGTAGGATAAGACAAGGTAAAAGAGGACCGCAAGATAGAACGGTGAAATCCATAATCTCATCTTTGAGAGCATTTAATAATTCATTAAAATAGGTAATTTATAAATTAAAATTAAATAACATGCTTAATTTAATTAATATTTATATATTTTAGTATTAAAATAAAATTTATTCAAGTAAAATTTAGTAAAACGATACCAATTACTCCTACTTTGTTTAGTTTTAAACTATTTGATTAATATTCACTCTTCACCTCCTTTTTTTTTCCCCCAAAACTGCAAATAAATTACAACTCTTACGATTCATATATGTAACTTTTTAAATCAAAAGAGAGTTTGATCCACCACAATGGAATATTCGTATGCATCGAGTTCCACAAAGTTGATCATGACAAAATATGAACATAGTAATGGTGGTGTAGACTTATTCGCCACCCTCAACAAGTCCTGAACTAAGAGATTGCGTTTTCACGTGATTTGCGAATATGCTCGCCAGATTTAGGGTATATATCCACACTAAACCAAGATTTAGATTACAATTAGAATATAATGAAACATGTGAAAGCTAGCTAGCCAGCTAGCTTTTGCTAGGGTTTGGAATCTTGGATTATCTATCTTCTCTTGTCATATCACAAGCATCCGCAATTTGTTTAGTCAACACTTTACCCTTTATGAACTGACCTGGTGCGAACGAGAATTAGTCTAAGAATAGATAGTTTAAAGGTTCCTTTCTATAATTGGAACCCTCTTAAGACACTTCGTGATTTATAAAAAAAAAAAACCTAGAGTCTTCTTATTCGTCAAAAGTTCAGTTCCACTTGCTTTGGATAATGATATTTAGATATGCTAATTAAGACCCATGTGGCCAATTGACAAAGGAAGTTATTATAGTTTATCGACAGGGCCTGGCAAAATCCCCAGCATTTAAGGAAGTTGGCGTTAATTAATTGTACTTATGGAATGTTTCCTATAAAAATAAAAATACAGAAAATTTGAATATAATTTTTACTAGTTTTTAAAATGTATAAAAATTATAAAAATAAATTTTGTTTTATATTTCTTTTTTCATAAGGTTTACTATTAACTAAAAATATATTACTTAACCATTTAATATATTGATAATTAATTATTAATAAAATTATGAATATTATATTTAATTAATAAAAATATGAATAATTTGGTTTCATTTAATAATTTTATTTAATTTTGTAACTAAATTAAATTAATCATTATTAATAAGTATATTTAAATTTAAAATATCTTTAAAATGTATAAATGCCAAATAAGACATGACTTAATAATTAAAATACATTTAAATAAATTAATTTAAAATAATTAAATTAATATATATTAATATATATATATATATAATTTAATTTTAAAATATTTATTTTAATACAATAAAAATTTTGTTAATAATTTATTAAAAATGTTATATAAGAGATTAAAATAAATTAATAATTTATCTTTAGGCTTTATGTAATATGTAATTATCATTAATAATAAAATATAACTATATTGCCATTAACATTTAACAATCAAACATATTTTTATTTTATTTAAAAATATATAAATCACAATACTGTAAAAACAATTTATAAGACTATAAAATGGGTATTCTCTACTCTTTCACTGTTGAGGCAAGCCCATGTTAAGGCTCTTTACTTCTTGACCATCTATCATGTAGTGTAGAACATTTCTATTGTCTAGTTCGTTCGTGGGCTGTCTGGTGTCGACTCTTTCTCAGGTTGAAGAACCTGAAAGGATCCCTTCTTAATTGCTTACACGGATTGGGTTTCACTTCAAAATTGAATCCAAGATCCATGAATGTGGTATTAAAAAGTAATAATAAACCAGGCCCATTAATTTATTTTTATTAAATTATTTGTGGGACTGAAAACGTTGGAGGAAGTGGAAGGAAGTCCCTTTTAGCCTCAAAAGAGTCATTTAAAAAAATAATAATAATCTGGCATTAGCATTAAGAATAAACGCAATCCAACGAAGATTTGGGTCATTCTCTTCTTCTTTTCTCCCTTCTCCGTTTCCCAATACTCCTCCACTCTGCTTTTTGTTTGAATATTATGCATCAGATACACACACTCCACGGACTAAAATGATGTGGTTTGGTTCTTCTTGAGTTATGTGACCAAAAAACATAACTGATCAGAAGGGGAAAAAAAAAAAGAAACAAAACCAAAAGTCCTTCACTTGTGTCTTTCCTTTCCTTTTCTTTTCTGTTTGCACTGTTGCTTTTTCTCGGAAAATGTGTTTCCATTAATGTGCAAGCTTGTCAATCCTTGGCAGTTTAAAATGCGAGCTATTTCTAGTAAAATGGGCAAGAATAATGGAAGTGTAAAGCACTGTTGCTTACATTATTATAAATTTTGTTAATAATATATATATATAATTAAATTGATACACATTTTATCAAAACTTGTCCCATTATATTATGGTCAATGAATCTAGTACAATCAAATGTACAATGATCCCAAATTCCCAAATGGTTTGCTTTAGTTAAGAGTGTTGCTTTGAGCGGTTAAAGGTGTGGTCAAGATAATCTGTCTGGTGTCGTATGCACTTCAGGGTGGTGTTTGAACTGTCGAGATGTTGACATATCATGATTGAATGCTTTTTTTCTCGGCAACAATGAAAGCAGAAACTATCTTTATCTGTATGAAATGGACTACGGATATTTCAGAGGATAGATAAACCCCTTCTCTCTCCTGTAGTTTTTCCTCCTTCAAGAAAAACAGCTCCTGACAAGCTCAAACTTGGGTTTCATCAGCTTACTTCCACCATTGTTACACTCGATAGTTTTGTGTGTGTTTCGAACATGAAGTAGCAGTAGAGGCTTAACCATCGGAGGCTCTGGAACTTTTAAGTTTATGGAATCTATGGTAAATTATGAGATTATATAAGTGATTAGCTAGAGTGTGAGGCTCTTCCACATTAATGTGGAACTTTGTCCATGTTTTAAGGAAAAGCCATCGAGTCCCAGCTGTCTCAATTTGTATTAAAATGTTGACACTAAAATGACTCCATAATCGTATCATTTCAAATTTTATAACCAAGTCCTATTCGCATTAAGCATTTCAACCTAGCATCAAAAAGAATATATAATTAAGTAGCTACCTTCCAAGTTAAATCATGAGTTAAGCTCTTCATCACGTGGGTTACTGCTGCTATATATATATATATATATATATATTTATATTTATAGTTCGTGATTGAGGAACCATGTTTACTAACTCCAAGCTTTCCCCTTTCGGGTCATTTTTAACTTCAAGGAAAGTGCCACAAGCAAGATCGGCATTATCGTGTAAGAAAGTATCTTAACTTATAAGGAATGAGATTCTTCTCCTCCTCCATTACAACCACTAGACAAATGTAATACGTATATATAACATCAAAATGCAGGTGAAAAGGAAAGGTGTGGTGTAACCCAAGGTTAGGGAGTAGGGACAGAGCTGAGATCACGCCAAGACCAAGAGCAGGGTCACTCTTGCTGGCACCCAAAATACCTTGTCCTATAAATTAGATGGAGAGTCACAATCGCAGGTATCTTTTTTATGCAAATCACTACAACTCCATATAGAAGATAAAAGAAGAAAATGCTACAAATGATGGATGCTACTTTAGAAAATACAACGATAAATGAATTTATTATGTAAAATAAACGCTTTAATTGAATAATATAATTAATTAACATATAATGGAGTCTTAATGTTTATTTATAAATTAAACTTAACTATATTGTCATTATTATAATGAATACAATATTTTTACATAATATTTCAATAATGTTAATTATAATAATTATGACTATAATAAAATAAATTTACTACTTTTAATAAATGAAGATTATTTCTTTTCATTTTTCACAATTTATTTTTCAAATTAGCGTTAAAACTTTTATTTTTTCCAAAATTGATATAAATTATGTAAAAATTTAATTTTTATTGATGCTTAGTGAAGATGAGATATAAGAGAAAATTAACAATAATTTTAATCTAATTTATACAAATTTTAAAAGGTTAGTAATTAAATTTAATACTTTATAAAATTTTGCATTAAATGAAAAATAAAAATTAAAATTGTTAATCCAAAATTTTAATAAAAATTGTACTAAAAGTTGATAAAATGATATAATATGTCAATTGAGAAATTCTCGTTAAAATATAAATGAAAAAATTTATATAATTATATTAATTTTTAAATAATAATTATAATTTTTTAAAATAATAAGTCAAATCATGATTAATTGCCACGGTCTGGTGTCCTGAGATAATTAATTGTCCTGCAAATTCATGCATGAACTGTGACTACTCTACTGTCATGCAAAGTTGCATCAACAAAGTATACCTACGTACATTGTCTTCTGGTACTTACACAGAAACATCATGAGCTCAATTTAAACCAATTAGATGTGATTGAGCACTGTGAGGAACTGTAAGTCACCAGTTCGTGTCAACTTTTAAGAGATGATTAATGATTATGTCCTAATCAAATAAGACGTAGCCAGCTAGCTTAACTAGCTAGGCGGCTGGAGAATTGGAGATTTTTCTTTCACGTTGTTTAAGGTATTTGGAAGTGTTCGATAAGGTTGTAATTAAGGTAATTCACAGTCTCTTCTCTTTTCCCAAGCCGGAGGAACTGTTTTGGATTAACATGGTTCATAATTATTACAGAAAGCTGAGATCTTTGAATCTTTCTGTTCATGTAAAAGTCGAATGAATAATTCTTAACAAAAGAGGAAAGAGAATAATTTCACTTTCTCGAAAGATTAACCTAAAATAGGAAAAAAATGAGACCTTTAAGAATAGAAATGGCAATGAAGTTAGTACACATCTTGTGCTAATTAGGCCTGAAGAGATTACAGGGGGGTACGAGTTTTTTCGCAGTTGTATTTATTCTTGTTGTTTGTTTTCTTTAAATTTCTGTTCAAAATCTCAGAACTCATGAGTGGCCTCTCAAATCAAGAGACCCACAAAAGAGTATTGATTCTGGAGAGTTGAATCACCTCCATGTTTTGGCTAGAACAAGTAAAAGAAGACTCGGCTGCAGATGTGATCAGTCGTGGGCAGGGTACATTTTCTCTTGTTTGTTTTCTTTTACTATAAACCAACCAATTACACACATACTCGCCCCACCACCGTCACTCTCAATTTCTGCACTCCAAAATGTCCAAACTCTCTCACACCTGACAGGCCGTATCAACCCATCTGATTCTCCTACTCAACTTTCTCTCTCCGAAATACCAAACACGCAGAGAGAGAAAAGGAAGTGAATTGTGAACCAAAGTTGGCAAAAGATGGTAACTGAAAAGGACAGAGTTGATAGGAGAGAAAGTTGAGGAAAAAAGAAAGAAAAGGAGAAGCGGAAGAGAGAGATATGTTTGCTTTAGTTTCCCAAGAGAGGGAGGGAAAAAAAAAGAGTTCTGCGATGCAAAAGATGGTGTGAGATGGAGACAGAAAGAGAGTAAGAGTGATCAGATGCTCCCAACAAAGAGAAAGTGAAAAGGGAACACTTGAGCAGGCATAACATATTATCCTTTGTTTCCATAGAGAAGAGAGACATTATAACTTGTTTCTTATGATAACTTCGGAAAAACTTGTTTATAACTTGTTTCTTATGACAACTTCGCAAAAACTTGAGCTTGTGTAGGGTCATGAACTAGCCATGGCTTTTCAGCTGTTTGTTGTTGTTGCCATCTTCCTCTGTTTAGCTACACACACCCTTTCTTATGAGCCTCGCAACCACGAAGGTAAGATCTTCACAACAAGTCATTTAGAAGGAAATATAGGTGAAGTTATTGTGCTTTATCATAATTCTAACATACGGTGGAGGTTTTGATGCAGTGGAGGCTCTGATAAGTATTAAAGGAGCATTGCATGATCCACATGGGGTTTTAAACAATTGGGACGAAGACTCTGTAGACCCTTGTAGCTGGGCTATGGTCACTTGCTCGCTTGAAAGTCTTGTTATTGGCTTGTGAGTATTTATTTCTCAGTTCAAGATCGTTTCTTTTTTTGGTCTGCTTTTCCTTTTTTTTTATTATAAAGATTTAAACTTTGTTTGAACAAAACTACGATCTTTTCTGGGTTTTGCAGGGGGGCTCCCAGCCAATATCTCTCTGGAACTCTATCTAGGACCATACGAAATCTCACAAATCTTCGACAAGTGTAAGAATCCAGTGGTCTTTTGATTCTTCTTCCCACATTTGATGGACCCATCTCCCATGAATTGTTTCTTTTGCTGCCTTCCGTTTGATTACTTACAAAAGGAACAATCAGAGAAAGCAGACAAAAGTCTAAGTCGTTTAAGTTTTCCTTTAGTTATAATTTTGAATGTTTTCGTTTTCAGAACACCATATCTTCAACAAAAAGAAGGAAAGGGAATAGCTTTGTTCCTCAGTAACATATAGCATGAAGCCTCCATATCTAGACAGGTTGACACAATCTTTTCATATTTCAAGTTTTGTGGTTGTGCACGTACAGGATGTTGCAGAACAATAAGATTTCTGGGGAGTTGCCACCAGAACTTGGTACTCTTTCAAAACTTCAGACTTTGGATCTTTCTAACAATCGATTCTCTGGAGCTGTTCCACCGTCCTTCAGTCAATTGAAGAGTCTCCAGTACCTGTAAGTGTCTTGTGACGTTTTCTATGCTCTTGAATTCTGTTTGGTTGCCGTTAAAGTTGGGAAAAAGAAAAAGAAACAGAAACGTTCACTTTATTTGCAAAAGTAGCGAGACAATGGAAACAAAAAATAATTCAGAAATATAAGACTTGTACATGTGGATTAGTTTTATGCTACTAATTTTATATTCATTACTAGAATCCAAATGGTTTTGTCTCTTTTACAATCTTTAATCAATGTTGATCTGATATCATTCTTAAAGTGATCTTACATAGTGAAGTTGGTTTTTTGGTTTTGTCATGTGCTGAGATTAGGAGGCTGAACAACAATAGTTTGTCGGGGCCTTTTCCTGTGTCGTTGGCCAAAATCCCAGAGCTTACTTTCTTGTGAGTATGGTTTTCTCCTTTAGACCTACTTCAGGATTGGAGGTTTTAGTTTCAGTTCCTTGAAAACTGAAACAAATTGCAACAACTAGATGTTTATCATTTTCTTTCCCCTGACTTTAATATGATTTCTTAATGTCTTACTGATGAGTTTTTGTTTTTGAACATTGCTCTGGTCTGGTGTTTCAGAGAATTGTCTTACAACAATCTCAGTGGACCACTGCCCAAGTTTCCTGCAAGAACATTCAAGTGTTTGCCTTACACAACAGAGACGTCTCTTTCTATATTTTAGCATCTAAGTTGGTTAAATGTTAATGTTAAGCTGTTGTGAATGCAGTGTTGTGGGTAATCCACTGATTTGTGGAAGCAATTCCAAGGAACGTTGCTTTGGAACCATCACGGCTGGTCCTCTTTCCTTCTCTTTTAACTCATCACCCGGTACACTTCTATTGTCAGGCTCTTTCACTTCGCTTTATCTCTCAAATGATGTTCCTTTCTGTTTAACATCTTAATTTAGGTAACCACAAGTCCAAGCAATTAGCAATTGCCATTGGGGTTGGCTTCACCTTTCTTTTGCTCTTGCTCTCAGCCGTGGGTCTCATATGGCACAGAAAGAAACAGAGAAGTCAAATTGTACTTAACATTTGTGGTTGGTATCATTATAACTTAAGCCTTTTCAATGCAAAAAAAAAAAAAAGAAAAGAAGGAAAAGTTAGTGATTCTCCAGGGTCATGGTATTTTATTGCAGATAAAAAGGAAGAGGGGCTAATAAGCCTAGGAAACCTCAGGAACTTCACCTTCAGGGAGCTCCAAGTTGCTACAGACAATTTCAGCTCAAAGAACATACTTGGTGCAGGAGGTTTTGGCAATGTATACAAGGGAAAGCTAGGTGATGGGACTATGGTGGCTGTGAAGCGTTTAAAGGATGTAGCTGGAAATGCTGGAGAATCACAATTCAGGACAGAGTTGGAAATGATTAGTCTTGCTGTGCACAGGAATTTATTACGGTTGACAGGATACTGTGCTACCTGTAGCGAGAGGCTGTTGGTGTATCCGTACATGTCTAATGGCAGTGTGGCATCAAGACTTAGAGGTTGGTACATTCTTTGTTTACTACAAATTTAAATTCTGCCGGTAACCAGAATTCAAGTGTTGTCATACATGCTGTGTCATCGTACTTGACTGAGTACTGAATTACAGTTAATAGATTTTACTGCTGATTCCTCTAATGCATTTAATTTCGAATATTTTGGTTCTAGGCCTAACTGACTTAGTGATGGTTGCGGTTCTTTAAGGTTGTCTTATGCTGTATGTTTTAGGAAGTTAATGACAGTGAAATACCTAAATTCCACCGAAGTCTGTTTGAAAGCTTCCATTGGAGAACTTATATTAGTTTTAACTCCCCTACTGTTTCTTTAATGCTCTTATGCTCCTGCTAGAAGAATCAAGTACTATTTGCTATATTTTGTATTGGTTGTCAATTGAAGATTTCAAACTGAAAATGTCCAGTCAAGATGTTTCAGGTTGCTAAATGAATTCATTCTATTGATAATTTGTAGAGAACATAATACAAATTCTTAACACTTTACTGATAAAGAAAAACAAGCATGAAAGTGAAAAAAAGAACAGCGTTCGGTGGTGCATTTTATTGATGATAGCAGCATTTCCTGTATTATTAACATCAGCTAAGCCTGCACTGGACTGGAACACAAGGAAGAGGATAGCCATTGGAGCTGCCAGGGGTCTTCTATATCTTCACGAGCAATGCGACCCAAAAATAATCCATAGAGATGTAAAGGCTGCTAATGTGCTCCTTGACGAGTTTTGTGAGGCCGTGGTTGGTGATTTTGGTCTTGCAAAGCTTCTTGACCATGCCGATTCCCATGTCACCACTGCGGTCCGTGGCACCGTTGGACACATACCACCGGAATACCTCTCCACAGGCCAGTCATCTGAGAAAACTGATGTCTTTGGGTTTGGCATTCTGCTGATAGAACTTTTAACTGGAATGAGAGCTTTGGAGTTTGGAAAAACTAGTCATCAAAAAGGAGCAACTTTGGAATGGGTAAGTATCATTCTGCTACTTAACTATGTATGCGATCCATTTTTCTGCAAAAATAAAAACTTGAGAACCAGACTTAAGAACTGGTATATTTCCATACATTAATAATATGACATTTTTGGGTTGATATTATAGTCCCAACATTGACTACCTTATTTCTAAATGTAACATGTTAGTTTTTCTTAGCGTCATGATGAGCTTTTGCCTTTTCAACTTGAGAATGTGCCTCTATTAACTCTTGATTGCAAAGTAATCAATGCACACAATTTGCCTGGCAATGGTTACAGGTGAAGAAGATACAGCAGGAAAAGAAAGTTGAAGAATTGGTGGACAGAGAGTTGGGAAACAATTACGACAGAATTGAGGTGGGGGAGATACTGCAAGTAGCCCTTCTATGCACTCAATACTTTCCAGCCCACCGTCCCAAGATGTCAGAAGTGGTCCGAATGCTGGAAGGGGACGGCTTGGCTGAGAAATGGGCTGCTTCACATAACCATCTTAACACCACATTGAGCATCAATCACACAAATAATAAAATCAGCTTTCGCCCTACCACTGCATCAAGGCATGATGACAGAATTCATGATCGCTCCAGCAGCATTTTCGGCACAACAATGGATGAGGATGATGATGAGCATTCCTTGGATACCTATGCCATGGAACTCTCTGGTCCAAGATGAAAAAGGAAACCCAGAAACAACAACAGAAGTAGAGGTCTTGAACCAACATTGGAATGATTGCATATTGTATCCAAAAAAGTTTCCTTTACCTGTCAAAAGTAACTTTGTTTAAGAAAGTATATGCATAGGTCAGTCGGTGTTTGTAATGTTAATCAGCCATCCATCTTTTTCCCTAAGGAACTGCAATGTATATAGCACATTCTTTTGTCATTCTAATTCCAAATTACGAAAGTTTGTACGTATCCAAATGAGAGAGCATGGATTTGAAGAGGTGTGCAAAGTGGGACCTGTGAAATGTGAATATGAAAGTGATAGAGCCTTACCTGACTGATACTATGCCACCAAGTATGAGACAGGATCCTGCACAGTGAACAGAGCGATATTGACGGGTTTTGACTGGTGAGAGGCGTTGTCAAGTCTGCAAATATGAACTCTTTAAGTGTCATTTTCTTTGGACTGCTTTTGCAGGTTCACGCTGGTTTTTGATGGTCAGAGGATATTCTTCTGTTCGATCTTCTGAGAAAGAATTTCACGCTTGTCTTTCACTCTCTGTTGGTATCGGAAATGTCTTTCTTCTTCTTCTTCTTGCGCCCTTTTTAACTTTGACCTTCCCTGATGGGAGTAAGATTTCCCTGGTCTTTTGAGACTAGTTCCAATAAGTTTGGACTATACAACGTGTTGGAAAATAGACGCAAGATCGGATCTAAGCGCAGCGGAATGAATTTAAAAATTTTCCACAGAATCAACTTTAACATAATTAGATTCGAAACATAAAACAAGAAATTGACAAAGTTACACTAACCTTTTCTAATTCCGATACAATATCTAAACTCTCCAAATCGTCAAATCCACGAGCCGATCAATCGTCCTACTCTAACGATATCCATGATCTTTCCGAAGAAAAACTCAAATCAAAATTTGAGAGGAAAACTTATTTTTGAAGTGCTAGCTCCCTTGTTCTTAGACTTCCTTTTATATGAAAAATCATATTTTTCATATCCTTGAATTTTATTAAAATTACAACTAAAGTCATACTTTAATTATAATTATTAATAAATCCTTATAAGATCAAATATCACATATTGATCCTAAAGTTTCTAAAACTTCTCAATTAAGTCCAACTTAATTCAAATTTTATTTTCTCCTTTATAGACCTTTTATGTGTGACCCATTAGGTTCCTAATATGTTGGCAATGATTATAAAATATAATTCTAATTCATAATTAGAATCAGATAAATTAAAACTCCTTTTAATTTATCTTTAATTCCCTAATTAAACAAGTTATAATCATAGATCATGATTGACGTCTATCAACATGTCATGACCACCCAAATATTAGGAATGTCAAAGTGGTTTGACTTAACCTGTCTATGCATGGTTATCTTGTATAAATTAATCCTTTCGTCATCTAATGTTCTAATTGGAATTAAAGTATGGAATTCGTGTCTACTCTAAATAATCCAATCATATTTGTTCTTGCTAATTAGTAAATGATTTATAATTGATATTTGAAAACAACCTTTTCAAATTTTAATTCACTCTGGCCAGAGATTCCCAAAATCATTACTAATCAAGAACAGCAGAACATTCTTCCTAATTACTTTAGGACGACGAATCCTTTATTGATTTACTCAACTATCTCCATATAGTTTATACTATATCCAATAACTACCAAATTGAACTATTCCAAGAATAGAACATAAGTAGCATCAAAACATAGTAATTCCTACATGAGATAACTTTGGCAATCTCAAGTCTAAGAAGCAATTATACAACCATCATAATGAGATAATCCACAGACACACAAGTAATGTTCCATTTAAGATTCTCATAATTGGGTCTGTTCAGTGAACTTATTCTCTAATAAGCACCCACAAATTTGTTTAAGTATCTTCATACTTTAATCTATGAGATCGATTACTTTCTTCATAAGAAAGAAACAAATATGTGCTAGTCTAACCATTTCATCAATACCCCGTCTTGATGAAACTATGACTAGGAACATTTTAGGAATAATACAAAATGCAATTTGAATCTCATAATTATAATCACATTATAATTTCTAATTGCATAACAATTATTCCAGGGATTTTATCTTTATGATTAATAATTAAATAATTAAAATACACAAAGATAAAGAATGCCTTTTATTGAATAAAACAAATTTTATACAATTAAAATACAACCAAAATTGGCTGCAAGGGCATAAACCAACACAACGTTGTCTGTACCAAAGTTTTTTTCTTTTTCTAAGAATTTGTCCCTTGACATTTCTTCAAGTTAAGAAATATATATTGATTGGTCATTCACTTTGTTTTTTCAAAATCGAGAATTTCATATCAACTCTGGAGTGTTATTTTCAGCTTTTCTCATTGATTGTCTTGGGATTGATTTCAATTCTTGGTCTACATGTCTACAATATAAAAAGGAGACAAGATATATTATTCCCATCAAAGGAGGGAACTTGGACAGTTGAAAGAGTTCTTTGAGTCTTTTGTTGCATCATAGCACTTTCACCCGGATTTTCTTGAATCTTTTTGATTTGGAACAAACCAAATACTTTTACAAAATTCTTACAATTTCTAACAGATAAGTTTTCACAAATTTTCCAGCCGACCATGAACATCTTGGTGTTATAGAAATACTGAAAATCGACCAAATCACGCTGATGGAATATTCGTTTACAGCGATTTTAGTAAAGAAGACAGACAAGTGGCATTACAAGAAAACAAGGAATAATAACATGACAACGACACCATACACCAGACATGCGTAAAACTTCTGTAAACCTACAATATACAGCCTATCACATGGGTTTCCTTACATTAGCGCGCACGTTACTTGTCTTGGGCCGACCTGCGAAACGCTGCGCAACACCCTTAGCTCTAAACTGTGTCGTTCTAACGTTAAGGTCCTTTGTCTTTCAAATTAGCCGTAACAATCCCCTTCCCCTTAACAACCTTGTCGATCAAATTGATCTTAAGGAAACGCTTCTGGAGGTCTAAGACGTATTCCCAAGAAGCGTTACCGTGCTCCCCGTCGGGCCATTGTATCAACCATTGCGTTACTGCATGATTGTTCCGTTTTACCATGCGTCGATCCAAAATTGCTACAAGAACCCTTCCACCGGTGTTAAGAATTCTGGTAAGACAGTAGTAGTGCGGGTCTGACCTTCGTATGCCTTCTTAAGTTGTGATACATGGAAGACCGGATGTATCGAAGCAGAAGGTGGCAGCTTCAGTTCATACGCTACCTCCCCAATTTGTTGAATAACTCTGTACGAACCATAAAATAAGGGCGCTCATTTCTGACTGCTTCGGCGTTGAAGTGAAAATTGTTTATAAGGCTGTAATTTTAACAAAACCATTTCCCTTTCTTGAAACTTCCTGTCAGTACGCTTTGCATAAGCATATTGCTTCATTTGATTCTGGGCTCTTTGTAAATGAAATCGAGTAATGTTAATCATCGTCTCCCTACTCTATAACACACGGTCAACCTCTGTGAGCTTGGAATCCCCTGCAATATACAGCGTGTACACTGGAGGCGGGTACCCATACAATACTTTGAACGGTGTAGTGCCAATTGCCGTCCGATAGGTGGAGTTATACCATCACTCCGCCAAAGCTAGCCATTCTCCCCATTTCTGTGGAGTTTCATCACAAAAACACCGGAGATACGTCTCCAAAATTTTGTTGACAGCCTCGATCTGACCGTCGAACTGAGGATGGTACGCTGTTGAGAATTTCAAATGAACTCCTTGTAATCGCAACAATTCCTGCCAAAATTTGCTTAAAAACATAGAATCCCTATCTCTAATAATGGATTCAGGCATCCTGTGTAATTTGAATACATTATTAAGGAATAACTCAGCAATATTAGAAGCAGTGAAAGGATGTTTTACGACAATAAAATGACTCTATTTTGTAAATCGATCAACAACAACCAGAATTACCGATCGTCCCCGCGAGTGGGGCAATCCTTTGATGAAATCCATACTCACCTCCTTCCAACTCCCTCCGAGTATGCGAATAGGCCGAAGCAATCCTAGGTATGCCGAAGTATCATACTTATTGCGCTGACAAGTCATACAATTTAGCACATGAACTCACACATCCTGATCCATCCCCTTCCAATAGAACATCATTTGTAATTTCTTAATAGTGGCCACCGCTCCTGCATGACCTCCCATGATGTCATCGTGACTTATTCGAATTATCATTTGTCATAGGGCGGAATTAGCTCCAGCCACCAAGCGACCCTTCCACCGTAATAGACCATCCTTCCACTCATAAACACTAGTCTTAGCAGTGCCTTTCTCTAATTGTTTAATCAGCTCCCAAATGTTGCTATCTTCCTGCCAACTTTGTTTAATATCCTCAACCATCTCACTCTGTATTTGCGTCACTGTCATCACCAACGTTTCAACACTTGTGATCCGAGAGAGGGCATTCGCAGATGCATTCTCTGTGCCACTGCAATGCTGCACCTCGAAGTTGTATCCCAGCAACTTCGGCAACCACGATTGTTGGAACGGTGTAGACAATCTTTGCTCCAATAAATACTTCAAGCTATGGTGGTCGGTACGAACAATAAAAGAGTTCGGAGTCAGATAATGATGCCATTGTTTAATGGCCTTAATGACCGCCAGAAATTCCTTCTCGTACGTTGATAAACCGTGATGTCTTGGTGCTAAGGATTTGTTTAAATAAGCAATGGGATGTCCTTCCTGCTGTAAGACAACTCCGATTCCTTGATTACAAGCATCCGCCTCAACTACAAAGGTCTTGGAGAAATCCGGTAAAGCTAATACTGGGGCAGTCATAATTGCATTCTTCAGAGTCCCGAAGGCGTGTTGTTCCTTCTGTCCCCAATTCCAGTCATCGATTTTCTCCTTAGTAAGTAATTCAGTTAGAAGCTTCGCTATAATCCCATACCCTTTAATGAACCGCCGGTAATACCCTGTGATACCCAAAAATCATCGCAACTCCTTAAGACATGTGGGGGAAGGCCAGTCCTCGATGGTTTTGACCTTCTGGAAATCAGTAGCTACCCCTAATTTCGAAATAGTGTACCCTAAATAATTAATCTGGCGAGCTCCGAACACACATTTGCTTCCTCTGAGGTACAACTGGTTATTCAACAATGTATTAAGTGCCACAGACAAATGTTCAACGTGTAGAGACAACGAAGAATTGTAAATCAAAATATCGTCGAAAAACACTAAGATAAATCGATGGAGGTATGGTTTGAACAATTCATTCATCACGCGTTGGAATGTTGACGTCGCGTTCGTCAGACCGGAGGGCATTACCAAGAATTCGTAATGCCCTTCGTGTGTTTTAAAGGCCATCTTTTGGATATCGTCGGGTCGAATCCAGATCTGGTGATAACCCAAACGAAGATCCAACTTTGAAAACCAACTTGCCCCATGCAATTCGTCCAAGAGTTCTTTAATTAAAGGTATGGGGAATTTGTCCTTCACGGTGTACCGATTCAATTCGCGATAATCAACACACATCCTCCACGAATTGTCCTTCTTTTTAACCAGCACCATCGGTGAAGCATACGGCCAATAGCTGTGGCATATGAACCCCTGTTTCAGTAGTTGCTGTACTTCCTGCTCTATGATGGTTTTCTGCACAATCTGATGATTAAACAGACGGTCCAGAGGTAGCTGGGTAGGCTCCTGAAACACCTCGGCATAATTGGCCAGCACCGCGTTGACTTCATCGAACACACCACCTTGCTCCTTTGTTAGTCACAATTGTTGGAACTGATACTCCATAGGAGTAGATAGTTGTAACATGAATAGCTACCCCCTTCAGTTCCCTGTAATGCCTTCTGAAGACCCTTATTGTTAATGCTTCTGGACTTTATCCGGACGTCCCGTTAGCGTTACCACCTTCCCATTCCATTGAAAGGTCATCTTCCGAGTGCAGAAGTTACACAGAACGTCATCCAAGCCCACTAACCATTGAACTCCCAAAACGACATCACATCCTCCCAATGCGATCACCAATGCATCCATGCAGAAGGATAAACCTTGCATAGTCCACTCAAAATTTTTACAACACTGAGTACACTGCAGTTGTAAACCTCCTCCACCATTATTGTGATGGGTGTAATGTCCCGCACTTCACATGCTCCCCTCTTAACCACTGATACGTCCACAAAATTATAGGTGCTGCCATTATCAACGAGAATATGTATTTGCCTTCGTTGATGGACCCCGAGCAACCTCATTTGTTTGAATTCACTCTCACTTGCAAACCCCGTGATTGCTTGCATGGAAATCATCGGACATTCTTCCCCCATCACATCAGCTTCTGGACTCTCCCCTGCAGAGTCCATAACGTTGGTACCTGAATCCTCCTCAGGTATCAAGAAAAATTGAAGTTGCCTCTTCCGACATTGATGGCCTGGCGTGTATTTGTCATCACACCAGAAACATAACCCTTTTGCACGTTTCATGTCAAAGTCCCTACCACTCACCGTACGAGGAACTCTGTATCGACTTGTAGCAGAGCGTTGAGTAGCGGAAGAGGTGGGTAATGTTCCGTCCGTACGTGGAAGAACCATGTGCTGTTGCATGGGTGGAGGAGAAACTGTGAAGCTCTTCCCATGGCCTGGATGGCGAACCTGTGAAGCTCAGTTCAACATTGAGGCACTCGTTGCCATTAAAACAGGTTCCTGTTTCCTAGCCAAGGTGTAAGCTTGGTGCAATGTTTGTGGTTCGTGTAGCTGCACCGCAACTCCAACCTCTGGTTTGAGTCCTTTCACAAAGAACCCAACCAAATATTCTTTGGATAGAGCTAGTCAATTGGAGTGATGATCGAACTGAGCACAATATTCAAGCACGGTTCCGGTCTGTTGCAACGCCTTGAAGTCGCCAACCGGGTCATCAAATAGCTTAGTGTCAAACCTCTGTTTCAAAGCTTTCGTAAACTCCATCCATTCTAATGCCTCAGTCTTGAGACGGTTCCGAACGAAAAGTCATACCATTCCTGCGCCTTCTCGTCCATGTGAAGAATTGCAACGTTGACCTTCATGCATTCGGGAGTTTGTTCCACCTGAAAAAATTGTTCACAGCGGTATATCCATAATTTGACGTTGTCTCCATCAAATGTAGGAAACTCGAGTCGTCCTAAACAAAGAGAGCCGCCATTATCCTCCTTATGGATTGGAACAGGCGTAGGTCGTGATGGCGTTCCCGAGAGACTACTGCCTTCCCCTTGTTTAGATCCTTCCATGGAGAGTGTCGAACGCATTTCTCCCATGTCCTTCTCCAATCGTTCAGTCCGTCCCTGTACCTCTGATAATAACCTTTCACTTCTATCCTGCAACTCCAGCAATAGACGTTTATGACGCCCTTGTGCTCCATGAGACCTTTTAAGGCGTCCTCCAAATACCTGAATTCCGCTCCTCTAGTTCCCTTCGCCATTGTGTGGACAGAATCGGTTTTCTGATACCAATTGTTATAGAAATACTGAGAATCGACCAAATCACGTTGATGGAATATTCGTTTACAGCGATTGTAGTAAAACAAGGAATAACAACATGACAATGACACCATACACTAGACATGCGTAAAACTTCTGTAAACCTACGATATATAGCCTATCACATGGGTTTCCCTACACTAGCGTGCACGTTACTTGTCCTGGGCCGACCTGCGAAACGCTGCGCAACATCGTTAGCTCCAAACTGTGTTGTTCTAAAGTTAAGGTCCTTTGTCTTCCAAATTAGCCGTAACACTTGGTCCTTCAAATGCACCTCGTGGACATGATTTAGAATCAATATAACTAAACTATCAATCACTCTAAGAGTGTGAATAAAAAAGGAACGTCAAACCTGATCTTACAACTTAATGTTCTAGAACACTAGCAGAAAACGTTTTTCTTGGTTCTTACCCATTGAACCTGTGACCAACCTAGATAAAAATTGTGCACGAACTTTGAGGCGGGACGGTTTTGGACGACATACTTGGATCGAGATAGGAATTGCCAAAAGGATTAGTTGCATCAGCCTGCTTTTGGCCCCACTCATTCTCCATTGTTAAGAAGGCTTGTTTTTGGACTACAGGTACGATTTGAGTGTCCTTTGAAGGGGACACGGTACTGATGACATAAAAGGGTTCATAGTTGTAGAACTCATTTTCATAAAATCGATCAGAGGAATAAAAGTCATTTTCGAAAGGATTAGATGGAACTTGTCCGGCGAGTTGAGTCCCATTACTTGTTTTCCCAGAAAATGCATCATTGTACAAGTGATCCAGTGACATTTTGTCCAGTCCACCAACCTGCATCAGAAGATTCATATGTTTATAGCACATCAAAACTGAATTATCTAGCCTGAATTCGACTTAAAGCTATTGTTACGGAAATAACCCCAGATCCAATCCCGATTTAATATAATAGCCCAAATAGATAATAACGAAAATAAATAAAGCCAAAAATAAAATGGGACACTGAACACAGAGATTTACGTGGTTCGGTCAATGTGACCTACGTCCACGACCGGAGACAATCGGATATATTTCACTATGAGAGAATAACAGGAGATTACAAAGTGTCACTCTAGAATTTTCTCTCTACCCAATGAATCCCAAATGTAGCTAATACAATTGCAAAGCTCTCAAAAGTGTTTCCTACACTCTTTCTCTCTTCTATGTTTTGGTGTACAAAAGATGCAGAAGATGCATCTATTTATAATGATATCACCTAAACCTTAGTCAAGAAAATAGGCTAACCATATGGCTTATTTTCAAGCACACCTACCAATTGTCAACTAGCAATATTTGACTTTCTTGTAGCCACCAACCAAAGCCTTCTTCTTTGACAAGGCAACCAAGTGGAGGGGTTAATTCACATGCAACAGCTATGTTAGGTTTGATATGTAATCCATTCTAGTCCTGTTGACTAACTTCTAATACTAACCAATTTAGTTTCTACCAATGCAGCTCCCCTGGAGGTTGGAGCTGTCACAAGCTCAAGCTCCCAGCTTGCACTTTGAGGTGTTGTATTGATGAAGTTTGCAGAATGTAATGTACTACCTACAGAATTGATTGGAAGGTTAGATGCTAGAACATCAAAATTAACATAATACTATCTCACCATCTGTGACAATTGCAAGTCCGAGGTGATCGTTCTCATTCTTTTCCGGTGCCTCTTGTGTGAAGTCTTCCCAAGTCTGGCAGAATGATAAAGGTTTACCAAGATAAGATAAAACTCTTATGGGTAAGAACTCATAAAGCACTATAGTAAAACTTGAGAACATTGTTGCAAAGTAAGTCCGAACCAAAAGATCAGCAACTTCCACTATCAATGAAGTTCAGTTCTGTTGATTCTCTGATGCTGCTGCCGATGTCCCATACGGGTTTGATTTCCATTCAATTTCATCCTCCTTATCATCATCAATTAGTGAAGAAGTTTCTTGGGTAGGTACAGCTTCCTGTGTAGGACTTTTTTTGTCATTTATCTGACAACACATGAGAAGGTAGGACGTTAATTGCAAACTTGCAGGACATATATTACAAGACTACTCAAGATGTTCACAGGGGAATCAAACAACAGTTGTAAGGATTGGAAGTAAGTGAAAATTGGTACCATTAAGATCTTTGGATAATCTTCCATTGCAGACAGGAAAGATTCTGGGGGCTGCAGTTATAAAACAAAGACAAATCAGCAAAGCTTCGTATACGTTTGAGGGCATGAGCAAGACTTGAGGTCTTTTAACAAGTTACAACCTGTTCAATATTGACAAAATTCTGCCCTCGACCAAAACTAAGGCTCCTACAGAGATCAAAAAACTGGTCTAATCTTCTTGCCTACACGAGAACAAAAGTTTGCAAAAGGAGATAATCAATTTGGATTTAAAATCTGAAAGAAGAAAATGAAACGCGATGAATAACACAGCAGATTACCTGATTCCCTGACTTCCTGTAAATTTCAAGTGCTCTCATAGCATCTTCCCACTGCATCTCAAAGTACTATGCAAAAATGAAGTCACTTTCAGTAATTTTTTTGAACATTCATAATTACAAGGCACATAAGCTACCATTACTAAACCAAAACCCCACCTTGTCCACCATGACGTGAATTCCAACTGCAATTTCCGCATAGAGATTTACACTTTCAGCAGCAACTTACAAGAGAAATCTCATGGAAAAGGGCTTGGATAATCAAGACCATATTAAATGAATGATATTTGTACCAATGAATTTGGATAGTTCCTTACAATTGAAAGGGAATTATGGATTAAGTGAGCCTGAACAGCTGCCCCCTCTGGCTGCAGAAGTATATCATCAATGTTATTACAAATTATTGTTTGTGGTTCTGATAAAAGCTTAAAGCTATTTTTGAGGCCAACAATGATATCAATTCACCTTCTGCATAGTTTCGCTCATGTTGAATATTGGCTCAAATGAAAAGTCAGAAATTGCAGCTAATTTCGGTGATCAACTTTGGTGGCTCAAAAATGGTGGCTCAACAATGGAGGCTTGTGTTTTTCATAGATTTCGGTGGTGAAGCTGGAGGCTTTCACACTCATGAGGATCTCTATAAAAGGGAAGCAAATGAAGGAGGAGAAGGAGAGCAGAAAGAGAGCAAAATTTCTGGTGAGAGAAGAGAGAAGAAATTGTTAGAGAGTGAGAGAGACACTTTCGGGAGAAGAAGAAGAGAGAAAGGAGAGAGAAGAATAGTGAGAGGGAGAGAGAAAAGAAAAAATATTGATATATTTGTTTTTTTATTTTCTCTTTTATAGTAGGAGTTTGAGTTATTTTGGGTCTCTTGAAAATTGAGTGATAAACACTATTATATGCTCTATTTGTTATAGTGAAATACTCAGTCATCTCCAAACTGGACGTAGGCATTGCTGAACCAGTATAAAAATCTTGGTGTTCTTTTGTTGCTATTTTATTTTTACTCCACATTTATTAACGTTTCCGCACAACAAGTGGTATTAAAGCTCCAGTTTTTCGACTGGGATATTGTCGGAGTGAAAATATATTGGAGCAATAGTGTCGGTGTACAATGTTGGTGAACAGTGTCTTGCTATAGTATTGGTGCTACAATTCTCATGAACAGTGCCAGTGCTACAGTACTGTGAACAGTATTAGTATGTATTTGTGAACAGTAACGTATAGATGGCTGGAGATAAAGATGAGCATGTTAAGAGGGAGTCGTTATCATCATCATCGACACCTACATCCAGTAGACATCCAATCGCTACTACAAGGTTAGAGGTTGATAAATTTAATGGATCTAATAATTTTGGTATGTGGCAGTGTGAAGTTATGGAAGTATTGTATCAACAAGAGTTGGATATGGTTCTGGACAATAAACCCGAAGATATGGATGAGAAGCAGTGGACGCGAATTAATCTCCATGCTTGTGCCTCTATTCGATCATTCCTTGATAAGGAGTTGAAATATCCTTATATGAAGGAAACGTCAGCTAAGGAGTTATGGACGAAATTGGAGGAAAAGTATATGACTAAGAGTGCAGAAAATCGGCTCTTCTTGAAGAAGCGACTTTTCCGATTTCAGTATCGTCCAGGTATTTCTATGCATGAGCACCTAAATGATTATAATAAAATACTTGCTGATTTAGCAAACCTTGATGTGAAAATTCCTGACGAGGATAAGGCACTATGTTTGTTAAATTCATTGCCTGATGATTATGATCATTTGACAACTACTTTGTTGTATGAAAAATCTGAGGTGAAACTTGAAGAGGTTTCTGCGGCATTGGTGAATTGTGAGTGTCGTAAGAAGGAACTGAAGACTCACAATTCACAAACTGAGGCACTCACTGTAAGGGGACGAACAGAGGAAAGAAAACATGGGAAGCGGGAAAAATCTCGTTCAAAGTCACGAGGGAAGTTTCCTGCTAAAGATGAATGTGCCTTTTGTCGTCAAAAGGGTCATTGGAAGAAAGACTACCCCAAATTGAAGAATAAAGAGAAGGAAAAAGTAGGTTCTGTAGCAAACGTTGCTAAATCTGGAGATGATGATTTCGAGTTTGCTTTGGCTAGTTCATCTGTTGATGGTTACTCCAAGGAGTGGATTTTGGATTCAGGTTGCACTTATCATATGTGTCCCATTCGAGAATGGTTCTCTAGCTTCTAGGAGCTGGATGGTGAAGTTGTTTTGATGGGAAATAATAATGCCTGTAAAACACAAGGGATAGGCAAAATCTGTTTGAAGATGCACGATGGAACAGTCAGAGAATTGAGTGATGTTCGGTATGTACCGGATATGAGGAAAAATCTTATCTCGTTAGGAGCATTGGAATCCAAGAGTATCAAGATCACCATAGAGGGTGGAGTTCTTAAAGCTGTATACGGGGCACTTGTAGTGATGAAAGGTACAAGACGAAATAACTTGTATTTTTTGCAGGGAAATACGGTTACTGGTGGAGCAACTATCACTGAAGCTGTTAATGCAGATAACTCAGACTCTACAAGGTTATGACATATGCGTCTTGGGCATGCTGGTGAAAAAGCATTACAAGGATTAGTGAAACAAGGCTTATTGAAAGGCACAAAAGTATGTAAATTGAAATTTTGTGAACATTGTGTACTAGGTAAACAAACTAGAGTGAAATTTGACACTGCTATTCATCACACTAAAGGCATGCTAGATTATGTTCATACTGATGTTTGGGGACCTTCCAAGAATGCATCTTGAGGAGGTAACCATTATTTTGTCTCCTTTATTGATGACTTCTCTAGGAGAGTATGAGTGTACACCATGAAGCATAAAGATGAAGTCTTAAAGATATTCCTGAAGTGGAAAAAGATGATTGAAATACAAATCGGTCGAAAGATCAAGACTCTCAGATCAGATAATGGTGGTGAATATAAGTCAGATCCCTTTTTGGAAGTCTGTCAAGATGAGGGTATTGTGAGGCATTTCACGGTTAGGGAGACACCATAACAGAATGGGGTGGTAGAGCGCATGAACCGTACTTTACTTGAGAAAGTTCGGTGTATGTTGTCTAATGCTGGTTTAGACAAGGTCTTTTGGGCTGAGACAATTACTTAAGCCATATTATTAATCGGTTGCCTACTACTGCAAACAAGGGCAAAACACCCATGGAGGTATGGTCTGGTAAATCTTGTACAGTTACAAGTTTTTACACATATTTGGTTGTCCTGCTTACTATCATGTCAGAGAAAGCAAGCTAGATCTAAGAGCAAGGAGAGCTTTATTTATGGGCTTTAGTACTGGCGTGAAGGGATACCGACTTTGGTGTCCAGATAAGAAGCAGGGATGTGACTTTTAATGAGACTGCTATGGTTAATCAGAACAAGCATAAAGGGGAAATTGAAGCGACCAAGGCCATGAGTAGTTCAAAACAGGTGGAATTATTAAAGACTCCAGTTGATCCAGTAAGGTCTGATGTTACAAACACTAGTCCTACAGTTGATTTTGATGATGAGGACGAGGTTAATGAAGAGGAGGTACCTACCCAAGAACCTCCACAACAACAAGATTCTATTGCAACCAGAAGATCAAGAAGGGAAATTCGAAAGCTTGCTCGGTTTACGGATATTGTGGCATATGCACTTCCAGTTATTGAAGATGATATTCCATCCACCTACAAAGAAGCTGTCAGGAGTTCAGAGAGCATGGAGTGGAAGAAATCTCTGGACGAGGAGATGAATTCTCTTCATAAGAATAAGACTTGGAAGCTGGTTCAGTTACCGAAAGGGAAGAAGGAAATTGGTTGTAAATGGATATATGCAAAGAAGATGGAATCTTTGGAAAAAGACAATGTAAGATTCAAAGCCAGATTAGTAGCTAAAGGCTATGCTCAGAAGGAAGGCATTGACTACAATGAGGTATTCTCTCCTGTAGTGAAACATTCTTCTATTCGTTTTTTGTTGGCTTTGGTTGTGCAGTTTGACCTTGAGTTGGCCCAACTTGATGTTAAGACGACGTTTTTACATGGTGATTTGGAGGAAGATATTTTTATGTCTCAACCAGAATGATTTACAGTTGCTGGCAAAGAAAATTGGGTTTGTAAATTGCAAAAATCATTGTATGATTTGAAGCAGTCTCCAAGACAATGGTACAAGCGATTTGACAGGTTTATGATTGAGCAAAAGTACACAAGAAGTCATTATGATCATTGTGTATACTTTCGCAAGCTACAAGATGTAACCTTTATTTATTTGCTTTTATATGTTGATGATATGCTTATAGCATGTAAAAGTACAGTGGAGATTGAAAGATTGAAGACTCAACTAAGTAATGAATTTGAGATGAAGGACTTGGGAGAAACTCGGAAGATACTAGGTATGGAAATTGAAAGAGATAGAGCAAAAGGCAAGATTGGTCTGTGTCAAAAGTAGTATTTGAAGAAGGTACTACAACGTTTCGGGATGAATGAAAATTCAAAACCGGTTAGTACACCTCTTGCTCCTCATTTCAAACTTAGTGCTTCTATGTCTCCTAACACAGATGAGGAGAGTCATTACATGGCTAAAATTCCATATGCAAGTGTTGTTGGTAGTTTGATGTATGCTATGGTGTGTACTAGGCCTGATATTTCACAAGCTGTTAGTATTGTCAGTAGATATATGCATAATCCAGAAAAAGGGCATTGACAAGCTGTGAAATGGATTCTACGGTATATTCTGGGTACTGTGGATGTTGGTTTATCATTTCAGCAAGATGAAGTTAATGGTAAATGTGTTGTTGGATATGTAGATTCTGATTACGCAGGTGATTTGGACAAGCGTAGGTCCACTACAGGTTTTGTATTCACTCTTACTGGAGGTCCAATGAGTTGGAGATCAACTTTGCAATCTATAGTTACTTTATCAACTACTGAGGCTGAATATATGGCGGTAACAGAAGCTATTAAAGAAGCCATTTGGCCTCAAGGGTTGCTTGATGACTTAGGGGTCCATCAGGATCATGTGGATGTTCATTGTGACAGTCAGAGCGCTATTTATTTAGCAAAGAATCAAGTTCATAACGCACGTACAAAACACATTGATGTGAGGTTTCATTTTGTTCGTGAGATTATTGATGAGAGAGATATGCTTCTTCAGAAGATTGGGACTGCCGACAATCCTGCTGATATGTTGACAAAACCAGTTTCGTTACTCAAGTTTAAGCATTGCTTAGACTTGATTGACATTTGTCAAATTTGTTGATTGCCCCATAGGGGATTGGGAGACGACTTTTGGAAATTTCACTTCGAGGATTTGAGCCAAGGTGGAGATTGTTGAATATTGGTTCAAATGAAAAGTTAGAAATTGCAGCTACTTTCGGTGATCAACTTTGGTGGCTCAAAAATGGTGGCTCAACAATGGAGGCTTGTGTTTTTCATAGATTTCGGTGGTGCAGCTGGAGGCTTTCACACCCATGAAGATCTCTATAAAAGGGAAGCAAATGAATGAGGAGAAGGAGAGCAGAAAGAGAGCAAAATTTCTGATGAGAGAAGAGAGAAGAAATTGTTAGAGAGTGAGAGAGACACTTTCGGGAGAAGAAGAAGAGAGAAAGGAGAGAGAAGAATAGTGAGAGGGAGAGAGAAAAGAAAAAATATTGATATATTTGTTTTTTTATTTTCTCTTTTCTAGTAGGAGTTTGGGTTATTTTGGGTCTCTTGAAAATTGAGTGATAAACACTATTGTATGTTCTCATTATTATAGTGAAATACTCAGTCGTCTCTAAACTGGACGTAGGCATTGCCGAACCAGTATAAAAATCTTGGTGTTCTTTTATTGCTATTTTATTTTTACTCCACATTTATTAACGTTTCCGCACAACAGCTCAAACAATGATGATTGGATGCATACCTTGCAGACAAGAATGCAAATAAGTAGCTCCCGCAGGGCTTCTAATTGCCTCAGCAAATCCGGTGTCTCAAGTTTTCTGATGGCCTGCTGGAAAAATCCTTAGCAGGTAAAAACATTGTGATGTGCTTATGTAGTTTAAGAATAGCGGTGAACACTTTATCAAGAACAAGTTAAGCTGCTGCATTATCAGATGTGAATACATTTAGTTTGCAATCGGTATCTTTATGAAGTTATTGGTTCTGTTTGGTTAATTACATTAGGAGTGCTGAAATGCTGAGTGTGAATGACAATTAGCATACAAAAAGTATTTATCTTTACAAGACGTACCAGGTAATCTTTCTCAACATCATATTTCAAGATTCGGATACACTCAAGACCCTCTTGAAGATAACAAGCATAGCTGCGAATCCAAGCAGAACAGTCCCTTGCTTTACAGTTCAACACCAAAACACTAATTCGTCAGCCAATTTATCATGCTCCAACATTAAGGAAATAAGCAAAGTTCAGATAATGTAAGAAATACCATTTGTACTTGAATCATCCGTGAAATGATATAGATTCAACACAAGAGCTCTACCCCGACCGAAGTTCAATAGCTCTCCATGGAATGTAGAATCAATTTCTCTCAAAGCACGGTGTATAATTACCAAAGCCTTTAATGCAACCTGGAATAATCACAATATATAATATTTCATTTTGTGAATTATAGGAGGTTTAGAGGAATGCTAACAGTGAAATCTCTATGATCATCTGAAAATGAAAATGTAAAATCAATGGTGTGCTTCCTTTTTGGTTGCTTACATAAGTTAACAACATAGTCCAAAACAAAGTATATATAACCTTGAACAACTATGGATTTTCAAGCTCTAAAAGTTATGGTATGACAGAACACGGGAAGAAATTGACAGAACAAGATCAGTGTGTATATATACTGTCCACTTGTGCGTCTTCTTCAGACGTTTGATAAGGCGACGTATGCAGTAGGCAACATCCATGCGAGGACTTGAAGCCGAAAGTGCCCGGAAGATTTCTGATGACAGAGCAAGAAATGTTTATGTATAAAACTGCAGGGACCATGTTAAACATCCAAGAAACAAAGAAAGAGATAGAGAACCAAACCATGCTTTTACTCACTTCTGATATGTTTCTCCTTTGGCACAGCTTCATTATGTTTCGTGGCCTTAACAATGGCAATATCAAGACCCTGAAGCAAATAACTATTAATCACTAATTGTAAAACTAACAAAACAACAAACAGGAAAAGCAGACAATGAAAAGAAACAGACAGAAGTTAAAATACAAGGGAATAGTAAGTTGCAAGATCACCTTGTATTCGCTGTTTACTTTTGCTAATCCAACTTTTGTCGAGTCCTTCAAAGCATCTATGGCTTTTCTCAAGGTCTGGGGAGCGTTAACTCCAGCTGCCATTCTGTTCCAAGAAAATATACGTGTTTCCTACAATCACCAATGAATACTGAATCAACCAAATTTTCAAATATCAAAGAATAATACAGCTTTCATCAATTTGAATCCCAGATGAAGAGAACTAGATCATTGTCTCAATCCTTACTTGAATCTAAAACAAATTTGATGTCAACATGTTGTTAAGAAACCATTCAACCCACAAGTTTGTTGGCTGGGGCTCAAGAATGGATCGTATACTATTCTGACATCTGCGTATCTAATAAGTGATTACCTGCCCTTAGAAGTATGGCCGCCCGCAGACAGACGGTGGTAATGGAGAGAAAAGGACAATGTCTGCTGAAGGGAAAAGCTTAAGTAGCTACGAACTTGTGTTTGAACATGCCAGCCAAGAACTGTGGATCTAGCTATATATCCAGTTTGGAAACCATTTTCGCACAAGAAATTCAGAAGGAAAAACATCTTACAGAGAGTCTCAGATTTTGATATAAGCAAAAAAAACATTGTTGCTTGCTAACTAGCGACCAACATAAGGCACTTTTGTTGGTGTCTCGGCGTTGGATATATTTGTCTTAACTCAAACTATTCTCTCGTGCGTTCATTTCCTATATGCAATAAACTAATGAAGATCAGGATAACGTCAACCTTCACATTAAGATAAATAGATCACCTGTCTGATTATCGATGTGCAGTGTCGTTGATGGACAAGTGTGAGGCAGCTAAGTGGGTGGTCTCATGATGATTGGTGTAGTTAAGTTACATGTAAAAGGAGAATGTCTGGTCCCAAATAACGGACATGTAATGCTTGTAACGAACTAATCGACAGGGATTGGAACTTTTGTGTCACTGGGGAAACAAATGGCTCTGCTTTTGATTGGCTTGCCAGAAACATACAGGCTTTAATAAGCTTGTTAAATCTGATTCCTTCAGGCAAAAGTTGTTTAGAATCATTTCTGATGATTTCCGAACAAAAAGATGCCTTTCCAAGTGCACATTCATGCACGTAGGTTGTAAGAACTTTTGGTTATCGCGTGTGACGATCAAAAGGGGCTTATAAAAGCAGCGTCCTTCTTGTCTTCAGCCTTGGTGCTTAATTTAAGGAAACGGTTTTCATGGAATTTGCTCTCGAAAACATCAGGGGCAAAATTTTTGCAAACGGTTCAACACATATTTAGAATTATCTGTTAAAATAACAGTTTGAATGTGACCCATCTGCTAAATCCCGATGCTGCAGGGAACAAGATCAACACAAGCTTAATCACCTGCTTCAATAAAAAGGAAAAATCCCAAAACTAGACTAGGAAAGCTTTTTAGGGAATTCAAATGTAGGGGTTTAAACACAAATTTTGTCAGAGTCAAGACTAATTATGGTGCAGATCAGAAGATGCGATAATAAATGATCATGTGTCTTCTTGTCTAACTTTGTAATTTCCTTACTCGTCATATTTTCAATTATTTGTCAAATACACACCAAGAAACATGTGAGAGCTGTTTGCTCTGAACAATAACATAAGATTTGCAGACGTCTGAGTTTGCATTATCATAACATAGATTCCAACCATATGACTGAAAACCATTTCATTAAGAAGAAAAGATATAGTGCACAGACAGCTAAAGAAGAAGACCTTCCATCATCTGGCAACCCAAATGAAAATAACATGATGTTATAATGGTTGGCTTCTGGTCTATTACACACCTATAGGTCTGAGAAAAAGGAGCACTTCTGCAATGAAGGTGTTGCATCTTATGATTTTTATTATATCTAGCAAGCAGAATAATAAATTACATTTAAAGTTTGTTTTTTGATTATAAATATGTTATGTAAACTGAACCTAGGGACTTGGCCCAAAAATGACAGACAAAGCAATTATTACTTGTTTGGTTAAAGATTGACGATCTTTTCTGCATCACATTTTTACATTTTCGGCATCGCCAGCCTCAGTTAACATTGCCGCATGATGTTCCAAGTATTCTTTGCTATTCATCTCTGTTAATCTGCATCAGTAATCGTTTAACAATCAGAAAGTACAACAATGGACGATCAGCATATGGAGTCTCTGTTATGTAAACAATATGTAATTGAAATGTAAATCTAGATTACCTACTAATTGTACGATCTTTTGCAAATCCTAATTCATTGTCTACACAAAGATCAGACTCGTCATTTCTCCTTGATCTCGCAGAAGTCCTGGGTGCTATGTGCTGGGCATCAGAAACCGTCACTATCTTTTCGAAAAGCTCTCCTGGACTTCCCTCAGCAGAACACAACAGTCTGGAATGGTTTTCATACATCACCTGAAATAATAGTAACAGTAAGAAGAAAATGGTACTTCTTGAATAACTCCATTTGTGAAAAAGGAAGAGAATTCAAGACAGTATCTTTGGGTCCAAGGATAAAAAAAGATGCATCGAACGAGGTTGCAAAAAGATTTTATATCATATCAGATCTCAGTCTTCCAAAAATTAAAACCCTCAACTCTATGATAACTTAAAAGACCAAATATCCATTCCAGGAAAGAAGAAGCAACCGTTTTCGACATATATGAAGAAATATAGTAGGAAATCAAAATGTGCAAGACTTGTTTATGTATTCAAAAAGCAGATGAAAACAGAAAGTTAACATTTTGGCATACGTCGATTAAGGTGACAAATCGGTATGCTGCTGTTCTGTTGTGGAGTCCGAAAATTGGGACACCTTCCAATGCTAAGGTATGAAATTTATCTGCACATAAAGGGTGTAAAAATCAAAATCACTCCCATTTGTAAAAGAATAACTTCAGGATACTCGTGAGATATGATTTAAGGTAAACAATTCAGACATTTGATATTCAGAAAAAAAATTTTTGGACAGAGATCAAAGTATCTAGTACTAGATGTTCAAGAGGAAAAAGAAAAGAAAAGGCCTTTCTACGCAAGTTCTTGCTATTTTTCCAGGGGCTTTGTTTGTTATATTAACTGAATTAATGTCCAATCTACTTTTTCCCCATTGCAATGCTGAAATGGTTTTATACCACCAGATGTCAACTACTGGCTACAATCATAAGCAAAGCAAACTAAAATCTACCCAGCTGGAAGAACTCACTAAACAGTCCAAAATAATCTGCTGCTCCAAGAGGTTTGTCACATAGTTCCTCAAAAGAAAAATAAGCACATCCATTAGCACCTAGGGGCACCTAACCAGGTTGCAAAAAAAGCAAGGTTAATATGATCCAAAATAACCTGTTATGCACATATAAAAATTAAAAAAAAAAATACACACACCTGCAAAGTTCTACCCATTACTACCTCCACTTGCTGTGGAACTGCAGTTTGTTCTCCAATCAACTGTTGAAACTTTTGCTTAAGAATGTCAGATGAATCGTTTCCAACAAAGTAGAAACCTTGCTCTGCCTGAATTTGAGTACAATCAGCAATGTCAGGAATTGTCAAGGAATTTCGTTGTTTTGAAAAATGAAGATTTGAATTCATACTGAAGTCAATTTTCGATAATCCACTGATGAACCAATTTCATGAATCACACACCGTTCCTGAAAAATGAAAAATATATATAGATGTCATTGCTGCAGATAATTCTCTGATTGGACAAATATGCTAGCTGTCAGCATACTTTAGTTAGTTTATTCTCTCCAAACACAACGGCAAGCAAATGTTGGCATACCTTCAGAGTTGCAATGAAGGGCAGGAAAAGATCCCTCTGCAACCCACCTTCGTAGAGATTATCTGGAGCACGATTTGATGTTGACACGAGAATCTGGACTTGGCTCCATCATGCATAAACATATGAGTTCTAAATTTACTATCAATTTTCAACCATAAATCATTTTTTCAGAATATTAACAAATGGGAATGGACAAAGAAGACTTACAACGCCATTACTAAATAGATGTCTAAAAAGTCGGTTCAAAATCAATGCATCAGCAACATCAGTAACCTACAAAAGTTACATAGCATCAAAGCTTTTAATGAATTGAAATCTTCAATACATGCAACAGTTTTTCAATTTATATACCATGAATTCATCAAGACATAGTAAGATGGATTCATCTGATATCTCTGCTGCAACGACTTCAAGGGGATCTGAGACACCCTTATGTCTCTGCAAGTAGTTACCAGTTAACATAAAGTCATTAATTTGACTACCACGTCTACATAGATTGGTCAATTACAATCTAAACAGAAGATCTAAAAAGTGCTGTACAGAAACTGAATTAGCACCATATCCGACAATCAGAAATTGAGTTTTAAAGTGTGTATAAGAATGATGCATGCCAGTCAAAAAGATAAGGTTGTTTAATCATTTTACAGATATGAGGAAAGATGAATGTTGACTACAAAAAAAGAAGGCAGAGATGGTGGGGAAGTATAAATAAAACTTGAGATATCCATGTGAGAATGCTTACTTGCAACCGACTATGGACGTTTAGCATGAAATCATGGAAATGGATCCTCTTTTTCCTCCAATTTTCAGGCCTATAAATTGAATAGCACGAGATGAAATTGGCAATAAATATCCGTATGGCTTTCTTCAAAATGCCCAAGATGATAATAAACTTACGCTCTTCTATATTAGGTTAATGATTTTAGATCCATCTACACTTAAATGCTTGAGTAAACTAACAAGGAAATATTTCCAAAAAAAGTAACAAGGAAATAAAGTTACTTCTAAAACAAATTAAGATAGGGAGCTCACAATTGCTCAAAGAACAAATCCATAAGCATTGTTTTTCCTGTGCCCACTCCACCATAAAGATAAAGCCCTTTAACGGGTGAATATGAAGACTGTGGGATGAACCGAGACCACAACCACCTACTCCTGAACACAACAAACCGGAAACCAGTAAACAAATTTGATATATGGAGGTAAACCCAGAAAAAAGATAGAAAAGAACAATTTCCAAAGCAAAGAAAATCCTGATGAGATGAAGGGAAGAATTTGAGTTCCATACAAGGGCATAATATTAAATGAAACAAATTCGAGGAGTCTACCTCCCAGATTTTTCTGAAGTTGAATAACGATCCAACTTGCAGGCATCAGCTGACTCCACAATCTCATCGTAGAGTCTCTGAAGTTCTCTTAAAGTGCCTACCTGCTTAAATTATACTCAGTATATCCTTCGACTAAAAACTAATAATTAAAACATCAAGAAGCATGAAATTTTCATCTTAACAGAAAAAGCAGTTCCCATATTTCAAATAAAAAACTTATAAGCCTGCCATTAAATTCATCAAGTTGCTATAAAACAAAATGTGTCGACATCCATAGCAAACTTTCTCTTCCTCACAAAGCATACAGGTGCAAGGACAGACTTGACCATTTTACTTGAGAAACAGACAAGGTTAATGTTAAACCTGGCTCACATTTTCCACTTGACGTATTAACAAACACAAAAGGAATGAAAGTACTCGGAGAAAATGTTCACAAAACAAAATCCAATACCTGGCAGTTATCACCAGCCACAAGCTCAGCCGCAGCTATCCTTCTTTCATACTCCACCAGCGGCCCTCCTCTAGTCACATCTGCTCAACGTAAAAGAACAACAATCACAATTTCCAATCTCCTTCTCTCTTGATATTGGGCGGCCATCAAGGAAAGAGATAAAAACAAGCTTGAGCCAGATGGAGTCCAACCTGAAGTTGACATTTTGGCCGCATCGGTTGACAGAACTCTAGAGATAAAGAACTCTGGACATAGAATTGTACCATCAACTCCATATCTGGAGTGTCCATAAGCAGAACCACAACTGGGATTTACCCGATTCCTTTGACTTCTAATGAAACCAAACGAGTGGTTGTATTCCTGAACCTGAACCGCAGACAGAAACTGGCGCATGCATCTAACACTTCTTCTCATTTTTCTTTCCAACGCAAACCTTATTATCCAAATCCAATTAACAGGTATGAGAATTGGTTTCACTCACAATTGACAGATTAGTCCTGCAACAACTAAAAATCATATCTCTGAACACTTAAACAATAAAAGACAACCAGATAAACTAAAAAAGAAAAAGAAAGTTCTTAAATTTGCATATAGCATCGAAACCAACGAGAACTCTGATCTCAGTTACAATCAAGAGTAACGTTTTTTACCTCAAACTCTTCAAAACAAAATATTTCGTGACAATTTTAAACACTTCCAATCTCTAATTTTTACAGAAAGAAAAGACGCAGATTAAAGAAACGTACCTGATCGAAGAAACATCAAACTCCAATGCACCCCCGGGAAGCAAAAACTTCAACTTTGACACGTAAACGAGAAAAAGACGAGAAAAAGAGGGTGGTAATAAATGAATTATGTATATAAATCAAAATTGATTTATGGCGCTCGCTCTACCACCAGCACCCCATCTCCTGGTTCTCCTCGGACAAAGAGACCGACTGAGAGATAAAGAGACTGTAAGGTCGGAAAATTAAAGAAGACAGAGACTCCCAAGTTGTTGTGAGGTTCCGTGTCCTTTTCCCTTATTTATTAACTGTTTAATAATGAAATTGGAATCTCCCGAATGACTTGTTAAACATTAGTCAGAACGTAAACATGTGCTGCATTACCTATAACTCCTTTGCTTGGTTTAATGAAGATTATGATCTGACGCAAAATATTAAACCTACAAATTTCGCACTTTTTCCACCTACCAATCACAAGTTTTGTGAACGAGTGACAAAAACGCGCCGTACAAACAAATCCATCGTGTAAGAAGGAGTGGACCCCATCAAATTCCCCATTCCCATAAGCCCATCACCGCGAATCCAACCACATGAGGGTTGCAGTTTGTGGGTGCGCCGTCTGCGACCTTGGTTGGGACAAGGACACATGTCAATGAGTACCTTTGGTTATTGTCACCTATGCAGGTCACTTTATCACATTAGATGGGTATATAACTCTTAAATTTGTCGTTATCGGGTAAGTTGTCTCTGCTTCTTGGACGAGAGAACGGAGTCAATTGAATCCATCCATCTCTGAACCCTCTTGGGTTCTATTTGCTGACAGTGAAGGTAATTCAGAGATGGCGAATCAAGGCGCGAAGAAGCGCAAAGAAGAGAACAGCCGCCACATGACCAAGATCCTTCAGCTCATCGTCGCATCTAATGTATGCCCCCTCTCATCTTATTGATCAGCTTCACTCCCTTTTTATTTACTTCTTGTTGTGAGAATGTCAAAGTTACAAATCGGTAAAAGGTTCCGTGTAGTTTATCGAGATTGTTGGCTTACCCTTGCAGTGAAGATGTAAAGTAATAAGGAACTTGGAATAATTAATGGGACTGGTTATAAAAAGTTTTGATTTTTCGCTTTGCGTTTCTTCAACATTCAATTGTTGGAACATGCGTTTCTTCTCTCTTGATCTTCTTCCTTTTTCCCAGCTCCCATGGTTTTTCTTGCATATTGGGGCATATAACTTTCTTATTATTGATTGATGCCGTATTAAAAATTTTATCTTGGTGTCGGCCCTACGGGAAAGTGCATTTTCACCTTTTTCCTTATCCTTTACCCGTAGTTGTGTTCGCTTCGTGTGGACTCTTTCGAGAAGGTTTACTGCAGAATGTAGCATAGAATTTTGAAGTGTACATTAATATGAATAGACTCTGGACTTCATAGACAAAAGCCTAAACTATAATAGGTATACGACACATCCAAAATTAAAACAATGTAGCCACCAACAAAAATTGCAGAATCAACCACCACCATGTTTATGGTGTTATTGAGGCGGTTGCTGCATATATACTGCTTCTTCTGCCAATGCAAAGGGCATTTACTTACGAGGCTTGAGCATCACCGCTGTAATTTTCGGCATACCTTTCTCCCAAGATGACGGAATGAACTTGAAGTTCTCCTGATAAGAAGTATGATTGATTTATTCTACAATTGTCATCTAACCTAGTGGTTTGTTTTCTTCAATTGGAATTCAAAATTTGCAATGTAGACACAATTTTGCTTATTGAATACGTCTTAAATTTATCATTTTGTTAGCTCTGATTTCTATGGCAACTGCATCAACAATTTCCATTGTTACTATTTGAGTTATGGTTGCATCCTTAAGTTTATTGCTGAATTTATTATTATGTTGGTGATTTAATTTCTGTCATCTAGGTTGTATATCTCCTGGTGAGGATGGTATTTTTCCATTCCTCTTTCACCTGGAAACACTGGGTGGGCCTAGTTTTGACTTCTCTGGCTTATTGGATTCCCTATAAACAACTTGCAGAAATGGCAAAACCTACTTACACTGATGATGGAGAGCTTCTTGATGGTGGATTTGATATGAGTACTGGTGGAATTTGTGGGTGTGTCATCCTCATACTTTCCTCTTCTTTTTTATGCCTTTCCAGTTTGATACCTGATGTTGTAGATGTCTTATCCTAGGAAATTTCTTGTCAATAGAGAAAAAAAGAAAGGAGGAAATTATGTTTTTCATGTGCATTATGTCCAAAATTAAGGTAAAAATTATGCACAGATATTAACCTAAATCTGAATGCACCAAACTGATGTAGGAGAGTGTTATAGTGAACATCTAAGAGCCTTTTGCACCATTCACCATGATCAAAGCTTAGTATCATGAAAATTTACATGCATTAGAACATGATGAGGTTTATATTGTGGACAATAGAAATAGATCCATTCATTGCTGACTCATTGAGGGTTCTTGATGAATTTGTGATTAACACTATTGTCATTTGATTGAGAGAACTTAAAGAATTGATAAAATCTTTATTGTAATTTGGTTCCACTCTTTCAGTGGTTCCTTATTATATTTTTGGGTTACATTTTAATGTATTAATCTTCTACTTTTGTTATCTTTTTCAGCTATCTACATGATGTGATCTACATTACATGCTTTGTTCAAATCACGTCAATCATCTCGGAGAAATTTTGGTACTCATACCTGGTGGTAAGGTCCTATGAACTTTTAACTTTTCAACTATGGAATTGCTTGTGTAGCATGCTTCTGGTGTGGAAAATTTTTTAAACTACACTTTAAAGATTCTTGTTTGCAGTGCAAGCTAAGTTTATCCTATTGCTGTTGTTTGGATACAAACATTTCTCTACATAGAGTGTCTTAACTCGTGACTAAGTCTAATGTCAATAGTTTGTATTAGTCTAATTACAGTCAAGATAAAAAAATAGTTTTATCAGTTCGAGGTTCTAACAAAATTCAGCAGCTGGGCATATGATATTATACTGAAATTCGATAAAAATGATGGCACACTAGAGATGTTGAATGTGAACGTTGTCTGGAATGCATATTTTATGCACACATTATGATATTCATGTGCCATATGAGATTCCATGACAGAGTAGCTTACTAAATTTCGTACTTGTGATAAGAGTTCATGGTGGTTGATAAAACAAGAGAAAAACAAGTTCTTTATGGTTGTTGTTTGGTCTTAGATACCGGCATTTGGAGCATACAAATTGTTTGGACTAGTGAGAGGAATCTTACCGCAAGGTTCAGAGGTAGATATCGATTCCAAACTTTATCAAAACATCACAAGCTTAAACTTAGTGTACATAATATGGTCTGCGATCTTCTCTTAATTAGGGAGTTGAAGAGGATGAAAAGACTCGCAAGAAGAGGGAAAAGCTGGAGAAGAAAGCTTCACGAGCCAAATTTGTGAGGACGAGAAACAAATAGATTCTTGAGATAACTTTAAGCAGCAAAAGCAACCCTTTGTTTGGTGGAGGAACTTGGTTTCTTTTACAGAGCCAGAGAATGGCTATTCCGGGCAGTGCAAGTGATTTCTGATTTTCTTCTCAGTCCTTGGTGCAGGAAGATAACTGAAACCCTGATGTAATATGCATACAAAGTGGTTGACATTGTATTTTTACCTTAATTATCTTCCCAAATCAATCTGTACTCTATAGGCCTGAGAAAGATGAAACCTTTTTATGTTAATCAAGATTTAGCAAGCTATTAGAGGCTTGGGTAATCTAAATCCTGATCCGATTGGAGCCAAACATCATTTTGAATTTGATAAGTTAAGCTAAACAAAATCGTTTGATCTTAATTAGTTTCGATCAAACTGAGATTATCTTTATGTCAAGAAAAAAGCAATAAGGTTTTTGGAATTTGTCACAGAAAAAAGGAAACATTATCTTCCGCTTATAGAATCTCCAGCTGCTTTAACTATTAACCAAAACATGGTTACTTGTTATTCTCGTATTGGTTAATGGTCTCCAAGTATGAAAAATAAGTTTAGATTTTTTTTATTATAATTATATAGTATTTTATAATGTCTTATAAATTTCAACTATTTATTTATATCAATTTTGCGCAAATTTTGTATAAATAAATACGATTTTTGTGTGAGTTTGGTATAGATAAATACGAAATAAATAAATAAATAAATATCACGAAAAAATAAAACGACACCGTAATAACATTGTACAAGAATCCTGTCCCGCCGAAAATAGGAAAAATGTACGGAGGAGCCAATTAAGCCCCAATATTTGTGACGTCAAATCTTCATATTCGCTTCACCAGTATAATATTTAACGATGCCTTGCTCAACTGAAGCTTTGTACTTCCATGGCCTCCGCTCGAAGCATTCATATTCCTTTCTCCTCCTTCCTCAAAGTACTCTATCTCTGTCTCTATTCTGACTGTTTGCAAATATATTGTTTGATTTTTAAAAGTCGATGTCTTTGATTTATTGCAGAGGGCGAGTGTACGTGTATGTACTACTCCTGGCATTCGAGAAGGTTCATTTTGCTTATAATCTTTTGCATTCTCATTGTTGCATGGATAGATTTTTTGTATGGGTATTTTCAATTGCTCAGTGTCAAAGGAGAATTATTTTGGTGACAACTTCTTCCAGGCTTCGCAGGAGGAAGCTTTCGAAGCTACAATGTGAACGGGTCCATGGACGAAACGCTTCTGAAATTGGAGGAACATGACGCGATTGATGGTGAACTAGCCAAAATTCGTACGGAGTTTGCAGCTGCAAAGCGGAGGTTTATCCAAATTCCCGAGGCTCTCAAAAACATGCCCAAAATGAATCCTCAGGGTTTTCTTTTTCATTCTCACCTTTTACAGTTTTTTATTTGTGTTTTATTGCAAAGTAGTAATCTTTTTCGTTGTTGAATTAGGGATATATGTGAATAAGAACATGAGATTGGATGACATACATGTTTACGGATTTGACTACGACTATACGTTGGCGCATTACTCTCCTAACTTGCAGACATTGATATATGATCTCGCTAAGGAGCATATGGTTAATGAGGTTAGTTTGCGAAATTTTAGTCATATTTTTGGTTCTCTAGTTGTTTTATGATTTCTTTCATGTTGGGCTATTTTGCAGTTTAAATATCCTGATATATGTATGGAGTTCAAATATGATCCAACGTTTCCTATTAGAGGCCTTTACTATGACAAGAAAAACGGCTGTCTATTGAAGTTGGATTTCTTTGGATCTATTGAACTTGACGGATGCTACTTTGGCCATCGCAAGGTACTTCCATGTTTTTGTGGTCTAACCACATTGGCATATGATCTAAAAGTTAGCTATTTGGACCTATTGAGTTCATTTACAACTCAATAGACTTTCATAGTGAACATGTGTGTAACATACAACTTGTTGATCCGAGAAACAACACTTTTGACTCAGATTGCATTGCTTATTAAATTCTTTTATCTTCAGCTTGACATTCTGGAAATGGAAAAGATATATGGCACTCGTCACATTGGTCGTGACCAAGCGCTTGGCCTTGTTGGTTTGATGGATTTCTTTTGCTTCAGTGAGGTTAGTTTCGCGTTCTTTGACAGGATATTGTTAGGATCCAAAATCCTAACAGGCACTATTCCAGCAATCCACAAAGGAAACACCAAGAAACTCAAGCAATGAAACAGAAAACAAAACAGAGAAGAAGGAAATATGAAAAGAAACTTAAGTTAGTCATATATTGATAGGCTAATCTTCGAGGGCTAGCCAACCTCCTCAATACAAGATCCTCATAACCAATTCTCCGATATCCCCTTCATCTGTCCCACACTACCCCTTTTATTCCCTCCTCTCTAACTAACTAACAAACTCAACAACAAATCTCTCACACCCCTACACACTCTCCAATTACTGATCTGCCCACCCTTCCTTTTCCTACAGTACGACTGATTATAGCGGGTCTCAACAGTACTCCCCCCCCCCCAAAAGAAGCCACCTTGTCCTCAAGGTGGAAAGAAATCCTTCCCTGCGATCTTTCCCTTCACTTTAAAGGTTTGGGGTCCTGAGCTCTCCGATGGCTCCAACACCTCCAATATGTCTGAATCGTCCCCCTCACAAGCCGGTTTGAGAATTAATACCTGGTTAACAAGCTTAGCTTCCTCTTTCTGTAAATCGTCGAGCTGCTCATCATCCTTTAATAATATATGGAATTGCTTCTCACCGCATCTGTGTCCTGGTCCGTACTTGGTGTCGCATCGGTAACAAAGGCCCTGCTCCTTCCGTTGGATCTCCTCAGCTGTCAGGCGCTTAAATGGATAAGGAGAGTCCCTCCGTTGTGGCTGTCGCCCTTCGACCATCCGATTTGGGTAAGGGTTCACCCTCGGACTAGGTGTGGTGGGAGGTGGCGTCGATCGATTTCCCTCCAAGGGTCGATTAGAGCTCCCGAGCATCATACTTGGTAAAGGAGAAATGACGGTATTTGTATCGTGTGTTGGGTAATTTTTATTACCCATTTCTCCACCCCATACCCGGTTAACCCGCTTTGGGTTCTAGCTCCCTTAACGGGTTGGACAGATGGATTCCAAAGGGCCCAATTCCTATCTTCAGTCACCAGCGCCATCTCCATCATCTGTACCAACGAATCGGTTGATATCAGCTGCAGCTCCATCTTTATCTCCTCCTTCAATCCATTGATGTAGGCTGCCGTGACCACCTCTGCTGGAATTTCTCTTAACATCGACGACACCATCTCGAACTCTCGATTATACTCCGCCACCGTCCCCAGTTGATGTAACCGCATGAGAGCTGATAGAGGATTTCCGGCCTGAGCCCTTCCGAATCTTCGCACCACCGCTGTCTTAAAAGTGGACCAGTCCTTCATCGGTGACCACCCCTCTCTCCACAAAAACCAACTCAAAGCCTCACCCTCTATGCATATTGCTACTGCTGCTAATCTCCTTGCCATCGAAACTCTATTCAAATCAAAATACCGTTCTACTTTAAACAGCCACCCCAACGGATCGTCTCCATAGAATACCGGAATTTCCAACCTTCTGTGAACCTTCTCCTTCATCATCCACTCTTCTTCCATCGGTATTTCATCTTGACTCCGCGAATCTGTAAAATCATCGACCTCCTCTCGCGATTCTTTACCCCAATTTCTATTTCCCAATGACTCTTGGATCTGTCTCATACATTCAAACAAGGATGCCATGTCTCCGACCAATTTATCAACCTTCTTCTCCACCGTATTCATCTCACGCTCAATATTGTCAACTCTAGTATCCATTCTAGTCACAACCATCCCAGTACCTCACTGCTCTGATACCAATTTGTTAGGATCCAAAATCCTAACAGGCACTATTCCAGCAATCCACAAAGGAAACACCAAGAAACTCAAGCAATGAAACAGAAAACAAAACAGAGAAGAAGGAAATATGAAAAGAAACTTAAGGTAGTCATATATTGATAGGCTAATCTTCGAGGGCTAGCCAACCTCCTCAATACAAGATCCTCATAACCAATTCTCCGATATCCCCTTCATCTGTCCCACACTACCCCTTTTATTCCCTCCTCTCTAACTAACTAACAAACTCAGCAACAAATCTCTCACACCCCTACACACTCTCCAATTACTGATCTGCCCACCTTTCCTTTTCCTACAGTACGACTGATTATAGCGGGTCTCAACAGATATCAAGATGAACCTTAATCTGGCTGTTGTGCTGAAACGCAAACTGTTCGGTTGAATTCTACTCTCACCATTACTAGGTGCTTGTATATCTATTTATCTGAAAAGTTCTAATCACTATTTCTCTCTCTCGGGGACACAATGTCTAATGTTGCTGCAGTTAAGAAATAATTATTTTCTTGTGACTGCGTTACCATATGTATCTTCAAGTATGTATTTTTCCTGTATGCTTGCACTATAGGCATCTATTACGTAATGCACATGTGTTTGTTGTGTGTATGTTATTAGTGCTTAAGAGAGAGAGAGTACAGCAGTACCCAGGTAAACAAAGCTAGTTAGCTTCTTTCTGTTTCATTGGGTGTTAAGTATGATGTTCTTTGAGTTTCCTATTTCTTTTCCCCTTCTCTTGAAACTAATGAAACTCTTGATCGTTATTTTGTAGGCATGTCTTATTGCAGATATGGTGCAGTATTTTGTAGATGCTAAGCTTGACTTCGATACTTCCTGCATTTATGAAGATGTAAATCTTGCAATTCAGTATGTTCATAAAAGTGGGTTGGTTCACAAAGGGATTCTTTCCAATCCTGATAGATATCTTGTAAAAAATGTGAGTCTAAATCTTTACCCAAAAGTTACAAGTAGTGCTCAAACACACTGAGTTTGAGCTGAAGCTTTCATTTCTTATTAATAAGTTCATAGATACGCTTTCAGTCTAACCTGCATTTAAGGTGGTTAATATTTCAGGGTCAGGTATTTCGGTTTCTCAGGATGCTAAGGGACAAGGGGAAGAAACTATTTTTGATGACAAATTCTCCTTATTATTTTGTAGATGGAGGGATGCATTTTATGTTGGAGGTATAAAAAGGAACACCGTTTCTAATGGAAGTAATGTGATTGCGTGTTGTTATATGAAGAGCTTATGCCATTCCACATTATAATAGTTTGTAAATTTTTACATTCCCAGTCATTCAGACGTTCCCTTTGTAGTGTCCTCTTCTTTTTCCTCTTTTTTCTTTCATAGGGTGTAACTCACGTCTTGATAAGATCAAAGAGGCGTTGAATAGGATGCTTTAAATGATAAAAAGCTGCATTATTATCATAATCAGCTTGACAGCCACTTATATAGTGTCTGCAGAGCATAAAATAAAATAGAAGCAATCAAATCGAGAATCTCAACATACATTCTCATTATTGTTGTTCATTTTGGTTGCATTCCAAGTGAATTATCATCCATCATTGCAGGTTTCAAAGCTGATTTTGAATTGTTATTAGTCTAGAATTCAATTATTGCAACTTGCAAGTCATTTGAATAGTATTGAACATCTTGCCCTGTAATCCAATAATTCTGTCCAAAGGGACTTTTTTGTCCTATAGTGAAAAATGTCTTCGAATGGTTTTTATACTTGTTTTCAGAGTTTTTGTTGGATTTCTTGAAAATTTATTTTCATACTTTAAAATGACGTGGAAATTCATTTAGTGATTGCCTCACAGTAGATTGTGTTCTTTTGTCTGGTTGAAAATATGAGATTAGCATTAGTATTACTGTATCACTATTCTTGTATGTGTTGCTACAAATGTATTTATAGAAAATCCGACATTGTTTATTCAATGAACCTTCTTCATTTCTGTTTTAGGATGCTATTGGTTATAGAGACTCTTGGAGGGAACTTTTTGATGTTGTGATTGCTAAAGCAAATAAGCCTGCATTCTATACATCTGAACACCCATTCCGGTTGGTATCTTTTCTTTCTGTTGATAAATTAAATTGATAACTGAATTTTTTTTCCAGTTTTTAGTATTTTAGTTACAGCTGGAAATCCAGCTAAACTACCTGAAAGCGCTGTATGTTTGTTATCTTCAATTGAAACTGCAAGCTACACTACTTTCTGGTTTTGGATTCCATGTAGCTGTTATGATACGGAGAAGGACACTCTAGCTTTTGGCAAGGTGGATGCTTTTCTTCCAAATAAGATATACTACCATGGATGCCTCAAATCCTTTCTTGAAATTACCAAGTGGAATGGTCCTGAGGTACATCTTATATTGTGGAGCTTCTGTCCTTGTGCGAGTGCATTCAGATGATTTTCTAGTACATTTATGCATGTCCATTAAGTATGTTCCCCAGAATTTGAAGTGATTGATTTTATTGGCTAAAAGGTACGTGAACAGAACTTATTGGTGTAATGAAAGAGAAATACACACTTTTCCTTTTTCACTTGGTAAAATTCAACTACGAACATCTCTTTAGTCACTATAGAAAAAGTGTTGATCATTTTTGGCCAATCTTTATTTAGTTGTTAAGATTTGCTTTGACTACTTGATTCATTTTTCTGTCTTTTTAGGTGATATACTTTGGGGATCACTTGTTTAGTGACTTAAGGGGACCTTCAAAGGCCGGTTGGCGTACTGCTGCCATCATTCATGAACTAGAAGTATGCATCTAGTCACATGCTTAGTTGTGCCATTTACAGTTTTTAAAGCTTCTGTTTCATGTTCTGATCAAGTGTAGTAATCGACAAAGCATGGGTTTAATATCAATCATTACAAACCTTGAAGATGTTTTACTCATATCACCCCAAAAGTTACTATTTCTGATGGCAGGGACAGAATAACAATATTTTACAATTTAGGGTACAGTTTTGAGGATTTAAAGAATTTCTTACAATTGCAGGATATGACATTGTTTTTTTCTTCTCACTAACTAAAATTTTCTGTTCAATATCAGTCCTGCTTTCTTTATTATGTTGAATCCTGCCATATTCCCTTCTTCTGTCATATCCGTAGTTCAAAATTTAAACTGTTCAAAGCCGGTCCACTGTCTTCTTTATTTTAATTGGTTTCTTGCTCTTGTTGTACTTCATCTTCATTGTTTCTTCTTCACTTTTCTTTGCTAAACAAATTATCAATTTAAAATGTTAAATGTTGTCTCATTTTGTTTCCAAATTTTGTGTGGAGTGAAATACTCATACAGAATGATGATAACTACTAAACAAATTCTCAATTTAAACTTGTTAAATGTTGTCTCATTTTGTTTCCAAATTTTATGCAGAGTGAAATACGTATACAGAATGATGATAGCTATCGTTTTGAGCAGGTAGGTTTCTCTCGTTTGCATTGCATTTGAGAAAGAAAAGAAAAAGCATGTGTATCTCTCTCTGGATTGCTATCAAATACCATAGTCATGCCATTATTATCGGTTTGTTTAAAATGAGCTCCATCTTGTCCTTGATGCAGGCGAAATTTCACATCATACAAGAACTTCTTGGTAGATTGCACTCAACTGTAGGTAACAGCGCACGAAGTCTAGAATACTGGTCCCTCTTTAAGGAGTTGAATGAAGAGAGACGGAAGGCACGAGGGACGATGAAGAAAATGTTTAACAAGTTTTTTGGAGCCACTTTCCTCACTGACACAGGCCAAGAATCTGCTTTTTCATATCACATCCACCAATATGCAGATGTGTATACCAGTAAACCTGAGAACTTTTTGCTCTATTCACCCGAAGCATGGCTTCATGTACCCTTTGATATCAAAATCATGCCTCATCACGTCAAGGTATGACTTTTTCTTATAAAAGCTCTAATGTTTCTTTCTGCTTCTGGTAGCAAGTGATTTAGTTTGATATTTACTATTTTTACAATGGCTTTCCCAGGACCAATTACTGTTGTATAGTTGACATGCTAGTGTATCTGCTGTCTTATCACATATTAAGGATACTCTTAAAGCTAAATAGTTACATGGCCAGAGTGGTCAGGAAGCTGTTCTTTGTTTGAAATTAAAGTCTATATGATACTGCAACTTGTTAGCTTCCCCAAGTGTTGAAGGTTGTAATTTAGATGAGATGTAGATCAAATACCCAGAAGCATTGAAGATGGTACACGAATGCTGATGGGAATTCCCAGTTATATAGAGTAACCCTGGAATGTAAAGTTTTTTAGGTGCATGTAATCATTGGAACAATGGGGATAGAAATGTACTGCGTGATTGAAGAAAAAGAAAAGTTGTAGAGGCTGACAACATAAGATTGATTAATAAAGAAGAACAGTGGATTTACATCTTTTTATCAAGTTGGGTCAAACTGGACTGAAATGCGAGGACCGAGTTCATGTAAAGACCAGTTCTTTTATTGGAGATTATATGCTTTATATGGTGATACCGTTCACTCATTTAAATTAAACTCGTCCCAAAATTCTATATGCTACTCTGCTGATGATAATTTTGTCCCTTTTCAGGTTCCATCATCTCTATTCACCGATCAATAGATACAAGATTCAGTATGGTTTCCTGGGAGTAAAATTTTTTCTCCTCCTGACTGTGCCCCAAAATTCTTCTCATAATGGTCGTCTTCAGCAATAAATCCAATGCCTTCATGATTTGGGAAGGGAGAGGCCATCGGCAGGTTACTACATTATTGACGAGTCCTGTACATGATACAACTAATAACAGCTCTTTTTTTTTTCCCTTTTTTCGAAATTCCAGCCTCAGTCTAGTCATGTTTGCCAATTAAAAGACTCTGAAATGTGGTCCACTTTATGCTTTGAAATGTTGATATTTTGGTACGTGGTCCACTTGATATTTTTATCTGGTGTTGTGTTGTGCCTAAGCGTATGATTGCTTCTTGTCTCTCCGGGGCGTCCAAAAATGCCGTTTGCTTTGGTGTGTGGCCAATGAATTGTGAGAAAATGCTTTACAGATGTTGTTTTGTGCTTGAACTGCAACGGTTGATGTCATTTTCAAGATGCAACCTGTAATACTCTCAGTTCACTGGTTTTCTTCGCTCTTTTATTCATTGAAGCAGACGGTGGGAGTTGAACCGATGAATATCCTACAAATGGTAGAAATTCACTGGTTTAAGGTGCCACTGTCTCAGGAGATATGTAGATGTTTGGATTTATTTGGCCTGCCTTGATGGAAACGTAAGCCGTTTGAACTTGACTTTTCGTTTGTATCGCACTATTTTCCACTAGCCATGAATAAAAAATACTTTATATTGTTGAAATAGAAAATTTCTCGAAAGAAAATCATCTAAGAGTTGTTTTATTTTTATTTTTTAATATTATAATTTTGAAGATGAATTTTTCCAGATCAAATTTTAAAAACATCAACTTTTTTTTCTTCACATTTTATAAAGAGACTTGAATTTGTGACCTTTTACGCCCAAACTCATAAATGTTATTTTTACAAAGATAATACCTTATCAGAACTCTTAATGCTGTTAGTCAGGTTAATGTTCGATATCGCCCTTATAATATAGAAATTGTAAGGTGAGGTAACTTCTTAGTAACCAGTAGAAATCGATTATAATATTATCAACGTTAATGTCATCTCCTGTCTCTTCTCAAATTCTGTGAGTCAAAGTATGGATGCATTACTTGTCATTGGCTCTTCAAGGTGGTGTGTGTTTGCTTCCAAAATAGAAGGCACTTTGAAAAAAGGCGCAACATATCCACGAGTAGGTAGATTGCCTAACCTCTTATCACACGCTGATCACCTAAAAACAGCCACAAGCCTGCGTGCAAGGAGTCAGGTCCTTTCTTTTCCCTCACGCATGATTTTGTTTTCTTTCTTTATTATATTCCCCTCTCATCTAACAAACAACGGTGACCATGTACATGATGCCATTTGTCAGCTCCTTATGACACTTATGCCGGGAATTACTTCCACGGAAACACCTTGCTTGTTGCTTGTTTCTTGTTTCCTCCAGACATTGTCTTCCTCTTTAACAAACAATATGTTCCATCCTCAGCTTCTTTTGGAGGCCACCGCCCTAATTTCTTGAAAGACCCGAAAATGAAGCCATTGAAGAAGTTGCATAGTTTGTTATCTCTCAAGGGTTTCAGATAATTTTAATAAATAAACCCATTTATGATGTTAAGTGAGTATTGTGTGAATGTGACACTACATTCAAGAAGGTTGGCCACAAGATATTTGAAGAACCGACCAGTATTTAATAGGGTGGCTGAGAGTTTTTAACGCTTGGACTGTGACAGGGTTCATAGGATGATGAGACTGGATATGCATAGATGCAATGAGATGGATTCCAGTAGGTTGATCTAAAAGTTTGGTGAAGATCAATAAATTGCGTAACAGCCATAATTGGCCTTAGTATGAGCTGCTGCTTTTTCCTGGGGTTGAGACTTGAGAGCATTCATTGGCCAGCTCTTTGTCTTTTTCCTCTCCCTATTGTGCCACCAAGCCTTTCTTCACTTTATAGTTGGCAATGGGTCCAAGCTCAGACCGTACTTTTTATATTCTGAATTTGAAGCAAAACATGCTTTATTTGAGTTCAGTTAAACTGAGCTCTTTATTTAACTTAAAATTTATCTGTTAATACGAAACTTGATGATGAGGAGATTTCAGCAAAAAAAGCCGAGTGCTGCGCTCGGCGAAATAACAATCACTTCTTGTGTCCAGCTTCCATGAACAGATCGTGGGCCTAGTCTGCTAGCTCAGTGACTAACCCTACAATCATGTTAATTATGCGCACACGTCACTTCATTCCAAGCAAATCTACTTGTTATTCAATAAGATCCCAAAAAGTGAAAACGTAAAAAGAGTTAACAAAATTATCAACTTCAACAAGAGAAGAGAGGCCATCACACTAACCATGATAAGTCTATTACTGGACCAAAGCACAGAGAAAAAGGACACTACTTTATTAGGCCAGCTTGAGTTAGTCAACAAAGTTTTTTTTTTTTTTTTAAAGAAGAATAGATTGAACGAATAAAGAAACAAAAATAAAAGAGTTCTAAGCCAAAGAACCAGTGCAAGAAAGCTATCTACTCATATAGAAAAAAAAAGAAAAAACTGCATTTAGGAAACAAACACAAAAGCTTCAGAAGTTAGTCAACAAAGTTATGATTAAGCCCCCAAAAAAACAAGACAAGTTCATTGTCTTAAGAACACGTACAAGATTAAAATTCATCACTCGAAAAACATTTGGGTTAGTCATAAAATCATGATGAATCCAAGTTTTAAATTAGGGAGAATTCATTTAATTCTTGTGAAAGATGTGATTGGCAATGAAAATAAGAAGCAAACTGCCAATTCTTAGTCTTTTGATATGGTAAGAATAACTATAAAAAGGAGAGTTGCTTTTTGGGTCAAGGCAAGCAGCTTACGTTTTGGACACTGTAACATAATGTGCAAAACCAAAATTGACATATATATTTAATATAAGTTGGAGAAATCCTAGACTGCCCTTTCTCGTACAGAACAATGTCAATGCATGAACCCTGATAAGAGGGGCCTTAAATAAAAGCACATGAAATCATATGGCTAAGTAGATGGAACGTGTAGTTTGATTGTTCACCCACTCTTCTTCCTTTTTAGTCTCCATCACACCTTCAAATTTCTCTCATGGCTTCTTCTATTTTACATAGTATAAGAAGAGTGCGAACATAAGAAGCAAAACGAAGCAACAGAAGCAGAATCTAACCTGAAAACTACTTCAGATGGACGAAGAACTTCCCACCGTTTGTGTTCTTGATGCTTCAAATTATGTTGGGTTTTGGATTGTTAAAGGGTTGTTGAGCAGGGGCTACTCGGTTCATGCGGCCGTGCAAAAGAATGGTAAGCTAGTTCCTTTCATTTTGGTGTCTTTGATTACCATATTCCCTTTTTTCCTTCCCTGTTAAAAATTTCTTTTTTTTATTTGTTCTCTCCGAAAAAGATCATGCTTTTGATAGTTCTGTTCTTGGGTTTGTTTTAGGAGAGGCGGAGATTCAGAAGAAAATAAGGGAGATGGAGAAAGAGGAGGAGAAAGTGGTTGTCTTTGGTGTTGATATATTGGATTATCAAAGCATATTAGTTGCTTTGAAGGGTTGTTCTGCTTTATTCTGCTGCTTGGACAGCCCCGATGGTTATGATGTTAGTTGATCGAAGTTAACTTATATCATATCTCTTCTTACATCTGCATTTCTGGTTTCTATCTGATTTTAACTATATTAATTCTTCTATTGATGATTTTTGTGCAGGATGTAATGGTTGATTTGGAGGCCAGAGGAGCAATCAATATAGTGGAGGCATGTGCACAAACTGACGGTATAGAGAAAATTGTGTTCAGTTCTTCTTTAACTGCAGCAATTTGGAAAGAGAACATTTCTACAGAGAAGGATGTTGACGAGAGGTCTTGGAGTGATCGAGAGTTTTGCAAGAAACTGAAGGTTTGTATCCAATCTTTTCTTTTTTTCTGTTATTTTATTGTTTCTGATCACTTGTTAGTGATATTGAGTGTTTAATTCCCAATCTTTTCCCTTTTATTTCCGTTGGATTCCTCTCCTGGAAAAGCAAGAGCAATTGATCAAAGATTCAAACTTTAGTAAACCCTTGACTTGTTCTTCTTATGATCGAAATTAAAAAAAAAAATGTAGGAAAGCGAATGGCTCGGATTAGAAGTCCTTTTCATGTCCATTTTTCTTTTGAGATCTCCAATCAGAAAAAGTCAAGCCATTTTATCCTATTGATTTTCCATTTAGGGGATTTTGAAATTTGACAGATCATTCATATAGTCAAATTTAGGATTATACTGTGTTGTCTTTTTCTGTATATACAATGATTCAGCTATCTTCTCTAATAATGGTCTCTTATACAAGTCAATTTGGTTACTTAGTTTTGCATGTTAGTTGATGTTTTCTGATCTCCTTGTTGATTTGCAGTTGTGGTATGCTCTGGCAAAGACACAATCTGAGCAGGCAGCTTGGGCATTAGCCATGGACCGCATGCTTAACATGGTTACAATTAATGCTGGACTGGTTCTGGGTCCTGGAGTCACTCAACAAAATCCTCTGTCAACTATGTCCTACCTCAAAGGTATAGAAACTGTAAAACATGTTCTTTTGTTAGAAAAAGAACAATGCTTAAAACATTAAGCTGAAGAGAATCCTGGAATTGAAAAATGTTAAAACAGGAGCAGCTCAGATGTATGAAAATGGAGTGCTTGCTTCTGTGGATGTGAAGTTCCTCGCTGATATTCATATCAGAGCATTCGAGGATCGTTCTACTTCTGGGCGTTACTTCTGCTTCAACCAGATAGTGAATACTGAGGAGGAAGCTGTCAAACTTGCACAAACCTTAAGCCCTTTAATATCTCTACCACCAAGGTAAGTCAAGATTGATACATTCTCTCTTCTTTTGATAATCATAGAGCAACTGAGTATTATTGCTCGTTAGAAACTGAAACACTGGTAGATACTTGAAGCTAATTTGGACACTAATCTGTACAGATACAAGTGCCAAGGAAGTGAGGTATACGCTGAGAAGTTGACGACAAAGAAGTTGAACAAGCTAGTGGAGGGCACTGCATGCTAAATCTGCTTAAGCAACATGCTGCATTGTGGTTTTGCAGATTAAAGGATTGGATGTACATATTCTATTTGGTTGAAATCAGTATCATCTCAATCTAGTTTTACGTATTAAAGCTGTAAATGGTCTTTGATGCCATTATTGACTATTCATGGTGAAAAGCCATACCAAGAATTCCAGGGTTATATTTGATGCTTGCACATCCTCTTGTTTCAACTCTGAGAGGCTTCCAAACTCTACCCTGTTAATGATGTGTACTCATGTTACCTACCTTTTAAATCGGTAAAAGCCTAATAGACCTAAGAGGTCCTTAAGGGTGCAACGAAATAATCCAAAATATTTGGATTGCTCGAGTTGATAGGGATTGTTATCTTGAGTTTGACAAGGTTTGTTATCTTGAGTTTATAAGGTGGATTGTTATCTTGAGTTTGACAAGGTTTGTTATCTTGAGTTTATAAGGTTTGATTACATGAAACGTTAAGATTAAGTTTAGAAGTATTTATTTCAATTTAATAATAATGTTGTTGATATTTCTACTATCTTTTGAGATCTAAGGAGTCATGTTTATTTATTCTCATTCGATGGAGTAAAACAGGCAAGTTATTTAATAAAATTTCTATAGTATTTCTTACTTTAAGTAACAAAAACCTTTTTTTTATATGTTCTAATTGGGACTTATCAATAATGGTATCAAAGCTTGAAAAAACACTATGACAACTAATAAAGAACATATCGAGATTCTTGAGGTAGGACTCGGTGTTTTCAAGATAGTTTTTCTCACTTGGAAATAAGCATGGTTAATTAGCTGCAGGGTATCATTAGCAAGATATCTGAAGTCCTACTTTCAAAGTAAGATATCTGACACCTGTCAAATCTTCTCCAACGGTCGACAATGCTACTGTTGGCACGAAGAACCCCTTCACCGTTCCTCAAGGCACACACAAGGCATCCACGAGTCAACCCCTTAAAATCCTGGCCACAGGCGGAGGTTCTACATCCAGTGGAACGGACCCCATTACCTTCACACTCGGTCGGATTTCCCACACCGCGATCCCCAATTTCCGCCCTGGCGCTAACCCAAGCGGAAAGAGGCAGCAAGACTACGGTCAGACCTCCAAAAGCAAAGCTCACCATCGCAAGGCCGGTCCCCGCCCCACGCCTCCATGCCTGGATCGACTCCCGAATTTTCCTCCCCTGCCCCAGTCGCTTCCTCCCACCTCATCTCCACCCCTAGAGCCCCAGCCCCACCACTTCCCAATCAGCCCCTAGAGCCCCAGGCCCCCCCCCCCGGGACCACTTCCCAATCAGTCCTACCTGCTCTAGCCCACACTGTTGTGACCCTCTCACCCCGAAGCTCCTACTGCCACGCCCCCCTCCATCCCCGGATGGACTTTCCCCACCCCCTAAACCTCGGGACCTTTCCAAAGCCTTTCACGTAAAGGGCAAGCTCTAAATCCACAGCCCGCTTCCTTCCGTGCCCCACATTCTCACTTCAGATACCAACGCAGACACGCACGACATGGAAGAGCTCCCCTCGGAATCGAGGGCTACTCAGTCAGCTCACCTCCATGATGGGGAGCCGTTGCAGGTCACGGATATGGACGTCGGTGAGTCGTCTGGGACCACCGGGTAAGCCCCTTCTTCTTCTATGTCTATGGAGTACAACTTTTTCGTTTGGAACTGTCGCAGTGCAGGCAACCACAAGACACTCGCTGTGCTCAAGTCCCTTATCTCCTTACATCGCGTACACATTGCCGTGATTCTTGAACCCCGCATCAGTGGTGACGCCGCTTTTAAGATGATCACTCGCTTAGGCATGTCGCATTCCCATCAGGTTGAGACAGCTGGCTACTCGGGCGGTATTTGGGTCCTTTGGACCGCACCTATTCATCTCCACATTATTTACAATAACTGTCAGTTTATTCATTGTCAACTTTCCCTCCCGAATGGCATTCGCTCCTACTTCACTGTTGTTTATGGTAGCCCCAAAGCCACCTTTCGCACTGTGCTTTGGACACATCTTCACTGCCTTGTAGATGAGATCACCGAGCCGTGGATGGTCATCGGTGACTTCAACGCTATCACTACCGGTGTCGATAAATCCGGAGGCAAGCCCTCCACTGGTTGCAAGCGCTACCGCTCTTGGATCGACAGCCATGGCACGATAGACCTCGACTATATCGGGAGTCGCTACATCTGGTCCAACAGCCTTTTCCATGAGCGGCTTGACCGCGTTTTCACCAATGAACTCTGGGTGCATCACTTTACTGGTACGACAGTCAGCCACCTTCCGAAACTATCCTCCAATCACACCCCACTTCTCGTCAGAGCGACACCACTGCTGTAACACCCAAATACCCCTTGGGAGGATAAATGGATCTTACTCAAGCATGCGACAAACAAATCAAAACGTTTACACACGTTTTTAAAAACTAAACGTAACACATATAATACATCTCATAATTTCGAAACAAATCGAAAGAATATTTACAGCCCAAATAAACCAAACAAAATACATTTTCGCAACACAAAACTCGACTCTTTTGGTAGCTGCGGTTGACTTGTCTCACCCTAATTTCTTAGCTCAACCTACACGGCAAATTCATCGTCTAAGCATATAGCTTAGTGAGTAATAACTAATCTATATTAACCGATTTGAAAATGTAAAGAATGCATTTCGAATAGATTTTATACTAAATGTAATCTGAATACGGAGATCCTTCGAATCGAATAATCAATCGATATCCAATACATAACAAATCAAACTATAAATCCATGAATGTAAGTGGGTAACGGACTTATACGTAAGATACCATAATTAGTATCGGCATGAGAGACATATGTCTCGATATCGTGAGACACCAAAGTGTCAAATAACGAGGAGCATTGCAGATCCTTCTAGAATGCCTATTTACACACAATAGGACTTAACAATTGTAAAACAAAACAAGATCATTTCACCATTTCACGTATGTGCAAATAGCACTTCTAATAAATCAATCCTAGACATCATCTAGGTGTACCTAAAGTACTTACATCAAATTTTCTACCTATATTACGTCTCAAATTATCGACCAGATTACTTACCTAAATCGCCTTAGTGTTTATTGTCCCGATAATATCCGGCGTGGTCTTTCCTCTATCATAGGAACACGGACACAAATTATTGTTGTGCTTAATTATCGTATGATAATCGAGTATGATGCATGTTCATGACAAATTTTCGGATTAATCAACAACTCATAGTACCAAATGATCCATGAAGTTTGAAATTAGCGACATCATGCGAGTATTCAAATGAAAGCAAGTCTTTACCAATTAAATCAAAATGTACAAATTACATTAATTCTCAAATGCTATGTCAATAAGTAACATAAAGATCATAGGACATGCTAAAAGAGAAAAGAGTGCGAAATAATCATTTAATTTCTACACTAAGAATGAAACAAAGATACATAATAATAAGTAGACAAAAAAATGAAATAGCGGACAACATTTAAAATTTGGTTTTCGTCAAGAATCACTTGTGAGATAAGGGATGAAGTAAATGATGAAGAAGTGGTATCTATTTATAGAGCATTTTTGTAAACTAGCCGTTTTTGTACCGTTAACTAGCCGTTATTACCTAGCCGTTAGACATTTTTGGGTGAAAATACGTATGACTATTGTTCACAAATACATACGGTTATTGTTCACAAATACATACGATTCTCGCTCACAAATACATACTTCTTTCGAATAAGACACTGCTCACCGACAAATCGACAATCGACAATCGCTCACAATTCACTATTCTGCATTATTCACCGTCTTCAACCTTCGACTTTCAACTCTGAAACTTCTTCTTTTCTTTTCTTTTTTTTTCACCTTCCTTTAATTTCTTCACTTTACAACTAACCTATTTAGTAATTCTAACCTATCAGAATTATCCTAATCTTCAAACATGATAAATCTAAACAAAAACAAAAACAAAGATATAACTCGCGTATGATAAACTAACCGTCAATTTCTACTTACCAGCTTTCCAAAGAAAACGCCAATAGCAGGTGGTGGTGAGTGAATGACTTCGCTATCTCTACTAATGGATGGGTAAAGGAGGCATTCGGTGAGGAATAAACGATAATGTTTGATTTATATCGTTGCGTTTAGGTTTGGATGCGATACAACTAATAGGTCCAAATAGTACTAAATAACCAAAAACATTGTTATGAATTCTTAGTTGTAATAATTACCCAACAATTCCAGAAAACTTCCGAAAATTTACCAAAATTCCGTCAGAAAATAATGACTCTCAAAATAAATTGGCAACTCAAAACTAACCCTTCATTAATTTCTAAAAATATTTGAAGTATACAAAAATTACAAAAATTATAATAATACTGTCCAAATCACTCCGAAGTTTCATTAAACTAATTAACCCGGAAAATGTCATGAATGCATGCCAAAATACTTATGCACAATTTAAGCCAATAGTTAATAAGGTAATAAGTAAATAACACTCATAATTCGTATTAAATTTCTTTAATATTCTAACCCCTAATTTGGGGCGTTACAGCTGCCCTCCCGTCCGCCACAGACCTCCCCGTTTCAATATCTGGCTGCTTGGGAAGCTCATGACATGTGGTCTTCCTGGCTGGCTCGTAATTGGGACCATTCCCTCCCTCTTCAACAGGCCCAGGACACTCTTACTTCTCGACTTGCGGTTTGGAAATTCGAAATTTTTGGTGACATAAGGAAGCAGAAGAAGATCTTACTTGCTCGTCTTGGGGGACTTCAAAAGGTGTTGGATCATTTTCACTCCCCCAACCTCGCCGCCCTCGAACGAGAACTCACCAAGGAATAAGAACGGATAGTCTCACAAGAAGAACTGTTACATCTGCAAAACTCGAAAGAATTGTGGCTTACCCGAGGCAACAAAAATTCCAAAACCTTTCACGCAGCCCATCGGCCTCCACGCCGCCGCAAACCCATCAAGGCTTTAAAGCTTGCCAATGGGACGTGGTGCACCGATCAAAACATCCTCCGCAATCACGCTACCCTCTTTTACGCCATGCTGTACTCTGGCGACGCCGGTGTTGACGTTCGGTATGGTATACGAGGCCAATTTTCGCTTTTAACGCACCGTCAACTGACCCACCTTCAAGTTCCTATCACCGAAGACGAAGTTCATAGGGCATTTTTTGATATGGACCCGTTCAAAGCTCCCGGCCCAGCAGGCTTCAACGCCCGATTCTACCAACACAACTGGGACACGCTCAAGGCCTCTATCTGCAAGATGGTTTCCAGCGTGTTCGACACCGATCAGATCGACGCCGCCATGAACAAATCGGTCCTTGTGCTGCTACCTAAAATCCCTCAACCCCAAGCATTCCATCACTTGCGACCCATCAGTCTCATTAACGTAGGCACCAAGATCGTTACCAAGGTCCTCGCCAACCAACTTCAACGAGTGATGGCCACACTGATTCGTCCCACCCAATCCAGTTTCATCCGGGGACGAGATATCATTGATAATGTCATCATTACTCAGGAAATCATCCACTCCATGCACCATTCTCAGGGTAAACGGGGCTAGCTCACGATCAAGGTAGATCTGGCTAAAGCCTTTGATCGCCTCAGCTGGCCCTTCCTCCACGACACTCTCATTGATGCCAACCTCCCAATCTCCCCTAATCGTATCATCATGAGCACTCTCGCCACGGGTTCCACCCAAGTCCTCCGGGACGGTCAGTTGGGACCCTCGATCACACCGACTCGTGGAGTGCGACAAGGCGACCCTATCTCCCCCTATATCTTTGTTCGCTGCATAGAAAAACTAAGTCAGGCGATTCACCTTGCCATCGAGAATGGTTCTTGGAAACCTTTCACTCTCGGAGATGGCACTACCAAACTATCCCACCTCTTTTTCGCTGACGATTTGATCTTGTTTTGCCAGGCTTCTGTGGATCATATCCATCTCCTTAACGCCATTCTGGATGAGTTCTGTCATTCCTCGAGCCAAGCGATTAGCAAGGATAAAACGATAATGTATTGTTCCCCTAACATTGATCAGGAGCATGCTCTTTCCTTAAGTTCCCTCATGGGCATTCAACTTGTGGGGGATCTAGGCAAATACCTAGGGGTCCCACTCATCCACAGTCGGGTCTCCAAATCCACTTACCAGGAACTTACCTCCAAAATCTGGAAACGAGTGGATCTCTAGCGACCCGAGAAGCTCGCCCTTGCTGGCCGCTTAGTGTTGTGTCAATCGATCCTCACATCCATCCCAGGTTATCTTATGTAATGTACTGCCTTGCCCAAAGGAATTATCGATGATATCGACAAAATTCGACGCAATTTTTTGTGGGACTCTACTTCAACGACCAGAAAAATGATTGTAGTTGCTTAGGACACTGTCTGACAACCCAATAGTAAGGGCAGTCTGGGCCTCAGGAAGCTTCGCAACATTAATACCACCTTCCTCCTCAAATTTGCCTGGGGCCTTATCTCGGGCAGTAACAAGCTCTGCTATCAGGTGTTCAAGGTCAAGTACGGTTGGACGGACAACGAACTCCCGCTCGCTCTCCCCAACACTCCAACTTCGCTCCTCTGGCGACAAATCTCATTGCTCTGGCATGCAGGTCTTCAATGTGTCCATTGGAGCTTGGGTAATGGCAGGACCACGAGGTTCTGGCTTGACCACAGGATTGATACGGACACTCGTCTTATCGACCTCATCATCGCTCCGCTATCAAACGTCGACGCCACTCGCACTGTGGCAAGCTACCCTACAACACATGGCCAGTGGAGTTAGGGGGAGTTTATGCCCCACCTTCCCCAAGACGTTTTGCCTAAAATTGCCGCTATCCCTCCTCCCCGTGACATCCTAGACAACGATCGTCCTTCATGGAAATACACTACAACCGGTACATTCTCGACGGTTTCAGCATACGAAGTTATCAGTTCTTCGACCTGGTCCCGAGTCGATGCCACCTGGACAGCCGTGTGGGCCTAGAAGGGTCTGGAAAAGATCAAAACCTTCCTATGACTTATGATGCGCGAGGCCATCCTTACAAATCACGAACGAAGCCCCGACATTTGACGTCCGATGATTCGTGCCACTACTGTGGCCAAGTGGAGTCGGCCTTACATGTCGTCCGCGATTGTATCCATAGCCAAGCTTTATGGACACGACTACAAAGCCACCTCCCTCCCGATTTCTGGTCAGGTACTAGTTTACGCGACTGGCTTTCTTCTAACTTAGTTTTTGTTGCACTTTTGCAGGATGGCACACTTTGGAGCACATGGTTTGCTATTGCATGCTGGGGCCTTTGGACATCCCGCAACGAGGAAATCTTCAATGGCACTCAGGCCAATGTGCGACATCTCTTCCACTCCGTTTGCACATACAACAAGGAAGTCGTTCGTGCCTTCCGGGATTACACCCTTGGCCGCCGACGTCGCGAGCTGCGCCGGCAACACCAATGGATCCCACCACCCCCAAACTGGGTCCGTCTTACCACTGATGGCGCTGTGACAACACATGGAAACTAAGCGGCCGCTGGTGGGGTTCTTCAGGATCACACGAGTCGTTGGATTAGGGGGTTCACGCAGAACATCGGTACTTGCACCTCGATCGAAACTGAAATCTGGGGCGTTCTCCATGGCCTGACCATCACCTACCAGCTCGAATACCCGTTGGTCCAATTACATTCCGACTGCAAAGAGATCGTTTACCTCCTCAATAACAACGGTGACGATTACTGGGGCAACACCATCCTCCGACAAATCCGACATCTCTTGGATCAAAATTGGTATGTCGACATCCGCCATGTCTATCGGGAAAACAACGTCTTGGCCGATTCACTAGCTAAACTAGGTTTTGCTCTACCGTTAGGCCTCCATGTACTATACAGCCCTCCTCGACAAGTTGAGGGGTGGCTGCCTCCAGTGGCACCCCCACCCTAAGTAACGTTTTGCTTCTTCCGTATGTAAAAAAAAGTAGGAGATGCCATCCAAAAACACCAACAAACATCGTGGGAACTCTTCCAATGGTCAATTTCACAACTTAGGATATCCCTAGGAATACGACGGATGGCAGGCGTACTCAATTCTCTTCCAAACTTACCAAACTCGAATTTCTTAGATATTCTAATGAAGTATTGAATGGTTTACAAAAGTCGATCAATTCTTTGGATATCAAAATACCTAGGAGGAGTAGACAGTTTATATGGCTTCCTTCTGCCCGGAGGGTGAAATCAATCAATGGTGATAATGACTTCGTCGAGCTTACAAGGAGGAAGGCAAAGAGGTGACTGGCAATTCTTAGTCGAGGAATTATGAGCCCAGTTCGGTCCTACGAATTGTGAGGATTTTGATGAGACGTTATCCAAAATAAGGCAAGTCGGATTCTTACGGAATTACCAAAAGGAATTTGAGAGATTAGTTAGCTAGAGAACATGGTTGGACACAAAAAGCTCTAGTTGGGAGATTCATGGGCAGACTCAAGGCAGAACTCGCAGGTGACATTCAGATGTTTATGTTGGGAAAATCGGGTATTTTTTCCTTTAAGGTAAACAACTAGTGAAGTGAACCGATTCGATAATACTCAGGAAAGACCGCCAAACGGACTCCTAAGACAGTATTACCATTCCACGTAAGATCCCAGAAAAAGGCGGAGGGGTCACAAACGGTCCCACTTAAAACTCGACCTCCTAAACAGAAATTACGTGCACGGTGTATTTATCACAACCTAAACCCGTGTATACACACGAACAATAAATACACCCAAATAAATTAAACACAACACTCAAATATACCAGACAAATAATATTGAATACTATAAATGCGAAATAAATAAAAGATATAAGAAAAGAATACACCCAAAAATTGATAACGGAGTTCGGCCAATTTTGCCTACTTCTCCGAGCACCACTTAAGGCAGCTTGCTCTCATTAAGAAGATAATACTAAATTTGATATGTATATAACTTTTGAGTATTTATCAAATTTTTGGGATGATTTGATAAGGGAGGGGGAGGAGTTATTTTATAACTTCAAAAACTCCTCCCAACTTCATCTCTTTCCAATATGGGAGAGATATTGTGCCCAAAAAGTCAAAAATGAACAAATAGCCACAAAGTCAAAAAAATACAGCAAATCTTCACCTTGGCACAATTTGGAGTCCAACCAAATGTAAGCATCATTCATCCTCCCAAACAAACAAAACAGCCTTTGTGGTGCTTCCAATTTGCGCCCTCAGATGCCAACTCAAATGTGCAGAATATTGACCAAGTCTAAATAATGTTCAAACTTGGCTCTTGTAACCACCTTGGTCAGCATATCTGCAGGATTCTCTGTAGTCCGAATCTTCTGAATAAATATCTCCTCTTTTTCTAAAATTTTCCGCACAAAGTGATAGCGAACATCAATGTGATTCGTCCTTGCATGAAAGACTTGATTTTTTGCTAAATGAATAGCACTCTGACTGTCAGAATATACCTCAAGTTGTTTCTGACCAACTCTCAAGTCTTTAAACAACCCGTGAAGCCAAATCGCCTCCTTCACAGCCTCTGTAATTGTCATATACTCTGCCTCTGTTGTAGACAAAGCTACCGTTGACTGCAAAGTAGACTTCCAACTAACTGGTGCCTTAGCATAAGTGAATAAGTAGTCAGTTGTAGACCGTCGCTTATCTAAGTCGCCTGCATAATCAGAATCACAATATCCAACTACACGTTGACCAAGTAATTCATCCTACTCAAATGCTAAACCAACATCTATAGTATCTAGGATATACCGTAGAATCCATTTCACAACTTGCCAATGAACTTTGCCAGAATCATGCATGTCCTGCTTACAACACTAACTGCATGTGAAATATCAGGTCTCGTACATACCATTGCATACATCAAGCCTCCTACTGCATTAGCATAAGGGACTTTTGCCATGTATTCTCGTTCTTCATCTGTCTTTGGAGATAATTGGTTGCTAAGCTTCAAATGAGGAGCAAGCGGAGTACTTACAGGTTTTGTATCTTCATTTATACTAAACGTTGTATTACTTTCTTGAAATACTGTTTCTGAGTCAGCCAAAGCTTACCTCCTGGTCTATCCCTGCTTATCTCCATACCGAGAATCTTCTTGGCTTCTCCCAAATCCTTCATCTCGAACTCTTCATTTAACCGAGCCTTCATTTTGTTAATTTCATCTTGGCTCTTGGATGCTATCAACATATCATCAACATATAAGAGAAAGTAGATGTAGGACCCATCTGAAAGTTTGTGCAAATACACACAGTAATCGTATTTACTTCTTGTGTACTTCTGGCCCATCATAAACTTGTCAAATCGTTTGTACCATTGCCTCGGTAAATGCTTCAATCCGTACAACAACTTATTCAATTTACAAACCCAATTTTCTTTACCAGCAACTTTGAATCCATCTGGTTGAGACATATAGATTTCCTCCTCCAAATCACCGTGTAGGAACGCGGTTTTCACATCAAGTTGAGCTAGCTTCAAATTCAATTGCGCTACCAAGGCCAACAAAATTCAAATGGAAGAATGCTTAACAACCGGAGAAAATACCTCATTATAATCAATTCCTTCCTTCTGAGCGTAGCCTTTAGCCATCAACCTTGCCTTGTAGCGAATATTATCTTTGTCAGAAAATCCTTCTTTCTTTGCAAATATCCATTTGCATCCAATTGCCTTCTTTCCTTTCGGTAATTGTGTCAGCTTCCATGTCTTGTTTTTCTCAAGAGATTGCATTTCCTCTTTCATTGCACCTGCCCATTTGCTACTTTCTGAACTTTGGATTGCTTTTGAGAAGGTAGATGGAACATCATCAACAACTGGAAGTGCATAAGCTACCATGTCAGTAAAACGAGCAGGTTTATGAATTTCTTGTCTCGTCCTTCTAGCGGCAATTGACTCTAATTGCTGCGGAGGTTCTTGGGTTGGAACCTCTTCCTCATTTGACTCTTCTTCTGCTGTAGGAGAGTCATTAGTAGTGCTTTTCGCTGGGATTACCACTGTCTGTTCAAACTCTACCTGCTTCGGCATACATTCCACCTGCTGTGAAGTACCATTAGCCCCTTCTGGGATTACCTTATTTAACACGGCAGATTCATCAAAGGTAACATCCCTGTTGACAATTGTCTTCTTTGACTCTAGAAACCACAAACGGTTTCCCTTAACTCTAGCATTGAAGCCCATAAATAAAGCCTTCTTTGCTCGTGGGTCTAACTTTGATTCATTCACATGATAATATGCAATAGAACCAAAAATACGCAAAGATTCATAATTTGTTACAGGTTTTCCAGACCATACCTCTAATGGAGTCTTGCCACCAATTGCAGATGATGGCAAACGATTAATGAGATGTTGAGCGTATGTCACTGCCTCAGCCCAAAACTTTCTGCCTAACCCAGTATTAGACAACATACAACGAACTTTCTCCACCAGTGTCCTGTTCATACGCTCCGACACCCCATTCTGTTGTGGTGTTTTTCTAACTGTAAAGTGGCGAACTATACCAGACTCTTAACATACCTCTAGGAAAGGATCACTTTTGTATTCTCGACCATTGTCTGTTCGGAGAATTTTGATCTTTCTTCCTGTTTGGCTTTCAACTTGAGCTTTCCACTTGAGAAAAACTCCAAGCACATCATCTTTATTCTTCATTGAAAACACCCATACTCTTCTGAAAAAATCATCAACAAAAGTGACAAAATAATGCCTACCTCCAAGAGATGGAGTCTTAACAGGTCCTCATACATCTGAGTGCACATAATCCAAAATACCCTTAGTGTCATAGATGACAGTGCCAAATTTCACTCTTCGTTGTTTTCCCAGAACACAATGCTCACAAAATTCCAATTTGCAAGTCTTCGTACCTTTCAAAAATTCTTGTTTGGCAAGAATTTGCAAGGATTTTTCACCAACATGTCCCAAACGCATATGCCACAACTTTGTTGCCTCTGCATCCTTCTTGCTACTAGAAGTTGCTGCCGCTACTGTCCCAACAACTATACTTCCTTGGTAGTAATACAAGTTATTTTTCCTTATGCCTTTCAACATCACAAGTGCTCCTGAAGTTGCCTTAAAAATTTCATTTCGCATCATCACAACTAGACCTTTTGATTCTAAGGTCCCCAAAGAGATGAGATTCTTTTTCAAATTCGGTACGTACCGAACATCCTTCAAAATTCTGGTGGCTCCATCATGATTCCTCAGCTTGATTAAACATATCCCAACTGTTTTACATGGATTATCATTGCTCGTGTAAACAACTCCACCATCAATTTCTTCAAAATCAATGAACCACTCTCGGATGGAAGACATATGATAAGTGCAACCTGAATCCAGAATCCACTCGTCTGAATGGAATGTTGAAGGTGATACCACCAAAGAGACATCTGACTCTGCATCACTTTTACATTCTGCAACATTTGCATCTTGCGGAGTTTTCCCTTTCTTCTTCAACTTTGGACAGTCTTTCTTCTAGTGCCCTTTCTCATGACAGAAAGCACACTCATCTTTGCCAACTCTACTTTTTGATTTGGATCTTCCTCTTCTCCCCTTTGACCGGCTCTGCTGACGGCCTCTTACCACAAATGCTTCATCTTCTGTAACTGCTTTATTTTTCTTTTTATCTTGCTTTCGCAATTCATGACTATACAAAGCAGAACACACAGCATCTAAAGATGCATTCTCCTTCCCATGAAGTAAAGTAGTTTCTAAGTGTTCAAATTCATCCGGAAGGGATGATAACAACATCAAAGCCAAATCTTCATCCTCAAATTTCACATCCAAATTCAACAGGTCTGCTACTAACTGATTAAACATAGTGATGCGTTCATTCATAGTAGTATCTGGTCGGTAATCAAATCGGAACAGTCTTTTCTTCATAAGGAGCTTATTCTGATCACTCTTTTTTCAAAAATTTGTCCTCCAATGCCTTCCACAATTTGTATGTAGAAGTTTCGTTCTTGAAAGCATACTTCTGCTCCCTAGACAAATATGATCGAATTGTTTCGCATGCCAACCGATTTATGATACTCTAATCCTTATCTTCTACATATTCTGGTTTCTCTTCTTCAATAGCTATGTCAAGGCCCTGTTGGAAAAGAGAATCCAGAACCTCGCCTTGTCACATGCCAAAATGACCAGTACCGTCAAATATTTCTACCGCCAACTTCATACTTGACATTGGAATCCTCTGCCATGTACACGAGGAAGTCGATGCCGCTTGTGTCATATTTGTTGTATCCCCAATTGCTGGTGAATTTATAGACGTCATTACAAACTCAAATAATAGTATTCAATATTACAAATATTACAAACAAACTAAAGGATAAACCTTCGGCTCTGATACCACTTGTTGAAAAAATCGGGTATTTTTTTCTCTAAGGTAAATAACTAGTGAAGTGAACCGATTCGGTAATACCCAGGAAAGACCACCAAACGGACTCCTAAGACAGTATTATCATTCCACGTAAGATCCCAGGAAAGGGCGGAGGGGTCACAAACGGTCTCACTTAAAACCCGGCCTCCTAGACAGAAATTATGTGCACAGTGTATTTATCACAACCTAAACTCGTGTACACACACGAACAAAAAATACACTCAAATAAATTAAACACAACACTACAAATATACCCGATAAATAATATTGAATACTATAAATGCGAAATAAATAAAAGAGATAAGGAAAGAACACACCCAAAAATTGATAACGGAGTTCGACCAATTTTGCTTACTTCTCCGAGAACCACTTAAGGCAGCCTGTTCTCATTAAGAAGAGAATACTAAATTTGATATGTATACAATTTTTTAGTATTTATCAAATTTTTTGGATGATTTGATAAGGGAGAGGGAGGAGTTATTTTATAACTTCAAAAACTCCTCCTAACTTCATCTCTTCCCAATACGAGAGAGATATTGTTTCAAAAAAGTCAAAAATAAACAAATAACCACAAAGTAAAAAAAAATACTGCCGTTTAAACCGAAATCCTTGAAGGAAACAATTAGTCTTGCAAGGATATGGGATGAACAAGTGACTGAATACCAAAAATTCTCGCAGCCAATCACTCAAGCAACACTCGACTCTTTCCTGAACACCAATCAAGAATCCAGCCTCAATAAATCGATTAACTTGGGATGAAATGTAGGAAAGACGAGCATAGGCTCTTCGTTTTAATTGTGACAAAAAGTTTACTCCTGAATCCTGATCATTAATGTCAAGGACTTCAACTTCTAGTGTTGAAAGGCAATAATGCAACTTGGGAAAATGTTTAGGATACGCAAGATCGATTCATGCATGAACCTTAAAGATAAGGTTCAGCTTGAAGGGCAAGGTAATGATACGCCTAAAAGGATCTTAAGAATGCCACGAAATAATCCAAAATATTTGAATTGATCTTGAGTTGATAACAATTGTTATCTTAATTTGGTAAGATTTGATAAAGTTTAAATGTTTATCAAGTATTTTCACTATGTTTTGAGATCCTAGTTCTTAGAAAAAATAGTTATGTTTATTCTGTATTTATTCTCATTTGATGGAGTAAAAAAGGCAAACTAGTATGACAGAGAACTAGAATGCTTGAGATAGAACTTTCCAAGGCGAAGATTTATTTTTCTTCTAAACAATAATCAGAATCTGAAAGCCTTCAAGGTCCAAAAGTATTGTGAATCGAACTACTCGTAATTGCAGCATCTAAAGTATCTAAATCAATATATTACACAGTACGACGGGAGTTAGTAAAGGAGTATCAAAGACTTCAAAGTAAGAAACTAGGAGTTAGTAAAGGAGTATCAAAGACTTCAAAGTAAGAAACTAGGAGTTAGTAAAGGAGTATCAAAGACTTCAAAGTAAGAAACTAGGAGTTAGTAAAGGAGTATCAAAGACTTCAAAGTAAGAAACTACTGCTCTTTATTCCTTCTTGATACAATTTCCATGGCCCAAGCTTTGCCCACATCAGTCTGGAACTTGCCTGCAAACAATTTTAAATGATAGGTACATCGATTACTCGGTATCCTATTAATGGTAGATGCTAATGATGCTTCTCTAAATCAATACCATTTTCTTGACTTTGATTAAGAATGCATAAACACAAAGGAAGATCATGATCATAATTAATTATGTGAAAATGCAGACTGACTAGAGATTGAGCACAGAATTCGCACACCTACAGTTGACTGGAAAAACTCATCCAGATCTTTCCCTTGCTCTGCATAGATCCAGAAACAATGTCAATATTTAATAAACTGACAATTGCACATAAATGGTGATCCAATCAAGCCTTTCTGTCCCAAATTACAGTGAACATGACAACAAATTCACAGGATTAAGATGCACGTGCAATGTCAGCTAGTAATTAGGTTTTGTTACAAGGCAAACAAAAACATTAATCATTCACCTGAATGCTATTTTAGAAAACTGCAATTTCTACAATTTTCCACATAATTTTTTCGGGGCTCATGTTACTTAACAGTGACAACGGGGAGATCCAAAGAGAACTATATAAACTTTGCATATGGATGTACTCAATGGTTGCACCATAACGCTTAAATGAGAAACTACAATTTGATTTTAACAACTATATACCCAGCACAAAGTATGACTTTCAATTCAAAACTTTCAGCATCATGCCTCACCTTTTTCGTACTCTAAGGCTTGAAGTATCATCTCCACCTAAATAAAACAGTAGATGAAAATGCAAAATCAGATTACAGATCATGCTTTAAAGTAACAGAAGCTAAGTATTGCGCGTGTTTCAATTATAATGAAAACTATCAAAATATCTCCCATTACTAGACACATTCTAATTGCTGCCAATTCAAGCAATAGTACTCCTAATACAATATACCTTATCAAAATCCTTCACAAGTTTAGCTTCGGATGAAGAGTTTTCCTCATACTCCATCCATAAGTCAAACATTTCCTGAGCTGGAAAAACAACTTTAATAATATTACACATACGCACACACAAAAAGTGGATGAATGACATGCGATGATATGAAAAGAGTATGATTGACGTACCTCTTGGCCCTCCACCTATCAATTTGCACATGTGATCTAATGCCTCCTGCTCTCGTCTACTCTTTTCCGTTTTTGAGATCCCGTCCATAGGAGTTATATCACCAACAATGGCTGCTCAAATAATTTCGAAAAGGGCAATTAGAAATTCATAAAGCCATTACCTAGGGGAAAAAGAAAGACCAAGACTCCAGTTGAGTAGAAGCATCTCAATACCCAACACCTTAAAGGGTACGATTCACAGTATAATTTTCACCTCAGGTTTTCAGGTAGAAGTGAGTTAAATTAAAACATAATGTGGGATGACTAAATCCAACCGGTAGTTCCGTTGAAAGGAAACAAATTTATGGCTTAAGTTCTTTAACTGAAGCCCTAGGGAACAAGATGTTTGGGCACCGCCAAAGTACATATTTCCACCCTACAGTATCAAATTCTTACATTAACCAGAACTCTAATTATCTGATTTTGATATGATGAAAAAAAGCAAGTGGAACAAGTACCTTCTGCAATATCGTGAACAATGGCCATTTTCACACACCTGAAAAATCACCACGAACTACACTTCTTCAATCAAACGTGAAGTTGAAGTACACAAACAAAGTAAAGTAGACTAAAACATTAAAACAATCTGAACCTGTCTCGATTTATGCCAGGAATATCCGGAGCAACAAGAGCCATTAAACCCATTCTGTACATATGATCAGCAATCGACTCCGGTTCATTTACATCTCTCTTCACCCACCCAGCTCTCTTAGTTGTCTACTCAAGGAAAGAAAACCCAACAAAGAAAATTTCACAAATGCAACAAAAAAGGCGCAACAATAAGAAGGAACAGAAAAGACTGTGACTTTATTGACAGAAACAATACCTTGAGGCGGTGACATAGGGAGAGGAAATCGACGGCTGACGAAGCAGAAGGGGACCGCGAAGCAGCATCATCGGAGACACCGCGCACTGCTGTGACGGATGAGGAAGCGTTGGAGGGCATAGAGTGGAGGCTGGAGGCAGTAAATGATGTGAGGCGTAGTTGTTGAGTGGCAGTGAAGGAAGGTGAGAGCAGTAGCAGAGCTGATGATTTGCCCTGCCACACTCGTACTTTGCTCCCCATTTCTTCGGGCTTTTTCTTTTTTTTGTACTTTTTTTCTCTTTTCTTATTTAAATTTTTGGGTTTATAAAACTCCAAAAATATTCATATTCTTTTGGAAAAATATTAGAGAATATTAAAAAAAACTTAAAAATTGGGAGATTCGGTATATGCGATTCGAGGGTGTGCTAGAGAGGCTTTTGAAATAGTCCTATCCAGTTTAGGCTCAGCCCAAAGGCATCCTGCTGTTAAAATTGGCTCTTTCTTTTTTATCATAATTTGAGAGTAAATTAGGTCGTCAAATTTGAGTTATTATAGAGTAAGTTTATTTGGTTTAAATTTGAAATATAAAAAATCACGTTAATAATTTCAAAATTAAATCTCGTAATATAAACAACAACAAAGACGACAAACTAGTAAAAATCTCAATAAATACAAAGTTTGAGAAAATTTTGTGGACGCAATTTTAGTCTTAACTAATAAAGAGATTGTTCTCTAATAACTCACAAAAAATTAAAATTAAAATAATTAATTAATCAAAATAAAATATCAAAATAGTAATATTATTATTATTAATAAAAAAGTTGGAGATTAGTAATAATAGTAATGGTAATAATAAAACAAATAAGAATGATGATGATAATAATAATTAGGAAAATAATAAGAAAACTAATAGTGTTAAAAGCTCGTAATATAATTAACATGATTAAAGATATCATAATATTGTTATTCTTTCAATATTTCTTTTGTTTAGCGTAAAAATATATATTATATTCATTAACTCTAATCCTGTTTTTTTTGTTTTCAACAATTTGTTAAAATCAATTAATGTAGGGTTACGTATAATTAAAAAGACCACTCTGTTTCGGCCCATGGCATGATGGGAAACATGTGGACCTTCATTCAATTGGACTCCTGTAATGAGCCTAATAGCTACTATTTATGAAATAACGTTATATTTTGGTTGGGCCAATTGTACACACATGTGAAGTCCTTTAAAGAAAGGTAACATGCCTTTTATTTTTAATCATGATAAACTTGTATAAAATCATATAATAATTTATTAATCACCTATTTTAAATAAATAACTAAACAAAATAATTATCCATAACGATTAAAGTTGTAATTTGTAACTCGACGTTTTACAAAAAGTTTAAATAAGTCTCTATCCTTGTCTATAATAGCATTTTACATTACCAAAATATGATTTCTAACCTTACCAAAGTACTCATTGCACCTTTAAAATGGTAATGAAAATTAAGAAAAGTTTAGAAAAGAAGACTAAAAAAAATGTCAAGTTATTGATTCTCTCATATTGTTCTTCAATCGCTTATGGATAAAAAATACGGGACATGATTCTCTGTCTCCTCTATCCTATCCTAATTCTGCTCCACTTCATCTCAATCATACATAAGATGAAATGGAGCAGAATTGAGACAGGATTAAAGAGACAAAGAATATGAGGGGCAAAAACATCACACCACTAAAATATCATCATCATCATTATCATACCCCAAAATCTCACACAAAAATGAAATCTGGGGGTTCCAATAGTATACAGCCTTATTTCTATATAATAAAAATGTTGTTTTCGATATACCCACATGCAGATGCGATAGGATATATATATACCTGATGGTGACAATAATTTGCTATTACCTTACATCCCTGCAAAGATCGGCTTTTCTTGTTACTAATTGCGTTATGAGTCTTCACTGAGCAGACCTGAAAATACGACAATTCTCCTATTTTATATGTCCATCGCGGAAATCTTTCCCCCTACACCTGAAAATAAAAGACCTTGCAAATGCATTAAGGAAATTGAGTTGAACTTCTTATGCAGTAAGCATGAGGCACGGGGGCTCTAAAGTGTGTCGTTTATCCTTATCCTATCACGTGTAAACTTTTCTAATTTTAGTTACTACCTCAATGAGTATCAACTCTGACATATTTTTCTTGATCATTTCCATTCAGTTCTTGTAAGGCCTCTCCTTTTTCCTCCTGTAGCTACTAAGGTTTATTTTCTCACAGCGTTGTATCGGAATATCAGAGAGTATCTTACTCAAATGCTCAAATCACCTAAATCTTTTCTCTCTCAACTTGTCAGCAATATTAGCCACCTATAACATGTCTCTCACTATCATATTTTGTACTCTATCTTTTTTGGTAATACCACACATCTAATTAAGCATACGCATTTTTGCTATCAACAATTATCGCGTATGTCTACGTTTAGTAAGTCAGCACTTTACACCATATGTCATAGTTGACCGAATTACAATTCTATAAAACTTCCCTTTGAGTTTTAAAAGAATTTTTAAATCACATAAAATGCTTGACGCACTCCTCAATTTGACCCACCTAAATCTAATATAATGTATTATATCGTTTTCGATACATCACGGCCCGGCAAATAGTTTTAGATGCCAATATGCCATTGTTGTCTGAAAGTCCTTAAAATAATATCTAGCCGTCCTTGTTCGGTAGTTTCAGTTAGGACTTGAGGTGAACTGCAAGCAAAACGTTTGTTTGTTTGGAAGAGATAAAGCATACATTACCATTCCAACTAAAAGTTAAACCTTTTAATTGTGAATTGTATTGCACTCTAGAATAACTCAAATCCCAAAAAACATCGAGGAGTGTTTCAGCAGCGACCTACATAAGCTACTGTTCTTTAGCTGAGTAGGATTTTAACCATAATTCTTCACTACACGTATAACATGTACATTGTGTAGGCAAATTACAACCGACAATCGAAACGGTCAACAATATGATAAGAGCTTAGGCCCACGCCCTGTCGGTGGGCGAAATGTACGAATCTCTTTCTATATTATTATTATTATTCCATACCATTCTAGAAATCGTTAATTATCGTTGGTAATTAATTAATTAAACCACTTGTCCAACAAACCCACGTGCCTAGCCCACTAATGGGTAGGGCCCCCAAGTACTGTCGGTGGCTTGTATTCTTATACTTAACATGTTGTTACTTGTTAGAAACTTACACAATTTAAGTAAATTTATTATAAATTGTTGAAGCGTAAATCACAAATTTAACTTTCTCTATCTCTATCTTTTTCCTTTTCTTCACCAATCGCTACCGACTCATCGGATTCTCCTCCGTGACCGAACCTAACTGGTTGCAAATTTCAATCCAAAACAACGGGCTCTTAGCCGGAGTTTGCCGATCCTTTTAGCCGACGTTAATAATTGCTGATAAGGACAGCCCCGAAGCCAAACAAAGCCTTGCCCCTAACTATCTGCACTGAAATGGGCCCCGTGGGTGTCGACAAAGTAAATTATCTAATGAGACAATGACAACGGTGCAGACTTTACAGCTGGATCTTCAGATGGGATGTGAACCTTTGGATCACTGCACACTAGAATATGACAGCAACCGTACATCTTCTAAGTGAGTTCCTTAAAATGTTTGCATGGGACCAACCACCACCGCATATTTACCAAGCTGTCACACATTCGAGCTTAGCTGTGTCCTAACGTGTGTTTTGGAACAAAGTTGTCTTCTACATTGTCTTGTCTGGTTAGTTCATCGCGCTCAAATTTAGACCACCGAATTACCGTAAACTGACCATATCTACTAATTATAAGATTTGATTGGGTCAAGAGACGAAGATAACTTGAAAATGAACGTTTGTTTGTTTTTTAATACCCTCTACTTACAGAAAAGAAATTAAGGGAACAACAAAACTACTGAGGATTGCCACATAAGAAAAGAATAATGTGCCTTTTACTCTTTTTCCTTTTCTTTTTTTTTTGCAACTGACTAGATTTTCTTTTTTCCCATATTTTTCTTTTCCATTTTCTGTACCGGAAACAAAAGAAAATCACCAAAAATATCAAAAGAAAAAGTTAAAAATACAAAAGAAGAAAAAAGGGAAAGTTAATTTACAGCCTTGCCGTGATGATAGCCGTAATAGGAGAGATACCATTTAACAAACTTCTTCAACCCGGTTTGCAAATCGGTAGTGGGTTTGTACCCGAGTTCCCTCCGGGCCAAGCTAATATTCGCATGCGTAAAAGGGACGTCGCCGTTTCCTGGCATATCCACAACATTCCTCTTTGCTTTCATCTTCAGATGCCTTTCCAGTATGCTCACAAGTGTCGGCACTGTAACCGGCGACGTATTGCCCAAGTTAAAGATCCGATACGGAGCAGGTCCCCTCTTCTTCCCTCCTGACCCAGTACTCTTACCCGCAGTATCCAATGAACCGACACAACCTTTGACAATGTCATCAATATATGTGAAATCGCGGGCCAAGTCTACCCGGTTCTTGCCCCGATATATCGTAATTGGCTTCCCTTGTAAGATATTTCTCGTGAACGAGAAATACGCCATATCGGGTCGGCCCCACGGGCCGTACACGGTGAAGAACCTCAACCCAGTTATGGATAACCCGTAAATGTGATTGTACGTGTGAGTGATTTCCTCACCTGCCTTTTTCGTTGCCGCGTAGAGACTCGCCGGCTGGTCGGTCTGGTCAGACTCCGAGAACGGAACCTTCTCGTTTAGTCCATAAACAGAGCTCGAGGACGCCCAGACGATGGCGGGTTGCGGATTCGCGGACTTACAGGCCTCGAGAAGCGTGACCAGTCCAGCGATGTTTGAGTGGACGTACGAGCCGGGGTTCTCCATGGCGTAGCGTACGCCGGCTTGAGCCGCCAAGTGCATGACGTGAGTAAACGCAACAACGTCGAATAGCTTGTTCAAGAGGCGAGCGTCATTGACGTCACCTTCCACGACGAACACACCGTGGCTTTCAACGAGAGACTTACGGGCTTTTTTTAAGGACGGGTCGTAGTAGGTGTTGAAGTTGTCCAGTCCCACGACGCCATCGCCGCGCTTTTTCAGGGCTAACGACACGTGAGTCCCGACGAAACCGGCCGCTCCTGTGACGAGTACGGACATGCCGCCTTGGCGATGGATCTGGGCGGAGTTACGGACTTGTTTCTCCCACTGGATGCCGCCCCAGGAGGCGGACAAATACCGGCTACCAGAGTCGACGAAGCTCTGGAAGCTCAAGTAGGAGGCGGTAAGAGCAATCAGGAAAAGGGCCCACAGGAACATAGTACTAGTGGAGGCGAAACACCGGTGGAACTGTCGGTTCATGGTGTTGTGCGACCTGTCGATCTTGAACTTTCCAGGGGTTGACGGGAAGAGCTCCTCTTCTAATGACGGCATCGTCTTCTCTTCTTTATGATTCGACCTTTTCTGAGTTTTTTCTTAGATAAGATACGACTGGTAATTGGATACTTGTATGTATAGATAACGATAAATAGATAAATAGATATGTATTGCTACAGATGCAGAGAAAATAGTAGATGCAACTTATTTTCCTGCACCTGCCAATGAGGAGAAGGAGAGGGAGGGTATATATAATAGGGGGTCACCCACAAATAAGCGACCAAAAGTAATACGCGTGAACGCGTTAAAGGACGGCCAGATCGGATGGGATTGGCTGTTAAAGAAATAAAACAAAACAATTTTATTTTATTACTGGTTGAGTTGAGGGCACTTGTTTCAATTTTAAGTTGTGATTCATTTCACATACTGTAAAATTTTCTTACATTAGTGCGGTATTAAATTTAAACAATCTAGGAAAAGTCAGAAAATCCGTAACACAACAATGTGTCGTTTTACCATTTAGTTGTGCGTGAAGTTTTCACAAAATTATTCCAACTGTATTTAAAAAACCATGGGCTATATATATCATAATAAATTTAAAAGAAAACCACTTTGGTCAAAGAAGAGAACATGATGGCCATGCCATCATAATTGCTTATTAATAATAATTATTATGCAATTTCAGTCAAGAAAAAGAAAAGCATTATTGAAATGCACCTACATTTCATCGACCGGAGGAACCGGTCATGACTGTAAGGGAATAGAGAAAAAAGGGACTAAAAAACCTAAGGTGGCCTGTAGAGTCGGCTCTTGGTCTCGTGAATTGGGCGGTTGGGCTCCATTTTTTTATTTTTATTTTTATATGTTTCTGTTATATTTTACTGGTCTTGAGTGAATCACTGCATCCTTGCTAATAATGTTTAATTCTTTTTCTATTCATTTGAGGTATAGTTTTAATTTGACTTAGATCGTCGTATTTATATTGTATGTGTTTTTAATTTGCCAGCGGTGATGGGGTCCACTTTGAAAATTGTGGTAAATGTGATCGATTACAGGAAAACAGGAAATGATAAAATAAACCGCTTCCAGATCCCACTGGTGGCTTGTGCACCTTTCCGCGAGGAATTGGGGGGATGCCAAGTTTATCACTTTCATCGACTTAAACAAGTCGAAGAATATTTTAGTATTAATTTGTTAATTATGTATAACACTCCTTACCAGTTTGGGTAACACAAAACGACATGGAAAATGAAGTTCAGAGGGGGTTGGGTTGGTTGGGAAAGGAACCCGATCCTTTGTAACGACTTTTTATGTGATTTAAATTTGTATTTACGAGCCTCATCTTAATTAGTTCGGATTGTGCTTATCATCGATAAAAATAAATTTAAGTTATCACTGAACTTGATTATGTCAATGATTAACTTTTATTAATGACATGCTCTTCCTCTTTCTAACTTTTGTAACAACCCGGTCCCCCATCAATGGTTCGACTTGTATTTCACATGAATAGATAAGATGATAAGCTTTTTTATCCCTTGCAGTGAGTGATCTTACAAGACAAGAAACTCCTATTATGATTGATTTGGAATTTTATATAGTCTTGTTATTTGAGTATATCCGTATTAATACATACGATATGGAGGAGTAGGTAAGAGACAGGACGTGATTACATGATAAAAGATTATGAAAACGATAACTAGAATACTCACAAAGAAGTATGGTTATATAGGGGAATACTGCGGTTACCTGTCACTCTGCCGCCAACACACCATGCTTCCCACGCGCAGTCTTCGAACTCGAATGATCAACCGCAACCTCAAAACCTAGAACAAGAAGAACAGAGCGTAGCCTTGGAAGACAACGCTGAAACCAACATGCGCCCGAATCTCCAGCACCTCTCAGATGCAGATCCTCCTGCGCTCGTGCATACCTCCCTCACCCGAAAACAAATCGAGGAAGCGGCTGATATGTTGATTCGCTAGATTTCACAGCCTCAACCGGAACAACAGCAACCATCCACACGGCAGACTGGTATGATGACCGATCGTCACCCTGCTGAAGCCCTAGAAAAAATCGTGGACGATCGGATCAATGCAGCCATGAGCTTCCGCCCGGATCGTCTAACAACTCAATATAGCTCTCCCTTCACTCCGACGATCTTGGATAGCCTTCCGGCGGTCAGCAGCAAAATACCGACGCCTGAAAAGTACACTGGAAAGACCGATCTCCTAGACTATTTGCAGCACTTCCAGTTGATGATGAACCTACACTGCGTTCCCGACGCCATTCAGTATAAGGCATTTTGTACTGTCTTTCAAGAAGGAGCCCGACGATGGTTCAATAGTTTACCCCCGTGTTGCATTACTTGCTTTGAGGATTTTAGGCTGCTCTTCCTCAATCAATTCGCCACAAGTAAGCGACCACAGAAGACCGCACTAGAAGTGATGCAATTGACCCAAGGAAGGAACGAAAGTTTGCGGGAGTTCATCACTCGGTTCAATAATGAAGCGGTCGAGGTCCCCGACCTCACTTGCTCGTCCATGTTGGCAGCACTTATGAGCAACACAAAGGATGAGGAGTTTAAAAAGTCATTGGCCCTCGATCAGCCCCGATCTATCCAGGAAATAAGAAACATGGCAGATAAGTACATTCAGCTCGAAGAAGTCCTAAAAAATACGAAGCGTAGGGAGGATGATCGTTCGTCAAATGACAGAGCAGATGGTTCACACAAGTGGCAGAAGGGCCAGTCGAGCTGGAGAAAACCAACCGATCGACAGGGACATCGACGGGAGTTCACCCCGCTCAACAAACGATATGTGAAAGTACTGGCAGCCATGAGAGCGGATGGGGAACCCCTCCGAGAACCAAACAAGTTGAAGAGTCCCTCCAAGAGTAGGGACCCGAATTTGTACTGCCGTTTCCACAGAGACATCGGTCATAACACGGAAGATTGCTGACATTTGAACAGAGAAATCAAATTCCTTATCCAAAAGGGAAGGCTGGGTCGATTTGTGAAGCACGAACAAAATGTCGATCGAGATAACGAGCATAAGACCGGTCGGCTCGACAACAGGCGACAGCCTTGGAGGCGAAACGATAGGAATGATGGAGGGAGGCAGAAAGCAAATACTGACGATCGATGCGAAGCGAGGGGACGATCTAAGGCAAGAGGCGACAGGAACGCTGGACAACAAGATGACCGACCGGTTAGGGTCATTAACATGATTTTTTGTAGAAATGCAGCAGGGGGATCCACTGCTAAAGAAAGAAAGAGGTATGCCAGGCAGGTCAGCGAAGACTTATCGGCCAAAAGAAATAGGCAGAACGATGGGATGATATCGTTCGACGAGTCTGACCTTGACGGTATTAGTTGTCCTCATGATGACGCGCTCGTAGTAAATCTGAACATAGACGGCAACGAGGTGAAGCGGGTAATGATTGATACGGGCAGCTCGGTCGACCTATTGTATTATGATGCCTTCAAGCAGATGGAGGTACCAGATGATCGACTATTGCCTATAGAATGACCTATCAAAGGGATAACTGGAGCATCAACCTATCCGTTTGCCCAGGTCTATTTGAAAGTGAAGTTTGGACAAAAGTCGTGTCAAATAAAGAAGGATGTTGAGTTCTTAGTTGTGAAGTTTCAAGGGCGTACAATGCGATAATCGGACGAGCAACTCAAAACGCCCTTAGAGCGTTTGTCTCCACCTACTACCAAGCAATGAAATTCCTAACGTCCCATGGAATTGGTATTGTCAGGGGTCAACAGAGAATCGCTAGGGAATGCTATTTAGCGGAAACAAGAACACTAGACGGGATGGTAGTCCTGACGAGCTCTCTTGACGTGAGAGCTGATGAGGAGACGGAGAGGATGAACCCAGTGGAAGAAACGCAACGGGTCATACCGGATGAAACCGACCGCTCCAAGTTCACAAATCTAGGTTTCGAGCTTCAAAAGGGCCTAGTTAAAGAAATCACGGACTACTTGGTAGAAAATAGATCGATCTTCGCCTGGGTACGGAGCGACATGCCTGAAATTTCTCAATCGGTCGCATTGCATTCTCTCAGTATTCGACAAGATTACAAGCCAGTTAGACAGAAGAAGCGGTGGCAAAGCAAAGAGCCCCAGGAGGTGATTAAGAAGGAAATAGAAAAGCTACTCAGTGCCGGGTTCATTCGAGAAGTCAAATACCCGAAATGGTTGGCCAACGTCGTACTCGTAAAGAAGAAAAATGGAAAGTGGAGAATGTGTATTGACTTCATTGATTTAAACAAAGCGTGCCCAAAAGACAGTTTTCCTCTGCCCAAAATCGATCAGTTGGTAGACTCCACGTCGGGGCATGAACTCCTCAGCTTCTTGGATACCTTCTCAGGCTACCATCAGATTCAAATGAGTCTCGAAGACGAGGAGAAGACTGCTTTTATAACTGACCAGGGCACGTATTGCTACCAAGTAATGCCTTTCGGCTTGAAGAATGCGAGGGCCACCTATCAGCGGCTCGTCATGGAGGTTTTTAAGAAACAGATCGGTCGATCAGTTGAGGCCTATGTGGATGATATGGTGGTCAAAAGTAAGACGACCGCGGAGCATGTGGAAAATCTCAAAGAAGTCTTCCAGACCCTTAATAAATTTCAGATGAAACTGAACCCGAAAAAATGCGTCTTTGGTGTGGTATCCGAAAAATTCCTGGGGTTTATGATTACTCAGCGGGGGATTAGAGCTAATCCAGATAAAATCGAAGCTATCGTCCAAATGCCTTCGCTGCGATACTTGAAAGATGTGCAGATATTGACCGGTCGGATAGTCTCTCTAAGCAGATTCGTTTTCAGGATGGTGGACAAGTGCCTTCCGTTTTTCAAAATTTTAAGGAAAGCGGATGTGACCCAATTCCAGTGGTCGGATGAATGCGAAAGAGCATTTCAACACTTGAAGCAATATCTGTCTAGCCCACCCATCCTGCAAAGCCCAGTTGAGGGGGAGAGTCTGATTCTATACTTGGCAGTCACAGAGGGGTCGATCAGCGCAGTCCTTGTTCGATCGGAGAGAAATGAGCAATGCTCGATCTACTACGTCAGCAAGGGGTTGACCGGACCAGAAACGCGGTATGCGCCCATAGAAAAACTGACCCTCTCCTTGATAACCGCGACACATAAGTTAAGGCCTTACTTTCAGAGTTATACCATCGAGGTATGGTCCGACCAATCCCTCAGGCAGTGCCTTCAAAAGCCCAAAACCTCGGGTTGATTAATAAAATGGGCAGTAGAGATGGGGGAGTTCGATATACAATATAAGCCTCAGACGTGCTGACTCGAGGAGTAGGGAGCTTATGATTGGGTCGGTCGTGCTGGGCCCTAAGCCAATCATAACAACCCATGGGCCGATCGATCCATCTCTCAAGGATTGGTCTCACGCCTATCGGCTATGCCAGACCCAGGCCCAGTCCACGCATCCATGGCCCATTAGCAGGTGGAAGTCTCCCATGCATATGTAAAGACTTAAACCTAACATCTGTTCCTTATATAAGGTATAACTTGGCCATAATAGAGGTACGAGATTGTTAGAAAACAAACAAGAGAATAGAGAGAACAAGAACACTCTAGCTTTGGAGGAGAGGAACTCACTTTACTTTGCTTGAGTGAAAACGGCTATAACATACATCTATTTATACTAGAGCTAGGAATACTCTAGAACTCCACCATAAAGCTTGAATTTCTAAAGACTTAAATTAATTCCACTAGACTCTTCACATTTCATGCATGTGGGAAAACCAGGGGACTTGTAGCTAGAACCTCCAAGATTATTCTAGAATCAAGCTTAATTTATTTTTATTAATTTTAACATGCCCCCTTAAGCTTGATTATGCATTCCGAGTAGACTTCTCAATTTCTCAAAGACTTCTATCTTGAGGGGCTTCGTGAAAATGTCAGCAATCTAATCCTGGGACTTCACATATTGCAACTGGACTTCCTTCTGTGCAATACACTCTCTAATGAAATGATATCTGGTATCAATGTGTTTGCTTCTCTCATGGAATACCGGATTTTTGGATAGTGCAAGTGCTGACTTGTTCATTTCCTCTCATAAAGGTACATTCAGTTCTCTTATGTCTTACTTTAACCCATTATGAACTTTACACTTATAGCCACTCTAATCATTCACCGATCATCTCCTCAATGATTTCCATGTATCTTTCACATACGTTTCATTAATCATGATCAACTTTACTCTTCAGACTTAAATGCGACCACTCTTTTCATATATCACTATCATTTTTTCATTTTTTTCATTTCCCTAGTTTCATTCCCATATCATTCATGTGTCAGCTTGACCTTTTAAGGTCATATCCATTTGGCTTATACAATGTCATCTCCTTATTGCTACATATCTCTTTATCTTTCTCAAACAATCTATAATAGGGTATTCACAGTCCCCAAAACACGACAAAATCGGTGATACAACTCCACTGTATCTCTATCTATTTACCTATCCATTTACCATTTTTGTGTCCATATACATCTTTTCAACTAATCCAGAATTTCCCGATATACAATCAGTAGAAATTTTCAGTCTGTCTTTTTTCCTTACGATCTTATTATACTGATTTCCAAACTCTTAGCACCATATTCACATAACCATTTCAGTCTCAAGCTTATGCGCTCATGATCACAACCGTTTCACGAGTTCATTTCAGTTTATCTGTACACTTTTATCTCACTATTTCTGCTTTTTCTTACCCTACTAAGCACTTTGCTCTTTCAGTTCTTTCAGTTCTAGGTAGACCATTACGATACAATATTGATCTTATTACAATCTCACTATCATCATCTATCTCTGATATCTACTGATATCGAACACAAATGCAGTGAATCAATATCTGCCTGATCGGACCATCTACGTTTTACTCAGTTCCAATGTTTCCCATTTCATCGCATCTACAGTCAGAACTCTAATTTCCTAATCATCCCGGACTTTTCATCTCACTTAGTCCTACTATAACCAGTATGGTTCTCATATCTCCAGTGGACCTCTCCAAGTTCTAGACATATTCGTTTTATGTCGCCGTAATATTGCCACATTAATCAGGGGACTCAGTTTGATATCAATTCTTTCCTTAATCAGTCTAGGCCAACGTAGTCATTCTAACCACAGTACATTATAATTCTCATTATCGATGTTTCCTTTTTTCCCTTCCCAATTGCTCATACCCTTTCATCGGTTCACATTCTGATACCTTCTCACTTTTCTCACACTTAATCACGTAACACATGTTCACACGTAGGATTTCTACTAGTGCGACTCAGACTGGGGATCAATTACTATGGTCTGCAACGACACGACTCAAATGCAGGCAACTTAACCTATGTTTCAGACTGTGCCCAGATACATTCGTATTGCTGGGCTCTGATACCACCTAAATGTAACACCCCACTTCCGAGTGACCCGAACCCGATATCGTTGGTGATATCCGAGTCCGTGCCCCGCGAGTACGGCGTACTACATCAGTCGATTAAAACTCAGTATAACATTTTCTCCTTTCTCTTTTTTTGAACCATTCATTAACGCGGCATAAACAGTAAGAAACTTGTGCCCATGTTCACAATTAATCATTTTCAGTTATTACAGTCATCCAATAATAATTTACAATCAATCAATGTGTAAAACAATAAAACCACAATGAGCTCATTATAAATACAAAGCATTATTGCACAATGATTACGAAATACAATTCGATAAGACACTAATGCAGACACGAACTGATCCCGACCTCTATCCTTCACTTGCTTACGATGAGACATACTCCGTGTCAAACGGGTACCTTCAAGTCTTGAAAAATAGATTGCAATTTTGGATGAGTTTGCGAACTCAATGAGGAACCATCATCGATGGTTCTCCCAATTCATGCATCACATAATCAATTCACGATAATAAAGCGATTGCAGATAATGCTACGGTCTCTGATCACGATCATATATACAATACAATACTGATCAAACCCATTTCGGGTATTCAGTCCAGTAATGATGCAATGCACATGTGACTCTTTTTCCAGTTTAATTACAGTGTTGTGATGGAGCGTAAATGATTCATGATCGAGAGACGCGTCTGGGAGAATTATCTCCTTCGAGCTCTAGCACGCTTTGATATTTCAAGCTCTAGCTCGTTTGATGTCGATGGCGACTCGGTTCACAATTTTCCTTTATCAGTTTATGCATCTGTGTATGAATGCACATGCCTAGTTACAACATCCCCATAAACAGTTAATCATTCATAGTCAAGCACAGTCAATTAACAGTCAGTATGCACAAATAACAGTCCATAATTCACAACAATGAACAGTTCATAATTGACAATCAATCACAGTCAATCACAGTAATGGCAGACAGGTCATACAATGTACACATTCCTGGTCCCTCCATTATCCCCATATTTGACAAGTAATAATCGAGAAATCCATCTAGGTTACTCACCTATCACTTCCGAGCTAATGCCGGGAAGTCTCTGCCACGTCGGTCGATCGACGCTCCAGTTGTGTCTCTATAAGAATCAGAGAAGAGAATGATCACTAATGGTCCAATCATTACTATGTAATAAGGCATATGTAGGTGTATAATGCATGTTCATGATATTCCCGGCCCTAATCTCACTTTTTTCATCAGAAAAATTCGTCTAAAAATTAGAAATCTAATGGCGCTGACGGTGCGCAATTCGGACCTCTATAGGTCCTCAATTAAATAAAACAGTGGTTAAGGACTCCGTTACTCGGACTCACGTCAATTTTCCGTCCAAAAATTCCCAATTTCCCATCAAATGAAATTCAATGTTTCACGAATCTGATGCTTTAAGAATCAGGTCAATCGGATGTCGGACGGAAAAGTTATGAGCAAAAGGAGGAAAAATACACATCCTAGTCGACTAGTGCAGGTTGTAGTCGACTAGTGCAGGAAAAATACATGTCCTAGTCGACTAGTGCAGGTTGTAGTCGACTGGTTTAAGAATTCTAGTCGACTAGTCCTATAAAATGACAGTTCTGAAACAATTTCCTTCGACATGCCAACTTGTCTAGGCCATAACTCCCTACTCCGAACTCCAATTTGGACAAATTTGGTATCTATTTCATAGAGAAAAAAGAGCTCTACAAGTTTTATGAAGGACACAAAAGCCAATTTCACCTCTAAGGGTGTCAAAAATGCAGTCAAAGTTACTGCCCAGTCAATGGGTTCTAAAACAGTATAGTATCTTGTAAATTCAATAACTTCTCATTTCCTTTGTAAACAATTACACAATAAATGTTCTCAGAAAGATCCCAATGTTATCTACAACTTTCATGAACAACCTGAAATCAAATTCATTGGTTAACTAGGTCAAACAATTCAGTGAATGCTGCTGCCCCTGCAAGTACTCAATCTGGACAGTAATGTTCTAAACAGTATATCTCCTTGCACAAATGTCAAATAAATGCATACTTTATACCTATGGAAATATCAAACACAATGTTACACTTTCCATGAAGGGCTTCAAAGCCAATTCCATCTCTAACAAGCTTAAAACTTTCATGCAAGTTTCTTGATCGAGGCGAAGATCAATAACCTCATGCAGGTATAGATTTTGAAAATTCATTACTCCCGCATATGATCTCCAACAATTACATGCTATATACCATTTTCAAGATAATTGCTTCCTATACAACTGTTAAGAAGATCACTCAAGCCAATTCAATTCACAGAAATTGCTAAAATTGCTTATAATCAGAATGTGCACCAAATCCACTCTTAGTCTAGGTTTCACCAAATTGTTCAAAATCAGTCAATATTCCACAGTGCATATCTCCCAATATACAGATCGAAAAATTGCAAAATCAGTGGGAATGGAAATATAACTTAATAAGCTTCAACTTTCATTTAGACCATGTTCCCTAATTCCATCTAAATTAATTTAGAAAAATCAGCAAAACACTTATGTCATAGTTTCGGTTACTGTTATCAGACACTAAAACAGTAACTTTTCATTCTAAAATTCACCCTCTTAAGACTAAAATTAGACAACACCTATTTCACACAAAAATGTATCCAACAAGCCAAAGTTTCATTTGGAACAAACCGCACCTCATTTCCATAACCACACAATGAGTTATGGTCAAAACAATACAGTAGGTCAAAATCAATTTTCCAGCTTTCATCTTCAACTTAAATCCTATCACTTCTAATACCAATGCCACTTGCATAAGCATCCTAATCACACAAGAATTGAGCCAATAGATCATCATAAATCATGATTAATGACCAATACATACCAATCAATGCATCTAGTAGCCAATTTATTCATTAAATGCATAAATGAAAGCTTAAAACAAAACTTACCAAATCAAGTTTTCCCTCTTCAATACTACACCAATTTCTCCACTTTCTCTACTTTCTAATCCTCACTTTTCACCCACGACATCATCATCCACTCAAGGCTTAAGCTAGGTCTTGGGTGTGCATAAAGAAGAAGCAAGTAAGTAGCAAGAAGAAACTCTTAACGTTTGGAGGAAGGATTGCTTTGATGAGAAGAAAAATCGATGGAGAGGCAAAGTGGAGAAGAGTTTCGGATGTTTTCAACCCAAAAGCCATAAAACTCATCTTTTTCATTCCTTCCTCATAGAAGAACCGAGAATGCATAGGATAATCATGCATTAAATGAAAGGAACACTTGGCAATTGGAGGAGAAATGAGGAAAAGTCAAAGAACCAATCAAATTTTTGTAAAAAGAAAATAAATACCAAGCAATTTCAATCCAATTTCGGTTCCAACAAATTTTAAGGGTCCACTTTTGGGTCCCACCAAAATAATTAATAGTTTAGTACCAAAATAACAATAGAAAATCAACTGGTTCGCCACTTGTCGATTTTTTTTTGTCCATGAATTTTCTCTGAAAAATTTCAGAAAAATTCCTAAAAAATTCCTTAAAATATAAAACACTCAATGACACACTCAGAATAATTTTTCAAACCCAATAGCTACGTTAATCACAATAAAATTACCTTAGGCACAAAAACCGGGAATGTCATGTATGCATGTGCAGTAATTTCATGTGCACAAATGATACTGTGTACCAATCCTATTATGCATGAACAGTCTTAAGTCATTCCGATCCATCTCATCCTATGCCAAATTTACTATTTTACCCTTCCAGTAGGGGGTGGGATGTTACAGTGTAGTAGTGGGAGACTCCATGAAACGACTAATAAGACCAACGCCATAAAGAATATCGGGTCGCATACAAGTTAAGTACCTGAGGCTTCCAACAAGACTCTTGAAAAATGTGGGATTGACTTTGTCCCCATCGTCATGCTTCGAGAGCTTTACACCACATTCTACCGGAGTGGCGACTGGCTTGCAATTCTCCATCTCAAATTTCTTCAAAATCTCTCGAGCATAGCCTTATTGGGATATAAAGATGCCTTCTTCTTACTGCTGCACTTCTATGTCAAGATAATAAGACATAAAACCCATGTCAGTCATCTCGAATTCACTTGACATTGCTCTCTTGAACTCCTCAAACATTGTAGGATTATTTCCTGTCAAAATTAAATCATCCACATAGAGACAAACAAGTAAAATATCACCATCATGGTTCAGTTTCATATAGAGAGCATGTTCATGTGGACATTTGACAAATCCGTTGTCGATGAAGTACTTGTCAATTCTCCCATTCCAAGCTTGAGGAGCTTGTTTCAAGCCATAAAGAGCCTTCTTCAGTTTCAAAACCTTGTCTTCATGACCCTTGACTTCGTAGCCCATGGGTTGCTCAATGTAAACTTCTTCCTCCAAAATTCCATTCAAAAAGGCAGACTTGACATCCATCTGATGAATTTTCCATTGGTTTTGGGCTGCCATGGATATGATCAAGCGAATAGTCTCCAACCGGGCAACAGGAGCAAAGACTTCATCATAGTCAATGCCGGCTTTTTGCTTGTAGCCTTTTGCAACTAATCTTGCTTTATTTTTTTTCCACCTCTCCTTGAGAATTCGTCTTCACTTTGAACACCCATTTGACTCCAATAGTATTTTTGCCTTGAGGTAATTCCACCAGCTCCCACGTGTCATTCTTCATTATTGATTTGATCTCCTCATCCATTGCATTTCTCCATTTCTTGTCTTTAACAACTTCTTCAAAACTGTAAGGCTCACAATTTGCAAATAGACAGAAAAGTGTCATGTCACTTAAATCTTGAGTTACCTCATCAGTTGTGTCATATAGATCACTGAGATTTCTGAAGCGACGGGGCCCTTCACTTGAGCTAGCTTCTCCTTGATGATGTGGCGGAGGTGGTGGAGTTGTTGGAGAAGTTAGTGCTAGAGTAGCACGCTGCTCAACTTCTTCATCATCAATAAAAGGATAAAAGTTGTACTCTTCATTTGTAGTACTCCAATCCCACGAGTGTTCTTCATCAAACTGTACATCTCTACTGATAATGGCTTTACGAGTAATGGGATTGTACAATTTATATCCTTTTGAGCTTTGGTCATAGCCGATGAGCACATACCTCTCACTTTTATTATCAAGCTTTGATCTCTTCTCGTCTGGTACTTGTACATAGGCTATGCTACCGAAGACTCGTAGGTGAGAGACACTAGGCTTGTATCCGCTCCACTCTTCTTGCGGAGTCTTGCCAGCTACACTTTTAGTATGACTCCTGTTGGATAAGTAGACTGCACAGGCTACAGCTTCGGCCCAGAACTCCTTCGGCATGTTTCTGCATTTCAATAAGCTTCTGGCCATGTTGAGAATGGTCCTGTTCTTTCTCTCTACTACACCATTTTGTTGTGGCGATCTTGGGACTGTCAACTGTCTGTGGATCCCCTTGTTTGCACAGAACTGGTTGAACTCATTAGAGGTAAACTCACCACCATTTTCGGACCGAAGTGTCTTAATTTCATAGCCACTCTGCTTCTCAACCATCGCCTTGAATTTCTTGAAATTCTAAAACACTTCTGATTTCTCCTTCAAAAAATACACCCAGGTCTTTCTTGAAAAATCATCAATGAAGAGTAAAAAATAATTGCTCTTACCGAGTGAGCAAGGTTTGATTGGCCCGCACACATCGGTATGAATAAGCTCTAGAGGCGTCTTGGCTCTTGTAAAAGATTCATTTGGAAAAATCTTTCTTGGCTGCTTACCAAAAAGACATCCTTCACATAGTTGATTAGGGAGATTGATATTTGAAATGCCCTTCACCATCTTCTCTTTGCTCATGAGACTTAGGCTATCAAAATTCAAGTGTCCAAACCTCATATGCCACAACCACGAAGGATCTTGCACACAAACTTTCAAACATTTGGGAACATCACTTTTAATGTCCAAAGGAAACATTCTATTTCTCGTCGTTGGCAGCTTAGCTAGCAAGTCTCCATTCCCATTTGTCAGATACAAATGTTTATTTTGTGAATAAATGTCATAATTTTTCTCAAGTAACTGTCCCAAACTCAATATATTATCCTTCATCTCAGGCACAAAAAGAATATCAGAGATAAATTGATGACTTCCATCCTTCGTACGAATTAAAATGTTACCTCTCCCTTCAATTTTTATTTTGGAATGATCTCCAAATTTGATACTTCCACGATTTGATTCATCAAGCTCCGCAAAAAGATTCTTCTTTCCAGTCATATGATTGCTTGCACCGGAATCGAGGTACCACCGATTATCTTCTCTATCATCATCATTACTTTTGCAAGCTAGGAGTAAAGTTGCGTCCACATCGTCATCCACTTTCTCCGTATAATTTGCTTTTCCTTCTACATCATTTCTACACTCCGAAGCAAAATGACCATAATTATGACAATTGTAACATTCAATATTGGGCTTGTCATACCTTTCACCATTACTCCTGCCTCGTCCTCTTCCTCCTCGTCCTCTTCCTCTTCCTCTTCCACGGCATCTATAAGAAAAATTATTTCGATCTTCATTTTGATTGGGTCTATCTCCTTGACCACCTCTTCCTCCTCGACCTTGGCCACGTCCACGTCCACCTCGACCTCGTCCTTTTTGACTTTTATCTCCTTCATCTTTCAATGAAGGTTTGGCTGCAAGGACTTGCTCCAACGACTCATCATTCTTCTTTGCAGCTCTTTCTTCACGTGCTTGTAGTGACCCCAACAATTGATCCACGGTCATGGTCTCCACATCTTTGGACTCTTCAATGGCACACACCACGTATTCAAATTTAGTGGTTAAAGATCGAAGAAATTTTTCCATTGCTCGAAGATCTTCAATCTTCTCGCCATACCGCTTCATATTGTTCACCACGGCCATCACCCGATTCCCATAATCTTGTATGGATTCGGATTCTTTCATTTGAAGTTGCTCAAACTCCCTTCTTAGAGTTTGCAAACGCACCTTTCTCACTTTGTCAACTCCTTCAAAGGAGTTCTTCAAGATCTCCCATGCTTCTTTGGCGGTGGATGCTTGTGCCACTTTCTCGAACATTCCTTCATCTAGACATTGGTGGATGAAGCTGAGAGCCTTTTGATCGTACTTTCTAGATTTTGCCAGAGCATCCTTCTCATTGGGTGGTAGTGCCGCCTCATTTTGAGGTTGAACGTAACCGCTTTCGACTATCTCCCAAGCATCATGTGCACCAAGCAAAGCTTTCATACGGAGACACCAACTCGCATAATTGTCTTTAGTAAGACGAGGAAATTGGAACATACTCATTCCATTGCTTGCCATCTCTCTCAACCTCACAAGTGTTTTCTCTCAAACTCTCTAAGTGAATCACTCACTTGACTTTCACAACTCTCTCTTCTAGTCAACTTAGGCTCTGATACCACTTTGATAGAAAACAAACAAGAGAATAGAGAGAACAAGAACACTCTAGCTTTGGAGGAGAGGAACTCACTTTACTTTGCTTGATTGAGAATGGTTATAACATACATCTATTTATACTAGAGCTAGGAATACTCTAGAACTCTACCATAAAGCTTGAATTTCTAAACACTCAAATTAATTCCACTAGACTTTTCACATTTCATGCATGTGGGAAAACCAAGGGACTTGTAGCTAGAACCTCCAAGATTATTCTAGAATCAAGCTTAATTTATTTTTATTAATTTTAACAGAGATCAGAGCCCTATTCTCTCTGTTTTTACAGCAGCCTAAATCCTCACAAAAGACTAACTTGAGCGTCGGAGGGGCTTGCCGGATATCAACCTCCGGCGTGCCTTGTGTTGTTTTACAGGAGCTCTCGTGAGAAGCAGTCAACTCTATGGATCCAAACGACAACGTGCAGCCTCGCTAGAACCAGGCTGAACCAGGTTATATAGGGGAATTACATTAATCAATTAGTCAATTTTTGAGATAAATTTAAATCTATATATCTATTTAAAACAGATGATATAACTTTGTTATGGAACACATCGTTTGACGAAGATTAGTAAATGGTTTTTACTCCCACACGCACAGAGGGTTGTCTTTACACGAAAGTAATACCAATGTATAAAGTAAAGCTAAAGCAATACCATTGTAAAGCACATGAGAAGCAAAAACCTTCAAATCAAGGCATGATCCGTAAATGAAACGGACTAAGTTGAATTTAATTAAAAAAGTTTGGTATAAAATCCAAATAGCTATAGAACACCGTCGAAACTAAGAATCCAGCGAAGATGAACCGACCCAAACTGAGCCATCGGCATCGCATATGAGAACATGCTCACTTGCTGCAAGCGGTTCCTCTCCATGCTTGGCAATGGCCGATTTATTGGACCAAGTTTGTTTGTGTTTTCTTTTCCGATTTTGAGAAATCCGCAACCTCTGTACGTAATCGGAATAAGTTCGGTAACCATCACTTCTAAATTTGGACTTGAAAGATAGATTAACAGTTGCAGATAATGCTTAAAAAATGTTAGGCCTTGTGAAAGTGTCCAAACTCCACTTCTAAGTAATGATAGAATTAGGACCCCAGCAGATGAACCAACCAGAAAGAATGGAAAGCAATTGAACTGGACCCAGAACCTGATCCACTTCCATCCAGCCCAAGAATCCTTCAAGGTCTACTCCCAAGTCTTTCCTTGCAATCCGGCTTTCAACTGTTTTCGCAGTTGCCATGGCCGCCGCAAACAATCAAGGCAAGACGTGCCAAAACCTTCAATTTGGTCATAAACCTATCAAAGAGCCGAATGTATCAAATACTATGAACTTGCTTATTTACCTAATAGTACTTAAAATAGACGGAGGTATATATAATTATATATACTTGTAGGCTGGGATATGTTAGTGCAAATAATAGTTAAACAGCGTGTAGACTGCAGCAGCAAGTAGTGGAGGGACATGGATGCTTTATGCTTCACCTTTGAAAAGTGTATGATTATGAACACTCGTCTTTTAAGGTTTTTTGCTGATAATCTCAAGAAACTTAAAAGTGGAATAGTTTTGCAGACACCATTGTTGGTCTCGAGGTTAAGAGGATGGGTGGTGCCGAACACTATGAATCCACTCTCGTCCACCGTAATGTAGTATGATTGGCCTATACTGCTCTGTTGATGGGAAGTTGAAGAAAATGAATTGAGGTGAACATGTTAAAGCATGTTAGCAGGAATGTTGGTAAGGTTATCAATGGAGGCTCATGAGTAGGTAGTTACATCCACCATTGAATCAACCTCCATGATGATGGTCATCATCCAGGTTCTTAACTTACCAGCTGTTTGTTACAGATTAAGCTTGATCATATGTAGATAGAACTTTCAGGATTGACATCCAGTGTCACCCACCGAAGCTTGGAACTGGAAGCAGACAAGTCGCCATGTATACAAGTTACGGATATGGATGATCATACATGAACGTCCAGTTTGTAACGAATTTCCTTAAGCTGTTGTCTTAAAGAATTAAGCACATTTTCTTTATGTCGTGGCCAGTATAAAGCAGTATGTCAAAATTGGACATGTTGTTCAGTGTATAAAACTCCAGTAAAAGTTTCTCTGTAAGGACGATGCACAACAAAGAAACACTGAGTGTTGTGTCGTTTAGCTGAAGCAAACCATAAATGGTGTTGGTTAATGATTATGCTGAACTGCTTCTTCCATTGGCTGAGAGGTTGGAACCATTCTAAGAAGGTCCAAATTAATGAACTGCCATGGTCAGAATTACAGAGATGCTGATACAGATGAAGAGGTGAGACAATAAAAGCACATGCATATAAGACAGATAATGCTCAAATATACCATAATGTGTTTTCAAGAAGATAGTCTTGAATAGACGTCACATTTAGGTATGATGCTTTGATATTGAACATGTAAGGATTTCCTGGAGAATTATGTTCAAGCAGAAAGAGATGCAGGTAATAGAATAAACTACTACGTGCAGTAGAGGTAACTTCAGAAACACTACGAGGAGGCCTAACAAAAGGTGGAAAAGCTTTCTTTATGAGAGCAAAAATGTTGCTATCCATGCTACCAATGTATGAAGGCTCAAAAGAAATGCAAATTTTTTTATGATTTTCCTTAAGTGAAGAGGGATACTTATAGACAGAAAAAGTATAAATAATATCATTTTAAATAAAAAATGCTAATCAAGTTTATGATTTGAACCCGTTTGTTTTAAGTTTAACTTTATTTTAGATTAATTTATTATTCACAATTAATAAATACCACTTCATTTATTAAAAATTAAATCTTATAAATATAAAGGGTGAAAGATTTATAAATATTAAGTGAGCGAACTTTGAAACCAGTAAAACTGAAAAATTATATAAATGACGAAAATAACTTTTTTAAATATAAAGAAAAGATTACGAGATAATTAATGTCCTTTTATTATGTATATTGTTGTTGTTATTAAGAATTTTATGTAAATGAAAATAGAAATAAAAATAAATAAAATAAAATTTATTTACATTCTTAATTAAAAATCAAATTAATTGCGAGTAGCTATACATAATTTATTTGAAATGAATTATATACTATAATTTATTTTAATACACAAATTTAAAAATTAAAATTAGCAACAGAAATATTTGGTCAGGAGGGGAAGTATAAATCCTTGGTAATGAGAGTCTCTGGGGTCTAGCATCGGCGAGCAAATCCTCGACGCTATTCTTTTCCACCGGCGAGTCTCGTCCCCGGTACTTTGACTCTTTCTCACTTTGTGCATCATCTTTTTCACTTCTATTGTTGTTTCCTTCACATTATTGGCTAAAAGATTCTAGATTTTAGGTTATTGCTTCGAAAATCAAAATCTTGGTGATTTTCTTCTTTATTGAGTCGTTTCTAACTCGTTCGTTCAAAAATTCGATAGCTGGAATCGTTCAAGTCGAAAGCTTTCGCAAATTCAATTTTCGTCCTTCTTAGACTCGCGAATTTGTGTCTCTGTTTTGTAGGATTGAGGATACTTTTAGCTAAATTTGGCTTCTTGTTTTACTGAATATAACATAAGGGACATAAAGACTAGAGCTTGCAATGCCTGACATAGAATCTGGAACTTGTAATGCAGTTATTTGTGAATATAAGTTTATGACGATGGGACGATGGGACATGGGGAGTGTTGGGCAGTGTCATTGTAGTCCTTTCTCAAAGGAAGTGAATGCCTAACTTAGGTATATGCTAGACGTTATCAGAAGAGTGTTCTCAAAATTTTGGTTAAACATCAAGTGCCTTAGCTTTGCTGCGTTTTTAGGGAATGAGTTAACTGAGAATTTAGATGCTTTATAAAGTACGTGTGCATTTTCTGCAGCGGTTTATGCTCGTTTTTAGAGCCTCCGCAGACAAAACTCTGTGGATTTTAAGCACCGAGATATTGTTCAATTAGCTATTGTTGGTTCAACTTTTCTCTTGTTGCAAACAGGGATTTACACTTCAGAAATTGTGGTTGTTTGAGTTAAATTGAACTTTCACATTAATGGCTACTAGAGGGCATATCCCGTCAACAGTAGAGAGGCGTGTTGTCCATGCACCAACAGTGATCCAACGTGGCTCATCTCCTCCTCTTGATCGTTTAGAGAATAAGATTGCTGTTCAGGCAGCTGAAATTGAACAACTTGATTTGGATAATCGTAGACTTGTGGATAGTCAGGTGGCCTTGAAGCAGGACCTTGTCGCTACTCAGCAGGAAGCTCAACGACTCAGGACACACATAAGAAGCATACAAAATGAAAGTGATGCTCAAATTATGATTTTACGGGACAAGATTGCAAAAATGGAATCAGATATGAGGGTTGGTGAGCATGTGAAAAATGAGCTGAAACAGGCACATATGGAGGCACAGAGCCTATTTAAAGAACGAGAGGCATTGGCTGTACAACTTTTACAGGCTCCACAATTGTTGAAAAAACTGCATACTGATATTAGGAGTCTACCAGATTTGCTTGCTGAGCGTGACAATGTGAAGCGTGAATATAAGAGGTTACGGTAAGTCATGAATGTCTTTACAATTATTCTTTTCATTATAATGAGTCCTGAGTGTACTATGATCGCAAACTTTCTTTCTTCTTTTCACGTGATAATTATTGAGAACCAAAAGTTTTAACTGCTAAGTGACAGATTTGTTGAAAATCTGAAATGCTCCTCTGGCACCTATACTCTATACAAAGATGCGATAGAATCTGGACTTGGTCCCTAACTGTATCTATTTGTTTAGTAACTCAGCATTTTGTCCAATATATCAGTATTTTGCTGTTCATTAATCCTTACTGTTCCATGCTTACCCTTCTGGTTATTCAACCTTGTCGTCTCATCAATTGCCTGGTGAGTATTCCTTTGCTTCTACTTGAATTAATCAGTTTCTTGAGATTACAATGGAATGAGATATACCAGTTGTTGCATTCTAAATTTCTAATGAAGAGGTGCCTTAGAAGATGTAAATAAAATGGGAGATAAATGTCTTACCTCTTTGTTTTATAATTTTGGAGACCGGGGTTTGGGGGAGAGGTGGAAACAGCACTGGCGGTGAAGGAAGAGGGTGGTTTATTTCACCAAATTTGCATCACTGCGGGTGTAATGGGGTGATACTATATTAGTTTCTGATGAGTGGTTAAATGATACTATATTAGTTGATGAGTGTTTATCTTGTAAGCATAGATGCTTGTACTTTCACTGATCTTATAGTTGACATGTAGATATGCTATGTTTATCACTGTATTGTTTTGCGTGTGTTAGAGAACTTACTTTTCTCTTTGGATTGAGCAGAGCTATATTTGAGCACGAAAAAGGAACAAACATAGAGATGGTCCAGCAAATGCAGGCCATGGAGCAGGATCTAATTGGAATGGCAAGAGAGGTTGAAAAGTTGAATGCTGAGGTCATGAATGCTGAGACAAGAGGTCGTGGTAGGTTTTCCTTAACTTTTTTGTGGTTATTTTTGGTCTAAAAATTCACATCGCATTTTCTTTCCTGTTTGTTCTAAACTGCTGGTATTTGCCATATCAGCTCCAAATGCATATGGTAGCAGCTATGCAGGTGCTGATCATTCATGCACACCCCATGTGCATAGTGGTAGTAACTACGCTGATGCATATGGAAGGCCCCCTGTCCAAATGGATGCTGGGCGTCCCGTAGAAGTGCCATATACAGCTGCCAATACTACAACTGCCAATACTGTAGCTGCCTCAGGTTCTGTTGTCGGTGTAGCTTTGTCTAATAACGGTGACAACTCGGCTGTCGGAGAGCCTTTTGAGCCGGGGTCTAATCAGCAAACGTGACTAATTATCCTTTAAAGTTCATCATTTCCTGTTCTCTGGTGTCTAGCATAGGGGGTTGAACATCACCTTATATAAATGGCTAGTTGTTGAATTAATCAAGCTTCTATTGGTGCCCGCGCGTAAGATTGTGGAGGCTTATCGTAGGTTTTGCAACCTTTTAACATGTGTACTATTTAGATTAAGGTTATTTGTACAGTGTAGACCGGAAACTTTCTTGGCAATCAATTGGTACACATGCATGCATGCTAATATGGTAATTGACAATGGTTAAGATTCATGTCTTTTGAGGAATTGTACTCTGTTTCTACGTTTGTAATATTGTCGACATTTATTCGTCAAAACTCAGCAAATTCATATCTTCAAGGATTTCCATAAGTTCGTGTGTTTCCCTACTGTACCAATCAGTTCATACATACTTCAACAATGCTATAATCAAGCATCTGATACCAATTAAGATTTTGCAAACATGGAAGGAGAAAAAAGCTTAAAAGCTAATGAAGGAAAAGAAAATAACTAAAACTCCAATCGTTTTACTTTATTAAGCTACAAAAAAGAGAACAGCTATGAACTTAAACGAAATCTAAGAAAATCCCAAAAAAGAAAAGAAAAAGAACACTACAGAGCCAATTTCCCTCAGGACTCAAATGGTTCTCCTACCCCCCATAACGCTCCCACATTACAGCAACGAATAGCAATATATGAGAAACGATTAGAAGTAAAGATGTCAAAATGAGGAACAGTCCAAGCTTCCACCATTTGCTTTCCATCGTCTTCATAAACCCTTGTTTACATGTGTCGCAATCATAGCAGAGCTTTATGGGGTCATTGCTCCATTTATTACAGTCGCTGACATATGGATTGTCCATGTTTCTACTTCCATCTCTCTTCCAAAATGTGGCATTCACATACTCCATTCCGCATATTTCGGGAGGCTTACAGCATCCAAACTGCATTCACAGAACACAGCAACAAGAACCAGTATTAGTTTATTAAAAAACTTGATCAAGTGCTTTAATGTAAGGAACACACGGAACTAATGCGGATTATGTATACAATGGGACTACCTACCTCTATGAACGATAGTTTCTTGACACTGAAGTCAAAACCTTTCAGTGCCAATGACCTAGATGCGAGATCCTCACATATTTCTGTGCTATAAAGGCATGCTTTGATGTTCTCCCAGTTATGGCTTTGATGAATCTTGCGCTTGAACCACATTGGTGTGGCCACTATCTTCCCACTCTCCAACTTGTTCGCTCCCACAAGTGCCAGCCCCATAGTTAGGATCACGATCAGCGGCACCATAACCATAAACAAGCCTGGAACTGGAAGACGAGACCTTAAGAACACAGCAACGTTGCTGACCAAGAACATGAAGATCAAGCCAATGCCAAGGCCAGTTTGTAAAGAAGGCAATTTTATTAGCTTCTCACAATCATAATCTTTCATGTACAGTAGCCATATGGCCGACGCAAGAATTGGAAGAGAAAGAATACAAGTGACAATGGACACTAGACCCGAAAGGCTCTTCCCTTGAGGAGCTTCGTCGTTGGCTTTAGGTTTTTTAGGTTCTTCTGCAGGTGCCCCCATTACTGCTATTGGCCCCACAGCTTTAGGATTCTCTGCCATGCGAATCACTGAGAACGTAAGGGTCAGGGAATGATCACAAAAAAGTGAATAAGCACTTCTATATATCCCCATTATCGATGTATCCCACACTCCATGTTATGGGAAACTAACATGTGTTTTGCGATGATCTTGACAAGTGGTGGTCATGAGGTTGGTTTGGAGAGTGAAGAGGGTAAGAGTGATGAGATTACTCCTCCATAGTCAAAAGTTGTTCGAGAGATACTAGGAAGAAAAGAGAGAAAGATTTGGTTTTGACACATTTATCTGATTGTTTCATCACAAACTTTCTGGTAGATTTAGTCAGAACCAACAAAACTGTTAAATATCAAATGATTGTGATGTTAGATTAATTCAAAAGAAGCTCTTGTTAAAGAGGTAAAGTTCCTACTTGTTTGTTCTAAGCCTAGACATAATCAGATTTGTACAATTTACATGAGACGGCAGTTATAAATGTCTTTTAACTAATAACTTGTCTACCCTAAAATTCCATTATCATGGGAAGATTAAATTGCCGTGTGTAATAATAGGACCATATCCTAGTTATTATGAAGATAAAATAATTATAAAAAATTGAGCTAAAATCCTCTAGAAATAAAAAAATATAAATAATTTGAGGTGATAGAAATAGAGATGACAACTGGACCAGGCTCAACTCAACTTGCCCAACCCTGACCTGAAGTCAATTGTCATGCCTTGGTTAACTAGGTCTTTAAAAAAATCGCGCCTAGGGCTAAGCTCAAATTCGAATTATTCAAGTCCGTCTTAGCTAATGCTCAATTTTTATATACAAAATGACATTATTTTGTTGAAAATGATGTCATTTTAGACATCATTTTGACATTTTAAATAAAAAAAAGTTAAGCGGAGTTAAGCTACAACTTAGGCTTGGGCTGCCTTTGGCTCAATTGAGCTCAGGCTCGATGAGGCTGAGGCTGAGGCTGAGGCTCATTGCCATCCCTAGACTGAAATAACAAGACAATAAATAATTGATAACATGCTCATTTTGTAACTCAAAATCTTCATTTAAGGATTTTAAAAAATTCTCTAACATCGGTATTAAATTTACTTGGAACAATAAATTAAATAGTGCCTAATTTTAAAATTTTTCAATTTATTGTTGAATCTTTTATATTTTAAATTTGGTCAAAATTTTATTTTTGCTGATATAGCGTATTCTCCAAATTTTACATGGACATCTATTTATTAATCACATTAATAAAAATAATATTTTAATTGCTTTATACAAATTTTAAAAGATTAGTCGCTAAATTGAAATTTGAAAATTTTATGATGCTAAATTAAAAATCTCAAATAATTTGACATTTTAAGATCTGTTTTCTCAATTTATGATAATTAATTAAAAGTTTAATTCTTTAATTTTATAAATATTGGATCGATTTTGTTATTTGACAATTTATCGTCAAATTTTAAGTAGTTTATGTATAATATGCAATTTAGGTGCTATTACCTACATTTATTATCTATTACATACTCGAAAAATAATAATTACGATTAAAAGAAAAAAAGAACAAAAAAGGACCAAGGTTTGGTATTTGTTTAGGAAAATTTGGGTATTGGATCGGGTGGTTAATCCTGTAGAGTTTATAATTTACTTGGGCTTGCTACCCTGAATCCAGAACGCAGCGTTTTGTGATACTCCACTTTCAGATTGTGAGTCCCACTTACGTTAAGAGTTCTAAGTGGCGGTAAGCGTTGAGAAATTTCAGCAAATCGCCAAACAAACGAACGAACGATCCAACCCCAAATTACTCCGACTGGATTTTATCGTTACTAGCCATGGCCGACGAGGTCAGTTTTCCTCTCTCTCTCGCTCTTTCTATGTTTCTGGATAAGTTTATGTTTGATTTTGTTATAGAATCCTTCGTTTGGTTCTCGAGAAATGGAAGATGTTTGATAAAACTTTTCAACTTTTCTCTTGAGATTTCTGATTGTTAAACTATTCGTTTTCCCTGTGTTGTCCAAACTGTTGTAATCGTAGCCATTAGGTGCATTCTCTTGTTTCATTGATAATTATGATATTAGCCATTTTGTGTGTGTGTGTAACAAACATTTTCTTAGATTGAGCTGAAAACTGCTCCTGCTGACTTTCGATTCCCTACAACAAATCAAACTAGGCACTGCTTCACTCGCTACATTGAGTTTCACAGGTACATCCTTTGTATGATTTTCATTTACATTTGTTATATATGTATGTGTGTATAAAGTCATCATACTTGAGCTCGGATTATACCACACAGGTGTGTGGCAGCAAAGGGTGATGAATCTAATGATTGTGAAAGATTTGCCAAATATTATCGTGCCCTTTGCCCTGGAGAATGGGTGAGCAGATCACTTTTTACCTTTAACCATATTGGATTAAGAAGTCACTTCATAATATTTTCAAACCTAGATTGTCTTTTAAATTGTTAAACTTTGCATTCAATTGGAATTGGATGGTATTCGTGTTGCTATTTTATTTTAGTTGCAGCTGTACTTGTTTCTAAAGAGCAGTGGTAGATCATGGGTGGTGTAGGATTTGATGATTCATGCAATATGATAAACTTGTGATGATTTTGTTGCATCACCTGTTTTCTGCCTATTGTCTGCTAATGGAATCAATATTTTCCATTTCAAGCTTTTCAAGGGTAACATAAAGAAGGGATAACAAATTTTAAATGTCGAATCTTTTAGGATTTTTTCAATCCAGTTTTTATAAAATGTAGGCATCTATGTAGAAAATTAATTGCTAATTAATCGTTTACGTGGACTAAAATATTCAGTTGGGTGTTTTAGTCTATATAAATGATCAGTTAGTTGTTAATGTTATAAAAAGTTAGTCACTTAATTAAAAATTTTAAAAACTTGGACATTAAAAAAAAAACACTAAAAGATTGGACTATTATCCCCATTAAGAAAGTTGAAAAAGGTAATGTAATTCTGATTGGATGATTTTTGGGTTTTTGACGTTTTGTTTGAATGTCGACTACCATCATCTGATTTTGACTAATGTAGCACTATTGTAGTCACACTTGAATTATATGATGCTAGAGGTGTGTTTTCATCCAATTTTACATCCAGCAGTAGATATGAGTTGATTTGTGGGTTGTAAGCTTATAGGGTGTTAAAAGTCTAGAAGTTTTGATTCTTCATTTATTGATGGATTTGTTAGAATAGATAAGTTCCTTACAGTTGGATTGTTTTCAATTTGTATAACGAAAGCAAGCATTCTCTGTTCCTCGAGTCACATTTTGCTCCTCCTTCGATGTACTTAAATTGCTGCAGGTTGAGAGGTGGAATGAGCAGAGAGAGAATGGAACATTTCCCGGACCTCTTTGATCTCTGTCCAGCACTCAAATGAATCTTATTGGGTGACATTGCTCAATGTACTTCTGGTACGTCTTGGTTGTCCATTGATAATGAATCAATAATATTGCTTAGTGTTTCCTTTGACTCTTATAGTGTGAAGGAAATGTCTGGCTTTTTTAAAATTGTTTTTGTTATTTTAATTTGTCATTCCTTTTAGGTTTCTTTTTGTACCTGCATGTTGAGACACGTATTGAAATTTTTTTTAAAAATCAGATCTGAATTTGAATTTAATCAAATATAATTTGGTTATCAGATGATCTAGTTAGTATTTTAAGACCAGTCTAATCTAAATATTTTTTTATTAAATTCATATTCAAATTCGATTAAACTGAAATTAATTCGTTGAATTTTGATCTTTACTAAGTTGTCATCTCTCCTACATGTTTGTTTTGCTATTTCAAAATTAAGCACGAAAGATGGCTTTTAAGTGAAAATATTTTAAGGTCAGTCGCCATATACCCGACAACTATTGATGGATCTCATTGAACTTCTGATGAAGCCACATGGAAGAGGAATGGGCAAAAGAGTTTCTCACTTCCACAAAGGCAAAAGAAAGCCTATTAATAAGCAAAATGTGAACTCTTGCTCTGCTGTTTCCTTTTCCCTATGATATAAATCATGAATTGGGTTTTGAAATCATTGACTAGGACAAACATTGTGATGGAATGGTCGGTGGAGTTGTTGAACTATTTTTTGCTTACCAAATTTCTGTGCCATTTCTGACCTTAAGATAAACACTTCACCTGGGTATGTCTTCATATTGGCATTGAAACTTCCGTTCACTTTCTCTCTACACACCAGGAATATGCAACGTGAAACCAGATGGACTATTTCACTAAACTAATCATCTGGGTCCATCAACTTAAGAAAAACAACAGGAAATAGACACGCCAATATGGAACCAGTAGTTGTATTTATCAATCATGGTGACATGGCAATGATACCACGTAGCTTGAAAACAAAAATCCATTCATATTACTCAGTCGGCTGTTTGCTTGACACTTTTGATGGGTAACATATGAGCTGTGAGCATGACCTACCCAAAAGAAAAAAAACACTGTTATACCTCAGAAATAAAATTGGACTTCAATTAAGCAACAGAATGATTGTAAAACCTAAGTTAAGATGTATGAATTAATTTAATTGAAACAAATTTATTTAAATATAATTAATCAAAATAATTTGTCTTTAATTTCACAGTTGTTATGAGTAAGACCATTCTTTATCTTAACCACCATGACTTTAAAAAGCCTGAAAAGTCAAGAAGACGACAACGTTGGGGTTGTGTTTTTGCGTCCACGCCACGATGGTTCCGGAGTTCACTGGTACGAGATGACGGTCTTGACAAACTTGCGACGGTAGCCAATTTGAACAAGTCCTCTGAAAATGGAAAAAAAGTACTCATCTCATTAAGAAATTCTTTTTACAAAACAAGGAAACCACAAAGCGTGAAATGGACAAACTGAAGGAGCCAGTCAAGCGTTGACGTTGTAGAATTACGAGGAACATTGTAAGCTTTACGCATCGAAAACTAGGTTTATACAACTTTAAGCATTGAATCTATATACCAATTAAGTTGGTGTGAAAACCTTAGGAAGCTCTTCCTTTTCACTCTTTCATTCCACTTTTAAGTTTTAAATAAAAGATTGGATTTTTAATCAGTCAAAGCAGACGTGTGAGAGTCCCTATGGAAGCAAGTATAAAAACTTATGGTTAGGAAGTGTGTGTTGTGAGATAATTGTGTAAAGTAATATGACAAGGAATGAGGTTTTCTCGTCTTCAAAGACTTCTTCTTGTCCTCGAATATTATTTTTAATTTTTATTTGAATTGAAGTTTATCAAAAATATGATTTATAAATTTAAAAAATCTCTTATTTAAATCGAAACAATCACGCATCTCTTCGTTGACCGTTGGTTTCCGTTGCAATAATTCAATAAGGTATTTAATTTTGTGTCAGCACTTTTAAGGAATACGCGTGACTGAAGCGCGTGAAGTTATAACCGTCTCTCTCTCTCTCTCTGCACTTTCCTTGTAACCCCCTCCCTCACGCTCTTACGGTTTATCCTCCCGACCCCACTACACGTTCTCTTCTTATATCTCTCCCACAAGACCCCTCCTTTCTCACTATCCAAACACCGCCGATAAATTTTTCGAATACCTTGCAATCATGTTCCGAATCAGTAACAATCTTGTTGGAATCCTCAACTTCATTACCTTCCTGCTGTCAATCCCCATCTTATGGGCGGGGATCTGGCTGCGCAACCGTGGTACAACCGAGTGCGAGAAGTTTCTCGACACTCCAGTGATCATCCTCGGAGTGTTCCTCATGCTCGTCTCTCTCGCTGGACTCATAGGCGCGTGCTGTCGCGTGTCGTGGCTTCTATGGATGTATCTTCTCGTAATGTTCGTCTTGATAATGGTTCTCTTCTGCTTCACCATCTTCGCTTTCGTCGTCACGAACAAAGGCGCTGGCCAGGTGTTGTCGGAAAGGGGGTATAAGGAGTATAGATTGGGAGATTACTCTAACTGGTTGCAGAAGAGAGTTAATAGTCCCAAGAATTGGAATAAGATTAAGAGTTGCTTGATTGATGCTAAGATTTGCTCTGATTTTAATCAGAAATATCTTCACGATGAGGTCAATCAGTTTTACAAGGAGCACTTGTCTGCTATTCAGGTAATTCTTTTTTTTTTTTTTTAATCTCTATCTCAAGAAGTTCTGATTCTTTCCTTACTTTTCCTGTCCCTTCTTTCTGTGAAAGGGAATACCAAAAAGCAAAAAACTTTGTAAGTAGATAGGAAACTTATCCATCCATGCTAATCACCATTAAAGATTAGCCCTTTTGCTTGACGTTCTTATCATAATTTGGATTGTTATCATCTTAATTTGGGATTGCATGAACTGGGTTGTGATAAAAATCTTGTCTTGATTCACAGTCTGGTTGCTGCAAGCCATCGAATGATTGTGGTTTCACATACGTGAGCCCAACCAACTGGACGAAGACTAATACAACTTCAAAAAATACCGATTGTGCGACTTGGGAGAACCAAGCAGATGTTCTTTGTTTCAATTGCAATGCTTGCAAAGCAGGACTGTTGGATACGATCAAGAGCGATTGGAAGAAGGTGGCTGTGATCAACATTGTGTTCCTTGTTTTCCTCATCATTGTTTACTCCGTCGGTTGCTGCGCTTTCAGGAACAACAGAAGAGACAATGCATATTGGAAGCACCCTTAGAGAGTCTCTGATCTTGAGCTAGCCATAGCTATGGTATGACTGGATGGATCTTAGCTTTTGAGTAGGTTATAGCTAGCGTCTACTGCCTCTATCTGCTAGCTGCACGCACATAGTTGTGATTTATATTTGTATTTAACTGCTAATACTACTATGGATTGCTGCTTCTTGTATAGCACTCTATGCTTCATCTTTGCTATAATTTACAACGATCCCTTGTATAATTTGCAGTTTCATTCTGGTTTTTGGTATCCATTAATTGAAACGAGTGGCTGATGTGGGGTTTGAGAAAGAAGATAGTTTTACATGTGGAGGAATTGATTATAGATCACGAGTCTGACTTTGTGGTCCCGGCAATTTTTACTCCAAACGTGATTTAAATGACATAATCAATCTTGTTGGGTAATTCTGAAATTGAAATAATGACAACTATTATTTTTTAATATCAGAAAGTGAAGGTATATTTGAAGCCTGTTTGATGGCAAACTAACTATGTATTTTCAATTACCATTCTTTGGTGCACAAGAAAACAATGCTGTGTGGAGTTTGGACCCAAACTTTAGGAATCAATTGTGCACTTGATGCGTATTTTGACAATCACTTGATGGCAACCTTAATGATTTATGAATCATCTGACCCCAATTAAGTCCTGTCCACAAGATCATTGCAATTATTTTTTGGGTAGAGGGATCGGATCATATTGCATTTTCCATGAAAAGTTGAGCATAACAATTCCGAATCTTTGGAAGTAGGCCTAAGAGACAGGTCCGTGGAACTCATATTGGGCTTAAACCCAATGTGAAATTCATGTCAAGATGAAGCTTGATGAAAATTAGGTTTAGTCAAATCAAAATCAAACTGACTGCGAACTTAAAATATATCACTATGAATATATGTAAAAGAATTCATCTTATAAGATACCATAGGATTTCATGTTTGAAGTTAAGAGTAGGAGGAAGCTTGTTTTTAGAGTGCTAATATGTCATGTAATTTATGGGACTGGACACCTGTTAAATTCATTAGTCACTTGTCCTGGTTCTAGTTTGAATAAGACTTAGTTAAAATGATGAGAGTTGATACCTGTTAACTCTACTAGCCACTTATCTTATTCTAGTTTGAATAAGTATTAGTAGGTTGTTATTTGAATTTTGCATTAGTCAACTTTATTATTATTGTTCCTGATATGTAATTACTGAAATATTAGAGAGTGGTTGAACTATTCCCCTATTTATTGCCAACAAATCATCCTTTCATTCACTAAACTAGCTTTTTTAGTTCCTTAGGAGTTTTTGATTCCTTCGAAGTAACCAGCTATTGCTTATTTTGTTCTTTAGCTACTCCTTATTTCTATTTCCAATTAATCAAAATTGGGAAGCATAAGCAATATTAATTTAAGAGAGATCCTTCTTCTCTTAACTAACTAACCACAAAATTTCATGCACAAGACAATTTTATATCTCATGCACATGACAACTTGGCATCAAAGACAGGCATGGAGGAGCAACGATTGGGACGACTAGAGGATGAAATTACCACTCTGCCAGCGGGGCAGAAAAAGATTCTAAAGAAGATGCAGGAGATGTTTGTTGCAATCAATGCTCGTTTGGATGTTATCTCTGCAAATAAAAGTAAGATAGTTGAAAGCTCCCATGGCCAAACCCGAAATAATGAAGGATGACGAAAGAGTCAAGCATCAACTAACCTTAAAGGTTCTTCCAGCAATGCCTAAATGCCTAATTTGGTGAAATTGGATTTTCCTCGATATAGTGGACAAAAGGACCCAACTGAATTGATTTGTAGACCTGAACAATTTTTTGAATTCCACAAGACACCGGAAGAGGAGAAAGTGTCGTTAGCTTCATTCAATATGAAAAATGAGGCACAATTATGGTTCTAGCTCATCAAGAACGAGATGTAGCAAATGGCATGGGAGGATTTCAAACAAAGTTTGCATGATAGGTATGGCCCCATACAATATCAAGATTTTTTTGGTGACTTAACTAAGTTGCAACAATCTGGTTCTATAGGAGACTACCAGGCACAATTTGAGAAGCTTCTTATTCAGGTAGAACGACTTTCACCCATACAACAAGTTAGTTATTTGGTGAGTGACTTAAAAGAGGGTATCTAAACTAACATTCAGGCTTGCAAGCCTACATCTCTTTCTGCAGCAATTGACCTAGCGAGATTGTATGAGGCAAAAGATAATTTTGCTCATGCAATATTCAAACTGAGTAACGAAAGGCAAACCCAATTTCTTCAACCATCCAATAAGATACTACTATGTCAATTAAAAGGTTAACTCCAATTGAGCTTAAGGAAAGAAGAGGAAAAGGATTATGCTTTAATTGCAACGAGAAATTCAACCCCAAGCATAGATGAAAAAAGTTGTTCCTTATTAAAGGGAAATAGTCTGATGATGAAGATGCAGATATTGATATCGAGATTGAAGAAAATCAACAGTTAGAGAGATCGGAGATTTCAATCAATGCTATTTATGGTGCTAGAGCTCCGCAAACAATGAAGGTTCATGGTCGATTAGCCCAACGATAAATTATTATCCTAATGAACTCTGGCAGTACCCACAATTTCTGGGATAGTAAGGTTGTAGGAAGATTAGGGATCATACCTAATGCAAAAGAAAAGTTTAAAGTTACAGGGGCCAATAATGAGAAAGTTGCTAGCATGGGACTTTGTAATGGGGTAAGTTTAATGATTCAAGGAAAGTTAATTATTGCATATTTTTATTTAATCTCCTTAGTGGGTTGTGATGCTGTCTTGGGAGCTCAATGGTTGAGTACATTAAGCCTAATTCTATATGGATTTCTCTCAATTATCAATGTAATTCGAGATAAATGGAAAAAAGATCAATCTGTAAGTACAAGTCGACTTGTACTACTGATAAGTCGACTTGTTCTTGAAAAGTACCGATAAGTCGACTTGTACATTGGATAAGTCGACTTATTTAAGGGCCAGTCTTTGTTTATTTGTGCCCTAAAGACAATCCCCTTTAGCGCATTTTATTCACAGTCGTATGCAGACTGAATGAATAAATAAAGAAAAGGCATAATTCATTAATTTGATGTTCATGAACATTGTTTATGAATTGATTTGATCTTTAATCAGATTAATGAAGTCCATGATATATGACATAGCATGAAGGAAATTATGATGTGATCATACTACTGAGATTCCTATCATGTGCAATTATGTCGATATCTAAATTCTCCTAGTCAAAGGTTTAATGAGATGGACATCATTAATCCGGATAGACTAGCACATGTCATATTCCTTGATTGGATCAGCGGTGGATCTCGAAGCGTAAATATGAGATATTTAGAATTGACATGTGGATGCTTACTAAGCGGTAGTAAGTTCATTGGATGACTGCCATGAGATCATCACATGGATATCTTATCTAGTGTCGATGATAATCTCATCATAGAATGGTGCAAGTATCCTTAGACTTGAGGTACTCGAGGATATCTTGGATATTGATCCCGTGCTTTGACTCCATTCCTTGTTGCCTTCGGAGAGGTAACTCATAGGGTGGTGCTTGGAGTGCGACTTGAGGTATTGAAGATAATTGAGTAGCCAATAAAGGATTCACCACTTACGGATTAGCGAGAAGAGATACCCATAGCCTCTTGTCGGGATCATTACTTGTAAATCTCGGCGGAGTGAATATGTCATGAAGAGTGTCTTCATGGACATATAAAGTAATGAGTCTAGGGCGAGATCTGTTATCACTTAGGCTAGACTCGATCTAGTGAGAGTTGACACTTTGACCATACTCATAACCAAGTGGGGTATAGGATGGTGAAAGGACGAATTACTGAGTAATTGTACATGGAAGGGTTTGTGATTTGGTTCGTGATGAATACATCAAACCGATTACTTTCCGGTCAATTGGGGTCATGATGTGTTACTAGATACCGCTCATGACTTGCTCAGATTAATTGTTAATCTAAGTGGCCAACATAACCGGAACTAAAAGGTCACACGCTTAAGAGTGTTTGAGAGAATCAGTAAAATAGTAATTGGACGAGTTTCAATTATGGAGAGCATTAGGATTAAATGGATCCCAATGGGATTGGGATATGTCTGATGAGATCGCGACATCAATATTCTAAGAAAGGTTTAGGTGATTTTTTGATTGGGGGGCGAAAGGCCGGTAGGACCGACCCAGTTGATGGACCTTAGCAAATATATTCTAATTAATTAATTAAGTAATTAATTAATTAATTATATATATATATATGTACATTTTCGTTGGAATGGGGAAGGAGAAGAGATAAGCTTTGAAAAGTCAAAGCTTATTAGTTTATTCCATAAAAGAAATGAATGGATATAAAGCCACCACTTGGCTTCATCTTATGGAAGCATTTTTAAATGTTAAAAATCAACATAAGATGGCTTGGTGGAGTGTGATGGTCGACGGTTGGAGGATGGGTGAGAAGAGAAGTGAGTTTCCTTAAGTGTTAAGGTTGAAAGCTTTGAATCTTCTTCTTCTTACTCATCAAGCCATCATCGATTCTCTTCTTCCTCCAAGCACAAGGTTTCAACGTTCTCCTTCAGCTCTCCAGGACAGAGGTAGGGTCTAGCAGCCTTTAATCTGTTCTAGCTATTCCCGGGTCAAAGGGTTTGATCCGGTTAGGTTTCGATCTGCGTGGATCGCTTTAGAGATAGTCTCTTTTGGCTATTTAGGTTTATGTCTTCATACGGATACGGATCCTGGGTTTGGGAAAGTCCGGAACAAAATTTTTTTCCGCTGCCTGTACATGTGATGTACCTCCGGGATTTTCCTACAGTGGTATCGAGGCGTCTGGTATCCGTATGAAGCTAAAACCTAAGCTAGATCAGAAACCCTAAGTGCTGTTGATGTTGATGCATGTGTACTGCCCAGATTTCGAATTGCTATAGAGATAGGGTTTTCGAAATTTTTATGCCCAGAAATGTTCATAACATGTTAGAGAATATGTCTATGAATTTTTAGAATTTATCGATTTGATTTGATATAGTTTTGCTAATTAATTCCCTAAGGTTACAGATGCTGTTTTGTGAAACGATTCTGGAACAGGCAGTAGTATAAAATCGAGAATAAATTCTAGAAAAATCGTTTTCTGGATTTTCCTTCACCTACATGTCTTTAAGATGTTTTTGAATTTCTGTGAGAATGGAAATTGGATTTCAAGGTGATTGGATATTTATTCCCGAATTTATTCTATGCTGTTGGGAATTGCTGTGCTGATGAACACAGATTTTGAATCGGTTTTGTTATTTAGGTTGACTGAGTTTTTAATGGCCTAAAATCCTGAAAAATTTCATGTAGCATGTTCTGAACATGTAGTAACATATGTAATTTTCTCATGATTTATTGAAATTGTTTCATTGATCATTTCGAGCAATGTACAGAACTGGACAGTTTTGTGAAAATTGTTGGGACTGTTTTGCTTGGCTTGATTGAGTGTGTTTTTTCAGTTCCAATGCCTTGAACCATTTTTAATGTGATTAAAAATGTGTTATCTTGATGTAGTATGATTGGCAAACTGAATTGCTTGAAGTTGCTTTTCAAGAATTTTGAATGCGAATTGATCACATTAGCGTCTCGGTAGTATCTTGCATTATCTTGTTTGTTTTGACCGTCATATTTTTTATGGCAAGTGCTGAAGTAAATTTGATAATGTATGTGCTAGCTAGAGATGCTTAGGATGATAATTTGGGTGTTCCTAAATTGTTTGAAATTTATGAGTTTTGACTCATTTCAAGTTTTCATATAGTTTGACTATTTAAGGCTTTCATGAATCAATGAAGTGTTCATTGAGGCATCAATTATCGAATATTACCTTAGGTATGTAGGTGTTGTGAATTGGAATTGCATTAATTGAGGAATTAGCGATTAGAGTTTTTAGCAAAATTCCTGAATAAGTCGACTTGTATGAGGTATAAATCGAGTTGTTCGAAGTCTTGGATAAGTCGACTTGTGGATAGAATAAATCGACTTGTTCAGATCTCGATATAAGTCGACTTGTAGTACCTTGTAAGTCGACTTGTTCATGGCAGTGAAATAAGTCGACTTGTGTCATACAAGTCGACTTGTGTGAAGCGAAGCATAAGTCGACTTGCATTTGATGAAAGTCGACTTGTGGCATCTTCGAGTTGGATGATGGATGATTATAAGGATTGATTCAATACGATTGATGAAACCTAAATCATTTCATATAATCTGGCGACTATAATCCTTGACTTGAGTCTAGAGACCGAAATCCCTTCTCGGTATATGAAAACTAACGCCTTCCATTAATATGGTAAGAACCGAGTTCTTATAGGGTTGGGTTGTTGAGCTAACCTCAAGCTCACTCTATCTGAATATGTTGAAACCATGAAAATAAGATTTTCGGATTAATGGGTCGGTTTTCCTAGAAGCGTTGATTTGTTGAGCTAACCTCGAGGTCAGCGTGGACAGAGGCGAAGTTGGGTATCATACATTAGATGTATGCGCATCAAAGAGTTGATACCCGATGAAGTGCACATCAACAAGTTGATAGCGATCGATAGTTGTATCTAAGATGTAATTGGTATATCGATACCTCCGAGACATAAGGTGGCTTGTTGAGCTAACCTCGAGGTCATTCTTAATGTCGGTTATCGATGATGCAATTGGTATGACCGATACCTACCGATTGACCTAAGTTGTGGCTTGTTGAGCAAACTCAAGGTCACTCTTAGCAATGTCGGATATCGACCCACTAGGACATTATGTCACTTTGTTTCTCTGGATTCGTAAAGAGGGTTATGGATTCTAGGAAACTAGTGGGAGCCATATGCATGTCATGCAAGTCCTTATGATCATGCAGGCATTTCTATTCTATCATTCATTCTCTCTATCGCGTTTAGGTTGATTGAAGAAGTCCTTCAGTGTGAATTTACGCTCTCTATTCTGGACCGATTTTCTTTATTGGCTAAGGAATCTGAGAATTGTTCTCAGATCTGAGAAACTGGGATACGTCCTAGATGTTCCACTTCCAGATGCACCTGCTGTCGATGCTTCTGATAAGGATCAGAAAGCATATCGTAAGCATCTAATGGACGGGGACATGGCTGCTTGCCTCGATGTCACCAGAGTGCAATGCAGCGACGACGAGTCCATGGATGCTCACTCTATAGTATCTCATCTTAGGGAGCTGTTTGATGAGTGAGCTCGGTCTGAAAGGTTCAAGACCTCAAGACTTCTTTTCACCACAAAGATGGCTCCAGGGATATCTGCTGTGCAGTATGCCCTGAAGATGAATAGCTATATTGAGACATTGGTCGCCTTAGGATTTGTAATGGATTATGAGTTAAGTAGAGACTTAATTCTGGTTGGATTGTCGATGGTTATTCACGGTTTGTGATAAACTATCGGATAAACCAAATATCCACAACAATTCTGGTGATCAATCTTCTCATAATGACAAGCGGCTATCAAGATAGATAGCAAGTCTTAATGGTGGATGCTTCTTCTTACGGTTCAAAGAAGAAAGGCGAAACCAAAGGAAGTGCCAACAAGAAGAAAACCAAAGTATTCTTCCCAAAAGGTTTTTGCTTTCATTGTGGCAAGTCTAGCCACTAGAGGCGAAGCTGTAAAATCTATTTGGAGTCCTTGAAGCAGAAGAAGGCATCAGATGCAATGATATGAGTTAGTTCGTTCCGTGATGCCGTGAAAAAGATCTTAAGCGGATATAAAATACTGGGATGAATTCGGTTGGTGCCGCCAATTCAGTGATGCCGGTGGTTGATGCCTACCAGATTCAAAATCTGAGTCAAATCTGGCAAGATCTGGAAATTTTAAAAAATTAGGGGTTTTTTTGCAAAATTTTTCAAACTTTTTAAATTTTCCTCCTCTCTCCTACCTCTCCTTCCCCTTTTTTTAGTTTTAAAATAATAATAAATATTTTATTACTAATAATAATTATAAATTAAATAAAACTTTAAAGTAAATTATTTTAGTTTTATTACCAATAAATTATTTTATTTTATTACTAATAAATTATTTTTTAAATTTATTTTAACATTTTATATAATATTTATTAATAAATACTAATAAATTAGTTTATAAATAATAATTTTAAAATTATTACTTATAAACTAATATTTATTTATATATTTTCAATTATTAAATTAAAATTTATATATTTTGAAATTAATTATATTTATTAATAATTATTAAATAATCTACAATATGACAATGGACTATTTTATAATTTTTTAAAAAATAGAGACAATTTTATAAATTTAAAAATATTTTTGTATTATTGTAATATTTTAAATACTTTGTATTATTCTTAATTTTATAATTGTATGATGATAATTGTTTTATTTATATTAATTGTGGTTATTATTTATATGTAAAATATTTAAAATTATTGTTATTTCATAATAATTGTCATTATTATTTATTATTAAGATTTTGAAAGCATGATTGATGTAAGCGATAAACTAGTAAAATATCTGATCTGTTGTATAATATAACAATATGGACTATTTTGCAATTCTTAAAATTTTAGGGACTATTTCATAAATTTAAAAATTTTCGAAGCGGTATCCGGTACCAACCCAAGACTTAGAATGCGATTCCGTTCGAGCTCAATCCGATGCAGAACCCAGATGCAGTATTCATAACATTGATCGGATGCCTCTACTTCTTCAAATATGTTTGTCATTGAGGTTAATACTATTCTGATCCAAACATATCGGTATTTGATCTGGGATGTGGCTCATACATATGAAATGATATCACGGGGCCTCGAGGACGATGAAAGCTCATCCAGGGAATCTGGACTTTCGTGCGGTAATGAAGCAAGGGTTGCTACATTAGCCGTAGGCACTTATGTCTTGTCACTCCTGGTGAGCTTATATTCAAATGGATGATTGTCATTTTGTACTGTTTTAAACAAAGAACATATTGTATGTTTTATGTTTAATTAAATTTGGTTTCCATTGGACTTTTAGTAGCAATGGTTGTTATATTAGTTGCAATGGAAGCTACATAGTGCTGGTACATTATGCGATGGAATTGACATATTAGATATGTCATATCCGATTCGAATGTCAATGACGAAAAGACATAATCGAGATAATTTAAAATCAACTTACTTATGGCATTGTCGACGGCCATATAAATGAGACACGCGTCGCTAAGCTCCATAAGAGTGGATGTTTAGGGTCATTTGATTATGAATCATATGACACATGCGAATCTTGTTTATTAGGCAAGATGACTAAGTTATCCTTTAAAGGAAAGGGTGAGCAGTGAATGGAATATTAGACCTAATACATTTGGATGTATGTGGTCCGATGTCCATCCATGCGAAGTGGTTGTTTTACTTCATTATTTTATCGGTGATTATTCACGATATAGGTATCAGATGTCGATAAGATACAAATCTGAAGCATTTGAATAGTTCAAATAATTGAAATGAAGTAGAAAACTAACTTGGTAAAAGTATGAATACATTTCGATCGATCGTGGTGGAAAATGCTTACACCAACAGTTTTGGATTATCTCGAGAGATCATGAGATTTTATCTCGATACACTCCACCTTACACGCATGACCTGAGGTGTGGTGAAAGGAGAAATCGGACCTTGTTAGACATGGTGCGATTAATGATAGGTTTAACGATTTTGGGAATATCGCTTTCGAGGCAAATTGTTTACTTGCTAAGCGAGTTCCATCAAGCGATTGATGTTACTCCATATGGAGATATGGACTAGCGAAAACCTTATCTTTCTCAAATGAAAGTATGGGGTTGTCACCTTCGTGAAACGGACACGGTCGAGATTAGCTTGATGCAAAGTCGACAAGTGTTTGTTCGTGGAATATCAATTCTACCTTCTTTGAGGAACAAAAGGTGTTTGTTTGAAGCATCTTTTTTTCTTAAAGAAAAGTTTCTTTTACAAGAGGACGATGGGAGCAAAGTTGAACTTGGAGAAGTTCAAAATGCTCGAACAAACACGAATCAATGCTGAACTTGAAGCTGTAACTCATGTAGATGAGGTAGCAGTTCAACCTTCTATTACACACGCAATTTACGTGGGTCATGTAAGATCGCCTTTGTTCAGAGATATGGATTTCGTAAGGAGCAGAATGACGTATTGCTCATATGAGATGATGAGCCTACTACCTATGAAGAGGTTCTGAAAAGTTCAGAGTCTGAAAAATGGCTTTGTGCCATGAAATCTGAAATGGATTCCATGTATAAACCAAGTATGGACTTTGGTTGTTACACCTGCAGGGATAAAACCCACAGGGTGCAAAGGGGTTTTAGAAGAAAACCAACATGGATGGTAATCTGATTACCTATGAAGCGAGGCTAATGGCCAAAGGATATCGTCACAGACAAATAGTTGACTATGACGAGACCTTCAGCCCCGTAGCAATGCTTAAATCCATTAGGATACTCCTAGCCATTGCCACTCATTATGATTATGACATATGGCAAATGGATGTGAAGACAGCTTTCCTGAATGGAAATCTACCCGAGGATGTGTATATGACACAACCAGAGGACTTCACTTCCATCGATGGCGAAAACGTATGCAAGCTTCAGAAATCCATGTTTGGATTGAAGCAAGCTTCCAGGAGTTGGATTATCCGTTTAGATGAGTCAATCAAAGAGTTTGATTTCTCACAAAATCCGGATGATTATTGTGTGTATAAGAAGGTTAGTGGGACTGCAATCGTATTCCTTGTGTTGTATGTAGATGACATACTGTTACTAGGAAACGATGTCTCTATCTTTGAATCGATTAAAATTTGGTTGTCCAATCGATATGCGATGAAAGACCTTGGTAAAGCAACTTATATCCTTGGGATATAGATTTATGCGAGATAGATCAAAGGTTGCTTGGTCTTTCACAAGCATCGTACATAGATGAGATGCTAAAGAGGTTTAGCATGAAGCGATGCTATGTCGAGCCCCGATTTATCGTATGCTCTAAGTGTTACGACGGATACTAATCGGATCTGGTGAGGGTCATTTGGGTGGTATCGAGAATATCCTCAATACTTGCGAAGCCTTAAGGATGTTTTCTTGATCTATGGAGATGGAAATCTCTAATGAGCGAAAGATTCGGATGCGATATCTAATCGATAAGGATGATTACGAATCATGATCGGGTTATATACATTCACACTGAATAAGCGTGGCGGTCGATTGGAAAGAATTCAAAACAAGAGAGGATGTTGATTCATCCACCGAGGCAGAGTACATTGTCGCGTGAGATCGCATGAAGAAGCGATTTGGATCGAAGTTCATTCTTGAACTTGATCTGGTCCCTAGTGTGGTGGGCCCATAGGATTGTATTGTGATACAATGGGGCTAATCTTGTGAGCAAAGGAACGAGGTCTCATCGACGATCCGAACATGTACTCCGCCGATTCGGAGATCATTAGTCGAGATGATATCTGATAGAGAATTCCCATAGAGCAAAGTGTTCTTGTTTTCGATGACAAAGCCATTGTCACGGGAGAATTGTGATTCTCATGGACTCGCTTATGGTATTAGGTACTAAGGCGATTGGCTTTAGGTCGAGTGGGAGATTTGTAAGTACAAGTCGACTTGTACTACTTGATAAGTCGACTTGTTCTTGAAAAATCCGATAAGTCGACTTGTACATTGGATAAGTCGACTTATTTAAGACGATCTTGTTTATTTGTGCCTAAAGGCAATCCCCTTTAGCGCATTTTATTCACAGTCGTATGCAGATTGAATGAATAAATAAAGAAAAGGCATAATTCATTAATTTGATGTTCATGAACATTGTTTATGAATTGATTTGATCTTTAATCAGATTAATGAAGTCCATGATATATGACATAGCATGAAGGAAATTATGATGTGATCATACTACTAAGATTCCTATCATGTGCAATTATGTCAGTATCTAAATTCTCCATAGTCAAAGGATTAATGAGACTGGACATCATTAATCCGGATAGACTAGCACATGTCATATTCCTTGATTGGATCAGCGGTGGATCTCGAAGCTGTAAATATGAGATATTTAGAATTGACATGTGGATGCTTACTAGCGGTAGTAAGTTCATTGGATGACCTGCCATGAGATCATCACATGGATATCTTATCTAGTGTCAGTGATAATCTCATCATAGCAATGATGCAAGTATCCTTAGACTTGAGGTACTCGAGGATATCTTGGATATTGATCCCGTGCTTTGACTCCATTCCTTGTTGCCTTCGGAGGTAACTCATAGGGTGGTGCTTGGAGTGCGACTTGAGGTATTGAAGATAATTGAGTAGCCAATAAAGGATTCACCACTACGGATTAACGAAGAGATACCCATGGCCTCTTGTCAGGATCATTACATGTAAATCTCTGGCCAGAGTGAATATGTCATGAAGAGTGTCTTCATGGACATATAGAGTAATGAGTCTAGGGCGAGATCTGTTATCACTTGGACTAGACTCAGTCTAGTGAGAGTTGACACTTTGACCATACTCATAACCAAGTGGGGTATAGGATGGTGAAAGGACGAATTGCACGGTAATTATCTATGGAAGGGTTTGTGATCTGGTTCGTGATGAATACATCAAACCGATTACTTTCCGGTCAATTGGGGGTCATGATGTGTTGCTAGATACCGCTCATGACTTGCTCAGATTAATTGTTAATCTAAGTGGCCAACATAACCGGAACCTAAAGGGTCACACGCTTAAGAGTGTTTGGAGAATCAGAAAATAGTAATTGGACGAGTTTCAATTATGGAGAGCATTAGGATTAAATAGATCCCAATGGGATTGGGATATGTCTGATGAGATCGCGACATCAATATTGCTAAGAAAGGTTTAGGTGATTTTTTTGATCGGGGGCGAGAGGCCGTAGAGACCACCCAGTTGGACTGGACCTTAGCAAATATATTCTAATTAATTAATTAAGTAATTAATTAATTAATTATTATATATATATATATGTACATTTTCGTTGGAATGGGGAAGGGAGAAGAGATAAGCTTTGAAAAGTCAAAGCTTATTAGTTTATTCCATAAAAGAAATGAATGGATATAAAGCCACCACTTGGCTTCATCTTATGGAAGCATTTTTAAATGTTAAAAATCAACATAAGATGGCTTGGTGGAGTGTGATGGTCGACGGTTGGAGGATGGGTGAGAAGAGAAGTGAGTTTCCTTAAGTGTTAAGGTTGAAAGCTTTGAATCTTCTTCTTCTTACTCATCAAGCCATCATCGATTCTCTTCTTCCTCCAAGCACAAGGTTTCAACGTTCTCCTTCACTCTCCAGACGAGGTAGGGTCTAGCGACCTTTAATCTGTTTCTAGCTATTCCCGGTCAAAGGGTTTGATCCGGTTAGGTTTCGATCTCTGCGTGGATCACCTTTAGAGATAGTCTCTTTTGGCTATTTAGGTTTATGTCTTCATACGGATACGGATCTGGGTTTGGGAAAGTCCAGGAACAAAATTTTTTTTTCATTGCTGTACATGTGATGTACCTCCCGGGATTTTCCTACACAATCTCACAGGGCTGTCAACTTCAATTAATAAACTAGTGGATGGGTTGAAAATGAGCAAGGAAATCAAAAAGAATAAGGCAGGGATCATCGTGCAAATAAATTCCATTACCATGCTGGCATCAGGTGCACGTGGATCTTGTTTCAATTGAGTTTAACTTACCTAGAACTAGAGTCTTTTTATAATTTTATCAAGATATTTTTGAAGAGCCTCAAGGCTTACCTCCACCACGAAGCCATGATCACAAAATTATCCTAAAACAAGGATGTGAACCAGTTTGTGCACGGCCATATCGAATCCTTATTATGAAAAAATGAATTCAAAAATTGGTGAAAGAAATGTTGATATCTGGTATCATACGTCTAAGCCAGAGCCCATACTCATCTCCTATTTTGCTGGTTAGAAAGTATGACGATTCTTGAAGGTTATGTGTCAACTGTCGAGCACTTAACCAAGTCACCATTAAAGACAAGTTTCCTTTCCCTGTTATTGATGAACTACTGGATGAGCTATAAGGTGCTAAGTTTTTCACAAAACTAGATTTGAGAATGGGTTACTGCCAGATAAAAATATGGAATCAAGACATCCCAAAAACTTCTTTTCGGACTCACCATAGACACTATGAGTTCACAGTGATGTCATTTGGGTTGACAAATATCCCCTTTACTTTCCAGTTGCTAATGAATGAGGTATTTAAACCTTACCTTTGAAAATTTATTATGGTATTTTTTGACGATATTTTGATTTATAGAAAAACTTGGGAAGAGAATATGAGACATATTGAGGACACTTTTAATATTTTAAGAACTCACCAATTGTTTGTCAAAAAGAAAAAGTGTACCTTTGCTCAAAGGGAAGTGAAATATTTGGGGCATATAATTTTCAATGATGGTGTTGTTGCTGATCCAGCCAAAATTTCTGCTATTCAAGATTGACCAAGACCAAAAACTATCAAGCAATTGCGATGCTTCCATGGACTAACTATGTACTATTGAAAATTTATTATGAATTACGGGAACGTGGCAGCTCCATTATCACAATTGCTAAAAAAAGGAAAATTATCGTGGAATTTTAAAGCAGAAGAAGCTTTTGCATTGCTTAAACCAGTGATAACGCAAGCATTAGTGTAAGCTCTTCCTAATTTCAATCAACTATTTGAAGTCAAATGTTATGCTTCTGGAACCGATGTAGGCAGCATTTTTATGTGAAACAAGAAACTAATTGCGTTGTACAGTCATGCCTTACAAGATAGAAACTTACAACTATCAGCTTATGATAAAGAAACGTTAGCATTAATCCGAGCAGTTCAAAAATGGAGACCATATTTGATGGGGAGACAATTCATTGTTCGCACTGATCAAAGAAGTTTGAAGCACTTATGGGAGCAAAGGATCACCACTCCAGCTCAAGAAAAGTGGTTGGCCAAACTGATGGGTATGATGTTGACATAGAATATAAGAAGGGTTCCAAATTGGCTGGCATCGATAAAAGAGGAAGTTCAAAACAATCCAAAATTGCAAGAATTAGTTAAACTCTGTCAACAAGGAGAGGCCACGAGTCCCTGGGAATATAAGGAAGGAATTCTTTACTTTAATAATAGAATTTATTACCAATTGATTCCTTGTTAATTGCTATTATTGTCAAGGAAATGCATTCCAGCACTCATGAACGGTACCATAAAATTCTTTATCGCGTAAGATCTATATTTTATTGGCAAGGCATGGGAAAAGTCTCTTTAAAGCCATATGAGGGTGTGAAACTTGCTAGAGAAATAAAACAGAAATTATTAAACAAGCAGGACTGTTGCAACCACTTCCAATTCCCATTCAGGATTGGTCATATATTTCAATAGATTTTTGTGGAGGGTCTTCCTAAGTCAAAAGAAAAGTTAGTCATTTATGTTGTTGTTGATCGTCTTTCAAAATTTGCTCATTTCATTCCTATTTCTCATCCTTACGCTACTGGGACCGTGGTAGAAGTATTTTTTGAGCAAAAATTCAAGCTTTATGGAATGCCTGAAAGTATAGTATGTGATAGAAACCCCACTTTCACTAGTATATTTTGGAAGGAGTTGTTCAATTTACAGGGGACCAACTTCAATTTCAGCTCATCATACCACCCTCAAACTGACGAACAAACAAAAGCAATCTTAAGTGGATTCCTTGGGCTGCTTATTGTTATAACACCAGTATCCATTCTTTTACAAAAAAGACACTGTATGAGGTTATTTATGCGAGGCCTCCTCCTTCACTTTTAACATATTTACAGGCACTACAAATAGGGATGTCTAATGGGCTGGGTCGGCCCGACCTTTAGTTGGATGGCCTGTGGGCTGGCCTATGGCCCAACGAACCAGAGCTGGTTTGCTCGACCCGTCCTTATTTTAAAAAAAAAATCTACAAAAGGATATCGTTTTTATTGTTCCAGTCAAGCCACAGGCTGGCCCGGTTGAACCATTTTGGCCCGTGACCTGCCCGTGCCAAAATTGGGCTGGGCCAAAATTGTCATTCCTAACTACAAAAGTAAAAGCAGTGGATCAAGAATTGCGAGCTCGATATACGATTTTAAAAGGGCTTAGAGATCATCTAGCCTTGGATCAACAATGTATGAAAAAATTCTATGATGCTCAAATAAGTGAGAGAAGTTTTGACATTGGAGATTTTGTTTACTTGAGATTGCAACCATATAGGCAAACGTCCTTTAGCTATTGTAGGAACCTTAAGTTATCACCACGATATTGTGGCCCATTTGAAGTTGTTAAAAAAATTGTTCCTGTAGCCTATAAGTTGATGCTTCCAACAGACTCTAAACTTTACCAGGTGTTTTATGTGTCTTAGCTTAAGAAGACAATTGGAGCTAATGTGAATGTTTAAGAAGATTTTCCAATCATGACGACAAATGAAGAGTCTCTCATTGCTATTCCTCATGCTATTCTTGAAAAGAGAAAAAATAAAACCAAAGAAGAGGTTTTAGTTCATTGGCAAGTCTTTCTCCAGCGGAAGCAACTTGGGAGGATATCAAGAACTACATATTCGTTTTCCTGAATTCTTCCTTGAGGACAAGGAAAAAAATCTATAGGGGAGGAATGCCAGGTAACTTATGGGAGTGAACACCTGTTAAATCTACTAGTCACTTGTGCTAGTTCTAGTTTTAATAAGTCTTAGTTGAGTTGAAAGGAGTGGACATCCGTTAACTCCATTAACCACTTATCTGATTCTAGTTTGAATAAGTCTTGAGTTGTTATTTGAATTTTGAATTAGTATGTCACCATTATTGTTCCTATATATAGTTGCTGAAATATTAAAGAGTGATTAAACTATTCCCCAATTGGTTGCCAACAAATCACATGAATAAAGGGGGGAGCATTACTTAATTCACTAAACTAGCTCTCTCAATTCTTTAAGAGGTTTTGGTTCCCTCAAAGTAACCAACTATTGCTTATTTTGTTCTTTAACTACTCCTCATTTTTATTTCCAATTAATCAAAATTGGGAAGCATAAGCAATATCAATTTAAGAGAGATCCTTCTTTTATTAATTAACCAATCACAAGATCTCATGCGTAAGACAACTTTATATTTCACGCACTCGACGTAATCTTAATTAAGAAATTCAAATCTCCGATCTCAATTTCCAGGGCTTTTGAAGAGTTCTCTTCCACCAATTACGTTCGGTCCACAAGATAGATGTGATGAATGTATATCAGGTCTCACTTGAAGTTCATATAAGATTAAATGCTACATTAAACAAAAAGATATTCTAACGGGGCCTCCATAAAATGTCTTTTAATTATGTTTATCTCTAGCTTTACTTAGTGATACCAAAACTCTAACAACGATATACATCTGTTAAACATTGTTATATTGTAGTTGATTTAGAATTTATTCAAAACTAACATAATTATCTTCACTCTGATCTTAATCCTCATTGTTGTTTTTCAGTGTTTTTTTGTAATTAAACAACACCAATGTTAAATGGAGCTTAAATTCAAGTCGAACATTTCATTCAACTTCCAACTATTTTAAAGAGTACAAGTCTTATTGATGTTAACAGAGTGATAATGTGTTTAATTTCCATCTCAAGGTGAGATTTGATTTTAGGCTAGGGATGTTAGAATTATATAATACATTGACAACTAAGTTAGCTATACATTGAGACGTTGACAGTTAAGATAATTAGTCATAGTTAGTTATATGACCTTCTGTATAAATAGCTCTTACGATGTTAAGATGAAATAGATTTTCACCTTTTGTAATATAGTTTTCTATCATGGTATCTGTTGGACCCCAAACTTTTTTTGAAAGTTAGAAATATGAAATGAGAAATTATTGGCGATTATTCATGTGTAAAGAAAAGAAGAATTTTTGAATTTGAAATGAAGTAGAAAAGGTAGTTAGGACAAGATGGGTTGTATGTGAAATATTGGAAGTTATAAGTTGAACATGTTTATTGAGTATGCTTCGGCATTTTAGCCATAACTTTTTCTCTAGTTATCCAAATGAGGTGACATTTGATTTGGAGTAAACTAGAGAGATAGAGCTACAAATTTTCTGATAAAATTGAGTTTTAATTTAGTCTCTAAGAATATCAAATTTTGGATGGACGTTGAGCACAGAATGTTGTTTTAGTATAAGAACAGTTTGGAAATGTTTGAGGTATAATTTTTAGATTATGGAAACCAAATTGAATGAATTTGGTGTTATTAGAAACTTAAGACAATGAGGAATATTTTTCTAGAAGGAAGTATTATCAAATTCCTTCAATTACTTTTTGGAAGAAGTTAGGCAATGACTTAATTGAATTTTGAGGTATTGATAGATTAATTATGTTATTTTTGTGGCGTTAATTAGCATGTTAGTGTGAGTAAGGTTTTATGACATGGGTTAATTGAATTATAGTATTAAGGTGGCAAGATTGCATGAGGGGCAAAATTGGCAAGTCACTTAAACATTTAAGTTACAAGGCATATAAGGAAGGGTAGAAGCATCTTTGTACACTCATTAATGACAAAATTGTAATAAGAAGTGTGGGCTTGCTTTTAAGGAAGAAGTATGAACAAAATTGAGAGAGAAAAAAAAAGAGAAGAGAGAAGAAGGAGAGAATTCTGTGGAGAAGAAAGGAAAGAAATAAGAAAAGCTAGGTTTCAACTTTTCTTAGCTTTCAAGAAGGAATTTGTGGTTGTTCAAGAAGAGAAAAAAGGAAGAGAAAGGTTAGAGCTTCCATTAGAGCCGAGAAATTCATTGTTTGATAAAGATTCAAAATAAGTTTGTGATCTTAATATTTTAGATTTTATATAAGGTTTTGGTTCATATAGCTTAAGAAATGTATGGATTTAAGGATTCTAGGATCGATTTTATGAATATGTCCTATGAGTTTCTCAATTGAAATGCCTATTGATTTGAAAATTTTTGTCAATGTTGAAGAAAATCAAGAGAGGCAAGAGGAGCAATAGTAAAGACTTTTTGATCAAGGTTTTCAATCAAGGAAATAAAGGTAGGTACATGTTTATAATAGAGTAAATAAGTCACTTTTGTTTCCTTTAAATCGAGAAAATTTAATGATTTAAATTGCATCATAAGTGTTGTATTAATTGTGTCTTGAATGAATTGAGAAATTGCTACATGTGTGATATGTGAATTGTATGATGATTTATGAAAATGATTTCTTTTGAAAAGATCGCATGTTATGGAATCATGTTTTCGGAAAGGGTTTTCGAAATATATCAAGTATATGAAATCAAGTTTTTGAAAAAAAATGTCATTTTGGGCAATAAGTTTTGAAATACATGTTGTGTGAGTTTGGTGTTGTAACACCCCACACCCGCAGGATCCGAACCCGACATCCACAGTGATATCCGGGTCCGTGCCCCGTGAGAATGGCGTGCTAACCACTCGATCAGAAATCAGTACATTACTTTTAAATAACAATACGCGGAAGTCTATCCAATTGGGTACAAACATTTTCAATAGCCACTGAGATCAATCTTACGAATACAAATAACCATTTTAGTACAAAAGTCAAGACATGCAATGCAGACGCGAACTGATCCCGACTTCTGACATTCACTTGAATCCTGCGAACATACTCCGTTTTGCTAACGGGTACTCTTCGATTCTGAAAAATAAGTTGCAATGTTGGGTGAGTTTGCGAACTCGGTGAAAACCATCATCGATGGTTCACTCAAATCATGCATTCGCAAATTGCGTCTGAAGACGGCACATAATATTAATTAACGGTTACTGAGGTCTATAACGATTTACGACGATATCTGATGTCGATAATAATAATACAAGATGGCGTAGAATGGTTTACGTAACGATTATACGATGAGTCTATATCGATATCTGATATCGGTAACAATATTACGATAGCATAGTGCGCTTCTCGATATCACATCACAATTTACAATGAATCATGGCATCACTCGATTCAAGAATCATCACGCAATTTGGCGATTCAATCAATCATGTATATGATGCATATGAGACTCTTTCCGGTTATTCATGTTGTGCCCAAGTGCTCGATCGATGCGATGGGAGACGCGTCGTGATTTCTCCCTGCGGGCTAACAAGACGATGCGATGTTCAACTCTAGGCTCTTTTCAAGTGAGATTAGCAACTTGGGTCACGATCCTTTATCGATCATGCATTTATGCATGCAATGCAGTGTTCAATAAATTCAGTATTCAAGAGTATTCAGTAGCTCAGTATATGGCTATAAAAGCCCGGTAGTGTATTTTTCAGTAGCATACAGAAATTCAGTATTCAGTGATTCAGTAATTCAATCCAATACAGTAAACACATATAATGCGATCGTACTCCTTTCCAAAGAGTCATGCGATCATACAAAGGCAATTCACATTGTTCAGTTCTATACAGTAAGAGCATGCAACTCAGTCATATAATTTCAAGAATAATACAATGGCAATCCAATCACATATAATTCAGTAATCATGTACTTCACGTTATCAAGTAATTTACAGTGAACATTTAGACACTCAAGAATTTGAGAAACCAACTAGATTACTCACCTGTAACTTCCGAGCTACTGCCTGGAAGTCCCAGCAATGCCCGTGGAACGACGATCCAACGGTGCCTTTATAACAGTACAGTATAGTCCATTACAAAATCGCTCAATTAAACAGTACAGTAATGCATATGTCTCTATGAAATTATGTCCAATACATGATCACGATTTTCGGTGCTAAAACCCCATTTCGATATCCTATGATCGATCTCAACTCTTCACTCAATTGGATCAACACTAATTTAGTTCAATCCTCAGTTCAGTTCAATTTTCTCAATTCATACTTCCTATAACAATTTCCTATCCATTGGTCAAATTATACAGTGAAAATCTCAATTAGCACTCCAATTGTCTCAATTCAATATTTTGGTCACACTATTAACCATAATTGACCTTAATCTCTACGAATCAGTACCATCATAATTAAATTCTAATTCTCATAATTATTCTCAATCGTAGACCTCTTTCCCTAGTGCACAACGAATCTGGAATCACTTCAATTGGAGGTCTATATCAAAAGTTATGCCCAATAAACAAACGGATCGCTCATTGCGGTAACGCCTCACGCCATGACTTCATGCATGTCGAAGCGGGCTCGTCACGTCAACCAAATGACGCCGCGCCAACGTCCCCTTCTCCCCGCCAAGCGTGAAACCCTTTGCCGCGTTGAAATAATAATCCTTTCGCCATGGCGAGGCCTCAGCACGCCATGACGTCAAGAGTCGCAGTCGTCTTCTCCAATCGCCTTCCGTCCGCTTTTCTCTCAAAAATCCCATTAACTCTCCCAACTACTCAATCAACCATAATAAATGCTATAAATGCCATAAAAACCATCAATAACAACATTAAAACCTTTAAAACTTACCAATCAAGCTCCAAATCCACAGATCTCACAAAAACGCCGTAAACCCTAAAATGTTTCAAACCCACTCTAAGCTCCTCAATCCTTTATCAATCACAATAGACTTGTTAGCCTTACACAATAAGAGGAAAATCACAAGAAATAATCAAAGAATCCTCACCCATGAGAGGAAACGAAGAACGCCATGGGAGGAGGAGAAGGAGCTCGCGATTGCCTTAGGAAAATAATCCCAATTTTCCAAACCTAGCTATTTATAGGCATAGGTCTCCAAATCGGTCCAAATTTCAGTCTCTAAATTTCAGTAGCTCCACATATTTATTTCCTAACAGTCCCACTCTAACTTTTCCATTTCCATTGGACAATTCTTTCGATCAGATCAAATAATCGGTCGACACCCAAAATTTTCTATTCCGGGCATTTTCTCCTGAATTTCACGAAAATTTCCTATAAGCCTCTATAAATTACCAATCACTCATAAACAGTATTAAATCAGTCAATTACACTCAATTACTCTAATTTCTCAATCAGTCCCCCACAATCCAGTCAGTTTCCAGTCAATTCTAATTTACAATTAAATATCGGAAAATCATGAATGCATGTACCTATGAATATATGCATATGCGGTAGACCAGTTCCTCTATGATTAGAGGCCAGTAGCATGCTCAGTCAGTGTATGCAGTGAAATCCTATCAGTCTGTCCCAAAATTACCATTATACCCTTAATGACAGTAACGGGATGTTACAGGTGTAATCCATCTAAGAATTGTGACGTGCACGTTGACCAAGTTAAGGCTTCTCCTGCCTGCTCACTAGTGGCACGGAGCTCCTTTATGGTCTCCCTTAAGTTTACGCCTACGCAAAACTACTATGTGAGATTGTGATAGTGCCTTAAGTTTACGACTATACAAGGTCATTATGTGAAATTGGGTAGTTCGTCATATTTATGGATTTACCCAAACCATTCTAATGTGCTTATGTGCGTATGAGATATGAACAAGTTTGATGCATTCATGTTTTGTGGTTTGTAAATTTGACTACATGATGAAAATTTGAGAAACAAGTGTTTTTATAGATTTCAATAAGAATTTTCTATGACAATAAACTTTTTAAATGGTTTTGCTTATTTTTTCGTTATAAGCTGTTACCCACGAACTTTTAAGCTCACTCCCACTATCTTCCCCTATTTAGGTGATGAGCAAGAGATCAAGTGAAAGTGAATCAAGACATAAACCCGAATTAACATGTTTTGTGTTATTTTGGAGTAATTTATGTAAAACAAAGCTGTAATTCCATTTTGGGCAATTCTTATTCAAGTGCCATGTGGAATTTGGGGATTTTAGAATATTAATGTATTGTGGCTTGAAATGCCATTAAAATTTGTAAAACTCTTAATTTATGATGTTAATGAAAAATAGATTTGTGTATGGATATGAAATGTGAATTTGTATATGGATGACTATGATGAATGTTGAGTATGAATGGTTGGTATATATACATATATATTCATATCAGTGAGATGTTATGGAAAAGACACATAGGAATTATGAATGATGAGATGTAGTTAAATGTGACAAGTCAAATGAGCTGAGATTTAAGAGTGAAAGAAGAAAAGTTGGGATTTAAAGGGTTATAAAATGATGTTGCATAGAGGAAGTGAAAATGAGACAGTTTTCAAGCTTTTCGTAGGGGTAGGAATTGTGTTTTGAATTCAAGGAGAAAACTGTATTGATCTAGGTAGAAAAAGACAAAGTTACCTTCTAGAAATTTATGGCTTATCCTCTTAGCTTTTCAACGATATAAAGTTTATAATTTTTGGATATCGGAGTGGAAAGTTATGATCATTACAAGTTGGGATGCAACATAGGATGTGTGTATAGGACAACTATGGTGAATAATGAGATTTGTGATATATGATGAATCATTGAGTTGATATTTGGGAGTTTTCATGAAATTATTTTGGTAATTGGACGTTTAAGAAGTGATATGACATTAGAAGAAGTAAAATTTGGGAAGATTATGAGTGATTATGGTGTTAGAAAGGATGTTGGAAGCATTGGAGAGGCATTGAAGGAGTTGGGGAACCCCAATGTTTGTTAAACGGACATAGATGTTCTTTAAATGGACCTTCACGGGATAGCTACAGTAAATTGTATTTTTTTCCATTTTAGAGTAGAATCTCATTTTAAGGTCTCATGAAAGTTGTAGATTTAGAAGTCTTTTTTCCAATAATCCAAGAACGAACTCAATCCGATATCGATAGCAAAAGTTATGGCAATTGCGCCAAGATAGGTACAATATGATTTAAGACACAAGCATGTTGGATTCTTTTGGTCATAACTTTCTTATCCGACCTCCAAATGAAGTGATTATTGAAGAAATAGATTCTTAAGACATGTTTCTATCTCTCAATAAAAATTTATATCTTTTGGATTTGGTTTGAAAAAGTTTGATGGAAGGAAAATGAGTGGTAGATTGGCAAAGCATGATTGGGATAGGAACACACTTTGGATTTTAAAGCATAACTTCTATAGAGTTCCAATTGAGATAGTTCTTGCTTCAAATTAAACTAGAGATTTGGAGCTACAATTGTTGTGAAGAAGTCAAATTTGTGATTTTGATTATTTTTTGGTGTGGGCACACCACTCTTGTGAGATGACGACCAAAAAGGGTTCTTTGGAATTAACGCTACAGGGTTATCAACTCAAGGTTTATGACTCTGCTTCTCAGTCTTTCTTAGTTTTCTTTGTACACAAACAGAAATGTTATCGTTTCTTTATCAGTATTCTTTTCTTCTTTCTTTACTTGAATCTTGCTACTAAGGAAAATTTCCACACCTGGAATGCTGATAATACTTCTAGTTCAATGTCAAAACCAGAAGATAATCCTTCCAGTCCTTACTATTTTCATGTGAATGAGAATCCGACTCTTGTTCTTGTTTCTTCAGTTCTAACTGGACCAAATTATCATCAATGGCGGAGAGCCATGAAAATGTCACTTCTATCCAAGAATAAACTCAAGTTTGTTGATGGATCAATTCTGCAGTCACCCCGCACAGATCCTTTGTTTGTTACATGGGAAAGATGTAACAATTTCATAATTTCTTTTCTTATTCATTCTGTCTCATATTCCATTGCACGGTCCATTATTTGGTTGGATTCTGCTTATGAGATATGGAATGATCTCAAAGCTCGTTTTGCTCAAAGCAATTCTTTTCGTATATGTGATCTTTAGCTCGAAATTTACACTTGTCAACAAGGTGTCCTGTCTGTACATGAGTATTTCACCAAGCCAAAAATTTTCTGGGATGAATTACAAATCTTACGTCCTATCCCATCTTGTTCTTGTATTCCTTAATGTTCTTGCAGTTTTTCCAAGAATATAAGAGATTTTCATGAGAATGATCAGGTCATGGTTTTCATTAAGGGATTGAATAAGAACTATTCAATTGTAAAGTCTCAAATTCTGTTAATGGATCCTTTACCTTCCTTAAATAAAGCGTTCTCTTTGGTTATTGAACAAGAAAGGCCTTTGGTTTCTAACATCAGTGCTTTGGCAGTTAAGGGTACTACTGCTTCTGCGCAACGAAAGTTCTTCAATAATTCAACCCGCCGATTTGCATTTATTGTGGAAAGAAGGGTCGTACCATTGACAGATGCTATAAGAAGCACAGATATCCTATCGATATGAAGAATTCCAAGAATCCTTCCACTCGGTTTTATGCTAATACTGTGGATACTGATGATGATAATAATCAATCTGTTGACTATCATAACTCTGAAACTACAGAGGATCAGGTTTCTAATTTTCAATTCACTAAAGATTAGTATGATTAGTTATTACAGCTACTACAAGGGCTTCCATCTACTTCTCATCATGTTAATGCAGTGACTTTGCCAAATCGTATGTCAACAAAGTTAACTGTAGGTTTGCTTCCTTTAAACCGTAAGATGACTCCACACATTTCTTTAAATATTGCTACTATAAATCATTCTACTTACAATGAATGGATTGTTGATACTGGTGCTTCGAATCATATTGCTTGTTCTTTAGCATTTTTCCATTCTTATCAATTGGTTCACGATGTTTATGTCCATCTTCTTAACAAATGCAGGGTTCGAGTTACTCATATTGGCACTGTTTATTTGAATGATTCTTTAAAGCTTCTCAATGTTTTATATGTGTCAGAATTTACTTTTAATCTTTTATCCATCAGTAAATTGGTTCATGATCTTTCTTGTTGCATAATTGTTTCATCTTCTCATTGTATAACCTAGAGCATCCAGCCATGGAACATAATTGTTTCCCAAGGATTATACAAGCTGAAATCCAATGTTATTTTGCCTATTTTGAATGATGTTTTTGCTAATTTTGTTACATGTAATAAAGCCACTTCCATACTATGGCATACTAGGCTAGGCCATCTTTCTTTTCCTCAACTTAAAATGTTAGTTTCTTCTGTTTCTCATATTGAACCTTGTGAAATCTGTCATATGTCAAATAGAAATGTTTATGTCTTCCTATCAACACTTCTGTTAGTAATGCTATCTTTGATCTCATTCATATTGACATTTGGGGACATAATTATGCTCCCATTTTTAAAAGGCATAGGTATTTTCTCACTATTGTAGATAATTTTAGTAGATTTACTTGGATATTTTTAATGAAAACCAAATTTGAAGCAAGAACAATTATGCAGAATTTCATTTCTTATGTTTCTACTCAATTTAATAGTGCTGTCAAGTGTATTAGAAGTGATAATGGCCAAGAGTTTAATGTTCTAGTTTTCTATGAATCACACGATATAATTCATCAAACTTCTTGTATTAAAACTCCTTAATAAAACAACATTGTCGAAAGAAAGCATCAATATATTTTGACCGTGGCAAGAGCATTGAGATTTTAGGCAAACTTACCTATACATTTTTGGGGTGAATGTGTGCTACATGTTGTTTATTTGATCAACAAAATCCTAACTTCTGTTATTAACAACATCTCACCTTTTGAAGCATTACATTCTAAACCACCAAATTTCAAAAACTTAAGAGTTTTTGGTTAGCTTGCTTTTACTTCGAATCACTCTAACATTAAAACAAATTTGATTCCAGAAACATCAAATATGTTTTCTTTGGTTTTTCTCCTGGTATTAAGGGTTTTCAACTTTTTCATCTTAAAGCTCAAAGGGTTTTTACTTCTCGGGACGTTTCCTTTCATGAACATATATTTCCTTTTTCTACACTAACTCCTGCTATGTAGATTTCTGATACGCCAAACAATGATCATTTAATTCTGCTTTCATTATCAATATAGTCGTCATTTGGTGACATCCAACCTATTGCTACTAGTTCATCGTTACCGAAAATGGATGTCACCTTGACATATTTTATTTCAATAACACTAATTGTTATTCCTTCTTCTGTTTTTTATCAAACTACGAGTCAGCTTCCATCTCCGCAGCATCCGAATCCCAGCTTATGAAGAAGCACTAAACCAAAGTCCAAGCCACAGTATCTCACTGACTATAAGTGCATGGCTACTCAAAGATCAAATCCCCATCAACTTTCTAATGTTTTCTCTTAATCTAAACTAACTCCTAAGCATTATGTGTTTGTAGCTACAGTTGATCAAGATCATGAGCCACAAACTTACGAACAGGCTGTTAAGAATGAATATTGGAGACAAGCTATTAAAGCAGAGATAGAGGCTATGATGATAATCACGGTTTCTCCATTAACTTACACTCAGATGCAACAAAAATACAGAAGCTAGATGAAGAACAAAAGGAGCAAAGAAGAAAGTGTCTGAAGGCAAAGAGGTCGAAGAGAGATATGCTCTCGAAACTTCTCACTATGTCAGAAACAAAAGACAAGGTTTAAGACATACCATGTGACTCAAATAACTTAATACATGATCGTTTGCTATACACAAAGAGTAATTGATCTATACACTGTTGTATTACATGCAAGTCAGAAGCAAAACGCAGCAACAACAATGTAAAACTCACAAAACAACAGTAACCTCTGAAGCAAATTAAAGAAGCAGACACATACGTAAAACATACAGCTTCAGAAGCCTGTTTAAACAGGTCAGGTGAAAAGCACCTGAAAAGATTCAGACTCGGTCAAAGCTACATCCAAAAGACAAGCATTCAACATCTATAAAAAGGAGCACAGTTCAAGCATCAATAGACTTTTTGCATTTTCATTACATTGTAATCAAAATCTATAAGTGTGAAAATCAGAGTGGAAAAATTATCAGAGAGTGCTAGAGTACTAACCTGTAGGTACTGGGGAGTTTTTGAGACTCTTTTGCAAGTGTTTATATAAATACTCAATCTCTGTACATTTTTTCTCTTCTTCTTGATATAGTGGAACCATTGCAAGTGAGATCCTTGGATGTAGATAGTTTTAAACTATCGAACTAAGTAAATCTGGTCTTTTTTATTTTTCTGTATTTTTATACTATCTGCAAAATTAACAATCTTTATTAGTCTTGGTTTAAAAGAACAACAGTAAAGCAGTATTATCCCAACAGAGGCACTACAACAAAATAATACTTGAGAGCTGATTGATCTACCACCCGGTAACAACGTAATCGGGTGTAAGTGGGTCTTTAAAATAAAAAGGAAAGCAGATGGATCAGTGGAGAGATACAAGGCTAGGTTAGTTGCTAAAGGCTACACAAAACAAGAGGGCTTAGACTTTTTGGATATCTTTAGTTCAGTGGCCAAAATGACAATAGTCAGACTTCTTCTTGCCTTAGCAGCAATCAAAGGGTGGCAGTTACATCAACTTGACGTCAACAATGCATTTCTTCATGGGGACCTTGATGAAGAAGTGTATATGTAGCTTCCTAAGGGATATGAAGGACATCGAAACAAAGTTTGCAAATTGGTTAAATCTCTCTATGGCCTAAAACAGGCTAGTCGACAATAGAATGCTAAACTGACTTTGGCGTTACTTCAGTACGGTTTCAAACAAGCTACGTCGGATCAATCTTTGTTTCTCAAAATTGGCAATATAGGTTTCATGGCATTTTTAGTTTATGTGGATGATGGTATAGTGGCTAGCGATGACTTGGAAGCCATTCACAATATCAAACAACACCTACATGATGCATTTACAATTAAGGATCTTGGAGAGCTTAAATTTTTCCTTGGCCTTGAGATTGCCAGAACAAAGCAAGGAATTAATATTTGCCAAAAGAAGTACACATTAGACTTACTCAACGACACTCAGTTTTTAGAATCAAAACCGGTATCCACACCTATTTTACCAGAAACAAAGCTCTTGAAGGATATAGGGGGAACTTTGTAGGATGCTACTCAATATCGAAAGCTAATTGACAAACTTCAATACCTGACTACCACTAGACCAGACATCAGGTTCGTTGTTCAACAGTTGGCACAATTTCTTGCTTCTCCTACTTCGGTTCACTTGGCTGCTGCTTACAGAGTCTTACGATATTTAAAGGGCACTATAGGGCAAGGTCTTTTCTTCTCTTCTGACAGTGATGTTAAGCTCACGGCTTATTCAGATTCGGATCGGGGCACTTATCGCGACACCAGAAGATCTATCACCGGTTATTGTGTGTTCCTTGGCTCTTCTTTAATTTCTTGGAAAACCAAGAAACAAACCACAGTTAGCCGCAATTCTTCAGAAGCTGAATATTGCGCATTAGCAACCACAACATGTGAAGTGCAATGGCTTCACTATCTACTCGAGGAACTACATTTGTCTCTTACTGTTCCGACGCCATTATTTTGTGACAACCAATCTGCAGTATACTTGGCTCAAAATCCAGTTTTTCACGAACGCACAAAACATATTGACATTGATTGTTATGTGGTTCGAGAAAAGTTGCAATATGGTGTTATTGTGTTACTTCCTGTTTCTTCCAAGAACTAATTAGCTGATTGTTTCATCAAAGGGCTTTCTTCAACTTTTTTTCAAGATTCTTTTCGCAAACTGAGAGTACATGATATATACTCACCACTTTGAGAAAGGGGGGGAGGAGAGGTATAGAATTATATAATACGTTGATAGTTAAGTTAGCTATACGTTGAGATATTGACAATTGAGTTAGTTAGTCATAGTTAGTTATACTATACACGAGTGTTCTGTGATGTACAGGAACCTTTAATTTCAATGGATTCCATATCCAATACATTATTTCTATATTCCTCTTATTTTATGAAAAATTTGATATCTTAGTCTTACCAAATAATAATAATAATAATAATATATCCAATACATTATTTCTATTTTCCTCTTATTTTATGAAAAAATTTGATATCTTAGTCTTACCAAATAATAATAATAATAATAATAAGTGTTATTATTATTAATTTTCTTCTTCTTCTTCTTATTATTATAAGAATTAATAATAATAAAAGAAAATTAATAATAATAAAATTAATAACAATAACAAGAAAATAATAATAATAATAGTAATAATAATTTTAATAATAAATATTTCATTCCTGTAAGTGAAAAAACGACCTTTTCATTATCATGTTGCCTCTCTGCTTTCAGGTCATTTATCTTTGGATCAGTTGTTACTTTTGTTATGCTAAAAACGGTAACAATTTAACTGGTGCAATTTCAGCAATCGTTTAGCACTTACCAGGCTAATGAGATAGACCATAGGTGTTGTGTTGGTCACACAGTCACAACCAGTCTTGTTATTAACATCTTCCTTATCCACAACCTATTCGCAATGATCATTTCAGGTTAGGTCACTATGTTCTGCAAGATTTATGACATTTCATGCAGATTCCTAAATGTCCCAAAAGGTTTAACCCTGTTGAAGGAAAGATAATTCATTTATGAAAATAGTTTATATTTTTCATTTTCAATTTTAAAACAACAATTTTCATTAAAAATTTCACTAATAAGTAATTTAATAATAAATAATTTCATTGGTTGTTTTAAAATATTTTTTACTTTAAATTTTAAGATATTAAATTATATATTTATTTTAAAAGTGAATTCTTGAAAAAAAAAGAAGAAAAGAAACCAGTATAACCTTTTTATAAAAATAAAGAGGAAGCACTTCACTGGTTTATCTATTTGAGATATTTCCATTCATCGGACGGATAAACCATATTTATTGGGTCTGGTCAGGTGACGAAAAGTCACTTCAAAAGTATATATATAATTTTTCCATTTTCTCTTATTTTTCTTGTTTAATAGAAAGAAAACAAGCCACATTTATTTACGTATAAATGTGTTATTGACTTCTAGAGTAGGCTTAAAATTGGTTATGACAGACTGTCAACTGGCAACAATGCCTTATCTCTGAAGTCTTCGTCTAATCTTACTAAATTTATGAAACAGTTAGGCAACAACCAAAACCTCACCAGCAAATCTGACTGTAAGTGTAGAATTGGTTATAACAGACTCTTTAAATGCTATATGACAACACCAATGCTTATCTCTTAAGTCTTCCTCTCATCTAACTAAATTTATGAAACTGGAAAGAACCAAAACCTCACCAACATTGACAATAGGTAACCGTAGTTATTGTCGAATTAAATACCTCATCTTCAACAAGAAAGAAGATAGTAATGTCAAATAATTTTCATTTTTAAATGAAAATTCATTTTTTGTTAATATATTTGAGCCCAATGATTTAATGAGAATATACTCAAAAATTCAAAATTTAATTTACCATGGTAAAATACATAAAACTTCCTTATATATGTTTGCCCAACTAATATAAACTTGTTAGAATGGAATGCACATGTATCATCCTCTTTGCATTTTCCACGGAATCATGTTGTTGTCTGGTAAACCTATATTTAGTCAGTTTAATTTCGTGTACTAATCAAACCCCTCTTCGTTAACTTGTCATATATTAATGGATTTCCATGTTTTAAGCCGGATTTTAACTTACAATTAATGAAGATGGATGTGGATATGCGTTTCCAAATTCATTTAGACGATTTATTTGCCCACTATAGCCCTTGAATAGAGTTGTTTAGGACCATGGGGTATTGCATTTTGGCACTTAAGATAAGGTTAATTGGCTTAGATCGTACTTCAACTTCTTTGTGAAAACACAAAGGAAAAAAAGCCATACTTAATTCAATCTCAAATTAGTCAAGCTAGACGCGTGTAGATATTTGTGCACTTTACGTGCTACAATATCATTTTGTGTGTTAATTTTGAAAAAACGTGAACTTAGTAATTTTTACAACAATGGTTTTTGCATTGTCGAAACTTTTGATATTAAGTGTGTTCAAAGATCAGTCTTAAAGAATATATAGTATTATATAAATTGCATATTTTCTTGAAATAATCTTTCTGCTATATAAAGGTAAGGCTGTATATTATCATATCTCTCCATATCTCACTTTATTGTGGAGCTTTAGACTGGGTGTGATGATAATGAAGATATAAATTACATATTTTGAATAAATTATTCAAAGTTAAAGGGTATATTCAATTTAAATGATTGATACTAAACTCTAATATAAATTAATTTCGCACCAACATTAAGAATAGTAACTTGCTGTAAATGATTGGTAATGTAGCCGACCATATGCGTTCAGGCAATAATAAGAAGTCAGTCTTCAACTGTCAGCGATGTGATCTCCCATTCCTCAACCATAGTCATTAATTCTCGACCATCGGTCATAGCTGGTTCGCAAAGATCAAGTTCTTGAAAATTTTGCCCGTAGAGTGACTTTTGGTCACTAATTCATCATTTCAAAAACGTTATAGAGAAAGCTGACAATGCTTATTTTCTCCTTCCTAGCTATATAAGTTAGGTGGTATTCAAGGTGAAGTGTTTATAAGATCTTAGCATGGAATATGAACCTTTTGTAGACAACAACTCCAAAAAGTAGTTCAAGACAACACTCAGTTTTTTATCTCTATTCCCTAGTCTTGGGGCTGTTTCTGTTTACTTTTTTCTATTACCTAGGACCTTGATTTGGTCTTTTTTTTTATTCTCATATGTATCTTGCCATTTTTGTGCCACTGTAATTGATTGGCTCACAAAGGTATATACTATATAACCTCAAGAAGGAAGCAGACTCAGACCATCGTCAGAAGATCAAATTACTTGGAGGAGGGAAAAATGGTAGCTCCGTTGTCAGCTTGGCCATGGGAGAACTTGGGAACTTATAAGGTAGAGGAAACTCTTAGAAAACGCCTATGTTTTCTTAATCTTATCACAGCTTGAAATTCATGAAGTTGGTTGCTTGAAATTGATATGGTTTGTTTCTGTATGCAGTATCTGCTCTATGCTCCTATTATTTCGAAAATCACGTATTCAAGAATTCAAGAGGGAAGCTTCAAGGTTGATTGGTGTCTAAGTATTCTTGTTTTGTTTTCTCTGAGAGAGTTTGTTTATTTTCTCTGGAGTAACTTCTCCAGCATGCTTTTCCTGAACCGAAAATACCGGATTAACCAGGAGGGTTATGATTTCAAGCAGATAGACAAGGAATGGGATTGGTAAGCTTTTCCAGGAACGAAAAAAGATTTGATCTTCTGTTTCTTCTCATCAAAATCTATATTCATATGGGAATTGGCATACTTAGAGACGAGTTGCATCCATGTTTTTGTTTTTGCAGGGATAATTTCATTCTTCTCCAAGCACTCATTGCTTCAATGGCATGTGTTATATTCCCATCATTTCTTGAAGATGCTCCTATCTGGAACACAGGTGGTCTTTTCACCATCTTGATCCTTCATGTGGCCATTTCTGAGCCTCTATACTATTGGCTACACAGATGTTTTCACACAAGTTACCTCTTCAAGCATTACCACTCACTCCACCACTCGTCTCCGGTAGTACACCCATTCACGGGTAAGAAAACAACCTTAAAGAGTTTCTGTCCATGAATCAGGCACTTCAAAGTTCGTTTCTTTACGTTGTTTTTTTTATCAAATTTGGTGCAGGTGCAAATGCAACACTTTTGGAACATCTGTTACTAACAGTAATCACAAGTATTCCAATAATTGGGACTTTTGTGATGGGATATGGGTCAAAAGTCACACTCTATGGCTATCTTCTGGCATTTGATTTTCTCAGATGCTTGGGCCATAGTAATGTTGAAGTTGTCCCTTATCAACTGTTTGAGAGATTTCCTTTCGTCAGATACCTTCTCTACAACTCATCGTAAGTACAAAACTAATTATCTTCTTCATATGCTTGGTTAAAAGTCACAGTTGTCAGTTGTCACCATTACACAGCCACAAAAAGTGCATTCAATTTCACCATAAAACAAAACCTATATTCAAGGACTCAATGGAGCTCGAAGTACAGATGTTGGTTCCATAAACAGTTCCCTAGAAAAAGGCCAATCCTACATCCTTTTTTTTTTTATTGAACTTTTTACGCTAAGCAACTTCCGAAAATAATAATTTAGTTGAATGCAATTTAGAAGTTTGTACGAGCAACTTCATCACCTTATGCAGTGATAATCGTATCTTGTCCCCGTAATAATGGCATGATCTCCATATATTTTTGCAATGCAATCTATAAAGGCCATTTGACTTTTAGCCAAAACGTTCTCAATCCTCGTCACTGCTTTTATCTGTTTAACAGCAGATGAGAGTAAGCAGCGAGATAATTGCATATATAACTCTTGCAGTTTTATTTCTTATGTGGATTAGCCGTGTTCTTTACATTTTCTTTTGCAGGTATCACAGTCTGCATCACACAGATATGAAAACTAATTTCTGCCTTTTTATGCCTCTCTTTGATGCGTTATGGAAAACCCTAAATTCCGAGTCTTGGGATATGCACAAGAAAATTAATGCAAACAACGGTAACTCCTGAAACATAGTGTTGAATTATCAAGTTCTAACTTATACTGCATTAAATGGGGTTTCCAATTTACCTTGTTCCTAGTGTAAAATTCAGACTCAGATCATTCAATTTGTAAGGGAAATACCAGATAAAGTAGTAAGCTAGGAATGCGTTGTAAAATGTGAAAGCGGATGATTCTTAATGTTAAGTCTTCACCAGGAATTATTATACTGAATAGCCATAACGCATATATGCATTGGATTGATTGGTTAACTAATTAAATAGGAAAATGACATCCAGTTAATCAATGAAGTTTCTAGTTTCAACTTCGAGATGCTAACACAGTTAGAACTTGACAAATTGGATAGCTTAAACTTTGTTTTTACTGTTCTATCACATCAATTAATTTTCTGTAAATTGTTACAAGGAAGATTGACTCGGGATCTACTTTTAATGCAGATGAAAAGGTAGCTGATTTCGTATTCTTAGCTCATGTTGTGGATGTAACATCTTCAATGCACGCACCCTTCGTTAACCGATCATTTGCAGCATTGCCCTACTCGATGAGGGTTTTTCTGCTACCTTTCTGGCCTCTGGCTTTTATTGTTATGCTCGTAATGTGGGCTGCTGCTAAGACTTTCTTAGTTTCTTTCTACAATCTGAGAGGCAGGTTGCACCAAACATGGGTTGTACCTCGGTTTGGCTTTCAGGTTGGCTGAAATTGGTTCATTTTGTTTAATTAACGTTGTTAAATCTTGTTCAGGGACATAGTATATATGTGACGGCATCTTGTTTTGCTAGTACTTCTTGCCATTTGCTGCTAAGGGAATTAATAATCACATAGAAGACGCCATTCTCAGAGCTGACAAACTTGGGGTGAAAGTTATTAGCCTTGCTGCTTTGAACAAGGTTTGAACATTGGGTTCACTTCCCGACTTATTACCAAGTTCTCACTCTCTCTTTTTCATTTCGATTTTGTGTTTGATCTAAAGTTTGAATAGGTAAGGGAAAGGGATAAGGGTCAATAAATTATGAGGCTCACGGGCATGAACCATGAAGTTCCATTTTTGCCTTCTGTACTTTGACTTGAAGAGCTTATATTAACAGGGAAACTTTAGTCGGTACTTTGGATTCCTGATCAAGGTTGTTGAAAGAAATTAATTATGTATGAGATGTCAAAACAGTATCTATAATGGAAACTGGGACCTGTCTCTTTTTGTGCCAAAGTGCGCAATAAGTGGCCTCTATCAGACCAAGCTGTTTTCTTGTTAAAGTAGTCAGACGCAGATTTTTCGCAAGCCTTTCTTCACTTGAAGCTTTCATGTGAAAGAACAGTTTATTAATGAAGTAGCCAAGTAGGTATAGAAGTAGTGAATTAGTCAGCTTACGCTAGTAAATTGAGACGATTGAATATGCCATAAAACCTCAAAATCGGTCCATTATTAATGGACATGTCTGAAAAAAAAAAATGTTACAGAATGAAGCTCTTAATGGCGGTGGAACACTGTTTGTCAACAAGCTTCCAGACCTTAAAGTTCGAGTCGTTCATGGGAACACCTTAACTGCTGCAGTTATACTCAATGGGATCCCAAAGGATGTAAAGGAAGTGTTCTTAACTGGAGCCACTTCCAAGCTTGGAAGAGCAATTGCTCTCTATCTCTGCCAAAAGAAAGTCAGAGTCCTTGTAAGGGTCCTTTAACCTGCATATTTGCATACTGGTTTTACATGTTCGTAGAATTTATTTTGATGGGTTGATTAATCAACACAGATGCTAACTCTATCAACAGAAAGATTCCAAAAAATCCAAAAGGAAGCCCCAGTGGATTGCCAAAGCTTTCTAGTCCAGGTGACCAAGTACCAGGCAGCTCAACACTGCAAGGTACATTCAATTTGACAAGCCTAGTGACACTTTCTTTTCATTTAAAATATCTAATCTGGAACCTGATGCCCAATTTCAATTGAAAGAAAGACATTCCACAGTTATCTTCCAGTTTCTGAGATTTATTGTGTTGTCATGTTGATGGGTAAAAATTTGTAGACTTGGATCGTTGGCAAGGGCATCTCACCAAGAGAGCACAGTTGGGCTCCACCTGGAACTCATGTCCACCAATTCGTGGTCCCACCCATCTTGTCATTTAGGAAAGACTGCACTTATGGTGATCTGGCAGCCATGAAACTGCCAGATGATGTTCGAGGGCTTGGAAGTTGCGAGGTAGGTTGTTCCTCTCGGTTCACCTTGTTTTTCAGACTTTCTTTATTTACGGATCAGTATAAAAATCTTGGCTGCGATAAATCAGTAGCACAATCAAATCATAAGAAACGGTACAAGAAACACAAAATACGATGACAAATTCACTGAAACAGACAGATAAAGACTTCAAAAAGGGGGAACAAAGATCTCCTTCATTTCCGTATGCTTTGGTGCTCCAATTTCAACAACAGTCCAAATTCAGAACAAAAGTGCATACCAGTTAATCACAAAACACCGTTTGACGACAACTTTAACTAGTTCGGAACCGTTACACGTCTGAATTTGTTGTTGTTGATGTTGTAACAGTACACCATGGAAAGAGGAGTAGTTCACGCATGTCATGCAGGAGGCGTGGTTCACCTCTTAGAAGGGTGGATTCACCACGAAGTTGGTGCAGTAGACGTGGAAAAGATCGATCTTGTCTGGAATGCTGCTCTAAAACATGGATTCAAACCTGTGTCAAGTACCTCCAAGTATTCCACTTTAATATTTTAGATATATGGTTTGTTAGAGCTTGAAGAAATTTAGTTGCAATAAAGCACATTGCATGGCAAATTCAACCCAATGTGCTTTATTACTTTCCAACCGCAAACATTTCTCGTGTATTGATTTCTTATAAGCTTAATATGTAATTCACAATTAAGTTCCAAGGTTCATTTGTCCTGAACGGTCCCCTTCTCCAATCATGATGAAGTTGATATCCTTTGCATTTCAGAAGTTGTTCCCGTCTCCTCCTTTAGGACTCCTCGAAATTTTAATTTAGGATAATTCTCTTCTCCACTTTTAGTTAATGTTTTATGTGAATTCATCTAAGTATAGCTAAAGATTGCCAGTGACGTAGTTACGGGAACAAGATGTTATAAAGGGTAATGGTAACCATCTCTAAATCTTCATATTTAACGAAATCTTGAAGACGTGCAATGATTAGAATAATTCGATGTAAATTTTGAATTGATCAATTAATTTGAGCTTAATTTAATAAAATAATATTCAAGTATTCTCATTAATGTTCTTTATATATGAATAACATAAAATAATATATTATTAATTCAAATTTTATGTAAAAAATTTCAAATAAAATTAACAATATTAGATATTAACGGGTCTCTTCAAAACTTTAAATTGTTTAGGAAAATAATTATTATTGCTGCAATATTATAATTATAGTGTAAATTATTAATTATCACATTTTATTACAATTGTATTAAAATTATTGATCCAAGTTAGAAGTCATTTGAGCACGAGTGAAGTAGTCCCAAATTTGTGCCCAATAAGCAATCTGCTTCCTATAACAAGACAATCTTCACAGTCCAATGTTGAAGAATGATCGATATTTATAGTATCAGCTTCTCAAATGGAGTTGCAACTTTGTCGGTTCCATTTAACGGAACTCCTACATTGTAAAAACCAGAAGAAAACATACAAATTGGAGCAATTTCCAAGCTATAGCTTGGCCAAGAACAGTCAATGTAGGCAAACAGCATTGGACTAGACTTAGCTCATGTTAGATTAATTTAATAATTATAAAGTGTGATTCATAATACTTTATTTGATTCTAATATAAAGTAGACCTAAAATAATAGTTATTAGGCTTGTAAAGGAAATTAAAATCATTAGAGTTAATTAATAAAAAATGCTTCCCTCTCCCTTCATCATGAAAAGTTAACAGATATCAAAATATATACATTCTTGTGCCATTGAAAAATACGAAGAAAGGGAAGAAGACAAGAGTGGATAAAGCTTTTGTAAAAAGAAAGTATTTGTGAATAAGAAGAGATTACACGAGTATAAATCAAAGTTAATACTTCTTTCTTTTTTGTTTATACCACGAATTTTAGATTTTGAAGGTATTGAATCAATTATATTGTAGACGATTTGAGTAAATTCTAGGTTTGAAATACTACTTAGATTGTTAAAGTTTCAATTTACATGTGATATCTGAGTAGATTATGACACTTTGATTTATATTAGAGTTAACCCTAGAATTCATGATAGCGATTAATATAGATTTACCGTTATAGAAAAATTATGTATTGATTCTGTTGTAATCATTCGATCTAAGCCATCTTATTTCTCGATTTTTGTGGGCTTTTGATTGGGTTTCAATTAATCGATTTAACAATGCCTTTGTAGTAACAAGTAAGAGATTGTAACGGCTATAGGGTTACTACCAAGTATATTTCTGTTGTTGGAATAACTATTAAGTTGGGTTTTCTAAATCCGATATCAATTGAATTTAAAGACTCTAGTGGAACCACGTTTTCAAGTTTTCAGAGCCTACCATTAAAGGTTTATGGTGCAGTAATTGTTTATTGTATTTGTGTGGATTCTGAAAGGAAAAAGATTGGTGTTAATTACGTACATGCATTAATTATGGCTTGACCTGTTAAGTTTTAAAAGGAATAAAAGCTGGAGAGAAGAGTGTGTAAAATTAAATTTTAAAGAAAAGTTTTCGTGGACCACCATCAAAGGTTTTGGATTTGTGATAAATTTATTGTTTACTGCATTTGTAATTCTGGAAAACAAAAGGTTTGTATTTTGTGAGCCTTATCATTGAAAAGCTTTAGCTTTATAATTGTAAAGAACTGATTGTTTGGAATTAAACTGAAAGTTTCTGGAATGCTTGTATGTGTGAGGTTTATTGTCAAGAAGTCTTTAGGCATAATTTGTTGGGATTGACAGAAAATTTTTTGACAAATAAAAAGTTGAAGATGGTTAACGAACTATTACAATCTGGTAATAAAAATTACAAATTTGTCCCTAAAAATTTTAGGCTTTATATTATCATCTTTCAACATTATAGTTATATTTCAAAATTCATGAATACTTACATAATTAAATATTTACTATATAGAAAGCTTATTAGTCACCAATGTGACCTTGCTTGGAAAGATATTTAAATATTTAATTATGCATTCTTTCAATTATTCATGTTATATGATGCTAATGAATGACATAATAGATGGATTGAATAATTGAGATTATTAATTATAATACTAAAAGATCACTCAAAGTTGGATCATTGTTTATAATTAATAACATTAAAGTGACTTATCGACCTACTTGGTAAATATGTTTGTATATCCAAAGATAATATGCATACTAGCTTGAGTATGATTGACTGTCTATCATATATATATATATATATATATGTTGTTAGCATCATATATATATATATATATGTTGTTAGCATCATTTTGGATTAAGCACGTGTGTTTAGGTATCACCCAAAGGTGAACTATATATATATATATATATATATATATATATATATATATATATTAAAGTTTATTATTGTTTGAATATATTAATTGTACTCGAGGCATTAATATATGAGTTTGTTTTTACGTTTGCATTTTTTAGTAATTTGTTAGCTGTAGGCAATGGTTTGATCAAGTACAATGGGCTAAGCTATGTCGATTGCTCTAAACAAATTCAATTTCAGTTAAGTATTATCGATAAGCAGTTGTCATTAGTTGCAGAGAAGCCTGCAACTATTATTGAGACTAGTACGCAAGCTGAAAAGACATAACTTGAGGCTTGGGAAAAGTCTAATAGATTGAGTATAAACTTGATGTGATTGACAATGGCTGAATGTTTAAGTCATCAATGCCATATACAGACAATGCAAGAGAATTTATGATGAAAATCAAAGGGTACCATAATCAGACATAGTTGATAAGTCTATTGTAGGAAGCTTGATGAGCAAAATGAGGACTAGAAATGTTCATTGGTCACAATCTATCCATGATCATGTAACAGGCATGTCAAATCTGGTTGCAAAGCTAAAATCAATGGGCATAGATGTGAGTGAATCCTTCCTAGTTCAGTTCATTATCAACTCACTTCCTCCTAAATTTGGTCAGTTCTAAATGAATCACAACACTCTGAAGGAGAAATGGAACTTTCAAGAAATCAAGATCATGTTGGTGTAGGAGGAAGGAAGATTAAAGAAAATGAAGGAACACTATGTTATCTTACAATACACAAAGAAGCCAACAACATAAAGGGAAAGTTAGGAAAAAAGAGCAACAAGAAGGACAAAGCCCCAATGAAAATTAATGGGGCCAAATTCATAAAGAGCAGTGTTGTTTCTTATGCAAGAAAGCTGGTCACCTCAAGAAAGATTGCTTTAAGAGAAAGGCTTGGTTCAAAAAGAAACATAAGTACTCGTTTCAGTATGTTTTGAATCAAATCTTATTGAGGAGCCCAATAATACCTGGGGGTTAGATTCAGGTGTCACTACTCATGTGTCATATATTATGTAGGGATTCATTTCGATCCCAACCATAAACAAAATTAAAGAGTTGTTGTATATGGGTACCAAAATGAAAGGATGAATAGAAGGAAAAGGGTCGTACAGATTGATCTTAGACTCTGGTTATAGTCTAGATCTTGAAAATGTCTTTATATTCCTGAATGTGCTAGAAATTTAGTTTTTGTTAGTAAGTTGGACAAGATAGGTTTTAATTTCAATGTTGGAAACAATGTTTTTTCTTTGTATAAACAACAATACTATTATGATTCTGGTACATTAATGGATGACTTATATCATTTCAACCTTGATGTTAATTATTCTGAATCCCTATTTCATGTTGATCATAATATCGGTAATAAACATAGTGCATATAATGAACACTCTACTTACTTGTGGAATCAAAGGTTAGTTCATATATCTAGATAAAGGGTGATGAGGTTAGTGAAAAGTGAAATCTTCCCTTAACTAAATTTTATTAGCTAAGATGTGTGGTAGATTGCAATAAAGGCAAGCAAACTAAACATATATCTAAGAGTTCAATCATAAGAAGCACTATGTTACTTGAATTAATACACACTGATATATCTGGTTTATTTCATGTTTCATCTTGGTGTGGTGAAAAGTATTTTATCACCTTTATTGATTACTATTCACGTTGTTATTATCTCTATATACTGCATTAAAAGTCTCAATCAGTGGATATTCTTGAGGTGTTCTTTAATGAGATAGAAAGGTAGTTAACTAGAAAAGTGAAAGTCTAATAGATTTGGTAAATATCGTGGTAAATATGATGAGAATAAACAATATAAAGGTCCATTTGCAAAATTTCCTCAAAGTTTAGGTAATTGTGCACAGTATACAATGTCCGTTACACCACAACAAAATAAAGTAGCTGAAAGGCAGAATCATACTCTTATTAATATAGTTAGGAGTATGTTAAGTTACGCAAATGTACCTTCATCTTTATGGATATATACATTAAAGATAGTTATATATGTATTTAATAGGGTTCCTACTAAAGCAATTCATGTGATACCTTATAAATTGTGGACATGTAAGAAACCTAGCCTGAGGCACCTGTGTGTTTGGGGTTGCCCAGTTGAAATAAGGATTTATAATCCTCATAAAAGGAAGCTTGATACAAGAACCATTAGTGGTTACTTCATTGGTTATCCAGAAAAGTCCAAAGGGTACATATGTTGTTATCCTAATCATAGTACAAAACTAGTTAAGTCTGGTAATGCTAGATTTATTAAAAATGGACAAATCAGTTGGAGTAGGAAACCATAAAAGGTAGATATTCAAGAGATTTAGGTGAAAATTCCTTTACCTAATATCTCTTCTCAAGTTTTTATTCCTCTTGTTGTATCATAGTTATGCAACATATCAAAACAACAAGTTAATATTCCAAACCCAGAAGAAGCAGAAGTCAATAATGAATCAGTAAATAATGTGCAAGTCACAAATGATCAAGTGATACCGCAAGACTTAGTACTGCAAAGGTCTATAAGGGAGAAAAGACCAGATATATCAGATGATTATGCGATGTATTTACTTAAGCATAAGTGTGACTTGAGTATTGATAAAGACCCAGTCTCATGTAAAGTAACCATAAAATGTAACAGTTTTGAAAAATAGCTCAATGCTATGAAAGAAGAGTTAAAATCTATGGATGATAATCAAGTCTGAGAACTAGTAGAGTTGCTTGAAGGCTCAAAGCAAGAGGGTTGTAAATGCTCTTTAAGACCAAAAGAGACTTGAAAGGTAATATTAAAAGGTACAAAGTCAAACTTATAGTCAAAGGTTATATTCAAAAGGATAATATTGATTTTAAAGAGACGTTCTCGCTAGTTTTAAAAGACTTTTTAAGAATTACTATGACATTGGTAGCTCATTGTGATTTCTAACTTCACCAAATGGATGTAAAAATCACTTTTTTGAATGACAATTAAAAGAAAGAGTTTATATGGACCAATAAGAAGGTTTTGTGACTGTGGAAAAGGAAAATATGGTATGCAAATTAAAGAAGTCAATATATGGTTTAAAACAAGCTTCTTGACAGTGATATCTTAAGTTCAATGATACCATTACCTTTTGTGGTTTTGTAGAGAACATCGTTGATAGGTCTATCTATATAAACATCAGTGGGACCAAGTTCATTATTTTGATACTATATGTTAACAATATTCTTTTAGCTGTTAATGATTTGGGCTCGTTACATGATGTAAAGAAATTTTGCTTTAATAACTTTGAAATTAAAGATATAAGTATGGCATCTTATGTGATTAGAATAGAAATATTCAGTGATAGGATACAAAGATTGTTAGGGTTGTCTCAGAAAAGGATATATCAGTAAAGTATTAGAGAGATTTACGATAGAAAATGCTCAACAGATGTAGTTCCAATTCAGAAAAGAGGATAAATTTAGTGAAATGCAATATCCCAAGAATGATTTGAAAAGAAAGGAAATGGAATATATTCCCTATGCATCTATAGTTGAGAGTCTGATGTATATTCAGACTTGTACTCGGCCGGATATCAGTTTTACTGTTGAAATGCTAGACCGATATCAATGTAATCATGAATTAGACCACTGGAAAGCTACAAAGAAAATTTTTAGATATTTACAAGGCACCAAGGATTACATACTCACTTATAGGAAATCAAATCACTTAGAAGTGATCGGTTATTTATATTTAGACTATGCTAGTTATGTAGACTCAAGGAAATCTATCTTCGATTATCTATTCCAACAAACAGGAGGGGCAATGTCTTGGAAGAATGAAAAACAGTTTGTTATTGCTACTTCCATTATGAAGGTGGAATTTGTGGCATGTTTTGAGAGTATTATTCAAGCATTGTGGTTGTGGAACTTTGTTTTAGGGCTAGGCATTGTCATTAGTATAGCTAGATTGCTGAGAATTTGTTTTGATAATTACGTAACTATCGTCTTCTCTAAAAATAACAAGTATTATAAAGGTGCTAAACAAATACATTTGAAATACTTGTTAGTCAAAGAAGAAGTGCAAAAACATAGTGTCAATTGAGCATATTGAAACTTATCTAATGGTCGCAGATCCATTAACTAAAGAATTACCACCTAAAACATATATTGGCCATGTTAAAATGATGGACATTATAGATAAATCCTTGTTAGCATGAGATCATGTTATATATGTATATACATATGATTGGATATTTGCTATTATTGTCTTGAGACTTACATATTCAATTAATGCTATGTTTTTGCTTATTTGTTAGTTGTCACGTTATGTTGTGTATGTTGGACCCCGTCTCCGAGGCCCAACATTCGAAAACACACAAGCATAGAAGACCCAAAACTGACAACAAACTGACCTCAATTTGGGTAACTCGCAAAAAGGAAAATCAGATCGGCTTTTTAAAGGTATTTATTCCTCATATTCTAACGATTCTAACGTCACTGAAAACGTTCAATTTGGATTAGAAATGAAAAATTATGCTCAAAATACTGTCTGAAGAAAAACAATCAAAACCGACGCTCTACCGACTTCATGCCAGAGTTATAAAATCTTAGAGGCTAAATTGTCGATCGGTTCCTTCATAAAACTTGTAAATTTACGTCTCTAGTTTAATTTAAAACAAGAATCGACCCGATCGGAGCTCTATAGCTCAAGATATTTCAAAATCATTGAAATATATTCAAACTTTATTGACCGACCATCACACTTTGTTTCAAAATACTTTTTATAATTTAAAAGTAATACTGAAAAATCATGTATAAAAAGATAGAAAATTTTCTTAGGAATCTATCGCTTCAAAAATGAGGCCGAACGGAGGTCTGTACAAAAAGTTATGGCCAAAAGAAGGAAGAGGGGTCGGTTGGTCAAGAACCGACCCCAAACGCCTCGGCTCGCCCAAGGGCGAGCGATCAGAGCGCCAGGGCGCTCACATGCCGAATGCCTTGGGCGCTCGTCGAGTGACCTGCCCAGCGATCCGACCTATCAGGCTTCAAACCCTCATAACTTTTGACTTCGAGCTCCAAATCAGACAAGGTTTGATTCATTGGAAAGCTAAGAGACAACTCTACCATTTTCAAGAAGGATCTAAGAGCAAGCTCGGCTTCTAAAGAAATCAAAAGTTAACTCCAAGACCGATCGACTAGCTCCTCATAAATAATACCCTAACTTGCAATTACCATAACTTTTGACCTAGGACTCCGAATTTAACAAACTTGGTGTCTATGGAAAGGTAAAAGAACGCTCTACAACTTCCATGAAGATCACCGATTCAATTTCCAACTCTGTAAGGGTCAAAAGTGGACTCAAATCTCTTTGCTAAAATCTGTCATTTAGACAGCACCAGGACTTAATTCTAACAACTCTTAGCTACCAAATAACACACTCTAAAATAGCTCATACTACATCGAGGAAAGCTCTACAGCTTTCCTAACACCCTCAAGGAGTCTAAATGATCATATTCAACATATAACAACCCAGCAGCAACTCAATGATCAAAAGACTCATACATATACCCTTTTCAAGGTCAAGCACAGATCGCAAATCAACAAATTCACATGATGAAGAGGGTACTGGAGCTCTCAATCTCTTTATTAATCATTCAAGAGTTCAATCATTTCTTTAATTACATATCGGCATATTCATCAAGAATCAAGTACAAAATACAAAATATGAGATGCTCAATGCTTGATATGCTTATAAAGCTATTCCAAAATGCTAGTCACTAACTTAATACAAAGTGTCTTGAATTCTTGGAGTTATGCCCGATGTCTTGTAAGGTTCCGCGTTCAACTAGAATTTGCACCTGAGGAGGGAGAATGGGTTGAGCAAACACGGCCCAGTGGCTAACACCCTCATAGCCATCAAGTAATGAGCCATACAACACATAATCAAGAATCCATAATATTTGCAATTAACATAATATGCATAAATACCCAACTTTATCACATAAGTCATAATTAACCGAACTCATCACATAAAGCATAACATGGGATCTTTTATCAATTAAAACACATAATATGCATCATATACTAAAAAATGATTAAATGCACACAATTGGCTCGAGAGTTCCATAAACAAGACGGATAAACCGAAGTTTATCATAAACAAGACGAGTCCGATTTCTCAGGATCTCGTGACCTCAAGCGGACAGCCGGGAGAAGGCTTTGGGTCATCGTGCACGAGACTAACAATACAGGTTCTCTCTTGCCCAAACACAATCAATTTATGCTCAATATTCAAATGCACAAATGACATTTGTATGCTTCTTTCATTTTTATCAAATCATCACAATCTCATACTTTTCATTCATATCAACGGAAATATATCCATTTCATCACACACTTTCAAATACATACACAACTCAACATGTACGAAATTTAACAAGGATTACACACATAGGGCATTTGCCCATCACACAACAACTACAAAAATGTTACCCACCTAATGTCGAAATCTGAATTCAAGATTGCCCATCCTCCTTGTCTTGAGTGGGGTTTTCTTGATTTCCTTCAATCAAACCATACTCCATTCAATAAATACATTCTAAAAGAAAGGCATAACATTCATAAAATCAAGCAAAGGTAAAATAAACTTTAACCTAACCTACCCATAAGCCATCTATGGTAGAATAACCAAAACCTTAGCTTAGAAGTCCAAAAGAAAAATCCATAGATCTTACCCTTCTCTTCAATCTTTCTTCAATCTCTACACAAACCCTAACTTCCATTATATCTCATACTTTAATATAATATAAGCAAGGATAAAACTTACCTCCAACAAGTAGTTTCTCTTATTTTTCTTCTTCTTTCTTCCTCCCTTCAAGCTTCCTACGACTCTCCCTTTTCGTCTTGGCCGAAAACTCTCTCCTTCCTTAACTTACGTTTTTGCTTCTCTTTTCTTTCCTTTGGTCTACAACAACTTTGCTTCCTCTCCTTAACTACTTAATTCATTTATTCTCATCTTTAAAGCACTCTTCAAAACTACATAGTTTTGATACTTCTCTTAAAGCTCACTTGCCACCTTGGGCTCTCCTCCTCACAAGCCCACTACACAATAATCCACTTATTTCTAATCCCCCTTCTTCTTATTCCATTTATTCCTAAAGCTCATTCCTCCAACACAATTCTAATCCTTCATTTTAATTCCCAACTTCTAATTTCCAATCCTACCTACTAATTGCAAAACTCAACAAATATATATATATAATTAAACAATTAGAGAAAAATAAATAAATAAATAAATAATTAAAGTAAACGAATAATAATTAAATCAATAAATAAATAATCAATAAATTAAAAAAAAAAGAATTTGGGGCCAACAGTGTATATATATTGTTTTATTGTAATGACAAATTATGTTTTTTGAAAAAATATTAAAGTTGAGAATTATAATGTTTCTCAATTACAGTTATCTTAAATTGAAATAATTGAGTGACACATAGAAGGAATCGTGTCGTTAGATGACTTGTGATCACCATAATCCCAAAATTTCAATTCATTCAAGTTTGATGATTTTGATAGATTCAATATATGGTGCACACTTGTATTGTTAGATCATCAAGTTATAACCAATGTTTTAAAAACCCCTTCGGACCTTCCGGTCCGACCGGAAAACCTCTGAACCGTTCATTGGTCCGGTTCGGTTTTACCTACTAACCTCTCTGTATAAAAACCGGCCGGTTTAATCTTTTTCGGTCAGATCGAACGGTCCGGTCCGGTCCGATTTTTATTTATACCTTTGTTGAGCGGCGACTGAGGCTCGGGAGCTGAGGTGAGCGTGTCCGTCGACTCGATGATGGAGTTGGATTGGCCGGGGAGGAGAAGAAGAAGCGTTGGGAGGCGAAGATGGTGGCGAGATTAGGAGGAGAGTCGATGTCAAAGTCGGAGTCGGTGTCGGTGTCGGAGGAGATGGAAGAGTTGCTTGAGTGAGTGCTGAGGGACTTGGAGGTGGAGGTAGAGGAGAAGTCATAGACAGTGTTGAAGTTCTTGGTCATGGTTGAGGTTTCATCTTCTTCTTTGGTGGGCAATGGATGTGAGGATGAGATTGTTGTGGGCAGGCATTTGAGGAAGCTCTTCTAAAAGATGGTAGACATCTAAGCTCTTGGTAGTTGTGCCATCGGTGCTGGGCAGGCATTTGAAGAGCCAAGGAAAGTAATAACATTTTCTTTTTAGTTTTGATTTGTTTAGTGAGGAGCGGCGAAAGAAGAAATGGAAAGATCCGGAATCCGTGAGCTTAAATTTTGTGTGGTTCAGAAATATAATTTTAATTTTAATTATTATTTTAATATTTATATTAAACTTATATTTATTTATTATTAATTCATTATATAATAATAGACATTGATGTATTTTTGTTTCAATAATATATTTTATTTTTACTCATTCTTATAAGTTTTACTTCTTATTTATTATATATCGGTTTTATAGCGGTTCATTACCGGTTGAACCTCTAAACCTTAAACCTTTCCTTCGACCGGTTTAATGTCCGGTCCGGTTTTTAAAACATTGGTTATAACATGACCAAGTGAGAGATTGTTATATTAATTTAATAATTATAAAACATGACTCATATTATTTTATTTGATTCTAATATAAAGTTGGCTCAAAATAATGATTATTGGGCTTGTAAAGAAAATGAGAATCATTAGGGTTAATTAATAAAAAAAACCCTTCGCTCTCCCTTCAGTTATAAAATGTTAACAAATATCAAAATTAGTATGTTCTTGTGCTATTAAAAAGTACAATGAAAGGAAAGAAGGTGAGAATAGATAAAGTTGTTACAAAAAGAAGATATTTGCGAACAAGAAAGGATTACATGGGTATGGATCAAGGTTAATATTTCTTTCTTTTTGTTTTTATCATGAATCTTAGGGTTTGAATTCTAGATGATTTTGGATGAATTCTATGATTGAAATATTGCTTAATTTGTTAAAGTTTAAATTTACAGCTTAAACCCACAGGAGTAAAGTAATAGATCGCAAAGTTCAGTAAGCAGACCCATTTAGTCGTGTCAGAGATACACAGATGTTGGACCCAACAAAAGATCTTGCAAATGGAAGTTTAGTTAATAAAGCGTACAGATCAGTAACAGAAGAATTCAAAATGGAGAACATATTTACAAGCATTATTTCCTATGTCACGAGAAGGCATCAAGACGAGATGTTCTGCACGACTTAATATTTTATTCCAATATTTGGTCGTCTTCTTGTTGTCCTCTGGTGCGAAAAGTGAACAACTTTTACGAGTAATATATTTTAGTTTTAAGTCATTTGGCTCTTCATCATCTAACTCTCTTGTCCTTGAAGCTACTTGAACATATTCTTTCTTGACGTCTATCGTCAGTCGTTTCTCAGAAACTGCTTATCAGGATGACTATAATTGCAACACTGTTTTAAAGCCTATTCGTACCTGAAATCACTTTTTACAAGATTGTTCAGAGCTCTTCATCGATCAACTGAGGTACTTCCTTGTATCCAACAAGTTCCCGTAGCACGCAGTTATGGCAGACTATGACAATTCAACAATGGTGGACATAAACAGCAGGATCATGGGACTAGCCATGATAATCCTATTCTTGGTGGTGATTTCCATTCTCTTTCACCTGTTTCCAGAATGGTTTAAGTGCGTTATTATCACTGAAGAAGAACCCTTTAGACCTCGGCAACGTTTAGTGTTTTCTTCCACCCGCCATGAGCCTGTGAAAAAAGGGTTAGATCCATCTATTCTCAGGTGCATACCACTAGTGGTTTTCCAGTCCAATGATTGCAAAGATAGATTGGATTGTGCAGTTTGTTTATCTGAAGTGTTACCAGGAGAAGAGGCCAGGTTCCTTCCTAAATGTAACCATGGATTCCATATTGATTGTATAGACATGTGGCTCCAGTTCCATTCCACTTGTCCTCTCTGTCGAAACTCACTGGCACCATCAACCACACAATTAGCCAGTCATAACAACAGCAATCATTTGGGAGATGAGAGTCAAATTTCGGAGGAAATTTTTTCTTCTGTGTGTCCACCAGATCAATCCTCAAATGACACCAATGTGTTCTCGGTGGACCATAGTCAAGTCATTGTCAGTGACAATGGTTGTGCTTGCTTGAATGAACACATTTCAACTGTGTCGCCATTATTGCCACCACCACTATCGTCACCATCATCGCCTTGTTTTTGTTGTTCTTCTTCTTCTACTACAACTATTACTGCTTCAGTTGGCACTAGACATCTGGCAGACGAAAAAATTGTAATTGATGTTCCTATGCAAACTAGATAAAGCTCAGACGAGGAAACAAAACTGATGTCACTGAATACGCATTTCAGCCTTCAAGGGAGGGTGGCCCATTTTAATTCTTATAATAGTTCCATTGAGGTTTAGCCATCGAGCATAAAAGATTGGTCTCATTCTAAGTCTCCACGGTTGCCTGAAGATGCTTGCTTTACCTGTCTTTGTTAGACTGGTTTGTTTCGGACGTTGAAGACCATGATAACAATAATGTTTTAGCATCAGGAATTCAAAGTTCTTCCTTAAAGGTGATGGAAAAAACTTGTGAGCAATTTCACGTCAGTAGGTGACTTTGGATTCACACAAAAAAAAGAAGAGAGAAATTTTACAAACAACTCTGTTGTTGTAAGTAAGAGAAGTAAGAGGCCCACTCGCGAAAGATAAAACCTGGAAACCATTTTCGTTTGAATGTCAATACAAAAAGTTCGTCTGCAAGTAGTGTTACCATATATCAACTATGGCTTCCTATATCTGGATTAAAAAAAATGATTTTCCTTGTAGTTCTACTCGTACCTACGTTAAGTCCATGATTATGGGTATGGCTTACTTCTTCATGTAAAAAAAAAAAAATTAATATAAGAAGAACTAGTGCCTTGCAGAAAAGTTCACGTACATATATAAGAGCAGAGAAATCAGATCATTTTAAGTGGAAAACGATATCATATATTAGGACGAGGGATAATATTGCAAATGGCGATGAGAATAAGAAACTACCTCAAAGACAAATTGATCGTGTAAGTGTAGCACATGAGGAGAAACTTAGTATTTATTAGTATATACAGACAATCCCTATACACCGAGTTCTTGTTTTGGCTGACGAGTAAATAGGGATGCCATCCAAATTTTTTAAAATAATTTGTTTAAAATTAAAAATATAGAATAATTTATTTTTTAATTAAATCATGATTTAAGTTATCTAGACCTAAATTTATCCAAGATCCAATTTTTTTAAATAAAGCGATATTATCGTTTCGCTTAAAATAATTTGAATATCGAATTTATTTGAGTCTGAATTTGATAAGTCGATTTATTAAAAACAACTAAATTTAAACTCATTGGTTAAAACTTGTCATCCCTGATAATAAAGAATGTAGAACATTTTTTGGCAGACTCTCTCTCCACATTTTGATGGGTAAGGTTTCGTGGTAAGTCTCATCAGTTCATCAGAAGTTATGAGATAGCTGAGCGAGACTATACAATAGAGTGGAAATTGATCCGACAATAATGGCCACTACTTGCCACGGCCTTCTTCCTCCTTTTGTATTAAAACTCCTGCATACACCAAATAAGCTAACCAGAAGTGGCTGCATGTCCACAAGATTGAAAGCGCTTCCAAATCTAAGCTACAGAGTGTGCATAGAGTACTAAAGACGGTAAGTAAAATTCAAAGTTTCAAACAGAGACTTTATAAACTAAAATGAGCATAAGACTATTAAAAAAAAAGAAAAAAAGAAAAGCAAATCGTCCATCAAAACCCATCAGCAAAAGAGAAGGAGAAGCATGGGGTTGTGATGGGTAGAGTCTGGTAACTAAATACCGACAGGAACAACATAATTCTTCTACTTCTCACGGACTCAATTGGGCAGGCACATATCGATAACGTAAAGTTAGACTTACATGACCCTTTTCTATTTTGGGTTTGTAAGAAGATTCTCGTTTTATTTAGTTGGAATAATAACCATGATTAATGTTAAACAATAATAAATAATTTTAAATATATAAAATAATTTAAATAATATTGATTACAAGGATTATGAAAAGCGCCAAAACAATAATTTGTAGATTGTTGTAATACATACATGTATGGTGTGGATGACTAGGTACATACTATTTATGTACTTTATTCAATGATATAGACTTATCCTCTTCTCTTCATTTATTCTATTCATGTACTTACTTTATTACTTAGGCTTTTCTCATTCTCTCATTAAATGTAGTACATGTACAAAAGTCCTATATAAGGACATGGGATTTCACTTTGTAAAGATACGTTGAGAAATAATAAAAGTTCATTCTGACTTATTTCTTTTCATTCTCTTGTTTATTCCTATTTGGGTATTTTATTTACAACACGTTATCAGCACGATCAAGATTCTATTGACGTAGCAAATTTCCCAAGCACAATCAAGATCTAAAGGTGAAGGAAGCTTTCCTCATTTTCTTTGACGTCACAAGGTAAAGAATTTAGTATCTTTTATTTATTTTATTTTTGCTTTCATACTACTTGGAAGATATATATATATATTTATATATATATTTGTTTTATATCTAATTTTTGTTATTTCTTCTCAAGTAGTTTACCATGTCAAATCTCACAAAGCTTGAGTTCGTTGCCCTTGATATTTTCGGGAAAAATTATCTTTCGTGGGTACTTGATGCCGAAATCCATCTTAATGCTGAAAATCTCGGAAATACTATTAAAGAAGAAAATCAAGCATCCGAGCAAGATCGCGCAAAAGCGATGATTTTTCTTCGTCTCCATCTTCACGAAGAATTGAAAACCGAGTACCTCACTATTAAGGACCCATTAGTTCTTTGGAAGAATTTAAAAGAAAGATTTGAACACCAAAGAACGGTGATTCTTCCAAAGGCTCGATATGAGTGGATTCACTTACGTTTGCAAGATTTCAAATCCGTAAGTGAATATAATTCAACATTATTTAAAATTAGTTCCCGATGGAATTATGTGGAGAGAAAATTACCGATGCGGATATGTTAGAAAAACATTTTCAACTTTTCATGCCTCAAATTTGCTCTGCAGCAGACAATATCGAGAGCGTAGATTCACAAAGTATTCGGAACTAATTTCTTGTTTACTTGTGGCTGAACAAAACAATGAACTCTTGATGAAAAACCACCAATCTCGTCCAACGGGTTCAACACCATTCCCCGAAGTGAATGCTGCTTTTTCTCATGGCCGTGGAAGAGGTCGTGGTGGTAGAAGAGGTCGTGGTCGTGGTAGGAATAATTGGACTCATGGAAATCATTCTTCCAATTTTGAAAACAGAGGGATTAAAAAGAAATCAATGACATGGGTCAGAAATGAAGAAAAATCGGAAAAGAATGATAAGGGGAATAATAATGACAATATTTGTTATCGATGTGGAACTAAAGGCCACTGGTCTCGAGTCCATCGCTCCAAAGCATTTAGTTGAACTTTACAAGGCATCATTGATAGGAAAAGGGAAAAATGTTGAAGTGAATTTATCAGAACCTGTTAGTCCTACATATGAATCTTCCTTAAACGCAAATTTTGATGTTTCGATTTTTCAAGATTATTGTGGCAATGTTTTGGTGATGATAAAATGTTTGAAGATACTTTTATTTAATATGATCTCCATATGTAATCTTTTATGTTTTAATATAATTTCTACATCTCTATTTTGTAATCTTTTAGTTGTTATTATTATTTTCTAATACTTAGAATATTTTAATGTCACTAGATAATTCAAAATCAACTTGATAACATGGAAGATGACATATGCTTAGTGGACGATGGCACTACTCACACAATTCTTTGTGATAGAAAATATTTTCTACAATTAACGTTAGCGGAAATCAATGTCAATACCATTTCTGGTTTTGTAAATGTAATTGAAGGCTCTGGAAGAGTCCATATTATGTTCCCAAATGGAACAAAATTATACATCGATGATGCATTATACTCTAGTAGATCCCGAAGAAATCTATTGAGTTTTAAAGATATACGTCATAATGGTTATCACATTGAAACAACAAATGAAGGGGATGTGGAATATCTTTATATTACATCTATTATTTCGAACCAGAAGTTCATATTGGAGAAATTTTCAAGTTACTCATCTGGTTTATATTTCACAAAGATTATGATGGTCGAATCAAATTTTATGCATCAAAAGGGCTCAGATCCTAAAACATTTATAATTTGGCATGATCGACTTGGTCATCCAGGTTCTACCATGATGCGACGTATAATTGAAAATACACATGGACATCCATTACAAAATAAGAAGGTTCTTTTGCCTAATGAATATTTTTGTTCTTCTTGTGCTCAAGGGAAATTGATTATTAGGTCATCTCCTTCCAAGTTACCTTTTGAATCTCCCGTTTTCTTGCAAAGGATACAAGGAGATATTTGTGGCCCTATTCATCCTCCATGTGGACCATTTCGGTATTATATGGTTTTAATTGATGCTTCCACACGATGGTCACATGCTTGTTTACTTTCATCTCGTAATATTGCTTTTGCCAAATTTCTTGCTCAAATTATAAAGTTACGATCAAGTTTTCCTGATCATCATATTAAGTCAGTACGTTTAGATAATGCAGGTGAGTTTACTTCCAAATCTTTCTATGAATATTGTATGTCTATTGGAATTGATGTTGAACATTCCATAGCCCATAATCATACTCAGAATGGTTTAGCCGAATCTTTTATCAGCGTTTACAACTTATTGCTAGACTATGCTTATGAGATCAAAACTCCTGCATCTCTTGGGGACATGCCATAATGCATCTTTGCGTCTTTGGTTCAGATCCAACCGTTAGCATATCATAAGTTTTCCCATTGCAACTTGTTTTTGATCAACAACCAAATATATCTCATCTTGAATTTTGGTTGTCTTGTATATGTTCCCATTAAGCCTCTAAACGTATTTAAAATGGGTCCCCAACGACGGGTTGAAATTTATGTTGGTTTTGATTCTCCATCTATCATTAGATACCTTGAACCCCAAACAGGCGATCTTTTTAGAGCAAGATTCTTAGATTGTAAATTTGATGAATCCTCTTTTCCGACATTAGGGGAAACAAAAGGTCTTGAATCAAAAGCACAAGAAATTTGTTGGAATACACCAACTTTGTCAAATCTTGACACTCCCACAAATCAAAGTGAACTGGAAGTTCAAAGAATAATTCATTTGCAAAATGTGGCAAATCAATTGCCTGATAGTTTTGTTGACACCAAGAGAGCTACTGAATCTCACATACCAGCTGCAAATGTTCCTTCACGACTATTTGTCCCTACTGGAAACTCTGTGGGTATAGCAGTCAATGAATCTAAATTACGCCAAAAACGTGGGAGACCTATTGGTGCAAAGGATTCTGCTCCTCGTAAGAAACGAGAATCGAAAAATGTTCGAATTGACACTTCAGAAGAGATCCAAAACAATCAACAATTGCATATTTCTCAACAATCAACCCTGTAAGTGGTTCCGTGCGGAAAATCATGAGATATCTTTAAAATCTAGAAATTGTTGGGAAAGAAATGAAGTTGTTGTTGATCATGTATTTGCATACGCAATTGCCTCCGATATAGTAAATGAAAATGAACCTGAGCCTCAAACTGTAGAAGAATGTCGACATAGAATTGATTGGCCTAAATGGAAAGAGGCAATAAAAGTCGAATTGGACTCATTAGTCAAACGTCAAGTATTTGGATCGATAGTCCAGACACCCGAAGATGTTAAACCTGTTGGGTATAAATGGGTTTTTGTACGAAAAAGAAACGAGTCAAATGAAATTGTAAGATACAAGGCACGGCTTGTTGCACAAGGATTTTCACAAAGACCGGGTATAGATTAAGAAGAGACATATTATCCTGTTATGGATGCAATTACATTTAGATATTTAATTAGTTTGTTGGTCTCTGAAGGTCTCGACATACATCTAATGGATGTTGTAACTGCTTACTTTTATGGGTCATTAGATGATGACATCTACATGAAAATCCCTGAAGGTTTCAAGATGCCTGATGCTTATAATACAAAACCTCGGCAAATGTACTCTGTTAAACTACAAAGGTCCTTATATGGATTAAAACAATCTGGACGAATGTGGTACAATCGCCTGAGCGAATATTTATTGCAAAATGATGTTGTTTGCCCTTGTGTTTTTATAAAAAAAATGAACTCTGGGTTTGCTATAGTCGCAGTTTATGTTGATGACTTAAACATTGTAGGGACTCCTGAAGAGATCTCTATAACTGCTGATTTTTTTAAAGAATGAATTTGAAATGAAGGATCTTGGTAGGACAAAATTTTGCCTTGGATTTCAAGTTGAACATTTAACAAGTGGAATTCTTCTTCATCAATCAGCTTATATTGAAAAGCTATTAAAACAATTTAATATGGATAAATCTTATCCATTGAGTTCTCCAATGGTTGTTCGTTCACTGATGTAACAAGAGATCCGTTTAGTCCCACGGAAGACGATGAATAAGTTCTTGGACCGAAGTTCCATATCTTAGTGCAATAGGAGCACTTTTATATTTAGCAAATTGCACTAGACCGATATAGCTTTTGCAAGAAATTTACTTATGAGGTTTAGTTCCTCCCCGACACGGAGGCATTGGAATGGAGTGAAACATATTTTTCGTTATCTCCGTGGCACATCTGATATGGGATTGTATTTCCTAAAAGGAGTTAAATCAGAATTGATGGGTTATGCTGATGCTGGATACCTATCTGATCCTCATAAAGCTCGATCACAAACTGGATATGTTTTCACTTGTGGTAATATCGCTATTTCATGGCGATCGAGAAAGCAAACAATTACCGCTACCTCATCTAACCATTCTGAAATATTGGCCCTTCATGAAGCAAGCCGTGAATGTGTATGGTTGCGGACCATGATACAACATATCAGGAAAACTTGTGGGTTGTTTGTGGAAACTGGCAAGCCAACATTATTGCATGAGGATAATGAAGCATGCATTTCTCAAATTAAAGGTGGTTTTATAAAGGGTGATCGAACTAAGCATATTTCTCCAAAGTTTTTCTACACACATGAACTATTGAAGAAAGGTGATGTTGACATTTGTAAAATTCGCTTCAAAGGACAATCCAAGTGATCTGTTTACAAAAGCATTGCCAACTTCAATCTTCAAGAAGCACGTGCACAATATTGGGATGCGTCGACTTAGTGAGTTTGTTTGAGGGGAAGTAACTTTCCTATGAATCTTGCACTCTTTTTCCTTCGCTAAGTTTTATCCCACCGGGTTTTCTTGGCAAGGTTTTAACGAGGCAAAATAGTCATCAAGGGAAGTGTTGTAATACATGCATGTATGGTGTGGATGACTAGGTACATACTATTTATGTACTTCATTCAATGATATAGACTTATCCTCTTCTCTTCATTTATTCTATTCATGTACTTACTTTATTACTTAGGCTTTTCCCATTCTCTCATTAAATGTAGTACATGTACAAGAGTCCTATATAAGGACATGAGATTTCACTTTGTAAAGATACATTGAGAAATAATAAAAGTTCATTCGACTTATTTCCTTTCATTCTCTTGTTTATTCCTATTTGGGTATTTTATTTACAACATAGAATTTGTTTTAATAATTTAATTTAATTAGAATAGTATAAAATAAATTAAACAATGTCTACTCTTTTAATATTTTTTAAATTAATGTCAAACTTTTATAAGTTTTCAATTTTGTGAGTAAATTATTAAAATTATATGAATTAATTCAGAAAGTTATCTTTGCTGATATGATATGACGTATTTACTAAATGTTACATAAATATCTATCTATTAGTTATATTAGTAAAATTAAAGCTAGCTTTGACCCAATTTATATGCAAAATGTTTGCTAACAACGTTTGAACCGTGGTAGTAATGTTTTTGTTTATAGTCTTGCGATTAGAGTCACTAAAAAAAACCAATCTTGGAGTATCTAACTGAGGAATTGCCTGTGGAGTTGTCCAACTACGTACGTACTAAATTCCATTGACTTACTTATCTTAAACTTAATTAGTTCCCAATTTTTAAGTTTAAGCTTCTTTACTCTATCCTGACAACCGATGAAGAAGGACAAAACATAGATTACATTGGCAATTACAAGGAAACATACAGCCGGATATATTGGAATTAACGTGCATGTTTTTCTTAGATAATGATGCTCTCAGTCAATTGTTTCTTCTTCTAAGTTCTAACCAATAACAGAAACAACAAAAGCAAGACGTAAGTCCTCTTGTTGGTGTATATATATTCTAACAAGATTGCAATCGACAGTCTGGAAGAAAAGATATCATACAACGTGCGTCTTCGCGAGTTTGATGAAATAAAAATGTGTTCTTCCGTTGGATTCGTGAACATAGAAAAAGCATATGTCTGTGGGTTTTAAGAAAGGGATTTTTCCATTTTTGGTACGTTTGGAAGGAGTTATGTATGTGGTGTGACGTGTGTATGTATAGACAAAATGTTGAATTTTTAAACAACCCAATTGCCAAAATAAGCTAACAATCATTGAGAAACCCAAAAGCAATACAAAATTTAGCTGTAAATTTAGAAAATTGCATGCGATGGTAATGGTAGTGCCAAAACTTGTCCAAAATGAGAAGGAAACTCCATCTACTCCGAATCTTGTGATGTTTTCTATTTTGGACTTCAAAATTTGATTGCTCTCATTTCAATTTTTAATTTAAAAAATACAAAATATTAAGAATACCAAATCTCGTATACAAATATTAAAGATGTAAAAACTACTTCATAATACTCAAAAAATTTAATTGATCTTTAAACTTCAAATGAATAAATTTTAAATAATATACACTTAAAATAATCACGTAATTTTTATTATTAAAAATATTACAAAATAACTTTACCAAAATATAAAAGCGTATAAAGTATTTAAAAATATTTAACCTTTTAATATTTTTTAATTTAGTGTAGATCAATCTTTTAAATCCTTAATAATTTACTTCTTTAATGACATAACATATTTACTAAATATCAAGTAGATGTCTACTTAAACAAAAATTAACATTTTGAATTGAATTATTAAGGTTTTAAAAATAATTACTCAGTTAAAATTTTTAAAATTTAGATATTAAAATAAAAATTACAAAAGTTCAAAACCTGCTAAGATTATAGTATCCCTACATATAGACATATATATATTAGTTTAACTTGTTTGAACAGGTATATTTTGGAACCTTCCGTCGCCGAGTCAATTCAAAAGCAAACAGTACACTGGTAATCATTTCTCTTCACCAAAACCTGCCGCGATATCTGTTAAAAATAATCCTATCCAGTTATGTCTAATACTCAAAGTCACATTACCTGAGTAGTTGGATAAAATTAGACGATTTCTAAATTTATTTTAATATTTAAAATAATATCATTTTCTATATTAGGCATAATTAGGTGGTCTCTATATTTCTGTTCAACCGCTAGAACGATATATTTTAGACATTAAATAAAATTAAATAGTTTCTAAACTTATGTTCAACAGTTAAAAACAACATTAATTTAGACAATAAATAAAATTTAACAGAATTACTTTGAACAGAAGATTCGAACTTAATTTTTCACAAATAACAAAAATAATGTGCCATTTTTTAATTTTTAAGCTGTGACATATTTTTATTGGAATCTTTTGTATTCATAATTCATGAATGATAAAATTATTTTGATTTTGATTTTAATTATAATTTAAAATTATTGAAATTTATCCTTACATTATATAAGTAGCTCTTGTTTATCTTTTTTGATCGAATTAAGAGATGAAAATCAGCTTAAATATCAATTTAGATTAATGCAAGCTGCAAGTATTTTGGCTAACATAAAATGAGTTGCAAAATATCTACAATAATTACGTGAGGGTGTTTGTGTAAATTAATAATGAGGAGAGGACAGGATGGATCCGCGTAAGACGTATGAGCAACTTGTGTGCCTGAAGTCAACAGAGACATCCAAAAGTCTGCACGACCCACCCGCCCACCGTCTATGACGCCCACACCCCCCGGTTAGTGACTTTATCATTTTCTTATTTTTAATTAATGTATTTAATTTCATGGCCGACTACACTATTTGCCTTTATATACCTTGTGCCCGAATTTTGGTCGTAATATATCTGAATTCAGCACAGTTCAAACAGCTACGGTTTTGGTCTTCTCTTCCCTTTTAAAGGTAAAAGATGCAAACTTTATCTTTCTTCCCGCAGATCGTGAGATCAGGTTGTGTTTCCCTCAAGAATTTTCGATGTTTGTTGTTTGGTTGCTGAGAAATTTGTCGAGGAATTGAAAATTCTGATTAATTTGTTTGTTTGACTACTAAATTCATCCCTTTTGTTCTTGAAATAAAGAAAGGTTTCTGTTTTTTCACCAGCAAGCAAAGAAGCCTCTTTTTAAAGGTCTTGACTGCTGGATCTCTATGATTTGCACTTGATTATTAGATCTTTGTCCGTTGGTGTTTGATCTTGTGGAAAAATTCTCTCTGTTTCTTTTCTGATCGATTAGGAGCTTCCTGATTTCAACTTTTCAGTTCTTTTCCAATTACTGTTCAACGTGATCTTTTTTTCACACTTTCATGATCTAAATCTGAGAGTTTGGTATTCAGATTAACTTGGTAGAAGAAAATTGAAGGAAATGGCACTGGTCTCAAGATCAAGGTCAACACTGAACCCAGACGCTCCACTCTTTATACCTGCTGCTTATCGTCAAGTGGAGGATTTTTCACCCGAGTGGTGGCAATTGGTTACTACTTCAACTGGGTACCGCAATTACTGGCTCAGTCAGCATCAGGATGTTGATGGTTTCTATGATGATAATGCTGTGGATGATGGATTTGATGCTAGTAATGTAGCAGACTTGCTGCCAGATAATTTTGATCTCGATGCTGGTGATGATTTCCTTCCTTCGGAGGTTCAATTCGAGGAGTTTGTGGAGTCTTATGAGAACGAAGTTGAGATCATATCTCCCCTGATTCCCGTGGGGCTGCAGAAAGATGGTATGGCTCAACTCTATGCATGATTGTTGAAAATCTTGCGTTAAAGCATGCAGGAACTTGAATGATATGTTTAATTAACTTCATTAAATGGTTATTTTTTCATTTGTATGATAGGAATTGAAATTGGAGCTGAGGCAACAAAGAATGTTGAAATCTTGGGATGAAATCAGTCTAGTAGCGCCTCCTCTGGATGAACATAGATCAGCCCTATCATTTCGGATCGCAGTTTATTGAATTAGTGTAGTCTGTGACTTCTGTACAGAGCAAGGTTGGAACTCATGCGTCTGTCCTTGTTCATGCTCATGTAATATTTTTTACTTGACCAAAGTAATTGTTTGTAAACCTAAAATGTAGAAAAAGAATGTAAATTTTTAGCAAGGCAAGAAAAGAAATTGTGCTTCTTTTGCATTCAGCTTGTGATTGTCTACAGATTCTGCAATAAGATGATCTGTTCATAGTTTCAGCTTCGTCAAGAACTGATGTAAACAAGTACCCTCTCAGATCGAGGCCTCTTGCCTGAAATCCTTGGTACAATGCATAGTGATCTTTTACAATTAACCGCGCAGCACTTAATTGAATGTCTCACAATTAAGTCGGTTTTTTTTCCGAATGTTAGGAACGAAGCTAGCACAAGTTAGTAGAGATGTAACATCAAACAAGAACAATGCTTTGATTTTTCAAGAAACCTTTACAATTAAGGGTCGCCGGTCGTTGGTAAAAGAAGTCCGTTACAGTAGACATACATCGGGTTTCTTCTTTAGGTCAATAATTGAGCCTCATCCAAGTGATAATTCAAACACTTTAAAGGCATATTATTAAGCAATAGCTGGTAATCTGACCGTAGGCTCATACTTCATACCACTTGTTATGGTAATGTATGTGCGTTGTACACTATGGCGTGCCATTCGATAAATCTTCAACACTTGCCATGTGTCCGGGACATGGCTACTTCTGCTTTTTACACGTAACCCGGACCCTAAGGACTTGTGTGGTGGCACTTCTGGGTGTAATCAAGCCTAGTGTCTGTCCCTCTACGGGATACCGAGGCTTAGTGTCATCGTTCCAACTTCCGAAGTTCATGTCTTTCTGTTTTCTGCTCTCACAAATTTGGTGGAAATTGATCGTCTCTTTGGGTGTCCAGAAGAAGAGGAAGAAGCCAACTCTAACGAGAAAGAAGGAAACACTACAACAAAAATACACATTTCGCGTCGTCTTTGTATAAGATGTCGCGAAATGTTGGATGCTTTCGCGACGTCTTTTTAGACGTCAGGAAAGGTGGGAAAATACGGCGACGTTGAATAAGGACGTCGTTGAATTGCCATGTTTTTTGCGTCGTGTCAGTAGTAGGACGTGACAAAATACCATCCACGACGTCTTGGAGAGTTAGACGTCAGAGAAGGCCTGAAAATTAGCTTTCCCCTGCGGTTTATAACATCAATCTCTGCCGCGTGGTTTATAACATTATCTTAATTTCTGCGTAAATCGACGAAAATCAACATTCATCGCACTCTCCCGTCCCTCTCCCTGGAGCCACCGTCCCTTCCCTCTCCCTTGAGTCATCATATTCTGCAGAAGTTAGGATCCCCATCGAGCCACCGTACCGTCCCTTCCCTCTCCCTGGAGCCATCATCTTCTGTCGCCCTTGGAATCGTTGGAGCCACTCTTTAGCAGCTGACGTGTTTCGCTGCCTCACAAGGGAGTCTTGGTTGAGGTAAGTAATTTGCTTGCGATTCATAAGTGATGATGTTTTAAGGTAGCATGCATTTGAATTGTTCGATGAATGTCCCTTTTCCCGAGTCACCGTCCTTCCTCTCCACCATCAATATGCCCTTTTTCTTCTTCTTTTTCCCGTGACTTGGAAATTAAGCTTTTCCACCTCTAATTGCAAGTACTCTGCAAATGTTAGAATTTACAGTTAAAGCTGATATATATATATATATATATATCCATCATTCCGTTTTATATAACTAATAAAACAGTTGAAGTTTCTTACTTTATTTTCTTTATTGATGATTACATTAGAACGAAATTGAAAAATTCTCAATTACAAAATTTAAAGTTTTTAAAAATGTTATGGGATCCGTTCCGTTCCAGACGGATCCGGCCGGAACGGTCGAAACGGAACGGACAACCACAGTACCAGCCAAAAATATCGGCGGCATCGGTGGTTTCGATCGATCTGGCCGTACCAACAAGATCTTAAAAATACCGGCGGATCTTGTAAAGTTGAAAAAGTGAGGGGACTAAATTGTAAAATTTAAAAATTTAACCCCCCTTAACACTCGGTCTCTCATCTCTCCCCCCATGCAGCCGATCTCATCTCTCTGTCGCGCCACTCCTCCTCACTGCCGTCGGTCACCTCTGCTCTTCCCACCGTCGCCATGGGTCTCCTCCTCATCGACGCTCGCTTCCTTCTCCGATTATCGCCGGCTTCGCTTCGTCATTCGTCAGTTCCTCCACGCAGACCCGATGCCACCACCACCTTCTCCGGTCGTCGCCGCCGCACTACAGCACCGCGACACTCGTTTAGTTTGGTTCTTCACGGTCCCAATTGCTTTGCAGATCGTGCTTAGAGCCATCTCGATCTTTGAGTAAATGCTCTTCCTACAGTGATTTATCTGCTATTAGGTGCTGAACGCCTCTGGTTCTTCCCTAGATTATTTGAATGTAAGAAAGGTGTAGAGAAAATGAGTAAACATGAAAGAGTGGGCTATGGAGAGGACGTTAAGGAATAAGTAAACTAGATTATTTGTCCCGAAACGAATAATGACAACAGCACAAATATATTTAACTTTTGGGACTGAACGTAACAAGAGGTTGAGACTTGAGATTGTCAAAGAGCGGCAAGTTGAGGGAACTTGAGATTGTCAGAGAGCAGTGCCGCTGATGGTGAGCTTTTAGTATTGTGAGGGTGGATAAATACTTAAATTAGAGAGGCAAGTTGATGGGACTTGAAATTGTCAGAGAGCGACAAGTTGATGGTGAGTCTTTAGCATTGTGAGGGTGGATGAATGCTTAAATTATAGACACATTTTAAATTTCATATATTAAAACTTTTAGGGATATTAAATCATAAATATTAAATTATGATAAAATTATTCACTTCTTTAAAAAATTAATATTTATATGTTATTTTTGTAATTTTTAAAAAATTTAGGGACTATTTTATAAATTTAAAAAATATCCCGAAACGATACCAGATTGTTCTAAGACTGCAGTGCAGCTTTAGTTCTAGAGCTCAATCCTGATCTAACCCCTGATATTCGTAACATTGATTTTTAATGCATTTTTTAAGTTTAGATCTTTAACTAAAAAGAAAGTGTTTGTGAGATTAAAACTTTAAGAATTGATAGAGAGTGGATAATTTACTTCTAACTAATTTAAGAGCTTATATGAGATGTATGGGATTTGTAGTCTCTGTCCAATGCTTAGATATCCTAACAAAATGGAGTAGAGAAAAGAAAGAACTAAAAACTCTTATACATAGTGTGAACCATGATGAAATCAAGAGAATGCTTAAGGACTGCTAAGTTAAACTAGTTGTAAATGCAATTTATCTTTCAAACCTTAGTCTAATAAAGAGTTTGAAAGATGTTGATCCTTGAGAAGAATGAATCAAAGTGAAGCCTTATGGATCACAGTTGAGAGTGTTTGATTGTATTATGTATGTGTATGTTTTAAAATAAGAAAAGTCCAAACTTGATGATTAAATTATTTGTTTTCATTAAATATGATGAAAAAGCAAAAGGCTATAATTTGTTTAATCCAAACAATGGAAAGATTGACATTATTAAAGATACTGAATTTAATGAAGAAGCATTTTTATATTAGAGTGATAGGTTTACATTTTACATATTATTAAGGGTTAAATTAGATATAATTTTGCACTTTTATAACATCTTTATAAGCATTATATGATGTTTTTATGTTTAGTTTATTGTCTTATAAGTGATGATTTTAAAAGAGAAAATTTTGAACTGAGTGCAACCTTCTCCATAGTTGTCCAATAAAGGATATTTTTGAGACATTTGGAAGAGAATTGGAAGAAAAAAATAACTTTATAGAAGATAATAAAGGCTGATTGAATATCTAATATTTCAAAAATTAGATAAGTTAGCAAAAAAAAAGAAGCCTAATAGGATATTTAGGAACTTATCACTATATTTTTTACTCCTAACTATAAATACTATTATTATGTTTAATCTAGGGGACTTTGAAGGGTGTATGACATCCACCTTTAGTTTTCATAGTTTTATTCTTTCTTAACATCAAAGGAGGATTAGGAGTAAGATTGGAGGAAACTTTGGTAACTTCTTTAAATCCTTGCTTTATTCTTTCCCTAATGTTAGGATTTATTGATTTATGTTTTGTTTTCAATTATGTTTATTGACTGAAACTCGTAGTTAGTGTTAGTAATGTATCTTAAGGTGGATATTTTAATTATTAATGCATGATTTTATTATTTTCAATTAAATTTATTCTCTTATTGTTAATCATTAAATTTGTAGTTGGCCTCTATATATTCAATTTTATAGATGATATGAAGGACTAAGAGGTGAAGTGGGATCTATACAATAAGAAATTAAACACCTAAAATCTATAAAACTAAAGTATCCTAGACTATTATGATGGCAAATAGATTAACTTTGCTTAATAAGTTTAACTATATTGAATTGTACATCAAGAAGTGATACTGAATATATTTTTATGCCTTAGCATAGGGCAAAGATACATTAGATTAATCTTATGTCAAGCATCATAATTGGAATTATAGCAAAGTGAAAGCTAAAGCCCCACATTTTTTCTTATTTAAATCTCTTCATTTATTTATTGGCATTATATTTTTAAGTTTATTAGTTTAATTATCTTTTATTGATTCTTGTTTTTATTTTATTGATTAACTAAGGTTATAGGATTAGTGATATAGTTCCTATAGGATCTATACTATAGATTTACTATATTTTTAATTGTTGAAGGTTTAGTTAGCAGACTCCATTACCTTCATTAATCATAGATTTTTATTATCAAAAGACCAGTTATCTGAAAAAGTTTTGTTATATTATATGTTCGAGCTATAAACATCAGCCACAATAGTTTTTCATGTCATAACCTTAAAATGTGTACTGTTATAACTATTTCCTTCTTATGGACATGATATATATGTTCTGCTTTATTTTCTTGCTTTGAAATGCTAGTAGATATTCCTTTTAACACTACCAATAACTTTTTCTGATATATGAATGAAAACATCAAATGGAAATTCAAAGTTTGAAAACCTTACATTTTATTAAGATGCAATAGATTGCTTAGCTCCTTGAGTTGGTTCATAGTTTCTCTTAACAGCTGGTCCTGACATATCATTTTACGTTGATGAAGTTGCAAGTCTCTCCCTTTCCATATTTTATAAACCAATCTTTTAAAAGTTAATTTGATTTATCGAGAAACCTACCTATAAATAATTCAATTCAGGCTTTTTGGTTTGCTATTATTTTGCTATGAAAGAAGTTCGGGCTTGTCAATGTCCTCTTACAAGATGATGCTATTGCTTAGGATTAATATGGCATACTCATCAATAGCATCAACCATGTAGAGCACTTCATAACCCTTATGTTAATATAGTTGTACTTGTTGATGTAAATGTTAATGTAGCTGGCCTTGTTGATGTAAATGTTAATGTTACATTTCAGGTATTTTTGAGTAAAAGTTCAACAGATCCTGCACTTGTGGTGTCATTTCCAGTGGTGCAATATCAAGAGGTATTTATGTTGCTTTACCATATGTTTTTTTGGGTATATACTTTACCATATGTTTAGGTGTTGCCATATTGAAAGAACATAATGTTAATTGACTCAAGAACATATACTTAATTGAGTAAGGCTTGTAAGTTAACAGAAAACTAAAGTTAGTAATGGAGAAGCTAAAAGAGATTCATAAGGAGATTTGGATGAAAATATAGGAAGAGTGTTATTAGGACCCTTCTCATCTAAAACTGAAACACTTGGAACCCAAAAACACATAGGCCATTAGAAACACATAGGCCTATTGTTGTCAGTGCCTATTTTTTTCAAAACACATAACCTAGTATGTTGTTACTGCTATTATAGCAAATCATCAATCCTTTTGTTTTTTGAAGATAAAAGATGATAGACAATTTTTTAGGTTGATTACTTACAATGTTTAGGAACCTTTAAACAATCACATTACTTAGCTTTGAGTGATATGGATCAAAAACCTCAAAAGTAGCTATAGAGATTGTATACGGATTAGAAACCTCAAAAGTAGCTACTGTAGTCAATGTCTATGGCTTTGTTGCATTTCTTTATATGCAGCATCCATGCTTCTCTTTCACTCCAATGCGGTTCTCCTCAACCTCAAAAGTAGTTACTGCTGCTTGTTGTCGGTGAGAATCGTTGTCAAATAGCACCTTCTTGTTGTCATAGATGTCAATGAGCTTTTCAGAGCACTAATCTGGTATACGTGTTAGTTGTACTGATTCCATATCCAGTGGCAAATTCTTCAACTTTCCTTCACAGTTTTAGATAATCATAAGCAGGGGCTTGTCAACCCTCAAACATTATTTGTGCATTTCTTAACCTCATACCTTTCTACCGATCCTTCGCTTACTAACATAACATAATGTTTTCATTCTTAGATTTAATTGATAGGTATTTGTTGCTCTATGGACAAGAGTTGGATGAACAGTGTTAGGGTTTCTCGTGAATACATTGATAGAGTAAGGGTGTTTATGAATTTTGTCGTTGGAAAAAAGGGCAAAGAGTGTGACATTGCATGCCCTTGTGCACGTTGTATGAATTGTTATAAGAGATCTCAGACAAATGTGTTTGAACATTTAATGCAATTCGGCAGGGACCAATCATACACCCTCTGGGTTTTACATGGTGAAGTGCCAGCATATAGATTTATGCTTAGGGAAGAAAGGCTTGACACTGCAAATGTTGACATAGATGGGACGGGCATTGATATTAATGAAGGTGATATCGACGAGGAGGATGATGGGACGTAAGCTTTGCTTGATGATGTGGGTACTTTCGTAAATGACTATCCAATTAATCAAGGCAGAAGGAGTCGTCCTACAGGCATTGAACATTCTACTATGGGTGGCTTTCATGAATTGTTGAGTAAAGCTGCTGAAGAGTTGTACCCGGGATGTACGAATTATTCAAAGTTGTCTTTTCTAATGAAGTTGCTTCATTTGAAAGTGTACAATAAGTGGAGCAATAAGTCATTTGACATGTTACTTGATCTATTAAAGGACGTATTACCGAATGGTAAATCTTTGCCGAAGTCCTATTATGAAGCAAATCAATTCTTACGGAGCCTAGGCTTGGGTTATGTGTCGATACATGCATGTAAGTACGATTGTTGCCTATATTGGAAAGAGTAAGAGGACTTGGAAAGTTGTCCCCAGTGTGGAACATCAAGATGGCAAATTAATGATGGCAGGGGTAAGTAGATACCACATAAAGTATTGTGGTAATTTCCATTGCAGTCTATATTACAATGATTATTCATGTCAAGTAAGAACGCTAAAGAAATGACGTGGCATAATGATAGGGCTAAAGGTGACAGTGATAACATGGTTCATCCTTCGGATGGAGAAGCTTGGAAGAGCTTTGATGAGCTATATCCTGAGTTTGCCAGAGAACCACGTAATGTGAGACTAGGGTTAGCAACTGATGGATTCAATCCACCTGGTAATTTGTCAGTTTCATATAGCGTGTGGCCTGTTGTTCTCTTAGAATACAATTTACCCCCTTGGATGTGTATGGATGAGTCATTCTTTATGCTATCGTTGGTTATTCCAGGTCCGAAGGCGGTCGATAGAGACATTGACGTCTATATGAGACCACTAATAGATGAGTTAAAGAAGTTATGGGATGATGGTTTTGATGTATTTGATGTTTCAAAAGGAGAGAATTTCGGATTGCATGCAGCTTTAATGTGGACTATTAATGACTTTCCAGCTTATGGTACTGTTTCTGGCTGGAGCACAAAAGGCTACATGGCATGTCCTGTTTATAACAAGGACAATCCTTCTTGTAAGTTAAGAAGTAAGATTAGATACTTAGGCCATCGTCGTTTTCTTCCTTATAATCATCAATGGAGAAAAAGCAAGAAGTTTGATGGCAAGAGTGATCATCGACATATACCTAACTTCATTAGTGGAGATGATATGGTGGAACAATTAAGTCATGTGCAGAATATATGTTATGGCAAGCACCCCAGCAATAAGAGGAGAAGGAGATTGGAAGGAGAGTTTAATTGGAATAAAAAAAAGTATTCTTTTTGAACTACCATACTGACATAAGTTAAGATTAAGGCATAACCTTGATGTCATGCATATAAAAAAGAATATTTGTGACAATATCCTTGGAACTTTGATGAATGTTGAAGGTAAAACCAAAGATACAATCGAGGCTCGGCTTGATTTGGAAGATATGAATATTCGAAAAGAATTACACTTAATAAGAGCAGCTGATGGAACTATTGTTGGAAAACCTCCAGCATGCTATACAATGAGTACCGATGAGAAAAAGAATTTTTGTGCGTTTGTAAAGCAGGTGAAGTTTCCAGATAGTTACGCATCGAATATATCTAGATGTGTTAATGTTGATGAAAGGAAGATTACTGGACTTAAGTCTCATGATTGTCATGTATTGTTACAAAGCATTCTACCATTAGGAACGCGTTCTATCTTGAACAAAGATGTGACAGGTGTTTTAATGGAGTTGGGGGACTTCTTTCGCTGAATTTGTAGACGAAGTCTGAACAAGGATCAGGTACAGAATAGGTGTCATGAGATTACTTTAATCTTATGCAAGCTTGAAATGATATACCCACCGGCGTTCTTTGATGTGATGGTACATTTGGCTTTGCATTTGCCAAATGAAGCCTTACTTGGTGGACCGGTTGTGTATAGATGGATGTATCCAATTGAGAGGTATAATTTAAATTGATCCTATAACTTTTAAAAGTTAAGTAAATAGTGGCCTATCTAATTATGGTTAATCATTTTTTCAGATTCCTAGGTACACTGAAGGGATTTGTTAGAAATAAAGCACGTCCAGAAGGGTCAATTGCAGAAACGTATGTTGTTAAAGAGTGCATGGCATTCTGTTCAATGTATTTAAAAGGAATTGAAACAAACTTCAACGTGCCAGAGCGAATCAATGATATGGTTGATGGTAGTGACATATCGGTATTCTTCCAACAATGCAAGCCGATTGGTGCTAGCAAAACAATTGCTCTTCCTACAAATGAACTAGCGATTGCACATTGGTATGTGCTTATGAATTGTCCTGAGATTAGGGCCTTTATTGAGTAAGTTTTTCTAACCTTTTTGGAAATTAATATATGTGATAAATAGAGATATCTCATAGAATTGTGACTAAATTTATGATGACCCATAGTGAGCACATGGATGAGCTGATGCAACAAAGTCCATTGCATGTTGACAAGAGACATAGAGAACAATTTTCTTCATGGTTCAAGCATAGGGTGAGAAGATTATTTGTACATGGTGTTCACTAATAATTATATATTATTAACTAATTTTCATTTATTATTATAGATGACGACATTAAGTAGCTCCTGTGAAGGAAACATGTTTGAGTCTTTTGTATGCATTAGCATGTGGACCTCATAGTTTGGTCCACAAGTATACTGTATGCAATACAAATGGCATGCGATTTCGAACTGAAGCCCCTGACATGCGAAGGATAACACAAAATAGTGGTGTTGCAGTGTTAGGAAATTATGGGGAAGATAATATTATATTTTATGGGATGCTGACAGATATTATCAGGCTTGAATATGTTAGAGGTAAAAGTATTGTGCTTTTCAAATGTAAATGGTACGATCTTAGGAATTCGAATATGAGGGTCAACGGCGTTCTAAAAAGCATCAACGTTACTAAGTTTTGATTCAAGGATGACCCATTTATTTTGGCAAACCAAGCAAAACAAGTTTTCTTAGTTGAAGATTTGTTACTGGGTCCAAATTAGCGGATTGTGCAAGAATGTGAAGTTAGACGTGCGTATGATATCCCATTGCATGGTAATGAAGAAGATGCAAATGACGATGAGGAGTCTTCTGAGGCTCCAGTGGAAGTCCAGGAATGTACGTTAGAGTTTTTAGATCACAATGATATTGCTATTGATGTAATAAATAATGTTGTATTGAATTCCGAGCAACGTTTGAATGACGATTTGGATGATTTAGAGACAAGCAGTAGTGAAAATGAATGTGATATTGTATTCGAGGAGTCCACCGATGACGATCATGAATAAATTCTTATTCTGCACTTGAGCCTTTGTTGCTTTATCTTCATTGCTTAATCACATTCTTAATGAACCAATTTTCAAGTCTTATTTTCACACCAGTTAACTTTGTACGTGATGTGCAGTACTTATACGAACCTATTCATATAACAACTTGATTAGTTAGGCTAATAAGAGTTGATGAAAATACTCATCAATAGCATCAACCATGTAAAGGACTTCATAACCCTTCTTCTTCAACTTATCAATGAACTTATATGCAGTATTTTATGCCACCAATAATTATTTCATGCTCTACACTTCATATAGCTGCATTATATGTTTATCAATTTTGGTAGTGAGAATGAATGTAGGCAACAGCAGTATCTTTTTTCTGTTTAGATAAGGATTAATATGTTGTCACCATAATGAACAAGAGAATATGTTTCTGTTGTAACTTGTTCTATAACAAAGCTTGAAACATATGTTTCTGTTGTAACCTGTTCTGCAGATAAACATTTTCAGTTGACATCTTCAGCAACATTGACAGGTAATTCGATGATCTTCTAAACTTTAGATTTAGAGATTTGTAAGAATTGATAGATACCAATAGTTAGGGATCTAATATTAAAGATCCCTAATATGACAGAATTGTAGTGCTTTTTTATCCATTTATTATTGGAGTGAATATAGTGGTTTGCATAGGCCAACTAAGCTAGCTTAAAGATCCACCTTGACTTGCATTTACTTTGAATCCTGCTACTCTTTTGTGGCAGTGCCTAACTACATTAGATTCCAATGTTGTATTTGTTATCCTATGATATTATAATGATCATACATTGGTTATATGTGGTTGTTGTCAGTATTTAGCTAATTGGTATTCTATATCTGATAACTAGATTTATGTTAGTGCTAAGGTTGATTCCATTAAATATAGAGAATTTCTTGATGAGGTTTAAGGTATTGTAAGCTTGCATGTGGCAGTCTTAAAATAAGTGATTGATGTTTTTAGTGTCTTCATTACAAAGTGTACAATTGAGACCTCATAGATAAGCCTTGATTTTGTCCATTGTTCTTCACCTTTTTTTTAAGGCTACAAGAAAAGAATAAAGGATATTTTAGGCTTGTTAGGGTGGAGTGCGGTGATTTAAGCACACCAATCACCCCCTAAAAATTGCATTCCTTTGGCTGAAATCAATATGATTGGTTATACCATTCATTGGTTCACTATTCTATTAGAAATATATTCACACGTCTCTTGGAACTAATTTCTTGAAGAACTTATGGAAAGGTTCAATGATTAGTGCATAGGAATTATAATCTCTCTTTAAGTAGGTTAGGAGAAAGATTTGAATTATAAGTTAGTATCGTCCTAGTTTTTAGTATAGTTGCTTGATAATTTGCATTTTTGTCATGTTAAATTCTTTGTGTTTTATGTACTTTTGGTAGACCCTTGTGATGCTTTACTTGTGTTTTTACGGTAATTTTTATCTTTGAATTTTCTAGGTGACGAAATACAAATGACGCAATTTAGAGTGGAATTAGCTAATATGGAACTTCCAATCGATTAGCTACAGCAGCCAAGTGGGAGACATCGAAAAATCAACTAGGAAAGGAGAGCAATAGGTGGTGTCATTTGAAGGAGATAGCGCACAAAGGAGGAATTAAGGGATTAGAGGAATTAAGGAAGGCAGAAATGGAGAAATGCGTAAGTGACCAAGGGGGAGGAGCCAAGCAAAATTAAAATCAAGTGAATCAAGCAATATACAAAGGAGGCCCACGTTGTTCATTAAAATAGGCCATCAAGAGGTGAGCTAAAGGAATTAAAAAGGTGAGTGGGCCCCATTTTATTCATTAAAGAGGAAACATTTTGAAGGAGGCCCACACCATTTAATGAAGGGAATGACTAAAACCTAGAAAAGAAAAAGGAAAGGCACGGCAACTGGGAGGAAAAGGAGGAGCAGTGACGCAACTTTGATATGCGTGGACAGCAACCTTGAGAAGAGACAACAGTGACGCAATTTAGAGAAACGAGAGCTTTTAGAGAATAGATTTATATAGACAACAAAGGAGGAACAACGTGAAGACGGCGGCAGCTTAGAGAAAGTCCAAGATTGCGGCGTGAGCTGGAGAAGAACGGGAGGCACGAGGAACAGAGGCGTGGACAGTAACTTTGAGGAGGGATTGCGGCATTTAAGCTGAGCTGAAACTTTATTCGGTGAATTAGGAATTTACAAAAGGTTGAACTCTATTTTTATTCGTCAATTTCAGTATTAATTGTTAGAGATTAGAATTATGCGTGGCTAATTTTTAAATCTAGACAAAGTACTTGATGTTTGATACATGTAATTCGTGAGACTTTCGTGGTTTAATTGTTTTCGTGAATTTCTTATGTTTGTTTAATCTCTGTGCTTGAGCGATTAATTATTGTTGAGTTTGTTGATTAATGTGGCCAGTTAATTAATTGACTTAATAATATATTGCCGAATAGATTAGTTAATCCGTGATTCTTTGTCATCGAGTGGCGAATTAATTTCAATTAAGAGGTTAATGGGATTAAATAATTTAGTCTAAATAGATTGCATGGTGTCCGATTCTGTTGGCTAAGACGAGGGTCCATTAGAATTTATTGCTGCCATAGATTATATTCTGCGGAGCTTTACTCGAATAGTCTAATTGGTTAGGGAAATAATCTGAGCTTTACTCGGGGTTATCGAATAATTACGAATGGATTGGTAGATTTGTGCTGTTCACTGTCTGCTATAACTTTGTCCATAGGAATGAACGAAATTTATATTTTTGAGTCTATGATCGAATTACAGTATCAAATGAGAGAGTACATTGGCTAGGCTTTTATTCATATTATTTTCAATCTTATTTTTAATTTCCTTCGACGTGATTTCGTGCTAATTTCGTGTTTTTTCTAAAATCAATCATTCCCATTTTAATTGTTTTCGTTATTATTATTTTTATTATTTTGTTTTTGATTTTGATTTCGCACAAATAAATAATTACTTCACTGGTCTCTGTGGATTCGACCCTATTCACCACTTTACTCGCTTAAGTGTTCTAGAGTAGGAATTTATTTTTGATTGGTTTGACACGCCATCATTGCTTCCTTCCCTCAATCTAAGAAGGAAAATAGTTCATGAAAGTTTTACATAAATAGAAACTCAATTTCCCTTATGTTTTCATAAACCATATTAGTTTATTTTAAACCTAAGAATGATGGATTCCTAACTGGTGCAAATACTAAATATAGTATAATCTTCATGCTCCCTACATAAGTTTGGTGATCCTATAACTATGAACAAGCTTCTGGTTTGGTACATCATCATTTGTCTCAATTTCCATCTTTTAATTGTGAAAAGTTCTCAAATATCATGTATTACCATTCTGTTTTGGTTTTTATGATACTGCAACTTCAGTAATGAGGAAAATTAGTTTAGAAAGTCAAAACTATGTGTGACTAGGAACTATCTCTATAAATTAGCTGCTTATTGAACCAGAATTTCCTTGGTTTAACAAGGAAGGGAGGTACTAGACTGTTTTTAAAATTAAAGGATGATAGGCTAGGCAAAAAGGAAAAACCAGATTGGATCACTGTTAATGCAACTGTTAAGGTTGATTATTTCTGTTATACTGCTTGTCCAATCATGGTTGGAGATAGGCCATGCAGTAAAAAGGTTAAACTACCCGTCATTGTCTGTTGAAATCGGATTAAAAGATTTCTACTTTTTTTGCTTTTTGGTGTTTTTTCATATCATGTGTATGTATGTAAGCATGGTTTGTACTGATTATAAACAATAACATGAGTTTTGTGTTTATATCTGCTCGTTTGATTCTTCAAATAGGATTTATTTGGATCGTGCTGTGTAAGTTTAGGTCGGTAGGTTTGTTTGTCATAGCTCTTGAATTTTTACCAGGTATAAGTGGGTGTTTGTCGTATCTTGAGGGTAGAAATGTTAGAATAAAGTGCTTTTCATTATTTCCATCATGGGCCGATAATAGATTTGGCATTTTCTTGTTTCATCAAAAGATTTTCGTAAATTTCTTGATGAGATGCCTCTGTCTCATTGTTTCCTATGATCTGTATGTTTCCCTCTCCAGTTGTTATGATATGGATCATACTCACTGTTTATGGCTGATTCTTCATTAATTTGGTAAAATTGAATCTCTTCGGACTCTGTTATTTTAATAATGGTGTAAGCTAAGGATGGAACTATCTCTGTGGCATCTGCATTTGCATTCAAAGTAGCTACTATCCTTGTAGAGTGGCCCATTCTTGCAGTAACTAGTTGTGATGTGAGCTAAATGGTTGTGAAATGCTATTATAGATTGCAGCTACTTAGCAATTAGCTAGCTAACTTCAAGCTTTATTGGTATACTGATCAATTTGTTAAAAAATTGACATTGATGAAATTCGAGTTTCTGTGTTTACATTTAGTTTTCTTATTCATTAATGTAAATAACAATTCATATTATGATATTCTGTGTTCTAGTTTGATGGAGCTCACATTGTTTCTTTATGTTGGCACACTGTTTCATCAGTTCAGATTCTTCATGGATTACTTCTTGTTTTGCGTGGGTTCTTTTGCATGTAGTAATGAGTGCACTGCAACTGTAATGTAACTATTCTGATGTAGGTTGGAAGGTTGTCATTGTGAATAAATTCTTATATGGTAACAGAATGTTCTTAGATTCAGATAGCTGGAGTTTCTTGGGATAGAGTTAGCAACTCCAATTGTGTAATCTTCAGTGTGTTCTTGAACTGATTTTGTTTTCAGTGTATGCTATACTTCAGTGTGATGTGATAACTTATGATACTGGTTAAGGGAAGTAGTAATGGTGTTCGAAAGTTGGCAGTTATTAAATGCATTTGGGAGTGATCTTAAGAACATACATCCTTAGAACATTTTCCAGGGCAACCTCAAGGCATGAGTTACACTCATCTGAGAATAAGTATGTGGTGCACTGCACTAGAGCTTACAGAGTTTTGTCATCATTTAACCAAGGCATAAATACTAACCAAATATTTCATGATCAGTCATTTCCTACGATGGCATCATACATTCCAGACAAAATTTTTTTCAAAAGTTTGGTTGTCTCCGCATTTCAGGAGTGTGGTGAGGAGATTGTGGGTGTATTTGAAAAAGTTTTGCATTGTATGAAATTTGAAAAGCAAGATGATGAGATCTTTTCAAAAATTATTCATAAAGTCCTGTTTACTAGATATATCTTTAATTTGGAAGTAAAAGAAGAGACATTCAGGAAGTTATACTAATAGAGATTATTAGCTACTGCAAATTGTCTTAGTATAATGAATACACAAGGCCAATCTGTGGCAGGAAGCTATGCTAATAGAGTATCTTCAGGAGCTATTATGGGTGGTGCAACTAGTGAATGCTAATAGAGTATATGATGGTGGTGGCATTTCAAGTAGGAGATTTGGAGGCATGTCGAGGTATATAGAGTACAAAGTTCAAATCATATACCTTGAATAATTTTTCAAGGTATATGATCTGAACTGTTATATGTTATATGGATTCTACTCCACTGTTATTATTTTCTTTATATGAAAAAGGTCTGAGCTAGGAAATTTTCCCTACAAATGGCCCATGGGTTCTTGCTCAAATATCATGCATTCTAACTAAAGATACTAGATATCATGTATTACTAGAGTTTCAACTCAAGGTACATAGAATGAATAAGTAATCAGAAGTTTTTACATATGCTAAAGTTCACCAAACCATACCATCACCAATATGGGGACTTAGACAAATAAACTATACCTAACTCACACAATATGATAAATACATTTAACTGCCACAATGTGATAACTACAAACCCTTATTCAACGAAAATTTTAGTTCCATTCATACATGTGTGTTAACATATGAACTCCAGTTATCTCATATAAATGCAAAAGGAACATAATTGTATATTTGTGTCTTTCTACTTATGCTATTGTATGATTTGTTATTATATATCATTATTTGACCAGTAATCAGTGTACTAGAAATCATAAGAACAATGGTGACGAGGAGACATGCTAAAAGGAGGGTACATGCATATGCTTAGAAATCAGATATTGCACCTATAGTTGTGAATAAGCTAGAAAAGAAATAAGGAGTCAATGCAATGGATAATTACGTGGAACAGTGATGAAACATATGAGGTTAGTAAAAGGGATGGAAAGTATATTATAAAACTAGGAAGAGATGACTTTTGTAGCTACAAAATGTTAGACTTGTTTAGTTACCCATGCAAACATGCTATCAATGTTATCAATCACTCAAAATTTATGGTACAAAGGCATTTGTGAATGGCTGCTATGAAATAGTACCTATCCTTAGAATTATATGTGTTCAGCCATTATATCATCAAATTTTGCACATGCTTTCATTCTTGGAATAACTGTGCAGATGCTTATGCTAAATAACCTAATCATTTATGCTAACTGTGCAGAAGCTTTTATCCTTGGAATTATGTGTGTTCAGCCATTATATCATCAAATTATGCACATGCTTTCATTCTTGGAATAATTGTGCAGATGCATATGCTAAATAACCTGATCATTTATGGTACAAAGGATTAGTTTATTTTGAGTGGATGGATAGAGTTTAAGGTTCCTTCAGCTAGTTAACCAATCATAGTTTCTTATAAGTTGTGGGGTTCATTAGATGAGTGATTTCAACTATTGTTTTTGCAGATTGTATTCAAATACAAAGTAAGTCACAATCTCTATCTCTTTATGTGTGCAAGGTTGAGAATGTGAAAGCTGTTGAATTTTAGGTTAATGACATATGTAAATCAAATGTTTAATTTGCTTATTGATGGATATTGATTGCATTAGAGACATCTCTTTGTGGTCTCCTACTTCCTTGATTTGTAATTTTATGCTTCCTTGGCTTGTACTGAAAAATGTACTGATGGTTTGGGCCTCCTACTTCCTTGGTTTGCATAATTATTTCTGCTTCCTTGGTTTTCAGGCAAGAAATGTACTGAAAATTCTGAATTTATTCAGTGAATGAACCCGATTTTTAGACACAAAGGCTATAACAATCTATTAGAAAATAATGCCTTGTTCTCTATATGCCTTGTTCTGCTATAATAAGCATGATTTTTTTGTCAACACAATAGTTGATTGACTATTACACCTTGTTTAGTTCAAATTACACCTTGTTTAGTTCATTACACCTTTGTTAGTTCATTACGCCTAACATAACTTTTTGAAAACATGTGCAACCAAATAATTGGATAATTGAGTAACATATAGGTTGGAAAACTAGCATTGAAAGAACAGCTGATATAGATTATGGGATTAGGCTTGTGATTTCGATGTAGGATTAGGCTTGTGATTTGGAAAGCTATATTGCATCAGTTATATTCAACCAGCAGTTTCATACCCCAAAGTCGCTTAGTAACTATGAATGTGATGCAGATATGCCTATCTTTGAGGTTTAAATGATGACCATTTTTCACATACAATTGAATCTTTATTTGGAAGATGCATGAACACATACACATTAACTAAACAACTTGCAACCTGTTATTGATATAGTTGACAGTAAACAATGCCTCTTAGCTGACATTTTTATAAATGATACATGGATAGCTATACATGGAACAAGTTCTTCACTATACTTGTTTTCTTGTGTTCTTGTTTTCAATTATTGTTTGTGCAGATTGTATTCAAATACATAGTAAGACACAATCATCTATCTCTTCATTACTCCATATAGCATGTTTAATTTGCTTACAGTGATGCTTATGTGAATGACATAGGATTTATGCACTAATGCCGATGTGAATGTAGATTGTATTGACATGGGACCTGGTCTACCCAAGAAGAAGAATAAGGCTGCACCAAGTACCTTAGTACCTACATAACTGCAGTCGCGGTATCGTCAGCTAATTGGAAGTGCAGCTAATGAGTCATGTGCTCGTACACAACCACAAGATAAGACACCTGCACCTGCATCTACACCTACACAGGCACAAGCTCACACCTGTGCACCTGCTGATCGTACTGCAACACCAAGAGAAGTCAATTATATGCCTAGTATTCGTCCTAGAGATTAGTATAAACAAATTTGGAATATGCGACGCAATATTAGCACTCCGTCAACTTCTGAAGAGATGCCTCCAGCTTCAAATTATCAGACACCAGTAAATCCTCCAGTTTCTAATTATCTGACACCAGTAAATCACACTCTTCCTTCCGGTGTGGGCTCCTCTTCTGCAAGCACTGCAGGTATGATCTTAACATTAATTAGATTTATCATTAATTGTTATATGCTAATTATAAATTATTCTTTTGCTATTTTAGGATCCACAAATGTTTCAAAAAAAATAAGGGGTGTCACGAAATGACACGGATTAGCAAAAATTAACAGGGCAATAGGTAAAATATTGAAGATAGAGATCTCCCCTTTTGAAGGACGACCAACCAACTCCGTACAGTCTGCCAAATTATCCAGTAAGATTGGTCTGATATCCCGAACTTCTTTGCCTGTAAAAACAAAATTTTCAAAAATTACTAATGAGGAATTGGACATTGCATTTGATAAGTTAGACGTAAGTATTCTAAACCAATCCAATTTGTACGTGTTTTCCATTTGGTTAAAGTGTTGACCAATAACTTATAATTTGTTGCAGCAAAAGTTGGAAGTCAAGGGAATGAGGACTGACAACGAAATACATGTTGTTGTTAAAAGGTTTCTTTCATTAAGGTCTAAAGATCAAAGGTATAATTTAAAAATGCATTTTACCAAGTACGGAAAGGATGTGAAGCCGCATAATGTGACATTGGCGGAGTGGATGGAATTGTGTGAGTAGTGGGAGCAATCAGCTACAAAGGTTAGTTCTTATTTGATAAAAAAAACTTTATTTCACAACTTCTTTGATTACTAATTATATTTTAGTATTTATTCTTTCTGATTTATAGATGTTATAATAGATTTTGCTACGTGTATGATTAGGAAAAAGTAAGAAAGTCAAACTTGCTAGGAGTCAGGTGAAATGTCGACCAAACTCTGGCTCCAAGGCCTTTGTAGCGATACGATATGAGATTGTGAGTTATCATTTTTTTAATTATATTTTACTTTGATTGATATTTAAAATTTTATGAAAAGCATTACTTGTAATATTTTTTTTTACAACAGAATGACAGGGATGGAGAAGAGTGTGACCGGATGAAGCTATAGTATCACACTCATTATGATAAAAGCAAAGATCAATGGACAACTGCTGAAAACAAAGCAAAATGGGTGAGTACATAGTTCATTTACACATATTTGTTAAATGACAATGTGTATGTAATTAATTCTTACTTTTTCAGGAATTAATGTGTCATGAAATGACACATTCAATAGAACAAGGTCATCCGATGACAGTAGATGAAGTGTGCGACAAAGTCTTCGGCACTAGATCAGATTACATTGTTGGCATGGGAATTGGGCCTCGACCACAAAGGAATACTTCGACCAAAAAGAGACATCGAGATGAATTAGAAGAGTCAAAGAGGGCTAATCAGGTATTACAGTCTCAAGTCGATGAATTGAGTAAACAATTTAAAGAAATGCAGGATCGATTGGAACTTTTATGTTCTACACATAATGTTCGTTCAGACTAAACATGTACTCATTTTGATATATTAAACACTTATGACGTTTTGTTTATTTTAATTATCGTTTTATGACATATTCGAGAATTGCAATTTAATTAATAAATTGTTTGCATGTATTCAAGTCTTGTTATACATGAATAATTATTGATTATATATTCAAAATATTGTTGCATTATTAAACAAATTTATTTCATTACTAATATTTAATAGTTATTAAATAAATATTATTTTAATCAATAGTTAAATTTAAAATTAGCAAATAATTAAATAAAATTGTTTCGGAAATTTAAAACATATTTAAATAAAACCTAATAACAAATCAAATTTATTCAAATTCATTTTTCCCAAAATTAAAAATTAAAATTTAATAATTAAATTTGAACAAATTATAAATTATTCCAATATTCATATCAATTAAAACAAATCATGAATTCTTAATTTTATTAAAACATTATTAACAAAATTTACCAAAATTTTTATAAATTAATTATTATTTAATAAAATATTGATAATCCACGACGTCTATTGAATTAGACGTCGCAGAATTTCTATTTTCTGCGACGTCTTCACGATGTCGTTAAAACTCATACAATTCCTGACGTTTTCACCAAACGTCGGAAATTATACGATACTTTTCCGACGTCTATATTAACGTCGCAGAATCGCTATGCCATCTACGACGTCTTCACTCAGACGTCGGAGAAATCCATTACCTACCCCACTATCTACGACGTCTATTGTGACGTTCTAATAGGCGTCGTAAATAGTTGTCTGCAACGTCTTAAGAGATTCTTCGACGTCTATTGGACGACGCAAAATGTATGCTTTTGTTGTAGTGAAACTTTCGTGAAGAAAGTTGTTGACTATCTTGTGTCTGATTCTCACATGTTTGCTTCGCTGGTTTTTTCTCCACTTTCTGCTTCTCTAGCGTCAAAGTCTGGCTCTTCTTCTATTGAAGGTTTGCAATTACAATTCGTCTTTCAGTTAGATATGATATTGTTCAAGACATCCCATTCCATGGTTGAGTTTTCCAGTTTCTCATTAATATAGCGTTTATTATTTTTCGAGAAGCGGAGATGACGAATGGTGACATGAGAGGGAAGACTAAAAGATTAGTGGAGAAGGTTGAGGAGTATTTGATGTCAGACTCTTACATGTACGCTCCCTTGTTTGTTCCTCAACTGAAGAATAGTCCTAGAGGTATTGTTCCTCACCATGGATGTTTGTGTTTTCCATTTTTAGAAGTTTTTGCACAGCATTGTTGAGACAGGCTTGCCAAAATGCTAGTTTGTTGTCTCCTCTGTTCATAATAATTTGAGACTCAAGTTAGTCCAACTCAGAGGTTTTGGTTAAGACTAAGACCCGCTTGCAAAATTGTGCTCCAGATCTGGAATCAGTGAAATTGGATCATTGTTTTCCAGTTTCACAGATTGTTTATATTGAGAATTGATATTACAAGTCAGGTAGCTTCAAGTTGACGATGAACTATAGGTTATGGGCTCAACTCAAGGACTTTTGGTTAAGATTTGGGAGCCCTTTTTTTTTTTTTTTTTGATTAAACGGAGGAAAGAGTACAAATTACATAATTAATCGAGGTAAACTAATTCCCAGCACTATCCTCAAGGAGGAGGGGAAGACACCCGAGGGGGCATGAACAAAATTGGGAGCCCGTTTTGCTGCAACTGGAAAAGCTCCAAGTGCTCAGTCTTGTTGCTTACCCCTTAGAATCGAATTTTTTTGGAACTAAAATTTCATTGTAAATTACAAAACTTCTTTCTTATAACTTTGCAGAGCAATCTGTTTGTGAAACTAGCTTTGTTTCAACTTTTTAATCAATTTTGTTGTCTGACAATACATTTTAGGTACAGTGATCCTTTCTTTTCTATTGAATTTTTAGGAAGGATTCGGCTCATCGGGAAAGTTAGCACGGAGTTATCAACAAGGAAAATGACAAAGAACAATTGATCAACATTTGAGTCGTCAAATATTACAATAGAAGATAAGTTCTCTGAGGGCGATTTTCCTGAAGTTAGAACTAGTGGTGATCAAGCAAAAATACCACACAGGAAAAGAGTGAAGCACATTGTTTACCAGAATTGTCGCTCTTCTTCTGCTGAAGGTCTCAACTTTTTTTTAGATGAATAATATTGCTCATTCAGAGGTGTAATAAGATGAATGATGATGCATCTCTACATGTGCCTCATCACGTGTACTTTCACTTGTTTCTTGCAGAACAGTAATCGACCTAATATGTGATTCGATTTTCCATATTTATATTCCTACTATTATCCTAATATATCATTTAGTATCTGACATCACTTGTTTCTTCTATTACAGTGAAACCGATGCGTGACACGCAACTAAGGAAGCTGCTCATTGAGTGACTCGCACCTGACCACGTTTAGTGAGTCGTCCTTGTTTTGATCTTTACGAGGATGGCTGTAAAGTATTTTAGTTTATATGGTACTTGACAAGCGACAATTGATCCTCAACCACAACAGCAGACACTCATCTTAATGAGACTTCATTTTATGCATGTTGAGAAGGAACTTGCTCACTAAACAGTATTTAGGTTAGGGAGTCTAATCTTTGTAATTGACAACTCTTTTTTGACATATCTTGTAAATGATTTGACGAATAAGTCAGACATAGCATATGGTCCGATCCTGTCTCGTCTTGAAACTATTAGATACTGATCTTCTTGTAATTCTCCGCTTCATAATGCAAGCGAGAAACAAAGCGGAACCTATTTTTATTGTTCTTTTTGTTGGAATCTCTAGGGGACTAGGTTCGAGTGAGTGTATATTAGGTTATGAATGCTCAATCCGAAGGGTCGATATCAAGATTCAAGTGGCTTAGAAACGACGCAATTTCTAATATTTCATGTTAATGAGTTCATGTTAGTCAATCTGCAAGACAAAAGGCTTGAATTGTCGCTATAAGGAATGAGTCCTGTCTATGATTTTTACTGGGATTGTACCTGCTCAATAGGACAAAGGTGGTAACTTGATTCTACTATCCCTATTCTATGGCTTCTTGGGGGTCCTCTTAAACAGAAGCGCCACTTTTTCTTCCGGTTTTCTTGGAGTAATCTGTAATGCAACTATAGAACTGAAAGCTACAGTTCATCCACCGGATTCTAATTTTAGTGTGTCAACAACTAGGTCTACTTGTTTCTGTACGGTAACATGCCCCCTTTTGTCATGGTTCCATGTTTGCTTGTTGGAGTTACCTTCGCATGTGAAATGATCACTCCATCATTGCAATCAATACATAATGGTGGGAGCCATACACAAAAACCTGCTTGGTGAAACTTAAACGTGAGACTTCAGGATTTGACTGCTTAAATTTACTACATTCGAAGAGCAAAAGCACACCAAATCTGGGAACAAAAGTAACTCGCTCAAAGTACTTATTAAAGGGCTAAGTAGTTTCAGGAATTTAGTAACAGGTTATGTTCTTTCATTTTAACAAATGGTCATCATCAATGCATCTCTGATCCTCCACCAAGTATCTGAAACGCATGTTGAACATGTGGTTCTCGTCTGGGCGGTGCATATTACGACCAAATCGCCCTAAGCATCATTTTCCTTGAGCTTGAAGCTTAACTTTGGGTGGCTAGACTTTATGGCTAGAGACCCAAGATCATAGGAGCTAGGAAACGGACAGAATTGGCCGTAGTTTAAAAAATATATATATATCTCGACTAGGCGATGTAATCAAGGAGAGTTTCCATTTAAAATATTGTCCCTCTACCAAGAAAACATAAGAGGAAATAACCTATAGAGTAAAGGTGAAACAAAGCAAAGAAACATCTCCAAGAACATAGCAACGATGGAACTCGGTATGAACCACTTGCGTACATTCTGCGGTCTGTATGTTTTACTGGATTAACTATATGGAGTAAAGAAGAAGCCTTTGTCTGGAGCCCAGAACCTGTATCAAGTCATTCAAGTGTCTGATTGAGAAATCTCCAAAGTTGAAAATGCGGTTGTCCATGTTAAGATAAATGTCTGCACGTGTGTGGTATTAACTCCTAGAAAAGGACCTCTCTCTGATTACAATCACGTAGATAGAAGAATACATGTATACGACAAGCGATCAGTCGTCATTGTTCACCTCCAAATTAATTGGTACAGGATTAGAAGACTCTAACGGAACAGAATGCTACAACCCGTCTATCTTCGAAAATGAACCGTAAAAGCAGTGTGCACTCACATATATACATGCCCTAGCCTAGCCATAGCTGCTTAAACAGTGACTAGCAGATCAAAATTCATTTATCAAGATTTGAACCTGAAGTCCGATATTTTCAGGTTGATTTCAATAATCCAGAGTGGTCAATCGTTGGATAACTCGTCTTAATTCCAAGATTAGTTATTATCTTTTGCCTGTTAGGAACGTGATCTGAGTGTCATTGCACCAGAATATGGTGTGTTTGTAATTGCCAGCAATCAGTGAACTCGTGAGACCGTCGATTATATCATAAGATTGATTCACCTTGCGAAAGCAAAGAAAAAAGAGAGAAAGAGGACAAGCATCATGAAAGGACAGAAAAAGGAAAATATAGTCAAAGTTAAATTTCAATAGACTGTCACGAAATTTGGAACATCAAATCAATTAAACGACATGTATTTGTAGGTCCACATTTATCAATTTATATGCCTTTACAAAGTTACTTAATTTGCCAAATAAATTTATTTGACTTCATCAATTACGTAGTTATTTTAATGCTACCTTTCTCACTGGCGATTTAACCATAATAAAATGTTTGGAAGACAAGAATAAAACAATATATAGATAAGATCATGAAGATTTGATGGTCAATGACCATTCCTCGCACAAATAGTAAGTTTTAACCTATTCTAGAAAAGACCTCTCATCATATAAAGTATAAACGATACCTCTTTAACCAAATTGGACCCCAGTGTCTCTTTATGCCTTTTAATTTTTCTATATAGTTATGAAGCCAATATTACATGATATATGAAATTAGTCATTGCTTAGGATAATTTGGTCGACCCAGATTGGTTGTTTTCAATAATACTTTTATTTTATTTTTCTTTCGGAAGCATCAAAGTTCGGTGTGAAATTGACAAGCCAAAAGATGTTCTTGTCCACTATATTGAAGGTCAAACACACTTTGTAGCTAAGGTAACCAGGCTCGATCAAATCAATTCATCGCCAACTTTCTTGCACATGCCGTACACATGGGATTTTGATTTGATTGAGCCTCTGTTTCAATAAACTTCCACCATCAAAGCGATATACCAGCAAATGTCATTGAATTTATCATCTTAACCAGTTTTTTAATTCACACGGAGACCGTTAAGTTGGTACATTTACTTATAATTTGAAGCATGAAATGTATTTTTAATAAAAGCACTTCAAAGATTAAATTAATTCTTTCCCCCCCTTCTAATGCCAATAGAACAGTGCAACCCTATTCAGTACAGTCCAAATGCAACCCTTTTTATACACTGTAGCCGCTGCTCTATCTTCGATGAAGTCTTTAGATAATGCTTAAAATAATATAGGCCACAGATTTCCATTTTTATCTCTTGAAGACGAAAAGGGTGTCTCTAATCTGTATTAGAGTGAGCTAGAAGCCACCAAATCCTTGATTGGAGGGTCATTATCACCAATAAAAGGACATAAATTATTAAAACGGACTTCTAGCTGTAAAGATGTGACCAATGTCATCTAGCTTTCTTTCACTATTTCCCTTAAAGACAATGCTTGAAGCATATAATTTATTCTTTAAATTTAGTTTGAAGTATTAACTTTCTTATTTCAGCAATTAAGCTGGAATAGAAGAAGATCATGCAAGACCCAAAAGAGGGGGTTAATCTTTATTAGACTTGAGTCGTGATCAAAAGTTAATCATTTTTATTTAAATGACTTAAAAGCTGATATTAATTAAATTAAATTAATTATTTAAAACAGTAAATTCATTAAACAAATTAAGTTAAAGATTTATAGATATTTATTTTTAAAAAACAGAAATATAGTAGAATGGCAATATTTGGTGTCGCATATCCATTTTTTATTTTTTTGAAGTAAAGAAATATAGTAGAATGGCCAATATTTGGTTTCACATGTATCCATGGATGTAGGCGTAAAGAGCCAGCCAATAGCGAGGGTTGCTTGGGCTGACTACACTGTAGCAGGAACACTCTCCATCATGGAATCATGTAGCCATGTAAACCTTTAAGAAGACATCTGTGGACCCTATCCACGTGTACACATTGGTTTGTGTTTGTGAGTGCACGATCGTTCCCACTTTAATCCCTTCCAGCTTACCTTTTAATAGACCCGTTTGCACTCGATTACACAATCCCTGCCCAACTTCTACGGCGTGCCGTAGAGCGTGGTCTTTGGCTTTTCCATTTTCATTTTCCCCGATTCACTCTTCCATTTCTTTTCGTGCTTCGAATTTTTACGTTATAATAATTAAAATAATTTATCAATTAATAACAAAATATAAAATTCCCTTTGGACTAAGTTAGTTCCAACATTTATCAGCGAACACAGATGCAAAAATTGGAAGTTTCTAACCTATTTTGGTTAAATTATATATATACATAGTCAGTGACAAATAAGTCAAAAAAAAAAAAGTGAAAGGTTGGCGTGAATCACGGGGGATTGACACCTCAGCTTCAGCTTCACGTATTATACGGCCAGATTAATTGAAAGGCGGAGCCCTCTCTTTCTATATCATATCTCATGCATATGGTCTTTCTTTCTATAAATATTTTACAAAAAAAAAGAAAAGAGAGAGCTTGCATGGTCCCTATCTAGCTCTTTGTCCAAGCGTCTGCTTTATTTTATTTAATCTTTCGATATGTTAAGATATTTCTTACTTTAAATTGTAGCAAATTGGAGCTCTTTGTATTCACTTCCACAACCCTATAATTGGGAGAAAATGTTGCTCAAATCAATAATTACATTCATTATTTTATGTTGGTCAATGCAAAAAATGAATTGGACAGTTTGTGTTATGTAACGTACATGATTATATGTTCTTAATGGTGCGCATTGACAGGTAAAATATTGCAAGCATGACTAATTAAAGCATAACTCAACCGGAATGATGAAGCAATCCCTGAAATCGTGCTTCTTGATCAATTTCGCACCATTCCTTGTGCCTGTATGTGTTCATTACGCGTATGATAATGTGAAACCGAAGCATATCGTACTCTTGTAGCTAGCTGATAAGAAAAAAAAAAAGAGAGAGAGAGTAAATGTAAGCAACCTAAATGAGTAGTTTTTGTCAAGGATTAGAGTAGCCAAGCGAGCTCAATAAATTTGTGTATTTTCAAGACATGGATTTGTGGTTAATGAATGATAGGTTTATGTAGTATATAAAGCATCAAAAACATAAATGAACATGAAAGAAGAAGAAAAAGAAGCTTTAACAAATCGAGAAGACATGGGAAAATGTATATAAAGAGAGGGGTGATATTATGTTTAGAGACGTATAGAAGCAATAATGATTGAGCAAGTTTGGGAGAGAGCAGTGTAGTACACAACTTTTAAAACCTCCATGTGGAGACCATGTGGGGGGACTTCTTTTTTCTTCTCTACTCTACAATAGCACAAAGCCAAATCTCATGCCCTAGAATTCCTCTTCTCTGTAGGTCCCTTTTAGCTCCTCTTATGTGCTTCCCCATGTTTTCCGGATCCTGCCAATTCTTCTTTCTCACCATCACACTTGCCCAACTTAAAAATTCCCATTTACCTTGTTTTCTTTCTTCTTCTTTTTTCCTTTTGTTTTTTTTTTTTGTCATTACCGCTTTGAATGTATATTACATTTCCATCTTTTTCAATCTCGTGACTTATCAACTTAATTGAGTTCTAATGAAATTTGCATAAATTTAACATCAACTTCAATATGTGTAAGTTACTTCATTAGAAAATCAACTAAATTTCATGGAAGATAAATTTGCTAAATGATTGTGATCAACCTACATTTGCAACTAGCACTAGAGGTACATATATTGTATGATTTATTAAGAACAAATTAATATTAGTTAGTTTGAGTATTACCTACAAAATAAGGTAATAATTAGTAAACAAAAGTTGATGGCCTCTACGTATTGAAGAAACAGGGAATTACTGAAATGTCAATAATGTCATGTGTGCGTATCTTTCCTTGTAGTGGAGCCTCCTTAAATCGACACACTGTTGATAGGTCATTAACGAAGCTGATGCAATAGGGATCTTTGCGTTAAATTATACTACTTCACTGTTTTTTACATGGGAGTGAGGAAGAAAGTTTCCAAAAACAAGTGTATTTCAGACATCTCTTTGGTTCTTAGTGCTGACTTTTTCACCAAATCTTGTCTCCTGCTAATTCCAGCCTTTTCAATATACAGTTTTCGGTTCCAATGTAAGCTTATTCACATAAGGAAAAAAAAATTCTTGAGAACCTTACCATATTTCCAATGTAACCTAATTCAATATACAACTACCAAAAGCTTATTCAATATAAACTGATGTTAACACTTTCAATATACAATTTTAGATTTACAATTGTCATTATTTAAGTCTTCACTTATTTATATAATTTTTTCAATATAAGTCACAAATTATATATTAATGACTTATAATTATTTCTAAACCTGGACACGTTGGCCACAATTTTAAAGATATAATTAATGGACACGATACTGATTCGGACAAGACAGAACGAAAACATTTTATGTGGCCACTGTTTGGACAAGTTATACACAAATAGAACATGTTTATGATTAATATTGTTAAAAAGCTTCTATGTCTATATATATAGACGTTTGGAACAAGTTCGCGCGTTAGGGGATAATCACTAAATTAATATACGTGAGGAGATGGATAAAGACCTGAAACACCAACTGACACGTCTCAGTCTCACGAGAACTGTCTGATTCTTGGCAATGCAAGAAAAATATATTTGCTGTTATTTTTAATAGCTGAAAAAATAAACTCCTAAAATTATAACATCCTCAGGAGGCCTTGTGCGGTGGGCCACGGCCGCCATGTGCGTGCATGTGCTGTGTCTCTCTCCGGAGGCCCACCACTACTCTCTTTCCGCAAATAAATGGGGGCGTTTCTGCATTCTTCATTCCCTCATATGCCTCTCTCTCTTTCTCTCAAGGCGTGGGATTGATTACACTTTCTTGGATCTGCAGGAACTAGAACATCAGAACAGTAACGCCCTCTCTGCAGATTGTCTCTACTTAATTGTCTCTCAGAGTCTGAATATCTAGTTTGCTCTTTCTCCATACCAAGACTTGCTAGACAGATCATAATCTAACAAGGTACGTGTTCTTAATTTTAGAGATTTTTTGGGTCACTATCGTATTATGTTCCGGTTCTAGGTTGAGCCTAGACTCTGGAAGCCCGTGTTAAAACCCTAGCTAGTTATATTTCTTTGCAGTTTCGTCGTCTTTTGTTTGACAAATTTCTTCTTGATGGGTTTGTTTCTTTTTCTTCAAAAGTTCATTGCTGAATGTTATTTCGGAAGTTCAGTACTGTGAACAGCGAAGTTTAGTTCATCATGATATCTTTTACAGTTTATACCCTGATTTCTGTGTAGTAGAACTATGATAGGATTCCTGAAAAGCTTTTTCTTGTGAATTGGCTCATAATTCTCATGGTACTGTTGCAATTTCTTCTTCAGAATGCGTGCTCCTGCTTCAGTGAAGCAAGACTTCCTTAAAAAATGGGTAAATGGCCTTCAATTATGCAGCAAGGCGAAGCAGGACATGGGCGTCCTGGAGAGGAAGAAGGCAATAAAGTTATCGGCAGATATTGCCATAGCGTGTACCAGAAATGGTAGGACTCACTGGAGTCGAGCACTCATTGCCAATGCTTCAAAGCAAGGCGACAACAAAGTCCTTGTTGGACACTTGTTAGCTCCCGAGTGCGAGAGGTTGAAGAAAGCTTCGATGGAATCGACCATGCCGAGTAAGCAATTCAGAAGCAAGAAGATCTTGAAGAAAAGTTGCCGAGCTCGAAGAGTGATGATGAAGAGAAGAAGTAGTAAAACGCCTCAAGTGGCTCTTGCTAAATCTATAGCGACCAGAATGGTAAAGAAAAGAACACAAGTATTAAAGACTCTGGTACCAGGTGGAGAATTCATGGACGATATCTCGCTGATTCAGGAAACCCTAGACTACATAATGTTTCTTCGAGCTCAAGTTGATGGAATGACAGCTGTGGCTAAGGCCTCAGAGGCAGCGATCAGAAAATAGGTCGTCAGTGGAGATTAGAAACAGTACTCCTTATTTAATCTATACTCCTCCCTTCTATTCCTCTTTGCTTCTTTTTAGTATCATATTTTTGTTTCTAAGAGTAGTGGAAGAGAAGGCAACATGAGAGACAGTATAGCACAAGGCCTGTACAGATAAGAAGCATATTAATTAAAATCAAGTGAATTTTTTTTCTTTTCCCTTTCAAACTCTTCTGCAATGTTATAATTAATCCACAGGCTCTTTCATTTCTATACAAAGACTACTAATTCCACTTGTTCTTCAATGAATGGAACTGATTAATTACGAGGAAAGGAAAAGTGTTCAGGAACTGTTCTTGAAAAATCTCTCACAGATATCACTGTCATCATCTCTTTACTGTCTGTATATAGATACAAATGTATTAAGGTTCATTCACGAATGCCATTTAAATTAAAGTTCTTTACCATTTAAATTAAAGGTCTCTGCTTGTTTTGGTTGAGAAACTGATCTAAGGTATTTATGTTATTGAGCCATCGTGTTGTATATCACAGAAAATAAAGTTGGTCTTGAGTCTTGACATGAGATAACTGTGAAAGGCCAACAAGAGCACGATCGCGCAAACCCTTCGGGCTTCGGCCTATACCATAAGTATATGATACTGACAAGTGCATACGATTCTGAGAAAGAAGATTTAAGGATTCACACTTAAACGGCAACTGCTTAAGCTGTGTTCTTTAATACATAGCTGTAAATGGGTTAGACAGACTTCTTCAACTGTTAGTTTCTGTCTTACCTAATCCTTGGACTATAATTCTGAAATATGAACACTGGACTCTTTTCTGACCTGGTCATCAGGTCTATGAAAAGTCAAATCTCCGCCTCTTAACAAGTTGCCATATTCTACTACATTGCATTCTGAGTTAGCTTTTGCGATTATCCAAGTCAAAATCAATGTTGGAAGTTGGTACTTGTGGTGATCTTGCTTCATCTATATCAGGTTGCAATCGGATTTGAACTCACTTATAGATTAAACCAACAATAGGTTTTTTAAGTCAGGATATTATCAGATTATCATACTTTTTTATTTCTCTTGCAGCATTATTGCATCCTGTGATCAGAAAGGTGGCAGGTAAGTCATGTGAATGACTATTTTATGTGGCTTTGTTAAGCAAAAAGAGGTGAATCTTTAAATTGAGCCTCACGTTTCTTCTAGACCATATTGAGCCGAATTATGTTCTTCCTTGAGCAAACTACGCTACATAAACTGTTCAACGAGAGAACTATAAAACTACTACAAGTCGAAAATAAAACTAATACAATAAATCGTGGATGGCTTCCTTTTCGTATGGAAAAGAGAGCTCTTCTTGGATTTTCTTTCAAGTAGATTATTTGTGCTTAGATGGATCATACGTTTCTGCCCTTAAAGGAAGAGTATATATTCGCAGTCCAATTTAACGACTCCCATTAATGTTATTGGCGGTTTGCAAATTTGTACATATCTCGTTTTTGCCATGCCAAGGAAGGAACTGAAAGCAGTTTTCTCGTGGGATAGATAAAGGCAAAGGAGCGAAGAAGACAAGGGTCGAATAAGTCAACTGTAGAACTATGTTGTATTGTCATTTGCCGACGGAGTCCCTACGCCAGACCCCACTTATTTATCAGAAAACTCAGCGACATGAGTAGCCGCTTGTCTGCATTCGATATCCTCAAGCCCATTTCATTTCTGGGTTGGGGCTGTCTTGGGGCATATCTTTATAAGGTCCATTGATTTTTGTTTGATAAACAGTGCAGAAGTTGGAAGTTTCATTTTTCCTTGAATTGAACGAGCCGAGATCCTCTATCTAAATTTAATTTGTCTTACAGTATCTAAGAAGAAAATGGCGCCGTTTTCGTAAGAAAAATTAGAAAGCCGGCTTAAATGCACAGACGCCTGTGGGACTTACCCACAGGCGCCGTTTCCGAGTCATATTTAAAGCTAGCTTTGAATCTTTACGAAAGTCACAATTTTACGATAGAGTAAGCTTTCCTTCTTAGACAAAATTTTACTGTTTTGAAAATTTGATTGTTCTGTGACTTATTCTTAAAATAATAAGGATAATTATTATACCACGATAATTATTATTAGTATTATTATTATTTCTATTCTTATTCTTATTCTTATTCTTAGTATTATTATTATTATTATTATTATTATTATTATTGTAAATAACTTTATTATGATGTGTTACAATTTTGAAATTATATATGGGTTATTATTATTATTATTATTATTATTATTATTATTATTATTATTATATATTGGATATTATCATTATCATAATAATAATAATAATAATAATTATTATTATTATTAAATTCCTTTTGATATTTCAATTATGTTGATTATTATTTTTGCTATAATAATTATGATTATTATTACTATGATCTTTATTATTATTAATATTATTTATATAATTATAATGAATTTGATATTATGATCCTTATTAAAAGTAATATTATTAATATGATGATGATTATTATTAGTATTATTATTATTATTATTAACATTATAATTATAATTATTGTTATTGTTATTATTAATTTATTATAATGACTAAATTAACGAAGAATAATAATAAAATAATAAAATATTAATAGTAATAATAATAACGGACAATAATAATACATTATTAATTTAATTATTAGTAATATTATTATTGGAATTAATATTATTATTGATTTAGGCGATTTTACTGTATACTAGTTTTTATTAACAAATGTAATATTATTATTAAAATGTTCAAGATTATTCATAACATTATGAAATTCTTTATTATTATAAAGTATATTTATTTTTATTATTATAATAAATTTACTGTTAAATATTATTATTAAATTTATTGCACATTATTTATAAAATTAATTATTATTATTATTATTATTATTATTATTATTATTATTCTCATTCTTCGTAAATTTATTAATTAATTTTATTTCTATTATTATAATTATTGTTAAACATTATTATTAAATTTATTATGCAAGATTTATTAAAATGTATTATTATTAATATTAAAATCCTTATTAATATTAAAATTATTATTATTATTATTATTGCTATTTTTATTTTTAGTTGCATCATTATTATTATTATTATCATTAAAAATGTTTGTTATGTAACGTTTATATTATTTATTATTATATAATGTATAATAACTATTATTTAAATTATTTTTTTATGATTATTATTAAAAAAGTTAATAATAACAAAAGTCGCGAGAACGAGGGCTCGCCCTCGCGACCCTGGCCATTGAAAGGCCACTCTCGCGAGGGTTGGCTGTCATTTAATGAATTTATTTATGTTAGTTAATGGATTTGTTTCGTCTTTTTTATTATTATAAGAATTATCAGTATTTTAATTTAAATTTCCTTTTATGGTTTAATGGATCTATTTCCATTAGATTAGTTTGCTTTAATTTATTTATATTAATAAAGTAAACTTCCTCTTAAAATTTTAAAATTATAAATGTTAATTGATTTATTTATGTGATTATTATGATTAGGTTTGTAATTCGGTATATTATGATGATTAATAAATGTATTAATTGATTAAATGCATGTATCGTTATTTCTATTATTATGTGTAATTAATTGCCTATTATAATTAATTTGGTTCATATTTTTATTAAATATAGTATTGTCATGAATTTAATTATTGTGATAGTTAATTATTAATGAATTTAATTTCCTTATTATTAAAACTGTTAAATATTATTCGACTTTTAGTGCATGTATTTATGACATTTATTATTATTATTATTATTATTATTATTATTATTATTATTATTATTATTATTATTATTATTATTATTATATTAGTTATTCATATACAATAGTATTAATTTTCTATTGTTGTTAAATATTATTATTAGTATTGTTATTATGAATAAAAATGTTTATTATTATTCGAACAATATTAAATTCCTTATTAGTATAAAGTATGGTTATTTATTATTATTGTTATGATTATAAGTAGTATTGTTGATAATTAAACTTATAAATAAATTTGATTTCTATTATTAATATGAAATAAGTAATAATGAGTTTTTTGTTCGCATCGTTTTAACTTTATTATTCGATTATTTTAACTAATCTTTTAATTCTTAATAATTATTATTAGTTTCCTACTTTAGTTAATGTGATTATTATGATTCGTTTTGCACTTCAAAGATATTACTGAATATTAAGTAATGTATTATATTTAATTAAGCAGTTATTTTTGTGATAACATTATTAAAAACACAATTGAATTATTAAGTGTATTTATTTGTATAATAAATATAATTTTCAAATTATTATTATTACAGTATTATTATAATAATAATTATTAATATGATTATTATGGAATTAATTAATAAATGATTGTGCTTATTATGATAGAAAACTAAAAACCATTGTTAGTGTAAATATTATAAATGAATATGTAAATAAAATTATTCATTACTATTTTAGTTCAATAAAGCATTTTGGCATGAAGCTAAAGAAGAAAAGTAGAGTGAAAATCAAGTTGAATCATCGTTGAATCATCCTAGACTTGTGAAGTTGGTGATGAAGAATTAATTACTATTCATGCTGTTCAAGTTTCAGCTTGTACCAATGTTAGTTTTGGCAATGCTAAAAACAAAATGAGTTGCTTTTGTGTTTTGTCATATTAGGAAATGTCAGCAATTGTCAAGTTTTACCCATTAGTTGAAGTCTTTATCCTTTAGTGAAAATCAACTTGTATCAGAACATGAAGGAGCTACATAAGAGGCTCCTTACTTTCGTTTTTTTCCACATGTATGACAAAAACCATAAAACCTTCAATACAAGATAACTTTTCCTTCGAAATGTCAATCTTCTTGTTATGTTTTAATTTTCCTTTGTTGCTTTTCATTTTCCAGTAGCTAGTGGTTTAAGTTGAGTAACAGTAGCAGAGAAAAATTTTAGTTCATGTTCTTTTTTGTCAAAAATCTGAAACTAGTTTTGAGAAGTCTTGAAAGTTAAAGCCAGAAGTTCCATCAGCTTTTGCAAGTTTGAATCCATTCGATTTGATTATCATCCTGTTATATCCTTTTATTCCTTCTGAAGCTAAGTTTCCTTCAAGAATAGATAGCTGAAGTAGTTTCACACATCCAGAGATTGAAAATTGAAATTTTATTGTTCCATTCGAATACAACAAAAGGAGAGCACCACTTCATTTTCAATTCAGACCAATTTATACAAAACATCTGTCAAACATGCACCAATTTTCAATGGATTTGAGGTGCAATCTTTAGAGGCACATTATACATTCAGATCAGAATCGAGGGACAGAAGTTCCAGCTTTCCTCACTTGGACAAAACCTGCGTGAACAGTACAGGTAGTTTTTGACGAATTGCTTCAATCAGTTTCACAGCTTGACAAGTACTAACAATTACATAATCAAACCAAAAACCAACATGTTCCTTCTTATTGGAGATGCCCTTCTCCTTCTGTTGGTTCCCTTGCTCTTCATCTTGTGAGTGTGAATCCAATTGTTTCTTTGCTTTCCTAGTCCTTCGGGTTCCATCCTCCTTCTGGCCATTCGAGAAGATAATCAATAACATGTATACCACTTTTGTCTGCAGGGGCTGAAAATTCATCATGACATAATTTCACTATCCAAATCAAATCATCAACCTCAGAACCACCAGTTTAAAGTACAGAAAATCTCTCAATATCTTGTTCAAGTCATCAACAACTCCCACATTCCGGCGACGCTGCCGTTTTGGTGGGACATATGTAACCACCACTTCCTTCCCAACCTACAAGTTCATTTCTTCAAAGTTGTAATAACGGAGTTGGGGGCCATGCGACAGAATCAACACTGAACAACCAGACATCATGTAGCCATAGGTTTTCTATACAACTTTACTATCATAAAGCAATGAAGAATGACTTCACATTCTGAAACTACCTACGAAAATACGAAGGATGTTGACATGCACAATGTTAGTTAAGCTGAAATGATGACAACAGAAATGATGAAGGCAGAGTGATGATACCGCCATGTCTTAATTAATTGACTATCAATAGCATTAAAGACACTAGCATATAACACACCTGCATCTGAAGTCTTCATAAGCGACCATGTTCTGTATAAAGCAAATCCAATAAATATTATACGTTCATAATATTATACGATAGTATCCCATTCATATATTTTAGAGTTAACATAATGATGGCCTCAAATATATTATGAACATAAGTCAGTTTCTGCATGATATGTGCGTGTAACACCCAAATTGTTAAATTGCCCATAGTTATACGTTGTCCAATAGTTTTTTACTTCCTTATTAATTAGAAGTGTAACATTAAATTAGAACGTTCCTATAAAAGGTCATCTGAAGACAAATAAGACAAAGACAATTTATTCGACAAATTAAGGAAGAGTATAATAAGGTGGTTCATACTTACATCATTATAATAATCATTGTCTACAAGTACATAACTTTTCCCCATGGAGGCAACTCCCACATTTTCCAATGGAAATACCAAGTGTTAAATTGTTTACGTCTTCCATATTTCCACAAGCAAATGTCTGTTGTGCCTGGAAATCAATATGCATGTGGACTAATTCAAACAAAACAAAACATGTAATGCAATTATGAAACATAATTCAAATTGAGAAACAAACTGTGATTGATTTACCCTGAGTAAATCAGTCATCCGCATTGTCGGTGGGATAACATGACATATATTCTGGTGACTTGGTCCAACAGCATTCACCTAACATGATAGATGATTCACATTTTAATAACACATTACATGGACAAATGTCGCAAACATTAGAAACACCCCTATGTTAATAAAAGCATACCTACGGCAATGTTGCAGTCTGATGATGACTGTATGACATTGTTGACTTATCCAAATGAACACGTATTGGCTGCAATTCGAAAGACATAGGAGATTAATACCTTGTCATGCCTCCACATATATAATACCCCTAAGCCAACTTTAGAAATATAACCTCAGATTGTTCTATGCGTTCTTGATGATTGGACCCCATACTTGTCCATTCCTTAGAAAGTGGAACTTGCACCTACATTACGTAATTGTCACAGGCATTCAACACATGAGATTAGGAAACGAAATTGCATAACACATGTACACATTACCAATGACCGTATACCAACCTACTGTTGATGTAGTATGGGAGCTTGGCTGGTAGACATTAATCCATATTGCCATGAATTCGCTTCAGATTCCTGCATTAAGCCGGAAAGACCATATTACATTAAAATCAACAATGAAAAACACTGACATACATCAGTTCACAGCAATATGCGCAAAAGTTTGACTTGAATATTGGAAAGGGGGGTTACTGTCGAAGTGCGACAATTCTTTGCATTCGTCCTCTTCTTTGTACTTTTCTCTAAACCACCCCTCATTCTCTTAGTAGATGTAGGCTTTGTCTTTAACTTGACACCTCTTATGTGCTTCATGTGGGCAAAATTCATGTCAGCTTCATTCAGCACATTCACTTCAGTATTTGAGCGTAAGCGTTAGCTTAACTCATCGTGTTGTCCTCTTTGATACTCGTCATCCACTATTTCTTCTCCTTCCAATGTCTTATCAACCATGTTCAACATGTTCAGAAGATGTTGTTTTACAAGTTGATAGGTATCTCTCCTAGTTGCTGCTCTTGTAACCAACCACGAGCTTAAGGTACCCAATTCTTTATACCTTTTAGCTGATGGCAACTTTGGATCCATTTTAGTATCAATGATAGTAGAGTCGTCACTAGCATTCGTCCAACATTTCGCTTTCCTTGTCCATCTTTTCAATATATATTTGCTTGGAATTGTCCAAATATTTTTTATGTTATACACCTTCAACACATGAGCGCATAAGATGCCAGCAAACCCAAACTTTCCACAATTGCAATGAACTTCATCGTTAGAAGAATCATAACTGACCGAATGAGAGTACCTCTGCCCATCAACACTAACCGTATATTTCTGAACTGTTCCATCCTGACTGTAAAGATTACAACTATAATCATGACACATATTCCATTGATCTTGGAACCATTTAAATACTTCTAGCGTGTATACAATTGCGACATGCTTTAAAATTTTTACTGGTGCTGACAATGTTGGCCTGCTTACATTGCTCCTAAAATCAGCTTTTAACTCCTCATAACGACGATCATCGACAAGCCTCTGGAAGTGATTAAATAATTGTAATAAGTTATGCTGATAACTTACGTACCTTTTTAGCAAACTATTCATGCTCTCACTTCGTTATGTTGTCATCATGTCAGCACAAAATATCTTGCGCCCATAAACCAACACCCACTTTTCCTTAATATGATACAAACGTTGCAACCATTCATTATCTTCAAGTTCATATTGTCCGAGCATTTGATTCCATGCAATGACAAATTGTTCTTCTTCTTCACAGTCATATATGCATGCGCTCAAGTCCCTTGAAAACTCTTTATACTTACCAAATACACCACTCAAATGGATGGCAACATTTTGGTAAATATGCCAAATACATAGCCGATGATGAGTGTTTGGCCATGTTGATGCTAATCCCTTTGTGTTTGCAGTATCTTGATCAGTAAGCATAGTTGTAGGTTGTTTGCCACGCATCGTGATGGGTGTCGAATCCACCAAAAATAAAATCTACTCCTGAAAAATCAATTAAATTGTAGCTAAAGTGGGTAGAGTCGTATCCACAGAGACTGGAGATTAATCAATCCTTTTAAAAACTAGATAATCAAGAACGAGGAAATAAAAGGGGGGTTTGTAATTGATAAGTGAAAAATACTGAATTTAATAAATGGAAAGTAAATAAATTCAAATTGAGAAGAAATCATATTAATGGCATCTAACAAGGTAATCTCATTCAAGTTCTATGGTTGATCATTGAAACAAAGAATAAATCCGGATCCCACAATAGATTGGTTATGATTGTTGAAACGCTTCTAATAATCTCATCTTTCCTTAGTTTTAGATTAGCTGGACACGCGCCTTCTAACTAACCCCTTATTGACGAACAACCCCGACATGCGCCTAGGATTTAATTCGCTAATAGCTTTAAGAACTAGAAAGACCCAACCCTGACCAACAAGATCAACAAGCGTGACTGTTTAAATCAGATTATTCACCCTCATAATATAACGTGAAAATTATATTACCCGCCATCGTTATCAAAATTAACTAGACAATTACGGATCTAGAAACCTTGATTGGCTAATTACGACCTATCAATTGCACAACGAGCTCCTATTGCAACAACCAACAAGATAGTAATAATATGAATAAAACAGAGAATGAATAAATACTGCAGAAATCCAAAGATAACAATTAAGTTTAGATCTCTCAACACATATGAACTTGAACTTGATCAACCCTTGCTAGACTAGAGAAGGATTAGCCACTCATGGCTATACAAAACATGCCTAAGAAGAAAGAGTCTGTTGTAAGCTCTAAAGAATAAAACACTCGATAGAAAAACTCTCCAGTAAAACTCCGATGCTCTAGGCTTCCTGCTGGGGTCCTTTTATATCCTTCAAATCCTTTTCCGTGTAGGAAAGGAATAGCCTCTTGATTGGTGCCTCCTAACTTCCTCCTTAATCCCCAAAGACATCCCTTTCCAAATCTGAAAACTATCCAACTTAGGAGTCCAATTTCGTTTCTGATTCCGTATCAGGTATCTGTTATGCGCGACCTTAGCCGTGGGCACGGCTTACTGCACAAAATCTGAAATCAGCCTAAAATACCTCTGGTTTGGCCCGATTGACATCTCCTGCCCAAAACATATAAAACTAAGTAAATTATGTCCTCTCCTCATGAATATGTACCCAAAAGTCAACAAAAATTATTAATACAATTAGCAAATATCTACATCATCAAACACCCCCACACTTATCACAAGCTTGTCCTCAAGCATAATACCCGTCTATAAACTAAAAACACCCTACTTGATTTTCACACAATCACCCATCCATCCAAGATGCAACACATTAAGGAATATAACAAAGTCAACATAACCAACAGTTCTTAGTTTTCCATAAAGTGAATAATTGATTCTAAAAATTCTCTTCAACTTAAAAGTTAAGGCTTGATCAATTTCATCACACAATTGGGTTCCAATTTCATTTAAGCCAATGCATAGGAAATTATTTACCAACCTACCAAGTCATTAAACTTAGGAAATGAATGTGAGACTGATATGTTATTCATTATTCAACATTCACGGCTTGCCTAGGATGTCATGAGTCTTTTTACTCGACTACGATCCATTTGTGATGGCCGTCCCCGGTTACTCAACGCATCACAATCCTAGGTGGCTACTAGCACTGCTCATACTCCCTCTTTACTTTTGGCCTAAGTGTCGACATGGGTTTCATGAAGACCCCGGGTTACTTTACTGGAGTGGAGCAGCGGAGCAAAAATTGTTTCTTTTTTTTTTCTTTTTTTTCTTTTTTTAATTGAGTGACTAGACGAGCTGGGTCAACAATTCCTATGCATGTGACGTAGATTTAAAGCAAGCAAACTTAGGTATTTTACTCTTATCAGTTCCAAGCCTCAAATTGTAAGCTAAGAAGAATTAGTAGATTCAAATACTGATTTTATGAAAAACTAAGAATAAGCCTGATTATATTAAATTTATTATATAACTTAGCATGTCCCATTATGTCAAGATGAGAAAATGTGTGAATTCAACCTCGGAAAATTTGGTGTCCTATCATGAAAATTATTTAAGCTGAAAATTAATTAAGCTGTAAGTACTCCCCCCCACACTTAAATCCGTCATTGACCTCAATGAGCAACATATCAAAATATAAAGATAGGTCATCAAAATTATGAGGAGAAAAAGTGGAAGGAGACCGCCTGAGAGAAGTAGTTGGAAAATGGACTAGGACGGAGGAAGATGATGATGTTGATGGAGAGTAAGGCGAGGTAAGCGTCGTCACGGGCAACTTTGTGTGGTGAGGGTCTCCAGGCTTGTTCCAAGCGGTGTAAGCGGTCTTCTAAGGATGGAGGGGAGGCGAGATGTGGGCCAGGGCAGATGGTTGTGGTCCGCTGGTGGAGGCTGAACCTGTAGGCACAAAAGAAAAACTACCGTCCTCGGCCTGACGGATTAGGTGCATGCGTTTCAAAGTGTCAAGATCTAAAGGAAGCATAGGACAAGCGAAATGTAAGCCAACATCACTCCAACTATCCAAATTAAGCAGATGATGCGTTACAGCTATTTGGGTGATGTAAGAGCCTAAGATTAAAGGTCTATGGAAAGAAATAACAGCAGAAAATTGACTAGCAAACCAACAACCTAAATCAACCGTCCTTTTTCGTACCATACACCACAGGAAAAATAGTTCAATTTTTGATAAAATGGCAGAGCTATCTTTTCGACCAGAGAAGGAAAAAACGATGAACCTATGCACATAACGTAAAGCTGGATCAATAATACGACTTGCCTTAGATCGACTGGGGTCAAAATCAGCAGTGGGGTCCACAGTTAATGCTCGATAAGCAACAACAGCCAAAAAATCAACAGGGTAATCGCATAAAGGGGCAGAACGGGCATAAGAGGCAAAGGCATCTTTGTCAACAAAACCCAAGGCTAGATTGAACTCAAAGATTGACATAGAAAAATGACGACCCATCAAAGTAAACTTAATCAAGTCAGGGGTGGAATAGTCGATAGGGTTGTGGTAGTCAAAAACGAAAGTGGCATAGAATTCCTGAACCAGTTCCACAAAAGCAGGGTACTTGATAGAGGCATAACTCAACCACCCAATGTTAGTCAATAAATGCAACACATCATCTTTAATTCCAAGAATGCGAATGGTATCATCATCGATGGATTTACATGGCACTATAGGAAGCCGTAAGAGGGTATCATACCTGGCTTGGTGGGTTGGATCTGTAAAGTGGAGGGATCTTCGAACTTGTTGAATCTGAGCGGCATGGTGGGATTTCTTGAGGTTAGGTCGGGATTTGCGCGGAGGAGAGGCCGAAGCGTCACTGGAGGAGGAGCTTGTGCATGGAGGAGAAGGTGGGGACGACGGTGCTTGACGGCGGCTGCTGGAGCGGGTCTGACGTCGACTGGGCGGTGGTACGACGACGGTGGCTGCGGCAGCTCCGGTGGAGGCGATGTGGGACTTGGCCATGGGGTGGCGACGGTGGCTGCGACAGATGTGTGGTGCTGTAAAAAGTTGGGGAAAAAGGTGAAGAGAAAAATGGAAAGGTAAAGATGGGTTAGGTGAGTTGGACAGCAAGGTGTGGTGGAGATTTAGCCACATATAGAAAATGAGGTGACCAGATATAGTGTGGGTAAATGGTTTAAAATGGATTCAATAGATTTAAAATGCTGGCCACCATGAAAGCCCTTCCTCGGTAGACTTCTACCTATGCTCAAAATTGAAACAAAACACACGATTAGGTTAAATCATTTGGAGAAGAGGATCGAAAGACGAGATAAAAATAAAATAAAATAACAACTAATAAAATAAAGGAAAACTGAAAATAGAATAAGAATAATAAACAAGAGTGTCGTCGTTTTATGTCTTAGGCTGGACATTCCCCATTCTTAAGTTTCGTCCCTTTGAGCTTGAAACCCTTCATAGAAAGGTTTGAGACGATGCCCATTCACCTTAAAAACCTTATGAGTTTCTAGACTTCGGATTTCGACTGCACCATGGGGAAATATATTAGTGATAACGAAGGGACCGATCCATTTAGATTTCAATTTACCAGGAAACAACTTTAAACGAGAATGATAAAGTAAAACTTTTTGCCCTATTATGAAGTGCTTTCTGGAAATCATGTGATCATGGAAGACTTTCGTTTTCTCCTTGTAAATTCTGGAATTTTCATACGCATCGTTTCTGATTTCATCCAACTCTTGTAACTGCAGTTTCCGATGTTCTCCAGCCTCTTCCAGTTGCATATTACATTGCTTGACGGCCCAATAAGCGCGGTGTTCCAATTCTACCGGGAGATGACAAGGCTTTCCAAAGACAAGGCGATATGGGGACATACCGATGGGGGTCTTATATGCTGTACGATAAGCCCATAATGCATCATCTAAACGCAAAGTCCAATCCTTCCTATTCGGATTGACAGTTTTGTCCAGGATGGACTTAATTTCTCTGTTTGATACTTGACTTGTCCGTTAAATGCAGGGATGGTAAGCCGTGGAGATGCGATGAGTCACGCCATATTTGTGGAGAAGTGTCTCAATGGTTCGATTGCAAAAGTGAGTGCCTCTATCATTGATGATTACTCGCGGTACAATCAACTCGAAAAGATATTAGTCTAACAAAAGTCAAAAGCAGTTTTGCATCATCGATCCGGTAGCCTTGGCTTCAACCCATTTAAAACGTAATCCACAGAAGAAGAATATAATTATAACCAAATGACGGTGGAAAAGGACCCATAAAATCAAGACCCCACACGTCGAATATTTCGCAAATGAGTATAGGTGTAAGTGGTAACTGATCTCTGTGTCCTAAACTACCAGTGCGTTGACAATTGGCACAAGACTTGTAAAACATGTACGCATCATGAAATAACGAAGGCCAATACAATCCACATTCAAGCACCTTGCGTGCTGTTCTTTTAGGGCCGAAATGCCCGCCACATGCATAGGAATGACAGAACTTGAGAACAGACTCAATTTCTACTTCGGAAACACATCTTCGAATGACTTGGTCAGAGCAATGTTTCCACAAATAAGGATTATCCCAAACATAATACTTAGCCTCCCTTTTTATTTTGTCTTTAGCAGACCTAGTGAGTTCATCAGGTAAAGTACCAGTGACTAAGAAATTTACAATATCAGCATACCAGGGAGTTTTATTTTGCATGGAGAATAAATACTCATCGGGGAACTCATCTTGTAAAGGATATGCTTCCTCAGCGATAGGTAGACGACTGAGATGGTCAGCAACCAAGTTCTCAGACCCTTTTTTGTCTCTGATCTCTAAATCAAATTCTTGCAACAAAAGGATCCAACGTATTTGTTGGACCCCGTCTCCGAAGCCCAACATTCGGACCCATCCAGCGTAGAAGACCCACAACCGAACACATATGCTAATCACAAATATGGAAAAATTTCACTTTATAAAAATTCGGGGTTAGCTCTTGATAAAAATGATCCCTCGGATCTCACGATTCCAACGCAACTGGAATCGCTCAATTCGGGTTAGGAATGAAGATGTTATGGTTAAAACACTATCTCGAAGAAAACAATCAAAACTGAGCACTACCGACTTCGGGTAAGCATTTGAAAATCTTAAAGGCTTAATCACTGATCGGTCTCTTCATAAAACTTGTAGGTTTATGCCTCTAGTTTAATTTAAAACAAGAATCGCTTTGATCGGAGCTCTATAGCTCAAGATATTTTAAAAATTCTGAAGCATAGTCAGCCCTTATCAACTGATCGCCATGCTTCGTTTCAAAACACCATTTTTAATTTGAAAGAAAATCTGATAAGTCCAGTGTAGAAAGGTAGAAAAATCTTTTAGAAATCCAATGCTTCGAGAATGAGGTCGATCGGAGGCATGCAAAAAGTTATGGCCAAAAGAAGGAAGAGGGGTCGTAAGACAAAACCAGACGATAAAATGAGACGAAGATGACGTCATCCTTAGCAAAAAAATCAGACGGAGATGATGTCATCCTCAGCAAAAATCAGACGGAGATGAACAGTAACATCGTCTGGTTTTTGCTACAGTGCATCGTCTGGTTTTTGCTCTGATCATCGTCTGGTTTTTCTTCTGATCATCGTCTGGTTTTGCTGATTACATCGTATAGTTTTTGCTCTGATGCATCGTCTGGTTTTTGCTGATGCATCGTCGGTTTTTGCTTTCTGCATCGTCGGTTTTTGCTACAATGCATCGTCTGGTTTTTGCTCTGATCTGCTCCACTTGCAAAGGTCATAACTTTCCATTCAATTCCAAATTTAACAAAATTGGTGTCTATTTCATAGAAAAGAAAGATCTACATTTTCATGAAGATCACTGACCCAAATTCCAACTCTATAAGGGTCAAAATGGTCACAAAGGTTCTGTCTAAAATCTGTCATTTGACAGCACCTACATTTAATTCTAACCACTCACACCTACCATTTTAATCCCTCATAAATAGCTTATAAACATCTTAGAAGAACCTACAGCTACTTTATCACTCTCGAGGAGTCATAAAGCTCCCATACAATCCTCTAACAACACGAAATATCGAAAATGCAACATACCCAGCAGACACCCAACAGAAATCTCCAACTTAAAAGAATGGTACACATGCTTCACACATAGGTCACAAATCAACAAAAACATATAATGAAGAGAGTACTAAAGCTCTCATTCTCTTTTCCAATCATAAGAAAGATTCATGCATAGCTTTGGTTACATATTGGCATATTCATCAAAATCAAGTACAAAACACAAAAGATGAGATGCTCAATGATCAATATGCTTACGAAGCTATTCCAAAAGCTAGTTATTAACTTAATACAAAAGTTCCTAAGTTCTTGGAGTGATGTCGATGCCTTGCAAGGTTCAACTCTCAACTTGAATTTTCACCTGAGGAGGGAGAATGGGGTGAACTAACACGGCTCAGTGGCTAACAAATTTATAGCCATCACATAATGAGCCACACACACAATTAATAATCCAAAGCATTAGCAATTACATAATATCTTTGAAATACTCAACTTTGTCACATAAATCACAATTTACTCAACTCATCACATAAAGCATAATATGGAATCCTCTTACAATTGAAACACATATTATGCATCATAAACACAAATAAATGATGAAATGCACACATTTGGCTCGAGAGTTCCATAAACACGACGGAAACCAAAGTTTACCGTAAACACGACGAGTCCAATTTTCGGATCTCGTGGGCCACAAGCGGGCTGCCGGGAGAAGGCAAAAAGGGGTCAACGTGCACATGACTTCACAAAGGGGTTCTCTCTCGCCCAAACACAATCAATATGCTCGCATATCAAAACACAAGATTCACATTTTACGCTTATCGCACTCTTTCAAAGCATCAAAGTTCCATTCTTTCCTCTCAAAACACAAAATTTCATTTTCAATATGCACATAGTATAACAAGATAGCACACATAGGGCTTTGCCCATTACACAATAACTATAAAGATGTTACCCACCTATCGTCGAAATCCGGATTCACGATTGCTCTTCCTCTCTCTCTTGAGTGAGGTTTCCTTGGTTCCTTCAATAAAACACATTTGAAACTCATTGGAAAAGTCGAAACATTCAAGAATCGATAAATCGATAACGAAGTCTTAAACCTAACCTACCCATAGCCCATTTAAGCTAAAACAACCAACCCTAGCTTCGAATCACAAAACCACTCATCTCTTCTTTCTTTCTTCATTCCTACACAAACCCTAACCTTCATTTCATCCCATTTCTTGAATCTAACTCAAAGGAAGATAGATACTTACCTTAAGCTCTTGATTTCTCTTCTTTTCTCCTTCTTTATTCTTCTCCACAAGCCTCCCACGATTTTCTCTCTTCCTTTCTTCCTTGGCTAGCTCACGTTTTCCTTCTCTTCTCCTCTCCTTTGGATTCTCGACACTCTCTCTCTCCTCCTCTTCCTTTAACTCTTCTTTAATTCCTTTAATTCATCCTACACCAAAACTACATAGTTTTGGCTTTCCCCTTACATAAAGGCTTTTGGGCCTCCACCTCCCAAGGCCTACTTCCACCAAACCCACTTATTATTAATCCTCCTTCTACTTAATCCATTTACCTAAGCCCATACTTTCCAATATTAAGCCCAAGCTTTCATTTAATTTCTAACTTCTAATTTCCAAGCCCAACATAAAAATATTTACATAAACACATAATTAAATCAATTAAGACAAAATAAAATAATTAACGAATAAATCCATAAATAAATAATTAATTAATTCAAATAAAAAAAATTTTCGGGGCCCAACAATTCTCCCCTCCTAATAGAATTTCGTCCTCGAAATTCTTACCTGAGTCCATGAAGAGGTAGGGATACTTCTCCCTCATGGCTTCCAAGGGTTCCCAAGTAGCCTCCTCGGTCGAATGGTTCCTCCACAAGACCTTAACCAGCTTCACAATCTTATTCCTTAGCACTTTTTCCTTTGAATCTAAGATCTCCACTGGTTGCTCCTCATAACTCAAATCCTCTCTCAACTGAACTTCTGAAGGTTGAACTATATGCGAAGGATCCGACCTATATCTCTTCAGCATCGACACATGGAATACATTATGAATCTTAGACAACTCCGATGGCAAATCTAACTTATAAGCCAAAGGCCCAATCCTCTCAATGATCTCGTATGGGCCTATATACCTCGGGCTAAGCTTACCTTTCTTACCAAACCTCAAACGCCTTTCCATGGAGAAGCTCTAAGAAACACCTTCTCACCCACTTCAAATTCCATCTCTTTCCTATGGGCATCCGAATAGCTCTTCATCGATCTTGAGTGCCTTAAGCCTCTGTTTCACTAGCTTTATCTTATCAACTGTGACCTGCACTAACTCAGGCCCCACAAACTTTCTTTCACCTTCCTCATCCCAACATATAGGAGTTTTACATCTCCTACCATACAAGGCTTCATAAGGCGCCATCCGAATTCAGTGATAGGAATTGTTGTGGCGAATTCAATCAAAGGTAGGTGATCATCCCACTAACCTTTGAAATCCAAAGCACAAGCCCTCGATTGCCTCCAAAGTCTGAATGGTCCTCTCCGACTGTCCATCGGTCTGCGGATGGAAAGCTGTACTAAAATGCAATCGAGTCCCCAAAGCATCCTGCAAACTCTCCCAAAATCTGGAGGTAAACCTAGGATCCCTATCGACACTATCGAACTCGGAATCCCATGAAGTCTCGATCACCTCATCCACATACTTCTTAGCCAAAATATTCAAAGAATCATCTGATTTAATCGGCGAAAGTGAGTGACTTAGTCAACCTATCCACAATCACCCATATAGCGTCATGCTTCCTGGCTAGATCTCGGCAATCCCATCGAAAATCCATAGTTATCTTTTCCCATTTCCACTCCGAATAGGCAAGGGATTAAGCTTGCTGAAGGTGCTGGTGTTCACTTTAACTTGGCACACCAAACATCTTTAGCATACTCGCTACATCTTTCCTCATTCCTTTCCACCGAAATGCTCTTTCAAATTCGATACATCTTAGAACTCCTGGATGCATTGCATAAGGAGCATTATCGCCTCATCAAGAATTTCATCCTCAACTCTAACTTGCGGAACACACAATCTACTACCCACAACCATCAATCCATCTTCCTTTACCTCTACATTAGACGACTTTCCATTCTTTATCTCTTCCCTAAGCTTACTCAGTACTCATCCCGATCCTGAAATTCCTTGATCTTCTCCTTGACCTTGGCCTCACCTGAAACTTGCCAAAATACACTCGGGCCCATCTTGCCTCAACATCACATCAAGTCCTGCTAAATCCTTGAGCAAAGGAAGGCACATCTGTCTCCACATGTGCCATGGTGGACTTTCTACTCAATGCATCACCACTGACATTAGCTTTCCCGGATGGTAGTCTATCACCAAGTCATAATCTTTTAGCAACTCTAACCATCGCCTCGCCTCAAATTCAGCTCTTTTGGGTCAACAAGTATTTAAGGCTCTTATGATCTGTAAATATCCTAGTGGTAACTCCATACGATAATGTCTCCAAATCTTCAATGCAAAGATTATAGCGACCAACTCCAAGTCATGGATCGGATAGTTCATCTCATAAGGCTTCAACGCTAGAGGCATAAGCAATCACTTTCTCTCCTTGCATCAATACACACCCTAAACCCTTCCTAGAGGCATCACTTGTACCTGATGTACCCATCATTACCGAAGGCAATGTCGAATCGGTGCGGTGGTAAGTCGCTTCTTCAACTCCTCGAAACTACCCCACACTCCTCGGTCCATTCAAATTTTTGATTCTTCCTTGTCAACTTGGAAAGTGGAGCATTATCAAGGAAAAGCCCTCCACAAACCTCCTGTAATATCCATTAATCCCAAGAAACTTCTCACTTGACTACATTCTTTGGCGCTTCCTATTTAACCACACTTCTATCTTTTGCGGATCCACATGCACTCCTTGCTCGAGAGATCACATGCCCCAAAATACCACTTCCCTTAGCCAAAATTAGCATTTATCGAATTTGGCATACACTCATTCTTCCTCAATGTCTCCAAGGCAACCATCAAATGATCCTCATGCTCCTCATCACTCTTAGAATAGACCAATATATCATCAATGAAGACGATGATAAATTGATCTAAGAAGGACTGAAGACTCTATTCATCAAATCCATAAAGACTGCGGGAGCATTCGTTAACCCGAAGGCATAACCAAAAACTCAAAGTGGCCATACCTCGTCCTAAAAGCGGTCTTTGACACATCGGTCTCCTTAATCCTCAATCGATGATAACCCGACCTCAAGTCTATCTTGGAAAGACTCTCGCCCCTTGCAACGATCAAACAAATCATCTATGCGCGGGGCGGATATACATTCTTAACGGTGGCATGATTCAACTTCCTATAATCCACACACATCCGCATGACGACCCATCTTTCTTCTTCACAAAAGACCGGAGCTCCCCAAGGCGAAGAACTCGGTCTAACATAACCCTTCTCTAAAAGATCCTCCAATCTGCTCCTTAAGCTCCTTCAATTCCTTGAGCCATCCGATAAAGGCGGAATTGAGATCAACAAGATGCTGAATGAAGCTCAATAGGAAACTCAATTTCCCTAGGAGGAGGTAGTCCTGGCAATTCCTCGGGAAAGACATCCGGGAATTTCCCTGACTACTGGAATGTCTTCCAACCTCCCTCTATCTGCCTCCATATCTAGCACATAAGCCAAAAAGGCCTCACACCCTTGCTCATCATTCTCTCGCCATCATACCAAATAACTTTGAGGTGGACTGACTTTTCTATCTCCCATGAGTATCACTTTCCTGCTATCCTCTAGCTCAAACTCCACTGTCTTTTGTTTACAATCTAAAGTAACATGATACCTCTCTAATGTGTCCATACTTAGGATCACATCCAATCCTCCCATCTTCAAAGGCATCAGATCCACCACCAATTTTCCTCCACTAATCTCTATCTCACAATCTCTATATACTTGGCTGATAATAATATATTGGCCGATTGAGTACTCACCATCACGGAGTATCCAATGGGCTCAAACTCCTCTAGAAATAGTCTGCCACCAAGACACAAAGGAATGGGTAGAACCTGAGTCAATCATAGCAAGCACATAATCATCAAACAGTTTAACCATACCCGCTACAACTTCTGGCGCGGTCTCTGCCTCCTCTCGAGTCATGGCAAACACTCTGGCTGGAACTTGCCCTCTGGATCTGTCTGGAGGATAAGCTCTCTTAGGACCTCCAGAGCTACCCACTTCATCACCGCTTTACGAGCCATCGCTCTCCTCTCCTTCTAGAGGGTCTGCATCGAGATCCTCTCTCTGTCCGGCTTGGGACAAAACCTAGCGATATGCCCCTTCTGGCCACAATTGAAGCATGCTCCTGTCAATCTGCGACATTCTCCTCTATGGAGATATCCACAGTGCTCACACTTAGGAAGGGGTGGTCTCTCCCCATCTCCTCTTCTACCGCCGTCCACCGTTGAGACTTGGTGGGAAACGGAAGAAGTCCTCATCGGTCTAGGCCGGCTCCCACCGGTACTCCTCTCCTCGGATGCACAGGAAAGGCTCTAGCACTTCTCTCGGGCATAAGTACCACCTCCCTCTGAATCTGCTCTCTTCCCTTCCTCTTCCTGTTAATTGCACTCTTGATGTTCTCGAGGTTCTCAACCCTCAGCGCTGCTTCAACCAACTGTTGCAAGTCACAGAAGTTCTGTACTATCACCTTCTCTCTGATAGCCAGGTGCAAACCCGACTCAAATCAACGGCACTTAGCAGCCTCACTCAGCCTCATCTCTGCAAAGATATCTAGCCAACTGTGAACCGGCGCGTATTCATTGACCGTCATCTCCTACAGGTAAGGCTTAGGAACTCCCTCTGCTTCTGCTGAATGTACTCCCTGGCACAGTCTCCCACCAGTGTAAAGCATCACCCTGAAGCAGACTGGCAGCATAGACTACCCTCTCATCATCCTCGCACTCCATCTGATCCAGCACTCTCTCAGTCTTCCTCAACCAGGTCTCAGCTTCCTCGGGATCCGTGGTCCCGTGGAAGTCCACCGCTCCGTACTTCCTTAGCTTATCAAACTGTCTTCCCCTCTTAGCTGGGGCCGAACCAGAAGCCTGTGGCATTTGCCCCATAGCCTGAACAAAAGCTTGGGTAAATGCCTGGAACAGCCTGGGGTCTAACGTAGGCACTTGCTCAGACAGACTAGGTGACTGCTGAGTCGTGAGCGAAGAGGCTCACTACCACCTTACTAGAGGGCCTCTGCCACTCCACAGCTACAGACTCATCCGTGCTCTCCTCTCTCGGCGGAGAGTCAGGTGCAATTGAACCTTGCAAAACTCCTCGTGTCCTTCGATGAGGTGGCATCGTACTCCTTCAATGAAAATACTAGTGATTAGCTACAATTCGTTTTTAAGCTTAGTTCCTATATGTATGCATGATATGCATGTCACGTAATGCAAACAATCAATTCATAAAATAAACATTTAATCACATACAATGTTCCCTACTATACATTTTAAGCCTAGGAGTAAGCCTAAGCTCTGATACCAAACAATGTTGGACCCGTTTAGAAGCCCAACATTCGGACCCATCCAAAAGTAGAAGACCCACAACCGAACACATATGCTAATCACAAATATGGAAAATTTTCACTTTATAAAAATTCGGGGTTAGCTCTTGATAAAAATGATCCCTCGGATCTCACGATTCCAACGCAACTAGAATCGCTCAATTCGGGTTAGGAATGAAGATGTTATGGTTAAAACACTATCTCGAAGAAAACAATCAAAACTGAGCACTACCGACTTCGGGTAAACATTTGAAAATCTTAAAGGCTTAATCACTGATCGGTCTCTTCATAAAACTTGTAGGTTTATACCTCTAGTTTAATTTAAAACAAGAATCGCTTTGATCGGAGCTCTATAGCTCAAGATATTTTAAAATTTGAAGCATAGTCATTACTTATCAACTGATCGCCATGCTTCGTTTCAAACCACCATTTTCAATTTGAAAGAAAATCTGATAAGTCCAGTGTAGAAAGGTATAAATATCTTTTATAAATCCAATGCTTCGAGAATGAGGTCGATCGGTGGTGCATGCAAAAAGTTATGGCCAAAAGAAGGAAGAGGGTTAAGTAAGACAAAAAGCAGACGATAAAATGAGGCGAAGATGACGTCATCCTTAGCAAAAAATCAGGCGGAGATGATGTCATCCTCAGCAAAAATCAGGCGAAGATGAACAGTAACATCGTCTGGTTTTTGCTCTGATCATCGTCTGGTTTTTGCTCTGATCATCGTCTGGTTTTTGCTTCTGATCATCGTCTGGTTTCGCCTGATGCATCGTCTGGTTTTTGCTACTGATGCATCGTCGGTTTTGCTACAATGCATCGTCTGGTTTTTGCTACAGTGCATCGTCTAGTTTTGCTACGATGCATCGTCTGGTTTTTGTCTCGATTACGCATCGTCGGTTTTTGCTACAAAGCATCGTCTGGTTTTGCTTTCTGATCTGACTCCACTTGCAAAGGTCATAACTTTCCATTCGAACTCCAAATTTAACAAAATTGGTGTCTGTTTCATAGAAAAGAAAGATCTACATTTTCATGAAGATCACTGACCCAAATTCCAACTCTATAAGGGTCAAAATGGTCACAAAGGTTCTGTCTAAAAATCATCATTTGACAAGACCTACATTTAATTCTAACCACTCACACCTACCATTTTAATCCCTCATAAATAGCTTATAAACATCTTAGAAGAACCCTACAGCTCGCCTATCACTCTCAAGGAGTCATAAAGCTCCCATACAATCCTCTAACAACACAGAAATATCAGAAAATGCAACATACCCAGCAGATACCCAACAGAAATCTCCAACTTAAAAGAATGGTACACATGCTTCACACATAGGTCACAAATCAACAAAAACATATAATGAAGAGAGTACTAGAGCTCTCATTCTCTTTTCCAATCATAAGAAAGATTCATGCATAGCTTTGGTTACATATTGGCATATTCATCAAAATCAAGTACAAAACACAAAAGATGAGATGCTCAATGATCAATATGCTTACGAAGCTATTCCAAAAGCTAGTTATTAACTTAATACAAAAGTTCCTAAGTTCTTGGAGTGATGTCGATGCCTTGTAAGTTCAACTCTCAACTTGAATTTTCACGAGGAGGAGAATGGGATGAACTAACACGGCTCGATGGCTAACAAATTTATAGCCATCACATAATGAGCCACACACACAATTAATAATCCAAAGCATTAGCAATTACATAATATCTTTGAAATACTCAACTTTGTCACATAAATCACAATTTACTCAACTCATCACATAAAGCATAATATGGAATCCTCTTGCAATTGAAACACATATTATGCATCATAAACACAAATAAATGATGAAATGCACACATTTGGCTCGAGAGTTCCATAAACACGACGGAAACCGAAGTTTACCGTAAACACGACGAGTCCAGTTTTCGGATCTCGTGGGCCAGAAGCGGGCTGCCGGGAGAAGGCAAAAAGGGGTCAACGTGCACGTGACTTCACAAAGGGGTTCTCTCTCGTCCAAACACAATCAATATGCTCGCATATCAAAACACAAGATTCACATTTTACGCTTATCGCACTCTTTCAAAGCATCAAAGTTCCATTCTTTCCTCTCAAAACACAAAATTTCATTTTCAATATGCACATAGTATAACAAGATAGCACACATAGGGCTTTGCCCATTACACAATAACTATAAAGATGTTATGTAACATCCCACCCCCGACTGGAAGGGTAAAATAGTAAATTGGCATAGGATGAGATTGATAGGGATTTATTCATATTGTTCATGCATAATAGGATTGATACACAGTAGCAATTATGCACAGGAAATTACTGTACATGCATACATGACATTCCCGGTTTACGTGCCTAAGACAATTCTACTGTGATTAACGTGGTTAGGGGATTTGGAAAATTATTTTGAATGTGCCATAAATTGTTTTCTATTTTCAGAATTTATAGAATTTTTCTCGAATTTTTGGGTTAGTTGCGGACCAAAAATTTCAATGGGTCGATTGAGTGGATTTTCTATACTAAAAAGGACTGCCAAATGGCATGAGATTAGTGGATAAATGATGTTAGGGAATTATTCTAAAGCCATGATTAGAGATTAATTGGGATTAATACTTAATTAACTAGGATTACTTGATTTTTGTCTTTTCTTATTTCAAAATGCCAAGTGTCCCTTATCATTTATTAACTTTGTCCCCTTATATTCATCATTTACGATACTCCTCATGCTTGAAGTCAACAAATTGCTTTTGAAAAGCTCATTTATGCTTGCTTGCTTATCATTCTGACACTTCCCTTTTATCAACACAAAAGTGAAAGTTTGGTACTTCTCTCATCATTTGGAACATTCCTCCTTCTTCTCCATCGAAATTTCTTTCTTTTCCCTAGCTCTCTTGCTCTTTTTTTTTCTTCCTCCTTAAGTGTTCAAGTGATGATGTAGTGCATGTGTATGAGAAGTGGAGAAGTAAAGTAATTGGAGAAGAGTTAGAGTATCATTTGGAAAAGCTTGAATTAGGTAAGTTGTTGTTAAGTTTTAATTATGATTTGATTTATGAGTTAAATGACATGGTAGTTAGAAGCATCTAATGGTAATTGTGGTATTATTATTAAGCTTATTGATGCTTTACCTTGATGAGCATTATAGTGTAAATTGATGGGTATAAATGTATGGTGTGTTAGGATAATGAATGGTTATGGTTGTAACTTGGTTTAGCTTTGAATTTGGTTGGTAGATGATGACTAATCTTGCAAATAAAGTGAGAGTTTAATGCTGCCAATTTGTGAATATTAGCCCTAGTGAATGTATGAATGTTATAGATACTGATTTTTATGCTTTATTGAAATGCATATGGTGTTAGAAGTTCAATTGGCATGATAGGAAGAGGAATTGTATAGTATAGCTGAAAATGTGAGTTTAACCTACTGCACTGTTTTGAGCATAACTCATTGTATAGGAATGAAAATGAGTTGAGGTTTGTGGCCACTTAAACTTTGGGATGTTGGCTACATTTTTGTGTGAAATAGGTGTTGTCTAATTTTAGCTTTAAGAGGTTGCAATATGGCTTGGAAAGTTACTGCTCTTAACTGGAATGAACAGTACCTGAAATCATACCCTAGAGTTTTGCTAATTTTTATGAATTGATTGATATGGAATTAGGGAAAATGGACTTCATGAGAGTTGAAGCCTACATTGTTATCTTTCCATTGCCACTGATCTTTTTATTTTTCGAGTTGTATATTAGGAGATATGACCTGATAACTATTGGCTGGTTTTATGCTTTGTGATGAAACCTAGTTGGATTGGCACATTCAGTGCACATTCGGGTTTGGAGGAATTTTAGTAATTTTTGTGAATTGAGTTGGAGTTTGAAATGTACTGAAGAGTTCTGGATGACATATTGATCTTGAAAATGATATATGGCTTATAATTTTTGGAAGTCATATTTGGGAGTTATGATTTTACAAAAACTGAATCTGCTTTAGGAAGTTAGGTGCTGATCATGGCAGTAACTTCCATAACAGATTTGAAAATGTTAGAAATCGAATTGGAGTTCGGGTTCTTCATGAAAATTGGAGTTTGAGATCTTATCTTTTCAGGGATATAAGGTAGTGATTTTTTTGACTTGTGTACAGGGAGTTATGCTTGATAGAAGTTTACTGCTCAGATTGAGTGATTTCAGGGACAGCATCATTGATTGAATTATTTGACCTAGTTAGCAATGGAATTGGACTTTGAGTTGTTCATGAAAGGTATAGATAACATTGTGATCTTGATGAGCATATTTATTGTGCTATTTTTGACTGAACAGAATGAGAGTTACTAAATTTACCATGTACTGTTCTGTTTTAAGAGGTATGGACTAGGCAGCATCTTTGATTGGGTTTTGACACCCTTAGGGTGGAATTGATTTTATGGTCTTCTTGAAACTTGTAGAGGTTTTATGATCTTTCCAATGAGATATGGTTTATGATTTTTAGAGTTGTGTGCAAAGAGTTATGGGTGTTGGAAGTATGGTTGGAAATCAGAAAATAAAGGGAAATAAGGGTTATATATATATATATAGGTATAAATTGGTTAATGTGAATTTTGTTTTCTTCGTGAATAACTTTTCCGTCCGACGTCCGATTGACCTGATTCTTGAGGCATCGGATTCATTGAATATTGAATTTCATTCTGCAAGAAATTGGGAATTTTAAGCGGAAAATTGGCGTGGGTCCGGTAATTGTTCGATGCTCACTGTTTTATTTATTGTTGAACCGATCGAGGTTGAATTGAAATCTTTGTCGGTGCCTATAGCTTTCTAATTTTAGATGGAATTTCTAATGGGAAAATTTTGGATTAGGGTCGGAATGCCATGAACATGCATTGTACCGTTTTAAATTGTTCCTGTGCATTGTTTGATATTTCTAACTATCTGATTGGTAATGGGTACTTATTTTAATTGTTCTAGAGGCATAGTTGGAACGTAATCTCACGGACGTTGCCGAGACTTCCCGGCATTAGCCCGGAAGTACAGGTGAGTAACCTAGTTGGTTTCTCAGCCTTATGTGTTTATTAATTATATGCACTGATGCCATGAGGAGTTAAGGATGGATATTTGTGTTATTGTTTTTGATTGATTTCGGACCATGGGTGTGATATTGAAGTGCCAATGTGAGCAAATGTATGAATGAATTAAATTGGAAATGGTTAATGAATTGAATTGTGAATGCATCAGTGAAAATAAATTGAATTGCATATGACTGAAATGCCGGACTAAAAGTCCGAAGACATAATGGAAAATGACTGATAGTGAAAATGACTGAGAATTGAAAATGAGACATGTGCATTCATGCATAGTAAATGATCAGATAATTGGCAGTTGTGACCGGCGATAACGAAATGTCGTGGTATCGCTTGCCCCGAGGTGGTGCATACCGAGGGCTCTCCCACGCGATGCTTTCGGATACCACAGGCTCATCAGTCGGGGCTTCAAGCCCAACGAAACATTATCTTGAACCGAGCCTCGAGCTCGAGGGAGTTAGTGCATACCCCGAGGCTCTCCTACTCCCTAGATTCTTCGATCACCGATAGGCGCTCGGTCACAACAACGAAATGAAAATGGAAAAGTGTCACATCGCATTGCATACGTATATGGTGAAAAAATGTAAATTATTGCATATATTTGGAAAAATGTGAGTAAGGAAATTGCATGTGATATCTTGTAAATGCTCTTGTGTGCTATGTGTATATGATTTGTGAATGCATGAGTTGGGTGAACCATCGATGATGGTTTCTCATTGAGTTCGCAAACTCACCCAACATTGCATCTATTTTTCAGGAAATTGAAGAATACCCCGCTAGACAAACGGGAGTATGGCTACCGCTAGCAAGTCAGAATATCGGGTCGGGATCAGTGTCGTTCACATCTGCATTAGCGTAGTGATTGATTCAGTAGGCCCCATTGTTTAAGTGTGTCTGTAAATGTTCAAAAATGGCATTGGTCACAGCTGGGACATGCATTTCTATATGTATATGAATGATTGAGTACTATTGAGTACTAGTTAATGACTGAGTTTGTGTCTTCATCGATAAATATGAATGAGTGCCCTTTTTACTGATGTTATTTTACTGAAAATGATTTCGAAATGTTGTAGGCACAATTTATTTACCGTTTTCCACGCACGCAACTGCTTTTGAAAGAAAAGAAAAAAAATGTTTAACGAATTTTAAAAAAAGTAGTGATTGTTCTAGTACGCCACCCTCGCGGGTCACAGGCTCGGATATTACTGTAGATATCAGGTTCGGGTCTCGTCGGGAGTGGGGTGCTACATGTTACCCACCTATCGTCGGAAATCCGGATTCACGATTGCTCTTCCTCTCTCTCTTGAGTGAGGTTTCCTTGGTTCCCTTCAATAAAACACATTTCGAAACTCATTGAAAAAGTCGAAACATTCAAGAATCGATAAATCGATAACGAAGTCTTAAACCTAACCTACCCATAGCCCATTTAAGCTAAAACAACCAACCCTAGCTTCGGAATCACAAAACCACTCATCTCTTCTTTCTTTCTTCATTCCTACACAAACCCTAACCTTCATTTCATCCCATTTCTTGAATCTAACTCAAAGGAAGATAGATACTTACCTTAAGCTCTTGATTTCTCTTCTTTTTCTCCTTCTTTATTCTTCTCCACAAGCCTCCCACGATTTTCTCTCTTCCTTTCTTCCTTGGCTAGCTCACGTTTTTCCTTCTCTTCTCCTCTCCTTTGGATTCTCGACCTCTCTCTTCTCCTCCTCTTCCTTTAACTCTTCTTTAATTCCTTTAATTCATCCTACACCAAAACTACATAGTTTTGGCTTTCCCCTTACATAAAGGCTTTTGGGCCTCCACCTCCCAAGGCCTACTTCCACCAAACCCACTTATTATTAATCCTCCTTCTACTTAATCCATTTACCTAAGCCCATACTTTCCAATATTAAGCCCAAGCTTTCATTTAATTTCTAACTTCTAATTTCCAAGCCCAACATAAAAATATTTACATAAACACATAATTAAATCAATTAAGACAAAATAAAATAATTAACGAATAAATCCATAAATAAATAATTAATTAATTCAAATAAAAAAAATTTTTGGGGCCCAACAATTCTCCCTCCTAATAGAATTTAGTCCTCGAAATTCTTACAAGTCCATGAAGAGGTAGGGATACTTCTCCTCATGGCTTCCAAGGGTTCCCAAGTAGCCTCCTCGGTTTAATGGTTCCTCCACAAGACCTTAACCACTTCACAATCTTATTCCTTAGCACTTTTCCTTTGAATCTAAGATCTCCTTTGGTTGCTCCTCATAACTCAAATCCTCTCTCATTTGAACTTCGAAGGTTGAACTATATCGAAGGATCCGACCTATATCTCCTCGGCATCGGCACATGGAATACATTATGAATCTTAGACAACTCCGATGGCAAATCTAACTTATAAGCCAAGGCCCAATCCTCTCAATGATCTCGTATGGGCCTATATACCTCGGGCTAAGCTTACCTTTCTTACCAAACCTCAAACGCCTTTCCATGGAGAAGCTCTAAAAACACCTTCTCACCCACTTCAAATTCCATCTCTTTCCTATGGGCATCCGAATAGCTCTTCATCCGATCTTGAGTTGCCTTAAGCCTCTGTTCACTAGCTTTATCTTATCAATCTGTGACTGCACTAACTCAGGCCCCTGAACTTTCTTTCACCTTCCTCATCCCAACATATAGGGTTTTACATCTCCTACCATACAAGGCTTCATAAAGGCGCCATCTGAATTCAGTGATAGGAATTGTTGTGGCGAATTCAATCAAAGGTAGGTGATCATCCCACGAACCTTTGAAATCCAAAGCACAAGCCCTCAGCATTGCCTCCAAAGTCTGAATGGTCCTCTCCGACTGTCCATCGGTCTGCGGATGGAAAGCTGTACTAAAATGCAATCGAGTCCCCAAAGCATCCTGCAAACTCTCCCAAAATCTGGAGGTAAACCTAGGATCCCTATCAGACACTATCGAACTCGGAATCCCATGAAGTCTGATCACCTCATCCACATACTTCTTAGCCAAAATATTCAAAGAATCTGTCTGACGAATCGGCAAGAAGTGAGCTGACTTAGTCAACCTATCCACAATCACCCATATAGCGTCATGCTTTCGGCTAGATCTCGGCAATCCCATCAGAAAATCCATAGTTATCTTTTCCCATTTCCACTCTGGAATAGGCAAGGGATTAAGCTTGCCTGAAGGTGCTTGGTGTTCAGCTTTAACTTGCTGGCACACCAAACATCTTTTAGCATACTCTGCTACATCTTTCCTCATTCCTTTCCACCATAAATGCTCTTTCAAATTCCGATACATCTTAGAACTCCCTGGATGCATTGCATAAGGAGCATTATGCGCCTCATCAAGAATTTCATCCCTCAACTCTAACTTGCGGAACACACAATCTACTACCCACACCATCAATCCATCTTCCTTTACCTCTACATTAGGCGGCTTTCCATTCTTTATCTCTTCCCTAAGCTTACTCAGTACTCATCCCGATCCCGAAATTCCTTGATCTTCTCCTTGACCTTGGCCTCACCTGAAAACTTGCCAAAATACACTCAGGCCCATCTTGCCTCAACATCACATCAAGTCGGCTAAATCCTTCACAAAGGAAGGTACTTGTCTCCACATGTGCCATGGTGGACTTTCTACTCAATGCATCACCATAACATTAGCTTTCCCGGATGGTAGTCTATCACCAAGTCATAATCTTTTAGCAACTCTAACCATCGCCTCGCCTCAAATTCAGCTCTTTTGGGTCAACAAGTATTTAAGGCTCTTATGATCATAAATATCCTAGTGGTAACTCCATACAGATAATGTCTCCAAATCTTCAATGCAAAGATTATAGCGACCAACTCCAAGTCATGGATCGGATAGTTCATCTCATAAGGCTTCAACGCCTAGAGGCATAAGCAATCACTTTCTCTCCTTGCATCAATACACACCCTAAACCCTTCCTAGAGGCATCACTTTGTACACAATGTACCCATCATTACCGAAGGCAATGTCGAGAATCGGTGCGGTGGTAAGCGCTTCTTCAACTCCTCGAAACTACCCCGCACTCCTCGGTCCATTCAAATTTTGATTCTTCCTTGTCAACTTGGAAAGTGGAGCATATCGAGGAAAAGCCCTCCACAAACCTCTGTAATATCCATTAATCCCAAGAAACTTCTCACTTCACTACATTCTTTGGCGCTTCTATTTAACCACGCTTCTATCTTTGCGGATCCACATGCACTCCTTGCTCGAGATCACATGCCCCAAAATACCACTTCCCTTAGCCAAAATTAGCATTTATCGAATTTGGCATACGACTCATTCTTCCTCAATGTCTCCAAGGCAACCATCAAATGATCCTCATGCTCCTCATCACTCTTAGAATAGACCAATATATCATCAATGAAGACGATGATAAATTGATCTAAGAAGGACTGAAGACTCTATTCATCAAATCCATAAAGGCTGCAGGAGCATTCGTTAACCCAAAGGCATAACCAAAAACTCAAAGTGGCCATACCTCGTCCTAAAAGCGGTCTTTGACACATGGTCTCCTTAATCCTCAATGATGATAACCCGACCTCAAGTCTATCTTGGAAAAGACTCTCGCCCTTGCAGTGATCAAACAAATCATCTATGCGCGGGAGCGGATATACATTCTTAACGGTGGCATGATTCAACTTCCTATAATCCACACACATCCATGACGACCCATCTTTCTTCTTCACAAAAAGAACCGGAGCTCCCCAAGGTGAAGAACTTCGGTCTAACATAACCTTTCTCTAAAAGATCCTCCAACTGCTCCTTAAGCTCCTTCAATTCACGAGCCATCCGATAAGGCGGAATTGAGATCAACCTTGATGCTGAATGAAGCTTCGATAGGAAACTCAATTTCCACTAGGAGGAGGTAGTCTGGCAATTCCTCGGGAAAGACATCAGGAATTTCACGACTCTTGGAATGTCTTCAACCTCCCTCTATCTGCCTCCATATCTAGCACATAAGCCAAAAGACCTCACACCCCACCTACTCATCATTCTCTCGCCATCATAAATTGAAATAACCCGAGGTGGACTGACTTTTCTATCTCCCATGAGTATCACTTTCTGCTATCCTCTAGCTCAAACTCCACCGTCTTTTGTTTACAATCTAAAGTAACATGATACCTCTCTAATGTGTCCATACTTAGGATCACATCCAATCCTCCCATCTTGAGGCATCGATCCACCACCAATTTTCCTCCACTAATCTCTATCTCACAATCTCTATATACTTGGTGATAATAATATATTGGCGATTGAGTACTCACCATCGTGGAGTATCCAATGGGCTCAAACTCCTCTAGAAATAGTCTGCCGAAGACACAAAGGAATGGGTAGAACTGAGTCAATCATAGCAAGCACGTAATCATCAAGCAGTTTAACCATACCCGCTACAACCAGGCGCGGTCTCGCCTCCTTCAGTCATGGCAAACACTCTGGCCGGAACTTGCCCTCTGGATCTGCACGGAGGATAAGCTCTCTAGGACCTCCAGGCTACCCACTTCCACCGCTTTACGAGCCATTGCCTCTGTCCTTCAGAGAGCTGCATCGAGATCCTCTCTCTGTCCGGCTTGGGACAAAACCTAGCGATATGCCCTTCCGCCCTGAATTGAAGCATGCTCCTGTCAATCTGCGACATTCTCCTCTATGGAGATATCCACAGTGCTCACACTTAGGAAGGGTGGTCTCTCCCATCTCCTCTTCTACCGCCGCCCACCGTTGAGACTTGGTGGGAAGCGGAAGAAGTCCTCATCGATCTAGCCGGCTCCCACCAGTACTCCTCTCCTCGGGCATGCAGGGAAAGGCTCTAGCACTTCTCTTAGGCATAGAAGTACCACCTCCCTCTGAATCTCTCTCTTCCTTCCTCTTCACATTAATTGCACTCTTGATGTTCTCGAGGTTCTCAACCTCGTTGTTGCTTCAACCAAGCTGCTGAAGTCACGAAGTTCAGACTATCACCTTCTCTCGATAGCCGGTGCAAACCCGACTCAAATCGGCGGCACTTAGCAGCCTCACTCAAATCATCTCTGCAAATATCTAGCCCAGCTGTGTGAACCGACGCTTCGTATTCATCGATGTCATCTCCTACAGGTAAGGCTTAGGAACTCCCTCTCTTCTGCTGAATGTACTCCACAGCACAGTCTCCCACCAAAGCAAAGCATCACCACAAGCAGTCGGCAAGATAGACTACCCTCTCATCATCCTCGCACTCCATCTGATCCAGCACTCTCTCGGTCTTCCTCAACCAGTCTCGGCTTCCTCGGGATCCGTGGTCCGTGGAAGTCCACCGCTGTACTTCCTTAGCTTATCAAACTGTCTTCCCCTCTTAGTGGGGCCGAACCAGAGCTTTGTGGCATTTGCCCATAGCTTTGAACAAAAGCTTGGGTAAATGCAGAGCGACTGGGGTCTAACGTGAGCACTTGCTCGAGACAGGACTAGGTGATGCTTGAGTGCGTGAACGAAGAGGCTCACTACCCCCCTAGAGGGGCCTCTGCCACTCCACAGGGCTCTGAGACTCATCCGTGCTCTCCTCTCTCGGCGGAGAGTCAGGTGCAATGAACCTTGCAAAACTCCTCGTGTCCTTGATGAGGTGGCATCGTACTCCTTGATAAAAATACTAGTGATTAGCTACAATTAGTTTTAAGCTTAGTTCTATATGTATGCATGATATGCATGTCACGTAATGCAAACAATCAATTCATAAAATAAACATTTAATCACATACAATGTTCCCTACTATACATTTTAAGCCTAGGAGTAAGCTAAGCTCGATACCAAACAATGTTGGACTCCGTCTCAAGCCCGACATTCGGACCCATCCAAATGTAGAAGACCCACAACCGAACACATATGTTAATCACAAATATGGAAAAATTTCACTTTATAAAAATTCGGGTTAGATCTTGATAAAATGATCCCTCGGATCTCACGATTCAACATAGCTGGAATCGCTCAATTCAGTTAGGAATGAAGATGTTATGGTTAAAACACTATCTCGAAGAAAGCAATCAAAATCGAGCACTACCGACTTGGGTAAACATTTGAAAATCTTAAAGGCTTAATCACTGATCAGTCTCTTCATAAAACTTGTAGGTTTATGCCTCTAGTTTAATTTAAAACAAGAATCGCTTTGATCGGAGCTCTATAGCTCAAGATATTTTAAAATTCTGAAGCATAGTCATTACTTATCAATCGATCGCCATGCTTCGTTTCAAACCACCATTTTCAATTTGAAAGAAAATCTGATAAGTCCAGTGTAGAAAGGTAGAAAAATCTTTTAGAAATCAATGCTTGAGAATGAGGTTCGATCGGAGGTGCATGCAAAAAGTTATGGCCAAAAGAAGGAAGAGGTCGTAAGACAAAAATGACGATAAAATGAGGCGAAGATGGCGTCATCCTTAGCAAAAAAATCAGGCGGAGATGATGTCATCCTCAGCAAAAATCAGGCGGAGATGAACAGTAACATCGTCTGGTTTTGCTACGATCATCGTCTGGTTTTGCTACTGATGCATCGTATGGTTTTTGCTTCTGATGCATCGTTTGGTTTTTGCTTCTGATGCATCGTCGGTTTTTGCTTCTGATCATCGTCGGTTTTGGCTCGATTGCATCGTCGGTTTTGGCTACAGTGCATCGTCTGATTTTTGCTACAGTGCATCGTCTGGTTTTTGCTACGATGCATCGTCTGGTTTTTACACGATGCATCGTCTCGTTTTTGCTACGATCATCGTCTAGTTTTTGCTCTGATCTGACTCCACTTGCAAAGGTCATAACTTTCCATTCGAACTCCAAATTTAACAAAATTGGTGTCTGTTTCATAGAAAAGAAAGATCTACATTTTTCATGAAGATCACTGACCCAAATTCCAACTCTATAAAGGTCAAAATGGTCACAAATGTTCTATCTAAAATCATCATTTGACAAAGACCTACATTTAATTCTAACCACTAACACCTACCATTTTAATCCCTCATAAATAGCTTATAAACATCTTAGAAGAACCCTACAGCTAGCCTATCACTCTCAAGGAGTCATAAAGCTCCCATACAATCCTCTAACAACACAGAAATATCAGAAAATGCAACATACCCAAACAGACACCCAGCAAATCTCCAACTTAAAAGAATGGTACACATGCTTCACACATGGGTCACAAATCAACAAAACATATAATGAAGAGAGTACTAGAGCTCTCATTCTCTTTTCCAATCATAAGAAAGATTCATGCATAGCTTTGGTTACATATTGGCATATTCATCAAAATCAAGTACAAAACACAAAAGATGAGATGCTCGATGATCGATATGCATCTGAAGCTATTCAAAAGCTAGTTATTAACTTAATACAAAAGTTCCTAAGTTCTTGGAGTGATGTCGATGCCTTGCAAGGTTCAACTCTCAACTTGAATTTTCACCGAGGAGGGAGAATGGGGTGAGCTAACACGACTCGATGGCTAACAAATTTATAGCCATCACGTAATGAGCCACACACACACATTAATAATCGAAAACATTAGCAATTACATAATATCTTTGAAATACTCAACTTTGTCACATAAATCACAATTTACTCAACTCATCACATAAAGCATAATATAGAATCCTCTTGCAATTGAAACACATATTATGCATCATAAACACAAATAAATGATGAAACGCACACATTTGGCTCGAGAGTTCCATAAACACGACGGAAGCAAAGTTTATCAGTAAACACGACGAGTCCGGTTTGGATCTAAATGGGCCTGGCGGGCTGCCGGAGAAGGCAAAAAGGGGTCAGCGTGCACGTGACTTCACAAAGGGTTCTCTCTCGCCTAAACACAATCAATATGCTCGCATATCAAAACACAAGATTCACATTTCTACGCTTATCGCACTCTTTCAAAGCATCAAAGTTCCATTCTTTCCTCTCAAAACACAAAATTTCATTTTCAATATGCACATAGTATAACAAGATAGCACACATAGGCTTTGCCCATTACACAATAACTATAAAGATGTTACCCACCTATCGTCAAATCCGGATTCACGATTGCTCTTCCTCTCTCTCTTGTGAGGTTTCCTTGTTCCTTGATAAAACACATTTGAAACTCATTGGAAAAGTCGAAACATTCAAGAATCGATAAATCGATAACGAAGTCTTAAACCTAACCTACCCATAGCCCATTTAAGCTAAAACAACCAACCCTAGCTTGGAATCACAAAACCACTCATCTCTTCTTTCTTTCTTCATTCCTACACAAACCCTAACCTTCATTTCATCCCATTTCTTGAATCTAACTCAAAGGAAGATAGATACTTACCTTAAGCTCTTGATTTCTCTTCTTTTCTCCTTCTTTATTCTTCTCCACAAGCCTCCCACGATTTTCTCTCTTCCTTTCTTCCTTGGCTAGCTCCGTTTTCCTTCTCTTCTCCTCTCCTTTGGATTCTCGACACTCTCTCTCTCCTCCTCTTCCTTTAACTCTTCTTTAATTCCTTTAATTCATCCTACACCAAAACTACATAGTTTTGGCTTTCCCCTTACATAAAGGCTTTTGGGCCTCCACCTCCCAAGGCCTACTTCCACCAAACCCACTTATTATTAATCCTCCTTCTACTTAATCCATTTACCTAAGCCCATACTTTCCAATATTAAGCCCAAGCTTTCATTTAATTTCTAACTTCTAATTTTCAAGCCCAACATAAAAATATTTACATAAACACATAATTAAATCAATTAAGACAAAATAAAATAATTAACGAATAAATCCATAAATAAATAATTAATTAATTCAAATAAAATAAAATAAAAAAATTTCGGGGCCCAACAGTATTAGTCTCGGTTTCGCTTCCTTCTTCTTGAGTAGGAATTTTAATGCTGCATTATCAGAATACACAATGACTTTGGTGCCCAATAAATAGGAACGGAATTTTTCTAAAGCAAAAACAATAGTCAGAAGTTCTTTTTCCGTTGTGGTATAGTTGCATTGAGCACTGTCTAGAGTTCTTGAGGTGTAGTATATGACATACGGATGTTGCTCAATACGTTGTCCTAATACCGCACCTACTGCCCTGTTGCTAGCATCGCACATAATTTCAAAGGGGTGATGCCAATTCGGTGGTTGAATTATCGGTGTCGAGGTTAGCTTCTCCTTTAGATTGTCAAAGGCTATTTTGCATTCTTTGCTGAACTCGAAAGGGACGTCTTTTTGCAGCAGTGTGCTTAAGGGTTGAGCGATTTTGGAGAAGTCTTTGATAAAACGCCTATAAAATCCTGCATGGCCAAGAAAAGAGCGAATCTCCCCTACACAGACGGGGTAAGGCAGGGATTTTATAACGTCTATTTTAGACTTATCTACGTCAATTCCTTTAGCAGAAACAATATGTCCCAAAATTAATCCTTAATCCACCATAAAATGGCATTTTTCAAAATTTAACACCAGATTGAACTCTAAGCATCTTTTCAGTATCTTTTTAAGGTTAACTAAGCATTCATCGAAGGAATTGCCATGAACAGTAAAATCGTCCATGAAAACTTCTATGATATTTTCAACGTAGTCGGAAAAGATACTGACCATGCACCGCTGGAAAGTGGTGGAGGATTGCGAGTCCAAACGGCATCCGTCGGTGGCGAAGGTTCCGAATGGACAGGTGAATGTCGTCTTCTCTTGATCTTCGGGGGCAACTAGTATCTGATAAAAACCTAAATATCCGTCAAGACAGCAATAATGAGTTTTACCAGCTAAACGTTCAAGCATTTGATCGATAAATGGGAGGGGGAAATGATCTTTCCTGGTTGAAGCATTTAATTTTCTGTAATCGATACAAACCCGCCACCCGTTTTGGACTCGGGTGGGCACCAACTCACCATTCTTATTTGTAACCACGGTGATACCTGTTTTCTTAGGCACCACTTGAACTGGACTTACCCATTTGCTGTCCGAGATTGGGTAAATCATACCAGCATGTAGTAACTTCTCTATTTCCTTTTTGACGACTTCCATCATAGGTGGGTTCAAGCGCTTTGAGCTTCTCTGCTTGGTTTCTTTGTTATCTTCTGAAGGATCCGATGCATGCGGTAGATGGACCGATACCTTTGATGTCCGCAATTGTCCATCCTATGACTTCTTTATGTTCTATCGGCACCTCAAGTAACTTCCTTTCTTCCTCTTTGTTAAGTTTATTTGAGATGATTCTTTGGAAGAGTGTCTCCTTCTCCTAAGAAAGCATATTTCAAGTGGTCGAGTAACGACTTTAAATCTAATTTGGTGGTGCAAAATAGAAGGCAAGGGCGCGTCGTAGATATGTGTAATTCTTTGCAAGGGTAGTACTCACCATTGGTTTAGATGATTCAATTAATACACCACTTCGTGGAGCTCATTATGTGAGGTTTCTTGATTGGCGTCATCGATGTTATCTGGGGTTAGAACTTTTGCAAAGTGCAACCATTAACTTATCTGCTGTGTCCATTTCAAATCTTTATGCGGATTAATGGTTCGACGATATCTATCTTTGGAGACACAACTTACATCATTAGGATATTTCATGGCATCATAAACATTAAATGTAATTACTTCTCCATCAAATTCCATAGTAAGTGTCCCATTATGAACATCGATCTTAGTCCTAGCAGTACTAAGGAAAGGTCTCCCTAAAAGAATATCGGACGAGTTAGAGGACTTATCACCCTCCATATCTAAAATAAAGAAATCAGTGGGGAAAATCAGACCATTAACCTGGACTAACATATCCTCTAACACTCCTTTGGGATAAACTATTAATCTGTCAGCTAGTTGAATTATTACCCCAGTTTCTTTCAATGGACCAGCATTTAAAGAAGAATAAATTGACAATGGCATAACATTGATTGAAGCTCCTAAATCATACATTGCCCTTTTTATTCCCACATTCCCAATAGTGCAAGAAATAACGAACATACCTTGATCTTTGCATTTGGGGGGTAACTTCCTTTGAAGGATAGCAGACACATTTTCCCCCACACTTACCTTTTCATACTCGGTTAATTTTTTCTTGTTAGTGCATAGTTCCTTCAGAAATTTTGCATACCTGGGGATTTTTCTGATTGCATCTAGTAAAGGTATGTTAATCTCTACTTTTCGGAATGTGTCGAAAATTTCCTTATCCTCCTTGTCTTTCTTGGATTTAGCCAATCTCTCCGGAAAAGGGGGTCTGATTTCCAAAATTTTAGGTTCTGTTGGTGAGAAATTTTCTGGACACTCTTTCTGTTTCTGAATTTCTACCTCTGTTGCGACAGCAGGTGTTAAGCCGTGCCCACGCCTTGTTTTGGCAACAGGTTCTGGTTCCAACTCTTTCCCATTTCTTAAGGTAATTGCACTTATATTTTCCTTTGGGTTCACTATCGTCTAAGAAGGTAATTTACCTTGAGACTCTAACTTGCTTAGGGATGTTGCCAGTTCACCAACTTGATTCTCCAGATTTTGTATACTTGCTCTCGTCTCCTGTTGGAATTGTTGTGTGTTAGTTGCAAGTGATTTGACTATATCTTCAAGAGACATACCTGATCTTGGAGGATTTGATTGGGGTGGCCTCTGTTGAAATTGCTGAAAATTTGACGATCTAGACCCATAACTGAGATTTGGGTGATCTCTCTACCCGGGATTGTAAGTATTTGAGTATGGGTCGTATTTCCTTTGTGGCGGACCAGGAAAATTTCCAACGGCGGCTGCTTGTTCAGTGGTATCTACTTGCAACGTGGGGCACATATCCGTATGATGATCCGTGTAGGCGCAAATTCCACACGCCTTCACTTGTTGTGTATTTCCTACAACCAAATTTTGAACCAAAGAGGTTAGTTGATTTAATTTATCTTCTAAGGAAGAGACACTTACCTCATTAACCCTTCTTGAGGGTTCTTGGCGAAACCCAAATTGTTGAGAATTTGCAGCCATCGTAGAAATTAAATCTCGAGCACCTTGTGGTGTCTTGTTGACAATGGCTCCTCCACTTGCGGCATCCATCATTCTCCTCTCCATAGGTAATAGCCCTTCATAAAAATACTGAATAAGGGCTTGATCTGATATCCCATGTTGGGGGCAGCTGGCACATAATCTCTTGAATCGCTCCCAATACTCATGAAGATTTTCCGAATCCCTTTGCTTAATTCCACAAATATCTCTTCGAATCCCAGCTGCACGGGAGGCAGGAAAAAATTTATCTAGAAAAAGATGTACCATATCTGTCCATGAGTTAATACTCCCAGGGGGTAAGTAGAACAACCAATCCTTGGCTGCATCAGCTATGGAAAATGGAAAGGCCCTCAATTTAATTTGCTCCTCTGTTACTCCTTGTGGTCTCATGGTTGAACAAACGACATGAAATTCTTTGAGATGTTTATGAGGATCTTCGTTTTCCAATCCCCAAAAAGTAGGCAACAAATGGATCAAACCTGATTTTAATTCGAAAGGAGCCTCTAAATTAGGGTAAGTAATGCATAATGGCTGCTGATTAATAGGGGGAATTGCTAACTCTCTCAAGGTGCGATTGTCGTGAGCCATCTCGTTATCTGAATCTGATTATTTGGAAAGATAAAATGACTCAGGGCTATTTGTTCTTGATCCTTGAATACGTGGTAGAAGACGCTAGCTTTCGCAACCTCGCTTCTTTCCTCAGCTTCTTTGTTGTCTTTTCTATTTCAAAATCGAACTGTAGTGCTCCTACACGATCAGACCTGGTCATAAAAGGAAAAAAATCAATCAAACCAGTCCTCGGCAACGGCGCCAAAATTTGATAGGTGTCGAATCCACCAAAAATAAAATCTACTCCTGAAAAATCAATTAAATTGTAGCTAGAGTGAGTAGAGTCGTATCCACAGAGACTGGAGATTAATCAATCCTTTTAAAAACTAGATAATCAAGAACGAGGAAATAAAAGGGGGGTTTGTAATTGATAAGTGAAAAATACTGAATTTAATAAATGGAAAGTAAATAAATTCAAATTGAGAAGAAATCAGATTAATGGCATCTAACAAGGTAATCTCATTCAAGTTCTATGGTTGATCATTGAAACAAAGAATAAATTCGGATCCCATAATAGATTGGTTATGATTATTGAAACGCTTCTAATAATCTCATCTTTCCTTAGTTTTAGATTAGCCGGACACGCACCTTCTAACTAACCCCTTATTGACGAACAACCCCGACACGCGCCTAGGATTTAATTCGCTAATAACTTTAAGAACTAAAAAGACCCAACCCTGACCAACAAGATCAACAAGCGTGACTGTTTAAATCAGATTATTCACCCTCATAATATAACGTGAAAATTATATTACCTGCCACTGTTATCAAAATTAACTAGACAATTACGGATCTAGAAACCTTGATTGGCTAATTACGACCCTATCAATTGCACAACGAGCTCCTATTGCAACAACCAACAAGATAGTAATAATATGAATAAAACAGAGAATGAATAAATACTGCAGAAATCTAAAGATAACAATTAAGTTTAGATCTCTCAACACATATGAACTTGAACTTGATCAACCCTTGCACTGACTAGAGAAGGATTAGCCACTCATGGCTATACAAAACATGCCTAAGAAGAAAGAGTCAGTTGTAAGCCCTAAAGAATAAAACACTCGATGGAAAAACTCTCCAGTAAAACTCCGATGCTCTAGGCTTCCTGCTGGGGTCCTTTTATATCCTTCAAATCCTTTTCCGTGTAGGAAAGGAATAGCCTCTTGATTGGTGCCTCCTAACTTCCTCCTTAATCCCCAAAGACATCCCTTTCCAAATCTGAAAACTATCCAACTTAGGAGTCCAATTTCGTTTCTGATTCCGTATCAGGTATCTGTTATGCTCGACCTTAGCCGTGGGCACAGCTTACTGCACAAAATTTGAAATCAGCCCAAAATACCTCTGGTTTGGCCCGATTGACATCTCCTACCCAAAACATATAAAACTAAGTAAATTATGTCCTCTCCTCATGAATATGTACCCAAAAAGTCAACAAAAATTATTAATACAATTAGCAAATATCCACATCATCACATCGCTGTCTCAAATGTCTCGAACAATCACTCAAATGTAAGAGCGGTTTCATCATAGAGGAGGGCAACACCAAAAACTGTTGTTTGCTTGTGATGATTGACACCGACAAACAAGCTAGTGGACGACCTTGACCGTTCTTCTTGTAAGTAGTATCGAAGCACACTACATCATCACCAAAGTCTACGAAGTCGCTCCTCATTTTAGCGTCAGACCAGAATATGTTCGTGATCAAATCATCTTCGTCCACTTGAATGACATAAAAGAAATTTGGATCTTCCATCTGCATCTTATAAAAATATTGTAACACCTCATAGGTATCTCCCTTTGTCATGTCTCTTATTCGTTTAGACCTTAAATAATTCTTGTAATCATCCCAAATGAAGCCAACATTATGTCTTCCACCTGTTTCCCTCACCATAAGATCATGGGATGCTTTCGGTCGAATTCCCACAGTGTTTGCCATTTCAATTTGCATTGCTGCGACTGAAGACATCTTCCTATGACTTCTATGCAAATGTGTTTTGTTTGGCGATGAAAGGTAGTGATTGTGCTCCTCCACAAATTCAATGAATTGAAATTGTCTAGTTTGTAAACTATTCACTCTCATCCTTGCCTCACACCCAAATCTTGATCTGGCCGTGGAGCTCTTACACACAGATCTCTTTTATCGGGCATCTGCTGACCCTGAGCACTACAACAAAATAGCCTACAAATCAACTTACCACTTTTATCTTTATGACTTTTGCTTCGTCTAATTCCAAATCCCACATGCTTCCTATAAGTTAAATAAAAGTGATAAGCTTATTCTTCTGTCGCGAACTGCATGCCAATTTTCGGTACTAACTCTCTTCCAACCAACTGTCTTGTATTCATATTACAAATCCCAATCCCAATGCCAATATCATTCTGACCTTGCTCATCATCACATTCATAATTTAAACGACGACATGGAATCGATGTACCTTCCATTTTCACACTTGTGAAATTAAAACACGAGGACAATAAATTTCAGATATGATTAATAACACAAGCAATACCAACTACTATATAAAACAGAGTTCATTCTTATGTTTTTTTTCCATCCATGTGTTATGTCATTCGTGTAACACACATGTTAATAAGACATTTGCAGCAAAGTTGTTTCCATAATAAGAATGATGTGTTTACTTACACATTCACTACACATTAATTGCCACCAACTCAACTTAATCAGCTTTATTATCACTTACGTCCATGTTACACCAAAACCTTTAAACACTCCCATATAAGTCAGAAACCTGACTAATTTCACACCTATCTTCACGTCTGACATCAAACTTAACTCATAACCAACTCAACCTTCACATATTAATTACATGTTACTTAACAGAAGCATACTACTTACATCACAATGAATGTATGTTTACTTTAAACAGGCACATACGTATGTAACACAGTGATTTCTACATTTCTTCAACAATTACTGACATGGAAACATACAAAACATTTCATAGTGAAGCCAAAAAATACCCCAATGTTAATAACTACTTAACATAGTGCAATGGTTAAAAAATATTATACAGAAAGGGAGACGAAGACTATTCACTTTCTCTGTACAAACGCTTCAATTTGGAGGATATGATCTCTATATTTCGTTTAAGAAAAAACCTTTTTTTGTGAAAATTGACACCATTATAATTGCGTTGGAAATGACAAACATTTCCAATCTCACCATTATTGTAAATTAAGTTGTACAGACTTTATAAACTAAAGTAGGAAACTAATAATCATTATTAAAATTAAAAGAATAATTAAAATAATCGAATAATAAAGTTAATAATGATGCGAACAAAAAAAATAACTATTTTCTATACTTACTATTGTTCTTATTATTAAAATAACTATTTATATAACAAGAATAATAATAATAACATTTAATATTAATTAGAATTTAATAATAATTTTCCTAAATTTTAATAAATCTTGCACAATAAATTTGATTATAATATTTAATAGTTATTATAATAATAGAAATAAAATTAATTAATAAATGTACGAAGAATGACAATAATAATAATCAAAATAATAGTAATAATAATCATAGTGACAATAATAATATTAATAAGGAATGTAATAATAATAATAATTATTAATTTTCTATATCTTGTGCAATAAATTTAATAATAATATTTACATGCTAATTTTGTATTAAGTAATTATTATTCACCATTTAATTATTGTTAACAATTATTATGGTTATTTAATTATTCTTATTAATTTAACTATTAAAAATAGGCTTTCATTATTAATTAGCTACTTACTATTGTTCTTTTATTAAATAACTATTTATTTATTAATGATATGAAATAATATCATAAAATTCCTGATTATTTTTAATCTGATTAAGAGCTAAATTTTAATGATAATAATAATAATAATATCATAAAATGTTAATAATAAGTTATAAATAATAACAAACATTTTTAATGATAATAATAATAATAATAATGAGCAACTAAAATAACAATAACAGTAATAATAATAATAATAATAGTAATAATAATAATAATAATAATAATAATAATAATAATAATAATATTTAATATTAATAAGGATTTTAATAATAAAAATTTTAATAAATATTGCTTAATAAACTTAATAATAATGTTTAACAGTAATTATAATAATATAAATAAAGTTAATTAATAAATTTACTGAAGAATGAGAATAATAATAATAATAATAATAATAATAATAATAATAATAATAATAATAATAATAATAATAATAGTGACAATAATAATATTAATAAGGAATTTAATAATAATAATAATAATAAATTTTATAAATAATGTGCAATAAATTTAATAATAATATTTAACAGTAAATTATTGTTGTTCTTTAATTATTCTAATTAATTTAATTGTTTAAAGTTTTGATATTTATTAATTTTATACTTACTCTTATTCTTGTTATTATTAAATTATTTATTCCTTAATGATATTAAATAATATCATAAAATTATTTTAATTTGGTTCTTAGCAAAATTTTAATGATAATAATAATAATAATATCATAACATTTTAACAATATGTTAAAAATAATAACAAACATTTTAATGATGATAATAATAATGATGATGAAAATAACAATAACATAATAATAATAATAATATTTAATATTAATAAGGAATTTGATAATATTCATAATAATAATATTTAATAAATACGACTTAATAAATTTAATAATAATATTTAACACTAATTACAATAATAGAAAATTTTAATTAAATAAATTTACGAAGAATGATAATAATAATAATAAATACAGTAATAACAATAAAGGACAATAACAATATTAATAAGAAATTTAATAATAATAACAATTAATTTTATAAATACTATGCAATAAATTTAATAATAATATTTAACAGTAAATTCTGAATAATAATAATAAATAAATACACTTTATGATAATAAGGAATTTCATAATATTATGAATAATACTAAACATTTTTAATAATAATATTACATTTGTTAATAAAATTAGTGTATAAGTAAAATCTGCCTAAATCAATAATAATAATATTTCCAATAATAATATTACTAATAATTAAATTAATAATGTATTATTATTGTCACTTATATTATTATTAATAATAATATTATTATTATTTTATTATTATTCTTCGTTAATTTAGTCATTATAATAAATTAATAATAACAATAACAATAATTATAATTATAATGCTAATAATAATAATAATACTAATAATAATAATCATCATATTAATAATATTACTTTTAATAAGGATCATAATATCAAATTCATTATAATTATATAAATAATAATAATAATAATAAAGATCATAGTAATAATAATCATAATTATTATAGCAAAATAATAATCAACATAATTGAAATATCAAAAGGAATTTAATAATAATAATAATGATGATGATGATGATGATGATGATGATGATGATGATAATGATAATGATAATATCCAATTAATAATATTAATAATAACGCATATATAATTTCAAAATTATAACACATCATAATAAAGTTATTTATACAATAATAATAATAATAATTTTAATTTTAATTTTAATTTTAATAATTTTAATTTTAATACTAAGAATAAGAATAAGAATAAGAATAAGAATAGAAATAATAATAATACTAATAATAATTATCGTGGTATAATAATTATCCTTATTATTTTAAGAATAAGCCACATAACAATCAGATTTCCAAAACAGTAAAATTTTGTCTAAGAAGGAAAGCTTACTTTGTCGTAAAATTGTGGTTTCGTAAAGATTCAAAGTTGGCTTTGAATATGGCTCAGAAACGGCGCCTGTGGAAGTGCATTTAAGCCAGCTTTCCAATTTTTCTTGTGAAAACGACGTCGTTTCCTTCTTAGACAGAGTAAGATAGAGTAAATTTAGACAGAGGATCTCGTCTCAGATTGAGGACACTCAAAAAAATCTTTTCAAAAGCAAGAAGAAAGTAAGTTATGCTTTTCCTCTGGTGTTATTTTTATGAATCGGAGTACAGAGATGAACTTATGGCTGTTAATATTATATATGAATTATGCTACAGTTATCGTACTAGACATGCATGCTGTGCTGCAACAAAGATTTAGATTCAAAGGCTGATCCAGAAACTGATAGATGATACAACTACAGGGCAGTTAAAAGGACCGGAACCAAAAATCACTTCCTAATCCGTTTTATTAAATATTATCTACTCATAAATGTGAAATCTAATTAAATATGTAGGTAAAATTAACTGGAAAAATTTACGCGGTAAGAGGATCTGGTGTGAGTTAAAAACCATGAAACTACAAGACCTCATTTCTAGCCTCTGACATGACTTAGTCTTTACCTGATATGTAGTGTAGAATTAATAGGACTGACCTTAATGCGGAAGTGCCGGATCGATTTGCTGTTTGCTAGTCTTCGGATTTCGGTAGGCTACTAGAGTCATCGATTAATTCACATCCCAAAGCTCTAAGTCTTTGATGATTGCTTCACGTGAGAGAGAATGGAAGAAGAAGAAAAACGTATTTTCTCTGTTTCGTAATTCTCATTTTTTTAATGATCTATTTGTATTCATCCTTTTAATCTCTGGTTAGGACAAATAACTGATACGGGATTTATATAAAGTGGCTGTTGATTTTGTAAACTGCCAACAACTACCACTCAGCCACATAAGTTACGAGTTACATCTTCTCTCTAAAATTTCACGTGTCATACTGAGAATGGGACGTGCGACCATTAAAGAACCAATAGTGTTATATTAAGTCACCATCTAACTAACATAACACTTTCACATATTCATGATACCCCAAATCATCCAAAACATCACTGACGCATACACTGTCCCTTTATGCTCATAGATATATCATGTGATTATATACTAAGTATAATTGTCTGGGCTGATATAGTGATGAAGGAAAAGATTCTTCCTTAGACACTCATAATAATCCATCTTAGCTTAACTGCTTTCCTAACGTGCTCCGTTGGACTGTATACATCTTAGTCCTTGGAAAAACACACTAAAGTAACAACACCAAGCCTTGACTTCATATCATAGTTCTAAATCAAAGGGTTTCATTCGATTAGACATTAAAGTCTATGGGATCATACAGTGACAAAGAAAGGGATATAACTATCACTCCACAAGAGGGTCATTATATAGCACACACAGTATGAATGTGTGTCATAGCATAACTCCCACTAAGTTAGGCGTGTCACTCTTTTTTGCTATGCAAATCACGAATCTAGCTTTACTTAAAAACTAATATGAGCCACTAGATTAACATACCTAATGCTAATCTTGACACTCAAGATTTGGCTTTAAGGCTTCAATGTGAAATCTGAAGCTTTCACATCCGACTCATCAGAGTCTCATATTAGACTTACTAAGGTGACTATTCAAATATAAAACTTATCATAAATACTACACAAGTATGAAGATAATACAATATTACATACACTCAATATTAATATTGTGAAGTCTCATCCTACTCGCTACTCATGCGTTAGGGCGATTGCCTGTATGATAAGGTCAATCAGAAGCCTAATGTGTGGTAACATTATAATGTACCTTATCATGTAATTGTGTACTAATGAACATTTGAGAAATAAACTTTTATTAAACACAAGCTCGTTACAATTGAAAAAATGTCCATTATACAACAAGATATAACTCAATGGAAAAACTAAACCCTACGCAAACCTAAACTCATCATATGAGCCTTAAACGAATATCGGGGAATAGGTTTCGTTAAGGGATCAGCTACCATCTTGTTAGTAGGTATATACTTTATGGCAACCTCCTTATTTGTTATGACGTCTCTTACAAAATGATAACGCCTTTTGATATGCTTAGATTTTCTATGAAACTTCAGATCTTTAGCAAACTGTATGGCTACAGTGTTGTCACATAACATTTCAACAGGATCATTAACTCTAGGAGTAAGATTAAGATCCTGGAGAAAACTTCTCAACCATATTGCCTCCTGAGAGGCAAGACAACAAGCAACGTATTCTGCTTCCATTGTCGACAATGCTATACAGTCTTGCTTCTTGTTGCACCAAGATATGGCTCCCCCTCCCAAGGTGAAGACACATCCTGAGGTTGTCCTAGACTCATCCGGATCACCACCCCAATCGGCATCCAAATATCCCCTTAACCTTAAATCCCCGCCTTGATAGCAAAGGTAGCGAAAAATTCTTTTGACTGCTTGTCAATGAGCAGGTCCTGGGTTACTTTGGTAACGACTTACCAAACTAACCGCAAAGCAAATGTCAGGCCATGTACACAACATAGCATACATTAAGCTTCCTATGGCACTAGTATAGGGAACATTACTCATTTTTTCTTTGTCCTTATCTGTTTTAGGGCATTGATCAAGACTCAAGGTAAGACCCTTTTCAACTGGAGTATCAACGGGTTTGGAATAATGCATTCGAAAACGTTCCAAGATTTTATTAATATATGCTTCTTGACTTAAACCAAGAAGCTTCTTGGGACAATTTCTTGTTATTTCCACACCTAGGACATACCTAGCTTCACCCATGTCCTTCATATCAAAGATAGAGGACAACCACTTTTTAGTGGTCTTGAGCATCTCCATATTATTTCCGGCTAGTAATATGTCATCAACATATAAAGTGAGAAACAAAATTTCACTTGTTGTTCTCTTGACATACACACAATGGTCTTCTGAAACCATGACTAAGCCAAAAGAAGTAATGGCTTCATGGAATCTAAAATACCACGATCTGGAAGATTGTTTGAGATCATATATGGATCTTTTAAGATGACACACTTTGTCTTCTTGACCTTTTGATACAAAACTAATAGGTTGATTCATATAAATCTCTTCCTCAAGGTTACCATTGAGGAAAGCGGTCTTTATATCCATTTGAAACAACTCCAGGTCCAAATGGGCAACCAGAGCCAGAAGTAAGCGAATAGAGGAAAATCTCACAACATGAGAAAATGTCTCTTCGTAGTCTATACCTTCTATTTGGATATAGCCTTTCGCTACTAAACGGGCCTTGAACTTGTCGATCGTTCCATCCACCTTACGTTTTATTTTAAAAACCCACTAGTTTCCAATAGACTTTCGTTGGAGCGGAAGATCAACTAGTTCCCAAACCTGATTTCATGTCATTGAGTCCATTTCATCCCTCATGGCATCCATCCACTCTGTGTGGTTAGGTGAATCAATAGCCTCTTGAAAAGAGGTTGGTTCGTCGATTTCCAAAGGAGTAAAAAGGAAGATTTCCTCTTCGATTTGAAAATATCGTCGAGGAATTCTTCCACGCTCACTTTTTCGGAGTCTAGGATCAACATTTGTCTGCCCTGATTCAGGATCTCTCCCCTATCTCTTGGAGATGTGGGGTCCAGATCATGATGAGAACCACTCCCACTATCCCCTTGAGATGTGAGATTTGGAACATGTAGACTATCTACAGGTTCGTGGTTTAGAGACGAAAGACGGACCTCATTCTCAAATTGGTTCTCTGGGGTAGAAAAAATCTCAGTGACTTGGCGAGTAACTAAATTCTCCCCCTCAACGAGAGTATCTGGTTGTAACTCATACAAATCTAGGTCCTGTTTTATTTCACCTATGCTTGGGAACTCATCCTCAAGAAACTCCACATTACGGGAAGCAACTTCCGTCATGCCACCATTCGAGTGCTCACCATACATAACATACCTTTAGAATGTTCGGGGTATCTTATAAACACCATTTTAGTGGCTCTTGGACCAAGTTTTCCATGTTTATGAGTTGGGTTGTGTACATAACCAGTCGAACCCCATGGGCGTAAATGATCTAAAGAGGGCCTTCTGCCATTCCATAACTCATATGGAGTGGCGGGTACACTTTTACTAGGCACACGGTTAAGAATATAATTTGTCGTAAGCAACGCATCTCCCCAAAAACTAATTAGAAGACGAGCGTATGCCATCATTGACCTGACCATGTCAAGCAATGTTCGATTCCTACGCTCTGCAACATCGTTTTGTTGTGGAGTGCGAGGAGTCATTAGTTGTCTTATTATACCCTTTTTCTCACAAAATTCTTTGAACATATCAGATAGATATTCTCGACCACGATCAGTCCGAAGAGTTTTAACTCTTCTTTCCAATTGTGTCTCAACTTCAGTTACAAAACGTTTGAACACATCAAGTGCTTCATAACGATGAGCTAAAAGATACACATATCCATAGCGAGAATAGTCATCAATTAAAGTGAAAATATATAGCCCCATGACGTGCTTTAACCTTCATGTGTCCGCAAATATCAGAGTGAATAAGTTCTAAAGGTTTAGACACCCTTAAAGCCTTACCAAAAGGTTTCGTGGTTGCCTTACCAACTAAACATGACTTGCATCTAGGCAATTTAACCTTAGTGAGTCGGTCTAAAAGACCTTCTTTAGCTAGCCTACTCAATTGATCTTGACTAATGTGACCAAGTCGAGCATCCCATTTAACAGATTCAGAATCAGGATCAAAATATGAAACATAAACAGAAGACGAATTATCATAACAAGCATCCAAATCAAGAATTAGAATATCGTTTTTCAATGTAGCATGGCCAAAAATATTGCCATTATACATAATATCCAATCCATAATGATTAAAACTAAAAACGAATCCGGATTTCATTAAAGTTACAGGAGACACAAGGCAACATCGCACCCCGGGTGCATAGAGAGCCTCATGGAGGAGCAAAGCATGCCCTCCACATAACTTGAGCTGATATGTCCCTATTCTTAAGACATATTCTTTACTACCGTTTCCTAACACAACAGTTTGTGAACCCACTGGATACCGATGAAAGTTCACATAGCCAGCTCGATCCCAAACTATGTGCTTGCTTGCTCCCGTATCTACAATCCAATTAGGAAGAGAATTAGCAACTAATGCATGAGAACAAACATACAAATCAGGAGGTATAGATAAGAAAGGTACCTTCTTAGGTTCAGGACAATCCCGAGCAAAATGATCTTTTTTTTTCCACAATTATAGCACTTCACACGTGCCATGTTTTTCTCTCCTTGGTCTTTATCCTTGTGCTTCTTGACAATATGACCTTTTGGTCCATTCCTTTGAGGAGGCCGAAAATCTTTTCTTTTACCTCGTTTGGCATTGTGGCCCTTTGGTCCTTTGCTTTTAGCAACAAAGGCCACATTGGAGGAGTCTGATGCTTTTAAGCGATCCTCCTCCATTTCGAGGTGCCTAGTGATCTTTGAAAAGGTTTTGACATTTTCATTATGGGTCAAAACAAGTTTCACATTCTTCCAGTGCTCAATATGATCTGGAAGAGCCCGAATCACATTCAGGACTTGCTCCTCTTCAGAGATAGCCCGGCCAACTGCCTTAAGATCACGAACCATTGCACTCATGGTTCGTAAATGTTCAGCCATAGTACGAGTCGTATTGATTTCGTAGTTCATCCACTTGAGATACAAAGCACGAAGCCTTGTAGCAAATGTTTGACCAAAAGTGATCTTAAGTTTGTCCCACATATCCTTAGCAGTGGGACAATCCTTAAATTCTTCAATTAGATCATCATGCATGAAATACAACATAGTATAACATGCCTTACGATCCTTTTTGGACCAATCTGCATAAGCCTTTAAGGATGCTTGATATTGCTCACTAGCAGTATCAATATCATTTTCATCTTTGTCCTTGACCGAAGACGCAGCCATAATTATGGTCAAATGCTCGGGCAATTCTCGTTCATTTATAACATAGTGAATCTTCCTTTGCCACATATCATAATTGGACCCATCCAATTTTTCATTGGCAGATAAATCACCGATTATAGTTTTAGTTGCCATATCTACAAGTATATATAAAAATGACGTGAGGCACATTTCTATTAATTAAATTATCAAAAATCCACAATTCATATCATATGATCGAAAATTTCGCTAAGCTCATATTCATCTCATACAAAAAAAATGAACTAGGAATTTCAATAATTTAATTAAACTATTTTAATTTGACATGTCACAAAGATGCCAAAAATAAAGAATATGTAAAACTAATTTACAACTAACACTTAATACATGTAAAACAATATTTAATCTAACATTATATAAAACTCATTTATATAATATTATTTTAAATATAATATAAAATTACCCATAAAACACGTTTATGGAATATTTGAATTATATTATATGAAAGCATATTTATGAATTAAATAAATGTAAAACTTATTTACAAGTAACAGTTGATACATGTAAAGCAATATTTACTCTAAAATTATATAAATCTCATTTATATAACTATTATTTTAAATATAATATAAAATTACCCATAAAACACATTTATGAATTAAATAAATGTAAAACTAATTTACAAAATAAATAAATAAATGGATGAGACCATTTAAAATTATTTCAAAAAAAAACAAATTTACCAAACTTAAAATCAACCTTTTATACCACAAAGTTATTTTTTAATGCTATATATATACACAAATATATATATAAACAGTACACGTTACCCTAACTTTAAAGGCTTTAGCCTTTAAGGAAAAAAAAAGGGCGTAATGTTTGTTAAAAAAAACGTATACACATATATATTTAAAAGGCACAGACTGGGTATTCCTTTAATGACTACAATATATATATATCTATGCAAGGCTTTAAAAACGTATACACATATATCCAAGTGCATTTAATGTATTCCTGCACATGCTTTCTTTTAAAACCTTTAAAACCTATCTGGTTTTTTGGCAGCAAAAGTCCCCGTGGTTTTAATTTACGGCATAAGTTTCCCTGTCTTTGTAATTTCGACAAAGAAGGTCCCTATGGTTTCAATTAAGATCAAAATAACTCCTTTTAACCTGCTATAGCAGGTTCAATCGGTTAGCCCCTCTCTCAATGACATGTGTCAATTTGTTATTGGATGAGTAATAATTTTTTAACCCTTGAAGTGAAAAGATATTCTTCCAGCTTGAGATTAATTTTCACCGTATGTTCAGATACATTCTTCATCGTCGTCTTCATCGTCCACCATTTCTTCCACGTCTTCATCGTCCACCATTTCTTCCACGCCGCGCCAACACCGTGTACTACTCGAGCCACCGTCGTCGTCATCGTCCACCATTTCCAGGTTATGTTTTCCACCATTTCTTGTTCGTTTTTTGTTCGTTTTTTGTCAGAACCGTTCCTCTTCTCATCATCTGGTTTTCGTCGATAGTCTTCTTGTTGTGTGTTCATCATCGAGTGATTGTTTGGGTTGTTTGCGTTCAAATGTTGTTTGTTTGTGTTTGTATGTGAGGAGAAAGGGAAAAGATTGATTATCTGTTGTTAGTTAGGGTTTAATTTCTGATGCCTATAAGGTGTACGATGAAAGTCCTCTTTTGTTATTTGAATGCTAATTAGAGGGTAGGGTATCACAAAGACACTGCGTAGGGTTGTTAGGCAACACAAAATAGTGGGTAGGGTAAAGCTTTTGTTTAAATGGAGCAGACTAATAATAAGGAGATAAACTTACACGAGAATCATGAACAAACTAGGTGCTTCATTTGATATTATTTTCCTTGATTCTTGTTTCAAGTTAGCCAACTAACATTGAAGAAATTTACCTAATGTTGTCCTACCTAAAGACTCACTTTTTTCTGTTCGTTTAGTATGGATTCAAATGAAGATGTACTTGTACCTCCCCACGGAGAACATGAAATTGTTCTACAATTCAAGTACGGGGGTAAATTTGTAAGAAAACCGAAATTGCAATATGTTGGAGGGAAAAAGAAAATTATGTTAGTTGGGCATGAGAAGTTAAATTGGTTGGAATTACAAAGAATTGTGAAAGAAGAGCTTGGAGTGAGAAAGTATAGTAAGTTGCAGTGTCAAATCATGGCACAAGGTGAAGAGATGGATTCACAGGTGAGACTTTTGTGGGATGAACAATCTTGTGTAGACCATCAGATTCATGTGGTTGCGCAAGGGAATATGAATTATTATATTGAAGATGCTGAAGGGTTTGATAATGAAAAAAAAAACTTAGGTGAAAAAAATGATGAGGAATACCATGCTGGTGTGGAGGAGGGTGGTAGTAGATTATGGGCTGATGCGGCAAAAAATGTTAATAAAGGGATGGAAAGAAACAAAGGGAAAGCCAAAGTGAACAAAGGTAGTGGTAGGGACACGAAAGATGGTAGTAAGGGGGATGATAGATATAAATTTTTAAGTGATAGTGAATCTGATAGTGATACAGGAATAGACGAAGCTTATCTAATTGATGTACCTGATTTGACCGACAATGAGGATGTAGAGTTACAGGAGGTTAGGAAAAAATATAAAGAAATTTTGAGGATAAGAGAAAAAAAGAAAGTGACAGCATCAAAAAATCCAAGAGAGGCATTAGAAATTCCAGTGGTTGAAGCATTTGTTAGTGCTGCAGAAATTATTGGTACAGTTGAAGAATCAAATGGAATAGATGGTGAAGGCTTATGTGATGTTCGTATTGGATATAGTGAAGGTTTTGACTGCAGTGATGATGGTAATGAAACATTGGTTGTTCATGGACGGTCTTTTAACGAAGATAACTTTGATGATGCTGCAAATCTAAGTCCAATGACTGATAGTAATGACAGCGAAGGGGAAGCCGTGAAATGGAAGAGATCTGAAACTGTCTACTTTGATCCAACCGCTGAAGATCCTCAATTTTATCTGGGCATGGTTTTTGAAGAAAAACATCACATTATCAGAGCACTTGAAAAACATGTTGTGAAGCATCGTAGAGAGCTGGATTATGTTAAAAATGATGATGTTAGAGTAAGAGCCAAGTGCACTGATCCAGACTGTTCTTGGCTATTTCATTGCTCAATTCAAAAATCGACAAAGCTATGGAAGATTAAAACATTAATGGCAGAGCATAAATGTGATATTGTGTTCTCAAATAAGAGGATCAATGCTAGAGTCATTGCTGAAAATTTCATAAGAACTTTGGGAGAAGACTTGGCTATGAGTTTAGACAAGGACATGGTTATTAGAAGGGTGAGGAATGAGATGGGCCTTGAGATCAGTAAGCATCAAGCAAGAAGAGTTTGTGAAAGGATCACTAAGTATTTCACCGGGGATGAGAAGAATGAGTACTCGTTGTTGCCAGATTATGCCATCCAGCTTAAGAAGACCAATCCAGGTAGCACAATAGAGCTATGGTGTCCAAGGCCAAACAGGGATAGTAATCAATTGTTTAAGGGGATTTATATTTGCTTGGATGCTCTTAAGATGGGTTTTAAAACTGGTTGTAGGCGTATGTTTGGTTTGGATGGTTGCTTTTTGAAAGGGAAGTATAAGGGAGAGATATTATCTTATTATGGGAAGAGACGGTAATGACCAGATGTTTCCTTTTGCTTGGGCAGTTGTGGTGAGAGAGACGTATGAAACATGGAATTGGTTTTTAACCTTCTTAATGTCTGATCTGGACATTGAGAAAGGAACAGGAAGAAATTGGACGATAATGACCGACCAACAAAAGGTAACTTTATATTTTATTGTTAAATGAACTTTAAATGTTCTTTAATTAAAGTTTGGTTCGGCTATCATCTTATTATGGAGTTGAAACTGATTTGTTAGCAGTCATTTTATGATTAGGAACTTTCATTTAATATGATTGAGAATTAACTAAAACATTGATGTAGGGACTTGACAAAGCTATAAGGGAATTGATGCCTGATGCTGAGCACAGGTTTTGTGCCAGGCATATTTTTGCCATCTGGAGAAAGCAACACAAAGGAGATGAAATACACAAAAAGTTTTGGCAATGCGCAAGATCCACTACACTTGCGATCTTGAAGACATATTGGATAGCATGTGCAGTAAGTCCAAGATCATATACAAAAACTCCATTGCATGCATGGTGTAGGGCTTACTTTGACACTGTGAATGTGTGTGATGCATATGAGAACAATATGTGTGAGGTGTTCAATGGTAATATGATATCATTAAGGTACAAGGCTATTTACACATTATTAGAGTATATGCGTAGACATATAGAAAGAAGGGCTTACCCTGAAAAGAAATTCAAAGGGTCATTTGGAGATAGGATTTGGCCGAAAATAGTTTCTGCAGGAAATGCAAGTGGAGATTGTCACATAGTTGCACGTGAAGGGGATGCTTATGAGGTTTTAAGTGGAGGGGTTAGATACGTGGTTAATCTTGGTAGGAAATCATGTAGTTGTAGGGGTTGGAATCTAACTGGTATACCTTGCAAACATGTATACCGAATCATGGTACATAGGAAAGAAGAAATTGAAGAGTATGTTCATCCATGCTATCACAGACAGACTTTCTTGGACACCTATCGATTTCGTTGAAGCTGTTGAGGAGATAGGTTTTGGGAAAAGGCATTTCATGGAGTTATTGATCCTCCTGAGCTGAGAAAAACAAATCCTGGCCGGAAAAAAAATAAGAGGGTGATGGAAGAATGGGAAGGACTAGCTGGTACAAAATTATCCAGGAAAGGAGTGAGAGTGACTTGCAAAGAGTGTGCACAAAGAGGCCATAACTCCAGGACATGTCCACTGAAAAAAGCAAAGGTATGTTCTGATCTTAAGTTATGCGGGTATTGTTTTTGACACGGTATAATTGTAAATACTAATTTCTTTATATAGGTTGCAAAAAGTCAGGAAAATGGTGGTGCTCCATCGGAGACGTACTTCAGTGTCCAAAGAGGAGCTTTTGTGTTGGCATCCTCAGATAATCCACCCCAGAGCATAGCTGACAAAGCTATTGCAGATTATTCACAACAATTGCCCACTCAAGAGAGTCAAGCTTAATTCAAAACTTGACTTCATCTTTGCTTTAAGTCAGTGTGGTGGATTTTGCTATGGTACAAATTTTTTTAATAGATTAGTATTCCAATAGTATGTTGAACAAGGTTATGCTTCAATATTGGATTTTGCTATGGTACAAAATCTTTTCTTGAGTTGTGTTTGAGCACTTGCAAGTTGTAAGAGAAACCGTATTATTGTCTTTTGAATCCTTTCCGGTAGAAATTTATGATATCAACAAGACTTTGCTGCATTCTGCCATTTTTTTTAAGGACGCATATTCTTCGTACATAGGAATTGCATATGTAACTCAATAATAAGGTCATGGCAGATCAGTTATTCGAAGGAAATTATGTTCACGAATGTTGCTGTTGTTTTATTTGATTAGAAGATTAGCTTTGTGAGTATGTGAATTTCAGCAACTTAATTACATTAGAATATCAAAACTGTGAACAAATTTGTGAGTTTCAACAGCTTAATGGGGCAATAGAAATCACAATCTCAATCTCAATCACAATTTGTGCAACATAATTACATTAGAATATCAAAACTGTGCACAAATTTGTGAGTTTCAGAAGCAGTCTACATACAAACCGAAGCCATAATGGAACTAATGTCATATTTCTTCAACATACTTTAAACCGAAGCCATAATGGAACTAATGTCATATTTCTTCAACATACATTAAGGCGTTACAATTTAATCAAAATGGCCATAATAACCATCCCCAGAATGACTCCAATGGCAAAGCCTAAAAATGCGTGAATATCATTGTCTGCTTCACTTGGTGGAAGTGTGAATGGAGTCGGCATGGCGGATGGTGCATTCTTTGGTAGCAATGAATGTCTTCAATCTGACGGTGTGAATATCATTGACTGCTTCACTTGGTGGAAATGTGAATGGAGTCGGCATGGCAGATGGAGCATTGCTGGTAGTAGCAATGCCTTCAATGCGACTGGTGTGAATATCATTGACTGCTTCACTTGGTGGAAGTGTGAATGGAGTCGGCATGGCAGATGGAGCATTGCTGGTAGTAGCAATGTCTTCAATGCGACGAGCTGGCATCAATGGATCCAGGACATAAGCACTTTGTGCTTCATCCAATGTCCGATAGCCCTTGAATCGAGCATTCGCAAACCCCTCAGTAACTAATTTGACATCACCCCAATTGGTAAAAATACCAACTTTGCGTCCAACAAAGACCACATAGTAGTTGTATCTGCCCATCGGTAGGTACCTGAAAATGATTCATATATCTGAAGTAAAATCTCACATTCATTGCAGATTTTAAGTAGCATTATGCAGATAAAGATGAAAACATGTTATATTTACATATATATCTCAATTTTAAAATCAGAGAGTTTGCAAATATAAGATCTCAGAGACACCAAGATTAGCTGAACCTTATAAGTGCTACAAGAAATAACATTAACACAAGTGCACGATCTTGCAGTATTTCCATTGCCAAACTATGCTGTACATACCAATAGTGTAGTCCCAAGGATGCCAACTTTAGAATGTGAGAAGCAGATATTCTAGAATCAAATTAGGCACAGTAAGATCCCTTGATCCCCATTCCAATCCCACCAAATAATGTGAAGAGAAGGACCAGAAATCCTTTCAACTTTCTTAGACTACCAGGAAGCAGAAACTTAGCCGTTTTTACTAACATTGCTGCAGGTAGAAGCCAAGAGAAAATCAAGAAGCCAAACTATGCTTATTATTTGGTGTCCTCAAGTTCAGTTCAAAGACAAATAATTTTCAGTGGCATGGATGAGATAAATCTACTCAATCATCATTATTTGGGATCGATGAAGTTAACGAGCTTAGTAAACCTGCTCATCCATTTTTAAACATGGGTTTGTGTTTAAAAATGGTTGCAGGACTGTTTTTTATGGAGAATACAATTGCGTAGGTTCAGGAGCTAACATGGAGAAAAACTAAAGCAATAAACTTTCCAAGTGAAAAGATCACATCAAAGACATGGAATGAACAGAACAATTATCAACCATCCTTCTGTAAATTTTCTAATCCTTAAACCCAGTTCAACTTTTAACTTTTAACTGATTAGGGTAAAAGCAATCAAATAGCAAATGGTTTTAGATCTCATAAGCAAGGTTACAAAATCTGCTCCCTTTATTGTCCGAATGATCAACTTTTAACATTTCCATTGTGTTCAATCTCCTATGGATAGCTATCCAGAAAAATAGTGAGGCTTTAGGTAGGACAACATTAGGTAAATTTCTTGAATGTTTTGGAGACTACAAATATAGCATTCAAACCCATGTTCGTTCCATTTGTGAGAATATTTCAATCGCAGATTCTGCATGTCCGTGCATTCCATAACCTGAGATCATTACATTCCAAGAAATAGCGTCTCTTTCTTCCATTGAGTTGAACAACTGTCTAGACTTCTCTAGCTGCCCACATTTTGCGTACATATTAACCAACGCAGAAAAAAGAGATACATTTAGCTCGAACCCTTCTTTTTCAATGTAGCGGTGAACCATTTCTCCTTTATCTAAGGATGCAACATTAGAACAAGTTGAAAGCATCTTTATTACTAATGTGGCTTGGTCGAAACTTGAATTTTGTAAAATCATATGCTCGAAAAGAGCAATAGCGGACCAATGACCCCACAAAGACACACATGATGAAATCAATGTGTTCCATGTGACAACGTCTTTGTTTGTTCTATAGAATATTCTCTTCGCAACAGTCAAATTACCGTTCTTTCCATACATGTCTATAAGTGCATTGGCAATGGAAACATTTTGAAACATAGAAGCTCTAATTAGCATTCAAATAACAAATATAGCATTCAAATAACAAAAGAGGACTTTCATCGTACACCTTATAGGCATCAGAAATTAAACCCTAACTAACAACTGATAATCAATCTTTTCCCTTTCTCCTCACATACAAACACAAACAAACAACATTTGAACGCAAACAACCCAAACAATCACTCGATGATGAACACACAACAAGAAGACTATCGACGAAAACCAGATGATGAGAAGAGGAACGGTTCTGACCAAAAACGAACAAAAAACGAACAAGAAATGGTGGAAAACATAACCTGGAAATGGTGGACGATGACGACGACGGTGGCTCGAGTAGTACACGGTGTTGGCGCGGCGTGGAAGAAATAGTGGACGATGAAGACGTGGAAGAAATGATGGACGATGAAGACGACGATGAAGAATGTATCTGAACATACGGTGAAAATTAATCTCAAGCTGGAAGAATATCTTTTCACTTCAAGGGTTAAAAAATTATTACTCATCCAATAACAAATTGACACATGTCATTGAGAGAGGGGCTAACCGATTGAACCTGCTATAGCAGGTTAAAAGGAGTTATTTTGACCTTAATTGAAACCATAGGGACCTTCTTTGTCGAAATTACAAAGACAGGGAAACTTATGCCGTAAATTAAAACCACGGGGACTTTTGCTGCCAAAAAACCAAACCTATCTCTAGCTATATCATTTAATGTGTTCCAGCGCAGCTTGCTTTCTTTTAAAGCCTTTAAAATTAATGTGTTCCAGCGCAGCGCAGGAGTTCGGATCGTCTGTCTAAGATTTCTCTGTCTAACTCTATCTAAGCTTAAAACAGGCGTCGTTTCATAATAAAAATGGCAGAGTTGTGTGAAATAAGGGCAGAAGCCTGTGGGTCCCACCCACAGGTGCCATTTTGCAAGCCAACCCTTTTGACCCAGCCAGCCACGAAGAATAATGAAATTTCATGCACAACGTAATAATGTTTTGGCTTTGACAAAAAATCATGTTATCAAATATTGATATAAATATTATTTTTTTTACTTCTAGACTTTTGCAGTATTGGAATTTTAATAAAAACAATTTTATTATCATTTACAAACATTATTAATTTTGTTATTATTATTAAGTATATATATTTATTTATAAACTTATTAAATTTTATTTTAATATTTTATCATTATTATTATTATTATGTTATAATTATTATTATGATTTAAAATTATTTCTATTATTATAATAACTATTAAATATTAATCTGAACATATACTTATTGTTATTAATATTATTATTATTATTTAAATTTAGTGCCATTATTATAATAAGATTTACATTTATAATTTCTTTGTTCTATTCTTATTCTTCTAATTATTATTATTTATGAAATTTTTATTTCCATTATTGGAAATACTGTTTCTTGTTTTTGTTAAATAGTTATTATTAAAAACCCGGTCAAGAAATTATTAAAATGATTTAATCTTTTGTTATAATTTATTATTATTATAATTACAATATTCCTTATGATTATTGAATGTTATTATTATTATTATTATTATTATTATTATTATTATTATTATTATTATTATTATTATTATTATTATTATTGTTGTTATTATTAATTCTATTAATTCTACTCTTATTCTATGCCTATAATAATAATTATAATAATGACAATAATCATAACGAATAATAATATTATTATTATTAACATTAAAAATAATAATAAGCCTAATAATAATAATAATTATTATTATTATTATTATTATCATTATTTTATAATTTTATTATGATATAAATTTAATAATATATATTATTAAATATCATTATTAAATATTATTTATTATTATTAATAAATCATATATATTATAAAAAATATTATAATAATCTAGCCATGGCATAATGGTTATTTCACCGGCGAGGACCTCATACTGTGAATGGCCATGTAATGGTCATTTGTAGATAATTTATAATATATATTATTTATTAATAATAATAAATAATATTTAATAATATTATAAATTATTAAATAACATTATTTAATAAACTATTAGAGTAATCATAAAACTTTTACAATAATAATAATAATTATTATTATTATAAATCCATAAATAAATATTTATAAATTAAACCCAATATTATTAATAAATAAATAAATTATTAATAATAAGAATAATAGCAAGTAGAAATTAATAATTAAAGACTATTTTAAATAGTTAAATTAATCAATTGTAAATGGTCATTTAGTTTTTATTACTAATAAATACATATTATATAATAATTATGATAATTATAATTTCCTTATAATTTGTTTTTGAGAAATTATTTTAGGTATTAGTATAAGTTCTACTTACTATTATTATTATTATTATTATTATTATTATTATTATTATTATTATTATTATTATTATTATTATTATTATTATTATTATTATTATTATTATTATTATTATTATTATTATTATTATTATTATTATTATTATTATTATTATTATTATTATTTGATTATTATTATTATTATTATTATTATTATTATTATTATTATTATTATTATTATTATTATTATTATTATTATTATTATTATTATTATTATTTATTATTCTTACTCTATGCTTATTCTTCTTATTCTTAATCATATTATTATTATTATTATTATTGTTATTATTATTAGTATTATCTGATTATTGTTATTGTTATTATTATTACTATTATCATATTGTTCATGAATAGAAAATTTAGTTAATTATTTTAAATTTCTATTCCTTATAATGATAAAATGCATATGTCTTTATTTGTTATATATGCTATATAATTGCTTATTATGAATAATTATGTTTTGATTATGATTATATTTAGTTTTCTTATTAATATAATCATTCTTATAATTTCTTTAATTTTTTAATTTTCCGCTTTAGTTTATATTTTATTACTATATATAAAATATATAGTATATAATCGCCTACTACATCAGACTGACCTTTTTAATTTGGATCGCTAAAGCGACGAGTCCGAACTATGAGTATATGTATCGCCAGAGCGACACGCGTCGCCCTAGCGAAAACATCGTATCAGTTTCAGGATCGCTAGGGCGACGCGATCCGAGCCTATGAGTATATGTATCGCTAGAGCGACACGCGTCGCCCTAGCGAAAACATCGTGTCGATTTGGGATCACTAGAGGCGACGTCGTCTTCTGCGATCCACCTAAACTCGTCGTGGATCGCTATGGCGAGGCTCTATGCCTAGCGACAACGACTATCGATTATGCGGATCGATAAGGCGACGAGCGTCGCTCTAGCGATCACAACGTATCAATGTCTGGATCGCTAGGGCGACGTACGTAGCTGTAGCGACAACACCCTTGTAGACCACTATCACTAATTTTTTTATTATTATTAGTATTGTTATTTGTATTTATTAGCAATCAAAATATTAGTTGCTTTTATTCAAATTGTTATTATTATGTCTAAGTATTAGTAATATTATTATTATTGTTGTTATTTTATTATTATGTTTATTAGTATTATAATAATAATAATAATAATTATTATTATTATTATTATTAAAAGTTATGAATAAATTAGGTGCATACGATGTATAAAATTTTTATCATTACTATTATTAAATTGCTTATTAATATTAGATTACATTATTATTATTATTATTGTTAATTTTTTCCCCAGAGGCATTTTTATTATTATTATGAAAATTGTTTATATTATCCATAACATTTAATTCCTCAATGATAATTTTTTTAATTATAACGATAAGGTTATAATAAGACGTAATTGGTTTGTACTTCTCAACTTTTGGAGCATTGAATTTTTATTAAAACATGGTTATTATCATATACAAACATCATTAATTGTGTTATTATTATTAGGTGTATATATTTATTTATTAACTTAATAAAATTAAAATATTAAGTTTTCCGTAATTATGATTATTATGTTATTATTATTATTATTATTATTATTATTATTATTATTATTATTATTATTATTATTATTATTATTATTATTATTATTATTATTATTATTAGTATTGTTATTGATATTATTATTATTATTATTATTATTATTATTATTATTATTATTATTATTATTATTGATTATTATTATTATTATTATTATTATTATTATTATTATTATTATTATTATTATTATTATTATTATTATTATTATTATTATTATTATCATCATTATTATTATTTATTATTCTTATTCTATGCTTATTCTTCTTATTCTTAATCATATTATTATTATTATTATTATTATTATTATTATTATTATTATTAGTATTAGTATTATCTAATTATTGTTATTGTTATTATTATTACTATTATCATATTGTTCATGAATAGAAAATTTAGTTAATTATTTTAAATTTCTATTCCTTATAATGATAAAATGATATATCTTTATTTGTTATATATGTTATATAATTGCTTATTATGAATAATTATGTTTTGATTATGATTATATTTAGTTTTCTTATTAATATAATCATTCTTATAATTTCTTTAATTTTTTAATTTTCTGCTTTAGTTTATATTCTTATTACTATATATAAAATATATAGTATATAATTAATACTATTATTATATGACCTTTTAAATTTGGATCATTAGAGCGACCTAAATCGCCTCTAGCGATCCGAGCCTATGAGTATATGTATCGCTAGAGCGACACGCATCGCCTAGCGAAAAACATCGTGTCGGTTCGGGATCGCAGAGGCGCGGCCGTCGCTCTAGCGATCCAGCCTAAGACTGCCGTGGATCACTATGACGAGGCTCGGCGCCCTAGGGACAACAACTTTATCGATTATGCGGATCGATAGAGGCGACGGCGTCGCCTCAAGCGATCACAACGTATCGATGTCTGGATCGCTAGAGGCGACGTCGTGGTATGCGACAACACCTTGTGAACCACTATCATTATTTATTTTTATTATTAGTATTGTTATTTGTATTTATTAGCAATCAAAATATTAGTTGCTTTTTATTCAAATTGTTATTATTATGTCTAAGTATTAGTAATATTATTATTATTATTGTTATTTTATTATTATGTTTATTAGTATTATAATAATAATAATAATTATTATTATTATGTGTCGTTATGATAATAAATTTAAATCATTATATTAAGTTCTATTATAATCGAAATCTTTTGATAATCATAAATATTATTATTATGTTATTTTTATTATTGTTATTATTATATTGTTATTATTATGTTTTTATTATTGTTAAGATTATTGTTATAATTATAATTATTATTGTTATTGTTATGATTATTGTTATTATCTTTATTATAATAATAATAATTATATATAATTATTATTATTATTATTATTATTATTATTATTATTATTATCTTATTATTATTATAATGATTGTTATTACGACTATTATTATTACTTATGATTAATAAATTTCTTATATGAATTACAAATGTCAATTATTAGTCATAACATAATTAAATTACAGATTATTAATTGCGGTTGTTGTTTATGTAATTCAATTATATAATTCAATTAGTTCTTATAACTATTGCGAAGCGAAATGAACTTAATTTTCAATTACATTATTTAAGCAAATAAAGCGAATATGAAAAACATATGCAATATTACAAAGTTTACGCATTAATTAACAATAATCATGACATGGGAAAGAGTTGTCATTTCCAAATAAATGCTCTCAAACAATTCCCGCTATTTAATTCCTTGGTAATATTAAGAAGTTGTTTACTCTTTAACTAAAAACACAGAGCTTCTTCTCCAACAACCTGCGTTATTACAGACATCGAGTTTAATTTTGGTCTCCTTCTCAGGTGAAAACATTTAAAAACATTAGTTAATGTTGTGTAGATACTAGGAAAATGGCTGTGTTTTTATATTGTTTTTTTACAAGTTGGTTGTTAAAGGAATGTATAGTCATTTATGTCTATTTAACGTTTTGTTATTCATTGTCATGTATCTGGAATGTTGCGCTTAATTAATGGTTGTTGACATAACGTTAGTGGTAATTAATATGGGATAGTTGAGTGGGTTGTGTTGTATGGATAATGACAGTACTATGTTTTGGTGAATAATAATGGCTTCCAACGTTGTTTCTTGTGTTAAGGCAACTCTGTTGTATGGTTGGCAATGGTAATAACCGTAAACACTCTGCTAACTTGTTTTCCTGTGTTAACGCAACTTGCTACTAATGACAATAAATGTTTTACAGTTGATTTGGTAAACATTAAGGTATAGTTCATCTTAAAGTAAACCTATTGGTTGTTAACAGGAAACAACTTACCATCAATACACATAGGTTTTTCTGAAACATTAATGACATAACACATGGAATGGTTAAAGGCATGGATGGGAACAAGAAAAATTTATGAACTCTGTGGGAATTGTAGTCGTTATTGCTTGTGTTATAAATCATATGTGAAATTTATTGTCCTCGTGTGTTAATTTAACAGGTCTGAAAATGGAAGGTACATCGAGACCATGTCGACGTTTAAATTATGGATGTGATGATGAGCAAGGTGAGAATGATATTGGCATTGGGATTAGGTTTGGTAATATGAACGCAAGGGTGAATTGTGGAAGCGAGTTAGTACCAAAAATTGGCATGAAGTTTGCGACAGAAGAAGAAGCTTACCAATTTTATTTAACTTATGGGAAGCATATGGGATTTGGCATTAGACGAAGCAAAAGTCACAAAGATAAAAGGGGTAACTTAATTTGTCGGCTACTTTGTTGTAGTGCTCAGGGTCAGCGGATGCCTGATAAAAGAGATTTGTGTGTAAGAGCTCCACGACCAAGAACAAGATTGTGTGTGAGCAAGGATGAAAGTTCATAGTTTGCAAAGTGGAACATTTGAAGTCATTGAATTTGTGGAGGAGCACAATCACCACCTCTCATCGCCGAACAAGGTACATTTGCATAGAAGTCATAGGAAGATATCTTCAGCTGCGGCTATGCAAATTGAAATGGCAAATGCTGTGGGAATTCTACCGAAAGCATCCCATGATCTTATGGTGAGGGAAGCAGGTGGAAGAGATAATGTTGGATTCATTCGGGATGATTACAAGAATTATTTGAGGTCTAAACGGACTAGAGAGATGCCAAAGGGAGATACACACGAGGTGTTACAATATCTGTATAAGATGCAGGTGGAAGAGCCCAATTTTTTCTATGCCATTCAAGTCGACGAAGATGATATGATAACGAACATATTTTGGTCTGACGCTCAAATGAAGAACGACTACGTAGAATTTGGTGATGTCGTCTGCTTCGATACTACTTACAAGAAGAACGGTCAGGGTCGTCCACTCGCGTTGTTTGTCGGTGTCAATCATCACAAGCAAACAACAGTTTTTGGCGTTGCACTCCTCTATGATGAAACTGCTCTGACATTTGTGTGGTTGTTCAAGACATTTGAGGCGGCGATGCACAACAAACAACCTACAACCGCTATTACGGTGATCAAGATGCGCAATCGCAAAGGATCGGCGTCAACATGGCCAAACACTGCTCATCGGCTATGTATTTGGCACATTTACCAAAATGCAGCCATCCATTTGAGTAGTGTCTTCAGCAAGTATAAAGAGTTTTCACGGGACTTGAGCGCATGCATATATGAGTGTGAAGAAGAAGAACAATTTGTCAGTGCATGGAATCAGATGCTCGGAAAATATGAACTTGAAGACAATGAATGGTTGCAACGTTTGTATCATATTAAGGAAAAGTGGGCGTTGGCTTATGGCCGCAAAATATTCTGTGCTGACATGATGACAACACAACGCAGTGAAAGCATGAACAGTTTGCTGAAAAGGTATGTAAGTTATCAACACAACTTACTACAATTCTTTAATCACTTCCACAGGCTTCTCGATGATCGGCGTTATGAGGAGTTAAAAGCTGAATTTAGGAGCAATGTGAGCAGACCAACATTGTCAGCACCAGTAAAAATTTTAAAGCATGCCGCAACTATATACACGCCAGAAGTTTTTAAATGGTTCCAAGATCAATGGAATATGTGTCATGATTACAGTTGTAATCTTTGCAGTCAGGATGGTTCAGTTGAGAAGTACATGGTAACAGTTGATGGGCAGAGGTACTCTCATTCCATCAGTTACGATTCTTCAAATGAGGAAGTTCATTGCAGTTGTGGGAAGTTTGAGTTTGCTGGGATCTTATGCGCTCATGTGTTGAAGATGTATAACATAAAAAATATTAGCACAATTCCAAGCAAATTGTTGGACCCCGCTGCCGGAGCCCAACGTCAGTCGTAAGAGCGTGGCGTGAAACCTGAGATTTATACATTTAAAAGAAAAGACCCGCGGAAGATTAATGAGCCTGCTGGAAAACAAACTTGCAAACCTGCTTCATGTAATTTAAACAAACATATCCAAACATGCAAATTTAACGATTTAGAAAAAGAGACCATCGGAAGTTCCATGGACCCATCGTGAACAAACTCAAAATTTACTTTCATGCTTTAAAACAGACATATCCATAAGTCATTAAAGCTTTAAGAATATCTCGAGCCAAATTACAACTTTGAGTTCAAGAGCCAAAAGTACAAAATACTCTTGAACCAATAATTCTTGAAAGATAACTAAAGCTTAAAAATAAACATGACAAAATGGAGTGCTGCCGTACTCGTGACTCACTCGATCTCTGGCTCATCACCTGAATGGGGGAGATTAGAGGGGGTGAGCTATAAAGCTCGTGGGAACATATTTATAATATAGAAATAAGCAAAAGTATTCAAAAATAAACTCATTGTCGTGATACTTGTTGAAATCATAGTCATTGATCATGTATATGTCTTTGTCTTGAAAAATGCTTGATTCTTGAACAATTCATGATGCATGGCACATAACAAATCATAACACATAACATGATGGTTTGGGTGTCCCGGGTTCGTGACGTACTACACATGCCATCGAAATGTTGATGTGTAGGCGTAGTTTCGTGAGGAATCCTTGAGAAACCCCGTACCCGCAGTCGGGCAAAGGGAGAAGCCTTTTCATGAGTCAATGTGCACTTGAATATCGTGAGGGACACCACAAACCCACATAAGTATACATAATTCATGTTCTTATAAACTTGTTTGCCAAACTGGCACTTGCTTGTAAACTTGCTTGTAATCTTGCTTGTCTTGTATTTCGCAAAACTTGAATTCATGTACTTGTATTCGTGAAAGGAGAACACTCCTTTGTGAAAATCTTGATAATAATCATGAATGCAAATTACAATGCAGAATATAATCATTCATGGTAGTATGCAATGCGATCGTGGATGATGTAATGTAAATGCATGAGATCTTGCTTGATTTGAACTAAACAATGAGTACTTAATTACTCTATTATAAACATGAACCCACCTTGGAATTCTTGCTTAAAACTTGCTTAGGAATGCCTTTCCTCTTGTTCCTCTTGCCTCACTTGATTTCCTTAATCAAATAGCCAAAATCCAAATCAATTTGGGGTAGAAATCGGAAAATCAAACTTTAACCGTTCAAACTACAACCAAAACTGAAACAAGAATTTCATGCTCAACTTCCGTCAAAAATTGAAGATTCTTAGAGACTGATTCAGAACTTCATTTCTTCATGAAACTTGTAGCCCTATGTCTCTAGTTTAGAACGCAAAAAGAATCACCTCATTTGGACATCTACATCAAAAGTTATGCCCAAAATACCAAAGCATGTCGCAGAAGGAAATTGGCCGTTCGCCGCGACGAGAAACTGGAGCACGTCGCGACGAGCGCGCGCGCCACGACGAACACATCTGCAGGTCGCGACGTGCGACGGCGTAAACCTCCCGAAACTCATTTTTTTCACTTTTCTCAACCATAATCCTCCCATCTTTTAATTATAAACACATCTAAACATTAAAACACCTCTAATACTTCATTTCTAACATCAAAATCATCAACAAAACAACAACCCAAGCAAATCGACCAAAGTTCACCATAAACCCTAAACCAACGATTTCTACTCAATCCAAGCAAAACTAAGGTTAGATTCAACCTAAACAAGAGTAGAAGAGTATAACTTACCTTAAGGATGCTTGAAATCTGTCGAAAATCCTCAAACCTAAGCTTTCTCTTTTCCTCTTCTTCCTTTCCTCTCACTGCCGACTCTCTCCTTCATTTCTCTTCTTTCTATTTTTCCCTTTCTTTCTTTCTTTCTATTTCTTTAATTCCTTTAGCCTACATAAATGAGCAAGGACTATTATGCCCTCCTACACTTAGCCTAAAACTTCTTAACTCAAATACCTTGACCATATTGCCCTTATAAAAATATACTCTTCCTTAACCATTATTCCACACTAAACTCAATTAAATCCAAATTTTTTTTCCATGAATATTCTCAATAAAATCAAACTATACCATAAATCATAAATCAATTTAATTAATACTTAATAACTTCAAGAAAAACAAATTTGGGGCCCAACACAAATACATAGTAAAACGATGGACAAGGAAATCGAAATGTTGGAGGAATGGTAGTCAGCACTCACCTATCATTGAAACTGATATGGACCCTAAGTTACTGTCAGGTAAAAGGTATAAAGAATTGTGTACCTTAAGCTCGCGGTTGGTTACAAGAGTGGCAAGCAGGACAGATACCTATGAACATGTTAAACAACATCTTCTTAACATGTTGAACATGGTTGATGAGACATTGGAACGTGAAAAAATAGTGGATGATGAGAACCTAAGAGGACAACATGATGAGTTAAGCCAACGCTCACGGTCAAGTAATGATGTGAATGTGCTGAATGAGGCTGACGTGAGTTTTGCCCACAAGAAGCACATACGAGGTGTGAAGTTGAAGAACAAGCCTACATCTAGTAAGAGAATGAGGGGTGGTCTAGAGAAAAGTCGAAAGAAGAGGACGATTGCGAAGAAATGTAGCAGTTCGGCAGTAACCCCCCTTTCCAATACGCAGGTAAAACTTCTGCGCATATTGCTGTGAACGGATGTTTTGTTTTATTGGTCATAGTTGATTTTCATGTAATATGGTCATTCCTACTTGATGCAGGAATCTGAAGCGAATTCCTGGTAATATGGATTAATGTTTACCAGCCAACCTCCCATACTACATCAACAGCAGGTTGGTATACGGTCATTACCAATGTGTACAACTGTTATGCAATTTGCTTTCCGAATCTCATTTGCTGAATGCCTATCACATTTACGAAATGCAGGTGTAAGTTCCACTTCCTAAGGAATGGACAAGTATGGGGTCCAATCATGAAGACCGCATAGAACAATCTGAGATTATTTTGTCTTAAGTTGTCTTTGGGCAACTATAAATTTGGAGGCATGAAAAGTTAATGATTAATCTTCCATTTCTTCCAAATTGCAGGCATTACGTGTTCATTTCGATAAGTCAACAATGGCATACACTCATCATCAAACTGCAACATTCTCGCAGGTATGCTTTTTTAAACATAGGAGTGTTTCTAACAAAACCATTTGTCCATGTAATGTGTTATGAAATTGTGAGTCATCTACCATGTTAGGTGCATCTTTGTTGGACCAAGTCGAAGATAATATACATAACATTATCCCACCGTGCAATGCGGATGACCGATTTACTCGGGTAAATAAGCCACGGTTGTCTCCCAAACCCAATAATGTTCCATAATTGAATTTTGCTGTTTTGTTTTATTTGAATGAGTTCACATGCATTTTGATTTCCAGGCACAACAAACATTTGGTTGTGGAAATATGGAAGACGTTAACAATTTAACACTTGGTATTTCCATTGGCAAATGTGGGAGTTGCCTCTGCGAGGAAAAGTTCTGTACTTGTAGACAATGATTATGATAATGATGTAAGTACGAACCACCTTTGTAGAATTCAAGTTGTACGGTTGGGGAGGAAGTGCTGGTTGTATATGTCCCACGAAAAGAGTAGTGTCGTTGGAATGTGGCAGTTTCGGATGTCGGTACCAATATATTGAGCACGTTTCTATACTTCAAACTGTTAGTCCTTCAACAATAGATTTATTTTCGATAGTGAATTATGAAACCTTTCAATTTTTAGCTCCTGCAAACAAAAGTGGTACACATGTCGTTGATTGCATCTGCCGTAATGGGCAAAAGCCGGGTGGAACCCAACGGACCGTTATAAGCAAAGAAGTAATTGGATTCACACGCATATTTGAAGTGGGTTTCTTATATTCAATTGGCTTTTGTGATGCCTTATCTGTTACTTACCGTGTTCCCACTTTGAAGATACAAGATGCAAAGAAGGTGAACCATTCATCGTGTATCCTTCACATTCTAAAGTCTTAGATCCTTTGTTATCATTCTATAGAGGAAAACATATGGAATTTATATGAGCTTGTAGTTTAACGTATAATATGTGTTCATCCATGATAGGGCTTATTCTTTATCTCTTTCTTAGCAGTTTATAACCGTAATGTTATTGCTAGAAGGTCAATGGATAAAATAATCGTCACTTTCAGTGTCTTTCTTGATTTTCATTTCGTGCGGTAATGCAACAGTTGAATGTTTTTTTGCGGAAGATGTTGATGCTTTGGAAGAAGCTCTAAATGATGTAAGTTTATCGTGAATGCTTCACCAAGTTTTGTTTACTGACGGCATAATTTTGTTGTTGTTTAGTAGGATATGCTTTCCTAATTGAAATTCTTTATTTCCTACTTCATCATTAGAATATACATGTCTATACTGAGTTCATGATAAAATATTTGTTTCTTTAAGTTAAGGAAAACATATGATTGTTTTTAGTTTTCTAATTACTTATTGAATGTAATTTGTAGTTGCAAGGCAGCAACAATTCCTGCCAGCAAAGGACCACTATTCTGATGGGGTGGGAAAAAGGACCACTATTACAATGCTGATAAATATGATTTTCAAGTAAGGACTTCATATTTATTTTTATGGCTATCTCCCTCTTATCTTATCAAATTACTTGCTTTCTGTTTTGTTAACTAACCATTTTTCATGGGTGAAATGATTTTTCCCTAGTCAGTGTATCTGTATAATTGTTCAAAAGTGTCATAATATTTAATTGGTGTTTGGTAAGCTCAAAAGTGATACTTGGAACACCTTTTTATGAATGTCATACAGTATAGTTTTTTTGTAGGAAATTCCTACTAAGCAAAAAAGGGGAACTTTATTGAACAGAGGCAGAGATCAGATGGATGTAGATTTGGAGGTCAAGAAGGATTTGAATGCTTTATAAATAGTATGTTAGGCCCCTGTGGAATGCAATAAATAATTTGGTGAAATTTTGCTGTTTTTTTTCCCAAAAGAAGATTGCTTTATAGAAGTAAATATCTGGATGAGTTTCCTTTGGTTTGTATAATCTGGAAATCTGGTTTCCTCTTCCTGTCTTTCTTTATCTCTATTTTTTTCCCCTACCCAACTGTTAATCAATTCATGTAATTTCTTTGAATTGGAAGTCATTGGCTTCTCCTTTGGTAACTGTTTGTATTTTCTCATTACAGGAGCAATAAATTGTCTATCTTTTTAACAAAATGCAAAAATTGGAAAATGAAGGTCATATTTAGTTAATTGATGAGTAAAGATTATGTTAGAAATAGGATGCATTTATATCATTGTATGGATAGATTACCACAATTTCTAAACATATGGTCAAAATAAAAATGTGATAGTTGCTGTGCTACCCTTCTAAGATGAAACTACCAAGGTTTGTTAATGTAATTAGCAAATTAATTATATATCAATTAAAATTAATAAAAATTTTACAAAATATATGACCTAATTAGTTAATCATACTAAATATTCACTAATCTATTAATTATATTAATTTGAAAATAAATTATAATTTAACTAATTAATTAATTACATTATATTATAATTATCAGCAGTTAAATCAAAATTAGTTAATTAGTTAATTAATTATATTATAAAAATAAAACAAATTTGATTGGATTCACGCAAAGCCAATTGTCTCAAAAAATACCGTAAAAGTCGATGTTCTTGGTCTACAAGGAAACAACCAAGAATTGAATACTGAAACTGGTTCATATGATTGATGAAAATTTAAGTCCACGATTACGAGAAATGCATTATGTTTTACACGTTAGAAACGGTCGGGTCGTAGTATGTTCCTCTTCTTGACAATGAGATTTGCGACGTTTAGGCTCCTTTCAAAAAAGTTAATCCTGCAACAATAGAGCGCATTAAAGGGGCATGTTATAAGTGATTAAGAATGAGCAAGCGTATACCTTCTTCGCTACATTTTGAACATGTATTACTCTTGAATGCAACAAATTCAAATAAGTGAAGAAGATAAAAGGAACAAGTGTAAAAGGCAAGTATCCAAGCAGAGAGTGTTAAAATCCACAAGACGGTTGAAAAGCTGTCATACCTCCGTATTTCACGAAATGCAATGGATGCAAAGGCTCGCGCCATCCATTTGTGGATCATCTCCATCGATGGGGTTGGAGATGGCACATCCATCCTTGGACCTCCCAAGCCTTTCTTCATTTGTTGTCCAAGTATTCCACTCGTCATCAATAGCCACCACTCGCAAGATTCAAATTTACTAATTGACGGTTCATTCTTACCATCTGTTCCGTAATCAACCGAAATTGGTCCTGTGTTCTGCGCGCGTATACATGCATGAGGTTTTGGTTATGTAGAATCTGTTGGTGCATCGTGGCCAGATTAGGTTCCGACTGATGTCGTGGTTGCGGCTGTTGCCCCTCATTCTCCGACCCATGTTCTACACCGTGAACATTAGACCAATAATCAACTCCCTGACCTCTAGAACTTGATTCTCCCGCTGCCAACCTACGCCTCATTGCTGTACGGGTTGATGGCTCTCGTAGCTGCAAGGTTATCCCGTCTATAATCTCGCACCGTGTCAGGTATGGTACATCGAAATAGTGATATTGCAGCTTCTCAAGGTCACTAACATCAATCCTATATACCTGAGCAAATCCAGTTAGTAAATAACCCATACCTAGGGTGCTCCCCCGTCTCCCCACTAATTCCATCAAAGTTTTAGATACATATGTGAACATGTTCGGCTTATGTCCATGCTCAATGCACCATAACAAGAAAAGCTCCTTCGTCGAGCATTTTGTACTTTGTTGTTTGCCAAAAACATATCCACACATGAATTTATGCAGCAGCTTGAATTCCGTTTCCACAATCTGTGCATTGGATGCAAGGTGTGGATCATACGCATCCAAGTTTGTTAAACGTTTCCAGTACGCATTTACATTGAAACTCGGATGCCCATCTTCAATATCGTGCTCCGCAAACTCACAAACGGTCCGTAACACCATCTGATCCATAAAATAAACCCACCCGCGTAACCTAAACCACAATTTCTGCTGTCGCCGTGACACCCACCTCAAAGATGTGAAAAACTCTAGTGTCAGGTCACGGGACACGGGCCAAGATTTTTGCACAAAATCTTGCCAACCACCTCTCCGACATAATGTCATAAAATTGTCTCTCAACCCTATGTCATATAGCACTCAAAATTAAAATCGAGGATCCTCAACGCCTTACTTTGAAGTTCCTGTGCTCTCTCTCTTACGCCTCGGAATAAATTGGAAGCGGGCATCATAATAATTAGCAATGTTTGCAACATTGTCCCTCTCACCTCGTAATGATGCTTTCCTCGGTCGCCTAGCTCTTCGAGGGGCATTGTCACGAGTAGAAAATTGCATATGTCATAAATTAAGAACACAAATTAAGAACAATAAGATCACAACCATCATTTGGGCTTCTTCATGTTTCTATAAACAATGCAATGTTTTTGTTTGTTGTTGGTTGTGATTTAGATACTCTGTCTAATTATATATGAAGTCAATTACATGTAACAAAACTAAGCTCTCATAACAGGATGTGCATAGGAAGTGTAATATGTCTTTAAGTGGGTTAGTAGAGGGATTTGAATTATGAGTTAAGTTTTGTCCAAGTTCTGAGTACGTAACAAGCAATTCCAAGTATCTTCAGGGCTGTTATAATTGAATGAAAAAAAATTATGTACTACATAATTTAAGATCCAAAAAAATGATGATTATATCAACATGTGTGTTAAGTTGATAAGTATAGGTGCTGTAGAAGACCAAGATGTATCGTTGTAATTGAGGAAAAGCAAACAACTTTTTTGATATTTGGGAAGAGAACTTGTCTTAAAAGCAATCAACTTGTTGATTGCAATCATCGAATTACTTATACACTTTACTAATATCATTGTAGCTGTTTGCAAATTGTCAACTCTGTCTTTGCTACAATTTATAGTGCTCTTTGGAGTGCATTATTATTTGTAGCATATACAACAACCTACAGTTAATCCTAATGACCAATTACTACTCAATAACGCACATGAAGCCTAATGGGACAAAAATATGACTGCAACAAAAGAAGAGAACAAACAAATTTATTTCAGATAACATTACTGCTTCAAATGTCTACATGCAGTCATATAATTACCAATTTCAAGCAACCAAAATATATGCAAAACATCAAGCACAACGACAAAGAGTCACAATTTGAAATGAAGCAATCCTCATAGCAACCATACCTAAAGAACGTAAAGATGAAACACCTACTAGGCTTCCATTGAAGGGAGTTACCGAATGTAATAGTCCAACGACCTGCAATACCTATACGAAATACCCAAACAAAATTATCCACATGAAATACCCAATGGGAAAAAAAATTCCGACGAGTTACCCACATGCAATTCAATGGAGATACCCATTCGAAAACCAAAACCCAAACAAATTACCCAGATGCAATTCATCGGAAATACCCAGATAAGTTACCCACATGAACAACATATCCCTCACTCAATCCAAACCCATCACCCAATCAAAACAATACAAACAACTTACCTACAATGTGGTGGTAGAATGCTGGAACGTCAAGCAGAGGAAGAAGTGTTCAGTCGGTATCGCACTCAGCGGAAGAACTTTGGTAGAGAAGAGGCTGAACTTTTCAGTGGGTATCGCAGTCAGTGTCGCATTAGGTTAAGTGCGATACTGAATATACTTGTTTTTATTTTTAATTTCAGATTTTCCGACTTTCATAAATTACACCACTTTTCTTATTTTCTTTGTCTTTCCTCCGTTTCCTTATATTTATTTATATTAATAATATGTTATGAATAATAATAAACATTTTAAATAATAGTAAATTGACTAATAATCTTAATCACAAGAATTATGATTAATAAGGAATTTAATCATAATAATAATAATTAATTGATAAATACTGCACAAAATATTTCATAATAATATTTCACTGTAATTATAATAATATAACTAAATTGAATTAGTACATTTATGATTGATAATAATAATAATAATAGTAATAATAATAATAATAATAATAAAGAAGAATAATAAGAAGATGAAGAAATTTAGGTATAATAATAATAATAATAAATTTCAACAATACTCTCCAATAAATGTAATAATACTAATAATAATACTAATACATATACCAAAAATATTTATGATATTATTAACAACCAATTTAATAATTTTTCTAATACATTTAATAATTACGGCATAATATATTAAATAATAACAATAAGTAATTTAAAAGTTATTATAATTATTATTAAATTTAAATTACCATAATAATAATAACAATAATTTTTGTTCAGATTAATATTTTTGTTATTATAATACGCAAACAAATTTAAATAATAATAATAATAATAACATAATAATCATAATTACGGAAAACTTAATATTTTATTTTAATAAGTTAATAAATAAATATATACACCTAATAATAATAACACAATTAATGATGTTTGTATATGATAATAACCATGTTTTAATAAAATCCAATGCTCCAAAAGTTGAGAAGTACAAATCTAATTACATCTTATTATAAACTACTCGTTATAATTAAAAAATTATCATTGAGGAATTAAATGTTATGGATAATATAAACAATTTTCATAATAATAATAAAATGCCTCAGGGAAAAAATTAACAAGAATAATAATAATAACATAATCTAATATTAATAAGCAATTTAATAATAGTAATGATAAAAAATTTATACATCGTATGCACCTAATTTATTCATAACTTTTAACAAGAATTATAATAATAATTACTATAATAAACATAATAATAAAAATAACAACAATAATAATAATATTACTAATACTTAGACATAATAATAACAATTTGAATAAAAAGCAACTAATATTTTGATTGCTAATAAATACAAATAACAATACTAATAATAAAAAAAATAGTGATAGTGGTTCTGAGGTGTTGTCGCTATAGCCAATACGTCGTCGCCTCTAGCGATCCGACAACGATACGTTGTGATCGCTAGGGCGACGCTCGTCGCCCTATCGATCCGCATAATCGATAAATCATTGTCGCTAGGGCGCCGAGCCTCGCCATAGCGATCCACGACAGTCTTAGGCTGGATCGCTAGAGCGACGTCGTGGCCTCAGCGATCCCGAATCGATCGATGTTTTCAAGTATGACGCGTGTCTTTCTGGCGATACATATACTCATAGGCTCGGATCGTTGCGAAGCCTAAAAGGTCAGATAAAGTGTAGGCTTACTATATACTATATATTTTTATATATAGTAATAAGAATATAAACTAAAGCAGGAAAATTAAAAAAATTAAAGAAATTATAAGAATGATTATATTAATAAGAAAACTAAATATAATCATAATCAAAACATAATTATTCATAATAAGCAATTATATAACATATATAACAAATAAAGATATATGCATTTTATCATTATAAGGAATAGAAATTTAAAATAATTAACTAAATTTTCTATTCATGAACAATATGATAATAGTAATAATAATAATAACAATAATCGATAATACTAATAATAATAATAATAATAATAATAATAATAATAATAATATGATTAAGAATAAGAAGAATAAGCATAGAATAAGAATAAATAATAATAATAATAATAATAATAATAATAATAATAATCAATATAATAATACTAATAATAATAATAATAATAATATCAATAACAACAATAATAATAATAATAATAATAATAATAATAATAATAATAATAATAATAATAATAATAATAATAATAATATAATTATAATTGTAATTATAATAATAACAATATCAATAATAATAATGATAATAATAATAAGAACAAATTTAATAATAATAAGGAATTTAATGATATTATTTAATATTATTAATTAATTAATAAGTTAATAATAATAATAATAATAATAATAATAATAATAATAGTAAGTAGAACTTATACTAATACCTAAAATAATTTCTCAAAAACAAATTATAAGGAAATTATAATTATCATAATTATTATATAATATGTATTTATTAGTAATAAAAAACTAAATGACCATTTACAATTGATTAATTTAACTATTTAAAATGGTCTTTAATTATTAATTCTCTACTTGCTATTATTCTTATTATTAATAATTTATTTATTTATTAATAATATTGGGTTTAATTTATAAATATTTATTTATGGATTTATAATAATAATAATAATAATTATTATTATTATTATTATTATTATTATTATTATTATTGTAAAAGTTTTATGATTACTCTAATAGTTTATTAAATAATGTTATTTAATAATTTATAATATTATTTATTATTATTAATAAATAATATATATTATAAATTATCTACAAATGACCATTACATGGCCATTCACCGTATGAGGTTAATAAATAATATATATTATAAATTATCTACAAATGACCATTACATGGCCATTCACCGTATAGGTCCTCGCCTCGGTGAAATGGCCATTATGCCATGGCTGATTATTATAATATTTTTTATAATATATATGATTTATTAATAATAATAAATAATATTTAATAATGATATTTAATAATATATATTATTAAATTTATATCATAATAAAATTATAAAATAATGATAATAATAATTATTATTATTATTATAATTATAATTATAATTATTATTAGGCTTATTATTATTTTAATGTTAATAATAATAATATTATTATTCGTTATGATTATTGTCATTATTATAATTATTATTATAGGCATAGAATAAGAGTAGAATTAATAGAATTAATAATAACAATAATAATAATAATAATAATAATAATAATAATAACATTCAATAATCATAAGGAATATTGTAATTATAATAATAATAAATTATACAAAAGATTAAATCATTTTAATAATTTCTTGACCGGGTTTTTAATAATAACTATTTAACAAAAACAAGAAACGGTATTTCCAATAATGGAAATAAAAATTTCATAAATAATAATAATTAGAAGAATAAGAATAGAACAAAGAAATTATAAATGAAATCTTATTATAATAATGACACTAAATTTAAATAATAATAATAATAATAATAACAATAAGTATATGTTCAGATTAATATTTAATAGTTATTATAATAATGGTAATAATTTTAAATCATAATAATAATTATAACATAATAATAATAATAATGATAAAATATTAAAATAAAATTTAATAAGTTTATAAATAAATATATATACTTAATAATAATAACAAAATTAATAATGTTTGTAAATGATAATAAATTTTTTTATTAAAATTCCAATCTGCAAAAGTCTAAGTAAAAAAAACATTTACATCAATATTTGATAACATGATTTTCTGTCAAAGCCAAAACATTATTACGTTGTGCATGGAATTTCATTATTCTCCGTGACTGGTTGGGTCAAAAGGGTTGGCTTGCAAAATGTCGCCTGTGGGTGGGACCCACAGGCTTCTGCCCTTATTCCACGCAACTCTGCCATTTTTATTATAAAACGGCGCCGGTTTTAAGCTTATACAGAGTTAGACAGAGAAATCTTAGACAGACGATCCGAACTCCCAGCGCAGTATGCTTTCTTTTAAAACCTTTAAAACCTATCTCTCTCTTGTCTTAGCCTTTAAAGAACCATCGTTTTATCTTCCTCTTAAACGAAGCTTTAGGTTCTGCAACATAAACCAACCAGCGAAAAAACAAATGCTCTTATCAGTGCCGCACTCCACCCTCCCCCACCTATCTGCGCTGCCGCTGAGAGTCAAGGACAAAAGCGGACCGATGCCCAGCCACCAACCTCAACTCCAAAAGACACGACTCCACACAGGAGTTGTCACAAGCTTTTCGATTTTAACACCGTCATCACATAGATCGGTCGTAAAGGAGACGAACGACGTCTACCATGCCATCAACACCACTCTTAAGGGGGCGCGTGACTCACACGCACAGCCGTAAGTGACTGCTTCCATGGGTATGTACAAAATAATTTTGTTTGGCGTGTGGGAGGATAGAATGAGTCTAGATATAAGTGGCTTTAAAAAACCTACTTTTGTCTTTTCTTCTACCCGTATGATTCTGGTTGGGATTTGTATTATTGAGGCAGACTTAATTAGAAAAACACATAACATATATGTATATTGCGAGAGAAAGATTTCAATTAAAACAGATTAATTGAATGTTTTAATCATGCTTATGACATCGAGACTAGGAAATAAGCAATTCGACTCTGATACCAATGTAGAATTAATAGGATTGACCTTAATGCGAAAGTGCCGGATCGATTTGTTGCTTGCTAGTCTTCGGATTTCGGTAGGCTACTAGAGTCACCGATTAATTCACGTCCCAAAGCTCTAAGTCTTTGATGATTGCTTCACGTGAGAGAGAATGGAAGAAGAAAAAAAAACGTATTTTCTCTGTTTTGTAATTCTCATTTTTTTTAATGATCTGTTTGTATTCATCCTTTTAATCTCTGGTTAGGACAAATAACTGATACGGGAGTTACATAAAGTGGTCGTTGATTTTGTAAACTGCCAACATGTAGTAATAACGGACAAATAGGTTAATACCACTGAAAGGGTAGATGATCCATTTCTTAAAGCATATAAAATTCGCCATGTAGCAGGCTACCTATGTTGATTTATGTTGTTTCATGCAACCAGTTGTGTTGAAGATTGTGGAGGAGATTGCAAGTTCGGTAAGAGTAAAGAAGAGGATCAAAATGAAGAGCAAGCTTTCAGCAGTAAAGAGGAAGTTAGAAATGATGATCTTGGTGGCAGTTCAGAATTGTTTGAATTCACAAACCAGAATCCGATTGATTGATGATCAGAGTAGGAATGAAGTTCAATGCAAGATAAACATGGAAAATGAAGCTACATGCGATGGAAGATTGAAGAATGAAAAAGTTGGAAATTTGCAGCAGGTGGAGATGCTTCAGCTGGAAAACCTGAAGCATAGTAAAAATTTCTGAAGCAAAACCTGAAGCAATTGAAGCTCTACAAGTCAACATGCTAAAGAATTTAAAAGTCAAAGTAACAATAGGCATTTGAAGAAATGAATTTGAGCATCAGCTTTTGATTCCCATTGTTTTCAAGCATCTTTTGTTTGTTTCTAACTTTTGCAGCTTTTAGCAATAGCAAATCTCCTTGTCAGCTTTTTTGTTGGTACATCAACCAACATTTTCACTTTTGTTTCAGCTGAACCAATGAGTTCATGCAACTTGTCAAGATCTTACACATTAGCAGGTTTTCCCTTTCATTTTAAGCCATTGGATGTAATCAAGCAAGAAATGTGTGAAGAGCTAACTTAAAAAAGCTCAAACTATCATTTTCTCTTTGGATCAATGAAACAGTAGCTGCAATTTTTTCTGAAAAACTTCATCTTCTACTTTTCATCTGATTTCGTAATTTCCTCTTGCTATTACCATTGATTCAGAGATATTATGAATGTGTGAATGAAAAGAGAGCTAAGTAGTAAGTTTCTTGAGTGGAAAAAGCAGATTTGAAAGTGCAAAATCCATTTCTGGAACTTCATAGTTACATTCATTCGGATTTTACAAACACTGGTTTCTAATTTCTCATACACTGAAATACCTACATTGCTACCATAAATTCTCATTTCCAGAAATTACATTCAGCCTAAAGAGTGCAAATGCTGTTCATCTTCAAAGTCTTCATTCATTGAAAGCAAGACATTTTGAATATGAAGTTGCTGCTGAAGCATGCAGATTTGAGGCATCTTCAAGCTTGTGATTTTGAAGTTCAGTTTCTGCTGGAGCATTTGATGTCAAGTTATTTTTGCTGAAGTGTTTGCTGCTGGAATTTCTGATTCATCTTCAAGCTTTAGCCTTAAGTAGATGGAAGGATTCATTGAAGTTAGCTCATCCTGCTGAAGTTACAAAGGTTCTGCTCTCAACAAAGGTTCTGGTTCTTGATAGGAGCTGATCTGAAGTTCAGTTTTTGAAGTTTCCATCTCCAGCTCTAACATCCACAACCTACACATGAATCCATGCTTAGTACAAACTAAACCAAATTATGAGAATAACTCGTAAAGGGTAGGCTTATAACACACTATGTGATCATTGCTGACATTTACATGTTTTAAAGTCCATCTAAAAGCCATAGAGCTTTAACAGACTCCTGAGAATATGAACTTGAAGTTTCAGTTCTACAATATGCTGAATAGACTTCTGAAACAAGGTTTCAACGTCTACCTCCTGCTGGCAACCTGGAATCATCATTCGTAGGGTCTCCAGATTTCTCTGCGTTGCAAAATTTTCCACCTTGACTTTCTTTTTTGCCATTAAAAAGCCCATTTTCTTTGAGTTTACGTGGTATCTTCTGTTCATAGTAACTGAAAAAGAAACCGAGAAATGTCGAGAGGATATTTTGAGAAGTGTACAGAGAGTCAAGATGACTATAGAGGCTAGGTTTATATATAGCTACAGTCGCTCATGGACAATATTATGAAGCAATATGGGAAAGAGATGGAGCATACCAATGGGTTGTCTGACGGTTCTTCAGTTGCCAGAACGATCGTCTTTTGCAGATTTAAGTTCCCTGAAGCTTTATGGGCAAGCAGTTGCGGATTTGTCAGTCACAGCTAGCTAGATATATTCCTTAAGTTACCAAATCTTTCTGAACTTAACTACGGATTAAAGATTGTAGTTTCAGAGTGTCCGTTGTTGGAGGATCAGTCAAAGTATAAAGTTGTTATATATTAACATTTAAAATTTTAAAATTTTGATTTGTTTTTGGTTAATCTTTACTTTTATTATATTAATTCCAATATAAAATATATCTTAGCAATATTGATGTCTTTTGCATTATCTCTTTTTTATTCCATTTTATTTATTTAATTTAATTTCTGATTCTAAAATTCAACATATATAACATGAAAGTATGTTTAATTACATACACAAACCATGTGTTCCATTATGTGGTCCTTCGCACACCTTTTGCTTTCCATTACAGGAACCTAATCTTGGCGCAGCTAGTGGGTTTTATTTATCCACCTACCAACAGGAATGGACATGGATTTTCCAGGCTGTTTCAAAAGCATGCAATCTCTCCAAAATGGTCTGGCAAAATTCAGATAAGCTTGTGAGGAAGTTGTTCATTATGGGCATGCAAAGTACAAGTATTTGAACTACCATCACTCAAAAGATCCATAGTGGTGGAGGTCCGAAGCATGTACATTCGATTTGATCAGTCAAGTAGACCAACTTGCAAAAACCACATGACAGTCCTTGGAGAATCTCCCTCAAGTTCACTGTATAAGGCTTAATGATGAAATAACTGGACAACGATCCGCACTTTTAACTGACTTTATGAGTTGATTAGACGTCTCAATCGGCATTGTTGCCAGCTTTTACTGTATCCCGTGTCTCCTTTGTCTGTCCAAACCATACACAAGCTCAGATAGTCCGAGAAAATTGTCTGTAATTCGTGCATGCCTACAAAAAAATGCCATCTTTGCCAATTTACTCCACATGCAATCAGAAAGTGAAATTGGATTGGACTCAATGTTTTCCACGTCTTTTCCTGATGGATATTAGAGTATAAATTGGCTAATGGCTATTGGGCAGTACAATAAATTAATGGTTTACCGATGAAAAAAACATCGGTAAACGGCGTAACCCCATTAGTAAAATAAATGATTGACAGAAATGAAGGACAAATGAATTCGTCGTTAAAACGTTCGTAATTAAAGTTACCAATGAACTATACTCCGTCGGTATATCTACCGACGAAAGAGTAAAGAACACAATTGTCGGTAAATTTTACTAACGGGAGACTTTCCGTCGGTAATCCGTAATTAATATAATGGAAGTGTTATCATATTTACAGACATAACATAAAATATTGTTGGTAAAATATATTGATTTACTGACGGTATTTTAAATTCCGTCGTTAACTAATATGCAAAGTTTTACGGAATTAGGATTTCCGTCGATAAAATATGTTGATTTTTTCGACGGTATTTTTTATTTTATCAGTCATAAGTAGTAAGAAAGTTTTTTAAAATTTTCGGTTTCATATTCTTATGATAAATGCATAATTTTAAGAGTTATCAATTATCTGTGCATAATAAATTAATTTGTGTGTGTGTGTGTGTGTATATATATATATATATATATATATAATTTGTTGAATTCGAAAAATTAATTAATGATATAAAGTTAAAATTATTTTAATTGATAATAAAAACATGACAGTGTACATAACTTATGTTTATAATTGAAAGCAAATAACTAGGACAAGCTAATGTCGTAGTGATCGTGGGTGCTCTGAGCTGTTAAACATCCACTTCAACTGTTCTATCTCCTGTCTCAGTTGAGCCATCTGCTCCATTTGCTTTCGCATCTTAGCCATCTGCTCTCTCATCTTAGTCATCTGCTCCATCCGTTGATTTACGTTAGCCATTTGCTCCTCTTTCATGTGAGCTATCTGATCCATCAATGTTTGCACTATGTCCCGAAGCTTGGTGACTTCATTGCTGTGTATTGGCATAACAGACGCTGTTGTACTGGACATGAAAGGTTGCGAATAACATGTGTTCACATATGAACCTAGCTTGAATATCCTTTCACGATAGTCCCTACCACCTACATCATCAAAATATGTCTGAGTGTCATCTACAAGTTGTTCCTCCTGAGATTGTCACTGAATGGTTTGTTGTATTTAGTCCTATTAGGAAGCAATGTTTACATTAGTAAGAGATTATTATTAACAAATTATAATAATGCATTAATTTCACATACATTCAGTCCTCTACATCGGCTATTGATGAATGTTACACCGTCATGGTTTTTCGTGTAAGTGTGCAAAAACAGCTGAATAGATGTAGGCCTAATGTCCAATGACTTTTCTTACATGTATAATCTAAATTGTTATACGTGAACTATAATTTATAAAAATTTCAGCAAAATTTTCTCTATTTTTATGATATTTGTCCCCTGTTGAACAAAGAAAATAACTCAACACAGTCACATATGGCACTACACATTTATACCATTATCATTATCTATAATACAGCAAAGCAAAATATTTACAAAATAAGTGTCAAGTTGAGATACTTACAAGTCGTTATGCATGCTCATGGTAGGTTATTGATCCTCCTGTATGTATAGAAAGATTATCTCTCCCGAGTCTCCACGTCTGTTAGTGGAATTACGCCCTGAGATGGACATTGCCTCAGGTGATGCCCAATACTCCTGCCAATGACTCCAAATTTCTTCTGAAATATAACGTGGTCGTGTACTAGCCTTATGTATCGCACCAATAAAGTCACGATAACGTGTACGAGCTCGCTTCTCCTATACTTTATACATGTTGGCGTCAAAATAAGAATCCCAGAAAAATTCTTTCTGAAATAAGAAGAAAAATATTAGACTACTATACATAATGTAATAATATTTATCTAATTAGTGTATATAAATCAACATAAAAAGAAAATAAATATATATTGTATCTTAAACTCCTGAAAGTAAAATTGCTTTTTAGCCTCAGATATTTTCTTCCACACATAACCCTCAGGATTAATCCTTTGCTTAAATGTGGAAGTCATATTTTTTAAATTCGGTACAGACGGAACCAATCTAATATAAGTAATTTGATATTGGCAACACACTACTAAACCTAAGACTTAATCAAAAGCAAATAGAGGTTAATGTGATTTCACTTACTGTTGATTAACAACTGTTACATATTTTCTTCAATCAAGTCCCTCAACTCCATGGTGGTGGACCTCTCCTCCATTTGATAAAGAGATATTGGATAATATATGAGTTGAGGAAGGGGATGGTGTAGCATGAGAAGCAGTAGGTGATGCGTCATCTGCAACTGTCGGCCTTGGAGGGGGAGCAAGTGAGTCAGTGCGAGCTGCAGACTGTGATGATCCACCTTCACAGTAAGTTACTCCGAGCATGCCTATAAACCTTAACTGCATAACCTGACGCTATCTCTTTGGTCTAATATTGTTACATGAAATTCAATGTTTATCGAATTCTCTACAAATATAATAATTTGAATTCAATATTTTACACAATATATGAAGAAGGAAATAAGGCAATGGAGTTGAAGGTTAACAAATTCTTAACAACAATGAATCAAATTTAACAATCATATAATTATGCATTTTTTAACAAATTCTTACAAATACAACAATAAATCAACTTTAAAGGTTAGTCTAATAATGTATTGCATTGATAAATAACAATGATATAATTATTTTATTTGATTCCATGTGACATGGGAGTTGGTAAAGATAAATGAATCCCCGATGTCTGGATTCCCGATAAGGGTCCTGACATGTTCAAACGCACCAATAGAAACAGTGAAACTTCTTCCACCAGGTGTAGGCTTTTGAATACCTTTTTGCAATAGTGTTTCCGTTATAGCTATACTTGTAGAGGAAACAGTGAATGAGTCGCCGCTCTTAATATGAAACACTAATTCTCCAGATGAACTACTAGGGGGAACTACAGATTTATCTAAAACAAAATAAATTAAGAACTTTTGAAATTGTGATATTAGTAAACCGTTAAACGAACCAAAACTGGATATTAATGGATACATGATTGTGCAGACAAGGTTTGAGGAATTGACGAATTTTTCACAAAAATCGATCTCCCTAATCGTTTATAACCCATTGTGACATCACTCTTGCCTCTATTGACATACATTTCCTCTTCAAGAATAAAGGAAGCTTAAAGCAACATGTAGTATAGACCATCAAATGTGAATATGTATAATAACTTCAACAAAGAAAATGAGATGTACATAATAAAGAAAGAGACGTTGTCCAGATCATACTAAACACCTTGAAATAGAAGATCGACCATGGGAGGCAAACGATTCTTAATGTATGAAATAACGATATTGTAACACCTCACTCCCGCAAGATCCGAACCCGACATCGATGGTGATATCCGAGTCCGTGCCCCGCGAGGGTGACGTGCTACATCACTCAGTCCAAAAACTCAGTATAAATTTTTTTTAACACATACACACACATATTGTCATTAATGCGGAAAACAATTTATATAAACAATTCAATGGCCTTGGGGCCCTTTTCATAAATACAATTAATTACAGTCTGTTGACTTTACAAACTGACCTAATCAATAATACAGAATATCAGAAAATAAAAAATACACTAATGCAGACGCAAACTGATCTTGACCTCTATTTTTCACTTGCATACAGTACTCCCGTGTCAAACGGGGTATTTCTTCAAGACCTGTAAAATAGATGCAAATTTTGGGTGAGTTTTGCGAACTCAGTGAGAAACCATCATCGATGGTTCACCCAACTCATGTATTACGCGAATAGCGTACAGATTATCATAAATTGCACACTCAGAATATCATATAGCAATTACAGATTTTCACAAAAGGCATTCTTACACAAATACATGACATTTTCCATTTTATTTCAGTGATTCAATACTTTTCCCAATTCACAGTACAATCAATTACATGCCTAACATTTTTCTATTATTCCCCATTTAGATTCGGTGTTGTGGATCGAAGCGCCAGACCGTCCCAATCCGGCAAGATAATCAATGAGCCTATGGCTCTAAACTGTCCCTTTTCGGGTACATTAAACGTTGAGCATAAAGCTCGAATCGTCCCTTTCGGCTCATTAAGCGTTGAGCATATAGCTCTCGATGGCGCCCAAATACAATCATTATCAATTAATCATGTATAGAATTCATTTATCACAATTCTACAATATCACATTGAAAGTCAAATCCAATTTATCGAAACAGACATTTCATCCACAATTAATCACAATAATTCTTAGTCACAGATTATTACATTGAAAGCATAACAGTTTCTCAATCACAGGCAATTAACACTTCAATGTCAATTTCTCATTCCCTCGGACCTTCGGTCCGGTATTTCAGTCATAACAGATCTCACATATCCATCATTTTTCTCTACAGAACTATCAGTACAAAATTTTAAACAATCAAAGATTGAGGAACCAACTAGGTTACTCACCTATTACTTCCGAGCTAATGCCGAGAAGTCTCTGCTACGTCGGTCGATCGATGCTCCAGTTGGGCCTCAAATCAAGCTTTTTCCCCCTTCAATACTACACCAACTTCTCCACTTTCTCTACTTTCTAATCCTCACTTTCCACCCACAACATCATCATCATCCACTCAAGGCTTAAGCTTGGTCTTGGGTGTGCATAAAGAAGAAGCAAGTAGCAAGAAGAAGCTCTTAAGGTTTGGAGGAAGAATTGCTTTGATGAGAAAAAAATCCATGGAGAGGCAAAGTGGAGAAGGGTTTCGGATGAGCTTAAGAAATAAGCAAAGCAATCAACTTTTTATCCCATTCCTTCCTCTCTTAAGGCAATAACCGAGAGAGGTAATAGGAAAACCAAGGAATACAAGAGTTAGGCATTAAATGAAGTGAAATGGTGGCAAAAAAAGATTGGTCCAACAATGAGAAGAAAAGTCAAACCATCATTCCAATGTTTTTAAAAAAAACAACAATTACCAAAACAATTCAAGCCAATTTTGATTCTAACAAATTTTAAGGGTCCACTTTTGGGTCCCACCAAAATAATTAATAGTTTAGTACCAAAATAACAGTAGAAAATCAACCGGTTCGCCACTTGGCGATTTTTTTTTCGGTCCAGGAATTTTCTCCGGAAAATTTCAGAAAAATTTCTAAAAATCTCTTAAAATATAAAACATTCAATGGCGCACTCAGAATAATTTTTCAAACCCAATAACCACGTTAATCACAATAAAATTACAGTAGGCACATCTACCGGGAATGTCATGTATGCATGTACCGAAATTTGCATGTGCACAATTTCACTGTTTACTAATACTAGTATGCATGAACAGTCCTAATGAAGCCCAATCACTCTCATCCTATGCCAACTTACTATTTTACCCTTCCTGTCAGGGGTGGGATGTTACAGATATTTCCTGCAGAGTTTATTCCTTGGGTTGAGACAATTTTGTCACATTCCTCCCAACGGAAAGAATTACTACCATCTGAAACCAATCACCATGTCGACATTCCTTGAATAAGATTTTGAATGAAAAACTTTACATAATATACTTAAAAGCAAATAATGTATTTGTTGATTAAAATATTCAATTACAAACACAAATTAATCGTTATCATAACTTCATTGTAAATTAAAATCTTCTTCTTCTTCGAAAAAATAAGAATCAAACTCCGGCTCATCTTCAGATCTCTGACCCTCATCATCCTCTCTAGATGAAATACCGATATATTTGTTAGATGGATCGTTCAAAGATTTATTATCGTCATATGTGATAGATGCATTTATAAAAATGACATCTTCCTGAAATGCTTCACTTTTAATTCTCTGCTCTCCTTTTTCATGTGATTCAAAAATACCTCTAAGTTTAACTTTACAAACCGCGAACTAATCTGTCTTATCTCGTCGTAAGCTTGGAAATAGGACATAACACACCTATTATGCTTGCATAGCCAAGACGAAAGATTTAAATTGTCTTAATCTTCTTCGATTGTTGATTTCAACTAGATTGTATCGGCTATGCACTTTTGTTCTAACATTTGGTGTCGGGTCATACCAGTCACATTTAAATATCACACATCGCTTAATTGGCAAAGCAGGGAACTCAACCTCAAGTATTTCAATAATTTTACCATAGTAATCTATCAATTCTCCCTATATCGAAACTCCACTATTTGTTGTTGACATGTTATGTCCATGATATTTTGTATGGTATTTATATCTATTCATGAAATACACAGGATACGATTTAACAGTTCACATATGTCCCTTTGCAAGATCACAAATAAACTTGTTCTGTATTGGATTTTCTAAGGCCTATATAAAATAAATTATCATAGCAGAGATTATAATGTCATGAGAACACTTAACTATGGTTTTAAACTATAAGAATATTTGTAAATGAAAACTTACATATCTCTCGAATCATCGAGGGAAGTGTTTTCCAGCTTCTGTATTTATATCATCATGTGTGATACCCACACTACAAGAAATTGTATTTTTAGTGATAGTAAAAGTTGTCACTAAAAGCAGTAATATTAGTCACTATTATTAATAGTGTCCAATTTTGTAAGTCGTCACCTATCGTCACAAGTACCTTCGTCACTAATAAAATAGTGACTAATTTAAGATATAGTCACAATTATGAATCACTTTTGTGACATAAATATTGACATTAAAACTTGTAAAATTTGTGACAAAACTATATGGTCACAATAACTTTACATGTTTGTGACAAGTTTATCATCACAAATAATATAAAGTAGTGACGAATTAAATCGTAACAATACTTCATTTTATTGTGACAAAAACACCGACACTAAAACTTATGGAATATGTGACAAAATTGTATGGTCACAATAACTTTACATATCTGTGACAAATTTGTTGACACAAATAATATAAAGTAGTGACAAATAAAATCACAACAATACTTCATTTTATTGTGACAACATTATCGCCACTAAAATAATTAAAAATAGTGACAAAATATTTGTCATTCGTGCTTTTTTTATCAGTGTCCATTATTTCTTGGTCACTAATATTTTAAAGAAAAAGTGTCAACATCATTTTGTCATAAAAATGAAAAATTGTTCTTAAAAAAATATTGTCACTAATGTGTTTATTACTATCACAAATAAAAATATCAATTCAATAATAAAATTGCATTATTAGTAAAAAATTACATTGATCATATTGTCAACATATTTCAACACAAATATGAAAATTATATGTTACAATAATGTTGTCACTAAATAAAGATTATATGTTACAATAAATTTATCACTAATCATGTTTGTCACATCCTTTGGGCAATCTTCCTTCACATCCACTCTAGCTGTAGGCCTTTTGCAGGGATCTTTGAACAAAGTGACTGCATATCTAGAAATATAGGGCAGGACCAATGAGAAAGGGAAAACATACATGAACTTGTACAAAAGAAGGGATAAAATAATACAAGACTAAATCCACTGCAAACAGTACTAACCGTAATAAGGTTGATTGCATCATTACTTGTAGATGGTATTAGGACATAAAGGGTTACACCAGCAAACTGCAACAAAATAACATCCAAAGTCGTCTTACATTTTATTCATTCAAAATATATAGATTGTAAATACAAAAGAAACTAGAATTCTTACAATAGCATGCATTTGTTTTTGAGTTTATCGTTCTGTCAACGTTGGAATTTAATTCAACCCCAACTGAAAAGGGAAGCAACTCCAAGATCAACTTGTGCTTGTTCATCTTGGAAGTATTACTAAAGATGGGCTCATTTCTGAAGGACGTTGATTAACGGATCCAAATGTAGCAGAAAATTCTCTGTGGTGATTCTTTTGACACTTGCTTTGGCCTCTCTTGATCGGGATGGTAACATACAAGACACAATGTTAGGACAAGTTTGGTCTCCCAATATAGAAGCCTATTTCTGATACAATCCCATATTTACTTTCCTATTACATGAACATTGTTATGTAAACTAAAACCCGAAAAAGGAAAGGTCAACTTAAATTTATTATACAAGTGAAGAGAAAGGTAGAAATCTATTTTAAGGAAACAAATTAAAAACAAGATACATGTATTGAATGATAATGACAAGCTAATGATGCTTTACTAATATGTAGGGTAAAAGTAAACCAAAGAAATGATTGGAATGATCACAAAGATCCTTAGTTAGTTCTAGTATCCCAAGTAAGGTGTGCTAAGATGCCTGCATTCAAATGATCTTCCATCATGAACTCTACTAAATCAGTACCTGGATTAGATATGCACATCCAGATCGGGTTAATGATGGCAGGGCCTCTTTCTTGGAAAATTCAGATATCCGTTGATGTACTATCCCTTTTAACTAGAAAGCAGAAAGCCATTGAGTGATTTTAATTCTGTTAGCTAACCAAGGAGATTAAAAAGGACAAAGGCATTTGGAAGAGAGTAGGTTGATGACTCATCAAGGAAAGTCGCTGTTCACAATACAACTTATGGCATTCGGCAAGGATCTGAACATATTCTTTTCTTGATGCTCGGCTTTCAATTTCCTCAAGAACATGTTTAAGCTAAAAATGCTTAAAGTTGTTAACTATATCTATAATTAGCCAAATCACATGTCAACCCATAGTTTTGTTCCCATTTAGTACAGAATTATTTCATCCAATGCCAAGTCACTCGCATAAAATAAAAATTTGCACTTGCAACTGATAATCAAAATGAAGTTTTTTTTTAAAGTCACCTCACTTGCAGTTGCCTTGAATCGCAAGTAGATTACAGATGCCTCTACCCCTTCTGACAGAGATGCTCTACTGCCATTAGTGCTCTAGATTGTTGCCTGAACCTAATGAAAGAAACAAGTAAAGGCCCAAGTTAAAAATCACATCCACATTCACTGAAGCTTTTCGAACATCCACATGTAAAGCTCACCTGAGAAGAAGCTCCCTTCAGAACTGAATGCACATGAGAACGGATCATACCCAGGGCTTTAGACTATTATACATGTAAAATTAATAAATGTGGAACTAGATACAAACCTTAAAATTTTGAAATATTCCTAATCAAATTCAACAGTGTTGACTCCATGTCTATACCTGGAGTTGTCAAAATTTGAGTAAATACACACTGGATTCTGCATATTGCAGGTTGCTCTCAACATACCTAGAGTTGCCTTTAATTAATTTGTTAAATCAGCCTTCAATATGCAGTCTGTATGTTTGATAAAAATCAAGTAATTTCAAGTCACTGGAAAGGTATCCTCGATGATTTAACATACACAATGTGATTCCAATTTAAGAATAAGTACATTCATGCACCAATCAATTTCCGTCCTAGTAAGGGATTTTTGTTCTTATAAGTGATTGTTGCATTCAACAACACTAAGGATCCCATTCAAGCTATTTGAAGATGATATGATTTCAGTTAGATCTACGAATTGCCTTTAATTAATTTATTAAATCAGCCTTCAATATGCAGTATGTATGTTTGATAAAAATCAAGTAATTTCAAGTCACTGGAAAGGTATCCTCAATGATTTAACATACACAATGTGATTCCAATTTAAGAATAAGTACATGCATGCACCAATCAATGTCTGTCCTAGTAAGGGATTTTTGTTCTTCTACCATTCTCCAGTTCTTTGGTTTACCTAAGCATCCCAATGTCTGGCATATATATATTTTATATGATTGGTACTCAACAGGGCTTTGAAATGTTAAAACTCAATAAGCCAAAAAAACGCAATAACCCAACACTAAAAAACTCAATAACCCATCTTTGAAACCTACTCAATCATATTCATGTTCAACAGATTAAATATTAAATCAAGAAAAGTAAACATTAAGGGAGTAAGGAACGAAGAACCGATGAGTCTTGGACATAAACGTTGAAGAAAATAGGTGCGAATTGCGTCCTTCGATGGCGTCCCTCCAATTGCTCTCACTTGTGTTGTGCAATGCCCTGTTTGCTTCTATATGGTCGATCTTGGTCTCCAACGCTGCTCTCTTCGTCTCTGCCAGGTAGTCTCGCTAGTCTCCAACGCTCCTCTCGTCAATTAATTCAAAGCTCACTCTCTTCGCTATCTCCTCCCAATTTTGCTACTCTCCGCTACCTAATAAATCTAATGTCCTCCCAATTTTATTAAAAACTCCTGTTGCCGCCTCCTTAATTAAAAACCTAAAAGCCTTCAAACGTTTTCTCCTCCTTGAAACACCGCTGCTTTTGCTTTGTCCTCTTCAGTAAACCTCTATTGTGCTACGTCGTTTTCTTTGTTGTGGAGTTCTTGTCTGTCTTTTTTTCTTTCATTCAGTGGCCACATCTTTTGTTTAATTTGAAACCAATTTCATACTTTCTACCCAAAAAAATCTAAATCGTGTTCCAAAAGGCCAAGGTAAAGACTTTAGCGTGTGTGTCTAGGTTCATAAAGATTGAATCTTTATGCAATAAAAGCAAAAGATAAAGTGATAGAAGACTCACACTAGCAACCGAGACAACAGAGGATAGAACCGAGTTTTCGTTTCATAAATCAAAACACGCTCATGAACAAGAACCTCTTAAATGCCTTTGAATGCTGTATATATATATACACAACAATTCTTGGTTACTAGATGATTTAAATTTTAGATATTTAATTTTAAAATTTATGTTTATAATTTTAATAAAAATAATACTAGTAACAATAATAATAATACTAATAAAAAAAGAGGAAGAAAATTAATAGCAATAAGAAATTTAATAATCACAATAATAAAAATTTAATTATGTATAATAATGATAATAATAATAATAATAATAATAAGAAAATTAATTTTATATAATATAATAATAATAAAATTATTAATAACAATAATAAGTACAAAATTTATAATAATAATTGATAATAATAATAATAATAATAATAATAATAATAATAATAATAATAATAATAATAATAATAATAACAACAACAACAACAACACAACAACAACAACAATAATAATAATAAGATAATTAATTCATAAAATAAAATTAATAATAATAAATAATAAATAATAATAAGCAGAAAATTTATAACAATAATTAATAATAATAATAACAATAGTTAATAATAATAATAAGTACAAAATTTATAATAATTATTATAAATAATAACAATAATTAATAATAATAACAATAAGATAATTAATTTCAGTATAATAAAATTAATAATAATAATAAGAATAATAAGAATAATAATAATAATAAGTAGAAAATTTATAACAATAATTAATAATAAAAATAAAATCATTAATAATAAGAATAATAAAATAATAATTAATAACAATAATAATTTTTAATAATAATAATAGAATAATAATAATAATAAGTAGAAAATTTATAACAATAATTAATAATAATAATAATAAAATCATTAATAATAAGAATAATAAAATAAAATTAATAACAATAATAATTTTAATAATAATAATAATAGAAAATTAGAATAATAATAATAATAATGAGTTTAATAATATAATTAAGAATATAAATTGATAAATTTAGTAGAAATTTTATAATAATATTTAATGATAAAAGAGTAATAATGTTAATAATAATAATAATAATAATAATAATATTATTATTATTATTATTATTATTATTATTATTATTATTATTATTATTATTATTATTATTATTATTATTATTATTATTATTATTATTATTATTATTATTATTATTATTATTATTATTATTATTAACATTTACGTCTACTTAATTTAGTCCTTCAAAATAAAAAGAACTTTTAAAAACACTCCCACAAATTACAAAATCACTTATAACAAACTTAAACAATCATAACCTTATAACCTAATTACTCTAAAATTGAAACTTGTGATATCACAATTTAGCAACCTCTCCCCTTTATTTTTTTTATTATTTTCTTTCATGAAAGCGGAAAGTAGACACTAACTAATTGAATTTTATTGACAAAAGTTTTCGTCATAACAAGTATGTAGGCTTTTAATAACAAAACTTAGTGATAAAAGAAATTTTGATAATATTAATATATTAATAGTAACAATTTCATTATAAAGATACTAAATTGTCATAATTCTCATTATATTAGTGACACAAAATAAATCATCACAGTTAATGCAAACAATAGTATCAATCAATTGATTTCTCACAACAAATTTCATATCGTGATTTAAATAATACTTTGGCACACAAAATTGTCACCAAATTATAAATAGTAGTGACCATAGTTATAGTTTGGTGATTGTGATGATATTAAATAGACACTAATTAATTGAATATTTATTGACAAAAGTTTTGTCATAACAAGTAAAATATTGTGTAACGATATGCCGTTTCATTATAACAAGAAAAATATCGGTGACCAAACTAAATTTTGTTACAACAAATAGCAAATATTAGTTACCAGCATATGTTTTGTCACAATTACAATTAATTCCTGCCAAAATTATTTTGGCACCAAATTTCATAGGCTTTTAGTGACAAAACTTAGTGATAAAATAAATTTTAACACTATTAATATATTAATAGTGACAATTTAACTATGAAAATTACTAAATTGCCACAATTACCATTGTATTAGTGACAAAATATAAATCATCACAGATAATCCAAACAATAGTGTCAATCAATTATCTTGGCACTAAAAATTTCATATTTGTGATGACAAAATAGTTAGTCACAAAATATTGTCACTAAATTATGAATAGTTGTGATCAGTAGTTATAGTTCTATTCATCGTGACAATATAAAGTAGATACTAATTAATTGAATATTTATTGACAAATTTTTTTGTCACAATAAGTAAAATATTGTGTGACGATTAACCATTTCGTAACAAAAAGAAAACAATATTAGTGATCAAACTATGTTTTTTCACAACAAATAGAAAATATTAGTTACTAACATATTTTTTGTCACAATTACAATTTATTCCCGCCAAAATTATTTTAGCGCCAAATTGCATAGACTTTTAATGACAAAGCTTAGTGATAAAAGAAAAGTTGTCACTATTGATATATTAATAGTGATAACTTAATTGTGAAAGATACTAAATTGTCACAATTATTATTGTATTAGTGACAAAAAAATAAATCATCACAATTAATCCAAACAATAGTGTCAATCAATTATTTTGTCACAAAAAAACCTTGTATTTGTGACGAAATAATAGTTAGTCACAAAAAAATTGTCACCAAATGTCTCAACTCTTGTAGTGCCAGCATTATCTCGCGTAACAAAGCCTCGTATGATCTAAAAACATAATGATATTTTTCAATAATGAACAACACACAATTTTAAATGAAGAAATAATCATGTTGAACTTACTGCATAAAAAGAAGAACCTCTTGACAGTTCAATAAAATATAACTATGTGCAGCCTCAATTTCTTCCTTTATTAACATTTTTCTTGTTGCACGCCTAGATATTCGTCCAGGATATGTGAAAATGGACAAGTTTTTATCAGAACCACTCGTTTCTCCCCCATCGTCATTACGAGAATTTTTTCTTTCTCTTGTGTGAACATCCGGCTCAAAATAATAAGCACAAAATGTATTAGCTTCCTCCACTAAATAAGCATTACATATCGAGTCTTCAACTCTGACTTTATTTTTTACATTTTTTTTCAAGTGATGCAAATATTTATATTAGAGAAAATGGTCATTTTATTTTTGGTTAAATAATTAAAGACCATATATATCACTATCTTTTGTTGAAGAAGAATCAAAGACCAAAGATGACATTAGAGTGAGATAGAGCATAAATCATAAATATCCAATAAGTTGTTAAGTAAGGTCACAATCGAGAAACATCAACATTTGCATTAGTGTTACAAATACTTAGTAGTTCGATTGTAGAAGTAGTGCTTATCTTGTTTCCATTTCCACTCTCTTCATTTTGTCCTATTCTAATTACTTGAAAAACTAGAGAGACATCAATCTTTGATATGCTCTTAAAAATGAGTTTTGATATTTCCTTATTGAGGAAAAGTTATACTCTTATTATTTTGGGAAACCATAAAAGAGATAAATAGACTTGGAGTTAAGGTTGTGAAATTAAAATCCAAACTATCGGCTAAACTACTTTCAACATCTTCATTAGTTTATCAATTAGTGAAAATAGTATAGGTCAATACCCTAAATCTTTTCATAACAAAATTAACAAGGATATCCCATTTTTTAATACCAAATACTAGCAAACATTTCATCGAATACATAGTATGTAGAAAATTTTCATCCCTAACTAAACACAAATTGACAACAATTTTTCATTATTTACACGACAAGCTTTAAAACAATAACAACAAAACCCAATTAAGTCAACCCATCGTCAACAACTAAGTCTAAAAAGAAGAAAAAATTTCATCCATGGATGACGGCCTTACCTTCACCAAAATTGTCGGAGAAGACAACTCCTAACGCCGGCCGAAGACGCAGCAACTGGACGAAGGGTAAAGGCGAGTCGACGTCGGGTTGCGAGAGCCACAGTCAAAGGAGGCAGAAGGAGATCATGCTCGCCAGGTCGGGGACAGGGGGGAGAAGGACTGGTTTTTAAGCTTACCAAAATGATGTCGTTTTGGTTATATGAAGGACGCTCTTCAAGCTAACCAAAACAACGTACTAAAACGACGTCATTTTGATTAGCTCGAACAACGTTTTTGAAGTTGGTAAGGTTAAATAGCGTTCTACATTTAACCAAAACGACGTCGTTTTGGTTAACTTCAATAACTTCAATTTAAACTATCCAAAACGACATCATTTTGGCTAGCATTAAAGCATCCCTTATTATGTGAGACGATGTCATTTACGTCTCAACCATATGACGACGTCTTTGTTAAAAATGGCGTTGTTTTGGTTGCCAAGAAAACGTTCTCCTATTGTAACAAAACGACGTCGTTTTTTTTCCAATCAAAAGTAATGTTATTTTGCGACAATTACTAACTTTCGAGAGGACGACGCTTTTATTGACGCCATCGCCAACAACCTATATTTCCGTTGCCAAAATCTTGTCTTTCTCACAACAATATTACCAACTGATATAACAAGTTCGTATTTTTCTGTCGCTAATTAATCTCAATTACCGACGGAAGTATTTTGCCGTCGCTCAATTAGACACCATTAACGACGGACTAATGTCTAACGGTTTTGTTTTCGTTGTTAAATTTTCGTCACCGCTCTGCAGTTTTCTTGTAGTGGGGCTCACTGTTGATATAAAAAGATAGTTATATATCAATAGCTGGCCATGCCAAAACTTGGGACTTGGGAGTGCTCAAATATAATTGAGAGTTGCCTATAAAATTTTGATTCAGAGAACTTGACATGGTGTACTTAATAAAAATAACAATTAACAGCAATCGCACAGCATCAGTGTCTGCTATTACATCAGCAGACACTCTGCCAGACAACAGACGAAATCTTATATCAGTGGGAATAACCAGAACTTCCCCCTATTTGTTTCAACTTGTCTTATATTTAGGAAGGGTTAACAATAGAAACTTCTCTTCTCTTAGTATAACTAAAGAAAACATCTTTCAAATTGTTAAGAAGATGGGAGTTAAACCTCAATATAGTCGCAACGATAAAAGATTAACAAACATTTGTTACAATTAACAATTGCATAGCATCAACATGCCACCTAACAAAAGGAAACAGTCTTTACCAGCTTTAAGAGTTCTCCCCTACCTTCAAGTTACTATAAAATATCTTGCCATTAGCATTCTTCATCACCAATCATCTCAGTTTTCTATTTGGAGCAATTCCTCATTCATCAACCATCTTCTTGTTTCGTCCATAGCAAATTCATAGACGCAGCTCTATACAGAAGCAGCCCCTCTAGCGACTGATAGAGCTTGCGTCAAAAATGAACTTCCCGGATTTTGATGGACAATTTACAAACGGTACCTTTTGCTTTGAAATACCACCCAAGGTAGATTCTCGTGGTGTATTTGCTGAGAATTTGGAAGAGCCATTTCTCGGCTTTGCATTGCCAAATTTAGAGTTTCAGATGGGCGTCATGCTTTTTGCCACCCAATGCTTGAGTTCGTTGCTTAAATGTTTGGGACTGCCAACTTTAGTCGCAAATATCCTGGTACATACGTCCTTTTACTACTTCTGATTCTTTTTTTCTTTCCTAATGTTTGTATAAAACGTTTGTATCATCTCTTATCTTCCTGGAATGAAAAGTTATGTTCTTGATTATATGATCTCAGGTGGGCATAGTTTTCAATCCAACACTGTTCAAATCAGGCAACTTATTCACGAAAGACAGTATAAATGATATTGGCACAGCAGCAACATTAGGCTACCATTTTTTCATGTTCCTCAGTGGAGTTAAAATGGACATTGGGGTGCTTAAAAATGTTGGAAGAAAGACTTTGGTTCTTGGCTTTCTGTCTGTGACATTACCGACACTAATTGGTACTCTGGCGATTCCGTCATTAATCCGCCAAAATAGTATCAAAGATTGCTTCTTCTATGCGTCATTATATTCTTTGACTGCATTTCCTGTGGTTATTCGCCACCTCAATGAGCTTAAGCTTCTTAACACAGAACTTGGCCGATTAGGACTATCGACGGCCCTAATCAGTGATTTTTTGAGCCTACAGTTCGTCCTTGCTTCTTACTTATCGAACATAACTGTTGATCCAAACTTTCGGAACTATAACTTGCTCAGAGGCGTTGAGATAATGGTCAATTTGGCATTCATTGCTTTTACTGCGTTGGTGCTCAGGCCAGTGTTGAACTTTTTGGCCAAAAGGGTACGAGATGGTGGCATGATTCTCGTGGAATCACACATTTACGTCATCATTGCCTTGTTCCTAGCCTGTGCTTACATAACTCGTCTTTATGGAATATTCAGTGTTTTCGGGGCTTTTGTTTTTGGTCTGGCTGTTCCAGCAGGACCACCGATAGGTACTGCCCTGGTGGAGAAGTTTGAATTCGTTTCAGATTTGTTCTTCCAACTCTTTCTAACAACTTGTGGCATGAGGGTGAACCTTCAGCACAGAGACGTAGACATAAACAAGATACTAAGGCATTTGTCTATGGCTTCTGTGATTCTTTTTGTCAAATTTTTTGTATGTTTCTTGCCACAAATCTATCGTTGGCACATGCCAAAAAGAGATGCCGGTGCTTTTGCTCTCATTATGTGCACGAAAGGAGCTGTTGATTTGGCTTACATTTCATTCCTCAGCGATAACATGGTAAGAAAACTATCTAATTCTCTCCTTCCATCTACGTAACACAATAATTGCCTTTACTTTTCTAATCATTTTCATCAATGAACCTGCAGATGATAAAGCCTGATTTGTTTTGCTTCATGCTCTTTCTGGTTGCTGTCCTGGAGATCATTTCAACAATTGGAGTGAAAATGTTATACGATCCGTCAAAGAAATTCGTTGGATATCAGACAAGGAGCATTATGGATACAAATTCTGATTCTGAGCTGAAAATTGTGTCTTGCGTCCATGTTCCTGGAGATGTACATGCAATGATCAAACTTCTTAACGTCTCATGTACCAGGGATAGCCCCATTTCCGTTACCGTCCTTCACCTCATTAAACTCACCGGACAATCCAATCCACTGTTCATTCCCCACAGGAAAACTAACATTGTCCTTTGCGGGTACCCGAAATCAGAGAACGTCATCAAATTTTTCAACGGATTCGAGTACAATAATCCATCTGCTGCATCTGTTAATGCCATTACAGCCGTCTCTTCACCAGATTTCATGTACGATGATGTATGCTACGTTGCATTCGACAAGCTTACTGCTTTGGTCATACTACCATTTCACATTAGGTGGTCTACTAGAGATGGGTCTATTGAATCAGAGGACGATAAGATAAAGGAATTGAATCTTAGAATTCTTGAGAGGGCACCTTGCAGTGTAGGAATTCTCGTTGATCGTCACCACAAGCACTCCAAAATTCGAGTATCTCACGAAACAAATTCGTCCATCTCTTCTTCAACTTACAAGGTTGCCATGATCTTCATTGGCGGTGAAGATGATAGGGAGGCATTAACGTTCGCAATTCGCATGACACTGGACTCTAGAATCAAGTTGACCGTAGTACGTCTGGTTGCAGCGAACCGCGTGTCCGTGAATGGGCTGGAACTGGCATACGATAACATGGTCCTATCGAAGGTTAAGGATAACAAGTCTGCTGCATATAGAGAAGAGACCGCTAACGATGCAATGACGACAACTTCCATTGTGAAACCGATGGCTGCTGAATATGATATGATTATAGTTGGAAGAAGGGACAAATTGGATTTAGAGACCACACAAACTGATGGTTTAAGAGAATGGTGTGAGTTCCGAGAACTGGGATTACTGGGAGACCTTCTTCTGTCAAATGACATGCATGGTTCATGTTCTGTCTTGGTTGTGCGAAAACACTCGTTACATTAGTGACGAAGTCTCAATTTGTCCATATGCGATGTGTGTCCTTGATACAGATATTCAAAGAACTTTTTAATGAAATTTATTTGATCTTTTCATTGTAAATATAAGAATTGTTTATTTTAACGGAACAAAAGATCAAAACTACCCAAGAATGGAATGGACTAGACATGTAATTGGAGAAGCAGCTAATTCTTGTCTTGGGTATGTAATGAAATTGGACTGGACTTGAGTTAAAATGGGTTATGTGTCACTCTGAAATATGAAATGAAACTGTACGATGGTCCTCCAATCCAACCGTTTCCGTGACACTTAAAGACATCATCACATTAAATGTTATAGGTCCTCGCATTACTTGTCTCATTAACTGCAAACCCAGCCTTGTGATAATGAGCAGCAGCTGGCTTTGCAAAACTTGAATTGGATTCTTACACTTGCATTTATTATATCAACAACCTACTAAAAACGGGACATCAGCCACCGAAAGAGACGCTGTTTCTGTGAAATGTTTCTGATACAAAGCTGCAAGGTACTCATAGCTTATGGTTCTTTGTTTATTTATATATAGAAAATCCTGTTCATTATCAAATTCATATCTTTAATCATCATCTAAGTGACACTCGAAATATCAAATTAACCATAGACTTGGAGTCGAGTGTCCCTATGAAAAGTACCCACTTGGAAATTGCATCACTGATGATTCACAAAGTTTGTGCTTACAGAAGCATTCGCCTGCTACGTTAAAGATGATAAGGAAAAACCAAAATGTCCTTCCTTTGGTCGCCGGAATGGACAAGTTGTTGCACTTTCCATATTTTATCCGTATCTTCTCCGAGTTCGATGACTTACCTGATCTGATTCTCTTGAAGAGATTTGTTCTAACGTGTCCTACCGCATTATCAGGTTAAAAATTCAATGGTCTCCACTGAAAATCAGATCAAATTAGAAGTATATAATTGGGAAGTGAACTCCATCAACACCTTACCCCAGCAAAAGCCACTATCCAGAAAGTTTTGAACTTGCTAATCGACGCCTTCAATTAGTCAGATGAGAAATTATGAAATTCAATATTTGCAGGACTTGAAAGGACAAAAAGAAATGAATCAAAGTGTGATAATACGGTGCAAGTTCAAGCACTCGAGTGTTTTAGATGCTTTTTGTTGCTTCTCTTCTTGTTGTCTCTACTGAACTACATGTATTCACATCTGCCTTAAGATACTACAATTTTGTCTTACATAATGGAATAACAGACATGGTTTTCAGAAAAATAAAAAGAATCTAGAAAACAAAAAGAACCTAAGCTTTAGGTGTAAAGGGCGACTGAACAACCTTGTTTTGTCTTCCAACCAGCCAAAGCAGAGTTCTCCTCGCAAATGATGGTGTTTTGGCTTGATACTCCAAGCTGTTGCAACTCTGGTTTTCCTCATCAGAACCCAACTCGCTGATTCTGTTGTCCCACCTTCCAATGCCCATTTCAGATATAGTCCTACTTGTTCCATAAATTACCTTTGAATCATCACCGACAATGTTCTTATTCTCTGGAAACCTAGACGACAATGCCCTCCTGGAATTGTCCTCCGTTGAATTCCGCTTCTCCTTTTTCCCTCTTAGCCAAATCTTTGATATTGAAAAGCTCTCTCTTTTGCTTGTACCAATGGCACTGCTTCCACTGCCAGTAACAATCCTAGCAGTGTCTTTGGGTTCAGTGCTTCTAATGCCTTCGAACGCAGGGAATTCTCGCCTTGTTTCGTAGTCACATTCAGACATTGCTTGTCTGTGACCAGGAGTGAGTGGCAAAGAAGGCTTCTTGCTTGACTGTTTCTTCAATGGAGTCCCTATAGGTACTTGCAATGAGGAACTTTCATCCAGCACGTACTCAAAAGACCCCATTGAATAGCACCTTCTTGAGTCAACATTGCTGTTGCTACTCCCTTCTCCGGTATCCAGAGTCTTAAATTTTCCTAGCTTAACAGGAACAACTTGCTCTCCTGAATTCACTGCTGTTATTGGAACAGGATCATCTTTTGCCAAGATTTCACATGATTTGCGTGTACTTTCTATTCGCGACGATCCCAATTCACCATCTCCATGACACGCCAGATGTGAATCATTTACAATCTCTCTTGAGCTCTCACTGCCAGATTCAAGAACAAGAAGGATGGGAGAACAGCCATTGTTTGGAGAGAAATCAGTAAGTAAGCTATCTCTACAAAGAGGGCAAGTGGAGTGCGACAGTAGCCATGTGTCTATGCACTCCATGTGAAAGGCATGACTACATTTTGGCAACAATCTAAGCTTGTCCTCAGTCTCAAACTCACACAAACAAACAGCACAGTCAAAAGGGTTCTTCAATCCTATAATAGCTTTGTACTGAAAAACTGGTAGAGTATCTATAAATGATTGATCTACACCAGCATCATGGAGGTGGAAAAGTTGCTGCAACTGCCCCTGAAGAGCAGTCACATTGTCCACATCATCAGGGTCCCTAATAGGTGGTCTTAGAAGAAATCTGATCAAGAGGTGAAGCAAACCAGCAGCGAAGAAAAAAACAGCAAGGATTATGATTACAATCAATACATTAGGACTAACCTTATCGTCCAAGCTGAAACGATCAGAATCAAGTTTTTCTTGAGGGGGTGACAGAGAAAGTAAGTATGGTTGCTGAGATGGAGAAAGAAAGGTGTTTTCTTTGATTTGAAGGAAAACCAAGTCCATATTTTGCTTGCTAAGTGAAAAAAAAAATATGAAAAGAACTCACCAAGATTGAAGCTTTAAGCTTGAAAAATGAGACCTCAAGAATCTCATGTGATACGGAAAACAATTCAAGCTCCAACCAAGAATCCTGAGAAAATTTCTGCTTACTATAACAAGAACCTGCCAGTCAACTGGAGATAGATAGAGAAGATGGAGAGGGGAATTCAGTGTAGGGCAAATATGCAAGTAAATGGCATGCCCGGTGCCAGAAGGTGAGTTTTGAAAAGCGGAGCAATAAATCTACCACCAGCAATCCACAACAAAATGAATTGGGATCTCATTAGCTACTACATCGAGTTGAGTCTTAGTTATGGTAAAAAATAAAAAAGTAAAGTAAAACAGTCACTTTCATCTAAGAACTGTCTTGGAAAGATGACTTTGACACCTAAGTTTGACGTAAGAAATTGAGCCCCATGCATCAACTTCAATGGCCATTTATTTCCTCGCAACAAAACAAAAGCATTCTACGCCATGTGGAAACGTGTAACTCAAAAGGGTCTTCTTCTTTTTCCACATTTCATCTTTTATTTTAATCCTTTTTCTTTAAGTTCCACAGTATTCTGTGTGTTTGTACTTGTCCTGATCATATTCTTCTTTGGTCTTCTGTTCCAAACTCCCCTGATATGTAGTACCAGTTTCTCTTTTCTCCTGGTTTGGGACAAGGCAAGAAAAGAAGATAATCGAGAAAGGATAACATAGAGCATAGGATACTTTTCCTGTTTGTAGATAGAATTAACATTCCCGAGTTGGAGAAGTTGTTCGTGGCTTGACCAAATATGCCCGAGAAGTGACACCTTTTGCTTTCCGACAATCATGATTTTGTTACTAGGCTTTTCTATGTTGCTAAAGTGAAAGTCAATGAGAACCAAACACCGCATGGAAGAAAAAGTCTAAACCTTCATGTATCTAATGAACTTTCCACGCTTCCATAAATTTGAGGATTCGATGACCTCAAATCCTACCTCCATATGTTTGTTAAATTAAAAATAAAGATCGCAACTTTACTTTCTTATCGTCACGCGGATATACCTTCTTCTATGACAAAATCTCTCAAAATATATCTAGTTTATACTCTTTGATTAGTCGAGAGGCGAGCAAATAAAGATCATAACTTTCAGGTGGATACTTGTCAACCCTCATCTCGTTGTGATATTTCTACCTCTGAAAAGGACCTGAAGCGAAATGACATGAAATTTCTCATACAAACATAAGATTCACACCTTGTTAAAAAACATAGTCAAACTAAGTATTGGTGCCAGTTAAGTCATTGAGATTTGTAAAAGCAGAAGATCTTTAGTCTTCTTTCTCAGCTCAACTAATCCAACACTCGTCTCCTGTTATTAACTACTCCTTGGTCCCACATAGCAGGATCGTCAAAGGCTAGCTCTTACTGACCAAAAATATGTGATGTAAAACTCGATCAATATAAACTTTTTTAGAGTTAAAGAACATTTCCATCAAACTTTTTAGGATTGGAACGTACTAGACATTGTAAGAGTTCTTTAAAATCTCGAACTAAAGGAAGTTTTCAAAGTTTTTAATTTATAAATTAAATACTTAAATCAAAATAATGGATGATGATTTATTAAATAGCTTATATAAAATATAATTTATATCCTAAATTTTTAATATTTTCAAAAATTTACTTTGCAAGTTCCTTAATTTAACACAGAGACATTCATAAAAGCCATAATTCACATGAGTAAAATAAAAGTGATTAATTAATTATGTTTTAGTGACTAAATGTATTGTTTAAATTCAAAATCTTGAATCCATGGAGACGCTTGGATAATCAATAATTTTAAGAGTTTAGACTATCTTAATATATACAAGCCAACTTATGTTTCAAAAAAGTTAAAAGTGAATCAAATGCAATACTATTATGTTAATTACATTATTCTATAGATTATAGTTTATTTAAAGTAGATTCCTCAATAGAACTTGTAGATGACTCGTATAAAATAGATGGCGTGATTTACAATATGATTATAAAATGTTTTATTTGCAGGGTTATTTTCTCATTTATGGTTTTGATATAGTTTAAAGTTAAATTTGCATTTTGAAATCCAACATTAATTTAAAACAAAGTATGAAAATTTCTTAATGTTTTGGAATGTTTAAATTGAAACGTTCAAAACAAACCTTAATTAAATGAAAATTTTAACAGAATTAATTATCTGTTAGTTAAATGTTAAGATAATATTAACGTCACATTATTTTTATGTTTTAATTAAAACATAGATCTTACTATTACGTAACAAGTAGGGTTAAGTTAAAATCTATTAAGAAAAAGATTTTACAATTCAAAATTTATAAAAGTGGGTTTTAAAATTTTTTATCTATTTAAGGTATGTTTGAATTGTTTTGATTGCATTTACATTTAATTTAAATGTTGTATTTTATTGATAAAGCTAAGTCTAAAATGCATTTTTGCCTAGTATAATTAAAGTGCTTCCGCAGTTGAACTACATTAATTCTGAAATATCATCTGATTGATAGTTTTGGAACGAAAGTTACAGACAAACGAACCAGTCACTGCTCAGCTTGAGCTAGCACTTTACTCAGGAGTGGTCGAGGTCGGCACATAGCCTCAATCGGAACGACCATAGGCATGGTAATTCCCTCACCCTCGGTCATGTCGAGCTTCTCGTCGGTGACTCTTTTCCAGTCATAGCACTGAATCATTGAGCCAACGCCAATCCCAGAACATGGTTGGCCAAACTTATTCCAGGACATGATCTTCTTCCCGATTCCAAAAGCTATGAATTTGTGAGCTAATGATCCTCCTTCAGTTTCGAATCTTTCAGGTATGAAAGTGTCGGGATCTTCCCAAAGTGTTGGGTCTATATGTAGAGTAAATGCATTAGCTAGTAATATTGTGCCTTTAGGCACGTCATAACCTCCGATAACACAGTCCTCCGACGCCATGTCTGGATCAAGGAGGGGAGATGTTGGCTACATCCGGAGGGACTCGGTGATGATGTTCTGAAGATATCGCACGTACCTTGGGAAGATCAGGTTCATCCACTAAGCGGTCCTGTCCAACTTCTTTGTCAAGTTCATCTCTAGCCTTCTTCAATTTGTCAGGATTGTTCAACAGGTTAGCCATTCCATTCTAAGGTCACAGAAGTTGTGTCAGATCCAGCTAACAAGATAACCTATAAAATAGCCAATGAACAAGAAGTGAATTATATCTTTTAGCACTTTACAAAGTAATAACAATAATAATGACGTTACAACACTCGAACTTTTTAGATAGTTACAATCATAAGAAAAAAATAAACTTTAAGACTGACCGATATGAACCCTTTGATGGCAAAATCATTGTAGTAATGAGGTTGCGATTGCTGACGACAAAGGAGATTATAAGTTAGAGAGTTGAGGTTGTCTGAACTCATCTTGCTTCTGGTTTCGTCAACCAAGCCTTGCATGCAAGAAAGCATCGGTTTTCTTGGCAAGTTGAATCACCCTACTCTTAAAACGACCTCCGTCAATCAAATTCCAAAGAGGAAAGAAATCTGCACGATTCGATGTCCCGTACAAATAAGCCAATTACTCCATCAACCTGGCCCACTGTTTTGCTTCTTCTTCATCTGTCACGTCTTTACCAAAGTACCTTCTACCTGTTACGATTTGCATCATGACATTGAAGGTAAGCTTCTCAAACTTTGATTTCATCACCACTTTGGAGAAATCTTGCTGAAGAGACTGAGACGAACGTGATATGTTGGCTATCAGCCGCCTGACTTCGTCTTTCCTGATGCTTACAAGCATGTTCAGGCGGTGGTTTGAGAACACCTCGCTGGTGGCAATGCGACGTAGGTTACGCCAGCGCTCGCCGTATGGTGCTTTGATTGTAGCTTACGTACTTCGCCATCAGCACTCAACAGTTCCGATCGGTGGGCTAATGTCTAATTTCTAAAACTAAGTCGTTTTGGTGACATGAGTTTAAAACTATCCAATCGCCAAAATGACCTTTGCTTTGAGCATTACACCCCTCGTCTCTCAATCGTCAAGAAGTTACTAGGTGGGCAACAAAACCCAGCGGGTAAGGTTGATAACAGATTGGGCTTTTATGTTAATCGACCCGGTTCATATATAAAATTGTTGCATATAAGCTTTTTTTTTTTAAGTAAAAATTACTGATTCAATTAAGCAAATAGAAACCGAATACAGTCCGGAACGATGTTCCAGGTAGTAAATGACCCGAAAGATAAAGAAGCCCAAGCTAAACAGTGCGCGGCGAGATTAAGATTTCTACTAATCCAAGAAACGCGGATGTCGGGACGAGAAGCTAACAAAGACTTACAATCATCAACGAGAAATCCACTTGAGCGGTCCTCCGAATCGGTTCTGAAGAGCGAAAAAAGAGATTGGCGTCGGTGAAAATCATACCGGGGCTGGATGAGTGTTGACAAGCCACCGCAAAGCATTGTGTAATGCAACGACCTCGGCCGACTCGCAAGGAGAACACCATCGCAAATGAAGAGAAAGCTTGGACAAAACGACCATGCGGATCACACGCAATGGCAAGAACGGGTTCGACGATGCTCGGGAAAAAGGGTTGCATCGACAAAGCAACGCCAAGAAGACACTGTGGGGCTAACAGCATCGTCAATAGCAGCAGTCGATGGAAAAGTAGGAGGGAGCAGATTAGCGGCTTGCCATTCCTACAAAAAAACAACAGCTTGTAAAAGGATAAAATCCGTAGTGTAAGAGGTGTTGCTCCAGAGCAGCTGATTACGTAACCACCAGAGCTTCCAAGCAATCACACAAAATTCTTCGACAGTAGCTCTATCACGAACGACCACAAATTGAGTGAAGCACTCATCAAAGAGCAAGGCAAGCAAATCACCTCCTTTACCCCAATGATCCCACAAGGATCGAGCAACGTCACAATGAAGCAGAGCATGACTGACGTCTTCTAGGTCGGAACCGCATCGACAGCTTGCGGTGAGGGGAATGCTTCGGTTTAGCAAACGCTCCTTAGTGGGTAAGACATTACGCAGAGCACGCCAAGTAAATTCTTTAACTTTTGGCGGAAGCCTCAATTTCCAAAGAGCGGACCATGGTTTTCCGCCGATGTTAACAGGTGGACCGTGGTGCAGCGTATGAGCCACATGATAAGCTGATTTAACAGTAAACCTACCCCGACTATCAAAGTGCCAAAGGAGCTGATCGTCTCGAGGAGCGGATGGTAAAGGGATCGAGAGAATGGCCTCAGCGTCATGGGCACTAAAAATACCAGAAATCAAAGGCAGGTCCCAAGCCAGGCCGTCATCGGTTTTCAAAGCCTCTACGCTCCAACCGCGGACTATATCGGCAACATCAGAAGAAACAAAGAAGTCGCCAGCTCTTGGTAGCCAAGGGTCAAGAAGAACCAAGATGCTACGACCATCACCGACCCTCCACCGGAGGCCTTCACACAAAAGAGCACGAGGTTGAAAAATACCCCGCCATGTAAAACTTGGATTGCTACCTAACGAAGCGGCGGAGAAAGAACTGTGGGGGTAATATTTTGCTTTGTAAATACGAGCCAACAAAGATGATTGATCGGTCAACAACCGCCAGCCCTGCTTAGCAAGCATTGCTTCATTAAAGCAACGTAAGTCACGAAACCCAAGTCCACCGTCGTTCTTACGAGGGCACATACGCTCCCATCGTAGCCAATGCAACTTGCGACTGCCGTCCTCCTTTGTGCCCCACCAAAAGGAATTCATCATGCTCTAAAGTTCCTCGCACAATGAGACAGGTAGGAGAAACACGCTCATACAATAAGAAGGGACGACTTGAGCAACAGATTTGAGTAAGACCTCTTTCCCAGCTCTAGATAAAAATTTGTTTTTCCACTGACAGAGTTTAGCCCAAACTTTGTCGCGTAAGAACGCAAAAACAGCTCTCTTGCTCCTACCGATCAAAGATGGAACCCCCAGATAACGACTATGATCAATGGACTGATGAACCCCAAGAATAGTAGAAAATTGTTGTCTAGCCATAACAGGTACACTGGAGCTGTAGAAAACACCGGACTTAGAGAAGTTGACTGCTTGCCCGGAGGCACTTTCATACAGCTGCAAAAGTTGCTTAATGGCTTCACACTAGTCGAAGGTGGCCTTAAAAAACAAGAATGAGTCATCCGCAAAGAATAAATGAGTAACAGGAGGGCTCAAGGCGCAAACCTTAACACCGGAAATAACTCCACGACGTTCAGCATCATTAAGTAATGCCATGAAGCCTTCGACGCATAATAAATAGAGATATTGGGATAACGGATCACCTTGACGTAAGCCTCTCTCTGCGACGATCGAGCCGACCTCATCACCGTTGACATTAACAAAGTACGAAACATTGCGAACACACATCATCATAAGATCAATCCAGTGCTCCGCAAAGCCCAACGCCCGCATAATACCATGTAAGAAGGCCCAATCGACGCGGTCATAAGCTTTCCGAATATCAAGTTTTAGAGCAATGGCTCCACCAGATCGGCTAGAGCTTGTGCGCATATGGTGGAGTAATTCAAAAGCAACAAGTACATTGTCGATAATCAGCCGACCCCCCACAAAAACAGATTGATTCTCGGAGACGATACAGGATAGCACCGACTTGAGGCGATTAGCAAGAACTTTGGCAACAATTTTATACAAGACATTACACAAAGCAATGGGGCAGAGATCTGTCAAAGAAACTGGGTGGGCTACTTTAGGGACGAGGATAATAATTGTATCCGTTAAGGAGACCGGGAACCTCCCACGGTGGAGCCAATGAGAACAAGCGGCAACAACATCGGCACCAATAATGTGCCAAAACCTCTGAAAGAAAGCGGGATTAAGACCGTCAAGGCCCGGTGTTTTATCCGAATGCATTGAAAAAACAGCCTTACGAACCTCACTGACAGTAAGAGGGGCAAGCAGAGCTTGATTATCAGCACTAGTAACGCGAGAGGGGACTAACCCAAGAACCCCATCATACCGAGCAGCTTCTTGGGTGTATAATTTAGAAAAATACTCATGAACCACCCGATGTAACCCGTCTCGATCACGAACCAAAACACCGGTTTCATCCTGCAATTCACGGATAGTGTTCCGTCGCTTCCTGTCAGAGGCAGCCAGGTGATGGTATTTCGTGTTCTTATCCGCTGCTTTCAACCAGAATTGCTTCGAATGCTGCTTCCATTTAATGTGCTCGGCTTTAAGAGTGTCATTAAGCTGTCGACGTAAGCGATGGTACTCCTCACTGGCACCTGAAAAGTCGCCATTATCAACACGCAACTGCTCCAGCCGAGCCAGAATATGTTGCTTAGTATCACGAAGCTGACGGTCGATGTTTCTACCCCACTTACCCAGAGCGGCACTCACAAGGTTCTTTTGCTGCATAACATTGTGACCAATACTAGTCCAACTAGTGCGAACCACATCTTGAATCCCTGATTGCTCTAACCATCGATTATCAAAGCGAAACCGTTTTCCTTTCCACTGATCGACTCGTGCGGTGAGATGGAGTACCAAAGGTGAATGATCGGACACAGAAGTGAATACAGACCGAACGACAGCGTGGGGATAGTGCGCGACCCACGGGTCGTTTGCAAAAGCTCGATCTAATTTTTCACGCACCCATCTATAAGTGCCCCGACTTTTTTCCCACGAAAGGGATACCCATACCAAGCCACCTCTTGCAAATTGCAATCCATCACAGCTTGACGAAAACCGCGAAGCAAATGGGGTGGGTGCTCGCGACCTCCCTCTTTATCAGAAGCAAGTAACAAATCATTAAAATCACCCACAATCATCCACAGCACATTGTTCCCACGGTCAAGTGAACGCAGGAGACTCCAAGAAGCCGGACGACGGGATCTTTTTGGAAAACCATAAAAACAAGTCAGCCCCCACACGAAGCCATCGCCCATATGGACATCAAATTCAATAGCATTCCAACAGTGGCGACGGTATCGGACATCAAACGACTCATTCCAAAATGCCGCAAGACCCCCAGAGCGACCAAATCTATTGACACAAAAGCTGGCATCAAAACGAAATTGACGTTGCAAACGAGTGATGGTATCATTCCCAACTAACGTTTCCATTTAAAAAAACAAAATCAGGCCGGTGTTGGCAAATAAGATTGCCAAGAGCAAGAACTGTCTCAGGATTGTCAATTCCTTGACAATTCCAACTGAAGATTTTCATTCTTCTTTGTCGTCACGGCCTACCGCCAATCCAAAGTGAGGTCGGTTAGAAACCGAACCAGAGAGAGAGGGTGAATCGGATGTATCCGAAACGGTTCAAGAATGTTTGTTCCCATCAACATGTGCAAGGGCTACATCTTCTGCGGTAGCAGTATCCATGGTACTAACTCTAGCGCCACTATCATCAGCAGAACAGTTGCCTGGATCGCCATGGTCCGGGAGAAAAGAGCCATCATCACACCGCAACCAACGACTGCGAGGTGGGGGGGTTCGCCCAAGAGTAACACGCAACGAGGCGTCCCAAGCAAAAGCTGTTAGGGCAACAAACGACGTGAGACGCTCGGGGCACAATTTGTCTCCATGGCCGAGAATACCACATCTCAAGCAAAAAATGGGGAGCCTTTAATACTGAAAACGCGCATAAATGAAAGAGGTGGCGGACGTAGCAATCTTCTTTCTACGTTTCAAAGGTTGCCGAACATCAATGTGGACTCGAACCCGCATGAACTTCCGAGGCGGGCGGCCAAGGGCAGGAGCATCATACTCAACAAAGGAGCCAATGAAATTACCGAAAGATTTCGCCCACGATTCGGAGAGCATTTCGGGGAGAAGGTCGTGTATCTGCACCCAAATGTCAGAGTGGGTGAGAGGGACGGTCATCGGGTCAACACCGTCTTGTAACCGTCGGAGAAGAAACATATGTCGGTTGAAGTCCCAAGGGCAGCGTGCTAGAATGCGATCGACATCGGCCTCATGGAAGAGACTAAACAAGTATCTCTTAGCCCCGATGTCAGTAATCGCCAAGCCGGCTTGAGGTTGCCATAGATCTGCAATTAAATTCTGGAACGCGTCGAAGTTGATGCGATTTGTGGTTAGGAGGCACCCAACCAAGCAGTGAGTGAAGGAGACCGCGTTGAGAGGAGCAAGCCACTCGTCATCTTCACCGTCGTCTAAAGAGAGATGAGCAAGCGCGTTGTCGACGCTCATGATGGGAACCCAAGAGACGGACCGCCGACGCTGGAAAGTTGCCGGAGACAAGACAACGGAAAGAAAGGAAAAGCACAAAACCCTGCTACAAGAAGAAGAGCAGACGAAACCCTGCGACGAGGCATTTAGTGAGTACAACTTGTAAGAACATATATGAGATGGTCCTTTATTTTAATATAAAATGGTTCATATTTCATAAGCTTAACATTTCTTTATTTCAAACATAACTCGATCCCATCCTCTATAAATTCAATCGCCAACAATTAATCGAGTTTTCACCTTTTTTTTTTAGATTAAAATTAATGTTTTGATAATAAAATCATAAGTTAAACCGGAAGATAAAAGTTTAAAATTTAAATGTTTAATTGGTACTAATTTATCATAAATACTTATAAAAAAGTTGAGTTTAATTGAAAATGAACTATTAAATAAATTAATATGTTCAGGTTTAGTTTATAAAATTGATTAATTTAAAACATGACTAATTAATTACTAAATTCATAAGTGTTTAATAATAAGAGTTATTAACAACCTCTTTGAAACTTTCGAATTGAATTCAATTACATTAATGAGATTGAATTGAATTCAATTTACACTGTTTGGAACAAATCCAGCAATATTAGAATTGAATTCAATTACACTGTTTGGAACAAAATCCAATAATATTATAATTGAATTCAATTATTTCATATGACATATTTACCTTTGACTAAAAATAATGTGATTAACTAATAAACATTCACACTTACATAGAGCAATTTATAAACATCAATTTCATAATAAGTAATATCATCAAAAAAGTTTATTATTAAAATTTATTAAAGATTAAATTAATTTAATCTGAATTAAACTAGTTTAATTAAAATTGAATTAAAATACAATTTAAAAAGTTTGTGGGAGTGTTTGGCGTGGTTTGTGCAACACACGCGCCAATAGACCCTCCCCAAAGCTCATTCCATCAACATGGGCACATGTTTTGCAAAAATCCATGTTTTCCTATAAATTGTCATCGCCGTTGGTTTTCTTCCTCACGCCTCCGGCTGCTCCTTGCCGCTGTCATTGTTTGCCTCCTATTTTGAACTTCTTCGCCTATATGACCTAGGCGACTGTTGCCTGGCCTCAATGAGAAGCAACTATTGGCCCAGGGTGAGCAAATTGTCGCTCCATCATCACTGGACAACTTCTTTTCCAGACACGAACTCCTTCACCATTCGTGTCTGGTGTTTCTCTAATAATGGGTATTATTGAGTTTGTGAGTTAAAAAAGAAGAGAGACACTGTTGATGTTCAATTCGCGTAACTTAGGACGTGAATTGAATTTGTTAATAGAGTGGGTTTTAAACCTATAGTAGAATTCAATTTATGCTCTTTTTTAAGTTCTAAATAGATGAATTGAATTCGATGACAATTCATTCTCTTTCAAACAGCCTGTAAAGTAAATCGATTTGAAAATTATAATTTGAATTAAAAAAATTAGCAAGTTTAAGATTAAATCGATTGAATTGATTTAATATTTTAAGCATTAATTAAAACCAGATTAGAGAGTTACAACTTGATTAATTAAAATATTCTAACCATATTTTATATAAATCAACAATTGTATAAAGACGATAAAGGTTCTCTCTTTCTCTAATGTCCTCTTTATTCTGTAACAGAGAGTAATGAAGCATCAAGATTCTCTGTGCTTTGCCCACATGGATCCCACTAAAAGATATTCCACCGCTAAGCATAACTTTAACGTGTGGGCATGGTAGGGTTTTATTTTGCCTTCTCCATTTTCACAAGGTGGCCAAGCTATTATATGCATATTTTATGGGAAAGTGATTTTTAAGTTTTATTATAATATTGCACTTTAGCCAATATGGGCATTGAAATGCTGTTATATAATAAGTTAAATAAGTTAGCACTTCATCTAAAAAATAAATATTTTCATAAACAAATCCTTCTTTTCCTGTCCTTAGAATGTGACCAATTATTGGATAGAATAATCAAAATGTTTGTTTTATTTTCACCAATAAAGCGATGTTTTCACATAAATATTAACTTATAATTAACAGGTTTATAAATTTAAACATGATTTGAATAATTAGTTACATATAATTAAGAGGGCTTATAAATTTAAACATAATTTGAGTATATGCTTCTTCGCATTCAATGAATGTGAATTAATAGTTTTCATCATGCATAATTTCTCAAATGCCTCTTAAAGTTATAGTAACTTTACATTGGCAAGTATTAATGGACTAATTCCACTCGTTCCAAAGAATTTTTTATCTTCTGACTTGCGATTAAAAACAAACTTTAGGATAATTTTATAGTGCAGGTGAGTTGATAAGGGACTTTTTTAGCTTAAATGAGATCACGGGTTTAAACTATCTTTATGTATGCAGTTGTTTAAAACTTGAGATCAGAGTTTTGCGTTTCGCAAAGGACCTATCTAATTTAAGCGAGGATTAGTCTGAGTGTAGATGACTTAAATGTGCCTTATTATAATTAGGACTCTTCTATAATACCTCGTAGAGGAAAAAAAAACAGGTTTAAATGCCATTGGAGCAGGATTTGGCCCTTGTTACCAAGTAATGGTTATACTTATACTTGAGAACATACAAGGCCATTAGGAACTCTGCAAAATGTTCACCTAATGTGCTACTTTTCAAGTCTGCATTTACCACTACCATTTACTTCTTATGGAAGGAATGCAAATGTGGGTAATCCAAATTATTAAAAAAATACTTTACATTGGCAATTTCAAAAGTTCCATTGTTTGACATCATTCTTACCCAAAAATAAAATGATCTCATTAAAATATTTTCTGCTGTGTGATTGTAGCTTCTATTTTTTTTAATATAGCAAAAGTTCTTAGATAACATGTAGATACTGAACTTTGTTATCAGGTTAGAGTATCCTTTTTTGTTAGGGTATTTCAATCTTGTACCACTTAATTTTATTAATATATATATGTAAATTTCACGTATTAATAAAATTTAATAAAACATAATAAAATTGATTAATCAAATTGAGAATATCTCCCATTTGGTATTTAAATGAATAAATTATTCTAGTTTATTTTGTTATTAAAATAGAGGAGAAAAGTCAGTACCAAATACTTTGTCAATTTTACCCATGAATAAATTTGTGATCTTTTCGAAATATTAAATAAGCTTGAGATTTGCAATCTCATACAAGATCAAATTTTAAACGAAAATATGATGTAAGATCAATAAATATGAGATACCATATAAAAAAGATTTTGAGTTGTATCGAGTCTATTGACAAGTTCTCTTATTTATGCTTGGTTAATTTAATATTTACTTGATTCATCTTGTAATTTAATTATTAAGTGATAGAATTATAGCACAATAAGACTAATAATGTTTGTCCACGTAAAAAAACTAAATGAATTTGAAAACTAAATGAATTTGAGAGGATTAATGATAAAAATTTAAAATGGTTAATTTTTAATTCAATTATTAATTTTTCAGTTTGATTTATTTTAATAATTTTATTATTAAAATTGATTAATTGATTAACTATTTAATGAATTTTGTAAATTAATTAATATTTTTAAAGTAATTAATTTTCATTTAGCAGCTTTCTTTTTAATTAAAATTAAAATTCTTTTTCATAATTTAATATTGATTGAAAATTTTAAACTCTAAATTTTGTATTTTACTAGTTTAATTTCTCATTTGTTTTTTAAACACTAATGTTATTAATGTTATTTAATTATTTATTCTCCATGAGGTAACTAAATTTATTAGCCAAATTCTCATAATTTTCATTTGTTATCATATTTAATGTACAAATAAAAGTATATAGAAAAATGATTCCTAATGTGTTTTATCAATATATTTCATTTTCCTTTCATGAAATTGCTTTACTCAAGCATTTGCTTATATAGTTATATATATACACATACATATATATGTTTGTTTTTTTGGGTTGAATCAGTGTTTACTTATTACAGGACAACATAAAAACCGCGAAATGAGAGGCCTTCTGTTCTTCGGTGCACGTTTAGACGAGGAGAGAGAGAGAAACCGAAGTTGACTAGACAAAACTATTCAATAATGGGAAGTGTCACCTTTTCATGTATTTGCTTCGTTGGCTGAGGTGGATGTAATAAAGTATCGCTGTCCCCCACCACACCAATTCCTGTTGATGAAATTTCCATCATTGTAAGTTATTGTTTGTTCTTATCTCTCGTGGCTTTCAACTTGTGGGCAAAAGTTTTAAGTTTAGAATCTGTTATGTAAATACATCGCATTTCCTCTTCTGGGCAAGCCTTTTTTTTTTACTTTTTAAATCTATTTTTGGTTTATTTGACACCCTTTTGTTGAAACTTGATCACCATCCCCTGAATTATATTGGAGGGAGATACTTTGATCTCTGTAGGCTTGGATTCTAAAATGAGCCCGTGAAAGTTGGAACTTTTAGAAATTGGGTGTTAAAGATAGCTCTTTTTATTTTTGGTTGGGGAGTTGGAGGATATTGTAACTCTTCTTTTTTGTTTTCCTTTAGGAATTTAGGATTGGGTTTGTTTAATTTTCTGAAGGAAATGGGAGATGGGAAAAGGAAAATTTGATTCTTTCACCAATACTTGGAACTGGGTATTCGAGTTTTTCTTTGTCTAGGAGGTTAAGGTGAATTTGGAGATGGATAATTGTACTTTTGCTGGGAAATTTGGAGTGTAGTCGTGGCATTTATGTAGGAGAGAGTTTCATAGAAGGAGACGGTAAATCGGCAGTTGTTGATGTGATTTGAAATTAATTTTTGTCTGGTCATGTTTGGTTGAGTTTTCGGAGTTCACAAGAGACTTTTAACAAATTCTTACAGGATCACTTCTAGATTGTAAATTTAATATTCCCATCTCCCTACAGAGCAGTTAGGGAGAGTCTGCCTCTTGTTTCTTTTGTCAGCATCAGTTTCTTCCATATAACTACCTCCTTTTCTCTCGACCCCTTTGTGTTAATATAACTCGGAAGTCATAGCTCTTAAAAGGGTCTGAGAATCCCAGCACTAGAAGCCAAGTTTTGATTTTTAATCTGGGTTTTTGTTGTTTTTGATCATTGTTTGGGAAGATACGTTAGTTTGTCCGTGTCCATATTCAAGGTTCGACATTTCCCCTTCATTTTCTTTCTATCAGCTTCAAAGGGTTGAGGATAAAGGGCACTTACCACTGTTCCACTTGATCAAATAAAATGGAATAAGGGATTTCATGTGGAGCTAGCGAAAGTAGGCCTGCTTTTGCTTGGTGAAACCATGAAATTCCTTAGCATCATGGGCAATTCTTTCGGTTGTTCAGCTTCTGGTGAGCGGTTAGTTTCGGCGGCACGAGATGGGGATTTTCAGGAAGCCAAGGCCTTATTGGAATACAATCCAAGGCTTGCGAGGTATTCAACCTTTGGTGTTCGAAACTCTCCTCTCCATTACTCTGCAGCTCACGGTCACCATGAGGTATCAGGTTTCCGGTCGTGTTTTGCAAATTTTTCTTGTTAGATCGGTTGCATTCTGTGATTATAAGTTCTTCCACCTACTTAAATTTGGCGTTTGTGCTTTTACGTGTTTTTAGATTGTTTCTCTCCTGCTTGAGTCTGGAGTTGATATGAATCTGAGGAATTATCGTGGTCAGGTAACATGGAAGTTCTTCGTTCGTCCAAGTTCTGGGTTCTGGGTTCTGGGTTCTGGGTTCTGTTCTCTGTTCAATTTCTTTTACTCTTTATCTTTATCTTTCGTTCTTTTCAAGTTAATTTTGAATGTTTTCTTTTTAAGGTTTGGTTACATTGTCAATATGTTTTGCATTCGATTACTTGCTGGGCCAATATTCAAACTCATTTTTAGAAATTTTATCAGAAATAGTTCAATTTCAAAAATTTCTGTTCGTTTCACAGACTGCATTGATGCAAGCTTGTCAATATGGTCACTGGGAAGTTGTTCTTACGCTGATGCTTTTTAATGCCAATGTAAGTGATTTATATTCAAGTCAACAATTTCCTATTCTGTTCTTGGGGTTGGTTTAGAGGTGTATGGTCTGTGATTGTGACAAATGATTGGAATACTGGACTCCAGATTCACCGAGCAGATTATCTTAATGGGGGTACTGCACTTCACTTTGCTGCTTTGAATGGTCATGCCCGATGCATACGCCTCCTTCTCGCAGATTTTATACCTAGTATTCCTAATTTCTGGAACAAATTGATGAAGAAATCAGAGAATGATGAATCAATCTTGGAGTTTGATGACGAGTTCTGTCAAATCTCAAGTCATTTTGTGCTCATATCATCATCACATGATAATCACATTTTTCTGACTTCCTTTTCCATGCAATTGTTCTTTTTTCAACCAGAGTTCTCCGTGAGGTAATTAATAGACCTGCTGATGGAGGCATCACTGCTTTGCATATGGCATCACTAAATGGGCATCTCGAGGCACTACAATTACTATTGGACTTGGGAGCTTCTGTTTTAAAGGTCACTATGGAAGATGGAACCACAATTGATCTAATTGGTAATTGCCCAAATGTATCAATTATTGTCCATTTTATAGTTGGTTTTAACAAAATCACCTACAGAATTGTTCATTTACATACCTATATCATATCTTTTGTTATTTATTGACAACATGGCTTGGGTGCAAGAATAAACACTTGATACAGTGAACAAAACGGATATCTACAACATTATTTGTGAAAAGAAATTTTGAAGTCACAGTTCAACAATCATATGAATCCTTTAGGCATTAATTAATTCATATTGAAATACAGATAAGGATGATAGTAATAACAACTTCAGGATAGCGTACATCTGTTTGAAGCATTTGAGAGAATGTTTTGGTGTTCTTGAAGCAATTTTAGTTTCCTGCTTTCTGTTAAATGGGTTTCCAGTTTGTGTTTGTGTTAGAGACCTACTGCTCTAACAGTGAACCAACTCACACAACCGAGACTTACACTTCAAACAAACACACAAAAACAGCAGAAGAATAGGAAGAATTATAGAGTAGATAGAAAGCTACAATGGGAATTGTTATTCTTCAGCTAGACTTCGAGAGGTAGCAATCTCCACACAATCACCTTTCCAATGATCATAACCCCCCATCCCCTTCATTCTGCCTCTAACAAACTTATATTCCCTCATTCTAACTAACTCTCACATTCACATGACTCATCTCTCCCTCTCATTCCCCACTTTACCCTCAAAACCCCACACTGCCGAATTTTCTAGATTTCATATTCCCAACAATACCCCCCCCCCCCAAAAGACCCCACCTTGTCCTCAAGGTGGAAGGAAGTAGGGCGGAGTGACATCTTCTGACGCGTATGGTCGAAGACATATCATCTTGTTAACCAGCCCATCCTCTTCCTCTTGTAACTCCGCCGGTTGTTCTTCATCAGTTATGAGTATGTGACATTGCTTCTCCTTGCACATGTCCTCGTGTGTACTTCAGCGTCACATCGGTAGCACGATCTTTCTTTGCTTCTTACGTTGTAGCTCTTCCGCCGTCAGTCTCTTGAAAGGAAAGGAATGTTCTCTTCGGAAGACCCTTCGACCCTCGCTAGTTGAACTAGACCCCCACTGCTCCGGTGATCTGCCTTGTACTGCAACAGTTCTGGTGTTGGAGCTCACCGCCGGAGTCAGTGCCTTCCCTTCTTCGGTGATCTTGCGATTAGCGATCCAAGGAGTAAGAATCGGGTTGGGGCTAGCTTGCGGAACTTCTTTCACGCCCCAGATGTTTGAATCCGACGCTCCCGAACCTCCATAAACTTTCGGTGTTTCGTTGCTTCTGGAAGGTTGATCGAACAAGGCCCAATTTCGACGTTCCGTCATCTGGGCCAGCTCCATTAGTTGAATCAGTGAATCGGGTTGGGCCATCTGAAGCTCAACTCTTATATCATCCTTCAACCCGTTCATGTACGCCGTCGTTACCACCTCCACCGAAACATCCCTCAACATTGACGTTACTACTTCGAATCTCTGGTTGTAATCGGCCATCGTCCCTGTTTGCTGGATCTTCAACAGCTCTGCTAACGGGTTTCCTACCTTGGAGTTGCCAAACCTTCGGACCACTGCTCCCTTAAACGTCTCTCACTCGGCTATCGGCGACCAGTTTTGTCTCCACTAATACCAGCTGAGGGCGTCTCCTTCCATACAGACCGCTGCTGCTTGTAGCCACCGACCGTGTGACATTCCATTCAGCTCAAAGTATCGCTCCACTCGAAAAACCCAGCCAAAAGGATCCTCTCTGTAGAACAGAGGAATTTCAAGCTTCCAATGGCTCTTTTCCGCTCGTATCTGTTCGGTTTGAGCCGATGTCTCTCCCTCGAATCTTTGTTCAGATGTTTCTTCTACTTCCCCGGAGACTTCCTTAACCTTCCCCTTATTTTCTGTTCTTCTTAAAATTTCGAAGATGGACGAGATGTCTCCTGCCATCTTATCAAACTTAGCCTCAACCCCCGCAATATCCTCAACTATCATCAACATTTCTTTTTCGACATTATCGATTCTAGCTTCCATCCTTGTTGCTACCATTCCCTATCACAAACCGCTCTGATACCAATTTGTTAGAGACCTACTGCTCTAACAGTGAACCAACTCACACAACCGAGACTTACACTTCAAACAAACACACAAAAACAGCAGAAGAATAGGAAGAATTATAGAGTAGATAGAAAGAAACAATGGGAATTGTTATTCTTCAGCTAGAATTTGAGAGCTAGCAATCTCCACACAATCACCTTTCCAATGATCATAACCCCCCATCCCCTTCATTCTGCCTCTAACAAACTTATATTCCCTCATTCTAACTAACTCTCACATTCACATGACTCATCTCTCCCTCTCATTCCCCACTTTACCCTCAAAACCCCACACTGCCGAGTTTTCTAGATTTCATATTCCCAACAGTTTGCATAATATTATATTATGCTAATTAACTGATAAATTTGTGCATTACTAACTAAAACATGCTTCTCTTAATATTGTTAACACAGTAAAGGAATGCTCTACCTAAAACCTCCCACCTTTCTAGTATGTCTCTTAGCATTCAATTGCATATTTGATTAAGTGGAATGCTGTTGTGACTTTGCAGGTGCTGGAAGCACTCCTCTTCACTATGCTGCATGTGGTGGAAATGCACAATGTTGTCAGGTATGTTTTCCACTAGTTAACAAGATCTAAGTCTCATCACCTTGTATAGATGCTGAAGTTTCCATGTCCTTGTTTTGTTTGTGGTTCAGATTTTGATAGCAAGGGGTGCCAGTCTGAGTGCTCAAAATGCAAACGGGTATGTTCCCAGATAAGCTTTTACTTTTGGATATCTGTTGTATACGCCTGCTTGAACTTTTCACTGCATTGTACGAGTAAAATTTTCTTGGTATGGTGATTCAGTAAAGTAGTTGTGTTTCATTTATGCTTACATTGTTCATCTCATGCAAAAGATTGGTCATATCAAAATGAAAAATCAAACAGAAATGATGATTTTCAAGTGCTAGAACTTGGTTCTGTGCATAATTCCATTCTGCCTTCATCTCTTGACAGAGTGGACTTAGTGAACCATAAAAAGGCATTGTAGAAAGGTTGTCGAGGTTAACATATCCGTCTTTAATTAAAAATTCTTGTGCTTTAGTCTTCCATATCGATTGAAAGTTGTTGACTCATATCCCTTTTACATCCTTTTTCTTCAACACAAGATGTACTCCCTTGATGGTTGCTCGCTCATGGAATAGAAGCGAACTGGAGGAAATTCTTAGCACACAAACTGAATTTGCTGGTGAACTGTACCCTTCACCTTTTCTGTCTCTTCCCCTCAAGAGCATTGTCAATGTTGCAAGGTAAATAAAGTTTAGATATTCCAATTGGTACTTAAGTTATTATATCTATGGATCCTCATGAGCCTTTTAAGTATAGTTAAACGCAGTTGATGACCATGTTATATTATTCTTTTTATGATGGTTATTATGATTTGTCTGTAGTGGAAGAATTTAACAATAATATCTTTGGACATAATCTTTCTTTCATTCTCTGGGTGCTTATGTCTGTCAACTCGCTTTGAAAAAGCCTTGTTTGTGTTTATAGTGTATGCATGCGCAATTTCCTTTAACTCGTATAATCTATTTGTTTTGTGTGTTCCATTAGCTTTTCCACCATAATGGCTATATCATTAATCTCATTTCAATCTTCGTTTCTGAGTGTGTAGAGAATGTGGGTGGAGGAGCGATGATTTGCAGCCTGTATGTGAGGATCCATGTGTTGTTTGTCTAGAAAGGAAGTGCACGGTTGCTGCACAAGGTAAATCACTTTCATGAGCTAATAAGTTCTAATTTTCCTTTATATTCTTTACATCTTTGTTACGTGTCACAACTTATGTGTTCAATCTGCTTGGGTAAGATATAGTTGCTTGAGGATATAATTAGGCATCTTTGTTATTCCTATAGTCTGATGTACAAAACACACAGTAACTGTCTTGGCCTCACAACAAAAGAGTTGATGGGTTCAAGGTTCAGAGCACCTATTAAATGAGATATCTGTCTTGAAAGTTACTGCTTGAATTATTGTCTGTTCAAATGATCTACATAGTCCCAGGATTATCAAACACCTCCGGGTACTCCATAAAACTTTTAGACTTGATGAAAGAATAAATTAGATCTGCAGGCAGGATAGTTTAACCGAAAGAAAAAGTAGAGTCTCCATCAACTTCCATTTTTCTAACTTATAACTTGAACTGGTGATTCTGTTGTTGTAGAGGCTGAAGCTGCTGCTTCTGGTAGAGTTTCAGTTGGATTAAATGAACTGCTCACCCATATTTTCACCTCTACAATTCTTAACAATTTTGTGAATAACTGAATGTTCTGAACTTTACTCTGTATTTGGTGAGTTAGTGGTCTTTAACCTTGATGCTTACTACTAATATATTTGCATCTTCAGATGCTCCTTTTTTGCTTTCATCTGAAGTCCTACTGGCAGCATTATGGTATAATATATCTTCAATGTTGCAGGCTGTGGTCATGAATTCTGTACATGGTGTGCAATATATCTGTGCTCTGCAATATGCAACTCAGTTGTTGCTCAAGGTCCTCCTGGCTCAGTTGCTTGTCCGCTCTGCCGCCATGGCATAGTTTCGTTCATTAAACTACCAGAAACCAGGCCAGAAATAAAAGCAATTAGCCGAACAAGTTTGTCACTCTCATTTTGTGCATGTTCAGTTGATGAACCAGAACTTGCATCAATCACCACTCCACTCTGCAAGCCAGATATCCGCTGCACCAGAATGTCCCCACTTTCGTCATCATTCCGCTCTTTAAGCTGCCAGAAGTTCCCGTCTATGAACTTCAATGCTAGCCGTTGCATCGGAGCTCCAGACACAAATCCTTCATTAGTTCCATGCACCATTGATCGTAATCTACGCGAACATTTGGTCAGACATTCAAGATCAAGGTACGGGCGATCCACATCTACTAATGAGCGTAGAAGATCTTGGATATCAATGCTCAATCAGTATGTAACTATAGGATCTGGTTGCTGACATTGAACGGAATCTCCATTTTCCAATTCTTTTGACTTGAAGAGAGAGCTATGTTGTTTACCATCCCTTTTTGTTCATAATCGGAAAAGGTACTTTTATGTATTCAATGTCCTTTCTGTTGTAAATAGGGCATAGAATCATTGGAACATCCCCTTGGTGCTCAAAACATCATGTTGTTTGAGCACAAATCTTGTCTCTATACCTGTATAATACCTCCAATGCCCCAAATTCCAATTAATTCTTTATTGAACTTATTGAGTTATTACGTCCAAGAACCTAAGCTGTATAAAGATGCATAGTTGATTAGTGGGTTTCACATCAATCCTCTTTCTTGGTCAAGGATCAAACATTGTGGCCAAACCTAAAGTGCAGTATCTTCTTATTTCGGTTTGAGATACGTTCCTAACGAAAATTTCAGTTTCCAAGTCGAGCTTTACTATTACTGAACATCTTTTCATGGAGATCCCTGTACATGTTCACACTTCCTAAACTTTTTTATTGAACATCTCAATAAGGAGGCCAAGAACATGAGAGTTTGGCTCGTGTAATATTAAACTTCTTGTGACACTTTCAAACATTTACATAGACAGGTCACTTTTGACTCTAATTTGTTCACATAATCTTAATTCTAACATTTCAGAGTGAACGGATATAACATTAACGTTAAAATTTAATTCTATCCTAACGAAAAATTTAATCGCCTCTATTAAATGCCAGATTAATGTTGATAAGATATTTTAAAATATTTTTGCGGGTCTTTTATGCCACGCTTTATTATTTTGTTGTTAAGCGTAGGACTAGGACCTGCGCAACTAATTTAAACATGTAAACAAAATCATCCACCGGCTGCGTTTTCTTTACAAATCCCTCGTATCAGGACGGATCCAGAAATTATTTTGAGTAGGAACAAAATATTTAAAATATTTTTATAATATTAAAAAATACAAATATTTGTATATTTGATAAAAAATAAATTACATCATTGTCTTGAGCTTTTTACATATAAACTATTACAATCGTTCCCTACAAATCCTCATATTTTGACATCGCTGTAAAATTTTCTCATTGTCAATACTATTGAAGTTATCTTTCTCAATGTATGTGATCAAACAGTCATTCATCTAAGAATTTTCCATAAGATTGCGCAAGTGATTTTTTACTATCTTCATTGTAAAAAATGCTCTTTCCACCGATGCAGTAGCAATAGGCAAAATCAAAGCTAATCTCACAAGTAAAAACACTAAAGGATACACAACATCTATTTTTGTTTCGACCAGCTTCTTGGCAAGATCACTAATCTCATTTAATATCGAAAATCGATCATCAGATTGCATATCAATAATATAATTATCAAGTTGGTCACCAAGAGTAATAAACTCTACTTTAGAGAAATCAGAAGCGTAAAATTCAGCAAGCTGAATCAACTTTTGTTTATCAAAAACATAAAAAAAAAAGTCACTTTGATTCAAGCATGCCACACAAATAAGCAACTTGGTATTTACCTCATTGAAGCGATTATTGAGTTCTTGAAGTTACATATCAATCACAGTGTAAAATAATTCTACTTGATAATGATGCAAATTCGTCATTTTTTGTGCATTTCTCCTTGACCTTCCCCGATATACAAAATTTTCATCCATATTTGAAATGACAATATCATGGTTCTCACAAAATGAAGATATTTCATCAAATAAGGACTGTCACCCATCATCCCTCATCATTTGTAGTCGTTGTTTGGAAACTTTAATCAAAGAAATTGCATTGATAATGTCTTGATCCTTCCTTTGCAACGCTTGAGATAATTCATTTGTGATGCCCAAGATTTTTTTCATCAAATGTAAGCTAAACACAAATTCATAAGATTGGATAGAATCAAGCAAAGCATATGCTTCACCTTTTTGCTCTGAAGTTGTGCCTTCTTCTATAATGATCTCTAGAACATCAACTATGGAGTCAAACATCATGATTAAGCTTGATATTGATCCATAATGTGTGCCCCAACGTGTGTCACCTGATCTTTGAAGAGAAGTTTCTTGATGTAAACCTTTACTACTTGAAAGTTCACCATTTTTTAGCCCTTCAACAATCTTACTAAATTGCTTCTCACGAAGAAGATCTTTTCTTTTACAAAAACCTCCAACTATATTTGATAAGCTTGAGACTGTGTTAAACAACAAAGTAACATGTATATGATTCTTGGCCACCGCTACAAGTGCTAATTGCAATTGGTGAGAGAAAAAATGAACATAGTGAGCTGAATTATTTTCTTTTAAAATCAAAGCCTTCAAACTATTAATTGCTCCTTGCATATTGCTAGCTCCATCGTAGCCTTGCCCACGTAAAGATGATATGTTCAATCCATACTTTGAAAACAGTTCATCTATTGCAAACTTTAGTGATACAAAGGTAGTATCACTAACATGAATAATATCAATAAATCGCTCAAGCATACATCCTTTTGCATTCACATAATGTAAAACAATAGCCAATTGTTCTTTGATTGAGATATCACGAGACTCATCAATAAGGATAGAAAATAGCCCACCTTGAAGATCATTAATAATGGCATTGGAGGTTTCAATTGCAGCGGCTTTGACAATATCCTTTTGTATGTCAGGAGCAATGACTTTGAGATTTCCACGGGCATTGCTTAAAACAAAATTGTTGATAGCTTCATTATGGTCAGCCAAGAATTGTAAAAGTTGAAGAAAATTACCATTATTACTAAAAGTCTTTGATTCATCATGACCACGAAAAGTCAATCGTTGACGTAAAAGGTGTTGGGACCCGATCCAGAAACCGGATCCCAACCGAAAAGAGCGGAACGTATACGAAGAGAACGAAGAAAAACGTACATGAATGCGGAAGCAAAACGAAAACGGATCGAATCATACAAAGCGAACGAAATAGTCGAACTGATACAAACACCGACATCCGTTGCAAACACGAAGCCTAGCAAACTGATCGCGTTGGAAACCCTAAGACTAAACCTATACAATGCTGTAAAAAAATTTTTTCCCCATATTTCATTCCTTTTCTCTTTACTCAATCACATTCAAATCATAATCAATCCATACAATTTCCTTTTTGGAAATTTATCCTCATATAACACTCAATTTGTATAATTTGTCTTAATCACGCAAATCTCATCTTTACCAAACTAACTTCTTAATTCTTATTCTTATCTTAACCCGATTTTTATCGAAAATCGGGCAGCATAACGGCTGTATTTTGACAGCCCAAAAATTCCTGCAAAGGCAAAATACACTTCTAATATCTCAACCCAACAACACAAATCAACATCAGACTCTCCCGTCCGGAATCCAAACACCAGCAAACAAATGCAAACTTAGTTCTAATCACTTCAATCAAATTTCCACATCAATTGACAATATATTTTCCTAAAATCATACACAATTTCATATACAATTTCTAAAATTATTTACAATTACAGATTTTAAATCCGTACATCAACCTCTTCATTCTTTTACATCAACCCAAAATACACAATTACATTCAAACTTCATAAATCATATACTTACATGGCAATTTAAGCCATATCCAATCTTAATATCAAAATCTCAATTTACACAAAAATCCAAATAATACAAAATCGAATCGAATGTCTTGACACTCTTTCATCCGATCTCCTGCACGAAACCTGGAGATGGGGATGAAAGGGGGGTGAGCTACACAGCTCAGTGGATAACACATTTATAAATTGACAAATAAGCAGAAATCATTTTTCATAAGCTTTTTGCCAAAAGGGCTAATTTTTTTCAAACTTTGAAACTTTTCAAACAATTTTCTCCAGCTTTTCAATTTTTCAAACTTTTCATATAAATCTCACCTTTTTATTTCTCAATTTTGAACATGAATGCAGCACACAAAAACAAATCAAAAACACATAACATATCAAAATGGTCCGTTCGTCCGAATAGCGAGCGTCTTTTTTCCGCTTAGCGGTCATGTGCAGTCATGAACAGAACGTACTACACTTTTCCGCGTTGCGGTCGAGTGTAGCCGTGAAGGGAGTCCGAATTCGGAGCTCCGTGCCACTAGCGGGCAGCCGGGAGAAGGCTATAACGAATAGAGACAGTGCACTGACTCACAGAGGGACCTAACCAAACTCACTTAACACATTTCATATGCGAAAATCAAATTGCCCGAAGACACAATTTCGAAACTTGATTTTTCATGCGCAGATCATATTCAAACGGGATGTCATTCCCAATGTCACATAAATGCATAAACAATCCAAATCACATAACGCATTCTCAAACATTCAAGAGTGCAACATTTATCGCAATTATTAAAACATGCAACACCATGGATTTTCACAATTATTTCAACATTATTAAAACATTCAAAATCATTGGATGAACAATTATCAATTCATTCATAAATAGTAAATTTCTGAATTTTTCTCACTTTATCAAATTCATTTTAAAACAATAACTTTAATTATTCGGAAATCATAAATTCAAACATTTATCATAATTTTTCAAACAATAATTTATCGAAAACCCAATTTTTGCTTTCTTAAATTTTCAAAAATTCACATATGGCTTATAAATCAAAATATAAATATGATACCCACCTTATTTCCATGCTAGGAACTTGATCCACACTTCAATTTCTCCAAAGCTCCCTTCTTTCCTCCAATTAAAATTTCCCTAAGCCAATTCCACCCAAATTCAACATCATAAATCATATAAATCTCAAATTTTACTTAGGAATTCATCAATTCATCATATTTCCAAGCTTTCTAAAGCATCAATTTACAAAAACCCCCAATTCACAAATTTGGCCTAACCCCTAAATCACAATTTTCCCAAAATTGAATCAATTTCAACATGAAAATCTTCAAAATTGATCATGAAATTAACAAATCCATATCATTTATAAGGTTTCTAAAGCATCTATTCCTAAAAATCCCAAACTCAAAACTTAGGCATAATCCCTAACTTACATTAATCCAAACTTAATCATCATTTTAACACAAACACTTCAATTAATCATAGGAAAACTCAATTCATATCCCTTCCAAGCCAAATCAACCAACAAACTCATCAAAAATTCAAAATCAAAACTTTCTCTCTTTTACATTTTTCTCCTCCATTTTTGTTATTTTTGCTCCAAGACAAGCTTTCATCTTCTTCCTCCCATTTCCTCTTGGAAACCACGAAAATCTCTAAGAAAAACTCATAAAAAATCAAACCTTGCTTCATCTTTCTTCTCCTTCCTTCCACCATAGCCGAATGCTTCATCCTCTTCTTTCTTCTCCAACGTTTCTTCTTCTCTTTTATTTCTAATTTTCGTGGCTCTCTACTGGTTTTGGAGTTAAAGAAACGACAGCCCTCATGTTGTTTCTGCCATGTCATTAAAAATGGAGGGTAAATGACCATTTTGCCCTCACTTATTAGCCTATTTCCAAGTTTGCCCTTGTACAGGATTTTCAAAATCTGATAGCTTGCGTCCTGTTTTCAAGCATCTAAACGAAATAATTTGGACAAACTTTCTTCTTGAAAATTGTTCCTCTAGATCATACGAATCTAACGCCACCAACCGCGCTCAATTCGGATCAGAAACGAAGAAGTTATAGCCGAAATACTATCGGACCTGCGAAAAATCCGAGACTGAACATTACGTTAACTTAATTCCATAAATTAACGATCTTAGGGATGAAATTAAATTTCGATCCCTTCACAAGAGTTGTAGCCCTATATCTTAATTTTATTCTCCCTCAAGAATCAACTCAATCGGAGTTGTACAGCTCCCGAAAATCGCAAAATACTGAACCATGTTCAGAAAATTATCCAACTTATAACCTATAACCAAATCTCCTACTTTGGTTCAATCAATCTCTTTCCATTTAATCTCCTAAAAATCATAATTCTTCATAAAAATGAAATTAATTGTCTTAGGAATCCAACGCTTCGAGAATCAAATCAATCGGATGTCGGACGAAGGAATTATAAGCAAAAGATTACAAAAGGGATCAGATTAAAAACAAAGTAACGAAACTTCAAAACCCAACTTTTCAAAAATCATATCTCTCGATCCCAAACTCGAAATTGGACAAATTTGGTGTCATTAAAAAGATCAAAGGAAGCTCTACAATTTTCCTGAAGAACTCAAAATCAAATTAGGTCTTAAAAGAGGTCGGAAACTCAATCAAAGATTCTGTCCAAAACAGCTTTTCCTAAACGACTTCCAATTTGTAATCGCTCATAACTCCTAGTCCCGATATCGAAAAATTGCAAACTTTATATCAATGGAAAGATAAAAACATCATCTAAAACTTTCATGAAGACCACTTACTCCAATTTAGACTAAATCCATACGACGAGTGGCCTCAAAACATAGAACACACAAATCTATACTTAATAGCATTTTCAAAACAAAGCATATCTTCAGAAATTCATATCTCTCAATCCCGACATCGAAAAATAACAAACTTTATGTCCAAAAAAAGTTCTTGACAGAGGCTACAATTTTCATGTTGATCATTTTCTCGAATTTTGCCTAAATCAAAAAGTCAACTTTTTCTTCAAAAAGTCAACTTTTTCTTCAAAAAGTCAAACTCCAAGCGAACTTTGACTGATCATAATTCTCACTTCCGATATCGAAAAATATCAAACTTTATGGCTACAGAAAGCTCTTAACATAACTCAAATTTTGCCTCAAACAAAAAGTCAACTCTCTCAAGTCAAACTTTCACAAATTTTCATTTTTTTTACACTTTCTCTATTTATTTCTTAATTTTTAACTTAATTTCAATCAACTCATCTTCTTTCGAATCTTTCTTATTTTCATTCAAAAATCGGGGTCCAACAAAAGGAATCGAACACAATTTATCGATGCAGTGAGTTGGATACAATAGTCCTTTTGAGCATGGTTGTATTGATTAGCATAAGCAACTTGAATATGTAATTTCTGATTCATCAAATCTTCACATTTCTTCCAAGCTATATTGTGAGAGCTATTAGGACCTCTAACATGAATATGAAATATGTGTTTTTTCTTCCAATTGTTAAATTCATCAGTAACAAAAGCATCATCACTTACTTGACTTCCAATATCTGACCTAAAAAGATAGCAACATAACTAAAAAACTGCATCTTTTGTAACACTATACTCCAACCAATTGGCGGATTCTTTAAACCAAGATGGAACAAATCTACGATAAATATTTCCAAATTTTCTTTGTGGAAAATCATGCTCTCAAGGTTGACACGGACCCTTTTGCAAATAAGCTCTTCGTATTCTATCACGGTCATTAGGATGATAATCTTAATTTTTTTCCGCAATCCTAGATCAGACTGAAGATCATCTAAATTGACTTCTAAATGAGGATGCTTTAAAGGATTGGGGCTAGAATCCTTATTTGTAAGAGGTCTTTTGAGAAATTTGTTCATAACTGAAATCAAAGTTAAGTAATTAGGGATAAATTGAATACAAAATAAACAAAAAAATTATCTATTCACAAAAAATTAACTAATTAAAACTATTTAAAAACACTTTACACATATGCAAATAAGAAAATAATTTGTGGAAAATATTATTTTTATATGTGGAATGATTTATAATTATGTATATTCTAATACTAGACTTTTCCTTCACATTTAAATTCAGGATAGGTAAGACCTTTCATCAAGTAGAAATTCTTAGGTGCTCTTTTATAAATAATAATTGGAAGCTATTTACTAGAAAAAAGTTGTCTCACTTGTCCCGATGCATGACTTTGTTTATAAACAATTAGATTTCAATCACCTTTATAAACTATTAATTAGATGCCAGAAAACAATGTTTATAAACTATTAGATGTCCCATTCAAAAATAAATAAATAATAAACTATAGATGTAAATCAGTAAATCACCTTTAATCATTATAGCCAGAGACTCTCGTTTATAAACTATCAGATGTCCCATTCAAAAAATAAATAATAAACTATTAGACGTAATCATGTAAGTCAGTAAATCACCTTTAATCTTTATAGCCAAAGACTCTGCATTTGTGTCTGCATTGCCATTGCGTAACTGCAAGGACTCTACGTGCATGGTTTATGCGTAACTGCAAGGACTTCGTTTCTGCTATCTGCGTGATTGCGTATAGAGGGCGTGCGGTATTTCTTGTACAATTAGGGAAAGAAGAAGTCAGAAAGACAAAAAATAATAATATAAAAAAGTCAAAAAGGTAAAAATTTAAATAAAAAAAGTCAATTAAATATTTAGTTATGATCTTTTTATTTGTAGGCTTTTATTTTAAAAAATCATGGGCTCAAATAATTGTCATCCTAATAAAAATAGATGGGTTGAATATTTATTTTATTTAGTATCTGAATATATTTGTACTTTTTATTTTTTTTGTCAGCAATTAAATAAATGGGGGCAAAATTTTACTTTTTTTATAAAATTTAAATTAATAATTTTAATTTAAAAACTTTTCTTATACAGTGGGGGCAAGTGCCCCCACTTGCCCCCACTGTGGTTCTGCCCTTGCCTCCGACCTTCCCTTGTATTCTGTTTCTCCATTGATTCCAAACGAAGAATTTAATGGGCTTTTGTGGCAAATTACTTCGAGGTTTGATATGTACTTCTACCCCTACCAGCTGCTTGGCAGCAACAACATGGAATAAGCTGCTTAGAGGTGCAACGCGTAGCTGTCCGCATACTAAGTCAGACTTGCTCTTCCTTTTTATGTGAACATTATTAGGTCCATAGCCAAGACATCATCGCTTAGCGTAGAAAAGATTAGATGACATTGTCTTTGTTCACTACAACTTGCGACTTAGAGAATGCCAATTAAAGAAAAGGACCACTGGTTCAATGTCCCTTGATAATATGCTGCTTGAACCATTTCTCGATGTGATGGTAATCACGTTACTCTACTAATCTACACTAAAAAACAACAAATAATAGAGAAACATGAAGAATTGAAAAAGAAATTGTCTAAAGGTGTTGAAGAGAGAAAGAGAAAGAAGCTTTCGAAGGTTCTAATAAGACAAAAACTAAATGACTTAGTTTAAGACATATCCACGTGAGATACTTAAGAAGAGTAAGTCAAAAGCATCTGAATACAATAAATAGTCGTTTTCAACTCAAATATGAAGCCTCAACTTAAAGCACTGTCGTAATACATACATAGAAGCCAAAACGCAACTTCAAACAATATAATACGTAGATAGAAGTAGGAGAATAAGCAACTCACGTGGAAGGCACATAATCCTTGTCTGATTCAAGCAAACTCCTCCGAAAGCTGCTCCATTCAACACCTATAAAGAGGAACATATCACAAACATTAGAGACATAATAATAAAAACTGAGAGACTTCATTATTTTCATATTCATTGTATTTAACATCTGAGAGTGTAAGATTAAGAGTGAACAAAGTTTGAGAGTGTGCTAGAGTACTTATCAGTGAGTACTAGGAGAGTTCAAGACTATGACAAGTGTTTCTGAAAAACACTTAAACTCTGTAAACTATACTCTTCTTTTTCGTACTAATTGAAACCACATCTGTGAGAACCTTATATACATATAGCATTGAAGCTATCGAACCAAGTAAAAATCTTGGTGTTCTTTACTTTCTGCAATATACTTATTTGCAAATTTAACAAGTCTTTATCAGTCTTTGCTAAAAAACAGACATAGTAAACACAACTATCCTAACATAAGTGATATCAAATCATTTAGAAACCTCCTGGGGCATTTTCTTGACTACTGGAAGCTCAAAGATCATCAAGAATTTTTTGTAAGTAAAAGTTTTTTATTTCTTTAAACTACATTCACAATGGTAAGAAAAGAAATGGGTGTATTTATTGGAAAAGAAGACTTCACCATCTGAAAACTCTAGCTGCAAGTTCTTTTTGAGTCTTATGATTGCTATGGGATTATTGAAGATCAGTATAATCTTGAGACTGATCCAGTAAAGAGATTTAAAAGGCAAAGACTTGCACACTGCAAGTTAATGCTTCACTTATCATCAACAGTGATAAGAAAAGTGCAAAATTATAACACTGCAAAGAAGATATGGATCAAACTTGATGAAATTTATGCAAAGAGATGCCTTCCTAACAAGATAACACTTCTCCATAATCTTGCTAACTACAAGATGAATACCTCTGTCTCTTTAGATGACAATTTAGATTATTTCTTTAAGTTAGTACAAGACTTAGAAGCTACAGATGAAAAGATATCTGAGGAGCATCAAGCTGTAGTAATTATAAAGACTTTATCTTCTGAATTCAATGTATTCAAAAAAGTAACTAAGCATGTTAGTGGAGAATCCCTCACTGTCAAGAAGGTGTTAGACTCATTAATAGAAAAAATAGTGGATGTTAATCCATTTTAAAAAGAGGCAGAAGTAATGTTTGTAGAAAATAATCATGACAAAAAGTCTTATAAGAAAAATAGCAAGAAAAGACAGTGGTAGAAAGGAAGTAGAAAGGATAAGCACACTAAGGAAGGTGAGGAAAAGAAGAAAAAGGGAAAAGGAAAGAAGTACTTTTACTGTGATAAGGAGGGACGTTTTGCAAGGGACTATAAAAAGAAGAAAAGAGATAAGGCTAAAGAAAGTGGAGATACAGGAAATGTGGAGAAGCTAGAAGACTCAAGTGGTGATGAGATTCTAGCTGTCACTAAGGACAGTGAAGAGCTGGGTAGAGAATGAATTTTTGACTCAGGTTGTACAATGCATGTGACACATAGAGACTAGTTCACTACATTTAAACCAGTTACTGCCAAGGTCAAAATGGTAGATTCTGGACAACAAAGAATAGAGGGGATTGGAAGTGTTTCCATCAACATGTTTGATGGAAATAGAAGGATCCTTAGCAATGATGGATTTGTGCCTGGAATAAGGAGAAATCTGATTTTTAAAAGCTTGTTTGATAAACAAGGTTTTCAAATCAGATCAAAAGATGGACTCAGAGAAATCCTAAAAGATGGTAGAGTCATTATTAGAGGAATTGAAAGGGGTGGGTTGTACTATATTATAAGCTCAACATAAGTTAATCAAGTTACTGAGAAGGGAAATGATGAACCAACCAAGCAATGGCATGCAAGGTTAGGTCATACAGCGAACATAAGTTTGTTCCACCTCTCTAAACAAGGATTAATCCCTGATTAAAATGTACAGAAGTTGGAATTCTGTGAATAATGTGTGCTTGGAAAGCATCACAGATCCAGTTTTCAAAAGGAAGCACAGAGGGCCATAGAGATCATGGAATCTGCTCATAATGATCTTTGGGGGCCAACTCAAGTACCTACAATAGAAGGAAATTTATATTTTATGTCTATTATTGATGACAAATCTAGGGAGTGTTGGGTATATCCGATGAAGAGAAATGATGAAGCATTAGAAAATTTCATGAAATGACATACACTTATAGAGAATCAGACTGGGAAGAAGTTAAGATGCCCAGGGATTAAAAATGGATTAGAATACTGCAATAAAGAGTTTGAGGAGTATTGCAGCAAGAAAGGAATCCTAGGGCACAAAATAGTAAGAGCCACACCTCAACAGAATGGAGTAGCTGATAGACTCAATAGGACTTTCCTAGAAAAAAACCAGGTGCATGCTACTCTCTTCGAGTTGCTCACATGCACTAAGGGGAGAAGCCTCTATGACTGCAACTTATCTAGTTAATAGGCTCCCCACCTTTGTTAATGATTACAAGACTCCACAAGAAGTTTGAAATTGTAAGAAACCTACCCTTGCTCACTTTAGGACTTTCGGATGTGCAGCTTATGCACATCAAAAAGAAGGAAAATTGAAACCTATAGCAATCAAAGGAGTTTTTCTAGGCTATCTAGAGGGAGTTAAAGGATATAAGATCTTATTACTCCAAAAGGGAGGTTACAAAATTATCATAAGCAGAGATGCAATCTTCAAGAAAAATAAATTCTGTCTACTGAACAAGAGTTCCTCAAATTCATATTTCCAAAGAGAAATTTAGGAGCAATTGGTATCACTGAACCAATCAGTCCATTTCTATGTGCCACCAGAAACTAATGAAGGTGAAATTACATAGCCCCCTGATGTGGTGCCCATACAATGCACTACACATAATGAATAAGGGACAAAAGAGGCTGAAGGGGTGGGTCCCCACACATTACTACAGATGATTCACAAGAAAATCTACAAGACTATCAACTCACAAGGGATAGGCAACCAAGACAGAGAATCCCTAATAAGAGGTACAATGAATTAAACTTGGTTTAATTTGCATGCCTTATGGTTGAAACTATAGAATACAAGGCTCTTGAAACCTATGAAGAAGCCATGAGAAGTGAGGATGCAAAACAGTGGAAGACAGCTTGTGAGAAAGAATATTCTTCTCTAATGAAGAACATGACTAGGGACTCCTCCTAAAGCTAAACTAATTGAGAACAGATGGTTGTTCAAACTAAAAGTAGGAGTGACAGAAGTAGAACGTAGGATTTACAAGTTAAGGCTTGTAGCTAAGGGGTTTAGACAGAATGAAGGAATTGACTACAAGAAGATATTCTCTCAAGTAGTCAAATTCAAAACAATTAGGCTTATACTAGTTCTAACTATTCTATATGACTAGAAAATCCATCAAATGGATGTCAAGATAGCTTTCCATACAGGAAAGCTTGAGGAGACAATCTACATGAAGCAACCGGTCGGATTTGAGGATAAGAATAAGCTAGATCATGTCTGTTTATTACATAAATCCCTATATGCGCATAAACAAGCACCTAGACAATGAAATAAGAAGTTCCATAAAGCTGTTGCTAGTATGACCTGAATATTGCTTTAGTCATTCCTAAATCCTTAAAAGTACACATTCATATGATTACTACTTATACTTTAAGGATCTAGGAATGACTAAAGTAGTATTTAGGTTGGTCTATGTAGATGACCTAATAATAACAGGAAAGGATCTGAATAGAATTTAAGAAATGAAGTCTGATTTATGCATTCATTTTGAAATGAAAGATTTGGGAGAAGCTCAGAAGCTTCTAGGAATGCAAATAATCAGAAAAATGAGGGAAGGAAAGCTTTGGCTTGTTCAAAAGAATTATATAAAGAAGATCTTAACTCAATTCAATATGGAACAAGCTAAACTTAGTTTTGTTCCCTTAGGATCTCACCTACAAATGGTATCTGACAAGAGTCCTAAGACTGAGGATGAACAGAGGGATATGACTCACTATCCCTGTGATGTAGGTGTTGGAAGTATAATATACCTTATGTTATGCACAAGGCCTGACCTAGCCTATGCCATTAATATCCTAAGCAAATTCATAGCCAATCCAAGTTTAGAATACTAGCAAGGGCTCAAGGGTAATCTTAGATACTTATATGGAACAATTAACTACGGACTATGTTTCTCTAAAGTAGAACTAACTAATTGCAATTACTTGTCTTTATATGATTATGTGGATGTAGATTATGTAGGAAAATCCCGGGAGGTACATCACATGTACCAAAAGGAAAACAAAAATTTTGTCGCGGACCTTCCCAAGGCCGGGATCTAGGTGTTCAGATGAAGACTCAAACCTGAATAGCCAATAGAGACTATCTCTAAAGGTATCCACGAGAGATCGAAAAACCTAACCGGACAAACCCTTTTGACTAGGGAATAGCTAGAATAAAGTAAAGGTCGCTAGACCTACCTCCGTCCTGGAGAGCTAAGATCAACGTTGAAAAGAAGGGATGAAACTTGGAGGAGAAGATGAAGCCTTGAATGTTGATGGAGATGAGAGATGAAGACTTAGGTTTTCACAAAACCTTCTTCCCTTTCAAAACCAACGAACCACTCTCGCTACTCACCATTTCAATTGTCTTTTAACACTTAAAGACACAATCAATGCTTATGGTGAGTCATCTATCCACGTTAGTCACCTTTTATATATATATATATATATATATATATATATATATAATAAAGTGAAGATGATAAGCTCCTCTCCTCCTTCATACACGTATTCAACATATATATATATATATTGTAGGAAAATCCCGGGAGGTACATCACATGTACCCAAGCAATGAAAACAAAAATTTTGTTCGAGACTTTCCGAAACCCAGGGATCCGTGTGTCGGTATGAAGACATCAACCTAAATAGCCAAAAGAGACTATCTTTAAAGGTGATCCACGCAGAGATCGAAAACCTAACCGGGACAAACCCTTTGACCCGGAATAGCTAGAACAGATTAAAGGTCGCTAGACCCTACCTCCGTCCTTCGGAGAGCTTGGATTGATGAAGATGGATGATGCAAAACTTGGAGAAGAAAGTGAAGTATCGATGGAGAAGGAGAAGGATTAGGTTTTTCTCAAAAACCTTGCTTCCATTTTCAATCCACGATCATCCTTCTTCTAACTCACTTTTTCATATATCCTTTTAACACTTAAAAGACATATTAAAAGCTTACGGTGGAGAGAGCCCCACGTATGGACTTTATATATATATATATATATATATAAAGTAAAGATGATAAGGCTCACTCTCCTTCCTCCACGTTTTTGCATATATATATATATATATAAATTCTTTAATTAATTAATTATATATATATATATATATTAATTACTAAAGAGGTCCAGCCCAACTGGGTCATTCCTACCACCTCTCGGGCCCTCAGATCAAAACGCCTTGAGACCTTTCTTAGCAATATCGATGTCACGATCTCATCGGGACATATCCCAATCTCATCGGGATCCATTTAATCCTAATGCTCTCCATAATTGGAACTCTGTCCAATTACTATTTTACAGATTCTCTGAGTCACTCTTATGCGTGTGACCCTTTAGGCTCCCGGTTATGTTGGTCACTTAGATTAACAATTAATCTGAGCAAGTCATGAGCGGCGTCTAGCAACACATCATGACCCCCAATTGACCGGAAAGTAATCGGTTTGATGAATTCATCACGAACCAGATCACGAACCCTTCCATAGACAATTACTGTGCAATTCGTCCTTTCACCATCCTATACCCCACTTGGTTATGAGTATGGTCAAAGTGTCAACTCTCACTAGACTGAGTCTAGCCCAAGTGAAATTAGTTCTTGTCCTAGGACTCATTACTCTATATGTCAATGAGGACACTCTTCATGACATATTTGGCCGCCACTTTACAAGTAATGATCCCGACAAGAGGCCATGGGTATCTCTTCGCTAATCCGTAAGTGGTGAATCCTTTATTGGCTACTCAATTATCTTGAATACCTCAAGTCGTACCCAAGCACCACCCTATGAGTTACCTCCGAAGGCAACAAGGAATGGAGTCAAAGCAGGATCGAGATCCAAGATATCCTTGAGTACTTCAAGTCTAAGGATACTTGCACCATTGCTATGATGAGATTATCACTGACACTTAGATAAGATATCCATGTGATGATCTCATGGCAGGTCATCCAATAAACTTACTACCACTAGTAAGCATCCACATGTCAATTCTAAATATCTCATATTTACAGTTTCTGAGATCCACTGCTTGATCCAATCAAGGAATATGACATGTGCTAGTCTATCCGGATTAATGATGTCCAGTCTCATTAATCCTATGACTAGGGAGAATTTAGATACTAACATAATTGCACATGATAGGAATCTCAGGAGTATGAGCACATCATAATTTTCTTCATGCTATGTCATATATCATGGACTTCATTAATTCGATTAAAGATCCAATCAATTCATAAACAATGTTCATGAACATCAAATTAATGAAATATGACTTTCTTTATTTATTCATAAAGTCTGCACACGACTTTGAACAAAACGCGCTAAAGGGGATTGCCTTTAGGGCACAATATAAACAGTACCGTCCTTGCATAAGTCGACTTACCCCATGTACAAGTCGACTTATCGGTACTGAATACGTGTAAGTCGACTTACCCCATGTACAAGTCGACTTGTACTTACAAATCTCCCACTTGACCTAAAGCCAATCGCCTTAGTATCTAATACCAAAAGCGAGTACATAAGAATCACAATTCTCGTGTGACAATGGCTTTGTCATCAGATCAGCAACACTTTGCTCTGTGGGAATTCTCTCTATAAGGACATCATCTCGACTAATGATCTCCCGAATCGGCGAAGTACGAGTTCGGATCGTCGATAAGACCTTGGTTTCTTTGCCTGCGCACTAGCTCCATTGTATCACAATACAATCCTATGGGCCCATCACAGCTAGGGACCAGATCAAGTTCAGTAATGAACTTCTTGATTCAAACCGCTTCCTTTGCGCATCTCATGCGGCAATGTACTCTGTCTCGGTTGATAAATCAGCAGTCCTCTCTTGTTTGGAACTTTTCCAACTTACCGCCACGCTATTCAGTGTGAATGTATATAACCTGATTGTGATTCAGAATAATCCTTATCAGATTAAATACTAGCATCCGAATGCTCTCCACTGGAGATTTCCATCTCCATAGATCAAGAAAACATCCTTAGTGCTTCGCAAGTACTTGAGGATATTCTTGACAGCCACCCAGTGACCCTCACCAGGATCCGATTGGTATTTGCTCGTAACACTTAGAGCATACGATACATCGGGCCTCGTACATAGCATTGTTCCATGCTAAACCTCTTTAGCATCTTACCTATATACGTTGATTGTGAAAGACCAAGCAACTTCTTTGATCTATCTCTATAAATCTTTATCCCAAGGATATAAGTTGTTTTTCCAAGGTCTTTCATCGCAAAAGGGTTTGGACAACCAAATCTTAACTGATTGTAGCATAGAGACATCGTTTTCCTAGTATTAATATGTCATCTACTTATAACACAAGGAATACGATTGCAGTTCCATGAACCTTCTTATACACACAATGATCATCCGGATTTTGTGAGAAATCAAACTCTTTGATTGACTCATCAAAACGGATAGTCCAACTCCTGGATGCTTGCTTCAATCCAAACATGGATTTCTGAAGCTTGCATACCTTTCGCCATCGATGGAAGTGAAGCCCTCAGGTTGTGTCATACACATCCTCGGGTAGATTTCCTCTCAGGAAAGCAGTCCTCACATCCATTTGTCATATCTCATAATCATAATGAGTGGCAATGGCTAGGAGTATCCTAATGGATTTAAGCATTGCTACGGGGCTAAAGGTCTCGTCATAGTCAACTCTTTGTCTGTGACGAAATCCTTTAACCAGAAGCATTGCTTTATAGGTAATCAAATTACCATCCATGTTGGTTTTCTTCGAAAACTCCTTTGCACCACGTGGGTTTTATCCTTCGTGTAACAACCAAAGTCCATACTTGGTTTTCATACATGGAATCCATTTCAGATTTCATGGCACAAAGCCATGTTCTAGACTCTGAACTTTTCAGAACCTGTTCATAGGTAGTAGGCGCGTCATCTCATATGAGCAATATGCCATTCTGTTCCTCACGAGAAATTCATATCTCTCAAGAACAGAGCGTATCCTACATGACCTACGAAATTCTTGTGTAATAGAAGGTTGAACTGTTACCTCATGTACATGAGTTACGATTCTGCGAGTTCAGCGATTGATCTGCGTTTGTTCGAGCATCTTGAACTTCCTCAAGTTCAACTTTGCTCCCACTTCCTCTTGTAAAAGAAACTCTTTCTAAGAAAACAGCATGCTTTAAAACAAACAACTTTTGTTCCTCAGCAAGGTAGAATTGATATCCCACGATATCCTACGAACAAACACTTGTCAGATTTTGCATCAAGCTAATCTGACTGTGTCCGCTTCACATAAGCTGGACAACCCCAAACTTTCAGCTGAGAAAGATAGGGCTTTCAGTTAATCCACATCTTATATGGAGTAACATCAACCGTCTTTAATGGAACTCTGTTTAACAAGTAAACAGCTGTCTCGAGCGCATACCCCCAAAAAATGTGCAAAACCTATCATTAATCGCACCATGTCTAACAAGGTTCGATATCTCCTTTCAGCCACACCATTGTGCTGCGGCGTGCAAGGTGGAGTGTACTGAGATAAAATTCGATTGTCACTGAGATAATCCAAAACTGTTGGTCTAAGCAATTTCCACCACGATCAGATCGTAATGTATTCATACTTTTACCAAGTTAGTTTTCTACTTCATTTCTGAATTATTAGAACTTTTCAAACGCTTCAGATTTGTATCTTATCAGATACAGGTACCCATATCGTGAATAATTACCGATAAAAGTAATGAAGTAAAGACAACCACTTCTGGCATGGATGGACATCGGACCACATACATCCGAATGTAATAGGTCTAATACTCCAATCACTGCTCACCCTTTCCTCAAGGGTAACTTAGTCATCTTGCCTAATAAACAAGATTCACATGTGTCATATGATTCATAATCAAATGACCCTAAACGCCACTCTTATGGAGCTTAGCGATGCGTGTCTCATTTATATGGCCAAGTCGACAATGCCATAAGTAAGTTGATTTTAAATTATCTCGATTATGTCTTTTCGCCATTGACATTTATAATCGGATATGACATATCTAATATGTCAATTTTATTGCATAATGTACCAAGACCATAGAGCATTCCATTCAACTAATAGAACAACCATTGCTTCTAAAAGTCAAATGGAAATCACTCTAATTAAACATAAAACATATAATATGTTCTTTGTTTAAAACGGGTACAAAATGACAATCATCCAATTTGAATATAAGCTCACTAGGGAGTGACAAGACATAAGTGTCTCCGGCTAATGTAGCAACTCTTGCTCCATTACCTACACGAAGGTCTAGTTCTCCCCTTTATGAGCTTTCTACTGTCCCTGAGGTCCTGCATATCATTATATATATGTGAGCCACAACCGGTATCAAATACCGATATATTTTGATCAGGAATAGTATTAACCTCAAAGACAAACATATTTGAAGAAGTAGAGGCATCTGATGCCTTCTTCTGCTTCAAGGACTCCAGATAGATTTTACAATTTCGCCTCCAGTGGCCAGTCTTGCCACAATGAAAGCAAAATCCTTTTTGGGGCAGTTTCTTTGGTTTTCTTCTTGATGGCACTTCCCTTTGGTTTCTTGGCCTTTTTCTTCTTTAGACCAGAAGAAGAAGCATCCACCACTAGCACTTGCTTGCTATCCTTCTTGATAGCACCTCGCCACTGCTTCGAGCAGATTGATCACCAGAATTATTGTGGATATTTGGTTCATCTGATAGTTTAACACGAACTGTGAAAAACGGTCAGACAATCCAACCAGAATTAAGTCTCTACTTAACTCATAATCCATTACAAAACCTAAGACGGCCAATCTCTCAATATAGTCATTCATCTTCGTGGCATCTTGCATGCGGCTTGTCCCTGAGCCATCTTTAATGGTGAAGAGAAGCCTTAAGGTCTTGAACCTTTCGCATCGAGCTTGCTCATCAAACAGCTCCATAAGATGAAATACTATAGAGTGAGCATCCATGGACTCGTCTTTGCTCCCGCAGCTCTGGTGACATCGAGGCAAGTAGCCATGTCCCCGCCCATTAGATGCTTACGATATGCCTTCGATCCTCATCAGAAGCATCAACAGCAGAGTGCATCTGGAAGTGGAATGTCTAGACGATCCTGGTTCCTCGATCCGAGAACAATTCTCAGATTCCTCAGCCGATCAAGAAAATTCGGTCCAAAATAGAGAGCGAAAATTCACCCTGAAAAACTTCTTCAATCAACCTAAACGTGATAGAGAGAAGGAATGATAGAATAGAAATGCCTGCATGATCATAAGGACTTGCATGACATGCATATGGCTCCCACTAGTTTCCTAGAATCCATAACCCTCTTTACGAATCCAGAGAAACAAAGTGACATAATGTCCTAGTGGGTCGATATCCGACATTGCTAAGAGTGACCTTGGGTTTGCCCAACAAGCCACAACTTAGGTCAATCGGTAGGTATCAGTCATACCAATTGCATCATCGATAACCGACTTTGAGAATGACCTTGGGTTTGCCCAACAAGCCACCTTAAGTCTCGGAGGTATCGGATATACCAATTACATCTTAGACACAACTATCGATCGCTTTATCAACTTGTTGATGTTTGCACTACATTGGGTTATCAACTCCTTGATGCGTGTACATCCCGATGTACACTACCCAACTTCGCCTCTGTCCACGTTGACCTTGAGTTTGCTCAACAAACCAACGCCCAAAGTGAAAACCAACCCATTAATCGAAAATCTTATTTTCATGGTTCAACATATCCGTATAGAGTGAGCTTGAGTTTGCCCAACAACCCAAATTCTATAAGAACTCCGGTTCTACCATATTAATGGAAGGCGTTAGTTTTCATATTCCGAGGAGGGATTTCGAATTCTAGACTCCAAGCTTAGGACTATATGGAATGATTTAGGTTTCATCAATCACATTGAATCAATCCTTATAATCATCCATCATCCAACCTGAGCATGCCACAAGTCGACTTATAACGAATGCAAGTCGCCTTATGCCTCGCTTATACACAAGTCGCCTTGTATCATAATACAAGTCGCCTTGTCTTTCGCTTCGCACAAGTCGACTTATCGATATAAGTCGCTTTATGCATTTATCACAACACAAGTCGCCTTGTACATCGCAAGTCGACTTATGACAGACTCTAACAAGTCGCTTATACTCCAAATAACTCGACTTGTCCAATGTAATTTGCTATAATTCTCTAATCGCTAATTCCTCAATCCTTGCAATTCCAATTCACAATACCAACATACCTAAGGTAATATCTGCTACTTTGATGTCTCAATGAACACTTCATTGAACCACGAAAGCCTTATATAGTCAAACCATATGAAAAGCTTGAAATGAGTCAAAACTCATTAATTTCCAAATAATTTAGGAACACCCAAATTATCATCCTAAGCATCTCTAGCTAGCACATACATTATCAAATTTACTTCAGAACATGCCATAAAAATATGACGGTCAAAACAAACAAGATAATGCAATATACTAACGAGACGCTAATGTGATCACTTAGGCATCCGAAAATTCTTGGAAATGCAACTTCAAGCAATTCAGTTTCGCAATCATAATACATCAATATAACACATTTTTAATCACATTAAAAATGGTGCAAGGCATTGGAACTGAAAAAGCACACTCAATCAAGCCAAGCAAAACAGTCCCAACAATTTTTCACAAAACTGTCCAGTTCTGTACATTGCTCGAAATGATCAATGAAAAAATTTCAATAAATTCTGAGAAAATTGCATAGGTTAGTACATGTTCAGAACATGCTACCTGAAGTTTTTCAGGATTTTTAGCCATCAAAAACTCAGTCAACCTAAATAACAAAACCGATTCAAAATCTGTGTTCATCAGCACAGCAATTCCCAACAGCATAGAATAAAATCGAAAAGAAATATCCAATCACCTTGAAATCCAATTTCCATGCTCATAGACATTCACCAATATCTTAGAGACATGTAGGTGAAGGAAAATCCGAAAAACCATTTTTCTAGAATTTATTATCGAATTTATACTACTGCCTGTTCCAGAATCGTTTCACAAAACAGCATCCGAAACTTAGGGAATTAAATTAGAAAAACTATATCAAATCAAATCGATAAATTCTCAAATTTCATAGACATATTCTCTAACATGTTATGAACAATCCTGGGCAGAAAAATTTCGAAAACATATCACAATATAAATTGAAAATTGGACAGCAAGCATGCATCAACAGAAAATTCCATTAGGGTTTCTGATCTCGCTTAGGTTTTAGCTTCATACGGGACACCGACGCCTGATACCACTGTAGGAAAATCCCGGAGGTACATCACATGTACCGCAGTGGAAAACAAAATTTTGTTCCCGGACTTTCCGAAACCCAGGATCCAGGTGTCGGTATGAAGACATCAACCTAAATAGCCAAAAGAGACTATCTCTAAAGGTGATCCACGCAGATCGAAAACCTAACCGGGACAAACCCCTTTGACCCGGGAATAGCTAGAACAGATTAAAGGCTGCTAGACCCTACCTCTGTCCTTTGAAGAGCTTGGATTGATGAAGATGGATGATGCAAAACTTGGAGAAGAAAGTGAAGTATCGATGGAGAAGGAGAAGGATTAGGTTTTTCTCAAAAACCTTGCTTCCATTTTCAACCAACGATCATCCTTCTTCTAACTCACTTTTTCATATATCCTTTTAACACTTAAAAGACATATTAAAAGCTTATGGTGGAGAGAGCCCCACGTATGGACTTTATATATATATATATATATATAAAGTAAAGATGATAAGGCTCACTCTCCTTCCTCCACGTTTTTCATATATATATATATATATATATATTAATTCTTTAATTAATTAATTATATATATATTAATTACTAAAGAGGTCCAGCCTAACTGGGGTCGGTCCTACTGCCTACTCGGGGGCTGCATCAAAACGCCTTGAGACCTTTCTTAGCAATATCGATGTCACGATCTCATCGGGATCCATTTAATCCTAATGCTCTCCATAATTGGAACTCTGTCCAATTACTATTTTACAGATTCTCTGAGTCACTTTTATGCGTGTGACCCTTTAGGCTCCCGGTTATGTTGGCCACTTAGATTAACAATTAATCTAAGTAAGTCATGAGCGGCGTCTAGCAACACATCATGACCCCCAATTGACCGGAAAGTAATCGGTTTGATAAATTCATCACGAACCAGATCACGAACCCTTCCATAGACAATTACCGTGCAATTCGTCCTTTCACCATCCTATACCCCACTTGGTTATGAGTATGGTCAAAGTGTCAACTCTCACTAGACCGAGTCTAGCCAGTGAAATTAGTTCTTGTCCTAGACTCATTACTCTATATGTCAATGAGGACACTCTTCATGACATATTCACGCCACTTTACAAGTAATGATCCCGACAAGAGGCTATGGGTATCTCTTCGCTAATCCGTAAGTGGTGAATCCTTTATTGGCTACTCAATTATCTTCGAATACCTCAAGTCGCACCCAAGCACCACCCTATGAGTTACCTCTCGAAGGCAACAAGGAATGGAGTCAAAGCATAGGATCAGTATCCAAGATATCCTTGAGTACTTCAAGTCTAAGGATACTTGCACCATTGCTATGATGAGATTATCACTGACACTTAGATAAGATATCCATGTGATGATCTCATGGCAGGTCATCCAATGAACTTACTACCACTAGTAAGCATCCACATGTCAATTCTAAATATCTCATATTTACGCTTCGAGATCCACCGCTGATCCAATCAGGAATATGACATGTGTTAGTCTATCCGGATTAATGATGTCCAGTCTCATTAATCCTATGACTAGGGAGAATTTAGATACTGACATAATTGCACATGATAGGAATCTCAGGAGTATGAGCACATCATAATTTCCTTCATGTTATGTCATATATCATGGACTTCATTAATTCGATTAAAGATCCAATCAATTCATAAACAATGTTCATGAACATCAAATTAATGAAATATGCCTTTCTTTATTTATTCATAAAGTCTGCACACGACTTTGAACAAAACGCTAAAGGGATTGCCTTTAGGGCACAATATAAATAAGATCCTTGCATAAGTCGACTTACCCCATGTACAAGTCAACTTATTTAAGATCGAATACGTAAAAATCGACTTACCCCATGTATAAGTCGACTTGACTTACATATATTAATTAATTATTTAATTAATTAATCATATATATATATATATATATTACGTAGTGGTCCAACACACTGGGTCACCCTATCGCCTACCGGGTCCCTATGGGAAAAACCCCGAGACCTTTTTAGCAATATCGATGTCGCGATCTCATCGGGACATATCTCGATCTCATCGATCCATTTAATCCTAATGCTCTCCATAATTGGAACTCACCAATACTATTTTACTGATTCTCTCAAACACTCTTATCGTTTGACCTTTAGGTTCCGGTTATGTTGGCCACTTAGATTAACACTTAATCTGAAAGCAAGTCATGAAAGCGTCTAGCAACACATCATGACCCCAATTGACCGAAAGTAATTGGTTTGATGAATTCATCACGAACCGATCACGAACCCTTCCATAGATAATTCTCGTGCAATTCGTCCTTTCATCATCCTATACCCCACTTGGTTATGAGTATGGTCAAAGTGTCAACTCTTACTAGACTAAGTCTAGCCTAGTGATATCGGTTCTGCCTTAGACTCATTACTTTATATATCCATGAAGACACTCTTCATGACATATTTATGCTCCGCCGAGACTTAAAGTAATGATCCCGACGAGAAGTTGTGGTATCTCTTCTCGCTATCACGTAGTGATGAATCCTTTATTGGCTACTCAATTACCTTCAATACCTCAAGTCGTACCCAAGCACCACCCTATGAGTAACCTCTCGAAAGGCAACAAGAAATGGAGTCAAAGCACGTAATTAGTATCCAAGATATCCTCGAGTACCTCAAGTCTAAGGATACTTGCACCATTGCTATGATGAGATTATCACCGACATTAGAATAGGACATCCATGTGATGATCTCATGGCGGTCATCCAATGTACTTACTACCCTTAGTAAGCATCCACATGTCAACTCTAAATATCCCATATTTACAGCTTCGAGATCCACCGCTGATCCAATCAAGGAGTATAACATATGCTATCCGTCCGGATTAATGATGTCCAGCCTCATTAATCCTATGACTAGGAGAATTTAGATATCTTGACATAATTGCACATGATAGGAATCTCAGGATTATGATCACATCATAATTTCCTTCATGCTATGTCATATATCATGGACTTCATTGATTTGATTAAAGATCAATATCAATTCATAAAGAACATCAAATAAATGAAACATGCCTTTCTTTATTTATTCATAAAGTCTGTACATAACTATAAACAAAAAGCGCTAAAGGGGATTGCCTTTAGGGCACTACTCTAACAATCTCATGGTACTATACACGCATAAGTCGACTTACACGGGTATACAAGTCGACTTATTAGTACCGAACTGGTATAAGTCGACTTACATATCCATACAAGTCGACTTACACCTACAAATCTCCCACTTGACCTAAAGCCAATCGCCTTGGTATCTAATACCATAAGCGAGTACATGAGAATCAAAATTCTTCTGTGACAATGACTTCGCCAACGGATCAAGAATGTTCGCTCGTGGAATTCTCTCGATCGCGACATCACCTCCGCAATGATCTCTCGAATCGATGATATCTGCATGAGTACGTGTTTAGATCGTTGGTGAGACCTTGGTTCCTTTGCTCGAGCAATAGCCCCATTGTTGTCACAATACAACTGTATGGGCCCATCACACTAGGAACCACACCAAGTTCAAGAATGAACTTCGATCCAAACAGCTTTCCTTTCGCCTCGATGCAAGAATGTACTCGCCTCGGTCGTTGAATCGCCAGCCGCCTCTTGTTTGGAACTCTTCCAACTAACTGCCCACTGCTCAGCCAGAAAACATAACTTTGACGGGATTTTGAATCATCCTTATCGATTGAAAACCGCATCCGTATGCCCGCCACTGAAGATTTCTATCTCCATATATCAAGAAAACATCCTTAGTCCTTCGCAAGTACTTGAGGATATTCTCGACACCACCCAAAGGACCCTCACCAGATCCGATTGGTATCCGCTCGTGACACTCGAGCATACGATACATCGGCCTCGTACATAACATAGCATACATGATCGATCCTACTACAGACGATACGGATCTCGATCCATGCGATCCTCTCATCTTGTGTCTTAGGACACATAGATTTCGAGAGTGTTATCCCACGAGACATGGGAAGAAACCTCTCTTGATTGCTCCATGCTAAACCTCTTTAGCATCTTGTCTATGTACGATGATTGTGAAAGACCAAGCAACTTCTTCGATCTATCTCTATAAATCTTTATCCCGAGGATAAAAGTTGCTTCACCAAGGTCCTTCATCGCAAATTGTTTGGACAACCAAATTTTAACTGATTGCAACATAGAAACATCGTTTCCGAGTAATAATATGTCATCTACATATAACACAAGGAATACGATTGCAGTCCCATTAACCTTCTTGTACACACAATATTCATCCGGATTTTGTGAGAAACCAAACTCTTTGATTGACTCATCAAAACGGATGTTCCAACTCCTGGATGCTTGCTTCAATCCATAAATGGATTTCTGAAGCTTGCATACCTTTTCGCCATCGATGGAAGTGAAGCCCTCTGGTTGTGTCATGTACACATCCTCGCCGATTTCCATTAAGGAAAGTCGTCTTCACATCCATTTGCCATATCTCATAATCATAATGAGCGGCAATGGCTAGAGTATCCGAATGGATTTAAGCATTGCTACGGGTCAAGGTTTCGCCATAGTCAACTCCTTTCTTTGACGAAATCCTTTGGTCACAAGCCTTGCTTTATAAGTAATCACATTACCATCCACGCCGGTTTTCTTCTTAAAACCCATTTGCACCCTATAGGTTTTATCCTTCAGTGCATCAACCAAAGTCCATACTTGGTTTTGGTACATGGAATCCATTTCACTTTCATGGCACAAAGTCATTTTTCGACTCAATTTTTCGTAACCTCTTCATAGTAGCAGGCTCATCATCTTCTATGAGCAATACGTCATTCTGCTCACTTACGAAATTCATATCTCTCGGGAACAAGTGTATCCTACTTGACCTCACGAACTTCGTGTGTAGGAGAAGGTTGAATCACATTTCATCCGAATGAGTGATGCCTCGTGTTCGTGCAATTGATTCAGGTTCTGTTGAGCATCTTGAACTTCTTCAAGTTCAACTTTGTTCCCACCGCCTTCTTGCGAAGAAACTCTTTCTCTAAGAAGACAAAGATGCTTTGAAACAAACACCTTTTGTTCCTCAAAGAAGGTAGAATTGATATCCCATGGTCTCTTTAGGATATCCTACAAACAAATACTTATCGACTTTGCTTCAAGCTTATCTCGATCAATCCGCTTCACGTAAGCGTGACAACCCCAAACTTTCAAATGAGAAAGATAAGGTTTTCGTTAGTCCACATCTCATATGGAGTAACATCAACTGCCTTAGAGGGAACTCGCTTAGCAAGTAAACATTGTCTCTAAAAGATACCCCAAAACGATTTTGGTAACTTTCGAAACCCATCATTGATCGTATCACGTCCAACAAGGTTCGATTTCTCCTTTCAGCCACACCATTGTCTGTGTGTGTGTAAGGAGGAGTCCACCGAGATAAAATGCCATTATCTCCGAAATAATCCAAACCGTTGGTTTAAGTATTCTCCACCACGATCGGATCGTAATGCCTTGATACTTTTACCAAGTTGGTTTTCTACTTCATATCCGAATTGTTTGAACTTTTCAAACGCTTCAGATTTGTATCTCATCGATACAAGTACCCATATCGAGAATAATCATCGATAAAGGTAATGAAGTAACGACAACCACTTCTAGCATGGATGGACATCGGACCGCATACATCCGAATGTATTAGGTCTAATACTCCAATCGCCGCTCACCCTTTCCTTGAAGGGTAACTTAGTCATCTTGCCTAATAAACAAGATTCGCATGTGTCATATGATTCATAATCAAATGACCCTAAACTGCCACTCTTATGGAGCTTAGCGATGCGTGTCTCATTTATATGGCCAAGCCGACAATGCCATAAGTAAGTTGACTTTAAATTATCTCTTTTATGTCTTTTGGTGTCATTGACATTCATAATTGGATGAGACATTTCTAATATGTAAATACCATTGCATAATGTACCAATACCATAAAGCATTCCATTAGAATTAATAGAACAACCATTGCTATTAAAATTCAAATGGAAACCAGCTTTATTTAAACAAGAAACAGACAATATGTTCTTTGTCAAAACGGGTACAAAATAACAATCATCCAATTCGAGTACAAGCCTAGTAGGGAGAGACAAAACATAGGTTCCTACGGCTAATGCAAAGAACTCTTGCTCCATTTCCAACACGCAGTCTACTTCTCCTTCATGAGTCATCTCATCGTCCCTTAGGCCCCGTGATATCATTACATATGTGTGAGCCACAACCAAAGATCAAATACTCAAATGTTGTGATCAAAAACAGTATTAACCTCAATGACAAACATACCTAAAGTAGTTGAGGCATCTGATGCCTTCTTCTGCTTCAGTGACTCCAGATAGACTTTGCAATTGCGCCTTCAATGGCCATCTTTACCACAATGGAAGCAAGTTCCTTTCGGGGCAGCTTCTTTAGTCTTCTTCTTGATGGCGCTTCCTTTTGGTTTCTTGGCCTTCTTCTTCTTTGGGTTCTTTTTCTTCTTTGAACCAGAAGAAGAAGCAGCCACCATTAGCACTTGCTTGCTATCATTCTTGATAGTCTGCTCAGTTGTCTTGAGCAGATTGATCAACTCAGGTATTGTTGTGAATGTTTGGTTCATCCGATAGTTTAACACGAACTGTGAATAACTCTCGGACAATCCAACCAGAATTAAGTCTATACTTAACTCATAATCCATTACAAAACCTAAGACGGCCAATCTCTCAATATAGCCATTCATCTTCGTGGCATACGCATGCAGATGTCCCCGAGCCATCTTTGTGGTAAAGAGAAGCCTCGAGGTCTCGAACCTTTCGCATCGAGCTTGCTCATCAAACAGCTCCCTAAGATGAAAGACTATAGTGTGAGCATCCATGGACTCGTCTTTGCTTTGCAGCTCTGGTGACATCGAGGCAAGCATAATGCAAGTAGCCATGTCATCGTCCTTTAGATGCTTATTTATATGCCTTCGATCCTCATCGAAGCATCGACAAGTGCATCATCTGAAGTGAAACATCTAGGATGTATCCCAGCCTCGATCCGAGAACAATTCTCGATTCCTTAGCCACTCAAGAAAATTCGGTCCAGTTAACTTGTTGGAATCCATTAGTGAGCGTAAGTTCACACTGGAAGACATCTTCCACCGACCTAAACGAAAAGAGAGAAAGAATGTTAGAATAGGAAAAGATGCATAATCATAAGGACTTGAATGATATGCAAAAAGCTCCCACTAGTTTCATAGAATCCATAACCCTCATTACGAATCCAAAGAAACAAGATGACATAATGTCCTAGTGGGTTGATATCCGATATTGTTAAGAATGACCTTGGGTTTACCCAACAAGCCACAACTTAGGTCAATCGGTAGGTATCGAATATACCAATTGCATCATCGATAACCGACATTAAGCATGACCTTGGGTTTACCCAACAAGCCACCTTATGTCTCGGGAGGTATCAGATATACCAATTACATCTTAGACACAACTATCGATCAGTGCTATCAACTTGTTGATGTGTGCACTTTCATTGGGTTATCAACTCTTTGATGCGCATACATCTCATGTATGCTACCCAATTTCGCCTCATCCACGCTGACCTTGAGTTTACTCAACAAACTAACGCTTCTATCGAAAACCAACCCATTAATCCGAAAATCACATTTTCATGGTTCAACATATCCAGATAGAGCGAGCTTGGGTTTACCTAACAACCCAACCCTATAAGAACTCGTTCTTACCATATTAATGGAAGGCGTTAGTTTTCATATACCGAGGAGGATTTCAACTCTAGACTCCAAGTGAAGGATTATAGTCACCAGGACTATATGGAATGATTTAGGTTTTATCAATCACATTGAATCTTTCCTTATAATCATCCATCATCCCTCATGTGCATGTTATAAGTCGACTTGTGTATGTATAAGTCGACTTATGCCTCTGAGTAAGTCGACTTATGCAAGTGTAAGTCGACTTATGCCACTGTGCACGAACAAGTCGACTTGTACCATTGTACAAGTCGACTTATGCGTCTACAGTGCACGGACAAGTCGACTTGTTCATTGTGTAAGTCGACTTATCCGTGTAGAATTGCTATCTAATCGGCTAATTTCTCAATCCATGTAATCCCAATTCACAATACCAACATACCTAAGGTAATATCTGTTAATTTGATGTACCAATGAACACTTCATTGTTACATGATTGCCATATACAGTCAAACCATACAAGAAAAGCTTGAAAATGAGTCATTACTCATAAATATCCAAAAAATTTAGGAAACACCAAATTATCACCCTAAGCATCTCTAGCTAGTCCATACGTTATCAAATTACTTCGGCACAAGTCACAAAAAATTATGACGGCCAAAACAAACAAGATAATGAAATACACTAACGAGACGCTAATGTGACCTATTCGGCATCCGAAAATGCTTGGAAAACCAACTTCAAGCAATTCAGTTTGGCAAGCATACTACATCAAGATAACAAATTTTCAATCACATTAAAAATGGTCCAAGGCATTGGAACTGAAAAATACACATTCAATTATGCCAAGCAAAACAGTCCCAACAATTTTCACAAAACTGCCAAGTTCTGTACATTGCTCGAAATAATCATTGAAACAATTTCAATAAATTCTGAGAAAATTACACAGGTTACTACATGTTTAGAAAATGCTTCATGAATTGTTTCAGGATTTATAGCCATCAAAAACTCAGTCAACCTAAGCAACAAAACCGATTCAAAATCTGTGTTCATCAACACAGCTATTCCCAAAAGCATAGAATAAATTCGTGAATAAATAGCAAATCACCTTGAAAACACTTTTCCATCCACATAGACATTCACAAACATCTTAGGGACATATTGGTGAAGGCAAATCCGGAAAAAAAATTTTCTAGAATTTATTATCGAATTTATACACATGTCTGTTCACAGAATGTGTCACAAAACAGCATCTAGAACCTTAGGGAATAAATTAGCAAAACTATATCAAATCAAATTGATAAATTCTCATCTTTCGCAGACATATTCTATAACATGTTATGAACAATTCTGGGCAGAAAAATTTCGAAAAACATATCCCTATATTAATTCAAAATTTGGACAGCATACATGCATCAACGTCAAATTCAAATAGGAAGTCCGACCTAGCTAGGGTTTTAACTTCATACACGACACAAGTGGCTCTGATACCACTGTAGGAAAATCCTGGGAGGTACATCACATGTACCAGGTGCGGAAAACAAAAATTTTTGTCGCCGGGACCTTCCCGAAGGCCAGGATCTATGTGTCTGTATGAAGACTCAAACCTGAATAGCCAATAGAGACTATCTCTAAAGGTATCCACGCAGAGATCAGAAAACCTAACCGGGACAAACCCTTTTGACCCGAGAATAGCTAGAACAAAGTAAAGACTGCTAGACCCTACCTCTGTCCTTGGAGAGCTAAGATCAACGTTGAAAAGAAGGGATGAAACTTGGAGGAGAAGATGAAGCCTTGAATGTTGATGGAGATGAGAGATGAAGACTTAGGTTTTTCACAAAAACCTTCTTCCCTTTTCAAAACCAACGAACCACTCTCGCTACTCACCATTTCAATTGTCTTTTAACACTTAAAGACACAATCAATGCTTATGGTGAGTCATCTATCCACGTTAGTCACCTTATATATATATATATATAATTATTTAATTAATTAATCATATATATATATGTATATATATTACTGTAGTGGTTCAGTCACACTGGAGTCGGTCTTACCGGCCTACCGGGTTCCGGTATGGGAAAAACCCCCGGAGACCTTTTTTAGCAATATCGATGTCGCGATCTCATCGGGACATATCTCGATCTCATCGAGATCCATTTAATCCTAATGCTCTCCATAATTGGAACTCAGTCCAATACTATTTTACGGATTCTCTGAAACACTCTTGTGCGTGTGACCCTTTAGTTCCCTTTATGTTGGCCACTTAGATTAACACTTAATCTGAGCAAGTCATGAGCGGCGCCTAGCAACACATCATGACCCCAATTGACCGGAAAGTAATTGGTTTGATGAATTCATCACGAACCGGATCACGAACCCTTCCATGTATAATTCTCGCGTAATTCGTCCTTTCATCATCCTATACCCCACTTGGTTATGAGTATGGTCAAAGTGTCAACTCTTACTAGACTAAGTCTAGCCCAAGTGATATCAGTTCCTGTCTTAGGACTCATTACTTTATATGTCCATGAAGACACTCTTCATGACATATTTATGCTCGCCCGATATTTAAAGTAATGATCCCGACAAGAGGTTGTGGTATCTCTTCCGCTATCACGTAAGTGATGAATCCTTTATTGGCTACTCAATTACCTTCGAATACCTCAAGCTGTACCCAAGCACCACCATATGAGTAACCTCTGAAAGGCAACAAGGAATGGAGTCAAAGCACAGAATTAGTATCCAAGATATCCTTGAGTACCTCAAGTCTAAGGATACTTGCACCATTGCTATGATGAGATTATCACCGACATTAGAATAGGACATCCATGTGATGATCTCATGGCAGTCATCCAATGTACTTATTACCCTTAGTAAGCATCCACATGTCAACTCTAAATATCCCATATTTACAGCTTCGAGATCCACCGCTGATCCAATCAAGGAGTATAACATATGTTATCCGTCCGGATTAATGATGTCCAGCCTCATTAATCCTATGACTAGGAGAATTTAGATATCGACATAATTGCACATGATAGGAATCTCGTGATTATGATCACATCATAATTTCCTTCATGCTATGTCATATATCATGGACTTCATTGATTTGATTAAAGATCAATATCAATTCATAAAGAACATCAAATAAATGAAACATGCCTTTCTTTATTTATTCATAAAGTCCTCATACATAACTATGAACAAAAAGCGCTAAAGGGATTGCCTTTGTGGCACTACTCTAACAATCTCATGGTATTATATACGCATAAGTCGACTTACACGGGTATACAAGTCGACTTATTAGTACCGAACTGGTATAAGTCGACTTACATATCCATACAAGTCGACTTACACCTACAGATTATGCAGCAAATAAGTACACAAGAAAGTCTATTTCAGCATACATTTTCACATTATCAACAAACACAATTATATATACGGACACTAACATCACAAAGCCAGTTATATATACGGACAGTCAAAGTGCTCAATACCTTAATAGAGATCCAGTCCTTCATGAAAGATCCAAGCATATAGATGTGCAGCTCCACTTTGTTAGAGACTGAATCGCAAAAGGGACCTTCAACCTGGAGAAAATAACAGGAGACAAAAATCTATCAGATTTCGGGAATAAGGTATTAACGCAAAAGAAATTCACTTTCTATAGGGATTACTTACATATTAGTGAAGCCCCTTGACTCTGAAGGCCATTCCATCCGATCTCATAAGTGTGGCGAAGGCAATGAACGATGATTTTGAATCTATTAATGTATTAGATTTGTAGTGTGAGAAGGTGTAAAATAAGTTATGAATTATAGGTTTGTAGGTTTAGAGGTCCCTTAAGATCAAGAGAGCTTGCCAATTTATACAGTCTTTTTTTAACCAAAATTTAAAAATCGGATAATATCTAAAATAAATGAGCATAAAATAAGCATAAAATCTGCTAATAACTAAAAATCTTAACTTTTAACTTTAAAAAAAATCTGAAAACAAATTTGACTGTTAAAGTCAATATTTTGAATTTTGTACTGCATCGCCAAGACATACTGCTCGGTCGAAAATCGCACCGATACGGTATAAATGGTACTGTAAAAATACCGTCTGCAGACTACCAATTTTAGCGATATAACTGGTATTCAAAATAATTAGGTCAAATACTAGTCAGATTTAAAATTTTTAAAAATTGGGAAACTTTTTTCAAAATTTTCAAAATTTTCCTCCCTCCCTCCTACCTCTCATTTCCCCCTTTTTTTTCAAAATTTTAAAATAATAATAAATATTTTATTACTAATAATAATTATAAATTAAATAAAACTTAATTTTTTATTAAAATAAATTATTTTTATTTAAATTTATTTTAATATTTTATATAATATTTATTAATAAATACTAATAAATTATTTTTATAAATAATAATTTTAAAATTATTTATTTTATGAAATAAACAATTTTAAAATTATTATTTATAAACTAATATTTATTTTATATATTTTCAATTATTAAATCAAAATTTAGATATTTTAAAATTATATTTTAAAATTAATTATATTTATTAATAATTATTAAATTAATTTTATATATTAAATGAAATTGTGATTATGTCTAATTAAATGTAAAATGAAATGGAATGTGAAAAACAACAATTCTAAAAGATAATTCAAAATTTTGATAAAATAGAAAATAATTCAAAATTCATTATTTTACAATTAATTATTATATATAGATAATTATTATATATTGATATATATTATATATAGATAATTATTATATATAGAAATAATTAAAATATAATAAAGATATACATAAACTAAAATGAATAAGATATAAATAAAAAACTAAATTAAATAATCTACAACTTTACAATATGACAATGGATTATTTTGTAATTTAAAAAAATTCAGGGACAATTTTATAAATTTTAAAATATTTTTGTATTATTGTAATATTTTAAATACTTTGCATTATTCTTAATTTTATAATTGTATGATGATGATTGTCTTTATTTATATTAATTTTGGTTATTATTTATATGTAAAATATTTAAAATTATTTTTATTTCATATTAATTGTTATTATTATTTATTATTAAGATTTTTAAAAGTATGGTTGATATTATACAGTACAACTGTATAATATACCAATATGAGCTATTTTGTAATTTTTAAAAATTTTAAGGACTATTTTATAAATTTAAAATTTTTTGAAATCTGCATTCTGCACCAACCGATACTAAGACAGCTTGCCTGCAGCTCAATCTAATACCGAATTCGACATGATATTCGTAACAGTGGTTAAAGTTGCAAGTTCAACGAAGGCAATATTATCCTGTCTTATTCTGTCTCATGAAATCTCAACCTTTTATTTTGCAGAACCCATGCGGGACCTACACAAAACTCACATAAATAAATGACTGAGATTCATTAGATACAATAAGACACCATAATATTGGACAGAAAATCTGGACTCAAATAACAAGAGCCAACTGTACAGGAAAAAACACACAGAAATTAATCAACTTAAGGGAATGTAAAGTTAGAATCCCCGTAGAAAGCAAAATAAGGCGCACTTCCATACTCCCTTACAAATCCCCTCAAATCCTCTGTCTATTTTCCCCTGCTACATGAGTGGATGGCTCAGATACAAAGTGGACAGGGTAGGATAGGGAAAAATAGAGAGGGGAACAGCCCTCCTTACAAATAGCACGGCATCCTCACTAGCATTTTGTGCAACCTCAACCGGAGACATTTTTGTATTAATACAACCCACACATTGAGAAGGAGAATTTGGATTGTGCAACTCAACATGCTACCCTGACTACCATCCAAAATCCAAGAGCATATACAGAGAGTTTTTATGTAGAAGTCCACAGAACTACACGATGCTGAAAACGGAAAGCAAGCAGTTCATATTCAGAAGGTAATAAGAAGCTAAAACCAACCAATAAGCATTCTAATCCCAATTCTTGACATGTAAAACCGATCCAGAAACTGATGAATCTCAGCCAGATCCTCATACATTCTTGGATCCATTGATCTCTTCAACTGTTGAACGCCTAATGCCATTGTCGGGACCACAGTGTTGTGTCTAACCTTGATTGCTTTTATCATTTTTGTAAATTCCCTCTCATCACTTGTATCTTTGATTTCAGGAAAGGATCTCAGATCACGGAAAGACTCCAGATACCAGTCTCGCACCTTAAAATTAGAGTTAATCAGAATGAGATGGCATGTTATAGAAAAACAAATACAAGCCTTCATCGAAAAAGCAACCACGTGTACCATGGACTAGCTAAATTCTAAGAACTAAAGAACCCTTTTTGGCCCAGATCATGTTCATTCACCCCTGAATATCCATTAACAAACTATTAGTAAAACGGATGCCGAAATTAGTAGGTGAAACTGAAAAAGCTAATAACAAGCGGCTGAAGGCAAAGGAAAGTCGAGGTTTGTAGGCATTTGCTAATTATCTTGTCGTTCACTAACAAATCTGTTCTTTGATTCCAGCTTTAGGAAAGGGTGGTGTTTCTTGCTTTTCACTGAAAGCCGTTTGGAATACGGCGAGGGAGGGCTGGAGGGACGAGGGAGGGTTGGATGGATTTCAGAGAAAGGGTAAACAAAAGGCAGAAGGTGGGATAAGTTTGTTTACGTGGTAAATTAATTGTCAAGTAAGTTAGATTTAAGATTTAATTAAAAGGATGAACTCACACTTAATAATAAAATACTCTTTTTGCCTTCACAAGTACCTGCCCAGGTTGAGATACCACATTGCTTGCGATCATCACATACATTTAGCAAACGGTTTAGATCTTCTTTAAAATGGTTAAACACGTTTAAGCGTGAGGTATGATAAAAGATGAAACACATCAGAAATTACTGTCAAGGACTTTGTGATTATTTGTGACTAATGAGTTAGCACCAAAATATCATCAAAGTTAGAACAGATTAAAGCTACTGTCTTCATGTAACTAGTGGAATCAATTCCAAGTTACGAAGCCATTGCACGTTATAATTCAACATTTGTAAGTAGAGCTGTTGCTCCAAGTACATATCAGTGGAATATTAAGTCTTATCAAATCACATTTCTTTTTCTATTATACGGATCAAGTGACATTTAGCAGGAAAATGAGTCATTCCTGTCAAGAATCCAGATTCGTTCCATTTATTCGTTTCCAAATCTGGAAAATATTTCACTGAGCATCAACAACATAATTGAAGCACACATAAGTTACGTTGATGGTGGACATGGCTCCATGAAGTAATCAAAGTCTATGGTGGACATGGCTCCATGAAGTAATCAAGGGCTGTGTATCACTAAACTACGGGTTGATTATACCCCAGAAGTTGTATGAAACTTAAGCTAAAGCAGTTAAATGTTACAGGCTCTTCATTTAAGTTATTTTTAGCAGCTGAAGCTAGCTTTTTCTGGTAGGAACTTTGAAGTGCCCTAGTGCAACAAACCTGAAAATGTCTGCATTAATTTGATATCATACACAACAAACAAGATGGTCATAAGGCAAATCGTTCACTATATTTGGTCATTTTCATGAGATAAAGTCAAATTTCCTCAGAAAATATAACATGAGATGACTTTTGGAAAACCTAAACCAGTTACATTATCGTATTGCTTTCTGCTCGTTTCTGTTTGATCATCTGTGAAACGTGAAAGGGAAATAACTTGCAAGAAAAGGGAGATCCATCTGAATCAAAATGCTTACTTCAGTTGTAATAAAAGTTACAAGCCGTGCCATTCCACAGAAGCCATAGATACACGCTTCATGCAATTTCAAAGCTCAGGAGGAATAGAAAGAAATTGAAATGTTGGGATAGTTGGTCAAAAGAAAATAACAAAATTCAAATATTAAGAAAAGAAAATGTGGCCATAACGTAAAAACAAGACTATTAAAGCCTTGCAAGGTCAAGAAAAAAAGAAGAAGGAAGAAAGAAGAAAGAAGAAAGAAGCTCAGTCAGGACAGCACCGTCAAAACTCTGATTTAGGCTTTATTATGATCCAACACGAGAGAACATGGTCGCGGAACTCTCCAACTCCATTGCAATTCTTCACATGCAAGTTCAGAAACTTGGTTTTGCACCATTGAAAGAAGCATCTTGACCAGCAACGAACAAAGAGCATGAGAAAGAAAAGACAGGGACTCTGGGTAGCTATGGTATTATGACCAAGAGAGCTGTGAAGTGATATAAAAGGGTAACTAACAAGAGATACTTGGTGAAGAGATGGATGCAGTTTATATAGTGAAAAAGGTGATGGAAATAAATGTGACACAGAAGATGCTGACATTCCAAAAACATGTTTGGTCCCAACCAGGAGTTAAAGAAAGTATCCAATAAATGGACCCAAAATACATGAACCAAGGGCATATAATGTACCATCTCTGAGTAGTGAGAAGTAGGATTATCAGTTAACAGATAAAAATGGTGACTGATTTGAGAGAAGAATAGGGGAAGTACAGAGGTGTAAGCAATGTGACTTAACCATCCCCACAAAACTGTGCAAGGCTTTCTCTCTCTCACTCATCTGCCTAGTATCTTTTACCCCCTCAGTTACGTAAAATAGGAAGAATATGAAGCATGAAGACTCGAATTTTCAAGCTCTTGAGAGAGAAAGAGAAAAGGGATGAACAATATGAAAGGGTAAAACATTATGCACTGTTGTGTCAATTTCTACATCAGCTCCCTTTTCTGTACAAAGGTTCCTATGCAAGCAAATTTATTGATCTTTCTTTCTTACAGTTTCTTGTTGCATGACACTGTCAAGAACCATGCTTTTCAATGCCTAATTCAGTAATGCAATACTTGAGCTTGTTTTGTTAAGTTTTACTTGAAATGTATAATTAACAAGCTTTTCTGCAGGGGCAATCGAGAAATAGGGAAGCATTTACTGGGGTAATAATAACGAAGACCTTGCAGCATTCATTGCACCCAACGAACTCTCATGTGGTGTCATATTGACATTTCAACCTGCAAAACTAATGAGTAGATAAAGAGCATTGGGAAGAACGTATCAAGGTTCAACATTGTAAAAATTGCCAAGATAAGGCATGTAACGAAGGGCCGTATAACCATGGTCACTTCACTACGAGTTTACCTTGTTAGGGCATGTTCAATTATCTGAGAAATTTGTCTCGTGTTTTGGGTATTAATTAGCAAGTTTTGTTGCTAGTAAGGGACCTAATGACTTGTGAACTCACACAATCTCCGAGATCGGATAGACTGCCAAACGATATCTTTTGATGCTATTGCGAGTCATAAGAAAACATAGAACAGCTTTGCTATGGAAAGCTGGCTGCAGAACAGAGATATGGATTTGTCTTTGCACCTTCTGTTCTTTTCCTGGAAAATCCTTTTCCTTTAAATTTTAAATCTTCTTTTTTCGTGAAATACAACTCTATGTATAGTTAAGACCGTGGTATAAGATTATTAGCAGCCAGTTTTCGGGTGTAATAGAGAAGAAAAAAGGAAAACAGCAGTCAGCAATTATTCCAGTGGTGACAGAACTGAAGATACTTGAAGAAAGAGATAAACTTTGATCTCCAGTTCCATCACAAGAAGTGACTCACACTGCATATGCCTGCATAGTGCATAGCAAAGCGGGAGCTTGAATTTGGATGGAGTGAGGAACAAATTTAGAGTTAACGCGTGAGGAACATGGAAGACCACTTGGGATGTTACACTGGTCGCCTTTTAAATCTTCATAATCATCACAACCTTTGTGATGTGACCACTCATTGGCAAAGCCTTGTCAGTCAGGCCCTCCTCCATCAAAAAGGCTTGCCCTTTTTCAGTTTTATTGCAGGCTGAAAGATCGTGAAAAGTAAAATGGATTCCTTCGTTTCCGTCTTCTCATCCTCTCAGTACATGTTTTTGCATGCAAACGGTCGATATGAGATTAAAAGATACGCAAAAGAAAAAAAAATGACGACTGCTTGCTTCTGTACGGCCAGACTTTCCTGCAGAGGGGCAATTGTGTGCCTGGACCTGGAGTTTATTGCTTCTGCCAAATAAATGCTTCCACTTCTTTCTTCCCTGTTTTTCTACCCCTCGTTGTGGGTCAAATTAGATTAATGACGAAGCACAGCCATGGATTTGGGTGCAAGGGATTGGGGATAATGATAGTTGCAGTGCGTTGCAGTGCTTCTTTATTAGGTACCGACTGTTTCAAATTTATTGCTTTCTTCAAATTATACTCGGTACATTTTGTCTCAATTAGTGCCGTACATGCAAGAACATATGCTGCAACCTGAAAAGTGAAACTTCACCAAACGCAGCTTATACAACATCAAAGTCCGAGTGAAAATATGAGAAAATGAATTATCTAATTATAAAATACAAAATATTGTGATTTTACTTTTTAATTGAAACTCGTGTTAATTGAGAATTGTAAAAAGTTTGTAGAGAAAAGAGGAAATTAGGAATTAGAATGCATATTCATGACAAAAGTATTTTCAGAGCCAACAGAAAAAAAAAAAAAAGGAAAGGATAATTCGTAAGGAAAACCAAAATAAACCAGAAAAACAGAAAACAGAAAACAGAGATTTGAGGACGAGGAAAGGAGACCGTAGCGATGGTACTTCTGTCTTCTTGTCCTTCTTCTTCACATCTTCCCAACTCTTACCAGAATTGCCCCAATATATTTCACCGACCTTCCTCTCGCGGCTTTCGCCTCCTCCGACCTGTCGGGTCAGCGTCCGACGTGTATGCACCGTGTCGTATCGACAAGTCGGCTCTTTTGGTAGCAGAAACGGTGTCGGAAGACGAGCTCTGGGCGGCTGCCCGGCTCCGCGTACGGTCCTTTTACGACTTTGATCCTTCTTCTTTTGGTATCCAAGTCAGTCGGCTTCATTCTCATTCTCATAATTCTTTGCGTTTCTTGTTTGTTAACACTTCAAGTTTGTTGCTACTGCCAAAATTAAGTCAAAATTTTGGATGGGAATGTTATATTCGTTAACTGTAATTACATTTCCAGTGCGAAATATTTATGCAAAAGTTAACTGTGTTAAAGGATTTGATCGAGTGAGTGGAATTGATGGTATTGATGTTGTGTCAAGTATTATTAGGATCACAAAATGTACTTGGCAGAGCGCGAATTTGAAGCGCTCAAGGAACGTATGGCTGGTCAGAGGACAGGGTTCAGAAGGGTTTCTTGCATAAATGCTACTCTTCCGTTATCACAGCTATCCAGCTTGTTCGATGATTTATGCACGGAATGTAAGGTCTGTTGACTTTTTTTTTTTAAACGTGTGTGTGTGTGTGTGAAATTTCTTTCATTTGGATGCCATTAGAATGTTCATTTCTCGGATCATGTTGTGGTCTGTGAAGGAAAAAACCAAAACTTTGTAGCTATTAGGATGTTCTTGGCTATGGTCTGATTGTGAGTGCCTCTTTGAGTCTCTGACTTTGTAGGGTGAGGTGGAAATATTGTGATTCACATCGTGCTTTGAAATTTAAGTGGAACTAGGATAAATCTGTTCAAGGTGTAGTAGCCATTGCAGTAAACCCGAAATACATCTGAAGATAGCCCGACTTGAGTTGTGTAAGATAAATCTGTTGAAGGTGTAGTAGCCATTGCAGTATCCCAGAAATGCATCTGAAGATAGCCCGCCTTAGAGTTGTGTGATATCAGAATAAAAGATATATGAGTTTGGTTAGCAAGAATCATTTGCCATGCCTGAGATTGTCTTTACTCCTAGTATGCGTCTTCTTGTCTTTCATGGGCCAACCTCTAATGCCAAATTTCTGATTTGCTGCTATTTTGATCTCAGACTGCCATTTGCTGTATTTTTCTTGTCAATATTTTCTCATTGACTGATGTTTCTGGCCACATTGCAAAACTAAGGTGGAAGTGTTCATGTTTAAATCATTTCTTAGTGTTTCAGCTCAAGGCCAACGTTTACATATTATCTTTTCCCTTCTCTATATCTTTTGTAGTTCACAGATGATGGAGAACATCGAGTAGTAGTAGGCAGCCTTGATATTAATCAGTGCCTAAAACTTCCAGAAGAAATAACTGGAATGAGGCCAGAGGTACAAGCTGCAATGTGTACATAAGTTTCAAATTGTCTTATTGTTGATTCTTATAGAGATCTATTCACCCCATTCTTGACCTTCATGCTTTTTCTTACCATCGATCAACAAAAGAAGAGAAACAGAAAAGGATTTGGATTGAAGAACACTAACGAATTGAAATATCCCCACATTTTGATTGATCAGTTGTCAAGAAATAATTTGTTAATTTCTTTATCAGAGTTTCTTTTGAACTGTTTCAAGTTTTAAGGTAAGCAGTTACATGCTATCTGAGTTTGCATTGCATTGATAGGGAATTGGGGCAGACTTTGCAAGGGCGTACCTGAGCAACGTATGTGTGGCAAAGGAACTGCAAAGGAATGGATTGGGTTATGAACTCATCTCAAAGTCCAAAATAGTGGCACAAGACGGGGGTGAGAACTCAGTTTGACTTCCATTTTCTTTCATACCTTCATTGCTCATTGAATTTGCAACTTAATGCTCTGTTGTGGTTTAAAGAGCGGAATTTTCAGCGATGACCAACAATCGAAGTATCAGTATGAAAATATTAAGTGGTCTGTAGTTTGTGCTAAGTGGAGCTTTCCTCAAGTATTCATTATTATCTTGCTAAAGACTAAACCAAAGTTCACTTTCCTCAAGTATTCATTATTATCTTGCTAAAGACTAAACCAAAGTTCATTACCTGTAACTTTGATGATCTGCTGCATAAATTTATTGATTGTGGTTTAGTGTTCTTTAAGCTTGAACAATTTTTATATTTCATAACAATCTTAGACAAGTTTAGCTGCTGACATTTTCACAGGCATAAGTGACTTGTATGTTCATGTTGCCATCAACAATGAACCAGCAAAGAAGTTGTACATGAAGAGTGGTTTCATATACGAAAATGATGAACCTGCATGGCAAGCAAGGTTCCTTGATCGTCCACGAAGGCTGTTATTATGGTTTGGTCTACCTGGTACGCAAAATTACACAATAGTACAATAGTCAACACTATACTACAAGAAATACATTGTTGTAATTGTCAAATAGTCCATGTTAATAGTATTTCAAGTACATTTTTCGTAATTATAGCCTTTTATAGAACTGTTTACCGTTAAATATGCAGCCAGTGGTTGATTAAATTCGTATTTTGAACCTACAGGTAGTTAAAACAGGTCATCCATAATGTTTAAATTCCTTAGCAAGTGCCCTCAACTATAGTTGATGTGTTAATGCAATTTTGGTGGCAAGAATTGATTTTGATTAAAGTACCAATTATTTATAATATCACCATTCGAGATGTGAATGAAACATAAACCTAAAATTGAAAATTTTGAGTGAGTTGAAGGATATAAAGTTTGATAGACAATTCTAAAAAAGTAAAGGCTACAACAGCAACAACAAGAAACATTCCGTTTAAATTTCGTTGAAATTTGGGTTTGAAAACTGAAAAGGTTCAATATTACACAATAAAACAGTAAGTTTTGATGAACCTTTTGGTAAGCAATGGATTACTTATTTTTCCATATATTATTACTAAAGAAAGCATCATTTTACATTAATGGACTCATATTACAAAGCAAAAGATCATATTACATAAATAGACTCATAGTACAAAGATGGCTGTTTTGGAGATTGACTTAGCTTGGATTTTAGTTCATACTAGCTTGAACCATCATTCGATGACTAAGTAAACTTATTTGAGTCATTTCTTTATTGTGCAATCTCATAAACATAAACATTGTTCAATGTTTTAAAAATACAGCCAGAAGTTAAAGTAGTACCATGTTTAAAGTATAAAAGGTTTAATAGATATAAAATTGTCATAAAATAGGTTTAAATTGAATAAAATTAAAAGCTTGAAAATGATTGAAGAAGACTATCCTTAGGTATAAAAAAACTAGAGTTTAATTAAAAAGATTGTTAAATGTAAATTAATCAATTTATTTTGATTTATAAAATTAATTAATTTAAAAATTGACCATTTAATTAATAAATTGACTGATTTTTAACGACAAAAATTATTAAATTAAATCAAACTGAAAAGTTAAAATTAAATTGAAAAATTGAATAGTTTAAGGTTTTATTGTTAAACAGCTTGACCTAAACATTGGTTATTTTCTATTTTGATGATATTGTGTCGTTTCTTAGGGTGGGAAAATTTTACAACACATTTATTAGTTTTGGTGAGTTTAATTTTAGTTCAAGTTTAGTGGTTGACAATCCGAGATTCACTTACAATTTAGTTTAGAATCAAACTCAAAAATTATGCATAAACAAAAGATACTACATTTTTGTTAGCCATTAGGATATAGATGGTTATATAGTTGCATAGAATAACCTCTATGTTAATTTAGGGTAAAGTTGTGTATTACTAGACTTTTATAAATTTCGCGTCTTAGCATCATTTTTACTGAATATTGTTGTTGTTATTATTTTTGCAGTTTAGGATTCTTTCAATGACTGAGAAGCTTCATTTCTGTTTTTTTACAAAATCCAATTTTAACCTTAAACAATCAAGCTATTCGCTAGAGTTAGGATTATATTGAATTATTTGTATAATTAGCAAGTTAATTACCATAATTATTGAAAAAAAAGAACAACCACACGCATAAAAGAAGTAGATGGAGAATCAAGGGTCTTCTTGACACGTGAAATAAGGTTTCGTGATTCCATTAGGTAATTCTATGTAATTAATTATATCAATCTACGGTTTTTATAAACTATGTCCATTGACTTTAAATTCGTTAAATTAATTAGGTCTATATATTTGAAAGAAAGGAAAATAGAAGTTTACTTGTCTTTCTGGTTAGTCCGAAAATATATGACGAAATGTATACTTATTTCATTATTTAATATATTAATCTTTAATAAGACTTACAAATAATTTAATATTTGTGAATAATTTAATTTAATTTAAAATTGTAATTAAACTAAATAAATTAAATTTAATAATTATTAATAAATATAATTAAATTTAAAATATTTTCAAAATATATATATTTCAAAACAATTTTATTCAATAATTAGAATATATTTAAAAATAACTAAAATTTTAATATTTAAATTAATTATTTAATAAAATAATAATTGTTTAATATATATTGTATAAGAGATTAAATAAATTTATTCATTTAAAATAATTTGTCTTTAAGTTTTATCTAATATGTAATTATTATTAGGCATAAAAATATAATTATATTGAAATTAATAATCAAGTTTTTGCTTTTATTTAAAATAAAACAAAACTAAAAACCAAAATCAGAAATTGAAAACTAAAATTAAAATTGAAAACGCAACAAAAAAAAATCGAAACGAACTAATTGTTAGACTATTTAATATCCCATGTGACTTATAAATTTGAGTCTTATGAAAAGCGCCCAAGATAATGATTATTGAATATTACAAGATGGATTTTAAATGTGTCAAAGATCCTTTTCTTCTTTCTTCCAACAATGAACCAACATGATAGTTGGTGAACCAATATGATAGTTGGTGAAAGCATATATAAGTTTTAGAAAACTTATGAATTAAGATTTTGAAGTATTGGAGAAACCGCTAAACAGTTTATGAAGATGAGAGGAAATAAACTTGTATCAAGTAACGTCAACATCTTACAAAACAAAATAATTATGGATGTACAAGTATGAAAAAATCAATCAATCCATAAATATCTATTGTTTGTTGCATTTTTAGAGTATGATTTTCATGTTATTTTCTATATTGCTTGCTATCATACGCTGCACGTTTATTTTGGTTTTGGTTTTGTTCTTTAATTCCCATGCATTTCTGAAACTAATTTTTAATATTAACGCTGGAAATGAAAATGAAAACCAATGTGACGTGTCGAAGAACTGGAATGGCAAATGATTTTCGGATGTTAATAGAATCAATGTTCTAACGTTTTGCAAACTCATTCTCACTACTTAACCGAAACATAATATCTATGAACTGAAACAACACATAGAGGGACACATAAAGAGAAGGTTTAGAGTGAGAAAAATCCATAAGTTTGTTTTTGTTGGTTAACCACCGAATATGTACATGGTGGATGTGAAGATTGCTAACTTTAAACCAAGAGAGGATTCTAGAAAGGAATAAAAAAAATCCATAAAAGAAAGAAGTGGTTAAAAAAAAAGAAAGCAACGTTCTTGAGGAAGACGAGGAAGATGAGCATCACATGTCCAACAGGGAGGACACTGGTGCAGGCAATTGTCTTGGATCCTTTGGGCCAACTAATGGCTCCTTTGGGCTAACTATTTAATGTTTGAGCATACATTAATGGTGCGTTTGTTTGGACCTTTAGGCTATTAGAGAATTAAGATTGGATTCTTAAATGGTTATGACCTAACTTTATAGATTTTAAATTTGGGTTATATTATGCAACTTTGATTATTAAGTAATTAAATTATGGACTTTAACTATAAGTAAAATAATTTTGTGATGGGTCATAATGGATTATTTAATTCATAATTGATTTATTTTCTATGTATAATATAATTTTGAAAATCAGCCATATTATATGTTTTATTTGGTACTTTGAATATTTTATATTATGCAATATTTGGAATTAACTTTTCCTATTATATGTTGAATGTAATACATGACATTAAGGAAATTTAGAATAGTTTGTTGGTCACCAAAGTGATCAAACTAATTAAATTAAATTTTGTCATGTATGATGATTATCTAATTAAATGTTTATTGTATGGAAAGATTGTTAGTCACCAAAGTGGCCTAGCTTGAAAAATATTAAGCATTTAATTGTGATTTGTTCAATTGTTCAATATGATATAATACTAAAATGATATAAAGGTTGAACTGAACAATTGAGATTATTAATTATAAAGCTATGAAGTCACTCAAAGGTGGACCATTGCTTATAATTAATGACATTAAAGGACTTTATCAACATATTTGGTTAATATGATTGTATATCCAAATATAACATGATTGTTGATTATAATATGATTGATTGCCTATTATAGTAAATTATATATATGCATCATAACAGGTTACCACTATATATTTCAATTTCACTAAAAGGAGAATTTAAATGCATAATCAAAGTGTATTAGTTGGTTTGAATCCATTTAGGTTTACTCAAAGCATTAACACGTGAGATATATGTTATATTTGCAGCATCAACTAATTTATTTGCTTTAGAAAATGGGCCTTTCAAGTTCAATGGTCTGAATTATACTGATTGATCCAAACAAATCTAGTTCCAACTAGGTGTAATGGATTTGGATTTAGCTATAGTTTTAGACGTACGTAAGGCATGCAACCATAACTAAGACTAGTTCTGAAGCTGATAAGTCTTATTATGAGGCTTGAGAACGGTCTAATAGGCTGAGATTGAATTTGATGCGGATGACTATAACAGAAAATGTAAAGCCGTTAATGCCTAAAATGGACAATGCAAAGGAGTTTATGTTGAATCTTAAAGAATACTCCCAATCTGATATAGCTGAAAAAGTCCATAGTAGGGACTTTAATGAGTGAGCTGACGATCAAAAAGTTTAATTGGTCACAACCCATTCACGATCATGTAACTCATTTGTCAAACCTAATTGCAAAGTTGAAATCCACGGGTATGGATGTGAGTAAGTCCTTTCTGGTACAGTTCATTATTAACTCCCTTCCTCTAGAGTTTGGTCACTTCCAGGTAAATTATAACATCATTAAGAAAAAATGGAACCTTCAAGAAATAAAGGTCATGTTGGTTCAAGAAGAAGAGAGATTGAAGAAAATAAAGGAACACTTCGTAGCCCATTACTAGAATTAATACATACTGACATCTGTGGCCCATTTGATGTTCCTTCTTGGGGCGGCGAAAAATATTTCATTACCTTTATTGATGATTTCTCACGATATGGATATATTTATCTGCTACATGAGAAGTCTCAGTCTGTGAACATCCTAGAGGTGTTCATTAATGAGATAAAAAGGTAGTTAGATAGAAAAATAAAAACAGTGAGGTCTGATAGAAGTGGTGAATATTATGCAAATTTTGATGAAAGTGGACAATGTCTAGGTCCATTTATAAAGTTTCTTGCCAGTCGAGTCATATGTGCACAATATACAATGCCTGGTACACTACAACAAAATAATGTAGCTGAAAGGCGGAATCGTACTCTTATAGAAATGGTTAGGAGCATGTTAAGTAATATTACTTTACCTTTATCATTATGGATACATGCATTAAAGACCGTTGAGTATATGCTAAATAGGATTCCTAGTACGGCAGTTCCTAAGACACCTTTTGAACTATGAATAGGAAGGAAACCTAGTTTATGACACTTTCACATTTGGAGTTGTTCGGTAGAAATAAGGTTGTATAATCCATATGAAAAGAAGCTTGATGCAAGAACGATTAGTGGTTATTTCATCAGCTGTCCCTAAAAGTTAAAGGGGTATAGATTTTATTGTCCTAACTATAATACGAGAATAGTTGAATCTAGTAATGCTCGATTAATTAAGAATGGTTAAATCAGTGAGTGTGAAGAACCACGAAAAGTGGATATTCACAAGAATCCAGTAGAAACTACTCTAAGACGAGTAGACACTACCATATCAGATGTGATTTCACCGGTTGTTATTCCTCTTGTTGTATCACGAATACACAACATATTGGAACAACAAATTAATGTTCCAATTATACTAATGGAATATATTAATGACGAATAAACTAATGGTGATCATGTTACAAACGATTAAGTAATGTCACAAGACGTAACACTACGAAGGTCTGTAAGGCAAAAAAGACTGACTATTTCAAGTGACTTGAAATTTACTCATTTGAACATAAATGTAACTTGAGCATTGATAAAGATCCAAGCTCGTTCAAACAAGCCATGGAATGTAACAATTTTGAAAAATGATTCAATGCTATGAAAAAAGAGTTAAAATCAATGGATGATAATAATGTCTGAGAATTAGTTAAGTTGCAAGAAGATGCAAAACAAGTGGGTTGTAAATGAGTTTTTAAGACCAAACGAGACTCACAAGGCAACATTGATAGGTATCAAGCCAGACTTGTTGCCAAATGTTACACTCAAAAGGATGGTGTCAACTATAAAGAGATCTTCTCTCCAATTTCAAAGAAGGACTCCTTAAGAATTGTTATAGCACTTGTAGCTCATTATAATTTAGAGGTTCACTGGACGTAAAGACCACCTTTCTAAATTGTGACTTGGAAGAAGAAGTATATATGGATCAATCGGAAAGTTTCGTGATCACAAGAAAGGAACGATTAGTGTGTAAATTAAAGAAGTCAATATATGGACTGAAGTAAGCTTCCCGACAATGGTATTTTAAGTTTAATGATATCATTACGTCTTATGGTTTTGTAAAAAACATCGCTGATCAATGTATCTATATGAAGGTTAGTGGGAGCAAATTCATTATATTAGTCCTATATGTTGACGATATTCTTCTTGCTGCGAATAATATTGTTTTGTTATACGATGTAAAGAATTTTCTTTCTAATAATTTCGAAATGAAAGATATGGGTGAGGCATCCTATGTGATAGGAATAGAAATATTCTGGGATAGATCACAAGGAGTATTAGGATTGTCTTAGAAAGGTTATATCGAGAAAGTATTAGAAAGATTTCAAAAAGAAAAATGTTCCGCATGGATAGTTTCAATTCAAAAATGGGACAAATTTAGTCTAATGTAATGTCTACGAAACGATTTGGAACGTCACGATATGCAGTCTATTCCTTATGCGTCAGTAGTTGGAAGCTTAATGTATGCTCAAACATGCACTTGGCCATATATTAGTTTTATTGTTGGAATGCTAGGAAGATATCAAAGTAATCCTGGAATGAACCACTGGAAAGCTGCAAAGAAAGTCCTTAGATACTTATAAGGCACCAAGGACTATATGCTCATATATAGAAAATCAACCCATCTCGAAGTGATTGGTTACTCGAATTTAGACTATGCTGGTTGTGTAGACTCACGTAAATCTACGTTCGGTTACATGTTTCTACTAGCTGAAGGAGCAATTTCGTGAAAAAGTAGAAAACAGTTCATCATTGCTACTTTTACTATGGAGACTGAATTTGTGCCGTGCTTCGAAGCCACGGTTCATGAATTGTGGTTGCGTAACTTTATCTGAGGGTTTTGTCAACAATATTACCAGATTGTTAAGAATTTATTGTGATAATTCTGCAACTGTATTCTTTTATAAGAATGACAAATACTCAAAGGGTGTGAAATACATGGATTTGAAGTATTTGTCTGTGAAAGAAGAAGTGTAACAACTCAAAGTATCAATTGAGCATATTGGTACTAATCTCATGATAGCATATCTGTTAATGAAAAGCTTACCACCCAAAACATTTATTGGTCTTGTTGAACGAATGGGCCTTATAGATAAGTTCTTGTTAGTATAGTATTCTGACATGTATATATATACATATTATTGTCTTGCTCGAATTGTTATGACACTTGTGAATTCAATTACAGTAGTATGTTTTTACTCACTTACTAGTTATCCATGTTATGTTGTATACAATAATTATTATTTGTAAAATAACAATTACCGAATTACCCACTTACAGTTTGTTGAGTTGAGTTGATTATGTGATACATGGAAGGAATCGGGTTATATAACTTGTGACCGCCATGATCCCATCAACTTAATTCAATTAAGGTTGACTTGATCTATTTTATGTATTGTGTGCAGTTAAAGTTTTATTATTGGATCACCAAGTCGTAACATGGGCTAAGTGGGAGATTGTTAGATTATTTAATGTCTCATGTGACTTATAGATTTGAGTCTCATGAAAAACACTCAAGATAATGATTATTGGGTATTACAGAATGAATCTCAAATGGGTCAAAGTCTCTTTCTCTCTCTTTTCCAACAATGAACTAACATAATAGTTGGTGAACCAACATGATAGTTGATGAAAGGATATATAAGTTTTAGAAAACTTATGAATTGAGATTCTGAATCATTGGAGAAACTACTAAAAAGTTCACAAAGAAGAGAGGAAATAAACTTGTATCAAGTAACGTCAACATCTTACGAAAACAAAACAATCATAAATACAGGTACACAAAAATCAATCGATTCATAAATGTCTTTCACCAATTCCCTATTTACTAAAATTTAGTAACAATCCAAAGACACTTAATTAGAGCCATTTCTTTATTCTTCAATTCCATAATAAACTCGAGAGCTTCAACGATTAGCAGCCTATTTTGTGTTTTGCATTATCTCTGTGTTCTATACCCTACATATCACGAAAAACCAAGATCGTTCAAATGCAGAATATATTGAAATTAAATATGCATTACAAATGTTAAATGATATATCTTTAATAAATTCTAAAAACAGACAAGCAATTGCTAACAATTTAAAGATAAATATTGATATATAAAACATATTTATGCTGAAAATAAATATTATAATATAACAACATAATGTATCTCATGTTATACTGTGTCCCAAAATTTATAGGGTTATATCTAATATCTTCAAGATTAGAATTTATTAGAGTTAAGTGTTAATATTATCAATTTTAAAAATCTTATACATAGTTACTTTTGACAATTTTATTTTAAATTAAAAATCAGCTTTAAATAATTTAACTTTCACAAAATTATTGTAAGTTTAATATAATCGAATTGCTTTAATTTTAATTTCTCAGACTAAATTAACTCTAGATAACTGCCTTTTGAGCCTCTCATAATTCTTTAGCTTGCATAAGCGTACGAATAACAGAGAACTTGTGCCTTACGAAGTGTATTGGATGATAATCTTGCCAGCATCAGGATTAGCAATCCTTGCAAAAGCCTCCTGGGAAAGGTCGCACGGCAATGGCCTGGCGGACAGTAGTCGACTATTGTAATGATTACGCTGCCACGTTTGCAAGCTTGAATGCCATTATTGTTCGTGGCTCCGATGCATCTGACCCTATAACTCTTGCCACAGGCCTCTTTATTGTACCACAGTACATTGCTAGCTGTAACTTGTGGTAAATTTTGTGATTTTTTTTTCTCTAATGTAAATAATCAGTGAAGTGAACTGATTCGGTAATATTAAGAAAAGATCGTCAAACAGACTCTTAAGATAATATTATCATTCTACGTAAAATTTCAGGAAAAGGCGGAGAGGTCACAAACAGTCTCACTTAAAATCCGGCCTCTTAGACAGAAATTACGTGTACGGTGTATTTATCACAACTTAACCCGTGTACACGAAGATGCTGTGAAAAGTCATCCCATTCTCATTTCTTCCCAATATGTGATAAAAATTGAGCCAACAAAGTCAACAATAAACACCAACAAAGTCAACAATAAACAACACAACTATCATCACTCCCTCGTTTTGAAATACGTAACACGAAGATGCTGTGAAAAGTCAACAGCTAATCATTCTTAGTTAAAAATTATCAGATACTAGGTGGCCACAATAAGGGAATTTTATTAGTTAACAGATTTAGATAATCATCTATACTTATGAACATAAGGTGGAGTATAGAAAGTAGCAGTTCCTCGAGCAGCATATGCAACTGAAACAAGGCACAATGCCAAGTTCAAGGAAATCAAGACTTGCATAAGCATTCCCATGACTCTTCTCTTCTTCTCCTTGATGTTGTTTCTTTTCTGCTACTACTATATATGTTCGATCTTTGCTGGTTGATGATGGGAGACTTAACATCTCTTCCCTTTTATAGGGAAAGATTTAGCCGACTCCATAGCTGCCAATTTGTATCGATGGCTATTCCCTAATAGAGCCAGACATTACGGTACAATTTAATCATAGAGTTGATCACATTTGTACATTTTTGTTTAATTTTTAAAGAAATATTAAAAATTTCTTTTGTACATATGTCAAAGGTATAGTATAATTATACAATTGAATTTCTTATATAAAAGATATTTTTTTCAAGTTTTGAAATTTCTACTAATTAATGTGCATGTTACATGTTAATTTTGTCGAGACTGAGGATGGCCGCCTAAGCATGCAAGTCGTCGGCGAACTAATATCGTGAGCGTGGATTCGTCGTTTTCTTCTTGTAAGGGTTGGGCATTCAATTGATGTCTTTGTCCTTAGCCACATGTTCCGTGCTCGTTTGCAATTCATCAAATTAAATTAAACATTTTGTTATTCACTACTTGAGAGTGCAATTACTCTTTTTGTTGCTTCCTCTTAGATTTTCTTGATAGAATTCAATAAGCTTGTAATTCATGTTTGTGAATTTTGATGCTATTAATTTCTTATGTTATGATCGACACATCAAGCTCCTTTTCAAAGTAAGGCATGTTAGTTTTTATTGAATTTCTTCATTAACAATCAAATGTATTATATGTTAGATTTTGAGACTTACGCCTTTATAATTTACAGAAACGACAAACACATAAAGGCAAGATGAAAATGCTCTTCTAAAAAGATACACGGTAGTGTAGAGTGTCCGTGAATTACACATTTGTGGATTAATTGTATAAATCTCTAGAATGGTGTGAAGAAATGTGTGAAGAGTGATGACATATAAGATCGTGTACACACACACGTGTGGATGACATACATGGCCTGTGTGTAACAACTGTATAGATCTCCATAATCGTATAAGTTCATGACTCAAGTGAAACTGAAGATAGACAATTACTTACACGGTCGTGTATATGATCATGTATGTTGTAGAAAACCTAATTTGGAATATAAAAGAGTAGAAGACATAAGTTTGTTTATTAGGAAGTGCAAAAACACAAAAAAAACAAAGAAAACAAAGAGAAACTAAGTAGTTTATGATGTTCACCTTGTTTGATTGATTTTCAAATCGCGTCGTGAGTTTGTTGATTTTCATATTAGCTTTAATTTCAATCTTGAATCTTTGTTGTTATAGGATGAGAGATTAAATTTTGTAAATTCTTATTTATAATTAGTGGATTTACTTGTGCTTTTAATCTATAGTTTTCCTTCTATTTTGGAGAGTTTTTCTTATCAACCTTTGTATTTATTTCTTTATTAAATTTTTTATTTTTTCATTGATATTATCTTATTAAACTTAACTATAGTGCTTTGTTGCTAGGAGTAAGTTTACCATAAAGAGGTTTGTATTTCGCTCCGACATGTAATGTGTTATATCATTATCATCATCATCATTACATTCAGTCCGAAGTTTCACAATGAAGTGGGGTCTGGAGAGGTCTGATAGTACACAACCTTACTCATACATTATAAAAAATGTTGTTTCTGGTAGACCCACATATAATGTGACAGAAAAATAGAGATGCAAGTTAAAAGAGTAAATAAGTTAAAAAAATAACATTTTTTTTTTCCGGGTAATGATGACTTCCTTGGAATGAAGAGCAATAGATGTGCTTATTCTTTTGTTATTACTTAGGAAAGGATCATATTAATTGCATAAATAGACCCCTACTACAAAGGCCGTAAATAGTTGTTTTAGATTTTTATTTCACGCTGGCCCTCGCACCATCTGATGTCTTATTATTTTGATCTCTGTCACTTGCATGCCTTCACTCTATATCCTGAAAACAAGAACATCAAACAATAACGAAGAAGATGCCAAATAGGAACTTGGGGGGTCTACAATTAAACAAGTAGATTAAATTAATAGATTTCAGGCTTACTGATTATATTCAATCCGAACTTTGCCAGCATCAGGATTAGCAATTCTTGCGAAAGCTTCTTGGGAGAGATCAAGGGTTGCAGCGCAGCCTGGTGGACAGTAGTCGACGATTGTAACATCAACACTACCACCCTTGCATGGATTAGGAGTGGCGTTAGTACCACCGATACAAGTTACCCTATATCTCCTCCCACATGCTCTGCCATTTTCGAACACCGCAGCGCTTGCAGCTGCGATCATCACTCCCTTGTTTTCATTACCATAGCATGAAGATGCTGCATGTCAAACATACCCCTTAATATTCATAGGTTTGCAGGATAGTAATAGTATTACAGGTGTGTAAAACATTTATGTGTGTACTTACGGACGGGAGATCGAGTGTAGAAAGTGGCAGTCCCCTGCGCGGCATTAACGACTGACGCAAGGCAGCAAATCGCAAGAATGCCAACCATCAAAACCACGATCTTGTTAGCCATAACAACTGTTAAGTTTTATCACTGCGTTTGTTGCAGAAGGGTAACCTGTGTTATCTCGGGACCACGAAACAGTGGTTTCGTGTTATCTTTTAGTAGCATTAAAATGCGTAGTGCTGAGCCGCCCCTCCCCTGGGATCCCAAAAGGCATTAACGGTAGTTAACCCAAAAGAAAAAAAAATGCATACCGATTCTTGATCATCCATCGGCGACATCTTTTGACCTAAGAAACTGATGAAAATAATAAATTCTTTGATAAAGAGATTATTGGTCGCTCAAATTAGGCTGACTTTTCTTCATTCCAGAAACTGTAGTTGTTGCCTTCGAAAATGTGTAGCTCGTCGTAGCTGTCTTTGATCAATGCATTGAAAATTATGCTGATCTTGCAACAATAAATGTATTGGGGAGTTGTCTATTTTGCAATGACTTTACACAGAAGTCGCGCCTAACACTTGAAAGTTTAAATATTCCAAATTTTAGGCTGTAAGCAGAGGCTTATTTTTCCTAGTAAATAGTTAAATTGGGCATATTCGATATATTTTAAACATGCGAGGTAGTTTACCAGTTGAAGAAGTTGTAGATTAAGTGAATCGTCAACCTTTTTCTATCGAAGAGATAAAACAAACGAAAAAGAAACTATGTCAAAACCTAAATTTTCTCTTGATATGGGTTCAAAATGGGAGAAAATGTTGCATCACTACAAGAAAACAGGACATTTTGCGACGTTTTTAAAACGTCACAAAATGTCCAAAAACGTCGCAGAATGTATTATACGACGTTTTAAAAAACACCATAAAAAACGTCAAAAAATGTAGTATAAGGAAAAGGTTTCTGCAACGTTTTATGTAAAACGTCATAGAAAACGCTGACATTTTGTGACATTTATGAAAACGTCATCGAAAGTTTCGACAATCCGTAACGTTTTTAAAAAACGTTGCTGAATTTCTAACATTCCACGACGTTTTTAAAGCGTCACAGAATGTTAAGGAATTTACGATGTTTTTTTTAAAACGTCACGAAATGTCTTTCGTGACGCTTTTAGAAACGTCGCGGAATGTCTTCCGTGAAGTTTGTATTATTTTTTAATTATTATTTTCCCTTTTTAAAAAAATCACATTAATTTAATAATTTTAATTTAAATAATTATTTTTAAAATACAATTTTTAATCTTATTTGTTTAATAAATATTTAATATCATTTATAAATTTTACTTATTTAATAATTCTTCAATTTTTTAACATATCATTAATTTTAATAATGATTCATGTATCACAAGAACATGACGAAATGACTTCAGTGTATTAAACATATTATTTAATTGAACAAATCCCATCGATAAATATAAGTATTTTAACTAAAAGTTTAACCATTTACATGTCTTGATTGTTCAAAATGTTCCAAAAGTAAAGAATGTAAGGTAAAAACAACTCTGATATATAAAACTTTGGCAACACTAGCTCCCTTGCCCTTCTTCCTCTAGATCTTCTTCATATAAGCTAATAATAAGACGTCAGATTGTCTTATTTTTTTGTAGTATGTTTAAATACATAATCAACATGTCATTCCAAGTGTTTGTTATTCCATGTAAGCACCAATGCATACAGTCATCATGTCTGTTTCCACCGGCTGTTGATAGATGGGCATCTGCCCTAAACTCACTCATACGAGTTATATCCATTATATGAAAATTAGACCTCTCAGTTGTCTTGAATACATGCTGATTCACCAGACGTGATTCCACACTTGTCCCATTGTTCTTCACAAAAAATAGCTCTTCAACCTGAAAGGAAAATTCATAATTTGACAGTTTTTCATAATATTGCAGTATACAAGTCAAACCAACAAAGTATCTAACAATGGGTTGACATAGAAAAAAATATTTTCAAAGGAAGGCAGCATCGTATATCCTCTGAAGAAGATGGAACTATACATTCAAATGCATAACTCTAATGGAACTTACATGATGAAGCAACAATGTCTGTAATCGAGGCAAAGCAACAATGTCCATCAAACTCAATGCCTCGTCAAAGCAAACTTCAGTAGCTACTAGAGGGATCACCGATTGACCATCTTCAAAACAAATCATGGGCGACTTTACGGGATCAAATTTCGAAGGAGCTCACCACCTACCGTTAAGTAAGCAGAGAAAACAAACATGAAACTCAAGTCCTGAACTGATTATGCATATACAAAATTGACCACATGACACCAAATCAAAGACATCGAACTCCAAATAAATCCAGGGGATACAAAACTATTGAAAAAAATTATGTTAATTACAAAGTGCATGACTCATAAACATCTAGCCAAATAGATTGGCAGCTAGGCCCAACCAAAATTAGCTCGTATGTGCATGGTATAAAATTAGAACACCATGGATTTACATGTTCAGCACCTAAGCAAGTAGCAACCTAGAAACACAAGTGGCCATCATGTGAAAAAAGATAATGTAGCACAAGAAATTATTTAAACATGCCACTGCAATTCACATTAATAGTATCTTTATCTTTAAAAATCCACAAGCAAGAATCGGTAAAGTATAAAACCCACACATATATCCAACATATCAATAAATTCTCAGTACCCAGCCTTTCAATATCTCCCGGCAAGTGCTGTCATATCTCTAGCGTCTCGGGTCTAGTTTGTAGATCCGTGATCCATCAGAGAAGTCACAGGTGTTAGAGAACAGAGACGAGTGGTGATGCGATTAGAACTGGGGTTAAAAGTGAGGGGTTTGTTTAGAGAGAGAGAGAGGGCCTTTTAGAGAGAGAAAGAAGGAAAACGGAGATGAAGAAGGAGCAACGCTGCTAGAGTCCTTTGGGTGGGAAGACAGCAGAGAGAAGAAACCAGAGAAAAATCGGGGAAGAAGAAACGTCAGAGAAGAGAAAGTGGGAAATGAACATGCGAGATGAAATTTTAAATATTAATTAAATGGTCAGCCTTGCTAGGCTCGCCCTCGCGAGACTAGCCATATTCTTGACTTCTCGCAAGGGCGAGCCCTCGCCCTCGCGAGGCTGCCAATTCCTCTTACTATTATTCTTATAACTTATTATTCTTATTATTATTATTTTGTAAATAAAATTATTCGATTTATATAATAACAAGAAATTAAAGTATTATGAGGAACGATTTTTGGGTCCAAAATTTATACTTTCTAGTTTGATTTGTAAAATTTTGATCCAATTCTTGATTTAAGCTGATAGGATTGTCAATGTCATAGCATCAAGAAATTAGGTTGTGAAGCTTTCATACAGCTTATGAAAATTTTGATATTAATTTTAGATTTAGGTATTTTATAGAAATATATAGTATTTGAAATTAAATTAATTGAAGAAATATGTTGCCAATGCAACCTCTCTTGTGAAAATAATTTAACTTAGATTGTTAAAAAGTTTTATGTGTATGTTATTCATGTGAATATGGACTCACCCAAAGGAAAGTTTATATTTAGCCTGAATTGCATATACACTTGTATGGGTAAATGCATGACAATTATTTAGTATAATATGTGAACATTAAATCGGTCTAACGAAAGGTTCATTATTTGACATGCCTTATTGCCAGTATTTGATCACTACACGAAGGTACCACTTACAAGTTAGTATTTCAGTCCAAATACTAAATATTTATGTTGTGCAAGGTATCTTGTGATGGGGCCCTGTTATTTTCTGTATATAATTAATTTGACATATTGTAGTGTTGTTATGTGAGTAATTAGATTTTGTTTATTTTTTGATCTCTGTTCAGTTCCTGGTATAAATTATTATTATTATTATTATTATTATTATTATTATTATTATTATTATTATTATTATTATTATTATTATTATTATTATTATTATTATTATTGTTGTTGTTGTTGTTGTTGTTGTTGTTGTTGTTGTTGTTGTTGTTGTTGTTGTTGTTGTTGTTATTACTATTATTATAAATCCATAAATAAATAATTACATAAATAACAACAGTTAATAATAATTTCAATTTAATAATGTTATGAATAATAATAGACAATTTTATTTCAAATAATACATTTATTTATCATAAGTAATATACCGAACTACAAACCTAATCATAATAATCACATAAATAAAATAATTATCATTTATAAATTTAAAATATTAAAAGAAAATTTATTTTATTAATATAAATAAATAAAGTTAAATTAATCACCTCAAGCAGGGTGAGGGCTCACCCTCGTGAGACTGCCAATTCCTCTTACTATTATTCTTATAACTTATTATTATTATTATTATTATTATGTAAATAAATTTTTTTTGATGTGTTATAATTTTGAAATTATATATGGTTATTATTATTATTATTAATATTATATATTGGTCATTATTATTATTATCCTTTATATGATAATAATAATAATAATAATAATAATAATAATAATAATAATTTAAAATTCCTTTTGATATTTCATTTATTTTGATTATTATTTCGCTTTTATAATTTTATTTCCAAAAGTACTCTTTAATAATAATAATAATAATAATTATTATTATTATTATAAATCCATAAATAAATAATTACATAAATAACAACAATTAATAATAATATCGAATTTAATAATCTTATGAATAATAATAGACATTTTATTTCAAATAATACATTTATTTATCATAAGTAATATATCGAACTACAAACCTAATCATAATAATCACATAAATAAAATAATTATCATTTATAAATTTATAAATATTAAGAAGAAAATTTATTTTATTAATATAAATAAATAAAAGCCAGCCTCGCGAGGGCGAGGGCGAGGGCTCGCCCTCGCAAGGCTGGCTTTTATGGTCAGCCTTGCGAGACTAGCCATATTTTTGGCATCTCGCGAGGAAAAACGTTTATTACCTGGCCTTTCTCGACGTTTAACTCTCCATAACGTCAGGGTTACCATTTTACGACGTCTTCCTAACAAAACAATGTCAAACACTTCGTTTTTTCACGACGTCTGTATACAACGTCGCCGAATCTTTGCTCTTTTTGTGACGTCTGGAAAGACGTCACAAATGTCTCCTACATTTCGCGACATCTTCTGGGAAGATGACGTGAAATGCATGTTTTTGTTGTAGTGCATATGCTAGTCTTAAGCTAACTTGGCAATTAAATTGCAACACATAAATGTCAAGATTTTAATCAAACTATTACTATCACAAAGATACAAACTTCGTTTAGTATGAGTAATTAACTGAAACATTAGCACGTCAAAGTTGAGTAATTCAAACCATTCTTAGCTAATGAACGCACGTAAGACCACTTTTACTCAAAGCCAGTTTGACACATGTAACACACAAAGTAACAAAGATCTTTGTATTCTATAATTCCATTTTGTAGAATTCATAGTCATTCTTCATGAAAAAAATTTATGAAAATAATAAATTCGTTGATACTCTCTCAAACACTGGAGTGACTGGACTGAAGCTTACCTTACACTGACTTTTCTTCATTCTAGAATCTGTGGTTTTTGCTTTTGGATTGTTATTGGTAAGTTGTGTTATTTTTCTGGGTCTAAAATAGATAAAATTAAACTAATCGTGTACGTTTAAAACATGAATTAAATTAACTAAAAGTTAATTTTCAACTTATCTGGTTCACCAAATAACGTTCATTATAAAAGAAATACATAAAAGTCTATTTTATATCCAAATTAAAATCACAAAGACACAAAATTGATTTGGATGCTTCACTTAGTAGATAGGGTTAAGCAAACCAAACTGCATAACAATATATATGTAAAAGACAAGATAAAATGGCACTCATCAAGTATTGCTATAGAAAGCATCACACTGCGAGAAGGAGGAGGAGAAGAAGAAGAAGAAAAAGAAAAATAAGCTCCATATCGGTTGTTCAATTTTTTCTTAGCTAAGAAATTACGCAGAACCATCTTTGTATTTTGTTTCCCCATTGGGAGTTTAACAAGCTAATCATCAAATAAGAGTTACCTTATGAATGTTCGTTATAGGGGTCACTTATTGTCCTTGACAGCATCATTTATTCTTCAATTTTGTGGACTCCACTAAACAAAACTGCAAAACCTTACGGCATGTTTGGTTCACATAAATAAGAATTATACTCCTAGTATATTCTTAAAATTTAAATAATTCTTTATTTGGTTAGTTAAAATAATAGAATACCTAATCATAAGATTAAGTATTCCTCAATTTTTAAAAATAGCTAAAGATTTTGGTGATCTTTAGCTATTCCAAGAATATAGTTATTTGTTGAAAAAAAATTTATCCTTCGCGTTTCTTCTTCATTCTCACCTCCGTAAGAAAAATAAGAATAATAATAAAATTAATAATAATTAATAAGAAGAAATATAAATTAACAATAATAAGAAGAAAATAAATAATAATAAGAAATTTAATAATAATAATAATAAGGAATTTAATAATACTCTACAACAAAAATGACATACAAGAATACTAGACAAGAACACTTTTGACAATATGTTATAAAATACCTATCTATGGTAACATTATATCTTAAAATGTTATGATTCTTAATGTGATAAGTAATACTTTTGATTGTATAACATATAATTCATCATTGATAACAATTTTTTAAGTGTTACTAAACATTATAAAAGGTTACTATTTTAAGATGTTACCAAAGTGATGTAAAATAATGACACTTTATATGAGTTACTTTAATAATAAATTTAGAGCACTTTATATGAGTTATCTTAATATCATAAAATAATAACAATAGATTTAAGTTACTTTAGTAATGTAAAATAATAACATTTCATATAAGTTACCCTAGCAAATGTAAAATAATTACACTTTAGAAAAGTTACCATAATAGTGTATTATAATAACATTATGTATGAGTTACTTTATTAATAAAATAATAACAATTTATATGAGTTATCTTAGTTATGTAAATTAATAACACTTGATATAAGTTACGTTAGTAATGTAAATCAATAACACTTTATATGAGTTACTTTAATAAATGTAAACTAATAACACTTTAGAAAAGTTATTATAATAGTGTATTATAATAACATTATGTATGAGTTATCTTAGTTATGTAAATTAATTACAATTTATATAAGTTACGTTAGTAATATAGATCAATAACACTTTATATGAGTTACTTTAGTAAATGTAAAATAATAATACTTTAGAAAAGTTATCATAATAGTGTATTATAATAATATTATGTATGAGTTACTTTAATAATAAAATAATAACAATTTATATGAGCTATCTTGGTTATGTAGATTAATAACACTTTATATAAGTTATGTTAGTGATGTAAATCAATAATACTTTATATGAGTTACTTTAATAAATGTTAAATAATAATACTTTAGAAAAGTTATCATAATAGTGTATTATAATAACATTATGTATGAGTTACTTTATTAATAAAATAATAACAATTTATATAAGTTATCTTAGTTACGTAAATTAATAACACTTTATATAAGTTACATTATGTTAGTAATAGTAATGTAAAACAAAAGCAAATAATTAACTTAAATCAATGAAATATATACCAAAAATTGAGAAAAATGTAACTTAAAGTTAGTTTAGAGAAACCACGATAAAGTTGTCACACCAATAGATATTTACAATCATCTCTTACATAATTAACTTCCTTACTATCATCATGGACGTTCATATCTCGTGCAGTAACATATTCTGACCAATACATGAAATCCTCATCCTCATTATACATGCTCATGCCATGCACGAGAAATTCAATTTCTCTTATTGGTATAATATTAATTTGAAATAATATTAAATTGGATCATAACTTATGTATTAAAATTTTAATCATTTAATGATATTAAGATTGATTTATATATGATTTATTGACATAATTAATTAATAATATGTTAAATTAAACAATTATAAAATAAGGTGAATGATATAAAATTTTATATAATTTAATTATCTTTATTTAAACTTCTCAAAATTTTTAATTTTTAAAACATACATATCTGGTTAAACTTTTGAAATATATGGGATATGTGACACAATTTAAATTTAATACGAAATAAAACAAATTAGATTTAAATTAATAAATTAGATTTAATTATTATTTTAAGTTCAATTTAATTATTTTAAGTCAAAATTAATAATTAAATTAGGTAAGATTTTATTGATTTATATATAATATTTATTTAATATTTTCCATTATTTTTTAAATAAATTGAAAAATTTTTATGAAAAATAGAAAATTTAAAGATTAAGAAAATTTTATTTAAAGAATAAATATTCAATTAATTAGTTTCTATTTTATATTGTCACAATAACCTAACTATAACTATGGCCATAACTATTCGTAATTTAGTGCTAATTTTTTTGTGACTAACTATTTTTGTCATCTCAAATGCGATATTTTTTTAGTTCCAAGACAATTGATTGACACAATTGTTTAGATTATCTGTGATGATTTATATTTTTGTCACTAATACAATGATAATTTTGATAATTTAGTATCTTTCACAGTTAAATTGTCACTATTAATATATTAATAGTGTTAAATTTTATTTTATCACTAAATTTTGTCAGTAAAAACCTATGAATTTTGGGGCCAAAATAATTTTTACGGGAATTAATTGCGATTGTGACAAAACATATGTTGGTAACTAATATATTTTTTGTTGTAACAAAACATAGTTAATTTGGTCACTAATATTTTTTTCTTATTGTGACGAAACGGTTTATCGTCACACAAATTTAATTTATCTTAATCAAATTGAAACAAATAAATTTAATTAACATTTTCCTTAATTACTTAAGAAAATTAATTTTAAAGAGCCTACTTAAATAAATTCAATCTAATTGAAACTAATTACTATTCATTTTAGAACAACTTTTCTGAAATTAAATTAGAAATCAATAAGTTATTAATCTTAATCATATTAAGAAAAATAATTACTTCAATTTTGGAATTTGGTCGGGTCGGTCGTATTGGGTTCGGACTCACCAAAACGAATTCATGGTAATGATCGTTCCATTATTTAAAGATCAGTTTTATGCCTAGGTCAAGCCCAAGTTTAGCCCACGCCCTCCTACCATCCGTAAAAGCGAAATCTCCTATACAAACACGTAAAGCACCTAAACTTAATCAGAAAACCATATATATGATAATTCTCCATAATTGAGCGACGAAAATCATAACCTAAATTTTTCTCTCGCGTTCATCAACCTCACCTTCACCAAAAAGACCGACTTGAGCGTCGGAGGCTTAATCTATACAACCCTCGATAAACTTTCTTTGTTTTAGAGATCTTCACGCTTCGATTCATCACGAAAGAATTAAACTTATGGATCCAACGACATCGCTCGGGCTTCAAACCAAAATCAGCGTAACCGAATTAAAATTGATTTTAAGACAAATTTAAAATTTTTATTTGATAATATGTCTTAGAATACTCTATTTTATCAAACCATTCTTTTTCTAAGTCAGAATATCCTATTCCAATCTTAAAATAATCTTATCATTAAGTATATATACTAAGGACGAATCCAACCATAGTTTTTCTGTTAATGCTTATAATTGAAACAATCGCGGTGGTCAGGTTTTGGCGTGCTCGGCGGAGATCTGGAGCGACACTGAGAGGGTGGTCAAGTCGACTCGAGTTCTAGTGGCAAGTGTTTGTTTCAATTGGGTGAGAGTCTGAGTCAGGTCGGGAAATACGAGTTTTGGGATTGGGAGGAGCCCGTGCATGAAAGGCTCACGTTGCGGGTGCAGTAGAGAGCTCGAATAGGGGCTTGCCAGCGTATTTGGTTCGCTCGCAGACGTTGAGGGCGGCTCAACGGAGTTCGTCATGGTTGGAGAGGGAGCAATGAAGAAGTTTTGGCTATTATTTCATTTTATTTTTCTACAGATCTTTGGGAACAACAATGAATGACGCTTTAGGTTGTGGGATTCTCGTGTGGAGCACGTGTGGGTGCTTCTCCCTTCAGATCTGATAGTGTCGAGTGGGTGCTTCTCATTGTCTATGGTAACAACCCTCTCCTTTTCGATTTCGTTAGGGAAAATGTTATTCATCTCCTTTTCTCGATCTGCTATTGTACTCTCCATTTTCTTCTTTTCCCATTTGTTACTTTCACTTTCTTCTTTCTTTTTTTTTAAATTCTAGATCTTTTCCCATTTGTTAATTTTCTCCTTTCTTGCTTTCTTTTTTTCCTTTTTTTTCTTGGTTGGGTCTCTTGATGCTTGTCTGTTGCTGGTGAGATCGCTGCCTCTCTTAGAACTGGAGATAGTGGCCCTTTCCATGTTGGATAATTGCCAATTTGTTGAATTTCAGGTCAAATTCTTCAAAAAGTTCGAAACTTTATGCTTAAGATATTGCTTTCTTTATCACGATCCATTGCTTATGTGTGTGTATTCTGAATTCTTAACTGCGTATGTCTACGGAGGCAACATTCGAAGTCCTTCCTAGACTTAATGAGATCAAATTTGGCAGTGGAGTCATTGATGAACTATTGTTTTTGGACATGCCACGGGAATGTAGATTTTCTTCTGGAGTAATGATACTGGAGTATGGAAAAGCAGTTCAAGAGAGTGTTTATAAGTAACTTCATGTTGTTTGTGAGGGTCAACTTGGTATTATATTCTCCCACGACTTAAAGGTTACTAAGTGTATTTTGCCACAGCCAGTTTTATCTCTGACAGAAGTCCTTAAGGTAACGTACTAGTACTATTATGTATTACAGATCTTGTCTTGGGAATTTTGTGCATGGCGCCATGAAGAACTTTTTCCACGAAGGGTTGTTGCACCTCAGGCATAGATTTTGATTCTTTATTTCTCTTGTTTTATTTTTTTATTGCCTTGGATTATGCTTGTGAGAACAGAGGTTGACAGCTGGTAATCTTGATTAATTGACAATTCTTTAAGGATCAAACTATTAAATGGATTTATTAGTTGGATAATCCTTCAATATCAGATCCTGCATAATTTGACCTTTACTATTATTAGAAGTTTGCTGTCTAGCCCACCATTTAAATGTCAAGTGACTCTATGCCTAAATTCAAATATGTTTAGAAATTGTGGATAAAACCTCCAAAATTCTCTGCTGCTCTTTCAAGCCATTTACTTAACAAGGGTCTTATAAATCATTAGTGCTGCCAATTTTCTTCCACGAAAAAGCTAATATTTTGAGATCCCTTTGCAGGTAAATCAATTCGTTCAAGTTGCACAAAAATGTCAAAGTATGATTGCTGAAACTAGGACCGATGGAGTTTCTCAACAGGATTTGCAGACAAACAGTAATATGTATGAATTAAACAGTCATTCTCATTCCTTTTTTTGTGAGATGCTATTGAATTTGTTGTGCCTGGAGCTAGATGGTCTGGCTGTAGTTTTTTATATGAATGTAAAGATTTGACATGAAAGGGGGTGATGACCAGTCCTTCGCTTGTAATTAATATCAACTTGGAAATTTATGTTGTTGCATATTCTTAAGCTTATATAAAATCTTGACTGGTGAAAAGTATTAAAGTGAATTATGAGTGCTCAAGTTGGGTAGGGATGGGTACTGTCCTTAAGAAGAGTTTTTGAAGACTATTGTCTTGCATTATATGGGTATACATAAGAATATTTGAAGCATACTCTTTTTCCAGCAGTTGTAACTATGTAACCTGCAACTCTTATTATAATGTCGCAGCCATGTTTGCTTTTTATGGGACTGCTTCAAGATATTTTAGCTTCTCTAATACTTGGTTCAGTGACTGCCTATTACTGTTATAGTATCTGCCTATACTATGATTTTAGGTTAATGGAGTTTACTTTAGTTTTTGGTTTGCACAGGACTTGGATGCTACTAATAGAATTTCTAACACAATGTCAATTTTTTGAAGGGTCTTGACTACTGGTCGCCAGCTTTCTAGGAGTTTGGAGTTACGATCACTAAATGATTTGGGCTTTTCAAAGAGATATGTCAGATGCTTGCAGGTTAGATTTAAGGTTTTTTTTGGGTTCTTGATTTGTTAATGTGTTCTTCATTTTCTTCAGGGCGTGAAACCTGCTTCCTTAAATAAGGTGAGCGATCCACAAATGAAGGACTTCATTGAAAAATGTTTGGCTCCAACTTCTGAGAGATTGCCTACCAATGAGCTTCTTAAAGACTCTTTCCTCCAGTATTTCCAAACACTACAAAAAAAATGGTATATAGTAACATTAGACAGTAACACTTTTGACAATATGTTATAAAATACCTATCTACGATAACATTATATCTTAAAATGTTATGATTCTTAATTTGATAAGTAACACTTTATGATTTTATAACATATAATTTATCATTGATAACAATTTTTTTAAATGTTACTAAACATTATAAAAGGTTACTATTTTAAGATGTTACGAAAGTTATGTAAAATAATGACACTTTATATGAGTTACTTTAATAATAAATTTATAACACTTTATATGAGTTATCTTAATATCATAACATAATAACAATTGATTTGAGTTACCTTAGTAATGTAAAATAATAACATTTCATATAAGTTACCCTAGTAAATGTAAAATAATAACACTTTAGAAAAGTTACCATAATAGTGTATTAGAATAATATTATGTATGAGTTATTTTATTAATAAAATAATAACAATTTATAGAGTTATCTTAGTTATGTAAATTAATAACACTTTATATAAGTTACGTTAGTAATGTAAATCAATAACACTTTATTTGAGTTACTTTAGTAAATGTAAAATAATAAAATTTTAGAAAAGTTATCATAATAGTGTATTATAATAACATTATGTATGACTTATCTTAGTTATGTAAATTAATAACAATTTGTATAAGTTACGTTAGTAATATAAATCATTAACATTTTATATGAGTTACTTTAGTAAATGTAAAATAAAACACTTTAGAAAAGTTATCATAATAGTGTATTATAATAACATTATGTATGAGTTACTTTATTAATAAAATAATAACAATTTATATGAGTTATCTTAGTTATGTAAATTAATAACACTTTATATAAGTTACGTTAGTAATGTAAATCAATAACACTTTATATGAGTTACTTTAGTAAATGTAAAATAATAATCCTTTAGAAAAGTTATCATAATAGTGTATTATAATAACATTATGTATGAGTTATCTTAGTTATGTAAATTAATAACAATTTATATAAGTTACGTTAGTAATATAGATTAATAATACTTTATATGAGTTACTTTAGTAAATGTAAAATAATAACACTTTAGAAAAGTTATCATAATAGTGTATTATAATAACATTATGTATGATTTACTTTATTAATAAAATAATAACAATTTATATGAGTTATCTTAGTTATGTAAATTAATAACACTTTATATAAGTTATGTTAGTAATGTAAATCAATAACACTTTATATGAGTTACTTTAATAAATGTAAAATAATAATATTTTAGAAAAGTTATCATAATAGTGTATTATGATAACATTGCGTATAAGTTACTTTATTAATAAAATAATAACAATTTATATAAGTTATCTTAGTTATGTAAATTAAAAACACTTTATATAAGTATCATTCCCCTCCAGCACAGCAAAAGCAGCCTTTGCTGATCAAAATAAGAATATAATTTCGTTATGGCAAAAATTGTCCACCCATTTCTGCCTGTCATAGAAGCATGAAATCAAAATTGTTAAAACTTGAAGAGAATGAAGAAAGTTAATAGGAAGAATGGGGGCTCTATACAAGGGTCACTAACCTGACTGAGAAGGGTAAAAGATCTGCCTTGTTAACAAGATGTAGTGTCTTTTTATGCTCATCAATCTCTCTAGCATATGCCTAATTTGTCATAGGATTAAAGTTAACCATCACATTAAATAATACATAAGGTAAAACAAGAAATACACTATACATTCAAGATTGACTAGAATATCATATGTAAGCCAACAAAGCATTTGTCAAATAATAGAATAATATTATATTACATTTCATTTCATTAATAACTACTAAATCAAAGATAACCTAAAGCTTCTCTAATCATGTGGCTAGCTATTAGAAACAAACTTAAAACTAAAAGTCAATGGTAGGATAGTGTATACTCTATTTGTGTATTTTGCAAAATGACAATGGAGGATAATCACTTTTTTATTTAAAGATTCTCTAAAGTGATCTGGAGCAAGATAGTAAATTGCATTGCAAGAGAAATCTACATGTATGAGTGAGATCAAAAATTGAGATGGGTTATTGGACACTCCAATTAAGGTATGCCTAATGAAATATTTCACAAGAATGCTTTCACCATTACTTCTACACACTTTGGAAAGAATGGAACAACATAATGCTTAAGTAACAACTAGTAGATAAGATTGTTAGCTGAATTAGATCAAAGAATATGCAAAACATTTTCTTAGAGGGCACAAAACTTAGATGGAAGTCTTAATCAGTTTAGAATGTCGATATGGTTACAATGTTTTACATATTTTGATTTTACATTCTCTATATAATTAAATTATAGTTAATGCAATTTATTCACACAAAAAACTTTACAAGGGTATTATATAACTCATGAAAACAAACTTGAGAAACAAATATGTGAAATTATTTGAACAAGTATTAAATGTTTAAAAAATGAATAAATAATACAAGAAAAACCAAAAATAAAATTGAAATATTATACGTATAGACGATGTTCCTTCATCAGAAATGTTTCAAACCTCCCCTTCTCTTCTTTTCCACCGCCACTCTCAAAACCTAAAACTCCTGCTCATTACGAACACTGGTAATTGTTAGCTAAATACCATAATTGAAAACTCTTTTCATCGGACGTTTGGTTTGGGTGCTCTGCAACAATGGGGAAGAACGAGAAAGCATGGCTAGGAAAGGCTTTGGTCAAGCATCACAACCACATGATTCAACAGTCCAAAGAGAAAGGTCGTTTTTACAAGTCCCTCCACAAGAAGGTTTTGGGGTCTGTCACCGAAGTATCCGACATCGACGCCATTATCGAACAGGCTGAGGAGGCTAATCCTCTCTTCTCCCTTCAACACCTCGCCCCTAATCTCCCTATCAGCATGTATGCCCTGCTCTTTAATTTGAATTCTCTGTTTCTTTGTCTAAAGTTTGGAAGTCAAAAAACGCGGGGAACGTGTTAGGTTTTAATGGGCAGAAAACGTTTTTAACAGGGGAGTTTTTAATTGGGAGGGGGAACACACATCGCAGCTCCAAAGCTTGACTCGAGGAGACTAGGGATGTTAGAAGACGTCGCACGTTGGGAGCCTGAACGCTGGGAGTTCTTAGTCAGGTTTGATTGAGTTTTTGTTGTATTTTTCAGATCCCGCTATGTCTTTGTTTGAGAAACGCTAGGAGTTTTTGAGAAATGATGTGTCTTTGTTTAAGAAACTCTGTGCAATAATTTAGTTTGGTGAGTGTGATTGACTTTCGTAATTGGACCTCTTTTCAGGGTTATTTTAACCTTTTGACTGAAAAATGTCGCAAGTTATTGGTTATACTCGCTAAAGGGTACGATCTAAAGAGGACCCAAGTGCGTGAATTGATAAAGCAATATCTTGGACTTGAATTTCCTTATGGTGAGCATTCTGATGATATATTTTGTAGATTTAGCTAGTTACATGCGAAGGTCTAGCATGCTCTTCTATGTGAAGGTCCACTTATTCCAAATGCTAGCCTTGCCCAATAAACAAATCTTTTTCTTCCTGCAGTCTTGCAAATTTAGTAGAAATGGAGTGGTTTTAGTGATTACTTGTGTTGTATTGTTAATGTCATGTTGATATTAACTTGTGTACGAATATATAAAAAGAAAATAGTATTCATTCAGCACTTCATTACACTCAACAGGCAGGAAAATGTACCTTCTGTCCGAGCATTAGACTTCTACTTGAAGGAGAAACTCATCACATGGCTTAGTCCTGCTGCCTTAGGGCTTCACCATATTACATGGGATGATCATGCTTCTTTATTAGAAAAAATTGTGGCTTATGAGGCATGCTTTTTCATTTTTTTTTCTCCTGTTTCTAGATCTTATAAAGTGTTTGGTACAAGTTCACTAAGCAGTTGTCTTTTGTATAGGCCGTGCATCCTATCAGTAATCTTTTAGATCTGAAAAGGAGGTTGGGCATTGGTCGCCGCTGTTTCACATATTTACATCCAGCAGTACCTGGTGAGCATCTCTTTTGCGTCTTGCAAATTCTTATATGTACCTTTCATACAGCCAATGGATGGGCAAGACATTGAATTTGTCTTAACAAAAGCATATAACCATTTTTTGTTACACTTGGTTGTGCATTGTGTAAATCCAACGACTATCTGCTTATGGAACTTTACTTCTTGGCATTATTTCCAGTCTTAGGTTTCAAACTACAATGAAAAAAATTTAGTTGGATCTAATTTTGATAAGTCAAATTATGTAGATGATCTTGGAATGATTCAGATTCAATTTGACTTATTTTTGCTTGGAATTGAAGTTTTATTAAGTTAATTCTGTTGGGCCCCGAAAATTTTATTTATTTATTGATTTATCGATTTACTTGACTTATTATTTATTTTTGCTTTAATTGTTTCAACTATGTGTGTATATATATATATATATATTATGTTGGCCCTTGGGATTAGTTAGTATGATTGGATTATTGGAAGTGAGCTTGAAGTGTAGAGCCATATGAGACAAATAAATGTTTGTTAGAAAGAATGAGCTTTAATGTATAATGGGCTTGGGAGGAAGGGGAGCCCAAAAGGAAATGCAAGTGAGCTTAAAGGAGTATCAAAACTACATAATTTTGAGGTAGGGCTTTAAGTTGAGATATAAAGGAATTAAAGGAAGAGTAGGAAGCAAGTTGTCGTAAGAGCCAAGGAGAAGAAGAGAAGAGAAATCGTGAGCCAAGAGAAAGGAGGGTTTCGGCCAAGAAGAAAAAGGAAGAGCTGTAGGAAGCTTGAAGGGAGGAAGAAAGAAGAGAAAACTACTTGTGAGAGGTTAGTTCTATCTTTGTTTGTGTTGGGTTCGAAAATGAGAGGAAATGGAAGTTAAGGTTTGTGTAGAGATTGAAGAAAGTTAGAAGAGAAGGGTAGATCTATAGATTTTAGGGACTTTTAAGCTAAGGTTATGGTTATTCTAGCTTAAATGTCCTATGGGTAGGTTAGGTTAAAGTTTATTTTCATCTTTGCTTGATTTATAAATATTATGACTTTCTTTTAAAATGTATTTTTTTGAATGAAGTATGATTTAATTGAAGGAAACCAAGAGAACCCCACTCAAGACGAGGAGGAAGGGCAATCTTGATTTCGGTTTTCGACGATAGGTGGGTAACATTTTTATAGTTATTGTGTAATGGGCAAATGCCCTATGTGTGCTATCTTTGTTAAATGGTGTGTATATTGAAAGTGTTTTCATTTGGTTTGCAAGAAAAAGGAAAGAAACTATGATGATTTGATAGAATGAAAGAAGCATAAAATGCTACGCTTGTGCTGTAATGTGTGAGCATTAATTGGTTGTGATTGGGCAAGAGAGAACCTACTTCGATAGTCACGTGCACGTTGACCCCCCTAGCCTTCTCCCGGCAGCCCGCTTGTGGCTCACGAGATCCGAAAATGGACTCGTTGTGTTTACGATAAACTTCGGTTTATTCGTTGTGTTTAAAGAATTCTCGAGCCAATTGTGTGTGCATTTCATCATTTTGGGTATTTATGATGCATAATATGTGCTTTAATTGATAGACGATTCCATATTATGCCTTATGTGATGATTTTGGTTAATTTATGATTACGTGGCGAAGTTGAGTTATTTGGACTTTACATGAAAGATTGTTAATGTTTCGGATTTTCTATGTGTTGTATGGCTCGTTACGCGATGGCTATAAACATGTTAGCCATTGAGCTGTGTTTTGCTCACCCCATTCTCCCTCCTCAGGTGCAAACTCTAGTTGATCGAGAAACCTTGTAAGGCATCGGGCATAACTCCAAGAACCTTAGGTTCTTTTGTATTAAGTTAGTAACTAGCTTTTAGATGGCTTTATAAGCATATTAAGCATTGAGCATTTCATATGTTGTATTTTGTACTTGATTTTGATGGATATGTTGATATGTAATTAAAGCCATGCTTGAACTCTTTTATGATTTGAAAAGAGAATGAGAGCTCTAGTACTCTCTTCTTCATGTGAATTTGTTGATTTGCGATCTGTGCTTGACCTTGAAAAATGGTATATGTATGAGTCTTTAGATAATTGAGTTGTTGTTGGGTTTTGTCTTGGGATAGCTTGCTGGAAATTTGCAAAGGTTTATGAGTTGTGATGAGGAAAGATTTAGAGATAAGATTGGTAGTATCTGAAAAATGTTCACTGAATATGCTTCAATTTTTTAGCCATAACATTTTCTCTAGTAATCCAAACGAGATGATTCTTGTTTTGGATTAAACTAGAGATATATGGCTACTTTTTGTAAGAAGACATCAAATTTCAATTATGTGTCTAAGAGTCTCAAATATTGTCATGAAGTTAAGAATTGGGTGCAGTGTTGGTGCAGGAATGAAATTCTTATCTTCTGACTTTAGAGGCAATTTTGGGATTGATAAAGATAGATTTTGTCAAAATTTCCTTCTGGAAAGTTGTAGATATTTCTTTTATCTTTCTAACGGTATAAAGTTTGTAAATTTTGGACATCTGAGTGAAAAGTTATGCATCTTCAAAGTGGTGACGTTTTGGAGAAAAAGGTCAGACGAAGTTAATCTTCATCTTCGTCTGTGATGACGTCACTTCGTCTGTGATGACGTCACTTCATCTGTGATGACGTCACTTCATCTCTGATGATGTCATCTTCGTCTGTGATGACGTCACTTCGTCTGTGATGACGTCATCTTCGTCTGTGATGATGTCATCGTCTTCAGCATCGTCTGCTTTTGGTTTTGACCCTTTTTCCTTCTTTTGGCCATAACTTTTTGCACAGACCTCCGATTTAGCCGATTTTCGAAGCGTTGGATTCCTAAGAAAATTTTCTATCTTTTTATACCTGATTGGTCAGTATTGCTTTTAATTTGAAAAAGGTGGTTTGGAACAAAGTATGACGATCGGTTGTCAAAGTCTGAATATACTTCACTTATTTTAAAATATCTTGAGCTATAGAGCCCGGATAGAGGCAATTCTTGTCTTAAATTAAACTAGAGTTATAAACCTACAAGTTTTATGAAGGAACCGATCGGCAATTTAGCCTCTAAAGTTTTCAAATTCTGATATGAAGTCGGTAGAGGGTCAGTTTTCACTGTTTCTTTAAGATAGTATTTTAACCATAACTTTTTTATTTCTGATCCGAATTGAGTAATTTCAGAGGTGTTAGAATCGTTAGAATATGAGGTACAAATGTCCCTAAGAAGCCGATTTGAAATTCCTATTGCAAGTCCCCCAAATTGTGGTCGGTATGTTGTCGGTTTTGGGTCTTCTACGTTTCTGTGTTTCTGAATGTTGGGCCTCGTAGACGGGGTCCAACATTGTTTGGTATCAGAGCTTAGGTTTCACTCCTAGGCTTAGGATGCATAGTAGAAATTTTTTTTTTGCTATGTGATTAAATGTTTGCATTATGAATTAATTGTTTGTATTAAGTGACATACATATCATGCATACATATAGGAACTAAGATTAAAAAGAATTGTAGCTAATCATAAATATTTTCATTGAAGGAGTAAGATGCCACCTCGTAGAAGGATACGAGGAGTTCTGCAAGGTTCAATTGCACCTGACTCTCCACTGAGAGAGGAGAGCACGGATGAGTCCGTAGCCCCGAGAGTGGCCCCAGCTGAGGCTTCTCTAGGACAGAGTAGTGAGCCCCTCCGATCTCAGACGTAGCAATCGCCTAGTCAGTCTGAGCAAGTGCCTGCTATAGACCCAAGATTGTTCCAGGCATTTACCCAAGCCTTTGTTCCGGCTATGAGTCAAATGCCACAGGCTTCTGGTTCGGCCCCAGTTAAGAAGGGGAGACAGTTTGACAAGTTAAGGAAGTACGGAGCAGTGGACTTCTATGGGACCACGGACCCTGAGGAAGCTGAGACCTGGTTGAGGAAGACCGAGAGGGTGCAGTTTTCACTGTTTCTTTAAGATAGTATTTTAACCATAACTTTTTCATTTCTAATCCGAATTGAGTAATTTCAGAGGTGTTAGAATCGTTAGAATATATGAGGTGCAAATGTCCCTAAGAAGCCGATCTGAAATTCCTATTGCAAGTCCCCCAAATTGTGGTCGGTATGTTGTCGATTTTGGGTCTTCTACGTTTGTGTGTTTCCGAATGTTGGGCCTCGAAGACGGGGTCCAACAAATTCGCTCACATTTTGATTGTGTACTTGATAGGTACAATCGGTTGATTTTGGGAGAAAAAGGGTACAACTTCCTTTGGGGATGCCCGATCAAAACCGATCAAGGATGATTGAAAGGAGAATTCCGAGCCCTACAACTTCCGAGAAGACTCTTAGAAGAAATGATGACAAATGGAATGTCAAAGGCGTGGAAGTGCTGAAATGGGCCATGTCCGTTAAACGAACACACATGCCCGTTTAACGGACATCAGCTGGTAAGAAGGCGTTTCAAACCCGAGAAGGTATGTTAAACGGACATTCATGTTCGTTTAACGGACATGGGCGGCCAGTAGACCCCTGTTTCGAAAAGTTAAGTTTTTTTGGAGTCTGTGAACTATACATACCAACTGTTTAGACCTAAGGAAGGGGGCTGGACACAAACAACAAAATAACTACTTCTGGAGGCTCAATAAAAGGAAAGGAGGGGATGTTAGGGATGGACTGAAGGATTTGAAGTTTTTATGCTTGTTCCTCTGCTGCTTTCTCTCTCTACTCTTTCTAAATGTTGAGCATTCTTATATGTATGTCTTTTGTTGAAATGTGCAGGAACTAAACCTCATTCAGGGTGAGGGATGTAGCCTATTGGAAGAGAGCCTTGTATGATATGGATGATTGAATGTTTTTAATGAAAATTTCTGGGCTATGTTCATCTTCCTTGAACTTCATTATTGTTTCTATGCTTGATCTCCATAGATGCATGTTTAGGAATCATTGGGTATGCTGAAGAGTTAACCATGATTCATGCTTAGGAAGTTGAACATCTTGGGTTTAGAATTAGAGATAACCTAAGCTAAGGTGAGAACTTAAAGTTGCTTATGCTTAATGGATTTGGTTAGAGAATTATCACATTAAGAAATGGATGTTTCTAGTTGAATACTCCCTTATACCTTGAGAAAGTATATGGGTATAATAGTGCTATAGTTTTCTTAACCTGCATTCAATCGAATTCATATTGTTCAAATAAATCTTTTAATTGGTGAACCCCTCTCCCTATTTTCAAATCAGTAATTAGATCCTTTTTCCGCTTTTCCTGTTATTACTTGCACGTAATTGGTCAATCAAAACCTACTCTATCCATTTTTCGTAATTTTCTTTCGATAACATGCAATTAATTAGATTTAATTAGACTGGTGAATGAATTGGTCCTTGAGGGAGACGACTTTAGAATATTCGCTGTGTGAATACTAGGACGATTCTGTGCGCTTGCAGAATTATTAGATCAAGTTTTTGGCGTCGTTGTCGGGGATCTCTTTATTTATCGTCTCTTTAAGTCTAGATATTTGTGTTATCTGTTTGTTTATCAGTTGAATATTTCTCCCCTGCTGGATTGTGAACCTTACCTTGTTGGATTCAGGAGTTACATACACTTAAGGAACTCGCGAAGCGTGAACGACGAACCATTGGTAGAATTCAATCCTAAAATTGAACGAACATGCAGGAGGAACAACGCTCAAAGGAGGAAAGAAATGGCAAACAACAATCAATTTCTGGAATTGCATGAAGAACCCGAGTTAGGAAATGAGCAATTCAACGGGGGAATTCAAGCTGAGCCGGTTGTTGTCAATCCCGTGGTGAGAAGGATTAGGGATTACCAAATGCATTTTATTGTAGGGAATCCATCGTGTATTAGGTTGACTGCTGCTGCACGGAATTATGAGTTGAAGCAAATCCACTTGTCTATGTTGCCACAATTTAATGGGATGCCTAGTGAAGATGCGCTAGCATTTATGAGAGATTTCTATGCAACAGTCCAAACGTTCCCATTGTATGGATTGACAGAGGATGAATTGAGGCTAAGGTGTTTCCCTTATTACATGCAGGGGTTGGCAAGAAATTGGTTGTTGAGTTTAGAAGTGGATTATATTGATACCTGGGAGAAGGTAATGGAGACATTTATGATGAAGTGGTACCCAGCCCACAAGACTCTTGAAATCCGAAAAATGATACATTGGTTTTCACAAAAAGACGGGGAAAAGTTTCATGAGGCTTGGGAACAGTTTAATGATCTCCTAAATCAATGTCCACATCATGGCTTCGATATGTATTCATTGACTCAGTTCTTCTATTATGGGCTTTCTAACCACAACCAGACTTTGGTGGATTTGAATGCTGGGGGTAATATAAGTGACTTGAATTCTCAAGAATTGTGGAATATTTTCAAAAAGGTTGCTGAGAATTCATATTGCAAGGTGACTCAAAGCAAAGCGGTGACTTTGAACGAAGTAAGATCCAAGTCGGACTTGGCATATCAAGTTGCGGAGATTAATAAGAAGTTGAATTTGCTGATGAATGATAATAAGTCCAGTCGCGACCCATGCACTCTGTGCGGAAGGTTTGGGCACTCAACAACGGGTTGCATGAATATCGAGACAGCTTTGACTGAAGAAGAGGTGAGCTATGTGAACAACAGTAGGCAGGGGCAGAGGTTAGATCCTTTTTCGAACACCTACAATGAAGGCTGGAAATTGCACCCGAATTTCTCTTGGAAGAATCAAGGAGCAGCAAAACCAATGGGGCCACCAGGGTTCCCGCCACCAACCAAGCAACAATTTTCGGGCCCATCATCTTCTGCTCCTCAACAATTCCCTTCTCCATGGGAAAAAATGGTAGACCGGCTGGAGGATATGTTCACCCAGCTTATAGGTAAGATGGATCAGAATACTCAAGCCAGCTCTCAAGCAATGAATATAATGGAGCAGAATATTCAATCAAATCAAGCTGCAATTAGAAATTTGGAAGTACAAATTAACCAAGTAGCAAGAGAGGTCGGGGAAAGAGGAAAGGGAAAGCTACCTAGTAACACTCAATTGGACCCAAAACAAGATTGTATGGCAGTTGTTCTGAGAAGCGGTAAGATAATTGAAGGTGTAGTCCCGAAGAAGAAGGGGATTCAAGATATAGAGGAAGAAAAGATAGAAGAAGGAGGGGAGCCTAAGGAATCACCACCAAGGAATGAACCGCCATTGGGGTCAGACCTTACATTTGTACCACCTATTTTGTACCCCCAAAGAGTAAGGAAGAGGACTGATAAGTCAAAGTTCCAGAAATTCCTAGACTTGTTCAAGAAAATTCATATTAATATCCCTCTTACGGAAGCATTAACGGAGATACCTGCATACACCAAGTTTTAAAAGGAGATTATCTCTAATACAAAGAAGTTGGACAATTTTGCTACAGTAGCATTAACCGAAGAGTGTAGTTCTATTTTACAAAATAAACTACCTCCTAAGTTAAATGATCCAGGGAGTTTCACTATACCTTGTCATTTTGGCGATTCTAACATTTTCCAATGTCTATGTGACCTTGGTGCAAGCATCAATCTTATTCCTTTGTCTTTGTATAACAGGTTGGGAATTGGTGAACTTAAACCGACCACAATTTCACTACAACTTGCCGACAGATCAATTCGATACCCTATTGGGATAGTTGAGGACTTATTGGTAAAATTTGGTAAGCTTATAATTCCTGCTGATTTTGTTGTGCTTGAGATGAAGTTTGACTTGCAGGTTCCCGTAATTTTGGGAAGACCATTCTTAGCCACAGGAGGAGCTTTAATTGATGTCACGGAAGGTAAGTTAACTCTGCGGGTAGGTGAGGAGAGAGAGGAGTTTAATATTTTCAAAGTATTGAAGGGTCCTTCTTTTGATGAAGTTACGTACCGAATCGACGTAATTGATTCCTGCGTGAATGAATCTGCTCCCCAATTACTGAGTGAGGATGTGTTGGAAGTATGCTTAACCTTAGGAATAGAACCCATGGAATTAGATGATAAATTAGTAGAATGTGTTTACAGGTTGCAGGGTAATGACTTTAGGCATAGACCTCAAATTGAAGAATTGGGCCCTCCAAAACCCAAGCTATTGCCTTCCACACTCAGCCCACCAAAACCCGAGCTTAAGCAACTTCCAACCCATTTGAGATATGCATTCTTGGGAGAAGAAAACACCTTTCCAGCCATTATCTTTGCTTCTTTGGACTCCTCTCAATAGGAGAAATTGTTAAGAATTTTGCGTGAACATAAATTGGCTATTGCGTGGAATATTGTTGACATAAAGGGGATTAGCCCTTCTATTTGTTTCCACAGGATTTTGATGGAGGAAGACCATAAACCTAGGGTGGAAAGTCAACGGAGACTCAATCCTAATATGAAGGAGGTTGTGCGATCGATGCAGGGATTATTTATCCCATTTCTGATAGCCCTTGGACAAGTCCAGTGCAAGTAGTACCAAAGAAGGGTGGCATAACTGTGATTTCAAATGAGAGGAATGAAATGATTTCTACTAGGGTGGTGACGGGATGGAGAGTATGTATTGATTATAGGAAGGTGAATACAGCTACCCGGAAGGATCACTTTCCTCTTCCTTTTATCGATCAAATGCTGGAGAGATTAGCGGGGCATGAGTATTATTGCTTTATAGATGGTTATTCTGGCTATAACCAAATCCCGATTGCCCCGGAGGATCAAGAGAAAACCACATTCACCTGCCCCTATGACACATTTGCCTACCGTAGGATGCCCTTTGGATTATGCAATGCCCCTGCCACTTTCCAACGCTGCATGATGGCAATTGTTGGACCCCGATTTTTGAGTAAAAATAAAAAATATGCAAAAGTGGATGAGTTGATTGAAATGAAGTTAAATGGCAAGAACTATAAAGAGAAAGTGTGAAAATATGAAGAAAAAAAATTGTAAAAAGTTTGACTTTTTGGCCTTTGAGGGTTGACTTTTGATTTAGGTAAAATTTGATAAAATGGTCTTATGGAAACTTGTAGATTATGTTAAGAGCTTTCTGTAGCCATAAAGTTTGCAATTTTTCGATATCGGGAGTGGAAGTTATGATCAGTCAAAGTTTATGTGTGATAGGGTTGACTTTTGACTTTAATTATGACTAAATCTTTGATTGAGAAATTAACCTAGTTAGAGGTTAATTGAGCTTTGATGTTCTTCATGAAAATTGAAGGAATTGCTTTGATCTTTATTTCGATATAAATTATGGAATTTTTCGATCTCGGAATAATAAGTTATGATTTTTACAAGTTTATGTTATGGTTTTAGCATAAATATTAGAGGACAGAACCTTTGACCGAAAAATGGACTCCCTTAGGAGTCGAATCCTTTGTGGAAAATGTAGAGCTTCTCTCAAGCTCTCTATAGAGACTAAGTTTGTCAAAATTGGAGTTCGGGATTAAGAGTTATGAATTTAGGAAGTTTCGGATTTCATGTGAAAAAAAAAAGAAATGAAGTATCCCCGTCGCTAGGGCGACGCATCGCCTTAGCGATGGCGAGCGTCTGGCTCGCCATTGCGAGGGCGACTTCGCCCTCGCCTCGCCCAACGCGCGGGCGTTTCTGCTGAAACGACGTCGTTTCCTTCGTATGCTATACGGCACCGTTTTGATTTCCTTGTTAGTTTCCTCCTCCGAATCCGACCTTTGTTCACTATTTTGCTCATATCTTTTCCGTTCGACATCCGATTGAGTTGATTCTTGCGGCGTTGGATTCCTAAGACAATTCCCTACATCCTCATGAGAAATTTGTAATTTTATGAGATTAAATTAATGGTGATTAATTTAATCAAAGTGAGTCGGGAAATTTTTCGAACATAGTTCAGTATTTTGAGAAATTCAGGATCTAAAGAGATCTGATTGAAGCGATTCTTAAGGAGAAATAAAGTTAAGACAAGGGGCTACAAATCATATGAACAAATGAAATGTCAATTTTGCCCCTAAAACCTTCAAATTATGAATGAAAGTTCGGATTTGTGTGTAGTTTTTGGATTGGGAACATCTGAGAGTATTTTGAGCATAACTTTTGATCTGGGAATCAAAATGAGGCGATTCTTAATTTGAATTAAACTAGAGACAAAAGGCTACAATTTTTATGAAGACATAGAGTTTAAATTTGGGATTAAGAATGTTAATTTCTGGATGAAAATAATCGTACATGGAAAATGTGTTAGAATATGGATATACCCGAACTGTTTTGCGCATAATTTTTGGTGCAGTGATCCGAATTGAGCGCGGTCGGTGGCGTTGGATTCGTATGATTGAGAGGAACATTTCTCGAGAAGGAAGTTTTAATAAATTCCTTCAACTTGATAGTGCGAATCAAACCCGCAAGTAGAAATAACTTAAAGTAAAGTGTAGGGGCAATTTTGGAATTAAACTAAAGAGTAAGGGTAAATGGGTCAATTACCCCTCATTTTTAATGACTTGGCACCTTAAAAATCAGATGAGTGTCGTTGGAAGAGTCTAGAAAATTAAAGAAGAGAAATAAAAAGAGTAGAGCACGATGATGAGAGAGAAACGAAGAATAAGAAAGAAAGGAAGAGTGGAGAGCTTCGGCCATGGGGAGAAAGAAGAGAGGGAAAGAAAATTGACGAACTTTTGGGAGCTTCTAAGAAGGATTTCAAGTTGTTTTTAAAGAGAAAGGATGGAAAAGAAGGAAAGCTTCCCTTGGGCTTTGCAAAAATCCAAAAATGAAGGGAGAAGAGGTAAGAGAAAAATTTGAGCTTTGAGATTTTCTTGTGTTGTTGGTTGATTTAGCATGATAATGATATGGATTTGTTAATTCCATGATCAATTTTGGAAATTTCATGTTGATGTGGATTTAATTTTGGATGGAAAATTAAATAGGTTTATGTCCAATTTTAGAAGTTAGGGTTTTTGAAAATTTATGGCTTAAAATCATGGAAAGTATGATGAATTGGTGAAATATGATACCAATTTTGAAGAATTTGTGCTTTATGATGTTGAATTTGTGTAAATTGGTTTAGGACAATTTTGAAAATTGGGGGTTTTGAAAATTGATGATTTAGATAGCTTGATTTTATATTGAATTGGTGTTTTCTAAGCTTAATTTGAGTAATTAAGTGATTTATGATTTTGAATTTGAGTGAATTGGTTTAGGTCAAGTTTTGAATTTTGGGATTTTAGAAATTCTTGTTTTAGAAAGCTTGGAAAAGTGATGAATTTGGGTTCCCTATAGTTAATTTTGAGAATTATGCAAATTATGATGTTGAATTTGAATGATTATGGCTTAGGTCAATTTTAATTGAAAGAAGGAAAGAAGCAAGGATCATTTGGAGCTTGAAATCAAGTTTCGGGCATTAATTCGAGGTGGGTAGCATATTTATATTTTGATCTGTAAGCTATACATGCAATTTTGAAAAATTAAAGAAAGCAATTTTGAAAATTTAAAAGAAAGCAAAAATTGGACTTTTGATAAATTATTGTTTTTGTAAATGTTTGAAAACAATGTTGATTAATGTTTGAAAATATGATTTCCGAACAATTTCTGAGAAATTAGTACTGTTTAAATTCATTTGTTATAAATGCATTATTGAATTATGCACATTGTTGAAAACATTGATTTAATGATTTGATTGTTGAAATTAGTATTTGAATGATGAATTGATTGAATTGTATGCATTATGTGAAGTTAGAAAATCAAGTTTTCGATTTGTGCCTTCGGGCAATCCGAAAGTTTCAGTTTTGAATTATGTGATTAAGTGGGTTTGGTCAGGTCCCTAGTGAGTCAGTGCACTGTCTCTATTCGTTGATAGCCTTGTTCAGGCTGCCCGCTAGTGGCACGAAACTCCGATTTCGGACTCCCTTCACGGCTATAATTGGACCGCTATGCGGAAAGTGTAATGCGTTCGCTCACTACCGCACATGACTCTTGTCGTAAGGAATGTGCATACGCTCGCTTTTGGACCGAACTAGACCATTCTGATATGTTACGTGCTTTGATTTGTTTCTATGTGCTGCATTCATGTTAAAAATTGAGAAAGGAAAAAGTGAATTTTGTTATGAAAAGTTTGAAGAATTGAAAGGTTTAAGGAAACCGTTTTGAAAAATTACAAAGTTTGAAAAATTAGCCCTTTTGGCAAAAAGCTTATGAAAAAAAAATTGATTTCTGCTTATTTGTCAATTTATAAATGTGTTATCCACGAGTTTCCGACCTCACCCCCCCTTTCATCCCCATCTCCAGGTTTCGAGCAGGATATCGGATGAAAGAATTTGAAGACGTTTGGCCCGTTTTTGCATTGTTTGTATTGTTATGTAAATATTGAGATTTGGAATATTTTGTAAATGGCTTGAATTGCCGTTAAGTGATTATGATGTATTTCAGAATGTATGAAGATTATGAATGAATGTATGAGAATATGAAATAGTATATGAAATTGTGTATGAATTTGGAAATGGGATTGAGTTATGAGATCAGCATATTGAATTACAGTTATGAGAATGTTTTAGAATTAGGTTTGCGTTTGTGTGTCTTTGAGATCCGGACGGAGGTCCGTGGATTTTGATGTTTGTATGTTTGATTAGAAATTTTAGAAGTGTATTTTGAACCCTTGCAGGTTTTGGGTTAGGTTAAATGCAGCCGTTATGCTGTCGAATTTTCGATAAAAATTAGTATGAATATGAATTTTCGGGATTGATACCAATGTGTATAAGAATATGGTTAAGAGTTGAAATTTAACATGAGAAAGAATTCCCAAGAAAAAGGATATAAGATTGCATTGTATGAGTTTGATAAATGAATATAAGAAAAAGAAAAAAAATTATACCGGATTTTGATAGTCTAGGTTTCCAACGCGATTGTTTTCTTCGACGTATATGTCTTCGGATGTCGGATATGTTTCAGTTCAAATTGATCCGTTCGTCCGCTTTGTATTTTTCTCTTCGAAATCCGTTCATTTGGTTCGATTAGTTATTGCTTCCGCTTTCGTTTTATTCTGTTTCCGTATGTTGAGATTCGATCGCGCTTCGTTTTTCGTTTCGCGTCATCTATTGCTTTGTTTCCGATTCGAAATTTCCGTTATGGATTTAGTTTATCTATGATTATTTGAAGAGATTAGACTATGATTATGTTTAATTTTGGATTAATTGAAAATTGGAGTTTATGTCAAATTTGAAAGTTGGGGTTTTGTGAAATTGTTGCTTTAAATGGCTTGAATTAGTGATGAATTTGAGATATCCTAAGTTAATTTTGAATTTTAAGCTAAAAATGTGAATTTGTAAATTCAAGAAGCAAAGTTTTGAGAAATGAATGTTTATAAAAATGTTTGGATATTATGATTTTGAAGGATTAATTTCCTTATGTTAGAAATGATTTTAGAAAATACAAGATTTATGAAAATCATGTTTTAGACAATTTGAGCAATGTGTTTTATGAAACTATATATATTTTGATTTATGTGTGAAAGAAATAATTGCATTCATGTTTATCGTTTGATTTAGATGTGAGTAATTGATTTATTGAATATGATTGTATATGTGGAATATGCATGTGTCAAGCTTTTTGACACAATTTGATGTTATGATTTGAAAATGTGAAAATCAAGATTTTTGAAAAGTCTTTCAGCGATCTGAAATTCTGTTTTAAACTTATGTGTTATGTGGGTTTGGTCGGTCCTTTTGTGAGTCAATTTATCTCTACTTGTTATAGCCTTCTCCCTACGCCCGCTAGTGGCATGGAGTTTCGATCACGGACTCCTTCACTACCGCACGCGACCGCTATGTGGAAGTGTGCGATCGTCTGTTATGGACCAAACCAAACCATTTAATGTGTTATTGTGATTTGTGTTGGATGCCGAAGATAACCCAAAACACACGCCGCAAAGATAACTCGCAAACACCTACTGGTGGGGTGTAAGGTCCAACATCAAACCATTCTCATTATGTTATGTGGTTTTGATTTTGTTTATGTATGTGATACATTCATGTTTATAAATGCATGATTGGTAAAAGTTTGAGAATTTGAGAAATGAGAAAGTGAATTTTCAATCATGAATTTGAAACTGCTTATGAATATTTTGAAAAGTTTGAAAATGGGTTTTGGATAAATTTCGAATGGGAAATGTTTGAAAATTTTGAAAATAATTTTCGCTTATGTTTCAATTTATAAATATATTATCCACGAAGCTTCCGACTCCCCTTTCATCCCCATCTCTAGGTTTCGTGCAGGAGATCGGATGAAAGAGTATCAAGACGTTTGATTCGATTTTGTATTATTTGGATTTTTGTGCAAATTGAGATTTTGGTATTAAGATTGAATATGGCGAATTGTCATGTATGTATATGATTTATGAAGTTTGTATGAAATTGTGTATATTAGGTTGATGTAAAAGAATGAAGAGGTCGATGTACAGATTTTGAATTCTGTGATTGTAAATGATTTTAGAAATTGTATATGAAATTGTGTATGATTTTGGAAAAATATATTGTTAATTGATATGAGAATTTGATTGAAGTGTTTAGATCTAAGATTGCGTTTGTTTGCTGGTGTTTGGATTCCGGACGGGAGAGTCCGATGATTCTGGATTTTGTGATATTAGAAGTGTATTTTGCTTTTGCAAGAATTTTTGGGATAGGATAAATGCAACCGTTATGCTGCCGAATTTTCGTTAGAAAATAAATTAGCAAAGAAGAAAAATTAAAATTTAGATGTATGAAAGATGGATTTATGAGATTGGTATTAATGTTAAGAAGTTTATTATGATTTGAGTGCGATTTGGGATTTGTATGAGTATCCAAGCATATGATGATTTTGTATGTAATGAAATAAAGTGATTAAGAATGAAAAGACAAGGAATAAGAAAGAAAAAAAAATTATAACGGGTTTGGATAGTCTAAGTTTCCAACGCGATCATGTTTCTCTGTTCGTTGTTTCCAGATGTAGGATTTGTTTGCTTTGGTTCGATCCGTTTCGTATCCGTTTTTGTTTTTCGGTTGGGATCCGGTTTCCAGATCGGGTCCCAACAGGTTGGGATCCGGTTCCCGGATCGGGTCCCAACAGCAATATTCTCCGACATGGTGGAAAACATCATCGAGGTATTTATGGACGATTTCTCTATTTTTGGGTCATCTTTTGACGCGTGTCTGTTCAATCTAGAATAGGTGCTGCAGAGATGCGAGGATACTAATTTGGTGCTCAACTGAAAAAAGTGTCATTTTATGGTACAAAAAGAAATCGTCCTCGGCCATAAGATCACCAACAAGGGGATTGAAGTAGACCCGATAAAGATCGAAGTTATTAACAAATTGTCACCCCCTACTTCAATCAGGGCAATACGAAGCTTTCTAGGGCATACCGGGTTTTATCGACGGTTCATAAAGGATTTTTCAAAAATCTCTTGACCACTATGTGCTTTGTTGCAAAAAGATACCCTTTTGAGTTTATCGATGAGTGCCTTCTTTGCATTTGACAGTTGAAGAAAGAACCGACGTCAACTCCTATAATGACCGCACGGATTGGAACCTCCCGTTTGAATTGATGTGCGATGCTAGCGACTTTGCACTAGGAGCTATTCTGGGGAAGAGACAGGATAAGAAATTACATGTCATTTATTATGCTAGCAAGATTCTTAATGACGCTCAGCTTAATTATGCGACAACTGAAAAAGAATTGTTAGCCGTAGTTTATGTGTTTGAAAAATTTAGATCTTATCCGTCGATTCCAAAGTTATCAGGTACACAAACCATTCGACTCAAGTATCTTCTTACAAAGAAGGATACGTTTGGCCTGCTTTTGCATTGTTTGTATTGTTATGTAAATATTGAGATTTGGAATATTTTGTAAATGGCTTGAATTGCGTTAAGTGATTATGATGTATTTGTAATGTATGAAGATTATGAATGAATGTATGAGAATATGAAATAGTATATGAAATTGTGTATGAATTTGGAAATAGGATTGAGTTATGAGATCAGTATATTGAATTACAGTTATGAGAATGTTTTAGAATTAGGTTTGCGTTTGTGTGTGCTGAGATCCCGGACGGAGGGTCCGGTGGATTTTGATGTTTGTATGTTTGATTAGAAATTTTAGAAGTGTATTTTGAACCCTTGCAGGTTTTGGGTTAGGTTAAATGTAGCCGTTATGCTGCCGAATTTTCGATAAAAATTAGTATGAATATGAATTTTCGGGATTGATACCAATGTGTATAAGAATATGGTTAAGAGTTGAGATTTGGCATGAGAAAGAATTCCCAAGAAAAAGGATATAAGATTGCATTGTATGAGTTTGATAAATGAATATAAGAAAAAGAAAAAAAAATTATACCGAATTTGGATAGTCTAGGTTTCCAACGCGATTGTTTTCTTCGACGTATATGTCTTCGGATGTCGGATATGTTTCAGTTCAAATTGATCTGTTCATCCGCTTTGTATTTTTCGCTTCGAAATCCGTTCGTTTGGTTCGATTAGTTATTGCTTCCGCTTTCGTTTTATTTTGTTTCCATATGCTGAGATTCGATTCCGCTTCGTTTTTCTTTTCACGTCATTTATTGCTTTGTTTCCGATTCGAAATTTCCGTTTCCATTCGCTTTCGTTTCTTTCGTTTTTCGCTTTTCGGTTGTGTTGGATCCTGAACTTTTGATGAAAATATTGTTTAATTTTGAGGATTTTGATATTTGAGTGAACTTAAATGGATTATGAGAAGAAAGTGGATGAGTTGATTGAAATGAAGTTAAATAGCAACAATTAAAAAAAAGTGTGAAAATTTGAAGAATTTAGAAAGTTTGACTTTTAGAGATAAAATATTTGACTTGAAAGTTGACTTTTTGATTTTTGGAGAATTTGAGAAAATGATCTTCTGAAAATTTGTAGTTTATGTCAAGAGCTTTCTGTAGCCATAAAGTTTGATATTTTTCAATATCGATAGTGAGAGTTATGATCAGTCAAAGTTCGCCTGAAGTTTGACTTTTTGAAGAAAAAGTTGACTTTTTGATTTACGTAAAATTCGAGAAAGTGATCAACATGAACATTGTAGCCTCTGTCGAGAGCTTTTTGTGGACATAAAGTTTGCTATTTTTCGATGTCGAGATTGAAAGATATGATTTTCTGAAGATATGCTTTGTTTTGAAAATGCTATTAAGTATAGATTTGTGTGTTCTATGCTTCGAGGCCACTCGTCTTATGGATTTAGTTTGAATTAGAGTAAGTGATCTTCATGAAAGTTTTAGATGATGTTTTTATCTTTCCATTGATATAAAGTTTGCAATTTTTCGATATTGGGGCTAGGAGTTATGAGCGATTAAAAATTGGAAGTCGTTTAGGAAAAGCTGTTTTGGACAGAATCTTTGATTGAGGTTTTAACCTCTTTCGAGACCTAATTTGATTTTGAGTACTTCACGGAAGTTGTAGAGCTTCCTTTGATCTTTTTATTGACACCAAATTTGTCAAATTCCGAGTTCGGGATCGAGAGATATGAATTTTGAAAGGTTCAGTTTTGAAGTTCCGCTACTTTGTTTTTTTTTCCTATCTCTTTTGTAATCTTTTGCTTATAATTCCTTCGTCCGACATCTGATTGATTTGATTCTCGAAGCGTTGGATTCCTAAGACGATTAATTTCATTTTCTTGAAGACTTATGATTTTTAGGAGATTAAATGGAAAAAGATTGATTGAACCAAAGTTAGAGATGGGGTTATAGGTTATAAGTTAGATAATGTTCTGAACATGGTTCAGTACTTTACGATTTTCGGGAGATGTACAACTCCGATTGAGGTGATTCTTAAGGAAAAATAAAATTAAGATATAGGGCTACAACTCTTGTGAAGGGATCGAAATTTAATTGCATCCCTAAGATTGTTAATTTCTGGACTGAAGTTATGTTAATGTTCAGTCTCGGATTTTGTGAAGGTCTGATAGTATTTTGGATATAACTTCTTCGTTTCTGATCCGAATTGAGCGTGGTAGGTGGATTCTTATGATCTAGAGGAACAAATTTTAAGAAGAAAGTTTATCCAAATTATTTCGTTTAGATGCTTGAAAGCAGACTTAAGTAGTCGCTTTTCAAGTTCTGAAGGGCAATTTTGGGAAATAGGCAAATAAGTGAGGGTAACTTGGTCATTTTGGCACCATTTTAAGTGACATGGCAAAACTCACTTGGGGCTGTCGTAAAAGGCTTCTGGTTCACGATTATTAGCAGCAAAATAAGAAACAAATACAAGAAGAGAGAAGAGAAAAACGATGAAGAGAAGAAGAAGAGGTGGTTTGGCCATGGTGGAGCAAGCATGAAGGTTAGTTTTTCTTGGGTTTTCTAAGTGATTTTCGTTGGTTTTAAGAGCAAAGAGGAGGAAGAAGAACATGGAAGCTTGCAACATGGTGAAATCCGAAATTAGAGAGAGAAGGTAAGAGAGAGAAAGCTTGAGTTTTTAAGTTTTTGATTTGTTTGATGGTTGGTTAAGCTTGGAATGGTTATGGATTTAGTTTATCTATGATTATTTGAAGAGATTAGACTATGATTATGTTTAATTTTGGATTAATTGAAAATTGGAGTTTATGTCAAATTTGAAAGTTGGGGTTTTGTGAAATTGTTGCTTTAAATGGCTTGAATTAGTGATGAATTTGAGATATCCTAAGTTAATTTTGATGGTTATGCTTTAGGTGAAGTTTAATTTGAAAAATTGTAAATTGGGGGTTTAGGCTTAATTTGAAATTTGGGATTTTTGTGAATTAATGGTGTAGAATCATCAATACTAGTATGAATTGGTGAAATATGAAATCAATTGTGAAGAAATTGTGATTTATGATATGGAATTTGTGTAAATTGGTTTAGGCCAATTTTGAAAATTGAGGATTTTCAAAATTGGAGATTGAAATAGCTTGAATATGTGGGGAATTGATGTTTCCTAAGCTCAATCTGAGTAATTATGATTTTTGTGATATCGAATTTGATTGAATTGATTTAGGTTCAATTTAGAATTTGGGAGATTTTGGGATTTTTAGAAATTGTTGAAGTAAGATGGCTTGAAATATGATGAGTTTGTGAATTATGAAATCAATTTTGAAGAAATTGTAATTTATAGTATTGAATTTGGATAAGTTGGTTTAGGCCAAATTGGTGAATTAGGGTTTTTGTAAATTGGTGAGTTAGATAGCTTGGAATTATGGTAAATTGGTGAATTCCTAAGTTAATTTTGAAGATTATGTTATTTATGATGTGAATTTGGACGATTATAGTTTAGGTTTTGTTAAATTGGAAGAGAGAGAGAAGCAAAAGTCAAATTGAAGCATTGGACAAGATGATAGCATGGAAATAAGGTGGGTAGTATATTTATTTATTGAATTTTAAGCTAAAAATGTGAATTTGAAAATTCAAGAAGCAAAGTTTTGAGAAATGAATGTTTATAAAAATGTTTGGATATTATGATTTTGAAGGATTAATTTCCTTATGTTAGAAATGATTTTTAGAAAATACAAGATTTATGAAAATCATGTTTTTAGACAATTTGAGCAATGTGTTTTATGAAACTATATATATTTTGATTTATGTGTGAAAGAAATAATTGCATTCATGTTTATGCGTTTGATTTAGATGTGAGTAATTGATTTATTGAATATGATTGTATATGTGGAATATGCATGTGTCAAGCTTTTTGACACAATTTGATGTTATGATTTGAAAAATGTGAAAAATCAAGATTTTTGAAAAGTGCTTTCGGGCAATCTGAAATTCCGTTTTCGCTTATATGTTATGTGGGTTTGGTCAGGTCCTTTTATGAGTCAGTGCACTGTCTCTACTTGTTATAGCCTTCTCCCGGCTGCCCGCTAGTGGCATGGAGTTTCGATCACGGACTCCCTTCACGGCTGCACGTGACCGCTATGTGGAAGTGTGCAGTACGTCCTGTTATGGACCAAACCAAACCATTTAATGTGTTATTGTGATTTGTGTTGGATGCCGCAGTATAACCCGCAAACACACGCCGCAATATAACCTGCAAACACCTACGGGTGGGGTGTAAGGTCCAACATCAAACCATTCTGTTATGTTATGTGGTTTTTGATTTTGTTTATGTGCTATGTGATACATTCATGTTTATAGCTGTGCATGATTGGTAAAAAGTTTGAGAATTTGAGAAATGAGAAAGTGAATTTTCAATCATGAATTTCGGAAACTGTTTATGAATGTTTTGAAAAGTTTGAAAATGGATTTTTGGATAAATTTCCGAATGGGAAATGTTTGAAAATTTTGAAAAATAATTTTCGCTTATGTTTCAATTTATAAATATATTATCCACGAGCTTCCGAGCTCACCCCCCTTTCATCCCCATCTCCAGGTTTCGTGCAGGAGATCGGATGAAAGAGTATCAAGACGTTTGATTCGATTTTGTATTATTTGAATTTTTGTGCAAATTGAGATTTTGGTATTAAGATTGAATATGGCGAATTGTCATGTATGTATATGATTTATGAAGTTTGTATGAAATTGTGTATATTAGGTTGATGTAAAAGAATGAAGAGGTCGATGTACGGATTTTGAATTCTGTGATTGTAAATGATTTTAGAAATTGTATATGAATTTGTGTATGATTTTGGGAAAATATATTGTTAATTGATATGAGAATTTGATTGAAGTGTTTAGATCTAAGATTGCGTTTGTTTGCTGGTGTTTGGATTCCGGACGGGAGAGTCCGATGATTCTGGATTTTGTGATATTAGAAGTGTATTTTGCTTTTGCAAGAATTTTTGGGATAGAATAAATGCAGCCGTTATGCTGTCGAATTTTCGTTAGAAAATAAATTGGAAAAGAAGAAAAATTAAAATTTAGATGTATGAAAGATGGATTTATGAGATTGGTATTAATGTTAAGAAGTTTATTATGATTTGAGTGCGATTTGGGATTTGTATGAGTATCCAAGCATATGATGATTTTGTATGTAATGAAATAAAGTGATTAAGAATGAAAAGACAAGGAATAAGAAAGAAAAAAATTATAACGGGTTTGGATAGTCTAAGTTTCCAACGCGATCATGTTTCTCTGTTCGTTGTTTCCAGATGTAGGATTTGTTTGCTTTGGTTCGATCCGTTTCGTATCCGTTTTCGTTTTTCGGTTGGGATCCGGTTTCCGGATCGGGTCCCAACAGGTTGGGATCTGGTTCCCGGATCGGGTCCCAACAGTAATATTCTCCGACATGGTGGAAAACATCATCGAGGATACTAATTTGGGTCATCTTTTGACGCGTGTCTGTTCAATCTAGAATAGGTGCTGTAGAGATGCGAGGATACTAATTTGGTGCTCAACTGAAAAAAGTGTCATTTTATGGTACAAAAAGAAATCGTCCTCGGCCATAAGATCACCAACAAGGGGATTGAAGTAGACCCGATAAAGATCGAAGTTATTAACAAATTGCCACCCCCTACTTCAGTCAGGGCAATACAAAGCTTTCTAGGGCATACCGGGTTTTATCGACGGTTCATAAAGGATTTTTCAAAAATCTCTTGACCACTATGTGCTTTGTTGCAAAAAGATACCCCTTTTGAGTTTACTGATGAGTGCCTTGTTGCATTTGACAGGTTGAAGAAAGAACTGACGTCAACTCCTATAATGACCGCACCGGATTGGAACCTCCCGTTTGAATTGATGTGCGATGCTAGCGACTTTGCACTAGGAGCTATTCTGGGGAAGAGACAGGATAAGAAATTACATGTCATTTATTATGCTAGCAAGATTCTTAATGACGCTCAGCTTAATTATGCGACAACTGGAAAAGAATTGTTAGCCATAGTTTATGTGTTTGAAAAATTTAGATCTTATCTGGTCGGTTCCAAAGTTATTGTGTACACAAACCATTCGACTCTGAAGTATCTTCTTACAAAGAAGGATACGTTTGGCCCGTTTTTGCATTGTTTGTATTGTTATGTAAATATTGAGATTTGGAATATTTTGTAAATGGCTTGAATTGCCGTTAAGTGATTATGATGTATTTCAGAATGTATGAAGATTATGAATGAATGTATGAGAATATGAAATAGTATATGAAATTGTGTATGAATTTGGAAATAGGATTGAGTTATGAGATCAGTATATTGAATTACAGTTATGAGAATGTTTTAGAATTAGGTTTGCGTTTGTATGTGCTGAGATCCCGGATGGAGGGTCCGGTGGATTTTGATGTTTGTATGTTTGATTAGAAATTTTAGAAGTGTATTTTGAACCCTTGCAGGTTTTGGGTTAGGTTAAATGTAGCCGTTATGCTGCCAAATTTTCGATAAAAATTAGTATGAATATGAATTTTCGGGAATGATACCAATGTGTATAAGAATATGGTTAAGAGTTGAAATTTGGCATGAGAAAGAATTCCCAAGAAAAAGGATATAAGATTGCATTGTATGAGTTTGATAAATGAATATAAGAAAAAGAAAAAAAAATTATACCGGATTTAGATAGTCTAGGTTTCCAACGCGATTGTTTTCTTCGACGTATATGTCTTCGGATGTCGGATATGTTTCAGTTCAGATTGATCTGTTCGACCGCTTTGTATTTTTCGCTTCGAAATCCGTTCATTGGTTCGATTAGTTATTGCTTCCGCTTTCGTTTTATTCTGTTTCTGTATGTTGATATTCGATTCCGCTTCGTTTTTCGTTTCGCGTCATCTATTGCTTTGTTTCCGATTCGAAATTTCCGTTTCCATTCGCTTTCGTTTCCTTCGTTCTTCGCTTTTCGGTTGGGATCCGGTTCCCTAATCGGGTCCAAACAACAATATTCTCCGACATGGTGGAAAACATCATCGAGATATTTATGGACGATTTCTCTATTTTTGGGTCATCCTTTGACGCGTGTCTGTTCAATCTAGAATAGGTACTGCAGAGATGCGAGGATACTAATTTGGTGCTCAACTGAAAAAAGTGTCATTTTATGGTACAAGAAGGAATCGTCCTCGGCCATAAGATCTCTAACAAGGGGATTGAAGTAGACCCGACAAAGATCGAAGTTATTAACAAATTGCCACCCCCTACTTCAGTCAGGGCAATACGAAGCTTTCTAGGGCATGCCGGGTTTTATCGATGGTTCATAAAGGATTTTTCAAAAATCTCTTGACCACTATGTGCTTTGTTGCAAAAAGATACCCCTTTTGAGTTTACTGATGAGTGCCTTGTTGCATTTGACAGGTTGAAGAAAGAATCGTCGAACTCCTATAATGACCGCACCGGATTGGAACCTCCCGTTTGAATTGATGTGCGATGCTAGCGACTTTGCACTAGGAGCTATTCTGGGGCAGAGACAGGATAAGAAATTACATGTCATTTATTATGCTAGCAAGATTCTTAATGACGCTCAGCTTAGTTATGCGACAACTGAAAAAGAATTGTTAGTCGTAGTTTATGTGTTTGACAAATTTAGATCTTATCTGGTCGGTTCCAAAGTTATTGTGTACACAGACCATTCGGCTATGAAGTATCTTCTTACAAAGAAGGATGCAAAACCGCGATTAATCAGATGAATTTTACTTTTGCAGGAATTCGACTTGAAGATACGAGACAAGAAAGGATCAGAGAACGTAGTGGCCGACCATTTGTCATAGTTGGAACGGGAGGGCAAGTGTGTGGAAGAACATATTAACGATGCATTTCCCGTCGAAAATCTATGGGCAGTAAAAGATAATCTCCCCTGGTTTGCAGACTATGTCAATTTCCTGGTAGCTGATATTGTACCTTCGGATTACTCGTACCATAGGCGAAAGAAATTCTTCGCAGAAGTAAGACACTACTTATAGGAAGATCCGTTGTTATTTCGAAGATGCGTCGACGGAGTAATCAGGAGGTGTGTACCCGAGGAAGAAATGAGATCGGTTCTATATCACTGTCATGCCTCCTTGTATGGAGGACACCATGAGGCCAACAAAACAGCAGCAAAAGTTTTACAATTTGGACTCTACTGGCCGACTCTTTTCAAGGATGCTAGGACCTTTGTCATGACGTGTGATAAATGCCAAAGGACAGGCAATATCAGTAGGAGGCATGAGATGCCCCAATATGAAATTCTAGAGATAGAGCTTTTTGATGTGTGGGGCTTGGACTTTATGGGACCATTTCCAAAATCATATAGAAATGAGTATATCCTCGTGGCTGTAGACTACGTATCAATGTGGGTGGAAGCTATAGCATTGTCAAACAATACCGGAGCAAGTGTAGTCAAATTCATCAAGAAGTACATATTCTCTCGGTTTGGTGTCCTAAGGGCCATAATCAGTGATAATGGGGTGCACTTTCAGAATCACCAATTTAAGTCCCTACTATCAAAATACGGTTGTCACTTCAGGTTTGGAACTACCTACCACCCCCAAACCAGTGGGCAAGTTGAGGTTTCTAACCGGGAAATCAAGCAAATTTTAGAAAAGACGGTTAATACCTCTAGGAAGGACTGGGCATTAAAACTCGATGACGCTCTATGGGCATACAGAACTGTTTATAAAAATCCATTAGGGATGTCACCTTACAAGATCGTCTTTGGGAAATCTTGCCATCTCCCGGTTAAAGTTGAACACAAAGCATTATGGGCAATTCGGAAGTTAAATTTTAACCTCAAGGCAGCAGGGCAGAAGAGATTACTGAAAATGAATGAGATGGGTGAATTTCTCCTTGATGCTTTTGAGAATGCCCAGATTAATAAGTAAAGAACCAAAGCTTTTCATGACAAGCGTATAATGTGGAGAGAATTCAAACCCGGCCAAAAGGTGTTGCTGTTCAACTATAGACTTAAACTGATTCCGGGAAAATTGAGATCAAGATGGTCGGGCCCATTTGTGATCACAAAGCCATATCCCTATAAAGCAGTAGAAATCAAGAGAGAAGACCAAGAGCCTTTTGTGGTAAATGGGCAAAGACTAAAGCACTATTTTGAGGGAGAAACGGTGGGATGCATCCTCACCGTTACATTTCAAGGCTGATGATCCAGTGATCGAGTCCAGCTGGGGACATTAAATTCAGCGCTGGTTGGGAGGCAACCTAACATTGTTAACTTTCCTTTCTGTTGCATGTTTTATTTATTTATTTGTGTTGTGTTCTTAATAATTTCGTGGTTTGACCATTTATTTCACTAAATTCTCTTTGTACGTTGAAAGATGAACTTTTCCGAATATTTTCAAGTGGTATGAAAGAGAGAGGGGTCGGAACATTCTAAAATCTCGAGGTGAGATTCAATTTAATCATGGGAAAGCAGGTACGTGACTTTGTACTTCCTTATAATGCTTTTGCCCCACTGTGCACATAAGTTTGGGTAATCTCATAAGGGAAGGAACGAATAAAGGGAAGAGTGGGGGTTGATTTTGAAAAAAAAAAAGTGTGTCCGTTACCCTCTGTTTAAAAATTGACCCGTAGGTGTCCGTTAAACGGACGCACAAGTCCGTTTAACAGACACGACATCTTCAGCAGGATAGACTGACCCGTAAAGGTCCGTTAAGCGGACCTGTATGTCTGCTTAACGGACACAAGGTTTTTGAACCCCCAGTTTCACTCGTAACTGTCCGCTAAACGGACACTCAAGTCCGTTTAACGGACATCACCTGTGTTTAAACTTTGAAACCCTATTCCTTTCCCGCAATATTCATTCGTCTTCCTCGTAACGCCATCACTATTTCTCTGTCCCTCTTTCTGAACGACGGCACCCTCTGGCCCCATATCCGACCACCACGTCTCTCCCTCTTCGTATTTGTGACCCACCTTCTTCCCATCATCATTCCTCAGCTATACCTCACCCTTCACCTTAGAAGCATGCGATAAGGCAAGGAACGCAGGGCTGAGAGAATTGTGGAGAATCACTGCGAAATCGCTCAATTGACACCTTCTAAAGCTCAGCTGCTAGGCCTTTGATTGGGTAAGAGATAGTCGCTAACTTTAGGGTTCTTGATTTCTTTGTTCATTGCCTCTGGATCTCCCAATATTGTTAAGCACCTAAATCGTGGCAATTGACTCTGCATAATTAGGGTTGGTGCATGGTGGTAGTTTTGGCAAATTTTGGTTGGGGAAGGTGTATAATTAGGCTTCGTACTAGTTTTAGCTGTGGAATGGTAGCTTTGGAGATTTGAGGAAATTCGTGGTACTGACGATTGATTGAGTTTAGCTTGTGGGGATTGTTGTGAATTGAGCTATTTCATTACCTAGGTAAAGTTTGCTGTAGGTGGAGAGTAAATCATGTCAAGGTTCAAGCAGATAGCAAGAAAAAATGCGGGGCAATCCTCTCGGTCGATGAGGGAGAAAATTTTGGTGCAAGAGGAACTGACCCCCGAACCAACAATTTTCATCAATGAGCAATATGAGGCCTGGTACCTTAAAAAGCGAAACAACAAGTTTGTCATTGAGGTATCTGTGGCTGACTTAATCGAAGAAAAGCATAGGGTGCAAGCCAACCTGGATAAGTTTCATTGGGGCAAATTATTGACCCTTAAGGGTGCTTACTACCCCGAGGCCGTCATGCAATTTTATGCAAGCCTAAGTGCAGTGACGGGCAAACAACCATCGATGCTTACCTCACGCGTTAATGGAAAAGAGGTGGTGATTACCAAAGAGCTGATCTGCAACCACCTGGAGTTACCTATGGGAGGCAATGTCCCATACTTCGATAAGCGAAACCACTGCCCTTGGGATGAGGCTTGGAGTAAGGACGATGCTATGGATCGCCTTGGGGTTCGTAGGGTTTGGCGTCCATCTGGTCAACGTTATTTTGTACATTGCAAGCACCTGGACATTGCCCCGAGATTGATTGCCTATGTGCTAGCTCATAATGTGATACCAAGGCTAGTGATTCCAGGTTTCTTAGAAATGAAGACCTGTTTATTCTGGATAAAATGTTTTTCTTTGACGACCAATTTCAGGGCATCGCGGCAGCCAAGCTAATGATGACTGCCATGTGGCAAGTGGTCCACCACAAAACCGATACCAAGGCTTTTGTCTTCCCCATGCTTCTAAGTCAACTATTCCATAAGCTGCATCTTATCAAACGGGATGAACTGGTCGCTCTTACTGATGAGGGGGATGTGATCACCGTGGAGAAGATGCGGGAGTTTGAGTTTGATGACAATGCCCCTCATGGGTGGGTGAATCCGTGCAGGGGACGCCATGAGGCCACCAATTCAAGGGAACCTCCACGTTCTGATGATGCCCCGACTGGCGGCAACTGGATGGTAACATTCGTGCCCTCCAGGCAGACATGGCTGAGATTGCCGCTTCGCAGAGGCGACTCGAAGCCATGATGAAGACCTTCATTGAGGCACATCCAACACCACCACCAGATCATTAGAACTTAGGATTTAATGTTTTATGTTCTTTTGCATTGTGCGTTGTAGCTAGAGCTTACTTTGTTTTGCCCATGGCACTTTGTGCCATTAACCTTGATTTAATTTCTTCCTCCTCCATTTTGGTTGTTGCTAAGTGGGTTACATTTTTTAGGGTAATGCTACGTCACCACGACACTCTTCAGGGAGTTCCCTCACCTCTACTTTAATTGTTCTCAATTCCGTTGTTAGCCTTGCTTATGTTTATGCCATTGAGGACAATGTCACTTTTAAGTGTGGGGGAATTTTGTTTTAATTTAAATTTAATGCAATTTTAACTTTCATTGGATACTTGTCGGATGTTAACATCTTTTACGTCTAATTGTCACTATACGTTTTTTTTAGTTAATTGCATTATGGTTGAGGTTGGCTTGGGTAGAATACATAATATGATTAATGTGGACGGCATGTCTTGTATTAATGGGAGGTATAATGTTAAATTGATTGAATGATTGTGCTTTGAAATAAGGAAACATAACCAAGTGAGCTAAATTGACCCTAAAGGATTGCACTCAATCTTATTTTCTTGTGAGTGATATAATTTTCTCTTCCATGGTTGCTCACTTCTAGAACTTGCATCACATCTCTTCAAGGTTACATAATCATGCTATGATATGTCTTAGAAATGATAAAAGGCATTAGGAATAGCTTAAGCCAAATAGCTAACCCTTGTTATATATCAATCCCCTAGTGAACCCCTTGAGCCTGTGATGGTAGTTGAGCCATGTTCTTTGGAAACCCATTATCCCAAAGCACCTTGAATCGAGAAAAACAAACTTACCCTTGTTTAATGGTTAGGAGAGCTATCAAAGTTATGCATTCACTACCTCTTTGGCTAGGAATACAAAGGAAGAAGTGTGGGGGAAATCAGGTTTGACAAGTCAATAAGCATGCGAAAAGCAGCAATTGTAGAAAAAAAAATATTTTAGGGGTACAAGGAAAAAGGATGGGAGTCTTCCAAAAGCAAAACGTGCACAATTCAGACTCCAAGGTAAAGGAATGGGAAAATTAGGAAAATAGTGTTGATTGAGTTCCACAATCTAATGTAAAGGTAGGAATGCTTAAGTTGGCTGTACTAACTGTTGAACACTTGAATTCCTATCCCTTCATTCATAACCCACTTCACCCATTGCCTCATTACAACCTAAAATTTAAAGACCTTTTTGATCCATGGACATGCCATAGATGGGAGTAGTGGAGAAGTAGATCAAATGCAAGCTTATGGTAAGTGACATGCATGAGAAGATTATTGAGAGTAACCCTAAACACTTTTTGTTGCGAACTTGAACATTGCATGAGAGACTACATTCTGAGCACATGATTTTGATTGATTGAAGCATTATGAAATTTCATTGTTACTAGAGTGGGATCGAAATTATGAGGTATTATGTAATCTTTTCCAAATCCAATTTTCGCTTTTAATGCAGTTGATTTATTGGAATGAACTTTGGTGATGATTAGGTGTGAAATGAAGACAAAGAAATGTTTGTGGGTATCATTAGTTTTAAGTAAACCCTCAGGAGACTATAACTCCTCCATTATGGACACATAGTGGTTTAAAGGCTTGTGACATAGGCTAAATGTCACCGTGCACCTACGAAAGTGGAATCAATAATTCGGTTAGGTTTTGATAGAACTTTTGTTGGTTGCTTGGGGACAAGCAACAACTCAAGTGTGGGGGAATTTTGATAAGTCAAATTATGTAGATGATCTTGGAATGATTTAGATTCAATTTGACATATTTTTGCTTGGAATTGAAGTTTTATTAAGTTAATTCGCTCACATTTTGATTGTGTACTTGATAGGTACAATTGGTTTATTTTGGGAGAAAATGTTGGACCCCGATCTTTTAGTGGAAATTGGAAATATGAAAATAAAAATTTGATAAGAGTTTTTGTATATGAATGGAGTTGTAGATATTTTTGCCTTAAGGAAATTGATGAGAAAAGATTTGTTTGATTAGATAACTTTGGGTTTCAAATAGATTTGTGTGGATTATGAAAGTGCAAGTGGATTGAAATGGAAGTTGAAATTAAGAAATAGAAAGTAAAAGTGTAAAATTTTGAAGAAATTAGAAAGTAAAGACAATTTGTTTGGTTATGCATGTGGTGTTTTAAGTTAGATTATTGTAAGAATAAGATTTCAGTCATATGTGGAGAATGATGGAGTTTTGTATCTTTTGTACTTGGACTTGAATACTGATGTTGTAGCATGGCTTAGAATGTCATTTATTTTATAAACATTTATCTTATGATGTTAATGAGACATGGATTTATATATGGATATGAAAGATCAATTGTGTAAGAATATTTTTGTGTTTGAGAGGATTTAGTTGAAGAGCTTGTGGTGATGTGTTGATATGTGAAGTTGATGTGTTGGAATGGTGTTAGAAAATTCAATGCCAAATCTGTACTGATCTAGATATATTTGGCCAAAGTGATCTTAATGAAAGTTGTAGTTCATGTTTCCAGCTTTCTAACGCCATAAAGTATGCAATTTTTTGATATCGGGGCAAGAAGTTATGATGAATTGAAGTTTGGATATTGTTTAGGTGATTGCTAAACGGGCAGAAACTTTGATTGAAAGATTGACTTAACTAAAGGGTGAAGTTACTTTGGAGTTTTTTATGAACATTGTAGAGGTTGTTTTATCTTTCCATTGATATAAAGCATGAAAATATTGGACAAGAGAGTAGAAAGAGTGATCTTGGTATGAGTTGTGATAAGGAAAGATTTGGAGACAAGATTAGTAGTGATCTGAAAAATGTTCACTGAATATGCTTCAGTATTTTTAACCATAATGTTTTCTCTAGTAATCCAAACGAGATGATTCTTAATTTGGATTAAACTAGAGACATATGGCTACATTTTATAAGAAGACATAGAATTTCAATTATGTGCCTAAGAGTCTCAAATATTGTCATGAAGTTAAGAATTGGAGTGCAGGTGTTGGTGCAGGAATGAAAGTCTTATCTTTTGACTTTAGGGCAATTTTGGAATTGAAAATATAGATTTTGGCAAAATTTCCTTCTGGAAAGTAGTAGATTTTTCTCTTAGCTTTCCAATGAATCAAACCGTGTCTAATTTGGAGTTACGAGTAGAAAGTTATGATCTTTCTAAGTGGGATGTTCGGAGAAGGGGTCGACGAATTTTTGCGTCATCTTGGCGTTACCACAGATTTAAGTTTTGCATCTGTGGTGACGTCACCACAACAAGTTTTGTCTGTCTTGACGTCATCACGCATTTAACTTGCGTCTGTCTTGACATCATCGTCTGCTTTTGTGTTTTTGACCCCTCTTCCTTCTTTTAGCCATAACTTTTTGTGTAGACCTCCGATTGAGTCGATTTTTGAAGCGTTGGATTCCTAAGACATTTTTCTATCTTTTCATACTACATATATCAGTTTTGGAATTAAATGGAGAAAGATAGCTCGGATTTTCGTGAACTGATTGGTTATAAAAGTTTGGACAGTGTTCAGTATTTTAGAGATATCTCGATCGGTAGAACTCCGATCGATTTGATTCTTTTTGCAAATGAAAATAGAGACATAGGGCTACAAATGTTATGAAGGAACTGATTAGCAATGTAGCCTCTAAGACTTCCAAATTCAGGTCAGAAGTTAGGTGTAGTGTTCAGCCTCGAGTCCAAGAATGCACTTGATATTTTGGAGATATCTTGGGTTATAGAGCTCTGATTGATCCGATTCTTGAAGGGTTGGATTTGTAAGACATAGAGGAACATTTATCTAGAAGAAAGTTTTGTCAAATGGCTTCATTTACCTGATCGAAATAATCAGACAAGATTTCAGTTTTAAAGACCAATGGAGGGGTAATTTTGGAAGTTTACTTAAAGGGTTAAGTTTATAGGCTTGAATGGAGGGACTTATGGGTCATTCCTCATTCATTAAATGTCATGGCACTATAAAAGCTAGTGGGCTGTCATTTTAAGAGGCAACCCACGAAACTTAAGAGAAAAGAAGGAATAAGAGAAGAAGAGAGAAGAGAGAAGGGAGAGCAAGTTTCGGTGGAAAAAAAGGGGAGAAAGCTAGGGCTCGATTTTTTTACCACTAGAAGAGAGATTTTAATGTCATTCCAAGAGAGAGAAAGGTGGAGGATGAAGAGAGCTTCATCTTGAACCAAGAAAATCCGAAAATGGAGAAGAAATGAGGTAAGAGCAGTTTTTAAGATTTGAGTTTCTCTTGAAGTTTTGGTTTAAAATCATAGAAAATGGAATGAGTTTGTGGAGTATGAAGTTAATTTTGTTGATTTCTAAGTATTATGGGTTTAATTTTGGATGGAAATTAATTAGGGTTTATGCCCAAATTTGGAATTTGGAGATTTTGAAAATTTGTGATTTAGAAAGCTTGAATATATGAGGGATTTATGTTTTCTAAGTTCAATTTGAGGATTAAGGTATTTATGATGTTGAATTTGGGTGAAATTGCTTTAGGTGAAGTTATATTGGAAGAAAGAAGGAACCAATGGACAAATTGGAGCTAGGAACAACTTTCTAGCATTAAATCGAGGTGGGTATCTATTTATAATAGAATTTATAAGCCACTACTGTTTTCTTTAAATAAAGAGATTTTCTGATTTCAATTGCATCATAAGTGTTGCATCATTGTGTGAATGATTTGAAAAATCATCATTGATTCCATACATGAGCTTTTGATGAATTGCAAAATACATTTGTGTTATGCCTCGAAAGATTCCATGGCATTTCGTATATTCGAAAGAAAGAGCATTCAATAAATGATATTGAGCTTGAATATGATAAAGGTTTGAAAAATTATGATTTCTGACTAGTTTTAAGAGCTTTTATAAAATATGGTTTTATGTAAAAATTTGAAAACTTGTGATTTTCGCATAAATTCGGAAGTGTATAGAAAATATTGTTTATGGAAATATTTGAAAGTTTTGATTCCTAAAAATGTTTTGAAATTGTCTAGAAAATGATTTATGCAAATGTTTGAAAATTTATGATTTCCGAATGTCTAATGTTTATAAAAAGTATTTGAAAAATTATGATTTCCGACATTGTTTATAAAAGTGTTTGAAAAGGGTTACGATTTCCAAACTCGTTTATAAAAATGTTTGACAAAGTGTGATTTCCGAAATACATTTGAAATTGTTTTAAAAAAATAAATAATAAGGTTTATTTAAATGTTGAAAAGTACGATTTTCGAAAGGTGTTTGAAATGGTTTTAGAAACTGTTTTAAGAATTTATACAAGTTTTAAATGTTTGATAAATTAAGAAAATTTCTGAAGTTTCGAAAAATGACACAAAGGCCCAATTTCTTGTCTTCAAATGATTTGGGAGATTGATTGAAAAATTGAGAAAGTATTGAATTTTATTGTTCTTAATATTTTTGGAAAATGGTTACGAGTTTTAAAATGAATTGAGAAATGAAGAAAGATTTTGAAATTTATTTAGTGATTTGGATTTAAGAAATTTAAGTAAATTGTTAAATTTGTTATTTTCATTTAATTTGATAAGTTATGAAAATGTTTTGAATGTTTTAAGAAAATAAAAGATTTATAAAATAATAATAATAATAATATAATAAAATAAAAAATTGAATAATGTGCTTTATGAACCTGCATACGTTGATTTATGTCTTGAAGAAATCACTCGCATTCATTGTTATGATGTTGATCCATATGTGATTACATTGTTAAATTGAGATTAAATATGTTTATTGATGTGATAATGTTATGCCATTGGAGTGTGCCATGGCATTGTGATTTGAATGGAAAGAAGAAAAGAAAACTAAGCATATCATTTTGATAAATGATCTTGAGCATTGCTTATATGTTTTGTGTGGGCGAGAGAGTTACGGATGGATAGTCACGTGCGCCGACGTATGAAAAATTATAGCCTTCTCCCGCTGCCCGCTGAGGCCACGAGATCCCGAGAAATAGGACTCGAATAGATTACTGGATAAACTTCGTTTATCCGTCGTGTTCTGGAACTCTCGAGCCACGTGTTGTTGTGCATTGCTTATGTGATTGCCATTGCATCTATGAATTGTCAAGTTGATGCATTCATGTTTTATAAACTTATGGGTTTATGGCTGAAAGCCTAAAAATCATATGTTTTGTAAATTGCGATTTTGTATACAACAAGGAAAGAACTTTTGGAAAATGTGCTTTACGGATTTCAAAACAATGTTTTCTAAGACCAGAAAAGAAAAAGAATTTCAAGGGTTTTGTTTATATTTTTGTTATAAACTGTTACCCACGAGCTGTGAAGCTCACCCCCCTTCATTCCCATCCACAGGTGATGAGAAGAAGATCGGGTGAAAGAAAATGAAGATTTCTATTTGCATGTGTTTATAATGTATTATTGGTAAGTTAAATGGTTGCTGAGAAGTCTAGAATTGTTGTGTATTGTGTACTTTGGTTTAGGGTTATGGGTAATGTATAAGGCTTGAAAATGCCACTATGATTTGTATAAAGCTGTGATTTATGAAATTGTGTATATAGTGAGTATAAGGTGTATGGATTTCTGGAATTATGCATTGCTTTAAGTTATGTATGGGATATGTATATGATTATGAGTATGATAAGGTATTGTGGTTTGAGATTTGGATAAGGCTATTGAGTTATGGTATTGCACATGGATAGTGCGATTGTATGTGAATGTATTTTGGAATGAGTTTGGTTATGAAAGAAATGAAAAGGAAAGGAATAAGAAAGAAAGAAAAGAAAAAGGAAAAAAATTTATACCGGATTTAGAATGTCTTAAGGTTTCCAACGCGACAGTGATTTCTAAAATTTTGTTCACGGATGTCGGTGCTTGTATTTCAGTTCGAATGCATCGATTCGATTTGTGATTCGTGATCGTTTGTTTGGTTGTCTCCAAGCCAATTCGATTTGACTTTGTTTGTATGCTTCGCTTCCAAGTTGGCTTTCGATTCGATAATGATTTGTTTCGCTTTATGATCAATCGTTTATTCGTTCCGCCTCTTTGTGATTCGTTCCGTCTTCCATTTTCGGATTAGGGCGCCGGTCTCCGGATCGGGTCCCAACAAAAAAAGGGCATAAATTCCTTTGGGGATGCCGGATCAAAGCCAATCAAAGATGATTGAAAGGAGAATTTCGAGCCTTACAACTTCCGAGAAGACTCCTAGAAGAAATGATGACAAATGGAAGGTCAAAGGCGTGGAAGTGCTGAAATGGGCCATGTCCGTTAAACGGACACACATGCCCGTTTAACGGGCATCAACTGGTAAGAAAGCGTTTCAGACCCGAGAAGGTCCGTTAAATGGACACACAAGTCCGTTTAACGGACATCAACTGACAAGAAGGCATTTCAGACCTGAGAAGGCCCGTTAAATGGACATTCATGTCCATTTAACGGACATGGGCGACCAGCAGACCCCTGTTTCGAAAAGTTAAGTTTTTTGGAGTGTGTGAACTATAAACACCAACTGTTTAGACCTAAGGAAGGGGCTGGACACAAACAACAAAATAACTACTTCTGGAGGCTCAATAAAAGGAAAGGAGAGGATGTTGGGGATGGACTGAAGGATTTGAAGTTTTTATGCTTGTTCCTCTGCTGCTTTCTCTCTCTACTATTTCTAAATGTTGAACATTCTTGTATGTATGTCTTTTGTTGAAATGTGCAGGAACTAAACCTCATTCAGGGTGAGGGATGTAGCCTATTGGAAAAGAGCCTTGTATGGTATGGATGATTGAATGTTTTTAATGAAAATTTCTGGGCTATGTTCATCTTCCTTGAACTTCATTATTGTTTCTATGCTTGATCTCCATAGATGCATGTTTAGGAATCATTGGGTATGCTGAAGAGTTAACCATGATTCATGCTTAGGAAGTTGAACATCTTGAGTTTAGAGTTAGAGATAACCTAAGCTAAGGTGAGAACTTAAAGTGGCTTATGCTTAATGGATTTGGTTAGAGAATTATCACATTGAGAAATGGATGTTTCTAGCTGAATACTCCCTTATACCTTGAGAAAGTATATGGGTATAATAGTGCTATAGTTTTCTTAGCCTGCATTCAATCGAATTCATATTGTTCAAATAAATCTTTTAATTGGTGAACCCCTCTCCCTATTTTCAAATCAGTAATTAGATCCTTTTTCTGCTTGTCCTGTTATTACTTACACGTAATTGGTCAATCAAAACCTACTCTATCCATTTTTCGTAATTTTCTTTCAATAACATGCAATTAATTAGATTTAATTAGGCTGGTGAATGAATTGATCCTTGAGGGAGACGACTTTAGAATATTCATTGTGTGAATACTAGGACGATTCTGTGCGCTTGCAGAATTATTAGATCATCTTTGTTGCTCTTTTGTTTTCTTTACTAATTATTCTGGCTCTTGCTTTTATATTTCTTTCAGGTGAGCCCCTCATCTTCATAGAAGTTGCACTTCTTAAGGATGTGGCCCAAACAATACAGGTTATTTCGTATTACCATGTTTGTAACAGTAGATAACACAGGCTAATTTCTCATACCATTCCTGTTGTTCCACTTACAAGACTTTTAAACTGTTTTTAAATGTTCTTATTTTCAACTGTTCTTAAGTTTGTAACATATGTTATGTCATTTTATTATATTTGAAAAATATGCTGATGATTTTTGTTTCAATGGTTGTAGATTGTGAAAGTCAAGGGTATTATTCATGGGAAGGTAGCACATGAAATTTGAAGATGATATAGTAGTCAGTTTTTTCTAATAATTTAGAAACTATTTTGGAATAACGATTTAGAGACAATATGTTATTGCTTTTTATTATCAACAAATGTTATCATAAATTCAATACTAACATATTTTTAATATTGTTATTAAACAATAATCTAGAGCATTTTAGAAGTGTTCTGAAACTCATATCCACAACATTTGGCGGATGTAAAAACCAATTTATAACAGTTTATGAATGTCATGATTAACTAATTTATATGGTTTATAAAATGTAATATAAAATCAATTGTTTATTATTAATAAATATCATAATAGACTCAACAATATCATTTTAATAATGTTGCAAAAACTCTTTTATAACATTTTAAAGTTAGTATTTAACAGTTTAAAAAGTAACAAATAGCTAATTAATAATATTTATAAAATATATTATAAAATCAGGTTGTAACTATCAATAAATGCTATAATAAACTCAACAACAACATTATATCAATGTCATGGAAAACTTATCTATAACATTTTAAAATGTTACAAAATTTATATCTCCTACATGTTAATGACGTTGCAAAAGTTAATATATAACGCTCAAAAAAGTTACAAATAGCTAATTAATAACATTTATAAAATATATTATAAAATCAGTTGTAACTATCAATAAATGCTATAATAAACTCAACAACAACATTATATCAATGTCATGGAAAACTTATCTATAACATTTTAAAATGTTACAAAATTTATATCTCCTACATGTTAATGATGTTACAAAAGTTAATATATATAACAGTTCAAAATGTTACAAATAGCTAATTAATAACATTTATAAAATATGATATAAAATCATTTGTAGCTATCAATATATGCTATAATAAACTCAACAACAACATTCTATTAATGTCATAGAAAACTTATCTATAACATTTTCAAAAGTTACAAAATTCATATCTACTACATATTAATGATGTTGCAAAAGTTAATATATAATAGCTCAAAATGTTACAAATAACTAATTAATAACATTTATAAAATATAATATAAAATCATTTGTAGCTATTAATAAATGCTATAATAAACTCAACAACAACATTCTATCAATGTCATGGAAAACTTATCTATAACTTTTTAAAATGTTACAAAATTAATATCTACTACATGGTAATGATGTTGCAAAAGTTAATATATAACAATGGTAAAAATGTTACAAATAGTTAATTAATAACATTTATAAAATATAATATAAAATCATTTGTAGCTATCAATAAATGTCATATTAAACTTGACAATAACATGTAAAAACTATTACTAAAGCATCATATCTTTAGTAACATGGGTTGTCATAGCATACTCATTAGTGTTACCATTCATATTTAATAACACTTATCACCTTTTGCCGTATGTCAAGATCAACTTGCGTATGAAGGCCCTGACTTTAAGTAAGTTTTGTGACATGAGTTGCCTGATTGTAATATGAATTACCTGTTTTTAAGTAAGCTTATGATATGGATTGCCTGAAAGTTTGCAATTGTTGGCTTCTGCTAATGGTTTTTTGCTAATGCATTTTCGGGATTCGATTTGGCAGTGACTTGGATGAGAATTTGCAGAAGGCTTTCTACAAGTATCTTGAGATTAGAGGGTATTATTCATGAGACGATAGCACATAGAAATTGAAAATGATATGGTAGCCAGTTTTTGTTTCAATAATTTAGGAACTATTTTGAAATAATGATTTAGAGATATATGTTATTACTTTTTGTTATCCGTGTCTATGTGTTCATTATCTATGATTTGCTCATCTTTGATGAACAACAAAATATGTTTTGAAAAGTTAATTTTATAGTTATAAATTTGTTTCCATATTAGTGTACCATTATTTATATAAGTTACACAAGATATATTAGTAACACTATTATAATAGCATCAACAAATGTTATCATAAATTCAATAATAAAATATTTTTAATATTTTTATTATACAATAATGTAGAGCATTTTAGAAGTGTTATGAAACTCATATCCACAACATTTGGTGGATGTAAAAAAATAATTTATAACAGTTTATGAATGTCATGGTTAACTAATTTATATGGTTTATAAAATGAAACATAAAATCAATTGTTTGTTATTAATAAATATCATAATAGACTCAACAATAGCATTTTAATAATGTTGCAAAAACTCTTTTGTAACATTTTAAAGTTAATATATAACAGTTCAAAAATGTTACAAATAGTTAATTAAAACATTTATAAAATATATTATAAAATTATTTGTAGCTATCAATAAATGCTATAATAAACTCAACAACATTCTATCAATGTCATGGAAAACTTATCTATAACATTTTAAAATGTTACAAAATTCATATCTAGTACATATTAATGATTTTGCAAAAGTTAATATATAATAATTAAAAAATGTTACAAATAGCTAATTAATAACATTTATAAAATATAATATAAAATCATTTGTAACTATCAATAAATGTTATAATAAACTCAACAAAGAACATTCTATCAATGTTATGGAAAACTTATCTATAACATTTTCAAAAGTTACAAAATTCATATCTACTACATGTTAATAATGTTGCAAAAGTTAATATATAACAGTTCGTAAATGTTATAAATAGCTAATTAATAACATTTATAAAATATAATATAAAATCATTTGTAGTTATCAATAAATGCTATAATAAACTCAACAAAAGCATTTTGTAGCTATCAATAAATGTCATATTAAACTCGCAATAACATATCAAAATTGTTATTAAAGCATTATATTTTTAGTAACATAGGCATGTCATAGGATACTCATTAGTGTTACTATTCATATTTAATAGCACTTATCACCTATTACCATATGTCATTTTGTTGTAGTGATAATAGTAAATATAATTAATAAAACAATAAAAATAATTTTTAACAGTTAGTAGAAAATAATAATAATAATAATAATAATAAATAAATAAATAAATAATAAGAATAATAAAATTAATAATAATAAGAAGAAAATTAATAATAATAAGGAATTTAATAGGAAAATAAATATAATTATTAATAATAAAGAATTTAATAATAATAAAATAAATATAATTATTAATAATAAGGAATATAATAATAATAATAATAATAATAATAATAATAAAATTAAAATAATAAGAAGAAAATTAATAATACTAAGGAATTTAATAATAATAAGAGTAATAGTAAGTAGAATAATAATAATAATAATAATAATAATAATAATAATAATAAGAATTTAATAATAATAATAAATTAATAAAATTAATACTAATAAGGATAATAATAAGTATAATAATAATAATAATAATAATAATAATAATAATAATAATAATAATAATAATAATAATCATTGTCATTATAGTCATAAGGATAAGCATAAGCATAAGTATAAGAATATTTTGGTCTTTTTCTTAGTTATTTCTTTGTCATTTTAAGTTTATATTTTCAAATTAAGCACTGGCATAAAATTTCTTTATCAGTAAACCAAACAAAGTAATACTCATTCCATTATATTCCTCATCTTTTTTATTTCTAAGAATAATTATTCTATTCCTTATCTATTCTAGCTTTTAAATCAAACAGGCTCTAAGGTTATTATAGTATAGGTCAAAATACTATAATTATGAAAAGAATTGTTGAAGGGAAAAGTCTTGTTGTATTCCCTTGATTAGGGATGTCAAATTTAGCTCGGCCTGTCCGGTTAAGCCTGATTTTGACCCGGGTTGATCGGGTCGTGAACCGATCATGATCAGCCCGATTGGGCCATTAGTCGATGTCGGGTTGAGCACAAGCTAACCTGATTTAGCCTGTAACCCAACCATTGCTTAAAAAATGACATCGTTTTTGACGTTTTTCTTTAAAAATATATATGGTGGACTAAGCCACAGGGCGGTCAGCTTGTGGTGGGGTCAGCCACAAGCCAACCTATCACGGTCCATTGAGGCATGAGCCACCTTGACCCGAACTTGGCCCAACTCATTGACATTCCTACCCTTGATAAGCAAATAATATATACAAATCAAGCTCCTTTTCAAAGTAAGGCATTAGTGTTTGTTGAATTTTTTCATTAACAATTAAATGTATTATATGTTATATTTTGAGACTTATGCCTTTATAATTTACAAAAATGACAAACACATAAAGGCAAGATGAAAATGCTCTTTGAGAAAGATACACGATAGTGTAGGGTGTCCGTGAATTATACATTTGTGGATTAATTGTATAAATCTCTAGAATAGTGTGAAGAAATGTGTGAAAAGTGATGACATATAAGATCGTGTACACACACACGTGTGGATGACATACCTGTGTGTAACAATTGTATAGATCTCTATAATCGTATAAGTTCACGACTCAAGTGAAACTGAAAGATAGATAATTACTTATACGGTTGTGTATGTGATCATATATGTTGTAAGAAACCTGATTTGGAATATAAAAGAAAAGAAGACACAAATTTGTTTATTAGGAAGGGCAAAAATACAACAACAAAAAGAAAATAAAGAGAAAGTAAGTAGTTTATAATGTTCACCTTGTTTGATTGATTTTGAAATCGAGTCATGAGTTTGTTGATTTTCATATTAGCTTTAATTTCAATTTTAATTCTTTGTTGTTGTAGGATGAGAGAGAGATTAAATTTTGTAAATTCTTATTTATAATTAGTATATTTACTTGTGCTTTTAATCTATATTTTTCCTTCTATTTCGGAGAGTTTTTCTTATCAACCTCTGTATTTATTTCTTTATTAATTTTTTTACTTTTTCATTGATATTATCTTATTAAACTTAATTATAGTGCTTTGTTGCTGGAGTAAGTTTACCATAAAAAAGTTTGTATTTTGTTCCGACATGTAACATGTTACATTATTATCATCATCATCATCATATTCAGTCTGAAGTTCCGCAGTGAAGCGGGATCTAAAGAAGTCTGATAATACGCAACATTACTCTTACATAATAAAAAAATTGTTTATGATAGATCTACGCATAATATGACAGAACAATAAAAATGCAAGTTAAAACAGTAAATAAGTAAAAAAATAGCACGCAATTTTTTTTTTATTTGGGTAATGATGACTTCCTTGGAATGAAGAGCAATAGATGCGCTCAATCTTCTTTTATTATTACTTAGGAAAGGATCATATTAATTGCATAAATAGAACCCTTCTACAAAGGCCGTAAATAGTTGTTTTAGATTTTTATTTCACGCTGGCTCGCACCGTCTGATGTCTTATTATTTTGATCTCTGTCACTTGCATGCCTTCACTCTATATCCTGAAAACAAGAACATCAAACAATAATGAAGAAGATGTCAAATAGGAACCTGGGGTCTACAATTAAACAAGTAGATTAAATTAATAGATTTCAGGCTTACTGATTATACTGAATCCGAACTTTGCCAGCATCAGGATTAGCAATTCTTGCGAAAGCTTCTTGGGAGAGATCAATGGTTGCAGCGCAGCCTGGTGGACAGTAGTCGACTATTGTAACATCAACACTACCACCCTTGCATGGATTAGGAGTGGCGTTAGTACCACCGATACACGTTACCCTATATCTCCTCCCACATGCTCTGCGATTATCCCACACCGCATCGCTTGCAGCTGCGATCATCACTCCCTTGTTTTCATTACCATAGCATGAAGATGCTGCATGTCAAAACAATAAATAACTTAATATTCATAGGTTTGCAGGATAGTAATAGCATTACAGGTGTGTAAAATAGTTATATATGGACTTACGGACGTAAGGTGGAGTGTAGAAAGTGGCAGTCCCCTGCGCGGCATTAACGACGACTGACGCAAAGCAGCAAATCGCAAGAATGCCAACAATCAAAACCACGATCTTGTTAGCCATAACAACTGTTTAAGTTTTATCTCTGTGTTTGTTGCAGAAGGGTAACCTCTGTTATATAGGCCAATCTCTCGGACCACGAAACAGTAGTTTCGTGTTATCTTTTAGTAGCATTAAAATGCACGTGGTTGTTTAAAATTTGATGTCAGAGTTTTGTTTCCTATAAGTAACTTATTTAGCATGAAGGATTAATCTAAATATGAATGATTTAAAAATATCTTTATATAATTAAGATTCGCCTAAAAAATACATAGTGCTGAGCCGCCCCTCCCCTGGGATCCCAAAAGGCATTAACGGTAGTTAACCCAAAAAAATTTTAAAAAAAAACATACCGATTATCATCCATCGGCGACATCTTTGGACCTAAGAAACTGATGAAAATAATAAATTCTTTGATAAAGAGATTATTGGTCGCTCAAATTAGGCTGACTTTTCTTCATTCCAGAAACTGTAGTTATTGCCTTCGAAAATGTGTAGCTCGTCGTAGCTGTCTATGATCAATGCATTGAAATTATGCTGAACTTCCAACAATAAATGTAATGGGCACACTAGAGTTGTCTATTTTGCAAAGACTTGACACAGTAGTCTAGGCTGTCTACTTAAGATGAGAGCCTTTGCCTTCGACACTTGGTAGTTTAAATATTCTAAATTTTAGGCTGTGGTTGGGTCGGCAATATCGGGCCTAAGTCCAATGTGACGGGTCGATCGATCGATCACATATCCACTGCTTAATTTGGTCTAATCCACAAAACCATTTCGTCGGCGTGTAGAAAACCTCCCACGACGCGTCGTGAGAAACGTAAGGACCTAAAACCCAGCAGAAATCATATATAAGGTATGATTCTCTCATTATTAAGGTGCGAGATCATAACCTAGTTGCTTTTCTCGATCATATTTTATCTCACCTTCACCAAAAGACTTACTGATCGTCGGAGGGGCTACCGACACAACCCTCGATAAGCCTTCCTTGTTTTGCGGTGATTTCACGCTGGAACCACTTCAACGAGTATAGGGATCATGTATCGAATCGGCAACAATCGCTTCGGCCGAAATCCGCAGAACCAATTGGCGCCACCGTGGGGCCGACCGCACCACGCCTAGAAACACGCAGATAAGTCAGCGGCAATGATGAACCCCGATATAGGCTGTTGCGGCTTCTAGCGATGCAACGACGGTTTGCGATTACCAATGATTCTGCCGCTTTGCCCACACGCCTCCCCGCACGAGTCTTCCAATCCTAACGATCAACTACTACCTCAAGCATTGGAGCAAGAAGAACGAGCGTGGCTGTGGAGGATAACGCTGCGCACCATGCAACCCCGAATCACCAAAGACCGATTAGATGCGCACCCTCCTCCGTCCATACACGCCGCCCTGAGTCGGAAACAAATAGAAGAAGCGGTGGCTGTAATTCGCCAGATATCGATCATAAGCGCACAAAGCGGCCGCCGTCCGTCGACGACGATCGCCTAACAAACCAGCCTACGAATCGATCATCGCCTATGAAGCCCTAGAAAAAATCGCGGATGACAGGACTCATGAAGCTCTGAAGCTTTCGTCCGGATCGCCCGACGGCGAAGAGATAACTCTCCTTCACTCCGGACATTTTGATACCTTCTCGGCGCCCGCACAAAGATACCGACCCCTGAGAAATATACCGGAAAGACCGACCCTTTGGACTACATGCAACACTTCCAGTCCATGATGAGCCTACATTGTGTTCCAGACGCCATCCAATGTAAGGCTTTCTGCACGGCCTTCCAAGAGGGAGCTCGGCGATGGTTCAATAGCTTACCCCCGGGTTGTATCACATGCTTCGAGGATTTCAGGTCGCTCTTCCTGAATCAATTCGCCACTAGTAAGCGACCGCAGAAGACGGCCTTGGAGGTGATGCAACTCACCCAAGGAAGGAATGAGAGTTTGCGGGAGTTCATCACTCGGTTTAACAATGAAGCGGTCGAGGTACCTGACCTCACCGCCGCCTATCTTGCCGCCGCTTATGAGTAATACGAGGACGAAGAGTTCAAGAAGTCACTAGCCCTCGATCACCCCGATCTATTCAGAGATCGATGTCGGCAGACAAATACATTCACCGAGGAGGTGTTAAAGAATACAAAACGCCGAAAGCGGATGATCGTGGACCGAGTGGTAGGATGGATGAGTCTCACAAAGACAGAGAGACCAATGACCGAGAAAGCCGAGCTACCGACATTGAATCAATAAGACTTCACTCCGCTTAATAAACGACACGCGGAAGTCTTGACGGCTATCATAGCAAACGGGAAACTATCCGAGAGCCCAAAAATGAAAACCCCATACAAGGATGAAACACTAGTGTGTATTGCCGTTTCCATAAAGAGGTCGGCCATGACATCAAGATTGCCGCAATTGAAGAAAGAGATTGAATTCCTCATACAAAAGGGAAGATTAGGCCGATTTGTGAAGCAGGGGCAAAATGCCGACCGGGACCATCAGCGCAGAAAAGGTCGGCCAAACAATAGACGACCGCCTTGGAGGCGAAATGACGGAATGACGGGGAGATGTAACACTAATACCGATAATCAACGAGAAGAAAGGGGCAATCAAGGAAAGAAATGATGGTAACACCGGCAACCGACGAACCACCTACTGGGGTCATCAATATGATATTCGGTGGAAATGCAGCCGGGGGCTCCACCAGCAAGGGGAGAAAAAGGTATGCCAAACAGGTAGACCGGGACCCATCCACCAAAAAGCCGAGGGAGAGTGACGAAATGATATCATTCGATGAGTCTGACCTCAAAGGAATAAGTTGTCCTCATGACGATGCCTCGTGGTAAACCCGAATATGGACGGATCGAGGTGAAGCGGGTAATGATTGACACGGGGAGCTCGGTCGATTTGCTGTACTATGAAGCCTTCAAGCAAATGAAGGTACCCGAAGAGCGCCTATTACCTACAGACGGCCCCATCAAGGGAGTGACCGGGGCGTCAGCCTACCCGTTCGCTCGGGTAAATTTGAAAGTGAAGTTCGGGCAGAAGCCTTGTCAAATAGAAAGGGACGTTGAGTTCCTAGTTGTTAAATTCCATGGGGCGTACAACGCGATAATCGGCGGGCTACAAAATGCCCTCAAATCCGCCATCTCCACTTACTACCAAAGTTATTAAGTTTCCACACCCCACGGAGTTGGAGTTGTCGGGGTCAACGAAAATTGCTAGGAATGCTACTTGGCGAGACGAAGACATTAGATGGGGCAGTAGATCGACGAGCTCTCTGGATGTGAGAGCCGACGAAGAGGTGGAAAGAATAAACCCGGTGGAAGAAACGCAAAAGTCGTCTTTGGACAAAGCCGATCTCTAAATTTACAAACCTAGGCTCCGAAATGCGGGGGACTGGTTAAAGAAATCACAAACCGCTGTGGAAAACAATCGGTCTTCGCTGGGTACCAAGCGACATGCCCGAATCTCTCGATCGGTCACATCTCATTCCCTCGGCATTCGCACGACTATAAGCCGATCGTACAAAAGAAGCGATGCCACAAAGAAAGAACGGCGGGGTGATCGAGAAGGAAGTGGCGGTCACGGAGGCCGCTTCATCCGAGAAGTCAAGTACCGAGTGGCTCGCCAACGTGGTGTTAGTAAAAAGAAGAACGGAAATGGAGGATGTGTATAGACTTCACCGACCTAAACAAAGCGTGTCCAAAGGATGCTTCCACGCTTAAGATCGATCAATTAGTGGACTCCACTTCAGCTATGAGTTGCTCACTTCTGGATGCCTTCTCGGGTTATCATCGATCCAAATGAGCCTCGAAGACGAAGAAAGACCGCCTTCATAACCCACCAAGGCACTTTTGCTACTAAGTAATGCCCTTCGCTGAAAAACGCCGGGCGACCTATCAACGGCTCGTCACGAAGTCTTTAAACAGCAGACAGGCTTGACGGTGGAAGCTTATGTGGGCGATATGGTGGTAAAAAGTAAGACGGTCATGAGCATGTGCAAGATCTCAAAGAAGTCTTCCAGACCTTGAATAAATTCCAGATGAAGCTAAACCCGAAAAATGCGTGTTTGGGGTGGCATCCGAAAATTCACGGGTTTATGATCACTCGGGAATCGGCTAATCCCGAGAAGATTGAGGCCATCATACGATGCCTTCGCCACAATGCTTGAAAGACGCTCAGATCTTGACCGGCGGATAGTTTATTTGAAAGCGTATTCATTTCTAGATTGGGAGACAAGTGCCTTCCATTTTTAAGGTCCCGAGGAAAGCGAATGTAACCCGCTTTCAATGGCCGATGAGTGCGAAAAAGCTTTCCAACACTTGAAACGATATTTGTCTAGACCACATTGCTCGCAAAGCCCGCAGAGGGGAAACCCCGATCTTATATTTGGCGGTCACGGAAGGGTCGATCAACACAGGTACTCATCCGTTCGAAGAAGGCGGCAACACCCCGCCTACTACGCCGGCAAAGTGTTGACCGCCGAAACGCGATCTGGCGCCCATAGAAGCTAGCTAGCACTCTTTGATAATGGCAACGAAAATCGAGACCTTACTTCCAAAGTCACACCGTTGAGGTATGGACCGACCAACCCTCGGCAAGGCCTCCAAAAGCCCGAAACCTCGGTCGGCCGGTAAAGTGGGCGAGAACCGGAGAGTTCGATATTCAATACAAGCCCGCACGACCATTAAAGCACAAGTGTTGGCGGATTTCATTGCGTAGATGAGCCAACCGAGCTCGAGGGACGAGCGCTTCCCTTTGAACTTGTTCGTTGATGGGTCATCCAATCTTAGAAGGATGCGGAGCCGGGGTAGTGCTAATCAGCCCGCATATGGAAGAAAAAGTGGAATACGCCCTTCGGCTAGAATTCAAGTCCTCCAATAATGAGGCAGAGTACGAGGCTTTGATAGCTGGCCTTCAACTAGCCCGGAGATGGAGGTGAAACATCCAAGATATATAGCGACGACCAAGTGGTGGTCGGCCAAGTCACCGGGGAGTATGAGGCCAGGAAATAACATGATCAAGTATCCGAGCCGGTAAAGGTGAATTGAGCAATTTTGACGAGATTCAATCGCAGAATAGAGCGAGCTCGTAATGCTAAGGCCGACGCGCTCTCCAAAATGGCTTCCGATCGTGATGCCAGAACAATATTCAGTCGAACGACTAAACCGCCTAGCATTCAAGGCGGGAAGTTCTCAATGTAAATACCGACGACCGAAATGGATGAACCGATCATGCAATACCTTTTAGAAGGAAAGCAACCGGAAGACCCATCAGAGGCCAAGAAGCTAAGGAGGAAGGCGGCCGAATACACGGTCGTCAACGAGGCTCTATATAAGCGGTCCTACGACTGGCCGCTGCTTCGATGCCTGAATGAGGAAGAAGCCGAGCAGGCAATGGCCGAAGTCCATGAAGGGATGTGCGGAAATCACATAGGGGGCAGAATGTTGGCTCACCGGTTGATCAGACAGGGGTACTACTGGCCGACGATGAGAAGAGATTGCCAGAAAAAGGTCGACCGGTGCGAGGCTTGCCAGAGAAACAGCAGCCTGCCTCACCAGCCGACCGAGCGAATGCAGATCGTAAGCCATCCTATCCCTTTCGCTCAATGGGGAATGGATATACTGGGGCCTTTCCCCCTCGGTCCCGGACAAAAGAAATTCCTGATAGTGGCAGTAGAGTATTTCACTAAGTGGGTAGAAGCGGAGTCTGTCGCTACAATAACCGAGGGGAAAATGGAAAGCTTCATAAAGAAAAACATACTATGCCGCTTCGGGATGCCTATGGTGTTGATCACAGATAACGACCGGCAGTTCGACAACGACAAATTTAGAGATTTCTGCGGTCAGCTAAAAATCGAGCTACGGTTAACTTCGATCGCCCATCCCCAAAGTAACGGTCTCGCAGAAAACACCAACAAAAAGATAATGAACGCCCTCAAGAAGCGCCTGGACGGGAGAAAGACCTGGGTAGAGGAAGTAGATGAAGTATTGTGGGCATATAGAACCACACCGAATGGGACCACAGGTGAAACGCCGTTTCGGATGACCTTCGGGGCAGAAGCCCTGGTTCCAGTTGAGGCGGCATTGCCTAATCAGAGGGTGTCGGGTTACGAGGAAGAGCAAAATGATGAAGCCCGCAGAGCAGAGCTCGTTCTCCTTAGTGAGGACGAGAGAAAGGGCGCCGCCGCTTCGGAAGCCATCAGCAAAAGGCAACCAAGTTCTACAATGAAGGGTTAAGCTTTAGCAATGTAAAGGTCGGAGGATACGTCTTCTAAAAGCCGAGGCGGCCGAAAGCATCCCTGAAAGCTTCGGACAAACATGGGAAGGACCTTACCGAGTAATCAAGCAAGTCGGGCATGGTTCTTACGTCCTCAGTGATGAAAAGGGGAAGATTCTACCAAGGCCTTGGAACTCGCAGAATTTGAAGGCGTTCTACCAGTAGCTAAGTTTTATTTATAGCCAATCTTTCCTTATTATTACTTTTGTATACGTGTGGGTACCTTTTTCATCCCTCGCCAGACAGTTTTTTAACGCCCACGCCTCGCTTATCATTAATAAAGGGGTGTTCAAGTTTCTCGGCAATGAAAAGCTCCATTGTGGCAAAGATTAAAAATCAAATTAACCATCGTTCGGCATTTTCTACAGATCGACTTTGGTCGGTCGGGTCGCCAGGACAAGATCCCTGGGGCCTTGCTCGGTATCTCCTTAGATCGACTTCGGTCGGTCGGGTCGCCAGGACAAGATCCCTGGGGCCTTGCTCGGTATCTCCTCGGATCGACTTTGGTCGGTCGGGTCGCCAGGACAAGATCCCTGGGGCCTTGCTCGGTATCTCCTCGGATCGACTTTGGTCGGTCGGGTCGCCAGGACAAGATCCCTGGGGCCTTGCTCGGTATCTCCTTTGATCGACTTCGGTCGGTCGGGTCGCCAGGACAAGATCCCTGGGGCCTCGCTCGGCATTTCCTATAGATCGACTTCGGTCGGTCGGGTCGCCAGGACAAGATCCCTGGGGCCTCGCTCGGCATTTTCTACAGATCGACTTCGATCGGTCGGGTCGCCAGGACAAGATCCCTGGGGCCTTGCTCGACACCTCCGTAGATCGACTTCGGTCGGTCGGGTCGCCAGGACAAGATCCCTGGGGCCTTGCTCGGTAAGCATTCTCAATAGGCCGACCTCGGTCGATCGGTCGCCAAGACAAGATCCTTGGGACCTCTTTTTCAACCCAACCGCGACTCGGCCTCAATACCGATCGACCGTATGTAACACTCGAGCCTACTACGATCCAAGCAAAGAACAAACACAACAATCGACTTTGAAAAATAGCTTCAGAAGATGAAATACAAAACCAGGTTCAATCGATCGAATTCGCCCCGCCACAAGCCCCACCAGTGAGCTCTCGGTACAAAACGATTTTATCAAGCTAGAAACCGACCACTACTGAACGAAAACGAAGAGCCAAAACATGGGTAGTAAGTTCAAAGAAAAGAATTTTATTTCGCAATTTGGTCCCAGTCACAAGCCCGACCAGTGAGCTTCAAGTGTTTGCCGGGGAGAAGGTGTGTATCCGGAGAATACTCGAGCGGATGGACGCCAGAGAAGTCTCCAAAGGGAGAGGAGCAGAGTGGAGGGAGCAATCAAGGAACATCCTCATAAGGGGATCCTCCTCTTGAATCGAGGTCTAGCTCCTCATCCTAACGCCTCTCGCCCCCTCGACCGCTTCGCCATCTCCTCCAAGGAAAGTCCAAAACTTCAGGAATAAGCGGCCCAAGATAATCTTGAACGAGGGCACGCCACCCCTCAGAGTATAAAGCTCGTGACCCTCCTCAAGACCCTAAGGACCATGTCGCAGTAAGCTCCAAACTCTCCTCGTCTAAGAACCTCGCCTTCCATCGCTTGATGGCGTCGATTCGTTGCTTCCGCATGGCATCGTCGCACCTCTGCCAAGGTTTTCTACCGTCCCTTTCCACCATCATGGAGCGGCAATCTATGCGAGTCGCTTATTAAGCTCCCGCCCATTCTAACAGCTTCCTCCACTCGGCGACCTCTCTCTCCTCTCCATCCTCTCGATCTCCTCTCTTTCTCCGCTCGCCAATCGAGCCAACAAAGACCTCTTCTCCTCCTCCAAGGATGCATTTTGAGCTTGGAGGAAGTCTTTCCTTCCTCTACCTCCAACACCTGTCCTTCGAGGTCTTCGTTTGCTCATGCAGATCCCGGACTTCTTGGTCCAATGTCTCCAAATGCCGCAAAGACGGCGAGGACATTGTCGCCGTCAGACACCAAGACGAACAAGTCGAGATCCCAAATTCAGGCGCTCTTCTTTCCATCATCTCCTCGCCCACGGGAGGATAATCCCCTCAAGATACCGGATACTTCGAGGTCACCGTCCGTGGCATCCTTAGCAAGCTTAAGGACGGACTCCCATTGCCCATGGTTCGCAATCCGCACCTTCCCTCGCCCTTCTTCTCGCCCTTCCGATTGCCCACGGACCAACTTCTTCCTCTTAAGAGAGGCTCGCCACCTCTCTTCCTCCCCGCCAAGCGGCCCGATCCGCGCCAATCGGGGCGAGGGTAATGACGCCGAGGCGTAGGGAAGGTCCCCGACATGAAACATCAATCGGTCAGACGAGTGGGCGCCCCTCGACAAAGCGGCGTCTCCACCGTCTCTCCACCTTCCTTTTCTTCTGCAGCATCGCTTTTTCAACTTGGCGGCTCGGGCACGATCTTCATCCACTCTCACCATGGCTGCACGATGACAAATCGAGTTAGAGAAAAACTAACACATCAAATTCAACAATCAATACAATCACGAGGAGTCAACCGGACGGGCGGTTTCTCTAGCCCGCTAATCCGAGGCGGGGGCCGACGAGGAAGGAGTTTACCGAGGCTCCCTGTGGATATCCCCGAATGAGCCGATCGGTTGTATCTACCGAGCTCCTTGATACGACCAATCAACTCCCACTCCTCCCTACCGAGGACAAGGTCGACGCGTCATTCCATTGCTCGGCCGGGGTACCTCCACGGCAACTCGGAGAAAGACCCCGGGCTTCACGAAAAAGTACTTGACTCGCCAGATGAAACCTTGAGGCGTTACGCCGGGCGATACCGAGCATCCTTATATCAAGAAGAAGGGAATCCCACCGAGCTCGGACCGTGACTCATTCTCGTGAAATGGCGCAGAACGCCGACGGAAGGTGGATAAGCCGAACTGATGGCACAAAAGGACACCGTTTATAAACCTCCAACTGTTTGAGGAATCGCTCGCGACATCCCGTAGGTGGAGCACACCTCGTCAATGATTGGGGCATAGGGAGTCTCATCCCACCAACCGAAAAGAAGTCTGCGGAAGCAATAAGTACCCACGAAGTTCTTTGTGGATCCGCTCGTTCTACAAAGCCAACCGAGGCCCCCAAGACGAAGGATATTAAACTTAATCGCCAACCTATTCAACTCCCTACGGGTCATTGACGACGCCGCCTTTGGCGGTGCCCCCACAACCGCCTCCGTCTCTTCTCTCTCTCATCAACGCCTCCGCAACTCCGCCACACTCCCGTAACTACCGCTCGACATGATCAACAAGAAAAGACTTTCGAAACGAAGAGGAATGAAGAAAAAGGACGTACCTAATTGGAGTTTGGAAACAGGGAAATCGGACGGCGAGATGAAAGGAAATTTCTGGTAATCACGAGCGATGATAAGCAAACGAAGGCAAAGTACAAGCAGGAGAATGAAAGGAAACGTGAAAGCACTGACTCACAACCATGAATATTTATAGGGGTCGAAGGAGGAACACTTGAAAGTGACCCGATCGGGCTACGACACGTGGAGACAATCCGAAGCTATGCTTTGATATGCGCGACGATCCGAGCCACAGAATTAGGGTTACTCGACAACCGAAGCGGCGCGGCGATTGAAAAGACGACGGACAACAGGCGGCGTTTGCAAGGACGATACGTTTCAAATTACGAACGGTTGTCGAGCACGCGCACCAAACAATAAATGTACCAAGTCCAAGTTGCGCCAATGATGGCGGGCCGACCTACTATAACACGATCCGTCACGCAATAAGCGACAAGACCGATCAATGAGGGACCTCAACCAATCAATCCTAATACGAAAGATTAGGCACAACGGGTCGGCCATTACAAGCAGACAGACGACGGTGTCAAGACCACCAACTAAAATCACCCGAGCCGCCTCTAAACCGAGCTATAAGGCTAACGCTGACCGATCGGCCACATTATGACCGTCCGCTTACGCATTATGAAGCGGTGATTAATCACAACAACATACTCCTTCGACCCTTCTTTCGCTTCGGACTCGAGGAGTAGGGGGCTTATGGTCGGGTCGGCAATATCGGCCTAAGTCCAATGTGACGGCCGATCGATCGATCACATATCCACCGCTTAATTTGGGTCTAATCCACAAAACCAAATTCGTCGGATGAGAAAACCTCCCATGCACGCGACGCGAGAAACGTAAGGACCTAAAACCTAGCAGAAATCATATATAAGGTATGATTCTCTCATTATCAAGTACGAGATCATAACCTAGTTGCTTTTCTCTGATCATATTTTATCTCACCTTCACCAAAAGACTTACTTGATCGTCGGAGGGGCTACTCGGGACACAACCCTCGATAAGCCTTCCTTGTTTTGCAGGTGATTTCACGTTGGAACCACTTCAACGAGTATAGGGATCATGGATCAGAATGACAACAATCAGTTCAGCCAGAATCCGGCAGAACCAGGCTGTAACAGGTTTATTTTTCCTAGTAAATCGTTAAATTGGGCATATTCGATATATTTTAAACATGCGAATTGTAGTTTACCAGTTGAAGTAGTTGTCGATTAAGTGATTCGTCAACCTTTTTCTGTCGAAGATAAAACAAACGAAAAAGAAATTATGTCAAAACCTAAATTTTCTCTTGATATGGGGGTCAAAATGGGAGAAATTAGTGTTGCATGCTAGTCTTAAGCTAACTTGGGAATTAAATTGCAACACATAAATGTCAAAATTTTAATCAAATTATTACTATCACAAAGATACAAACTTCTTTTAGTACGAATAATTAACTGAAACATTAGCCCGTCAAATTTGTTGAGTTTTTCAAACCATTCTTAGCTAATGAACACGTAAGACCACCTTTACTCATAGCCAGTTTGGCACATGTAACACACAAAGTAACAAAGATCTTTGTATTCTATAATTCCATTTTGTAGAATTCATAGTCATTCTTCATCAAACAAATTTTATGAAAATAATAAATTCGTTGATACTCTCTCAAACACTGGACTGAAGCTTAGCTTACACTGACTTTTCTTCATTCTAGAATCCATGGTTATTGCTTTTGGAAAATGTATAGATAGGTTGTTATTGGTAAGTTGTGCTATTTTTCTAGGATCTAATCACTACAAAAAAATCGTAAAGTAGCGACAGAAAGATACCGACGGAACGGATACCGTTTCAAAATAGAGACAATATTGTCATTTCTTTAATGGTTCAAAGATAATGACGTCATTTTGGTTCTGCCGAAATGACGTCGTTTCGGTGATCTTGGAATGTTGTTTAACTGAACCAAAACGACGTCATTTCGATAAAGTGAAAGTTTGTTATTTGCCTTGATAGACCAAAACGACATCGTTTCTTTAAACTTAAGTTGAGTTTTAAACTTAACCAAAACGTTGTCGTTTTGGTTAAGTACCTTGGTTAAGTACCAAAACAACGTCGTTTGGATTAAGTTTAAATGTTAATAACAATATGACCAAAATGACGTCGTTTTGGTTTAAACGTTCGTACAATAAGACCGAAATAACATCGTTTTGGTTTTAAACCAAAATGACGTCGTTTTTGGTCAAGTTAACTTACATCTCCACTTAACCAAAAACAACTTAACCAAAACGTCGTCTTTTTTATTAAGTTAAAAACGCAGCAGATGTCTTTCTTCCTCGCGCGCCCTTCTCCTCTTCCTGCCGGACGCAACTCGATGGTTTTCTCCTTCTTTCTCCTGCTTTCCTCCACTGTCATACATCCTCTGACCACAAGCAACATCTCCAGCCGACCTTCCTTCTCATCTTCTCCGGCAGTGAGGTAAGGGCGTCATCTCCTCCACCTCTTCCGAAGGTAAGTCGTGGGTTCAAATTAAATTATTGTTTTTTTTAGTGAATTAATTGCATTGACTTGTTTAATTGAGTTTGATTGTTGTTGTATTAGGGTATTTCATGTAAATAATGGGAAGATTTAATTAATTTGTGCTTAGATAAGGTTGAAAATTTTCTGCACTCAAAGTGTTCGATGGAATGCTTTGTTATATGTCATGAAGTTGTTTTGTGGTTTTATCAATAGATACAAATATTCAGTTCATTACCAAAGGCCTTCCTTATACAATCGATATACTTGTATTGAAAAAGAGATCAAGGACAATATAGTTTGATGAATTTGTTTTGATAATTTGCAAGTGTCTTTATTACCAAACACCAAAGAAAATAATATAATGTTTTTGAATAACATGAACATGTCTTTGAAGCTACAACATAAGGATATAAAACTTATTTTTGAAGAAGAGAACAAGTCATCTACGCTTTTTAAGTAGGAGTTGAATATAATCACCTCAAGTTATGAAGACATTTAGATTAATTATAACGCTTCATCATCACATCCATACAAAAGACAAGCTTGATTGCTTTGTACTTTGAAATTTTATTTTGTAAAATTTTAGAATTAACCTCAATTTTCGTTGACATAATATTTTAATATCTTTTAAAATAGTGGAGTTAATTCAAAATTAACAAATAAAATTGATGCTATATGTCAAATAAGTTTATTTATTAATTAACCAAATTTATGTATCACTATTTATAAAATATGTAATATTAATTTATATTATTAAAGATTAAAAATTTTATTATTTTACTTCCTTAGTTATTTAGATTCAATACTAGTACTGAATAATAATAATAATAATAATAATAATAATAATAATAATAATAATAATAATAATAATAATAATAATAATAATAATAATAATAATAATAATAAATATTTTATATCTATATTTTATAAAAGGAGTATAATAATAAACATAATAAATATTATTACTTATAGTAAATAAAATAAAAATTCATTGGAAGACTTAATTTGCTATTTTAAAAAATTTATAAATTGTCGATTACTAAAATTTTAAATATTATTAATAATTAATAAAATAAATTAAAAATTATAATATTTTCATAAATAATAATTTTATTTACTAAAATAAAAATTAATCAAGTTAATTATAATAATAAAAATTGACTAATGAATAAAAATAATGATTTTTGTTATTAGTATTATTGCATAATAAAAGAATTTTATAACTGAATTAGTTTACTAGAATATTAAACGAATAACTATATTTTAATATTTTATTAATTTATAATATTCATATATCATTACTTATATTGAATAATATAATATTTACTACATTATTTTATTTTATTGATAATTAATATGAATATTTTATTAAAGTATAATAGTATATTTTATATATTTAAAATATAAGAAATTTATCATTTGATATTTATATATTTGAAAATGTGATTTATAATTTACATTTACCCTTAGAAAACAAATATTAAAAAAGTTGTACCATGAAGTTGGCATGACGATAACTTGTCCATTTTCAAAATAGTGTCACTATAAGTCACTATTAATCATAAGGATATTACAAATATTAGAAAATGTAATTAAATAAAGACTAATTTCACTTGTTTAATAAACATTTATTACCATAAAACTATGACTATAATAATCAATTCGTTGAAAATTATCCTTTCCACATTGTCGAAATTAATATTAAATCTAAGACTAATTAGACACATGATAGAAGTAAGATTCTATTGACTATTATAAGCAAATAGTCAATCATTTAAAATACGGGTCTTACCATCCCAAATGGCTAATTTGTAGGTAAATATCCTTTAGCGCCTTTACACCTAAAGAAGAGATGATATATTTAGTCATGCTTTATATTATATAGCTTGTATATTAGATTTGTGCTTTAAAAACCTTTGATTCTATTTGAAGTACTTAGCCTATTTCGGATTGAAAGCTATAAGATAAATGATATGTCATTCATTGCGCCATATAAATTCTTTGACTTTAGCTTTAAGGTTTAACATACGGCTTTAGTGAAATGCTTGAGGGAATAGGTAGAAAGGCCCTTTTGCACTTTAATTATCGAACTAAAGTCTTATTATTTATCCATTGCTAATTTTATGCTTATGATATGTCATTTTAAATGCATATGTTTTGGACTTAATTTTGATTGATTTATGAAATTGGTACTTAAATATTGATGGAATTATTTGATAAATGTTTGCAGATGGCTTTCAATGCCAAAAAGACAGAAATGAATCAAAAAGAGGAAAAATATGGCAAGAAGTGCGAAAATTCCAGATTGGTCGAAATTCAAAGATTAGGCGTGGGCATGCCTAAGGTCATAATCCCAAATCTGCAGATTTTTCAGAATTGAAATCCAATTAGAACCAAATCGCCAAAGATCTTCTAGGGCCCTTTTCAGGAAGTTTTCCACCTAAACTAGAAGACTATCTATTTGAGATAAAATCCAATCAAGATATGGGATATCCAAGTCAAAGAGGGAATTGGAGAAATTGCCATGACTATAAATACATATATGGGGGTTAGAGGGGGATGATCAAGTCTTAGTATTCTTGCATTAGGAGGCTATCTTAGGTTTAGGTTAGGATTTTCGTAGGTGCACTTTCTGGTTTTTCTTGTTCATGTTTTCTTCATAATTTTAGATAGGATTTTCGTAGCTTTCTATTAAAGACCAGTTATGGAGACAATTCCTTTTGTAATTTTTTTTATTTTAATTCAAGTATGAGTAGTTAAATTTTCTTATCTTGGTTTAGGGATCCATGTTACATGTTATTTTGGTGAGATTATTTGGATGTTTTTCATGATTGTTAATGAACATTGAATATTTTCAGATATATTCTTTCTAATTGGATTTGTTGGTTTCTAGGAGCGCTACTAGAGATTAATTGATTCAACCGCTAGATTAACGAAATATGACGTTCAGTTTCGGTAATCATAAGTAGCAATTAGGATTAACTTCTCTACGTTAGAGTCGAAAAAATCTAAGAAAATATTCGCTTGATTGATTGCATGTCGTACATGTTTATCACTTGTCATTGGTTCTTAATGCTATTATTCAATTTAATCTATGATCGTATCTAGGTTGGTTGTTTAATAAGGTTGCTAGGATACATATTTCTAATCAATACAATTAATAGAAAATTCCCCCAATGAATGTTTCAAGGATCCATAATAGCATGGTAATATTGGTGACCGAAACCAATGTATTTTTCCTATTGAATTTTCAGATTTAATTATTGTTTCGATTAGAGATTTTTCCTTTGATTTTCTTATATTTTCGTGAATCAAAACCAACCCCCCTTTTTGTTATTTGTTCCGTTTAAATTCGCTAACCTTTACCGTTAGAGATTCCTCGTGGGAACGATATTCACTTACCGCTACTACATTAATTTATTTTAACGGAAGTGATTTCTTTTATATTTGGTTGCAGACGACAGCATCACCAAATTTTGGCATCGTTGTCAGGGAATTTCTTAACGGTTTTTGTTAGTGACGTTTTTGTTTTTGTTTGTGATTTTGGTTTCGTTGCTATTGGTTACCTTGTCTTCTATTTGTTTTAGTTTTACAGCTCTTTCTGACTTCTCGATCTTTTAGCGACATGGCTCACTATCAGTATGCTTATGATTATTCATATTATCCTTATTATGATAGCGAGTTTCCGTCTTCCAGGTTTGACCGTCAAGTGTTAGATTTCACACCCTTAGTCGCGCAAGTACCGAGAGATGACCAACAAGCTAAGGTATGTGAAGTTTGATCATTTATGGGTTGTTCTTCTTGTACGCGTTCCTGTTTGCAGAATACAAAGTACGGATACACTTCTCCACCGAATTACTATGAAGAGCAGTCCTACTTCGAACCTCCACCTCCACCACCACAAGCTAATGATATGTCTTTGGAGGAGATCATAATGATTTTGGAGACAAGGACTCTTCAATCCCAGCAGTCTCGACAACCGTACATGCCTCTACAAAATCCGAATATGACGTCAACCGCCGAAGGTAAGTCTTCTTTAGAAGATATGTTACAAATTCTAACCACGAATACTTTGACGTTTCAGCGGACTACAAAAGCAAGTATCCGGTCTATGGAAGCAAGTATCCGAAATTTGGAAAATCAACAAAGGAATATCGGAAACCAGCTAAGTCAAATTGCAGCTACCGTTAATCGAATGGAGGCACAAAGTTTTGAAAATTTTCCAGCACAACCGAAAATTCGATTTTTCAAGGCAAAGATGGAAGAACAAGCCGAGTTAGAAGAGGAAGATATTACAGTTTGAGAAAAGATGGAGGAAGTGAAACCTCCTAAGGTAAGCGATGCAATTCATGTTATCGCTAACCAAATTTCATTTCCTTTTCCTAGTTATTTACAGGTACAAGAAGAAGAAGAACAAGAAGAGCCGCAAGAAGTGCAATTTTTAGGAGAGCCGTGGGCGAGCGAGCTGAAGACCGAAGGTGAAAAGCAGGATGTCGAGTCTCCACAATTATTGACGTTACTTTTACAGAGACCATCCTGGTGTGAGAAGGGCGATGCCCGAAAAGACGAGTGGACATTAGAGTATGATGGAGAAGCGATAAAGTTCCACTCTTCAGAAGTCATGGAGCATCGATAAGGAGCCGCATTCAGAGGAAGTTGTTCCAGGCCCCTCACAGAGTTTGAGAATGTTTCCTGTTAGGCTCAAGCACTCATTCGATAATGGATGATATCCAGATGCCAAGGGTCCAGCTTATGACCTTTGATAAGCGCTTAATGGGAGGCACCCCATTCGTATCCTTTTCTTTTATGTGTTTTATTAGCAATTTTCTTTTATTTTTATTTTATGTTTAATTCAGTTTAATTAGGAATTTAATTTAATATTTTTATTTTGCAATTTTAATTTTCATCTTTTTTTTAAATAAAAAAATCAATCAAAAACAAAACTTACGTTCTTTACCGTTCCCTTTTTAGTTTCCCCCAAATTGCTTTCCTTCCTTCCACTTATCACCATCGATTTCATCATCATTCTTTCCCATCAAGTTTCTGGCTCCATTCACAACAATACTCCAAATCTCTGGTATAGTTTTATTTTTAATTTCAATTTTTCCCTTCAACGTCTTCTTCCCTCTCCTCTGTCCATTTCTGCCAAACCTCAAATCCCTACTTTCCATTCTAATTTTCCAGATTTGCTCTCAACCAACACCTTCCCCTGTTGCTCCTTCAACCGACGGCACTATTTTACAATAGAGCTTATTTTAGTGATGTCACACTTATGTCATTGTGCCTGTGGATCTTTTGTTGGTGTGGAGACAATACTATAACTCTTATTGATTTAAGTGTTAATTAAAGTTGCGATTTAATACCTGAACTGTTATTTGTGGCAAAAATAACCTGACATTAACGTCCCTACATCATTGATTAAATTTACAATAGACATGTAGTATGGAGGACCCAATTTGCATTGTGGTTATTAGTTGATATAGAAGCGTATTTTTATTGCAGGAGGACCCTTATTTCAAAAAGGAGATGTCCATTTTATAGAAGAAATGCTACCAAAATTTCAATAGGATCCTCGTAAATTATGATTTTGTAATTAAAACAAGAGGTCCTTAGTTTTAACTTATGATCTTATTATGGAGGAGACTTATAATTATACAAATTATTGAGGATAACACCTAATGGTTAAATTATTTGAGTATAGTTAATGACCTTCATTGAGTATAATATTTCAAGGCAACTGTTTTCATATATCCCGCTTTCTAATTAAACTATGAATGATTTTGTTGTTGGCTTTCATTCTAGCTCTATCATCATTATCTACCTTGACGTACTTTAGGAATATCTCTCTAGGTTTTGATTGATGTCGGTGATTATGTTTTTGTTACAGTTTTTTGCTCTTGATTTATTTTTTTTTGCGGTATGAACTTCCCATCTGAACTTTTTGCATCTTTTATTCATATGGCTTGCACAATGTGAAAGTTGATTGTAGTATAAACTTCGGTTAGGTATTAATTTATACATGACGAGGTTGACTTATGTAATTGTTCCAATTACCTTAATTGTGTGAATCCATAAGTTGATTAATTCTCTTTTAAATGATGATGTTTTTTGTACTCGTTATGTGCACATTTTTGGAAGGCATATTTTTATGAAATTGTATATATTCAACGAATTGATTAAAATAAGTATTCATAAAAATTTTCATATTTTTATTAATACTTATTTGGCAATTGTTTGATATTTAATATCCATTAAATATCAAATTGTGATCAATCATTATCTTATGACATATATGATTAGAAACATATATGTTGGATATTCAGTTTAAATATACTAGGAGCCTAGCTAGGATTTAGAATGAGAACACCTAAAGTTTAATCACAAGTCTTATCTGACATGTTTTGTTTCATGTGGCTAACATAGCAGACTAACTTTGGATTCGTTGGTTTAAAATAACAGTTCTCCTTATATGAGTTTATGCGATAGATCTTGGATGTATAGACGATTAACCCCTGATGGTTTCATTAATCCTGAATTTGTTGAGGGAGTTGATGTGTTTATTCATTATGCATCTTCACAACCTACATATATAAATGAGTCAAAAATTAGATATCCATATAAAAAGTGCAAACACAAATGCTTCCTTATTATTAATGAAGTTAATTTGCATTTGTTGAGAAAAGAGTTTGTCCCCAATTATTTTGAGTGGACTCGATATAGAGAATCGTTGATTTCTAGCATCTCAAAGAGAAATGAAGCACAATTGTCTATCAACTTAAATAAGTATGACAGGGAGGTTGGGTTTAGAAGAAATTATGTTGATGGAACTGAAAACTCGTACAGGCAAATGGTTTACGATGGGGTCGGTTATAAATTTGAGGCAAATAGGAAAAATGTTAAAGAATAACCTAACCCACAAGCAAAATATTTTTTGACTTACTACAATCAGCTGACCGAGAATTGTGCCCAAATTGTGAGACAATGACCCAATTGTCGTCAATTGCTCCAATATTGAACATAAAGAGTGAAGGGCATATTTCGGATCGTAGTTTTGATAAAATTCTAGAGTGGTATAATGAATCATTGCCTGCCAATCATACAATAGTTGATAGTTTTTACAATATGAAGAAACTTATTGAGAGTCTTGGTTTGCCTGTGGAAAAGATTGATTGTTGTCAGTTGGGATGTGTGTTGTATTGGGGAGATGATGTGAACTTAGAAGAGTACAAATTTTGTGGTTAATCTAAGTTTTAGGCAAGAAAGTGTTCTATGAAATAGAAATTAGTTCCATAGAAGCAGAAGTATTATTTCCCGCTCACTCCGAGACTTCAAAAAATTTATGCTTCTGATGTTACTGCATCTCTCATGAGATGGCATGCTGAACACAAACAACAAGATAGAGTAATGAGCCATCCATTAGATGCACTGACATGAAAACATTTCAATGACACTCATCTTGATTTTGTAGTTGAAATTCAAAATGTTCGGTTGTGATTGTCGACGGATGTATTCCAACCCTTTGGTCAATCTGGGCAGCAATATTCTTCATAGTCAATTATAATTACTCCTGTATGAAAGAAGCATATATATTCTTGACAGTGATTGTGCCAGGGCTAACAAATCCGAAGCAAAAAATATATGTTTTTTTATAACCATTGATCTTTGAACTGCAGCAACTTTGAGAATATGGTGTTCAAACATATGATATCTCCCTGAAACAAAATTTTGTGTTGAGAGCGGCTTTGATGTGGACCATTAGTAACTTTCTGGCTTTTGTCATATTATCTGGATAGAGCACAGCTGAAAAATTGACTTGTCCTTATTATGGCAATGATTCTGATGCATTTTATCTTTCAAACGGAGGCAAAATATGTTGATTTGACAATCATAGAAAATTTCTTCCTTCAAATCATCCGTTTTAGCACAATAAACATAAGTTCATAAAAAATAAGATGGTCAACACAACTCTTCCTCTTATAAAAGCTGGTGAAGAGATTTTGCAAGAGATTAAAGAATTAGGCTTGCTGAAAGTAACAAAATTAGAAGTCGATGAAGTAAATACAAGCATTAGTCAGAACTTTAGTTGGTGAAAACAAAGCATAGCTATATTGAAAAACAAATTTGATACGTCATAATCTAGATGTGATACACATTGAGAAAAACATTTTTGACAACTTGTTCAATACCATTATGAACATTGAAGGGAGGACAAAAGACAATACAAAATCTAGAGCTGATTTGCAACTTTTTGTAGAAGAAATGAGTTATATAAAGATCTTCGTATCGGTAAATATCCAAAAGCATGTTACACTTTGGACAAGAAACAAAAGGAGCTTTATGTGAATGGTTGAAAAGTCTAAAGTTTCCTGATGATTATGTTTGAAACTTGGTTAGGTGTGTGGATCTCAAGAAGTACAAATTATTTAGGATGAAAAGTCACGATTGTCATGTATTTATGCAAAGGCTAATCCCAATTACATTTTTGGAGTTGTTACCTTCAAAGGTATGAGAAACTATAACAGAGTTAAGATTGTTTTTCAAAAGCTTAACATAAGTTGAAATCAAGTATGATGAAATGAAAAAACTAGAAAATGAAATTCCAGTTATTTTGTGCAAGTTAGAAGGGATTTTTCCTCCAAGCTTCTTTGACTGTATGGAGCATCTATCTGTGCATTTAGCACACGAGGCAAAACTAGCCAGTCCAGTTCAATATCGATGGATGTATCCATTTGAGAGGCAACTCTACGAATATTATTGCAATAACCATTTTTACATGTTTTTTCTACTTAATTGTAATAACTATTTTCTGTAATATAGGTATTTGCATCACTTGAAAAAAATATAAAAAACAAAGTTAGAGTTGAAGGCTGCATATGTAATGCTTATTTAGTGGAGGAAGTTAGTACGTTTTGTGAACATTATTTTGAGCCGCATTTCCACAAAAGAATAAGAAAAATTTCTCGTAATGACGATGAGGGAGGAACAAGTGGCGTTGATGGAAACTTGTCCATTTTTACATATTGTGGACGAACATATAGATGTACGATAAGAAGAATGTTAACAGAGGAAGAAACTGAGGCTGTACATGGTTACATTTTATTGAACTGTGAAGAGGTTCTTCCTTTCGTTCAGTAAGTTGAACATGATTATTTCTTTATTGAAAATTGTGTGTTGTCCATTACTAAAAACTTGTCATTATGTATTTAGATTATACGAGATATTGTTACGCGAGATAATGCCGGGCATAACACAGGATGATATAAATAAAGAAGTTGAAAAACATTTTCCTCGATGGTTCGAGAGATTTGTAAGTTTTCACTTACAAATATTCTTAATTATAGTTCAAAACTATATTTAAGTGTTCTCATGACATTATATTCTTTGCTATGATAAATTAATTTATGTAGGCCTTAGAAAATTCAATAGAGAACAAGTTCATTTGTGATCTTGCGAAGGAATCTTTGTGAACTGTTAAATCGTATCCGGTGTATTTTGTGAATTGATACAAATATCATACAGAATCTCATAGACATAGCATGTCAACAATAAACAGCGGTGTTTCGCTGCAGGAAGAAATGATGGATTACTATGGTAAAATTATTGAAATACTAGAAGTTAAGTACCCTGCTTTGTCAGTGAAGCGATGTGTGATATTTAAATGTGACTGGTGTGACCCGACATCAAATGTTGGAACAAAAGTGCATAGCCGATACATTCTAATTGAAATCAACTATCGAAGAAGATTGAGACAATTTGAACCTTTCATCTTGGTTGTGTAAACGAAACAGATTTGTTATGTTCCTTTTCCATGCTTACGATGAGATAAGATAGATTGGTTGGCGGTTTGCAAAGTAAAACCTAGAGGTGTTTATGAATCACATGGAAGAGAAGAGCATAGTCTTGAAAGTGAGACGTTTCAAGAAGATGTCACTTTTATCAATGCATCTGTCACGTATGACGATAATAAACCTTTGAACGATCCATCTAACGAATATGTTGATATTTCTTCTGGAGAGGATGACGAGGTTCAGAGATTTGAAGACAGGCCGGAGTTTGATTCTTATTCTTCCGAAGAAGAAGATGATTGTAATTTAAAATTAAGTTTTGATAACGATTAATTTGTGTTTGTAATTGAATATTTTAATTAAAAAACAACATTATTTGCATTTCAATATATTATGTAAAGTCTTTCATTGAAATTCTTATTCAAGGAATGTCGACATGGCGACTGGTTTTGGATGGTAGTAATTCTTTCCGTTGGGAGGAATGTGGCAAAATTGTCCCAACTCAAGGAATCAAAACTACAGGAAATATCACTACATCATACACTAAGAATCGTTTTCTTTCCATGGCCGATCTGTTACTTGAAGGTGTTTAGTATGATGTGCACAACGTCTCTTTCCTTATTATGTACATCTCATTTCCTTGGTTGAAGTTATTATACATATTCTCATTTGATTGTCTATCCTACATATTTAAGTTTCCTTTAAACTCGAAGAGGACATGTATGCCGATAGAGGTGAGAGCGATGTCACAACGGTCTATAAAGGATTAAGGAGATCTGGTCTTGTCGAAAATTCGTCATTTCCTCAAACCTCATCTGGACAATCACGTATGCATTAATATCCTTTTTTTTGTTTATACTGTGTATGACAATCTAAGATGTAAAGGAAACAAGAGTAAATTTAAATGAGGAAACGAAAGGAAAGGAAAAGAAGTGAAATTTAATTTCCTTCGTTTGAATTAGAGTTTCTTAAAATAAGTGAGAGGAAATAGAATTTCCATTGTTTGGATATATAGATGGAAAAGAATGGAAATTAGGTAATAATATATAAATTTGACAAATCTGCCCATGTATATAACTGTTTGTAAAAATCCATATTTTTCGACACGTATGTGATTTTTGGTTAGAACATCCAAAGTCTTCAAGAGCATGCAAATCCAGTTCGCTATTTTTCAAATGAAATTTGAGCTCTATTTAACACCTAATTAGAAACCAATTTCGAACTCCTTGAAATAATGTTAATTTAGTTTGATATTGCCATGTTTATGTGGTTATATTTTTGGCACGAATAAGAAATACAAACAATTAAATAAATGCTGAACGTATATGATATGATCCGCGAGTCGGTCTGTGCTTCCCCTGCAATGTAATGGTAACTAATGGCATATCATCCCAGAACTTCACACCAAAAGCTTCGACTTGGTTCATTGAAACAAAATTCCAACTTTAGTCTAACAAAATTTAGTTTTTAAAAATGTTCAAAACAACATAAAATGCCTAAAAAAGTTTTGAGCATCGGTCCAAAAAAAAAAACAAAGAAGTACTGAAAGTGCAAAAAATGCTAAAACATCATCCAACCAAAGCATCAATCATGTCTCCTCATGTACCGTACATCATGTGGAGCAAGTATTCCTTGCGCTCCTCTGTTGGGCAACCAAAAAAATTCCGCACCCTTGTAGTGTTTTCTGTGAGAAAATCATAAGCCTTGTAACGAAGATGAGATTCAATTTCGATATTCAATAACTATGTATATACTTCTTGTTCTGAGTACACGCGTGGACGAGTTCTTTCAGCAATCTGATTCCTTTTCTTAGCAATGACATTTCCAACATCAAGCATCTTTGCAACATTTTCAATTGCACCATTTATCCCCTCGACGCTCTTCTCCCTAGTCTTTCTTTTGTTTCCATTTGAATTAGCATTAGTGTTACTTTCAACCAAAGCATGTGGCTGCTTTTGATTAGAAGGTTGATTAGCAAATTCCTTAAGAGTAATGTCTTCGGAAGCCAACAGCCTATCAATATCCTCAATGGTAGTGGACTTCAAGCCTGTGCCATTGCTACTTCCATCATTATCCAAGCTTGTGCTATTGTTACTTCCATTGTCACCTTTATTGCTTGCCCAACGTTGTACTTTCTCTTTTGCGGTTTCAGCGTCATCACTAGTTGCTCTATCTTTTGCAAAAAGGATCATACCTGGTAGCTGCGGGAGAAGAAAAAAAGGCGGGAGAAGAAAAAAACGCCGGGAGACTGTAGGAGAAAAAAAAAGTGGAAGACAATAGGGTAGGAGAAAAATTGTCTTTTATAAAGAGGTATTTTAAAAGGGTATTTTTGATAAAATTGTGTCAATTTTTTTAATTCCCTCCATTTCCATCCACTTTTGGACGGAATTTTTTTTTGATTATGAGGGAAATTTTGAGGTTTAATTTCCCTCTCTTTACTTTCCTTTACTTTCCTTTCTTTTATCAATTAATTAACCATGCAAGGAAAATTTAATTAATTTCCTTTTCATTACTCCCAATTCCTTTCCATTCCCTTGAAACATACACAGTGTTAACGATTTTCTAATATCAAAGTTTCAAAACTTCTTAACTGATTATGTTTTAAGTAAATATGTTTCCGTTAATAGTTCATCTGGAGAATTAGTCTTCCAACTAAGAGCAACAACTCATTCACTGTTTCTTCTACAAATATAGCTATAGCTTCAAAGCTATTGCAGGAAGGTGTTCAAAAGCTTACACCTGGTGGACGAGGTATCACTGTTTCCATTGGCGTGTTTGAACATGTCAGGACCTTTCTCGGGAATCTAGATATTGGGGACTCATTTATCTTTATCGACTCTCATGTTACATGGAATCAAACAAATTAATTATATCAATGTGATTTTTCGATGCAATACATTATTACACTAAACTTTTAAGTTGATTTATTGTTGTATCTATAAGATTTTCATTTTAATAATAAACTTTTTTGATCATATTATTTATAATGAAATTGACATTTATAAGATGTTCTAGTAAGTGTGAATATTTATTATTTAATAAGATTATTTTTTAGTCAAGGATAAAAATATTATATGAAGTAATTGAATTTATTTTAATTATATGTTAAATAGTATAATTAAATTTAATTTTAATATTATTAGATTTATTTTAAATAATATAAATTCAATTCAATTCAATCTTATTAATGTAATTGAAACGTAAACGAATTCAATTCGAATATTCAAAAACTCCTAAAAAAATGTCACAAGTTTTGGCTTTTGATTTGTGTCAGGAATCGGGTTTGGAGTGTTGGACAAATGGGCGTCACTTGTTCCTTTGTTACTCGTTAGATCATTCGTTTCCTGGTTTTCTTCTCCTGATTTTTATGCCCTTTGTGTCGAAACGGTTTTTGGAGCTTGCGAAGTTCTAGTTCTAGAAATGCATCAGCAGCGGATTATTTGATCATCTACCATGGGATAATCACTTTTTTTTTTTATTTTTTTGTTTCTCAATGTTGGCCTTGATCTTTTCTGTTTCCATACTCTTTTCGTTGTTCTGTTATAAGGAGTTCGCCAGTCCTCTAAATGCGTTTCGCGTATAAGAATAAGTATTAGGAGGGTACAATTGATGTTTTCTTGATGTACTTGATGAAGCTGGGGAGATTAGCAGCTAAGTAGTCCGGTAATGGTTGATTACAGAGTAGAAGTGGTGATCTTTTCATTTTCTAATGACATCCCTAATCATTTTTATGTGAAGCTTCTGAGATAGGAACTGAATTATCTGATATTTGACTTTCTTCAGCAAGCAATTATTGGTAAGAAGGTACATTACCAAACCATGTCTCCTAAACCTTTAGACTATGACTCGTTGAATGAAAATGTGAAAAAGATGCAATATGCTGTTAGAGGAGAGCTATACCTTCGAGCTTCTGAGCTTCAGAAGGAAGGGAAAAAGGTACATACTTTGCTTTCCCTGCCTTTCAACGCATCAATACATGTCCGTGTATGTGTCTCGAAGAATTAGTTGGATCTATTGTTTGGAAGCATTTCTTATGTTACATTAGTTCTTCTGTTAATTCTGTATGGGTCTTCAATTGCTTTACCTGGATGCTTCCTAGATGTCTTTCTAGTTCTCACAGGCATTACTTATTCTGTTGTTCCTCATTTATCTGGTGTACATTGATTGATTGAGTACTTCTTCTAATTGATGTATGTGCGGCTTTTGCTAATTGTATTTGAGTTTCTTACTTGATTTTAAATTTTTAATAGGTTTGCTGCATTACATTATATTTTAGCACCATGTCTTATCTGCCCATGCAACGACTTTAATTGTTCTAATACTTACAAACGCTGTCAGAAAATAATACATCATACCTTGGCAGAAGGTGATTTCAAAGATTTGTAGCATATCATCTTGTGGAATTTGTTGATAGTTGCCTATTATCTGATGCTAGCCAATCCATGAATCTTCTAACGTTTTGGTGTCATCCCAAATTCATAAGATGCCACTTTGTGTTTAATTTTTTATATTTTTATTTCTTTAATTGCATTCCATTATCATGTTTAGTGTGATTATGTGTTTCTAACTCTTCAAATTTGTGCTCATAGATAATTTGCACAAATGTTGGCAATCCTCATGCTCTAGGTCAGAAGCCGTTGACGTTTCCCCGTCAGGTATTGATGCAGTAGAATGTTCTATGTTTCTAAACATATGAAGTAGAACACATAATTGGCTATGTAATCTGGGCTGAAACAAGGAATGTTTGTTTACAGGTTGTTGCTCTCTGCCAAGCTTCATTTCTCCTAGATGATGCTAATGTAGGACTGCTATTCCCTGCAGATGTAATTGCAAGGGCTAAGCATTATCTTGCAATGACCTCTGGAGGTCTAGGTATTCTTTTTCTGGCTCATATTTTATATACTGTTTCAAAAAAATGCTTCAAACTATCCATTTTGGAAACAGCTTCTCAATTCTCAACTAGCTAGGGGTAAGACTGTACTATTGGACCTTCCTAGACCCAGCTTATTAGAAGGATTTTTACTAGGTTGTTGCTGCTATTGTTGTTGCTTCAAACTATCTGAAATCATACTTCAAAAGAACCATGGGGTATCATTGCCTTGTGTGTATTTTCATGTTGTGACCAATATTCTAGCCTTTCCCACCATCTCATTTTATTAAAAGCCTGGTCTTTGTTGATTAATCAAAACTAATAATTTTTAAGTGGTTGTTATGACTTAATATCAGCTTGTTCTTAATTTTCCCCTCATCTTACATTTACAGGGGTGATATGATATGTGTTCTGTAGCATCCAAGCTTGTAATGCTTGACTAAAGCAATATCATATTGATAACTGATTAAGCAACTGTATTCTTTCTATCACATGTAGGTGCTTACAGTGATTCAAGAGGTCTTCCAGGAATCAGAAAGGAGGTGGCAGCGTTCATTGGGAGGCGTGATGGATATCCAAGGTGATACTGCAATTTTGCTCGTTGTTCTCTTTTCTATCTGTCTCTGTTACTCCCATCCCTCCCAAAAAAAAAAAAATTTTCTTGTTCAGATAATTTTTTATTAGCCCTGGAGCCAAGTTTCAAACTGAAACATTTCGTGGTTTATTGACAGCGATCCAGAACTCATTTTTCTCACTGGTGGCGCCAGCAAAGGTGTGATGCAGATCTTAAATACAATTATCCGTAGTGCAGGGGATGGGGTATATACTTATGTACAATGAATGAAAATTTGTAATTGATAAAATTTTTGTTTTCCTCATCTGTAGAACATAGTTTTCTTTCAATCATGAATGGACAGGTTGCTTTTTCTGCTTCATCCTTTTCTTGCCATTTATCCAATCCTGATTCACCATCTTCTGATATTTATCCTGAAAATAGTTTGCATATTGCAGATTCTGGTTCCAGTTCCTCATTGTCCACTTTACTCTGCTACTATATCTCTATTTGGTGGTTCTCTTGTCCCTTATTTCCTGGAAGAGACGGCAAACTGGGGTCTTGATGTCAATGATCTCAGGCAGTCAGTTGCAGAAGCTCGCATCAAAGGAATTACTGTGAGTATGCTTTTACAATTGCTGTTTGTGCCTTCAATGTGTAGAGGTATAGGAGTATGTTCAAACCATACTGTCAAACTTTCGAAATGGGTGAATGGATCAGTATGAACGAGCTGATCTTCATTTGTACTATTGATATTTCAGTTCTTAGTATCATTGGCTTTTCTTGAGCATTTATCTTCCAAAATCAATTCATTACGAATCTTTGTGATCTTCCCTATCTAATGAATGGGGGTCCACTTAAAACCTTCACCCTGCAACCATCCCCAAATATTTGTTTCAATTTGACAATGAATATCATTTTATTTCCTTCTGTTTGCATATTATATTGTGACATTCAAGTTTCCTTCGGTGTGCGCTTTGAAAACTGTTCTCCTGACTGCAAATGTCATGAGATGCTCACCACCACCAAGTAAATATCTTTTGTCTTGTAACATGACCAGGTGAGAGCTATGGTGATTATTAACCCTGGAAACCCCACCGGTCAATGCCTTAGTGAAGCTAACCTGAACGAAGTAATGAACTTCTGTTACCAAGAGAACTTGGTGCTTCTTGGAGATGAAGTTTATCAACAGAACATATATCAGGATGAGCGGCCCTTCATTAGTGCTAGAAAGGTACTTTTTGGCTGCTAGATCTTAATATTTATTCGTAGGAGTTTCAACTGGCTTAAACACTTTCTTTGCAACTTCTGAAGGTTTTGATGGACATGGGGCCACCGATAAGCAAGGAAATCCAGCTTGTTTCTTTCCACGCTGTTTCCAAAGGATATTGGAGTGAATGTGGGCAGCGCGGAGGGTACTTTGAGATGACTAACATCCCTCCACAGGTTTGCTTCCTTGTATTTGAGTAATACACCGGGCAATGTCATGCAAACATGATTGATGCATTCTTTGGAATAAAATCTGAATCCAATAGAGTACGGCATAAGTTAAGTGAGACCGAGTATCATATTTTTAATATTAACGTGTTTGTTATTAGATTTTGTTCTATAAGGTCAAGTTTGAAGAATATTGCACTGCTTTATTCAATTATATAAAACAGATTTATGTTATTTTCCTTGTTTGTATTCTTTTGATCAAACATAGTTGGCTCAAAGCCTATATTCACAAACGGTACATATTAGTGATCCTTAGAGTCAAATAGCAATTGATTTGTAGCCTCCAATTTATTGTTGTTCATTACTATTTGATGCTGCAGACAGTTGACGAGATTTATAAGATTGCATCAATATCACTCAGTGCATGTGTTCCTGCTCAGATATTTGTAAGTTGGACGTGAATGTTTACGTATTCTATCTGTAACTTTCTCCAGTTTTCTTTCTGTTCAAATTATCACTGCTAAAAGTTATTTCTTTCTGTTTACAGATAGGACTAATGGTCAACCCGCCCAAAACTGGAGATGTTTCATATGAGCAGTACGTTAGGGAAAGGTATGCATGCTGAGATTTTGTTCATTTGTAGCTTCTTTTCATGCTAATCAGATTGTTTTTTCTGAAAGTTTTCGACACAGATATCACTTGGGAGTAAAATTTTATCTTTCCCAATCTCTAATAAGAATCAAAGAGTCAAGTGAAATTTCTATGTCTTATTGTGTATAGGTGTGTTATTTTCCTTTTCACCTCAAGGATGTTTACCATATGAGTGACTAACAACTTACATGAACATCAAAACTTGCAGCAAAGGTATCCTTGAATCATTGAGGAGAAGAGCAAGGATAACGACTGATGGATTCAACAGCTGCAGAAATGTGGTTTGCAATTTTATAGAGGGCAAGTTATTTTGCTGTTAAATGTATTATTCTCTTGCTTTTCATGGACTACATTAATCTTATAGTTGATGGCAGTTCTACTGACATAATGAATTGTGATTAGGTGCCTTGTATTCTTTTCCTCAAATCCGACTGCCACCCCTCGCAATAGAGGCTGCCAAAAAGGCTGGAAAAGTTCCTGATGTATTTTATTGTCTCAAGCTTTTGGAAGCCACTGGCATTTCTACAGTCCCAGGTTCAGGATTCGGACAGAAAGAAGGGTATATGCTTCTAACTTTATTCCTTCCATAATCACTTTTAGTCATAGTAATAAAAGGCTTTTCTTGGAACAAGATTTAGAAAAACAGATTGAAACTTTTGCCCAATGGAATTTCTCTTTCCTTAACTGTAGTTGGCACACAATGATCTCGTATTGCATTCCTGGGCTTCAAGTGTTACATTCTACCCCAGAAGTTTGCATTTGACAGCAATAGGATTGTATGTTTTTAAGAAAGAATTTCATATTCTGCTTTTGTTTTCTGCTCTTACCTTTTACAAATACCATTAATGACTGCCTGTCCTGTCCTGACAGGGTCTTTCACCTGAGAACAACTATTTTACCAGCTGAGGAAGACATGCCAGCAATCTTGTCCAGTTTCAAGAAGTTCAATGACGAGTTCATGGAACAATACGACGACTACAGGGGTTATTCAAGGACGTAATTTATGCTTTACGTGACAACTTGTATCATAGTCAGCCATTTGACATATGCTTCCTGAATTATATTCGAAGTGATGCACCTTTCTTCATAGCTGTTTTTTGCAACATCTCAAGTTACTGCTAACTTTTTTCACATAGCTAGGAAATTAGCAGGCACTTGCCACTGGAGTCCAGATGAAGACCAAGTTATTTACTATTGCATATGGCTCGTACGTATGAAGTGGCTAGTCCACCTTCAATATCCAATGACTCAAGTTTACTAATAAATAAATAAAAATGATTTGCATATAATTTATAGGATTAATTAAAAAATTCAAAATTTATAATAAAGAGCATTAAAATATGCTAGTTTTAATTTTAATAAAATAATTAGGCATTAAATTTTTCATTAATTACATTAAATTAAAATTTTATTACTTAACTATTACGAATTATATTTATGTCACATAAATTTTATTATTTAATAAATTAGAATAAACCATAAAATAATTATTTACTTCATAATTATGATTTTTATTTATTAAATAATAAATTTGTAGTAACATAAACACAATATTATGTCATCTATATCAATAAAAATTTAACATCAAATTATTTTTATAAAAAATTTACAATTAAAATAATTTAACTTTATTTTTAAATTTTAATGTATAAAATTAAACAAAGTTTAAAATTACCTTTTAAATTAACCTGTTCCGTATTACCACATTTCACTGCCTCTTGTGACGTCATATTTGGACTGCAGATTTCCTGTCTGACGCGAAGACACTAGCAATCATCTATCAGTTGTAAGCACATTTCTCAGTTTAACCCTTTGGCTCTAACACTACCAGCTGACTTCTTCAAAGGTACCCATCTGAACTGTGATTTCTGTACCAAGTTTTGGCTTTTGATTTGTCCCAGGAATGGGGTTTGGAGTGTTGGTCAAATGGGTGTCACTTGTTCTTTTGTTTAGACTTTCCGGGTTTCGATGATTCTGAATTGGTTCTTTTGTTACTCATTAGAACATTCGTTTTCTGATGTTCTTCTCTTCATTTTTATTCCGTTTGTGTAGAAGAGTAAACGGTTTTTGGAGCTTGCGAAGTTCTAGTTCTAGAAATGCATCAGTGGCGGATTATTTGATTATCTACTATGGGATAATCACTCTTTTTTCTTGTTTCTCACCGTTGGCATTGAACTTTTCTGTTTCCATACTCTTTCGTTGTTCTTTTATAATGAGTTCACCAGTCCTCTAAATCCGTTTCGCGTATAAGAATTAAGTATTACGAGGGTATAATTGATGCTTTCTTGATTTGCTTGATGAAGTTGGGGAGATTAGCAACTAAGTAGTCCGGTAATGGTTGATTACAGAGTAGAAGTGGTAATCTTTTCATTTTTAATGACATCCCTAATCATTTTCCTGTGAAGCTTCTGAGATAGGAACTGAATTATCTGATATTTGGCTTTCTTCAGCAATCAATTATTGTTAAGAAGTTACATTACCAGCCATGGCTCCTAAAGCTTTAGACTATGAATCGTTGAATGAAAATTTGAAAAAGGTCCAATATGCTGTTAGAGGAGAGTTATACCTTCGAGCTTCTGAGCTTCAGAAGGAAGGGAAAAAGGTACATACTTTACTTTCCCTGCCTTTTCAACGCACCAATACATATCTTTTTATGTCTCTCGAGGAATTAGTTGGATCTATTGTTTGGAAGCATTTCTAATGTTACATTAGTTCTTTTGTTAATTCTATATGGGTCTTCTCTTAAGAGCACCAGATAGTTTCAACAGAATAATTCTTTCTGGTCGACTATGCTGTTGGAGTTGGAGTTATCATTTGTTTTTCTTTGTTTTGTGATGCTTCAATTGTTTTACTGGGATGCTTCCTAGATGTCTTTATAGTTCTCACAGGCGTTACTTGTTCTGTTGTTCCTCATTTTTCTGATGTGTATTGATTGATTGAGTATTTCTTGGAATTGATGTATATGCTGCTTTTGCTAATTGTATTTGAGTTTCTTACTTGATTTTAATAGGTTTGTTGCATTATACTATATTTTTAGCACCATTTCTTATCTGCCCATGCAACTACTTCAATTGTTCTAATAGTTACAAGTGCTATCAGAAAATAATACATTATACCTTGGCAGAAGGTGATTTCAAAGATTTGTAGCATATCATTTTGTGGAATTTGTTGATAGTTGCCTATTATCTGAAGCTAGCCAATCGATGAATCTTCTAACATTTGGTGTCATCCCCAATTCAAAACTTTTATTTCTTTAAGAAACTTGTATTCCATTATCATGTTTAGTGTGATTACGTGTTTCCAACTCTTCAAATTTTTGCTCATAGATTATTTTCACAAATGTTGGCAATCCTCATGCTCTAGGTCAGAAGCCGCTGACGTTTCCCCGTCAGGTATTGATTTATTAGAATATTCTATATTTCTAAACATATAAGTAGAACGTGTACTCCATGATAATCAGTATCACGTTAATGCATAATTGGCTATGTAATCTGGTCTGAAACAAGGAATGTTTGTTCACAGGTTGTTGCTCTCTGCCAAGCTTCATTTCTCCTAGATGATTCTAATGTAGGACTGCTGTTTCCTGCAGACGCAATTGCAAGGGCTAAACATTATCTTGCAATGACCTCTGGAGGTCTAGGTATTCTTTTTCTGGCTCACATTTTGCATACTATTTTTAAAAAAGTGCTTCAAGCTATCTGAAATCATACTTCAAAAGAACCATGGGGTATCATTGCCTTGTGTTTATTTTCATGTTGTGACAAATATTCTAGCTTGTCCCACAATCTCAGTTTATTAATAGCCTGGTCTTTATTGATTAATCAAAACTGATATTTTCCAAGTGGTTGTTATTACTTAATATCAGCTTGTTCTTAATTTTCCCCTCATATTACATTTACAGGCCTGACTATGTTCTGTAGATTCAAGCTTGTAATGCTTGACTAAAGCTATAGCACATTGATAACTGGTTAGATAACTGTAATCTTTCTATCACATGTAGGTGCTTACGCTACTGATTCAAGAGGTCTTCCAGGAATCAGAAAGGAGGTAGCAGAGTTCATTGGAAGGCGTGATGGATATCCCGGGTGATACTGCAATTTTGCTCCATGTTCTCTTTTCTATCTATCTCTATTACTACCATCCCAGGAAAACAAAAAAACTGTAAAAGCTTTCGTAAGATAATTTGTTATTAGCCCTGGAGCCAAGTCTCAAACTGAAACATTTCGTGATTTATTTACAGTGATCCAGAACTCATTTTTCTCACTGGTGGCGCCAGCATAGGTGTGATGCAGTTCTTAAATACAATTATCCGTGGTGCAGGGGATGGGGTAATATACTTATTTACAATTAATCAAAATTTGTAACTTATAAAATTCTTGTTTTCCTCATCTATGGAACATAGGTTTCTTTCAATCATGAATGGACAGGTTGCTTTTTCTGCTTCATCCTTTTCTTGCCATTTATCTAATCCTGTTTCACCATTTTCTGATATTTCTCCTAAAAACAGTTTGCATATTGTAGATTCTGGTTCCAGTTCCTCAATGTCCACTTTACTCTGCTACTATATCTCTATTTGGTGGTTCTCTTGTCCCTTATTTCCTGGAAGAGACGGCAAACTGGGGTCTTGATGTCAATGATCTCAGGCAGTCAGTTGCAGAAGCTCGCTCCAAAGGAATTACTGTGAGCACGCTTTGACAATTGCTTGTTTATGCTTTCAATGTGTAGAGGCATAGGAGTATGTTCCAACCATAATGTCAAACTTTGGAAAACAAGTGAATGGATCAATATGAAGGAGCTGATTTCTTCACTTGTACTATTGAGATTTTAGTTCTTAGTATCATTGGCTGTTCTTGAGCATTTATCCTCTGAAATCAATTCATTACCAATCTTGGTGATCTTCCCTATCAAATGAATGGGGAGTCCATTTGAAATCTTCGCCCTACAACCATCCCCAAATATTTGTTTCAACAAAAATTATTCAAGGGTAAATTAATACAATAGAAACCTCTGGTTAATTGTCCGCCCATTCCCAAAAGTACATAACATAGTCCATTTGAGGAATTGACAATGAATATCTTTTTATATCCTTCTGTTTGCATACTATATTGTAACATCCAAGTTTCTTTTGGTGTGTGCTTTGAAAACTGTTCTCCTGACTACAAGTGTCATATGATGCTCACCACCACCAAGTAAATATCTTTTGTCTTGTAACATGACCAGGTAAGAGCTATGGTGATTATTAACCCTGGAAACCCCACTGGTCGGTGCCTTAGTGAAGTTAACCTGAAAGAAATAATACACTTCTGTTACCAAGAGAACTTGGTGCTTCTTGGTGATGAAGTTTATCAACAGAACATATATCAGGATGAGTGGCCCTTTATTAGTGCTAGAAAGGTACTTTTTGGCTGCTAGATCTTAATATTAGTTCGTAGGAGTTTCAACTGGCTTAAACACTTTATTTGCAACTTCTGAAGGTTTTGATGGACATGGGGCCACCGATAAGCAAGGAAATCCAGCTTGTTTCTTTCCACACTGTTTCCAAAGGATATTGGGGTGAATGTGGGCAGCGTGGAGGGTACTTTGAGATGACTAACATCCCTCAACAGGTTTGCTTCCTTATATTTCTTGAGTAATACGCCAGGCAATGTCATGCAAACATGATTGATGCATTCTTTGGGATAGAATCTAAATCCAATAAAGTACAGAATAAGTTAAACGAGACTGAGTATCATATTTTTAATATTAAAGTTTTGTTATCTAGATTTTGTTCTATAAGGTCATGCTTGAAGAAAATTGCACTGCTTTATTCAATCATATAAAGCAGATTTATGTTATTTTCCTTGTTTGTTATCCTTTTGATCAAACATAGTTGTCTCAAAGCCTATATTCACAATTGGTACATGTTAGTGATCCTTAGAGTCAAATAGCAATCGATTTGTAGCCTCCAATTTATTATTGTTCATTACTGATTGATGCTGCAGACAGTTGACAAGATTTATACGGTTGCAGCAACATCACACAGTGCAAATGTTGCTGCTCAGATATTTGTAAGTTGGATGTGAATGTTTACGTAGTCCATCTGTAACTTTGTCCAGTCTTCTCTCTGTTCAAATTATCAGTTCTTAAAGTTATCTCTTTCTGTTTACAGATAGGACTAATGGTTAACCCGCCCAAACCTGGAGATGTTTCATATGAGCAGTACGTTAGGGAAAGGTACACATGCTGAGATTTTATTCATTTGGAGCTTCTTTTCATGCTAATCATGTTGTTTTTCTGAAAGTTTTCAACACGGATATCAATTGAGAGGAAAATTTCTTCAACGGAGAAAAATTTCTATCCGAATCTCTGTAATAAGAATAAAAGAGGAAATCGCTATGTTTTATTGTGTATAGGTGTGTTATTTTCCTTTTCCCTCAAGGATGTGACCATTTGAGTGACTAACAACTTACATGAACATCAAAACTTGCAGCAAAGGTATCCTTGAATCATTGAGGAGAAGAGCAAGGATAATGACTGATGGATTCAACAGCTGCAGAAATGTGGTTTGCAATTTTACAGAGGGCAAGTTATTTTGCTGTTAAATGTATTATTCTCTTGCTTTTCATGGACTAAATTAATATTATAGTTGATGGCGCTTCTACTGACATAATGAATTGTTATCAGGTGCCATGTATTCTTTTCCTCAAATCTGGTTGCCACCCCTCGCAATAGAGGCTGCCAAAAAGGCTGGAAAAGTTCCTGATTTATTTTATTGTCTCAAGCTTTTGGAAGCCACTGGCATATCCACAGTCCCAGGTTCAGGATTCGGACAGAAAGAAGGGTAGACGCTTCTAACTTTATTCCTCCAATAATCACTTGGATTAATAAACGGCTTTCTTTGGAGCAACATTTAGAAAAAAAGATTGAAACTTTGCCCAATGGAATTTCTCTTAACTGTAGTTGGCACGCAATGATCTCATAGCATTCCTTGGCTTCAAGTGTTACAATCTAACCCAGAAGTTTGCATTTTACATCAATAGGATTGTATATCATTTTTATCTTTATGTTTTTAAGAAAGAATTTTATATTCTGCTTTTGTCTTCTGCACTTACCTTTTACAAATGCCATCAATGACTGCTTGTCCTGTCGTCTCCTTTCCTGTACTGCCCTGTCCTTACAGGGTCTTTCACTTAAGAACAATTATTTTACCAGCTGAGGAAGACATGCCAGCAATCATGTCCAGTTTCAAGAAGTTCAACGACGAGTTCATGGAACAATACAACGATTACAGGGGTTATTCAAAGATGTAATTTATGCTTTACATGACTTGTATCATAATCAGCCATTTGACATATGCTTCTTGAATTATATTTGTCAAGTGGTGCTGTTAGAACTCTAGCTTAATAAGCCAGAGATAGTGTATATTATTGATTATAATAGAGGATACTTATTGCTATTACAAGGTGATCTACCGAACACCTTCCTTCCCAAAGCTGAATATAGCTCCTCGAAGAGAATACATTCTCTTTGTCTACAATATTACTCTTTTCACTTCTCACTTCTTTCTCTTCGAATGCCCATTTTCTACTCTATGCCTTACCGGAAATAGTACTTCAAGACCCATTACGTGTGTAAGGTCTTTTGCTCTTTTTTGGCATTTGTTATTTTGACACAAATCTTTTTAGTTCTTAAAAAGAAATAGTTTGAGAAGGTTCAATTGTCCGAAATGAATTTCTAGATTTGTGGATTTCAAGTTTTTTTAAAAAAAAAATTGTTGGCAATTCTGTATGATCAACGTATGATCAAAAGAAAATTGTGAAAAGCCCATTTCTTTATTTTTTTTATACCAGATTTTTATTTTTGAAATTACTTGTACCACATTTTGAGTCATAGTATATATTGGTAAAAATGTGAGTTGAATTTATCCCTTCTTTTTTTAAATCTAACTTACAGAATGGTGTGATTTTGTCACTATTGTCAGATTTAACTGTCATAGAATATATCAATAGTTTTTTTAGTCTAATAGCATACAATTTGACTAGATACTAAGCATAAGATAAGTAAACGGAAAAGAAAAATAGAAATGAGGAGAATAGGGGATTCTAGAGGATATTATTCTATTCGTCTTCTGAATCTTCGACACAAGAAAAGGAACACCCTTGTTGATGATCCTTTACTCTGACAGCATCTAGGGTTCCTCGAACAATGTGATATCTCACATCGGGTAAATCCTTAACCCTTCCCCCTTTTACTAAGATTGCAGAATGTTCTTGTAAATTATGGCCAATACCAGGTATATAAGCAGTGATTTCAAATCTAGAGGTTAATCGTACTCTAGCAACTTTACGTAAGGCAGAGTTTGGCATTTTAGGGGTGATAGTGAAAAAATTGACAAATAAGTCACCCTTATTGTCACTCTACAGAATCATACATGAGATTTTCACCTCATACGACTCCTCGTTCAATTCTTTCGAAGTCACTGGATCATTTTCCTTGTTCGAGAAGCTCCTCCCTTATGACCCAGTTTTTTCTTTCTTTTGATAAATTGAAAAAGAATCAATAGGAAAATAAAATGGAGCACCTAACAACGTATCTTCACAGACCAAGAACTACGAGATCGCCCCTTTTATTCTGGGGCGACGGAGGGATCGTACCATTCGAACCTTTTTTTCATGATTTTCCTGGAGGATTGCTCCTTTTTTTTAGTAATAGTTTAGAACTAGAAAAAAAATTCTTTTTCAATTTATCAAAATAAAGAAAAATTGGATCATCAAAAAATGTTCTTTATAAAAGAAATAATAAACAAACTTTCACAATCAAAAGAAATCCAATTCTATTATTTCGATTTAGAGACATATATGACTTTAATAAAAATAAAACTAAAAAAGAACAAGATTGGATAATCAAGAATCAGACAATTCATAAAATTTCTGGACAAATTCCATCTATGAAGTGGACAAATTATTCACTGACAGGAAAAAAAGAAAGGTTTGGCTGTTTAATATTCAATGGCTTGATCAAGCAAGCCTCCACAAGTTTAGAGTCGTCTGCTTGAATAGCTTGTTCTCCTCAATCGGAATAGGAATAGACGAGTAATTGTCTTTCCTTAGAATCGTACTTGAGGGTTTCCTACCTCATACGACTCCACAGTATGTTGGCAATTCTGTATGATCAACGTATGATCAAAAGAAAATTGTGAAAAGCCCATTTCTTTATTTTTTTTATACCAGATTTTTATTTTTGAAATTACTTGTACCACATTTTGAGTCATAGTATATATTGGTAAAAATGTGAGTTGAATTTATCCCTTCTTTTTTTTAATCTAACTTACAGAATGGTGTGATTTTGTCACTATTGTCAGATTTAACTGTCATAGAATATATCAATAGTTTTTTTAGTCTAATAGCATACAATTTGACTAGATACTAAGCATAAGATAAGTAAACGGAAAAGAAAAATAGAAATGAGGAGAATAGGGGATTCTAGAGGATATTATTCTATTCGTCTTCTGAATCTTCGACACAAGAAAAGGAACGCCCTTGTTGATGATCCCTTACTCTGACAGCATCTAGGGTTCCTCGAACAATGTGATATCTCACATCGGGTAAATCCTTAACCCTTCCCCCTCTTACTAAGACTGCAGAATGTTCTTGTAAATTATGGCCAATACCAGGTATATAAGCAGTGATTTCAAATCTAGAGGTTAATCGTACTCTAGCAACTTTACGTAAGGCAGAGTTTGGCATTTTGGGGGTGATAGTGAAAAAATTGACAAATAAGTCACCCTTATTGTCACTCTACAGAATCATACATGAGATTTTCACCTCATACGACTCCTCGTTCAATTCTTTCGAAGTCATTGGATCATTTTCCTCGTTCGAAAAGCTCCTCCCTTATGACTCAGTTTTTTCTTTCTTTTGATAAATTGAAAAAGAATCAATGGGAAAATAAAATGGAGCACCTAACAACGTATCTTCACGGACCAAGAACTACGAGATCGCCCCTTTCATTCTGGGGCGACGGAGGGATCGTACCATTCGAGCCTTTTTTTCATGATTTTCCTGGAGGATTGCTCCTTTTTTTTAGTAATAGTTTAGAACTAGAAAAAAAATTCTTTTTCAATTTATCAAAATAAAGAAAAAATTGGATCATCAAAAAAATGTTCTTTATAAAAGAAATAATAAACAAACTTTCACAATCAAAAAGAAATCCAATTCTATTATTTCGATTTAGAGACATATATGACTTTAATAAAAATAAAACTAAAAAAGAACAAGATTCGATAATCAAGAATCAGACAATTCATAAAATTTATGGACAAATTCCATCTATGAAGTGGACAAATTATTCACTGACAGAAAAAAAAAAGAAAGGTTTGGCCTGTTTCCAATATTCAGAGGCTTGATCGAAGCAAGCCTCCACAAGTTTAGAGTCGTCCTGCCGAATAGCCTGTTCTCCTCAATCGGAATAGGAATAGACGGGTAATTGTCTTTCCTTAGAATCGTACTTGAGGGTTTCCTACCTCATACGACTCCACAGTTACCCCCCCAACGTACATTTTGTTATTCCCTTGTACCCATTCAGCCCCCATACTCTTAACTAACTCTGACATCATTCTTTTCAGCCCCTTCTTTTTTTTTTTCTCGAGTACACTCTCCATATTCTAGGCTTATTGTTATTGTTATTGGTCCTAACATTGCTCCCTTCCAAAAGAGCAACCTTGTCCCCAAGACTGAAATGAGGGAATTGGCTTCAAAGAACACATTCGTCTTTCCATGTAACATTCTCTATCGATTTACCCTTCCAATGAACTAACCACTGTCGAGTTGAGTGTCCCTCCTTTGTAATAACTCTGCTGGCTAGTACAGATTCAGGTTCAACAACATCCTCTAATTCTACCTCCATTCCTTCTGGCAAGTTTCCTCAACCGTATAGTATCCCACAACCTTTTTTAGTTGAGATACATGAAAAACGGGGTGAATTCTAGAATGTAGTGGAAGTTTAAGTTTATATGTGACAGCTCCATGTTTTTCTAAAATTTGAAATAGAATAAAGTAATTGGCCCCTAGTTTTTGATTAATTCACCGGGCCACTGTAAGTTGTTTGTGGGGGCGGAGTTTAAGAAATATCCATTCTCCCATCATGAAGGATAATGAAGTTCTCTTCCTATCTGCATACTTCTTCATCTGATCTTGAGCTCATTGAAGATTGTATTTGAGATGATGTAAAGCCTCATTTTTATCTGCCAACTCTCTTGTCACAGCCTCTACCTTCGTTTCACCTTATAAATACTGAACTAGTGTTGGAGGTTTCTACCATAGACCAGTTTAAAGGTGTGGAACCTGTGGATATAAGGAAGGTACTGTTGTACCATAGTTTAGCCCATGAAATCTAATAGGACCATTGTTTGGGTTATTCAGAAGCAAAACATCTCAGATAGGTTTCCAAACATCGATTGAGAACTTCAGTTTGTCCATTCATTTCCGGATGATAGGAGGAGCTCATTTTAACCATAGTACCTTGAAGTCTAAATAATTCCTTCCCAAAATAACTCACAAACAAAAGGTCACAATCACTTATGATTGATAATGGAACTCCATGTAGACGTACTACCTCTTTTACAAATACTACAGCCATGTTTTTTGCAGTATACGGATGCTTCAAAAGAATGAAGTGGCTATATTTGGATAACCTATCCACCACAACCAGTATTGTTTCGTATCCCTTAGATTTGGGAAGTCCCGTGATGAAATCCATTAAGATATCTTTCCAAATCTGGTAAGGAATAGGTAAGGGTTGTAGCAGACCCTTAGGAGAAGTGGCTGCATATTTCTGCGTTTGACATGTGTCATAAGACTTAACAAAGTCTTTAATAGACTTCTTCATACCAATCCAATAAAGATTGTTAGCAATCCTCCTATATGTGCATAGAAAACCTGAATGGCCTCCTATACGTGAAGAGTGAAACTCCTTTAGAAATAAGGGAATGAAAGTGAATTGGCTAAAATCACTAACCTTCCCTTGTATAAGAGAACTCCTTGGTGCCAAAGAAACCCTTTCTTTGCAGCTGGATTTTGCTGCAATTCCTTTATAATATCACTTAGAATAGGATTCTTGTCCACCTCCTGTTGAAGAATTTGACTATCAGCCCACAATGGATATGAGATAATGCTCCTCAAATCAACCTCTTCATAAATTCGTGACAAAGCATCAACAATTTTGGTTTCTGGTCCCGGTTTATAAATTACCTCAAAATGATACCCAAGTGTTAGAGTATCCTATATTGACTAAACATGAAAATGTTAAAGGATTTATAAATGATAAGGGTCAATTATCCAAACAACTAGTTCTAGTTATTTGGACAATGGTTGAACCAAACTCAATTCTTATTAGTGGACTCTACACTCTTCCCATATTAAAAATTCAATATGGTATCAGAGCAGATTTGGTCCGGATTATTAATTTCCCGATTGTTCGTCAGGATGTTCAGTTTCAGCGGCCCAATCTGATTACCACTGCATATATTTCAAGTGACAACTGGATGTCCAGTCTCAGTTGCATTTGAGGGGAAGTATTATAGTATCTCATATTGATTAAACATGAAAATGTTAAAGGATTTATAAGTGGTAAGGGTCAATTATCCAAACAACTAGTTCTAGTTATTTAGACAATAGTTGATCTAAGCCCAATTTTTGTTAGTTGACTCTACATTCTGCCCATATTAAAAATTCAATACCAAGTAGCTTAGCCATCTAGCATTGTTGGTCAGTAGTGGATACTCTTTGTCGTAGCAAATGACAGAGACTTTTTTGGTCTGAATAAATGACAAAGGGTCTGCCCAACAAATAATGGCACCAACTATTGACTGCTAATGCCAATGTCATTAATTCCTTCTCATAAGTAGATTTAGAAAGATTGCCTTCAAATAAGACTTTGTTAAAGTAGGCAATCGACTTTCTATTTTGCATCAATACCGCACCAACCCCCTTACTCGAAACATCACACTCCATCTCAAAAGTTTGAGAAAAGTTTGGAAAAGCTAATACCGGAGATGTAGTTAGAGCCTTCTTTAAAGTGTCAAAAGACTTCAAGGCTGCTAAGTTCCAATGAAACTCATCTTTCTTTGTTAATTCGATAAGAGGTTTGGCCATCTTACCATAGTTCATAATGAACTTTGGGTAGTATCCTATCAAACTAAGAAACCCCCTCACCCCCTTCACATTATAAGGAACTAACCAATTCACCACAAAAGAAGCCTTGACTGGGTCCACTGTCACTCCATGTGCAGAAATAACATGACCCAGATATGCTACGGTTCTTCTTCCAAAGCTAAACTTCTGCTTATTAAATACAAAGTGATTTACTTGTAAGACATCCAAAACATTTGCTAAGTGTAAAAGATGAGTATTCCAATCAGCATTATATATGAGGATGTCATATCAAAAAAAACAACACGAACCTCCTACGGAAAGGTCTGAAAATATCATTCATAACTGACTGAAATGTGGCTGAGGCATTGGTCAACCCGAATGACATCACGAGGAACTCGTAATGCCCATCATGTGTGCGGAAGGACGTTTTATGAATGTCCTCCCTATTGACCCTAATTTGATGATAACCAGATTTGAGATCTAGCTTAGAAAAGAATCTGGCACCATTCAGCTCATCTAATAATTCATACACCACCGGAATAGGGTATTTGTCTAGTATGATGACCCGATTTAGTGCTCTATAATTTACACACATTCTCCATGAAACATCTTTCTTCTTGACTAAGATCACCAGGCTGGAATAGGCGCTAGAACTAGGGCGAATGATACCCATTTGCAACATTTGATGCACCTGCCTTTTAATCTCATCCTTGTGATGATGTGGATATTTGTAAGGTCTCACACTAATAGGGCCTTGCCTCTGCTGTAAAACAATAGCATGTGAGTGATTCCTTTTATGAGGCAACCCTTGCATTTTTAAAACTACCCTCGAAAACTTGTCCAACACCTGGTGCAACTCTCCATCCTCTTTGATGGTAAGTTGAATTTGTTGCTCTTCCATTATAGGTACTACTTCAACCGATAAGAAATCACAACTTAAGATAGCAAGGAGACCGTGTAAGCACACTGAATCTTCAGGATACACCTTGTCTCTCCTCGGTGTGGCCTGAAATCCTTCATTACCATATAGCTGCACACTTTGTCCTTCATGTTGAAATTGCATGGTCATCTCCTTCCAATCAACTATGACCTTTCCTAATGTTTGTAACCAAACAACTCCTAGTATCACATTCATTCCTCCTAAATCCAGGACATAAGCATCAATCTTCCACTCTATTTCTCCCACTTGAATAGAAACTTCTAAACACTTCCCTTTAGTAGTCACCCTATGGCCATCTCCCAATTTGATTCCTAGTGCTTTGCTTCACCCCACTGTCAACCCCAAACTGCTGACCAACTCAAGTGAAATGAAGTTATGACTGGCCCCGCTATCTACTAGAATCACAATTGGAACTCCATGTAACTTCCTTGCCAACCGCATAGTTTTAGTCTCGGGTATCATTGCTCAATTCACTCCAAACACCCCAATGGTTTGACATTCCAGAGTTGTATCACCCTCCTCCTCAATTTCTGCTTCCAATGCAATAATTTCTCCATTTTCATTCAAGGTTTCGTTGTTATCCAAAATCAGTAATTTCAGCTATTTTTTTGCACACTGATGAAGAGGATGAAATCTCTCCCCACATCTAAAACATAGACCCTTAGCCTTCCGATCCATGAGCTCTTAGTACGAGAGATGACACAATCCCCTATTCCTCTTCGTCGGTCCCCCCCTCCTATCACCCTCCAATTATCTTGTTGGTGTCGCCATGGGTGGAGTGGCCATTCGATTCCATGCATGGGGTTCGGGTTGAAACCCGGATAATTCCCGGGTTCGTCCTGCCCCAATGCTGCCCATATACCTCCACGACCTATCGAGTTTGGAGGTTTCGTCTCCCGATGGTTCGGGTTGACCCGAAAATTTCCCCTAAAAGGACTCCCTCGGTGTGGAGTCCAGATGCGCGTTCGAGAGCCCGAGTCTTAGTCACCTCCATACTCACCATTTACCTCGTCTTCCACCACCCTCGATACTTGTTCACCGGTCCAAATGTACGTACTCTCCTTCGTATATCAGCTCGCAAGCCACTCATGAAGTACCCCATAAATTGCTCCTTCGGTAGTTAACCCACTTGTGACGAGATGAACTCGAAGGCCTCAATATATTCCTCTACCGAATCAGTTTGCCTCATATCCGACAGGTCTTCAAAAGGATTATCAAATCTTCTCCCTCCATAACGATAGATTAGAGCTCTCTTAAATTTCTCCCAGTCTAACTCCTCCTCTATCTCCTGAAGAAGGTTAAACCAGTGTATGGTAGAACCTTTCATATTCAAAAGAGCTAATTTCATTTTTATCAATTTTGAGGTATTATGAACCTCAAAATACACTTCCACTCTAGTAATCCACCCCACAGGATCAGACTCATCGAACATGGGTAATTCCACCTTACGGACCGATATTCTATATTATTTCATAGTATCATAGGAGTGCTCCATCGAATTTGATTGCCCAGGACGTGTATTGTATTCCTTTCACCTGCCACATTGTGCCCCCTTCTTGAGGCATTGCCACTCCCCTGTCCTTTCTCCGATCACTTGCCCATCATTTTGCTCATTTCCAGCAGCAAAGTTCGCTACATTTCTCCCATTCCCATCCGCATGGATGACTGAATATCTTCAACTCCAACCTCCAGATTTGCCATGGGATTCCAACAATTCTGTAGAGCCCGGTCTCTACCGCCATCACTTCAAGTATTGTCCTCTTTGGCACTTGTGTGAGTCACGACTCGAACACAAGACCTCAAGGTTTTGTTGCACTTTAAGTGCACGCCTCTTACTATTGAGCCTGGTTCAATGGTAAGAGGCGTGTACTTAAAGTGTAACAAAACCTTAAAGTCTTGTGTTCGAGTCATGACTCACACAAGTGCCAAAGAGGACAATACCTAGAGTGATGGTGGTAGAGGCCGGGAGTTGGTTTTGCTCGGTAGTATACCTTTATCGTAGGTTATGCGTCGGAACAACCTGCGGACGTCCCGGTGCGTACCCTACAGTAAGGAGGTGCTACAAATTCTACCTTGACGGACATCTTAGGCGGCATCAAGGTGGGTTGCTCTAACTTCTCAAGTTTTCGAAAATGAACCGATCCTTTCTCCCAATATTGATATCCGACAGGTCAGACTAATGTTAGAACTCTAGCTTAATAAGCCAGAGATAGTGTATATTATTGATTATAATAAAGGATACTTATTGTTATTACAAGGGGATCTACTGAACACCTCCTCAAAGAGAATACATTCTCTTTGTCTACAATAGTACTCTCCTCACTTCTCACTTCTTTCTCTCCTCGCTAATGAATCAGGGAAAGAACATAATGAATTATTCAAATAAGAGAAATTAATACTGAAAATGTTAAAAGTTTGAGGATTCATGTCTTTAAATGCCTTAGTCATCATACAAAGAATAAGAAACGCAAAATCTACTGCTGGATTTATCATTCCTTATGGTTAAAAAGGTCGCTGAGATTAGTACAGGAATGAACAAATTCACCATTGACATACACCATATCAAGTCAAGGAGCACTGTTGATGATCCCTAGACCCAAAAGTTAAGCTTCCACTTAGTTTAAGAGAATTTAGTGTTATGTTTGAACCAGCTTATGTCGCAACACTAACTAGTGTGCAAAACCAGGGTTGCAACAGTAACAAAACACAACATTTCTTTAGATTTTGTTATATTTGAAGCAATTTAACGTGAAATGCTTTCATATGTTAATTCTTTTATAAATAGATTTGCATTCAGCCAATCTCATTCCCGATCTTACCAATTCCTTATTTCGATAGCATTGGAAGTAAAGATGATCTCTATTTTCATCACTATTCAAGTCTAGCATACAAATAAAAAAATTTATAATCTAATTTGAAGTAACTGACTAGTCTTTTGTAAACATTTTGTTTTTGACTAATAACTACATCAAAAAGGAATATTTAAGAAGATCATAGCTTTATCGGATTTATGTAACATCATGAAAAGAGGGTTCATTTCCCTGCAATTATTCATAATCCTTCATGAAAAGAGTGATTCACATATCCTCCTACAAATTTTCTTTTCAATGGTGCAATTATCTTTTGTTATCAATTGACAAACTGACAATTGTTGCTTATTATTTATTTTGATTTTCATCTGATATATAATTCCATTTTGAAGAATTCATAGCCATTCTTCATCACCTACCAGCAACCTTTTTTGAACCAAAAACAAAAAATTGATTTCATTGATCCTCACTCAAACACTACTGAGCCCCTTTGCACGAGGTTCTATCAATAACCTACATAGCTAGCTTACGCCGACTTTTCTTCACTCTAGAATCTGTGGCTATTGCCTTTGGAAAATGTATAGGTTGGTATCGATAATTTTATTTATGAAGATTAGATACACTCCTTAAGGTTTTGATTTTATTTAAAACGCAAACTAAAATTAGTTACACAGTATTTTAAGAATCATATTTATTGAGTCATATCGATCCAAGATTATTAAATTTGCATTTAAATCAATAAATTCTTCACTTGATTATCATTTATTATATTTTTTCATTTGATATATTATAACTTAAGTCCATTGTGGTAAATTTTGCCAAATTCATTATTTGTTGAGAGTCTAGAATTTTGGTTTAATACAAATCCAACAAAAGAAGAAGGATCGATTTATTATTATTATTAGTTTCTTATTTTAGTGATAATTGGTATTATATTATCTTGAATAATTACACTGATTTTTCAACAAAATAAGAATTAATAATGACGAGAAAGAAGCAATATATGGAAAAAATAGATCATATGAATGAAAAGAGTTGTCAACTGCTTATTCCATATACTTTTAAGAACTTGATCAACATAACATACAAGTTCAGAAGGAAAATTTCATATTTTCCAATACCCCTTTTTATTCAATTTGCTCCCCTGGAATTTTAGATCCTGCAAGATTCAAAAAAAATAATAAGTAATTATCAAACAGAAAGTTGACGTAGGGAATTTAATTACGAGAGGTTTACGGGTTATAGTCAATTTGAATTTTGCCAGCGTTAGTGTCAGCAATCTGAGAGAAGGCTTGCTGAGAGAGATCGAGGGTAGCTTGACAACCAGGAGATGGGCATCTATCAACAATCTTTACGGTGACACTGCCCCCCTTACACGGCCGGGGAACGCCTTGGTTTGTCGGGCCTGTGCAGCTAACTCTGTACATTTTGCCACATGCTGCTCCATTGTTCCACAGCGCGTCGCTTGCAGCTGCTATCATCACACCTTGATCTTGGAATCCATAGCAAGCGGATGCTATTACAATGAGCACATACCAAATAAAGATCGTTACTTGAATGCCATGTCTGCTAAGATCAGGAGGCAATTTTCGTAAAGGTTTAAGGATTATTATCGTATTAAGAATTGATACTCACGAACATAAACTGTATAGAAAGTGGCAGTTCCTGCAATGGCAGATGCCATTGGAACGAGGCTTATCATGACAAGCCCCAGGAAGACCAATCCACGCGTTGCCATTGTCATCTCTCCTATATTTCAGTAATTATGATGTAAAACTCAAGCACAACGATAGACACAACACTAATAGCTTGTCAGTGCATGGTCTTAATGTTCCCTATTTATAGAAGATCTAGTGCTGTTGGCAGTCCTAACACGCATTCTGCGTAGAGAAACTGTGACTTTTATGCAGAATACAAGTTCATCGATGTCCTTTTCTTCTACTTATTTTCTGGTCCAAGACGGCACTATTACTTTTCTGCTGTGGAATTATCTGATCAATCAAGTTTTTCCAGAAAGAAACTTCATGGCCTAATTTAAACGACTTGAAAATAAAATCCTAATGAGTTCTCTAAAATTCTGCCATCGTCCATCTAATCTTCAGTCCTTTACATGACTGCCTAGTTAAATTAAGATAACTTCCTGATTTGATATTTACCATTGTTTTTTCTTCAGATCTCTTGAGGTGGGGTGATAATGGATCGAAGAAACTACTGTTGCCAAGTCCAAAGTATGAATTTTCAACTCATCTGGTTCCTCAAATTACGTTCATTAATGTATTAAAGAAACATAAATGTGGTAAGTCAAAGAAACAAAAAGTCAAAATCTATATCCAAATAAATGTCACAGGCACAAAATCTTCCCATGGCTGCTTGACTTTTTTGCAGATAAGTGTTAAACGAACCAAACTGCACATGCAGATACATACGAAATCTGATATCTATGGAAAGTAAAGTCACTTGCGTGCATGGTATAATCAATCTCTGTGAGTAAAACAAAATCCTAGAATTGGTTTTTTAGATTCGTAAGAATTGATCAAGTAAATTGGATTTCATATACTGTTTTCCAAATTAAAATATGATATTAATGTAGGGACTTGCAAATGATTGGGCTTTTAATTCAATATGTCTTTCATTTGCCTTTTGGGTCGGACTGTGGAGTCCGTATCATTAAACAAACAGGCCCCGAACCAAGTTTCTGCCTCTCAAAGATGGATCGAAGACCAATATTGTTTATTGGTCATAAATGCATAATGCCAAAATCTTAAATAATGCTATACAATATTTATTTTAAAATAAGATTGAAAAAATACATTATTTTTATTCTTTTTTTTAAGGTGAAAAATTTCATTAAAACAAAGAACGAAGACAATCCGGAATAGAATCCCAAAACATAAAACTAGGAAACGAAATAGACTGACGAGCTAAAGTATGAGCTAACTTATTGTCTGGACGACGAATCCAAGCGACATTAATATCAGGCCGTTGCAGTAACAAAGCTTAGCAATCATGAATTACCGAGCCGTATTCAGATCAATCTGGTTCATAATTTCGTAAAGAGAGAACAACACTTTGCGCATCGGAGAAGACGGTTCCCACACCATGGCAACGTGTGACCACCTGCTGCAAGGAAACACGCAGAGCAACTGCCTCGGCAACCCTTGGGGAGAAGAAGCCAAGTCGAGATGTAGAAAAAGCGTGCAAAAAAGAACCATCAGTGTCGCACGTGATTGAACCGGTGCCAACACTTTGAGAAATTTCAAAAATTGCGGCATCAGTATAACAATTCCAACCACCATGACTTGGGTCGACAATGTGATTGCTGGAAACAGAAACGGAAACAACAACAACAGGTTGCCAACATCGAGCTTGTGCTTCCTGCCACTCATGCAAGTAATCCAGCGCTTGTTGCATTACAGTACCCGATGGAACAGATGAATGATGCCACACGGTCTCGTTCCTTGCCCACCAAATTCTCCAGCTTAGCATCGCAAATTCCTCGACAAGCCGCATATCATGCTGATCCCATAAAGAATCGAAACAATCAGCAAAAGAAAGTAAAATAGATGTACCACCCTTACCCCAAAGATGCCAAACAGACTGATGTAACCCGCAACCAAGCAAAGCATGGGATAAATCCTCGATAGAAGTTCCACAACCACAAAGTGGGCTTACATTAACCCTTCTTTGATACAAACGGCCCTTAGTTGGAAAGAGATCACGTAACGCTCGCCATAGAAATTCTCGGACTTTTGGAGGAACACTCAAACACCACAATTCCTTCCACTTAACGTTTGGAATAACCTCTGCAGGGCGAGTCAAATAGGAGGCTACATAATAACCTGATTTGACCGAATACGTACCTTTCTTATGAAAATGCCAGATACATCGATCACAAAAATTAGGAGAAATGGGGATGGAAAGAACAGTACGGACATCATCCGCATTGAAAGTGTGATTGACTTTGTCAACATCCCAATAAGTTCCCGATGAAGTAAGCAAATCTGAAACACGCAAATCAGATTGAACGGAACCGGAAACTTCAAAAACATAAAAGTCATGGTCTCTAGGTAACCAAGGGTCACGCCAAACTCTAATGTCACTACCATTACCAACACGCAACCTTAAACCAGCCTTGAGAACGGAAGTTGCTTGATAAATACCCCTCCAGGTAAAACTAGGGTTATGACCCAAGCTAGCTGAAAGAAAATCACCACGAGGGAAATAACGAGCTTGAAAGAGACGATAGAACAAAGTGGAAGAAGGCGTCATAAGTCTCCAAGCTTGTTTAGCAAGCATTGCCAAATTAAAGCACCGCAAGTTGCGAAAGCCAAGCCCACCATCTACCTTTTTTTCACACATACGATCCCAGCGTAGCCAGTGAATTTTATGAGAGCCATCATCTTTTGTACCCCACCAGAACGAGTTCATCATCCGTTGAAGCTCATCACAAACTAAGATAGGAAGCAGAAATACACTCATCTTCCAGTTTTGTATCTTTGCCCAGAGTTTATAATGGAGAAAAGAAAAGATTGTGCGCTTCTTACTTCCAATCAGTGATGGTAAACCAAGATAACGACTATGGTCGAGTGGAGTGAACACCTCAAGAATATTAGATAGAATTACCTTCTGCACTTCGAAGACGTTTGAACTATAGAAAATTCCAGCTTTACGCAAATTAACAGCTTGTCCTAATGCATGTTCATAGGTACTAAGGATAGTACGAATCTCATGACACTGACCTTCTGTAGCTTTGAAGAACAAAAAGGAATCATCGGCGAACAAGAGGTGGGAAATAGGAGGGGCACCACGACAAATGGAAATCCCTGTGATGGTACGTCGACGCTCCGCATCCAATAATAATGCCGTTAAGCCTTCGGTACACAACACGTAAAGATACTAAGACAACGGATCGCCTTGTCGGAGACCCCTGGAGGGAACAATAGGTCCAATCTCTTCACCATTAACAGAGACTGCATAACTAACACCTCGAACGCACATCATGATCATGGATATCCATCTATTGTCGAAACCAAGTGCAACCATCATACTCTCAAGGTAACCCCAATCGATTCTATCATAAGCTTTGCTGATATCTATTTTCAAAGCGACATCCCCACCAGCACGTCCTGTTCGCCGTTTCATGTAGTGTAACAACTCAAAAGCGACAAGGATGTTATCGGTTATCAGTCTACCTTTAATAAAAGCGGATTGATATTCAGAGACAACATGAGGCAAAATCTTTTGCATGTTCGTATAGAGAAGCTTCGTAGGAGTTTACATTTTGAAAAAGCTGTCAGCGTTAGTCGCATTGGTCGCAGTGGTGGTTTGGGGATTTTCACTAGATTATCGAGCGGGTTTGAAGTTGTTCGGAGTTCTTCGAATTATATTGATGTAAAGATTTGCATGGATGTTGGATATGAGTGGTTTTTAACTTGTTTCTATGGCTTTCCTGAGCGTTTTCGCCGACAAGCTTCTTGGGATTTGTTACAATCGTTGAACAGAGGGCTTGATGTACCGTGGCTCGTGATCGGCGACTTTAATGATCTTGCATGCTCCTCAGAGAAACTAGGGGGTGGGATTCATCCAAGTCATTTGTTTTCAGGTTTTCGAAATGCTTTGCAGAATTGTGATCTTCAAGAGGTGGAATGGCTCGGTTACTCTTTTACATGGGAGAGGAGTAGGGGCACTTCGGCTTGGGTTCGCGAAAAGCTTGATCGCGCGGTTGCAAATACGGCATGGTTCGAACATTTCGACCGTGCTTTTCTTAAGACGGCTATAGCTTCTGTTTCCGATCATTCGCCAATTGTCTTATCCACCGATGTAACCATTTTCCGCTGGCACCAGAGGAGGTTTAGGTTTGAAAATAAATGGTTAAACTTACCTGAGTTGTTTACAATTGTGGAAGAGGCTTGGAGTATTAGGGAGGGAGATCTTATGGTCAAAAAGCAACATCTGTGCAGCAAGTTGAATAAATAGGGGAAGAGTCTCGATCGTGCTTTGAAGGCAGAGAAGAAACGTATTAAACTGCGTATGGAGGCAACCCGAGTTATAGACAGTATTGAGTTTCATGTGTTGAGATCAGAACTGAATTAGTTACTCGATCTTGAACGAATTAAATGGAAACAGCGCGCAAAGGAGTTTTGGTTACAAGAAGGAGACATGAATTCAAAGTTTTTTCGTTTATCAGCAAGTTTTCGCAAGAGACATAATACAATTTCAGTTCTTGAAGATAACACAGGTACACAGATTCGACACAAAGCTGGCTTGCAAGCTGTAATTCGAGACTATTTTGACACACTGTATGCTGCTGATGCTGTCGATTATACAAACGTCACCAGCCTTGTTCAATCCCGCGTCTCTGTAGCTGATAACGCTGCTCTTTTAGCACCGTTCATTGCCGAGGAGTTTCATCATGTTGTTTTTTCGATGCATCCCGATAAAGCACCGGGCCCTGACGGTTTAAATCCCGCATTTTTTCAAAAGTTTTGGTACACAATTGGACCAGAGATAGCTGCCGCCAGTACTTCTTGGTTAGCTTCGGGTCATTTTCCAACCTCCCTAATAGACACGATTATAGTTTTTATCCCCAAAGTTGCTAATCCTATAACTGTTAAAGATTTACGGCCGATTTCGTTGTGTAATGTCCTCTACAAAATCATTACCAAAGTAAAAGTTAATTTTAATTTAAAATTGTTAAATAAAAATAATAATTTAATTAATTAACCAATTAATTTTTAGAATAAATATTATTAAAATCGAATAATTATATATTATATTGCACTCAAATTGGCGTAGGAAATTAATCAGTGGTCAAAGGTTGAAGAGAAAATGTCGTACGACAAATCTATACCGACCTGGTTTTTGGATCCGAAACCTCTGATTAACCTTAAACAGTATCTAATAACATTACTCGCTTCCTAGACAATCCCTCGAAGTCCCACCTCCGTCTCCATATTTATCCATCCATCTGCAAAAGCTCCTACCTTTTCTTATCCATAGTTGCCAATTCACATATAGATCCAATCCAACGTTGTATCTGCTTTCTGGGTCGTTGAGAATCAATTGTCTCTCTAATTCAGCCATGCCTTCTTTTCACGATCAACACCGCCACCACCAACACCACCCACCGCCTAAACCCAACCAAAAGTTCCTGTCTTTAATACTAAAGGCGGTGATAATGACTTTTATAACGACCCTTTTCTTCCTATTCCTCGGTGTTGCCGCTATCCTTCTCCTACTAGCCACCGCCGTCGTCCACCGCCACTCCAGCCCCACAAATTCCGATGCTGGGTGTTTTCTGAAGGACTTGAAGAAACTCCCACAATTCAGGTTTCCCAAACGAACATCTGACGTTGAATGTGTTGTTTGTTTGGAAGGGATTAGGCAAGGTCAATGGTGTAGGAAACTGTTGGGTTGTGGTCACGTTTTTCATCGGAAATGTGTGGATACGTGGCTCGTAAAGGTGCCTGCTTGCCCCGTTTGTAGAACACGAGTTCGGTTGGATGTTGGGAATCAGCCAGAGGATAGGTCTTTCTGGAGTTCCAGATGGAGGAATGAGTTGAGTGTTTGGTAAATTTTGTAAGTTTTTTTTCTTGAGTTTTTGTATCAATTATGGAAGATTAGATTTTTGGTTGTTGAATGAATGGTTCTTTCAAGTCTTTGATGGAATTGAAGAATGATTGCTGTTGTTGATACTTGTTGATCTTTACCTGGGTTCATGGATGTGAATTTAGGACTTTGTCTGTTTAATTCATGATTGATAACATCAGGAGCGATGAATGGAAACATATAATTTTAGCAGTTTTTATTGTTTGTGATTGTTTTTTGTGGGGTTGAAATCAAACTGAGATTTCAGGTTTCGACCCGAAACAACAAATTGCTTAATGTGTTGGAGGTTCAATTGTTATATTTCTGTTTCTGTTTCTAGTCGTGTGTCGCAATTGTCAACCAAAAGGAATATTGATTTAGACATCTGAATTGTTGGGAAAAAACTAAAATGTTGTTATCTTTCATATGACCTACAAAATCAATAAGGAAATTGACTAAAAGGGAATCTAGTAACTTAAATTTTTGTTTGGATAGACGTGAAGACTACTGATATTTATCATTCAAATTGATGTTGATAAGCTGGAAATATTCTTTTGTGATGTTACCCCTTAGATTTGGCCTTGTTTTGAATTACTTGTAGATTGAAAAGTTTTACAATGGTCTAAGTTTATTTATAAGAGCCAGATATTCAAGTTCATATTTGTATTATGATCGTTGAACTCCTGCAGGAACTTTTACTTGATACTTGCAAGAACCAAGAGAAAACATTCTTTTGGCTGCTTAAAGCAGTCGCATGCAATGAGGTAGGTTTGATCATTGAGTATACTATAAGGACTTTTAGCCAGTAAACTCTTTGGTTGGATTCATCCTCCAAAAGGTTTATCCAAAAATGTTAATCGTCAGAACCAAAGGGCAAAGAATCTGGGGAGATTCATGGCGTAAACTTCAACTGCACTGTACTTTGCTGTTAGGTTCACTTCATATAAGATTGTCGCCCTTACTTGGTTCTGTTTGATGTCGGATGCTATTTTCCATGTGTGTAGGTTGACAGTTTGAATTGAAAATTGTTCTGTTGTATAACTTTGAATTTTGTTTATTCCTTCACAAACAAACCTCTATCTTCCCTTATTCAAGGTGTCTTTGGAACATCCAATTCTGGATTTCATTGTGGGTTGAACGTGTAGTTTACACGGGGAATAGATTACGGTAAGTCCCCATTCAGTGAGGACTGTTGAATGAAGACCTGATGGATATAATCATGATGTCAAACTTTCTTCTGAATGTGAATTAAGCATCTTGACTGGATTTTGAGTATGGTGTATGCTCTTTTAAGAACGTCCACCTTTTTCTACATGCACAAGAAGCGTCTTCCTCAATTTTAGTGTTTTTTCTTCCATCAGTTCACCTTTAGTTCAACTATTATTCTTGCTTTCCTTTACTGATGATCCCATTGTAAACCATAAAATCTTGCTTCTAGATTTGTTACCGCCCTATTTGTAATACGAAATGCCTGGTTTTCATGCAAATGCCTGCTTTTTGAAAATTGAAACTTCAGTTACGGTGAAAATGCAGGTATGAACTGATGAACCCTTGATTTCGCCCATACTATGACTAAACCATTTTTTCCGTTTTCTTCAATCTTTGCTACAAGCTATCTGGCGATGCCATGTTTTATTCTGGCTTAACTACCCATTACTTGCGCGTTGCATATTGCACCAACCTCCTGAGCAAGTGTGGTTGTGAATAAATGACATTTATACATGTAACCTATCGTGAAACCAAACTTGATCGTTTGGACAATGATGGTTGTCGTTCCCTTTGTGAACTGTATCTATGTTTAATGATGTCTTCACAGCCGTTCCATCGAACAAAGAGCCAATCGCAAGTTCAGTAAAATACATTTGTTATAAATGTGAGGAATAAGAAGCAAGCATTGGTGGTGATTGAATTCCTCAGCTTTACATAACTTTTGAGGTCCCTTGCATTGAAACCGTATAACATTCAGATACTGAGGATCAAAGAATCTCCATGTTTGCTAATGTGAAGAGCTGCAATTTTGCTGATGAGACGAGGAGTTTTGAAAACTGCGAATCAGTCATGTTGTGGTGCTATTCAATGGTCGCTTGTGGTTTAGCTATTCTAGGAGCCAAGGCAAAGTCTTCCAATAGTAACTGTTTCCTTCGAGCTGAAGTTAGTTGGATGTTCTCACTTCATTTCTTTCTGTGAAAATCGTTGATCTTCCATTTTATAAAATAAGTAGTTAATTTGATCATCCGTTCACTAAAACAAATTGTTGATATATTTTTTGGGTTAAGTTTATAATTAAGAATTTATGTTAAAATTATTCTTAATTGAAAATCTTTTGGATAGTTTAAAAATTATGGTAAAATTAAATAAATTCTAAATTTTACGTTAAAAATATAACTATAAGTATTTCCAAATGGTTAATTAATTAAAATATAAGTATTTAAAATTATTTAACTCAATATCATGGTTTAGAAAAAAAATCTTAAAATATAATATTATAAAAATATTTTATATAATTAATTAAATTAAAGTACTTATCAGAATTGTATTATTCTTGCATTGAAGATTGGCCCATTTTTTAACTTATTTGCTTCATTTGAGAAACAAACCTAACATTGCCCGAATCTTAAAGGCTTTGCAAGACTGCAATTGGACAATACGGATAGACATTAGAGCATCTGTCAAGGACATGAGGTGAAGAAAGAAAGAAAAATTGCGTCTTTGTCTCAGATGGTGACCGTATCTTCTTCTCTACCATCTATCAATGGGAGGCTGCTTCTCTCTGCTCAGTCTCCGTCTCCGTCTCATAGGCATCTCCCCTCTGCAACTACTCTCAGGTGAGTTAGTCAACTGAAATCTTCAATACCCATTTTTGCAATTTGGTCTTTTGAGATGTCTCCATTTGACTCCCTAGAAAGTTCAATTAGCAGAAGACGACCCGCGAATGAAAAGGTTACAGCTTTGTCGTATTTAACGATCTGCTGCTGTTTGCTTCCTCTGGTTATTGAGATGGGGTATAGAAATAGTCAAGCTGCGCTGAGAGAGGGTATTGGTTAGCAATAAAGATGGTTGTTTTACCCATTTCTGAGTTATGAAAACTAGTTTAATGGGATAAGGATATTCTGGAGTTGAAAGGCTTTTTCCATGTTTACCACTATCGTTGGTCATATGCGGAACTCTTTGACTTTAAAGTTACGAATTGAGGAACTTAGAGGCAATTCAGAATGTTGCATTTGCCTAATTCTCATCTTTTTCTTGGCGCAATAGTTAACTAAATTAGTGATATTCAAATTCTTGTTATTTCTGTCAAACAAGTATTTATTTATCGTTTCTTGGAATCAAAACAAATTGCCAACGAATGGGTTTTGGTGTCTAAAATTTACTTTGCTTATGCGGAGAAAGCAAATTAATAAGAAAAAGAATTAATTTTGCTTTTTTTTTTCATTGCCTCTGCTGAACTATATGCGCTATGCCTTTTGTTATGTATTTAGAAATACTATAATTGCATGTCATTTGGGCAGTAAGCATTTACAGGTCTAGAACTGGTGGGATAGATTCTTGCTTTTGATATTTGTGAATGTACAGAATTTCTCCATATTTGAAAATATTTTCTTTTCAGGTGGGGATTTACGAGGGACCAACATGCAAGTTCAGTTACGAGTAGAACCAAGAGTCAGGCATTTCAACTATTGGCAAATCCTAATGTATGCATCAAACCAAGGCTTCTGTTATATGCCAATATATTTGGTTTGAATATACTCAAAGGTCTTTGTAGGTATGTGATTGGTGATTCAATCAAATGAGTGCCTTATGGTAGATAATTGTATTTTCTTCTGCTATTTGATATCATTTAAATTAAATAGCTAATGATCTAGTATTTTTGTAGCCACTGAAGCTTAGCAACAAGAACAAAACTTCACTCTGTACTGTAATTGCTTAATTTGATGAAATTGCTATCGAATGTGTCAACATAAGTGGTACTTTCTTCTGATGTATGAGATTTGTTTAGTTTTGATTATTCTCTTTCTGGTCTATCTGGTAGGTCTCTGGAAATATGAAAGATGAGATTATCATGGTTGATCCTTTGGAGGCCAAGCGACTAGCAGCTAAACAAATGCAGGCAATCAAAGCAAGAGAGAAGTTCAAGGTGAAAGAAAACCATGAAAGGCACTTGGATTCAAATGACTTTGATTGCTTTCAGAAAACAATTACCTAATGATTTTCTTCACTACAAACGCTTACCCTGAATCTCTTATTGGGTTTGTAGCATGGTTAAGTAGGATAGAGTCCCAATCCATATGTGCATAAATACATTCTTTGACAGAATCTTCTTAGTTCTATCTTCCTGGGAAAGAGGAAAAAGTTAATTGACCATACATGATTTTCTCGTATCTTGTCTTTTGATACTCTTCAGTTTGACAGATCATGTACATGTTCTTAGTAGAAGCATTGTTGATTAGATTTTATCGACATTCTGCACTTCATTCTTCCTTGTTAGCTTTGGTAATACTGAGAGCGTCAGGATTCAGATATCATCAACAATGATAACTGTTGTTCTTGTGCTAGAAACGTCGGCAAATTGAAGCAATAAATGGTGCATGGGCAATGATTGGTCTAACAGCAGGCCTGATTATCGAAGGTAACACTGGAAAAGGTATACTGCATCAGGTAAGTTCAGTGTTCATTCAGTGCGTGTTCCCTTTATCAGTTTCAGAAATTTCATTTCGATATGTCACAATAATGGCTATTTAGTGATTCAATTTAATTTGCTTATCTTAGTTGGCTGGATACTGGTCAGCCATCATCCACTTCTTTGTGCGGTAGGCATGCCAGTACGATTAGAAAGCTGCCGTCTTGAAATTTTTTTCGTAATATTCTTTGAAATAAACCTGGAACATCTTACAATTGTTGATTCAGGTCAGAAATTGTAATATTTACTTTCTTACAAACTATCAAAAAATTAAATGGTATATTATCCTTCACCTATTTGTCCCCTCCATGTTGTTCCTGCTATTTGCCTTTTTAGTGTCAAAGCACCTTCTTGATACAGAAAGACCTGTGTTAGGAAAGTGGCTGGAATTATTGATCTCAATAATTAGCAACTTCAAGGCGTGAATTGTTTTCGCTTTGTTAACATGATATCAGGATTGTGCATATCTATATTGCCTCCTTTAATGAGTGTGTCTATGCGGAAGCAAACTGATAGTGTAACTCGTGCTCAGATGTAGTTGTCATTGATTTTGTTTCTAATTTGAGCGCACTACTTAATGGATCGAAGGATACACATACACCCTGTGGGCTCTCTTGATATAGTCTTTCAATTACTGGATAACTCTTGAAAGTCTATCGACATCATTAAGAAGCCCTAGACCGTTCGTGTCAGTTTCTCAAAACAAAAGGAATGAGGACTCGGCTCAAACAAGAGGTCAGACAATAATTTCCTTCCACGATGCTTGGAATAAATCAAGCCAACGTAGCAAATGCTAAAATAGTCATGATGACCAAATTGTGGGGTCTCAAGCAATGGTGAGATTGGTTGCAGCTGTCTATTGCCATGATTGTGCTTGTGGGGCTTTAGTACGAAGAACCAAATTGTCAGAGATACGCAATCTACGTTCAATGGCCACAATAAAACGAAGATAATCCAATAGAGCGGTAAACCAATGCGTGCTTCTTTTAGCCTCCTCTGTCAAGAGAAGTTCATTACTCCATTGTCAACGTACCAAAAAGAATATGCGCTGCTAATCTATAAACTAAGATCACCCCTCAAGTTTCTTATCAGATAAACATGGGAAAAATCAAGTTCTGTTGGGATGTGATCCATTGAAGATTTCCTTGTAATCAAAAGTCGCTTCAAAGTTTCATTACCTTTGACTTATCTTGTTTTATCAATCTCCAAGCATTTTCCTACTGCATTCCTCGTCTCTGGTTTCTCCATTTTGACTAAAAAGAGTTAAAACTTCAAAGCACGTCATCGGTCATCCTAAACGATTGATTCAATCCTTAAAACAGCTTAACCAAAAACGTAAGAAGATAACAAGAAAAACACGTATTATAGATTGTTCTGTGGCAAAGGAAAGTAAGTTTTTTGTGATGGTGATTGGTTTTAACCTCAAGAGTTGCCATTATAGTATTTAGACTTTTCTACGCATAAAACGTTGGACCGATCGAAACACGCACATTAACAAGAAAGAAGCCTTCATTTCTTTTAACTGTTTGAAGCACCGCGTATAGGGCCAGAGGAAGGGGGACAGAGGATCCCCTTCCCCGCGTATATGGAAGGAAGAAGAAAAAGTCGGACACGGTGGTGATGTTCATACGAGTGCCTAATTGCCCAACTTGGACTATACATAGAGTTGGTGTCCAACTGGGTCTATTCTATTGAGAACAAGTTCAACTATTAAAATCAACTCTTTAGTTTGGAAAACAGAATGACCTAACGTGTCAAATGCATTGACCACAAGGTAAGAATTTTGGACGAGGAACTTAGAAAACATAGACACCACCCTAGAATTAGTCTGCACGTAATAGAAAAGGTCTTCTTCCTACAACTTTTATTTTATGCTTTCACAACAGACAAAACCCTTTTCTTCTCTTTAATTCTTTATTTGTAAATCGCGCACATCTTGATTATGAAGGAGGAGATACCTTCTGTTATGTTATCATCTTCTTTGCAATCAAAATCTACATTCAATGGTCTCATTAAGTGACTGCCTTTTACTCTATCCTTATCTTAGGGAAGATCTTGGTGGGGTCGCGTCGCTTTCCAAGTTAGACACACATACATAAAGATAAGAGTTACTTTGTTTATTGAGGAGAAGAAACATGACCAAATTACAAGTCAGGAGGCGCGATCATGCAATGGCACGTCAAACCTGCCGTCTAATGTTATTGGGTGCTGCAACATTATAATCCTCAACTTGCAAATCGCAATACGTGAAGGCTCGGTAAGACTATTTATTCTTTGGCCTTTTGCGTGTGACATGGATGATAGAAAGGAACATTATTCAAAAGTTGAAAGCCGAGAATTAGCAGCCAAGACATTACTTACGGCTCATGATTTGTATTAAAGAGAAAAATAGGAAGACAACTTGGATTGAGCTGCCACCGAACTTTCCTACCTTGGACTTGGACCACCGGTTAAGAATTTCCCACAACTCCACGTGTTCATATAAAATGATTTATGCATGTAATATTTAATGTTCCCAACTCCTAACAAACAATATATATATAATTATATGGAGGGAATATATGGTGACATTCTAACCAACAATTGTCATCCAATTGATACCAAATACCCTTCAGAAATTTTACGGTTTTTGTTTTAGCCGTCTCTTTCAAGCTTGCAGCTACTTTGTCATGTCGGCCATGTAAAATCTCTATTAGAGAAATCACGTCCCACAAAAAGGGGGTGCGAGTGGAAACTTGTGGAATTGCTTATCCTCTCCGGCATTTACTTTTATGGAATATGATTTAATTGACCCCTTTTTGTCGTTGTAATCTTATTCACTTCTTCACTTCATTTCAATACATGTTTATTTCCGTGCGTTTGGTGCAAAATAATTGCCACATGAGGTGGTGTCGAATGAACCCTACTGCTTAGCATGACTGTTAAAAAGTGTTTTCACATCAAAATTACCTACCTTGTAACTTGGAAAGTTCAGAGTGTAATGTTGATTTAGCAATGGAACTTTCTCAGATTGAATAACTATTTTATGTTGTCTTATCGGTTAGCGTGAATACTTAATTCAATCAATGAAATGGGCCTAAATTATGTCTAATTTAACCCTAAAATTTTGTTTGAACTCTTTTCTTTATGACGTGTCTCATCCTGCTTATAGGCCAAACATTATTATTTGATCCCTCCAATTCAAAACACTCTTGTGGTGGGTCTCACTCAGCTGTATTTACCCATTAATGACTACGAAATTTCTAAGATAAATACATATATTTCTGAGATGCAGCCAAGTATTTATTTTTTAATTTAATGTTAAACATTGTAAAATTCAAAATTCATACAAACCATGTCAAAATATTATTTTCATTCACATGATATTTAGTCAACATATTAATTATATATGTAAAAACAATCCTTTTAACTTATTTATACAACTCTTAAAAGATTAGTCACTATGTTAAAAAAAATTTGTACTAAATTGAAAAATACTAGACATTTTTAAATAGGTCATCTCTATATTTTCTAATGTAGCGAAAGTCAATTTAATAGTTGTTAGTTGTTGCTGGAGAGTCGCCAATTACATTAGTTTCCAACAATTTGATTATTTAGAATACATAGAGATGCCCAATTGACGAGACTTGCGCTTGATTAATCTCCCGTAAGTCGTAACCACGAGGTTTGATTTGAACAATCTTTTTCACATTATCTTATACGAAACTTCAATCCTCTTGGAATTTAAAGGATCAAATCAAAAGATGGATAATGTTTTGAAGTTGGTTATTAGAATTGTGGTCTTTGCTTTCATATCATCCACACTCATAGATATAATCATAGGAAAAGTCGAACCATTTTATCTTATTACAACGTCTTTGATGTGTCTGCTTATTGCATGATGACATATGTTGCATCTCATGTCCAACTAACACGATCCCAAATCATCAATCCTTTATACCATTGTTACAAACTGGTTACAAGGTGAAATGCAGCATGGGAGCATTAGAATAAGGTTTCAAAATTTTAGGGAGTGTTTATTTCTTTTTTTATTATTTTTATTTTTAAATTCAGTAAAAAATTGTTTATTTGAGTTTTTAAATTTTGTTTTCGTTTTTGTTTTGGTTTCTTACGATTTTCAAAATTATGAAAACTATAAAAAGTGGTTTTTGTTTTTGTTTTATTTTCTTTATAATCTGATTTATTATCATTTAAATATATATTATTTAATCATTTATTTTAAATAAAAATTATATAATTTAATTCAATATTATAGTTATTTCTTTAATAAATTTATGTATGGGACTAAATTTAATATTCCAATTAAATACATTGGACTAAAATTATATAATCGGCTCTGATTCCAATGTTACGGTTTGATCTAGTTGCAAGGTATGGGACTTGAACCCCATACCGATTAAATACAAAGTTGATATGGGATTTATAAAGGCTTTGGGCTCTCCACCCTCATAAGCTAGCTTTTGGGTGTGGCTCTCCTAAAGTCCTTATCAATTGGTATCGAGTTTGGTCTTGAGTGGTGGCCCACGCGAGTGGTAACTGGAAGTGCTTACCAAGTGACCAACGTGGTAGTGACCAACAAGAACCTCGAGTTGTGACTGAAAAGTGTCGGTAGTGACCAACATAACCTTAGTGACCAATGAGGACATTGGTCCCATAGAGACGAATGTTACTGTTTGATCTGATTGCAGTATGGGACTTGAACCCCATACCGATTAAATACAAAGTTGATATGGGATTTATAAAGGCTTTGGGCTCTCCACCCTCATAAGCTAGCTTTTGGGTGTGGCTCTCCTAAAGTCCTTATCCGTTGTGGAGGAGGTTGAAAGCGTTGATTTTTGCAACTGAGTTTTACTAACGAGTCTGTGAATCTTTGGTAAGTGTCTTATTGTTCATGGAGTTAATTTTGTGGCTGTTGAATTTGAGTTTTGGTGTGAGAAAATTTCAAAAATTGCAGCTATTCTTGGTCGATGTTGTGATCTTTGTTTAGTGAATTAAGTGTTGATTGGATATGTTTCTGGTGGCTGTTAGCAGTGGTGTTGGTGTGCGAAAAATTTCAGCAACCGTTGTGAATTTTATAGCTTTGATGTTTACAACGTTTCGATGAAGAATATTTATATTTCTTGGTGAACAACTTTTCAATCTCTAGCTGGAATTATTAGGGAAATTGTTTATTTCTTGTTTCAATTGTTATTATTTACGTTTCTTATTGTTTAATCACTTGTATTGTTTATTTCGTATCATTATCATTAAATATTGTTAAGAAAATTCTCTATAGAGATTAGTACGAGGCGGTCATACTATTGAGTATTATTTACTTTCACGAGTAGTGAGAATAAATGATAGTGTCAAGGGTTAGGTGAGTCAACTCTGTAATACCTTAAGTAACATTATTATTGTATCATAGCTAAAAGTAATTAAGCTGGATAAGAGCGTCATAGACGTAAGCAAGATGTGTTGAACTGCATTAACAAATTTCGTGTGTTGATTTGTTTATTTTGTATTTATATTCCTCTTTTTGTTTGTGCCAGAAACAATCACACATGAATCATAAATTTTGAGAAACTACACACCTTTTAAAATTTTCAATTACTTTTTATTTAAAGTTCATATTTAGTGGAATGAAATAGGCGTGCCTTTGTGCTAGAAGAGGGACAAAAGTTAAACGGCGATATGGCTACACCTCTTTTGTCTATTATAGTTTTTAGTTTTAGTTTTAATTTTTGTTTTAGTTTCCATTTTTAAGATAAAAATAAAAAACATGTTTGGTTGTTAATATTAATGTGTCTATACTTTTATTATTATTAATTATTATATATATGATAAAACTTAAAGATAAGTTATTTTCAATTAATTAAATTTATTTTAATCTCTTAATATTTATTAATAAATTATCAATAAAATTATTTTAGTTTCAAAATAAATAATTTAAAATTTACATTTTATTTAAAATTAAATGTTATTTTAAATATAGTTTAATTATGTAATCAAATTCTATTTGAAATTTATATATTTTGAAGCTATTTTAATTTAATTATTATTTTAAATTAATTAAATATATAATATTAAATTAAAAATTTCATAATTCTTATTAATAGTTAATATGTAAAATAATTAAATAATATATATTTATTTTATATTAAACCAGATTATGAAAAACAAAAACAAAAATAATTTTTTATAAATTTTAAAACCGGAAGAAATCAAAACCAGAAACATAAACTAAATACTTAAGCAAACAAATATTTTACTAAATTTAAAAACAAAAACAAAAATTAAAAATAGGATCAGAAACAAACAAACCCTAAGAATATGTTTAAGTGCTTAATCAAATAAAGAGAAAGAAGAAGTAGAACAAGATTGAAACATATAAAAGATGCTTAGAGTTTTGTTTGAATTATATCTTTTATTTCAATTAGATAAGTTTATTTTTTCTTATTAATATTTTCTCATTGTTAAATTAATATTTAACTTTTACCTTTCTTCTATGGTCGTCCTACTCAGAACTTTCTTTGGACACATTTAGTCAAAATTAAAAATAAGTGCATTGTTGAATAAGGTGGCTAATGGTAGAATAAACGGATAAATCAAGAGGAAAAATGTCTGCGGATGCATACCAAAGATGAACCAAGTTCCCCAGAGTTCCAACTTCTAACATGTATAACCCCACCACTAGAGTCGTCATGCGAGACAAAAACCAAACATCAAAGTTATTATCATAAACCTAATCTTATATGGGGCACTTTAACAAGTTGGGTTGAGTTTTTGAACTAAAAGTAAACAGGCGCCCAAGAGGAAGGCAAAGAGAAGGATGAGTGCTGAGTATTCTTAGGTAAAGACATATTGAGATTTGAGAGAGAACAGGATACGACATGAGATTTGACTAATATGGATGTAAGGGGAAAAAAATTTATGAAAAGTCGTATTGGATTTATTTGATTAGAACCGTATTTGACCCTATCACAATTCACAAACTTTTCTAATCGGGTTTAGAAAGTGACATCATTTGTCCTTAGCCTAACAAAAGGACCACTCTTAGATAATGCCTCATTAAATTGGAAAAGCAAGCCAGCTCCAGAATATTCTTAAAGACAAAAGGTGAGTTACCAAATATCTTCTTAGATTTGATGAATAAGGAATAGCAATGGACATACCTTCTTCATTGATTACCTTAATGGATTAGAATAGATATATATCACATATATATAGATATGTGTACAAATTCTAACCACCACTGCATTCTTATTCTTTTAGTTTCACTTTCAACTATATTTTCTTATTAAAATTTTCATTTTATTTTTAAAATAAAATAAAATAATAATTATTGCACATTAGATAAAATTTAAATATAAATTATTTTCATAAATAAACAAATATTATTCTTAATTCTTATTAACTAATTTAATAATGTATATTTAATCAATAGTAAACCATATTATAAAAATTGGAAAAAACACTTTTTATAAAATAGGAAAAATCAAAACTAAAATTGAAATAAACTGTTTTAAAATTAAATTTAGAAATAAAACAGTTTAAAAACATAAGTGCTCTAAGTAGTAACAAACCAAAACAATGTGATTCCTCTAAGAGAGCGAGAGAGAGAAGCAAAGAAATGAATGATTAACGCTTAATAGTATAATTTAGGTACAAACCGACTAAATAACCTCTTCGAAATAGTGGTTAAAAGCAAAAGGAGGTAGAAACACAAGTTGTGACCCTCCATCACTCCAAATCTCTAATTAACAATTGATTGATTGAGCAATAAAATTTCTTGATTGTCCACGTTGCCTGTAGGCCGGATTAGGCTTTAATAAAAAGGATCGTGCAAGTTGGTTAGCTTTTCAAATTCAATAGAATAGGTTGGTCCTATTTTCATGCTTAGCTGGTATGAATCATCCATGGAGATTTTATAATTTCATTGACCTACACTACAAGGGTAAGTAAATGAAGTTTACATTAAATCTTTCTTGCTATCGATAACCTACCGGGAGCAGATGAATTAATAACCATAATGAATGTAACACGAGCTTTTGCGTCCACGGCCGTCTTTGAATTTTAGGGTCTATAAAAGTGTAGAGCCCCTAAATGTTCACTAGAGAAAGAAAGTTGTAAATTGCGATGATGGACGTATATTTTGAAGGTACATAGTGCGTGAGAAACAGGCAATATGCATTCAACAAAAGATGATGAATTAGAGTCATTTATCCTCTACGAAATGGAATTTGATATGAAAGATGGTATTTTCATAATTTAAAAGATAATTAAAACTTAAGCAATAAGAAAAGGACAACTACTCTGACATGGGTCACTTTGGATAGGCAAAAGCAAAACAATACAACTTCTCACGCATTTCTTTACTGATTTGATTTATCATTATAATAAATTAATTTCAATATAAATATAACCAATAAAGAACCGCCCGCAATCCGCATGCACGCTTTCCCTGAGGAAAAATATCGAAGATTAGTGAATGCGTGCGGGATGTGGCCATTACTTTCTGCAGATGACGTGGGACCCACAGCACGTCCTCGTCGCTGACGTGGCCGATTACGTGGGGGCCCGCCAAAAGGTTTATTTGGATAACGATCAATTGAATTTCGCTGGAATTCTTCTTAAACTCCGGTCCAGTCTGGACTGGGGGTCTTATCCCTGATCCAACACGTGGCGCCTATGATATCCAACTCATCCTCTTAAAGTATTTTTATTTACTGCCGTTTCAAATGTGTGTAGCTGTCGTTTACTACCAAAGATGAGACGCTCGGGAACAAATGCTCTGTTTTATAAACTTGTTCAGTCTTGTTTCATTAATCTTTATAAGTAAGACCTACATGAATATATGATTAAAACACAAATTTGAAATAAATTAAACGACATATGGGGAGGGTGTTTGACAAATAATTTATCAGCTGTCTTTTAGCTTATTGAATAAAAGTTAACTTTTTGATCATCTTAAAAAATTATTGATGTATTTAGTGAATGATTTATTGGTTAATTTATTTAACTCCAATAAACTTATTTCTAAAAGCTCTACAAGAGGAGTTTTCGAAGTTAACTGTTTGTTTAATGACAGTTGGTTCAGCCGGATTCTGGCCGAATGGTGCGTTGTCGTTTGGCTCCATCGGTTGCAAACTTCACGTGATCCAAGCTACGCGAATGTACACCGCAAAAAATGGAAGGCACGTCGGGGTGATGTCCCGAGTAACCCTCCGACGCCAAGTAAGGTTTTGGTGAAGGTGAGATTGATCGAATCGAGGAATCTCAGGTTATGAGTTACGTCTTGATAATGAGAGAATCAAACCTTATATATGATTTCGCTAGGTTTTAGGTCCTTACGTTTCTCACGTCGTGCATGGAGGTTTTCTCATCTTGACGGGCTGGTTTTGTGGATTAGACCCAAATTAAGCCATGGGTGCGTGATCGATCGATCGGCCGTAATGTTGGACTCGGGCCCAATATTGTCGACCCAACCATAAGCCCCCTACCTCGAGTCCGAGCGAAGAGAAGGGTCGAAGGAGTATGTTGTTGTGATTCGTCGGTAACCCATAATGCGTAAAGCGGGACGGTCGCAATGTGGCCGATCGGTCAGCGTTGGCCTTATAGCTCGGTTTGAGGCGCTCGGGTGATTTTAGTTGGTCGGTCTTGACACTGTCCGTCTGCTCGCTTGTAATGGCCGAATTCGTTGTGCTAATCGTCAGATTGGGATTGATTGGTTGAGGTCCTCGATGATCGGTCTTGTCGCTTGTTGCGTGACGGATCGCGTTATAGTAGGTCGCCCGCCATCATTGGCGATCTTGGACTTGGTACATTTATTGTTTGGCGCGCGTGCTCGACAACCGCTCGAAATCAAACGATCGTCCTTGCAAGCGCCGCATACCGTCCCCGTCGTCTTTTCAATCGCCGCGCCTCTTCCTTTCAACCGCACGTGCCTCTTCTATTGTCGAGTAACCTGATTCTGTGGCTCGGATCGTGCCGCATGTCCGAAACATAGCTTCGGATTGTCTCCACGTGTCGTGGCCCGACCGGGTCACTTTCAGTGTTCCTCCTTTCGACCCCTATAAATATTCATGGTCGACGAGTTGAAATCGCTTTCACGCTTTCCTTTCATTCTCCTGCTTGTACTTTGCCTTCGTTTGCTTATCATCGCTCGTGATTCCCAGAAATTTCCTTTCATTTCGCCGTCCGATTTCCCTGTTTCCAAACTCCGATTAGGTACGTCCTTTTTCTTCATTCCCTCTTCGTTTCCGAAAGTCTTTTTCTTGTTGATCATGTCGAACGGTAGTTCTGGGAGTGTGGCCGGAGTTGCGGAGGCGTTGATGAGAGAGAGAAGAGACGGAGCGGTTGTGGGGGCACCGCCGAAGACGGCGTCGTCAATGACCCGTAGGGAGTTGAATAGGTTGGCGATTAAGTTTAATATCCCTTCGTCTTGGGGGCCTCGGTTGGCTTTGCAGAACGAGCGGATCCACAGCAACTTCTGTGGGTACTTCGCTGTTTCCGGCAGCTTCTTTTCGGTTGGTGGGATGAGACTCCCCTATGCCCCAATCATTGACGAGGTGTGCTCCACCTACGGGATGCTGCCGAGCCAGATTCCTCCAAACAGTTGGAGGTTTATAAACGGGCTGTCCTTGCTGTGCCATCAGTTCGGCCATCCACCTTCCGTCGGCGTTCTGCGCCATTTCCTGAGAATGAGTCACAGTCCGAGCTCCGGTTGGGATTCCTTCTTCGATATAAGGATGCTCGGTATCGCCCGCCGTAACGCCTCAAGGTTTCATCTGGCGAGTCAAGTACTTTTTCGTGAAGCCCCGAGGTCTTCCTCCAAGTCTTACCGGAGGTATCCTCGCCGAAGCAATGGAATGACGCGTCGACCTTGTCCCTCGGTAGGGAGGAGTGGGAGTTGATTGGTCGTATCAAGGAGCTCGGTAGATACAACTTCGATCGGCTCATTCAGGGATATCCCTGGGGAGCCTCAGCCGACTCCTTCCTCGTCAGTCCCCCGCCTCGGATTAGCGGGCTAAAGGGGAAACCGCCCCGTCCGGTTGACTCCTCGTGATTGTATTGATTGTTGAATTTGATGTGTTAGTTTTTCTCTAACTCGATTTGTCATCGTGCAGCCATGGTGAGAGTGATGAAGATCGTGCCGAGCCGCCAAGTTAAAAAGCGATCTGCGGAAGAAAAGGAAAGATGGAGAGACGGTGGGGCGCTGCTTTGTCGAGGGCTGCCCCGACATGACCGATGGATGTTTCATCTGCCGGGACCTTCCGGCGCCTCGGCGTCATTACCTCGTCCCGCTTGACGCGGTCAGTTGTTTTGGCGGGGAGGGAGAGGAGGAGGCGAGCCTTCTCTTAGAGGAAGAGGTTGGTCCGGTGGGCGATCTGGAGAGGAGCGAGAAGGCGAGGGAAGGTGCGGGCATAACCACGGGCAATGGGAGTCCGCCCTTAAGCTTGCTAAGGATGCCACGGCGGTGACCTCAAGTATCCGGTATCTTGCCGGGGATTGTCCTCCCGTGGACGAGGAGATGATGGAAAGAAGAGCGCCTTAAATTTGGGATCTCGGCTTGTTCGTCTTGGTGTGCGAACGGCGACAATGTCCTCGCCGTCTTTGCAACATTTGGAGACGCTGGACCAAGAAGTCCAGGATCTGCATGAGCAAACGAAGACCTCAAGGACAAAGCTGTTGGAGGTAGAGGAGGAAAGACTTCCTCCAAGCTCAAAATGCATCCTTGGAGGAGGAGAAGAGGTCTTTGTTGGCTCGATTGGCCGAGGCAGAGAAAGAGAGGGAAGTGGAGAAGAAAGAGAGGGAGATCGAGCGGATGGAGAGGGAGAGAGAGGTCGCCGAGTGGAGGGGAACTGTTAGAATGGAGCGGGAGCTTAATAAACAGCTCCACATAGATTGCCGCTCCATGATGGTGGACGAGGGGCGGTAGAAAACCTTGGCAGAGGTGCGGCAGTCTGTGCGGAAGCAACGGATCGAGGCCATCAAACGATGGAAGACGAGGTTCTTGTACGAGGAGAGTTTGGAGCTTGCCTGCGACATGGTCCTCAGGGTGCTGAGGAGGGGTCACGAGCTTTATACTCCTGAGGGGTCGGCGTGCCCCTCGTTCGAAGATTATGCCGGGCCGCTTATTCCTGAAGTTTTCGGACTTTCTTTGGAGGAGATGGCGAAGCAGGTCGAGGGGGAGCCGAGAGACGTTCCGGATGAGGAGCTAGACCTCAGTTCCGAAGAGGAGGGATCCCCTTATGAGGATGTTCCTTCAGTTGCTCCCTCGGCTACTGCTCCGGTTCCCCTTGAGTTGCCCTCTGAGGAGGGTCTTCCTAATGAAGGTTCTCTGCCGGGTGCTTCCACGGGTCCTGCTCCTCTCCTTTGGAGACTTCGGGCATCCATCCGCTTAGAGTATTCTCCGGATACACCTTCTCCCCGTAAACACTTGAAGCTCACCTGGTCGGGCTTGTGACCAGGACCAAATTGCAGAAATAAAATTCTTTTCTTTGAACTTACTACCCATGTTTTTGGCTCTTCGTTTTCGTTCGTAGTGGTCTCGTTTCTAGCTTGATAAAATCGTTTGCAGCCGAGGAGCTCACCTGGTCGGGCTTGTGGCCAGGACGAATTCGATTGCGATTGAACCTTTGTTTTTGTATTTCATCTTCTGAAGCTATTTTTCAAAGTCGATTCTTGTGTTTGTTCTTTGCTTGGATCGTAGTAGGCTCGAGTGTTACGCACGGTCGATCGGTATTGAGGCCGAGTCGCGGTCGGGTTAAAACGAGGTCCCAAGGATCTTGTCTTGGCGACCGATCAATCGAGGTCGACCTATTGAGAATGCTCACCGAGCAAAGCCCCAGGGATCTTGTCCTGGCGACCCGACCGACCGAAGTCGATCTAAGGAGATACCGAGCAAGGCCCTGGGATTTTGTCTGGCGACCGACCGACCGAGTCGATCTAAGGAGATACCGAGCAAGGCCCTGGGATCTTGTCTGGCGACCGACCGACCGAGTCGATCTAAGGAGATACCGAGCAAGGCCCAGGGATCTTGTCTGGCGACCGACCGATCGAAGTCGATCTAAGGAGATACTGAGCAAGGCCCAGGGGATCTTGTCTGGCGACCAACCGACCGAGTCGATCTAAGGAGATACCGAGCAAGGCCCTGGGATCTTATCTCGACGACCCGACCGACCGCAATCGATCTAAGGAGATACCGAGCAAGGCCCTGGATCTTGTCTGGCGACCGACCCATCCGAGTCGATCTAAGGAGATACCGAGCAAGGCCCTGTGGATCTTGTCTGGCGACCCGACCGACCGGAGTCGATCTAAGGAGATACCGAGCAAGGCCCTGGGATCTTGTCTGGCGACCCGACCGGCCGAGTCGATCTAAGGAGATACCGAGCAAGGTCCTGGGATCTTATCTCGACGACCGACCGATCGCAATCGATCTAAGGAGATACCGAGCAAGGCCCTGGGATCTTATCTCGACGACCGACCGACCGCAATCGATCTAAGGAGATACTGAAGCAAGGCCCTGGGATCTTGTCTGGCGACCCGACCAATCGAGTCGATCTAAGGAGATACCGGCAAGGCCCTGGGGATCTTGTCTGGCGACCCGACCGATCGAAGTCGATCTATAGAAAATGCCGGCGATGGTTAATTTGATTTTAATCTTTGCCACAATGGAGCTCTTCATTCTTGAGAAACTTGAACACCCCTTTATTAATGATAAACGAGGGCGGGCGTTAAAAACTTGTCTGGCAGGACGGAAAAAGGTACCCACACGTATACAAAAGTAATAATAAGGAAAGATTGGCTACAAATAAAACTTAGCTCTTGGTAACGCCTTCAAATTCTGCGAGTTCCAAGGCCTTGGTAGAATCTTCCCTTTTCATCATCGAGGACGTAAGAACCATGCCCGACTTGCTTGATTACTCGGTAAGGTCCTTCCCATGCCACCCGAGCTTTCAGGATGCTTCCAGTGCCTCGGCTTCCGTGGGGCGTAACCTCCTATTTTACATTGCTTGTCTTGACCCTCCGGTTGTAGAACTTGGTCGCTTTTTGCGATGGCCTCGAACGAGCAATGCCTTTCTATCCTCGCCGAGGAGAACGAGTTCGCTCTGCGGGCTTCGCTCATTCGCTCTTCATCATAACCCGACACCTTTGATTATGCAACGCCGCCTCTCTCTGAACTAGGGCTTCGCTCAAGGTCATCTGAACAGTGTTTCCCGTGGCTCCGTTCGGTGTGGTTCTATATGCCCACAAAACCTCGTCTACTTCTTCCACCCAAGTCTTTCGACCATCCGGGCGCTTCGAGGGCATTCATGATCTTTTATTAGTGTTCTCCATGAAGACCGTTGCTTTGCGGGTGAGCTCTTGAAGTCACCGTAGCTTGATCTTCAATCGGTCACAGAAGTCTCTGAACCTGTCGTTGTCAAACTGCCGGCCATTATCTGTAATTAATACCATGGGCATCCTGAAGCGACAAAGTATATTCTTCTTTACAAAGCTTTCAACCTTCCCCTCGGTGATTGTGGCGACAGATTCTGCTTCTACCCACTTAGTGAAATACTCCACCGCAACTATCAAGAATTTCTTTTGTCCGGGACCGAGAGGGAAAGGCCCCAGTATATCCATGCCCCATTGGGCGAAAGGGATAGGATGACTTACAATTTTCATCCTCTCGGTCGGCTGGTGAGATGGGATGCTGTTTCTCTGGCAGGCCTCGCATCGGTCGACCTTTTCTTGACAGTCTCTTCTCATCGTCGGCCAGTAGTAGCCTTGTATGACCAATCGGTGGGCCAGCATTCTGCCTCCTACATGATTTCCGCACATTCCTTCGTGGACTTTAACCCATCGCGCGCTCGGCTTCTTCTTTATTCAGGCATCGAAGGAGCGGCCAGTCGTAAGATCGCTTATATAGCGAACCATTGACAACCGTGTATTCGGCTGCCTTTACCCTTAACTTTTTGGCTTCTGACGCATCTTCCGGTTGCCTTCCTTCCAAAAGGTACTGCATGATCGGTTCTGTCCAGCTTGACAGCTGGGTACTTGCATTGAGAGCTTCTTCGGCCTTCTGGATACTAGGCTGATCTAGTCGTTCGACCAGAATATTGTTTATGGCATCACGGTCGGAAGCCATTTTGGAGAGCGCATCCGCCTTAGCGTTCTGAGCTCGTTCTATTCTGTTGATCGAATATTGTTCGAAATGGCTCAACTCCTGCTTGACCAACTCCAGGTATCTGATCATGTTGTTTCCCTTGGCCTCATACTCCCCGGTGACTTGGCCGACCACCACTTGGCTGTCGCTATATATCTTCAGATGTTTCACCTCCATCTCCCGGGCTAGTTGGAGGCCAGCTATCAGGGCCTCGTACTCTGCCTCATTATTGGAAGCCTTGAATTCTAGCGAATGGCGATTCCACTTTTTTCTTCCGTAATGCGGGCCGATTAGCACTACCCCGGCTCCGCATCCTTCGGCATTGGATGACCCGTCAACGAACAAGTTCCAGGCGGAGAACTGCTCGTCCCTCGAGCTCGGTTGGCTCATCTCTGCAATGAAATCCGCCAACACTTGTGCTTTAATGGTCGTGCGGGGCTTGTATTGAATATCGAACTCTCCAGGTTCTATCGCCCACTTTACCACCGACTCGAGGTTTGGGCTTTGGAGGCCTTTGCCGAGGGTTAATCACCATACTTCAACGGTGTGACTTTGGAAGTAAGGTCTCGATTTTAATCGCCATTATCAAAGAGAGTGCTAGCTTCTCTATGGGCGCCAGATCGCGTTTCGCCCGGTCAACACTTTCTTGACGTAGTAGGCGGTGTTGCTCGCCTCCTTCCGATCGGATAAGTACTGCTACCGATCGACCCTTCCGTGACTGCCAAATATAAAATCAGGGTCTCCCCTTCTGCCGGGCTTTGCAGAATAGGTGGTCTTGATAAGTACCGCTTTAAGTGCTGGAAAGCTTGTTCGCACTCGTCTGGCCATCGGAATTGAGTCACATTCGCTTTCCTCAGCACTTTGAAAAATGGAAGGCACTTATCCCCAACTGAAATGAACACCTTTCAATGAGACTATCCGACCGGCCAATATCTGAACATCCTTCAAACATTGTGGCGAAGGCATCTGTATGATGGCTTCAATCTTTTCTGGATTAGCTTCGATTCCCCGCTGAGTAATCATAAACCCCAGGAATTTTCCGGATGCCACCCCGAACACGCATTTTTCTGGGTTTAACTTCATCTGAAATTTATTCAGGGTCTGGAAGACTTCCTTGAGATCTTCCACATGCTCCTCGGCCGTCTTACTTTTCAACACCATATCATCCACGTATGCTTCGACCGACCGACCGATCTGTTTTTTAAAGACTTCCATGACGAGCCATTGGTAGGTCGCTCCCGCGTTCTTCAAGCCGAAGGGCATTACCTGGTAGCAGTATGTGCCTTGGTCGGTTATGAAGGCGGTCTTTTCTTCGTCTTCAGACTCATCTGGATTTGATGATAGCAGAAGGCGTCCGGAAGCTGAGCAGTTCGTGTCCTGAGGTGGAATCTACTAACTGATCGATCTTCGGCAATGGGAAGCTGTCTTTTGGACATGCTTTGTTCAGATCGGTGAAGTCTATACACATCCTCCATTTCCCGTTCTTCTTTTTTACTAAGACCACGTTAGCGAGCCATTCGGGGTATTTGACTTCTCTTATGAACCCCGCTTCAAGCAACTTCTGTACTTCCTTCTCGATCACCCCCTGACGCTCCTTACTATGCCATCGCTTCTTCTGTCTGATCGGCTTGCAGTCATGCCGAATGCCGAGGGAGTGACATGCAACTGTCCGAGAAATGCCAGGCATGTCGCTCGATATCCAAGCAAAAATTGATCTGTTTTCCACCAAACAATCGGTGATTTCTCTAGCTAGGTTCTTCTGTAGCTCAGAACCTAGGTTTGTAAACTTAGAGAGGTCGGCTTTGTCCAGCACGACTTTTTGCGTTTCTTCCACCGGGTTTATTCTTTCCACCTCTTTGTCGGCTCTCACGTCAAGAGAGCTCGTCAGCACTACCGCCCCTTCTAGGGTCTTGGTTTCTGCCAAGTAACATTCGAGACGATTTTCTGGCGACCCCGACGACTCCATTACGTGGGCGTCAGAACTTCATACTGGTAGTATGTGGAGACTACCGACCGAGGCGTTTGAGTAGCTCTCCCAATTATTGCATTGTATGCCCCTTGGAACTTTACGACTAGGAACTCCACGTCCCTCTCTATCTGGCATGACTTCTGTCCAAACTTCACTTTCAGGTAGACCCGGGCGAACGGGTATGCTGACGCCCCGGTTATTCCTTTGATGGGGTCGTCTGTAGGTAATAGCCGCTCTTCGGGTACCCTCATTTGCTTGAAGGCTTTATAGTATAACAAGTCGACCGAACTGCCCGTGTCAATCATCACCCGCTTCACCTCGTAACCATCCATGTTGAGATTTACGACGAGGGCGTCATCGTGAGGGCAATGTACCCCGTTTAGGTCCGACTCATTGAAAGAGATCACTCCGTCGTTCTCCTTTGGTTTTTTGATGGGAGTGTCGTCGCCGACCTGTTTGGCGTATCGTTTTCGGCCTTTAACGGTGGATCCCCCTGCTGCATTTCTGCTAAATATCGTGTTAATAACCCCTTTGGTCGGTCATCTTCTGCTCGGCATTTCCGCTGTTCATTTCCCTCGATCGCCTCTGTTTTCTCGACGGTTATCTCATTCGTGCTCGCCTACCCCCATCATTCCCGTCGTTCGTCTCGGGGTGGCGCTTTGTTGTCCGACCCTGGCCTCTGCGCTTCGTGTTTCGTTCGTGTTTCACTAATCGCCTAACCTCCCTTTTGAATGAGGAGCTCAATCTCTTTTTTCAACCGCCAGCAGTTTTCCGTATCATGACCGACCTCTCTGTGGAAACGGCAAAATAAATTGGGGTTCCTGTCTTTGTACGGGGTCTTCATTCTTTCGGGTTCTTTGATAGTTTCCCATCCGCTCTAACGGCCGCTAGTACTTGAAAGATACGACTTGCTTAATGGGTGAACTCTTGGCGATATCCTCATCGATCGGTCGGCCTTTTCGATTCGGTGGCTTTTTGCCGCTTATGCGGGTTGCCCGCCTCTCGTTAGATCGGAGCGATCTTCCGTCGACATCTCGTGTTTTTCAGACTTCTTCGTTGAATATACCGTCCGCCGGCTTCTTATTTCTGAACCGAAGCGAGGTTGATCGAGGATAACGACTTCTTGAACTCCTCGTCCTCGTATTGCTTTCATGAGTCGGCTAGCATAGGCGAAGCGGTGAGATCGGGTACCTCGACCGCCTCGTTGTTGAACCGAGTGATGAACTCCATGAACTCTCATTCCTTCCTTGGGTGAGTTGCATCATCTCCAAAGCCGTTTTCTGCGGTAAGCTTACTAGTGGCGAATTGATTCAGGAAGAGCGACCAAGTCCTCGAAACATGTGATACAACCCGGGTAAATTTGTTGAACCATCGCCGAGCTCCCTCTTGAAAGCCGTCTGAAGGCCTTACACCGGATAGCATCCGGACACAATGTAGGCTCATCGTGGATGGAAGTGTTGCATGTAGTCCAAAGGGCCTGGTCTTCCGGTGTATTTCTCGTGGGTCGGTATCTTTGTCTTGGGTCTTTGGGAGGCTATCCAAATGTCCGGAGTGAAGGAGAGTTATATTGCGCGCGTCAGGCGATCCGAACGAAGCTCGTAACCCGTGAGTCCGATCATCCGCGATTTTTCTAGGGCTTCATACGGCGGTGATCGGTTGTTAAATTTGAATTGTCGTCTGGTGGCCGCACGGACGGCCAGCTGTTGTCTTTGGTTCGATCGCAGATGTCGCGAATCACCAACTCACCGCTTTATCTGTTTAAACTTCGAGGCGTGTGTGGGCGGAGGAGGATCTGCGCCTACCGTGCCGGAGATTCGGGGTTGCGTGGTGCGCAACGTTATCTTCCACGCCATGCTCGTTCTTGCTTCCAAAGCTTGAGGTCGTAGTTGATCGTTTGGATTGGAAGACTCGTCGCGGAGATGTGTGGTGCAGGTGGCGAATTGCGTGCTTCGCAAACCGATACGCTGCATCGCCAGAGCCGCAACGGCGGCTATGTCGTGATTCATTGCCGCCGCCTGACTTATCTGCGTGGTTCTAGACGTGGTTCCCGAAAGTCGGGCCCCACGGTGGGCGCCAATTGGTTCAAATAGAATTCGCCGAATGGTGCGTTCTTGTTTGGCTCCATCGGTTGGCAACTTCCTGTGATCCAAGCTACGCGAATGTACCTGCAAAACATTGGAAGACACGTCGGGGGTGATGTCCCGAATAACCCCTCCGACGCTCAAGTAAAGTTTTTGGTGAAGGTGGGATTGATCGAATCAGAGGAATCTCTAGGTTATGAGTTACGTACCTTGATAATGAGAGAATCAAACCTTATATATGATTTCCTGCTAGGTTTTAGGTCCTTACGTTTCTCACGTACGTGCATGGGAGGTTTTCTCATGCTGACGGGCTGGTTTTGTGGATTAGACCCAAATTAAGCCATGAGTGCGTGATCGATCGATCGGCCCGTAATGTTGGACTCAGGCCCAATATTGCCGACCCAACCAACAGTATTGCTCTCTATTTTACTTTCTATTTTTGTTTTGTATGTTTTCAAGTTTGATTTTTTTAGTACAAAATTTGGAAGAATATAATAAATGAGTTAATTAAACTTTTAAATCTTTATTTAATTTTATAATATTAATTTACATTTAAAATACCATAATATTAAATTTTGAACATAAAAAGCCACATCAAATTAATTTTTAGTATATAACTTTTATATATATCGTATTTGTGTCATAATATAATTATAGATATTTTAATTTATTAAATAATAAAACTTATAAAATAACTAATATGATATAACTTGCTACATCATTCATATTAATATAGAGTTTAAATTATTATTATTATTATTATTATTATTATGTTTTTATTAAAATTGTAAACTTAATTTATAAAAATTAAATATCCAAAACTAAATTTTTATAAGAATAGTCAATAAAATACTAAGAAATATAATATTAATGTCTTTATAATTTTTAAAAATTATCCTTATAAGTCATTTTGCACATCAACAATTAATACTAAATAGTTAATTTTATCAAACATTTTAAATAAACAATGATGTTATTTATTGGTCAAGAGGAGTCTAAGAGAACATTATTTATACCTTTTACTTTTTTATTATTTTATATCAAAATCATAATTTAAAGAACGTGTTATTTTACAAGAACAAAATTTCATTAAAATTAATAATATGTTTCAAACATGAAAACCTTTTTCAAGAGCATGGGCTTTTCGAATAATTCCAGAATTGTATGACCAATGACTAATGACATAATCGCTATTTGCAAATCTCAAAAAATGAGAGAGGTTAAGGTGACGCGTTTCTTCCCTAAAACTAAAAAATAATATTGCTATGATTTCGAAACTAAGCTATACAATAAATATTAAAGAGGCGAAGTGTCGGGCAAGGAATGGTCGCAAAAGAAGCCGTGGATACGCGGTATCAAAACCGAGAAGAACTCAGCAGTCTAAAAAACACGTCCCCCTGACTTTGTCCCCTGACACGTCACGCATCGCCCTTGTAATAACTCCACGTGTTTTAATTCCCGAATTCTCAAATGTCACAATAAAATCAATGCCTAAATAAATTCACAAAAGAAAATTGAAATTAAAAAAAGACACGAGAAGGTGGTGGGCAGGTAGTGAGTTGTTGCCCCTACACGTGCCAACCGTGCATAGGGTCTACAAGACACCCACACCCACACATATGATCTAGGAGTACTGAGAGTAGTGAGTAGTTCCAGTTCATGAGACCGAGTAAGCCAGGTCACAGCTGTAAAGGTACGTACACACACACGTGTCTTTTGACTCCAGAAAAACAGTGTTTTGGTTGGTTGGCTGATGGTTGGTGCTTTAAAATTAAAATACATTACTTTTTAATTTCTTTAATTTACCAAAATTAAAAAAACCCCTTTATTGTTCTCTAATTACTAGATATTATTGATTTTTGGATAAGACCATATAATACAACGTTATGTAGATTTTTGTAACCAACCTCAACCCTGAGATACATGATGATCATGATCATCATAACTGATACGCTAAAAAGATTGTATATTATAAAAGTCTACATCAAATCAAGACCGTCCAATCTACTAAGATTTCTTGCTTTATAAAAATCAAAATTTTGCACTACATATATATTTCCCAAGTCGGCCCTCCTCCTCTCTCTCTCTATTGCTCACCGTTCTCTCTCTATGTTTCGTTCTTATCCTCACTGTTTCTGTTGTAACTCTCCTTCCATTTTATTGGAGAGCGTCTCTCCCTCTAAGATTGGAAGGTGTATCAGTATATTCGATTCTCATTACTGAGAGGCTTCCGTTTCTCTCTATAAGACTTTTTCTCTACATCACTAAAAGCCTTCGTTAACCATCTAAATTCTGTTTCTATCAGAAAGAGGATAGCTTTCTGATATTTTTTGGTTTCTTTTGTTAATACACGTACTTTCTCTTTCTTGGATCTTTCTGTTTCGTCGAGTTCTCTATTATTATGCTATCAAACTGCATGGAGTGTCTGAATCTTATCTCAGTCGACGATTTTCGTGTTTTGAATCGTCTGCCTCGACTCATGAATGTACCGGGAGTGATTTCTGAATTTGAGGATGCTCTTGAAGGAAGTTCTGGTTCTGAGTTGAGTTCTTTGCCGAAAGAACGACGGATTGTTGTCGCCAACCAGCTTCCGGTACGCGTGTCTCGTGACGAGTATACCAAAGATTGGAACTTTGAGTTAGATAAAGACAACATCTTATTGCAGCTCAAAGATGGCTTTCCTCCAGATACAGAGGTGTGGTACGTGGGGTCTTTGATAGCGGATATTGACGAAAATGATAAACAAAGGGTGTCCCAGTTGTTGTTTGATAATTGTAGGTGCGTGCCTGTGTTCTTGCCCACTGATCTACAGAATAAGTTCTACCATGGCTTTTGTAAGCACTATCTTTGGCCTTTGTTTCACTATATGCTGCCTATGTCACCGAGCCACGGTGCACGTTTCGATCGCTCTCTGTGGCAGGCCTATGTTTCGGCTAATAGGAAATTTGCAGACAAAGTTGTGGAAGTATTGAACCCAGATGAGGATTCCGTGTGGGTTCATGATTATCATCTCATGATCTTACCTACTTTCCTGAGGAGAAGGTACCCTAGAGTTAAACTTGGCTTCTTTTTGCACAGTCAGTTTCCATCTTCCGAGATTTATAGGACTATACCGATGCGAGAGGAGATTCTAAAGTCCTTGCTGAACTGTGATCTTGTTGGGTTCCAAACATTCGATTATGCAAGACATTTCTTGTCGTGCTGTAGCAGGATGCTGGGCCTTGATTATGAGTCCAAGAGGGGTTACATTGGGCTAGATTACTATGGTAGGAATGTGAGTGTCAAGATATTGCCTGCCGGAATTCATATGGGACAGCTTCAATCAGTTTTGAGTATGGAAGATACTGCCAAGAAGGCCAAAGAATTGAAGGAGAAATTTGAAGGGAAAATTGTAATGGTTGGAGTTGATGATTTGGATCTGTTTAAGGGCATTAGTTTAAAGTTTGAAGCACTGGGCAGACTTTTGGAAGAGCACGAGCACTTAAGAGGGAAAGTTGTGTTAGTTCAGATAGCTAACCCTGCAAGAAGCAGTGGTAAGGATGTACAAGATGTTCTAAGCGAGAGTAATCTTGTTGCTAAAGAGATAAACGAAAAATATGGTAAAGATGGGTACGAGCCAATTGTGTTCATCAATGGCCCTGTTAGTTTTTCAGAGAAAGTGGCTTATTACGCGATTTCAGAATGTTGTGTGGTCACCCCTGTAAGAGATGGAATGAATCTGGTTGCTTACAAGTATACAGTTTCTAGACAGGGGAGCTCTGTTCTGGACGAGGCACTGGGGTTTGTTGAGGGTTCGAACATAAGGAAAAGCGTCCTGATTGTGTCTGAATTCATTGGTTGCTCTCCATCACTTAGTGGGGCAATTCGTGTTAATCCTTGGAACATTGATGCTGTAGCTGAAGCTATGTATGAGGCGATCATAATGAGGGATGAAGAGAAGCGGCTAAGGCACGAGAAGCATTACAAGTACATTAGTTCTCATGATGTTGCTTATTGGGCAAGAAGTATTGATCAGGACCTTGTGAGAGCTTGTGGGGAGCATTATCTGAAAAGGTATTGGGGTGTTGGGTTTGGTTTGGGATTTAGAATTGTAGCTCTCGGATCAAATTTCAGAAAGCTGGCTTTGGAACCCATTGCAGCTGCATATCAGGATACAAACAGTCGGTTGATCCTTTTGGACTATGATGGCACTATGATGCCACAGGCCTCTGTGGACAAAACTCCCAGCTGTGAAGTCATTTCGATCTTGAATCGCTTATGTGATGATCCCAAAAACACTGTCTTTGTTGTCAGTGGCAGAGGAAAGGATCCTTTAAGTAAGTGGTTTTCCCCATGTGAGAAACTGGGCATTTCAGCAGAACATGGTTACTTTACCAGGTAAAGATTTAATTTTTCTTTTGTGATTTCGATGATTCTATATTCATCTGTTTATGTTTATATCTACCATTTTTAGGTGGACAAGGGATTCTCAATGGGAGACTTGCTCAGTGGCTAAAGATTGCCAGTGGAAGAAGATTGTGGAACCTGTGATGATGCTTTATACCGAGACAACTGATGGCTCTTTTATAGAGAACAAAGAGAGTGCAATGGTGTGGCACCATCAAGAAGCAGACCCCGTGTTTGGATCATCTCAGGCCAAGGAGCTCCTTGATCACTTGGAAAGTGTTCTTGCTAACGAGCCTGTGGTTGTTAAAAGGGGAAATCATATTGTTGAAGTGAAACCACAGGTATGATATCTATCCTGTTGAATATCAGACTAGTTCACTAAATCGCATTGAGATGGATTGAATATCCATATGTTAGATCTTTTTTCTTTGGTGCTTACATAATCTTCTGGGTTGTGATTGCTGTCTATCCTGTTGAATATCAGGGTGTAAGCAAAGGTATAGTTCTGGAAAAACTCATCTCATCCATGAGAAGCAAAGGCAAGTCACCAGATTTTCTGCTCTGCATTGGGGACGATCGATCAGATGAAGATATGTTTGATAGTATCGAAAATCATGTTCGTAATCCCTCGTTGCCAAGTATTGGAGAGGTGTTTGCCTGCACTGTTGGTCAGAAGCCAAGCATGGCAAAATACTACCTGGACGATACAGTTGATGTCATAAAGTTACTTCAAACCCTTGCTACAATATCACCTGTAGGAATAAAACATGCTTATAATCTGGGCGATGACATTCTCTATAGTGACCATAGTGAAGTGGACAATTAAGTACAATCAGGACTTTTGGAGCTCCAGTTTTGCTCTATCCCATTCTTGCTAGGATGACACAAATTTGTTTAGAGCTAATTCCTACAGTTAAAAGACTTGTACAGAAGTTTAGTTTACCTCAAGTCACAGGTTCTGAAGTTTTATACATAGAATTTTACAGTTTAAGACTGTTTCCCATGATTTTTGGGAATAATTTCTTATAAAGGTTTTCCTTTTCACGCTTCTTCTTGTGGATATCATCCTTTTGTAATAAAAGCACGTAACTTTTTACAGTTTCAATACCGTTTCTTCGCAGCATCGCCACCCAAGTTCCTATTAACCCTTTAAAGTTCAAAATGGAATCAGCTGGAAATAATCCAAATCTGCAAAGGTCTTGATATAAAAGGTAGAGAACAGATCCCGGAAAATCTCTACAAGTAATTATGTTTTTGCAACTATTTGCAATCTGGAAGTGTGAACCATAAGCTATTCAACGAAAAGAGATGGTGATTTTAAGACTAATAGTTCCTCGTATCCAAGCAACAGTCTCAAGATTCCTGTAAAACTCAAGATTGACACCATCATTTTCAAAAGTTGCAAAAAATGCAACCTTGGACATATTATGAAAACAAAATGGTTGGAACAAGCATATAAACATTCAGGAATCAGAATTGTTAAACAAAGGGATTTCTGAAATGGCAGTTTTGCATCATTGAAAGGATCTTGCTGCTTGCCCTGAACAGTGGTACTCTTGAGATTTTGACAGGCCAATTTTTCTTGTAAGCCCATTCAGTGAACTTGTATACGAGGGACAAATTGGATGCTGTGTTATTCATATGAATCTTTAAAATTTTACTTCCATTAATAAATAGAAAAGAGAGTTTTCTTGATAATCCAAGATCCATGTAGAACTTTATTTTTATATTAAGCTGAAAAGGATCTGTATATGTACTTAAGTAAGTTTTTTTAAAAAAGAAATCTCAAAGTTCTAGAAGAGATTTATGCCGCTAATCTTGCCATACATTTTACATAAAGTTCTTTACACCACCCGGGGTCATGGTTAGAGTAAGAAGATATTGATCATGGTCATGGGATCTTAGAGAACAGAACTAAAGTTGTATTCCACTCATTTTAATGCCATTGATATTGCCAAGTTGTTAGAAACGTATTCCCACTGAATCGAGCAAAAGATTTTAGTTAGCAATGTCCAATGCTCGTAACATGATCCCACGTTGTTGCAAGAAGATGACTGATAGAGAATAACAGAACACGTTCTGGACCTGGATGTAACACTGCTTGTAATATTTTTTGCTTTTAGAAATATAAACTTTTAATGAACAGTACCTAATCAGAATCACTTATGTTTGTGAGAAATTTTTTGTTTTCACGAAAAAGAAAATCAGTCCAAAGCATAGAAAATGTATACATACACCATGATTTTTATTGGTATGTTTTTGTCTTTTTAGCTTTAACAAAAACTGCTTGATCATTAATGATATTATTATTTTACTGCTTTTTCCTAGTGGTGTCTGAGGTCGGTTTGACTTATATTGTAATGTTCGGTTTTGGTCCAGTCCAGGTCTCCATCTCCAACCGCACAAGGGAAAACCAAAACAAAAGTAAATTCCCAAGTTCTGACATCACTCCATCTCATTAATCGACAGCTTGTGAAGTTCGTTTAACATTTCCAGTTTTCAGGAGCTCGCAATCGCCCGGATATTTTTTTTGTAGTGCTTTTGGACATGGCGTAGTTTGTCTAAAGATCGGATTTTTAACTAAACCTTCTTGTTGGCAATGGAGTTGAAGAAGGATAACTTTGTGAGGTAAGTTTCAGCTCGTAGTGCCTGATCTTCGTTTTGGCCTTTTGTTTATTTCCATGGAAAGTTGACCGGAAAGCTTTTATGGTAGGAGTTGTGCAAATGTTTTTTCTTGGCTTTTTTTTTTTGGCGCTTGAATTGCCATCTTTTGAGAATTGAGCTTGTCCTAGTTGTTGGTTGTGGAAATTGTTTTATTTGGAAGAAGAAGGAACGAGAGGATCTCTGGGCCAGGGGGTTGGTGATATTTAACCGTTTCATTTCCTTGGTGGAAAAAAATTTCTGGGTTTTCTTAATTTTTGTCTTTTTGTGTCTACAAGACCAGATAGTTTAGCAATTGTACTGATGGATGTCTAAAAATTTGAAACCTTAATTTAGCAATTGTACTGATGGACGTGTAAAAAGTTCGAACCTTCAGTGATTTGATGTCTATGAAAAGGAGCACTTTTAAGCAAGCGGGTGCCGAACTGAAATCTCGACTTCGAGTTGTTCGGAAATTGGGAACAGCATCAACGATGAAGGATGATATGCTTCCCTTGAAATGTAACTAAGTAATTGTATGCTGAAACCAATGTTGCGGGATCTATTTCAGATTCTCCTTAATTCCCAAAATATAGTGTTTATGGTTTCCTTGATCCCAAAATTTGCAATGATATTGATCATCAAAGTCCTGGACTCCTTGATAGGCACAAGACCTCTTTTTTTTTTTGTTTCAATGTTTTGTTTAAAACCATGTTGGACTGCTGGATTCAGCATGAAGTTACTCTTCATCATGTTTCTCATTCATTTACCTAAAGCAGTACATCAATGTATATTATTTCTTCTTATCATTAGAAATTCTTATGTGGACGATCCTGAGTGTTTTAACAAGGTCTGTTGTTTGGATTTGTAGGTTTTACTTTGATGGTAAACACCATAAGGCAAGTCTCTGGGGAAAAAGTGACCAAATACATGCTGAGAACTCATCTCCCATGGATAAGGTTTCAACTTCATTGCTGAAAGCAGAAAATGGGATGGATGAGAGTAAACATAGATTACCTGAAACTTGCAAAGTTGGTAAACCAAAGGCTCTTTCCGAGTATAATGGATCATGGTTTCAGAGAATACTTGATCCAGGAAGTGATATTGTACTGCGGTGGAACAAGATCTTCCTTTTTACCAGCTTGATGGCTCTTTTTGTTGATCCTCTGTATTTTTACTTGCCTACTATAGGAGGGGATGCTAACACTTCATGCGTAGATACAGACTTCAGATTGCGAATTGTAGTTACCTTTTTCCGTACTATTGCAGATCTCTTTTACTTCTTACATGTGTTTATAAAATTTAGAACAGCTTATATTGCACCAAGCTCCCGTGTGTTTGGAAGGGGTGAACTTGTGATGGACCCAAAGAAGATTGCTCGGAGGTACTTTAAAACGGACTTCTTTATTGATTTCATTGCCACGCTGCCTCTCCCTCAGGTATATTTCTTCAACTCAATGATGTTACAACGCAAAATCCACACCCTTTCAATATGAATCTTTGAATTATCTGGCCAATGTAAAAGAATTCACAGTTACTTCTGATTACTTACAGATAGTCATCTGGTTGATCATACCAGCAGCAAAAAGTTCTGGGTCTGACCACAACAACAACGCTCTTGCTTTGATTGTTCTGATTCAATATATCCCCAGATTGTATCTGATTTTTCCATTGAGCACTCAAATTGTTAAGGCAACTGGAGTGGTGACTAAGACAGCTTGGGCAGGGGCTGCATACAATTTGCTTCTATACATGTTGGCTAGTCATGTACGCTTTTTGTTATGCCCTTCCTGTTGTCGACCACCTGCTTGTTCTGGTGCAAGAAGTTAAAAAGTTTCCTCTTTTCTCTTAATGCAGGTTTTGGGTGCAGCATGGTATTTGCTATCACTTGATAGGTATGCATCTTGTTGGAAATCAGCATGTAGAAAAGAGAAGGATCAACTCATATGTCTCCCCAAATATCTAGATTGTGATGCTTTTGATCATGATGATCGGAAGATATGGGCAAACAGTACCAGTGTTTTCAGCAACTGCAACCCCAACAACAATATCAGTTTTGACTATGGCATATTTGAACTTGCAATGACGAAAAACGTCGTCTCCTCCAAGTTTCTTGAGAAGTATTTCTATTGCTTGTGGTGGGGTCTACAGCAGCTAAGGTATTCTTTGACTTCCAATCAATAGAATCATCAATCCTTAAGATTGGCTTCCTCTATTGTTGTAATCTCTCTCTCTTTTTTTAAAGTCCATGTTGTGATGTGAAAAAAAAAATGTAGCTGTAACCAGGTGCCATCAATTACTATTCTTAGATGGTAAGGTCGTCTTGGAATTCTACATCATAACAAATAGGAGTTATTAAATCTTTTTGCTAGTTGTAGAGGAGTTATTATTATTCATGGATTTCCATTGAATTCTTTGCTGGCCAGCTAAATGAAGAGCAAGAGAAACAGGGCATTAGATGAAATCTACAACGAGTTGAACCCAACATGTAGTTCAACTGGTTGAATTTGTGCTTCTCTGAGCATTAGGACATCTACAACTATTTCAGTGTGTGCAATTGTTTTGCTTAAGAAATTTGGAGAAAGAGTTTTTGATGACATCTAATTATGGCTAACAGCTGATATCTTTTGCTACCTTAATTTCAGTTCATATGGGCAGACTTTGGCAACCAGCACATACATCGAGGAGACGTTATTTGCAATACTCATTTGCATCTTGGGTCTGGTCCTGTTTGCTCATTTGATTGGAAATATGCAGGTATTTTCCAATTTAGTCAGCTGAGAACCAAAGGGGAATCTATATCCTTGCTTTTGTTTTTTGTTGAAAGAAAAATGATTTTCGTAAAAAGCTTCAAGCTTTTAAAAGATTACAAGTTTTTTTGGTAGACATACCTTCAATCTCTCACTGTGAGACTTGAGGAATGGAGGCTTAAGAGAAGGGACACAGAGGAGTGGATGAGACATCGCCAACTTCCTGAAGAACTCAGAAATCAAGTTAGACGATTTGATCAATATAAGTGGGTTGCTACTCGTGGAGTTGATGAGGAATCTATCCTACTTGGCTTGCCCGCTGATCTTCGCCGTGATATTCAACGCCACCTTTGTTTGGACCTTGTCCGACGTGTATGTATCTACTGTTATATTTAACGTTTTCTTGTTGCTTACGGAAACCCTTGAAAATTTTAGATTTATGCAATTAGTAAACACTACCAAATTGAACTTAAGAGGCTTAATTATACAAACATCTTAAGGACTTCTTGATAAACTTGCAGTCTCGAATATTTCTAGGAATATAACCAAACCATGATTGTTATTACATTTAAAGACTTTTTCTCCTGTCCAAGCTGTCTGATGCGCTTTTCACTTCTGTAGTATTTTGAATCAGATATTTCTTGTTACTCTATAGCCAGGACTCAGAACTCCTCATTACTTTGTTTTAGTATGTCCATCAAACTTGATCTAACTCCTTTGCTTCCATGAGATACAGGCTCTGGACCCTTCTCGTAACCCTCTGGCTTTCTTATGCAGGTACCCTTTTTTTCACAAATGGATGATCAGCTACTTGATGCAATATGTGAGCGTGTAGTATCTTCTCTGAGCACTGCAGGTACTTACATTGTTCGTGAGGGTGACCCGGTAACCGAAATGTTATTTATAATACGAGGCAGATTAGACAGTTCTACTACAAATGGAGGCCGTACTGGTTTCTTCAACACCATTACATTGAAACCTGGAGACTTTTGTGGGGAGGAGCTATTGGCATGGGCTTTACATCCAAAATCCTCTCTCAACCTGCCTTCTTCAACTAGAACAGTCAAGGCTTTGAATGAAGTTGAAGCTTTCGCATTGAGAGCTGAAGATCTCAAGTTTGTTGCAAACCAATTCAGACGCCTCCACAGTAAAAAACTGCAGCATACTTTCCGCTATCACTCCCACCATTGGAGGACATGGGCAGCCTGCTTCATACAGGCTGCTTGGAGGCGGCATAAGAAAAGGACAATAGAGCATAGTCTCATGAACTCAGAATCTTTTCCGTACGTGGACAGTGAGGCTGATGAAAGAAGGGGACAAGAAACTTCAGATGGTTCCAGTCATTCTCACACAAAAATGAATCTTGGGGTAACAATACTAGCATCAAGGTTTGCTGCAAACACAAGGAGAGGAGCTCAAAAAATCAAAGATTTGGAGATGCCAAAGTTACAAAAGCCTGAGGATCCTGACTTTTCTGATGATGATGACTAACTTATTTTTATCAGGATAGGGTATGTACTACTACAAAAACTTCTATCTACATTGGATCAATTCCGTGTTCTTATTAGAAAACCTTCGCAGTGATGTAGAAATACTGACCAATTGATCTCCATTTAACTATAGGCAGACAACATCAGGGGAAAAGAGATGGTTTGGTTATATATTATGTGCAATGGTATTTTCCAAAGCTGTATCTTGTGTACTAACCCTCATCAGAATTAAGTTCAGTGGACTTTTGATTTGAACTATGATTGGATCTTTTATCTGTCAATTTATCTCATTCAAGTTAAGATTTCAAATTAGGACGAAGATGACCCGATGGGAAGTGATAAAAAATGAGGGATGTTTTTCTTCAATAACAGTGCCTCTGATCTAGTATTTATATTACATATCGAACACGACCTAAGCTACTAGTATTTTTTTTTTAAAACGAAAAAATCTACAGCTGTTACTTTTTAGATGCGTACTGAATAAATTTTTGAATTAACACAATAGCTTACAAATCACGCCAATCAGATATTCCACACCAGGCAAGTCCTGTACGATAGGTTTGATCGAGAGAACGTAAATAGAAAGCATCGAATACAGGATCTTTTGACCTCATGTTTCTCTATTCTACCAATTCACCCACCTCTTAGGGGGCGACTGGTAACACTATAATGAAGAGGTGCCAAATACGGCAAGAATAAAGGTTGCCAGCTTCCTACTTCCTAATGTAACGATTCCTTAATTGATACAAATGGATTTTGGAGTCATCTTCAATACAGCAGTATGTACAAGCTACAGCCTTAAAATACCGGACAAGGTAAAATTATACAATAAGCATTGAAAGCTGGTTATAGCCATGCACTCAAAATATTGAAGCCTATCTCCATCGAATAACCACAGGTTCAGGGGTTCACGGTCAGTACTTGTCTAGGTCATAGAACTCTATATTCTTGTACTTTTGGGAGATTATTTCTGCTTGAACTTTTCTTGCAGTGTCTGTTGCACAACCAACAAGAATAAGGACAGAAGTGCCCGCGAATCCACGAAATGCAGTCAAGTGTGTGGTTTGTTCAATAACAGCAGGACCAGCTGCCAGGATAGCCAAAAATGCTGAACCTAGAACAGATATCCGACTAAGAACCTAAAATATAACAAGGAAATGTGAGTTAAGTATAGCAATGATGTCAAACATGTGATGGTTTTTTATGCTGGAACTTGATACTATGAATAATTCTACATGGATCTTGAAGATGAAGACTAACAATACCGTTTTAAGAAATGCGGCTGTACTTTTACCCGGTCGGACTAATGGAATTGATGCACCTTGCCGCTTCAACTGTTCACTCACATCATCGGGATCCAATTGTAGAAAGGTGTAGTAATAATTGAAAAAGGCGATTAATAAGATATTGGTAGGAAGATAAAACGAACCTGCATATGTCCTACTCGTTATGGAAATCTTCAAATAGCAAAAGTATGCAGCCAAATGCAAACTGTTGACAGAATAAACTGACATTGAATTCTTTATTACCACTCTCTTTTCTCTCAATTCCTTCTTGACTCATTTTCCAAAATTTCAGTCAATTCTGTAGATTATGCCATGAGAATTCCACCAATGGAACTGGACTGAAGGATGAATCAAGCAATTATTCATTCCCTTACCAAATATAACCGACGAATATATCCCCTAATAATGGAGACAACGAATCTAGAGGGCAGAAAGAGACTAGTCTGGTAACCTTATAATGGATAGGATTGGGTACGGAACATCGCTGATGCTCAACAATTAACAAATTTATGCAGTAAGACAATGCCTAAAATTAGCTCCAAAGAAACTTAATTTGTAAATGATAAAACGTTTTAGAATTTATTTTATTGATCAATGGATGCAACTGGTAGAGAATTCTCACCTCCTGGGTTAAGAGCCAATGCAGCCTTCTTCAAAGCAGATATTCCAGTGAACCGAGCAAGAGTGCCAGGAAGAGCCAATGTTGATGTAGAAAATATTATTGGCATCACTCCTGAACTATTTACCTGTCCAATTTAATATTGTAAGAAAAATAAAATGACACTAATTAAATGTCTGGTAAGCTACAAGCAAATATAATTTCATATACCATACAATGACGTAGTAACAAAAACTCCAAACAAGACGTTTATTTATAACACCCTTACAACAACTTGTATTCAAGGAAATGGCATAACAGAGCACTCAAAAGATGTATTGGTAACAAATACTGTTTAAACACATTAAAGATCTTGAACTCTTAAGATTTGAAGAGAAACAATAGCAAGAATCTGGGAATGCAAACCTTGAAGGGCAGGTAAGCGGATTTTTCAAGCCCACCACTTCTGCTAGCATATCTTGAGGCATAATTTAGTGGAATCTTTCTCTCTGCTTCCTGAAATACAATAAGTTACAACATTTCTTTTCGTTCAAATGCTCAGTTTCTGGGGCTAAACAAGAAACAATTACCTGAACATACACAATGCCAAGGACTAACAAGAAGAATGAGATAAGGATGGTAACAAGTCCAACATAGTTACCATCCTGATATGCCTGTGCCACTGTACGACCGAGAGATGCGGGTAAGTAAGAGATAATGCTTGTGAATATCAAAAGTGATGTTCCATTTCCGAGTTTTAGATCAGAAATTCGTTCCCCGATGTATGTTGTAAATACAGATCCAAGTGTCAACAAAGTTACAGATGACAGAACCCACTCTGTGCTGAAGTCATTGACATATGGACGAAGATAAAGAACCTGGCCAATTGCCTGCCATAAGAAGTAAAATAGTCAAAGATGCAGCCAAAAGAGAGCTCAATGTTCCAAAGTTTCAAATGCACTATTAGTGAAAGATTTGCCTGAATGGGATGACTAAGCTCACTGCTCACTTTCTCAGAATCTCTTAACATGTAACATGAACAACGTTACTATCTAACAACCCAAATGGAAGCCAATCAAGGTGAGGTGTCTTTTTTCATGAAAATTAACTTGATATTAAACTGAAATAGATTGAACAGCTCACAACATGTACGAAACCAGTGAGTAGCTCACCTGCACTATTGCAAACCCAACTGATGCATAGCGAGTATACTGAAGAATCTTTTTCCTTCCTGCCTCACCCTCTCTTTTCTGAAGATCTTGCAATTTAGGATAAATTTGGGCAAGAAGTTGAAAAACAATCTGAGCATTGATAAAGGGAACAATACCAAGAGAGCATATCCCAAGTCTACCAATGCCTCCTCCAGAAAATGAATCCAAAGTGCTTAATAAGCTATTCTGATCCAAGTTTCCAGCAAAAGCCTCACGATTTACTCCACCGAGAGGTATGTATATTCCAAGACGGGATAAAGCCAAGAACCCCAGAAGCTTGAGAAACTTTCCTGGAAGTGGACCTTTGAAGAAGTCTCCAAAATCAATGGAACTGTCCTCAATTGCAGCTGCAAGTGTGAAAACATTCTGTTCAATGCTAAGAGCCGAAGTTCAAATTTGCAAATTGCAATAAGTTCAAGCAAGACAATCAAACCAGAATTGCACCTGCAACTCCCCGAGCTGAAGATTTATCCCTTTTTGTACTTGAGTTGCTGTCAAGTATTGGTGACAAGAAAGCTAGAACACCATCCCAAGCAGTATTTAGACAAGAATGTGCATCTGAACTAATACCCAGTGGATCAAAAACTGAGCCCTCAAGACTGAGAAGAACAAAAGTCAGCCAGAGATAATATTGGTGCAATTGCAAAGTAAGAAGGCATCTGCAACCTTTATGTAGGACGAAACAGCATTGATTGCATCATCTGATCATAAAAATATAATACTAAGGCTTCAACATCCTAAAAACTTATTCATGGCCCTTACAAAGCAAAACAAAGTAGAAGAACCAATTTTACATCAGGTAAGCTGATGGAAATTCAATTTCTGAATTTGTCTCTTAGCCGGAACAAAGCTATATGATAGCACCCAATTTTTCCGACAAAGTTCATGAGTTGGAGATAAGTGGACTTAGGGTTACGAAAATCCATGCGCAGAAACTGGTCATATTGTATGTGCCAATTGGGACTCAACGGAGCCATTTACCAAATAGCATCACATGCATTTATTGGGGCTGCAGTGTATAGCAAACCTTTGGAACTTGAGGAATGATGGAATACAGTAAAATATGCAACATTTGATTTGAATGAGTCTTGAGTGGATATATCACAATAAGTTCAGTTATGCCTAATTACTTAAAAATAAGAATCACAGGACATATCTGGTGTGAAGCTAAATAAAAGTTGGACCTGGGATGAGGGAGCCTAGAGGAGATTATCAAATAACTCTACATCACGGTGATGAGTTTATATTTGATATTTATTGCCTTGTACAACAACAATCAGCAATTTCAAAGTGCAAAAAGAAAAAAAAAAATTGAGGGAACTAAGCCTGATAATTTTGAGAGCATATTCTCCATCAATATGAATCAAAAGCTCAAAGGGATTAAGCAATCATAATTTATAAAACTGTCCCTAAAAATAGCATTTCTGATCCCATTAACAAATGTCTAAAAACATTTTGCTTACAAACACCATTTTGGCAAATTACTATGGTCCTAAATTCATCTATTTGAATAAATAATCCAGACATCAATCGTGCAAGAATTCGTATGGTAAATACTGATAGCAAGCAACAATTTTCCAAGAGAAAGAAAGAAAAACAAGCACTTTACAAACGGTTAACCTTATAACAAAACGAAAGGCTATATAATGCAACAAGTCTAGGGAAAGAACCAACAGAGACGGCTCAGAGAGGTCCACAATTCACATAGTAATCACTATTAGAGAAAGAAGAGACTAGAAATTGAAAATTTTGAAAAGGGTTATTGCATAATTACCCATTGGAGTTAGGAGCAGTGCCCCATGGCTTAGTAGTGGCAGTAGTTTTAATTTGGGGAGACGAAGTAGCTCTGCAGGGTAAGGTTTTAAGCCGATAAGAGGGTCTGGTAAAAATGTGATTGGAAGTTGGTGATGGAGAAGAGTGATTGAAGGAAGATACGGAGGAGCAGAAGCAAGCAGCTGAAGCTTCTTTCACAGTTACCAACATTATCTCTTCCAAGTCAGTGAACTACCGCTCCAAATACAGGAACACAGTTCTCGTACACATGAGACTTGGGCAGAACTCGTAATACTTTCAGATTCGGAGATTTTTTTTTAATTAAATTTTATTCTCTTGTGATATAATATAAAGGGATAGTTCTTTATTCTCTTAAATTTTTATTAACAAATAACGGAAAAAATACAATTAATTAAACATTTCTTATACGAGGATTTAACTAATTTTTAAATTGAAATCAAATTATTAAATTTTAATTTAAATCAATAATTTATTATATTTAACTTAAATTAAGAAAAGCATAAAATGAAGTTAAAATATCATTTTAACTTAAATTTAGAAGAAGCTTTATTTTGAAAATTAAAATACTCTTTAAAAAATTTAGGAATTTTTAAAACTTAAGTATTTTTTAAAAGTTTTTTAAAATACACGTGAAGTTTTTTTTTTAATTCTTTATATTATTTAATTATTTAATATTAGAAAATATGGATTGTAAGATATTTGGTCTTTTCTTAGGGCTTTTTAGTTCCAAGATGGACTTAATACTGAAGTGGTACTTTTGGGTTAGGCCTTTGAAGCAAGCTGTAGGCCCAATGAACACCTCCTGGATTTGGCTCTCTTTGAGACGAAACTTGTAAAAATGAAACCAAAAGCCCACAATTCAGAAAAATCTGTGTCTAGGTCGAGGGTGGGATATTATATTAGAGCCACATTGGGTCATTTTCTTCTTAGTCTTAGATTGGGGCAACTTGTCCAAAGTAAACGAAAAGCTTCAATCATATTTTGGTCTGCTGGCATTAGATTAGATCCCTATCAAAACATAGAGAAGACAAAACATATACAGCTCAATGTCATCCATTTACATGTACCATACTTTATAGGCTCACAAGATCTTAACTCTCAGCTTGCAAGGAAACATATACGTATTGGAAATATAAAAAGAAAAAAGTTGGATTAACGTGAAAAACTAGTTTAAGAAATTCTAAAAGATTTTTTAATTTTTAAAGTTTTTGAAGAACATCCCTTTCTAATTTTTCAATTTTTCCAAAAAAAATGGCTAAAGGAAGTTGTTCCCTACATTACCATTCTCTTGTTTTGGGTTTTAGCTTTTTGCTCTTTTGTCTCCTACCCTAAAAGCACTGTCCAACCTTTTTATCCACCTCCCTACTTTTCATGGTTGAGATCTCTACTTCAGCGTTGGTATTTTATAATGCATGAGGATTGAGGAGGCGTTATCCTCACACCTTTTCAAGAGAATAAGATATCCATGGCTCTAAAACGTAGGCATCAAATTGAGGGAGTTTTATAATACTAGCCTAAAGAGTAGGCATCCCATAAATAACAAATAGAATTTTAAATTAAAATATATATTTTATAATTCATAAAATATATTTTTTAACAGATAATCTCTAAAGTGGTCAAAAGTTGTCGAAGACTTATCAAGTCAATCAAGTAGTAGTGAAAGTAATCCCAAATGACTTGAGGCAAAGGAAAGTTGATTTGATTTGATTTTATGATTTAGGGAACAGACAAGCATGGTGCTCCTGGAGCTAAAAAGATGAGAAAGAAGGCATCTATTCTTCTGGCTTCATGTCACTCAACCACAACACCTTACATTCTCCTTATATTGTTGTTTAGTGATTAAATTATTAATTAAGAATCCCTTCCTTACTTTATGTTCTTGTCGTCATCTATTGCGAGCAAATGTAACAAATAAGCAAGAAGACATCACTTAACCTTTTTCCGTTGGACGTTATGAGCCATGTTGGCTCAAACGATTACCAAACCCTTATCGTAAACAATGAAGGAATCTAAAGAAAACGTAAGAGTTCAGATGTCAGCTTCTACTTTTTAAAAGCAGTGGAAGACTTTGATGGTTTTCTTCAAAGACAATCTTTTTCTTTTTGAAGGGTTTAGTTTAGGTACACCCGACTCGGACCTACACCATATTTTGTTGCCAGAGACACAGTTGTGGAGGTTGGAAAATGGATCCAAGCAGGGATTAATTAGTTTTTTCCATTAATAAAATTATTACAAATCTTTTGTCTTATATAATTTTTATTATTAAAATGGATCAATTTATTAATAAACCAACCAATTTTTATAAATTATAATAAACCAATTCATTTTTATTTAATATCTTTTTATTTCTTTATTATTTAATCCTTCATGCCAATCTCGTAACAGTTCATTACCAATCCCCCGAAACCTTTGGGGAAACTTGCCGAACGTCCGGGATGTTCATAGGCAAGTGGTTGGGTGGTCCAATCAATGGTCCGCACCTTCTGACCCGATCCCTCACTCTCGGGTTCCAGCCGAAAAGCCGACACTCGTGCTCAATGTACAGTACTCTGTGCCGTTGAATGTAGCTTCCCTTTTTATATAGTTCCTGTGAACCAACCGAAGAAATTGCAATCATATGTATATAGTGTAAATTTCTCTAATCTTCGAAAGAGTTTTTTACTTTTTAGGTCTACATAAATTACTTAAGGAAATTACAATTCGAAGCTAAATGATAAAGTTAACGAATATATTTAAATTACTTAACAAAATAATAATTTAAAACCAAGTAATTAATGAGTTTGTAATATAATTATTTGTTTAAAGATTTAAAATATAATTTTTTGCATCGTTAAATGGAATCCTACACCACGTGTTATGCATACCAATCTATGAAGATATGTTTATTTGTCTTTATCAGTCCAAGCCCGTGACTAACGCTACTCACAAGGGTTTCTTAGTTGATAGTTCATACCTTTGTTTTCTTTCTTCTTCTTTTTTCCCCTATCTTTTGATTTGACGAGCAATTGTCATCGGTTCCTGATCTTGATTCGACAATAAATTCCATGCAATTTGATTTCTAATTGCGAAAATGGGGTCAGCAAAACCTGATTTGACTACCATTTTGTATTATTAAGTTAAATGTAACAATAAATAATGTCACCATATAGCACTTTCTTAATCAAGCTACAACTATAAGCGAATCTGTTACTACTTATAATTTTAATAATTAGTAACTGAAATAGAAATTTTGGCAACTGGGTTTCACTCTATATATTTAAACGTAAATTTGATGACTATAAAAACAGCTTCATGAAATTTCCCTGCTTGAATTATAAAAAAAAAAAGCTAGAGGGATTGTTCATGCATGGAGATAGGAGACAGAAAAAGAAGAGACCTTGTCTTGTCCCTTAATGGAGGAAAATATAGGAGCAGAAGAGTCAAAGCTCTCTTGCACGCCTGGTACTCAATAAGACCAACCAATAGTACAGCAAATTTAATAAATCGTCGTGAAATGCATGCGTGAGACCTATTTGCTTTTGCGTCTGTGTCCTTGTGAAATTAACTGCAGTGGTTGGAGATATTTGTATGCCTGAAGGATCCAGAAGTTGCCATGGTAAGAGGAAAAACATGAACCAATCATTGAAATATAAACGAGACTTTGTCTCACGTCGAAAGAATATATAACTTTGAATAAGCATATAAATTTAACGAGTTATTCTTGCTAACATATCAATAGACTACAAACTTTTTCTTTACACAGGCACAGCTAAGATAATTTAAAATTTCTTTATATATATAAAACAAATAACGGGTAGACAGTGGCTAATTAAATATAATATTAGATCATTTAAAATTTTGAACATTGGATACTAAAGATCCTGAAAATTCCTATTTTAATTCAGGCTTTAAAATAATGCATTATCACCTGTACAGATATTAAAGGAAACAATTACAGGAAAAGACGCAATTGTAAAGTTCCATAGCTTTTTTCTCAACATGTGATGCCACCTTTGTCTTTTTTCTTTCGGCAGAACCAGAAGGTGAGAACTTTCCTCTCGAGTTCGTTCTCTTCATTTCAATATATAATTCTCGTGGGATGGAGGGCAGTTAATATTATAGTTGAAAATCAATGTGGCCTTCAAGCAAACTTGAAGAACAATTTCTGAGCAAAAATTAATTAAAAAAAAAACACAAGTACAGGCACTGACTTGCTTGTTGACGTTTAGCTATTGGTTTTTACTTCCTATATTCAACTTCTATATCGTAACACTGTCTTGAACGTGCTTAACAAATTCTTCTGCAAGTATACCGTCCACATTTGGCAACTATACATGGGAGCTTCTTGTGTATCACGTGGATTAGGTCGTTTTATCTACGTAATGAATAAACCTTTCAGTGGTCTAATGGTCTGATATTGCTAGCTCATGCCAATCTGGTCTTGGTCCACTACGAGATGATGATATACAGTTAGAGAAAGTATACACTCGACGAGAAAGAAAAGGTAGGTTTGTTTTGTTTGTATGTAAAAAAGGTTAAGATATGTGTAAAGAAGCTGAGCTCCTTCGACCTTTACGCCTTTATACTCGTTTTGTCTTCATTCTTGTGTCATTTCCAACCTTGCATCGTTGGAACCATAACCCAACCACTCCACTCTTTTGATCTATAGTTTTATCTTGAAGAGTTCTCAATCTTTCGCATGCCAATTGCTATCTGGAAGTGACGTTATTTCTTGTTGCTATCCCAAGTTCTATGTATCTTGTGTTCTTTCTTTTTCTGTTGATTTAATTCACGTAGGACTGACTAATTTCGCACTTCAGAAAGCTGAGGCAGGACAGCCCTTTTTTCTTTTTTCTTTTTGTAAATAATTTATATGCCGCAAATTGAGAATAGTGTCTCCAAAAATCCAATTATAGACTTTCTCTCCGCACGAGGCAAAACATTTGTACTTCGTTTATGTATACCTATTTGCTCTGATTCTAGCTAAACAAGAGAAAATTTAAAAAAAAAAAAGAAATATAAAAGAAGAAGAACACACCCTTTTGCATGTTAAATCCTCGTCTTCTTGTGTTTGATAAATCTTTATACAATGATGATACTTCAATATTTCTTATCAAAACAAGAGATGTTCATTGCTGTAGATTACTCTCAATGAAATTCTCAATCTTCTTTATTTTCAGAAAATCCTTGAGCAACTCGGTGACTCTGATATCTATTTTTCATATGCAAACTTTTGACTTTTCAACAAGAAAGATAGTTACGGAAGAGCAGACCCAATAAATGAGAACACATGCATGGTTTTGAGTCAATGAAAGACAAAAACCCTCATTTATTTTTGATGTAGCCATGGATGGAACATCTGTCTTCTCATGGTTTTGGCCTCTGCCCTTGATGGTGATCTACACAGCGCGCCCTTCTCTTTGAAATTTGTCCTTATAACAAGATTGTGATGTTTGAATGTGTCGTTGCCATTAAGTAGCTAGAAAACGGCCTTTTAATGCAATTATGGCAATAGACTATGAATGGTTCACCCTTCAACTCTCAAATTGTAAATCAAGGACTCCACTTGTTGGACGTTGAAGTTATTATCCGACTGCCAACAAACCCATCACCCAAATTTGCCAATTGTCAATTACTGGTCTATTACTTCAAAGTTCAAACATGTAAGTTTCTCTCTCTTTTTCTTTCACTCTTGGATTGATGTAGACATTAAATTAACAATATATATATACAACCAATTTTCATAGCAATTCAATAATCTAAATTGTCCAGGTTCATGTGACCTTATTTTCACATTTATTGCATTAACTATATATAGAGAGCTGAATCGTAGGGTTAAACAATAACAAAATGTTGTATGATTAAACGAATGGAACACATGCAAGGCTTGGATTAAGATGTAATTAATCTTATGGTTTCTGTCGTCTTCTTCACTTTCCTGATCGTCGACTTCAAGAAAGGAAACATTGTTTTTGTTTGGGGAGTGAAGTTACTACTTACTACAATACATATCTACAAATTAATTATTTTTAATGGAAACATTGGAACTTGATATTATATCATTCTCATTATTGGCACTCTTGCCGTTTCAAACTCCCTATGGACAATTAATTAAGTGACAAGCACTAGTACGTGTATATACTTGTGTGACACACATCTGATCATATAAATTTACTTAAGAGGAGACAAGTAGATGGAGAAGTGAAGAAAATGCTATCCATGATCGAGGATAGCAGAAATTGGGCAAGTGTCACTATTAAATCTTTCTTCCCAGCAACATTAAACAACTCCAACTCATTGTTTCTGTTAATTTAACTAGAAGTTCGAACTTCCAACTTCTCTCTTGTCCCATTCGGGGTTTCTTCTTCTTGAGACACGAGCCACGTGGTGGTTAGTGATTCTGTTACATTTTACTTCTCCTGCTTTTGTGTGCTTTGGTGGTCCTTGTCAATGTTAAATTGTACTCGATCTCTTGGAATTCAAACTGGGATGTAATATACTCCCCCTTCTTATAATAAGAGTTGTTTTAGATATATTTTAATTATTCAAAATAAGTATCATTCTTGACTTTATATGTATGTTTATAACTTTTCTTCTAAAATTAACCTTTCATTTCTCTCTCATCTTAATTATACAAATCACAATTTCAAGGCAATTTTTCTCACAATTTTATTTAAGATGCTGATTACCGAGGTAATTTTATGAAAGTATTAATAAGGATATATCTATAATTTTATTAGCTTTCTTAATAAACGTATATTTTTCTAAAACGACTCTTATTATAAAACAGAGGGAGTATATACATACATCACAAACACAAACGATTTCTTCCATTTTCACGATTAATTGGAACGTGTATTGCATTAGACTACACGAGCAAGGCTCTGATATCTTCTTCTTCATAAGTTGGTAAAAATGCTTTTCGTCGAAGAACATAACCAAAAGTCAGTTCATGAATCAGACTGCATGTGTTTCGATACATTTTACGTAAACCAAATTCATATTGCCATCTCAGTGTCGTAAACAAAACCAACTATACTTCTCATCACGCAGCCAAAAAAAGATATTTATGAGAATATGAAGTCTCAGTTTTATTGATCATTGTTCCCATGTAATAATTAAATTAATATTCCAATAACAGCAGTACCATGAACTCTGTAACAAGCACATATTAGGGAAAACAAAAAATTAAACAATGAAGAAGAAGCTGCGATAATGCCTGTTTTTATAAGAAAGGTTCATTAATCTATCAACATCTCCTCTCTTAACTATTCTGTTCTTTTTCATTCTATGTTTTTTCTTTCTTTTTTTTCACTTATCTTTTTGCCTTACTTTCATTTTACCCTCTCAACCGTCTTCGTCTTTTTTCCTGTCCCAAGAGTAGTTCAAGATATTTACATCTCCATCCACAGGAAATGAAGAATTACCAAGTAAAAACCTCTAACAGTGCTTCCTGACGGATTCCTGTCTGCAACACCTAAAACCCATCAACCACTACTCTGATACTACTTGACAGAAAACTTCGGAGATTCCTATCGGAATCCCTGTCGAGTTCAAGTCGAACAACCATGGATTCCTGGAGGGATGTTGGTAACCGCAATTTTATCTGTTGAAAATTTGGAACCAATTCCTTGTCTATCCATTCTTGCAAATCCGTTCTGCCTGACCATAAGCCACCTATGATTTTCTCGAGTGCATCTTCGTGTATTTCAATTGGAATCCTGTCATTGAAGATGGTGGAGAACCTTTTAGTGATAGATTTGGAGATGTCACTTTTAAAGAGTCCAAAATCCACTGGTTTGAAGACAATTTCATCATCTACGGAATTCAGCAGCTCACGAGATGCTGTTGAAGGTGCAGGAGCTAGGAGTCTCTTATGAATGAGATGCTCATCTTCATGATCAAATGTGAGATCGCTCGAATTTCTAGAGCCATCAGCTTTATCTTCTTCAGCATCAGCAGCTTCATTCAGATCGAATGATAGTGCAGACCCTGCATCCTTTCTCGGCTTTGAGGACCTCTCTTCATCATGCTGCCAATTGGCTCGACGTTTTGCTGATTTCTCACAAAGAGATAGACTCAGTTTCCAGCCTCCACTTACCAAACTAGCGAGTTTCTTTTCATCAAGTGATACACCGTTTGATAAGAATTTGAGATTGTCTGGCAACCAACTTGCAGTTAAAATAAAAATAACATTCCCAAGACTGATTTCACGGCCATGGGAATCAGCAAGTCGACCTCTTTCCATTGCTCGCTTTATGTTTCCTCGAAGAACTACATCTGCTTCATCAATGTCTTCCAACATGATTACAGATAAGGGATTCCTCCTGACGGCCTCTGCTGTACGATCCAGTGCTGTTTTACCACGGAAGTTTACATCAGATTCTCCATCCTCCCGCCTTGCTCCAAGAGAAACTATTATCGGATTGGCTCCACACACTAGCTCTGAAAGAGCAGATGCTAATTTCTTCTTACCAAACCTGTCCGGACCTGTGAACAATAGCCAGATGTCACCCCTTGATCCAGCACCACGCTGTTTCCCGTTCCCCAATTTGCATTGAGACACCGTTGTAGCCAATGCAGATGCTGCATCCTGCTGCCACCATACCTTCTCAATAAGACCCTGGAATAGCTTCTTGAATGAGTCAGCACCAACTGAGCTCAGCGGTTTGTCACTCTGTAATTCATACAATTTATTCTGTGGTTCAGAATTAACACAGCCCAACAAGTCTTTAGTGAGCTTCTCATGGATTTTCTCTGGATTGCTCTCAGTCACCTTTGGCCGTCCAAGCGCAAGATCTGTCCTCACAGGGCTTCCAGGTGGTGTACCAATCTGTCCAGCTGGTTGGCTGGACAAAAGATTCGGGTTCAATTGTAAAGGTCCGCCAAGATTTTTATTCAAACTCAATTTAGGCTGGCAAGGTTGACGAGCAAGCAAGGTTGGATTGTATAAGCCCGTCATTGAGAAAGCTGGTTGAGCAGTTCTCTCAGAGCCAATACTTGACTGATGATGACCAGGATGAATCCGCAAGCATGTATCTTGCCATTTCTTTTGTAGTTCTAAGCTCTTGTGCTTCAAGAACATTTCTTGATCGTTAATCTGCATAAATGCACAATGATATCATAAATCAGCTCTTGAATTAAAAAAAAAACTTGCTCCAGCAAATGAGATCATCAATCATGAAGATATAGTTTTAGTTCGATTTCTTACTGCAGTCTGATCTTGAATCTTAAGATCACCCTCTTGAGATTTGGCATTTTTCAACCACAGCGGTAAACCTGCCCCTGTTTTTGACTCAGAAGAAGGTTTCTCCAGCTCTTTAGGTACGGCTTTTGCTAACTCTTGCTCATAATTCTGCATGCATTGAGGGCAACAGCGAAACCTTAAAGCAGGATCCAAGTTCTCAGAGAGATGTCTCGTTGCAGTAGTCGTCACAGTTTGAAACCCCTTCAAGGGGGATAAGGACTCAACGGAGCTGCTAAGAATTCCATTTGTCCCAAGCCTGGGAATCAAAGAAAGCAAGAGCAGAGGAATCATATCAAATTCCAAAATTAAGGATAAGTAAAGCAAATTTCTAAAGTAAAAGTAATATCTATCATCATATGATCAGCGAATCAGATAAAAATTAAGTAAGACCGATAGCTTTTCACTCAACAAACAAGACAGATTCCAGCGATAACTGTGCATGTAAGACTAAGAAATTTCCCAAAACTTCAAATTCCGCAAGTTTCTAAGCTGATGAGCATAACATCATGTATTCGAGAAAGAAATGCATAAGCCAACAAGAGATTTCGCACCTTGGAAACATCCCTGGAAGAGGTGCTCTAGCAGCAATTGGAACAACCTGCAGATCCCAATCCTTTTCCATAGAAGTATGATAAACTTGGCACCTCAAATACGTTTCACAAGTAGCAGTCCCGATCAACCAAACCCTTCCACCGCTACTACCCTCTCCAAACCTCGTCAAAAGTTTCCCCATCTCTGCCACCGTCGCCCGCCCTGCATCAGACATAAGCTGCTGTCTCTGCTGTTGAATCCCACCAGCAACACCAGCTGGAAAATTCACAGGCTGGTCAACCAGCCACTTCAAATCACCCAAATCAAGAATCACCCCTCCGCAATCCGTAATCCCCATCCGAGCCTCAATCAAACCGGCCAATTCAACAATCTTGGTGGGTATTTGAGGCTTATCTACGAACTCTTTCTCCAAATGGATCACTTGAACGTTCTTTAGCACTCCCTCAACTACTTCTTTACTCTCTATGCTCTTCAAGACCTCCTTAACAACCATCTCCGGTTCAGATTCCCCAACCAAAACAGGATTTCTCTTCTTAGTCCTCAACAGAATATCAAACACCCGCTTAACCTCAACATTCCTCTGCAGCTCACCAGATTGTGCTGCAGTCCCTTGTTGCAATCTTGGGTTCACGTACATATTCCGGTTCATTATTGGAGCAGGCACCGAAACAGCTCCAGGTGTCCGAAATCCCAATCCAATTGTGCTTTGATTAGCAGCAGAAGGACCAGAATTCGACGAAGAATTCAAAGACTGCTCAATTGTGGTCTTAACAGCAGGGCTCGAGAAACTAGCTTCCCTCATAACTCTACTCACACTCGGGTCATCAAGAATCGATATAATAAGCTGCTCAAGCTCCACTTTCACTGCTAACAAAGGCTGTTGTTGCTGTTCAGGACATCCTCTTCGTTGATGAGCCTGAGCTCGCTTCAAAGCCGCCATTAACGCATTAGAGATTGGTGGGTCGTGACCCGGACTAAGGTTCTGTGCAGTGGGGAGACGTTCAAGAGCAACACTGAAACAGAGTTCCAGAGCTCTGCACTGTAAAGGGTGTGAGGAATTGGGGTGAGATTTGATGCAAGCTTGTCGGAGAAACCCCGACGGCGAGGCCAAAAGCGTCGCCGCCACATGGAGTGGCGTGGTTTGACCGTGATTCCGGCGACTAGCTTCGGCGATTGAGTGATTCAGCACGCTTGCGGCTTCCGGGGTTAAGGTCTGCTGGATCGTGCTGAGTCCGGCTCTCATTTCCAACAAAACAAAGTTGCAACCTTTAGTCGTTTCCTTTAATGAATGAATCCAAAAACTCTGGTTCTAAGACACCAAAAGGATTGAGCGAATTGGGTTGGTTTCGGTTTCGTCGTTAAAGTGGATAAGTTGGCAGTATACCAAGGAAATGGTGTTCAGAAGCGAGAAACTCAGCGCAGAGTCCGTGAATGCTAACTAGAATTAGAAAATCAACCAGGCAAAACCAAAGAAAGGCCTTTTCTTTCCACTGGATATGAAAACAAACATCAAGAGAAGTAATAGAACTTAGCTTTTTTAAGTCTCTCAAATCCTTCTTCTTTCTATTGGGATCTATCCATCTATCTATCAAAGAGGTCTCTCTCTCTCTCTCTCTCTCTCTATTTTCTTCCTCTGTTTCTTGTTCTTTCTTTTCTCTCCAATCTCTCTTTCAACATTCTGTGTATGTGTCACACAAAAAGGCTAAATACTATAGAAGAATTCAACGCGAAAAGGAAAGATCAGATCCCCCTCCTTCACAAGAACCATCCCATTCTCTCTCTTCCTTTTCTCTCTCTACTTTCTTTCCCTATCTGATTCAGTAATCAAATATCCCAAAACAATATTCCCAGCAATGAAAATGGTTAAAAAGTCCAAACTATTAAAGTTTATTTTGAGAAGAGAAAAAAAAACAGACCACCTCCTACAAAAAGAAGAAAAGGAAAAAGAATACCGGGTCGGCCTATTACAGAGAAGAAACAACAAAACCCCAAGGTGGTCAAGCAAGTAAAAATCAGTTCTTGGGGCCACAGAACACAAAAGGCAAGCATTAGAATATTAAAAATGGATTACGAAAGCTGAGTGAGTGAGAGAGCGAGAAAGGACTTGTGGAGGAAAAGGTTCGTAAAGACGGTAGAATGAGCATGCAGGGATTTCTGGAAATTGCTTTTGTGGGCAGAGGCAATCTGCTCTGCTTTTTGTGTGCCATACAGATACTTTTTCGTTATCTCATGTACTGTAATATTCCTTTCTCTCCATTTTATGCAATTAAAGAGTGGGTTTCTTCCTCCGCTTCACTTTAAAAGCCTATTCATTAGGTGATGATCAAAATCAAATGGAGTGAAAGTAGTTTCCTTTTCATAAGATAGAGAGATTCATTAGTAGTCGTAGTGATTATCGTGAGGTAATTATTACTTTCAGCTTTTTCATCCCACTCTCTCCCCTTTCACACTACATGTTGACAACCTTTTAATTCTAAGAAGCTGAAACATTGGAACAACCTTCGAGTCCACGCTACCTAGTACCGCGTTGAACCACGCTCCATAGAGTTTATAAATTATGTAATATGTAATAATTTTCGTATTCGTATTCCTAATCCTAATCTAAAATTAATTTTTAATTAATTAACATATTTTCTAACTAATAATTTTTGTGTGTGATCTTTATATGTATACAGATTTTTTGTTTATTTTAAATTTTATAATATTTAATTAAAATATATAATTTATAACCCTTTTTATTTATTTAATTTGTATTTTAAAATATTTTATCATTAGAAAAGATGATAATTATTAGGAGTGATTATTACCCACTTTAATATGAAAGGAATATTTTAATTCCTTCTCTCTCCAACTTTTACTTAATTCCTATCTCTATGATTCTATTTTTTTATTTACTCCTATAATTTCCATGTTGAATGGTACCTCTTCTCTCTAGGTAAGGTTGCCTGTATCCATCCCTTTAATAAATAAGACTTACAAATTTTGAATGAATGAATGTTCCGTAACACTTCATGATTAGTCATTTTGTAAAAAATTGACAATATCTGATTGTGGATAATGACCTAAAAGTGATGTAGTATATTTCAATAAAATATAAGCAATAATTTATACATTATATACTTTAATACATGTAATCAATCTTTCCATTAATTAATAATTAGATACTAGTTAATAAATTTCTATATTAATTATACCCGTATTTTTCAAATTTGTTTTGCGAATATAGTGATTTTAAATTAAAATTTTAAAGATATTATTGACTATATAATTTGATTTCATCGTTGACTTTGCTTTTATTTGCATAATAAATCTAAATTCCATCCAATAGAATTGAAATTATAGTCAAAATTTAACGTTAAAACTTCAATATTTCTCATCCTTCTTTGTCCAAATTAAATGGTAGCCTAAAATAACAAAACAACAAAATATTTATAAACTTTGTCTACAATGATTAGATTCTCAGTAAAAGTGAACAATTTCGTGCCCTTCGACTTCAAGTAAAAGCAGAATATGAATGCGTAGACTATCATCATCCGCTGCTCTCTTTCTCTTTCTCGTAATGAAGTGCTATTATTCCTAACATCAACAAACAGGAACAGAGAAAAAAAAGGAGGAAGGAATCATTGTCACAATTTCTCCATATCGAATCATTGGGGTAACATTTGTAAGACGACTCGACTTGGTTTTCAAATGAAAGCTCGTTTGAACGAAGCCAAATCCTGTTGAGAAACTTCCAATACTTTGACCTTTTTTTTCTTTCTCAGTTTTCAGACTATGCATTTCCGTAAGCATCAAAAGGGTTCGCCTGAATTGGTTGAACAAGTCTAGAAAAAGAGTTGGTGGTGAACAAGGAAATTGGAATTTATGCTTAACTTGTTCCAAGAATTTCCCATACATACAGACCTGATTTTTTTCCAGATGGTAATCAGCGAGCCAAGCTTTGTTAAATGACTTTGCAAAAAGTTGTGACGTCTGATGATTAGTTAAATGGGTTGATTTAATTAAATCCCCTTTGATTAAGCCTGCACTTATTGGTACTATTTACTTTGTCAAAGTTGCAAGTCCTTTTCACCATAGGCGACATAAAGCTCATTTAATAGCATGGACAGATGGTCACCCCTGCATTTGGAAGCAATAGAGAGACGTTCTTAGCGTTTAGTGGGAATTTCGATTAGGTGGTATGGTAATCTTCTATTTAAAGCTTAATTAGATTTTGATAACCATTTTGTCTTTAAGTGAAGGAAGCATATTTAATTAATGCTCTGTAGGTCATCAGCTTCATTACCAACCAATTCCTAGCCGACAATTCAATTAATATTAACTTAACTCGGAAATTCTTCTCTTCTTCGCCATTAATTTTCCATTCACCAATTCGTAGAAACCATGGAAAAAGCAATAATTGCGACCGTCCTTATAATATCTACCATTGAAGTCGGTTGTTATGAGATTAATTAGATAGGCACACGTTAGGCCGTCCTAGTTTTTTATCAAGTCAGGGAAAACGTGACACGTGAAAATTGGATTTTTCATTTTTATTTTTCCTCAATGACTTTTTTCTTTTTCTTTTATATACAATTAAAAGAAAACTAATTCAATGATATCCAAGTAAAGCTATTGTTAATTACAATGCTATATAAATTTTTAAATCGTAATTTATGCTTTTCAAAATGGGATAAAACAAGATATTTATATTTAAATGAACCTTCCTTATTTTAAAGCCTAATCTACATTTGACTAATGATTCCTACAGTAGGAAATTGTCAACTTAATTATATAAGCTGCAGTCCGACTTTATAATACTGCCTGCACCAAAATTAAAATTCTTAAATATTATCTAATCCTTAATATAATTTAATATTGCGATTAGTTTCTAAGCCGGCCACTAATTTAACAATTCCCTATTAATTAATTACTTCCCAAAGAATGAGAACTCAGTATAATATCATCACATCAACCCACTAAGGTTAATAAAATCTGATTAAAAAATTCTTAAATTGTATGATCTCGTTGATATTTGGTTTTTATATTTTTAATCTAGCTCTTTAGCGAAGTCACAGTCAACAAGCGGCTTTCTTTGAAGATGGTGTCTGTTCGGAAAGTCAGAGAGGTTCGCTGATCGCTGGCGATTCAGCGATGCATGAGATCGAAGTTAATTAAACAAATTGTACAGAGAGTTGGGTCGCTGTTACTATGATGCATGAAATCGAAACTAAACTGTACATGTTAAGTTGGATTGCTGTCACATGATACGTGTGCAGTAGTCATCCTAAAAGGAAGCGTATGTCGTTAGTTCTGATATTATAGAAAATCAAACAACGCTGTAGATGAAGCTAATAGGCCTGTCTGGACCAAAATAAACTCGTTGAATAAATCAAACCATTGTTAATATTAAATGAGAAATTGAAAAGGAAAGGCATAATTTTTAATATCTAACTTAAGTGTTAAATATTTATTAAACATATAAAATGTATTAACGCCTACTTTCTATTTTGTAGGAGTAAGACTGCGTATTATCAAACCTCTTCAGACCCTGTTTCAATGCGAGACTTCAGACTGAGTGTGATGATGATAATGATTAATGACAACTTTTTTTTTTTGAGGTTATTAACGCCTACTTTCTATAGCGCTAAAGTTAAAATGTAAAACAAAATTTTGTTATTAACCGCAAATTTGTATTATTATGAAAAAATTATAATTGTTCTTATAAATTACTAAATCACAATAATTGTTGGATAAAATGACTCATTTCTCCCCTCTTTGGTCAAACAATAAAATGGTTTGCCTGAAAAGAAAATAGTAAGCGTAAGCATGAAAAATGTTGTTCCAATAATTTTGGTGGGCCCACGTAGGTAGTTTTAATGGTCAGGAATGCAGGATGGTTTTTCTAACCACGAGATGAATCATCTAAGATAATCACGACCGTTAGTTGCATTTCAAAACGGTCGCTCCGGTCCACACATTTTTTCCCGAGATATCGCGAGAAACTGAGAGGGACATAACTCAATGAGACAGAGGCGACGTGTCAAAGGTTGTAACCGGAGTGAAAGAGACTTTCGACTTTCCGCATTTATTGCACTTTCGCCGTATCTTTGCAGCCACTTGTCCGGGATTGTCCCCGTCAAAAACGGAATATATCAAAACTGCCATTCCTTTTGACCACAACGTTTCCTTGTTAAAAATTGTATATCATTCATTTTAATTTTCAGGGAAGCCTTAATAATGTAATATTAAACTATTAGTTATAAAAGAGACTCCTTATGAATACTCTTTTTCTATATTCTATTTTGAGCTAATTACCAAATTTAAATCCTAAAACATAATACCATAATTATAGGTGATGTCATGCTGGTCATATCTTTTTCTTCCAAATTTCAAAATCATCATATAAAGGAACCCTTTTTTCCCCTAATCTAATCATCATCGCCTGATCCTATAATTTTTAAAAGAGAATTTACACAAATACTCGTTATAAAAAGCTGGTGTTGCTTTGTAGCTGGTTCCTTAATCAGGGAAAAGCATTTCTCCACTATAACCAATTTGCCTTTTCAATTAATTCCCTCTCCATCCCCACCAATAATAGAGGAACAATGATTCCAAAAAGAAACCCTTTTTTCATCCTCAAGTAAGGATTGCTTAGATCAACCATCAATTGTGTTCTCATTTGCAAACATCTCTCTCCCCCCATGCTTATTTCCTTCATGAAATGCAAAGGAAATTGCTTGACTTGAATTAAAAAAAAGCAATAGCTAGCTCTCTTTTTTCCCACTGAGGCTGAGCTAAAATTGAAATCAGTATCAATATCAATCTACGGATTATAGAAAGATGAAAGCTTCTCTCTCACAAAGGCTAATTGATGGTATATCATGAGACAAAAGGGTTCATCATTCTTTTCGCTAGTGCAAGCCAAACCCCACCTCAAAGAAAGCCTTTTTAACCATTTGAATGTATAGAATATACACATGAATTGAGAAAAAAGGTACGGGAACAATCATGGCCATAGAAGGTCAAAATTTAAGCAAAGCACATAACAACAAATCACTCACAGCTGGGGGGAGAATTAAGAGCCACCCCTCCTATATATCTCAAAAAAAGGTTTTGGTAGCTTCTTACACTCAAAGCAATTAGACTTTTGAGCACCCCCTTTACCTTACCCCCTCTCCACCTTTTTGATACTTCCCCTTTTAGTTTAGAATAAAGGAAAGTGGTCTTGCTTTTCGTTGAGAGTAAATTCGGCAAAGAGAAAGCACCAATCAAGCAAAAGGTGACCCCTTTTTACACACAAGAATTATACCATCATTTAACCACAACAAAAAGTTTGAATGTGATGTTCAATGATCCAACACCAAAAAAAGAAAACAACAACAATAAGAAATAATAGATAAAAGGATAATATTCATACATTTATTTGAATCAATGTCATATAAAAAGAGTTAGTCCCCTCCTTTTAAGGTATTAAAGCAAGACTTTATAGCCACATATTTTAATCTTATTACGGTAGCATATACATCTTTATCAAACCGAATTAATTTCATTTTATTGGTAAATAAAATTAACCCAAAGAATTTCCAAAATGATAAATGGGAATGGGAGCACCGCCCCATCAAAGAAGTCTTCTTTTTTAAACTTGTCCACTCGTTTCTGTTGAAAGTCACAGTTAGAAGATGCCAAATTCCCATGTCAAAAGGCTTCGTTTTGAGAAAACATGCCATCTTTAATTTAATTCCTTTTCCTTCTCACAAAAAGCTAAACGATTTAGGTAAGTTTTTGTGAACACTCTGAGGCTTCCTAACAATATATAGAATATCCAACGCAAAAGAGGGAGAGCAAAAAAGCCACTTTTTCTCCACCAGCTAGTGTGGAAATCTGGCTTTTGAGGCACTAGTAACTTATACTTTACACACAAGCATTCGACTTTTCAAAGCGAAAACAAGCCATGAAAAAAGGTTTCCAAGAATGACTTAGACCTTTTGGATGCACATGTGAAAGCAAGACATGCCTACTCGAGACGCTCAAACTTTTTTATCAGCACGAGCACAGTTGTTGAATGCCTAATGGATTAAACAAGACCTCAAAAAGTGTTTTTAAAAGCTAAGACATTGGATGAACCAAATTTTCAAAAGTCCTATGACCTACTTTTGGTATGCCCCAATGAGTGATCGAGTCCATGACCATCTTCTTATGCATGCCATGTTAGTAATTAAAATTCCTCGAATCGACTCAAATGTTGTGTAATTTTTCTTTCTTTTAATTTTTAAATATAAGTCTCTGAAGGAAAGCAAGCTTATCTAGTTCTTACGTACGGAAATGAAAACATCAAAAAATATATATTTTTTAAAAAAATTATTAAACCCCATGTTCAGGATCAGGAGAACCCACGTACTCTCAAGTCTCAACCACAACCATAAATGTTCTTATGCATCATGTACTATCATTTACTCATACTCGTACTCTATTTAACTTTCAACGAAAACAAACTATTAGGTGGCTGATCGATTCAATGGCACGGGACCTCAGGCAAGACAAGAGAATCACTTTTTGCATTAGTTCTTATCATCTCAATAAATGTTGTGGGCCCAAATACTTCCTTACCCTCCGATTCTCTTATATCTATTCCCTGAATCTTAGTCTTGTATGCCACATCTTAATCTTTAACGCGTATCACCAACTTGCACGGACCTCGCTACAACTTGGCCGGCTATTCAATCAACACGGTTTTTTAATCGTTTTATCATGTCAATATATTTAAGTTAAGCACAGGTTTTATTTTAATTAATAATCCATTCATTAGAAGTATGGAAGATCTAAACGTTTATATAACTTCGTTTCCTGAGAGCAAGCACAAGTTGTTAAGAGCTTATAATTGAAGTAGCTTCAAACCCAATTTCAACTTAAATATTGTCCTTATTTTCCCATACGATCTTAAGTGGCAAATTTTAAAATCTATGCAATGGGTGCATGTGAAGGCCAAAAAGTGCGTTACCCTTGTAAATATATTTGGTGGGAGACGAGGATGCCTTTGGTGTGAAGTTTCTGAATAAAGAAGAGGTAAAAGTAAGTTAAAGAGTTTGCTTGCTTTTGTTTGTATGTCACGAAGAATATATAATGGATTGGTTCAGAGTTCAGGGTGATTCATTTGCCCTTGGTCAGTATGTCAGCTTTCTTCGTATGGGAATCCTAATCTTCCTTAAGATTCATCTTAATCATCCATCTTGAGATTATTATCTAACCTCAAAGCAAATAATTATAATGGTAATAATTCAAGATGGATTGATCTTATCCATATGGAGAGTTATGATTGTCTAAAATATTTGGACTGCAACAAATTAGCGATTGTTAATATACTTAATCAGCAAGTTCGAGTGATCCGAAGTAATTCTTAAAAATTTTGTATTCTAAGTCATGAATTTATGAGAATGATCAAATATTAGAATTTTTATAATTTAATTTAAAATTTTAAAATTAATTAAATTGAACACGTTAGTTAATATTAAATTATTAATAATTTATGAATTATTGTGTGTATTAAAAATTTCTCTATTATATTATAAAATAAATATATATTGTGAGATGTTACTTTCTATTTTCAATTAATCAAACATGTAACTTAGAGATATTCCCAATTTGATTCCAATATCATTTTGTCTCAAAACAGTAGTGATTAATCATTACCATGAGCTCGAAAGAGTTGAAAGTTTCTTACTTGTTTTTGTTGCAATGATGGTCTTACGTGACACACACATCTCTAGGATTAGCTAGTTTGCTTAATTTGCTAACCACACTTAATTATTTCCTAACCTTTCTAAGAGCAAAATTAACCACAACTTTCCTTGGCTTTGAATCAAATGTGTCAAAGGGAACTTTCACTCACTAAAAGTTATCAGTTCTCTTTTTATATCTACCCTACTCCTAGGATGCAAAGTGGTGGGAAATTGTCTTCAAAACCCTAATTGATGTGCACTAACACAATGACTTTGTATTATTGTATGCATTGCATATCAATTTTTAATGAATTTTGAAAGGCTTTAGATTCTCTGAAAGCATGAAGTATAAAGACAAACACAAGATGACATTTGTTCAGGTAAAGTTAAAGGGCACAGAGGCACAGATGATGCAACCAAAAGATGGAATAGAAATAAAGAAAGATACCACATATGATCATAATATTTAACTATGGACACCAAATGTGATGCCTACAGCACCAAAAGCCTGACATGAAGGAGGACCCAATTCTTGCAGTACACAGTAACCCAGAAATTAGACAAAATAATGAAGAAAATTTTCAAGAACTTGGATTTCTTTTGCATGAGAAAGTGAGGAAAAACCCAAGTCCAAAAGGTGAGAAATGGTCTATGGCTATGAGCAACGGTTCAAAAAGCTGTCCAACCAGAAGTTGTTCATTGTGATTCAGAGAAACAAGTGAAGCATCGCACATATGCCAAGGACAAAACATCTTTGAACAACTTTATACAGAAATATTGAAAAGGATGAGTTGCACAAGTGCACATGTGGACAGTAAAAGAAAAGATAATAATGCACGTAGTACAATAGTACCTCACTGAAACATTTCTTTCACCATCATCATGCCTAAGCATTTGCTGCCCACGACACAAGCCTGCCATGCTCTTGGCTTGATCTCTTTCTTTGCCTTGTTATTAAAAGTTGGAATGGAATGGCTTAACTGCTCATTGGAATTTTAATTTTCCACTTTTGCCTCATTAAATGACTCTGAAGTTTCAAAGAGAAAAAACACAGTAGGGAGGAGGTAGAGACACAGGCCACCATTTATTACAAAAAGTTGCATTGTTTGCTTGTTTGTCCAATAACGTGCAACCCCCGACATCGACGCCGAATCTTGAGTAGAACACACAATTCAGATAGGTGAAATATTGACTTTCTTAACTTTCAGGGTTTGGTATAGTTTTGCTGCAGAATCATTTCCCAGGTTTACTATGTATTAAGTTGGAATGTCTCGTACCAATGCATGGCAGGCATGAAATTGGTACGCCTATTACCCTACTTAGCTGGGCCAGAAAAATTCCAGGCCTATTTGGTTCAACTCTTAGGGTCAAAAGAGACGACTTTTACGAGCTTGTGCGTTGGTTATGGTTTGTTTTCATGGCCTGTTAAGACTCTCCCAACTACCTTTACGCCTCTTCCATTCACACCAACTGATCGAAGATGTCAGGACTCAGGACTGCTGCTTGATTATTTCTGAAAATGAATGACAATTAGTTTTCATGCAAATTGTTTTTCTCATGGTCTAAGGATCTATTTCTGTCCATTTCACAGTTTGTCACTCATGGAAACAGCAAGTCACAGGCAACATAGTCAAAAGAAAATTCACACGCGAGTGGCGAGGCAAATGTTGCACACACAAGTTGATTCTCGCTTGATTTTTTTCTGAATACGATTGCTTATGGTGAGCACTCTAGTTTGTTGCTAATTAGATTTAAAATAAATGTTTATTACTGAATTATGTTAGCTTTACTTACATGGGTTCAGAGCTATATCCATTGTCCTTGGGAGTAGGTGGAATGTGGGACTTGTTTTGGCATCCAAATAAAGGTAGACTAAACCAGGCAAGCTATGGCAGAAGACATGGAGACAGTTCAATAGAACATGAGAACAAAAATTAAATAAATAAAAAAAAAACTGCGAAAAGAATTGACTACTATTGTCTGAATGCCTCATACCATTGTAGAAAAGATGAAAAACCTGAAATAAAATGACAGCGATAGTTTCATGATTAACTTGTTGAACGTCCCTGACAATTACATCAGAAAGGTTTTCGTAGTCTAGGTGGGAATGAATAACAGATCTGTCATTAAGTGGAAGGAATTCTAGTCGGTTGCTTTTAGCAGACAATCTTTGACAGGAGTCATTTCACTAGGGCAGGTCCATATCTGAGTGAACAGATGTCAAAATAACAATTTACTAAAGATAGGAAGTTCTCTGAAATCATTCACAATGACAGTTTCAGGTTTTGGCAGTGTTCAGATATTTAATGTTTAAATGGTGAAGTGAGCAAAGACACCGCTCCATTCGTCCCTCTCAGGTGATGTATATGTACAGTCAAGAACGAAACTTCTAAATTGTTAACGTCATGATTGTTTATGTATTGTCATTGTAAAGAGTTCTGATCGAATATTTCCGAGTGCTTTCACCAATTAGGACGTAATAGACATATTCTGTTCAAATCATGTGGCCTCATTTAAGGAAACCCGTTGGCGATACAGCTTCAGTTACACGTTTCTCATCACTTCAATAGAATCCTTAAACGGATTGTTGCAAGAAAAGCATCAAAATTCAAAATTCTATCTTAGAAAGTACACGTTCTTGCATTCACTTGCGGACTGAGTGCTATTCTTTTTGTGTACCATTTCGTTCGAAAGTCTCCCCCAGGGAACAAGACATGAGGGTGCCGATGAGTTCACTTGGGAATAACTTGGATCACCAACAACAGAGGACTCACTCATCATCTCAGCACCAACCCTCCACCCCCATTACCATCCTGCTGCTCCTGCAACTGCTACTCCTGCAGAAAATAACAATCTGTGGTTAAACTAGCTTTATTTAAAGGTTGCCTAATGCGTCGGTGTACATGGAATTCTGATGGAGGAGATAGTACCTTTCAAATTTTCTGATCATAGAACCCCTGGTTCAACGACAGCATGCTGCAACAACAAATGTCAAGAATAGGATAGATCATCTATGGAAGATGTTCCCACTGATTTCAACAACAAACTAATACTAGAGGTTCCGATCCACAAGTGGGTTTCTGACAGAGAGATTCAGTACCTTAATCTGTGTTCTGTTATATGTGTATGTGATGTGCACATATCCATCACTGGCCTCGATTACTGCTGGATATGAGAATTCCATCCCTGGCGTATCTTCCAGAGTAAGTACATCATGCCATGAGTCACCATCATCACTGGACACACAAACTTTAAGCACACCTCTTGAGATTGTATTATAAGCAAGTACGAGACGGCCATCCTTTAGTTTTACCCCATCGATGCCTATTCATGAATGCATATTGTCAATAGTAGCGAATGCATAAGCAAGAGGAGACAGGAGACATACAAGAACAAAAAGAAAATAAAAATCAATGTAAAATTCAGGTGATTGACTTTATATTCAGTATCCAGTAAGGAAACTTGATGTCAAAGGAGCATTAGTTGTAACACCATTTGATTCAGCAAGCACGGTTTAACCACTAGGTTGAGTTTAACCTGAATTTGGGTTAGGGAGTTCAGTGGTAATTGCATACTCCCAGTCAACACCGCCATCAAAGGATTCAGAGATGCAAACTTTACCAATGTCAGTAAACGGTCTCAGTAAAACACGCAATGTTCCTTTTGCGGTCATAAAGGGGACCGGTTGAATCACACTGAGAGATCGATTTCTAATATAGATTGGGCCATGCTTTCTCCATGACCTGCCTGCATCCGCTGTAACCTGATTCATAATTCAGAAATAAGCTAGACATCCATTTTCTTGAAAAGGTATAGTTTAACTACTCATTTAGTTGACTTGTAACCTCCATCCATGAACCCCAGGAATTCCAGCTCTCAACAGATGATCCACAAAGTAGGAGACCATTATCAAGCAAGATAGGCTGTAGAGGGATTTCAGACATTTCACGAAAATCGTAGAGAGCTCCATACTTGAAATAATTTAATGTACAAAATAATATTTTCAAGCAACCTTGTTCTTAGACGGTCCTAATATACCAGGAGGAAGTTGTTCTCTATTTGTCCAGGTAACACCATGATCATAAGATCGCTTCATGCATCCACTCCATCTGAAATGTAATATGCCAACAGTTGGAAGTTAAGGGATTACAAAGTTCTAATATCCATGTTAAACAAATGAAAGATATCAAAGTACATGAATGTACATATGCAACTATATAAAGTCATATCTAAAATGTTCACATAAAGATTGACAAGTGAAATGTCCATCGCAACAGATGCAACAAATTGTAATAACAATGCTCCAAGATTAAGGTGCACGTAGAGTTCAACCGAATACCATACAAATGATTTATTAAAATGATAAATTTAGAATAGATTTCAGCTCAAGCAATCTCTAAATGCACTGGTTTAGATTAGCGTTTGGCACAAAATACTTTTAATATCTTTATACTGGCAGATGTGCCAGATTTAGCCAGATCAGAGTCGTAGCAATTCTTGTGCCAGCATTTCACCTTAGGGATTAGTGAGATGGGATACTATCAAAGGAAGAGCTGCTTATTGATTAGAGATTACTTCAAATTCTGTTATCTTAAAGATAAGAAAACCAACCCTACTGTTTTCTTGTCTATACAGAAACGAGAAGAGGCAGGAGCGTAGGGAAATAATAAAATGGAGCACTATAGAAGGCATCCATGACTGTCAAGAGATCATAACTCATAATAATCTAGCGGATCAAGAACTGCCATACCTTCAAGATTTTTCAATCTTATATAAGAAATGAATAGAGAACTTCAAACAAAGAATTCAATAACTAATGGGACTTGCAAACTTGTAATGTATCCCGTAACATAAAAAAGGGAAACATTAGAACATTTGATGATAGGTAATATCAGTAGAGACTGTATTATTTACGTAATGAGCAAGGTACAGCAATCCAATAGAATATCTATACTTCTCAGATAATGAATAATAATCCCTCCCCACTATACAGATTCCTCTATATGCATTTCCCCGTACCTCCCCTCTACAATCTCTCTCCATAACTAACTCATAACAACCTAGTCTATGTGGCATTTTGCCCCCTTCCCCATCTTACCTCTATAGATGTAGGTTTGGATGGGCTTAGTGGGCTAATTGCTTGCACTAACAGGCTGGTTGCATGGAATGGTACTAACAGTTCCCTCCTCAATTAACACCTTGTCCTCAAGGTGAATGGAAGGGAATTGTCCCTTGATGAATTCTTCATCCTCCCAATTTGCCTCCTCTGCTGGTTTGTCCCTCCACCGAATAAGCCACTGAAAGATACTGCTACCTTTGGACTTGGAAATGCGGGAAGCTAAGATTGCTTCAGGTTCAGCCAAGTCTCCCTGATCTATCTCCAGCCCTTTGGGAAAGGTATGCTCCACTGAATAGTTGCCTAAGGCTTTCTTCAGCTGAGAAACATGGAAGACCGGATGAACCTTGGCTGAAGGAGGAAGTTGTAGCTTGTAAGCAATCATTCCCACCTTTCCAATTATCTTGAAAGGCCCATAGTATCTTGCTGACAACTTAGGACAGATCCTCCTAGCTACCGTGGGCTGTCTATGGGGCCTTAATTTAACAAAAACCAAGTCGCCCACCTGAAATTGCACCTCCCTTATGTGGATATCAGCAGATTTCTTCATCATGGATTGTGCTCTTACTGGGCTGTGCTTTAGTTGTCTTAATGCTTAATCTCTATCAACTAAAGCTAAAGCCACAGATTCTACTTGAGTTTCTCCTGAGTAAAATGTAGCAAGGTTGGTGGAAGACGACCATACATCACTCCGCCCAGTCGAAACATGATAGTTTGTATTATACCAGTATTCAGCCCATGCCAACCAAATAGACCAACCCTTAGGTTGCTCCGAAGTGAAGCAATGAAGATAAGTTTTTTTATAACTATTGATCACCTCAGTTTGCCCATCCGTTTGAGGATGGTAAGAAGAACTCATCTTCAATGCCGTCCCTTGCAACTTGAACAACTCCTTCCAAAAGTTGCTAGTAAAGAGTGGATCTCTATCACATATGATAGAACTAGGAACTCCATGTAATCTCACTATGTCTCGGGTGAATGTTTCAGCCACACTCTTAGCTGTATAGGGATGTTTAAGAAGTGAGAAGTGGGCATACTTAGACAAACAATCAATCACCACCAATATCACCTCATAACCGTGAGATTTAGGAAGGCCTGTGATAAAATCCATGGAAACCTCCTCCCAAATTAGCTGAGGGATAGGTAAGGGATGCAAAAGACCAGCTGGAGACATTGCCATGTATTTATGCTTTTGATAAGTGACACATTCCCACACAAACTTCTGAATAGAAGACCTCATTCCCAACCAGAATAGTCCACCAGCTAACCTTTTGTAGGTTTTTAGGAAACCAGAATGTCCCCCTAAAGGTGAGGCATGATACTCATGTAGGAATTTAGGGAGTAACACCGAAGTAGATGAGAGAACCAATCTGTTTTTGTAAAACAGTAAGCCATCTCTGGTGTGGAAATCAGGTTTGGAAGTGGAATCTTCTTTGAGTGCTGCCATAATTGAATTTAACTTGGAGTCCTCTTTGATTTCCCTTCGAACCACATCCATGTCAAGCCAAAATGGAGCTAAGATTGCAGAAAATAGTAACTTGTCACCATCAACCCTTGAAAGAGAGTCTGCTGCCCCATTTTGCTTCCCCGGTTTATAAATAACTTCGAAATCCAGCTCCAACAGTTTTGCTTGCCAACACTGTTGGTTTATGGAAGGAATGCGCTGATCCAACAAATGTTTCAAGCTTTTATGGTCAGTATAGACCTTGAAATGCCTTCCAATCAGAAAGTGTTTCCAATGTTGAATAGCCATCACTATTGCCATCACCTCTTTCTCATAGACTGACTTAGAGTAAGTTGATTCAGCAAAAGCTTTGCCGAAAAATGCCAATGGACGACCCTCTTGAATGAGGACTGCCCCTAACCCTCTTCTAGAAGCATCACACTCAAGAGAAAACTCCTTGGAGAAATCAGGTAAGGCTAAGACTGGAGCTGAGGTAATCTTCTTCTGTAGCTCCTCAAATGCCAATTGGGCTTCTTTTCCCCAACTGAAATTGTCTTTTCTTGTAAGATCAGTAAGAGGTTTAGCAATTTTCCCATAATCTTGGACAAACTTACAATAGTATCCTGTAAGTCCTAGGAATCCACCCACTCCTTTGACATTCTTAGGAATGGGTGAATCCAAGATGCTCTTGATTTTTGAAGGATCCATTGCTACACCTTTATAGGATATAATGTGGATCAAATACTCCACCGATTGTTGTCCAAAAATACACTTCTTCTAATTTGCTCTCAGCTGATTATCCAATAACAATTGCAACACACAAGTTAAATGTTCTAAGTGTTGATTCCAATCTGCATTGTAAACAAGGATGTCATCAAAGAAAACTAGGACGAACTTCCGTAATAGAGGCTTGAAAATTGATTTCATGGTGGATTGAAATGTAGCAGGGGCATTCATGAGATCGAAAGGCATCACTAGGTACTCATAATGTCCCTCATGTGTCCGAAATCCGGTTTTATAAATGTCCTCCTCCCTAACTCTGATATGATAAAAACCCGACCTTAAATCCACCTTAGAAAAATATCTAGCCCCATGTAACTCTTCCATCAGCTCATCCACTACTGGAATACGAAATTTGTCCGGAATGGTGAGCTTATTTAGAGTTCGGTAGTCGATGCACATCCGCCATGACGTGTCCTTTTTAACAAGAATAACCGGAGTAGAAAAGGGACTAATACTTGGCCTTATAACTCCAATGTTCAATAAATTCTGAATCTGCTTCTCAATCTCATCCTTATGATGGTGTGCATACCTATATGGACGAATGTTCACTGGTTCTGCCCCTTCCTTCAAATTAATTGCATGGTCATGTTCCCTTTTAGGTGGTAGCCCTTTTATTTCCTAGAAAACTGGCCCAAATCTGCCTAAGATAGCCCTCAATTTCTCTGGTTGATTTTCATCTAAGTTTCCCACTTGATCAGATAAGGTTCTGCCCATTCTCAAAGACCACAACAGCCCTTCAACTTCCAACTCTTGATGCTTCAAAATCTGTTGTAGTCCATGGGAAGAGGAGGTGTGGATGTTGATTCCCTGCAAGGTTACTTCAATCCCCTTTCGATCAAATGTCATACACATATTCTTCCAATCAACCTTCACTACCCCCAATGTTTCAAGCCATGCTACCCCCAAAATCAGATCAGGCCCTCCTGTATCAAATACATAGGCATTCACCCGAAACTCCTCCTCATTCAGTTCTAACTTAATTTCCTTGCAAACCCCTTGTGAAAAGGAACGATGCCCATCCCCCAACCTCACTCCAAACGTTCTTGTTGATGTCACAGTTAGGTTCATAGCTTGAACCAATCTCCTAGACACAAAATTGTGACTAGCACCACTATCTACCATAATAACAACTAGCATTTCATTAAGCTTACCTATTAAAACCATCGATCTTGGGGATGAGGACTGATCCCTCTCTAGTTCCCTGAACTCCACCACATTACACACTAATTCCCAATCTTCCTGTTGCTCTCCTTCCATCAATGCCTCCTGACTGTGCTCTCCAACCTCGGCTTCGTCCCCCTGCCAAATTATCAACTTATATTCTTTATCTGGGCAACGTGGAGAGGCTCGAAGGTTTGTCCACATTTAAAACACAAGCCCTTCGCCCTCCTTTCCATCAACTGATCATAAGTCAAGTTACGTGTTCCCCTCCACTTAGAATTTCTTGTTCAGTGACCATCAGCGGTGGGACCTCTCTGTTTGTTGGGCGGCTCCTTTACTTCATTTTTTATGTTTCCCACTACATGGTTTAGTTGAGCTGGACGATACGTATTGAAGTGTCCAGTTTGGTGCCCAAAATTTGAATGGAAACCATCGGTTTTTCTCCTCATCACGCCTTCACCAATCAGTTCTCTCTCAACCTTCCTTGCAACAGAGATGAGCCGGACGGACTCGGGTCGGGAGGTCGGGGGTACGCACACGGTTCTTCACTTCCTCACGCAACCCTCCCAGGAAACAACTCATATACCATTCGTCTAGAAAATGACCAATCTGTAGTGCTACCTTCTCAAATTCATCGATATACTCGTCCACCGAACCACATTGGGAGACCGACTTCAGTTGTTCAATTGGGTCACCTTCGTCCTTCCCTTCATAACGTTCAAAAAAGGAACGTTTGAATCTCTCCCACGTCATACGTGGGTCGAATTCCCGAAGATTCATAAACCAATATAGCGTCGACCCCTCCATGCATATCTGGACCATCGGCAAACGCAACTCATGTGGAATCTTGTGAATCATGAAGTATGATTCAGCTCGTGTAACCCAAGCAAATGGGTCGTTTCCATGGAATATGAGTAGTTCGACCCAACGGGCTACGTTCCTATATTCTTCCCATGCATGTTCTGTGGCCACCGAAGGAACGTGGTCACTCTGTAGGCGATGCCCAGCTCCCATCTATCCACTTGTGGGCCTGTCGTTACCGGCGGTAATCGAGGAGAAGTGTGTGGGTCAGTCGCCACCTGCTGAGGATGACGCATTATGGGTAAACGTCGATGGTTCTTCTTGTTCACCCACTTTCTGCTTCTGCGAATTTCTAGCCATCAAGAATTGAAATCCGTCCTTCATTTCCGACTGTAGCAGACTTTGTGATTTGGCCAGCGTCTCCACATTGGTCATCAAGGAACTCAACTGTGATCGAAGATCCTTCAACGTGGCATCGTGCGACTTCACCATTGCCTCTTGGGCCGACAATGATGACTCTCGTCTCCTGAGAGACGCTTCTACAGCAGACACTCTAGCCTCCATACGTGTTTGCATACAACCTCTACCCGCTTGGTCTCTCAATAAAAGCACCAATTGATAGGGAATATCAGTAGAGACTGTATTATTTACGTAATGAGCAAGGTACAGCAGTAGTATACCTCCTGAAAGATGGCTTCCAAGCCAATAGAATATCTATACTTCTCAATGAATAATAATCCCTCCCCACTATACAGATTCCTCTATATGCATTTCCCCGTACCTCCCCTCTACAATCTCTCTCCATAACTAACTCATAACAACCTAGTCTATGTGGCATTTGCCCCCTTCCCCATCTTACCCCTACGGATGTAGATTTGGATGGGCTTAGTGGGCTGATTGCTAGCACTAACAGGCTGGTTGCATTGAGTGGTACTAACATCTGATGACCTATTTGATCCGGAAGAGATTAAAAGAAATGAAGAGGTTGACAGAAAAATATTCAAGACTTGAAATTACTTAAATGAAGAGGTTGACAGAAAAAATTCAAGACTTGAAATTACTTTTGAACTTCTTCACCAACTTTATAGAACAATAGCAACTCTTCTGATGGTAGCTTGAATAGTACAGGGTTCCACATGGGAACATCTGGTTGTTCATCAGCAATAATGGGCGATTGCCAATAACCATCCTGCCGAAAAAAATGCCACTTATGAAGTAAATCTTCTAAAGTTTCAAAGTAAATACAAACTAGAACCTTGAACCTTCACGCTCCGATACTAGGTAATGCCGCACAAGAGCAGTCATATCATCCATCCTCATTATTCAATTTCAGGGCAATGGAAGTCGAGTTACCTTGTACCTCTGCAGCCAAATTTTCACATCAGGTGCTCCCTCAAACGAGCCCCCAAAGTATGCAACCAGAAAGTGATTTTTCTCCAACTGCATGAACTCACCTTACGGTAAATTTCTGTAGCCAAAGAAAATGGTCACAAACTACAGAACAATTCATATGGTTGACCGGATTGCACACCTCAACAATGGTAGACGCATGACAGCTATTAAATGGAGCAGAATTTGCAGGAAATGTGAATTCTTCCTTCAATATCCCCCAAATGGAATGATAACTTCTCATGCTTGGATTCTCACTTAAAATGGTCGAACTATTTTTACGCAGTCCAGCAACTTTCCTGAAGAGTTCCCAACACATCCTTTAGACTATCATGTTGTAGCAAAGTATATACATAAAGATATCATGTGAAAGGAGCCGTTTAAGGAAGTCTAGTCACTTTGAAGATAGACAGGTCAAATCAAACTCAATTAGTAGGCAAAAGAGGAGGAAGAGAAAAATTCTAAAGCAGCTTGTGAGGTACATAGAACCTGGTGAGATTAAGATCATGAGGAGGAAGCCACTGAGGTTGGGCCTGCAGTGTGGTGTTGTGGTTCAAGAAGACACGATTAAACTTGTAGCTGCATCCAAATCCAGCAAGACGGCTATGAAGATGAGAGAAATGAGACACTGACAACAGAGAAAAGATCCCCAACAGCAACCCTAAGAAGATGAAGACAACGCTCCTGGATGGTTGCCAGTCATCCATTGAGTAGTAACATACAATGATTATTGAATTAACCCAGAACAGTCCAATGGACAGAAACCACTTGACATAAACTATTTCCTCTAACAACAGAAACAAGAATAACAAAAGGGTACAAACGTGTTAAACCCTTGTGGGAAAATTTGTTTTTAATTGATCTGAATCCTAACCAAGTACTTTGTGTGCCCGACTGTATAGTTTAGAAATGGTCAATGATGATTAAAAGAACATATATTAACATCGCATAACAGAGAAGCAACAGTACCTAACAGACCAACGCCATGGAAACAAGGAACCCACAGAGAGAGCGAGAGTGAGAGAGAGAAAATGGATTAATTAAAGGCAAGTTGCATAGTTAAAGTTGTTAAGTACAAAAATTAGTATAAGTTGCATTATCCATATTTAGTCAATGACAGAAAGAGAGTCAAAGTTGCAGTTCAACTGGGCTCTAGCTCTAGGCCCTTGGTTGCATCCCATGAGCGTTTAGTTTCATTTTTCTCGAAAACGCTTAAATTTTATTGCTTTGGCTTCTCTTTAGTGTTCTGTGGACCAAAAACGATTGAATCTTCTATCAATTAGGGTATACATAACTGAAAAAATCGAATCTTTTGGAGCGGTAACAATTTCTTATCAACAATTTCCATAATAATGTGCTTTCAAAGCCAATAAGAAATGAAACGAAGGGAAGGCCTTTGCTAATGATGAATTTAACTAAAAACAATCCAATCGCTGTAATTTGCTCTCGTCAAGGAGTTTCTGTGAGTTGACATTTCCTTGGTCACTAAAAGTCTTCTGGGGGTTTAAAGAAAGTTGAAGTTCCATGTCCGCAAGGAGAATTTAGTTTTGTGTATAACAAACTATTAGTTAACCCATAGGCCTTTTAGCAACCGAAAGCTTCCAAAACCCTAGGGTACAGAAGTCTGGGGTTTAAGAAAACAGGGTTTATAATCAATTCTAATTCGCCACTCTTAATCCATACCAAAAAGAAGAAATGGGCTTTCATGGATTCTCAAAATGGTTGAGTCCCATCGTAACATTAGCACTTGCAGCTTTTTCTGCCTCCGCTGCCATATCTCGTACTCTCTGTTTCTTTATCTATTGTTGGATATATTAAGGTTTCTGCTCTACAGCTGGTTATTTGTGTTGAACTCAACCCTTGCTCTTACAGTTTATTTTTGCAGGAAAAAATCGAAAGAATTGGATTCAAGGGTCGAGGAGCTTCAGAGTTCACTCCGTTCCTCTTTGCAAAAATGTTCTGCTGAACGACAAGGTCGAATTCGAGCACAGCAGGTATGGTTTGCCTAGTATTTAACATTCTATCCTGTGCTTTTCCTTGTCTCGTGGCCTAGGAATCAGCGTTTATCGTTCATATTGTTATATTATGTCTCTAGTGTCATATTGTATCTTTACCACTTCATTTTTTAGGCCTTAAGGAAGGAATTAGCGCAGTCCAAATCCGAGAGTGTGGAGCAGACTTCTTATCCCATGACGCCCATTGGCGTTGTTCAGTCCTGCTTCAGTACAAGGTAAATTGAAATGCCACATTTTGGTGCAAAAGCATTAATTGACTTTTGATAATATAGCTAATCCCGTGGTTCTTCTAAGTTGAATCAATTTATGCTGTGGAGTTCAAAACAGCACCTTTTATGAGATAACACTATTTCAGTGGATATCAATGAGCATCAGTGTTGTTTAGATATAAGTATCCATGAATGATGATCGTGCAGTTTGATGGTTGTCCTGGGTATAAGAACACAGTAAGTTTCTGATTGTTGACTTCGTTAATACAGATTCTACTAAACCGTAGATTTATTAAACTACAGTTCTTTCATGCATAACTACTACAGCACCCTTGTTTGTCCAAAGAACTTGTATCTTTCATTACACAACTTCAAATGTTTCTTCAATTAGCACATCATTTTTAATGAATGCAATTGTTGATGATCCTTTACACTGACTAATTGGTTGTTTAATACTCTGTATGTGAATAATCTACTTGATTATCTATACAGAAATGGGACTCCAAGGCAACCTTTGTTGGTACCTCTAGCAAGGGCATGTTTAGTCTTCAATCCAACTCGGGTTCCCACTGCATCCCTTGAGGGTCTTGCAGACTATACTCATTGTTGGATCATCTATGTCTTCCACTTGAACACAGATTTGGAAAAGTTATGGAGGCAACCGACTAGATCAAAGTTCAAGGCAAAGGTGTGTTCTGCTCCAGTAAATATTGTGTAGTTAGACAGTGATTGCAAGTTCCATCTTATGCAAAATTCTTGAAAACCATGGCTGGATGCATAGGTCAGAGTGCCAAGATTGAAAGGCAGGAGGATAGGAGTCTTCGCAACACGGTCTCCTCATCGCCCATGTCCTATTGGGTTGACTGTTGCAAAGGTTGAGTGATATTATCATGATTTACTCTATTTTATGAACAACTTGTTCAAATACAGAAGATCTTTGTGATTGCAGTCAGGTATACATAGAATGGTAACGATAAATCTTTTGGTGATAAGTATGAACTAAGATCTGTTCACTTCCTACTGTTAACAAATTACAATATGCACGAATGCATTTGCGAATATGGTTTCCCATGTAGTAAATAGGCATGTCCATTTGAGAAATTAAGAATTTAGTTCCAACAAGCTCTTTTTGTTTACATAAAAGAAATTACCACCCCTGTGATAGAAAAATGACCCTTTTGTGTATAACTAAGTACTCAAATCATTTGTTTCTTTTAGGTGGAGGCAATTCACGGGAATATCGTTCTACTTTCCGGTGTGGATCTTGTTGATGGAACTGTACGTTCCCCCATTTACTGCCTTCTCTAGCTGCACTGCAAATAATTCCTTGCTTTCTTCTTGTTCATTAAGCCTTATTTTAACTGAGTGCAACAGCCAATACTGGATGTCAAACCTTATCTTCCATACTGCGACAGCATTCCAGGAGCTGCAGTGCCTAAGTGGGTGATGGTAAATACCTTTTTATGTACTGATTTGAGTCCCGCTTGCACTTTTGAACTTAATCTACTGCATATGAATCTGCCATCATCAATAGTCTCTCAGTGATGAAGTCAAAAGAATGACTGAACAGATATAATACCTAAAATGCTACTTAATCATAATGTTTGCACAGATGGACGATATGCTAGCAGTGGCTTCGGTTAGCTTTTCGGATGACTTCCCAACAGCAATCACCAACTGTTGGAAATCGGTAGTAAGTGCTCTTATATATATGCTTGATTTAGCTTCTGAATGGCTGTTTCGTCTTAGTTTTTTTCCATCCAGAAATAACATATTTTTGCTTCTTGTCCGTTGACGTTTTCAAGTTCTGAAAGATTATCACACTGTCAGGGGATATTTGTGTTCATTAACAGTTGTGGACTCTGCTCGTATTCTTGCCTAGGAAAAGAAATCACTATATGCATCTCCCCAAGAATTCCAGTGCTTGGTCAAGGAAGTACTTTCGTGGGATATTCGATCAGTGTCTCAAAGAACACAACCACATGATGCCATCTTTCCTGAGAGAAATGGTGAGACCAAGACATCAGAATCAGATGGTGCCCCAGATTCAGATAGCCATCACTCAGAAGAAGAAGAAGCAGAAACTGAAACGGGTTTACACCCCTCCGACAAAGTAATTTATCATCTAATATTGGAAGGCATTGATGTATCCTACAGAATTGAGTCCAGTGGTAAAGTAGTTGTAGAGAAAGCCATGGTTTCTTCTAACACTCCTCCAGGAAGCCACAAACGTTGCAATTACTTAATGTGGAAAGATGGGCTTTCAGTTGGGCTTTGAATGGATTATTTTGATTTAATTTAGTTTAATAATATCTGTCGTAAAAATTAATTAATTAGTTAATTAGTTAGTTAGTTTTTATATTTATTTATTTATTTTTATTTTTACTTACAAGGTATCTTAAGAGGGTTCTAATTATAGAAATATATTTTAAAATTATTCATACTTAAATTAATTTCTGTTCAAATCATATAGGTCTTTTATAGAAAGTAAAATTTTGACTTTAAATTTTAAATAATTATAAACATAAGAACAAATTGAATTTACGATTTTACTTAAATCAAGAAAGCTTCCTACCATCTTAACTGTAGCCTCATTTAATCCATCAGGGAGAATGATTAGATTAGATGAAAAGTCATTGTTCCCCGTACTCGCTGTTGTCTTGTTTTGATTTTCTGATTATGACAATCCACTGATTCATTAAGTGATAATATTTGTTAATTATTGCGATAAATCATTAATAATACTACCGCACGACAATTCTTATTCAAGACTTGGAATTGGAAGCTTCCCAACTTTTTCACCGGTGTGGGCCCGCTAACGAAAGAATGGTCATTACGGGCATCAACGGCAGACTCTTTGATTTCCAATGTTGCCCCTGTTTGTGAAGAGAAACTACCAAATTGCAAACATGATCTAGGTGGAAGTCACATCACGTGTTTTACGATCATGCGAGTCATTCCAAAGTGGAGGCCAGGAAAGGAATTGCGACTGTTCAAAGCAAAGTATGACTTCAAAGTTTTGACATTGCACAATATAACTTAAGCACAGAGAATAATTTTTTTTTTCTTAATTGAGGTAGCAAAAAAATTAGCTAAATTTTATATTACGTACTTCTAGAATATCTCGTGACATTCTTTAATGGAATGTTATTAGTATTAATATTTAAAAATCAAACCTGAAGTTAAATCGATAAGAGGTTTAAGATTAAAATTTTTAATTAAAATTAGTTTGTTATAAAATCGGGTAAAGATTAAATAAAATTTAAAATACAATTAAAGAGATTTTCCTTATATCGAAGTTTTGAAATTTAATTAAAAATCATTAAATAAAATTAGCTAATTTATTTTAATTTTTAATTTACAAAATTAATCAATCAATTAATAAATTAATCGATTTTAAAAATAATAGTTATTAAAATAAACCAAATCTAAAAGTTAAAAACTAAATTAAAAATTAGACGATTTAAAATTTTAAACCTAAATGTAATAAGTTAATTGAGTTTTTAATTATTGATTATTATTATTATCGCTGTCGTATATTTTACTATTAAAATACTTTTTATTTTTAAAATTTAAAAAATATATCTTTTTTTCCTAGTTGCCTTGAGAGTGAATTATATACAGTTAGGCCATAAATATAACAGTTGAGAAGGTGTCATCCTATCTGCATTCATAAATAGCGAGTTAGTAGTCAATGGGATTTTAGTATTATATCAACAATTCATTTCATCCTCTTATTTTTCATTTCATCGAAAGTATACATTCATATTCAAAATTCTTTCAAGTGTTTGCTTCTACTACTCTGTGCTCGATAGTGACACGGTTGATACTTTTTATCTTGTGTAGCCGGCCAACCATGGCAGTCCAGACATGAAAGCTGGGCATGTCGTTGATGACTTATATCTACCGGAGTGCTATGGAGTTACAGTCTGGAGTGAGTTAATGAGAGGCCATACCTTGACCTGGTATCTGCTGGCTAGAAAAGTCGGTTAACATTTATATATACACCAACACCATTCTTCAGAATCGCAATCTGTTCTCGACTACCCCTTTTGTCCTTATTCAGCGACAGTTGCACAATTTTAAATATGCCAAAGTGATGGAATTTGTCACATCAAAAGCTTGGATAATATATATATATATATGGGGTTTGAGTTTGATATATAATAAATAATTACGTAAACAAATCCTAACGTCTTTTCTCATGACACGCCTGGACAATATATATATATATATATAGTTAGACCACCCTTAAATGATGCCATCTCTTACCATATTTTGATATGGAGATATCCTTCATTAAAAATGTTAAAATTAGAATCACACGACTAAATATGTATTTTCATTTTATTTAAAAATGTGATTATTATTCAATAAAATACCATAAATGAAAATTTTAACCATATATTCTCACCATCTCATTCGTCTTATATTGTAGCCATAATACTAAACTCAACCACATCAAAATCCTAAACTACTTTTTTTCACTTAATCTCATTTACTGCTCTGGTGCACAAAGCTTCCTGTTATGAGAAAATTAGGATAGAGTCATCAAAACTTGAATATATAACCTTTCAATCACAAAAGAGTAATTTTACGGATTACTCAAAAACTTAACCTCATTTTAAAACACAAACATTTAAAATATAATTCTTAAGATATTTTTATTTCTTTCTTAAAAAAGATATGTTTATTTCTATTTCTATTTTTATTTTATTTTCAAATTTAGTAAAAGAACTTGTTTTTGGTTTTAATTTCTTCCGATTTTCAAAATTTATAAAACCATAAAAAGTAGTTTTTATATAACTTTATTTATTTTGAACTAAATATATATTATTTAATTATTTAATATGTTAAATTTTAATAAAACTTATGAATAATTTAATTTAATATTGTATATTTAGTTCATTAAAATTAATAATTAATAAAAATCATGAATAATTTAATTTGCTTGATAATTTTAAATTAAATAATTTAAAATTATTAATAAATATAATTAAATTTAAATATTTTCAAAATATATATTTTAAATAAAATTAAAATTGCAATTATAATATATTTAAAATAAATATTGATTTCAAATTATTGATTTCAATAATTTTATTAATAAATATTATATAAGAGATTAAAATAAATTTATTTAATTAAAATAATTTATCTTTAAGTTTTATTTAATATATAAGGATACAATTACATTAATATGAACAACTAAACAGATTTTTTTATTCAAAAGAAAATATAAAGACTTAAAAGAAAATTAAAGCTAAAACAGAAAATAAGTGGTTTGTTATTTTGTTTATGATATTGTGAAGCATAAAAGGCTTGCAACTTCCTTCTTTTGTTATTTCTCCCAAAAAAAAAAAAGATTTTGTTTATGATCTAAATTCGACCGTTGATGTCTAAAAAGAAGTTGTTTGTTACCAAAATATCTTCTGTACAGAGCAAGTATTCGTATTCGCGTATCTAGGCTTAAGATTCTGCTTTAAAGAAGTCCAGTTTCGTAATTTTAGAAGACCCGTGAGGGCAAGAACAAACCCCACACGAGACCACATTATCGTATCTTTCACTCTCTCCTTCCTGCACGCCCCTTATTTTTGACTCACATCACACGCCACATTTTCACGTGTACAACTTATTTTGTAATTAATTTTTGTATTTTTTGACGTTACGAAGATGATAAAGGCCTCGACCCCGTAACGCATTATCGAAGAAGATCACAACTTTGAACTCCGATTTCTCCTCCTCCTCCTCCTAGCCTTCATTTGTCTGCGATCTCCGACGTTTGTTGTTCGGAGATTTCTTTTTTTTTTCTTCTCATTGTTTGTATTTTGATTGGGGATTAAGGGGGAGGAGAGCACAAAAAAGAGAAGAGAAACAAATGGACTCTCCGCCGACACCAAGTGGGGAATCGACGGCCAGGATGGTGACGCCGAGATTGTCAATGATAGAGTCGTTTCGCGGGTGCGGTTTGTCGGCGGTCCGAATTAACAGGGAGTACATTAAGAGCAGAATAATGATGCCCAAGCACCTCCGTCTCGCTATGATCCATTCAATCCAGTCAAAGGACGTTGATGCCGGAGCCGATAAGTATTTTAAAAGTGGAGAACTTACAGGCGGCGAAGACCCCCCCGAAGGCCCCATGGTGGTTTTTATTAATTCTAAAAGTGGTGGTCGCCATGGTCCTGAACTCAAGGAGCGGCTTAAGCAATTAATGGGAGAGGAACAGGTTTTTAAATTTTGTGAAATATTGCTTTTATTTATATACTTGTTTCATTTGTTTCCTATATGTATATTTTTTTTTCTAATGGCTTTTTACACGGTTCTGTTTGTAATATAGTGGGTTGGTTTTGTTTTCGTTAAAGACTCGTTTTTAATGTCAATTTGATGTTAAGTAGTAGGTTTTAATTCATTAGGATAATTCTTATTGGTGCCAAACGTACCAAGTCGAGAAATTTATTATGGATTCTATGAGGGCATTGGGATTATAACTCCATGGGTTTCACGTTGTTTAGGGGATACCTTACGTTCTTTGGATTGAAGACATGCGATCGTCAAGTCACGGTGATCGTGTGTTTAGGAAGTTGTCTGTGTTTTATATCGTCTGGTTTGGTTTTGTGGGAAAAAAATTGGTCTTTAGAATTCGACATGATTTGTGGCACAGGTTTTTGACCTATCAGAGGTGAAGCCTCCTGAATTTGTCCAATATGGATTGGGCTGTCTTGAAAAGCTGGCTAGCCGCGGGGATGAATGTGCCAAAGAAGTTCGTGAAAAGATGAGAATCATGGTATTTCAATAACTTTGCTTTTCTTGATCCAATAGATTATGATTATAATGAGATGCTTTGTGTCAAATGTTGGATGTTTGAGCTTTATGGGGAATCAATAATACTCATATATGATGACTGATTGGAGCAGGTTGCAGGAGGTGATGGTACTGTTGGTTGGGTGCTAGGAACTCTCCAAGAACTTCACACTCAGGGTCGTGAGCCTGTTCCTCCCGTAGGAGTCATTCCTCTTGGGACTGGAAACGATCTGTCAAGGAGTTTTGGCTGGGTAAACTTGGTATTCAGATTAAATGTTCTACTTCTGACGTCTGACTTGTCTAATTCAGTCAGGTTTGTTTTCTCTCTTCAGGGTGGTTCATTCCCCTTTGTATGGAAATCTGCTATCAAACGGTCTCTTATGAGGGCAATATCTGGTCGAGTCTGCCGTTTAGATAGGTAAGAGTTCCACCTTTTTGAGAATTAGTGTTAAACTAGTGAAATATAATATGAAAATGATTAGCTAAAGCAAAATATATGTCAGTATTTATTTTGAGGGTCCTAGATATGTTAACATTTTCTTTTTGATGTTGTCCTTGGGCCTCAGATCCGTTCTGTTTTCCTTTTCTTGAACCAGCCAATCAGGGAGCAATTTTTGTCCTTTGGCTGGTGGTCAAGTCTCGGTACACATTAGCTCTTAAGATTGATTCCTTTCGTCGACTTTTGACGTATTCTTGTATTTCTTTGTTCAGTTTGACATTGATGATTTCTCAATTAGTGTTACTGCTTTCTTTAAATGATTCCTTTGTATAACTTTTTAGTAATTTGTTTCCTCTTCTGTTTGTTATGCAAAAAGATCTTTACATTTTGACCAGGATAACAAATACTTGGTACAACTGTATTTTAACTTTGGCTATTCTATTTAGTTGGACAGCATGTCAAAAAGTATTATTGTATATTAAAAACTACTCCTTAATGATGCAGTTGGAAAATTCTTGTGTCAATGCCTCATGGAGAAGTCGTCAATCCTCCGTACTCCCTGAAACAAATCGAATCTTGTTCACTTGAACAGGTTTATGATGCAGTCTATATCAGCTTTCACAAATTTTATCAATTAGCTGATATTTCAAGCTTCCTTTAGATGTTGATACTAAACATTTTTGTTTGACTGCAGGTTTTGGATGTTGAGGGGGAGTTGCCTGAGAAAATGACATGCTACGAAGGAGTGTTCTATAATTACTTTAGTGTAGGTATGCTGTTATGAACTCTAAAAATGGTAGCTAAATCGTGCTGATATTTCACTGACTTGGTGCTTTGGGATTTCTACTGTTTCCTTGAATTCCAAATTCTTATCAATTACTATTGCATCATCAACTACAACAAAAATCTGTGCCAGAGAATATGTTGCCTTATTCTTTACTGCTTTTCTCTCTTGATTTTATCATTTCTTTTTGTCGAGGAAGTTGAACTTGGAGTAATCATCTTATTAATTTAGAACATTGATCTCCACTTTATTTCTCTAACTCATTGGATTATTACTTGTCTTGGGTGTTGTTGTCCATTCATTCTATTAAGCTGTTAGTAAATGAAGGTGGGCTATCATGATACGTAAATCTATTTCCAAAATCCTTACACACTTCAAGAAGCTTTTGAATAGTTGGTCATACTTAAAATTTAATTTTACATAACCAGCTGTATTAAATGAAATTTTATTCGGTACTAATTCTGCTTTGTTAATAATGAGTCTTTACATTTTTCCGTGGAAGGCTTGAACGTTTTTTATTACATGCAGGAATGGATGCCCAAGTTGCATATGGCTTCCATCATTTACGCAATGAAAAACCTTACCTTGCACAAGGTCCTATATCAAATAAGGTAATTTTGAAATTTCATATTACCTTCGACAGTTAACTTGCCCTTTCTGTGTCGTTAGACTGCAGTTTTTCTCTAAATTTTCTTATCTTATCCTGTCTTTTATGGATTTTTATAAGCTTGTTAAATTCTGATTTATGGGGCTGAGCAGTTCAGCACCATTTTACTAAATTACAGTCTAGGCATAACTAATTGTGTTAATTTTACTAAATCTGCGTATTATGATGTATGAAGCTCATGTTTCCTATTTAAGTTGAGATATAACCAAAAGGATGCACCGGTGACATACAAATTGAATCATGCACAAGGAATGGATTAGGTTTTACTATTGGATTACTCTAGGTTGTACCATGCTCTACTGTACTTATTAGATACATTAGTCATTGTGGTAAAACAAATGTTGTACAAAAAAAAAAACCTGCCACTTGAAATTGATATTCATGCATTTTTATCCTTCAATCAAGCCAAAATTGCTACTTTTATTGATTTCTCATATTTAGACTATCTTTAACATAATTACTGGATGAAATGCCTCTTGACACATTTGACGCTTTTGAACCCTTAATTAACTGTTTGATTGTGGTATGATGAAATAATTTATTTATCTGTTGTTACAGCTGATATACTCTACTTACAGTTGCAGTCAAGGGTGGTTTCTCACACCTTGCATAAATGATCCGGGTTTGAGGCAAGCATCTTCTTTGTGATTCTTTTGGATTTAGAAGGGGGTTGGGAGGGTGTTATCAATTGTTTAGCAATAAAGAAACTGCTTTCCTGTCACCAAAATGTTGTTAGGGTTTTGCTAATTTTGACACCTCCGGGTTTGAGGCAAGTCATCTTCTTTGTGATTGTTTTGGATTTAGAGGGTTGGGAGGGTGTTATCAATTGTTTAGCAATAAAGAAACTGCTTTCCTGTCACCAAAAATGTTGTTAGGCTTTGCTAATTTGGACACCAACTTTCCATTAACTATCATCATACTCTGGTATCTCTGGTGTATCCTCTTTATCTGTCTTACCTTTCCTCATGCATCTCAATGTCGTTTAACTGGTAAGAGGGAAAAGAATAGGATCTATGATGATGAAGTGGAATTGCCTCTATCATTTTCACGAAAAGTTGGACGTATCTTTGGTGTCATTTGTTTGTTGGAAGCTTATCCTTGCATCCTACTGTTTTCACATGGTGGTGTTCAGGTTCTTTTCCATATTTATTTTCTAAAACCAAATTTTCTTTTGTAGGGGCCTCAAAAATATACTGAGGTTATATGTCAAAAAGGTTAATTGCTCAGAATGGGAGCGGATTCCTGTTCCCAAGAGGTATTCTTTGACCTGTGAAATTTTCTCTGAGATGCATAAAGCTCTGAGTAATGATTTTTTATCATTGTTTATTAAATTCCTATTGCTCTTCTTTTTTCTTCTCTTTTTGGACTCCCTTTAGTGTGAGGGCAATTGTTGCTTTAAATCTTCACAATTATGGAAGTGGAAGAAATCCTTGGGGTAACCCAACGCCCGATTATATGGAAAAGGTATCAAATCTCTATGCATTGATGTTGTCGTCGCTGTTGACCTTTTCCTTATTCCTGTATTCAGTGTGACCTGTGAGATGTAGGTTCTGTGCTCACAGAGAGCAGAAACTTGTCAAACTTTGTCAATGAGATAGTGTTAAAGCATGATGTTAATTCTCTAAGTTCCTCTCCTATTTCTCAGAGAGGCTTTGTTGAGGCCCATGCCGATGATGGTCTCCTGGAGATTTTCGGCTTGAAGCAAGGATGGCACACATCTTTTGTTATGGTCGAACTGATATCTGCCAAGCACATAGCCCAGGTACTGCAATTGTTCCAGATCAAATTTTTACTGGTGGTAACAATTTCTCCAATATGCAAAGACTTTTACGAAGTTACAGAATAAAACTTGACGAGTTCACTCATTGTTTCATTTATTTATTTCAGGCTGCAGCAATCCGATTGGAGTTTAGGGGTGGAGACTGGAAAGATGCATATATGCAGATGGATGGCGAACCCTGGAAACAGCCCATGGACAAGGACTACTCTTCATTTGTGGAAATTAAGAGAGTGCCTCACCAATCACTGATGATAAGTGGAGAGTAGAATAATGACATTAATTACCGTTTGGACATAGATTGAATTTGTTAATAGTTGATCTTCCCTTGTGGTTGAGCGCGAGGCATAGGTTGGATTGATTGTATAATATCATATTTTCTGTCAGGCTACTCTACCTATTGGCATTTGATGTAAGAAAGCCATCGGTACACTTTTTTGCCATATAAATTTTAGTCCCCAAACAACCTCCCACAAGCAATTCGTTTGGACGTATGTGTTCCAGGCTTCCGTTTTTTCATTAATTCCAAATTAGTAACTATACTTGAGAGGTATGGCAGATCAAGAATGTATTGTCCAGAGCAAATCACAAGAAACTATGGCAAGCACTAAATTCCAGATACTGTAACACAAAACTCATTTGTGTTCCTCAAAGATTTGAACTCTTTCTGCTTCTTTCCCATTTGAGAGCCTACTTAACTCTCTTTGAGAGTCAAGAGGGTTAAAGTGACACATTTTCTTATACAAAAGACATGGAATATTCACTTCTTTGGAGCTAACATTCTCAAAGGGGTAGGATTGTGGAATAGTAACTGCAATCTCAGCCAAAGTGGGCTAATATTCTATGGAGTAGTATCAGTTTATAAACAGTGCTGGGCGATAGGAAAGTGACGAATCTGAAAGTTTATGGAGGCAGGCGATGTTTATGGGGCATTTTGGTGGAGAGCTGGTCCCGATGCACACGTCCCCTTGATATGAATTGTCTACCAACTGGGAAGCAATGGGTCTAACCCCATTTTGGTTCTTTCTGGTTTCTGCGTACTGATTCATGACTCAGCTTCCACATATATCGTATCCGAATTACTAAAAAAGTTGAAAGCAGATCTATCACCTATGTTGTATTCATACTTCTTCTTGTTGTGTAGACAGTACATGATTCCGAACCCTTCGGAGCATATTAAAGAATACCAGAAAAGAATTAAAGAAATGAAGTAAAATAGCTAAGAAACAACTTCTTTCTGTGGTCTGAGTTTTTGTAAATTATTTGTTAAAAGCACACAGGACTTGAAGAAATGATCTGAAGTAAAGAAAAAGCAAAAGGGCTTTGCAGTGCCATCCAGCTTAATCTAATCTTTGGGTTGCATATCTTACTCTCAATGGAAGAGCATTCCCTTTTCTTAAGATCATGCCCTTTTCTTCTCAGCTTCAATCATTCAAATCTTTGGGTTGCATATCCTACACTCAGTGGAAGAGCATGCCCTTTTATTAAGATCATGCCCTTTTCTTCTCAGCTTCAATCTTTCATTCGGCTTTTCTTTTCCTTTGTCCTTATATCTCCAAGTTGAATCTCTTTAGACTCATCATTGCTGCTTTTAAATTATTGTTTACATCTACCAGTTTTGGATATCAAAAACTATTTTACTCGTTAAACAATTAATGGAGAAATGCACACAAGAAAAGGAAAATAGATCACATGAAAATTGTTTTATAGAATGAAAATGTGCGTCAGATAATGTATTTTACAGAGCTTCATGGACATATAACCATTCGCCGCATCTATATTACACAGTTTAAAGGATGTATTTTGGAGTCGAAAATTGGAAATCGAAACTTGACGTCTGAATGAAGAAAGAACAGAAGAGTTGGACCTCTACAACGCGCAAAAGGAATATAGCTTATTCCGTTCACATCCGGAACAAGAACATCCTTTCATGTCAATGTCGACATGCCATTATCTAGACATAAAAGGTGAAAAAATATGCTTCCAATGATGCTCTTCCTTGAATTTTGATGACTATGTTGGGTGCCACCTATATATCTAATCCCCTTTTTGATTATGCAGAACTCTTATCAAGATGTAGATCCTTTTTTCCTTAACGTGCAATGAATGATATGAATCTCTACTATTCTATATCATAGTCAGTAGTTTCTTCTCTTCCGGAAAATGTACAGGTCACTAACTTCAGAAAATACATACGATTGCATTTCATCACCAATGTATGCAAGTGTTAAAACTTGATTGTGTTTACATACGATTGGTAGTTTCTTTAGTTAAGAGGATCTTGTTCTCTCACCGTTCTTTGATGGGAATTGGCCTCTTTGATTTGTTGTGAATCGGGGTCTCTACCAAGTAGAGTCTGCCAAGATTGATTTTGAATATTTGTTGCTTTTTCCTGGCAAGGCACATGCGACTTTATAGTCAGTTTTGGACCACATCATATATTTTGTGACTTCATGGGGTCCGATGTTTCAGGTAAAGAACCAAAACCTATGCCTTTTTTTTTTTTTCTTTTCATAATTTAGCTTTCAAAGGTAAAAAATATATGGCATCAACGACTAGTGCAATTTCGCTTGAAAATCCTTTAAAGTCATTACAAACATCATTCTTGTTGTAGACTTTTCATATTTCTATATTCTAATCTCATCAAATTACGTGTCTTGCGGTGACTAACAAAGCAATCGTCGTGAACGAAAGAAGTCACAAGTCAGTACATTAATCTAAAGTTTTATTAAATACTTCTAAGTAATGTTTTGAAAATTATATCGGAAATTAAACCGACAAGATATAAAGTTTAAGGTTTAAAAGTGTGATTAGTATTAGATCTTTATAAAATCAATATATAATAAAAATTAAACAAAATTAAAGAATTTGAAGAAGGAGATTATTTTATTTATTAAAAAGTAGAAGTTTAATTACTGTTAAATAAAAGTTAATTGTTTTATTTAAGTTTATAAAATTTGATTAATTTATAAAACTGACTTATTAATTAATAAATCAATCAATTTTAATAATAAAGTTTATTAAGGTAAATCCAATAGAAAATTAGAAACCAAATTAGAAATTAATCGATTCATAATTTATACGATTAAGCAATTAAAATGGTTAAAGTTTTAAATCATTGCTTTTAGGTTCTATTTGTTCATTTTAACTTATATAATGGAGAGTTAATTCAATAGATCAAATTTATAGAAGAAAAATATATCTTGTCTCTTGCATGTATTTTAAGAGGGGTGTAGAGACATAATTTTGAAGGGAGATGATGAAACTAGTGCCCTTAATAATACACATATGAATAATTACTTTGCAGATTCTTCTTTGAACAATCATTTGATTACAGCTTTTTATACTAATCTATCTTTATTAACTGAATGCTCATTATTTAATTAACTACTATATGGTCCACCATCCACCTATGTGCGTGATGTCGAGGTGGCTTATTGATCCACTTAAATAGTGCCACTCTCTCCTCTGCACCATTAAATTTATGTGAAGGAAAGCTGAAACAGATAACAACAACTCATAAATGCTTCCAATCTTGTTCAAGATTGCAATGACTCTATACACATGCTGGGTGCTCTTAATGCCAAAGGCTGAAACAACTAATATCACCTGCTCATACTTGGAGGAGACGAACATCGTTCTCAAAAAAGTTCAACCAATAAGATCTCCATCAATCATATTTGCTCCTATTTCTCTAAGCTGCTTATGTTTCTTCTGTTTTCTTCACGTCCAAGTAGTTTGATTATAAAAATTCAACTGTCTACTTTTAAGTTGCGGTGCAGGGGATTCGGCCAAATGTTCTAGTCAGGCCTGTAGTTTTCACAATGATTAATCACCATTAATTACTATGCTAACTATCAATATCAGCGTTCCTGCTAATTTTCGAATTAATCATTTGCTGATCGAGGAACAGCCAGGTAAAGAGTGTTGCGTGACCATGTGTCGAGTTTTAAGTTGTAAATTCTAATTATTAATTTAAACACTATGAATGTGTACGTACTTTTTAAAAGGTTCTTCGATTTCATATTTCTCTGCACACATATCCATTAATACCTACCCCGATACGTATTTTTTAAATTAGAAGAAACTGGTTTATGTGAATTTCAGCAACAAAGAAAATGCTTTGGTTTCCAATGTGGATTTTTAGAATTTGTTGAAATTTATGAACTCAATATAGTTTTACTTAGTACCTAAAATCAACCAAATTAGATACCTTAGCTCTTATCTAAATAAAGTATTAGTTAGTATGCACAAATGAAATTTTAAAAATAAAACATTAGGATAATTATTCAACTAACTTCAAAATTATATGACTTTAATTAGATTAGATATTATTTTTATTGGCTAAGTTCTTAACTCTAGTTTTAATTTAGTTAAAATTAGATATTCAAATCAGACAATGGGACCTTTGTCATTTTATACATGTTAAAAACAATTTAAATTTATTCATTTTTATAAAGTTACGTGCAATAATTAATCAGCTACCAAAATGGGTTTAAACTGTTTAATCCAAGCGACTCAATTATAACCTGTGAACAGAAAAAAAAAAAAAAACTTTTATGTGCTCAACTAATAAAAAGTCAACACGCAATACTTGCTGGATGAGGTAACCTTTTAATTCCCTAGCGAAGTCCAATAGATTATGTCAATTTTACTATTCTACATGAATCGTGGCATCTTTAAATGCTTTTCCATAAGATCATTGATACATAAAAATAAGTTAAAAGGATACGCCATTCAATCAATACAACAAATAATTAAAAGCAACAATCTCAGATATCATCCAAGTAGGGAACAATTGCTCAATGTTATAACCTTTTTTCTTCACATTCCAACATTATGCCACTCAATTATGTGATCTAACGGTGAATCATGTTCCTTTTTCACGTAGACTCATGTTATTAGGTGTACCCCTTCACTTATTATAAGTGAAGTTAGTACAGCTGGCCAATTCTCTCTCCAGTCAAGTGTCTTATCCATTATCTTGTTTTTTTTTTTATAATTAGGATTAATATTACTAGGGTTAAGCATTGTTGTCCATTATTAATATAATTTTTTTCAAAAAATGAAATGAGTAGTGATTAGCACAAGAGAAGCTAAAAAGTTGTTTGGACAATGGGGAGAGCAGCCATGAATCAATCATGATCATGGTCACCCCACTTCATATACTATATGCTGAAACAACCTTAGGAAAATATGAAGGTGTAGTGGGATTCCCACTTCAACAAAGTATTAGTTTAATTAAGTTCCATGGATCAACGCATAAAAAAGATGATGTGAGGTTTAGTGTTTACTATGATCAATCATTCCACCTGCGATTACGTAGATTCCACCGAATATTTGATAAACTTATCCGTATATGACACTAAATGAACTAGAAAGTGCATCGAACAAGTTCTAACGTTAATTGAAGTTGGTACAAACATGGTACCTCCAATATTATCTTCCACTGTAATAGAATCTTCACTTGGAAGTTGGAACTTATTTAATCAAGTTTTAAGCTACCCATCACGTGTAAACTCCCCTGATTGCATCTTTAACTGACATTTCTGGTCGATAGAATCAATAACACTACCTGATATTCGATTGCCAAATTGATGAGAATACATAGTGCTAAACTACCAACATTTTGGTCCGTACATACCTGAAATATGATTACAATATCATAAAAAAAGATGTGCAATGAAGTTACGGAATCTGAAGTCACCTTGGATGCCAAAGTTGTGACTTGAAAAGGATAATGTGGTAAAAGTAAAACATCACAAAATTGTAATGAAAGGTCGTAAGGAATTAATTAGTGTTAAGTAACCAATTAAAAGGAAGAGAGAAACGTATGGTAAACTAAACCAATAAAATATTAAGATAAGTGGGATTTGGTTAGGATTTGTTTGTCAGTATATATTCCATTGGCTCAATTTTTTTTAATCCAATAAACTATCAAATCCAAAGAGTAATAAGATAAATCATATTCTTAGTGGAAACATTGACAACACTAACTACAATATAATTATGTGGAGATAGAGAAGCATCGTATGGAGACGATAGCCAATTGTCCTTGGCGTGTACGTTAGGTGGTGGAAATATGACAAGAAGGGACCCATACAAACTCATTATCTGGGCGGGACAGCGGACTCCTTAAATTCTGTAAAATTAAACCTTTTTTTTTACAAGAAAACAAGTAATGATAAAGGAAAATTAAAACATTATTAAGTATGATCATGATATAAAGATGTGATTATTCAAAATCCTTATCATGGTATTGTAATTTTATTTACAATCCAATAAGTATTAAATAAAATATCTTTTCTGCTATATTCAAACCTTAACTTGCAGCATCAATAAAACATTTCGAGTTACTTTACATTTGCACACGCAATGAAGGGTTAAAGGTGATCAGCCAGCCTTGGGTTGGGTCCCTTTCTGTTTCTCAACTTTAGACCTACAGATAGTAGGGTTTGCGTAAGCTTAATGAGTACTTGCCAAGTTCGATTACATACATAAAACTGTCATTACTGGGGAGGCAAAACGGGGGTGGCAGGCAAGGCATGAACTAGTGGAGGGTCCTAATTCCTCTTTGGTCCCATTCTCAAAACTCTCGATGATCTATGAGTTTTGTACGAGTGACGTGAATCATAGGAATTGTCAGGAATTTTACATCGAACAATTATAAAGGCATTTAAGAATTTATAATAGTGTGCAAACTTTTTTCTTTTGAGCTAACTTTTGGAGATGAGTTAAGTACTTAAATATAGATCGTAGTCATTTGTTTGATAATTTGGAGCGCTTTTTATATATTCCTTTATCAATAATACGCCCATCGACGTCAAATGCTCGAATTGAGGGGTGTGCAGAATCCCATATCGGATAGTTATAAGAGCATTAAACAATTTATAATAGTATGCAAACCTCCTACTTTTAAGCTAACTTTTAGGGATAAGTTAGGAGTCTCTCTCAGTCCAGAACAAGACTGGACATATTAAGTAAAGGGACAAATTGATTTGACTTTGATACCATATTAAAAATGCCTAATTCATCCCAAAAATTAACTCAAGAATAAGAAATTTGCCTACTATTATAAATTATTTAAAGCTCTTATAGCTTATAGCTGTTGGACGTGAGATTCTTGATAGAAATTGCGACCATTGTTTCAAGTACGGTTCTGAAATTTTTTTGACGAGCTCGGTAAAACTATCTGCCACCCGAAATGCGGCTTAGTGACACAGAATTACGTGGATAGCTAAGTACATCTAAACTAAAGTAGTCAATAGCTTGTCGACTTGTAACCAGCTAGGTATTGCATTTTTAGTTTCTTTTTGTTCATTAAAACCCTTCAGAACTTCAAATGACCTTATCGTATATATGTAACCGTGAATCTAAAAAATCATATATAGTTTCAGAATTATATGGAATCCAAGTCAAAAGCATTCAAAGGTGAGTTGGCGTATAGTGGTAGAATTTTAACTTTTTAAGACTGAATACACACACGCACTACATGATCATTCCCTATAGTTTCATGTTTTTTTGTTTGCTTTAACATATAAAAACAAGCAAACGATCGGGACAGCACTATAACATAGTTGTATTCGATTACAAAACGTAGCATAGATTTGTCAAATTTCTTCCTTTATATTCTTGTTTTTTAGGCTTATTTGTTTGTAGAGTGCTCGTCACTCCAAAAAGGATCATAAATAATGTAGACCAAACCATTTCCTGTTAAAAAAAAACAAGTTCTAATTTAAAAATATTTAGTTTCAGAAAGAAATAAACATACAATGACCGACGAAGGAAACTTGCTTTTGTATTAATTGTGATCAAGTTTTATAAATATTTTAATAGTCTATAATTATAATATAATCCATAATTTATAATTAAAAATCTTACTTTGAAATTTGAATTGTAAATGCCAATTTTACCTTGAAAAAAGGAAAAGAAAGCTTGAAAGCAAAAGCACCGCAACAGCTTTTGAGTAACAGTACAAAAACATCACGCACTGGAGACTGTTCGCCGTAATGGAGTTTTGTGAATGATGAGCGTTTCCAAGTAGCGTCCGAGTCAGCCACCTTTGGCTTTTGCCACGCTCTGCCAACCAAACTTTCCTTTTTATTTCCTTTTTACCTCTTTCGACAGAAGCACTCAAAAGCCAGAGCTGCCTGAAGCCGCTAACAAAACCTGGTACCGATTCCCATGCTGTTTTAGTGTCTCGTTCTCTTATTAACTTCAGTTAAGCGTTATTAGCTAGAGTGACGATTTCGTGTTCGGGAGGATATTCATAATAATCATCACCAATACTAGGAAGAACATAGTTTCTTTCTTGATTCTAATTCGTTTTTGGAAAAAAATTGAACATCCTCGTAAAGGGAACAATATTATCCAAGCCAGTTCCAGAATTAGTGAACATATTTATAATCGAAAAAGATGGAAGAATGTATCTGTATTAAAAAGACACAACAAATTTATCACGATCTTCCAATTTAGCGGCAAAAAGAAGATAATACCGTAGAATATTTGGAAAAAAGAAAAGAAAAGAAAAACACAAACAGTAGCTAGTATTATTGATAAATTAAGATAGGCAAATTCATGAGGTGATTTGAACATAACAAACTCAAAAGTCGAGTAAAAAGATGTGAAGGGAATGTAGCTAAAATTGTGAGAAAAAAAAATAGACTTAAGAATAATAGGAATAATTAGAAGGATTTGATCAATAAAGAATGATATGATAATATTAAAATTTATAAAAATATGACTTGTAATAGAAAATTTTGGTATATTAAATTTAGATAAAGGATTTCTCTTAAAGAGAATTTTGTAATTTCCATAATTTTTAAACTTTTCTTTTGTAATTATCTTACACTTGTAGTAGGCAATATTTATTTCTTAGAGATTTGTCCCAAGATTTTTACTTTTGTGACTAAAATTCATATTTGCGTTTTCATTTTAATAGAAAGGATAAAAGTTAGTATAATATGTATTTTGAGATACTATAAAAGATGAATGGAAGAGAGAAATCTAATCCAAAATGGAAAGATTTTTGTTAACTTAAACTTTTAGCTTGATTTAGTAGTTTTTTAATTATTATTATCTTCTTTCTTTTCATATTAGTTATATAGAAACAATCTCTTTATTAATTAAAGGTAAGAGTCTGTATTACTGAATTTTTCTTGAAATTTCTACTTAATATATTGTTGTTGTACTTTATTGTAATTATTCATTTGTATTTAAGCATTATCATTAAATTCTAAAATTATCAACCGTGAGGCGAAGAAATTGAAATCCTGCCACTGAATTTGATGTAGAACTTGTTATCAAGTAATTATCCAACCATTCTTTTTGCTCTCTCATTAACCCTTAAAAGTCATTTTTGCTCACTGAAAAGACCCTTCAACAGCACATCCAATTAATTAGCTATGTCCTTATAAATCTAATCCCTGAAGCTGACGCGTACATTTATAGTCAGGTTGTTAAGAAGTGACACAATTTTGATTCGGGAAAGGATTATGTTTATGCCGCAGTAATCTTGCATAATTACTAGTTGTCAAATTAAGTGTCATGTCTCTTAATGCCCTTTTAGTGGCTCCAGTGAAGTGGTTAACAAGTTAAAGGGATAATAGTAGTAAGCTCCTCGTCACTAAACACAAAGTAAGAAAGCCGCCCAACTTGTAGGACGGTCCTCCTCCATCATCTAAATTGTTTTCTTTGTAAATTCGACTCTAAAGCAATAGCGACACGATAATAATCACCTGACCCAATTTTGATCACATCAGTGACGAGTAATAGACATGTTTGTCACTTAAGAACAATGTGTGCTCTCTGTTGAATAAAAGAATGGCTCGAGTTTTGATTTTGGAATAAATCATAATTCAATATTATGCTATGATTAAAGAATTAAAGGACACCCAACGGTTTTCTAAGTTTGATTTATTAACCAACTTCAAAGTGCGTGCTATACCTTACCTATATGGTGTATGTATACATATATACACATATATATATATACACTCCTGAGTGCGCGTCCTGTGGATAATCCGAAAGAAAGCCAGAGAAAACGGGACCCAAAGGGACCCCACTTCTCATGCAAAATGACGACATAAATCACCCAAAACTGGACAGAACCTCCAATCTTCGCATACCGAATCTTACTCCCATCGCTTATAGCTGTTTTTCTCCTTCTATAAATACCTTATATTCATCTGTCACCTCTCAAAACTCGCCTCTCTTCCTCGTCTCCATTACCCATATTCGCATCATTTTCTGTTTTTCTGTTTCTCCGGAGAATGGCTGTAACAGAACCCTTCAAAGCTACCGCAGCCACCCCCAATCCGTCAGTCGGACAACACTCACCGTGGCACTCACCGGTTCCATACTTGTTCGGTGGCTTAGCTGCCATGCTTGGTTTGATTGCTTTTGCTCTTTTGATTCTCGCATGCTCTTACTGGAAGCTCTCTGGTTACCTTGACAATGGCAACGGTGATGCAGAAAGGGACTTGGAGGCCGGAGAAGGAGGGAACAAGACCGGGGACGGCGAGAAGCAAGGCGTGTCGTCGTTTGCGGAGAAGTTGCTGGTGATTATGGCTGGTGAAAATAAGCCAACTTTCTTGGCAACACCAATGTCTAGTAGGTCATCTTCTTTCGGTGACACTAGCAGTAGTAGTGATAAGAGCTGCTCTTGTAGTGAAAAGTCTGAGAAATTGGAGAATGGTGGTGGGGTTCAAATGGCGAAGCAGGGGAGTGGTGATCATCTTCATCAGGTAGTAGTAGTAGATCACCGGAGTGAGAGCATGGAGACCCGTGAGTCTTCAGATCAAACTCAATGATTCTTTTTTGTCTTTTCTTTTGTTTAGGTCATCTCTTTTAGATAGATCTTAGATCTTCAAAGAGCCAGAGCGTGAGCACTGAGTTGGCTCTCTGGAGAGGTGTTGTCTGTATATGATCTTTGGTGTGACCTTCTAGTAAACTTTTTTTCCCTGGTTAGGTTTCCAATTCGGAAATTAAAATTTTGTTCAGGTTTAACGGAAGGACAATCGATTCTTCTTCATCTTCTTCTTGTACTTATTAGTTAATCTGTCATAAACCTACGAATCTCAATTCATTAAACTTTCAACTTTGAAACCAAAGTAACTTGACAGAAGTGAAGTCTTCATCAAATACATGCAAATTCCAGGGACATCTTCAATGGTTTGAGGCTCTTCTCTCTCGTGAGACTGCAGATTTCAATCTTCAGAGAATGAAATTGAAAAACATAATGCAGGATGGTAAAGAAGGGCACGCGTGCCATGCACGTGTGAGACCATTTGGCGCAGGTAAGGTTTTTAGGCTTGTAGCTGTTCCTGATGCGGCGAGATGAAATTGCAAGTTACACAGTCTTTAATGAGAGTCTAGACACTTTCATCCTCTTCTCTCTTTTGTCTTCTAAAAGTCTCGCTTCACATGACTCTTGCACATCTGCAACAGTTCTGAGTTGGAGTTGGTACTTTCGTGGTGTTAGTCTTCCTTTACTAATAGTCAATTCATTGACCGAGGTCCACCGCCAAAATTAATTACTGCAACACTATACTATTGTAAACACTAATAGTAAATATATATGTGTGATTCAACTACAAAACGACCCTACTTTTCACTGGATGTGGACATATCATATGTAGGAGCTTTGAGTTCAGTGAAGCTTCGGCCTTGCTAACAAAAACTCTTCTGTGTTGGCATTAAAGATTCTGATGAAACTTTCTGTACTCAGATTTCTGTTTCCTATCCTCTACTTGTGACCCTTTTTTCTATTTCTAGTTAACAATGACAATCTTCGTCACTTGTACAACTTTTTTGTGATGTAAGCCACTCTTACTCGTGTATCAGGAAAGTTGGTGAAGCGTTGCTGTTATGAAAGTAGTTTCAATTTGTTGCGGCAGGTGGAACATCGAGTTCACATTAAACCTGCCAAAATTTTCCTTTCCTTTCTTTACCATTAGTTCATAAGTTACTCCATACCTGATTTAAGCAAAGTACAAACTGAGATTACGCAGAAGAAACGCACAGAACTAATAAAGCCAAGGAAAATGCTCTCCCAATTTTTGTACGTTAAACGAAACCCTTGTACGATCCATTGAATAAATATATCTTTTAATTAAAAAAAAACAGAGAACCGTGTACCATTCCTGGAACAAAGAGCCCATGGTTTTTCCTTTTTTTTTTACAGGAAAAGAAAAGAAGATGATTAATGTTTGGCATTGCCAAGTGTTGCGTATGCATGCCCCTATTCCTGCTTTCGCAAGCTTCATGTGGCATTCTTTGGAAGATGCTGTACTATTTCTGTTGGATTATTACTTCTTCTGGTTTTTTTTTCCTTCGTCGAATCATTTTGTATTGTCTCTTATTCCTTTTCAGGGAGTAATAAGGCGGCCAATATTTGTGGCCAAAGTACATTGTTGTTGATTTCCCTTTGCTTCTCAGAGATTTGTCTTTTACTGCATACTTACTTCTTCTCGTTACTTACTATGACACTAGATTCATACGCTATTACTATGCCAAAAAAAATCGTTGCATGCTTTGAAAATTGAACAGAGTCACATAAATGATTGGGTGGGAAAATTTTGGATTATTCTTAAGTTTCGATTGAAGAGTTGCGAGATATTGCTCTTGATAAATAGAAAAATATTAATTCCTCTTGAATTTTCTCGACTTCAAGAAATCTACACAAACATTCATTCATGTCTTGCTAGAACTAACTATACTCACCTACCACAATATCTTGAAAGAGAGTTATGATCAGATACCATTTGCCCATTTGCAAAATATATTGCTCTTGTACTTGTTAAGAAGATTTTTATGATCTGACAATCATGACTTTGTTTCAAGGAAGTGCCATTCGAGCAACATCCATTATGGTCTGCGCGTCACTGTCTTGACCCCTCCTTCTTCTCTAAGAGCTAGATCGTGGTTTAGATTGAGATTTCCAACTAAAGAAGAGTGTTTCATCTCCGTCCTTGGCTGGCCTACTAGAAAACGATCAAAGGCTGTTTTTAGACCTCAAGAAGGATTATAAAAGTGATCACTAGCGAGCTACTGGCGCTAATGGGAGACCCTGCCGTGGCCTGGTCACGATTTTCTACTAGTTGTTTTTTCTTGTGATTCTACTGATACTATTTGCTTGATTGAGAAAACTTGTGGAGACGAAGATGATGAGGTGCCAATAATTGAAAATGAAGTCACTTGCCAGGCATGTCAAATCAAGACATTCCAGACCATGATTAATTATTGTAAGAGAATGCTGCTGACGGTTGCAAAGAAGAAAAGGAAATACCCCTTAGCACTGCCTATAAAAAAGGTTCGAAAACCACAATTCATGGGATTGGTTTCTGGCCATAAATCGATCGGACCATGTTTATGATCAGCATTAATTCTTTGAAACATTCTCAGAGTCCCCAAACTGAAGTGTGCCTACATGACAACAATCAACTATCTACCAAGTATACAGACGTACGTGTATTCACTCACTCAGCTTTCAAGATGCTGGTTTTGAGGATCACTGACGATCGAGACGGAGAAATCAGGAAGACAATAGTTAAGATCAGATGATACGAGAGATAGTACTTCCTGTTTCGGAGCGTGTCGTTTGGGTAGTGTTTAGGGCCAAGTGTTCAGGTTGGACTATTAAGGAAACATGACATAATGGGAAAATCGTATTTGTGAGTCTTCTTTATCTTTGATGAGCTCGTATAATATATATTCTCGTAATCGTTATTGGACGAGAAATATCCATGTTAATCAATTATAGGATCGATAATTATTTTGTGTACCCGTATCCATACCGATTATTGTGAAATGTCGATTTGCTTGAATGCGTTTTATTTCCTCTCATCTTCTTCCTTTAGAGAATTCCTCAATGGTTCAGAATAATTTCAGAATAGTTATGATGAAATAAGTTGTTTCAACTTATATAGCATCTCAAATGGACATATCCTTTGGTAAGTAGAAGAGAGAGGAAAAGGGTCTGTGACCCAATTGAGACCCCGTTGATAATACCCAATAACCATTATCTTGGGTGCGTTTCATAGGACTCAATGCAATAAATTACATGGGACATAAAATAGTCTTACAATCTCCCACTTGGCCCATGTTACGACTTGGTGATCCAACAATTTTAAGTGCACACAATACATGAATCAATCAAGTCATCCTTAATTGAATTAAGCTGATGGGATCATGGCGATCACAAGTTATAGAACTTGATTCCTTCCATGTATCACAAAATCAACTCAACTCAACAAACTTTAAGTGGGTAATTCGGTAATTGTTATCTCACAAATAATAATTATTGTATACAACATAATGTGGATAACCAATAAGTGTGCAAAAACATAAGACTGTAATTGAATTCATAAGTGTCATAACAATTCGAGCAAGACAATGATATGTATATATACATGTCTGAATACTATACTAACAAGGACTTATCTATAAGGCCCATACGTTCAACATGACCAATAAATGTTTTGGGCGGTAAGCCTTTCGTTAACGGATCCGCTATCATGAAATCGGTACCAATATGCTCAATTGACAATTTATGTTTTTGCACTTCTTCTTTTACAGACAAATACTTCAAATCCATGTGTTTCGCACCCTTGGAATATTTGTCATTCTTAGAAGAATACTGGCCATGAATTGTCACAATAAATTCTTAACGGTCTGACAATACTGTCGACAAGACCAAGACCTAAGATAAAGTTCCGCATCCACAATCCATGAACTGTAGCCTCAAAGCACGCTACAAATTCTGCCTCCATAGTGGAAGTAGCAATGACGGACTGCTTTCCACTTTTCCATGAAACTGCTCCTCCAGCTAATAGGAACATGTAGCCAAATGTAGATTTCCGTGAGTCTATACAACCGGCATAGTCTGAATCCGAGTAAGCTATTACTTCAAGATGAGTTGATTTTCTATATGTAAGCATATAATCCTTGGTGCCTTGTAAGTACCTAAGGACTTTCTTTGCAGCTTTCCAGCGGTCCAGTCCAGGATTACTTTGATATCGTCCTAGCATTCCAACAGCAAAACTGATATCTGGCCTAGTGCATGTTTGAGCATACATTAAACTCCCAACTACTGACGCATAAGGAATAGACTCCATATCCTTACGTTCCAAATCATTTCGTGGACATTGCATTAGACTAAATTTGTCCCCTTTCTGAATTGGAACTATCCCTGCGGAGCATTTGTTCATTTGAAATCTTTCTAATATTTTCTCGATATATCCTTTCTGAGACAATCCTAACAATCCTTGTGATCTATCCCGGAATATTTCTATTCCTATCACATAGGATGCCTCACCCATATCTTTTATTTCGAAATTATTAGAAAGAAAATTCTTTACATCATGTAACAAAACTACATTATTTGCAGCAAGAAGAATATCGTCAACATATAGAACTAATATTATGAACTTGCTCCCACTCACCTTCATGTAGAAACACTGATCAACAGTGTTTTCTACAAAACCATAAGACGTAATGATATCATTAAACTTAAGATACCATTGTCAGGAAGCTTGTTTCAGTCCATATATTGACTTCTTTAATTTACACACTAATCGTTCTTTTCCTGTGGTCACAAAACTTTCCGGTTGGTCCATATATACTTCTTCTTTCAAGTCACCATTAAGAAAGGCGGTCTTTATATCCATTTGGTGAAGCTCTAAATCATAATGAGCTACTAGTGCCATAACAATTCTTAAAGAGTCCTTCTTTGAAACTGGAGAGAAGGTTTCTTTATAGTCAATACCATCCTTCTGAGTGTAACCTTTGGCAACAAGTCTAGCTTTATACCTTTCAATGTTGCCATGTGAGTCTCGTTTGGTCTTAAAGACCCATTTACAACCAACTTGCTTTGCACCTTCTGGCAACTTAGTTAATTCCCAGACATTGTTGTCATCCATTGATTTCAACCCTTCTTTCATATCATTGAACCATTTTTCAGAATTGTTGCATTCCATGTCTTGTTTGAATGAGCCTGGATCTTTATCAATGCTCAAGTCACATTCATGTTCAAGTGAGTAAATTTCCTAGTCACTTAAGATAGCTGGTCTTCTTTGCCTTACAGATCTTCGTAATGCTACGTCTTGTGACATTACTTGATCATTTGTAACTTGATCATTATTAGCTGGTTCGTCATTAATATGTTCAATTTGTGGAATTGGAACATTAATTTGTTATTCCGGTATGTTGCGTATTCGTGATGCAACAACAGGAATAACAACCGGTAGAATCACGTCTGATGTAGTAGATTCTACTCGACTTTGAGTAGTTTCTACTCTATTCTCATGAATATCCACTTTTTGTGTTTTTCCACTCCCACTGATTTGACCATTCTTAACGAACCGAGCATTACCAGACTCAACTATTCTCGTACTATAGTTAGGACAATAAAATCTATAACCCTTTGACTTTTCGGGATAGTCGATGAAATAACCACTAACGGTTCTCGCATCGAGCTTCTTTTCATGTGGATTATACAGCCTTACTTCTGTCGGACAACCCCAAACGTGGAGGTGTCGTAAACTAGGTTTCCTTCCCGTCCACAGTTCATAAGGTGTCTTAGGAACTGCCTTACTAGGAATCCTATTTAGCAGATACACAGCGGTCTTTAATGCATGCATCCACAATGATAAAGGTATAGAACTATTACTTAACATGCTCCTAACCATTTTCATAAGAGTACGATTCTGCATTTCAGCTACTCCATTTTGTTGTGGTGTACCAGGCATTGTGTATTGTGCACATATGCCTCGATTAGCAAGAAACTTTGCAAATGGACCTGGACATTGTCCACTTTCATCAAATTTTCCGTAATATTCACCACCTCTATCAGACCTCACTATTTTTACTTTTCTATCTAACTGCCTTTCTATCTCATTAATGAACATCTCTAGGATGTCCACTGACTGAGACTTCTCATGTAGCAAATAAACATATACATATCGTGAGAAGTCATCAATAAAGGTAATGAAATATTTTTCGCCGCCCCAAGAAGGAACGTCGAAAGGACCACAGATGTCAATGTGTATTAATTCAAGTAACGTGTTACTTCTTATGGCCGGATGTTTTGATATATGTTTGGTTTGCTTGCCTTTAATGCAATCCACACATATATCCTAGTCAACAAAATCCAATGAAGGTAAGATTTCATTTTTTACTAACCTCTGTACCCTTTCTTTGGATATATGACCTAATCTTTTATGCCACAAAAAAGCAGAACATTCATTATGTGCACTACGTTTATTTCCTATAATGTGGTCAACATGAAACAGAGATTCAGCAAAATCAACATCAAGATTGAAACGATATAAACAATCAATTAATGTACCAAAACCATAATAGTACTTATGTTTATACAATGAAAAGACATTGTTTCCAATCTTAAATTGAAATCCTACATCATCCAATTTTGCAAAAGAAACTAAATTCCTAGCACATTCAAGAACATAAAGACACTTTTCTAGATCTAGGTAACATCCAGTGTCCAAGATCAATCTGTACGTCCCAATGCCCTCTATCCGTGCCTTCATTCTGTTTCCCATATACAAGAACTTTTCAATTCCGTTTATGGTCTGGATTGTAAGGAATCCCTGTTTAACATTTGACACATGGGTAGTTGCACCAGAATCTAACCACCAAGTATTTTTAGGCACATCAATAAGATTTGATTCAAAACATACTGAGACATAGTATGTACCTTTCTTTTCGAACCAAGCCTTTCTTTTCGGACAATCTTTCTGAAAGTGACCAGGCTTCTTACAGAAGTGGCACCTCTTATCTTTCTTCATTCGACCCTCATTAACTTTGCTGAGAGCTTTGTCCTTATCTTTGCCTTTCTTTCGTGGCTTATTCTTGCTGCTACTAGCACCTTGATGAAATGTGAGATGAATGGAGTGGTCCTTTATTTTCTTCAATCTCCCTTCCTCCTGAACTAACATAGCCTTAATTTCTTGAAGGTTCCATTTTTCCTTAATGGTATTATAATTCACCTGGAACTGGCCAAACTCGGGAGGAAGCGAATTGATTATGAACTGTACTAAAAAAGACTCACTCACATCCATACCCATAGATTTAAACTTTGCAGCTAGGTTTGACATGTGAGTTATATGATCATGAATGGGTTGTGACCATTCAAACTTCTTGGTCGTTAGCTCACTCATTAAAGTCCCTACTATGGACTTGTCAGCTACATCAGATTGGGAGTATTCTTTCAGCTTCAACATGAACTCCTTTCTATTGTTCGTTTTAGGCATTGATGGCTTGATATTTTCTGCGATTGTCATTCGCATTAAATTCAAGCTCAGCCTATTAGATCGTTCCCAAGCCTCATTGTAAGACTTGTCAGCTTCAGAACTGGCCTCAGTTATGGGTTCAGGCCTTATGTCTGAGACTATGGCCAAGTCTAAATCCATTGCACCCAGTTGGAACTGGATTTGTTCAGACCAATCCCCATAGTTCAGACCATTGAATTTAATCAAGCCATTTCCTAAAGCGAACAAACTAGTAGATGTTGCACATACAACATATAGTTCACATTAATACTTTGAGTAAACCTAAATGGATTCAAACTAACTAATAAACATTGATTATGCATTTAAATCCACCTTTGGGTGAAATTTAAATACACAGAAATAATCTAGGATGATGCTTATATATAATACTATAATGGATAATCAAGCATATTACAGTCAATATGTATGTTATCTTTGGATATACAATCATATTAACTTAATATGTTGATAAAAATCCCTTTAATGTCATTAATTATAACCAATGGTCCACTTTTGGGTGACCTTCTAGCCTTATAATTAATAATCTCAATTGTTCAATTCAACCGTTATGTCATTTTGCATCATATTATATTGAACAATTGAAATAAATCACAATTAAATGATTAAAATTTTTCAAGCTAGGTCACGTTGGTGACTAACAAGCTTTCCATGCAATAAACATTTAATTGGACAATTATCATACATGACAAAATTTAATTTAACTAGTTTGGTCACTTTGGTGACAAACAAACTATTATAAATGTCCATAATGTCATGTATTATATGTAACATATACTAGGAAAATTTAATTCCAAATATTATATAATATAAAATATTCAAAGTACCAAAGAAATATATAATATGGCACTAATTTCAAAATTATATTATGTATAAATCAATTATGAATTAAATAATCTCTTATGTTCCAACTTTAATAATTTTTCTTTAGGGGTTAAAGTTCATAATTAATAACTAACCCAAAGTATTGTCCCTTAATAGCTCAAAGGCTCAAAACATAGGTCCATAAATTCTAATTGAATTAAATCATCCAATATAACCATTAGGGCCCAAAACCAATAAAAAAGAGCCCAAAAATTGATGTCTGGGCCTCGAGCCAGGTCTTTGAGCGCAGAGCACGCACGCCAAAGTCGTCGAAGAAAGAGGGATATGCAAACAGAACAAAATGATAGTATGAAATCTCTATTTTCAAGAACCATACATATCTTTTACTAAAATGTAAACTTTATCACAAATGAAACATGGCGGACAAGCATGCGATTATTTTTCGTTTCGGTTTCCATATTCATGACTTCAAGCAAAATACAGAACCCTAACATATCATTCATAAAAAATCATAGTGCGGAAATGACACGATAGAATATATATTACATAATACCGTGGCGCTATACAGAAACATATACGGTAAACAAGAAATCATGCATCATTTGGTTTTCATTTTACATTTTTATCTCCATCATTAAGATCGAAAGCCAGTTTCGGTAAACAATGGAAATTAAACAACAAAACAGAAATGTAATCACATTCCAGAAACGCAATCATACATAAATGATACACGGTTGAACAAAAAATAATGTAATACCATGCTCTGATACTAATTGTTAATCAATTATAGGATCGACAATTATTTTGCGTACCCGTATCCATATCGATAATTGTGAGATGTCGATTTGCTTGAATGCGTTTTATTTCCTCTCGTCTTTTTCCTTTAGAGAATTCCTCAATGGTTCAGAATAATTTCAGAATAGTTATGATGAAATAAGTTGTTTCAACTTATATAGCATCTCCAATGGACATGTCCTTTAGTAAGTAGAAGAGAGAGGAAAAGGGTCTGTGACCCAATTGAGACTCCGTCGATAATACCCAATAATCATTATCTTGGGTGCGTTTCATAGGACTCAATGCAATAAATTACATAGGACATAAAATAGTCTTACAATCCGTACTATCTTGTCTACTTATAGATCTCGTGTGAAAGAAATTATCCAGAGTTCCAGATTGGAACAATGTGGTCTCAAATCTACTACTACAGAACAATACGTGAAGCTTGAAATCTCTAAATAACTCATTTTTTTATGGAGGGAGCAAAATCATACATATCTTTATGTTGGAGCTATATGTTTTGTTTTTACACTTCACGGAAGAAAGAGAATACCTTCTACAGATAAGATATCTCTTCTCGACATTGCCTACATAACGTATCAGAGTGCTCTTATTAGTACTCTGCTGACAATGTTCAATAACGAAAGTGTCATCTTGATTATAGTACCTGATTTCAACATCAGATTGGATGATCCCACTTTATCTTAATGATTAAAAGTTCAGATCCAGATCACTAGAGCATATCAAGATCTTATAGTCATCATGACTATTCTATATCACCAGATGATCTATCGTCTACAGAATCATGTTTTAGAGCTTAACTTCCTGAATTTCACTTCGAATGCTCTTTACATGATCGCTGATTATTTCAATGATCGGACTACTATTATTCAGATCCCGAAGCAACTATTAGCACAGGAGTTTGAAAGTTGATGCCCATTGAATGGATCACCAACTACCAAAAGATGTTCCATGCATGTCATCGACACTCTTTTCGTACGACAACTCTTCCGATTTTGAAAACTTTGAGAGATGGAACTGCTAAGTCCATTTATGCTAGGCCCAATGAAGATCCATATGGACCTTCTACATCTGGGACAATCCTTATTATTTAGCCCGTATTTTCTCATACGGAAGGTAAATCTAATCCTTCTATTCATTATTTCAAATTCAACGAAGATCCAGTTTATGTCAGTCATCATTGTGGATATTTTATATGGGATGTTGATCCATCTATGTATGAACCTGACTATGAGATCTATCTTGATCCTGAGATAAACAGTGATGATGATGATGAAAGATATGCAAGAAGGAGAAGGAAAAAGAAAAAGTCAAAACCTCTTTGTATGCCTTCTCAAGAGTACCATCCACATCGAGATGATCCAGATCCAGATGATTCCAGCATTGTTAGATGTCTACAAATCGAAAGATCCAGACCTAGATCTCTTCGAAAAATATTGATGTCATCTACATGTCAAATAAAGTCAGTCGTTCCTGTTATTATGATTCATACTCCTATACCCTGTATGATAGCAAAGTCATACGAGGAATATTTTCTTTCATTATTCAGGAGTATTGATGAATCAATGATGGTTATCTACAAACTTTATATCCGAGCCACAGGAATCACTTCACAAGGTACACTCGTACCTAATCCTTCTGACGAAGTTCTCAATTAGCAGACATCTAATGCAGTAGCACAAAACAAAATTCTAAGAAGATTTGATTCTAGGTTGAATGGAATCAGTCAATAAAATATTGCTACTCATCACAAAGTCGATGCAGTCTCTAAGCAAATCTAACAGATGTATCAGTCGTACAAAACTCAAATTCAGCGCCTTGATGTTGAACTCAAATACTACATCTCAACCCATTATATGGGACTTGACTTCGACGCTAAAATTTGTGAGATGTAAAAGATACAAGAAATTGTGCAACAAATAGAAGCTGACATGCATTCTGCACAGTCAAAGACAATATATGGCTCATCCTCTTCATTATTCCCAAATACTCAGCTAACATACCCGTCTCTTATGTATCAAAAGTATCCAGAAGAAGTTGACTACTCAAAGATATTCAAATTCAATTATCTTTTGATTAGGTAGTACATTCATCCTCAGACAACTCCAGAAAAACCTAAAAGGTCAAAATCAAACCTAAACTTTGACAAAGTTCATGAGAAAAAAGTTTATGAGAAATCAAGGGTTCCTGAGCTATCATCTTCTTATATACCATTTGAACCAGTCAATCAGTAGAGTAAATCGTTACAGATTCATATACCTCCAACATCTCCACCAAAAGTTCAACCTTCCACTTTATCTACTGGGAAGGACAAAGCGCCACAGACAGAGTTCCTTGCAACTTTGACCTCTAAATCTTTTGTAAAAGATTTCACTTCTCAATCAGATAATTCAAATGCTCATTTTGAAGCCTTAGTTCCAACATCTGAAGTTTCTATAACACCATATGAGTCATCTACTGAACAGATATCTGAACCGTCTACTGATTCTTCAACCTAGCTAACTGATCTATCAAAGTTATCTAACGTTCTGATTACGATGTCTCAAACTACTACAGTTGAACTTGAAATAAGTGAAGCTGAATTTACGAATACTAAACCTTTCAGACTTGAATCAGTACTACAAGCGACACCAACTCAACCAACTGTACAGCCTCAAACCAAGCCTACTTCAAGATTTTAGTTTACTTTTGATGATCTACCTCAAAACACTTATCAAGTGATAAAGCGAAAGAAACTGTATTGGTCTTGGCCCATACATGGTACTCAAGCATGTTCACAGTAGAAGCGATGAGAATTCTTCTTCAACCTTTTAATATTAATTAAAAATTGTGACCTCATTAATCTTTATCTCATTATTTAAAATTTAATATTTTAATAAAATAATTTTATTTAATAATTACAACTATTAATAATCATTAAAATTAATCATATAATTAGATCCATATATTTTACAAATAATATGTAAATTCTTAATAAGCTTGACTTTTAACAAGAAAATATCTTTTCTAATCGGTTTATAATATTTCTATTTTCCAAGATTTTGAGCTTATTATTAAAGATCATTGATTAACTTATTATTAAAAGTTACATGATCGAGTTAAATTATAGAAAAATCTTTTGTAATAAATGCAAAAAAAAAAATTTGCGTGCATTGATTACACTCTTCTAATTTTGTGTTTTTTCTTTTAACTAAAGTACCACCTTAATTTGCATGTCATACAAGTCCAAGGATCAAAATACGTGAAACAACACTGAATGACAACCCAAATCCAGGAACCTATCTAAACGAGTACAACTGTACAAGAAACAAACACTTGAGGAAAATCCAATTGAAGCGGATATATTTAGTCAAAAAATACAAAATAGAAAATGTAAGTCAAATGAAGCATCTCATCAAGATACATCAAACCTAACTGGCGAAGAATCAAATGAGAGAAGATTAATGGAATAAACCTGAAAGCCAGCAGTCCTGGATCAACGAATAGTTCTTTCTTTCGTGCATTTCCTGATTTTAATTATTAACTATAGGGAACTTAGAACTAACCGACAATTACTTGCCAACAACGATTGGTATCAAAGAACCATATGCTATATTTCAAGTTTCATCTAATGTCAAAATAGGACGAAAGTGGGAACATAAAAGAGATAATGGTTCTTTAGCTTAATTCAATCGAAGTAAAAAGAATGGACGTGCAAATTTTTAGTGATTATTAACCATCGTCACTATTATAAATAATAAAATATAATTTTATTAAATATAATTTTATTAAATAATTATAAACATTAATGACATCAAACTAATTAGTCCATAAGTAATAGACATTTTAAACAATTTCTCGCTTGGTGTTTCTGTAAGTAATCTTATTTAGACACTTGATACTTATGGCATAAAAATTTTAAAGCATTATGAAATAAAATATTCATTAATATATGTGAATCTAAATAATTTACTCTATAGTTTTCTTATGTTTCTTGTGACATATAAAACTTGCATTAATTTGTTTTTATAGGAATGAAGATTCTAATTTATTTCATCTCACAGGTTAACTTGGTAATGTCCCATTGAACCGATCCTATATTAATACAGGGCCGGCCAAGGTCGGCTAAATGACATCGTGGAATTTTTTTTATAGTTTTGTTTTGTTTACAGGAAGAAGCAAGCGTTAGAAAAGCTGAACTGAAGCTGAGCACTCCCGTGGTACAAGCTATGGGATCAGCCGAGAGTTGCTGTGGGAAAAAAGCTGTTGAAGAAGGGTAAGAAGGAGATGATAGTGTTGATACGACTTTAGGATCACACTAGTTTTAGCTGAAATCCGAATTTTGTGAGTGTTTTCTTTGAAATGCATTGTGTTTCTGATTGGTTTAACACTTGGCAGGACAAACATAATTGCTGGAGGTACCCCTCATTCATGGAGGATATTCACATACAAGGAGTTGCACACAGCAACTAATGGTTTCAGTGAGGACAACAAGCTTGGAGAAGGAGGTTTTGGAAGTGTCTACTGGGGTAGAACTGCAGAAGGTCTTCAGGTTAATTGATTTACTTTTTCCTTTATTTTAACGATCGTATACTCCCTCTTTGTTTCTGATATCACCATCATGACATGACAGTCTTGAGTTCTGAAATGAAATTTGGTTAACCCAATGGAAATGCAGATCGCTGTTAAGAAGTTGAAAGCAATGAATTCGAAAGCTGAAATGGAATTTGCTGTAGAAGTTGAAGTTCTTGGCAGGGTTAGGCACAAGAATCTGCTAGGACTTCGGGGCTACTGCGCAAGCACGGATCAGCATCTCATTGTATACGATTACATGCCTAATCTCAGCTTGTTGTCTCATCTCCATGGCCAATTTGCTTCAGAAGTTCAACTAGACTGGAAAAAGCGGATGAAGATCGCAATTGGTTCAGCAGAAGGCCTACTGTAAGTTTCAACTACTTGTCAAGAATATGCAGATTTTAGTTTGATGTCTACATCCAAATTAGATTGGCAACTCCTGTTTTCCACAATTCAATAGTGAGCAAATTTTGATTACCAGGTACTTGCACCATGAGGTGACTCCGCACATCATTCACAGAGACATTAAGGCCAGCAACGTTCTTTTGGATTCAGATTTTGAGCCTCTTGTTGCAGATTTCGGGTTTGCAAAGCTAATGCCAGAAGGTGTGAGCCACATGACTACCAGAGTTAAGGGAACCTTAGGGTACTTAGCGCCAGAGTATGCAATGTGGGGAAAAGTTTCAGAGAGTTGTGATGTCTATAGCTTTGGAATTCTCTTACTGGAGATTATATCAGGTAGGAAGCCAATAGAGAAGCTTCCAGGTGGAGTTAAGAGTACTATAACAGAATGGGTTGAGCCACTGATAATCCAAGGCAAGTTCAAGGACATTGCTGATCCAAAACTTCGAGGGAACTTTAATGAAAGACAGTTGAAACAAGCCATCAATATTGCAGCTTCATGCGTTCAAAACGAGCCTGAGAAACGTCCAAACATGAAAGAAGTGGTCGGTATGTTGAAAGGAACTCCTCCTCCTATGCCTAAGGTTCATACCAAAATTGGCAGCGCTAAATATAAGCAAGAAATTCTAGCAGCTGATCAGGAATGTGAAGATGGAGTTCCTGCGGAAAGTGGCTATGGAGTTTTTAGTGCCATGGAGGTGCCAAGAATGCGGGACCCCCATAAACGGTTTGGAGATAACAGGAAATTGCCTAAACAAGTGTAGTGTTTGACAATATATTCCTGAAGAACCATGGTTTTACTGGAAAGAAATAACAACGGAAAACTTCTATATAACGTACATAAGCAAATCCAGATTTCCAGGCGTGATCCATTTTATTAGTGCCTAAAAGCCAAAGTTACCATATCACTGTCCATTGTCCAAGGCAATGTCAACATTACCATAGCCATAACAAGGATTGGATGGTCCTGCTTTGGTTCCACTAGTGCTCTCCCCACGTCTCTGCTCCTCCCTAAAACATTTCATACTCTCATAAAATGCTGCTTTGAACTCATCGTCCGCTGCCTTCTCAGCTTCCCTCTTCTCACTCTCAAATAATATTAAACTTTTATGCAAGGTTTTGAAACTCATACCAGACATCAAATCGGAGACTTTACTAGTCACCAGTTCGACCGATTCAACCACCGGTCGAATCGGTGTGACGTCATAATTATGCAATAATTATATATAATATTAGTAATATTAAAAAATAGCAAAATTATACCAAATAATATAAAAATAAAAAATTTATTGAATCATTGGTCGAACCGGCCGGTCCAGTCCAGGTTTCAAAACAATTCTTTCATGTATTGCTCTCTCAAGCAAAGCCCTTTCCTCTGCTTTCACATGTGGTCAAACCGGTCGGTCCGGTCCGGGTTTCAAAAGAATGCTTTCATGTATTGCTCTCTCAAGCAAAGCCCTTTCCTCTGCTTCCACATCCAAGGTCCTCCTCCTCTCATACAGTGCTGCTGCTGGCTGTGAGCACCTCCACAATTGTTTGGCTTCTCGCTCCTCAGCTTAACTCGCTTTATTTCCCTGTCAGATGGATTGTGTTCAATGAGTCTGTTCATCTCCAATCTCAGTTCTGGTGGGCATTTCTCGCATCCTTTGATGTTTCCTCTTCTATAAGCTAGGTGCTGCATAAACCTAGTGACGCCACCCCACATGGTATGATCACAGAAATTGCATTTTAGATGCGAAACACTTCCATTAATCCTTGTGTAGTAGTTCCAAGCTCCATGGTGTGATGACTGTCGTCCCAAGATGATGATGATGATGAAGACTGAAGTTATTCAAATGGATTGGATTACATTAGAATCATCCAAATGATGTGGAAATGGAGTCAGTTCAAACCATAAGCAGAGCGCGAAAACCTCCATTCAAAAGTAAAAAATTATAGGGGTGTATTAGTTTCGCAAACTCTTCGATTTACTAAAAAAGTTAAACGCACAAATATAAATCAACACTAAAATTTAGTAATATAGTTTGACATATCTTACTTACGTCTATGGGGCTCTCATCAACTTAATTCTTTTACTAATGACAATAGTTTTATATAAGGCTTTATTAAGCCGACACCATTCAACCATTAACACTATCTCTCGTCTTCACAACCCGTGAAAGAATTTTACACCCAATAATACAACTACCTCGTACCAAACTCAACAGAGGATTTTCTCAAACAATGTTTAATGATAACGAAACAAAAAAACAACTCAAGTGATTAAACAAAATTCAACTTAAACAGAAACACTTGAGAAAGAAAACAACTTCTCTAACAATGTAGCTTCGTCAACGAAAGATTAGGAAGTTCTCCATTAAGAAATATGTTGTAAACCTCCAATATTGTCACTGGAGCTCCCACGTACAGCAGCAGAAAAATCACAAACAAAAGCAAACGTTTCTTTACCAAAACTTAGCACACAATCGAGCTATAACCATACGAAAACTTTTTGAGTTTTCACACAAAAATCCAGCAACAATGATTGCCCATAATGCTCACAACAAACCCCAAAAAATGCAGCAAAAATATAAAGAAACGCAGTTACACAATGGAACAATTTTTCTGCATGTTTTCCTTAAAAAATGTCACACATTCAGTCCAAAAAATCACATTAACTTAGCAGAATCACAACCGCAAATCTGGACAGAATCATCAAAAAACAGCTACCAAATATCACTCAAAATTTCCAAAAACCCAGCTGCACTCATTAAAACTTTAACATGTTTTTCCTTTAAAAGAAAGATTATATAGTTGTCCAAAGATCTACGTTATGCAAATGAAAAACAACAACAAAGATTGCCCAAAATTACCAAAACTACAGCTGCCAAAATCAACACCATTAACGATTACATAGCATACTATTATTGTTGAAGAGAGATGAAGAATACCCAGCCAAAGGTCACATGTAAAGACCAACTCTGCATCTCCCACACAATTAGCCCAGGGTGTGTTGTATTCCAAAAACAAATACAACTGAAATTTCTTAATAATCACAACATAACCAAGGAAAAGTTAAACCAAAGGCACATCAACCCAGTCACGTGATTAACCTAAAACTGCAGCTCCAACAATTCATCCTCACAAAAACACACACTCATTTCAAAAAAACTAGTTGTTTGAATTTTCCTCAATTTCGGTCAACAACTAGAAAGAATGCAGGTTATCAACGATTTTTTCCACTTACTAAAGTCACCCAAGACCTACACCCAACACAGCAACAATCATCACAAAGATCGCGCAACCAACCAAGACAAAAAAATAGGAGTCAAGCACACAATCTCCAAGTTACTCACGATATCATTCAACCCCCTTCAACGTGATCCTCAAAAGAGTTCTTCTTTAGATAGAGTTCTAACTTTATCCAATTTTTCAAGATAGTAGATTTTATTCTATCTCACTTCGATTTGAATTTTAAAGTCATCAACATTATCTTAGATATCCAATTATCAAAAAATGTCAAAACCGAATAATAAGATATATATCATATATCTTAACAAAAAGTAAATCTTCAATAAATCCTCAGCTAAGGCCAATCTCACAATTAATTTTAGAACAAAAACTTTTCGAGTCATAACCAAAGAGGCAAACACTAAAGCAAAACAAGTAAGAACTATTGTCTAAATTTCATGAACTCGAACAATGATCAACAAGCATAAAAGATTTACCGAGTATATAATACCTAATCTTCAATGTATCTTTTAGCTTATTTCTTTTCTTTCCTCTTTTCTCTTTGCCTTCCGTTAAACTTCTTTTATTTCTTTGCTCCAAAATAAATATGTTTAGATTTGTAATCTTTAAAATAATAAAAACAAGAAGATTCTTTCATTTTCTCATAAATGTCAAAAAGGTGATATCTAATAAATTCAAATATAATATTTTAATTGTTATTTCACGATATTTCGGTACAATGCTAGTTACTTTTCATAATACGACTTCATTTTATTATAAAATAGTACTTATAAGATAGAGCTTTTAATTTATTGAAAAGATGATAAAATTTTATTAATTACATATCACATGAGAAATTATACTATGTAATATTTTCGTTATAAATAATTATTCATTTAATGATTTTCTAATAATGAAAAATATTTTTTACAATTGTTAAAGAAAAGATATCTTGTGAATTTAAATATTGTAATTTTGTTGTTATTAAAATATTTTTAGAATAAGATATCATTTCATTAAAAATCTTTTATTTTTTACAAGTTAAATTCTCCTCACCAATTCAATTGTAATTCTAAATATGTAACATCTCGTTATACATGTTATGCTAAAATAGAATATATGAGAGATGATTGAGAGATTAGAAAATGCATTTCATGTTCATGCATAATATGACATGCACATACATGTGAATAGTAAATTTTTGCACATGAAAATGATTGTATATGCATTTATGGACATTTCGGATATAATTGTTTCCAATTGTGATTTCTATTGAGAATTATAGTTTTTACGTGTTGAAAATATATTTGGAGATTGTATTTGTTGATTTAGAATTTTTGAAGTTTTAGGAAAATTTTCTAAAGATTATTGGGTATTCTTGGGCTAGAAAAATTGCCAAGTGGCAAAACTATTAATCAATGGTACTAGAAATTACTGTCCAATGGTAATGAAAATTTCGATAAGTGACTTTAGAATTTATTCACGAGTGCCAGTGAAAATTGGGGGATAATTGGAGTAGAAATTGAAATTAATTATACTAGTTAAATGAAGGAACCTATTTTATTGCTTTAGGAATTGGAGCAAATGACACTTGTCTTAAGTTAATTAAAGGACCTACCTCCTTTTTATTTGCTCTCTCACGATGCTTCTCTCTTAAAAAGCCATTGGAGTTTGTTTTGGTTCTCTTCTCCTTCGTAGCTTCTCTTCTCTTCTTCTTCTTGATTTTTATTCTTCAAATCTCTACCCACATTGAACCTCTCATCTTTCATTTGCTACTCCTTCACTTTGCTCTCTCTTTCATTCCCACCAAAAACCCTAACCTTCTAACCCTAACGATGATGATGATCGTGGGTTGTGTTGAAGTTAGGTATTTTTGATTTTCTTGAAAAGTTTAAAGATTTGGTAGCTAAATCAAGTAAGTTATGTTTTAATTTTTTTGAGCAAGGTTAAATGGAGCATTTATGATGATGTTTTAATTTTTTTGTGTACGTATGTGTCGTGGATGATGAAGAGTTGTAATTTTTTTTTGCTTATACATATATGCTTGATGAGTAATGAGCTACAGAGATGTCTTGTTTCATATAAATGCTAAATAATGGGTTAGGGTTGTTTTATGGATGATTGATATTCTATATGAGGAGTAAGAAACTGAGTTATGCTACACTTGTTTGTAAGATTGGTTGTCAAAAGGATGTTTTAAGGAGAATTGGGAGTTGACGAATAGATACATGAACATATCTTGTTTTTGGGTTAATGATCAAATTTAGGTCATGCTTTGTTGGCGAATGATATTGAGATGAAATGGAGTTGAAAATGAGGAGTAAATGAAGTAGAAAATGGTGATCTTTATACAAGTTACGTTAGGTATAAAAATCTGGAAAGTTGAGGATGATTGATTAGAAAATATTCAATGAGTATGCCTCAGTCTTTTAGCCATAACTTTTTATCTAGTTATCCAAATGAGATGATTATTAATTTTTGTTAAATTAGAGACGTATAGCTATAGTTCTTATGCAGAAGTCAAATTCAAATTTTATTTAGAAGAGTCTCAAAATCTAATCTGAAGTTGAAAAATTGGGTATACATCTATGGAAGTTCATCGGGGCGAACTTGAAGGTTTAGCTAGGATTTTTTTTAAGCAAAGTTTGCCACGACCAACTCTAGGTTTCGCCGTTGCGAACTTGTGAAAATTTCACAAGAATTCCTCTCTGGAGGAGTTCGCTGAGGCGAACTTTTTTCTACATTGAACATACTTCAGTATTTTGGTAATATCTTCTTCTATAGTTATCCAAATGGACTAATTCTTAATTTTGAGTAAACTAGAGACATAGGGCTACAAATGATATGAAGAAATCAAATTCTGAATCGAACTTTAAGAATTTTTAATTTCAGTAGTGTGAAAGTTAGAGTATAACTTTCACACTACTGAACCAAATTGAATGATCTTAGTGTTATTAGAAACCTAAGACATAGGGGAGAAATTTTATAGAAAAAGTATTCTCAAATTTTCCCATTTTCATTATCTAAATGATTAAGAATAGTAGACCCGAAAATCAGTTTTTGGGAAAAATCTGAAATTTTGATCTATGAGTTATGAATTATGATTTTTATAGTTTTATTGGGATATAGACCATAAGTATACATGGTACTTATGTGAGTTGGTAATACAAATGTTTATGTGATGAGAATAATGGATAGATACCCGGATTGTCATGAACATACATTGTGCATATTTTATATATATACATACATGTGCATTATAAAACACTTACAATTGTGCCAATTTGTGATATGTGTATATTGTTATTATAGAGGAGCAACTGGAACGTTAACTTTCAGACGTTACAGGAACTTCCGGGCATTAGTTTCGGGAGTGACCTGTGAGTAACCTAGATGGTTCTACTCAATTATTTGATGTGTTAGATTATGTTTGAATTTCTTCATGAATGTGAATTAAATTATGTTGATTTTCGGATAGAAGGTCTGATGATTGTGAAATATGAAGGAGATATTGATGTGCTACTTGCATGTGAATGTGACAAACTAAGTGCTTCATGATATGATTGATTGAAAATGTGAGATGCATTTCATACATTAATGCATAATAAGATAAATGCAGTTGTGACCAGAGTAGCCACCGAAAACGAGCTTAAAGCTCAGATTGTGAAAAGAAGCCTCGAGCTCAGAAAGTGATTAAAAGCCAAAGGCTTATTATGTAAAATGAGCCCTATATTCCCATCAGATAAGGGACAGTTATTAATGAGCCCGATATCTACAATAAATACGAGACAGTTTCGACACTCAGTCATAACAACGTAATAATTAGAAATGAGTCACATGAGCATTTCATATGCATTTTAATAAGTATGTTGATTGTTTGAAATGCCAAATTGGTTTGCTGTTAAGTGAAAATGTGATATGTGTTCGATTATGCAAAAATACAAAGATGTGAAATATACATTATATGCGTTGAAGTGATGCATTAATTGAGTGAACCATCGATGATGGTTACCTCATTGAGTTCGCAAAACTCATCAAAATTACAACGTTGACTTTTCATGACCGAGAGATGACTCTAGCTACTAAGAGACTCTACCTGCCGTGTAGATTTGTGTTTTGAAAGAGAAGTCATGGCTCAAAGGTCGATCAGCTAGGTATTAGACGGAGTAGACAATTTTTTGTATATTCCCTCTTTCATATAGTACTTTTGTATTAGGCTACAATGATGTACATGCAGGAAATGTTGGAAGACATACTGTAGACCTTCGGTTTTTATGAAATGAAATGAAGAATAAATTAGTTTTAAAAATATTGTGATTTTCTTATGATGCTTTATAAGTGAATAAAGATATGATGCTATGTTAGGTGAATGTAGTGATTGAACATAGTGCGCCATTGTCTTAGATTATGTACTGGAATGATCTCCGGGCATCCCAGTATGTACCCTAAGGTAAGGGGCGCCACAAAATAGCTAAAAAATTTTATTTCAAGGGATCTCAGGAGTAAATTATAAGTATGAATTTAATAAAGTAATTTCAATTTGAATATATTAAATCTAAAAAAACTAATTTTCAAGCATGAAAAATGATCTATCTAAATGTGCTTTAATTGGATAATTAGACAAAGATTGTTTCAAGTATGATTGTCTAGTTTTAAGATTATCGACAAGAGACATCAAAAGTTTATAGCAAAAGATTACAAATTCACCATAAAGTAACTTTGGTATTGTTGTAAGAAACATAGATGGCATCATAAAAAACACATGGTTATTGCTTTTCTCATTGTTGAACTCCTACTTTTGAAGTAGAATTTTGTCTTAATAAAACAATCATTAAATTATAGAATTCATTTCATATATTGATGTGGTAAAAGTTAGCATATGAAGTTGTAAAGGAGAACTACTATGATGAGCATATTACAAGACCAAATTTACAGCTAAACTCGAACAAATAAAGCAATCCAAGCAAAATTAATAACCAAATTTTGAGAAAAACTAATATTTACTAATTATTGAAAAGATATTAAATACTTATTGAGTTGAAGCTAATAAGAAACTGATATGAAGTAATGAATGTATCAAATACTTCCGCATTCATCCTTTTACCTCTTTTTATGTACAAGTGTTGTTAACAAAAAATAATTGTTCACCTAACTGTTTAACTAACTGCTAACTAACTAACTTCCTCTGTGCTAACTGTACATAACAACTTTAACAAAATATAAGTTATATGTATATCATGTACATTGTATATTTACATCCCCCCTTAACGTGGAGATTGGCGAAGATCAGTCAATCCCAACTTGGAAAGTGAATGATGAAATATAAGAGTTGTGAGCGATTTAGTAAAAGAGTCCACGAGCTAAAATTTAGAGGAAGTGTGGGTAGTTTGAATAAAATCTTCCTCAAGCTTCTCACGAACAAGATGACAATCAATTTTGGTTCTTTCATGAAAAATGAGATTAGCAACTCTATGTAAAGTTGCTTGATTGTCACAACATAGAGGAATAAGTGGTTGAGGTGGTAGTTGAAATTCTTGACGTATGTAGGTGATCCATTGTAATTCACAAATGGTAGTGGCCATGTTTCTATATTCTGCTTCTAACGAAGATCTGGAGATGTAGATTGTTTCTTGGTTTTCTCAGAAATTAGTGACGATCCAAGGAAAATGCAATAACCCGTAACTGATTTACGAGTAGAAAGGCATATGGCCCAATTTTCATTTATTTTGGCTTAATCATAGCCTTAGGTTCATGAATGCATGATATATTTCCCAGAAAATTAATGTATGAGGAACTAAAATAGGTTGGGGTGATAAAAGGAAAAGATGGAGGAGTGTAAGCAGTACCTAGGTTTTGTGGCTGAGCTGAGATGTCTCCAACAGTAGGAATTTGATTGCTTGAAGAAATGTTTACATTCGAGAGATAGTCTTTGAACTTAATAGATCGATATTTAATCCTCTTACTCTATTGTGTTGGTATGTGTGGGGAAAGGTTTGAGATAGGTTTTGGTTGTAATGTTTCAGTGGGTTGTATGATAACTTCTAAATTTGTAAGAGGAAAAATATTTGGTGTAAATGTATTAATTGAAGGAGAAGAAAAATCGTTGGAGAATAAATCATCGTCAGAAATCAAAGGAAGAGGAGTTGTATTAGTTTCTAGTGAGGTATGGTTAGTTTGGTTATAAAGAAAAATGGATTCATGAAACAAAACATCTCCAGATACAAGAATTCGGTGTGAATCAAGATCATATAGTTGGAAGGCCTTTTGTCGAGCAATATAGCCAATAAAGATGCCTTTGAAGGCTCTAGCAGCAAACTTGTCTTTGTGAGGTTCTATGTTTGTAGCATAACAAAGACAACCAAATGTCTTAAGATTGTTGTAGTTGGGTGGTCTTCTGTACAAGATCTCATAAGGAGTTTTCCATAATAAAAGAACAGTGGGAAGTTTGTTAATTAGGTGAGTTGCTACCAGGATGGAGTCTCCCCAAAATTTCTTTGACATATTGCTTTGAAACAGAAGATATCAGGCTACTTACAAAAGAGGTTTGTGCTTCCTTTCAATGGCTCCATTCTATTGAGGAGAATATGGATAAGACTTTTAGTGTATGGTACCTTTGTTTCAGAAAAGACTCAAGCAGTCTGAGTTGATAAACTCACTCCCATTATCACTTCTAATGGTTTTGACAGTAGTTGAAATTGGTTTTTAACAAAGGAAAGGAAGGTTTCGAGAGTTTTGGTGGTTTGTGTCTTATGATGAAGTAAAAAAGTTTAGGTTGGCTTACTATAATCATCAATGATAATAAGAACATGTCTTGTTCCAGATATGGATGAAATTCTATACGATCCCTATAGATCTGTGTGTATAAGTAAAAAATGTGGTAAGAAATGGTTTTACTTAGAAAAGGTAATCTCTGTTGTTTGGAAAGTAGACAAATATCATATGTAAGCAAAAATGATGAATCAATAGCATTGATATCAGTGACGTGTTTTATGATAGCAAAAGGAGCATGACCTAATATGTTGTGCCAAGGCTGTAAGTTCTTCTCTGATTCTTTATTTACATTGTCTGTGAACGTACAAGCTAATTTCTTATGGCTAGTAGAAACTGTTTCTTACACTCCTTTGGTAAAGGTTTCAGTTGTATCTTTCACGAAGCTCGACTTATCTAGAATGTAAAGACTCCCAGCTACTTTTCCTACTACCAAATTCGTCTTAGTCAGCAGGTCCCAAAAAATGCAGAAAGATGGATGAAATGTGATTTTAATACCAGTTAAGTCAGTGAGTTTATGGATTGAAAGAAAATTAAATTTGAAGCTAGGAATATGCAAAAGCAATAGTTAGTGTAAGAGACTTATTTAAGGTTATATCTCCTATGTGATGAGCCATTTTGATTGTACCATTGGGTAAGAATATTGGTGTATGATCTTTTGAAAATTTAAGCTGATGAAAAAGAGAAAAATCTGAAGTCATGTGGTTTTTAGCTCCTGTATTAATGATCCATGAACCAAGTTCTACAAAATCAAATGAACTAAAGAAAAAGTTGAGTACATAACTTGCAAAGTTTGCTAGATGAGAAAAATTAGCATGGTAATTATTCTCTTCATCATTTCTTCCTTTCATGTATTTTATAACTTATTATTGGATAATGCTTGAAAGCTTAATAGTCCTTTTAGGTATCTTTGAAATCGTCTCATATTTATCAGCTTGTGCAAACGGTGTATCAACTAAATTTGACATCATCCTTTGCTACTTCTTACCTCTTTGTTCTTTGTTCTCTTTATACCATTATGGATATCCTTGTATCTTTAAACAAGTCTCTCTGACATGCCCTTCTGTTTTACAGTAATCATAAAATATGTCCTTCTTTCCTTCTCTTTTCTTATCGCTTCATTGTTTGCCTTCGCTATTACTCTCCTTTCTACCATCCTTCTTAAATCCATAACTTCTAGCCAACAAAGCACTATGTTCTATAATATATATCTTCCATGTCATGTACTTCTCTTTGTTTTTCAACTCTCAAAACCATCAAGTATGCTTTATTTACACTGGGTATAAGTTCCGTCAGTAGAATCTGGTTCTTACTTAATATGATCAAAGGAGCCATTCAAACCCATCATAAACTAAATCGATTTATGCATTTCATTTGTATCATCTGTGATTTTTGATGAACCACATGTGCAGTTCGAACTTAGTAACAAACTTCCCGATTCATCCCACAATTTCTTCAACTTTGTGTAGTATTTAGCAACATTCATATTTCCTTGGGAGATAGAGTTTATCTCCCTCTTAATTTGATATATAGAGTTTATCTCCCTCTGAATTTGATATATCATAGGCCCATTGCTTTCTTCAAATCTCTCCTGTAACTCATCCCATAGTTCTTTAGCATTCCTTGCTTAGATAAAGGCATCTACTAAATCCCTAGAAATAGAATTTAGTATCCATGATGTTACCATTTAATCCACCCGAATGCTCATACTCAGGTGATGTTTCAATTTGCATGATGCATTTTCCATTGATAAGTCCTAGTTTCGCCTTAGCTCCTAAAGTGATTCTCATAGATCTTGACCAGGACATGTAGTTAGTTCCAGTAAGAGGGGAAGAAACGAGCATTGTACCAGGATGATCTAATGATTGAAGGTAGAAAGGATCTTCAGTGATTTGATTTCTACGTTCCTGGTGGTGATTATTTTCTCCCATGGTTGAGAATAATTAGTTACAGCAGAGTATGTGTTTATCAATAACTAACAATCGATTGCTTGCCTTGATACTATGAATAAATATTAAAAACTTATCGAGTAGAAGCTAATATAAAGTAATGAATATATCATATAATTCCACATTCATCCTTTTACCTCTTTATATGTACAAATATTATTAACAAAATATAATTGTTCACCTAACTGCTTAACTAATTGCTAACTAACTAACTTCCTTTGTGCTAACTATACATAACAACGTTAACAAAATATAAGTTATATGTATATTATGTACATTGTATATTTACAATTATAGACAATCAAGGGCTAATTACATTGTTTGATGTTTTTATATATCTATTCTTTTATCTCCTTACCTTCTCTTTCTTTCCTTTCGCATCCTCATCAAATTTTTGTTTTATATGGTTCAAATAATACTATTATAAGTGAACTCACAAATATGTATGAACTTGTAAAGTATAGTAAATGAACCTAGATTGTATTACATTTCAATTAATAATACTCACAAGATCGATAATATCACTTACCAATAGTAAACTATTCAAACAATTGGAAGATAAATTAAGCACATTTTAAAGTGAAAAACCCTACAATGTAAAGGTAAAATTGTAGTTGAACAATGCTAATGTTATTTGGACTATAAAACTCTTCTTTCCTTATGTGTTTATGTCTCGTACAACTTATCTCTCTTATTAAGCTTTTTTTTAATACATGCAAAGACAAAAACAAAGAAAACTAGCTAAACCACGACATAGTAGGACGTCGTGCCACGCTAGTCCCGATGTAGCAGGTCCATAGAGAGAATCAGAGGGTCCTGAAGTATGTGAGTGCCTGGACTCGCCATTCCTGTAAGGTGGGCCAGGTGATCCGCGCATTAGTTCCCTTCACGGAGTACGTGCATGAGCTGCACCTCCCAATCTGGCAGGAGAAGATCTCGGGTACCTGACAGCAAAAAGTGAGGAACATCAATAGCGAAATTAGGAGTTTAAAGAAGATTGATAACCTCTAAGGAATCCAATTCTAAGATGACACGACGATAGCCGAGGGATCATGCTAGAATAAGGCCCGAGTGGACTCCCCAGAATTCTGCGATGACTGAGGATCCGCTGCTAAGCTGCTGAAGAAATCCCCCACACAACTGACCATGACAGTCGCGAATAAGGCCGCCAGCAGAAGCGAGGCTACGTCCAGGGTGAAAGGCTCCGTTCGTGTTGACTTTAACCCAGTTCTCAGGCGGTGGCTGCCACCCCACCTTATTATCGACCAAAGATGCCTCGATGAGGGTAGACATAATTTAGAGAGTAGTGCCTCAAGGCAATCACCTTTAAGCGATTTTGTACAAAGTCAGGTACATACTTTATGAATAAATAAAGAAAACATATTTCATTAACTTGTTGTTCATTATTTATGAATGGATATTGATCTATAAGCAAATTAATGAAGTCCATGATATATGACATAGCATGAAGGAAATTGTGATGTGATCATACTATCGAGATTCCTATCATGTGCAATTATGTCAAGATTCTAAATTATCTCTAGTCATAGGATTACTTGGCTGACATCAAGAATTCGGAAAGACTAGATATCTCAAGCTCCTTGATTTGATCAAGCGGTGGATCTCTAAGTCGTAAATATGAGATATTTAGGGTTGAGATGTGGATGCTTACTAGAGGTAGTAAGTACATTGGATGACCTGCTATGAGATCATCACATGGATGTCCTATTCTACTGTCAGTGATAATCTCATCATAGCAATGGTGCAAGTATCCTTAGACTTGAGGTGCTCAAGGATGTCTTGGATACTGATTCTGTGCTTTGACTCCATTCCTTGTTGCCTTACAGAGGTCACTCAAAGGGTGGTGATTGGGTACAGCTTGAGGTATTCGAAGGTAATTGAGTAGCCAATAGAGGATTCACCACTTCTGTGATAGCAGAAGATGATACCCATGGCCTCTTGTCAGAGTCATTACTTGGAAGTCTCTGGCCGGAGCATATATGTCGTGAATAATGTCTTCATTGACATATTAAGTAATGAGTCACAGGACGAGAACTGAAATCATTTGGACTAGATTTGACGTAGTCAGTCTAGTAAGAGTTGACACATTGCCCATACTCATAACCAAGTGGGGTATAGCATGGTGAAAGGACGAATTGCACGGTAATTGTCTATGAAAAGGTTCGTGATATGGTTCATGATGAATACATGTCCATTCGTCAAACCAATTACTTTCCGGTCAATTGGGGGTCATGATGTGTTCTAGATACCGCCATGACTTGCTCAGATTAAGTGTTAATCTAAGTGGCCAACATAACCGGGAACCTAATGGGTCACACGGATAAGAGTGTCTCGGAGAATTCGTAAAATAGTTTTAGACAGAGTTCCAATATATGGAGAGCAAAAGGATTAAATGGATCCCGATGAGATCGAAATATGTCCCGATGAGATCGCGACATCGATATTACTGAAAAACGTTTCCGGAGGTTTTTTCCATACCGAGACCCGGTAGGCCGGTAGGACCGACTCTAGTGTGACTGGACCACTTCAGCATTTATTTATATATATAATTAATTAATTAAAGAATTAATTCATTAATATATATATATAAGTGTACATGTTGAAAGGGAGAAGAAGCTTCCATTTTTGCTTAATCATTAATGTATTAAATGACTAAAAGACAAAAAATTGAAAGATGAAGTGGGATGATTGTTGGCTTTGGGATTTAAGAGGAATAGAAGAGTTTCTTTCTTTTTTCATGGATGATCATCGTAGGTTTTAGAGAAAACCTAAGGATTTGAAGAGAAAGAGTTTCTCTCTCAAGCTTCATTATCTTTCAAGCTCTTCTCCAAGGCTTCACTTACTTCTCCATCGTTATTCTTCAAGCTCTTCAAGAATAAGGTAAGATCTAGCAGTCTTCAACTTGTTCTAGCTATTCCCGGGTCAAAGGGTTTGTCCCGGTTAGGTTCTCCGATCTCTGCGTGGATACCGTTAGAGACGATCTCCTTTGGCCGTTATGGTTTGAGTTTGTTGTATAGACACATGCATCCTGGCTTTCGGGAAGGTCCCAGAATAAAAAATTTTCTTTTCCACACCGTGGGCATGTGATGCTCACATCGGGATTTTCCTACAGTGGTACCAGAGCCACTTGTGTCGTATATATTGAAAAACCATGACTAGGTCGGAGTTGCCTATTGCTTGTGACGATGATGCATGTTGATTGTGTAAATTTCGAATTCAGTGTAAAAATATTGTTTTCAAAATTTTCTTGCCTAGATATGTTCACAAGATATTTTTGCATATGTATGTGGAAGCTCGGAATTTATCAATGTGATTTGATATGGTTTTGTTAATTTATTCCCCAATGTTCTGGTTGCTGTCTTTGCGCACATTCAATGAACAGGCATGCTTATAAATTCGAGAATAAATGTTAGAAATTTTTTTTTTCGGATTTGCTTTCACCAACATGTCTCTAAGATGTTTATGAATGTCTATGAGAATGGAAAAATGTTTTCGAGGTGATTTACTATTTATTTGAGAATTTATTGTGTGCTGCTGGGAATAACTGTGTTGAGGAACACAGATTCTACATTGGCTTTGTTGCTGATGTTGGATGAGTTTTTGTTGGAAATAAATCCTGAAACAATTCATGGAACATGTTGTGAACATGTTGTAACCTCTATAATTTTCCCATAATTTATTGAAATTGTTTCAATGAGTTTTTCAAGCAAAACACAGAGCTTGGCAGTTTTGAGAAAGTTGCTGGAGCTGTTTTGTTTGGAATGATAAATTGTGTATTTCTCAATTCCAATGCCTTGGATTATTTTTAATGTGATTAAAAATGTGTTATATTGATGATGTATGCTTTCCAAATTGAATTTCTTGAAATTGGGTTTTCAAATATTTTTCGGATGTCAAATATGTCACATTAGCGTCTCGTTAGTGTATTTCGTTGTCTTGATTATTTTGGCCGTCACAAATTTTGTGACATGTGTCGAAGTAACCTTAATAAAGTTTAGACTACCTAGAGATACTTAGGGTGATAGTTTGATATTCTCAAATTATTTGGAAATCTAAATGAATAAGAGTGTATTCATTGATTTCAAGTTTTTCTTGTGTAGTTTGACTATATATGGTAAGCATGGAACAATGAAAGTGTTTCATTGGTACATCATAATAAAGGATATTACACTTGGTATTGTGAATTGGAACAGAACGGATTGAGAAATTAGCCGATTAGATTGCAATTCCACATGGATAAGTCGACTAATAAAGATACAAGTCGACTTGTTCGTGCACTGTAGACGCATAAGTCGACTTGCACAATGGTACAAGTCGACTTGTTCGTGCACAGCTACATAAGTCGACTTACACATGCATAAGTCGACTTATACACTAGCATAAGTCGACTTACACATATACAAGTCGACTTACAACATGCAAAGGTGGGATGATGGATGATTTTAGGTATAGATTCAATGTGATTGATGAAATGCCCTAAATCATTCCATATAGTCATGGTGACTATAATCCTACGGCATGGAGAAGAAGAAGAAGAGACCTGAAAACCCTCACACATCATATGAAAACTAACGCCTTCCATTAATATGGAGAGAACCAGAGTTCTTATAGAGTTGGGTTGTTGGGTAAACCCAAGCTCACTCTATACTGATATGTTCGAACTATGAAAATAAGATTTTTAGATTAATGGGTCGGTTTTCACTAGAAGCGTTGATTTGTTGAGTAAACTCAAGGTCAATGTGGACAAAGGCGAAATTGGGCAGTGTGCATCAGATGTACGCGCATCAAGAGTTGATAATCCAATGTGTGTGCATACATCACGAGTTGATAGCACTAGTCGATAATTGCATCTATGAAGCAAATGGTATGACCGATACCTGCCGATAGATCTAAGATGGCTTGTTGGATAAACCCAAGGTCATTTTAGTAATGTCGGATATCTATGATGCAATTGGTATGACCGATACCTACCGATTGACCTAAGGTGGCTTGTTGAGTAAACCCAAGGTCATTTTAGTAATGTCGGATATCGACCCACTAGGACATTTTGTTATAATGTTTCTTGGATTCGTACTGAGGGTTATGGATTCTTTGAAACTAGTGGGAGCCATATGCATGTCATTCAAGTCCTTATGATCATGCATGTAATTTTACTCTAACATTCTTTCTCTCTTTTCCCTATAGGTTATTGAAGATGACTTTCAGTGTGAACTTGCGCTCACTTATGGACTCCAACAAATTAACTGGACCTAACTTTCTAGATTGGTTGAGAAATCTGAGAATTGTTCTCAGGTCTGAGGAACTGGGATATGTCCTAGATGTTCCACTTCCTGATCCACCTGCTGCTGATGCTTCTGATGAGGATCAGAAAGCATATCGTAAACATCTTAAAGACAGTGACATGGCTACCTGCATTATGCTTGCCTCGATGTCACCAGAGTTGCAGAAGCAGCATGAGTCTATGGATGTTAATGCCATAGTGTTTCATCTTAGGGAGCTGTTTGATGAGCAAGCTCGGTCTGAAAGGTTCGAGACCTCGAGGCTACTCTTCACTACTAAGATGACTCCAGGTTCATCTGCAGTGCAGTATGCACTGAAGATGAATGGGTATATTAAGAGGTTGGCTGTCTTAGGTTTTGTTATGGATTATGAATTAAGTGTTGACTTAATTCTAGTTGGATTGTCTGATAGTTATTCACAATTTGTGTTAAACTATCGGATGAACCAAATATCCACGACAATCCCTGAGTTGATCAATCTACTCAAGACAGCAGAGCAAGCTATCTAGAAGGATAGCAAGCAAGTGTTTATGGTGGACTCTTCTTCTGGTTCAAAGAAAAAGAAGCTGAAGAAGAAAAGGTCTAAGAAACCAAAAGGAAGTGCAGCCAAAAAGAAAACCAAAGAGACTACACAAAAAGGAACTTGCTTCCATTGTGACAAGACTGGCCACTGAAAACGGAATTGTAAAGTCTATCTGGAAGAATTGAAGCAGAAGAAGGCATCAGATGCCTCGACTTCTTCAGGTATGTTTGTCATTGAGGTTAATATTGTTTCTGACCATAACATATGGGTATTAGATACCGGTTGTGGCTCACATATGCAATGATATCGCAGGCCTCGTGGACGATGAGATGCTCATGAAGGAGAACTAGACCTGCGTGTGGGAAATGGAGCAAGAGTTGCTGCATTAGCCGTAGGCACTTACTTTTTGTCACTCCCCACTTGGCTTGTAATTAAATTGGATGAATGTTATTTTGTACCTGTATTAACAAAGAACATATTGCCTGTTTCTTGTTTAAATAGAGTTGGTTTCCATTTGACTTTTAGTAACAATGGTTGTTTTATTAGTTTGAATGGAATGCTTTATGGTACTGGTACATTATGCAATGGAATTTACATATTAGATATGTCACATCCAATTATGAATGTCAATGACACGAAAAGACATAAACGAGATAATTTAAAATCAACTTACTTATGGCATTGTCGCCTTGGCCATATAAATGAGAAACGCATAGCTAAGCTCCATAAGAGTGGTAGTTTAGGGTCATTTGATTATGAATCATATGACACATGTGAATCTTGTTTATTAGGCAAGATGTCTAAATTACCCTTTAAGGGAAAGGGTGAACGAATGATCGAGTATTAGACCTAATACATTCGGATGTATGTGGTCCGATGTCCATCCGCGCGAAGTGGTTGTCTTTACTTCATTACCTTTATCGATGATTATTCTCGATATGGGTGCTCAGATTCGATGAGATACAAATCAAGCATTTGAAAAGTTCAAACAATTCAGAAATGAAGTATAAAACCAACTTGGGAAAAGTATCAAGACATTACGATCAGATCGTGGTGGGGAATACTTAGACCAAGAGTTTTTGGATTATCTCAGAGATAATGGGATTTTATCTCAATGAACTCCTCCATACACACCACAGCATAATGGTGTGACAGAAAGGAGAAATCGAACCTTGTTAGACATGGTACAATCAATGATGGGCTTTGCAAAGTTACCAAAATCCTTTTGGAGGTATGCACTTGAGACAGCTGTTTACTTGTTAAACAGAGTTCCATCAAAGACAGTTGATGTTACTCCATATGAGATGTGGACTAACAAAAGACCCTATATTACTCATTTGAAAGTTTGGGGTTGTCCTGCTTATGTGAAGCGAATACAGTCAGATAAACTTGATGCAAAATCTGACAAGTATTTGTTTGTAGGATATCCTAAAGAAAAAATGGGATATCAATTCTACCTTGCTGATGAACAAAATGTGTTTGTTTCGAAGCATGCTGTCTTTTTAGAGAAAGAGTTTCTTTTACAAGAAGACAATGGAAGCAAAATTAAGCTTGAAGAAGTTCAGATGCTCGAATGCACGCAGATCAACCGCTCGAACTCAAACTCGTGACTCATCTGATGAAGTAATTCAACCTTCTACAACACACGAAGTTCGTGAGTCACGTAGGATACGCTTTGTTCCCGAGAGATATGGATTTCGTGAATGAACAGAATGACGTATTGCTCATAGAAGATGATGAGCCTACTACTACGAAGAGGTTACAAGAGTTGAGTCTCGAGAAATGGCTTCATGCCATGAAGGTGAAATGGATTCCATGTATGAAAACCAAGTATGGAATTTGGTTGAGGCACCCGAAGGAATCAAACCCATAGGGTGCAAATGGGTTTTCAAAAAGAAAACCGACATGGATGATAATGTAATTACCTATAAAGCAAGACTTGTGGCTAAAGGCTTTCGTCAAAGACAAGGAGTTGACTACGACGAGACCTTCAGCCCAGTAGCAATGCTTAAATCCATTAGAATACTCCTAGTCATTGCCACTCATTATGATTATGAGATATAGCAAATGGATATGAAGACAACTTTCCTAAATGGAAATCTAGCTGAGGATGTGTATATGACACAACCTGAGGGCTTCACCTCCTATGATGGCGAAAAGGTATGCAAGCTTCAGAAATCCATCTATGGATTGAAACAAGCATCTAGGAGTTGAAATATCCGTTTTGATGAGGTAATCAAAGAGTTTGGTTTCTCACAAAATTCGGATGAACACTGTGTGTATAAGAAAGTTAATGGGACTGCAATCGTATTCCTTGTGTTATATGTAGATGACATATTATTGCTAGGAAACGATGTCTCTATGCTACAATCAGTCAAGATTTGGTTGTCCAAACAATTTGCCATGAAAGACCTTGGTGAAGCAACTTATATTCTTGGGATAAAGATCTATAGAGATAGATCAAAAAGGTTGCTTGGTCTTCACAATCAACGTACATCGACAAGATGCTAAAAAGGTTTAGCATGGAGCAATCCAAGAGAGGGTACCTTCTCGTGACTCATGGGATAACACTCTCGAAATCTATGTGTCCTAATACACAAGATGAGAGGATTCGCATGAATATGATCCCGTATGCATCTGCGGTAGGATCTATCATATACGCTATGCTATGTACGAGACCCGATGTATCATATGCTCTAAGTGTTACGAGCAGATACCAATCGGATCCTGGTGAGGGTCACTGGGTGGCTGTCAAGAATATCCTCAAGTACTTGCGAAGGACTAAGGATGTTTTTGATATATGGAGATGGAGATCTCAAAGTGAGCGGGTATACTGATGCCGCTTTCAACTGATAAGGATGATTCCAAATCCCAATCAGTTATGTATTCACACCGAATGGCGGGCGCTTAGTTGGAAGAGTTCTAAACAAAAGACGATTCACGATTCAACGATCGAGGCGAGTACATTGCCGCTTCGAAGCGTGAAAGGAAGCGCTTTGGATCAAGAAGTTCATTATCGAACTTGGTGTGGTTCCTAGCGATGATGGGCCCATGCAGGTTGTATTGTGACAACAATGGAACTATTAAGCAAGTTTAAAGAACCAAGGTCTCATCAACGATCCAAACACGTACTCCGCAGATATCATTTGATCAGGGAGATCATAGGACGAGGTGATGTCCAGATCGAGAGAATTTCCACCGAGCAGAATATTGTTGATCCGTTGACAAAGCCATTGTCACAGAAGAGTTTTGATTCTCATGTACTCGCCTTTGGTATTAGATATCAAGGCGATTAGCTTTAGGTCAAGTGGGAGATTGTTAGAGTAATGCCCTGAAGGCAATCGCCTTTAGCGCATTTTGTACAAAGTTGGGTACATACTTTATGAATAAATAAAGAAAGACATATTTCATTAACTTGTTGTTCATTATTTATGAATGGATATTGATCTATAAGCAAATTAATGAAGTCCATGATATATGACATAGCATGAAGGAAATTGTGATGTGATCATACTATCGAGATTCCTATCATGTGTAATTATGTCAAGATTCAAATTATCCTAGTCATAGGATTACCGAGACCGGACATCAAGAATCCCGAAAGACTAACACATCTCAAGCTCCTTGATTTGATCAAGCGATGGATCTCGTGTCGTAAATATGAGATATTTAGGGTTGAGATGTGGATGCTTACTAGAGGTAGTAAGTACATTGGATGACCTGCTATTAGATCATCACATGGATGTCTTATTCTCGTCGGCGATAATCTCATCATAGCAATGGTGCAAGTATCCTTAGACTTGAGGTGCTCGAGGATATCTTGATATTGATTACGTGCTTTGACTCCATTCCTTGTTGCTTTACGAGGTCGCCATAGGGTGGTGATTGGGTACACTTGAGGTATTCAAGGTAATTGAGTAGCCAATAGAGGATTCACCACTTCTGTGATAGCAGAAGATGTTACCCATGGCCTCTTGTCAGGGTCATTACTTAGAAGTCTCTGGCCGGAGCATATATGTCATGAAGAATGTCTTCATTGACATATTAAGTAATGAGTCCCAGGACGAGAACTGAAATCACTTGGACTAGATTTGACGTAGTCAGTCTAGTAAGAGTTGACACATTGCTCATACTCATAACCAAGTGAGGTATAGCATGGTGAAAGGACGAATTGCACGGTAATTATCTATGAAAAGGTTCGTGATATGGTTCATGATGAATACATGTTCATTCGTCAAACCAATTACTTTCCGGTCAATTGGGGGTCATGATGTGTTGCTAGATACCGCTCATGACTTGCTCAGATTAAGTGTTAATCTAAGTGGCCAACATAACAGGGAACCTAATGGGTCACACGCATAAGAGTGTCTCGGAGAATTTGTAAAATAGTTTTGGACAGAGTTCCAATATATGGAGAGCAAAAGGATTAAATGGATCCCGATGAGATCGAGATATGTCCCGATGAGATCGCGACATCGATATTCTTTGAAAAACGCTTCAGAGTTTTTCCCATACCGACCCTAGAGACCTACCCAAAGTGATTTGGACCACTTCACATTTATTTATATATATATATATAATTAATTAATTAAAGAATTAATATATATATATATATATATATATATATATATATATATATATATATATATATATATATATATATATATATATATATATAGTGTACACGTTGAAAGGAGAAGAAGCTTCCATTTTTGCTTAGTCATTAATGTATTAAATGACTAAAAGACAAAAAATTGAAAGATGAAGTGGGATGATCGTTGGCTTTGGGATTTAAGAAGGAAAAGAAGAGTTTCTTTCTTTTTTCATGGATGATCATCGTAGGTTTTAGAGAAAACCTAAGGATTTGAAGAGAAAGAGTTTCTCTCTCAAGCTTCATCATCTTTCAAGCTCTTTTCCAAGGCTTCACTTACTTCTCCATCGTTATTCTTCAAGCTCTCCAAGAACAAGGTAAGATCTAGCAGTCTTCAACTTGTTTTAGCTATTCACGGGTCAAAGGGTTTGTCCCGGTTAGGTTCTCCGATCTCTGCGTGGATACCGTTAGAGACGGTCTCCTTTGGCCGTTATGATTTGAGTTTGTTGTATAGACACATGGATCCTGGCTTTCGGGAAGGTCCCGGAACAAAAATTTTTGTTTTCCGCACCGTGGACATGTGATGCTCACACCAGAATTTTCCTACAATAGCCCTCCACTGCTTTGGCCCTACCGATCCAACCCACATACTCCAGGACCACCTAATGCCCATCCGTCGGCCAAGTGAACTCGTCATCAAATAAGCCGTTGTTGTGCCACGTCCATAACATCCAGCACGCGGTACCAAAGATAGTGGCCTAGGTGTCTACCCGGCCGTGGCCGTGCAGCAGATTCGAGTGCACCCAATCCTCCACCGCCTGGTGAAAGAAAGTCGAGTTGGCCACCGCTTAGGGGAAAGAATGCCAAACTTGGGAGACGCGAGGACAGTCACGGATAGCATGAAGGATGGACTCGTCCTGCCCACAAACAGGGCATCTGCTATCGACCGCAATGTGACGTAACACGCGTTGCTGGTTTGTGAGGAGTTTGTCCTTAGTCATGAGCCATAAGAAAGTACGGATGCATTGGGGTCCTGCCCATTTCCAAATTAACTCCTTGATTCGGCGAGATCGGGCCAAGCCTTGGCCTTCAATCAAGTCATATGCTGAAGCCAACGTGAATCGCCCATAAGTTGTAACGCCCCACCGGATGGTATCATTCTCCACAAGGGGCACAGTAGGGGAGTGCTGCGCTATAGCGACGCAGACTGGAGGTGGCAATACTGTTGAAATAAATGTCACTTCCACTGAGCATCCTCCTCGCGGAGGTCGGTGACCTTTGCAAAGCGGAGTCCTTCCGGAATGGGAGAGGTCGCCACTTACTGGAGCGACCCCTAGTCGGTAACCTAGTTGTCCTGCCAAAAGGAAATATGTTGCCTGTTGCCGAGCTGCCATTTAATGCTTTGGAGAACAAATTTCCAAATGACTGCCAAACCGTTCCAAAAACAAGACGCCCCAAACCTATTAATCGAGTCAGGAATGTGGTGCGGGGTCATACAATATTTGGCCCGTACGACTCGCACCCATAACGCCTCAGGTTGCGTGAGAAGAGCCCAGTCCATTTTTGTCAGGAGTGCATCATTGAAAGATCGAATACGCTTAATGTCGAGCCCCCCAGCCGATTTGGGTTGACACACATCTTCCCATCGGACAAGGGGCATTTTCGGTGCTCTTCCGATGACCCCCAGATAAAGTTTCGCATAAGCTGTTCCAAACTATCACAGAGCTATCGCGGCAAGCGAACAGTTTGCATAGTGAAACCTGGAAGAGCCGATAGAACATACTGGGCCAAAGTGACACAGCCCGCAAGAGAGAGCTGACGGATGCACCATCCCGATAATTTATTCTGGGCATTGTCAAAAATATGTTGGTAAGTCGTGCGCGTGGTGTGGGCATGGAGTAAGGAACACCCAGATATTTTCCCAAGTTGGTTGTACGCTAAATCTGAAGGGTGTGGCTGATGCGTTTCGCCATCATCGGCTGAACATTCTTCGAGAAATAGAGTTTATACTTGGCTGTGCTAACTTTTTGGGCGGAGGCCCGGCAATAGTCCTCTAAAGTTCGCGTTATAACATGAGCTTGGTCTTCTGTTGCTTTGGCAAACAGAACCAAATCATCGGAAAAAAAAGGTGGGAGATAGGTGGATCGGTAGGGCTCAACTGAATCGGTCTCCAGCGCCCTTAATCTACCGCGTGCGAGATAAGGCGGCCTAAGCATTCCATGCAAAGCACGAAAAGGTACGGAGAGAGGGGGTCACCTTGACGAATCCCCCTCGTGGGGCTAAACGGATCAGAAGGCGACCCTTGCCAGACCACCTACATTGTCACCGTAGTCACGCATTTCATAATAACCCTGATAAGTGCTGCTGGAAGACGAATCTCCTCCAAAGTGGATCCAATAAAGTCCCAACGAAGACGATCGTAGGCTTTTTCGAGATCCACTTTGATGGCTAAGAACCCTTTCTTCTCTTTCTTCCGACGCATAGAATGGATGGCTTCCTGGGCAAGGATGATGTTATCAGTAATGTGCCGACCCGGAATAAAATTACATTGGTTTTCTTGCACAAGATAGCCCATGTGTATCTGCAAACAATGAACAATGACTTTGGCAATGGCTTTATAAAGAACAGTACACAGGCTGATCGGGCGAAATTGGGTAAAATTAAACGGAGAAGGAATTTTAGGGAGAAGAACAAGCAAAGTGTGATTAAGATCCGCTTCCCACCTGTCGTCAGAAAACACTGTCTGAATGAACTCGGTAACTTTAGGACCGACCCGAGTCTATTATTTTTGGAAAAACAAAGCATTGAAACCATCTACCCCCAGGGCTTTGGTTGAATTCATACCAAAAATCGCATTTTTGATCTCGATGGGGTGGATGGGAGTATCTAAAGCTCGGAGCTGCTCAGCAGAAAGAACAGGGAAAGTACCCGTTAACAGGTTCGAAAACGGGTGCCCTTCCTCGCTCGCAAACAGAGTGGCAAAATGAGCCTGTGCCAAGCGACGAAGAAGTTGAGGATTGTCAACCAAGTTTCCGTGAGAATCCATAAGGCGCTTGATATGCAATTTCTTATGACGGGAGATGGTGAGAGTGTGGTAAAACTTTGTATTTCTATCGGCTTTCGAGATCCATTTGCAGCGGGAAGATTGATGCCAGAATATCTCTTCTTCACATAAAACCTGGACCAGCTCGATACACAAATGCTCTTCTAGCGCATGGAGAGAGTCCATATTATCTTCGTTAAATGCTCGCTGGATTCCTTGCAGTCTCGCTAACAAGCGCCGCTTGCGATGAAAAATATTCCCAAATTCCTCATGATTCCATTTAGTAAGAGACTAAGAAAAACGGGTTAAAGATTGGCTCAATGTCTCCCCTTCCGACGGCCAGTTCTCAACAACCAGGTCATTAAACCTGGGGTGAGTTAACCACGCATTCTGAAAGCGAAAAGAAGTGGACCCTACGGGACAGGGGGTACAGGGGTGGAATTGGACCCACATAGGGCAATGGTTCGAGCTGAGGAAAGGTAAATGATAGTTAACAGTCTGTGAGAAGGTATGAAGCCAATCGGTAAAACCAAATGCTCGATCCAAGTGAGCTTGCACCATACCCCGACGTCACGTGAATTTGGACCCGACATACCCAAGATCATGAAGGTTGTAATTATTCACCCAAGATTGGAAGTGAGGGTTCACGATCCTGGTGGCCGTGGCTTTGCCCCGCTTATCATAATGGGCCAGTTTAGCATTGAAATAGCCTCCAATTAACCAAGGACCATCAATGTGCTGACCAAGCTAGTCTAATGCAGGCCAAAGGTGTTTTTGGGTGGCCTGTTGGGGACTCGCATACACTGTTGTAAAAGCAAACGAGTCCCCCGCGTACTGGATAGAAGTATGGACAAATTTTCGGTGTGCGAAAAGAATAGAAATCGAAATGTCACTCTTCCACATTATCCAAAGTCCACCTGCAAACCCATCGGATTCTACTTGAAATGAAAAATCGAACCCGAACTTGCGAATCATGGTTGTCACCCGCAGACCACTAATTTGGGGTTCCAAAAGCACGAGAATGCCCGGTTTATAATAGCTAAGATAATTACGCAGGATAAGCCTCAAGCAACTACCCCCGACGCCTTGACAGTTCCAAATTAAAATAGACATAAAAATGGGATTAGGTAGAATCGGTACCTCCCATAGGAGCGTCTCGGGTTCGACACTCAGAGGCATCACCTGGTCCTCCTGACCCCCTGGGGCCGGTAGAACTTCGGAAGAGTTCAATGCGGCTCCGGGATCCGGAGGGGCTGGCATTGGAGGGGCAGGGGTCGTGCTAACGGGATCGACCAAACCCGAGGCCTCTACCCCTTCCATAAGCTGTAACCGCTCCTCGACGGCCTCCTTGCGGTCCGCTAACACCTGTTGATCACAAAGCATTTCAGTGTGAGAGGGGATAATTATAGCAATATTTTTATTGATATAGGTGGGTTGAAGTTGGACTGAGGGGATCGCTAATGGGTTAGGGGACGGAATGGGTTTAGTTCCTGAGCTTTCACCGTGGATCGATGGCATAGTAGGCCCTTTCTTACCCTTGGGCCCCCGCCTAGAGGGCTGCTGTGGCCCATTACTTGGCAAAGAAAAGCCCGTTATTTGGGCCTGGAGAACGCCTGAAGACGCATGTTGGGCCATATTCTTCCCAAGGCCCTGGAAAGGATTCGCAAGTGGGGCCTGCGCGTGAGCTACCGACGAAGTTGCCTGCTCCCCTGCGTCTGCCAGAGCAGCGTATATGGCGCTGATCTTTGGAGGGGACGTAAGAGGACGTCCTGCAGGAGACTTGCGTGATGTTGTGGGAGAAGATACCTGTTGTAGCCGTTGGAGAGAGGGTCTGGGTCGACGTTGCACCTGGACCCAAGGGCCATAGCCGAAGCCAACCGTGGGGTTTTCGACGGAGGGGCCAGTAGGGACACCTGCATCGATGGCCGCGACATTGGACGTGGCGTCCTCATGGGTGGTGCCATCTGCTAGAGGTTGCTGATCAGTGGAACGCGGGCGTTGGGAGCACATAGCAGAGGCATGACCTACTTTGCCACATGAGTAGCAAAGCTGAGGAAGACCTTCGTAACTAACATGAAGTGTTTCACCATCAAGAGTCACACTAGTGCACAGCGGGAGGGACAAGTCAATCTCCACAGCGATACGGGCGTAGCGCCCCCAGTGAGCTTGAAGGGTCATGGCATCAAGTTTCATCGTCCTGCCCACCATATTACCCAAAGCGATGAGAATCTCTGGGTGGTACCGAGCGATCAATAAATCTGGGATACGTATCCACGTCACAGCCCGAACGACAATGTCGTGTTTAGGTCGGAAGTCCGACACCCATCATTGGACAGCCAAGGCTTGTCCATAGATGAACCAGGGCCCATCAGTCAAAGCATGCATGAAGTCGGAATCCTCAAGGAATTTAACAAGGAAAAAGTCCTGTTCCAAATCAACAAGCTTCAAAGGACCGGATGGTTTCCATAATGCATGCAACCACGAGTGAAGAGCTTGGAAACCAATCCTTCTGCCAAGGAGCTTCACGACGACGACCTTGGACCATTGGCCATCCAGTTTTGCTCGGAATGTAGGCGATAACGTGATGCTACCTTCACCGGCGTCAGTGAGGGAAATGATGTCGCCCTCTTCAATCTCAACTGGGGATTTCGGTGGCCATGGTTGAGTAGGCGTCTCGTCAGAAGCCACCCCAAGTCCAGCGATAGTTGCACTATAGGACAGCAACGGGCGGTCCGATGGAATGTCCTCCCGCTTCCTTGTTTTGCCACGTTTAGGTTGGTTCCCTTCTGGAGCGAGGGTCGCGATGGAAGCACTTGCTGAAGACAGCGCGAGGCAAACGAACTGAAGTCAAGCCAGAAAAAATGCGTCGAATAGCCAATGAAGATCAGGAAACGAAACTCGTCTCTTAGACACGCACTTGACTTTCCCACACTACTTTCTCACTCTTAAGTGAATTGATCGCTCTTTTTATTTTTAATTTTTTTTGTTAGCCTACGAGGTGTCCTAAAAGAATCCCAACTATGAGAAGACGTCTTTAAATCATCCACTCCTAGACTAATCTCCGCTCGCACTGAGTCAGCTCGTAAGGGGTAAAGTGTTGGCCAAATAGATTTTTCCATTCTCAGGACTCGAACTCGAGACCTCTGATTAAGGGATGATAGCGCTGAACCACTCACACCAACCTATTTTAAATATGAGAAGATAAAAATTTTAAACCAAACATGATCGTGTACAGTGACAATGATTGATATAATGAAGCCTCAAATCTCGATGTCACGAAGATATATGGTCACAATAACTTAAATAGTCAGTGGACACAGTGTGCTTTACTTCACAAGGGCATGTTTATCCTTGAAGTGTCGTCATTCAGTTTACACAATTACATATGCTTACACAGTCATTCACATGGTTGTATCGTCCACGGACATGGGCATGTGCTCCAGAAACATCTTCTAGTCATCAGTTTCTACTTTGAATCTACCCAATCTTAGTTCTTTTCGATTCATCAAGACAAGTAACACTTCTGAAACTCCACAAGGGCGTGTCTGTCTTTGAAGCATCGTCATTTAATTTGCACATAATTATAGAAACTTATACGGTCATTCACACGACTGTGTCCTTTATTGGTATAGGCGTGTCCTCCATAAACATCTTTCAATCATTGGTTTCTACTTTGAATCCACCTAATCTTCGTTCCTTTTGATTCATCTGAAAAATTAAAACTTCTAGAACTCAAATTTAATAAAATCAATCTAATGAATATATCTAAATAGTTGGAACTACAACATGTCGAAGTACTTAATTCATTGTGAGAGAAGAGAAGTAGCTAATGCTATTAAGTTTATTTATTAAAAAAAAAACTCAAACTCCATCTAATTGACCCTAGTCTTATCACTAGTTAAAGATTAAAGAACAATTGGAAGGATGACTAAAGAGAACTTTATATTATTAATACATCTCTAAGTTATTTGTCGAAAGGATCATATTAACAGACAACAGGAAGCCAACACCCGATTATTAGTACATAATCAGTTTATACCCTGAAAACAGAGTACATAAAAAAGAACTTGCCGATGTAGTAGAAGACAGGGGTTACCGCCGGCTAGTCCTTGAAGTTGATTCTTTAGATGTTATTAATATCCTATTCTTTTCCCAGCAAGTTCTAACCGAGGATTTTTTATTGATTGCAGGTATTCGAGGGCTCTTATATCGGAACTGAGAGGTGGTCCTTCGTCACGTCGGACGCGAGAGCAGCCAGTGTGCTGACAGACTTGCGGCCTGTGCCCGTTTCTTAGATCCGGGCTTGTTCATTCTTCGCGAGCCTCAGAGAGCCGTCTTAGAGCTGCTTCACCAAGACGTAAGCGGGGCTGTATACTTTCGTCATTTGTGATCTTTTTGTTATCTTTCCTTTGTAATTAAAAAAAAAAGTTGTAATGTCCAATAGAAATGTAGCCTCTACATAAAACACTATTGAAAAGAACTAACCAAAAAGACAAGATGTGATGATTTTTTGTATAATCATAGGAACGACATGATTTTGCATAAACTGACTGCTTCCAGCTGTTGTACTAAGCTTTCCTATTATGATTATAAAGGAGTCCCTCCTTTTAATGCCATTTGGAAATTGAGTCGTCTTTTTTTCGACTAAATCTTGTGCACAATGTTGTGAAGGTCTGATTAACAGGCTGAAGAATCTCGGAAAAATAGATCCATAAAGACGGAAACAAAGCAGAAAAAGCACGTGTTATATCTGTGCTCGGATATTTTGCCAGGACGACCTTGACAACTTAGAAGATACACTTGCATTATGATCTCCATAACCACCGTATGTACAGTTCAGTTTCAATTCGATCTATAGAAACTACTAATTACCTTTTTCTAAAATAAGAATATCAAATTTTATATTAGAAAGAAAGGAAAGGTAAAAATACTTTATAAATTTATAAAATATTCGTATATCAAAATTTTAATTAACTACTTTTCTTAAATTATTCTTCTCTTAACTTGATTATAAGTTAATTTCGCTATTAGGTCATTATGAATTTGATTTGTAAGTTGTAACAGATTGTATTAAAGTAGACGACGAGAGAGGACAGTACTGTTGGTGACAGGGAAATCGATTTTAAATCAAAAATAAAAGGTGAGATGAAAGAGTTTATAAATTTATAGAAAAGATAATTAATTATTGATTTGGATTCAACTGTTACAGATAGTTTTAAAATGTACCACTACAAAAACATGTTAGACCAAAAAAAAAAAAAAAACTATCAAAAGTTGATGGACCTACAACGTCAGAAGATGACAAAGAATTAAATGAATGAGACGACTTCATATAGGAAAGAAAAGAAGCCTTGAGAAAGGTAACAAATGGGAATTTAAGATATTTTAAATAAAAAGTAAATGTCAAATGTCATATTAAAATGAAAAAAGATGTTTATATAACCAAATTAGAGTCACAAAATGAAGAAAACAAACAAAAGAAAGTAAAAGTACAATTATATTTCACTATTAATTTACGTGATATTATTTAAATTTGCTATTGAAATGTAATTAATATAATTCACAATTTAACCCAACAAAGCCACTATAAACAAGTATTATTGGAGTCAATGATCTCGGGTACGAAATGGATGGGTGGGGAGGTGTAAGAAGTGGATAGAGACGGCAGTGGATGGACCACTCGTAGGCAAGTAGTGGCGGTGCGACACGTCGTGGGCACGTGACGTGCACAAGGTTGTTTGGACCCTCCACAAAATGCCCTTCCTACACCGTAAGACTAAGACCCCACTCTCCTTTGATTGGTAGTACCTCTGCACATGCACATGCACATGCACATGCACAAACCGACGCGGGCACACACACACCCACAAGCATGTAGTCTCCACTCTCCTCAACTAATCCTTACCACCATCTCTCACACGCTCAATCTCCACTCATTGCTGTCTTCTTCTTAATTCTATAGATTTTTAATTAATTATTCCTGGAACAATATGATCCAACTCTTTTAACCTTGATGGTATGTTAGCAAACTTAAAGAGAGCAGATAAATATCCCTCTCGAAATAATTGTTTGAGCTTGTTCTTGAACTTGTAGGTGGGTGATACGAATCTATAATGCACAGTCCCTGCTCTGTGATGTGTGATATACAGTGATTGCTAGTTCCTTTCAAGAGACATACCCATGTCCAGAAACTGTACAAAACGGTCCCCAAAAGAATAGCATCCACTTGTTTTAGATCCTTCCCTCTGATGTTGGATCACTGACTGTACCTTATGGTCATCCGAAAGGGCACCAACCAAGCACAAAATCTTCTGAAAACAAAGTGCATGCGTTAGGTGGTAGTGCTAAAATTGCTTACGATATATGTGCAGAACCACAGTAACAACTTAACATACTGACTTGCAGTTTACAGTGTGTCGTATATTTTAAATGTATGTATTTTTCTAAATCAACTTGCTTCCCAGTTCAACCACTAACAAAGAAGAACGTACAGTACCATTATGAGGTAGAAATTCCATATGAATGCACCTGAACATCAAAATTTTGGTCTTATAATCTAAAAACTGCAATCCCCCAAACGGTCATCAACTTCTGATTCAATAAATATTTACATACACAGCTGAAATCCACCAGACCAAAATCTGATGACTTCGGTCCTACCTGAATAAAGGCTCTTAAAAGAGTTACGCGTTATTAAAGAAACAAGTTTACTTGTCAGGTCTCATAGAAACATTGTAATTTTAATTCAACCAGATTATGCTACAAGACGCGCCAAGCCTAGCTAGTACAACTAGCTGGAGCTGTATTATCCTAAACGATGCAGTTTACAGCCCAAGCGCACACCCTTCTCCGATTTTTGAAAACCGAGTGGTCAGCAATTCAGGGTGAAGCTGAACCCACTCCATGTCTGGACAGTCCTATATTGTTACCAATTACCAAATGGAGGCTTTTCGATGTTACCCTTTGCCTACGTACAAAGAGGCGGATATAGCTGGACTATTGAATTCAAGGATTTTGATGAATATGGGCAAGTACAAAGATAGAATTTTAAAAACTTCCAAACGTGCACAAAGATATAATTATTTTATACTACAAAGGGTCTGTTCTGACTTCATGGATAGGTGGCCGCCCAATTTCCTTTCTTTAGAAAGCCAACTCAAGAGGATATAGTTTTTTATGGTCAAGAATCTGTGGTTGCTTGCGATTTGCATATTTTTAAGGGAAGCTTGACTTATAGTTGTTCTTCCAAGCCTTAGCTGATTAGGTGCGGAGAAAGTTCCAGAACAAGTGCGCAACTTTTATTTTTAGTTTTATTAGATATGTCATAGTGCCTAATTGAAATAGATTAATTCTGCAAGTCGTTGGCCGATGATTGCTGCATTTTTTATAATTAAAACTTAAAGCAAAACTCAATTTTTTTATGATTAAATTTTGAGCAGAATCAAAAGGGTGAAGATAATGCTTGAACTTAGAACAAGGGAGAAGGATTTTAATTACGACATGGAAACTGTTACAGAGGCCCAAACAAGAAAAAGTAAATGGGCGACTTCTTAGGCGAAAGATAAATTTCATCTGCAGAAGTTGAGTACCTTGCTTCTGTAAATCTACAAGCAAACCAACACTAAACAGTTTAGCTAACACCAACTTAAGATTATTCTGGTTCTCCAAATTTTTCCAAGATCATGATAATTATAGTCCACAAAAGTAACTCGCTTTCCCAAACGTACTCGTCAAAACGAAGGGACGACGCCATACTGTGATTCTGACATGTAAGTGACGGAGGACGAGTGGTAGAGTTGATCGATGTCGGATTCGATTTCAGTCCGTTTAGCGAATCGACCCTTGATTCTTGGTCGGGTCTCAGCATAAGCTTTACGTGAAGCGTAGCGAATAGTTTTCTCAAACTTCCGATTCTTTCTTCTCTGTCTGTACCTCAAAACCCTGGCTTCACGGTCAAGTCCACAAAGCTGAGTTGCTTGATTAGAACCAGTGGTAGTGGAGAGATTTATGCTTGAATCGCTGTTTCGGTTAAAAGGGAATGATGTATCAGACATGGAACTCCCATCTGGAACCACACCAACATCATGGGACGAAGATGACACCTGCAAAAGTACGCTTCCAATTCAGTTCCATACCTCTGTTTTTACAAAAGCGGGGTGAATATGTGGGATTAATACTTACGCTTTGGCTAACGGACTGAGTTGGGTAGTTGAAAGATGTTAGCTTTGATCGACAGAAATCGATATCGAAACAATTCTCGGTGTTGATCACAGGATTGATATGAGCTGCTTGTTTGGTCTGAACCGGCACAACACTATCATTTGCCCCATGACCATGATTATGATTATTCTTCTGGAAGATTTTCCCATCTTCCATCAAATTCTGATACTCAAAATCAAGAAATGGATCCATATCAGTGAAGAAATGATCAGAAGTAATATTTTCCACAGCCCTTTTGGAATTGAGCTCCGGTGGGCTCGGTAACAGCCACGAAACAGCGCCTTCCGCAACACCGTCGTTCTGGTCATATCCTGACCCTCCATTGCTTTCGCCGGGCACCAGAAAATTAAACGGCGAGGATCGGACAATCGAGCCTGACGAATCAAAGAACGGCTCGATCGGAACACGCTCATGGCGTCGAGCGAGAGGATTAGCTGAGTGGATATCGGCGTCGCAAGTGACACAAAGGGCCGCAGCGTCAGCCCTGCAAGTGACCGCAGCCGGTGCTTGCTCGCACACCTCGCACATCCACACACGTTCGTGTCTAGACATGAGTTGGTTAACTCCGTGAATCTTGGAGTCGCAGTTCATACAGAGAAAAGCGGAGTCCGCCCTACAAAACGCTGTCGCGGGCGTAATCTTGCAGGAGTCGCAGCGTTTCGCGATCATGCTGCTCCATCCCCGACCTGTCAAGTTCTTCAAGCTCTCCACTTCAATTCCCATTTTGCATAACCGAAGCACTCAGAAGAATTTCTTTGATGTAAAACTCCAAGCAAAACCTTTAAGTCACACACAGAGATGGAGAGAGTTGGAGATTTAGGGACTGGTGGGGGCTAGCGGGTGTAGAGATGGATGCTTTGTAGCATAGTTATTGATTTTGTTTGCTTATGTAACCAATGAGATGAAGAGAAACTTGGGGGTGATAACGAGTGAAGGTGGGAATACGTGGACGATTTGAGGCCACGGAATAGATTTTTAGGCGATTCAGGAGTCAGGACGGCCATTTTATCTAATTTTTGGCATTTATTATCACTGTTTTGTGACAAGTATTTGTCACTTGTCTGTGCCGACATGGGACCCACATGTGAGAGGTGGATAATGATGCGACAGCGTGTACGATGGACAAGTTCATCAGACTTTAGGACCGGAACGAGATGGTCAGAAGAGGCAAGCTGGAGAGTTTCAGGTGAACCGGACCGAACCGAACCGGCTCAGCTAACCATAACTTCGAACGTAGCAGGCAGCCTGTGATATGATCTCATATTTTCGGAAAATGACTATATGATCTCAATTTATTATAAATTCGGGAAAAGAGAGGACCATGCAATACTCCACATCAGACCAATTTTATGGTGTGGGAATTAATAGTGAAGACGTCCTTTCTAGGGTGAGTATGATAAATGTCATTCCATGTGGTCTCCAGTCCAGCCAGAACCATGGTTTTCAAATTTAGTGTTCTAAAAATTCGATGGGAAGCAATTGACCAATATTGTCAAATATGCCAGTAAATTATTATTTTCATGACCATAAGACCAATATTGAGCGCGAAGGAGATCCTTTGTATCCTTCATACGAATGCTAGCTGTTCCATGCAGCAGAAGTACAAGTCATTAAACATCAAAGTTAAAATCTTTATATATTTAAGGTTTTGTTTTATTAGTAAATATTTATTTGTAATATATTTCCAAAATCGGTCTCAAAGCAAAACATATCATTTAAGAATCAGTAGATTTTTACTTAATAACTGTATGCTATGTGTTTATTTCATAAACACGAATATATTGATGTTTCCCCTAAAATCTAAGTTTACGTACTATATTCTTACGAAGGGAAGGAACAAATTTATCATTTTCAACTGAATAAATTGCATGAGAGTGACTTATACGTCTCTTGCGTGTGCCAAGACTTTCCATCACAACATTTCGACTAAATCTTGAGGCTCCAGGTCAAGGCACGGGATCACCTGTTCTTAATTACTAGCATGTTTTAAAAATGTGTCATTAATTTTTAATCACATATTTATATTAGTTTCATATAAAAATTAATAAAATAAGATTAAGCACATTCTGTTACTAAGTCAAACCCAAAATTGAGGACGGAGAGCCAACAGGGAACTGAAATTCAGGTAAAAGAAGATTGGCTTTTGGGATTTAATGGAAGCCAGCGTCATCTGGTGCGTAAGCATTGCTTATGGAATAGAGTCGGGTACGTAGAATAATCAATGATCCCAAGATATTCAGCTTTAGAAGGGGACAATTTGCCGGGCATGTATGGTTTCTTGATCTCCTATCTACTTCGTTTTAATGCACTTCTTGAATCTTGTCATCTAATTGTTTCACTTCTTTATTAGGAATAAAAAAAACAATCACTCAAAAAATGATCTATCCAGTTTCCTCTTCTTATGTTTTCTTATGCAAATTCTAATTGAAGTATCAATACAAAACTAGGAAAATATAATTTAGTTGTTTATATTTCTGATTAAAGTTTATAAATAATACAATATTTAAACCATATCTCGGTCAAACGCATAGAATTATGCGAATTGAAATTCCAATCGGTTGGATTTAAGAAGTCAGATACAAGTTATGAAGAAATTCAAAGAAGGTTATCAATGTTTTGAATATAAGATATGAAATTTCTACATAAATTGAAATTGTTATCCTTTCAAATTAAGAGATGCCAAGACTTATCTGGTTATATTGTTGGAGTCAAATAATTTGTAAAGCAAATACATAACTAAACGACCTAGATGCGATGTGAATGCTCCGAACTAAGCTACTGTTGTCAACTTTTGCAACCCACTAGCTAAGGTTTATTCAATAAGACCTCTTATAATTGGTTCTATCGCTTTCGATTTTTATTTGAACAAGTAGGGCTCACATGTGAAAAAGTCGAAAACGACCAGGTACTGACATTGGCGTGACATAGTGGAAAAGGGTACTCTCGTCTTCTCGACACTCATTTGGTATTCGTGTATGCTTTTCTTTTTCATTTGCTTCGGTACTTTCATTATTTTAAAATTCGGACAAAAATAAATTTATAATATAAAAAGTTTAAGGCTTAAATATTTAACCGATATTATATTATTATAAATTTAATATATAATAAAATTAAATAACATTGAAGAATTTAAAATAAGATTAAAAATAAAATACCCTTGTTCATATAAAAGTTTAAGATAAAATTAACTAGTTTATTATGATTTATAAAAATTTTGAATTTATAAAATCAATTGATTAATTAATAAATTAAAAAAGTTTAATAACAAGAGATATTAATATAATTCAAAATGATCAATTTAAAATTTTTATGATTAAATGGACCAATTTGATTTTTAACCATTAAATAACTCAAATGCAATATATTGTGGATTATATGATTTGTGCGATCTATTTGGTAGATTCATAAGTTAATTGACAACTTCAGCTCAAATAATTTATAAAATTTTAATATAAAATAAATTCATATATGTAATACAAATAAAAATAACTGGAAATTAAATCTTAAATATCGGGTTTTGGATGTCCTCTTACTGCTTAATCCCTAATCACCTTTTTTTCAAATCAAAACTTAGAAAACCAAACAAAAGAGTCATTGCTTAAGAAAGTGTTTAACAAAAGGAATGTGCCAGTCAACACGATCCAACTAAAACAAGGTAGTCAAATGTCTCTTCTCTATTTTCTTACTTTTAGCAAAGAGATCGGAAGTTAAAACAATATTATGTTACGATAACGTATATGATATCTGAATACAAAATACATAACAAACCCAAACATGAAACAAGAACAGAAGATAAACAAGAGCATAATTATCTTCTAGGTTTGGGCAAGTGATTGGTGAAAGTGAAACAAACAGTGGATTGAAAGTGTTGCCGTGGTCGGTAGAAATGTAAACTTTCGGCAATTAAAGGACAGTCGACTTTCTGTCTTTTACAGGTTTATCAACCTCAACATACGGAAAGTGGCCTTCATCACATGTTTTCTGAGCTTACCAATAATGACAACCTTGTCAGCCGGACACTCACTCCCACCTGCACAGAAAGTCGATTAAATATTGATTACATGTCCAGAATTGTCAAATTTGGGTAACCATTACTTCATTTGGTTCATGTGAGAACAAAAACCTTAAGGCCATCTCCAACATCTGGTATTTTGGTGCAAAAAATTCACTTCAATTAAGGCATCAAATATACACGTTAAAATGGTGTAATGAACAGTAATGCACCAAATTTGATATGTTACTATTCATTACATTAAAAATATAAAAGGACAACTTTATCTATTAACTTTTTAACATTTTCTTTTTATATCCAAGTAATTAAATTTAACATATTTATTACTTTACATAAAATATATCATTACAAATATCTTATTGAAACATTTAAAAGAGACTAATATTGAATATAATATTAAATTTATTTTAATATTTATTTATAACTCTTATTTATAAATGTTATAAATTTATTAATAAAATATGTTAAGAACAAAAATAAATTTGAAATAAAAAGTACATAAATTAAAACCATACCATTGATTTTAAAAATTAAAACTCAACAAAAATATTTGAAATTACAACCAAACTTAAATAAATTACAACGAAATCGATTCTAGATTGTAATCAAACTAAAATTACAACAATCAACTTAAAAGTAAAACTAAAGCACTTGAAAATATTAATTTAACATAACTAATTAATAATTTGGAAGTATATTTAATTTAATATAAAGTATATATTAATTAATTAAGAATAATAATTTTATTTTTATTTTAAATAAATAAATAAAATTTATTGTATAAATATAAATTAATTTAGTTAATAACTAAATTATTATGGTTATATAAATATAAATTAATGTAGTTAATAATTAAATTATTGTGGTATATTATTTGAAAAATTTTGGTGTAAAAATTTAACGTAAAATAGTTAGAGTAACACCAAATTTGATGTAAAAGATTATAAGAATATTCCACTTTTGATGTAATGGCAGGAGATGGCCTAAGAAAACTCAATTAACAGTAGTAGAGTCAGTCAATTTTGGGAGGGGCATTCTCCTCTGTAGAAATCTTTCCATGTAACTGTGGAGATGTTCATTCTTGTACCTTCATATTATGAGGCCTTATAAAATTTTAAAGGTAAAAAATTAAAAGTATAATTTTAAATTTTTCATAAATGCTTTCTAAAATTTTAATTTTTGAAACATTTCTTCTTTAAATTTACATTAAAAGATTAAAAAACATACTGAAATGAATATTACATGTGAATCAATTAAATGCTACTTATATATAACAATTCAACTTAATTTTAAACTCAAATTGAACTAAAAAATTTAATTCAAATTAATTTTTGTTTAAGTTATTTTCAATTATTAGCTTAAATCATATTTATTTTATTTAATTCAAATTTAAGAGTTAACTTGAATTATCATAGCATAGACATTTAATCAATTTATATATAATATTCACAACCGATATCTATAAAAGAGTATTTTAAATTAAAACCATAGTTTTTTCAAATTTAAAAAATTAGAAAGTTTATTAAACATTTTTTAAGCACAAAAAAGTTATAATTCTTTTACGAGATGATCCAGTTTGATATTATGGACTAATAATTAGTGAAAGGGTCCATCCTAGAGTTTCCTTTCTAAAAATTGAGTGGAGCCCTCTTAACGACCTTACAGTAGCCCTCTAATCGATATCTAATTCGACCGAAAGGTTCCCATAAGACCAAGTCATTGAATTGTTAAAAAGCTTTTATATTTTAAAAGTTAAAAGCGTTGAAAATAGTGAGATTTTTTTAAAATCATATTATTAAAAATTTTGACAACCCAATGATTGCATTTTGATATTCTTCAAATTTTCAAAAAAAAAATTGCATAACACATTTTAAAACATTTCTATATTCACACTAATTTCTCAACTAAAAATTATGGACTTCAAGTCCACTCACAAACAACCTCAAACAAATAATTATCAACAATCACTACAATAAACTTTAAAAAACTAAAACATATTCAAGCATTTCATTAAAAAACCTTTATAAACATCAATTCTTTAGACAAATATACATATCAAAATGACACAAGCATAGCAGCATCTGAGGATACAACTAATCTTAAGATGGAGTTTCAATTACTACAACACTTGTACACATACCTGAAGTGGTTTGTTAAAAACATAAAAATAAGAGTGAGCTAAACAAACTCAATGAGTGTAATCAATTTATAAGAAAATTGCACTTTTCATCACAATATAAGTGCAATATTCCATAAAATCATAAAGTTTATGGAAAAACATTTTTATAACAATTTATTTGTGCGTCATTAAATATGGTAATAACATAACATTTAAGTAAAACACAATTTTAATTTTTTGAAAACTATTTCAAAATGTTTTTCAAATTAAACTCATAGTGTAAAAGTTTCTATTTTCTATTTTCCATTTTAATTTTCCTTAATCAATAAACAATGGTGACAATAAATTTTCTAAAATCTTCAGATTGAAAATAAGTCATCCAATAGAATTGGTAAATAAATCATCCCCTAGAATTGGTACTATATGGTACCTCTTAATTCATTTTTTAAAATAAACAGTGGTGGCATTATTATTACTTGTATTTTCTTATTCAACCTAGCCTATTATTATTTCTTTACCATACGTACACTATGCCTAAAATCACGGAGCTGGTTTTGTATCTCTTACTCACGACTGGTTAACTATTATTTATGGAGCTGGTTCTACATTGCTTATCCGTAATAAGTTAATCGCTATAGATTGGTAGTTACGAAGCTGGTTCTACATCGCTTACTCATAACAAATCATAGAGTTGGTTCTACATAGTTTACTTGTCATTGGTTAACTACTATTTACGGAATTAGTTCTGCATCGCTTACCCGTAATATATTCATCGCTATAAATATATTAGTACAATAATGTATATAAAGCTTAGCAGTGTACTATAGGTAAAAGCAACTTTTACATCTACGATTCATCTTATTTTCTAAATCAAGTATATGATGATTCATAATTGAATTATTTCAATGTAACCTCAATCATATAAATTTTAACTTTTAAACTAAAAATCATATATTACCAAAGCTTACACTTATGCCAGCAATATTCACTTATAAAATATTATTTGCATAAAATCAACATAAATATTCATTTCATAATCAAATAAAATTATTTGCATAAACTAAATTTAAAGCACACTCACAACTTGCTAGTCTTTATAAATAGAAACCATTAGCATAAAATCAATTTAAAAAAGACTCACATGTCATTATTTTTTTTGCATATAAATTTATTCATATAAAACAATTAAAATATATTCACAACTTTGTGAACTTATCTTCAAGCACACTCACGCGTTCGGTGCCTCTCTTTCACCATTTTCCTCCAATATTTTGGGTATTTGACGAATATTTAGTCTTGACCAAGCTCTCTTCAAATCATGCTACAAAATCCGTCAAAAATCAGTTACAATCTCCTCCTTCTCTCCTTGGCCAAAATTTCACTCTTATCTTCTTTTCCTACTCTCACTTGCACTCTCCTTTCAATCTCATGGTTATGTCAAGAGAATGAATTAAGTTTTGCTTTTTATACTTATAGATTACACATGTCACCTTCCTACTTGTCGTTACTAATGACTCATTAAACACATGTCATCATCTTATTGGTCATCTCTAATGACTCATCATCCACTAATATCATGTAAAAAGGCCAAATTGTCCTTAATTAGTACAAAAAGATCAAATTACCCTTTAATGTATTTAATTGACCAACTAATCGAATTAAATCTAAAAAACATTCCACAACTGTCATATTTTTAAATTGACCATAAAATACTCTAATTAGTGTCAATTCTTATTGATTGGATGCTTTTAAAAATTTCTAATGGATTTAAAATCATCAATACTTACTATTCTCCAAAGCACATTTCAGGACTTTTAACGCTCATTCAGACTCATTTCGTGGCTTTTTGAAATTTTTAAAAATTTTATGAAAAATTTTCGATCGAGTCCAGGACCGCCTTTGATCTATCCGTGATCTTCATTATAACCTCAATAATACATTTAAACGCTTATATTATTCTAATATGCCGTAAATAGAGCATACTCTATCAAATGCATTTACAACACATTCCACATTACAATAATAGAACTAGAATATTACAATTAGACTTCATTCAAGGAGGATAATTAGTTTTCTAGGATTGAATATTTGCTTATTCGGATGATTAAATATGTCTGGTAAGCTCCTTTTTGAAATAGGAATAATCCTTGTTTTACAATTTAAATGAGTTGTTCGTTTATAAGATATTTCATATTTAAGTAAAATCCTAAGATGTTAAATTATAAGCACTATTAAATTATAAGCTCATTTTATATATACATTACCATTAGTTAATAATATTAATTAATCAAAATAAAATTTTACCACATCTAATACTTTTACTTCCATATTAGGATCTCATATTTTATATTATAATTAATTAGTGCATGGTATCTAACATAAAATTTGATAATAAATTATCTAACAAATAGATAACTACGAAATCATTTAAATATATGCGTCATTAATCAATCTACTTACATAAATCTAATTGTATTCAACATGTTAAAGTACTTATGTTTTTTATTTATTCGTATATTTTAGAAGATTAACAACAAACTTATTATTGTTATCTTAGTTCTAGGAAAAAATATAGATCAAGTCCAAAGTGAGTACATATATAATTAGAACATTATATCTTACCCTAAAACTTGACAAGTGGATCTATTCAATGTGAAATTATTCCTCTTATACAAATAATGAGTTTTGAGAGGCCTTTAGGAAAAATTGAACCATGTCTAAAGTGAACTTATATGCAATTAAAATTTCCTATCTCCGTCGAAGACTTTAAGTTATGAATCCTCTCTGTATATAAAATACTTCATTTTCGTGTTTCTTTCCAATTTAAAATTACGTCACTTACAAATTTTCAATATATATAAGCCGGAGAAAAAGAATTGCATTTACATCTTTAACTCTACTATAGGTGAGTTAGAATTTATATCAAGATATATCTGATAAAAAGAAAAAATATATATATAGTAAAAGCAAGATAAATTAGAATTAGGAACTTACATAAAGGCTGATTAGGAGCTTAGAATAATGGTTTAGGACTGTCGGCAGTTTACAAGAAACCTATTCGATTAACTCCTGCACTAAATGATTGGCTGGTCCTTAGGAAAAAAATGGCTTATTTCTGAAATCTGAAGGGTCCAACATGAAGCCCATCTCGAGAGAACTCTTTTAGCCTACCAAAGGAACAGATGTTGGAGCACTTGCGCCAAAACCTTGTAATGCTATGCATAGTCAGAAATCGTCAAGACAATTTAAGGAGGAGTTTTACAACTTTGTCTGATAACATTTCAGTGTAATGAAATAAAGGTATTACATAGATCTGCAAAGAGCAATATAGAGACCACATTACATTGTGCGTAAGTTTATATTACGCTTATTGAACTCCTCTTCTAGTTCAACTGTACAAGTATTCAACTAGGACATTTGGCATCGTCCACGTCGAAGATAAAGATTTACATTACTCCATAAGAGAAAAGGAAAGAGTAGAAGCTAAAGAATCTGTCTATAGGTCAATAAGTTGATGACTATTCTTGTAGCCACCAACCAGGGACAATACAGTTGCTGCAATTTGCTTTGCGCTAAGTCCTGCTTCTTCAATTTGGTCTTTCTGAGCTCCATGGTCGATGTATCTGTCAGGAAGAATCATAGGCCTCCACTGCAAGAAGTAAAAGATAAATCAACTGAACTGAAGTTTCGTAAACATGTCTTGAGTACCATAGGATATTTGTCTTATGAAGAAGCATAATTTGAGGGGATTTATTACCTTGAGTTTGCCATCAAGCAGTCCATTTAAGCTCAGGTAATGAGAAACATGAGAACTAAATCCTCCAACTGATCCTTCTTCCACAGTAATGAGGATCTCATGTTCTTGAGCTAGTTGTCTGAGCAACTTCCCATCAAGAGGTTTGCAGAATCTTGCATCAGCAACAGTTGCGGAGATTCCCAGCATTAGAAGTATCTTTGCTGCCTGCATACAGTTTTGGACTATTGTTCCATAACCAAGAATAGCAACCTTGCTTCCCTCTCTCAGCACTCTTCCCTTACCAACCTGTAATCCAATTGATGAAGCAGGGAAGATTAAACAACTTGCTAAAGTAAGCACGCACAGGTGGAATTTATGGGGAACTTTGAGATGTATAATTACCTCAAGAGGTGTTCCTTTGTTTTTTGGTGGAAGAATGGAGCCAATGCCATTTCCTCTGGGGTATCTGAAGCAACTAGGTCGATCGTCAATGGCTGCAGCTGTTGCCACCATGTGCATGAGCTCAGACTCATCTGAAGGAGCCATGACTACCATATTTGGTAGGCAAGCCATGAAGGTGGTGTCGAAGGCACCACAATGGGTTGGACCATCCGCACCAACAAGGCCAGCTCTGTCAATTGCGAATCTCACAGGAAGCTTTTGAAGGTCTACGTCATGAACTACCTGTGGGACAAGCAAAACAAGGCAAAATTTAATTGACATTCCGGATAAGTTATTGCTTTCAATTTTCTATGAAGAACAGGATAAGTTATCAAAGAACATTTTAAGCTAACCTGATCGTAACCCCTTTGCAAAAATGAAGAATAGATGGCACAAAAAGGCTTGAGACCTTCGGTGGCTAAGCCAGCTGCAAAAGTAACTGCGTGTTGTTCAGCAATCCCAACATCAAAACACCTATCCGGGAATCGCTTTTGGAACAAATTAAGTCCCGTGCCTCCTCCCATTGCAGCATGTATAGCTACAATTTTGTCATCTGTCTCAGCTTCAGCAATCAAAGACTCAGCAAAGTATGTGGTGTATGCCTTGGTGCTTGATCTGCCCTTCAATTGCTTCCCTGATGTGGGATCAAACTTGACAACACCTAACGAAAACAGAAAAGGTAAGGCTAAACTCTCCATGTCTGACAATTTATAAAGCTACTGTAACTTTTTGATGGATTTGGTAAATACCATGCATCTTATCAGCTGCTCCTTCAGCTGGAGCATACCCTTTGCCTTTCTCAGTGATAATATGAAGGAGAACTGGTCCTGATGCTGGTAAAGCCTTGAGCTTCTTCAATATTTCTACAAGGTCTTCCACATTATGGCCGTCAACTGGGCCAATATAGTATAGGCCAAGTTCTTCAAACAAGCAGGCACCAGAACCGCCACTCATTCCTCTCATGTAGGAATCAACTTTAGAAGCAATATCATGAGTTTTCCCTCCGATTTGCTTTGAGATGCCCTGTTGACATACCATGTTGTGTTAAAGAATTGCCGAAGTATTGGTTAGGACCATAATAAGGAATTCCTGTGGTTTGACTAACCTTTGCAGCTTCCCGGAGTTGGCGAAACTTTCGGCTTGAATGTAACTTTGTCAAGGCTTTGCTGAGAGCCCCAACTGGCGGCGCAGGACCATCAACTGTAGCAGTGGGTAAAGAGACTTGTTTATTGTCATTTAAGATGATAATGAGATTCGAGTCAAGATAGCCTGCGTTGTTCATGGCCTCGTATGCCTGTCCTGCCGTCATGGCACCATCACCGATCACTGCAATGACATGGTTATTCTTTCCTATCAAATCTCTGCCGACAGCCATACCTGAAATGCAAGGGAAAAGAGATACATATGTGAGTGATTAAAAACTAAAATTTGACTGGAACCAACGAAGCATATGATCAACGACTATCAAACAAAGGAAGAATAACAAGGGATGGTTTGTTAGTTATACCTAAGCCAGCTGATATGCTAGTAGAACTGTGGCCAGCTCCGAACGCATCATGTTCACTTTCTTCCCTCTTGGGAAATCCAGCAAGTCCAAAGGTTTGTCGAATTGTATGCATTCTTGATCTTCTACCGGTCAAAATTTTGTGTGGATAGGTCTGCAAGAACAATTTCAAGTTAGGAAAGATTGTCTAGTCGAAAAAATAATGAAATTTAGAGAAACTGCTTAAATTAGAGAGGAAATAAGCTAAAAATGTCCACCTGGTGGCCAACATCCCAAATGATTTTATCCTCAGGTGTGCTGAATACATGGTGAAGAGCCACCGTTAGCTCCGCTACTCCTAAGCTTGAACTCAAGTGTCCTCCTGTCTTTGACACAGTATAAACTATCTCCTCCCGAAGTTCATCAACCAAATTTTCAAGCTCCTGAAGTATTCCAAGAACAATTGAACAAATCATTAAAATGGGTCCCTTTCTGAAGCAATCAGCTTTCGGTAATTACCAAAACCTGAAGTTAAAAATTCATATCAATGTTACCTGAATGGAGAGATTCTTCATGTGAATGGGGTAGTTGATGGTGTCAAGAATTGGAGTAGGAGGCTTGTTGCCAGAAAAGTTGAGGGATCTTCTGTGTTGTGTTTGCACTGGCAAGGTGTTCTTCTCATCACCTAAACTATTGTCCAGGACAGCTTTTACACCATTGAGCTGAAAACACACAAGAGATGATAAGAGAATTAATCTTCTGAAAACTTAATATCTTTGTTAACATGAACATTTCTGCCATTTTTCATTCGCAACAATAAACATCAGGTGCTTGCTACTACATGTTCTCATTAAGAAAATCACCTTTCGGTCATTCGCAGAGATATTGTTGCTAGCCATAGCATTGGGTTTGTGTAAACTGAAAGAATGGCCATCTTGAAGGTGGATTGCAGGAAGAAAGCTCGATCTAAGAGCTGAAGCAACCATTTTTTTGGAATTGCTCTAACCAAACAATTGAATTACGAGATATATGAGTGTGCTGAAGAACAAATGCAAGCTTGGTGGCTAGCTCTGAGCTCTCTCTGTTGCCTCTCGTTGGACAAAGGATGAAAGCTTGAGATGAGAGTAGGCGAGGGACTAGTATGGTATTTTATAGCAACGTATTCGGGATCTTACGTAGAGAAATTGATAAGAGTCGTTGCTACAGGAGAACATACAAAAGGGTACATCTATCTGTGGCCTGTGGGGTAAAGTCATAAGGGCGACGCACTAGCCTAGACCCAGCAATCGCTGGAATGGTTTGGTAGGGAAGGATTCATTTTTACCTGTCTCCGTGTCTCGGTCTTTATGCATATTCATTTGTTTATTCTTATTCAAAGCCCTCCATCCATTCAACTTTGAACAAATCGTTTTTTTAGTTTATCCTTTTGCCCAATTTATTTTTAAGTTTCGTTTTATTATTAAAATTTAATTTCAATTAAAATTTTGAGTTTCGTTTATATTTATATAATTCCTTTGTAAGTAACTTCACTATACTTCATCTGGGGCATTCATGAAACTAACATAATCTGGAGATCAAGGAAACCTAAAGAATAAAGTAACATTATTTATTATAACTATTAACTACCCTCTAATAATATTATTATAACTATTATATAAATTAGTCTAGTCGTACATGTTGACGGGACTTTCTGTGTTTACTGGAGGCGCTACCCTTATTGAATTGAATGGCTGCCAATCAATGTATAGATTTCGACAAGAAAGCATTCCATGCTCTAGAACCGTCCTGTTCATCCTGAAACTTAGCTGTTGTAGGTAGCGATGGAGCCAAAAATTTAAAATAACATGATCAAAATAAAATATAAATTTTACAAAACAATTTATATCTAAATTAAATAAAAAATTAAGTTTTATTAAAAATATAAAATAATTAAAATTACAATAATCCTTGCCTACTTTTCATAGATTGAAATATTTTCATAACAAGATCATTGTCAATATTTGTAAATATATCTCTTTCAATGTAACACATTAAACAATCATTCAATATGTCATCTCTTATTTTATTACGAAGTGAACTTTTGATAATTTTCATTGCAGAGAAAGCTCTTTTTATTTTGGTTGTAGCAACTGATAAAAGTAACGACGATTTGACTAATAAATAAATCAAAGGGAATATATGATGCTTTCTTGTAGTTACCATTCTCTTAGCAAGGTCTCCAATTTTACTCAATTCAGAGAAATTCTTATCTATACATACATCAGTGATAAAATTATCAAGTTGGTATTTAATTTCAATTAAAGCAATTGGAGGAAACTTTAATGGATAGAATTTTGCAAGTTTAATCAATTTGTCTACGTCAAAATAATTATATATAAATATTAAAATATTTAATATTTTTATATCTTAAGAGATCTAGTGCATCACTGGCCCAAACAACTCCATCACTTATTGTACGACTTTTGTATTAGATACTTTGGCAAGATGGACTTATCTGATTTGATTTAAAATATTAAATTTAACTTAAAAGCTTATTTAAAATTTTGAAAGGCTCAATTTTCATCTCAAAAGTATCATTTTAACATAACTAATTAGAATTATGTGTTCTATTATACTTAAATAATATAAATTTATAAATTAAAATTTTAAAGACTAAAATAAAAGAATTTTAATTAATCGTATTAAAATAATACACTACTACCTTATTCAACCTATTGATATTTTTAAACAAATATTCTTACTTTGTTTCCTATTTAATCCTAAAATAAATAATTACAAGATATAATGGTAAGGTTGTTACCCTGTTTTATAATGGTAAAATAAAATTCTTATTTATTATATATATACATAATAATTTGTAAATTTTAATAAAATAAAATTAAGTAATCGAATCTATTTAATTAGTGTTTATAAATTTTAATGGACTTCTTTTTTTGATTAATTATTTATTTTAAAATTTTAAGTTAATTATAATTTTTTTTAATTAAGAGGCTCTTAAAAGAATTCACTCAGCGAATTGATTTACCGACAAGACTTATTGAACATATAGTCTTAGGCTCTGATTTGAGTGGAGTAAAAATGACAAGTTTCCGCACATTGCTAGTTATGACAAGTCATTCTTATGACTCTCGTCGGCGTCGCCTCAAGGAGGAAAGACTTGGGCTCTGTAATCCGTCAGGGTGATATGGTCGTTAAAACATTAGCATTGGAACAGATTTCAATTATTTCTGTACGAACCGCCAGCATGAGAATGATAGGCAAACCTCAAACCTACGAAGCCCTCACATGCTAATGAATGAATTTTCAAAGTGAATTCACTACGGAAGAAAAATCCATGAAATAGAAGATGGAAATTTACAAAAGGCCGTAATCATAAACAGTGACATATGTTTACAAGACGTGACATTACGTATGATGGGTGACAATATTATGTGCAACACGTTTTCCATCACCTAAAATTGTACACACGGTTGCATCAGCCATAAATATTTTACTCACAATTCTTGAATTCTATGATTTCTATAAGCATAACAGAAAAAAGAAATCACAAATGTTATATCGGTTTCGGAACGTGATCAGCAAGCTTTTCCTAGCATATTTCAATTATTTATGTACGAACCGCCAGCATGAGAATGACAGGCGAACCTCAAACCTTCGAAGCCCTCGCGTGCTAATGAATGATTTTTGAAAGCGATGAAAGACATTTTAAGTATCGATTATGTTCGACATATCGATATCCATGATTTGATGTTCTTTTTATGCGGCATTTTTTTTTCCATCCTTGCTTTCTTTCTTTTATATTTCTTCAATTGTTAAGATAATAATTCGGTATTTATTCATAAGTTTTTTTAAAACTTATATATGAATTGTTCCTATTTTTGTATTGCTTCACGAATCAACATGTTGGTTCACCAACCAACACGATGATTTAGTATTGAAAAAAAGAGAAAAATAGTCTGTAATTCATTTGAGACTCATTATTTAATATCCAATTATCATTATCTTGAGTATTTTTCATGATACTCAAACTATAAGTTACATGGAACATAAAATAGTCTAACAATCTTTCACTTGGCCCATGTTAAAACTTGGTGATCCAATAATAAAACTTTAAGTACACACAATATATGTAATCGATCAAGTCATCCTTAACTGAATTAAGCTGATGGGATCATGGTGGTCAAAAGTTATATAACCCGATTCTTTCCATGTATCACAAAATCAACTCAACTAAACAAACTTTAAGTAGGTAATTCGGTAATTGTTATCTCACAAATAATAATTATTGTATATATACAACATAATATAGATAAATAGTAAGTGAGCAAAAACATATGACTGTAATTGAATTCAAAAGTGTCATAACAACTCGAGCAAGACAATAATATGTATATATACATGTTTGAATACTATGCTAACAAGGACTTATCTATAAGGTCCATCCGTTCAACATGACCAATAAATGTTTTGGGCAGTAAGCCTTTCGTTAACGAATCCGTTATCATAAGATCAGTACTAATATGCTCAATTGACACTTTATATTTTTACACTTCTTCTTTCATAGACAAATACTTCAAATCTATATGTTTCGCACCTTTTGAATATTTGTCATTCTTATAGAAGAATACGACTGCGGAATTATCATAATAAATTCTTAATGGCCTAGTAATACTGTCGACAAGACCAAGACCTAAGATAAAGTAATCCATGAACCGTTGTCTCAAAGCACGCCACAAATTCAGCCTCCATAGTGAAAGTAGCAATGACGAATTGCTTTCCACTTTTTCATGAAACTGTTTCTCTAGCTAATAGGAACATGTAACCGAATGTAAATTTTTGTCAGTCTACACAACCAGCATAGTCTGAATTCGAGTAACCTATCATTTCGAGATGGGTTGATTTTTTATATGTGAGCATATAGTCCTTGGTGCCTTGTAAGTATCTAAGGGCTTTCTTTGCAGCTTTCCAGTGGTTCAGTTCAGGATTCCTTTGATGTCCTAGTATTCCAATAGCAAAACTGATATCTGACCTAGTGCATGTTTGAGCATATATTAAGCTTTCAACTACTGACGCATAAGGAATAGACTCCATATCCTTATGTTCCAAATCGTTTCATAGATATTGCATTAGACTAAATTTGTCCCCTTTTTGAACTGAAACTATCCATGCGGAGCATGTTTTTATTTGAAATCTTTCTAATGCTTTCTCGATATAACATTTCTGAGACAATCCTAACAACCCTTGCGATCTATCCCGGAATATTTCTATTCGTATCACATAAGATGCCTCACACATATCTTTCATTTCGAAATTATTAGAAAGAAAATGCTTTACATCATGTAACAAAACAACATGATTCGCAACAAGAAGGATATCGTCAACATATAGGACTAATATAATGAACTTGCTCCTATTAACCTTCATATAGATACATCGATTAACGGTGTTTTCTACAAAATCATAAGACGTAATGATATCATTTAGTTTAAGATATCATTGTCGGGAAGCTTGCTTCAGTCCATATATTGAATTCTTTAAGTTACACACTAATCGTTCATTTCTTGTGGCCACAAAACCTTCCGGTTGATCCATATATACTTCTTATTCCAAGTCACCATTTAAAAAGGCAGTCTTTACGTCCATTTAGTGAAGCTCTAAATCATAATGAGCCACCAATGCCATAACCATTCTTAAAGCGTCCTTCTTTGAAATTGGAGAGAAGGTCTCTTTATAGTCAATACTATCCTTTTAAGTATAACCTTTGGCAACAAGTCTGGCTTTATACCTTTCAATGTTGCCTTCTGAGTTACATTTGGTCTTAAAGACTCATTTACAACCCATTTGCTTTGCACCTTCCGGCAACTTAACTAATTTCCAGACATTGTTATCATCCATTGATTTCAACTCTTCTTTCAAAACATTGAACAATTTTCTAAAATTGGTACATTCTATAACTTGTTTGAACAAGCCTGGATCTTTATCAATGCTCAAGTCACATTCATGTTCAAGTGAGTAAATTTCATAGTCACTTAAGATAGATGGTCTTATTTGCCTTACAGACCTTCGTAATGCTATGTCATATGACATTACTTGATCATTTGTAACTTAATCATTATTAGCTGATTCATCATTAATATGTTCAATTTGTGTAAGTGGAACATTAATTTGATGTTCCGGTTTGTTGCGTATTCGTGATGCAACAAGAGGAATAACAACCGGTAGAATCACGTTTGATGTGGTAGTGTCTACTCATCTTAGAGTAGTTTCTACTCGATTCTCGTAAATATCCACTTTTTGTGATTCTCCACTCCCACTGATTTGACCATTCTCAATGAACCTAGCTTTACCAGACTCAACTATTTTCGTACTATGGTTAGGATAATAAAATCTATATCTCTTTGACTTTTTGGGATAGCCAATGAAATAACCACTAACGGTTATCGCATCAAGCTTCTTTTTTTGCGGATTATATAGCCTTGTTTCTGCTGGACAACCCCAAATGTGAAGGTGTCGTAAACTAAGTTTCCTTCCTGTCCACAGTTTATAAGGTATCTTAGGAACTGCCTTACTAGGAATCTTATTTAGCAAATACGCAGCGATCTTTAATGCATGCATCCACAATGATAAAGGTATAGTACTATTACTTAACATGCTCCTAACAATTTCCATAAGAGTACGATTCTGCCTTTCAGCTACACCATTTTGTTGTGATGTACCAGGCATTGTGTATTGCACACATATGCCTCAACTGGCAAGAAACTTTGCAAATGGACCTAGACATTGTTCACTTTCATCAAATTTTTTATAATATTCACCACCTCTATCTGACCTCACTATCTTTACTTTTCTATCTAACTATCTTTCTATCTCATTAATGAACACTTATAGGATGTCCACAGACTGATACTTCTCATGTAGCAGATAAATATATCCATATCGTGAGCAGTCATCAATAAAGGTAATAAAATATTTTTCACCGCCCTAAGAAGAAACGTCGAAAGGACCACAGATGTCAGTGTGCATTAATTCAAGTAATGCGTTATTTTTTGTGACTGGATGCTTTGATATATGTTTGGTTTGCTTGCCTTTAATGCAATCCACACATATATTCCAGTCAACAAAATCTAATGGAGGTAAGATTTCATTTTCCACTAATCTCTGTAACCTTTCTTTGAATATATGACCTAATCTTTTATACCACAAAAAAGTAGAACATTCATTATGTGCACTACGTTTATTTCCTATAATATGGTCAACATGAAATAGAGATTAAGTAAAATCAACATCAAGATTGAAACGATATAAACAATCATTTAATGTATCAGAACCATAATAGTACTTATGTTTATACAATGAAAAAAATTATTTCCAATCTTAAATTGAAATCCTACATCATCCAATTTTGCAACAAAAACTAAATTCCTAGCACATTCAGGAACATAAAGACACTTTTCTAGATCTAAGTAGCACCCAGTGTCCAAGATCAATCTGTATATCCCAATGCCCTCTATCCGTGCCTTCATCTGTTCCCTATATACAAGAACTTTTCAGTTCCGTTTATGATATGGATTGAAAGCAATCCCTGTTTAACATGTGACACATGAGTAGTTGCACCAGAATCTAACCAACAGGTATTTTTAGGCAAGTCAATAAGATTTGATTCAAAACATATTGAGACATAGTATGTACTTTTCTTTTCGAACCAAGTTTTTCTTTTAGGACAATCTTTCTGAAAGTGATCAGGCTTCTTACAGAAGTGGCATCGCTTATTTTTCTTGATTCGACCCTCATTAACTTTGTTGAGTGCTTTGTCCTTATTTTTGCCTTTTTGTCGTAGTTTATTCATGCTGCTACTAGCACCTTGATGAAACGTGAGATGAACGGAGTGGTCCTTTATTTTCTTCAATCTCCCTTCTTCCTGAACTAACATGACCTTAATTTCTTGAAGATTTCATTTTTCTTTAATAGTGTTATAATTCACTTGAAATTGACCAAACTCTAGAGAAAATGAGTTAATTATAAACTGTACCAGAAAGGACTCACTCACATCCATACCCATAGATTTCAACTTTACATCTAGGTTTGACATATGAGTTATATGATCATGAATGGGCTGTGACCATTCAAACTTCTTGGTCGTTAGCTTACTCATTAAAGTCCCTACAATGGACTTGCTAGCTATATCTGATTGGGAGTATTCCTTAAGCTTTAACATGAACTCCTTTGCATTATCCGTCTTAGGCAATGATGGCTTCACATTTTCTACGATTGTCATTTGCATCAAATTCAAACTTAGCCTGTTAGACCGTTCCCAAGCCTCATAATAAGATTTGTCAGCTTCAGAACTAGTCTCAGTTATGACCGCGGACCTTACGTCTGAAACTATGGCTAAGTCCAAATCTATTACACCCAATATGAACTAGATTTGTTCAGAACAGTTCCCATAGTTCAAACTATTGAACTTGATTAAGCCATTTCTTAAGGCGAACAAACTAGTAAATGCTACACATACAACATATAGTCCACACATTAATGCTTTGAGTAAACCTAAATGGATTCAAACTAACTAATAAACTTTGATTATGCATTTAAATTCTCCTTTGGGTGAAATTTAAATACATAAAAGTAACCTATTATGATGCATATATAATACTATAATGGATAATCAAGCATATTACAGTCAATATGCTTGTTATTTTTAGATATACAATCATATTAACTAAATATGTTGATAAAGTCCCTTTAATGTCATTAATTATAAGCAAAGGTCCACCTTTGGGTGACCTCCTAGCGTTATAATTAATAATCTCAATTGTTCAGTTCAACCTTTATGTTATTTTAGCATCATATTATATTGAAAATTGAAATAAATCACAATTAAATGATTAAAAAATCTTTCAAGCTAGGCCACTTTAGTGACTAACAAGCTTCTCATGTAATAAACATTTAATTGGACAATTATCATACATGATAAAATTTCATTTAATTAGTTTAGTCACTTTGGTGATAAACAAACTATTCTAAATGTTCATAATGTCATGTATTACATTCAAAGATATACCGAAAATTTTAATTCCAACTATTATATAATATAAATTATTCAAAGTACCAAAGAAATATATAATATGACACTAATTTCCAAAATTATATTATGTATAAATCAATTATGAATTAAATAATCCCTTATATTCTATCCTAAAATTATTTTTCCTTGGGGTTAAAGTCTATAATTGTTTACTAACCCAAAATGTTATCCCTTAATGACCCAAGAGTCCAAAAATCAGTCCATAATATGATTTTTTGGCTTGAAAGCATGTCTAGTGTGTGCAGAGCACGTGCCAACTTCACCAGGAGAGAGCAATGTCTGACGCGTGTAGTATTTGGTCAAAGCAACGTTTGACGCGTGCAGTGCATGCACCAGCCATCTGCCTCATGACGCAGCGTCTGGCTGCACCATCGTCTTCCTTCGACGCTGATTTCGTTTCAGTGTTTTTTTTCCTTTCTTTTATGGATTCTTCTTAACAAGTCCTTTCTAGAATCCTCTCTTGCATGAACCAACAAAATATAATCCACCATTGTCTTCTTTGGTAGTCAATACACCGCATTTGTCTTCATGAAGTTTCCCACTCTAACCTATAACTGTTGAGTTTCATTTCTTTTCTTTTAAACAAACCATATTTATCCAAGAGCAAACATAAAACCCATACCCATTACATATCAACACCAAAAGTTCATCAAAACTTTCATGGCAGTGCAACAACATATCGTAAATGAACAGAATAATGCAACAGACACAATATCCTCAAATTGGTTCATGATGGTTTCAAGAACCAAGCCTTTCGATTCTTTCTCAACAAACACAAACATATCTTTACATAAACAAAAACTTTATCACAAATAAAATACGGAAAACTCAACACAACTTCATGTTTGATTTTGTTTTTTGTAACACATTGCACTCGCAACGTGCCATAAACAAAAAAACAACAATGTATTAACGTGGCTCTGATATCAATTAAAAGACATTTAAGGATCGATTGAGTTCGACGTACCTGTATTCATGATTTGATGTTCTTTCTGTACGACTTTTTTATTCCTTCTTTGCTTTCTTTCTTTTATGTTTCTTCAATGGTTAAGATAATAATTCAGTATCTATTCATAAGTTTTTCTAAAACTTATATATGAATTGTTCCAATCATTGTATTGCTTCACGAACCAACATGTTGGTTCATAAACCATCATGATGATTTACCAACCAGTACGATAATTTAGTATTAAAAGAGAGAGAGAAAGAGTCTGTGATCTATTTGAGACCCATTATTTAACACCTAATAATTATTATCTTGGATGCTTTTTATGATACTCAAATTATAAGTTACATGGGATATAAAATAGTCTAACAAGCAAATCCACTAGGAATGATAGGCAAACCTCAAACCTTTGAAGCCCTCACATGCTCACGAATGATTTTTGAAACTGAACCCACTAGGGAAGAAAAATGCACGAAATAGAAGGTGGAAAGCTACAAAAGGCCGTAATCATAAACACTGACATGTTTACAAGACGTGAAATTGCGTATGATCGGTGACAATATTATGTGCAAAACGTTTTCCAACACCTAAAATTGTACACATGGTTGCATTAGCCATGAATATTTTCCTCAGAATTCTATGAGTTCTATAAGCGTTGATGGGGATAAAGGAAAGCGATAAAACCAAAAATTACTGCGCAAAAAAACAAAAAAGAAATCACATGTATGTTATAGCCGTAGCACGTGATCAGCAAGTTTTTCCGTGGTTTCGTGTATCGCATTGTAGAAAATGACAGCTTGGACTTTGGAACCGATGCGTTTTCCAGCTATGAGACGGGGTGACTTCGATGGGGAGACTAAGGTACCGGCCGTGGAAAACATGCATGAGCTTAACGTTAAACATGTGTATGGCCAACCCAAAGTACAGTTCCCACTGTTTGCCGATTAATATATTTTGGATTCTTACGGGAATATGGTTTACTCGTTTTAAGCAATAATTGGAGAAACAACAGGTAATTAAATAGCTAGGGAGGGTGAAATTTTAATATGTCAAAATGTTGAAATTCGTAGGTAGTTAAACTGGACCACAGCTTCGTGGATGTACAGGTTTCGGATAGGATTTATTTAAAATAGCAGTCAAATAAAGCCTAAAACTGTTTCCCATCCCTTCTAATATTTTATATTTCATATTTGCTTTTCGTTCCCATGTATCGTAAGTGTTGGTAGAGTATTATATCGAACTTTTGGATGTATCTTAGTTATGTACAGACTTTTCAAAAGACACGCGTACAAGCGAAGCGAAGACGTGGAGCACAGATGGACAGCTAGTAACGTGATGTGACATTTGTTGATTAATTTGACGCTGACTTTATATGACTAGTGGAAGATTTCCGCCTCATCATAGATCATGTTGATGGGATTTTTTGGGCAAATGCGGTGGAAACTCAAGTCTTTCAGACGCAAAGTTTACCTTTGGGTGCTTATGCGGAATGGAACAAATCACTGGAGGGTTTAATCAAATTCAACACGGCTGGTGCAGTAAAAACAGGATCCAACTGGTTCCGGTTGGAGGAATCCTCCGGTCAAGTCAAAGACACTGGTGTGGCAAATTTCTTCAGAATATTGGTGTTGAAGTGTCCTTGGAAGCAGAATTATGGAGGGTCCATTCAGGCCTCTTCCTAATATGGGATTGTGAGTATCGACGAGTGGTAATCTAAGTGGACTCGCTGAAGGTCATTAATATACTCTCCTCAGCCCATAGTATGTTGTCTGACAATTTTCCTTTAGTGGCAGATATATGAGGATTGGTCCACCGTGAATGGGAGATTCATATCTAGCATATCCATCGGAAAGGAAATCAATGTGCAGATTGACTAGCGGCATTGGCATCTCAGTCAAGGCCTGGATTGCAATATCTTTAAGATCCACCATTGTCTATTCGCACTATACTCATTCATGATATGACTGGCACGATGTATCCTCGCACCCTCCGTTAGGGGTGGTCGGAGTTGCGAGTCTTGTTTTTTTTTATTTGGTGTTTTTCCATTGTAAACAAAAAAAATCGTAATTGTTATCCTATTAGTTATCTTTTAAATACTTGCATGTAATGGATTTCTATTTGATAAGAAGTAGTTATTGATTTTTTGTTTTAAAATTTTTTAGCATACTTTTCTTGGTTAACACTAGCACGATGTATCACAAGGTTCGGATATTGTTCATACAGCACCTAACAACTCACTTTGTATGCCAAAATTAAAATCCTTAAAGTTAGAATTGGACAAAACTCCCTGCATATAAGATCTAGCCATACTTCTTAAGTTTAATTTAAAACAAATCTCAGCTCAATTGGACAACCATATCAAAAGTTATGAGCCAAAATCTGAAACCTACACAAAGTCACATTATCCAGATTTCCTCCCTACCACAACTCTTTTCATTTCATTACTTTACCTACATCAATATGCATCCATTTGGACATCTAATTCAGTCATAAATTCATCAAAACATTCTCTTAAATCAATAGTCAAGATTTGGCAGCACACAACACACAAGGTTTTCTTACTTGAATTCTCCATTATTCAACATCAAAATCAATCAAACTAATCCAAAGCATGTTAACAATTCATCTTTTACCAATCATAAACCAATTAAAACCCAATTCAAAACATATTTATCATTCATCCTCACACATCCATACACTCATACTCAAACAATCCTACCACAAGTTTTATGAACTTAATGCACAATTAATGTAGCACCCCACTCCCGCCAGACCCTCACCCGATATCGATGGTGATATCCGAGTCCGTGCCCCGCGAGGGTGGTGTACTAGAGTAATCACTACAATTCAAAACTCAAAAAAATATTTCTCTTTTAAACAAAGTCAATCACATGTGTGGAAATCAGTAATAATTTGTGGAAATACAATGCACATAAAATCAGATTACTCTAATGCGACGTGAACCGATCCCGACATCGACTCGACCATTTGCAATAATCATACTCCGTTTGTCCAACGGGTATTCTTCAATCCTCGAAAATAATTGCAATGTTGGGTGAGTTTGCGAACTCAAAGAGAAACCATCATCGATGGTTCACCCAACTCATGCATATATACTCAATATATCACATATATCACAATTCACAGTCTAAACACTATCAGACAATCTCATATTTTTACTATAATCACAATTTAAACATATCACTGAGCAATTATCACATTTCACTAAATATCTCAGGCACTGCCACTTTTACACATATAAGGCGTATCACCTTTCACACTATTCACACAATTTATATTCTCTATTTCACTACATAGTCGATGCATATGTATCTGATTCTCATTTTATGTCATTTGTTGTGTCGAGCATTTTCACCGTCGATTCGGGCACTTTTCGATGATCACATTATCGGCGTAGTAGGAGAGCCTGTGGTATGCACTACTGCCCACTCACATACGGGATAGGAGAGCCCTCTGGGTATGCACTATTCCCTTTTACACTAATCACATTTTAGGCAAGTAGGAGAGCCCTCTGGGTATGCACTACTGCCATTATGGCCCTAGGCCCTTTCACTGATATCGAGCTCAAAGCTCTAATCACTAAACTCCAATCCAATCATTATTTTACAGCTTATTATTTTGCTAAGCATTCACTCACATTTACACATCACTAGCACTTATCGACATATATCTATCACTTCACTCGCTTATCACAGTTGGGGCGCTACTCATAATTTTATACACTCAATCACGATCCACAGATGTTCACATTGCACAATCAATTACATGTATCTCATTACACTACACTTATCACATTCGAACATTATTCACGGTCTCAAAGACATTTATCTCACCGCTATAATCACTCACACTTGCACATCACTAGACATATATTTATATATCACTTTACTCGCTTATCACAATCAGAGCACTTACTCATAATTTCATACAATGAATTCACAATCACAAGTGTTTTCACAATCTCAGCACATGTATTTCATATTTATAACACTCACATGGATCTCACTTTTCACATTCACTAATACTCACATTTCTATCAATATGTCACTTCATTCGCTTATCACAAGTATTCACATTTATAACATATTTCACATGTATCTCATTTCACTACACTTAACATACTCAGAACACTTATTCACATTCTCAGAGTATTCACTTATAATCTTAACACATTAGTCTCACGACTATAAACGGTCACATTCACGCAATCACTATCATCTATCGCATTTAGCTCAATCACTTTACATTTATATCACTCACTTTAACACTTAATTTATACACATATTCACAGACATTTAATCATATAAAAGGCGAGGAACCAACTAGGTTACTCACCGCACTTCCGAGCTACAGACTCGGAAGTCTCAACAATATCCGTGGACTTGTCGATCCAACGGTGCCTCTATAACAATACAACGAATTCTCATCACTATATGCTCAATCAATTGAATTCACTAATGCACATGTCTCAATTTGAAATTGTATGGTGCATGATCATGATTTTCTAGCGCTCTTATCTAATTCCACTATCTCTCGCTTCACAATCAGAATTCACTATTTACTAAGTCAATAATATCCATTGACTCCAATTAATCAAGACATAACTCTTAAGTTGCACTATGAACTGTCATAGACTCTCCTTCGATAATCGCTATCTCACTAATTCACATTTGAACTCTTAGACTCTACCACACTCGTAGACCTCTTTCTCTAGTTTATAACGAATCAAGGTTCATCTCAAGTGGAGGTCAACACTAAAAGTTATGCTCAAAAGATTAAACTCTTCCACTTCAGAAACTATCCCTTCGCCGCGATGCACAGATCCTCGTCGCGACGTGGGAAGCTCGCTCGTCACGACGTGGAGACCGTTCGTCGCGACGCACCAGTCCATGCTCGCCGCGATGTCCACGAAGTAGTTTAATTATTCGTCGCGACGTAACCCTCAGCGCCTCTGCGCTCGTCGCGACGTACGAGCTGGTTCGTCTTCTCCGATCGCTCTTTCCGCCATTAATACTATTTAAACTCAATATTAATGCTCTCAATTACACATTCTAACTCATTTAACACCATAAATGCCATAAATAACCATAAATATAGCATTAAACACATTAAGACTTACCAAATCACAAATCCGACGGAAACCCTAAATCGCAAACGTCAAAATCCTCCAAGCTTCAATCTCCTCTACGTCTACTCTCTCGACCCAAAGAAAAGCATCACGCTCTCTCAATCACAAGCAAAACCTCAGTCACAATGAAGAGAAATCAACGAAATCTCAAGGGAAGAGGAATGAAATCGCCAACGGTGGGAGGAAAGGGGAAAGAAGAGAAATGGGATTTTTCTCACTTTCACTTGCTCTTATATATATATATAGGGTTTAATTTAAACCTATAAATCACAATCATCAATTGCATTCAATCTCAGTCTCTAAATTCCACTGGCTCATCGCAAAAATTCTCAAACTCGCAAATCTAAAATTTAAAGCCATAAGCCACTCACTTTCGGGACCGGAATCCAATCTATCAGTCTCTAGGTCATTTTTTCGGTCCAAACACTTAACTCTAAAAATTCTGGAAAAATCCTCCTAAATCCACAAAAATATAAAACACTCGATCTCATACTCAATTTTCAATTTCCCAGAACGCTATAACTCAATTCTCATGCTAACTCAAATACACAACCCAATATTCTTAAATTCTCAATCACATCACAATTTCACAAATTTAACTATTCAATTCAATCAATAGATCATATCTCGTAATTCACAATTCAACTCATAATCACAATTAAATCTTGGAATAATCATGAATGCATGATACTAAGATGCATGTGCAATTAACTCAATTAATCTCATTTATCATCGATGCAAAACTCACTATACGTGCAATTCAATCATGAATGCACTCATCGCTCAAACCATCCAATTACCGATATGCCCATCACACCGGTAACGGGATGTTACAATTCTCCCCTCCTAATTAAAATTTTGTCCCGAAATTTCTTATATACGATTGATCAGAAAGGTGGGGGAGTCGCTTCACTCATTAATTTTTTTGCGCTACTCAGCAATTTCTGCCAATGAACTGAAAACTATACGATCAATTAACCACTCACTTTTTCCGTATTTCGACACTGTCTCACTATTTCATTTATCGATTAACAGATTATATCACTTTAGTGTTAAAACACTAATCTCATAAGATTCCGATAACCTCAATCCACTCAAATCGTTTCCCTTTCCTAGGACTTCTCAATTCTATTTCGAATTCAATTACTCATTAACATAATACACTACACTCATAAAGCAATTTCTGAACTCGCAATTCAATCTAGGCTCCACATCAATCTCATGTCCCTATAAATTTCAAACACAGTAGTTTCACATTTATCTCCAACAGTCAGGGCCGTTGGTCACTTTCACATATAATCATACGACTTTTCATTCATGCTGGACCATCAATTTCTCTTTCGATGCACTTTACGTCAATATAAGGCTCTGATCACTCTATGCAATTTCTCTAACAGTCTCTTTCTTAATTACACTTTACATCTCACTATCCTCAACAATAGGAGTCAGTTTCAATTCTTCAATAAGGTTCACAAATTTCAACACCCCATATAGGTCTTTGCCAATCCTTTATCTACACAATTGATTTGAAATTTCGATAACTCATACCACTTTTCTTTTTACCCTCTACCAGATTGACAATTAACACTTAACAATAACACACTTATACGCTATTGAATTTCTGCTCATTCCATTTTATTGCATCACTGTCTTAACTTTGCGACTACACAATCGTTTAATCTCTTTTACTATCATCAGTCATACCATTCACACATTTCCCTCAAACAGTTTATCAAGGCTTAAGCCAGGAAATCTTTGACACTTTTCTGGACAGATCCAGCACTTAGTTAGTTCCCAATAACTCCAAATCTCATATGCATATATTCTTGGGAAATTTCGCATTTTATCATCATTTCTATCATCATCAGGTCTCCCGATATGCCATACTCGAATACTAAATCATTCACTATTCATTCGATCTGATTAAGATTCACTCTTATGAATCTTGCATGATTTACAATTTCTCAACTATGCTAAATTATCCTCTTCACTTATAAATATATTTAATCGATCATCACTACTCATAGTCACTTCCCAATTAAAATACAATAGAAACACTTTACTCTTCAATAGTACAATAATTTCCTTTCCCTTAGTTCTCCACATAACTCAATTTATTGCCATCATTACACACTGGTTTGTTAACACCTTCTTCATATCTCTTTTGTACTTTCAGATCACAATTACACAAAATATACACGAACCTATATTCTTCTCATATTCGCAATTAACATTTCCTTGATATTCAGTAATTTTCTTACACAATCAGAGTCACCTCACCAACATAATGTACACATTTTCAGTAACATATGGTATCTCTTACGCTTGAGTCTTCGCTAGGATGAGGACTCCAAAAATTAACTTTCACTTCATTTCAAGATGTATCTCTTCAATGATCGCTCTCAAATCAAATTATCGGATCAACTAAGCCTTATCATTCATTAACACTGTTCATCAAAACGTTGTCAATCCACTACTTCTCATCACTATTTATCAATCACTCCTAATACCTCGAAAAGGTCGATTTTCGATTACGCATAATTTTTCCCAATAAGAGCAGTTCACACCATGCCTTACAAGATCAGAACATCTCTTATAATAAGGCTCTGCAGGGCACTTAAACAATTCCATTTACTTTAATATTTTGAACGCATCGCTATAATCATCACATCATATCGGAGTATACACTCACATCAATTGACTCATTAGTAGCCTATACTACTAAGAACATTTTAATCTTATTTTACTCTCGATAACCTTTCTCTTGTTGGTGCCGGTTCTCAATTGTTAATAGTCTCACTTCTTTCTCAATTGATCGCTACAAGCATTATTGTGCCTTGCCTTAACTCATCTCGAGCTTGGGGCCACAGGGATAATAATCGGAGCTTATTTAATAAGCCACCTAATTCCCTCCTAAAACATATTCACTTATGCCCAATCGTTTCACCCATAAGGGTGATCCCACTATCAAATGTACACTTCCAGTGACAATCAAATCTGAGCTCAACAACTTTCCTTTTTGCACCCGACCTCGCGCGAGAGGATCGAATACAATTTCTATTCATTTCCAATTGATCACTATAAACACTTACATTCTATAAGAATCGAACTGGCAATTATCCGCTAACTCATTAATTTCTTCTCATGCCATCTCACAAATAAGACACTTACGCTCCACGTTCCCTCTTGTCACGGGCTCCATGATCGTGTGTGTATTCACTTAAAGTGATCACCAACCCTAATCACTCTTTCATCTACTATTATCAGTATTTTAACCTTTAATCTTTTCATAATTGTCTCATACTCACGAACTTTTCACACTCAAATCAATATTATCACTGTATACAGTCATTCTTGATTTCTTGCTAAGATCATTGATTCTCAGTCATAAATCATGATTTATAACCCTCGTCACAGTAATCAATCCCAATTGTAACTTCTCTATATCATGGAACACTAATGAACAGTTTACACACTTTAGAACACTGCACACGCTTTACACAGTTACACTATGCCACAACATCAGACATTTCGATTCACAATTAGCACATGTCACACGCGTTCACAATTTTACTTCACAATCAGATGCATAATGTACACAACTTCCTTCTATCACATTTTCACACATTATCATTTTCCTCACTATTTTTAACCGCTTAAACAACTGATACATGCTTATGCAGGTGACTCATATGCTAGAATGGGGATCAGTTGTCACTGTCTGCTGTGACATGACTTAGATGCATGCACTTGACACATTTTTCAGAAAGCCCATGTAAGATTGTACTTCTGGGCTCTGATACCATAAATGTAGCACCCTCTCTCCCTGCACCCTTTTGATATCGATGGTGATATCCGAGTCCGTGCCCGCGAGGGTGGTGTACTAGAGCAATCACTACAATTCAAAACTCAAAAAATATTTCTTTTTAAACAAAGTCAATCACACGTGGAAATCAGTAATAATTTGCGGAAATACAATGCACATAAAACCGTACTACTCTAATGCAGACGTGAACTGATCCCGACATCTGACTCTGACCCGCTTGCAATAATCATACTCCCATTTGTCCAACGTGGTATTCTTCAATCCCTAAAAAATAATTGCAATGTTGGGTGAGTTTGCGAACTCAAAGAGAAACCATCATCGATGGTTCACCCAACTCATGCATATATACTCAATATATCACATATATCACAATTCACAATCTAAACACTATCAGGCAATCTCATATTTTTACTATAATCACAATTTAAACATATCACTGAGCAATTATCACATTTCACTAAATATCTCAGGCACTGCCACTTTTACACATATAAGACGTATCACCTTTCACACTATTCACACAATTTATATTCTCTATTTCACTACATAGTCTGATGCATATGTATACAGATTCTCATTTTATGTCGCTGTTGTGACTGAGCATTTTCACCATCCCGATTCGGGCACTTTTCGCACTGATCACATTATCGGCGAGTAGGAGAGCCCTCTGGGTATGCACTACTGCCCACTCACATACGGGATAGGAGAGCCCTTTGGGTATGCACTATTCCCTTTTACACTAATCACATTTAGGCAAGTAGGAGAGCCCTCCTGGTATGCCTTATCGCCGTTGTAATACCCTAGGCCCTTTCAGCGATATCGAGCTCAAAGCTCTAATCACTAAGCTCCAGTCACAACTGTTATTTTACCGCTTATTATTTTGCTAAGCATTCACTCACATTTACACAGTCACTAGCACTTATCGACATATATCTATCACTTCACTCGCTTATCACAGTTGGGACGCTACTCATAATTTTATACACTCAATCACAATCACAGATGTTCACATTGCACAATCAATTACATGTATCTCATTTCACTACACTTATTACATTCAGAACATTATTCACAGTCTCAGCACATTTATCTCACCGCTATAATCACTCACACTTGCACAATCACTAGCACATATATTTATATATCTGTAACACCCAAATACCCCCTGGAAGGATACATGGATGCCACCCAAGACAGAACAAACAAAATCAAACATTACACATATGCATTGTTTTAAAATCTAAGTTTAACACACATATAATACATCTCAGACTTTCCAGAAACAAATCCAAAGAATATGTACAGCCCAAATAAACCAAACAAATACATATTCGAAAGTGACACAAAACTCGACTTCTTTGGCCATCTGCGGTTGACTTGTCCCGATCCTTAATCTCTTTGCTCTCACCTACACGGGCAATCCACCATGCTAAGCTTATAGCTTAGTGAGTAATCATTTATCTAATTTAACCAATTTCTTTTCACAATAACGATATCAAGATGCATTCCGAGATCGAAATGAATACTCGAGCAGCAAAATGCACTTCATAACAGATGTTATCATTAATGAGACAAAACAAAGCAAAAGTCCATAAAATAGAAGTGGGTAACGGACTTATCGAAGATCAAGTCTCGACAATCAAGTGTCCATATCGAAGACACCGGTGTCACGGAAGATCGAAGTCTCGACACCAAGTGTCATGAAGCCTTCTGACCCTTCTAGGTACGCCTATTTACCCACAACTTCTGACTAACAGCTTTCAACCGTAACAAAGTCATTTCTGATAATTCATGTGCAAAGCAAGTAGCACTTCCAATGATATAAACATGCGGCAAACGCCTCGGACAATCATTGTCCGAAATTCAGAACACAACACTTCAATATCACAATCATCAATCAATACCTCGGACCTTCATGTCCGGAACCAATTAGCAATTCAGTACACATCACAATCAAGTTACTTCAGTAAACAAATCAAAGTGAGACCATCCCAGGTCTATTACAAATTTACTGTCTAAATTACTTACCGATATTACTGACCTGTACAGAATTTATTTACCAGGACTATGTTACTACTAACAAACTTTACTGTCGGAATTACTTACTGAAATTATTGACATTACTGAAAGTCCTGATTACTGACCTTAAATCGCCCTTACTATTTATTGCCTCGAAGTCCCGACAATATCTGGCAGTGGTCGTTCCTCTATAATAGGGAACACAGATACAAATTATTTTTGTGCATAATTCATCAGATGATATATGATGCGTGTTCATTAAATTTTCGGATTCTAATGTTCAAAATACATATTACTATTCACAAATCGTATTATTATCGCTCACAAATACGTGCATTCATCGTTCACAAATACGTCGCTCACTATTCACTATGCACTATTCACTATTCACTATTTACTTTCACTATTCACTATTACTATTTACTATTTACTATTTACTATTCACGCACCTTCGCTCACACCTTCGCTTATCGATGAACCTTACGAAACTCACTGTTCATTTCATTTTTTTTTCTTTCTTTTCTTTTTCCTCTCCATTCTTCTCAATTCTTTTAGCATCATCACTTAAAAACTAACCTGTTTAACAAATCTAACCTATCGTAATCATCAAAACTTCAAACATGATAGATCTAAAATTTCCTTCCCTTTTCTTATCCTCCCATAAAACCATCTAATGGATCATATATACCTATATGTCTCAACCAACACCGTAAAAGATTCATGATCTAAAGGACTAACCTCGTTATTTGTTTGCATAAAAAGCAGATCGATCTACGATGTTGATGAAGAGCATCGGTCGTGAGCAAATGAACTGAATTTTATGAGTTATACACGGTTCTGTCTAACCTTTATATAAGTCGGCCACTTATTCAATTTTTACTATTGGCTTACTGTGGGATGAATAGTGAAAAGCACACTTATGATTGTGGAATCAACTAATTCCCAGAGATTCCAGACAACTTCCCAAAATTCACCAAAAATTCCGTCATCAAATATGATTGCCAAATAATTGTTCCAAAAATACTCCATACGTCACCAATAATTTCTAAAAATCATTGAAGTCTCCAAAAATTACTAAAAATTATCTTAATATTGTCCGAATCAATCCGAAATTTCATTTTACCAATGTACCCGGAAATACCATGAATGCATGCCAAAATATCAAAGAGACAGAACATAAATCGGACTAAATTTGCTTAATATGCTAACCCCTAATTTGGGGTGTTACAATATCACTTTACTCGCTTATCACAATCAGAGCACTTACTCATAATTTCATACAATGAATTCACAATCACAAGTGTTTTCACAATCTCAGCACATGTATTTCATATTTATAACACTCACATGGATCTCACTTTTCACATTCACTAATACTCACATTTCTATCAATATGTCACTTCATTAAACTTATCACAAGTATTCACATTTATAACATATTTCACATGTATCTCATTTCACTACACTTAACATACTCGTAACACTTATTCACATTCTCGTAGTATTCACTTATAATCTTAACACATTAGTCTCACGACTATAAACGGTCACATTCACGCAATCACTATCATCTATCGCATTTAGCTCAATCACTTTACATTTATATCACTCACTTTAACACTTAATTCATACACATATTCACAGACATTTAATCATATAAAAGTGAGGAACCAACTAGGTTACTCACCGCACTTCCGAAGCTTCTGACTGAAGTCCCAAAGAATATCCGTGGACCGTCGATCCAATCTGCCTCTATAACAATACAACGAATTCTCATCACTATATGCTCAATCAATTGAATTCACTAATGCACATGTCTCAATTTGAAATTGTATGGTGCATGATCATGATTTTCCAGCGCTCTTATCTAATTCCACTATCTCTCGCTTCACAATCAGAATTCACTATTCACTAAGTCAATAATATCCATTGACTCCAATTAGTCAAGACATAACTCTTAAGTTGCACTATGAACTGTCATAGACTCTCCTTCGATAATCGCTATCTCACTAATTCACATTTGAACTCTTAGTCTCTACCACACTCGTAGACCTCTTTCTAGTTTATAACGAATCAAGGTTCATCTCAAGTGGAGGTCAACACAAAAGTTATGCTCAAAAGATTAAACTCTTCCACTTGAAACTATCCCTTTGCACGACGCAAGATGATCCTCGTCATGACGTGGGAAGCTCGCTTCGTCGCGACGTGGAGACCGTTAAATCATGACGCACTATCCATGCTCGCGCGATGTCCACGAAGTTCGTTATGACGAATAAGTTTAATTATTCGTCGCGACGTAACCTCGATGCCTCTGCGCTTGTCGCGACGCATTTAGCCGGTTCGTCTTCTCCGATCGCTCTTTCCGCCATTAATACTATTTAAACTCAATATTAATGCTCTCAACTACACATTCTAACTCATTTAACACCACAAATGCCATAAATAACCATAAATATAGCATTAAACACATTAAGACTTACCAAATCACAAATCGAGCGAAAACCCTAAATCGCAAACGCCAAAATCCTCCAAGCTTCAATCTCCTCCGTCTACTCTCAACCCAAAGAAAAGCATCACCCTCTCAATCACAAGCAAAACCTCAAATCAATGAAGAGAAATCAACGAAATCTCAAGGAAGAGGAATGAAATCGCCAACGGTGGGAGGAAAGGGAAAGAAGAGAAATGGGGTTTTTCTCACTTTCACTTGCTCTTATATATATATATAGGGTTTAATATAAACCTATAAATCACAATCCTCAATTGCATTCAATCTCAGTCTCTAAATTCCACTAGCTCATCGCAAAAATTCTCAAACTCGCAAATCTAAATTTTCAAGCCATAAGCCACTCACTTTCGGACCTAATCCAATCTATCGCCTCTAGGTCATTTTTCGGTCCAAACACTTAACTCTAAAAATTCGGAAAATCCTTCTAAATCCACAAAATATAAAACACTCGATCTCATACTCAATTTTCAATTTCCCAGAACGCTATAACTCAATTCTTATGCTAACTCAAATACACAACCCAATATTCTTAAATTCTCAATCACATCACAATTTCACAAATTTAACTATTCAATTCAATCAATAGATCATATCTCAGAATTCACAATTCAACTCATAATCACAATTAAATGCTGGAATAATCATGAATGCATGATACTAAGATGCATGTGTAATTAACTCAATTAATCTCATTTATCACTGATGCAAAACTCACTATACGTGCAATTCAATCATGAATGCACTCACTGCTCAAACCATCCAATTACCGATATGTCCATCACACCGGTAACGGGATGTTACAATTAATCCCCAAAAATGCCTCTAACTACCAAATGAAAGAATACAACATAAGTTCTCACCTATATAAATTTCAAGCTCTAAATCTTCAAAATAATACCAAACCTCCACTTCACTCTTCACCTACGGTTATCACTTCCCCATACACTAATCATCATCATCACAAGGCTGAAAGTTGTTTTTGTAAGTGAAAGAAGAAGGAGCAAGTTAGTGGACAAGAAAAGGTGGAAGAAGAAACCCACGAAAATGGAGAAGGAGGACATACGGATGGAAGAGTTTTTTTTTTAACTCTCAAAGTGATTTTCCTGTGCATCTAAGGAAAAGAATTGAGAATAATGAGTGGGATACAAACATTAAATTGGCTAAAGAGTGTCATGACACATGTCATAACACTTGGCATTTAATAAGAAAAAGATAATAATCAATTTAATGAATTTGTAATAAAAGAACCCTATTAGAATTAATCTTTAATCCATCCAATTCCAATAGCTCTATGACAATCCCAAAAATCATTTATCCCCTATTCCAGTGCCATTAGGCAGTACTTTTCAGTACAGGAAACCCACTCAGTCAGCCAGTTGGAGATTTTTTGATCTGGGCAAATACCCCGAAAAATTTCAAAAAAATTCTCACAAATCCCTAAAAATATAAAACACACCTAGAGCACTTCAATTCAATTTTTCAAACACAAATATCGCATAAATCTCACAAAATTATATTTAGACACATATGTCGGGAAATGTCATGAATGCATGTACAATCATGTGCATATACAAAAATTACCATTCATATAAATATGGAGGCTATAAGATGCATGTGCATGCCGAGATATATTTAAACATTTCTAACCCGTCCCAAATGACCAAATTACCCTTCTCATCGGTGATGAAATGTTACAGTTAGTACTTAAAGGAAAAGGAAGTCTAGGTTGTTTAGCCAATGGACAGATATGAAAAGAATGAATATCATAACAATTGTGCAAATTGAAATTCAAATCTGAAATTTTATTCATAATAGAAACAGAAGAATGGCCAAGTCTAGCATGCCATGTACAAAGTTGAGTTTTTACATTATTGATCAACAAACAAGAAGAAATACTAGTACAAGAGATACTAGCATCAACAACACAAGACAGAGGCTTCGGTTGACATGATAATCATTGAAAAATGTAAAGACCAACTCTCTCTTTACCAATCCCCAGTATCATTCCACTGCAAAGGTCCTGTATGATACAAAATTTAGGATTAAAATGACAAGATAGTTGAGGTCTCTGGTCAACTTTGAAACATAAATGAGATTAAAGTTGAAGTCGAGTACATAAAGAACATTAGTGATAGTGTGAATGGTGAAAGGGAATGTTAGGCCCCTATTTTTTTTATGATATTAGTCAGCATGAATTGTGATAATTGTGGTATTTTGTCTTAGTTGGGTTAAATTGGGAATATTATGGATAATTATAGTTTAATTGTGATTTAAATGAGGATTAGAGGATTTAAAGTGTGTAAGGGTTTTGAGAAGCTAACTAAGTTGTTTTGGGCTTTGGCTTATTAGGAAGGGCCCAAGCCCTTAAGGTTTAAAGAAAAGAATTAGAAAGGAAAGGAGAAGAGAAAGGAAAAATAGAAGAGAAGAGGAAGAGACGCCGTCGGTGGAGGAAGAGAGAAGAGAGGAAGAGTTTTTGCGATTTTGAGTTTTCCGAAGCGGTGTGGGCGTTTTACGGTAAGTTTAGCGCCTTCCTAACTTGCTTTGGTTAGATTTAAACTTAGAGTATGTGGAATCCGTGAGAATCGAAGGTTTTAGGGTTTAGGGTTGTAAACGATGAGATTTCTTGGATTAATACATTGGTCTTTGATTTCTGAGTTGATGTTGGGTTAGAAATGTAGCTTTAGGCTTGATCTATAGTTTGTTTGCGTTGTATTTGAGTTTGGGAAGAAATGGAAGTCGAAAAATGTAGGAATCTGGGATCGGAGTCGCAGCTCCGACTTGCACGCCGCGTCGTTCGCAAGAACACGCCGCAGCGTGCGGAGTTTGGGTGTCACGCCGTATGCACCATGTGCACGCTGCGGCGTGCACGAAGAGGTGTGTACGCCGCGGCGTGCAGTTGATGAGCACGCTGCGGCGCACACCTTGGGTGCACACCGCAGCGAGCTTTCGCAGCGGCTAGCGCCGCGACGAGCGTCCCTTTGCCGCGACGAGACCCCTGTTTTCCAAAAATGAGATTTTTGCATTTTTGAGGATATCTTTTGGTGTAGATGTCCGATTGAGGTGATTTTAGATTTGTTGTGATCTAGCAATTAAGGACTACGAGTTGTATGAGAAGGAAAGTTCGGAAATTGTTTCGAAGAATTCGGGAATTTAGATAGGACTCGAATGGAGACTTTTAGCGCTTTACCTTTTTGCTTTTCGAGCCTTGTTGAATTTTGCTATGGATATTAATTGTATGGAAACTTGGTTTATTATAGGGAACCAAGTGCTTTGACTCACTTTCAAGAGGAAGGACGTGATGAGTCGATACTCAGCGATACTAGGTGGGTAATATGTTTATGGTTATTGTGTGTATGGGCAATTGCATGATGTGTGCTTGTTTGCAATATGTGAGATTATTGTGTTGAATAATATGAGACTATTGCACTAAATGTGAACTCGCATTATAGTTCTTGTTGGACCCCATCGCGAGCCCAACGTCGGCGTGTGAGAGCGTGGCGGGAAAACGTGATCATAATACATCTAATACATTTCAAAAGAAAGACCATGGAAGAGTAGTGGGCTGCTTGGTTAAAACATACTTACAACACTACTTATTTCAATAACCACATCCAAACATGCTAATTTAACGATTTAGAAAAGAATCCATCTAAGTCTAATGGACCCGTCGTGAATAAACTCAAAACATGATTTCATATTTGTAAACAACCAAAACCGCAATTCATGTTTCAATTGATAATATCTCAAAAGAAATGACAACTCAATTGAAGAGCCAAAAGTATAAAACACTCTTGAACCAATGATACTCGAAAAGAAACTAAAGTCCGAAACATAAGTATGACAAAATGAATTGGAGTCTTTGCGTACTCGTGACTCACTCACTCGATCTCCGGCTCGTCACCGTATGGGGAGATTAGAGGGGTGAGCTATAACGCCTGTGGGAACATATTTATAATATAGTAATAAGCATAAATAATATTCAAAATATCTCATTGCCGTAATACTTGTTGAAATCACAATATCTAGACATGTATGAGTCATTTCTTGTAAAGTGCTTGGTTTCTGAATAAATCATGATGCATGTCACATAACAAAACATAACACATAACATGATGGTTTGGGTGTCCGGGTTAAGTGATTTAACTACACATAGCCATCGAAATGTTGATGTGTAGACGTAGTTTCATGAGGGAATCTATCTCGAGAAACCACGTGCCCGCAGTCGGGCAGGCGGGAGAAGCCTTTCTGAGTCAATGTGCACTTGACTAATTCTGAGGGACACCGCAAACCCACATAAGCATGCATAATTCGTATTCTTGTAAACTGAATTGCCAATCCGGCACTTGCTTGTAATCTTTCTTGTAAACTTGCTTGTCATGTATAATTCGTAAAGCTTGAAATCATGCACTTGTATTCGTGAAAGGAAAGCATTCCTTTGTAAAAAATCTTGATAATAATCATGAATGCATAACACAATGCAGAATATAATCATTTATGCAATGCGATCGTGGAATGCTGTAATGTAAATGCATAAAATCTTGCTTGATTAAATATTTTATTATAAACATGAACCCACCTGATATCCTGCTTGTTCTTGCCTAGGATTGAATTTCCTCTTGTGCCTCTTGATCCTCTTGCCTCTCTTGTTCTCCTAACAATAAGAATCAAATTCTCATTCAGAACTCATGTAGAAACCATAATGTTACCATTCTTAACTTCCAACTAAAATTTCACATCCTTAGAAACCAATTCATAACTTCATCACTTCACATAACTTGTAGATCTATCTCTCTAGTTCACAACGCCTCTAAAATCACCCCAAAAGGACCTCTGAAAAAGATATAAGTTTAAAACCAATTACATCTAAAATTGGAAACTTCGCCATGGTGAATAAGCGGGCGTCATGGCAAAAGGCCGTCTCGCCATGGAGAGGTCCCAGATGTCACGTGGCGTGAACGCCTCGTCTCTGATCCAGAATCGCGCGCCGCCAACCTCAAATCCACATGCCGCGGCTCACAAATATCCGAATTCTTCCAAACATAAACGCACGTCGTGGCGTGCGACAGCCTTCCTCGCACGCCGCGGCTTGCTCATGAACACGCCGCGGCGTGTGAGTCGCAGAAACTCTCCCGAACCCAGATTTCTCAGATTTCTGCAGATTCAACCTATTCTTTTCGTTCATTCAACACCCATAAACTGTATAACATGCATCCTACTCCATTTCTACACTTGTCTAACACAACAACAACCACAAAACACAACTAAATCTACAGATCTACCAACATTTCATTCTAAACTCTAAATCACCGATTCATCCTCATTTCCAGCAAAACACAAGTTCAATCCAACATAAACAAGCATAGAAGAGTGATTCTTACCGAAAGAACACTTGAAATCCGTCAAGATCTACAAACAAAGCTTTCCTCTTTTCTTCCTCTCTTCTTCTCTCACCGTCATGCGACTCTCTTCTTCGGTTTCTCTTCCTTTCTATTTCTCTTCTTTATTTCCTTACTTCTTTGCTTTCTATTCTTTAACCTACATAAGAGCACATGACTTAATGCCCCTCCTTACTTAGGCTAAAATCATCCTAACTCAAATACTTGACCAAAATGCCCTTAAACATATTTACCTTTCCTTAACCATACTCTTCCTAACACTTATTCCATAAACACATATTTCATACTAAACTCAATTAAATCCAAATTTTCCATGAATATTCTCAATAAAATCAAACTATACCATAAATCATAATTCAAAAATAATTCATACTTAATAACTTCAAGAAAACAAAAAATTTGGGGTCCAACATTTCTCCCCCTCTTAAAAGAAATTTCGTCCTCGAAATTTACCTGAATCATCGAAAAGATTTGGATACTTCTCCTTCATAGCGTCCAAGGGCTCCCGTGGCTTCTTCCATCGCATGGTTCCTCCACGTAACCTTAACTAGTGAATCGCCTTGTTTCTAAGGACTTTATCCTTGGTGTCCAAGATCGCTCTCGAATCTCCTCATAACTTAAGTCGTCTCTCAACCGGATGTCCGAAGTTCGAATGACATGAGAAGGATCGATCTGTACCTTCTCAACATGGAAGCGTGAAAGACATCATGAATCGAGACAACTCTGGCGCAACGCCAATCAGAAGCTAAAGGTCCGATCCTCTCAAGAATCTCATACGGACCTACATATCTTGGACTTAACTTGCCTTTCTTGCCAAACCTCATAACTCCCTTCCACGGAGACGTCTTGAGAAACACCTTCTCACCGACTTCATACTCCATCTCCTTCCGATGAGAATCAGTGTAACTCTTCATCCTGTCTGAGCTGCCTTAAGCCGCTAACCAGATTGACCTTATCTACGGTCATCTGAATCAACTCTGGTCCGACTAGCTTTCTCTCTCCTTCTTCATCCCAACAAATAGGAGTCCTACACCTCCTACCATATAAGGCCTCATATGGAGCCATCTGAATACTAGAATGGTACGAGTTATTGTAAGCAAACTCGACCAAAGGCAAATGCTCATCCCAAGCTCCCTGGAAATCCATAACACATGCTCTGAGCATTCCCTCAAGTGTCCGAATGGTCCTCTCAGATTGACCATCCGTCTGAGGGTGAAATGCCGTACTAAAATGCAACTTTGTACCTAAAGCTTCCTGCAAGCTTCCCCAAAATCGAGAAGTGAACCTAGGATCCCTGTCAGACACTATGGAATCTAGAATCCCATGCAATCTAACTATCTCATCAATGTACTTCCTGGCTAGCACATGCAATGAATCAGTCTGCTTGATTGCCAGAAAATGGGCTGACTTCCTCAACCGATCCACTATAACCCATATGGCATCATGCTTCCTACTGGTCTTAGGCAAACCCATAAGAAAATCCATAGTTACTCTTTGCCACTTCCACTCAAGAATAGACAATGGCCTTAACTTGCCTGAAGGCGCCTGGTGTTCAGCCTTGACTTGCTGACACGCAAGACACTTGCTAACATATTCTGCTACATCCCTCTTCATGCCCTTCCACCAGAAATGCTCTCTCAAATCTCTGTACATCCTGGTGCTACCTGGGTGCATGGCATAAGGCGCATTGTGTGCCTCATCCGTAATCTCATCCTTAACTTCCTGCCGTTCGGAATACAAAGTCATCCCCCATCGTCATGAGTCCATCCTCTCTCTACTACTTGAAATCTTACCATTCAATTTCACCTTAAGCTTGCTCAACTCGCATCCCGAGCTGCAACTCCCTAACCTTCTCCACAGTATAGGCGAACTCGAAAGTAGCTACGAGGCAATCTGGTTCCTCCTGCTCCAAGCTTATCCTAAGCTTGGCCATCTCTTCCAATAAAGGAAGGTAAACTGTCTGAACATGAGCAATAGAGGACTTTCTGCTCAAAGCATCTGCTACTACATTCGCCTTGCCTGGGTGGTACTCAATCAACAAATCATAGTCCTTGAGCAACTCAATCCATCTTCTCTGCCTTAAATTCAACTCCTTTTGGCTCAGTAAGTACTTAAGGCTCTTATGATCTGTAAAGACCCTGGTCTGAACTCCATAAAGATAATGCCTCCAAATCTTCAGGGCAAAAATTACTGCTGCTAACTCCAAGTCATGAGTCGGATAATTCAACTCATACTGCTTCAGTTGCCTTGAAGCATAAGCTATCACCTTATCTCCTTGCATCAACACACAACCTAGACCTTTCCTCGAGGCATCATCAGAGACAGTATAGCCCTCATCGCGGAAAACAAAATCAACCTTTGGAGCACTTGTCAACTTTGTGCTTGAGCTCCTCAAAGCTCTTCCGCACTCATCGGTCCAAATGAACTTGGTTCTTCCTTAATAGCTTGGTCATCGAGGCAACTATCATGGAGAATCCTCTACAAACCTCTCTGTAGTAACTCGCTGCACCGAAAACTCCTCACCTCTGTCGCTGTCTTGGGTGCATGCCAACTTACTACTGCTTCAACTTTCCTTGGATCAATATGAACACCATCCTGTGAAATTACATGTCCAAGAAAAGTTACCTCGTAAACCGAACTCACACTTCTGAACTTGGCATATAACTCTCTCTCTGAAGAGTCTGCAATACAATCTGAGATGCTCCTCATGCTCTCCTTCACTCTTGGAATATACCGAATGTCATCTATAAACACTATGACAAACCGATCTAAAAATCCTTGAAGACCACATTCATAAGATCCATGAAAGCGGTGGAGCATTGGTCGAGCGAACGGCATAACCAAAAACTCATAGTGACCATAACGGGTCACGAATCTTCGTCTTGCTAACATCGACTCCTTGATCTGGTGATGATAGCGACACGAGATCAATCTTAGAAAGACCCGTGCTCCTGCGGTGATCAAGCAGATCATCTATCCGTGGCAGCGGATACTTGTTCTTAATTGTCACTTTATTGAGCCTCCGATAATCAATGCACATACGCCATGATCCATCCTTCTTCTTAACAAACAATCTTGGTGCTCCCCAAGGAGACGAACTCGGCTGACATACCCTTCTCTAACAGTTCCTCTAACTGCCCTTAAGCTCCTTAACTCAATTTGGAGCCATCACTGTAAGCGGGATAGAAATAAGCGCGGTTCAGGAATCAAGTCAATGGCAAACTCGATTTCCCTAACCGTGGCAAACACAGTAACTCATCCGGGAAAACATCCGAAATTCCCGCACAATCGGAAATCCTCTAACTTCCCCTCATGCGTCGGCATCTACGATATCCAAGAAAGCTTCACATCCTGGCCCATCATCTTATCGATAACATATTTGAAACCAATCTTAGTCTTTGGTGTCTTCTGTCTCCTTTGAAGATCACCCGCTCACCATTACCCACATCAAACTCTACCTCTTTCGACCACAATCCAACGGCGGATACTTCTCCATAGTATCCATCCCGGTGATAACATCTAATCCTCTAAGGTCTAGCGGTAGTAAGTCCACTACCAATCTAGCACCATCGTGAAAAGCTCACCTTTGCTTTCATACACCGACCGATCACCACATTCCTCCCTAACGGAGTACTAACAATCAATGGTCTATCCAAAGGCACAGAACTCACACCATGCAAATCTATGCTAGTAGAAACAAAGGAATGCGTGGAACCAAAATCAATCAACACAAGCACTGGTAAATCGAATAGCAAGCCATACCGTGACAACCTCGGTCTGCTGCAGCTTCCTCCACAGTCATGGCAAACACTCTTGCGGCGCCGACCCTTGGCCTTCTGGAGGAGCAGTCTTCCTTGCAGTCCCAGCCGCCTACCTCGATGTCGCTGGTTCCCACTGCTCTCTGACGCCTAGGAGCTGGCCGAGACCCCTCTGGTCTCGGTGCTGCGGACAATGCTTGGCTATATGTCCCTTCTCTCCGATCAGTAGCAAACTCAAGAGACTGATGCATTCTCCACGATGGTGCTTCCCTGCGGTCACATATGGGATAAGTGAACCCACTCGCCACTCTACTGCGCCCCACATTAGAGGCTTGCCTCAAGCAGCTCTCATCTGCTTGTTCTGGTAGCCCCACCGCTACCCACTTCACTCAGTGTGTATGTGGTCCTCGTGCTCCTCTCGGGTAATGGAGCCTTTGGTACCCTTCTGATACTCTGCTCCTGTTCTTTCTCTTCTTGTTCGCTTCATTCTGATATTCTCAATTTCTCGGCTGCAGGCGGCATCCACCAACTAGCCGATAATCACGAAATTGTGAATCGGGACTTTCTCCTGATCCCCAGTGAAGACCTCCCTCGAACTTGCGGCACTTATCTTCTTTTGTTGCCACAATGTTCACGCATATCTGGAAAGTCATGTGAACTTCAAATCGTGCTCGCTCACACTCATGTCCCTCTCGCATCGATTCGAAATTCTCTAGCTTTCTCCCGCACATAAACCACGGATAGGTACTTCTTCCCGAATACCTCGACAAAATCCCTCCATGTCAAGATCAAGGAACAACTTTGATCAGGCACGACTCCCATCAATGCAGTGCATCTCCTTGCAACAGACTGACTGCATAGTCCATCTTGTCCTCATCTGAACATCTCATCTGCACTAGAACCCTCTCAGTCCTCTTCAATCCAGCTTCTGCTTCTTCGGGATTCGTCGTCCCACTGAAATCTACAGCCCCAAACTTCCGGAGCTTGTCATACTGTCCACTCCTGTCTACCGGAGCCTGCATCGACATCTGTGATCCCTGTCCTATGGCATATGTAAAAGCCTGTGCAAAGGCTTGGAAGAAACTCGGATCCATGGGTGTTCCCTGAGGCATCTGAGGAGGCGGAGGAGGCACTGCTTGCTGCATACTAGGTGCCTCTGAGATCGGAACAGACTGTGTCCCGACATCCTGAGGAATATGAGACTCATCCGTACTCCCCTGACGAGATTGAAATCGAGTCGTAGCTCCACGAGTTCTCCTTCTAGGTGGCATGTTCACTCCTTGAATAGAAAACCATTGAAAAATTTAGTTCATGTAAGACACTTTTCAAAGTATGCAAACACCGTTCAAATCATGTAAAACAATGCAAGTGGAAATCAATGCAAGTTATTTCTTGAAAACCATGTCATGAAGTCCTAGATCCAAAAACCTAGGCGCTCTGATACCAAACGATGTTGGACCCCATCTGCCGAGCCCAACGTCGGCGTGTGAGCGTGGCGGGAAAACGTGATCATAATACATCTAATACATTTCAAAAGAAAGACCAGCGGAAGAGTAGTGGGCTGCTTTGGTTAAAACATACTTGCAACACTACTTATTTCAATAACCACATCCAAACATGCTAATTTAACGATTTAGAAAAGAATCCATCTAAGTCTAATGGACCCGTCGTGAATAAACTCAAACATGATTTCATATTTGTAAACAACCAAAACCGCAATTCATGTTTCAATTGATAATATCTCAAAAGAAATGACAACTCAAATTCAAGAGCCAAAAGTATAAAACACTCTTGAACCAATGATACTCGAAAAGAAACTAAAGTCCGGAAACATAAGTATGACAAAATGAATTGAGTCTTGCTGTACTCGTGACTCACTCACTCGATCTCCGCTCACACCAGTATGGGGAGATTAGAGGGGGTGAGCTATAACGCTCGTGGGAACATATTTATAATATAGTAATAAGCATAAATAATATTCAAAATATCTCATTGCCGTAATACTTGTTGAAATCACAATATCTAGACATGTATGAGTCATTTCTTGTAAAGTGCTTGGTTTCTGAATAAATCATGATGCATGTCACATAACAAAACATAACACATAACATGATGGTTTGGGTGTCCCGGGTTCGTGACGAACTACACATAGCCATCGAAATGTTGATGTGTAGACGTAGTTTCATGAGGGAATCTATCTGAGAAACCCTGTGCCACAGTCGGGCAGGCGGGAGAAGCCTTTCTGAGTCAATGTGCACTTGACTAATTCTGAGGGACACCGCAAACCCACATAAGCATGCATAATTCATATTCTTGTAAACTGAATTGCCAATCCAAGCACTTGCTTGTAATCTTTCTTGTAAACTTGCTTGTCATGTATAATTAAGAAAGCTTGAAATCATGCACTTGTATTCGTGAAAGGAAAGCATTCCTTTGTAAAAATCTTGATAATAATCATGAATGCATAACACAATGCGTAATATAATCATTTATGCAATGCGATCGTGGAATCTTTGTAATGTAAATGCATAAAATCTTGCTTGATTAAATATTTTATTATAAACATGAACCCACGATATCCTCGCTTGTTCTTGCCTAGGATTGAATTTCCTCTTGTGCCTCTTGATCCTCTTGCCTCTCTTGTTCTCCTAACAATAAGAATCAAATTCTCATTCGAACTCATGTAGAAACCATAATGTTACCATTCTTAACTTCCAACTAAAATTTCACATCCTTAGAAACCAATTCATAACTTCATCACTTCACATAACTTGTAGATCTATCTCTAGTTCACAACGCCTAAAATCACCCCAAAAGGACCTCTGTGAAAAAGATATAAGTTTAAAACCAATTCGTCTAAAATTGGAAACTTACGCGGTGAATAAGCGGGCGTCACAAGAAAACCGTCTCGCCATGGCGGCGAGAGGTCCAGATGTCACAAGCGTGAGCGCCTGCCTCTGATCCAGAATACGCGCGCCTTCGCCAACCTCAAATCCACATGCCGCGGCTCACAAATATCCGAATTCTTCCAAACATAAACGCACGTCGTGGCGTGCGACAGCCTTCCTCGCACGCCGCGGCTTGCTCATGAACACGCCACAAGCGTGTGTCGCAGTAAACTCTCCCAAACCAGTTTTTCGGTTTTCGCAGATTCAACCTATTCTTTTCGTTCATTCAACACCCATAAACTGTATAACATGCATCCTACTCCATTTCTACACTTGTCTAACACAACAACAACCACAAAACACAACTAAATCTACAGATCTACCAACATTTCATTCTAAACTCTAAATCACCGATTCATCCTCATTTCCAGCAAAGCACAAGTTCAATCCAACATAAACAAGCATAGAAGAGTGATTCTTACCGAAAGAACACTTGAAATCCGTCGAAGATCTACAAACAAAGCTTTCCCTCTTTTCTTCCTCTCTTCTTCCTCTCACTGTCGCCGACTCTCTTCTTCGGTTTCTCTTCCTTTCTATTTCTCTTCTTTATTTCCTTACTTCTTTGCTTTCTATTCTTTAACCTACATAAGAGCACATGACTTAATGCCCCTCCTTACTTAGGCTAAAATCATCCTAACTCAAATACTTGACCAAAATGCCCTTAAACATATTTACCTTTCCTTAACCATACTCTTCCTAACACTTATTCCATAAACACATATTTCATACTAAACTCAATTAAATCCAAATTTTCCATGAATATTCTCAATAAAATCAAACTATACCATAAATCATAATTCAAAAATAATTCATACTTAATAACTTCAAGAAAACAAAAAATTTGGGGTCCAACAGTTACAAATATGCATGGATTTATAGGCCTTTATGGCAATGGACTAGAATGAGATTTGAGAACATGTGAACCAGGCTTTGAGCATGGATTAAATGGACTATGTGCTTTGTTTGGGTAAGAGAGTTACGGATGGAGTCACGTGCACGTTGACAGTAAAGCCTTCTCCCGGCTACCCGCTTGTGGCAACGAGATCCTTGAGAAATCGGACTCGGATGGATTACGGATTGACCTTTGGGTTATCCGGATGGATTACGGAACTCTCGAGCCAATTGATTGTGCATACACGATGGATTTGTTGAGCATAACACATGATAAATTTGATAGCTATGCTGCATATTGATTGATATGTTGAGGAATTGTGAATGCATGACTTATGTTATATGAATGTGGATCTTGAATTGCCAATGATATATCTATATATATGTATATGCTTGGTTGTGTGGCTCGTTGCCAATGGCTATAAACGTATATGCCACTGAGCTTCGCAGCTCACCCCATTACTCTCCCCTCCTCAGGTGCAGATCGAGCCGATTGTTGACCTTGCAGGGCATCAGAAACTTCGAGCTAGCTAGGAACTTGTATAAGTTAGTCCTTTGGTTGGCCCTTCGAGCATGTCAGCATGGAGCATACTTTATATTTTGAGATTTCAATTTATTTTGTATTCGCTGCATTTGAGAATCTTGTTGAATTGCTTCTAATGAGAATGACATATGTTTCTGAATATTAAGATGATGAATGGATATGAAAATGCATGTTGAGAATGCATGCGATGGTATGTATGAGTATGTGTTTATGTATTGTTATCCGAACGACATCGATTCCTTGTATGGATGTTGGGATCCGTCCGACGGTATATGGGCGCCCGACGTCGGCAGCGGCCGAGGGCCCGCCTCGGGGATTCAGACATGCGGGGCCCGGGCCTAACAGGGAATGTGAGCCTAAGTGTGTAACAGTAGTAGAATAACCATTCAACAATTGAACACAAGCATGTTTAGAAGCACAAGCAACAATAGAATGCAAGCAATGAAAGTTAAAAGTCATATGATTTGAAGCACCAGTATCTAGTATCCATTCAATGGAACTAGACTGATATGAAGAAGTCATACCTGCCATGTGTGCAACAGCAGGGACCGAAGGAGAAGATTCCTTGCTTAAAAGATTCAGGAGCTGCTGATATTGCTTTGGAGTAAAAACCGGAGCAGCAGAAGATGGAGGAGCAACCGAGTGAACTACTGACTTAGCATCTGAATTATCATCATCATCTCCTGAGCAAGTAACATTATTAGCCCTCTTCTTAGCAAACTTAAAATCTACAGGAAAACCAATGAGCTTGTAATAAGACTCCCTCTTGTGCCCCTTAATCCCACAGTGATCACAAGTTCCCTAAAACCTTCTGCGAGTATTAGAGGAATAAAGAGCAGTAGGTTCGGTCAATGTAACCAAGGAGGATTGCTGGCGTTGAGCTTCATCCTGAAGAAGCATTGAATATGCCTGATTTACTGAAGGCAAAGGCTGCATGAGAAGCACTTGACTTCGCACAGCTGAGTAAGTCTCATTAAGACCCATAAGAAATTGAAACAAACGTTGCTGCAAAAGATTCTGAGAATTCTTGCCAGACATGGCACAATCACAACAGGCAAATGGAACCAAAGCATCGTATTCATCCCAGAGGAGACGCAATTTGGTGAAATAAGCAGAGACCGAAGCAATACCTTGAGAATGTGATGCTATTTCACAATGAAGAAAGAAAATACGAGACCCGTCCACCTTATCATACCTTTCCTTCAGATCTTTCCAAACAAATGCAGCAATTGATGCAAAGACAATGCCAGCAGAGAGATCCTTGCAAACCATATTAAGAATCCAGGAAAGAACAGTGGCGTTGCAACGTTCCCACTGCGGATGAAGATCCAGCTCTAAATCATCCCGTGAGCAAGTTCCATCAACAAATCCAATTTTATTCTTTTCCAGCAATGCAATTCGCATAGACCTACTCCACACACTATAGTTCCTAATTCCAGTGAGTTGATGCGAAACAAGCAATGTGCCAGGAGTGTCTGAAAGATGAAGATACAAAGGATGATTAAAATCAATCTTAACACCTGTGTTAAGAGAAGCTTGCGACGATTCTAGATAATTGATCGTCATGAATTACTTAAACCAAGGCAAAGCAGAGAATGAACAAATTAGGGTTCCAAAAATTGGGGAAAACGCATAATGAACGAATAGGGTTTCAAAAAATGGAGAAAGTGTAAAGAATAGAAGAATGAATGCAAAGTAAAGAAGAAAGCTCAATAACAATGATCGATCATCGCCGGTGGCTCTGATACCATGTCAAAATATGATCGGAAATGAGAACCAGTGAGAATAGAGAAGGGACGAAGACTAGTTTTGGGAGCCAGATCAAAATGCTCTTCTGGACTTTTTTTTTATGTACAAAACAATTGAACTATATGCACAAAAGCCCAAATACAGAAAACTAATTAACGAATAACTGCTACTAACAAATTAAATTACTAATTACATTTCTTCAGTATTTTATTGATTTTACCAATAATTTTTTTATATGACATGGAGATGTATAAATGAAAAATAATTATCAATTAATTATTTACATGGACTAAAACACTTAATCCAATTAATGGGTCAAGTGTTTTAGTCCATATGTATGATTAATTGGTATTTAGTTTTAACATGAAAGCTTATATGTCATTAGTAAAAAGATTTTAGTAGTCAAATAAACAAAATATTAACATAATTAATATTTTAATATGAGTTGTTAATATTATAAAATTGAATACTTAATTAAATTTTTAAAATTTGAAGCACTGAATTAAAAAATAAAAATCGAATTCTTTATAATTTATTATCCTTAAAATTTATTATTTTATTATTTATTAAATTTATATCACGTAAATGTTAAATTTTGTTTTATGATATAAACATCTTATCTAACTCTTTCTACTTTAGTTTCTTGTCTTTTCTTTTCCTCGAGTGAATATTAATAAAAATAATTTTGCATCGTAATAATAATAGTAATCACAAGATTAAGGTTGTACTTGGTACACAACTTACAAAGATTATATGGCTAAAAAAGTAAAAAGCCCTCCCTGCTACGAGTTCAACACCTTCTAATGCAAGGAATTGAAAATTCTAAACCACCGTTTAAATCATGCAAAAAAAAAAAAGGGTCTAAATTTCAAAACAAATAAACAATTCTTATTTTGTAACTTCTAATTAAGTTCCTAAAAGTTGAGTCTTCGATTTCTCGTCGGCCTTCGCAATGACGGCTGGTAAAGTCCATCTTGAATAGCTACAGTCTTTATCTTAATTAATTAACGAATTACTTTGAGGTGAGTGAGTCGTGCTCAAGTCAAGGTGCCAGATCTTGGAAAAATCAGCCAAGGAGGGTTGTTAAGTACCCCACCAATCGATGTCCATGACAGACAGGTGGACCCAGGTGGAGGTGGCGGTCCCAGGCATACGATACGACCGAGTCAAGATCAACTGCTTTTAGTGCCTATTTGAATGAATATTTGTCCTTTCTTTTAAAAAATAATTATTTTATTATAAAATAAAAATATTAATAGACATAATTTTTTTAAACTAAAATATAACTTTTTAAGAAACTCATATTTGAAACTTTTTAAAAAAATTTAATAGATTTTTCAGATCAATTAATGAGTCATGTTTTAGTTCATATTATTCTTACGTTTTACACATAATTCTAACCATACTTATAAATTATATAATAATTAATATATTATGCTTTACATATTATTTAATATATTTTAAATAATAGTTATATGCATCAATAATTAATATATTATTTTAAATATTTAGATATGTTTTACACATACATGTTTAGTATGGTTTAAAATTATATAATAATTAATATATTATGTTTTGCATATTGTTTAATATACTTTGAATAATATTTATATACATAAATAATTTTATTACAAAATAAAATATATAAAAATTAAAATTATTTTATTTTTATTTTATCAAATAGTTGATTATATGAAGTTTTTATAAAAAATATTTTTAAACCACAGTTTTTTTTTTTAAAAATTGCCATAAAAGATGACAAAAAATTTCGACGGGAACAGATGCTTATTACGACAGGACATTTAATTGTTTGATAGGAGCTATTTTCTTTGTAATAATAGTGAAGCTTTCAGTCGATTCAGAGGCAAATCATAAGTTTAATTTACTTAGTATTTATAGACTTGTACTCTCCACTTCCCAGTTTTTTTTCAAAATTTTGTACCAGTTAACACTATTCGAGCTACTACTCTTGAGTCTTGACTATAAGAATTAAAGCTATTTATTTATGGAAGTCCTATGGTCATCTTATCAGGACTAAAAATAGCTCGACGAGTGTGCACTTTGAATTACTTGAGTATCCTTGACCTTAACAAGGTTCCAACTACATGTCAAGCTTTCTTAAATTCCAAGTCTTGTTAGTTGTTACACTACTATAAAAATCTTGATACTTTGTATTGTCTTCCATAACTTACTATACAACTCATCTTAGATCTTCCAATTAAGTAGCTCATTTGACTTGGTTAGACTCACGTAGTCAGTGATCCGGTATTAATTTATTGAAGAACATGTGTAGGTTGTTACGTACATTGTTAATGGAGGATTATAAACCGAGCCTTTGAAAATTGGCAGTGGGAAAGCTATAATATATATGGATTCTTTGGCGACTCTTTGGCCATCTCGTCACTGATAACAAGAGAATGCTTGTGGCCGCCGATTTTGACAGAACCATCGATAAGCAGTGACGGTATACGACGTGTATAGGTGCGTTAGGTAGAAGAGAAGTTCATCAGATTAAAAATCATTAATGCCTTTGAAGAGCATGCAAGTCTATGAGAACATATTTTTTTAGTGGGATTGAGTAGAATATATAGAGTAACGTCTCAAATTAAGGGTTAGAATATTAAAGGAATTTAGTACGAATTATGAGTGTTATTTACTTATTAACTTATTAACTATTTGCTTAAATTGTGCATAAGTATTTTGGCATGCATTCATGGCATTTTCCGGGTTAATTGGTTTAATGAAACTTCGGAGTGATTTGAACAATATTATTATAATTTTCGTAATTTTTGTATACTTCAAACATTTTTAGAAATTAATGGAAGATTAGTTTTGAGTTGCCAATTTATTTTGAGAGTCATTATTTTCTGACGGAATTTTGGTAAATTTTCGGAAGTCTTCTGGAACTTTTGGTTATTTGTTGGGTAATTGTTACAACTAAGATTCATAACAATATTTTTTGGTTATTTATCACTATTTGGACCTATCAGCTGTTTATTACCTGTATCGCAATCTAAACCTACTAGCAACGATTTAAATCGAACAATTATCGTTTATTCCTCACCGAATGCCTCCCTTACCCATCCATCAGTAGAGTTAGCGAAGCCATTCACTCACCAACACCTTGGAGTTTTCTTTGGAAAGCTGGTAAGTTTAGTTTATCATACGCGAGTTACATCTTTGTTTTTGTTTTTGTTTAGATTTATCATGTTTGAAGCTTAGGATAATTACGATAGGTTAGAATTGCTAAATAGGTTAGTTGTAAAGTGAAGAAGTAAAGGAAGGTGAAAAAGAAGAAGAAGAAGTTTGAGTTTGGAGGTTGAAGGCGGTGAATAGTGCGAGAATAGTGAAATGTGAGCGATTAGGTTTGTGAGCGATGTCTTCGCTACAAGATGGCAAATGCGTATTTGTGAGCGATAACCATATATATTTGTGAACAGTAATCGTACGTATTTGTGAGCAGTGGTCATACGTATTTTTTCACCCAAAATGTATAACGACTAGGTAATAACGGCTAGTTAACGGTATAAAAACGGCTAGTTTACAAAAATGCTCTATAAATAGATACCACTTCTCCATCATTTACTTCATCCCTTACCTCACAAGTGATTCTTGACGAAAACCAAATTTCAAATGTTGTCCGCTATTTGATTTTTTTGTCTACTGCTTATTATTATGTATCTTTGTTTCATTCTTAGTGTATAGCTAAATGATTCAGCTCACACTCTTTTTCTCTTCTTAACATGTCCTATGATCGTTATGTTGCTTATTGGCATAGCATTTGAGAATTAATGTAATTTGTACATTTTCATATTTAATAAAGACTTGCTTTCATTTGAATACTTGTTGTATCGTTAATGTCCTGAAACTTCATGGATCATTTGGTACTATGAGTTGTTGATTAATCCCGAAAATTTGTCATGAACATGCATCATATTTAGTTATCATATAGTGATGACGCACAATAATAATTTGTGTCCGTGTTCCCTATTATAGAGGAAAGACCACTGCCAGATATTGTCGGAACAATAAACACTAAGTGCGATTTAGGTAAGTAATACAAGTCAGTAATTTCAGTACGAAATATAGGTATAAAATTTCAGTGTAAATACTTGAGGTAAGTAAATTTTGGTAATGATAAATTTTGTGAGTCAACCTAGATGATGTCTAGGATTGATTTATTAAGTGCTATTTGCCCATATGAATGATGAAATGATCTTGTTACGTTGTAAAGCTGTTAAGTCTAGTTGTAGGTAAATAGGCATGCCTAGAAGGGTCTGCAACTGCTCCTGTTATTTGACACTTTAGTGTCTCCTGATATCGAGACATATGTCTCTCCTGCGATACTAATTATGGTATCTCTGTATAATTCCGTTACCCACTTCATTCATGGATTTATAGTTTGATTTGTTACGTATTACGATATCGATTGATTATTACGATTACGAAGGATCTCCTGTGTTTTGCCGTTCTGTTTAGTATAAAAATCTGTTATGAAATGCATTCTTTCATTTTACGAAATCGGTTAATATAGACTAGTTATTACTCACTAAGCTATATGCTTAGCACGGTGGATTTGCCCCGTGTAGGTTCGGAGCTAAGAGATTAAGGACTGGGACAAGTCAACCGCAGTGGCCAAAAGAGTCTGAGTTTTGTGTTGCGCGAAAATGTATTTTGTTTGGTTTGTTTGAGCTTGTAAATATTCTTTCGATTTGTTTCTGAAATTATGAGATGTATTATATGTGTGTTACGTTTAGTTTTTAAAAATGCATGTGTGAAACGTTTTGATTTCTTTGTCCTGTCTTGGGTGGCATCCATTTATCCTCCCAGGGGGTATTTGGGTGTTACATCTTTTGGTATCAAAGCGCCTAGTTTAGGCGGTTCTGGTTTAACCAATACTTGCCTATTGTTGGCTGTTGAGTGTCTAAGTTGTGTTATGGCCTAATGCGGTGTCCCATGTTTTGTCTTTAAAAATTACGATGGAAGGATCTCACGAGATTGTTGACGAGGTTGCTGAGAGTAATCAGCCGGAGCAAACACGTTCGAAAACACCAGGATCATCAAGGGTCAATCAAGGAGAAGCTGAGGTTCCACCTCCTCCTCTAGCTCAAGGAGAAGCTTTGATTAAGCTATCCCAGGATATGATGACCTTGTTGCATCGAATGACAACACCTAAGGCTCCGATTGATGGGGCTGAAGAATTTTCAGGGACATCTCTGGAGGAATCTAAAGGGGCCGAGTTCTGGATTGAGAAGGTGAAGAGGGTACTGGATGAGATTAGTTGTCGATGAAGCGGATGGTTCATCGTCTTTGTTTCCCTTCTTCAAGGAGCTGCTTATGAATGGTGGAAATTTGTTTTACGGAGTCCTCAGTTACCGGTGCCTCTGACTTGGGAATTCTTTGCCCAAGAATTTAGAACTAAGTATGTGACGGAAGCTTACAGAAAGGATTAGTGGAAGCAATTCCTGAATCTTAAGCAGAAGAGTTTGTCTGTTGCTGAGTATGATCGAGAGTTTAATCGGCTCAGTAAATATGCCCCTGCATCTGTACTAACTGAAGAGTTCCAATGTCATCAATTCGATGAGGGATTGCATGATTCGATCAAGGAGCATCTGGCAGCGTTTTCTATGTTACAACAAGTTACTTACCATCAGTTGGTACAGGTTGCAATAAAAATAGAAAGACAAGAGACGATCAGGAAAGAAAGAAGTCAGAGAAGAGGCTTTAATAGGTCTTCGGGGAAACGAAGTCGGGAAAGTAGTTCATCTGCACCGAGAGTTGCTCAGAGATCTGTGATGAGGGGAAAGCAACAAAACTTTCCTACACCGACTGCCTCTAGTAGGGGTTCCTCTGGGGGTCGAGGTTCTAGTGCTCCAGAGTGCCCACACTGCTCTATTCACCATTGGGGTGTCTGCTGGAGAGCTACAGGTGCATGTTTTCGTTGTGGCAGTACGGAGCATATGATTGCAAATTGCCCTCTGAGACAGTCTGGGATGGCACAAGCTAGTGGAGAGGTTTCGCATGCTTCAGTTGGGAACAGAGGTCGAGGAAGAGGCCGAGGCGGATATAATCAGAACAGGGCTAATCCGAGCTCGCACTCAGAAACTGTGAATCGACCAGCTGTGCCTTCTGCTTCAGCTCGAGCTTATGCACTGAAAGCTCGTGAGGATCAGGATGCACCAAATGTCATTGTTGGTATGATTTCTCTCTTTGGTTCTGAATTGTATGCATTAATTGATCCTGGATCTTCACATTCATATATCTGTGCTGGAGAAATGTTTGATAAGGAGATACTTATAGATTAGTTAGAATATGACATGCATGTGACTAGTCCTCTGGGTAGTAGTGTGCTGGTGAATCAGGTGATTAGGAATTGTCCAGTTATGATTCAAGGCAGTGAGTATGCAGCAGATCTGATTAGATTACCATTTCACGAATTCGATTTGATTCTGGGTATGGATTGACTGTCTAAACATCGAGCGAAGAATTGATCGTAAGGCTAAGATAGTTTTCTTAAGGAGGCCCGACCAGTCTGAGATTGTATTTCATGGTGGTTGCACAAGTGCTTTAACTAATGTAGTATCTGCTATGCAAGCTCAAAAGCTTCTAAGAAAGGGGTGTGAAGCTTATCTAGCTTTTGTACTTGATACCCAGAAGGAAGGTGCTAAGGAGAAACTGCTTGAGATTCCTGTAGTGAATGAGTTTCCATATGTTTTTCCTGAAGAATTGCCTGGAGTCCCTCCAGAGAGAGAAGTGGAGTTATCTATCGAAGTTATGCCTGGTACTGTTTCGATATCTAGAGCACCGTATAGAATGGCTCCTACTGAGTTGAAGGAGTTGAAGTTACAGTTACAAGAACTTCTGGATAAGGGGTTTATTAGACCCAGTGTATCACCGTGGGGTGCGCCGGTGTTGCTCGTAAAGAAGAAGGATGGTACACTGCACATGTGCATCGATTATCGGTAATTAAATAGGGTCACAGTGAAGAATAGGCACTGCCAAGGATTGACGATCTATTTGATCATTTGAGAGATGCGGGAGTATTTTCGAAGATAGATCTGCGATCGGGGTATTATCGACTTCGTAAAGGATGTGGATATCTTGAAGATCGCATTTAGGACCCGTTATGGACATTATGAATTCCTAGTAATGCCGTTCGGGTTAACTAATGCTCCAGCAACATTTATGGATTTGATGAATAGAGTATTCAGGCCTTATCTGGACCAGTTTGTTGTGGTGTTTATTGATGATATCCTGGTCTATTCCAAGAATGAACATGAGCATATTGACCATCTCCGAATTGTATTACAGACCCTGCGGGAAAGGCAGTTGTATGCGAAGTTGAGTAAATGTGATTTCTGGCTTCAGGAGGTATCATTCTTAGGGCATGTTGTCTCATCTGAAGGAATTAGAGTTGATCCTAGTAAGATAGGCGGTTGTTAATTGGAAGCCACCAAGGAACGTGATGAGGTGAGAAGTTTTACGGTGCATTTGGTTATTACCGCGGTTTGTTAAGGAGTTTTCGATGATAGCATCCCTTTAACTAAACCGATACGGAAAGCGTTGAAGTATGAATGGTCCGATAGATGTCGAGTAGCTTTGATCGGTTGAAATGTATGCTTCTCGAAGCTCTGTATTAGTTCAACCTACTTACGGTAAGGAGTATGTTACGTATCTTGATGCATCCGGGATTGGGTTAGGCTGTGTTTTGATGCAGAAGGGAAGGTAGTTGCTTATGCTTCTCGGACTAAAGACTCATGAATATAATTACCCTACTCATGATCTGGAGCTTGCGCAGATAGTGTTTGCCTTAAAAATTTGGCGACACTATCTCGTATGGTGAAAGGTGTAGAATTTTACTGATCATAAGAGTCAAGTATCCGCTACTCGAAGGAACTTAATTTGAGACAACGATGTTGGTTGGAATTATTTAAAGACTATGATTGTATTGTAGACTACCATCCGTGTAAGACTAATGTTGTAGCAGATGCCTTAAGTCGAAAGACTATCTCGGCTTTATAGCTGAAGCAGATTGGATGGAAGTTGGGATCTGATGGAGCCTTGATGGCTCAATTGATAGCAAGGCCCACGTTGAGACAGGAGATTTGTCATGCTCAAAGAGCTGATGATAAGTTACAACAACTTATCTTGGCTACTCAGGAAGGTAAACAGACTGATTTTTCTGTGCAGGGTGATGGTGAATTGTATTATAAGGACCGGTTGTGTGTGTCAGCTAATGATGAATTGATGAAGAAGATATTGTTTGAGGCTCATAATACAGTCTTTACTATGCATCCGGGTGGAAACAAGATGTATCAGGATTTGAAGCAGTATTACTAGTGGTCAGGTATGAAACGGGAGGTTGTGGATTATGTAGCAAAATGTCTGATATGCCAGCAGGTTAAGGCTGAACACCAGGTTCCATCGGGTTTGTTAAATCCTATTCCTATTCCTCAATGGAAATGGGATAACATTACCATGGACTTTGTCCTTTGGACTTCCTCTTACTCAAAGGAAACATGATGCGGTATGGGTTATTGTGGATAAGTTCACCAAATCGCTCATTTTCTACTGTTAGTCTGACTATTCATTGGATAGGCTTGCAGATTTATATGTGAATGAGATTGTAAGACTGCATGGAGTACCATTATCGATTATTTCTGATCGTGATCCTCAATTTACTTCGAGATTCTGGAAAAGTTTACAGGAAGCATTGGGTACTCAACTTAAGTTTAGTACTGCTTTTCATCCCAGCATGATTGACGGTCGAGCGAGTTATCTGATTTTGGAAGATATGTTGAGGGTTGTGTGTTAGAGTTTCCGGAGTTGGGATAATTATCGACTTTGATGGAGTTTGCTTATAACAACGCTTATCAGACGAGTATCGGTATGGCACCTTATGAAGTGTTGTATGGTAGGAAGTGTAGAACTCCGGTATGTTGGGCGAGTTAAATGAAAACAAGATGATCGGGCGGACATTGTGATGAATCTGGAAGAAAATGTTCGATTATTCGACAAAGATTGAAAATTTGCCGATGATAAGCGAAGTCTTATGCTGATTTAAAAAGGAAGGATATTGAGTTTCAAGTGGGTGATAAGATGTTTCTAAAAGTATCACCATGGAAACACATACTTCGGTTTGGGAAAAAGGGTAAGCTCAGTCTGCGATTCATTGAGCCTTATAAAATTTTGAAGAGGGTTGGACCCGTAGCTTATCAGTTAGCTCTTCCTGGAGAATTGGTCAGACTGCATGATGTGTTTTATGTTTCTATGTTGAGGAGATACCGATCTGACGCCTCACATAAGATTCCGGTGCAAGAGATTCAGGTACAACAGGATTTGTCATATGAAGAAGGGCCAATTTTCATATTAGCCAGAGAAGTAAAACAATTGCGGAACAAGACAGTACCATTGGTAAAAGTCCTCTAGCAACATCATGAAATTGAGGAAACAACCTGGGAACCAGAGGAAATCATGAAGGCCCAGTATCCGCAATTATTCGGATCAGGTATGAATTTCGAAGACGAAATTTCTTGAGGAGGGAAGAGTTGTAACGCTCCAAATTAGGGGTTAGAATATTAAAGGAATTTAGTACGAATTATGAGTGTTATTTGCTTATTAACTTATTAACTATTGGCTTAAATTGTGCATAAGTATTTTGGCATGCATTTATGGCATTTTCCGGGTTAATTGGTTTAATGAAACTTCGGAGTGATTTGGACAGTATTATTATAATTTTCGTAATTTTTGTATACTTCAAACATTTTTAGAAATTAATGGAGGATTAGTTTTGAGTTGCCAATTTATTTTGAGAGTCATTATTTTCTGACAAAATTTTGGTAAATTTTCGGAAGTCTTTTGGAACTTTTGGGTATCTGTTGGGTATTTGTTATAACTAAGATTCATAACAATATTTTTTGGTTATTTATCACTATTTGGACCTATTAGCTGTTTATTTCCTGTATCGCAATCTAAACCTACTAGCAACGATTTAAATCGAACAATTATCGTTTATTCCTCACCGAATGCCTCCCTTACCCATCCATCAGTAGAGTTAGCGAAGCAATTCACTCACCAACACCTTCTATTGGAGTTTTATTTGGAAAGCTGGTAAGTTTAGTTTATCATACGCGAGTTACATCTTTGTTTTTGTTTTTGTTTTTGTTTAGATTTATCATGTTTGAAGCTTAGGATAATTCTGATAGGTTAGAATTGCTAAATAGGTTAGTTGTAAAGTGAAGAAGTTAAAGGAAGGTGAAAAAAAAGAAGAAGAAGAAGTTTCAGAGTCGGAGGTTGAAGACGGTGAATAGTGCAGAATAGTGAATTGTGAACATTGTCGGTGAACAGTGTCTTGCTACAGTAACCGTACGTATTTGTGAACATTAGTCATACGTATTTTTTTCACCCAAACTAGGTAATAACGGCTAGTTAACGGTACAAAAACGGCTAGTTTACAAAAATGCTCTATAAATAGATACCACTCCTCCATCATTTACTTCATCCCTTACCTCACAAGTGATTCTTGACGAAAACCAAATTTTAAATGTTATCCGCTATTTCATTTTTTTGTCTACTACTTATTATTATGTATCTTTGTTTCATTCTTAGTGTAGAGCTAAATGATTCAGCTCACACTCTTTTTCTCTTCTTAACATGTCCTATGATCGTTATGTTGCTTATTGGCATAGCATTTGAGAATTAATGTAATTTGTACATTTTTAGATTTAATGAAGACTTGTTTTCATTTGAATACTTGTTGTATCGCTAATGTCCTGAAACTTCATGGATCATTTGGTACTATAAGTTGTTGATTAATCCCGAAAATTTGTCATGAACATGCATCATACTTAATTATCATACAGTGATGACGCACAATAATAATTTGTGTTCGTGTTCCCTATTATAGAGGAAAGACCACTGCCGGATATTGTCGGACAATAAACACTAAGTCGATTTAGGTAAATGTCTGGTCGATAATTTTAGTACGAAATATAGGTAGAAAATTTCAGTGTAAATACTTGTGGTAAGTAAATTTTGGTAATGATAAATTTTGTGAGTCAACCTAGATGATGTCTATGATTGATTTATTGGGAGTGCTATTTGCCTGCACATGAATGACTGAAATGATCTTGTTTTGTTGTAAAACTGTTAAGTCCTAGTTGTGGGTAAATAGGCATGCCTAGAAGGGTCTGCAGCTGCTCCTGTTATTTGACACTTTGGTGTCTCTCGATATCGAGACATATGTCTCTCCTAGCGATATTAATTATGGTATCTCTGTATAAGTCTCGTTACTCACTTACATTCATGGATTTATAGTTTGATTTGTTACGTATTCGATATCGATTGATTATTACGATTCGAAGGATCTCCGTGTTCTGCTGCTTACATTTAGTATAAAAATCATTTTGAAATGCATTCTTTACATTTTAAAATCGGTTAATATAGATTAGTTATTACTCACTAAGCTATATGCTTAGCACGGTGGATTTCCCCCGTGTAGGTTCGGAGCTAAGAGATTAAGGACTGGGACAAGTCAACCGCAGTGGCAAAAAAAGTCTGAGTTTTGTGTTGCGCGAAAATGTATTTTGTTTAGTTTGTTTGAGCTTGTAAATATTCTTTAGATTTGTTTCTGAAATTATGAGATGTATTATATGTGTGTTACGTTTAGTTTTTAAAAATGCATGTGTGAAACGTTTTGATTTGTTTGTCCTGTCTTAGGTGGCATCCATTTGAAACGTTTTGATTTGTTTGTCCTGTCTTAGGTGGCATCCATTTATCCTCCCAGGAGATATTTGGGTGTTACATAGAGTATGAATTTGAAGTCTGAATTATGACTTTGTGTACTTGAAAATTTTAATATTTATATAGGTTTAACAATGATTTTGAGTTTTGAATAGGAAAAATCTTACATTGGGAAGTGTATAAGACGTAGGAGACTTGAACATATTGTGAAATATCTACCTAGGATGCTGCTATTACAGGAAAATTATTGAATTCATGCGATCCTTAGGTTTTTCCTTTCATGAACATTTTATAGATTGAGCTTGCCGATAAACACTAAAGTGTTTACTTTTCTACTTATTTCAAACTCTTAACAATTTTAAGATAAATGGAGTTACCGTACTAACAACAATATTACCAATATTAATCTTACCAATATTAATCTTAATCTCACTCAATTTAAAGTCTTTCAACTCTAACGTATCTCTTTAAAAAGTTGTAACTTGACATTAATGTCATCCTTTGTCTTATCTACTAAAACAATATTATCAATAAACAATATATACAAAGACACATCCTTTTGTATATTCTCAGTGAATTTATCCATAGATGTAGAAATTAGCATATACTGTTTTAAAATTTCGATTATTCATATATGCTTGCAATTAACGGAACTTACTTTCGAGATCAGATCTATTTAGCAATGAAAATTTTAATTTTGTTGTATTTGAGAATTGTTTTCTCCCATCATAAAATATAAAAAGGCAACCTAGTGGAAAGGGGGTGGGGAAAACTTGATGATACACACATTGGATTTTTAATACTTTGTCTGGCAAATATGTATAAACCTAATATAATTCAAAATCAATAAATCAAATTCTGTTTAACCAAATTCGAATTAAAACTCGTACATTGATATATGAGTCTTATTGGGTTCGAGTTCTTGACAAATTTTAGTTTATTAATTTTGGACCTTAAGACTTGAGTCCGAAATCTTTTCCAACGTTTAAGTTCGGACCTTAAGATGTTCAAGCTCCCCTAGACTGTTCCTAACCCTAAGTAATGGCAGTCCAGACTTAGCCCGACTTGACTTAGCCTGCCGAACCAAATTAGAAGACTAAACCTAAACCTCCACTTAGTTTGCAGGCCTGTTTCTAACGGGCTTCTGGCTGAACATATAAGGGTAATATGTCCATGAAAAAGAACCAGATCTGAAAGTGCAATACGTGGTTTAATGGGCTGTATGCGTCACCGATTGCATACAAAACCGGTAGTTTCATGGCATATCTTATGCAGACGAAGAGTAAGGTATCAAGAAGGATTAGAAGCATGACGAAACAATGGAATGAATAGAATTAAGCTACCATCGTCCCACATAAGATAGAGCACAAAAACTCATGTCAAAAGAAATAGGCATAGGAAGAGAATATGAAGATCCAATTGGTCGCATCTCTTATCAAAGATTTAACAAGTAAATTAGCAGGAATAACTAGCGAAGGTCAAACAGCAAAACTGCTACAAAGGAAAGAGCACTTCTCTATGATCAGCCACACCACCAAGCTCTGCTATCCTTCTTGAATTATGTTGTGAGAGACGGCGCCAACTTTTGCGTAAACTTAACCACTTCCAGACTGCAGCGTGTTACTCAACCTACATCAAAGATTAATCGTCTATTACGAAATTTTTTGGATCAAACAGAATAACAGAGACTGGAAATATTCAGACAAAAGAAAAAAAAAAGAAGGTAAGCATCTCTCCTTCTCTTCATTCACGGTTTGGACTTGTAAACATATTCGTGGTTAATGCCATAGGATAGACTGCAAAGTTAATACGTTTGATGCCGTAGTCCATGTTTCCATGTTTTTCTATGTGCTAGTGTAATTCTGTTCATGATCATGGACCCTGAAAGAAATTCTTCTGTAAGAAACTTACCAATCCAAGCCCTCAAATAGACCTTCTCCTTTGATGGCAGAAGTTTTAAAAATTGACCATTGTCTATTCTTTATCTTGTGTAATTCTAAAGCTTCAGTCACAGCAGCATCGTCAAGTGCACCGGGAAGATCCTATAATTATCGAAGAAATCATCTTAAAAACAGGACAGGAAAATGCCAAAAATTTGCTGTATAAATCACAAAAAGATACATTTATGCATTGAAATGGAAGAAAAAGCCCTAAATGCAACTTCTTTCTCAATTAACTATCAAATAAGTTGATGTAAATTTCTTCAGCTATCTAACAAGTCTTCAACAATACACAACTAGGTAAGACCAAACCTGCTTGTTTGCAAAGATGAGAACAACAGAACCTTTTAACTCTTCCTCCTGTCGACAAAAACACATGAAATGCTCTCATTTATCATCAGGAAGGAATGCATTAACTCTCAATGTAATTCAGAAGTCATAAATGAACGGAAAAAAATTCATCATGAAGTATGGATCGTTTTTTTTTTGTTTAAAAGAAGAATGGAAAATGATCTTTCCCATGTGCTTGCGTATATTGTCTATTCTCACCTACTAGTCCAAGTCCAAGTAATACTGAACACAAATGGTCCCTTCACATGCTCATGCACAACACCACTTCAAAGTTTAGAAAAGCAAAACCAAAAGAACTTTTCCCCTCTGAGAGAGTATGGGTACATGATCACTACTATCGACATGTTTAATTAACCCCTGTCAACAATTTATTGGGCAAAGCAAAAAAATCTTGCAAAACCTTTTCCTCACTTATTGCAAAATTAGACTTTTGAAGTGATTGCACAAATGGTAAATCTTGAATTGGCTGTGGGAATCCTAAGCTGAGTATTAATCCCACCAGTAACCCCTTCAGCCGATTTCTTGCTCACATATATCTCCATCATGACCCGAAAATAGGTGATAGAGAGAGATTATATTGCTTTCATAATTAAAGTATTCAAATAAGCCCAGATTCTTGTTAACATCTAGCTGGCCAGCCATCAGCATAAACAACTATAGAGAAGTTAACGTCCATTACACAGCTTATTTCAAATTTATAAGTAATAATATACCAAAAATTAATGTGCATAACTGCTTTTGATGGGTAGGCCAGCAGTTATATCTCCGCCTTTTTAAAAGGCAAAAATAAAATGGAGTTAAGCATACCTCCAGAATTGCATGAAACTCATCCTTGGCTATCACCAATCTATCAGTATCACTGGAATCCACAACATAGATAATTGCTTGTGTGTTGGGAAAATAACACCTCCAATATGGCCTGTCATAAAACACAAAGAAAGCAGATCAAAAACTTATGAAGAATCTGTTTGAATGACAAAAGGGTTAAATATATTAGGGCCTCCTTTAGCTTGACATTTTCTCATTTCAATTTTATATTTTAAAAACTATCATTTATCCTCTTATATTATTGTTCAAATAACCTTCCAAGTCACATTCTGTTAGTTTTTCGTCTATTCTTTTATTAAAAACGATGCAAAAGACAACAGAAAAACTTGAAATTGATGTGAGCATTTGATGCATAAGAGCTTAGAATTTAAAACAGAAATAAAAGAAGATAAATACCCAATCATAAGCTTTAATTTGTTGGAGTGAAGAGTGGAGTTTAAATGACAGTAAAGGCAACAAGGGCTGATATTTTTTCCAACCATATCAAAGATGAAATTCTGGAAACCTAAACAGATAATCCAGCAACTAGTTTTTATAGGTTTTGTGAGTTCTAACTAATAGCTTGATATCTCTTCTATTCTTTGTAAATGCTTTGATATCATTTTCATTTTCATTCATTAAACAACAGCAAAGAGTAAGCAAGTATTCAGCATCTAGCATACCATATGGCACATCTACATCTTTTCAGAAACAAAAATAGGTATCATATAACCTAACCAATTAGTGAATGATCACTGAAAAGCTCAAGCAAAAAAGATTTCGATAATGAGGTTCTTTAACCCACATGAAGCTGATTCTGATTTTGAAAAGACATATTACAACTAATAATAATAATGATGATGAAGCAAACAACTCAGAAGTTACCTGATACTCGTTTGTCCACCTACATCAACAAACAAGACAAATGCCATCAGGATAAGATACTCACTTGAATTGAATTAACGAGATTCCAGCAATATTAAGCAATTAAATATTTAAAATGCTGTGCATCTTAATGAGCAACTTAATCCTAGAACGTTGATATTGATTCTGCAAGAATTAGTCCACACAAGAACTAATAAAGCACTGGAACATTATGTAGAGCAGTAGCTCTAGTCTAGTTGTGACATAAATATCATTAATTAGGCAAGAAGGGGAGATGTTAATGGCTTGGAAGGGATAGACATGAGGGACAATAAATTGGCATACCAAGGTCCCATACTTGAAATTTGATATTATTGTATTGAACAGTTTCAACATTGAATCCAATTGCTGCATTGGAAAAACAAACTGGTTAGAAATAAGACAAAGAACAATAGGCTAAGCAAGTGTTAAACTTATTTAATTAAAAAATTGAATTCTTAGTATCTCCATCAACTTAGTTCTTGAAGCACAAAACTTTGAATCAACCAAGTCTAATACGATAGAGCTCATGGACGAACTAGAAAGCAACATAAAAGAACCGATCAGATCCAAATCTTTTATTTCCCATATTCGGGAAAAAAGTCTCGGCAACTAAAATGAACACGAAATCTACGTAATGACGGAGAAAGATACGTACTTGGAATAGTGGAGACAACTTCGCCCATCTGAAGTCGATCTGAATCAAATTACAAGTCAAAACGACAATATCATCAAAATCCAACAAATACCCATTATTCAAAAACTAAATGAGGAATTAAAAGCTTTTTTTTATACAAAAAAAGATAAACATTACAGAGAATTGTGGTTTTGCCGGCATTGTCGAGGCCAAGTACGAGGATCCTGGCCTCTTTGTTGCCGAAAAGAGAAGAGAACATCTTCGTAAACAATATACCCATCTTGGTTATTAACGAGAAACAGAAATTAGAATTAAGGATCAGATCTGCGAACAAAACAGAGCAGCCCTGTTCCTCTCTGCATAAACACAACCAAACGGCTCTCAGAAACGAAAACTAGTACACGATTATAGGTTATCCCCATACACATGAAATGAAAGTAACGTGCCTGAAGAGAACAGAAGAGGGTCTGCCCGCGAAACGAATTGTCTTTCCAGGGGCTGAAACGTAAAATCGAAAATTTTGTGGAGTGGAGGAGGAAGATATAAAGAGAGTTCGTTTGTTGTTTGTAATTTTGATTTGGGAGCAGAATCGAAGAAACGAGGAAGGATGGAAGCTGCGTACAGAGAGGTAACTCAAGGGTGACGTGGATCTCATTCTCTACTCATCTTGCCATGTCAGCAAATGCCTACCTATTGTCAAGCGATGACGTGGTACATCTATAATTAGTTTCTCCATTCTACGTTGCCTGTTATTTGCTTTCATACGTATTTTGTAAATTAAAATTTTATGTTAGTTTAAATAACTATTTATTAGAAGTCTTGCCGGTTCTCTCCCTCTCTCTCTAAAGGTGCAAGTTTAGTCATGCCTTCGTGCATGTTTTGTATTACTAGTTTTGCGCTATCTGTTTTGTTTGTCGCTAGTTGTTTTTCTTGGTTCGTCATAGAATTTGAGTTTCAACGACTGTCTATTCATGAGAAGAAAGACACTAAACTCGTGATTAAGACTTCGGATATAGAAGGGAGTTGTATCAATTACAACCTGAGTCTGTTAGGTCAATTTTTGGGCGAACGAAATGTAAACTTTGAGGCCATGGAAAGAACCCTTCTCAATCTATGACGTCCTATCAAAGGTTGTTCTATTAAACCTTTCGGGGGGGCTATATCTGTTTCAGTTCTTTCATGTGGTTGATCTTAGGAAAATGTTGGTCGGAGGATCATGGAGTTTTAATAATTGTATTCTGTTGGTTCATCAAATGAGAGAGGGTGAGAATCCAGAGGAGGTTGAGTTTCGATTTGCTGATTTTTAGGTTCGAGTGCATGATCTCCCACCTGAATTTGCTTCATAATCTTTAGCGATAAACTTGGGCTATATTATGGGTTCATTTTTGGATTATGATACGGGACACAAGTGAAACTCCATTGTTCAAAACATGCGCTTTTGAGCTCGCATAAACATAGCTAAACCGCTTATGAGGACCAAGCGAATTCGTAAGGAGGGGGGTGATTTTTTTGACGTCTCTTTTAGTTATGAAAGGATCCCTCTCATATGCTATATGTGTGGCATTGTCGGGCATAGTGAGTTTAGTTGTGTTAAACTTACTGAGTTGCCGGAGGAGAACATCAAAAAGGAGTGGCCGGAGGAGATTCGATCAGAGGTTCGTGATCTGCTTAGATTCAGTCCTAATCCGTGGCGACGCAATCCCGTTTTTCACGCACAGTTTGATAACAAGTCCACAAATCAAGGGAATCAATATCTGATCATGGCAAAATCAAAACAAAACAGAGTAATGGATAATTATGGCTCTCATTATAGGAAATTCCACTTTACAATACCGTCGCCCTTTCTACGCTTTGTACACCGTCTTCTTTGAACCGGAACGCTCGCACAAACTCGGAGTTCTTCATTGTCCATAAGGGAAAGGAAGATAATGTTATGATCGTTGATGAAGTCAAAAAAGGTCCCCGTGAATGTGGCTACATTGGTACTAATCTCGATGAGATGAAAGGTGGTAGATACTCAGTTTCTTCGAATGCAACCTCTAATTCTATTGATTTATCAACGATCGGTCTCGTTCAGGAGACTCGCCGATCGCCATGAATTGTATTGCTTGGAATTGCCGGGGCTTGGGCAGCCCACGTGCAATGAATGCTCTAAAAGACATTGTTAAGGTTAATAAGCCTCATTTTTTTTCTTAGTGAAACTCTGGTTAGTTCCCGTAGGATGGAAGACTTACGTATTTTATTGAAGTTTTATTGTAGTTTTTCTGTTGATCGGAATGGTCGCGCTCCTTTGGAATAATACTAGAAATGCTAACGTTTTGGGTTACTCGAGTAATCATATCGATATGGAAATTGTTCAATCTAATGACTTTACATGGAGATTCACTGGCTTTTATGGCTTCCCGGAATCCCATAGGAAGCGAAGTAGCTGGGCACTTCTTAAGGCTTTATCTCGTCGCTATACGTTACCTTGGGTTTACATGGGAGACTTCAATAATCTTCTCTCTGTTAATGACAAACTTGGTGGTCGGGATTACCCTGCTTCACTCATGGAGGGCTTTCGTTCATGTATTGTCGATTGTCAGTTAATCGAAGTCCCTCTTGTGGGCTTTGACTTCACCTGGGAATAGACCTGGCAAACGGGTGGGTGGTCTGGGTATGGGTACGGGTCTCACTGCACGGTCACATGGAGTGCAGGTTCATGGGTAAATTTATAGAAGCGGTAATGATTTTGAAAATCTATACCACCTTGTGGTATGGGTAACACATGGGTTACCCGCTATATATTTTTTTATTTTTCATTTTTTAAATTTCAATTAATAAACTTATTCAACAAGTTTAAATTTTCATTAAATGCCTAAATGGGCGTATTTTGCGTGTTTAAAATGTCACCGAATTGATCTATTTAGCGACCCAAATTTAATTAAGTTAATTAATACAAATGAAACTAATATTAGTTTCATTTGTATTAATTAACAACTAAGTCAACAACATAATATAAATTTATGCGTAATCTCGATTAGTTTAAAGTTGGACATAACCAAGTTGACCAGCTATCGTTTGATAGAAACTTTTCCTTGTTTGTTTGTGCATCCATTTGTTTTTATTTCAGGTTATTTATAGATATTTTTATAAATTAATAGTCGGTTCGTTTATAACTTTTATTATGTTATTTACTCACAACGTTTATCGGTTGGCTCCATCATTCTTTCAGAAGTAGTAAATCTCGCAAGTATCTTGGCACATGTAAAAGATATCAGCAACTATAAGTTACGAATCATAGCACAATACACGTACCAATTACAGCTCATTGAAATTTAATTAGGAAAGTAAAATGCATTAACATGATAAGTCAATTTCTATTAAAATAAATAAATAAATAAATAAATATTTATTTATTTTTAAATAATTTTGCGGGTACCCGCGGTTTGGACCCGACCCACCCGCAAAATCAACGAGTGGGTCGGGTACGGGTAAATATGAAACGGGTAGAAAAATATACCAACCCATACCCGGATGGTAGAAGGTGTACAGGCAAGTAAGCGGGTAACCCGCCCGCTTTGCCAGTCTACACTGGAGCAGGGGAGGTTCGATTCTTTGGTTCGAGCAGTTGGATAGAGCTTTTGTCACTGCGGATTGGCTTAATTCCTTTCCTTGCCACAAACTGTTGACTTCACCTGGGAACGAGGGAGGGGTTCGGATTCTTTGGTTCTGGAACAGTTGGATAGAGCTTTTGTCACTGCGGATTGACTTAATTCCTTTCCTTTCCACAAACTATTTAATTTGGTAAGTTCTTATTCCGATCATAACCCAATAAAACTCTTCGCCAGTGCTATGTTTCTAGTTAAAAGAGCCCATCGGTTTAAGTTTGAGAATACATGGTTGCTTGAGAACGGCTTTCTGGAGGTTGTGTCATGTGCTTGGTCTCAGGATAGGAGTGTAGGTGTACTGGACAAAATTTCTGCCTGTAGTGCGGCTTTAACTGATTGACAGAACTCTCAATACCATAACTTTACATATTGGATTGCTATTTTAAAGAAAAAAATCGACGCGGCCCGTTACGATAAGGTGGATGATGTGCTTATAGTGAGGCTTAAATCTGAGCTCTCGACACTCCTTGCTCAGGAGGCCATTTACTGCAAACAAAGGTCCAAATTTTTTTGGTTTAAATATGGGGAAGCAAATTCTAGATTTTTTCACGCTCAGGCATCATGAAGAAAGCGGGTTAATCATATTGAGTTCTTGGAGGATGATCACGGAACTCAATGTGCTCGATTGTTTTGGATACTATGTTTAATCATGTTGTGTCGGATATGGATACTATGTGCTCGATTGTTTTGGATTATTTCAATGGTCTTTTCGCGGCCCCCTTACCAGCACCGAACACTGCCGAGTTTGATTGTATTTCCCCGGTAGTAACAACTAACGATAATTCCTCTCTCTTGGCCTCCTTTACTATGGATGAGTTTAAAACGATCATTTTTTACATGCACCTTGACAAAGTGCCTGGTCCTGACGGAATGAACCCAGCTTTTTTCCATAAATGTTGGGATATGGTAGGCGAGGACATTTTTTCTCAAAGTTGCGGGTGGGAGAATGGTGTTTTCCCGGCCTCGCTGAACAACACTACTATTGTCCTCGTTCCGAAGAAAAATAAACCTAGTAGTATGAAGGACTTAAGGCCTATCGCTGTTGGGCCTCAAATTGTTTTCTTGATGTTATTAAGTATGAATTACGTTGATTGTATAAATTGTTGCATAGTTTGATTTTAGTGGAAGTGTTAGTGGAAAATTAAGATTAATTTGAGATTAGTGTAGAATAAGCGGTAATGAAAGAATAAAAGTGTATAAGGGCAAAATGGGCAAGTCACTTAAGTAGGTTGGTTTAAGGCTTTACAAGGAGGGGCATGGTGGTCATTGTGCCTTCATTTAAGCTTAAGGAATTAGAAGAAGAAAAGAAAGGAAAATAAAAAGAAAGGAAAGAAGAAGAGAGTGTCGTGGAAGAGAGGAAGAAGAAGAGAAAAAGAGGAAGCTAAGTTTAACGATTTTCGAAGGATTCGAGGCTTCAACAAGTAAGTATGAGTTTATTTTCTTTTACTCTTGTTTGGGTTGAATGAAACCCTAGAATGCTTAGAAGGAGATAGAACCGATTGTTTGGAGGTTTTCGGAAAAATAGGATAAATCTCTTAGGGTTGATGATCATGTTGTGTTTATGCTTGATTTTGGGTTAGAATAAGTCTAGAAATGAAGTTTGAGACATGAATCAAGGTTTATATGTGTTACATGTGATTTAGGAAAGGATTGAAGTGGGAAAATGCTGGAGAATCGGGTTCAGAGACGTTTTCCAGACCCGCATGTCGCGACGTGCGAAATTGTGTTCGCCGTGACGTGCGCGTCTATGTTCGTCGCGACGTAGGAAAATATGTTCGTCGCGACAAGTAGTGGGTTGTTCGTCATTACGAGCGTGGCCTTCGTTGCGGCGAGCTCGGGCCGTTCGTCCCGACTAGCGTGGCCTTCGCTGCGACGAGCCCCCAGTTTTCAGCAAAGATGATTTGATGTTTTGGGCATATCTTTTGTTACGGAAGTCGAAATGAGGTGATTTTAAATGCGTTGTAAACTAGAGACATAGGGCTATAAGTTTCATGAAGAAAAGAAGTTCTGAATCAGTGTCTAAGGATATCAAATTTTGGATGGAAGTTGAGCATGAAATTCTTGTTTCAATTTTGATTATGGTTTGAATTGTCAAAGTTTGACTTTCCGTTTTTTACACCTAATTGATTGGGATTTTGGTTATTGATTAAGGAAATCAAGTGAGGCAAGAGGATCAAGAGGAACAAGAAGAGAGGCATTCCTAGACAAGTATAAGCAAGGAATTCAAGGTGGGTACATGTTTATAATAGAGTAAATAAGTCACTCATTGTTTTGTTCAAGTCAAGAAAGATTTAATGATTTCAAATTGCATCATCAATGTTGTCTTATTTGCTATTGTGAAATAATTATAGGTTGCTATATGATTTCCATTCATGATTTATAAAAAGGTTTCAAAAGGGTTTTCTCTTTTCAAGAATACATGCACATGAAATCATGTTTTACGAAATGTATGAAAAGCAAGTTTACAAGCAAGGACCAGTTTGGCAACTAAGTTACAAGACTCTAAATCATGTATGTTATGTGGGTTTGTGATAGTCCCAAGAACCGTCACGTGCACGTTGACCATGAAAGGCTTCTCCCGCCTGCCCGCTAGTGACACGGAGTTCCCTACAAGGACTCCAACTACGACTACACAGGACCATGTAGATGGAAATGTGCAGTACGTCATGAACCCGGACTAACCTAAACCATTATGCTGTGTTATGTGTTTATGATCTGTTGTTATGTTTCATGCATCATGAATTGTTCAAGAATCAAGCATTTCAAGATAATGACTCATACATGCTCAATTACTATGATTTCAAACAAGTACCACGACAATTAGTTATTTTTTATTACTTTTGCTTATTTCTATATTATAAATATGTTCCCACGAGCTTTATAGCTCATCCCCTCTATTCTCCCCCATTCAGGTGACGAGCAAGAGACCGAGTGAGTCACGAGTTATGGCAGCACTCCATTTTGTTATGTTTACATATTTTCAATGTTATATTTTTAGAAGTCAAGGCTTTAGTTACATTTTAAGTATTATTGGTTCAAGAGTATTTTGTATTTTTGGCTCTTGAACTCAAAGTTGTAATTTGGTTGAAATGTTCTTAAAGCTTTGTAAAACTCATCTTTTAGATCATGGATTATGGATTTGTTTGTTTAAATCAAATGAAAGCAGGTTGCAAGTTTGTTTCCTGTGGGCCCATTGAGCTTTCGAGAGTCTTTTCCTTAATCGTTTAATTAACATATTTCACCCCACGCATACAGTACCACGCTCTCATGTCCGATGTTGGACTCTGGCAACGAGGTCCAATAATCGCTCTCTGCAATGTGATTTATAAAATCATCTCCAAGGTTCTTGCCAACAGACTCAAGGTCCTTCTTCCTCGAATTATCTCCCCTTTGCAGTCAGCGTTTGTCCCAGGAAGACTTATATCGGATAATATTATGGTTGCTTTTGAGATTATTCACTACATGAAGAATAAAGGGAAGGGCTCTAATGTTGATGTAGCATTTAAGATCGATATCAGCAAGGCATACGACAGAGTCGACTGGGGTTATCTTGAATTTGTCCTAATAAAATTGGGGTTTGATGTTCGGTGGGTTAAGTGGATCATGCTTAGCGTTTCTACCGAGTATTCGGTTATGTTTAATGACCAAACCGTGGGCCCTATTACCCCTCATCGTGGTCTTCGACAGGGAGACCCACTCAGTCCCTATCTTTTTATTTTATGTGCTAAAGGGTTATCTGCTCTTTTGAGGACGACTGAGTCTCAAGGGGAGATACATGGCATCACCATTTGCAGAGGAGCGCCTAATGTTTCGCATACGTTCTTTGCTGATGACAGCTTCTTCTTCTTTAAGGCCTCGTCGATGGAGTGTCGCAATGTTAAGCGGATTCTCGCCACGTATGAGAGAGCGTCGGGTCAAGCGATTAATTATCAAAAATTAGGAGTCATGTTTAGCTCAAATACGAAGGAGGAGGTGAAGCAGGATGTGAATTTGATTTTGGGGGTTTCGAATCCAATTGATCATGGCCGGTACCTGGGTCTCCCTTCTCTAATTGGGAGAAATAAAAAGCACATTTTTGTTTTTCTAAAGGATCGACTTAGCAAACGTATTCACAGCTGGAAAAATCGTCTGCTTTCCAAGTCGGGTAAGGAAATCGTCCTCAAGGCTATCGCTCAGGCTCTCCCTACATTTTGTATGAGTGTCTTCCTTCTCCCTAAAGGTATCTGTGAAGATTTACACAATATTATTGTTATTACAAAATTTATAATAATAATAATAATAATAATAATGATGATGATGATGATGATGATGATGATGATAAGATAATTAATTTTATTTCAGTTACAATTTAATAATAAGATAATTAACTTGTAAGATAGTTAATTTTTAGGTTTCGTATTCCAATAAATATGCCTAATTTTTTATTTTATTTCATCATAATTAATAAATTACACATACACTTCAAATAAATATTGATACAATTATAAAATAATCAATGAATTATATATTTCCAATATATTATATTGCAAGGGCATTTTTGTTATTAACACTGTTTTTTATTTTGTCTATTGCAACTAAACATATTTTTGTTTTTGAGATGGAAATAATTTTCTTTGTTCTGTCCACCACATCTAAACATCTCACTGTCTTCAATTCTTGTTCTATTCCATCTCTAAATTTTTGTCTCATTCCATCTTTGTATGTTGAAGACGCTAATCGAACGGAGGGTTAAAGTCTTTGGTCCTAACTTCTGCCAGATTTAGCTGTTTGGTCTACTCAGTGGAAGAGGTCAGAGTTTTCTGAAAGTAATACAGATGTCATGCTTTGGGTGTTCACAGTACAGAATATCAACTTCGTTTCACGTTCTATGAGCATTTTAGTCAATCATCAACTAAAGTCACAACCGCCTATCTCTTGTGTATTCTTCCAATCTCTTGTTTAACGAAAATAAGACTGTGGAATATGGCGACCGACTCAGCTTAGCTAGAGGGCTCGTCCTCTAGAAGGACATACAAGTCTTCGAATGGCTAAATGAACATAAACCAAACAAGATGTTTCCTGTGCTTAGTTTAGTTTACAGTAGGAAATTAGGATCTTATGTGTTATGCTAGACTAAATTGTTGAATAGCTAAATCAATGACTACAAAAGTACAATTTAATACATAAAGTGAAAATATTTAATATAGATTAAAGTTTGGATCTTTCTACTTCCTAGCGAGGATTAATACCCTCATTAATCCTTAATTAAATAAGCCTCCAAAGCTAGACCTAGTATTTGGTCACTAAAACTATTCAAACTTGTAACATCCGATACCTTATAATTTTCAAGATGCATTGTGTCATTTTTCAAAGTTTCCAGCTAGAATTTGTCGATGACCTTATCCTGAATCCACATTTTCCAAACCCTTTGCCACACTTTTCCCTATAAATAGCAACCCAACCCTCTCAAATTCTCACAGCCAATCCACAAAACATCAACATGAAGCGTGTTCTTTGCCTACCACTTACCCCTCTCGTTCTTTTAACTTGCATCTTCACCTCCAGCCATGCAGCAACTTTCGAAGTCCGAAACCAATGCCCGTACACCGTCTGGGCGGCATCGGTCCCAATCGGCGGTGGCAAGCAACTCGACCAAGGCCAATCCTGGACCATAGACGTGCCGGCAGGAACAAAACAAGCACGCATTTGGGCACGAACCAAGTGCAGTTTTGATGGTGCTGGTAATGGCAGATGTGAGACAGGCGACTGTAATGGCCTTCTAAACTGTCAGGCCTTTGGCGCGCCACCTAACACACTCGCCGAGTACGCATTAAACCAGTTCAACAACTTAGACTTCTTCGACATATCCCTCGTCGATGGCTTTAACGTCCCGATGGACTTCAGCCCAGTTTCAGGGCAATGCCGGGGAATCAGATGCACTGCAGATATCAACGGGCAGTGCCCGAATGAATTAAAAGCGCCAGGAGGATGCAACAATCCATGCACTGTTTTCAAGACCGATCAATATTGTTGTAATTCTGGACAGTGCTCAGCAACAGATTACTCCAGGTTCTTCAAGCAGAGGTGCCCTGATGCTTACAGTTACCCCAAGGATGATCAGACAAGCACCTTCACTTGTCCCGCAGGAACCAATTATAGGGTCACTTTTTGTCCTTGAAACAAAATTGATCAGCTTAGATGTGATATGAACAAGCATCTCGATCTGGCTTAAACGTTTTATGGTGTAAACTTGTAATTTCTTATTACTCGTACCTCCAGGGTCAAGTTATTGTCTACAATAAAAGTTTCGTGATTACTCCTTCGGTTCGATAAATCTGTAGTGAAACCTGTTTGATTGATAAACGCTCAAACTTGAATCATAATGCTCTACACGCGAGACTCAAAAGAGTCATCATTTAAGAGAAAAGTGAGTTAAACATCTGTTGATATTAAGATCTTGTCTGGAATATATCATATATCAATTCTATATGATATTTGCCCATTACACACATAATCACCGTTGATTGTAGATGATTTTACGTGGGAGTTCTTTTTCTTATAAATTTTCAACAAATATATTATCAAATTTTATTAATATTAATTTTTGATCACAATAAAACTCTCTTATTGTGAAGTTCAGATCCTTTCTAATGACATTTTAGCCATTAAATAAGATTGAATATCATAAAATTATTAGCCATTAAATAAGATTGAATATCATAAAATTAGATAAAAGATTCCTATGTAATCCCAAGACACTGAAGTCAGCCAGAAACTCAAACTAAGGAATACCATCCTTTAAGATTATCCTGACATAATAAAACTCATCAAGACACGTTGGAGACTTTTGTCGTACCGTGGATTAACTAAAAATTGAATATAATTTTAAAAATTAAAATATAATTAAAAGATATTATCTTTATGTTTTCAAGAATTTAAAATTTAATTTAAAATAATTTCCAACAAATATATTTTGAATTTTTATTAATATTAATCTTTTAATGCTACTAGACCTCTGATTGTAGTCCCAAAACAGTGAGGTCCGGCGAGAAACTCAGGCCAAGGAATACCATCCTTTGAGTTCCTTAACCTGACATAGATAAAATTTTGGTAGATAGTACAAATATTGATCTTAAATTAAACTGTTAATATAATTAAGAAATTTTTTAATATAAGGATATAATCATATTTTTTGTAGTTTTATGGTTAATGTTATTTAATGTCTTTATATAATAATATATATTTTATAATGTATAAAAACAATTTAGACAAATTAAAATGAACCTATATGTTTTTGTTTATTTGTTCTGTTTTCAGTAAAAAAAATGTTTGGTTGAGTTTTTTTGGTTTTTTTCTAGTTTCCAAAATTTATTAAAACTATAAAAATAATTTTTTTCTTATTTTTGTTTTTCATAATTTAATTTAATATCAATTAAAATATATTATTTCATTAGTTAATATATTAATTAATAATAAAATTTATGAATAATTTAATAAAAATATTTAATTTTGTATTAAATTAATATTTATTAATAAATATAATTAAATTTAAAATTTCTTTAAAACATAAAAATTTTAAATAAAATTTTGATTTAGTAATTAAAATATATTTAAAATAAATATTAATTAATAAAAAGTTTTAAATTTTTAACAAAATAAAAGATTTTTATTAATAATTGACTTATAAATATTACATATGAAATTAAAATAAATTTAATTAATTGAAAATAAAATTTCTTTAAGTTTTATCTAGTATCTAATTATCATCACTAATAAAAATATAACTCAATTTATAATTAAACAATTTTTGTTTTATTAAAAATTAAAGTCAACCAAACCTTAAGTAACGATCTTAAAAGTCTTTAGTCCTAAATTCTACCAAATTTGGCCGTTTTGTCCCCTCTGAATGGAAGAGGCCGCAGTTTTCTGAAAGCAATACAGATGTCATGCCTTGAGTGTTCATGGTGCAGAACGCCAACCTCGTTTCCGCTTGCAGAGGATAAACTGCATAGGGCATATGCTGGTTTTTTCCACATTTTCATGTTCTCCAAGCATTTTAGTCAATCATTAGGTTCATTTATATAGTAATGTCCAACTAAAGTCACGATCGTCTCTGGTTCTGTCGGATTCAGGCTGAACGGTGCGTTGCCGTTTGAATCCATGAGTTGGCAACCTTCTGCGTTGTTCTTCGACGTAAATATACCTGCAAAACAAGGAAGGCTCGTCAGGGGTGATGTCCCGATTAGCCCCTTCGACGCTCAAGTAAGTTTTCTGGTGAAGGTGGGAATCGATGTAGAGAAAAACAAATTAGGTTATGATCTCCCCCCCTCAATTATGGGAGAATTGTACCTTATATACGATTATGCAGCTAGGTTTAGGTTTTTACGTGTTTGCATGGGAGATTGCCTTCTGCTAATGAGCCTCGGATGTGTGGATCAAGTCTAGATTAATCAATAGGTGTAGGACTAACTGATCGGCCTGTGGGTTGTTGTAATTGAGCTCGGGCCCAAATATAGTCGACCCGACTATAAGCCCCCCTACTCCTTGAATCTGAGCGAAGAGAAAGGTCGAGGGAGTATGTTGGGACGTTGTTGCTCGTCTGTTGCTTCATAGCTCGTAAGCAGGAGAGCTCGTCATGTAGTCGATCGGTCAGTTTCAACCAGTTGGATACCGACCTGTTGGGCCTAACTGCTCGTATTGTTATTGGTTGGCTGAGGGCCCTTGACTGATCGGTCTCGTCGACTATTGCGGACAAACTTACGCGAGCGGATCGGTTGGTTATCATTGGTGGCGTGTGGCGTTTATTATAGGCGCAGCGTCTTTGTCGACAATTTCAGAATCTGAAACGTATCGTCATTTAACCGTCGTACAGCTATCATGTGTCATTTCGACCGTTTGTGCCGTTTCGATTTTAAATAGCCTCGATTCTCCCCAGATCTTGCCGAGTGTCCGAGACTGCTCGGATTTCTGCCATGTGTCGTAGTCCGAATGGGTCAATGTCGAGGGTTCCTACTGCTGACCCTCTATAAATACTCAAAATTGGTGAGTTGTGGCGGTTTTCACCTTTTGCTTTCGTACTGCAACTCGCACTTTGCTTTCATTTGTTCTCAAATCGTTCAAGGTTCCCAGAAACTTCTTTTATTCCGCCGTCCGATTTCCCCATTTCTTCTTTCTAAATAGGTACGTCCTTTTTCTTCTTCATTCCTTTAGTCCTTTTTCTTGATAGTCATGTCGACGGGTAGTTCGTTCCTCGTCGATCCCCCTCCACATATTAGCGGGCTGAAGGAGGAAACCGCCCCGTCCGATTGACTCCTCGTGATTGTATTAATTTTGAACTTATATCAATTTTGTTTTCTAACTCAATTTAACATTTTGCAGCCATGGTGAGGATGCCTACCCAAACTTCCACGTCAAGGAAGCAGGCCTCTGGGAAGAAAGGGAGTGAGGCGGAGACCGGTGAGGGCGTCGCTTTGTCCATGGGGTTGGTCTCCTCGTCTACGGCTGTAGGTGCTCCCCCTGTCGGGGACCTTCCTGTGACGTCGGAGCCATTAATAATTGTTCCAGTGGTAGAGGAGGAGGAGGAGGGCGTGGGCCCTCCTCTTAAAAGGAAGAGGTTGGTTCGATTGGGTGACCTTCCACCCCGCCAGGCCAGTGAAGCCAGGGCGAGTAAACAGAAAAAGGGGAAGGAGAAGGCACAGGCCGTGAGTCTTGGGCAGTGGGAGCCTGCTATCAAGTTGGGCAAGGACGTAACGCTCGGGGACCTCGAGGTGTCCCGCTACCTTGCTGAGAGGGTTACTCCTCCGACGGACGAGGGGTTTATGGAGAAGAAGGGGAACCTGGAGTTGGGTTCCCAGCTCATTCGTATTGGTATGCGGGCTGCGACAATGTCTTTTGCCGTACTGCAGCGCTTGGAGACTCTGGACCAGGAGGTTCATGATCTCCATGATCAGATGAAAGGTTTGAAGGGCGAGCTGGCAGAGGTGAAGGAGGGGAGGGACCTCCTTCAGGCTAAAAACACATCTCTTGAGGAGGAGAAGGCGGCCCAGGAGAGGGAAGTGGAAGCTTTGACGGCTCGACTGGCCGAGGTAGAGGGGAAGAGGGAGAAAGAGAACGAGAAGTGGAGGAAAACGGTGAGGGCGGAGAGGGAGATCAACAGGAAGTGCCGCCAGGACTGCCATTCCACTGTGACGGAGAGAGATAGAGCGGAGAAAACCTTGCGAGAGGTGCGGTGCTCTGTGCGGGAGCAGCGGATCGAGGCCATCAAGCAATGGAAGAGGCGATTCTTGTACGAAGAGAGTTTAGAGCTCGCCTGCGAGGTAGCTCTTTCGATTTTGAAGAGGGGCTACGAGCTCTATACTCCTGAGGGGGTGACATGCCCTTCTTTTGAAGACTATGCCGAACCGCTTATTCCTAAAGCTTTCGGGCTTTCTTTGGAGGGGATCACAAAGAAAGTCGAGGGGGAACCGGTCGATGTTCCGGATGAAAGGCTAGATCTCAGCTCTAAAGAGGAAGAGCTCCCTCATGATGTTCCTTCGGTCGTTTCCCCGAGTCCTGCTCCTGTTCCCATTGTGTCGCTCCCCGGAGAAGAAGAGCTTCCCATCGAAGATATTCCTTCGGTTGCTCCCCCGGGTCCCACTCCTATTTCGTCTCTTCCGCCTGCTTCCGAGGCTTCCCCTGGGTATTCTCCTTCTCCTTCGGCTGTTTGTAGTTCCCCTTCTCCCATGTTGTAGAGCTCACCTGGCCTGGCTTGTAGTCAGGGTGAATTTAATATGAATGAAAATCTCGTTTCCTTTTCTCCACGTCACTTTTTCGAAGTCAATTTTTGTATTTATGTTCCTTGTTTCAGACATAGAGTAGGATCAGGTGTTGCTCGAGGTCGACCGAGCGAGATCCCAAGGATCTCGTTTTGGCGATCGATCGATCGTAGACGATCTATGGCGATACCGAGCGAGGTCTCAAGGATCTTGTCTTGGCGACCGATCGACCGTAGTCGATCTATGGAGATACCGAGCGATGGCGATGGCGAGGGACCCAGGGATCTCGTCCTGGCGACCCGACCGATCGTAGTCGGTCTATGGAGAATGCCGAGTAATGGCGATGGCGAGGGACCCAGGGATCTCGTCCTGACGACCCAACCGATCGTAGTCGGTCTATGAAAAATGCCGAGCAATGGCGATGGTTGATTGAATTTTTATTCTTTGTCACGTATAATGGAGCTTTTCATTGCCGAGAAATCTGAAAATCGCTTTATTGATGATAATAAAGGCATGAGCCGTTAAAAAACCTGTCTGGCAGGGACAGGAAAAAGGTTCCCACGCGTTGCATACAAAAATGTTAACAAGGAAAGATTAACTAAAATAAAACTTATCTACTGGTAGAAGGCCTTCAAATTCTGTGAGTTCCAAAGCCTCGGTAGAATCTTCCCTTTCTCATCGCTGAGGATGTAAGAACCATGCCCGACTTGCTTGATCACTCGATAGGGTCCTTCCCACGTCTGCCCGAGCTTTCCTGGATGCTTTCCAGTAGCCTCGACTTTTCGTAGGACGTACCCACCTACCTTTACATCGCTCGGCTTGATCCTTCTGTTGTAGAACTTGGTCGCCTTTTGTCTGATGGCTTCTGAGCGAGCGACTGCCCTTTCTCTATCCTCGCTAAGGAGAACGAGCTCTGCTCTGCGGGCTTCATCATTCCGCTCTTCTTCATAACCCGACACCCTCTGATTGTGCAATGCCGCTTCTACTGGAACCAGGGCTTCTGCCCCGAAGGTCATCCTGAACGGGGTCTCCCCTGTAGCTCCGTTCGGTGTGGTTCTATATGCCCAAAATACTTCGTCTATTTCTTCCACCCAGGTCTTTCGGTCGTACAGGCGCTCATTATCTTTTTGTTGGTGTTCTCAGCGAGACCGTTGCTTTGGGGATGGGCTACCGAAGTCAACCGTAGCCTGATCTTTAGTCGGTCGCAGAAATCTCTAAACTTACAGTTGTCGAACTGTCGACCATTATCTGTAACCAACACCATAGGCATCCCGAAGCGGCATAGTATATTTTTCTTAATGAAACTTTCCACCTTCCCCTCGGTGATTGTAGCGACAGACTCCGCTTCTACCCACTTGGTGAAATACTCCACTGCCACTATCAGGAATTTCTTTTGCCCGGGACCGAGAGGGAAAGGCCCCAGTATATCCATTCCCCACTGAGTGAAAGGGATAGGATGGCTCACGATTTGCATTCGCTCGGTCGGCTGGTGAGACAGGCTGCTGTTTCTCTGGCAGGCCTCACATCGGTCGACCTTTTCCTGACAATCTCTTCTCATTTTCGGCCAGTAGTACCCCTATCTGATCAATCGGTGAGCCAACATTCTGCCCCCTATGTGATTTTCGCACATCCCTTCATGGACTTCAGCCATTGCCTGCTCGGCTTCTTCCTCATTCAAGTATCGAAGCAGCGGCCAGTCGTAGGACCTCTTATACAGAGTGTCGTTAACTCGTGTACTCTCGGCCTTTATTCTTAGTTTCTTGGCTTCGTCGTCTTCGGTTGTTTTCCTTCTAAAAGGTACTGTGTAATTGGTTCTGTCCAACTCGACCGACCAGTATTTACGTTGAAAACTTCCTCGAATTTCTAAATGCTAGGTCGATCTAGTCGTTCGACCAGAACGTTATTTATGGCATCACGGTCGAAAGCCATTTTCGAGAGCGCATCCGCTTTAGCGTTTTGAGCTCGTTCTATTCTCGATTATCTTGTATCGCCGAAATTGCTCAACTCCTGTTTTACTAGCTCCAGATACTTGATCATGTTGTTCCCTTGCCTCATCTTGCCGGTGACTTGGCCGACTACCACTGGGTCATCACTATATATCTTCAAGCGCTTCACCTCCATCTCTTTGGCGAGTTGGAGGCCGGCTATCAGAGCCTCATATTCTGCCTCGTTATTGGAGGCTTTGAATTCTAGCCGAAGGGCGTACTCCACCTTTTCTTCCAAATGCGGGCTGACCAGCACTACTCCCGCTCCGCATCCCTCGGCATTGGATGATCCATCAACAAAAAGCTCCAGGCGGGGAACTGCTCGTCCTTCGAGCTCTGTTGGCTCATCTCTGCGATGAAGTCTGCCAACACCTGCGCTTTAATGGTCGTGCGAGGCTTGTATTGTATATTGAACTCTCCCAGCTCTACCGCCCACTTTATCAGCCGACCTGAAGTTTCGGGCTTTTGAAGGCACTGTCTGAGAGGTTGGTCGGTCCATACCTCAATAGTATGACTTTGGAAATAAGGCCTCAGCTTTCTGGCTGCCATTATCAAGGAGAGGGCGAGCTTCTCTATAGGCGTATATCGCGTTTCTGGCCCGGTCAACACTTTACTGACATAGTAGACGGGATGCTGCTCGCTTCCTTCCGATCGGATAAGTACTGCTGACCGACGACCCTCCGTAACCGCCAAGTATAAGATCGATTCTCCCTTCTACCGGGCTTTGCAGAATAGGCGGCTGGACAAGTATTGCTTTAAGTGTTGGAAAGCTTTCTCACTCATCCAACCATTGGGCGGGTCACGTTCGCTTTCCTCAGGACTTTGAAAACGGAGGCACTTGTCTCCCGATCCCGAAATGAACACGCCAATGAAACTATCCGACCGGTCAATATCTGAACATCTTTCAGGCATTGTGGCGAATGCATCTGTATGATGGCCTCAATCTTCTCTGGATTAGCTTCGATTCCCCGTTGAGTGATCATAAATCCCAGGAATTTTCCGGATGCCACCTCAAACACGCATTTTTCCGAGTTTAGCTTCATCTGGAATTTATTCAAGGTCTGGAACACTTCCTGGAGATCTTGTACATGCTCCGTGGACGTCTTACTTTTGACTACCATGTCGTCTACATAAGCTTCCACAGTTCGGCCAATATGCTTTTTAAAGACTTCTGTGACGAGCCGTTAATAGGTCGCCCCGGCGTTTTTCAGACCAAAAGGCATCACTTGGTAGCAATATGTGCCTTGGTCGGTTATGAAGGCGGTTTTTTCTTCGTCCTCCAGGCTCATTTGGATCTGATGATAGCCCGAGAAAGCATCTAGGAAGCTGAGTAGCTCATGGCCCGAGGTGGAGTCTACTAGTTGGTCAATCTTAGGCAAGGGGAAGCTGTCTTTTGGACATGCTTTGTTCAAGTCGGTGAAATCTATGCACATTCTCCACTTCCCGTTCTTCTTTTTCACCAAAACGACATTAGCAAGCCACTCTGGATATTTGACCTCTCGGATGAAACCAGCCTCCAGCAACTTCACTACTTCCTTCTCGATCACTTCCTGTCGCTCCTTACTGTGCCATCGCTTCTTTTTTCGACGGCTGCGGTCATGCCAATACCGAGGGAGTGCGATCGCGATCGAGAAAATTCGCATGTCGCTCGGTACCCAAGCAAAACCGACTTGTTTTCCACCAAATACCTGTGATTCCTTTAACCAGTCCTCTGCAGCTTCGGAACCTAGGTTTGTGAACTTAGAAGGATCGGCTTCATCCAGTACGACCCGCTGCGTTTCTTCTACTGGGTTTAATCTCTCCGTCTCTTCGTCAGTTCTTACATCAAGAGAACTCGTCAGCATTACCGCCCCGTCTAATGTTTTAGTCTCCGCTAAATAACATTCCCTGGCGATTCTCTGTTGACCTCGACGGCTTTATCCGTGGGGTGTCGGGAACTTCATAACTTGGTAGTAAGTGGAGACGACCGACCTGAGGGCATTTTGAGTAGCTCGCCCGATTATTGCATTATATTCCCCTTGGAACTTGACGACCAGGAACTCAACGTCCCTTTCTATCTGACATGGTTTCGGCCCAAACTTCACCTTCAAATACACCCGGCGACGGGTAGGTGACGCCTTGGTTACTCCTTTAATGGGGCCGTCAGAGGTAATAGTCGCTCCTGGGTACCTTCATTTGCTTGAAGGCCTCATAGTGCAGCAAATCGACCGAGCTGCCCGTGTCAATCATTACCCGTTTCACCTCGTATCCGTCCATGTTCAGATTTACTACGAGGGTATCGTCATGAGGGCAACTTACTCCATTGAGGTCGGACTAATCAAATGATATCACCCCGTCGCTCTCCTTCGGCTTTTTGGTGTATGAGTCTTTGTCGACCTGTTTGGCATATCTTTTTCTTCCTTTAGTGGTGGATCCCCCGGCTGCATTTCCGCCAAATATCGTATTGATGACCCCAGCCGGTCGGTCTTCTTGTTGCCCAGTATTTCCTTTGTTTCTTTCTCTTGACCGCCCTCTCTTTTCTCGTCGGTCATCTGTATTTGTGTTCTGTCACCCTTCATTTCTGTCATTTCGATTCCAGGGCGGTCGTCTATTGTCTGTCCGACCTGTTCTACGATCGGCATTCTGTTCGTGTTTCACGAACCGGCCTAACCTTCCCTTTTGAATGAGGAGTTCGATCTCTTTTTTCAACCGCCAACAATTTTCCGTATCGTGACCGACCTCTCTGTGGAAACGGCAATACAAGTTGGGGTTCCTGTCCTTATAAGGGGTCTTCATTTTTTCAGGCTCTCAGATAGTTTCCCCATCCGCTCTTACGACCGCCAAGATTTCACGATATGTCTGTTTAGTGGGTGAATTCTGCCGATATCCTGTCGATCGACCGCCTTCTCAACCCGTGGCTTTTTGCCGCTTGAGCGAATTGCCCGCCCTATCATTTGGCGAGCGATCATCCGTCCGACGCCTCGTATTTTTCAGCATTTCTTCAAGCTGAATGTACCTGTCCGCCCTATTTCTTATTTCCTGAACAGATCGGGGCTGATCGAGGGCTAATGACTTCTTGAACTCCTCGTCCCTCGTATTGTTCATGAGCGCGGCCAACATGGACGAGCAAGTGAGGTCGGGAACCTTGACCGCTTCATTGTTGAACCGGGTGATGAACTCCCGCAAACTCTCATTCCTCCCTTGGGTGAGTTGCATCACCTCCAAAGCTGTTTTCTGCGGTCGCTTACTCGTGGCGGCGATTCAGAATAACTCCTTGAAATCTTCGAAACAAGTGATACAGCTCGAGGGCAAGCTGTTGAACCATCGCCGAGCTCCCTCTTGGAAGGCCGTGCAGAAAGCTTTACATTGGATAGCGTCCGGTACACAATGTAGGTTCATCATGGAGTGGAAGTGCTGCAGGTAGTCCAGGGGGTCGGTCTTCCCGATGTATTTCTCGGGGGTCGGTATTTTTGTGCCGGATGCTGGGAGGCTATCCAAGATCTCCGGAGTAAAGGGAGAGTTGTACTGCGCCGTCGGGCGGTCTGGACGGAAGCTCATAGCCGCGTTAATCCGATCGTCCACGATCTTTTCTAGGTTTTGTGTCTGGTGGCGATCGGTCATCATGTTGGTTTGTCGCGCAGCCTGTCGTGCAGACGTCTGTTGTTGCGCCAGCTGGGACTGCAGGATCTGGCGAATCAACAGATCGGCTGCTTCCTCGATCTGCTTTACGGTCGACGGAGTGCACAAATGGAATAGGTTACAGAATCGATCGGTGTTGAAGATTCGGTGTGTCTTGGGTGCGACGTTATCCTCCACAGCCACGCTCTGCTCTTCCTGTTCCAAGGTTTGAGGTTGCTGTTGATCGTTAGGATCAGAGGATTCCGTGCGAGAGGCATGCGGTGCAGGCGGCATAATTGCAGGCAGCTGCAAACCTAGACGCTGCATCACCAGGGCCGCGACAGTGGCTACATTAGAATTCGTCGCCGCCACCTGGCTGATTTGTGTGGTTCTGGACGTGGTTCCCGGAAGTCGGGCCCTACGGTGGGCGCCAATTGGTTCTGCCGGATTCAGGCTGAACGGTGCGTTGCCGTTTGGATCCATGAGTTGGCAACCTTCTGCGTTGTTCTTCGACGTAAATATACCTGCAAAACAAGGAAGGCTCGTCGGGGGTGATATCCCGATTAGCCCCTCCGACGCTCAAGTAAGTTTTCTGGTGAAGGTGGGAATCGATGCAGAGAAAAACAAATTAGGTTATGATCTCCCCCCCTCAATTATAGGAGAATTGTACCTTATATACGATTATGCAGCTAGGTTTAGGTTTTTACGTGTTTGCATGGGAGATTGCCTTTTGCTAATGGGCCTCGGATGTGTGGATCAAGCCTAGATTAATCAATAGGTGTAGGACTGACTGATCGGCCTGTGGGTTGTTGTAATTGAGCTCGAGCCCAAATATAACCGATCCGACCAGTCTCCATATGCTGGTTTTTTTTTTCCAGCAGCAAACAAGCCATGATGCATCAACTTCGTTTCCACTAACAGAAGATAAACTGAAAAGGGCATATGCTGGTTTTTTTTTTTCCACATTTTCATTTTCTCCGAGCATTTTAGTCAATCATTCTGTTCATTTAAATGTTCAACTAAAGTCACGATCGTCTATCTATTGTATATTCATTCAATCTCTTGTTCAAGTAAAATAAGACTGTGGAATACGGTGACTGACTCAGCTTAGTTATCTAGACTAATTCTAGATAAAAGAAAACTTGTTAAATAGCTTGGTTATCTTCCTAACGAGGATCAATGCCCTCATTAATCATTAATTAAATACGCTGCTGAAGCTAGACCTAGTATTTGGTGACTAATAACATTCAAACTTGTAACATCAGATGTAAAATTTTCAAAATCCATTGTGTCATCTTTCAAAGTTTTCAGCTACAATTTGTCGATGACCTTATCCTGGATCCACATTTTCCAACCCCGTTGCCACAATTTTCCCTATAAATAGCAACCCAACCCTCTCAAATTTTCACAGCCAATCCACAAAACAACAACATGAAGCGTGTTCTTTGCCTACCACTTGCCTCTCTCGTTCTTTTAACTTGCATCTTCACCTCAGGCCATGCAGCAACTTTCGAAGTCCGAAACCAATGCCCGTACACCGTTTGGGCGGCATCGGTCCCAGTCGGCGGCGGCAGGAGACTCGACCGAGGCCAATCCTGGACCATAAACGTGCCGGCAGGAACAAAACAAGCACGCATTTGGGCACGAACCAAGTGCAATTTCGATGGTGCTGGTAAAGGCAGGTGTGAGACAGGTGACTGTAATGGCCTTCTAAACTGTCAGGCCTTTGGCTCGCCACCTAACACACTCGCCGAGTACGCATTAAACCAGTTCAACAACTTAGACTTCTTCGACATATCCCTCGTCGACGGTTTTAACGTCCCGATGGACTTCAGCCCAGTTTCAGGACGATGCCGGGGAATCAGATGCACTGCAGATATCAACGGGCAGTGCCCGAACGTATTGAAAGCTCCAGGAGGGTGCAACAATCCATGCACTGTTTTCAAGACCGATCAATATTGTTGTAATTCTGGACAGTGCTCACCAACAGATTACTCCAGGTTCTTCAAGCAGAGGTGCCCTGACGCTTACAGTTATCCCAAGGATGATCAGACGAGCACCTTCACTTGTCCTGCAGGAACTAATTACAGGGTCACTTTTTGTCCTTGAAACAAAATTGATCAGCTTAGATGCGATATGAATAAGCACCTCTGGCTTAAACGTTTGATGGTGTAAACTTGTAATTTCTTATTACTCGTACCTCCACAGTCAAGTTATTATCTACAATAAAAGTTACGTGATTACTCCTTCGGTTCGATAAATCTGTAGTGAAACCTGTTTGATTGATAAACGTTAAAAGTTGAATCATAATGTTCTACACGCGAGACGCAAAAGAGTCATTTAAGAGAAAAGTGAGTTAAACATCTGTTGATACTAAGGTCTTGTCTGAAATATTATGTATCAATTCTATATGATATTTGCCCATTACACCGTTGATTATAGACGATTTTACGTAGGAGTTTCTTTTTTCTTCTAAATTTTCAACAAATATATTATCAATTTTTTATCACAATGGAACTCTCTTATTATAAAGTTTAGATCCTGTCTAATGGCGAAAACAATGTCATTTTAGCCATTAAACAAGATTGGACAATATAAAATTGAATACAAGATCCAACACACTGAGGTCCAGCAAGAAACTCAAACTAAGGAATACGACTCTTTAATTCTAAAATTGAATAAAATTTAAAATTTTGATATAATTAAAAGATATTAACTTTATATTTTCAAGAATTTAAAATTTAATTTAAAATAATTATTAAATAAAATTATTTATTTATTTCAATTTATATGAACTCATCGTTTTTAACAGAAGCTATTTAAAAATCAAAATTTAAAAGTTGGCCCCATTGAATTTTCTAATCATTGAGTATTTTTATCCAAGTGAAAGAATTTAAGTGTTATTTACTCTTTGAAATTTTTATAAAATTTCTTATAATTTTCAATATTTCAAAATATTTACTCTTAAAGTTAGTTTAAAAATGACAACAAAATAGTTACACTACAAACATCGTACAAAATTTATCTTTTAAATTAAAACTAAATTAATTAAAACAGTCTTAAATTAATAATTTATTATAATTAAAACAAATCCTAACAACATCTTCATTTTGTTTTACATTATCGTTTATTGCTAACCCTCTACTATGTGACAAAGATCCTATTTATGTTCCCGCCGCCTTGACTATAGTGCAGACTGGAAAATCATCTCCGCAAGTTCCTGCATCATGACCCAAAAGTCTCGTCTTATATGAGTATATTCAGATAGTTTCTGTCATATTGAATGTGTAACATAGAATGTGGGCTTCCCACTTCGTAAGGACAGTCAAGGATTCAGTGGTTAATGGTATTGGTTTATCCTTGAATAAAGGCGATGTAGAATTAATGCAAGATGTGGACTGATATGCTTCGAAACATCTTACTAACCTGCTTAGCAGAGGGGACTTTTGGCTCACCCCATTCAAACACTTTCTTCTCGAGTGTTTCAAAATCAGCCTTGCCATCCTGTTAAAACATAAAAATTTCAGCCCTATAAAACAACGATGTGAATCATGTGAAAACGAAACAATGGCAGAAGTTACCTCTATCAGTTTCCCAAATTCTGAGTCGAAACTCTGATACCTCTTGCGGACAAGCTCAGCCAGAGAACCATCCTTTATTTGGTTGCAACAAAAATATTTCGTTCAAAATGTGATGGAGAAGACGTCTTTTGCAAAGATTTGCTGGAAGGAAATGGTAATTTGAAAGTCTCACCTCTATCAACTTGGCAGCATTACGGAGCCCACGAGCCAAGGTATCCATGCCGCTTATATGTGAAATGAATAGGTCCTCTACATCTGTACTCTCCCTTCGCCTATAAGAACCACATATTCAATACGGTCAAAGTCGACGTGCAAAACAAAACTTAGCACTACATTGAGATGAAGTATTATATATGCAGCGGTAATAAGCATTCGTAAAGGAATAAGGAAACCAGAAACTAACAATTTTGCATCGAAATTGAAGCCTCCAGGAGCTAAACCTCCCTGTGCAAAACAAAAAGAAAGATCAGATGTAATAAATTATCCTAAAAAGCAATGGAATTCCACAAATGAGATAAATTGATATTCGTTTCATACATTTCTTATCACGCTAAGCATAACTAAAGTTGCCTCTGAAATATCTGTCATGAATTGATCGGTGTCCCATCCTACAGAAAACAGAAAAGAAATGGAATTATAACCTTGCATCTCTAAAATTATACTGCTCAACATATAGAAAAGGCCAGTTTATCTCCTACCGGTTTGAGGGTCCCCAGTGTTAGCATCAATATTTCCCAGCAGACCGTTGATTCTTGCAGTTTCAAGCTCATGATGGCAGCTGCAGACCATGTAAACATGTAATTTAAATGAGGTCTGACCATTAAGATAAGATTAATTTAAGGAAAATAGAAATACCTGTGGCCAGAAAGAGTAGCATGGTTGCACTCAATGTTAAGCTTGAATTCTCCTATGGAAATCATATGAAACAATAAAGCTTAGGAATAAATTGTCCGCCAAATTGGAAATTGTAGCAAAAAAGATCTTTTGGAGTTGCCCGTGATCAAATCAAAGCAAAACATAGTAGCAGGATAACATTTTAAACGAACTTGGCAATCACAACATCATTGAGATAAAGCCTCTCTTTCACACACTCTCTCAATATTGTAATGAAGTTTTATGCATATAGCAGTAAAGCTTTGATACATGGGATTTTCAGGTAAAACGTCAAAATCAACTATCGAACTAATACATCAAACCGTCTGTTATATCTATTAAAGATAAGAATTAACCTAAGTTAACTTGAAAGCATAAGACGGTCAGTAGGTATAAAAGGGCTCGTTGAAGGTGCATCTTTGGTGTAAAAGCATACCAGGTCTGATATTATTGTTACGGAACAAGTAGGAGGTTGAAGATGATGAACAGCATTGAAGGTAATAAAGTGATGCCATAAGCAAAGGAACAAACAGGGTGGTAAATGACGTCGTGAGAATTGGTAAAAAATAGACAGGATGTTGACAAGTGTTAACAATCATAGCAGCTGGGTTGTAAAGGCTGAAAAAACGACTGTAACCATTAACAGAAATCAACGAATTAAATGTTCCAGTTTCTTCTTCTGTCTAAGCTCATTATTCTTTTCAACTAATTCCCTAAAATGACAAATCTGTACAATTTACAATGTCAAATGACATTACTACATCTAGTCTTCATCACTCATGTTATAAACAAAACGAAAGCAATCAATAATAATGGTAAAAGAAAAGGAGGATGAATTTAGAAGCCTCAAATGGCACTCAACTTGAAGGGAAAAAATGGTCACTTATCTCGCCACTAAATCAGCTGGTATAAGGAAAAGAGTTGCATTACTCACCTATAAGACCATATTTCCGCAAGAAATTGGCTGTTGTTGCAGCATCCCAGTCATACCTAGAAAACAACACCATATCTTAGAAAAGAAGGCATCGGAGGACATGCTATTAATTATAGTATAAGAAACGTACTGGTGCTTTGTAGGTTCTTGGGGCTTGGGCTCGATTAGTAGAGTCCCTGACGTGGAGAGGGCAAAAACTTTATACATCAGAATATCATCAAAAACAAGTTTTGACACTTGACAAATAAGTCAATCATGTTCACTTAGCCTAACTCGTTCAGAAAAGAATCATCTTCCACCTAGGATAATTAGACATGCAAAATTTCCTACCAAAAAATAAAAAAATTGAGATTCTGAGATGAAGACAGGTTACCGTTAAATCCAATCTTTTTCTTGTAGGCTACAGCAGCTTGAAGAAACCTTCCCTGTAAATTGATGGAGCATGAGGGGTCAGAATGGAAACAAAGGGATTGTATAAACCCCAAATTGAGAGATTCTAAATATTGGCGCTTTTTTCAATTCGACAATGATTTGGGAGGAAGCAAACTCAATTAGCATACCAAATGATTGAGCTCCCTTTCCATATCTGTGTTCAAGAGAGATTGGTAACCTTCACGACCACCCCAAAAGACGTAATTTTCTCCACCCAAGTAATGAGTAACCTGTTTGAATCGTGTCATTTAAGGCACATTAATGATTAGTAGAAATTAATTATCCCTAATACGGTCCAAAATCAACAGAAGAATTTTCTGTACAAGTGACCACTCACCTCCATTGCTTTCTTAACCTGAGCGGCAGCATATGCATATACACCAACCTCGGGACTGAAAAACAAGGGGTGAAGTACTTTAACTCAATCAAGACTTGTTCTAAACCTTATCAATGGAAAGAGTTACAACTAAGGATAAGTAGGAGGTACCTAGTGGCACCACCATGCATGTAACGAGGATGAAAAAATAACTGAGCCGTACCCCACAGCGGAACAATCTTGTTTCCCTGAATAGCAATCCAACTGATTAACTCAAAAAGTATACAGAATAAATAATGCAGGAAAGTATTGGAAAGCATTGGAAACCGTAAATTCATAAAGAATAAATGTAACAATATGTTGACCCCCATATGAAGCAGCTGTAAAACAAGTGATCTTATATTTATGCTGGTGCAATGACAAGAACAAGCATTGTCATCTGCCAAGTACACTGGTTTCTCAGAAAATGATTAAATAGCAGATGATGGTGGGTTAGTCCAACACCATTGCATTTATATTGCATAGTACCTATAGCTACCACGGAAATGCAAGTGAAAGAAGGAAAATTAGGATTATAAACAGCTGAATTTTACTTGTAAAATGATTTATTCTTTCAATTCACCTTCTTGGCAACCAAGCACACTATAACAAAAGTTTTATAGGACAGGTGATAAATGGGCATGCTTATTTACTCTCTGTAATGTATTGATTTGTTTTCTTTTCGCATCAGGGTGAGAATTGACAGTGGCTACTATAAGTTATCTTAAGCAAATTGAGGTTAGCAACTATGACATTTGAGCTCTGACCGACTTGCATTATGGATATGCTGACATCTGTGATCGGAGTCTGTGTGTTACCTATCACTAACCATGGAAAAAAAGGGATCCCAAAGACATGGCTCAAAAGATGTTAAAATATATCAAATTTTCCATTTCAAAATGAACTCAAGGAGCAGTTATAAAGGAAACAGAGCAACAATATGCAAATAGATAAAATCCTTAGAGGCAGTTAGAGAAAAGACTTCTGTAACACCCAAGTTCATCAATCGTCAAATTACTCTGTTTGGTCATGTAAAATTACCTGAAGGTCTTTAGCAAGGGCCACAATTGCATCCAAGTTTGCATTTGTTTCCTGAAAATTAACAAAAAACCACCTTATCAACATTTCAGATGCCTACGTAGTTGTGATAGATGACAATGTAGGTCATGATATACTCTAACAATAATCTGAAAGCTCAACTCACTTGCAGAGTCACACCATCCGGGGCTATATCCCTGTCATGGAAACACCAATAACTAACACCAAGCTTGTCGATAAACTCAAAATTGGCTCGCACTGCATTGTATATGAAATATAAAGAGAAAAATCATGCCAATTGCCATCATACAATATTAGTACAGGAATGTTTGAGATATGCAGCATTCTTACTTCTCCTTTTGGCCATAGCCAAGGAATTGGTACCATCTTCCCAAGGCCAAAATTTAGTTGGAGAACCAAAGGGATCACTTCCACTTCCACGAAATGTATGCCAAAATGCAACACTGAATCTCAGCCAATCCTACAACCAAATAATAGATTTAGAAAGAATCATCTACTTTACGAGAAGGATAATATTAAGAATGAAACCTACCTTCATTTTCTTCCCAAGAATTTCTTCTTCTGCATTATACCATTTGAATGCAAGTGGATTCTTGCTAGAAGGACCCTGAATATAGACATGCAAATATGAAAATATCCAAATCTCTCATCTGAAATTTCGACAAGGTTTCAAGTCCCGTATTTTAGACTGAAGCAAAGAAAGTATAGATGACAAAAGGAGAAATGGTAGCCCTAGAAACACTCTTGGATATTGAATTGTTGTAATCAGTTGCATTCTTTGCATATATAAGACAATGTCTAGACAAATGATCAATACCATGAATGTCTCACCTCATATTTGATTTTTGGAATCCCAGGGAAGAACTCCCCTTTCCACTCTACTTCATCACTACATCCTCCCTCAAGATTGGCAGGGCATGTTTGAGGACCCACAGCAATCTGCATGTAATACAATGAATAGAATATAAGGGGTGGAAACTAGTTGGAAAATGAGCAACACCACGTATAGTTAAGTCACTAGAAATTTGAGTTGGTTGGAGCATTCGCTGATACATAAAATCATCACAAGCTATAACAGATGGAAAAAAAAAAGTTTTAAGATAACAAAAATTGTGCAGGTATCGAATTTAAGTCACTAGGAATTTGAGTTGGTCACAGCATTCGCTCACACATGAAATCATGACAAGCTATAGCAGATGGAAAACAAAGAAAAAAGTTCTAAGATAACAAAAATTGTGCAGGTATGGTATTGAAACCGTAAAATGAATGGCTATGGCCCATCTGCACAAGGGAGGTTTGCAGTGCAGCATCACAATTGCACCTAACTACGTAAACTAGACAGAAAAGGGATCTTCTTTGATTCTTACTACATGAGAAGTGACTGCATGCAAGCAAACAAGTAGTAGTAATGTCTTCCCAATCTTTGTTCTGCTCATCTCGTTCAAACTGACTCTGCAATACACAGGGCAAAGATCAAACACTGCTCAAAACAATCGTCAGTCACACATGACGAACAACAATTAAATTCGTAACCATACTTTTGACTCACAAATAATGTGTAATCAGTGACAGATATATACACACATTATATATACAGACTAAATAATGAATGATGTGTGGCATACACGCACAGCATACATATACATGTTAGTATTTTTATGACTAATCCGTCAATAGCAGTTACGCGGATAATAAAAGGAAAGATAATTATCATCGATATGAAATAGTAACTAAATTTAATAACTCTAATTTGCAATTTCTAAAGGAAAAATTGAATATGAGGACAAGCCCGTTAGCAGACAAAAATAAGGAATTGCAATGCCAACAATAAACAGAAATTAAAATCTGCCATCAACAAAGTACATCAAAACGAGAAAAGATTATAACTTTCAGCAGTTGAGAAAAATCTAAGCCAAGAATCGTAAAACATATGAGTACCCCTTTTGAGGAAACACTCTGAAGAGCTTTCCGAGCTCTCAAAACAAGAACACTGAAGATAAAGACAAGAGCAATCAACGAGTACACGTGAATATTTCTATTTAAGAAAGAGAAAAAAAGAGAGAGACTTGCCGTTGAGATGGGCAATACTAAGATGAGCTCGACAGTCACAGACGGAGAAGTGACTTGCTTAACCTGCAAACTCGTAGCAACGTGCGTGCGTATGAAACTCACCGAGCCAAACTGATATAAGAAAGTCAGTTGAAGGGGATAGGATCGTCCCGTTGAAATCGAAACACTATTGAAGAAGTTGAGATTGAGAGATGTACCTCGTCAACACTATCACTTGTTGGTCTGTACCTTTATACCCCCTAGGGAAGTGTGTTTCCGAAATTTGTTGCATCCCAGCAAGGGTAGTTTCGTCAGTTTGCATTATCATATAATATAATCCTCGTTAAGGTGGCAACCTTATCCTATGTAATAAAGTTGGCTTGGTTTAAGTAGAAACAATTTAACTTTGTGCGTGTATCAATTGCTTTACCTCTTTTAACCAATAATTAAAAGATTAAATTAATTTAGTTAATTCACCTATAAAATTTTTAATTAATTAATTTTTGATTTAGTTTATGTTAATAATTTTATTATTAGAAATTAATTAATTAATTTGTTTGTTTTATAAATTAATAATTTATAAATAAAATAGTTAATTTTATTTAATAATATTTTATTTAATTAAATAGTTTCCTTATTTAATTATGTTTTAAATTCTTTAATATTATTTAATTTTAACTTTATATCAATTTTACGATGATTCAATAATGATTAAACTTTTAAATGTTAAGCTTTGGATTAAATTTTCAGCTTAAATTTTAAAATATTGCCTTTGACCCATTGAAAATGTACAATATCTCCCATTTATAAACATTCAAATAATTGAAAATTATTTTTAAAGTTTGCTAAAACTTTATTTAATTATTATGATAAGCCCTTGAAATAGTTGGAAATTTTTTAAACCTTTTCCAATCCACTTGTTACTAGAAACATAATAACTTTGTACATGTACAAGGCCCATAACTTCAATCCCAAAACTAAGTCGAACTTTGGTAATGATCTTCCGTGGTAATTACGCAATTCTTGGGGGCTTGGGCTGGCTCGTGTCGGACATTGGCAAAACATGACTGGGCCTTTATCGCAATTAGTGGTTAATAATAATGTGGTGTGATCGAGGCACGAGCTTAGGAGTGAAGAAGTACCTTTTGTCTGCATTAAATGAAATTTCGAATTCTAAGGGATTTTTGAGTGAGAGGGCATCTAGAGGGCACGTTCCAAAGAAGTAACACCACAAGTTAGTCAAATGAAATTTGATCAGTCCTGGAGTTAGTTCTGTCTACATTTATTATTTGGTAGCGACAGATCACAGACGTGTATTCTAATCATTTTATTTATAAAATGTTTCATGACTTGCATGTTTAAATAAATAATAATGTTTAGTTAAACTAGCGAAAGTGTTTTTGTTTTTGTTTAAAGAAACTTCGTTAAGAAGCACGATAATTTTAACTGAAAAAATACAAGTAGGTAAAGATAAATCTTAATAAATAAGACATGACATAAAGTTAGTATTTCTTGCAAGAGAATGAGATATACAGCTTGTAGATCTTTTACAAAACAAAATGAATGTCATTTATGAAATTACAAAAAAATACGCAATTATTAATAATCAAATCAACTTTGAACTAATTGCGAATGGTTGAAAAAATATCCTGAATAATCAATTGTGAATCCGATTCAATAACAATAATGTAAGTTCTACTTTTTAACCCCATTTAAGACTTCACGAATTCTTATAACTTCTGCAATAGAAGGATCCAAAATCCCAAGATACATGTTGCTGCTAGTAACTATACAATCTCTATTATTATTTCGAACAACAAATTAGTTTCAGCCTTCCTTAAATCTTTGAAGATAGTAGATATCGATATTGACTTTAAGGAAACCAACCGGTAGTTTTTGCCAATTAATATGAGCAGTAAAAGGTGAATTTTTCCTAATGTTTCAAGATTTATGTTTTTTTAAGAACAATATTTTAATGAAGAAATTGTAGAACTTTAGTTTAAATAATTTTTTACTCAAACTTAAATTATATACTCCCTTCTATTCAACCTAAGTGTTATTTTAAAGAGATGCACATTTATTAAGAAAACTAGTGAAATGTTTGATATACCCTTATTAATTATATATTGAATTTTCTTGAAAATGTAACCTGTATAATTAAGATGTAAGAGAAATTAAAGGGTAATTTTGGAAATAAAATTATAAACATGTATAAAAAATTGTAAACGACACTTATTTTGAATAATTAAAATCTCTCTACAACAACACTTATTTTAGATAAGAGGGAGTATTAAATAAACAAAATTGATTAAATTGATGATAAATTTAGTCCGACTCGAGACATTATTATTCTGTATTGAATCACTATGTTAAGCAACGGAAGGTACTTTGAAAAATTCTTAAAATGTTCCAGTTTAATTTACAAATGGATTGGATTAGAATTCTCAGGATTAAATCCAGGTTCCATCAACTTTGTTTTTCAAAGTCAATCGAATTTCTCAAATTCATAACTAAACTTTAAAATTCACGTGTTGAATTCGTATAACGTAAGACAATAATAAAAATTCCCAACTCCAGGAATCACCAGCAGCAGGCTCAGAGTATCTTTGTCAAGTAGGCAGTTTAACTTTAACCTTAGGCTTCAGGTCAATGCACGCAATGGTTTAATTGGAGGGGACATGTCGCTTAAGGGACATCCAGTTATCATAATGTCAATACAGAGGTGGAGGTCAATTAATGTTCATACGTAACGTTCCTGTCGTTGGCCGGGTTTAAACCGATTATAGGGGACACCAGATCAATATCTGTGACAAAAAAATGGTGTTATGTTTATGTTTTAGTCAATTTTAACCGTATATTTATATAGATTTTATATAAATATATGAATAAAAGAGTAAAAATTCACTAAGCAGGGATAAATACTAACAAGTAGATCCAAACTTAATTGTTTAAATCATAACCTAACCTAATTAGGTAGATGCTTTACTCTACCAATCTCCAAATTTATGCATCTCAAAGAGTAAACTCAGTTAAGTTACAAGAATTATATTCCTCCTCCAACTGGTGCATCTACCGTTCTCATTTCCTAAGCACCTACACGTCAGTGCATGAAAAGAATTTACTTTGAAAGTTCGATATCCAGTAACTGATCGAACCATTGGTCTTCGTTACTGGGTCCTTATATATATATATATATTGTCGCATCTCTAAGCCAACTACTCGTCCCATGCTTTAAATGCCAAAATGAAGGGATCTAACTCTACCTAATATCACGTTCCTAGTGTTGTCGAGTCATTTGGAATTACTTTTGTGTGTAGTTTATCACCAAATTACCTAATACTCTAAACTTAATCAAATATTACTCTATATAAAGATATCCACGAGAATGTATGCCAATTGCATATATTAAAATGATATTGATCAATTATTAGTTTAACAAGACCCATCATACATGTAAACACGATTCACCATCCAAATGGCTTCCTCGTAAGGACGTGCATTAGCATGTAACTACTACCATCTCAATATAAAATCCAAAATTATTTACCAATATATATATATATATATATATATAATCCAAAATTGAATACAACTGTTCTGATTTTAATATGGTAAAGATCAATTCAAACTTCAATGCCAGCTACCTACTTTCAAGTTGAGTCCAAAACACTGAAAAGAACAAATTCCCCTATGTATGGAATTGGGTCGATTACTTAATAAGAAACCTTTCTCTTTTTTATCTGATAATTTCTCTAAGCGCTTCCTAATCAGTATCGGCTAGCACAGAAAAAGCAAGTGGTTACGTTACCTTACAAAAAACAGGTTCTATCTAAGTTGGGCTTAAATGGAAATCATTGTGTTTTAGCACTATCTTATGTTGTCCCTAAACCTAAATTATGCAATTCGAAAGCTCCACTTGTTTTGGCTTCTTCGATCTATGACCATATATATCTAATTAACATAGAAATACATAGTTACTGTTGATTATATGATTCTATTTATTTGGAGGGAACCTTCAACAAACAAATTGATTAACCTTATTTTTGTCTTGGTGTTGAAGAGGTAGAAACATAATACATTTTCAAGTCCATAAGGATTCAAATTCTAACAAATAGATAAGTTTAATGATAAGGACTTTAGGAGAGTCACACCTTAAAAGTTAGTTTATGAGCGTAAAGAGCCCAAAGTCCTTATAAATTTCATATCAATTTTGTATTTAATCAATATGAGATTCAAGTCTCATACCTTGCAATTAGATCAAACCGTAATATTCGTCCCCTATAAAGACTAATGTCCTCGTTAGTCACGACCATGTTGGTCACGGCTGATACTTTTCAGGTCACCACTCCATAGGTCACTACTTTGACGTCCTTGTTGGTCACGGCTATATTGGTCACGGCTGACACTCCCAGGCCACCATTCCATAAGCCACCACTCCAAGATCGGCTTTGATACTAATTGATAAAGACTTTAGGAGAGCCGCACCCTAAAAGTTCGCTTATGCAAATAGAGAGCCCAAAGTCTTTATAAATTTCATATCAATTTTGTATTTAATCAATATAGGATTCAAGTCTCATACTTTACAATTAGATCAAACTGTAACACTTAATGATGGCATGAAAGTAAATATACTTTGAATAGACTTTCTTTTTTCTTGTTTTGTATCCATCTTTAACGATAATGGAGGACGGGTTGTTTTGTGAATCATATACATGGAATGGAATGACCTGGCCAACTTGCGATATCAAATTTTGCTTTCTAAAAGAACGAGTTGGAGCTCGTAACCGCAAGTTGCTAAATTGAGGGAGAAGACAAATGCATGCAACAAGTTTTCACGAAAGTGCTTGATCAATTCAATTTCAAATTATCAAGCCATTCCTCATCATATTCAAATTATTCACCAAGAATCGCATTATTTGGAAAAAAAAAAAAAACCATGTTTGTGACTCCTTCGGTTGTTGTAAACAAGTTTAATTGTTGCCATTGAAATGCTTAAATCTCGTTGAAGAGAAAACGAGTGGGTACAAAATATGCTCAGGTCTAAGTCATTAACATTTACAGATACGGTACATTCAGGAGCCATAATCATACAAAATTCCTAACAATCTCATCCAAAATACCTTGGCCCACCTTAATACGAACAGCATCTCATTTAAACCGAGATTGAGTGTAAATATAATTATTTAATAGTGTTTAGAATAAATTACATTATATAATTAGCTTATCTTAATCTCGTAGAAGCTAAGACTCTTTTAATATAATCCGGTCTATCTTGTCAAGAAGTACAATCTCATCCAAAATTTTAATTTTTTTAAAATTTAATATAATTTCGTTTCTAATAAATTATCTTCTTTGGAATCTCTCTCGGGATTATTCCAACCTTCAATTGATTGGATTTGAATTGAAAAACTAAATTCACCACTCTGGACCACTCCTTTGGAGCATCTCTGGCAAGTTGCTTAATCTTTGTTTGATGTTTTTGTGGTTATTAACAAAGACATGCTAGCTGGCTCTTGAGTTGTCATGGCCTGTCAAGCTTTCGGGATTGGAATTAAGGCTACTTTTCATTTGTTGACAAAGAATATACTTCTTTCTTAAGACTTAATTTAGAATTGTGTGAATGTAATGTGGGGGAATAGCCTTCTCAATCCTCATAGTTAGAGGACTGGAGTTTAGCCTAACCAGCAGCAAAGCACAAAGCTTTTTTAGACTTTCTTACTAATTCATAGCAATGAAAAGAAAGAGTTCCTATGTCTATGTTTGTTATTCGAAATTTTCCATCAAAGCCCTTGGTTGTAATATTAAATTTCAAAGAATTCATAAATATTAGATTACACTTACTTATATAATTTCCTTAGCAACACCAACAAATTACGTGATGTTTAAATTCTTAATCATGAGAATAAAAATTAAGAAACGTTAATAAAAGTATTTAAAATGATAGCCTATTTTAATTTGTTTGTAATTTTATTTATATTTGAATATATTCAATTTACCAAAATTAAGAATGATAAATTAATTTGAATTCGTTCTAAAATCAATAGTTCCATTTAATTGAATTTGAATTTGAGTATTCAAGCTCAATTGATTTTGAATTTTACAAAATTTGAATATAATTAATTATAACAATTTTAATAACCCGCTGATTAAATTTAAAATAATTACATTTAATTAAATTTGATTAGAGAATTTAATATTATTCCTGTTTGATTCTAACGTGTTATGGTTTGATGCCACTATTGTAATTCTTTTAAATTTGGAATAAACTAGCACTTACCCACCCAAACAGAAAATGATTATAAGTTTCCTTGATTTAAGGAAGGTATGATCATGTGGATCTTTTCTCTGATTATTGGTAGTGCTTTCGTTATTTGCTTCTTTGAGTTGAGAATCCATCATTCCCAGCTTCTGGGGGGTTAAATTCTTCTGTCCTATTTTGCCTAGTACTTTCTGTCCCAACAACATCCCAACTATACAATAATTAAGAGAGAGAAAATTTAAATAGCTAGAATATTATTAGGACAGAAGTACTGAGCAAAATAGGACAGAAGTTCTCACGCGGCTTCTGGGATACAAAAGGTCAAATTAATATCTCTTCTAATTAGTGTCCACATCAGAGTAGACTATTCGACACCAAGTGGCCTACACCTTAGCCAGATCAGAATACCTGTATCCTTTTTTGACTTGGCCGAAATCTAGTTGTCTCTTTTGAGTAGCTAAAAAGTAATTGGACAATTTCTCTTGAAGCCTTGATGATGCAGCTTTGTTCACATTAGCGTTGACCATGGCCACGAGTTTCATGTTTACAGGAGAGATCATATATAAGATAAAAGAAACAGTACTGTTTCTTTTATCTTATATTATACAGGTTAGTTATATTCTTATCTTAGCGTTTACATTTCAACCAGAGACGTTTAGAGATTAAATATATCAGGCTAGATATAAGGAGCTGGGGAGGATCGCATTGAAGAGATTTTAAGCAACTACTTGATTGTCCATCACTCAAATTAAGGTGGAGAAAGTCGTGCTTTGTTCTTCCAAGAAATTAAGAAGAAAAAAAGAGAACTATTTCTATTTTTTAGTTACACTTAAAAGATTCTGTTTGGTTGGCGAGGAAGTAAAGTCAATTTGGAATATAATTCTTTGAAAAATAAATCTATGGAATTCACACGTTTGGATACTTATAAAAATTCTAATAGAAAAGTTGAGTAAATTTTTATTATAATGTTTAGTATATAACAGTATTTTATAGAATGCAACTTAATTTTGACTTGTGTTTTCAATTATATCCTTACAAACAGAATAAAAATTGAAATCGTTAAATAAGGAAAAATATAAACCTGAAGATTGTCGATTGAAACTTCTGAACAAAAATACTCAAAATCCAAATATCAATCGATACCGAAATTTTAAAAAAATAGGGGAGATTTTTTACAAAATTTTCAAAAAATTTTAAAATCTCCTTCCCCCTCTCTTATCTCTCCTTCCTCCTTTTTTCAAAGTTTTTTAATTAGTTATTTTGTTTATTTCAACTTTTATAATTATTGTGAATTTTTAATTTTGTTTTAAAATAATAATAAATATTTTATTACTAATAATAATTATAAATTAAATAAAACTTACAAAACATTTTATTTAAATTTATTTTAATATTTTATATAATATTGATTAATAAAATATTTTATTTTTAAAATAAATAATTTAAAATTATTATTTATAAACTAACATTTATTTTATACATTTTTAATTATTAAATTACAATTCATTTGAAATTTATACATTTTAAAGTCAGAGTTAAGAAAGAAGGAAGGATTAAATTGTTTAGTGTGCTTTTAGATTAAATTCTTGATGAAAGTAATTTAAGTATCAAGGGAATATTGAGATTTAAATTCCAAGAAAAGTATAACTGCTTTCCATAAATTAAGATAATAATATTTAAAAACGAATCAAATGTAATAATTTAAATTTTAGAAAAAAAATTACTTACTTTAACAACAATATGTGTCAATTAAAGGAGTCCTTAAATCTAAAAGAGTATTTGGTAGAGCAGATGAAGTTAAAAGAGTGGAAACGGGAAAGTTGGTAATTGGTAAATCCTATATGACATGGAATAAGAAAAGTTTATCCCTTCAACATTATCCGATCTTTTCTCGTGATATTGCCATTGTAATCTTCATCAAAAATAAGCATATTCTCCTTCTAGACACTGATAGTTATTATCTTTGGTGAATTTTGTCTTCCAAGTATGCACATGCTTAATTTAACTTTGTTGAGAACGTGAAGTTATGGTCAACAATGATTACTGGGCAAGATCAATAAGGCAAGCAATGTGTAACATGGCGACGATTTTAGTTGTTGATTGCAGTTTAAGCAAGGTGTATTCAATATTCTCCAGCGGAAATTCTAAAAATTAAAGCATTTTGAATTAGGAATATGATATTGCAGTTTACCATAAACTGCAAACACTGTTTTATTTTTAAATTTTAGAACTATAATTCAATTATAAATCTGATATGTGAAACGATTTAATAACTAATCAAGTTATATGGGCCTCTTTAATACAATTTAAAATTTTATAGGCTAACTATCAAACTAAAATAGATTTTTCAAAATTACCTTATTATACAATATTTAAAAATGAAAATGAAATAAAAATTTAAGGTTCAAATATTTAACAAATTGTATAAAACTGATATATAATAAAATTGAAAATTTTAAAATATCATTAAAAATGAGATTATATTTACTCACCAAAAAGTTGAAGAGTAACAAAAGAAGGAAATTATTGAATGAAAATCAACTAATTTATATTTTAAACAATCTATTATTTTATAAAAATATGTTAATTTTAATAGAAAATATTATTAAAATAAATTAAAATAAAATTGATGGATCAAAATTTTTACAATTTAGTTGACTGAAGTGGGTAATTGATTTTTTAATCATTGTTACTAAGTGTTAGGATTTAGAATAATTAAAATTCAATAATAATGTTCAATTCTCTCCCACTAAACTACAAGGTCAATTTGCAAAATTATAAGAATTTATTTTAATTCAAGAAAAGGTAAAACTTAATAAAATAAAATATTATTTTTTCGTCACCAAAACATGAGGTTGTCTACTAATAAACATATTTGTATTCATGATTGTATTTTTTATTCTCTAATGTATTGGGAATAATTATTGATTAATAACTAAGCAAACTTCTAACAACCCTCTTTTATTCACGTGCCGACTTCCACCCCCTACCTTTCTCTCTTTGTTACACACTCCATACGTCACAGTTCACACCCCATACGTCACAGTTTACACCTTCTTCAGTCTATTCCTATAAATGGGTATTAAATATTAAGCATCTTTTATCACTTATCATTCCAAACAATGTTGAATTTGATTCTTCACTATTTTGAACTTAAGATATCACCGTCACCTGGTCTAAATCGTGCAACTGAAAATCTTAATCTTACTTTTATTTATTTATTGAGTTTAAGATTTTGGACGGTGCTTATTTTATAAATATAATCGTAATACCATAATATATGTTACAATAATGCTGATTTAATAGTAAAATTGTTGACTCCTTTTTAGCTATTATTATTATTATTATTATAAGAAAGAAGGGATCGAAAAATTAGCTGTGATTTTATTTAACGAGAGTGATAAATGCATATATCTGTTATGTTGTGAATTGATGTCCATTTGATTTTTTATTTAAAAAAATTAAGTGTTCTCTTTGCTCAAATTAAAATTTAATCTCAGTCCAAGGAAATTGTTCAATGACAAAGCTTGAAGTAGAATGCATGTTTTCGAGTATTTAATTTGGTATACTATCCGATCGAGGTGAACATTGGCAGGTTTGAATTATATTTCCATATCAATAAACAACTGAATTTCCTACTAATACTTTATTAATAAATATTATATAAAATTATATTGAGGGCCACAGTAGTTGAATCGAATGATTGAAGGACTGAGGACTTTTCATCTTTCTAATTCAGAGACCCTTGCAAATTGCCATTAGAAAAGCATAAATGCTAAACACACATGCATAAATTCAAATACCAATGTGCTATTTGTCAACTCCTAGCTTTTGGAGGGGAAAAAAGGCACGTGGACTTTCGGATTCAGCACAAACTTGACCCTGCACAGCCTTTAACGGCTCTTCTGTTCTGCACCTAATGTTCAAACTTGTTAAATCTCAACCGCTTTTGGATTGTGCAATTGCTCTTCCGGTGACTGGACCACTGCAATAAACGTGATATTTTAGCTTATGCATTCCCTTGCAACGACTAAGGTACTTTATTCGGTTAAAATTTAAAAAATAAGAAGTGAAGGGGTCGAGTTCATATAAGCTTCACTGAATTTGTAATCATTGATTGACTAACTAGAAACTTGAGTGAGTGAACAACGTTGCGATTTATTATTATAACTCTTCAGGCGGACAGAACGACCGACCATTGCGAAATTAACATATTATTTACTTAGTTATTTCCCTTTTATTATAATCGAATGGAATTGCAACAATTTAGTTCCACAATCTTAGGGGGTCGGTGACGTAGTTAAAAGCTACAGTTGATCTAATTAAGTCTAAGCACAAGAACCAATTAGCAATCTATAATTATATATTTATAAGTAAAAGATACAAACTCCTTTATACTTTTAATTATTGAAAATATATTTATTAAGTATTTATTTTAAAATATTTTTATTAAGATTTTATCGAATTATTTTTTAAACAGTCATATAAATAATGTCAAGTACACAAAAATGAATTATAGAATAATTTTATTTCACTTAATCTTAATTTTTTTGAAAATTTAATATCACAAATTTCCAATTATTAAAAACTCAACCGACTTAAGTTAACCATAAAACTTTGAATTATCAAACTTTTTGTTTGCTCAAAATTTTGGTTCAATTTATTTTAATAATTTTGTTTTTTGAAAACTAATAAGTTTATTCATAAATTAATAAGTTCTTATAAATTAAAATTAATTAATTAAATTTTAATATTCTTTTTAAATTAAATTTTAGGACAATTTCTTTCAATCATAATTAAATTTTTTTAATTTTATTCGATCTTTAACTCACGTAAAATCTTTTAAAGGTTAAATATCTTATCACTAGCTTAGGATTTTAAAACATTGCAAATTATCAATTTAAAATTTAAATAAAAATAATTTTAAAATAAATAAAATTACTGGCATAAAATTGATCCCTTTTATCTTTTTTTACTTTTTTTTAAGTATGGCACGATTAAGATGAATGAATGTTTAAGATAAGATGGTAAAGCAAGGATTTATTAAGAATATCTTAATCTCTGAGATACTCAAATGATTTGATCTTTATCCAATTATTTCTCTGAAGTAATTGGAAATAGTCTTGGTTTTGGATAAGAAATAGAACGCAGATTCAGCCGAAGCATTATCCATCCTGGAAAATTTAAAATCAATTCAGGGTCTTGATCCTCGAATCTTGAATCCACACCACAGTATTAAAAAATAAAAAGACTAAATAAGCCAAAATTTAAAGCTCGACTTCACCTCCCTCTAATTTTGTGGTGATCAGAATAATTATTTTTGTTTTTATTAGTGGATAAGACCAAGCCATGTTTTGTTTACAGTCCAGACAAGAACAGCTAACTTCCATTCAAAACACATTCACCAACTAGCCAACTAGCCAACTAGCCTTAGTTCTAACCATCTTTCTTTCCATGCAAGCGCCCTAAAATATTGAATCCTTCAATCCACTTGTAACCTTTGCACTGCTTATGTAATTTCGTTCCATGAGACGTGATTGTCCTTTCAGCCATCTCTCTACAGTTATAAATAGAAGCTGTAGTCATCATAGACATGGCAATTATGAGAATGAAGCATGACCTATCCGCCAAACTGAATCTGATCTGTTCTATCGTTGTCATTTCCTCGACCTCTCCCATCAGAGGACACACGGTGAAAGTTTAGAGGGTTTTAGGCTTTAGGATCGGTTGTTCAGAGCAAGAAGAAGGGTCAAGATGAGAAGGAACAGTCCTCGCAACAGTACGTAAAAAGATAGCGATTATCTGTTAAGTTGGATAACAGGAAGTTATAGGCATAGGATTTGATACAAGAAATGGGATTTCTACACCACATTGGGAAGTACCAACTCGGTCGGACGATCGGAGAAGGGACGTTTGCTAAGGTAAAGCTTGCTATGGATACCACCAATGGCCATCACGTTGCAATCAAGATCATTGACAAGAACATGGTCATGGAAAGCAATCTCAAGAATCAGGTGAAACCTGTGTATAATTAAGATGGTTCTATCTTTCTCATCTTCTGGCTATTTCTTCCTTTTATCGTTTCTTTTGGAAGGGGAATGACGCTTGTTACAACCCAAATCTTCTTCCTTTTCTAATCTATTCAAGCACTGCTTTCAGGTGCAAAGAGAGATTAGAACCATGAAACTTCTGCATCACCCCAACATCGTCCGGATACATGAGGTATATCTGCTGGAGTTTTGATCAGCACCATCTTGCTCTTACAGTAGCTGCGTTTGAAGTCAAAGTTTAAGCCATTTTACTTCTTTGTGCTGAATATTTGGAATTCTAGGTTCTTGGCACGAAAACTAAAATCTACATAGTAATGGAATATGTAGCAGGAGGACAACTTTCTGATAAGCTGGTGAGCACTAATTCTATATTCTTGGAGGTATCCAAAAATGGTTTTTTTTTTCAGCATTCTCATTTCATCTATATATGGTATTTCTCATCCTGTGCAATTTCATATTTTCCAGTCGTATGCAAAGAAACTTGGCGATTCTGAGGCAAGAAAGATTTTCCAGCAATTGATTGATGCAGTAGACTATTGTCACAACAGAGGGGTTTATCACAGAGACCTGAAGGTCAATTAATGCTTGCTACTCACTATTTGCCTTCTTTATTTATTTTTTTCATGAAGGAGCGCAATCTAACTAGGACTTCGGTTTTGCAGCCAGAAAACTTGCTTTTGGATGGCAAAGGAAACGTGAAAGTTTCAGACTTTGGACTAAGTGCATTGCGCAAGGTACATACATATTGTACAAGTTACTTCTTCCATAAAATTTGTTTCTTCCTCCTTTGAACTAAAATGGTCCGTGCCTAAAAATCTGTCCGACAGCCAGGTGGCATACTTACCACAGCTTGTGGCTCTCCATGCTATGTGGCACCTGAGGTAAGATGAAATTCGATTCAATCTTGTACGAGAAGTAAATGATATGGAACAAATGGAGGTTTCAAACTTTTTTTAAAAGTAGCGAATGATTTTCTATTCAGCTTCTTGCGAACAAGGGTTATGATGGAGCAGCAGCAGATGTTTGGTCCTGTGGAGTAATCCTTTTTGAGATACTTGCTGGTTATCTACCATTCGACGATCGTAACCTTATGATGTTGTACAGAAAGGTTTGTTCTTGTGTTAGTGAAACTGACAAATGTGTGAAACACTTAAAAAAAAAAAACCTTACATTCATGAGTTCCACCCTTTGAAGATATCCAGAGCAGAATACACATGTCCCAAGTGGTTTACAGAGGATCAGAAGCAGCTAATCTCAAGAATGCTTGATCCAAATCCTAGAGGGGTATGAGTATTGAACATTTTTAACTTGTGAAATCCAAAACTGAATAAACAACAGAAGGATAATGGTAAACTCGTTATTTGTTACAGCGGATAAAGATACAGGAAATCATCGAACAAAGCTGGTTTAAGACAGATTACTTGGCTTCTTGTGGGTATGGATGTGATGAGATCTGCTTGGATGATATTAATGCTGCTTTTGATTCAGTTGAGGTAAGTGATCATAAGCTAGTGGAGAGACCCGAGTTATTCACTTTACTTATCGTCACGAAATTATCAGCAGGAAAATACAGCAGAAGCAAAGATTCCCAAGTCTTCGAGTTTCATTAATGCTTTCCAGTTGATAGCAATGTCAAATGACCTTGATTTATCAGGTCTTTTTGAAGATCAGGCAAGTCTCTTGGAGTAACTTAAGCTTTTTAACAGGCTTCCTTGCCAGGAATATAACGTCCTAACGAACTCTAATCTTATCAGACAGATACTAAAAAGACAACAAGGATCGGATCCAAGCTTACAGTAGATGAAACCATAAAGAAAATAGAAGCCGCTGCAATGGACGCAAGTCTCTCAGTTGAAAGGAGGAAAAACTTCAAGGTAAATCAAGTTTGATCGCTACAGTTTTTCCAATTTAGAATATGTCTTGTCAAGGAAAGCTGAAATCTATAATTGCATCATTTCAGATGAAAATGCATCCAAAACAAAAGATGGCTAGATGTACCAGATCACTCTATGACTTGTCAGCAGAGGTAATCCATTACACACAATCCCTGAAAGATAAAAAAATTTATAATATCATCGGGGTCTCATCATTCTTCATTAAAATTTAGGTGATTGAGGTTGCTCCTGCCAACTGTGTAGTAGAAATATCAAAATCTGCAGGGGAGCTAAGAGTATACAAGGAGGTAAAACGATACCATCTAAGTTGGTATCTCACTATACAGCGCCATTTATATGCTTGCAAATTGTTGGCTGACTTGTGGTGGCATGTTTTATCTCTTGTTTACCAACAGTTCTGCAGAAGTCTATCCAGTCTGTTGAAAGAGAATTCAGGTGTTTCATTAGCAATACAGAAGCCGCAAGACGCATGCGTCGATATCAATACTGGTCAAGAAACTCCAAGGTAATAGAGCCTTGTTTCAGAATCTAAGAGTAACTGCTCTATTACGGCTTTCTACACCTAGTTTGCTAAAGCATATTTCAATTTGTGTAGCTCAAAAGAACAGGATGAGAAAAAGAGTAATGATACTCTAGGATATTCTTATTCGTGATGATCAGCGGTCGCCTGAGACGTCTCTGTGGTGTCCCTCAGGAAAGCTTCATGTCTTGTACTAGTGAGTTTGGAAACAGAATTAGAGTCCTGATAAGTTATACATGGGATGAGTTAAACCCGTTTAAAACTGATGTTTGTAAATAATCGTTCTTGCTTCATGCACAATTACTAGCTCTTTTCTAGCTTTTCTTCTCTTGCATTTTTGTTTGAAATCGGTCATACCCTCTTTAGAGTTCCGAAAGGAAGCTTGGTTTGTTCAGTTTCAGCTTATCCTCGGCTTGGTACATATCACAGAAACGTGCTGAAGCAAACAGCTTAATGGCGAACCTCTATTTTCATTTTTTAAAAGAAAAATCCTAATGAGGTTCTAAGCTTCCAGTTGGGAAGACCGATTCTATAAGTATTTGTCCTATAGCCCCCTCGTCAGATCGTTGGAAGCATTACAAAGCAGCGTCCAGAAATTAAATTCCCCCACTATTCATAACATTCATAAACTTAGACGAGGATATCTGGAGCACGCAAGTAGTTTCATGTGAGAATTACTGGTCAACACCAACATCCCGACACAAATTTGTCAATATCACTCAATGATGTTGTCAATCTTTTTCTTAATTTATAATCTCTTGTCAGTTTATCGATTCTTAAAAGGCTTCCTTCAATGATGTCATGTCAATCTTTTTCTTCGGGCCTACTAGTAGTAAGTGCTCCTCCACCGCTTTGAACCGTCTGCATTATCTTCAAAGCATAGTTTCAACCAAATCTTTGAAGGAATCTTCAGTGGAAAATTTCCCAATTCGTAGGACCAAGATTGATTGTAGGTTTCGAGGTTAGTTTTAGAAATGATATAGTCAATTAAAAAGGTCAGGTCAGGCGCTAGATACCCTTGTTAACCGAATTATTGTTGGTCACCGTATATCTTGGAGGGTTAGTATCTAAAACACTTCCTAGAATTACCTCTTTGCAACTATAAACTACACGCCCACTTGCAACAACAATTGCTCTCGGCCTAAACTTTTTTTTTTTTTGAAAAATGGATAATGGATTTTCTGAAGATAAATTTATTACATTATTACAGTGAGTTCTAATTAATCACTAAACGGACTAGTAAATTACAAGAGGGAGTTAGATATTAATCATATCATCCATACTAAAGATTCCAACGAAGTTTAATGTATGTGGTGACAGAGAATTATAGATTCTTTAAAAAAGAAATGAAATTAATTAATATAAATTAAAGTCATGCAATCATAAAGCAAGAGGGAGGACCCTCATCTACCTCATTGTTGAAGGCAGAGGATTAAAAATACGAAAGACAAGATTGAAGAAAATGCAGCAAAGTTATACTAAAGATACAGTGAAACTACTTATAGCGGGACTACAAGTCAAATGAAAGTTTTTCAGGACAATGAGTTCCCAGACTTCAGAGATGATCATGGATGTCAAAGCTTCCTTGGAGGAAAATGTATTGGCAAACTGGCTTAACGTTGCGTTCCCTCTAAAGCATGTAGATGCAAGTGCCCAGTACAACGATATGAATATGAAGATCTAACGTCAAATAGGCATTTTGAGTGGAGATTCTATGTATAGGTCTATGAGAGAGACACCTAGATTAGACCAAGAAGTTTTAGCAGTAATGTAATCCCAAATGGAGCTGTTAAAGGGGCATTCAAATAGAAGACGGTTCCACAATTCATCATGCAATGTGCACAATGGACAAGACTTATCCACGTGCACGTAAGGCAACCGATCAGTGGTGGATAACTTATTATGTATAGCTGTTGTTTTTATTGAGTTGAAGTATAATAAGTGAAAGAAGAGAACAGAAAACAAAGGTTTTATCGTAGAACACCATAATTTTATTGAATAGAAATTTGTCAATTTATACAGTTTTTCTTTAACTCAAATTCAAAAATAAGATAATATCTAATCTAATCCAGTATAGAATAAAATCTAATTTATTTGATGGCTATCACAATAATATCTCTAAACTGATTCCTAAAATCAAACTCAAAATATCATAATCAAATTTATCTAAGACCTAATTTTTGATCAATTATTTCGTAGGAATCTACAAGCCTAAGGAATTTTCCAACAAACTCCTCCTTGCCTTAGGAGTTGCAGAGTTTTAATGTCAAAATAATTCATCATCTTGATGTATTACTTTTGCCTCTTCATTTTGTGACTTGCAAATTTTCTGCATATGTCCAATTTGTCCACATTTTTTGCATTTGATATTAGGCCTCCACCAACATTTTCTTTGTGGGTGATTTGTTTTTTTGCAATATGGGCATGGTGGATATGAATCATTATTGTTTCTGTTGTTGTTGTCGACTTGGTTTAAACTCTTGTTTTTATCTCCTCTTGAACTTTTTTCTTTTACTAGCAGAGCACCTTCAACGATTCCTTCTTCTCTTATCATCCTTCTTTGTTCTTGTGCCTGTAGTGCATTTACTAATTCTGCCAAAGATATGCTTCATAGATCCTTAGCTTCTTCCAATGCAGAAATTTTAGATTCATATTTTTCAGGTAAGGTTACAAGAACTTTTTGTACTATTCTTTCATCGGAAAAATCCTTACCTAATAACCTCACCTTGTTTACTATGCCGAGCAACTTGTTTGAATATTTTTTAATAGTTTCTGACTCTTTCATCTTCAGCATTTCAAATTCTCTGATCAAGTTGAGCACTTGCATGTTCTTTATTCTTTCATTGCCTTCGTATTCCTTTTTGAGATAATCCCAGATATCCTTTGCCGACTCTAGATTCATAATTCTTGTGAATATAATGTTTGAAACAGCAGAAAACAAACAAGCTTTTGCTTTCGAATTCTTCTTTTTCCTTTCTTTGTGCATCTTGATTTGAGTCATTGTAGAATTTGTTGGCAATGGAGACATTTCATAGTCTTCCTCCACAGCTTCCCAAACATCTATAGCATCAAGATGAGCTTTCATTCGAACAGCCCAAACTTGATAGTTTTCACCATCAAAAATTGGTGGTGCGCCTTGAGACAGTTGTAATTCAATCTACATTGCTTGAAGATGGTTGTAATTCTTGTTGTAATTCTGGGTTGTAAATCAGGTTTTTGTTTTTGTTTCACTCATCTCACAGGTCCCTCAAGACAAATGTTCTGATACCATGTTGTTTTTATAGAGCTGAAGCATAATAAGTGAAAGAAGAGAAGAGAAAGCAAAGGTTTTATCGTAGAACACCATAATTTTATTGAATATAAACTTGTCAATTTATACAGTTTTTCTCTAACTCAAATTCAAAAATAAGATAATATCTAATCTAATCCAGCATAGAATAAAATCTAATTTATTTGATTGCTATCACAATAATATCTCTAAACTGACTCCTAAAATCAAACTCTAAATATCATAATCAAATTTATCTAAGACCTAATCTTTGATCAATTATTTCGTAGGAATCTACAAGCCTAAGAAATTTTTCAACAATAGCCAACCAAAAGATAAATGAGGTTGTTGGAGTTAAACCTTACTCCAAATTGTCTTAAACCAGGGAACTTTGCCACCATATCTGCGTAACAAATTAACCATGGTTTTGTTAGTAAGATTCTTGAGTGGAATATCCCTCTAAAAAAAATTATCAGGAGAGTTTATATTAGAGGCATATCCAAGTTAGAGGTGTCGCAAATTGCGTGGAAAATTCCAGGAATTTCTATTAATGAATGAGCAGAGCCTTATAGGTTGAGTATAAAAAGGAGATACGCAAGTGCTGAGAAGAGTGGATCAGTGGACCTCGGCCTGATCAATCATCATACTAGAGGGAGACCAATCTTCCATTACCTATCTGACAAGAGACCTCCTGTTGAACTACATCCCATAGTTTCAGAAGCTGAGTGAGGAAATGGGAGTGAGAAGCTTGCGGCTTGATGTGCCATATATAATGGCCTTTAAGGAAGTAAGAATGTAACCATTTGATTCAAAGACTGTTTTTGTCCTCCAAAATTCACCAAAATCTGTTGAGAATCAAAGCATATTTTGATAGATTAAATGTAGAGACTTCATCTTTCAGATTACTAAGGTCAAACCAATTAACTTTTGATGCTCTAGGGTCACCATTCGGGTGACTCCATAAGAGAGTTTTGAGAATCTGTTCAATCAATTTGATGATGCCTTGAGATAAGAAGATATGGAAACTCCAATAAACATGCAAGGAGTTGAGGACATATTTAATAAGTTCCATTTTTCCCACATAAGAGCGGGATTTGTTTACCCAATACTAGACTTACTTCTAAATCTTTTCAAGGAGAGGATGATATTCGGAATTATTTAGCCTCTTAGTGGACATAAGGAGACAAAGATAAACTAATAGAGGAGACTTAAGTTGCATTACCGTAGCTGCAGATATAAGAGATTCGAAAGAAGAAACACACTTGGACAGGAGAAAATGACTCTTATACAAGTTGATTCGTAGAATCGAAAATTAATTAAAGGTGTCAAGAGCTTTCAAAAAGGAGTGGATAGAATCCAAATTTGCCCTGCAAAAGAGAAGAAGATCCTTTACAAAATTGATATTAGTTAGGCCAATTTTTTTGCATTTTGTGTGATGTTTGAATCAAGGGTTATCGAGGGCCTTGTAGATTCTATGTAAATAAGGCAACTCTAATCCAATTAATGATCTTATCTGCAAGCTGATATGGATCCTCTTCAAGGTTGGAAAAGTGTCTACGGTTTTGTTCTTTCCAAAGGAAGTATATGGTAGTAATGAATGCAGTTTATAAAGAATTGCATTTGGCCTACCCTTTGCAGAAGTATTGATAGCCCAAGCCAAAGTAAGCTCCTAAGTATAATTATAATCAACACCTACTAACATGTGTAAGATCCTGCTTTAGATTATTTTCGAGAAGCTACATAGGAAAAAGAGATGGTCTCCCCCTTGATTTGCTATTTTACATAACAAACAAGTTGAATCCATATGTCCGTGCCATTGACTCTTAGTCCTGAGTCTATTTTTTATAAGATGAATAAAATTAGACCATAAAAGAATAGATCAAGGTACTTCACGTAATCCTCTTGCAAGGATCCGGTGACATGAGTAATTAGAGAAATTTCCACTTGGATCTATAGTCCAAATGATGGAGTTATCCACATGTGAATTATTTAAGCAAGGGAGATGATGGGCCAAAGTGTCAAAGCCCCTACAATTCACTCGCCATTGACCATTAATAAAGATCAAAGAAGAGACCTTAACATTAAGCAAAAATCTATTTTTTAGATGTTGTAGCTTCAGTTTGAGAATAATAGGACTTAAGTCTAGCTAATTTTCATACCAAAACTAGGTGTTTTCCCCATTTCCAATCTTGTGTTTAATAAAAGGATAAATAAAAAATCGCAACTTCGTCAACAGGGTAAGAATCCAAGAAAACTCATGAGTACAAGTAGCTTGCCAAAAATTTACACCTTTAATGCGATATTTATGCATCCACTTTCCCTAGAGGGCATTATGATTAGTGTTGGATCCCGTTCCCGAGACCCAACTTCTTAACCACTTAATACGCTAACACTGCTTAACCACTTGATCATGAGCACTCTAGAATAGAATACGATTGTACTGCAATTCAAATCATATACCATCCATATCATAATCACACTCCAATAGTTCTTATCATCTTTTCACAAGTACATAGATTTAACTCATGTTCACAAATGCAGATATTTCTCTCACAATTGCATATTCAAAAATCAAATAACCCAATTCATCATCAAATGCTACTCTCTTTTTCATTTTCACAAACCTAAAATCACTCAACTTCTTATCACAAATATTCTTATCTTACTTGCAAAACTTTTCACTTCTCTATGAGCTTGAATCATCACTATCATACCAAACACTATTCCTTCACATATACCAATGAATGATCTAACTGAGAACCTTAATATGTACCAAGCCATTCAATCTCAATCTCTTTTTTTTTTTAACTTCTATACATGTATTCCTATCATCAAGCTCATCTTTAAAGATTCATATACTGATCTCACATATATTCGAAGTCACATCCTCTACTTTCATCATGAATTTCAAATCTTAATTTCTTGCATCATAATCCAAACTCAAACATAATTCTTCACCTTAATCAAACAATCACATAGATTCTTCAAATAATTCATGCAACTTTATTCACATCCATATCACATTCTCCCAAAATCAAACTTAGCCTTACAAACTCTTATCATTTTCTCATGCAAATCACTCATACACATATGCCCCAGTAAGACCATATTACTGGGCTCTGATACCATAAATGTTGGATCCCGTTCCCGAGACCCAACTTCTTAACCACTTAATACGCTAACACTGCTTAACCACTTGATCATGAGCACTCTAGAATAGAATACGATTGTACTGCATATGATCGATCTTAAAAGGATCCGAAACGGAACGAAAATAAAGGATCAGATCGAATACATATGGGACACAATCACATGAATCGGAATATACAAGTGAAACGAAACAAATGCGAAGCTACAAATGAGTCGAACCAAATACCAATGGGAATCAAATAGATCAATTGACACAGAAAGTTCAAATCCCGACATCCGAAGCGTGAAAATAGAAAGCTTGTCGCGTTGGAAACCCTAATGAATGTTGTTGGATCCCGTCCGAAAGTCGATGTACTTTTTTTTTCTTTCATCATTTACTCCATTTTATTTCATATCAAAAACAAATAGTTTCCCTCTGTGAAAACTTATCCTTAAACTCATACTCATGTTAATCAAATCATAAGTTCATACTCAAATATTTCTTATTCATATACTACCGTAAGGAAAATTCGGCAGCATAACGGCTGCACTATAACCTATCCAAAAATCTGCAAATAGTCCAGAATACACTTCTATAAATTCCAATAAAATCACACATACATCATTTATCAACCGGACCCTCCGTCCGGGATCTCAGCAAAACGCAAACCTATTGCTAATCCCTTTCAAATCGTTTTCATAACAATTCATAATGATCACATTAAACTCATAAACAATTGCCATTTACTCATATACAAATTTCATGCTCCCATCAACTCAACCAATTGCATTTATCAATCTTCACCATTCATATACACTCATTAAACATGTTCATCCATATCCATATACATATTCTAATACATTCATAACTCGTTTAAAAGGTATACAAATCTATACTCAAGACATCTTCTCATTCCATAAACCAAAGTCTTATACAAACATAATCCAAAATACATTATGTACCAAAAGCTTACAATGTTCTACTGGCATTCTAAGCCATAATTCATTTCCACAAAACTTAAACCAAAAACACAAGTACAAATCATGTACAAATGCTGATATCTTGCTGTCTTTCATCCTATCTCCTGCACGAATACCTGGAGATGGAGATGAAAGGGGGGTGAGCTCGGAAGCTCGTGGATAGTATGTTTATTAAACAAATAATAAGCAAAAGCATTTTCAAACCTTTCTTTCCGTTGATTGAAACCAGTGAAGGGTTACTTCTCAAAAACTTCTCAAATTCAAAAATCTTTCATAAAGCTTTACAAATCGTTTTGCAAAACTCTCATAGTTGAAAATCCAAATTCTCATTTTGTCAAACTTTCAAACCATTGAACACATGAAATGCATTCCATATATATGCTGCATATTCTAAACAAAGTAAAACATATAACACATCAATCGGTTTGGGTCGGTCCAGAACAGACGTCTCGCACATTCCCGCAATGATGTCATGCGGTAAGTGAAACATACGGGAGTCCGAAAACGGAGCTCCTATGCCACTAGCGGGCTGCCGGGAGAAGGCTTTAAAAAATGAGACCAGTGCACTGACTCCATATGAAGGACCTAACCAAACCCACGTAACACGTATTTATGCTTGAAAATCTCATATTGCTCGAAGGCATATTTTGAAATTTTAACTTTTCATGAGATGTCATATTCAACACACTTGCAAGCTTACATTCATGGATATACAAGTATAAACATATTCTCAACTATCAATCAATGCAACATCATGAATTCAATGCATATTTCATCTTTTTCAATTCACTCAAAAATCCATTTAATACACAATTCAAGTCATTTTCGTAAATCATTTGGAAACAATGTATTTAACACGTTACAAAATATTTCACAAACAATTAATTCAATCGTTTATAATTTGCTTACAATTTAAGAAGTAAACATATTACCCACCTTTAATTCCATGCCTTAAGCTGGTTCAAAGCTTCAATTTGCTCTTTCCTTCACTCTTTCTTCCCATATAAGTCACCTAAGCATAAACATCCAAAACCCATATCATAATCATCATCTTTCACAAACCTATATGGTTTCCAAACTCTCTACATATTAATCTTCCAACTTAAAATCACCTAAGTCATGATCAACCCAAAACCAATATCCCAATCATCATAATTTTCCAAATTGATTTCATGTTTTACAAGCCTATAAGATTTCTAACCTCTTCACATCATCATCTTCCACAATTTTTACTCATATAAGTTAGCATAAATCCCAATTAACTTCTCATCCCTAATTCAACATAACCCAAAGTATAATCACTTAAATTAACCCCATACATAACAAACCCATAACCATCTTAGGATAAAACAACCAAAATTCAAGAAAAACTCAAACTTTAAAATCATCTCTTACCTTTCTCTCTTCCCATTTTCGAAAATCCTCTTAGCTTGGAGTAAATCTCTTCTCCTTCCCTCTTTTCCCTCAAGAATCCATGGAGAAAGAAGCTTGGAGAGTCAAAAACTTACCTCTTCTTCCTCCTTCTTCTTCTTCTTCACGTTTCCCCCTCTTCTCTCTTCCTCTTTCTTCTTTCTTCTTTCTTCTTCTGGAAAATTCGTGTGTCTTCCATAAGAAACGACACTCCCCCCTCTTTTTATATGCTAGGTCATTAATTGGAGTGTAAAAGACCATATTGCCCCTTTCTTATATGCCTTAAACTTTACTCTTTAAGTTGACTTCCAAAAATGCCCCTGAATATTTCTTCAAGTTATGCTCACCTTTGGACAATTGTTCTCAAATCTAAATGAGGGAATTTGCTAAAAATTCCTTCTAGAGAATTGTTCCTCTATGTCTTAGCTTCATAATGCCTCAAGAATCGTCCAATTCGAAGCATTATATCAAAAGTTATAGTCCAAACATATCGGACATATCATTTGCTAACACATTTTTTAGCAATTCACTTCCTTCCACACATAAACATTCTTAAAGGCTAAACTAAAATTTCATTTCTTCATAATAATTGTAGCCCCATGTCTTAACTTTATTTCGCCTCAAACCTCGCTTCAATCGGATCTCCATAGATCCCTAAATTCGCAAAATACTGAACTATGTTCATAAACTTTCTTGACTCACTTTGATTCACATAATCTTGCTCAATTAAATCTCTAAAATTTATAATTTTCACATAATCATGAACTTCATTGTCTTAGGAATCCAATGCTTCGAGATCCGAGTCATTCAGATGTCGGACGGAAAAGATATAAACAAATGATGTGATAGGGTCGGATGAGGGAGGAAAATAGCAAGCTCAGAATAAGGCAAAACATTCTGATCATCATATGATTCAATCAAACTTTTTCAATTCAAATCCAATTGATACAAATTTTTATGGAGCGAAAGATACATATGTTAGGGATCCAATGCTTTAAGAATCGCCTCAATCCGAGGTCGGATACGTGAGTTATGATCAAAACAACTCAACATGTTCAAAACAGAAATCGATTTGAAACTCTTTTGGCGCAAATACCATAACTTTCTCTACAAATATCCAAATGAATTCGTTCTTGCTCCATTTGAAATATTAGATCAAGATCTACAACTCGTTATAGAGGCCTCGAAACCAAATTCGGCCTCAAAACTGGTCAAAATCACAAATTCCCCAAGGTGACCCGTAGATGTCTGTTAAACGGACAGGCATGTCCGTTTAACGGACACGTACGGCCAAAATGATACCAAACCATCCGAGAAAGTCCGTTAAACGGACACCCATGTCCGCCTAACGGACATACACATAGCAAGGGGTCCTTTGGACCCGTAGAACGGACATGCTAATTTTCACAACTTCTTCAATCTTTTTTCTATGCTTCTCTCATTCAAACTACCATCACATACTCTTATAATCTCCACATATTCACTTATTCAAAGGCCTAAACACTTCATAACAATTCTAGCAACAAATTCTATTCATGAACTTCTCAAAAATCAACTAAATTGGTTCATCAAAACTTCAACTTTCAAACATGTCATCAAGCTGTCACTAACATAAATCTTATATAACATCATAACTTGCATCAACTATATCTCTTAACTCTGATATCGAAATCTTGCATTCTTAGTCTCGTTTGAAAGATAAAAGATCAAGCTACAACTTCAAAGAAGGCAACTTTGGCCAAATCTAAATCGATCATTCTCTAATTTCCTTTAAATCAGCATATACACATCTCTATTCACATGCAAAACTTATCATTCTTGCCAACTTCACTTCTTTTATTTTAAGCTCTATCAACCAATTAAATTTGACATTGGAAATCAATCCAATACTCAACCTCAATCCATATGCTTTCTTACATTCCATAGCATCTTGTCCTTCATAAACTCTCGCTCTTTCATACTCTTACATATCTAATCATGATTCATGCTTAAGGCTTCTCCACCCATCATCCATGCATGATTCATACTCCAATAGCATATTCATCTATAACATAGATTTCATATAAAACACTCATTTGATTTCATTCATTTTTTCTAAATTTTCACTCTAAAGTTCGGGGTCCAACAATTAGTGTACAATCTCCATACTCTTTTGCACATTAGGACCTTCTATATAGTTGAGGTAGAAAGGATCTCGAGGCCTCTATGTTTTTTCAGAATCATCGCCTCACTCCTCTTAACCTTAGCATTCTTGGAATGTTCAGCTTGACCTGACTAGAGAAATGCTTTAATAACTCGATCCATCTCTTTAAGTGCTTTCTTTGGTAGTGCAATATGTGTCTTCCAGTATAAATGTAAGCTACCTAATGCCGAAGCAATAAGAGTTAGCCTAGTAGTATAAGATAAGGATACATTATGTCAAGCATTCACTGTTGCCTTGATCCGTTCTATAAGGGGGTAAGCAATCATAATATTTAGGTTTGGAAGAAGTAATAAGGACTCCCAAGTGACAAAAAGGGAGTAGAATGTTGATTAAGCCCCATTATTTCCAATATTTTAGAAGTATTCCTGACATTCATTGATAGGTAAAGATTACTCTTTGCAGAGTTATGTTTTAAACCAGACCAAGCAGTAAATAATTCCAAATTATTCATCATCATAGTAAGAGAATGAGTATCAGTGCCACATAGTATCAGAAGATCATTTGTATACATTAAGTGGGGAAGGTTGAGGGCTCTGCACTTGTAGTGATAATGGAAACCTCAATTGCAAGATATTAGTTTAGTGGTCAATCTAGAGAACCCTTCCATGACAAGAGTGAATAAGTAAGGAGATAAAGGATCGCCTTGTTAAATCCTTCTAGCAATCTGAAAAGGTTTAGTAGGGATCCCATTCACTATGACATTCAAAGATGGGGTTTGTATGCAAGTCATTGTCCAGTTTATAAATTTGGAAGGCAACTGTAAAGCTTCTAAACATACTCGTATTGTAACACCCCAAATTAGGGGTTAGCATATTAAGCAAATTTAGTCCGATTTATGTTCTGTCTCTTTGATATTTTGGCATGCATTCATGGTATTTCCGGGTACATTGGTAAAATGAAATTTCGGATTGATTCGGACAATATTAAGATAATTTTTAGTAATTTTTGGAGACTTCAATGATTTTTAGAAATTATTGGTGACGTATGGAGTATTTTTGGAACAATTATTTGGCAGTCATATTTGATGACGGAATTTTTGGTGAATTTTGGGAAGTTGTCTGGAACTTCTGGGAATTAGTTGATTCCGCAATCATAAGTGTATTTTTCACTATTCATCCAATAGTAAAAATTGAATAAGTGGCCGACTTATATAAGGGGTAGACAGAACCGTGTATAACTCATAAAATTCAGTTCATTTGCTCACGACCGATGCTCTTCATCACTGTCTGTCGATCGATATGCTTTTCTGCAGCAAATAACGAGGTTAGTCCTTTAGATCATGAATCTTTTCTGGTGTTGGTTGAGACATATAGGTATATATGATCAGTTAGATGGTTTTATGGGAGGATAAGAAAAGGGCAAGGAAATTTTAGATCTATCATGTTTGAAGTTTTGATGATTCGATAGGTTAGACCGTGAAGAGGTTAGTTGTTAAGTGATGATGCTAAAAGAAGTGAGAAAAATTGAGAGGAAAAAGAAAAGAAAGAAAAAAATGAAATGAACAGTGATTTTCGTAAGGTAGGAGACGATGAACAGTGTGTGAACAGTGTCGGTGAATAGTAAATAGGAAATAGTAAATAGTAAATAGTAATAGTGAATAGTAAATAGTGAATAGTGGTGAATAGTGAATAGTATTGCTACAGTACAGTATCCGTATTTGTAAACAGTATCTGTACGTATTTGTGAACAGTAAGAATACGTATTTGTGAATAGTAATACGTATTTGTGAACAGTAAAGAATCCCGAAAATTTGCATGAACATGCATCATACTCATTTAGCATACAGTAATTATGCACAATAATAATTTGTATCTGTATTATAGAGGAACGACCACTGCCAGATATTGCCGAGACTTCGAGGCAATAATTAGTATGGGCGATTTAAGGTTAGTAATCCCGGTATTTCAGTCAGTCAGTAAGATAGAAATTTCAGTATTTGTATCGGTATTATAGAGGAACGACCACTGCCAGATATTGTCGAGACTTCGAAGCAATAAATAGTATGGGCGATTTAAGGTTAGTAATTCCGGTATTTCAGTCAGTAAGTAAGATAGAAATTTCAGTACGTACGTCATGTCGACAGTAAAATTGAAAGTCATAAAGACAATCAAGAATCGAAATTTGATGGCCGGTCACCATATCGGTAATGTCGAATCATCAATAATGTCACTCATGTAAGTAATTTCGACAGTAAAGTTTGTAAGTCCGTAATCAGGACTTTCAGTAATGTCTTCGATAAATGTCTGGTCGATGTCGGGACTTTCGACCATGTCGATAATTTCGATAAATGTCTGATAATTTCGTAAGTCATTTCAGTAAGTATATCGGTAATAAGTAAGAGACCCGAGACGGTCTCACTTTGATTTTTTTTTCTCTGTACTGAATTGTGTACTGGTCCGGACAATGAATGTCCGCGTGCTTTCATATGTCTTTATCGATTGTAATCTTATTAGGATAATGAACGTCCGAGGCGATTGTTGCATGATTATTTTATTGGAAGTGCTAATTTATTGCATGTGAAATGTCCGGAATGATTTGTTCGTCCGAGTTGTGGGTAAATAGGCATGCCTAGAAGGGTCTCAGAAGGCGCTTACGTGATACTTGATGTCGAGACTTCGGTCTTCTGTGACACTTCGGTGTCGAGACTTCGGTCTTCTGTGACACTTCGGTGTCGAGCCTTTGGCTTCGATCTTCTGTGACACTTTGGTGTCTTTTGATATGGACACTTCGGTGTCGAGCCTTTGGCTTCTGATATGGACATTTCGGTGTCGAGATTTTGGTCTTCTGAAAAGTCCCGTTACCCACTTCTGTTTTATGGACTTCTGATTTGTTGGGTTGTGGTCGCGTGCAACCTTGAGGTTGGATCGCGTGCAAACTTGAGGTACTGAGGTACGCAAAACACGGACCCAACATTAAAAGGCGATCTGTTCTGAAGTGCATTTTTCTTGCCTGAGTATTAATCTCTGATCTCTGAATGCATGCTGATATCGTTATTGTGAAAAGAAATTGGTTAAATTAGATAAATGATTACTCACTAAGCTATAAGCTTAGCACGGTGGATTTGCCCCGTGTAGGTACAGAGCAAAGAGATTAAGGACTGGGACAAGTCAACCGCAGTGGCCAAAGGAGTTTGAGTTTTGTGTTGCGCGAAAATGTATTTTGCTTGATTTGTTTGGGCCTGTAAATTTTCTTTCGATTTGTTTATGAATTAATGAGATGTATTATATGTGTGTTTAGTTTTTTTTAAAAATGCATGTGTGAAACGTTTTGATTTGATTGTACTGTATTGGGTGGCATCCACATATCCTCCCAGGGGGTATTTAGGTGTTACATCTTTTGGTATCAGAGCATGGTTTAGGCGATTCTGGTTTAACCAGCGCTTAACTATTGCTTGTACTTGAATAGAAGAGTTGTGTCTGGCCTAATGCGGTTTGTCCCATGTTTTGGTTCTAGAATGTCCGTATGAAAAGATTCATAAGACTGTTGATGAGGTAGTTGAGAATTTGTGATTGTGGATAAGATTATAAGAATGGGTTCGATATTAGAATGTCATGATGGTTACATATCGTAAGTTTCTGAATTGATGTGAGTCAGATAAGGGAAGTTGAATAGACTAGCAAACGTATATGGATTTAGGTTCGTAATGAAATCTATGACAGTACGTCTAGGAAGTACGAGTTTGATTAGCTCAGGAAGCTGAGATGTCAAATAAGCATGTTGATCTATCTGCATAAGGGAAAATGAAAGTTGTGACTATTTAGAAGTGGGAAATAATATCTAGTTAGCTATGACAAATAATGATGTAATGCATTTATATTATGGAATACGATAACAATATTGTGCTGATGCATTGGGTATTGAGAGTTGAGTCTATTGAAGTGTTAGGTATAGAAGTGCGTTGTTGCTGATGTTTGGATTCCGGACGGGAGGTCCGATGATTCTGGTTATTGTGTGAGAATTTTAGAAGTGTGTTTTATCATTGCAGATTTGTGGGCTGTCAAAATACAGTAGTTATCTTTTTGATTTGTGGTAAAAATCGGGTTAAGATAAGAATAAGAATAAGAAGTGAGTTTGGGAGTAAGACAAATTTGATGCCAAAAGGAAAAGAATATGATTGGGAATAAGTTGGACGAAAGAGAAAAAGGACTGAATGAAAAAGATGGGCATTAGGTTTAGGAAGATGGAATTAGAGAAATGTGATAGAAATGTAAATGGATTGTTTGATTAAGGTGATAAGTAATGGAAATTGACAGGCTTTCAGATATTCATGTGTGAGATGAAATAAGAAATACTTGGAGGATACATATTTGTAGAGTTAAATTGTTTGTTCGAGTTAAGATTGAATTTAGAGAGTAGAAATTCTTGATGAAGGTATGCTTGTGAGAGATTCAAATTTTGAAAGATGAGATGACTTGATGTTTGACTTTGGTCCATAGAAGTGGACCATTGACTTGCGTAAATGTTAAAGGAAAAATGTTAAAGACTATTGATGAAATATTTGATATAAGAATCGAGGAATTGGGAAGAGATTGAGAAATATATATGAGAAGGAAATTAGAGAAGAAAAGTGATTAATTATAAATCGATCCGACAAATTGATGATATCAGATATTAGGTTTCTTTGATCACATTGTTGCGTGATTTTACAAGAGGGAATACGTGAAAGATGAGATTAACGATCGCACGATATGAATTGAACCTTTTGACTGATGACTGGTATGATTATGTAACTATGTGAAGAAACATTGGTTTTGTGGCTATAGTGCTTTGCGATGATATTTGGTGGTATTAGATGCATTTGGTATGAGGTAGAATAGGATTTGATATTGGCGTTATTGATTCCGAAAGTGAAAGTGAACATATTGAGGATCCTATTGGACATTTTTCCACAAATGAAGTGAGGTATCAATCCCTCATCACCATGACGACGAAATAGAGAGCAACACATTTATTTTTCCATTACGACGAAAAAAAAAAAGTTACATGCCTTGCTCAAAGGCTATGCCAATAAGTAACATAAAGATCATAGGAAATGTTAAGAAGACAAAAAAAGTGCGAGCTTCACGTAGCTCAAAATTAATACTAAGAACGAGATAAAGATACATAATGATAAGAAGTATACCAAAGCATGCGATAGCGGATAACATTTGAACTTTGGTTTCGCTTAGAAGAAAGTTTAAGGTAAGTAAGAAAGAATGTGGAGGGATGAAGTAAATGAGGAAGAAGTAGTTTCTATTTATAGACCATTTTGGTACTGATCACTAGCCGTTTATAACCGTTTATGACCGTTAGAAACTAGCCGTTTTTGATCGGTAATAACCGTTGGAGGTATAAAATATTCGGATCAGATATGAATTTCGAGGACGAAATTCCTTAAGGAGGGAAGTGTTGTAACACGCCAAATTAGGGGTTAGCATATTAAGCAAATTTAGTCCGATTTATGTTCTGTCTCTTTGATATTTTGGCATGCATTCATGGTATTTCCAGGTACATTGATAAAATGAAATTTCGGATTGATTCGGACAATATTAAGATAATTTTTAGTAATTTTTGGAGACTTCAATGATTTTTAGAAATCATTGGTGACGTATGGAGTAATTTTGGAACAATTATTTGGCAGTCATATTTGATGACGAAATTTTTGGTGAATTTTGGGAAGTTATCTGGAACTTCTGGGAATTAGTTGATTCCGCAATCATAAGTGTATTTTTCACTATTCATCCCACAAGAAGCCAATAGTAAAAATTGAATAAGTGGTCGACTTATATAAGGGTAGATGTAACTGTATAACTCATAAAATTCAGTTCATTTGCTCACGACCGATGCTCTTCATCACCGTCTCATCGATCGATCGCTTTTCTGCGAGAAATAACGAGGTTAGTCCTTTAGATCATGAATCTTTTCGATGTTGGTTGAGACATATAGGTATATATGATCCGTTAGATGGTTTTATGGGAGGATAAGAAAAAGGGGAAGGAAATTTTTAGATCTATCATGTTTGAAATTTTGATGATTCGATAGGTTAGATCAAGTAAGAGGTTAGTTATTAAGTGATGATGCTAAAAGAAGTGAGAAAAATTGAGAGGAAAAAGAAAAGAAAGAAAAAAAAATGAACAGTGATTTTCGTAAGGTAGGAGACGATGAACAGTGTGTGAACAGTGTCGGTGAATAGTAAATAGTAAATAGTAAATAGTAATAGTGAATAGTGAATAGTGGTGAATAGTGACTAGTGAATAGTATTGCTACAATACAGTATCCGTATTTGTGAACAGTATCTGTACGTATTTGTGAACAGTAAGAATACGTATTTGTGAATAGTAATACGTATTTGTGAACAGTAAAGAATCCCGAAAATTTGCATGAACATGCATCATATTCATTTAGCATACAGTAATTATGCACAATAATAATTTGTATCTGTATTATAGAGGAACGACCACTGCCAGATATTGCCGAGACTTCGAGGCAATAAATAGTATGGGCGATTTAAGGTTAGTAATCCCGGTATTTCAGTCAGTAAGTAAGATAGAAATTTAAGTACGTACGTCATGCCGACAGTAAAATTAGAAGTCATAAAGACAACAAGAATCGAAATTTGATGGCAAGTCGGTCATATCGAATGTCAAGAATCGGTCAATAATGTCAATCATGTAAGTAATTTCGATAGTAAAGTTTGTAAGTCCGTAATCAGGACTTTCAGTAATGTCTTCAGTAAATAATACAGGTCAGTAATCAGGACTTTCAGTTATGTCGATAATTTCAGTAAGTAATACCGGTAATTTCTGTAAGTCATTTCAGTAAGTATATCGGTAATAAGTAAGAGACCCGAGACGGTCTCACTTTGATTTTTTTTTTCTGTACTGAATTGTGTACTGGTCCGGACAATGAATGTCCGCGTGCTCATATGTGTTGTACTGATTGTGTACTGTTCCGGATAATGAACGTCCGAGGCGATTGTTGCATGATTATTTTATTGAAAGTGCTAATTTATTGCACATGAAATGTCTGGAATGATTTGTTCTGTCCGAGTTGTGGGTAAATAGGCATGCCTAGAAGGGTCTGTAGCGCTTCTGTGACACTTCGGTGTCGAGACTTCGGTCTTCTGTGACACTTCGGTGTCGAGCCTTTGGCTTCGATCTTCTGTGACACTTTGGTGTCTTTTGATATGGACACTTCGGTGTCGAGATTTTGGTCTTCTGAAAAGTCCCGTTACCCACTTCTGTTTTATGGACTTCTGATTTGTTGGGTTGTGGTCGCGTGCAACCTTGAGGTTGGATCGCGTGCAAACTTGAGGTACTGAGGTACGCAAAACACGGGCCCAACGTAAAACACGGACCCAACATTAAAAGGCGATCTGTTCTGAAGTGCATTTTTCCTGCCTGAGTATTAATCTCTGATCTCTGAATGCATGCTGATATCGTTATTGTGAAAAGAAATTGGTTAAATTAGATAAATGATTACTCACTAAGCTATAAGCTTAGCACGGTGGATTTGTCCCGTGTAGGTACAAAGCAAAGAGATTAAGGACTGGGACAAGTCAACCGCAGTGGCCAAAGGAGTTTGAGTTTTGTGTTGCGCGAAAATGTATTTTGTTTGATTTGTTTGGGCCTGTAAATATTCTTTCGATTTGTTTATGAATTAATGAGATGTATTATATGTGTGTTTAGTTTTTTTTAACATGTGTGAAACGTTTTGATTTGATTGTACTGTATTGGGTGGCATCCACATATCCTCCCAGGGGGTATTTGGGTGTTACACGTATGAATCTCCAACTAACAATATTAAAGGCCTTATAAAAATTGAATTTGATCAGACATCCTCTAAGATCCTTGACTGAATTGTATTCCATTAGTAGTTGCTAAAGTAGAAGGATATTATCTCCAATATTGTGGTCAAGAATGAAAGCTCCTTGAGCTAAGTTGATAACATTAGAGATAGGTCGCTCGAGTCTTTCAACAAGGAGCTTAGAGATACTTTACATGTAACAACTAGTTCCCATACTAAAGGTTAGAGCCCTAGATTTTGGTAATTGAGAAAATAGTAATGAGAGATTAGAAGAAAATGCATTTCATGCTCATGCATTATATGATATGCACACAAACTTGAATATTGAACTTATGCACATTAAAATAATTATACACGTGTTCATTAACATATTCCGGGTATAATTGTTTATAAATGTGATTATATTGAGAATTGTAAATTGTATGTGTTAGGAATTGATTTGGAGGATATAATTATTGACTCAGAATTTTTGGTAAAAATTTGAGAATTTTATGAAAATTTAAGGATATTTTTGGACTAGAAAAAATGTCAAGTGATAGAACAATTGATGAATAATGGTAGAAATAAATGTCAAATGATAGTAGAAATTTTAATATGTGACATTAAGATTTAATGACTTATGTCAATGAAAATTGAGGTTGAAAATTGGACACAAATGGACTAATAGATTAAAAGACCAAAAGTGGGACCATAGGAAAGTGACAAGTGTCACTACCCTCATCACTTACTATTCTTTTTCCCAATTAACGACCATTTCATGGTCTTTTACTTGCCCATTTACGACATATGCTTCATTTCTCCATCTTCTTCTTCTTTTTCTTCTTTATTCTCTCTCTTCTTCACTCACGAAACTCACTCTCACCCTCACTATGCTGATTTCAGTCTAGCTCTTTCATCTTGTTTCTCCAAGAATTGTTCTCTTCTCTATTTTGTTACTAAAGACCTAACCCTACAACCTTTTATTAATGATGTACGTGTAAGAGAAGGAAGCTAGGTTTAAGATAGACCTTGAAGAGTTTGAAGAATCTTGGAGCTTAATCAAGTAAGTTACGCTCTAATTATCATGGGTAGTGTTAAATGAAACTAATATGATGAGTAATTTGAGTTGATGAATTGATCATGAAATTTTCATATGTGAGTCGTGAGTGTTGACATGTATAGGTAAATGTCCTACTTTTGTATATGTGATGATATAATGTTGGATTAAATTGAGTAAATGATGTTTTGAGTGTGATGAACGTGAGTGGTGAAAAGTTTAAATAAATGTCTTGTTTTTGAATATGTATGATGAGTAATAATGCACATATCGTTATAGATATGTTTTTTAGATAGAAAGATCATCATGATGGTGTTAGGATGAGTGCAAAAAATTGTTGATGAATAGTATACGCACATGTTCTGCTTTTGAGTCAATGATCAAATATAGATTATGATTTATTTATGAATGATTTTAAGTTGAAATGGAGTTGAGAATGAAGAGTAAATAAAGTAGAAAAAGTGATCTTTGTACAAGTTGTGTTAGGTGTAAAAATTGAAAAAAAAAAAGGAAGATGAGTCCTAAAAAAAATGTAGTAGTAACATGCTCACTAATTATGCTTCTGTGAAAGTTTGCCGCGGCCAACTCCTGGCTTCGCCACAGCCAACTTTCTAGCACAGTTTAAATATGCTTTGGTATTTTGACAATATATTGATTTGTAGTTATCCAAATGGAATGATTCTTGATTTATATTAAACTAGGTACATAGAGCTATAGTTTTTCTGAAGAAATTGAATTTTAAGCCTCTAGAATTCTAGAATTTGACTTGAAATTGAGCACAAAATACTGTTTCAATTTCAGAACAGTTTGAATTATTTGGAGTATAACTTTTGGAGTACTGAACCAAATTGAATGATCTTGATATCATTAGAATCTTAAGACAATGGGAAACATTTTTCTAGAAAAAGTGTTGCCAAATTACTTCATTTCTCTTGTTAGAATGTTCATGAAAAATAGACCCGAAGGTTTGAAATTTTGGAGGTGTTATAAGAAGAAATGAGAGTTTGGATAATGTTTGATCTTATAATGTTAGAATGATAATAATGAGTGAATTCTTGATATTAAAGTACCAAAGGTATGAGTATAATGAAATGACGATATTCATATGATTGTAGTTATGATTAAAAGGAGATGAGTAATGAGTATCTAGCAAAAGTGAATGAGAATTGGATATTATGAAAGCAGATAATGCTAAAAATGAGAATGTACATAAAAGGTGAAATTTGATAATACACCTGGGATTGCTATTGAGAATGCATTGTACTTATTCCATATACACATTCGTGCATAAAGGAATACTTATAATTTGTGCAAATTTCAATGTGTGTGCATCGTGTGTATTTCATAATTTTGATGTGCAGGATAAACGTCCGCATTCAGACGTTTCTAGATCATAGAAGCTAATGCTAATCTGAAGCGTACTGTGAATTAACCTAGATGGTGTCATTTTATTGTTTGTTCTGATTTCAATTTCTGCATTGAATGATTTTTTATATGATTATTATGCAATGTGAATATGATTGATGTAAATGTATTGATTCCAGACATTGAATATTCGAGGATCTGGTTATATGTGAGAACATTGAAACGCTCCTTGTATATGAATATGAAAGAAATATGCATGTGAGAACATTGAAACGCTCCTTGTATATGAATATGAAAGAAATATGCATTTTTTCAACTTAATTGTTGAATGTTAGATCAAGGTCCGAAGATGAATATAAAATTGAATGTGAATCTAAAAGCATATGATAGACTGAAATTATGAGAATGTGATGCATTTCATTACATGAATGCATGAAAGATAAAGATAATTGTGACCGGAGTAGCCATAAAAAAAAAACTTAAAGCTCAAAAAGAGAAAAAGAGCCTCGGACTCAGTTATGAATGTACCCGATATCCACTAAGGGATATGGGACATTATCTTATATAACTCGATATCCACTAAGAGATACGGGCTAGTAAATAGGCATTCGGTCACAATAAAGTAATAAATAAAAATGAGTCTCATGTGTATCGCATTATAAGAAATATGTGTATTTTAAATGATCGATTTGATTGCTCTGAATGTGATGCTATATGTTAAATGAAGTTATGTAAATTATGTGAAAATAAGATGTGATTTGTTATGTGATTGAATGAACCATCGAAGATAGTCATTTACTAAGTTTGCAAAACTCACCCAAATTTTGCAATATTTTTCAGGCTCCAAAGAGTTATCCTATTAGGCTAACGGGAATACAACCACTACATTTAAGTAAGAGATAGAGATTAAGATCAGTTCATGTTTGCATTTGTTTTCTTATTTTTGCATCAAATTGTATATTTTGCAATTTCTGTACAATATATATTTGAATAATTCTATATGTATTGACTTTCGAAATTGGAAATGTATTGCAAATGAGATTTATCAAAGTGTAATAATAATTTTGTTTTCGATGTTTATGAAATAAAAGTATAGGCTCGAATTTGAATATTGATTTCCGGGTACGCATGTGATGTTTTTGAAAAATTTGTATTGAGTTTCGAGTATTTGACTGATTGATTATTCTAGCATACCACTCTTGCAGAGTACGTACTCAAACATTACTCAAGATGTCGAGTACATGTCTTGCGAGACCAAGGTGCTACATTATAAATGTTGTTGCACCAAGAGATGGGACGACAGTCATTCATACTTTCTGGATGATTTTTTTTAGGCACCAAGCAAATGTATGTTTGATTCATTTCCTTGAGCATATTTGAGGAAGCAAAGAACTCTATCACAACATCCGTGAGAAGAGTTCCTGTGATGTCCCAAGTACTTTGAAAGAAAAGTACCATGAAATTATCCTGCCTAGGAAATTTCGAAGATGCATATTGAAGAGAATCGTTTTAACATCTTTAGTAGCAATAGGAGAAACCAGAAATTCCATGGCATCTTGATCAACCGAGCAATCAAACAATTGTAAAACATTAAGACTAGGAGTTATGGATTGATCTAAACCCATCAAATTCAGGAAGTGGTGTTTGGTAAGTTCTTGTAGTTGCTTCTGCTCAGAGATCTCTTTGCAATCACTATCATGTAGCATACTTATTCTATTGACATTCCGTCGTGCTAATAAAGATGAGTGAAAGAATTTTGAGTTAGCATCTCCATCTTTCAACCTATTCAGCCTAGACTTTTGTTTGAGAATGGAGGTTTCAAAGTTTAGAGCTTACTGATACTCCTGGAGGCAATGTTGTTCCACGGTTTTTAGAGTTGTGTTGTGTAGAGAATCATAGCACGCTTTCTGAGCTTGTGAAAGCTTGTCCTTAAGGGATGAGAAGGACCGGTGCCGACTAGCCAAGAATCCTTTTAAGTGCAAACTTCACCAACTTGAGTTTTTGCATAAACTGGAATGATTTGCATCCAACAATTTCAGTACTCCAACAACTTTCAAACAGTTCTGTAAATCCCGCCATTTAAGTTAAGCCATTGAAAATTTGAAAAGGAGCACTTGCCAATCTGTTGTCAGTCATACTTTTTAATAACATATAAGAGTGATTTGAAGATAAGTTTTTGCCAAAATGTACAAGAGAGTTAGGATAGTATTGCATCCATAATGAGTTTATCGAATTTTTTTCGAAAAAAGCAGGTTTTCCTGCTGGTTGTTTGACCAAGTATTAGGGGACTTCCCCTACTTATGTCAGTCCTTGTGTGGAACATTAGGGGGTTAAACAATCCTCAGAAAAAATCACTAGTGAAGGAGCTAGTGAGGAATACAAAGCCTTATTTTTTTAGGCCTTCTTGAAACCAAAATAAAGGACCCTCTCTTCTTTGTTGGGTCCAAGTTTTTGGGTGCTCATTGGCGGCTTGTTTCCAATCATAGATCATACTTCAATGGCAGAATTATTTGCCTTTATAACATATAAATGATCGGGTTCAAGCCATGCAACAATCTGATCAGTTTATTCATTTCCATTGTCAGCTCTGTTTTTAAACCCAGACCGGACCGACCGGTCCGACCGGTTACCGGTCGGTGGTCCGGTCCGGTTTATCCCTCAAAACCGGCTATAAATTGACCAAGTCTGAATAGGTCAAAATCGGTCGGACCGGTCCAACTATTTTTTTATTTTTATTTTTTAAAATATTTGTAATATTATATATAATTAAATATAATTATTGCATAATTATTACGTCACCCGGTTCGATCGGTGGTTGAACCGGTCAAACCGGTGACCAGTAAGGCCACTGGTTCGATGATCGGTCCGGATTTCAGAACATTAATTGCCAGTTTCAAGGTAGTTCAGCTGAATTTCAGATTTCTCTTGTATATGCTTCCGATTTTGGCTTCCAAAGGGCTAAGTTATAGGAGGATTTAACAACTCGGCAGCTTATGGTTTCTAATCCTTGGCTTCTTGTGGAGATTTCAATTGTTCTTTGTCTTCGGATGAAATTGAGAGAGGCTGGTGGCTTAATCTTGGTCTAACAAAGGAGTTGTCTAATTTTCCAGCTCGGATGGACTCGGAGGATCTTCCTTATACCGGACAGCGCTCGGCCTAAAGTTGGCAATTATTAAATGTTAATGGACATAGGCTTTTGCCTTGGCCGTGCTACTGTTTTGTTTTGACTTCCATATATGTCACTGCTTTTCATTTGATAAATCCGTCTTTTGTTTTGACAATGTGTAGATTTTTCAGGGTCATATTATTTTGCCAAGCAAATAAACAGATTGAAAATAAGTTGAATATAAAATTATAGTTAAGTGTAGATTTTTCAGGGTCATATTATTTTGCCAAGCAAATAAACAGATTGAAAATAAGTTGAATATAAAATTATAGTTAAGCGATAGGAATCATACATTACATTTACACGACTGAAGATTGAACAGGAAGAAACCATTTTCCATTTGCTAAATCAATAGAAAATGTTAAAACGTGATATACATCAACTTAAACCACATAAACTCTAGCCTAATAGAAAAATGGATTACAAGATTCATCACCATCTTGATACCCTTGATCTGAAATATCTGTTCGGTTTTGTGTCCAATGTACACGATATCCCTGGTCTCAGTGTAACCTCTAGAGCAATTATCGTATTGCTAGAGAAGGAAGTTATCTATCATATGAAACACAACATCAGCACCATCGGAATTCAACCAATAGGTCTTCACCTGAATGTGTTGAGAAGCTAAATGTGAGAAAAACACAAACTAAATGACCGTTAATTACAACTCAAAATTACTATTCGTTGAAGATGAAATACTAAGTATGCAGAAATCTTGCAGGCACCTAACATTGAGTACACGATGTGACTGCAAAGAAGCCAGTTGATTACGAGCTTAATTTTTATCTTGTAATAGACCACCACAGCAATCTGGCCGGCTTTCTACTAGATATGTCATTCTAGTAGGAAAATTTCAAACAGAAGTGTGAACAAAGTAATAGCATTCAAAACAAGTTCCTTGTTACATCACTATTTTTCTCTTCCCTCCAGGTCTTTTGATAAGGGTATCACTTATTATCTTCGTAAGTTTCCTATGACCGCTTCTTTAATCAAAGAAATGGTACATCAACGACTACATGATTATCATTTTACCAAAAAGACAGGCCATTCCTTTATAAAGCATGAAAAGACTACTGCCAGTTGCCTCATGTTTTGACAATATTAAGCAAGTTCACAAGTTAAAGACGAAGCATTATATGGTTAACAACTTCCAAACAATCAGAGACATCAACCTTATTGTTTGTTTCCCTTTCCTAAATTCGTTTTGATTAGAGCTATTTCGAGTCACTAACTCCCGGCTTGGTAAATTAAAAAAGTAATTGTCAACAAAAACAACACCAGAAGCCAATCCATCTAACCAAAATAACAACTTAATATGCCCCATTCCATTACTTAACAGACAACTGCTCTACAGAATATTTAAGATATCCCAGCCATGTCTAAATACAATTCATGCTATTACACAGAACAGAAAAACAACATAACACAAACTTGCCTGAATGGTACTATGAGCAATATACCGTTGTGTGCTTTGCTGAAAGCTAACATCTATGCGTTCCCAAGGGACTTGGGTGAGACCCTTGATCATTTCCTCTACAAAGTCAAAAAATGACGACCATGAAGTCAAGGTGTAAGAAAAGAAAAATGAACAGTGTAAGAAGATGGAAAAAATGCTGTGGATACATTATACACTATACGAATGTATGATTTGATAACACTATAGGATATGTTATACACAAAACTTATGTATGGTCTGATAACACTATAGGATACATTATACACAAAACTTACATATGGTCTGATAGATTAATAGGGTAAATTATACACAAAATGAACGTATGGTCTGATAGATTAATAGGGAACATTATGTACAAAACTTGCGTCTGATCTGATAGCTAAATTATAACAATATTATAGTTAACCAGGCTTTTTCTTTTTTCTACTTGTGTAAATATGCTTTTTATTCTTCTATTATGTATTTAATCATCATCTTTTATCCATCATATTAATTCTCCCCTCTTTGGAGGATTATGCGATCATAATTAAGGAAAAAAGAAGATGCTTGCTTGACAGGAAGATATTGAAATCCAACCATCATACTCTTTACATTCAGTTCGGAAAGGGAATGAGAGAATAAAAGGTATGCATCATGAAGAGTTGCTTTACTTTCAGTTTGGGAAGGAATGGGAGAATAAAAGGTATGCATCATGAAGAGTTGCAGTATCAAGAAGAAGACGAGTCTTACAAAATACAAAAAACAAAATTAATCAAGGAAAAAACATATCTAATCAGATATCTCAGATATAAATGTCAACCATTATCACCCGTAGGGATCATCATGACCAAAGTAACATTGAGAAAGTCTAAGAGAAGAAGCAGAGAAAATAATGATGGATAGAAGTTTGTCATACCTTCCAAATCAGTCTCTTTATCTCCAACAACTGCAGATACTTTCTCATAGTTTTTCTCTGAAATTTCTCTTTCAACATGTATAATATGTGGATATTTCTGATCTGTCGCAAGAAGATTGGCCTGGAATTAAAAGAGAAGACAGCAATAATACGGTTAAACTAGGATTCTTGATGAAAATATGAGATCATGTCCAAACAGGCAATCAGAATAGAAAGTTGGATATCACTGTCAGAAAACCTTGGGAAGTTCTTGTTGTCGTCTGATTGAAGATGTCCTCCAGCCAACCATATCTTCATCCAACTAAAGGAAAATACATTGGAAAATGTGATGGATACAATTAAGATCTATGAGAAAAAATGCACATATTTAAAAATGTGAATGCAAAGGACAAAAGGATACGATCATAATTTGCATTTGCATATGCCACACGGCGCTTGAAAGCACGTAAAGCTGATCTACACAGTTGAAAAAAAAACATATTATCTACCAGAAGTTAAACTTTCGGCCAACTAAATAATAGTAGATGATTAATACTAACATGAAACGTAGTTCATCAGAGTCATTAACCATTTGAAGCAGAAGTGGAGGTTTTCCACCATCACTGTCAGTGAGGAAGAGATGCTTTCCGGTCCTCCCAACTAATAAGTGTGCTGTCTGGGATGCTCTTCTCTCAAGAAAAGGAAGACCACAGAGGAATGGGAGCTGTAGAATCAAATGCAAACAAAAATCTCTAAGTTTATGGTCAAATTTGAAAATTTCTCATTAGCCATATAACATAACCACCAAGCAGAAAAGAAAGTAAAAAAATCTAAATGTTCAGAAGGATCATTTTCACAACACAATAGCAACTACAATTAATCAATTAAAACTTTCTTAGTCTTCTGTTAAGGAAATTAATCAGGAATATAACACAAATTCATAAGTACACAGACGAAAGAAACAAAGAAAAAGCAATGAAATGTGAAGAATACATCAAGCTTATGACAATTGAAGCTCGTGGAAGCATTGCTCAGTTGACCTGTTTATGTCCCTTTGAGCCAAGATGTGGTGTTGCAAAAGTTATAAAGTTCATGGGTTCCAGTCCTCCAATTCTAGCATCGTTAGGCTGGCCAAGGTACTGCACTGAGTTCACAAGATCTTCACCAATGGAACTCCCAGACAGACTTGCAATATTGAGTTTTGGTGGATGTTCATAGAGTCTTGCAACAGCATATCTTGCTACAAGGCCACCTAATGAATGAGCAACGAAGGAGATCTTCCGTACTTCAGGCCTACGTCTGATAACTGCCAATACCTGCAACAGACATGAAATCTACTTTTTTTTAAGATTGCCCACAGCCACTTCCTGAAGACAAAAGGAACACATAGCAAATAGAACGCAACAATTGGAGCATCCCCAGGAGAAAAGTAGCCATACCTCTTGAGCTAACCTTTCACCCATCAAATCAACACCATCAAATGTTAGTTTCGAGAAGTTGCATTCACTGCCTGCATTAAAGATATTAAGGGTGGCAACATCATTCACAAATGAAATTTCCTAACGAGGGTACACTGGAAGAACATATATACATTCATGCTTCTCTGTGTATGTAGCCGTCTGTTTAGTCATGGCCAGTCACAAGTTAACAGTAAACAACAATGCAAGAACCCTGACAATCATTTTAAAGCACCATGAACATCAAAAGAGGTTTAGAATTCTCTAAATGGAGATAAGATGTCATTTATGCATGAAGCATGGCATTGTAATGCATCTCCAATAAAGCCTTTTTCTTTTCTTTTTTTTTTTTGTATTGCGGATTCTCCGAAAGAAAGTTTTACAGACGTAATATCTATATGATCAAGAAAGGGGAAATTCATTGTCAACAGGATGCAAAGCAATTTACAATTTACTGAAATGTTAGATAACTATGTTGCATCACAGCTAATTAACAGGAACTGAAGCATACGGTGCACAATCACTTTGTCAGGAAGTCTCTTCACAAACTGCTCTGCAGCGTATCTCCAATCGGCAGAACTGCACACAGAAGTTTCTATTTATCGTTTTGTTTGTTGCAATTAAAAAACACACTAATTTAAGACATTTGTACGCAGAGCAAAAATCCATGGAAATCAAAAAAAATTTGACAAATCAACTCAAACCTATAGATTATACAGTAAGGAAACTCCGAGGCTCCAGAGAAACCAGTGCTTTGATTTTTGATAGGATTGGACTAATCATGTCTCTTTGGTTTTTGCCCAAAGCATTGACGTAAAAAGATTTTTCAATAAAAAGATCAGAAATCCTTTAATTAATTACGTCTACCAATGCGACATTAAGCATCTCAATAGACTTAAATGTTTGGAGTAAGTTCCAAAGGCAAGACACTTTGGCCTAAATTCATATAGAATCTCTATTACAACCTATATTGATCGCACAAGAATATAACTTTTCAAGAACTAGAATTGATTTTCACTTTGGAATTTGACCTAAAAGCCTCACAATTCCAAACCAAGCAACCAAATACATTACTTAGTCAAACTCCAAAGACTTCAATTCCAAACACAACCACAATGAAACCTAAAATCACCAACCCTATCTCAACTCGTTACCTGCCAACAAGTCCATTAACCATGACAACAAGATGCTCCGGCGAAACTTTCCCCTGGGCAGCGGACGCGTCAAGCACATCCTCGCCGCCGCTGTCTGTTTCAATCTCCACACCTCTCATACTCCTTTCCTTGAAGCAGCCGCCACCGCGGCGGCTCCCCACTCTCTTCAACCACTCCATGATTTTCCGATCGGTCACCACTACCGTACCACCGCCACCGTGAAAAGCAAGCCTCGATCCAAACCGCGAAGTGAAACGTTCAAGGAGGCGGGAACAAGGCGGAGTTGGGTTGAGAATCGTTGGGTTCTTGGGAAAGGAGGGAGTGTAACCGACCGCCACCATAAGTACGCGAAGAATCGAAAATCATCTAATTAGAGATAAATGTGAACCCAAACATCGACTTTTTTGGTGCTTTTTTAACAGTCTGGTTTCCTTAATTACACATGTTTTTGAGGTAATCTCTTTTTGGATTGTTTCATTTTCCAACAGGGACTGGTCAATTTCATCTATTCTACATGTTTAATATATGTCCGGGCAATAAATAATAGCTTTATAGGAGAAGGTACGGCAATGGTGGCCGTTTGACTTTTTTCTAAGACTGCATGTGAGATGACTCTAAAATCTAATCGGGTTTGCATTGGATGATCTAAATTTGCGAGTTTGACTCATTTAAAATAATATTATTTTGAAGTATGAATTTGAATTTACATTAATTTTAAAACTTAAATTTTATTTTAAATTTTAAATTTTAAATTTGACACGTTAATTTTAAATTAAAGCATTTTATATAAGGTTAACCCAAATCAAATTAAATTACTCCTTAATAAATTATTATTTTTATTTTATTTTTGTAATTTGAAATTTTAAAATATTTAGAATAAAATTTTCATTAAAAGTAGAAATAAAACACATATAATATGATGAACTAATCAAAAGTTAATTCAGTTTTAAATTGAATCTAAACTAATTAAAATTGGCTCAAAATAAAACTTTAGCCCATTATCAGCAATATTTAATTGATAAATATATAAGTTGTATTTTATTTTATATTTATAAAAGGTAAAATTTATAAAATAAATTCAAAATTTAGGTCAAATGGAGTTGTTGGACTTGGACAGTTTAGTTTTAGGATTCTACTATATTTCAAATATTATAATGTCTTGGTGGATTGATTGAATGGTACTCTCGTGGTTTTTGTCAATGCATGATATTGCTTAAAGGCACGTTTTCATTGCCGTTCGCAAGGTTTTATTGGATTTGGTGGTTCTAAATTATCTTTTTGAAATGGTTTAAGTCACGAGAGTCTTTTTAAGTTTGAATTCATATAAAAAATTATATAATTTTGTTAGCGATTTATTTGTATTTAACATTTATAACAAAATATTATTTTAATGATTTTCATAATCGTAGTACTACTTATCAATGTAGAAAAATGTAAACAATATTCAATATAAAGATTATTAAAATAATAATTCTTTATTTTTTAAAAATATTTCGTTATACAAACAAAGAAATATTAACTTTAGGCTCGATTTATCTAATAACTATTCATATGATTTCCAGGTTTTCGTTCTGTGTCGAATTTCGTAAAATAAATAGAATATAAGAAATAAATCTACCCCTAGTAAGGTGAATCCTCCAGCATTTGACATTACCCTATGCACGTGGTTTCCTTTTACAACCTCTGTAAGTTGTTCTCAGCATTACACTACAACATTACAGACCATTGACCATAAAATTTTTTATAGCTATTTACAAATTGTTGCTAAAAATAAGCTTTTGATGATGAATTGGCTAGAGAAAGTTAACTTATTTGCAATGTTTTGTGTAATTGTCTCTACAGAAATATATTTTAAGACGATTTTCTTTGATCGTCCTAAAAGGGTTAACATTTAGTGAAGTCTTGTTGAATTCGCCACTAATGTTGGAGCCTTTTGTGACTATTGTCGTTAATCGTCGCTAAAAGTTGAAATTTCGTCTCCAAAAGTTAAGATTTTATATCTTATGTTTTTCTTTATGGAATTTTAATGAATTTTGTGTATGATAGTAGTCTTAAAATAATAATGTTGAAAAGATAAATTATTAATGATATGTGTGCTTAATAACCTTAAAATTAATTATAATTAATATTTATATGATTTTTCATATATTTTCACTTGCCTTCTTTATATTTATGTTTAAATTATATAAATTTATTTATATCTATAAAATTATACATAAATGATTATTCAATAATTGCTATTGTACATATTATTGTACCTCCATTCATACAAAAGAATGGAGCACCTAAAGTCCTAACTTAGTTAATTCTTATTAGTTAAGCTCTCTACTTTTTTAATGTTAGTTTACTTTAGGTAATTCATTTTTTGATTTGATCATCTAAATAAAGTGTAGCAATGAGAGTTAGCAGTTTATGAGTACTTGTAGGATCAACATTCAATTCCTTTATAAGTGCTTCGCTTTACAACTTGTTGCAATTAGTGCACTTGTTAGCATGTCTTCGTACATATTTTATTTGATCAAGATTTTGATATAGTTTGTCTTTGAAATAAATATTGGCAAAATAGAGAGTTTTAGAGTGACCAAAATAGAACTTCGATATAAGTAAAAGTGTGATTCCCATTATAATAATTTATGATAAGAGTTTTCTTTATTTTAAAACCTTGAGATGTATTATAGGCATTTTATCCATTTCCCAAGACGTAAGACTTAACTCTAGGCTTTTTTTGTTTCTTTTTAAAGTACTGAGATTCACTCCAAGCATATAAATTTCATATAGTTATATGCATTTCTACATTTTAAGTCCTAGGACTCAACTCTACGAACAAGTATATTATATTAAATATGAAATTGTCTTTTTCACAAACTTTGTTTTGTGTTTAAGCGTCGATAATAGTCTAATCTCGTGTTTCTTCTTTGTATTATACGGTTGTTCATCTATTTAGGTAAATCGTCTAAGTAATGTCTACCGTATGTTTTATTTTAATAATATGAGTGTTTGTGTTTGTGTTTTGTGTTTTGTGTTTTGTGTTTTGTGTGAATACAAAAGAAATCTTAGAAAAATGTTGTTATTTGGAATATTCTTTAAATCATTGATGAGTTTCTATATTCCGCTTTAATAGTTCAAGTATTTATGTTTGGGTTTTATTTGAATTATTGTCATGACTGAATTGTATTGCCTTCAACATGCCAAGCAGTTGAAGGAAGACAACTTACTAAAAAATGTTCTGGACAAAGTTTCATAATTTTTCAATTTATTTAATTATATGCATTTTTGTTTTATTGATTTAAAGTTTAATTTCACTTTTACTTGTTCACAGATGAAGCTCGATATTGTCGATATCAACAACCCTAAAGTTTCAAGCTGTGTGACTTACTGTTGAAACAAAGGGTCAGGGATCATCGTTATCGACTACACAAGTACTACAAATCTTTTCCTACTTATAAGGAGACAAGAAGACATGTTCTCGAACGAATGTCTTCAGAAAATTGGAGTCAAATGTGTGATTATTTGACCTTTGCGAACATTGAGATTTGTTTTCTTTTCTTCACATTTGCTTTCATTAATCTTGTTACACAATTTAATGATTATTTCTTTTGTTTATTAAAAAAAGTGTGAGAAATTCAAGATTAACAGAGGAAAAATGAAAACTTCTCACAACTAAGGTTCCAAATCATTTGTTATTTGTTTAGAAGTTATAATTATATTAGTAAAAACAATATTATTTATTATTTTTCAATTTTTTTCATAAAACAAAGTGAGAAGGAAAAACATGGAAAAAAATATGATAGAATCACACTACAAACTCACTCACTATGAGGAAAGTCAAGGTTGGATGTGTAGAAGAAGTGCAAAATAATTATATAACTATAAAATTTTATTTAAATTTTAAGTTTATTTATTTAATTAGTACTAACTAATAATATTTGAATTGAATATTGGTTTTGTTTTTTAAATTTTTGAATGAGATGCTGGAATTGTTGTAAAGATCATTGTCTAACTAAAATGAGCCAAATTTAAATAACATTTGTAACAACATGCTTGGTACAAGATCCGGCTATATCAAAGGTCTTGGGTTTGGTCTTAAACCAACTGTTTCATCTTCATCATGACCAGCACATGTTGATTGTCTTGAAAGGAAGAACTTGTCCACTACAAGGAAGATGGTAATAGCGACGAAACAATACCGACGGAATGCAAACCGTTGGAAATATCAACCGAAAAAACGTAACCGTCGCAGATATTGCTCGTGCGTGAAACATTTTACAACCGAAAACCATTCGGTTGGTGAATTTGGTGAAATATGTTCCGACGCGCCATTTCCGTCGGTGAAGGCGTCGATGAAATACGCGTCTTTCACATAAGGTAAACGACGTCGTTTTGGTTTTAATGTAGGGCTGCGTCTGCTCCTTCCTCCTCCTCTTCCCGCAGACGCAACTCCTTCCTTCCTCTTCCTCTCGATTCTTCGGTCTTCTTCCTGGTTGCTGCCCGCCACTTCCTCTTCCGTCGGTCGCCGCTTGCTGGTCATCGTTCGCCGCACGCCACCATCGCTCCTCCTCCTCTTCCCGCAGACGCAGCCCCTTCCTTCCTCTTCCTCTCAATTCTTCGGTCTTCTTCCTCGTTGCTGCCCGCCGCTTCCTCTTCTGCCGGTCGCCGCTTGCTGGTCGTTGTTCGCCGCACGCCACCGTCGCTCCTCCTCCTCCTCTCCGACAGCTTGGTAAGTTCTCCTCCCTCCCCTCTTTAATTTCTCCGATGTTTGTCAACGGGAATCTTAAAGCTTTTTTAGTTTTTATATGAAAATTATTGCTGTAATTATATGTAAATTACTTCTCTTATATGCATCTGTAAATTATTGTTGTAATTATATGTAAATTATTGGTGTTATATGCATATGTAAATTGTATGTAAATTATTGCTGTAATTTTATGTAAATTATTGCTCTTATATGCATCTCATAAATTATATGCAAATTATTGCTGCAATTATATGTAAATTATTGGCCTTATATGCATTTATAAATTATATGTAAATTATTGCTATTATTATTGCTCTTATATGCATCTATAAATTATATGTAAATTATTGCTCTTCAAATGCTTTTAAAGAAAATGAAATATTTGAATAAGAAAATTAAGATTTTGTGTACTACATTGCCAAAACTTTCTTTAGTATTTGATGATGATGATTTAATTCTTAAAACTAATACTTCGATTATGTATGAAGTGAGTATTAAAAAGATAGATTATGATGATTCTAATATAAAAAGATATATCAAATATGATTCTTTTATAAAAATATTAGTAAAATAAGTTTAACCATAAAGGGCCTTTTCAATTAAATTCAAACTATTACTATCTTATAAAACAAACTTGTGTACCACATCTTATGCATGTTAAATATAATGTTATTGTCAAACATTTATTTATACAAATTCTTACTATTAACACTTAGTTACAATTGAAAATGGATCTTTCAATACAATACATGTATATTAAATCATAATCCAAACAAAATTCTTACTATTACAAGTAATATAAAGTTTCTTATTTAATTCATTTTTTAGATTAGAGATGTATTATCATATATAAGTTTTTAAGCCATGTTATAGACTATTAACTATTTTGTTAGAATAAATATCAATAAAAATCATTACATAAAATCTCAAAAGTAATCTAAAATTCTAGAGTTAAATTATAATCAATACAAATGCTAATGAAAATAAAAAATATAGCGAAAATAAAAAGCTTCTAACATAAAATTTATTAATATTATGACTTTGGACTATACTTGAGTTAACTCAAACACAAATCATAAAAGTAAAACTAAGTTATTAATATGAAGGAATTATACAAGTCTAAGATAAAATATAATTTTAAGTCACTAAGAATTAAAAGTGAAGATATGATAATGTCCATATTACAATCAAGTAATTTACATTAACAATTTTAATGAAAAACATTTCACGATTCATTTGTTAAATTTTGTAAATTATTATTGTTTTCTATATTGCTTATATGAAGAGATACTACAAATTTATACCTAGTTGAAGAAGAAGAGAAATATATATAATATAAAAACAAATGAGAGCTAAATTGTAAATAGTTCAGATGTTTATCACTAAAGTATGGGGAATATTTTGCACATGTTATCAGCGCCCAACCCCCAACCAATAATTCTACTAAAACATCTAAGGGACATAAAGCTAGTATAGGCCTATGTAATTGGTGGTTAATGATTAAATAAATTGATTGATTGATAATTACAAATTTAACATTAAAACACAAAATGTTCTTACAATATACCAATCTTTTTAGGTATTAAAAATGGGAATCAAATTAAATGTGAATTCTATAGTTAGAATATTGTTAAATTGTTTTTAGAATAATATGTGATAAATAAAGATAAGTCCAAAATATCTTTTTAAAGATTCTTCTAATAACTTAAATTATTTTAGTAGATATTACAATGAGTTAATTTTATTTACATATTAGTAGTTTTTTAAATATTTCTACACCTTCTAAATAATTATTTATTTTTCTAATAGTTATAATCTAAGACTATAAAAGAGAAGGGAATCAAACATCAATATAAATTACATAGGTTTGTAACTGAGGAAAACATGAAGAGGGGTTTGGATAGTTTGTAAAAGATTCAAGTCAAGTTGAAGAATTGTAGTTATAAAATATAACCAGTGTCAAAATCGAAAACAAAACATTGTTAGTCTTTTGTTATATGCACTAGAGTTCTATATATAACCAACACAAGACTCGTGTTTGATTTACGCATTGAAAGTTCTAAAACAAAATTAGTATTGATATTGGCTAAGACAAGTGCCATATATGTACTTTAATTAGTTAGAGTTTTATTATTTTAAAGACATTATATTATTTTAGGACTAGTATTTGATTAGTTTTAAATTTCAAGCTTATGTCTAAATAGGGATTTATCATTTTAAAAGTCATTTGTTTCTAATTATAATCTATTAACATTGTCATCTCCTTATAGGACTCTAGTTCTTAGGATTTCCATGTTTTAGGGTTTTATGCCTATATAAGGCTATCTCATTAATGTAATTTATATATTGTCATTATTATTATTTAATAATAACCTTTGGATAGTTTTGTTCATCCTTATTCACAGAGAAATCCTTAATTTAAGTCCTATGTTAACTATAGATCTTAAGTAGCTTGCTAGTAGCAATCAACCTTAGAATCTTATCACTCACAAATCTCATCTTTTATATAATATGGCAATTCATATCCTTATTTATGAATTTTGTGTTAGATAAGTCCTATTAGTAAAGGTCATTTCACAATTTAGTATCGAGCACATGTCTATATTCGGGTTTGATCTTAGTATGATTGTTTATTTTTTGTTTCTTTGTTGCTAACATTTAATATTCATTCTTGTTCTCGTCAAAGTTTTGTTGAGAATACATTATTCTTAAGTTATGTTCCTTATTTCTTACATTTAAAGTTAATAAAAATATTATTTTGGGTTCTTGTTTCATGTTTTCATGATTTTATAAGTTAGTAAAATTCTTATTTGTGAGTTATCTTGTTTTTCCTATTATTTAATTATTCTTATTTAGTTCAATTTGGTTATATCAAAATCAATTTTATATTTATAAGAAAGAAAGATTCAAATACTTACTTAGAATGAAAGCAGCTGGTGATACTAATCTTGGATTACTATAATTTTATAGAAGAAAAGATGGCAAAGCTGGCTACTATAAATTTTTATAGTTATGATGTGGATTGGTGGGATCAACAAGTTCTTATTATGAGGAGGAATTGAGAGCCAGTAATAAGATAATGTAAGGAGATCAAGTTGGTGATTGAAAAGTGATTTATTTCATATGTCAGGAGAATTTCTTGAATAAGTCGTGTCTATGCTTATACATTTCAAGTAGCTTACTTCATTCTTTTAATTGATATTTAGCTTATTTGAAAGGATCAGTTGCCCTTATTTCATATATTAGTTGCATCATCTTCAGAGTTGAGTGTATTGTTATTCAAATGTTTAATAAAATTTACATATGTTATGGGATAAAATAATTAGTATATCAATTAAGGTGAGTGCGTATGCTTTTGTTAGTGGTCTCTGGGTCCTGATGAATGAGCTTGTATGTGAACTTGTCATAGTATGTTGCTTTGTGGGTATTATTGATGTCTTGCAATGTGTGAAACTTGACAGCACACATGTTGTATGGAGATTGAATTTGCGATGTGATTACTGGTTGAGATAAATGTGTTTTCCTTTTGCAGGGGGACCCTTATTGTTTAAGGGGGTGTCCGAATTATACGAGAAATGCTGCCGAAATTTCAATAGGACTTACATTGATGAAAATGATTTAGGATATTAGTTGATTGTTTAATTTTGTGAGGATGATAAATGTCATGCGTTGAGTATGACATGTTCCTGACTTTGTAATTGATGTCTTACACGCTGTGATATGACGATTGCGGTATAACAGTTCGTTTCCGTAATAATGCATACATGACGAACCGTCCTCCATGTAATTGTTGCACGGACCTTAATGAATTTGATCCTTAATTTGATGGATGCTTTGTTAAATAGATTTCTATTAACTTGTAATATAGACATAATTTTATATGCATATGTGAAATTGTATATGTACAACGAATTGATGAGAATAGGTTAATTATTTGAGGATGATAAATGTCATTCCTTTAGTATAACATATCATGCCTTGCGTAAAAGTTATTAGAAAATAAGGTATGAAGAAATAATTATGTTGGATTTCATTGCAGCTCTATCATCTTCATCGGATGTGACATTGTGCATCAGGAACATTTCTCGGCATTTGAATTAAGGTCAGTGCCTATGTATTAGTTACTAATTTTATCGTTTGATGGAAGAAAGTTTGTTTCAATTGTTAATGACCAGCAAGTGAAATCAAAGCACTTCACAATTTGCTTATTATAGTCTTTTACTTTTACCAATATGTACATAGGATAACACCACTTGACATGTTAGGTTGGTTCCGTCTGGACCAATTTCAAGAAATATGACTTCCTCGTTCAAGCAAAGAATTGAACCAGAGGGTTATGTATGGAAAAATTTAGCTGACACCACAAAGCAATTATAATTTCAGGTGTTTGAGGTACAAATCATAGTTATTTTCTGGTTACATTGCTTTATATTCATAATGTTCAAACAACATTTTAACATTTTGTTATTCTTACTCATCTTATTTCAGAAAGAATTTTACTAGGATTCTTGTTTCGACGCCATCATGTATAGACAATGGGAAAAGAAAGCTCACATACGTTATCGCGATTTAATCAATCAAATACGCAAGGTTGATGCACGACCGCGTTATATTTCGGAGGGAATTTGGACTCATTAGACTGAATATTGGACATCACCTGCGGCAATGTCCATATCAGAGCGTAATTTCGCCAACAGACGTGGAGGGCCCGGAGGTGCGAGTCTTGCAATGTATACGGGAGGGTCAATTACCCACTACAAGCATGCACATAGACTAGTAAGTTTCTACTTTCTCACACCAATTTGACATATATTTTGCTTCGCTTTATTGAACATAGTGACCATGATATAAATGTCTGGTGTCATATATAACTGTGTGAAGTTGTTTTGTTGTTGAACAGGGGGCAAATATCATATATACAGAGGAAACTCTGCCGAAATTTTTTAAAATTCTAGTTAACATCTGACAATTTAAGTTATACGTGTAGGAAAAGACATTGGGCACAAAGCCTACACCTATCCAGGTATTTTTGCACACCCACACGAAGAAACATGATGGTGTCACCTTCATCAACACTCGATGTAGAGAAGTGAATGTAAGTGAAATTCACATATTTTAATAATTTCTTAACAATTATACCTTATTCACTAATGTAAATATTGTTTCCTAATAGGATCAAATACAAGAAAATATTCAGCGACAATCTCAGGAGGAACAATCTGTAGACGAGACTCAGACATATCTTGATGTCGTGGGTGGTAGGAACCGTCGTGGAAGAATATTCGGCCTGGGCTCATGTGCAAACACCTGTTATTCGCTCTCTTCCCTTTCTAGTACAGCAGCATCTACTCGGCCATCGCAATCTCATGATGTATCAGAACTCCGGGCCACAGTGGACTCATTGAAGGAGCAGCTAGTTAATCAAAGTGAGTAGCTGGTTACTCAACATCACCAGCATATGGAGGACATAGCTAAGGTGATGGAGGAGATTAGTCTGCAGATGAGAGAACAACTGAGAGCAGAGATGAGTCAACAATTGAGGCAGGAGATGAGGACGGAGCTGGAGCAAGTTGCAAAGATCAGAGAGTCGCTGGAGCAGATGGAGCAGGCAGCAAAGATGAGAGAGGAGAAGGCTAAGCTTAGGCAGGAGATGGAGCAGATGACCAAGGAGAAAGAGCACGCGGAGGAGATGACTAAGCTTAGGCAGGAGATGGGAATGTTAAAGAGGGGGGGACACAATTCAGAGCATTCATGATTATCACGACATTAGCATAACATTGTCATTTGTTTTCAATTAAAAAACATAAGATATTTGTTCATTCTTATTTTTTAATTATTAAATTAAATTCTTTATATGTTTTATTATTTATTAATTTTCTCATTATTCAAACTATATATACAAATTGATATATTATGAACAAATAATCTAACGCATAGCAAATAAATAAAGTATATATATAATATAACATTATTATAACAAAAACATCAAAAAATACTATTATTTATTATCGACAGAAATTTGTCCGTCGGAAACTGAGGTATTTACCGACTGTTAATTATTCCGTCGGTAAAATTCGTTCAAAACACTTTCGCCTCACCGACGGAGAAAACGACCGTAGCAAAATTTCTCCGACGGAATCTTATTGCCCGTTCCGTCGTTAAATAAATACCGACAACAAACTTCCGTCGTAAATGTGCGACGAAAAATTTCGGTCGGTAAATTTAGCTGCGGGATGTTCACCGACCGATTTTTTGGGCCACTAAATTTCGTCGGTGATTACATTCACTGACAAAAATCTGATATTTATTGATGGTAATTTTCGTCGGTAAAACGCAGATTTCTTGTTGTGGTCCCTTAAAGCTAAATTAGAATGTAATCAATACAAGTTAGAATGTAGTGAACAAAAGTTTATCAAGATTGAAAAGATGGTCAAACAAATACTTGAGTCAAATAATGTAAATAGTAGTGACGATGAAAATGAGTTTTAGAATTTTTTTTATTTGAAATGGATGAACCTGCAGTCGTTATCTTTTGAATGTGTACTAGGTAAACTTTTGAATTAATGCAATAGTTTGCAAATCATGCTAATCAGGTACTCCGATAGCTTGCAAATCACGCTAACCAGATACTCCGCATTAGTGCCTGTAAGGTTCAGCTTTTGGAGACTCTAAAATCACTTTTTTCCACCGCAAAAGCTGTTTTCAGGAAAAAATGGGTGTTTGGCTGCAAACTTTAAAAGCACTTTTTAAGTAGAAATAGCTTTTGAAAAAGCTAAAATACAGCTTTTTTAAAAGCTAAAATTTGGAAACTTTTCGAAAAGCCCAAATTTCAAATTTTTTCAGAAGTTTTTTTTATGTTATAGAAATAAAATATTTTAAAATATAAATCAAATAAAATAGAATAAATTTTAATATAATAAATTTTATTAAATAATTAATAATAAATTTTATATAATTAATAATAAAATAATAAAATAATAAAATTTTATTAATGAGAATAGAAAATATATATAAAAATGGATTCTTTAATTGTTTAATGTTTAGTCACTTACGTAAATAAAACTTGAAATAACGTCTTTCTCCTTTTGACAAAACCAAATGACTGTTTTGTTTCTTACCTTCATCGACCTCTTATCTTCTCAGATTGGTTCTTCTTTTTATTTTTATTTGTCTCCTAAAATTTTATTTTTCTCTATTGAAGGCAGATGTCGAACGTTTGTCTTCAACGAAAACTTCGAACGTTTGCATTAAAAACGTAGGCGTCGACATGCAGACGTCGACGTCTGCACGCAGACCTTCATCTGCGTATTTTTGAACAAAGACGTTCAACGTCTGTGTTGTTGACGCAGACGTTCGACTGTTCATAAACACGTAGACCTTAGACCTGTCTCCTTACTTTCTTTTTTAGAACGAAAAAACTTGTTGGCAATTTTTGCTTTAATTAGCTTTTAATTGAGTAATAGTCCACAAACACACATAATTAGAAATGAGACATCTCTTTAAATTATTTCTTACAAGATGATTATCAAAAATTTCCTACAATATAATACTTGGCATATTGTTTAATACACTTTAAAATTTATTTAGCATAAATAATTTTATTATAAAATAAAATATAGTTAAAATTAATAAAAGTGCTTTTTATTTTTATGTTGCCAAACAGTCTACTGAATGAAGCTCTTTTTAAAAAGCTTTTTTTTTAATTGACAGCCAAACAGTTAACTGGCTTTTAAAAAAAAGCTCTTCTCAGAAAAGTTCTACTGACAAAAGCTCTACTGATAAAAGCTCAACCAAGCAGGCCCTAAGTAAATCCTATATGATAGGCTTGATCGAGAGAGCGTAAGTAGGCATATTTAAACACAAAACTTTTTGGCCCCATACTCTCCACTCCACTAATTTGACCACCTCCTAGGGGCGAGTCTTAAATTGTACATAACTAGTTTTGTTAACGTTTGTAATTAACATGTAATCATATTTTATTATTTATATAACATGCTTCTAATTTTTAATTATTTTTAATTATGCTTTCATATAATAAATTATAAAACAAAAATTTAAATATTACATACAATGACAATAACATGAATTAAAAGAGTCACTAATAATTATAATGAACATGATAAAATTTTTAGTAATAGTGTTTATTAAAAATTAAAATGTAACTAAAAAGATTTTTCCACGTTTTTAAAATTGTTATCAAAATTTTTAGTTATGTTGTAAAAATGTCACCAATAACTTTTGGTTATGTTTTTAAAACGTTAAAAAAGCTATAACTACTATATCATCACTAATAATTTTAGTGACGATTTGTCTGTTCTTCACTAAATATTATTTCTACATTTATAATAATGTAGCTAATAATATTTAACTACAAAACCTAAGCATTTCAAAATATTATTAACGTGTATTTACCGTATCGTCACGGATATCTTTTAGCTACGTATTCTGTTCATAGCAAAAAACTAAAATATTATCAGTATCGAATTACCTTCTGTTGTAGTATTACTTAGTTAACTAGAGGCCGTTGTTGATGATTGAAGGAAACATGACGAGTTTATTGTTTCTTCCAACCGTATCAACTAACAAACAATCTTGAAATTCTTTTGTGTGTCAGGTTGCAGTTCCAAGACCATATGATGACGATGAAACATGAGAAATACAAGTAGGCTCACGGTACTAGTCCTGCCACGCGTCCGTTAAAATTTTCTAGAACCAACCACCGTGGTGGCAGTGGACACCACTGTCTGGTAATACAAACAACATAGTATCACGGGCACAACATAAACCCAGCTCACGAGAGTCTGTCTGCTATGTTGATAGATTTTGCCAAGCAATTCAACGAATAACTTCTTGAAGAACACTATCCAGCTTCCAGTTCACACCACTCAAGTCATTACTCAATACATAGTACAGTACAGCAATGATTGGACTTCATAACTCACACTCCATATCTGCGTCTTCTATTTTGTTTTTCTGGCTGTAGATAATAGTGTCTTCCTGAAGTCAATATAAATGAATGTAGCGCCACAACAAATTTAGTGCGACACACATGATGATGATGAATATGAAGCAACACCTTCCGCTTCTTTCTATTTCTATTCTCTTCTTCATCATCTTCTCAACCAACATACTATTGACCACCGGCCAATCATTTCCATCGAATGGAAAACCACCAGAAAACGAGACCATATACAAGATTTCAAAGCAACTCTGCTGGGGTTGCATTGGAGAGTCACTACAGTTTTTGTATGCTCATAACTTGGTGAGAGCAGCCAAGTGGGAGCTACCTCTGTTGTGGGATTTTCAGCTGGAGAGGTACGCAAGGTGGTGGGCTGGTAAAAGGAAAGCAGATTGCGAACTTAAACACTCATTCCCTGAAGATGACTTCAAGCTTGGAGAGAACATATATTGGGGCAGTGGTTCTTCTTGGACGCCGACTGATGCAGTCGGAACCTGGGCTGGTGAAGAGAAGTACTACCACTATCCGACGAACGAATGCGACGAGGGACAAATGTGCGGGCACTATACGCAAATAGTGTGGAAGACAACGAGGAGAATTGGCTGTGCTCGTGTAGTTTGTGACGACGGTGACGTGTTTATGACTTGTAACTATGATCCTCCTGGGAATTACGTTGGTGAAAAGCCTTACTGATGATAGGTAGTGCTTACCGGATTTGATCAGGAGCCCTCTGAGATTAGTTTGTCTTATGGATTGTACGCATATAACGAATCGTGTTAATCATGTTACCAATAAAAATCTTTATGTATTTTAGGTACAGCTATATATTTATGCATAATCAGGCCTAGTAGTTCACTATAATTCTGCGTTGGCTTTCTCCAACTGATCTTTTATTTTTTGAACCATGGTTGTTAATAAGCTTTCTGTCTCGAAAATATGCGTTCTCTTAGTTGCTCCCAATAGATCTCCTGTACAGATTCTTAAAAACCTCAAAACATCTGAGAGTAAAATGACCAACATGCTGCGGATTCAAGACTTAAGTTAAAATGTTTGTTATTTTAAGAGTAAGGACACAATCCAAAGAATACATGAAGTAAGCAACAGAAGCTCCTCACTACAGGGAACCATAAAAGAAAAACATAATTTTGCAATTCAAACACTTTCTGAAATGAAACTCTCAAGCCCAAAGAGCTTACACTGCTTGGGAATGGTTGAGGTGCAATAAAGCATATGCAGGGATAAAGAGGGAGGAGGACGAAAGTATAATAACTTAAGGCTTTTTAAGACTTTACATGGAATTTTATCTACAAAATATAGAGAAAACGAGGAAATCCAATCAAACAACGGTTGATTGGTTATATTGGTCGGAGTTCCATGTAACTTTTTAGGTACATTTTCTTTATTGAAATTAGAAGCGTCACAAGAAGCAGAAGACTATGTCAACACACACCTGATTCCAAGTTGTATAAACTGATTAAATAATCCTTATCGGGAAGAACAAACAATTTAATAAGGCCTCTCTCCAACAAAATTTCCAGGAGGATCATAGTTGCAGGTCGTGAAAGTGTCACCATCATCACAAGTTACACTTGCACATCCGACCCTTTTTGTATCCCTCCAAACAATTTGTGTGTAATGCCCGCAATCCCCGGTGTCAGCACAAGAATTAGAATAATAATCATACCACTTTCGCTCCGACACCCACTCCGCGACAGCCTGAGCCGCACTCCAGCCTGAACCGCTGCCCCAGAAAATGTTCTCTCCGTAAGGTCCATTGGAGTGCTTCAAATTGCAGTCTTCTCGCCTATTGTCGGCGTACCATTCCGCGTAACGCTCTAGTCTTGTATCCCAAACCAATGGCCCCAGTCTCAGAGCGGCACGAGCAGCATTATGAGGAGCCAAGTATTGGTTGGCAAGACTTAGGTACTGACCAGGCTGGCTAGGAAGGTCAGCATTGGTCCCCGAAATGAGAAGCGCCAAAATGGCGAATACGAAATAGCTGCTGGTATGCATGTGGAATTTGGACCGCTCGTCAGGGTGGTCTAGTCCTGCAATTGGTACGGTGCAGTTCTAACTTATATGGAAGCTTAGGGAGTTGTTGGACCTAGAGTGTCAACTATGGGGTGGCATCCACGTTCGATAATGATTGTCACATCTCCTTTTGTGGGAGATCAATAGGATGAGGCCAAATGATTTTGCTAAGATTTGATCGTTTAATTGAAGCAAATGTAATACTTTAGGAAAAGAGTAATAATTACAATTCATAGTTGACGCATTCATGTAATGCTTTAGGAGAAAGTAATAATTATAATTCATAGTTGAGGCCCTCATGTAACACTTTAGAAAAAAAAGTAATAATAGCTAATAAGAGGCCACCTCAAGCTGGAATACAACATGATTTTAGACATTCTCTTTTCTTCTTATTTTCTTTAATAAAAATTAAAATTATTTTCAATACTAAACCAAGTGATATCCAAAGATCATAGTCTCGTAGGTAAAATTTGTAGAAAACGGAGCCGCAAAGTTGCAAAGATGTCAAATTTATAAAAGGTCCCGCCAATCTTCTGGCCATATTTTGGTTAAAATAATAAATATCTATAACTCATTTTTCCCTGCACATAAAAGTTGCTCTCTAAGTCTTTAAATGCTGTATTTTTTTTCACAATTTGAAATCATTTTTTTTATTACCCACAAGATGTTTTAAAAAGATTCTAACAAAGAGAAAGTACTTTTAAGTCATTTATATTTAAACTAATCTTTGTTTGAGCCGAATATGTCCCCTTATGAAAGACAAAATTTTAGTTCCAAATTTTAAACGACTGCATACATAAGGACAAGTTTGAACTCGCAGTCTCACTTATACCAAAAGAATCCCTTAAGTTAATCCGATCAAACTCCCAAATCGGATCTGATTAAATAGTCAATTAATATCCATCTTAAAGAGGGCGTCATGAATAGCCCAATGGGTGATAACTTATTGCTATATCAATAACAAAAACGATAACTTAATGAGAATTTTGTTAAGTGTGAGACCGGCCGAAATCCAGTAGTATATAGACTTACTTTTATTTAGGTTAAAAGTTGTTTCTAATAGACACATAAATATTTCCGTATTTATTATAATAATAACAATAAAATATAGAATAAGTAAATAGATACATAAAGAATTTAATTACATAATTGATATTATAATAATTAATATCTTTAATTATTTTCTAAATCATGGTATACTTAAGGTAATTTAGTCAATATAACCATGTTTACTTTTTCCTACAGTAAAATATGAGATACTCCGATAGCAGTTTAAGCTTGGATGAAATATCAGAAGCCGTGAACCAATTCCGAAGTCCAAACACATCGTGGCATTAGCAGCTCCTCACGCACCTCCGCTGCTCAACTTCATTCGGAGGCTGTCCATGGAGTTCCTGCTGACTCCAGATTTTCCTTCTTCAACACTGAGCAGTTAAATCGCAATCTGCTCTCAGAAAATGACCACATACAAAAACTCATGGTAGACTTAAGATCCGTGTATGGAACTTGAAGAAAAAAGAACAGTATCATCATTGTTCTACAGTTGATTGGTTTGATATTCGTTCTCGAGGGAAGCATGCCGTTCTGGACAATTATTGTTTGTAGGCCTAAAGATATATCTTGTATGTAACATCTGTGGTCCATTTTAGGATTATGAAGGTTAAAAGTACATCTTACCAACTCGCCATTAGTACTTGTAATTATATCGATTTTCATGTTACTATTGATGATATTAACTAAATTATTCTTATGTATTAACTAATAAAAAGTCATGGCATTGACTATATATATATATATTGATTAGTCAATATGAATTATGATGATCCATAAAACTACTAAAATAATATAATTAGAAATTTCATAAGTATAATTAAATATTTTAATCTAATTGCTAGCAGTCGTCGAGTAACATCAGCTACAGTTAAATTGGGACGAGGGTGAGAGTGACTGGGACTTAAACGTTCATCAGCTATGTTCATTATCAGTATCCGAAATTCTTACAGTACAGTGACATATATTTCAATTTTTGCAAAAATGACTTTCGTCGTCAAACTGAGATAATGTAAAACGAATGATTAAATAAATGATTGAAATTAAGTCTCACACATGTTTAAATATATATATGTATGTATGTATTTATTTATTGAATGACTTGGTTCTATACTTCTATTTCATGTTGTCCATGGAGGTATTTATTCTTTACGTATTTATATATATATACACCTAATAATTTGTTCTTTACGTATTTATAAATAAGAGTTGCATGTTACACCTAATAATTTATTCATTGCATTTTTATTTATAGAGAAGAGTTGCAATTTGTTATTAAAAAAGGATTATTATACCTCAGGCAGTTGTGGATCTGATCCATAATCGCGAGGGACGATGATCACTGGCGAATGACTTTTGTCTTTTATCTCATAAATTGGATAAAGTAGCGATGTCACTTAAGGAAAAATCTAGGAAGAAAACGAAAGATGGCCTACTTACTGTTCAGACATATGAAAGACAATACGACCGCGACAATGCAATGAAGTCCAGAAAACTTCCTCCAGTGCCACTACAAAGTGTTAATGCCAGTAATATGTTTGTGACACTGTTAATTACTTTTGTTAATTGTCAAGGATAAATATAAACTAATTTCTATGTCCTGATTGTTTCAATTTTTTGAGGGTAAATAAGTATTTTTTATTGCAAAATTATTTTTAAAAATGATTGTTTAACTGTAAAATTCAAAAGTATTTTTTCATAGAAATGACTTTTAGAAATTAAAATAATGTTTTTGAAAAGCTCAAATTTGAAACTTTTCAAAAAAGTACTTTTCGGGTAAATTTTTATATCAATTAATAAGTATATTTTTAGTCCCTCTATTTTATGTTTTACATATAATTTCCACAATACCCACAAACACTTCTTCACGTTTATTTTAAGATTTATATAATATTATTTGATTTTATAAGTTTTAATATTTATTTTTGACATTAGTTTTATTTATATTATAATCCATATAAATTATTTGGTTAGATATATTTTATTTATGTTTTATATGGTTTAGAATTATATAATAATTAATATATTGTGTTTTGTATATTGTTTAATATATTTTAAATAATTTTGTATACATAAATAAATTTTATTATAAAATAAAATAAAGTTAAAATTAAAAGTGCTTTTATTTTTATGTTATTAAACAAGATATTGTATGAAGCTCAATCAAAATTTTTTAAAAATGACAATCAAACAATTAGTGACTTCTTAGAAAAGTTTTTCTTAGAAAAGCTCTACTAATAAAAATACTACTGATAAAAATTCTACTAATATAAGTCCATCTATATGAGCACTAAAGTATGACAGGTGAACTGAAAAATTGATCAATTCAGGAGTTATATCAGACTTGGATTTGAGGTGCCAATTCATTAATAATCACTATAAGATTAAAAAATATTATTTTAGAAGAAACTCTGCTTAATTTAATCTTACTTTGCCCACCCACTCCACTTGTTACTGTTACTTTGTTATAATCAAATATCTGAATTTCGTATCGTTCTTTCAGAAGATACGTAAACGTTTTGTACTGTTGGCGAACCTGCACCGAACGACCATCTATAATATGGTATGAATTTGATTGATCTTGGCCGGTACCGCCAATATCGATTAATTTCAGGACCATTCCGTAAAATTAAAATTTTTGAGGGACTAAATTGAAAATAAAAAAATTAACCTAATTTTATCTACCCCTCGACGTTTCTGGATTTGGAGTCTTCTTCTCTCTTCTTCGGTTTCTCCTTCCTCTTCTCTCCTCGCCGCTGCTCCTCCCTCCTCGGATCTCGTCTCGCCGTCGTCTCCTCGCCGTCCCCTCCTAGCTGTCGACGTGTTCTCCTCATCCTTCGTCTTCGACCGTGGTTTGTTCTCCAGTCCCTCAGCTCAACCCGCTCCTCCTCGTCGCCGCTTCTGGATTCTTCTTCGATCTCCTCTCTCCCACGCCACACGCCTCCTCTCTTCTTCGATGACTCTCTCGGTGTCTCGCCTCGCCGTCGCCGTCTCCTCCTCGCCGTCGACGTCTTGTCCAATTCTCCAGTCCTCCACTCCTCCTCCTTCAAGTCTTCGACGTTTCTTCCTTTGAGGCTTCGAAGGATCGGTCTCCTCGTCGCTCTTTGCCGCCTTCTCCTCCGTCCTCCTCGCCGTATCTGTGCCTTCGATGTCGTGTACCACCGCAGGTCAGAGCCTCAGGCGAACGGACCACACGACCCTCACCAAAGACCCGATTATTTTGGGTGTATGTTTTTTATTTTGTGTTTCATTTTTCATGGAATTTTGAAATTGATTGCTTCTGTGATTGTGTTATTATTGGATGATGGTAGATTTGGGGAAAATCCTAGAGGTTGATTTCGACTAGGAATGAGCAAAAAAAAAGAGAATGTCCGAATGTGTGAATGTTGAAGGCTTGAAGCTGATTTCGGTTGTTGAAGTGAAGGTTTGATTTTTTTCATTTCAGTTGTTGAAGTGAAGTTGAACCGAAATTGAAATTGAAATTGAATTTTGTGACTTTTGTCATTTTGCCTTGTGGAAGTTGAACCGAATGTGTGAAATTGAAATTGATTGGTGATTAGTCATTGTTGGTCCGATTGGAAATTAAGTTTGGAATGGTGAATTGGTGATTGTGATTTAGTATTTTAGTAGATTTATGAAATTAATATTGAATTGTTGAATTATTGTGAATGAGATTGAATTTGACTATTTGAGTTTGTGCAATTGAAACTAAGCTTGATAATTAAAATCAAAGCAACATTTAAATCAAATTGTAAAATTGACAATCAATTGATCAAATGTGAAATTAATAATTAAATGTAAAATTATTAAATAGATAATTAAAATTGACAATCATTAATTGACACATTTTAATATTTGTTAAATGGTCGTTAATCTTTAATATTTGGGTATTGAATATTGATAAATAATTAGTTAAGTATAAAATTATGGAATTAGAAATTAATAATAATTTGATTGCAGTTAATAATGATAGTATTTGTTTATTTGAGTATTAGTTTTAGCTAGGTAAATGATTAATTGTTTCAAAAAAGTTAAAAGATATTGAACTTTAATGGAATGACAATATATATGTGTAGGGAATTATAAATATTTAAAATTGGTAATGTTATGAAATTGTGATTTGTGAACATGATGTATACTTGTATATAATATTATGGTGTGTTAGAAATATAATTATGAATGTTTTGTGTTAATTAGGATCGAAATTGTTGGATATTGAATGGAATTATGATTGTTTTGTAATTGTTAGGATTGGAAATTGTTGGAAATGGAATGAAATGGAAATAGAATTATGATTGTTTTGTAATTGTTAGGATTGAAAATTGTTGGTTATTGTTGGAATGGAAATGTAATTATAAATGTTTTGTGATTGTTGAAATTGGAAATTGTTAGGAATGGAAGGAAGTGGAATTGTGGAAATGGAATTATGATTGTTTTGTTATTGTTAGGATTAAAAATTGTTATAAATGGAATGAAATTAAAATGAAATTATGATTGTTTTGTAATTGTTAGGATTGGAAATTATTGGTTATTGTTGGAATGGAAATGTAATTATAAATGTTTTGTGATTGTTGAAATTGGAAATTGTTAGGAATGGAAGGAAGTGGAATTGTGAAAATGAAATTATGATTGTTTTGTTATTGTTAGGATTAGAAATTGTTGGAAATGGAATGAAATGGAAATAAAATTATGATTGTTTTGTAATTGTCAGGATTGAAAATTGTTGGTTATTGTTGGAATGGAAATGTAATTATAAATGTTTTGTGATTGTTGAAATTGGAAATTGTTAGGAATGGAAGGAAGTGGAATTGTGAAAATGGAATTATGATTGTTTTGTTATTGCTAGGATTAGAAATTGTTGGAAATGAAATGAAATGGGAATGAAATTATGATTTTTTGTAATTTTAGGATTAGAAATTGTTGGTTATTATTGAAATGGAAATGAAATTATGATTGTTGTGTAATTGTTAGGATTGAAAATTGTTGGTTGTTGTTGGAATGGAAATAGAATGAAATGGAAATGAAATTATGATTGTTTTGTAATTGTTAGAATTGAAAATTATTGGTTATTGTTGGAATGGAAATAGAATTATGAATGTTTTGTGACTGAAAATTGTTAGGATTGCAAATTGTTGAAAATGGAAGGAAGTGGAAATGATATTAAGTATGTTTTGTAATTGTTGAAATTGCAAATTGTTGGAGTGTGTTTTGTGTTACTTATTATATATGTTGAATGTTTTGAATTGTTAGCTTTGTGCATATTGTCAATGTGTACTGAAATTATGTATTATTTATTTTTGTGTACAGATAAATGGAAGGAAGTTTAAATACTCTCGATCAACCTAGTTCAGGAAGATACTGTGATCCAGCTTGAGCTCATGCTGGTGTGGTTCCTAGTCAAAAGAATCACACCATTTGCTTGTTTTGTAACAAGCATTTGAAAGGTGGAGGGATCACCCGATTGAAAAGGCATTTAGCTGGGGTTAAAGGAGATGTGCAAGCGTGTAAAAAAGTAAGTCATGCTGTGAAGTGGCAGATGAAAACATTGCTTGATGAACATCAATTTGAGAAAAATACAAGGGGAAGATTGGATCTTGAAATTGGTAGTGGAAGTTCATTTCCTGATTTTCATGGTGATTATGGAGATGTTGAAGGTGGAAGTGGTAGTGGTACTGATAGTGTTCCATCTCAGCCTCAGGATCCTGCATAATCTGAAGTGAGGAAGAGAAGAAGGCAACTGTCTGGTTTTTTTGCACCACGAACAACTCCTGGAGCCCAACCTTCAATTCGTAGTGCAATGCAGACAAGAGATGCGGCTCACAATATGGATATGGCAGTTGATAGATAGTGGTATAATACAAGTTCATCATTTAATGCTTCTCAATCATATTATTATCAACCTATGATGGATGTTATTGTCTCTTATGATCCAAGATACAAAAGGTCATCGGTTGATGACTTAAGAGGTTAAATTTTGAGTTGTGCTGTGTCTGAAATGAGAACTTATTTGGCTGAAAGAAGAGTGAATTGAGGTATTAATGGATGCTCAATTATATGTGATGGTTGGACGAATAGGAGACAAGAGCCAATTATAAATTTTTTTGTTTATTCTTGTAATGACTCTATGTTTTTAAAATCGATTGATGCATCTGACCTGATTAGAAATGTTGATACTTTATTTGGGATATTTGATCAAGTTGTGAATGAAGTAGGGGAGGAAAACATTGTTCAGTTTATTATTGATAATGATTCCACTTATAAAGCGGCAGGGCAAAGGTTGCAAAGAACCTATAATTCATTTTTTGGACTCTTTGTGTTGCACATTGCATTGACTTAATGCTGGAGAATATAGGAAATCCTAGGTATTTTCCTGTTTTTGATGAGACCATACAGAAGGTAAAAAAGGTGACAAAATTTATTTATAATCGTGCATGGGTTTTAAATTTGATGAGAAGGGAATTTACCAATGGTAGGAATTTGTGTCGCCCTGCTGTGACAAGATTTGTAATAAACTTCTTATCACTTCAATCTTTTCTGTCATTGAAGAAAGAGTTAAGGCAAATGTTTACAAGTGATAAGTGGGTTGCATCTCAGCATGTTAGGTCTAATGCTGGAATTGAGGTTTGTAGTATCATACTGGACGATAGGAAATTTTGGTAGCAATGTCAATTCGTTATCCGAATTTTTGAGCCTTTGGTGATGGTGCTTCGATTGGTTGATAGTGAAGAAAAGCCAACAATGAGTTATATTTTTGATGCTATGGACAGAGCAACGGAAGCAATAAAGGCTAATATGAAAAATAGGCATTCTTTATACCAACCATACATCTCAATCATTAATGAGAGAAGGAGAAAACAACTTTCTTCTCCATTGTTTGTAACTGGGGCATTTTTGAATTCTAGTATGTATTTTAGACTGGATGTTGAAAAGCAAGCTGAAGTTAGTAGAAGAATGCTTTTCACAATTACAACAATTGTTCCTCATGACTCAATGCAAGTTGTTTTAACCACACAAATGGAGACTTATAAGTTCTCTTATGAAGATTTTGAAATGACGTTCGTTATTCAATAAAGAGGACTTCTTTCTCCAGGTATTACTTATTTCCTATTTCTTATTTGTTGAAAATTATTTATCACTTTATTTTGTTTATAACACTACTTTTGTTTTCTTATTACTTGCAGTTGTTTGGTGGGATCTATTTGGATGTAGTGTTTCAAATTGAGAAAGTTTGCGATTGATTTTAAGTCAATGTGTGAGTCTGTTGGGTGTGAAACAAACCTGGAGCACATTTGAATTTATCCATTTTAAGAAAAGGAATAGATTGGAGCATAAGAGGTTGAATGACTTGGTTTATGTTCGTTATAATTTAAAGCTTCGGGAAATGTATGTTATTTTCATTATTTTCATTATTAATTTTGATATAATTTCTTATAATTTTCTAATATTTAAATGTAATTGTTTATTAGGACTTTTAGTAGCATAAGTTGTTCAAATGATCCAATTGCGATTGATAATATTGATATTTTGGCGGATTGAGTTTCTGAAGAACCCAATTTGGTTGATGTGTGATTTGAATTTGGAAGATAATTTTGGATGGGAAAGCATTGACATGTCATTTGGTGCATTAAATTTGAATGATGATGGTGATGAAGCTCCTCTCAATGATGAGGATTTTGTACAAAATGATAAGTGGGGTAAGTGCAGTTCAAGCAGGTATCCGCCCATTGACGATTGAATTTTAGGTTTTTTTTCCTCTTCTTTTAATTTTACTTGTATTTAATCATTGATGTTTATGTTAAATTATATGTATGTAATGTAACTGTAATATTTTTGTTTCGAGTTCAACTTCTACTGATTGCTTATTCGTCATCAACTCTTTTGTAATATTTATTGTTCTTTTATCGGATGTTTTGAATCTTTTGATGTAAATATGTAATATTATTTATTATAATGATGAAATTGTATGATTGTAATATTTTAAATGCTTTGTATTATTCTTCGTTTTATAATTGTATGATGATGATTGTCTTTATTTATATTAATTGTGGTTATTATTTATATGTAAAATATTTAAAATTATTGTTATTTCAAATTAATTGTCATTATTATTTATTATTAAATTTTTTAAAACATGGTTAATGTAAACAATAAATTAGTAAAGTATCTGATCAGATTGTATAATATATCAATATAGACTATTTTGCAATTTTAAAAATTTAGGACTATTTTATAAATTTAAAATATCCCAAAATCTGCAAATCTTGTGAAATCACTAATATAATTTTATTTCAGAGCTCAATTCGATACCAAATTCAGTACGATATTCATAACATTGATTATAATGTTCGCTCTGCGTCTCATCTTATGTCAGCAGTAAATATCACACACAGATATACACACAGAACACACGGTCCCCATTCTATACGCAGTATTGGGTACTAAACGACAAGGTTTTGAGTTCAGAGACTGCACAAATAATTTAATTTAATAAAGGAGTTCAACGAAAGTGTTAGGCTTGTGCTTGTATATACATAATTAATATTTTACAAATTAATATATTCAATAATATAATAATTTTATGGTGTTTATTTGAGTTATCAATTAATTTATGTTTTTAATTTGTAAATTTTAAATAGTCCCAATATTGTAACTTATAAACACTAGTCTTATCTTTGAATTTCTAGATGAAAGCAATACATCATACTGGTTTGTCACCTTTCCTTTTCTTGGATTTTGACAATTGAATAAAAGTCATGAAGATCCAAACTGAAATCCTTTTCCTACTCCTAATGCGATCGAAAGCCGAAAGGACCACACGTCTCTAGGCAAAAGCAGCAACTGCACTTTCTACTTTCTAGTACTTATTGTCTTATCGACTGTGCTCACTCATTTGATCCCTTTGGTCTACAATACTTCCCAATATACCACTAGAGATCAGATAGTCCGGACAGTTAAGTTTGCATATCGTTGGATTTGACAAGCGCCGGAGAAAAGGGTCGTGAAAAAGACTTGGAATGGTTGGCTCTGAACCTCCAACTCTCAAGGTACCTTTAAGCTGTCGATGTATGTGAAGCAGAGGAGCTAAGAACTATGGACTTCGAAGAACAAAACCCAAGTCTTGAATCCTCCCTCATTGATCAAGAAATAGAATTGGAACCTAAACGTGGATTCAGCAAACACGAAATTGTCGAGGAGTTGAAGAAACAGTTATGGTTGGCAGGGCCGCTTGTGTCGGTGAATTTCCTGATATTCCTTTTACAAGTTATTTCCGTCATGTTTGTGGGTCATCTTGGAGAGTTGGCCCTTTCTAGCGCTTCTATGGCCACTTCTTTTGCTTCAGTCACTGGTTTCAGTTTGCTGGTAATTTTGCAAGTTTGTGTCTTCAATCAGTTATCGTCAATACCTTTGCTTGAACTAGTATCCTGACAAGTTTCTTTTTTGTGGTTAATAGAAAGGAATGGGGAGTGCATTAGATACGTTCTGTGGTCAATCTTATGGAGCAAAGCAGTACAATATGCTGGGCATACACTTGCAGAGAGCAATGATTGTTCTTCTACTCGTCAGCATTCCCCTCGCAGTTGTATGGGCCAATGCAGGACAGATTCTTGTGTTCTTAGGACAAGATCCAGAAATATCAGCTGAGGCTGGAACATATGCTCGATTCATGATCCCAGGCATTTTTGGCTTCGCAATCCAGGAATGTCACGTCAGGTTCTTGCAAACCCAAAACAATGTCACACCCATGATGATTAATGCAGGATTAACAACTTTTATGCACATATTTATCTGTTGGCTCCTGGTTTTTAAGTCTGGTCTTGGAAATAAAGGTGCTGCAATGGCAAATGCCATCTCTTACTGGATTAATGCTTTGTTGCTGGTGCTATATGTGAGGATATCACCTTCCTGCAAGAAATCTTGGACTGGCTTTTCGAGGGAGGCCCTGCAAGGAATACCCAATTTCCTAAGACTCGCAATTCCTTCAGCTGTAATGCTTAGGTATTCTGCATACATCCATTATTTATGACATCAAAGTGATATCTAGGTCAGTAAGTAATATTCAATGTGATCTTCTTCTTATTACGTCTTCAACTAGCTTGGAGATCTGGTCATTTGAGATGATGGTTCTATTATCTGGTCTTCTCCCTAATCCAAAGCTTGAAACATCGGTGCTATCTATCAGGTTAGGCTTGTGTATGGCCTGAATTTGTATAACCTGATATGAGTGGCCACTTAAACTGACAATCTTGCTTTATCGCCAGTCTCAACACATGTGGAACGATTTTTATGATACCTCTTGGACTCAGCAGTGCTATAAGGTAAGCCTGGGACAACTCAGGTTCACCGATTGAATGTACTCAAAACATTAATAGCCGCTTCCATAGTCCGGAAAAAATTCTTTACCCTTTTTCTTTTTTTTTATAATGATATTTCCCTGATAAAACAGTACCAGAGTCTCAAACGAACTTGGTGCGGGCCGACCCCGAGCAGCTCGCCTATCAGTTTGCGTTGCAGTAATCATGGTTGCTACAGAAGGCACCCTGATAACCTCAATCATGATCATGGGTCGCAACTATTGGGGCTACTTCTACAGCACCGAGAAAAATGTAGTGACATATGTCAGTGATATGTTACTGCTCGTTGCAGCATCGCATATCCTTGATGGAATTCAATCTGTGCTTTCAGGTTTTTGGAACATTTTCGAAACTTCAGAATCCACCTTGACACCCTTTTGTAGTTTTAATCTTTCTTCAGAAAAATTCACGAGACGCGTGTAGAATGATACTTGCAGAAATATGTTACTGGCTAACCAAGGTTGTTTTGACATCATCAGGCACTTGTAGGGGATGTGGATGGCAGAAGATTGGGGCTGTTGTTAACCTGGGATCCTACTATCTTATGGGCATTCCTTGTTCTGTATTACTAGCTTTTGTCTATCGTCTTGGAGGAAAGGTAGTTCCAAACCTATATATTTTTGCAATCTTCTTGCGGACAGATTTTGTTTCAGCATTGTTCCCCCACTACAGGGACTCTGGATGGGAATTATAGTGGGACTGTTTGTCCAAGCACTAGCTCTGAGCATAGTAACTCTACGCACGCACTGGGACCGGGAAGTAAGTGTCTTACGTCCTTTTTTACTGCACCTGATCTTCTGCCCTAAAGCATATTCTGAATCTGACCCGGATGATAATTCTCATTTACGCATCTTATCTGCCAGGCAGTGAAAGCTAGAGAAAGAGTATACAAAGCCATGATTTCAGGGGACCCCGAATCATAGAAGACACTCAAAAGCAGTTGCGGAAGTTCTAATTAGGTCATTACCCTGGAGGTTTCACAATTTCTGGAAAGGTCTATGTCGAATAACGTACTCCATGCCTGAAATTGCTATTAACAAAATCAAAATCGACTGTGTGAACTATTATATATGCTTACCGCCAGGCTATCAGATTGATAAACTTTGAAGCAAAAGAATTGAATCAACTTGAGATGGTGTTAGCTACGTTGAGAACTTGTGTAATAGTGATAATCAAAATTGCTTCTATTTAAACCTTCAAGTGGAACCCTGAGCTGAAGGGAAAATGATAAGAAAAAAGAAACCGACTGTTCCCTGCTTCAGGATTTGGGATTTCTATCCTGCCTCCATATAACTCAGTTATATCGACTGGATTTTCCATTCTTTATAGCAGACTGAATTTTTTGATCAACCTGTCCCCAAATGTCAGTTACCTTGCAGATAAATTGTTGTTTCAACTTTGCCTTTTGCTTTTCACTCACTGAAAAGAAAATCTTCATTCCCTAATCCTTCTGTCTTTAACCCTTCTCAAGTCCACAAGCATCAGCTCTCAATTTGACACAGGAGGCTATGTTTAGTTATTTGGCTACAAGGGTGTTGGTTTTATTATATTTTTCATCTAAAGAAAAGAATTGCCGGAATGGACTGTGGAAAAAAGTATGTCTGTCCACCATTGGTTTCAATTCAAGAAAGGAAAGCCTGTGCACTATGAATTTTGTTCTCCCATCAACTGTAATTATTAGTCAATCCAATCAATATGTTTATGCTTGTACAAGAACTTTTAAGTCTTTAATGACATTGATAGCTGAATAATTAATTAGTTGCTCTACTTTCCTTCAATGGATGCACTGGTGGAGGCAAAAGATTCGTCTTTACTTGGTAATGCGTATTTCCTTCATTGTTGTATTCTTAAGTTGTAGCCTTTATTCGGAGTGGATGCATAAACAAGAACAAATTATATGCGCAAGATAAACTCCCATTAAAACAAAACTTAAAGGGAAATAATTGAAGATACAATCTAGCCATAGATGAGCCAAACAAGAAAGATTTTTCCGAGTACAGTGCAATTTTTTTGCTTAATATTCTGTTGAAAGATTAAACAAATCGAGGTTTTCATCTTTGAAGCGTGAAGGAAGAATCCTTATGTATCAGCTCCACTAGTAAGATTACCTGTACTTACTAGCTTAAAAGCTTTTCTGCTTCAAGGGAAATAGAAAAAGATGGACGCAGAAATGTATAATCTGAGTCCTGAATCACAGGTTATTGTTCAACACAAAATTAGTGGACCAGGAATAGTGTTTGACAAAGAGGAGATTTTCAGGGAGATGAAGAAGCAGTTGCTGCTAGCAGGGCCACTAGTATCAGTTAATTTATGCTTGTGCTTGGTACTAACGATTTCTATCATTTTTGTTGGTCATCTAGGAGTTCTAGCTCTTTCTGGTGCTTCCGTGGCCAGTTCCTTTGCTTCAATGGCTGGTTACATCTTCTTGGTACGACAGGTTACTTAGATCCTTCATTTTCTTGTATCTTCTCAATTGTATTTACTTGACTTTTGGTGAAAAATTGAAGTATTTCATGCCACAATTCTGTCTGAAAGTTTCTACTCTTGCATCCCTTGAATAGCGAGGAATGGGAAGTACTTTGGAAACATTCACTGGGCAGTCCTACGGAGCAAAACAGTATCGCATGCTTGGCGTACACCTGCAGAGAGGCATGATTGTTCTTCTAGCTCTCAGCATTCCCATTGGAATAGTATTTTCTCAAGCTGCTCATATTCTCAATCTCTTCAGACAAAACAGTCAAATAGCGGCGGAGGCAGGACGTTATTGCTGTTTCCTCATACCTGGTGTTTTTGGGATTTCACTCCTGGAGTGTCACGTCAGATTCCTCCAAGCACAAAATAATGTGTTTCCTATGATGATTAGCTCCGGAATTTCTATGTTACTTCACCTTCCCGTTTGTTGGGCGCTTGTGTTCAAATCAGGACTTGGAAGTGCCGGAGCTGCCATGGCAACCAATGTCTCGTACTGGATCAATGCATTGTTGTTAATTGCTTATGTCTGGTTCTCTCCGTCATGCAAGGAGACTTGGACAGGATTTTCCAAGGAGGCGTGGTACTGTATTCCAAGGTTTTTAAAACTAGCCATTCCTTCAACAGCAATGATCAGGTTACTGAGTGGCACCTTCCATTCCTCGAAATGTTAAAATTTCCTACAATGCCTTACCCTGGAACTAATTACTTGCCTCTTTGGTGCCTTAAACAACAGTTTGGAAGTCTGTTGTTTGGAGATAGTGGTCTTGTCTTCTGGCCTACTTCCGAATCCTAAGCTTGAAACATCAGTCCTGTCCATCAGGTTTTGTCCCTTCCAATCATATTAACTTTTACGTAATTGTTGTTATCTACTTTGAATTGCTAGAGGGATAACTGATCAAAAACTTCGATCCTTGTAGCTTTAATATGTATCTCCTACTTTCGATGATTCACCTCGCGCTTGGTAGTGCAGTAAGGTTAATAAATCAAGCTAAATCAACTATTTTACATCCATTTATCATCTAATTATCCCACCTAATAATCCCTTTTCTATGCCTTGTCTAGTACGAGAGTTTCAAACGAACTTGGTGCTGGGAGGCCACAAGCAGCTCGTCTCGCAGTGCAGGTTGTGGTTATCATGGTCCTATCAGAAGGTATCATTGCTGCTATTATCATAACCTCAGGTCACAAAGTTTGGGGCAATATATACAGCAAGGAGAAACGAGTGGTTAAATACGTTGCACAGATGTCTCTGCTTTTGGCTGCATCTCATTTCCTGAGTGGCATTCAATCTGTGCTTTCAGGTGCGTAGCAGCTACTCCTGAACTCACATTGGTATACGTTGTCCTGAAGTTTGTGAAAAAAAAGGATGTCGAAAATTTCAGGGATTTGCAGAGGATGTGGTCGGCAAAAGATTGGAGCATTTGTTAATTTAGGATCCTATTATCTTGTTGGCCTCCCTGCTGCAATTTTTTTAGCTTTTATCCATCATATGGGAGGAAAGGTAACCCCACTAAACAAAATCCTGCCCACCAAAACTTCGAAATAGTTTATTTAACCGTCTCCGGAAACTCTCTCGAAATTTTCCTTAACCTGATCTGGTCTCTGTCACAGGGGCTCTGGATCGGAATCATAGTGGCGCAATTTCTGCAAGCATTTTCTCTTCTAATCATAACCTTATGTACCGACTGGGATAAAGAAGTATGATGCTTCCATCTTAAAATTTACGTAGACCCATGCAAACTTATGATTTCTTTTTACATGTTCTGTTTTCAGGCAAAAAACGCAGAAGATAGAGTGAAAAAAAGCACAGTGGCCGTCACAAATGCTTCTGTAATATCACAAAGTTGATTCGGTCGAACCACCAGCACAATTGAAGACTTGGAACTGAGTTCATTGTTTCTTGCTCAATTGGAGTGATTTTCTCCACACCCTTGAAAATACAATATTGTAATAATTAACCATTGCGATTGGTTGGTTTAGGCTAATCGAGACAATTTTTGTTCGTGTCACTCAGCAATCACGTAAGGTTCTGTTTTTTCGTCTCCCACTCAATGAAAGAGTGCACAAATCCATGATTTTTTTGGATCCAAAATCATAGAAAACGCTCAAAATCAGTTCTGGAGATTATATTTCTGGAACTCGTGAGGTTTTAAGATGTATCAAACTTGCTTCTATCTAAAACCACAGGTGGAACTGAGATTATATTCTAAGGCAAATGATAGGAAAAGAATCTATCATATGTCCTGCTTCAACATATGGACTGTGTATCCTATTCCTGACTCCAGTTTCGTAACATTAAATTCAAGTTTCCATTCACTGAAGCAGACTGACTGTTTTGGTCAGCAAAATCAATGGATTGAACTTTTATGGAGTTTGAGTTTTAAAAATCAAATAGTAAATTAAGTTTGAAATTAAAATTAAGTTAAACTTTTATAAGAATAAATTATATAAAAGGTTTGAAAAAAGAGTCTAATATGACAAGTATCTTATGATTATTTTAACCTATAATTATCATCTAATCATTACCTTAAATTAATTAATATTCATATAAATATTATGCTATTTATATCTTATCAAAATTATAAAATTATTTTATTTTATTTAAAATAAATCTACGTTAACTTTTATTTAATAAATGATTCAATAATTTATTTACATTTTATATAATTATTAAAATTTTAGTTCTTGTATTAGACATCAATTAAACCTAAGTCTTATACATCTAGTCCATAGTTACTATGCGTATATAATTAAAATGTTTTATTTCAATATTTTTAGCAAAGTAATATAATTTGATAATAAAATATTTAATAATTTAAATATTGTTGAATTATTGCATCACTCTTAACATAATATTGGACTACCCTCGCAAAATGTGCGGGTTGATGACTAGTACAATATAAAAATCTTTTCAAGGACACAAGTTGTGCAACTCGCATTAGATTAAGTGCAGAATCCAAAGACAATTGCAAAAACAGCTCTGCCTTTTGTCATACCTTCTCTGTTTAATTTAATTGGTCTCTTTGGTCCACCATATTTCCCATGACTGTTTCGATCTCTAAGTTTGGATATTCGCTGAATAATGACAAGGTGTAACTCCAATTCTGCCTGCCTATTCAACCTTACTATGAAAAAACCAGTAATGTAACAAGGCACTTGGAATGCTTAGCTCTGAACCGCTAAAGCTGAAGGTCTCTTTAAGCTGTTGATGTATGTGACGTAGAGAAGCCAGCACTATGGACTTAGAAGAGGAAAAACCAAGTTTTGAATCACCGCCTATTCAACAACAAACAGAATTGGAACATAAGCATGGATTCAACAAAGTTGAAATCGTGGAGGAGGTGAAGAAACAGCTGTGGTTGGCAGGGCCTCTTGTGTCGGTGAGTTTCTTGATATTCCTTTTACAGGTTATCTCAGTGATGTTTGTGGGACATCTTGGGGAGCTGGCCCTTTCTAGCGCTTCTATGGCCACTTCTTTCGCTGCTGTCACTGGTTTCAGTTTGCTGGTAAGTTTAATAGTTTGTGTCTTCAGTCAGTTATCAACAAATCCTTCGAAAAAGTATCCTGACAGGTTTCTTTTTTGTGGTTAACAGAGAGGAATGGGGAGTTCATTAGATACGTTCTGTGGTCAATCTTACGGAGCAAGACATTACCGCATGCTGGGCATACACTTGCAGAGAGCCATGATTGTTCTTCTACTCGTCAGCATTCCCCTGGCAATTGTATGGGCCAATGCAGGAAGGATTCTTGTGTTCTTAAGACAAGATCCAGAAATATCAGCTGAGGCAGGAAAATATGCTCGTTTCATGATCCCTAGCATTTTTGGCTTCGCAATCCAGGAATGCCACACCAGGTTCTTACAAACGCAAAACAATGTAATTCCTATGATGGTTAGTGCAGGATTGACAACTTGTATGCACATATTTATATGTTGGATTCTGGTGTTCAAGTCTGGCCTTGGAAATAAAGGTGCTGCAGTTGCAAATGCCATCTCTTACTGGATTAATGCTATGTTACTGGTGCTATATGTGTGGATATCACCTTCCTGCAAGAAATGTTGGACTGGCTTTTCCAGGGAGGCCTTGCAAGGAATACCCAATTTCCTAAGACTCGCAATTCCTTCGGCTTTAATGCTCAGGTACTTTTTATATATCCACCATTTATGACAACATTGTTATCTGGGTCAGCAAGTACTAATCGAACTGATATCTGTTCCTTTATGCCTTCGACTAGCTTAGAGATCTGGTCGTTTGAGCTGATAGTTCTGTTGTCTGGTCTTCTCCCTAATCCCAAACTTGAAACCTCGGTGGTATCTATCAGGTTAGGCTTTTATAGATTTTGAACTTAATAAACTGACAAACAGAGCAAGAAACGTCACCAGTTAAACTGAGAATCTTGCTTTATCGCCAGCCTCAACGCATGTGCAATGATTTATATGATTCCTCTTGGACTCGGCAGTGCGATAAGGTAAGCCTGAGATAATCCAAATTCACTTTGTAAATGTGTTCAAAACACCACGAACCGTCTCCTGCGTCCTGACAAAAACCTTTACTCTTATTTTTTTCCTGTTGTTATTCTCTTGATGACACAGTACCATAGTCTCAAATGAACTCGGTGCAGGTCGACCACGAGCAGCTCGCCTGTCAGTTCACATCGTAGTACTGATGGTTGTTGCAGAAAGCATCTTGGTAGGCTCTATCGTGATCATCACTCGCAATTATTGGGGCTACCTTTACAGTAAGGAAAACGATGTAGTGAAATACGTTGGTCAGATGTTCCTGCTCATTGGAGTGTGGCATACCTTCGATGGCATTCAATCTGTGCTTGCAGGTTTTTGGAACATTTTCCAAGCTTCAAAATCCACCTATAACAATGCTTTCTCTAGTTCTCATTTTCTTAGGAAGATTCATGAGGCAGTTGTAGAATGATACTTGGCAAAAATTTAATTCTGGTTAACAAAGTTTCTGTTGAAAACATCAGGCACCCTTAGAGGATGTGGACGGCAGAAGATTGGAGCTGTTGTTAATCTGAGTGCCTACTATCTTATGGGCATTCCTTGTTCTGTATTATTAGCTTTTATCTACCATCTCAGAGGAAAGGTACATCCAAAACTAGTTTTGTTGTAATCTTCTTTCAGACAGATTCAATTGTCTAAATGCTCCACAGGGACTCTGGATAGGAATGATGGTGGCAATGTTAGTCCAAGCAGTAGCCTTTTGCATACTAACTATACGCATCCACTGGGACCAGGAAGCAAGCGTCTCCTTTCATACCACATCTGATCTTTTGTCTTTATGTCTTAAATCTGACCTGGAAAGTAATTATCATTTTGTGTCTTTTTGTCTTTCAGGCAGTGAAAGCTAGAGAGAGATTGCACAAAGCCATGATTTCTGCGGATCCCAGATCATAGAAGACGCTCAAAAGCAGTTTGGAATTTCTAATCAGTTCTTTATCCTGGAGGTTTCACAGTTTCTGGAACGGCCAATGTAAAACAACGTAAATCCATGTCTGAAATTGTTATTTACAGAATCAAAAGAAGCTGTATAAACCATTATATCGATTTATCATATACTGAAGTGGAAGAACTTTATAAACCATTGGAAGCATACACTGAAGTGGAAGAACTTTATTATCTACTTATGCCATCAACTGTCATTTTTAGTCCATCCAATTGATATGATTTGATTGTCGATGCATAACTTTTTTAAGCCTTTAGGGACAGCCGAGTTATCAATTTCTTTTTCTTTTCATTATCTGTTAATAATAAGGATTAGGAAAGAAAATATTTTTAAAGATTTCCACTCTTTTTTTTCTTTTGCTTATAATTATTATAAAACTTACCATTCAAGTTCCTTTCAAAATCTATTAATTTTATGTTTGTTAGATTTTGAATTAATTATAATTTTATTTTATAATACGATGTAGATTAAAGAAAAAATGGTATAATAACTTTATTTGTAAGGATTATATTTATAAAGTATTTTATGAAGTTAACATGTAAAATGGATAATCCTATTGATTAATATATAATTAGGCATACGTATGCATAGCCACTAGCAAAAGACCAACAATTAAAAATGTAAAAGTGCAAACAATTTGAGCTATAATACAATTTAATCAAAGCATCCATTATGAATGATATTTAATTGTTGGTGACTATCTATATGGAAACCAAATAATTATACCGTAACTAATATAACGATAATAAACACTACACTAAAATTAATTAGAATATTATTAAATATCTTTTGAATCATAATTATTATTATATAAAAGTTCCATCTTCTCTCTTTTTCGAACATTATTATATAAATTATATAAAATCACTTAGTTTTAAATTTTTTAATAAAAGATTAAGAGTAACTTAGACTTGATGTAGGCTCGATCAGAATTCAAGCTATTTAAACTAGATTGAATTTCGAATTGAATTCAAACCAAATACACCAATATCAAAATCCAATCCAATCCATTATCAAATTGACTTGAATATGATACATAGTTCTTGTTTTATAAAAAATTATTTATTAGAAAATATAAGCCCATAATTTAATTAGCATAAGGATAGAAGTGTGGTACATCAAGAAAAAAAATCATTTAGTTTTATTAAAAATGCACTTATCACTTATACTTTAATTTTATAATTAAATTTATAAATTTAAAATTAAACATATTTTTCAGCTTAAACTTGTAAACGTTGTATGGATTTAATTGTATTAATTAGGCATGTCCTTTATACTCTATGTTCTAATAAATGTCACCGTCACCAACACCCATTTGAATCTCGCATTAACGTGGAGTATGAGGAAGTCTGATAGCACGCAACCATAATTCTATATAGTAAAGAGACTGTTTCCGATAGACCTATATATAAATGTGATACGAAGATAAAAAAGTAATAAAATAATTAAATACTAAAAAAAATAAAGTAATTACAAATAATTAAAATAGAATAATAATAACTTTAAGGCAGATTTTCATTACGTAATGTAAGTTTAGAAGACAAAGTTATTAAGAAAATAACAAGACTAGACAGATATATCTGAAAGTTCTACTTATCATTTCTTGAGTTGTGAAGAATCAAATGAACGCATACCTTAGGTGAAGATCCAAGCATAGGAAAAACAGATACAAGATAAAAAGTATCATAGCAAAATGGAAGAGAAAGCTTCTGTTAGATTTTGCAAACAATTCATTACATATACTAAAAGAACACAGATAAAGCTTGAAACTTGAGACCCAAACCAAAACCAAAATCAAAACAAACTTGATGATCATTTACTTCAAATCAAGAGGTAGATAGGACACAAGAATAAAAAGTATCATAGCAAAATGGAAGAGAAAACTTCTGTCAGTTTTTGCATATAATCCACCACATATGCCAAAAGAACACAGGGAAAGCTTGAAACTTCATACCAAAATCAACCTTGCTTGATGAACGTTAACTTCAAAGCAAAAGGCAGACTTGATATGGGAATAAAAAATAGCATCGCAAAATGGAAAAGAAAGCTTGTCATTTTCTGCATATAATTAATCACATATACCATAAAAGAAAATACAGATAAAGCTTGAAACTTTGGACTAAGAACCAAAATAAATAAAGCAATCTTGCTTGATGTTTCATTCACATTAAAGCAATAGGTATACAAGACGCAAGATGGAAGAAAATGGAAGAAAAAGAATGGAAAATCACAAAACCTATGATAAGATGCAAGATGGAAAAAATTGGAGCCTTTTTTAGGCACAAGAAAACCCCAATCAGAAGCCTCTAAATTGAAGATGATAATAGAGTCTAAAGATCTAAACAAAAAAACTTGACCCAAAAATCCTAGTTATGAATTTAAGACCAAGCAACTAAGATATCCTATCAAAGCAAGAGAGAACATAAATAAAAAGGAAAATACAAGATTGGGGAAGCAAAGGTTACAGATTGAAATTTCTAGCCATAGATCCGTTTCAACTCATCACCAGAACTCGTTGACATTGGGAGTTACAAGAAGAATGGATGAGAAAGAGCAAGTGGTTGTTGATGTAAGCGGGATCATGGACAATCAAGCAAGTTCAGGCAGAGAGCTAGTCATACCAGAATGGGCCACGACCAAAGCTAGGACCAAGAGATTTAAAGAGGCTCTTTATACGCATGTGTGCTTTTATATTCTGAAGATGGCGAACTCCGAGCCTATTGAAGGAGAGTTTAATGGAATTGAGCCCAAACTAGTTCATTTAACTCAAATCCTTGGACCTGATACACTTGGAGTTTGAAGACCCACGAATCAGACCTATTTATTTAATTTTTGGACTTCACTTTATTTTGGGCTTCCATGTATTTTTAAGCCCAACCCTTTATTATTTGACCTAGGTATAAATAGTTATGTTTTTAGGGTTTTAGGGAGTTTTTTAGATGATTGTTTTGAGGCCGTCGGCTTAGAGAGGACATTATTCTCTTGTTCTTGTTACTTTTCGAACCATCTTTCACTTATCAATTATTTTCTCAATTGTGGCGTGTTAATTGTTCGTTTTTCTTGGTTTTATTTTGATCATCGGGATTGCTCGAAACAAGTTTCCGAGAGGTGTCGTAGAAATCAAAACCCTGCGTATCTTTATTTCATTAAATTGTCGACGATTTTTCTGCGGAGCGCATTATTTTGGTATCAGAGCCAGGTTGGAAGAGAATTCTTATTCAACTCCATAAAAAAAATTCAAGAAATCGCCTCCCATCGCCATCCAACTATCGTCAGATCTTTCCTTCAGGTGTGAATTAACTTTTGGTATAGGATTTCAATTTTTTCCTTACTGTTGTTTTAGTTAGGGTTTTCAGTATTTGTTGGAAAAAAAAGGCCAGAAAAAAAAGGCCAAGAAAAAAAAAAGAGAGGTCAGAAAAAAAAAACGAAAAAAAAATCTAGAAAAGGAGTGAGAGTTGTCCCGAAAGAAGGAGGGGAGAGGGAAAAAAAAGTCAACAGAAAAAAAAGTCAAAAAAAAATTCTGAAAAAAAAAGTAAAAAAAAATCTTATCTTTCATACTTGTTACTTGATTGGGGTTTGTTGTTCTTGATACTTGAGCTACAATTGGAAACATTGATTGGATGAAGCCTTGGTTCTGATTGTAACTTGGATTTCAGAGAAATTTGAGTGGTAAAAGGCAAGAGTGTGTGAGCTTATTTGAGGGAGTCATTGCCGTGACTTAAACACGAGGGGAGTGACAAATTCCTGAGTGAAACACGTGAGGGAGTGTGTGAGGTTGTTTATGGCTAACTTTGTTTTGCAGGTATATTATTTTATTTACAATGTCACAAGGAGGTAGTAATGATGGTAGCCAAGGAGGAGATGTAGATATCGCTTTCACTTTGAGAGGTTCAATCTAGCCTTAAATGAGGTTAGGGGACAAATTGATGAGCTCAGACAAGGGAGACGCGAGGACCCTCAGGGCAGGCGTGCAGATGTACGTCAGCGACAACCACCACCTCGTCGGCAACCACTGCGGTATGAGCCTGAGGAGGAGGAGTTTGATGAAGAGGAGGAGGACTATGAAGGGCACATGCCTAGGAGAGCTCGGAGAGGAGAACTCCTCGACAGACGAGATGGAGACCTCAAATCCATCAAGATGCAGATTCCAGCATTCAAGGGGAGGAATGATGCTGAGGCGTACTTGGAGTGGGAAAGGAAGGTTGATATGATCTTTGAGTGCCATAACTTCTCGAAGGAGAAGAAGGTAAAACTTGCCGCTGTTGAATTTACGGATTATGCACTAATATGGTGGGATCAGTTTGTGACCTCTAGGAGGAGGAATGGAGAGAGACCCGTCAATACTTGGGTAGCGATGAAAGCGTGTATGCGGAAGAGATTTGTGCCTTCTTACCATTATAGGGAGATGCACCATAAGCTCCAAAGACTCACACAAGGATCTAAGTCAGTAGAGGACTACCACAAGGAGATGAAGATTGCCATGATTCGTGCTAATATAGTGGAGGATCCCGAGGCCACCATGGCAAGGTTCTTGAGTGGATTGAATAGGGAGATAGCAAATGTGGTAGAGTTACAACATTATTTGGAGATTGAGGATATGGTGAACATGGCCATGAAGGTGGAGAGACAGATTAAGGCTAGAGTGGCTGCAAGAAGTGGAGCAAGTTCTAGTTATTCAGGGAACTCAAAATGGCCCAGGAAGGAGGAGAAATACAAGGATAAGGGGGTGGACCTCAAGGAAGCACCTAAGAAATCAATCGGAGGATCGGAACAAAAAGGAACTCCTAGTAAACATTCTTCTATAAAATGTTTTAAATGTTTGGGTAATGGCCATATTGCTTCTCAATGCCCTAATAAAAAGGTGATGTATATGAAGGATAATGGGGCTATTGATTCTGAGGATAGTGATGTTGATGATATACCATGTGATAGTGTTTGTGATGATGTTGATGAGTATGAGGAAAGAGCTGTCATAGGAGAAGCACTTGTAGTTAGGAGAGTGTTAAGTGTTAGGGTTAGAGATGAGATTCTGGATCAGAGGGAGAACCTATTTCATTCAAGGTGTTTGGTGAGTGGAAAGGTGTGTAACTTGATCATTGATGGAGGTAGTTGTACTAATGGGGCTAGTCAAACTATGGTGGAGAAATTGGGCTTGATATGTAGGAAACATCCGGAGCCATATAAGTTACAGTGGTTTAATGATAGTGCGAATGTGAGGGTGACTAGACAGGTACTGGTACCATTTTCTGTAGGGAGGTATGAGGATGAGATATTGTGTGATGTGATACCCATGGAGGCAGGACATCTGTTATTGGGGAGGCCTTGGCAGTTTGATAGGCGAGTATCACATGATGGGTACACAAACAAGTACTCATTCAAATTCAAGGGCAAGAACTTCACTTTATTACCCTTATCGCCACATGAGATCTACCTGGACCAGGTTAAAGCTTTGCAAAAAGAGGAGGGTTTGGGTAGTGAGTTAAAGAAAAATGAAGAGAGAAAAGAGGCCCAAAAGCAAAGAGAGATTGGCCCAATGGGGAGTGACTACACAGGTGAGGAAAAGAAAGTGGGATGTGCAGGAGAGAACAGTTCACGGAGAGAAAAAAAGAGTGAAAAGAAAGAGAAAAGAGTGAGTTTATATGCTAGAGGAAAAGACATGAGGAGAGCAACTAGAGAGAAGAGAGCACTTGTGATAATTAGGTATAGAGAGTGTTTAATTTCTGACACTAACGCTCTTGATTCTTTGCCTAGTGTGTTTTCATCTCTTTTGCAGGATTATTTAGATGTTTTCCCTGAGGAGATGCCCAAGGGACTGCCGCCTTTAAGAGGCATAGAGCATCAGATAGATTTTGTGCCAGGGGCTCAGATTCCTAATCGCCCAACTTATAGAAGCAATCCGGAGGAGACAAAGGAGCTTCAAAAGTAAGTGGATGAGCTATTGGAGAAAGGACATGTGAGGGAGAGCTTGAGCCCTTGTGCTGTGCCCGTACTGCTGGTGCCGAAGAAAGATGGAACCTGGAGGATGTGTGTGGACTGCCGAGCTGTGAATAAAATCACTGTAAAGTATCGCCATCCCATTCCTAGGTTAGATGATATGCTTGATGAATTGCATGGTGCATGTATCTTTACAAAGATTGATTTGAAAAGTGGATACCACCAGATTAGAATGAAACCAGGAGATGAATGGAAAACTGCGTTTAAAACTAAATATGGGTTGTATGAGTGGTTAGTCATGCCATTTGGTTTAACTAATGTACCCAGCACTTTTATGAGGTTGATGAATTATGTCTTGCGTGCATTTCTTGGTAAATTTGTGGTTGTTTACTTTGATGACATCTTGATTTATAGCACTAATCTTGATGAGCATGTCATGCATGTGAGGTGTGTCTTGGATGTATTGAGACAGGAGAAGCTATATGCGAACCTTAAGAAGTGTACATTTTGCATCGATAAACTTGTATTCTTAGGGTTTGTAGTCAGTGCTCAGGGAGTAGAGGTTGATGGTGAGAAGGTGAAGGCTATTCAAGAGTGGCCAACGCCTAAGAGCGTGAGTGAGGTAAGGAGTTTTCATGGACTTGCCAGTTTTTACAGGAGGTTTGTCAAGGATTTTTCTACTATTCTTTGCTCCGCTGGTGAAATAGTCAAGAAGGAGAAAGGGTTTATGGGGTAAAGAGCAGGAACATGCATTTTAACGTTAAAAGATAAGTTGTGTTCGCTCCTATTCTTTGTTTACCTAATTTTGAGAAAGCTTTTGAGGTTGAGTGTGATGCTTCTGGGATTGGTATAGGTGCTGTTCTTTTGCAGGAAAACAAACCAGTTGCATATTTCAGTGAAAAGCTTAGTGGTGCACAACTCAATTATCCGACCTATGACAAGGAACTGTATGCTGTGATGAGAGCCCTGGAGGTGTGGCGACATTACCTTCAGCCTAGAGAGTTTGTCATTCAGACGGATCATGAGTCCTTAAAACACTTGAAAGGACAATGCAAGTTGAGTAAGAGACATGCTACTTGGGTGGAGTTTCTGGAGACCTTCCCATACGTGCTTCACTATAAGCAAGGGAAAGAGAACGTGGTAGCTGATGCATTGTCTAGGAGGTACACTTTACTTTCTGCTCTTAGTTCTAAACTTTTGGGTTTTAAGCAGTTTAAGGAATTGTATGCTTCAGATATTGACTTTGCTACTGTTTATTCTACTTGTGAGCATGTTGCATTTCAGAAATTCTATAGGCTGTTAAGTCAAACCAGACTTCACGTAATAAATAATTTTGATGACAAACAAAGAGAAATATTCAAATAAAAAGTAGATGGACGCATGAGAAGTAAAAAACAGTTGAAGGAGAAAAATCAGCCGAAGTTAGAATCAATTTGAAGCGAAAGCGAAAAGCTTTACAAGAGAAAAGCGGATTTAAAGCTTTACAAGAGAAAAGGCATTTAAAGCTTTACAAGAAAAAGCAAATGATACAAAATATCGAACGGAAGAAAGAAACATCGTTTGAGTTAGTTACGAGTCAAACTGAATAACCATTTCTTTCAAGATTCAAGAAGCGATATTCAAGAAAGCAGTTGAAGAACCCGACTATAAATAAGAGTCGAGATTGAAGAAGATATAACTTCATGAAACCTTGAATATTCAACTTTGATTTTCGACTATCTCGAGAGAAAAATTGTGAACGATATTTGAGTGAACAGATGTTAAGAGCATTTCTATTGTAACAAGCTCTTTACTATTCTTTCAATTAGAAAGTGTTACGAGATAGCTGAAGAGGCTAAGAGTAAAAGAATACTTCTTTGTAAAGAGACTGGAGAGGCTCAATCGAAAGAATACTTGTAAACAGTTCAGAATAGTGAAATCTCGTAAGGATATCTCGAGGATCGGGCGTAACCCACGGTTTGGGGTGAACCAGATAAATTGTTGTGTTTTTCTTTCTACTCTCATATTACTTATATCGTACTTTTCAAAATTAACAAAGTTTTTTTAACTAGTTACTTAATTGACTTACGATAAGTTTTGAAAGAACAAGTAATTTCTAAAGGGATTAACGAAAAGTTTATCACAATTCAACCCCCTTCTTGTATCTTGATCATATTATTGTTCAATATATTAACGTGTGATTCACTTCAATTGGTATCGAGCCTGGTGTTCAAGAATCACTTTAATAAAGTGTGAATTAAAGAAAAAGGTGGAATCACACATGTATATTGCCGAAGGAGCTTCAGTCACTAGACCTCCAACATTCAATGGTGAAGACTACCACTATTGGAAGGACCGGATGAGATTGTTTATCGAATCTACTCACATTGACCTTTGGGACATCATCGAGAACGGACCATACACACCTGAAGATGATGATAAAAATCCAATTCTACGAGAAAGATGGACAGCTGAGCAGAAAGCAAGATTTCAACTAAACTCTAAGGCGAAATTTTTCTTGAGTTGTGCATTGAGCAGAAGCGAGTATGACAAAGTTCATGGATGCGACACTGCCAAAGAAATGTGGGATACATTATCAATTGCACATGAAGGAACAAATCAAGTCAAGGAGTCCAAGATAAGCATTCTGGTGCATCAGTACGAGTTGTCAAAATGAAAGAAGAAGAGACCATTGATCAAATGTTTGGAAGATTTCAAACAATTGTTAATGGGCTAAAAGCTCTTGGAAGAACGCATAACATCAAGACCATGTTCGAAAGATTTTGAGGAGTCTGCCAAAAGATGGAGACCCAAAGTAATCTACATGAGACAGAAGCCAAAGACTTAAGCGTACTAAAGCTTGATGAATTGCTTGGATCATTGAAGATACACGAAGTAGAGCTTGATGCAGAAGATAAGCCCAAGAAAGAGAAGTCCATAGCACTCAAAGCAGGTCAAAAGAATCACAAAATCCAGAAGAAGAAGACAAAGAGGAATACATCAAAGGCATTAAAGATTGAAGAATCAAAGGATGATGATTCCAGCAAGTCAGAATCTGAATCAAGTGATGAAGACGATGAGCTATCTTTCATTTCAAGAAAGATAAGAAGAATGTGGAAAAAGAAGTCCAAAGGAAATTCAACATTCAGAAGGAACAGCGGCAAAGACGATGGAAAAGTCAAGAAAGCATCTATTACATGTTATGAATGCAATAAGCCGGGATATTACAAGTCTGAGTGTCCAATGTTGAAAAGACAACCCAAAAAGAGTAGGGATAACAAGAAAAGCATGATGGCAACGTGGGAGGATCTGGATTCATCAGAATCAGATACAAGCTCAGAAGCGTCAGAACATGCTAACATATGTCCGTAGTGAAGAAGAAAGTGATGAAGAGGTAACTTCGCTATAATAATATACAAGATGCATACTCGTAATTGTTAGAGGATTCTCATGCTATTCGAAACAGTACAAGCCGTGAAGAAGAAATATGTAGAAAACCTCAAACATACTCATGAGATAGAGTGAGAATATAAGTCCGAGAAAGCAAGTTGAGGAACTGAATAACAACAAAGTTATAGATAGATCCAAGAGATTAAACAGTTGAAATCGAGAATCAATAATCTCTCGATTGATCTAGCTAAATTTACAGATAAGACAAAAAGATGAATGAAATGCTAGGAAAATGCGTACATCCGAAAGTGATAAAAGCTGGATTAGGGTTTACTAAAAATAAGTCCCAAGATTACGTGAAATCAATTGTTCAAAAGATAAGAAAAGATATCAATCGGGTTTTCAAAAGGTCATCAACGTTTTCATTCTACTTCTTATTATCATTCATTACACCATACTAACCTAAAGGACCCAAGAGAATCTGGGTACCTAAAAACAAGATAATATCTCCTGAAATCCTTCTTTGGAAGAGCCAGAAGCACCATTGGTATTTGGACGGTGGATGCTCGCGTCACACGAAGGAAAAAGGTCTATGTTCCTAGATCTTGATCAAGAAAGGAGGTTCGGTAACTTTTGGAGACAACAAGCGAGGCAAGATAATCGGGATTGGTAAGATTGGTAAGAATTCCCGTGCATGCATTAACAACGTCTCGCTAGTTGATGGTCTAAAGCATAACTTGATAAGTATTAGTCAATTATGTGATTCTGGTTTTGAAGTTACATTCAACCAAAACTTTTGTGAAGTCAGAAACAAAGACGGTTCTACCTTCTTTTCGGCCAAAGACGAAACAATCTTTACAAAATTGATTTAGGCGATTTTCGGTCTCAAAATATTTCATGTTTTTATCTATCAAGAAGAAAGACGATCGGCATAAAAACTAGTTCATGCGAGCTTTAAACATATTTCAAAACTTTTGAAACATGATTTGGTAAAAGGTTTGCCACAAATTTGTTTTGACAAAGATTTCTTTTGTGAAAGTTGTCAGAAAGGGAAACAAGTTAAAACCTCTTTCTCTTCAAAACATTTCGTAACTTCATCTAGACCACTAGAGTTGTTACATATGGATTTATTTGGTCCAACAAGACAATAAGTCTTGGTGGAAAGAAGTATGGACTTGTCATTGTTGATGATTTTACAAGGTTTTGTTGGATACTTTTTCCGCACATAAAGATGAGTCTTTCAAGTGCTTTAGAAACCTTTCCATGAGGTTCTGAATGAAAAGGAGTGTCTATAGCCGATATAAGGAGTGATCATGGTGGAGAATTGAGAATGAGAAATTTAGAGTATTCTGCAAGAAAATGGAATTTTCCATAACTTCTCCGCCCCAAGGACTCCAGACGAGAATGGAGTTGTTGAAAGGAAGAATAGGGCGATTCAAGAGATGGCAAGAACAATGCTTTGTGCGAGATGAATCTTCCTAAATATTTCTGGAGGAAGTCATCAATCAAAGATGCTATATTCAGAATAGAGTGTTGCTGCGACCAATATTGAAGAAAACTCCCTATGAGTTGTGGAATGGAAGGAAACCAAACATTTCTTATTTGTATCCTTTCGGTTGCAAGTGCACTATTCTGAACACAAAGGAAGTTCTGGACAAGTTTGATGCAAAGACACTTTCAGGAATATTTCTAGGTTATTCTCTTACCTCAAAGGCATTTAGAGTCTACAACCTCACCTCAAAGTGTAACATCCCACCTCCTATAGGAAAGGGCATTTTGGTACTTAGGAAGGGTTCGGGATATTAAATTATACCTCGGCATGCGCATACAGCATATAGTCTCTATAATTACTGATTGGTTGCACATGCACATAGTATACATGCATGCATGTCATTTAAACAGGTTTTAAATTGCACTTATGTGTGAAATTAATGGAGTAATTGAGTTTGGAAAATTATTTGGACTGCACCATAAATTGTTTTACATTTTTAGGGATTTTTAGGAATTTTTCTGGAATTTTCTGGAGAAAATTCCCGGACCGGCAAAATTGCCGGTAAATGGCTTAAAGGTGTTTTTGTTATGAAAAACGTGGTTTTCGTGTTTGGAAAATTTTTTGGAGTGAATCTGTTAAGTGTTTTACAATTTTGGGCAATTTAGGTAATTGTCAAAAAATAATTGGAGAAAATTTCGACCGGGAAAAATCGCCAGTAATGACAAATTCGATTTTGATGTGCGAAATTGCTACCCAATGGTGTTATACTACTGGGTATATTATTTTGGGATTGAAATTGGGGTCAATTGAATTGATTGGGTTAACTTTTGATCTGCATTATTAAATGATTAGTTTGACTTTTCTTATAAACCATAAACCAATCACAATTTGCCAAACCAAACCTTCATTTAATGCCTCCCTCCTTGCAATTTTGGTGATGCCTTAAGAAGGTGGAAAGATTTGCTTCCTGTGCTCCATAACCGAAAATGAGGTTATCTTGGAATTGATTAAATAAGTATTTGTTTGACTTTTCTTAAAACCATTGAAAACCATTGACAAATCATATTAAGCCACCAAAATGCCTACATTTAATGCCCCTTCCCTAGTGTCTATCGGTTTTCCCTTGGAGAAAAGCAAGAAATGAGCAAATGTTAACCCATCCGAAAGCTTCATTCCCATTTTGGTGAGCACCATTGATTTTCTCTTCTTTTTAACACTCCTCCCTCCAAACCTTAAGTACTCTTTCATGAAATCAAGTTATGCTCTTACCATGGTGATGATCTACTTTCATGAGGCTAGATGAAGAGGTTAGAAAGTATAGGAAAGAAAGAAGTGAAGAGAATAGAGAAGAAGTGAGGATTGGAAGCTAATAGGTAAGTAATTGAAATAAGGTTTTAAGCTTATGTTTTAATGTTGTTTAATTAGGAATTGAGTGTCATGGTAGATAAAAGCATTGAATGAGAGTTAGAATGTATTGATTATGAGTCTTGATGCATTAAATTGATGTCTTTTAATGGCTTGAATTGATGGTTATAAGGTTAGGTTAAAGATGAATTGAAAAGAGTATGATAGAAATGGTTTGAGCTTGAGTTTAATGGCATTTTGATGTTGAATTATGCATATGAATTGAGGAATTAAGTGCTGCAATTTTTCAGTATTAGCCCTAGTATATGTATGACTGTATTCATATTTAATTTGTATTTATTTTGATGTTTAGTGATGTGAAAAAGGCATTGGAAGTGGTTGAACTAAGGTTAACCTTAAATCTGGAAAATTGGAGTTATATTGATGTTACTGTTTTATTCATAACTTATTGTGTAGAAATGAAAATGAAGTAAGGTTAGTGTCCACTGAAACTTTGGGATGTTGGCTTCAATTTAGTGTGAAATAGGTGTTGTTGAATTTCAATGATAGAAGGGTGAATTTTTGCATGGAAAGTTGCTGTTCCATTGCCTGTGAACAGTAACCGCAACCATGACATCTGAGTTTTGTTGATTTTTATGAATTAATTGAGATGGAATTAGGAAAATGGTCTTCATGGAAGTTGTAGCATCTTAAATTATCTTTCCATTGCTACTGATCTTGCTATTTTAGAGTTGTATATTGGGAGATATGAACTGTTTTGTTATGGACTGGTTTTGAGCATTTTGGATGAAACCTAGCTTAAGTGTGATTTTGTGAGTTTACTGATTGGAGGCAATTTTACCATTTTATGTGGACTGATTTGGTGTGAGTGAGCTTATGAAGAATTGTAGAGGAAGAGATTACCTTGAAATTGATATATGGTGTGTAATTTTAGAAGTCAGAATTGGGAGTTATGATTTTCAAAATTGACCCTGCATTAGGTTATGAAGGGCTGATCATTACAGTAGCTTCCATAACAGATTTAAAATTGATAGAGATCGAATTGGATGATGAGTGCTTCATTAAAATGAAGTTTAAGATGTTATCTTTACAGGGATATAAAGTTCTGATTTTATTGACTTGTATACTGGAAGTTATGCTTGTTGTAAGGTTACTGCCCAAATTAAAGGTTTTCAGGGACAGTAACATTAGATGAATTAATTGACTTGTTTAGCAATAGAATTGGATTTTGGATTGTTCATGAAAGTTGTTGAGGACAATGTGAAATTATTGACCATATTTTGTGGTAATTTATTACTGAAGAATCAGTGAGTTATGACATTGTAACTGTACTGCCCTGTGTTGATGAAAAGTTAGTAGGCAGAAGGTTTGATGGGTTATTTGATACCCTTAGGGTTGGATTTGATTTTTTTGGTCTTCTTGAGAGTTGTAGAGCTTTGCATAAGCTTTCCAATGAGGTATAGTGGATATTTTTCTGAATTGTGTGCTAAAAGTTAGAGTGGATGGAAATTAAGATTGAAATCTGAAAAAAAAAAAAGGCGAGGTAGCGGTGAAACTTCGCCACCTCGATGGCGACGTTTCGCCTCGCCTCGCGAGATTTAGTGGCTGGTCGCGAGGCGACGCCTCGCCTCATGACGAAGTGAAGCAAATTCCATGAGGGCGACGCCCGCCATGAGGCGTTCCGTAATATATATATATTTATATTATTTTTGATTATTATTTTGATATTAAATGGTACAATTGTTCTTTTGTCAATTTCTTTCCGTCCGACGTCCGATTGACCTGATTTCAGAGGCATCGGATTCGTTGAATATTTAATTTCATATTATGAGAAAACGGGAATTTTAGACGGAATTTGACGTAGCCTATCGACGGAACATGTAAACACTGCTTTATTTAATTTGGGACCTATAGAGGTCCGAATTATGCCCGTCGGCGCCTATAGTTTTCTAATTTTAGACGGATTTTGTGATGGGAAAATTTAGATTAGGGCCGGAATGCCATGAACATGCATTATACACGTTTTAAGGATTCCATGTGCATTATTTGATCGTTTTAATTATACAGTTGGTAATGTGAATTTATTTCAATTGCTATAGAGGCTCAGTTGGACCGCCGTTCCACGGACGTTGCGGAGACTTCCCGGCATTAGCTCGGAAGTAATAGGTGAGTAACCTAGTTGGTTCCTCAACCTTTATGTGTTTACTATTTTGCAACTATGCCATGTGGGGATAATGGAGGATTTATATGTGTTTGATTTGCTTGATTTCGGACCATAGGTGTCAAATATCTGGACTGTGATATAGAAGTGTTATGTATGAATTTCATGGGATTGCCTATGAGTGTCTTATATGAATTTGGATCTGATACACTATTGATTTGGATATATTGGACATATGCATTTCATGCATAATGGCATGAACAGTAATTGGCAGTTGTGACCAGAGCAGCCAACGAGAGCTTATAGCTCAACGTGATTGGGCCTCGAGCCCACGGGATCTGAGCCTATGGCTCACCGAGTAATGCGCCTTAATGGGACGATTTGAGCGCCATCCACAACAACGTAATAAAATGGAAAGGGTCTCATGTGCATTGCATAATGGTATGATTAAATGTGGATTGTATTGCTTTTATGATTTATGAATTGTGATCATGTATGATAACTGGTATACTGATTGACTATGCATGAGTTGAGTGAACCATCGATGATGGTTTCTCACTGAGTTCGCAAACTCACCCAACATTGCAACTATTTTTCAGAATTGAAGAGTACCCGTTAGTGAGGCGGGAGTATGATTACTACAAGAGAGTCGGTGTTTGAAGTCGGGATTAGTTCACGCCGCATTTGTATCATTTGGAATTATGTATAAATTGTATTTCACTGATTTGTCTTGTTATTGTTAAGGGCCCAATTGATTTGTAATATAGTCTTGAAAGAATATTTTGATTGAAAATGTATGCGCGCACTAAATTGGTTTTCAAAAAAAAAAAAAAACAAAAACAAAAATATCACCGAGTTTTAAACTGCATTGACTGCTCTAGCATACCACCCTCGCGGGTCGCGGGCTCGGATAGCACCGTCGATATCGGGTTCGGGTCTCGTGGGAGTGGGATGCTACATTTGTGGTATCAAAGCCCAGCAGTACGTAATTTATCTGGGCACAGTCTGAAACATAGGTTAAATTGCCTGCATTTGTGTCGTGTCGTTGCAGACCGTGGTAACTGATCCCTAGTATGAGACGCACGAGGATAAATCCTACGTGTGCATACGTGTTAAGTGACTAAGTGAGAGAAAAGTGAGACCGTATTAGAAAGTGAACCCATGAATGTGTTTGGGCAATGAGGAATGGGAAAAAGGAAACGTAACTAATGAGAATTACAATGTATTGTGGTGTGTATGGTGATTAAGGAAAGATTACGGCGACGAGAGAACGAATATGTCTAGAATGGGAGAGGTCCATTGGAAATATGAGAAGTATATTGGGTAGAGATCGTAGTAAAAGTTAAAGTTCGAGAGTGAGAGCTCGACTTTAGATGCGATGCAATGGGAAATATTGGGCCGAGTAAACGAAGATGGTGCGAGTAGGCAAATATTGATTCATTGTACTACACCTATTGGTGTTAGACATCGATGATATATCATAGAGATGATGATAGTGAGATTGTACTAAGAGCAATATTGTACCATAACGGTCTACCTAGAATTGAAAGAGCAAAGTACCTAGTAGGGAGGAAAAGTAGGCATGGTGAGATAAAAGTGTACAGATGAACTGAAATGAACTTGTGAAACGGGAAGGATCGTGAACGCATAAGCGTGAGACTGAAATGGTTATGTGAATATTGTGATAAGGGTTTGGAAATCAGTATAATAAAATCGTAAGAAAAAAAAAAAAAGACAGATTTGATGATTTCTCACCGATGGTGTATCGGAAATTCGAATTAGGTGTATAGGGACACAAAATGGTAAATAGATAGGCATATAGATAGAGATAAAATGGAGTGGTATCAACGATTTAAATCGGGTATTGAGGACCGTGAACTCCGATCATAGGCTATTTGAGGAAAATAGAAGATAAGTAGCGTAAAAAAAAAAAAAAAGAATATATATATATATAATAATAATGATCATAAGTCGATAAGCCAAATTGATATGACCTTACAAGGTCAAGTTGCACGAACGGATATGGGAATGAGGCATACAGTTTAATGATACGGGAGAATGAAATAAAGATCTTGAAATGAATGAAACCATAATAGTGGTATATGAAACGAGTTGTTGCATTTAAGTCGATTCTTCGTTGGACAAGATCTTTGTTGATTGTAACAAATGAAATGTATGTTATAAATATATGGAAACCACAGAGGAAATGAGCGGTAAATGTTAGAGTGCTTTTAAGTGTGAAGTTCTTAATGGGTTAAAGTCGATAAAAGTGGACCGAGTGTGTCAGATGAGAGGAAATGAAAAATGATTACGTATCGATCATGTAGTTGAGGATGAGTATAAACCGAAAGGAGTCTTAAGGAAGTCTGAATTGTATGGGTTACAAATTGGTTTCCTGGAGAGAATGCTATGGTATAGATTACGAAATAAGTGTGAAAGAAAATGTTTATGTGATGACACAAGGAACCTTAGTGTAAGGAATGTTACGATATTTAAATTATGGCATAAAAGTGTTACGATTGAGATAGATGCATATAGTGAAGAATGATTGAAAAGCAATTAGGTATAATAATTGATTGATGAGACTTTCGTGGACGTGATAAAGATGGTAGTAAGACTAACGGTTAAGCGGATAGAAGTATGGACAAAATTAAAAGTAAAATTGGGTCATAGTTCATGCTTTGTTGAGGTTATCTCACCTTTGTATGTACTGAAACGGAAAGTATCCAACATAAGTGAAATTTTAATTGGAGGTAATCCTATTGCAATGTGAAGTGAATCGATCTCCATTTATGATGCAAAGCTGTTGAGGAATCCAGATTTGAAACTAAGAGTAAAAGAGTCCCAAACCGAAAAGTGAGATACTAAAATAAAATGGAAATTTTGAGGTTTAAATATGGATGACAAGGTATTAACATATGTTGATATGAATGATATGAAAACAGTTGAGAAGAAAAAATGAAAAAGAGTAAATGAATGGAGACAAGAGGTACAAAAGGAAAACTGACAATGATGTGATGTAGTGTTACCGTCATAAAAGGGATCGCAAATACACTACTTGTGGACTCAACAAAAAAAAGTTGAATGATGTATGGTAAAATTAATAAAACCCTAATGGGAAATTTTGCGAAGTAAGCAAATGTGGTGACTATGCTTATAAAATTTTGTAATAAACAGAAAATTTTGCCTACTAAATTCAAATAGTGAACAATTGCAATGAACAGATTACAGATATTGGGATTTCCAATGAATGTCAAGTAGATTATGGGTAAGTGTGTAGTGTTTCTGGAAAATGGAGATACTGAATAAGGGTAAGAATGGTTAATAGTGCAGGAGTTTAAGTAGTGAATATGCAAGTCAAAATGGAAATGATTCAAAAAAAGGTATGGGTACACGATAAAAGTGCTAGAACAAGAAAGTGAATAGTGAAGCGGACATTCTCGTAATCATATGCGAAAAGTGAAATTGAATAATTGTGGGTATAGAATGAAGTGATTATTGATTCAAGTGCTTATAGGTGTGAATGTTCAACAGAACAATGCATGACGTGGTTTGGGTTTCACCGGATTGTGATCGAGTTATAGAGTTCTAATTGACCGTAGGATATCTTGTTACATTTGCATAGGGCCTAACGAGTCAAAGACCATAATGAATTTGAGGCTGTGATGAGTGAGACAAAGGAAAGAGACTTAGGAAAAATGAATGGGTTAGTGGAGGTAAAACCGGATCGGACAAATGAAGTAGTGTAAAGTACATATCCAAATAGAGTGTGTGACTACTATAAAATAGTGAATTGTCTAAAGAGAATTGAAGTTAAGCAGAAAGTCAATGGATTATAAAGAATGACCGCAGTGGTTTTAGCGAAATGGAGCTAAGTGTCATTGTATTAGTATCAAAAGGAAAGTGATGTGACAAGGACAAGATAAATGATGATATTGTAAGTATCACCTTGAACAGATGTACTCAATGGAATATGAACTAGTCTCAGATTTATTTGGAGAAAAGGTGTTGGATGGTAGTAAGAATAAGGTAATATTAGTAATCTAGCCTAGATGGATAACACGTGATAAGTGAACAGAGTTGGAAATAAGGAAATGAATCATAGCATCATAAAGATCTAACAAAAGATAATAGCTACTCTAAAAATGGTAAGTGAGATAGGTAAGAAAATGAGATCGCCAACCCATGTCTTGATATGATTCTTGTCATCTTGAGCAGTTGATTGAGAATTTCGAGGACGAAATTTTTTTTAGGAGGGGGATTGTAACATCCCACCTCCTATAGGAAAGGGCATTTTGGTACTTAGGAAGGGTTCGGGATATTAAATTATACCTCGGCATGCATGATCAAACATATAGTCTCTATAATTCTTGATTGGTTGCACATGCACATAGTATACATGCATGCATGTCATTTCCTAACAGGTTTTAAATTGCACTTATGTGTGAAATTAATGGAGTAATTGAGTTTGGAAAATTATTTGACTGCACCATAAATTGTTTTACATTTTAGGGATTTTAGAATTTTTCGGAATTTTCCGAGAAAATTCTCGGACCGCAAAATTGCTTTAAATGGCTTAAAGGTGTTTTGTTATGAAAACGTGGTTTTCGTGTTTGGAAAATTTTTTGGAGTGAATCTGTTAAGTGTTTTACAATTTTGGGCAATTTAGGTAATTGTCAAAAAATAATTCGGAGAAAATTTACGACCGGAAAAATCGCCAAGTAATGAACCTATCGATTTTGATGGCGAAATTGCTACCCAATGGTGTTATACTACTGGGTATATTATTTTGGGATTGAAATTGGGGTTGATTGAATTGATTGGGTTAACTTTTGATCTGCATTATTAAATGATTAGTTTGACTTTTCTTATAAACCATAAACCAATCACAATTTGCCAAACCAAACCTTCATTTAATGCCTCCTCCTTGCAATTTTGGTGATGCCTTAAGAAGGTGGAAAGATTTGCTTCCTGTGCTCCATAACCGAAAATGAGGTTATCTTGGAATTGATTAAATAAGTATTTGTTTGACTTTTCTTAAAACCATTGAAAACCATTGACAAATCATATTAAGCCACCAAAATGCCTACATTTAATGCCCCTTCCCTAGTGTCTATCGGTTTTCCCTTGGAGAAAAGCAAGAAATGAGCAAATGTTAACCCATCCGAAAGCTTCATTCCCATTTTGGTGAGCACCATTGATTTTCTCTTCTTTTTAACACTCCTCCCTCCAAACCTTAAGTACTCTTTCATGAAATCAAGTTATGCTCTTACCATGGTGATGATCTACTTTCATGAGGCTAGATGAAGAGGTTAGAAAGTATAGGAAAGAAAGAAGTGAAGAGAATAGAGAAGAAGTGAGGATTGGAAGCTAATAGGTAAGTAATTGAAATAAGGTTTTAAGCTTATGTTTTAATGTTGTTTAATTAGGAATTGAGTGTCATGGTAGATAAAAGCATTGAATGAGAGTTAGAATGTATTGATTATGAGTCTTGATGCATTAAATTGATGTCTTTTAATGGCTTGAATTGATGGTTATAAGGTTAGGTTAAAGATGAATTGAAAAGAGTATGATAGAAATGGTTTGAGCTTGAGTTTAATGGCATTTTGATGTTGAATTATGCATATGAATTGAGGAATTAAGTGCTGCAATTTTTCAGTATTAGCCCTAGTATATGTATGACTGTATTCATATTTAATTTGTATTTATTTTGATGTTTAGTGATGTGAAAAAGGCATTGGAAGTGGTTGAACTAAGGTTAACCTTAAATCTGGAAAATTGGAGTTATATTGATGTTACTGTTTTATTCATAACTTATTGTGTAGAAATGAAAATGAAGTAAGGTTAGTGTCCACTGAAACTTTGGGATGTTGGCTTCAATTTAGTGTGAAATAGGTGTTGTTGAATTTCAATGATAGAAGGGTGAATTTTTGCATGGAAAGTTGCTGTTCCATTGCCTGTGAACAGTAACCGCAACCATGACATCTGAGTTTTGTTGATTTTATGAATTAATTGAGATGGAATTAGGAAAATGGTCTTCATGGAAGTTGTAGCATCTTAAATTATCTTTCCATTGCTACTGATCTTGCTATTTTAGAGTTGTATATTGGGAGATATGAACTGTTTTGTTATGGACTGGTTTTGAGCATTTTGGATGAAACCTAGCTTAAGTGTGATTTTGTGAGTTTACTGATTGGAGGCAATTTTACCATTTTATGTGGACTGATTTGGTGTGAGTGAGCTTATGAAGAATTGTAGAGGAAGAGATTACCTTGAAATTGATATATGGTGTGTAATTTTTAGAAGTCAGAATTGGGAGTTATGATTTTTCAAAAATTGACCCTGCATTAGGTTATGAAGGGCTGATCATTACAGTAGCTTCCATAACAGATTTAAAATTGATAGAGATCGAATTGGATGATGAGTGCTTCATTAAAATGAAGTTTAAGATGTTATCTTTACAGGGATATAAAGTTCTGATTTTATTGACTTGTATACTGGAAGTTATGCTTGTTGTAAGGTTACTGCCCAAATTAAAGGTTTTCAGGGACAGTAACATTAGATGAATTAATTGACTTGTTTAGCAATAGAATTGGATTTTGGATTGTTCATGAAAGTTGTTGAGGACAATGTGAAATTATTGACCATATTTTGTGGTAATTTATTACTGAAGAATCAGTGAGTTATGACATTGTAACTGTACTGCCCTGTGTTGATGAAAAGTTAGTAGGCAGAAGGTTTGATGGGTTATTTGATACCCTTAGGGTTGGATTTGATTTTTTTGGTCTTCTTGAGAGTTGTAGAGCTTTGCATAAGCTTTCCAATGAGGTATAGTGGATATTTTCTGAATTGTGTGCTAAAAGTTAGAGTGGATGGAAATTAAGATTGAAATCTGAAAAAAAAAGGCGAGGTAGCGGTGGAAACTTCGCCAGCCTCATGAAGCGACGTTTAGCCTCGCCTCGCGAGATTTAGTGGCTGGTCATGAGGCGACGCCGCCTCGCGACAAGTGAGGCAATTTAAGCCTCATGAGGGCGACGTCTCGCCCATGAGGCGGGCGTTCCGTAATATATATATATATTTATATTATTTTTGATTATTATTTTGATATTAAATGGTACAATTGTTCTTTGGTCAATTTCTTTCCGTCCGACGTCCGATTGACCTGATTTCAGAGGCATCGGATTCGTTGAATATTTAATTTCATATTATGAGAAAACGGAATTTTAGACGGAATTTGACGTAGCCTATTGACGAACATGTAAACACTGTTTTATTTAATTTGGGACCTATAGAGGTCCGAATTATGCACCGTCGGCGCTATAGTTTTCTAATTTTAGACGGATTTTGTGATGGGAAAATTTAGATTAGGGCCGGAATGCCATGAACATGCATTATACACGTTTAAGGATTCCATGTGCATTATTTGATCGTTTTAATTATACTGATTGGTAATGTGAATTTATTTCAATTGCTATAGAGGCTCGATTGGACCGCTGTTCCACTTGACGTTATGGAGACTTCCGGCATTAGCTTCGGAAGTAATAGGTGAGTAACCTAGTTGGTTCCTCAACCTTTATGTGTTTACTATTTTGCAACTATGCCATGTGGGGATAATGGAGGATTTATATGTGTTTGATTTGCTTGATTTGGACCATAGGTGTCCGAAATATCTGGACCGTGATATAGAAGTGTTATGTATGAATTTCATGGGATTGCCTATGAGTGTCTTATATGAATTTGGATCCGATACACTATTGATTTGGATATATTGGACATATGCATTTCATGCATAATGGCATGAAACGATAATTGGCGATTGTGACGGAAGCGCCAACGAGCTTATAGCTCAACGTGATTGGGCCTCGAGCCCATTGGATCTGAGCCTATGGCTCACCGAGTATCATGCGCCTTAATGGGACGATTTGCCAGCGCCACCACAACAACGTAATAAAAAAATGGAAAGGGTCTCATGTGCATTGCATAATGGTATGATTAAATGTGGATTGTATTGCTTTTATGATTTATGAATTGTGATCATGTATGATAACCGGTATCTTGATTGACTATGCATGAGTTGAGTGAACCATCGATGATGGTTTCTCACCGAGTTCGCAAACTCACCCAACATTGCAACTATTTTTCAGAATTGAAGAGTACCCGTTAGTGAGACGGGAGTATGATTACTACAAGAGAGTCGGTGTTTGAAGTCGGGATTAGTTCACGCCCAGATTTGTATCATTTGGAATTATGTATAAATTGTATTTCCGCTGATTTGTCTGTTATTGTTAAGGGCCCAATTGATTTGTAATATGAGTCTTGAAAGAATATTTTGATTGAAAATGTATCGCGCACTAAATTGGTTTTCAAAAAAAAAAAAAACAAAACAAAAATATCACCGAAGTTTTAAATCGCATTGATCGCTTCTAGATACCACCTCATGGTCGCGGGCTCGGATAGCACCGTCGATATCGGGTTCGGGTCTCGTGGGAGTGGGATGCTACACAAAGACTGTTAAAGAAACTATTCATGTCAAGTTCGATGATAGCTCTCAACCCAATAAGGAAGAGGAATCGATAATGATGTTTATTAAGAGTGCCTTTGACGAGTACAAAGAAGTATCTTCATCAGAAACACTATATGACGAAAAAAAAATATTTCGAAGAATTTGGAGTTAAAGAAAGATTGGAGATACAAAAGTTCTCATCCTAAAGAGTCAATTATTGGAGAAACCTCAGAAGGTGTTCGAACAAGGTCCAAGTTCAGAAGAGAAGCCAACGTGGCATTTATATCTGAAGTAGAACCTAAGAAGATTGATGAAGCTCTAAAAGATGAAGCATGGATATTAGCTATGCAAGAGGAGTTGAATCAATTCTGTAGAAATAAAGTCTTGTCCTTAGTTCCTAAACCTGAAAAGAAATCCATTATTGGTACTAGATGGGTATTCAAGAATGAACTAGGCGAATCGGGAAAAGTAAGTCGAATAAGGCAAGATTAGTAGACAAGGCTATAATCAGCAAGAAGGAATAGACTACAATGAGACATATGCTCCAAGAGCAAGACTTGAAGCAATAAGGATCTGCTTGCATATGCGGTTTGCCATGACATAAAGCTTTTTCAGATGGATGTAAAAGTGCATTTCGAATGGTTTTATAGATGAAGAAGTCTATGTTAAGCAACCTCCGGTTTGAGGACATAAAGTATCCAGATCATGTCTACAGACTTCATAAAGCCTTATATAGACTGAAATAGGCCCCTAGAGCATGGTATGATCGTCTGAGTTCATTTCTTATAGAAAATGGATTTACTAGAGGTAAAGTAGACAAAACTCTTTTTAGGAAGAACTTGAGTAATGATTTCATTATTGTGCAAATTTATGTTGATGATATTATTTTTGGTGCAACTTCAAGAAGGTTATGCATGAGTTTGATATGTGCAGTGTTAAATATATGTCTACCCCGATGCATCCTTCAAACTTGTTGTCAAAAGACGAAAGTGGTAAGAAGGTGGATCAAACCCTATTTAGAAGGATGATTGGTTCTTTGCTTTATCTTACTGAAAGTAGACCGACATTCTATTCAGGTGTATGCTTGTGTGCAAGGTTTCAGCCGATCTAGAGAATCTCATTATATTCTTTGTAAACGAATTTTGAGATATCTCGCAGTACTACCGATCTTTGCTTAATGTATGAGAAAGGTAAAATTTCAGGTTGAATGGATATTGCGATCACGGACTATGTCGGTGATAGGATCGAAAGGAAGAGCACGAGTGGTGGTCATCACTTTCTTGGACCAAACACGTGTCATGGTCAAGCAAGAGACAAAGCTCGATTGCATTATCAACTGCCGAAGCTGAATATATGTCTGCCGCAAGTTGTTGTTCACAAATATTGTGGATCAAGTATCAATTAGAGGACTACTCAATACAAGAGGAAGAGATTCCAATATCTCGCGACAACACCAAATACCATCACTTGTCAAAGAATCCAATTCAACATTCAAGGGTAAAGCACATAGAAGTCAGACATCATTTCTTGAGAGATTACGTTCAGAAGAAAGTCGTCAGTCTACAATTCGTAGAAACGAAATATCAGTGGGCGGATATCTTCACAAAACCACTAAGTGAAGATCGCTTTAAAGAAATCAGACGCAACCTCAATATGGTGATGGTTACGGACCATTCATCTGGTTTTTCATAAAGACAAGACAGACAGACGGAGGAGTTAACGGACCATTCATCTGGTTTTTCATAAAGACAAGACAGACAGACGGAGGAGTTAACGGACCATTCATCTGGTTTTTCATAAAGACAAGACAATGGAACGGTGGAGTTAACGGCGTTAGACGGTTTCAGATATAAAACTTCTTTCACAAGAAAAAGTTTTAGAGGGAAAAAGCTGTCAGATCATCGAGAAGTACAATAGTTCTAGAATTCGCTATAAATTCCTAAAAGCGACTTTTGGGATTTCTACGAATTCGAAATTGCTAGTTCTCTTAAATCTCTCTGAAATTTCTTCAAGCAAGTTCCTACTCAATCGAAATCAGCAAGATGAATGTCAAGTCCATTTTATGAGTTGATCCAGATCGGGTTGGGAAGATTGGTAAACTTCAAGAACTAAGAAAAGAAATGTATGTATATAGAATAGGAGATAATAGTGGCAGGTTGGAGAAACTTCTTTCAAATACGAGATGAAGTCTATCTCCAAGAAGTTTATGAGTTACGGAAGAATACTAAGTCGAGAGACGGTATAATCGTGTCGTATGTAGACACATACTACATTATAATGAACGAAGGAGTTACTGGAGAAAGTCACTGAATGTCCGATGGATGGAGTTCAACTCACTAATATGGCGAAATGGATGACTAAGCTTAAGATGAACGAAGATGAAGTTAGTCGTCAACTTTATGGACAAAATAACCCAACTGAAAGGAGAGCCTCTTAGCTGGTACCAAAGGCAAGGGTATTGTTCGCGGTTCTATGTGACTGTGTTTTACCGAGAATAGTTCACGACATCAGGTCACTACCCTGGATGAACAATGTATTCTTCATCTTCTGAATCATCACCTAATAGATTTACCGTATTTGATTTATCAGTACATGGTAAAATCAATAAAGGATACAAACACTTGTCCTTATGGGATGTTGTTGACAATAGTGTTCAGAGAATCTGGCATCAGATTGGATTGGGGAATTAGACAGAAGATATCTGTTAAAAGCTATATAGATTCAACATCTATTGCTAAAATAGGTCTGAAATTTTCAGACAGAAAAAGAGCAGAATCGCCAAGGAAAGCAACAATTGAGGGGGAGCGTATACTGAAGAAGTCTTATATGAAGGAAACAAGATCACATTCTCAGGAATCAAAGTCGAGAAGTGTTCGATTTTTTGAATCAGGCGACTTGAAGCGTAAAGGGGAACCACTACTGAGTGACATTTCAAAGCAAGCAAGAAGGTCACCCAGAGCGAAAACTGTGCAACAGAAAGAAGCCAGTCAATCCAGAGAATCAAGTCAATCAAAGCATACTGAACTGCAAAGATCAAAAGCTACAAAGTCGTTGACATCAATCCTTGAAAAGATTGAAACTTCGGTTTCAAGGAAGTGGAGGAAAAGGAAAGAAGAACTCGAAAAGAAAAAACGCAACCTAAAAAGTCACCAAGGGGAAAGAAAATGAGTGCGACAAAAGAAGGAAGTCCAACAACAGAAACAAAGTCTAAGAAGGTAAGGCAAGAAAAGACTGTTGTTGATACTATAGAAAAGTCTGTTGTTGATACGGTTGATATTGCTGAAGTTAATATGGAAACTGTTACTGGTAACCTTAAGGATACTCACAATGTCCTTGATAATCCAATTTTTGAAGAAGTAGTTTCTACTACTTTTCAGTCTTCACTTATTTGCAAGCAAATTGCTACACATGTTATGGGACAAAAGGTTACTCAAAAAGTCTTGAGTGTGATGACTAATGTTCCATCCAAATATTTAACTTTTCAAAGAGAAAGTTGGGAACACAGATTGGTTGTCACAGAGGAGAAGAAGACCAAATCTGTCATCATTCGAGACAAACCAAAGAGATTTGTGAAAGCCTTCTTCAAATAAGTTGAATTTGATAACAGCATTCTACATATGTTGGATAGGGGTTATAAAAATTTCTATGATCAACTGAAGAGAGTTGGAAGAGAACCATATCCACCAGAGCCATTTGGAGAGCGTCTTACTTTTTATCCAATACTGGACAGTACAGTAATCAAGGTGGTACCTGATTTACAACCACCAAATTTTGTTGAACGCAAGTGTGAAGAGAAACTGAAGCTGAAAGTTCAATCAGAACCAGTTTTGGATGACATGACTTCTGATCAGATTGCAGAAGCAATGCAATTGATTGATGAAGCATGTGAAGAGAAAAGAAGTGGAAGTTCTATCTGCATTTATCAAGATCCAGGAACAAGCCAAACTAAGGCTACAGCAGATGATCCATGTGGAGGCACTATCGAGAAAGAATTCATGTCGTTCTTTTCTGATTGGCAACTTAAAATGTTCTTATAGTATTTTACAGAACATTCTGCAAAATCGACCTCTGTGGGAGATCAACTTAGTTGCAGAAGCTATGCCTTGGCTTGGAAGCACATTTCAATGTATACTTGATTCCTATGATCTTGATATTCTTGATCAAGCTGTATATGTTCCTCCGCCTCTCCTACAAATTATTGAACCACATGTCTCAAACGTGGAAGCTTATACAACAACGATTCTTTGTTGTTGTGATGCAAGTTGTTGAGACGAATCCTCGATCGCAATTTGAATCATTGACTTTAAAGAAACAAGTTCGAAACTTGATAAGGATATGAAGAAGATTAAGAAGATCTTTGAAAAAGTTAGTGAAACAGTTTGGGAAATAATTTTTTATTAATAACAAATAGGGAGAAGGAAGAATGAGCGAGGAGAATCAATTTGAAAGGAAAAGGTAGAAGAAATTTAGAAAGCAGAAGTTATTTTTGATTTATTCAAACTTCTGTATATTTGATACCTTTCATATTTCTCTATTTCACAATATTTGTTATCATCAAAAAGGGGGAGAATGTTAAGTCAAACCAGACTTCACGTATTAAATAATTTTGATGACAAACAAAGAGAAATATTCAAATGAAAAGTAGATGGACGCATGAGAAGTAAAAACAAATGAAGGAGAAAATCAGCGAAGTTAGAATCAAATTTGAAAAAGCGATTTAAAGCTTTACAAGAGAAAAGGCATTTAAAGCTTTACAAGAGAAAAGCGATTTAAAGCTTTATAAGAGAAAAACAGCCGATACAAAATATCGACGGAAGAAAGAAACATCGGTTTGAGTTAGTTCTGAGTCAAACTGAATAACCGCTTCTTTCAAGATTCAAGAAGCGATATTCAAGAAGTTGAAGAACCCGACTATAAATAAGAGTCGAGATTGAAGAAGATATAACTTCATGAAACCTTGAATATTCAACTTTTGATTTTCGACTATCTCGAGAAAAATTGTGAACGATATTTCGAGTGAGCAGTGTTAAGAGCATTTCTATTAGAATAAGCTCTTTACTATTCTTTCAATTAGAAAGTGTTACGAGATAGCTTTGAAGAGGCTAAGAGTAAAAGAATACTTGTCAAAGAGACACGAGAGGCTCAATCGAAAGAATACTTGTAAATGTTCAGAAATAGTGAAATCTCGAAAGGATATCTCGAGGATCGGGCGTAGCCCACGGTTTGGGGTGAACCAGATAAATTGTTGTGTTTTTTCTTTCTACTCTCATATTACTTATATCGTAGTTTTCAAAATTAACAAAGTTTTTTAAACTAATTCTGAATTGACTTACGATAAGTTTTGAAAGAACAAGTAATTTCTAAAGGGATTAACGAAAAGTTTATCACAATTCAACCCCCCCTTCTTGTGTATCTTGATCATATTATTGTTCAATATATTAACGTGTGATTCACTTCATAGGCATGATGGCTTCTTGTTTCGAGGTAATCAATTGTGTGTGCCTAATTGTTCTATGCGTGCTTTATTTGTGCATGAGGCCCACAGTGGTGGATTAATGGGTCATTTTGAGGTTGCTAAGACTTTGGATATTTTGCATGAACATTTTTATTGGCCTGAAATGCGTAGAGATGTTGAACGTGTATGTGCCAAGTGTATTGCATGTAGACAGGCAAAATCCACTGTCAAACCTCATGGATTTTATACCCCTTTACCTGTGCCTACTGAGCCGTGGGTTGATGTTTCTATGGACTTTATCTTAGGCTTGCCTAGGGCAAAGAGGGGTTTTGATAGCATCTTCGTTGTAGTTGATCGCTTTAGTAAGATGGCGCATTTTATTGCATGTCATAAGACTGATGATCTTGTGCGCGTTCTGACTTATTTTCAAAGATGTTGTTAGATTGCATGGCATTCCTAGGTCTATTGTATCTGACAGAGATGCTAAAATTCTGAGCCATTTTTGGCGAGTGTTGTGGGGTAAGTTGGGTACAAAATTGCTCTATTCTACTACTTGTCACCCACAGACAGATGGACAAACTGAGGTAGTTAATAGGACCTTGGGTACTATGTTGCGTGCTATAATCGGTAAGAATTTGAAAACTTGGGGAGAATGTTTGCCATTTATTGAATTTGCATATAATCGGAGTGTGCATTCTACCACTGGTTTTTCACCTTTTGAGCTTGTTTATGGATTTAATCCTTTGACTGTTTTGGATTTGGTGCCTTTACCCTTGCATGAGTTGTCTAGTACAGATGGCAAAAGAAAAGCCGAGATGGTCAAGGAGTTGCATGAGAAGGCACGACAACATATTGAGCATAGAAACAAGATATATGCGAAGCAAGCCAACAAGGGACGAAAATTGGTGACCTTTGAACCTGGTGATTGGGTTTGGGTTCATCTGAGGAAGGAGAGGTTTCCTAACCAGAGGAAATTCAAGTTGGACCCTAGGGGTGATGGTCCATTTCAAGTGTTAGCGCGGATCAATGACAATGCCTATAAAATTGATCTTCCAGGTAAGTATAATGTGTCCGCTACTTTTAATGTTACTGATCTTTCTCCTTTTGATATGGATTCAGATTCGAGGATGAATCTTCTTGAGGAGGGAGGGACTGATGTAAGCGGGACCATGGACAATCAAGTAAGTTCAGGCAGAGAGCTAGTCATACCAGAATGGGCCACGACCAAAGCTAGGACCAAGAGATTTAAAGAGGCTCTTTATACGCATGTGGGCTTTTATATTCAGAAGATGGCGAACTCCGAGCCTATTGGAGGAGAGTTTAATAGAATTGAGCCCAAACTAGTTCATTTAACTCAAATCCTTGGACCGGATACACTTGAAGTTTGAAGACCCACGAATCAGACCTATTTATTTAATTTTTGGATTTCACTTTATTTTGGGCTTCCATGTATTTTTAAGCCCAACCCTTTATTATTTGACCTAGGTATAAATAGTTATGTTTTTAGGGTTTTAGGGAGTTTTTTAGATGATTGTTTTGAGGCCGTCGGCTTAGAGAGGACATTATTCTCTTGTTCTTGTTACTTTCCGAACCATCTTTCACTTATCAATTGTTTTCTCAATTGTGGCGTGTTAATTGTTCGTTTTTCTTGGTTTTATTTTGATCATCGAGATTGCTCGGAACAAGTTTCCGAGAGGTGTCGTAGAAATCAAAACCCAACGTATCTTTATTTCATTAAATTGTCGACGATCTTTCCGCGGAGCGCATTAGTTGTGAAGGAGGAGAGGGAGAAGGAGGAAGGGGAGGATGGGAGCTACGAGAGTGGTTACTACACATCGGAGGACGAAGGATCAGAAGATGATAATCTCTTACTAAAACTTCCCAAATTGTCCTCACCTAGCCCAGCTTGCTTACTGCTTGTACAATGATCGTGCGTGTGTGTGTGTTTGCTCAATCCCATGTAGATGATGGAAAAGTCAATATAACAACTAACATTTCAGTATAAAACTCGATATTCAAGAGACTTTGTGGTTCCAAAAGAGTCGAGAGCAACACCTTCTATTTGGGGACCGAAATGCTACATACTTTCATGCTATTACAGTTGTTCGTCGTAAAAGAAATAAGATAAAAAGACTGAAACTTTTGAACTCAAATGAGTGGTGTGATGATGGGATTGCAATAAAACAAGACATTTTTTAACTATTTCTGTGATTTGTTTGGTAACAGTGAGGGGACTGGCATTAGTGTTTTTTCGGTTTTCCGCAATAAGTTAGGGGAGGAAGCTATTCGGTCTCTTTTGAAGCCAGTGACAATAGAGGAAGTTAAAAAGGCTTTATTCTCTATGGGTCATTATAAGTCTCCAGGTTCGGATGGGTTTCAACCATTTTTTTTCAAGATTTATTGGGATTTTATTGGGAATTCGATTATGGCCATGGTGCAGTAGGCCTTTGCCAGTGGTGATATCGATGAGAAGCTTGCTGAAACTCTTATTGTGTTGATCCCGAAAGAGGTGGCCCCAGATAGAATCACCAAATTTCACCCTATTAGTTTCTGTAATGTTATCTATAAACTCATCACCAAGGTGTTAGTTACTCGACTGAGACCGTTCATGAATGAGTTAATTCATTCCTGCCAAAACAACTTTATACCGGGACGAAGCACCACAGATAATATTATAATGGCCAGGGAACTTATACATTATTTGCATAGGGTCAAAAACTGCACCGGTTCAATGTTGATTAAGCTAGACCTTGAGAAAGCTTACGATCGAGTTAATTGAAATTTCTTATAGGATAATTTATGGGATTTTCTTTTCCTACATCGTATATGTTCTTTGATTTTGAATTGTATTCGTCGGACAACTATGACTATAGTATGGAATGGGGAGTGTCTTCAAAGTTTAAAACCTAGTCGTGGTCTTAAACAAAGTGATCCGCTTTCACCTTATTTATTTGTGTTGTGTATGGAGAAGTTACTAGCTTTAATTTCTCAAAAGGTCCATGATGGCCTTTGGAAACCGATCTCAGTTAGCAAGGGCGGGCCTACGATTTCTCACATATTTTTTGTTGACGATGTTCTGGTTTCCTCAAAGGCAACAATCTCCCAAGTTCGTTTTTTTTTCATCGATTCTTCATGAATTTTGCACTACAAGAAATTATAGCTTTCCTGACGGAAAATTCCGTCGGTAAGTGACACATTTTTGTCGGTAACATTAATTACCAACAGAATTTAGTGACCACAAAATCGGTCGCTGAAGTTCCCGTAGTTAAAATTATCGACTGTCAAATTCCGTCGGTATTTTAACGACGGTATTAACGACAGAACTTTATGGTCGGCATTTATATAACGACGGAAAAGATAATCGCGATATCGTCGGTGAAATTTAGCGATGGAGTAATTTCCGTCGATTATTCGAAGGTATCTTCAACCAATTTACTGACGATTTTTTTAACCGTCGGAAAATATTTTTAACATTTCTGACGGAAAATTTTTCGTTGGCAAGAATTGATTATAATTTTTTTATCCCATTGTTTTGTTGTTATAACAATGTTATATTATATATATAATTTATTTATTTGTATTACGTAATGTTATTTGTTCATAATATATATATTAATTTGTATATATAATTTGATTAATGAGAAAATTAATAAATAATATAACGTATAAAGAATTTAATTTAAAATTGAAACATAACAAAGAACAAATCTTATGTTTTTTAATTGAAAACAAATGACAAAGTTATGATAATGTCGTGGTGATCGTGGATACTCTGAACTGTTTGCCCCCCTCTTTAACAGTTCCATCTCCTGCCTAAGCTGAGCCATATGCTCCATGTGCTCTCTCTCCTTATTCATCTGCTCCACCTCTGCTCTCATCTTAGTAAGGCGCTCCATCGACTCTCTGATCTTTGAAATCTGCTCCAGCTCCGCCCTCATCTGCAGACTCATCGCTTCTCTCATCTGCAGACTCAGCTCTTGTCTCATCTGCAGAGTCATCTCTTCTCTAAGCTCTTCTCTCATATGCAGACTAATCTCTTCTCTAATCTTAGCTATCTCCTCCATATGCTCTTCACGTTAATTAACTAGCTGCTCCCTCAATGTGTCCACTGTGACCCAGAGCTCGGATACTTCATGAGTTTTGTGCTGGACGAGCAGATGTTGTTGTACTAGACAGGAAAGAGCGCGAATAATAGGTGTTTGCATATGAACCGAGTCAAATATTCTTCCACGATGGTCCCTACCACCCACGACATCAAGATATGTCTGAGTCTCGTCGACAGGTTGTTCGTCCTGAGACTTTCGCTGAATATTTTGTTGTATTTGATCCTATTAGGAAGCAATCTTTACATTAGTAATTAAGGTATAATTGTTAATAAATTATAAAAATATGTTAATTTCACTTACATTCAGTTCTCTACATCGAGTGTTGATGAAAGTGACACCATCATGTTTCTTATTGTGGGTGTGCAAAAATAGCTGGATAGGTGTAGGCTTCGTGCCCAATGACTTTTTCTACATGTATAACTTAAATTGTCAGATGTGAACTAGAATTTAAAAAAATTTCAGCAGAGTTTCCTCTATATTTATGATATTTTCCCCTGTACAACAAAGAAAACAACTTCACATAGCCATATATGGCACCAGACATTTACATCATAATCACTATCTTCAATAAAGCGAAACAAAATATATGTAAAATTAGTGTGAAGTGTAGATACTTACTAGTCTATGTGCATGATCGTAGTGGGTAATTGATCCTCCCGTATGCACTGGAAGACTCGCAGCCCCCGACCCTCCACATCTATTGGCCGAATTACGCTTTGATATTGACATTGCCACAGGTGATGTCCAATATTCGATCCAACGACTCTAAATTTCCTCCGAAATATAACGCGGTCGTGCACCAACCTTACATATCGCATTAATTAAGTCGCGATAACGTATACGAACTTTCTTTTCCCATTGTTTATACATGCTGGCGTCGAAACATGAATTCCAGTAAAATTCTTTCTGAAATAAGAAGGGTAAAAATAACAAAATGCTAAAATTTGTATGAACATTGTGAATATAAAGCAATGTAACAACTGGGTAACTATTATTTGTACCTCAAACTCCTGAAAGTATAATTGCTTTGTGGTGTCAGATAAATTCTTCCACACATAACCCTCTGGTTCAATTCTTTGCTTAAACGAGGAAGTCATATTTTTAGAAGTTGGTCCAGACGGAACCAACTTAACATGCCAAATTATGTTATCCTATGTAAAAATTGATAAAAGTAAAAGTTGATAAAAAAACAAATTATGAAGTGTTTTGATATCACTTACTGGTCATTGACAATAGATACAAACTTTCTTCCATCAGGTTCCTCAGCGCTAGGCTAGCGCACGTCTCTTGTTTCTGGTACGCTGGTGTTGGATGATATATGTGTTGGAGAAGGGGATGGTGTAGGATGAGAAGCAGTCAGTGATGTCTCAGCTGCAAAAGTCGGCACGAGAGGTGGAGGAGGTGAGTCAGTCAGAGTTGTGGATTGTGACGACCCACCTTCACTGTAAGTTCCCCCGAACATGGCTCTAAACCTCGGTCGCATTACCTCACGTTGTCTTTGGTCCCATTTTTTTTCCTGAAATTCAATTTTGCCCAATTCTCTACAAATATAATTAATACTTTGAAAGCAATATTTTACACAACACATAGAGAAGAAACTAACGCAATATATGAAGGTTAACATATTGTTATCAACAATAAATGAACCTTAACAATAATACAAATATGCAATGCCACGAAGAATATTGCCGACTAGATTGACCAAAAGGTTGAAATCCATCCGTTGACAATCCCAATCGAACATTTCAATTGTCACCTTCAAAATCAACATGGGTGCCATTAAAATGTTTCCATGGCAATGCATCTAATGGATGAGTCATTACTCCATCTTCCTGTTAGTGTTCAGCATGTCATCTCATCTGAGATGCAGTCACATTAGAAGCATAAAGCCTCTGCAACCTAGGAGTGAGAGGAAAATAATACATCTGCTTCTATGGAACTAATTTCTGTTTCATTGAACGTTTTCTGGGCTTAAACCTAGGTTGACCACAAAATTTGCACTGGTCTAAATTCATATCATCTCCCCAATACAACATACATCCGATTCAACAATAGTCAATTTTTTTCACAGGCAAACCAAGACCGCGAATAAGTTTCTTCATATTGTAAAAACTATCAACCATTGTATGATCAACAGGCAATGATTCGTTGTACCACTCTAGAATTTTATCAAAACTATGATATGAGATATGACCTTCACTCTTTATGTTCAATATGCAAGCAATTGATAACAACTGGGTCATTGTCTCACAATTTGGCCACAATTCTCGATCAGCTGATTGTAGTAAGTCAAAAAATTGTTTTGCTTGTGGGTTAGGTTCTTCGTCAACATTTTCCCCATTTGGCTCAAATGTATAACCGACCCCATCGTGAACCATTTGTCAAGCCCAAAGCCCACTCATTTATTCTTCCTTCCTTCTTATTTTCCTCTTTAAACTTCTCAAGCCCACTAATTCTTTAAGCCCATCATATTTTCTCTTCCTTTCCTACCTCATCAAGGCCCAACTAACACATTTAATTTCATTAACTCACCACCTAACTCTTTAATGCTATCACATATTAATTTATATCAACTCAATTAATGCTAACTTAACTTACTCAATTTGTTTAATCATGCTTAACTTTAAAAAAAAATTCTGGGGGTAACATTTCTCCCCCCCTTTAAGAAATTTCGTCATCGAAATTCTTACCTGGTTCACTGAAGAGGTGTGGGTACTGCTCCTGCATTGCATCCTGAGGCTCCCACGTCGCCTCTTCAACTACATGATTCCTCCACAGGACCTTGACTAGCTTGATTATCATGTTCCTGAGGACCTTATTCTTGTTGTCCAGAATTGCCACAGGCATTTCTTCATAACTCAGGTCATCACTCAGCTGAACTTCTGAGGTCTGAATGATGTGAGAAGGATATGATCTGTACCTTCTCAGCATGGAAACATGGAATACATCATGAAGCTGCGACAATTCTGGAGGCAATGCCAACCTGTAGGCCAACGGCCCAATCCTCTCTCAAACTTCATACGGACCCACATACCGAGGGCTTAACTTCTCCTTCTTGCTGAATCTCATAACTCCCTTCTATGGAGACGTTTTGAGGAACATCTTGTCACCCACTGCATATTCCATTTCTTTTCTGTTAGCATCGGCATAACTCTTCATTTTATCCTAGGTTGCCTTAAGCCGCTGTTTGATTACATCTACTTTCTCAACTGTCATCTGGACCAACTCTGGTCCCACTAATTTCCTCTCACCTTCTTCATCCCAACATATCGGAGTCCTGCATCTTCTGTCATAAAGGGCTTCATAAGGAGCCATCTGTATGCTCGAATGGTACTGATTGTTATAAGAAAATTCGACCAACGACAAATGATCATCCCATGCTCCTCTGAAGTCCATGACACATGCTCTAAGCATCCCCTCTAGAGTCTGGATTGTCCTCTCAAACTGACCATCCGTCTGAGGATGAAACGCCGTATTGAAATTCAGCTTAGTTCCTAATGCTTCCTGCAAACTTCCCCAAAATCTCGATGTGAATCGAGGATTCCTGTCGGATACTATAGAATCTGGAACTCCATGCAACCTTACCACTTCATCAATATACTTCCTGGCTAAAACTTGCAATGAATCTGTTTGCTTGATTGCCAGAAAATGGGCTGACTTGGTCAATCGATCAACAATAACCCAAATGGCATCATGCTTCTTCTTTGGTCTAGGCAAGCCCATCGTAAAATCCATCATGATCCTTTGCCACTTCCATTCAGAATGGACAATGGCCTTAGCATGCTGAAGGTGCACGGTGTTCACCCTGACTTGCGACACACTAGACATCCGCCACATATTCAGCCTACATCCTCTTCATGCCTTTCCACCGAAATGTTCCTTCAAATTTCAGATATTCTGGTGTCTTTGCTGGGTGCATGGAATAAGGCGCGTTGTGTGCCTCATCCATGATCTCATCCTTAATCGCTTTATCATTCGAATACATAACCTGCTTCCACTACCATTAGCCCATTATCCCTTACTTGCACTTCGATCGCTACCATGTTGAATTTCATCTCTCGACTTACTTAATTACGTATCCTGCCTCTGCAACTCCTTGACCTTCTCTGTTGGGACCCGATCCGAGAACCGGATCCCAACCGAAAAATGGAACGAAAAAAAACATAAAATTGAAAAGCGAGAAATCGCTAATCGGAAAACAAATCGAATCATCGAGCTAAACGAATACTCGGAAAGTTTCAATCGAATACTGAATAACAAAGTGGAGAAACTCAAAAGCGAATTTGAATCGAATGCGAATCGGAAAAACAAATATATCGAACTGAAACAGATTCCGACATTCCGGAGAAATACAAGGTATAGAAAACTGATCGCGTTGGATAACCTTAGACTAACTCGGTCTAAAATCTGGTATTTTTTTTCTTATTCTTTTCTTTTCTCTTTAATCAAACTCATTCAACATATAAACAATCCCTACATTTCTATTCTTTCTCACTTCGTTCATCTTAATCATTTCTTATACATTCATATAAATCCTCGAACTCATTTCTTTAAACCCATTTTACCAAATTTTACCAAATTTCGGCAAAGATAACGATCGTTGTATTTTGACAGCCCAAAAATTTAAAACAAAGCAAACGCACTTCTAATATCATAATCCATCCAATAACACAAGGCAACATCGGACCTCCCGTCCGGCATCCAAAAATCAACAGAAACCCAATCTTAATTCTAAACACTTCATAAATTCAATCCATAACCATCTCAACTCAAAATATTCATAATTCAATCACAAGCCATTCATATACATTCCAATTGCCAATTATATCCATCTCAATTCAGATTTACGTACAAAATCTATTCCACAACTCATTACTGAAATACATCATAAATTTACATAATGACTCTTCAAGCCATAAACAAAAGCAATACATAATCCATAAACCTTTTTTACAACTTCAAAACTAAACTCCAACATTACACATCAAACAAAGTATACAAAAACTATCGGGTTGACATCATACTCGTCTTCCATCCGATCTCCTGCTCGAAACCTGGAGATGGGGATGAAAGGAGGGGTGAGCTCGGAAGCTCGTGGATAATACATTTATAAACCGAACAATAAGCGAAAAATATTTTCCTTTTAAACTTTTCAAACTTTTCAAAATTTCCTATTTAAGCATTTTCCAAATCTCATTTTCAAACTTTTCAAAACTTTCATAAACCTTCCAAATTTTATGATTATAAATTTATCTTATTTCTCAAAATCTCAAACCTTTTTCAAATCATGCACGCCTTTAAATATGAATGCATCACATTATAAACAAATCAAAACACATAACACATCGAATTGGTTTGGTTCGGTCCAAGCAGAACGTCTTACATTCCCGCATACGGTCCATGCGATCGTGAATAAACGTATTACACTTTTCCGCATAGCGGTCCAAGATAGCCGTGAAGGAGTCCGAATCGAACTCCGTGCCACTAGCGAACAGCCGGGAGAAGGTTATACAAATAGAGACAATAACGACTCACAAAGGACCCGACCAAACCCACTTAACACATAACGAAAAATTGAATTGACGAAGGCACTTTTTAAAATCTCTTGATTTTCATATTTTCAACTCATAACATCAAATTGTGTCATAATGACACAAGCATATATCCACATGAATTCACATAATCATTTAATGCAATTCATAGCATCAAATTAATCACATAATAATCACATTCATGACAAAATATACAACAGCTTTCTTTAACTCTTTAAATCATAAATCGAATAATTTGAAAACCATGAAATTCATAAGTCTTGCATTTTCTAAAACTCATTTTACTCCTTTGAAATCATAATTTCAAACATTTACATTTTTTTTCCAAACATTTTTATCAATAAGAATTTATCAAAAACCAAACTTTGCTTTCTTTAATTTTCAAAAATTCACATTTAGCTTATAATTCAATAAATAAATATACTACCCACCTCATATCCATGCTAGCATCTTGTCCAATGCTTCAATTTGACCTTTTCTCCTTTCTTCCTTCCAATTGAAAATTTCCTAAATCAATTTCATCAAAATTTAATCTCATAAATAACTTAATCCTTCAATTTGATGCATAACTCATCAATTCTCACTAATTCCAAGATAGTTACATCACTAATTTCAAAAACCCCCAAACTACAAATTGAACCTAAACCAATCCAATCAAATTCAATATCATAATTAACTTAATTTCTCAAATTGAACTTAGGAAATATCAATTCCTCTCATATTCAAGCTATTTCAATCTCCAATTTTGAAAATCTCCAATTTTCAAAATTGGCCTAAACCAATTTGCACAAATTCAATATCATATAACATAATTTCTTCAAAATTGATTTCATATTTCATCAACTCATACTAATATTGATGATTCTACACCATTAATTCACAAAATCCCCAAATTTTCAAATTAAGCCTAAACCCACAATTTCTAATTTTTCAAATTAAACTTCACCTAAAGCATAAACATCAAAATTAACTTAGGATATCTCAAATTCATCACTAATTCAAGCCATCTAAAGCAACAATTTCAAAAACCCCCAAATTTCACTATTCATCATCTTCTTCACTAAGCTTTCTCTCTCTAAAATCTTCCATAACCAAAATTAACTCATTATACTTTACAACACATAAACCCACATCATTTCTAATTAATCTAAGCCAATAAACTCATCAAAGATTCAAAATCAAAACTTTCTCTCTCTTACCTTTTTCCCTTCAATTTTCGGATTTGGCTTAGCTTTGAAAGAAACCTTTATCATCTTCATCCTCTTTCCCTTGAATCACCTCACAATCCATGCTTAAAGACCCAAAAATTTGAACCTCTATGCCTCCTCTTCTTTCTCCCATCACCGAAAGCTACTCCCCTCCATTCTTTTCTTCTTTTCTTTCTTATCTCTTCTTCTTTGGTTCTGGAATTTTCGTGAATTCCTCTAGTTTCTGGAAGCAAAAACGAAAGCTTCTTGTGTGCTTCATTTAGTGAAACACAATTTACCATCTTGCCCCTCCAATTAAGCTTATTTCCAAGTTTGCCCCTGTGCAGGATTTTGAGAAACTGATACGTTGCGACCTGATTTCGAGCAACTAAACGAAATAATTTGGACAAACTTTCTTCTTGAAAATTGTTCCTCTCGATCTTACGAATCCAACGCCACTGACAGCGCTCAATTCGGATCTAAAACGAAGAAGTTATGGCCGAATTACTAACTGACCTACACAAAATCCGAAACTGAACTTTAACATAACTTCAGTCCAGAATTTAACAATCTTAGGGATGAAATCAAATTTCGATCACTTCACATGATTTGTAGCCCCATATCTTAACTTTATTTTCCCTTAAGAATCAACTCAATCGGAGTTGTATAACTCCCGAAAATCGCAAAATACTGAACCATGTTCAGAAAATTATCCAACTTATAACCTATAACCAAATCTCCTACTTTGGTTCAATCAATCTCTTTCCGTTTAATCTCCTAAAATTCATAATTCTTCATAAAAATGAACGCAATTGTCTTAGGAATCCAACGCTTCGAGAATTGAGTCAATTGAATGTCAGATGAAGGAATTATGCACAAAAGATTACAAAAGGGTCGGATTTCCAAGAATAAAACGGGTTTTCCAAAAATCATAACTCCTAGCCCCGATATCGAAAAATTGCAAACTTTATATCAATGGAAAGATAAAAACATCATCTAAAACTTTCATGAAGACTACTTACTCCAATTCAAACTAAATCCATACGACGAGTGGCATCGAAGCATAGAACACGTAAATCTATACTTAATAGCATTTTTCAAAACAAGCATATCTTTGGAAAATCATATCTCCCAATCCCGACATCGAAAAATAGCAAACTTTATGTCCACAAAAAGCTCTCGACAGAGGCTACAAGTTTTACGTTGATCATTTTCTCGAATTTGACCTAAATCAAAAAGTCAACTTTTTATCCTAAAAGTCAAACTTCGAAGCCAACTTTGACTGATCATAACTCTCATTCCCGATATCGAAAAACATCAAACTTTATGTCTACAAAAAACTCTTGACATAAACTACAAGTTTTCAGAAGACCATTTTCTCAAATTATGCCTAAATCAAAAGTCAACTTTCAAAGACCAAAAAGTCAACTATTTCACAATTTCTCATATTTTCACACTTTCTCTCTTTACTTCTTGCTATTTAGCTTCATTTCAATCAACTCATCCACTTTTGAATATTTCTTATTTTTACTCAAAAATCGGGGTCCAACATTCTCCCTAAGGATAGGTCTCACCCTGAATTGAGCAAAAACACCATCTGATTCATCCTGCTTTAAACTGATCTTCAACTTGGCCATCTGTTCCAACAGAGGCAAGTAAACTGATTGCACGTAAGATATGGATGACTTCCTGCTCAAAGCATCTGCCACTACATTCGCCTTGCCTGGATGATACTCTATCATCAGGTCATAGTCCTTGAGCAACTCCAACCATCGTCTCTGCCTTAAATTCAACTCTTTCTGACTCATAATGTACTTAAGACTTTTGTGGTCCGTGAAGATCCTAGTCTGAACCCCATATAGGTAGTGTCTCCAAATCTTTAGGGCAAAAATTACCGCTGCTAACTCCAAGTCATGAGTCGGATAATTTAACTCATACTGCTTCAACTGCCGTGAAGCATAGGCTATTACCCTGTCATCCTGCATCAGCACACATCCTAAACCCTTCCTCGAAGCATCACAGTACATCAGATATCCTCGGTCTCCATTGGGCAAAACCAATCTTGGAGCACTTGTCAATTTGTTCTTGAGCTCCTCAAAGCTCTTCCGACATTCCTCACCCATATGAATCACGATTCTTTCTTAACACTTAGTCATAGGGTAGCTATCATGAGAATCCTTCCACGAATCTCCTATAATAACCTGCCAAACCTAGGAAGCTTCTTACCTCTTTCACTGTCTTAGGCTCTTGCCAATTCACTACTGCTTCTACTTTCTTCGGATCAACATGGATCCCTTTGTTGGAAATCACATGTCCAAGGAAAACTACTTCATGTAGCCAAAATTCACACTTGCTGAATTTGGCATATAGCTTCTGCTCTCTCAATCTCTGCAACACTATCCTGAGATGCTGTTCATGCTCTCCTTCATCCTTAGAATAGACCAGAATGTCATCAATGAACACAACAACAAACTGATCTAAGAATTCATTAAACACCCTATTCATCAGATCCATGAAGGCAGCTGGAGCATTGGTCAATCCGAAGGGCATGACCTTGAATTCATAGTGCCCGTAACGGGTCCTGAAAGCTGTCTTGTTTACATCAGACTCCCTAATTCGGAGTTGATGATAACCTGATCTTAGGTCAATCTTCGAAAAGTCCCTTGTTCCCTGCAGTTGATCAAATAAATCATTTTTCCGTGGCAACGGAAACTTGTTCTGAATCGTCATCTTGTTAAGCTTCCTGTAGTCTATACACATCCTCCACGTTCCATCCTTCTTCCTAACAAACAGGACCGGAGCTCCCCAAGGTGAAGAACTCGGCCTGATGAACTGCTTCTCCAACAATTTCTGCAATTGCTCCTTGAGTTCTCTCAACTCAACTGGAGCCATTCAGTAGGGTGGTATGGAGATTGGCGCGGTCGGGAATCAAGTCAATTTCGAACTCAATTTTCCTCACCGGCGGCAACCCTGGTAATTCTTCTGGAAATACATCAGGAAACTCCCTCACAACCTGAAAATCTTCTAATCTTCCCACATTCACTTCTGGATCTACTACATGCGCCAAGAAGGCCTCACACCATTGGCTCATCATATTGTCAGCTAACATAGCCGAAATGATCCTCGGCACTGGCAGTTTCATGTCCCCCTTGAAAACTATCTTCTGATCATCTCCCAGATCAAATTCTACTTCCTTCAAACTACAATCTAGCTTCGCCTTGTATTTCTCCATAACATCCATCCCCAAAATGACATCCACTTGAAGGTCTAGAGGTAGTAAGTCTACTACTAGCCTAGCACCGTCTATGTTGAGCTCACGATTCTTGTAGATCAAACTGGTCACCACCTTACTCCCTAAAGGAGTACTAACTACCAGAAAGTTATCCATAATCTCAGGACATGCAGCATGCATATTCATACTTGCAAATACAAATGAATGGGTGGAGCCAGTATCAATCAACACATAAACTGGTAAATCAAATAGCATAGCCATACCCGTCACTACTTTCGGAGCGGCTGCAGCTTCTTCCCTGATCATGGCAAAGACCAGGCGGTGCTCGACCACATCCTCTAGGTCTCCCTGCCGGATATGCCTTCCTTGCAGTTCCTGAACTGCCCACATCATGTACTGGTCGAGATGCCACTGTTTCTACTCTTCGTGGGGCCTGAGATCGAGACCCTTCCTGCCTGACTACCTGGGGACAATCCTTGATTCTGTGCCCCTTTTGGCCACAGCCAAAACATGCTCCTATCTTCAGCAGACATTCCCCTTTGTGAAATCTCCCACAGTGATCACACTGGGGATTTCCTCTACCTGTCCATCCCGGGCTTGCTACACTTGAAGCTTGCCCTGACATAGCCCTAGGCTGCTTGCTCTGAGTGGGGCCACTGCTGCCCACCTCACTGTGTATCTTTGAGTTCGTGCTCCTTGCAGGTGCTGGAGCACTCATGCCCTTCTTGGAGAACTGCTCTCTATTCTTTCTCTTCTTAGTCACTTCAGCCCTGATGTTCTCTAACTTCTCTGCTTGAAGAGCAGCATCAACCAGCTGCTGGTAATCACGGAAGTTGTGAATTACCACCTTTTCCCTGATCCCTAGGTGCAATCCACCCTCAAACTTCCGGCATTTGTCTGCTTCAGTCGCCACGATATTGGCTGCATATCGCGACAACTGAGTGAACTTCAGCTCATAATCTGCCACACTCAGCTCCCTCTGAGTGAGATTCAAGAATTCCCTGACCTTCTCCTGCATGTAGACCATCGAAATATTTCCTCGAAGGCCTCTAAGAACTCCTCCATGTCGAGATTGGAGGTATTTCTTATTGCAGGCACCGACTCCTACCAAGCAGGTGCATCCCTTGCAGAAGTCGATCGCATAATCGAGCTTCTCATCATCGTAACACTTCATCGATTCAGACCCTCTCGGTCCTCTTCACCATGCTTCGACTTCCTCGGGATTAGTAGTCCCGCTGAAGTCAACTGCTCCATACTTCCGGAGCTTATCATACTGGAGCTGGCACTTGAGCCTGTCTTTCTTGGCCCATGGCATAGGTGAAAGCCTGAGCAAATGCTTGGAAGAACTGGGGATCCATAGGGTTCACTTGAGGAGGAGGGGGCGGAGGCGCCTCATGTTGCACACTTGGTGCATCAGAGTCGGAGACAGGGAAGGTCCCTGTATCCTGCGGAATGTACGACTCATCCGCACTTCCGCACTGAGAGCTGGGCTGAGATTGAGCTCCTCGAGTTCTCTTTCGAGGCGGCATTACTCCTTCAATTTAAAAATCAGTGAAAATCTTTAGTTCACATAAAACAAGTTCAATTCATGTAAATCAATTTAAAACAAGTCAATTCACTCATTTAAAAGCAATGTTGCATGTTATGCATTTAAAACAATGCACATAATTCATATAATTCATGTAGGAAAATGCATGATGACTTGACCCTTAGACAATCCCACTAAGGTTCCTAGGAAACCCTAAACCCGGTTTCGCTCTGATACCATAGATGTTGGATCCCGTTACCGGAGTCCAACTTTTGAATCGTAAAATATGAAACTTGATCATCTTGCCTTGTAGGGTTTATTTCATTTAGCCTTAATTTCAAATTGATTTCTCTTGTAAATCATAGCCTTATGAATCTTGTTTAATTTAAGACAAGGATCGCTTCAATCGGAGTTCTACAACTCAAGATATCGACAAAATACCAACATGTGATCATATCTCGATCACGCTCTCTCGACTGACCCTTTACTTGATTTCAGCCAACTCTTTCAATTTAACTCCAAATGACACCAATTCTTATGGGTAGGTACCTACATGTCTCATGAATCCATGGCTCAAAAATCACTTCATTTGGAGGTCTGATGAGGAAGTTATGATCAAAACAATCCTTCATATTCATATCCCGATGTATATTTGACATACTTTGGTAAAAACGCCATAACTCTTGCTACAGATGTCGGATTGATGTCATCTTTATATCAATCAATATGTACACATCCTGATCTACAACTCATATTAGAGGTCTAAAAATGAAATTCGCACTCTAACTAGGTCGCACCAGCGATTTACTTCTGTCGCGCCCGCGAGGAAGAGACGAACAGAAAGTTGAGGCTCCTCTGATTTTCTATGGTCGTGCCCGCGAGGTATGGAGCTCGCGCCCGCGAGGAAGAAACGAACAGAAAGTTGAGGCTCCTCTGATTTTCTATGGTCGTGCCTACGAGGTATGGATCTCGCGGCCGCGAGGAAGAAATGACCAGAATGATGAGATTTTTCCCCAAAGCCTCTTAACCCTCACCCATGCTTTCTAACTTATTCCTAACACCAAATACACCTGTAATCTTGCAAGATTCACTTACTCTACTACTAAATACTTCATAACAACTCCAAACATCCAACTTATTTTATCATTCTATCAATTCTTGATTGATTTTTCCATCAAACCCTAGATTCCTGCGCATCCATCAAAGCTATCCTCATAAACAAGACTTATGCATCCTGCTAACTTTCAACCATCATAACTCTAAACTTCCAACTTCTATTGTCTAATCAATTTAACACATCTACAAGACTTTGCACAATCAACCTCACACAAGCCTCATTCTCACCTTCATTACACATGCATGACCATCAATCCCAACCTCATAACATTTACCTACCTATATGATATTCATGCCATCTCATGCATCATCTCAAAAGATCAAAGGTCATACAATCAAGCATTATACATTAGAGTTTAAAATTCACTTTTGAATCATAACTCATTCATTCCATCTCCATCAAATCAGGTCATATTTCATACAATGCTTTAGTGGGCATTTTAAGTCCAATTACATGAAACTTCAAAGTACAATATCATTATCAAAATGCAACTAAAGCATTGTTTTACAAAAATCATTTCAATTACAAAACCAAAAGAAAACTCTTGGAGTAAATGCCTTTAAGCTTGCTCCTCGGGATCCTGCTCATTTCCTGGAGAATTGAGGGGGTGAGCTTTAAACTCATGGTAACACATTTATATTTATATAACAAGTATGTCTATTTAGTTATTCACACATTAAGCAATCTTTCAATGAAATCATAATACATGCATCATGCAATTTTCATCAATACATAAACATAATTTCTCACAATTCAACATTCATAATTCTTGCAATTTCATGTAATCACACATGAAACACATCAAATGGCTCGGTAAGTCCATATTCATGGCAACCATATAGTCTCATTTATGAGCTTATATGGGCAAATCTTGAGGAGTCCAAATAATGGATCATCCTATGCCACAATCGGGCGGTAGTGAAGCCTTTTCATGGTCGACGTGCACGTGATTTCGCTTGGGACTATACCTCACCCACATAACATAACAATCATGCATAACAATAAAATTGGACTGTTCTTGTCTAATTCACTGTTTTCTTGAAAATCTTATCTTTCATGCATATTTCATATTGTACATTTCATGCATAAGTCATATTGTGCATTCATACTCATTTAAGCTACTTCATTCAATACTAACTCAACCATCATCAAATCATCAACATGTATTATTTTCATTTACACATAACTCATGATTAATGTCATCTAACCACAACTAACACAAGCATTTATAGCAATCATTTATACTCACGTACAAGTAACAAACATTCATTAGTGTCATTTATCAACTTGCATTAATTGCTCATAAATATAAAGATAAATATGGAACCCACCTTTAAGACTTGCTAAATCCTTGGTTTCTTTGCTACAACTCTTGTTCCTCTTCTCTTCCTTCTCTCTCTTCATTAAAAACCAAAAACCCATGTAAATCTCACTTCAATTGAGAAATCATGTTACACCTTTCATGAAATCAACTTGGAAATCACTATACCCATTCCATTCTTAGTCTTTCTAACCAAAAAACCAACTAAAATCTCACATTTAAACAAAAGACTTACCTTAAATCTTCAATAACACCAAGAGTTTCTTGGTTCAAGATGAAGCTTTAGCCTTCCTCTTCACTTTTAACTCTTGAACTTTCTTCCAACTCCCTCTTGATCTCTTGGAAATCACCACCCTAACAAGCTTTTCTTCTTTTCTCCTTCTCCCTTCCTTCTTCCACGATCTCCTCCTCTTCTCCCTCTAATTTTCGTAACTCCTCTTCTTTTCCTACTAACTCATTTAACTCCTTCCTAACTCACTTAAGCCTATAAGCCCAAAGCCCACTCATTTATTCTTCCTTCCTTCTAATTTTCCTCTTTAAACTTCTCAAGCCCACTAATTCTTTAAGCCCATCATATTTTCTCTTCCTTTCCTACCTCATCAAGGCCCAACTAACACATTTAATTTCATTAACTCACCACCTAACTCTTTAATGCTATCACATATTAATTTATATCAACTCAATTAATGCTAACTTAACTTACTCAATTTGTCTAATCATGCTTAACTTTAAAAAAAAAATTCTGGGGGTAACATTTAAACTGTCAAACCAACATATATGTTCGTAGTCATATATGTCATAAGATAATGGTTGATCAAAATTTGATATTCAATGGATATTAAATATCCAACTTTTGCAAAATAAGTATTCATACATGTTTGAATATTATTATAAAAACCTATTCTCATTAATTTGTTGTACATATACAATTTCACATAAGCATGTCCATATTACAAGTTAAGAGATATCCATTTTACAAAGCATCCACCAAATTATGGTTCAAATTAATTAAGGTCAGTGCAACAATCACATTAGTCACCTTCGTCATGTATCAATTATTGTGGAAACAAAATGTTATACCGCAATCAAATTTCACAATGTGCAAGACATGTATAAAATATTTAGGAACATGCTATGGGAAGTTCATTTGCAAGCACATGACTCAGGCGATTAATATAGTAACGAAAGCATAAGGACTGACCTAAATTGAAATGCAGAGAAATGTTCCTTAAGTACGTCATGGGCGATGAAGAACGTCACCTGCGATAAAGATGATAGAGCTGCAATGAAAACCAACAATAAAATCATCCATACCTTCATTGGAAATATTATACTTAACGCATGACATAGTATACTCAACGCATGACATTTATCATCCTTAAATAATTAAACCATCAGGTAATATCCTAAATCATTTCCATAATTGTAAGTCACTTCCATAATAAGATCATAAGTTAAAACTAATGAGCTCATGTTCTAATTTAACCATCATCTACTGCGACGATCCTATTAAAATTTCGGCAGCATTTTCCCTATAATTTGGACATCCCCCTTATGAAATAAGGGTCCCCCTGCAATAAAAACACACTTCTATTTCAACCAGTAATCACAACGCAAATTGGGTTTCCATACTACATGTATGTTGTCAAGTTTCATATCATGCAAGACATCAATAAACGATTCAGGAACATGCTATGGGAAGTTCATGTATAACCACATGAATCAAGAGCAAAAAAAAAAAGAAAAGAAACAAAAGCATATAAGCAACGATCTCAATCGAAATGCAAAGAAGTGCTGTTGAAGAACGAGACCGAAGATGAAGATGATAAAGCTGCAATGAAAACTAACAATAAAATCATTCATAGCTCAATTGGAAACCATATGGTAAAGGAAAAGCTGAATGGAAACATAGCGGAAAAAACTTCCAGAAAGTTCATCCTTATCTCATACGATATACTATGAAATGAATTTATAATAATTTCATCAAGCGGTATACTTAAGAAACACTTTAGAATCATAAATTAGCATCATAGAAGCTAAAGTCTCATAAGCATTTAAAATTTTCTTCAACCAAATGTTTAACTTTAACATTAAATTTTAAACTTGATCAATGGAACTTCTAATGATAAGATGAAAACTCAACAAAAATCTAAATAATACATACATACATACATACATATATAGATGTATATATATATATATATATATATATCTTAATAAAAAATAAGCTCTATATACAAAAATAGAAAACTATAATAAACATCATACATAAAAAAATAATTGCTTGCCAAAATAAGCTCCATATACACAAACGACTAGTCTCAATGTGCATCATATACAAAAATAGCTAGGCATACAGTACAAAAGATTTAACAAGCAAATTCTAACTCAAAGATATTGAAAAGGGCAGAAGTTTGAGGAACAAAGCAAAATTAGTGTGCCTAAATTTCGCTAAAGTCTATGAGTTGAGATACAGTACAAAACTGACATAGAATTGATTTAAGTCTAACGCTAGATTCATCTTTAAAGTTATGAAAAAGAGAAGTAAATAAGATTGGCATCAGTTATGAAAGGTATCAATATCCAGTTCTCATACCTAATTTAGGAGGAATTGTATTTCTTCAAGCACAAGTCATCAAGAACTCTATTTTTGTAACCCTAACTATAACTACTTGTATTACAATTAACTTAGAGGATTTCTAGCCAATCTTGAGGGAGATTTTTCAAGAGTTTCATGATTTTTCATTATTTCTTGGTATTGAATGAAGATTTGGGGCAAGATTGAAGAAGACTGGTAACAACTTCTATCAATTCTTTCTTTGTTCTACACTTTTCTTTGTGTTCATATTGTTTCTTTGTGATTAGTTTGTATCATGATTAATAACTAGAAATCATAGTTAGGGTTAGAGGTATAACATATATAGATTTTTCAATTATCAACTTATGATTTTAATTTTTAAGTTTATTCCTAATCGCCATCAATTCAATCATAGGGATTGTAGGAAGGGCTAAAAGGTGAAGTATGATTCGGGCACTAGGAGAATAAACACATTAATTATATAGAACAATGGTATCCTAAACTTTAGTGATAGCCAAGTAATTAACCATGCTTAATGATTTTGATTAGGTTAAATTATGCATGTACAAATGATAGGAATCTAATTAGATATACCTATGTGCCTTTTCAAAGGGCCTATATATATTTTCAGTTAATTGTTACTTTAACCAAGATAATCAATCTTGCTTGATAATTGGAATTTCACATAAGCAAACCTCGAAATTCTAATGTTTGTCTTATTGATTATTTTGTTGTTTTCTTTAGTTTATTAATTACATTTCTTAAATCAACTCCTTATTCTTTTTAATTTTCTTATTTCACTATGACTAATAACTTTTGTGAATAGTTCTTTGTAGATTGGTATACTAGAATCACTCTAGTTTTATTTAGCTATCTATTATTGGTTATGTGTATTTATATATTTAAAGTAGATTATGTTTTAACATCATTTTTAGGAACTAATTTTCCCATTTTTGTTAAATTTTATTTATTTATATTTTATTTTATTTTATACTTTTGATATTTTTAAAGTTTTATGTAGTTGATATGAGATAGGATATTTGAAAGTGACATTTTGGATCCCTTAATTCAATTGGACTCTAAAATTGAACATAATAATAACAAGAATAGAGTGAAAAGGGAAGAAGAGGTGATTGAATATAACAATGATATGATTTTTGGTATAGAACAATAACGACCACAAAGGATAAGTGTGGGGTACATCCAACTTTTCGTGATCAATGTCAACTCCTTATACATTAGATTAAGTCAAAGGGAGAATAATTGTGGGCTGTAACAATTATATCTTCCTTTAATCCTGACCTTAATGAGTCATTTAGAAAATACATGATCATATCCATTAATAAGGTTTATTTGGTGATCCAAATACTTCCACTAAATGGCCTTATATAAGACGAGTTTCAAATGAGACGCTTTCCATATTAAATGAAGAACTTAATTGTTATCAAATATATGATGCATTGATGATGAGATTTTTCCCCTCTATATAAGACCAATGAATTAAGGAGGCACATCAAATCTTTTACATAGAACAAAGGAGATGCATTTCATAAAGCTTAGGAAGATCAAAATTTATGCTTAGCTATAGCCTACATCACCATACTTATTGTAGTTGGTTATGCGATTCTTTTGTGATGGCCTTAACCTAACATGTCAAACCTTGTTTGAAATTCCTATGTAAGGTACAATTTAAATAAAAACTATTGAAGAGTAACAACCACCTCTCAACGAGTAATTCAACCTAATCAAATTCATTATGCCTAGTTAATCTATTTAGTTATCATAAATGGTGTAAGATATTTTAATTTTCTAGTAAGCGTTTACTCTCCTAGTATTCATATTATATTTCTCCTCTCAATCTTTCATGCAATTCCTAAGATTTAATATATTATAGTTAGTCAAAACTCAACAATTAAGAATAAAAATATTAAATCTAACTTAACAAATAATTAAATCATGCATTCATAATCAAAAGATCTATCATAAGCCACATCCTTATTCCTAACTAGGATTTTAACTACTGCAAATAACAAAAGAAAAGTAAAAAATTATATTAACATTAAGAAAAGAAAGGAATAAAGAACTAGAATAGTTATTGCAATCTCCTCCATTATTGTTCCAAATTCTTCCTTAATGTGAAAAAAAAACCTAAAACTAAAAGCTTAGTAATAAAAAAGGTTGTCATTGGCATCCAGAATCCTTTACAAAGAACTATAATAACAGTATTTATAACATAGGTTTACATAAAAGAGCTCTAATTTACACATAAAAACGAAAATATCATAACCTATTCACATGCATGTATCGGAGAAAGAGAAGAGGGAGGAGAAGTTACTTATCTGTCGGAGACGAAGAGGACGAGTGACGACGGCGAGCGGCGAGCGGCGGCGTCCTTGGAGGAAGAGGAAGGAGGAAGAAACTAGCAGAGGAAGGAGGAAGAAAGGAGAGAAGAGGGCACGTCTGCGCGAGGAGAGGGAGGAAGGAGAAGAGGAGATTTAATTAAAACCAACACAACGTTGTTTTGGTTTAAACCAAAATGACTTCGTTTACGTTTAGTGAGGGGTGTGTATCCGACGTTTTCACCGATGATTTTACCGACCGAAATGTGCGTCGGTACATATCCTCTACAATATTCTGCGACGGAATGCTTTTCCGTCGCAACAACTTTATTCGACAACCAATTTCAGTGACGGATATGCATTTTCGGTCGGTATTTCCAACGGTTTTAATACCGTTGGTATTTTTTTGTCGCAATTTCACATTTTTCTTGTAGTGTTGTGAGGCGTCAGGGCTGTGAGTCAGTCTAGCAAAGTCCAAATTTTTCTCTTCTCCTGGAGTTACTAGAAATACCCGCACGCGACTTGGGCAAATTTTGGGTTTCAACTACTCTACTAATATGGGCACATACTTGGGGTTTCCTCTTGGAGTTGGTACTCTTAATAAAACTTCGTTTGACGCGCTTGTGTTTCAAGGGGAGCAAAAGTTGGCAGGTTGAAAGACTAAATTGCTAAATTTTGCTGGTCGTACAACATTGGCCAAGGCTTCTACTAATGCTATCCCCAGCTATCTCATGCAAACTACTTGTTTACCGACGCTGGTGTATGAAAAATTGGATAAAGTAACAAGATCCTTTATTTGGAGTGCAAATGACAACTCTCATAGTGTTCATCTTATAGCTTGGACTGTCATTACAAAGCACAAGAGATTAGGTGGTTTGGGCTTGCAGGACTCCCGCATTTTTAACACGACCTTGCTTGGTGAGACTATATGGGCACTGCTTAATAACTCTGAGAAGCCTTGAGTCCAGATGCTTGAAAGAATTATATTAGAGGAGGGGACGTTCTCAGCATGTGTACTTCTATTGGTGGCTCAAAGTGTTGGCAATCGCTTGTTAAAGCTGCTCGTGAACTTCTCAAGGGTTTTCGGTATCGAAATGGCAATGGTAGCTCGATCTCCTTCTGGCGGGACAACTTCCTAGGCTTTGGGCCTTTGCAGGATTTTGTTCTTTCAATAGTGGATGAGGATGCGGACTGAATGGTTAGTGACGTGTTGACAGTAGACGGATAGTGGGATTGGGGCATGGTGACTTCGGAAATCCCGAACGAAGTTAAATCTATCTTTCCCATGATCTTTTACCCTCGTTTCTCCATAGGCAGGGACACGATATTTTGGGATAATTCTACAAATGGGGCTTATACGGTTAAATCTGCTGTTGATTGGCTTACACAATGTGCTGTTGGGAGCCCTACAGTTATTCCTAAATTTGATTGGATGTGGATTTGGAAGCTTCATTGCCCTGAGAAGGTTCGGTTCCTAACTTGGCTCATTGTTCATTAGAGTTTCGTCGCCATCGCCATTTGGACGCCTTTGGTATGTGTCGTCAATATAATTCAGGTATAGAGTCAATGGAACATCTGCTTCGTGATTGTTTAAAGGCACGTCAGGTATGGTTTTATGTCTTTAATAGTGTCTTGCCTTCTCACTTCTATTCTGGATCTTGTGTTTCTTGGTTTGAAAAATGGAGTCGGGATTCCTCTTCTCTAGGGAATGGTCGTTGGATTGATATTGTTTTCCTAACTGGTATATGGTTTATTTGGCTCATAAGAAACCATGATCTCTTCGACGATCGAGATGTTACCTGCTCTTAACTGTCTCAACTGCATTGTGCACTCGTTGATTGAAATACCTTATTGGGCACTTCGGGTACTAGCACTGGTCATGAGAGGCGTTGGGTTGGCTAGACTTTTCCTGTGGTTGATGAAATCTACGTAAATGTTGATGGAAGTTCTTGGGGCAATCCAGGTGAGGCTGGCTTTGGGGGGATTCTTCGTGATTCTAATGATACTTGGTTAGGGGTTTTTATAGTAGTATTGGCACTGTGACTAATATGGTTACTGACTTATCTGCAATCTTCTTTGGCCTTCTCTCGGCTTGGGAACGGGATCATTGGCGTATTTTCCTTTGTTCAGATTCTCAAGAAGCGATACGCTTGGTTAGAGATGAGAATTTTTCAATTCATCCTCATGCTAACTTGTTGGGTGATATTTTAGCAATGCTACACTGGGATTGGAATGTTAAGATAACCTACTGTTTGCGAGAAGGAAATCAAGTGCTTTATTAGCTGATAGGTTTGGCGTTCTTTTTGAACGTCATTAGTTGCCTTGTATTTATTGCTGTTTTTTCTTAGTTTCATTTGCATTAAAAAATATCCAAAAATTTATAGATCAAATCCAGAAATAGTAAAAAGTAGAATCGATTTGTAAAAAAAGAAAAATATCAAGATGTAACCATAAAAAAAACACACTCCTTTAAGAAAGTAAAACTAGATCCAAAAACACATTAAAAAAATTTGAAAAAGGAAACTAGCACAAATTGAGAAAACAAGATCTAATGTGAAAGAAAAGAAACTTTTAAGTGTAAGCCGAGATGTGAATCTTTTGAAGCTCTTTCCAAAAAACAGTGAGCTTGAGTAGGACTTAAAGAATAATTATAATTTATAAATTTATTTTATTTGAAAATTTTAAAATATTAAATATACTTCTAACAAGAATTAGACTAAATTGAGTACTTTTTAAAAGAAAATTTAAGTACATTGAAGTTTTCATTTATTTGGATAAAATAATTTTACTTGCTACCGTCTAATTAATCCTTATTCTATGGATAGAATGCGTAGACAATTAAATTCAACATTTTGTTTTAATGGACAATATTGTCTTACTATTTAAATAAATAGAATTTAGATGACCTTTTTATTGTTTGATAAAATATTAAATATACGAACTACTATATAGAATATTTGTGGTAGAAATGCAAATAAATAGACAACATGTGCATATAACGAGTAAAAGAATCATAGCCGTAGCCTGTGAGTGTAACAGTTGGTTAAGATTCTCACATTCTAGTTTGTCATTTTCTTTGAAATTGTCTTTTTAGGTTTGTTTAGACCGTGAAATGAAGTTGATGTTCGAAATTGAAGTTTGGATGGAGTGAGCCCATGGGCTTTCTTGAAGCTAAGATTTTGTTCCGTACATCTTAGATTTTAGATGGGCCATTCAGCCCAGATATTGTCTGAGTCACTTTGATCCTTAACTTGTTTTTAGTTTTTTTTTATAAAAAATATTTAATTGTTTTCTACCTCTAGTGTTGTAAACCTGATTCTTGTAGTACTGGAGTTATTCAGAATATCTAAATCCTTGCTGATCATTTAGCTTTACAATATGCAATAGGAGATTCTACATTTGCCATCGAAGTTAATTATTTAGCCATAAATGGTGGCAGAAAACAAAACATTCACATGTAAAAACATTCATATGTTATTGTGATATATTTTAAATTTTATTCAAACAATTTTCAGTCTTATTTTTAAATTAAATGTTAAAATTACATTCATATGTAATGTGTATAAACGATTTTAAAATTTTATTAATATAGAGTGTTAGTGACTTACTTATGATTAGAAGACAGTTTTAAAGATTTATTCTTGTGATTATCTATAATTATAATGTCATTCTTAATTTCTAATTTAAAACCTTAAACTAATGGATTGATGTTGAGGATCAATCGTGTAACTTAATTTCACATTTCAACAGACAGAAGCCTTAATTGAGAAGCCCAGAGGGAAACAAATAGGTGCTTGAAGCTTGACAAGTTTGGAAGATTTAGCCACGAAGTACAATTTAACACTGTTATTCACACAATTTACAGGACCTGCTATGTAGCAGTCTATATGTCTTCTCTTGCTCAACTTATGACCATCAAATAAGCTTAAACTAAAGTCCCTAATATTATTCATTACATGTATCCCAATTCATAATCTTGAAACATCCCTTCAGACTGGAGAACAGAATTGCAGTTCCAAGAGTTTGATGATGTTGATCTGATCTCGAACTCATTAGACCACCAAACCAAGTTGTCCTTGGTACCATTCATTTCCTTGAAACAATCGAAATTGGAAATCTGATCCTCTTGTGCGATAAAACCAGATGTTTTGTTACGAAGAAGGTCCTCGAGCTCAGCTTGGAATGACGAAACAGGCTCGATTGGCCCGACAGGTTCCTCTACAGCTTCTGGTTTCGAGACAATAGTTGAGTCCATTACATTGGTTGCATTGCTGGAAGGAAACGAGTTATCCGAGGATGTCCCGAGATTCAAAGAATTCTCTGAACCATCTACCTTGGAATTGTCAAAATTTGTGAAGTCTTGTTGACATGTAAGAGAACTGGTTACATGCTGGTAGGTTTCGGACTTTTGTTCATTCCCTTCTTCAGGGATAGGCAAGATATGCTGCATGAGAGGATCGGAGCTTTCACTTAAAGATTGGAGGAGCATCTTCTCGTGAAAAGGGTGCAACTTGGGCCAAAGTGCAGGGTTGTTGTAGAAACTCAAAGGGTTTCCCAGGTTTTGGAGCTGCATATGCAATTGCAACCTTTCAAGAGCCGAGTTGCTTAAAGCATGTGAAGATGGATTTTCTTCATTCCCTTCAGCACTGGTGGAAGATAGTCGATTGCTATTAGATTGCTTGCGCTTACCGAGCAATTTCTTCTTCAGCTTCGTGTTCCAATAGTTCTTAATATCATTATCAGTTCTTCCTGGCAATTGAGCTGCAATTATGGACCACCTAAAAGTAGATAGAGAAATTCTCCGATCATTGGTATGCCTTTTCCAAGTTTAAGAAACAAAATATGTAATAATTTGAGACTTAAACCTTGAAAAATATATGAACTTAAAGAAGTTTGAACCGAGATTCAATGTTCTAAGCACAAGCATCATGGACAAACAGTAAAAGGACAAACAGTTAAGGCTGTAAAGTCTGTGGAAAAAGCTGAGAGGAGAAACCTGCTGCCAATACTTATATACAGGCTACATATGATATTGTCTTCTTCTTCAGAGAATCCACCATGCTTGATATTAGGCCTCAAGTAATTCAACCACCTCAGTCTGCAACTTTTTCCACATCTCTTAAGCCCTGAAGAGAACCGATTGAATCATCAAGACATAAAACAAATTTATTACCCTCCTTAATATAATCTATATATGATTAAGGAGACCAAAACCAGAATATTATTCGTGTTGAATGAAGAAGACAAGTTTATCGTCTATATACCAATTTTTTGAGGGAGTGCAATCCAGTTGCCTCCAGTCCCATGTTCTTCAATGTAAGCCTTGAGCTTGGCGTCTTCTTCAGGTGACCATGGACCTTTCTTGACGTTTTCCTTGTCACAACAAGGAGCTCGACCCATCTCTATGTTGTTTCTTGTTTGGTAATTGATCACTTCCTTCAAGCAAGGAACTCTGTGTCAGAGGAGGTCGATGTTGGGAAAAACTTGGGGATGGATGACCAAGATTTATAGGTAAGAAGAGTGGGTAATGTGATGCTTATGAGGACAAAAAGTCTTACACCTCACCTTCTCCTTCTCTTCCAAAATTCAACCCATTTCTCTTCTCTAGGGTTTCCTTTATTCCTGCTACTCTCTCTTCCTTTTGGATTAGTTCGGTCATCCATATTTAACCCTACATGCAACCGGACAAAGTTTAACACTGATTTTCTTCTTCATTAGCATTTTATATTGTGCTACTTTTAGCCAGTCGATTAGTTTATTTTTTGAATGCAATTCTACATATAAGTATTCTAAGAAACCTCCATCTTCTAGCTTGTTTCCAATATCCCTCGCCTTGTTAGACTATATAATCTGTCAATAACGTGATTGACTTGAACATTTTCCATCTTATAATGACAAACCTTAATTGTATTTAACTATAGATAAGCTTAACCGGAAGTTTCTTGGAATGACAGCCTATTCCTTGAGAGCTGCAATGAAATGGTATTGTAAGAGCATGTTGTTAGAACAAATAATTAACTAAAAGTTGTGGTAAAAGTAAACCACTCTCCGTGGATAATATCTTTTTTCCTAGTGGACAACCTGAATAGAGAGAAAAACTTCCATCTGTTCTCTTTTGTCCGAGTTTTAAAATTCACATCAACTTTGCAAAACTTTACTGGTTTGCCAATAAGGTAGAGCCAACTTAATTAAACTGTAATTACCTGAAGGGATCACATAAAGTTGTGAACTAGTTAACTGGTCATGGCTTATGGCAGATTGCTTTAGCTTCACCTTGACCCTCATATGAATAAGAGTTTCTGCCGTTCACTTTACCCCAACAAAAAAAAAAAGAACACACATACAGATTACTGCAAAACGTATGCAGACACATACAAACGTAGACATGTTTAATATTGTAAGACAAATGATAATTAAGGGTTGTGATCATAGTTTTAAATTGACAATCTATATGGCAATTTGTAACAATTATACTTGTATTTTGATAGTTACGTCCGCTAATTAGTTTGCATTTGCCAAAATGGTCTGCAATTATAATATAACTCACAATTGTCATTTTTTCATTAAACAACAATCAACTAACGTTGGAGTGCCTGAAAAATTAAGATGGACCAAATTAAGACAGTGAAAAAAAATAGTCCACCTAAATTGTAAGTAGAAAATCTAGTAGAATAAGTAATCTAAATTACTTGTTACAAATCAACATTAAACTGATAAAATAAGAGATTTAAAGTTTAAAAGGTTTAATTAATAGTATACTATCATAAAATCAATTAAAGATTGAATAAAATTAAAGAATTTAAAATAGAACTAAAAGAGAATGTTCTTATTATATATTAAAGAATTTAAAGTTTAATTGAAAAGATAGTTAAATAAAATTGACTAATTATAATAAATTAATAAATTTTTATTAATAAGAGTTATTAAAGAAACTCGATCAAATTAAAAAATTAAACGATTTAAAATTTTTACAATTAAATCGATAAAACCACATGAATTTTTAATTATTGTTACAAATTGGTACAATATCCTCTCTTTGGGCTTGTAACTGGATGAGTATGAATTTGGTTTGATAACATTTGTATTAATATCTCTATTTTTATACCCTTACGTTCACTAGAGTATAAAAATTTGACGGGTACTTATATTAAAATGGATTTTGTATATTCTTCATTGTGTCCGGGTGTATAGCAATATTAATTATCGAATTAAAAAACGTAAACATCAAAATTGTGGCTTGTATTTGTAAGCTCTAACAGTTATATAATATTGTTGCTATTTTTAACGTACTTTAGCTAAGCTTGTCTAATACTAGAAGTCTTTTACCATCATAACATGCATCTATGAATATAAGTATGAATTACTAATTAGTGGCATTGTCATTTGGATACAAGAACAATGGGAAAGTTATGGTTTCGAGACCCAATAATAAGCTAAGCATATCAGCCAATCGATTTTAAAGAACTTTAATTGATTGGAAATAATGAAGATAAAGAGGTGAGAAGAAGATAATATCCAGTTTAGGTTGATCTTGAGATGATATTCGGGGATCACAACACCACTAGTTTCTCATTATCTTAAAGCTGGTGATATATTATGATATTAAACCCTAGATGTTACAAGTTGGCTGGGGTTTATATTATATAATGAACTTTTGAAGAAAGTATCACTCATTGACCTCGGTTTCCTACTTTAATAATTTATGAAGGAATTTTTTAATGGTAGACGAGAAAAAGAAGGTCAGGAACCAGCAATCCATGGAGAAATTACAAGAAGAAAGCTATCAAATTCAAAAAGCACTCACTCCCATATTTACTAATATCTTAATCGTCTCATGGGCTCATATCTTTGGGAGAAAGAAGACATGCTACTGCTTGTCTTTGTCCCACCTTCGAATCTCTTAATTCATACAGTGCGTTTCGTCATCAATAAGACCGACGACCTTGAGACTAGTTTTAGTGAGAACTGGTAAGGGTGGCCCTGTTAAGAGATAAGCTTGGATCAGTACAATGATAACCTAGAATTATTGTTGATTTGTTAATCTTATTTGATGTAGATTTCTAATATCATTTAGAATAAGTTCAAGAGGGTAGTCAAAGTTCTAGGTAAGCTAAGAGTTTTCACCATTAACCAACCATGCATGTTCAAAATTTAATCGAAAACACCTTAGTCGTCCCAATGAAAAAGTCCATTCACGTTCAGAATTAATAAACCCAACAAGATAACCTAGCTACCAAGAGGAAATGATTACTCACTATTAATCCTTAGTTACAGATTACAACCTGGGGAGTTCTGTTCTCATAACTCTTCACGTTCTTCAATCTCTTAACAATGTGGAGTATAAAATACGCAGTTGGACATTACTCTCAATTTCTGGATTTTCACTTCGCATATTAAATGCTTGCATAGAACCATGTGTTTTTATTCTCGGGAACATTAATTATATGAACTTAATGGATTGTTTGAACATCAAAGTTTGTATTTTAGAGTTTTCTCTCTACTTGACGGTAATTGGTGCATAACCTCAGATTTTCTAAATCATATATTGCTGGTCAAAAATCATAATTGAACAAGAACAATTATATAACCCCCACGGTCCAATCCAATCAGTATCACTCAACTATATATACATTGGCTCTTGTCAGAACTGTCTGCTCAGCTTATTACATAATATACTCCTAAAATTGTTTTTTCCCAAATATATATTGATTTTTATCCTTGAATCTCATAACGAAAGATAACGCTAATCACCTATAAAAGTTCACATTTCAAGCTCTTAGGAGCTGTTTCAAGAGATTATAACTTTCTCAGTTCCAATAAACCCGTGTTGGAGCTTTCTAATAGTGTGAATCACTGAAATTCCAATCTAAGCAGGGGATAAGGAATTAATTTATACGGTATAAATTATACTTTTCTGTATGTATGAATGGTATAATTGAAGTAAACTGTACATGTTTTGGATTCCAAGAGGAGGAAGCTGCAGCGAAAGAGAACAAAGATAAGACATATAACGTCACAGACGTTGACAAGAATCCGATTAATGGAACAACCGTACCTCACTAGAATTTATGTCTTAGAATAAGAAACTAATGACTTGATTATAAACCTTAACAATATATTAATCAGCAACTCCATGCACTTTATTGTACTAACATTGAAGTCGTTATAAACAGACGGAGTTGCTGAGCTCAAAATGCTCTTCCCACAAGTTACCAACAATTGTCAACTCTTGTTTAATGGTAACAAACCCATCATCGCGCTTAGAATCTAAGAAATTGACTTGGCTCTTATCACTTGGTAGTATTATAACGAACCAACCATGCCAGAACATGTTGCTATATAATTGGCAAAATGGTCCCAGCGTAAAGCTTAATGTAAAAACAACCATCTTGTCAAAGTGATATATTCCGTTTCTTTTCTCAAGTCACCAAGAGGGAAGTGCCTATTAATCACTCATTCTTTTCATATTGCAATTATGCAAAATACCATTTTTCCCACTAGGCGATGGATCATTTCCCTATTGCTAAGTCGCTCTCAGGTTCCTGAATCAATCACTATGGCGGCTTCTGCTATCGATTTAAATTTCAGGTTACCTAGCAGAATGCATGTACTTGTACTACTCATTTAACACGGACATATGATATGGCTACTTCAAAGTGAACCTGCCAAATGATGACCTTATACACAGAAGTCTAATCCATAGACGTGTGTTAGGTACATCTTGACTCGATCATAGAGAATCAGCCTAAGAACAGGACCTAATTCAGGAATTCAGGTGAGGATTGATTATGTCACAGAATTTGACTCCGCGTATTTGGCTTTAACAAATAGAGAGTTGGTTATATAAATGCCATGATTATACTACTCGACTGCCTTGTTTAATCATTGGCGGACTGCTATGAGCTCATAACTGACATCGAAAGGACCCAGTTCCATATGCAGTAGAGATGTAAATTAAAATAAAGTCAAACAAAACTCTGAAATGTTGGAGTTGGTCCCATTGTCATCTGTATCACATCTAGTCAGGAGTTTCTTCTGTTTTATCAGAATTACTAAGAAGATTGAGTTGTTTTCTTTCTGTATCATATTGGCACTCAATATTTAGCGTCATTCTTATGGAGTTCATGGAAATTCTGAACCGAGCTCCATTTAAGTACCATCAAATCCTGTACATGTACCATCGCCAGAAGTCAAACTTCCCATCCTGCTCCAACTTTAAGTAGAGCACTTGCGCTTACACAACACTTTTAAATCTCCCTGTGACATGAAACTACTTCTCCTGCAAAAAGTAACTAAACTGCTCGAGAACATGAACCACAACAAAGTCATTTAGATGTTGCAGGAAAATAACGTTTCAACGCAAACCATAGTAAATGTAAATGGATTATATATAATAACCATGTATTGTTTAAATATTTATGAGAAATATAGACAAGTCTACTACAGGTGTAAAATAAAAAAATAAAGACAAAAGGTATCAGCAAAAAACATAAGGATATATCTGTCCCCATCCCAAGTTTCGACTCAAATAGGCGTTGCACATTATTTTTTCTCCGAAGTTATATAGCTAATTACCAGTGTCGTTCGTATATACAGATATTCCCCAAATCTTGGTACTTTGTCAAAGCACACAAAGATCATACAGCAATTATGACCGCACTCAACATAAGGAATACCTGCATAAGGAAATGGCCAAGCTGCTGAGAGGAGCATTTCCATCATTAGCAATGGAATGTAAATTAGATAGTTTCGAAAAACTCACATTCTGATTGTGCATCCATTGCCCTCAATGCACGATGTAGCTTCAATCTTAAATGAAGAATCCCATCTTGCAGCTACCCTAAAAGATTCATAGTAGATGAATCAAGGCGTATCAATACTATTAGACTAGATATATTTTAAAACCAGTAGATAACATTTTGACCGACACCCTCAGCGCTTTGTATCATCAAATGTTCCTGTCGAAAGAAGACAGTCTAGAAATGAACAAGATAGCAGCGATGCAGAAATTATTTGACATTGATTGCAGCTGCCATGTTCCTGAGTCTCCGGGATATCTCTGAGAATGAGGGTCTCTCAGCCGGATCAGAGGCCCAGCAACTTTCCATCAAAGATTTCCATTCAGGATCACACCATGTTGGAATTTGTGGACGTAACGAGTTGTTTACAATTCCACCTGCAAAGTTTTAAGAGAAGAAATACATTATGTCATAGTGGCTAACGTACAGTTGTAATCTAGTGTACATCAGCATGGTCCAACATGTAGGTAAAGGATTATGGTTGCTTTACATCTTTACATCTTTACCAAAGGAATAATTATGCTTCACAAGGGCAAAAGATTTACGGACCAAAGTTTCCAATAACCACAGCCATGCCAATCATTGAAAACTCCCGCAAGGTTATGCAAATCAATTAAACTGGTTGTACGCAGCCAATCTCTTGATGTTCAAGGGTGTCTTTAAGCTCTAATGTAGAGCGGTAGAAGTATTCCACCAATGTTTGACTTTAGTGAGGTGAAAAAGACAGCAGAAATTAATACATAATAAATGAAAAAAGGTAATATACATCCGGTTATAGATTACATCCTTAATTATGGGGATTATGATTCTATTGCATGATTCTAGGAATAATCCTAATTATGTATAGCTTGATTATAGGAATTTTATTCTAGGCACACTCTCTGTATATAAAGCACTTCTCTGTACATACTCAACATATATAATAAAAAATTACTTTTTCTTTCAAGTTTAGGAAGTTTACACATCCTAAACTTGATTACAAGAATAAGGCATGTTTAAACACCTATTTAAGAAGTAGTTAGTCTCCAATATAAGACTCCTCTTATTTGTTGCTAGTCTATCAGATCAAGGGAGAATCTAAAACGCTGTTATTCATACAGTCTACCATCCTCTTGGAGCTTACCAATTATTGATGCACAGTGCAAATCAGCATAAGGTTCTTCACCCGTCAGCAATTCCCACATAACAATTCCAAACGAGTAAACATCAATCTATTAAAGAGAAGACATGTCACACAAAAATGTTGTCAGAAATGAGCAATAACAATCCTAATTTGATATCAACAATATTCCTAAGGTTGATATTCTAATAAAAGAAAAATTACCTTCTCTGATACCATGTGGTTTTTTCCACTAAGAAGCTCAGGTGCCATCCAGGGTAAAGTCCCACGAACACCACCTGATACCAATGTATGTTGCTTCACCTTCGATAAACCCAGATCACCAATCTAATAAACAATGCATTCCTGGTTAGCCGGTTACTCCATGCATTCAGATTTTCATTTGTTCACATCGTATAAGTTTTGGAGAACACCAAATAAACATCAAAAGGGTCATAAATTTCCAATAATTGAGTTTCAACTTAATAACACGTCAGAAATGAAGCATATTATTAGCAACAGAGCAAAGCTCAAACGCTTCAACTCAAGTTCAGTGTGAACCCAACAAACATTTCCACATCGGCATACCTTGCAAATGGGCCGTTGAGGATCTCTCATATTTACTAGCAGGTTTTCACATTTCAAGTCAAAATGAACAATGTTCTTTCCATGTAGATACTCCATCCCAAAGGCCGCATCCATGGCTATGATGAGTCTTTTGCGACGGTCAATGGTTCTGTTCAACCATATTATGAAGTCAATTTCACTCCAAGACTGTTAGAAGGCTTTTATAATTCTAGTCCACAAAAGTTACTTCTGGAGAAAAGTTACGTCTGAATAGCAGTAAGAAGCCCAATAACATATTACAGCTATAATAATACCCCTGGGATATCACCTTACAACATGGTCATGGACATCATTACCTATCCTTCTTCTGCAAGAACTGTTTCAAAGATCCATTAATCATGAATTCGGTTACAGTTGCTAAAGTTCCATCAGGGCCATCACGCACTATACCATAAAAAGAAACAACATTCGGATGATGCAACGAACTCAACAATAAAGCCTCTTTCCAAAAATCTGCAATCTACAAAAATGAGAAAAACATAGAAATTAAAGCGGTATAATCTAACCCCTCTTTACATGGGAATATTCTAATATATTTTTGTTTGAATGAATAACTCATTTCATGATTGCTGCTCTTTGTCACGGTGAAGATTAGATGAAGTCTAAAAATAAACAATTTCAATTTTCTCCAAATCATAACATACATGCACATACCATGCAGAAGCATTGATCCAGAGTGATATTGACCTCATGCAAATAATATGGGGATGAGTAATTACTAGTTGAAAAAGGAAAAAAAAATCAAGAGTATGTTAAAATTGTTTTTAAGCATAGGAACATAGATCAGATATTAAACTTTAGCACAATGGTAGTATAACCTTCTCAACAAGAAAACACTGACAGAACAAACTGAAGGAAATAACCACCAGTTCATTTCCTTCTCAATTTTCAAAAATAAGACAATCAAAATAACAAATGAAAAATGAATACAAGTAACTAGTTGTGAATATTTTCAAAAAAAGAGAAGGCAAATATAAAGTTTTTCCAACTAAATTTTTTATTTTCCTTTCCTTTTAAAAGAAATAAAACTGTGCACGGTTAATAATGTTGGGTCCAAATTTAGTGGACAGTTTATATTCTTGCATCTTTGAGTACCTCATTTTACCATTATGTGAGAAGAAAACGCTGCTAAGATTAGAATTGAAGTACACAAACTGAAGTAGAGATTCATTCTTTCACAAAATGATCAAGACAGTAAAGGTCAAGAAAAAAAAGTACTCCTAGAAGGGCATAGACACCTACCAAACGCTCTCTTTCAGAAGGTCTCCCAGCAAAACAGCTGGCTTTTATTCGCTTTATAGCTACATCCGAACCTTTCCATTTCCCATGATAAACAGCTCCATATGTTCCAGAACCTAGTTCACGAATCTCCTCCAGATCATCATTTTTTATTGTCTGAAGGAAAAAACAACTGTTAAAATCAAATGACATGAAAGAAACAATAGAAAATAAAAAAGACGACAATTACAACAGAAAATTGAAGAGTGGGATAACAGAAAACCTGCAATCCCCTTGCAATGGCTTCTGCCTCAGCCTTTGTGGGTTCTATTTTGTTAATGTCCACATTGTCTGCATCCAAATCCAACTCTGGCTCTTCATGGGTAGTCTGTAAACATGTTGGACATTAAGAAGAGAAGATAAGGTACAGAAATATTCTCTTTCGGCTAAAGAAATTCATTTGACTCTTACCACTTGTTCAAACTCCTTAATATTAGCTTCTTTGGTTTCTGAATTATGAGCTAAAGGGTCAGCTACTTCTTCAACTCTGGCTTTTATCTCCTCAGCCTCCTCCAATGCTGCTTTCTTTACAGAAGCAATTAGCTCTGGCAGAAAACTCAAGTGACCAGATAGATTTGAATCTTTGGGAGCACTAGACAAGTCTTTTTCTCCCACTTTTAACACATCAACTCTTTCTTCTACGTGCTTTAAGTGATTCGAATTGATAGATTCAAGAGATGTTATCTCGCCGTTGCTCTCAACAACAATGCTTTGTGACAAACTGGGCATTTGTTGTTGATCCAGCTTTTCAACCTTTCCTATGAGGCTTTCTTCAGTTTCTATCCCAAGTATGCTTTTCTCTTCTGTTATTGCCACTACACTGGCATTTGTAATATTTGATTCTGGATTGCCAGTAGACACACATGAAGGGGCAGAGTTACGAATTTCACATGGAACTGTTGGTGAGATGGTTCCTGGAAGAAATAATTGCTTGTTTTCCGGACCATAAATATTGGGGTTAAAGTTCTGAGCAGCATGGGCATAAGAAGACTCTGGAACACTTTTCCCATCAACAGCCACCATTTTCTGTGAAGATTCCACCCAAGGCTGGTTACTATCCATGCCACTGCCAATCCTTTGGACACCATCGACTATGCTTCTGACAAATGCTGGGTTACACATACCATTCACCTGTGGAGTTGCGACAGATGTTTCAAATGGAACACCAGAAATTGGATTTTGACCATTTCTCCACAAGGCCTGTGCATGTGTATGGCCATGTGATATGTGGTGAACACTCTCTGTACCATAGGTGTATGGCAAATTTCCATACCGAACTGTTCGTTCTTCAGGAGGAGGAATGTGCAGGTGATGTGGGACAGGCACAGATTGATCATGAAACACTTCATTTCCTACTTCAGGACTAGCTCGCTGGTTGTTGTAATTAGAGGATAAATGATGGGCATCAATAAAACTAGTATGCCCAAGAGGGTAACTTAGTCCAGGTCCATCTACAATGTAATGATCATTGAATCTTCCAGCTCCAGAAACATGTGTTTTTGCTTCATCAGCTTGAGGATTCGACTGATGTTGCAAAACCCATCCTTTGTCATGGTTGTGAGTTTCACTGTATATGGATCTTGGATCATTCTGATCTTTCATGTACATTGTATGGTGAACCTTTGGATCAACATTTAACAAAAAAGCCTCTCTATTTGATGGGCACTCAGCACATGGATTAGGAACCTGCGGAATCCCACTTCCCATATTTGGTTGTTCCAGATGAATTTGATTTCTTGGGAAAGCTACCCGACACTGCTCGCATACACTGTTGCTGTCAAAAACACCAGGAACATGCAACAAGTTACCGGGAAAACCCGCCCTATCACCCGATACACAACCGGCAGGCATCCATACTAAATTATCAGAAAATGGTTGTTGATGATCATAGGCAGGATGAGGATTTAGTTGTGATCGAGTATATTCTTCAGGCACTCTATCAGGTAACTCCCCAAATTGCACACGATAACGGGCAGGAGGTGAACTTGGAAACTCTGACATAGTTCTAGGATCAAGATGTCCATGATGCCTAGGAGAGTAAAATGCAGGACTCCATGCACCATCAGGTTCATTGTACCTCTGACTTTGAGGAATCGCAACATGACATAGGTTGTATTGTGGTATTGACACATCAGCACTCCTCTGGTTATGAAGACCACCATCAAGGCTAAGTGGACTGAAAAACTGTTCCTGCAAATGAATATCATCAATTTGACCGACCAAAGGGGAATCAGGTTGCTGTCTTCTATACTCGGGCCCATCATTCAAATTATTCAGCGCATCCACATACCTCCTCTCAGGGTCCCTGTCATCCCCATCAACAAAATGCACGGAACCGTCTTGGTCAGGATGAGGAAAAAGAAAAATCCTGAGCCTAGTGAAACCATCCCCAGAACCCAACTTATCATACTCCTCCATCATGTTAGTCACATCATCGTCATTAACAACTGACACTAGAGCATCAAGATCCTCATCAGGCTGTTGGTACTTCAACACGGCAACACCGTCATAAAGTTCCTTCATTTTTGTCATCAATTCCTCATAACTAATGTCCCTCGGCACACTCATAATTCGCGTCTCTCCACCCACATACCGGAGCTTGCCATCCTGGGGTCGAGGCATTATACTTCCCGAGAAGCTGCACAAGAATTTAACACGTGCGGTTTCATCATTGGTGGCAGGGGTTGATTGAGTGACAGAGGTCGGGGTATCCATCAAGCCAATTGTTTGGTTAGAATAGTGGTCACTGTCAACAGGGCTCGGGCTCTTGTTCAAACAATCAATTCCTTGATTACACATGGAGTATGCGCGAATCATGAAACCTTAAGGTGAAAACCTGAGGCCACACACCGATAAAAAAAGAAATACTTCACTAGTTGCGACACACCACCAACAAAATTGAGTTCCCATTAAAACCTAGATCCTTTAATATCATTGAATCCCCAACACCAACAATAAAAGTTAGTGCCAGTTCCGATTACACGGCCCCCAAGATATACTTCAAACAGACAAAATCACAACGTCATCCTGCGAGCCGTAATTAGGATCATAAGCAGCTCAAAAATTCTATCTTGAAATAGAAGAACCCAGATTGAGAAGAACGCGGACCCAAAACACAGAAGGAAGTTAAAAACTGAAACCCAAATCTCATTCAAGCAGAAGTACCTGATTGAATAGTAAGCGTTATAAAAGGATGGGGAGAAACCCTAATGACGGAGCCTTGTTCTTCTTCTTATTTATTTATATATTTCAATTTTGGATTTAGAGGGGATTTTGGTCCAACAAAATAGGGAATGGAGCAAAAAGTGGAAGGAAGAGAATGGTTAGTGAAGATCAAGACGAAGAAGACGAAAACGAAAAATTATGGTTGTGCTGATTCCATTTGATGATGTGGTGAAATTGGGTTATAACGGACTGAGAAGCAGAGAAGACATTAACGCCATGAACAGAGAAAACTAGAAAGGGAGGGCGAGACGATGGGAATAGCAACAAAGAGATGAGATGGGTGTACGCCATGTAGGGTCACACGTGGCACTTTCCTATTTCTTCAACTTCTCATTCTCTCTATCTCGTTCTATTCAGATTAACAATAATATATAGCATATTCCTCCTCTTCTCTCCCACGTACCTATCCTGCGCGTGGAAATTCTAAATTACTGTCTCCCTAATGCCATTCATTTCCCCTTCAGATTCAGTTGTGTCATTATTTGTTGACGGTAAGTTAATTTGAACCACCAAACGTGTCAATTCAAAGGATAGATAGAAAGAATAAAGGAGCGTGAATAGCTCGTGGAATATTCTCGTTAACTAACAGGGGTCGCGATTCTTTACTTGATTTCTTGCTTATGCGTTCAATTTATCGCGAAAAAAAAAGAGACCTGTATGTGATATTATTATTATTAAATGAAACATTATGCCCGCAGGTGGCAAGAGGTTATGAGGACTGCGAGGCTCTTGCTCTCGCTTTCGATTTCATTCTCCTTATGTCATCTTATGTACTACTACTGCTAACTTCCAATGCATAATGTCCCTCTCGTCTCCATCATGTCCTCTTCTTATTTAATATCTCTAATGCATGCACGTAGGGGCATAATTATTTATTTAGAATTTATAAATTATTACATATACTCAGTGAATAGACATTCAAAAAGTAACGAGGCTTACTCAATTTAACCGAAGTTGAATAAGGCCTCGAGCCGAGGAAAAAAAGGTTACAACTGTGCAAGGTGATCAAGGAATCCACTTATTCTTTGAACCGCGAAAATCAAGAGGCCACGCCAATTCGCCTTTTGAGATGAAAAAGGAACAATATTAAAAACAGCTTTTTTCCCCAAGTAATGAAGCAACTTACGACATCACCACCCCACCACCTACTCCAGAGCTTGAGCCATAATGGAACGCTGAGACAGCTGTGTCTCGTAAAGGTCTCTGAAGATGCGATACTTGGCATCATGATACTTCTTGACCCTTGCATTTGTTGATGGATGAATTACCTACAAATGTCCATGCATGTGATTAAGTAGATAAAACATAAAATCAAACGCCGGTTTTCCTATTAGTAAAAGGACTAACCTATCCTAGCAAAAGAAGTGCAAGAACGTCACTTTTCCCCCACCAAATTATAGTGCTTATAAGTTATAAAATAGTAAATACCATCTCAAAATCCACTATGAAAGAAGGATGGGGGTGAAGAGGTGGGGTTCTTTGGGTCATGGAGGGACGGCGACTGGAAGAAGAGGAACTACTTTAAATTAGGGCAACATGCATCCAAAATCTGCTATCCACTAAGCCTAACTACAACGACGATACTACAATGGACATTAAGCTGGTGAAGCTAAAAAATGCCTGTAAAGAATACCTGACCAGCCGCATTTAGTGCCTTCATGGCCTCCATGAGACTACTATACTTTTTTGAAGCAACAGCACCAAGAATAGCAGCACCCAAGAGAACAGACTCACTTTCTCGAGGAAGTACTATAGGGCAACCTGCACCAATAATGAAGTGATCCTCGGGATTAAAACGTGTAAAAGCTAAAGAGTTGTTCAAATGACTGTGGTTACCACCCGTCACAAAAAATATCAATTATCATTTGGGCAATATCTTGACTTGAAATACTTCAGACCTAAAATAAAGCATTTTGGCTTGACTAATCAGACCAATTGGTATAACTTGGAACCGCAATGCCCACGTAAGCCTAGGAAAATCGTGTTAAACATTAGCAAGAAGGTGAATTCCATAGCCAAATGAATAGCTCAGCAGAAAAAAGAAAAGCTTGGATATGAATTTTCCCGAGAATACAACTGCAGTGAGATATATTTATTACTTCCCAATCCAACCATGGATTGAAGTACATGACAAAAGCCAATATTTAAATGAATCTTTGTCAATACAACTTGCATGCGATATCCAAACCCATGCACAGAATGGAAAATCCATAAAAGAAAGCCAGAAACAGACATCTACAAAAAAAAAAGGAAAAAGCGAGAAATGATGCCAAAAGGGAAGACTGGTAAGAGAATCACCTGTGACATCTGCATGTTCTTGAACAAACAAGGGGTTCTTTGATAGACCACCACATGCAAGCAACATGTCAATCTACAAAGAACAAAGGCATGACCTCGTACTCAAGTTTTAACACATATATTTGTCAAATATGTTGATGTAAGACCCTCCAATAAATAGCGGAAATTCAGAAAGGGGACGCAAAGTAATTAAGAAAGGTCTTATTAGCAAGTCCAAGATCACATAGCATAAATTAGAGGTCATTCGATAGCAGCAGTCAAACAGGTAATCAAACAAATAACATTGACCATCATAATTAAATTAATATTCACACCTCTTGAGACAGACAATGAATAGATGATATGAGAAACATTCAGGCATGCGTTCTTCCTTTAAGTTGTATGGGACTTCAATTGCTCTCTTGAATGCTAGAAAATGACTTGTCCTCAGAATAATTCAGGAAAGACTTTCAGATTTCTCTTTCTAACTTTACACAGCTACTCTATGACAATTCCATGCACCGTGCAAAGCTGAGAACCTCTTTGTACTACAAATGCGAATCTTTAAGCTGAGTTATTTGTTCTGACATTTCTAAAAGCTTTAAGGCACTGAGGGATGGTAACCGGATGACAGACTATTATTTCCTAGACCAAGACAAATTCTCTTTCTAAAAACTTGCTAACCACCAGAAATATAGGAAGCCAAGTGCAAATGATAAGGATGGATTCTTACTTTATGACCATGAGCATTACAATGCTCTACAATGTGGCGTGTTCCATATGCAATACTCTGTACAGTGGCCAAGTACAATAGAGCCAACTGTTTCTCGCTTGCATCAAGTGTCAAACCACAAATGATTCCATTTGCTTTTGGATCTGCAACAGGAGACCTGGGCCATAATAAACTTTAACAGCTCAAACTCAAATCAGGTATCTAGGCGCTTCATTCAGGCAATGTCGAACAAAAGTGAGAAATTACCTGTTTCCATGGAAATCGGGCAGGATATGCATGTCTTTTGTCAAGGCAGCAAGAAATGGAGACTTCAAATTATCCATCATCTTCTTCAATATATTGTTCAACAGTTCAAACAAGGAGACATCTGATGATAGTAAAATAGACTACAGGATCAAATAAGACAGAACATTACATTAAAAAACACTAATCATAGTTGCCTAACAGCTATGTGTTTCAAACAAAGTCGACTAGTTAATATCTCACTTTGAGAAGCAGCTCGATTGGCAAGCCGAGGAGAAGCAACATGGTTTTCAATAATATGATCTAGTAATGCACCAGTAGCACTCTGCCCACCTTCTGTAAGCCAGTACTCTGGTATCATCGCTACAAAAATAAAATGAAGGGTGAAGTTTACTGCCACACTTAACCTTGAAAGAAAGTAAAACTATTAAAAATGCCACTTATATATGTTCAACAAGTCAATAGCTTATACCACTACGTTAGTGAAACAAAATGAAGTTTATAAAAACAAAATGCAACCAGAATTTAAGAAAAAATGGAAAGCTAATTCTATCTGAAATGCAATTGAATGAAGAATCCTGAATACTTGTTGAAGACCCCTTAAACTTCAATATACATATTTCCCTATATAAATGTTTAGCTGAACAAGTTTTTACAAATTATTATTAGTGGAAAACAATGATGTGATAAGTCATAGGCCTTGCACTAATCTTCAAAAAGCCAAATTCCGATCAGGTAGTTTGACATTTTACCTGACCAAAATGGTCCCCAGACCCCTGGAATAAACAGCTTACTCTGTGATACAGCCATATGACAAGTAGAAGTACCGCAAACTAACGCCATACGATGGCATATAGCTTCCTTGTCATTCTCTGAAATAAACAGAATATTCTTTGAAAGTAAGTGCACAGCTTCATATACATATCACAGATGTAAAAGTTTTTTCCATCTGTTAAAAACCTTGAATATCAGCCGCAGACTCAGGGATGCTTTCCATAATTCCCACACCACCAGCATGAGCATCAATCAGTGAAACCCCAACAGGAATTCCTGCTACAAGACCCAGCTCCTGAAAATACAAATCACTGCTTAGGGAAGTTCAAAGACCCCTGCATCATGATAAAAATCCAGGGACACCAATACAACCCCTGAAGCCCACAGAAAAGGGAAGTATCTTATAGTATCCAAAAGAAGTCTCTAATTTGTCAATACTTCAAATCAATGTGAAATCTTCATTATAAGAATTCTTGCCTTTGCAGCCGTAGGAGTTAGACCAGAACCCAAAGGGTGTCCAGGGAACGCTACACTCCGTCCTGTTTAAAGTAGGATGGATTGTGTCAATTTATCAACTAACTGCAAACAAGAGTCAAAAGCATTTAGAGCTACAGTCCTACGGAAACAAATATTTCCAGTATACTATGATAGATATCATCTACGCAGATAAAGCTAGAAGGAATTCTAAAAATAAGGCATCCACCGCAGGCATACATTAGTATTAATAATAGCAAGATTTAAGGAACTATATATTTGCTGAAATATGATTAACAAAAATAGAACTCAACCAAAACTTAGTAGACAACCATAAGAGCTTATAAATAATAAAACAAACAGGTGAAATTAGTTGTGTGTCTCTCTTAAGCTTGTAAGACTCATGGAATAAAGAGGTGGTACCCCAATAATAGCATCACATAGAATGCAGTGTATCTCACAGAACAATATCCACAGAAATGATGAAGAGATTTGAAATGACCATACCAATCTTTGCATGATGTCCATCTACTAGATCACCCAAGCCAATCTCTTCCCAAAATTCATCATCCCATCCACAAGCTTCCATGTCTCTTGAATCCTTCTCAGTCATCTGCTGCATGTGTGCATGACCAAGATATGTCCATTTGCATACTGTTGAACATAAACTTCGAGTATCATCTCCCGTTGCCCTAAAGAAATTTAAGAAAAAAACTTCATACAAACCAGCCCCAGTTCAGAAAATCAATATAGTTAGGAAAATACTTTAGGCTAGAATTGAACGTGCCTGTATGACAACCAATCACTTAAGTCCATCCACCTAAATGCCATTGACCAAGATTCTTGCAAGTTTTCTTTCACCCATAAAAGCTGCATGTATGACAGTATTAGATAAAATAGAACAGCAAAAAAAACCACAGACACCATCATCCTGTTTAAACTATGCCACATATTACAAACAACCCACTTGTTAACAAATCTAACAGCCATAAAACCAAGAATATGACTGTGCATCATTGATAATCCAAACATAGAATACTGTAGGTAACAATGCAGCATATTTTGGATTTGTTTGATGAAAAAGTGAGCCAATGATCATAACAGATTGTTTCTATTTACTTTTGGTGGCTGCATCTCAGGGGAAAGAGCTCCACCACAATACTGTAATACGGGTGAGTTGGAGGAATTGATCTTTTCAGCTTGTTTCAGTGCTCTGTGGTCCATCCATACTATAATATTCCTTCTTGAATCCCCGCTCCAAGAAACTGTAACTGGAGCACCGTCAGCATCAACAGCAACTGCAATACACAACCAATCTTTTCAATTGGAAATCTACAGATGCTTCTATAATTGTAGGCCATATTATCAAATACCTAAAAAATGGAAAATAAAAAGAAAGTTTAGGAATAAGAAAGTAAGAGGATAAGAGAGGAGGAGAGAGTCACAGACCAAGCGAACAAGTAGCAGCAAATCCCATGCCAACAACTTCTTCACCAGCAACATTAGCAAGAGAGCATGCTGATTTGACAGACGCGCAGACTGCATGCCAAATATCCGTCGATGATTGCTGGTTCAAGAAAATAAGCAACAAGCTCATAAAGGAATAGAACACAGCTGCTTCGTGTTCAAAATAAAAGTAACAATACCTCAACGCAGTCACCTTGCTTCCATATTTGAATTGGACAACTAGCAGACCCCAAAAGCTTCCCGTGCCCATCAAAAACGCCTACACCAATCAGCAGAAAAAGATAAACAACCGTACACAAACGTGGAAGCAGAATAACTGTCCAATTAAATTAGTCTTGTAATATAATAGTCTACACTACATTTGCATAATTATGGGAAAAGAGCAAAAGAAGCATAATTATACAAGTTATGAGACGATATAAAGCCCTCAAAGAAAGAATGAATTGGATCAATCAAAATGCAAACGTCCTCAATAGCTGATGATAGAGAGAGAAGATGAACCAGCGCGCGCACTGCCAGTGCCGACGTCAACGCCGAGGAAGAAGGAGCGAGGAACGGCCACGAGAGGAGTGAGAGTAGACGACATCTCGACGGAGGAGGAGGAGGAGTAGGAGAGGTTAGAAGAGTACGTTGGTGCAGTGCGTTGGTGTTGCCCCAACAGTGGGGTCTTATCGCTCCACGCCCTCCTTTTTCCGCCACCGGCACCATACATTTCTTTCCTTGATTACGTTGTTTAATCAAACATTTTGATTTTTCTCCTAATCACCCTGTTAATAATAATTTCGATTATTTGTGTAGTTATTATGGATCTTGGATCAACAGGTATGAGCCAGCCCCCATAAACCAGGCCCATTAATTAAGGGGGTCAGTCGTTAATAACGACAAAGACAAAAGTCAAAATGCCCAACAGGTACGTGCTTCTTTTGTCTATCTTGAAATCAAAACACTTGAGTCTACTAGCGAGTCTCACTGTCACTCGCTTCAACTACCACCATGCTCCCTCTCTCCATCCTCCGCCACCACCACCATTATCGCCGCCACGACTACCTCCGTAAGCTCTTCTTCTCCACTGCTTCGTGGGAACCAGTCTACGTCCCACTCTCCCACCCGAGCTACATGATTTGGGCCTCCAACACCTCCCTCGGCAAAACCCTCGTCTCCACTGGCCTTGCCTCCTCCTTCCTCCTCTCACCTCCGAACAGAACGCCTCACAAGTTCCTCTACCTCAAACCCGTCCAAACCGGCTTCCCCTCAGACTCCGACTCTCACTACGTCTTCGCTAAAGTTTCCTCTCTTGCTTCCCGCCACAACCTCTCGTTATCCTTCCTTGCCTCCAATCACGTTCTCAAAGCTTCCGTCTCCAACGCAATCACTGACCTGAACTTCTATGAAGAGAAGCGAACTGGTCAGAATGCTCCCTTTTCGGAGCTCGTTTGCCAGACTCTGTTTGCATGGAGGGAGGCGGTTTCGCCGCATTTGGCGGCAGAGAGAGAGACTGGAACCGTGGAGGATTCTGTTGTTGTGAAAACATTGGAGAACTGCTTGAGAAGTAAACTGGAGAGTGAAGCACAATTCGAGAGAATGAATGCTTTGTGTGTTGTGGAAACTGCGGGAGGCGTCGCTAGTCCTGGTCCTTCTGGAACCCTACAATGTGATTTGTACCGGTATGTAAGTGATTCATATTTTAAATGGATAGTGATGTGAAAGTTAATAGTTCCTCAAATATGTCGATAGGCCTTTTCGATTACCTGGTGTTCTTGTGGGAGATGGGAAACTAGGTGGAATTTCTGGAACCATTTCGGCCTACGATAGTCTGAGACTAAGAGGGTATGACATTGTTGCTGTTGTTCTTGAAGATGGCGGCCTTGTCAATGAAGTCCCATTACGGTCATATTTGCGTAATAGGTACTTAAACAGGCAAGCTTTTAACATGTTGGCCACCCTCTTGTTCTAGAGGCGTGTTCTTTAATCCTATGCGAATTGGGTCTTATTCTGTCTTGTCTCATTCTTTTTTTAGGGTCCCTGTAATAGTGCTACCACCTATTCCACAAGATATGTCAAATGACCTGTTGGAATGGTTTGGTGACTCCAATGAAGCATTCAATTGTCTCAAGGAAATATTGCTCTCAGCTTATTTAGAAAGGATGCGAAGATTGGATGAGATGCCAAAGAAAGCAACAAATGTTTTCTGGTGGCCATTTACTCAGCACAAGCTTGTAACTGAAGAAAATGTTACTGTGATTGATTCTCGATGCGGCGAGAATTTTGCAGTTTACAAGGTTAGTGTCGTGATAACGAATCAGTTTATGACTGCAAAAATATTTGGACATATCCTTTCTTGCCTTTCTTACCCTTTTCTTGTTTTCCATAAGCCTTTAAACTTTGGCACAGTGACTAGGACTTCCTCTTGACTACATCTAAAAACAATTGTTGTTATTAGTGTTAACAAGCGAGGATAAATGGAACTTTGGGCAAGGAACTTCTTTACTTGTCCTTGATGTTCATTCTTAATTATATTTGACCATCTATGCTTTGCTTTACTGCAATCTGATTGTTGTCCTTTGGTTGAAGTTATCTCTTCACCTTAAATGCTGACCAATTTTGCTTTTCTTACAATTGCAGGTCCAGAGTAATGAGTTTATGACGCAACAATTTGATGCATGTGCTAGTTGGTGGACTCAAGGACCTGATGCTACGCTTCAGGTTAGGTTAACAGCACATGGTCATTTTTTATTCTTGTTAGCAGTTTTGATTGCTTGCTATATTATTGTTAGTTAATGGCAAGATCTAGATGTCAGCTTTCCACCAGCTATACACATCTCCTGTTCCACTGTCTTATCCTTTCTCTTCCACTTTAGTTTCATCTAGTTTCATCTTTTTCATTTGCATGGCTTCACAACAATATGGTGATGGATGTCTGATTGGTTAGGTGGTTTCAGACTGAGCTTGCACGAGATATGGGCTACTCTGCTGCAAGATTTGGTCACATTATGTTCCCTGAGAATGTTTATGAGCCAGCTTTGCGTTGTGCTGAGCTTTTGCTTGAGGGTGTTGGCAAAGGTCAGTATACTTTATGGACTATATGTTATGTATATGGGTATGTGCTGATGTTGAAAAGTAGGTAATTCTTATTCTTCTGTTGCTCATTATTTATTTATTTTTGTACTGTAAAGTGATAACAGTTTTAGATGTCTTCCTTCTCAATGTATTTAGCTGTACTCAAGTAAGGATATCATCAACGTGTATGCTTAATTTTTGGTTTATTGGGTGGACATCCATTTTCTTTTTACGATTCTTATTTCTCTTCATTGTATCATGATCAGTCAACTATTAATTTACTGAAAAACTTGTTTTCTTCAATTGCCTATCTCAGCCTTTTGTTTGTTTCTAAGCACATCCTATGTAAGTGTGAGTTATTAGGACTTGTGTTTCTTCTTTTGCAGGTTGGGCGTCTCGAGTATACTTCTCAGATAATGGATCAACTGCAGTTGAAATTGCTCTCAAGCTGGCATTCCGTAAATTTTGTTCTGATAATGGATTCCTATTCAATTTTCTCAAGAATAATGGAGCTGAAAAACCTATTGAGCTAAGGGTAGGCATTGTTGATTTTGTTTCCACAATGTATGTTTAATATTGTGCGTATTACTTGATGCAAGAAATGTTGGTCTCATGAAGAAAAAGTGCTTTTGAGGTGAAAAGTTTAATTATGATAGCACCACAGATCCTGATAGCACTATGGGTCCTAAACCCATAGTGATTATTCTAGGAGAAAGAGGGAGAACATGGGCCTCAAACCCATGTTGACATATTCTAGGAGAATCTAGAAGGGTGGGTCATCAAACGGTTAGAGAAGTTAGTTAGAAGAGAGAGAACAAAGGACTATGTAAGGGATGGGGTAGTGCAAGGTGTGGGGGATATCTCTAGACTTACATTGTATTCGGCTGATAGCTGAAAGGGCCATTAAGGCTGGTAGCTAAGCTCTTGTGGAATATACTACGAGACTATAGCTATATATCAATAAAAATACCTGATTCTCATCCATTTGCTTATCGTTGGTGCTTTCATTGAGAGACCCGGTGTATGCACACAAGAATGGCGCAACAAAAGTGGGAAGCAATGGATGCTCGTATGACTGCAGTGGAGACGAAGTTGATGGATCATTCGATTCAACTGAGCAGCTTACACAAGGGTGTCGATGATCTCTCAAGAGCATTAGCTGCGATGCACGCCAAGCTACGAGAGGGATTTCAATATCAAGCTGCACATCAAACACCCGAGGCTGGATCTAGTTCGGTGGAGCGTGGGAAGTCGGTACCCACGGTAGCAGAAGGCAACGGTGTCACTTCCATGTTGACGGAGGAACACCAGCTCCAAGCAAAGCGGATAGAGCTCCCTCCATTCCAAGGTGAAGACCCGATAGGATGGGTCTCTCGGGCCGAGATGTACTTTATCGTCCAGGGAACCCCGCCGGAGCTCCAAGTTCAGCTAGCGCAGATATGTATGGAAGGAATGACGTGGCACTAGTTTAAGGTCCTCCTAGCGTCGAAGCCCGAAATGGATTGGGAGACCTTCAAGAGAGCTCTATTTGATCGGTATTGCAATCACTTTAACAGGAATCCTTTTTCCCAACTGAAGACGTTGACACAACGGGGCACGGTGGACGAGTATGTTGAAAGGTTTGAGATGTTGGCAGCACAGGTTCCTCCCCTTCCCGAAGATCAGTACATGGGTTTCTTCCTTGAAGGACTGCAAGAGGATATCCGGCTGGAGGTCTTAGCGTTGGACCCTTCCTCTCGTTATTGGATGATCGCAGCAGCACGAGCAGTGGAGCGTAAGCTCACACCCTCGACGCACTACACGTCGACTGTGGGCTGGGGGTCCGTAAGCGTCCCACGAGTCGAGCCTCCCAACCTGTCAGTAGGAGGATGCGACTGGGTCGGGTCACGACCCGGACTGGCCTGACCCCAAGCTCCAACCGGAGGAGGCACAAATCTGTGGGTTAGTCGAGAGGGAGGAACTGAACGGCGCTCTGGCATGGAGAGAACCACCGAAGGACGTCCAAAAGGGACCAGAAACCTTTCTTACCAGGAGTTGATGGATCGGCGAGCCAAAGGTTTGTGTTTCAAATGTGGCCAACACTACAGTCCCACCCATATTTGCCCCGATAAACATCTTCGACTACTGATTTGTGAGGGAAATGAGGAAGAAGCGAGATCTCCTTCTGGTTCGGGTGACAGAGAGGAAACCGAAATGGGAGAGGCATGAGAGATGGTCTATCAAGTCACTGAATATGGAGAAATGGCTCAGTCCAAAACTTCTAAAATTGAGGGGAAATTGGCAGGGGTCCAAATCTTGCTCCTTGTCGATAGTGGGGCAAGTCACAACTATCTTTCACAAGATTTGGTGACTAACCTAGGGTTGACTGTTATTCCCACCGCAACTTATGGAGTAAAATTGGGGAATGGGACCAAATGCTTTTCACAAGGTCGGTGTAAGGGACTTGTGGTGCTCGTAGGGAATGTGGAATTACTACTTGATGCATACATTCTTCAGTTGGGGGGAATCGATTTGGTTTTAGGTAAAGAATGGTTGGAGACCTTAGGAGAAGTTAGGACAGATTTCAAGCAGAAAACAATCAGCTGGGGGTTTGAACATGGGAAAGAGGTAGTTACCTTGAGAGGGCAAGGCTACAAGCAATCCCAACCAACTTCTGCCTTGCAAGGAGTACTTCAGTCCATTGCAATGGAGGTTCAGAATGAACAGCAGGAGAGTGAGGTCCACGAGCTTGCTTAAGAAAATAGAACCTCCTTAACTCCAGGCCAAATGCAGGAATTAAAGAAGGATAACTTTTCTTGGAGACCTGAAGCTCAAAGAATCTTTGAAAAGCTGAAGAATTGCCTAGTTTCTTTTCCTTGTCCTCAATCTTGGCTGAGCGGACTGTCCAGAAAATTCAAGAGCAAGTTGTGGAATGGCTGGTACTACGGAAGGAGAACCCTATTGAAGAAGCCCCTTGGACAACTGCTGCCCAACTACAACAGCAATTTCCCTCCTTCTGCCTTGAGGACAAGGCAGATTCTGAAGAGGGCGGTATTGATAGCACCACAGATCCTGATAGCACTATGGGTCCTAAACCCATAGTGATTATTCTAGGAGAAAGAGGGAGAACATGGGCCTCAAACTCATGTTGACATATTCTAGGAGAATCTAGAGGGGTGGGTCATCAAACGGTTAGAGAAGTTAGTTAGAGGAGAGAGAACAAAGGACTATGTAAGGGATGGGGTAGTGCAAGGTGTGGGGGATATCTCTAGACTTACATTGTATTCGGCTGATAGCTGAAAGGGCCATTAAGGCTGGTAGCTAAGCTCTTGTGGCATATACTACGAGACTATAGCTATATATCAATAAAAATACCTGATTCTCATCCATTTGCTTATCAAATTACAATATAACTTTATGCGAAAATTTATCCTCTTTAAGGTTTGCGATGCAATTTGTTCAATACAACTTCTGGATAATCTTTGTGGTCCCATTTCAGGTACTAGCACTTAAAGGGTCTTATCATGGTGATACTTTGGGTGCAATGGAAGCTCAAGCCCCATCACCTTTCACAGGCTTCCTTCAGCAGCCATGGTATGGATTTCATTATGTAATCATTTTGAAGAAATAACGCAAACTCAAACTATTGATGTTAAATAATAGAAGTGACTTCATTTGGCTTGAACCTCTAATGCCTATTATATTTTTCATATATCATTGTGAAATGTGTGAATGTTGTGGTCAACGTGAAAAGGATTTTAGGCATTACATGAATCAAGTGTGCAATTTAATCATAACTTGGTGATAAAAGTAATGAAGAAAATGCAGTTATTGACTTTGGCATTATGTACCAAAACAGGTACAGTGGAAGAGGCCTTTTTCTAGATCCTCCTACAGTGTTTATGTGCAACAGTTTGTGGAATCTTTCCCTGCCTGCAGGGATGCATGCTGAGAACATAATAGAAAAAGAAATGAGTGAGTGAACTTGGAGTTCTCTATCTCACCTTTCATTTTAAACTGTCAAGTATTGTCGTCAATGGGCAGTGAAGAATTCCACCTTACCTACACTGATCTTATTAACAGTGTTCAGCTGTCGCAAAGAAATCTTTGATAAGAGCAGAGACCAATTTGATCTTGCTGGAATTTATGCATCATACATCTCATCGCAGCTGTTGGAATTTTCTGGTTCAGAAGGATCTTTGCATGTGGGAGCATTGCTTATAGAACCAGGCAAGTCTGTTCTGTAATATATATTCCCATTATTAGCATTCCCTTCATGTATTTTACACCATTTAAGCACATATTTTAAGGACTCTGAATGGTTATTTACCTTTCCACATGAGATGTATGATGCGGTTCTTTTGAGAAAAGCTAATTTTGGGTTTTAGGGTTAGAAGCATTGAGAATTAGAAGAAAAGAAACAGAGAATACTGAAAGAAGAGAGTAGAGAATTAAGAGCAAGAAAGTTTCTGTTATTCATTACCCCTTCACCCTCCTCCAACGACTATATAACAACTAGTATAACTGTTGGAGATGTATCGGTACTTATCAGTCACGTGATTTACTACACGACTTCGTTTTTACTCATAATTTCTACACTACATCATGTCTATGTACAGTCATCATTATTACTGTCATAAGTCCCTACAACACCATTTGGGTATAGTATTGTTCATCGTCTTCTTCCTCCTGCGGCCTGGATCGTACGTCAGCTTCTTCATGATTCGCCATCAACTTCTACTCCTATCAACGTATTATGAAATTTAATGTCTTTTATAAAACATGGATCCATGCATATATCAGAATGCCGTGTGTATGAAATGCTAGTTTTGGGCATTTCTGTTCTTCCTGCTGCAAATTTTGTTTTCTGACTCATGTTTAAGTCTCTTTCTTAAGAAATGTTTGTATGTTGAATGTTAATGTTAGGCCCTGCAAAGGAAGTGGAAAACGTTACATTAAGGTTCCTTTGGACTGATTAGTAATTCCTGCTCCAACGGACCTGGACCACTGCATATTACAGCATCTTTGTCAGCTCAGTTAGCCTGACTTTACCTATTTCTTTCAACATCTTCTGGCTATGCTGATTTTTTTCCTATTTCCAAGAGATATAATTAAGAAATTTCTTATGGCATCTTTTACCATTGTTATTACTCAAGTTTCAATTTCTGTTGGCTCCTCTGCTGTTTCTTCCTATGAAATAGTTTCTGTAAAGCAGGATATCAAAATTCATAGCAATTCAGAAGGGTACCATATGGGACTTAGAAAACTTCCTGTCTATGTGCACGCACACACACATACACACACTAGATACAGGATTTTTGTGGTTCCAATTCTCTTAAACGTTGCAGATTGATTGCTAATTTCTTCCTGATGGTTGATTACCCACTGGCCTGTGCGCAGATCCAATGTTTTGTTTCTTAGTGCAGCTTTATAATTATGTGAAAATTGCATACTTTGTAGTTATACAAGGTTCTGGAGGAATGCTTATGATTGATCCACTTTTCCAACGGGTACTTGTCAATGAGTGCCGAAATAAGAAGATTCCTGTCATATTTGATGAAGTTTTTACTGGTTTCTGGCGTCTTGGAGCAGAGGTTGATTGCCTTCCATCATCTCACTGTATCCATTCCTTTTTCCTTTTCCCTTCTGGTCTTGTTTGATTTACCAAGTGAAGCTCTATAACAAAAGTTGCATGTTGATTTATCTTGTCTTGTGAGGGTGGATTGTATATTGCAGACTGCTGCAGAGTTGCTTGGTTGCATGCCAGATATAGCCTGTTTTGCGAAACTTATGACAGGAGGGGTTGTACCCTTGGCTGTCACCCTGGCATCAGATGTCATTTTTGATTCATTCATTGGAGATTCGAAGGTAGGGGCACTACTTTGGGTTTTTTATGGCAAAAAGAAAATTACTTCCTGTCCATTTGTCTGATGACTTTTGAGATTATATGCTTTTAGTAATCCCCAAGCCTTGGCTCACTATATGGAAAAACAGTGGCAGAGATCCACTTAATATCAGTATACAGCAAGAGCATTGCTATATGCATTTTTAGATTCTTAAGCAACTGGTTTCTTGGTATTGTAAATTGAGTCTTAATTGGGAGTTGTTCTTTCAAATTTATTGGCCAAAGTACAACGACCTTCTCATAGTTTAGTGATATCATGTTCAGCTAAAGGGGTTCATCGAGTAAGTACACAATTACTCATTTGAATAGGCAAATGTTTTTCTATTTTGAGTCCAAAGGTAAGTTTGTAAACTTTAGTGAACGTAGCATATACTTGACCTAATTTAGGATAAAGAAGTATTGAATTTCTTCCTTTGTTATTTCCCTTGTTTCTCCCTTAATTTCTTATTTTCCTATTTACAATTTCATATCTACTAGAGTATCTGATACACATTACATCTCATGTTATGTACTTAAGCATGCCTGTGCTAAATATATCCTTGTCATCGTTTGCAAGAGGATGAATGCAAACAGGTATTGACATGTAGTATAACAAGCAATCAGAATTTGAGTGAAATATATATTTGATTTCGGTTTCAGCTTGAGGCCCTTTTGCATGGACACTCATACACTGCTCATGCTATGGGATGCACGGCTGCTGTTAAAGCCATAAATTGGTTTAAAGATCCTCAGACAAACCATAATATGATTCCTGAACAAAGGTTGCTTCGAGAGGTATGTGACAATTCTTTTCTTTACGCATTGTATTTCCATCCATTACCAAAGTAGTAGTATACACGAAATTCTGAAGTCCAGAAGATATGATGGCAATACTTTAGATATATTCATGTATGAGTGAGCAATAATAGATACTAGACAAAGTTGATATTGAATTCTACCCATGCTCTCCTTTCCCTTGGCTCAAGACTCTAAAGGAGACTTGAATTAATGGCTAAATAATGTTCATGTTACTTTCAAAAGTCACCCCTACAGAAAAGCAGGAATTTACAAATGTTTTAGCCGATCAAGTTTCACTCAGTTTCATAGTCAACTAATGCATGGAGACAAAAATTTTCAAATAATCCATTTCTTCTTTTCTATTATTTCTTGTCTATTCACCAAATGTTGATAAGCATTTGGTAACGAAATGATGGCACATCCTGCTGCTTCTTTTTTCCTTTCTGATTTCCTTCTTAGGGTGGTTTGTAGGAATGCTTGGTTTGGCAAACATGCAATTATCTGGCAAGCGATGATACATTATTAGTTTGATACTTGCAGTTATGGGATGAGGAACTGGTGCAAGAGATATCATCGCATCCTTCTGTACAAAGAGTGGTCGCGATAGGAACTCTCATCGCTTTGGAATTACGAGCAGAAGGGCTTAATTCTGGGTAAGCCTACTTTCACTTGCCTGCTTTTACTATTTGTTTTGTTTGACAGAAACACTTCAGGGTTTTGCTGTACAAGTGTATAATATACTTGATAGTACTCAGCGAGATGACAAGCACGAGCTTTATACAGATACGCGTCCTTATACGCACGGTCTCTTCTCCAGAAGCTCCGCGAGGATGGTGTTTACATGAGGCCTTTAGGAAATGTGATTTATCTCATGTGTGGCCCCTGCACGGCTCCTGAAATCTGCAGGCAATTACTTGTCAAACTCCAGGCACACCTTGAAGAGTTCAGCATAGTCAAGGAGCACCAGGTGTCCATCAAGAATTGAACATCCAGTGGATGCCAGCTCTTATCTGTCCATTTTAACAAATAAAAGGGGTTATTTAATTCGTCATTCTAAATTGATAGAAGCTTTTCTAAGAGTAGTTTTGCCCTAAATTTCTTTGACGGAGTCTACCAATCAAGGTTGTTTAAGCCCGAGGAGTTTGTGATGCATTGCCTGTTTCTAGCTAAAAGGGATTTTATTATTTAAAAGAAATTTCCTTTTTCTAATAGCAAGTTGTCATTTTTTAATTGGATTTTTTAGTAACATTTTGGCGGTAATGAATAAATAGTTTAATTAACATAAGAGGACGAAGTGACGACAGTCTTATGACGTGAGCCAATCACAAGATAGTATTTAATGTAACGCAAGGCTGTCCAGTCGGAAGATCAACGGCCAAGATCTTCCCCATCTATCGGTTAGTACGGTCTACCACAATCTATCACCAAGGTGGAAGATGGTCAAACACGTATGTGGCTGTTTTTTTAAGTTAAAATAAATTTAGGATTAAAAAGATTCAATATTTTAATAAAACTAAAATATATCAAATTTTTAAAAATATAATTGAAAGAGAATATTTTTATTTATAAAAATTTAATTAAAATGATTAGATAAAATTAGTTGATATATTTTATTTATAAAATTAAATAATGTATAAATTTAGCTAATTAATTAATATTAAGTTATTAAAATAAATTAAATTAAAAATTAAAATTTGAACGATAAAATTTAATGAATTTACTGTTTTAATCATTGGCACCAAAAAGCAGACTTACGTGGAACATAGAGTACGTGAACATTTCCTCGTTTTCAGACCAAAAGGTATTCAGCCAACCATAATAGACCTAAAAAGCTTTAAAGAAAATTTAAAGAAATCATCAAAAATTAAAATGAGAAAAATAGCAACGATCAAATCCGATACTCTTTTAACGATTTTCTCTCTATTTTCTGCCTCACCAAACACACTCTCCAACTCTTAACACGAAGCCTTTTGCACGTCTGTCTCAGGTCACTTTTTCTCTCTCAATCTTTTTGGTTGTGAAGATAATTCATTTTTCATATGAGAACCTTTTTCTTATCTTTTGTCTTCATATCGATTGTTATTTATGATGATCTTTTGTTGATATTGAGGATTTATTTTTTTTAACAGTTTTAATTTTACAGTAGCTGTAGCTAATTTGAGTCGTGTACTTTGTATATTGATCTGCGATCAGAAAGGTGAAGTTTTTGATAATTAGGGTTTTTGGTGTGCTTTTGCAGATCTGTAAAATTTTGAGCTTGGAAGATTGGTTGAAGGATGCAGACCAGGTACATGGAGAGGACTAATAGTATGGGTAGAGGAAAGCGGCCCTTAGAAGCAGGAGACGAGGCACAGCAGCCTGAGCGGAAACGCCCTGCTTTAGCTAGGTGAAGCTTGAGAGATTTGTTCTTTTCGTTGACTATTTGACTTTTTGAGCCTGATTTTTTATCTATTGGGTTTTAGTGTACTGAGTTACCGCATGAGTTACATTTGTTGGATTATTTTTTTCGCTGTTTGCTTGTGCAAAAGAGTTAATTTTCATCGGCTTTTGTTTGGATAGCGTCTTTTCTGTTGGGCCTGAAAATGGGAGATACGTTTTTAGTTTAAGTCGAAGCTGGCTGTGTTTAGTGTATGGTAAGTGTTGAAAGACAGTATTAATCGGTTGGTTTACTGTAAAGTTTATCAAACAATCAAGAAAGCAAGAGTTAGCATGCCTTTTCAAATTTCTGATGGCTTAGGCTAGCTGTGGAACTTTGGACTATCTAAAGGTTGAATACAAGTGTGAGAAATTGACTGATTAAAAAATGTAGTGGAGAAGGATAAGAAGCAAGACTGTTGTAGATTGGTTTGCTTACAAGTAAAAGATTAGGGGCATTATGTTTTGCTAAATGAATACTTTAATTCAGAAAACGATGTTGCGTTAATATGTGGTGTGATTATTTTGCAACTGAATGTTTTATGTTTGTTCCTACGACAATTGTTTCAGGAACTGCTTATCGAAGACCTATTCATTAGATAGTGTTTGTATTGAATACATTTTAATGCGCATTCATTGGTTTCTGTAGTGTTATAGTAGAAGCTCTCAAGGTTGACAGTCTTCAGAAGCTCTTTTCGTCAATGGAACCTATTCTCCGAAGAGTTGTAAGATTTTTTTCGACATTTCTTTTTTTTGCAATCTTTCAACATCAATTCAAAATAGACCTAGTGAGGAAGGTTTTAAAGGGAAGTTGAGACATGAGTACTGAATTAATCACAACGAACTTTAATGTAAGTGAGCAAGAGAACCATCTTAATGTGGAAGTGGAGTTAAGGAGAAAGAAAAATCTGGTGATTTCTTCGTGGCAGGGAAACTAGATGAATTTGAATAAAATTCAAGTTCAGGGATAGAAGCTAAATCTGGGTTGAGCTAAAGTAAAATTATTTCTGGCATCACACTAGAATTCCTAGGAGGTGAAAATATAGCCGATTACTTGGTAGAAAGAAAAAAAGAAGTTCATGTAACCTCACTAAATAATTTAGAAACTGGTGGTTGAAACACAATCGTTCTTTTGAATTCTAACAGTGTACTATGAAAAACATTTATATCTCATGAAACTTGTTACTAATTCATAGCAAGTTGTGGCAGGTAAGTGAGGAAGTGGAACGTGCTTTGGCAAGATTGGGCCCTGCAAGACTCAGTTCAAGGTACACAGTGCTCCTGATCAGTGTATGCATACAGCTTGCTTTTTTAGTCTATTTGCCTTACTTGGTTTTGAATGATAAAACACAAATGTGATGGTTATAGTGATGTTTCTCCATGTGTTTTCTGACATTTGACTAAGCATGCAATTAAAACTGATTAGAATATGAAGAAGCATCCAAAGTTAGGACTCTTCATAAGACATACTAATCAAACCATACTAAAAGGCTTCTTTCTTGTTGAAAAAAAAAACACCATGTCACTAATTTTTTCATTAAGTTTCTGACAGTTAAACAACTCTTTTGAAGTGTTAGGTCTTCTCCAAAACGAATTGAAGGCCCAGATGGAAGAAACTTGCAATTGCAATTCAGATCGAGGCTGTCTCTTCCTCTCTTCACAGGAGGAAAAGTGGAGGGAGAGCAGGGTGCTGCTGTCCATATTGTTCTTCTTGATGCTAATACTGGTCATGTTGTTACTTCTGGCCCTGAGTCATCTGTGAAACTAGATGTTGTTGTGCTTGAAGGTGATTTCAACAGTGAAGATGATGAAAGTTGGACACAGGAAGAATTTGAAAGCCACATTGTTAAGGAACGTGAAGGAAAGAGACCTTTGTTGACTGGTGACTTGCAAGTGACTCTTAAGGAAGGAGTTGGGACACTGGGGGATCTCACTTTTACGGATAATTCAAGTTGGATAAGGAGTAGAAAATTCAGACTTGGCTTGAAGGTTACCTCTGGATATTGTGATGGCATGCGGGTTCGTGAGGCCAAAACAGAGGCATTTACTGTTAAGGATCATAGAGGGGAATGTTAGTTCTTACACTTTAATATAGTTGGATGTTTATAATTCTTTCGTCTCTGTAGACTGATTGACAGTTTACGCCTTTTCTTTGACAGTGTACAAGAAGCACTATCCTCCTGCATTACGTGATGAGGTTTGGAGATTGGAGAAAATTGGCAAGGATGGTTCATTTCATAAGAGGCTAAACAATAATGGAATATTCACAGTTGAAGATTTTTTGCGACTTGTGGTCAGGGATCTTTCAAAGTTGCGGAGTGTAAGTGTTCTCTTTGGCTCTCTAGTTAACCATCTCTTGCTATGCACTTATCTTCTGACGTGCCATTCTTTGGTTTTAGATTCTGGGCAGTGGTATGTCAAATAAGATGTGGGAGGCTCTATTGGAGCATGCTAAGACTTGTGGGCTTGGTGGAAAGCTTTATGTGTACTATCCTGAAGATTCAAGACATGTAGGTGTTGTATTCAACAACATATATGAACTGACTGGCCTTATTTCAGGGGAACAGTATTACTCTGCTGACTTTCTTTCTGATGAGCAGAAGGTTGGTGAATGCTTACTTTATTCCCAAGTTATTACTTGAATCTAAAGCTTAGTTCTTGATGTGACATTTTGAGTTTAAATGAGAAGCTGAAGTTGATATGTGGAGGATAAACTACAAAGACTTGTATTTTACCACGCGGCTCTTTTTCAGTTTCATTAGGCAGTTTGACTTAGACCAAGATTTAATGGAAATTTATTATTTGATTCTGTGACATTTATAAATGTAGTTGAGCAAGTTGCTTTTGTCTCTTTTCCAAGATAGGTTTTTGTTGCACATTTTCAATGATTCTCTTTTGGTCAGAGTGGACTGGAGGTAATTTCTGAATTGAAAACTGTTTGTGCAGGTCTTTGTAGATACATTAGTGAAGAAGGCATACGATAACTGGAACCAGGTCATAGAATATGATGGAAAGTCACTGTTGAGCTTCAAGCAAAATAAGAAATCAAGTACTTCTAAAAATGAACTTAGCATGGGTCAGATAGGATATTCTAATGCTCTGGACAATGAAGCACAACTTACTCGTCTGCCGGCTTCAGTTCCTACTGAGCAGGCTGCTGGTCATTCAGGCTTACATGTTGCAGGCACGTATTAGTATATTCTAAATATTAAATAAAAAGTAGTATTTAAATACTTGCTGAATGACTTACTATTATCTTCTTCTTGGATATACTGATCAGGGTATAATAATGATTTGGGAACTAAATACTCTGCTCAGACCCAGCTCGGGAATCCAAATTCACGGACTCAGTTTGACAGTACCTCATTTGCATCTCAAGGACAAATAATTGGTAATTCTCACGAATCACAATCCATACGGAATAATGGCAGTGCTATGGGCCTGGCCCTTGGTCTACCTCAGTCATCTACTTCTGGCTTCCACTCTCTAGGGACTTCTATTCAGCCATCTAGCATTAATCCATTTGAGGACTGGAGCAATAGTAGGGGCAGGGGAGTTGAGGAATTCTTCTCAGAGGATGAGATTCGTCTCCGAAGTCATGAGATGCTTGAGAATGAGATGGATATGCAGCATTTGCTCAGACTCTTGGGAGGGCATAACTCCATAAATGTACCTGAAGATGGGTATGGGTTCTCATCTTTCATGCCATCACCAATGCCTAGTTATGATGAGGATCGTGCTCGTCCTGGTAAAGCTGTTGTTGGCTGGCTGAAGATCAAAGCAGCAATGAGATGGGGGTTCTTTGTCAGGAAGAAGGCAGCTGAGAGACGGGCTCAACTTGTTGAGTTGGAGGATGAGGAATAGTTGATCCTTCTATGGTCATGCGTTTTGTTTGACAATATGGATATTTGGAAGAGTGTAACTCTTTTCCTAATCCCGCTGACATCTTAAGGTCTTAAGACAGCATTCAGGTAGCTTGTTTTAGGAATCTAGAAGACCTCTAGTGTTCAGCTTATCGCTCTCTTGTACAATTACCTGTACAGTATGTTGTTTCTTTGTTGTCCTTCCGACTTAAGCAAGACGCCCTTCTAATCATTTGTATCATTGGTTTGTGTAAGATATATGCTTTTGGATTTCTGCTGGGAAATTGTATGTCTCTGATAATGCCCCCGTTTAGTTTAGTTGTCTGGTTAGGGGAACGTTATTGATGATTTGTATGAGGATGATTTATTATTGTTCTGTTCACTTCTTGGGTGACACAACAAATATATATTTTTGATCAAATACTTGTCGGACGTGAATTATGTACCGTCTTTTTAGGGATTACTCTTAGTTGTTATAGAGTTACAACGTCGTTAGATTCTGTTGTGTTGGATGAGCAGTTTCGTGTGACCTTGAACCTAAAAGATGGTCGTTGCATTTACTGATCAACTAGCAAGTTGCTCAAGCCAATCTGAAACCAGAAGTGAACCCTACAAGATGGAAAAGGGTGAAACAGGACGTGGCATATGAACAAGGAACCATAGTACTCGGTCATACTATTTTGTATTCATGGCAACCTAAAGAGACGGGGCAGTAGTAGTCAAGTATTCTTGTCCTTTTGCTCCTTAAAATGGTGTGAGCTAAGCTTACCTTCTACGCCATTTTCACCTTTTACGCCATTTTGCGGGGTCTATATTTCTTTTGCACATGAGACACTGTACGATTAAATAGCTGACATATCAGACAGCAACTAACTTATGTTCTTTTAGAACTTGCTACAGAAACTATCAAAAGTCCCTCTTGTATGCTGGAAGTGACTCTTTGATCAATCTTTTCATATGATTTCTCGATTTAATTGTTAGAAAATAGACTTAAGTCCGGCAAAGTGTTGAATTGGTCTTAAATGTAAGGCATGTATAGAAAGGTTACTTGGACTAAGTATAGGAGCAGCCGACAAAAGAGAGTGAGGATCCTTTGTCTAATTTTTTGGTGTCCAATCATATTAGATGTGATTTTATTTTAAATATTGGATAGAGTTAGATAGTATCTAAATTGATATCCAATAGTCAAAATGACATTGTTGTAGATATTGGACAAGATTATACTGAACAGAAGATTTAAACTAGCAAAATAGTATATCAGAATTTTGTTAAAAAATCAAAGAATTTTTACTACTCAAATGTTACACGTAGAGATCAACATAATTGAATGATAGCTAATGGAGCAAAAAGCAATCAGCACTACACAGGACCCTCCCTAAGACATGTTGCATTCTGGCGGAAGACCTTGTGAAAATCTTTTTTTGTCTGTGCAGTAATTGTAGATCATGTAGTTCTTCTGCACCCACTGAAGCCTTTGTGCGCTTGTTGAATCAAGCTCCTCTGAGAGCCATTTTTTGTCGTTATTGGCTGATGAACCTGTGCCACAAGAAGAAGCTCCATTGGACCAAACACAAGCATTGGCGTTAAAGTTCCTGTAAGAGGCAGTGAATGGAGCTTGTGACCAATCTGTCTTGATGAGACCACCCCTCGTAGCCCAGTCGTCTGCATTCCAGAGGCTGGAGTAGATTCTCATAGGCTGGCTCTTTGGGAATGGAACGCCATTCGATTCCAGGTTCTTGAATTCTCTAATAGGTGTTCCATCAACAGAAAAACTGAAAGGGACATGGTGTAAAAGTGTTTGAGCCTGTGGTTAAGATTAATGATGTGGAAGTAAGAATTATGAAGTTGGCGTTGAGCAGATACTTACACTATTCGTTGAGGATTCCAGAGAATGGAATAGGTGTGAAAGTCTGCAGTGGGGTCGAACCAGAGATAGAACTGCTGCTCTCTATTGCCTTTCCCTTGGCTAAACACGTTGGTGTGAAGGATATAAGGATCACCACTCAGGTTCCCTAGAAACTCGAAGTCTATCTCATCCCAGGTAGACCCTTTAGATGATAGCTGCAAATCATTCACCGAATAAACATATGATTTTAGTTATAAACTGAAAAAAATGATCTGAGGGAAACAAGATTATCATATATATAGAAGAACTGCTACTCACATAATAAGCAGTAACAGTGCCGGCAGAGTTGCCAGGTACAAGTTTGAGCTGCATATCAATCTTTCCAAAGAGGTACTCATTCCTGGACTGAAATCCTGAACCAGAAGCTTTATCAAGATTGAGAGTGAGAAGTCCACCGTTGTTTAGGATCTTCCCACGACCATCACCCCACGTGATGTCAAAATCTTGGTAGAAATTTGCAGCTGAGGCAACCATTACATAGCCAAAAAGAAGCAGCACGAGCATGACTCTTGATGAAACCATAGTTCTTTGTGAAAGAATTATAGCAAAGAACAGTAGTTGTAGTAGTAGAAGATGAAGAAGAAGAACTGAAATGAAGAGATTGGTATGTTAAGGCCAAGGGTCTCGCAGCTATTTATAGTGTGGAATCGATGTAGAAGCTGCAGGGGAAGTTTCAGGCTCAGCTTGGCTGTAGACAGTTGTTACTTATCAAGCTTTTTCAGAAGATGAACTAGACACTAGCTGTCTAGATCGCACTTAACAGATAGGATGCAGAACAACCAACTAATGCCTGACCTTATAATGGCACTGGCACGCGCTTTTTAAGCTTTTGGGCTCGTAGTTTTTGAGAGACGGCCGAGAGTACCTGCCCCTGGGATCCACCCACGGACTCACCTCTACTTAGGATCTAGTTCCCTCACAAATTACTCCAAGACAAATGATGACCTCCGCGTTATGGTCAAGTTTGACCTACAAATATATTAAATAATATTATTTTTATTAAAATTTATAATAATTGGCAAGTTAACTAACAAAACATCACTTGAATTATGATGGGATAATTCAAGTGTATCTTGAATCCAAGTTTATTTTGCTTACCTCCGGTAAATTGAGTATGAGTTTAAGTTTAAATTTAATTAAATATAATTTAATTGATTAATTTTAATCAGAGTTAAGTTAATCTAAATTTTATAATTAATAAAATTAAAATTATTGAAAATAAATTTAATCCATTAATTTTAAATAAATCTATTTTATCTTTAATCAAAATTTTGTGCCTCATAAAGTATACACTCTTTTTCTTTATGTTCATTTCGCTTTTTGTTTGGAGTAACTCTTTAACGTGTAACACATTTTCTACTTAAATAATTTAAATCAATTCTCGTTTACTAAAAGAGTTTAATTTGAGCTTATCTAAAATCTCTTTCCTCTCTTACTTTAAATTGGAGAAGCTCATGCTAATAAATATAATGCTAATAAATAACATTCGATAGGGTACAACTTATTTCGCCTAATAATTGTTAGTTTGTTACCCATTTACATTTATAATTGAGAAATTAGGGTTGATTGTCTTATTAAATCCTTTAATGATTTTTTCCTAATCTAAGTTTTAATTGCCAATTTCTGCAAAAGTTTTATTTTCCAATAGCTTGAGATTTAAATAAATTACTCAAAATTTTAACTGCCAGATAGAATGCAATAAGTTGTTATAAACATTATTTAAGTGATTTTCAATTCTTCTTTGCTTCAAGGTTATTGCAAGAGCTTAATTACTCCAGTATAGGCTTTACTAGAGCAATTGTAAGCAACAAAACAATCTTCGCAATCCATCTTATAAGGAAAAGAATAATAGTTGTTTCATAAAATTTATGATTTTGTTCAATCCTCCAAGAATTAAAATTAACATTGACAAGTTATATAATACTATACCCTAATTAATTTTATGTTATGGTGCATTCTAGAGGTAGAACTTGTGGAAATCGCTTCAAGTCCATACAGTAATCGTAGATCATGTAGTTCATCCGAACCAATTGCAGCTTTACTAGACTTTTAGAATCAAGATCTTCGGAGAGCCAAGACTTAGAGGTGGGGGCAAAAGGATTAGAATATGAACTACAAGAAGATGCTTCATCGTACCAAGCACAAGCGTTGGCCACAACGTTTCTGTAAGAGGCAGTGAAAGGAGCTTAGCTCCAATCTGTCTTCACCAGACCACCCCTTATAGCCCAGTCGTCTGAATTCCAAAAGACTAGAGTATATTCTCATTAGCTGGCTCTTCAAGAACGGATCACCTTTTGACTCTAAGTCCTTGAACTCTCTGGTTGGAGTGTCAATCGACAGAGAAACTGAAACAATCAAATATTTAACATACTATGCTAGATGTTTCCGGATTGATGCTTTTGAAATATGTTACGATTTTTCTCTATAATTGTTGATATTGTATAACTGTAAATATAATCTTGGACTTCTAATTATAGTTGCAAGATTATGAGATTTCTTCTCTTATTGTACATTATAACTAGTACGTTTTTTAGAAAGTAACAAATGAATATAATTATTTTTCCTTTTTCTCCTGTCTCTTTTTTCAAGTTGGTATCAAAGTGTACAAAACCTTTTGGAGATGAGTGAAAAATATATGTTCCTATTGTTGATCAATCTGAAGGAGTTTTTAACGAGGCATCATTCTTTTTTAATCAAATTATGATGTTTAGTTTCAGTTGATGGAAATGCATAATGCTAAAAGGGGGAAACTCTTATATTTGTGGCAAAACAAAGCCAATTCCAAAGATGTGTATTAGAAGTGGAATGTTGAAAACCAAAAAGTTTAAGATGGTTACTGATATTTATGAGTCCATAGATATCGGAGCAGTTTCGGATGACCTTGAACGTAAAAGGTGGCATTGCATTTACTGATCAACTAGCAAGTTGCTCAAGCCAATCTGAAACCAGGATTGAAGCTTACAAGTATTAACACATGTGATCTTTGTAATTATTTGTTAATATCTTTCGGATACTTTTGATCTTATCTTCAAACTGTTCCTGATTTTGTTGTTTGTTTTGATCTAGATAATCTTTCCATGTTTATAGGAGTTCATTGTACCTTCCGTTATATAGTCAGTATATATATCCTTTTCATCACCTTAATAAAGATAAGTTTTTCCTTCATCTTTGGTCTTGTTTATATGGTATCGAGCTACAATCAAACTCTTACGAGTCTGATCCTCAAAACCTCATCTTACTCACAAAATGATCAACAACGTGAATGTGGCTAACGCTGATGCTGCCAATAACAACTCAGTAGTTGTTCAATTCAATCCATCTCTCGTTGCCAATCAAACTTCTTGGATCTCACAACTTCACCACATGGAAAGCTCAAATCTCCATGCTCATGCATGGACATAATCTGTTGGGCACCTAGATGGATCATCTCCAAGACCATCTCTCACTCTTACACAAGATAATCAGCAAATTACAAACCCAAGTTACAGCATCTGGTTTCGTCAAGATCAATTGATTCAAAATGCTATTATGGCCTCTGTAGACCTGACAATTGCTCCAATTGTTGCTGCAGCTCCCACTGCTAAACTTGCCTGGGATTCACTTCACACGTCCTACGCAAACAAATCTCAAACCAGAATTTTCAGTCTTCGCGATCAACTTGCTCGTGTTTTCAAAGAATCAAGACCTGTTGCTGATTATCTTCATCAAATCAAGTCACTTTCTGCTGAACTTGCTACTGCGGGTGCTCCCGTCTCCAATGATGAGTTAATCGTCAAAATTCTCAGTGGTCTTGGACTAGAATTTCGTGAGATCTCCGCCGCCATCCGAAAGCAAGGAATCAATCATCTCCTATGAAGAATCGTGATTAAAAGTCCGGATCATGAACTTTTCTCCACCATGAAGAAGCAAAAAGACACCCACTTCAATCACTGCATTGTTGCCTTCCAACCAAAACCCAACAATTCTACCACCGGTCGTAATCCTCGTCGATTCAACACTTACAACAAACGTTCAACCATCTTTGAACAAAATACTGACCAAAATGCTTCTTCTACTCCATGGCGTTCCAGAAATAATAAATCTAACATCAACACTGTTCGTTGCCAACTATGCAACAAACTTGGTTATACTGCCAATGTTTGTCGCTCTCAGTCCCACAATCATCTGGAAGCCAAAGCCAATTTTATCTCAAGTGGTCAAGCTGCAGCCAATCGTTGGATTCTTGACACAGGGGCCTCTCATCATGTTACCACAGAATCTCATAACCTTGATGGTTATAACGGTTCAGAAGGCATTGAAATGGGAGATGGTAAAACTATTCCAATCACTCACACTGGTTCTATCAAATTACTTGCATCAGATAATGCTTTTACGTTAGCAAACACTTTATGTGCACCAGCAATTAAACGCAATCTTGTATCTGTGTCAAAGCTTAACCAAGATAATCTCACATCTGTTGAATTTTTTCCTTTTTCTTTTTGTGTGAAGGACTTGAAAACCAGAACTCCGTTGGTGTACGGTCGGAATAAAGACGGACTCTACGAGTGGCCCACCTTTACACCTCCACCTACTGTCAACACCATCACTACATCAGCATCCACCCATACCTGGCACAACCGTCTTGGTCATCCTCACTCTCAAATTTTTAAATTTATTTTGAATAAATTCTCTTTACCAATTTCCACCAAAAACAAGTTTACATCTTGTAATTCTTGCTGTTCGAATAAAATGCACCGTTCTCCTTTCAATCAATTATCCTTGACTAGTGATGCTCCACTTCAAATATTATTTAGTGATTTATGGGGACCTTCCCCAGTTCTTTCTATTGACAAAAAACGTTATTATTGCATTTTTATTGACCAGTACACTAAATACATTTGGCTATACACACTTCAAAAAAGAGTGAGGTTCAGCACATTTTCAAAATTTCATTTGTTAATGGAAAATTTTTCGACAAAAAATTTTATCTCTTTATACTGATGGTGGAGGAGAATACAAAGCCTCGACTCGTACCTTTCGTCATGTGGCATTCAACACCTGATCTCCCCCTTATACCCTCAAAGAGTTGCCTTGGCTGAACGCCGACATCGGCATGTTCTTGAAACAGCAAAAACATTAATGCATGAAGCCTCTTTACCCACCTTTTTTTGGTCCTTCGCTTGCCAACATGCTGTCTATTTAATAAACAGACTACCCACACCTCACTTAAACTATCAATCACCTTTTGAAAAATTATTTGGTAGTCAACCCAATTACCACTCGTTAAAAACCTTTGGATGTTTGTGTTATCCATGGCTCAAACCCTATACAAATCACAAACTTGAACCCAAATCCACGCCATGTGTTTATCTGGGGTTCTCTCAAATTTCTCATGCCCATTGTTGTTTTGACCCCATTAACAACAAATTTTATGTTTCCCGAGATGTTAATTTTATTGAAGAAACCTTCCCTTTTCAAACCATTTTCTCAAACATTAAACATTCTTATCCTACTGCCACATGGGACATTCTTGAAGAAACATCTCCACCGTCAGAATCCACAACAGATTTGCAAGCCTTCTCCTCTCTACCACAGCCACTCCACATCAATCGTCAACCTCAGTCTGTCTCTTCCGATTCGCATCAACAGAGTTCCATGGGTTCAGGTAATCTTCTATCTCCTTCCCCTAATTTACAGCCCTCATCCCCTCTGCTGTCTCCTTCGATTCCACCTTCCCATCAACAACGACCACTCCTTACCTATCAACGTCGATCATCAATACAACCTTCTACACCTCACACCAATCCACCCTTACCTCCACCTCCTGCTCGACCCACAACCCGTTCCCAAAATAATATTTTTTGTCCAAAAAAACCCTTTGACTACATTGCACATGTTCCTACCATCTCAACTCCTCACACATTCATACAAGCCCAAAATATTCACACTGGAGGCTAGCTATGAAGCATGAATTTGATGCATTAATTAAGAACCAAACGTGGGAACTGGTTCCCCTACAGCTAACAAAAATATTGTTGATTGTAAGTGGATTTACAGAATAAAGAGAAACCAGATGGGTCAATTGATCGCCTTAAAGCTCGTCTCGTTGCTAAGGGTTTTACTCAACGGCCTGGCATTGATTATCACACTACCTTTAGTCCAGTTGTGAAGCCAACAACCATCAGAACTGTTCTTTCTCTAGCTGTGCAGAATCATTGGGTGATAAATCAATTGGATGTTAACAACGCCTTCCTTCAAGGCACGCTTGACGAAGAAGTATTTATGCGCCAACCACCAGGTTTTGAAGATTCCAGCCATCCAACGCATGTTTGTCGACTGCGCAAGGCCATCTATGGCCTTAAACAAGCTCCTCGCGCCTGGTACAATGAGTTAACGTCACACTTAATTTCCATGGGTTTTGTTAAATCCAAATCAGATCCCTCCTGTTTATATGCCATCATTCCAAAGGTACTGTGTATCTTTTAATTTATGTCGATGACATAATTATTACTGGTGGTAATGCAACACTCATCAAACAAATTATTTCTTCTTTGGCATCACGATTTTCGCTCAAAGACTTGGGTCCATTAACTTATTTTCTTGGTATTGAAGTTCATTATGATGACAAAGGACTCATCCTTTCACAATCCAAGTATCTATCAGATCTTCTCCACGATCTTCATATGCATGAGTGTCATGCTGTTTTGACTCCCATGAGTTCCACCGAAAGTCTACAGCTCGATGATGGCACACCGTCGCATGATGCTACTGAATATCGACAGGTCATTGGCAAACTTCAATATCTGTCTTTCACCAGACCTGATGTTTGCTTTGCTGTCAACAAGTTATCCCAATTCATGCATGCTCCATCTGAAGCTCATTGGAAGGCTGTTAAACGCCTCCTTAGATATCTTAAAGGGACAGCTGATTATGGCCTTCGTCTTACTCACACTACGCAACTTCGATTATCCATGTATTCTGATGCGGATTGGGCAGGCAATCACTCTGACAGGCGCTCCACTACAGGCTACCTTCTTTTTCTTGGCAACAATCCTGTTAGTTGGTCCTCGAAAAAGCAAAACACAATTGCACGTTCCTCTACCGAAGCAGAGTATCGAGCTGTTGCAAGTGCACTTGCTAAAACAACTTGGGTCAAAAATCTCCTTCTAGAGCTTGGTGTTTCTCTTCCTCATCAACCTACAATTTATTGTGACAATTTAGGTGTTACATACTTGTGTCATAACCCAGTTTTCACAGCAAATGAAACATGTGGCTGTCGACTTCCACTTTGTTCGTGAACAAATTAAAAATCAGCGTCTTATTGTCACTCACATCTCAAGCTCAGATCAACTAGCAGACACACTGACGAAGCCGCTTCCAAAAGACTCATTCCAACGTCATCTCGCCAAGCTAGCTGTTGTTCCACACCATCTAACTTGAGGGGGGTGTATTAGCACATGTGATCTTTGTAATTATTTGTTAATATCTTTCGGATACTTTTGATCTTATCTTCAAACTGTTCCTGATTTTGTTGTTTGTTTTGATCTAGATAATCTTTCCATGTTTATAGGAGTTCTGTTGTACCTTCCGTTATATAGCTGTATATATATCCTTTTCATCAGCTTAATAAAGATAAGTTTTTGCCTTCATCTTTGGTCTTGTTTATAACAAGATTGAAAAGAAAGAAACGGGACGTTGGCATATGAACAAAGAACCAGAGTACTCGGTCATACTATTTTGCTATCATGTCAACCTAAAGAGACAGGCAGTAGTTGTCAAGTATTCTTGTCCTTTTGCTCCTTAAAATGGTGTGAGCTAAGCTTATCTTTTCCCCCATTTTCCCGGGGTCTTCATTTTCATTTGCGCATGATACTGTACGATTAAATAGCTGATATATGAGAACGCAACAAACTTGTATTCTTTTAGAAACTATCAAAAGTCCCTCTTGTATACTGGAAGTGACTCTTTGATCAAACCATGTCAAGACCATAATCTACAGAATTTTATTTCATCTGATAAATGTGGTACCACAGGCTTTTCTCGATTTAATTGTTAGAAAAGAGATTTAAGTCTAGCAAATTGCAGAATTGGTCTTAAATGAGAGGCATATATAGAAAGATTAGTTGCTTCAAGGACAGGAGCCGTCAAAAGGGTAAAACAGAATTTTGTTAAAAAAATCAAAGAATTTTTACTGCTCAAATGTTACACGTAGAGATCAACATAATTGAATGATAGCTAATGGAGCAAAAAGGAATCAGCACTACACAGGACCCTCCCTAAGACATGTTGCATTCTGGCGGAAGACCTTGTGGAAATCTTTTTTTGTCTGTGCAGTAATTGTAGATCATGTAGTTATTCTGCACCCACTGAAGCCTTTGTGCGCTTGTTGAATCAAGTTCCTCTGAGAGCCAATTTTTGTCGTTATTGGCTGATGAACCTGTGCCACAAGAAGATGCTCCATTGGACCAAACACAAGCATTGGCGTTGAAGTTCCTGTAAGAGGCAGTGAATGGAGCTTGTGACCAATCTGTCTTGATGAGACCACCCCTCGTAGCCCAGTCGTCTGCATTCCAGAGGCTGGAGTAGATTCTCATAGGCTGGTTCTTTGGGAATGGAACGCCATTCGATTCCAGGTTCTTGAATTCTCTAATAGGTGTTCCATCAACAGAAAAACTGAAAGAGACAAGGTGTAAAAGTGTTTGAGCCTGTGATAAAGATTAATGATGTGGAAGTTAGAATTATGAAGTTGGCGTTGAGCAGATACTTACACTATTCGTTGAGGATTCCAGAGAATGGAATAGGTGTGAAAGTCTGCAGTGGGGTCGAACCAGAGATAGAACTGTTGCTCTCTATTGCCTTTCCCTTGGCTAAACACGTTGGTGTGAAGGATATAAGGATCGCCACTCAGGTTCCCTAGAAACTCGAAGTCTATCTCATCCCAGGTAGACCCTTTAGACGATAGCTGCAAAATCATTCACCAAATAAACATATGATGTTAGTTATAAACTGAAAAAAAATGATCTGAGGCAAACAAGATTATCATATATATAGAAGAACTGCTACTCACATAATAAGCAGTAACAGTGCCGGCAGAGTTGCCAGGGACAAGTTTGAGCTGCATATCAATCTTTCCAAAGAGGTACTCATTCCTGGACTGAAATCCTGAACCAGAAGCTTTATCAAGATTTAGAGTGAGAAGTCCACCGTTGTTGAGGATCTTCCCACGACCATCACCCCATGTGATGTCAAAATCTTGGTAGAAATTACCAGCTGAAGCAACCATTACATAGCCAAAAAGAAGTAGCACAAGCATGACTCTTGATGAAACCATAGCTCTTTGTGAAAGAATTATAGCAAACCACAGTAATTGTAGTAGTAGAAGATGAAGAAGAAAAAGAAGAACTGAAATGAAGAGATTGGTATGTTAAGGGACAAGGGTCTCGCAACTATTTATAGGGTGGAATCAATGTAGAAGCTGCAAGGGAAGTTTCAGGCTCAGCTTGGTTGGAGACAGTTGTTACTTGTCAAGCTTTTTCAGAAGATGAACTAGACACTAGCTGTCTAGATCGCACTCACAAATAGGAGGGAGAACCAACTAATGCCTGACCTTATAATGGCACGCGCTTTTGAGCTTTTTGGGCTTATGCTTTTCGGGACGCGGGCGAGAGCTGCTTGCCCTTAGTATCCACCCAAGGACCTACCTCTACTTGCCACTTAGGAACTAGCTCCTTCACAAATCACCCCAAGGAAAATGATAATAACCATTGAGTTATGGTCAACTTTGACCTACAAACATATTAAATAATATTATTTTATTAAAATTAATTATAATTGGAAAGTCGTATAATCGTTCCTATAATTTAAATAGTTTAACTAATAAAATATCACTCATAATTAGGCTGGAATAATTCAAATTAGGTTCAAATTCAAGTTTATTTTGATTAACTCAAGTAAATTGTGTGTGAGTTTAATTTTAAATTTAGTTACATTTATTAATCTTAAAGAGAGTTAAATTAATCTTAATTTATTATTATTTATTAAATTTAAAATTATCAAAAAAATTAATCAAGTTTAAATTTAATCTACTAATTTTAAATAAAACTATTTTATCTTTTAATCAATTCAAAATTTATATATTCTTTTCTCCTCATTATCCGTTCATTTTTGTTTGAAGTAACTATTTAATATGTGTAATATAACTTCCACTTAAATACTTCAAATCAATTATCTTTTACCTAAATAGCTTGATTTGAAAAAGAATTAGCTCGCTAAAATTATATAGAGAAAATCTCTTTCCTCTTTTTTAATTAAAAAGGTCGCTCTAATAAATAGAATCATGTCAATATGAATATCCCAAACGATATTAAGATTATTTAATAATATTCCCGAATGATATTAAGATTATTTAATAACATTTTGTAGGTACAATTTAGGATCATCCTATTTAATCCTATAACGATTTTTCATGTAAGTCATCTAATTTCTAATTGTCAATTTGCTGGAAATTTTAATTTTTCAATTGTTATTCAAACTTTTAATTGGCAAATACAATGCATTAAGTTGTTATAGACGTTATTTAAGTGATTTTCAATTCTTCTTTGCTTCAAGGTTAATGCAAGTGCTTAGTCACTCTAGTGTAGGCTTACTAGAGCAATCCTAAGGAACAATACAATCTTTGCAGTCCATCCTATAAGGAAAAGAATAATAGTTGTATAAAATTTATTGATTTTGTACAAACCTCCAAGAATTAAAATTAACATGGACATGTTATATAATGCCATACTTTAACTAATTTTATGGTATAGTGCACTCTGGAGGTAGACCTTGTGGAAATCGCTTCAAGTCCATACAGTAATCGTATATCATGTAGTTAATCCGAACCCATCGCAGCTTTGCTTGACTTATAGAACCAAGCTCTTCAGAGGGCCAAGACTTAGCGGTGGAGGCCGAAGGATTAGAATCTGAACCGCAAGAAGACGCTCCATTGGACCAAACACAAGCATTGGCCATAAAGTTTCTGTAGGAGGCAGTGAAAGGAGCTTGGCTCCAATCTGTTTTAACCAGACCACCCCTTGTAGCCCAGTCGTCTGCATTCCAGAGACTAGAGTATATTCTCATTGGCTGGCTCTTCGGGAATGGAACACCTTTTGACTCCAAGTTCTTGAACTCTCTGATTGGAGTGTCATCCACAAAGAAACTGAAACAATATGTTAAATGTTAGCTCTTTCAGGATTGGTGCTTTTGGAAATGTTGGAGATGTTATTTCAGGATTGGAGCTTACATGATGCTTTGAGAATTCCATAAAATGGAGTACGTATGGAAATCAGCTGTTGGGTCAAACCAAAGATAGAATTGTTGCTCTCTGTTGCCTTTTCCTTGACTGAACACGTTAGTGTGGAGAATGTAAGGGTCACCAGTCAGATTCCCCAAAAACTCAAAGTCTATCTCATCCCATGTAGCTCCTTTCGAAGACAACTGTTTAAACATGGAGTTTTTTTTTCTGGGCCAAGTTCATGAACTTGGAATAGAAAAAATGGTAAAAGCAAAAGAAGAGAAGAGAGTTTACATAATAAGCAGTGACAGTTCCAGCAGAATTGCCAGGGACAAGCTTCAGTTGCATATCAATCTTTCCAAAAAGATACTCATCTTTCGATTGGAAACCGGAGCCCGAGGCTTTGTCCAAGCTAAGAGTAAGAAGCTCCCCATTGTTGGCTACCTTTCCTCGACCATCACCCCATGTAATGTCGAAGTAATTGTTAAAATTGCTAGCAGAGGAAATGCTCAAGGAACAAACTAAAACAGACAGTACAAACACCAGTAGTTCACGTTGTGAGGAAGCCATTGGAGACAGTGAGAGCAAAACCATAGAAGGGTATGTTTAAAGAGTGTGGATTGGGTACTTACTGCAAGTGACGGGGAAGAAGACAAAGGAAGGTTCAGTGAGCTTGGCGGTTGGCGGTCGTAGCTTATTGGGCTTTGAAATGACTCGCCATCAAACCACGGAGCTAGCTGTGCGTGTCCCGCAAACAAACATGATCCAACCGAACCGATGCTTATGATACGCGGTTTTGTTATTTCTTTTTACATCATAGTACGTAAGTAGTCACTTTCCTGCTGTTCCCATCACCAGCTGCCACCTGAACTACAGAGACATGACTCTGAAACTTCATACGCTATAATAACAACTCCAACTTTGAGACAGCTAGCATTTGCCTAAAGAAGACATATCCACATTAAAATGACATAACTGTTAGATACGAAGGTCCTACTTTTACGTAATATTTACATTATGAAACTAGTAATGAAATATATTTATAGGCTTTAATATTACATTTTAATCTAAAATTTTAAGGTATTAAGTTTATTTGTCTTTTTTATTTATATGTCTTTCATTAATTTCATCTTTTTTCAACGTAAGATTCTTACTCTCACTTGATATCTCCATAATCTCCTTCTCAAATGTGAATTTTCACATTAAGCTTAGATTACCCTTTGAGTGAAAGCCTATTTGCTTAGCAACTAGAGTATATGGCATCATCAAAAACCTTTTTATTCTACTGATCTGGGTCAACTAGGAATTCCTTGCTCTTTTTCGTGGAGAAGCAACTATAGGATCTGAGTATCATCTCCATACTCGTCTTTTACCAAACCATCGACTCTGATATCACTTGTTGAATCTGAAGAGCCCACTTTTATCGGAGATCTACATCATGGGTCAAGTAATGAAACATACATGTAGATTTTGACATTACAATTTAACTCAAAATTCTAAGACATTAAATTTATGGGTCCTTTTCACTTATATATCCTTCACTAGTTCCATCTTTTTCGAATGTGAGATTCCTAAACATCTCCGCAACAACATTATCTTATTATGCTATTCTAGAAACTTATGAATTTAATATCTTAATTCAATATATTTTAGAAATTCATGTTCATGTAAATTCTTTCCTACCATGAACACTGAACAGAACAAATCAGGTCAGCATTTTATAAGCATGTGTCCTATTCTCGTCAGGTAGTACTCTTAAGAAAAAGTACTTCCATTTTTGTGTTCTTTTAACATTTCTCGTCATTCTACTATTACTCTGTCATTTCGCAGATTTTTTGAATGAATCCCTCCATAAGGCATTTAATATTACAATAATGGAGTCAATTAAGGTTGTTAATGGCTCCAACGTAACTCAAATGCTGAGACATCAAAGGAACAGATCAAAAACACAGAGGTGGGAGAATACATTCAATATTATTTTTCATTAATTTGGATAAATCACAACGAATCAAAGAATTGAACGAGCCAATATCCTAGCTGATAATTACATTAAATTTTCTTGCAGAGAATGAATTTAACAATTTTAAAGAACCAATCCAGATTGTTTAATTCCTGTCTAGGAACTATTGCATTCCAGTGGCAGACCCTGAGGAAATCTTTTGATGTCTTTGCAGTAATCGTAGACCATGTAGTTCTTCTGCACCCACTGAAGCCTCCCTTGACCAGCAGAATCAAGCTCCTCCGAGAGCCAAGTTTGATTGTTGGAAACAGCAGGTGAAGAATTTCCACCACAAGAAGACGCTCCGTTGGACCATCCACAAGCATTGGCATTGAAGTTCCTGTAGGAGGCGGTGAAAGGAGCATTTGACCAGTCAGTCTTCACCAGGCCACCTCTTGTAGCCCAGTCGTCAGCGTTCCATAGGCTTGAGTATATTCTCATCGGCTGGCTCTTTGGGAATGGTAAACCTTTTGACTCCAAGTTCTTGAACTCCCTAATTGGAGTGTCATCGACAGAGAAGCTGGACAAGAAAGACCAAGCACGTTAGTTATGACCAATGTAGATTTGACTAAATGTTGCAATTTGATGCGAATGCTGCTTACATGATGCGTTTTGGATTCCAAGTAATGGAGTAAGTGTGGAAATCTGCTGTTGGGTCCAACCACAGATAGAATTGCTGCTCTCTGTTGCCTTTGCCCTGGGTGAACACATTAGTGTGAAGAATGTAAGGATCCCCACTCAAATTCCCCAAGAACTCGAAATCTATCTCATCCCATGTAGACCCTTTTGAGGATAACTGCAAATTCAATCGCAAATGAACTTATCTCATTAGTTACAGGACCATTAGCAACAAATGCATAGAAACAGGAAAAGAAGAAACTTACGTAGTAAGCAGTGACAGTGCCGGCAGAGTTGCCAGGAACGAGCTTAAGCTGCATATCGATCTTTCCAAAGAGATACTCATTTTTGGACTGAAAACCTGAGCCTGAGGCTTTGTCGAGGTTGAGAGTGAGAAGCTCGCCGTTGTTGAGTATTTTTCCACGACCATCACCCCATGTAATATCAAACTCTTGGTAGAAGTTACCAGCGGAGACGGCCATTAAAGAACCAACAACAAGAAGAGAAGCAACAATAAGAAGTGAAACAGGCGAAGAATGGGAAGCCATATTGACGATTTGTTTTCGATAGAAGTGAAGAGAATGTAGGAGAAAAGTGTATGTTTCGATGGGTGCTTTTCCAACTCGGATTATCTTTGGTATTTATAGCAAACTGAAGTGGCGATAAGGTAGTTTCAGGTGAAGAAACAACTTGGAAAGTGCATTCGAAGTTGGTTACCATCCTACTGCCTGTATGGCTGTTAAAAGCCCGTGAAAGGATATAATTTACCATGTTTAATGCGGTTTGCCATTAACGTTTTGAGAGGAAATTTCGTGGTCGGTTCTCTAAAAGCTCCTGATGCAGGCTGAACTAACACATTATTATTACGTAAGTGTTTGGACTTTGGGTCCCGTATCACCATGGTTTTGAACTCGGACCGGTTCGACTAATCGGTAAATTATTTGATCCGAATGATTTATAAAAATCAGTTTTTAATTAGATCAGTTAAATCGGTGAGAATCAATCAGTTTTTAATTAGATCAGTTAAATCGGTGAGAATCAATTAATTAATCGGTTAAATTAGAACTGGTTAAACCGATTAATAATTGATTCAATAAATTTTTATTTTCTTTTCTTATTTTTTCTTTCTAAAATAACACGTTTTTTAATATTTATTTATATTATTTAAATCGGTCAAATAAATTTTTATTTACATTTATTTATATTATTCAGTTTTTTTTAATATTATTAATATTATATATAATTAAATATAATTATTATATAATTAGCACGTCATACTCGTTCAATCGGTTATCGAATCGGTCAATCATCAATAAAGCCTCTAATTTAACATGTAGTCCGAGTTTCGAAAACTTGCATAGCACCGCCACTGCCCAAGGCCCACTGCTTGCTGGCTATGCTTTGCTTTATCACCGGCTGCGCATGTTTTTTACATGACCGGTCCCAGTCAATTACTTCATTTGACCGTAAACATTATTGGCTTGGCTTACTTATTGGACAAATAGTGGTTGGATGAACCAGACAAGTGGACAGATGATATTTGAAGTTTCTTACAAATTTTATTTTATTAAAATATTATCTTGTATTATTATGATAAAGTTGGTGACGGATGATGACTGATAATGAATTAATACTCTACAATTAATAGTTTTTTATAGGAAAATTGACGATAAATTGAATCATTTGGCAGTTTAAGAAACTCAAAACTCCAACATTAATGGAAGTATTGGGCGATTTGAGGGTAGCCATTTGGTGCAATGTAATTCCATCTTTTCTCAAATGTCATTCCACTTTAGCGACATTCATCTTTTTGGTTAATAATAATACGACGTGTGGACAAATTTAACGTCATTTGGTCAATTTTGATGTCCTTTATGATATTTTCCCACCACATAATTTAATATCAGAATTCATACTCTTATCATCCTTAAGTGGAAATTTCCACAGAATAGCTCCGTGGCAAGTAAACTGGAAATGAATGGATCCACCGTACGTAAGCTTCACACTTTATTGGTGCATGCGGAATACCGTATATGTACCGTTTTCAGCAAATGATTCGACTAATCTCAAAAAAGGAAAAAGAAAAGAAAAAATCGGCGTTCGTACGTGGTCATCTTGTCTACGACATTTTGCATTCTGTAGGGAGTCCTTGGGGAAACCTCTTGGTGTCTGTGCAGTAGTTGTATATCATGTAGTTCTTCTGAACCCAACGAAGCCTATCTTGGCCCGTTGAATCAAGCTCTTGTGAGAACCAAGCATTAGTACTGGGGTTCGGAGAGGAATTTTGGCTGTTGCAAGAAGATTTCCCATTAGACCAGACACAAGCATCTGCTTTGAAGTTCCTGTAAGAAGCTGTGAAAGGAGCTTGTGTCCAGTCTGTCTTGATCAGACCGCCTCTGGTGGCCCAATCATCTGCGTTCCATAGGCTCGAGTAAATCCTCATTGGCTGGTTCTTTGGGAATGGTACGCCAGCGCTTTCCAAGTTTTTGAATTCTCTGATAGGAGTCCCATCTACAGAGAAGCTGAGGGCAAGCAGAAAAACTACGTCATAATCAAATTAATGAATTAATGGCCTCTGTATGTACTATATAGATTCTATTTCGGGCATAATAAGGAACTCACATGATGCGCTTTGGATTCCACAGAATAGAGTAAGTGTGAAAATCTGCTGTTGGATCAAACCAGAGATAGAATTGTTGCTCTCTGTTGCCTTTTCCTTGGCTAAACACGTTAGTGTGAAGAATGTAAGGATCCCCGCTTAAGTTCCCAAGGAACTCGTAGTCTATCTCGTCCCATGTTGATCCTTTCGAGGATAACTATAATCAAACACAAACAGAACACGTTATTACGAGAACGACCTAGTTTTTAATTACCTAAAATTTTGAAGTTAAAAGACAACAGTATTACGAGGGAATGAAACTCACGTAGTAGGCAGTGACTGTGCCAGCAGAATTTCCAGGGACAAGCTTGAGTTGCATATCAATCTTGCCGAACAGATACTCGTTCTTGGACTGAAAACCTGAGCCAGAAGCTTTATCAAGAGAAAGAGTAAGAAGTTGGCCGTTGTTGAGTATCTTAGCTCGGCCATCTCCCCATGTTATATCAAAATCTTGGTACAAGTTCCCAGCACAAACAATTATCAAAGAGTTGATTGTAAGAGATACCAACAAAGGTATCAATGAAACTCTTGCGCAAGACAAAACAGTAGCCATGGACGACATGGTAATACTAATGTATATAGTATGTATGTTTTGAAGACAATAGAGATACAAGTGGAATGGCCTTTGGGAATGGATAAGTGCCTCTGTATACTCGATGGATAGGTGCTTAAATAGGAGGATTGAATGGAGTAGGTGCGCTGATTAAATCAATGAGAAGAAAATGCATGGGAAGTTTCAGTCATCTCAGCTGTGCCCAGCTGGACAAAGATTATTAAAGAATTAGTTAAGAGTAATCAAGTTCGAAGCGACACGCGTTTCTATGGACATAGATACTCAGTGCCTAGTCCGTGGATGGAAGGGTGACCACATTTCCTCCGACGTATTAACAAATTTTAAATAAATTTTATTTAATTTTAAATAATAATTTAATTGTAGTAATAAAAACTAAATTTAAATTTACTATACAAAATTACAAACAGAATTTTTGAGACAAATAATATTGTACGTTAATATTTTTAAAATAAAAATTTAATAAAATAACCTTAAATTTTATTAAAAAATTAAATAAAGAGGTATAATATTATTTAAATATGATTTACTTATATTTTATTAAATTTTAATTGAATTTTATACATTAATAAAATCTATAAATACTATATATGCCCACTGAATATATAGAATAATTTGCAAACTAAATAAAATGTTTGGCAAACTAATATTTAAGATTAAAATTTGATTACCAAAATTACAATATTTGGCAAACTAATTAAATTATAACGTTGCCTTTGATTACCAAAATTACTGAACTTTCGACGCTACCTAAACTCTCTTGCCACCCATTAGTGCATGTTAGAGCAATGGTCAAAACTTGAAATCATGAGACAAGCGAAACGACCAAATGGTACAAGATAGCGCTTCGTAGCACAGTGACATTTCACATCAGAGCAGCTTCCTTTATCCTTATCTAGAAGTGTGGAACTTGTTCCATTCTGCACGAAAATGTGACAGTAACCAAAAATCATGCCTAACTTGAAAGAAGGTGCAGAGGTTTGGTTTAGTTGTTGGAAAGCTGGAACCAACATACCTAAGATGCATCAATATATGCCTTAGAATTAATACAGTGGTAGAAACGAAATTAAGGAACTAAAAATAACGTTATGTTAGATAACTTGCAGCTATTAATAGAGAAGTTGATAAACCAAAAGCGAAAATGTTTTGAGTTAGGGTAAAAGACATAAATATCTTTTATAGTCTAAGAAACATTTAAAAAATTAAAATTTAAAATTATCAAAGAATTTCCTTCTAATTCTAAATTTTCTAGAAATACCCTTTCTCTTACAAAAATAAATTCAAAACTATAAATATTAAACATAGACTAATCAAATGATATTTATATGACAATTTAACTCAACTCTTAAACTTAAACTAAGGCGTCCTTTAGTATTTTTTTGTTGTAGTTTTTAATTTTTGTTTTAATTTTATTTTATTTTTAAATAAAAAAAGCTTGTTTGATTGTTAATGTTAATATAGTTATATTTTATCACTAATAATAATTACATATTAGATAAAACTTAAAGATAAATTATTTTAAATAAATATATTTATTTAGTCTCTTATATAATATTTATTAACAAACTATTAATAAATTATGTTATTTTAATAAAATAAATAATTTAAAATTAAATTTTATTTATAAATTAATATTTGTTTGAAATATATTTTAATTATTAAATCAAAATTTATTTGAATATTTATATATTTTAATTTTAATTATATTCATTAATAATTATTAAAATTTAATTACATATAATTTAATTATAAAATAAAATAAAATAAGTCATAATTTTTATTGATAATTAATTTTAATTTATTAAATATATAATCTTGAATTAAATTATTCATAATTTTATTAATAATTAAATAATATATATTTAAATGATAGTAAATTAGATTATAAAAACAAAAATAGGAAAGGAAATTCACCTTTTATAGTTTTGAACTTTTAATACTTTTGAAAATTGGAAGAAACCAAAACCAAAAACAAAAACTAAAATTCAACAAAACAATTTTTTAACTGAATTTAAAAGTAAAATCAAAAACAAAATGGAAACAAACACCTCCTAAATTAATTAAATCTAACTCAAAATAATAAATTATTATAATTATTTTAAAATATTAATTTAATTCAAAATTTGTTAGTTAATGTTAATTTAACAGCAACGTTAGGCTATTATATTAGTGGACTTGATTCGATTGCATATGATGTTTGTATTATGTATATTTTATCATTATTGTTATTTTTTAACCAAAGTATAAAAGATTTTTAAATAAAAACAAGAAAAACTTTTCAAGAGTTTTAAACTATTGAAAAATATATCTTTACTCTTTTAAATTACCATCTTTGATGAATAGTTCCGGCATAATGCATGGATTGCTATTCGTTGGAGGATATTTCTTTAAATATAAATATAAATTATTATTATTATTATTAATGTTATAATTTACAATAGGCCTATACGAGAAGGAAAGTTAGATCACACAAAAGTCTAAATAAGATTTCATCATAAAATTAATTGGTAATAGGTGAAGTAGCACACTAGACTTATATGTTAGTCTTCTTTCCTCTGTTTCTCCAATGTGGGACAAACTAACTCCCACCTTTTATATTTCAACACACCTCTTTACGTGTGGGTCTAACACGTGACATAATCTATTATTTCCATATTTAATAACGTTATTAACTTGTTTAATAAAGCATACATTAACATCAATATTTAAACAACTAAAATAGATTACAATTAAACCTTTATAAATTAATATTCAAACTAACAACCTCTCTCACAACTCTCATGCAGTATACAAAGGCACATTTAATATTTATTGTCTTCTCCTTCTAGTTACAAGTTCAAGTTTATATTACGGTGGTCTTATTTAAGTATTTTTTTTGTTAAGTCAAAAAATTTTATATAGATATAAAAAGTATGTACATTGTTCGAGACTACTCAAGCAGCGGTCTCTTAAGCCATAAAGTAACAACTCTTTTGTTAACACCCCACTATCCTCTCAGACTCTCAGTAGAAACTTGTTGAACAAAGGTCCTTGGCTTCACAAGGGGACATACTAAAGATACCTTTGGAAGCTACATTACTTCCTTACATCTCACCCTCACATCCAAAACAAGATCAACTCTCCAATTCTTTAACCACATCCACACTGAATTACCACAATTGACCAGACATATGTTAACCACAATCAAACAGAAACTACAGGCCAATCTAAGGCAACACAAGCATAATAAAAAACAAAAGCTTCTCTTCTACTTCCTTTGCCAAGATTAGATTGCTCCTTTTCCTTATGCTTGTCTTGAGAAAACAAGAAGAAATGATTGATGATGTCTCTTGTACAATCTTGGAAAACCTCTGTAGGTACTGGTTTCCAACTGTTGAATTAACTTATTCCTTGCATTTGTCTTGACTGGTCCGAATAAGACCAATTCCTTTCAATTTCATATGTTCTAATCATAACCAAGATCTGTCCTAAACATGTCCTCTCTGCTGCTGTGAAGTCTGAAGGAAAGTTGGACCTCCAACGAACCTCCTTTCTGCTTTTTTGATAGAGACACACATGCTGCTTAGCAAATGATATTCCTGAGCTATCAAACTTGCAGAAAAAAAATATTAGTGAAATAGAAGCCTTTTGAATTACCTCCTCTTGGTGTTTGAGCTTTGAATGTCCATAACTTAGGAGATTATTTTGAGGCACACACTTCCAACATCCTTGACTTCATCTTTGAAAGTTCTAGCATTCCTTTTAGTTCAAATATGATAAACAATAGTAGATAGAAAGATCGGGAAGTTATTAATGTCTGACATTCTTGTATTGGAAGCAATATTAAACCAAGTGAGAATAGAAGGAAGGTTTGGCTAATTAGGGTAATGTAACTAAAAGTGTGAGAGGCATTGATCCCAAACTGATTTAGAGAATGTACAAGCAAAAAAAAGTGATCAATGGTTTCATTTGTCAATAAACACAAGGAACAGTGGTTAGGAGTTTGGAAGTAGGAAAGTTTGTCCCGAGTTTGTAACTTTTAAAGGAAATCAAGTCAGCGGATAAAGAAGCACCTAGGTCTAGTGCTTTTAGACCATACTAGCTTGTGTCAAGGTACTTCTTGTAGAGGAAGTCTCAAGAATTTATAGGCTGAATCATTAGTATACTGTCTTGTGGGATTAGCTAGCCATTCTAGACAATCAGGTTGGGTACTATTGAGTTGGTACAAAGGTGTTTCTAGGTTTCTAATGAACTCGATGGATGTCTCTTGCCATCTCCACTCATCATGGTTGATTTCAGAGACTCTTGCTGTCATTGGAAGCTCCGAGCCATTAATCTCTTTTGGTGAAGAGAAGTTTTGCATGATTCTTCTCAGGTGTCAGAGATCCGACTATAAAAGAGTAGATATACTATTGTCAATCTTAAATCTGAATTGATTCCTCATTTTGTCCCTAACATATAAAGTTTTTTCTAACTTCAAAAACTATTATAGGTAAGTTGGGCACTCTAGAAGTTTTTCCTTCTCTGGATGATGGTATGCACCCACTTTATCCACAGGGCTGCCTTATCTTCAAACTGGTATTTAAGTATTACTTGAAGGTAAAATTGAGAAATAGAATTGGCATACAACATAATTAGGCAAGAGGATGTTGAGTTGTACGATTATAATCATGAACAATTAGTAGGTTTGTGAAGAATATTTAGCATAGTTAGTTAAAAGATATGGAATTTTTGATAGTTTTGTGTAATTTTTTAAAAATATTTTTCAATTTTTGGAAAAATATTATAATTTTATTTTTCATAAATTTTAAATACTTCTATTAAATAATAATGAATTAATATAAATAGTAAATATCAATATTTTAACTAGAAGTTAAAGCAGTAAAATAAGGAGTTTAAAGTTTAAAATTTTCAATCAATATTAAATCGTCATAAATTAGCTAAAATTAAATAAAATTTAAAATTTAAAATATGATTGAAAGAGAATATAATTTGAAGTTTAATTGAAAAAATTGTTAAATAAAATTAATTTATTAATTTTAATTTAAAGAACTTATTAATTTATAAAATTGACCAATTGATTATTAAAATTTTAATAACAAGATTTATTAAAGTAAATCGAGTTGGAATATTAAAACTGAACTAACAAAATTAAATAATTCAAGATTTTTGCGATTGAACTGATTATTTTTAATCATTAATAAATATCTACTAATCAAATATTGTTATTATAACAAATTATCTCAATTATTAAAGGCAGTATAAGCTAAATAAACATCAAATCAATAATTTTAAATAGTTTTGCTGTACATGAATCTGTGGAAAATTTTGTAGCACAAAAATTTAATGGGAAATAGTCGGTTGGGTTGCCGGTATTTGACCGGGAGCATTCGTTTAACTTTTCAGTGGGGAAATAGCACAAAAGCTTTCATGGGAAAAAATCAGTTGGAATGGTCATAAGAATTATCGCCTTTTGTAGAAGAGCTGATCTTTTTCAAAGAATACTACCCCTACTCAAGTATCACGTAGACAGTCAAATCTCCAAGTCCAAGCTAATAAGAAAATTAGATAGAAGATGACATAAAGTATACGTATTCATGGCAATTTTATGCAGGAGTTGGCATGGAGGACCATATAAATCTACACCAGAACTTAGTTTCAGCGGGTGAATTTTGCTGTGCCATTTATTCAATTTTACTCTGTGTCAGCAGATTTTATCTGTTGATTGATAAAAGTGAGCAGATAAAATCTACTAAACATATAATAAAAATTAGGTAAATAACACAGCAGTTCACTTCTATCCAATAAAATAGATCACAATAATAAGGAAGTGAAAAGAAATCCAGCTGAAACACGTGGGATCTTTCTAGAGTTTGCTTTCGAGGTTCCTTCCGATGAGTGCCTACACAAACAACTAGAGATAAATTATTGTCGACTCCATCATGGCAGAATATCATTGATTGCTGTGTAGGCCACAGGATTTGTTTAGATAAACCTAAGTCAGGATGACACAACCTAGGAAGCTAAGCAAAAACGTGGTGCTTGACAAATAAATATTGCTGCATCACACAATTGGACATTTGGAACTGACTATGGTTGTGAAAAGGAGGGCCATTTTCATTGTGCTTCGTGTTTGGGATCCAGCTGTTTAGTTCTAATTACTTGGCACCAACCCAACTTGAACCTTGGAACCTGTACTGTAAATTCTTAGCCTCTCTGCCTTATAAATTGCCATCAACTTGTAGCATCATCAAACAAAAAGGTTAGCTCAAGGTTATCAAGTCAATGGATGTTAATTGTGCTCTCAAGCTTTCTCTACTGTTTAGCTCTTTGTTGGTTGCTTCTGCTGGTAACTTTTACCAGGATGTCGATATCATGTGGGGAGATGGGCGAGCCAAAATACTCAACAGTGGCAATCTCATCACGCTTTCTCTTGACAAAGCCTCTGGCTCAGGTTTTCAATCCAAAAATGAGTTTCTCCTTGGCATGTTTCACATGCAACTCAAACTTGTCCCTGGAAACTCTGCTGGCACCGTTACCAGCTTCTACGTAAGTATTATTATCCCTCTTCTTCTTCAGCTCAATTTCTTTCCTTCTCTTGCAATGCTCCCTAAATTAATAATTCCTGGTTTAAAACTGCAGTTGCGTTCCCAAGGGTCAACATGGGATGAGATAGACCTTGAGTTTTTGGGAAACTTGAGTGGTGATCCTTATGTTGTTCACACGAACGTGTACACTAAAGGCAAAGGCGACAGGGAACAACAGTTCTACCTCTGGTTTGATCCAACAGCTGATTTCCACACCTATTCAATCCTCTGGAATCCTGGAAATATAGTGTAAGTACACATGCATCCTCTCTTGCTTTGAAATTTATGACATGAGTAATACTCTGTTTTTAACTTCAACTTGCAGTATGCAGTATCTTAACGTGATTATCTGCTTCACTTTGTTTCAGACTCTATGTTGATGGAAGACCCATCAGAGAATTCAAGAACTTGGAGGGATTTGGAGTACCCTACCCAAAAACTCAATCAATGAGACTATATACAACCATATGGGATGCAGAAGACTGGGCGACAAGAGGGGGACTAGTGAAAACAGACTGGACAAGAGCACCATTCACTGCTTCCTCCACGAACTTCAATTATAACGCTTGTACATGGTCCAATGGAGTATCTTCTTGCAGTAACTCCCCGGCCAATCCATGGTTCTCCCAATCGCTGGATTTGACCAGCCAAAGGCAGCTCAAATGGGTGCGGAAGAATTATATGATATACAATTACTGCACAGACACTAAACGATTCCCTCAAGGTCTCCCTCTAGAATGCTCTGTTATCAACAAGAAACAACAGTAGGAAGTGTATGCGTTCATTGTTTTCCCAGTGATCTCTCGTTTTCTTGTCTATTCTTTACTCTCCTAAAATAGATGGTACCAATAATGCAATGTTTATATAATGATGTGCATAAATAAAGTCGTATTCCTTTGGATGTTTAGTTTATGGTCCATGCTCAAGAGAAAAATGAAGTGACCTCTCCTTTCAGAGTGACCTCGTCCGGTTTAATAAAGGAAAAAGCTTGACAATAACTATTTAACTCATCTTCCAACTACACTTGTCTCCTTCTCCGACTCACCACCAGTTCCATTACTACGTCCTGCCGTTTTCCAGGGGTCATTCCTTGGATAAACGTGGCAAGAGGATGGGTTTAAGGATAGAGTCAAAGTCTCATCAATTATTATCGACCCATTTGAGCTAATTACAAAATAGATGAATGCCTTATCCTCGTTAGCGCAGTCCAAGTCACATACTTATGACTATGAGCACATAGCGTCATGATAAATTGATAGGTCCACATTATTAAAAACTACTTTCGTCTAGTAAAACGTTGTCTTGCCTGATAAATTTTCTTGGAAGAGTTTGGTTCTGTCAGATTTTGGATGAACTGTACGTTGTCGTTCTGCTTCATGATCCTGTTACTTTTTGTGATGAGTCCGATGTGAAGATACCTGCAAAACAAGGAAGATGACGTCGGGTTGTTATGCTTGATTAACCCTCCGACGTTCAAGTAAGTTTTTGTGAAGGTGAGGTTGATCAACGCAGAAAACAATGGGTTATGATTTCGTCGCCGATTACGGAGAATTATACCTTATATAAAGTTATGGTAGGTTTAGGTCTTTCGTGAAACTTACTACCTGCATGGTAGGTTTTCCGCTTAACGAGTTTGTGGAAAGCGTGGATCGCGCTTAGATGCCATTACCGTGTGATTAGGTAGGAGATTGATCTTTGAAGAATGGACCGACCGGCCTATAGGTCGTCTTGACTGGGTCCGAATTCTGCACGGCCGATCCGACCAGAGTTAAAACATTACAACGTATAGTAATTTTCATAGTAAATTAAATATGTAATATGAACTGCATGATTAAATATATTATTCATGTAATCATTGTAGTGGCCAAGTACTAGTACCGATATCTTGGACACAGCTAGCCAATTGATGGATTGAATTGGTTTATTAAGGATTGCATAAGTTAATATCCAGGTCTAGCCCAATTAACAATTTCAATCAGACTTTAAAAACAATAAAGTTGTGGCTTAAACTTAATCGAATTGGGTCGAGTTTCATCATCTAAATTTTGAGATTAATAGATTATATTTTTATCAAGTTTAATCAATCAAGTGAAATGAATGGGCCAAACAATCTAAACTTTTGAGTTTCTTGTCAAACAGGAATATAAAAGATTTTGATGATCTAAAATTTTAATTTATAAAATATATAATAATTATTTTAATATTATCTCAATTTTCATAATATCATTCTACATATGATAAAAAAATGCTATAAAAGATTGTGTTATTAGTGAAATTAAATTGATATTGACATTAATTGAAAAATATTTATTGCTCTTTTTAGTTTTATCCCTTAATCATGGTTTGATGTACATAAAACTTATTATAATTACTTATCACGCGAGGACAAAAAACAGAATAAACCCAAAATAGCAACGTGCTCGACCTTCTTCTTTTTCTTGTTTGCTTCGAATGTCGTTCATAGCCATCGGAACAGACAACATGCAGTGCAGATACAGACAAAGGACTAAAGGCAGTCCTTGGACTCTAGATAAGTGTGTAATCTTGGAGACAAATACATCCGAACTCTGATGCTTATAAGCCGGCACGTAATTAAATTAACCGATCCCAACAGTTAATTTTTAATTTCATTAGCGTTTAATTCTTGATAAATTAATTATGTTTTATATTTATTTTGTTCTAATAAGGATGATTGATTTCATTAATTTTGTCAAACAAATTAATAGTATGTTGCCATACAACAATAGCTATGATGTTAGAACCAGACGTCAAATTTAAATTATATAATTAATTCTTGCATAGTTTATGCCGATATAATTTAAAAATATAGAAATAACATAATAAAAAGTTTGTTGATCTAGACAAGCCTCGGGATATCGGCTATAAATTGGAGACGTTCTTGAGCCTCCAAAACAAAGCATAAGAGCAGATATTGGATCGTTCCTGTGAGTGAACTTTATCCATTGTTAAACGACGACTTCAGGTCGAGTTCCCACTCACCAAAATCCCTGATTTAATCACTTATTGAGATCATTTTGTTCTTTCATATACCAATCGCACCGTATATATACTTTTCCGAGCTTAGAACAACCAACCAACCATCATTTCATAGAACCCAAGTTTCACCATATCCCTGTGCCAGCGGAAACACTGTTTCCGTTTTATTCTTCTAATCCAATGGCTTCCTTTGCTCATACGTCAAGCAGTTTACTGCTTGTTTTGATCTCTCTGGTACTATCTGGATCTGTTGTGGTTACCAACGCTGGAACCATGTACCAAGAGATCAACATGACTTGGGGAAATGGTCGTGGTAAGATTGTGAACCGCGGGAACTTGCTTGTCCTGTCTCTTGACAACTCTTCAGGTTCAGGATTTGAGTCAAAGAATGAGTATCTATTTGGCAAGATTGATATGCAGATCAAGCTCGTCTCTGGCGATTCTGCCGGGACTGTCACCGCTTACTTTGTTAGTACATGTATATTTATTTTCACGTATTTTATGTTGCGTAAGTGTCTACAGCAGCCAATAACGTATGTGCTTTGCAAATTACAGTTGAAGTCGTTGGCAGGGTCGAATTGGGATGAGGTAGACTTTGAATTCCTAGGGAACGTAAGTGGCGATCCTTACACAGTTCACACGAATGTATATACTCAAGGAAAGGGCAACAGAGAGCAACAGTTTCGCCTGTGGTTCGACCCTGCTAAAAATTTCCACACTTATTCCATTCTTTGGAACAGGAAAACAATTATGTGAGTTCAGGCTTTAACAACTTTCGGCTCAGCTTTTTGTAAATATGTTGGTCGTGTGAATCATCTTGCTGCATTTTCGCAGTTTCTTAGTTGATGGCATCCCAATAAGAGAATTCAGAAACTTCGAGTCAGAGGGAGTTCCTTTCCCAAATACCAAGCCGATGAGGATACACTCGAGCATATGGAACGCAGATGAATGGGCCACAAGAGGAGGACTTGTCAAGACAAACTGGACTCTGGCTCCATTTATTGCACACTACAGGAATTACAAAGCTGATGCCTGCATTTGGTCTCGTGGGAGATCATCTTGTCCTTCGAATACTGCATGGATGCGTCAGGAATTAGACGAATTGAACCAGAAGAAGCTGAAATGGGTGCAGAATAATTTCATGATCTATAATTACTGCACAGACGCTAAGCGATTCCCTCAAGGTTTTCCTCCAGAGTGCAGACTTCAAAGTAACTAATATGTCCTGGAAAGAAGCTTGTTAGACAAAGAAAAGATTCGCAGAAGATGCATGGAGATTGACACGAATAACATCTTTGTCAAGAATGAGTATTTTGAATTATTTGGATAATAAAAAATGTGTTGTAGAAGTTTTTAATTAATGGATTCTGAGTTTTCTTATGCAATTTAACTAATACAACGCTATCATTCGCATAACGTATTAATCCTTTTTTCATTTGAATAAAAATAAGTTTTCTCACAAATACTTGGTTCGTAAGAGCCGCACGGCATGTCACCGACCCAGCTGTCCAGTCTGAATGGAAATACCATCTGTGAGTTCCGTTGGATCCCATCCAAGATCAGAGGAATTCGGTGGTCTCTTGCTTTGCGTGAATCAGGACTTTACCTCGTCCATTTGAACTCCAATGTATGAAAATTTCCTGATTAATTTAAAATTAGATATTACATTTGATTCAAATAATTTTTATTAATTTTTATGTATTATCACTCTCAAGTCTCAACTAAACATCACAATAATCTAAAATTAATTAAAAATATTTGAATTAATTAAAATTTAAATTAAATTTAAACCATTTATTGGCATAACAAATCAAGTTGCTTTTTATTTATAAATTTGGAAGAAAAAAAAGAAAATTGATCAAGCTTATACTAGAACAACTTCGTCCCGGTCTCATGGACTCATTCTGCATCCATATAAAGTGAAATTGGATAAGACCGGTGGTCACCTCATATTGTTAAACTTAGCTAAGACTGACCAATGATGCACTTCTCACCAAATTAGGTTGGGGAGTGGTCACCAATCACACGGCTCTCTGGGTTCGTGTCCTTCAGGCGAAGTATCGGATCAATACAACCCATCTTCCCCTCACGCTCTCTAGGCCCGGGGCGTCGTCAGTTTGGAGAGGAATATCGGTGTCCTGGTAGTGGGTCCGGAAAGGAACCAAATGGGCTTTGGGGAATGGGAGACGGGTGCTATTTTAGATAGACAATTGGCTAGAAGGTTGGGGACCTCTTATTCACGTGACCTCCTCTTCAATTCCGGATGACCTTAGGTTGGCTACTGTTGCGAACCTCCTTACTGCCGGCGGAGGGTGGCGCTGGCCTGTGTTCTATCAGTACCTTCCGTCCACAGTTTGTTTGACGATTGCGGAAGTGCGCCCTCTCGTTGGGAGTGGTGGAGAGGATAGTCTGCAGTGGGGCCCTACCCCCAACGGTGAGTTCACTGTGGATTCTGCCTATGAGGTTATCGAGGATTCCTCGCTGGTCAACCCGCTCAGGCTGTGGGAGATCATCTGGAAATGGGCAAGCCCTCAGCACATTAGAGCATTTCTCTGGCTTGTTGCTAAACGCAGACTCCTGACGAATCAACAGAGAGTGACTCGACATCTTGCCCATGACGCTAACTGCCCACATTGTGGGCAGGTTGAGACCACTGTTCATGTAGTTCGGGATTGCTCTCGAGCTCAGGTACTCTGGAGCCATTTTCCCCAGGTGGTGGCGGATAGGTGTTTTTTCTAGCAAGAGGTGGACACTTGGTTGATGTGTAACCTCACTAACCAGGCTCCGGTCCAGCAGGAGACTTGGGCTACGATCTTTGGGGTTGTTTGCTGGCTCCTGTGGAAATGGCGGAATAGTAGCATCTTCGATCCGTCTTTTGTTTGGCCTGATGCGGGGCATCGAGTTATTTTGGATTACGTGGGGTGGATAGTCCGAGCCAGGATGCTAGAGAAGTGCGTGTTTCCGGTCCAGGGCTTACCGGTGGGTTCTTACGTGGGTTCTTACGTGGGGTGGACGAAGCCCGAGGTGGGTTGGGTGAAAGTCAATTCCAATGGCGCAATGAACCCCACTTTCAAAATGATGTCTTCCGGAGGTCTTATTCGGGATTCCACTGGGGAGTGGAGGGGTGGGTTTCAGCTTAAACGCGGGACGGGGTCTCCGTTGACCGCGGAGTTATGGGGGGTATTATTGGGCCTCACAAGGGCCTGAAACCTAGGCTATTGTCACGTAGTGATGGAAGTCGACTTCCTGGAGGTTATTAATCTTCTTTTTGCTCCTGTTGGTATTCTAACCGAGATTTCTGCTTTGGTGAAAGGTATCCAACATCTCTTGCACAGGGAGTGGACGGTCCGGATGTAGCATATTTTCAGGGAAGGCAATCAATGTACGGACCACCTTGCTCGCCTAATCGGGGTGGGCAATCAGGGTCTCTCTTTCCTCCACGAGCCTCCCGTTGGACTTTAGGAGCTCCTCTGTCGTGATGCGCAAGGCATTGTGTACCTCATAGTGTCACATTAATATTGTAGCTTCTTTCGTAGTTAAAAAAAAAAAAAACTTAGCTAAGACTGCCACATGTGAGTAATGTTTGTTCTATTGTTGTCGCGTGTCCATGAAGTGATCGGAATTTTCACTTTTTGATTGTATATTACAGTTAAGGCTGAAAAAGACTTTGGCTGGATCACCACACCACAGTTGTCACCGCCGTTTGTTTCATCACTGACAGAAGAATAGTTTGACAGATTTTCCTTTAAAAATCAAGGAATTGATTGCTGGGCTCGAAGTCAGACTTCATGAATGCAATATTAATATCACCACTTACGCATACGCATGTAGTAGTCCTAGGACATGTTTTGACAGGGTGTTGTGTTAGCCACAATATTTGTGGTATCCATGTTATGTTAGTACAATTGAACGTCGTAACGAATGCTAAACTCTATTTCTAATTTTCTATTGCCTTTTGCTCATTTTTCTATGTCCAAGAATTGCACCCTCCAGGTCCAGGACGGCCATAGAAATAAAGAAACCTGAAGAAAAGGTTAAATATACACAAGAAGTTGGGCCAAAGGATTGTAATGATGAAGAAAAATAAAGCTGTGCCTTGACCTTTTTGCTCTGCAAAAAACCGTGTTTCGGTTTCTTTTTTTGTAATTAGTACTCGAATTGTCAACTACTGACTTATATCTCGCTTTTGGTTAAACAGCTAAGATCCCATAAACAATAAATTATATACGTTTTCTTGTCTACCTATCTCCACCTATATAAATGCTAATTAAACCAGAACTAATCCATCATCATCAAGCTTACAAATCGAGTTCAATGGCCTATTCTTGCTCTCATCCATCAATTATGGAAGCAGGGCTACTGTTCTGTTTGCTTGTCAACTTCTGGATAGCTACGTCTGCAGGAAATTTCTACCAAGATTTCTATGTGACATGGGGACATGATAAAGCTAACACATACAACAATGGGGAGGCACTCAACCTAGTTCTTGATAAGAGCTCTGGCTCAGCATTTCAATCCAAGAATCAGTATTTGTTTGGGAAAGTCGAGATGCAGCTCAAACTTGTTCCTGGAAATTCTGCTGGCACTGTCACTGCCTACTATGTAAGGGTCTCTTAATACATTTGCTCTACATATTACTTCTTCGGCTCCTGAATTATCTTCCAGGATATAAAAAGCGATGTTCCTGATTTGCTATGCAGTTATCTTCACAAGGGCAGAACCATGACGAGATAGACTTCGAGTTCTTGGGGAACGTTACCGGAGAACCATATATTCTTCACACAAATGTGTTCAGTCAAGGCAAAGGCAACAGAGAGCAGCAATTTTATCTTTGGTTTGATCCAACTGCTGATTTTCACACCTACTCCATCCTCTGGAATCCAAATCGCATAATGTGAGCGCACTCCTTTCCTTGGACATGAAACTTATACATACATTTACTGTGATCGTTACAACGATTCGCAATAGTAAGTATGACCAGCAAGTCACTTAATGTTCTGAATGATTTCCTTTTCAGCTTCTCCGTGGATGGCATTCCAATAAGAGAATTTAAGAACTTGGAGTCTAATGGAGTTCCATTCCCCAAGAACCAACCAATGTGCCTTTACTCTAGTCTATGGAATGCTGATGACTGGGCAACCAGAGGAGGACTAGTCAAAATAGATTGGACGAAAGCTCCATTCACAGCATCCTATAGGAACTTCAATATCAATGCTTGTATTTGGAACAATGGAGCCTCTTCTTGCGGTTCTGATTGGAGCAACAATCCATGGCTCTGGGAAGAGCTCGATTATGCACGACAAGGTCAAACGAAATGGGTGCAGGACAACTACATGATCTACGATTACTGCAAAGACACTAAACGCTTCCCTCAGAGCCTTCCTAATGAATGCTATGTCCAAAAATATTCATAACTGGAATTCGCAGATGCATGGCAATGAAAACATATTGATGTTTTCATAGTTTTCATCGATCACATTTTGCTTTCCTCTTCTTCATTTTTTTTACTTATTTTGTACCATTGAATCATTCACACTCGGATTGTGCATTGTCGTCTTGAGACAAAACTTGGTAGCTTTGGATTGATGCATTATTGTGAATAAAAAATTGGTAGCTACCCCAATATGCATATTAGATCTAATATTTTTATTTTCTTTTATTTTTTCTTTTATAAAATTTGTCTTATATTACTTAATATATTTCTCTTATAATAAATAATTTATTTTCACATTATAATGATTCTGGATTGATGTTATTAACTATCTCAAATTTTATTAATTGTCACAAAGAATTTTATACCACAAAGTAAGTGTATAACTATATGCATTCAAACTTTTGTTTAAGGAATGGAAAATTTTCATAAAAATATTAATATTCTAAGAAATTTAAAAAATAAGAACGATTAAAAATAGCTAAAATTTTGTATCTTTTATAAGTAGCTGCTCATCATTTACACAGTTGCCCTTAGTACAACTCTTGTTATATATCATGTTACCAACTCATATTTGTTATGTCACGCAACCTCAAAAATATTAATGCCCAAATTGTAATAATCATAAAAGGTTTTCATTCTGAAGTTGGGTGAAGCAAACATTAAGGTTGTTTAAGAAATATATCATTTTATTTCGAGGCAAGATCATTAGTTATAGATAAGTTTATATATATATATATATATATATATATATATATATATATATTTTTGTTACAGGGAAAACACGAAAACTAGCCTAACTGACGCAGAGATCTGCGATACAAAAATCCTTGCTGGTCCCGAGCTAAAGGAAGCTGGATTAGAGTTGGGGGCTCCTGAAGAATCCGAAGGCTCGCTGGGGAGGTAACTGTTAAATAAGCCAGACTATCGGCACATATATTCCCTTCTCGATACACGTGTTGGAGTTGTAGCTCCCACGCTCGGTGTAGATAATGATGAATGTCTGTCACCAAAAAAGCATAGTCAGTGTGAGGAATATATGAAGAGGATAGGATATTTATCACCTCTAGAGAATCGACTTCGACAATCACTCGTCGATAACCCTGCTCCCAGGCCAATTGGGGCCCGGCACGGATGCCCCAGAGTTCAGCTGTGAGTGGGGAGGCTCGGTCAAGTTTTTGGAGGAACCTCCCGCCCCAGTTCCCATGACAGTCCCGAATAAGACCGCCTGCAGCAGCGATGTCGGTCGTAGGATGGACCGTCCCATTCGTATTTAATTTGACCCACCCCTCGGGCGGTTTTAACCAGCCCGTCCCATGACCTAACGGAAGACCCTGATCCCGAACCACACAATGCTCCATGAGGCAGGCCTTGACTATCCACTTGGCATAATCCAAAACCTCCTGTGTAACATCCCGTTACTGTCAACAAGGGTATTTTGGTAATATAGAGACTGACTGAACTGACTGGAATATGATTGAGTGAGTAATTAGGTTCAAATGATTGATTTAGAATAATTTAAGTGTAACTGGTATTTTATAGTGGCTTATAGGAGATTTCTGGGAAATTCGGGAGATAATGCCCGGACCGGAAATATTGGAGAGACTGACTGATTGACTGTATAGTACTGAAAGAACTGTCCGATGGCAATGGAAAAGTTATAGTGGACTGATAGGAAATAAATATGCTTTGAGCCATTGAAATTTAGAGATCGAAATTTGGATGATAAGGAGACCTAGGTCTATAAATACCTAGGGTTGAGAAATTTGGGGAAAAATTGGCTAAGGCATTTGCGAGTTTCTCTTCTTCCCTCTCCACGGTGATCTTCGATCCTTCTTCATAGGTGAGGATCGTTGTTTCTTCTTGTGGTTTCCCTCCTATTGTGTTAAGCTAAGCGGTTTATTGTGATTATTGTGGAAATGAAGTGGATTGAGGCTTGAGGGAGGAGATCGACGGTGTTGAGAAAGATTTTAGGGTTTGCGATCGATTCGGTGATTGGTAGCTTTAATGGCTTCAATGTTGTTATTACTTATTTTATTACATCTATGGCTTTTATTGTGGTTGATTGAGTAGTTGAGGGTGTTAATGGACGTTTTAGTGAGAGAAATGGTGAAATCGATCGGAGAAGACGACACGGTCTTCGTGACGTCGCGACGAGCATCGAAGCGTTAGGGCTTCGTCGCGCGAATAAAATTGAATTGAGTTAAATGTATTGGTCGCGACGTAGGCAAAGAAGACGTCATGGCGAGTCATGAGGAGAGACGACGCCGCGCGGCGTGCCTCTTTCGTCGTGGCGAATCTGCGAGGTCGCGCGAGGAACTATTTTATTGGATTGGATTGTACTTAATGGACATAATTTCATAGAGACATATGCATTCTTGTCTTCGTTTAATTGAGCGATTAGTAATGGACCATCTTTGTCTTTGTTATAGAGGCACCGTTGGATCATCGTTCCACGGACATTGCTGGGACTTCGAGGCAATAGCTCGGAAGTAACAGGTGAATAACCTAGTTGGTTTCTCAAATTTCTGAGTGTCTAAATGTTCACCGTGAATTACTTGACAATGTGAATTACATGACTACTTGAGTTGTATGTGATCGAATTGCATCGTATGACCAATGAAATGTATAAAGGTGAATCAGATTAATCTTGAAATGTGTATGGTGAATTGCATGCTCTTCTTGTATAGAACTGAATAATGTGAATTTCACTGTATGACTGCATGACTACTGGAAAGGGGTACGATCGAATTGTATGTGTTTACCGTATTGAATTGGATTACTGAATTACTGATTACTGTTACACTGGGCTTTATAGCCATACACTGTGACTTACTGAATCACTGAATACTGAATTACTGAACATTGCACTGCATGCATAAATGCATGATCAGATAATGGACGTGCCCCAAGTTGCTAATTTCACTGAAAAGAGCCTAGAGCTCGAATCTTTGTCTTGTCGGGCTTAGCAGGGAGAAATCACGACGCGCCCCCATCTTTTTCTTGATGAGCACTTGAGCACAACACTGAATAACCGGAAAGAGTCTCATATGCATCATATACATGACTGACTGAACTACCAAATTGTGTGACGATTCTTCGAATATGCGATGCCATGATTTCTCAGTAAATTATGATGTAATCTCGTAAAGCTTACTATGCTTGAAATGTTATTCTTGATCGTATCTTGATATAGACTCATCGTACCTTTATTATGTGAACTGCTTCTACGCTCTCGTATTATTGCTAATGATCTCGTGATATCTTGTAGCAAACTATTATGACTCATCGTACATTTGTTATATAATACATTAATTGTTATTCTTGTGTCGTCTTTGTCACGCAATTTGCGTAATGCATGATTTAGTGAACCATCGATGATGGTTTCTCACCGAGTTCGCAAACTCACCCAACATTGCAATTATTTTTTCAGAATCGAAGAGTACCCGTTAGCAAAGCGGGAGTATGGCGCAGGATTCAAGTGAAGGTCGAAGTCGGGATCGGTTCATGTACGCATTGCGTCTTTACTTTTGTACTAAAGTGTTTATTATGTATTTGTAAAATTGACCTAAGTGGCTTTTGAAAATGAGTGTATCCTATTGACGGGATTGAATGAGTACCCAAAATTGAGTATAGAATTCGCACATTTGTTATAGAAAGTAATGTACCGATTTTACGGCGAGTGTTCTAGTACGCCACCCTCGCGGGTCACGGGCTCGGATATCACCATGGATATCGGGTTCGGGTCTCGTCGGGAGTGGGGTGCTACATTTGTGGTATCAGAGCCCAGAAGTACAATCTTACATGGGCGTTCTGAGAAAAATGTGTCAAGTGCATGCATCTAAGTCGTGTCATAGCAGGCAGTGACAACTGATCCCTAGTCTAGCATATGAGTCACATGCATGAGCATGTATCAGTCGTTTAAGCGATTAGAGATAGTGAGGAAAATGATAATGTGTGAGAATGTGATAAAAGGAAGTTGTGTACATCATGAAACCCGAAAAGAGTATATGGTTTGATTTGATAAGTGAAGATTTGTGTACTGGTATCAGCGGTTATAGTATGAAATGCACTATGAGAGTTCTGCTGAGTATACTTTTGGAATGTGAAATAGAAATAAAGTGATAGTTATGGATTGAGAGAGGAAAATGAGAATAGAAATATGATGAAAATGAAAAGAGTTCAAGTGTATATTCAGATATGATGTGATGATTATAGCGATGCGTTCAAGATATTAAAGTAAATGACATTATTTAAATGCTCTGTAGAGCCTCATCATAAGGAATGTTATAATCTTGTAAGGCATGGCATGAACTGCTCCTATTGGAATAAGAGTGACTGATCGATAGTGAGGAGAGATAGTTGATTGACAAGATTTTATGAACAGTGTTAATGAGTGATAAGGTTTGATCCGATAATTTGACTTGAGAGTGACCATTGAAGAGATACACTTTGAAATGAAGTGAAAGTTAATTTTTGGAGTCCTCATCCTAGCGAAGACTCAAGTGTAAGAGATACCATATGTTACTGAAAATGTGTACATTATGTTGATGAGATGACTCTGATTGTGTAAGAGAATTACTGAATATCAAGGGAATGTTAACTGCAGATGTGAAAAGAAAATAGAGTTGTATATGTTTGTGTTGTGTTTCGAAAGTATAAAAGTGAGTGATATAAATGTGAAGTGAATGAGTTAAATGTGATAAGTGTTAGTGATTGCACCAAGTGTGTCGTATATATAAATGTGAATACTTGTGATTGAGAATCAGTGTATACAATTGTGAGTAAGTGCTCTGATTGTGACAAGCGAGTAAAGTGATATATAAATATATGTGTTAGTGATTGTGCAAGTGTGAGTGAGTATAGCGGTGAGATAAATGTGCTGAGACTGTGAATAATGTTCTGAATATGATAAGTGTAGTGAAATGAGATACATGTGATTGATTGTGCAAATGTGAACATTTGTGACTGTGATTGAGTGTATAAAATTATAAGTAGCGTTCCAACTGTGATAAGCGAGTGAAGTGCTAGATATATGTCGATAAGTGCTAGTGGCTGTGTAAATGTGAGTAAATGCTTAGTAAAATAATAAACGGTAATTAAACTGTTGTGGCTGGAGCTTAGTGATCAGAGCTTTGAGCTCGATATCAGTGAAACGGCCTAAGGCCATAACGGCAGTAGTGCATACCCAGAGGGCTCTCCTACTTGCCAAGAATGCGATTAGTGTAAAAGGGAATAGTGCATACCCGAGGGCTCTCCTATCCCTTATGTGAGTGGGCGATAGTGCATGCGGAGGGCTCTCCCTTCTTAGAAAATGTGATCGATGTGAAAAGTGCCCTAATCGGACACGGGGAAATGCTCGATCACAATAGTATCATAAATGGGAATTTGTTTACATTAAGCATCGGATTTGTGTTGTGAGTGATACATTGAGATAGTGTGAAAGCGTCGCCTCATATGTGTAAAGTGGCAATGCATGAGAGGAAGTGAATTGTGAGAATTGCTCAGTGATATGGTTAAATTGTGATTATAATGAAACGTGAAATTGTCTGATAGTGTTCTGATTGTGTATTGTAGCTGTGTTGTGAAAATTGAGAATCAATGCAATTAAGTGACAAAATGTGTAAATAGATCGGTAAAATGTTTTATGGACTGGAATAATAAACAGTGTTAAGATCTGATAGATGTGTTTCTGGTACCGAATGTGAGGTCGTGCGATTAATTATAAAGATGTGAGTGAGAATCAGAATAGAAGGGAGCGGGTTAATTCCTTATCGAGATCTATGGTATATGAAATTTCGAGGGCGAAATTTTAATTAGGAGGGTGAATTGTAACATCCAGCTTTGTCGACAAAGGGTATTTTGGTAATATAGAGACCGATCGAATCGATGGAATATGATTGAGTGAGTAATTGGGTTCAAATGATTGATTTAGAATAATTTAAGTGTAATCGGTATTTTATAGTGGCTTATAGGAGATTTAGGAAATTAGGAGATAATGCGGAATAGGAAATATTGGAGAGATCGATTGATTATTTGTATAATCTTGAAAGAAGCGTCCGATGGCAATGGAAAAGTTATAGTGGATGATAGGAAATAAATATCTTTGAGTCATTGAAATTTAGAGACTGAAATTTGGACTGATAAGGAGACCTAGGTCTATAAATACCTAGGGTTGAGAAATTTGGGGAAAAATTGGCTAAGGCATTTGCGAGTTTCTCTTCTTCCCTCTCCACGGTGATCTTCGATCCTTCTTCATAGGTGAGGATCGTTGTTTCTTCTTGTGGTTTCCCTCCTATTGTGTTAAGCTAACTGGTTTATTGTGATTATTGTGGAAATGAAGTGGATTGAGGCTTGAGGGAGGAGATCGACGGTGTTGAGAAAGATTTTAGGGTTTGCGATCGATTCGGTGATTGGTAGCTTTAATGGCTTCAATGTTGTTATTACTTATTTTATTACATCTATGGCTTTTATTGTGGTTGATTGAGTAGTTGAGGTGTTAATGGACGTTTTTAGTGAGAGAAATGGTAGAAATCGATCGGAGAAGACGACCTGGTCTTCGCACGTCGCGACGAGCATCGAAGCGTTAGGGCTTCGTCGCGACGAATAAAATTGAATTGAGTTAAATGTATTGGTCGCGACGTAGGCAGCAAGACGTCGCGGCGAGTCATGAGGAGACGACGCCGCGGCGGCGTGTTTCACGCCATGGCGGCGTGCCTCTTCGTCATGAAATAATCTGCGAGGTCGCGGCGAGGAACTGCTTTATTGGATTGGATTGTACTTAATGGACATAATTTCATAGAGACATATGCATTCCTGTACTGTTTAATTGAGCGATTAGTAATGGATCTTGTCTTTATTATAGAGGCACCGCTTGGATCATCGTTCCACGGACATTCTTTGGGACTTCGAGCAATAGCTCGGAAGTAACAGTGAGTAACCTAGTTGGTTTCTCAAATTTCGAGTGTCTAAATGTTCACCGTGAATTACTTGACAATGTGAATTACATGACTCTTGAGTTGTATGTGATCGAATTGCCTTTGTATGACCACCGAAATGTATAAAGGTGAATCAGATTAATCTTGAAATGTGTATGATGAATTGCATGCTCTTCTTGTATAGAATGAATAATGTGAATTTCAACCGTATGACCGCATGACTCTTTGGAAAGGGTACAATCGAATTGTATGTGTTTACCGTATTGGATTGGATTCTTGAATTATCGATTCTTTACACCTTTGGGCTTTATAGCCATACAACGCGACTTCTTGAATCATCAAATCTTTGAATTCTTGAACATTACCTTTGCATGCATAAATGCATGATCGATCGATAATGGGCGTGCCCCAGTTGCTAATTTCACCGAAAAGAGCCTAGAGCTCGAATCTTTGTCTTGTCGGGCTTAGCCCGGGGGAGAAATCTCGACGCGCGTCCCCATCTTTCTTGATGAGCACTGGGCACAACATCAATAACCGGAAAGAGTCTCATATGCATCATATACATGACCGATGAACTACCAAATTGTGTGACGATTCTTGAATGCGATGCCATGATTTATCAGAAATTGTGATGTAATCGTAAAGCTGTTACTATGCTCTTGAAATGTTATTCTTGACATCAGATCTTGATATGACTCATGCATACCTTTATGTGAACTGCTTCTACGCCATCTTGTATTATTGCTAATGATATCATATCTTAGCAAACTATTATAGACTCATCGTACCTTTGTTATATAATCTTTATTAATTGTTATTATTGTGTCGTGTCAGCATTTAATTTATGTAATGCATGATTGAGTGAACCATCGATGATGGTTTCTCACCGAGTTCGCAAACTCACCCAACATTGCAATTATTTTTTCAGAATCGAAGAGTACCCGTTAGCAAAGCAGGGAGTATGGCGCAGATTCAAGTAAAGGTCGAAGTCGGGATCGGTTCATGTCTCGCATTGCACGTCTTTACTTTTGTACTAAAGTGTTTCTTATGTATTTGTAAAATTGACCTAAGTGGCTTTTGAAAATGAGTGTATCCTATTGACGGATTGAATGAGTACCCAAAATTGAGTATAAATTTCGCGCATTTGTTATAGAAAGTAATGTCTGGATTTTACGGCGAGTGTTCTAGTACGCCACCCTCACGGGTCACGGGCTCGGATATCACCATGGATATCGGGTTCGGGTCTCGTCGGGAGTGGGGTGCTACATCCTGCTTCCCATTCGTCGGCCATACAAAGTCGGTTTCAAAAATGCTTTGGTTATGCTAGCGCCACAAGAACCAGCAAGCAACACCGAAGAGGAGGTTCCATTGGAGGGCCCGCACTGGAACTGTATGGGTAAGGTTATTTTGCACTCAAGTGTCGATATCTTGTGAAAAGAACGTCATGTCGATAATCGTGCTGCGTTCTTTTGTTTAAGGAATGAAATTTTTTTCATAAAAATATTAATATTCTAAGAAATTTTAAAAAATAAGAACGATTAAAAAATAGCTAAAATTTTGTATCTTTTATAAGTAGCTGCTCATCATTTACACAGTTGCCCTTAGTACAACTCTTGTTATATATCATGTTACCAACTCATATTTGTTTTGTCACGCAACCTCAAAAATATTAATGCCCAAACTGTAGTAATCATAAAAGGTTTTCATTCTGAAGTTGGGTGAAGCAAACATTAAGGTTGTTTAAGAAATATACCATTTTATTTCGAGGCAAGATCATTAGTTATAGATAAGTTTATATATATATATATTTTGGTTACAGGGAAAACACGAAAACTAGCCTAACTGACGCAGAGATCTGCGATACAAAAATCCTTGCTGGTCCCGAGCTAGAGGAAGCTGGATTAGAGTTGGAGGCTCCTGAAGAATCCGAAGGCTCGCTGGGGAGGTAACTGTTAAAGAAGCCAAACTATCGGCACATATATTCCCTTCTCGATACACGTGTTGGAGTTGTAGCTCCCACGCTCGGTGTAGATAATGATGAATGTCTGTCACCAAAAAAGCATAGTCAGTGTGAGGAATATATGAAGAGGAGAGGATATTTATCACCTCTAGAAAATCGACTTCGACAATCACTCGTCGATAACCCTGCTCCCAGGCCAATTGGAGCCCGGAACGGATGCCCCAGAGTTCAGCTGTGAGTGGGGAGGCTCGGTCAATTTTTTGGAGGAACCTCCCGCCCCAGTTCCCATGACAGTCCCGAATAAGGCCGCCTGCAGCAGCGATGCCGGTCGTAGGATGGACAGTCCCATCCGTATTCAATTTGACCCACCCCTCGGGCGGTTTTAACCAGCCTGTCCCATGACCTAACGGAAGACCCTGATCCCGAACTACACAACGCTCCATAAGGCGGGCCTTGACTATCCACTTGGCATAATCCAAAACCTCCTGCTTCCCATCCGTCGGCCATACAAAGTCGGTTTCAAAAATGCTTTGGTTATGCTAGCGCCACAAGAACCAGCAAGCAACACCGAAGAGGAGATTCCATTGGAGGGCCCGCACTGGAACTGTATGGGTAAGGTTATTTTGCACCCAAGTGTCGATATCTTGTGTAAAGAACGTCATGTCGATAATCGTACTGCGTGAGACAGGTCCTCACATAGTTAGTCCTCCAAGTCTAATAACTTGTCCGTATATTAGTCGTCATGGCCCTCTGAATCCCCTTCAGTCGCACTTCAAGTCTTTTTTTCCGATGGAACAGATTTCCAAAGTCCTCGCGATTCCATCTCAAGAGGTGTTGGGAGAAGGTATGGAGGGACTCACTCGGCGAAGCCTCCAGTGGCATCCAGCACATGGAAACCACTTCTTGGAAGCCAGGGTGAGTAAGCCACATATTTTTGAACCGGAACTTCGGAACCCTCGGTCTCCGAGTAGAATGCCTGGCAAACCGGATCAGGAGTGGCCGATGATCCGAGCCCAGAAAGGGTAAATGGCGATTCACCGTTCGGGGATACTCTTGGAACCAATGAGCACAGCCAAAGACTCGATCCAGCCGAGCTTGGATGGTGCCCCGTCGCCATGTAAACTTGGGGCCTACAAAACCTATATCAATCAGGCCACAACTGTGCACCTAGTCTAGAAAGGACTTGTTAACTGTTCGGGAAGAGGAGGGCCCGCCACGTTTATCTGTCTGGGCTAGCTTAGCATTAAAGTCACCACCAATGAACCAAGGGCTTCGTATAGAGTGGCCGAGCCAATGAAGGGTGAGCCAAAGGAGTTGTTGAGTGGCACATTGCGGGCTAGCATAGATAGCTGTAAACTCAAAAGCGCGAGAAGCATGTTGAATATAGGTATGCACAAATTGCCGATGCGTAACGACAATAGTGACCTCAAACTCGGCCTTCCAAAGGGGCCAGATCCCTCCCGAGAACCCAGTAGCTTCGACACGAAAAGAAAAATCGAAACCTAAATTCTTGACTACAGCATGGGCCGAGGTCCGCTAATACGAGGTTCCAGTAATACTAATATACCGGGTGTAAACTTATGCAAATAAGTACGCAGTATGGATAAGAAGCGGGGGCCGCCCGCTCCTTGACAATTCCAGATGATAATAGACATAAACAGAAGAGGAAAGGAACGACGTGGATTGTCGCCAATGAGTGGGATGCAAAGTGTAGCAAAGCTTATTAGTTGTGAATTTGGAGTTGCCCCCACCACACGACGGTTTAGGATTGCATATGAAACAAACGTCGAAATCATCTTCGCATTTTTTGTCAGTTAAAAAATAACAAAACAAAAAACAAATAAAAAAGAAACAGCCGTATTAGTTTATTATATCGATAAATGATAAAAAATATTAGATTTAAAATCTAGTGTGGAAACATAGTTTACTATGTGATATATTTTAAATTATTGTTGTTTAAAGTCATTCTAAGATGTTGTTGTATTTTCATTAACATAAGTTAATGGATTTTATACTATTTTATGAAATAGAAGTCGCATGCCATTCCATATAACAAATTCTTCTATCATTTTTTCTTCCGAATATTTAAGTTTTAAGAATATATATTAAAATGGAGTCTATATTCTAAATTTGAGTAACTTTAAAATTGATCACAAAGCTAGAACTTATGAAATGATAATAAGAAGAAATATTACTTTTCAATGTTTGTATATATCCTTGAAATCATATAGCAACTTCAAATACAAGTAATCTAAAGCCACGTTACCAATAAATAAATGATAATTTGAGTGATAATAGATTATTCCTCAGGTTTCCTCCTTGAAACTTGAATGTTTCAAGTGATCGAATGAAGACTTTGATACACTTGACACAAAAAAAAGTGTCTGGTATCTCCCCAAATCTCAAATATTAGCTATATGAGTTTTGCAAGGTGACTTTTGTTTTAGTTACAAGTGGTGACCAACTAAAGAAAGAATTTTTTGATTAGCCTATAGATGGTAGCTTTTGGTGACTTATTGGTGAGACCAATTTATCATGAGATAAATATGTTTTACCCTTTTTTTGCTATGTAGGAGTGTTGCCGTAGAAACCAGAACAAAAAAGGAGAAAACGGGAGGTCTACTCCATTGTTTTAACGTATGGGAAGACAGTTGTTTGATGAGATAATAAAGAGAAAGCGGATCATCATCAATAGGTATTCAATGTTGGTATCTCTTGGGTTTGTAGAAAGTACTAAATTACTTATGTTTTTCAATTTGTACTAAAACCTAGAGATAATTGTACTTGTCGTTGAGACTATTGTTGTTGGTTGACAATTGTATTCTTGATTATTATAGGTGATTGAATTTAGTCCGTGGAGATTTGAACCGTAGTTTTTTCCCTAGTTAAAAGAAGTTTTTCATGTAAATTGTATGTGCGTTGATTTAGTTTTTTTCACTTTATTTCTCTTGCTATTATTGTTGATGAGGTTGTAGTAATTTTTCCCAACAAGTAGTATCAAAGTTATGGTTGGAAGATCCATGTGTAGGGAAAATTACTGTTTGTTTGATTTAGAGAGGAATTAGTGTGAGAAGAGAATGGGTGAAAGCAGTGTTTCCAATTTTCACGTTCCTTTGTTTGATAAGAAAATAAACTTTTAGGTGTGGAAGAGTACTATTGAAGACTTGTTGGTACAACAAGATTTAGACGCGGCTTTGGAAGCAGACAAGCCAGTGAGTTTGAATGATGCAGAGTGAGAGTCGATGAAGAAGAAGGCGGGTAGTACGATTCGGATGGCTATAGCTATAGAGATCAAGTATAACTACTTGAGTGAGACAGATCCATAAGCTTTGATGGATAAGCTCCAAAGTGTGTATGCCTCTAAATCGTTGACTAACATCTTGTGCTTGAGATGGGAGTTATACCAATTGAGGATGGAGGATGGTACAACCTTACAGGATCACATTAATTTGTTCAACCAACTTGCGGCCCAGTTGAAGAATGCAGATGAGAAGATCACCGATCAAGAATAAGTTCTCTTTTTGTTGGCTTCACTACCCAAGTCCTACCAACTCATTATTATGACGTTGTTTGTTGATAGGGAGAAGATTATGATAGATGAAACTATGGCGGTATTGAAGAAAAATGAAAAGTTGATGACATATGTTGATGGAGGTTCTCTAGGTGATAGTGATCGAGCACTAGTTATGAGGGAGTTTGAGAGAGGGACGAATCAAGAGAGAAGGGGAGATGGCTCAAGGAGTAGACTGAAATCATGTGCGAAAGACCTTAGTAACGTAGAATGTTACTATTGTAAGGAAAATGACTACATCCAAAGCTGCTATCCGAAGATGATGGAGGACTTGAAGAGTCTCCATTTAATGCAAAAGAAGAAGGGCAAGATTAAAGTAGATGATGATGGTGATCCTATTAATGTGGTAATAGGTGATGGTGATGGTGATTTGTTATTGGCTACACATGGTGAGGTGAAGGAGGGCCAAGAGAGTTGGGTGTTGGATTCGGCCACTTTGGTTCATATTTGTAGAGACCAAGCCTTGTTTGATACTTTGTGCCAAGATGGGGAGTATGGCCACATCAACATAGTGGGTGATCAAAAATTGAAAGTTCAAGGCATGGGGATCATAAGGATGAAGCTCGATGATGGTATGACCCGAACCTTCCACAATATGAGGTATGTGCCCAGTATTCATGCTAGCCTTATTTTCTTCAGTGAATTGACAAAGTACGAGCATAAATAAATGATGATAACGATTTTTGGGTGTAAGGAAAAAAGTTGAGAATTTGTTGGGTTGACGTTAGAAGAGAAAGGAAAAGACAAAAAAGGATATATAAGAGAGTGAGAGCGAGAGAAAGAGAAAGAGAGAAGAGACAAGGGAGGAGGTAAAGAATTGTAGGAAATAACTTTTTTGTCCCCCTTTCTTGTATTCATTCGCACATTTATAATAAGTTTGTAACAACCTTAACAGAGTTCTTATTTTTGCCGCAACAGCATATTCACTCAATCATTGCACCTCCTACACATTTTAGGAGATAAGATAATCATTGTATTTTAAAGGCATTTTTATGATCCTAGTACTTTTTCTTTGTGAAATAAACTGAGACTGATCTGAGTTGCTAGCAATTGAATTCTGGTTTATAACAGTATGTTGGTAGTGGGAAGTGGTGCAAAGTGTATCACAGTGCTCGCTTGTTGATGCAAGGATCGAAAGTTGACAACAACATTTGCTATATGGAGGGTCATTGCACCCGGAGGGATAGAGCCGTGAAAAAGAAGGTCCGATTCTAGGATGAGGTGAAGGTGTTTGGTGATTTGGGTCAAGGGAGGAATGTGTTAAGTATTTCCCTAAGTCTCAAATACTAGCTACATGAGTTTTGTAAGGGTAAGCTTTGTTTTACTTATAAGTCGTGACCCACTAAGTAAAGAGTTCTTTGATTGGTCCATAGGTGGTAGGTTTTGGTGACTTATTAGAGAAGCTAATTTATGATGAGATAAATAAGTTTTACCCTTTTTTTGCTATGTAGGAGCGTTGTCGTAACACCAAAACAGATAAGAAGAAAAAGAGAGGTCTTAGTCTACTCTATTATTTTGGTGCATGGGGGTAGTTGTTTGGTGAGATAATCAAGAGGAAGCGAATCATCATCGACAAGTATTCAATGTTGATATCTCTTGGGTTTGTAGAGAACACTAAATTGATTAGGTTTTTCAATTTGTACTAGAACCTAGAGATAATTGTACTTGTCCTTGAGAATATTATTGTTGGTTATCGATTATACTCTTGATTATTATAGTGGATTGATTTTAGTCCGTAGAGATTCGGACCGTGATTTTTCTCTTAGTTAAGGGGAGTTTTTCCCATAAATTGTGAGTGGATTAAGTTAGTGTCTTGCACTTTATTTCTTTTGTTGTAATTATTGTTAAAGATGTGGTAATTTTTCCAACAAGAAGCTTATAGATGAGGTGAACCTCATACAAGATCAGTAGAGTCAGGAGCAAGTTACATGCATAATGTAATGTAAGTTAATTGCTATCATTTTAAAGAAATGTTTGCGGCCTCTTAATGTTGGAAAAATTGACCAGATTAGAGCATGTTCGCAGCTAAATAGGAGTGAGAAAATAATAATGAATAAACAGATTTTACGTATAAAAAACTCCTAAATTAGGATAAAAACTATGAACAAGAATAGAAGAATATTATTACTAAAACATTGAAAAATTATAAGGAAAAAAACGTAGATCGACAAAAATACGTAGAATATTTTTGTCTTTTTTTTTTTGTCCCTCACCTCATGTCTCTTTTTTTTTTGCTTTTTATGTGTTTCTTCATGTTACTTCTACCTTTTTATAGGCAATAGTGCCTTATATGAATAGCTGAGAAAATTGTCAGCCATTTTATCCTTACTAGGCATAGTAGGCACCAAATTCAGTACCTACAAGCCACAATTATTGACAAATCTCCCACTTGAAGATTTGATTGATAATCAATCATATTTTCACACCATTCTTTTTTACCTTATCACTTTATGTTGCTTACGTTTTTGTCAGGCCACATGAAGATCGACATTACATAAACTTGTCATCATTGATTGATTTTGTCATAAAATATGCCAGGTTATCCATTATATGAATTTTCTACATATCTACCATTTCTTCTTCCACTTTCTCACAAACGAAGTGATATTTGTTGCGGTCTAAACAAAGCGATATAAATTGAATTCTATCTAGACCAATTAGAGGCAAGTGCACCCCGTCGACAAGTAATAAAAAACGGTGAGAACCGGATATCGTACCCAAGGGAAAAATTTCCAACACGTAAGACACTTAATTGAAACGATGAAAAATTACTCAGACGATCTAAAATTGATTGATTTGAAAATAAAATAAAGTAAAGTAAGCAAATTAAGAAAATATGAAAAATGCAAAGTGTGAATTAAAACGACTAGATTTAATCAATTGAAAAAAATCGGTTAAGGTATCAGATTTCAATTGGATTGGATACTAAAATAAAATTGTAACGGTGGATTGATTTAGGAAATACTTCACTTAAGCAAGTAGAACCCAATGTTCATGGTGTTCCCTTATCTTCTAAATCCGAGTCACTACTTGGTCCATAGATAATTTGGAATAAAAGACGTTAAATACAAGAAGCCTAAAATTAAGTTTGTTAATCCTAGGTATCCTCATCCAAGATCCTAAGGTTGGCCCACACTTTAGTCTCAAGTATATTGCTTGATTAATTTTTCGACAAATTAAATCCCATTGGTTGTGGCATTCAATCATCTAAGGTCTTAATCTAGGTGATCAAGCTAAATTAAGACTAAATATATATTTAATCAAGCAAAAATTAATACCACAAAATTATCCTAATCCAATATCAATCTTAACCTTAACCAAAAAAAAAAATACTCACACATATTCATCAATGTAACATAAATTATGATCATAACATATGTTTGCATTGATTAAATCCACACAGTTAAAATAAATAAGGAGTTAAAAATTAAAAAGACCCCCCTTTTCTCTAGCTCCCACGTTGCTTTTTCTCCAGCTCTCCACGTTATCTTCAATTGTTTATCCTTCAACCAGCTGCTTCAATGTGAGTGGAGAGTGTATGCTAAGTGGGGCTATTTTCGTTACTCTCTTCCTTGCTACCAGCTGCTAACGTTGTTATTCCCTCTTGCTTCAACAGCTCTCTTCCTCCCTTCAGCTAATTGTCAATGTGTGTGTTCTCCATAGCTAACGTTTTTAATCTCTAGCTCACCAGCTCAACTTGTCTTCCTGTCCAATTCACTAGCTACCAACGTTGTAGGTGGAGAGTTATTGGGTGGTGTTGTAACATGAGTGAGTCCAGTAGCTGTTTCACGTTTCCCCCAAGGCACCAGCTATCTTCGGTTGTGGGTGGAAAATAATAGTTTTGTGAGGGCTGCAGTGGAGAGTGTTCAGAGAGGGCTTGTAACGTTCTTTCCAGCCTCTTCACGCCCTTCTTCCTTCTTCTTTAGGCTAATGTATTATTCTTATTTTTGTCTTGTACCAGCAGCTAACGTAGTCTCCCTAGCCACCACCTTTTCCTTTTTTTCTTTGTTTTTTTCCTCTTCTTTCCACACAGCCCACAACCTAACGCATGCCCCAGCTATATTCCTTTGTTTGCTCACTATTCAATGTCCACGCTGCCGCCGCCACTTGCTTTCCTTTTCTCTTATATATTTATTGTTTTTCAAAGATTTTTGGTCCCACTCAATTTCATGCTCTTTGTCTTCATGTCCTTCTATCCACGCCTAACTTTCAATTTTTTAACTCTTGCCGCAGTCAACTTCTTTTTGATTGTTGTGTATTAAATGTCAAACTTTGTTGCCAGCTGACTTCGTCTTTAGGCAAAAATCGTGGCCTTGTTCTTCCTTGATTCAATCCTCCATTCGTCGCAATCAACAGGTACCCATTAAGATTTGTTTATACATCAGCAACTGTAAATAGATTCTATAATGTTAAGCTACACATATCAACCTTTCTACTAAAGCATGCAAAACTACATCAGCGGATGTGCTCAACATATTGCCATGCGGAAAACATGGTTTGGCTGGAAATTCAAGGGGCACGAAGAACAAAATTCCACATTGATATATAGCTAGCAAGAGATCCATGAAGGTAGAAGGAAATTAGCTATCAAGCTATAAAATTTCAATGCTGAGCAATAAATAAGAACATAGCAATGTCTAGGCAAGGAATACGTACGAGGAAGGTTCCAGATGTGAAATATTGTTGTTATACTAGCCTATGTGGCATCCTCACAACCAAAAATTAATATAAAAATACTCATTAACAATATTGAACTCGAATGCGTTTTATCTTTGATTAAAATGTTGGATTCCTTGCAAGATGCAAAGCACTTTAGTTATCACAAAACAAAATAATGTTCTCTTCTTGGCATTCAAGTTCTTCCAACATCAACTTCAACTACACTGCTTCTTTATTAGCTTGCTAGTTGCTACATATTTTGCTTCTGTTGTTAACGTAGCCACAACTAACTGTAATTTTGAAAACCAACTTACAGCTCCTTTAGCTAGTGTAAGTACATATCTTGTAGTGAATTTACTCTTATCAAGATCACCTGCATAGTTAGCATCAATATATCATTTGATAGTAAAATATAATCCTCAATAACATAATGCAACATTTGAGATTCTCTTGATATATCTGAGAATCCTCTTAACAGTATTCCAATGCTCCCGATCAGGATTCGCCATGTATTGACTAACTACTCCCACTACATGTGCAATATTTGGTCTTGTACAAATCATAGTGAACATTACACTTCTCACTACTCGTGCATACGATACTCAAGACATCTTCATCCTCTCTTTTTTATTGGTAGGACTCATACTTGAGGATAACTTGAAATTAACAAGAAGAGGGATATAAATTGACTTGCAATCTTGCATGTTGAATCGTCGCAAGATCTTCTTCAATAATTCTTTTGAAAAAGCTAAATCTTCCTATTATTTCTGTCTCAGTGAATTTACATCCGTATAATCTTGTTTACTGGTCCCAAGCTCTTCATTTCAAATTCTCTAGCTAATTATGCTTTCAATTTTTTTGATACGATCATTGTTGAAGCCTGCAACCAACTTGTCATCCACGTATAGTAGTGAAACTATAAAATCATCTTTCTCAAACTTTTTGAAATATGCACAAGGGTCTGCATTCAATCTACTATGTCCAAGGCTCATGATGAAGGAAAAAAATCTCTTATACCAACACCTCGGTGCCTGCTTTAAATCATGCAAAGATTTATTCAACCTGCAAAACAAGTTCTCTTTTCCTTTTTCTTCAAAATCTTCTAGCTGGAGCATTTTTTTTTCAAGATCTCCATGAAGAAATGTATTTTTCACATCTAACTGTTTAAGATGCAAGTCAAATATAACACACATCGCTAAGATTACTCGAATTATGGTGAGTCGAACCACAGGAGCAAAAATATTATTGAAATCAATTTCTTCCTTTTGAGCATATCATTTTACCACTAATCTAGCACGATATCGCTCTACTTGATCGTCAACTCTTCGCTTGATCTTATAAACTTATTTATTGTCAATAGGCTTTCTTCCTTATGGTAGTGATACTATTCCCTATGTCTTACATTTTATGCAGATCTTCAATTTCTTCCTGCATTACTGCCATCCACTGAGATGCATTTGAATTATTCATTGCTTTTTGAAGAGTAGATGACTCTTCATCCTCAGTTAAAAGGCAGTATGTAATATTGCTCTCTATAATATAATCTGAGTACCAGCTCGGTGCTCTTTTTGTGTTAGTTGATCTCTGAGTATCTGAAACATCAGATTCGACTGGTTCTTGCTCCTCGTGCTCTAGTGCAACTTTAGAAAAATCATTTTGATCAAATTCTCTTTCCACCTATATTATTGTAGTATGTGAATTCTCTTTTGAAGTACTAACATTTTCTGTTTGCTCTTAATCATTATCTTCCAAGAAAATAACGTTTCTGTTGATAACAATCTTGTGGGTAGTGCAATCTCACAAATAATACCCCTTCACTCCTTCAACATATCCCAAGAAAATACATCTTCTGAATTTTGGATACCACTTGTTGTAAACATTGACTATATTAAAACATGTTCACAATTAAATAGGACTGAAAGAATAGTAATGAACATACAAAATTTACGTAAAAAAATTTCTAAATTAGGGTATAAATTACGAGCAAGGATAGAATAATTTTACTACTGAAAAACTAAAGAATTACAAGGAAAAAAAAATAGATTGACAAAAATATACAGAATATATTTTCTCTCATCTCATGTCTCTTTTTTTACTTATTGTGTGTTTTTTCATGCTACTTCTGTCTTTTTATAGACAGGAGTGTTTTATGTAAATGATTGATAAAATGGTCAACCATTTTGTCCTTATTAGGCATGGTAGACACCGAATTCGATGCCTACCAGCCACAATTGTTGACACTTAACATATCAAAAATCCTATATCAGTGAATGAACATTCATTAGTATACCAGCTATTGTCTTTCTAAGTTGTCCATGTTTGTATACCAGCTATTGTCTTTCTAAGTTGTCCTTGCATGGATTTCATGTAGATGCTTCTTTTTTGCATTTAAAGAATAGAAATTCCGTACCTACACTTAACAGGTCGAAAGTCCTGTATAAGGGAAAGAACATACATTTGTATACCAGCTATTGTCTTTCTTTTCTATTCTTTAAAAGTGAAAAAGAAGCATGTACATGAAATCCATGCGAGGACAGCTTAGACATTTTGATGCAATTCAAGATACGATTTTAATAAGTAAATTAATTGGGGTAGTTGAACCTAACTCGAGAAAAGGGTTAGATATATATGAAGCACTCCCACTCCCACTTGTCTTCTTAATATTCTATTCAATTAGTTACTACAGATCCCTGTCTTTCTCGATAAACGAATTTAATTTAGTGATGTTACGTACAACTCTTAATTAGAAGTAATAAATATATGTACTTTCTGAATTTCTTAAAAGAAAAAATTGTTATAAATATGCACTTTCTGCATTTCTTAAAAGTGAAAATTGATATTTTCTTTTCTTCTGCAAGTTTGGTGGAAAGAAAGATTAATCTTATATTGAGCAACAAAAGCCTATGAGGCCTTTCAACTTTTACATTAATCACAAAATTGTGAAAATTGTTTCATATAAGGTTGTTAAGACATTTATTTTCTGACAAAAGTTTAAAAAGCTTGACTAACAATTATGAGTTACTCATGCTAATGTAATTCTTTTGGCATATAATAACCATGTTTATGAACATGACAGGTAACTATCTTTTTACGTGAAATAATCTGTACATGTTTCACTTGCATTATTTAGATGGTCTTAGTTTCATGAAGTTATTTTAAATTTCCAAGTGACTAAAAACTCATTATGTCTATTATTTCCAAAATTCAATCAAGAAACTTGCTTTAAAATCTATTTCATTAGCAGAAGATTATGAACGATTGCATGATAGAATAGGGCCATAACCTCACTCAATAATTTAAAATTACTTTGTTGTCAAATCTTAGAACCTTAATGAATTCATAGAAGTTGTTAATTCAAATCCAAGAGACTTTAACTTTGTGGTGAAAGCAAGCGCAATAAATAGCCTCAAGTACTCGTGGACCTTTCGCCACCAGTCCTTTTATCCTGTATCTTCATGGCCTACTATAAGGATAGCAGTGGATTGAGCTAAGGTGCCATTGTGAAAAAGGATTGGATTGAACCCTGGTTATCAGTGCAATTCTGACGAGGGCATGGAGCTTGGAACACCCAAAGTGGAAGCTTTTCTGAGGCTTTGCTCGATCCTGCTTTTGGTTTTAACAGCTTGCTTGGTGGGCTTAGACTCGCAGAAGAAGTTTATATTTTACCTTGAAAGAGAAGTCAAATATAAGTACCTGAAAGCTCTTATGTGAGATTCTACTTTCTCTTTACTTATGTCTTTACATGCATCTCCTGGTTGTAAACTTCTAAGGTTTTGCTGTTTTTCTTGATTATTTCACTTATAATGATTCGAACATTTGATGATGTCTGCAGAGCTTTGGTTTATGTTGACTCTGCAGTTGCTGTGTATAATCTGCTTCAGTTGGGCAAATTTCTTTCATTCGACCCTTCTAAAGGAAACTTCAAGGGATCTTACTTGTTCGTGGCTTGGAGCTGTTGCTTGTTGGATCAGGTACTTGCAACTAAACATCGTCTAAGCTGAAGTCATTCCATTACCCTTTGAAGTAAGAATAATGCCAGATCTCTTCCCATCTGAATTTCCCGTTTGAATCTGTAGTTTTGCAACTCTAAGGTTTCCCTCTGGGACCAAGAAATCGTACCTATTCTTTTTTTACTTTCTGGTTATCTGTGTTCCAATACTGACAAGCTTCAAAGTTAATGATTGAAAACCCAAACCTTGCCAAACTTAAGTGCAAACTGAACAACAAAAATGAAAAATTCATGAATATAAATGTCTACCATGCATGTACAACTATCTCTGCCATATTTTTGGTGTCTGATATAATATCCATGACCATTGTTAGTAATGTTCACTGCCTGTCTATGCAGCAGTAGTGGAGCCACACCGTAAGTTATTGCTCAATTTGTCATATATGAGAGTCCTACTGCCAATAGCACTGATCGACAGAGTTTGTCTCTTATTCAAGTTTGCTACATTAAATAGAATTGTGCTCTTTCGTCCAGTGAGAAAATATGATTTGGTCTTTTTTAACTTGTGCTCTCCATGTTAGTTTTGACTACATGTAATTATTATCTGTCTTTTGTTCTTCTATCTAATCATCCTGCATTTAATTTTCGTCAAACCAATGCCATATGGTAAACTTTAATTCGTTTACTTGGAAACTTGTCAGAAGTTGTATTAGTAGGCTAGTCGAGTATGAGTGATAAGTACACTTTGTTCATTTCTGATTCTCATCTGTGGTAATGAAACAGTTGGCGGTTTACGTTACATTTGCGACAGCAACAGCGGCATTGGAGCATTCAGTACTTGTGTTACAAGGAGCAAAGGTGTTCCAATGGATGACATGGTGCAGTAAGTTCACCGGATTCTGTACCCAAATTGGTATTGGTTTGTTCTGTGGTTATGCAGCAACTATTCTCCTGGCCTTCATTTCCTTCATCTCTGCCTTCAATTTGTTTAGGCTTTATTCACCAGAACGTTTTCTCTTGCAAAAACCAACCTGATCTTCACGTTCTTTCCCTGTTATGTTTCCGATTCCTAATACCCTGCACTCGAGAAGATCGGATGGGACCAAACTCATCTGCTTAAAGTTATTACCATGAATTGTACTCTACGTGAATTCGAGGAATTGGACTGATAATGCTAATTAGTATAACTGTTAATGATTATCGGTGAACACAATATAGCTAGCTAGATTACGAACTTGATCTAATCTCATAAAGAGCTTTTGCCAATTGTGGGACGAAGAGATATTATTGGATGCTCTATGACAACAGATTTGACAATTTAGCAGGTACGAAAGATTAGTGCAGGTCATTAGTTAGAGGGAAGGAAATAAAATCGGCGGTCCAAACGACTCATTGAACGCACCCCATCAGTTTCTTGGCCATTTACATTTTCCCAATATTTGCTCATATACATGTGACAAGAAGCTCTTCCTATATTCCTAATTCGAGGTTAGATTAATAAATTATTGTAACCATTATAAATATTTCAAAAATAAATTTCCAAACGCATTAAGCATTAGTACCATATTAAATGAAATGCTTTGGACTTTTGGCTCACCACATTTTTATTATTAGGCCAATTCATCACAATTTCATACTTTTGTAGAAACCGATAATACATTCGTCGTCAATTTTCACATAATAAATATGTAATGAATTTATAGGAATTAGGATACAAAGAAATCGATTTCTTTTTTCAATTTTTAAATAATAAAACCTTTATCAAATAGCTTACAAATTTAGAAAATATATTTTTTAATAATAGGCAAGTAGGAACACAAGTCAACTGCTCCAACTGATGTGACATTTCAGCCACCTCACTAATAGAGGACACGAAGGGTCAAAGAGAACGATCCTCTTAGCCTTATAGCAACCCTAATGCCTTTGGATCGTTTTTTAACTCCTATAGACTGATGGTCATGGATCACTTAAATGGCCCAAATGGGCTAATAGTACTCTCTGAAACCAATTCTTCAGATGGATATATGTCTTCTTTCGCCCCTTTTAATTCCCCTATTGATCCATCCACCTACCAGATCCCACCTATCGTCCATTATTTTCTACCAGCCCAGACCTAAATGCTTTACCCCCTTCTCCCCTCCAGTTATAATAATAAACCACCGTCTCAATGCCAAATTCATCAGAAATGGGGTTATATTATTGCCCACTATCGGTTTCGGTATTCTAAATCTTGAAATATCCCTTTAGACCTTTAATTGATCACCAAACTCTTCCTACGACCTTTATTGCCTTGAATTTTCAAAACTCTTAAGAAAATTCCTATTTCACCTTGAGCTTTGATGTTGAATGGTTACCACTCACATGATGACAAACCGTCAACTTGTGGAATCTGAAATTTTGTATAATGGTCGATCAAGTGAATGTCAGAAATAGTCACGTACTTCCTAGAGGTAGTTTTACTCTTTCAACTTTACTAGTCTACTTTATTTTATTAATATTTTAGTTGTTCTTTTGACTTATTACTAACATGATCTTTATTGTCAACCTGTCAAACATAATTCTTGTCTTATTGAACTTAACCTCTTTTGTTATATTATGAAGGATCTCACCATTAATAGACAACTCATTGATGTTCTCATCCGTAATAATCTTTATCTTATAAAGATTTCTTTAAACTTAAGAAATCTAGTTGCTCAACTCTACTTAATCTCTGACTTCAGCATCTTAGTCTTCCTTGTTAGCAAGACTCTCGATTTCAAAATCCAATGTCATGTCTAAAAAGGGAAAAATCCTAGACTTTCATTTCAATTGTCTTCTCAAGTCTCTACAAATCTCTTATAACTCATTTATTGTGATATTTATGGATGTTTTCCCTCCCTCTTTAATTCTGGTTTTCTATTTTATTATTTTTATCAATTGTTATAAATAGATATTTCCTTTAACTCATAAATCTCAAGCATTCTCACTTTTAAACTTTTAAAACCACAGTTAAAAATATTTTCTTCACTACTATTAAAACCTTTAAATACAACTTAAAACTCATGAACTCATCAAAGGTGTTCTACTCACTTTTTCACTTTTAATGAAATTACATATCGTATCTCTTGTCCTAATACTGTCCAATAAAATTGTCTTGTTGAACAAAAAATTTGTCTTGTAATTGATAATGGTCTAGCTCTCCTCATCCACGCCTTTCTACCTAAATATTTTTGGTATGAAGCATTTTGTACTGCTATTTACTTTATTAATCATTTATCCACCCTATTCCCTACTATAAGTCCCCTCACGAATTACTCATTCTTACCAAATTGAACATATCTCGTCTTTGTATTTTTGGATATGATAAGTTATCCTTACTGTTATTACATTATTTTCATGTATACGGTATCGTTTCTTGTAAATATTTTATGTTTGTTTTGTTTGTACAACTGTTAGTCTTTTTAGTGTTATTTTACTGTTTTGTATATAGACACATGACTATTGTGTAAAACTAACTTACGACTGAATAAATAAAGTTCAGTTTTATTTACTCTTTTCTCTGGAAGCTTCGGTTTCATGGTATCAGAGAGGGTTTCGATACTATAGTTGATTGATTGAAGCAAAAGAGAGAGTAAGGAGTTGCTGGTTGATTGTTCTTGTTAGAACGATTATTTTTCTGCAGTGGAGGGAGTAGTTGATTTGGGGAAGTTGAGAGTTAGGGTTTCGATTTTACTGTTTCTCCGAAACTACGATTTAGGGTTTCGGTTTTTTTTTTTCTGGTTTCTCCTCGTGAATCTGAGCTTGATCGAAGGCTTTTGCAACGATGGAAGGTGTGTCACATGATTCTCCTACAGGATCGACTCTGGATCCTATATTTCGAGGTATGCAAGAAGAAGGCCAGATTTATCTTCAAGGTTCAGACTATCCAGGTATGAGTTTAGTTACTGCCGTATTGAATGGGAATAATTTTTTAAGCTGGAGTAGATCTATTAAAATTGCTCTAGGAGCTAAGATGAAGCTAGGGTTCATAGATGGAACATTTACATGCTCGAAACCTAGTCCAGGAACTGTTGACTATGAAAAATGGATTAGGACTGATTATATGGTTAGATCATGGATACTAAATTCAATGTCAAAAGATATAGTTGAAGCATTCATCTATACAAATTCTGCTCATGAATTATGGTCAGATTTGGTAGAGAGGTTTGGGGAAAGTAATGGACCATTACTATATCATTTACAGAGACAAATTAGTGCAGCTTCACAAGGAACTATGACTGTTGCTAAGTATTTTACTAGTCTTAAGAAATTATGGGATGAACTTTTGTGTCTCATGCCTGTCCCACAATGTACTTGTGGGGCAGCAACACAGTGCATTTGTGGAGCACCTAAGGCTTTAGCTGATTTGACCTCTATGAATCAGTTAATGCAATTTCTGATGGGTTTAAATGAGAGTTATGATCATGTTAGAAATCAGATTTTGGTTATGGAACCATTGCCGTCTGTTAATAAGGCCTATTCTATGGTCTTAAGGGTAGAGAAACAAAGGGAGGTACAAATGGTGTTTGATGAAGGGATAGAAAATAGTGCAATGTTAGTCAATGCAGGAACTACTAAGAAGAATTCAGATGGAGGAGGGAAACAGTCTAAACAGAAATGGGGTAATAGTGATAAGAGTGAATTTTTCTGTTCTTATTGTAAGAAGAATGGACATTTGACGGAAAATTGCTTTAAACTCACTAGTGTACCAGATTGGTACAAGGAGTTGCAGCATCGGAGAGGGAAAGGGAGTGGAAAACCTTATACTGCTAATGCAGTAAATGAAGCTACTTCATTTACTGCAGATAACAGTAAACTAGTCACAGATCATGCTGTTAGTAATACTAATTCTTCATTGTCTGAATTGATTAAGCAAGAATTGCTTAAGTTGGTTAAGAACAAAGCACTCACGAATCCTCTCATGGTGAACTTGGCTCATCTTTCAGATTTTGCTGGTACAATTCCTGCACTATCTCTTTCTAGTCTTGTTGATATAAGTTTAGATTCATGGATTTTAGATACAGGTGCTTCAAATCATATGTGTGTGGATTATTCTTTGTTAATCAAGCCTATTCCACAACAAAAATATATACCAGTTTATTTGCCTGATGGTACTCAAAACCGAGTACACCATATAGGTGATGTTATGTTACCTAACGATCTTGTCCTAAAAGACACCTTGCATATACCAACCTTTAAATTTAATCTCTTGTTTGTGCATAAACTTGCTAATACCTCTTCTATTACCTTCCAATTTCATCCCCATCACTGCATTTTGCAGGACCTGAAGACTAACCGTGTGTTGGCAGTAGGAAAGGTTGTAGGCAGATTGTATATCCTTAATAAGGATTCTTTTGAGACTGAGACTATAGAGAGATATTCTTTGTGTACTGTTACAAATGATGTACAAAATATTCAGTCAATATCTATGTACAAACTTTGGCATCAACATTTAGGCCATATTTCTGACAATGTACTTAGACATATTATTTCATTTGATAATAAGAATGTTGGTGAAGTTGGTGTTTGTGATGTATGTCCTCTTGCTAAACAATCTCGATTGACTTTTGTTTCTAGTAGCATCCATACTGAATGTATTTTTCAGTTAGTGCATGTTGATGCTTGGGGACCCTATAGTCAACATTCTATTTCTGGGGGGAAATTTTTTCTAACAATTGTGGATGACTATAGTAGGGCTACTTAGACATATTTGCTTAATCATAAATGCCAAGTATTCAATTGTTTGGACAGATTTTTTAGAATGGTTAGAACTCAGTTTAATAAAACTATTCAGACCATTCGAACAGATAATGGAACTGAATTTTTAGGTGGGGAGTGTCAGAAATTGTTTAGAGACTTGGGAATTTTGCATCATAAGTCATATGTTTATACTCCTCAACAAAATGGGATAGTGGAAAGGAAACATAGGCATTTGTTGCAAGTAGCTCGGGCTCTCATGTTTCAGTCTTCTTTGCCTCCACAATTTTTGGGGAGAGTCAATTCTTACAGCCACTTATATCATAAATAGACTTCCTACATCTCTTCTTAAGTGGAAAACACCTTATGAGGTTTTATATGGGTATCCACCTAAGTATGATCATTTGAAATCTTTTGGATGTCTTTGTTTTGCAACAAATGTCAAGCCCCATAAGGCTAAGTTTGATCCGAGAGCTTATAAATGTGTTTTCTTGGGGTATAGTCATGGACAAAAGGGCTATAAATTGTTTGATATGGATTCCCGTTCTATTTTGATTTCTAGGGATGTCATTTTTCATGAACATACTTATCCTTATAAATCTTGTTCTAATCCCACACCAGCTATTCCATTACCTTTGGTGTCTGTTGATCAGTCTTCTGGTTTTTTGGACGTGTTGTCCTCTGAAACTCATTATTCTCCTCCTAATTCATCTGTTTCATATACTACTGCCCCTTCCACTGCATCTTTACCATCTTTTTCTTCTGATATTCCATTTGTTTCTGTTCCTGAATTGCGCAGAAGCACTAGAGTTTCTCATAAACCAGCATGGCTTAGTGATTTTGTCTCCACTGCAACTACTCACCATTCTTTGCTTTCTTCTTCTTCTTATTCTTTTGGTTGTGCTTCTTCAGCTCATTCTCGTCATACTTTTCCTTTTATACCTACTCCACATCTTTCCTCCACTTACATGTCTTTTTTAGCAAATGTCTCTAATATTCATGAACCTCAATCTTATCATCAGGCTAAGTATCATGACCATTGGGTTCAAGCTATGCAGCAAGAGTTAGCTGCACTTGAATCCAATGACACTTGGATTTTGACTTCCTTACCAGCTGGTAAGAAGGTCATTGGCTCTCGATGGGTTTATAAGGTGAAGCTTAAGCCTGATGGGTCTGTTGATCGATATAAGGCTAGGTTAGTGGCCAAGGGTTATAATCAGATTGAGGGCATTGATTTTACTGAGAGTTTTTCTCCAGTTGCTAAACCAGTCACTGTGAGGGTGTTGTAAGCAGTTGCAGCTCGGTTTTCTTGGCCTATGCATCATTTAGATGTTAATAATGCCTTTTTACATGGCTTCCTCGATGAGGAAGTGTACATGGTGCCTCCGGATGGGTATTCTAAGGCTGGCCCACATCAGGTTTGCAAGTTAAAACGGTCTTTGTATGGCTTGAAACAAGCTTCCCGTCAATGGAATTGTGAGTTTACTAAGCATTTGATTTCCTATGGTTTTCTGCAGTCCCCACATGATCATTGCTTGTTTGTTAAATCATCTGGTTCTACTTTTGTTGCTCTTCTTATATATGTGGATGATATTTTGCTGACTGGTCCTTCTGAAGTTGTTTTGGGGGATGTTACACAGTTTTTGAATTCTGTGTTTACTCTTAAGGACCTTGGTTCTGTTAAGTATTTCTTAGGTTTGGAAATAGCTCGATCTTCTTCTGGTTTATATGTGAATCAGCGGAAGTATGTGTTGGATCTGTTGATTGAATCCGGATTGACTGGTGCCAAACCAGTTTCTACACCCTTGCCTAAGGGTTTGAAAATTACTGCTGATTCTGGTTCTTTGCTTGAGGATTGTGGGCGGTATCGTCGTTTGATTGGTAGACTTTTGTATTTGGGTTTCACAAGGCCTGACATTACCTTTGCTGTCCAACAGTTGAGTCAGTATGTTTCTACTCCTTGTCAAACTCATTGGGATGCAGCTCTTCATTTGCTGAAATATTTGAAGGGTTGCCCTTCTAAGGGATTGTTTTTTCCTGCATCTTCTACTTCTGCTGCCTCTTCTCCTTGTTCTGTGGTTGCTTATTGTGATGCTGATTAGGGCTCTTGTTTAACTACTCGACGGTCTATTTCTGGGTTCTGTGTGTTTTTGGGTTCTTCTTTGGTCTCTTGGAAGACTAAAAAAACCCACCGTCTCTCGTTCTTCTGCTGAAGCGGAGTATCGGAGTATGGCCTCCACTGTCTGTGAATTATTATGGCTTTCTTATCTGTTACGAGATTTGCAGCTTTCTTTTATCTCTCCTATTCCTTATGGTGTGATAATAAAGCTGCTCTTCATATTACTGCTAATCCGGTCTTTCATGAGCGCACCAAGCATCTTGACATTGATTGTCATGTGGTTCGTGATCAGTATAAACTGGGTTTTGTTGCTCCTGCTCATGTTTCTTCTAAGGCTCAGTTGGCAGATTTGTTCACCAAGGTGTTGGCTGCTCCTTTGTTTGATTCTTTGTTGTCTAAGTTGGGTTTGGTTGATGTCCACCACACTCCAACTTGAGGGGGGGATGATAAGTTATCCTTACTGTTATTACTTTATTTTCATGTATACGGTATCGTTTCTTGTAAATATTTTATGTTTGTTTTGTTTGTACAGTTGTTAGTCTTTTTAGTGTTATTTTACTGTTTTGTATATAGACACATGACTATTGTGTAAAACTAACTTACGACTGAATAAATAAAGTCCAGTTTTTATTTACTCTTTTCTCTGGAAGCTTCGGTTTCAGGATATGTTTATTTTCTATTTTTAAGTTCTTCTCACTTAGAGTCCTCAAACAAACTTGCATCAAATTTTACTCTATATCTCTCATCATGTCCACAAAATATATCATTGTTTTGATCCCCACAATTCCAAACTCTATATCACTCATCATGTCCGCTTTCTTGAGTACAATTTTCCTTTCGCAACCTCTCCTGTTTCTTCTTTTTTGTTATGATATTACCTGTACCATATAACCCTTATTATTCTCTTTCTTCATGCTAACCCCTTTCCTCGTACCTCTTCCTCATCGTGCTCCTATTTGCATCCTATAATCACCCTCACTAGTGACCACACTGGTGTTCCTTGTACTTTCTCTGATTTTATTACTTATTCTGCCATCACCCATAATTCTCTCTCGTTATCTCATTTTCTTTACCCAAGCCAACAAATTTTCTCACTGACGTTAAACCTTGCTTGACAAGTTCAATGCTTTTCATTGTAACCACACCTGGGCTTTAATTCTTCCCACCTTAAATGTCAGTGTTGTTGGTTGTAAATGGGTCTTTGACATCAAACAAAATCTTAATAGTGTTTTTGATTTCTACAAAGCTCGTCTAATTTTCAAAAGATATCATCATGCTTCAGGTATTGATTATACTAATATGTTTAGTCTTATTATCAAACACATCACCATGCACATTATCCTTTCAATTGCTCTCACAAATAGTTGTCCTATTTTTCAACTTAATGTAAATATTACTTTTCTTCATGTTCATTTCTAGGAACCAGAATTTACATCCCAACCTTCTGGGTTTACAAGTTCTCATCATCCCTCTTATGTTTTTCATATACGAAAAGCTCTCTATAGTCTCGAATGGACTCCTCGCATATAGTTTCATCATCTGAATCAAAAACTTCATAAATCGCATTTTGTGTCCACAAAATCTAACACATCTCTTTTTGTTCATTCTACTTTAACTCATAACACTTATTTCTTAATCTATGTGGATGACATCTTGATCCCTAAGTCTTTCCTCCCCTTCATCACATCACTCGTTTATGATCTTAACTCTATATTCTCCATTAAGGATGTTAGCCCTCTTTACTACTTTCTTGGTAGTGAATCCACCCATACATCGACTGACTTTTTACTTACTTAGACCTAATACACCAAAGATCTTCTCCACCATATTGGCCTTTATATCTCTAAAACTGCAAACAAATATATTACTCCTACCCTTCCCTTCTCCAAAAATTATGTTCTTTCCATTTTTTATGCTATTGAATATTTGCAGCACTGTTTATGCTCTGCAATACCTTTGTCTTACCTATTTGAAATCTAAGTTGATGTCAATAAAATTTCTTAATTTATATATTTTCCTATCGACTTTCGTTAGACTACATTTAAACGAATTATGCAACACCTTCATTCTATTACCTCTCAAGGTATTAAGATAACAAAAAACTATAGCATATTTTACACCCCTATTTTATATTGTTTTAAATTATTTATATAGTAAATTTAGGCAAACATTTGTACATTTTACTATTATTAACCTAAATCGTTTAGTTCTATATTTTATTTTTAAAAGGAGTTTAAATTGTACTAAATATTTTCTTATAGACTTGGTAGATTTAAGGAAAGTAATCTAGAAGAGAATCTAGCCATTAGCCCGAAAAGAAGGTCAAAAACAAGCAAATAGCCACCAGAATAAGTAAACAGCCCAATAGAAAAAAACAATTCAATAGAAAATCCAACAACAAAAATCAACCAGACCCAGGACTCATACCATGAAGAAATGGAAAGAAGAAATCAGCGTTGGATGGGAAGAGACTCACCCACCTGATGTCTTCATCAAAAACCCAGCTCCAAATCTATTTGAAATGAAAAAGATAAGCAGAAGCCTATCGCAAATCTAGAAACATGCGGCTCTTGGAGACGTTCTTAAGGTTATAAAAGGGCAACAACTTTAGAGGAGAAAGCAACAAGCATCTATGCGAAGAAGCGAGCTGTTTGAGAGGTTAAGCATTCTTCCAAGGCAGATTGAAGTAAGGAAGCATTCTAAGGAGTGTTTACCGATTAAAGGAAATTAATTCCCACCGATTTTGAGATGGTTTAAGGTTGGTGGATGGATTTTTTAGATCAAAAAGGAGTTATCTGAAGTCTGCCAAGTTGGAGCACGTTAATGAGTTATTCTGAATCCTCATTCTCCTTGCTTATGATTTTCCATGCTTGAGCTATGATTAATTGTTAAATTTTAGTTTAGATATGTTGTTTTGAGTATTTGAGATGTTATTTTTCTATATTAATTCAAGTCATTATGAGAAGATTTGGCATTTATGCAATTGTTAGAATTCCTGATTTTGATGTTTCATCTTCTTTTTTGATTGGAGACATCTTTGATTATTTCAATATGATAAGTTAAATCAGTGGTTCATTTGGAGCTATATGGGCTAGAATTTGGATGTTCTTAAAGCAAATTTTGGTTATTGATTGTGTTTTCTTGTGCTTAACTTGTTTTGATGTTAGAATTGAGTCAATTCAATTTCTAAGAGTGAAAAGAAATAAGTAGATTCTAGCCTATTAGTTATCTACGTTTAACTTGTTAAGTGTCTCGGGGTAAATATGTCAAAATTGTATGACTAAACTAAAATTTAAATCATACTTGTTCATTTGTGAATCTTAGATTAGTTTGTTCATTTGTGAATATTAGATTAGTTTATGATTTATTTATTTGATTTCTATACTCGATTAGAACCGTAACCCCCACTTTATATATGTATTGGATTAGCTAAATACATAGGTTTCGTTATTACAATTATTTTGGTTTCGTATTTTTCCTAATTCAGATTGATAAGGTTAAACTTATATATGAGGATAATTGGATGAATGTGGACAGGTTAACAAAATTTCTTTTGAAGCATGATTACAAGTGTTACAGCTAACTTAATTAAAGTATGATTACTTTAAAAGCATTACAAGATGAAATAGGGGGTTGTCCAATTGAAAATTATGAACATTTGTTTAAATTTTGTACTCGAATGAAGTGTCAAATGCTTGACTCTTAGCTGTGAAACCTTTAATCAAGTTGGTTTGAGTTTAGGAAACAAATTAGATGTTGAAATATGTACCTAAATTGGTCTTATAGCTGCTAAAAATTTAGGTTGAACATGAAAAATTGATGAGTTTATATATGCCTATTTTAGAGTGAGGTTAGATCACTCCATTTGATGATTGTACTTAAACAATAATCTTGATTAACCAAGTGACAATTCAACATGTAGTTGCATCAATATGATTTTATTTCATGTTTACATGAATGATATAATACTTAGTTAGAAAATTGAGATAAAATGTGTATAACATGCCATTAACTTTGTAACTGTTTCTTTTTATCTTCTTCAAGTTAAAGTTATTTTAACTTTTTTTGTTTGCTTTAATCTATGTTTAGCGACCATTTAGATCTTAGTTTGTTAGGAAATAAAATTTATAATAGAACTTTAAAGTTTAACTGAAATAAGCTAAAAATTGTTTTATTTCGAAATCTGATTTGTGAAAATAATGTATTTTAAGTTGTAAAACCAATTAAAACATGCTTGCATAGAAGATATATGATATTAAAAGAAATTGAGTAGTTAATGAAGTATGAGTATAAGTTTTCCAAACTAAAATTTTAGAATTGTACGACTTGGTTTCACCTTGAAAAATTTAGCAATATATATTAGATGATTATGACTTAATGACAAAGAAAATAATTTCTAGCTCAGAATATTGATTACGTGGTTCTAAGAATGTATTATAAGTTTTTTCTTAAAATTTGATGTTGTATCTTAGTTATGTGGGTTAAAGAGGACATTACACAAGCATTGATAATGTTTATATTTTGTTATAGAATTCCTTTCATATGAGTGAAATTATTAGGATATAATTGTCTCTTTTAAAAAATAAATTAATTCTTTGGAACATTTTTAATTAAAAATATTATAATAAATCAACTAGATTATTAAATTATCTTTCTTTGTAAGATTAACCCTTATTTGTCATACGCTAGTTTATTTAATAAATTGAAAGGAAAATAAAATTTTAATTTTTATACACCTTATAACACGTATCATATTCACTTTGTCCATAGTGATTCTCTCACCATGCAGGCATATCATGAAACTACCTAGGTTGGCTTTCTTGATGATCGATACTCTATCTCTGCCTCCTGCATCTTCTTTGGTTCTAATCTCATCTCTCATATTACCAAAAACTATCTACTATTGCCAAGAGTTAGCATGGAGGTTGAATATGGGAATTTACCCCTACCATTGTTGAACTATATTGGATCAAGTCTCTTCTTAGTGAACTTGGTCTCTCTTTAATCAAATCTAGGCTTTAGTGTGATAATCTTATGGCCATCTTTTGTATAGATCCAATGTCTCATGCTTGCACCAAGCATGTTGAAATTGATATCCATTTTTTAAACACTATGTTGATATCAAAGTTCTTTATATTCATCATATTTCTTTTTCTGATCAACTTGTTGATATTATGACTCAAGTCCTTGCCTTATTATTTTCAATAAGTGCGAGCATAAGTGAGATTGATAATAACACGCGCAAAAGGTTTCATATTTTTTTATATGTATCTCAACAAGTTTTAGTTTTAGTTTTGATTTTATTTTATTTTATCTTGTTCATAATTCTAATCTATCATGTATGCTGAATTCATCTACATATTTCTGCAACCTCATCATAAGATACGCAAGCAAAGAATTCACAATTTACACACTTTAATCTCTTCTGTTTCTAAGATGTGGATTTGCTCTAGTTTTTGTCCAAGTAGTCTTCAGTAGTTTCTTCATGCTCCATGTTAAATACTAGGTCTTAATCGCCGAAAGTAATTGCGTTATACCATATCATTTCATTTGTTCTTTTATAAAGAATTGAAATTGTCTAAGCGTCGTAAACGCAACCACAATTGATTCTTTTGGAGCATAAAACCTTCCATTAAATCAATCAATGTAAAATATCCCCATCTTGTCTCCTGTCAACGTGCAAGCCTACGTTCAGGAATTAACTTGAGATTTCATCCTGTAGATGAAAAAGCCTATCTTCTGATCCACCCCAGATACAATTTCGAGTTCACAAGCAAGGAAAGCTAGAATATTTTTCCAACATTTGATCGTTTTGTTCCAGGAGGTTCAAAAGTTAACATTGAAATTGATTATCTCTTGTTGGCACTTCCTTATATTGAGTGAAGCTTTACATGGATCCCATGATAAAAGCCATAAACAACACAAGATGAGTTCCAAGCAAGCTAGAGTCCCGCCAGATCGGGTAACTGTGGCAGCTTGAAGATTAAGCACTTCGAGAATTTGACAGGGGCTTCCGATGAATGAACCGTGTCATGATGAGAATTACTCGCTTAATCAGTGAACAGTATGAGAGGACATCGATTAGGCTCCTTGACATCTATTTACGTATTAAATTTGTCTAAGATTAGGGTCATTGCATTAAGTTAAATTCTATCATCTTTGTTTTATGATGTCAAATCAGGTGAAAACAATTGCAGCCCAACATTATCACTAGGGACTCATCCTAATGACTTGCTTAAAACAGGCAACAACATTATCTGCATTAATCATGAGAGTAGTTTTTCATAACCCATTTGCCTCCTGATAGAGAGAGGTATTTTGGAGCCTTCACTTCAATCTCAGCATCTTTGAAATAGGCAAAGTTTAGCATACCAAGGCATATTATACTGATTAAAATATCACTTTGTGTTTATGATTTCGATAAGTTTTAACTTCATTATACGGGTTTGAAATGTTATATACAGTGGAAGTATATGCATAAACTTTCTATAAGTTGGAGTTGATGTCTCAAAAACACTAATTTATAAATTATTATGCGTACTCAAAACTTATTTAATTCACGTCTTAAAAACAAAAACAACTGCCAGATCCTGTTATAAAATGAAAAGAACAAAAGAGCCAATCAAAAGCCTTCATCCCTAAAAGCCGATGTCCAGGACGCAAGCACAGTTGGAAGTAGAGCAAGTGGACCTCAAATCATTGATTAACTCAGCATCAACGAGCGGATGTGAGAAAACTAACAAAAGGCCGTACGATCTACATGTCTTTTCATATATAAGAGTATCCTACGCAAGCGAGAGAGAGAAAAAACTTTATCCCTATTTTTTTTTTCCATTTTACATTAATCTTCATTGTTGATTATCTGTATATGTAAATCATCAACTAATTACATTAATAATAATAATAATAATAATAAAAGAATACCCTAATTCAAGAACAAGTTTAAGTTCAATTTTAAGTCATTTTCAATTAGCTTAAAATTCAGGCCAACGATATCCAGGACAAGAAGAACACTTGATTCATATATTTTTATAAAGAATAAAATAAACTTATTTTTATCTTTGTAAAGAATAAAATAAGACAAAATAAAATTCATTCTTGACTTTCATCTAGAGCACAATGAAGTAAAATAAGCTCAGCTCATTCTTAATACTCATAAATAACAAAATGAAGCAAATCTTCTAAATTTTCTTTTTTTTTACATTTTTCATTTGATTTTTAGTTATTCTCTTAATCTTAATGTTAAAATAATGCAACTTATTAAATTCTTTAATTATATCATAACGAGAGATTTTATGTAGTATCTTTAATAATAAAAATATTCTTTTAAAGAATTACATATTTATATATTGTTAATTTATTAGGGCCTTTTTTATTTATCCAGAGCCTATATAAAACATTAAGAACGTTAATACTTTTTTGGCAGGTGTTATCTTTTGGAAATGAAAGATAACAATCGTTTTGCCCGTCTTCTTCTAAAGGGTGCAAGTTTTGTCATGTCCTCGTGCATGTTTTTGTCTTGTTAACTTGTTATTCTTCTGCCTCGCTTGTCGCTGGGTGCTTTTGTTTGCTTTGATCATGAAACTTGCATTTCAACAGTTGTCTATTCACGAGAAAGAAGACTCTGAACTTGTGATTAAGGGGTCGGATATTGAAGGGGGTTGTATCGATTATAATCTGAGTTTGTTAGGTCGATTTTTGGGCGAACGTAATATCAACTTTGAAGCCATGGAGAGGACGCTTTTCAATATCCGGCGACCTATTAAAGGCTGTTCGATCAAACCATTCGGGGGAGATGGTTTATACCTTTTCCAGTTCTTTCATGTGGTTGATCTCCGGAGAATGTTGGTCGGAGGTCCATGGAGTTTTAATAATTATATTCTGTTGGTTCACCAGATGAGAGAATGTGAGATTCTGGCTGAGGTAGAGTTTCGGTTTGCAGATTTCTGGGTATGAGTGCACGATCTTCCGCCTGGGTTTGCTTCGGAATCTTTAGCAATCAACTTGGGCAACATTATGGGTTCATTCCTTGAATATGATACGGGAAATAGGCGAAATTCTATTTTCCAGTATTTGCATTTCCGTGCTCGCATAAACATAGGTGAACCGCTTATGAGGACCAAGCGTATACGTAAGGAGGGGGTGAATTCTTTGATGTTTCTTTTAGCTATGAAAGAATCCCTCTCATATGTTACTTGTGTGGCATTGTTGGGCACAGTGAGTCTAGCTGTGTCAAGCTTACGGAGTTGCCGGAGGAGGACCTCAGAAGGAAGTGGCCGGAGGAGATTCGTTCGGAGGTTCGTGATCAGCTTAGATTACGCCCGAATCAGTGGAGTCGTGATCCCGCTTATCCCGCGCAGGTTGAGAATAGGATCGTAAATAAAGGGATTCACCATCCGATCACGACTAAATCGAAGCATAACAGAATAATGATGGCTCTCAGTTTAGGAAATTCCAATTTGAGACAGTTGTTGGCCCATCCACATCTGTCACCCGGGTAGTTGACCAGGTAATGATTGGCGCTGACTCGGAGCTTGAGGCTATCCAAAAAGGAAAAGAATATGACGTCATGGTTATTGATGAAGTGAAAAAGCGTCCCCGTGACTGTTCCTACGTTGGTCCTGATCTTGTTGAGCTGAAAGGTGGTAGCTACTCAGCTTCTTCAAATGTAACATCCAGTGCTACTGAGATAATAACGGCCGGTCTTGCCCAAGAGACCCGCCGATCGCCATGAATTGCATAGCTTGGAATTGTCGTGGCTTGGGCAACCCTCGTGCAGTGAACGCGCTGAAAGACATTGTTAATGTCAATAAGCCTTACTTACTTTTTCTTAGTGAAACTCTTGTTAATTCACGTAGGATGGAAGCTTTACGTTTATTACTGAAATTTGATTGTTGTTTTTCGGTTGATCGGAATGATCGTAGTGGGGGGCTGGCACTCCTATGGAATAATACTAGTAATGCTAATATTCTGGGTTTTTCGAGTAACCATATTGATGTGGAAATTGTTCAGACTAATGAGTTTAGATGGAGGTTCACTGGCTTTTATGGCTTCCCGGAATCTCATAGGAAACGGAGTAGCTGGGAACTTCTAAAGGCTCTTTCTCGTCGCTATATGTTACCTTGGGTATGCATGGGCGATTTTAATAATCTTCTCTCGGTTAATGACAAATGTGGTGGCCGGGATTATCCTATTTCGCTCATGGAGGGATTTCGCTCTTGTATTGCCGATTGTCAGTTAATTGAAGTCCCTCTTGTGGGTTTTGGCTTCACCTGGGAGCGGGGCAGGGGGTCGGATTCACTGGTGTTGGAAAGACTGGATAGGGCTTTTGTCACTGCGAAGTGGATTAATTATTTTACCTTTCATAAGCTCTTTAATTTGGTCAGTTCTTATTCCGACCATAACCCAATTAAACTCTTCGCTAGTGTTGTGCTCCCGGCTAAAAGGGTCCACCGGTTTAAGTTTGAAAACACATGGTTGCTTGATAATGGTTTTCGGGATGTGGTATCTGGTGCTTGGTCTCAGGATAGGACTATCGGGGTATTAGACAAGATTACTGCCTGTAGTGCGGCTCTAATTGCATGGCAGAACTCTCAGGATCACAATTTTAAATCTTGGATTGCTTTTTTAAAGAAACGAATTGATGCTGCTCGTCAAGCTAATGTGGAGGATATGCTTGTAGTGAGGCTTAAAAAAGAACTCTCGACCCTTCTTGCTCAAGAGGCCATTTACTGGCAACAGAGGTCTAAGATCTTCTGGCTTAAGTATGGGGAAGCAAACTCTAAATTTTTTCATGCTCAGGCTTCACGAAGAAAGCGGGTTAACAATATTGAGTTATTGGAGGACGACTGTGGAAATCCTGTGTCGGATATGGATTCTATGTGTTCAATTGTGTTGAATTATTTCAATGGTCTTTTCGAAGCTTCCTCATCTGCGTTGGATACAAATGCGTTTGATTGTATTCTACCGGTGGTATCGGCACTTGATAATTCTTCTCTGGTGGCCCCATTTACTATGGACGAATTTAAATCAGCCATCTTTGATATGCACCCCGACAAAGCGCCCGACCCTAATGGTATGAATCCTGCGTTCTTCCAGAAATGCTGGGATACAGTTGGAGCTGATATTCTCTCTCAGAGCTGCAAATGGTTGGAGAGCGGTGTATTTCCTGACACTCTCAACAATACTACTGTTGTCCTCATTCTGAAGAAAGACAAGCCTAATAGAATGTCGGATTTAAGGCCTATCGCTCTCTGCAATGTGATTTATAAAATCATAGCCAAGGTTCTTGCTAACAGATTTAAGGTCCTTCTTCCTCGGATTATCTCCCCCTTGCAGTCAGCGTTTGTCCCAGGACGTTTAATATATGATAATATCATGGTTGCCTTCGAGATTGTACACTATATGAAGAATAAAGGGAGGGGTGAGAATGGTGATGTCGCGTTTAAGATAGATATCAGCAAGGCATGTGATAGAGTCGACTGGGGTTTTTTGGAATTTATCCTTAAAAAACTGGGCTTTGATGCTAGGTGGGTTAAATGGATCATGATGTGCGTCTCTACAGTTCAATACTCGGTGGTGTTTAATGGTCAAACCGTAGGTCCTAAATCCCCTCATCGTGGGCTTAGACAGGGAGATCATCTTAGTCCCTATCTGTTCATTTTATGCGCGGAAGGATTGTCTGCTCTCCTGCGGACGACGGAGGCTCGCGGCGATATTCATGGTATTACTATTTGCAGAGGAGCGCCTAGTGTTTCACACCTATTTTTTGCTGATGATAGCTTTTTCTTCTTTAAAGCCTCGTCGACGGAGTGTTATAATATTAAACGGATTCTTGCCACGTATGAGAGAGCATCGGGTCAAGCTATTATCTTACAAAAGTCGGGGATTATGTTTAGCTCTAATACGAGGGAGGAGGTTAAGCAGGCGGCGATGCTGATTTTGGGGGTTTCGAATCCGATTGACCATGGGAGATATTTGGGTCTTCCTTCGCTAATCGGGAGAAACAAAAAGCAAATCTTTGCTTTTCTGAAGGATCGACTTAGCAAACGCATCCACAGCTGGAAAAATCGTCTACTTTCTAAGCCGGGTAAGGAGGTCGTTCTTAAGACTATCGCTCAAGCTCTCCCTACGTTCTGTATGAGTGTTTTCCTCATCCCTCAAGATATCTATGACGATTTACATAATATGATGAATGCCTACTGGTGGGGCTCTTCCTCAGGTAATCGATCTAAACTCCATTGGGCCAAATGGGAAAGGCTATGCACTCCGAAGAAGATGGGCGGTATGGGTTTTCGGGATTTATACTGTTTTAATCTTGCAATGCTTTGTAAACAGGGTTGGAAATTCTTTACTCAACCGACTTCGCTGGCGAGTAGGCTGTTTAAGGAAATTTATTAACAGCATGTTTCTACATGCTCGAGAAGGCCGAAACGCTAGTTTCATTTGGAAGAGCATTCTCTCAGCTGAACAGTTGCTGGTTAAAGGAGCTCGTTGGAGGGTGGGCGATGGTCACTCAATCTCGGTTTTTAATGACCCCTGGTTGAATTGCGATGAGGGATTTTTAACCGGCATGGAGAATTTGAGGGTTAGTGCTCTCTTCAATTTGGACAGTTCGGGATGGGAATACTCTTTTGTCAATGGCATCTTGACTCCGGATGATGCTCTCCAGGTTTTCGAAATCCCTATTTCACAGTCTTTGCCCCCTGATCGCTTCTGCTGGCATTTTACTAGGGATGAGTCATATAATGTTAAATCTGGGTATAGGATTGCTACAGGTCAGTTTTCATCTATCCCGTCTTATATGTTCGAGGGTCACTGGAATTCTTTTTGGAATGCTCCTATTCCTCCGAAAGTAAAGGATTTTGTGTGGAGATTATTGCGTGATTTTGTGCCTTGCAAACAAAGATTGTTAGCTAGGGGTGTTCCCCTTGATGCTTCTTGCAACAGATGTGGCCTGCTTGAATCTATGGATCACATTCTGCTCACTTGCCCCTTTGCTCAACGAGTCTGGAATATTGCAGGCATCACGTTACATGGTGATGACATTAAATGTTGTCTCTCTTCAGTATTAATTGGTAAGAACTCTGTTTTGGGCCATCGAATTTCTGTGATTTGTTGGAGCCTTTGGTTCCACCGCAACCTGCTGTGTTGGGAACAGAAGGATACTCATCCATCTGTTATTGTATCCTTTGCTGATGAGTTTTTTACGAATTGGAAGGAGGCAAGCTGTGCTTTTGGTCGGATGAATTTTAACGGTATTACTATTTCTTGTTGTCGAACTTGGAGCAAACCTGAGGAGGGTTGATTGAAATGTAATGTTGATGCCTCTGTTTCGTTAGGAGATCGTAGTTCGGGTTTCGGGGTTGTCCTCCGGGATGGTCATGGTCGGTTTGTTAAGGCTTTATCGGGTCACATCCCTGATTGTGTGGATGCTTATCTGGCTGAAGTAATTTCCATCAAAGAAGCTCTATCTTGACTTAAGGACCAGCGCCTGGATAAGGTTATCATTGAATCGGATTGTTTAGAAGCTATCAATCATCTAAATCGATCTTCTTCTAGTTTGTTAGAGGTTGGGACTGTGTTGGATGATTGTCTTACTGTTAAGAATAATTTCCATTCTTTGTCCTTCCGTTGGACTTCACGGAATGCTAATAAGGGTGCTCATATGTTAGCTAGGGTGGCTTTGTTACATGCATAACGATTTGTGTGGGATTCTGTCCCAAGTGACATTGTTTCTGTTCTTTATCATGATTGTCTGTCGCTTGCCATCAATCCAGAAGAGGCTATAGGCTCAGGTGTTATGGGGTAAAGCCTATTGGCTTTGGGTTTAGGTGCTTCTTCTGTCTTGATATTCTTGCTTTCTTACATATAATATGTTTGTTTTTCCCTTAAAAAAAAAAGAAACGAATTATTTGAAAATTGTTTTTTTTTTTTCGGAGGAGCGAATGAACCTATCGAAAATAATAAAGAAAACCCGATTAAATGAGGATGTTAACTATTGTTTGGAAGAGATCGGAATGTAGGCACTTCCACTCAACTACTGCACCTCCATTTTTGACAAGTTCCCACTCTCAATGAACTGAGTTTGTTTTAAGACACATCATCCCGTTTTTCTGTTTAGATTTTTCCTATTGATCTGTCTTGAAAGTGCTTTCCAGCTCATGATTCGCGAAATCAACCTTGCTTTAATTACTTTAGCTATATATGGTTCATATCAATACGCAACAGGATAAGCATTAGGAAGCACTCGCCCGAAGTCTACGGGTTATTTACCTTGATTATTTTTGTTCAGAACGAAAAAAAAATCACAGAAAAATATAAATTTTCCTACCAAGTCTAATTAGTGTGTCACTCTACATAATGCTAAATAAAACAAGTTAAACTTTAAATATTTTGCAAATTTTTCATATAAATTATGTACCTAGATGGCAACATATCACATATCATGTTTTATTTTATCCATATTTTAAATGTTGCCTCGTTTATTTTCTAAAAAATATCACAATCCAAAAAGGTCTATCGTTACTAACTGCAACATTTATGAACAGATAATTGGTCGGTTCTAAATGGCCGATGGAATTTAGATCAAATCGGTGATGCTTTCGTGGATACAAATCGTCATGTCAAAATGTATCTAGTTCAACATCATCAGTCACAACTCATTCCTTGGGGAAATCGAAACCGAATAAGATCGACAAATCAAAATAGCTTACTTCTGAAACAATATGCAAGAGCAATGTTAAGAATGAAATTACATTTCAAAGCCTTAAGGACAGGTCAAGCTGGCTCAATTCTTCTTGAACACTTTCAGGTCGATATCCCATTGACCAAGGGCCCAATCTATCTTCTCTAGAACTGTAATTCAATTGTCTTCTACCATAGCTCATTTCACCAACAAACCTACTGGCATGTGCATTCGGCTCTAACCCTACTAGGGCATGCTGATGATGACCACTACGAGCATGGCTTGATGAGCTTGCTGTGCTGGATGATCCTGATCGAGGGCTTGATGCACCGTGAGATCGCACAGTCGAACTTAGCTCACGACTTTTCTTGGCTAAGGTTCTTTCAAGTTTGTGAGCATTTTGATGACCGCCTAGAGCTTGGGAGCTATAGAACTTTCTTTGACAATAGTTGCATGAGAAAGTCCGAGGCTCTACTGGACTATGAGGTGATGAGGAAGAAGAAGATGATAGCTCAAGAACAAGCTCTAAGTTTAGCTGATTGCTTGGTAGGCTTAGATGTAGAGATGTATTGGGTTGAAAATCCATGACCCAGAAGCAAACTGTATGAAAAGCGGCTTATGTTTGTTGCTCAGAGATTGAGAGCAGGCCTTGTGAGAAGTTCGTTTGAACCTTGATATAAATAAAACTGTAGGGTATTGGGAACACACACAGGATCAGAAGAGAAGATAATAGATATAAGGAAGAAGAAGATTCATCCTTTATTAGTAGGCGCAATGATTCACTGTTTCTGCAGCTACATATAGTTAATGAGAAAAGATGGCATCGTTGTTGTTTCTGTATGCGTGTTAAAGAGGAAGAGAGAGAGAGAGAGAGAGCGAGAGACATGTAGCTGCAAAAATCAGTGGGTAATCGAAGGGCTGTCGCCTTCATTAATGGCAGAATTGTAATCCTTTGTCGGTCCAAGAAAAAAAAATTCCCATACGCCATTTCACTTCTATGTAATCCCGAAGACAACTTTTAATTATTAAATTAAAGACCCTTTATCATTTCGACTTAAACAAAGGCTTTTCTTTCTTTCCCTCGTATCACCAATCATGCACTTAATTCAAGTTGCCAATACAAGAAGTCTATTATTGAACATAAACAAGCTACGCTTGACTTGCAATATGAAAGTGGATGTATTATTGTAAGTAAATTTATGTCATCTCTTTTTCATTGGACATTGATCATTAGATAATTAACTTAATCCCAAGTAGCAGTCCCTCTACTTCTAGCTGTATTGCTTCCTAGAAGTACATAAGGTTGGGTGGTTTGACCAGACATTACAATCGAAGAGATTTCTGATCAGTAACAAGCTTGCCCAAGTACTAATGTATCAAATCTGATTTTCCAACATAAAATCTGCTTCAAGATTGCTCCAAATGTTTATGCATGAATATACAATTTTTACTATATTTTAATGCACTATCATGTGATTAGTAAATGAAGCACTGCTTATTTCCTTTCTTTTACTCATAAGATTCATGGATTAATATTATTAATTTTGAGAATTTAAGTTAAATCCTATTGAATTATCATCAGTATTCTTTAATTGATAGAAAAATAAATGATAAAATATGAGGAAAAGTTCAAGACCTCCTCTCTTTATCAATAATTTAAGTGAAAGAAAAACATTATCATTGAGAACTTAAGTGAGGTTCATTAACTTTTGAAGTACCCTAATTACAAGTTAAAGATCAATTGCTAGATAGCTTATGTGTATAGATTTTATTTTGACCACTGACTTGAGGCTATTGAATATTAAGGAGAACAGCATGTTAATTTAATAAACAAACTTATTCACATGGCATGTTTCATACATTCATTTGAACCTGATCTCTCACTTTGTTACATATTTATGTTGTTTGTAGATTGCATCATCAAAGCATATACCAAGATGTAATTTAATCGGAAGACTGAAATAGATCGATGGTGCCATTATTAGATGCCAAAGGTTCCTTGTTAAGACGTTGTAACGAAACACTAAGAAAAGACACCATATATAGTTCTTCTTGTGGTTACTGGCACCTTAACTTCGATACGTTTAGTCAGTTTTAGAAGAGCAAACAATGGAGGAAAATGTCTTGGAACTTGTTGATACTATAGAACACAGATGAATTCCATCTTCCACTGTGCCCTTACGGATTCTTATATACCTTGTTCTGACCATTTAACATCACATCCTTCGTAGGAATCTCCCTATCACTTTCTAGCTATTGACATTAGTAACCGAGACAAGCACATGGGTGATGGAATTTAAATAACTGTAAGGAAGAAGTCAAGTAAAATCCAGTATGTGCTCCGAAGCAACCACTATTTTAATATCCACTAATTGTGGATAAACCACATCAGGCCATTAAGGTAATGGTTCTAAAGATATTAGAGACGATGATTGAGGGATCAAAATCTTGCAGGTCGGCTATGATTGCGCTGATTCGTGTCTGTTAATCTCAGACACTACACAAACCGAGAAATTGCCTAGTGTCCGCACCTGCAGTGAGTCAATTAGTGATGGAGATTCCAATCTAGGAACATTAATTCCTTGGCAACAATCATTTCAAAGTAAATGGAATGCGTCCCCTTTGTACTTTAGCTACAACCCTCCAACAGTGGATGTGTGGACATTGAGCTCTTGGCTCGTATATGCAATCATTCTTCACCTTCATGCTCCGGACTTATCGGTGCATTTTCTAAGTTATTTCTCTATGTAAACATGTCGGACACAACAAGCCTATACAATAAGAAAAGAAGAATAGAGAGAAAGACAGAGAGTCACATGGGAAAAAGTGAAAGGTTTTAGTAGGTGATGAGACGGTGGTCAGTGAAGCTGTGCCATCTGCTAGATAGTAAGGATATATCCAAAGAAGGAAATTGATGTGGCGAAATGATAGTGGACATGTTTGTATCTGTCGGTTTTGTGAACATTTAATGGGTCATGGAGGAGCTTGTGCCTCTCTTTTCTCTGCGCACACGTGGATAGTGACTTTCACTGTGCTTTGCTCATCAACCTGCACCTCCTCTGATCCCTTTTTTATCTGCTTCTTCTCTGCATCTCCACTGATTTTTGTTAGTTCCTCACAGATTACTGTAACATGGTTGTGAAATTAAGTAATGAGTCCCTGTGAGATGGATACCTATCAACTACCATCATATATACATCAACAATTGAAGTGGGTGTGTTAAGGTTTTGATGTTGAAGCTGAGTCATTTGGATTTTTCCTTATAGTGCTCTTGGGCTGCATACCATGAACTCTCGTTCCAGGTGGATGCAAAGCTATCTAGCTAGAGGAGGGTCCATTACTGAAACCCAACTTTTTTTTCAAGCACTTTTTCAGCTTTTAGGTTCAAAATTTTGAACTTTTGGATCCATTTGCCAGAATTATTGGTTTGGTGTCTAAGGGGGAAAGAAGAGGGTACCAAGAATTTATCTAAATTTGACACTATAACTACCAGTCACGGCCATCAATCTTCAGCTTGTTTAGAATGCATGGCGCATGCAGGGATAACTTTAAATCATGATTCGCCATGGATCTCACGCATTCTCGTTGGCCCAAAACAAGAAATTATGTGACAAAAATCAAAATGTGCTAGTTCATATAATACGATTTCTTCTTGTTTCTTTTTGAATGAAAACTGATAGGACCAATTCTCTTATCGCAAGTTCAAAGGTAATCAAGTCATTGAATTTTGTCATTTCAATAGCTTTATGGTTCAACAGTTGCATGCATGAATGAAATGTTTGTGTTTTATCACGTATTTGTCTCTATCTCTAACTCAAGATAGATACCATATTTTTTCAGTTCTCTCCCATTAAAATGCGATCTTCCTCTTTTTGCCCTTGGTTGGCATTATCAAGAGAGGGAGGGATTTTTCACGATTAGTGGCAGACAAAAAGATCAAAACAAAAGTTGACCAAGAGATTGACAATTCGAGTATTGGAACCTGATGTGTCACCACTCACTCAGGTTTTCTGTATTAAGTGAGGATCAAAACTCTTTGGTTATAGCAAGTATATCGGTACAACACCTAGTCACTGTAAATTATCTTAACAAACCTTACCTACAATCGCGTTGGCCACAATATTATAATTTAGATGAAACTAAGTGTTTATTTGGATAAGTTTATATTAGTAGAGTTTTTAATAATTGAGCTTTTGTCAATTGAGTTTTTCTTATGAGAATTTTCTAAGAAACTAATTGATTATTTGGTTGTCAATTAAAAAATTTTTAAAAAAGTTTCATATAGTAGACTGTTTGACAACATAAAAATAAAAGACATTTTATTAATTTTAACTAAATTTTATTTTGCAATAAAATTTATTTATGCATATAAATATTATTTAAAGTATATTAAACAATATATAAAATACAACATATTAATTATTATATAATTTTAAACCATATGAAACATAAATGAAAATATATTTAACCAAATCTTTTATATGGATTATAAGATAAGTAAAATAATATCAAAATAAATATTAAAATATATAAAAAGCTAAATAATATTATATAGATCTCAAAATAAATATGAAGATGAGTTTGTGGGTATTATGAAAATTATGTGTAAAAATAAGAATAAAGGGACTAAAACATTCATTAATTGATCTGAAAAATCTAACTGAAAAAGTACTTTTTTGAAAAGCTCTAAATTTCAGCTTCTTACAAATTTGTATTTTGGCTTTTTTGAAAAACTCTAAATTTAAGCTTCTTACAAAACTGTATTTTGGTTGTCAAAAAAGCTATATTTACTAAAAAATTGTTTTTATTTTATTTTATAACCAAATAATCATTTTGTGAAAAAAAAAAGATTTTTGTGATGAGAAAAAAAAAGATTATGGTGATTTATTGCTGGGATCGGGTGATTTATTAACGACAACTAGAACTGCATTGTTTGCATCCACAGAAGCACCACAACTGATCAAACTTGTAAGCATTTTTTAAGACAAGTAGCTATTACTCCTTGGAAACGACAAGTCCGTTGATGATGATGATGATGATGTTGTCGACGACGTTGATGAGAATGAAAAACTAAGAATTCCAATATTCTTTTTCATTGTCCTTGTAGATTTATATTTAAGGACTAACCTTAATGCGGAAATACTGGATCGATTTGCTAATTGCTAATCTTCGTATTACTGTTGGCTACTAGAGTCATCGATTAATCCACGTCCCAAACTCTAAGTCTTTGATGGTTTGTTTTTTGTGATAAAGAAAGAGAGAGTTTTCTCTTTTATTGCAATGAACACACTCCTTTCCACTCCTTGAATTCTCTTTTTATATGAGAATAAACATAACCAATGGAGGTTATGTTATGTGGCTGCTCATTGTGTCCTTTCATGTTATCTAATTGCCAACAACTCCCATTCGGCCACATAAGCCACGAGTTACATCCTCTCTCTAAAATTTCACGTGTCATACTGAGAATGGGATGTGGTACCGTTAAAGAATTAATAGTGTTATATTAAGTCACCATCTAACTAACATAACACTTTCACATAATCATGATACCCCAAATCATCCAAAATATCACCAAACACATACATTGTCCCTTTATGTTCATAGATATATCATATGATTATACACCAAGTATAATCGCTCGAGCTGATATGGTGATGAAGAAAAAAATTCTTCCTTAGACACTCATAATAATCCATCTTAGCTTAACTGCTTTCCTAATGTGCTCCATTGGACTGTATACAACTTAGCCCGTGAAAAAACACACTAAAGTAGCAACACCAAGCCTTGACTTCATATCACAGTTCTAAGTCGAAGGATTTCATTCGATTAGACATTAAAGTCTATGGTATCATACAGTGACAAAAAAAAGGGATTTAACTGTCACTCAACAAGAGGGTCGTTATTTAGCACACACAGTATGAAATGTGTGTCATAGCATAGCTCCCACTAAGTTAGGCATGCCACTCTTTTATGCTATGCAAATCACGAATCTAACTTTACTTAAAAACTAATCCGAGCCACTAGATTAACATACCTAATGCTAATCTTGACACTCAAGATTTGGCGTTAAGGCTTCAATGTAAAATCTTAATCTTTCATATCCGACTCATTAGAGTCTCATCTTAGACTTACTAAGGTGACTATTCAAATATATAAACTTATCATGCATATTTCACAAGTATGAAGATAACACAATATTACATACACTCAATATTAATATTGTGAAGTCTCATCCTACTCGCTACTCAAGCGTTAGGGCGATTGCCTGTATGATAAGGTCAATCAGAAGCCTAATATGTGGTGACATTACAATGTGCCTTATCATGTACTTTACGTATCAATGAACATTTGAAAAACAAACTTTTATTAAAAAAATGTTACAATTGAAAACATGTCCATTATACAACAAGATATAACTCAATGGAACAAACTAAACCTTACGTAAACCTAAACTCATCACATGAGTCTTAAACGAATCTCAAGGAATAAGTTTTGTTAAGGGATCAGATACCATCTTGTTAGTAGGTATATACTTTATGACAACCTTTTTATTTTTTATGGCGTCTCTTAAAAAATGATAACTCTTTTGATATGCTTAGATTTTCTATGAAACTTCAGATCTTTAGCAAACTGTATGGCTGCAGTGTTGTCATATAACATTTCAATAGGATCATTAATTTTAGGAGTAAGATTAAGATCTTGGAGAAAACTTCTCAACCATATTGCCTCCTGAGTGGCAAGACAACAAGCAACGTATTATACTTCCATTGTTGATAATGATATATAGTCTTACTTCTTGCTGTACCAAGATATGGCTCCTCCTCCCAAGGTGAAAATATATCCTGAGATTGACCTAGACTCATCTAGGTCTCCACCCCAATCAGCATCCGAATATCCCCTTAACCTTAAATCCCCGCCTTGATAGCAAAGGACCAGGTCTGAAGTACCACGGAGGTAGTGAAAATTTCTTTTGAATGCTTGCCAATGAGCAGGTCCTGAGTTACTTTGATAACGACTTACCAAACTAACCACAAAGCAAATATCAGGCCGTGTACACAACATAGCATACATTAAGTTTCCTACGGCACTAGCATAGGGAACATTACTCATTTTTTCTTTTTCCTTATCTGTTTTAGGGCATTGATCAAGACTCAAGGTAAGACCCTTTTCAACTGAAATGTCAACGGGTTTGGAATAATGTATTAAAAAATGTTCCAAGATTTTATTAATATATGCTTCTTGACTTAAACAAGAAGCTTCTTGAGACGATTTCTTGTTATTTTCACACATAGGACATACCTAGCTTCACCCATGTCTTTCATATCAAAGACAGAGGGCAACCACTCTTTAGTGGTCTTGAGCATCTCCATATTATTTTTGGCTAGTAATATGCCATCAACATACAAAGTGAGAAACAAAATTCCACTTGTTGTTCTCTTGACATACACACAATGGTATTCTGAAACCATGACTAAGCCAAAAGAAGTAATGACTTCATGGAATCTAAAATACCACGATCTGGAAGATTGTTTAAGACCATATATGGATCTTTTAAGACAACACACTTTGTCTTCTTGACCTTTTGATACAAAACCAATAGGTTGATTCATATTAATCTCTTCCTCAAGGTTACCATTAAAGAAAGCAGTCTTTACATCTATTTGAAACAACTCTAGGTCCAAATGGGCAACCAGAGCCAGAAGTAAGCAAATAGAGGCAAATCTCACCACAGGAGAAAATGTCTCTTCGTAGTCTATACCTTCTATTTGGGTATAGGCTTTCGCTACCAAACGGGTCTTGAATTTGTCGATCGCTCCATCTGCTTTGTTTCCAATGGACTTTCGTTGGAGTGGAAGATCAACTAGTTCCCAAATCTGATTTCTTGTCATTGAGTCCATTTCATCCCTCATGGCATCCATCCACTCTGTGTGGTTAGGTGAATCAATAGCCTCTTGACAAGAGGTTGGTTCGTCGATTTCCAAAGGAGTACAAAGGAAGATTTCCTCTTCAATTTGAAAATATCGTTGAGGAATTCTGCCACGCTCACTTCTTCGAAAACTAGGACTAACATTTGTCTTCCCTAATTTAGGATTTCTCCCCTAGCTCTTGGAGATGTGGGGTCTGGATCATGATGAGAACCACTCCTACTATCCCCTTGAAATGTGAGATTTGGAACATGTAGACCATCTACAGTGTTGGGACCCGATCCGGGAACCGGATCCCAACCGAATAAACGTAACAAATAGAATGAATGACGGAATCAATGGAAACGGAAGCGAAAGGAGACAGAAATTGCGAAATGCGGAAGCGAACAAATCCGAAAGTAGCGAAGCGGAAGCAAAGGCAAGCGGAAGCAAATGCTAATAGAATCAAACGAATGATTCAATCGAATATAATGCGAAATAATCGAATACGGATCACAAAGCGGAACGAATAAGCGAAAGCGGGATCGAATCGAATGCAAATCGAATACGGATAGAAAACAAAGTAAGCAAACAAATCAATTTAAACTGAAACACTTTCCGACATCCGTGCATAAGCAAAGAACAGGAAACAGAATCGCGTTGGGAATTCTAAGACGTTCCAAAATCCGTTATGAAATTTTTTTTCTTTTCTTATTCTCATTCCTTATTCATTTCTTCTCTTACTCAAACACATTTAAAACATAACCAATGCATCCAACACTTTTATCCCAAATCTTATCGAAAATTCGGCAGCATAACGGCTGCCTTTATCCTAACCCAAAAATTCCTGCAAAGGCAGAATACACTTCTATAATCTCAACAGACCTCAGAATCATCGGACACTCCCGTCCGGAATCCCAACACCAGCAGAAACACAAACCTAAAACTAATACTTCCACAATTCTCAAATCAATAAATTTCAGAAACAAAACGGCGTCAGATGTCAGACGGACGCCTAACTCATGAGGGCGAGGCGCCGTCATGGCGAGACGCCCGCCGCTAGGCGGGCGTCGCCTCAGCGAGGCGCCAGATGGGCGCCTCGCCGCCAGGCGAGGCGCCGCCTAGCGAGGCGTCTGGATGCCCGCCTCGCCAGGCGAGCCGTCAGCTAGCGAGGCGCTAAACCTTTTTCTTTTTCTTTTTTTTTTTTCACTCTAAACTCCCAAACTTCATAACTTTTAATCCCGAAGTCCGATTTTGACAAACTTAGTCTCTATAGAAAGCTTGAGAGAAGCTCTAAATCTTCCAAGAAGAACATAAAACTCAATTCAACTCCTACGGGAGTCCATTTTCTGGTCAAAGATACTATTCTCTATACACGCTTGCAAAAATCATAACTTAATTTTCCGAGATCGAAAATTTTCATACTTTATATCGAAATAAAGATCAAAACAAATCCTTCAATTTCCATGAAGAACATCAAAGCTCAATTAACCTCTAACTAGGTTAATTTCTCAGTCAAAGTTCTAACCAATATAAAAGTCAAACCCGATCAAACATAAACTTTGACTGATCATAACTTTCACTCCCGATATCGAAAAATTACAAACTTTATGTCCACAAAAATCTTTTAACATAACCTACAAGTTTCCAGAAGATCATTTTATCAAATTTTGCCTCAAACAAAAGTCAACCTTCAAAGGCCAGAAAGTCAACTATTACACAATTTTTCATATTTTCATACTTTCTCTCTTTATTTCATGATCTTCAACTTAATTTCAATCAACTCATCCACTTGATCATAGTCAAATTGTCACTCAAGGTTCGGGGTCCAACATTTCTCCCCCTCTTAAAAGAATTTCGTCCTCGAAATTCATATTTACTTAACTCCAAGTAACTCATTCTTGCATAAATTTCTTTCTAAACAATGATCATCAAGCACTTTCTTACTAATTTCTTTCCACAACTCATAATCAATTACCTTTTCATCAAATTTTTTTTACTCTTCATACATATTCTCAATCTCTTCAAAATTTTCACTTCCTTAAATCATATATCACTCATATCATATCAAAACACTATATCTATAACTCATTATTTCTTCATATATGGGCACAAATTAATGGTCCATTTCTTAAAGAATCCTAATATGGTTCAATCATCATTATGTCATCATTCTTTCATCTATATCAATTCATCACAATTTATCAAGAAATTCTAATCTTAAGTTCCTCAACACACTCCGAAAATCGGTCATATTCTTAACACCCAAATCAAACCAATCACTTGAATTCATCAAATAGTCATGCACATCAATTTCACATTCCTAAAGACAATCATATTTCTTTCATCAAAATCAAATAATCACCTAGCACACTCTCACAAATTCACTCTTATATTTACAAACTCGTATCAATTCCTTATTCATACTCATACGCCCAAGTAAGATCATATTACTGGGCTTTGATACCATCTATGTTGGGACCCGATCCGGGAACCGGATCCCAACCGAATAAACGTAACAAATAGAACGAATGACGGAATCAATGGAAACGGAAGCGAAAGGAGACAGAAATTGCGAAATGCGGAAGCGAACAAATCCGAAAGTAGCGAAGCGGAAGCAAAGGCAAGCGGAAGCAAATGCTAATAGAATCAAACGAACAGATTCAATCGAATATAGCGAAGCGAAATAATCGAATACGGATCACAAAGCGGAACGAATAAGCGAAAGCGGGATCGAATCGAATGCAAATCGAATACGGATAGAAAACAAAGTAAGCAAACAAATCAATTTAAACTGAAACACTTTCCGACATCCGTGCATAAGCAAAGAACAGGAAACAGAATCGCGTTGGGAATTCTAAGACGTTCCAAAATCCGTTATGAATTTTTTTTCTTTTCTTATTCTCATTCCTTATTCATTTCTTCTCTTACTCAAACACATTTAAAACATAACCAATGCATCCAACACTTTTATCCCAAATCTTATCGAAAATTCGGCAAAGATAACTACCGCTTTATCCTAACCAAAAATTCTGCAAAGCGCGTAATACACTTCTATAATCTCAACAGACCTCGTAATCATCGGACACTCCCGTCCGAATCCCAACACCAGCAGAAACACAAACCTAAAACTAATACTTCCACAATTCTCAAATCAATAAATTTCGAAACAAAACGGCGTCAGATGCAGACGGACGCCTCAACTCATGAGGGCGAGGCGCCGCCATGAGGCGAGACGCCGCTGCGCTAGGCGAGGCGTCGCCTAGCGAGGCGCCAGATGGGCGCCTCGCCTCGCCAGGCGTAGGCGTCGCCTAGCGAGGCGCCAGATGGGCCCTCGCCAGGCGAGCCGTCGCCCAATGGAGGCGCTAAACCTTTTTCTTTTTTTTTTTTTCACTCTAAACTCCCAAACTTCATAACTTTTAATCCCGAAGTCCGAAAGCTTGAGAGAAGCTCTAAATCTTCCAAGAAGAACATAAAACTCAATTCAACTCCTACGGGAGTCCATTTTCTGGTCAAAGATACTATTCTCTATACACGCTTGCAAAAATCATAACTTAATTTTCCGAGATCGAAAATTTTCATACTTTATATCGAAATAAAGATCAAAACAAATCCTTCAATTTCCATGAAGAACATCAAAGCTCAATTAACCTCTAACTAGGTTAATTTCTCAGTCAAAGTTCTAACCAATATAAAAGTCAAACCCGATCAAACATAAACTTTGACTGATCATAACTTTCACTCCCGATATCGAAAAATTACAAACTTTATGTCCACAAAAATCTTTTAACATAACCTACAAATTTCCAGAAGATCATTTTATCAAATTTTGCCTCAAACAAAAGTCAACCTTCAAAGGCCAGAAAGTCAACTATTACACAATTTTTCATATTTTCATACTTTCTCTCTTTATTTCATGATCTTCAACTTAATTTCAATCAACTCATCCACTTGATCATAGTCAAATTGTCACTCAAGGTTCGGGGTCCAACATACAGGGTCGTGGTTTAGAGATGGAAGACGAACCTCATTCTTGTTTTGGTTCTCTTCGGCGGGGAAAATCTCGATGACTTGATGAGTAACTAAATTCTCCCCCTCACCGAGAGTATTCGATTGTAACTGATACAAATCTAGGTCATTTTTTATTTCACCTATGCTTGGGAACTCATCCTCAAGAAACTCCACATTGCGGGAAGCAATTTTTGTCATGCCACCATTCGGGTGCTCACCATACGTAACATTCCCTTTAGAATGTTCAGGGTATCTTATAAACACCATTTTAGTGGCTCTTAGACTAAGTTTCTCATGTTTTTGAGTTGGGTTGTGTACATAACCAGCCGAACTCCATAGGCACAAATGATCTAAAAAGGGCTTTCTTCCAGTCCATAACTCATATGGAGTGGCGGGTACACTTTGACTTGGCACACGGTTAAGAATATAAGTTGCCGTGAGTAACGCATCTCCCAAAAAACTAATTAGAAGATGAGTGTGTGCCATCATTGACCTGACCATGTCAAGCAATGTTCGATTCCTACGCTCTGCAACAGAGTTTGTTGTGGAGTTCGAGGAATCGTTAGTTGTCTTATTATACCCTTTTTCTCACAAAATTCTTTGAACATATCAGATAGATATTCTCGACCACGATCAGTCCGAAGAGTTTTAACTCTTCTTTCCAATTGTGTCTCAACATCAGTTACAAAACATTTAAACACATCAAGCGCTTCATAACAATGAGCGAAAAGATACACATATTCATAGTGAGAATAGTCATCAATTAAAGTGAGAAAATATATAGCCCCATGACGTGCCTTAATATTCATGGGCCCGCAAATATCAGAGTGAATAAGCTCTAAAGGTTTAGACACCTTTGAAGCCTTACCAAAAGGTTTCGAGGTTGCCTTACCAGCTAAACATGACTCGCATCTAGGCAACTTAACCTTAGTGAGTTGGTCTAAAAGACCTTCTTTAGCTAGCCCACTCAATCGATCTTGGCTAATGTGACCAAGTCGAGCATGCCATTTAATAGATTCAGAATCAGGATCAAAATATGAAACATAAACAGAATACGAATTATCATAACAAGCATCCAAATCAAGAATTACAAAATCGTTTTTCAATGTAGCATGGCCAAAAATATTGCCATTATATATAATATCCAATCCATAATGATTAGAACTAAAAACGAATCCTGATTTCATTAAAGTTACAAGAGACACAAGGCAACATCGCACCATGGGTGCATAGAGAGCATCATGGAGGAGCAAAGTATGCCCTCTACGTAACTTGAGTTGATATGTCCATATTCCTAAGACATCTTCGTCACTACCATTTCCTAACACGACAGTTTGTGAACCCACCGGATATCGATGAAAGTCCACATAACCAGCTCGATCCTGAACTATGTGCTTGCTTGCTCCCGTATCTACAATCCAATTAGGAAGAGAATTAGCAACTAATGCATAAGAACAAACATATAAATCAGGAGTTATGGATAAGAAAGGTACCTTCTTAGGTTTAGGACAATCCCGATCAAAATGACCTTTCTTTCCACAATTATAGCACTTCACACGTGCCATATTTTTCTCTCCTTGGCCCTTAGCCTTGTGCTTCTTAACAATATGACTTTTTGGTCCATTGCTTTGAGGAGGTCGAAAACCTTTTCTTTTACCTCGTTTGACATTGTTGCCCTTTGATCCTTTGCCTTTAGCAACAAGAGCCACATTGGAGGAGTTAGATGCTTTTAAGCGATCCTCCTCTATTTCGAGATGCCTAGTAATTTCTGAAAGAGTTTTGACATTTTCATTATGTGTTAAAACAAGTTTCACATTCTTCCAGTACTCAGTATGATCTGAAAGAACCCGAATCACATTCAGGACTTGCTTCTCTTCAGAGATAGCCCAGTCAGCTGCCTTAAGATCACGAACCATTACACTCATGGTTCATAAATGTTCTCGTATTGATCTCGTAGTTCATCCACTTGAGGTGCAAAGCACGAAGCCTTGTAGCAGATGTTTGACCAAAATTGATCTTAAGTTTGTTCCACATATCTTTAGCTGTGAGACAATCCTCAAATTCTCCAATTAGATCATCATGCATGAAATACAACATAGTATAACATGTCTTACGATCCTTTTTAGACCAATCTGCATAAGCTTTTAAGGATGCTTGATATTGCTCACTAGCAGTATCACTATCATTTCCATCTTTGTCCTTGACTAAAGGCGCAGTCATTATTATGTTCAAATATTCGAGCAATTATCGTTCATTTAGAAGATACTGAATCTTCTTTTGCCACATATCATAATTGGACCCATCTAATTTTTCAGTGGTGGACAAATTACCGATCATGATTTTAGTTGCCATATCTACAAGTATATATAAACATGATATGGGGCACATATTTGAATAATTAAATTGTAAAAAATATCATCATTCATATCATAAGATCGAAAATTTCACTAAGCTCATAAGCATCACTTATGACATAAATAAGAATTTTTTTAATTAATTATTCACATAAAATGTATTAAAAATATATTTTATATATTAAACCAATTAACATAACTGATTCTTATAAAAACATATTAACATTTTTATTTTAATTTTACATAAAACAAATTTATATAACTCATACAAAAATAAATTATTAATTTCTATAATTTAATTAACCTATTTTAATTTGACATATCACAAAGATGTCAAAAAAACTTATATGTAAAACTAATTTACAATAAAAACTTCATGCATATAAAACAAAATTTACATATAAAATTATATAAAACTCATTTATATAATATTATATTAAATATAAAACAAAATTGTCCATAAAACATATTTATGGAATATTTTCAATAAAACACATTCAAGCGGTTTATCAATATAAATTCACGCATGCTTACGATAAACTCAAGCATGTTTCAATTTTATGCACAAATATAACAAGCAAAACGATATTTGCATGTTTCAGTTTTAATTGTGTATGAACATTTAGTATTCATGAACACCCGTTCATGCACAAATCGTTTGAAACAAAAATTTTTTCAAACACCTGCATTAAAGTTCTGTAAAAATATTTAACGCATTAAATGTATTTGTACAAAGGTTGCACATGCATTTGATATTAATGCACAAACCATTTAATGCACACTTTCATCTCCATTCAAACACGAAAATCAAGAAAGCCTTTTGTTCCTCATATAGCCTTAACCGATGGTCTCTTTCTTTAAGCAAATACAAGTTCTCTTAAATGCACACTGTGTATATCTTGACAAAATCAAGGATTTGTTTGCAATGTTCATACCCGTAAACAACATTTAAAAAAATTTCTTTCGGAAAAAACAATTTCAACGCAAACCTATGAGAACATATGAACGTAGCAAAATACGCAAATAAACGATAAATGTAAAACCTAGTTTTGATACTAATGTAGATTTAAATTTAAGGACTAACCTTAAAGCGAAAATATTGGATCGATTTGTTAATTGCTAATCTTCGTATTACGGTTGGCTACTAAAGTCACCAATTAATTCACGTCCCAAACTCTAAGTCTTTGATGATTTGTTTTTCGTGAGAAAGAATGAGAGAGTTTTCTCGTTTATTGCAATGAACACAGTCCTTTCCACTCCTTGAATTCTCTTTTTATATGAGAATAAACATAACCGATGGAGGTTATGTTATGTGGCTGCTCATTGTGTCCTTTCATGTTGTCTAACTGCCAACAATCCTACTCTTCTTCTCTTTTTTCGCAACATACAGAGAATGTGATGATAGATTTTCGAAATCATCGTCGTCAATTTGTCAAAATCATCGTCGTCAATTTGTATTTTGAGAAGTGTTATTGGTGTTGGGGAATGAGTTAAAATATCTCTTGTTGGATATATTTGCTTCTTTTCTTTTGGCAAATGTTACTCGTCATCACTTGCCTTGTTTTCTTCTTCTTTTTTGTCCGGATTATCTTCTTCACCCGTCTCATCTTTATAGTCTACACGTTTCTTTTTTTTTGGCATAGATATGGGACCAATTGGACTACCTTCTTCTGCTCAAAAGATCAAAAACTAATGAAATTAATTAATTAATGTATATAACCAGATGAAGCACTTTTATCCACTGGTTGTATATAAGTTGGTACGTACCCAATGCAGCGGGGGAAAAATTTGTGATCCTTTGAGAATATATTCGTTGTTAGCGATTGGAGTAATGAGATCATCTTCTAGTAAGTCTCGCCATACATAACCATTCTTGTATCTCATTTAAGAATGTATATATACTTGTTTGTTTTATTTTACTGATGAATAAAAATAGTAAATGAACCTTTTTAGGACCAAGTGAAAGCTTCTGGCATATGTTTTCCTCTTAAATCTTTGCCACTGCTAGGGCTTCTAGCTGAGGATACCTCTGATGCCTCTTCTAATGCGAATGCAGATATTGAGATGAAGTCAAATTGAACTTGAGATGGTCTTCTCTTGCTTTTATTCATTGACATGTCTAGCGTTGGATTAGTCACTAACCTTTTAAAGCTTTCTGCTTTAGTGTAAGTTGCAACATATATTAATCACAGGAGAAAAATGGAACTGTAGATTATAGAAGATCACATGCAATGGAATATACAGTAAAGGGGGGTTCCGGGTTTAGCAAGAATTGAGCACAGGCTTGTTTTTATTTGGGGGATTGGAAGTCAATAGATTTTATATCTTAGAAGTAACTCGATTGTATTAAATAAACACTTCCCGTGCTTCCAAAGGGAGAATAATGCAAATAAAATTGACAAATTAGTTCAATTTAGGATGTATCATCATCATCATCATCATCATCATATGTTTTATATTTTAGTAGAGTTATAAACTTAATTTTTGTATAATTAAATATCTAAAATTTAAATTCTTATAAAAATATTCAACGAAATACTAAGATACATAATATTCACTCTTACAATTTTTTTAAAGTCACATCCCTATAAGTTATTTTACACATAAATAACTAATAGTAAACAACTAATTTTACCAAACATCAAATAACAAACAGTTAATACAATTTACTGGTCAAATCAGCTAACAGTTAATTGCACCCAAAGAACGCCATAAAGTTAATCACTAAAATTTGCAAGCAGAGAAAGCTATGAATCAATAAACAACATAGAGATAGTTCAGCATCAATATCCTTGGAGGAAAAAAAATAAGGTGAAGAAACTAATACAAACCAGACATTTGAGGTAACTGCGATATATCGTCTTGTTCATAATACCATGTACATAACAAATTAATACAATTAATCTCAGGCTCTCCTTAGGACCTTTGGTTGCTGGATCTTAGGAAGGTCACCCCTTGTACATCAATAATGTCTCTCTCTCTTTTTTCCTTTTCTTGATTCCCTTTAAGCAAAACTCGAGTCCTGTGTTGGCTAATTGGATACAGCCGCTGTCGCAACCCTTGCTCTGAGATCTTTCCTCAAGATTTTGCCTGACGGAGCTTTTGGAATTGCTTCCGTAAAGAAGACCCGTTTAATTCTTTTGTAATATATAACCTACATGCCCAAATCATTACAATAACGAACGCTAGATTATGATGGGAAGTAAGAAACAACCCTAAATTCATGTGGCGAATGGCGATGTGTGTTTTTTACCTGATTGGAGATGTATTGTTTTATTTCGTCCTCCGTGACTTTTGAACCGTTGGATCGCACAACGAATGCTACCGGGATTTCTCCTGCGGCTTCATCTTTCATACTGGGAACAAATCAACGGTGATTACTGGTTAGCTCCAATTATTGGTAAAACTTGGAAGAATTGACGAATGCCAATAAACTTACGGAACAACAGCAGCATCAGAGATGTTTGGATGAGTGATCAACATTGATTCGAGCTCGGCTGGAGCCACTTGGAAGCCATTGTATTTGATCAACTCTTTCAAGCGATCAACGATGAAGAGCTCATCATCGTCATCAATGTACCCTATATCTCCCGTGTGCAGCCATCGGTCTTTGTCTATTGTCCTCTCCGTGGCTTCGGGGTCATTTAGATAGCCTATACATACACAACATTAGTAGCAACCTAGCTAGTCAATTTCACGTCTCTTTTTAATCAAAAATTAAAGAGGTTAAGTTTGTAAGTCTAAAAATAAACTTGTTGAATATAATCTAATGACATAATTAAGATAACCATTTGGCAATTGAAATGGAGTCATATTATATTGTACTTATTGGATATTATTTAGTTCTTGACATGTTAATTAATATCTATTAAATCCGTCAATTGGATGTCTCTAATTTAACAAGAAATAAATATTGTAACAATCTTATGTGCCAAATTAGGAGGTCACATCAAAATTTTACATGTCTATCTAATCCTATCTTACTGATAGTTTAAGAACACAAACTGCAAATGTTGGTCAATTTGACTAATCTTTCCAATTGACTAATAAAATCGTAGCCACAAATATACACTTTCTCAACTTATAAGACTTAACTATAAAAGTTATAAAACGACTATTTCTTACAAGAAAAGAGTTAAGTTTCTGTTTCTGGTTTCTTTGTCAGATTCAAATCACGCATGATTCAACTAACTTGTTTTTTTTTTAAAACGGAATCGCATCATAAATCATGGATGGTTAAGTGAGCAATTAAACCTGAGTCACTTCAGGTTTTGTGGGAACCATATCCAATCAATCGAAAAGGATAACCACAAAGAAAATGAAAGGACAAGAGTATTAGAGGTGGGCTATTCCTCATCAACATAAAATTGCATCAATAATTTGCGAAAAGTCCCCTACGCGTTAAATTTCAATTCGTAACAAGAACAAAAGTACTGGCCATCTCTTCGTCAGTTGTCGTTGTTGCAACTACCTCAGAATGCAAAACTCTACCTAACTGTTAGGCCAATTCTCTTTTTGGTTCTACCTACCTTTTTCTTGAAATGGTTGTTAACCGTTTGACATTAATTATTTCAGTTCAGGACGGAATTTCTTGTTCGTGATCGAACGAACAGCATTTTTAATTTATTTATACTCAACTTGCCGTTGTATTTTAATGGATCCAATCTCAAACCATGACCAATTATTAGTTGACTTGGCAACCTTTTGTTAATCAGCTCAAATGCTATAGTAGTTGAACGACTTACGCTAATATTTCCGCAAAAGATTTGGTCTGACACGCAAATTTTTTATTAACAAAGAGTATAGAGAGAGATAAGAAAGAAAAAAAAAAAAAGGAAAGCTAAGGAAGCTATACCTTTCATGATTTGGTCACCTCTGATGCAAATCTCTCCGGCTTGATTTTTTGGTAGCGCAGCACCAGTTCCGGGGTCCACGATCTTCATCTCGGCGTTTCTGACGACGGTCCCGCAAGCGCCGGCTTTGATTTCAAATGGTTCTTTGGCAAATGACAGGCACATTGATAGTACAGGACCAGCCTCTGTCATCCCATAACCCTACAGACAAACTTAAATCTCCTACTAAATCTTACCAATACCAGGATCCTGACTACTATGACGACACATCAGTCCTGTCTTGTCTTAAAGGCACAAGTAATTTATTACTCCTCAGAGATTCTTAGAAGCCTGTTACCCTAGAAGGAATTTATCGCGAAACTTATGGCAATTACCTAACGACGGGATCAGCACAGCAGCCACCCCGTGCCCCCTGACGAAGATGGATTTTTAGAGTGATGATCATCTTTAACCTAATAATTCTTGATTGGATTTGCACATACAACTCAATTGACTAATCCCACAAAGAAAATGCATGCTTTACATTTTTAAGGATTGTTCTCGCAATGCATTAATATTATATTTGGGCAAGATCAAAGTAACAGTAAGCAACTTAGATTATTACCTGTCCAAGTTTAGCGTTTGGTAATTTGGCTCTCACATTGTCCTCAAGCTCCTTACCCATCGGAGCTGCGCCGGACAGCACCATCCGAATCGACGACAGATCATACTTATCGACTTCAGGGCTCTTTGCTATTGCCAGAACAATAGGCGGCACAAACGGAGCTATTGTAACCTTGTACTTATGTACAAGTTCCATTAAAGATATGATCTCGAATCTTGGCATAATCAAGAGAGCGGCACCAACTCTTAGCCCACAGAGCAACACGGAATTGAGCGAGTAAATGTGAAACAAAGGCAAAACACAGAGAATCACATCCTTGTCGTGAAAATAGAGGTTAGGGTTCTCCCCATCTACTTGTTGTGCCACGCTGGTCACAAGGCCTTTGTGCGTCAACATTACACCTTTGGGCAACCCTGTAGTCCCCGACGAATACGGAAGCGCCACTACGTCGTCAGGGTTGATTTTGACGGCGGGGAGATCTGTCTCGTCGGCGGTTGACAGCTCTGAAAAATGCAAGCAACCTTCAGGTGGCGAATCAATGGTCATTAGCTTGACATCATTGTCTTTAGCGAATTGCTTCACTTTGTCGGCGTAAACTGCTTTTGTTATTATCAACTTTGCCTTAGCCGCCGTCGCTTGTTTCGCTATTTCCACCGGAGTATAAAAAGGGTTGGCAGTTGTGGTAATAGCACCACGGTACGACCCTCCAAGGAACGCAAAGACAAATTCCGGCGAGTTTTGGAGCAAAAGCATAATAACATCACCTTGTTCGATGCCCAGCTTGTTAAGGCCAGCCGCGACTTTGCGTGAGACGAGTTCGACGTCGGCATAACTGTAGATATCGCCGGTGGCTCCATTGATCAAACAAGGGTTATCTTTGAATTGGGAAATGTTCTCAAAGCAATAAGAATGCAAAGGGAGGTGATTTGGGATATAGATATCAGGCAACTTGGAACGAAAAATGAACTCTTGTTGCACTGTTGTGGCCTCCATTGCTGTTATCAGAGAAAGAAAGGTGGAAGTTAGGAGACTACGTGTGCAAAAATGAAGAGAAGGTAGGTTTTTGGTTTTGCTTCCCCTGGGTTTGTTGAGCGTTTCGATGGAGTAATATACAAGTAGGTGGTGATACATGATAAGCAGAGGGAAGCTGGTGAGAAGGAGTTGAATGGAATTTCACTACATGACAAGAAGCTAAAGTCCAAACTTCTAGGAACTACTAGGAACTATCATATACACCGTTTTCACCATAAGCCCTAACGAAAACACATAAGAATGTCTCAATCAAAACACTTGGAGGCATCATAAACCTCCAAGTTTCGATTGAAGGATTGGGCTGTTATTCCCAAATGTGTTGGCTCTCAACGGTGGTTCCCATGAAACTACGCTTGTCCAAAATGGCTATTCCATGGGGGCTTTTTTTATTACTCTATTTTACCATATTTTTACTCTATTTTTACCATGTTTTATGTTATTTGAACCCATCGGTGATGATGGTGATATCGACAGTACAGATGCAACAAATAAATAAATAAAATACTCAGTATGTGGATGTCAGGTTTGACTGGAAGACACCGACGTTGTTCCTCGTAAGAACTTTACCTAACACGCATGCGGCAGAGGGTGGGCTGGGTCAATATTTGTGTTAAGCATTTCCATTCACCTACTACAACATCCAAAGTCGCCGGTCGCGGACATCGGGAAAATTCTTCGCTACTACTTTAATTGTATTATATGAAGGTAACAAAGGAAGAGTTAAGTAATAAACTCACTTCTGTTTCAAGTTCTAAGAAAAGCATTAAAGGAAAACGTTACACAAGTTTTATAATTTATCTTATGGTCCAATAGATTAAAATTTGACGATGACTCCAACGGAAAATTGGATAAGGCAGACGTTAGGGACAGCTCTTTACATTGGATAAAAGGGTTTGAAGTACTTATTAGTTTAATTGAATGTTCTTTAGTCAAGATAAGAACAGTTTACTCTTAATCAGAGACTCGTCCGCGAATCAAAAGACTGATGATCGAATCAAACTGTAACCTAGTTGCACACAGTGAATATATAAAATATAACATAACTATAGACTATAAGAGTAAGGAACTACATATGTCGAATCGCTGAAAATTCAACATCAAGATTTTGCCAACCATGATAATGGAAAGTCCGATAAGTTTACCGACTACTTGCACCGAGAAGGAGGGTGTGATTGGCTGAACAAATTGCAAGTATTAGACCATAAAATCCCAATTTGACCTGAAAAAACAAGTTCATACAATATATAACATTAAATTAAAGCCCACCAGCACCACCTAACACAAAGTGCGGACTTTTCTTACCAAACTACTTGCTCATCATCTTTGACTCGTGCAGCAGTTGTTTTCGTCAAGTAAAGCCAAGAATACACCAACACGGAACAGGAAGTCCATCAGGGGAGTATGTATATAAACTCATATATATGTTTCTTCTCGTCAAGTAAAGCCAAGAATATACCAACACGGAAACAGGAAGTCCATCAGGGGAGTATGTATATAAACTCATATATAAGTATTGACGTGTACATATTTTTCCAGCTGCCTAATGTGGTCCTTCGTTGTTGAGTATGTAGCTGTATAGGAATTGTCATCACTTTCCAGCGAAATAAAAACATGGCATATTGCTCTTGAAGTCTAGCGTTAAGGCTTTATCTCGTTTACCATTTTGGCTCAACACATTTTCTTTATTGCTTACCTAGTTGAATCAGTTGTATTATCTTAAGATTTGATGCCGAGATTTAGATTAAAAAAATTATTTATTTATTATTGTGTTTTATTTTTATTAGGACTATGAGAAGGTTTTTCTCCTTGTTATTAAGTTCTAAGTCATTATAACTCATATAAATACTTCTTTATTATATTATAAAAGAACGGTTGCATATTTTCAATCAAAATAATCTATTTCTCTTAAGGTTTTCGTCTACTTGAGTTCTTTGTAGATCTTGTTGATTAGATCTACGTTTTCTGTATTCTTGGATTAGAGTACTGCATTTTCACGTTGCGTCAGGTGATATCAGAGCCTTGAAAACTCAGGGTTTGTTTATTTGACATTGAAAACTCATGGGTTACTCAAAGTTTGGGAGTCAATTCGCAATACAGAACGACAGCTGACATTGATTCAGGACTAGTTGCAAGCGTTGTTGCGAGGAAACAACATAAGAAGAATTGAGGAACCAATTGTTAGGGAAGGTGACCCTGCGATACATCCTCAAATTCAAAATCTCGTGTCGTGAAATCGTGAAAATAGTTCCAGTGATGAGGAAGAAGTCATCCAGCTATGACGAAGAGAAGACTATGAATATAAACTTAAGGTAGATATCTCATCTTTTAGCGGAGATCTAGATATTGAAGGCTTTCTTGATTAGTTAGCGGAGGTAGAAAGATTCTTCGATTATACAGAGATTCTGGAGGATAGGAAAGTGAAGTTGGTGGCCTATCGTCTAAAAGGGAGAGCTTCCATATGGTGGGAGTAGTTGTGAGAGTCAATATGGAGAGAAGGGCAGAATCCGGTTTCTTCGTGGAGGAGGATGAAGCAATTGATTAGAGGGAGATTCTTACAGCTAGATTACGAGCAGTATATTTTTAATGCATATCAACATCGTCATCAAGGCGGTCGTAGTGTCCATGAATATACAACAGAATTTTTGAGGTTGACAGCCCCCAACCAGTTGTTTGAATCTCAATTTCAACAAGCCTCACGCTACTTGAGATGGTTGAGATGGAATATAAGGGAGAAGATAGGAATCCAAATGGTGCTTACAGTATAGGATGCGAGAAATTTAGCTATGAAAGCTAAATCTATACTAAATGAGAAGCAATGGTAGTCTAAGCGCTATATAAGTGAGAAGAGTCTAGGCAATAAAGGAAAGGAGGTGGTTACTGCAACCCCTACGAGGAGTAGTGTGGGCAAGGGAAGTACTAACGGCGGAAGCTCAAACAAAGTAGCTCTAATAACTTCTAAACCCGCCAATCCGTATACTAAACCAGCTCCATCAAAGTATTATAGGTGCAACGAGTCAAGACACAAATATCTATTGAGTGTCCAAAAAGGAGAGCAGCAAACATGGTAGCACAAAAAGAAGAAGATGATGAAGAGGAAGTGTGCGGGCCTGAAGATGATAGTTGGGAACAATAAGGAGAAGAGGATGAGGAGACGTATGTGTGTGTCGTCAGAAGATTGAAGTATCCCACAAGGAGCATGGTGATTTGCGAAGACATAAGTTCTTTCGTATAAGGTGTTTGGTGCTAGAAAATTTGTGTGAGTTGACCATTGATGGAAGAAGTTAGGAAAATATTATAAGTGCAGCTACTGTGAAAAAGTTAAAGTTAACTATCGAGCCACATCCAAATCCTTATAGCAATGGGTGGATCAAGGAGGTTGGACAGATTCTAGTTAAAGAACGATGTAAAGTGATTTTCTCTATTAAAAAGTATCAGGACAAGCACTACTGTGACGTAATAGAGATGGATGGATGTTAGATTTTGTTGAGAAGACCATGGTAGTTTGATGTTGATGTGATGCATTTGAGAAGGAAAAATACATACCATTTTGTAAAAGTTGGCAGAAAGTATACTTTAGTACCTATCAGTGACGTGAAGTCTCAAGGAAAGATCCAGAAGTCTTTGTTACAGGTAGAGAATAATTTAGGCAAATTTATTGGTAAGATAAAGGAAACAAAAGAGGTGCATCTGTTATTGGTTAAAGGGAAAGAGCTAGTAGAAAACAAACCCGAGCCTGTGGTACCTCAAGAAGTGCAATCTATATTGGAAGAGTTTGTAGAAGTGACTCCAGAGGACTTACCTGAGGGATGACCACCTATACACGATATCCAGCACCATATTGACTTGGTTCTAAGAGCCAGCTTGCCTAATCTGTCACATTATAGGATGAGCCCAAAAGCGAATGAGATTCTATGGGAGAAAGTAGAGGAGTTAACATGTAACATCCCATTACTGTTAGCAAGGGCATTTTTGTAAATTGAGATAGACTGATAGGTTTCATTGCATTCACTGATTGAGTATGTTACTGGCCTCTAATTATAGAGGAACAGGTTTATTGTATATGCATTTATTCATAGGTACATGCATTCATGATTTTCCTAGAGTGAATTGTGAATTGGAATTTATCGAATCGATCGCATTGATTTGGATCGTGATTTGATTGAGAAATTAAGAGTTATTGGGTTCAATTGACTGATTTAGAATAATTTAAGAGTGATTGGTAAGTGATGGTGGCTTATAGGAAATTGTCGGGAAATTCAGGAGGAAATGCCCTTAATCGAAAATATTTGAGAGACTGACCGATTGACCGTATAGTACCGAAAGAATTGTCCAATAGCAATGGAAAAATTAGAATTTTACTGATAGGAAATAAATATGTTGAGCCATCGAAAATAGAGACTGAAATTTGGACTGATTTGGAGACCTATGTCTATAAATAGCTAGGTTGGAAAATTTGGGAGAAAATTTCCTAAGGCATACGTGAGTTCTTCTTCCCTCCTCCCACGGTGTTCTTCGATTTCTCCCAATGGTGAGATTCCTTTGATTTTTCCTTATGGTTTACTCCTCATTGAGTAAGGCTAACATGTTTATTGTGATTGATAAAGGATTGAGGAGTTACGGTGATTGTTGAGAGATTTGTGGATTGATCTTCGATTGGTAAGTTTTTATGGTATTAATGTTGTTTTAATGGTTGTTTCATGAATTTATGTCATTTATTGTAAAGGATTGGGTAGTTAGGGTGTTTAATGGTAGTTTTAGAAAGAGAATATGGTGAAAAATCGATCGGAGAAGACAAAGAGTCGTGTGCCGCCGCCGCGAAGCGTCTTGAGGATGTCGCGCGAAGTCCAATATTTGACGCCTTGTGGTATGTTTGCTCACATGGCGCTACCAGAATCGATTGTTCGCCACGGCGAGTGAATTTTTCAAGGCCATGCGTAGACACTCTTGGCATGACGAAGGGACATCTTATTGGATGAATTTTTGTTTATTGGGCATAACTTTTGGTGTAGACCTCAAATTGAGGTAATTCCAGATTCGTTATGAACTAGGGAAAGAGGTCTACAATTGAGAATAATTATGGGAATTTGAATTGATTTAAATGACATTGATTTATAGGGAATAAGGCCAATTAAGGTTCATGGTGTGACCTAAGTATTGAATTGAGACAATTGGAATTTTAATTGAGATTTTCAATAGAGGTTTCGACCCGATGAATAGGGAATTGCTATAGGGAATATGAATTGAGAAAATTGAACTGAATGTTAGGACTGGATTAATTATTGTCGATCAATAGAATGAAGAGTTAGAATTGGACACAGATGTCAAATTGGGTATTAGTACTGAAAAACCGTGAACATGCATCAGATATCATTTCACCGAGACATACGATTACGGAACCGCCTAATTGAGCATCTAGTAATGGGATTGTATTTTTATCATTTATAGAGCGCGTTGGATCGTCGTTCCACGGACATTGCTGGAACTTCCAGCAAGAGTTCGGAGTTACGTGAGTAACCTAGTTGGTTTCTCAAATTCTGATTGCTTATATGCTCGTATGATTACCGTGTGTTAGGATCGAATTGCATGCTTTTCTCAGATCGACCGGATCATCGTATGATACCGGAACCGATATATCGGGCTTTTATAACCATACACCGAATTATCGAACATCGCATTGCATGCATAAATGCATGATCGATAATGGAATGTGACCCAAGTTGCTATTATCATCGAAAGAGCCTCGAGCTCTAACATCTGCATCGACCGCCTAGCCTCGAGGAGAAAAATCCCTGACGCGTCCCCACTGAACACTGACTGAGCACTTGGACACAACACTGAATAACTGGAAAGAGTCACATATGCATTGCATTCACACGAATGACTGTTCTGTGACAATTACTGATTACGTGATCGCATGACTTACTGTGAATGGTTACATGTTACTGTAAATTGTTATTAAATGCTGCAAATTGTTATACTATACTGATGATTGATTATCACTGTATTATGCTGTACGCCATGTGCGTAATGCATGATTTGAGTGAACCATCGATGATGGTTTCTCACTGAGTTCGCAAACTCACCCAAAATTGCAACGTATTTTTCAGGATCGATATAGTAGACCCCTAGCTCCGGAGATAGCCTTTTCCTATCTTGCGAGTGTGCTGGCAAGAGGAGCGATGGATCACAGATCGGTCAGCTGGGATGGATTTTGAGGATGACTTAGGATAGATGCTTGTATCAGTTTCCTTTTTGGTTTTGTTTAGGGGATTGATAGACTTGTCTATTCTGTTATTGGATGACTGCATCTTGATCATTTGGATTTTTAAAGTTACTGATTTCTGTTATATTATGGTTTAATTATTGCGATGCCATGTGGATTATTAGTAGGAATGTTCTGGTGGTGCACCTTTATCGTGGGATACATATCGGAGCGATCTTCGGGCGTCCCGATGTGTACCCTACGGTGAGGGGGCGCTACATTGGTGGTATCAGAGCATGGTTTGGCATCTTTTGAGATTAGTGGAATTAAGCTGGAATTTTTGAAATGATAGTGGAACTGATCGAAATTTCTTGTCTGTTTTAGGTCATCCGTCCTTAGAGATCGAATGGAACAACCAGCTGACCTGGAATCGGTAGGAGCTACTGAGCTAGTAGGGAGTCTCCTGCGCCTCATTCAGAGGAGTTACCTCCTCGAGTTCCTGTGAGACGGGAACGGAGATATGACCAATCGCGTGGCGGGGTGGTTGACTTCTATGGCAGCACCGACCTTGCGGAGGCTGACGGATGGCTGGAGAGGACTGAGAGAGTCCTCGATCAGATGGACTGCTACTCGGATGAGCGTTTCGACTACGCGGTTTCTCTGCTACACGTTCGCATATCGCTGGTGGAGATCGCTCCAGCGGTACCACCGTGCCCCGCATTAATCGACATGAGATGACTTTTTGAGGGCTTTCAAGGACAATTTCATGCCCAAGATCTATCTAGAAATGAAGTTGCAAGAGTTCTTAGAGCTGAGACAGGGGCAGTTGAACGTAGCCGACTATGAGGTGCGGTTCAACGAGTTAGTGGTTTATGTTTCTTCATTGGTGGCTACTGAGGCTGACAGGTGTCGGCGTTTTAAGGGCGGACTCAATTTGGATATCCGTACCCTATTGGCTAGATCCGATATGGGTAATTTCATAGAGTTGAGGGCTGCAGCAGTGAGGATAGAGCATTGCTGAGACAACAGATGGTCGAGACCGGTCAGGGACCGTGATTAAGAGACCTAGTGATAGCCAGAGCAATGCTGGTAGAGAGTACAGCAAGCGTCAGAGTAGGCCCTTCAGGTCTGCAGGAGGGGCTAGACAGACTGGTCATGGGCAGAGAGACAGTTTTGCACAGACTGGTAGTGGTGGCGGCGAGGTCGAGTTCTCGACATTCGCTCCCTCAGGTGAGCATTGTGGCAAGAGACACAGTGGAGAGTGTCGATGGCTATCTGGAGCCTGCTTAAGGTGTGGTTCGATGGAACACCTAGTAAGGAACTGCCCAGAGACTGTGGGAGCCCAATCTGCTATGACTGGAAGATCTGGTAGCAATACCACGATGCAGCAGAGCCGTGGGGGTGGGTCCGGATGGAGAGGTCGAGGTCGAGGTCGAGGTCGAGCATAGGGATCAGCAGTGAGGTCAGAGGATCTGAGTAGCAGACAGCAGTCTCAGGCCAGGGTCTATGCCATGACTCGGCAGGAGGCCCAGGACTCCCCGGATGTTGTTCCGTGTATGCTTCTGATTTCTGGTTTCAAAGCATATGCATTGTTGGATCCTGGATCCACCCATTCTTTCATTGCACCGCTTTTAGCATGTAGACTGCATGGAGATAGAGAGAGGTTACAGTATGGGTTAAAGGTGAGTACATCTCTAGGTAGTACAACTGTATAGGGAAGTAGATGTGATATTTGGGATGGACTGATTGACTGCGCATAAGGGCTATTATGGACTGTTTCACTAGGGAGGTTGTGAGGCCATCTGGCTCACGTAATGGATACTGGAGTCGATCAGATGATTATAACTGAAGAATTTAGCAATGAAAGGATAGATTGGAAATAAATTTTAAATGAATGAAAAGTCGTTATTGGGAGACCTGAGTCTATTGGAAACTCAAGTGTGAGAGATAGAATTTGTTACTGAGAAAATATGCATTGTGTTATCGTAAGGAATCCGACTGTGAAAGAGGATTTCTGAACTTTAAGGAGAATTTAGTCATGAAATTGAGGGGATTATTGGTTCACAAAATTTTTATGTAAATGTTTAGGAAGTACTAAGTTGATATGAGGAATACAGAGAAAATAGTGTAAAGGAATTTGTGGCAGAATATGATATTTAGAAATTGAGGAATCATGAGAGAAATTTTCAATTCGAGTATTAATCGATCGTTGTAAATTCGAGACTTTGTAATACTTATTGACGTGTCCCAATGAAGGTTATGATGCAATCTGTTGAAATGGTGTAAAGTAGTTTTACGTGCATAGGGATAAGTATAATCTTTTGGACTGTATTATAATTGATGACTGGAATGTATTGTGTGGATATTGTTCAAAAGCTCGAGATACCGGTTGAATAGAAACATTTCAGATATGGCTATGAATAAGCAAATTGATAGCGATCAAGGTAATAGTGAAATTGAAGGAATTGAAAAGGATTATGCGTTGAGGTTTTAAAATTTAGCTAGTGGTGCAATATAATGTATTGAATAGAAAATGCAATAGCAAAGGATCTTTATTTGGCGTTAAGGCTATTAAACCTAGTATAATATCGAAAAGCATCGTCGATCTATCAAGGAGGTAAAAGGAATGTATCATTATTAGTTATGGGAATTCCGGATCAAGTGTGTATAGAAAGGACTGACAAAGCAAATTGGGGATTTAGAAATTGCAGACCTTATTGAGAAATTCAAATGGGATTCAACTTTTGAGGAAACGATATTTATGACTGCATTGTGAAGTATGTGTTTACCCACCAAAGAAACCGTTAGAGAAATCTCTAGGAATCATCAAAGTGTTGTGTTTCCGCAAGAGTGTATAGAAAGAGTAATTGAAGATATAGAGTGTGGAATCGAATAGTTTTCGTGGGGATAACTAACTGACGTGACTGCTGAGGCAAAAGTGAGACTGATATTCGTAGAGTCCGTTGAGATTGGGGTATTATTATGATGTTACCATTTGAACAGTGCATAAGGAGTCGTTGACCCCTACATTAGAGTGAACAAGGCCTGATTATAGTTAAAGACTATGATTGATTTGAGTTAAAGATGATTCTGAACTACAAAGTGTTTTACGGACTGAATTAAGAAACAGTGTTAAGGTTTGATAAATGTGTATTTTGGTACCGAATGTGAGGAATTGCGAACAATTATAAGGAAATAAGTGAGAATCAGAATAGAAAGGAGCGGATCGAGTCCCCTATCTTTCTGATCAATTGTATATGAAATTTCGAGGAAGAAATTTTATTAGGAGGGGTGAATTGTAACATCCCGTTATTGTTAGCAAGGGCATTTTGGTAAATTGGGATAGACTGATAGGTTTCATTGCATTCACTGATTGAGTATGTTACTGGCCTCTAATTATAGAGGAACAGGTTTATTGCATATGCATTTATTCATAGGTACATGCATTCATGATTTTCCTAGAGTGAATTGTGAATTGGAATTTATGAATCGATCGCATTATTCGGATCGTGATTTGATTGAGAAATTAAGAGTTATTGGGTTCAATTGACTTATTTAGAATAATTTAAGAGTGATTGGTAAGTGATGGTGGCTTATAGGAAATTGTCGGGAAATTCGGGAGGAAATGCCCGGACCGAAAATATTTGAGAGACTGACCGATTGACCGTATAGTACCGAAAGAATTGTCCAATAGCAATGGAAAAATTAGAATTTTACTAATAAAAAATAAATATGTTGAGCCATCGAAAATAAAGACTGAAATTTGGACTGATTTGCAGACCTATGTCTATAAATAGCTAGGTTGGAAAATTTGGGAGAAAATTTCCTAAGGCATACGTGAGTTCTTCTTCCCTCCTCCCACGGTGTTCTTCGATTTCTCCCAGTGGTGAGATTCCTTTGATTTTTCCTTATGGTTTACTCCTCATTGAGTAAGGCTAACATGTTTATTGTGATTGATAAAGGATTGAGGAGTTTAAATTGGATCATCGTGGATTTTGGAAGACTTTAGGGTTTACGGTGATTGTTGAGAGATTTGTGGATTGATCTTCGATTGGTAAGTTTTTATGGTATTAATGTTGTTTTAATGGTTGTTTCATGAATTTATGGCATTTATTGTAAAGGATTGGGTAGTTAGGGTGTTTAATGGTAGTTTTAGAAAGAGAATATGGTGGAAAATCGATCGGAGAAGACGAAGAGTCGTCGCACACCACGACCTGCGTGCGCGTCTCGCCGCGGCGAACTAATGCGAGGGATGCCGCGGCGAGCGTCAAATATTTGACGCCGCGGCGAGTATGCTTCGTCTCGTGGTGCACCCAGAATCGATCGTTCGTCGCGGCGAGCGATTCTCACGCCGTGGCGAGTGAACCTTTCTGCGAAGGGGACATCTTATTGGATGAATTTTTGTTTATTGGGCATAACTTTTGGTGTATACCTCCAATTGAGGTAATTCCAGATTCGTTATGAACTAGGAAAAGAGGTCTACAATTGAGAATAATTATGGAAATTTGAATTGATTTAAATGGCATTGATTTATAGGGAATAATGCCAATTATGGTTCATAGTGTGACCTAAGCATTGAATTGAGACAATTGGAGTTTTAATTGGGATTTTCAATAGAGGTTTCGACCCGATGAATAGGGAATTGCTATAGGGAATATGAAATGAGGAAATTGAACTGAATGTTAGGACTGGATTAATTATTGTCAATCAATGGAATGAAGAGTTAGAATTGGACACAGGATGTCAAATTGGGTATTAGTACCGAAAAAATCGTGAACATGCATTGTATATCATTTCACTGAGACATACGCATTACGGAACTGCCTAATTGAGCATATAGTAATGGGATTGTATTTTTACTGTTATAGAGGCGCCGTTGGATCGTCGTTTCACAGACATTGCTGGAACTTCCAGGCAGTAGCTCGGAAGTTACAGGTGAGTAACCTAGTTGGTTTCTCAAATTCCTGATTGCTTATATGCTCTGTATGATTACTGGTGTGTTAGGATCGAATTGCATGCTTTTATCAGATCGACCGGATCACCGATGATACCGGGACCGATATGTTTGGGCTTTTATAGCCATACACTGAATTACTGAACACTACATTGCATGCATAAATGCATGATCAGATAATGGAATGTGACCCAAGTTGCTATTATCACTGAAAAGAGCCTCGAGCTCTAACACTGTACTGATCGGGTCTAGCCCGAGGGGAGAAATCCCTGACGCGTCCCCACTGAACACTGACTGAGCACTTGGGCACAACACTGAATAACTGGAAAGAGTCACATATGCATTGCATTCACACGAATGACTGTTCTGTGACAATTACTGATTACGTGATCGCATGACTTACTGTGAATGGTTACATGTTACTGTAAATTGTTATTAAATGCTGCAAATTGTTATACTATACTGATGATTGATTATCACTGTATTATGCTGTACGCCATGTGCGTAATGCATGATTTGAGTGAACCATCGATGATGGCTTCTTACTAAGTTCGCAAACTCACCCAAAATTGCAACCTATTTTTCAGGATCGATACAGTAGACCCCTAGCTCCGGAGATAGCCTTTTCCTGCCGTGCGAGTGTGCTGGCAAGAGGAGCGATGGATCACAGGTCGGTCAGTTGGGACGGATTTTGAGGATGACTTAGGATAGATGCTTGTATCAGTTTCCTTTTTGGTTTTGTTTAGGGGACTGATAGACTTGTCTATTCTATTATTGGATGACTGCATCTTGATCATTTGGATTTTTAAAGTTACTGATTTCTGTTATATTATGGTTTAATTATTGCGATGCCATGTGGATTATTAGTGGGAATGTTCTGGTGGTGCACCTTTATCGTGGGATACGTATCGAAGCGAACTTCGGGCGTCCCGATGTGTACCCTACGGTGAGGGGGCGCTACATAACAAGTAAAGGCTATATTCGGGAGAGTATGAGTCCATATGTAGTGCCAGCAATACTTACATCGAAAAAGGGTGAGAGTTGGAGGATGTGCGTTGACAGTAGAGCGATCAACAAAATCACTATTGGCTATAAAGTTCGCATTCTGAGACTTGATGATATATTGGATAAGCTGAGTGGAGCCATTATTTTCTCTAAAATGGATCTTCGGAATAGATACCATCAAATAAGAATAAGGCCTAGAGATAAGTGGAAGACAACCTTTAAGATAATGACTTATATGAGTGGTTGGTTATGCCTTTCGGATTATCCAATGCACCTGGCACTTTTATGCATCTTATGAACTAAGTGTTCCAACCTTTCATCGGTAAGTTTGTGGTTGTTTATTTTGATGATATTCTTATATAAAGTAGATCTATTGAAGAGTATGTGGGACATTTAAGGCATGTATTTGAGGTCTTAAGAGAAAATCAATTATATGCCAACTTGGAAGAAATGCCTATTTATGTTGGAGAATTTTTTGTTCCTCGGATATGTTGTGGGAAAAGAAGGCATCCGAGTGGATGAAGATAAGGTAAATGTAATAGCCCAGATCACCCGCTTACAGATATTGTCTGCTTTGAGCCTTGACCCAGCTAAGCCCTCACGGTTTTGTTTTTTCCAAAGCCTTCCTAGAAGGTCACCCATCCTAGTACCACTCTTGCTCAAGCACATTTAACCTCGAAGTTTCGATGGGATCCGGTGCATTAGATCATACACAACGTGTCTGTAAGGGAGAAGTATCCATACCCTTATAAGGCGTATTTTGTTCCTCTTTTTGACCGATGTAGGATCTCACATTCTTTACCCCCTTTAGGGCCCAGACCTCTTTGGGGTTCAGCCTAGCTGGTACAACAATTCAGGTACCAGCTCTAATACCACTATAATTGTCACAACCCAGTACCATGTCGGGCCCATGATAACTACCACATGTTACCATTTTACCTTCCAAAGTTTCCTAAATTTACAATTAAGCCCAAAGTTTAGGAGTCTCCAAAAAATTTATTTTTATTTTGATCCTTGGACTTTTGAGAATTATAATTAAGCCCCTTAACTTTTTAAAATTACACATTGGTCCTTCAAGAATTGAGAAATTACGTTTAAGTCCTTTAACTTTTGACAATTTGCAAATAAACCCTTATGTACATCAACTTTCCCAATTAAGCTTTTTAAGTGTCTAATAAGTCTATAAATCATGTCTAATCACCTCTAAGGCATTATAACATATTTAACTTAGCCTCCATAGCCATATCTATCCAATAGACTCGGTTTTCCACACTTAAAAGCTTATTTGTCATAAATCTACAAGATTTCACATACCGATGAACTCTAAGTTCATGTAAGGGCATATAACACTATAAATCAATACATATATATCTAAAGGACTTCAATACATCTTTGAACTCATAAACAACTATATCTATATCAATATACACTAGTATCTCCAAGTACAGACTAATACAAAAGAGCTCAAGGAGTTCGGTATTGTTTGTGTAATTTTTGGATATATTAAGACTAATGAAAGTCTACTTTCAGGGGGCCTAAGAATCATGGTAATTGGATTTTCTTAGAGAGAGTTATGATTAAAAGAAGACAGCTTGTTCGTAAAGAAACATTAGGAAGAAAAGGATGTAAACATTGCATATAAGGTTAGGTTAGCTTGATGGTTCGTGAGATGACAGGGGAACTTAAGGATACTATGAGACGCCAGTAACCCCATTTATTTGTGCTCTCGATTTAGGAGTTTCGAGGAAGAAACTCTTTTGAGGAGGGGAGGATTTGTAACACCGAACTCTTAATCGAGCCCTTTTATGTTGGTATGTACTTAGAGATGCTAGTGTATATTAATATATATATGGTTTTCTATGAGTTCAAAGATGTATTGAAGTCTTTTGGATATATATGTATTGATTTATAATGTTTTACGCCCTTACATGAACTTAGAGTTCATCGGTATGTGAAATCTTGGAGATTTCCGACAAATAAGCTTTTAAGTGTGAAAAATCGAACCCATTGGATGATATGACTATTGAGGCTAAGTTAATGTGTTATAATGCCTTAGAGGTGATTAAACATGATTTATAGACATATTAGACACTTAGAAAGCTTAATTGGAAAAGTTGATAAACATAAGAGCTTATTTGCAAATTGTCAAAAGTTAAAGGACTTAAACATAATTTCTCAATTCTTGAAGGATCAATGTGTAATTTTATAAAGTTAAGGAACTTAATTATAATTCTCAAAAGTCCAAGGACCAAAATAAAAATAAAAGTTTCGGAGATTCCTAAACTTTGGGCTTAATTGTAAATTTAGGAAAGTTTGGAGGGTAAAATGGTAATTTCATACAACCTAAGGGCAAAAAGGTAATTTCACCATATTTTGGTCAAAGAATGGTCAATATTCTAGACCCTTCTCCATATAAGGTCGTGCATCCCATTAGTCAAGAGTTAAAACACGTTTTTTTAATTAAAAAGAGATATTCAATTAACCTTGCATAGTCGGATTAGGGATACTACGAGTGTCTTTAGCTCAAGTATGCGACGATTGTCATGAACCCAATGTGGTATCGGGTCGTGACAGTAAAAATTATTAGAAATTGGCCTACACCAAGAACCATTGGAGATTTGAGGAGTTTTCACGGATTGACGATGTTCTAGGAGGTCTATTAAGAATTTCAGCAGTATTGTAGCTCCTATTATGGATTGCCTGAAAAAAGGGAAGTTAAGATGAGAAGAAGAGCAATAACAAAGCTTTTCCCTTATCAAGGAGAAACTATGTACAACACTGGTCCTAGCCTTACCTGTAATGCCCATGTATACCCCCTGGGAGGATATTGTCAGTGTCACACATACAAAACATACAGATAATATAGAACTAAAACCAAATCCAAAACACGCAAAACATAACATACATGCAGTCCCAAAATCTCAAGCAAACATAAAGTACATGACATATCATTCATACAGAGCCTAACATATTACATACCATAAATTCGAAGACCAACATGTACTAAGGTTATTACAAACCTCAAACAAATTCAAAAGTCATATACATCAAATACAAGCCCAAAACAAACTCAAAATACATGTTTATATAAAACAAGACACAAACTACATTGGCCATTGCGGTTGACTCGTCTCACTCCTTATGTCCTTCTCTCTGAACCTACATGGGGCAAATCCAACATGCTAAGTATATAGTTTAGTGAGCAATAACTAAACTATGCATAATTTGACAATTAATCATACTGAATCAAGTTATAACACAAGCAGATATTTAAATTCCAGAACGGTTACATAGTTAACAGAACTGAGTATCAAAGAAGGCATAATCCCTTTAGTTCAAAACTTCATTTTGTTTATTTCAAAATCCAACATATATCATAATACACAATCAAATGACCGCTAATCCGTCAACAGAAGTGGGTAACGAGACTTATACAGAAGATACCATAATTGGTAACATATCACATAAGAGACTTGCATCTCAATAACAGAAGAAACCGAAGTGTCAATAACAGAAGATACCAAAGTGTCAGACACCGATGTGTCATAGAAGTAACTTCAGACCCTTCTAGGTATGCCTATTTACCCACAACTGGGACTCAACAGTTTTAAAAGAAAACAAGGTCATTTCAGTTATTTCATGTACAAAGCAAGTAGTCAATCATATTCACATGCAAATAGCACTTCTAATGGTATAAAAATGCATCAAACACCTCGTACAATCATTATCCAAAATTTAGAACACAATCAACATAAATGAAATTCAACAAGTAGAACAAAGTAAGGTAAGTAGCACTTCAATATCACATTCATCAATCAATATCTGGGACCTTTATATCCTGAATCAGTACACAATTCAATACACATTCATCAATATCAAATTCAATTCAGTAATAAACAAAACAAATCAAGGTGAGACCATCTTAGGTTACTCACAAAAACTCCCTATTTGTTTAGTGCCTCGAAGTCTAGGCAAAATCTGGAATCGGTCGCTCTAAGGGTTCCTCTAAAACATTCAATACAAACATATATTACCATTGTGCTCAATTATGAATTCAATTATGCACATTCATGTATACTGAATATGTATGATGCATGTTCATGTCAAAAATTCGGGTTTCCAATCCTTAATCTTATCATATTACCGATTATGTGAAATCATACTCAATCTCTCAATCCATATTTATTTCACAATCCACCTTCGGGTCTGCTTTGCTCAATTATTCTCATCTGGAAGATGAGGTAATTAGGTAATACGTCCTTTTATAAAGTTTTTCCTATTTGTCTTAGGTTTCTAATGATACCAAGTTCATCCAATTTGGTTTAGTATTCAATGATTTATGTTCAAAATACCACAAACTGTGTACATTTGAAATTTTGGTTAATGCATGATCATGCCTCCAAGTTGTACACCTCATAACTCTCAATTCCAATATCTAAAAATTACAAACTTTATACCAATTTAAAGCTAAGAGAATAAGCTACAACTTTGGTGAAAACATCTCAGTCGAATTCAGCCCACATTAATACAGTTTATTCAATAATCACAGGACATGATTTCTATCCTTGGTAGTGCTACAACCTAAGCCAAGGCTCAATTTCATGCCAATTTTGAAAGTCTTAGAGACAAAATTAAAATTAGACTTCTTCAAGAAAGTTGTATAAATATGTCTCAAGTTTAATTTGAATCAAGAATAAACTTATTTGAAACTCTACAGATCAAGATATAATCACAATACCGAAGCATGTTTAGTGAAAATCGTCTAGATCATAACATTCCAGCACATTTCCTCACTGTCATCTAATCAATATCTTTTAAATCAATTCAGATGACTCTAAATTTTTATTGAGAGAAAGAAAAATGTCTTAGGAGTCTATTGGTTCAATTTTCAAGTCATTTGGAGGTCGAATGACAAAGTTGTGGCTAAAAGAGTCAACATAGTTCGGTTTTAATGGAACTAGTTTTCTCTTCTCTCTCTAAAAAACGCAAGTTTCCTCCTTCAACACCGAAGCTGCAGACTTTTTCATTCTTCTTCCTACTGATTTATTCATTATACTCCATTTTAAACTTATATTTGTTACATTTTTACTCCCATTCCAACTCACCCTACTCTAAAACAACTCAAAATGCAAGATTAAGAACAAATACCAAAATTAGAAATTTTTCACCACTATCATCATCTTCAACATTTGTTTACCACATTTTCTGCACTTATCACTTCACTACTTTCTCAGTTTATTCATTCTATTTATAACTGAAACTACCCTTACATTCACTTCCATATCATCTCAACTCATTCTCAAACCAATTTGTTTTTCATAAAATCAATCATAACCTATCAATTTTTTTTTCAAATTTTTCTTAAGGAATTTCGGGCTTGATTTGCATGACCATTTTGACCTCAATAATAGGGTATTTAGGCAACATCTTCTACTAATCAAATGTTCCTCAAGGTCTTGAAAGTCTAATGACACCAATATCATGCATTAATATTTTAGTTTAGTATCCTGCAAGTTATACTAAAAAATTCACAGATTGTTTTCATACCTTGACAGAACATCAATTTCAACTTCAAGCCAAATTTTCAAACTCTTAAGGACATATTTTGAATCCAATTCTTCATGATAAATGTAGTTCTATGTCTCTAGTTTACTATAAATCAAACTTCATCTAATTTGGATATTCACAGATCAAGTTATTCCCTAAATACAGATGTATGTTAAGTAAAATACTGCATATATCATATTTCAATGACTATAATCCTTCATCTTGTTAATCAATTACCTTATTTGCTTCTTCTTTCACCACCCACTCATTCATCAACACCATTTACATATGCAACACTCCACAAGCACGAAAATATACACCATTCATGTATGCATTCAGTTACAAACATTAAAACCTCAATAGAAATCATTTACACTATCATAAAACTTAAAGCATTACTTACTTGGTTTATACTTCAGCAAAATTCCAGAAATGGGGGGAGTAAGTAATGGGTTTTGGTGATGGCAAAGCAAGGAGGTAAGATGGTGTTTTCGGTATAATCAAGGAAAAGAGCTACAGATACTTTTTCCTAAAACCTAGGTGTCTCTCTTTAGGCTTGACACATGTTTTCAATGCATGTGTCCTCCAAGTAAGGCTACCAATTGTCACTTAAATATTTATCCACATGTCACACATTAATTGATCCATTTGTCACTCCATAATTTATCCATTGGTCAATTAATAATTTGTCTCTTATTTCAATATTTTTCCTAGTCTTAAATACCTCAAATTTTCAATAACTTTCCTAAAATTCACCAAAATTTTAAAATAATAACTATTATCACCAAATAAATTTTGTAACACAATTAATCCAAAATTTACACTTTAATCACATTAAAAATCACTTATACCTGAAAAAATGTCAATGAATATATGTACAAATATTTGTATGTGTCCAAAATTGCATATGCACATATAAGTGAAAACTCAATTATGCAAAACATATTATGCACTGTAACTCTTCAATACTCTAACCCCTAACATGGGGTGTTACATTACCAGACTTTGAAATGTTATTTGAAGTGGAGTGTGATGCGAGTGAGATAGGTATCGAGGCAGTATTATCACAAAAGAAAGGCCTGTGGTATACTTCAGTGGAAAACTAAGCGAGACAAAGTAAAAATGGACTACTTATGATAAAAAGTTCTACACCATTGTGAGGGCTTTGAAGACATGGGAGCACTACTTAATTGAGAAGGAGTTTATTCTTTATATCGATCACCAAGCATTGAAGTATTTAGGAAATCATAAGCAGTTAAAAACAAGATGCATGTTAAATGGTCAAGTTATATTAACAAATTCCCCTATAAACTTGCCCATAAAGCTGAGAGAAACAATGTAGTGGCAGACTTGTTGAGTCAACGAATAGCCATAATCAGAATGCTAACAGTTGAGATTGAAAGTTTCGAATACTTGAAAGACCTCTATGTTGACAATGAAGACTTTAAAGGAATATAACAAACTTGTCAAGAAGAGAAGTCGTATAAATATTACCATATTCATGATAGGTTCTTTATGAGAGGTAACCAGCTATGCTTCTCGCGGACATCAATGATAGAGAAGGTCATTAGAGACTTACGTGGAGGAGGGTTAACTGGACACTTAGGCAGAGACAAGACGTTTGAGGAGATACCTCAAAAGACATTTTTGGCCTAAATTCAAAAGAGATGTTTCAATTGTTTCTAGCTTATTTGCTTTGGTTGTTAGGCCTTTAATAATAACTGGAATTTCATGATAAATTATCTTGAATAGAAACCATGAACCTTTTATTGGTCAATTTCAATTTATTGAACATAAATTAACGTCATTAATTTTAACAAGTTTTCGTGAACGTGGATTTTTAGAATCGTTTTTTTTTTTGGCATCTGTCTCCCTAACGAAGGGTCTTCAAAATAAATAAAGATCCAGTCGTAAATAATTAAGTGGGTTAGGGCAGGTCCTCGACAATATGGAATAATTTACATTAAGCAATCCGTTTTTTCATACGAGAAATACCACAAAATTCTCATGAAAGTGGATCTTTGACAAGCTGGTTTTTGGGTACAGATGTTGATAATGAGGGGCGTTGAAGAAAATCTGAGATGCTTGTTAGTAGTCATAAATCGCAAGGTCACGTAGGGTAAGTGCTTGCGAAGGACTTATAGTTCTGCGCACAACTGGGGCCTCCGAAGGTTAGTTCAATAACTGGAGCAAATGTCTTTATAGGGTAACTAGCAGGTTAACACTGCGCAAATGCGCAGTGAAAGTGCCCAGTGAATTTATACGCAGGGCAAAATTTAAGATGACAGTTAAATAAAAAATAATTTGAAAATGTAATCAGATAATCATTGGTTGGGAGAAGAGCTAAGATGAAATAACTTTCTTTCAGATAAGATAAAAATAATTTACAATGTTTTCAAGAAGGATTAGTCAATTCAGATACTCCAAGAAGAATTATGGAATTGGTAAGTGAAATTTAATCGAGTTGAAATGACATCAACCGAATCGCTTTAAATAAAGAAGAACAAGAACATGCTCAAAGAAACAAAAATACGCTCAAGTAGTAAGACGTTGAAAAGCGCGAAAGAAGAAGAAGAACAGACGAAAGTTCAAAAGTAGATGAAAGCAAAAGCGCTTGTTATAATCGATAGATAATCTAGTGGAAAATCTTCAACAAAGCGACGCAGTATAAACAGACGCAGACGCTAATACTAAAGTAGACGCAGATGCAAATAGTAAAACAGACGAAGACGTGAATAATGATTTGGAGAAGAATCAAGCAGCGTATGCAAGAGTCGATTCGAGTTAGTTAGGAAGTCAACTGATTAACTGCTTCAGAAGATTCAAGAAAGAAGAATCAAGAAGCGCTTGAAAGCATTGAGTGTGGAAAAATGGTGGAAAGAATCGATCGAAGCAGAGACGCAAAAATAAGATTCAAAGCTGTTTTTGAGTATGAAGATTGTGTACAAAAAGAAGCGATTCTAAAAAATAGCAAGATCGAATGAAGAATGTTGTTATACTTGACAGATAATCTAATGGAAAGATTGTAACAATGTTGATCTTTCTTGTAGTCATTCATAATGTGTGAATCAGTTTTGGGTAAGAGCTATTGAAAGCGGTAGGAACTTCAATGTAAGACTGAATTGAACAGAGAGGAGTTGGCATTCTCTTTCCTTGTACATATATTTTTTCATGTCGAAGGAACTCCTCTCACAAAGCAGAGGTTTGAGGATTATCGGGAGGAATCATCTAGTTTAAGACATATCGCTTTGTAAAGTTTTATGCTCTAACTTTTGTGCTTTATGTCTTACTTGAGTCTGCATTTTAATTTTCAATATCTCAATTTGGTCGTTTCACTTCTATCGCCTCGCTTCTTAATTGGGAGGTGATTTGCTTATTCTATCGTCCCGCTTGTTAATTCGGACGTGATTTGCTCTGGTTGGTTTTCCATCGTCTCTTTTCCTCTCACTCTAACACACCTAACTTGACAAGACAGAGGAAGCAGAGAAAAGCAGATGGAGTTGAGAAAGTAGACGAACTTAAAATAGATGGAATTGAAAAAGTAGACGAAGTTATAAATATGAGCGGAGATGAAAAAGTAGACGAAGTTAAAAATACACGGAGTTGAAAAAGTAGACGGTTAACAATACTGATTTTATTAATAAGAAAATTAGACGAAGATATAAAGATGTATTTAAAAGCGATTTAAGCACAAAAGCAGAGGAATCGTAAAAGCGATTTAAGTTCAATTTTCTTCGAGAGAAGTAATGAGCTTTGACGAAATACATCAAATTTGCTATAAAACATAATGGATAATTGAGTAGGAAGCATTCATCTAAATTGAACTTGAACAAGGCAACATCCCGTAACTAATTAGCATGGAGAATACAAACGTCGACGAAGACATAAAGATGGGGCGAGAAGCGGGCATTTATACTGAACACAAATGTATTTAAGCACAAAAGGCATTTAATGAGAAAAGCGCACGAAGCTCAATTTTCTTGTCGAGAAGTAACGAGCTTTGACGAACTACATCAGATTTGCTATAAAACATTATGGGCAATGAGTAGGAAACTCAATTGTAATAGAATTGACCACGATATTAGGAAAACAATGGAGGGACGACGACTTCGTGATTTCAGTATTTGGATGTTAATGTAAATTGAACTTGAACATAATGTCGAGGAACTGAAACGAGACGGCAAGCCATTTATATTATGCTATCTATTATTACAATTCTTCAAAGTAAATTACACGTTAATATATTGAGCAATAATATGATCAAGATGCACAAGAAGGGCGGGTTGAATTGTGATAAACTTATCGTTAACCCTTTAGAGATATGACTTGTTCTCTCAAACACTTATCGAAGTCAATGTGTAACTAGTTTAAAACTTGTTAATATGAAAAGTACGATTTAGATAAAGTAAGGGTTAGAGAGAAACACAGAAATTGATTCCGCCGATTTTTGTATCGGTGCTTTTACGCTCCTAAGGCTTCCGCCTCGCTTTTGTAAATGCTTCCGCCCGCTTTTGAAAAAGCTTCATCTGCTTTTTGCTTAGCTTAGCCTAAGTTATTTTGATGCCAAAGAAATTGGTCTTGAATGATTGATTGACAAAGGGATGCAAAAAGGCAAGCTTCGGAAGAAAAGGAAATGATTGTAGAAGACCTGTCAGGAAGAAACGTAAAGGCAAACAACGATAGTAATTTCCGAAGAAGAGAAAATAATTGTAGAAGGTCAACCTGTCCCGAGTAGCACGTGTATAATAATTTTATCACCTATGAATTGAAACGTCGATCTCTACTGTGGTGCTCTTCTTCTCTAATTCTGTTCATGTTTGCTTACTTCTACAATATGTTTTTGGCAGGAATCGACATTATTATACTAGTTAGAAGATTATTCCATACAAGAAAAGCACGTCTTCTGGTTCAAACATTTTGGGCGTTACCGTGTCTTTCCTTGCCACAAGTAAAAAATTATGACGGTCTGACCTATGAATTAAAACGTTAATCTCTGTTCTGGCGTTTACTTCTGCAATACGCTGCTGGCAGTGTTTGACATTATACGTATTAATTGAAACGTCAATCCAGCTGACACAAGAAACTTCTGCAGTTTAAAAGGAAGAGATTGTTAAGTCAAAACAACTTGACATCAATGATTTCGATGAAGTACAAATAATGATGAAAAAGGAGACGATGAAAACAAGACTAAGTTCAAAAGCAAACACAAGTTGAAAAGCGATGGAAGCAAAACCGGCGGAAGCAAAAGGCATTTAAAGTTGTGCAAAAGTAGACCGAGTAAAAGCAGACGGTCAAAAGCGCATTTAAAGCAAACCACGTGTGAATTACTTAATCGGTTTATGACCTATGAATTGAAACGTCAATCTCTTATGGTCCTCTTCTTGTCTTTGTAGTCCTCATTTTGCTTATTTCGAATAGGTTATTGGCATTTGGTGGAATCGAGATTATCATAGCAGTTAGAAGATTATTGGATACAAGACAAAGAGATGTGAAAATGATTCATACATTTTGGGAGTAACCGTGTAATGCGTGCGATGATAAAATTTCGTTCTAAGTTATTTTGATGCCAAAGAAATGGCCCTCAATGATTGATTGATAAAGGGATGCAAAAGCCGAGCTTCAAAGAAGAGCAAATGATCGTAGAAGGTGAACACCACGAAGAAAAGTAAAGGAAAACAATGATAGTAATTTCAAGAAGAGAAAATAATTGTAGAAGGTCAACTCGTCCGAGTAGGGCGTGTATAATAATTTTATCAGCTATGAATTGAAACGTCAATCTCTACTCGTGCTCTTCTTCTCTAATTACATTCATGTTTGCTTACTTCTTCAATACGCTTTTAGCGAATCGACATTATTATACCAGCTAGAACATTATTCCATACAAGAAAAGGTGTCTTCTTAATCTACGCCTCGGTGTTTACTTCAATACGCTATTGGAAGTGTTTGACATTACCTATTAATTCAACGTCAATCTACCCGATGTAAGAAATCTCTGCGGTTAAAAGGAGGAGATTGTTAAGTCAAAACGACTTAACATAAATGATTTCGATGAAGTACAAATAATTATGAAAAGGAGACGATGAAAACAAGACTAAGTTGAAAAGCAAACACAAGTTCAAAAGCGGATGGAAGCAAAAGCGGGCGAAAGTTGTGCAAAAGTAGACAAGAAGAAAAAGAGACGATGCAAAAACAGATTTAAACCAAAGCACGTGTGAATTACGAATCAGTTTGAGTTAGTTACATAACTCAATTGAATAACATGTTCATCAAGAATCAAGCAATCTCTGTTATGGTCGCCTTCCTCTTGCGAAAAATGAAAATAATTGTAGAAGGTCAACTGTCGGAGTAGCGGTAAGAAATCTTTCACCTATGAATTGAATCGTCAATCTATATTATGGTCCTCTTCTCTTTGCGATCCCGATTTTGCTTACTCGAATACGTGATTGATATTTGGCGAATTGACATTATCATACCAGTTAGAAGATTATTGCATAGAAGAAATACAGATGTCAAACTGTTGTGTCAACAATTAAGCAATCTATGTTCTCTTCTGGTCGTCTTCCTCTTGCGAAAAACATAAAATAATTGTAGAAGGTAAACCTGTCAGAAGTAGCAGGTAAGAAATCTATCACCTATGAATTGAAACGTCAATCTGTGTTCTGGTCCTCTTCTCTTTGCAGTCCTCATTTTGCATACTTGTGGAATACGTTATTGGTATTTGGCGAAATCGACATTATCATACCGCTTAGAAGATTATTGCATAGAAGAAAAACAGTTCTGAGAGTCATTCATACATTTTGGGGGTTACGGTGTATTTCCTTGCCACAAATAAATCAATATGACGGTGTCGAGAAGTCTTATCACGTATGAATTGAAACGTGAATCTGTGTTCTGGTTTACTTCCGCAACACGCTATTAGCAGTGTTTGACATTATTATAGCGGCTAGAAGATTGTACCTATTAATTGAAAACTCAATCTACGCGAGAGAAAAATCTATGCGATTTTAACCTATTGAATCGCATGTTAAGTAAAAACGACTTGACATATATGATTTGAATGAAAACAAACGAACAAAAAAGACGAGAATGCGAAAGCATAAATAATATGTTGACTTGACTCTTATTTATAACCTTCGTTCAACTGCTTGTCCACCCATCTGTAGTAGCATTGTCTGAGAAATTTAGACATAAAAGACGCATATGTTCAGCCATGCAGTGACGTACGAAATAAAGAAGACGAAAAGAATAAAGAATTCAAGAAAAGTGTCAGGCCCAAAATATTTTTTTTAAAATTAAGCATGATTAGATTGATTAAGTAAGTTAAGTTAGCATTATTTTGGAATTCATGGGTAGATGGATGATGTAAGTTTAAGTGAGATTATAGCATGTTGAGAGTGGAGTGGATGACTTGAGAGGTTTAGAAGATAAAGAAATATGTTAGAATCCAATGCTTCAAGAATCGGGTCATTTGGAGCTCTATAGCTCAAGTTATCCTAAAAACACCGATCTATGCACGACTTATTTTCTTTCAAATTGATTTTTATTTCAGCTGATTTTCGCTTCACCGGTTTTCGCTTCAATGATTTTCCTTCAACCGATTTTTGCTTCACTGATTTTTGCTTCACCGATTTTCGCTTCACTTGCTTTTTTGTTTCAAATTGATTTTCCTTCACTGATTTTTGCTTCACCGGTTTTCGCTTGGTTGATTTTTGTTTCAATCGATTTTCTGGTTCACTGATTTTTGTTTCACTGATTTTCTGTTCAATGATTTTCGGTTCAGCTGATTTTGTTTCAAATGATTTTCCTTCACTGAATTTTTTCAGTGATTTTCGCTTCACCGATTTTCTTTCACCGATTTTCGTTTGGTGATTTTCCTTCAGTGATTTTCTCATCGAAGATAAGTGGAGACGTTAGTCAAGTGTTTTGGGCATAGTTAGAGGTCAATCTCATTTTTCATCTTCATGAGAGTTGTATATCTAGATGTACAAATGCATGAGTTAATGAAAACAGATTACATCGTCTGTTTTTGTTCGCAGCGTCTGCTTTTCGTCTGTCTTTATGTCTTCGTCTCACTTTTGTATACTCCGTCTGTATTGTTAACTTCGTCTACTTTTGAACTCCGCTTATATTTTAAACTTCACAACTTTTAAACTCCGTCTATATTTAAGACTTCGCCTACTTTTTCAATCCATCGATTTTGAACTTCGCTCACTTTCTCAACTCCCATCCCAATACACACGTAGTAGATTATGGGGTCCAAAACATGTCTTTAAAGTACTTGCAGAGGACAAGGTAAAATTAGTTACTTACTTTCTATATGAGATTTTTCACTTGTGTATCGATATTATCTTGAGAAAAATATAAATTGCAAAGCTTTGAACTTATGGTCCATTATTGTTCAGATAAATGCGCTTTTAAATGCCTTTTTATGTCTTCGCCTCGACTTTTGTATTCTCCGTGTATTGTTAACTTGGTATACTTTTTCAACCCCTTTATATTTTTAACTTCGTCAACTTTTTCAAGTCCATCGATTTTTAAGTTCGCCTACTTTTTCAAGTCCGCCTATATTTAGAACTTCGCCAACTTTTTCAATCTGCAGCGATGTTTAACTTCGCTTTTTTCCTTCTTCGTCATTAGAGGTGAGAAAAGCGATTTATTGAAAGCAAAGCAAAGCAAATCACCTCCAATTAAGAAGCAGACGATAGAAGAAGCAAATCACCTCTCAATTAAGAAGCGAGACCATAGAAGTGAAACGATGAAAGTAAGATACCGAAAAGTTAAAACCCCGCTCGCTTTCAGATTAAATGCCTTTTAGGTTTCGTCTGCTTTTCTTCAGATCGTCTCGCTGCCTGCCTTTATGTCTTCGCCTCACTTTTGTATTCTCCGTCTGGATTGTTAACTTCGCTCTACTTTTTAACTCCTGTTATATTTTAAACTTCGCCTACTTTTTCAACTCCTAATATATTAAAACTTCGTCTACTTTTTTCAACTCCTTATATTTTACACTTCGTTCATTAAAGGTGAGAAAAGCGATTTATGGAAAGCAAAGCAAATAACCTCCGAATTCGAAGCGAGACGATACAGTGAAACGATCAAAGTGAGATATTGAAAAGTGAAAAGCACATCAAGTAAGACATAAAGCGTAAAAGTTGCAAAGAATCAAACTAAGACATAAAACTTAATGGGATAGATTGCATGCTCCTCCATCCCATTCGCTCTTAATATATATACGTAATAAAACTTTTCAAAGCTGCAGCCTTCAGTAGTTATATGGACAAAGACGGACGATGAATCTGCTTTCATATCCAAGTCGCACTACTGACTTCTTTGTTGAACGATCCATTTTCGATTAAAGCGATGATTCTGGTGATAATCGTAAAACTTCATTTTCACAGAGGAGTTCGCTTCGACATGAGAAAATATATGTACAAGGAAAGAGGATGATGGTGGTGAAATGTGACTTTGCAATTTATGATAAATCTCCTCATAGCTAAGTCCGACTACGCCTTCTGCGTTTGGGGGCACTCTTTTGAAGTCTCGACTCGCATTCTTTATTCGAGCCATCCGTGTTACGATGGCAACATGAAAAATCTCCTCATATCCAAGTCTGTTGTAGCCCTCGAAAACATCTCACACACCAAAACCTCCGACGTGCGATTGGTGAAAACCTTAAACAACCTTATGCTTCAAGACTACGCCTTCTTTGGTGAAGTAGCGACTTTGCAATTTATGAAGCTACAATATCGATAAATATCCTCATATCCAAGTCTGCACTACAAAAAAAATAGCCAAATACTGAAACTCTCAGACAAACAAAAAAAACTTTATGCTACGCAAGACTACGCTCTCTGGTGGTGAAGTAGCGACTTTGCAATTTATGAAGCTACAATATCTGATAAATATCCTCATATCCAAGTCTGCACTACAACAAAAATAGCCAAATACGAAACTATCAGACAAACAAAAAAAATCCTAAAAGAAGATTTACAAGTAACAAAGGACAAAAGCAACATGAAGCAACTCTTTCGACAAAGAACAACAAATCCACAAGAACGATCAAACAACAATTTATGACAACCACGATAACCGACACAGAGATAAGAGAGGATAAGAAAAACGTTAAGAAGATTTACAAGTAACACGAAGCGAAACCTAAGACCAACTGGAAACCGTAACTTGTAAATCTTCTTTACGCAGTTCTCATCTTCTCTTATCTCTGTGACAGTTGTCGTGGTCATCGCAACTATTGTTCCTGCGAAAGAGTATCAGTGTTCACCAATCAACAAAGAACAACAGCTAGGACAACAGGAACAGAGGAAACCACTGATACTCTTTCGACAACAACAGCTACGACAACACGAACGGAGGAAACCACTGATACTCTTTCGACAACAACAGCTGGAGAAAGCAGAGGAACGCAAGGGCGTAGAGGAAAAACAAAGAGAGAGAAAGGACACAACATGAATGAAGAGATATGAACACATATAAGCAGTGACAAGGGCACGATTGGCGATCGTCAAGCGTGGTCGCTGACAAAATATTACAACGAAGATTGCGTCAAGATTGAAGATTGTGTCAAGATTGCGTGTATATCGCGCCAAGAAACAACATTCAATAAACGATCGGATTAAATAAATGGACGAAGAAGGAGATCTCGATCAATATAGCCGTCGATTACATGAAAAGCGAAAATGTAAATCATTTGGATTAAATGGATGAAGCAGATCCGATGAATATAGCCGTCAGATTAAATGAACGAATGGGATGGATTGCATGGTCGTCCATCCCATTCGCTTAAGATATATACTTAAAGAAGAATAGAAGATAGTAGGAAGTTTGGAACACTATAAAAGTTTATAACATTTAGACATAGTAAATTTTTTGACTTAATTCATACATTTCAAAGTATTAAATTATTCTCATTCAAAAAAGTATTAAATTATTAAATTAAAATTATTTTATAATTAAATAAATTATTGAAAAATTATTAAATTAAAACTTAATTAAATTTCAAATTGATAAGGATACTACTTTTTCATCATATTTTAAACTTTTTATTTCTATTTAATCCTTAACTTATTTTATTACGATTTAATTTCAATTGAACATTTTAAACTTTAAATATATTATACTTCAGTTTGTAAAACATTGCCCATATATTGTTTATTTGATTTATTAGTAAATATTTTATACGGAAAAGATCTTCATATTTAGTTTAATAGTTATCAAGGGATTGTTTGTTTCCGTTTTTTCTTCTTCTTTTTTGTCGTTTTTGTAAAAATAAAAACAAGTTATTAAAACGTGCTTATCTAATTCTGTTGCATTTTTTGTTTCTAAAAATAAAAAAATTACGACGACTTTACATAAACAAAAAAATATCGTTTCTCTAATTTTGACAACATGTTTTATTCGACAAAAAAATAACATATTCTTGTTTTTAACCTTTATTATCGTCACAACATCTAGCAAATTTTTATAAGACCCGAGCTCCGACTCTCTCCGCTACACATAGATAAGGCAGCTCCTACGGTAGCAACAAAGGCTAAAGATTGAAAGAGATGTCATAATCTTTAAGAAATCCAGTAGCAGAATCTCATCAAAGAAGACAGAAGTAAAATCTGGTGCAGGTAAGTTGGTGAAGTTGTCATGGCGAGGACAGAAAGTTGTTGAAGTTGATGGACTAGTACTGGTAGAAGATCTAATATGCATCTTTTAACCTAACAAAAAAGAAACGAAAATCCCAATAATTTAAAGGGCAATTGTTTCTTCAACGTGAAGCTGTTGAGTAGTAAGAAATGAGTTTTTGTTTTCATGGAGTTTGGTGATGTTGAAACAGGGTTGAGAAGATATGTATGTGGAGTTGTGATTTTCTTATCAGTGTTTGATTTTTAAATATTTTTTATTTTAATACTATTTTTAAATTTTAATTGAATTATTAATTTATAAAATTGTATAAATATTTATATTAATCAAATTTTAATAAAATTTAAAAATATTTTAAAATTTAAAGCAATTATTCAAAACGATACATGATATAATCGATATCGATAATAATACTACATTATAATCAAATTCAATACTAAATTCGATACAATTAGTGTTGGCAATGCAAGTCTGATTTTGATTGAACTTGATTCATATTACTTGAGCTTTAACAAAGTAAGTGAAATAAACAAATTAGGGAAGAGACAACAAAGAAAAATAAGAAAAGTAGAAGACAAAAAAACTGTTATATATATATATGTAGATAAAATTATAACGAGAATTAATTACTTTAAAAATACAATATATTATGTTAGAAATTATTAATATAAAAGTATAGTTACAAAATTGAAGAGAGAACAAAGAAAAATAAAAAGTAGAAGACAAAAAATTGTTATATATATATGTAGATAAAATTATAATGAGAATTAATTATTTTAAAAATACAAGATATTGTATTAGAAATTATTAATATAAAAGTATAGTTACAAAATTAGAAACAGGAGGATAAAATTAAAAATATTTTCATTTTTAATTTTTATTACAAATTTCAATCAAATAAATTTTTATTTTTAATTTTATGTTAGAAATATCGACTAAACATACTTTTTTATTTTAATTAAAATTAAAAATTAAAACTAAAATTTGCTACAGAAAAAAAAACTAAACGGTCCCTAAATTTTGATAAAACTAACAAGTACTCGCAAATATATCATTTATAAATTCTTTCAATATTTCTAACAAACAAATTAATGAAAATAGGAAACAAAAGATTATATTTTTAAGAAATAAAACAAAATATAAAGTGCATATCTTTTCTCTTATGATGCATTTCATCATTTATCAATGTGTATATTAGTACACTAATTTACAAATAAATTAGACTAAAAAGAATCGTCTTTTACTTTCATTCCTTTTTGGGTTTATTAAATTGGCATGATCTTTTCGTATGAAGCTGCTAAGCAAATGGAGCGTCGACGACGACTAGTAAAACGTAACTCTGTTTTGTCTTTTTGAGCAGTCTCGCAGAGTTTGACTGGTTCCAAAATCCAGAACACGGATTATGGAGCACATCCTTGGTGTTCAACGGTTGACAGTTGTACATAAGTGGGCTTTCTAAAATCCTTTATGTGCTTTATCAATGTAAGACTTATAATATTGGTTGATTAGGTAACCAAAATTGTTAGATCCTCTAATCTCGCTTAGTTCGAACTTGTAGATTGGTTTTGATTTTTTTTTTTCGGTTTTTGATCAAGGTATCTACCGGCAGATCTAGTGACTAGTTCCCTCACTGACTGAAAAGCATCTCACAGAATGGAACAACTGACCCAAAAATTTAAGGTTGTGTCAGGAATCCCACATCGGACAACTATAAGAGCATTAAACAATATATAATAGGATGCAAACCTCCTTCTCGAAATGCAATTTTTGAACGAAGTTAAACACTTTCTAACGTGGTATCGAGCCAAAATCGGTTTATCTCGATGGTTTGGGCGGTGCGGTTATATCCTTCGCCTAATATGTCATGTCCGTCCAAATTCTGCTCGAATCGAGGGAGGTGTGTCGAATCCCACATCGAACAACTATAAGAAAGATTAAACAATATATAATAGATGCAAACTTCTTCCTTCGAAATAACTTTTGGGGATGAGTTAGACTTTCTAACAATTTACTCCATACCCAAAACCAAGGAATTATTTATTAATTAACTTAATCTCATAATTAATATATTATCTCTCACATTTAATAATTTATATAATCTTCTTTCAGAAAGAGTCATTAAATATATATGTATATAGGAAATACGATCTCTAATGATATCATGAAGACTAAGATTCTTAAGTTTGATTGGACCAACTCTTACACAGTTACACTAGTTTCTAATAGTATAATTAGTCCTTGTTTTTCAAGCTTCAGATTAGAAGTTCATATTAATATGCAGACTAATTCAGATCATATTAATCTTAATAAGTATGATAATCAATAAAATGATGATTAGAGTATGGGATATTTTACACTTTCTTAATCATAATAATTAGTTACAGTTCCTCAGCTGTTGTAAGCATTCAAATATTTGACCGTATTCAAACTTTCAGAAGTAGAACTGCAGCTTTCAAGCTGTTTCCTAGACGCGGTTATCCAATTTGAAACGTATTATTGTTTACCACAAGTTATTTGTAATTTCCTAAACTTCGAATCACTTGTCCCTGTCTAAACAAGAGCATGCTTCCACAACTATATATACACGTGCCCCGCGCTTTCCTTTCTAGCTTGTATCATTGTCACGGAATACGATTCTCTTAACATGGGCACGGACAGCAGCTCTTTGCTAGCGCGCCTCAGGCGAGTAGTAAACAAGGTAAAGATCCTATTAAGCTTTGAAATGAACCGTTGGCGTTTAGCTTCCATGATCGGTGTTTATTCAAGGAGGTACAGGTTTAGCTTCAATGATAGACCTGGCTTAAGGGCATGCACAGATGACGTAGAATCATCAGAAAATTCAGTTTCTTCACCATATGCACTTCGCAGAACTATTAGCTACCAATCAGAAGATGATATTGATAAGAGGGCTGAAACGTTTATAGAGAATTTTCGCAGGCAGCTCCGGATTGAGAGACAGGTATCTCTGGAGCTGAAGTATTTGCAAGGAAATGGCTCCACTTCAACTTCTCCATGATCGATAGTTATTGCTGTTCGGAATTGTTCTCCTGGAGAATGGAGATTCTTGGGGGACGTCTACTTGGTGATGGAAACCTATGTTTTTTTTTTGACATCTTACATCACTACTTTGTAAGTACGATTGCATCTGCTACAAAGACCTGTAATTGGCTTTTGGAATTGAAAATTTCATAATAAGACTTGGGTTGGCTGCTATGGAGACGGACGATAGTACACGTAAAGTGGCAGCTTCCAGAGGGCCCTGCAAAAATTGAAACTTTCTTATCATTTTCCTTCAGGAATAAAACCAAGAACAAAAACCACAGGTTTCTCAAATATCCTCTTCACTTGTTTGGTTTTCTTGTACATTTTTGTTCTGGGACACAGGTGTTCTGTTTTGTCATATTGTAATTTCATTTCTTCTAAGGATTTCTGATTGCTGATATAGTTTTCTAAATTTGATTGTACTCGTGTTCTTTCATACTTCACGTAAATTTGGATTGTACAGGAGAGTGGTGAGAGAAAAGATTTTCAATTTTGTATGGCAGTGTGCTGGTTTATGGCTAACTCTTGTCGATTTTTTTAAATTTAAAAATTCGGGTTTAGATTTATCGAAAATTTAACTCTTTTAAATAAAATAATATCGTTTTGTTTATAATAATTAAGGCTTAAATTATTATAAATTTGAGCATGGCCTGTGGGCCAGCTAATTAAAAAATATTAAATTTAAACTTATGGGTAAAAAATTATCATCTTTAATATATGAAATTGATTCTGTCGCTTTTCATTTCTGCAGAGAAACTGTCCGGATTGATCGCAAATCTCACTTTTCCTTAGATGTGTTTTCTCAGGGAGACTTCTAATAAAGTTTGTTTTAACCTAAAAGTTTAATCAATTGGATGGGATTTAAACTAAATAATACAATAATTTTACATTAACAAGAAGTAATGCAACAAAGTAAATTTAAGAATTGAGATACTATTTTATAATTTGATTTATTTTAAAATTTTCTTATGATTTAATAATCTTAAAAAATCAATTTTTATAAATAAATATCAAATTTTATTAAATGAATATATCCACCTTTTTTATTGATTTTATAAGTTAAATTAAATCTAACATAATAGTACTGTTTCTAATATGTTTTAAATTAAATATAACATAATAGTACTGTTTCTAATATGTTCTAATTAATTCTTAAATTTAATAATTTAATATTATAAAAATTAGCATATTTTAATAAATTAATATAGATAATACTTGTATTAATTTTTTATTAAAAACTTGATGAAAAGTAACATAAAATAGACATATTATCTATTTAATATAATATGAGAATATTTTATAATATTAAATTGTATTAAAATTTTAAAATAAACTATTAAAAAGTACGTATTTCACTATAAACTAATTAATTACTGGAATAAAAAACGAAACTGGACACAATGTAAAAAGGAGTTGGAAGTTAGAAACAGAAAACTCAATGTCTCTTACCTTGGATCGTTCCAGTGATTTTCCAAAGAGGCGGATGATTTGTTGAGATATGGAGCCTGATAAAATATACTAGACTTTACACCAAACCCACATTCGCAGATCCAATTAAAAAAAACCCTAGCGTTATGTTTTTATATTCTATTCTCCTAGTGTATCGCATTATCGAAAAACAATTCCCAGTAAAAAAAAAAACCTTAGCCACCCGTGGACGTAGCCATATTCTGGTGAACTACGTAAATATGTGTGTTCATTTTATTTTCCGCACTGTTCTTTGATTATTGTGATTGATCGTCCATAACAACTAGCATTATAGCTTGGTTCATATTATAACAATATGAAAAGATGGAAGGCGCGAAGTTTCAAATTGGGAAATTTGATGGAAACGATTTTAGTTTCTAGAAGATGCAGATGGAAGATTATCTGTATCAGAGAAACCTCCATGAACCCTTGTTAGGGATGAAGCCAGAAATCATGAGACAGGAGGTTTGGGATTTGAAAGATCAGCAAGGGTCGATTCGTTTGTCGTTGGTGAGAAACGTTGCCTTCAACATCGTTAAGGAGACAACGACTGCAGGAGTACTGAAGGCATTGTCTAGCATGTACGAAAAATCGTTGGCTATTAATAAGGTATATCTGATGCGTTGTTTGTTCAATATGGAGATGTTTAAAAATGGATCTATCACATATCATTTTAACGAATTTAATATGATTATCAATCAATTAAGCTATGTTGATATTAATTTTGATGATGAGATTAGAGCCCTGATTTTGATGTCCTCTCTACCTGAATCGTAGGATACTATTGTTTTCGCAATTAGCAATTCGCATGGGTCTGAGAAGCTAAAGTTTGATGAAGTCCGAGATGTTGTCTTGAGCGAGAGCATTCGCAAAAGGGAAATCAGAGATTCATCTGGTAACACACTCAATGTCGAAGGAAGGAGCAGGAGAAAGTCGAAGGGAGGCCATAGTAAACATATTCGATTGAAATCAAAAGGGCAAGGAAAATCTAAAGGCAGAAACGAGGTCTTTTGTTGGGACTGTAGTGAAAAAGTACATTTTAAGAAGGATTGTCCTACACCTAAGAAGAAGAAAGGACAAAGAAATAATAAGTCTCATGAAGATGATGTTTCTGTATTTTCTGCGGAAGACATTGGCGACGCCTTAATTATTAGTGTGGATAGCCCGGTTGACTCCTGGATACTTGATTCCGATGCATCATTCCACTCTTCTACGAGCAGAGAGATATTCCATAATTTCAAGTCTAGAAATTATAGGAAGGTGTATCTTGCTGATAACAAGGCCTTGGAGATTGCTGGAAAAGGGGTCATGTATATACAGACCTCAGGTAGAGGTAGATGGAAGCTACAGGATGTCAGATATATTATTGATTTGAAGAAAAATCTGATTTCTATTGGTCAGTTAAATAGCACAGGTTACAAGGCAGTATTCGGGGAGAGTTCCTGGTGTGAAGGGAGCTATGGTGATAGCATGTAGCACAAAATCTGAAACTTTATACAGTACCGCAGGATGTTCGAATATGGTTGCTGCAATCGATAGTACGTTTAGCTCGAGTCTGTGGCATAACAGAATAGGACATATGAGTCAGAAGGGGATGAAGATGCTGGCTTCAAAGGGGTATTTGCAAGGTTTGAAATATGTTGATTTGGGTTTTTGTGAGAGTTGTGTTCTGGGAAAGCAGAAACGGGTTAGTTTCCTAAAGGCTAGTAGAGAACCAAAGGTAGAACGGTTAGAACTAGTACACACAGACGTATGGGGGCCATCTCCAGTCTCCTCTCTTAGTGGTTCGAGATACTACGTCACCTTTATTGATGACTTCAGCAGGAAGGTATAGGTTTACTTTTTAAAACATAAGTCAAATGTGTTTATTACCTTTAAGAGGTGGAAGGCTGAAGTTGAAATCATATTGAATCGAATATTAAATGCTTAAGGTCTGATAATGGTGGAGAGTATGATTCTACAGAATTCAAAAAGTTCTGTGTTGATGAGGGAATCAGGTGCACTAGGATAGTTCCTGGCAAGGCAAGCTAGAATGGGATTGCTGAAAGGATGAACAGAACATTGAATGAGCAAGCAAGAAGCATGAGGTTACATGCTAGGCTGCAAAAAAAGTTTTGGGCAGATGCAGTAAACACAACAACATTCTTGATAAATAGAGGCCTTCAGTTCCTTTGGGTTTCAAAATGTCAGAAGAGGTTTGGTCAGGTAAGGAGGTCAAGCTTACTCACCTACAGACTTTTGGGTGTGCCGCCTATGTTCATGATAATCCAGAGAAGAGAGACAAGCTTGATGCAAAGGCTTTGAAGTGCTGTTTCATTGGGTATGGTTCAAATTAGTTTGGATACAGATTTGAGATGATAAGAATAGGAAGATCTTAAGACATTGTGATGTGACATTTGATGAAAATGTCATGTATAAGGACAAGTTTAGGGTTCAACCTGAAGATGCAAAAGAAATAGGAGCTGAGGTTCAGTTATTCGAAAATTCAGAAAATATTGTTACAAAATCATAACAACAGCCAGTCACACCTGAGCTAGTGTTGAGGAGATCTATAAAGGTTATCAGGCCACCCGAAAGGTATTCACTATCCTTGCATTATTTTTTATTGACTGATGGAGGAGAACCAGAATCTTTTGATGAGGCTTTGCAAGTGAAGGATTCAATCAAGTAGGAGCAAGCCATGGAAGATGAGATATGGTCACTTGATAAGAATGATACTTGGGAGTTAACTGAGTTGCCTGCAGTGAAGAAAACTTTGTTGAACAAGTAGGTTTATAGGATAAAGAATGAAACTAATGGTACAGTTAGGTTCAAGGCTTGATTGGTGGGTAAGGGATATTCACAAAGGAAAGGTATTGACTACACTTAAATATTCTCTCCTGTTGTAATGTTAACTACAATTAGAATTTTGTTAAGTATTGTTGCAATAGAGAGCTTGCACCTTGTGCAGATAGATGTAAAAACATCATTTTTACATGGGGATCTGGAGGAAGAAATCTACATGCAGCAACCTGAGGGATATGAAGTTCCTGGTAAGGAACACATGGTGTGTAAACTCAAAAGGAGTTTGTATAGATTGAAGCAGACTCCAAGATAGTAGTACAAGAAGTTTGACTCCTTCATGTTCAAAAATAGTTATCACAAGAGTGAAAAGGATCATTGTTGTTACATCAAGAAGTTTACTGACTCCTTTGTTATTTTACTTCTGTATGAGGATGATATATCGATTGCAGGTTCAAGTGTGGAGGAGATAATTAATCTTAAAGGGAGACTGTCATCAGAGTTTGAGATGAAATATTTGGGTCTAGTAAAGAAGATTTTAGGGATGAGGATTTCCTGAGATCAATTTGTTGGAATTCTAAATTTATCCCAGGAGCAATACATTGAGAAGGTGTTGTTCAGCTTCAAAGTTGATGATGCTAAGCCCAAGAGCACGCCTTTGGCTAACTAAGTCAAATTGTCAAAGGAGCAATCACCCAAGACAGCTGAGGAACGTGAGCATATAAAAAAAGTGACTTATGATTTTACAGTTGAGAGTCTGATGTATGTTATGGTCTGCACTAGGCTTGATATTGCACATGCAGTAGGAACTGTGAGCAGATACATGTCAGATACAGGGAAAGAACATTGGGAAGCTGTGAAGTGGCTTCTGAGATACTTGAAAGGAACAGTTAGCATCTCACTTTGTAATGGGAATGGCAAGGTAGTGCTGGAGGGTTTTGTTGATGTTGATTTTAGTGAAGATGTGGATTTAAGTAAGAGTACATCCGGGTATGTCTACATTATAGATGGGACAACAATTAGTTGGATGTCTAAACTCCAGAAATGTTTCTCTATGTCATCTACAGAGGCTGAATATGTTGTAATAGCTGAAGCTGGTAAGGAGATGATATAGTTAACTGATTACCTAGAAGAGTTGGGCCAGAAGCAGCATGACAAGGTTTTCTTCACTGATAGTCAGAGTGCCATACAGCTGGTGAAGAATCCAGTTTATCATTTGAGAACTAAGCACATCCGGCGCAGGTATCACTTCACCCGTAGTTTGGTGGAAGAAGGTGAGGTGTGTTTGAAGAAGATTGATAGTGCTAAAAATCCGATAGACATGTTGACTAAAGGTGTGGATGTTGCAAAACTGGGGCTATGCAAAGCCTCAGTTGGTCTTCTACCATAGCGTGAGAGATGTTGCGGCTAGGTGAGTTTGTTAGGGACATTGACATGGAGAATGAAGATGGTTGGGTTGACTGGATCAGTCTCCAAGTGGGAGAATTGTTGAGATATGGAGCCTGAAAAAATATACTGGACTTTACCCCAGGCCCACGTTGGCGGATCCAACTAAAAAAAACCCTAGCGTTATGTTTTTGTATTATATTCTCCTAGTGTATTGCATTATCGAAAAACAATTCACATTGAATAAAAAACTCTAACTGCTCGTGGACATAGCCATATTCTGGTGAACCACGTAAACAGTGACGGAGCCAGAAATTTAATATAGGAGGGCCCGAATATTAATTTTTTTAAATTTTAGGGGGCCCAATACACCACTAATCCTTAAATAACTCCGTATATATATATATATATATATATATTAAAAATATTTTTTTTAAACCTTGGGGGCCCAGTGCACCACTGGGCCCTAAGTAGCTCCGTCATTGCACGTAAATCTGTGTGTTTATTCTATTTTCCGCGATGTTCTTTGATTATTGTGATTGATCATCCATAACATGATTTGCGAACAAGAAAAGACTAAAAGAGAGTTGAAGGGGAGAAACTTTCTAGTACGAAAAAAATGGCGTTCTTGAGTATCCTCTATTCAATCAACCAGCAACAAGCTCAGTTCGGGCTTGGATTAAAAGCAAGTGTCTTTGACACAGTTCTCTCCCACACCTGGTACGCCCATGATGGCCCTTAAACCTGAGGGAAACCAACCTAAACGGGAAAAAACCAAGAAAAGAGATGAGGAAATGCAGCCCCGACCTCTTATGTCATACAGCGCAGCGGTGGTCGAAAATCAGTTAGCTCCTGACGCGATGGAAGAACAAAACTGGCTAGCAGAAACCATTATAGAGCTGGAAGAGGGAGACATCGTAAAAAGTAGCCGGTGACCATAGAGACAGCATCAAGCCGTCGCCCACATTCAAAGAGAAATTGGATAACCAGTGGACTCAGATCGTTGTCGTGAAGCTACTGGGCCGCAGAATCGAGTTCATTGCACTAAGCAACCGCCTGCGATCATTATGGACACCAGTAGGACCCCTCAAAATCGTCGACCTAGAACAGGATTTTTATCTTGTCAAATTCTTGGAGGAAGCCAATTACTACCACATCTTTGCAGGTGTAAGTCGACTTGTATTGAGATGTAAGTCGACTTATACCAGTTCGGTACTAATAAGTCGACTTGTATACCCGTGTAAGTCGACTTATGCGTGTACAATACCGTGAGATTATTAGAGTAGTGCCGTAAAGGCAATCCCCTTTAGCGCTTTTTGTTCATAGTCATGTACAGACTTTATGAATAAATAAAGAAAGACATGTTTCATTTATTTGATGTTCTTTAAGAATTGATATTGATCTTTAATCAAATTAATGAAGTCCATGATATATGACATAGCATGAAGGAAATTATGATGTGATCATAATCCCGAGATTCCTATCATGTGCAATTATGTCAAGATCTAAATTCTCCTAGTCATAGGATTAATGAGACCGACATCATTAATCCCATGACTAAGATATGTTATACTCCTTGATTGGATCAAGCGGTGGATCTCGAAACTGTAAATATGAGATATTTAGAGTTGACATGTGGATGCTTACTAGCGGTAGTAAGTACATTGATGACCTGCCATGAGATCATCACATGGATGTCCTATTCTAATGTCGTTGATAATCTCATCATAGAATGGTGCAAGTATCCTTAGACTTGAGGTACTCAAGGATATCTTGGATATTGATTCTGCGTGCTTTGACTCCATTCCTTGTTGCCTTCGAGGTTACTCATAGGGTGGTGCTTGGAGTGCGACTTGAGGTATTCAAGGTAATTGAGTAGCCAATAAAGGATTCATCACTTCGTGATAGCGTAAGAGATACCACAACCTCTTGTCAGATCATTACTTTAAGTCTCGGCGGAGCATAAATATGTCATGAAGAGTGTCTTCATGGACATATAAAGTAATGAGTCCCAAGACAGAACCGATATCACTGGGCTAGACTTAGTCTAGTAAGAGTTGACACTTGACCATACTCATAACCAAGTGGGGTATAGGATGATGAAAGGACGAATTGCACCAGAATTGTCTATGGAAGGGTTCGTGATCCGTTCGTGATGAATTCATCAAACCAATTACTTTCCGGTCAATCGGGGTCATGATGTGTTGCTAGACGCCGCTCATGACTTGCTCGATTAAGTGTTAATCTAAGTGGCCAACATAACCGGAACCCAAAGGGTCACACGATAAAAGTGTTTCAGAGAACTCAGAAAAATAGTATTGGACCGAGTTCCAATTATGGAGAGCATTAGATTAAATGGATCCCGATGAGATCGAGATATGTCCCGATGAGATCGCGACATCGATATTCTTGAAAAAAGTTTTGGGGTTTATCCCATATCGGGACCCTAGGCGGTAGACCAATTCCAGTGTGTCGACCACTTCAAAGAATATATATACATATATATATATGATTAATTAATTAAATAATATATATATATATATATATATATATATATAACATTTACGTGGGATGGAAGGAGAAGAATGGAGAAACTTCCATTAGGTTGCTTAGTCATCAAAGTAATAAATGACTAAAAGACAAAACCAAGAAGAAGAAAAGAAGATGATGCTCGTAGATGATAGAGAGAGGTTTAAAACAAGTTTTAAACCTAAGTAAAAGAGAGCTTGTTCGTGGGTTGAGAAAAGAAGATAGAAAAGTGTTTTTCAAAGGTTCTTTTATTCTTCTCCAACGTTCTCTTCATCATCTCCAAGCTTCATCCTCCTTCCTTCTCCATCGATTTTCCAAGCTCTCCAGGACAAAGGTAGGGTCTAGCAGCCTTTACTTTGTTATAGCTATTCCTGTCAAAAGGGTTTGTCCTGTTAGGTTTTCGATCTCTGCGTGGATACCTTTAGAGATAGTCTCTATTGGCTATTCAGGTTTGAGTCTTCATACCGACACATAGATCCTGGCCTTCGGGAAGGTCCCGGCGACAAAAATTTTTGTTTTCCGCACTTGGTACATGTGATGTACCTCCCGGGATTTTCCTACAATCTTGACAGACGGGCCTTGGTTGATCTACGTCCAAACATTGTCTGTCCAACGATGGGTCTCCTCTTTCCGTCCACAACAGGGGCAGGTTATATGGATAGTCACGTGGATCAGATACCCCGACTTACCGATAGCTTGGTATCACCCCGAGATCCTCACGACGTTGGGGAACTTAGTTGGCACTACAGTGAAGATCGATGAGGTGACGCTGCAAGCACACCGGGACGTTACACCCGCATCACCGTGGACGTCGACCTCACTGAACCACTAAAGACCAGTGTCGAGCTAGATGGCGAACTCCTGTGCATCACGTACGAAGGGCTCCCTCAACTATGCTATGCATGCGGAAAGGTTGGGCACAACACCAACGAATGTTTACAACACCCCCAGGCCACAAAGCCTCGCCCACAACCAGAAGCGGGAGCCTCACACAGGCGATGGTGCCAGCCGCGCCAATCGGAGGAGAGAGAGGAAGACGATCCACAGCTGCACAACCAACGGTTGGCATTGCCTATGGCCCATGGGTTTACGTCCAACGTAAACCCTGTTAACCTCTCCAACGGCTACAAAATAGCCACGCTCCCACCAAATCATGTCAACCGTCCCTGGGGAAAAACCATGAGACTTCTCACTCATTCGGTTCAAGGTACGCAACCTGACAGATGTAGGGATGCTGGACAAGACAGCAGAACCTCCCGCTAAAAATACGCAACCACGACCTTTACTGGGCCTAGGTCAATGCAAGCTTTTATTTGACGTTATTGGATCCTCACAGCCCACTATAATTAGACCTATTTTCACAACAAATGGGTCTCAATCAAAGGGGAAAAAAGAACCCAAAGGCCAAAAAGGAATCCATCAACCTTTACTCCGAGGTGAATGCTTACGGGCCAATCCCACCCAAAAAAAAGCCCGATAATAGCTCCCACGGTCCAAATCCAACCCACTAGTGTGGACAAAAATATGGCCATCACTCTCTCGTCCCACACAGACATAATCTGTGATCAACTCGTCATGGTGAATCGTGAGGGGGGTGGCAAGAAGCAATTACAACAGATGGAAGGGGTGGAGACAATGACGAATCTTACTCGTGATAGGGAGCTACAGGCCCCTCCCCACACTGGACCCCCCGATATAACAGGAGAGTCCATCATACTGGAAGTTATACCTCCAACCAGGAGAAATGAGGAGTCGGCTGAACAACCCCAAAACATTGAAATCCAGGACGCTCCCATAGGAGGTACTGATTCTCACTAAACCTGTATTTTATATCAATTTAAATTTAGAATTGTCAAGGAGTAGGGGGAAGCGATTTAGGACAGTCTTGCGTAACTATCTTAGCCACTATAATCTGAGTATTCTAGTTCTTTTGGAACCCAAAATTAGTGGAGCTAGGGCGCATGACGTGATTAATACGTTAGGTTTTGATTTTTCTTTCCGGGTGGAAGATGAAGGATTCGCGAGTGGGATATGGATATTATGGAAGATATCCATAGTATTAGCACATCAACAATTTATCCATACCATAGTAAAGTATGCGAATTACTCCTTCGATTTTGCTACTGTATACGCTAGCCCACAATTATCCTCCCAAAAGCATCTCTGGCCTGCACTTGAATGGATCGATAGATACCCCACTAGCCTTTGGCTTGTCGGAGGGGATTTTAATGCCAAACTGGATGTAGCAGATAAGCGGGGTGGAGCCACAGCTTCGAGGGTCGTGAACAATCATTTTCAGGCTTGCGTGCAGGACAGTAGCCTTTATGACCCGGGCTACGTCGATTCCAAGTTTGCATGTCACAGAGGTATGATCTAAGCTAGATTGAACCGAGTCTTTGGAATGACAGACTGGCTTCAAATGTTCCCACACGTTGTTAATTACCACATATCTTTCCTAGGGCCTGACCATCGACCCATGTGCATTCATCTCCATCCTCGGTCTCCCAACCAAAAAGTTTCCCCAGATTTTCGTTTTCAAAATGCTTGGTTAACTCATGCAGGGTTTGATGAAGTCGTTGTTGAGCACTGGTTATCAGAAGAGGAAACGATGAGCAAATCGTTAGCTCATATTTCGCAACAACTCACAAAATAGAATTCCTCTTATTTTGGCAATATATTCCATCGTAAGAAACGTTTGTTAGCCAGATTACAGGGCATTCAAAAAGTCATTACCGAGGAGAAATTTGAATCCTTCCTTGCTTTGGAAGAACAGCTCAGTGGAGAGCTTCTACAGGTCTTATGTGAAGAAGAAATCTTCTAGCATCAGAAAGCTCGGTGCAACTGGATTTCTGAAGGGGATAGAAACACCAATTACTACCACACTCTCACCATGTCGAAACGCAAGAAAATGCGAATCGAAAGACTCAAGGACACACAGGGGACAATAGTCTCTAACCAAGGGCAACAAAGTCGCTTAGCCAGGGACTATTTTACCCATCTATATACGCGGGAGGACGACCAACCATCCCACTTAGGGATCCCAGGGGCTTTCCCTACCATTTCAGAAGCCAATCTTCGAGATTTAGTCAGATCCATCCACCCTAACGATATCAAACGTGCGGTATTCGATATGAATCCGAACAAAGCACCTGGGGTGGATGGTTTCAATTCCCTTTTCTATCAGAATCAATGGGAGACGGTTGGCCCGAAAGTTATTGAGTACATACAGTTAACTTTCAGCCGAGAGCAGTTGGAAAGGGACTTAAACCAAACCCTCATTGTTCTCATCCCTAAGAATCCTTCCCCGGTCAGCATCACTCACTTTCGACCGATAAGCCTTTGTAACGTGCTCTACAAAATCCTCTCTAAAGTTATCGTTCACCGTCTTAAAAGTCACCTGGACTTTTTGGTACAAGAGAACCAATGTAGTTTCATTCCGGGCAAACAAATTACTGATAATATCATTATTGCCCAAGAAGTTATCTACTCGATGAGACAAAAAGGAGAAAGGGATTATTAGCGATCAAAGTGGACTTAGAAAAAGCTTATGACCGCCTTCAGTGGGACTTTCTCCTTAACACTCTCGAGGAGATTGGCCTTTCGGCTAAGCTAATCGGAGTCATTATGTAGTGTGTTACGACGGTGACGATGCAAGTTGTTTGGCAAGGCTCAGTTTTTGATCCTTTTAACCCCTCACGTGGAATTAGACAAGGAGATCCTCTCTCACCTTACCTCTTTGTTCTATGCGTTAGGGGTGTTCAAAAAAACCCGCGAACCTGTGAACCGGACCTGAACCGCATGAACCGAACTCAGAATAAGGTTAACCAACTCGAGTTTAGGTTCGGTTCAACCAACTCAAAAATTAGGTTCATGGTTCAGTTCAGTTTTCTAACTCATGGTCCTAGGTTAATCAACCTAAATCGCACTCTATAGCGCTAACCGAACCAACTCGATTTATAAGTTTAGGTTTAAACTCGAACTCAAATACCTAAAAACTATCATATATTTAGATACAATTTAAGAGGATATCAATAATAATAAATTCACTAGTATTTACTATATTAATTTCGAGTTAAAAAAAAAGAAAAGGAAAAAAAACTACTTTACTTCTATGTTATTAAATGTTAATATTAAACATTGTTATTATAAGTAACAACTAATGCATAACACTCAATACTTCTACTTCAAATAGTAATTAATATGTGTCAAAGTTATTGATCAAGTATTAAACTATTAATAAAACATTCATTGACTAAAATAATATAATCGCTTAGAGATTAATTAAAGAAATTAATGTAAAACACATTTATTAAAAAATCCTACAATTTTAGTTTTTAAGGCACATATATTAGTTTAGATATTCATGAGATATTATAAACATTAAACTAGCAAGTAATACTTGATTCTTAAAATATATAATATAGTTGTGAATAAATAATAAGAATATAATAATATTGTCTTGTACAAACACAAACATAGTTTTATTTATTAGAAATGAATGAAAATTGAGTTGATTTAGTAATAGACTATATGATTGTATTTTTTATATACTGCGCGCTTTTATAATATAATATTTGAAGTTTTAACTATGATATTAATTGCATTTTCTACAATCGAGTTACAATAAGAAGAAGGATACTTTTGTGTTTATTAGTTTATTATTATTATTATTTATTTTAACATGATAAAATAAGATTTAATGATGTTAGAAGAATAGTTTTATTATTATTTTAATCAATGAGTCTAGTAGAGCGCTTGCCCTCACTATTGCATCTCGAGTCACTTTTTAGTATAAGAGGTCGAGTGCTTGATTCATTTCGTAGCTCTCTTACTCCAAAGATGGTGGAGACTCTTGTTTGTAGACAAGATTGGTCGAGAAAATCACAGCCCTCTTTACGTGAAAGAGAGACTTGAAAAACTTGAACAAATTGAATCAGCAATCTAATTTACTTTACCTTGTTTTAATATACAAATAAATAAATAAAATTTCAATTAAAAAGAAATAAAGAGTCTAACTCTTTTATTTTTATTTTCTATAGATGTGGCTTCATGTATAACGTTGAATCATCCTACCATTCTATTTAAAGAATAATTGTTTAATATTTTATCTTTTTTCTAGTATGGATCTTTTATAAGACATTATTTGGTTTATTTTTATTTTGTTTGGTTCAACATATCGATTAATCTTTGATGTATTTGATATGCGTATTTTTATGAATAATTTGTATTTTTCCACCAATTTTTTTATAATTTTATCATATATATTGATATGAATAGGTTCGTTATCCCGAGAACCGAACTCAAAATAAAGTTAACCAATCCTATAGGTTCTTTAGGTTCAGGTTCAGGTTTAGGTTCGTGAAATTGCCGAACCTGACATTCAGGTTCAGGTTCAGGTTATTTATGAACGGGTCAGGTTATCCTACCATGAACACCCCTACTATGCGTGGAGCGACTAAGACATATTATCTCACGCGAAGTGGGGCAGGGGCATTGGAAACCGATTAAGTTGAGCCCTACAAGACCCCCTATCTCATCTTTTTTTTGTAGATGACCTAGTTTTGTTCACAGAAGCAACAGATTCCCAGGCCCAAGTTATCTTTAGGACTCTGTGTAGGTGACTCACATACACGTGTGTTGCTCAACCATATTGACCTTGTCAATATGGTTGCTCTGATTAAGGATTGATTCTAGGCATTTATTAGCTACAAAATAGGAAGTTTAAATTTAATATCCTTAGCTGTAAGATAGCGTTAGATTTCGTGTACATTTGTATATTAACTCTTGTATTTTGCAATCTGGATATACAATTCTTTTGCCATTCAACTACTTTCATATGGTAATCAGAGCCCTTACACTCAAACGAGTTTGATCCAAAAAAAAATTTCCTCTCCTTCCCTTCTCACCATGGCCGGCTCCACCATCGCCAATACTGTCAATTCCGACAACACCACCACCACCACATCGATTGTGCAATTCAATCCAGAGTCCCAATTACCCATCAAATTGCTTGGCAGTAACAATTTCTCCACTTGGAAAGCTCAAGTGTCGATGCTCATGCACGGTCATGATCTGTTCGGCCACCTTGATGGCTCGAAACCAGCTCCTCCTGCCACCACCGGCACACCCCCTCAGCCAAACACGACCTACAATCTCTGGTTCCGCCAAGATCAGCTCATTCAGAATGCCCTCATGGCTTCCGTAGACTCTACTATTGCCCCAACCGTTGCCAATGCCAGATCGGCATCCCAAGCCTGGAAATCTCTCCATACCACTTATGCCAACAAATCCCAGTCACGGATATTCAGCCTCCGTGATCAACTTGCCCGCCTAAACAAAGAAACCCAACCTATGACTGACTATCTCCATCGAATCAAAGCCTTGGCCGATGAGCTTGCTCAAGCCGACACTCCGCTAGCCGACGAGGAATTGGTTGTCCAAATTTTGAGAGGACTTGGGACTGAATATCGTGAGATATCTGCTGCTATCCGAGCCCGAGACACATCAATCTCCTATGAGGACTTGTACGACAAACTCCTTCATCATGAAGTCTTCATTCAGCATGAAGAAGCAAAAAAGGCGGCCCCTCCTATCACGGCTGCTGTTGCCACCCGAAATCAGGCCCCAAACAGCTCCACTTTCAGATCCAATCGTCGAGCTAATCAGCCTTGGCGCTCCAATGATCGTGCTAACAGTTCCAATCATCAGTGGCGTGGTAACCATCGGAACAACACTGGGCGAGAAGGCAGCAATCACCGTGATCCTGTTACGTGTCAACTCTGCCGAAAATCAGGCCATGAAGCTAATGTATGCCGGTCTCGTTCCCACAATCATTTTGAAGCAAAAGCCAATTATGCGATGGGCCATCCGACTGCTACCAATCAATGGATTGTTGATTCCGGTGCTTCACATCACATCACATCTGAGCCACACAACATGCCTGAATATATTGGATCTGACGGTATAACAGTGGGTAATGGTATGAAAATCCCGATTACACATTCTGGTACTACTCATTTACATGCTTCCGACACTTCTTTCAAACTGTCTGATACACTCTGTGCTCCTGCCATTAAACGAAACCTTATTTCTGTCTCTCAATTTTGTCGAGATAATCAAACTTCTATTGAATTTTTTCCATCTTTGTTTTGTGTAAAGGATATCCGCACGAGGACGCCGTTGCTGCAAGGTTGGAGTAAGGATGGTTTGTATGAATGGTCAAACCAAACCAACCACCCGCGCCTATTCCACAACAAAACAACCTCCCTCTCTACATGGCATCACCGCTTAGGACATCCCCACTCTAGAGTTCTAAATTTAATTTGCAGCAAATATTCCTTACCTGTCTCTCATCGTGACAAATTTACATTCTGTAATTCTTGTCAATGCAATAAAGCTCATCGCTTACCTTTTCACGAATTCAATTTGTCGAGCACCAAACCATTGCAAACGATTTTTAGTGACTTATGGGGACCTTCACCCATTGTTTCCATTAACAAAAAACTCTATTACTGTGTCTTTGTTGATCTATTAACCAAGTACATGTGGATATACACCCTCAAACAAAAAAATGAAGTTCAACAAATTTTCCAGTATCTACACCCACTATTGGAAAAACACTTTGGTCACAAAATTCTCTCTTTTTACACTGATGGTGGGACAGAATTCAAAACTCTTGACAATTACCTTAAACAAAATGGCATTGAACACCTAATTACCCCAACATACACACCTCAAAGAGTAGCCACTGTCGAACGTCGTCATCGACACATTGTTGAGACGGCTAAAACAATCCTTCATGCTGCAAGTTTACCACCGAGTCTTTGGTCCTTTGCCTGTCACCATGCCGTTTATCTGATTAACCGAATCCTACCACCTTACTTGATAACAAGTCCCCATATGAGATGTTATTCACCAAATCCCCGACCTTAGCCACCTTGAAAACTTTTGGGTGCCTATGCTATCCGTGGCTTAAACCTTATGCCTCCAATAAACTTGAACCGAAATCCCAGCCTTGTGTCTATCTTGGTTTGTCACTCACCCATCATTGTCATCAATGCTATGACCCGATACAACATAAAATATATCTCTCCCGTGACGTTACTTTTTTCGAAAATGAATTCCCTTACCAGTCCAAGTTCCAACACTTGCAACCTCGAAACCGCACACTCGAGTGGGACATGTTCCCGGTCAACCCCCCAAGTTTTCCACAACCTAGTCTACCACCACCTAATCTTGACTTACCGACTCCAATACAAAACTCCTCCCCTCAGCCCCAAACCTCTGTATAGACCGTCGACTCCAACACTGCAGCATCGGCTCTAAGCACGGACTCAGGTACACTTCTCAACCATTCACACGACCGTACAACCCCCTCTTCCCTTGTACTGCAAAGCAACCCCACAGCCCCTGAAAGCCCAACGACACATCCCTCACAACCAAATATTATCGAGCCTATCCCACCCACACTACCCGTCCAAGATGCCCATCGTCGACCAGTAACCCGCTCACAAAACAACATATACAAGCCAAAAATCAAACACAATTACTTGCCATCGCCGCACTTCGCCATACCGTCCACTGCTAAGGTGCCATGAAATACCAAGAATGACGTGATGCCATGAAGGCTGAGTATGATGCTTTAATAAAAACTAATACTTGGGTTCTGGTTCCTCGCGATCCAACCAAAAATGTTGTGGCTTGTAAATGGCTTTTCAGGAAAAAACGAAAATCGGATGGCTCCATTGACAGATACAAGGCCAGGCTGGTTGCGAAAGGATTCACTCAACGCCCTGGAATTGACTATCACTCTACCTTCATCCAAAGGTCGTTTCGATAACTATACGCTTGGTCCGCCGATAAGAAGTGAATCAAAATTGGGTCCTTCGGCAACTAGATGTGAATAATGCATTTTTACAAGGCGAGCTGCAAGAGGAGGTATACATGGCTCAACCGCCTGGCTACGAATGCTCAGACAAAGCCGATTATGTCTGTCGACTCCGAAAAGCGATCTATGGACTGAAACAGGCTCCTTTGGCTTGGTATATGGCTCTTACTCAACATCTGTTGGCTCTTGGTTTTATGAAATCGAAATCGGATCCCTCTCTATTTATTATGCACTCTGGACCTGTTCACCTTGTTGTTCTTGTTTATGTCGATGACATAATTGTGACAAGGAACAATGACTCGGCTGTCACTTGGATCATTGCATCTCTTGCACAGTGCTTCTCGATTAAAGACTTGGGTAACCTGCATTACTTTCTCGGCATCGAAGTTGTTCGAACCTCTCATGGCATCTCATTATCCCAAGCTGGTTATATTCATGATTTACTGCAAGCAGAGAATCTGCATGAGTGCAACGCTGCTGCCACACCCATGAGCAACTCCTCTTCCCTGAAATTGGTTGATGGTTCGATTAAGCCAGGATGCTACACGGTTTCTCCAGGTGCTCGGTAAATTGCAATACCTCTCACTCACACGGTCGGACATTAGTTACTCTGTTAATAAGCTGTCACAGTTCATGCATTCGCCGACTAAGTTGCATTGGAAAGCACTTAAACGAGTGCTACGATATCTTCGCGGTACCTGTCACTACGGCTTGCATCTGCAAAAGGAGTGTAATCGCACCTTGTCCATGTATTCCGATGCTGATTGGGCCGGAGACGTAGATGACAGACACTCTACCTCCGGACATATTCTCTTCTTTGGTAACAATCCGATAGGTTGGACGTCCAAAAAATAGCAAACGGTAGCACGCTCTTCGACTGAAGCTGAGTTCAAAGCTGTTGCGAATGCTGTCTCTGAGGTAGTCTGGGTACAAAATCTGCTTCATGAGCTGCGTATAACTCTTCCTCGGCCTCCTACAGTCCTCTGTGATAATGTTGGTGTGTTATACTTGAGTCACAATCCAGCAATTCACACTCGGATGAAACATGCTGCTGTTGACTTTCACTACGTTCGTAACAAGGTCTTGTAAAAACAACTTAGTGTGGTTCATGTTATTGCTCGTGACCAGCTCGCTGATACGCTCACCAAACCGCTCCCAAAATCATTGTTCATTCATAATCTATCCAAGCTTGGTGTTGTTTCAACTACCAAGCTTGAGGGGGGCATGTAGGTGACTCATATACACGTGTGTTGCTCAACCATATTGACCTTGTCAATATGGTTGCTCTGATTAAGGATTGATTCTAGGCATTTATTAGCTACGAAATAGGAAGTTTAAATTTAATATCCTTAGCTGTAAGATAGCGTTAGATTTCGTGTACATTTGTATATTAACTCTTGTATTTTGCAATCTGGATATACAATTCTTTTGCCATTCAACTACTTTCATACTCTGGAGGAGTTCTGTCGGGCTTCCAGAGAGAAAGTTAACACAAACTAAACTAAAATCTTTTTCTCCAAGAATGTTAAGCCTGACACAGTACGTCGAATCAATCAAGCTCTTCACATCAAGAGTACAACTAATCTCGAAAAATATCTAGGAGGGCCTTTACTCCAAGAGCGTACCCAGCGATCCACTTATCAGCATATCCTTGATAACGCTCAACGGAAACTAACAGGGAGGCGCGCAAGACAACTGTCCCTAGCAGGCCGAGTCACCTTAACTCAATCAGTGATATCGGCCCTCCCAGTCTTCACCATGCAAGCAGTACGTCTTTCGAGACGTCTTTGTGATGATTTGGAGCAAATTATGTGCAAGTTTATTTGGGGCTCAATTGGAAAGTAGAGGAAACTACCCCTTGTTAACTGGGACGCAGTGTGTCAGCCCAAAAAGGCTGGTGATCTAGGTCTTAAGCGCATTCGGTCTACCAATGATGCGCTATTAACCAAATTGGGTTGGGCTCTCGTTACCTAACCCACAGCCCTATAGGTTAGAATCTTACGGACTAAATATCAACTGGACCCGTATCACATCCCTCCCACGTTTGATATGATAGATGCTTCGAGTTTATGGCAGGGAATTGCGGCCACTTGGAAGTATGTCGTCTAAGGTATAAAATGGCATTTTGGAAATGGTAGACGCATCTACTTCTGCCTGGATAATTGGGTGAAAGATTGGGGACCTCTTTAGACTATAGCGACTTCTTCTATACCAGAGGACCACCTGTATGCTAAAATAGCGAACTTGAAGAATGAGGATGGCACCTGGAAGTGGAATTTGATTCAACAATGCCTCTCAATCTCGGTCTGTTTGGATCTAACGGAGATACTCCCCAATGCAGCCCCCACAGCGGATGATACCATCAGATGGGGACTCACTGAACATGGGAGATTCACTACAACGTTGGCCTATGAATTAATTGAAAGACGCACACCGGATCGTTATAATAGCCTTTGGTCTTTAATTTGGAAATGGGCAGGATCTCAGCGGATTAGAACTTTCCTTTGGCTCATGATCAAGGAAAAACTCCTGACAAACACACGTGTGATGAGACATATCGCGACTGATAGCAGCTGTCACCTCTACAACCATGAAGAATCCACCTTACATATAGTGTGGGACTGTCCGAGAGTGCTTGCCTTCTGGAAGAAATTTCCCTTGGAGGTAGTCGATCGGGCCTTTTTCCAACAAGACATTGAGCTATGGGTGAAGTCCAACCTTATGACGCACTCCCAGGAAATGCAAGGGGCTTGGTCTACCATATTTGGGATCGCATACTGGACGCTTTAGGCATGGAGAAATAGGAGTCTTTTTTGCGAAGAATTTGTTTGGCCGGATAATGGTCTGACGACAGTCATGGAGTACGCACAGTGGATAGTTCGAGCTAGAGAGATGGAAAGCCGTATATTTCCGACTCAGAGCCTCCTCGTCGATAGTCGGGTGGGATGGACGAAGCCACCGGAGGATTGGGTCAAACTCAACACGGATGGAGCCTTCAAGCGGGGATCACACGTAGCTACCCCTGGAGGACTAATTCGTGACTGTCATAGACAATGGTGCGGAGGATTCTTTCAGTACATTGGTAGCAGCTCGACATTAACAATCGAAATCTGGGGAGTCCGCTCAGACCTCATGTTAACTTGGTCCCTTGGCTATCGCAGTCATATTAGAAATGGATGCCTTGGAAATCATTAACTTGATTTTGCCTCCCACTTTCGAGTCTGATGTCAATAATTTTTTATTGGTAGGTACCCATGGATTACTCCAACGAGACTGGAGGTGTAAATCCAACACGTACACCGAGAAGGAAATCAGTGCGCGAATAATCTGGCCGCCATTACAGTTCAGAGCAGTCCTAAAATTTATATTCTTCAGGAGCCTCCTTTGCCAATCCTAGAGCTCGTACAAAGGGACAAGCAAGGAGCCGTTTACCACATAGCCTTGCGAGCATTAGATTAATTTAGCGTTTTCCCTTGTAAAAAAAAAAGCTCTCCTGTTTCTTTTCCAGCATGACGTTTGTGCTAGTTGTTGTCGCTGTGCTTTAACCTTTAACGTCTCAACTTGTAGGCCTACAAGGAAGTAGCGAGTTATTCCCAATCTGTTATCAATTAATATTGCTATAGAAACAAACATGATTTGTCAAATTTAATGCAAGAACGTGGTGGGTTTCTGCCCGTATGGCTGCTCTCAGAAAATTCTACAATGTCATAGGGTCAAAAAGGTGTTAACTTTGATTGATGATGACCTAATTTTGGTAGGCAATATAGATGTCAAGTTTCTTGGATCATGCAAAGTCATCTTTTCTGGGGTCAGATTAACTTTGCTTGGTTTTCAAGTATGGTAAGCACTAAGTAAGCTAAAAGGTTTTAGAAACTGACCACGTTCATGCTTTGTGACCTAATTGTGAAAAGGTTGACCAAATCACAATCCTAGCCAAGGATTAGGCACAAATGCATCATCCTTCATTCCAAGTGCCGTGAAGCGATTCCAATACCATAAAGATTATTAGCTCCCATTGTAGAGAATTCTTACTGTTAAGATGCAAATGAGCAATATATGGCTTAAATCGGGGGAAGAAGGTTTTAACACTTTTGCCTATCTTAAAGAAATGAAAGTCAAATGGTAGTCTCAGTAGCACGAAATTGCCAAGTTATGCTTTGTATTTAAGAAAGTTTCAAGTTCTTGTTTTTTTAATGTTATTTCAGCTTCAAAATGCAGTCCATATGCACATGCCAGCACCAATCCATATTTCTCCAACCTGCTGATCATCAGTATTACAGGGATCAAACCAACATGAAAACCACAAGACTTGACCATCACAGATTCATCCTCTCCTCTTTGCTCTTCATCTTGTTCCTTTGTGTATTGGCTTCCATCAACGAAGTTCGATTCGATAGCTTACTCAAGTTCGGTAGATGTGCTCTTACCGACAGTAATCCTCCTCCTGAACCCTTCAACTCTTCTGCCAAACCTCTAGCCGCAAACTCTTCCTCCGTCGATGACGACGACGTTCGCATACTCATCGGCATCCTAACCCTTCCTGATCAGTACCACCGTCGTCATTTTTTACGTCTCATATACGGCACACAGTCTCCGATTGGTTCACAGGTTGATGTGAAGTTTGTGTTCTGCAATCTGACAAAGGAAGATCAGAAAGTACTGGTTGCACTGGAGATAATGCGCTACGACGACGTCATCATCCTAAATTGCAAAGAGAACATGAACAAGGGTAAGACTTATACTTACTTTTCGAGCTTGCCAGAGATCTTCAATGACACAGATAGGCCATATCCTCCATACCATTACGTAATGAAAGCGGACGACGACGTCTACCTCCGACTAGATAATTTGGTGAAGTCACTGAAGCAATTGCCTAGAGAAGATTTGTACTATGGCTACGTGATTCCATGCCCAAGCATGGATCCTTTTGTGCATTACATGTCTGGAATGGGGTATATGGTTTCATGGGATATTGTGGAGTGGATTAGAGATTCAGAGATTCCAAGAAATCATATGGAAGGTCCGGAAGATAAAGTTTTTGGTGATTGGATTAGAGAAGGACACCGAGCAAAGAATCGGTACAATGCCAAGTGGTCTATGTACAATTTTCCTGAGCCTCCAACGAGATGTACTCATGAGCTATGGCCTGACACAATTGCTGTACACTTGTTGAAGAATCAAGAGAAATGGATTCAAACATTGAACTACTTCAATGTGACTAGGAACCTCAAACCATCCAAGTTATATCATATACCTTAGGCCAGACCTTGATTTTTATTTTTTATTTATAATCTCTTAGGTATTATTTTTGGAAAAAAAAATCTACTTGATGAGCCATAGGTGAATGTTGGTTCTAACTGTTATTCTTGTAAAATACAAATTTTTTAATTTTAAGACTATTAAATAATGACCAAATCTTGCAATAATTATATAATTTTTACATAAATTGATTTATCATTCACCAGCATTAACTTTTTAAAATGATTTTTAGAAACTAACTTTTAGTCGATAAACAAAAAAAACAGCCACTCAGCACCTTCCTAACCTTTTACTAAAAGAACAGCCACTCAACACCTTCATAAGTCATAACCTTTAACATTTCCGGGATGTTTTAAATTTTAAATCGGAATTGTAGGTCAGTTATGATTCTCACAGTCAAATCGAAAGCCTGGACTCGGAAAATCTATCCAATCGAGTAGGTCACTTGATGTCGTGCCTCACTTTACTGTAACGGTAACTTTTAATTCTTTTAGCTGGCAACAACATCGGTCGTCGTTCGCCTTTTAATTTCCTTCTGTATGCATATAGCTATAGATACTCCGTAGCAGTCGTCGGCGGTGGCACTTCATCGACATTGTCCATCCTTTTCCGTTTAGTTCATATACGTGAGTATCTCTCTCTTTACACATACAGCGTGTCCGTATATTGAACTGTAAATGTTGATTTTTGGGGTTTTTGAGTTCCTTACTGCTCGTTGGGATCTTTTATGCATGGCCAGTTTTACATTTTTAGTATTTCTAATAGACAGTTTTGGCTATTAGACCGATGCATTCACATCCTCATGAGCCCCCTTTTGGCGTTCAGGAGTTTCTCGGCAGAGATGCACATGGCGCAGTATTTCAAAGAGCGTTGATTTAGTTTTGTAACTTCCTCTTATACAAAAAAAGAAGAAGAAGACAGTTTTGGCTTTCTTAGCTGTTTTCATAATTCTAATGTTTTGGTGTTTCCGTAGGATCGTAGTGATTTGAGCCTGATTGCCATTTGAATTGGTCGATTTTGTGTTAGCTTTATTATGTTAATTAGTGTTAGTGATGGATGATTAAATAATGTTGTTTGTTGTGATGTGATTGAGCTTGCATCAGTGTAATGTAAGTGTGATGTGAATTGTGCTTGCACCAGTGTACTGTAAGCTATAAATAGAGCCTCAAATAGACTGGCGTTTGACTTTACAGTAAGGAGTTATGCTGACATTCAGATTCATTATCGTGCTTTTACTAGCCAAATCATCTTTCTTCTTTGTTATTGGGATCTGGATTGTAAGACAAATGAAGTCACTTCTTTTGTTATTGTTTTTGCTTCTATCATAGTCCATATTCTTTAATGGAGGGGTTGTTTCAAGGTTTATACTAATGTTTGTCATCTTCGCTTCTCAGTGTCTAGCTGGCCATCCTTTTGTTCTGAGTAGAGATGGGCGGCAGTCCAGCTTCATTTTCAGATATTGGCAAAAGAGCCAAAGGTATGTTTACATAAAACATAGTTAAAAGGAGACATGAAACTGAAATTTTAATCCATTTAGCCATTTCTTCAGTGATTTATATTAATTAGTGCGAGCTATGATCGCAAATACGTCATAAATTTGGTCGGTTTACTTATGGTAGTGCGCACACAGATTACTGATTACATGGTAGTTCTTTTTTGACTTTTTTATCTTTTGCAGACGTTTTGACAAAAGATTACAGCTTTGACCACATGTTAACCTTGTCAATATCCCGTCTAACTAGAATGGTACTGTTCAAATTCATTTGTTGATTTGGTTGATAATCTTTTCTCTTGTTTTAGGATAATTTGTTTGATAAACTTTTCTCTTGTTCTTAGATAATGCCCAAGTATTTTATTCTGGCTTACTTCACAATTGGCATCAAGATGTTTTAATGTTGGTGAATTCTTCAACTCTGCAACAGCTTATGAGCGATTAGACTCCAAAATTCTTATTTCTTCAGGTTTAACCAATGATTCAGAAAAAGTTCGTTTCTCTTGTGATTATTAGCTATTAAAGGCACTTGTATAGTTGTATGGATGTTGCATTTTGTGTCATGCTTTGCTTTCTTTCTCTGAAGAGACCACTTTTCACTCTTCAGGCACCTAATCTACATTTATTATACTTCTCTTCAGTTTCATCATTTTCTGAAAAGGCGTTTGACTACGAATTCCAACTTCTTGTCATAGGCTGAAAATCTTTAGATTTCTCAGTTGATGCAACAAACTAACTTATGGTTCACGTCAAATTTTACTTATTGCTCTTGGTGTTTTGCTCTGATGTTTTCTGCATATTTATTAACAGCATTCTTCCAGTGACCAAGTTGTTATGCAGTCTGATATCCTGTTTTAAATTTTGTGTTGCAGGGACTTACAGCTATAGGTTTGAGGAAGGGTAAAATTTTCTTCAATAACCTCTACAAGAGAGGAAATACTATTATAGATGTGAAAGTTGATACGGATTCTAATGTAAGGGATGGATCTTACACTAATCAACAATGTGTAGCTTTCTAACTGCTGAGTAATGCATAGACATATTCTTACTTTTTGGATATGCAGGTTGATGTTGCCGTATTTGGATTGGACATGCATATATGCTTCATACCGACTTATTTAAAAATTTACCTGTGTGCAGATATCTACGAAAGTCACTGTGAATGATGTCTTGCCTTCCACGAAGGCAGCAATAAGCTTCAAATTGTCTCATCGTAAATCTGGCAAGGACAAGGTCAGTGTATTTTGGAATTTGGCGCAAAGTTGTATTGACCATGCTGCAGACTACGAAGTGTGTGGTCATGGTGGAAAAGATATGAACAAAATTTGCAGGAAATTCTGTTATTTTGAGTGTTAGAAATACGAGCAAACGGTGTTAATCTGAGAAACTGTATGCCAGGCATATGAGGGAAACTGACCGTTCTTATAATTGTGTCTCAGGCTCTCAGCTGGATATGCCGTACCTTCATGATGATTATGCCATTTATGATAGCATTAGCCTCAATCTCACCCCTATCTTAGAGCTTTCGGCGGCAACCGAAAGCAAAGAGCTCACTTTGGGTGGTGAAGTTGGGTTTGATGTAGCTTCTGGATCGTTCACCAAATTCAAAGGCCGGGATTGGGTTGAACAAAATCGGACTCTCTCACGCTTTTTCTCGTAAGTGTAGAAGAAAACATTTCATATGATAGATAATTTCCTTTAATTACATAATGCTTTGTCTGCATAATAAGAAGGACTTGGAAATATTTTTGGCTTTACCAAATTTGGTGTTAGATCGGGCAAGGATGCACCACAAGGCATCTTATGTTCGATTCGTGAGTCCTGTGCATTCGATTCTGTCGCAGAGTTATCTTGTAGCCTTTCTCGCCTGAAAAAATAGTTTCACAATTGGAAGTTCTCATGCATTGGACCCATTGACTGTGGTTAAGACACGATTTTCTCATGGGAAGCTTGCCATGCTGTGGCAACGTGAGTGGAGGCCCAAGTCGTTGGTAACTGTTTCAGCATAGTATGACTAGCCATCCATACTTCGGCTCTTAAGTGTGGTCTTAGAGTTGTTCTGTAACTTTGATGTATGAAATCTCTTTAATTATGTGGTCCGACGACTTGAATTGACCACTCCGATCTTGGTATAGTTTCTCCACAAGTCCTTGGAGGGTATGGAAACTAAAGAATTACTGGTGTGATAATGAAAAGTTTCAATTAGTGGTTGGGAAATTGGATTGGTTGTGCAAAATATGTTGGAGTTTGGTTCTGCCGGATTTAGGTTGAACGGTGCGTTTCCATTGAAATCTATCGTCTTCTTCCTTCTGTGACGAATTTGGCGTGAGTATACCTGTAAAACAAGGAAGGCTAGTCGGGGGTGATGTCCCAATTAGCCCCTCCGACACTCAAGTAAGCTTCTGGTGAAGATGAGATTGATAAATTCAGAGAAAACGACTTAGGTTATGATCGCATACCTGAATTATGGGAGAATAATACCTTATATACGAAGTAGTAATCAGGTTTAGGTCTTGTTACGTATCTGCATGGGAGATCTCCTTCTGCTAATAGGCCGGGGAGTAAAGTGAGCTTTGGCCTTAGAGTCGATATTCGATGAACGGCCGATCGCCCACGGTCGCCTTGATTGGGTCCAGCTTCTGAATGGCCGACCGACCATAAGCCCCTACCCTCGAGTCCGAGCGAAGAGAAGGGTCTGAGGAGTACGTAGAGGCTTTATAGCTCGATCATAGGACGACTCGAGGTCAGGTCGATCGGTTGAGCCTCGAGATATAGCTCGTCTGCTGATCACCGAATGGAATAATTGATTGGTCATAATGTCGTTTGAGCTTGGCCATTTGGCGGCCGGGTGATTTTGATTGGTCGGATGCCGATCGTTACACGCTATCGTCAGATTGGGGTTGGTCGATCGATCGTTCCAAATGGTCGCTTTTGACTATTATTGCGAGCCCACTCGCCAAAGCAAGCCGGGCGGTCGCCATCGGCGAGGGCGAAGGCAATTGAAGCATTTATTAGTGGATCGGCGCGTCTTTGTCGGCGACTTTCGAAATCAAACGATCTTCTTAACTGCTACCACCGTCCCAGACGCCATTTCAACTGCTCGCGCTCTTTCGGTTTCAAGTAACCTCGATTTGCCTCCGCTCGATCGTGCCACGTGTCCCGGGTAGCTTTGATGTTCTCCACGCGTCGGGCTTTGGTCGGATCGTAGTTCAACGTTGTCTCTATAAATATTAGAGTCGACAGACGGTTTGCTTTTTCTTCACGCTTATTTCATTCTTGCCGTCTTCTTGCTTTCATCTGTTTTCTCCCTGTTCTTGCTTCTGTTCTTTCTTATTCTCATTTCCAGAAGTTGTTTTAGGCGTTGCTCGAGTTTCCGATTTCCTATCATTGAATAGGTACGTCCCCTTCTCTCATTCTCATCTTTTAGATTCCTCTTAAAAAACATGTCATCTAGCGGTTCTCGGAGTGAGGTTTCTCCAAGTGGTTCTGCTGACGAGAGGTCGTCGTCGGAGGTTATGGTCAAGTGGCGCGGCGTCAAGGTTAAGGGATGTCAAGAGATTACAACAAGGAACGGAAGGACGGGCCGATGGTAAAGGAGCGCCAAGGGTAAATCAAAGATGTCTCGGCGGAGTTGCGCCGGTCCATCCTTAGGAACAAGATCCTCGTGATTGGGAGCCCAGGTTGGCTTCGAGGATAAAGGAATTGCAAGCAGCAGGTGGGTGGATTGCCGCCTCGAATATTTCTTTTCGATCGGAGGCTTGAGATGCGCCAGACGTGCTAATCGTGGATGAAGTGTGTCTTGATTTTCAATTGCGGCCTAGTCGATCCTCCGAATGGGTGGCGTTTCATTAATGGACTCGTCATGTCAGTTGTGCCACCAATTTGGTATCCGCCTCGGTTAACATTCTCGCGCCATTTTTAAGGATGAGTCGAGTCCGAGCTCGGGGTGGCATCCTTTCCCGATTTACAAGGATGCTCGTGTCGCCAAACGGACGTCTGTAAAATTACCGGTGGCGGACAAAATACTTCTTTAAGCCCCGGTCTTCTTCCGTGTCCCACCTGGAGGTATCCCAAGTCGAAGCGGTGGAATGACTCGGCAAGCCTATCGCTTTCTAGGGAAGAGCGAGAGGTAGTGGATCAGTATAAAGGAGCTCGGCCAGATAACTTTGCTCTACTCATCTCGGGGTATGCGGGGGGCCTCTGCCAACTCTCTTGATTGACCCCGCCATGAAGTTGGTGGGCTAGAGAGGGAACCGCCTTGGTTGACCTCTCGTGGTTGATTTATCTTCTTTGTTCGTAGGTTTTGGATTCAGCCAACCTGCTTCCTTTGTTTGGCAATATGGCTGTGGTTAACACATTCTCCGCGCCCCAAGTCCATCAAGGTAAGCGTCAGTCGCAGGCCTTCGGAGGCCGAGGTCGGGAGACAGACGAGAGGCCGCCGATGGTCGCTCGGCCAATCGCTTCCGGCATGGCGTATTTCTCAGCCGCTCCGAACCATTGGCGGCGATGTTGTAGTCGCCTACCGATCGAGCATTGTTGTAGTCGAGGAGGAGGAGGAGGTCGAACGGCCTCAAGAGGAGGAGGGTCGCCAGAGTCGACGACCAAGCTCCCGGGCCTCCCGGTGGCGATCCGATCTCTTTGCCTTTTGGCGGCTAATTGTCCTTTGGTGGTCGACCAATCTCCCGCCCTTCAAGCCAACTCAAAGGAAAGGAGATAGCGGGTGACGCCGGGTTGTGGGAGTCTCGATCAAGTCGTCCAGGATTCCACAACTATCGATATCGGCGTTGTCCGTCACATCTTAGAAAGGATTACCCTCCCATGGACGGGAGAAATTTGACCGAGGGCACAATAAAAATGGGGTCCCTACTGTGTACTTGCTCGAGGAGCTCGATGATGTCATTCGAGACAAGTCAGCTGCTTGGACATTCTGGACCGTGAGGTTCGGGACTTTCAGAGCGGATGCAGCCCCAAGGACGAGCCAAGGTAGAAGAGAGGACCTTCTAAAGCTCAAAATTCTTCTTTAGAGGAGGAGAAGAAGATTCTGGAGGAGGCGACCAAGATTTTGAAGGCCCAAGTTGACACGGGAGGAAGAGATGCGCGCCTGCAGCTCACTCACAAAGGAGGAGCTCCAAAGGGTAAAGGCGATGGCGGAGAGGGCCAAGCTATCTGAGGAGTATGCAGTTTTGCGGGGGCAGTGGGAGTCGGAGAGAGTGCTAAAGGAGAAAGCCCTCCGAGATCACGCCAAGGCCCTCCAAGATCATGCCCAGACCGAGGATACGCTAAAGAGGGTACAAGCCTCGGTGAAGGAACAAAGGGTCGAGGCGATCCTGCGATGACAGAGGCGGTTCTTGCAGGACGAGTGCTTGGAGTATTCCTCGACCTGGCCCTCATGATCTTGAAGAATTGTTATGACACTGATTCTCGAGGGTCTGACGGTCCTTCGCTTGATGCGCTCACGAGCCGCTGCTTCTGCCGCCGCTTGACCTTTCTTTGGAGGAAGTGAAGGAGAGGGTCGCGAAGACCGGGATCCGTCCCGATTGAGGAGTCGACCTTAGCTCGGTCGAGGAGGACGAGCTTCCTCACGATGATGCTTCGCCCCGCTCGACTCTTCCGCTTTGATTCCGGCTTTCCTGTATTCCCCGGTATTCTCCTTCTCCTCCTCTGCTCACGACCCCCTTCTCCCCGAATTGTAGAGCTCACCGGTCGGGCTTGTGACCGTGGCAAAGAGAAATCAATGAACTTTACCTTTGCTTAATTCGTTGTCTTTTTTTCATGTTTATGCTCTTTACTTTCTATGTATGTTGAGTTTTGGTGGAATAGCTCGTAGTCGACCGGTTTCGAACCGATTGACCGCAGTCGATTTGTATCGATGCCGAGCGAGGGTCCCCAGGCACTAGACTTGGCGACCCAACCGATCGTAGTTGATCAATGTAAAATGTCGGGCGATGGCGATGGCGATGGCGATGACGAGGGTCCCGAGGATCTTGTCTCGGCGACCCAACCGATCGTAGTTGATCAATGTAAAATGCCGGGCGATGGCGATGACGAGGGTCCCGAGGATCTTGTTTCGGCGACCCGACCGACCGTAGTCGATCTATGTAAAATGCCGGGCGATGGCGATGACGAGAGTCCTGAGGATCTTGTCTCGACGACCCGACCGACCGTAGTCGATCTATGTAAAATACCGGGCGATAGCGATGGCGAGGGTCCCGAGGATCTTGTCTCGACGACCCGACCAACCGTAGTTGATCTATGTAAAATGCCGAGCGATGGCGATGGCGAGGGTCCCGAGGATCTTGTCTCGGCGACCCGACCGACCGTAGTCGATCTATGTAAAATGCCGAGCGATGGCGATGGCGATGGCGAGGGTCTCGAGGATCTTGTCTCGACGACCCGACCGACCGTAGTCGATTTATGTAAAATGCCGGGCGATGATTGATTGGACTTTCTACTCTTTGCCATATGCGATATAACTCTTTTTTGCCAAGAAATCTGTAACCCCTTTATTAATGATAACGAGGGAGTGGGCCGTTAAAAAACCTGTCTGACAGGGACAGGAAAAAGGTACCCACATGTGTACAAAAAAGGATAATAAGGAAAGATTGACCAAAAATAAAACTTATCTATTGGTAGAAAGCCTTCAAATTTCGAGAGTTCCAAGGTCTTGGTAGAATCTTCTCTTTCTCATCGCTGAGGATGTAAGAACCATGCCCGATTTGCTTAACCACTCGATAGGGTCCTTCCCACATCTGTCCGAGCTTTCCTGGATGTTTTTCAGCCGCCTCGGCTTTTCGTAGGACGTACCCACCTACCTTTACATCGCTTGGCTTGACCCTTCTGTTATAAAACTTAGTCGCCTTTTGCCTGATGGCTTCTGAGCGAACGGCTGCCCTTTCTCTATCTTCGCTAAGGAGAACGAGCTCTGCTCTGCGGGCTTCATCATTCCGCTCTTCTGCGTAGCCCGACACCCTCTGATTGTGCAATGTTGCTTCTATCGAACCAGACTTCGCCTCAAGGTCATTCTCGAACGGGTCTCCCACATGGCTCCGTTCGGTGTGGTTCTATATGCCCACAATACTTCGCCTATTTCTTCTACCAAGGTCTTTCTACCGCCCAGCGCTTCGAGGGCGTTCATTATCTTCTTGTTGGTATTCTCCGCGAGACCACATTTTGGGATGGGCTACAAGTCAACCGTAGCTCGATCTTTAGTCGGTCGCAGAAATCTCTAAACTTGCGGTTGTCGAATCGCCGACCGTTGTCGAGAATCAACACCATAGGCATCCCGGCGGCATAGTATATTCTTCTTTATGAAGCTTTCCATCTTCCCCTCGGTGATTGTAGCGACAGACTTCGCTTCTACCCACTTAGTGAAATACTCCACTGCTACAATCAAGAATTTCTTTTGTCCGGGACCGAGAGGGAAAGGCCCCAATATGTCCATTCCTTACTGGGCGAAGGGGATAGGATGGCTCACGATTTGCATACGCTCGGTCGGCTGGTGAGACAAGCTGCTGTTTCTCTGGCAGGCCTCACATCGGTTGAACTTTTCCTGACAATCTCTTCTCATTTTTGGCCAGTAGTACCCCTGTCTGATCAATCGGTGAGCCAACATTCTGCCCCCTACGTGATTTCCGCACATCCCTTCATGGACTTCAGTCATTGCCTGCTCGGCTTCTTCCTCATTCAAACATCGAAGCAGCGGCTAGTCGTAAGACCGCTTATACAGAGCGCCATTAACTACTGTGTACTCGGTGGCCTTTATCCTTAGTTTCTTGGCTTCCGATGCGTCTTCTGGTTGTTTCCCTTCTAAAAGGTACTGTAATTGCTTCATCCAATTCGACCGACCAGATTTACGTTAAGAATTTCCTCGATTTTACGAATGTCAATGCGATCTAGTCGTTCGACCAGAATATTATTTATGGCATCATGATCGGAAGCCATTTTTGAGAGCGCATCCGCTTTAACATTTTGAGCTCGTTCTATTCTCAACGATTGAGTCTTGCTCAACTTGCTCAACTCCTGCTTTACTAATTCTAGATACTTAACCATGTTGGTCCCTCGGCCTCATAACGCCTTGGTGACTTGGCCGACCACTACTTGGTCGTCGCTATATATCTTCAGTGCTTTACCTCCATCTCCTTGGCGAGTTGGAGGCCGGCTATCGAGCCTCATATTCGCCTCGTTGTTGAGGCTTTGAATTCTAGCCAAGGGCGATTCCACCTTTTCTTCCAAATGCGGGTTTGATCAAGACCACTCCCACTCCGCACCCCTCGACATTGGACGATCCGTCAACAAACAAATTCCAAAGGGAATTGCTCGTCCTTCGAGTTCGGCTGGCTCATCTCTGCGATGAAATCTGCCAACACCTACGCTTTAATGGTCGTCCGGGGCTTGTATTGTAAATCGAACTCTCCCAGTCCTACCGCCCACTTTATCAGCCGATCCGAAGTTTCGAGCTTTTGAATGTACTGTCTGAGTGGTTGGTCGGTCCATACCTCAATAGTATGACTTTGGAAGTAAGGCCTCGACTTTTCGGTCACATTATCAAGGAGAGGGCGAGCTTCTATGGGCGATATCGCGTTTCGCCTTGGCCAACACTTTGTTGACATAGTAGACGGGATGTTGTTCGCTTCCTTCCGATCGGATGAGTACCGCGCTGATCGACCCCTCCGTAGCCGCCAAGTATAAGATCAGATTCTCCCCTTCTACCGGGCTTTGCAGTATAGGCGGGCTGGACAAGTATTGCTTTAACTGTTGGAGAGCTTTCTCGCACTCATCCGCCATTGAATCGGGTCATGTTCGCTTCCTCGTGACTTTGAAAATGGAAGGCACTTGTCTCCTAGTCCGAGATGAACTCGCCAAATAAACTATCCGACCGGTTAGTATCTGAACATCTTTCAGGCATTGCGGAGAAGGCATCTGTATGATGGCCTCAATCTTCTCTGGGCTAGCTTCGATTCCCCGCTGAGTGATTATAAACCTTAGGAATTTTCCGGAGGCGACCCCAAACAAGCATTTTTCCGGGCATGTCGCTCAGTACCCAGGCGAAGACCGACTTATTTTCAACCAGACAATCTGTGATTTCTTTAACCAGTCCCCCGCAATGGAGCCTAGGTTTGTAAACTTAGAAGGGTCGGTCTTCCCAAAGACTCTCTGCTTTTTTTCACCGGTTCATCCTTTCCGCTCTTCATCGGCTCACATCCAGAGAGCTCACAAGATTATCGCCCATCTAATGTCTTCGCTCTCCAAGTAGCATTCCCTAGCAATTTTCACGACCCGACAACACCAACTCCGCGGGTGTCGGAAACTTCATGACTTGGTAATAGGTGGAGACAACCGATCCGAGGGCATTTTGAGTAGCCTCGCCGATTATCGCGTTATACGCCCATGGAATTTCACGACCAGAACTCAACGTCCCTTTCTACTTGACATGGCTTCGCCTCAACTTCACTTTCAAATTTACCCATGAATGGGTAGTGGACGCCCGGTCACTCCTTTGATGGGGTCGTCATAGGTAATAGCCACTCTTCCGTACCCTCATTTGCTTGAAGGCTTCATAGTATAACAAGTCGACCGAGCTGCCAGTGTCGATCATTACCCGCTTGACCTCGTATCCGTCCATATTCAGATTTACCACGAGGGCATCATCATGAGGGCAACTTATTCCATTGAGGTCGGACTCATCAAATGATATCATCCCGTCACTCTCCCTCGGCTTTTTGGTGGATGAGTCCTTGTCGACCTGTTTGTCATATCTTTTCCTTGCCTTAGTGGTGGATCCCCCGGCTGCATTTCCACCGAAAATCGTATTAATGACCTCAGTCGGTCGTTCCTCTTGTTGCCCGGTGTTTCCATCGTTTCTTTCCCTTGAATGCCCTCTCTCTTCTCGTTGATTATCTGTATTCGTGTTTTGCCTTCACCCGTCATTTCTGTCATTTCGCCTCCAGGACGGTCGCCTATTGTTTGACCGACTTGTTCTGCGTTGATTGTCCCGGTCGACATTCTGCCCCTACTTCACAAACTGGCCTAACCTTCCCCTTTGTATGAGGAATTCAATCTCTTTTTTCAACTGCCAGCAATCTTCCGTGTCATGGCCGATCTCTTTGTGGAAACGGCAATACACATAGTGTTCTGCCCTTGTAGGGGTCTTCATTTTTTCGTGCTCTCGATAGTTTCTCCATCCGCTATCATAGCCGCCAAGACTTCCGCGATCGCTTGTTAAGCGGGTGAAGTCTTGTTGATTCCAATGTCGACCGCCGCTTTCTCGGTCGATCGATCCTCTGCTTTTGTGGAGACTCATCGGTTCTACCACTCGCCCGCGATCATCTCGCTTCGCGTTTTGTATTCTTTAACACTTCTTCGAGCTGAATGTATTTGTCTGCCCGACATCTGATCTCCTGAATAGATCGGGGCTGGTCGAGGGTTAACGACTTCTTGAACTCCTCGTCCCTAGTATTGCTCATAAGTGCGGCCAAAGATAGACGAAAGCAGTGAGATCGGGTACCTCGACCGCCTCGTTGTTGAACCGAGTGATGAACTCTCGCAAACTCTCACTCCTTCCTTGGGTGAGCTGCATCACCTCTAAAGCCATCTTCTGCGGTCGCTTACTAATGACGAATTAATTCAGGAAGAGCGACCAAATCCTCGAAGCATGTGATACTGACCGGGTAAGCCGTTGAACTATCGCCGAGCTCCCTCTTGAAGGCGTGCAGAAAGCCTTACACCGGATAGCGTCCGAACACGCAGTAGGCTCATCATCGATCGGAAGTCCGCATGTAGTCCAAAGGGCCTGGTCTTCCCGTGTATTTCTCCGAGGTCGGTATCTTTGTGCCGGTGCCGGGAGGCTATCCAAGATGTCCGAGTGAAGGAGAGTCAGATCGCGCCGTCGGGCGATCTGACTGAGCTCAGAGCCATGTGAGTCCGATCATCTGCGAAGTTTTTAGGGCTTCATACGGGCGATGATCGGTTGTCAAAGCGATTTGTCGGGCGCTTGCACGGACGGCGGTTGTTGTGCTTTGTGGTAGTAGTATTTGGCGAATCAACAAATCTACCGCTTCTCAATCTGCTTTACGTTAGACGAGTACACAAATGGAATAGGTTCTGCATCCGACGGTGTTGATTCGTGTGTCTTGTGCGACGTTATCCTCCATGTACCACGCCTGCTCTTCCTGCTCCAAGGTTCGAGGTTGTTGTTGATCGTTAGATCGAGGGTTCCGCGGGAGGCATGCAGGCAAAGCGATATAATTGTAGCAACAAAACCTAAATGTCAGATCGCTGTGGTCATGACAATGGCTACATCAGATTCGTCGCCGCCGCCGACTAATCGTGTGGTTCGACATGGTTCCTAAGTCGGCCCCACGGTGGGCGCCAATTGGTTCTCGCCGGATTTAAAATTTGAGCAGTGCTTCCATTGAAATCCATCGCCTTCTTCCTTCGTGATTTAATATGGCGTGAGTATACCAGAAAACAAGGAAGGCTAGTCGGGGTGATGTCCCACTTAGCCCTCCGACGCCAATTAAGCTTCGGTGAAGATGAGATTGATGAATTCAGAAAACGACTTAGGTTATGATCGACACCGAATTATGGGAGAATAATACCTTATATACGAAGTAGTAATCGTGTTTAGGTCTTATTACGTGTCTGCACGGGAGATCTCCTTCGCTAATGGGTAGGGGAGTAAAGTGGGCTTTGGCCTTATAGCTGATCTTTGATGAACGGGCTGATCGGCCCACGGGTCGTCTTGATTGGGTCCAAGCCCGGAATGGCCGACCCGACCAGAGTTAATCACAACATTTGAAATTAGTGTTATTATAAGTAATCTATAATGAGTATTTCCTAAAAACATTGAAAATCTGATGAGTAATTTTCCAAAGATCAGAAAACAAAATAGTAGAAGAAACGGCAGAGGAAGAAAAAGTTTTCAAAATGTTTATTCTTATTCATTTCATGTACTACAGTGGCATTTATAGCCGATTACAATCAGGAAGTGAAACAGAAAAAAACGTGAATTGCTAGACATTATTCTGAATAAATCCTCCACTAAAGTAGGAGCAGATAATTGGAAGGAAATCACATAATAATAGGAGTAGATCAACAGCAATCCAGCGAGAATATCTGGAATATCTGAGCAGCAGTTTGACTGGGTCTTGTGTGGGTCTGATGTCTTCAGTTGTGAGGTTTAGGATCGTAACATGCCCCCCCACTAACAGCATCCTTGTCCGCAAGGATGAAATTAGGATACTGTTTTGCAAAGCGCCATAAATTTTCCCATGTAGCATCTTCAGGTTTAGTGCCTTTCCATTGTATGAGCACTTCCGTTTTGGGACGATACTTCCCTTTTGTTATAATTCGCCTATCCAGGACACGTTCTGGTTGTGGCATAATGATGGCATTTTCGGACACAGGAGGAAGAGTAGGAAATACAATAGGAGAGGAGCCCAGTGACCGACGCATGAGACTAACATGAAATATGTCATGAATTTTGGAACCCGGAGGTAATTCCAATCGATAGGCTACAGGACCAATCTTTTCAATGATTTTATATGGTCCAAAAGATCAAGGGGCCAATTTTAAGGAGCTTCTAAAAGCTACGGAAGTCTGACGATACGACTGCAGTTTTAAATAAACAAAGTCACCAACCTGAAAACTTACATCTCTGCACTTCTGGTATGCATGCAATTTTCATACGATGTCGAGCCAGCTGTAGATTATGTTGCAAGTCACGTAGTATAGCAATACGCTCTCATAAATGTGTGTCAACAGCCTGCACCCTCGAAGTACCTGGAACATATGGAAGTAGGGCAGGAGGAGGAATACCATACACGGCTTCAAAGGGTGTAATTTTGGTTGCAGAATGTTATATTTGGCCCAAGGTACCCATTCAACCCAAGTACGAGGTTGATCTCCTACAAAGCATCAAAGGTATTGTTCCAAAATTCGGTTTATGACTTCAGTTTGACCATCTAATAGAGGATGATAACTAGAACTCATATTGAGAGCTGTCCCATGCAACTTAATTAGGGATCTCCAAAAGTTGCTCATAAAAACTCGGTCCCTGTCACTGACAATAGATTTAGGAAAGCCATGTAATTTGACAATATTAGAGACAAATACCTTTGCGACATCAGAAGCAGTGAATGGATGCTTAATTGGGATGAAGTAAATGTATTTGGACAAGCGATCCACAACTACTAAGATGGCAGTATACCCTTTCGAATGTGGCAAACCTTCGATGAAGTTCATGGAAATCTCAGCCCAGATGGTAGTAAGAATAGGAAGAGGTTGAAGTAAGCCGGTCGGAGCCATAGTGTCTGTCTTGAACCTCTGACAAGTCGAGCATTCCTAGATAAATTTTTTAACAGAAGTACGCATACCCGCCATTCAAAGGATCGTTTTATGCGACTAAGAGTTTTGGTGTAGCCAAAATGTCCTCCAACTGCTGAGGTGTGAGCTTTTTGCAAAATGTCAGGAATTAATTTTGAGGTAGGGCTTAAATAAACATGACCTGCTTTAAACCAAATTCCATCCCTTTTTATTAGTTTACCGCTGAAAGTCTCCTTATGCTGTAAGTTTTCATAAAACTGATCCTGGGCCACTTCAACTTTAAGTTTGCCCACCAATTCGTTTCTGGTAGGACAATGCCAAGAAAATCTCTCCTCTTCTACTTAAAGCATCAGCACCTGAGTTATCTCTTCCTTGTTTATATTCAATAATATAATCATAACCCATTAGTTTTGACAGCCATCGTGCTTGAGTTGGGGTTGTGATTCTTTGCTCCATCAGAAACTTCAAACTCTTTTGATCAGTCCTCACCACGAAAGGTTTCCCCAGTAAATAGGGCCTCCACTTCCTTACTGCCTTTACTATGGTTAGCATCTCTTTTTCGTAGGTGGATAAGAGCAAGGCAGATCCTTTTAAGGCTTCACTAAAAAAAGATATAGGACGCCCATTTTGCATGAGTATTGCTCCGATTCCTGTGCCACAAGCATCACATCCAACTACAAAAGATTGTGAGAAATCTGGTAATTGAAGAACTGGAGGTGAAGATAAAGCTTTCTTAAGGGATTTGAAAGCTTCTTCAGCCTGTAAGTTCCACTGCAAACCTTCTTTAGTTAGAAGTTGGGTTAAAGATGCTGCAATTTGACCAAACTTGCTGATGGACTTCCTATAGTAACCAGCTAACCCAAGAAATCCTCTAACTTGTTTTGCAGAAGTTGGCGTGGGCCATTTTAGAATTGCATGGATTTTCGTTGGATCTACTTCAACCCCCTTTTCTGAAATAAGGTGCCCAAGATACCTTACTTGTGAATCTCCGAAATGACATTTTGATTTTTTTGCATATAAGTGATTTTTTCTCAAAACTTCCAACACGATTCGCAGGTGTGATAAATGCTCCTGCCATGATTTACTATAACTAGTATATCATTAAAAAAAAACTAATATGAACTTACGCAAGTATGGACGAAAAATATCATTCATCAAGCTTTGAAAAGTTACTGGAGCGTTGGTGAGCCCAAAAGGTATAACCAAAAATTCATAATGGCCTTCGCGTGTGTTCGGAACGTTGTTTTGAAAATGTCTTCTTCACAGACTCTTATATGATGATATGATATCTTGAGCGTAAATCTAATTTGGAAAAATATTTGGAACCATGCAACTCGTCAAGAAGTTCATCAATCATTGGTATCGAAAACTTATCTTTAATGGTGATTTCGTTCAAAGCCCGGTAGTCCAAACAGAATCTCCAACTTCCATCTGCCTTTTTGACCAAGAGTACCGGAGATGAGAAAGGACTTCGACTGGGATGAATTAATCCAGATTGTAATAGCTCCTGCATTAACTTCTCTATTTGAGTTTTTTGGTAATATGGATACCGATATGGGCGGACGTTGATCGGTCCAGTTTGTGGTAGGAGGGGAATTTGGTGGTCGTGCTCCCTCTTAGGCGGTAGCACTGTGGTGGTTGTAAAAATATCCTCAAATTCTGCTAGGAGGGTAGTGAGATCAGCTAGCGGCATTGTTGGGGACTTTTGATCAGTGGCTGCAATCGTGAGATGAAGAAAGAGGCTATTATCATGAATGAGGCAGTACTCTTTTTTCCTAAGAGCTTCTACTTCTCCTTGCCTTATGCCTTGAAAAGTGATTTTCTTCCCATCTGAATTAATGGACATTGTTAATCTATGGTAGTCCGTCTCCATGGGGCCAAGTGTTGATAACCATTGTACACCCAGGACAATGGCACAAGTTGTCACAGGAAGAATGTAAAAGTCGACAAGAGTTTTGAATCCCTGTATATCCAAAGTGATTGCATTGCATTTCCCTGCACATTCAATTTGTTCTTTGTTAGCAACCACAACATGGAATGGTTTATCCATCGTCACCTGTAACCCGAGCTTCTTGGCTAGGGACTGGTCAATGAAATTGTGGGTGCTTCCACCATTAACCAAAATCGCAACTGCTCGCCCTTTTATTCTCCTATGTAATCGCTGTGTTTAAGGATGTTCAACGCCAGAAATAACGTGAAAGGAAATTTCTGGAGCTGTGGTGTCCCCTTTTTCTCTTAGTAAGTCATCATCCAAATCCATATCCTCCTCCCTGACATCTTCAATCATAAAAAATTGAGGATGGCGACATCGATGACCAGGAGCAAACCTCTCATCACAATAATAACATAAACCTTTATCACGCCTCTCTTTAGCTTCTTGAGGTGAAATCTTACGTGCTGGCATTGCTGGTGTAGCATCTGTAGTGTTGGTTTTGGAAGTTGGTGCAGATCCAAGTACCCCAACAGTGTTGCTTCCTTTTGTCGTCCAGCTAGTTTTGGGTGTAGGTAGTGTCTTTCTTTGTAATGTGTTTCGCTCTTCGATCAGGCAAGCGACTCCAATGGCAGTGGCCAAGGTCCTAGGTTGCTTGATTTTGACATCCAACCTCACCTCGTCTTTCAAACCTGCAACAAAACAGCCCACAAGAAAAGATTCTGGTAAATCATCAACTCTGTGTGATAATTTTTCAAATTCTTCTTGATATTTTACCATAATGGTAGTTTGTTTTAATCTTGTTAATGCTTCTGAAGGATCTTCATAATCAGTGAGCCCGAATCGTTGAAGAATAGCCTTGGTAAATTCATCCCAAGTCATTGGTCCTTTGAATTTACTGAGCCAATGATGCCACTACAGAGCAATGTCGTCCAAGTGAAAAGAAGCAAGTTGTACTCGCTGTCTTTCTGTTATTTCTTTAAAGTCAAAATACTGCTCCGCCTTGTATATCCAACCTTGTGGATCGTCACCATCAAACTTGGGAAAATTAAGTTTAAGGTGATGGTTATTAGATCCCGTAAGGAATGGGGTGCTGTTTGTGGTGTTGCGTTGTAGGTTGGCATGCGGAGGATGTTGAGAAGTGTTGGGTTCTAGTGGGGCAAAGGGATTGGTTTCTTCTTGGGAATTGGAGATGGCTTGTAATTGGTGGTGTTGGGATTCTTGGGTGACTTTCATGGACTGTATTTCTGTGAGTATTGTTTGCAGGGTTTGGTGAACTTGATCTATAATGGATTCATGGCGACCCAACACCTCATGCACTTCGTTGCGAAACTCAGCATTACTTTGAGTTCTAGTATTCATCTGGAGTGTAACGTGTTCTCTAATACCAAATTGATGAGTAATTTTCCAAAGATCAGAAAACAGAATAGTAGAAGAAACGACAGAGGAAGGAAAAGTTCTCAAAATGTTTATTCTTATTCATTTCATGTACTGCAGTGGCATTTATAACCGATTACAATCAGGAAGTGAAACAGAAAATAACGTGAATTGCTAGACATTATTCTGAATAAATCCTCAACCAAAGTAGGAGCAGATAACTAGAAGGAAATCACACATACTAATAGGAGTAGTAGATCAGCAGCAACCCAGCGAGAATATCTGGAATATCTGAGCAGCAGTTTGACTGGGTCTTGTGTGGGTCTGGTGTATTCAGTTGTGAGGTTTAGGATCGTAACAAAGTCCAAATAATATTTGGAAGGAAAAGATCAGAGTCCTAAATTTGAAGAAAAAACAAACTCGTAAGGTATGGGCTTTAGAGCAGTCGTTTGGATCAAAACGACACCGATTCAATCGTTTTATGTAACAAAGCTTAATTGAAAAACGATCGAAAAGGCTCTCCCCGGATCCTCACCCCCTTTATTGACTCCTCAAGATCCAGAAAAAAACTTGCATCACTTTCTCGCTAAGAAAGGAAAAGGGGAAAAAAAATCAAAAATCAAAATGTCACGCAACGACTCTACTCCTTAGGCCAATATTATAAATACCGTATCAAATTTGGTATCGAATTAAGTTCTAGTATAGTATTATATTGATACCGATTAATATCGGATACTATTTCGAGTAATATTTTAAATTTATAAAATATTTCCTGAATCTTTTTAAAAATTACAAAACAGTTTAATGTCATATTTTACAATTTTAATTTTTTAATTTAGCTTTTCTTTATATTTTATTCATTTTAGTTTATATATATTTTATTATATTCTAATTATTTCTATATATATAATAATTCTCTATATATAATAATTATCTAAATATAATAATTTATTATAAATAATGAAAATAATTCAAAATTTTGAATTATTAATTATCTTCTATTTTATCAAAATTTGAATTATTTTTTTAGAATTGTTGTTTTACATTCCATTTTATTTTATATTTAATTAGACATAATCATAATTTTAATTTAATATATAAAATTAATTTAATAATTATTAATAAATATAATTAAATTTAAAATATATTTAAAATATATAAATTTCAAATAATTTTGATTTAATAATTAAAAATATATAAAATAAATATTAGTTTATAAATAATAAATAATAAATAATTATTTTAAAAATAAAATATTTTATTAATATTTTTAATAAATATTATAGAAAATATTAAAATAAATTTAAATAAAAATAATTTATTAGTAATAGAAATAAAAATAATTTATTTTTAAGTTTTATTTAATTTATAATTATTATTAGTAATAAAATATTTATTATTATTTTAAAAACTTTGAAAAAAAGAGGAAAAGAGAGGTAAGAGGGAGGGAGGGAGGGAGATTTGAAAATTTTGCAAAAAGTCTCCCAATTTTTTAAAATTTTCAATACCGGCCAGTATTTAGTCAATATTTTGAATATCAGCCGATACAACCGAAACGAGCCAGTACCGAATAATATTTAAATCCAGTAACAAAACTTAAAATACCGTGCGAATTTTGAGCCGATATGGTCCGATACTCATAACACTGGATTCTATCAGCAGTTAGTTAATAACTGATTGAATCAGCTAATTTAACCAACGGATAACATCAACTATTTATTAAAGATGTTTGCTAAAATTAACTATTTAGTATTAGTTGTTGATATGTAAAATGACTTACGAGGTGTGATTTTAAAAAAATTATAAGGGTATAAATATTATATTTCTTCTTATTTTGTTGAATATTCTTATAAGAATTTAGAATTTAGATATTTAATTTTATAAAATTAAGTTTATAATAATAATAATAATAATAATAATATTTTCAACTTTAAATTCTCTATTAATATGAATGATGTAGCTCGTTAAATTATATTAACATTTTTATATAATATGTATAGATTTTATTATTTAATATATTAAAATATCTATAATTATAGTATGACACAGATATGATATATAGTAGTCATATACTAAAAATATTAATTTGATATGACTATTTTGTTCAAAAACTTAATATTTTGATATTTTTAAATATAAACTAAAATATAAAATTAAATAAAATTAAAAATTTAATTAATTCTTTTATTATATTCTTCTAAACTTGAATATTATAAAAAAGTCCACTTTAAAAGCATAAAAAGCAAAAATGGAGAGTAAAATAAAATTCAATAATGTCATTAGGCTATCAGTTAACTTCTTAGCAAAGAAATTCGTAACTTTTTGGGACGTTTTAAATTTTAAAATGGAATTGTCACATGTAGGTCAATTATGATTCTCACGGTCAAATCGAAAGCCTGGACTCGGAAAATGTATCCAATCGAGAGGATGTCGTGCCTCACTTTACTGTAACGGCAACTTTAATGCTTTCAGCTAGCAACAACATCGGTCGTCGTTTACCTTTTAATTTCCTTACGTATACATATAGCTATAGAGTATAGACACTCCGTAGCAGCCGTCGTCGGCGGCATTTCATCGACATTGTCCATCTTTTTCCGTTTAGTTCATATACGTGAGTATCTCTCTCTTTACACATACAGCGTGTCCGTATATTGAACTGTAAATGTTGATTTTTGGGGTTTTTGAGTTCCTTACTGCTCGTTGGGATCTTTTATGCATGGCCAGTTATACATTTTTAGTATTTCTAATAGACAGTTTTGGCTCTCTTAGCTGTTTTCATAATTCTAATGTTCTGGTGTTTCCGTAGGGTCGTAGTGATTTGAACCTGATTGCCATTTGAATTGGTCGATTTTGTGTTAGCTTTATTATGTTAATTTGTGTTAGTGATGGATGATTAAATGATGTTGTTTGTTGTGATGTGATTGAGCTTGCATCAGTGTAATGTAAGTGTGCTTGCATCAGTGTAATGTAAGCTATAAATAGAGCCTCAAATAGACTGGGGTTTGCTTTTATGTTATGCTGACATTCAGATTCATTATCGTGCTTTTACTAGCCAAATCATCTTTCTTCTTTGTTATTGGGATCTGGATTGTAGGACATATGAAGTCACTTCTTTTTTCGTTATTGTTTTTGCTTCTATCATAGTGCATATTCTTTAATGAGGGGGTTGTTTCAAGGTTTATATTAATGTTTGTGATCTTCGCTTCTCAGTGTCTGGTTGACCATCCTTTTGTTCTGAGTAGAGATGGGCGGCAGTCCAGCACCATTTTCAGATATTGGCAAAAGAGCCAAAGGTATGTTTACATAACATGTAGTTAAAAAGAGACATGAAACTGAAATTGTAATCCATTTAGCCATTTCTTCAGTGATTTATATTAATTAGTGCGAGCTATGATCGCAAATACGTCATAAATTTGGTCGGTTTACTTATGGTAGTGCGCACACAGATTACTGATTATCTGGTAGTTCTTTTTTGACTTTTTATCTTTTGCAGACGTTTTGACAAAAGATTACAGCTTTGACCACATGTTAACCTTGTCAATATCCCGTGTAACTAGAATGGTACTGTTCAAATTCATTTGTTGATTTGGTTGATAATCTTTTCTCTTGTTTTAGGATAATTTGTTTGATAAACTTTCTTGTTCTAAGATAATGCCTAAGTATTTTATTCTGGCTTACTTCACAATTGGCATCAAGATGTTTTAATGTTGATGAATTCTTCAACTCTGCAACAGCTTATGAGCGATTAGACTCCAAAATTCTTATTTCTTCAGGTTTAACCAATGATTCAGAAAAAGTTCGTTTCTCTTGTGATTATTAGCTATTCAAGGCACTTGTATGGATGTTGCATTTTGTGTCATGCTTTGCTTTCTTTCTTTGAAGAGATCACTTTTCGCTCTTCCGGCACCTAATCTACATTTATTATACTTCTCTTCAGTTTCATCATTTTCTGAAAAGGCTTTTGACTACGAATTCCAACTTCTTGTCATAGGCTGAAAATCTTAAGATTTCTCATTCGATGCAACAAACTACCTTATGGTTCACGTCAAATTTTACTTATTGCTCTTGGTGTTTTGCTCTGATGTTTTCTGCATATTTATTAACATCATTCTTCCAGTGACCAAGTTGTTATGCAGTCTGATATCTAGGTTTAAATTTTGTGTTGCAGGGACTTACAGCTATAGGTTTGAGGAAGGGTAAAATTTTCTTCAATAACCTCTACAAGAGAGGAAATACTACTATAGATGTGAAAGTTGATACGGATTCTAATGTAAGGGATGGATCTTACACTGATCAACAATATGTAGCTTTCTAACTGCTGAGTAATGCATAGACATATTCTTACTTTTTGGATATGCAGGTTGATTTTGCCGCATTTGGATTGGACATGCATATATGCTTCATGCTGACTTATTTAAAAAATTTCTTGTGTGCAGATATCTACGAAAGTCACTGTGAATGATGTCTTGCCTTCCACGACGGCAGCAATAAGCTTCAAATTGTCTCATCATAAATCTGGCAAGGACAAGGTCAGTGAATTTGGAATTTGGCGCAAAGTTGTATTTGTTGAGCATGATTCAAAATAATTTAGCTATTATTTAGGAGCATTTGTGTTTATTGGCATTTAAAGTATAAGTTCGTTGGAGTTGTTTTAGGGTCGTTTACTTAAAATGGTTGGTTGTTTTTCAGTTTTAGTTTGTGGTAATCATGGTATTGTGTTTCCAGTTTTTTTAATAAAGTCAGTTATGGTTTTAGTACTATATAAAGTGTCATTGTACTTGCAATTAATTTTATGAATGAAATAAAAAAATAGTTTCTGTTATGCCTTTGCTTTAGTGTCCTTTTACTCTAATATGTGGTATCAGAGCACCAGGGAACATTGACATCCAAAATTTAGAAAACCAAAAGAAAGAGAGGTCCCACCTCAGCAAAGTAAAGTTTTTTTCATTTTCATCTCACTACACCCCGTGAGAAAGAGAGAACCACAACCACAACCACAAAGCCCACAAAAATTGAGTGACGAAAATGGCAGGTAGTTGTACAAACCCTTCTTCTCAGCCTCTAATTCCAACTTTCAAGAGTGAGAAATATCATCTATGGAGTCTTAAAATGAAGACTATGTTCAAATCCCAAGAATTGTGGGATTTGGTGGAAAATGGTTACACCGAACCGAATCCAGCACCAAATGTGCCTGATCAGCAACTGAGGGAGAACCGCAAGAAAGATGCCAAGGCGTTGTTCTTCATTCAGTCAGCTTTGGATGATGATATTTTCCCTCGAATTTCAGCAGCAACTTCTGCTCATGAAGCATGGGAGATACTCAAGCAGGAGTATTTCGGTGATCAGAAAGTGGTTAAGGTACGATTGCAGACGCTTTGTCGCAATTTTGCTGAATTAATGATGGGTGAAGAAGGAGATTGTACAAAATTACTTGTCTAGGGTGACTGAAATTGTTAGTCAAATGAGGTCTTATGGTGAAAGTATTAGTAATGAGCAAGTAGTGGGTAAGGTGTTGAGGAGTTTAAATGAAACATTTGATTATCTTGTTCCTGCTATTGAGGAGTCAAAGGATTTGTCCACTTACACCTTTGACGAATTGATGAGTTCTTTGTTAGCTCATGAAGTGAGGGTGCGTAAACCTAGTGTTAAGGTGGATGAGAAGGCATTTCAAGTGAAAGGAGAGTCTTCTTATAAAGGGAAGACTGAATATTCAAGGGGTTGTGGACATGGTGGAGGTGGTTTTCGCGGTCGAGGTCGCGGAGGCGGTAGAGGCAGAGGACGATCTTATGAAGGGCGTGCAAACAAGAGCTCCATTCAATGTCACTATTGTAAAAAATATGGGCACAAGGAAGCGGAATGTTGGAGCAAGCAAAGTGATGACAAGAAGGCAAACTTTGCGGAGAAGGTCGAAGAAGAGTCCAAGTTATTCATGGCTCACTCTCAAGCTACCAATGCTGCTGATGGTGTATGGTTCATTGATAGTGGATGCTCGAACCATATGTCTCGCTCAAAGTCCTTGTTCAAAAATCTTGATGAGTCAGTGAAGAGTGAAGTGCGACTCGGCGATGATAAAGCTGTCCAAGTTGAAGGGAAAGGTACCGTCACCTTCAAAACTGAGCAAGGTGATACTAAACTCATTTATGATGTGCAATTTGTCCCTACATTGGCTTATAACCTGCTAAGTGTTGGTCAATTGATAAGAACTGGATATTCTGTTATCTTTGAGAATGATGCTTGCACTATAAGTGATAAGAAAACCGGTGAGATAATTGTTGTGGTTTTAATGACGCTAAAAAAAATGTTCCCTCTTGATGTGTCACATGATATTTGTAATGCCTTAGTTGTTAAAGGAGATGCTGAAACTAGGTTGTGGCATTTACGATTTGGGCATTTGAATGTGAAGAGTTTAAAGGTACTTAGTAAAAATGAGATGGTTGTAGGATTGCCGAAAATAGGGGAACATGTCTTTTGTGAAGGGTGTGAGTATGGTAAACAGTGTAGGCAACCCTTTTCTTCTGGAAAGGCATGGAGGGCGTCATATTGTCTGGAATTGGTGCATACTGATTTGTGTGGGTCAATGCAAACAGAGTCTATTGGTGGAAATCGATACTGTCTGCTGTTCACTGATGATTACACTTGTATGAGTTGGGTGTATTTCTTGAAAATGAAATCTAAAGCCTTTGAATATTTCAAGAAATTTAAGATGTTGGTGGAGAATCAAAGTGACAGGAAAATCAAGGCACTCCGGACTGATCGTGGCGATGAATTTTTGTCCCATGAGTTCTCTAGTTATTATGAAGAGCATGGCATACGCAAAGAGTTAACGGCACCCTACACATCTCAACAAAATGGCGTGGCGAAGCGGAAAAACAGAACTGTGGTTGAAATGGCCCGGAGTATGCTGCAAGCTAAAGAGTTACCGAACAAGTTCTGGGGCTAGGCTATTGCAACTGCAGTATACTTGCTGAATATATCGCCAACCAGAGCAGTCATGAACCTGACACCTTTTGAGGCATGGAGAGGTAAGAAACCTCGAGTACGACACTTGAAAGTCTTTGGTTGTATAGCTTATGCTTTGGTTCCATCTGATTTACGTCGTAAGCTTGATAGCAAATCTGAAAGATACATATTCATTGGCTATAGTACTGAATCCAAAGCATATAAGCTGTATAACCCGGTGAATGGCAAGGTTATTGTGAGCAGGGATGTTAAGTTCAATGAGGAAGAAAGGTGGGTATGGAATACTGATAAGCAGCCACAAGCACTACTTTCTGATCCTACAGGTCATAAAGATGCTGAGCAAAACTCGTTGTCACCAGATTCTACACCACCAGGCAGCCCGACTCAAAACTCCAGTAGTAATACATATAGCAATCCTCCAAGCATCAGCACACTATCACCAAGCAATAAGCCATCAGCAACATCAACCAGAATTTCAACAGAAGCTCCTGAAGAGTCACCTAGTGTGCCATTGCGAAGGTCAACAAGAATCCGAAAACCGAACCCCAAATATTCTGATGCGTGCAATACTTGTACCTTTGCCTTGTATGTTTTAGATCCTCTCTCATATGAAGATACAGTTGAAGAGAAAATATGGCAACATGCAATGGAAGCTGAGTTAGAGGCCATCGAATGTGAATGAATGTTAATGAGAAGTTACAACGTGTTGATGGAACTGAACCTGCTGATGGCACAACTTACAAAAGTCTAGTTGGAGGATTGAACTACCTTACTCATACAAGGCCTGACATTGCTTGTCTCGTAAGCATAGTGTCAAGGTATATGCATAATCCAACTAGGCAGCATCTTGGTGCAGCTCGAAGAATACTCCGTTATGTTGCAGGTACATTAAAATTTGGAATCTGCTATACTAAAGTGCCAGACTTCAAGTTGGTTGGATATACTGATAGCGACTGGGCTGGGTGTTTAGATGATAGAAAAAGGACATCTGGTAATGTGTTTAGCCTTGGTTCCGGAGCTGTGACTTAGAGTTCAAAGAAATAAGACACAATAGCTTCATCATCTTCTGAAGCGGAGTACATAGCAGCTACAGCTGCAGCACGTCAAGCTTTGTGGCTTAAAAAATTGCTTGCTGATTTTGATCTTGACTGTAATGAAGCTACTGTGATATATTGTGATAACAGGTCCACTATTGCATTGGTGAAAATTCCGGCATTTCATGGAAGAACAAAGCACATAGATGTACAACACCACTTCATATGCAAGCTAGTTGCAGATGGGAAGATTAAACTGAAGTTTTGTGAAACTAATGAACAAATTGTTGATGTTTTCACCAAGTCGCTTTTGCAAGCTAAGCATCAGTTTTTTACATCTCAACTAGGAGTATGTGAGTTTGAATCAAGGGGGAGTGTTGAGCATGATTCAAAATAATTTAGCTATTATTTAGGAGCATTTGTGTTTATTGGCATTTAAAGTATAAGTTTGTTGGAGTTGTTTTAGGGTCGTTTACTTAAAATGGTTGGTTGTTTTTCAGTTTTAGTTAGTGGTAATCATGGTATTGTGTTTCCAGTTTTTTTAATAAAGTCAGTTATGATTTTAGTACTATATAAAGTGTCATTGTACTTGCAATTAATTTTAGGAATGAAATAAAAAACTAGTTTCTGTTCTGCCTTTGCTTTAGTCTCCTCTTACTCTAACAGCCTGTTTGGTTCGCGGAATGGAATAGAAAAGGAATAGAATAGTTATTCTGTGGAATAGAAAAGATGAGGAATAGAATAGAATGTGTATTACTTTATTTGGTTTAAGGCATGGAATAGATAAAGAATTTCTATTCCATTGTTTGGTTTGAAAATATAAACTTGGAATAGGAAAGGAATAACCAACTAAAAGACCAAAATATCCTTATTATTATTATGATATGATATTATTATTATTCTTTATTATTATTATTATTATTGTTATTATTATTGTTTATTATTATTATTATTATTATTATTATTATTATTATTATTATTATTATCTTTATTATTATCATCATCATTATTATTATTATTATTATTATTATTATTATCTTTATTATTATCTTTATTATTATTATTTATATAAATATCATCATCATTATTAACCTTATTATTATTATTATTATTATTATTATTATTATTATTTATGTATATATTTTTATTTTTATTAGTTATTATTATTATTTTTGTTTATATTATTTTATTAATTAATTATTATTATTATTATCTAATTAATTTTCTTGCTCTACTTATTATTATTATTAGTAAATTCTATTTTTAGTATTAATTTAATTTTCTAACATTTTGCGTTGGTTAATTTTTCTAGTCCGACTCATGTCTCGCATTTATTGTGTGGTCGAATTACAATATAAAATAACAATAGATCGATATTAAACCAAAATAAAACATAGGGCTTTAAATTACAAAAAGTTAGTTAGTTGAACAAAATATAAGTTTCATTTCTATTTTACATAACTAGACAAAATAACTCCTACATGAATATAATGTTCAAGTGTGGTAAGAAACCTCCTCACCCACCCAAGTTTTCGAAAGCGACGCCAGAGCAAAAAACACAACCATTGTTGAGGATGATCGAAGTTTGCCTAAAGTAGTATCTCTTTCATCCTCGGTGAGCCCTCTATCTCACTCAATGCAATATCCAACTGCTGCAAGTTTTTTGAATATCTTTTCATCCCAATACTCGAGACAATTCACTCCAACCTTATTTATGGTATCACCCAACGTCCTAACAACATCAATAATTGTTTCTTGCATATCATTACTCTTTTTCTCTTCCGTCTCGAAATATTTTCACTTGTGTTCCAATATTTGAGGTTTGAGGTTGGGTGAAGGACTCATCTATCTCATGCCAACTATGCTCATAATGATCTTCATCACCTTCATTTATCCCACCTACATCTTCTTGCCTTTCCATTTCCTCCGAATATCTCCAACAGCTTTGGCGTCATTTCCGGTTGCACGATCTTGTCCATAAATCCCATCAATTCATGATAAAAGGAAAGCTCCTCCGTCGAAATTGAGCAAAGATCTTTGTGACTCTGTGTAAGGTGGGAAAAAGGTCAATAATTTATAAAATTACAAGAAAGTAGTTAAAGAAAATACTTAAACAAGATAAACAAATTGAATACTTACACTTAAGTAAGAATCCCATACATGATCTTCAAAGAATGATAATCTTCCTTCTCGCATCCCATCCAAATCCACTTGTGTCTTTCCTTATCATATCATAAGCAATGCTCCACTCTTTCTTCAAAGTCTTAATCCTAGACTCTATATGAGGTTTGGCTCTTAAATTTGAATTAGGAAGTTTTGTTGTAATCATTCTTTCTAATTCATTGAGATACCCAGCTTTAAATCCAAAGATCGACGATTATACTTTCCCACATTATACAAATCAACCATACAGGAAACTAGGACAACATCCTCATCATAAGTCCACTTTCGTTTTGTTCGTTTTGAACTTTCAGTCTCAACAGCGGAGGGAGAATTCATTGACATACTTATCTACCAAATTAAAGCAATAAAGATAAATTAAAAATAATCATCATAATTAAGGAAAAATAAAAACATCAAAAAATTTCTTCATATCAAGTAACATTAACAGGGTGTTTGGTACGAGGGAATAGGAATTCTATTCCTACCCTATTCCTCGGTACTTATTAAATCTGTATTTACTTAGAATGAGTATTCTTCTATTTAATAAGTACCGGATTTAACTATTCTATTCCTTTTCTATTCCATTCCGCGAACCAAACAGGCTGTAAGCATCAACAATTAACGAGAACAATATGGTCTACAATAACAGCGTATAATATAAAAAAACAAAAGTACAACTTACATAAACAATTATTTCAAACCTCCTAACATTGACAATAAAATACAATACTTGAAAAAAAAAAGTCAATTCTCAATTTGCCTAGATGTTTGCCATTCACTGAACATTTCACGTGCCAATCCAATTCTCCAATTTGTCCAAGCATTAGTTGGGTCAATAGCAGTGATAGACTCCTCCTCAACAATTGGATTGATGTGAAAATCATCCCCAAATCGCTCTCTAGGGATCAAAACTCATCTCCCGCCTAATAAAATTATGAAGCAAACAACAAGCTAAAATAATTGATTGTGTGTTTTATTGGATAAAATGATGGACTCTAAGAATAGCCCACCTAATTTTAATAATCCAAAACACCTCTCAATTACATTGCGTGCACTCGCATGTTTCATATTAAAAATTCCTCTGCAGTTCTTGGTTGATAACCTTGACGCCATTCATTCAAATGGTACCTTTGACCCTAAAAGGTGCAAGGAAGCCCTCACAATTTGTATAACTCGTCGACTAGGTAATAGCAACCTATATAAAAAACACTACATAAGTTATACAATTAACATTTTCTTATGTACAAAATTCCAAACAACCTTCCTTTATCATATAGGAAAGCTTACCACGGGCACTTTTAATCCATGTCTCCTAGTTATTGCATCACGAAGAACTCGACCATCACCATCGACCCTTCTTCCCAACCGTGAAGAACATAAACAAATTGCATGTTAGGTGTGCACACACCTAACACGCTTGTCGTGAATGTCGCCTTTACGAGTTCTAATCTAGCCTTATCTTTAATTGGTACATTAACCCGATATATGTCCCATCTAGAGCACCTAGGCAATTCTAAAATTGAAATGAAATAAATAATAATAAGAAACCTTAATCACATTCACTATATTTTCTTATAAAATAAAATGGCGATTATCTACCTTAAACCACCTCCACCGATGGTCCGAAGAGTTTGTTGGTATCGGCTCAGTTTCTTAAACAACGCTCTTGCAAATGCATCACCGCATTTAGGACATTATGAAAACACCGACTAACCTGTCTCACCCGACCTTCTAAAATTTCTCCTAATGACTCTATTTTTAACATGATGAGCAATAATATGTAAGAAAATTCCTACTTGTTCATCAATAAGCATGTTTTTTGTTGACTTCAATCCTCCTATACTTTCTAGCATTTCACAAAGTTTAAAAAAAGCTTGCCTATTCATCCTAACCATTGAAATACATGACTCATCATTGTCATGCAAAATTTGCCTCAGATAATCTCGATTTGCATAAAAATTGTGCAAATATCTTCTAACCCTCGCCTATAACTAAACAAAGAAGCCTCTTGTGCCAACAAAATCAATAAATAAGTAACAATATTACACAACTGTAACCATATAGTCAAGACAACCACAATCCTTTTGTTTTTTCCGCATTTCTCGTAAACTCAATCAAACGAGCCATGATCGCAAGAATGAATAAATATTGTCAACTACATAATGTAAGATCCTAAAAGCGATGATTATGTATACTTGTGTGTTAGGTTGATGAGTATAGGTGGTGCGATGTGTAGCAAATTGTTCTCCATCTTCTAATCGGGTAAAGATGAAAAGAAAAGAAAATTGTCGTTTAATGCCTTTAAATTTTAGTGAAATACATGTTTATTAATAGAGGAAAGTTGAGGGTATAGGCATTTGGAACATGAGGTGGTTATTTACATTGTGATGTTTACATTGTGATCTGCGTTAAACATGACAAGTCAAACCCTTTAATAAAGAAAAAGCTCCTCATATGTCCATAAAATCACTTCACGCTCCAAAGGTACCGTTACAAGTGAAAACAAATATATGATATGTCTAAAGAACTCATATGCAACCCACATAAATTGAAGACAAATATATACATACAGTCATATAATTACCAAATTCAAGCATCCGAAATCTATGAAAATCATCAATCACAAGGACAAAGAGTCGCAATTTCGAATGAAGCAATTCTAATAGCAATCTATACCTAAACAATGTCAAGAAGAAACACCTACGATGCTTCCACCCAAGAGAGCAACCGAATTTAATAGTCCAACATCCTGCAATCACAATCCCAAAAATCAAAATTCCATACACAGAAAATCAAAATTTCATACACAGAAAACCGCGTGAATTTTTCAGCGTGAATCGCTCATTGAATGATCGCTTCACGCCATCGTTCGATGAATAGCCATTCGTGATTGTTCAACAGAATCGTTCACGCTGAACACGATTCACGCTGAACATTGTTCAGCGTGAATCGTTCACGCTTCATTGGAAAAACCCAGCGTGAACGATTCACGCTTTATTGGAAAAACCCAGATTAGAAGGAGATGAACACGAAACCCATTGGAACACAAAACACACAAAAAACACCCAAACAAATTACCCGAAGAGGAAGAACTTTCATGAGAAGATGAAGAACTTTCAAAAGAGGCTCCAAGATATTTCAACTCATAAAGAAGACAAATAAGTTTCGGAGGAGGAAGAAGGATATGTTTGTAAAAAGAAACAAGCTTAGATGTATAAGAAAGATTACGGATTAAATCGATTAAGTAAAGATAGGTTTTAGTCGGTTTAGCTATTCTTTAAAATCGCAGAATATATATTGACGTAGAATGAGTATTCAGATTTACTTGAAACCAAACACCGGATTTAATAAGTACCGAGGAATAGGTAGGAATAGAATTCCTATTCCTCGCATCAAACACCTCAGAATAGTATTGACCATCTTTGCATGCATCACGAAGTGTGTGGTCATGGTGGAAATGATATGAACAAAATTTGCAGGAAATTATGTTATTTTGAGTGTTAGAAACAATGTTATGAATACCGTGATCGGACTTGGTACCGGATTGGGCTCGAACGGGCAGTGCATTTAATCGATCGATGCATCGGTAATGCTTTTTGGGATATTTTTAAATTTATAAAATAGTCCCTAAACTTTTTAAAATTGCAAAATAGTCCATATTGATATATTATACAACTGCATCAGATACTTTACCGCCATCGCTTACATCAACCATACTTTAAAAATCTTAATAATAAATAATAATGACAATTAATTTGAAATAACAATAATTTTAAATATTTTACATATAAATAATAACCACAATTAATATAAATAAAGACAATCATCATCATACAATTATAAAACTAAGAATAATACAAAGCATTTAAAATATTACAATCATACAATTTCATCATTATAATAAATAATATTACATATTTACATCAAAAGATTCAAAACATCCGATAAAAAGAACAATAACTCATTACAAAAAGGTTGATGACGAATAAGCAATCAAGTAGAAGTTGAACCTGAAACAAAAATATTACATTTACATTACATACATATAATTTAACATAAACATCAATGATCAAATACAAGTAAAATTAAAAGAAGAGGAAAATAAAACACAAGTTCAATCACAAATGGCGATACCGCTTGAACTGCACTGACCCCACTGATCATTTGGTACAAAATCCTCATCATTGAGAGGAGCTTCATCATCATCATCATTTAAATTTAATGCACCAAATGACATGTCAATGCTTTCCCATCCAAGATCATCTTCCACATTCAAATCACTCACATCAACCAAATTGGGTTCTTCAGAAACCCAATCCGCCAAAATATCCATATTATCAATCGCAATTGGATCATTTGAAGAACTTGTGCTACTAAGAGTCCTAGTAAACAATTACATTTAATTATTAAAAAAATATAAGAAATTATATAAAAATTAATAATGAAAATAATGAAAATAACATACCTTTCCAAGCTTTAAATTGTAACGAACAAAACCAAGTCATTCAACCTCTTATGCTCCAATCTATTCCTTTTCTTGGAATGGATAAATTCAATGTGCTCCAGTTTAGTTCACACCCAGTTGCACTCACACATTGACTTAAAATTGAATCGCAAACTTTCTCAAATCTGAACACCACATCCGAAAAGATCCCACCAAGCAACTACAAGTTATAAGAAAACAAAAGTAGTGTTATAAACAAAATAAAGTGATAAATAAATTTCAACAAATAAGAAATAGGAAATAAGTAATACCTGGAGAAAGAAGTCCTCTTTGTTGAATAGCGATCGACATTCCAAAATCTCCATAAGAGTACTTATAAGCCTCCATTTGTGTGGTTAAAGCAATTTGCATTGAGTCGTGAGGAACAATTGTTGTAATTGTCAAAAGCATTCCTCTACTAACTTCACTTGCTTTTCAACATCCAATCTAAAATACACACTGGATTCAAAATGCCCCATTCTACAAACAATGGAGAAGAAAGTTGTCTTCTCCTTCTCTCATTAATGATTGAGATATATGGCTCAGATAAAGAAGGCTTATGTTTCAGATTGGCCTTGATTGATTCCGTTGCTCTCCATAAGATCAAAATATAACCCATTGTTGGCTTTTCTTCACTATCACCAACCAAGCACCTCACCAAAGGCTCACAAACCCGGATAACGAATTGAGATGCCACCAAAATTCCCTATCTTCCAAGATGATACTACAAACCTCCATTCCAAGATTAGACCTAGCATGCCGAGAGGTTACCCACTTATCACTTGTGAACATTTGCCTTAACTCCTTCCTCAACAAAAGAAAAGATCAAGTGATAAGAAATTTGTTGCAAATCTTGTCACAATAGGGCACAAATTCCTACCATTGGTAAATTCCTTCTCATCAAATTTAAAACCCATGCACGATTATAAATAAATTTTGTCACCTTTTTGCCTTCTCGCATGGTCTCATCAAAAACAGAAAATACCTAGGATTTCCTATATCCTCCAAAGATAAGTCAATGCAATGTGCAACACAAGGAGTCCAATAAAATGACTTATAGGTATTCTCGAACCTCATCCTTGCTTTATAAGCGGAATCATTGTCGAGAATAAACCGAACAATGTTTTCCACCCTACTTCATTCACAACTTGATCAAATATCCCAAACAAATTATCAAGATTTCTAATAAGGCCGATACATCAATCGATTTTAAAACATAGAGCCATTAAAACAATAAACCAAAAATTTATGATAGGCTCTTGTCTCCTATTCGCCCAACCATCATACATAATTGAGCATCCATTAATACCCCAATTCGCTCTTCTTTCACCCAAATAAGCTCTCATTTCGCATACAAAGACAACTCAAAAGTTTACCTCTTAAGTCATCAACCGATGGCCCTTTGTATCCTGGACCATAAGAGGCTATGGCATCTATCATAGGTTGATAATAATATGATCGAGAAGCATTAAATGACGAACTCAGATCATACCACCATCTAGCTATCGCCATATCCACATCAGGAGTCGCATCTCTTGTCTCGCATTGCACTACTGAATTGAAGGTCATTCTCCTGAGTTGTTCGTGGTGCAAAGAAACCAGATGGCTGCCTTCTTCTCTTCCTCATTTCAGATTCTGCAAGATCCTGAGGCTGAGATTGAAATTGAACACTACCAGTACCACTGCCACTGCCACTACCACTTCCACCTCTAACATCTCCATAATCACCACGGAAATCGGGAAATGAACTTCCACTACCAATTTCAAGATTCAATCTTCCCCTTCTATCTTTCTCAAATTGTTGTTCCTCAAGCAATGTTTTCATCTGCCACTTCACATCATGACTTACTTTTTTACATGGTTCCACATCTCCTTTAACTCCAAATTTAAATGCCTCTTCAATCGGGTGATTCCTCCACTTTTCAAATGCTTGTTACAAAACAAGCAAATTGTATGATTCTTTTGACCAGAACCACACTAGCATGAGCCCAAGTTGGATCATCAGATCTTCCCGAACTAGGTTGACGGGAGTATTTGAACTTCCTTCCATTTATCCGCACACAAAAATAAATAACACATAATTTCAAAGACATAATGACAATATGCATAAAGCTAACAATTCAAAACATTCAATTCAATTCAATTCAATTCCAATCCAATTCAATTCAATTCAATCCAATCAAATTCAATTCAATTCAATTCAATTCAATCTAATCCAATTCAATTCAATTCAATCCAATCCAATCCAATCCAATTAAATTCAATCCAATTCAATTCCAATCCATTCCAATTCAATTAAATTCAATCTAATCCATTCCAATCTAATCCAATCCAATCCAATTCAATCCAATCAAATTCAATCCAATCCAGATCAGCTCAATCTAATCCAATTCAATCCAATTATATCCAATCCAATCTAATCCAATTCAATCCAATCCAATTCAATTCCAATTCAATTCATTCCATTCAATTCCAATTCAATTCAATGCAATTCCATTCCAATTCAATTCAATTCAATTCAAATCCAATTCAATTCAGTTCAAAACAATTCAATTCAAAACAATTCAATTCAATCCAATCCAATCCAATCCAATCTAATCCAATTCAATCCAATTCAATCCAATCCAATCTAATCCAATTCAATTCAATGCAATTCCATTCCAATTCAATTCAATTCAATTCAAATCCAATTCAATTCAATTCAATTCAATTCAATCAAATCCAATCCAATCAAATTCAATTCAATAAAATTCAATTAAATCAAATTCAATTCAATCCAATCCAATTCAATTCAATCCAATCCAATCCAATCAAATCCAATCCATTCCAATTCAATCTAATCCAATTCAATCAAATTCAATCCAATCCAATTCAATCCAATCCAATTCAATCCAATCAAATTCAATCCAATCCAATCTAATCCAATTCAATCCAATTATATCCAATCCAATCTAATCCAATTCAATTCAATCCAATCCAATTCCAATTCAATTCATTCCATTCAATTCCAATTCAACTCAATGCAATTCCATTCCAATTCAATTCAATTCAATTCAAATCCAATTCAATTCAATTCAAAACAATTCAATTCAATCCAATCCAATCCAATCCAATCCAATCCAATCCAATCTAATCCAATTCAATTCAATCCAATCCAATCTAATCCAATCCAATTCAATCCAATCCAATTCCAATTCAATTCATTCCATTCAATTCCAATTCAATTCAATGCAATTCCATTCCAATTCAATTCAATTCAATTCAAATCCAATTCAATTCAATTCAAAACAATTCAATTCAATCCAATCCAATCCAATCCAATCCAATTCAATCCAATTCAATTCAATCCAATCCAATCTAATCCAATTCAATCCAATTCAATTCAATTCAATCCAATTCAATTCAAAACAATTCAATTCAATTCAAAACAATCTAATTCAATTCAATTCCAATCCAATCCAATTCAATTCAATCCAATCCAATCCAATTCAATTCAATCTAATCCAATCCAATTCAATTCAATCAAATTCAATTCAATCCAATCCAATCCAATCCAATCCAATCCAATCCAATCCAATCCAATCCAATCCAATCCAATTCAATTCAATCAAATTCAATTCAATCCAATCCAATCCAATTCAATTCAATTCAATCCAATTCAATTCAAAACAATTCAATTCAATTCAAAATAATCCAATTCAATTCAATTCAATTCCAATCCAATCCAATTCAATCCAATCCAATCCAATCCAATCCAATCCAATTCAATTCAATTCAATCAAATTCAATTCAATCCAATCTAATCTAATACAATTCAATCCAATTCAATTCAATCCAATCCAATTCCAATTCCATTCATTCCATTCAATTCCAATTCAATTCAATGCAATTCCATTCCAATTCAATTCAATTCAAATCCAATTCAATTCAATTCAAAACAATTCAATCCAATCCAATCCAATCCAATCCAATCCAATTCAATTCAATTCAACTCAACTTAATTCAATTCAATCCAATTCAATCCAATCCAATCCATTCAATTCAATTCAATTCCATTCAATTCAATTCCAACAATTCTCAATTCTAACAATTTCAAAACATTCATAATTCCATTTCCAAACAATCCATTCCCAACAATTTTCAATCCTAACAATTGCAAAACATTCATAATTCCATTTCCATTTAATCCATTCCCAACAATTTCTAATCATAACAATTACAAAATATTCATAATTTCATTTCCATTCATTCTATTGACAATTCAATTCAAATCCATTCCATTACAATTCAATTCAAATCCAATTCATAATTTACATTCCAATTTAATTCAATTCAATTCCAATTCAATTCAAATCCATTTTAATTCAATTCAATTCCAATTCTCAAATACCCAAATTTATACTTAACTAATTATTTATCAAAATTCAATACCTAAATATAAAAATGAATTACCATATAACAAATATTAACAATATGTCAATTAATGATTTAAGTTTTTTCAATTTTACCGATTTTGATTATTAATTGTACAAACTTACATTCAATTATTTATTTCACATTTAATTATCAATTTTACAATTAAAATTAGGTTTAAATGTTAATTTGATTTTGATTATCAAATTATCAAACTCAATCTCAAATTCAATTGCACAAATTAAAATTAAATATCATTCATCCACAATTCAACAATTCAATCACAATTACCATTCTAAATTTATTTTCTAATGGGACATTCGGATCAATTCAATGCTAAAATCCAAAATTAACTTCTATAATCCAAAATGCCAAAAACTAAAATACAAAATGCCAAGTTCAACATTTCAACCAAAATCACTTTCACCATTTACATTTTACACAACTTCACTTCAACGGTTCAACACTTCAACCCAAATCCATCATCAATTCATCATCGGGTAGCAAAAACAGAATCAATTTCCAACAACCACAAATCCATCGTCATCCAATTGTTTACCACAAATCTACCAACATCCAACAACCAACACAATGACAGAAGCAATTAATGTCAAAAATCAATGAAAAATAAAGCAATACATTCGGTCTTCACAGATCTGGGTCGATGTCGGGTTGGCTGGGGTTGACGTCGGAGGACGATGGACAAGGCCGCGAAGGTTGCTGGACACGGTGGAGGACCGACGACCCGAGGGAGAACCGACTGAGGCTGGCGTGGAGGACCGACGAGGCGACGACGCGAGGGAGAAGAACGAAGAGCCGAAGACTCGACAGACGGATGAGAAGACCACCGGAGTCCAGATCCAGACCAGGGAGGGCAGCAACGCGTCGGGAGAGCGACGAATGGCAGGGATCTGGCGGAGGAGGGCGGCGGAGACGGATGGAGCGTAGGCGAGAAGAGAGGAAGAGGAGTAGGCTGGAGAACTGGATGAGACGTCGACGGCGAGGAGGAGACGGCGATGACTAAAGAAGGCGTCGCGAGACACGGAGGAGGCGTAAGCGTCAAGAGAGAGGAGGCGTCAAGGTGCGCGAAGAGAGGAGGCCGAAGAAGAAGAATGGGTCATCGGGTGGGGTGGGTTTTTTTAGGTTAAATTTTCTGGAAATTGCAAATTGGTCCTTGCAATTTCCGGAATTAACGGTATTGGCCGGAATTTAAGGTTCCGGCCGGTACCATCCGGTAAACGCCGGTACCGGGCGGAATTTTTCCCCGGTACCGACGTAACGGATTTCGTACCGGTTTCCGGCCGGTACGGTACCTTCCGGCCGGTATCGGCCGGAACGGTACGAAATCCGTTCCATTGGTTAGAAATACTAGCAAACGGTGGTAATTCTGAGAAACTGTATGCCAGGCATATGAGGGAAACTGACGGTTCTTATAATTGTGTCTCAGCTGGATATGCCGTACTTTCACGATGATTATGCCATTTATGATACCAGTAGCCTCGATCCCATGCTGGATATGCCGTACCATGATTGTGCCATTGATGATAGCATTAGCCTCCATCCGACCCCTATTTCGGCGGTATCTCATCCGGATATGCCGTACCTTCATGATGATTATGCCATTTATGATAGCATTAGCCTCAATCCCACCACTATCTTAGGGCCTTCGGCGGCAACCGAAAGCAAAGAGCTCACTTTGGGTGGTGAAGTTGGGTTTGATGCAGCTTCTGGATCGTTCACCAAATTCAGTGCTGGGATTGGGTTGAACAAGCCGGACTTCTCTGCTGCTCTTTTACTGTAAGTGTAGAAGGAAACATTTAATATGATAGATAATTCCCTTTAATTCTGTTAAAAAGCTTTGTCTGCATAATAAGGACTTGGAAATATTTTTCGGCTCGGAAATATTTTTCGGCTCGGAAATTTTTTTCGACTGGGAAATTTTATTCGACTGCAACCGAAAGCAAAGAGCTCACTTTGGGTGGTGAAGTTGGGTTTGATGTAGCTTCTGGATCGTTCACCAAATTCAGTGCTGGGATTGGGTTGAACAAGCTGGACTCCTCTGCTGCTCTTTTACTGTAAGTGTAGAAGAAAACATTTCATATGATAGATAATTTCCTTTAATTCTGTTAACAAGCTTTGTCTGCATAATAAGAAGGACTTGGAAATGTTTTTGGCTTTACCAAATTTGGTGTTAGGACGGGCAAAGGACAGACCCTGAAGGCATCTTATGTTCGTTCTGTGAGTCCGGGGCATTCAGTTGCTGCAGAGTTATGTTGTAGCCTTTCTGCCCACGAAAATAGTTTCACAATTGGAAGTTCTCATGCATTGGACCCATTGACTGTGGTTAAGACACGATTTTCTGATGGGAAGCTTGCCATGCTGTGGCAACGTGAGTGGAGGCCTAAGTCTTTGGTAACTGTTTCAGCAGAGTATGACTCCGGAGCCATCCATACTTCAGCTCTTAATGCTGCGTTTGGTTGCCATTGCGAATTGCGAAAGCATACGCGACAAGATTTTAATGCGACCTGACCTGACGTAATGTTAATCAAAGCAGGGAGATGTTTGGTTGCGGTTGACAGAACAAAGATAATTGTCCTCGTCCTAGGGATAGAAAGGTGTTTGGTTGCATCTGCGACAGAAAAATGTTGTTAATGACATAAATGCCTCAGTGTAAAGACTTGTAGATGTTAAAGAATGTAATTTTGTGTATTAATTGTATTATTAATATTGTTAATAATAATAATATTATTGTTGTTATGTATAATTATAATAATTATGATTTGTATGTTTAAAAATAAAATAATAATTATTTTATATTATTATTATTATATAAAATTTATACTAGTATAATTTTTATGATATTATGAATATGAGTTTTGTTATGCTATTATGATAATTATTATACTAACGTATGAATATTATTAATATTACTATTATTACAATTGTTATTATTTTGTTTATTATGATTATGATTATTATTACAATTGTAATAATAATAATTATTATTATGATTATTATTAGTATATTATTATTATTATTATTATTATTATTATTATGTTTAATAATTATTATTACTATGTTTATAAATTTTAAAATACCCATGGTAATAATAATATTATTAAAATATGACTAGAATTAAAATAGTTAACATTGTGCTCATTATTTTGGTTATTGCTATGATTATTAGTATATTTACGTTGTAATATTATGTTTTAATTATTACCATGCAAGTAATATATTTTATTTTGAGTTTATTATTATTATTATTGTAATTATGACTATTATTTATCTTCTTATAATTATGAATAGTATTATGAAAATTAGTTAGGACAAAATAATTTAACAAAGCATCTAAACATTAATATTAGTAATTACATAATAGGTTGGAAAAGCGTCGTGAACCATCCAAATTCTAATACATAATTGAGTTAACATCTAAACATTCATGACATTAAATACATTGATGCCTTAAAATTTATTGAGAATTGCGAGGATAATCATGCCGACAATGACCCCAACAGCAAATACGAATAATGTCTGACTCGATGCCAAACTCTGGTTGCATGTTGCAGTGACATGTGGATGTTGAGCTATGGGCTGTGGAAATTGAAGCGCGAATGGCGATGGTTCCGTTGCATGTACTTGGTGCTTCCAACTATCTAAGAAGTGACAAGGTTACCAGATTTGATTGATGACTTGATGATCATTCACATGTGGTAACAAGTATCACAAGCAGAAGTATGTTTCTCATCACACACAAAGACATATATTTTGTGTTCTAACGAAAATGGGATACAAAAGTTGCTCTTCAGTTCGAAGCATTCTAACATAATAATCGAAATGTTTTCGCCCATTTCAAGTCCAAGAATTCATGTGCGCTTGATATTGCTAAATCTTAGCTAAACCACAACTATTTACACTTCTTTATATTTGCAAATATAAGAACTTACCATATTCAGCTATGTATACACCACAAACACAAATAATATTGCAATATGAAGGTAAGATAAAGAAGGACTTACCACTTTGAGAAGAAGTCCTCAAAATTCAAGTTCCCGAATGCAAGAAGATTGATGTGAAATATAGAATGTCCCACACCGCATACATGAAACATTAATCTCATTGACTATGGCGGAAATCATGAACACAATGTACTTTGTTGAAGTGCAACCATTAATAACAAGAAGGATTGAATTATGTATTGACAATAACAAAGCAATACATAATTGCAGCACCATGATAGATGCAAATACATGCCAAATAAACTCAAGAAGGCTATTCCCAACTTTTGCAAGAGAAGCAAACTCTCATGTTCGAGATAAAATGTCATAAAATGTCAAGACATCAAATTTCTACATTAACTTCCTTTAAGATTTTGCAACAACTGATCGACATATCAATAGTCGCGGGACACATTCTACTTTAAAATGACAGCACAAGCATGCAACACTTCAATGCAGCTTCCTATTGACTGTTTCCATTGAAACAGATGAAGATTAAATGTAGCAATTCAATTTCCTTTTCTTTGATTCCCAATTTTCACAAGAATAAGTTAACCTCGAATCGAGTTCGGTTCCTAATTCTCCAGATTGGTATTAAAACAAAAACAAAGTAAAGCAAAGAAATTAATCGACAATAGATTGTCATCAAGTTAAACAAGGAGATAAACCTCAATGATTTGAGGAATTGTAGAAAATAATCAAATGAACTGCATTTTATTATGTAATGGAACTCAAAGTTCTCATCAATATCATTGTATCTTTAATGTTATTTCCATCGCTCACGGATCAACAATGATGAAATCAACTAAAAGATCTTATAATCTAGTTTCCTCTCCTTTTCATGGTTTTAGCTTCTCGGAATCTCAAGGTAATAACAAACGGAAATAACATAAACGGAAAAGAAGAGCAAACCATCCTAAATGATAAACTATCAAATCAAAGGTAAAGCATTTAAGAACAGAGAAAATGGCATTCCAATCTTGAAATGTAGCATAAGCCAATCCAAAACAACAAGAAAACTAAAGATTCACAAACATCAACACTATTCCCCACATTCCTGAAACCAAATGAAGGAGCCAATTCAAGTAAAAGCAAAAGGACAATAGATAACTACTAAAGACTCAAACTTTGTAAAATTCCCAAGACGAAAAACAAAGAAAGATGAATTACCCCGTGAAAATCAAGCTTGGGTTGGAGAGAGGGAAAGCAGACACTGGAAAAGTCAGGGTTATTGCAATGAGGCAAGCTGGTGGTGGAGTTCTTAACCACAGGTGAAGGAGATGGGGTAGCAGAGTGAAGAAGCCATCTTTGAAAGCTTGGGTTTTGACAAGCACAGAGACAACAAATGGGGTTGGTTGTGATGGATTATATAGATGTTAGAGTAGATTAGGTGAGGGCTTTGGGTTTTCCGTCGATGGGTTAGTCTCGAGTGTTGATCTGAAATCGAGAAAGTAAAAAGCCACCAAAGCAAAGAACATGGCTTTGCCTTACAGATTTCAGACTTTCCGATGAAACCAATGGGAGTAAAAGACTTGAGACCATATAGATCGTAGTAGTTATACAAAAAGCCAAACACCCATTGCAAACCCATTGCCCATACAGAAAACAATACCCATGGATGAAGAGTCTTACCCAGATCGAGATATGATAATGGCTTATGACGGTTTGCTTCGGTGGAGACTGAACGTTAGCGAAACAGATCCGAGAAAGACAAAGAAATATCGCAGAGTAAACCCGTGCGGACGTGCGAAGGGAAAATAACCACGACGGAGACGCAAAGAAAGTGAGGAAGGCGACACGAGGTACGGGTAGTTTCGAAATAAGGAGAATGCGTTAGAAAGAAATGACGAAGAAGAGTTGGCTTCGGAGGTCAAAAAAGTGAGGGCATTATGGCCATTTCACTATCATGTCCAACGACATTGTTCTCTTGTCCGATGGTTTTGGGTTGGACAAAATAATTTGTCCAACTCCATTGAAGACAGGACAAAACTTTTGCAGACGGTAAAGCAAACACCTATCAGGACAGAACGGTTATGTCCTTGTCATCCGTCCTCACGTCCAAGGACGGTAACCAAACGCAGTGTAAGTGTGGTCTTAGTCTTGTTCTGTAACTTTGATGTATGAAATCTCTTTAATTCTGTGGTCCGACGACTTGAATTGACCACTCCGATCTTGGTATAGTTTCTCCACAAGTCCTTGGAGGGGGTATGGAAACTAAAGAAATACTGGTGTGATAATGAAAAGTTTCAATTAGTGGTTGGGAAATTGGACTGGTTGTGCAAAATATGTTGGAGTTAATCACAACATTTGAAATTAGTATTATTGTAAGTAATCTATAATAATTATTTCCTAAAAACATTGAAAATCCAAGTAATATTTGGAAGGAAAAGATCAGAGTCCTGAATTTGAAGAAAAAACAAACTCGTAAGGTCTGGGCTTTAGGACAGTCGTTTGGCTCAAAACGACACCGATTCAATCGTTTTTCGTGGCAACGAATATAACAAAGCTTAATTGAAAAGCGATCAAGAACAGGAAGGCTCTCCCCGTACCCTCACCCCCTTTATTGACTCCTCAGGATCCGGAAGGAAGTTGCATTACTTTCCCGCGAAGAAAGCAAAAGGGGGAAAAAAATCAAAAATCAAAATGTCACACAGCGACACCATCCCTTTGAACGCGTCGTCCCAATCAGACATCGACGAGATCGAGAATCTCATCAACGCCAGCGTCCAATCGGGCCCCGCTACGGTTCAACCCGCCCGCCCACGGAGTCCGCCCCGAATCCCTGTCTCCAGCCTCCCTCCCCCGCTTCCGCCGACTACTCAGAAGCTGCCGCCTGTACTGTCGGCTCCCCCTCCTCCTCCGCCTCCTTCTAGTACTTCTATCGGGTCGACCGGGTTCGGATCTGCCCCAGATACATTGACGGAGCCTGTTTGGGACACGGTGAAGAGAGATCTATCGAGAATCGTGAGTAATTTGAAGCTTGTGGTATTCCCCAACCCGTATCGGGAAGATCCGGGCAAGGCGTTGAGGGACTGGGATCTGTGGGGCCCCTTTTTCTTCATCGTATGTTTGGGTCTTATTCTTTCTTGGTCTGCTTCGGTTAAAAAGGTGAGTTTTAAATTTTTAAACAAAGGTTTCGTTCTAGTAAATGTGATTACTAGCTCTTTCTAGATCTTATGTTACTGTAATTGTTCTGAATTGAAATCTTTTTCAGCTATGTAATGAATTAGTAAAGTGAACAGTTACGAAATTTGAAATCTTTTCCAGCTATTGAACGAATTAGTGAAAGTGAACGGTTAGGAAATTTGAACTCTTTTCAGATATAGAATGACTTAGTGAAAGTGAACAGTTCGGAAATTTGAAAATTTTGAGAAATCCCTTATTCATATGCTCATTAATAGTCATAGGCAATGCTTTTTTGGAATCTAGATATGTGTAATTTGCTGGACGTATGTTCAATTTTGTTATGCTACCCAATTGATCATGCTCGTTCTTTCTTGATTGAAATGAATATTAGTATATCTGAATATGTATGGCGAGCATTTCATGTTCTTCTGCACACATTGTTCCTGTTTTCTAGTCTACGAATCTTCTCCTTTCGAATTTTTAATTTTTTGCCTTTTTATTTAAAGAAACTTATTTAGATTTTTGAGTTATTTTGACATTTTTCTTCTTGTTGGTGCAGTCTGAGGTATTTGCTGTGGCATTTGCACTTCTTGCTGCAGGTGCTGTCATCTTGACATTGAATGTTCTGTTATTGGTAAGTCACTCGCTCTCATTTGAGTGTGTGCGCATTTGTGTGTGCTGCTGATGCTTACATTGCACTAAACACCAGCTAAGCTCGACTCTAGGTTTAAATTGGTATTCTTTCTTAAGGATTTGGTAGGTCCTCACGTTTTTAGTTCCATTCATTTTTCTAGAGGATGGAAAGTATAACGCGACATGATAAAATATATTACATTAGGATGGTTTAACGCGACGTGATAAAATATATTACATTATGATGCTTTAAAATAGTGAATACATGACTAGTTGTTTCTTCTTTATGTCACTTCAGGGTGGACATATTATCTTTTTCCAGAGTTTAAGCCTGCTCGGGTATTGTCTCTTTCCCCTAGACATTGGTGCCCTTATCTGCTTATTGAAGGATAACGTGGTTCTGAAGGTGATAGTGGTATGTGTAACATTGGCTTGGAGCTCATGGGCTGCTTACCCATTCATGAGTGCAGCTGTCAATCCCAAAAGAAAGGCCCTTGCACTCTATCCCGTCTTTTTGATGTATGTATCTGTTGGCTTTCTCATCATTGCCATTGATTAGAGCATCCTCAATATTTATACAGAATTTGGGCAAGTCAGTGCAACTGACGTGCATGAGTACATAGGAAATTTAGTGATGATTATTTTTTTCCTTTTGTTTCTTTTTCCATTGACCATTTTTGGGACAACATGTTTACAACACAATCTGAAAATGTTATACGAGTATGAAACTTTATTGTACTTCACTGCCTTTTTGAAAGGGGGAATTTGGAGACACAAGCTCAGAGAGCACTCGGAGACAACCTGAAGGTGTATGTACATATGGGCATTGAATATGGTTTTGTTAAGAATTTGTGATAATTATTTTTGACATATGTTGGCCATTATTATCCCATCACAAGCTATACACCATTTTACTGTAAAAAAACAACTTTGGATGAAGAGTGTTTTTTCAAGCGCAAAGATTTCTTTATCACAGGTAATTGAGGTTTTAGAGGAGGAAGATATAGAATTACTCTAAATTCAGGGGCTCATTCATCAATGGGTCTCTTGTTGCATAACTTCAATTCAAATGTTCAGCAGCAACAGTAGGTTAATTCAGAAATATTGTCTCTGTTTTTCCTTTAAAATGGACTATTATAACTTAAAACTCCAGTAGGACACAAGGAAGTGGCATGTATTTCCCTCAGACTAAACGTAAAACATTGGTGACTTATTGATATATGCTTCAGAAACATATTCAATCTTGTTTTTGATTATCTTGTTCTATTTACCTACATCTCTTCTCTTAAAAACAAGAGGAAAAAAAAAAAGATGCTTCTTGCCTCCTCAACGTACTTTTATGTGCAGAGTAAACTTTGTACGTGCAAAAATGTCTGTAACCCTACAGCTGTAAAATATGCTGTTTTAATTTGTGACCGTAGTTTTGTTTTGGTTTACGGGTACGTACGGTCATGCTGAGACAAAAAATGACAGAGATGAGAGAACATACATAGGGTTGAGATTGGTTTACTTGTTGGGAGAGCTTTACTTGCAAATGTGGGAATTCGTCGGGTTGGATGTTTTTGGCATGTGAAGGGACCAGTTGTAGTAGAAATGCAGAAAGGAAAAGATTGTAGCGAAGCAGACCCTAAGAGAAGATGATTCTCTCTTTGTCTTTAACATTTAAAATAAAACAAAAAACCATATGCAGAGCAGAGGGCAATAGAGTTACAGGAACTAGTGACAGACAGAGGTAGATCTCTGGGACAATGAGCCTATTCATGACTCTTCCTCTCCCTACCAAGTAACCTAACCTAACCTAACCTAACCCAAGAAAACAAACAAAACCATACGTAACTTGTGAGAGCCACTGACTGCCCAGAGATTGATTCGTATCACTTGAAAAAAGGGTATTGTTTTTTAATTTCGTCTTATACTTATTACTATACACAAGCAATGTGAGAAAGAGATTGTTTATAAAGGGTTAGTTAGCAGTAACAAGTAACAATCGCTGAAGTACGAGGGGAGATCACCTTTATACACATACTGGAACTAATTAAACACAAATGGTCCATTGTAGAACTGCAACATGGACGGCACCTACATAGAGGAATCAGGAAGTAGCGATGAACATTTGGTCCCTCTTTTCCTGAGCAACACATGTTGAACACGTAGCATGAGGAAGAGGAAGAGGACTCGCGTCGCGGGTCTAGCTTCTTTAAGTACTGGAGTACTATATTTGGTGCCGCGTATCTTAAAAATCTTATCCAGACAACACTTGAGTTGCCCACTTTTCCTTTCATAAATGCAATTTATTACGAACATAAAACCTACAAGCGCGGAAATAAAATTTCCGTGTCTCAGACGATTCAGACAGGGCTCCTCTGCACACACCCCATCATAACAAACCTATACGTTATTGTGTAGTATCATTATGGGGTCCGGTCAGCAGTTTTCAGAACCATCAGGAATTGGACACGTGGGATTTTAATTAGATTAAAATGAATTTTCTAATCAAAATCAAGGAGGTTAAATTGACTGAAGGGAGAATATCCGATACGTAATAATAAACAAACAAAATCTCAATCTTAAAAAGATTTTTCTCATGAAACTTTTGAATTGGACAGGCCTGAGAGATTCCAGCACTCATAACCCATTTTGATTTTTTTTTTCTCTGGTAATTGAAATGTTTTGACATGTGAGCCTAAAAGGTGTAGAGGGATCTGCCCTTTTCAAGATGCAAATTTAATTCACTGGATTTTAATACAATAAGATGGTTGTTTCTTAATTTGGAAAAGGAAATGCTTTTCTTGGCAAGTGGCATGCATAAATCTCAATCAGCTCATGAATTTTGGACAAAAGTTTCCTTTTTTTCCAAACATTTTTCATTGAATTGGCAACTACTTGTTTGTTTATTTAATAAAGGTCATCTCTTTTTTTTTTTTTTTGAATTTCACAGTGCTCAGAAGAAAAGACTTGTTCAAATTCTCTAGGAAAATATGTCCAACAAAACCTCCTGTAAATCACTCAAGTCCAGCCTCTCCAAAACCACCAACATATAGGGTCCATCTCTGATCTTCTCCAACCCAAAACTCCAAATACCCTTTTTGTTCTTTTCCCCTCTCTCCATTTGCTGTTTTCCTTTGTACTTGTATGATATATCCCTCTCTTGGCCACCTAATGCATCTCAATCTCCTTTGCTCTTTTAATGCCTTTTACTTTATTCCCTCTCTCCCTCAACACATTTTCCAGTGTCCATCAAAGTTCCAACTTTCAAACCCACCACCACTTTCTCTATAAATTCAACAAAGGCTTCTCTGCTAAAATCCAAGAAGAGAGCTCAACTCTTACTGTCTTCTCTTCTTGTGTTCAAAGTTGACACAATTAACACACTTCCAACCCCATTCCTCTCCAACTTAACACAAAGATTCAATCTTTTCAGCTTTTTGTATCAGCAATCCACTCCAAAAGGCCATCCTGACATAACAAACTAGGAACAGAAGACAGCAACCAAAATGAAGGAACACTGGACATCTTTGGCTTCAGTTCTGGGTGTGTTGGCCTTTTGCCAGAGTCTCCTCCAAGCTTTATTTCCACCGGAACTCCGCTTTGCCACTCTCAAATTCTTCAACAGGGTCTTCAACATGTTCTCTTCATATTGCTATTTTGATATCACTGAGATCGATGGGGTCAACACCAATGAGCTCTACAACGCTGTGCAGCTCTACTTAAGCTCCTATATTTCGATCTCCGGCAGTCGTTTGAGCCTCACACGAGCTCTCAACTCCAGCGCCATAACTTTTGGTCTCACGAACAATGACACCATCATCGATACGTTCAATGGTGTGACAGTTCTCTGGGAGCATGTTGTGACTCAGAGACAAGCTCAGACCTTTTCATGGCGTCCATTGCCTGATGAGAAGAGAGGATTTACACTACGGATTAAGAAGAAAGACAAAAACTTGATTCTCGATTCATATCTTGATTACATTATGGAGAAGGCTACTGACATCAAAAGGAACAATCAAGATAGACTTCTGTATACGAATTCGAGAGGTGGGTCGTTGGATTCAAGAGGACATCCATGGGAGTCTGTTCCCTTTAAGCATCCGAGTACTTTTGATACTCTTGCTATGGACCCTGTGAAAAAAACAGAGATCATGGAAGATCTGAAAGATTTTGCAAATGGACAAGCGTTTTATCAGAGGACCGGAAGAGCATGGAAGAGAGGTTATTTGCTTTATGGACCTCCTGGAACTGGGAAATCGAGTATGATTGCTGCTATGGCAAATTATCTTGGTTATGACATCTATGATCTAGAATTGACAGAGGTTCACAACAACTCGGAGTTGAGGAAACTTTTGATGAAGACAAGCTCGAAGTCGATAATTGTCATTGAAGACATCGATTGCTCTATTAATCTGAGTGACCGAAAGAAGGCTAAAGGTAACAACGGGTCAACGGGAAGGAGTTACTATGAACCGGATATGCGATCTGGGTCGGGTTGTGGAGGTGGTTCTGGTGGAGAAGACGGTGGAAATTCGATAACCTTGTCAGGATTATTGAATTTCACTGATGGGTTATGGTCATGTTGTGGCAGTGAGAGGATTTTTGTGTTCACAACAAACCACATTGAGAAACTAGACCCTGCATTGCTTAGAAGTGGCCGAATGGATATGCACATTTTCATGAGCTACTGTTCGTTGCCTGCGTTGAAAATTTTGTTGAACAATTATCTTGCGTATGAGGAAGGTGACTTGCAGGATGAGATGTCGAAGCAATTGGAGGATGTGATTGAGAAGGCAGAGATGACTCCTGCTGATGTCAGTGAGGTTTTGATCAAGAACAGGAGGCACAAGGAAAAGGCCGTGAATGAGCTAGTTGAGACATTGAAAGAGAGAGCAGAAAGAAACTTGAAGGATTTGAAGAATAGCGGTGTGAGAGAAGGGGATTTCGAAGGTTTTGAGGACGAAGAGCAAGAGAAGAGAGCACTGGAGAGTCCTAAAGATGGTTGTGACTGTGATCAGGACAGTTGCAACAAAGAAGATAAGGAAGAGAAAATCAACTAGTAAAATAAGATTTGCCTCTTTTGAGTGTTTTAGAAAGGCGACGGTGATAAAATGCAAATTGGGTGAAATCTTCATAATTTTGTTGGCGGAAACTGTTAAAGAAAGGGGTAACGTTAGATCCTCCAAGTTTTCTATCCATGTTGAATATATATAAACTATATCTGATCTTGTGCCTAATTAATATAATGGGAAGTAGCATTGTCCCTACGTGACTAGTGGATAAGCTTATTTTGAAAGAGGGTCTTGGATTGGTTGGCCATGTGGGATTTTTGCTCCTATGTTAAAAACTCTCTTATCAATCCTTGCCTTTCTTATTCTATGCACATGCACACACGTCCTATCGTGGGATTGGTGTCGGAATAAGGCTAAGGCCTTAAGGTACATTTGCCAACTAGCAAGTGTTTAAGTGCATGCTCGGGTTGGGATGCACATGGATGGAAGTAGTGCATCTCCCAATTGCAAGTTTAATTTATGGTTGCTGAGAGGTCTCTGTTTCTCTTACATATACCCTTTCGAAAGCTCTTTTTCCTATTCCTTTCGGCCTCTTGATTGGCGGTGGTGCTCAGTCATAGTGTCATACACCAAACTTGGCAATTAGTAAGGTTGGTAAAGCAGAAAGAAAAACGTGGAGGCTCTGTGAAAGTGAAGTCTTTGCCTGAGATGGGAGAATTTAGGCAGGTAGGCTTAAGTTGATTAATCCCTTTTATTTATTAAAAAAAATGAATATTTGATTATTAATTATCTAAGATATGTTTAACAGCTTAATGTAAGACGCCATCAATAAAATATCAAATAAAATTAGAAAAATTTTAATTAATGAAGCTTTTGAAATGGGATGTAATTGGTCGTTGAGTGGGGAAAAGAAGAAAAGCTAGCGCTCATGGCATCCTCAGTTTTTTTCTTGAAAACTTTTTAACTTGGTACTTTGGCTTGTCCTTTTCCAATTATGCAAAAGTGTTTGGTAATAACATGACGAGGAGGACATAGAGATTTTGTGGATAGGATCAGAGGGGCAATTTCGGTGCTGAGATCAACGTAGTTGGAAAGGGGAAGCAAGTAAACTATCTAAGGATTTCATGTTGGAAAAAAGAAGGATTGAGTGAGCTAAAGTGAACCAAAAAGTCTTCTCTTACAATGAGAAAAAGGTTAGCACTTCATTTTGTTGTTTGTTTTGGTTTTTGGTCCGTTGAGTTGGAAAGGCATTTGAATGTCCAGCTAACCCCAGACAGCTCGAAAAGTTACAACCTTCGCTGTTAATCACGAAAAGCAAAAATTAAAGGATTTTATAGACCAATGTTTACTTTATTTTATTAAATTTTATCAACATATTTATATAAAATTTATATAAATATATGAATTAGATTAATTATACCCACAATTCACGAAAAAAATCAGTATACCAACAACCTGATGGTTCTAGCAATTTTATTAAATTCAAGCTTCCATATCTTCCAAGACCCTTCCGATGATCGTTATGGAACTAATTCACCAAAATGCACAAGATGCGTTATATTACAAATCATTGCAAAAGTATACCTTAATCAATGTGCGGAGGAAATTAAATCATAATGGCATATCCAACTTTTTCTTCTTCCTTATTCTCTCTATTTAGATATATACGACTTAAACAGTAATTAATTAATCCAAAAGTGAATCGAATAATAATAACTTGACAATAATGCTCAGATTTAGCAGTTTTCATGCCCACTTTATATGATTCATAAATAATAGCAACTGTTCTAATATATACTTCGTCTATTTCCATGTGACTCGTAAAGTCTAATAGCATCGTAATCATATCAATGTGGTCCTTGTAACTTTAGTTGTGGCATATATGCCGATAGAATTTAAAAAAAAAAACAGCGGTAATCAAAATACCACATGCATGCAAATTTAGTGTTTATAAAAAATATATATGCACTTGGCTGTTTTTTTCGTTTCCAACATATATTATTGTTTTGAAGGAGAAACATACATATTAAGAAGAGTCACGCACTTGTCCCAACGATATTTCGGTCGTTTACTTTTACTTGAATTCTTAGGCATGTTAACAGGGAAGCTCATATATTAGCTAAAATAGATACTCGACATCCTAATAGACATAGCTGGGATAGGCTACCGACTTTTTTATTAGACACTCTAAAGTGATGCTAGATTATTCCAATAAATAAACCCAGTTTCAAAAAAAAAAAAAAGGAATCATGCAAATGTTTTGATTAGTGTTTGAAGAAATGATCTACAAATTATTAATTTATATCTTACAGCCATTCAACTGGTTGTAATTTAGTGACAAAATTATTTAAAATTATTATTTATCTTGTACATGTTTAGATATATTTGATAAAGTTCGTGAGATATTTATACATTGCAGATAAAATTTCAGTTAGATTAAAATTATGAAATTCAGTTAGATTATAATTATGAAATTTATATTATATTTATATATTAACCCTAAATTATTTGTAATCATTTTCTATTAAGAATAGATATTTTCCTTATAAAGTAAGCAGTTGATATCATCAACTAAAATATGGAGATACTTAAACAAATGTGTGATGCTTATAGAGAACAAATTTATTAAATCAATTCGATATGAGAAATCCATTTCTAATTACTTATATGTCTATAGAATTTCTTATCGTGGTAATTATATAAGTGATTATTTGACTTGAAGTTTTCAACTTATGTAGAATTGTTATGTTTTGATATTATTTATGACATATTATAATTATAGGTCATTTAGTCGATAGTCATTACATATATCATGAATTATATAGAGATAGTTGTGTAATCAAGACATGATTCATCACCCTAAAGTTATCAAAGAGAATATTCTATTGTTCTTGATTAGTATTGATTCGAAAATTCTTAGCCAAGGTGAAATGACTTTTTAAAACAAATGTCATTAATCGAGTCAATAGTTAATGACAAAGAATTAATAATATTGGATTCAAAATAAAATAGACATTAACTAAATTCATGTTCTATATTTAATCGAAATATTGTATAATGACATGATTAAATTATAAGAAAAAATCATACATGGAAAGATTAGTCAAAACCACGTTGACATTTCTAAATATTTGGATAGTCACGATACGTTGTCAAACGTCAATCTTAATTATAAATTATTTAATTGAACAATTAAATATATTCTAATTATGAATTAAAATTACAATTTATAATCATTGTTAACATATTTAGGAACTTAATGAGTTATATAAAGAACGAATTGAAGAGAGCAAAGATATTTTAATTAAGTGCTTAATTGTAAAATTTGAAAAATTTTATAACTAAATATGAGATATTGGTTCTTATCTGGGCAGATTTCTTTAACTACTTTTGATTCTACTAAATAGATAATAGGTATTGGTAGTAGCTTTAACATCTACAATATGTTGCAGGGTCTAAGAATCAGTAGGAGATTGAAGAATAGAGAAGTAAAGCAATAAGTTGGGAATTGAGCAAGTGTTGTTGCTCTAACTGTAGGAACTATTTCTCTTGTTATGCCTACGGGAAAGATTTTATTATTAGAAGATTGTTATTATGTTCCTAAGTTTATTTCAAACATTGTTTCCATTTCGTCATTAGATAAGCGTATATTTCATACAATCTTTATGAATAACCAATGTAATATATTTCATAGTGATAAATTATACATCAATAGTTATTTACAATATAATCTTTATGTCTTACCCGAAATAATTGTTTATCAATCATGAATGTTTATAGTCAAAAAAAGGAAGAGAGATAATCATGCAAATCAAACCTACCGTTAGCATTATAGACTTGGTCACATCGGTGAGAAGAGAGTAAAAGAGTTGCACAAGGAAGCATGTCTTAGTTAATATGATTATAAATCATATGAAAATTATGAGTCTTTTCTCAAAGTAAAATGAGCAAATATCCTTTTACTAGAACTTGAAAGAGAGCTAGTGAACTTTTAGAACTCATTCATATTGATATATATAGGCCTAATTGGTATTTAATTATAATTATTTGTAATTCTAATTAAATTTTAATTGAAATTAAAATTAAAATTTAATTAAATTATTAAAACATCTGAAACTTGTTATAAATACACTTAAGCTCTAATGAAGCTAATACTTAATGCTTACCCCTCTCTGTAAGAGTTACAGAGTTTTCTTAATATGTTATGTTAACATTATTAAAGGTTAGATACTTGTGCAGCTATAATGGTTGAGATGGATCAGTTTCAAAAACAATTCGTAACATATGACAAAAAAAATCAAACTTTGAAATAAGGTATGAATTAAGATTCATGCTTTATTATGTTTTATACGTTAATAATTTTATAGATTTAAAGTGATCTTGATTTTAGGAAATAAAAATGCGAAATTTTTTGTAATTATTCCATTACAATTGGGATCATATTCCATTCCAATTTTCCAACATGAATTTCTCACAAATATCAACTTCAATTACACGCAAGGACAAAATTATACATACATACATACATCCATATATTATACATACATCTATACACTATATACTTATATATGCATATACTATACATATATACATACATACATTATATACATATATATGCATATACTATACATACATATATATACTATATACATATATATACATATACTATATATACATACATATACTATATACATGTATATATATAGACACACACACATATATACATATATGTATATATATTGTAAATGAGAACTCTATACATATATCACATTATTCAAGAGGAATGCACTAGCGGATTTGGGCAAATGTCAATCTCAAAGTAGGAATCCTTAGATCCTACATTCCCTTTCATCGTAAAACTTATTGCATAATAGTAGTCTGATGGCAAAACCTCCACAGCGATATATTGTCTCTATGACATATGTTTCTAGTCTGAACTTTCATTACAACAAGCCGCAATAATTTATCAAAAAGACTAAACACATCAGAACTTTTCATGGCATTGATGACTACTGAAATGTATCGCACTCCATCGATAAAGACATCTTCCCTACCCACTTCATGATCCATGCATGATACAAATATATATATGCATTATGTGTATATATTCTCTTTTTCATTGACAGCAATTCATACATCATCTTTTATTCTGATTGTTCGCCATTAAAAGCATTTGAGTGTCCCACAAAAGGACATAAAATTGAATGGTAAGGTTGGCAATTCCCTTACCGACAACTTGTCCTCCGATGCTGCCCTTTGCCGGGCATTTTCAAGTAAAGCATAAGTTCGGTCGTGCCTGTGATTAGATCCTGCATTTTTTTTCAAAGAGAGGATCTTAGACCGGTCATTGAGTTAAGAACTCCTGGAATTGGTGGAAGTGGGAAAGGTTCATACGACAATTAAAATTCATTGGCTAAAAATCGTCAAAATGAGAATCAAATCCTTCCTTTCTTCTCGCCTTCCACCAAACACGAAGCAATGTCCATCAATTCAGGCCACATTTTGCTCGAATGATCATAAATTGGACATCTCAAACTTAGTTTAAAGCAGATTCTTTGGAATTAAATCACTCGCAAGGATTAACGAATGCCACATTGGCTTTCTCCATACTCCCGATTGGGTTAATATTAATATTTAATGGTTTAAACAAACAGTTATTGTATACTAATTTGACTGCACTGTAACCAATGATTAAAATAAATAAAAATACTACCTGGGAAGTTCTGATAGGGGTTCAAGAGTGTAATCTGCCTCAGAATCTTTCATAAGCATTCAAGTGAAGCTTTTTGAGCAGTCACTTTGAAAATGAAGCATAATCTACAGAATCTTTGCGCATTCCCTTCAAAAAGGAAAATCCAGCATTGACATACAGAAATTACTTTAAAGGTCTGGAAGGGAAAAGAGAACACGAAGACAGAAACAAGTACGACTTGTGATATAGTCTTGAAGACGGATGGCTGAGGTTCTTGCAGATGGTAATAGAGACAGGTAGCCAACTCATACAATTCAATATGTTTGTTTTTAGGTCCACGTATCTAATTTTTAAATAAAAGCTTAAAGAGTTAAAATATTTATTATCATGTTTCAAGCCTAAGGCATACATTGGTCTCAAGGAGCCACCACGAATAAGAATCACTGCTAGTGTTTTGAAAAATAAGAATCCATCGTAAATTTTTATATATCAATCGTCAAGAAGTAGGTATCTTAGACTAACATGCACGCAAAATACATACAGCCGTTGAATTATTCTTTTCAAAAGTTGTAAAAAGAGATTGGATTCGAGCAACCTTTTTACGTGTACATGCCGTGTTAATCTCCACGTTGAACGCATCTTGCATGTCTGAAATGGGTTCGTCAGCTTTTCCCTTTTCTCTCTTTTCTAACTCCCCATTTTGAGTTCCCAAGAGCTGGGAACAGTGAATTAATCAAAATGAGAATATACTTTTTGACTACTCTTTGACCTCGTCGACAATCACCGATAGTTGATAATAATAATGATTCTATCAACCTAGTTTATTAAATGGATTCAGACAATTGTTTGTTAAAAATGTTTGATAAAATTAACTATTTAGATTAACTCGCTAAGTATAAAATGACTTATAAGGACATGATTTAAAAAAATATAAAATATAAAATTATATATTTTAGTATTTCAATGAATATTCTTATAAAATTTTAGATTTTGAATATTTAATTCTACACAAATTAAGTTTATAACTCTAATAAAAATACATAATATATAATAATATTATTATTATTATTATTATTATTATTATTGTTATTATTATTATTAACAATGAAAGAAGGGAGAACGAAATAATAATAATATAATATTATTATTATCGTTTATTAACAACAAACGAAAGCAACGAAAGAAGGGAGAAGACTCTGGAATTTCTGGAGACTTGAGAAATGAGATGTGAGATGTGAGAGTATAGAGCATTTTGGAGATTTGGTTGAAAAAAATCAGCTTATGGGTGTGAAACGCTCCTATTTGGAGCTGGTTGAAAAATAGTTGATTGGGTTGAATCAGTCAACCCAATCAACTATTTATCAAGCAAACTTATGAATCTTTTTTCGAAGTCAACTAGCTAAAATGAGTTGAACTGCTAAAAAAGAGCTGATAAGCTCTTTACCAAACACACCTTTTTTCTTTTTTTAATTAAAAATTGTTACAATAGATTTATCATTGAACTGAAGGCAGGTTGATAGATAAAAATAAAACACAATTGTATTGTAATCTACGTGCCACCTTATTGAGGATTGTAAAGCTCTTCTTCAAGAGCATCAGTGCATCACTTTATTTCCACTACTTTTATTAAGAGATCAACGAATTAGGTTGCTCATACGATTATTAGGGCGGTTATTTTTATGTCTAATTTTGAATGAGGAGTATGCCCTTCTTATTTTCTGTACGACGTTTTATCCTTCGACCAGAATATGCGCTGAAAGATTTGTGGATATAACATAAACCACATCAGACATCGATCTTGGACATGAAGAGGTTGGAGTTGACTAATGTAATAAGAGGATGAATGGAAGAAAATATTACACGCGTGCGCCTCCAAACAGATAACAACCAGGAAGACACTAAGAGATCTCGAAGTAGACATGTTTAGAAACGAAGAGTCAATATTGTCAGCAGAAGTTATCTCTGAGTTGTTACCTTAACAGAGATTAGTCTCATGTACATGACGAATGCTTAAGTTCAAACTTAAAAGGGCAAATTCAAGCATGGCTGCCCAGTTACTGCAGAATTAGATAACCAGCAACGACATGTCAATAGCAGCCAGCAGGTGAGATAACCATCAGCACATGGTAATAAATAAACCAAAAGCAATAATCCAAGAGTTTGTTTTGGTGGTATAGAGGCAATTGTACTTTAAGTATACTTACTTTTGTATTGTTATCAATAAACCAAAAGCAATAATCCAAGAGTTTGTCTTGGTGGTATAGAGGCAATTGTTCTTTTAAGTATACTTACTTTTGTATTGTTATCATGCCAAATAATAAAATTACTATAGATTACAGGTGATAATAAACCTAGTGCTAGTTCCCTAAGATTTAAACTTGAATTAAAAAAATTCAAGTTCAATTAAACTTATTTTAGCTTAATTGTCTATGATTAGTCATATTTGAAAATTTTGTTAAATCCAAACCTAATCAATTTTGAATATCTAAATTCAAATTCATTCAATTTATATTTGACTTATGAATTAGATTCAGAGTTAAAACTTTTTTGTTAAGTTTAATTGAGAGATTAGTAATACAAGTGGGTTTCCTTTTAAACGCAGGTCGGGTTGTTGAAATTCACAGAACAGGCCAGGATACAATTTCCTTGTCAGGTTGTTAAACCTTTCCATCCATTTTCTCTCCAGGAAAGTTTCCAGTTCAACTTGTTACCAAGTTGAAAACCCGAATCAGGAAAACTGGTACAAGTCGTCCCTGTTTAATCTTTGTGGTGGTCCTTTTCATCTCGAGCTTATAAATAACTTGAATCAGAAGCCGACCTTTGACGGGCTCTTTATAGTAAATGGCCCGATCCAACAAAGCTGTATCATTGAATTTCTCTCCATTAGTAGGTCTTGTTTCCTTCCTGTTTGCTCTGCCTGTGGGTGACAATGTATCACATGGGTCCTCATTCTATATTTTCAGTATAAATTGGCCATTTTTCTTAATCTACTGAGCATGCATTTAAAGATAATTTCAGCTGATGGAGTGATGATATCAATCTCAGCTTATCTCCAAGAAAAATTTAAGATCACAACAACATCAAAAGTGTAGTAAGATTCCTCAAACTTTCCATATTGCATGTTCAACACAATTACAAATAGCAATCAACGCAAATTGGTGCCCTCTATCATAAAAGTTGTTACAAAAAGCAATGAATGTTCAGAAGTAGCTAAAGAAGGATGCTAGAACTCAAGACCATGTTCACGTGCTGCTTCAGCAATGGCTTTTACTCGTCCATGATACGGGTATCCACCTCGATCAAAGGCGACTTTACTAATTCCTTTCTCCAAACAGTATTTTGCAATGAGTTCACCAACCCTCTTAGCTACATCCTAATGTGAAAAATGATGCATTTAGAACATAAACATAAATGAGCAGAAATCAGATGAGTAGGTGAGCGAAGGAACAAAGAAACGAACATTAAAAAGTTGGTGAGAATGTCCAATCAGACGCAGAAGACGGTTAAACCTAAGCTAAGAGTTACCCGACTAAAGTTTCCGACAAAGCTCAAGCCATCGAAAGAAAAGGATCAATTAACTAGTTGGCCAACAAAATATGCGGATGCAGTAGACATCTCAGACACTAAACACATTGGCCTAGTACTGGCCCAGGCAATCCCCATGTTGCTTTTGCAAGCTTACCAGGGTTGGACTAGCACTGTAGTCAAACTCTTCACAGAGAGGCTTCTGCATTGTAGAAGTTGAAGCAAGAGTGTGCATCTTTGTATCATCAATCACCTGGACATAAAGATGCTTGTTGGAGCGGAAGACACTTAACCTTGGCCTATCTGGAGTGCCTTCAACCTAAACGAATTATAATCTTCAGAAATGGTTAATCTGTGTTTATGTCAAGTTGAAATCATCAGTTTAGATGAAGTGATGATATTACACAAATATTTACCAACCCTCAAGGCAAAGAAAGAAGAAAAACACTCCAACATAGCAAGTGTTGGATGTCATTGCATTAATTAGATGCACAGTAATTAAATCTTTTCCCCAGTGATCGTGTAACTTGAAAATATTATCCAGGATATGACATAAGAAGTTTGACGCCGTCAAATTTTTTCAGAGATGATGAGCACTAAACTAACTTGTATCATCTACATAGGGCTCAAAATTCTCACATGGGTAGTTTGAGACCAAAGTTAAACTATCTCTAGACATATGTATCTCCTAATTGAGGCCTTCAACAGTTAGAAATGTCTCCCGATCTTCCCAAGTACAACAGTCAACACTGGAACAATAAATCACATAAAACAAATCTTCCCATGTATCATGTTGCGCTTGAATGACAGATTTTGAACCACACAATTCTTGAAAGATAATGGCGAGCCTAACTCTTTTCCCACATCCTAAAGATTCAAGCTTTATCATTTTATAGAAAAAACCATCACATTTCGCAGGAGCCGACACAATTTCATCTAAACAGACTGTAAAAGCCCAAAATAACGGTGTTCTCCACAAAATCAGGGGAACGAAGGACAGGAAACATACTATAGAGTTCTTAGTAATAAATGTTTCAGATAAAACTCGACCACTCTGCAACTTGCTTCAATTGCGGAGTTAAACAAGACTCAGCAGTGCCTGTGAACATTTGATAATCCTAATAAACTTAAACGCACTAAAATCAGTTGATAGCAAGCACAACACCGGTAGCAAATGATTTGAGCACAAAAACAAGGCAACAATTTGCAAACTCCAGATGGGCAGGACACTATATGACTAAAAAGGTTACCTTTTTTCTGATACGCTGGTGGCGGGCAATCCTGTTGTCTTGTCTTGTTCTGGCCTTTGCTTCAACAGTCACTACACTCGGACTTGGATTCTGACATGGTCTCGAATGAGAAGACGGCGGCGTTGCCACCAATGTCGAGAAATGTTGAACTCTGCCACCAAGAAACGAACTCCAGAGTGCCATCTTCTTTCACCTGCCAACAAGATAAGGATACTGCCTTTCACTTTTAGTTAACTTCTCTCATGCTGGAACATGTGGTTTAGTTTATGAAATTCCTGTTATGCCATAAGTACCCTTAGAGTGCAATACGACGTAGTCTCTTGATCTCTCTCTGACAGCCGAGCTAGCGCGAACTGCGTGGAACCCGTTTACCCGGATCCTTATCCTTAACCCTTAACACGCGGTTGAGTCTGTTCTGATAATTGAACCGGCCCAAGTTTCAGTGGCACTGTTAAGGTGTCTCAGTCTAAACAGTGAAGTAGACATTCTTCCCTGCCTGTGCTTGCCGATTGACGCGACCTTTACTTAAAAGTGAGCTCATCCATGGAGGAGAATAAGGTAGACCCAGAAGTTGTCGTACTTGTTTCATTCTTCTTTTGCTTTTCTCATTTTTGTTCTGTATCTTATCTGAGGTTCTTTCATTGCCCTGCTTAGTGGCCCTAGGAATTCATGGTAAAACGAAAGAAATATTCGAGTATTTTTTATTCAAACATCAGTATATTTATCCTATTATCACTGGATCATACTTAGGCTGTTATTCTTTTCAGTTAACTTCATTGTACTGATACATGCTCTTTCTTCCTTGCTTTTTCTTATCACTTTTTTTAGGCTTATATGCCACCATTGAAAATTAAAACTTGAAACCATCTCTACAAGATTGTTGTTTTAGAAATTTGTAGGACTAGTTGGACATTGTGGAACGCGATTTCCTCTTCCTTTATTTTCTTATATGAACCTTTTATCTAGCGTATTTGTTTTTGTCTGTTTTAGCTCTTGAATAAGCTTGTAGTCCTTTGATTTGCACATAAACGGTGAAGGACATTTATGCAGAATGCTATCTCAAGTTTGTGTGGATTACCCTCAGTTTTATGTAACTCTGTTTTTACCCCTTCATGGCATAATTATGATTTGCTTCCAGTTTTACAATAGAAGGAAATAAGAATCTAACTAGAGAAAGCTTCTTTTGTTCATTACAGCTACGTTCCACAGATGAGAACATAATGACTGGCGGTACTTGTATAATAGTTATTGAACTCTCTGAAGATGACTCATTTTTTGATCAAAAGAAGGTGAGACCTGAGAAAATTAACTTTGTAACGTTTCTTTCTAGTTCTTCATTTAAAATGTGCTAGCGTAATGAATTGACGAAATATGGTATTGTTTGGCAAATTTGTATTTCAGTAAATTACCTGTTACTTGTGTAATTTTTGTTTTTCTGCAGATTTATAGTTGTAGAATGTTTCAGCTTCAAGACGTGAAACATGCAAGAAAATACAGTTGTCTAAAAACTTATGCATATTATCTTAAGATCTAATACTTTAGATCAAATTACTTAATTGTTCTTTTGTTTTCTTTTCTTGGCTAATTCTTTTTTGTACTTTTCCTTTGGGTAGGATTTACTGCAGAGTAAGGGCTTTGACATCCGGGAGAAAATAGAGATTGAGGGTTCATCATCTTCTGATCAAATTGCTATCAGTTTGGAAAAGATGCTTCAGATAGCAAGAATCATCAATTTAGATGAGGTAATAGGAATGCAACTTCTTCTGTTGTCTATATTTCATTACTGCGCAGAAATGTGAGAAAGTGCTGAAACATGGAAATGGATCATACTGGTGGGTTCAATCGCTATTTTCCTTCTGCTTATGATGCAACGTTTTTTGGTATAAATTCTTTAAACAACAGAGGATTGCAGCTTCCATTGGTTTTGTGAGCTTACTATGTCAGTGTCTCATTCTATTGTGGCTTTTGGAGTGCAGATAGAACTTTATTTTGGGGAGAATGAATGTTCATCAGTTGAATTTTGGAGCGCCAGAAATGAGGTGGAAGCTCTCAATTCTGTCCTTTCACTCGTTAAAAGTTCAATCTCTGGTAAAACGTGCTTGGACAAAAATCCCTTGCAAGCTTTACAAGATGCGATCATTTATAGGATTGGGAAGTTGGTGGAAAAGAGGAAATTGGAGATTTCATTTGACAGAACCTACAAGTGCAATAAAGAAAAATGTTTACTAGAATGGGGAGAACAGAATGGTGCAAAAACACGACTGGAGATAGCTTGTAAGTCTCTAGTATTTGAGATAAGCATTGTATGCCAATTAACAAGTAAATACTGTTTTATTTTAGTTTTACTCTTATAGATACTAAAAGGGATTAGAAATAGAGGGGCAACTTTCTATGCTAGAAGAAAATGAAAAATATATTGGTTTGATAAATACTTTCTTCATTTAGGTATAGAAGGAGCTGGAAGAGGGGCCATAGCGACTGAAGATCTGAAAGTTGGAGAAATTGCTTTGGAAATTCCTTTGTCAATTATCATTTCAGAGGATCTTATCTGTAATTCTGACGTGGTTAGTTTTATTATCTACCATCACAAACGTGCTTTACGGTTGTAATTTTAAATACATTCTGTTTACAAGCTTGAAGAGAATATCTTCAGAGAACATAAGGAAGAACTAAACCATCTATTTGAGAGACTTACCTGATATATATGATGTGAGAAATTAATCTGATATATCAGCCTTCAAAATGATAGCATTGAGAAAGTATTGTAGAGTTAAATTAGTTGTTTTAGTTTGTTTGTATATTTAATTAAGCTATTATCATGAGAAATCCACAAAATCTTCTGTTGCATAGATTACATAGAGATAGCTTAAAGACATAAATCTTGTTGCATCTTGTTTGATGGAAATGGTTTTAGGTGCCTTGCTAATTAGCATACACAAGTTTTGTTACCATATTTATGAGGGAATGTGTAGAAGCTCATCTAAGAAAATATTAAGGAGCTTGCCCTCAAAGGGGACATGATATGATTGTGTGTCAGCACTTAAAAAAAAGCAAGTCCACAGATTGTATTTCAATATCCTTAGCTCTTTGCCTGGTTTCTTTGCAGCATCATCTATTAGAGCAGATTGATGGGATCTCAACTGAGACTATGCTATTATTGTGGAGCATGAAGGAGAGGCACAACTGTAATTCAAAATTCAAGATCTACTTTGACACACTACCAAAGGAATTTAACACAGGTGTGTCATCATGCTATGATATACTTTATCAGGTATACCTTGGTTTAACGTGATTCTCTAGTTCCTTACATGTAGCTTCATGAAGTGGAATTATACTGATAATTCTTCCTTGAGGTTGATATTTGAATTTGATAGAAGAACTTGGCATGCGATAAACAACCATGGACCCCTGGACTTCTTACACTCTCTATCCTCAATGACAACTAGCATTCCTTTGTTAAATTGATAAAATCATCTTCTTTAAGCAACAATTACTTATCTGTTAAGTAATAGTCAAAAAAGGTTCTCTCTAGAGCACAAGTCTCCCTGTTTTGTAAAAGCATTCCTTATCTGAATCACAGTTCGAGCTTAAGGATTCTCATGGCAAGGACATTTTTTAAGTTTTCCTAATCTTCGAAAGGTATACTGTTTAGTTGGCTTCCATTCTCTTATTTCTTTGAACTTTTCCAGGTCTTAGCTTTGGAGTTGATGCCATCATGGCTTTGGATGGAACCTTGCTCTTAGAGGAGATAATTCAAGCAAAAGAGGTTATTAGGCCACACTTTTTGTTGGTTTTGTATTTAATATTCTCGATATTTTCTCCTGGTCTCTGAATTTTACTTACTTTGGACAAGCCAAAATCGTTCTTAACTTCTTTTTAATGACCACGGATGGTGGTAGGTAAATAATAATATTATCACAGCTGTCGCCCTTTTCATTTTCCATATCCAAAGTTTTTTTGCCTTGGAGGTGGCAATCTTGTTCTTGTTGATATGAAGTTAAGACTAAGAGGATACCTGCTCTTTTAATTACTTCATGAGTAAGAGTAATGACTTGCATTATAATGAAAATGTTTAATGCTTTTCTTTTGCAATGAGAAAATAATAAAATTGTTGATTGTTTATTAAGCATGCCCTTAACTGAAACTTCCTTGTATAAGTAAAAATATAGAGTCTAACAGAAAGTCAACACGTAAATCTGATCTATTTGTGTTCTCAAATTTTCACAGCATTTGCGTAGTCAATATGATGAGCTGATTCCTGCACTGTGCAATAATCATCCTGATGTATTTCCTCCAGAGCTGTACAGATGGGAGCAGTTTATATGGGCTTGTGAACTCTGGTACTCTAATAGCATGAAAGTCATGTTTGCTGATGGCAAGCTGAGGACTTGCTTAGTTCCTGTTGCAGGCTTTCTTAATCATTCGGTAAGCCATTATACCTTTGCTTTTCCATTAGCCACTCATGCAAAATTGGATGTCTTAGCCAAATATAAGGGATGTAAACGTATGACATTTTACTGTTTTCACATCCCAGCATAATCCTCCAGGCATTTGTTTGCATTTAGAATCTGCTTCATTGTGTAGTCCATTGTGTCTGCTCACATCTTTTTTAACTACATCCATACTCATGGTTAAGATGATTATCCTAGATATTTGATGTTCTTGCTTCTCTTGTTGGGATTTACATGGAAACTGTGTGATAACCTTAAATCCTAAACCCTAGTAAGAGAGGTTTTAACTGATTTGATGAACTAATTATATCAAAGGCTGCAGTTCTTAAGGGGAATAGAATCACATTGTAACTAAATATAGTTGTGCATAGAATATAGACTCAAGGTGTATGCAGTTTGACTTTCTTTTAATTTTTTGATCAGTTTGTTCAGGAACCATTATCCATTCTTATGTTTATCATTTATTCACAGCTCCATCCACATGTTGTCCATTATGGCAAGGTAGATCCTCGAACAAGTACCTTGAAATTCCCACTGTCAAGGCCTTGTTGTGTTGGAGAGCAATTATGCCTTAGCTATGGCAACTTCTCTAGTTCACATCTAATCACATTCTATGGTTTCTTACCAGAAGGAGACAACCCGTATGATGTAATCCCTTTGGGTATGCTTCGTGTATATTTACTCCTGTTTTATGAAATATCTCATGACAGAAAATCTTGATGAGTTGTTCTCAAATTAAAAAACCTCAAATAATGTGCACATGCTTATCACAATCTGGTTTATATTACATTGGGCGACATATATGTAAATACTTTTGGTATCTTAGAAAATCTTGTAGCTTTATCCACTCAATGGTGTGTTAACCTGGTGTTATATTGAACTCAATCGAAGAGTGTAAAAATGGAACTCAAAGGGGTTTGGGATGAGGTTTTGTCGGCTGTGTGGAGGATTGTTCAGCAAGAACAAGACTTAAAAACTTTTTAGATAAGTTGAGGCAGACTGGAACATTCCGCTTCCTTGAATCTTGTTGGTAGTTCTTTTTGGCACGTTTTAAGTCTTCTGCTATCATTCATGAGTGATAGCTGTAGCTCGTGTAATATCTCCAAACACAAGATAGAGTCTTTGCCGGTTACTAGAATTCCATGAGACCATGTTTTGGTGCAGATATTGATGCTGATGAGGCTGGACGTATTGAAGATTGTCCTCAGTCTGGCTGGACTGCTCACATGGTGCGGGGTACATGGCTGTCAAACAATCATAATATATTCCATTATGGGTTGCCTCCTCCATTACTAGATTATCTTCGGGAAGCTCGCAGTCCTACACACAATAAGAAAGATGTAATTTTCCTTCAACAATTCACGTTCCAGTTGGCACTCCTTTTCTTTTACAGGGTTTAGTTTTACTACCACTGTGCATGCTGCTATCTTTTCTTTTCTTTTTCTAAGTTAAACACTTCAAATTTGTGAGGAATTTTCTATTTTCTTCTTAACTTTTAGACACAACCAAACTTGGAAATTGAAATGGAAGTTCTGCAAGACCTTCACGCAACCTTCAGCGACATGATGGAAAACCTTGGTGATACCGATCTTGTTGACAGGTAAACCATTCTCCATCAAGAATTCATTAATAAACATTTAGTGGGTAATTTTTAATGATTGCAGAGGGCTTCAATGTTCTCGTTGCAGAGAAAATACCAGGTGGGATGTGTTCCTGGCCGTGCAGTATAAGAATCTGCAAAGAAAGATTGTATCTTCAGTTTTAACAGCATGTGACACGGGGATTAAGTTGGTGCAAAATGAATTGTCCAAATGCATAGCTGTAGAGTGAGCAGACCCATCAGCCATTTATGAAGTGTTTTTGTCCGCTTCGCCTCCTGGAAGCTGACTTCCCCTCGTAGGCAACAGAGCTATCACTTTTGTTGGATGATTAAGCTTTCATATCAGTTATATGCCCACGTGGGCATCTTCCAATATCGAGAAAGTTCCAAACTTTTTTTATAGGGTGTAAACGGGCACAAAGCAGGGATCTTAATTTAATAAGAGAAATTCTTTTCTTGGTGCTATTCTTCGCATCATTCATATTCCTTTTTGATTAGTGGCATTTTGGAGGAGGTCTAATCTTGGTATTGGTGACAGTGAAGGACTAGGAAAAGCACAATTAGTGGCCATAAAAACAGCACGAACATTGTTGCTTTTGAGTGTGTCTAATGTGCCCTCTAACCAACTTTGATGTAGTTTCTAATACATGTATGATATCAAAGGAAGCAACCAGTTCACTGTCAGGAATGGCTGCATATGAGAATGAAATCATACAGACCATTTCCATGTGGCTGATGGGACATAGGAAATGATAAAACAAATAGGACACATATTTGAAGCATCTCTGGCAGTCGTAGTAGGTCCAACTTGCCGACTGTCCGTAATTACGAGGGATTAGATGCTGAAGGGTCATTGTATTGTGAAGTTTAGGTTATGTTTAAACTGATTAATTGTTAAATTGAATTTAAAAATACTAATATTTTAAGTAATTTGCACAAATTTAAACTTTACAGCTCGAAATCTATTATATTTCACACTGAATTGGGATGTTGTGAGGGATCAAACCAACCTGGACTGTAACCATGACTAATAAAGACAACAACAGCTATCATACGATAAGATAGATGGTGGAAGGCGTTGGGTAAAAGTGGTGGTTAAGTGAGGTTATGACTAGGACATTGTTGGGTAGGTTCCTTGCTTTTCCCGTTTTGTTTATTTATATAGATAAATATTTATAACTGGAATTGCCAATAATTATCAGAGTCTCGTTATCTCATAATCTTAATATTCCACAGTCTTCGGTGCCGGCCCATGAGTAAAGAAAGATGCATAGGCTGGGCTGCGCCGCCGTATTCTGACCCTCAATTTTCAGGTCTACCGACAGCAGATAAGACCACGTTCTCTTGCATATCCCACCAATGAATGCGAAAGTGGCCGCGTGGCGAGCTTTTATTGGTGTCGACCTAAGTAGAGTTAGAAGTGTACACAGAAGATGGAACCACTCTTATCTTATTTTTCAGAGGAAAAGGGAAAAAAGAGAAAACAAAAATTAGGGAAGATAAAAATATATAATTAATAAATACGACAAAGGAAGTGAATTAAAAATAAAATAAAGAAAGAGAATCGCTTAAAACATCACTTTCGTCTGGTTGCATCCCTTCTCTGCTTGCTTTCTCTTTCCTCCATTCTTTGCTTCTTCTTCTTCTCCTTCTCAGGTACAGAAGAGAAGGAGAGGAGAAGAGCAGATGAAAGTGCACCCTTTGTTGTAGAAGAAGAAGAGAAGAGCGTAAACTTACAGTTTTTGGGTTTGCGTTTGGTTTGGTTAGAGTTTGTCTATCTTAAAGCCTGTTTCTTGTTAATTAGCGAAGATGATGGTAGCGAACAGTTTCGACTTGTGGCAAAAAGATGCCTTCTTTTCTGCAGCTGAAGAGGTCCAAGAGTCTGCTGATATGTATGTTTCGTGTCTTCCTTGTGTTGAAGAAGTTGCATGTGTGTTTGTTTGGTTCCTAGATTTCTGAAACTTGGTTGTCTTGTCAAAATATGTTTGCCTATGGGGACTTTAGGACGCTGTTTGGTATTTTTGGTTTAACAGTTTTATCATGTGGGTTTGTTTTGTTGTTGGTTCCGGCAGTTCGATTGATAAGGTATTTATGTTCAAGTTTTTAATATTCAAATCAGCAATTCTGATCCCTTCATTGTTTGTTCTTGAGAGGCTGGCTGCTTCCAGTGTTTGAAGTTATAGAATCAAAAGATGCAAAACTGGTTCCGTGAAGTAGATGCTTTTAAATGATCCTAATCTAGCGTTTGGAATACTTTCTCACAAATTGTCGAAACATATATTTGATGTCTTCTCCTGTTCGATGGAGGCTTAAAATTCTTTTACTATTTTAAAGTTACTTCTGGTTAGTTGATATTGGAAGAAACTCTCATTGTTTTTGATTGAACAGAATGGAGTCGACGTTCAGGATGTGGATAAAAGAGAAGAGAGAGGGATCAAAAGCTGATTTAGATGAACTCTCTAGAGACCTGCAAATTGCATTAGGTACCGCAAAATGGCAGGTATGTCCCATATCCCCAGCATTTAGTACCTTCATCCTGTTGTCTTTTTGAGCTTTGTTATTAAGACTACATTTTTCTTTTCCTTTGAGAAACCTTGTGAAGTGAAGATAATGAACTTCCTCTTCCATGAGTAATTTTTCCATTGGTGGCAATTAGTAGGATCACGAAATCTTTCTTTTCCTTTCATGTTTATTTTACTAACATAATAAAATTTAGTAAAAATTTTCAGGTTTTCCATGCAACCTACTACTAATAACTGAACTTTGGATTATTTAACAGTTGGAGGAGTTCGAGAAGGCTGTAAGGTTGAGTCACGGGTATCGTTCTGACGATATTACAGCATCTAGACATAAACAATTTATTGCTGCTATTGAGAATCAAATATTGTGTGTTGAAACATCGTTAAGGGAAACTTCGAGTGAGGAAGGAAAGCAACCTCTTAGATGGGTAAATCTTGACAAAGAGGAATGTGATGATTTAGCCATGTTTCTCTCTGGCACTTCCCAAACTTCAGAGTCTGTTGCAGATAATTCCGCCCTTTACAGATCCTCCAAGAAACATTCTCTGCCAGAAACCATTCTTAGGAGAAAGGACACTGACTCTACTCATAGTGCCTTATGTAGTAGAGATACTTCTGTTGAAGATGACATAATTGATTTTAGCAGTTGTAATAGAAATGGTGAAGTTATTATTGATATCGAACCGAAGGATAGTCCAACAATGAGAGATGATTTGAGCGGTCATACTGATAAGGCAATAGGCACCAGGAGAGCTTGGAGTTCACAGAACTTTGGTGCTTTAAAGGTTGTAGTTGCCGATGCAGATGAACAGAAGAACAATTTGTTGCCAGTAACTGAGGCCACACCGAAAGAAAAAGGGTCCAAGCCTCTATTCTGGAAGCAAAGATGTGCAGAACATCCTCAAACAAAGGGGGGCAAATTTGCATTTAGCCAGGCAAGATTAATTTTCTGAGGAATGCATTATAAAAGTTGTTTATAGTTTGAGCGAAAAGGAGGGCGCTTTCAGAGATGATAAGTATTAATCGACTTTGCGAGGATAACCTGTTTAACATTTGTAACCTTTAATCTACCCGACTTTGTGTACAGAGACTCAATTAGTTCTCCTTCTGATACACAAACCCTCTTTTACAAACAGTTTGACCTCATTTTAGATATGATTGCTTTTGAATTATTGGGTTTAACACATGCACACACACACACACTCACATTTATTGATTGACACGTATACTTCTAAGATCAGGGTACTTCACATGGTCTTTCTTCTGCTATTCAAGTTCCGTCATCTTTTGTTGGCTGCAATGGTAAATGCCTATGAATCTGATGTTTCTTTTTAATATTCGGAATGTATTTGGGGGCAGGATGGTGTTCTTCAAAGGCGGTGGCAAGGATCATCACATCCGCGACTCAGCTGCTCCATCCAATTTGCTCTTGCTTTGTTGATAAGTATATTTTTAATAGGTAAGTTGTCGAATTATAATCTTGCTATATGTGTGCTTCTCATATCAAATTAGCACTTACAAATGATTAGAATATTGTGTGGAGTTGTGTCCGAAACATGATGGAATTTTTGGAAAGACAATAGGTTGTAGTTTGCATGTTCTGTACGATATATGGTGATAAGAACATTTAGAGATTTGGATTGCACGTCACACGCAGAACTAGAAATGTAATATAGTGCTAATCTTGCTACCTGTTAGAAGGCCAAGGCTAGACCTTTTGAACATAGTCGGTGCAAGATCAATAGGTTCCAAAAGTATTGCACTATTCACGAAATCATATAATCGTATTCTTCTTCTTCTTGCAGTGCCTTTCCTTCTGTATTCATCTTGAAGATGGAGAAAATATGCAGAGAGGACGGTGATTGTCAGTGCGGTCTGAAATTTTCAAAGCTAAACTGTCTCCAGGAAACGGGTTGAGAGAGGAATTTGGAGGGTTAGCTACCAATAAAGAGTTATAAGTTTCAAGACTTAGCTACAGAAAATGTACATGTATTCATCTATTTGCTATGGCAATTAGTATCAGCACCCGAAAAATGAATGACATGCAAATTGTAACACTACTCGTTTCTCCTTTCGAGTCATTTTGTCCTGCTCTTACCAGTAGCTTCCTGTGATTATTAAGTCTCAATTGATTTTGCCACTCACAAGGTGAGGTATGTGAACACTGAACACTATGCTTTCTTCGATGGCAATGGACTCTAGGATGAATCTATTTTCCACGCTGGACAATCTTTGCTACGAACAGATGTAAATGCCAGTTCTAATCACGGACGATCACCGTGTAAAACACTGGTTATGAACGATCTATCAAAAAAAGTAGTCGATGGAAAGCAAAACTTAAACGTAGAAAACAATGAGAAAGAAATGAATAGTAGGACTATCTTTCATTTGAGAATGAGACCTTCAAAAATAAATAACTGGAGACTGAGCCAAAATAGTGATCTTGAATTGAAACAGAACATTATCTATCAACTCCAGAAACCCCATCACTTCTAATTACAAACTCACATGATGATGGTGGCAAATGAGGAGCAAACACAACATGAAGACGCCTCTTTGTTTCTCTACAGACAAAACCACCTTCACCCACATCACCTTCAATCACACCATTATCCTCTCTCGACAAGAACAGCCTTGAATTCACGCAATTCGCCCATGCCAATCCTAACGCAGGACAGACCCTCCTCCCGGAGGAATACAGACACCCCAAATTCCCAATCCTAACCCCATTTACTCCGTTATCAGACCCCACAAAATCCACAACTTGATTAGTCACTGCCACCGCCAAATTGAATTTCCTCGCTAACATCTTCAACATCCCAGATATCTTAAAGAACAGGGAAGACCGCTTCTTGAGATCACCAGGCGTGTTCTCAAACTCTGATCTAAACAGCGCTGCGATCGAATCAATCACAATCAGCCCAACAGGCAATTGGGATTTTGACTTGACAAGAAAAGATTCCAACTTGGGCAATATATCAAGCAGTTCGTCTACAGACGGAAGGCTGTGTACAAATACATTGTCACAGGGATCAGAAGAATCGACGAAGACTTGACCGTAAAGAGAGCGAAAGGAGACGGAGAGTTGACGGAGACGGCGGAAAGGGAAAGGAAACTCGGTGTGGAGGTACAAACAAGAGGAGGATAAGCCACCAAGAGAGGTGGGGAGCTGGGCGCAGAGGGATAGTTGGAGGCACAATTGGGTCTTGCCTGATCCACTCTCTGCGACGATTTCGGTGACGGAGTTGCAGGGGATTCCTCCGGCAAGACACTGGTCGAGGATTGGGCAACCAGTTGTGCATTTGTTGGCGGGAAGAAGAGTATCTGGTTTCATCTTGAAAATATTTTTTTGCTTTATTGTTAAATAATTAAGAAAAAAAGAAATGGAAACGTGCGATACACGCTCCTCGCTCTTGAGAGGTAGGTCTCTTTCTTCTTCACTTTGCAGATGATAAGCTGCTGAACCTAATCTTACTAAAAAGTAAAAAGAATGTTACTCAGTCTGTACTGTGAATGCGGTGCAGCAATTCATGAAATTCCCTTAGAAAAATTTTACTTTTTCTGGGGGGACGAGCTAGGGTTCAGGGTTTGACCGACACGCTTATCATTATTACTGATTTAAAGCCTTGCGGATTTCTTTAGTCTGGTGACTCTTGTCACTTCGGTTGATCTCGAATCTCTACTACAAGGTTAGTAGTTTAATTGTTTTTGGGGTTCCTGCTAGTTTTTGTGCTTTCGGCGAAACAAAAGTTTGTTTCACAATGAATTCTCCTGGCCAGTCGCTAGTAAAATTATTGTTCTCGATTATACGGGTCGGATTGTAAAAGCATGTACAGTTATTTCTCGAGCTGCTTTTACTAATGACGTTAGTAGCTTTAGACATATTAGTTAGGCCAAACTAAGTGAAGGATAGATCAAGCTCAATAGAGATGATCTCTTTCGTGATAGTTTTGGTGTTTAGTTAAGGGGTTCGATTATCATATTAATTTTTGTTCACCTTTAAATGCTGAATTATGGGGTATTTATTCAGGGTTGAATCTATCTTAAGATTTGAATTAGCAACAGGTTGAGCTAGAAATTGATTCTTTGGTGGTCATTAACATTTTTTCCTCGTCAAGATTGATATCTTCCTGTACAACTTCTTTGGTGAAGGTTATTCATATTTTATTAGCTAAATCCTGAGCGGTTCGTATTCAGTACGTGTTTTGTGAAAGATATTGTTGCGCTGATTGGTTGGTTTCGGATTTATTAGTTTACAGTCCCTTCCTTCGGAATATCTTGCTATTTTCTTTGAGGATATGTCTGGTTCCATGGCCAACTATTTAATTAATTTAAAAACTATAGAAAAATATTATATCAAATTTGAAATTATGATTATTATTTTTTTATTATATTAACCCACATGCAAATTAATGCAATTAAACATTTTGTATATTTATGATAAATGTTTTTTCTATAGAGAATGCTTGTGAAATGGAAATAAATTATACAATATATTATACATGTGGAATAATTTATTTTCATTTTTAACAACTTAATTAATTAATTAATTTATAAAATTGTTTAATTAATTTATAAATTATAGAATTTTATACCTAAACAGTTAATACTAAATAGCTAATAATCTTTAATAAATATTTAATATTATTTGTTCGTCAAATCACCGATATCATGAGTTATAAGCTATTTAGTATTAGTTGTTTATATATAAAATGACTTATAAGAGCATGACTTAAAAAAAATATAAGGACGTCATTATTATATCTAAGTATTTTGTATATTTTCAAAAGAATTTAAAATTTAGATATTTATCTTTAATAAAACTAAGTTTATAAATCTAATTAGAAACGTATAGCATATAATAATAATAAATTGATAATTTTTATTTAATTTAATATTATTCTTTAATTTATAAATTAATTAAACAATTTTAACAAATTAATAAATTAAAATAAGTTGTTAAAATCAAAATAAATTATTCCACATATATAATAGATTGTATAATTTATTTGAATTTCACAAGAAAAAAACTTTATGATAAATATATAAATGTTTAATATTTCATTAATATGCATACGTGCTAATATAATAATAACAATAACATTAATAATTTTAATTTAATTTAATATTTTCTATATTTTATAAATAAATTAAAATTTTAATAAATTAATCAAAATTTAAAATATAAATGTTTATCTTAAAATTTTATTTAAAAATAAAATTAAAATAATAAAAAACAAAAATGGAAAATTTTGTCACACATTAAATTTGTTTTAATATTTTTATTTTTATTTTAAAATTAAGATTAAATAATTAAAATGGAAAATTTTGCTTTTATTTTATCATTTTAATAAAATTAATAGTAACATAATTAATTTTAAATTTTAAATTTTATTTTATTTTATTAAAATAATAATAATAAAATTAAAATGATAAAAACATTAAAAGAAATTGTTGTATTTAAGTGACTAAGTCGTATAAAATTTAAGTAAAACAACAACATTTTATTAACTAGACAGAGTTAGACAAAATAAGGTTATACATATTATTTGGTCTTGAATTCTCTCCTTTTTATCGTTTGCATTTCACTAATAAGATTGATTCTGTTTCGCATATTAGTTTCCTCCTAAATCGAGTTCATATATTTGATTTGTTAAGGTTTAAAAATTAAAATCTTTAATTGTTAATCTATCAATTAGGTTTAAATTTAAAAATCAAGTTAAAATTTGTATGAATAGGGCTTAAGTTTAAAAAATAATTCAAACTTATATTTATAAATAAAAATTAGGTCATTTTATAATAATTTTTACTAATATAGTTATTGAAATAATAGAAAATTAGTGTTTAGATTTTAGTTATTTATCATATTTCAGTTATTATAGTAAAAGATTATAATTCTCGTTAGATATTAAATTAATGTTTAAATAAATATTTTATTATTTAAATTTTATCATAATTTATTAAATTAATTAATATTCAATAAAATGTTTAAAATTATATTTGATATATAACAAATTTATAACTATTTTTATTTGATAAATAATTTAAAATATTTTATTCAAACTTGGTGTAATTTCATGCATCTTATGTAATAGTCATATTTTATATAATCATAGGATGTGAACTAAGCTTAAAATGTTATAATACAACCAATTAAGGTTTAAGAATTAAACATAAATTATGAGACAACATAACTCTTTAAAATATATATATATATAATAACTCATAACTCTTAACCTCGCAGCAATAAAGTAATATGAGAATAAAAATTGATCTCTTTATTTTCTATTATTTATTTTAATTTTAACATTATAGTCGCACTTTTTACCAAAATTTTATCTTTTCTTTTTTATATCACGAAACAAAATTTTCTACAATTTACATGATTACTTATATAATTGTATAAGTAATTATGCATCTTTTAGCATCGGCTCACTCGCAAATGTATACAATAATTTTATGATTTTCGTGTGTTTTGTCGGATTTTGACTGAACTGAACGTTGCTATTCGGGTCCATAAGTCGGCTATTGTCTGTGATGAATTTGGCGTGAAGATACCTGCAAAACAAAGAAGGCTTGTCGGGGGTTGTATCCCGATTAGCCCCTCCGACGCTCAAGTCAGTCTTTTAGTGAAGGTTAGGAGGATGAAAGGCAGAGAAAGAACTAGGTTATGATTGCGTACCTCAATTATGGAAGAATTATACCTTATATAGGAGTAGCAATTAGGTTTAAATCTTTACGTGTTTGCATGGGAGTCTTTCTCCTACAAGTGGGCTGAGGAGAGCGTGGATCAGGCTTGGGCTTGACATAGTCATTAGGTATGAGACTGATCTTTAGAGAATGGACCGATCGGCCCACGAGTGGTTTTGACTGGGTCCGAGCCCGACGCGGCCGACCCGACCATCGTGTATTGCCGTTGTTAATCGGTCGGGTATTGCTGTTGTGGCCCGGTCATGGGACAGCTCGGGCGCCCCGGATGATCAGATGCTTACCGATTATGCGTGACTGCTCAGTTACCGATCGATTGTGCGTAATTACTCGGATGCCGACCGGTTGTGCGTAATTTCTCGGATGCCGACCGGCTGACTGAGTGCCCCAACTGATCGGCCTCGGCACTTATTGCGCGACAGTGCACGCTGAAACAGATCGGGTGGTTATCATTGGCGAGCGTGCAGAACATTTATTATAGACGGCGCGTGCTGCCTAACAGCTTTCAGAATCTGGAACGTATCGTCCTCATAACCGTCGTACAACTATCATGTGCGTCCTTTCAACTATATGCGCCGCTCCGGTTTTGAATAACCCTGAGTCTCCTCGGTTCGAATTTTGCCGCGTGTTCGAGCATGCTCGGATTTTCTCCACGTGTCGGGCTTTGATTGAATGTTCCGTCTACTGACCCTCTATAAGTATTTAGAGTCGATGAGTTGCGGCGTTTTTTACCTTTTGCCTTCGTTCTCCAGTTTACGCTTTGCTTTCTTTTGCTCTTTGTCGTTCACGGCTCCTAGAAATTTCTTTCGCTCCGCTGTCCGAATTCCCCATTTCTAACCTCTAAAAAAGTACGTCCTTTTTCCTCGTTCCTTCTTCATTCCTTTGTCTTAGTAAGCATGGCGACTGGTAGTTCCCAAAGTATGGTAGGAGGTATCGAGGATGTGTCGACGAAAGAAAGGAAGGACGGGTTGGTTGTGGAGTCGCTGCCGAGAGGTGAGTCGAAGATGAGGTTGGAAGAGCTGTAGCGACTGATTATTAGGTGTAACATTCCTGCATCCTGGAGACCTAGGTTGGCTATCGGTAACGAACGAATCTTCAGCAATCTAAGTGAGTATTTTGCTATTTCTGATAGTTTTTTCTCGGTTGGCGGCATGAGGCTTCCATACGCCCCGGTTATTGACGAGGTGTGTGTCGCATATGGGCTGATGCCGAGTCAGATCCCTCCGAATGGCTGGAGGTTTATTGGTGGTTTGGCCTTGCTATGTCATCATTTCGGTTGCCCTCCGTCAGTTGACATCCTTCGCCATTTCTTACGAATGGGTCAAAGCTCCATAATTGGGGCTGAGATTCCTCATTTTCAGTACAGGGATGCCCGATATCGCCCAGATGGAACTCCCAGGAAAGTCACTTCTTGGCGTACGAAGTACTTCTTTGTGAAGCCCCCAGGATCCTCCCTCGAAGCTCGACCGTGGAGGTACCCTCTGACCGAGCAGTGGAATGATTTATCGACCGTGTCTATTAGTAGAGAGGAGTGGGAGGTGGTCGGTCGTATAAAAGAGCTCGGCAGATACGACTTTACTCGGCTCGTTCAGGGATACTTCTGGGGAATCTCGGCCAGTTCTTTTCTTGTTGACCCCCCGCCACGAATTAGCGGACTAAAAGACTAGAACGCCCAGTCCGGTTGACTCCTCGTGATCGAGCTAATTGCTGTATTTTTTAGTATTGGTCTTACCTTCTAACTTTATTTATTGTTGTGCAGCCATGGTGAAGATTGTAGATGGTCCTGCCCGAACTTCCAGGTCGAAGAAGACGGCCGCTCAGAAGAAGGGGAAAGAGGCGGAGACTAGTGAGGTTGTGGCTCTGTCTGTGGGGTTGGGCTCCACCGCAGTGCCAACGGGTGTTCCTCCTGTCGGGGACCGTCCCGTTGATTCGGGGTTATTGCCGATTGTGCCGGTCGGCACGGGCCAGGTAGTTCAGGTAGACGAGGAGGAGGAGGAGGATGCGGGGCCTCCTCTCAAGAGGAAGCGATTGGTTCGGCTGGGTGATCTACCGTCCAGCCCGGCAAGTCGAGCCGGAACGGGGAAGGAGAAGAGGTGCAAGGGAAAGGTGCAAGCCGCGAAACCCGGCCAGTGGGAGTCTGCCCTCAAGTTAGCCAAGGATGCCACGATCGGGGATCTCGAGGTGTCCCGTTATATTGCCGAGAGGATTACTCCCCCTGTGGACGAGCAAATCTTGGACAAGAGGAGTAATCTGGAGTTAGGGTCTCAGCTTGTTCGTCTTGGTGTACGGAGTGCGACAACGTCCTTCGCAGTGCTGCAACGTTTGGAGACTCTGGACCAAGAAGTCCAGGACCTCCATGATCAGGTGAAGGCTTTGAAGGGCGAGCTTTCGGAGGTGAAGGAGGGGAGAGACCTCCTCCAGGCTAAAAACGCGTCCTTGGAAGAGGAGAAGTCGTCCCAGGAGAGGGAGATGAGCGCTTTGTTGGCTCGACTGGCCAAAAGGGAGGAGGAGAGGGACAAACTGAAGAAAACGGTGAGGTCAGAGCAGGAGCTTAACAAGAAATACTGCCAAGATTACCATTCCGCGGTGGAAGGTAGAAATAGAGTCGAGAATATCGTGCGGGAGGTGCGGTGCTCTGTTAGGAAGCAGCGGATTGAGGCAATTAAGCGATGGAAGAGGCGTTTCTGTACGAGGAGAGTTTAGAGCTCGCCTCTGACATAACCCTCTCGGTTCTGAGGAGGGGCCACGAGCTCTACACTCCTGAGGGGTCGATGTGCCCCTCATTCGAGGATTACGCCGAGCCGCTTCTTCCTGCAGCTCTTGGGCTTTCTTTGGAGGAGGTCAGGGAGAAGGATGAGGGGTCGATGGGCGTCATTCCGGATGAAGAACTGGATCTCAGCTCCGAAGAAGAGCTTCCTTATGAAGATATTCCTCCGTCTGTTTCCCCGGTTCCTGCTCCTGCTCCCATTGCGTCGCTCCCTTCCGAGGCTTCTCCTGCTCTCATTGCGTCGCTCCCTTCTGAGGCTTCTCCTGCTCCCCCGGTCGTTCAACCCTCCCCCTCAGTTGATTTTTAAAGCTCACCTGGTCGGGCTTGTGTCCAGGGCAAATCTAATGAAATGAAAGTCTTATCCTTTGCTTTATTTTCCTGAAGTCATTTTCCGTTTTTATGTTCTTTACTTTCGATGTATGGTGAATTATGATGAAGTTGCTCATAGTCGACCGGCTTCGAGGTCGACTTATAGTAAAGTCCGAATCGAGATCCCAAGGATCTCGTCTTGGCTACCGATCGACCGCAGTCGATTCATTTAAATGTCGGACGAGGGTTCCAAGTCTTGTTTTGGCGAACTGATCGGGCAATAGGCGAGGGCATTCGATGGTCCCGAGGATCTCGTCTTGGCTATGTAGATGCCGGGCAACTACAAGCGAGGGTCGTAAGGATCTTGTTTTTGCGACCCGTCCGACCGTAATGTATCTATGGAGACACCGACTGATGGCGAATGAGGGTCCCAAGGATCTTGTCTTGTCGACCCGACCGACCGTAGTCGATCTATGGAGATGCCGGACGATGGCAAACGAGGGTCTCAAGGATCTTGTCTTGGCGACCCGACCGACCGTAGTCGATCAATGGAGATGCCGGGCGATGGAGAACGAGAGTCCCAAAGATCTTGTCTCGGCGACCCGACCGATCGTAGTCGATCAATGGAGATGCCAGGCGATGGCGAACGAGGGTTCCAAGGATCTTGTCTTGGCGACCCGACCGACCGTAGTCGATCTATGGAGATGTCGGGCGATGGTTGATTGGATTTTTCACTCTTTGCCACATATAATGAAGTTTTTTATTGCCAAGAAATCTGAAAACCCCTTTATTGATGATAATGAGGGCGTGGGTCGTTAAAAAACCTGTCTGGCTGGGACAGAAAAAAGGTTCCCACATGTTGTATACAAAAATTGTAATAAACGAAGGCAAACTGAAATAAAACTTATCTATTGGTAGAACGCATAAAACTTATCTATTGATAGAACGACTTCAAATTTCGAGAATTCCATGGCCTTGGTAGAATTTTGCCATCCGCGTTGCGTAGAATGTAAGAGCCATGCCCGACTTGCTTGACGACCTGGTAGGGTCCTTCCCATGCTTGCCCGAGCTTTCCAGGATGTTTCCCAGCCGCCTCGGCTTTTCGTAGGACGTATCCCCCAACCTTTACATTGCTCGGCTTTACCTTTCTGTTGTAGAATTTTGTCTCCTTTTGTCTGATTGCTTCCGAACGAGTGGCTACCCTTTCTCTGTCCTCGCTGAGGAGAACGAGTTCTGCTCTGCGGGCTTCATCGTTCCGCTCTTCTTCATAGCCCGACACCCTTTGATTATTCAATGCCACTTCTACAGGAACCAGGGCTTCTGCCCCAAAGGTCATCCTGAATGGTGTTTCCCCTGTGGCTCCGTTCGGTGTGGTTCTGTATGCCCACAATACTTCGTCTAGTTCTTCCACCCAAGTCTTTCGGCCATCGAAGCGTTTCTTGAGAACACTCATTATCTTTTTATTGGTGTTCTCCGCAAGACCGTTGCTTTGGGGATGGGCTACCGAAGTCAGCTATAGCTTTATCTTTAGTCGGTCGCAGAAATCTCTGAACTTGTCGTTATCGAACTGCCGACCGATATCCGTAACCAACACCATAGGCATCCCAAAGCGGGTAAGTATATTCTTCATCACAAAGTTCTCCACCTTCTGCTCAGAAATTGTGGCGACCGCTTCCGTTTCTGCCCATTTGGTGAAGTATTCCACCGCCACTATCAAGAACTTCTTCTGTCCGGGACCAAGAGGGAAGGGCCCCAGTATATCCATTCCCCATTGAGCGAACGGGATAGGATGACTCACAATTTTCATCCTCTCGGTCGGCTGGTGAGACAGGTTGTTGTTTCTCTAGCAGGCCTCACATCGGTCGACCTTCTCCTGGCAGTCTCTTCTCATTGTCGGCCAGTAGTACCCTTGTCTGATCAGTCTATGAGCCAACATTCTGCCTCCTACATGATTTCCGCACATCCCTTCATGGACTTCAGCAATTGCCTGCTCGGCTTCTTCTTCATTCAAGCATCGAAGCAGCGGCCAGTCGTAAGATCGCTTGTATAGAGTACTATTAACGACCGTGTATTCGGCTGCCTTTATTCTTAGCTTCTTGGCTTCCGACGCGTCTTCCGGTTGTTTTCCTTCTAAAAGGTACTGTGCGATCGGTTCCGTCCAACTTGACCAACTGGTATTTACATTGAGAACTTCCTTGACTTTCTGAATGCTAGGCTGGTCTAGTCGTTCGACCAGAACATTGTTTAAGGCGTCGCGGTCGGAAGCCATTTTGGAGAGCGCATCCGCTTTGGCATTTTGAGCTCGTTCTATTATGTTGATCGAGGATTGTTCGAAATTGTTCAACTCCTGCTTTACCAGTTTCAGGTACTTAATCATGTTGTTCCCCTTGGCCTCATACTGCCCGGTAACTTGACCGACCACTACTTGGCTATCACTATATATCTTTAGATGCCTTATCTCCATTTCCTTAGCCAGTTGGAGACCGGCTATCAGGGCCTCATATTCTGCTTCGTTATTGGTGGCTTTGAACTCGAGCCGAAGGGCATATTCCACCTTTTCTTCATTGTGCGGGCTGATCAGCACTATTCCCGCTCTGCATCCCTCGGCATTGGACGACCCGTCAACAAACAAGCTCCAAGCAGAAAACTGTTTGTCCTTCGAGCTCGGTTGGCTCATCTCCGCGATTAAGTCTGCCAACACCTGCGCTTTAATGGTCGTGCGAGGTCTGTACTGTATGTCGAACTCTCCTAGCTCTACCGCCCATTTTATCAACCTTCCAGAAGTCTCAAATTTTTGGAGGCATTGTCTGAGAGGCTGGTCGGTCCATACCTCGATGGTGTGACTTTGAAAATAAGGTCTCAGTTTCCGCGCCGCAGTGATGAAGGAGAGAGCTAACTTTTCTACGGGCGCGTACCGTGTTTCTGGCCCACTCAATACCCTACTGACGTAGTAGATCGAAAATTGCTCCTTTCCATCCGATCGATCCAAAACCGCACTGACTGCCCCCTCTGTGACCACCAGATAGATAATTAGGGTTTCTTTCTCAACCGGGCTATGCAGAACAGGTGGACTCGTCAGATACTGTTTTAAATGATGGAAAGCTCTTTCACACTCCTCCGGCCACTGAAACTGTGTTATATCTGCTTTCCTCAAAATTTTGAAAAATGGGAGACACTTGTCCCCCAACCTGGACACGAATCTACTCAGGGAGACTACCCGACCAACAAGATTCAGATTTCTTTCAAGCACCTTGGTGAAGGCATTTGGACGATGGCTTCAATCTTCTCTAGATTAGCCTCAATCCCACGTTGAGTAATTATGAACCCAAGGAATTTTCCGGATGCCACACCGAAGATGCACTTTTTCGGGTTCAGCTTCATCTGAAATTTATCAAGCGTCTGGAAGACTTCTTTCAAATCTCCCACATGCTCGGCAGCCGTCTTACTTTTAACCACCATATCATCTACGTAAGCTTCGACAGATCGACCTATCTGTGTTTTGAAGACCTCCATGACGAGCCGTTGATAAGTAGCCCCAGCATTCTTCAGGCCGAACGGCATCACTTGGTAACAATACGTGCCCTGGTCGGTGATGAAGGAGGTCTTTTTCTCGTCTTCGAGGCTCATCTGAATCTGATGGTAGCCCGAGAAGGCATCCAAGAAACTGAGAAGTTCATGTCCTGAGCTGGAGTCTACTAACTGATCGATCTTGGGTAGGGGAAAGCTGTCCTTTGGGCATGCTTTGTTCAATTCGGTGAAATCGATGCACATTCTCCACTTCCCGTTCTTCTTTTTCACTAACACCACATTGGCTTGCCATTCAGGGTACTTGACTTCTCGGATGAACCCGACTTCAAGCAGTTTCTCTATTTCTTTCCCGATCACTTCTTGTCGCTCCTTGCAGTGCTACCGCTTCTTTTGCCTAACCGGCTTGCAGTCTTGCCGAATACCAAGTGAGTGGGAGGCGACCGATCGAGAAATACCGGGCATATCGCTCGACACCCAAGCGAACACCGATCTGTTTTCCACCAAACAGCCTGTGATTTCTTTAACCAGGTCACCCTGCAGCTCGGAGCCTAGGTTTGTAAATTTAGAGGGGTCGCCTTCGTCCAGTACGACCCGTTGTGTTTCTTCCACTGGGTTCATCCTATCCATCTCCTCGTCGGCCCTCACATCAAGAGAGCTCGTCAGGACTACCACCCTGTCTAATGTCTTCGTTTCCGCTAAGTAGCATTCTCTTGTGATTCTCTGCTGATCCCTGACAATACCAACTCCGTAGGGTGTCGGGAACTTTATAGCTTGGTAGTAGGTAGAAACGACTGATCTGAGGGCATTTTGAGTGACACGCCTGATTATTGCATTGTACGCCCCTTTGAACTTGACAACTAGGAACTCAACGCCCCTTTCTATCTGACACGGCTTCTGCCCAAACTTCACTTTCAAATACACTCAGGCAAACGGGTAGGCTGACGCCCCGGTTACTCCTTTGATGGGGCCGTCTATAGGTAATAGTCGATCTTCAGGTATCTTCATCTGCCTGAAGGCCTCATAATACAACAGGTCGACCGAGCTACCCGTATCAATCATCACCCGCTTCACCTCGTAACCGTCCATGTTTAGATTTACCACGAGGGCGTCATCATGAGGGTAACTTACTCCATCAAGGTTGGACTCATCGAATGATATCATCCCGTCGTTCTCCCTCGATTTTTTGGTGGATGATTCTGTGCCGACCTGTTTGGCATATCTTTTTCTTCCTTTAGTGGTGGATCCCCCTGCTGCGTTTCCACCGAATATTGTGTTAATGACCCCAGTCGGTCGGTCGTCTTGTTGCCTGGCGTTTCCGTCGTTTCTTTCCCTCGATCGCCCTCTTTCTTCTCGTTGATTATCTGTATTCGCATTCTGTCTCCCTCCATCATTCCTGTCATTTCGCCTCCAGGGTGGTCACCTATTGTCTGGCCGACCTGTCCTGCGCTGATTATCCCGATCGGCATTTTAGTCGTGCCTCACGAATCGGCCTAACCTCCCCCATTGTATGAGGGATTCGATTTCTTTCTTCAACTGCCAGCAATCTTCCGTATCATGATCGACCTCCTTGTGGAAACGACAATATAGATCCGGGTTCCTATCCTTGTAAGGGGTCTTCATCTTATTAGGCTCTCGGATGGATTCCCCGTCAGCTCTCATAGTCGCCAATACTTCCGCATATCGTTTGTTAAGCGAGGTAAAGTCTTGGTGATGTCATTGTCGACCAGTCGGCTTCCTCCAGGTCGACTGATCCCTTTATCTCTTGTGAGACTCATCTGCCCGACCACTCTGCCCGCGATCATCTGCCCTGCGTTTTGTATTCTTTAATAATTTTCGAGTTGAATATACTTGTCTGCCCGATGTCTAATCTCCTGAATAGACCGGGATTGATCAAGAGCCAATGACTTTTTGAACTCCTCATCTCTCGTGTTGCTCATGAGTGCTGCTAACATGGACGAGCAGGTGAGATCGGGGACCTCGACCGCTTCATTATTGAATCGAGTGATGAACTCCCGTAAACTTTCGTTTCTTCCTTGGGTCAGTTGCATTACTTCCAAAGCTGTCTTCTGAGGCCGCTTACTGGTGGCGAACTGGTTCAGGAATAACAACCTGAAATCTTCAAAGCATGTGATACAGCTCGGGGGCAAGCTGTTGGACCATCGTCGAGCTCCCTCTTGGAAGGTCGTGCAGAAAGCCTTACACTAGATGGCGTCCGGAACACAATGTAGACTCATCATGGACTGGAAGTGTTGTAGGTAATCCAGGGGGTCGATCTTTCCAGTATACTTTTCAGGGGTCGGTATTTTGGTTCCAGGCGTCGGGAGACTATCCGGATTTTTGAGTGAAGGAGAGTTGTCTTGTCGTCAGGCGATCTGGCGGAGCTTCATAATGGCGTTAATCCGATCATCCACGATCTTCTCTAGGGCTTCAGTTGGGTGGTGATTGGTTGTCATGCTAGTCTGTCGTGCGGCTGGCCGTGCAGACGGCTGCTGCTGTGCCGGATGAGACTGCAAGATTTAGCGAATCAACAGATCAGCTGCTTCCTCGATCTGTTTTCGGGTGAGGGAGGTTTGCATAGCCGGAAGAGGATCTACGTCCGACTGGTGTTGGTGATTCGGACGCGTATTGAGCGTATCGTTATCCTATAAAGCTACGCTCTGTTCTTCTTGTTCCAAGGTTTGAAGCTGTAGTTGATCGTTAGGATTTGAGGATTCCGTGCGGGAAACATGCGGTCTGCGGCGAGTTGTAGTAGTATGCAAACCTATCGTTAGATCGCTAAAGCCGCGACAATGCTATATCGAGGTTCATCGCCGCCACCGACCGATCATGTGTTTACGGGCGTGGTACCGGAAGTCGGGCCCCACGGTGGGCGTCAATTGGTTATGCCGGATTTTGGCTAAACTGAACGTTGTCGTTCGAGTCCATAAGTCGGCTACTGTCTGTGATGAATTTGATGTGAAGATACCTACAAAACAAAGAAGGCTTGTCGAGGGTTGTATTCCGATTAGCCCCTCCGACGCTCAAGTCAGTCTTTTGGTGAAGGTTAGGAGGATGAAAGGCAGAGAAAGAACTAGGTTATGATTGCGTACCTCTATTATGGAAGAATTATACCTTATATATGAGTAGCAATTAGGTTTAGATCTTTACGAGTTTGCATGGGAGTCTTTCTCCTACAAGTGGGCTGAGGAGAGCGTGAATCAGGCTTGGGCTTAACATAGCCATTAAGTATGAGACTGATCTTTAGAGAATGGACCGATCAGTCCACGAGTAGTTTTGACTGGGTCCGATCCTGACGCGACCGACCCGACCATCGTGTATTTTTATATATTTATAGATAATTATACTATTAATCTATATAATCGTATAAGGTACGGGCACATTCTACACTATTGTATATATCTGAAAAGATATTATTCCATCTTTTTTTTTGTTATTCATAAGCAGTTTTTAGGAAAGTTCTAATTATGAGAAAATATTTTTAAGTCATCCATATGTAAACTAATTCTCGCTCAAATCAGATAGATCCTTCAGTCTAAATTTTAAACAATTGTTCCGTCGTATTTTCACTCGGTCGTTATTTTCGTAAATCATAAAGCCGTCTGTTGTTATCACCAAAAGCCTTAAAACAGGACTGTCTGAACCCACAAGATGGAAGTTTTTTACAAGAAAAGAACCAGCAACATAAGTACACGACTCTGGCATAAAGTGGCAGCAAAAGGGAATACAAATTCAATTTGACGCTTGCTAGCTGCCGTAGCTTCTCCAACCTTTTTGCTTGCCCACCCATCATGATCTCGTCCTTGGTTTGGCCTTTTTCTATGGCTTGATCCTTTTTTTAGCTCTCTGGTCTTTTCTACAATGGTCTCAGTCAGACCAACAAGGCGTACCATTTAGTAACTTTTATCATTTTTATCAAAGCCTCAAGTTTTTCTGAAATCTCCAAAACGTCTCAGATGTTACTATAAATTAAAATTTAGTTACTTTGGCCAGTCAAAAAGAAAATTGAGAATGGAATATACATATATTTAAGACCCTACCTAATTACTTTTATTATCGTTTTCTATTTCTAAATATGCTCTTACCATCTTAGAAAGCGTCGTCCCGAAATAGGAAATTAACAAAAAATGTGGAGGTAAAATTAAAAAGATAGAAATCATGTCCAAATCCTAACTCCTATAAAACTTAGAAAAATTTTACATTGCGTAGATCAAAATCAAACCTTTCCTCTCTCACAAAATTTCATTTCATTTGTCTCTCTCTAGCCCCCATAAGTAATTTGTCAATGTTGAAAGGTGGAGAACAGTCTAATATCGATCTCCTCCACAACCACCCACAGGAGGAAATAGAAGAAATCGACGGTGATGGTGATCATCACAGCGACGGTTCTCTCGACTCGCTTTCTTTTTCCGGCCTGGCTTTGGACAACAACAAGGACACGAAAAACACCGCAACAACACCTAGAGGATCATCGTCAGAGCCACATGACTTCTTCTTCGAGTTTCTCGGGGACCGCAATTCACATATGTCACCAGCTGAAGACATTATTTCCTGCGGTAAGCTCATGCCCTTCAAAGCACAGACCCGTCCAGCATATGCCAACGTACCTGACGCTGAAGATGATAAAAAAGAAATGAACTTTCGTAGTCGCCGATCTGAGTCCTTATCAGGGTTGCAGATTCGTGTAACTCGCTCAAATAGTATCTCCACCAACCCAAGGTTCATGAGAACCAGTCGGTCGCTGAATTATCACGTACTAGACAGGTTTTACAGCAACAGCAACTCATCGACATCTCCCTTTGAACGGTACTTATCGGTGAAGAGTGTTGGAAGATCCAGCGATGCACTTGGGAGAAGAACGGCGAAGCCTAGATGGTATATGTTAATGTTTGGAAGCATGAGGTCCCACTCAGAGATGGAGCTCAGAGATATAAAAAACCGGCAGCTCAATCTGAATCCATTCGTTATGTTCCCACCGCCTCCGGACTCTCACGGTAAACCTCCGGTTATCGGAAATTCCGGCAAGACCTCGTGCGGTCTGCTTAAAGTGCTGAGCTGCAGAGATCATGCAAGCGTTGCTGCAACGCCGCCGTTTTGTGTGTAACAAAGAAAGTAGTCATTCGTTTACTTGTGAGTGCAAGGCAGAATTTTTAGTGGGACAGTTCTGCCCGTACTAAGCCCGACGTCTACAAGTAGATTTGGACTTCTATTGAGGATAAATATGTAATTTCCAAAATATTTTATATCGACGTGGCCGCCAGTAGTAAATGAGAATTGAAATTTTACGTGCTTGGTTAGGTGGTTACAGACATTGATCAATGAGGCTCACGAGAATCTCGACAATGACATTTAAGAGAATTATTCGGAGTATCATTGTTATTTATTACTCGTCTGAAATATTTCAAACATAATTACATTTATATTATCATATGTTTGGAATTTAGTTGGTGTATTTTTGTGCATAAAGTTGGCATATGACGTAACCGCATTAAAATGCAGACCCACACGATAATTCAATTTCACCATAAAATCTAAACCTTTTAGTCAAATTCGCTGGCACAAACGTAAGCCGATTTTGTTTTAGCTTTTGAGGATGATTTTCGTGCTTAAATAAATTAGGGGTATTACTGGAAAATGTGGGATTAAACGCAACATTCCAAAAACGTTTGTCAATGAGCTACGTCCTAAGACGATAATGGCATTATTGTGTTTTCTCTTTATATAATAATAAGCTAAATTAACATATATCAAGTGGCAATTCAATTCAAAGATACGTTATGTATGTCTTCTCGTTGACTGTTTTATAATTGACCGACTGATGGAAAAGTAAACATAGACAGCCACCATTTTCACAAGTCACCATACTTGGTGAGGTGAAATGGTAAACCCCAGATTGTGACAGTATATAAGGTCAATTCACGATTTTTGGCATGTCAGATGCTAATGGGATAGGGCATGAAAATAGTCAATTACAATTTTAAATCTATCACAATAAAAATATTTTATTACTTTCATGTTTCAAACTCAAACATTTTCTTTTATTAGCTTTATTTGTATATTTGTATTGGATACTTTAATTTAATGAAGTTATTTAATTTCTTATTATATAATATAAGTAAAATCAACATCAAAATAAATATTAAAATATATAAAAGTTAAATAATATTATATAAATTTTAAAACAAGTATCAAGTTGAGTAAGCGTGAAAACGAGATTGTGGGTATTGTGAAAATTATGTGTAAAATATAAAGATAAAAGAGACTGAAAATAAGTTTATTAATTGATTGAAAATTTACTTAAAATTATTTTAAGAGATTTTTCAAAATTTTAAATTTGAACTTTTAAAAGTTATATTTTTACTGTACAAAAGTCATATTTATTGAAAAAGTATATTTTATTTTACAGTCATTTAAAAAAATTTATATGGTAAAAAAAAGTATTTAATTATTTGTCAAAAGTTCATTCGAACAGACAACTAGACTTAATTTGTTATTTGTTGGTGGGTTCATATCCCGCGATACTGTATTTAACGATTGATGGAATTTGGTGAATCACAATTCATCTGGTGTCTTCTGCCATTTATGTGTTTATATATATAGAGTTTCGCAATGTTCCTTTAAAGCAGACTTCAACTTCTGAATCTCAGACCTCCCAAGCTTGAATCAGCAAGTTATGGACATGCAGGCCATTTACACTCCTTCCAAGTTCATTATACCTGCTCTTCTCAAATGTTGAATTTTAATGTTTCGTACACATCATTAAGGCCACGATATAGCAAAGCAATGCACTATAATTGCATGAATGATGCTCTTAACATTAATTACTAATAACTAACCAAATCATAGATTCTTCGAACCAAATCGCGTTAATAGTCCCAAACATGAAGCTATATCAAAAGCCATTGCTATAGTATAGGATATAGAGTGAACATGAAGCTTGGGGGCTGGTGCCCCTTCAATACATAGTTCAGGCTAGATAATAGTGATACACTCAATCTTAATGACCACGCGAGAAAAGGAAAAGCGTTAGTTATCATTTACGAGGCAAAGAGGAAATGGCGGTTCTCCTGTATTACGAAATCATTAGGCTAATATAATGTTGTCAGCAGTCATAATTCCTGAAAATTGTGATTTTGATAGTGGAAATTGTATCGTATAAGCTAAGATAATATTTGGGGTCCGGTTGCCATCCTACTATTGTGTAGCTAATCAATAAGGCATCAGAGAGTCTATATTATTATTACAATGTAGTGTTCTCCTTTCATTAGTAATAATACAAGAAAATTGTGTGCATCTTTACTATGGATTCCAAGGAAGCCATGTCGTAAACAAAGAGGTGAACTTTTGGTGAGTCTATACTCGATAATATCCACCTTCTCTTATTTTGAGTTGAATGTTATTGGTAAGCAATACATAATAAATGGATTACATGGTGGTTCCAAAAAAGGATTTCCCAAATTAATGTGTAAAAAAAAAAAAGTAAGAGGTTTATATGTTCTGAAATCATATTCATAAGCTTATAGGTTCCAGTCCTCCAATTCATCCTTCTTTAAAGAGGAGCCATAGAAAGCCTTGCCTTAAAACTCAACTGCTCGATATAGTCTATTGTCACAGGTTCTTGCAAATTCAAGCATCACTTTCTGTAAGTACCTGAAACTTTGTCAAAGAAAGGTCAAATCCTTGGCCTCTTCTGTGAGATAGGATCAACTAGCTTTGTCATTTTTCATCTTGGCACTAGGATTTGTAGGCATTTGGGAAACTTTCTAGATGTGTTTATAGGAGAATGATCGATATAGTCTATTGTCACAGGTTCTTGCAAATTAAAGCATCACTTTCTGTAAGTACCTGAAACTTTGTCAAAGAAAGGTCAAATCCTTGGCCTCTTCTGTGAGATAGGTATCAACTAGCCTTGCCATTTTTCATCTTGGCACTAGGATTTGTAGGATCTGTAAGTACCTGAATCTTTCACCTCATCACAAATCTGCCCTTTCGGAATTAACTGAGCTACGCCTTATAATGTTCGGAGGGGCAGATTTGCGATAAGATGTAAGGTTCGAATCTTACGACCTGCAGTGTGGGAGCAACACTTTTGAGTTTCTTGTGAGCTTTGAAGGTGAGAACCTCGCGCATTGATTATTCGCTCTCCTTAATCTGATCACCGTGAGACTGATTTATATCCTCCAAGTTCTTGTCGAATTGAGAATGTAGGGGACCCTTTGAGTTGGGGATTCAACCTTTTGCGACAAGGAATCAAAAGATCATAAAGTGGGGCCAATTCAGAATGCATTTACCCTCATTTATCTAAATCCAATGACCAAAGCAGGACGGAGGAAAAAGTTGCAAGAAATACCAGCCCTTTACAGTAGGATCCGCATTGTAATTTATTTCACCCTTATTGCAAGAAGGAAATTAAAAGATCAGAAAGTGAGGCGTGTTCGAACTGCAATATTTACTCATTTCTCTGAATCTAGTGACTAAAGCAGCTACCACTTTTAACATGCTTGCCATCCTTGGAAGACGGAGGAGGAAGTATAGGAAACACTGTAATTCTGCAGAAAGATTCACATCGTACAATATCTCTCTTATTGTAAGAAGGAATTAGCGATTAGAAAGTGGGGACCGTTTATGCAGTAGGATTTAACAATGACCAAGTGGACTTAACATACGGTATTCAAAACAATTCTTTTAGATACTACAAAATTTCACAAACATTTGGACTTTCTTTATTTTTATGTTCACAAACTTCGAAAAATCATTTATTATCTGATATTTTCCAATTTTATAAAAGGTGTAATAGCTATAAGATGTTAAAAATAATCCCATTACTCTTTAAATATAATTTAGAATATATCAAACAATAAAATTCATTTATTACAATTTTAAAGAGTGTAACAACCTGGAATAATTAAGAGATGTATAAAATTACAAAGAAAGTATTCGCTTAGTCTGAGTCACTTGGTTAGCCCAGATTCCAGATGGGTAATTGCTCCCGAATACCGATTCTGGTGTCACAAAGCTACCCTCTAAGCTATTGTTACAGTAGCTTTACTGCACCTGGATAGTTAACAATTACGTATCCTGTGTACTATCTGAGTCAATTCGTTCTGGGTTCCTAATGTACTAAACAGATTCTTGATCCCTAACTAGACTTGCTTCGAGTAATTATATTCAAAGAATAGGTGTAATCTATTTTCCTCTGAGTTGTTGTATAGAATACAAATGTTCTGAATAGGGAGATATTGTAGTATGTAACACGACCCTTAGTTATGTATCATTAACATAAAAAGGGGGGGAAAAAGGAGAGAGAGAAAGAAATGCATAAGATACTTAATTTTGGTTTTATAACTTCAAAAAAAATTTACAAAGCTCAAACAAACACAAATCCACCGAAGCCTTTATGAAAGCTGATCCCCGAGACCATGGTTTTAAAAACCGGACCGGACCGGTCGGTGGTCCGGTCCGGTTTATGCCTAAAAACCGGTATCGAATCGGACCGGTGTGAACCGGTCAAAACCGGTCAATTGACAGATTTTTGACCGGTCGGACCGGTCCGGTTCGACCGGTTAGATGATTTTTTTATTTTTTATTTTTTTTATTTTTTTAAATATTTTTAATAGTATATATAATTAAATATAATTATTGCATAATTATTACGTCACACCGGTTCGACCGGTGATTGAACCGGTCAAACCGGTAACCAGTAAGGCCACCGGTTCGATGACCGGTCCGGTTTTAAAACATTGTCCGAGACATTATTAAGGTCTTTTTGTAGCTTTTTTAACACTTGAACCTCTGAATGAGTTAGAGTATTCTTATGTTTATGATATATATATATACACACACACACACATTCATATTGGATCTTTTCATTGAAGGCTCAATACAAGTCTAATCTACATTGACCGGAGTCTATTTTTGTAACATCCCGTTACCGATGTGACGGGTATGTCGGTAATTTAGAATCGGGTTAGGATTGAGTACAGACAAATATTGCATTGCACATGCATTATAGTCTCGATATTCATTGGTAAATAATTATTAACTGCACAAGCATATATATGTACATACATGCATGACAAATTTTTGACTTGATTGTGTAAATCAAAAATTTGGTCATAATCGAAAAATGAGGATTGGATTGTGGAAATGGAGTGAGAAATTGGAATTAGAGGAGTGGAAATTGTAATTTGAGGATAGGAATGGGTATGTTCTAATTTTGTAAATTTATGAGAATTTTTCTGGAATTTTTAAAGTAATGGATCCGGATCGAAAAATTGGCCCAATGACTGATTAAATTGATGGCGGGTCCGAGATTGATTGACAATTGATATGAGACAATTGGAGTTATGATTTTATTATTTATGAGCATTGCGAAATTGGGAGAAAAATGGAATAAGAATCGGGTCGTTAGATTTTAAGAATTGGGCATGTGGCAGATGATCAGCCAAGCATGCCCTTAGCCTCTAAATCTCTTATATATAAGCCTAAATGTTTGATTATCGTCATCCACGAATTTCCTTTGTTTTCAAAGAAAATGGAGTTTGCCGTGGATGAGCATACCTTGGGATTTGGAGGTTCTAGAGGAATTTTCGAAGGTTTCTAGCTTGAATCAAGTAAGTTTCTACTTGTCTATGCTTTAAATCGTTTCATTTGATCATTGATTTGAGTATGAAATTGTTTAGAAATTTAGAAAGTTTCGGAAGATAGGGTTTTTGAGGATTTGATTTGGGTTTTTGATGAAAAATGATTTAAATGATGATCTGAGGTTAGAAATATGTTGGGTTAATGTTTAAAATCGATTGAGAGTGTTTAGAATGGATTTGGATGAGTTTAGATCGAAAGATCGGATGAATTTCGGGTTTGGACGCAGCTTTACGGGTTTGCGTCATGACGTGATGAACACGCCATGAGAGCCCTCAGGTGCACGTCATGATTTAATATTAAATATTTAATTCATCCGCCATGACGAAGCAGATTCGGACGCCGCCGCGATGACGAATGCGGAGTGTCTTGTGCATGGCGAACTTAGTTTGCACGTCATGACGAAAGCGGCGCCGCGTCATGACGAAAAAAGAGATTATCTGCCATGGCGAGGGAAATGTACGTCGTGGCGAAAGGATTAATTTTGAATATGAGATTGTGAAGTTTTGAATTGAAGAATTTTGGGATTTATTCTTAATGGATTGGTTATGGATTAATTGAATTTACGAGACTAGGAATTGCAATTTGGGAGAAATGAAATCAAGTGATTATGAGATGATTATTACAAGTAATGAGTTGAGGTTTTGATTTTAAATGAATTGGTTCCTTAATGATTAATTGGAATTTGGAGACTAAGAATTCGAATTGATAAGAATAGGAATTTGAATTTGATTTGATGATTCTCGGATTGGATGACAAAGAAATAGTGAATGTGATTTTAATTGGAATGTGACTTTAGAGTATGGAAATTAGTAAATTGAATTATGGTATCGATATTGTTATGAATTAGAGTGAGAGTGATCAAATTGAGAAAATTCGGAATGTCATAACATGTATAGTATTTATCGTATTTGTTAAATATGCATTATTGACTATTGAAATTGGTAAAATTGGTAATGTGAGATTATTTGATTGTTTTGAAAGGCACCATGGAGCAATTCCACGGATATCTTTGGGACTTCGGTGCTATAGCTCGGAAGTGCGGTGAAGTAACCTAGTTGGTTCCTCGGCCTTTATGTGTTTAATATTAGATGCATTAATGCCATGTGGAGTTAAGGATGGATATATGTGTGATTACTTTTGATTGATTTGGACCATGGGTGTTGAAATATTGGATTCTGATATTGAAGTGTAGCGTGAATAATTGTGTACAAATGCATTAGCGAATTGGATTGTAATGCATGAGTGAAATGAATTGAATGTGCATATGATCGAAATCTGGGACCAAAGGTCCAAGAACTAAAAGTGTTATCGAAATGAAAAGTGAACATGTGCATTCATGCATAATTGCATGATCAGATAATGATAGTTGTGACCGGTGGTACCAACGTATTCAGAGCCACAGGCTCAATGCATAGTGTAACATCCCCTCTCCTATAGGAAGGGTATTTTGGTAATTAGGTTGGGTTCGGGATATGTAATTATATCTCGGCATGCGCATACAGCATATAGCCTCTATAATTACTGATTGGTTGCACATGCACGTAGTATACATGCATTCATGTCATTTTCCGGCTTAGGGTTGAAATTGAACTCTTGTGTGAAATTAATGGGGTAATTGAGTTTGGAAAATTATTTTGACTGTGCCATAAATCGTTTTACATTTTTAGGGATTTTTAGGAATTTTTCTGAATTTTCCTAAACAATTCTGGGCCGTGAAAAATCGCCAATTGACGAATCGGTCGATTTTCGGTAGCAAAAATCGCTACCCAATGGCACTGTAATATTGAGTATATTATTTTGGGACTGAAAGTAGGGTCATTTGAATTAATTGGAGTAAAATTTTGATCTGGATTAAATAAATATATCTTGACTTTCATTTGAATTGTGGACCAATCACTTGTTGCCATTTAAAAGGCATCATTTAATGCCTCTCTTCATTCTTTCGGAAGTGTATGTTTTAAAGGAAAGGAATGTATTGTTTTTAAAGGCTTTTGGTAAGGGTTTATCCAAAACATACACAAACTCAAACTCTCTTGATATAAACCATCGAAAATTTTGCTCTCTTCTCATCTTTCTCCATAGCTTCAAGCTCCTCTCTTTGATTCCCTCAAAGCTAGAAGATAAGTCTTGAGCATACATGAGAAGGAAAGGTGGTTGGTACCTTGGTGTAGGAGTTAGAAGTTGGTTGTTGAAGGTTTGAAGGAGGGTTTGAATTAGGTAAGTTGTTATTTAAGGTTTGAGTTTTAAATGTTGTTTTACATGGAATTAAATGTCATGATAGTATGGGGTAGTTAATAAAAGGATTTCAAGCATGTATTAGGTTCATGTAGACATTAAAGTGATGATTATTGTGATTTGAAGAAAGGGTATGAGGCTAGGTGAAGATGCATTAAAATTTATGATATGGTTTGATTTAGAATTGAATGGGGATAATTATTTGAGTCTTTGAATTGAGGAATTTAAGGCTGCCAATTTTTCAGTATTAACCCTAACATATGTATGATTGTAGTGATATTTAATTTGTATTTATTTTGATGTCTAGTGATATGAAAAAGGCATTGGAAGTGATTGAACTAAGGTTAACATTGAATCTGGGAAATTGGAAGTATAATTGATGTTACTGTTTTATTCATAACTTATTTTGTAGAAATAAAAATGAGGTAAGGTTAGTGGCCACTGAAAATTTGGAATGTTGGCTTCAATTTAGTGTGAAATAGGTGTTGTTGAATTCCAATGATAGAAGGGTGAAATTTTGCATGGAAAGTTACTGTTCCATTGCCTGTGAACAGTAACCGCAACCATGACATCTGAGTTTTGTTGATTTTTGTGAATTAATTGAGATGGAATTAGGGAGAATGGTCTTCATGGAAGTTGTAGTATATTTGATTATATTTCCATTGCTACTGATCTTGCTATTTTTGGAATTGTGTGTTGGGAGATATGAATTGATTACTAATGGCTGGTTTTGAGCATTTTGGATGAAACCTAGTTTAAGTGTGATTTTGTGAGTTTACTGATTTGAGGCAATTTTAACATTTTATGTGGACTGAAGTGGTGTGAGTGAGCTTCTGAAAAGTTGTAGAGGAAGAGATTATCTTGAAATTGATATTTGGTATGTAATTTTTAGAAGTCAGAATTGGGAGATATGATTTTTCAAAAACTGATCCTACATTAGGTTATGAATGGCTGATGACAACAGAAACTTCCATAACAGTTTTCAAATTGTTAGAGATCGAATTGGATGTTGAGTGCTTCATGAAAATTGAAGTTTGAGATGTTATCTTTTCAGGGATATAAAGTTCTGAATTTATTGACTTGTATACTGGAAGTTATGCTTCTTGAAAGATTACTGCCCAAAGTGAAGGATTTCAGGGACAGTAACATTAGATGAATTAATTGACTTGGTTTGCAATAGAATTTGATTTTGGGTTGTTCATGAAAGTTGTAGAAGACATTGTGAACTTGTTGAACATATTTTTGTGGTAATTTATTACTGAAGAATCAGTGAGTTATGACATTGTAAATGTACTGCCCTGTGTTGATAAAAATTTAGTAGGCAGAAGGTTTGATGGGTTATTTGATACCCTTAGGGTTTGATTTTGATTTTTTTGGTCTTCTTGAGAATTGTAGAGCTTTTCATAAGCTTTCCAATGAGGTATAGTGGGTATTTTTCTGAATTGTGTACTAAAAGTTAGAGTGGATGGAAATTAAGTTTTAAATCTGGAAAAAATAAGTAGCGAAGGAGCCACCTCGCGAGGCGATGTTTAGCCTCATGAGGCGAGATCGGAAGAGGCGGTCGCGAGGCGACGCCTCGCCTCATGACAGTGAGGCGATTTAAGCCTCGAGGGCGGCGTCTCGCCCATGAGGCGCTTCGATATATATATATATATATATAATTATTTTATTTTGATTATTATTTGATATTAAATGGTACAATTGTTCTTTTGTCAATTTCTTTCCCGTCCGACGTCCGATTGACCTGATTCCAGAGGCATCGGATTCGTTGAATATTTAATTTCATTTTCTGAGAAAACGGGAATTTTTAGACGGGAATTTGACGTAGCCCTATTATTGAACATAGAAACACTGCTTTTATTTAATTGGGGACCTATAAAGGTCCGAATTGCTGCCGTCGGCCTATGGATTTCTAATTTTCATAGAATTTTATTATGGGAAATATTGGATTAGGGCCGAGATTGCCATGAACATGCATTATACACATTTTACTGATTTCATGTGCATTGTTTAATCATTTACACCAATGGTAATGGTTATTCATTTAATTTGTTATAGAGGCTCCAGTGGACCATCGTTCCACAGATTTGGAAGAGACTTCCCGGCGTTAGCGTGGAAGTTATTAGGTGAGTAACCTAGTTGGTTATTCCAATCTACGTGTTTACTGTGCATTGATTGCCCTACGGGGATTACATGAATTATAACTGTGACTGATTGCCCTACGGGGATTACATGAATTATAACTATGATTGATTGCCCTACGAGGATTATGTGGTATTACTGACTGTGAATTTACATGAGGTAACTGTTTAATTGGATTGAATATTGGACTGTGAAATACCATGGTTACTGTTGTGGAACATGTGCATTCATGCACAAATACATCACACTGTTAAAAGAAAAGTTGTGAACCGAGGCGCCACTGTACTGAACCGAGCCTAGAGCTCGATATACTGAACCGAGCCTCGAGCTCGATGGGAGATAATTCTCCCCAGACGCGTCTATACTGATCACTGATATGCGCTCGGTCACAATACTAAAATGAACTGGAAAAATAGTCACATGTGCATTGCATACTGGATTCTATATCTGTTTTAACTGGGTGTATATTCTTGTCTTGTATCGTAATAATTATTCGTGATCAGTATTAATGTTGTGTTTTGTATAATTCTGCGTGTATCTTGTTTCATGCTTATATGATGCATGAATTGGGAGAACCATCGATGATGGTTTCTCATTGAGTTCGCAAACTCACCCAAAATTGCAACTTATTTTTCGTGCCTAGCATAGACAGATAGATCCTCGGAATTTGTAGAGTAGTATCTTCGAATTGGCGAGAAAGCAATGGCTCAAAGGTCGGTCAATTGGGCTTCCTTTTGGAGACCGATAGTTAGATCGATTATTATGCAAGATCAAGATGTTACTTAACGTCTGATATGTGAAACATGTGTAAATTAAAAAGTCTCGATAATTGTGAATTACTAAGTTTTGAATGAATGAAATGGAATCTAATTTGGTTTTAAAAGTAGCCGCTTCTTATTCTTGTCTTGTGATTGTGATGCCATGAGGAGTGTAGTGGTTGTTGTCGGTAGTGGTCTCTTGTCGTAGGATATGTATCGGAATGACCTACGGGCGTTACGGTGGATACCCTATGGTAAGGGGGCGCTACATTTGGTGGTATCAAAGCATGGTTTGGCATCTTTTGGGAATAGTAACAATATAGGTATGAATCAGATGGAACTGTTGAAACCGATCGAAATTTTTTTTGTTTTAGGTCTTGATTAGGTGATCGGGTTGGCGACCCAAATGACCAAGGATCCGTGGGAGCAAGTAGGGAGTCTTCTATGCCTCGTACTGAGGAGTTGCCTCCTCGAGTTCCCGTGAGGCGGGAAAGGAGGTATGACTTCTTTGCATGGTGGTAATGAGATTTTATGGCGATCTGAGACCCGAGGCCGAGGGATGGTTGGAGAGAGAGAGTCTTGACAGATGGATCATGAACTGATGAGAGGTTCGATTATGCGATATCACCGCGGGCCCAACATATAAGTGGTGGAAGACTATGCGAGCGGTACCACGGGCCTTGCTTCTCGTCACGGGCTGATTTTCTGAGGGCCTTCAGGGATAATTATATGCCCAAGGTCTATCTTGACATGAAGATGCAGGAATTTCGAATCAAGCGAGGACGGATGTCGGTGGCGAGTATGAAGTGAAATTTAATGAGTGATAGATTATGCCACGATGATGGTCCCGATCGAGGCGATAAGTCTTGGAGGTTCGAGAATGGCCTCAACATCGAGATCCGTGCATTGGATCGGTCGGACATGGGGACATTCATTGAGTTGAGGGTCACTGCTAGTTAGAGTGGAACGGTGATGAGACAGAGGCAAGCCGAGATTGGGTCCGGGTAAGCGGCCCGATGATAGTCGAGTAGCTCTGGCGGGAGCTTTAGTAAGCGCCAGGTGGGACTTTCAGTCTCCGGAGGTTCGAGACGATCTGGATTTGGGCGAGAGAGGAGGTTTGGATCGACCGGTAGTGGTAGTGGCGAGGCTCTGGCGATTTCTCGGTGTGCCGCATTGTGATAGAAGACACAGTGGGGAGTGTTGGTGGCTTCTTGGGGCTTGTTTGAGGTCTTGGCTCGACCGAGCATCGGTCGTGGATTGCCTGATACATTGAGAGTTCAACCTGCTGGTAGTGGACGAGTCGGGAGTAGTATGACTGTACAACAAAGTAGAGTGGGTGGATCCGGACAGAGGGGCCGAGGTAGAGGCCGTGGTAGAGTTGAGGGGTCCTTTGTGAGGTCTGAGGGACGGGGCAGCCGACCACAGTCCCAGGCCAGAGTGTATGCCATGACGCGGCAGGAGGCTCAGGATTCCCCTGATGTTGTAGCTGGTATGCTTCTTCTTTCCGATATTGAGGCATTTGCATTGCTGGATCCTGGATCCACGCATTCTTTTATTGCACCTCATATGGCATGTAGATTGCATGGGGATAGGAAGATGTTACAGTATGGGCTAGAGGTGAGTACACCTCTGAGTACTACTCTTGCATTGGGAGAGGTCTGCAGGGATGCTCGATTGATTGATCAGCGAGATTGAGGCGCACCTTATAGTGTTGCCTCGAGAGAGATCGATGTCATTCGGGGATGGATTGGCTTCTTCGCTCATAGGGCTATCATGGACTGCTATACCAAGGAGGTTGTGTTGGAGTCTCTGGCGACTAGAGCGGTGTTCGAGGAGTTAGCCAGCGGTGCCGGCGGGATGATCTCTTTCCTTAGTGCCACGAGGTTGATGCAGGAGGTTGTGAGGCCTATCTGGCTCATGTGATTGACACCAGAGTTGAAAGCGAGACTTGGGATATTCCATGGTTAGGGAATTTCGGATGTGTTTCTGACGAGTTCTGGGTTTGCCACGGATCGGGAGACGAGTTTACCATTGACCTCGTTCTGTGCACCGCTCCTATATCTATACCTCCATATAGGATGACACTGTGGGCCCGAGAGAGTTGAAGGTTCGATTCAGGGAGATTCTTGGAGAAGGGTTTATTAGACCTAGTGTCTCACCATGGGAGCTCCAGTTTTGTTTGTGAAGAAAAGGATGGGACTTTGAGGTCATGCATCGATTATAAGCGGTGAATCGGGTGACATGAAGAACAAGTACCCACCGCCTAGGATCGATGACTTATTTGATCGATTGCGAGGAGCTCGGTGTTCACCAAGTTAGATCTGCGATCCGGTTACTATCGATTGAAGATTGCGAGGCCGATGTGCCTAAGAGTGCATTTAGGAGCGGTATGGGCATTTCGAGTTTCTAGTGATGCTGTTTGGGTTGACAAATGCCCCGGCAGACTTTTATGGCCTTGATGAATAAGGTATTTCAGCCTACTGGATCGGTTTGTTATTGTCTTCATTGATGACATCCTAGTGTATTCGAGGGATGAGACAGGGCATAGTGAGCATTTGAGGATTGTGTTACGAGCGATGAGGAGAGAGTTGTTCGCCAAATTCAAAAATGTGAATTTTGGTGGATCGGTGATCTTTTGGGGCATATAGTGATGGAGAGGTATTCAAGTGGATCCGAGTAAGGTTGAGGCGTCTTTGAAGTGGGAAGCTCCTCGAAATGTGCCGGAGATTCGGAGTTTCCTCGGATTGGCTGGTTATTACCGGAGGTTTGTCGAGAGGTTTTCATTGATCTCAGTCCCTCTGACAAAACTTCTGAGGAAGAATGTGCCATTCAGATGGACCGAGGAGTGTCAGAAGAGCTTTCAGGAGCTGAAACATCGGTTGACTCTTGCACGGTGTTGGCTATTCCATCTGGGACCGGAGGATTTGAGGTGTCTGATGATGCATCACATCGAGGATTGGGATGTGTGCTGATGCAGCATGGTAGAGTCATTGCCTATGCCTCGAGACAGTTGAGGACTCGTGAGGTAAACTATCCTGTTCATGATTTGGAATTAGCTGCAGTAGTATTTGCATTGAAGATTTGGAGGCATTACCTGTATGGTGAGACCTTTCAGATCTTTACTGACCATAAGAGTTTGAGATACCTACTGAGCCAGAGAGAGTTGAATTTGAGATGAGGAGGTGGCTTGAGTTGTTGAAGGATTACGACCGCTTATTGAGTATTACCTGGAAAAGCTAATGTGGTGGCGGATGCTCGGTAGAAAGTCACATACTGATACAGCTGATTCGAGCAATGAGATTGCCTAATTTGATTGATTGAGAGCTTTGAATGTGCGTATGAATTTGGAGCGGATGGAGTATTATTGGCTACATTGAGATTGAGACCGATGCTCTTGGGCAGATTAGGAGGGTTCGTGATAAGGATCCTGCTCGGTGAGGCCGATTGAGAAAGCAAAGGCTGATCCGAGATCTGAGTTTGATGTGAGAGATGAGACTCTATGGATAGGGCAGAGGCTTTGTGTGCCTGATGTAGATGATCTGAGGCGAGAGATACTGGAGGAGGCTCACATGGCCACATATGCTATGCATCCTGGTACTACCAAGATGTATAACACCCTTAAGCAACATTTCTGGTGGCCTGGTATGAAGAAGCAAGTAGCTGAGTATGTGTCTAGGTGTTTAACGTGCCAGCAAGTTAAGGCTGAGCACCAAGCGCCAGTGGGGAAGCTTCATTCGTTGCCCATTCCGGAGTGGAAATGGGAACGGATCACCATGGATTTCATTATGGGGTTGCTTAGGACGCCGAGGCAGCATGATGCTATCTGGGTCATAGTGGACCGGTTAACTAAATCGGCTCATTTCTTGGCGAAGAGGAGAATAATACTATGGATCGGTTGGCCCGAAGTATGTGGCGGAGATAGTGAGATCTGCACGGGTTCCAGTGTCGATCGTGTCGACGGGATCCCAGATTTACTTTGAGGTTCGCGAGTTTGCGATGCTATGGGTACTAGGTTGAACTTGAAGACAAATGTTTCATCCTCAGACAGATGGGCAGAGTGAGAGGACGATTAAGACTGTTGAGGATATGCTTCGGGCATGTGTATTGGAGTTCAGAGGAGCATGGGATCAGTACTTGGCCTTGATAGAGTTTGCATATAACAATCACTATCATAATAGCATCGGGATGGCTCCTTATGAGGCACTGTATGGGCGACCGTGTAGATCGCCTTTGTATTGGGATGAAGAGGGCGTAAGGATGATTGAGGGTCCTGAGTTGATTCAGGATACTGTTGATAAGGTGAAACTGATTCGGAGTCGCATTAAGGCGGCTCAGGATAGACAGAAGAGCTATGTTGATCAGCATAGGAGGGACATTGAGTATAATGTGGGTGACAGAGTATTCTTACGGGTATCACCGTGGCGTGGTGTACTGAGATTTGGGAGAAAGGGTAAGTTAAGCCCTAGGTACATTGGTCCATATGAGATCACTGAGAAGATCGGACCTTTGGCTTATAGGCTAGCTTTACCGAGTGAGATGTCTCAGTTACATGACGTCTTCCATGTGAGTATGCTTCGCAGATATCGGTCGGATCCGACACATGTGATACCGGCTCAAGAGATTGAGGTCTCCAGTAATCTGAGCTATGTGGAGGAGCCGATCCAGATTATCGGGTCTCAAGTGAAACAATTGAGGAATAAGAGTATTCCACTAGTGAAGGTTCTCTGGAGGAACCATTCGACTGAGGAGGCTACCTGGGAGACCGAGGAGCATATGAGGAGACAGTATCCTCACCTTTTCGATTAAACAGGTAAGAATTTCGAGGACAAAATTTTTGTTAGGAGGGGAGAATTGTAACATCCCCTCTCCTATAGGAAGGGTATTTTGGTAATTAGGTTGGGTTCGGGATATGTAATTATATCTCGGCATGCGCATACAGCATATAGCCTCTATAATTACTGATTGGTTGCACATGCACGTAGTATACATGCATTCATGTCATTTTCCGGCTTAGGGTTGAAATTGAACTCTTGTGTGAAATTAATGGGGTAATTGTGTTTGGAAAATTATTTTGACTGTGCCATAAATCGTTTTACATTTTAGGATTTTAGAATTTTTCTGAATTTTCCTAAACAATTCTCGATCGTAAAATCGCCAATTGGCGAATCGATTGATTTTCAGTAGCAAAATTGCTACCCAATGGCACTGTAATATTGAGTATATTATTTTGGGACTGAAAATAGGGTCATTTGAATTAATTGGAGTAAAATTTTGATCTGGATTAAATAAATATATCTTGACTTTCATTTGAATTGTGGACCAATCACTTGTTGCCATTTAAAAGGCATCATTTAATGCCTCTCTTCATTCTTTCGGAAGTGTATGTTTTAAAGGAAAGGAATGGATTGTTTTTAAAGGCTTTTGGTAAGGGTTTATCCGAAACATACACAAACTCAAACTCTCTTGATATAAACCATCGAAAATTTTGCTCTCTTCTCATCTTTCTCCATAGCTTCAAGCTCCTCTCTTTGATTCCTCAAAGCTAGAAGATAAGTCTTGAGCATACATGAGAAGGAAAGGTGGTTGGTACCTTGGTGTAGGAGTTAGAAGTTGGTTGTTGAAGGTTTGAAGGAGGGTTTGAATTAGGTAAGTTGTTATTTAAGGTTTGAGTTTTAAATGTTGTTTTACATGGAATTAAATGTCATGATAGTATGGGGTAGTTAATAAAAGGATTTCAAGCATGTATTAGGTTCATGTAGACATTAAAGTGATGATTATTGTGATTTGAAGAAAGGGTATGAGGCTAGGTGAAGATGCATTAAAATTTATGATATGGTTTGATTTAGAATTGAATGGGGATAATTATTTGAGTCTTTGAATTGAGGAATTTAAGGCTGCCAATTTTTCAGTATTAACCCTAACATATGTATGATTGTAGTGATATTTAATTTGTATTTATTTTGATGTCTAGTGATATGAAAAGGCATTGGAAGTGATTGAACTAAGGTTAACATTGAATCTGGGAAATTGGAAGTATAATTGATGTTACTGTTTTATTCATAACTTATTTTGTAGAAATGAAAATGAGGTAAGGTTAGTGGCCACTGAAAATTTGGAATGTTGGCTTCAATTTAGTGTGAAATAGGTGTTGTTGAATTCCAATGATAGAAGGGTGAAATTTTGCATGGAAAGTTACTGTTCCATTGCCTGTGAACAGTAACCGCAACCATGACATCTGAGTTTTGTTGATTTTTGTGAATTAATTGAGATGGAATTAGGGAGAATGGTCTTCATGGAAGTTGTAGTATATTTGATTATATTTCCATTGCTACTGATCTTGCTATTTTTGGAATTGTGTGTTGGGAGATATGAATTGATTACTAATGGCTGGTTTTGAGCATTTTGGATGAAACCTAGTTTAAGTGTGATTTTGTGAGTTTACTGATTTGAGGCAATTTTAACATTTTATGTGGACTGAAGTGGTGTGAGTGAGCTTCTGAAAAGTTGTAGAGGAAGAGATTATCTTGAAATTGATATTTGGTATGTAATTTTAGAAGTCAGAATTGGGAGATATGATTTTCAAAACTGATCCTACATTAGGTTATGAATGGCTGATAACAACAGAAACTTCCATAACAGTTTTCAAATTGTTAGAGATCGAATTGGATGTTGAGTGCTTCATGAAAATTGAATTTTGAGATGTTATCTTTTCAGGGATATAAAGTTCTGAATTTATTGACTTGTATACTGGAAGTTATGCTTCTTGTAAGATTACTGCCCAAAGTGAAGGATTTCAGGGACAGTAACATTAGATGAATTAATTGACTTGGTTTGCAATAGAATTTGATTTTGGGTTGTTCATGAAAGTTGTAGAAGACATTGTGAACTTGTTGAACATATTTTTGTGGTAATTTATTACTGAAGAATCAGTGAGTTATGACATTGTAAATGTACTGCCCTGTGTTGATGAAAATTTAGTAGGCAGAAGGTTTGATGGGTTATTTGATACCCTTAGGGTTGGATTTGATTTTTTTGGTCTTCTTGAGAATTGTAGAGCTTTTCATAAGCTTTCCAATGAGGTATAGTGGGTATTTTTCTGAATTGTGTGCTAAAAGTTAGAGTGGATGGAAATTAAGTTTTAAATCTGAAAAAAAATAGGCAAGCAGAAGGAGCCACCTCGCGAGGGCGAGATCGGAAGAGGCAGGTCGCGAGGGCGACGCCTCGCCTCATGACGGAGTGAGGCGATTTAAGCCTCAGAGGCGGCGTCTCGCCCATGAGGCGGGCGCTTCAGTATATATATATATATAATTATTTTTATTTTTGATTATTATTTGATATTAAATGGTACAATTGTTCTTTTGTCAATTTCTTTCCCGTCCGACGTCCGATTGACCTGATTCCAGAGGCATCGGATTCGTTGAATATTTAATTTCATTTTCTGAGAAAACGGGAATTTTTAGACGGGAATTTGACGTAGCCCCTATTGACGGAACATAGAAACACTGTTTTATTTAATTGGGGACCTATAGAGGTCCGAATTGCGCACCGTCAGCGCCTATGGATTTCTAATTTTTCATAGAATTTTATTATGGGGAAATATTGGATTAGGGCCGGGATTGCCATGAACATGCATTATACACATTTTACTGATTTCATGTGCATTGTTTAATCATTTACACCAATGGTAATGGTTATTCATTTAATTTGTTATAGAGGCTCCAGTGGACCATCGTTCCACAGATTTGGCAGAGACTTCCCGGCGTTAGCGTGGAAGTTATTAGGTGAGTAACCTAGTTGGTTATTCCAATCTACGTGTTTACTGTGCATTGATTGCCCTACGGGGATTACATGAATTATAACTGTGACTGATTGCCCTACGGGGATTACATGAATTATAACTGTGATTGATTGCCCTACGGGGATTATGTGGTATTACTGACTGTGAATTTACATGAGGTAACTGTTTAATTGGATTGAATATTGGACTGTGAAATACCATGGTTACTGTTGTGGAACATGTGCATTCATGCACAAATACATCACACTGTTAAAAGGAAAGTTGTGAACCGAGGCGTCACTGTACTGAACCGAGCCTAGAGCTCGATATACTGAACCGAGCCTCGAGCTCGATGGGAGATAATTCTCCCGCACGCGCGTCTATCTTGATCACCGATATGCGCTTTCGGTCATAATACTAAAATGAATCGAAAAAGAGTCACATGTGCATTGCATCTTGGATTCTATATCTGCTTTAATCGGGTGTATATTTACCGCATCGTGATCGTAATTATTCTCGGATCAGATTAATGTTGTGTTTTGTATAATTATGCGTGTATCTTGTTTCATGCTTATATGATGCATGAATTGGGAGAACCATCGATGATGGTTTCTCATTGAGTTCGCAAACTCACCCAAAATTGCAACTTATTTTTCGTGCCTAGCATGTATGATAGCTCCCTCGGCAGAGTAGTATCTTTGGGAATTGGCGAGAGAAGCAATGGCTCAAAGGTCGGTCAGCTGGGCTTCCTTTTGGAGACTGATAGTTAGATCTGGTTATTGTACAGTACAGTATGTTACTTAACGTACAGTATGTGAAACATGTGTAAATTAAAAAGTACTGACAGTTGTGAATTACTAAGTTTTGAATGAATGAAATGGAATCTAATTTGGTTTTAAAAAGTAGCCAGTTTCATATTACTGTCTTGTGATTGTGATGCCATGAGGAGTGTAGTGGTTGTTGTCGGTAGTGGTCTCTTGTCGTAGGATATGTATCGGAATGACCTACGGGCGTTCCGGTGGATACCCTATGGTAAGGGGGCGCTACACATAGTGCCCTTCACAGGGATTATCAGGGCATATCACGCCCAATGTATATTCAGAGCTTTAAGCTCAACGCACAGGGTTATATGCCCAACGATTTGCAGAGCTTTATGCTCAACGTATTAGGGCTTTTGAGCCCGATGTTTCAGAGCCAATGGCTCAACGTACATGAGTTCAGGCGCACGGTCACAACAACGAAAACAAAATGAAAGTGTCACATGCATATTGCATATATGAATGATCAAAGGTGTACTGTGTGAAACTGAAATTGAATGCATGTGATTTTATGAATGTGTTAACATGTGATATACTGTGGATATGATTTGTGAATGCATGAGTTGAGTGAACCATCGATGATGGTTTCTCACTGAGTTCGCAAACTCACCCAACATTGCATCTATTTTTCAGGAAATGAAGAGTACCCTGTTGGGCAAACGGGAGTATGACTACCACTAGCAAGGCAGAGTAAAGGGTCGGGATCAGTGTTGTTTACATCTGCATCAGTGTAGTGATTTATTCAGTGGGCCCTTTTGGTCTATGTTGTAATTGTATGGTTATACTGAAAATGATTTTGTAATAAAGTGGGCACAAATTGTTATTGATTCTGCGCACCCTATCGGTTTTCAAAATGAAAAGAAAATGTCATAGCGAGTTTTAAAAGTATTGATCGCTTAAAGCATGCCACCCTCATGGTCACGGCTCGAACATCACTGTAGATGTCGGGTTCGGGTCTCACGGGAGTGGGGTGTTACAATTTTTCTCACCAGAGTTCAACTCATTAATTGAAATCCTTTATTAAGTTATTTTATTATCTTTGCCTTGATCAAACTTGATTAACTTAACCGTAATTTATTAAAACCATTAAGATGTAATTAATTAGTGCCCACCCTATAGGAAAATATCTAACATTCTCCTATTTGGACAATAATTAATTACGTCAGTTGTATTGATGACAAAACCAGTAAAAAATAGTTAAGCAAATCACTGCATAGGTCAATCAAGTTTAAAAAATAATTTGATCAAAAAATAATGAAAATTCATCGTGTATCATGTGTCATGTGTGGCAAAAATCTAATACAATCACACATATCTAACCTCACTAATATGATTGAGAAAATGGAGTGTAACAAACTACGATGATACTTATAGAATCTGAAATGTATCACCTTTCTGTTTGTTGGTTTCAATTCCTTTGAATTTTATGTTAAATTGCACCAAAGAAATTTATTTTTTTCTCACCAAATGCTAAATTACATTAGAGAAAACTTTTATTTTCTGTCACTGAATATTAAACTGTATTAGAAAAAACTTTATTTTCTCACACTAAATGCTAAACTACATTAGAGAAAACACTTATATCTCAAAATCTATAAATATACATATACATCTATATGTGTCCTAATTTGTCTTGATGATATAAGCTCATTGTCAATCAATTAACAGAGGATTATAAATGGATCAATTTTTTTTATTTTCAATAGAGATTGGGAATAAATGGACTTTTCCTAAGGACTTGTTTTACTAACAGGATTTATCATCATTTTAGCTACTTTAGCGTCTTGGTCGGTTATTCGGAGTTTCCGATTATTCTCTCTTTTTATACTAGCAATGTATAGTGGTCAAATAGGATTATTTTACTTTTTTTTTCATCATGTGAGAATTAGAGTTAATTCTTGTTTATCTACTTCTTGCCATGTAGGGAGGAAAGAAGCGGTTGTATTCAGCTACAAAGTTTATTTTATATATTGCCAGAAGCTCTGTTTTTAATTACTAGGAGCTTTACGTATCACTTTATATGGTTATAATGAACCAACATTCCATTTACAATATTAGCCAATCAATCATATCCTATAACTTTGAAAATATTATTATATATTAGATTTATTATTGCTTTTGTTATTAAACCACCGATTTTGTCTTTATATACAATCTGTATATATACACAATAACCTTTGCAATGCTTAAGATCGACTAAGATCTTAAGACTTTCACCTATATTATGATTTGTATAATAACAAATACTTAAAAAATGTATAATAACACGATGAATGAGGATAAATGATGATCATCTTTTTGTTAAACAATCATATTGTCACAATACATAAAAAAAATATAAACATATGAGAAGTAAACACAACGATCCCTAACTAACAGTGTCTAGGGACTTTAATACACCTATACTATATATATGTCTCTTAAAAAACACGTGGACAAAGTCTTTTAGTTAAATGATCAACAAGCATCTCCTCAGTCTTCAAATGCTCCACCTCAATGTCACCTTTCTGTATCAGTCCTTTGATGGTCAAATATTTAGCCTTTAAATGTTTAGACATGGTGATGTTTTTATTGTTGTTACTGAACAACATAACAGAAAGATTATCACAATATAACCGAATGAGTCTAGCCATTAAATCAACCATAAACAACTCAAAAATCAAGTTTTTGAGCCAAACCACCTGTGAAGTGGCCTCATAATATGTGACAAACTCTGCATACATAGTCGAGAAAGTCACCAGTGTTTACTTGACATTATTCCACAATACTGCACCATTTATCAACATGAAAAAGTAACCTGAAGTAGACTTTTTATCATCCGGACACATAGCAAAATTCGAATCTGTATACCCCACGAGGATTAAATTGTTGACCCCTCTGAATGTTAACATTTAATCCTTAGTTTTCTTTAAATACAATTATTTAACTACATTTTAGTAGTCTATTCTTAGGTTAGTCAAATATCTATTTAATAGTACAACAACAAATGCAATAACTAGTCGAGCGCATATCTGAGCATGCATCAGGCTACTAACCGCACTAGAATAAGATGCATTCTTCATAGTCTCTCTCTCTACCTCATTCTTTGGACATTGTATCAAATATAATTTCCCATCGTGAGAGATAGGCGTTACAACAAGTTTACAATAAGCCATATTAAACTTTTGCAGTACTCGTTCAATGGATGCACTCTGCTAGAGGCCTAAGGAATGTCAAGATTTGTCCTGGTAAATCTGAATACCTAGGACAAAAGATGTTTCACTAAAGTCTTTCATTTCTAAATCCTTGGCCAAAAATTGGTTTACGTGATGCAATATGATCAAGTCATTTTATGCAAGCAAGATATCGTCCACATACAACAATATGAAGATAACTTTGCTCCATCTGATCTTGTAGTATATGTATCTTTGAACTTTATTTTTCACAAAGTCAAAAGAGGTTACAACCTCGTTAAACTTAAGGTATCACTGTTTAAAAGCTTGTTTCAAACCGTATATAGATTTTTTCAATCTGCAAATCTCATCAGACTTTTCTTAATACTGAAATCTTTTAGGTTGATCCAGATAGGCCTTCTCACAAAGGTTACCATTCATGAAAACAGTTTTAACATCCATATAATATAGCTCTGTATCATAATAAGCTACTATTGTCATGAACACTCTGAATGCATTTTTAGAGGATTTGGGATAGAAGGTTATATTAAATCTACCCTTTCTCTCTAAGTGAACGCTTTAACAATCAATCAAGCCTTAAATCGCTTAACTTTACCCTGAGTGTCATTCTTAATTTTAAACGGTCATTTGCAACTAACGGGTTTACAATGTTGTGGCAAATCAATTAGCCCTCATACCTTGTTATGCTTCATGGATTGCATCTTGTCATTCATTGCATTCCACCTGCATGAGGTCCAGAAACAACTTATAAAAAAGTAATTAGGTCTACAACAAGTCCAATATCATAGTCTTATTTAACCAAATAAACCATGTAATCAGATGGAATAACAGGTCGTCTCACTCAAGTAGATCTTTGCAACTACATTGGTTTTTACACCTCAAGAACTTCTGTTTGTACAGTTATGGGTTCTTGTACTTATACTGGGACAATACTAAGACCTTGATTTACTGGACTTAACTATACGAGTAACAGATACGAAACAACTATAATATCTTAACCACTTCAAAAAAAAAAAAACTTCCACGACCAATTTCATAATTTAACTTTGCCTTCTATCTTTTTTTATGTTGATACTCTTCAAGTAAAATCTCTATTTGTCATTTTACGTCATTACTCACTTTTTTTATAAGGCTCTACTTTACCTTTAATTCCAGTTAAATACTCTTATTACAATACATACAAATTATATGATTCTTCATTTCATAAACCATTCCGGTATAACCCAAGTTGGATCATCAAATTTTTATGAAACAAGTGAATTGAACTCCTCTCCATTTATCTAAAATTAAATGAAGACATATGCCCAAATTAAATTAATGAATTCTTATTAAAATATAATTTTGTATATAATATCATTGCATGGCTATAAAAATTAAATATTCAATTATAAGCTGTCTATATTTTAGATAGACTAATATTACATCCTTTTTTATGATAACAAGCATTGCAAAATGATTTAAATACTTACAATTTCACATTATGTTGATTAATGAATATTCTCTCATAAATTTACATACTATTTTTTTACCATGTATTTAATCATCCATAAGAAGATGATTGTGTATTTGTTACCTATAAGATATGATTAATATTTGTAATATTATTTTCTAATGACAACAATGAGCAATATAAAATACAAATTTTGATTTTAACTTAATTATATATATTAAATGATTTAATTATATATTAAATTAGTCATATGTTAAATATATTTTATATGCAAATAATAATTAGTAAACTATATGTTAGATATAAATTAATTAACAATTTAAATAATTAATTTTGATCTCATTTTGTGATTATTAACATAACAAATAATATAACATTTTATTGAATTATACATAATTCAAAATGTTTAAATATTCTTTCATAATCCACAAACAACATTATTTTGATCTCATTTATTTATGAATTCACAATGTTTAAATGTTATTGAACTATACACAAATTGTTCGATGCATAAACCATTCATAATACACATACGACACAATAAAACACAATGAAACTGTAATCCAAATTAGAATCAAACAACCTAAAACTTACCAAAAAACTAAAAAAAATGTAACCAAGTTAATGAGGGTCAGGGCCCAGTGATGTCGGTTCAACTAGAAGCAAACGAATTTGGATTTTGCACTGGGGAGTCAGGACGGGCTGATTGGAGTCACTGGACGCACAAGTTGTGCATGGAGAGCAGCGGCCAATGAGCGGTCCTAAGGACAACAAGCGGTGGAGGAAGCGACTGGCGAGCGTGGTAGATTGGAAGGGTGGCAGCGGGCTTGCATGGGAGACTGGGAGGGCGACAGTGGGTGTGCGTGAAGACTGAAGAGGGTTAATGGTTTTGTTATTGAAGAAGACAATGAAGAGTGAATGAAGAAGATGGTTTGGTTGTCATATTTGATGAACCACAGACCACCGAAGGCTGTAGTAGCCATCGGTGGTTGGAGAACCAGCACCTTCGATGGCGGTGGTTTCTCTCTCTAGAGAGTTTTATCTCTCTAAAATTTTAAGTATATTTATAAGTATGTTATAATTATACTTATATGATAGATTACCTTGAGATAGTCTTAAGGTAGTGCTTTGAGAATAAGTTGTTATTCTGTTATTAAATTTTTTATTAAAAAAAAAAAACGCAGAGGAGGTTGGAGAAGATGGGGCGCGTGCAGTACATATCCACCCAGTTTATCAACTTTTTTGAAAATGATAAAAAAAATATCCCTATTCAAAACAGAAAAAATCTCCTTTGACGAGTTGTATAATCATTGAAATTTTGATAATAACCAAAAAAATGAAAACCTATGTAATGAGTTTATAACTAGAGTCAAAACTCTAGATAAAGGAAATGAACCTATCAATACACTCGAAAAAAGGAATTTAGGATGGAATGGAATAGAATAGTAATTAATGAAATGAAATGGAATGGAGTGGAATGAAATAGAATGGAGTGAGCTATTCCATTGTTTAGAAGTTTAAATAAAATAAGAGAGGGACTCATTTAATTATTGTTTGGAAGTGATACTAAAAATGAATGAAATGTCATGACTTGTAATATTTTTTTTTCAAAATTACCCTTGTAATAAAATATGTATAGTTGTCATAAAACTATCTTAGTAACCTCAAAGCATTTCAAATTGTAGGATGCCCAGAATATAATTTTCTCATTTTCTTATGTAAATAATCAACTTTTTCATCGTGACTTTTAGTTGAAGGAAACACAATCGACGTAGTAATACGTAATAGCCGCAGTAGATTATTTCTTGGATTGAGGTTATAATTTCATTAATTTTTTTAGGATATTTTTGTCATTAAATTAAGGTTTGGAAGACAAGTCTTGCCATTCCATCCCTGACCCCCCAATTTGGGAGGACACAAAATATTAGATTTTGGATGGCAAAGGATGGCTTCCAAAGCCATTAATTGTCATTCCATCCTGTTTCAAAATAAACTCCCAAATAACGGCCTGAGTCATTTGAGTCATTCCATTCCATTCCGTTCCATCCTTCCACCCACATCCAAACATATCCTTAGATTTTTTTTTTCAATTTGGTCCCTAACTTTTAAATTTACAATTTAGCCCCTGAAAATTCTTGGTGTTTCAATCATTGACCTGTCATTTATTTTTTAAAAATTGAAACTCAAAATTTGAACAATAGATTTATCATTTTGTTATTCCTATGCGGCGTCGTATTAAACACGGATGGCGTGCTTTCAAATCCAACCAAGTTTCTGTCCAGGAGTCGCGGGGAGGAAGTGATTTTGTTGAAGTCGAATAACCCATCTGCAATGGCCAAGCCCTCGATCAGTCACGTTGTCTTCGATATGGATGGTCTCTTACTTGGTAATTTTATCAAACACTTTATGTGATACTGATACTAGTACTTGAAAGCTTCATGAGATTTGATTGTCTTCGATATGGATGGTCTCTTACTTGGTAATTTTATCAAACACTTTATGTGATACTGATACTAGTACTTGAAAGCTTCATGAGATTTGATTGCTTATCTTGATTCAGCTATTTTTGGATCTGAATTAATACAATCCATTGGGAATGACTTTATAATGTCTCAGACACCGAGAAATTTTACACCCAAGTCCAGGAAATTATACTTGCTAGATACAACAAAACTTTTGATTGGTCTCTTAAAGCCAAAATGATGGGCATGAAGGCCATAGAAGCAGCGCGGGTCTTTGTCAATGAGACTGGGATTAGTGATTCTCTTTCAGCGGAGGACTTTCTTGTGGAAAGAGAAGATATGCTGCGACATCTGTTTCCATCAAGTGAGCTAATGCCAGGTATATTCATATTACCATGAACATTCAGATTTATTTTCAGCCTTCTTCAGTTTAATTTCCTTACTTCATTAACCATAAAATTGATTATAGGAGCAATCCCATTCAAAGTATCTCAGATTTTCAACATAAGTTGACTGCCTAGTCCATTCTATAAGGCTAGTCTGCCATTATGCTCCGAGGGTTTGGTCCTCCTTAGAGTAGCTCTTTACTTTGAATGAGCATTTTTACTGTAGAATATGTTGCATGGGATGTTTCTAATAAACATCAATAGCAAAGGTATGATTTTTTTCTTCTTCTTTTTGTGTATAGGGGCTAGCCGTTTGATTAAACATCTTCATGCTAAAGGCGTTCCAATTTGCGTGGCAACTGGGTATGTATTCTGTGGATTCCTGTTGCTTCTTGAATCAATAGGATGGGGTTTACCTGATGGTCTGCTTTATAATTTATGGAATCTATTGAAATAATTTGTACTTCTCAGTTCTCACAAACGACATTTTGAGTTGAAAACACAAAGACATGTTGAGCTTTTCTCATTGATGCACCACATTGTTCTTGGAGATGATCCTGAGGTTAAACGTGGTAAGCCGTCACCAGATATATTTCTAGCTGCAGCCAATAGATTTGAGGTATTGTTTTTTAGCATCTAATAGTGTGAATCGCACGCTCTTTGGTTGATGAAATTCCTTCACTCCTTCCTTACTTCTAGAGCAGCATAACATCGTTTTCCTAATTGTAATCATTAGGGTGGGCCAGTAGATCCACAGAAAGTTCTTGTTTTTGAAGATGCACCTTCAGGTGTTCTTGCTGCCAAAAATGCTGGAATGTAAGAACTTCACTTGATTCTCATTTTCTACAGATGTTGCATAATCTGATACTCAACTCGTTTTTATGCATCCTTGCCACCGCGTGATAGTTCTGTTTTAATTAATGGATTGTTGATATCAATTGGAGTAGTAAGTAGGCAAAAGGTGGTTAACAATCCTAATTCTTCAGGCTTGTTGATATCAATTGGAGTAGTAAGTAGGCAAAAGGTGGTTAACAATCCTAATTCATCAGGCTTGTATATGCAGTCTCGTAACTTTGTGTTTATTACTGTGCCTAGTTATGAGAAAAAGGAAATTGATGGGTAGCTAATGATGATATATCTGAATTTGCATATTCCCAACAGTTGTAATTGGCCTGGACTTGGTATATTATTACCAGTCAAAATTGAAATGGTTGTGTAGTAAGATTTCGTTGCGCTTTCGGAGGTCCCGAAAAAGACTCAAAACGTTGTTGTATATGCACGCTGCAGGTCTGTGGTAATGGTTCCAGATCCCAGGCTTGATAGCTCCCATCATGACACCGCAGATCAAGTTTTAAACTCACTATTGGATTTCAACCCGAGTTATTGGGGTTTGCCTCCTTTTGAAGATGCAGACAATTAGATAAGTTTGCACATCCTGATTTGCATATTTCAGATGGAGAAGCCTCTTAGTAGCTCTGGAGTTTTCCATTTCTTTGATCATTATTTCATAATTTATTGCTGAGGGATTAGCCTCTAAAAATGGAAGATGGGATGACCTCACAAGAATCCAAGTTCCGTGGGGGCACGAGTTTAATTTTCCTTTCTTAAGCTGTTCTTGCTCCAACAACTCAATTGTTTTGATTTGCAAGCCAAGCATGAATATGTTCCACAAGATTACATTGACATGCTAATTAACTGTATCAATATCGCATCTTGATATTTCAGAGTATTTGATAATCATCTCTTTATTATTTACATATATCATAATTCGACACTCCAAACACATTTGATAGAAATGATCACTATGACAAAGCGCCTTTCCTCCGTCAGATTACAAACATGTTGATAAGAACAAACGTGACAAGGACACTCAATATTACAAAGATTATTGAATGCATCAACACCCTTTTAAATACTTTCGTTTTCACCTCTCCTTTTACAATTTCCCCCTCTTGTCCAGATTGATAGGATGACAACTCCGATGTAGTCCGAGAGCAATGAATGTCAGATCAGAACCCAACCCATCATCCCTAACTAATAGAAATTGAACTCCTACAATTGGTTGTCCAGGAGTTGTCCTCCCAACCACTTTGTTGTGCAATTAAGAGATGAATTTTTCTTTATTAATATAATATAGTTTTGCCTTATTCATATACCAGTTGATACTATTGATAGTTTTTAATGAGGTATGGTAGATTATTAGGAATTAATTTGCAAGACAACGTTATGATCTGTGTCTGGTTTTAACAGTGAATGAGAATTAACACTTGTACTAATCAGCAAGCAGTAAATATCTGTTATGATTTGTACATTTTTTATGTAATAAATGAGAATGTAACACTCATATATCTATTTCTTGACGTCATGAGTATTAGAATGAAAAGGATATTTTTTCCCTTCCAAACGCTAGCCTCTCAAATCTGCACTACAAAATGAATTGAATGCAGGCAGCTGATCGATACATATCAAAAAATGAAAATAAAAGAAAAGTCAAGGGGTGCATTATTGTTAGTAAGTGCAGTGTCTAACAAAGGACCAATCGTGCCAGACTCACTTCAATTCTTCATGCATGCCAATGCAACACTTCTTTGTTTCGGATAGACAGGATAAGGCAATCCTTAACCAACGCCACCTGCAAATGGTCCATTGTTTTAACTATCAACCCTTTAAACAGATCCAGACAATTTAAGAACCTGTCTGATTCAATTTTACTCATTAAATTTTGGTAGTGATGTGTAAAACTTGAAACTCCACACATAAGATTCCTACTCCCAAACCCAACCCTTTCTTGCACCCACCAAAATCCCACTGCCGTCACTTTCCGATATGGGCCGTTTTGCAAGTTAGCACGTTAATGTCCGTATTAATTTGGTATGTCATACAATACCTCAATTATGGAAATGAATTATCGTATATTTTCATATAATTTATATGAAAATATGTTCTTTTGAATTTATAAATGAGTTTTATACTAATCAATCATATAGAAATTATTAGAATATTAGTGAAATTTAGCCCAGAGGGTACAAATTCAAGTCCTAATTTAATTCAAAACTTCAAAAGATACGAAAGAAAAATTATGAAACTAATGTTCCCCATCATTGTCCACATAATCAGTGATGATGCTCTTTACCTGTAAATGGATTTTCTCTCTTTTCTGGCATGCAAATATGCCTCCCTTTTCTTATATTATCATGGAAATTTGAAGAAGACAGAAAGAAAGGACACAGAGGGGCCAAAGTGGCTGCCAAGTCTGCAATATTTATTAACGTTGATCCCTCAAATGTAGAAGCAACCAAGCATGTGACCTACGTTTACATAATGAACAACCTTAACTAGCAGCCACACATTAACTGTCTTTCTCTCTTATCTCTCTACCGTATTTTTGGTTATAATTAATTGGTTTTTTTATCAACATCTTTGAATGTTCCAAAGAAAGTGGATCGAAGCTTTCATTGGATTCACGCTAACCAGCAATATTCAATCGTCCCGAAAGTCATGCTTATAGATCCAAAGCTTGAGTACACATTACAAGATTTCGTGTTTGATGAGATTTTACCTTTTCTGTGACAATGTATTTACCTTATTTAATATATATATATATATATATTATTAACGAAATTAACTAGAATGTACTACCTCCGATTCATAATAAGAGTCGTTTTAGATACATTTTAATTATTTAAAATAAGTATCATTCTTGACTTTGTATGCATGTTTATAACTTTGCTTCCAAAATTAACCTTTCATTTCTCTCTAATCTTAATTATACAGATCACAATTTTAAGATAATTTCTCTCACAATTTTATTTAAGATGTTGATTACCGAGATAATTTTATGGGAGTATCAATAAGGGTATATCTATAATTTTATTAACTTTCTTAATAAGCATGTATTTTTTTAAAACGACTCTTATTATGAATTGGATGGAGTATATATATATATTATTCGGACGACGTTCCCCTACATTCTAACATATAATCATAATACGTTAATAATTGTCGCACGGTTACGTTAATAATTGTCGCACGGTTTTAAGTTTGAACGTGATCAGTTGACAGATAAAATGCATAAACAAGCATGGTACACGACAGTCAGTATTTGTATTTCCACTTTGAGTCAAGAAGTGGTTATTAGAGAAGCAAGACGTTACAGTAGAAAAGACACATCTACTCTGATACTAGATTGGTAGGAGCTCGAGCTTGTCCTTTTCTTCTGAATAGCTTTTTTTCTTCTTCTTTCTCTTCAGGTTTAGGGTGCCAGAAGAGGTAATGGATAACATAATCTAGTTATCATCACGAGATTTTTTTCATAGCTATAAATGAATCCTGACATGACAATGGAGGTTGAAGGGAAGTAAGCAGAAGTTCTTAAGTTTATTCATATGAAGTACACGAGGAAAATTACAATCCATATTAAGACTAATCAGCAACCGACATTTTCCTCCGAAACAAAATTTGGAGCCAAGCGTTTCTGGAGTGTTTATGCCTCTCCTCTTCCTTTCCTTGTGCTTACCTTCACCGGAAGTATCCTAATCCTCTTGGCCACACGTACAAAATCCCTTTTCACACCAAGAAAATTAACAAAAGTTAGGCGTCTGATCTCTGGAATGGATTGAGATAAAACTACTGTTGACACGTAATGTCTGGTTAGCGAAGGCATCTTAGTCAAAGATTGATATGCAAGTTTACGACAATATTCACGTGATAAATATAATCTTAAGTAAACAGGGAAAGGATTGGTCCATTTTTCGTCTGATTCCGTTGAGCAAAACACAAGAGGTGGATTTTATTATCATGAGATTAGTATGATCTACCCACAAAAGCCATGCATAAACTTGTTATATGGAGTAATTCAAAGCCTCAAAGTTAATGAGCACTATAATTTATGGAAACAAACATGTGAGGAAAAAAAGAAGAAGAACATTTAGAACAAGCCAAAGGGTCTAGCTTACTTCCAGTCGAGGTCACCCGCTAGGAGGAGATCATTTTCCAAGTCCTCATAGGCAACGAGGTGACCGGGAATTGCATTTGTTAGATCAAACTCAGTCTCCGAACCAAGTCCTGAATCGCCACCGTCCACAAACATTTGCCGGAGAGCCCTGGCGAGGCTCTGATAGCTTGCATGCTTATGGAGGCTGATTCGCTGGCAAATCGAACGGCCCTCGAGGACAACAGTGACTGGAGGGACAACGTTGGAGACAAGATCATCGTCCTCAAGAGCAGAAAAGGATTTAGGGCTAGAGCCGATCATGCCCATGAAGGGCTGTTGTTGTTGATGATGACGATGATGATGATGAGAAGAAGGTGGCCTAAGGTTCATGTTTGGAAGCCTCCTATGCTCTTGCCATCTCCTTTTGAAGGAGTACTCTTGTCTTTGTTGATGACCTTGGGGATCATAAGTGGCATTGTTCATGTTCATTTTTATCTTCTCCTGTCTCTCCCAGTCTCTGATCTCCCACTTGGTATAGGAGCTTGGTGGTTGGTGGGTGAAGCTAAAGGAGAGTCTAGTCTGAGTGAGAAATTGAAAAGGAGTTGGGGTATCTTCGGTGGGGTTAAGGGAGAGGAGAGATTTCAAAGAGACTTAAACCAGAGTTAGCTACTTATAAGCTCTCCACGGTGTTGTACTGTTGTCTATATGTTTGTTGTGATCAAAGAGACTTAAACCAGAGGCAGCTACTTATTATAAGCTCTCTACGGTGTTGTCTATATGTTTGATGTGATCTCGGTAAAAGAGCATATACTAAGAGGTTCTTAGGTGTGTGTGCATGTGTGGGAGAGGGAGAGGGAGAGGGAGCACAAATGTCGGAAGAGTTCAGATTGGTGTCGGAAGCCAGATTGAGCTTTCCTTTCCATTTTCAAGGCAAATTAATTGTAACCTAATTCCAACAAGCCTTGTGGACCAATGGAGTATATATATGTCTATGCATATAAATGTTAAATTATTTTAAGGGTATTAGAAGTTCGGCTTCATACCATAATGATTTTTTATAATTAGACATTATAACTATATCAAGGGCATGTGCCCTTAATTTGGTTCTTAGTGTTATTATAATAATATAGTCCGATGTGTTTTGGTTTTGGTGTTTATGAAAAGAAATTGCAAGGAAACAATGATTATTTGTTAACGGGGATGGTGATATAATGCGTATATGAAAAGCAAGCACTAAATAATTCATAAATAAATAGTATTTAATTAAAGTGATTTAATAGATGAAAAAAAAACGTCTCTCTCACCTTCTTGTAAATTGAGACGCTCGGGCCGTGGAGACGACAGCGCTGCGATCGGCGAACGCATCGCTTGTTTGACTCTCGAAAGTCGATAGCACCAGGTGCTTTGGAAGGATGATCATGCCCCTGCTATCAACGTAATCATGTTATTTTTGTAAAGTTATTGCAAATATTTTATCTTTTCCACGTAAGAAAATTTTAGTTATTAATATGAATAAAATATCTTTAAAACACAAATCTTGAAGTGTTAAATTTTCGATCCAGTTTTAATATTTCGATTTAATTTATTTTAATAATTTTATTATTAAAATTGATCAATTTATTAATGAGTCGGTCAATTTTATAAACTAATAAGTTCTTATAAGCTATAATTAATTAATTAATTTTATTTAACAATATTTTTAATTAAAATTTAAAATTAACAAGTTATTTAAATAGTATTTTAAATATTTTAATTTTATTCAATTTTAACCTAATTTATAATAATATAATATTAATTTTTAAATCTTAAACTTTTACCTAGACGTTTTAAGTTTAGATTCAGTTTTTAAAACATTAAATTTAAATTACGCTTCCAAGACAACCTTTGATCATATGTTAAGAAGCATGAGCATTGTAAAATAAATGTTTGGTAACCCATTGGGCCGTGTCAATTGGGCCATGTAAATTAGCCCAATGTGAGAGTTTCAACTAAACGCACTAAAACCCTAGGTCAATTCGATAGTTATATCATGCTTCATTGGCGGCAAAGTTAACTCATTCCACGGTTAAGCATTTCTTATGTATAATGTAATCTTTAGAACTTTTACGCTCTACTCTTTTTATCTCTCTTTTATATAGACGTCGTGGTTTGACTGTTTATCCCTAAAATCCTACGATTTCTGCGCAGAACAAAAAGATTCCTGTTGCTTGACTCTGCTCCCTCTCTGTCTCGAGATGGCTGTGAGTAGCTTTGTTTCTCTGTTATTTTCTTTCTCCTGTTCATCTTCTAAGTTCTTTAAATGCTCCTTTGCCTTAGGGTTTTGGATTTTCAGTTCAGAATTGGTTGGGCTTGCCTTAAAAAAAAATGTAATGAAAATACACGGTAGATTGCGGTGTATTAGTTCTTGAATTGACGAGTTTGGTGGATATCATTTTGATATAGGTAAATTTGGGAGCTTTTGAAATTTTAGGTGCTTGAAGTAATAACAGTTCAAGTTTAGCTTTTTGTATGTGCAGCTGCATGGATAGACTCATAGTTCCTGTCAATCATACAAACTATCAAGCCTGGGATCTGGAACCATTACCACAGACCTGCAGCGTGCATATACAACAACGTTTTGAGTCTTTTTCGGGACCTCCGAAAGCGCAACGAAATCTTACTACACAACCATTTCAATTTTGACTGGTAATAATATACCAAGTCCAGGCCAATTACAACTGTTGGGAATATGCAAATTCAGATATATCATCATTAGCTACCCATCAATTTCCTTTTTCTTATAACTAGGCACAGTAATAAACACAAAGTTACGAGACTGCATATACAAGCCTGATGAATTAGGATTGTTAACCACCTTTTGCCTACTTACTACTCCAATTGATATCAACAAGCCTGAAGAATTAGGATTGTTAACCACCTTTTGCCTACTTACTACTCCAATTGATATCAACAATCCATTAATTAAAACAGAACTATCACGCGGTGGCAAGGATGCATAAAAACGAGTTGAGTATCAGATTATGCAACATCTGTAGAAAATGAGAATCAAGTGAAGTTCTTACATTCCAGCATTTTTGGCAGCAAGAACACTTGAAGGTGCATCTTCATAAACAAGAACTTTCTGTGGATCTACTGGCCCACCCTAATGATTACAATTAGGAAAACGATGTTATGCTGCTCTAGAAGTAAGGAAGGAGTGAAGGAATTTCATCAACCAAAGAGCGTGCGATTCACACTATTAGATGCTAAAAAACAATACCTCAAATCTATTGGCTGCAGCTACAAATATATCTGGTGACGGCTTACCACGTTTAACCTCAGGATCATCTCCAAGAACAATGTGGTGCATCAATGAGAAAAGCTCAACATGTCTTTGTGTTTTCAACTCAAAATGTCGTTTGTGAGAACTGAGAAGTACAAATTATTTCAATAGATTCCATAAATTATAAAGCAGACCATCAGGTAAACCCCATCCTATTGATTCAAGAAGCAACAGGAATCCACAGAATACATACCCAGTTGCCACGCAAATTGGAACGCCTTTAGCATGAAGATGTTTAATCAAACGGCTAGCCCCTATACACAAAAAGAAGAAGAAAAAAATCATACCTTTGCTATTGATGTTTATTAGAAACATCCCATGCAACATATTCTACAGTAAAAATGCTCATTCAAAGTAAAGAGCTACTGTAAGGAGGACCAAACCCTCGGAGCATAATGGCAGACTAGCCTTATAGAATGGACTAGGCAGTCAACTTATGTTGAAAATCTGAGATACTTTGAATGGGATTGCTCCTATAATCAATTTTATGGTTAATGAAGTAAGGAAATTAAACTGAAGAAGGCTGAAAATAAATCTGAATGTTCATGGTAATATGAATATACCTGGCATTAGCTCACTTGATGGAAACAGATGTCGCAGCATATCTTCTCTTTCCACAAGAAAGTCCTCCGCTGAAAGAGAATCACTAATTCCAGTCTCATTGACAAAGACCCGCGCTGCTTCTATGGCCTTCATGCCCATCATTTTGGCTTTAAGAGACCAATCAAAAGTTTTGTTGTATCTAGCAAGTATAATTTCCTGGACTTGGGTGTAAAATTTCTCGGTGTCTGAGACATTATAAAGTCATTCCCAATGGATTGTATTAATTCAGATCCAAAAATAGCTGAATCAAGATAAGCAATCAAATCTCATGAAGCTTTCAAGTACTAGTATCAGTATCACATAAAGTGTTTGATAAAATTACCAAGTAAGAGACCATCCATATCGAAGACAATCAAATCTCATGAAGCTTTCAAGTACTAGTATCAGTATCACATAAAGTGTTTGATAAAATTACCAAGTAAGAGACCATCCATATCGAAGACAACGTGACTGATCGAGGGCTTGGCCATTGCAGATGGGTTATTCGACTTCAACAAAATCACTTCCTCCCCGCGACTCCTGGACAGAAACTTGGTTGGATTTGAAAGCACGCCATCCGTGTTTAATACGACGCCGCATAGGAATAACAAAATGATAAATCTATAGCAAATTTTGAGTTTCAATTTTTTAAAAATAAATGACAGGTCAATGATTGAAACACCAAGAATTTTAAGGGGCTAAATTGTAAATTTAAAAGTTAGGGACCAAATTGAAAAAAAAAATCTAAAGGTATGTTTGGATGTGGGTAGAAGGATGGAAGGGAATGGAATGGAATGACTCAAATGACTCAGGCCGTTATTTGGGAGTTTATTTTGAAACAGGATGGAATGACAATTAATGGCTTTGGAAGCCATCCTTTGTCATCCAAAATTTAATATTTTGTGTCCTTCCAAATTGGGAGGTCAGGGATGGAATGGCAAGACTTGTCTTCCAAACCTTAATTTAATGACAAAAATATCCTAAAAAAATTAATGAAATTATAACCTCAATCCAGTAAATACCTACGCGGCTACATGTTACTACGTCAATTGTGTTTCTCCTTCAACTAAAAAGTGCGATGAAAAAGTTGATTATTTACATAAGAAAATGAGAAAATTATATTCTGGGCATCCTACAATTTGAAATGCTTTGAGGTTACTAAGATAGTTTCATGACAACTATACATATTTTATTACAAGGGTAATTTTGAAAAAAAAAATATTACAAGTCATGACATTTCATTCATTTTTAGTATCACTTCCAAACAATAATTAAAGAAATTCCTCTCTTATTTTATTTAAACTTCCAAACAATGAAATAGCCTACTTCATTCTATTCCATTACACTACATTTAGGGGGCGTTTGGTTTGAGCACGGGATTGGGTATAGATATGGGTATAATAGTATAAGGGAATGGGAATGGGTATGAAAAATAAAAATGATGTTTGGTTTAGAATTTGAGTTTAGATAATACCAATAATGTTGTTTGGTTTATCGCATTAATTGGAATGAAAGATAATATAATACCATTTTTTCATATCATATTTATTATTATTATTACAAAATTTATAATAATAATAATAAGATAATTAATTTCATATAATAAAATTAATAATAATAAGATAATTAATTTCATATAATAATATTAATAAATAAATAAATAATAATAATAAGATAATTAATTTCATATTATAATAATAATAAGAATAATAATAAGGATAATAATAAGTTTAAAATTTATAATAAATAATAATAATAATAAGAACAATAATTAATAATAATAATAATAATATATATTATTATTATTAAGAAGTTTAAAATTTATAATAATAATAATAATAATAATAATAATAATAATAATAATAACAACAACAACAATAATAAATAATAATAATAAGTTTAAAACTTATAAATAATAATAATAATAATAATAATAATTAATAATAATAATAATAAGATAATTAATTTCAGATAATAAAATTAATAATAATAATAATAATAAGATAATTAATTTCATATAATAACATTAATAATAAAATAAATAAAATAAAAATAATAATAATAATAAGATAATTAATTTCAGTATAATAAGAATAATGATAATAATAATAATAATAAGAATAATAAGGGTAATAATAATAATAATAAGTTTAAAATTTATAATAATAAATAATAATAATAAGAAAAATAATTAATAATTAATAATAATAATAATATTATTATTATTATTAAGAAGTTTAAAAATATAATTTATAATAATAATAATAATAATAATAATAATAACAACAACAACAACAACAATAATTAATAATAATAATAATAATAATAATAATAATAATAATAATAGCAATAATTAATAATAATAATAATAATAATAATAATAATAATAATAATGAGTGATGAGTAATATAATTAAAATAAAATTACTTATGTGGGGAGGGTATAAATAAGAACTACTAGACGGAATGAAAACTGATAACCCAATTCATTTGGAGGTTTAAGAGATTCCCAAATTTAATGGAATAAATCCATTCCCTTGGAATTGAAAACCCCAAAGCAAATATTATTTTTTACTATTATTCCATTCTTTCATTCCCAAACCCTCAAACCAAACGCCCCCTTAATTTCGTTCCATTAATTGCCATTTTATTCCATTCCATTCTAAACTCCCAAACATAACCTAAAGGCTACAACCAAACCATCTTTTCATTCACTCTTCGTTGTCTTCTTCAATAACAAAACCATTAACCCTCTTCAGTCTTCACGCACACCCACTGTCGCCCTCCCAGTCTCCCATGCAAGCCCGCTGCCACCCTTCCAATCTACCACGCTCGCCAGTCGCTTCCTCCACCGCTTGTTGTCCTTAGGACCGCTCATTGGCCGCTGCTCTCCATGCACAACTTGTGCGTCCGGTGACTCCAATCAGCCCGTCCTGACTCCCCAGTGCAAAATCCAAATTCGTTTGCTTCTAGTTGAACCGACATCACTGGGCCCTGACCCTCATTAACTTGGTTACATTTTTTTTAGTTTTTTGGTAAGTTTTAGGTTGTTTGATTCTAATTTGGATTACAGTTTCATTGTGTTTTATTGTGTCGTATGTGTATTATGAATGGTTTATGCATCGAACAATTTGTGTATAGTTCAATAACATTTAAACATTGTGAATTCATAAATAAATGAGATCAAAATAATGTTGTTTGTGGATTATGAAAGAATATTTAAACATTTTGAATTATGTATAATTCAATAAAATGTTATATTATTTGTTATGTTAATAATCACAAAAATGAGATCAAAATTAATTATTTAAATTGTTAATTTGAGTATGCCTCTTGTTCTTGCTCAGGTGTGTTTCTTTGGCGTAAGAATCATGTGCAGTGCATAGATGTTAACCTAATTACTTAAGTTGGTTGAAAGATTGATCAAACTGAAGATTATCGTTGCTGAAGATGATGGTATCTGTCAATGCTTGTCTTATTTTTCCCTCATCGTCTGAATAATTGGTTTAACAGTAAAAGAAAGTAGCATGTGTATATAGGTGTTTGTCAAATGCAAAACGGAGTTTCTAAAGTCTAAAATCAGAATAGGTAAGCTCTAGTTAGTCAACTGGCAAGTGATTATTTTCACAGATCTGAGAGAAACAGCTTGGGACATAATAGTTCAAGCAGAAATGTTGAGAATAGTATGTCTATATTAATACATGCATCTTCTAGATAGTTCATTTGGGATTGTTTTTGATTGCTAAGTATGATTGAATGGATGAAAACGCATGGTTGATTTAATGCTTTATAATCTTATTTGAAAATTTTGCTTTAACATCTGATGAGATCCTTCAGAAGATAGGTTGAATCTTATGGCCTGCTACATAACTCAAAAGTTACATGCTCAGTAGCATAAATAAGAGTCCTTAAAGATTACATGAAGTCAGTAGAATTTACTCTCTATAATCTCTTGTGGAGTTACAGAATGTTATTTTGCATATAATCCTCAGGTGCAACAACGTTTTGTATCTTCGAGGTGTCCCAGAAGATGAAGACATAGAAGATGCAGATCCGGACTAGTTTGTAGTTTTTTATCAAATTTGTAGTGATTGTGTCAACAGAACCTTTCAGTTGTCTATTCTTAAAGCTAAACATGTCGTGTACTTAACGCTGTAACCTGAGCATGACTGTTGTCTTAGCTCAGAATTGCTCATTTATATTCCTTGCTCAAGAATTTTCTTAGCCCTCAAATCTCAACTTTCATTATTTTGGTTTCAATTTGCCAATATTTTATTGATGCAGAGCTTACAGTACTAGATTTGTTCTTGTTGTTTGTAGATACTCCATAAATCGAATAACTTAACACAAATCAGCTACCAACCCATGAGGCAGGTGAACGAGTGGAGACAGTGAGTGGTTCAAGAAAAGAACTAGATGGTATTGTTACTCTTTTCAGCAACCAAATCCTACAGCCCACAGCTTTTAGTGTGTGGTCCCTTCTCTAATTACAATCCCTTTATTTATAGAAATTATAATTATAGTTTTAAAATTATTTATTAAATAATTTATTTGATGAATATGTGAGATCATTCCTTTGATCAGCTTGTTTTGCTTGGTCAATATCTGGCTTCTTGACATGTCCCCACCACCGATATATTACAGGTAGTTGGTACGGTGTGGTTTTCATTGATGTGTAAACATATGCAACAGGCTTGTCGAGTCGAGAGTCATGTTCCTGGCAGATTTCAGCCTCACCAATAAATTTGGAAAAAACGTTTTTATTTCCTTTCTCCAAAGTGGTGACCATGACTTGGTTCATTGTTTCCGTTGCATAAATTTTAACATATACAAACTGGACAAAAGCATAAAGAACAAGAATCACGTGTTACTACTTGACGTCGTGACCGATGATTCCTTCGTCAATCTTGAACCTCACAATTTTAAGGTTGTTTCAATAATGTTTTTTTGGATTTTTACGAGGCAGACTTCAGATGCATAAGCAGACAAGTGTCTCTAAAATCACCACACTTCAAGAAAGCTACAATTTAAACATCCAACAGTTTATATATAGGAGTGTCCGTCATCTCGAACCAATTTTGCTGGTTCATACAAATTAAGGGTCGCGTAAACTAAGCCTATTCGTATTACACATATAACTTACAACGATCAAAATATATAAAGAAATAATTCAAATGCAAAAGGGTAGAAAAAATGTGTGTAAGGACAGCAAGTTCAACCATCATACGGGCAATGGCTTCCATGTAAAGAGCACCGGGAAAGCTTAGTCTCAGAATCCGCCTTACCATGAGATTTTTCCGACCACCTTTGTTGCAAACACCAACACCTGAGTTGGAGGATCTGTTACCAGACATCACGTAAGTATTTGCCATTCATTTGCAAGCTCTTTACCATGCTCTCAGCCTTGGAGCTGTCCATGGATCCCTGAATCAGGACAAGAAATGCCTCAAGTTAATAACACCAAGAAAGAGTACCAAACCAATGCTTTGGTGTTAGTTCATTCAAGCAATAGCCACATTAACATTTCATTTAATTTAAATTAAGCAGTCAATACCTGCTCTTGCACAATAGTATGCAGAGTCCTATGGACATCTTTGGCCATTCCCTTCGCATCACCGCAAACGTACAAGTATCCTCCCTGAGAAATCATCTTCCAGATATCCGAGGCCTAGACAAGAGGAAGATATGTACTTAGTGCTTCAATTTGCTAGATATATTTAAACCGAAATATTGTATTCGCTGTTCAGGAGGTAGGTGAAAGAGAGAGTACCTTCTCCATCATTTTGTGTTGCACATATTCCTTGGAAGGTCCCTCGCGTGAGAAGGCAACAAGAAGCTCAGAAAGTGCACCACTTTCTACAAAGTTGTTGAGCTCATCTTCATATATGAAATCCTGAGAAAAGTTGAATATGTAAAAATTGATTGCTCAAATTATGAATCCACCAACCCAAGGAACATTCTTGATATCATTCAGGGCTTACCATTTTACGATTCCTGCAACCAAAGAACAGGATAGAGGATCCAAGTTCCACTCCATCTTCTTTTAGGGCTAATCTTTCCTATAAAAGGAAAAGGAATTTAATTAGATTATGTACTTTCAATGGGGTAGAAATTGCAATAAGAAGACAAAAACTAGGAGTGTGTTAATAGAAACCTGTAAGAAACCCCTGAAAGGAGCCAACCCAGTTCCGGGGCCAATCATAATAATAGGGACTTTAGCATCCGTAGGAAGTTTGAAGTTTGACTGCCGAACAAAAATGGGCGCCCAACTGCATTTTAGGCTCCTCTCTAGAGAGACAGAGTTCTGCAGGTAAAAAGAGTGGGGAGAAACATAAAGCAGATAGTTAATTGCTGCGAAAAACGAATTAAGCTGCAGACTGTACCGATGATAGCTTTTTTGTTTCCCTCTAAAGCAAGCTGCTATCAAAATTTTAATCAAGGCCATTGCCTTATAGGTTTTTCTGGATCAAAGATACTTGTTTCCCTACAGTTCTCTAGCCTCAGGGATCTTCTTCGATATCCTAAATGAAGAACTATGAAACAAATAACAAATTCAAATGACTACCTTCATCCAAGTTGAGCATACTCCTTTATGAACCCGTCCAGTAGGCGTTTTGTCAAGAACCAAGGCACATGTAACATGAATTCTAGACGGTGCCATCCTGACATAATGGAAAGATAAATAGTAAGAACACGGATTTGAGCTGAAAATAAAATCACTTGGCCTAAAAAATGGAGAAAAGCATATAGCCAGACCGTGTAGCAGAAAACTGTAACTTTTACTAAGATGATTACCTTGGAGATGATGAGATAGAGTAGTATCTAGGTTGCAGGCGTGGGGCAACAGCAGCAAAGAATACACCAAGTGGAGGTCTTGCTGATGGAAATTCGGCCATAACCTCAAGGAGACTTCTCTGACTAGCAACAACCCATTGTGAATATTCATCCTGTATTTGTGAACACCCAAAGTTAAGGTATTGAAATGTTAAAAATATTAGCAAAAGATTTAGATAAGTATTCAAATAAATGACAACCTTTCCAGCAGGGGATGCAAGATGCCTTAATCGATCAGCTTCTGATGGATCAGTAGCATGAGCTGCTAAAGCCATAAGAACAGACTGAAACAAAGACATAGGAAGCGGACACATCAGACCAAAAATCAATGAAGGAAGGGAGCGTATACATGATGCATACAGTGAAAAACAGTTAAACCTTCTTGGGAGAACTCAAAAGATCAGCATATCTCGCCAAAGCAGTTCGTAAAGTGCATGGAGGAAAAGAAGGTGGCAAAGAGCTTCCAGATAGGGGTGTGCCATCCTCTTTGTCGGCATGAATAGAGAAATATGTATCTGGAGACAATCCTAACAACTGCACTGCCTCCTCAATTGTTTCATCAAGATTCTCACAGAAAACACCAACGTGGTCCCCAGTATCATATCTGAGAGATAAGTCCAAGAAAAATGATCATATATCATCTCTAGATTTCTTTCCTGAAACTTTTGGTTATAACATGATATGAACCTACTAATTGAAAAAAACTTACGAAAGACCAGTGCCAGCTATGTCGAACTCCAAGTGGGTGCAAGAGCGATCAGATGCAGGAGTATGAAGCTCCTTTCTTACAGCAACATTTGACCTTAATGGTAAGAAATATACGTTTCATATTGCATGGAGAACAAATATCACATACGCAATGGAGGAGGAGGAACAGAAGTAATAACTAACACCAACAGGGAATTATTTGGCAATGATAGTATACCTGCATGGATTGTGAGCATCATGGACAGTGTGTCCATTTGCATTACTCCAGGTTTTGTCTTCTACAGGTGCATCCTCAGGATCATAGAATACAACTCGATATTCCAACACTGCAGCAGTGTAGGGTGTAGAAACGGTTGTTGCATCACCCCCATCAAGAAGTAACTGATCCAACTCAGGCCACACCGACTCTCTCCTGCAATAACAAGTAGCAAAGGACACGAAAAAGAAATTGAGATCTCTGTATAAGATAGCCTGATCTGTTAATTTAGAGTAGAGACCGAGCCAACATACCATGCACTAAAGTCATCTTCAATACATTGGTCATCATCACCAAGGCCAACTGGGACAAGGCGCTTCCCACCTACAAATGCAAAGAGAAAAGTCTGATAACAGAAACCAGATCAAACTGAATTATGACGAGATACATGCGTTCATAAATACAGGTACTAGCTTCGGGTTCTCAAATATGTTGGCCATGTTACAAGTGTTCGTTCTTTGTACGAGTGGTGTCAATTGGGTGGTATACTTGTGAATTGCCTAAAGTTATTGTTTTGCTCTATCCATCACTTACTAAAACATAACAAAGCAAAAATTTTAACCACTCAAGGAATGCCATGTGTGGAGGATCACGGGAACCTTTTTTTCTCTCTCTCAGAAAACAATGCAAAGCCATCACTGGATGCATTTACAAATTGAAGCCTGTACAATATTCAAATATCAAATGATTATATTGGAGGTAATCTGCATGCTCTTGCATGTATTGCAAATTGCCTGATTGGCATCACCAATCAATAAAAGTAAGTCATCTGCCATGCCATGCATGTCCAGTGTCAATATTCACTGGCAACTGTATTGCATATCGAATCATGTTACTCATTTCTAGGACACCCCAAATTGAAAAGCCTAAATTTCTGCTTTAAGAAAAGTAATGCCTTGAAGTGCAGCAAAACTCAAAACAAGCAAATTAAGATGCAAGATTTTCCGAAAAGGAGTGAGAGGAGAAGCAAAAGAATACCCTGCTTAGCGAGCATATCATCCACCACTTTAGCAATCTGAATTTGAATTCAAAAATAAACAAATTAGATACTAACTAATAAACTGAAAAGAAACAAAACGGCCTTCATAATAATTCCTAAAGTAAAAGAGAAATAATTATCTCATAATAGTTCATCACGTACCTTATTAAAATGCTCATACTGCCTGTTCCCAAGTCCAAACACTCCATACTTAAGGTTCTGAAGCCATTCCCCTTTCTCTTCTCCCTGTATCCAGATTGGTATAAGGGATAAGCTTGCAAAACCCAAAACCATAAACAGTCGAAATTAACATTTAGGTGCACATTCAAAATTTACCTCTGTAAACCATTTATAGAACCTCGCCGCGTTATCTGTTGGCTCACCATCTCCATACCTACACCGCCCACCACCAAAAATACATCAGTGAAAGATGTCAGAAAAGGCAAGAATAAAAGAAGCACGTCAATATACCCACGTGGCTAAGAAAAAGAAAGCCAATGATTCTTTCTTAAATTTCTCCTCGTATTCATCATCATCGCCGGCATAATCATCCTGATACAGAGAAAACAATCCCCAAATCAACACTTGAAATAGTAGTAAAAAGTATAGCAATAAAAATAAACCTAGGAAAATGAGAAGAAAAAGATGGAATCTTTAAATGGAAAACAAGAAGAATTATGAAATAAAAAGGTCCTACATACCAAATCGACAACTTTAAAAACAGCCTTATCATATCGTGCTTTTGCCTCCTCAACTAAAGCCTGTGAATTCAAGCAAAACGAAGAGAAAAAGAAACAGTCAACCACCCAATTCAACCCATGTTAAGCAAGAAATGACATGAATTGCGAGCATACATTCAACCACATGAGCAACCAAACCAACCTTGGCAAATCCTTCTGCAGTACCAGTCTGAGTACCAAAGAAGATGGTAACTTTCTTCTTGCCATCGTCAGGCTTGGTGTCCAGCTCTTTAGGAGCCACCCGCTTTGGAACCTCAACAACCTTAGCTTTCTGTCCATTGGACCTTCTCCAAATCAATACCACAACACATCCGATCAAAACTGCGATCGAGGTCGTCAATATCATCACAAACTCTCTGTTCTCAAAGATCAAGGTGGACACTTCACCAGCACCGGACTCAGCTGACACATTGGCCGGGTCAACCTTGCCCTTGATAATCGCCGACATGAAATCAAGCGGCGAAACTTTCATTGGAGTATCAGAAGATTGCATCTTTGTACCACCAAACCACAAAAACCCCACAAACAAAACAACCAAAAGCAAGATCTTTCCAGAGAAACCAACAAAGGGTAGTCTCTCGAGAGAGCTCTTAGGAATTGGGTGCTTTTTTGTTTGGCGGTTGGTGTGGTGTAGGTAGGGTGGTGCGTCCTGAGAGAGTAGGAAGGAATATGAGGGACGGTTAATAAAGAGGTGAGTGGTCGTGAAGGTTGGAGGAACTGGGGAAGCAAGGTAACGCCTACCAAACCAGACTAGTCAAAGTCACCTACCGCACAGGCACTCGCAACATACTTTTTTTGACTTGGATTTTAACCATGGTTAAGGATACCTGTTTCTGGTCTTTTTGTTGTTCTATTTTATTTCATATTTCTATATTAAGTTCTGAGAACTGGGGAGTGTTCCTATCGAACCACCCCACTTTCTCAGTTATACTATGTTCAAAGCATGTTTTGCATGTGATAGTACATGAACAAAGTAATGTAACATTTTTTTGCCTTTTTCTTATTTACGGGACCTTAGGATTACAAAGTCAGAAGGAGAAATTTGTTGCTATCAATATTTTTAAAATCGGACCTAAGAAAAGTTTAAGGTTTAAAATTTGAATAAAATTAAATAATCTAAACTAAGATAAGATTTAAAGATATTACTCTTATCTATAAAATAATTTAAATTATTAAATTTATGTATTCATTTTAATTTATAATAACTTATTAATTTACAAATATTATTACTACTGTTGTTGCTATTTTTATTGTTGTTATTATTATTATTGTTTCTCTTTCTTTTTTCTATCCTTTCATATGTATTATTTTAAAATAGTCTCGATCTCTCGGATCTTACATATAAATTCATCTAATTTTTTGGTTAAATATATTTACCTTCTTAAATATATGCGAGTGTAATAACTAATAAACTAAAATACTAAATGTATTATTTTGTTTTTTAAATATCAAAATATACGAAATGATTAATAAATTTTCCACCCCACCCCTTGACTTTTGCCTTAATTTAGCTTACATAGTTTGACCTTATTGCCTCTTTGTTGATCGACTTAAATCTAACTGGTATTGTATCATATATAGATTTTCACACAATACTGCGTGACTCTGATGCGCCGTCGAAGTGGGCGATCTTTTGACGGTGTGTGCCTGCTCCGATGAGCTATCAAAATCATTTTAAAAAGCCACATTTCCATGTTGAGCTTGACTGCTACTTGAGCATACATGTTTTGAATTTGAAAGCGTAAGATGCACATAAAAGAAGACAAGCTTTATTAATTCTTAGTCAAACGAGCACTATTTGAATAGACCAAACTTAAGCTAATGTAGCCAGGTTTCTCCTGGGTTGAATCGTCATTGCTCCAAGTTTTCAACTTATCAAATGTCTCAAATGATAGGCCAGACGGGTACATCATTATTCAAACGATGTATTGACTCCAAATAAGAAATTTGCTTTCACCACTCTGCCATTTCTCAGGAACAAGAACGTTAGGTGTTGGATTTTCAATAAATGAGTCCCATATCTTACAACCATTTATATTATATCACTTAGGGGACGTTTGGTTTTAGGGTTTGAGAATAAAGGAATTGAATAATTGTAAAAAATAGTGTTTATTTTGGGGTTTTCAATTCCAAGGAAATAGATTTATTCCATTAAGTTTAGAAATCTACTAAACCCTCCAAAATAGGTAGGTATAAGTTTTCATTATAATCTAATAGTTACTATTTATACCCCTCCCCCACATAAACAATTTTTATTCTTAATTATATTACTCATCACTTATCATCACCATCTTCATTATTATTATTATTTATTGTTATTATTATTATCATTATTATTATTATGAAATTAATTATATTATTATTATTATTATTATTATTATTATTATTATTATTATTATTATTATTATTATAAATTTTGTAATAATAATAATAAATATGATATGAAAAATGGTATTATATTATCTTTCATTCTCATTAATGCAACAAATCAAACAACATTATCGGTATTAATACAAAAACTCAAGTTACAAACTAAACATCATTTTTTATTTTTTATACCTATTTTAATTCCCTTCTATTATTATACTTATATCTATACTTAATCCCGTACTCAAATCAAATGCTCCCTTAATTTAGCTGTGCTTTTTATTGGTAGGAGCCATGAGGCAATGTCTTGGCCAAATTCAGGTCCAGCCAGTGAGGCTCAGGCTCCACCTTCCTCCATGAATTTTGAAGAGAAACGAGGCAATAAGCAACTAATGAGTGAAGACAACTCATGTGGGGTTACATCTTTGAAGCACTACTTCTTGGACTTCAATTGATAAACGTGGAGAAAATCTGTTCACTTCAGCCTAACATCACATAATAACTTCTCCACCAATATAAGGCCACGTCGTCAACACCCTAAAACCCTACGATTTCTGTGTCCGAATGGTCAATTCGATAGTTATGTCATGCTTTATTGCCGGCGAAGTTAACTCATTCCACGGTTAAGCATTTCTTACGTATAATGTAATCTTTAGAACTTTTTACGCTCTACCCTTTTTGTCTATCTTTTTATATATATATATATATATATATATATATATATATGATTATATTAGATATTCTAGTTTAGTCGAACTAATCAAAAATTTCAAGATTCTTCAGATTTTTACGTCATCAGACACGCTTCACGCACAAAAAGTCTTCACGTCTTTTATCGTTTCAAATTGATAATCGATCATTGGCGTTCTCTTGCTAAAGATCGTGTTCCCATTAATTTCAATTTTCTAGTAGCTCCAAGTCTCCCAATTTTCTTAGTAGCTCCAACTCTCACACTGCCGCTGGAAGTGAGACGTCCGTAATTGATCCGATCAAAGAGTTGTGCCCAGGGAGCTAGAGGATCATCAATAGGAATAATGCCTATTTCTTCTCCATTGATGTGACTCGAACTCAAGACCTCTTGAAAATGAGAGCCTTAAGTGAAAAGCTTCGACCACTCAGGTCACTCCTATTTGTCATCTTTTTGTCTATCTTGTTCTAAAAGGTTGATCTCCAACCCCAAGGGCTCCCAGTCGCAGGCCCGACTACCGCTGGGGCATTGAATCACGGTTTAATCTTGGTCAACCCTCTAATAGAGCGATCCACTACCTTTCTGATATTGCCAGGAGTCGAACCTAGAACCTTGTTCCAATTGACCCTGTTAGTTTGCCAATCAAGCTACCCGTGCAGGCATTTTTTTGTCTATCTTTCATATAGACGTCGTGGTTTGACTGTTTCCGTGTTTCGAATTTTATATATGTAAATCTAAACAAATCTCAGCATAACGTAATCAGACGATGGCGTGACCTTCCATTCACTTTCCAACTACTACCACAGGGCTGTGAACTTAATTTTTACCATTCCCATACAAATTGCGGATTTTAAAGGCCGGCTTAATTGTCAACGACAGCTGTGATGTGAGTGCAGCGATATTCCATTTTATTTTTATTAATAATTTATTTAAAATTATAAATATTCAAAAAATACTGTATTATTAAAAAAAAGTAGCCAACTATGGTCTATATTCCAAGAGGACTCTACCGACTATTCAGCAGCCACGTTTTGGACCTTTTGGTTCAGGTTTAGGCTCGAGGTCTATGGGCTAGGGTGAGTTGATAGGTAGGGTGCCAAAATGATAGGAGCCTGTCTCAGGACTCGCCCACCCAGTGACGGAGCCAAGGACGGAGATATGCGGGGCCCAAATAAAATATAAATTTCACAAAAATTTTTATATCAAAACTAAATAAAAAAAACAAAGTCTTATTAAGAATATAAAATAGCTAAAATTACAATGATCCTCGTCTACTTTTCATATATTGAAATCTTTTCATAACAACATCATTGTCAATATTTGCAAATACATCTCTTTCAATATAACATACTAAACAATCATTCAATAGATCATCTCCCATTTTATTACGAAGTGAACTCTTGATAATTTTCATCATGAGAAAGCTCTTTCCACTTTGTGGTCAGTAGTAACCGGTAAAAGTAATGACAATTTGACTAACAAATAAACCAAAGGGAATACATGATGCTTTCTTGTAGCCACCATTTTCTTAGCAAGGTCTCCAATTCCACTCAATTCAAAGAAATCCTTATCCATACGTACATCAATGATAAAATTCCCAAGCTGATATTCAAGTTCAATTAAACCAATAGGAAGAAACTCTGATGGATATAATTTTGCAAGTTCAATCAATTTGTCCATGTCAAATGCGGAAAAGGAGTCTTTAGGATCAAGACTTGTCATGCATAAAAGCAAACTTGTATTGACTTCATCAAATCGATTGTTAAGCTCTTGAAGTTGCATGTCAATCACAGAATAGAAAAGCTCAACACGATAGTGATGAAGATTCGTCATGTCTTCGCTTCTACGCCTTGATCTCCCTCTAACTATAAACATATCTTGCATATCTATCTCACTTACATTATTTTCACCACAAAAGTCAACGACTTGTTTCAATAAAGACTCCCAACCATCATCTCTAACTTGTTGCAAATGACATTTTGAGACTTTAACCAAATGCATTGCATTCACTATATTTTGATATTTTTTCTGTAAAACTTGAGATAATCCATTTGTGATTCCCAAGATCTTTATCATAAGATGCAATACAAAGAGAAATTCAAAGCGAAGCATAATATCAATTAAATCAATAGCTTCAGCCCTTTGTGAATCATCATTCCCATTTTCTCTAACAAATTCGAGAACCTCAATGACAGAAGAAAATAAATGTAGCAAATTAATGAGCGTACCAATTGTTAGAGTAGTGCCCTAAAGGCAATCTCCTTTAGCGCTTTTTGTTCATAGTCATGTACAGACTTTATGAATAAATAAAGAAAGGCATGTTTCATTTATTTGATGTTCTTTATGAATTGATATTGATCTTTAATCAAATTAATGAAGTCCATGATATATGACATAGCATGAAGGAAATTATGATGTGATCATAATCTCGAGATTCCTATCATGTACAATTATGTCAAGATATCAAATTTTTCCTAGTCATAGGATTAATGAGACCGGACATCATTAATCCGGACAGATAGATATGTCATACTCCTCGATTGGATCAAGCGGTAGATCTCGAAACCGTAAATATGAGATATTTAGAGTTGACATATGGATGCTTACTAGTGGTAGTAAGTTCATTGGATGACCGCCATGAGATCATCACATGGATTTAATGTCGATGATAATCTCATCATAGCAATGGTGCAAGTATCCTTGACTTGAGGTACTCGAGGATATCTTGAATCTTGATCATGTACTTGACTCCATTCCTTGTGGCCTTCCGGAGGTTACTCATAGGGTGGTGCTTGGAGTGCAGTTTGAGGTATTCAAGGTAATTGAGTAGCCAATAAAGGATTCATCACTTCGTGAAAATGTAAGAGATACCATAACCTCTTGTCGGGATCATTACTTTAAGTCTCGGCGAGCATGACTATGTCATGAAGAGTGTCTTCATGGACATATAAAGTAATGAGTCCTCGACAGAACCGATTTCACTTGGCCAGACTTTGTCTAGAAGAGTTGACATATTAGTCATACTCATAACCAAGTGGGGTATAGGATGTTGAAAGGACGAATTGCACAAAGAATTGTCATGGAAGGGTTCATGATCCGGTTTGTGATGAATTCATCAAACCAATTACTTTCCGGTCAATTGGGGTCATGATGTGTTGCTAGATACCGCTCATGACTTGCTCAGATTAATTGTTAATCTAAGTGGCCAACATAACCGAGAATCTAAAGGGTCACACGATAAGAGTGTTTCGAGAATCCAGAAATAGTATTGGACCGAGTTCCAATTATGGAGAGCAACTGGATTAAATGGATCCCGATGAGATTGGGATATGTCCCGATGAGATCGCGACATCAATATTGCTAAGAAAGGTTTAGGAGCTATTTCAAAGATCGGGGCCCGGAGAGGTTTAGGGACCAACCCCAGTTGGATGGACCTTAGCATTTATATTCTAATTAATTAATTAAGTAAATTAATTAATTAATTATTATATATATGTGGACATGTGCGTGGAATGAGGAAGAGAGGATAAAACTTTGAAAAGTCAAAGTTTATTTCTTTATTCATTAAGGATCTAATGGCCATTAATCATCCAAATGTCCTCATCTTTAGGTGTCTTATTTAATTGTTAAATAAACCTATAAGGAGGCTTCCTTGGATGCATGAAGTACGACGGTTTTTGCTTGGAAGGAAAAAGAGAATGCTTAAGAGTTAAGCTTTGGAAAAACTAGGTTTTCATTTTCTTCATTTTTCCTTAAGGCATAATCGGATTCTCTCTTCTCCAACAAGGATACCAACGTCAATCTCAAGCTCTCCAGGACAGAGGTAGGGTCTAGCAGCTCTTATTCTGTTCTAGCTAGTCCCGGGTCAAAGGTGTTTGATCCGGTTAGGTTTTATGATCTCTGCGTGGATACCTTTAGAGATAGTCTCTATTGGCTATTCAGGTTTGAGTTTTCATACCGACACCGGGATTCTGGATTTCGGGAAGGTCCCGGGAATAAAAAATTTTTGTTTCCGCTACTGGAACATGTGATGTTCCTCCCGGGATTTTCTTACAGTGGTATCAGAGCGTCTGGTGTCGTGTATGAAGCTTTAACTGAAGCTAGATCACAAACCCTCATTGCTTGTGATGTTGTAGCATGCATTCTGTCCAGATTTCTTATTGCTATAGAGATAGGGTTTTCGAAAATTTTCTGCCCAGAATTGTTCATAACATGTTAGAGAATATGTCTATGAATTTTCAGAATTTATCGATTTGATTTGATATAGTTTTGCTAATTAATTCCCTAAGGTTCCAGATGTTGTTTTGTGAAACACTCTGTGGACAGGCAGTAGTATAAAATCGAGAATAAATTCTAGAAAAATAGTTTTCTGGATTTTCCTTCACCTACATTTCTCTAAGATGTTGGTGAATGTCTGTGAGCATGGAAATTGGATTTCAAGGTGATTGGATATTTATTCACGAATTTATTCTATACTGTTGGGAATTGCTGTGCTGATGAACACAGATTTTGAATCGGTTTTGTTATTTTGGTTGACTGAGTTTGTGATGGCCTAAAATCCTGAAAACATTCAGGTAGCATGTTCTGAAGATTTAGTAACCTATGTAATTTTCTCAGAATTTATTGAAATTGTTTCATTGATCATTTCAAGCAATGTACAGAACTGGACAGTTTTGGTGAGAATTGTTGGGACTGTTTTGCTTGGCTTGATTGAGTTTGCTTTTTCAATTCCAATGCCTTGCAGCATTTTTAATGTGATTAAAAATGTGTTATCTTGATGTAGTATGATTGCCAAATTGAATTGCTTGAATTTGCTTTTCCAAGAATTTTTGAATGCCGAATTGGTCACATTTGTGTCTCGTTAGTATATTTCATTTTCTTGCTTGTTTTGGCCGTCACAATTTTTGTGACAAGTGTCGGAGTAGTTTTGAGAGTGTATACACTAGCTTGAGATGCTTAGGGTGAGAATTTGGGTGTTCCTAAATTATTTGGATATTTATGAGTTTTGACTCATTTCAAGCTTTTCATATAGTTTAACTATTTAAGGTATTCATGAATCAATGAAGTGTTCATTGAGGCATCAATGTACGATATTACCCTAGGTATGATGGTGTTGAGAATTGGAATTGCATGGATTGAGGAATTAGCGATTAGAGATTATAGCATTTCTCCTGGATAAGTCGACTTGTACGTGGCATAAGTCGACTTGTTCAAGTCTCTGTATAAGTCGACTTGTAGCACATTACAAGGCGACTTGTACATCAAGCAAAGTGCCATAAAGGCGACTTGTTTCATACAAGTCGACTTGTGTGTGAAGCAGATAATAAGCCGACTTGCATTTGATGAAAGTCGACTTGTGGCATCTTAGGTTGGATGATGGATGATTATAAGGATTGATTCAATGCGATTGATGAAATCTAAATCATTCCATATAGTCTTCATGACTATAATCCTTCCTTGGAGTCTAGAATTTCTAAATCCTCCTCGGATATGAAAACTAACGCCTTCCATTAATATGGTAAGAACCGAGTTCTTATAGGGATGGGTTGTTGGGTAAACCCAAGCTCACTCTATACGGATATGTTCGAACCATGAAAATATGATTTTCTGATTAATGGGTTGGTTTTCACTGGAAGCGTTGGTTTGTTGAGTAAACTCAAGGTCAACGTGGACAGAGGCGAAATTGGGTAGCATACATCGGATGTATGCGCATCAAAGAGTTGATACCCAATGTAAGTGCATACATCAACAAGTTGATAGCACTGATCGATAGTTGTGTCTAAGATGTAATTGGTATATCTGATACCTCCCGAGACATAAGGTGGCTTGTTGGGTAAACCCAAGGTCATTCTCAATGTCGGTTATCGATGATGCAATTGGTATGTTCGATACCTACCGATTGACCTAAGTTGTGGCTTGTTGGGTAAACCCAAGGTCATTCTTAGCAATATCGGATATCAACCCACTAGACATTATGTCACTTTGTTTCTTTGGATTAAGTAATGAGGGTTATGGATTCTATGAAACTAGTGGAGCTCTTTTGCATATCATTCAAGTCCTTATGATTATGCAGCTATTCCTATTCTAACATTTTTCCTCTCTATCCGTGTAGGTTATTTGAAAATGTCGTCAGTGTGAATCTTCGTTCGCTTATGGATTCCAACAAGTTAACTGGACCGAATTTTCTTGACTGGTTAAGGAATCTGAGAATAGTTCTCAGATCTGAAGGTCTGGGATATATCCTAGATTTTCAACTTCAAGATGCACTCATTATCGATGCTTCGATGATCGGAAGGCATATAGTAAGCATCTAAGGATGATGATATATTTACTTGCATCATACTTGCCTCGATGTCACCAGAGTTCTGAAGCGGCATGAGTCCATGGATGCTCACACTATAGTATTTCATCTTAGGGAGTTGTTTGACGAGCAAGCCCGGTCCGAAAGGTTCGAGACCTCAAGGCTTCTCTTCACCATTAAAGATGGCTCCAGGACATATCTTCCCAAGATGCCACGAAGATGAATGGCTATATTGAGAGATTGGCCGTCTTAGGTTTTGCAATGGATCATGAGTTAAGTATAGACTTAATTCGGTTGGATTGTCCGACGCTTATGCACGATTCGTGTTAAACTATCGGATGAACCAAATATCCACTACAATACTGAATGATCAATCTGCCAAGATAGTGAAAGGCACTATCAAGAGTGATAGTAAACAAGTCTTTGGTAGTAGTTTCTTCTTCTTGAGTTCCAAGAAGAAAAGAACCCAAAAAGAAGAAGGCAAAGAAACCAAAGGCGCGACATCAAGAAGAAGACCAAAGAAGCGCCCGAAAGGAACTTGCTTCCATTGTGGTAAAGATGGCCATTGGGCGCGAATTGCAAAGTCTATCTGAGTCATTGAAGCGTAAGAAGGCATCGATGCCTCGACTACTTGAGTTTGTATGTCATTGAAGTTAATCATTCTTCGATCACAACATTTGGGTATTTGATACCGGTTGTGGCTCACATATGTAATGATATGCGAGGCCTCGTGGACGATGAGGCAACTCATGAAGGAGAAGTAGACCTACGTGTTGGAAATGGAGCAAGAGTTGTTGCATTAGCCGTAGGAACCTATGTTTTGTATCTCCTCTTGGGCTTGTCTTTGGAATTGGATGATTGTTATTTTGTACCGCTTTGACAAAAAATATATCATTTGCTTTCGTCTGCGAATAAATGGATTCCATATGAATTTTAATAGCAATGGTTGTTCTATCAATTCTAATGGAATGCTTTATGGAACTGACACATTGTGCAATGGTATTTACATATTAGATATGTCTAATCTAATTTTAAATGTCAATGACACCAAACGACATAAAAGAGATAATTTAAAGTCAACTTACTTATGGCATTGTCGACTTGGCCATATAAATGAGACACGCATCGCTAAACTCCACAAGAGTGACATTTTAGGGTCATTTGATTATGAATCATATGACACATGCGAATCTTGTTTATTAGGCAAGATGACTAAGTTACCCTTCAAGGGAAAGGGTGAGCGGCGATTGGAGTATTAGACCTAATACATTCGGATGTATGCGGTCCGATGTCCATCCATGCGAAGTGGTTGTCGTTACTTCATTACCTTTATCGATGATTATTCACGATATGGGTACTTAGATCTGTTGAGATACAAATCAAGCGTTGAAAGGTTCAAATAATTGAAATGTAGTAGAAAACCGACTTGGTAAAAGTATCAAGGCATTACGATCCGATCGTGGTGGAGAATACTTAGACCAACAGTTTGAGATTATCTCGAGATAATGGGATATTATCTCGATGGACTCCTCCTTACACGCCGCAAAGACAATGGTGTGGTGAAAGGAGAAATCGAACCTTGTTGGACATGGTACGATCAATGATGGGTTTCGCCAAGTTACCAAAATCGTTTTTGGGGTATCTGCTAGAGACAATTTGTTTATTTGTTAAACGAGTTCCCTCTAAGGCAGTTGATGTTACTCCATATGAGATGTGGACTAACGAAAACCTTATCTTTCTCATTTGAAAGTTTGGGGTTGTCACCTTCGTGAAGCGGATTCATCGAGATAAGCTTGAAGCAAAGTCCGACAAGTGTTTGTTTGTAGGATATCCTAAAGAGACCATGTGATATCAATTCTACCTTCTTGAGGAACAAAAGGTGTTTGTTTGAAGCATCGCCGTCTTTAGAGAAAGAGTTTCTTCGCAAGAAGGCAATGGGAGCAAAGTTGAACTTGAAGAAGTTCAAGATGCTCAAACAAGCCTGAGATCAACCGCTCAACTCGAGGCCGCCACTCATTCGGATGAAGTAACATTCAACCTTCGTGACACACGAAGTTCGTGGGTCAAGTAGGATGCGCCTGCTCCCAGAGATATGGATTTCGTAAGTGAGCAGAATGACGTATTGTTCATAGAAGATTATGAGCTCGCTACCTATGAAGAGGTTCGAAAATTTGAGTCGAAAAATGGCTTTGTGCCATGAAAGCGAAATGGATTCCATGTACATAAACCAAGTATGGACTTTGGTTGATGCACTGAAGGATAAAACCTATAGGGTGCAAATGGGTTTTCAAGAAGAAAACCGACAAGGATGGTAATGTGATTACCTACAAAGCAAGGCTTGTGGCCAAAGGATTTCGTCAAAGATAAGGAGTTGACTATGGCGAGACCTTGACCCGTAGCAATGCTCAAATCCATTCGGATACTCCTAGCCATTCTTGCTCATTATGATTATGAGATATGGCAAATGGATGTGAAGACGACTTTCCTAACGGAATCGGCGAGGATGTGTACATGACACAACCAGAGGGCTTCACTTCCAGTGATGACGAAAAGGTATGCAAGCTTCAGAAATTCATCTATGGATTGAAGCAAGCATCCAGGAGTTGGAACATCCATTTTGATGAGTCAATCAAAGAGTTTGGTTTCTCACAAAATCCGGATGAACACTGTGTGTACAAAAAGGTTAATGGGAATGCAATCGTTTTCCTTGTGCTATATGTGGATGACATATTATTACTAGGAAACGATGTCTCATTGATGCAATCAGTTAAAATTTGGTTGTCCAAGCAATTTGCGATGAAAGACCTTGGTGAAGCAACTTATATCCTTGGGATAAAGATCTATAGAGATAGATTAAAGAGGTTGCTTGGTCTTTCATAATCATCATACATAGACAAGATGCTAAAGAGGTTTAGCATGGACCAATCCAAGAGAGGGTTTCTTCCCATTACTCATGGGATAACACTCTCAAAATCTATGTGTCCTAAGACACAAGATGAGAGGATTCGCATGGATCAGATCCCGTATGCGTCTGCAGTAGGATCGATCATGTATGCTATGTTATGTACGAGGCCCGATGTATCGTATGCTCGATCGTCACGGCGCAGATACCAATTGGATCTGGTGAGGGTCATCGGTAGTATCAAGAATATCCTCAAGTCTTTACGAAGGACTAAGGATATTTTCGATATATGGAGATGGAAATCTCAGTGGCGAGCATCTGGATGCGGCCTCAATCGACAAGGATGACTCGGATCCCGTCAGTTATGTTTTCACGCTAAACGGCGGAGCGGTCGATTGGAAGAGTTCCAAACAAGAGACGATCACGATTCGACGATCGAGAGGCAGAGTACATTCTTTGCATCGAGGCGGCGAAAGGAAGTCGCTTGGATCAAGAAGTTTATTTCGAACTTGGTGTGGTTCCTAGCTGTGATGGACCCATGCAGTTGTATTGTGACAACAATGGGGCTATTGCTCAGGCAAAAGAACCGAGGTCTCACCAACGATCTAAACACGTACTCCGCAGATATCATCTGATTCGAGAGATCATTGCTAGAGATGATGTCGCGACCGATAGGATTCCCACAGAGCAGAACATTGTTGATCCGTTGACGAAGCCATTGTCACAGAAGAATTTTGATTCTCATGTACTCGCTTATGGTATTAGATACCAAGGCAATTGACTTTAGGTCAAGTGGGAGATTGATAGAGTAGTGCCCTAAAGGCAATCCCCTTTAGTGCTTTTTGTTCATAGTCATGTACAGACTTTATGAATAAATAAAGAAAGGCATGTTTCATTTATTTGATGTTCTTTATGAATTGATATTAATCTTTAATCAAATTAATGAAGTCCATGATATATGACATAGCATGAAGGAAATTATGATGTGATCATAATCCTGAGATTCCTATCATGTACAATTATGTCAAGATCTAAATTTTTCTAGTCATAGGATTAATGAGACCGGACATCATTAATCCCATGACTAGATATGTCATACTCCTTGATTGGATCAAGCGGTGGATCTCGTAAACCGTAAATATGATATATTTAGAGTTGACATATGGATGCTTACTAGTGGTAGTAAGTTCATTGGATGACTGCCATGAGATCATCACATGGATTTAATGTCGGTGATAATCTCATCATAAGAATGGTGCAAGTATCCTTAGACTTGAGGTACTCGAGGATATCTTGAATCTTGATCCTGCTTTGACTCCATTCCTTGTGGCCTTCGGAGGTTACTCATAGGGTGGTGCTTGGAGTACAGTTTGAGGTATTCAAGGTAGTTGAGTAGCCAATAAAGGATTCATCACTTCGTGAAAATGTAAGAGATACTGCCTCTTGTCGGGATCATTACTTTAAGTCTCGGCGGAGCATGACTATGTCATGAAGAGTGTCTTCATGGACATATAAAGTAATGAGTCCTCGACAGAACCGATTTCACTGGGCTAGACTTTGTCTAGTAAGAGTTGACATATTAGCCATACTCATAACCAAGTGGGGTATAGGATATTGAAAGGACGAATTGCACGAAGAATTGTCATGGAAGGGTTCGTGATCCGGTTTGTGATGAATTCATCAAACCAATTACTTTCCGGTCAATTGGAGGTCATGATGTGTTCTAGATACCGCTCATGACTTGCTCAGATTAATTGTTAATCTAAGTGGCCAACATAACCGGAACCTAAAGGGTCACACGATAAAAGTGTTTGGAGAATCAGTAAAATAGTATTGGACCGAGTTCCAATTATGGAGAGCAATGGATTAAATGGATCCCGATGAGATTGGGATATGTCCGATGAGATCGCGACATCAATATTGCTAAGAAAGGTTTAGGAATGTTTGAGATCGGGGCCGATAGGCCGTAGGACCGACCCCAGTTGACTGGATCTTAGCATTTATATTTTAATTAATTAATTAAGTAAATTAATTAATTAATTATTATATATATGGACATGTGCGTGGAATGAGGAAGAGAGGATAAAACTTTGAAAAGTCAAAGTTTATTTCTTTATTCATTAAGGATCTAATGGCCATTAATCATCCAAATGTCCTCATCTTTAGGTGTCATATTTAATTGTTAAATAAACCTATAAGGAGGCTTCCTTGGATGCATGAAGTACGACGGTTTTTGCTTGGAAGGAAAAAGAGATTGCTTAAGAGTTAAGCTTTGGAAAAACTAGGTTTTCATTTTCTTCATTCTTCCTTAAGGCATAATCGGTTCTCTCTTCTCAACAAGGATACCAACGTCAATCTCAAGCTCTCCGGGACGAGGTAGGGTCTAGCAGCTCTTATTCTCGTTTAGCTATTCCGGGTCAAAGGTGTTTGATCCGGTTAGGTTTTCTGATCTCTGCGTGGATACCTTTAGAGATAGTCTCTATTGGCTATTCAGGTTTGAGTTTTCATACCGACACCGGGATTCTGGGTTTCGGGAAGGTCCCGGGAATAAAAAATTTTTGTTTCCGCTGCTGAAACATGTGATGTTCCTCCCGGGATTTTCCTACACCAAAATGAGAACCCCAACGAGTATCTCCGGGTCTTTTTAGTGTCATTTCTTGATTCAACCCTTGCCCAGTTTCTATCACCCCATGTGAAATTCCTGCGATCACTTTCTCCATTTGTTTTTTTTGAAGCATATCCCTACGCTTACAAGATCCTCCAATAACATTGCACAAACGAGTAATAGTATTGAAAAAGGAACATACATTTAAATGCTTTTTAGCAACAGCAACAAGTGTAAGCTGAAGTTGATGTGCAAAACAATGGATGTAGTAAGCACAAGAATTTTCCTTCAAAATTAAACTTTTAAGACCATGAAATTCACCTCGCATATTACTAGCTCCATCATAGCCTTGACCTCTCAAGCTAGCAATACTCAAGCCATAGTTAGAGAATAATGACTTGATACCTTTTAAAAGTGAAGTTGCACTTGTGTCACGTACATGCACAAGACCAAGAAATCTTTCAATGACACATCCAAAACTATCAACATACCGAATGACGACTCCCATTTGCTCTTTTACTGATACATCTCGACATTCATCAACTAAAATAGAGAACAAATCATCACCCATATCTAAAATAATGGCCTTTGTTGTCTCAAATGCAGCTGCATTAATGATATCCCGTTGAATATCGGGTGATGTAAGTTTGAGATTTTCAGGAGCATTCCCTAAAACAACATTCCTAATTTCTTCATTGTTAGAAGCTATGAATTTTAGTAATTCTAGAAAATTCCCTTGGTTTGTTGAATTCTCAGACTCATCATTCCCTCGAAAAGGCAACCCTTGCATCAAGAGATAACGAAGACACCCTATTGAAGCATTTAGCCTACACTGATATTCAATTTTTTATTTCTCTGATTGCCTTGAAAAAGCTGACTGAATAGATTGGGATTGGTTCATTAAATTTTCACAAGCAATTCGACATTGATTATGATCAGAGTCATGATTTCCTACATGTTCTCTTAATCTTGCTTTCTTTAAGCCAAGCACTAAAACCCTCGGACACAAAATTAGTATGCTTTCTTTCACGATCAATGAAAAAGATAACAATATAAGCGAGATGCAACATCTTTTCAACACTATATTCCAACCAATCCTTGAAATCATCAAACCATGATACAATAAATCTCCGCCACGATCTCCATCCATAGTTTGAGGAAAGTTATAATTTCGAGGTTGACAAAGACCTTTAATAAATAAGCTCTACGACCGATCTCGTTTTTAGGAGGATACTCCATTATATTAGGTCTCAACTCGGATCGGAAGGAGGATTTTCTAAGTCAATCACAAGTTCTTCAATAATAACCTCCTTCGATCTTTGGAGGTGCTTTATTAACATTCGATTTAAATCACACGATGATGATGAAGAGTTGGTCTTAATTTTTAAAATATTTTTCATAATCGCAAAATAAAAAATAGTTAGAACCAATATTTACTTAATTGATAAAATTTTTTCCATTAAACATTAATCAATCCGTAATCACTTTTCTATTTAACAACAAGATGCAATTTTTTCATTAAAAAGTAATCAATCATTGTCCGCATTATCACTTTTGTATTTATCTTACCTTTTCAATCGTCAATCGTCACCCTATGAACCATCCAAGAGTGATTGTCTATAATCCACTGAAGAGCAGATGGGAACTGACGACAACGACTTCTATTAAGATCTTCCAGAAAAGTAACCCTATGATAGGGTTTTAATATATTATATAAATCGTAGATGACGACAACACTGTATAAGGGCAACAAAGAAAATTTAAGGTTTTAATATATATGCTTTTCATTTCATTAGTTTACTAGTTTACGGATACTTAGGTTAGATATATTATATAATATTGTATTATATTATATTATAATATATATATATATATATTAAAAATAAAAAATTATTTTATTTTTTAAAAACTTGGGGGGCCCAGTGGTGTCTCCGTCCTTGCGCCCACCCCAAACCGCCAAACTTTAGGGTTTTTTTTTTTAATACATTAGATACTCCGGATTAGCTGGATTAATTCTAAATTCCTAAAGTCCCACCTTAAATTTTAGAGGAGTTAAATCTAAAATCTCAAGATCCTTTAGATTTTTACGTAACTTGTATATTTCTGTGCATAAAGAGTCTTCACATACTTGATTGTTCAACTGATAATTAATCGTTGGTTTCTCTACTCAGCATAAGGTTCCCATCGGCCTCCAAGTTTCCTAGTAGTTCCAACTCTCACACTGTCGCGAGAAACAAGGCGTCCGTAATTGATTCGATTAAGAAACATTATCCAAAAAGCTAGAGAATTATTAATAGGAGCATTTTCTATCTCTCGTCTTTTGAAGTAACTCAAACTCAAGACTTAAAAAAAAAATGAATCTTAAGTGAGGAGTTAAAATCATTTAAGCCACTCATTTATTTTGGAGACAAGCGAAAGCAGAAAGAGATCATAGGATAGAAAATGTGAGCAAAGGGTAGCATTAAGGAGCTGGCATTTGTTAAGGAGTATCAGAGGGTCCAAAGCTAGGCCACCGGAATCACGTGAGCCGGTGAGGAGGAATCAGTGGTCCATGGAAATTTTGATCTCCTTATCTGACCATGAGAAATCACGTGGGTTGACAACCAGAGGAATGATTACCGGATCAGCAATATTTCTTGTATTTTAACTCGGATCTTGTCTGATACTCGGTTAAATTTGGATCGTTCGAGTTGGATTCGATGGAGAGGGTCGAGTTTTGGGATCCACCTTGTTTTGACTCTATGGACGAGCGTGAAAAACACATCAGAAAGAAACAAGGCAGGGTTGAAAAAGTTGAAGAAAGGTGAATAAGGTAATACGGGAACGTAGTAAGAGTATAAGTAGATTAGAAAAGGTCCATTGTCTTACATGTAGATTGGAATCTTCTGCTTTATCTTTAGTCTTCCTCTGAACAGTATAGTTAGAAAAGAGTTTGTCTTGCGCGAGATGGGGAATCTCTCCTACGTTTTTGGTTGAATGTCTTTCCACTGACCAATCAACTGTGAAACTTAACTCTGTTTGGAAAGGCTTATCAGAGTTTTTTTTGAGACGATAATTTTTAAGAAATATTTTTTAGCTATTATTTAAAAGATAATTTTTTTTCATGGTAGAGTTTTTTTTAGACGATAATTTTTAAGAAATATTTTTTAGCTGTTATTTAAAAGAGATTTTTTAATCGTCTCAAAAAACTCTACCATAATAAGCCTTTCCAAATAGAGTTAAGTTTCACAATTGATTTTTTCGTAAAACAGAACTATTGACAATATAAAAATAAAAATATTTTTAATTTTAATTATATTTTATTTTATAATAAAATTATGTATACATATAAATATTATTTAAAGTATATTAAATAATATAAAAACACAATATATTAATTATTATATATTTTAAACCGTATGAAACATTAATGAAATATATCTAATCAAATTTTTATATGAATTATAATATACTTAAAATTAATATAAAAATAAATATTAAAATATATAAAAGTCAAATTTAATTTTCAAAATTAAAATGAAAATAAATTTTGGGTATTATTGAAATTATGTATAAAACATAAGGACAAAAGAGACTAAAATAAATTCATTAATTGATCTAAAATGCACTAAAAACTACTTTTAAAATGCTTAAAATTTAAGCTTCTTAAAAATTGTATTTTAACTGTGAAAAAATTATATCTCTTAAAAATTTTACTTATTTATTTTATAATTAAACACTCGTTAAAAAAACTTTTGTACAAAAAATTATTAATCCCTCTCCAAAATCACAACTAAATAGACAATTAAGATTCTTCTTAATCGGCCTTCACGTTAAAGTCAAACTACAGTATAAAATAGAGCGTGCTCTTGGAATTCCCATTCATGCCCAAGCTTGTCCTTTTAACGTGTAACGATGTTTTTGTTTGTTTTACTTGAAAGGGATTCTATTCAGATTTATTCAACTTTAGATTAGGTTTGATTTAAGATTGGATTTAGAGCGTCGGTCCAAAATCCGATTCGAAAGATTCGCTGATCAAAATCCAAAATCTGCATAAGTTGAGTTCTAACTACACATCTCAATTTCGGGTCATATTCAATTATATTTATTGTCATCTATTAAACAGATTAAATTTCAAATATGTACCCTTACGAAACATATATGCTTGAATTTAAATATTAAATTTGATGCATTGTGAGTTAAGTTTTAGACATTACATGGTTTGGCACATTGCATTATTGGCTTAGAGATCGCAGGCAGCTCACATGGTAGGGCATTATTGCTCCTTGAATTAAATTATATGCTACAACACAATGGTAGGGCATAATGATTAAAAAAACAGAATTAGGATGACAATGACTGCCTTATGTCAATTTTAAAAATAAAAATTATTTTAATTAGATTAAGTTGAAGATACTAATTTCAGACTTATCTTATACTCAATTATTCGAAATAAAACTATGTTATTTTACTTATAATAATTAGGCCTCTAATCAATATAAGCTTAGTCTTTCCTATAAGCCGACTTATTAAAAAAACTAAATTTGTATGCTTTTATTTTAATAGGAAACAATAATGGTTAAATTGAATATTAATATTTATAGACTGCTTTTCTTCCACTGCAACATTTTAAAAAATACAAATAAAAGCATTCCTGTTATTTTAATAATATATATTTAACCAATATATCCCATTATATATTTTCTGTAACATATTACAAGTGGAAAAGTGTACAAGTCTTTTTGGTGTTTAGTGCCATTGCACTTCAAAATTTGAAACACCGCTTTGGATGCATAGTTCAATTAATCATCTCTCCCACTTTCTATGTATAAAAGTTACAGTCCAAGGCTTAGGCCTGTAAAAATCTCCATAATAGATTTCATAGCTTCATCCTCTCTCTAAATCCACAAAAAATGCCACCCACCGATATAGATTTCGATCTCAGCAGGGTAATGATTTTCACCTTCTACATTTATCATCACCTTCTCCATCTCTATGTTCTTACATGGCTAACTCCTGTTTTTCTCTTTCTCAGCCGTCTCCGACCTCAGCCTTGTCAATGGGGTCAGTCTTCGTTCACTTGGTTTTCGTCTTCTTTATCGATGTGGGTCAAGTTCGGTTTATTGTTTGTTTGTAATGTTTTAGGGTTTCTTTGGTTAATGGGGTTTGCAGGGACTATGCATTTGCTGATGCTGATAACTTGGAACACTGTGCCAAGTACTTGAACCAGACCCTTGTTACCTTTGGATTTCCTGCTTCGCTCGATCTTTTCGCCAATGATCCGGTGCCTATTACGCCTATACATTCCCTCTCTTTTTTTAGTGTATCTCTTTTTGGTTGTTCTTCTTTGGACGGGATTAGTTTTGTTTTGATGGTTTTCGAATTCTTTGTGGGTTAGGTCTCGATTGCGCGCACCTGCAACTGCATTTACTCTTTGCTTCAACAGAGGCAACGGGACGTCGAATTCAGGGAGTCTGCTAACGAACAGAGGCAGAGGTGTCTGGCCTTTAAATGTTACTTGCATTTTGTTGTTCTTGTTTATATGCGCAATGTATTTCTTTTGGTCCCATTAGTTACTCATTCTGGGCAGTTATCTGTTGTAATTTTTCACTCAAGGAAGTATTTTTTATTTTTTCTTTAGTTTAAGAATTTCATTTGTCTTGGATGATAGCTTATGTATTGTTGTTTTTCAGACTACTATCTGATATATCAAGATTGGAAGCAAAGGTTGAGAGGCTCGAGTCGCAGATACAAGCCAAGGACAGGGAGATAGCGACAATTACCCGAACAGTGAGTAACCTTGGGCTTGCTATGTGACATTGTGTTATCTAGAATGCTTGATTGGTTTTTCATACTCACTAAATGCTGTTGTGTGATTAGGAAGCCAAAGCTACTGCAGCTTTTAAGGCTCAAATTGAAAAGCTTCAACAGGAACGAGATGAATTTCAAAGGATGGTTCTCGGTAATCAGGTTAGGGACAGTTGGCCTGTTTTTTTTTTTTTTCAGAGTTTATTTTGCCTATTCTTTTGATGGGTTCCAGAGGAATGCATATCCTGATTAGTACTGATATGGCATATGCTATGCTGCTACAGCAAGTGAGAACCCAACAAATACATGAGATGAAGAAGAAAGAAAAGGAGTACATAAAATTGCAGGTCCGGTCATCTTTCCTTGTGTCTTAATCCCGTGGAGTAAATTGATTTGTGATCCATTTTCTCAATTAGGACTACTTTCTGACAATATTGAAATGACAGACAACATAGCAGATGATCTGGCATTCATGTTTTTCAATTCGCAGGAACGACTAAATCAAGTTTTAATGGAGAAGAAGAAGGAAACAAGGTCTGGGATGGAGATAATGAATTTGCTTCAGGTGCTAATCTCGCATCTAGCAGTGTACTTTTAGCCGTCATTTTGTGGTGAAGATACCAATAATGTTTTTTTTTTTGTCTATAAACAGAAAGAAGGGCGGCAGCGTGGTACATGGAATGGAAAGAAGGCTGATAATGATTTCTACAAGAAAATCGTATGTTTTTGGATTTTATATGAATTATGTATCGGAACTTGTAAGCTCTGTTTGACATATGCCTGTGCAGGTGGATGCTTACGAGGCTAAAAATCAAGAACTGATGGCAGAAAATGGTGATTTAAGGGCATTATTACGGTCAATGCAGGTATGTGGCTGCATTGTTGGTGTCTTGACAGCTGTTTATGTTGGTTTATCTACTTTTACATTATATTGCAATGGTTGCTGAAGGTTGATATGCGTGATTTCCTAAATGCTCCAAATGGTTCATCAAAGCAATCTTTGGTTGTTAATGAAAGACCTGAATCTGACCACTCGCAGTCACCATTTGGTGGGAAAACGGTATGAGAACTCCTTAAATGGATTCTTTTATTTCTAATCGCAATGGTTCATCTGCAATCATTAAAATTTCATCATCTGCAGGATGTTTTTGACCTGCCTTTCCACATGGCTAGAGATCAAATTGAAGAAAGTCTTAGAACCAAAATGACTTCCATAAAGGTATTCTGTTTTTCATCTTCTCTTTCATTATCTTTTGGCATTAATTATCAGATTAAGATCTTGTGCATCAATATTTTAAACTTGAAGGAGCGTATGAGTCAATTACAAGATGCACAGAAAGGATCAGAAGTTACGTCAGAGGCAACTGAAAGGGAGCTTGAACTTGAAGCTCAACTTGTTGAGGCAAGGAGCATCATTCAGGAGCAGGTATTGCCTGTAACAATTTTCAGATATGGTAGATATAACTATGTGCTTGTATTGTAAGGGGCTCATGAATCGTTCTTCCTTTATTTTGTTTGCATTCTTTGGAGCATGAAATGTCTTTTTCGTTGCAGGCTTCCATAATGTCTAAACATCTTGCTAAGTCTGAGCGGCCTAGGTAACCAACATTTTCATTTCCTTTGATGGAGGAACTTCTAGATTGAATGGTGGTTAATTGATGGCATAAAGTGCTGAATAGTCATTTTAAATTTTGACAGGGATTCACTGATTTCCTCTCCTACTGAGGTGTAAAATGGTATGCTGTCTCAAAATTACTTGTCTGCAGAATGGTGCGCTTGATTTTTTCTGCTTAGGGTTAAAATTCACCCATGTACAATTTGGTGTTAGAAAACTCCATTTGGAAATCAAAACATGGTTAATAAAATTGCATTTTCTCTTTTCAATTTAAAAAGTCAAATGACTTGTTATCTCCATGCTCCATCAAGGAATCGGGATTACAACTAATATTCAAGTTCTTGGACTTTGTAAGCCTTATCCCTGTTTTATGATAAAATAGGGTTTCTTTTAATTGTTAAATGGATTTTCAGATTGTTTAGGATTGACAACGGTTTCGGGCTGTCACCAAAACGATGTTGTTTTGATCAGCGATGTCAGAACGACACCGTTTTGGCTTTTAAGCTTTTAAACCTACAAACCAAACAATCTTGTTTGGTGGCAGGGTTTGGGCGAGCCCACTGAAGCTTGGTCAATCTTGATCTGACTCATTGACTTCAAGTCCGGTTGGGTCAAAAATGGGAAGCTTGAAAAGTGCCAACCCTAAGATTGTTTATATTCTGATTTTATTCAAAGATGGAGTTTCTACTAGTCTACACAAGTCTAATTATGAGATTTAGATCCCTTTCTGTTCTCAGCCATATATCTTCCCTCGGTATGGTTCCATGCTTTAGTTTAATTGCTATGCATAGTGAGTTGATGTTGTGCATGGGTCATATGGTTTTTGTCGTATGCATACATTATCCTGCCATTATAACTTATACCTCAAATAGAAAAATTGAGATAATTAGCTTATTCGGTTCTAGTAGCCAGTTCTAGATTTATGCTCTATCTGCTGCAATCACTGACCTATAATTTACAGAACCAAGTTTCATACTCTTTGTGATGTTTATACCGAACTGCTCATGATTTACAGGGCATGTGGAACTAATCAGTTCACCGACAATATCTAACTTCTTCTTGTAAGATCGATCCATCATCCATGTAGCTGTTTTACCAAGTAGGTTATAGCATCTGTGCTAAGAACGGATGGAATTTTTCCAATGTAGATAGGGCGGACCTGTCTTGTACAACCTGAGTGATAGGGCTACAAGAAGATGAATACCTCTAGTATGATCTCTTCAGTTTGTACTTAAACCTCAAAAGCTTACTTCAGTTATAAGCTGTAGCATTTGTGTATATTTTGTGGTGATACTACTAGTAACAATGGAGCCTAGTCAATTTCCTTAATCTAAACAGATTATGTTATTATGAGGACGTCCCTGACAATTCTTATCCAAATGGGTTCACTCATGTCTTTTACTCTATTTATAGCAAAGAAAGGAGAGGGAAAAAAATTGAATCTCAAATTTCCGATTAGGTATAACTATATGAGAAGGCGGAAAAGCCCCAAAAGTCAACTGAACATATGGTTAATTAGTTCATAAACTGATGATTAAACCAATTCTAAGGTAAAACCTAAACCAGTTTTTATTTTTTCTCCTTGTTTAAGAGAAATAGGGAGTGTGATTAAGGGTTAGTTAATTGCAGATGCAACCAAATCAAAACAGCAGGATCATGCACCCGTAGATTCCATCATTCACCTAAGAATCTAGAGAAACATGTGTTCAGTTCTTCAGAGAGATGTCAACTTGAGACGGGTTATTTCAAGGTAGGATGCTCTTCCCGTGTATTTTACGAGAACAGATCACCTGTCTAGTTTTTTTTCTGTCTTACTCTGTTCAAGAGTAAGACTACGTCGTTTTTGCACAATATTTTCAAACCACGCGTACACAGAGACAGATGAAGGACAAGAGTAAAAGGCTTGCATTAGGTAACAACTGACACAAAGAAAAGTCATGTTTAAACCTTAATATTTATCTACTTTTGGAGAGAGTAAGCAAATGATTATTATTAAAACATATTTATTATAATTTATAGACATTATTAAATTTGTTGTTGATATTAAGTGTTTATTTATTTATTTAGTATTAATTATTAATAATTATTAAATATTAATAAATTAGATTTCCATTATTATAATAACCGTTAAAGATTATTATTAAATTACTTATTGTTTTAATAATTTTATTAATCTTTTGGTTATATTTATTATTACAATTATTATTATTATTAGTATTAGTATTATAATATTAGTTATGCTGATAAAATTATGCATAATAATAATTATTATTATTATTATTATTATTTATAATATAATTTCTGTTAATATATTATAAAATTATCTTCAAAATATATATAATTCAATTTATATTTGATTTAATAATTTAAAATACTTTTAAAAATATTAAGTTTTAGATAAAAAAAGTTAATTTTCAAAATGTTTTATTTTATTTTATTAATAATTTAAAATTTTAAATTAAATAAAATGAAACATTTTAAAATTAACTTCAATTTATATTTGATCTAATAGCTAAAATAATTTAAATAAATATTAAGTTTTAGATAAAACCTTAATGTTTACAATGTTTCATTTTATTTAATTAATAATTTATTTATAAATATTATATAAGAGATAAAAATAAATTTAATTAATAAAATTATTTTAATATTTTAATTTATTTTAATGTATTTTTATAATATATAAATTAATTAAACAATTTTAATAAATTATCAATTTTTAGATTTAAATTTTTATTTAAAAATTAAAATTAAAATAATAGAAAATAAAATCAAAATATATGTCATTGTAACTTAATAGTCACTTTGATGACACAAATAAACTCAATTTTAATTTTAATTTTAACCTTAAAATTTTATTTAAAAGATTAAAATTAAAATAATAAGAAAAACAAAATCAAAATATATCATGCAAATCAATTTTAATTTTATCTTATTTATTTAAAAATTAAAATATGTGTGACACAAATTAAAACGATTTTTGATTGTACTAAATAAGATTTATAATTATAAGTATATATACTAAAGTCTAAAATAATATTATTATCCAAAATTATTTATTTATTAGTATATAATTTTTATTTATTATTATCCAAAATTATTATTACAATCTATTCAAATTTATTATTATTATGTATAATTATAATTATAATTATAATATGTATTTATTAATAATAAATTAAAACTAAATGGCCTTTGCAAATGATTAATTTAACTATTTAAAATAGGTTTTAATTATTAATATAATACTTGCTATTATTCTTATTATTAATAAATTATTTATTTATTAATAATATTGGGTTTAATTTTAAAATATTTTTATGGATTTATAATAATAATAATAATAATAATGATGATGATAATAATAATAGTTATAATTGTATTAATTTTAAGATTATTCTAATAGTTTATTAAATAATATTATTTAATGATTTATAATATTATTTATTATTTAAATAAATAATATATATTATAATAAATTATTATAATAATAAACTGAAGCCTCGCGAGGGCGAGAGCCATTAAATGGTCAAATCGCCAGTCGGCCCCTCTACCATATAGCTGAGGCGAGGCTCGCTTCTGCGATTTGGCCATTAAATATTCTGAATGGCCATATAGCCAGGGCGAGGGGCTATTAAATGGCCATTTACTTAATATAATAAATATATATTATTTATTTAAATATTAGATAATATTTGAAAATATTATAAATTATTTAATAACATTATTTAATAAGCTATTAGAATAATCATAAAATTATTACAATTACAACTATTATTATTATTATTAATCCATAAATAAAATATTTATAAATTAAACTCGATATTATTAATAAATAAATAAATTATTAATAAAAAAATAAGAGCAAGTAGTGAATTAATAATAAAAGCTCATTTTAAATAGTTAAATTAATCAATTGTAAATGGCCATTTAGTTTTTTTATTAATAAATACATATTATATAATAATTACAATTTTAATTATTTTCCGACTTTAGTATATATACTTATAATTATAAATCTTATTTAGTACAATCAAAATCGTTTTAATTTGTGTCACACACATATTTTAATTTTTAAATAAATAAGATAAAATTAAAATTGATTTGCATGACATATTTTGATTTTGTTTTTCTTATTATTTTAATTTTAATCTTTTAAATAAAATTTTAAGACTAAAATTAAAATTAAAATTGAGTTTAATTGTGTTACAAAGTGACTATTAAGTTACACCGTGACACATATTTTGATTTTATTTTTCTATTATTTTAATTTTAATTTTTAAATAAAATTTAAATCTAAAAATTTGATAATTTATTAAAATTGTTTAATTAATTTAAAATAAAATATTTTAATTAAAATATATAATAGATAACAAATAAATTTAATTAAAAAATAAGCAAGCTCATGAGGCGAGCTTGCTTTTTTATTTTTATTAATTAAATTTATTTTTTATCTCTTATATAATATTTATAAATAAATTATTAATTAAATAAAATGAAACATTGTAAACATTAACGCTTTTATCTAAAACTTAATATTTATTTAAATTATTTTAGGTATTAGATCAAATATAAATTGAAGTTAATTTTAAAATGTTTCATTTTATTTAATTTATAATTTATAATTTATTAATAAAATAAAATAAAACATTTTGAAAATTAACTTTTTTTATCTAAAACTTAATATTTTAAAAGTATTTTAAATTATTAAATCAAATATAAATTGAATTTTATATATTTTAAAGATAATTTTATAATATATGAACAGAAATTATATTATAAATAATAATAATAATTATTATTATTATGCATAATTTTATCAGCATAACTAATATTATAATACTAATACTAATAATAATAATAATTGTAATAATAAATATAACCAAAAGATTAATAAAATTATTAAAACAATAAGTAATTTAATAATAATCTTTAATAGTTATTATAATAATGAAAATCTAATTTATTAATATTTAATAATTATTAATAATTAATACTAAATAAATAAATAAACACTTAATATCAAAAACAAATTTAATAATGTCTATGAATTATAATAAATATGTTTTAATAATAATCCTTTGCTTACTCTCTTTAGAAGTAGATAAATATCAAGGTTTAAACATGACTTTTCTTTGTGTCAAGCCAAGCTGCCTAACGGCAAGCCTTTTTACTCTTGTCCTTAATTTGTCTTTGTGTACGCGTGGTTTGAAATTATCAGACAAAACGACGTAGCCTTTATTCTTGACAGTAGAGAGCAGTAAAAATTGACAAAAGTGATCTGTTCTCGTATTTTACTGCCGGAGCAGTGAAGGTGTTCCATTCAAGTGGTGCATGCAACCGGAAACACCCAAAGATCCGCAGAAAAAGCCTTCATTCCCCCTCTTAGCCCACTTCTGACGGTCCTCAGCTTAGGGCTGACAAAGCAACATTATCATTGAAGAATCGCAAGACTCAAGTTCTGTGAACAAATCAAGAAAATTCATTCAAGCAAGAAAGCTCAGGGTAGGTCTCCACGTAGTAATATGGTCGCATATGAAACAAGCAGTCCGGATAAGTTTAACGTCTCCGACGGTGACTTTGTGGCGTTGCCACCTAATTCAGTTTCTTCATGTTCGTCACCACTGTCGCTTCCGAATAGGCATTCAGGCGGGGCCGATGGTTCTGCTCCATGGAGTGTTTTTCTTGTTCCTGTTAGAAGCCCTTTTCTTCGTTTTGATTTCTTCATCTTTGTATAAATCAGAAAATTTTGTGTGAACTTCTGCAACTGTTTCTTCAACCTATACCCGAGCAGCATGCCTGACATAATTAACTGCGTTCTTCGTACCTTTAAAGAATCATGAGACGCAGCTTTTGCCGATTGGAGTGAAGACAGCTAAATTCCTTCCAATTTGATTGACCCCGTTACGAGAATGAATTATAACGTCGGTCATTACTTGCCGACGATTGCGCCAACTTCTAGCAACTCTTCCGGTATTCATGGAGTCATACAGCCAATGTCTTTCAGTTCTCCACTGGGTAGCAAGCATTTTGCGACGAAGAAGTTTAAACAAATGAAAGCAATCAAGAACATACGGTTCAGAGTGCCACCAGCCGTCCAAAACTTGAGCATGCGTTTGCCAAAAGTTACTCCCATGGCCATGATAAAATTAGTGTAAAACTCAACACTAAAGAAACACATGCCATGTGTTATGCGTGTACTGCCGTGTGTGTTAATTAATTGTTATTCATTCTTGTTCCTTAATTAATTGTTAGTGGGTAGTTTAATCAAGTTAGTGGATAGTTTAAATCAAATTAGTGGGTAGTTTAATTAAGTTAGTAGGTAGTTTATTTCCTTCTTTCATGTTGTTAATAGGATTGTTTTCCTAATTTTTCTCATTCCATGTTCATGTAAAGCTATTATAAATAGCTGTTAATTATTCAGTAAAAGTTGCAATCTTCAAGTTAATTTCTCTGTGTATTTTATTTCTTTCATTATCTTTTCCTATCTTCCAATTTTGTTATATGGTATCGAGCCGTTTCATAACTCGGTATTATTCGATTTTCTCTGTGAGGATTTGAGTGAGGAAGAAAGGTTCAGTTGTTTCAATGGAGGTCTCAAATGGAGGAAATAATTTAAATGGGATGGAGAAGCTTGTAAGCAACAATTACAAGTATTGGAGATTGTGTATGGAGGCATACCTCCAAGGTCAGGATTTGTGGGATTTGGTTATTGGTTCAGAAGCAACGGTTCTTGCAGATGTTCCAGAGAATGCAAAAACACGTAGGAAGTGGAAGATCAAATGTGGGAAGGCTCTCTTTGCTTTGAGGACATCAATAAGTAAAGAACTCATTGACCATGTACGGGATCTTAACACTCCAAAGGAAGTTTGGGAGACGCTCGAAAGGTTGTTTACCAAGAAGAACACAGCAAGGTTGCAATTTCTGGAGAATGAGCTGGCCATGGTGAAACAGGGAGGTATGTCTATTTCCGAATATTTTTTGAAAATTAAAAATATTTGTGCTGAGATTTCAGAAATAGACACGGATGAGAAAATTAGTGAATCGCGTTTGCGTCGGTATCTTGTTCGTGGATTGAAGAAGGAGTACAATCCTTTTGTCACTTCTATTCAAGGATGGGCAAAAGAACCTTCTGTAGAAGAATTAGAGAATCTACTCTCTAATCAGGAAGCTCTGGTAAAGCAGTACAAGAATTCTGATTCTGACGCTGTTCTATTTTCGAATGGAAAGAAAAATAAATCCAAGCAGAAAAACAAAGAAGAAGAATCAACTGGAGAGAAAGGTAATAGTTCACAAAAGAAAGCTATTAAATGTTACAGGTGTGACAAATTTGGGCACATCAGGAGGAATTGTCGTGTGAAGCTTGACAAAGCAAATACGGCATGCATAAATGATGAGGAGCCTAATTGGGAGCAGTACTTTACCGTTGAAGCTGTCGTAAACTATGCTAGCGACATCAGAAAGGAGGAGTGGATTGTAGATTCTGGATGTTCACACCATGTAACCGGAGATGATTCTTTGTTTTCTGAGGTACGGGATCATAATGGAGATCGAGTCATCATTACTGCGGATAATTCAACTTATCCAGTAGTAAAAGAGGGTGATGTGATTATTGAAACTGGTGATAATGCAACCAAAAGCTTAAAGTTGGATGACGTATACCATGTGCCAGGTTTGACTAAAAATCTAGTTTCAGTTCATCAAATTACTAATTCTGGAAAATATGTTTTGTTTAGTCCTAATGATGTAAAGGTATTGGAGAATGTGGAAAATTTTTCTGCTGATGTTCTTCTTACTGGCAAGAAGAAAGGATCTTTGTATGTTTTATCAGCAGGAGAAGCTTATGTGAAGAAAACTAGTCAGACTGATAGTCCTGCAATTTGGCATGCTCGTTTAGGACACGTGGGCTACCAAATGTTGCAGCAGATTTCTTCCAAAAACTTGGTGGATGGCATTCCAACATTGAAGAATGTTCGGAAGATGTGATTTGTCAAGGCATCAATTTGGCAAATCACACCGCCTTCCGCTTAAAATGTCATCAAACCGAGATCCACACCTCTTGAGTTGGTGCATCTGATTTAATGGGACCAACAAAGACACCGAGCTATAGTGGACATCGATATGCCATGGTATTTGTGGATGATCACTCTAGGTTCACTGGGTGAAATTTTGAAGGAGAAAGCGAGGCTTTGATCAAGTTTATGGAGTTCAAAGATGCTGTTGAAAAGGAGCTTGGGAAGAACATAAAGTGTCTTCGCAGTGACAATGGTGGTGAGTTCATGTCGATGAATTCTTTAAATTTTGTGATGACCACAAAGATTGCTCGCCAGATAACTTGTCCAAATACCCCACAACAAAATGGAGTTGTGGAAAGGAAGCTCGCTTACTTGGCTTCAATGTGTCTTTCATGGGTGCATGACAAAATCTTCCTCGGAGCTTTGGGCAGAAGCTACACAATGTGCTTGCTATGTTAGCAATAGGTTGCCTCCTTGGCCAGCTACACAAAAATGTTCTTTTGAACTGTTGTACGGTAATAAGCCTAATGTGAGTCATTTAAGGATTTTTGGATCTATTTGTTATGTTCATATTCCTAAAATTAATAGGACCAAACTTGACCCAAAAGCAAAGAAGTGTATTTTTGTTGGATATGACTCACATAGGAAAGGATGGAGGTGCATGGATCCAGAGACAAAGAAGTATACTACTTCTAGAGATGTGGTGTTTGATGAGGTATCCTCTTTATTTTCTGCTCAAAAGTTTGTGGTCCTTGGTGATGATCAAGGAAACTTGGAATCTTTATTTCCTGAAATGCAAGCACCAAATATTGAGGAAGAGGAGGACGTTTCTCCAGTTCAAAATGTTGAAAGGAGAGATGTTGATGAGCAACATGAAGTAAGAAGGTCAACAAGGGAGAAAAGGCAACCAGACTACCTTAAAGACTATGAGGTAGCACTCAACAATTGTACTGTGACTTCTTGTTTCTTTACAGGAGCATTTGTTGCAGAAGAACCAGGAAGTTATGAGGAAGCTAGGGGTTGTCCAGATTGGGAGAAAGCCATGCAAGAGGAAATTGATGCTTTAAATAAGAATGAGACATGGGATTTGGTACCTAGGCCAGAAAAATGCAAGCCAGTGACATGCAAGTGGATATTTCGTTTGAAGAAAAAGGTTGATGGCACCATTGATAGGTTCAAAGCTCGCTTGGTAGCCCGTGGTTTTTCTCAATCTTATGGTTTGGATTATGAAGAGACATTCAGCCCGGTAGCTAAAATGGTCACTGTAAGAACTCTCATCTCTCTTGCGGCTTTTAGAAGTTGGAGATTGTGGCAGCTAGATGTTAAAAATGCTTTCTTATATGGAGAGTTGGATCGTGAGGTGTTTATGGAGCAACCTCATGGTTTTGTTTCTAAGCAATTTCCGAGTCATGTTTGCCGGTTGAAGAAAGCATTGTATGGTTTGAAGCAAGCACCTCGGGCTTGGTATGGCAAGGTAGCATCATACCTTAACTTTTGTGGTTTTAGAATTTCTGATCCGGGTTCTAGTTTGTTTATTAAATTAGAGTCAAGTGTGCATCTCTTGGTATTATTATATGTTGATGATATGATAATAACTGGAGATAATGAGTTAGAAATTTCTATTTTGATGAGTGACTTGGCTGTCCGTTTTGAGATGAAAAATCTGGGGGAAATTGGATGTTTTCTTGGTTTGGAAATTGAAAAGACAGGTCTAGGCTATTTCGTTTCTCAAAGAGGTTATGCAAGGAGCCTTCTGGATCGTTTTAGCATGGGGGAGTCAAAGGAGAAAGCTACTCCAACGGAACCACATCTTAAACTGAAGAAAGATGAAGGAAAATTGTTGAAGAATGCTAGGAAGTTTCGGCAACTTGTTGGTAGTCTAATTTATTTAACTATCACAAGACCTGAAATTTCATATTCGTTGAGTTGTCTCACGCTTTATGCAGGAACCTAGGATTCCCCATCTTGATGCTGCTAAGAGGATTTTACGTTATGTAAAAGGAACTCTTAGCTATGGACTTTGGTATAAAAGATGTGATAATTTCTTCTTGAGTGGATTTACTGATGCAGATTGGGCAGGAGATACTAATGATCGCCATTCAACTACGGGATATTGTTTGATCTGAGTTCAGAATGGTTTCTTGGTGCGATGAAGCAAAACATCATTGCTTTATCAAGTCTGAGAGGCGAATATGTAGTCGCAACTATGGCTACACAAGAATGTATTTGGTGAAAAGGTTGATTGGAGATATGGTGTCCGAGACCAATATCTTGTGCAAATCAAATGTGATAATGAGAGTACCATCAAGCTTGCATCAAATCCTATCTTTCATGCCCGAACAAAGCATATTGAGGTTCGTCATCATTTTGTTCGTGAGAAGGTGTTGAGTGAAGAAATTGAGTTGGGAACGTTCGTACCAATGATCAAGTAGCCGATATTTTTACCAAGGCTTTGGTGAAACCAAAGTTCCAATATTTCAGAAAGGCTCTTGGGGTTGTTGATGTTGAGTTTGCACTAAGGGGGAGTGATAAAATTAGTGTAAAACTCAACACTGAAGAAACACATGCCATGTGTTATCGTGCCTCGCCATGTGTGTTAATTAATTGTTATTCATTCTTGTTCCTTAATTAATTGTTAGTGGGTAGTTTAATCAAGTTAGTGGATAGTTTAAATCAAATTAGTGGGTAGTTTAATTAAGTTAGTGGGTAGTTTATTTCCTTCTTTCATGTTATTAATGGGATTGTTTTCCTAATTTTTCTCATTCCATGTTCATGTAAAGCTATTATAAATAGCTGTTGATTATTCAGTAAAAGTTGCAATCTTCAAGTTAATTTCTCTGTGTATTTTATTTCTTTCATTATCTTTTCCTATCTTCCAATTTTTGTTATAGCCAGCCTCTTTAACAAAACGAAGGAATAGAAGAAGAGCATTCAAGCTGGCAAGAAAGAGAAGGCAAATGCTCCTGTGGTCAATAATGAGGAGATTGGTGTTCATCCTGAAAATGGAGGAACAGATGGTTTTGATCATTTATCTGAATCATATACGTATTGTTTCCTACCTCCATCTTCGTCTTCCTTTGTTCGTGATATCAATGTCTCCTACCTCCATCTTCGTCAAGACTGCCAAAGGCACTCGTCATTAGTACTTCTAGGTATGATCTGATGGTTCAGTGTATCAATTAAGAAAGAACTGAAATATTGATCAAACTCAAATGCAAGGTAACCGAGTGACGTTTCACAATCCAAGATTTTCATTTACTCAATATTGTTACGTAACAAGTTGTCTCGTTCTTGTTCCTAAGCTTTGTTATTTGATTAATTATAATTTTATGAATAATTAATAATATATATTTTAATTAACAACAAAATAGATTATGAAAAGAAAATAAAAATAATTTGTATAATAGTCATAAATTATGAAATTTTAAGCAACTATAATTAAAATAAAAATAAAATTCAATCAAGCATATATTTTACTAAATAGAGTTCGTACTTTTGGAAGTATCAGTGTATTTAATTTTACTTATCACTAGCAACTAATAATAAGTCAAATTATAAAATAAGAATTGTGAAAATAAAAAATAAAAATTCAATCAAACCTATATTTTACCAATTGTTTACGTTAAGACAATCGGAATTCAGAGCACGCTAGAAGTCGGAAGAGAATCTTTGTAAAATCTATGTACTACTGTATTTTATTATTTGGTGCTTCATTTTTAAATTTTTACATCCTTATCAATAATGCTACGAATGCCGAATTAGTATCGAATTGGATTCATGTACGATGTTATATTGGTAATAATTTTTAAATTTATAAAATAATTTCTGAATTTTTAAAATTACAAAATTATCAATTGTTATGTTGCAGAGTTATATCGTATATTTTAACCTTTTTAAAAATCATAATAATAAATAATAATTACAATTTTAATTTAATTGATAAAATTAATTTAATAATTATTATTAAGTATAATTAAATTTAAAATATATTTTAAAATACATAAAATTTAAATAAATTTTGATTTAATAATTTAAAATATATAAAAATAAATATTAATTTATAAATAACAAATTTTAAAATATTTATTTTAAAATAAAACATTTTATTAATACTTTATTAATAAATATTATATAAAATTTAAAATAAATTTAAATAAAATAATTTATTTTAATTTTTATTTTATTTATAACTATTATTAGTAACAAAATATTTATTTTATTTAAAAATAAAATTTATAATAATTATAAAAGTTGAAATAACTAATTGAAAATTTTTTGAAAAAGAGGACAGATGGTTTACTTTTTTAAAATTTTACAAAAAGTTCACTTATTTTTTTAAATTTTTTGTACTATCAGAAATCTGTTGGCACTGATTGACACTTAAATTTAATATAATCGACCATTAGTTTCGTATCAATTTTAGTTTAATACGGTGCATACCAATCGTTACGAAAATAGTATCCAAAATGTTGGTTATCAAACCGGTCCGCGCAGTTCATAGTAATTGCAATTCAAGGGATAATCTAAACAAATTTATGAAGTCACATGTTTTCTCAATCTCACCGCCCCAACCCCCGTCCATCTGCCTCGTGAAACGTGTGCCAAGATGTTCATGCACTTAAGTAGGCACGCGCTACGGCACGTGCTGTAGTCTCGTATCTTTGACCAAACCGAACCGAACCGAACCGAACTATCGAGTAATCAACAAACTTCGTTTTTTCCTTGAGAAAATGAAGCCGGTAAATCAATCAAAGCCAAAGGGAGGGAAAGATTTGAGAAGTAGAAACAAACAGTATGAGATGAGTGAATGCCAGAAATGGTGGGAAATCATAACTACCAAAATGGGTCCTCTGTCTCTGTATATATTCAGGAAAATACATTTTTTTGATACAGAAGGTGTCATGTGAGCTGTGATGATGAAGCAATAATAAAATATGGGGAGTGTTTGAACGTGGGGAATGATTCGTTTCACTGACCACAACTATTAATCTAAGCGAAGTTTGACCGTCCACAATTTGGCTTCTACATTATACTATTATTTAGTTGCTTTAAAAGCTTTCATTATTGCCTTTTTACTGTGAAGAAGAGAAACAGAATCAAAGGCTTTCTTTTTTTTTTTTTTTTTTTTTTTCCGTATGCAGATGCACAGACACACTCCCGCCGAACTCTTTGCCAATCCATCTCCTTTATTACATGTTACTGCAAGCCTTTTCTCCACTTTGGCTTTGCTTAGTGCAAAAGCATTTTTTAACACGTATCCGGGTTTTGGGGACAATCCATTGTGCTGTTTACCTAAATCTTCCTTGTTTGTTCTGAATTGGGGAATTCTCTGATTCTATAGTTTATATTCTGTACCAATGTTCTGAAATTCGGATCGGTCATTGAACTGGTAACTTTACTAATTATCGGTTCGATCGGTTCAACCACCGGTCGAACCGGTGTGACGTAATAATTATGCAATAATTATATTTAATTATATATAATATTAAAAAAATTTAAAAAAATTCAAAAAAAATAAAAAAAATTATCGAACCGATTCACACCGGATCAATTGAAGACCAATTTTGAGGCATAAATCAGACCAGACTACCGACCGGTCACCGGTCAGACCGATCCGAGTTTCAAAACTATGCTCTATACACAACTCCCCACTTGCCTGTTCCTTCCTATTCAAGCCACCTAAGACAATAGTAGTATTTTCTTTTGGAACAGCTGAGTGTAACGGGTCATAAATGCTGCTTGTGCTTGTCAAAAGGAGACAAGATTCTCTGTTCAATATTATTCTGTCTTATTATATTTTATGAAATCTCAACCATTTATTTTATGAGACTTACATGAGATTTACGCAAGACTTACGTAAGACCTATATAAATAAATAATTAAGATTTATTGAACTAAATAAAATATTATAATATTGGTGAGAAAATCTCGACTATATCAACATATATGCATCGGGACGAAACTATTTCTGTTGGACGGTGAAGTTGTATATACATGAGCTATTCCGAGATTAGCTTAATTTAAAGATATCAAATCAATCAGAATATGTTAACACGCGTCTTTAAATAAGATCCGATGAGATAGACACGTGTGGGTGAATGTGATAAAATGAAATTAGTAAAAGCTAACACGTGTCATGTAGCCGACATGCAAGGCACGTGGGTGCCATTAACAAATCTTATCCTTTAACCAGATGGGCGCATCATGTTAATTAAAGACTATGCTTCCTGCTTTTACCTTCGAACCTAGCTAGCCATGGAAGAAGCTAGTTAGTACTAATTCATGAACAGAAAAAATAATAATTGGGTTGAAGAGGAAACTTAATATCATGTTTTGAGGAAAAATATTATTAAATTATGTAAAGATAAATATTTATATTAAGCTTGAAAACATCATTTTATTATTTAAAGATAAAATACATATTATTAAACTTCCGTAGATTTTACGTATTTGCGAGATTCATATTAGTTGTTATTGTTGTAATTATTAAGTTTATTATTTGTGGTATTATAGTAAATACATAAATGTACAATTTTTCATAAACTAAAATATCAAAAACAATAGACCCTAAAACAAAACTATTTTTATATAATATCATTTATTAAACATTTAATTTGCAAAATATCATGTGTCCAATGAAAAGTGAAAAGAGGTTGAGGACAGACGGACACTCAACTGGTCCTAAAGAGGCGGGAGTTTCTCTGGTAGTGGTAATGGTTTTGCCTTTTCATGATGAGATGAGTCAAAAGAGAAGAGAGAAAGAAAATAGGATACAATGAGCTTTGATACAGACAGAGACAAACAAAAGACATGTGGCACACGTTTGGACCAATACTAATCATTCTGATTGGAATTACATATATGTGTATATATTCTTCCTCCTCCTCCTCCTCCTCCTCCTCCTCCTCCTCTTATTTCTAACCATATAATTATATATATAATAAAGGAGGGAACTTTGGGACCCTTATTGTTCATAGGTCCAGCCCAGCGTGTCCCCTTTTGCCCCCTCCTGTTTCCCCACTTTCATACACCTCCAACTTCTAGCTCAGCTCGGTATACATGTACATGATAGAATTTTATCATAATTGTGGACTAGCATAATTGAAATTATGTTTGTACAAATCCCGATTAATTAGATGTCAATTGTAATTTCTTTAACGTATCATTGGCTCACGTGTTCACAGAACTGCTTTATGATGCTAAATTTATGATATATAAAAATGCAGGCCTCTTCGCTAAATTTCACCTTTTAAATACAATTCTTGCAAATTATCAAATGATGTTTTTTTTTGAATAAGGATTCGAATAGCAGAAGAAATCCTCTACATCTTTATCGCTCTCTCGCTTTCGCTGATTCTACGAAAACAACAATGGATTTAATGTTTCTCAATTTCCAGGTATTTATCAATCGAATTATTGAACGTAGCATGTTGCAATTCTAGGGTTAATTATTTGTATAGTTTAATCAAGAGATTAATCTGTGATTTCGGCTATAATTTTCTTTCAGTACATGTATATGCTCGTGTGAAAATTAACAATAAAATTGGTAAATTATAATTTACCCAATTTATATCTTTTAATCTTGTAGTATTAAAATGGAAGAATGGTACAGCTTGGATCAAGCCTGAAGAAGATGAATGGAAGACACAATATATATAGATCAGAAAGGGGGGAGGGGGAGAGAGACAGAGAGCACCGCCTTATTCATCCCATAGGAAGCTCCCACTTGCTTTTGCTTCTTCTCTCAATCTCCATCAACTTCATTGCTTCCATTTTCTTTTCTGATAAATTTTCATTTAATGTTCTTTAATTGTTTAGAAGTAAATTATACGCCTCGATCCTCGTGCATGCGTGTCTTCGTCTCTCAGCTCTTCTCCTCTCCTCTCCTCTATATCTGTGTCAACTTCTTTCCATTTCTCCTCATCGAACCAAAGCCCTTTGTTTCTCTCTTTCTCTGTCTCCAAGCAAACTCATAAGTCAAGTTTGCTCTTTCCCAGGATTAAGAATCAAAAACCCAGTTGGTAACACCTGTCTTATCGCTCTTTTTGATCTCTCAGTCTCACTTTCTTCGACGATAGTGAACATGGAATCGTCTACTCAGCATCAGAACAGCAGTTGGCTTGGTTTCTCTCTTTCCAACGATAACATGAATATCAACAACCTTCCCTCTTCTTCTGATTCATCTCAGCTCTGTCTCTTCGAAGCCTTTAACACTGCATCTTCCTCTGGACCAGGTCCTCTCTCTCTCTCTCTCTTTTTCTGACTGCGTAGGGTTTAGGTGTGAACTCTTTTTTCTGTTTCTTTATAGTCATCTTCTTATATTTCTGTTTTACAAGAAGAAGAAAAAGATTAAACTGTCGGTAGATCACGTTTAAAACTGTCTATATTTTCGTGTACAGGAGGACCAAAGCTTGAGGACTTCCTCGGTTGCTCCACCACAACTGCACCACCGCAACCACCACCACAGTCGCTGACTCAATTCTCTACTGCTACACACGTGACTACTCTACCAAGAACTACTTCTCATGATATATATGACTCTGAGCTTAAAACAATAGCCGCTAGTTTCCTTCGTGATTACTCCACCAGTGAACAAACAGATACACAGAAACAAGAACAACGACAACAGTTACTGGTTCAAACTGAAAATGTACCAAAGAAAACTGTTGACACTTTTGGACAAAGAACGTCAATCTACAGAGGAGTTACAAGGTAGTAGATGATATCAGGATAAAATAATATCCCATCTCCATAAGATGACAATCCTTGTTTCTTGTCGTTGATCTTTATGAACGTGTGGCTTATCCTTGCTTCTTTATGTTTCAGGCATAGGTGGACTGGCAGATATGAAGCTCATTTGTGGGATAATAGTTGCAAAAGAGAAGGCCAGAGTAGGAAGGGAAGACAAGGTATTACAAACTGAAAATAATGAAACAGAAACCTTTGAATTTAAGGTCATTAACAGGTTTATGTCTAAAGTGATCCGATATTAATCCTTAACATATGTCTGCGAGATCTGGGAGTGTAAGTGGGTATGGATAATGTTCTTAAGATACTGTAGAAGGAGACTAACTGGGTGTGAATAACGTTCTTGAGATACTGTAGAAGGAAACTACGAACGTCGAACGAATCCTAAAAGATCGCTAACAATAAATGCTGCTAAAGGCCTTTAGATCTTCAGGGCCTGTTGAACACATGAGGCGCGCATAGATTTTGTTCTTTCTCATATTTGTACTACAGTACTATGCAGGCTGCATTTATGAAAGATTCTGATATGCTTTTTCGTAACTTCTTTTACGTGGCATGAACACTACGATGATTGTTGCCCGTGGATGCTTCAAATAATCATCATTTGGCCATGCAGTTTATTTGGGTAAGTGGAAAGTCTTGGTCTTTTTTGTAAGTTAATTATGTTAATATCATTATTAGGATTGGAACGACTAGATTTTAACCACTGTTTTCTTAAGATTCCTTTTCTTTTTTTTTTTTTTGTATGGACGGGGTCTTTGATGAGTTTAGGAATCCCCCTAGATTCTAATCCAAAGTTCGGTTTAAAATTTGTCAGGTGGCTATGATAAGGAAGAGAAAGCTGCCAGAGCTTACGATCTTGCAGCTCTCAAGTACTGGGGTCCGACCACTACTACAAATTTTCCGGTGAGTATTTAACTTATTAAAACAAGTTCTTTACTCGACATTTATTCCAAGAGTTGAGTCTGATTCACAGACGTTGCATGTATGCCATAGGTTTCCAACTACGAGAAAGAACTGGAAGATATGAAACACATGACCAGACAGGAGTTTGTCGCCTCACTTCGAAGGTAACAATAATACATCTTCTTTTCGTAATGTCAAAAGTTTCTGCTGAAGTTAATTAGTTGACTTGCATCGGCAACTAAGTAATGTCTACTACATTATTTGCTCTGCAGGAAAAGTAGTGGGTTTTCAAGAGGGGCCTCAATATACAGAGGAGTTACAAGGTTGGTGTTATTTTTTTGTCAAGTAGTAGCTGATTTTCCTATATTAACATGCGAATCGATTTCCAGGCACCATCAACATGGTAGGTGGCAGGCGAGGATAGGTAGAGTCGCCGGAAACAAAGACCTTTACCTAGGAACTTTTAGTGAGTTTCTTGTCACGATCGAACTTCCATTAATAATGTGATAAATGGTGTGAACAGATGTGCCACCTTTTTGGTGCGTTTAACGACTTTTCTTTTTGGTCTGAATAGGTACTCAGGAAGAAGCAGCCGAGGCCTATGACATAGCAGCAATCAAATTTAGAGGCTTAAATGCTGTAACCAACTTTGACATAAGCCGATATGACGTGAAAAGCATAGCTAAAAGTAATCTCCCCATTGGAGTTTCAGGCAAGTCCAAAAATTCCTCAGAATCAGCCTCTGATAGCAAAAGCTTTGATGGTAGCAGATCCGACGATCTCTCTTCAGCCTCCTCAGTTACTTTTGCTAATCATAATTCACATCCTGCATCTTCCACACTCAGTTTTGCAATACCCATCAAGCAAGACCCATCTGATTACTGGTCCAATATCTTTGGATACCAAACCACCAACACTACTACTACTACTAAAACCAAGAACATCGTTACTGTTTCTCGTAATACGTTGTTCCCTTGTTCCACCAATATTGGACCTGCATTACAAAACCCTCCAGTTTTCAGTATGGAATACAAGGCAATTTCCTCAGGAAATGAGGGAAGCAACGAGAGTGGACTGTTGTTTAACAATGGCTTTATGCAACAAAGTGTTCTTGGTGGGGTTAGCACGTCGTCAAGCTCAATCCCATTTGCCACTCCAATTACCCTGAACAATAGTGGTGGTAGTAACGAGGGTGATTCTAGTTATGGAAGCTGGATTACTCAATCGTTACACACTTTCCAATCTGCAAAACCTAATATATCGGTGCTTCAGACACCAATATTTGGCATAGAATGAGATCAGAAAAGCAGTGGAAGGGAATGAGAATCTGTGCGAAATATGAAAGTGAAAGGGGGGAGAATGTTGTTGCAAGCACAGATGGTGGGTGGATATCATCATCTTTAGATTTGGAATAGATTGGGTTTTGGACGACTGACAATGTTGCATTTTCACAGGAGCTGACTCGTACGTACTAACTCGAAGTTCTTTCCTTTTGGTTCTCTCTGTATTCTATTATCTCTTTCACCTTTTCTTTTTGTTTCTTTCTTCACTTTACTGACATGAACTTACATATGGTGCTGGTATAAATGAAGAGGAATCCTTTTCCAGTCTCTGTGAATAATAGTTTCTCATATTTATAATATTGTGGAGAAGCATTAATGGAAGTGGGATATCAGAGCATCAACTTACCAAAAGTAGAACGTTTTTAGTGCGTTATGATAAAACCATGTTCAGCATGTAGATGTGTGTAAACCTAATTTCAAATGCCTAAAGCTCTCTTTCAAACACAAATCCGGAAATGGCAGTCAGTCCAAACTCTTGATTAAAGTGTGTAGGACTTGCATCTTTGACCGAAGGCGTGACGAGCAAAGCCAAAAGTGACGAGCCAACAAACTTTAACAAGATGATAATATAGAACGGGACAGAAAATAAAACCTATTTCAGGCCATCGTAAGCTTTTCGGATGTTGTCTGTTTCACAACTTCAGTACTTGTGTATGAGTTGAGAGATTCAGTTGTCCTTTCCTGTCGCTCACCTCTCTCTCTCTCTCTCTGATTATGGCTGTCCTCTGTACTTTCGGCGCTTTATTTAGAGCTTTACCCCCACCACCATAGCTCTCTAATTTGACCGACAACTTTGACTGTACCATTATCTGTATTGTGACTCTCCACAATCCATGCGACTGTTAACAAGCTATACTAAACTACTGACTAGAGAGGAAAAGGCTTGAACCAGCGTAAAAGTATTACTATTATTATAGTACATGTAAAAAAAAGTGGTAAAATCAGGAGCAAAGGAATACTTTTTCTGAGGTTGATGCACGATAACATACCAACATACTATGTTTGAATTAATTAATGTCCAGAGTAGATTAGGTTAAGGACAAAAAAAAACATGTTTCGAACTAGCTACTTAAGAGTTTCCTTTATGCATGTGATTAGGAAATCTTAGTTTTGGTCTTAACTAGCGGCTAAATCTACCTAACGCAGTTTTTTATACGTGTACCTATTGAAATTTAGGTACCTAAGCTACAGTGGGCAGTATTTCTCGACTAGAACAAATTATTATATTGTATTCTCGTGGGCCGTAGTTAGAGACGGAGATAGGTAGGGGCCAATGATACACCAGGCTCCTATCTTTAAGATTATTATATATATATATGTATGTATATATATATATATATATATATTAGGACGAGGTTATTTAAATATTTGTGATGTACTAAACTTTCTAAAATTTAAATTTTTAAATATTTAGGCTCTCTATCTTAAATTTCTGACTCCGTCGTTGACGACGGTAATACTATGCCACAAATACAATGTCTGCAGGAGTTTCAATCTTGGCCGCTGGCTTGTACCGGATAAGGTTTCCCGATGGCGTCAACAAGCTTATTCCATGTCAAACTCCATCGTTTCTTGGTTTCATTGGAGAAGAATTTGGGATCGAGTAATAATAGATATATTATTGTCATTCTTCTTCTTCAGATAACATGTACATTTGAACATAACTGGAATTATTCAAAACGCCATGGTTTGTAGTTGGAACGTGTCTAGGGTTTCTAACCAAAGCAAAGGCAACAGGCACATGCTAGTTCCTGAAAAGGCTACGTCCATAAAAATGGGACAAGTATTAGTCAAATGGGACTTCTGCAAAAGTTACACCCTTTTCCTTTTCTTTAAAACCTGGTGGGGAACACTTTTTTTTTTTTTTAATCAAAACCTTTTTGTTTGGAGTTTTACTCTTCTTTGGTTGTGATGATTTGTTTTTAAATGATTACAGGATTAAGGTTCTGTCTCTTGGGATGTAGACAAGAAGTCGTGATTCAAGGAATTGTATAATTATGTATTGCTTAAGACATATCTTAAGCTAGCTTTGATTTGTATGTGCACCCCAGTTGTAATTTTGCTATATCCGTTACATTTTTCTATTAAGGTTTTTTTCCTCCTTTCTTGTAAGGCTCGGTGAAACGTACGGCAATAGAACAATGATTAAAAACATCCAATCAGTTTGATTTAATCGTAAAAATCTTGAATTAACTAATTTTTTTTGTTCAGTTTTCAACTTATCAGTTTAATTTACTTTAATTATTTTTAATGTTAATAACCGATTTATTTATTAATTAATTGATTGATTTTTATAAATTAATAACTTCTTATAAACTAAAATAAATCAATTAATTTTGATTTAACAATCTTTTTTAATTACATTCAAAATTTTGACGAGTAAAGACGATCTCTTTTAATACTATTTTAAATTATTTAATTTTATTCCATATTTAGTTAGTCTCGTGACTATCCAATATCTATTAAATCAGAGTCGCGCTTTTGAAGCTGCAAAAAATCGGCTTAATCGGTTCGAATCCGAATAAGGGTTCTTTCTTGTTCTCTCTTCGGAAAACGGGAGGGGGTAGGGCAAGCGCAGCTGGTTGGTTTGTTGTTTTAGTTTACAGTATAGAGAAAGGAATGGTTGTCTCTAGCCCGATTCAATTCCAACATTTCTTCGCTTATTCGGCTTTGATTTTGTAAAAGCTTCGTGAATAGAAAGGTGGCAAGTCGGCCGAATCAGTACTGAGTGGAGATTCCGTCCGACGGGAATCCGTTCTTGTAATTTTTGTCTTATATTGCCCATCAAAAGTGTTTGATCTTGAAAATCAGAAAAAAAAAAAAAAAAAGAGAGACCTTTTCTACATTGCTGAAGAAATAGGCCCATATAACTTAAATCTGTCTGATGTCATAAATTGGGCCACTGCCAAGATCCATCCACATAACCCAAAAGTTAAACAAATATGGCAAATGACCCATTCCCATTAACTTGCAAGTCACGTGGCGTTATTAGTCTTGTGGGTTATGACAAAATCTTCCGAATCTGTTCAAGTTTAATTTAATTTCATTTAATGTGATTTAACTTAAATTTGTCAAAAAATTTAAAGCTGTAATGAATTATAAAATTTTGGATTAATGGAATCAAGTTTGAAATTCAAACTCAATCGATTTTTAAAATTTTTAAAACTTAAACAAATGTATTTTAAATAAATAAAGTATGTTCAAATCAAATAACAATTCCGCCTTTTATTATGAGAAACTCAAAATTAATTTAACTAATTAAAGTATTTACTAATATTTTAAAAATCAGATCAAAAGTTAAATCAATAAGACAAGAAAATCAAGGTTTAAAATGTCCAATTGGTTAAGATTGAATAAAATTAAAGAATTTAAAAATAAATGAAGAAAATTATTATTAAAGATTTAAATTTTAATAATCTTTATTTTATTTATAAAATTAATTAATTTATGAAAACTAATCAATTAATCAATTAATAACTCATCGATTTTTAAAAAGTTTAAAGAATTTTAGTGTTTAATTTTAAAACATTCATATTAATGGAATGTTAAATTCGCAATAGGCCATCAAACCCCTACAAAAAGAAAAATCAGACTACATACAAGCTTAAGTGAAATTTCATTCTAAAATTAATTGGTAATAGGTGGAGTAACTCATTAGATTTATATGTTATTCTTCTTTTCTCTTTTTTTTTTCTAATATGAGACATTCATATGTGAATATTCTCAATTCTCCCCTCGTATATGAGTCTCTTTTTACTTGGACAATCTGAAGAAGTACGTAAACAATCCTAATCAGGCCTGAACTTTTGATTGAGAACAAATAGATCCCCTCTCAAGGCAAACAATATTGTAGGATCACTTGCTCCATGCAAAGTTCAATTCCTTCTCCAAGAGCTTAAATAACGGATCCCTTTCTTGGGCAAATAGTAGGCCAAAATCTTCTTTAATTATGATACTATGCTAAATTTGCAATAGATTTATACGTGAAAGAAAATTAAACCACACATAAATTTAAATAAAATTTTATTCTAAAATCAATTAATAATAGGTTAGGTAAAATAGTCCACTAAATTTATATATATATATTAATACGAGACACCAATATGTGATATTCTGAACATGGTTCACCAGGCCGGTTTGAAGATTTTCCAACGAAGTTCGGCAGTCTCCAACCATAATGAGGGCCAATCGTTTTTGCGTCTCCGTACATTCGTTTATTTGGAAATTTCTTATCGTTGAAAATTCATATTCTTGAACGTTCTTGAGTTTCAGTCAATAATTGGGGGTCCTGGGCCTGCTTTATGCCAAAAATTCCCAGAGACAGACGCCATATAAGATTAGATGCATTTTCGCTTGAAATTTCTCTTTCACTTCAATAAAATCTAAAGCATTTAATCGAATATGATTGAAGTGAATGATTCAATACTCTCATCTTTTAAGTAAAAGTTTCGAATTCAAGTCTTGAAAATAGTACTTTATCTTTTACGAGTTGATCCAGTTTGAACAAAGAATAGTTTGAGTGTGAATATTTTGAAGACGTCTTTTTATAATTAGAAGCCTCCTGTGACTAAAATATTTCAAATCTTTACTCTTTTATAATTAGGGATGAGAAGGAGGCTACATCTAACGACCGGTACCCAATTTAGCATTAACTAAACCAAGTCATAGTTTCATTTTCGTGCTAGTAATTACCCTTCTCCTGTATTAATTGAAAGTATTCTAGACGTGTCGTTTTGGTCGTCGACTAATAACTTTCATTGAATCAATGCGATTTCAGTCAAAAACTAATAATTTGTTTAAACTTTACTTATCTTCTAAGCGGTAATATCACAGGCTTGGACTGCTTGTGTGTGCCAAGGCTACTAGGCCATACCATCCTTTTGCTTTGTCTTTTTCGTTGTTTGAACCCTTAAAAAAATAAATTTAAAATAAAAATTGGACGGAAATTCACTTTAATAAGTAACATTTTTGGTTATGCAAAGTCCACTCATCAACCACCTTCCAACTAAATTTAGTTGCAATTGACCAATTATTGCCGGTCTCGTACCCCACGGCAGGCCACTAGTACCAATGGCTAAAGTTTTGATTAAGATAGGAATGTACAAAATGAAAAGTTGGATAGGGCAGCAATGGTTATGGATGAGATCATAAAACGTCCATTCTTTGATCACAAATCAACGGAAAAATCCTATATCATTATCGACTGCTCTTAGCTCTAAAGCCAATATCTTCATCACAAGTTTTTGACTGATGAAATCGATCGTAACAATGCAAAGAGTATATTTCAAATTAGGGTCATTACATTGAATCATGAAATTTAATATTTTCAAATTCATTTATCATATATTATTAATTGTTTGATTAAACAATATCATTTTAAATTCCTAATTTCTTTAACCTTTTTAAGTTAACTTGGACTCAACTTGATGGAAAATAATTTATAATACTAAATTAGGATCACCAAATCAACAAATTGAGGTCTTTAGTGCCTGTTTAGATGGACTTATATCAGTAGAACTTTTCTAAAAAATACTTTTTTAAAAAGTTAGTTGAGTGTTTGATTGTCATTTAAAAAATATCTTTTTAAAAGAAATTTCATACAATAGATTGCTTTTCTGAACGTAAAAATAAAAAGACTTTTAATTTTAGCTATATTTTATTTTGTAATAAAATTATTTATGTATATAAATATTATTTAAAATATATTAAACAATATACAAAACACGATATATTAATTATTATATAATTTTAAACCATATAAAGCATAAATAAAACATATCTAACCAAATCTTTTATATGGATTATAATACAAGTAAAACTAATATAAAAATAAATATTAAAACATATAAAAATCAAATAGTATTATATAAATCTCAAAATAAACACGAATATGTGTTTGTAAGTATCGTGAGAATTATAAGTAAAACTTAAAAGTAAATGAAACTAAAAATAGGTTCATTAATTAATTTAAAAATCTATTTAAAAGTACTTTTTAAAAGATCTAAATTTGAGATTTTCAAAAGTTATTTTCAACTTTAAAAAAGTCATTTATATGGAAAAAACTTTTAAATTTTACAACTTAACACTTAATTTTCTTAAAATAACTTTTAAGCTAAAAAAGGTATTTATTTATCCTTTAAAAATTGAACCAAATAAGCACTTAATTAAATTGCCCACCATAGAGTGATTGCTTATAGACGAAGCCTCGGGTACACAGAAAACAGAAAGAGGCTAAAGTCACGAGGCAGTAGCTTCATTAAAATATTCTGTGCAAGCTGGATTAGAATTTCTTGGAATGTGGAATTAAAATGATTGGTTGATGTAATAGTAATTAAGAGACGCTACTTAGTCAATAAGGCTTTGCAGGATTCACATTTCTTATTCTTTTTTTTTTTTTTGGTTCCCCAAAAGTGACGTGTTTTACACTGGAGTGACAATGCTCGCTTTGTGATCTTTCAGTGAAACAATGCAGAAAAGAGCAAAAGTGGTTATCCACGACTTTACACCCAATTTGTGTTCATAGATTCCTTGCACACTAATGGCTACCGAGTTGAATTTCTTGGTCACATATGCTACCTTTTTTGTGCATGACATTGATGCCTAGTGATGCTTCTTCTTTAATTCATTACACTTTTTCCTTTAGGCAGTCAAATCTCGGCACAGTATAAAGGACATCCGATCATGTTTCTGGAATTATGAGAAGGGGTAGACATGCATGAGCACCACAGTTATGTTTCATAGATTGCAACCGATATGGAAACAGCTTATCACATGGAAATAGTTGGTTTTCGGGTCTCCTGCTAATTCAACTCCGGACCTAAGTTGTACACCTTAAATTTGTATTAGACCTAACTTTCTTAAAAAATAATATTGTTTTATTTAAAATAATTAAATCTCAAATTAATTTAAGCTTAGACTTGACTCGTGAATCAACCCTTTAAAATTTTACATCTTATTGTCATCCTCAATCAATGACCCCATTGACCCTAGTTAGCTATTGTGAACAAGAGTACAAATTGGTCGCATCAAATCCTCTTTATCCCACAATCTATATTAATTCTGTGTCAAGTCATCCTAATTCTTTATTTATGTAAGTTATAAGATACAGAAGATCACATCCCGCAAGTTGGTATTAGGAGCAATCTACCTCGAAATACGAATTCTTCTAACCACAGGTTCACTTCTTCATCGACATACATACTACTCCACTTAGCCAAATGGAGACTATTCGTGGCTCGTATCGTATGTATTATTATTCACCTAGCTAGCTAGTTTCCAAAGAGGCTTATCTTTTCCACGGCATTTGAGAGTTGAGGACGGTATAGTTTTTGATTGGATGCACTGTTTGGTGGTCAAAAAAATGCGGAATAACGGCGAACGATTGGAATAGAGCGTCTCATGCCACAAGAGATGATGAAGAGCTAACTCCAAACAAGCCCCCGTGGCCTTCGTTGGTTTGATTCTATTTAAGGCCACAAGTGTGAAGTTGGAAGTAGCTAGGAATGAATCATTTCGTACATGACTTACGTGTATACCACTCAATCCTTACTCGTAATCCTTACCTTGGCTTGCCTGGGAAGAAAGGTAAAGGTAAGCTCAATAATTAGACATACCAATCAAGAACATGGTAGGCTATGGCTATATATCTAGCAAAGAGGAAGTTATCATTTCTGTTCTTCTGATACCATTGTTAACCACTAAACATGTCACGAGAATTACTAATCCAAACATCATCTGGAAAATGGGATTTCAGACTGGTCGGGTCAGGTTTTGTTGCCTATTGGGCAATTTTCTATGAAAGGATAAGAGGAATAGTACAATGATTTTCAGTGTTATTATTGTCATAGCCGAGAAAGGACCACTCAAAGCACGTCATTGTTTGCGGTTTGTCGGCGCAGCCATAATAACAATTATCGAAACGGACACTATTTGTACGGCCCAAGTTAAATCAACAGTGGCTTTAGTTCAATTTAGGATATATGTGTATTTTTATAACATAATTTTTCAGTTAAACATGTGAATTCGACGAGAAGACGAAGGCTAGAGGAGAGTTTCTTTGATCGATTCGGATTCCAGACCGACGAAGAGTTGGTGAACCACTTGGACCCTTGGGGTTGGTCCGGTTGGAGATAAGATATTTTTGGACCAGATTTCAACGAGAAGCTTTAGACGTAAAACTGAGCCTTGACAAGAAAGAGTTTGGTTATTTTATTTGGCTCTACTTGGATGTGATTGATTTTAGATTCCAAACTACAATAAGTGGTCAGTTTCAATTTTGTTCCTTTGGGCGTGGTTCATTAATCAGTTGCAGAATCTCATAAAATCCTTAACTCGTGATTTCAATTATTCTCGTGTTTCTTGCATGATTTAAGTTGTGTGTGGCTTAGAAGTGAAGCAAGTAGCAACCAAGACCTCTTCAATCCAACATGAATTAGTCTAATGAGCAATGTAATGAATGAGAAAGCCTATTAGGCACAATGGGAGGGAAAGCTGACTCATGTGAGGCTTCAGCTGTCCTTGAACGTGTGTCGTCTTTGTTGTGAATTGCGATGTGTTGTTTATATGATATGGGGTCGGCGGGTGGTGGGGCTTGGACGTATTTGCCGCCCCATATCCGATTCGGTTGAATGGTTTATAAGATGCAATTATTTGAGTCTCTCTCAAGCTTATCAATAACACTCGTTAATCAAGACTCTCAAACACACAGTACAAATGTAAAGTTCCCTAAGCAACCAAATTTCAACCATTCTCATCTTTTCTTCTCCAACCACTCCTTAAACTTTGAAAATAATGTCAATGACTCCGTGCCTACCTTCTGCTTCCTATCTCTTTTCTCCTTGTGAGCATTGAAGTCTCCATAACTACTACTTGATCTGGGATTTTCTCGCCCATTGTCGAATCCCATACCGGACATGGCTACACCATGTATTAGCCTCTGTAAACATTTATCTATAAAATGGAGTTGACCGAATTATATTAAAATCATAATAATGACAATATACGTGATGCACATTAAAATCATGTAAAATAAGTAAAGGCAAGTCTACATGTTCACATTGTTACGTAAACAAGTTGTTGGTCAAATTTCTGGCATTAATATTCGTACTTGAAAAGTAAATTAGAACTAAACTTGACGAAACTAAAATTTATTTTTTTAAAAAATCTAATTACATTTAAATTTAAATTCATTACTATTTCATAATATACGCAGTATCTTCTTTATATTTTTATAATGAGATTATTTCTGTGACTTAAATATATGACCTTATGATCACAAAGAAACAATTTTACCAGTTATTTCAAAACTTACTCTCTTTTAATTAACTAATTATACGAATTTATTAATGTATTGACGGTCCAATCAAAAGATGAAACTTGTAATCAGACCATGTTTGGAATCCAAGCGAGATGCTAGTGGATGTCCTTCCCAAAACAAGCATTAATAGACTAATTAGACGCAATCTATTAGTGTATAGATCATCCGATCAAAAGATGAAATTTGTAATCGGATCATGTTTGGAATCCGAATGGGATGTTAGTGGATGTCCTTCCCAAAACAAACATCATACTGGTTATTCCAAAACTCACTTTTTTTAAATTGACTAATTAGATGAAATTTACTATTATATTGACCGTCCGATCAAAAGATGAAAGTTGCAATCAGACCATGTTTGAAATCCAAGTGGATGTTAGTGGTGGTCCTTCCCAAAAACAAGCATGGAAAAATCAGCAAAATATTTTTTGTTTTATCTACCAAGAAGAAGTGAAGAACCCATAAATTTCCTTTGATGTGTATTGGCATTTTATTATGTCGGCGTCCAATTACGTTAACCCTTTATCTCAACAAATCCCTTTGTGGCTCGTTAGGCATATGTCACTTTCTCTACCGTATCATCATTTAATTCGATTAAAAAAAGCCTCACCAAATCTCCTACGGTCCAATCAATGTCTCCCACGTACATATCCATCCCACCAATTGTTACACAAGGTGGGTGTAAATCATGTCACCTTAGCACCCCTTTGTTCTCACATCTATACACACAGCGGGGCAAGCCGCTTCTACTGTACTTTAAAAGATTTTACTCATAAAAATTATTATTTTAAATTTTAATGGTATAAAAAAATTAAAATTTTACTCTCATTAAAAATAAAATTTTACTCCTATTAAAATTTTGTCTCTATTTAAAATTTTTTTTGGATTCGCCCTGTGTATACACATAGACCAATTAGGCATCTCCCTAGCATAATCATAAACCAATAATTCAATTTTCATGTCCAAGACCCATTTATCAGACCATGTTTGCAATATATCAATTAACCTTTAGAATTCGAATAAAGACGTGACGCAATCAAGAACACCGATGTGATGTATTGCGTTATTTAGTATTTACATATATTTATTATTATTATTATTTATTTTTCGGAATGGAGAGTAATATATATATATTTATATTATTTATTATTACCATTATTGTGCAAAAGGAACAGAGGGACCACTCCAACGCCAACCAAACCGTATGGCATCCACAAGTTATGCATTGACCACACCTGACCAGCTGGCTACGTAGCAATAAGGAACACATAAAAAAGATTAAATCCTAATTATTAGAGGAGATTCCATAAATTTTAATTGCAATCAGATATTAAATTATTTTCATATACCGATGAGAGAGGAAGGCACTCCACATTGGATGGATGAATAAGAAGACTTGTATATATTATACCCATATATACGTGTGCGCACCTCTTTTAATGAATGAATCGAATAAAACAAATAAAAATAAGAAATTATAAATTAATAATTTTGTTTGCGATAAGATAAGAAGTGTCGTTGTTGTTATTATTAATTAAATACTAAATATGAAATAATTATAAATAGCGAGTACGTATTTAGACCCTACCATTTAGGGTTCTTCTAGGTCAGGCGCTCCCGAGTAGTAACAGACAGTGGTTTAGATTTTAGATTTTACCCAACCACCCATTAAAAAATAAATACTTCCTCTCATTGGTACAACAGAAGAAATATATATACTAGAATATACAAAGGCAAAAGCAGCCGTTCGGCCCCATCAAGTCCTTTTCTTCGATAGTCCATGCCACTATCTATCTTTCTTCTCTCTAATGCTTTTACCTTGACAACAAAAGCCTCAAGCTTGAATCCATTCCTGGTTAAGCTGGCTTAGAAGAGTGTCTCTTCAATCTGCTTCAGATCATACGCGACTTAAATACAATGAGATAGCAGTTTCTGGTACACTCATGTACGACTCTAATCACTAAACAAAAGTCTAGGTACTCGTGCTTGCTAACTTTTTGTTAGATAAAACGTGACCGTGGGGAAGAGTTATTGTGAATTATTGGAGTCAAGTTATGTTTTTCATTTTAATAATATTTATAAGCTTAGCTTGTTTTTTTAAAAAAGTTATTAAAATAATTTGTTATTTTCAAATTATAATAACCCATAATTAGTATATGCGTAAAAAAATTGAACTTCTGTTAAAGTTCTAATTCTGGTTTTAATATTTATTTATCTTTTATAATCATAATATAAACTTTGATTAAAATCAAATTAGTTTGAATGATTCAACTGTAAAAATTTGAACCCGTAACATATTTCTATTTATTTTAATAATTGTTAAAAATTAATTAATTTGTTGAGACATAAGCTCTCAAGAGTGAAACATTGAGATTTAAGACATTTTTGTGTCGAATAGTTGACCATTAGTAAGAAATAAAAAGGAATAAAAGAGTAAGTGTGAAATTAGAAAAAGGTAATTCTGGCTATTTTGTGTTTGGCCATATTTGAGAGAATACAGATTTAATTAGTATTTTTTTAAAAAAAATAATAGTTGAAACTTGAAAGTGCAAAATTGGACGCAACATGGAAGAGGTAGGGACGAGGGGTACAACAAATACAGCTGAGCTGATTTCCCAACGCAAAATGGACAGCTCTCTCTGGTGCAGCAGAAAATAGTTGATAGGCCAAATTGCCCTATCGCTTCCACTAGTACGATTGTCCCATGTTTCCTCTCCACTCTCCACTCTCCACTCTCCAGCCTCAGGGGACTCTACCCTACTTATTTATCACTAGGATAAGTCAAACAAGAGCGAGCCTTCCTTGTTGCAAATCTGCCGTTCCAGAACCAAATGAGCTACGCCTTACGGGAAGCGAGCTTTCCTTTCTCAATTTGCATACATAACACTCACTAATATTATCTTTTTTTTAAAATAATATTTAATATTTATTTTAATTGTACTAAATTGTCAGGAATCCCACATCAGACAGCTATAAGAGTATTCAATAATTTATAATAATGTACAAACCTTCACTCTTGAGCTAATTTTTGGGGATGAATTAGGCACTTCTAATATGATATGAGAGCAGGTTTGGTACGGATTATTAATTTCTGGTTGTGCTGATATCTCATCCCGAGGCTTTACTCTAAATTCTATCATATATTTCAAGTGATAACCTGGACGTCCAAATTTCAATCAGACTTGAGGGTGTGTTAGAATGTCCTATATCGCTTGCATACATGAAAATGTTAAAGAGTTTATAAGTGGTAAAGGTTAACTATCCAAACAATTAGTTCTAGTTATTTAGATAATAGTTGACCCAAGCTTAATTATTGTAAGTGAACTCTACACTTTACCCATATTAAAAATTCAATATAAATTGGCATAGAGATTGGGGAATGTATGAATGCTTTTTTAAAGAATAATCTTATAAAAATGGTAACGAAAATTAAATTGAAAAGATAAAAATTTAAGATTTAAAGAATTTAACTAATTAAATATTAAACAAACTTGAAGATAAATGTTCTTAATTTAAAGTTTAATTAAAAGAGAATCTTGAATAAAATTAATTAATTATATTTTAATAAAATTAATTAGTTTACAAAATTAATTGATTAACTAATAAATTAATTGATTTTTAACAACAAGAATTATTAAACTAAATTGAATTAAAAATTAAAATAAATTAAAAATTGACTGATTTAAAATTTTCAGACTCATTGATTTTATTTTTAATTAGAGATTAAAACTATAATTTAAAAGTAAAGATACCCATTTTCAATTTGATGTGAATTTAAGGAAAATTTAATTTTATTCTTAATATATAATTTAAAATCATTAATTCAAATATTATTAATTTTATTATAATTTGAGACTGAAGATCCAAAGTGAATATCTTATTAGTTTGGATCACAATCTAAAAGGAAGGGAGTTAATAGTATATTTTAAACTTTTGGCGTGTAACTTATGCCAATAATTCATTACGTTAATGTCAAATTTTGATTAATTATTTATTATTTGAAAGCTTAAGAGAATGTAAAATAAAATAATTATTATATTATTAATGGACATGGATATAAGGGCAGACGGGGAGGGTAGAAAAGTAAAAGAAGACATGCAGGCAAGCCGCTTTGTACATGTCACTATTTATTTTCTTCTTCTTCCTCATCTTCTTCTTCTCTTTCTCTTTCTCTTCAGTCTTCTTCTCTTTTTTTCTTGGTTTTTTTAAGTGTATTTAGGTATTTTCTTTTTTGTACTTGGCCCTAGCGAACCCACACAACAATATTAGTACTAGTTGTCCTCGAATCTCTCCTTTCACTACACCTTCGGATCCTGAAAACAAAAGCAAGAGGACCCATCAGCCCACACACTCACTCGCACACGCAATCAAAACTCGACCTTTACATATACGAATTTGATGTATATCTATCATCTATTTTATCCGTCATCATTCATTTGAGAGAATAGAGAAGCGAACCCCGTCTTTTGGGTCGTGGATTCGCTTGTTGTGGTAGAATTCCAAGCACCCGTTTCCACGTTTCTTCTCCTTCACGCGCACTCTCTGTGTCCTCTTTTTTTGCTGTTCTTTTCTGGGTTTCGTTTGTTCTGGACTTTTTTTATTTTTCTTCTGTTTCTGTTACGGTTTCTGCGTGGTGTGTAGTGAGAATTTTGTATCTTTTTGCAGGCTGGGTGTTGGTGATAATGTGGTGTGCATAGTGGGTTGTTGTTCTGCTATGGATTTGTCTTTTGGGGGTGAGTTACTTTGTTTAGCGTTCAGCTTTTGATTTGTTTCTTTGATTCAATTCTTTCGGTGCTTTATGGAGCTTTGAGACTCATCATGCAGGTTCTGGCTAGTAAAGGTGAAATCTTTTATTGCATCTGGGCTTTGTAGCAGAAATTGATTTAATTTTTGTTCGTTGTTTGAAGTTCTTTTTGGCGTTTATAACAATTATTTGTATTGTTATTTGGATTGAAGAGATTTGCAGATCTTTGGTTGTTGATTTTTGGATAGTGATAGGATTTAAGTTCAGCAATCTCTTGCTAACATTTAGAGTAGAGCCTATTACGGTGGGTGAATAGCTGAGATTGGTTAGCTGCATTTTGTCTCTTCGGAAAGTAGGTGTTCTTTATACAATATTTTATCCCTGCATTACATGGATTTGGTAATGCTTATTGCTTGCAATGGAACAAGCAAGCTCATGCTATAAAAAGGGAATTTTATCTTTCGGTTATGGTGGCAGTGAAAGGATTGGGGGGACGCATATCAAAGTCAAACCAAATTTCTTGCGAATCTTAAGGTTTTTTCTTTTTTCTTTTACACGATTACTGACCCTTTAACCCATTAGATCGGTCAGTTTGCTAAAATCTATATTATGTGATGTAGTTGGAACATCTTTGTTAATGCAAGTCAACGCTATGTACTTTTTCTGGTTCAACTTGTTTTTCGTTGTAGTTATTTTTTAAATAAATGAATGATAAGAAACTAAGACCATGCTTTTGACAGGGGCTTTTATCTGTGTGAAAGCAGAGATAAGTTGACTTCTTTCTTGGCATATATTTAGCTGCTTTCGTGTTTTTGCTTAGAATGTAGTCTTTGATAAATGGATTCTCATTCACTCAAAAATTCTTTCCTTTTCTTTCTTTGACATCGTGGCTTTTGTATGGTCTATTGGTTGACTTACATTTCCTCTTTGTTGGCCTTAGGAGGTGCATTTGATCCATCAAAATGCAGTAAGTTAAGCATGGATGAGAAAAGAGAACTTGTATACCAATTATCAGAGTGGTCAGGTACCCCTGAAATGCTACAGTCATGGAGCCGCCAGGAGATTTTGCAGATCCTCTGTGCAGAAATGGGAAAAGAAAGAAAATATACAGGTTTGACCAAGTTGAAAATCATAGAACACCTCTTGAAAATTGTTTCTGAGAAGAAATCTGGGGACTCGGGGGCTGCAACAAATGTTGACAAAGAATCATCACCTGCCCTTGCCCAGCGAGCTTTGAAAAGGCAAAGAAAAGCCGATAACCCATCACGATTTCCGGTTGAAGTAAACTATCAGTTATCTGCCAACAGTGGCGGTGAGTTAAGTAACACTGTATACTGCAAAAACTCAGCCTGCAGAGCTACGTTAAGACAAGATGATGTATTTTGCAAAAGGTGCTCATGTTGCATCTGTTATCAATATGATGACAACAAGGATCCTAGTCTGTGGTTAATTTGCTGTTCAGAGCCTCCATTTCAAGGCATTGCCTGTGGCATGTCCTGCCATCTTGAATGTGCCTTCAAACATGAAAATTCTGGCATTGGTAAAGATGGATGTCATGGGAAACTTGATGGGAGCTTCCGCTGCATAGCCTGTGGAAAAGTGAATGACTTGCTTGGGTAAATATTCTCTTAACTATTTGTTTGCATGTGTTTGTCCTTCTTGCTACGCCTAATTATTCATAGTTTGCATATTTTCTTATTCTTTGATGAAGTTTTTCTAAATTGCACTTTTGTCCTTATGGTATAAAGCCATTGACATAAAAGTGCCTCAACTCTTCATTGTTGTGTTTTGAGAGTAGCTCAGCTAGCATGGGGAAGAGATTGGTAGGAAGGGGTTTGGCTTTGGTACTTATTGTTATGTCTCTAATCTTGTGCATCGGTTAATATGAAAAGTTAGTCTTTTGGAGAGCAGAGGAGCCGGATCCAGCATTCATGATTAAACTTGCACAGTTCCATTTGTAAAGCTCTGCAAATTTTTAAACAAATTTTCAGATACCAGGATATAGGATTAGCTTGTTATAATTTCAGAATATATAAGGTGTTAATTAGCAAAACCCTATCCCAAGTGATTTGTTAGCTAATGTTGCTTAATATAGGATTCATTTGTTACAAATTCTTCTATTTTTGTATCTTTGAAAACTAAACATAAATGTTAGTTAACTGTTACTTGTTACTTAAATGAATGCAGATGCTGGAGAAAACAGTTGATAATGGCAAAGGACACTAGACGTGTGGACATACTATGCTATCGCGTGTCCCTGAGCCAAAAGCTTCTGAATGGGACTTTAATGTATAAGAAGCTCCATGAGATTGTGAATGAAGCTGTGAAGAAGCTTGAAGCTGAGGTGGGTCCACTAACTGGCATTCCAGTTAAGATGGGACGAGGCATTGTGAATAGGCTTTCTTCGGGACCAGAGGTTCAAAAACTTTGTGCTTATGCTTTAGAGTCCCTAGACAAAATACTTTCCAGTAATATTTTGCTTCCACTGCCTGATCCTAGGATTAAAGGTAATAATTCTTCTGCACTTTGAGCATGCCTATTGACCATATTTAACAAATAGAGTTATGACACTTGTTCATGTTGCACAAGTTTGATTTAGTTTTATTAATTTAAGGAAAGCTGAATTTCCTGACTTTTCATTTTGCTTTTGAGGCGTATGGTTGTTATGCTGTGAGTAATGGAAATTCTTTAGATTTTTGCTAACAGATATTTGGTGTTTGGTCTGCATATTGGTTTATCAGTTGTTTAACTTCTGAGGACTACCACATACCTTCTTATTTGATTTTATGAATTTTCAGATTCAAAATCAATTTCTGCAACTGCAATAAGATTTGAAGACGTCTCTGCAACTTCTCTTACTCTGGTTTTGGGTTCAGAAGGTTGTTTGTTTGATACAGTTGTTGGTTACAACTTGTGGCATTGTCGGGCTTCTGATCAGGATTATTGTCACTGGTCTGTCTCCAGGTACGGAGTACTGTTTTAAAATTCGTTCATTCAATGATTCAACCGAACTTGGAATGGTTGAAGTTCATTTCTCAACTAGTCCTCTGGATGAAGCACCGAGCTCCTCAGTGGTAGAAAGAAGTCACAGCCCAGCAACCAATTGTAGTAGCCTATCTAACCCCTCTTCTGTGGAAGATGAAACTAATCACAATACACCATGCAGTGAGCAGATTGTCAATCGGGCGGACAAATATCATGGTTATTCTAAGGACGGTGATAAGGTCATATCTGCTAATATGTCGAATGGCACTATAAACAGTGCTTTCATGGGTGAAGAAGGGACCCAGGCAGATGCAGTCCCATTGTCAGACGATGAACATGCTGTGCGAATAAGTGGCTCCAAGCCCACTGTGCAGAAGGTTGATAGCAAGCATTCATCTGAGGTCCAAATTATGGAGGATATGAGAACTGATAAAGGGTTGGATATCCCTATTCGTACAGGCATGGAATGTGTTCCATTTGTGGGTAATTTAGATGCTAGCTTGCCTATCACTCCCTGCAAGTTGGAAATACTGAAGGACGTGCAAGGAAGAACTGCAAGATCCAAAGCCAGCAACAGGGATCTATTGATTGGGACATCGAAGGGGGAGGGGCCACAAGATGGTAGCACATCAAATAAGAGAAATGGTGAAAGTCGAGATGAGGAATGCACAGCGTCAGATAGAGATTTCGAGTATTACGTGAAGGTAGTCAGATGGTTAGAATGTGAGGGTCACATTGAAAAGAATTTTAGGCAAAAGTTCCTTACTTGGTACAGCTTGAGAGCTACTCCACAGGAGATAAGAGTTGTTAAGGCATTTGTCGATACATTTATCGAAGACCCAGCATCTCTTGCAGAGCAGCTTGTGGACACATTTTCAGAATGTATTTCAAGCAGGAGGTTATCTGTTGTCCCAGCTGGTTTCTGCATGAAGCTTTGGCATTAGCAGTTCTTATTCTGTGTTTTATTACTGGGCCAGATAGGTTTTGCATGCAAATCCACGAGGGGTTTGCGTGGCAGTAATTCTTTAGACCGCCATTTAACATTCTTCTTAATTCAGACTACCTGTCATTTACAACTATCATCAGCATTTGCCATTCTTATGATGTAAGAATGTCGGAATTCATTTTGTTCTATAATACAGTGACCATCTCATTCATCAACAGTTTGAAGTCGAGATCTATTGCATGTAGAAATATTGGATAATTTGGCATCTGTGTTTACTCGTTAGAGATTTAAGCACTAGATATTCACATTTCGTCATAATGTACACAATTTGCAAATCGTATAGAAAGATTGGATGCTTTCATTCGTCGACGACCTTCTCCATGACACGAATTCTCTCAAATCCTCCGATTCTTGCGCTTATAGAAGATTGCAAAACCTTGAAGCAGCTAAAGCAAATCCATGCACAAGCAATCACCAGTAATTTGGCTGCTTTCACCTTCGTAACCAGCAAAGTTTTGGCCTTCTGTGCTCTTTCTCAACATGGGGACATAAAGTACGCACGAGATGTTTTCCATCAAATCCAGAGCCCCAAAGCTTTCCACTTCAATACCATGATGATGGGTTTCAGTCAAAATTGGCAATTTCAAAATGGTTTTTCACTTTTTGCCCATATGCGTCGTGAGAGCATCGAACCAAATGCCCGCACCTTTACGAGTTTGGTTAAATGTTGCGTTTCATTATCTTGGCTTGGTCAAATACGAAGTCAAATTCTCAAGTTCGGGCATAGTAATGATGTTTACGTGATTAGCTCTACCATCAGTATGTATTCCAAGTATGGAGCAACGAGACTTGGTCGTCAAGTTTTTGATGAATGTTTAGACAAGAACGTGGTTTGTTGGACTAGTCTGATTAGTGGGTACTTCGGGAATGAACTGGTGAGCGAAGCGCGTGATGTGTTTGATGCAATGCCGGACAGAAATGAAGTTTCTTGTAGTGCAATGATTTCTGGGTATGTTTCGAATGGTTATTTCAATGAAGCAATCGGGTTGTTTCGAGAGTTCAAGAGTTGTGGTAACGTGATGTTTAAAGGGTCTCTTTTGGTCAGTGTTCTTAATGCTTGTGCAGCAATAGGGGCTCTTGAAGAAGGGAAATGGGTTCATTGTTATTTAAATGATAATGGTTTTAAGAATGATCTCAAGATAGGAACTGGGTTGATTGATTTCTACACTCGATGTGGGTGCATAAAAGATGCAGTTGAAATATTTAGAAAGATGCCACATAAAGATGTAATGACTTGGAGTGCTATGATCTTGGGTTTGGCTGTGAATGGAGAGCATGAGATGGGACTTGCGTTATTTTCAGAGATGGAAGAATGGGGCCCTAAACCAAATGCCGTAACTCTTGTGGGAGTTCTCTCCGCCTGCAATCACAGAACTCTGGTAAGTGAAGCATGGCGACTCTTTGGGCGTATGACTAAGGTATACGGTATAACACCTTCAATTGAGCACTATGGATGCCTGGTTGATGTTTTGGCTCGCTCTGGGCGAGTGAAGGAAGCAGAAATAGTAGTCAATACCATGCAAATGAAGCCAGATGGAGCTATATGGGGATCTTTGCTTAATGGATGTGTGGTGCATGGCCATATTGAGGTTGGGAAGAGGATAGGGAGGAATTTGATCCAACTAGAGCCTCAGCACAGTGGACGGTACGTTCTGCTAGCAAATATGTTTGCCAAAAAAGGCAACTGGGATGAAGTATTGAAGCTAAGAGAAACGATGGAGGAGAGGGGAGTGGTTCCTATTTCTGGTTGGAGTTTCGTCGAGATTGATGGAGTTGTTCATAAGTTTCTTGTAGATGACAAGTTCCATTCTTATTCAAGAGACGTATACGAAGTTGTGGATAAACTCAGTAAGCAAGTTGAGTATTATGTTCTGCTGGATGAGTGCTAATTATAGTGCTAGCCAAGCCTGGCTTTAGGCGTCCAGACCACTGATCACCCAATTGCCATGAGTGGTTGGAGAAGAATAAAAGGTTATGGGGTAGGTACGTAGAGACAGGTTTTCTTATATTAAATTAAGTAGTTTCCGTATCTTAGACAGCTGGTGTCAAAATCCTGATTGACACGGATAAGCTAGTGGGCTGAAAAGGCAGGAAATGGGGATGAAACCAAAGCTGAATAGTTCAATACAGCTCGTCACATCTCGGAGCCATCGTCCTCCTACTAGCAGCGTCCTAACAGATCATACATCAGCTCACAGGTACCCAAGCCAACCCCTTTTGTCTTTTCCTTGAGCTGTTTTTATCACCATCCCAAATATACTTTTTTAAGTCACTTATACTACCAAGTTGCTCTCTACTCCCTCCTTATTCATCTGTACTTTTCTCAGGACATCAGTGTCAAGAAGATGTTTGCCGGAGTCTTTACAGCTCCAGTTGCCGGAAGTGGTTATCTCGGTTTAAAAGCCAGCTCAACAAAGCAGCTCTTCCCTGCCAAGGATTCCGTCACATGGAGCCGCAAAACTGTTTCCAATGGTTCTAAAATTCAATGCATGAAGGTAAAATTGCCGATCCTGCACTGTTTCAGTCTCATAGGCATCCTTGTTAAAAGATCCTGATGTGCAATCTTATTTCTGGTTTTTGCATGTCGTTCTACGCTTGCATGCTGTGTTTGTTCACCAAATAAGACATGGAATCCAATCAATAACAAGAAGTTTGAAACCCTGTCCTACCTTCCTCCGCTCTCTGATGAATCAATTGCGAGAGAGATAGACTACATGCTTAAAAAGGGATGGATCCCTTGCCTTGAATTTGATGAGGTAATATCTTGATCGTGCTTGATTTCTATCTATCTCAATTGTACTATACAAATTAGTAGATTAAACCCCTGGATAAGTGATATTGATAATATACTTGCTTGGATGCCATCATACCACTGACTGTTAATAATGTTCACTGGTTTGGTAGATGGGATATGTGCGTAGGGAGAACAGCAGGATCCCAGGTTACTACGATGGAAGGTACTGGACATTGTGGAAGCTGCCAATGTTTGGGTGCAATGACTCCTCTCAAGTCCTGAGTGAAATTAGCGAGTGCAAGAAGACTTACCCAAATGCTTTTATTCGGTGCTTGGCATTCGACAGCAAGCGCCAAGTCCAGTGCATGGCCTTTGTAATCCAAAAACCCACCATCTCCAACGCCTAAACGGCACTTAATCTCCTGTATAATGCGAATAACTACGGTGGACTGGATCTGTAGCTTGTTTATGGAGATTATAATATCATTAAATTACCAATAAGGTCTTTTGTTAAATGAGTTCTGTTTGTTTATCAGTTAAATTGTCTGTTCTGAGATGACATGATTAGCAAGCACATGGTTTTGGAGGAGAAACCGGAGAGAGCAGCCATGGTTTTGCTCAAGTGGGTCACAGTTAGATTTTACCAATCTTTTGTTGATGCCAAGTGGCTAAGAGGTAACAAATCATTTTAAGTGGGTGGACTTCTTTGTTGTGCGTCGTATTTACAGAGAAACTAGAGAAACTTTTACTGGAGTTCTATATACCGGTCACGACATAAAAAAAATGTGCTTAATTCTTTAAGGCAACAACTTAAAGGAATTAATCATTTTCCAGAATCTCCAAAGTTAACCACATCTATTACACCTTTTATTGGAGAATTTATACCTGGTGAACCTGAAGTATCAGAAATTAATATTCGTGATTCCAATAGCCCTAAATATTCTTATTTAGGAGAAGATGAAGTTCCTAATCTCTCACAAGAAGCAGGTCTATCTCAAAAAACTGACAATACTATTTTTCAAGATGCTCAAGATCTTTATAACTATTCTGAAAGCATTGACGAAAATAAGATAGATCAGTTCCTGCATCAATTACACATGGCAGAGCTACGTCATACTAAAGTAAAAAGACCTTATGAGTCTGATAATGATGATTCTAGTGATCCAGATTCTCCATCCAACATTCAAAGTTGGCACTCGTCAAAACATTATCATTAATTTTGGATGCTTTGGATCCATTATTGTGAGAAAAAGACAGAAAATTTTACTTTACATCTGTAAAATAAGCAAAGAGACAACCGACGTTATGATAGATGGGTTCCACAGATCACTTCAACATCATGAAGATTCCATTTGAACATTTTTCTCTTTCACCTTTTTGTAAAGTTGTACCTTTACTACTGTTTGCTTTTAGATTTTGGTTAAAGTTATTTACTTTCTGTACAAAGTTAGGTGAAAGCTGTACAGTAGATGCCTTAGCAATAAGGTTAGGTTTACTTTTTCAAAAGCTGTATGATTTTGTCTCTAGGCTAGTTTAAGTTTATGTCTTTCGCTTTGCTTATTTAAAGCAAGCCTCTTCTCAATTTGTAAACACGCTGATTTGAAGATTTGTGTTTGATATATGAAAAATGAAGAATCTTTCTTCACAAAAATACTGTCTCTTCTTTGATACCTTGTTATCCTTTACTTTTGAGTGGAAAGATTGTAGAGATAAGTATGCTTTACACTTGCCTTGCAAAAGAATTTTGTGTATCAAAACATCTATAACAGTCTGGAAACATTGTTAGTTTCTAAATTTCGCTGCCTTGAGTTAGAAGCATTTAACAGGGAATGGAGAATAAGAGTGTGTGAATGAAATAGGGTTCTTAAGAAGCGTGAGCAATAAGACCCGTGTAAATCTAGGGAGGGCGTTGAGGAGTGTAAGTCTCCGATAACTGGAACAGCTACGTAGTGATACACACTTCCAATCCGATTTGATTAGGTCGATGTCTTTAACCAGTGAGTGGTTTAGTTGTGAAGCGTTAATCTAGTGAAGATTAACAGACAAAGGTCGTAGTTTCCGTCTGTATTCTCTGTATCTACCATATTCCTTGTGTTTACCCTATAATAGACCATAGGGCTTACGAGTGGTACGTGAGATGCCTGAATCTATCCTCCACTTTAATCTAAAAACGAACACATTTAAAGTGGAAAAAGTTTGATGTTCTTAGTCAAAAGTATACGTTATCAGTGCACCACTTTAATCTAAAAACCAAGACATTTAAAGTGGAAAAAGTTTGATGTTCTTAGTCAAAAGTATACGTTATCAGTGCACAATTCATTGCTTTGCGGAAATTTAGAGAGAATCACAATATCTGGTTGAAGTTGTGCAAATTTTAGAAATATTTGATAGTACATAATCCCATTCTTATCAAGTAAAGAGATTATTTTAATTGACTCACATATAAATTATCATAAAAATACAACAAAATTAAAAATGAATGTACATATATACGGCAAATAAAACTAATAAAATAATTAAGTAAATAAGCCAAATAAACATAAAATGTAATGAAATAACTAAGTACAAAAATACAAACATACAAATAAATAATAAATAATAAAGAGAAACAAAAGTTACGTTAACAACAAAAATAGGCAAGACAATACAAAATATCATTCTCATAAAACATTTCAAATATTAACAATAAAAGGTAAGATGAGAATACATATTAGAAAAGACTCGTATGGGAGTAAATTACAAGACTCGAATGTTCTCTTTAAAACAATAATCATGATTCATAATAAATTGAATTAGATGAATAATTTAAAATTTTGTAATTATAGTAATATGTAATTGGTACAAGATTATATAAATATCATTAATTTAAAGTAAAATAATTATAATTATAAGTTACTTATAAATATTGAGTTTAATTGAAATTTTTCTTCATTTTTATATAGTTTAAAATTTGCCCTTAAATTGCTCATACTTAATTTTTAAAAATCAAAATAATTATTCACTTCTCAAAACCAAATAAATTGTGTAAATTTGTACTTGTATTTATTCAAGAGGGTTGGACTTTTAATTGAAAAAAATTAATGATTTAAAACTTAATTGGTTAGGCGGTTTAACATAAAAATTTAAATTGTTTAATTATTCGGTTTGTTTTTTTAACTTTCCGTTCGATTTACTTTAATAATTCTTGTTGTTAAAATTGACGAGTTTATTAATTAATCATTCAAATTTTGTAAATTAATAAGTTTTATAAATTAAAATAAATCAATTAATTTTTATTTAATAATCTTATTTTAATTAAATATTGAATTCTTTAAATAAGAAAATCTCTTTTATTCATATTTAAAATTTTAAAATTTTATTTAATCTTTAATCTGTTTTATGATAATCTAATATTGGTTAAAATTTTAAACCTGAAAGCTCTTAGGCTTACTGATCAACTTTGAATCTAATTTTTAAAACGTCCAACTAAAATAAATTCATTTAGCAAAATTCTATTAAAGACCAAAGATAAGTATGCAGTAATCTTTTGGTAGTATTTGGGCCAATGTCGTAACCAGAAAAATAAAGCCCTTAATTCCGTAAGTAAGTTCTGTGAAGAACTATATCATATCATATACAAAGCCCAAGCCCAAGTGCTATCCACATATTTGGGTTGACTTGCACTAAAAACAAAAGGAGGTCCAATGTCATCGCCTTGAGGATTCTAATTAGAGTTAAATTAACAGAACTTTGAATAAATTCCTCTTATGTATATATATTTATAATTTTTAATTTTAAAAAATATTTAAATTGAATTATTAATTTATTATAAAAATTATTTAAAATGAGAAAAAATCCGTTTAACATTTACAAATTAGATGAAAAACCGAGCATCAAATTTTTTGTATTCAAGACTTTGTTTCAACCATATTTTAAGCCTGAAATAATGTCATTTTAGGTATGAACAGATATAAAACGACGCCATTTTTGACCCAAAAAAACAAGATTTAGATAAAGTATTAGGTGCCGGTTAAATAAGCTATTAGGCAGGAATGTGGATACTGTTTTGTATTGACCGGTATGTACTGTATCAGATCGAACCAAAATCGTACGAAATAAATGTTTAGTTGTATTGACTTTAAATACTAATAGGTACGGCTACTATTCAAAATATCGGTTAAATATTAGTCAGTATCGAAAATTTTAAAAATAAGAGAATTTTTTGTAAAGTTTTCAAAAAATTTCAAACCCTCCTTGTCTCACTCTCCTACCTCTTCTAGTTATTTTATTTACTTCAACTTTTTAATTATTGTAAATTTTAATTTTGTTTTAAAATAAAATAAATATTTTATTACTTATAATAATTAAAATTAAATAAAACTTATACATAAATCATTTTATTTAAATTTATTTTAATGTTTGATATAATATTTATTAATAAGGTATTAATAAAAATTTTATTTTAAAATAAATAATTTAAAATTATTATTTATAAACTAATATTTATTATATATATTAAATTATAAATCAAAATTTATTTGAAATTTATATATTTTAAAAATATTTTAATTTAATTATATTTGTTAATAATTATTAAATTAAAATTAAGATTATTATTTATTATTATAATTTTGAAGACATGGTTAAAATATACAATATAACTGTAAAATATAACAATAAACTATTTTTATAATTTTAAAATATTTTATAAATTTTTTAAAATTACCTAAAATAATACCCGATATTAATTCGTACTGACATACAAAAACCGAATCTGATATCAAATTCATCACAATATTAGTAGCATCGGTGCTACCGGAAATCTGAACCGAGAAATTGTAGCTCCATTTACCTTCACATTTAGCATTTGCACGCGTGTGCACGGGTAACTGAGAAAAGCAGCAAACTATCCCAATTCAATTAGTTGCACGTACTTTGATTTGATTTCTCAAAGATCTTGCTTCAAAAGCACCAAAAGGTAGCAGTAAACTAATGTAATTAAATAAGTTAGTGTGAGTGATTTAGCACTTTCATCCTTTAATTAGAAGTTTTAAGTTCGAATCTTGATAATAGAAAAATCTATTTAGCCAGCACTTTATTTTTTACGGACTGACCCGATACGAGTAAGAATTAGTCTAAAATAGCTAACTTAAAGATGCTTTTTTATAAGTTGAGATCGTCTTAAAATATCTAATAGATTTAAAAAAAAACCACTAATGTAGTGTGTCATTCGGTACATTAGACGCATACTGAATTATTAATACAAAAGCAGCTTCGCAATCGCATTCCTTTGTCTAGAAACGATGCTAAGGTTATTAACCCAATGTAAAGTTTACTGAGCCCGTGACCGTGATCGTGACCGTGACAATTATTATTAATTAAATTAAAATTTATAAATTTATATTCTAGATTATATATTATATATTATATATTATTTGGGTTTTCTCACACGTGATTAGGACCACTGGGATGGGATTCCTGACTCCTGGGACACCATTATGAGCCGTATTCCCATTTCAACTCTGTAGGTGTAGGGCCATTCTCGAATAGGTAAAATTTTGATTTTACAGTAATTTTATTTCATGGAGCATTTTAAGAGAAACATATAATATAATATGATAGTACAAGTACAAGTCTTGTCTGTCTCGCTACTAGCTCCATTTGTAGACATTGCCAAAAACAAAGTCGAAAGCATCTTCAACGCTATTATTAGATTTTTCCCTTCTTTCACAATTCGTATGTATTATTATAGGTCCTGAATTGTAACAAAACTACACTTTTCTCTTTAGCTCCAAGTCTTCAATTTTGTCCTAAAGCCATCACTAATGCTTTTCCTTAATTACAAACTTTGATCGTGAAAGAGTAATCTTTCTCTTTACTACCAAATCATTTATGAGATTTGTTTATATAAATCAATATCATATTTCCTTACTAAATACATTGTCTCAAAAGTACAATTTCAAAATGAAAAGTTGACAGAAGTCTACCCATCAAATAAGTTCATGTTTGTTTCATCTTTTGTACAGTAAGTACTTTTTTACAGTAAAAATTATTTTAAAAAAATGAGCATTTGGTTGTAAAATTTAAAATATTTTTTATATAAAATGACTTTTTGGAAGTTAAAATACAACTTTTAAGAATCTCAAATTTAAAACTTGTAAAGAAAAATCATTTTCAGTTAAATTTTTCAGATCAATTAATAAGCCTATTTTATAGTTCATTTTACCTTTATGTTTTACACATTTCTTACAATAGTTACAAATATATTTTCACGTTTATTTTGAAATTTATATAATATTATTTGACTTTTTATATATATGTTTAATATTTATTTTTCTTATATTATAATTCATATAAAAGATTTTGTTAGGTATATTTTTATTTATGTTTCATATGATTTAAAATTATACAATAATTAATATATTGTGCTTTGTATATTGTTTAATATATTTTAAATAATTTTTTATATATAAATAATTTTAATTACAAAATAAAATATATTTTTATTTTTCATTGTCAAACAGTCTATTGTTTGAAGTTCTTTCAAAAAAAACTCTTTTTAAAATAACAACCAACCAATTAACTAACTTCTTAGAAAATCTTTTTATAAAAAAGCTCTACTGACAAAAGTTTTACTGATATAATGCCATCCAAATAGACATTATGAATCTTCTTTTTTTTGTTTAATACCCTTCAAGTATAAACAAAACTTTCGTAAAGAAAAGTATAAAAACTTTTTAAGAAATTGAATTTTGGTAGAGAAAGAGAGAAATTTTAGATCTTTGTCACCAAAAGTCAATATGTTGTATCGAGAAAGAAAGAGTTAACTATGTGATGCTTATGTCTCACCTTATGCATTTTGTCACATAACATGTAATCTTTCTTTACATATTGTCCATAAAAATGTAAAGAGGGCAAGTCCTTTGTGGTTGGAGGGTAGTCAATAGAAACTTGGACCACAAGATTAAAAGGTAACACTGCCCTACCAGAGCTAAAACTCCATTATAGCTCCTCCAAGCTGTGCTTAGTCTCAAATCTAATCAAATCCCCATCTTATTTCACAATCGATTTCTTTTACCCTTTTAGGTGAAAATTACCATAAATGGTTGATAATAACCATATTGCTTCTCTTTTCTTGACAGCATTTAATCCATCCTCAACCTCCTAAACAGTCATCCCACGCACACATATCTACCATGCCTCTTCTTCCATGATCCAATAAAAGAAACAAACATCCCTTGGCTCACTCTTCTCCGTCTCTACGCCTTAAACGCTTAGCTTAAGTTCATTTCACCAAGACAAGAGGTGAACTACTGCAACTGCCTCTCTTTTCTTCCCTGCACGAAACAGATTGCTCTGCTTCGTTTGGTACTCTGTTGCAATGAAATATATTCGCACCAACAGCTTGAAGAGGCTCTTCTCACTAAAAAGACGCAGTCTTGAAGACTTACTCTCCACCAGTGAAGATGAAAAGAGCGGGTTCTCCATGGTTTCTAGTGAACTAGAGCCTTCTCCTAGACCTACTTGGAGATGCTTCTCCTATGAAGAAATATTCGATGCCACCAATGGTTTCATTCCAGGTTTGCATGAATTTCATTGTTTTTTGCACTCAAGTTTCCTTTTCTTGTTAAGGTTACACCTATGTCTGTGTGTTAGACAATCTGGTGGGGAAAGGAGGATATGCAGAGGTTTATAAAGGAGTGTCAAGCAATGGAGAGGAGATAGCAGTGAAAAGGCTAGCAAAAACTTGTTCTGATGAGAGGAAAGAAAAAGAGTTCTTAACAGAAATTGGAACAATTGGTCATGTGTGTCATCCCAACGTGTTACCACTTGTGGGCTGCTGCATTGACAACGGCCTTTACCTCATCTTCCATTTCTCCTCTAAAGGCTCTGTTGCTTCCCTTCTTCATGGTAAATTGTTTTCGGAATATGGATTTAAATAGACCTTGATCAGTTAATTCGTTCCTGGGTTGACCGTGATGTGCTCTGTTTTTCTTTACCATTTCTTGTAGACGAAAAACTTCCAGTGATGGAGTGGAATGTCAGGTACAAGATTGCCATTGGCACTGCTGGAGGACTCCATTACTTGCACAAGGGATGCCAACGAAGGATAATCCACAGGGACATCAAATCTTCAAATATTTTACTAACCGAAGAGTTTGAACCTCTGGTAAGGTATCCCATGTAAATCCTCTGTTTTCCGCATTCTTCTTGATGCAGACATTCTGTTTTTTAGCATATTACTGATAGTTTTAGAAATTATGCAGATCTCTGATTTTGGGTTAGCAAAATGGCTTCCATCTCAATGGAGTCACCACTCAATTGCTCCAATAGAAGGAACTTTCGGGTATCGACAGAGCTCTTTATATATGCAAAAATCACAATTCTTCAAATCATATTTAGCATAACATTAAGCTGGAACTTGAGTGCTGCATGTTTCTGCAGACACTTGGCACCAGAGTACTATATGCATGGGATAGTGGACGAGAAAACAGACGTATTTGCATTTGGAGTCTTTCTATTAGAGGTTATTTCTGGGAGGAAACCAGTTGATGGTTCTCACCAAAGCTTGCACAGCTGGGTAAAATTCTCAAGAAAATTTAACAAACTCCTTCAAATATGCTGTAGTAGTTTTGACATTGTTATTAAAACTTTATCAGGCTAAACCAATACTGAACCAAGGTGAAATTGAGAAGCTGATAGATCCAAGACTTGGAGGAACCTATGATGTCGCACAGCTGAAAAGACTTGCCTTTGCTGCATCTCTTTGTATCCGAGCATCTTCCAAATGGCGCCCTACCATGAGCGAGGTGAGTCAGCCATTTGTTGTATTTTGTACTTAGTGCTTCACTCATTAACCATCAAATTGAATCAACCTAGGTGAGCACTAGGGGTCCTGTTAAGTAGATAGACATGGACCACCATGGAAATAGCAGTATAAACCTACCAGTTCAGCAACAAACATTCATGGCTGACACATTAAAATTGCATTAAGTGGTCCATCGTGTTTTTCTCCATTATAAGGCTCCAATTCCAGGCTTATTCTATTCACAAATGTTCAGAAAGAAAGCAAAAAAAGAAAAAAAAAAGTACTACTACATATGAAGAGTATAAACTAAAGCTTCTAGACAAGTCCGATTGCTGCATTGTTACTTGTCTTATTCATACATCGAATAGTTAAGTACTTAGTTGACTGTACAAGTGCTTAATTCTAAAGACTTCTGTACACTTGTGTGTTTCTGATAGTATCAACAATAATTTGGTGAATCATTGAGCTGTCACCACTTAAAGGTTTCATTTTCACCTATTGAGACTGCAACATGTAAACTTAGATTTGGTTCTTTTATTTTTTAAGGTGTGGCTTTGGGAATTTTTTCTCAGTAACATTGAGTCAGAGGATAGTTCATCCTACCTAACTTAAATCTTCCTTTTTCTGCTAAACCAAAGACATGAAATGTATCACCCATGTGATTAGAAGATGAGAAAAATGTGACTTATCTAAATCATTTGGAAAGCGATTCCTGTCATGTCACAGAATACAAATTCTCTTAAACATCAAGCTGTAGGATCCTTATTTTTCAACTACATGATTTAGGTGGTGAAGAATACACTTTCTTATAATAAACTAATCACATAAACTCCTAATCTGCCAAAGTTGTGGGGCTAATCTTGATATGGAAGATAATATTGATATGATAGATTCTTATAGGTGTTGATGTAGACAATGATTATGCAATTTTCAAGTCATTTGTTTATATTTTGTTCATGAGAGGAGGTTGAAGAAATTAGAAATCGGAGGCCAGAGAAGATGACTTTGTTATTTAAACAAAGTTGTCTCTTTTAAGCAATGATGTCAGTTAAGACAATTTGGAAGGATTTCATTGAAGTCAAATGTTTGATATACCAAATAGTGAAATCTTGAACCTAAAAACTGTTGGCGGACAGGTACTAGAAGTAATGTTAGAGGGAGAGAAGGACAGGGAAAGGTGGAAGGCGCCCAAGGAAGAAGAGCAAGAAGAGTTCTGGGGATTTGAAGATCTGGAATATGAATGTGACTCTTCCTTCTCAGTCTCACCACAAGATTCCATCTCTGCAAGGAGTTGTTAGGCCTCAAAGCACAATTATTTAGGCGCTTAATTAAGTATTATCTTGGCCGCAACCTTTTTCAATGTGTATATAAATATATAAATGAGAGCACTCTTTGCCAATATCTCTACCTTCCAGGGCGTAGTTGGATCACGACATGACGCTTTTACTGCTACTTCCAAAAGCATTGATGATCGAACTCAAATTGGCACCAACTAAATTATCACTTTATTGTGTTATACCTTTCTAAAAGCATCATCTTGTTAGGGGAAGTCTGAACAGTGAAAAGAGGAGGGACACTGCGGATTCTATGAAAATGTCAAGTATGAGGAAAAGGGTTCTTTTCGAGCATTTATAACTCACCAAAAAGATGGTGGATCGGACAGCTAGTAACTAACAGGCATAAATAAGCGGCCAGTGATTGCAGTTTTAGAAGTAGCTCTCTCTGTCAAATTAATATTCGGTTATAAGTTACTTGCATGAGTGGAAAATGACATTTTGATGATAATATTGTAATAATGCAGATTGGTCGGCATACCGTATATGTTGTGCCTAATGCTTCACTTGAAAAAGCAATGCTTCGTATGTTCACGAGAACTAGTAAATGCCAAAACGTACGAAACAGTTTAATCCACAAGAAAGAGACAAAATATGTCAATGATTGCAACTTCAGTTTATATATACAACTCCAAAGTAAATAATCATAATCATTACATAATAATTTTAAAGTTTAAGCTATGAATTCAACTTAAATTGAAAAATATAAACGTGTAAAAAAGAAGGGATTCGTTAAGTTGTCATGAATGAAAGCAAGTTTTGTCTGTGTGAGTGTGAATCACACTGTCATGCCAGCAACAGTGATGTGGCCAAGGATGAAGTGGTCCAAAGTGGAACCCATGCCAGGTACGAACTCCATATAATGTCACACAACTTGTGTTGATTGGCTTCTCGAACCGCCACTAAATGACACTCACCTCTTCATAAGGTAAAAGTTTGCTACATTGTCGAAGCATGCGTTGTGGTTATACACGAAATCTGTACCTAATTGAACATTTTATGGTTTAATCACTTATCTACTACTTACCATTTCCACTTTTTCTTTTCTTCTTAGAATGGTTTGCCATCGTAGTTAAATCTCCTTCTGTCTCTGCCAAATTAAATAACTTTCCAGCCAGTAGTTGAACTGTCTACACACAATTGCAGACAGCATCACCAAAAACCTTGAATCATCATTCGACGAACAGCCACTGCACATCCGACAGGACTTACAATTTGTTGAGTAAACTATTCATCAAATTTCTTAACCATTAATGAAGTTTTCTGCTTAATTCGCAAGCAAGAAACCTTCAAGTTGAACAACTACTGATCGATAGACCAACAGGTGCATGCCTATAGTTTTGGCTGACACTGTCACCTTACAGAGCAAGGTCAAACCGCTAGTAGGAGAAACTTCATAATCAGAAAAAGTTCATTAAATCAGTACTATGAATAAGCAAGTCATTAAAGATTGTAGGAACAAGTCAAATTTTCGTGGACAAGGATTCTGCAACTAAACCTTCAATGTTGTGTCAGACCCTAACAATAATACTATGCCACATGCAAGGCCAAAAGAATAAGGCAGTTGATGAAACAGGTAGACTTGGGGTTAATGATATAGATAATGGGGTCGGCAAACACATTACATAGAAGCTTTGGGGAGACATGACATTGTATTAGTTGGTGGGTCTGCTCTCTACACATAACATGTGGTTTTATGTGTGCGTTTGTTTTTGAGATGGAGGCATCTCAGAAGCTTATTTTAGTAGGGTTTTATGGTTGTTTAACATGGAAAAGACTTTGGGAGGCTGGTATTGGTAGTGCAACGACAATAACCGATCATGCGTTAAAAGGGGGAGTGCTTGCCTGCCAGATGAGAGGATAAGTTTATAGTTTATGAGTGTGGTAAGTGAACTACTATGTGTGTGAGAGAGAAGGATGATACCTAAAGAATTTAAATAGATGGGTTTTGGATGTTTGTTGTTTATGTGTAAGCTATGGAGGGGGGTTAGGTATTTTTGAACCAAACTTGGGGTGTGTGTGTGTGTGTTCCATGTAGCACTGCGTCTCTAATGGCTAAGTAATCAAATATCAGAAACGGGATTTAAGTTTAAGAGGTGGGGTGCACTGGATTTTGCCGCTGAATTTTCAATCTGGAAAAGGACAAAAGCAGAATATTTGGCTAAGTATTCAATTCTATATGGAACAGAAGTCATGAACAAGGCCTTCTCGGATGTAGAAGGTAAGGCCCACATCATCCTCATTTGCTAATCTGTTAAGGCAGGAAAATCAAAGTCGAGTGTCAAAATTGAAGATGAAAAAGAATCTTTCCGTTGCCGGGAATCGAACCCGGGTCTCCTGGGTGAAAGCCAGATATCCTAACCGCTGGACGACAACGGATTGTTGATACGTTGGCAGCTACACAAATAATCTTATTTTGTGAAAAGCATAAAATTAATTGTGATTAAGGTTAAACATAGTTAATTAATCTAAATTATTTAAAAATAACTCCATCCTGTTTTTTGATAATTCAATAAAATTATTTTTTTGGCTGGTCATTAATGTATTGGAAACTAATTAATTGAATGAGAGAAGCAGTGATACCACCACAGTTGGACATTATATGTAATAATGCATTAATCATTTTATAAGCATTAGTATATTGTAAGGACGTATTCCTCTGTCTCAAAATACCCTGACCCCTGGTCCTTTTGCATCCAATTAAATGGATGGCTTAGATGCAAAAAAAGTCAGAAAGTTAGGATATTTTGGGACAGAGGATCTCAAGGTTATATTGTACTTGAACCCAATTAGCGTTTCACATGATCCGATTAGGCAGCCTGGGCCAGAAAGTGAATCGGTCTTTTAACATTCCGGGGGCCTAGTTTGGGAATTGGAAGTTGGAATCCCAAATAGTTCGTAAGAGCTCAAAGTCTAAAAAGTGCAGTCAAATGCATTTACAGTTGATATAATGAGAAGTTTAGAAATTACAATGATTCAAGTTAGAAGAAGAAAATAAACACGAGTCTGATCTTAAAAGTGTTCAAATTTTATACATAACCAGAAAATTAAATTATATTTATTAAATATAATTTTAAAATTCTTTAAATTGAACTTAATTTTAAGTTGAGCAATTGAATATATAAAGTTTAATTTATTAATTTTGAATATGACCTATCAAATCACATGTTATAATGTAAATTGGAACTTTTGAGGCTTAACGATGAAAGTCTATGATACTATTCGTACCAGCGGTACCGAATTAAAATTATCATGAAATAGAAGTCTGGTTGTATCGGATTTAAATATCGATCGAACCAATCGATATCAAAATTAAAAAAGAATATTTTTTTCAAAATTTTCAAAATTTTAAATTCTCCTCCCTCCCTTCTTTTTCAAACTTTTTAATTAGTTATATTATTTACTTCAACTTTTTAATTATTAGAAATTTTTAATTTTAGTTTTAAAATAGACTAATCATTTATTACTATTAATAATTATAAATTAATAAATTTTTTAAAAAATTTATTTACATAAATAAATTAAAATTGTGATCATTATTTATTATTATGATTTTTTAGACCAAAGTTAAAATATACAATACAATCTGTATAATATAACAAAGTACTATTTTATAATTTTTAAAAATTAAATAACCATTTTATAAATTTTAAAAATTACACTTAACAGTACTGATATTAATCATATAATCCCGTATCAAAAGTTAATCCGATATGATATTCAGAATATTATTAGTGAGTATGAACTCACAAAGTCTCAGACATTTCATTTAAAGTTATTACATTTTAGTATAACTTTGAGTAGTATTTAAAAATTAAACTAAAAGTTAAAACCAATATTAAGATATAAAAGATAATATTAGCCTCTCATAAAATTATTTAAAAACTATATAAGATTTTAAAATGAAAATATAATTGAACGATACAGTATTTACTCATTAAAGAATTCAAAATTTAATTTTAACAAATTAAAAATTATTTATAAAGAAAATGGTACAATTTTAACAATGAAATTTATTAAAATAAATTAAATTAAAAATTGATAGATTTTAAAATTTTAAAATTAAACATTTTCTATTACTAAGACAAATGATCATTCCACCAATGAGAACTATTTGGGGAACATGAACTATTCCTTATCATTAGCCTTTGAAATAATAGTACGGTCCATAATGTTACAATTAAATTTCTCAAGCCATTCACTCCTATCAAAATTTCCTAAGCAAAGCACCAGGCTAGCTTCCATTTCACATAGCTCTCTCATTCCAGAAGCTATCGCCTCACTCTCAGCTGTGATTCCATGCCTTCGTGCACATCAGGGACCACGCTGCATCTCTTGCAAACACACAGAGGACCTGTATCTAGCATGTCTTCAACATCACTCCATGGCGGCTGCGGCTGTTCTCTTTTCCAGTAAAGATTCCAAAAATGCAGAGCACAATTTTGTTAAGGATGGAAGATTATGTGATGAACCTTCAAATAAAGTCTCCCATGACCTTTCTGGTGGCACCGAAGGCACCAACAAAGTCTGGTTTCTTTTCAATCCAAATTCCGGGAGTTGTCCATAGACAGATGAATACCCAAATTTAGCTGAAATGGAAAGGGGAAGTAACAAGTTAGTCTGAATTTAGAAGTGATCAACAACCAATAGAAATGGAGAAGATGCAGGAAAGTCCACAACTTTTCACTTCATATCAATAAGAAAGAGAAATAACCAAAAACACAAAGAAAGGTAGCTTAAGAATGTGGAATGTCAATTTAAGCTACAATAGTTCATTGTCCTTGTCAGAAATATATGAAGACCCACCTGCTTCTTCCAAGTCAGGAAGACCATCACGCTGAATCACACCAAGTTCATTGCCTTCCTTCCCGTATGGGTCAAAAAGGGCATACTCATGATCACAGTCCATATATACAAGTAATTCACGAGTTGATTTCTCATTCACTGTATTTCCATCACTTGAAGATTTATTTACTTGCATAAAAGAGAGGAACCCTCCTTTGGCCTGCAGCATGAAACAAAATAATGACAACATGCCATTGAGCTCTATCGAATAATTCAGCATCAGCAAGGATACCCATGGTCTGAGATTTTCAAAAATTTGGCATGCGATTGGGACTGCTCCAACGAAGGTCACAGGACTGCTAAACTCACCTTCTTTACCAGCCAGGTAGCTGTAGGAACAGGATCAGCTGCATTGAATAACAAGATTACACCATCTCTTCTTTCATTAGTTGTCTCATTATCTGACTCAGGAAGAAGGACAAGAGCAGCAAAACATGATGATTCTGCCATACTAGCTACAGCTGTACAAGTAGAAACATAAATTTAAGTCAAATGTAGGGTAAAAGAATTAACGTTTATTTCAATCACAGAGCTGCTCAATAGCTTCAGCTAGTAAGGATGAACCGACGGGGGGTTGAAAAGGAATAAGGGAGGCGCTGCTACAGCCAGGAAGATAGCTAATTGCATTTAGTCTAGTAGCGGCGAGCATTTCAGAATAGATTTCCACATGATAGAATGAGAGTTAATGACAACTCATGGTTTCGCAGTCTCATCAAACAAATATTCATATGACAAAACTCTAGATTGCCAAAAGATGGCCCAAACTCAAGCAGATGAAAAGGATAACCAAGACTATCTGAACCATCAATTGTTAAAGTGAAATAGACAGAAGACATCTTCAGCTCAAATGAGAGAGGATATTCACCTTCAACATGAAGCTTGTATGACCAAGACATAGACAGCTTTGACATGCTCCAAACAGATAACTGAGATTGCGGACCCATAGATGCAGAAACAAGATACTCGGACTTTCCAACAAAAGAGAGGGAACCTATAGGCTGTAAAAGGTTTAGTAAAGTGATGGGTATGCCACATCCTCAATAAACTTACACGTGTGCGTGCAGGTATATATGTTGGAAGAAAGAGATGACTCCCAAAATAAGCCATACAAAGATACATTTCCTAGAGATGTCTAGAACAATATAAAATCCATGCCGCAGCTGGTAGCATGAGGACAAGCTTTCGTTCTCTTATTTATTTATTTTTCCTGACTTCAGAATTAGTTCTTTAATCTCCACAACTTCAGTTTGACAGTTAGCACATATACACTCTTCAAATGTAGTACACTGGAGCAAGATCACATAAACATCACAACTAATCATGCTGAGTTACTCCTAGAAACTCAAACAGGCACGCTAATAACTGAAACACTAGTAATGATGACAAGGTTTAATGAATCATCAAACAAGAGAGCTCTACACCAGCTCCTTCTCACCCTTCTGAAGAGATTAAAAAAATCAAGATGAACAATTAGGAGAGATGCATATGTTTTACTTCAGCCAGCTGTTGGGGGAGGTTCAAATATGAATATTGCATATTATTATTACAGAAGAGAAGCTAGTCACTCGGAGAATGCGTCATCTGTCATGCTTGACTGACAGTCACATATGATATGCCTGTGCAAGCAAAGTACAAATATGTGTGCACTGATGTAGCACATGTCAGAAAGGAAAGGTAGTCAGAAACTCAAAAGAATCACCATAAGAGTCTCTCCTATCACTGTCATTAGAATATTCTTGTCTGGGTCCCATAGCGTGATAACAGTTTCTGCAGCAACAGCGAGAACAGAACCATCTGGAGAAAATGTAGCAGCTGTCATCGGTTTCTTCCTGCAAGGAAAGAAGCAGGTCAATTTGCAAGCCAAAGATCCACAATTTGCAAAGGTAGTTATATAGTAAGTGCCTAAATGTGCAACTCTTAATCAACTTAGCATATTGAAGCAAGAAAGTTCCAAGAAAGAGTATATAATGTAGCCTGGCAAACAGAGAAAGTACAACTCTAGATATTTAAAAATATATACACGAGATTCACTTTGAAGATGAATTCAGGCATCAGTAAATCCATCAACAAAAGGATCATACCTATATGAACCACAAGCATGGCAACTCCACCCAGAATTTAGCAGCAGCTGACCTTTATGCTGACTGTCAATGTTGCATGTCCAAACCTGTAACACCAGCAAATATATGGTAGATGAAAAAGAAAGAGAAGAAAACTTGAGTGGACTGGCTCTAGATACCTTGAAGTCACCACCGTAGGATGAGCTAACAGCCATACGGCGAGTAGGGTGGAAAGCAATAGCTGAAATATTAGCATCCCTATACATGAACAGAAGTAATGTTATCATTCCACTATGATATGTATGAATCCTGTTTAAACTTTAACACAATAAAAAAACAAACAAAATTTACAACTAGATATAACCCACGAACACTTCCACATGAAGTAAGTCACACGCAAACATGCAACTAACTATACACATGCAGCCACTAGCATGCAGATGATTCAAGTCAAAGTTCTAGCTCGCCAGGCGGAATATATTTCAAATTTGATATTCTGAAACCACAAACTTTTCTTATTCTATATATTTGTGAAGAATTAGTCAGGATCGTGCATGATGTTAATTTATTAGACATTAGTGGGCACCCATTTCAATGAGCAAACATGATTACAGCTAAACCTGTGGGGTTCATAGACAATGGTAGAGAGGCTGAATTCTTTGTTCTGTGATCCTGAAACCCAAAACTTAAGGCAAACCAGTCCTCCCAGGCCTTCTTCGGCAAGTTTCACTTCAGCAGTACTCATCAAAGAGCCATCTGGGGAGAGCACCACTAATGTCACGACTACCTAGACCAACAATTTAAACTATATATGCTCAGAATTTCCATGTAAAAGTAGCTAATATCAATGAATACATCATAAAGGAGAAGAGTTATCTCATGAAAGGAAAAACACGAATACCGTGACTTCATCACCCGGTTGATGATTTCTTTCACAAACTTGTACCTGACAAAGTTCATATGGTAGATTAATCCAAACTTGGTGCAATAGTAATAAGCAAAAGAAATCTAAATATCCCCAACAGACACTTGATGCAAAACTAAAAGGTGTTGGGGACTTGAGAAAGAGAAGAGGGCGTTGCAGAATAGCATTTGGCTAAAGCAGAAGGTCCAAAATCACCATTGTCTTGGCAAATTAAATTTTCTAATGTATGCAGGAAAACGAACCAAATGTATAAAGATAGAAGTGACAGATTGGTCATCATTGCTTGACTGAGAAAGGAAGGTATCTCAACACTGACAATAAAAATGTAGATTTGATTTTCTTAACTTCTCACCATCCCAAGGCACCAACAAAAAATGTACAAAAATAATAGCAATGGCCTCCTTGTTAAGTATAAATTATGAGACACTAATTTTCCCAAACCAAAGAGGTCAAATTACAGGGAAGAACCAAGACCAAAGGAAACTCTGCAAAAATTGAAGGGTTAACCACTGAAAAACTCCCTCACCTCAGAAATTCCAAGATCATCAAATAGGCTGTACAGTTGGATGCAGTAGTTCTCTGTACGTAAGGCTGCTATACCAGCATTGTGATCGAAGGCAACCCCACCACGTAAACCTTCACAAATCTCTGGAGAGGAACAAGGTGGCTGAAAAATCCAACACAAGAACTTATAATGAAATAAAACTAGCCTCCACAAAAAATGGAAGAAAGTGATATCTTTGCATAGTCCTGAATTCTACCAACTTTGCAAGCACATATACAAGAATCGAGTAATCTAACAATGTAGGATCCAAAATAAGTAATTTGAATGAAAGCTTTTACGTAACAGTTTAGGACTTCACTCAACTCAATTATTCAACCCAAGTATAGAGATCTCCATATTCAAGTCTAGGACCATTGATTAAAGTATAAGCAATTCTCAATTGCAGATCATTATGCCCTGAACTCCATCTAAACAAGGGAATTCTACTTCAATGCCACACAAATTAAAGAGAGCTGCAATTGTGGCACAAAAATTGGGCTCATATGGGAAGTAGCTAGCCAACTTCTAGGAGAGACATATTCAAGATAAATTCATGAGGAGGTGTGGATCTCTTTCCTATAAAGACTAAACCAAGATGTCTTAGCCAGTGCCCACGCAATATAGACTTGTTGAAGATGAACCATCTTCCTTCAAAGGTAAGAATAAACCTAAGATTTTTTAAAGCAACTTCTTTATCACAATATTGTTTGATCATGGCAAATGGATTTCCACAATAAGAAAAGATTAGATCCTGGGAAAAAGCAAAAGTCTTAAAAATTCATCTCTACCTTTACTAATGCCAACCATTCTTATTCCACTATTTTCCAATTCCAATCCCCACGCACTAGATTCCTATATCAATCTATTGAAGTGCGTACTGAAGAAGATCGGATATCTAATCATGAAACAAGCAGATGGAATGGGCCAAATGCAGCATTCAATGGTATGCTGCTCAAAACTAACCTTGACCCCTGCAATAGTCTTCATAATTTCCATGGTAGGCATTTTCAGTAGATGAATCTGATTATCTGCACAAGATACCTACAGCCATGAAGTTAGGACAACAAGATAAAATAACAGGTCAGATTTGTCAATTTTGCATTTTCCTGCAGAAAGTCAAACTTACAGAGGAAAGAGTAGGATCAGGAGAATCTCTAAAATATATGAGTGGAGATCCTATACGTGGTAAAAACTTCTTCTTCCCTGTATCTAGCTGCCAAACCACAAGAACTCCTTCTTTTCCACCTAAAAGGAAAGGAAAGGAATGTGAGCATCATAAACAGAATCATGTTTTGGAAACATACCATAATTTTTTAAAGCTAGAAGAACGACAGGGAGAATCTATGAGAATATAAATTGCAAATAAATTCCAGGCTGGCCATCGTTTTATTACAACGATTAAAACTTTGAAACATCTCCAGTAAAAAGGTGATTGCAGGAACTTATAACACCTTTAAACCATCTTTTTACTAACTCAAGAAACTTCTAATAGCTGATCAATCAATTTTCTTCATTATGCATAAGTAAGCAAGCTCCAAATCATTGGACATTTTTTTCTTTTACCTGAATATAGATAGGCTCCATCAGACGAGAAAGAGAGAATTTTTATTTCAGCTGGGTGCCAGTGCCATGTTGTACAAGAATCAGCATCATCATTGCCTCTAACCCCAGGTCTGTCATCATCGATAACCACTGATCTCTTACTCACTAACCCATCTACAGCAGTAAATGTTCTATTTCCAAATCCCCTCCATATCAAAATTCTCCCAGTCATATCTCCAGCCGCGACAATTCTTTGAAATGGGTGAAATGCAAGAGCTGTCAAGTTTTTTGTATGATGAAGGGTGATCTTCTTAATCACTGCACGCTCAGAATCTGCAACCGGAACTTTCCACATACGAACCTTCCTTTTGATTCGAATGCCAACATATTGTCCAGACGGGCTTATAGTGATAAACTCTGGTTGCCTTGTCTGTCAATAAGTATCAAATGCGATAAACCGCATATGCAATGAATGAAGTTTAACTTATCAATCAAAACAAAAATCTAATAACATCTGAAAGACGAACTCTTGCATGAAGCCTCTCATTTGTGCAAGGCTTAATCTAACTGGATCTAAAATAAAAACTTGGAAAATAATATCGAAGTTGCATCATCAAACAAACAGCATAGGTAGGGTAAAAAAAGAGAGTTTTTCTTTACCTCTGCCAAAGTCACTCCACCAACAAGGCGAGAGTCTGTTAAGTTACATTTCCTGATTTGCCCACGTAAAGCTTTAGATTGGTTTTCCTGATCTTTTGTTTCTTCAGTAGACACATAAGCAAAGAGTTTACGCTGGTCATTGGTATCCGTTGGTTGGACTGATAGAGATGGAATTACCTGAAAATGAAATGTTATTATCAGAATTCACCTAAAGTTAATAATGTTTAATCAAATTAGCCCATAAGTGAATCAAACCAAAACAAAACAAAGACAGAATAATAATAGAAGAGCTTGAAGCATAATTTATACTACCATAGAGTGAATTGGGTACTTAATATCAATAGTCTTAATCAACTCAGGAACAGAAAAATCCCAGTAACGAATTGTCCCATCAAGCGACGCCGTCCAACAATAACATAACATCTTAGTCGACGGACTCGACGTTGGCACCACTATCACCGCCGTAACAGCCGCCTTGTGACCCTCCAATGACGTTACCTTCAAACCCCCCAGAACAAAAATGTCATAAACAATGAACTAACAGAATCAAGCAACTAAACTAACAAGTTCAAAGAAACAAAAAGATAAATTACAACAATAAGAAAAGACCAAAAGTAAGGGAAAAACCTGCAAACCAGTGGCGGTGCTGAAGATAGAAACCGAGCTGCCGGCGCAGACGAGAAGTCGTTTAGCGTCGTTGGAGAAGGCCGGCGGGGAAGACACGTACCTTCTGCCACCGGTCAACATACTTTACTACGAAAGCAAAGAAATAAATTTTCTTGTGAACAAAGTTTGAAGGTTTTTTGTGCGTGGGTTTTAGATTCCCCGACTTCGGCTGGGACTTGTGCTCGTACACGGCGAGGGACGAATACCCTCTAAAGCCCTAAACTTGTCCAACTAAAACCCCGCCTTTTGTTCCATGATCTTATTTTGTTGATTTATTATTGCAATGTTTTTTTTCCCTTCCCAGCTGAGTCCTAATTATAAAAAAAAATATTTTTAAGTTATTTATATTTAAACTAATTTTTATTTAAATTAGGTAGATTCTTTGCGAAAGATAAAATTTTTATCTTAAGTTTTAAACATCTACGCATATAAAAAGAGTTCAAATTTGCAACCTCATTTTAATAAGGAGAGTCTCTTAATAATATTATTATGTCAAAAAATTTTGCAAGAGTTTAAGTTAATGAAAATGTTATTATGTCAAAAAGACTCGTAACGCCAATCAAACCAGCGTCTTTCTTTTTTTAAAAAAAAGAAAGCAAACGAAATGAGTATAACAAACATAGCTTTGATATATCCTCTAAGAAGATAATAGGTGTAGTATTAAGTAATTCCTAAATTAAAATATTCTGCACAAGTAATAAATCAGTCGACCCATTTATTGTTCTTTCCATATATGTGAAAGATGTGTACTTTTATCTTTTGGAGCTTAAAATGTGAACTTTGTTTCTTTATTTACTATTATCGAACACTAATTTGAATGGATTTTGGTCGATAATAATAATATAATTAAATTTTAATGCCTATTTAGATAAGTTTATATCATTGTAAATAGAATTTTCTAAAAAATTTTAAAAAATTAAGTGACTATTTAGTTGTCATTATAAATTTTTTTATAAAAGAAACTTCATATAATAGATCGTTTGACAACATAAAAATAAAAAGTAGTTTTTATTTTATTTTATAATAAAATTATTTATACATATAAATATTATTTAAAATATATTAAACAATATATAAAATACAATATATTAATTATTATATAATTTTAAACCATATAAAATATAAATAAAGTATATTTAACCAAATATTTTATATGGATTATAATATAAGTAAAATTAATATAAAAATAAATATTAAAAATATATATAAAGATAAATAATATTATATAAATCTCAAAATATATATAAGATATGTTTGTGGATATTGTAGAAATTATGTGTAAAACATAAAATAAAAGGACTAATCTAAAAATCTATCTAAAAAATATTTTTTGAAAAGTTATAAATTTAAACTTATTAAAATACTGTATTTCAGCTTTAAAAAATCATTTCTATAAAATAATATTTTAAATTTTACAATTAAACACTCAAATTTTTTAAAAACAACATTTACGATGAAAAAAATATTTATTTAACCTTTAGAAGTTGAACCAAGTAGACACTAGCCCGACTCAGAATTGACCCGAACCTTACAGTAAACCCGACGCGCAAGTTTTTGTCTCTTCTGCTCTCTTTCTGCTCTCTTTAAGTCTTAAGCCCTCCCCAAAACCCTACTTTGAGACAAACTCTATAACGCGGCATAAATTGAAATTTCGTTGCCATCTTCTGTGTCTCTTCCTCTTACCGTTTAGCCATTTGCAGACCAGGTGTACTATATGAACATTATCTTTTCGAAAATTTTTGGGAAATAGTATTTTGATGGGTTTTATTCTTTTTCTCGTAAACTGAATGATGAGAGTTCTTTCTTTGTATTTTGGTGTTGTTTATGCATTGCAGCCTTGATATTAAGATGCTTGTTCTATTTGAGACGCCTGGGGGCTTTGCACTTTTTAAAGTGTTAGATGAAGGGAAGCTATCTAAAGTTGAGGTATTTTCTTCCAAAGTTCACTTGCTGTCTGTTTAGTTCTGGGGAATCAACTGGAGCTATCATATGCGTGCTATGACCTCGTGTTGTGTTTGTTATGAGGAGTGAAGAAGTTGCTTGAGCGATTCGTTTCCCCATTGATATCCTGTTTACTGTGACTGCTAATGTTGAATGGGAGAAATGAATGTCAGCTCGTGATATTGATTTCTTATCATTATGTTCCAGCTTTTCTGTGACATTGCAAAAGGATAAAACTCCAGCTTCTTCAAATTTATGTTTTTAAGTTCCATGTCTTTACGAGGAATTCATCTTGTGTTGCAGGACTTATGGAAAGAATTTTCCAACGCAGATTCTGCTAGAAAGGTTCTCTATCTTTACTCTTTTTTATTCTGAAGAATATAATTAAATTTTGTTGAGCCATTGCAATATATGTTGCACATGTTTATTCAATCATGTCACTGCAGTTGGTCAAGTTGAAAGCTTTTAATAAGTTTGAGAACACATCAGAGGCTTTGGAGGCAGTAACCAAGCTAATTGATAGCACACCTAGCAAAGGTCTTCGAAAATTCTTGCGTGCTCACTGTGATGGCGAATCTTTGGCTGTTGCAGATTCAAAACTTGGAAATGCAATTAAAGATAAACTGGTAATTAACTGTTTTGTATGTTGGAATGGACTTTTGTTAATTGGATTCTGAATGGGTCATTCTGAAATGGCTTCTAGTTTCATGTCTTTGAAATTTGAGGTGATTTGTCTTGCAGAAAATAGATTGTGTTCATAACAATGCTGTTATGGAGTTAATGAGAGGCCTGAGAAGTCAGTTGACTGAGCTCATTTCTGGACTGCCTTCTCAAGATCTAGCTCCAATGAGCTTGGGTTTATCTCATAGCCTATCCAGATACAAGCTGAAATTCAGTCCTGATAAGGTACCCCACATGTTGTGATGGCTTGCACTCGAGTTTAACCTCTTTATCTATACCATTTTAGTTCATCTGTTGATATTGGTTATTCAATATTATCTGTTATGGTGTTGACTGAATCTAGTTTTATCATGACATTTACAACATCTTAAGGATTGCCTAATGTGTGAACTGATGATTTAGTTAAGAAAAATTGAGGTAAACAGACAGTTATTAGCCCCTACTATTGCTAAAAGGACTCAACTCTCAGTAGTAGCTTGCATTCTCTAGGTCTTCTCCCACCTTCTGACTTATTTACTAGAATTCCAGTCTACTGGCAACAAAATGACTGAACTTGTCTCTAATTACTCCCTTCTAGTATGCTGACTTGCTTATTGCGTATACTATATATATATATATATATGGCTTTACCATTCAGGCGTAACTTGTAAATGAATAATCATGAGCTTGGGAATTATTGGATATTGGCAAGAAGACAGTTTATAAACTCAAGAAAAGAAGCTCGACTGGTGGAGATTCTAAATGATTTTCTTTAGTGCCAATTGGATCTGTTGATTTTACAGATTTTTTAATTCTTACAGTATGTTGGATTATGATTCTTATTCTATTACAGGTTGATACAATGATCATTCAAGCTATTGGCTTACTTGATGATCTTGATAAAGAGCTCAACACATATGCTATGAGAATCAGAGAATGGTATGGTTGGCATTTTCCCGAGCTTGCCAAGATTGTACAAGACAACATCCTGTACGCCAAAACAGTGAAACTGATGGGAAGCCGGGATAATGCTGCCAAGCTTGACTTCTCTGAGGTATAGTTAGATTTCTTTCATTCCAACTTATTCTACTTGCCTTTTATTGTTTTTGTATTTATCTAGGATTATTTTGTTGTTTGTCTGGCTTGTTAGAAACTAAAAAGCCAGCTATAGCTAACAGTTCAGTAAAATTCTTAATCATCTTTTAACCGTCTAACCCAATAACCATTGGTCTACTATGTACAAAGAATTTATGGTTAGATAAAGAGTTCTTGTATAACTATTTCCCCTTCCACTCCTGGATTTCTTGCAGATACTACCTGAAGAGGTTGAGACCGAACTGAAGGAGGCAGCTATGATATCCATGGGGACCGAAGTTAATGATGTTGATTTGAGTAACATTCGAGAACTCTGCGACCAGGTTCTATCACTTGCTGAGTACAGAGCTCAACTGTATGATTATTTGAAGAGCCGAATGAACACCATTGCGCCCAATTTGACTGCTCTTGTTGGGGAGCTGGTGGGAGCTCGTCTTATTGCTCATGGAGGTAGTTTGCTGAATCTTGCAAAGCAACCTGGGAGCACAGTTCAGATTCTTGGTGCAGAAAAAGCTCTCTTTAGAGCTCTGAAGACAAAGCACGCAACACCAAAATATGGGCTTCTTTACCATGCATCATTGGTTGGTCAGGCAGCCCCCAAGATGAAAGGAAAAATTTCTCGTTCACTTGCAGCAAAAGCTGCGCTGGCTATTCGGTGTGATGCTCTTGGAGACAGTCAGGATAACTCCATGGGACTGGAGAACCGGGCAAAGGTACTTTGCGCAAGTCCATAGCAATGAAAAACCCTCTTCCTCTCACAAGTGATCAATTTCAATTTCTAACCTTTCTTTTCCCAAAAAGTAATGTCTTCGAATATCATATTTGTAGCTGGAGGCACGCTTAAGGAATCTTGAAGGGAGAGAATTGGGGCGATCTGCCGGATCAACAAAAGGCAAGCCTAAAATAGAAGCTTATGACAAGGACCGAAAGAAGGGTACTGGAGCATTGTTAACTGCTGCAAAGGTCGTAGTTTCATTCAACATAAGAGTTCCTTGTTTGTTTCTATCTTATTTGTTTAAAATTGACTCTTGTTCTCTGTTGTAGGGTTATAATCCTTCTGCGGATTCTGTTCTTGCTGAGAATGCCGTAGAAACATCCACAAAGAAGAGATCAGTGGAGACCGAAAAACCAGTGGAGGAGGTGCCAGTTACTGATAAGAAGAAAGAAAAGAAGAAAAAGAAGAAGACTTTAGTCGATGAGGCAACATTGACAAACGATATGAATTATGATTCTCAAGCAGTTGAAGATGCTGCAAAGAAGGAAAAGAAAAAGAAGAAGAAACAAAAAGCCGAGACAGACGAGATGCAAAACGACAGCAAGAGCACGGATGCTGTTGAAAGGAAGAAGAAAAGAAAGCATGCTGAAGAAGGAGAAGCTGAAATGCCAAGCAAGAAAGAAAAGAAGAAGAATAAAAGGAGTGACGATTGAGAAATTTCTGAGAAGGGTGTTACCATATAGTTTTGGCAACTTAGAGCATGGTGCGTCTCCATGTAAAAGGTTTCTCTTAATGGGTATTTGGGATAGACTAGTACTAATAGGTTCTTGTTTACTTGTTTCTGAATTCTTATGGGTACTATGAGCTTTTGTATGAAACTCCACTTATGATTGATAATTACAACCTACATTTCCTGAACGAAAGTTCCTTCCTTTTAAGCATTACAATTGCATAAATACTTGTCCTTGATACCTTGCTACTAGCGGTCTAGCCTATTAGCCAGAAATCGGTAGGATTAGAGAATTTCAGTATACTATTAAGACAGTTGGCTTGATGGAGTACAACAAAAATGTTGGCACAAAAGCAGACATTTTGATGGAGATTACACAACTTCAAAGCCAAGTTTATAACCAAACAAACTTGGTTAGCTGTTGCAGAAGGTAGAATCACAAACAGCCAGTTCCCCAGAAACATGGATAATGGTCCATTCAAGCATCTACAAGCGATTTTGACATCCTATATTTTAAGTACATAGATTTATGGTGGAAGATGCAAAGGCTGTGTACCCCCTCAAAATCAAAATCTGCAAACCAAAAGTATTTACATCAACAAAGATCCAGTATAAAATATCGAAAACAAAATAGTCAAAAATCATTTGATTACCAGTCAATAAGGTTACAAGCTCTGCAGTTTTTTTGACATTTCTTTGACCTTTGAATCATCCTTTTCCTGCAATCAGGAAAAGAAAAAATACATATACCCATTTCCTAGATGAGAGGTAAGAGAATGAAATGGCTCACCACGGATTACAAATCATCCTAGAACAACAGGACCAGATTTAGTATTCATATCCACTGTGCTTGATGCAACTGACTGAAACATAAGACTAAATTTTGGGTTTTCATAACGACTCAGGGGCGACTAATTTTGCTATTTCTTGATAAATGATCCTTCAATCGGATAAATGGTGAGGAATCGCCTACACAGTGACACAACACTCCCAACCAATCCCCCACACCACTCCCACCCCACATGTCCATGGAGATAAACCAGGGCCTCAAATAATACATAACACATTCATCTTCATAACATAGCCTCAACAAGATGCCTACATTTGATATCCCATTCTCGTTCCAAGATAGAGTATACTTCTAATCTAGTACTCGAGTATTCACAAACTAACAATAAAGACAGAGAGAAAAAAGCTTGTGGTCACTTCCATGTGGAAGAAACTAAAGGCAGATGGATCGCAAAGAATAATATGTTGAGCTACCATCTTCTTTAAACCAAGCCCATCATTGAGTTCCAAGATAGATAACCCCTGCACAAGTCGAGCGGCAGCCTAAATCTAAACTAAGATTCAAGATAACAACTGAAGAATGCAATGGTAACGGAAAAATGATTTCTCAAAAGAATTGCAAACTAGGATTTCCTTCTAGCGAGTAAATATGCAACGAAAAACACATCAAATCAAACAGTTACGACATAATAATTTCGAGAACAATTTCACAGCAATTTTCGTGTTCTAAAGCATTATATATGCAGTAAGGCTTACCAATCCCTTGCTTTCGTAGTAATCATCCAATGCCCATTGATACTTGGACTGATTTAACCCAAACCAACGTGCCAAATGATCATCCAAGCTTGAATGGGCTGCACACAAGAAAAACTGTTCTAATAAAAACATTACTTGAGATCTTCCAATGCATAAGATACTTCCAATATAGCAATAACCAAGTGAAAAACAGATCAAAACAAAACTGAGGCAAGGCACACCTCACACGCACACAGCATTAGATTCATAACATTAAAAGCCAAGGAAAGCATCTCGAAACCCCACATGTAAAGACACAAAAAGACTAAACTTTACTTAAAAAACTGGCAACCACAAACCATTTTGCACTTTGGAGACAGCATTCCTGAAGAACCCAGAGACGGAGCCATTATCAGAAACATTACAGTGAGACTTATCAATCTGTTGAGGCGGCGGCTGAACTGGAGGCGGAGAAACCACTTTCTTCGGTGAGTCGAAGACGGGTTGTTGGTCGACAGGCTTGGGAGTGGAAGGAGGGGTCTTGAAGACGGTGTACGGACCCATTTTGGCGATCATGGGGGGTGGGGTAGAAGGGTCTTTGTTGATCGGCATTGTCGCTGTAAGTAGAGCGAACGGGAAGGAAAATCAGGGATTTAGCTTGGGTTTCGAAGGTGAAACAGTGGAGACTTTACTGACACTACTACTTTACTAAAGAGAGAGAATCTTATTGAGTGTGAGAGTTTGGTTGGTGTGAGGTGCACGATAACTATCTATAACCCAACCAGTAAGCATCCTTAGTTAAGTTAGAGTAGTTGAACAGATAGATCTTTGTCTTATGTTTTTTTAATTATTTTTTTGGATTTTAACGAATATTTAGAATGTGTCGTCTCGTTTTGGCTATTTTGTATTTTCTTCTTCTGTTGTTGTTACTGCTTCTTACTGGTTCACGTGCCTTTGCTTGGAAATTCAGGTCGTGATTGGGTCAACTTTCCTCTAGCTGGACACATGAAATGGCGTTAAAGATTTTGGCACGACCTTAGCTTATAGTAGTTGATTTTATTAATTGATTTGATCAGTAAATTGAATTAATTATTTAGTATTTGATGTTTGATAAAATTAACTGTTTATTATTAGTTGTTTATGTGTAAAATAATTTATAAGGACATAATTTTAAAAAAATTGTAAGGTATAAATATTATATATCTTAGCATTTCGTTGAATATTCTTATAAAATTTAGATTTTAGATATTTAATTCTACAAAATTAAGTTTATAATTCTAATAAAAAATATAGAACATATATATATATATATTTTTTTGGATTCGAAAATCCAGAGAGAGGAGAATTGACGACACCTCTCTCGAAGTCAAACCCACAAGACCACCACATGGTGCCAAGTGAGGGCACACCTCATCATTAAGTTCCAACTAATTCTTCATCTACAGTAAAACTCCTACGTCTCTGAACCTTCACAGAGAGGCTAGCGTGGAATCGAACATAGGACGTATAATAATAATAATAACAACAAAAACAACAACAACAATTATAATAATAATAATCAAACGTTAAATTTTTATTAATATAAATGATGTAGAGAGTTACATTATATTAATATTTTCATATAATATGTATAAATTTTATTATTTAATAAATTTAAAATAATTTATAAAGATATGACTTAAAAATTTATAAAGTCACGATTAAATATTTAATTTTACAAAAATAAAAATATGACAATAATAAAATTGAACAAAATTAGATTTTACAAACAAAAAAAAACTTCTTCTAATATTTTGCTTCAGCATAAATTGTAATTTATAAAATTGTTCAAGAGGAAGTTCTGCTTACTACATCCTAAATTGTATTTATGATACGGTCTTTATTAATAATTATCGTTAATTTAAAGCGAAATCGCATGTGACAATCGATTACGTCACATGCTACTTGAATATCAATATAATGTGCAAACATCCAAAAGCATCACAGTTCATCTGACATGTCAATCCAAACAAAGCAACAAGGGATATAAACATCTCCAACTTTTTTTAATTATTTAAAACATAGGAGAGTTATAGAGCTCGAATTACATAAACAAAGCATGGACATGACAAAAACTTAGCCTAAGACGTACAAATATCTACCTGTGCCATCATATACTAAGCCTAACATGTAAGAATTGTCTGATAGAGCATGCCAAAAGGTGGTCTCACTCTCAACACAAACCTCACAAGAAAAGAAAAAAACACAATTCCATGTCACCTTATGAATAGCCATTAGCCAACCCGTGCCAGAACTACCTTGTCCAAGAAAATGCATTTGCCTATCACCAAAGGGTCCTACTAGAGACTAGAGCAACATTTTTTTCCTTTTCTCAAGGTTTGCTCGGTGAGTGAAACAACAGTCCCAAATTTAGTTTTCCCATTAATTATCTTCACATCTCCAGGTTTTTCAGGATTAGAGTCATTCCTACTCCAAACTTTGGCCAGTCTGCTCAGGAATCAGATAACTGAACTTGCCAAGGACAGTTCATGGAGTTCGCTTAGCATCCACTCTTCCCCAGTTTGACCACCAAGGACTATAGCTCTTGTTCCCCCAACCACACAGGTACTATGTCCCCAGGCAAATCTTGGAGGTCGCCCAGGTACATTGAGGATTCTCCATGTAGGCTTCTCATCAGTTGGATCCAGAAGATAGAGTTGTGAGGCAGAATGAAGACCAGCAACAGAGCCACCAAAGACAAGGATTCTACCACCCGGGAGGCTCACGGCTACGTGATCAAGCCTTGGAGGTGGAGCCACACCCCCTGGGTTTCCAGCACCGGGCATTCCACTCCCAGTCACGCATCTCCAACATGGCTCATCCTCACTTAGATCCATAGTGAACACATCACTGGAACGGAACCGAAGGGGACCACTCTTAGCTAAACCCCCAAACATAAGTATTTTCCTACCACCATAAACCGATAAAGTGTGACCTAGCCGAGAAGGAGGTGTCCATGCTACTGGTATCTCTGTCCATACAGGTTTCTCCATTGACAGATCAAGCAGAAATGTGTCACTGAGAAGAACTCCAGAATCGGCACATCCACCAGAAACTATCAACTTGGTGCCATCAAGTGTGCAGGAGCTATGCCATGTTCGTGGAAGAGGAGGAGCTAACCCAGAAGCAGAAATCTCACGCCAAGTTGGAGGTTTAGCATCCAAATCCAAAATAAAAACATCATTAAGCAACCCTTGTCTTCCACAACCTCCAAACACCACTAAATGAGACCCATTAACACAAGATAGCGTATGACCCCAGCGTCCTGGAGGTGGCGAGCTCACCTGGACGTGTTGCCACTCTGGTTTACTGGAATTAAGGTCCAGAACAAAGGTGTCATTCATTGGTTGCATGTTAACACCTTCCCCTCCAAATAGGACAACCCTATTTCCTACAGCACAAGCACTGAAATTGCACCTGGATGGTTCAACAGCACCTCCAACAGTTAGCTTTCTCCATGCTGCCGCTTCAAGGGTCGTTAACTCTCTTGCAAGCCGCCCCCATCCTAGTCTCTTTGCACCAGGGACAGTCTCCAAAACCCGAGTTGTTTCCCAGCCCCAAGCATTCTGACACACCATTCTCCAGAGGTCCTCATTCTTTGTCAGATCATAAAGACGCCTACAAACTGAACCAACTGAGGCAATATCTCTTGGAGTCAATCGTGAAAGTATTTTAAGGGACAGGACCTCATCACTTAACTGCAGGATCCCACAAACCCCACGAGACACATTCCGGTCCCCTACAGAGACATGGCGATAGGTGGAAAAGCCACAATGAAGCCGATCCACCTTTGCAGCCTCCTTTATTGAAGAACTAGGCACAGGGCCTAGATCAATATTCGTTTCTGTGAAGAACTGGATACCAATAACATGAGTAATCGTATCATCATCTCCATATATGGGAGTAAGTTGCAACCTGTTCATAAGAGGTGATCCATCTTTTCTAAAGTTCAACAACTCTCCTTGAAATTCAATGCCCTCCTCAAGACATCTTCTTATTTCTGAAACCACAGTAGAGTCAACCAATGGATGCCTTCTTTTGGCAAAGGGTCCTCGATATTGCAAGAAGCGACTGCAAATGGGGGAAATAGAAAAGTACATTTGATCAGTATTAAACTGGATAAACAAACTAAAGAGAAGAAGAATGACCAGAACATATTCAATAATGAGTGCATTATCAGAAAGAAGTGAGAGTTATCAGGCATAGGCAGAGGATAAGATAAAGAGATGGTGAACTATACTCAGTAGCTCTCCTTTGAAATAGTAGACTTGAGACTGAAGAGCTAAAAACATGTACAAAAGACAGTGTGAAAACCTATTAACAAACATCAAGATATTTTAGATGGTATATACAGAATATATTCACATATATGCTGGGTGACAAGAGAATTGGTGCTTAAAAGGTTTGAGATAAAAGTAGCATTTATGTACAACGCATCTGATACTGTTTCACAACTATAATTCCCAGTTGAAGCCAACAGATACCAAACCAAGCCGTGGACTATTTCCACAAATGTTCGGAATATCTAATATAACATCTATCAAGGGGCCTGAAATTACGATATTTTAGGGCAATATCAAAAGATAGATTAGAGTTCCAAAATTGCACCCAATTCATACTAATATGTTCTCCCAAGCCAATACATGATTGCAATCACACATTTAGACATGTATAAAGCTAAAGCCACAAGACCTAGCAGGCCAAAAATTACAAAATCCACCACAAATTACTGATTTCAAGCAGAAAGGACAAGCGTCTGTAACTTGGACCAAGAAGGAAAGATAAACCCACTTCATTGGGTGTGCAAAGTAAACAAGATTTTCTTACATTATTTATGATGAATGGGAACCAATAGAAGTAAAGAAAAGTTCTTATTCAGAACTACCCTCCAAGAGGCCGAATGCAATTCACTGACGTTCCAGAAATCCAAGGAGTAACACCTCAAAATCTAATTAAAAAAAGCATTGAGATGACACCACGTCAAGAGCTATCTAAATATTATCTAAAACAGAAATCAACGTTGATAAGACACTTAATTTCACCAATATATTCTGCCAATGCTGCAAGTCACCAAAAAATGGATGTATTTTGACAGTATTGTTGCAAAATTGACCAAGACGTGCCAAGACTATAGTTTGATAACAAAGACAGCACTATATTTGCCTACAGAAAAAGAAAGTATCTGCATGCTATGCTGTACTAGATTGGTCCCGGTTGATGTGGAGTCTGTATAGGTATGTCTGTCTAATAATGCCTGTTCTCACGGCAAATGAAAAACAAAAGTTCAAGCCAACCATTATAAAGTTTCATCTTTCATCTTAAGGTGACGACTGAAACAGAACCCTTCACTCTTGGTGCATTTTGCTTGCTTCTACTCTGTTTTAAGTATTTAACCAAGGAGCAGTATGCTTGCTTACCTATCATCTCAATTGCTAAACGCTTAGTCTAACAACTCAGAATCAACCCTGTTACCGAATAACAAAATACAAAACGTCAATAATAAACAAAACAACAGTTGCCCTCCCACAATTCATACGGCACCGAGTCCAATGGAAGGACTTCTCTCATATCTCCTTCCTCGCAATCTCTGGGATCCTAGTTTATGCCATAACACCAACAAGAGAGAAAGAGACTACCGCAAATGCACCAGTACCCTTAAATAATTGGAACAATTCGAAATTCTCAGCTCAAAAGCCTTTCAAAACAAGCATATTGCTATGGTATGAAAAAATCACAACTCCCCAAAAAGTATGTCACTTTATAGTTTTCGGTGCTTAAGAAGGTGTAGCTAAATTAACCTATAACATCAAAAATTTGCTCAAAACGGAACCCAAACACAAACTAGGTTTAGCATAAGCAGAACACAACAATAGACCAAAATGAACAACTAAACCGCTCAAATTACCCAAATTCCCGCATAACAATTCCTCATTTCTCGCATTAGCCACAGAACTGAACACAAAGCCAAAAAGCTAACTAATTACAATACTAACCAATTACGGCCCAGCACTTCCTCCGCTCGATAACCAGTAACCATCTCAAAAACGGTGTTAACATAAATGATGGGGTGGTCAGGCTCAAGAGAATCAGTAACCACGAACCCACATGGCGCTGTCTGGAGCAAATTCTCAACAGGAAAAGGAAGCGAATCATGAGCTCCATCGGCCCTCACGGCGTCACCGAGCGAGAACTCCTCCTCTTCGTCGCTGCTCAGATCCGAATTGCTGTCCCACTCCATCTCCAAAAGCAAAACCCAGTTCAGCTTCTTCAACGCAAACTTAACTAACCCATGAAACCCAAAAACAAAGGAACCCCAGATAGGTGAAGCAGAAAAGGATCAAGACCCCCAAGACAAGAACAAAAGTGTCAAGTTCGGGTATCAAGAGAAAACAGAGTTGTTGTTGTTGTTGTCGAGCTTCCTTTTTCGGTTTATTGCTATGTGGAAGGAAGATGGTAAGGAAGAGATAATGAGTGGCGGGCAAACGCTTGTGATGTTTTTTGCTCTTTAGCTAAAATATTGAAGAGTTTCAGCTACTCGTCTAGAGAAAAAAATGAAATTTGTTAAGAGAATGAAAGAGAGATAGTGGGAGAGAGAAACGGGTCGGACCTTGAACCGGTATGGGTTAGTTCTTGCCTGGTTTTTTATCTTTTTAACTTACTGTCTTACATTCCAATAGAATCACCGATTCACCGGCTCACCGCCACTTGTGTTGCTTTGCTTCGGTACTTTTCACCGTTTGGCGGTGTTTCGGTTGTTTTCCAGAATAGTAGGTGGGTTTTAGCTTTAGTAGACAACGAAAGTGGCGTGCTCGGTTTGCTCTAGTGAAAGTGGCATTACCTTAGCCTATTGGACCGGCAACCTGCAGGTTAAGTGGAGGTGTTCGTTTTAAGTGTCAGTTATGTACTGGATTAGTCTATTCCTTTCTCTCTTTCACTCTAAGCATGTTCCTTGTAGTATCATCTGGCCTGCAACTCAATTTAACTTTAAAGAGAATTGTTGGTTTGATGTAAATATATATTTAAAAGATAATAATTTCAAGTTTTATTAGTAGTAAAGAGTATATAGTTCTTAGCCTAAAGCTGATCAAAAAGTAAAAAAAAAAGGTATTAAAAAAAACTTGACCAAAAACTAAGAACAAGGTTTTTAATCTTTTCTATCAACGTTTTACCTATACAACCCACTCACGGGGTAGCCTAGCGGTAGAAAGGGGGAGAGGATTGTGAGAGGTTGTGGGTTCGAACTTTAGGTGGAGCAGCTTCTATTTGAAGTGATGTAATCCTCCTGGTGATGACGACCTATCCTTTATGCAGGTATCTCTGATATTAATTAGGATCAGACCCAAATTTAGTTATCTATGAGTCTAAGTGGGTGGCTCATAAATCCCAAGTAGTCAGGCCAAGTTCGAATTCAGAGTTATCAAAATAAAAAAATGGTTTTATTCCGTTGTATACGTGTCTGCTTTTACATACTAAGAAATAAATGCAGTTACTATTTGTCATAAGTTTGTTGGCCTTTAAGCAGAAGACATCTTCTGCAAGATTGGAGCACTTGCAGATTGCATTGGTTGTTTTGGCAGAAGACATCATTGCTCCTGCAAGACTGGAGCACTTGCAGATTGCATTGGTTGTTTTGGCAGAAGACATCATTGCTCCTGCAAGATTGGAGCATGTATAGATCGCATTGGTTGTTTTGGCAGAAGACATTGTTGCTCCTGCAAGATTGGAGCACGTACACATTGCATTTTTGGGTTCTCATGTAAGTAAATAACAACATTTCATCATTAACTAGTTAGTAAGTAGAGATGGTAAGGTGGGCAAATTTTTTACACTGCAATTATAAGTTAAATTTTGATCTGATAAGAGTCATGTTTTTATCATCCTAAATTTAATGTTGGAGACATTTATTTTAAACTCAATACAACTCAAATTTTGGTCAAATCAGATTTTATCATTGAATTCAGATTGGTCCTTTGCTTTTCTGCCAACACCATCACTAGTAATCTACAAAGCAACCACCGAGAGAACAGAAAGTGACAGGAGAAATCACTTAACATGCTAACATGGGTTTTAAGCATGAAGAAGGTGATCAGAACCGTATCCAAGTATCCCGCTTAGTGACACATTTAGCTAGCTAGAAAAGGAAGACTCAAATTTGTAGTTATACAAATGGAATTGAATATTATATACTTCGAAAATTATCTACAGATCAAACACATATCTTGAACCATTGGAACTTTTCTTCTTGCCTTTCCATTCGTATCTTATCCACTGCCATTCCAGGAACGCCGTGTTAAACCGCAGAACTGAGAAAAAGCAAGCAAATTGATCCCGTGGACGTACAGTATCTGACGGGAAAGAAAGAAATTTTATCTCTCAATTATACCCACATAAACTCTGATCCGAGGATGCACCAGAAACTGGAGAGTTCACAAATTTTTCAATGCAAACCATGAAAGATTCCAGGTGATGAGAAAAATAGTCACCTTAAAATGGATTTATACAGTTATGACTCAAGCCTCTCCCGAACTCGACAAGCAAGTCTTTGCACAGACTGATCATCAAAAACATCATCCACACTCTTTATTTTAGATATGAAGTCCATTGCTTCCCTGTACTTTCTTGCTTTACAATAACCATCCACAACTATCTTATAGGTTAGCTCATTTGGTCTGCATTCGTGCTCAATCATGTAACGAATTAGATCATTTATTTCTGAAAACATCCCTTGCCCTGCGTAGCCCGCGACAAGAGTATTGTAGGTGAAGATGCATGGTTGAATTCCTTTTGATGTCATGTCAGTGAGTGTCCTTACAGCCTCCTGCATGAGTCTTCCTCTGCAAAACCCTTTGATGACAGTGTTAAAAGAAACAAGGTCGGGTTTGCCACCGGATTCTTCTAGCCTTTTGAGGATCTCTTCTGCTTTCCAACACTCTCCTCCTCTAGCATACATGTCCATCAAGCTATTGTAGGTGACCAAATCTGGCTTTAGCCCACTCTCCCGAATTAGATTCAGCATTTCTTGGGTTCTAACATACATTTTATTCTTGGCAAAAATTGAAATCATCGTGTTGAATAAAATTAAATCTGGTTTGTAACCATGATTTTGCAGCTCTTGGAAAGCCCTTTCCATACCTGCTAGATTTCTACATTTGAAATTCACAAGAACTAGAGTTCTCAAGAGCATCCAGCTAGGATAGATATGACCCCCATAAATATCGTTCTCAACCTTTTCTATACCCTTGACATTGCCTACCTTTGCATAAGCATGGAGTAACAATGAGTATGAAGTTTCACGAGGCTTGAAACCTTTACTTTTCATGTCAACTATGACCAACTCTGCTGACTGCCAATCACCTCGTCGAGCCAAAGCATTCAAAAGTGCATTATAAGTTGCAATACATGGAGAAAACCCTGCTTTAATCATCTCTTCATGCATTTTGGCTGCATCAATATCAGAACCACACCTTCCATATGCAGTAATCAATGTATTGAACGTGTCTTTGCCAGGCTCGAGACCGCAATTTTTCATCTCTAGGAAAACACGATTCACATATTTGTGCATGCCTTTATTACCGCACATGGCAAGTATCGTGTTCCAAGTAACACGATTAGGAGCACATCCATTTACTTGCATATCATAGAGAATCTTCATCATCTCCTCTGATTGTGCCTTCTTCCCCAGCATCCCAAGGATAGTATTGTAAGTGCATACGTTGGGAACACAACCTGACTTCTTCATCTGCTCAAACAACTCTAATGCCTTCTCCATCTTGCCTGCTCTTCCATAAGCATTTATCACAGTAGTATATGTCACAGAATTTGGCAATACACCTCTCTTACTCATTGCTTCTATGACAGCAGCTCCTTCATCGCAGAAGCCTGCCCTTACATAAGCAGCCACAAGCTCATTATAAGTTACGGCATCAGGAGAACAATTGTTCTCCTCCATTTCTTGTAAGATTCTCAAGGCCTCTGAATAAACGCCTGCCTTCCCAAAAACTTGAAGTAAGGCATTATAAGTAACAATACCAGGGACATAGCCTTGAGACTTCAATCCGGTAAAGAACTCTTTGGCTTCATTTAACAAGCCATCTCTCCCACACGCAGAAATTACAGTGCTGCAAGTAAACTCGTCATACTCAAGCCCTCTACTTTTTATCTCATCTAAGATGCCTATAATCTTGCTCCAAGACCGACCCATCTTCCCATAAACATCAAGCATGACATTGTAGGTGACCAGAGTCGGTGACAAGCCTGAATCTTTCATTTTCTGGAATAAACTAACTGCTTTAATGTACTTGCCAGAACTAGAATATGCGTGAATAATAGTTGTATATGCTCGAACATCCAATGAATAATCTTCCACGGGAATAACATCAAACAGCTTCGACGCAACAGAATGTTGCGATTCTTTACCAAGGATTCTAATCATTAGTTCTATAGCCTGGTTATCAATTTTCACATTTGTGACGTCCAAATTCATGACAATCCATTCAAACAATAAAAGGGCTCTCTGCCAACTACCAGTGACGTCTAGTGCTTTCAATAGACCAGTCAAATCAAGTTGAAGCAACTCAGTTTCAGAACGATCAAAAAACGAAGTCAAGGTATGCAAAGGCTGCTCTAAAATTGAGTTAACCATTAACTTACCCTTCTCTGACAAGAATTCAAACGACCCATCACACTCTTCACTCTCACTATCAAACTCCAGAACTGAAATGCTCCTCAAGTTTCCGTTTTTAGTTGGTTGGAGCTGTTTTTGAGAAGAATCAGCAGAGATTCGAAGAGAAGGGTATTTAGAGCCAGTCACTTTACGGGCATTGATATTATGTGAAGAAGACAAATGCAGAAGATGTTGGAGAAGAGAATCAAAGTGGACAGTCGAAAAAGGTGGTGACTGAGGAGTTGACGGCGGTGGGAGCAGCGCCGTTGAGGTGGGTTTCGGCGGCGGAATTAGCGGCGGTGGTCTGGTGATCGGTATAGGATAGATAGGCTTGCTGGGAAAGAGAGTGCCTTCCATTGCATTGACAGAGAGAGTTTGGGGCTTTGGGGTTTTGGAAGTTGAGTTGATGACAAATTAAAGTGATAAGAAATGAGGAAATGAGGTTATTCAGACGTTATAGTTTGGTTGGTCGTTATTGAAGATGCGCTTAACATATAAAGGCTCGGGCTTTTTGTAAATCCTCCACTCGATTTCGAGCGATGAGTGATCGTCTTACAAATTGATTAGACTTTTTCTTGTGGTCATATCATGAGCGTTGAAATGTTGTAATGCCTTATCGTCTTGCAAATTGATTAGACTTCTTCTTGTGGTCATATCATATCATACTCTTTATTGATGTTTTTTTTTAATAACAGGAGAAGTAAAAATATATTAAATACAAACAAACTAAATTATTAAGCAAAGAAAAAAAACTCTAGATATATTATCTAGAAGTATAGTGGCACAACCTACAGGCAGGTTATGATATCAATAGACGTCTAATTCTAGAATTTTTATGGATGTTTTGAGGATCTTTCTTAATATTATGAATGATAATGCACAGCAGTTCTTAATTAATGGAGCGATTTGTCGACATCTCAAATGCCTCCTTTGATTTATGTTCGTGTGGACCCGTCAATGTCTAAAGTATGCATGTATTGTCTCAATGTATAAATATGCGCAGTATATATGTGTATAAGAGAGATATTTTCTCCTCCACTGTTCTTTTCACTAAATGTGAAGTCATTGGTACTTGTCGGAATTGTGTGTGAACTAAAGTTACCACTACCCGCCAAATTGTCGGAGTACACTGGTGCTATGGCAACTAAGAAACACTTCATAGGAAGAGTTTAGTTTGGCTGCGCAAATGTTTCGTTTCTTGTTATAAATAGCGAACCCAATAAATGTCGCGGAAAACAATTAGGGCCCTGTTTCGTAATCCATTAATTGTATTAGTTGTTAACTGATGATTTAATCAAAAAATTATATTAACTATTTATTATAGATGTTTAATAAAATTAAATATTTAATATTAACTTTTATGTATAAAATAATTTATAAAATATAACTTTAAAAATATATAAAGGTATAAATATTATATATCTTAATATTTCGTTAAATATTCTTATAAAATTTAAATTTTAGATATTTAATTCTACAAAAATTAAGCTTATAAAATAATAATAAAATTAACTTTAATAAAATATAGAATATTTAATAATAATAATAATATTCATCATCATCGTCCGATAATGAGTAATATTGATATTTATTATTTAATTAATTTAATTAATTTGAATTAAACTATTTCAAGAAAATAAATATATAAATATTATTTTATTATCATAATATTGATATTTATTACTTAATTTAAAATTATTTGATATCTTAATTTAAAATGAGTATAGAATTAGCTTGTGAATATTATTCAAAATTATATAAAATTGTAATATATATATATATATAATAATATATTATAAAACATTTTATTAAATTATTATTTGTTTATATATAATAATTTAAGATAGTTATACTTCTTTTGATGGTAAAAGAACTATTAAATAATTAAATATTATTTAAAAGATAAAATAAATTTGTAAATATTTAATAATCAACTTTGAAGCATGATGAATTAAACCCAAATACTACATTAAATTAAAGATTAAAATATAAGTATCCTGTAGTTATAAATTAGAGATTAAACATTAATATTAACTATGACACAAGATAAATCAAGTCATAGAAGACAAAATAAAATAAAATTCAAAGTATTATAATGTTCATTAATATCAATAATAAATTTTAATTGTCTACTTTTACTTTCAAATTATATAATAATTGTCCAACTCTCTTTTCTTTCTCTTTTTATTAATATCTTGATTTATATATTAATAAATAAATATCAATATTTAAAGTACTAAATTTACTTATCTGTAGAAATAAAATAGTTAATTTATATGTCTAAATTAAGACTAAAAAAACGACAGTAATGGTTTTATTAATATTTCTACTTCTATTTAAACAGTCTCTAAACAAGTATATATGCATGCATTAACTTTAAGAAAGGGTATAATTGAATTTTACTATATTTCATTTTAGCTGATGAACGAAAACGCTCATATATTGCAGCGTTTCATTTTCAGCTGGTTAGCTTCAATAAGCTAATTGAAAAGCTACTCTCTAAACGTTGTTGTTAGCTGTTTGGAAAAAAAAAAGGGTCAAATCAAACAGCTAACAACCACCAATCAGCTGAAAGTTTTTTGGTTAGTATCCAAACGAGTCCTAGATCTAGCCAAATTGTCGTCGTACGCATGGAGCTGCTGAAAGTTTTTTGGTTAGTATCCAAACGAGTCCTAGATCTAGCCAAATTGTCGTTGTACGCTGCTGCTCCATGTTTTCAAATTCGGACCGGATCAGTGGTTTGGTCTGATTTATTCCTCAAAATTAGTAATGAATTGACCCCGTTTGAATCTGTCAAAACCGGTCAATTGACCGGTCTGACCGGTTCGACTATTTTTTTTATTTTTTAAATAATTTTAATATTATATATAATTAAATATAATTATTACATAATTATTACGTCATACCGATTCGACCGATAATTGAACCGATCAAACGCTAATTACCGATTTGATAATCGGTCCAAATTTCAGAACATTATTGCTGTTATAACAACTAAGGAAAACTTCTTGTAGTTTGATTACGTAAATGTTTTCGTCTCCTGTTATAAACAACAAAGCCAATAAATGTCGTGGAAATGACTTATAAAACTTGACCTGCTTTAGCGGCCATCTGGCAGCATTAAACACCCTCAGGATCCACAAGCCCTGTATTTTGCCCCACGAAAGGCACAATACCAATCTATGGCGTTATTGCTTACCCTCGTTCATTGAGTAAATGTTATTGATTCCAGAAGCCAAAAAAAGATGGAGTCTTTGCTTCTTGGGTCAATTCCAAGCCGGTTTTCTTCTTCTTCTCTCACCTCTGGTAAGACGTTTTTTAGCTTTTACTTCAGCTCATTGCATGTGGAAGTATAGTTTAAACTTCATTCACTTACTAACTGTTGATTCAAGAGACCAAAATGGACTCTTTACTTCTTTGGTCAATTACCAAAGTTTCTTCTTCTTCTTCACTCACCTGTGCTAAGACACTTTTTAAGTGCCAAGTGCTGTAACTTAGCATCTGAAGCATTTAATCCTCCATTTAGTATCTGGTTTTTTCTTCTTTTCATTCATTTCTTTGTGGGTAAAGCTCACAGTATTCTTTTGCTTTCTTCTTTCAGTCTAATCTTTGCATTTTAGAAATTACTTTAGTTGGGTTTTACTTGTAGCTTGTGCATTGCATTCATTTCATTTTGATTTGTCTTTTTGGTGCTATTTTCTTGCGGGATTACTATTATGGGGCTGCTATATGTTCACGATCTGATGATTGGAAGTGTTAGTTGGTGGAAGTTGTTGGAGGAGCGACAACTTCAAATTGGGTCACTCTTCAAGTAAGCTCTTAATTCTCTTATTAATATCTAGTTATATAGACTCTAATCAATGTAGATAGACATCTTTTCTTAGGTCAGATAGTAAAATCATCAATATATTGTTATTTTGGGGAATTAAATCGATTGATGGAACATTTGGTGAAATGGCTCGCTTCATGATTACATTGTTATTTGCTTTTTTTGTCTCCTGAAAGCTAGCTGTTAGGATGATGACTAATTATTTTGCTTCAGACGGAAATTGTTCTCAGGTCGTTTGATTTTGCTTTTGGCTGTAGTCTTTGCTTTCTTTTCATATAGCTGCAATTTAAGATAGTATGATCATATTGATAACAGGTACAGGAGCAGTTGAATTTTCATGGGGCAACTTAAACCTAAGTTGTGTGGCACGGTTCCACCAGCATTGCATGAAGGAGACGATATTGATGAAAAGCAAAGAGAAATTTTTAGTACATGCCGCTTCCAGAGAACCTCTTGAATCAGAGCCTGGTGCATTTAATCCCAAGGGATCTGTTTTCCATTCATTACATGCTTTCTACAGATTTTCACGGCCTCATACAGTTATAGGCACAGTTAAGTTCATGGTAAATTCGTAACAAGTTAACGTCTTATTATGTTGCATATCAGCTGCCAAAATCTTGTAAACTTCCCGTGTAATCAAGAATTTAATCAGCTTGACCTAATTTTCTATCAACAGGCCCTCAGCATTTTTTCAGTTTCTCTCCTTGCGGTTGAGAAGTTCACAGACTTTTCTCCAGTGTTTTTTACAGGGTTGTTGGAGGTGATGCACCATATATTCAAGTCAATTGAAAGAGTCCATAAGTACTTATATTTTTGTTGACCTAACACGCCATTTTTGTGTACTTTAGGCTTTAACTGCTGCTCTCATGATGAATATCTACATTGTTGGACTGAATCAATTGACAGATATTGAAATAGACAAGGTAACTTTGCTGTTTGTAACATGTTAATAACTACAAATTCTGAGTATCTTCTATAGACGTCAATGTTCTTCTTGACTAATTGTTGAAGCAATAAATAATTCCTTCAACTAACTGTGGGGAAACATTTTGTATTTCCGAAGGTCATGGAACAATATGAAAGAGATACATTACTCTGTGTGCTAAATTTAAACTCATATGAACTCTGTTACGTTTCATTGCAGGTTAACAAGCCATATCTTCCTTTGGCATCAGGGGAATATTCCATGGGCACTGGTGTCGTGATTATAATCTCTTTTGCCATCATGGTATATAATTTGTAAATATTCATGTATGGAGCTTAGGCTGTAATTAACTACTTAAGATTGTGATGCAATATTTTAATCTGTAGCTCACAGTCACATGGATAAATTTGGCCGCTGACATCTGGTATGAGTTCACCTATAAAGATACTTGCTAGAGTCCTAGTTGAAGGGAAAATGAACCATGTGGTATTCGAAATTTGCTTCTGTTTCTTCTCAGTCTGTAAAACTACAAGCATCATTCAATGTGTGACTTACCTGGGAGCATCTAAACAGCCTTTTCTAACTATATAACCAAAGCACTACTAAATGTTATTTTCTGTATTTTATTTCTCCAAGTTATATATGACCACTAAATGTTGAATAATGCACAGAACTTAGCGATGACATGGTCCTGTATACTGACCAACATTCATGAAATTTAGCCAGCTGTCACATCTGTATATGAGATTCACAAAGAATTTTACTAAGTTGTTCCTCATCTGCACAGAGTTTTTGGCTTGGATGGATTGTTAGATCGTGGCCATTACTTTGGGCTCTTTTCATCAGTTTTGTTCTTGGAACGGCATATTCAATGAACGTAAGTTGAGTTTCATACAACATGAAAATTTCCATATTCTCAAATGGTTGTGCAAAACACAATACAGTAAGCGATTGACAATAAATTTTTCTTATTAAAATAATCAAAGGATTACACTCATCTGTAGTGACTCTGTTTTGAAAATTAGTTTTAGATGTTGTAAGCTCCTAGCCTCTAATGCAGCAGAGTAAGTTTACTGTCTTTACGCCCACTCTACTTATTTTCTTTATTTTGAACCTGTTCATTTAAATCTAAATGCTAACATGATCATATATAGTTTTCTAACTCATGGGCTTTACACGTTGCAAATGTTCAGTTGCCACTTCTGAGATGGAAAAGGTTTGCAGTTGTTGCAGCAATGTGCATTCTTGCTGTTAGGGCAGTGATTGTTCAACTTGCCTTTTTTCTGCATATGCAGGTACTTGCTTGCTTTCCAAATCTTTTGTTATTATGTATTTAAATATTAGCAAAAATTAAATCCTGAAGATGATATTAGCCTTGATTTTGGGAAAGAAAAACATGGATGGCTGTTGTTTGGATGTCAGCACCTAAATGGTCGGAATTCTATTGCGGCACTCCAGTTAGGTGCATGCAACTTATTAATAATTTTCCAGGTCCTTTGATGTCAATGAAGTATTTTTGACACCTAAAATGGTGTCTGGAAAACACGGGAACAAAAATCTCTTTATAGTCGAGGTTCATTGGATTGCCTGACAGATGCTATTCATTTTTGTTTCTGTTGGAATATTCTTTAAGTGCTTAAACTCTTCTCTTGACAATTTCCAGAGCCATGTGTACGGAAGACCTGCTACCTTTTCAAAGCCTCTAATTTTTGCAACTGCATTCATGAGCTTCTTTTCAGTTGTAATAGCCTTATTTAAGGTAATGATTATTAGCAATTCATATAAAATAAGTTTCATCTGATAAGTATGAACGACAGGTCCTAAAGGGAGGAAATTGGTAGCATATCCACTGTATTCCCTGAATTCAAAGTGGATTACATGCAGGATATACCTGATATGGAAGGAGACAAGATATTTGGCATACAAACCTTTACAGTGAGTCTGGGCCAGAAGCGGGTTAGCATATGACTTATGCATTTTCTCTTGCTAGAGGAGTAAGTTCCCTTGTTTTGTGCCTAACTGATCTTGCTCAGGTATTTTGGACCTGTATTGCATTGCTTGAAGTTGCATATGGTGTTGCTGTTTTAGTTGGGCTAACATCTTCCTATAACTGGAGCAAATGGATCACGGTAACCTGTCTGCTTGTCGATGCATTTTTTATATACATTTGACTGTATTTAGTTCTAAAACCATCTGAAAACTGAAGGGAATTGCTTAACCATCAGGTGAATTGTTGACGTTCACTTAATCATACACCATAAATCTCTTCATTTTCCAGAAAGATTTTACGTTTTATATGCATATGAATTTAGTTTCTAATATTCCTTCTACTTCGGACATGTAGTTCTAGAAAAGATCTACCAATTATATATACACTGTACCCAACTGCGTTTTAAGGCCATTTCACTATGAGAAGCCAAGTGGTCCTATTGAATATAATTTATTTTGGAGATGAAGATGCCTTTGGAATCCCTGAGCCAAAGGCTCATTAGCATTAGAGAGCCCCATTGTCTAACTAGGTTTTTATTATATTAACAGAAGTTGAATTTTAATGTAAATGTTCTAACTGTACTTTCTCCGAGCATCTAAAAATGGTCCGTAGGAAACAGTGTGGATAATTTAATAGATTTCTGTGATATGTCTTTATATGTTGATATTTCAGGTTCTTGGTCATGTCCTCTTGGGCTCTACACTGTGGAACCATGCCAAATCTGTTGATTTGAAGAAGAAAGCTGCAATAACTTCCTGCTACATGTTTATCTGGAAGGTAATTGCCTGTCATTGTTTAGCCGTTTAAACCTTGCAGTGAACACCCAGAATTGACAACTAGCAAAAATCTGTTCATTTCAACTCGAATAAAACAATTCGTAAGATATGGACCGAACGGACAAATTTTGCATGTAGTCAAGCCTTCGCTAAGGCACTTTGTTCCTTGTCTTGATCTGTTCAAACATCTAGGCATTTCTGATGTCATTACATTAAGAATTCAGTTGCTGTGTCTAAGCACAGTATTGGGAGAGTTTTTAGAACGATGACAATAATATGATAGGAGTTGGTTCAGGGTGGTCTGAATTTGGCTCGTTTTGGTTCTTTTAACTTAGTAATTTTCCCGAAAAAAGAAAACTTGCTGGAGTAAGATCCAGTTCTATATATGCTATATCCTGAACTCCCTATCTCATCCCGGCTTGCACAAGACAACTGGGCACCGATCAGAAGGGAATGCAGGCTGATGGTTCGATGCTCTTGGCATGGAGCTTGTCAGCCTGTGCAATCCAAACACCACTCGTGCATTTTACATACATGAAGCAAATGGTTCGGGCAAGTAGGCAAGTAACTAGTCAGTGACTCTGTGCCTACCCCATAAAACTTGTCTTCTCAGTATTGCAGTCTGTGATTAGATTCATGTCTCTGTGAGCTGCTATTTAAGCAATGTCTTGTTCCTTTTGGCAGCTGTTTTATGCAGAGTACTTGCTGGTACCATTTGTGAGATGAAGCAGAGAGTATCAGGAACTTTGGTGATTGCTCTGAAACATGGACAATTCAAGATGATGCTTAAACTAAAGCTTTTTTTTTAATTTTTCTGGATCATATTGAACAGTTGGAACTTAGAAGATGTGCCTAAGGCTGTGTGACAGTTCATGTTGCTTTTTTGCTTAAGAATTTTAATGCTAAATTAACCCTCCAGATTGCTAAAGCTAAAGAGTGCTAAACTATTGCTAAGTTTCATCAAAATCAAGTGGCAACAAAATCAAATAAAAGGAATTGGCAAACCAGTCCCTATACAATTTGAAATTAATGAGTAGAGTTTGATTTGATAGAACTTTGAGCTTGATTTAGTTCAAAAAAGTTTCGCACTTCAACATTTAAAGCTTAAAGATAGTAATGAGTCGACAGCGTGACGCAGCTTCCGCCTAAAACTTGATTAGAATTGAACCATGCGTTCAAAATCTGGGCTTGAGTCAGTTGACTGTAGAAAATGACGACGTTTTGAAAAAAAAAATTATTTCTAAATTAAATAAAAATAAAAAATCTTTAGTTCTGATTAGGCTTATGCTTAGGATATGTTTGGATGGACTTTTGAGAGATCTTTTTTTTTTTTACCGTAAAAGTTATTTTTTAAAAATGAATGTTTAATTATAAAATAAAAATACTTCTTTAATAGATATGACTTTTTGACAGTCAAAATATAACTTTTAAGTTCATATCTATTAGTGAGTCTATTTTTTGTTTCTTTTGTCTTTATGTTTTACATAATTCTTACAATATTTACAAATTCATTTTCATGTTTATTTTAAAATTTTTATAATATTATTTGACTTTTATATATTTTAATATTTATTTTGATATTAGTTTTACTTATGTTATAATCCATATAAAAGATTTGATTAGATATATTTTATTTATATTTCATATAGTTTAAAATTATATAATAATTAATATATTGTGTTTTGTATATTATTTAATATACTTTAAATAATTTTATATGCATAAATACTTTTATTACAAAATAAAATATAGTCAAAATTAAAAGTATTTTTATTTTTATATTGTCAACTAGTCTATTGTATGAATTTCTTTAAAAAAAGTTCTGTTTTAGTTGACAGTCAAATAATTAATTGATTTTATAGAAAAATTCTTCTCAGAAAAATTCTACTAATAAAAATTTTATTGAAAAAAACCTATAAATATAAGTCCATCAAAACAAGCACGAATGTCTTGAATTCGGATACCTCTGGCATAATCAGGCTTAAGACTAGATCCAGGCCCTAGTAGAAGATGTCGGGGCGGGCTCTTGCTTAGGCCCGGTCTCGGTCTATTCTCATACGTAATTATTAATTATTACGCTTCTTATTTTTTATCTTTATTCTTTTGCATTTTGGACATAACTTGCAAGCCACGGAGTTTGCACTTACTCAATTCACATTTCCTATTTCACCAGAAAAGCCCTAGTGAAAGTGGCGCCTCTCAGCTAAGGAAACCAAAGACATGGAAGGCTCCGTCGACGAGACAGCCAAAGCAGTCTCCAGCTTAGCTATGGACTCCGATTCTCCTGCTTCCGGCGACACTATCAGCAAGAAGTGAGTTTTATCTCTGTAATGTGCACTGCGCCTAAAACCGATACTCTTACAATCAACTTCAGCTTCAGTTGTCCTGGTTTTGACTGTATGCAACCTTTTCTTTTCCTTATCTTTACGTGTGTGTGGGCAGTGCGCGCAAAAAGGAACTGAAGAACAAGCAGAGGGAAGAAGAAAGACGGCGCAAGGAGGAGGAGAAAGCCAAGCAGGTACACTTTTTTCGTTTTAATGACGCCAACTTATAATGGGCACCGATGCTTATCTCATGTCCTTGCATGTTTCTAATTGGTCACTGAAGATCTTCACGTTTGTGTGTTTTGGAATTGGCTTGCGAAGGTACCAAAAGAAATGTGGGCTTAGTTGCTTTTTTCAGTGGTTACTTATCTTAAAGTTTGTTCTTCTAGCCAACATGAAAATTTCCCCAGTTAGTACTATTTGGGAAATTATGTTTTGTTTAACTGTGCTCTGAATTGCCAAATGATGGGGAGGGGGGTTTCTTTTGTGTCACTATCAATGTTCACATGAACAGTAACGTGACGAGAACAGGATTTAAAATAAGCCAGTTCCTGTTATTCTAGTTTACTTGGTAATTTTGGAAATTTTAGTTAAGATCCCTATTTCACTAGGTTGAGGGTTTAAAGACTTTTGCTATATGTACGTGTTTCAATCTTTCAAGGAACAAGAATAGAGTAATTTTCTAGTGGGAAAATGTGCTTTCTAGGAGTGATTCTTAGATATCCATGAGTTCTAGAAGTGATTTCTGGAATGGTATGATTCCTCTAATTTTATTCGTTTCAAATCTTAGGTGTGATTCTTACTTCATGATACAAATTCTAGGAGTGATTATTAGATCTATGCAAAGTTAATTCCTTATCTCGATAATTCTATCCCTAAATTCGTTAATTCCAACACAATTTAAAATTTCCAAGAACTCATTTTACAATTTATATGTGTTTCATCAAATTGTTGGAATGTTCTCCATTTGCCCTATATCACTAATTATGTTACAATTTTTGGCTTTTTTTTTAGGCCACTGCCAAGGCTGGTTCTCAGGGTCAGAAATCTGCAGCAGCTGATGATGATGAGATGGATCCCACGGTATAATTCTGTCCTTTGTTTCTATAAGAGCCTTTTATTTGATGATGTGAAGGATCAAAGTTTTTGATTCAGTTTGATTTGGGATTTCGTTTCAACGCTCCTTCCATTTTGGCTTTGTTGCAGCAATACTTTGAGAATAGACTGAAATATCTTGCTGCTCTGAAGGAGGAAGGGAAAAGTCCATATCCACACAAGTTTCATGTTACAATGTCTATTGTTGAATTCATTGGGGAATATGGATCCTTAAGCAATGGAGAGCATCTTGTGGAGAGAACTGTGTCATTGGCTGGTACTAGAACATAGACGGTTAAATCAATATGGTTATATGTTTTGTTGCTACCTTCTTTCCTTTTGTTAAACTGTGTATATTCTTTTAATCTTCAAGGTCGAATCATGAGCAAACGATCTTCTTCCTCGAAGCTTTTCTTTTATGATTTGCATGGCGGTGGTGCTAAAGTCCAAGTCATGGCTGATGCAAGGTATATCTAGTTTTACTTCACCATTATTAATTTCTTTTCTGGTTGGTCTTATTATTAAAGATCCTGAATGTTACATCTTGAAACCAATGGAATTAAGCTACAAACTGAAGCAAAATGATTTTTTTCCAGATATCTAATAGTTAAGAAAAATCAAGAACGAAAAAGCAAGATATATTGGAAGAAGCAAATTGATGAGCTACTTATGCAATAGCCCAACATTTGTATTTATATAGTAATTGGTTACAACAGAATGTATATACACCATACAGGTGTCCAGGAGATTGTTATACACTAGGCACAATATTATATGAATAAATAATTAGTTACAATTCTTAACACTCCCCTTCAAACGAGAGGTTAGTGTTACTAGCCCTAGTTTGCTGTTGAAGCGAAGAAGTTGAGTTTGAGGTGAAGCTTTTGTCATAATATCTGCACCTTGAAGAGATGAAGGAACATAAGAGATGGATAACCATTTGGCTAACGCATGATCTCGAACAAAATGAAGATCTATCTCCAGATACTTTGTTCAAGCATGATAAACAGGATTTGAGGCAATAGCAGCAGCACCCAAATTAACACTCCAAATTGTAGGAGGGACTGTCAGAGGAAAGCCAAGTTCATTAAGTAAAGATGAGACCCATAATTCTTCAGCAATGAGGTCTGCAATAGCTCTATGCTCTGACTCTGTGCTGGACCGAGATATTACTCGTTTTCATGAAGATCAAGAGATCAAGCTATCACCAAGAAAAACACAGTAACCGGCAATTGATCGTCTGTCATCTATGCAGGAAGCCCAATCAGCATCTGAAAACCCCCAAAGAGACGTGCTAGATGCAGGCTTGAGGTGTAATGATAGATGATCAGAACCTTTGATATATCTAAAGATACGCTTAACCCCTTTCCAGTGGTCAACAGTGGGTGTACTAAAAATTGACTAAGTTTATTGACAGCAAAACTTATGTCAGGTCTGGTGGTTGTAAGATATTGCAAAGCACTAAGGGCTTGGCGATATAAGGAGGGAATAGAAAAAGGTTCTCCATCGGAATGAAAAGAACGATCAGCTACCATTGGAGTAGGGCATGAAGAAACATTATCTACGAAACTTAGTCAGCATGTCACTAATATATTTAGACAGAGATAGAAAAATACCAGTATCATCTCGAATAATCTGTAAGCCAAGGAAGTAATGAAGATATCTGAGATCTTTTAATGCAAACAGCTTGTTTAACTTCTTTGTAAACTGATCCACGGATGAGGAGCTGCTTCCAGTCACCAAAATGTCATCTACATGGATTAAAAGAATAAGAACTTCTGTGGTTGTGCAAAAAATGAAGACAGAGGAATCTCCCTTGAGATTGACAAAGCTCCCTTGAAGTAAAATTGAGCGAATTCTGTCATACCAAGCACAAGGAGCCAGTTTTAGGCCATACAAAGCCTTCTTTAGTTGGCAAACATGATTAGGATATTGGGAATCAATAAATCCCTCTGGCTGCTTCATATATACAGTCTCACATAAAAAACCATCGAGAAACACATTATTTACGTCCAACTGATGTATACCCCAATTATATGTCACTGCAAGCATAAGAAGAAGTCTGATAGTAGTAGCTTTTGCCACAGGACTATATGTCTCATGAAAATCAAGGCCTGCATCCTGTTGAAACCCTTTGGCCACAAGCCTGGCTTTGTAATGATCTATTGACCCATCAGGCTTGTATTTAAGCTTAAATACCCCCTTAGAGTCAACTACATTCATGTGAGGCAAGTATGGAACAAGTTGCCAAGTGTTGTTTTTGATTAATGCTGAAAATTCTGCAGCCATTGCCTGCTGCCATGGAGGTGAAGCTAAGGCTTCATTGACAGTGAGTGGTTCTGTAACTTGAGCTAGACCAACATATGGTATCTTAGGTTTGTAAGTACCATGCTTTGATCGTGTGACCATAGAGTGTCCAGGAGCTGGTGGAGGAAGTTGATCAGAATCTGATGAAGATGGTACAGCAGTATTATCAGAAGATTAACAGGACAGCTGGAAGACGTAGCAGCCGAAGCACCTGAAGTAACTGGTACAACAGATGCACCAGCGACAAGAGGAGAAATAGCAGAAGATGAAGAAGAGGATGAAGTCATGATGGAGGACTGTCTCTAATACCAAGTTAAGAAAAATCAAGAATGAAAAAGCAAGATATATTGGAAGAAGCAAATTGATGAGCTACTTACGCAATAGCCCAACATCTGTATTTATACAGTAATTGGTTACAACAGAATGTATATACACCATACACGTTTCCAGGAGGTTGTTATACACTAGGCACAATATTACACAATATTATATGAATAAATAATTAGTTACAATTCTTAACACTAATAACTCTCTAAAGCTTGAGTCTTTGGTAAGTTAAGCTTGCTTCAGTTTTCTATCTTGGTCAGTTAGAGTGCTGACGTTTCAGTCTTCAGGATGGTACACTTGTTAGAAGCTTGAGTTAATTAATACAGTTAAGTGCTGTTGATAGTGTAAAGTTTCATTTGTCATTATGATACTACTTTTTCCAGTTCTCAGTAAACTATGAACTTAATTTGGTTATTGCCTTTAAATCTTTGAATGTCTAAAGACAATAATTTTAACAAATAAAATTCTGTGTCTGCTACTATACCCTTCTTTACTCTTTTTCTCTACTCCTTGTTTTCTTTTCATTCTCTGATTAACTAGGTGACATTTTGTTTATTGCTATACTTCAGCAAATCTGGAATGGAAGAAGCTGAATTTTCAAAATTCCACTCCCATGTGAAGCGTGGTGATATTGTTGGCATTACTGGATTTCCAGGTTTGTTCCATTACAAATTATAAATAATTTGCTGCACTTACTGGTTCTGAATAAACTTGACTTTGTTTGTGGGACATGCAATGTACAAATTATCTCTATTTCTTTGTGAGGAAACAATCTATCCATAGTTTTCCTTATAATAACACTGATGATTGTATTGTTTCTGTTTCTTTACTCCAGGAAAAACCAAAAGGGGGGAGCTAAGCATTTTCCCCACATCTTTTGTGGTTTTATCTCATTGTCTACATATGATGCCAAGGCAAAAAGCTTCTCCTGTCTCAGATAATGTAAGTTTGAATGTGGAAAATGTTTCTTATTGATCAGCTTATAATGTTTGATACTATTTTTGGCACAATGGATGTTGTTGTACAGAAAATTGAAGCTTGGTTACCAGGATGCACCAGGAATCCAGAAACGTATGTACTCAGAGACCAGGTATATTTCCTACGAAGAGAAGCCCATGTCAATATTAAGATATATCTTATTGGATTAGCTACATAATTTTATGCTCATCTTGTGTGATTATACTTGAGTTCATCTTTGGGCAGTGATCCCTCGAAGTAAGTGTGTCCTGTTATAATTCCGCTTGTTTTAATTCAAAGAAAATGATTTTGGATGGCTTTGCACTTTTATCCCTGGGTACTAGAAGAAAAATGCCTCAACTTATTTTGTTGCTTGTCTATTTCCCCTACTATTCTTGAGGATTTATAAATTCATTCTTTCTGTTCCTTTTGGGTTCCAGGAAACTCGCTATCGTCAACGGTATCTGGATTTGTTGTTGAACTTGGAGGTTCGGCAGATATTCAAGACAAGGTCAAAGATCATAACATACATAAGAAGCTTTCTTGACAATCTTGATTTTTTGGAGGTCAATCATCTTTTTGGACGTCTAAATAGCTGTGCTATATTTTATCCCCATGTATACCGTGCCTATTAATGATTTCTTTCTAACTAAACTTGTCAATGCAATTCTGTCTTCAGGTTGAAACACCTATGATGAACATGATTGCTGGTGGAGCTGCTGCCCGTCCTTTTGTCACTCATCACAATGAATTGAACATGAGGCTGTTCATGAGAATTGCACCTGAACTCTTTCTTAAGGAGCTTGTTGTAGGTGGACTTGACCGAGTGTATGAGATAGGAAAACAATTCAGAAACGAGGGTATAGATTTGACACACAACCCTGAATTTACAACTTGTGAGTTCTACATGGCCTTTGCAGACTACAATGATTTGATGAATCTGACAGAAGAACTGCTGAGTGGTGAGAGTTAATTTTTTGCAGTTGCCTGATGAATTTCTTTAGTTTAGATGCAATTTATTCAGCTGCTTGCTATTTTTATCATTGTCATCTAACTTGGTTTATCGAAAATAGGAATGATCAAGAAACTGACAGGAGGCTACATAATTAAATATCATTCAAATGGGCTAGATAAGGACCCAATTGAGATAGATTTTACACCCCCCTTTAGGTCTGTTACTTGTTACCCTGGTATGTAGCTTCAAGATTGCTGTGGAAGTATGGACTTGGGATAATACAAGTGTTGGTTTAACTGCTGCAGGAGAATTGACATGATAGATGAGTTGGAGAAGATGGCCAACCTTAACATACCAAAGGACCTGTCTAGTGATGAGGCTAATAAGTATCTCGTGGCTGCATGTGAGAGGTTTGAGGTCAAATGTCCCCCTCCTCAAACGACAGCACGCCTACTGGACAAGGTTAATTTTCTTATCTTTTTTTTTTTCAAGTTTTTGCGATTCGTTTGTAATTGTTGTCGAGTTGCAGAAATTGAGCAAATTATCTGACTTATAATTTTGTCAAGATGTGCCATATTCAGTTACTTGATGAATTGGTTTAGACCTGGCCCTTGTAATTCTGAGGCTTGTAGTGAGCAAATTTGTGTTCTTACATTGTGGTTTTTGTCACCCTCATGTTTGCAGTTGGTGGGACACTTCTTGGAGGAGACTTGCGTAAACCCTACTTTTATTATCAACCATCCTGAGATTATGAGTCCTTTGGCTAAGTGGCATAGGTCGAAGCCAGGCTTGACTGAACGTTTTGAACTATTTGTCAACAAACACGAAGTATTTCCTCTTGACCAGAAGATTTTTGCCCTTCTTCTCTTGTCAGTTGAATTATCTTAAGCTTTGCTGACCATTACTAAATTTTCTAATTATATCTTAGTTATGCAATGCATACACCGAACTAAATGATCCTGTGGTACAACGCCAGCGGTTTGCTGAACAACTCAAGGTACCTATCATCGCCAAAAAGCCTTCAGATTTTACATGTTTGGAAAGTGCTCTGAATGTGATCTATTCTGTCACTAGGATCGACAATCAGGTGATGATGAAGCGATGGCTTTAGATGAAACATTTTGTACAGCTCTCGAGTATGGGCTGCCTCCAACAGGTGGTTGGGGAATGGGTGTCGACAGATTAGCTATGATGTTAACTGATTCTCAAAATATCAAGGTTTCTGCTATAGACTGTTCATCTACATCTTTTGTCAGCATACCAGCGAAGCCACTTTCTACATCTATTCATCATTTTAATCTTTTTGTGAACAGGAGGTGCTCCTCTTCCCAGCAATGAAGCCTCAAGATGAACCTCCTGCCAAAGGTACTAATCATCATCTTGGCTTGTTATTCTTGATTGTTTCTTATTTATTCTTCCCGAAGGAATTTCCCACGTTTCATGCAACATTGGAACAAGACAAATATGTTTTGTTTCATGGCTGCAAGAGATGACAAGCATGTTTCTCCAATTTTAAACTAAAGATTAGTTATTACAGTCTTAGTACCTTCAGCTGTTCATTAAGTTTTCTTATTTTCAGCAACTTCAGCGACTCCGGGAGCTTGAGATGCTAACATCTGGTGCTTACTAGTTACTACCATCGTAGTCGCTGGTTTCTTACTGTCATTTCAATGGATGCTACCCTTTCCATCGGAGCTCGTAATGTTATAATATGTGATTGCTTGCTGTCCATTATTATAGCGGATATACGTGCCTTTTGTAGCTTGGGGAAGTGTTCCCTGAATTGGATCGTTATAGTTAATTTGGAATCAAAATCTTCAAAAGGAATGAAATACAATTTCCAAGTTGATGGCTTGTTTTGACCACTCAGATCTCATTTCTTGTGTACCTACCCTGTCTCCTTTAATCTCAACCTTCTAATCTCAACCTTCTATTTATGTCGGATCATTTCTTGTGTACCATTCTTGTCCTCTTTAATCTCAACCTTCTATTTATGTGGATCCTATTTTTTATGTATCAATCTTGTCTTTCTTAATCTCAACTTTCTATTTATGTAGGTCATATTTTTTATGTACCAATCCTGTCTTTTTTAATCTCAATCTTCCATTTATATGGGTCCTCTTGCATAAATGTAAGGTTAAGATTAAAGAGGATAGGGTTGGTATACAAAAAATGAGACAGAGGATCATGTCCCTTGTTTTTATCCCTTGGTTTTGAACTTGATGCGACAGACTGAAATTCTTTATCTTTAATATTTTTATTTATTGCAAAATAAACGTTAATGTATTATTTGAGCTTAGGTTTTTCCCTTGATAAATAAAAAAATTATAATTATATGGAAATTCAAGTTAGCAAATTTAATAAATATTTATACATTTTATAATAACTGAAAACTTTAAATATTTGAATAATATTTTTATAATTCTATGTAATAATAATTTAAAAGGGTTACTAGCATTGTCTACGTGAGGGACTTCTCTCCAGTTAGTAAAGCCTGAGAGGTTGGCATTTATTGACTCCTTATATGTTGCAATTATTGATTAGTGACTAATAGCCGATGATAATTAATTAATCCAGGCGGTAGCTAAGTGACTCCATCAGTTTCTGTTTATTTATTAAATAATTTCCTGACCTTTCACGTTATCGGTTTCTCAAGGCAAACTAAGTCTAAAGATGCCAAGACTTCTAAATGTAATATGTGTCCTTTAGAGTTGACAAAAGGGAAGAAATATCTTGTTTTGTTTTTGATTTTGGCTTACCGACTTGCCTCCATCATCAAAGTGGAATTGTAAATTGCATTAAATGATGCACATGACCCCAATAAGTGGTCTTGCTTGGTTGCCTCTTCCCACATAAATTTGTCCTGACCTGAGTCATGCTTCCGTTTTTGTGTTTAGACATAGGGTTTTCAGGCACGTGGAGCAGGTAGAGAGCTGCGTAAGACTAGTCAAGTGTTGTGACACAAACAAACTGATTCATCTTTCTCAAAATTGTTAAGATCAAAGTTACAGATACATCTATACTAATCAGTATGATCGATACAACTTATTTTAATACTGTTTTTAGTTCAACATGAACACATAAGCCTGTGAAAAGACACACTTATCGCAATAGTTTGTAAGGGAATGGAAGATGAGATGGTGGATGAGCAAGAACTTCAACCAACAATGTCTATTACAAAATCTGCTGGAGCCCAGTGCCGATCTTCACTGGTCAGATAAATTTATACCCCCCAAAATGATAAAAAGGGAGGGTCTTCGTTGAAAGGCAGGCCACTTGCTTAGTGGGATTTCATGTACTGTCCACATTCTAAAAGTTTTGCAGCTATAGCCGATTTTAGAGCATCCAACAAAGACTGTCTCATAAGAAAAGACAAAAGGAGGTGACTTTGAAGCCATTAGTTTCCTCTACATTTCACCATGTTTATTCATTTCCCACGCTGATATTCAAGAATCTCGTTGATGACAAGAAAAGAGCAACCAAAACTCCACCACCAAAAAGCACGGGTGGACACAAATAGGTGGGTCTAATCGTCTAACAGTTATGGAGGAGATGCTCTTGGGTCTCCTTTAGTGTCAATAATTTTGTATTTACTATTTCCTCTTCTAGGCTTTTAGTCCAAGAGTGTCTCCCCTGTAATGATGATGATTCTTGTTCTACCCTCTTTTTGATATGAAAATCACTATTCAGTTCCTTATCACAAGTAGCTAGGGTGGGGCAATGGCATGGGGAAGAGGAAGAGCCATTGTCCTTCTCCTTCCTGTAAGATGCTCAAGTTGTTGTGATAAAGAGAGAGTGGAACAAGTTAATGGTCCAAAATGAGGGAGAAACTAACACACCCATTTGTAAAGCTCCTTTTAAGTTGCATATATTCTTTGTCTTCGAATTTACAAAATGCCTTTTAAGCAACTTATTTGGTACATTTCGTATTCAGGCATGTCTATCTTGTTCGGTGCAAATGTCTATTTAGAATAGGAAAACATAGGCTAAAAGTTGGAACTTAATATGATATATATAAGTTAACATAACGTGTGGTCCCCCAACATGTTTTCTGGTTCTAGGTAGGCAGAGATGTAGTTACATGGGGTAATGGTGTATTGGGCTCCTCAAAATTTTTTAAAAATAAATATTATATATATATACATATACGAAGATGAAGTTATTTGAGGGGCTAATAATATATTGGACATCTCAAAATTTAAAAAATTAAATATTTAGACCTTCATATTATAAATTTTTGACTCCGTCACTGTAGATAAGTATGGTGTCCTCCTTCGTCGGGAAATACCAAATGACCTACCTAACTCTGATGCCTCCTGCATCGGTGCCCAATAAAGAATCCCCAGGTAATGGCCAGCTATCGTGTCTGTCTGAAGTTCAGTTTGTAGTTTATTGTACTTAATTTATACTTTGACCGATTTCTAATTAATTTTAAATTTAAGACCGGCTAAATTAATTTTATTTAATTATAAGTATTAAAATCATATCTTTTACAGTCCAATTTTAAGGTTGTCTTTGATCATATGGCAAGGATTGGATTTGGATGTGAACAGATTTGCACCAAATGCCGGAACATGTACATCTCCACCAGAGGACCAATCACATGTTCATTAAGATGCTTCACTTTACTGCCTACCAATCTATTTGCACAGAGACATGCAATGAATTGTGCTAGGCCCCAGATTCCTCCCAATCCCATTGACACTTAAAAAGTAAGGGTAACAAATATATATTTCTTTTATAATTTTGAAATTTAAAAAATTAATTAGTTCATTTATGTTACATGTAATTTAAATTTATTTTTAATTGAAATATAAAACTAAATATTTAAAATTTAAAATTACAAAAAAATCAATTTAGGAAAATTTTTAAACCACATAGAAACTTATATCTTTTACTTGAAAAATTAACAATTGTACAGCAATAACAATTAGGTGAAAGTCTTGTTGGTCTAGGAGATTGGGAAGGTTCATAAATACTCAGTCTTATTCTTAACCGATAAAGAAGTATTTTTCGAGATCCGCATGAAAAAATTAAACTAAACATTAATAATAATAATAATAATAATAATATATAATACATAATATATAAATAATAATAATAATAATAATAAATAACCGTTATAACTTCTTTGCACTCAAAAGGTGAAATCTCCTATCCCGACTTAAGAGTGATGAGGGGATAAATCATAGTTTAATCTCATTCAATTCTTCAAAAAAGTAGGACTCAAATCTGAGACTTTACACTTAACAACCTTTTTAAGGAACAATTGAACTATTCATGCGAGTTACCGTTATAACTTCTTGCACTCAAAATGTGGAATTGCTCACCCCAATTTGCCCTTACATCCTAACCCAATAGAATATTGAGAGAACAAATCACAGTTAAATCCCACTTTTAGGTTTTTAGAAAGGTAGCTTAGTGTTTAATGTGTACAAGAAGTCACCACATTAGATGAACTCTTATATTATCATTACCGAAACTCAAACTTGAGACCTTACACTTAACTTCTTATCTAATAACTAATTACTTTTTAATAACTAATTGAGCTACCCGTGGCTATGTTATAACTTCTCTTATTATAGAAAACAGTAGTAACAGAAATACTAGAGCATGAACAAGAAGAGCCTCTATGATTGAAGAAATTACATGGTACAGTAGTTGTACTTTTGTTGCGAGGAGAGCCGGCGATACTGTTCTCAAATATAATATATACATGGTGCCAGCCAAACTTTATTCACAGCTCATTGCCATAAAACCAAAGACAAAGTGAATCTTTAGCGACGTCAGTCTGCATTGATCTATGTTACATGTTGGCCTCCTTGTTATTTATGAAACCTGCTTCGACTCATAGTTTACACGTCAATTTCAATGAACTATATAATCTTATTAATATTATTTCGGTCACTTTTGCGTCTACTTTACAATTTTACTTCATGCCGTACACGAAAGGTCCAATACATAACTACAGTTTACGAAGACAAAAGGTCACTGCCATCTTTAACTTATACAGGTCACAATTTGGACCGGCATCACTGTGTAGGACGGTCACTGTACGGTGTTTCTTATGGACTTCCAAGGAGATGCATGCACCCAATTCAACACGAGACTGAAGAGCCATTGTCCTCTAATCCGTACATTACGGTGGGTTGTTACTTTTGGAAGATGCGAAGATATAATACGTCTAATTAAATAAGGTTGCGACCTAGTTGGCATGCGGAATGATTTATGCCATTTGTTTTTTATTTAATTAGTATTATACTATTATAAAATTAAATAAAATTAAACAAAACTGAAAATTTCGAAAATGAAGAAAATATTACTTTATTCATTAAAATTTTAAATTTTAATAAAAAGAAAACTAGCAAACAAAAACTGATTAGTTTTGTTTAATTTATAAAACTATCTTTAAAAATTGATTGATTGATTAATAAATTGATCAATTTTAATGTTAACAACAAAAATTATTAAGCCAAATCAAACAAAAATTTGAAAACTAAAGTCCAGTTGGTTCTACTTACATTTTTAATTTTGTTTTTAATTTTTGTTCAAATAAAAAATTTGTTTCATTGTTAATGTTAATATAATTATAGTTTTATTACTGATAATAATTACATTTTAGACAAAACTTAAAGATAAATTATTTTAAATTGAATAAATTTATTTAATCTCTTATGTAATATTTATTAACAAATTATTAATAAAATTATGTTAATTCAATAAAATACATAATTTATAAATTAAATTTTGATTTATAAATTAATATTTATTTGAAATATATTTTAATTATTAAATCAAATTTTATTTGAATATTTATACATTTTAAATTTAATTATATATAATTTAATTATAAAATTAAATATTTAATAATTTAATTGATAAAATATGTACATATAATGTTGAATTAAATTATTTATAATTTTGATTTAAATTTAAATAATAATAAATCAGATTATAAAAACAAAAATCATTTTTATGTTTTCATAATTTTGAAAATTAGAAGAAAAATTAAAATATAAACTAAAAATTCAAACAAACAAAATGTTTCATTGAGCTTGAAAATAAAAATAAAATTGAAAATAAAATAAAACAAACACCCCTAAATTAAAAAGTTAACTGATTCAAAGTTTTACGTTTTGTTAAACAGACCAAATCAATTTAATTTTTAAAACAATGAGTTTAAATTAATCATGATTTATTTATTAATTACAAGTCTTTTTTTATCATTTACTCTCCAAATTTCACTCTTTCATTTGTCAGCTTGTTCCTATATGTTCTATACACATATGTACCATAAAGAGCGAGAGAGAGAGAGAGGATTGTCTTGACCTTATTTCTGTCTCGCTTTAATAAGCATTTTGTGCTTTAATTAATTGCTTAATCGCATTTTGAGGTAATAAATCTTCCTTTTTTAGTAGATCGTGCATCCCCTAACTACAGGGCAAACGCAGAGACATTAACGGCGGACTATAACCAATCAAGACGACTGCGTTTGATGTCTTTTTCTTGCCTAGCTACTTACATACATCAACGGCGGACAATAACCAATCAAGACGACTGCGTTTGATGTCTTTTTCTTGCCTAGCTACTTACATACATCAACGGCGGACAATAACCAATCAAGACGACTGCGTTTGATGTCTTTTCTTGCCTAGCTACTTACATACATCAACGGCGGACAATAACCAATCAAGACGACTGCGTTTGATGTCTTTTTCTTGCCTAGCTACTTACATACATCAACGGCGGACAATAACCAATCAAGACGACTGCGTTTGATGTCTTTTTCTTGCCTAGCTACTTACATATATCGCCCGCCTTGGCCTACAAGTCTAGAAAGAGCTCTTATTTTTTCAATTTGATATCCGTAAAACCCTTAATTATTATTTTATCCACCTACCCTAAGTAGACCGTGGACTGTATATAAACTATAAAGAGTCTATAAAATATGTGTTTTAGATATATTATTTTTTAAACTAATTATTAAAATGTTATTTTTGCACTTTTCAACTTAAATATTCTATAAAGAAATAACTACTGGTCTTCTATTATATATTTTCTGTATGTTATTATTCGAATGACTTTTGGGACCTTTGCAAATATAATGTAGTTAGAGGTGAGGAAAAAGCTCATATTTAATTTAGTTTAAATCTATACTCAAATTTAAGTATTCAAGTTAATTTGAATTAATTTAAAAATCAGATTAAATTATGATTTTGAGTTATTTTAAACTTTAATTTTTTAAAATAATCTCTCTATTAATTAGGAATAAGATTATGTATTACTAGACCTTTCAAAATTCTACACTTTAATGAAATTTACATATTGTCATTGCTTTTAGACTTTGAGTCCAATCTTACCAAATAAAAAATATTTTATCTTATTTTGAAAAATCACATAAGATATTGTTGTCATTGTTATTTATAAATTAAATACAATTTTACTAAATTGATAAGCATAAACGCTTAAATAAAAATAAGAATATATGACAACGACAAAGAGTCATAAGATTAGGTTGCACATAGGAATAAGATGCATGCATCCTTACCTAATCATCAAATCACTTGCGAACAGTAATAGAATCTTACTAGACTATAATTTACAAATGCGGAAAAGTGTTCAAAGGGCAATTTTAACAAAGTGACGCTATGGTACACACAAGAGCCATTTAGTTTTTATTGAATTGTTGTTGAAAGGTAAGGTTTGAAATTTCACAGCTACTACGACCGGCAGACAATTCATCATTCATGTGCTAGACCCGTCAAACCTGGCTCTCCGTTTCCGACTAATTTCACGAAACATGCCAACTTGCTTTGATTCGCACAATCTTTCTACATATATAGACAATGACTCTGTAATGGTAAGAATACTACATTTTCTTGTTGACTTGAAAATTATGAGTGGTGTACTTTTATCACCTTTGACGTGATTAGTATTACTAACGTCCACTTGCATGCCGTGTGTCCTTTCTAGATTAGCCTATTGCTGGTGTATTTCCATCGTAAGTTTCTCTAATGGAAACGAAGAGTAATATAATATTTACGGTATTGGGATAGGATATTAGATAACAAGTCACACTTTAATTCTCAGAAATTCATGCAAGGCTTAATGCAGTAAGGTGTAAATTCATCTTACTCTTTAAATAAAATTTGAAGGTGTAACAGACATAAATATTTTTTTAAAAAATTAAAATTATAATTTTAAAATTTCAAAAATTCTTAATTTTTATTTTCTAATAAAACTATTTCTTCTAAACTTTGGTTTAAAATTAATAACGAGACATACGTACTCACGTAATATATATATCATACATAGCTAATCAAATATCACTAATAATATAAGAATATAATTCAGTTTTAAACCTTAACTGAGTCAATTGAATTTGATTTATTAGATTATTAATTTATGTCATATTCAATTAGTTTGATTTAGTTTTAATAATTGAGTTTAATCTTTATATAAGCAACATTTAATCAATATAAGTATGATATTTATGTTGCACATATTTTATAGTTATTTTAATTGAAGCATAAGAAAATCAATTATTTTAAAATAAGTGAATTTTTGAAAAATTTAAAAGTTAAATTAAAGTTTTATTAAAAACATTAGATTCACATAATTACACCAATACAATAAAATGTTTTTCATTTTCCTTTTCATTTAAATATATATAGAATTGGTTACAAGATACACACTAATCATGATATTAGAAAAGTAAAATTGTATTACGTATTACAAACTTTATTACGTACCCATGATTACCACGAAAGGATTAAAAATGAAGGTAATGTAGAATACTTTATTACGATTCTATTTTTTATTTTGATGTCGATTTCGAACTCCAAATGATCACGAATTTCTTATGACCTTTATAAAAACTCTTCTCTGAAATATGAGTTAAGTCTTTCTATAGTTTTCTCAATATGTAAGCTTTTTTAATGAATCAGAGATTCATTATGCTTACGATTGATATGAGTAACTACAAGAGATCTTATCTTTTATATAGCATCCATATAGAGCTTCCCTATTATAAAGCCGATATAGGTCTGACCCACATTAATTAGGATTTATTTTCTACCTGAATTTTGCTCTATTAATCTAGATCATTTATTAGACCACTTATTAAATTATGTAACTTAACTAATAATTTATTTAAAAATTAAAAAATATAATCAATACTTATTCAACTTTATAAAAAAGGAAAACATTTTCCAACAAAAATATCAAAGAGAAAATGGTCAGTACTTGTACTTTTTCTGCGCAAAATGTGCCAAAATAGAAGAAAGGCCCTTGAATTTCCGTGAAAATGAAACTTGTATTTTTTTATACCATATCCTGACGAAAATGGAATTTATATTATTGTAAAAAGAAGAAGCGAAGTCAAACGTATGTATTCTCCCATTTGTTGTGATGACTACAACCTTTGACAAATGTACATGTGCACAGCCGACCTTTTGACAAAGTTGATGTTCATTTTAGCGACTCTTCACTGGATCTGCCCGCAAGCTGACATTGGTTTCTGGATGGGACCTTCAAGCTCCTCTTAACCAGGATAGAGTGAGGCCTGTCTCAGTTCCTAGTTCCTAGTTCCTACAGATGATTAGTGGCAAGTAATTACGTACAACTTGAAGAAGTAGTTGACATTTTTGCTTATTGTTAGAGAAGATCATACTTCAATTTATACTTTGCAACCCACAATTTTTAGTCAACTGGGTACATCTTAATTTAATTTTTTGATCATATTATTTTAAAATATTTGAATGTTAATGTTTGGATGGAATATTAGTACCAGTGGATGATACTTCTTGAGTTCTTCGCATTATTATCTTTTAATTTCTAACCTGTTTGATTATTGTATGATGATGAATACTGACGTTTTTAAAACTATATCGAAAGTTAAATGGATAAGATAGGAAGTTTAAGATTTAAAATATTTAATTAGTATTAGACCGTTACAAAATTAATTAGAGATTCAATAAAATTAAAAATAAAAAAATGATTAAAGAAAATATTATTATCAATCAAAGATTTAAAATTTAATTAAAAGATATTAATTAAATTTATTGTTGTTATAAAACTGATCATTTTATGAAAACTAACATATTAAAAGAAATCAATCATTTTTAATAACAAAGATTATTAAACTAAATTAAACCGAAAGTTAAAAATTGAGTAGAAAAATTAACTGATTCAAGATTTTAATCATTAAACCTATCGAATCGAATTGATTTTTAAAATATTGACCAATATAGCTAACAAATTAACCTTTATCATTAAGGAAATTTATATTAGTAATCAACAAAACAAAAAGGAAAACTAAAATTTTGTATTTGAGTGGATCGATTTTCCTTATTTTGCCCTTTGGGAAAAGACGTCAACTACAAGATTAACTATAATCTTATATTTCCTATATAAGCAAGGTACATTAAATTATGAAGCTGAAGCAATTAATCATGAAGCCAGACCTAGACGGCTAATACCTTGAATCCAACGGACGAGAGATCACCTGGCTGAGGTGCAATCCGTAAATTGGAAGGATTATCTGGCCATTCGAGGGACTGGTTCACATACAACTTCAATTATTTGCACCGTCCCAATAAAAAAAAAAGATAATAAATAATGTGAAAAATGAGCTTTTCATTTTAATTCGTGGCTTTAATTATTATATTTCTGTTTAGGCTGTCGAGGTGCGGCGACTTTGGTTTGCATTGTTGAGGACCCACCATGATTAAAGTCAATAGTTCATATAAAATTATATAATATTTCTTATTTTTTCTAATTTTTATCGATGAACTTTTTCATGCTTTGCTGCCCAGTTGGGAAACCTTTATTATTAAAATTTAAGAACACACAGCAAATTATAATTAAAAAATATAAATATTTAAATATTTAATTGTCAATATTAAAAAGTAGTACTATAAATAGTCAATACACATTTTTTTGACCAGACCAAGGTTAAAGGAAAATTCAAGTTTGCGATGGAAAAAGGACACCGGGACATTTTTTTTGACTTTTCCAATCTAGGATGACTACATGCATGTCTCACATGCTAGTATTTTCATGATAATTAGTTCGGATGAACTTTTGAGAGGTCAATTAAGTACTTTTTTACTATAAAAGTTTTTAAATATAACGAGTGTTTGACTATAAAATAAAAATTATTTCTTTAATAGATATAACTTTTTAGTAGTCAAAATATATTTTTTAAGATCAAATTTGAAACTTCTTAAAAAGCCTCTCAAATAACTTTTTCAGTAGATTTTCATATCAAGATAGTCTATTTTTAATTCATTTTGTTTTTATATTTTACACATAATCTCCACAATACCCACAAACTATTCTTTTATATAATATTATTTAATTTTTATATGTTTTACTATTTATTTTTATATTAAATTTGTTTATGTTATAATTCATATAAAAGATTTGGATAGATATGTTTTCATTTATGTTTCATATGGTTTAAAATTATATAATAATTAATATATTATGTTTTGCATATTGTTTAATATACTTTAAATAATATTTATATGCATAAATAATTTTATTATAAAATAAAATATTTATAATTAAAATTAAAATATTTTTTTTTATGTTATCAAACAGTCTACCGTATAATTTTTTTTAAAATATTATTTTAAATAACGGTTAAATAGTTAACTAGTTTCTTGAAAAGTTATTCTCATAAAAGATTTACAGAAAAAAAACTCTACTAATATAAGTCCAACCAAATAGAGGCTAAATAATGATGATTTTTTGTAGCTATTGCTTTTAAGTAAAAAATATTTTAAATTTTATTATTTATAATTATACTAATTATCAATGCTCACTAATTACTCGTCACGTAATTTTCAGAAAATTTATGCATTTCCTTAAAGTCTACAAAAGCAGTTGTCTATCTCTATTCTCAATAGGGCCCAATTTAAGCTTCATCCTTTCTACCTAACCATAAGCATGTACTAATCATGAACTGTAATTAGCATACCAAAAATAGTAGATTTCGTAGTTTTAAATCACGGCGTGTACAAACAAATTACGATCACACCTACATCTTTTATAGTCGATAACCAAAAAGAAGAAGGGATTGGTTGATTCAACACATCGACATCCGTAATTAAGATAAGGGTTAAGAACATAAATAGGGTTATTGAGACCAAGACGGATTTAAGGTCCTAGTTGGATGAGTTTGTTTCAAACATAAATACACCTCTAGCCATAGATAACGAGATTAGCTCAAGAACTGGTCCCGAAACCTTAAATCAGTTGAGATATGTAAATCAGAGCAAGCCAACTTGGACATCATCTCATGAATATACATATATATATATATATGTAAAGTATTAAAAAGGAATATATTAAAAGATTTTTACAGGAACAGATTTAACATAACAGTATAACAAAATACACAGAATCACGTATATAAAAGGAGAGGTAGAGAAGGGACTCCCCGGGGAATCCTCCGTCTATCTCATTACTTCTCTCTCTTTCTCTCTGCCATTTCTTGGGATTCCCAAATTCTCATTGAATGCCTCTTACCTCCGTCTCTTTCTCCCTTTCTCTTCTCCTCCACTACAACTACTACTTCTAGTAACTGCCACAAGCCACAAGCCACAAGCAAATCAGCCTTGCTCTGTTTTTGGCTCTTTTCAAGAACTATATCTTTGTTTTGTTTTGGGTTGTAGCTTTGCTTTTTAACACAGTGTAACATGGCGAAGTCTAACATCACGCTCGACGAGATCAAGAACGAGACTGTTGATTTGGTATTCCCTCTTCACTTCTTCAGTCTTTATCTTCTCTTACCCTGTTACTGTTTTTTTTTTATAATAAATATTCTTGTTATGAGTTTTAGTGTTTTTTTTTCTTTCTGTTTTTGCGTGAGCTTGAATCTGAAAGAGACTGAGATCTCTCTTGGGACTAAACATGGTGGCTAAAGACTCGAACTTTTTTTCTGGGTTGTGCTTAGAAATCTTCCGACCAGATAGAAAACTACTAAAGATTTAATTTTTACCAAACCCCATGTCATTGGTCTCTGTAACTTTTCACCACATCCATTCATATCGAGTGAATGATTTTGTTCAACTCAGGTCTCTCTGGTTCTTGTAAATAACAACCCACGTTTACTCCCGCGATCTAAATTCTGTGTTTTATGTGTCCCCAAATCCTAAAAAAGGTCAAAAACCATCTAACCTTTTCACCACTTTTATCTTCTTTTCTGTACTGCTCCGGCCAAAAAGTCGAAACTCAGATCAGTTTCAGGAGTGATTCAATGACAAAGATACAGTCTTTTTATCATAAACTCATTAAATTCTCTGTTTTGCCGGTCTCTGTCTTTTGCCTGCGTTCGTTTGGTACTGTTAGGAATTTAGGTTACTTTTCCGTGGTACTTAGCCTTTTCACAAGGCAAATTCCTTTTAGTTTTAACCGTTAACAATCTACGGCACTGACATGATCGTTCTCGTGGAAAATATACAATTTTCTATAGCGGTCCCCACGTGATTTGACATCTTCGACCCTCTATTTCTTTGGAATTTGCGTACCTGTGGATCTTTTTCTTTAGTGGTCGGCCGTGTCGCGTGTATCACACCTACTAATCAGCTGGGTTTCCGGCCACGTGATCACAGGCACTTTTTGAGCTTGTCATGTCTTTTGGTCAACTCCTTTGGTTGTTTTGATTGGTTACAATTTCGAGGCCTCTTCGGCTCGCAGAGTCACAAGTCTACTGCTCTGTCCAGATTTGACTCGCCTGAACAAGATAGTGGAAATTAAAAATGGAAAGAAAAAATCAATCTTTTACATTTACGATAGATATATTCGATAATCTTGTTATTTATCTTTAATTTATTATCTCAAAGATAATAACTTGGGTGGGACTAATCTTATAAGTTTCAACTTATTGGTTGGAAAACAAAAAGGAAAAGATCGAATATTTTCATGGCTCTGAAGCTCACTTGAAACTGATTTATGAACTCGTAATTTGTAACAGGAACGCATTCCTGTTGACGAAGTGTTTGAGCAACTGAAATGTACCAGAGAGGGTTTGAGCTCGGACGAAGGAGCCAAAAGGCTCGAAATTTTTGGCCCCAACAAGCTAGAAGAGAAGAAGGTACGTATTTGGTTGGATATAAAGATGAAAGCTTAAGCTTAAACATGGTCCATCTGCTATTGTGAATTGATGGTTTTGAATGTTAAAAATAAAATTTACAGGAAAGCAAAATTCTCAAGTTTTTGGGATTTATGTGGAATCCACTATCATGGGTCATGGAAGCTGCAGCTATCATGGCAATTGCATTGGCAAATGGTGATGGGAAGCCGCCAGATTGGCAAGATTTCGTTGGTATTATCTGCTTGTTGGTCATCAACTCCACCATTAGTTTCATCGAAGAAAACAATGCTGGTAATGCTGCTGCTGCTCTTATGGCTGGCCTTGCTCCTAAAACTAAGGTATTTAGATGAAGAAAGGCACAAACGATGAAACGACTCGCTGGAACAGTTCATGTTTCCTCACAGTTTCTCTTTTTGGTGTCTGCTATATAGGTACTTCGAGATGGGAAATGGACCGAGCAGGATGCTGCAATCCTGGTTCCAGGAGACATCATTAGTGTCAAATTGGGAGATATCATTCCTGCTGATGCCAGGCTTCTTGAGGGTGATCCACTGAAGGTTGATCAATCTGCTCTAACTGGAGAATCACTTCCAGTGACTAAGAATCCTGGTGATGAGGTTTTCTCTGGTTCCACTTGCAAACAAGGAGAAATTGAGGCCGTTGTTATTGCCACTGGAGTTCATACCTTTTTTGGCAAGGCTGCACATCTTGTGGACAGCACCAACCAAGTTGGGCATTTCCAAAAGGTGCTCACTGCTATTGGGAACTTCTGCATTTGCTCCATAGCAATCGGAATGGTAGTTGAGATCATAGTCATGTACCCTATTCAGAAGAGGAAGTACAGGGATGGAATTGACAACCTTTTGGTTCTCTTGATTGGTGGCATCCCCATTGCGATGCCTACGGTCTTGTCCGTGACAATGGCCATTGGATCCCACAAGTTGTCTCAACAAGGGGCCATCACTAAGCGGATGACAGCCATTGAAGAGATGGCTGGTATGGATGTCCTTTGTAGTGACAAAACTGGGACTCTCACCCTTAACAAGCTGAGTGTTGACAAGAACTTGATTGAGGTTTTCGCCAAGGGTGTCGATAAGGACCATGTGTTACTGCTCGCAGCCAGAGCCTCAAGGGTTGAGAACCAGGATGCCATTGATGCAGCCATGGTTGGAATGTTAGCAGACCCAAAAGAGGTACATCCCTCTGCACCAACCATTTTTCGAGTCAATGTCATTCGTTGCTCTTTCTTCCCCTAATATACAATATGGCTTCGACTGTACTCGACCTTTGGATTTGAGATGTATATGATTTATGTGTTTGTCTTAACATTCAAATCATTTCATGCAGGCAAGAGCTGGTATAAGAGAAGTACACTTCTTGCCATTCAATCCCGTGGACAAGAGAACTGCTTTGACTTATATTGATTCTGATGGAAACTGGCACCGAGCAAGCAAAGGTGCCCCAGAGCAAGTAAGCAGCTACTTTACTGTGTTACTTGGCATACCATTGATGCAAGAGGTTTTCTCTTTTGCTCTATTCATTTATCTTGAGTAATGTGTTTTTGTTACTAGATCCTGAGCCTTTGCAACGCTAGGGAAGATCTCAAGAAGAAGGTTCATTCTGTCATTGACAAGTTTGCTGAACGAGGGCTTAGATCGTTGGGTGTTGCCAGACAGGTTTTGATTCCTAACCTTGAAATTCTTACACTTTTGCTTTGTCCTCTTTTCATTTCAAAAGGGGAATCACTGTCTTACTATGTTGTCATGGTATGATTGCAGCAAGTGCCAGAGAAAACAAAGGAAAGTCCAGGTGGTCCATGGGAATTTGTTGGCTTGTTGAACCTCTTTGATCCTCCCAGGCATGATAGTGCAGAAACCATCCGCAGAGCTCTCAATCTCGGCGTCAATGTCAAAATGATTACTGGTAATTTCTAGCTATTTAATTGACTAACCAGGCTAGAAGATGCCTCTATTTTGTGCCATCTAAAGTTTGCTATTGCTGACTTATGACTTTGTTAAATTTTGCAGGCGATCAACTTGCCATTGGAAAAGAAACTGGACGAAGGCTTGGAATGGGAACAAACATGTATCCTTCCGCATCTTTACTTGGCCAACACAAGGATGGAAGCCTTGATGCTCTTCCTGTGGAAGAGTTGATTGAGAAGGCAGATGGATTCGCAGGAGTGTTTCCTGGTGGGTTCTCTTTCATGCTCTGGCTAAACAAAAACAAGAAATTTTGCCAAGTTCTTTCTAATATTTTTCTCCTTTTTCTGTAAAGAACACAAATATGAAATTGTCAAGAAGTTGCAAGAGAGGAAGCACATTGTAGGAATGACTGGCGATGGTGTCAATGATGCACCAGCCCTGAAAAAGGCGGATATCGGAATTGCTGTTGCTGATGCTACAGATGCTGCTCGAGGTGCTTCTGACATTGTTCTCACAGAGCCTGGATTGAGTGTTATTATCAGTGCGGTGCTTACTAGCAGAGCTATTTTCCAGAGAATGAAGAATTACACTGTTAGTTGTCTTCCTCTCCTTGATCCACTCCAGGATTTTTGGCTCCTTTCTCAATGATCTTTGTACAACAGAAGAACTTAAAAATGTTTTCTATTTTGCAGATCTATGCAGTATCCATCACAATCCGTATTGTGGTAAGTAGATAAGTACTACGCCTGATTTGTTGATGCAACAGAACTGATTGATGATACTAATGATATTCCATTTCCGCTGTCTCAGTTTGGTTTCATGCTTATTGCTCTGATATGGAAGTTCGACTTCTCTCCGTTCATGGTTTTGATTATTGCCATCCTGAATGACGGTGAGTATCACTAAGTGGGACTGTGTAGATACCAATAACAATGGCATGAAACTTATATCCAAATTTCACATTCTTGTGCCTCCATGTTTTTAGGTACAATTATGACAATCTCAAAAGACAGAGTGAAGCCATCGCCACTTCCTGACAGCTGGAAACTGAAAGAGATATTTGCCACTGGTGTTGCACTTGGTGGTTATTTGGCATTGATGACTGTGATATTTTTCTGGGCCATGCATGATACTGACTTCTTCTCGGTATGACCAATGTCTTGTGGAACTTTTGGTTTTGTTTGTTGTGTTTCTGAGAGCTGTCAGGCTGATCACTTGACGCTTATGAATATACAGGACAAATTTGGTGTGAGATCCTTGAGGGACAAAGATTATGAAATGACTAGTGCTTTGTACCTTCAAGTTAGTATTGTGAGTCAGGCTCTTATTTTTGTGACTCGTTCTCGTAGCTGGTCCTACTTTGAACGCCCTGGCATGCTTCTCGTGGGAGCTTTTATCATTGCACAACTGGTATGGAATTCTGCTCCATCTCTGTTTTGCAGTTGATTCGATGGAAGTCAGGTCATGTCAGTTCAAAGCTAACAAGACTCTGTTCTTTTTCAGGTTGCAACTTTGATTGCTGTATATGCCAACTGGGGTTTTGCAAGGGTTCAAGGAATTGGATGGGGATGGGCAGGTCTCATCTGGCTTTACAGTGTTGTTTTCTACGTTCCTCTTGACTTAATGAAATTTGCCATCCGTTACATCCTGAGTGGAAAGGCATGGCTCAACTTACTCGAAAACAAGGTGATGATCTATCTTGGTAGAATCAATCTTATCTGCTTCAGGTTTAGATTCTGTGACTGTCTGTCGTCTTAAAATCTGCTCTTTATGTAACAGACTGCGTTCACCACGAAGAAAGATTATGGTAAAGAGGAAAGGGAAGCTCAATGGGCTCTCGCTCAAAGGACCTTGCATGGTCTTCAACCACCAGAGACTGCCAGCATCTTCAATGAAAAGAGCAGCTACAGGGAGTTGTCTGAGATTGCTGAGCAGGCCAAGAGACGAGCGGAGGTTGCAAGGTAAGTGAAGAAGATGAAAAATATAGATTCTTTTCTCTTATGATCTCTAATGCAAAAGCCATATTCAACTTTTGCTTTTGGTTTCAGGCTTCGGGAGCTTACCACTCTCAAGGGTCATGTTGAATCTGTTGTGAAGCTGAAGGGCTTGGATATTGACACAATCCAGCAGCATTATACCGTGTAAAGCTGAAGCTCAAGGGTTTGCTTGCTGTTGATTACCTTTAACCAAATCAAGGGAACAAAAAGGGAGAGTTGAAGGTTTCCTAGAAAGTGGGGATAGGGAGAGTTGAATGTGCTATATACATATTTATGTCTATTGATGACTTTGTAATTCAGCTCAAAGAAGAAAGGTTGTTGCTTACGTTACTTTTTTGCTCGGTAAAGAGCAACATAAAGGTGACCCTTTTGCTATACATTTTACTTTGTTCTGGTTAATGAATTATATGAGATAATGGAGATAGGAATATTTACAATAATTTAGTATTTTGATTGATGTTTGCTAAAGCTTTTATGAACAAATTCTCAAATACTATTAAATAATCAAGAAATGTATTTAGTTTCAATAACAATCATTAAAATTACAATGTGATTCTTTGTTAAACACAACAGAACGTCATGTCAGGCAGTATAGGAGTTTATTCAATGTGGTAATTTTTTGTGTGTATTAAAAAAAAAAAGTCGCCTTTCTAATTATTTAAGTTAGATTAAACCATAATTTATCCTCTTCATAATTTTATTGGAAAGAATGAGAGAGATAACATGAATAATGTTTGATTTAGGCCTCAGCTCGATCTACCTTAAAATTAATAGGTTAAATTTAGGTTGATAGAATCTGCTTAAGATTAATAGGTTAAATTTAAGTTGATAGAATCTGAAATCAGACATAACCATAATTGTAATATCTGAAAAGTAAGATCGAATTGCAAGTAATAAAAATGAAAAAAAAGGCTTAATAACCTTAAGAATATAACAATTATTAATAATCCTTGTAAAGGCAAAGATATTTTTGAGAAAATAAGGAACAAAAAGACATATCTAATAGTTCTTGAAGCTTCGGTCTAGCCACTACCGTCCAGCCACTTGGCAAGTTCCTCATCAGGAAATGGATAGACTTACCTTTCTTCCTCTGTATTGCTTAAAAGGGTACAACAGGAGCAAACATCTTAAGAATGATTGTTACAGTTTCAGGATTGTTACGTTAATCTGTTGAAATCTACGGACAGCACTATGTCCATAGCATCATCACAACGAAGCTTCCTAGCTAACGCTCTTCTACCACTTACCCACAAACCCAGAAAAAGATCCGTCAATTTTGTTGCCACTGTCAGATGCAGATACTCACAGGATGATAAAGAACTTGACAGTTCTTGCAGGTAAGTTTGGAAGTAGTTAAGCTTGTGTTTAGCAGGTTCTCTTTCTGTTGTTTCATGGCTGAACTTTGTGATTTCTGGATGTTTAATATGGAAGGAAAAGTGAGAACAAACTGGCAAAGCTAGCTATAGTAGCATTAACAGCTGGAGTGCTCACTCTGGGATCTGTTGGCGATGCATCAGCTGCTAAGTCTGGTGGTAGAGTTGGTGGTCAAGCTTTCCGGTCATCAGCTCCTCGGTCATCCCCTAGGATTAACAACAATTCAAGGTGAGTGTCCATAAAAACATTTGGAACTCAGCTCTTTAGTTATTTCTCATGTTGAAATCTCTGCAATTGGAGCCTTTGATTAGTTAAATTTGTTCCCTTTTTGGGTGAAAGTCGTTGGTTCATCTCATATGATTGTAAAAATCCCACCTCTCAAAAATAGTTGTGAGCTTGTATGAAGTTTTGATGTTCTATTGCTTTCTGCTCCCCAAATTTACTGTCGAAACTCAATTGTTTCTCATTTGATGCGCTAATATTAGACCATGATCGTTCCCTTTTTTTTTTCGTTTCTGTAGGACAAATATATATGTGAATCCACCAGTAGCACCCCCTCTGATCGGTGGATATGGGTATGGTTATGGTGTGCCTTTCTTTGGCGGCTGGGGATGGTCGCCATTTAGCTTCTTCGCACCAGGTCCGAGTGTGGCTGTTGGAATTGGCGGTGGTTTCGACACTTTGGTCCTCTTTTTGTTTCTTGGTGCAGTTGCGGCCGTTATCAGAAGATTTGGTGGCTCAAGAAATGATGAAGATGATTACTAAACATATGGAGTAGACAACAGGGATCGTTTATATGAACATGCAACAATTAGCTGAGTGTGTTAATACTGACTACAATTTCAGAATCCTGAGTATCAGGCATTGTAAGCTCAAGAGATACATTATTTTTTATGCTCCTTCTTGGACAGTATATAAATCATACTACATTTTTATGATGATAGAAATTGCTGTTACTTATCCATTTTGCTGAAGAAAATTTACAAATATCAGGTTGTGAATAAAGAAGTTGATAATATGAAAGAAAGTTTTTATTTCTGTCGTGCCTTGATGATACAGGGAAAGAGTAAATATATATACATGGAGGACTGTACAACAAACTCTGGCAATGGGAGAACAGATTCTAACATAAATAACAGATTCTGGTATAACAAATTTATACTTAGTCTAGAAGATTCTTATCATGCTCCCGCAAGATGAATTATCGAGAAGAGACATTTATCTTGGCTCGAAAAGCTTCAAATTTGGTGCAAGAAAGAGGTTTGGTGAGTGCATCAACTATCTGATCGTGAGTGGAAATATGCGAGATCCGAAAACATTACATCTGAATCTGTTCTCGGACAAAATGATAATTCAAAGATAGATGCTTCATCTAGAATGATAGATTGGGTTTGAGCACACATAAGTTGCACCTATGTTGACACAGAGGATCGTAGGAGAACCCAGAGAGTGTATTTGATGTTCTTCTAGTAAGTGACAAAGCTACAGTATTTCAGCAGTGGTGTTGACAAAGGCTCGATATTCAGCTTCGATTGAGAATTTAGCAACTATACGTTGGCGTTTAGAATACCACGAGATCGGATTGCCACCAAGATAGATCACATAAGCAGAAGTAGAAGTTTTGGAGTCAAAGTTGCCGCCCCAATCAGCATCACTATAGGCTGTAAGTTTGAGATGTAGGGGTCAACAAAGGTGTAAACTAAAATCATGGGTATATTTGAGATACCTTGGCGTGCGCTTGAGTTAGAGTAAAGTATGTGTCAAATGGCCTGTGCATAAATTGAGAGAGCTTGTTAATGGTATAGCTCAGATCTGGATGAGTGATATTAACATATTGATATTAACATATTGGAGCACGCCCAGAATGCTCCAGTTCTAGGTGCCATTAATCATAGTTGTACCATCATCAAGCTTTAGTACGGTGGAGGTACATAAAGGAGTTGCACAAGGCTTCGCAGCGTCCATACTGAACTTATATAAGAGATCATGGATGTAACGTTGTTGGGATAAAAAGAGGCCGTTGATGGTAAGGGTGATCTCAATGCCCAAAAAATAGTTGGGTGTACCAAGGTTCTTGAGGGAAAACCGGGAGGAGATGGCATCCAAGAATTTCCCGAGATGAGATGTACAGTTCCCTGTAAGTAACAAATAATCAACATATACAAGAAAATACATGGTGGCATTGTGCAAATGATAAATGAAGAGGGAAGAGCCATTGGCGCTTGTTTTAAACCCATAGTGAATAAGAAAGTCCCGGAGCTCATTATACCACACCCGCGATGCTTGTTTTAGACCGTAGATGGGTTTACGAAGTTTGCAAACATGCAGAGGAAGTTTCGAATGAACGAAGCCCGAAGGTTGCTTCATATAGATTGTCTCTTGAAGATGACCCTGAAGAAATGCATTATTTACGTCCATTTGGTGTAGCGGCCATGCATAGGTGAGAGCAACAGTAAGAATAACTGTGATCGTCGGATGTTTGGCAACGGGTGAATAGGTTTCCTTGTAGTCAATGCCCGGAGCCATCAGGTTTGCATTTTGTCCGAAAAAGCCACATGCAGCCCACAACATTCGTCGCTTCCGAGGCCCGAACTAAATCCGAGGTTCCGTTCCTAACTAAGGCATCATATTCCTTAGACGTAGAAGCACGCCAGTGAGGGTGCCTAAAAGCTTCTGTTAGTGGGTATTTGGTAACTTGGTAAATTTTAGGTTTGAAGATGTTGTTCTGAGACCGAGTGACCATTGGATGAGCTCTGGTAGGAGGCACTGGGATCGTGTCTGGAGGAGGTGTATCAGGTAAAGAAGTTTCAACAGATGTTGGTGCAGTGGAAGGAACGGTATGTGATGCAAGATCCATGGACTGTAGCAGTACACTCTCAGGAGAGGATGATATCACGCGACCAAGAGGTATAACCTAGTGAGTAGGTGTAAGGAGGAGAGGTGATTCAGCTGGAACAATAAAAGGTGGTGATGATGATAGGGTTTCAAATGAGAATTGATTATCAATAAAGTTGACATGCCCAGAAGTATAGATTTTGTTTGTTTTGGGATCAAGACAGAGGTACGCAAATTGATGAAGAGAATAACCAACAAAAACACAAGGAATTAAGCAAGGTTGTAATTTGTGATCCGTATAAGGGCACAACCAAGGGAAGCATAAACATCCAAATGCATGAAGATTATCGTAGGTAGGAGCAGTGTAAAGAAAAATTTCATAGGGAGATTTCATGGAGAGGAGTGGAGTAGGCATACGGTTTATAAGGTAGACGGCCGTTGAGGCCGCATATGTCTAGAATTTAAGTGGTAAATGGTTGAAGTGAAGAAGGGATCTAGTGGTTTCAATGATGTGACGGTGGCAACATTCAGAAGTTCCATTTAGCTCTGGGGTGTATGGAGGAGTAGTGAAGTGGGAGATTCCATGTTGAGATAAGAACAAACGTAGTTTCATGTATTCATCACCATTATCAGTATATAAGGATTTCATTTTGAAATTGAAGAAGTTTTCAACAAAGAGTTTGAAGAAAAGGAAAACATCACGAACATCAGATTTATGTCGTATTGGATATAGCCAGACATATTTGAAAAATGATTAAAAAAACAACACAATAATGAAAACTATTAATTGAAGCTACAAGAGCTGGAACCCAAACATCAGAGAAAAGTAACTCCAGTGGTCTGGTGCTGTGAAGATGTTGAATGGAGAAGGGGAGTTTATGGGTTTGGCACATTCACAAGAGACACAAATGTGCGGGAGTTTGGAGTGACAACGGAAGTGTTGTCTGGATTGAAGATGCGACATCACTTTATGAGATGGATGACCTAAGATGGGGTGAAGAAGAGCAAGACTTGAAACAGTGGTGAGAAGAGCAGATGGGCTGGAGGATGGTAAATGAAGATTGTAGAGGTCACCATGACACATCCTCGTGAGAAACACTGCCTTCATCCGCAAGTCCTTCACCTGAAATTGATCTGGAAACAGTTCCACAGAAACATTTTTTTAGTGCAAAATCTCTTGACAGAAATAAGATTACGGCTAATGTTTGGAACATGAAGAACATTATCAAATAACAATGGTTTGAAGGGAGAGGCGCAATGGAAGCAAACGGTATGAGTTATTGGTAGGTTATAACCATCACCCATTTGAAGATGATCGTTGCCCGAATATGGAGAGTGTAGATGCAGACGATCTAAATTATTTGTAACATGAAGTGATGCAACTTGAGTCGAGAATCCATTGGTGATTGGAAGTCACGGGAGGTTGGGAGACAACAGTTGAGTCGGTTGTGCTAGAAGACATTTTTGTTGGACTGCTTGGCCAATAAGCAAGAGGCCCTGGAGAGTGCAAGGATGTTCTCATAGGCTGGGAGGGACCAGAAGATGTTTGCCAGTGACCAGTAAAACCGACAAAGTGTGTTGAAGGAGAGGTGTAAGAACCTGGACTGCCAGTAGGAGGACCAAGATGTCGGCGATGCAGTTTGCAGTAGACCTTGACAGTGTGTCCTGATTTCTCGCAGAATTGACAGCTGACGTTTCGATAAGAGCTAGTTGGTCCTGGTGTGTTGGTCTAACGGGCATAAACCAGATGTGAGTTGGACTGGAACCGCGCAAATGGGAGGGAAGAGGAGTTCCAGACTCGAGTAGCAACATTAGCAGTGATAAGGTGAGTGGAATCAACTAACTGGGATTGACATAAGAGCAAGGATTCATGATCAATGAGCTTATCAAAAAGATCATCAAAGGAAATAGGTCGCTCCCGAGCATGGATAGCAATACTGAGATCACGACAGTCAGAAGGTAGTCCATTGAGAGTATGGATGACAAGATCTGTGTCATCCACCAATGATGGCTAGTTCATCAGCTATGCCTTGATGTGTTGGAGATAGTTGGCAATGGATGAATCACCCTTGGTAAGATTAATAAGTCTTTATTTAAGAGACATAAGGTGTGATCGCGATTTATTAGCATACATCCGAGCAAGAAATGCCCAAGCTTGTTGAGAAGAGGTTATATATCTTAGCATATTGATAATAGTAGCATCGACAGAGCCGGTAAATGCATGAAGAAGGAGTTTATCCTGTCGCAGCCATTGCTTATAAGAGTCATCGGTTTCATTAGGGCAAGGTTGGCTACCATCAACATAGTCCATAAGGTCATATCCGATGAGAAGAGAGGAGATTTGTACTCGCCACGTCGGATATTTGGAGCCAATTAACTTAAAAATGGATTGCATGTTGAAGAAGATGAGGCCGAAGTTGCCGTCAGCCAGGAGGGAAGCATCTGGAGCCATTAGAAAGGCATAGGATAAAAAAAAAAGGTTGAAAGGAAAATGCTTACTCTTGGTGAAGCTCTGATGCCATAAAGAAGTTGATAATATGAAAGAAAGTTTTTATTTCTGTCGTGCCTTGATGATACAGGGAAAGAGTAAATATATATACATGGAGGACTGTACAACAAACTCTGACAATGAGAGAACAGATTCTAACAGACTTAAATAACAGATTCTGGTATAACAAATTTATTCCAAGTCTAGAAGATTCTTATCAGTGAAGAGATGGTAAACCACAAGCAATCTAAGGAATTTTCCCGATTAATTTACAAAATAAGCTCTGCTATACTACTCCAGCCATGACTAGGTCTGTCTGCTTCTGGATATTGATCATAGGATCATCATCGGTATGCATGTGAGTGCATAACAGGCAAACCACAATTCACAATCTACTATCAGCTACTTGGATACTGTACTTTCTATCATTCACTCTCTTATCTTGCCAAGATTTTCCCATCACTCTATAAGCTGAATAGCAGCAATGGAAGGTATCTTTTCCCTCAACTTTTGTGTCAATGCAACGCGGACGGTCATAACTCCGGCAGCTGGACCATTTAGCCGCACCTTTACAACGTAATCATTTATCTCAATAAGTTCAAGCACTCCACCTCCTGTTCCAGCCAAGTATGGTCTAATTTCAGAAAGGACCTGAAAAGGACACTAACTTGAGCCTCTAAAGATTGGCAACACAAATATCTTCGGTAAAACATCTAAAGTAAACTGTAGCACAGATATAAGCTATAATGAAAAACCATCATGAACATAAAAGTCCTGGAGATAAAAAATTGGATAAGTCACATGAACATTAAGATTTGATGCTAGCTCGTGTACGAGGGTTTAATTCCCTGAGCATCAAAGAAAAAAAGTACATAGTGATGTCTGACTATTTTTAATAGCTGTTAGCTTGTGATCTGTAACGAACATACAGATCCAAAGAGAAACTGATACTGTAAATGCAGTAAAAGTTCACCTGGAATTCAAAATTGATCTTGTCATTTTCCATAAACAGCCACAAAATGGAGTATTTTACAAAGACTTGCATGAAGACATGCTATATATATTTAAAGTTAGAATGCAGCATCTGAACCATTCTAATTGTCAATATGCAACTGGCATCATCAATGCAAACTTGAAACTGAAGAAGTCTTTAACATTTGAAAACACCAACATGACATGAAGCTTGTACTGGCCTAACCTTTTCAACATTTTCCTCGTTTAGTTCCAGTCCTGTCTCAGTGTCCAGGATCTGCTCCACAGCCATGATTTCTGGTATTTTATCTCGTAACCGAGTTTCGATTCCCATCTTCAAAGTCATAGTTGAGCTCGGACATGATCCACATGCTCCTTGCAACTTCAAAACTACAACCAGACCATCAATCTCGTGTAAAGCCACATTGCCCCCATCAGCCATCAAGCCGGGCCTCACCTCATCTAAAACCTTCTCCACATTTTCTTCAGTCAACGGAAGGACACAGCTTGGTGAAACCACAACTCCTTCAATATTAAACAAAACAAAGAACCAGCTGAGCTTAATCAAATGGTGCATTAACTTTCCTGGAAGGTAAATTTGAAGGAAAGAAAGCAAAATCTCAATTTTTTTGTAACTTCCAGTAATATTTGTTTAGATCATTCTTATTATTTCCACATCTTCTTCACCAAAAATCGTGTTCTTCCTCCAATCAAATCATGATCAAGACATTTGGTTAAGAACATAAATTCTCAATGGATGCAGGAATGAAGTGCGCAATTTAGTACATAACTGAAACTATCTGGGCTATTTCTAACAAATCGCAAAAGTAAACTGTATTATTATTACCAGCATATTTCCTTGAACCACAGTTCAACTTAAACTTATGAAAATGTCTGCTGTGAAATTGTCCTCTGATAAAGCCATTCTGCTTTGAAGAAAATCCGCAAGAATCTGAAATGGGGTTCTAAACAAAATCAAAGACAGTAAGGCACACGAACCAAAATAATCACTTTGTTTGCCAATACAGCTTACACATGTAGCAACGAAACGTCTTGAGGTTAAAAAAAAATCTTTATGGCAATAAAAGAAAAAAATACAGCATAAGTAAATGTAGCATAATGAATGAGATGCACCTTGAAGAGTGAGAAACAACTCCTGTCAGATATAGAGAGAGAAGGATTCAACATTGAACGAAGTGGTCTATGCTTCTAGACGTGGAGTTTGTCTTCTTTTTTCTTATCGGCTTCACAAAATCAAAAACACCCAAATCCCATTAGCTTAAGTGGAATGAAACTGGACAGTAACGTGCTAAACTATCTAAGCAGTGATAATCTCTTCTTTTGAGGGTTGTTCTTCATTTTAAATCTGCTCTCTGGTATTTGTTGCGGAGTTTCAGAGGGAAGCATTTCATTAGCTTGCAATGGCGACGGCTGAAATTTTATGTTTGTGGACATAATCTGAGCTCTTAGCCTGAGAATGAGAAGAGGATGATGCCACGTAGGATTGCGTTAAAACGACCACGTAGGCTTTCTCAATGGGCTTAGATTTCTGCTGCCACGTGGAGTAAACTTGGGCCTAGGCCTTTTAGTTTAACAACTTCCACTTCTGTTGGGTTTTATGTGATTTGGTATGTAATAAGCCCTAGCCCATTAGGGTTTTTCTTTTATAAAATTAAGATTTCGGATGTGGTAAAATTTAGATCTTTTTATGCTCTTTTTTCTCTTTTTATTGCTTCCAAATGCATTGATGATTCTATTTTAATGATTAATTGTGTTAAATTTATTACTTTTAAAATTTAAAATTTTAATTTTGACATCAAAATTTATATAAATGTCAATAATAATATAATTCATTATTAACAAAACATTTTAAAATATTTCCCAAGAAATTATTTTAATATTTTTAAATATAACAAAATCTTATTGCTGTATTAAAATTTTTAAAATAGGATTATAAATTTCATTTAATCACATCTAAAATTTATTTATAGTAATATTACGATAAAATCTATGTATAACAATTAATATATATATTTGATAAATTATTAAACGAACAAAATATTTTAAATAATTTAGCCAATAAAAATTAACATGATATACTTAACATTGTTGGCATACTTGTTATTTAATAACACTAAAGTATAGTTCACCAGCGCAATTGTACCAAAAAATCCTATCACAACTATCTTACGAACACATGGCTAACACCGTAACTAATTAATACTTCAGAGACGAACTTATCCATTAAAACACAGCAATGAGATCGAGTTCAAGATTCCTGTCTGTTGTCTTCTCCAATTGTCTAATACTAAAGCTCCCCAACTTATGTCTCTTCCATGTGATGTAAATTCGGTGACTCCTTGAGGTTGATTAAACAAATCATCCAACCAATAAGAGCCCTTTACTATCTAACACAAGGCATGATATGCTCTTAAAACTTTTCTTTTTTCGTGTTGGTACAATGTACAATATTTTTCTGTATAATTGTTTAATAGTACAAAACAATTAAACCCTTGTACATAATAAGCAATTAAAGATGAAATTATTGAGGTTGATAAAGAAAGGAGACAATACAGCAACGTGGGACGATGAGATATTGTTTTAAAATGAAGTTAAGGTATTGGATCCAGAGAAGATGAGGTTTGGCACAAATGTAGAGAGATTCCCTCGTGGGTTCCTCTTAAAATAATATAAACCAAATCACTTGGCTTTTGATACAAACTAACTGCATAACGTTGTGTTTAATTTTCAAGTTGATCGGTTGAGAAGTCACATTCCGAATCTGCTGCATTGAAAGCAGGAGGGAAATTTCTGACCTCAAAACATGATTAATGTTAGAATCTTCCCTGGTTTGACCCTCTTTTTGTTTTTGATAAACAATGTAAACAGTTATTAGAGCTTATAAGGGAAGGGTCTTGTTTTGGTTTTGACTGTAAGATAATTTTTACCTAACCTTCCATTGTTAAAGTATGGTCCATTTAATGATTTCATCCTTAACACACACACATCTTGTTGCCTATATATCCGACCCTTCTTCTTTGTGATGGGCAGAGACCAAGTAGGTATGAAAAAAGAATATAAACATTGTTCGAGTCCCTATCTTTAATAAGCAGCTGTTTACACCATCTGTTGTGCTAAGAAGATGATAGAAGATTCAAATTTTACAGAGACATCCAGATCTTCGATGGAGAGGCAATGATTGGAGGTATTTATCTTGATTAAGCTTCCGTTGTTACATATATATATATGATCAATATGCATGTATCTTTACGTAAATGTTGTTGTATAAAATGCATGCTACTGTTAGGTTTATATTTCATTTGGTATTAGAGCCATGATGCCTCTGTCTTGCCTTATAAACCGATGAAAATCGCGTTTCTGTTATACTCTTTTATGGTTAAGTTTCTGCTAAAAAGCATGTTTTAGAGTTTGTTGTATTTTTCGACGTTTGTACATGTTGGAGACGTTAAAGTCGTGTTTTTGTGCTCTATGGAGCACTTAATGGTGACAAAACCGTGTAGGGAGGAAGGGACAATGATAGTTATACGTGAGGCTTTGGATGTTGCCATTTATGGAGAGTTGTATGGTCGAGTTTGCTACGTCTCATGCACGTCGCCTGGTCCTCTTCCTGCAATTTCTAGAGTTTTCTGTGCGCCAGAATGGTCGAGGCTCCATTGGGTCCAACTGGGTCACACCTGACCCAGCTAGAGGTTGAAGGCGACACGATTTTTCTTTTTTTAAAATAAAAATATTTATTAATATTAATTTTTGATAATATTATTAATTAATTGGGTTAATTCAAAACTAACCCATTATGTTATGATTTTAATTATAAAATCCTTTTGGCATTAATATTTTATGAAAATATTAATTTTAATTATGTATGTCTTATGTTAGAATTTAAATTTTGGCATGCATATTATAATTGTTTAATTTTTGCACAAATTACATGTGATTCATTGAAAAATTGTGTATATTTTGTGACATTATACATGTAAAATTAGATTAAATAATTTGTGCATTATTATTTGATTTATTTGCATTATTTATTAATTGATGCAAATTTTCGTGCTTTAATTTAAAGCTTAAAATAATGTTAGTGATCATATTATTTTAATTAATTGGGAGTAGTCACAAGATCTCAAATTAATTATAATTATATATTTAAGTTTAAGATCACATTAATACATTAATTGTAATTAATCATACGTGATATGATAAAATCTACCAATGAAATTTTGTTATATTTGTGTGATTAATTAGGATAAATATCGAATTATATTTCTTAATTTACCCTCATGAATTAAGAAAATGAACATAATTTAATAGTTTTATTATAAGATTTTGGATGAATCTAATTGAGTAGAACTTTAGTCCACAGGCAAGTCTTATGTCACTAGATTAATCTATTAAATGCACGATTTTATATTGGTAAACCATGAATTATTATTAGTCTTGAAATATATATAACGAAATTTGCAGTTACTCAAACAGTTAATATTTCTGATCTTAAATGTGATATTTCCGAATTGAGCGGTGACAACTATAAAGTGTGGAAGAAGAGAATTCTACTTCATTTGGACTAGATGGATATATATTATATTACTAGGAAGAACGAACTGCCAAATATGACCGAAACTAGCACTCCAAAAGCTGTTGCTCTTTATGATAAGTGGGAGAGATCCAATCGTCTCTCTGTAACGTTCATAAAGACCAAGATATCTGCTGACATTCGTAGTTCTGTCGAACAACATAGTAATGTCAGAGATCTATTAAAATTCATTAATTAGTAATTCGCGACATCCGATAAGGTTCTTGCCAGCACTTTGATTATGCAATTGTCATCTTTGAGGCTCACTGGAATAAAGGGTGTACGTGATCATATCATGCGTATGAGGGACATAGCAACTCAGCTGAGAGCGTTGGAGGTTACTATATTGGAATCTTTCCTGATGCATTGCATCCTGTACACTCTGCCTCAACAATATAGTCCTTTCAAGATCTCTTATAACACATATAAGGATAAGTGGTTGATCAATGAATTGTTGACCATGTGTGTGCAAGAAAATGAGAGGTTATTGATGGAAGAAGGTGAAAGGGTCAATTTGACCGTATCAGGAAAGAAGAGCCTGGATGATGCCAAAAATAAAGAAAAAGACAAAGTTTCTCCTCAATCCGATATAAAAAAGCCATCAAAGTATTTCTTCTGCAAGAAGAGGGGACACATGAAGAAAGACTATGCTAAATTTAATGACTAGCTTGAGAAAAAAGGTACTCAAATTTTATTTGTTTGTTATGATTCTAATATGGTTAATGTTAATCATAACACATGGTGGATTGATTCTGGTTCGACAATCCATGTTTTGAATACTTTGCAGGGTATATAAAACCTAAGAAAGCCGGTGGGAAGTGAACAATTCATCTATTCAAGAAGCAAGATGAGTTCACATGTGGAAGCCATCGGTATTTGCATTTTGGTTTTGAGCAGTAACTTTATTTTGTGCTTGGAAAACAACTTTTATGTTCCAAATTTCTCTAGAATTTTGATTTCTGTATCAAGACTTGTACTTTTTGATTTTTCCTTTAACTTTTCAGATTCTGGTTTCAGTTTATGTAATGAAACTAAAGTTATTAGTTATGGTATATTATTTGATGGTCTTTATTCCCTTCAGTTACAAAATAATGATGCCTATAATTCGATGCATGTCACTGCTGGATTGAAACAATGTGTTGTGAATGAAAAATTCTCTATGTTGTGACACCATAAATTAGGACACATCTCTATTGAGAGAATTAAGAGATTAGTAAATGAAGGGGTATTTAACACTTTAGATTTTGTTGACTTTGAGACATGTGTGGATTGCATTAAGGGTAAACAAACTAACAAGTCTAAAATGGGTGTCAAGAGGAGTACAAACCTGTTAAAAATTATACATATAGATATTTGTTGTCCAGATATGGATGCAAATAGTCTGAAATACTTTATCACCTTCATAGATGACTATTCACGATATATGTATCTCTACTTACTTCGTTTTAAAGACAAAGCTTTAGATGCCTTTAAAATGTTTAAGGCTGAAGTGGAGAATCAATGTGGAAAGCTGATTAAAATTGTGAGGTCAAATACAGGTGGAGAGTACTATGATAGATACACTGAAAGTGGATAGACACCTGGTCCTTTTGCGAAGTTTCTTTAGAAACATGAGATTATTGCCCAGTACACCATGCCTGGTTTTCCAGATCAAAATGGTGTGACAGAAAGAAGAAACCGAATCTTAATGGACATGGCAAGAAGTATGAGGAGTAACACAAAACTTCCTCAATTCCTATGGACTGAAGCTCTGAAGACGACTGTGTATATATTAAACTTGGTTCAAACAAAGGCCATCTCAAAGACATCTTTTAAGTTATTTAAGGGTTGGAAACTAAGTTTGAGGCATATACGCGTTTGGAGATGTTTGTTTAAAGTGAGAATTTATAACCCATAGGAGAAGAAGCTAGACCCAAGAACCATTAGTGGGTATTTCATTGGATATGTTGAAAGGACTAAGGGGTATAGATTTTATTGTCCATCTCACAACACTAAAATTGTGGAATAAAAAAATGTAAAATTTCTTGAAAATGACTTGATCAGTAGGAGTGGTCATTTTTTAGACATAGTTTTTAAAAGGAGCCATTATGGAGCTCAACTCTCTGGTTCAAGTGATAGATTGATTGTCATTTATACCCCTCAAATTCAAATGAGTGTGGGATAACCAGTTATTGAAGTTCTACAAGCTGTTAATACTAATCCAGTAGATCAAGTTGTAAATGAGGAATAACCAAAAAATGTTAATCAACCAATTGAACAACAGGTTGAGCAACAAGTTCCTCGTGAGGATGATAATACAACATTGAGAAGATCCATTAGGGTTAGAAGGCCAGCAATACCTAGTGATTATATAATGTATCTACAAGAGTCAAATTACAATGTTGGAGCAGAAAATGATCCTGAAATATTTTCGCAAGCCATGGCCATGAGTTCTAAGGAATCGGACTTGTGGTACAATGTTATGAAGGATGAGATGAATTCTATAGCATCTAATCATGTCTAAGATCTCGTTGAGTTGCCAAATGGTGTGAAAATCATTGGATGTAGATGGGTATTTAAGATAAAGAAAGACTAACGAGGCAACATTGAAAGATATAAAGCAAGACTTGTTGCCAAAGGGTTCACTTAGAGGGCAGGAATCAACTACATGGAGAAATTTTCTCCTGTATCTAAGAAAGATTCTCTTCGTGTAATCATGACATTAGTTGCTCATTTTGATCTTGATTTACATCAAATGGATGTGAAAACGACGCTCCTCAATGGTAAACTAGAGTAAGAGGTTTACATGAAACAACCTGAAGGATTCACCTCTAGTGACGGTGAACATTTAGTTTGCAAGCTTAATAAATCCATATATGGGTTAAAACAAGCCTCCCGATAGTGATATTTAAAATTTCATGAGGTTATCACTTCATTCGGTTTTGAAAAGAATATAATGGATCAGTGTTTATACCAGAAGGTCAGTGAGAGTAAGACTTGTTTTCTTGTGTTATACGTGGATGACATTTTGCTTACGATTAATGATAAGGGTCTGCTATATGAGGTGAAACAATTTCTCTCAAAAAATTTTGATATGAAAAATATAGATGAGGCATCTTATGTCATTGGCATTAAGATCCATAGAGAAAGATCTCAAGATATTTTTGGTTTGTCTCAAGAGACCTATATCAATAAAATTTTAGAGAGATTTTGGATGAAAGATTGTGCAGCAAATGTAGCACCCATAGTCAAGGATGATAGATTCAGTTTGAATCAATGCCCGAAGAATGACTTTAAGAGGGAACACACGAAGAACATTCCATATGCTTCAGCCGTCGAAAGCCTTATGTATGCTCAAGTCTGAACCCAACCTGACATTGCATATGCTGTTGAAATGTTAAGATTAAGGAATGAAAAGTTGTCATAGATCACATTAGTATTGATTTGATGATTATGGATTCTTTAACTAAAGGCATGCCACCTAAGCAGTTTAAGGATTACGTAGTGCAAATGGTGTTAGAGTAGTGCCCTGAAGGCAATCGCCTTTAGCGCATTTTGTACAAATTTGTGTACAATCTTTATGAATAAATAAAGAAAGGCATGTTTCATTAACTTGCTGTTCATTATTTATGAACTGATATTGATCAATAAGCAAATTAATGAAGTCCATGATATATGACATAGCATGAAGGAAATTATGATGTGATCATACTACTGAGATTCCTATCATGTGCAATTATGTCAGTATCTAAATTATCCCTAGTCATAGGATTACTGAGACTGGACATCGGTAATCCGGAGAGACTAGTACATCTCAAGCTCCTTGATTTGATCAAGCAGTGAATCTCAGAAGCTGTAAATATGAGATATTTATGATTGAGATGTGGATGCTTACTAGAGGTAGTAAGTACATTGGATGACCTGCTATGAGATCATCATATGGATGTCATATTCTAATGTCAGTGATAATCTCATCATAGCAATGGTGCAAGTATCCTTAGACTTGAGGTGCTCAAGGATATCTTGATATCGATTCGTGCTTTGACTCCATTCCTTGTTGCCTTCGAGGTCGCTTCATAGGGTGGTGATTGGAGTACAACTTGAGGTATTCAAGGTAATTGAGTAGCCAATAGATGATTCACCACTTCGTGATAGCGAAGATGATACCCATGGCCTCTTGTCGTGGTCATTACTTGGAAGTCTCTGGCCGGAGCATATATGTCATGAAGAATGTCTTCATTGACATATAAAGTAATGAGTCCCAGGACGAGAACTGAAATCACTTGGACTAGATTTGACGTTGTCAGTCTAGTAAAGAGTTGACACATTGCCTATACTCATAACCAAGTGGGGTATAGCATGGTGAAAGGACGAATTGCACAGTAATTGTCTATGGAAAGGTTCATGATATGGTTCATGATGAATACATGTTCATTCGTCAAACCAATTACTTTCCGGTCAATTGGAGGTCATGATGTGTTGCTAGATACCGCTCATGACTTGCTTGGATTAAGTGTTAATCTAAGTGGCCAAAATAACCTAGAACCTAATAGGTCACACGCATAAGAGTGTCTCGGAGAATTCGTAAAATAGTTTTGGACAGAGTTCCAATATATGGAGAGCAATCGGATTAAATGGATCCCGATGAGATCGAGATATGTCCCGATGAGATCGCGACATCGATATTCTTTAAAACGCTTCCGAATTTTTCCCATATCGGACCCCAGAGGTAGGTAGGACCAACCCCAAAGTGATTGGACCTCTTCAAGATTTATTTATATATATATATAAATAATTAATTAAAGAATTAATATATATATATATATATATATATATATATAAGTGTACACGTTGAAAGAGAATGGAAGCTTCTCTTTTGCTTAGTCATTAATGTATTTAATGACTAAAGACAAAATAATAAAGGAGAAAGATGAGGATCATGGTGGCTTATGAAAGAAGAAGCAAAAATGAAAGAGTTTATTCTCATTCATTAATGATCATCGTGGGTTTTAGAGAAAACCTAAGGATTTGAAGAGAAATGGTTTTCTCTCATCAACGATACTCATCTCTTCCAAGCTTCTCCTTCTCCTTCATTGTTTCTTCCATAGCTCTCCAAGGACAAAGGTAAGAGCTAGCACTCTTTAATTTGTTCTAGCTATTCCCGGGTCAAAGGGTTTGTCCCGGTTAGGTTCTCCGATCTCTGCGTGGATACCGTTAGAGACGGTCTCCTTTGGCCGTTATGGTTTGAGTTTGTTGTATAGACACATGGATCCTGGCTTTCGGGAAGGTCCCGGAACAAAAAAAATTTTTTTAGCACGGTGGGCATGTGATGCTCACACCAGGATTTTCCTACAAATGAGACCTAGTTCTATAATGTGATTTTGTTGTAAATTTGTTGATTCAATGGAACTCTTATTCAATTTGATATTTTCTCATATATTCTGTGCACATATTTTAATTGGTTTTGAGAAACGTCATTTAATTTGGATCTAGAATAAACATATGGTTTATTCATTAAGTTTAAGGGCTAATAATGAGAAATTTAATATATGTAGTACATGAAAGATAATACTCACTATAAGAAGACCTATCGCCATGATTCATATATTTGATTTCTTGTTATGTGTGGTGTTGGGTTAAATGGACCAAGTGGGAGAATGTAAGATAATTTGTACCTAACCCTCCACAGTTAAGGTATGGTTCATTTAATGATTTCACCCTTAACACACACACATCTTGTCGCCCATATACCCAACCCTTCTTCTTTGTGATGGGCAGAGACTAAGTAGGTATGAAAAACGGATATAAACGTTGTTTGGGTCTCTATCTTCACTAAGCAGCTGTTTACACCATCTATTCTGCTAAGGAAAGGATAGAAGATTCAAACTTTACAGAGATATTCAAGTTTTTGATTAATAGGCAATGGTTGGAGGTATTTATCTTGGTTAAGCTTGCGTTACTATATATATATGTACGATAAATATGCATATATCTTTACGTAAATGTTGTTGTATAAGATACATGTTATTGCTAGGTTTATATTTCTTTGACAAGAAGGACCAATAAGTGAGCTTGCACTCTATCCTATAGTTAGTTTTTCTTTTAAAGCATTTATAATTCGATAAGACGAGGACATATAATTTATCTTAAATTTAATTAAATATTTTCTAGTTATTATTAAAATTATTATGGATGTTATATAATATTAAAATTTTAAAACAATACCTCTTATTATAATAATTTATTAATTTATAAAAAAAGAATAATTTTTTAAATCATATTTAAAAAATTTTAAGAAAGGAAAAATATTGTCATATGTCAAGAAGTAGAATATGATGAGAAGTTTATTCACAAACACGAAGAAAATCTGAAAATGAAAAAGACCGGCCAGAATCTGAAGGAATCATTGATTATCTTTTCCTCGGTAATTAAAAACTTAATACCAGATAATGGAACATGATCTCCTCCACCGATATGGAGAAGTGTCGTTCAGACACTTCACGAGGCATGCCTGCAGATTTGAACACCAACTCCGACGCACCTCTCCTTCAAATTAGGAGTTAAACAACCTATTTAATTAAGCCAATCTAATCTAGTAGATCACGGCAGCACTTTAAATGGCATCTAATTCTATTTCTATTTGTCGGTAGGAACCAATGGCTTTAGGTAATTGGATTTTAGTTTAGGGCTTCCCCAATTTTTTATGTTAAAATATGACCAATCTGGCTTTATTCGGGATATGAGTATCGTATCTGTCTCGCAATTTGGTTGGACTTTGGTATTATCTAATAATTGGATGCCATATGACATAAGTTTAGTATACAGCTACTATTTAATCATAAGATTACAGAAAATGACGTAGTGAGATTCACATAATCATCTTAATTAGTGGAGATTTGTCACATCTAACCAAGATTACACTTTATTTAATTACATTACTAAAATAGAAAATTCTATATATCACATCTTATCAAACTTAGTTCTTGCTTGTAAAAATGTTCAATAAAATAATAAAATTTGTAAAATAATTATAATTTGGTGGATAACGAGTACTATATAGTAATTGTTATCTAATCATCGAATGAAGAAATTTATATTTTAAAATTAAAATTTATTATTATAAGATGCTAAGTTTTTATATTTTTTCTCTCGTGTACCTTTTCTCAAAGAGATGCCATTGACATGTTTGATGATGGTGTATTAGTCCTCTAATTGTATCTTGAATGGAAATGAAAATGACATGAGAACAACCTTAAAGAATTAAAGAAAACGACCAACAACTCATTTTTATATCTTTTGAGAAATGGAATGGATTTGGGATAAAACAAATATTACAAAAATAAATGCATATATTAAGGATTAGGTACGGTATTTCTTTTAATAATCATTTGAAAATGTTCTCATACCATATATAATTTATTATACAGGCGTGAAAAAAATCTATGGTATGATCTCTAGTTCAATAATGGTGGCTATATATGCTCTTAGATATGGGATGAACACAACGAGTCCGGTTACCTGTAATCACATGAGGCCAACTGCCATTAGAGTTAATATGAAATTACCCTCCCAAGTTATGGGACGAGGAAGAGAGGGGTTAAGATCTGCTCAGACAATCTATGAATGATGTCTGTTTTGTTGTCTGAACGAGTATGTACCGGTTTAGCATCAAAAACAAATTAAGAAACATCGGAACCTCTTGTCCTTTTATATCTTATCTCTTCATTAAAACTCTAAGTAACTGTAAACCTAAAGCAGTTTGATTTGAATTGAATTCCTAACAATCAAGCTCAAATTCTTGGAGAACAATACTCAATACAGTTCTTACAAAATATTTAGATTGTGAAATCAATATTGTAATTAAGCAATTCTTTTTTTAATATTAGTTTATAATTATCAGAGAATTTCTAAAAAATAACATGTTGGATTAACTTGCAGAATGGAATGGAAATGAGATTCACCACTCTAATTAACTGAGTTTAGTAAATGTCCAAAATTAAAAATTATATGAGAAAATGTGAATTTAGATTAGTATTCTTAATTATTTTATTCTTTATTTTTAATGAATTAATTTGAATTTATTCAAAGTAAATTACATTTAAATATAGTTAAAATTTTAATTTAATTTAATAAACAATTTTAAACTCTTTAGATAAATTTAAATAAGTTTGATTCGTTTTTTTCTATATTTTATCATATTCAAACTTAAATTCAAATTTTCTTAAAATTTTAGATTTAATTGAATTCAGCCTTTTATCTATACTTATCAATCCCTCATCTTATTTGTACAAAAACATAGCTATGTACTATGTAAATTAAAAGGAAATAAAACGTGGGATTTTTTGTCTCCATGAGCATGAATATTCCTTAGTTGTCAGCAACAGCCTATTTGTATCAAATTTCGACAAGACCGTGAATTGTGTTTTACCTCGAACATATGTAACCAAAACACAACAACGTTAGGTCGATAAAAACAAATACATGCACCATCCCAATCTAACAACGTAGATTAAAGTAGGATAGAATAAACTTAACAAGATTACACTTATGTGTTGGGTTGTGGCTGTTTTTACTTGTTTGGCATATATAAATGGTACCATGCAACTTACAATATTAAACTAGAACAAGCGCCTAATTAAATTGGGTAACTAGATAGCTTACTAGGGAGCAACTCTTAGTTACCATTAACAAAATGCTAATTATTGTAATTATTATATTACCTCACAATCATAATAATTCACGAAAGTTTACAAGGTGCAGGTAAATTTGAGCATCACGTATTACCGAATTAAGAAAAAAGTGGTAGAAATATTATCAATCGTGCCAATTTTCACAAGCTAGTCAAGATACTAGTCTTTGAACACACACACACCAATAATTCAAGATACAATAGTTAAGTGTAGGTGAAAATAAGAGATTACAAGTTAAAATGCCTCAATCTTTATTCTAGTTTATGACCAATTTATGCTTTAGATGTCCTAATCTGGTGCTTAGTACCATGATCTAAGATATCGAAACTGAGGCCAGAAAGATGCTGTCATTCTTCATAAATACGTAAAAGATCAGCAATTCAAGGAAGAAGTTAATACATATTGGTCCAAATTATTATTACTTCTACAAATCCAAATAAAAGTATATTTAAAGAGAATATATAGTTCATGCTCCTCCATCCCATACAGTTCCTTCCTCTCATTGCAAAAATATCTCCAGTATGTTCGATTGTATTCGTTTCATATGAATAGCATTCTGCATTCCCTTTTTACTTGATTGGTAATAAGAAACTATCGTCTTTTCTTGAACTTGTACCATCACAACATGGAAATATTCTGAACTGACTCTTTGGAAATAGTTTGTATAGTTTATGACATGAAAGTGGAGAATGACGAAGAGAGTGGCAGGTGGTGGCTGAGGAGACAGACATGAAGAGCCAACAAAGTAAAAGGGAAAACAGTGGAAGAGGACCCACAGCCTTTGCGGCTTGTGCCTTGAACTGCCTACAACGCGTGCTCTTCTCTTCGTCCTCTCAAACCCTCCCTTACTTGGAGATGCCGTCACCTTGTCCTTTGTCCTTTAATACTTCCATCACTTTACCCTCTTGCTTCTTCTTATTATATTACAACAAGATAAGAACCTCCAACCAAAGTTGTGTATTTTATTGAACTTAATGAAGATTTTCCGCAGTTATTTATTGAATAAACTATGCCTGGATTTATTGTAATTACAGGTTTCCATTAAAGTACTCCAAGCATATAACGAAACAAAGTTTACATATAATTGGTAAGATCAAGTTTAATTTTACCTAGTGTTTGCCTACAAGTGGAGATTACCCTCCTAAATCTAGAATCATAAATGAACAAGACACAACCGAAGCAATTAAGTCTCTCTAGAAGCATAGCTATGCACTGAAGCTGGAGACACCTAGTAAAGGAAATCTTTGTTAGCATCTCATTCGATGTTCGATGAAAACTAAGCCCCGTAAGAAGTTTAATAGAGAAAAAAAAAGAACAAAAGATCTGAGTACTCTCAGTTTCCATTTTCCTTGGATGGATATGCATGTTATTTCCAATGTGATCTTGTTTCGTAGCTTCGAGGATTTGTGTGTGTGTATTTTTTGTTTTTAAGTACCATAAAACTTTATGATCATGAGAATCTTAAGTCCCTTTCGGATCTACCTCTATTTACATATGTCGTCTTTCTTTTAAAACTAGAATGTCTTTGTTGCATATTTCGCCTATATTACCTACTCTCCTATGTAGCTGAAGATATTGTAAACTATATGAAGTGTAACCAATCTGGCACTATATCCTGAACAAATCCTGATTAATTTATGGTATATAAAAAAGATAATTCAGCTATGCTTGTTCTTCAAATCAGTCCTAACGACATATGAAAAGGGGAAAAAAGAAAAGATATAGAAACCCAAAACCTGCCAATTTATGATACATCTGGACAGGATGGGGACACACGCCGGACTAGGCCATGTTACGCATGAGCTTTTTTAATTGGGATTGAACAGAAACAAGTAGAAGACAACTGAAGTCATGCCACTTCTACATACAAATATGCGTATATATGTGAGCAAGCAAACACTAGTTCATCTTCATTATTATATACCTGAGGCATGTGGAAATGATATAAGTGGTTCTATATATATATATATATTAAGTTCTCCAGATCAGGTTGGAGAATTTGAAAATTATATTATTTATTTGCGTGTTTGAGGACAGCCATGTTTTGATCCTCAAGCTTTTGAAGGAAAGCGATGTATGATGATGGAGTTTCCTTTTTACCCAGTCAATTTATTATCCACTTTTATAGCCCATTTGGGAGCATTTTGATCGTGATTTGCAGGGTTTCAAGGATCTTTATGGTACTTTGGTATTTTAGATTATGTATATAAGGCAATATCTTATATATTTTGAGGTTGAAATACACCGAACTATTATCTAGTTTAACTAATTTTAAAAAAATATTTTCTCTTACACTTTTGCTTCTATTTTTGTCTATTTATCATATATGCACACACCCTGAAGTCAGCACAGATTGATGATATGATATATGTCAGGAAGCTGCAATTCTGAACAGAAATGAAAATCCAACTCCTGGTAAAGATTCGTAGGGTCCGTAGTGTTAACTGATCTAAGAACACGATCCCCTCTCATAAATGTTGATAAAATCTTCGCTATATGCAGTAACACATTATTTATTTATTTTAATAGAATTAACATCGATTTACCAGTTAAGTATATGCTCGATTAGTGATAAATCAAAATACTCCTTAAAGGGCCAGAGCTAGCTTTTCATTATTCGTTCACATTTTCATGGTCTGCTACAGACCTTTTTCTATGGAATATCTTGTTCAATGTCCTACGTATTAGTTAATGTTCATTGTTCAAGAGGGGCTGACATTTCTATTATTGTTTTGTAATGAAAATGAAATTGTGGTCCCACCAAAATTATACAATTATATAATTATAATTGTGGTCCCTGCGTGAGTTTCTCAGTTCTATATATGAAAAAAGATATATACAACTATATGAACAATATAAAGTGGAGACTCTCTCTCTCCCTCTCTCTCTCTCTCACACACACACGCACACACACACCAACATCAAAGTATTACTCTTCAGGATCAGGGAACACAATGAAAGTTCCTGCTTTTTTGCCCTCCTCTCTTCACAGCCTGTCAAGCTTGAATTTTTAAGATCATGTTCATAATTTTTTAAGTGAAAGATCATTGCTTTGTTGTTTCTCCAAATCGTCAAGGGACTACTAATCCTTGGCCTTGTCGACCAACAGGAATTTTTAGTTCCTCGCCTGCAGTGTTTCCAATTTATCTTCCCCACGAGTTCACCACAGACGCACTGCTTAGTTTTCTCCGTTCCCTGTAATGTGTTATGGAAGATAGCTGTGCAAGGAAATGGTTGTTTTAAGTTATCTGGCTTTGTTTACTAATAAGCCAGCTCATCTGCTGGTGGGATATGAAGGTGGAAGATGTTCAATGAGCTTTTTGACACAGATTTGCTATCTGGGTACTTCTTGTTCCAGGTAATAACCATGCCTGTAAATTTTTTCTTCTCTTGTTCTGGCACTGTCAGATTTGGTAGTTAGTTGTTGGCTGCTTGCAAAGTCTTAAATCCAGAAACTTTGACGACGAATTTTGCTAAGCACGTCTTACTGTTCCTGTTTCTTAAGGAAGTTGACCATCAGGAACAAAATATGCTCTTGTTGAGAAACATCTTCGTTTTCCATACACCATTAACAATTCACTGCAGAATGTGAAGTTCATCAGAATAGTAAATTTGAGCTGAAGTAAGAGAAGCGATAACCTGTTCTGCACAGAGTTCCTGAAGATGATCCAGACCGCTATTTTTTGGATATTGATTTTGCGCCACCAGGGTAGAGATAAAGAAACCTAAATTTCCTGTCACTATTCTCCTCAACCTTGTTCACTGTGTTAGCTACTGTTTGTCACACTTTAGGAGCTCCCGCTGCAATTTTGAACAGCCTCATTGTCCCCACGCTTTCCCCAATACCATAATTGGAACGTTTTCGAAGAGAAACTTGAATTGTTTTTAACAAAAAACAATGTCTGTCATGCTTGATGTTTGCCTTCGTCAGATCCACTTAGAAAACAATTAAAACAGTATTAGAGGAGAATTCAGTAATTTAGAAAGCTGATGCAACTGAAGTAGAGAAAGATCAGACTTTTCTTTTCGTTTCTTATTGTTTGATTGATTGGTTGCACATGGCAATTTTTAGTATGAAAAATGTTGGATATGACTCAATCTCAGATCTTTTCCACTAGTCTTTGTTATCCAAAAGATGTTGCATATAGGACTGGTAGAAATATTAGGGTCAACTACTGACTATATATCTGTTTCCACCTCCAGGTAGTGGCCATTCAGAAATCATACCTAACGCATTTGAAATGATAGAAGTTCTGATGTCATCATCCACTTCCATGCTCTTGTTTTCTAGTTTCAGTCCCCCTTTCCTTCAGTTTCTTAGTGGGTCAATTCAGAAACTGAAACCCTGGATGTAATGTTCTTCGATTTTAGTGTTTCTTAGAGACCTTGGAATTTGACCATCATTGCAGGAATGGGAACTGAGCTTGAATATGCTACTATCAATCTTCTAACAGAATCATCAAATAGCAGTGACTTTCACGTCCATAGTGTGGACGACAGATACTATTTTTTGAGAGACAGATCAGTGCTTACTAAGGACCTTCAAGTTTCTGGATCATCAGAAAAAATTTATTAGCTTCTCAACAAACAAGATGCCCACAAATCGCAACGTCGAGTCCATTAAGAAGACAATGCAGATGCAAGAAGACATTTTCAAGCACCAGGTAGTTAACATAAACGTCCCGTTCAAATCCAAGGTCAGTTCATTATATCTCAAAAGGGAAAATTTCACAAGAAACTTGGAACTATTTTGCAGGTACGAGAACTCCACAGGCTATACAGTGTTCAGCGGATGTTGATGGATGAGTTGAAAATGGAAATCAGTAATCACAGTAGTAAACCTTGGACGCCAATGACTATTGCTTCAGACATTAACCATTCCTTAATCATTAACCCGCATAATTCAACATCGCAGCACCGTTCCAGTGTTCAGTACTGTTCAAGAGATGAACATAATACAAGAGAAAGAAGAGGAAGCTGCTCCGGCGCGACCATGAAAATGGCTAGAGGATTTGATCTGGAGAGACCAGCTGAAGGAAACTTATCCACAGGAATTAGTGTAGATGATGACAAGAGAGCAGCAGGCTCCAGCTTTTACATACCCCAGAAACCCATAAATCGCTGTGAAGACAGTGAAGTGGAGCTGACATTAAGCATTGGAGCCAGCTCTGGGAAGAGTCCTAAATCTAAAGACTACCGGCGTCTTCACACTCACCGAGAAGTAGGATTCATAGAGACGATGAATATGAAGGAAAATGATTCTCCAACGTCGATATTCAGATCAGAACGTGGAGAGGATTGTAGCGGACCTACAACCTCCATGAGCAGATCCAGTGCAACGTCTGATCAAGAAAGAAAACGACCTCATTGGCTTTTCCAAGGTTTGAGCATAAATAGGACATGACGATCATGATCAACTACTTTCTGACATGTACGTGTGAATCCTTAAAGAGTACATCTTCGACTTGGACCAACGATGAAGATACACGGTCCTTACGATCAATATCTCAAATTCAGTTGCCTTCTAATCCTAATAAATGGATCGCCGATCCACACTCTTCAGGATACGTATTAATATCGATCATTGTGTATAAAAAGAACATCTGCAAAACTGTTGGCGACAGTTACTTTCAGTTAAATAAGTTGATAAACATGGCTAGCCAGCTTCTGTGTCCATGCAACTGGAAGACACTTTTACCTGTACATAATAGATGTGTAAAGGCAATTCACTGGAACTTACACTGGGCATTTCCTAATCCGTAAATATACATTTTCGTATCCAAAGATTCGATCCTGTTGCCTCTTATGTAGCTCCTAACTTTTTGGAGAATTATAAGGTTAAGTTATATCATGTTACATCATCAAGTTGAATGTTTCCTCTTTTTGTGTCGACGAATCGTAATCATCTATACCACTGAGCCAAAGGCCCGTTGGTCATTTTCCTCGTACAAAAGCCTATTTGAACAAGTTAAACCCAATGAAATAGAACCCACCTTGGGACTTGAATTGACCCATTTGAGCGTTCCCTCTAGCTTCTGTGTCATTATTACGCCACAAACTTGTTCACCAGCAAAAGTTGAAAAGGAAGAGAAGGCTCCAGATTGAGGGGAACAAATTTACTATTCGGTTGATCTGTTCCCTCTGTTTTGATAGATTTCAACCATCTAGTTTATTGCAATGAATAGATAAAATCTGTTATGAACAGGGAAGAATAGAGTAGGCCGAACAAAAGATGTGTTCCCAGGCTGAGAGCTCATAGGCCACAATTTTCTCAGTTCCCGAGTTTGTCACCTACCGTTTTGTTAATTTGTCATTAATTTGAGGCAGTTTTTGTTTTTCTTTATTATAACGATGGTGTTAATACACAAGCACATTAGTATGTCAACTCCAGGTTCCACACTGGTAGGACACATTTTTCTAAGCAGAAAGATTCATCCTGTTTCTGGCACTGAGTCGACTTGATAAAATGGTCCTAAAGCCTGCGCAAAGCAAGTGTAACGCATAAATAAAAAAGGGAACGGATGTATTGTAGAATCAGGGGAGATGCTTATATAGGGCAATGGCGTTGGACACGGATACGAGATCAGGAAACCAATCTGCAGCTAAGATGAAGCAGAGTCGCCGGAGCAGTCATAAAGGTCTGCCGAAACTTCCTCTGCACCCGCAGAGCGAACTATGGAATCATCGTTGGGACATTCTGGCACAATTTTTAAACAAGGGAGTTTCATCGACCTTTATTCTTCTTTTTTCTTCTGCGTTTCAGCAAACTTGTATATTAACTATTTCACTTGTCAACTCTTACAACACACCACGATCATTCATACAATGTTGATGTTGTTTAGGAATGTGAACTGCACCTAGTATCATGGCTGTGCATGTCATTATACTCATCAAGATATGACTGAACCTACCTACAAAAGCTATCACTGTTGGGTCACTTGGTTTCCCGGTGGAATAATTATGGTTCAAGTGTGGAACTTTTGGCATTTCATATCCAAACTCCAATGCATGCATGAACATACATATCTTCTCCAATGAAGAACTGGAGTTGTGTTGTTTATAAATAGTGACAAGTGATTCGATTCGTCTGCAAGGAGCAAAAATGGTTATGTTTCTTGCTCCTCTTTCCTTTGTTATTGCCACGGGATATGAAATTGAGAGATACAAGTACTACTAATGCAAGAAATGCAAAGCTCTAAAAGGTATAAACTTCTAAAAAATGACATCGTTTGAGATATAGATTTCCATTGTCTAAATCTAAATCCAAGCATTTCCAACTCAACTTTTTCTGCAAAAACGACAAAACAAGACGGACAAATATAACAGTAATATAGCTTAGCATACTTTTCTAATCAAAGAGTGAGAATCCCATGTCGTCATCACTCTCCTCCTTCTCCTCCTTCTTTTCCTCAGCAGGAGGTGCCTCAGCTGCAGGTGCTGCACCTCCTGTCGGAGCAGCCGCAGCTCCCCCACCACCGATGAAAGCTCCGCCTCCAACAGCGCCGATGATCACCTATACCATATAGAAATGGATTCCATACTCTTAAGTCACAATCTTTTGACAAATGATTACATGCCCATGATAACATTTGACTCAAAACACCACAATTCCATTAAAAAATCGTTTATTTGCTTCAAAAAAACATATCTACAACACTAAGATACAAATGGGTACTAACTAATTTCATAGTATAAAAGAAAATGAAACATTTAAAAAAACCTGAAAAACGGCAGAAGATGGAGTAATGAGAGAGAAAGAGGACTGAACGCCCCCAGAGGAGTCGGCGGCGAGAGCAGTCTTAACGAGTTTTCTCTGCAGTTCGAAGGTGGACGGGGCCGAGGCCTCTAGATCGCCAGAGTGCTGCTTTGCGGTCCACTCACCGCCGGAGGATCTGCAAACGAACGTGAACACTCCCATCTCAAGGGTTTAAGTCTCTGAAGAGCTTCTCTTGATGCGATCGGAAGGAGCAGACACGGACGGCCTGTGAATTAGGTTTCGTGAGCTATTTATGTTAAAACCCTCATAGGGTTTCTGCAATTCCATTTATGCCCACGACCACTGGAACCCTTTTTTCTTTCTTTTTGTCAAAAAATGTTTTTAAGTAATATTGAGTTGGTTTTATTTTTAATGGAATCAAAAGTAAATTTAAAACATAATAAAACGGACAAGTAATGAATGTTACCTATAAGACTAGCAAGTGATTACAACATATTTATCAATAAATATATTCTTTAAAGACTAAAATGAAAGCTAATTTCATTTTAAATAAATATTGTAAATAAAATAGAAATATAACAAATAGTTTTACATTTTCAAGATAAAATTTTAATTTTTCAATCATTTCAACTTTTGTAGGTAACTTACGGATAAACAATATTTTTGCTTTAGCTAATTTAATAATAAAAATAAAAGCAAGATTTTAAACTCATATCTCGAAAATAAAAATTATTTTCAAGAGATCTTCTTTAAAATTATGTTAATTATTTTATTTTATATATATTTATCAATAGATATTTAATCTTTAACATATTTTTATTAAAAGTACGTCAAAATTTATTAAATTTCATTTTAAATAGTAAGTTTAACATATATTTTAAGATCGATAAAGCATCTGTCTCAAAAATTTTAGATTTATATTATTTGTTTTAAAATAACTTATATATTACAAATAATTTTGCTAGATTATTAATATGTTAATTAAATAATATTTATCTAACTAATATTAAAGAAACATAACATTTTTGCGTCATATAATTATCTTGAAAACAGAAAATTTGAAATAGAAAAGGCTAATTAAACAAATTCCTAACACTATTTAATATGTTTCAAATAGCAGATTAAATAACTGTGGCAGTCATGAACATAGTTCAAAATTTAAATAAAAAAGATGATGATGAGTAACTAGGAGTCTATCCACTAGGAAAATGACCAGCAGTAGACAATGGAATTCATGCTGCTCAATCTTAAGTTACAATTCTAAGGCCAGTTAAATTCTCAAGAGCACTGTATCCATGTCAGCCCCAAGGCCATTCAGCTGTTGGGTGCTGCAATAACTAAGGGCCAGTGCATTTTACACGATGCCAGACATGAAAGATTCGTCGGCAGATGCATCATGTGGAACACTGAAGGACGATGTCACAGTTAACCCTTCAGGAAATTCTGCATACATCTACCAACTGCCAAACCAAGATACATTTTTCAGAGGAACAAAATGTTACGGATAGATCTTTCTTAGTTGCCCCAGTTAGTAAGAAACTCAGTAAATTAAGTTGGAAAATACAGCATGCATGCACACACGCACACCAATCATCAAATAAGACCTATATGTCACAAGGAGGAAAGGTTGATGTAGTTTCCAGATAGAGTCTTGCAGTCATACATCAGAATAACAAATGGCAGCGTGATAATTTTGATCACCATATTTTGAGATCAAAATGAGAGATCGATCACCAAAGTAATCATAATTATTCACAGATTCAGAGCCTTAAGCAAAAGCTACAAATGTTTCTATCAACATCCTTGGCGTCTTAATGTAAAAGTGATGGAGATGTGATGCACCCCGGATGACGTATTTCAGGAGGAAGCCATGTGCTAAGTAGTTTTAATTGTTTTAAGACTGTTCTACGTATTCTAGACAGAATCAGTTACGTTTACTAGTTAACTTGGAACTCTATTCTTTAAATAGATAATTAGAGGGTCACTCGTTCTAGGCAATTAGTTATTTTAATTGTCTATAAATATTATGCATGAAATATATGAATACGAACTGATATGAATCTTTTATTGTGGAGATTCTCCCGTTGACTATTATTCATTCTTTAAGTGAGATTCTTGCTTTAAGAAAGCTTAATACATTTTTATTTCCTTACCATAACCAAATTAAAAAAGAAGTCAACTTTTGTTAATACAAATTAATGTAGTAGTGAAAAGTAGGTATCAATTTTATGAGAAATTTTAACAATAAAAGTTAACAATTTTGAAACTAAAATAAAGTAACGAAAGGGAAGGGGGGTTGCAATTCACAAAAAAAAAAAACTAAGAATGTAGAAATAACAAAAATATGAGATTAGCAAAAGTAATTGGATATGAAAATTTAATAGAAAAACCTTGGTTTCGAATCACCAATATTATCATGCTAAAATGAATCATCGATATAAAATTTCAGTTTATTAATAAACATTCAATGGGGATGTTTTCTCTTAAGTGTAAATAACTAGAAACATATATTCTAAGCATTTTATTAATCAACAATCTAGATATGATCGTAAGTTCAATTGAATAATAGCTTTAAGAACTAAGAAATCAATGAACAAGATAACATATGTATGACATGCAATTAATTAAGATGAGTATCTTCTTAGAGTTTCCAACTCTAATGTAAAGAAAGTAATTTTAATTGCTACTTGTAATTAACAAAACTGAATGTCATATTTTATTAATCTAGCTATTAATCGAATCAATCCCTAATTGTGCACCTAGAAATCAATTAGAAAAAGTAAGTCGGAAGATAGTTAATGCTCATCAACAAAACAAATTTCATTGAAACATCTCACACATAATAGATGATAACATGGTTCCTTTAAATCAAGAAAAATGATTTTAGCTACTCATAACGGAATTGAAAATCAAACACCTAACAAATTATATAGTCTCCATCCCTATCTTTTCCTAAAGAATACGAAAATCCATTGAAGAAAAATGCATAAACGAAAACTGAACTGAACTAAAAATAACTGCAGAAAATTCTAAAACTATGCTAACTTAAGGGATAACATAAACAATAACTTTTTCCCTCTTTTTATACGTTCTCGATCCCTTCTTTTTCCATCATCTTTTGCAGATCACATCTCCCACGTGTTCGGATTACAAATCTTCAATAATTTGATCTTCCAAGATTATGAAAATCTCAAACGAATCAGATTTGAATTTGAAAGCAGATCTGCAGATTTTTTTCCATTCTTGCACGTGCTTACGCTTAGTCACTGAATTTGCTGTCAATCTGAAATTTCGAATTTTTTTTGTTTCTTTTGCATCCTTTTGATTCAATTTCATCTCTAAAGTATTGAAATTCACTAGAGAACAATTAAGAGGCGATGTTATTAATTTTGAATAATAATTTCAACACATTAAAGAAAATTAAATACAAAATGACAACTTAACAAATTCCTCCACATCAAACCTTTGCTTGCCTTCGAGCAAACATGTCAAACCACTACACCTAATCAATTAATTCTTCATAAAATTAAGTACACACAATTCATTAACTTGGGCCATTAAGACTTAAGTTGCAACACATATCATAATCGCTTTTCACAGATACAAATAAACAAAGTCAAAATAAGACATCTTTATTCAAAAATAAATATAAAACTAAATTGAATTCTTCTCACAAATTTCTATCTTACACTCAAGTGTTTAAGGTCAAATTGTTTCACTCAAATCTATAATCATTAAAAATAATTCTTCTACCTGTTGTTGAGTGGAACAAGTAGAGTATTAATAAAAGACCTTGGAAACTCCTCGACGATTTTGTGGACAGCCTCAAGAGATCGAATCTACAATCATTACAAATAGTGACTCTCCATAGAACAATAGAATTGTGGGAATGTTAAGGAAAACAACAAATGTCGAAAGCCAGATCAGAAAGGTGGTAATAAAGGAGAAAGAAACTACATAAAAATTGCACCAAATTAATGCAGAAGGATCAATTAAAATAACTTCCTTCGAAAAGGCGACCTCTAGCTCCCAGTAAGAATTCATAAACAGCACACGTAACTACTTGCCATTATGCTATATTCAAGTCCATAATATACTAACCTCATCTTCTTGATGAGCTGACAACTCTATTTCTGAATTTGTGCTCCTCCGAGACTTGTCATCTGTATCATCAGAAAATAGGGTAGTGTTGTTTGTGTTGGCATCACTAGGATCTGATAACACCAGATCAAAGTCACAGTTCAGGATGTTCTTCTCCACAAATCCAAGCTGCAAGCACAAAGACATAAAAATACCTCCTTATTTGTTCATATACATAACAATTTAAGTTAATAACTACCAAAAAAAAGGAAAAACTAGAATTACAAAGACAGTTGCCTTTGTAATTCTAGTTTACAAACAATAACTACAAAGGCACCAAGTAATGCCGACGATAACATACACCTTCCCAAACAACAACCAAAAAGGCACCAAGTTACCCTAATATAACACAGGATATCAACTTCAACCCAAAAAGACTTCTTTAAAGATAAAGACTACATATATAGAAAATCAAATGGAAAGAAAGATAGGAAAATGAACAAGTGAGCTTATATACTGAGCGACTTTCAAAGAGTCTGAAAGTAACATGAGTTGGAATATGGTAATCCAATGTTCCGATTACTGTCCATTCCCATTTCTGAAAATTACGGATCCCACAACCTAACTCAAGCATCCATGTTCATATCTATACATAAACATACATGATTTACACAAAAAATACCAGTTCCAAATCCATGTAGGGATCTGCAATTCATATCCTTCTTCTGAACAAATCCTAATCGAACGAAAAGCACCCGATCTCAAACATGCCCAATTGAGAGAATTGACTCACCGAGTCACTGGGTTGGAATCGTCAGTTGGGAGAGAGATCATGAGAGCCTACCTCGAGCGCAAGAAACGAGTGCAGCGTCTGGAGATTGAAGACACAGGGTCAGGGATTGAGTGGAAGCGGATTATATGGGGCATGGATGATGGATGCAGCATACATATATTGGTATATCAAGGATGCTTCATTGGACTGGATTTTGAAGAGGAAGCTATAATAGTTGCTCAGGAGACTCCAGAGGGATCGAGAAAGTATAGTGAAATATTGGGGCCGTTCGATGATGGGAATAAATTGGGACTGTTGCCTCACAAATAATTGATTTACCACTTCAATCCAGTTTACACCTGCAGCTTTCTTGTCCGAACAGAAATTACCTAGATAATCAATGAATAACAATAACATAACCTCCCCACCGGGTATGATAAATAACATAACCACTTAGGAAAAACGAGTTTAATACCAGATAAGCCAATGAAATCAATGCCAAGGAATTCAGTTTGAAGAAAGTCAAGGAAAATTTGAGCAGCTTTTGAAACCATGTTCATGCCCATTGCATCGCCAGTGCAGCACCTAAATCTCGTATAAAGATTTCTTCCATCAATTGAGTATTGAATGCTTTGGAGTCTCGTAAACCTACTTGACCCGACCACATCCCCTTGTACATTTGAGCTAAAGATCATAACAAGAAGCAAACCAGAAAATCCTAATTTTATTTCATCAATAATAGAAACTAAACCTGTTAAAAACGATGGATAAGGCATTGAAATTGTCAGGGTTCTCCAAGAAGAACTTCAATTCAAAGGTTCTTTTTGTCGATCCAAATCTAAAAACAGGCACTCTCGTCATGCCATCCCTCAACACCATGCTTGTAGCACCACCCAAGATGCATATCGCCTCACACGCTCTGTTGGTCCTAGAAGATACTTTGGTTGGCCTGAAAATGGTAGAGGATAACACTTCAATATCTATGTAAAGTTTCATTCTCAATTCAAGTCTCTACAAGAAATTATAAAATAAATGATATACCCTATTGAGTGTGTGAGATGAGTTTGATTTATTCTAACACATGATCCATCTTCTCTTTTTATGAATGTGAACTTCAGGGTCGTGTAATTGTAAAAAATAAAATCAATCAAGATAAGATATGAAAATAAAGCCTTAATTAAGCTTAGCTAAGTAAAATCCAAACTCTAACAAGATAATTAAAGAATTCAACTCCAAGTTTTGTAAGATGACATAAACAAAACATCCGGAAATAAGCATGATATTATACTACTATAACAAAATTCACTTAAGAATACTCTATGCATAGTGATACCATTTATTCCAATTTAGAATGTCAAAGTATGTCGAAATGTACCCAACACTCTTTCTAAATTTCTTTCTACTGGCATAACAAGAATCCATTATGTAGTGTTATGTTTGATCTGAATTCAATAGCAGACTTGTGTGTACAAGCAAAGACTGAAATTGAGGAAATTTTCTTTTTGTGCTCCAAAGCAAGTCCTCGGAATCATGAATTTTCATTTCCTTTCCTGAATGATGTCTTGACAATAAAACAATAACATTTGTTCTATGATACGATGATAGGCAACATGTAATATAAAGATCTCGGAAAATGAATGGAACCTTCAAAGTTTTCAAAGAGATTGATACAACACATTTGTTGATACATCATCTTAATGACTGTTATTAAAGTTACAATTCCTGATATATGTACAGCAAGATCCTTTATCCTGAAAGGAATAACATCCAAACCTGAGAGTAGTATCTTGTCCATGCGCTGTATTCAATTTACAGGCCACGACTTTCACAGATCATGATTCATCAGGCTTTGGTTCAAGTACTACTGGAATCTTTTCCTTGTGATCACCACGTAATACCTCTACCATCACCTGATCATCAAAATATTTCAGGCATCAAATGAACTTGCATCATGCTTGAACAACTATTAACTAGTTTATCACAAGAATAAGATGGTGTAAACGCAACAAAATTAATGGACATTGCATATAAACAAGTTCTACCTGTGCTAGATCACTAGATTAAGAAGCAAATAACAGGAAAAAAGGAAATAATTTCCACTGAAAAATCCTATAAATGAAAGTTTTATATAGTAAATCAAATGAAGATGACAAAGATTATGTCTCCAATACTTACAAAAATGGTTCTACAGCCAACACATAAATTAAGAGGCTAACATAAAGTGAGTAGCTAGGGGGAAAATAACTGTTCCCATACTTTACACACAACTACCTGACTTCTAGATGATAGTATAACTTAGTTTCCCTACTACCATGAGAGCTAGTTAAATTCAACGCAGAAATGTAACAAGTATCTTACCTCAAATCTAATGTCCTAAAGCCAAAGGTAAAAGTATAGGTGAAGTGAATGCTATACCTTTTCACCCACTTTAAATTGGTCAAGAATTCTGTACAAGTCACCGTTTGTAACCTTTTTGCCATTTACAGATGTTATGATGTCACCCAGAATAAGCCGATCAAAGGAGTCACGCTTTGTCGGTGGCAATCCCTGAAGTATAAGAATCATGCATCATATACAGCAAAGAGACGTGTTGAAATTGAACAAAAATCAATTTTTGTGTCTGGTTTAGAGGATTTTGACTCGCTTCTGTATAGAAATTTGTCCCGAAATACTAAAAACAAGATGCATGTTTTAAAAAATGAAAGAGAAAAAATGAAGCATACAGCTTTGCCTGCTGGACCATCTGCTAGAGCATCTAAAACAAGCACCCCACTGACACCCAACTGCTCAACAGAATGATAAGGTGCGAACTTAAAACCTAGAATTGCTCTTGTAACTTTTCCAAACCTTACCAACTGATCAACAATGCCACCTACCTAGAGTAATAATAATGGAGATCAATATCTTACAATTATGCAGACATTGGCATCTTATCATTGTTAAAAGGGATAACAAATTTTTTTTTGTCCTCTTACTTCTGTATTTTTCTCAAGTACATCTAGTTTTCGTTTGTCAATCCTATAATTTTTTTAGTTTTGTCAATTCTATTCCGTTAACAAAGGGTTTATATGGACTGCTAACTCACATGATTGATGAGTAAGAGCTCTCGTTGAACTTCTGCATGAATTTCTCCCTTTCCAGTAAGTCCTAGCTTTTTTTGACTAAGCAAAACTCACTTGTCTGTCTCCGTCAAGCAGCAACGGACCAGCGATGCCCACCGGAATCTGCACACACCCGACCGACCTTTCACAGCACTGTTCTAAAATAGAGTCGTAGTCAAATCCTTCGAGAGGCAGACCCTCAAGCGACCTTCGGGTCATCCTCTGGATAGCCTCCCGCCATATAAGAGCCGCACGTTTGCAATCGCCGAGCTTGGATTCCAGCGAATACGAAGGAATGGTACCAGAAACAACTGATTTGATGATCTCCTCGTCTTCCTGGGAGGTTAAAGATGAAATTAGGGGAGGAGGAGTAGAAATGGGAGGAGGAACTGTGACGAGGCGATGATCTTCTTTGAGGAGATAATTAGGATCGGTGGTGGTACCGTCGTCGAGGTCCCAAGCATCGTTGGAGGGTCGTGCAATGAAGGACTCAACAAATCGATGCCAAAGAATCCAAGCAGATAGATGGACGACGCGATGAGGGAGACAATGGCGGCAATCTCCCCGAGAGTGACGAGGTGGAGGGGAGTGGAGTTGTGGATCTTGGCGTAAGAGGAGGCTCAGTGGAGAAGAGAAAAGAAAGAGCTTTGAAGAGGAAGCTGTAATAGTTACTCGGGAGATTCCAGGGGGGTCGAGAAATTAGGGAGACTTTCATGGTTTCCGCTTCGAATGAGTTGTAAGAACGATGGTAGTTAGTTAAATTGGTTAATGGGAATAGGTCTTATGCCAAGAACATAGGAAGTATTAAATTTCAGATTTCGATCTACATTTGTTGCGTGACAATGCAATATCCTCATATTTTGTATAGTTTTGGTTCACCAAATAAGAGAATACCTTGGTAATACTAATACATCATACTTTCCATGACATTATATGAATCAATTACATGATAAAGTAATTATTGTTATTATTAAAAACGAAAGTTTTATTTTTATACAGTTACTGAAATGTATACATCTTCTTGAATTCTTTTAATATTAAATATTGTGTGAAATTCAAATTTGTTATACACTTTCTTGTTATATTAGATCAAATAATCTCAAGTATGGACTTGGCAACTCAACCATTAAGTAGGAGAAGAGATGATAGGAACATGGGCAAAGTCTTGTATTTAATGGTAAAGCATGAACAAAGCACAACCTTTTGGCTTTTATGGCGATGCATGAATGATGGGCAGTGGCTTACACTAATACCGTTTCTTCCTCTTCATTTCATTTTCCATTGCTTTCCTAACAAATCGGAACTCAGCATTCTACACACCATCACCTACCATAAATTTCTAGTCTTTCTCGGACCATCTCTCTTGTCTCTATCACACACAAACAAAGAAAAGACGATTTTTTTTTTTTGCTAGTTTCTAAATATTAACCAGGATTCTCTTCTCAATTCTGTGATTTCTTTTTCTCCATAAACAAAAAGATATGTATTTGTTTATGTGCTCCAAGTGATACGTTCGCATTCTACATGCATTACATAACAAAAGATTCCAATCCCAATTCCAGCAAATTCCACCTGTAAAACTTGTTGATGAACTCATAAAGGTACCAACTTTTTCACTCTAGCTCCTACCTTTTTCTCCATCTTTCGTTTCCTTGTTTAATTATTCCGTTTACATAAATTAACAACAGTTCCTAACACCCAGAATGCTAAAAGAACAAAAAGATTAATTTTTTAGATTGCTGAAGCCATAAAAGGCAGGTTAAGTTACCTCCCTTTTTCCTCGACCATTCACTTAGAAGTTTTATTTCCTTTTCATTACTGTCATCTGATTTATTTTCATGGAAGGAATGGCGAGTTTTGCTAGCTTTTTTCCCTTCCTATGAATGTTATAGCTGTAAATGCTGGCGAGGAAAAAAATGAAAAGAGCTCTTCTTTCGTAACATTCTCATTAAATGTACAGTAGAAGCGAAAGGAAGCAGAACTTAACAATGGATTTTGTAACAAATATTTTTAACCAAAGCCCAGACAGTAATCCTAGCATTATCTTGTCGGAATTATTTTTTCTGACGCTGTTATTGATAGGAATTTAAGAAAGATTGGATCTTTAACAATGTTATTGTCCATAAATGGTAACAGCAGTTATTGAGTTCTTCTGGGGTGTAGCCTTCTGTTGCCGTTAGTGATAAGCACGCCTGGCACTAGTAATTATTCCGTCCAGCGCCCCTCTGTCTGTCTCTCTCTTTTAGTTTCTCTCTCTAGACTTCATTTGGTATTAGACGTATTGATATTCTTCTTCTTGCTTTTCTCTCCTTTAGCCCCACTTTCCTCTCACTCGCTCTCTCTCTCTCAACTTTTCTATTTTCCACCTCTTTCTAGCTTTTTCTTTGACACCAAGAACACTTCCGATTTGAATGATACTCTCTTAATCGTGTTCTTTAGATTGGATCTGGGTCGCTCCTGTATTGGATTATCTTCTCAGAGAGCAGGTACTTTTGTTCCATGGTTGCCAATTTTCGCTTTTTAATCAATTTTCAGTTCTTTTGGATTCTAGATTTTTTGAAGTAACGTCTGCCTTATCCAATACCGCCCGTTATGGACATCTGGTGCTCGTGGAACTGATATATGGGAATTTTTGTTTGTAATGAAATTTTGTTCTTTCGGTCTTCTTATTGTTCAGTTTGCGTGTTTTACCTATGTTTTTTTGATCCGGTTCGAAGATTGGCATCTGAGCCATGCGGCTGACCTTTTCTTATGACATTTTGATAATGGTTATATATAGTTGGCAATGTTGATGCTTTATAATTATGGTTGTATTGCATGACAACGGGTTGTAAATCGCAAAATATCTTGTTATGTTTAGATATTTTACTATTTTATTGTGTTGAATTATTGCCTTCTGCTTTTGCTTTGGTTATCGCTACAAATTCTTTCTGACCGGACTTCATTTCTCGATTTACTGCCTATGTGGTTTGGTTGATTTATGTAACCACATTGTGTTGGGTGTTTAAGAGTCATATATTTGCTGGTTTTTGCCAACAATTGGCTGGTTGTGGATCGTTTTCTCCACTCACACTAGCCATTGTATGTGATGCAAGGAACCAATCAGATGGGTAGAAACTGAAGAAGTAGGTGGGTAATGGAAACAGTCGTTAGGCTGGTTATCAGGTGTTTAGTGTCATTAGACAAGGTATATCTTAATTTTTAAGTTTGGCATCCATTGTATTACTAGCAGAAACGTGGTTCTACAATTTCAAGGAAAGGTCTTTCTGTTGATTCTTATGGAAAATTTAGTTCTGGGATACTTTTTGGAACTAAGGAGTTTAGAAGGGAACTAATTCTAACAAATCATTGAGTTAAGGAATTATTAAGATGATGCCAGATTCCTACTGACTGATGGACAATATTTCACACTCAGGGACAGATTATATCAGAATTTGATGAGTTTTTTGGGTTCCTTTTGTGGATTCCCTTTGTTATAGGATTAGTCCATAGATATTAATGCGCATCTCAGTTGTTGGCTAAAATTTGTTCAGTACAACCATGTAAATAACCATAATAATTTGGGAAATATGCAATTGTGAGCAGATTTTAGACACATTGCATTATTTTCAGTAGATAATGGTGATTCAGAATAAAAGAAACTCAAGCCTTTCATTGTGTTAATTAAAATGCTAGCATCGCTCATATTATATCAACAAGATTTTGGCCTAGTATCATGATAATATTCCATAGCGTAAGTTTGACTGCTTCTAAAGTTCCTACTTAGCAATTAATCAAAAACATGATGTATCCTTATGGTTCAAGTTTTGTTATTCAGTAATTTATTCTATTTAAAAGATTGTGTTATATATGCCTAGTTCTGAAGCTTGTGTCAGAACATTCAATTGATGACGCCAGTTCCATTTCAGAATTATTCTTTCTCCGACACTTGCTAGAAATTGTGGAAATCCAGATAGCATAATTGGATCAGGACCATGGCAGTTTCCATGAGAGATTTAGATCCAGCTTTTCAAGGCGCTGGACAGAAAGCGTATCCTTTGCTCATAAATTCAACAGCAATAGCATCTTCAATTTGTTGTATTGTGCTTTATCAGTTTCTTATTGATTTTCTCTTACATGTTTAAGAAGTTAAAAGACCCAGGTTGTCATGGCTAATATTATCTAATCTTTTTATGTGTGAAGTTGTGTTTGATCTTTCATATTATTGTTTCCTTCACGAAAATTCTTTAAAATAAGTGGACTTGAAATTTGGAGGATTGAAAACTTTCAACCTGTTATTGTCCCCAAATCTTCTTATGGGAAATTTTTCACCGGAGACTCCTATATCATTTTGAAGGTTGGCCATCTGTTCTTTTTCTCTTCTCTCTCTCAATTCACAGAAGTATCATGACTGAGAATGTGCTTTTGGAATTTGGTTCTTTCTCCCACTTATATCGTCTAGACTATGCTTTCTCTTCAAAGGTGTCTCTATTGTACTTTACAGACTGTGGCTTTACTGGTTTGATGATTTTATAACTTTGACTTTAATTCCAATTTAGTATCCGTGACTTTAATTTTCTTTGATACGTGGAATGTCTTGACACAGAATAATTTATGTTTTGGTGCTATCTTTTTCTGCAGACAACTGCCCTCAAAAGTGGTACCTTGCGCCATGATATTCATTATTGGCTTGGTAAAGACACTTCCCAGGTAAGCTGCTGTTTTCTAGATCCTTGACGCTTGAGAAAATTGGAAGCCTGTCATTTTCTTTTCAGCCTTATATCCACAGATCTCTTAAATAGGATGAAGCAGGTACAGCAGCCATCAAAACCGTTGAACTTGATGCAGCTCTTGGAGGCCGTGCTGTACAATATCGTGAAGTACAGGGCCATGAAACTGAGAAGTTCTTATCGTACTTCAAACCATGCATCATACCTCAAGAAGGTGGCATTGCATCTGGATTTAAACATGCTGAGGCTGAAGAACATCAAACACGGTTATTTGTTTGCAGAGGAAAACATGTCGTCCATGTAAAGGAGGCAAGTCTATGGAATTGACTTTTACATTGGTAAAGTTATTCCTCAATTCGTTTTGTGCCCAATTTTATGTTCCTACTTTCTGGTTTTGGAGACAGGTTCCTTTTGCTCGATCATCACTTAACCATGACGATATTTTCATTCTCGATACCAAGTCAAAAATTTTCCAATTTAATGGCTCTAACTCTTCCATCCAAGAGAGGGCGAAAGCTTTAGAGGTAGTCCAGTACATTAAGGATACTTATCATGATGGAAAATGTGATGTAGCTGCTATTGGTAAGTGTAGTAGTAAATAGAGAAGCTCCATGAAGATAGTTGAACTGTTTACTTTTGGTCTAATTGTTCCTTCTTCATATAGAGGATGGAAGATTGATGGCTGATGCTGAATCTGGAGAATTCTGGGGTCTGTTTGGTGGCTTTGCTCCACTTCCAAGGAAAACAGTCGATGATGATAAAACTGCTGAGATTTTTTCTACTAAACTTTTTGGGTAACATATTGACTAAGTTCTGTTCATGTTTTTGCAGTAGGATGATGCATGGACATGTTACTTTTTATATGAAAACTTTTGGTCATTCATAAGCATATCTTCCTTGATTTTCTTTCACTTTTTGTCTCATTTAGTGAGGTTTATCCGAATGTAATTTGTCTCTTTCTTCTTCTTCTTCAAAATATCTGCATAAACTAAAGAATTTATCTATCTATACACTTTTGTATTATGTATTATATTACAATTTAGCAGTAGAAGTAAAATTTCCAAGAATAACTCATTTATGAATATCTCTCTTTGTAGTGGAGTAAAAGTGTAAAGCAGTATATCAACATTTTCTTTTATTTTTATTTTTATGAAGTTATATCTTTCTTTGTAGTGGAGTAAAAGTGTAAAGCAGTATATCAACATTTTCTTTTCTTTTTATTTTTATGAAGTTATAGTTGAGTTTGCAGACATTGAGATTGCCTGATTGTAGAATATTGTAGTTCTGAGATATATTTTTCCTTTCAAGAATTGAGAAGGGACAGGCAAAACCTGCCGAGGTGGATTCTTTGACAAGGGAATTGCTGGACACAAATAAGTGCTATATTCTAGATTGTGGGGTGGAAGTGTTTGTATGGATGGGGAGAAATACTTCTCTTGATGAAAGAAAGAGTGCAAGTGAAGCTGCAGAAGTAATTTTTAATTCTTACTTCCGAATCATGTGCATTATTGAACATTTGCTATCATTTTAGTAATGAGCATTATTGAACTGATCAGGAATTAGTTCGTGCTGCTGATCGACCAAAGTCCCACATTATACGTGTAATTGAGGGATTTGAGACTGTGATGTTCAGGTCAAAGTTTGAATCATGGCCTCAGACTGCTGATGTTCCTGTCTCTGAGGATGGTAGAAGCAAGGTTGCAGGTTTGTAATTGGAATTACTTTGGAAGCTTCAAAATTTTTTGTTTTGCAAACTTCAAAATTTTCATTTTGCTTCCTCCATGAGAGCTTTCTACTTTATTAAGACTGTCATCTCTTCCTTGTAACTTATATTAGTATATGCCTTTTTTCCTTAACTACTACATTGATCGAACCTTAATGTATTTTCAATTTTGTTAAGCTTATTGTTTTGCATTGATTTTTTTTGTAGCACTTCTAAAACGCCAAGGGGTTAATGTCAAAGGTTTGCTAAAAGCTGCTCCTGTGAAAGAAGAGCCTCAACCATATATTGATGTCACAGGAAATCTGCAGGTCGATCCATGTTTCATTTATTTTATTGACTCAGATCCTAAATCTCACTTCTTTTATATAATTTTTTGTTTACACAAAGAAATTTCCAAAACAGCAGCCTGAGGTACTTATCTTTGATAGATCTAGTGTACTTGTCCTGAATCCTGCTTTGTCCAAATACACAGTACAATCAGAAGTGGTGTGAAAGATAAATTACATGCGTGATAGAGAGAGGAATACTCCTTAACTTAGTGAAATGAAAGCATGTGATTTGTATGACAGGGACTATCATTTTATAAGTAGGGATGATAACAATCCAAAAAAAAAAAAAAGGAAGCAATTGACAAGAGATGTACTAATTATTAACAAACTGATTAATGGGAACCATAGGAGAGTTTTCATATAACAGCATTTTGTGAATTTAAGAAGTTTATAATTGAAGTTCAAATGCATTCTCTCTAAAACAACATTTATACCTGGGAAAGTTACTTCTTCAATTTTATGAGCCATTTTAGTAATTTATACTGATAATAAATTTTTTTTGCAACAGATTTGGCGTGTTAGTGGCAATGAAAAGACTCTTCTTCCAGCTTCAGATCAATTTAAGTTTTATAGTGGAGATTGCTATATTTTTCAATATTCATATCCAGGAGAAGACAAGGAGGAAATTCTTATAGGAACATGGTTTGGGAAGAAGATTATGGAGGTGAATATCTAGTTATTCAACTAACCTCCTTTTGATTATGAACTGCCTTTCAACCTTTCTCCCAACACGAGAGAGAGAATAAAATGAGTCCGTTAAAATAGTTCTTCGTTAGTCTGATGTGTCTGTTGCTAGTAGAAAAGAATTAGGGTTGTCTAGTACTTTCTGCATTACCTTTAATTGTTGAGGCTTCTTCATTTAATGTTTTTCTTGATGTTTCTTGCACATTTCTCTTTTATCTGTCACAAAATTTGCATCTGAAATTATATAGATCATTGCATTTTGGAAACATCTTTGGTCAACATTTAAGCAATTGATTTAGTTAAACTGTAGAAAGCACAAATTTTCATCAGATATTCAATTTGCTCCTGGGTTTATTTTGAGTGCCAATCAAATTGGCGCATTCATCCTTGTTGGTGTAGTTATCCGTCCAGGCAAAGGTGTTTGGTTATTCTTGGTAGTTTGTAGAGAGGAAAATTATTTGTTTTGTTGATACCAGAAACTAATTTCTATTCTCATGGAACTTTGTACCTTGTGAATCTTCATAGCTGTCATACAACCTATGCATCTTAGTAGTCATTTACTTGTTGGCACTTGGTGTTATGAACTGATTATGAGTTTCTCTTGAAATAGAATGAAAGAGCTTCTGCTATTTCACTGGCAACCAAGATGGTTGAGTCGCTCAAATTTCTGCCAGCCCAGGTTGCCTTCTCCTCCAGAGACTGCTGTTATTGTTCTCATGTTGTTATACTTTTTCTTGAATTGGTTCTGATTCTATATTATATTAATCATAGGCTCGCATCTACGAAGAAAATGAACCAATTCAATTCTTTTCAATCCTTCAGAGCTTTATCGTTTTTAAGGTATGCTTATGAAGATACAATGGAATAGACTTTGAATTCTGCTGATATACAAAATGCATCTGTAATCAACTAGGACTAATGTTTAACAGGGTGGCCTTAGTGCGGGATACAAGAATTATATTGCAGAGAATGAACTCCCTGATGAGACATATAAGGAGGATGGGATTGCACTATTCCGAGTTCAGGGCTCTGGACCTGATAATATGCAAGCAATTCAAGTTGAATCCGTATGTCTTCATCACTTTTAATGATAAAATGTATGATGATGTTTGATATTAAATCCTTAAGTACTTTTATTTGGTTCCAGGAATTTACGTTCTTAGATTTTTCATCTTTTAGGCAACGGGGGTAATTGTACTGTTATACCAATAATGGTTTTATTGGCCCTGCTTACATTAAAAATTTATAATCCTCTAAAGAACATGTCAGTGATATCTAGATCAAACTTGTAAAATCTTTTGGTCTCTATTTATTGAATGTGGATTTAACTTTTTAGCTGAAGTTTTTTAAGATTAATATGAATATATATTAGCCTTTGATGTTTTCTTTGCGTCTCTCAGGTTGGATCATCTTTGAACTCCTCCTATTGTTTCATATTACATAATGATTCCACTGTCTTTACATGGTCTGGAAACCTGACAACCACAGAGGACCAGGAACTTGTTGAAAGGCAACTGGATCTGATAAAGGTTTATATCCCTGCTTGATCATCTTTTTGAAGCAATTTGTAGCAGACACAGTTTGAATCTCTTTCATATGCGGACAATTCTTGGTTTTATTTGGATAATCCTGTGATTGTTACTTACCTTCATGTGCTTTTAAACCTTTTGCAGCCGAGTGTACAGGTTAAACCACAAAAAGAAGGTTCGGAGTCTGAGCAGTTTTGGGATTTGTTAGGAGGAAAAGCTGAATATCCTAGCCAAAAAATTGGAAGGGAAGCTGAAAGTGATCCTCACTTATTCTCTTGTGTATTTGCAAAAGGTAGAAATGACAATGTTTCTTTGTTTCCACAAGTTATGTTTTAATTACTAAAGCTCTGACTCCTTTTCCTTTTTCTCCATGTGCTAATTAATAATGTCCAAATGAATACCGATGCTCAGGACATTTGAAGGTAAGTGGGTATACAATTCACTATTTTGAATCCTGTCTCCTCCACATGTTATTCTTAGGTCTTTGGTTCTAAGGGTGAATTGTCATTGCAGGTTACTGAGATCCACAACTTCAATCAAGATGATTTGATGACTGAAGATATATTCATCCTGGATTGTCACTCAGAGATCTTTGTCTGGGTGGGCCAACAGGTGGATTCCAAGAGCAAAACTAATGCATTAACAATTGGAGAGGTGAGACTTTTTGAACTTGTGGATGCTTCAGTAATTGTATCTTTGATTTTGACAATTTATGCTTCAAATTTTGAAGTTTACCATATAGCCCTAAGCTGCTAGCCAGATATAATTTGATTGAATAATGTAATTTGTCTTGGCTATTATTAAGTTCCATAACGTAACCAAAAGTTACCTTTTGCTACTGGTAGAAATTTCTAGAGCAAGATCCTCTGTTGGAGAAGTTATCTCGTGAAGCTCCAGTATATGTTGTTGCAGAAGGAAGTGAACCACCCTTCTTCACACGTTTCTTTGAGTGGGACTCTGCAAAATCTACAGTAAGTTTATTATATTTATTATCTTCAAGTTTAACTTGGATTTCTACAAGAGGCCTTAACGTTATGATTTGCATATAGATGCTTGGAAACTCATTTCAGAGGAAACTTGCAATTGTTAAGAATGGGGGAACTCCAGTTTTGGATGTAAGTTTCTGTTTTCCATTAGCAGAAGTGTCTTTAAGTTTTTCTTAAATTGTTAACCCGCATCATGCATGTTTTTAATTTATAGTAAATTTACCATCTTTGCATCAGGTCATTGGATCTTTTTAATCTCACTTGAAACTATACTGAGTGGGTAACCTCAGAAACCAATGCTATCATCAAAAGCTTTTCAAACATGATGTTTTGTGATTTTTCATTAATTTAGATGTTGTTGAAAAGATCGTTTATTATAAACTGCATACAATGTCATTACCACTGTCAGCAATGGCTTTCTGATAACAGTATGATGCATAATCAGAAACCGAAACGAAGAACACCTGTATCATATGGAGGGAGGTCTAGTGTGCCTGAAAAATCACAGCGTTCCAGGAGTGTGTCTTTCAGCCCTGAACGAGTTCGTGTGAGGGGCAGGTCCCCAGCTTTCAATGCGCTGGCTGCTAATTTTGAGAATAATAACAGAAATCTTTCAACTCCACCACCAGTTGTTAGAAAGCTTTACCCAAAATCTGGGAGCCCGGTTTCTTCAAAAGTAGCCTCCAAATCATCAGCTATAGCAGCCCTTAGTACATCTTTTGAACAACCCCCACCAGCACGGCAATTTATTATGCCCCGTTCTGTCAAAGGTATACAGTTGAGCTTCTAGAAGTTTATATGGTTATTGTACCCTTGATATCTTTAGGTTCTTACATAAGGAACATTGCTTTTCATGTTTGTAGGCCCCGAAGCACCAAAATCGACCCCCGAGTCAAACTCAAAAGAGAACTCTATAAGCAACAGAATAGGGTCCCTCACCATACAGGAAGATGTGAAAGAAGGTGAAGCTGAAGATGAGGAAGGACTTCCAACCTATCCTTTCGAACGCCTCAAGATTGGATCAGAAGACCCTGTTACCGAAATTGATGTGACGAAGCGAGAGGTGTACCATAAACTAGTGGCAATCTATTGCCTGTTGTCAACTTTTAAGTACTTTTCTAATCTTTTTCCTGTTGAATATCTGCAGACTTACCTGTCATCAGCAGAGTTTAGGGAGAAATTTGGGATGACAAAGGATGCCTTCTATAAATTGCCCAAGTGGAAACAAAACAAGCTGAAAATGGCAGTGCATTTGTTCTAGTCTCCGTTGTAGCTCTGCTTTTCTTTCATCTATATGCAGTTGCAGCTGGAAGAAGGTAACTTGTTAACACTTAACATATGCCAAATGAATTTTGATAGATTTTTGAGCATCTGTAATCACTACCAATTACATTCATCTTTTTTGAGTTTTGACGCTCAATTGCATTCTAAATAGTCTACTTCTTGTTGCAGTAAGAACCTCAGTTTCTCAGACAGCAAAGGGACAGCATCAGTGCATTTTTAGCTGCTTCTGCTCCCAAGAAGCTTCCTTTTTTTTAATAATTTGATGGACAAAATCCAAGATTTTCCCTTCCACATCTGCTGGTTTGAATTCTATTTTTGAGTGATTCCCCTTTCCTTTTCGCGGTTGGTTAGATGTCGGTTGGTCTTTTTCCATTAATATTTATTGCCAGTTATTGCGGTGAGTTTGCAGTTTTGCTCTCCTCTTTTTTCTTTCTTTCTGAAGGTTGATTTTTTTCCCCATTATTTTGATTGGAAATTGATCTTAGAAGTGATTAGGAGTCAAACAATTGCGAACAGCTTAGGATTTATTTGTACAATTGAGGTTGGAAGTGTGTACAGTAGAGTGTAAAGACCAGTCCAGTTTGTTTTTTTTTTTTATATATAATATATATAAAAGTGTGTTTTCTTTTTTTTTTTAATGCAAAATTTTCTCTCATCCTGTACGACAACCTTTTCTCTCTACCTTAATCCAACCAAACCCATTTTCTCGTACTGCAAAAGAAAATGTTGTTTCTCAAACTAATCCACACATCTTAACGATATTGAGATTGTGATTATCCTCATAATCTCAAAAAAATGGAAACTCATATCCGTGCAATGAAGTGACAATGTGAGTTTCCATAAAAAGCGATGCTTATTGTATCCTATTCTCTTGTATTCATGCAATGAAGTGACAATGTGAGTTTCCATAAAAAAAGATGCTTAAATTGTATGCCATAAGCCATTCACCATTTCTCCATTTTTTATTAGAGTTTACTACTTTACTGCCTGCCGTTCGACAAAAAGCGAATTTTTTTCAATTCATGTCTAGAAGTAATAAGGACCCAAAGCAATGGACACTGCAACTGGGCAAGTGGGATAGAACAAGTAACGGAACAAAATTTATAACAAAAGAGCCGAAATTTCACGAGCAATTTATAACAAAAGAGCCGAAATTTCACGAGCAAAGCAATCTTATAAACGTCAGAGGCACCAAAGACGAAGTCTTTTTTCCATGATACAGAAGGGAGTCAAGGGAACGAAAAGTTTTGAGACATGGGGTATTACTATTAGTCTAAAGCTGCATGCTTTCACTTACTTCGTAGCGAAGAACAAGAACCTGCTAATAGCTTGAACGGAGAATAGAGAGATAGAGACAGTCCCTGAGTGTGTTCTTATGGCAACGGGTAGGGATAGGGTTCCGGTGGAGGTTTGCAAGGGCGTCAACGGCCTCGAAATGGTAGTTCTCCGGGAGGCACGTGGTAGCTCGGCCGAGGTAACATCTTTTTGATCGCCGTACTCAGTCCTCCAATTTAATGTTTCACTTAGTTGTCTTCTGTTGTCAATGTTTTGATTCGTTAAAAAGCCGCGCGATCGCGTGGCTATGAACCTTCTTTTATGTGCTATTGATTCCGTCTAAATCTCTCTCTTAGTATATGTATAATATGGATGGATATGGAAAGGCCAGATCTTTTGTTAGAGTTTGATCGGTTCCATTTCTATTGGATCATTTTAAGCATTTTTTTAATTTACGGAGCTGCTTTTCGTGATGATTATTTTATGATTGGAGTTTGTTGGGGTCTATGGTTCAGGGTTCTTCGGTTTGTTAAAATCAAGACATGGGTTGATTCAGTAGAAAGCAACTGTTTGTTGTTTCAAGTTGGGATGATCAGTTTCAAATCCAAGCATTAGTTGGTGTTTTGGTTTGGTATTTGATGTAGATTTCTTGCTTATTTGTGGAAAGCTAATTATAAAGACAACTTGAAAGGAATAATGTTCCTAGGCAATGAAGATTACTGATTTAGGTTGATACAAGCTAAAGACTCAGGTGGTTTAGTTTCTGGTAATTGTGATCACTATGTCCTTTAATGTTCTCTATTTATCCAATTTTCCGAGATAGCTGTTAGAATTGTGATTTCAGTCCACATTGAATTCCTATTATCTGAAAATGTTTAGAACCTCTTCTTATCAGATTGGTTCGTTTAAGAAAGATTTTCAACAATGACCACAACGGATTCACCAATTAAGAAAGATTTTCAACAATGACTACCAACGGATTCACCAATTTGAGTGAAAAGTCTAGAAGACAGCCAATTTTTGTAAACCACAAAATCAAAATGGTTTCGGGTCAAAGCTACTTATTTTCTCAAACAAGTCTTGCTTAAAGTTTCTCCCATGTCCTGGGATGAAAATCGAATTCGTCAATTGGTTTCAGTGTTACGTGTTGAATGTTCCTAAACATGTTTCTGATAGATTCCCAGAAACAGGTATGGATAAAATACGAGTTTGCTATTGATTTCTATGAATGAATACAATGAAAATCTGGTTTCGAGGTCCAGAACCTCCAGCCTAGGGCTCATACATATCTCATTTCTCATATATCCCTCTCCCTTCTTCCCTCTCTGTTATTTGTACGAAGAATCTCTGACTACTAACAGATTCCGTTACAACCTAATGATTGGTTGTCAGTACTATTAGCTAACTAACTACCCGAATACATATTAGCATACTCCTCCACCGATTACTCCTCTGCCCTCTGCTTATTCTTCCTAACATAGAAACGGGTTACCTTAGGTCTATCAGTTTCCTTTAGATTGTAAAAAGAGTTTTCACTTTTCAAACTTGCATTAATATATGTGTATTTCTTGTTTTGTTAGGTGTACTTGTATGGGGGACATGTGACATCTTGGAAAAATGACCATGGAGAAGAATTGCTTTTTCTCAGCAGTAAGGTGCTACGCAATGTTCTAGCGACTTACTATCTCCACTCCATAATTTTGGTCCTTGTTTTAGAGAATCGTCTACCTAAACATGCAGTGCACAGTGCATTGTACCAAGAATCTTCTGCATGGTATAAGATAGAGCATCTCTTGTTTAGCTTTCTTCTTATTTTTTGTTTTTGCTAGAAAACCTGTTTCAGTGGCTTGAAACTGGTACTTCAAGGTACAGTTAAGTGAAATTAATGTTCAACGAGTACTCATCTTGTAGCTTTCATTTTCATGTTCTCCTCAAAAAAGGCACTTGTTAGATGAGTTTTTAGTTCAAGTTTATAAAATTGATTTATATGCATACTGAAGCAATTATACTCTCACAAAAAGTTTTCTTTTCGATAAAAAATTAAAAATATTCTCATCTTTGGGAGTATCATATTTTTTTAGTCACCATTTCATACATAAGAAAATAATTCAACTACAGTCATATTGGTTCTGAAATACTGAATTAATTTTTCTCGCTATTTTTACATTTTAGTACTCTACTGCCAAAATTTTATTCAATCCCATTGAATCCTCTCATAACACTGTCCATTTATGCAGTGATAAATCCACAGATGTGTTTGTCTTTGAGTCGGTAATGGAAGATGGACAATACATGCACATAAAACACATCTGTAGTAGTTCTTTGTCTTAGCATTCTCAATGGCTCTTAGCCTCCTTATATTTTTCTTTTAGCAAACTAGGGACAGACACGATTGGGTGCATATGACCACTGATTTGCCCACAAAACGTGATCTTTAGATTTCATACAGTCCATACCAACTATTGTTGATGTGTTTTACAGGCAATATTCAAACCCCCGAAAGCTATTCGTGGAGGCATTCCAATTTGTTTTCCTCAAGTCAGTACTAGTTATATAATTTCTTCATGTTTGAGCTGATTGAAGGTAGTACTTTTCATACTTGTTCTGTTTATGCAGTTTAGTAATCATGGTTCTCTGGAGCAGCATGGATTTGCTAGGAATAGGATTTGGAGCATTGATAACGATCCACCTCCTTTTCCTACAAATTCTTCTAGTAGGGCTTTTATTGATCTGATTCTTAGGCCTACTGAGGATGATATGAAGATCTGGCCTCACAGGTGAAACTTGACAACATTTATATTATTTTCTAATGTCGGTTGTTAGATCCTTCAAGACTGTGCCCTATACACAGCAGCTTACTTGCTTATCTTTTTTGTGCTTTTAGTTTTGAATTCCGTTTGAGGGTAGCTTTGGGACCTGGAGGAGATCTAATGTTGACCTCTCGCATTAGGAATACAAACAGTGATGGCAAGCCATTTTCATTCACTTTTGCATATCACACTTATTTCTCTGTTTCAGACATCTGGTAATTTACTAGTGACTTTGTTCATACCTGTTTTACCTCTAAGGATTCACCTATATTTAGTGATGTTGACTTTGTTCATACCTGTTTTACCCCTAAGGATTTACCTATATTTATTGATGTCATTGAGTCTGACTGATATAATATTTATGATTCATTTTTTCATGCTGAGCTTGGATTTCTTCCGTGGCCACTGTATTTGTCAATAGCTGTTTGTCTACACATTTTCATTATCTTTGAATGTCTACCTCAGTTTTTAACAATCTTTATCTGACATTAAAACACTTCTGACTCTTTTTGGGAGGTTGCCATGATGGAGAATTTGAAACTGCTGGAAATACCATCATCATCTATCAACAGATAATAGAAATACAAATTTACTCTTTTTATGGGTTCAACAATCTTTGGTTGTAGGAAATGCCGGTTTGATTTGGGGAATTTTTCTATCACACTATCTTGATATGAGTTTAGGCTTTACGATAATCTGGACTTTTGTTTTGGACATTATGAAGTATTAGTAATAGAGCTTAATAGTTTGGACTGAGATTGACTCGTTACAGTCTGATGGTGGAAAAAGACTGTTTGTAGATGGGAAATGGTTGGAAATGTTTGAAATTTCTGGTGATGAAATATTTTATAAGAAAAACCTTAAAAATATGAATCATAATGGCGCTTTGAAAGAGGGAGATGATGAGGAAAAGGAAGGATCCTTAACACGAGGTATTACAGGAATAGAAGTGTTCATGAATCTCTCAAATAACTATGATCCCCTAGAGGAATATCTTCGAGAAAACTCCTAATCATTTTTCCTTGACAAAAGAAGAATGCGATAATAGTTCTGAAAGACAAGTTCTAGTGGTCAAAAGATGACATTATCTGTTAGGAATCCTCTATAGAGGTTGTTTGTATTGATAGTATATCAGTATAGGAAAAACAGAAAATGCTGGAGACTTGCTCCCCCTCCTGGAAATCCAGGCCAAATTCCTAACGTTAATGTCAGATAATCCTTTTCCCCACTCATTTCCTTGCTAATATTTCCCCTCTACATTCTCTCACTGTAACTACCTCGCTCCCTCCTAACAACCTTGCCTACATGGCATCAATATTCTCACTCCCCCGTCCCTACTTGTTTCTACGGGTGTACACTTTTATGGGCTTAAGTGGAAAGGGCCGAGGAGAGGGTGGAGTGTTAACAATTCCCTCCTCCTCAGTAACTCCCTTGTCCTCAAGGGAAAAGGAAGGAAACTGTCCCTTGATGAAATCTGCATCCTCCCATGTAGCATCCTCTACTGGTCTAGACTTCCAGCGAATCAGCCACTGCTGGACTGGTCTGCCTTTAACCGTGCTGTAACGTGAAGCCAGGACTGCTTCAGGTGCAGCTCTCTCCAATTCGTCCACCTCCAAGCCCTGAGGAAGGTCTTGCTCAATCGGATGGTCCCCTATGGCCCTTTTCAGCTGGGAGACATGGAAGACTGGATGTACCTTGGCTGTAGGTGGGAGGTGAAGTTTGTAGGCAACCTGTCCTACTTTCACCAGAATCTTAAAAGGTCCATAATACCTAGCAGCCAGCTTGGGACATATGTTCCTTGCTAAGGTGAGCTGTTTATGAGGTCGAAGTTTGACATAAACTAAGTCGCCCTCCAGAAACTGAACCTCCCTTCTGTGAACATCTGCAAACTTCTTCATTGTTGATTGAGCACGAAGTAAGTTGTGCTTAAGTTGGCGCAAAGCCTCATCTCTATCTGTCAAAGCTGCTGCCACTGATGCCACTTGAGTCTCTCCTTGAATATAGTGCAGAATAGAGGGTGGTAGGCGGCCATAAACCACCTCGAAAGGAGTCTTTCCTATTGAAACCTGAAAATTAGTATTGTACCAATACTCAGCCCAAGATATCCAATGAGACCAATGTCTTGGTTGTTCAGAAGCAAAGCAACGAAGATAGGTTTCCAAGCCCCTATTAACCACCTCCGTCTGGCCATCCGTTTATGGGTGATACGAAGAGCTCATTTTCAAAGTAGTTCCTTGCAACCTAAAAATTTCCTTCCAGAAGTTGCTGGTGAAGAGAGGATCCCTATCACTCAAGATTGAACTAGGGACACCGTGCAACTTAACCACATCTTTGATGAACGCCTCAGCCACTGTTTTGGCTGTGAAAGGGTGCTTCATAAGTGTGAAATGGGCGTATTTTGACAGCCTATCCACAACCACCATTATAACTTCATAACCACGGGATTTAGGTAACTTGGTGATGAAATCCATGGATACTTCATCCCAAACTAGCTTAGGAATGGGCAATGGCTGAAGAAGACCAGCAGGGCTCATAGCTAAATACTTACTCCTTTGACAAATAGCACATTCCCGAACAAATTTCTGGATAGAGGTTTTCATTCCAGGCCAAAATACCCCACTAGCCAGCCTTTTGTAGGTCTTAAGAAAACCAGAGTGCCCTCCTAGAGGGGTAGAATGATATTCCTGCAGTAGTTGAGGAATTAATGCTGAAGTGGGTTAGAGGACTAGCCTGTTCTTATAAAACAGCAGGTTTCCCCTCAGAAGGTAATCTGATTTTGACTCTGGATCCTGTTGCAAGGTTTCTAGAATCTTACTAAGTTCAGCATCTTCCTGAACCTCCCTTCGGATTAGCTCCAGATCTGCCCAAAAAGGAGCAGAGAGGGTGGTAAACAAAAACTTATCTTCTCCCATCCTAGACAAAGCGTCTGCTGCCCCATTCTGCTTTCCCGACTTGTAGATCACCTCAAAATCCAATCCCAATAACTTAGCTTGCCAACACTGCTGATCCACTGATGGAATTCTTTGGTTCAAAAGATGCTTAAGGCTTTTATGGTCTGTATAGACCTTAAAATGCCTTCCCAACAGAAAGTGCCGCCAATGCTTAACCGCTAGGACTAGTGCCATCATCTCTTTTTCGTAGACTGATTTGGAATAAGTTGATTCCGCCAATGCCTTGCTAAAATATGCTAAGGGTCGACCCTCTTGTATCAAAACAGCCCCAATTCCCTTTCCGGAGGCATCACACTCCACTGAAAATTCTTTGGAAAAATTAGGTAAGGCTAAGACCGGAGAAGTGGTCATCCTCCTCTTTAACTCCTCAAAAGCTTCCCTAGCCTCTTCTCCCCAATTAAAACTATTCTTCTTGGTCAATACTGTGAGAGGCCTTGCAATTTTCCCATAATCTTTGACAAATTTTCTGTAGTACCCCGTAAGCCCCAGAAATCCTCTTACTCCCTTCACATTTTTCGGTTCAGGCCAATCCAAAACACTCTTGATTTTTATCGGATCCATAGCTATCCCTTCAGCTGAAAGCACATGGCCAAGATATTCAATGGACTGCTGTCCAAATAGACACTTTTTCTTATTTGCATGTAAGTGGTTATCCGTTAACAGCTGCAACACCCGAGCTATGTGAAGCAAATGTTGATCCCAACTTGGACTATAGATTAAGATATCATCAAAGAATATTAGGACAAACCTACGCAGCAGAGGCTTGAAGATGGAATTCATTGTTGATTGGAATGTGGCAGGCGCATTCATGAGTCCGAAGGGCATTACCATATACTCATAATGCCCTTCATGAGTCTGGAACCCCGTCTTGTGTACATCTTCCTCTCTAACTCTAATTTGATGAAATCCAGACTTCAGATCCACCTTACAGAAAAACTTTGCCCCATGCAACTCTTCCATCAACTCATCAATAATAGGAATGGGGAATTTGTGAGGCACCGTGAGCTTATTCAAAGCCCTATAGTCCACACACATTCGCCAAGAGCCGTCCTTCTTCTTAACAAGGAACACTTGGCTTGAAAATGGACCAACACAAGGTCTGATTACTCCAGTTTCCAACAACTCCTTGATCTGTCTTTCAATCTCATTTTTGTGGTGATGTGCATGTCTATAGGGTTGGACACTTACTGGTTCGGACCCCTCCTTCAATACTATGGCGTGATCACTGATCCTCTTGGGTGGTAACCCTTTAATAGGCTGAAACACTTCGTCAAATTTGAATAAGACAGCCCGTAATGTCTGCTGCTGGTTTGACTCCAAAGTACCTCTCTCATCGGCCTCCACCTGCCTCACTCCCATGGACCAGAGTACTCCTTCCACCTCTACTTCCTCTCTTTTAAACATTTGTTGTAAAGCATACGGAATAGGATCTTGCCTTGTGACTTCCTGTAGAGTGAATTCGGTTCCCCTGTGAACAAAGGACATGGACATTCTCCTCCAGTCCACCTTTACTACACCTAATGTTTCCAGTCAAGTGACTCCCAAAATCAGATCAGGTCCTCCGGTGTTAAACACAAAAGCCTCTACCGTAAACTCTGCTCCATTCATCTCCAACCTAACTCCCTTACAGACCCCTTGAGAGAAGGTTCGGTGTCCATCCCCTAATCGGACACCGAAGGTTCTGGTTTGGGTAGTGGGAATATCCATCGCCTTAACTAAGGTGCTTGACACAAAGTTGTGACTAGCCCCGCTATCTATCATAATTAGAATCGGCATCTCATTCAGCTTGCCCATCATCACCATGATTTTCGAAGGTGAAGGAGGCTCTCTGCCCATTTCCCTGTACTCGACCAGATTACAGACCAGTTCCCAATCCTCCTGGTACTCATTCCCCACTTCCGCAGCTTCATCTTTCCCGGTTTCAACTATAGGATTGGCTTCCCCTTCCCAAACAGTCAGCCTGTACTCTGTTGAAGACTAGGTTCTACTAGGTTCTAGAAGAAATTTAGCATGTGAGGGTATAGTGGGGAATCTTGTGAGAGTTAGTTACATGACAAGAATAAAAGGGTGTAGAGGGGGAATGCATATTCATTCGGTTATGATTTAGTGATTGGTAATTGTATGGAGGTTAGCTAGCCCTCGAAGTCTAGCTAAGGAATAATAGTTCGATATCCTATTCTTTTACGGTTCTTGTTCTTCTTTGTGTGAGTTTGCGGAAGTGCGGATGGGTGTTTAGAGTTGAATCACCGTTAGAAAGTATGTCTCTAACAAATTGGTATCGAGCGAGGATGAGATCGGGATGGTATTTACAAGAATAGAGCGAAGTTGGATAAGGTGGCGAGGCATCGCATCCATCTATGAAATCTTAAGGAGCACGAAAATAACGGAAGGCTAAGGAAGTCGTCGGAAATCGAATGAAACTTCGCACAAAAATCGAAGGTGAGATATCGGTTCAACTGAACCGACACGAGAGAGAGAGGAGCCATCGAACCGGAAATTCCTCATTCTACGGGGAGGATCCGATTGGCTGGATTTTTCGAATGGAGCGGAACTTTGAGCTGAATGGCGTTTCACCTGAACGGTGGTTGCAGGCAGCAGCGGTTTGCATGGAAGGTGAAGCTCTAAGCTGGTATCAATGGAGACAAAATTGGTCGCCAGAGTGGAGTGGTCGACGTTTAAGCGTGCGGTCGTCGGAAGATTTGGCGACACAAAGTGGGCAACCCATTAATGTAGTCGTTGAAGACTCCATGACGAAACGATGGCCCATTATAACCAGAGCTTTGACGTTGTCACGCCGATGTTGAGGGAGGTTTCGGGGGAGTTGGTGACAACGGCGTACGTGAACGGCTTAAGGGAGGATAGAAGGGTGGAGGTGTCAACGGTTCAACCCGAGTCCCCGATCCAGTTGATGGAGCTGGCCCAGTCGACGGAAGGCCGAAACTGGGCCCTGTGGGAACAGTCTTCCAGAAGCACCAAAAGTCCGAGAGTTGTTGGAGGGTCTGGAGTGTCGGGTTCTCAAAACTGGGGCGTGAAGAGGACTTTCTCGGCTAGCCCTAACTTGACAATCGCTCCTTGGTTTCCAAATCGCAAGTCCGCCGAAGACGGGGAGGTAATCAGCGAAGACATGGATCTCATCGAAGCCAACGACGGAAAGCAACCCAGAGGGGAGGAGGAGGGAAATGAGGCGTTGGTAAAGAGGCAGAAGGTGGACAAGTCGGTGGAAGAGGAGAGACTTGAGAAGAAGGCTAAAGAAGAAATTGATGGAAATGGAAAAGAGAAGGGAGAAGAGGAAAAGAAAGTGGTGGTCGGTTTGGTGACTTTGGGTCCGAAGAGTTTTGGGTCGTCGGTTGAGATGTTTGATTACTTCTACAAATTCCTTCATTTTTGGCCTCCCCATGTTACAGAGCCCGACAAGAAGATTGGTTCTGGGATCCGGGCTTTCCAAGTCCAAATTCATCCAACATTTAAGAGTCGATGCCTCTTCCTGATTAGGGATGATGACTCTGTTGATGATTTCAGCTTCAGGAAGTGTGTGGATAATATTCTTCCCTTACAGAGGTCGAAATGGTCGGACCAAAGGATATGTCTTCAGCCAGATGCACCCGACGAAGTCATTCAGCATTTTTTCCCACCTTGAGGACAAGGTGGCTCTTTTGGGGGGGGTATTGTTGAAGACTAGGTTCTACTAGGTTCTAGAAGAAATTTAGCATGTGAGGGTATAGTGGGGAATCTTGTGAGAGTTAGTTACATGACAACAATAAAAGGGTGTAGAGGGGGAATGCATATTCATTCGGTTATGATTTAGTGATTGGTAATTGTATGGAGGTTAGCTAGCCCTCGAAGTCTAGCTAAGGAATAATAGTTCCCGATATCCTATTCTTTTCTGGTTCTTGTTCTGTTGCTGTGTGAGTTTGCGGAAGTGCAGGACTGGGTGTTTAGAGTTGAATCACCGTTAGAGAAGTAGGTCTCTAACATACTCCTTATCTGGACATTTATGAAGTGGACCGTAAATTTGGCCACACTTGAAGCACAACCCCTTTGCTCTCCTCTCCATAAACTGCTCGTACGACAAACTTCGGGTTCCCTTCCACCTTGGGTCATTTTGTCGACCCTCTCCAGCCACGGTGGTTCGGTTCTTGTTGACACTCTCTCGCCCATCTCCCTTGGTGTTCGCCGAGGTGTTACCGACTGGCCCTGGTCGTGTAAAGCTGGTTGCTCCCGACTGAAACCCATTTCCTACCGGTGGTACCCCTGGTCGGAACTTCGACTCACCCGGGCGGATGACTCCCTCACCTATCAACTCACGCTCCACCAGTCGCGCTACTGACAAGAGGCGGGTTCTGTTCGTCGGGTCGTGGGTCCTGACCGGGTTCCGTATTTCCACCCGAAGCCCACCCATAAAGCAACTCATAAACCATTCTTCGGGCATGTGGGAGATCCTCGAAGTTACCCTCTCGAAATCTTCTATATAGCAATCCACCGATCCTCGTTGAACCAGCAACTTCATCATCTCAATCGGGTGTCCATCATCCCTCTCCCCATAACGGTCAAACAGTGAGCGCTTAAACCTTTCCCAGGTCATACACGGGTCTAACTCTCGTAAGTTCATGAACCAGTAGAGCGTCGATCCCTCCATGCATATTTGTACCATCAGTATACGAAGCTCAGGGGGTATGGCATGAATCAAGAAATAGGATTCGGCTCTCGTGACCCAAGCAAATGGGTCGACCCCGTGAAAAGCTGGAAGGTCAACCCGACGGGCAACATTCCGATACTCCTCCCATGCACGTTCGGAAGTTTCCCGAGGAACGCCCTCATCGTGTCGGAAATACCCAGCTCCCATCTGGCCACCGGGGTGCTTGTCGTTGCCGGTAGCTGCTGAAGGAGGTGGCACGGGTCTATCGCCACCTGTCGATGATGAAGCATTATGAGTAAGCATTGATGGTTCCCCTTCGTCACACACCTTCTGCTTCTGCGTATTTTTAACTAGCAGGGCTTGAAAACCGTCCATCATTTCCGACTGGAGTAGGTGTTGCGATTTGGCCAGCGTCTCCACGCTGGCCATCAGAGAACTGAGCTGCGAGTGAAGATCCTTCAAGGTGGAGTCATGCGACTTAATCAGTCCCTCTACTGCCGATACTCTATTCTCCATTCTAGTTGGCATACAACCTCTACCCGTTAATCCTTTTCCCCACTCATTTCCTTGCTAATATTTCCCCTCTACATTCTCTCACTGTAACTACCTCGCTCCCTCCTAACAACCTTGCCTACATGGCATCAATATTCTCACTCAGAAAATGCTGGAGACTTGCTCCCCCTCCTGGAAATCCAGGCCAAATTCCTAACGTTAATGTCAGATAATCCTTTTCCCCACTCATTTCCTTGCTAATATTTCCCCTCTACATTCTCTCACTATAACTACCTCGCTCCCTCCTAACAACCTTGCCTACATGGCATCAATATTCTCACTCCCCCGTCCCTACTTGTTTCTACGGGTGTACACTTTTATGGGCTTAAGTGGAAAGGGCCGAGGAGAGGGTGGAGTGTTAACATTATCTGTAATCAAGAACACAACAGGGGGCAGAAAACAGTAGAAAAGGAGGGTGACAGAAGAGAAGATTGATAGAACTAGAGGCAGAAATTAGGGAAAAGCAAAGTATTTAGTCTCAAAAGCTTTTTCTCAATATGCATAGCAACTAATAGCTATCATCAATTTCCGGGAATAAGTATTGAAACAGAAAATGAAAGAGCTTGAATAAAGAAAATAAATGGATGGTCTTAATAGGGAAAAGGATTAAAGTCAAAACTAATTTATAAACTTTCAACTAATGTTAGTATGCTTGAAATCCTTTCCTAGTATTACTGCATACCTTGTTCATGATCATAGAACCTTGAGGGAAAACCATGTTTTTCCTTTTGACTTGTTTGGTTTGATGTCCAATTATGGAGCTCTGGTTTTGCCCCTTATGAATTGTTTTGTTGTTTTCAGTGAAGTTAGAGTGGAAGGTTTAGAGACACTGGATTATCTTGACAATTTACAGAACAAAGAGCGTTTTACTGAACAAGGGGATGCAATAACATTTGAAGCAGAAGTGAGTTGAGGAAACTGATTATTCTTCCTTTTTCTTACCTTCGTGTGAGGCAGGGATGTAAATATCTTACGCCTGTCTGATTATACAGATTGACAAGATATACCTCAGCACTCCTACGAAAATTGCGATTCTGGATCATGAAAAGAAGAGAACGTTTGTCTTACGTAAAGATGGACTTCCAGACGCAGGTGAGCTGGCTCTATCTGCTCAACTTTAGAACTCGACATTAGTCTTGTTTCATAATCCATGGTAAGGTTCATATAAGTCAGAATATGGTGTTTCTGTGGTTCAAATATTGTTATTACTATAACCCTTTCAGAAAGAATATTGTTACTGTAACATCTTTAGGCATGAAATGGTTCCTTTTCAGCTAATGAATCAACCAATTCCTCTTACGGTTAGATGCAATTAGTATAATGCATTTTTTACGAGAGGCGCGGAGAAGGCATCTCAAGAATCACCGTCACTCCAAACTTGTGCCCTGAATTTATCATTAGATTGCTCTAGTTTAAAAGCACAACGGCTTCTAGCCATTGGTGCTTGTGTTATTTGAGATGCTTGTTATCAGTGCATAGTTTCTTCTTGTTTTACCGAAAGCATTGTATGCAGTTGTGTGGAATCCATGGGACAAGAAGGCTAAGACTATGGCTGATTTTGGTGACGAGGAATACAAGCATATGTTATGCGTGGAGGCTGCTGCAATTGAAAAACCCGTGACGCTCAAGCCCGGAGAGGAGTGGAGGGGACGACTGGAACTCTCTGCAGTTCCTTCAAGTTACTGCAGTGGACAACTTGATCCGCAGAAAGTTCTCCAATGCAGCTAAAGAAACTTGGTCTGTTTTGGTCTATAAACTCTGTACAGCTTCATGTGCTGAAACTATGAAGCGAGCAGTCCAAAAGTGTTTGGTGCGCCCACTTTAAGTTCTGGCATTTTAGCATATTATTGTTGGTGTATCAAAGAATATGCTTGCTTGGTAAGATTGTTGAACCTTCATGTTTGTAATTGATGTACAACAGTACTGTGAATCAGACATTTCCCTTCCTTGCAAGTACGTATTTTTCTTAAAGTTTTGAGTAAGTTTCAAAGCTATCTTCCAAGTATTTTGGTCAAGACATAAGGTTTGATAATATTTGAATTTGGACTAAAGGCTGCACTGGTTAGTAAGCTATCTGAAAGTAGCTAAAGGTTTTTGATATTTTCTGAAATGGTTTACATTAATCACTCAGATTTTCTTGGAGAAAGAGCAGTAAACCTAAGCGTGTGTGGAGGTAAGAAATGGAAAAGAAAAAAATTGCAGACCCTAAGCCAAGACGAAACAACGAGAAGACACAAAGCCGGTGAACAATCAGAATATGATAACCACACCCAAAAGACCACATAAAACTCTTAGTCTCTTCGATGTTTTCTATAGTTACATGCTCATTGGACTTTGAGGATCACCAACAGCAGCTATGGCTGTTTCAATTTGCATCTTCACATGGTCTTTTTCTTCTTCATCTGCCTGCAAAAACACAAAATCAACGGTAAACAAAGGTTACTCAGGATCACAACAGCCAATAAACATTCTTGTTGATTTTTTTTTAAATCTATTTATCTAAATTTACCCTAATTTTTAATTAGTTGCATCATTGCTCAAAGATCCATTGCACACATTAAAAAAAAAAAACAATCCATAAAAGCCAACCAAAACATTACTATTTTTATACGGGAAATTGTCCACATCACACAGTTTCATATGGGGACAAGTAACATCAATTTCGTGGACCACCATAGTCACCAATTATTGTACTCAAACGATTTGCACTGTAGCCCAACTAATCCACCCACACGTGCAGATTTGGCGACCAGAGGCTAAACAACAACTCTTGTTTAATTAAGTTGATGCATCTCATCTTTCGTTTTGGAAAATCTCAAGATCCTGTAATCCTAGTTGATAAAGATTTCTGACCTAAAATGCTTTAGTATAGGATTTTAAACATAATCAAAAGAAAAGACGATGTAACCAATAATTGGTAGACATGAATAACTATTACCAGTCAAAAGATCATCAACAGTTGGTCTTGTAATTGTTCCATAATTTTGATTATGTCATCTCATCATTATACCAAAACTTCCTTCTGATCTGGGTATTTTTCAGATTTGTTTCCTTGTGGAATATTCAATCACACTACTGCCAAAATCATCCTACGACGATTGTACGCGTCACTCCAGTTACTGGTTCTGATAAAAGAAGATGTGTGGACTTAAATTGGCCAAAACCAAAAGATGATGGGTTTGAATGTGACGCGCCTATTGTGGTGGAGGATGACGATAAGGGCTATTCAGGCACAGGATTCATAAGCTCCAAAAGCAATTAAAGCGCGTGAAAATCCGATAAACAACATTTTAGGCACGTTTTCTGCCATCGACAAACCTAGCCATCAACGCCAAGTTTTCTGAATTTTGACACGCAATACAACGCTGGAGGAACTATCCTTGAAAGTCTCTCTCCGGTGTCAAACGTGTGAAAATGTACCTTGAACATACGCTGTCTTGAAGGGCACGAACCATTATCACGAAACCGCATGTGGCACTGACATAGCGACCACGGAGCCTTAATTTGGATGGGTCGGTATGTATGTATATTGACAAGAATAGTGCTATGCTAGTGGTCCAAAATCAGCAAACATAAACTGGAAAGTGGAAAGTGGAAACTTGATTGATTCCTTTACTTGAGCACTATGGCATTCTGATCATTCATCTTTTTTAAAAGTAATCTATCAGTGTCCAACTCTATACTTAACCCTCTCCTCAATACTTTCTATACTAAATTGACCCATGTTTGAAACCTTCGCTTCCTAGTATATGATTAATCACCCTACCTAAAACGGAACCATCAAATATGCGAAAAGTGAGTTTTCTGTACTTAAAATGTAACCATCAAATACGGTAAAAGAGAGTTTTCTGTAAGTTGAAAATGCTATCTGTACTTAAAACTTAACCATCAAATATGGTAAAAGAGAGTTTTCTGTAAGTGTAAAATGCTATCTTCTTTTCCCCTCGTGCACTTCAAATCAATCAAATTATGATTTTCTTCAGGCTTGATTTACGGAATTCACGAGAAATAATAACTCCAACTTTATAACCCGACTTGACTTTAGTTTAGAAGTAACATAGCTCACTTAGTAATGGATTAAGGAAACGTTTCAGTTACCCTTAATGTGCGCAATTAGCTTAATATGTAAAGGGAAAGAGAATACAGAATATGGAATTGAAGGTGTAGAGGAAGAGGATAATGGGAATAATTACCTCGATAAACACTGTCTTCAAAAGCCTCCCAGAGACAGTGGTGATGTTTGCTGTAATGATTTTGAATCTCAAAGATTCGAACACCTCGCATAGTTTAACCATTGTGTCTGTTTTATCACTGCATGTTAAGCTCACCAGAATAGTTCTCTCCCCCATGTAAGCCACTCTCAGCTGCGAGTATATGCAACAGTTTAACAACCAAGTTTGTGAACTAGTCGAATTGAAGAGCCATTAATGTTTTTAGAAACAACAGGGGAATGGGAAATTACTTCAAGAACTTCAATAGGAGACTTTCTTAATCCCCCATAATCATAGCCCCACCGTTCAAGCTTCTTTTTCTTGGATCTCAAGAGAATTGGCAACTGTTGCTCGAAATCGTAGCCTGGGTTATTCAGTTTCCTTGATTCAAGCTCCATAATCTCGGCTTGGATCCTCCTCTCTTGTTCATGCAACTCTTGTATGTAATCAATGGCGTCCTTGATTATGGAAGCCTTGTCCATCTACAAGGAATTTTGTCAAACATCAACAGAACTACACACGCAAAGGTTTCAATTTGGCAACGAAAGGCAGAAACAGGACTAACTGTTCATTGCAGTCAGAACCAGACAAAGTGAATGCAAAATCAAAACTTTCCTCACCTTGCTAATATTAGGGACCACAGATCTGAGTGCGAACAGCCTTTCATTAAGCTTCTTCCTTCTGTTCCTTTCAGAGACAATATTCTTAGAGGCCGCCAATGAAGCCGCTCCGTCCGGCGAACTTGAGTCATAGTACCCTGAAAATGCCTCATCCATTGCCCAACTGCTCCAAACCACACAACCCCACATGAGAAAATTAATTATAAAAATCAAAACTTATCTCTCAAAAACCATGTAAAACAAAAAAAAAGAAAAAGAAAATAGAACTCTCAACCAGGTCCGCTAGCTACCTATCAAGTTCTTCATTTTGTAGGAACATTTTGGTCTCCCAGTAGTTCTGGTACTCATCACCAATATTATCAATAGATTCCATGGAACAGGAGGTAGAATTATGAGTTTACCCCACACAAACTTTTGGCAAAGAGAAAAACAGTGATTCCTTCTTGAAATGGTGGGTATCCTGTCTTCTGCTCTCAGTGTTCACGCCCCTTTAGAGTAACTGCATGAAGCGCGGAACTCGTACTTATAGAGAGGAAAGTCGACGATGTTTTACCTCCTTAACTTCTTAGAAAGATCACCACCGTCCAGACATAATCATCGCATGGTCTAATTCTTCAAGGACGCGTGGGGCCCTGATTGCATATTTGGTTATTTAAAGGGTTACGCCTTCAGCTTTACCGTTGTCCGTGTTGAGCACGCTCCCAATGATTGGGAATAATCCCGGGTTACTTTAGTTAAAAGGCTGTTATGTGGCTTGCTCGTTGCATTACACGGGCTTCCGAAAAGAGTAGGGTATGTCTAGCTTAGTAACACGGCCACATCTACGGTGAAGGTGAAACGGTATGCAAGTACGTAGACCGCGTATGTCCCCCGCAGTTAGTTGATCCACCAGACAGCGTCGCTTTACTTCTTGTTATAATATTTTGATTGTAAGCTTTCACTAGGAGCAGGAATTTTACAACCTGTAACTTTCAAGTTTATGAACTTTATTCGGTAAATCATTGAGTTAATATGATTATAATTGTTTTTCTTTATCTTCATATCAAACTTGGAAAAAATAGCAGTTTCTTGGGATGAGAAAACTTGTCGAATTGTAAGAATGCATTCAAAGGCTTGATCAATTACCAATCTCTGTTTACTATGCTTTTGTTCTGAACGTTTATTCACATCGAATACCTAGCAAGCCTTTGTGGGCTCAATATGTCTTTGCTTCAAAAGGATCGCACACTTGGCTTGTGCGACTTCGAGATCATCATAATTCATCCCTGAATGTGTAGCTTTCATGCGATTAATATCCTCGTTCTTTTTAAGAGGTAAACTTGTGAAAAAGTTAGCATTTTTCAAAGAGGATATAGATGAGTAAAATATGCATGTGATTCAAAACAGTAGTCTAACAGTTTATCTCTTGACGTGTATAGTGTAGGAACTTGAGAAAGATTAATCACATTTTTTATTTCAGTGTAGGGATTGAAAAATAATCGATACCTGAGACCTGTGGATAAGATCTATAAAGATGAGGTTTTACTGTATATGTCCATACCAATATAAAATATCTGGGCAAGGTAGATTGGCTCAAAGCACTTAAGTCCAAATTATGAACTATGGAAAGAATCGTATCTCGATCTTTCTCTTTGCAATAAGCCCGATCTTGAATGAATTTCCATCTGTAGCAGTAAAATACTCATGTAAGGTGTATGCTTCGAAAGGTAAAATGTTGGGCTTCATAATCGTATGGTTGGATCCAGTATCCATAAATCCAATAGCTTTGATGGGGAGATCATAATTGTCTTGTCTAAAGAGTTAGATCTAGACATATGGTCGTGGACTAGAGTACGATCCAATTTCATACAGGTCTGCTGTAGCATGTATAGAGAATCATCCCCTAAAGAAATAGAGGAATCAGAGGATTCATCTTCAGAGGTCGTAATAAAAACAACAAACTTAGTATCTTCATCTTCAGTAGATTGTTCCTCAATGAGATCTTCAAAGTTATTGGAAGAATGAATAGGCAAAATTGATTGAATCTACTTCAATAACTTGACATCTTTTTTGCTTTTGTGAGGACAAGTACGTGCAAAGTGTCCTGGTTTTCTATAGAGAAAACATCGATAAGATTCCTGAGAATGATGGGATTTCTTCTTGAAGAATCGAACAAACTTTTGTTTTGTTCCATCTTTTCTCACATAAGTTTTCCTTAAGGGCTTGTATCCTTCCATTTGTCTGCAGAACTTTCTTCATTGATAGACATGTTTGTGATGAGATTTCTTCTTATTTATACAATCACAATTCTTCTTCTAATCTTTGCACTTAATCTGAAGATAAGGCTTCTTGCAAGCCTGTTTGATAAGTAGACCACCTTTAACGATGTTCTTGAATAAGGCATGTTGATGACACAACTTATCAAGAGAGGTAGATTTCTCTAAGAGATATATTAGTCATATCTCTTTGTAAAAAAACAATGATTCGTTGTAGCTCTAGTTGCAGTTGATCTGGAAAGGATTAGATAAAATTATAACGAAGATTAACATCATTACATCCATTCAAAAGATAATACCTTTTTGTCATACGTTGAAAATGTTTCAGTAAATATCGCTTGTCAAGTAAACAACATTTTATTGCAAAATACTCCTGACGGATGTGCTTGTCTATAAGCTGAAATTCACTAATGAATTCATTATGAATGATTCCAAGAAGAGCTCCGACTATAGTGACTTGGATATACTGAAGTCTTCGATAGTCGTTAATACTTTGCCACTATTCTCGCAAAGTATCAGTGAAACAAGAAGTAAACTCAGAAAAAAAATATCTTGTAAAGGATTATTCGATCTAGTCATTTGTAGATTTATCCATGCATCGAATTCATGCGAACGATCTCTCCATTTCTTTGGGGGAAGATCGTCAAAAGTAAACCAAGGTCCTGAAGTCAGCTTGGTCTATGCAGTTAGTTGAGCTGATGCTGCTTATGGTGCTAATGTAGGTCTGAAAAGTTTAGTATCTGTGGATTTTACTTCACTTATATCTGGTTCAGTTGTAGTAGGTTCAGGCATAGTCATCAGAACTTGGGCTGAGTCTGATAGATCAGCTAGTTGGGCTGAGGAATCAGAAGACGATTCAAAGATCTATTTAGATATTGACTTAGAAATTGTTGCAAAGACTTCAGATGTTATAACAAAGGCTTCAGAACAAGCTTCTAAATTATCTAATTGAGCAGAAGAATCTTCTACAGTAGGTGTAGGTGCAATAGTTGCTATGAACTATGTCAGATGCACTTTATCCTTCCCGGTAGAGATGGAAGGTTGAGACTTCAATGGCGAAGTGGGAGGAATATGAATCTGTAGGGGTTTACTCCACTGATTAACTGGTTCAGGTTTAGTATATGAAGGTGATGGCTCAGGAACTTGTTTAGGCTTTCGTTTGGGCTTTGATCTTTTAGGTTTTGCTTGAGCTGTCTAATGATGGATATGCTTTCTAATCAAAGGATAGTTGAACTTAAAGACCTTTGAATAATCAGCTTCTTCTGGATAGGTCTGATACAGAGGAGGAGTGTATACTGGTTGTATAGTTGGAAATACTAAAGAGGATGAACCATATATAGCCTTAGACTGTGTAGATTGCATATCAGCATCCATGCGTAGCAAAATTCCTTGTATCTTCCTGTGTTCTCTAATTTTGATGTCAAAGTCAGGTCCAAAATACTATTTAACAATGTAATGTCGAAGATTAGCATCAAGTTGCTATATTTGAGCTTTGTATGAGTGATACAGTTGTTGGATCTACTTAGAGACAACGCCAACTTTTTGTTGAGTAGTATGAGTCTGTTGGCTGATTCCATCTAACTTGAAATTAATTTTTTTAAAGACTTTGTTCTATGCTACTGCATTTGATGCCTGCTAGTTAAGAACTTCATTAGAAGGATTTGAGACAAGTGTTCCTTGTGAAGTGATTCCTGTGGCTCGAATATAAGGGATAGAGATAACCCTAGTTGTTTCATCTATACTCTTGTGTATAGAAGGAAACTCCTCATCTTATGGCTTACCCATCATAAAAGGTATAGGAGTAGGAGTATTGACAAGAATTGCTGGCTTAGGAAGACAGGTAGAAGATTTCAGCAACTCACGAAAAGATCTAGGTCTCAATCTTTCTATGGGTAGACCACTAGATTTGTTGGAATTATCTAGATCTGAATCATCCTTATATAGATGATATTATTAAGAACGCATACAACAAGTTCTAGACTTCTTCTTCCTCCTTCATCGCCTCGCATACTGCTCATTATCATCATCATCATCACTATCTGACTCAAGGTTGAAATAGACTTCACGGTCAAGTTCGCACATAGATGGGTCAACATCTCATACAACATGTTCACGATGATAGCTTACATAGACTAGATCTCCATTAGATTTAAAATAATAGATAAGAGGGCTAGATTTACCTTCCGTATGAGAAAATAAGGGTTGAATCAGAAATATAACACCAGAAGTAGAAAGTCCAGATGGATCTTCATTGGGCTTTGCATAGATGGACTTCACTTTTCCATCTTTAAATGTCTTCAAATCAAAGGAGTTGTTATATGAAAAGAGTGTCGATGGGGCACATGGAACACTTTTTGGTAATCACTGGTAATTGTTTCGGGATTTGGATGATAGTAGTTTGAACATTAGAACGATCAACAACCATATAAATAGCATCCGAAGTAGAATTTAGAAAGTTGAGGTCCAAAGCATGATTCTGCAAATGATGGATCATCTGGTGATATAAGGTAGCCATGATGGCTGTAGGATCTTGATCTGCTCTAGTGATATGAATTTGAATTTGTAGCCTTTCAGACAAAGTGAGATCATCCAACTAGATGTTGAAATCAGGTACTATTGTCAGAATGACACTTCCATTGTTAAAAGTAGTCAACAATGTACCAATCAAAGGATTTTGGTATGTTGTGTAGGCAGTGTCTAGAGGAGATATCCTGGCTATAGCAAGCATTCTCTTTCTTCCATGAAGTGTGAAAACAAGGCGTATAACTCTTATATGAAGATGTGTATGATCATGTTCTATCCAGAGAGAGATAAGCTCTTTTGCGATCTTAGGCTTTACGTACTATTATGCTATAATAGATCAAAGGCCACACTGTTCTAATCTAAAACTCTGCATTATTTCTTTAAGTTTTGGTCTAGATGTAGACAAAATAGTACATATACTTATTGTCCAAGAACGATAATGAGAATAGATACTATAAGGGCTCAACAAAGGTAAATAAGACTTACAAACACAATTTTCTACAGAAACATGGGTAATTTCAATGAGATCTTCAATACGATTAGATAAAATACGCTTAACACTAGAAGGTAGACTAGATATAGACAAAGTTGAAGACAAATGAACATGATCATTTGGTAGTGTTTCCATAATTGTTGGGCTCTCTCCCTACTCATTTTTATCAAGAGACAATGTTACCACCAATCAAAACGCAAAAGATGGCTCTGATACGAATTGGGGGACCCTGAAGGGCACATAAGGATAGTACGACAACCAAATAGCTAAAACAACCCCTTAGAGCAGACCATTGACTAACCAAAGTCGGATTGTAAGCTACCGTAGTGTCTGGTAGACTATTTTAGAACAATATGGGAACCTTATGACTATCGGTAAGCTCCAGGTATGATGGTCAAGACACAAAGCCCTTCTCTCCATGGACACACAACTCTCATCTTTCCTGTTAGAAACCTTACACTCTCACAACACCTTTTCCCCTTTGAAACAATAGTCATAACAATACTTATATTCTTCCCCCATTAAACTCTAATCTCACAGCGGATTTGTTTGATGTAGTCATAGATAGAGGAAGAAAAAGTCTAAAACTTGTTGTATGCCTTCTCAACAATATCATCCACTCAAGGATGATTCAGATCTAGATGATTCTAGCAAATCTAGTGGTCTACCTACAGAAAGATTCAAACCTAGATCTCTCCTTGAGTGGACCTAGGCTAAAAGGTCTTTGTTATGGACATTTCTTGAGTGGATTCAACCACTAGATCAATAAAAACAACAATGTTTTATGGTTATTTCACAAAATAATTCCGCTGTGAGATTAGAGTTTAACAGGGAAAGAGTGTAGGTATTGTTGTGACTACTGTTACAAAAGGGAAAAAGTGTTGTGAGAGTGTAAGGTTCCTAAGAGGAAAGCTAAGAGTTGTGTGCCTGTGTAGAGAAGGGCTTCGTGTCTCAGCCACCATACCTAGAACTTATCGTTAGTCATAAGGTTCCCATGTTATTACACAATAGTCTACCAGACACTATAGTAGCCTACAATCCGACTTTGGTTAGTCTATGGTCTGCTTAAAGGTGTTGTTTTAGCTAGTTGGTTGTTATATTTTCCCTGTGTGCCCTTCAGGGTCCCCCGGTTGGTATCGGAGCAATCTTTTATGTCTTGACCAGTAGTAACATTGTCTCTTAGTAAGAGTGAGTAAGGAGAGAGCCCAATAGTAATGGAAATACTACCAAGTGATCATGTTCATTTGTCTTCAACTTTGTCTATGTCTAGTCTACCTCTAGTGTTAAGCATGTTTTATCTAATCATATTGAAAATCTCGTTGAAATTACCCATGTTCATGTATAAAATCGTGTTTACAATTCTTCTTTACTTTTGTTGAGTTCTTACAGTATCTATTCTTGTGATCATTCTTCGACAAGAAGTATACGTACTATTTTGTCTACATCTAACCAAAACTCAAAGAAATAATCTAAAGTTTCATATTAGAACAGTGTCACCTTAGATATACTACAGTAGAACAATACGTAAAGCTTGAGATCCCAAAAGAGTTGATCTCTCACTGGAGAGAACACAATCATACACATCTTCATGTAGAAGTTATACGCCTTGTTCTCACACTTCATAGAAGAAAGAGAATAACTGCTACAACCGGGATATTTCTTTTAGACACTGCCTACACAACATACCAAAATGTTGTGATTGGTACTGTTGACTACTCTCAATAATGGAAATGTCATTCTAACAATAGCTCCTGATTTCAACATCAGGCTGGATGATTCCATTTTGTCTGAAAGGTTGCAAGTTCAGATTCATATCACTGAAGCAGATCAAGATCCTACAGCCATCATGGATACCTTATATCACCAGATGATCTATCGTCTACAGAATCATGCTTTGGACCTTAACTTTCCAAATTCTACTTCAGATGCTCTTTATATGGTTGTTAATCATTCTAATGATCAGACTACTATCATCCAAATCTCGAAGCAATTACCAATTGTGGAGCTTGAAAAAGTTGATGCCTACTGAATGGATCACCAATTACCAAAATGTGTTCTATGTGTCTCATTGACACTCTTTTCATACAACAACTCCTCTGATTATGAAGACATTAAAAGATGGAACAATAAAGTCCATCTATGCAAAGCCTAATGAAGATCGATCTGGACCTTCTACATCCAGTGCTATATTACTTATTCAACCTGTATTTTTTCACACGGAAGGTATATCTGGCCCTCCTATCCATTATTTTAAATCTAATGGAGATCAGTTTATGCAAGCCATCATCATGGACAATTTGTATGAGATGTTAACTCATCCATGTGTGAACCTGACTGTGAAGTCTGTCTCAACCCTGAGTCAGATAGTGACAATGATGATGAGCGGTATGTCAGATAATGAGATTGAAAAAGTTTTATTCTCAATTAATATTAGCTTGTGTGTTTTCCATTCTCTCTACGTTCTCCCTCTCCTGAAAGCTTAAGTCTTAAGTAATTTTACTATCTGTCATTATACAGAGACAAGTATGCTCTACACATATCTCTTCTAAGGATCTTGTGTATCAGAAAGTCTAAGATAGTCTACGGCTGCATAAAACAATTCTGTTGTGAGATTAGAGTTTAACAGAGAAAGAGTGTAGGTATTGTTGCAACTATTGTTTCAAAGGAGAAAAGATGTTGTGAGAGTATAAGGCTCCTAAAAGGAAAGTTGAGAGTTGTGTGCCCATAAAGAAAAAGGGCTTTGTGTCTCGGCCATCATACCTAGAACTTACCGATAGTCACAAGGTTCTCATGTTGTTTCACAATAGTTTACCTTATACTACAATAGTCTACAATTTGACTTTGGTTAGTCGATAGTCTGCTCAAAGGTGTTGTTTTAGCTAGTTAGTTGTCATATTTTTCTTGTGTACCCTTTGGGGTCCTCCGGTTGGTATCAGAGTCGATCCAATATCAACTTATATATTTTTTTAGGAGGGACGTTTCTATACAGACGATACTGCTCCAAGAGATGCCAGGTGTCTTCACCCGTAGCAATTTAGTAATGAGTTTGTTTTTCAACTGATTCAAAGGATGATTCAGAAATAAAGATCTGGGTTATTTGAAGGGGGATAATGAAGCTGTAGGTATTTGAGGCAATCAGGAAAATGCAGGAGTCCCCCTAATGAAAGAGCTCAGTTTGGTAGAGGTGGGAAAAGGTAGGAGGTTAGGATTAGTATTTTGAAGTTGAAATAAAGAATCATGGGTCAAACCAAAATGAGATATTTTTTTTTCCCATTCTCGATTACGCAGGAGACATCATACTTTACTAAATTCTTTACAAGAATCAGTTGGTTCAAAAAATAAGAATGAGAATGATTAATTTCTTAAATACACTTGCCTTTAAGGAAGTAAGAATGGAGCCATCGGATCCATACCGGTTGCTTATCCTTCCTCCTTTGGCTGAGAGTGAAAAACAAGCTTAGCATTGCGAATCGGTTATCCTACATTGATCTTAATAGATCTTGTCCACTCTTTTTAACGCATGATGAATCAAGGGACCATCTCTTCTTCTTTGTTTGAGTGCTACCTTGGTTTAGGAAAAGGTTAAATCCTTTTGTGGTTAGAATAGTTCTGAAAACTCACTAATTTCTACCATCCAGGGGATCATCTATCCCAAAAGCCGAAAGAGGGACATTTATCATAACTATGAATCTGACAATTTAGTCCAACTGAAAATAAAGAAATGCGAGAAGATTTACGATTAATAGCCAAATGGTAGGAACAGTTGTCGCTAAAATAACTAGAGGAATCGAGGAATTCTTATTCCTGCAGAACCATACACCACCTGGCCATTAACCCTTATTAATCAGACCAACCAATAGAGTTATCAGTTCTTTTATCTGTTATTTGGACATCTGATATTTTGTAACTACATTATTTACTAATTCAAAATTTTCTTTTAAAAAAAACTTACATTTTAAAAATAAATTGTTTAATTAGTTAATAATTAAGTATAATAACAAGTTGAAACTGTAATTAATTCATTTCAATCTAATTTGACTCTCTTAAAATGCAACTTAAATTATGTAAAATAATATTATTGTAAAATTTTTATTTAAAATAATAAAAGATTGAACTATTTAGGTCAAATTTCAAACTATCTTTTGCTTGCGCTTACTCGATATCCCCTCGACCTCAATTTAACCAATTGACTCTGTACAGGTAAATCTTTACATTTACTACCGACCATAAACTCAAAGTTAATTAACTACATTAAGTTAAGTCATTACGGGAGAACTCATAATTCTAGACACCAATTAATGAATCCACTTATGAATTACTATTTACTACTCCCTTCTATTCAAAATAAGTGTCGTTTTAGAGGGATTTTAATTATTCAAAATAAGTGTCGTTCACGATTTTTCATGCATGTTTATAATTTTATTTCTAAACTTATCTTTTAATTTTTCTCACATCCTAATTATACATATTATATTTTCAAGGTAATTCAATATATAATTAATAAGGGTGTATTAAACATTTCACTAACTTTCTTAATAAATATGCATTTTTCTAAAACGACGCTTATTTTGAATAAAAAAGAGTAGTTCTTTCTTTTTCCAGTGGAAGTCCTCCGCCATCCCTCAACACTCAAATTGCTCCATTGTAGGAACTCATACGACTCCGAAATGAGTGTTCTCAAATTGCTCCATTGTGGGAACTCCTACGACTCCGAAATGAGCGTTCGCATAGTTTTTTTTTTTTCCTCTCTGGAAATTAAAGCTAATTAACTTGTATTTATTGATATTTCTAATTCCCTTTAATACGTTCAAACTAAATATTGGCTCGATTAAGACAGAAACATCGAAAACTTTTACAGAGTTCAGTGTACTGTTACTTTAGGTCGTGTTTTCCATGTTGGAAAGTCTTAATCTTGACTCGAGAACATCGCCTACAATATAATCACACACTCATCTCGTGAGAATTTCAATCAACATGAGTGCATACGTCTAACCTATTTCCCACTTAGGTTCGAGTTAATGTCCTAACTAACTCTATTTTTATCATTTTCTTCTTAACCACAATTAATGTCTCAATTTTCCTAAAAACAAATCTATTTTCAGGTGCGAGCGGTACACCTGTTTTGAATTTAGTAAATTATCAAATTTGATTCGTCATATCTTTTAAATCTACGTGGTAGGACGTCCATGGATAAGTGTTTGTAATGTCACATCCGAGCATGATCCATGACAAATTTAGAACGTAAAAATATATATTTTTGTCATCATTTCCGAGTTGTAAGAAAGGAACCAGCTGAAAATTTTATGCAAACAAAAACAAAAACGGAAATGTCAAAGTTGGACAGAGGTGATCGAATTCCCATTGATCGATTAAAATAATACTATGCAGAGTCGTACTTATCGTTTTATAAGTTTGGGGTGAAATTAAAAAATGACCCTAATAAATTGAACGAAATAAAAAAAAAGACCCTAATAAATTAACAGTATACTTAAATTTACATATTTGTATGAAACGTAAATGACTCAATCTATAAGTGTACATATTGAACCAAATATTAAATGATCATAACATTTAATTTTCTTCTGAGAACATGGCATCTTTATAAAATCTATTCAGTTGATAAGAAATGGGCTAGTATATATATGTTATTGAATGAATCTCCCACCATAAGAAAGGGATGAGAAGGGAGCCCCTTTTCAGTACTGAATGTGTTAATAGCTACGAAATGAAGAACATGATAAATGCATCATTAATGGGCCTGCATGTTACTTAATTATTAGGTTTGTGCTGTTGTCTTGTAGGCAATTCTTTTAAAGCTTAATTGTATGATTGATTAATATTCTTTTATTTATATCTCTAAAAAAAATTTTACCATGGGATTAGGAGCCCCTCCTCGTCATGGGCCCAGCTGGCCCTTGCCCAGAGCCAGCACTGACACTATGTATAAATAAATTTAATGTTAATTTCTTTTAACTTTTTAACCATGTATCTCAAATTTACATTAAAAAAATTCGAAGAGTAAACATAACGACGAGTTTAAATGGTACTTTTAAATAGGCTATTCGAATTTATTTTAATTTTATAATTACAAACAATTTTATTTAAAATTGTTAAAAGAGTTTAAATTAGGTCAGAATAAACTAAAATTGTTAAGTCTATTAAAAGTGCTCTGCGTGTGGACTTACCATAATTACCTACTTGGCGTCATCCATGTAATCACCAAGAGGAAAACTCAAATTGGGGAAGTTCCTCCTGATGGAATAATAATGTTCCAATTCCATGTCTAGTCTACGAAGAGGGCTCTGCGTGTGGACTTACCATAATCTTCTACCTTGCGTCATCCATGTAATCACCAAAACTAAAGCTCAATTTGGAGACTTCCATAATTGACCCACCTGACCTTTCTTTACGTCGTTCTGAGTTAGTTTTATGGCAAAATGAGACTGCTCCGGACTAATTTTTGGATTACGATACACTGGCCGACGGCATCAACATATTTATAGTGAGATGAACCAATAAAAATGTAATTAATATTAATAAACAAATTTTGAACTCAGATGTTTATTTTGTTATTAATTTGTATGGTAATGTTAATTTATTAAGCCTTGTCATTAGTTAAATATACATACGTAATATGATAGCTGATATTATTGATTAAACTATACCATCATGCTTATTTGGGTGGGAGACCCACATTTTTTAAATAAATTTATAAGATTAAATTTGTCTAGCCGAAAGTTACTACTTAGACACAAGACTCCTTATTTTACGAGGATCTGAAAATGGTCATAATATACACAGTCTTCCTTTTTTATGTAAAAAAAATTATTTCTGTGACTTAAATTTTTGACTTTATAGTTACAAATGAACAACTTTACTAATTTTATGATTATAAAGTTACAAATTTAAGTAGAAATATCAGGCTCGACTCAATCGTTGGCTAGGGTGGCTCGTGGCACAATGGGCTGGGACAAGTAGACTCGTGGCTCAATGAGTTGAGACAGGTCAGCTCGTGGCCCAATGAGCCATGATAGGTTGGCCCGACCATAAGCTAACTGGCACGTGCCTAATCTAACCATATATTTTTTAAAAGAAAAATGTTAAAAATGATTGTTTTTGAAATAACAGTTGGGCTATGAGTCAGACCAGGCTCGACCCATGGCTCGATAGTGGCTTAAAAAATTTAACCATAAACTTTAAAACGACGTCATCTTTACTGTACTATACATAGTACTAATAACATTATAAAGTTCACAAGTACTAATAACATTATAATACTAAAAACGGAAATTGATAATTTTAAACTAAGTGTTACAAAATTTAAAATATATGAAATAATTAATAATTTTTTAAAGTTAGAAATATATTAATAATATATTAAGGGAATGGTTGGTTAGCACGAGGGAATGGTAATAAGAATATGAATGAATATAGTGAAGAATAAGAATGAATCTATCATTATAATTATGATAGTTGACTAAGGGAATGAATGATTACCATTATTATTGATAGTGGTTTGGTTTGTAAAAATATTGTAATTAATTAATTACAAAATAGATTATATTTTAATTAATTACAATATTTTAATTAATTAATGAATTATATATTAATTAATTATGTTACAATTAATTAATTACAATATTTTAATTAATAATTATATGTTAATTAATTAATTATAATATTTTAATTAATTATAGTTTAATTAATTTTATCGGTGGTGAGGGGAATGAATGATTACCATTCTTATTGATAGTGGTTGGTTTGTAAAAATATTGTAATTAATTAATTACAAAATAGATTATATTTTAATTAATTACAATATTTTAATTAATTAATGAATTATATATTAATTAATTATGTTACAATTAATTAATTAATTATAATATTTTAATTAATTATATTGTAATTAATTAATTACAATATTTTAATTAATAATTATATGTTAATTAATTAATTAATCACAATATTTTAATTAATTATATTTTAATTAATTTTATCATAAATTTAATTATTGAAATTAAAACTTTACTCCCATTCTTCTCATTTTTCTATATTATGAAAGGAACGGAGGATTGTTCAAAACTAAAAATGAAACTCTTAAATTTTCAATAATTGGCTTATACTAAATATCAATTTTTATTTTATATTTATACCTCTTTTTTCGTACTCTCAAACAAGCACCTCCTCAGTTATAAGGGGTCCATTAATTGAAATGACGTGTGGATAATGATATAAAATGTCCAGCGTCAGTTTTCCTTGTCATTTGGCAACAAAGTCAAAGAAGGGTTGACAAATTCTAGCCGATTGACTTTGTTTTTTATGGACAATTTATGGGCAGTTTAAATCGACTTAATATTTAATGCACAGCCAGCTTATAAGTACGTGGGTGGTGATGCCGGTATAATAGTATTCATTTAAGATTAAAAAAAGTTTAATGTACAAAACTATGAAAGGTAGTATAATATTACGATCTAATTATCTCATATTAGTAATAAAAAAGCTGATATGAAATTTATAAATTTATGAGCTCTCTTATTTTTAAACTAACTATTGGGATTAGTTCTCGCATAAGATTAGTAAAAGTTAATTTTGAATTTAATTAAAAATTACGATATTTTTATTTTATTTTCAAAATATTTAAAGGAAAAAAACATCTCCCGTCCTTTTCAGAAAACAGTGACCGATAATTGCCTACCATTCTAGAAAACTGTGGAAACAGTTGTTAAGGAGTCATATTTCCGAGTCATTAAAGTTAGGAGATTTTTTTGATGCTCCCCTATTAAATATTAATGTGGATGTGATGTTTCTCTAAATTTATCGATGATGCATTAAATTAAATTTATATTTAATTAAATTATCAACACCATTAATACTTAGGGGTGCTTATTTGAAGAGTATGGGAAAAGAGGTATGAGTATGGAATGAAAATTGATGTTTGGTATGAACCTATTATTGAAGATCTAAGATTTTCATTACTTGATTTTGGACAATCTCTCGTTCATCTCATAATATAGAGGAATGGAAAAATGAGAGTAATATTAATTAATTATACTATAATTAATTAAAATATTTTAATTAATTAATTAAAATATAATTATTCATTAATTAAAATATTGTAATTAATTAATTACAATATAATTAATTAAAATATTATTATTATTTATTTATTTACATTATATTTAATTAAAATATTATTGTTAATTAAAATATAACTAATTAAAATATAACCATTCATTAATTAAAATATTATTATTACACTATAATTAATTAAAATACTATAATTAATTATTTATTTAATGAAAATATAATTATTCATTAGTTAAAATATTGTAATTAATTAATTAATTACAATATAATTAATTAAAATAATATTGTTTAATTAATTACATTTTATTTAATTAAAATACTATTATTAATTAAAATATAACTATTCATTAATTAAAATATTAATTAATAAAATATTATTATTAATTAATTAATTGCAATATAATTAATGAAAATATGATTCATTCATTAATTAAAATATAATTTATTTTTTATTAATTAATTACAATATTTTTACAATTCACCACTATCAATGGTAATTGTAATCATTCCTTCCTCTTAACCAATCATCATAATTATAATGATAATATTTATTCTCATTATTCGTTATATTCATTCTCATTCCTATTACCATTCCCTCATGCTAACCAACCGCTCTCTTAATTAAAATTTCACTAAAATGTGAAATCTAAATTTTCATAGTTAATCTTGTATTTATCATGTTTTGAAAACTATTATTTTTGGTTTTCGAATTTAAGTTAATAATTATCGCTAATTCAGTCTAAAAATCACCTCTTGTAGAAACTAACCTGCTTTTGTATTCGGACTATTTGAATATACACATCATTATTGTTAAAGATGACAATTTTAAGTCAAGTCAAACGAAATTAATAAATTAATTTAAATTAAATAATATATAATTAAAAATAATTAATCAAAATAACTTGTTTATGATTAGTAGGTTGCGTGACTTCCTAGAAGGTGGTCAAATAGGTGAAGTAGGAGGTATAAGATCAAAAGGTCTTGTGTTTTATTCTCCCTATTTATGTTCTTTTGATTAAACTTGTCGTCAGGACTTATCTAATGTAAAATACCGGTTGACATAATTTGCAAATTATTATGTCAATTCAAAAATTTACTCAGTGCGTATCTAAAAGGTTGAGAATATGTTTTTAAAAAATTGCATGTCTTGCAAGTTCTAATTCGTATAATATAATGTCTCAATTTCAGCTCAAAGACTGGCTTCAGAAAACATATGCAACACGTCAGTGTCATGCCCCTTATGACAGTGATCAACACAGCAAGTTCTTGTTCACACTCAATTTTCCTGCGTACACACACATATAAACGACGATACTCTAGAAATTATTAAGTAAATTGAACGGGTTTAATAAAGTCAACTTTGAATGTCCTTTTCTCTTTTTTTTTTTTAATATATAAAACTCTAATATTTATTTTTCATATGAAATTCACAATTTATTCTTTTTAATGTTTTATCTCCTAGTAAAAATTTATAATTCAAATTCTTTCATTCTTTTTAATTTGAACCCGATTAAAAGTTTATAAGAAATCATTAATTGCCATGGTACGACACCATTCCTTATCTCTGACATCCCGATCTTAGAATTTAATATTATTTATCAATATTTGAAATTTTGATCCAAAATGAAACCGACAATATAAAATTTTAAGATTTAAAATATTTAACTGATATTAAATTGTCATAAAATTTATTGATAATTGACTAAAATTAAATATTTAAAATATAATTAAAAAGACTGGCCTTATTTATCAAAAATTTTGAAGACTATTAAATAAAATTATTTTATTTATAAAGTTGATTAATTTATAGAACTAACTTATTAACTAATAAATTGATCAATTTTAATAATAAGAGTTATTAAAATTAAAAAATTAAAAAAATCGAACTAGAAAGTCAATTTATTAATTTATTAAAATAATCACTGAATTACTACTTTGAGAATTTATCAAAACATGCACAAGAAAAATGATCAATATAAAATTCTCGTTATTAAAAAATAACTTTTAAATGCAAATTAACACCTCAGACATTTGCTGCTGTACAACTCTTTTGAAACTTATAAACTTTCTGACCTGTCATATGTCCTTATCACATCACTCAAAATGACGACGACTACTAATTTAAGCCATTGACCCAACGCTCGTCGTCTACGGCGTTCTAATTTTAGTGCCTTTGACAGTTTGACCACATTGCTGGTAAAATCCAGTGAACTTAGCATCTTGCGTCATTCTCATTTACTTTGAATCGTGACAAGTCACATCCTATGAGTTAGCAGACCAGACTGACGTAACAGTTCCCAAAGAATGCATGCATCAACGCTTCAAACGTAACACTCTTAAGCATTTCTAGGCTGGACCACATCGCCGTATATTCTTTTGCCCTAACTCACTGACATTTGGAACGAAGTTTTCTTGTCAATTTTCTTTTGATTGTTCGAGCTTTGAGCATTTTCTACGTTCCATGCATGGTACCAGAACTTAGGAACGAGTATGTTTATATCATTCAAACTCGTAATGCATTGTAAATTATAGTATATGGTATTTCAATCGTTTATAACTTTTTTAATTACACATTTTAAATAAGATATTGAAGATTTAGGTTGACTAAGGGCTGCTTGATTGATAAATTTAAGGAGTTAATGATAAATTTAAGGAGTTAATGAGTATGGAATAAAAAGTAAGTGATTGGTTATTGATTAATCATTGTAGATGCAATAGTTTGATATCTCACATTTGGGGGTTATTGATTATCATTGTAGATGTAATAGTTTGATATCTCACGTTTGGAGAATCCTCCGTTTAGTGGAGAAATGAAACTCATTCTTTAGTAGTGACATTTTTTAAAAATATTTTTAATACTAATTAATTAAATTAATATAGTTTTTATGCTTTAGCAGTATAAATTGTACTCTTTTCAAAGAAAAAAGGGTCGTGACTAATAACTTTTCAAAATCTTTTTGTTCTTTTGTCGTCTCTCCCTAAAAAATCTACTTGTATTAGAAATCTTTTTATTCCCTTCATCTCTCTCTCGTAAATTTCTACTTGTATCAGTGGTATCAGAGTCGACTACGACCATAGATACTCGTAGCAAAACTAATGCATAATTTCTCAACAAGGTTAACAAAATCTTAGCTCGACATAGGTCTAGCTTTAACCAAGTTAATGTCATCTTAGAACGAGTGTTAACCGAGCTACAAGTTTTATAAGTCTCGCAAAGCACACACAATATTCATCCTAAAATCAACGCATTCTTTCTTGGAGAATCTTCAAATTTTCCAAACATTAAGCAATCTAATGACCCAAATGACCATTGTCGTCATTGCTTAAGCTACACTTTCCAAAGTTTAATGGTGAGGACCCATCTGGCTGGGTTTAAAAGGTAGAACAATATTTTCAATTTATGAATGTTGCCTCTGATTAACAACTGCAACTGGCTTCCTTTCATCTAGAAGGCATGGCCTTACAATGGCACAGGTAGCTGACGAAATCCCATGGATCACTCACTTGGGATGAATTTATCAAAGCAATCCGCCTACACTTTGGACCCATATATTATAAGGATCCATCAGAAGCTTTGACTCAGCTTTAACAAACTACAACTGTAGCAGCTTATCAAGAGGCTTTTGAAAAGCTTTCTTATAGAGTTGATGGCTGGTCAGAAACCTTTCTTATTGGTTATTTTATTGCTGGACTTCGTGATGATATCCGCTTAGATGCAAAAATAAAACAGCCTCACACCTTGTTAGAAGCAATAAGTATCACCAGACTAATTGAAGAACTTTGACAGATTACCAATCAGGAGGTTCAAGAGCTTCAGGAAAAGGGCCTATGTTACTATTGTGATAAGAAGTTTGCCCCAGGCTATCGATGTAAACGTCCACAACTATTTATGATGGAGGATTCACATCAACCATGTCTCGAGGAAGAATACCTTGTTGAACTTGAACCACAAAGTGAAGAAGTAGTTTTTAAAATTTCCTTTTATGTCGTAGCAGGGACTAATCACCCTTAAACAATACATGTATTGGGGAAGGTGAAAAATAAGAACGTGATCGTTCTTATAAACGGTGGTAGTAGCTACACTTTCCAAAGTTTAATGGTGAGGACCCATCTGGCTGCGTTTAAAAGGTAGAACAATATTTTCAGTTTATGAATGTTGCCTCTGATTAACAACTGCGGCTGGCTTCCTTTCATCTAGAAGGCATTGCCTTACAATGGCATAGGTAGCTGACGAAATCCCATAGATCACTCACTTGGGATGAATTTATCAAAGCAATCCGCCTACACTTTGGACCCATATATTATAAGGATCCATCAGAAGCTTTGACTCAGCCTTAACAAACTACAACTGTAGCAGCTTATCAAGAGGCTTTTGAAAAGCTTTCTCATAGAATTGATGGCTGATCAGAAACCTTTCTTATTGGTTATTCTATTGCTGGACTTTGTGATTATATCCGCTTAGATGCAAAAATAAAACAGCCTCACACCTTGGTATAAGCAATAAGTATCACCAGACTAATTGAAGAACTTTGACAGATTACCAATCAGGAGGTTCAAGAGCTTTAGGAAAAGGGCTTATGTTACTATTGTGATAAGAAGTTTGCCCCAGGCTATCGATGTAAACGCCCACAACTATTTATGATGGAGGATTCACATCAACCATGTCCCGAGGAAGAATATCTTGTTGAACTTGAACCACAAAATGAAGAAGTAGTTCTTAAAATTTCCTTTTATGTCGTAGCAGGGACTAATCACCCTTAAACAATACATGTATTGGGGAAGGTGAAAAATAAGAACGTGATTGTTCTTATAACGGTGGTAGTACCCACGACTTCATAGATCAAGTCATATTTACCAAATGCGGATTACTAATACTTTAAAGTAAGACTCTCTGAGTTATAATCGCCAACCGGGAAAAAATAGACTGTGTTGGACAATGTCAAGGGTTCACAATTACCATTTAAGGTAAACCCATCACAATAACATTGAAGCTTTAACAAATAAAGAAGTTAATTACCTACAAGGTACTGACTTTCTCTTCCATATCCTACCCCTTATTAATAAATCCCAATCGACCTCATACTCTCCTGACATACCTCAACTCCTAACTGAATTCCAGCAACTATTTAAAAAACCCAACAGTTTTCCTCTAAAGTGACCACATGATCACCGAATTCTCTAACAAATAAAGAAGTTAATTATCTATAAGATATTGACTTTCTCTTCCAGATTCTACCCTTTATTAATAAAACCCAGTTGACCTTGTACTCTCCTGACATATCTCAACTCGTAACTGAATTTTAATAACTATTTAAAAAACCCAACAGTCTTCCTTAAAGTGACCACATGATCACTGAATTCCTTTAACCAAATTCAAAGCCTCTGAGCGTTAGACCATATCGATATTTTTACTTCCAGAAAAATGAGATAGAAAAAAAGTTAGGGAATTTTTGCAATATGGATTGATAATACCAAGTAATAGCCTGTTGTCATCACTTGTTATATTGATGCAGAAGCCAAATGGAGATTGACGATTTTGTGTTGACTATTAGGCTTTAAATGACAACATTCAAACATAATTATAGAATACTAGTAATCGATGAGCTTCACAGGGCCAAATTCTTTTTTAAATTGGATCTAAGAGCATATTATCATCAAATTTAGGTACAAGAAGAAGATACTCCTAAAAGTACTTTTTAAATACATGAATGGCATTATAAGTTTGTCGTAATATCATTTGGTCTCACCAATGTCCCTGCAACATTTCAAGTCTCATGAATGTCCTCTTTCCCCCTTATCTTTGAAAGCTTATTTTGGTCCTTTTTGATGGCACTCTTGTGTATTCACAAAATTGGGAAGACCACCTTTAACATTTGCAAACCGTCCTCAACATCTTATCAACTAACCATTTATTTGCTATAGAAACAAAGTGCAAGTTTGGTGTTTCATAAGTAGACTACTTTTGGGTCATATTATTTCTAAGGATGGAGTTGTAGTGGACACCACAAAAATACAAGCAATCCTTGGCTAACACCAACTACATTAAAGGAAGTTCGTGGGTTTCTAGGATTAGTAGGTTACTACCGAAAATTTATCTGTTATTTTGAATGGATTTCATGGGTTGAGTTCAATTATAATACATCAACTCATTCCTCCGCCAAAATGTCGCCCTTTAAGGCTATTTATGGAGTTCCACCTCCCAATTTATTAGTTTATGTTCTAGGAACTTGTCGGGTCCAAGTAGTTGGTGTTTGTCTACGAGATCGAGATACCATCCTTCGTGAGTTACGCCATAATCTTACACAAGCTCCCAATCAAATGAAATTCTAAACAAATCAAAATTGTAGATAGGTCCAGTTTGTAAAGGGTGATTATGTTTATCTTAAGCCTCGGCCATATCGATAAACTTTTGTTGCATTTCGAGCTTTAATAAAGTTTGCTCCACGTTATTTTAGTCTTTAACCAATGGGTCCAGTTGCATAAAAATTAACCCTTCCTCCCGATTCTCAAATTCAAAACACTTTTCATGTTAATTTGTTACAGAAGTTGAACCACTAATTATTTCACTTTCTAAACAACTTCCACCAGTCATAGATGATTATGTTATCCTTCCACAACCTAAAGCTACTATTGATCATTGAATTGTTTGCAAGGGAAAGTATCGTCCAAAATCTAAAATTTTGATTGAACGGAAAGGTACTCTAATAGAGAATGTTTTTTTTGTTGGGAGAATTAAAGGTGAATAACTAAATCATATCCAAATTTTATCATTGAGAACAAAGATTCTCAGGGAGGGGGGAAATGATATGGGTCATCATTTGCATTGTTAAGATTTAAGTTGACTTAATCATAGGTTGTAGCTTTGTTGTTCCATTTAACTAGTCAGTAGAATAAGTCTTTAGCTAACTTGGATGAGAAAGAATTAGTTGTTAATTACGTTGGTAGTTAGTAGTTACATTGGATGAGATATTCCTTGTTCCTGTTTCTTAGTTTTTAACTGTTATGTTATAGTAATATAGATTGTTCCCTTTTCTGATGGTAAGGGTTGTGATCAACAACTCTTCAAAATTTTCTTGTTTTCGCCTCTCTCCCTCAAAATTCTACTTGTATCAGTTATTTAATAAAATTCACGACCTATCTTTTCAATACTTAAAACCGTCCTTTGAATACGTTGTACGTGGGGTAATTTGTTCTGTGTCTGACTTTTTGATAAAGACTTGCTAAAGCACGCACCCACATCATGTAGCAAACGTCGGGTGGGGTGGCGTGTTGGGTGTGACGTGATTGTCTAAAATCGTGATGGCGTCATACAAAAGCATAAAGTATAACGTCAGGGTGGTTCTTTGATTTTCTCGGATAATCCGAGTTAGTGGAGCAAAGGTTCGGTGAACCGGTGGAGTGGACTGCCCATTCGATAAGAAAAGGTGAAGGAAAGTCGAGACCCTGAAGGCCAGGTGGGACTACATCGAAGTCTACAACAAGGATTACTCAATGTATACATGACAAAAGAATTCGTGAGTTACCTTTTCATTTTAGGAAAATAGAAAAAAAAATAATTTGTTTAAATATTGAGTCTGTGCTTATAAACATCTATTGTTAATTTATACTCATATATATACAACTGATGTTTATAAGTTGTGTTATCGTGTTTCAGGCTATGAATTTTATTTTATTATTTATTTGTATATAAAAATAGTTCACGCTCATCTTCAAAAAAATTTCTTTCACAACAATATACTATCTTATTTTTAGAAAGTATGCCTTAATTATTTAATATTTTTGTTACTGAATTTACTTAGATATTTAAAAATATAAAAGAAAGATTGCGTACAAATAATGACCCTCTCTCGATGCCTGCAAAACATAAAATTCTGTACATTGGAGTTTTTATTGTTGTTGACCTTGTAATTATTATTTTTTGTCGTGAGGCATAGACTTTAAGTTCAAACACAACCTCCTAAACGGACCACATTGCATTTGATACTATGTTTTAAAAGTATATTTATCATTAATAAATCATGCAGTTTAAAATGTAGATACTTTGAAATAATTTAGTGATTGATAAGCTAAATTAAGAAAGACAAGCTCTTTTCAAAACAAAACCAGAATTTGGGGCAAGAATATGGTCGGGTTCATAAGGAAACAAAATTGAAGAAGTAGGTTTCTCTAAATGTTGATCTTTCGTTTTTTTTTTTTCGGAGAGAACTAGAGAGAATACATACATCTTCTTGTTGATTCTCTATCAAATTGCCTTTCCACATTTCAAATGCCTATGAAATTAGCAAGCCAGTTGCATGGTCACCAAAATAGAAGTTGGATACAAAAATGGCCCTAAAACTTGTTCTGAAATCTTATCAATAAGTCCCAAGCGTGTAATGAAATATCTATTACATTACATATGACTTGGAAAGTAGAACTTCGAAATTATAAAAGTTAAGAAGTACCAAGTAAACAGGGAATTGAAGATGTAAGCAATTTGTGATGGTTGGCATGTGACAAGGAAGCGTTTGACAGCTAATGTAAAACAATAAATTTGACAACTCATAATGTTAAAAAAATCCTAAACTTTTTTTAAAAGTGAAGGCAACAAAGCCAGGTAATTATGGAAAGTTGAGTTGCTGCAAGATATTGAACGTTTAGTTGATCTTTATTGTAAAAATTAGTATAGTGGACTTCGTATTGATTAATTGGGTAAGATGGATTTCAAAAATGGTGCATCCCCATTAATAAAACTTGTGATAGATATGACATTTTGCTGTAATGTTTATGGAATGGTGATCCACTGACAAAAAAAGGGAAATACACATTAAGGAATCAGTATGTATATATGCTAAAAAATAGAGAGATAAAGAGAAGGAAAACAACAAAGGAAGATCATACACATCTAGGAAGATCATACACATTAATATCTGGATTGTGCTTTATTTTCAAAATTCAAAACAAGTACACTATAAGTTAAAGCACTAACTAATTCATTGCTCTCATAAAAGTTGGTTAAGTCCTATATCATGTTTTAGGAAATCCATGTGGTAGAAACTTCTTTAAAAAATCTACAACATGTTGATAACTAAATAGAATAGATTAGTCATCCCAGTTTAGAAAATAGGAATCTATAACCAAGATTACATCATCTATATGAGCATGAATTGTTGGGCCCGGGTCCCGGATCCCTATCCCCGAGGCGGCCCCTCGGGCTGCGCCAGCGACGAACTCCCAAACCTATCAGACCCGATCTCAACATCCATGCATAATTTGATTCACACAGACATTACACACATTCTACACATGCATTCCATCTATGAATTAAAAACCCCATAAATCAAGGGGCTTCATGCCATAACAACCCAAAGGAATTTATACAAGTATTCTCAAAAGAGCATAATACAAAATAAAGTGCAAATCCAAAATACATGAATATGCTCCATGATAATATGCTTGGCGGGCTAACCAAAATACTAACTTAATACAAAGCTCCTAATTAGCTTGTAGTTTCCGATGTCTTGCAAGATCAACGATCATCTGGTTCTGCACCTGAGGAGGGGAGATAATGGGGTGAGCTGCGAAGCTCAGTGGCATATACATTTATAGCCATTGGCAACGAGCCACACATTCAAGCATACACATATATATATACACAAGCATATGGCAAGTCATCAATCTATCAATTTACAATCCTCACAAGAACATGTCATATGATTTCACAATATAACAATTCATCATGCATCATGCCCAATAAAGCAATAATGAATGCACACAAATGGCTCGAGAGTTTCGTAAAACGATCCTGATAAACCGAAGTTTATACCGTAAACAAAATGAGTCTGATTTTTCAAGGATCTCGTGGCCACAAGCAGGCAACCGGGAGAAGGCTATACGTCAACGTGCACGTGACTCCATCCGTTACTCTCTCACCCAAACAAAGCACATAACCATTCGTTTCATGCTCAAAGCATTTTATCAAAGCTTTCATACTTTTCGTTCTTTTCATTCTTGCAAAATGCCATTAGGCCTATCAAGGCCATACATATTCATGATCACAATGCATTTTTAATATTTCTTATAAGTCAACACAAGCAAGCAAGCATACACATACTGCCCATACACACAATAATCATAAATATATTACCCACCTAATATCGCTCGAGAATCCAACTCACTGTTGTTCTTACTCTTGCGATTGAATCAGGTCGGCTTGGTTTCCTATAATAAACCAAATTTTCATTCAATTAATATTCAAAAGAAATATTCCATAAAGCTTGAAAATCAAAAGTAAAGCACTAAAAGTCTACATACGACTTCCATCAAAATTTCCGAACCCTTAGAGGCTAATTCCGAACTTCCCTTCTTCATACAACTTGTAGCCCTTCATCTCTAGTTCACAACAAGTCCAAAATCACCCCATTTGGACATCTACACCAAAAGATATGCCCAAAATAACAAAGTTTCTCTTTGCTGAAAACAGGGGCTCGCCGCGGCGTGCACGCATGCATGCGCCGTGGCGTACACCTCTCTTAAACGCACGCCGCGATGCGCACAACATGTGCTCCGCGGCGTGCACACTTTTACAGGCTGCGATGTGCACATCCGGTGGCGTGCACAACTTCGCATGCCGCGACGTGCGGGTCTGGGAACTCCTCCCGAACCCGATTTTCCTGCTTTTTCCAACTTTAATCCTTCCCCAAACACAAATGAAACACACTTAAACCTCGATTCAAGTCTCAAACTATATTTCTAACTCAATCAACCCTAAAATCAGTCACAAATTCCTCAACCTAAGGATTTCACTTAGGTTTTTCCGAAAAACCCTAAACCACCAATTCTAACTCATGCAAATCGATTCTAGACTTTAATCCAACCAAAATAAGAAGAAATGAAGTTAAACTTACCAAGACTTGCTTCAATTCTGTCGAAAACTCCAAGGATCGAAAACCCTATTTCTCTTCTTTTCTTTTTCTCCCACGACACTCTCCTTCCCTTTCTTCTTCTTTTTCTTTCTTTCTTTTCTTTCTCTTCTAATTCTTTCTTAACTCTAAAGGGTATACAAAGACCAACTTACCCCTCCTAGACATGCCTTAAGCTCTCTCACCTAAGTGATCTTCCTAAAATGTCCTCACACATTCTTACCATTAAATTCCTATTTAAACCACATCAAACTCAAATAAATCTCAATTATCCACTAACTCTCTCAATTTCATCAAGCTAAGGCATAATCACATAATTAACACAATTCAGGCTTACTGACATCATAAAGAAAAAAATTCGGGGTCCAACATTTCTCTCCCTCTTAAAAGAAATTTCTTCCTCGAAATTATTACCTGAATCATTGAAGAGATACGGATACTTCTCCTTCATGGCTTCCAATGGCTCCCATGTAGCCTCCTCTACCGAATGATTCCTCCACAGGACTTTGACTAGCTGAACCGTCTTGTTCCTGAGGACTTTTTCCTTAGTATCTAAAATCTCCACTGGAAGCTCTTCATAACTCAGATCATCCCGCAACTGAACCTCACTAGTCTGAATAATATGAGAAGGATCCGATCTATACCTCCTCAACATAGAGACATGGAAGACATCATGAATCTGAGACAATTCCGGAGGTAATTCCAATCTGTAGGCGAGTGGTCCAATCCTCTTAAGAATCTCATAAGGACCCACATACCTCGGACTCAACTTATCCTTCTTGCCAAACCTCATTACTCCTTTCCAAGGAGATGTCATAAGGAACAACTTCTCACCGACTTCAAACTCCATCTCCTTTCGATATGCATCAATGTAGCTCTTCATCCTATCATGTGCTGCCTTAAGCCGCTGCTTAACCAAATTGACTTTCTCAACTGTCGTCTGAATCAATTCTGGTCCTACCAGTTTCCTCTCTCCTTCTTCATCCCAACAGATCGAAGTTCTACACCTCCGCCCATACAAAGCCTCATATGGAGCCATCTGAATACTCAAATGGTACGAATTGTTATAAGCAAATTCGACCAATGGTAAATGCTCATCCCAAGCTCCTCGAAAATCTATCACACAAGTCCTAAGCATTCCCTCAAGTGTCCGAATGGTCCTCTCAGATTGGCCATCCGTCTGAGGGTGAAAAGCCGTACTAAAATTCAGCTTAGTACCCAAAGCTTCCTGCAAACTACCCCAAAATCTCGAAGTAAACCTAGGGTCTCTATCAGACACAATCGAATCCGAAATCCCATGCAATCTTACTATCTCATCAATGTACTTCTTTGCTAATACATGCAAAGAATCAGTCTGCTTAATCGCCAGAAAATGAGTTGACTTCGTCAACCGATCCACAATAACCCAAATGACATCATGCTTCTTACTAGTCCTAGGCAATTCCATCAGAAAATCCATGGTCACCCTCTGCCATTTTCATTTCGGAATAGGCAACGGCCTCAACTTGCCTGAAGGTGTCTGGTGTTCAGCTTTGACTTGCTGACACACTAGACACTTACTGACATACTCTGCTATATCCCTCTTCATGCCTTTCCACCAAAAATGCTCTCTCAAATCCCTGTACATCCTGGTACTACCTGGATGCATGGCATAAGACGCATTGTGTCCCTCATCCATAATCTCATCCTTAACCTCCTGCACATCTGGGATACATAGCCTGTTCTCCACTATCATAAGTCCATCATCCCTCACTACTACTTCAGAAATCTTTCCATTCTGAATTTCATCCCTGAGTCTGCTCAACTCTGCATCTTGAACCTGCAACTCTCTAACTTTCTCCCTGAGTATCGGTCTCACTCGGAAGTTAGCTAGAAGACAATTCGACTCCTCCTGCTTCAAGCTTATCTTAAGCTTGGCCATCTTTTCCAATAAAGGAAGATAAACCGTCCGAGCATGAGCAATCGAAGACTTCCTACTCAAAGCATCCACCACTACATTGGCCTTGCCTGGATGATACTCAATCAACAAATCATAATCCTTAAGCAACTCGATCTACCTTCTCTGCCTCAAATTCAGTTCCTTCTGGCTCAACAAGTACTTAAGACTCTTGTGATCGGTAAAGATCCTCGTATGAACTCCATACAAATAATGCCTCCAAATCTTCAAAACAAAGATCACAGCTGTCAACTCCAAATCATGCGTCGGATAGTTCAACTCATAAGGCTTCAACTGCCTCGAAGCATAAGCAATCACCCGGTCTCCCTGCATCAAAACACAACCAAGACCCTTCCTCGAACCATCACTATACACGGTATAACCCTCATCACCCGATGGCAAAATCAGAATCGGAGCACTTGTCAATCTATGCTTGAGCTCCTCAAAGCTCTTATGGCATTCCTCACTCCATATAAACTTCTGATTCTTCCTCAACAACTTCGTCATCGGAGCGGCTATCATGGAGAATCCCTCCACAAACCTCCTGTAATAACCTGCCAAACCCAGAAAACTCCTCACCTCTTCTACACTCTTCGGTGCTTCCCAATTCATCACAGCTTCTATCTTCTTTGGATCCACATGCACTCCTTGCTCTGAGATTACATGTCCAAGAAATGCAACTTTCCTCAGCCAAAATTCGCATATACCTAATTTGGCATACAACTCGTTCCTCCTCAAAGTCTCCAAAGCAATCCTCAAATTCTCTTCATGTTGTTCATCACTCTTGGAATAAACCAATATATCATCAATAAAGACAATGATAAATTGGTCCAAGAATGGCTTAAAGACCCGATTCATCAAATCCATAAATGCTACAGGAGCATTTGTCAATCCAAAAGGCATGACTAAGAACTCAAAATGCCCATACCGCATCCTGAAAGCAGACTTTGGCACATCCGACTCCTTTATCCTCAACTGATGATAACCCGATCTCAAGTCTATCTTGGAGAAGACTTTCGCCCCTTGCAACTGATCAAACAGATTATCTATGCGAGGAAGCGGATATCGGTTCTTCATCGTGATCTGATTCAGCTTCCGATAGTCTACACACATCCTTAACGATCCATCTTTCTTCTTCACAAAAAGAACCGGAGCTCCCTAAGGTGAAGAGCTCGGCCGAATATACCCCTTGTCCAACAACTCCTCTAACTGCTCCTTAAGCTCTTTCAATTCCGCCGGAGCCATCCGGTAAGGCAGAATTGAAATCAGCGCCGTACCTGAAAAGAGCTCAATGGGAAACTCAATTTCCTTAGCTAGCGATAGTCTTGGTAATTCCTCGGGAAAAATATCTGAGAATTCCCTGACTACTGAAATATCCTCAAGCTTCCCTCTATCTGCTCTTGAGTCTACCACATAGGCCAAAAATATCTCACATCCCTTCCTCATCATTTTCTCTGCCGTCAAAGCTGAAACAATTCTAGGCGGACTTGCTTTTCTATCCCCTGAAAACATCACTCTCCTGCCGTCATCCAATTCAAATTCCACCGTCTTCTGCTTACAATCCAAACGGGCATTATACCTCTGTAAGGTATCCATCCCCAAAATCACATCTAATTCTCCCATCTTCAGTGGCATTAAATCCACCACTAGAAATTCTCTACCAATACATATCTCACACTCTCTATACACTTGACTGATAATAATATACTGGCCAATTGGAGTACTCACCATCAGCGGAGTATCCAAAGGGCTCAAATTTCTATCATACACAGGTCTACTCGAAGAAACAAACGAATGAGTAGATCCCGGATCAATCAAAATAAGCACATCATCAGAAAATAACTTAACCGTAGCAGTCACAACATCTGGAGCGGTCTCTGTATCCTCCCGAGTCATCGCAAACACCCTAGCTGGTGTCGGCCCCCTGGGTCTCCCTGGAATGCTCAATCTCTTAGTCGCATCAGAACTGCCCACTTCTGTTGCAGTCCTCTGTCCCCCGGTCTCTGCTCTCCTATAAGCTTGCATCTAGCTTCTCTCCTGTCGCGGAGACTGAGGACACTCTCTAGCAAAGTGCCCCTTCTCCTCACAGTTAAAGCAAGCTCCTGTCACTCTGTAGCACTCTCCTCTATGGGATCTTCCGCAATGCTCACACTTTGGAATGAATGGCCTATCTCTATCTCCCCTTCTATTGTCGCTCGCCGTTGAGGCTTAGTGAGAAACAGTAGAAGTCCTCACCGGTCGAGATCGGCTCGCACCACTGCTCCTCTCCTCATACTGAACAGGGAAGCTCCTAGCACTCCTGTCAGGCATAAAAGTACTAGTACTACCTCCCTTCTTGAACTTCTCTATTCCTTTTCTCTTTCTGTTTACTGCACTCTTGATATTCTCTATATTCTCAACTCTTAAAGCTGCCTCAACCAACTACTGAAAATCACAAAAATTCTGCACTATCACTTTCTCTCTGATGGCCAAATGCAGTCCCGACTCAAACCGACGGCATCGAGCAGCCTCACTCAGCATCAAATCTGAAGCATACCTCACTAACTGAGTGAACCGACGCTCATACTCACTAACCGTCATCTCCCTCTGAGTAAGACTGAGGAACTCCCTCTGCTTCTGCTGAATGTATAAATAAGACAGATATTTCTTCCTGAAAACAGCAAGGAAGTCCTGCCATGCCAACCCTACTGGCCTCATCTGACTCCCTGGCACAGTCTCCTACCAATGCAGAGCATCTCCCTGAAACAGACTTGCAACATAGACAACTCTCTCCTCATCCTCACACTCCATCTGATCTAGCACCCTCTCGATCTTTCTCAACTAGGTCTCAGCTTCTTCTGGATCAGTGGTCCCGTAGAAGTCCACTGCTCCATACTTCCTCAATCTGTCAAACCGTCTGCCCTTCTTGGCTGGGGCTGAAGCAGAAGGCTGCAGCATCTGACCCATAGCCTAAACAAACGCCTGAAACAACCTCGAATCCAGAGGAGGCACTTGCTCTTGTGAAATCAGAGACTCCTGAGTCTGCGATGGCATGGGCTCACTGCCTAGCCCTACAGAAGCCTCAGCATTTCCTTGGGCTACTGACTCATCAGTCCTCTCCTCTCCAGTCGGAAAGTCAGGTGCAACCGATCCTTGCATAACTCCTCGTGTCCTTTTACGAGGTGGCATCATACTCCTTCAAAGGTAAACACTAAGGATTAGCTATATGACAATCTGAATGCCTACATGTATGCATGATATGCATGTCACTTAATGAAATCAATCAATGCAACAATTAAGCATATATCACACAGTTCATCCTATATGCATTCTAAGCCGAGGACATTAAACCTAGGCGCTCTGATACCAAACATGTTGGGCCCGAGTTTCGGATCCCTATCCCAGAGGCGGCCCCTCGGGCTGCGCCAGCGATGAGCTCCCAAACCTATCGGACCCGATCTTAACATCCATGCATAATTTGATTCACACAGACATTACACACATTCTACACATGCATTCCATCTATGAATTAAAAAACCCCATAAACCAAGGGGCTTCATGCCATAACAACCCAAAGGAATTTATACAAGTATTCTCAAAAGAGCATAATATAAAATAAAGTGTAAATCCAAAATACATGAATATGCTCCATGATAATATGCTTGGCGGGCTAACCAAAATACTAACTTAATACAAAGCTCCTAATTAGCTTGCAGTTTTCGATGCCTTGCAAGATCAGCGATCGTCTGGTTTTGCACCTGAGGAGGGGAAATAATGGGGTGAGTTGCGAAGCTCAGTGGCATATACATTTATAGCCATTGGCAACGAGCCACACATTCAAGCATACACATATATATATACACAAGCATATAGCAAGTCATCAATCTATCAATTTACAATCCTCACAAGAAAATGTCATATGATTTCACAATATAACAATTCATGATGCATCATGCTCAACAAAGCAATAATGAATGCACACAAATGGCTCGAGAGTTTCGTAAAACGATCCGGATAAATCGAAGTTTATACCGTAAACAAAACAAGTCCGATTTCTCAAGGATCTCGTAGCCACAAGCGGGCAGCCTGAAGAAGGCTATACGTCAACGTGCACGTGACTCCATCCGTTACTCTCTCACCCAAACAAAGCACATAACCATTCGTTTCATGCTCAAAGCATTTTATCAAAGCTTTCATACTTTTCGTTCTTTTCATTCTTGCAAAATGCCATTAGGCCTATCAAGGCCATACATATTCATGATCACAATGCATTTTCAATATTTCTTATAAGTCAAACCAAGCAAGCAAGCATACACATACTGCCCATACACACAATAACCATAAATATATTATCCACCTAATATCGCTCGAGAATCCAACTCACTGTTGTTCTTCCTCTTGCGATTGAATCAGGTCGGCTTGGTTTCCTATAATAAACCAAGTTCCCATTCAATTAATATTCAAAAGAAATATTCCATAAAGCTTGAAAATCAAAAGTAAAGCACTAAAAGCCTACATACGACTTCCATCAAAATTTCCGAACCCTTAGAGGCTAATTCCGAACTTCCCTTCTTCATACAACTTGTAGCCCTTTATCTCTAGTTCACAACGAGTCGAAAATCACCCCATTTGGACATTTACACCAAAAGATATGCCCAAAATACCAAAGTTCCTCTTTGCTAGAAACAGGGGCTCGCCGCAGCGAACGGACACGAGCGCGCCGCAGCGTACACCTCTCTTAAACACACGCCGCGACATGCACAACATGTGGGCCGCGGCATGCACACTTTTGCAGGCCGCGACGTGCACATCTGGTGCACGCGACGTGCACAACTTCGCACGAGCACGTCGCGACGTGCGGGTCTGGGAACTCCTCCCGAACCCGATTTTCCTGCTTTTTCTAACTTTAATCCTTCCCCAAACACAAATGCAACACACTTAAATCTCGATTGAAGTCTCAAACTATATTTTTAACTCAATCAAACCCTAAAATCAGTCACAAACTCCTCAACCCAAGGATTTCACTTAGGTTTTTCCGAAAAACCCTAAACCATCGATTCTAACTCATGCAAATCGATTCTAGACTTTAATCCAACCAAAACAAGAAGAAATGAAGTTAAACTTACCAAGACTTGCTTCAATTCTGTCGAAAACTCCAAGGATCAAAAACCATATTTCTCTTCTCTTCTTTTTCTCCCACGACACTCTCCTTCCCTTTCTTCTTCTTTTTCTTTCTTTCTTTTCTTTCTCTTCTAATTCTTTCTTAAGTCTAAAGGGGTATACAAAGACCAACTTACCCCTCCTAGACATGCCTTAAGCTCTCCCACCTAAGTGGTCTTCCTAAAATGCCCTCACACATTCTTATCCTTAAATTCCTATTTAAACCACATCAAACTCAAATAAATCTCAATTATCCACTAACACTCTCAATTTCATCAAACTAAGGCATAATCACATAATTAACACAATTCAGGCTTACTGGCATCATAAAGAAAAAAATTCGGGTTCCAACATGAATACTCGAACTTTCTGAAAACAAGCGTAAGGAACAAAATTCAACATACTCCTAAGCCTATGTATTTGGCTTTCCCTTACTATACAAGAACGAGTTACATAACATTTTTCTTTTATTGACAAGCTTATAGTTCCATTTATATGTAACAGTACTTGAGGAGGTACAGTCATAGATGCTCGCATAAAGGATGAGAAGAGAGACCTCGGATAATCTCAAGCTCGTACCTGACAGAGGACAAGTTCGAACGGCTTAGCTAGAACCATTATTATTTTCTTTCCCATTTTTACAAGACGAAGTATATTGCCAATTGATCAAACAAAAGAATAATAGAGAATTCTTACATCAATTACACATTAAAACTCAAAGCAAAGAGAAACGTATAAGCAAACAAGTACAAAGTCAGACACTTCATTAATGAGACACAAACATAATTGAGTTCTGTTTCTAAGTCACAAAGTTGCTTGCCAGATCATTCCTTTCAAATCAAAATCACTTCTAAATTGCAAAAACATGGCCTTTTCCTGTTTCCACGAGTATAATAAAGAATTCATCGAAGACTAAAATTCGCTAACTTGCTAGTTGGTTTCAGTAATCATTTTCTTAGGACGGGAATTTATGTTTCGGCAACTTCAAACAAAATGCTAAAGGAGAGAGTTTGAAGGCGAAAGGAAAGAGATTTTGTTGGGGAAAGAGATTTTGTCGAGGACTGTACTGGCGGATTGAGGGATGCGGTTTAACAAAGCGCTAACCACCCGGACACTTTGTGAAGGCCACTATTTGCTACTGTCGATGATCAATATCATTACAAAAATCACATAGGCCTAAGAGAAACAACAACCCAGAAGGGGATTAAAATAAAACAAAAAAGAATGATTGTTGGGCCCGGGTCCCGGATCCCCATTTCCGAGGAGACCCCTTCGGTCACACCAGTGACGGGCGCCCCAAAACGTCGGACCCGATCCCAACATCCATACAGAATTCTATTTACACATGCATTTCCATAACATTCACAACTATGAATTAAACACCCCATAAACAAAGGGGCTTCATACCATTACAATCCAAAGGAAATTCAACAAATATTTTCACATAGCATAATATAAAATAAAGTGTCAATCCAAAATACATTGATATGCTTGGCGGGCTAACCAAAATACTAATTTAATACAAGGCTCCTAACTAGCTTGAAGTTTCTGATGCCTTGCAAGATCAGCGATCGCCTCTTTCTGCACCTGAGGAGGGGAGAGTAATGGGGTGAGCTGCGAAGCTCAGTGGCATATACATTTATAGCCATTGGCAACGAGCCACACAATCAAGCATATATATTTATACAAGCATATAACAAATTATCAATCTATCTCTTTACAATCGTCGCATCACAATTTATGTCATATGATTACACAATATAACAATTTAACATGTGTCATGCTCAACAAATCAATCGTGTATGCACAAACAATTGGCTCGAGAGTTCTATAAAACGATCCGGATAAACCGAAGTTTATTTCGTAAACTATCCAAGTCCGATTTCTCAAGGATCTCGTTGCCTCAAGCGGGCAGCCGGGAAAAGGCTATATGTCGACGTACACGTGATTCCATCCGTTACTCTCTCACCCAAACAAACACATAACTATTCGTTTCATGCTCAAAGCATTTATCAAAGCTTTCAAAAATTTCATTCTTTTCATTCTCGCAAAATGCCATAAGGCCTATCAAGGCCATACAAAATCATCATGCATTTCTAACATTTCTTATAAGTTAATACAATTAATGTCACACAATGCAAGCAAGCATACACAAGGCAATTTGCCCATACACACAATAACCATAAATATATTACCCACCTAATTTCGCTTGAGTATCTGACTCACTGGTGTCCTTTCTCTTGTGATGGAATCGAGTCAGCTTGGTTTCCTAAAACAAACCAAGTTTCCATTCAATCAATATCCACAGAAAAATATTCAAAGCTTGCAAATCCAAAATAAAGCACTAAAAGTCTACATTCGACTTCCTCCTAAAATTCTGAACCCGACGAGGCAAATTCCAAACTTCCCTTCTTCATACAACTTGTAGCCCTTGATCTCTAGTTCATAACGAGTCAAAAAATCACCTCAATTGGACATCTACACCAAAATATATACCCAAAAATACCAAAAATCATCTTTCGGAAGGACTGGGGGCTCGCCGCGGTAAAGGTACGTTTGCCGTGGCGAACGACCCAGCTCGCCGCGACGTGCACCAAAGTGTGCGTCGCGGCGTGCTCATCTCACGCATGCCGCGGCGTGCACCTGGTGCACGCGGTGTGTCTCCTTTTCTCCGCACGCCGCGGCGTGCTCATGAGCACGACGCGACGTGTGGGTCCTGGAGACGACTCTGAACCCCAAATTTTCTGCATTTCCTGACTTCAATCCTTCCCTTAACCAAATGCAACACATCTAAACTTGAGATCATGACTTATGCTACATTTCTAACTCAGCAGCAACTCAAAATCAATCACAAACGCATCAACCCAAGAAATCTAACCATTTTTGCCCTAAAAACCCTAAATCACCGATTCTCACTCATTCCACATCCTTTAAGATTAATCTAACCTTAACAAGATTAACACAAGCAGAACTTACTCGGAAATTGCTTCAAACTGTCAGAAATCACTCAGATCACAAACCCTATTTCTCTTCTCTTCTTCCTCCACTGACGGCACTTCTCCTTCGGTACTTCTCCTTCGGCACTTCTCCTTCTTTTCTCTTCTCTTTTCCTTTCTTTCTTCTCTTTTCTTTCTCTAACTCTTGACTTAAGAAAAGGCCAAAACACCCCTCCTAGACATGCCTTAGCTCTCCCACCTAAGTGGTCTCCTCATTTTACCCCCAAACATATTTACCTTATAATTCCCAAAATGCCCTCATATAATTTCATCTTATAATTCTAATTTACACCACATTAAACGCAAATAACCCGCAATTATCCCCCAATCCTCTCAATTTAATCAAACTAAGGCATAAACACATAATTAACACAATTCATGCTTAATGACATCATAAAAAAAAATCGGGGTCCAACAATGATCAAAGACGTGGACTTTAAGAATAAGAAGTTACCTGGGACAAAGACCAAAGTGATGTAGAAAAATAATTATTGACTTTTCAAAAGTCGAACCACACTGAGTCTTTTTCTTCCGTGGACTTTCTTGCTGTTTCTTTTCTTTTTTTTTGTATATAAAGGGAAATGAAATAACAAACTTACAAATCGAGCAGCGGGAACCGAGTCCCCTTATACATCCTCTGGAAGTTACATTGGAGCAGAAACAGCTCCGTTAAGTCCGATGCTAGTCAAAGACAGGTCAGCTTTTCAATGACTAAGACTGAAGGACGGTGGACCGCAGAATTTAAATTGATTTTGAACGTTAATTATTTCACAGCTACTAAGTCGAAGATCTCATGGTTGGTCCTGGGTAATCCACTGAGTGCTACTTGAAGTGTAACAGATGGTCTGGTCTGAATTTTGTAGCCATTGATTTTAGGTGGAATCCATTTACTAGCATTTTGGGCGGTCATGTTGCATGTTTTCAAATTTTTTCTTTATATTACAGGGAAGAGATAATTGTTAAAAAAGGAAGAAAAAAATATAAGTAATTTAAATAATTTCCAAATTTTTCAAAAATTTATTTTAACTTCCGTTTTAAACAAAATCTAAACATGCATGTTATAAATATCACACATGATTAATTAAATATTACTAATATGACATATAAGTTAAATTTTAAATATGACTTAACTAATTAAATTATATTAAAGTGTTAATTTAAAATAATTAAAATAAACTATTAGCTTTAGTTAAGTTTAATCATTTTAAATTAATATCAACGACAATTGATTATCCCACACAACATGTGTTTTATCATTATTCTAATAAAATCTTAAGAAAACTATTTTTCAAAAAGTTAAAACAAAAATAAAAAAAAACAATTTATAAATGAATTATCAAATTTTGATTCAAAATAACACGAATCTTATTTCAATTAAATAACTCTTAATGTATTTCATACATTTTAATATTTTAATTAAAATATTAATTAACTCTTAATGGTTTTTGTTATTCTTGTGTGCCATTTGACCTAGGGTTGCCCGGATAGTTGCACAACCACTTACTTATGATTACTCTAGTATATTTTAATCCTAAACATTAAACAATATTTTTATTGAAAATTTAATTAGCTATACTCTTATATTTTTACATAATCATTTCAAATTTAGGAAAGAAATTTAGATTTGTATACATATGTTTAAATAAATATTTTGCCATTTACAATTAGTAGGCAATGAAAAGTTTGATTTGAAGTGTAATTAGGTCTATTTATTTAATTGTAATTATTTATTTTTAATATTAGCGGTATGGTTCAGTTGAATTAATCACATAACTTTTGTTTAAAGAAGGCAGAGATATATTAGCTATCCAAACTGAGAATAGGCAATACAAAAGGTGGATAATGACAACTCCACTCGCCTACGTTTGTCGTTGTTCGGGAAGCCTGGGCTAAGCCACGGGCGACCTGATTAGCAGAACGTCTAACATGATTAAAGACAACGTCACAGTCAAGTTGAGAAACAATAACACGAGAATGAGAGATTAAATCCCCAGAAGCAGTAGCATCGACGAAGTGACGAGCTAGGAGGGCATGAACAACAAGGAGGCAGTCGCTCTCCACAATGACGCGAGACCAACCAGTACACGCAATCCAGCTGAGGGCCTCCTTGATGGCTAAAGCTTCAGCAATCTTGGGGCGAAAAGCGCCCTCCAGTCGTCCTATCCAGACACGCAACACGAAATCCGAAGAGTCTCGAGCGATACATCCATAGCCAGTGCAAGAACCGTCCACAATAGTAGCAGCGTCAACGTTGAGTTTCACCCAAGCGAGAGCGGATGGCTGCCAGATAGTTGCGCCCTCCGCAGGACGAGGAGGCGTATCCTCCACCTGGGCCCTTAACCAATCATGGTAGGAACGTAAGGCGCGAGTCCAAACCGATAAAGGAGCAGTAACTCTATGGTTCCAAATTAGGTTGTTGCGCGCAGTCCACACCTGCCAACATAAACTCAACGTAAGAGCCAAGTCATTGGCCCTAAACAAGCGGAAAACCCACCCCAACCACTCCTGAAAGCTGGTCACCATAGGCGAAAACCAGCCCATATAAGACACTGCCATACCTGTCTGGTGAAGGAACAAGTGACCAGTAAATGCAACAGGCTCTCCGACGCCTGAAGGAAAAACGGGCACCAAAGGGGGTCATCGACCTTCTTTAAGAGCAAGGTGCCACGTAGCGGGAGGATATTTTGCGAGGCTCGTCAAATAAAATTACTCACTGGCGAGGGAACGTGGAATTTCCACAGCTGCCTCTAGATCGGCACCATCCCGGCAGGCGGGGCCTCGATGCGGAGGGAGGTAAGAGCCTTGTAGGCCGACTTAACTGAGAAGAAACCATTGTCCTCATACAACCAAAATAGATCATCCTCAGCAGCACGCGAAAGAGGGAGGCCCAGTATTAATCCACGATCACGTTCGTTAAATACGGCAGTGATCAGCCCAACGTTCCACCGCCCATGAAGCATCAAATCTTGAACCAGGAGGACATCAGAACAGGCATCAAAAGGGGTGGAGACAAAAGGGTTGGTGACATCCTTTAACCAAGGATTGGTCCATATATGCACTCAATCCCCCCTACCGATTTTCCAGCACAGGCCGCGACGAAGAAGAGGTTGGCTTGCCCGAATGCTTCGCCAAAGGTAACTTGGGTTCGCACCAAGAGGTGCATCCAAAAAGGAGCAATGGGCAAAGTAACGAGCTTTGAGCAATCGTGCAACTAACTACTCAGGTTCCGTGAGAAGTTGCCAGCCCAACTTGCCCAAAAGAGCAAGATTAAACTCTCGAAGGCGTTTAAAGGCGAGGCCTCCATCCTCCCTTGAGCGACATAAGCGATCCCAGGACATCCAATGTATACTTTTCCGATTGGTTGCAGTACCCCACCAAAATCGACACATGAGCCGCTCAAAGTCCTCACACAGCGACTTGGGGAAGAGGAAAAGCATCATAACATAATTCGGGATAGCTTGAAGAACAGTCCGTAATAAGATTTGCTTGCCCAGTTTAGAGAGTCGCTGAACAGGCCAAGTGTTGAGTTTTTTCCAGACCCGGTCCTTAACGAACCCGAAAACCTCCCTCTTGTTACGACCAATAGCCATGGGAAGGCCAAGGTAACTGCCAAGATCGTCATATTCCTGAAGCAGCAAAAGAGAACAAATGACCAATTTGGTCGCCAAGTCAGTGTTGGGACTGAAAGAAATCAAGGATTTACTAAAGTTAACGGATTGTCCCGAAGCTTGCTCATAGTCCTGTAGTAAGGTCTGGATAGCCTGGGCTTCATGAATCTGAGCTCTGAAGAATAGGACACTGTCGTCGGCAAAGAGCAGATGGGAGATGACAGGAGTGCAGGTAACGATCTTGACCCCATGGATAGCCCCTTGAGCCACTCGGGCTTGGATAAGTCGGGAGAGGGCTTCTGCGCAAATAATGAAGAGGTAGGGGCTCAATGGGTCTCCTTGTCGTAACCCTCGGCTCGGAAAAATCGGACCAATAAAAGTACCCTGTTGGAGCACCCGATAAGAGACAAAAGTAACGCATTGGGCAGTCAGTCCAAGCCAACGGTCATTGAAGCCCATCTTACGCATGACTGCTTGTAGAAATCCCCAATCGAGTCTATCATAAGCCTTACAAATATCCAGTTTGAGAACCGCATAACCAGTCTTGCCTCGTCGTCGAGCCCACAGATAATGGATGGCCTCATAAGCCACCACCGAGTTATCTTGAATGTGTCTGCCAGTGACAAAAGCGCTCTGCGTGGGGGAGATGATTTTAGGAAGGACACACTTCAGTATATGGGCCAGCAGCTTAGCAACAATCTTGTAGAGGACTTGGCAGAGAGCAATAGGGCGGAAATCAGATATATATTCCGGGTGTTGCTTCTTGGGAATGAGAACTAGGATGGTTTCCGGCAGGGACGGAGGGATAAGCCCTGTTGAGGCACATTGGAGGCAAAAGGCTGAGACATCGTCACCAATGACATCCCAATAGCGCTGGTAGAAACCAGGGTTCAAACCGTCAAGGCCATGAGATTTGTCCCCACTCATGCTGAAAACAGCTTGGCGAACATCTTCCTGGGTAAAAGGTGCATCGAGCAGCAAATGATCCTTAGCAGAGAGGCAGTGCGGCACACAATTAAGAATATTAACGGGGGTACAATCCTGGGAAGAGTAAAGGGTAGTAAAATAATCAGAGATGACCTGGGAGAGACCAGTCTCCCAAGTATGTCGCATACCATATGCATCCTTCAGTTGAGTAATACGATTCCTGCGCTGAAGAGCCGTAGCTTTCGCATGAAAAAATCGCGTGATGCGATTGCCTTCCTTCAGCCACATCGCTTTAGCCCGCTGCTTTCAGAAGAGTTCACGTTGGGCAAGGAGGGCCCCCCACCGCTGCTTAGCCCGCAGAAATAGTCGGCACTCAGCCGCCGAACGCCTACCCCTGAGGCGGTTCATACAGTGTCTAGAATCAGCCAGCTGGGCAGTAAATTGATGTCGGAAGGACTGACCCCAAACATCTAAAAGGTGACAGCAAGCCTCCAGTTTAGAGAGGAGGTCAGGAGTAAGCATGATCGCGCCAACAACGCTCAATGACCAGCCGACATTCAAGTTCCTTAGACCAGTGGTTTTCAAACCGGAAAAGGCACGCTTGAGGCCGAGGAACATAGAGCTGAAATTGCATCAGTAAAGGAAGATGGTCCGAGGTAGAAAGATCAAGAACCAAGTCTTTGGAAATAGGAAATTAGGCATGCCAGCTGGCCGAGACTAAACATCGATCGAGTTTGGCCTCGACATGGGCCGCCCCACTCCTACCATTGTCCCACGTGAAAGGGTACCCTGCAAGAGGCAAATAAAAAAAGCCAGCCTCCGTAACGGCATGACGGAAACCATTGAGCAAGGAAGGTCGTTCTTTTATCTAGAATTTTTATGGAATATGATTTATATTTAGGATTGGAATAAAATAATATGAAGATAATCAGGAAAGCTGTATTCTTACTACTTAGGCCAAGAGGCCCAAGATGGCACAAGAAATTGCTTCTAAGGTCTAGTTCATTATACTTGGGCCAGGCCTTAAAATGGGATAGGAACATTCTAATTCCAGCGCACAAACAATCTCATTCAAGTAGCCAAACGGACGATTTACAAAACCCTCCACTTTCCAGTAAAAATACTGTTTGGATCAAAGACCCGCACGTTCTTCTCCGATCAACAAACGATGGCACCCAAAAACGACACCCAAGCTGCGTCGTTGACCGCCCATTCAGACTCGCTGGCGACCACCCTGGACCCGATCTTCCACATCATCAGAATCCTTCCGTTCTCCTTCCTCCGGCCTCCGCGCCTCCGCCTTAAACTCCCCTCCCTCACCCTCCCCTCTCCAATGACCGTCTACGCCCTAATCCTGCTCACATACTTCATGGTCGTCTCTGGATTCGTCTACGATGTTATCGTCGAGCCGCCGGGCATCGGATCCACGCAGGATCCTGCTACTGGCTCCATCCGGCCCGTCGTGTTCCTACCCGGCCGCGTCAACGGCCAGTACATCATTGAGGGTCTCTCGTCAGGGTTCATGTTCGTGCTCGGCGGAATCGGGATTGTTCTCCTCGATCTCGCGCTCGACAAAAATCGAGCGAAGAGCTTGAAGGTATCGTACGCGACGGCAGGGATTTCGTCGGTAGTGATCGCTTACATTATGAGTATGCTTTTCATTCGCATCAAGATTCCTGGTTATCTTAGATGAGAGTTTTCAATTCGTGATGAGTTTACGCATCGCTTATGTTAGACTGCTCGTGGATTGAAAGATTTTGTCGATTTAGTCGTTTTTAAGATAGACTGGAAATGTAGAAATTATGGCTTTTTAATGAGATTGTTCAATGTGCTCATATCATGATATGAAAGTATTGGCCTTTTATGGCTTCTGAGATTCTGAATTCATAAGTGTGTGTCTGTTGACTTGGTTTCAAGTTTGGCGTGAGCCTTAAAGCTTCTTTGTAGCATCTAGAAAGTTGCAAATATCTAATTTTGAGTATCTGTAAACATCAACAGTCTGAATGATTAGACTTGCTTCAAAGGGTAATGAAAGATGAGAGATCTAATTAGATATTTAGATAATTGGGAAAATAGTTTCTTCTCAATTCATTGTTTTGAGTTTTGAGTAGAAGCTACGCACTAATTTAGAGGAGTGTCTATGCACTAGTGTCGCCTAAAATACTCTTCTTAGTTGCTGATATTAGAGGATTGACCTTGCCTAAAGAACTTAGTATCGTCACTCCCGTTAGTAACCACTGCTTCCTTTACTAATGGCTTCAGGATTTTTGCTTCTTTCTCATCGACCTTATACTTGATAAGAAATACTGTATGGGTAAGTGATTTATTTTTCATATTTTTAGCGTCTGTTTTGTCTGATCTTGTCAAGATACAAGTAGGTCATGGGGCAATGATGTTTGTGCCATTACTATCATGAGCTTTAGAATTGTGACGGTTCTTCCCGCCATTTGTAACATAATCCTTTGAAAATAGATGGCAAAGCTTCTAAGAAATCTTATTCAACATGTTTCCTAACTTGCTATATATGAGTAAAGGCATATGTAACATTTGTTAGAAGTGAATGCCCTAACGCAATGGAAAATGCTGCCTATTTTGCTCTTTCTCCACAAATCTGTGTGAATAATGTGGTCATCCATGTTTGGCAATTTATAATGGTAATCAGTTGTGACTACAGGAGAATATGGTTGTTGATTTAATTTATGTTTCTTTTTGTCATTCTCTAAAGGGGTTTCTTTGCCCCATCAGAAACATGAAGGGAGGATAGTTTTTGCAAATTGAATGGGTTTTTAGTTGGTGACAATTTATCTCTACACAACGCAAAGTTGATATTTAGGCAGTTTGTCATCATATTCTTGCAATTGCTGTTGATGACAAAATTGTTAGTTGACGAAATTTTACTTTTACATAATGCAAAAGTTGATATTCAGCAAGTGTTGTTGATATGGGACTGCTTTGTGTCTCTTGTGTGCCTTCACTTACATAGACTTGTTCCAATCTATTATTTTTCCTCCAATTACGTGGGAAACTAACGGACCAAAGTCCTCTAAAACTCTCCCCCATCCGTTCTCTAAGATTGCTGCAATAATATTTAGGACGATTAAAGAGTAAGGTTCACCATTTATTGATGCAACTGCAACTTATGGATATCCACCTCATTATGCATGTCAATAGTGACTTACTCTAGCTCTATTGTTGTGTGGCTAATGAAAAACTGTGAAGAAGTTGGAAAATGGAATGCAATAGAAGAAGAATTGTTGATGGGAATGGGTTAGGTTTGGGCTGGATTTTGTCTACCGTCACCCAGTCCGCAAGTAGGCAATCATGTGCCTTTTTGCCTTGCTTACCCGAATGATATGGACCCAAGTTAAACTACCATCATGTGACCCACAAGCACCGGTCTTTATCATCATTGAGCTGTTGCCATCTGCAATTGCCTGTGTCTTTACCCATTTTATCTACCTCCAATCATGGACTTTAGAAGAATCAGAACTCATCACAGGAGGATTCATGTTACAAGAGAAGTGTGACTTCACATGTAAAAAAGTTTGCAACTGAAATGTTCCAATTTCCTCTAAACTATGCACAAGCCTTCAACCCATCATCTGGTTTTAAGAGGGAGAGGCAGAGGGAGGTAGGGTTGCTTTGATGAATATGAACACAGCTACCTAGATTTGGAGGTAAAGCAGTTTGTGATGCAAATTGTGTAGAAGGGCGACGTCGACGTGACCATTTTTAAGTGCTAGGATTTAGTCAACAAGGTACTAGAAACGGCAAGGGTCCCCAGACATGTATAAATCTGAATAAACGTACTTTGATATAGGTTATCTGTCGTTATAAAAGTCATCGTTGCGATCCACTAACGTCAGCAATTGTCTTGGAGCCTGAAGATGATAGATCTCAATAAATGTAGTCCACTCATATGATGATTAATTCTAGACGTGTGAATCTGTATTTTTGTATTATATTATTTGCACCTTTTGTTGGCATACATCTATTTGACACTCTTTGAAGGAGATAAACTACAATGGAGGTACTTCACCATGCGGTGGGGTTTGATCCCACTTATGAAAATAAAACGCATCTTGACTAGCTATTTACCGTTTAGTGCTGAGCTCTTATGATAAAAGGAGTACTCTTTGATACTTTGGTTGTACAAAAAAAAACATTGTTAATGGCATAATTTACATTTTAGGCATTTTACAATATTTAAACATGTTTTAAATGTAATTTATAGCTTAACTTTTTCGAAAACTTCTATTTCCAATTAGGATACTCCAATATTAATCATTATTTAAGTTGCCATATATAATATTATAAAAGTTAAAATGTATATGATAAATTATCAAAAAGTGATTAATAAGTTAAAAGTCTCATAATTGCGAATGCTCTTAAAGGAGTTCTGATCTAATCGTGTCTCTCTTTCGCATTCCTTAATTATGTTATTCCTTGAAAGAACAGCCTGTCATGGATCACTACACTTTAGAGGACGCACATTTTAAACATAATGAAGATAAACACTAACTGTTGCATGCAACAATCCGTATGCCGAATAGATAAAAGTCCAAAACAGAATGGAAAATTGGTCATTCAAACAAACACTGACTCCTAACATCACCACAAAAAACTCAATTATTGACAATGACATGAACCATTTCAATAAGATTTCGGGGACAACAAGAAAATCGCATCACATTCCCTCCTCGTTTGTTCTATTGTCTCAAACATTATCAGGTTCAGTTAAAGAATCCTAAAACAACAAAAAGAGCACACGCACACGTCTATATAATCTTCTGTTTTGATAAGAGAATCCGTAAAGAAATAGCAGTTCCAAATTATGTTTATAAATTTGGTTACGAGACACAACCGGGATGGACACAAACACCCAAACAACCTTTTCGTGTTTGTTTTAACTGTTTGGTCGGTGAAGGAGACTATGACCGCGATTGCCTATTTCTTTGTCTGACAGCTTTGAGGTTTCTCACAAGAAGTTTACATAAAAAATTGTAAACTTTTTGCGCTATCAACGCTAGATTTACTCGAGGCGTCCCAAAGTCTCCATCTTTCACTATTTGGGACTGATTGGATTCCTGCCTCAAAGTTTTTGTCTTCCTATTCGTCTCACTGTGCCAACGTCTTTATTTACTTCGTAACTGGAAAAGTACTGAAATTTCGAAGTGGGTCTTTGTTCCTTCTAGTAATTGTTGTTGTACAGCTACTGTTCTAGTGAGACCCACGTAGAGTTGAGCGAGAGTGTGTGTGGGAGCTATGTTGTGTAGTCGTGAGATTTTGAACTTCTTGGTGAAGAAAGATGTGAGGAAGATGCTCAAGCGCAAGGATAGTGATGCCGGTGAAACAGGTTTGCTACTTTATGCTTATTACTTTGCTTCTAAATCACCCATTTCTGTTCGAGTTTCAGAGTTCTTGTTTATTTCAGTTTTTATTCTTGGGAATGTTTGACTACTCTAGTTTGCATCTTGGAAGTATTGTTCTTTTTCTTTCTGGATTTTGAAGAGATGCTCTTGGGTGGTGTTTAGTATCGACACTTTGAACTTTGAAGGCTCTGTTTTCTCTCTCTGTTTTTTTTTTTTCCCTCCGAAATTACACCTTTTAATTGCTCTTGTTTCTTTAATTCCCTTTTCTCAACGGGCAATTACTATGTTTATCCCAAAATAGTCTTCTGATTCCTTGCGGTTGGTTAAATTAGTGGCAGTTACCAAAAGTTATAGCCTTGCTCTTGCCTGGTTAGCCTCGTGACCTTTTTAAAGCTTTGAATGTCCAGTAAGCTGTATGTTTTTATGCTATAGTTTATATAAATTTCTTGGATAAAGTGGTTGATCTTGAGTTTATTGTTGCATGCGACAATGCCCTGGTTTCAATTTCAGCAAAATAGTGCCTTTGTTCTTCTTTCTCTTTTAAACATTCAATTTGGTCAGGAAATTGCATTAATAAGTGCAACAAGTGTTAACTCTGGCATTATCTGATATATGCATCTGTTTCATTCGGTTAACAATTCAGACAGAGCTTTGGAAGAGTTGCGGGCTTCGTTTTTTAGCAGATTTTGCTTTCTTGGAAACACAAAGCGACAAGAGAGACGTCTGCTCAACCCCGTAGTTGCTCTTACATTCAACTTTGTGGTTGCTGTTGGAATTATTTTCGTGAACAAATGGGTTTGTGTTCAAACAATTTTGAAAGCCTTCTCTAATTGTTTGTTACTTTTACTGTAATTGAACCAGTCATATTATGTCTGTTTAATTTTTTCTTTTCTGTTCTTCTCTTCAGGTGCTTCAAGGAATTGGATTCCAATTTCCCATATGTCTTAGTTTCATTCATTATGCAATAAGCTGGTCGCTGATGGCCGTTTTAAAAGCTTTTTCTTTACTTCCAGCTGCTCCGCCATCAAAACAAGCTGGATTTATTTTATTTACTCTTGGATTTGTTATGTCTCTATCCACTGGTCTGGCTAATGTCAGCTTGAAATACAACAGGTAAGCAAATTATCCTTATCAGAATCGCGCCGGGCATAAAGTTTTGTTTTTAATGTGTTTCACATTTATTTCAGTGTGGGTTTCTATCAGATGGCTAAGATTGCTGTGACTCCATCGATTGTTCTGGCTGAGTTTGTATGGTTTAAGAAGAGAGTTTCTTTCTGCAAGGTATACTTTATCCATTGCTCTTTTCTTATACTCATCCATGTCCAGATTTTTTTCCCTTAAGATGAATTCTCTATAATTGACTGCTACTTGAAACATGAATAATGGTGTTCTTTTTTTCCTCTTGATAATATCAAGCAATTCTCCTATATTAAATTTGTTTAATATGGCTGATGAATTGGGTCCTGAAACGATCTCTAATAGATTCCTTTACGTAATTCACTCACATACATAATATTTCAATAAGAAGATTACAATTATGAGAACTTTATGCAAGCCCATCCTCCTGACCACACACAGAAATCTCTCAGGTGATTTCCCTTACAGCAGTGTCCTTTGGGGTTGCGGTGGCTACAGTAACTGATTTACAGTTTAGTCTCTTTGGTGCTTGTGTGGCATTGGCGTGGATAATTCCCAGTGCAGTGAATAAGATCCTATGGTCTACTTTGCAGCAGCGAGAAAACTGGACGGCCTTGGCGTATGTTACAAGTTCTTTTCTTTTCCTTTTCTATGTCTATTTTTATGGTTGGTTTTTGATAGATACAATTAATGTTGTCTTTTACCTGAATTACAAATCATAAACAGGTTAATGTGGAAGACAACACCGATTACGTTATTTTTCCTGGCTACTTTGGTTCCTTTCTTGGATCCTCCTGGTGTCTTATCCTATGATTGGAGCTTCACCAATACAATGCTGATACTCCTGTCTGCTTTCCTTGGCTTCTTGCTTCAATGGTCAGGTGCATTGGCGCTTGGGTGAGTGAGACCTGATTCTTCCAAGAATCTTACTTGCCACTACTTAGGTGTTTCAATTATAATCCCAATCCTATTATACATCATTATAGTGGAGTTCCGAGCTTAGGTTCAACGATCACTCTCTTAAATATTACAACCCATAAATTCAACTGGACCCCTTATCCTTGCATTGTATCTCGCCGAATGTATATATCGCTGCCAACTATATCATAGTCTGTAATTCTGGTGTTTTGTGGGATATGATGTGGCCAAGACGGCATAGAACAGGAGATTAGTGTTTTCTCTATTATATCCAGATTTTAATATTTCAGTTACCGTACCTTTTCCAAGGGGGGAGTACTTCGAAAATCGATGGCCTTGTGTATGCTTATCGACCTTGGCTACATGTTTTCTTTGGGGAGGTATGACTAGTAAATTGCAAACATTCTTTCGACCTTTTCAGATCATTGCTTCATCGATCACCAACTAACCCTCATCGATCAGAATATGTTCATTAGTTTACGTAACTGGTCTGAAGTTCTCTTTTTATGCATCAGTAGCAAGAAAATTGATGAACAGTGATATTGAGTGCAACGGTGAGGAGAAAAGGCTACAATATATGAATATGAAAAATCTGACAGACAGAGGGAATGTGCTAGGCAAAAGATGTACTTATATATTGGGGGATTAGGTGGTAAAGCTGCAGAATTGGATGGGGAGGGAGCTTGAAACTGAGAACTTTACCAATATATTGCTTTGGTTTAAATCTTCGTTGGAAATTATGACAGAAATGATTCTATGCAGCTATTGTAGCTTGAAAATGCCTGTGATTTCTTACTTCATTGACTTCATCCTGTTCACTTTCCAGAGCTACATCTGCTGTTTCACATGTGGTTCTCGGTCAGTTTAAGACATGCATTGTGCTTCTCGGAAGTTACTACCTTTTCAGCTCCAACCCTGGTGCCACCAGTATCTGCGGGGCATTCACAGCTATTCTTGGTATGTCTGCTTACACTTACCTCAATCTACGGACTTCTAAGGTGCAATCAGGGAAATCATCTCCAAGAGAACCTTCTTCACCAAAATCAAGGTTAAGCAAAGAAAATGGAGATAGTCGTGAAAGCTACGGTCCAGATTCTGTTTGACGTTTTCCTCCGTGGATTGCGCTAAACATTTTGCCAACACCGGATCCCTGAATTGTCGTCCTTCGACACCGTCTGTCTTTGTGAAGATGACACGAGAATGGATTTTTGCTTGACTCAGAATTTTTTACATCTACATTTCTTTGACCTTTCATCTGAATTCTAACTTTAGGAATAGAATTAGGAGCACATTTGTTTCCAGCACTCGGCTGATCATGAATTTGAAGTAAACTCCAGTTTCAAGTTCTTGCATATAGATATAGAGACCAGTTTTGGTTTACTAATCTTGCATTTGATGTACATATGGAAGTTCGTCATTCCGTCTTATAAATGCAATATTTTATGATTTTTCTTTTGCTATTCAAGCTTGAAACTGTCCATCTTTCTCCAATTTCTATCAAACGTATAGATTAATTTGATGCACTATCATTCAAGTGATTCCAATTCCAAACAAAATTTCAGTCTTTAGCTTTTGGTTGATCAAGTATCATCGATAAAATTTCTCAACTTTCAAGCAGGAGGAAGTCTTGACAAATAGAGATGTTCTTATGCATATTTTAAAAAATGGATTTTTACAATGGAGGCTGTTCAATAAAAGATCGTTTATTTTATTATTACATAATCTGGTACAATTTTAAATTTTATTTATTTTAAAGCTGGTGACAAATTTTTAATTCAATTTTTTATTTATTTGACTCGATTTAGATATAGTACTATGTCCAAATATTCTAATTCAAAGCTTTAATGATTAAGTAAAGAGACTTAGATTTTCTAAAAAAAAAAGAGAATAAATGTCATTATATAAGATCTTAAATTATATCTAAATGAAAATACCTGTGTAATCTGAGTTTTTTCTGCTGGTGAGCTACAAATAACTAACGGAAAAAAATGAAATTCACAGCGCGCACACACACGCACACTCAAGAACAAGAACCAGATACATACAGTCGATGCAAACCTACAAATTTGATTTTGTTACAGCCAAAAATAGGTTTCCAGAGGCTGACATGAGAGAAAAGAGAGCAAGCTAGAACCAAGGATGACTTCCCAGAACAAGCAAGATCTGTGAGACACAGACACATTTGATCCACAAACTGCATTCCGGCAAGTCATCCTTGGCTCAAACCTACTCACTATCTCACCATGCAAGACCTCTCGAGACAATACATGCACACATTCAACTATGTATGTATTACATGTACTATCTTCCTTTGTCACGTGTACTTGAGCTGCAACTCTATCCAACTATTTATAAGCTAATTGTTAGGGTCAAATCAGGTTAGCCCAGGCACAGGCATATATTCAAAGTACAAGAAGCTTTTCAGTGAAGCGAACACTTTCTTTCTGCTTATAAAGGGTATGACCAACCACATGCAACGGCACTAGAAAAGAGCACCAAATTCTATTGTCTTCTTAACCCTTCCTCTCATCCATAGGGCTTACGGAATACAGAGAAAAAGCATCAAATTGTCATTGACTTTCCAGACAGGGAATAGAATATTTTCATGAACATCTACAGTGGCTGTTGGTCATGAATACTCTCGAAGATCGATCTAGGTTAAATCTAATAATCTGTATAAAACTTAAACCCCTTAAGCATTAAACTCTTGCTTAATGTAATTCTAAAATAGCCAGGTTCTACATGTAAAATCATCTCGAAGGTCGACTACTATGGAGGTCGCAGCAATAACATCAGGGCCTGTCAAGAACCTGACGACCATAGCAAAACTCGCCTCCACTAGCTATTTACTCTTGGGTTGCAAGGCCATGAACGATCCTGTTAAGCAAATTTACAGGCTCAGTTAATTGTATACCAGAAAAAGAAAGGGAACGTTAGATCTTTCTTCTACTATTCTGGATCCAATATGCGAGTAAATTATGTACATAAACTGAACATAGTCATTCCTAGATCGGCGTCTGATAATACTGGTGTCGATCCCGGAAACACAATATATCTCCAGAATATCAACTTTTTACTTAGGATTTAGCATAATTGTTGTAGGGCAATGATAATGTATTTACTTTAATTATTATTTAAAACAAGTGGATGAGAAAAAGAGAAATATATTTGATGTTCTTGCGTAACCAAGCACAAATTATGGAAATTTTGGCATACAAATTCCAAATGCAACAGAAAGAGAGCTATTCAACTTTGGTACGTTATGTTTTCCTACACGAAAAAGAGTTTTGTGATCATGAGAAAATAATTAGAAGGAAGAGATCGAACATAATGATTCGTAAGCTTTGGAACATGAAAATTAAGAATTACAAAAGAAAAATACTTGGTCATTATTTTATAATTTTCATTATTTAAATTATTTCTGTACTTCAATAAACTATGTCTAAAAGGGCAAAAATAAAGAAAATAAAATGAAATGTATTACAAGTTTATGCCATTGATTAAAAATTAAAATAATTATATCAAAATGATATTAATTTCATTTTAACTAAATTTGAAGTTAATCTTTTGAATAAGAGATTTAAGGTTTAACCGGTATTATGTTGTAATAAAATTAAAGATTTTGAAATTTGATTGAAGGAGATTGATTGAAAACAGAGACTATTAAATGAAAAATAATTAATTAATTTTGATTTATAAAATTGAGTAATTTATGAAACTTACCAATTAATTAATAAATTTGTCGATTTTAACAAAAGAGTTATTAAAATAAATAGAACTTAAAATTTAAGACCAAACAAAAAATAGCGAGTTCAAAATTTTAACTGTTAAATTAGCTTAATCTATCAAATTTTTAATTATTATTTAAGATAGATTCATGTTAAGGGTGATAAATAGTTTAATCCAATTCAAAGTTAACAAATTGTGTTTGAATTAATCGAAATTTAAATCAATTTCAATTTCAATTTAAAATATTAATTTATTAAAATTTTAAGATTAAAAGAATATAATTATATTAATTACATTAAAAATATTATTATTTTAAAATAAACAGACTTAAACTATTGTTACTATTCCATTCTAGTTAAACTAAACTTAAGTCGGTTCAGACCACCTCTTCCAAAGGTTCGGGCTGGGGCTTTTGCTGTAGTAGAAACGTCAACCAGACAAAGAAGTCGTCGCATGACCAGAGCTTTTTGCTGGCCTGTCACTGATGCAAGTTGTCGGCTCATTTCTTTACAGAGAAATTATTAAAACACCTGACGATCGATTGGCATGCTCATAGTGAAAACTTTGATGCATGCACCATTCCCAAGCATCTCAATGTCTAGACAAGTAAATCTGTCCAAATCAATTCTGCTACATAACAAAATCCAAATTTGTCTCCAATTCTAGTACTGCAGCATTGCAACGGCAAGAATCCAAGTCGGCAAATAATAGTTAAACTAAAAGGTCACGTGATCCCACTGAAAAATGAAGATGATAAGGCTGCTCTGATCTGACCATAGATTCGAGTTCGACCAAACAATGAGGTTGAACGGGAAAGTTTTGGAACTACACATTCAAGCATTCACATGAAATTTTTCTGAGGGAAAAAAAGCTAGAAGTGTCTTCCACATGCTAATATATATTATATATGAAATACACTGGTTATCCTGCAGATGAACATGCATACACCTCTACGTGTAATTTGCACTCGACCCAACGTCTAAATTTTGTCTCGCGAAATTTGATATACTGTAGTAGTATGTTTATATTTGCTCTTTTCTTCATCAAACTTAAATCCCAAGAAGCACGTAATAGAGTATTGTGATTGGCAAAGCAATCAACATTCCAAAGATAACCCTGCAAAAAATTGCAAAGAAAGAGCTTACCTTTGTTATATTATAACCCTTTTTTCTCCATGGAAACTTGCATCTTCTTTGTAAGTTTTGTGATGTTAGAAACTGAGAGGTAGTGTTTGTTGTATGGAATAATGGTAATACTTACGCTGTGCTGAGTACGTCAGGGTGTACATTGTATTCCTTGGCAAATACAAAACGAACGATCCCTTGAGGAAGAGCCGACTGAAAATAAGTAATCCAATGAAATCCTGTTAGTATCGGTTAAGGAACTTATAAAAAATTGTTGATAAAATCTATGATATACATGATTTACCTGTACTACTGCTACGTGTAGAAGGACACCTCGAAGGCCGACTGCTATGGAGGTCGCAGCAATCACTGCAGGGCCTGTCAGGAACCTGACAGCCACGGCAAAAGTTGCCACAAGCTATGATCTTTGGTTGCAATGCCATGAACAATCCTGTTAAGCAGTTTTACAGGTTTTGTTAAGTGCATATCGGAAAAGGGAAGGAAATGATTGATCTTTTGTACTATTCTGGATCCAATTCTGTGAGTAAATTATGTACCTAAACTGAACATAGCCATTCCCAGACCTGCATTGGATAATATTGCTATAGATCCACTAATGATTGATGGCATTTGTATGTCCCACCTGGAAACACAATTCCAACAAACAGTTGATAAGAGTTTCTAATATGATAAACTGTTTTGTTTTCTTAGGTAATCACACGAAAGATAGAGTTTTGTGGTGATGATAAGCATAAATTAGAAGGAAAAGATCAAACTTGTGACTTTGGACCAAGAAAAATTAACTACCTGAAGGATATCAGAGACCAGACAACCCCCAAGAGGCTTGAGCAAGAGTTGGGGTTTCTGATAAGCTTCCTCCACACCATAATAAGTATGAGTCTTGTCATGACACTTGCAGGTGGCATCTGATTCTTCCTTGTTCCTAATTCTCCTTCGATGTCTACCTTCTTTTGGTATGTGAATGGAGACCCACTTGTTGGCAGCTTGGATGATTCATCCTCTAAATCCATGCCTTTCTCTCCATTAACGAGTTTCCCACCAGGACTCATTTTTCCAATCAACTCCTGCATAGCTGCATCAACAATTAACTCAAGAATTTTTGTTGGAATGGTAAACCTTTTAGATCAAGCGACAAATCACTACCAAATTATGGTTTAAGCACCTTTTGAAACAGCATTCTCTTGTTGGTACCCACCAGCTTTGGAGGAGTCAGCACAGTTTAGATTTCCTTCAGAAACCGGTGAAGCAGTTTGAGCTCCAAACGAACACGCGGAGCTCTTTATTGGGCACTCCACCAGTTTCCTTCTTCCTACGAGCATCACTTGTACTAGACCCTGAAAACGTAGGAATTGGAGGGGAATATGCAGGAACCAGACCGCCATTGTTAAACAACTCGCCACTCATATCCCTTGTTGAATATGTGACTTTGAAACAGTCAAAGATATTATTAGAGATATTATTGGGATAGTCATCAAATAAATTAGATTTTATTCTATGCTGATTTAGATTAGATGTTATCTTAGTTTTGAATTTGAGTTAGAGAAAAGCTGTATAAATTGACAAGTTTCTATTCAATAAAACATGAGTGTTTTACGACAAATCATTTGCTTTCTCTTCTCTTCTTTCACTTATTATGCTTCAGCCCTATAAAAACAACATGGTATCAGAGCCTTTGTCTTGAGGAATCTGTGAGATGAGTGAAACAAAAACACAAACCTAATTTACAACCCAGAATTATAACAAGAATTACAACCATCTCCAAGCAATGGAGATTGAATTACAACTGTTTCAAGGCGCACCACCAATTTTTGATGGTGAAAACTATCAAGTTTGGGCTGTTCGAATGAAAGCTCATCTTGATGCTATGGATATTTGGGAAGCTGTGGAGGAAGACTATGAAGTGCCTACATTGCCAACAAGTTCTACAATAACTCAAATCAAGATGCACAAAGAAAAGAAAAAAAATTCAGAATGAGACAAAAATAAGATTTCAACAAGATCGACAACAACAATAATAAAAATAATGATGATTCATATCCATCATGCTCACATTGCAAAAAAAACAAAACAAAACAAAATGCGAGAGAAGCCAAACAAGCTGTAAGCGATCAACTTGAAAAGGGAGAGTTATTTGCAGCATCATGTCTAGCCTAATAGCGAAATTATGGGAGCACAAATAAAAAAAAGAAAGAAAAATGATGCTTGGAGTTTGCAGTATCAAAGTCAAGGAGGAGTGTTGAATATGTGACTTTAAAACAGTCAAAGATATTATTAGAGATATTATTGAGATAGTCATCAAATAAATTAGATTTTATTCTATGCTGATTTAGATTAGATCTTATCTTAGTTTTGAATTTGAGTTAGAGAAAAGCTGTATAAATTGACAAGTTTCTATTCAATAAAACATGAGTGTTCTACGACAAATCATTTGCTTTCTCTTCTCTTCTTTCACTTATTATGCTTCAGCCCTATAAAAACAACACCCCTGCCTCCACGTTTCTTCCCTTTCTTCAACATATCATCGTCAAAGTTTGAAGTCCTTGCTGTTGGACCCTTGGATGATTGCAATGAGTAAACATCACCAAAGTATTCGTGTTTTGGACTTGGTGCTTTGCTAGCGAACATGGCGTAAAAACAGCCTGATTAAAGCTAGAAGCTCTTGGGGTTGGTCCTCGTGAAGATTGTACAGAGTAGATCTCAACACCGGTAAGATTGGAAGCTCTTGGAGTTATTGAAGTTAACGAGTTGCGTCCATGAGACTTGAACGAAGAAACTACTGAAGAGGCACCTGATCTTCGAACCATTACATGGAGCTTACCATCATCACCGATTTCTGCATCAGCTTGTAATGGTTCTCTTCCATTGAGTGACACAACATCAGAATCAACTCTAAAGCTGGTAATAGAACCACAGTCTCAGGAAATTGTTCAGAGATGAGCAGCTTAGCTCCTCTATACTCAAACATGAAGAGCATGAGGGTGTACCATATTGCACTCTAATTTGGACCATGAGATTGCCGGAGAAATCTCCATACATGGCTTTCAAAAGTGGGATTCCCATGACAAGAGTGTTAGGTAGAGTTGACAAAGAGAAGAGTGTGATCATCCACTCCAAGTTTCCACGTTTACTAAGTGCCTGCCATAGAAAGAGAGCTCCAAGAATGACCACCTTCTGCAAAGAATCCGCCGCAATGAAACGATAGTTCATTGCATAAGGATCATTGGAAGAGATGAAGTGGAAGGAGAGCAATGGAACTGCGAAAACTGCAACAAAACGGTTGATCCCAGAACACTGCGATGGTGTGTAAATCTTCCACCACCTCACTGAGCCATAGGCTAGTATCATGGCAACGTATAGAGGCACAATCGCAGCAAGAACATCGTATATATCTTTACCACTAATCATGATTTATTGGGGAGAGAGAGTCGGAGTTGAGTGTCTAACTCCGGTTTTCCGCTTAGTTTAAGAAGACGAGACCAGAGAAAAGGAGAGGAAATGGTTGCTTCTCATCTTCTTATAGAAAGAGATTCGCGTTCTTGAAGATAGAGAGGATCTTCCATGGGAACTAGGAGCTTAAGATTACACGTGTTGTGCGCGATGCATTAAACAGACGAAATAATGCTAGAAATGTACATTATAAAATTAAGTTCAAATTAATCGTACAAATTTTATTCCAATGTAAATAAATCTTAATTTTCTAATATTAATAAATTCACCACAAACTTTTAATTTTAATATTTTATTTATTTAATATAATTAGTATAATTTACTTTAATTTATAATATTTCAAAATTTTAATAGTTGTTAGCTTGATAAAGCATGTAATATAAATTAATTATATTAGTGAAATAAAGGTTTGATGAAAATTTTAAAAATTGAGATTAATTTAAAAATAATACAAATTTGAGATTTATGTTTAATTAAAACAAAAGTTTAAGTATCAATTTGAATTAAAAACAATGATTAAAAACTCAATCAGATTTGCAGTTTAACCGTAAAAATATAGAAGTATTTAATTTTTGATTATTTTTCAACTTTTCGATTCAATTTATTATAATAACTCTTATCGTAAAAATCGATCAATTAATTAATAAATTTTATTAATTAATAAATTTTATAAACTAAAATAGATTGAATAATTCTCATTTAACAATCTTTTTCAATTAAACTTAATTTTTAATAAGAAAGGACAATTTCTTTTAATCATATTTCAAATTTTTAATTTTATTCAATCTTTAGCTACTTTTATAACGGTCTAATACCTCTTTAAACCTTGAATCATTGTGTAGTGGTATAACTTCTGTAGAATTTTTAAAACATTGATTAAAAATGAAATATTATAATAATTGTAATAATAAATTCTCTAATAAAAGAGAAGATGTAAGAATACAAATAAAGATTAAGAAATTATTTAAGCATAATGATTTAAATTATAATTTATTTAAGAGAGGAACATGCCGGGGGATCGGATGGTAAAGACCTTTGAATAATTAAGTTCAAGACGACTCGAGACTGATTTAATGAGAAAAAATGAGTTGTCATTGATATATTTCTATATATTTATGTATTTAACAACTTTGATTAAATAAATATTTAAAATTTGTGTGCCCTTATTTTTAATTTGTCATTTATTAAATTATTAAAATCTGGTACAACTCTTTAATTATTATTTGAATTTAAATGATATAAACAATTAAAATTAAATGATGTGTCAAATTAAATTAACACTTATTAGTTAATTTCAATCTAACATCTTTTAAATTATTGAAAGCAATAAGTACTAATTAAATTTAAATTTTAAAATTTAATAGGTAAATAGATATTAAACAATTGACTTTTCATGATTTGGACTAGGCCACTAATAAAGCTTGACGATGGTCGACTCATATTGGATTCACTTATATTCTAGTCTAGTTTGAATTTTATAAGAGGTGGTTCTAAATTTAATTCGAATTTATTTAGATTATTTAAAACAATATTATTTAGAAGAAATGTATGATAGGGTACATATAATTTCTTTAAAGTAATTTATATCATTTAACGATTAGGTTGATTATGTTTTATGGGACATAATGTTGACCCATTAAACAGTTACATAGTAATGAGTTAATAGAAATAGAGACGAGAATGTTCCGTTAGATATGTAACCTTTGTAATGCGTAGTACAGACCTTATTACGAACCCAGGATCAAACATGAATGGGTAAAAACGAAAGAAAAGCGGAATACTTGATTTCGGTTCCATTCCAACTTCCGAAGCAGTTTTCGCCATCCAAACGAGCTCCGATCTTCCCGGGCCTATTGAGGAAGTTGTTCACCGTCGTCCGCTCTAGGTCTTTCTGTAGTTTACTTAACCACGAGCTCTCGTAATGGGTCAGAGAACTTAATGCTCGTGAATTTTCATAAGTAACTGCAGGAGACCTTAACCTTTATATAGCTTCCATATCGGGCTTCCCCATCACAAGGTCGATATGGTCCAGATCCACACTGAAGGGGATCCATTTTCCTCTCGGACTTCGACCTATTAATTTAGATCAATACCGATAAGTTATTGAAAAACCAAAAATACAATTAATGATTGTCCATTTACAAAGGGATGGACACAAATGCCCTTAATAGTAAGGGCAAGAATGTCCAACAATCTCCCCCTTGGACAATTATTAATTGCAGTTTTGTTAAGTTTAAAACAGTTAAAAATTCAGTCAAATTACGTTACTGTATTGGTACCAAATGTTTAAAAACATTCGATCCAAAGGTAATGAAAGTCCACCATTCTGTCCTGCAAGGTTTTTGATACCGAAAAATATCAAACACATGTGTCATATGTGACACAGGTTCAATATAATCACGAATATCTAATGCCTCACTAACATGAACGGGAAAATGGAGTGTGACAAACTACGATGATACCTGTATGATCTAAATTATATCATCTTCGTTTGTAGGTCTCAATTTCTCTAACTTTATGCTAAACAGCAACAGAGAAATCTTGTATTCTCTCACCGAATGCTAAACAGCATTAGAGAATTTCTTTATGGGATCAAGACTTTATATCCCTCAATGTCATATGAAACTTTAAGGATATCCATACAAACTTTATGTGTTTAATGACATAGATACAAGGTCAATCTTTATATATGCCCTCCGACCTTTAAAATGCTTGAGATTAACACAATTCTCAAAACTTTATATGTATTATGACTATGGACAAAATTAATGAGGATAAAAGAAAATGATCATTTTCATTAACAAATAACCATAAGGTCATAATACATTACTATATACAAAATAGTAAGGAGCAAATACAAGGATCCCTAACTAATACTGTCTAAGGCCTTCAAAACGCCCATACTGGATACATGTCTGACAAACTCTAATGGGCGAAGTCCTTTAGTCAAGGGATCAGCCAACATATCCTCAGTCCTGATATGCTCCACCTTAACGTCACCCTTCTGAATCAACTCCTTTATAGTCAAATATTTGACCTCCAAATGCTTAGACCCTGTGATATTCTTGTTGTTGTTACTGAACAACACTGCACCAAGATTATCACAGTACAACGAAATGGGTCTAGCTATGGAATCCACCACAGACAACTCAGAAATCAAGTTTCTGAGCTAAACCGCCTGTGTAGCAGCTCCATAACATGCAACAAATTCTGCATGCATGGTAGAGGAAGTTATCAGTGTCTGCTTGACACTCTTCCACTATACCGCACCATCTGCCATCATGAAGATGTGTCCTGATGTAGACTTGCAATCATCTGGACACATAGCAAAATCGAAGTCCGTATACCCTGTGAGGATCAAATCGTCGACTTTCCTGTATGTCAATGAATAGTTCTTGGTACCCTTCAGATATCTCAACACTCGTTTGACTGCATGCCAATGGTCCATACCAGGGTTTGCCTGATATCGACCAAGCAGTCCAACGACAAATGCAATATCCGGTCTAGTGCATACTTGTGCATACATCAAGCCACCTACTGCACTAACGTACGAAATATTCTTCATAGCCTCCCTCTCAACTGCATTCTTTGGACACTGTGCCAAAGATAATTTCTCTCCACAAGAGATGGGTGCTACAACAGGTCTACAATCAGCCATATTAAACCTTTGTAGCGCACCCACAACAGGTCTACAATCAGCCATATTAAACCTTTGTAGCACTCGCTCAATGTATGTCTTTTGCGAGAGGCTCAACGTGTGTTGAGATCTGTCTCGATGAATCTGTATACCGAGAACGAAAGATGCTTCACCTAAATCCTTCATGTCAAAATGTTTGGCCAAAAGTCGCTTTACTTCATGCAACATGGTCAAATCATTCGACGCGAGCAAGATATCATCGACATACAGAAGTATGAAGATGACTCTGCTCCCCCTAATCTTATAGTATAATCATCTTTCTACCTTGTTTTTCACAAAGTCTAATGAGGTCAAAACCTCATCAAACTTTAGGTACCATTGTCTGGAAGCTTCCTTCAAACCATATATTGATTTATTCAACTTACAGACCTTTTCAGTTGCATCTGGATCCTGAAAACCTTCAGTTTGCTCCATATAGACCTCCTCATAAAGGTCACCATTTAGGAAAGCGGTTTTAACATCCATCTGGTGCAGCTCCATATCGTAATGAGCCACTATTACCATCATCACTCTAAATGCATCCTTCGAGGACACAGGAGAGAATGTGAACTTAAAGTCAATTCCCTCCCTCAGAGAGAATCCTCTGGGACGCGCCTTAAACCGCTCAACTTGACCCTGTATGTCCTTCTTGGTCTTAAACACCCATTTGCAACCTACAGGCCTGCAATGTTGAGGTAAATCAACAAGCTTCCATACTTTATTATACCTCATCGATTGCATCTCATCTTTCATTGCTTCCCACCACCTATCAGCATAAGGTCCAGAAACGGCTTCTGTAAAAGTCACTGGATCCACAACATATCCTATATCATAGTTATGTTCTCCTAAATATACTATGTAGTCCGATGAGATAGCGGGTCGCCTCTCTCTAGTGGATCTACGCAACTGCATGGGCTCTTGTACCTCAGAAGCCTCCTCCTGAATAGGAGTAGGTTCCTGTACCTGCATAGGCACAGTACCCGAGCCTACATCCACCGGAGCTGACTGTATGACAGGCTGTGGACACACAATGATTGTAGTATCCTTCCTGCTATCTACTAGAGGATGCGAAGATCCTCCTTCATCGTAGATGTCGTGTTCCAGAAACTTTGCCATCTGTGACTTCACAATTTTGGCTCCTCCTTCTCTACAGAAAAATCTGTAGCCCTTAGAGTGGTCTGGATAACCAACGAAATAGCAATGAGTTGAACGAGGTTGCAATTTACTTTCATGAGGATTATACAACCTTACCTCAGCAGGGCATCCCCACACATGAATGTGGGCTAGACTTGGCTTCCTTCCAACCCAAAGTTCAAAAGGCGTCTTTGATACTGATTTGCTCGGGACTCTGTTCAAGATGTATAATGCTGTCTTGATGGCTTCACCTCAAAGGTATTCAGGAAGGTTAGTCCTGCTCTGCATTGACCTCATCATGTCCTTTAGAGTGCGATTACGCCTTTCGGCCACACCATTTTGCTCAGGACTACCTGACATAGTGAACTGAGCCACTATTCCAGCTAATTCCAAATACATGGCAAACGACCCTTTTCTTGTCCTGCAACTCCATATCTGCCATAGTATTCCCCTCCTCTGTCAGATCTGACAATCTTTATTGATTTTTCCAACTGGTTCTCAACCTCAGTCTTAAAGATCTTGAACTTATCAAGAACTTCAGGCTTCTCTTTAAGCAGGAACACATAACCATAACGGGAATAATCATATATGAATGTCAGAAAATACCTAGCATCGCACAACGTGTTAGAGTAGTGTCCTAAAGGCAATCGCCTTTATCACGTTTTGTACAAAATTGTGTACATTCTTTATGAAAAAATAAAGAAAGTCATATTTCATTACTTTGCTGTTCATTATTTATGAATGGATATTGATCAATAAGCAAAATTAATGAAGTCCATGATATATGACATAGCATGAAGGAAATTATGATGTGATCATACTACTGAGATTCCTATCATTTGCAATTATGTCAGTATCTAAATTATTCCTAGTCATAGGATTATCAAACCGACATCGAGAATCCGGAGAGACTAGCACATCTCAAGCTCCTTGATTTGATCAAGCAAAGGATCTCGAAACCGTAAATATGGGATATTTAGGGTTGAGATGTGAATGCTTACTAGAGGTAGTAAGTACATTGGATGACCTGCTATGAGATCATCACATGAATGTCATATTCTAATGTCAGTGATAATCTCATCATAGCAATGGTGCAAGTATCCTTAGACTTGAGGTGCTCAAGGATATCTTGGATACTGATTCTGTGCTTTGACTCCATTCCTTGTTGCCTTACACAGGTCGTTTATAGGGTGGTGATTGGGTACAGCTTGAGGTATTCAAAGGTAATTGAGTAGCCAATAGAGGATTCACCACTTCTGTGATAGCAGAAGATGATGCCCATGGCCTCTTGTCAGGGTCATTACTTGAAAATCTCTGACCGGAGTACGTATGTCATGAAGAGTGTCTTCAGTGACATATAAAGTAATGAGTCCCAAGACAAGAACTAATATCACTTGGACTAGATTTGACGTAGTCAGTCTAGTAAGAGTTGACACTTTGCCCATACTCATAACCAAGTGGGGTATAGTATGGTGAAAGGACGAATTGCACAGTAATTGTCTATGGAAAGGTTCGTGATATGGTTCGTGATGAATATATGTTCATTCGTCAAACCAATTACTTTCCGGTCAATTGGGGGTCATGATGTGTTGCTAGATACCGCTCATGACTTGCTCAGATTAAGTGTTAATCTAAGTGGCCAACATAACCGGAACCTAATGGGTCACACGATAAGAGTGATTCGAGAATTAAGTAAAATAGTTTTAGACAGAGATCCAATAAATGGAGAGCAATAGGATTAAATGGATCCCGATGAGATCGAGATATGTCCCGATGAGATCGCGACATTGATATTGCTGAAAAAAGTTTCCGATAGTTTTTTCATACCGGGACCCGGTAGGCCGGTAGGACCGACCACAGTGTGACTGGACCACTTCAACATTTGATATATATATAATTAATTAATTAATTAAGTAATCAATATATATATATATATATATATATATATATATATATATATATATATATATATATATATATATATATATATATATATATATATGCGTGGATGGAGGAGGAGGAAGCTTATCATTTTAACTTTATATATATATATATATATATATATAAAGTGGCTAACGTGGAAGCTTGTCCACCATTAGCCTTTAACGTGTCTTTAAGAGTTAAAAGACATATGGCAATAGGAAGAGATGGATGGATCATCGTTGGTTTTGGTAAGAAAGGTTGAAGGAAAAAAGGTTTTCCTCTCTTCTCTTCTCACCATCGATATTCAAGCTCTTCTTCTCCAAGTTTTCATCTTCCTTCATCGTTGATTCGTAGCTCTCCAAGAACAAAGGTAAGATCTAGCAGTCTTTAATTTGTTTTAGCTATTCTCGGGTCAAAGGGTTTGCCCCGGTTAGGTTCTCCGATCTCTGCGTGGATACCGTTAGAGACGGTCTCCTTTGGTCGTTATGGTTTGAGTTCGTTATATAGTCACATGGATCCTGGCTTTCGGGAAGGTCCCGAAACAAAAAATTTTGTTTTCCGCACCGTGTGCATGTGATGCACACACCGGGATTTTCTTATAGTGGTATCAGAGCCAGGTTGTGTCGTATATAACGAAGAAATCATAACTAGGTTGGAGCTGCCTATTGCTTGTGACGATAATGCATGTTGACTGTGTTAATTTCGAAATCAATATAGAAATATAGTTTTCGAAATTTTCTTGCTCAGATATGCTCATAAGATGTTGTTGAATATTTCTGTGGAAGACCAGAATTTATCAATGTGATTTGATATGGTTTTGCTAATTTATTCCCTAATGTTCTGGTTTCTGTCTTTGTGCACAATCCTTGAACAGGCATGCTTATAAATTCGAGAATAAATTATAATTTTTTTTTCGGATTTTCTTTCACCGACATGTCTCTAAGATGTTTATGAATGTCTATGAGGATGGAAAAATGTTTTCAAGGTGATTTACTATTTGTTTGAGAATTTATTATGTACTACTGGGAATAACTGTGTTGAGTAACACAGATTCTACATTGGCTTTGTTTCTGAGGTTGGATGAGTTTTTGTTGGAAATAAATCCTGAAAAAATTCATGGAGCATTTTGTGAACATGTTGTAACCTCTGTAATTTTATCATAATTTATTGAAATTGTTTCAATGAGTTTTTCAAGCAAAAGATAGAGCTTGGCAGTTTTAAGAAAGTTGCTGGAGCTGTTTTGTTTGGAATGATTGATTGCGTATTTCTCAATTCCAATGCCTTAGATCATTTTTAATGTGATTAAAAATGTGTTACATTGATTTTGTATGCTTTCCAAAATGATTTTATTGAAATTGGGTTTCCAAAAATTTTCGGATGTCAACTATATCACATTAGCGTCTCGTTAGTGTATTTCGTTATCTTGATTGTTTTGGCCGTCACAATTTTGTGACCAGTGCCGAAGTAGTCTTGATAAAGTATAGACTACCTAGAGATACTTAGGGTGATAGTTTGATATTCGCAAAATTATTTAGAAATCTAAGTAAATAGTAGTGTATTCATCGATTTCAAGTATTTCATGTATAGTATGATTATACATGGTAAGCATGATACAATGAAAGTGTTTCATTGGTACATCAAAGTAAAGTATATTACACTTAGTATTGTGAATTGGAACTGCACGGATTGAGAAATTAGCCGATTAGACAACATTTCTACATATATAAGTCGACTTACACATGCATAAGTCGACTTGTATTCTCAGGTAAGTCGACTTACACATGCATAAGTCGACTTGCTCGTGCACATAAGTCGACTTGTACGTGCACAGTAGCATAAGTCGACTTGCACAATGGTATAAGTCGACTTGTACGTACACAGTAGCATAAGTCGAATTACACAAGTCGACTTACAACATGCAAAGGTGGGATGATGGATGATTTTAGGGATAGACTCGATATGATTGATGAAATTCCCTAAATCATTCCATATAGTCATGGTGACTATAATCTTACACCTTGGAGAAGAAGAAGATGAGACCAGAGCCTGAAAACCCTCACATATAATATGAAAACTAACGCCTTCCATTAATATGGGGAGAACCAGAGTTCTTATAGAGTTCGAGTTGTTGGGTAAACCCAAGCTCACTCTATACGGATATGTTCGAACCATGAAAATAAGATTTTCGGATTAATGGGTCGATTTTCACTAGAAGCGTTGATTTGTTGAGTAAACTCAAGGTCAACGTGGACAGAGGCGAAATTGGGTAGTGTATATCAGATGTATGCGCATCAAGAGTTGATAACCCAATGTGTGTGCATATATCACGAGTTGATAGTACTAGTCGATAGTTGCATCTAGATGCAATTGGTATGACCGATACCTGCCGATTGATCTAAGGTGGCTTGTTGGGTAAACCCAAGGTTATTTTAGTAATGTCAGATATCTATGATGCAATTGGTATGACCGATACCTACCGATTGACCTAAGGTGGCTTGTTGGGTAAACCCAAGGTCATTTTAGTAATGTCGGATATCGACCCACTAGGACATTTTGTCATAATGTTTCTTGGATTCGTAATGAGGGTTATGGATTCTTTGAAACTAGTGGGAGCCATATGCATGTCATGCAAGTCCTTATGATCATGCATGTAATTCTATTCTAACATTCTTTCTCTCTTTCCCTTTAGGTTGATTGAAGATGACTTCTAGCGTGAACTTGCGCTCACTCATGAACTCCAATAAATTAACTGGACCCAACTTTCTTGATTGGCTGAGAAATCTGAGAATTGTTCTCAGATCTGAGGAACTGGGCTATGTCTTAGATGTTCCACTTCCTGATCCACTTGCTGTTGATGCTATCAAGAAGGATAGCAAGCCAGTGCTTGTGGTGGACTCTTCTTCTTCTGGTTCAAAGAAAAAGAATCTAAAGAAGAAAAGGTCTAAGAAACCAAAAGGAAGTGCAGCCAAAAAGAAAACCAAAGAAATCATGCTAAAGGAACTTGCTTCCATCAGGCAAGACCGCCACCTGAAGCTTAAACCGTAAAGTTTATCTGGAAGAATTGAAGCAGAAGAAGGCATCAGATGCCTCGGCTTCTTCAGGTATGTTTGTCATTAAGGTTAATACTGTTTCTGACCATAACATATGGGGATTAGATACCGGTTGTGGCTCACACATATGCAATGATATGCAGGCATCGTGACGATGAGATGACTCATGAAGGAAGAAATAGACCTGCGTGTAGGAAATGGAGCAAGAGTTGCTGCATTAGCCGTAGGCACTTATTTTTGTCACTCCCCAGTGGGCTTGTAATTAAACTGGATGAATGTTATTTTGTACCTGTATTAACAAAGAACATATTGTCTGTTTCTTGTTTAAATAGAGCTGGTTTCCATTTGACTTTTAGTAACAATGGTTGTTCTATTAGTTTGAATGGAATGCTTTATGGTACTGGTATATTATGCAATGTAATATACATATTAGATATGTCACATCTAATTATGAATGTCAATGACACGAAAAAACATAAACGAGATAATTTAAAATCAACTTACTTATGGCATTGTCGCCTTGGCCATATAAATGAGAGACGCATAGCTAAGCTCCACAAGAGTGGTAGATTATGGACATTTGATTATGAATCATATGACACATGTGAATCTTGTTTATTAGGCAAGATGACTAAGTTACCCTTTAAGGGAAAGGGTGAACGAGCGACTGGAGTATTAGACCTAATACATTCAGATGTATGTAGTCCGATGTCCATCCATGCTAGAAGTGGTTGTCTTTACTTCATTACCTTTATCGATGATTATTCTCGATATGGGTATCTCAGATTCGATGAGATACAAATCAAGCATTTGAAAAGTTCAAACAATTCAGAAATGAAGTAGAAAATCAACTTGAGAAAAGTATCAAGACATTACGATCCGATCATGGTGGGGAATACTTAGACCAACATTTTTTGGATTATCTCAGAGATAATGAGATTTTATCTCAATGGACTCCTCTTTACACACCACAGCATAATGGTGTGGCTAAAAGGAGAAATCGAACCTTGTTAGACATGGTACGATCGATGATGGGCTTTGCAAAGTTACCAAAATCCTTTTGGGGGTATGCAATCGAGACTGCAGTTTACTTGTTAAATAGAGTTCCATCAAAGACAGTTGATGTTACTCCATATGAGATGTGGACTAACAAAAGATCCTATCTTACTCATTTGAAAGTTTGGGGTTGTCCAGCTTATGTGAAGCGGATACAGTCAGATAAACTTAATGCAAAGTCTGACAAATGTTTGTTCATAGGATATCCTAAAGAAATAATGGGATATCAATTCTACCTTGCTGAGGAACAAAAAGTGTTTGTTTCAAAGCATGCTGTCTTTTTAGAGAAAGAGTTTCTTTTACAAGAAGACAGTGGGAGCAAAATTGAACTTGAAGAAGTTCAAGATGCTCGAACAGACGCAGATCAACTGTCTGAACCTGAAACTGTGACTCATACAGATGAAGTAACAGTTCAACCTTCTACAACACAAGATATTCGTAGGTCACGTAGGGTACGCTCTGTTCCCGAGAGATATAGATTTCTCGTGAATGAACAGAATGACGTATTGCTCATAGAAGATAATGAGCCTACCACCTATGAAGAGGTTCTGAAGAGTTCAGAGTCTGAGAAATGGCTTCAAGCCATGAAGGCTGAAATAGATTCCATGTATGAAAACCAAGTATGGACTTTGGTTGAGGCACCCGAAGGAATAAAACCCATAGGGTGTAAATGGGTTTTCAAAAAGAAAACCAACATGGATGGTAATGTAATTACCTATAAAGCAAGGCTTGTGGCTAAAAGTTTTCGTCAAAGACAAGGAGTTGACTACGACGAGACCTTCAGCCCAGTAGCAATGCTTAAATCCATTAGGATACTCCTAGCCATTGTCACTCATTATGATTATGAGATATGGCAAATGGATGTGAAGACAGCTTTCCTAAATGGAAATCTAGCTGAGGATGTGTATATGACACAACCTGAGAGCTTCATCTCCTATGATGACGCAAAGGTATGCAAACTTCAGAAATCTATTTATGGATTGAAACAAGCATCCAGGAGTTGGAATATCCGTTTTGATGAGGTAATCAAAGAGTTTGGTTTCTCACAAAATCCGGATGAATACTGTGTGTATAAGAAGGTTAGTGGGACTGCAATCGTATTCCTTGTGCTATATGTAGATGACATATTATTACTAGGAAATGATGTCTCTATGCTACAATCAGTGAAGATTTGGTTGTCCAAATAATTTGCCATGAAAGACCTTGGTGAAGCAACTTATATCCTTGGGATAAGGATCTATAGAGATAGATCAAAAAGGTTGCTTGGTCTTTCACAATCAACGTACATAGACAAGATGCTGAAGAGGTTTAGCATGGAACAATCCAAGAGAGGATACCTTCCCGTGACTCATGGGATAACACTCTCGAAATCTATGTATCCTAAGACACAAGATGAGAGGATGCGCATGAATATGATCCCGTATGCATCTACAGTAGGATCTATCATGTACGCAATGCTATGTACGAGACCCGATGTATCATATGCTTTAAGTGTTACGAGCAGATACCAATCGGATCTGGTGAGGGTCATCGGGTGGTCACAAGAATATCCTCAAGTACTTGCGAAGGACTAAGGATGTTTTCTTGATATATGGAGATGGAAATCTCCAAGTGAGCGGGTATACAGATGCCAGTTTTCAATCTGATAAGGATGATTCCAAATCCCAATCAAGTTACATATTCACACTGAACGACGGGGCAGTTAGTTGGAAGAGTTCCAAACAAGAGACGACTGTCGATTCAACAACCAAGGCAGAGTACATTGCCGCTTCAGAAACAACGAAGGAAGCAGTTTGGATCAGAAAGTTCATTACTGAACTTGGTGTGGTTCCTAGCGGTGATGGGCCCATACAGTTGTATTGTGACAACAATGGGGCTATTGCGCAGGCGAAGGAACCAAGGTCTCATCAACGATTCAAACACGTACTCCGCAGATATCATCTGATTAGGGAGATCATTGGACAAGGTGATGTCTAGATAGAGAGAATTCCCACCGAGTAGAATATTGCTGATCCGTTGACAAAGCCATTGTCACAGAAGAGTTTTGATTCTCATGTACTCGCCTATGGTATTAGATATCAAGGCGATTGGCTTTAGGTCAAGTGGGAGATTGTTAGAGTAGTGCCCTAAAGGTAATCGCCTTTAGCCCGTTTTGTACAAAGTTGTGTACATTCTTTATGAATAAATAAAGAAAGACATATTTCATTACTTTGCTGTTCATTATTTATGAATGGATATTGATCAATAAGCAAAATTAATGAATTCCATGATATATGACATAGCATGAAGGAAATTATGATGTGATCATACTACTGAGATTCCTATCATGTGCAATTATGTCAGTATCTAAATTATCCCTAGTCATAGGATTACTGAAACTAGACATCGATAATTCGGAAAGACTAGCACATCTCAAGCTCCTTGATTTGATCAAGCAGTGGATCTCAGAAACTGTAAATATGGGATATTTAGAGTTGAGATGTGAATGCTTACTAGAGGTAGTAAGTACATTGGATGACCTGCTATGAGATCATCACATGGATGTCCTATTCTAATGTCAGTGATAATCTCATCATAGCAATGGTGCAAGTATCCTTAGACTTGAGGTGCTCAAGGATATCTTAGATATTGATTATGTGCTTTGACTCCATTCCTTGTTGCCTTACACAGGTCGCTCATAGGGTGGTGATTGGGTACAGCTTGAGGTATTCAAAGGTAATTGAGTAGCCAATAGAGGATTCACCACTTATGTGATAGCAAAAGATGATGCCCATGGCCTCTTGTCATGGTCATTACTTAGAAATCTCTGGCCGGAGTATGTATGTCATGAAGAGTGTCTTCAGTAACATATAAAGTAATGAGTCCCATGATAAGAACTAATATCACTTGGACTAGATTTGACGTAGTCAGTCTAGTAAGAGTTGACACTTTGCCCATACTCATAACCAAGTGAGATATAGCATGGTGAAAGGACGAATTGTACAGTAATTATCTATGGAAAGGTTCGTGATATGGTTCGTGATGAATATATGTTCATTCGTCAAACCAATTACTTTCCGGTCAATTGGGGGTCATGATGTGTTGCTAGATACCGCTCATAACTTGCTCAGATGAAGTGTTAATCTAAGTGGCCAACATAACCAGGAACCTAATGGGTCACACGCATAAGAGTGATTAGGAGAATTCGTAAAATAGTTTTGGACAGAGATCCAATAAATGGGGAGCAATAGGATTAAATGGATCCTGATGAGATCGAGATATGTCCCGATGAGATCACGACATCGATATTGCTGAAAAAGGTTTCCGGTGATTTTTCCATACCGGGACCCGGTAGGCCAGTAGGACCGAACCCAGTGTGACTGGACCATTTCAACATTTGTATATATATATATATAATTAATTAATTAAGTAATCAATTAACATATATATATGTATATATGCCATACATGGATGGAGGAGGAGGAAGCTTATCATTTTAACTTTTTATATATATATATATATATATATAAAGTGGCTAACGTGGAAGCTTGTCCACCATTAGCCTTTAATGTGTCTTTAAGAGTTAAAAGACATATGGCAATAGGAAGAGATGGATGGATCATCGTTGGTTTTGGTAAGAAAGGTTTAAGGAAAAAAGGTTTTCCTCTCTTCTTTTCTCACCATCGATATTCAAGCTCTTCTTCTCCAAGTTTTCATCTTCCTTCATCGTTGATTTGTAGCTCTCCAAGAACAAAGGTAAGATCTAGCAGTCTTTAATTTGTTCTAGCTATTCTCGGGTCAAAGGGTTTGCCCCGGTTAGGTTCTCCGATCTCTGCGTGAATACCGTTAGAGACGGTCTCCTTTGGCCGTTATGGTTTGAGTTCGTTATATAGTCACATGGATCCTGGCTTTCGGGAGGGTCCCGGAACAAAAAATTTTGTTTCCGCACCGTGTGCATGTGATGCACACACCGGGATTTTCCTACACAACGTGACTGCATAAGGACCACTGACATCTGTATGTATGAGGTCCAATAAACCAGAAGCGCGGGTTGACCCCTTTCTCTTTATCTTGGTCAACTTACCCCTACAACAATCGACACATGTCTCTAGATCACTGAAATCCAGAGTTGGGAGAATGCTATCCTTTATCAATCTCTCAACCCTTTCTCTGGAATTGTGGCCAAGGCGTTTATTCCACAACATGTACGATGTTTCCTTTATGCAGGTTCTCTTTCGAGTAACAGGCTCAGCAACAAATGAAGAGACATACATTTCATTAGGAGTAAGACATATTTTATATAATCCATATGATAAGAAGGCAGTACCAACATGTTTTGTATTGATAGAAATATTTACAACTGTATTATCAAATACAAAACGGAAACCTTCTTTATCCAAAACTGATACAGAGATTAGATTCCGTCTAAAAGACGGTATATAAAATGTGTCTCGCAAAATGAGGACAAACCCTGTATCAAGGTTTAATCCTACGTCTCCCACGTGCAAAACGTCCACCTCTTCATTGTTGCCGACCATCAGTTTCTCCTCCCCCTTGATCGGCCTTCTCCTGGATCTGAATCCCTGCATTGTGGAAGCAACATGATTAGAATCTCCACTATCTAACCACCAAGAACTTGATGTGGTTAACGCAACATTGGATTCATGAATCATGAAAGCCGAGGAGTTACCTGATACACCCTGCTTGACCAACCACATTTTATACTTTTGGCACTCAGACTTCCTATGCCCCTTCTTTTTACAAAAGAAGCATCTCATCTTCTTAAGGTCATGTGGAGCCTTTGCAATGCTAGATTGCCCACTCTGAGCCTGTTGGGATTTACCTTTTCCCTTACCCTTGGTAGCTACATACATCGCTGAATGAGAAGGGCTCCTGATCTTCTCTTCTGTTGTAGCACACCGGGAAATTAAAGCATTAACATCCCAATTCTCATCCATAGAGATGTAGGAGGTAGCTAACATCTCAAACTCCTTAGGAAGAGTATTTAGTGCCAAATGCACTATGAGCGAGTCCTGAATGATTATATCTAGTGCCTTCAGCCTACTCTGAAGGTGTACCATCTGGATGATATAATCTCGGACGCCCCCTTCTCCAGTGTACCTCATGGAGAAAAGTTCCTTGATCAAGGTGCTCTGCTCAGCATGAGAAGAGACCCTGTACCTCTGGGATATACTGTCCATGAGCTCACGGGCTACTGTCGTGTCCGGCAAGCCACTCATCAGATGATCCGGTATTGACCTCCTGATAGTCAAATAGCACAATCTATTTGACCTTTCCCAGGTCATCATTGCTGCTTTGTCAGCTTCTGAGCTGACATCTGTGAGTGGAGAAGGCCTCTCTACATGCATTGCCATACTGATATCCACTATCTCCAATGCGAAATCCACGTCCTTCTTCCACTTCTTGAAGTTCAAATCATTCAGGGTTTCAATGGTGATAGTATTATTGTTGACTGAGAAGGTGACTGCAGAATAGAAGAGACAATGTTAAAACAGTATATATGCAAGATAACATCAATACTCAAAGCATTAAAGTATCTAATCTGAGAATCTAACCACACATATTATGAAACACCTTTGGGCTGAATACATAATATATGTAATTAGATTTCCACATAAAAGCGATCAGAGTATAAACCATCAACTCTCATGATACTACCACCTTTGGGTGAATAGACCATTTAAGCAATGGTTTTCCTCCATCAAATGCCTTTATGCACATCTCAAAACATTATGTAAGGTCAACACCTTTGGGCAGAATAACCAAACATAAGGTCAGAGATATCCCCACACATGTTAGCAGATCAATCAAAAATACTGACTCGAAAGGCCACTTTGGTGACTACATTCTCACCAGTACCCTAGACAGTCCACACACACAAGGGATACAGCTTTATGTTATCCTTACATCCTATATGGGCATAGAGTATGTGAAAATCAGTCATAAATGAAAAACCAGATTCACAGTCTATTAACACATACTAATACTGAAAACATTGTCTTTAAACTTTATTTGAGAATTTGTAAAAACAAAATATCTCAACGAGAGTGTTTATCGTACTTTTCGACACCGAACGTACCGCACGAGACATTAAATCTTAAATGTCTCCTTTATGTGCTGTTCGAAGTACGAACACACTCAAAATTTGCTTTGATAAGTTTTAAAACTTTTTCGGAATGAAATTGCCAACGTAATAATTCCAGAAAAATTTAAAAACTTCTTCAAAAATTTTCCTAAACCCGAAAACTGACCCAAAAGGACCCAGGAACTCTTTAAGGGAATTTTAAAAATTTTCTTTTTGCCCTTTTTTTACTGTAGCAAATGACCGTACGGCTGACGTTAGCATGACGTCAGCCACGATGTGGCTGCCCACGTCAGCGCGCGTGGGCCCGGACCGTGCGTGTTCTGCACGCGCGATCGTCGACGCGCGCAACAGTGATCTGGCGTGTGTCCGATACGCGCCAGCCACGCGCACATGTGCGACCATTGTGCAGAGCGTGCGCCGCACTCGCCAACACGTGTCCCAGATTCGTCGGTCCATGTGTTGCGTCAGATGTGGCGCGTGTGACGTACGCGACCGCGGTTTGAGGCCCATGGGACTGCGCGACACGTGGCGCGCGTGCGTTGCACGGGCCACACGCGTCCTTCCGCTTGCGGTGCCAGATGGCGGGGAGCGATTGGCGCGTGCGTTGCACACGCCATCGGCACCGCTTCTTTCTCTCTACTGTAGTAGTGTCGAGCACGTGGGGTGCATGCGCTAGACATTGCACCGCCCTCCGTTGCGGGGGGTGATTTCCGGTGACTTAAAAGTTGATTTTTTTTGCTCCTTTTGGACCGTTTTCGACCCGTTTTCTGTAGCTAATCACATGTACACTACTTTTACGAACTTATTCACGTAAAAAGGCAGGAAAACGAATAAAAAATGGAGAAAACTGTAAAGAATGAAAGTTTTTCGTCAACCCGATCACGTAACCGCTTTGATACCACGTGTAATGCGTAGCACAGACCTTATTACGAATCCAGGATCAAACATGAATGGGTAAAAACGAAGGAAAAGCGAAATACCTGATTTTGGTTCCATTCTGACTTCCGAAGCAGTTTTCGCCATCCAAACGAACTCCGATCTTCCCGGACCTATTAAGGAAGTTTTTCACCGTTGTCCGCTCTAGGTCTTTCTGCAGTTTACTTAACCACGAGCTCTCGTAATGGGTCAGAGAACTTAATGCTCATGAATTTCCATAAGTAAATGCAGGAGATCTTAACCTTTATATAGCTTCCATATCGGACTTCCCCATCACAAGGCTGATATGGTCCAGGTCCACACTGAAGGAGATCTATTTTTCTCTCGGACTTCGACACGTTAATTTAGATCAATTGTTGGGCTACTTTATTACCCTTATCCGGATCGAATTACGTAACTTAACCGATAAGTTATTGAAAAACCAAAAATACAATTAATGATTGTCTATTTACAAAGGGATGGACACAAATGCCCTTAATAGTAAGGGCAAGAATGTCCAACAACCTTATTAGAAGATATAAGGTCAAGAATAAAATGATAAGGGATATATTAAAGGTGATTAATATTATTAAAAAATTAATAGAGACAAGAGTTAGATAGTTTAGACATATTTAAAAAAGTTATTCTTAATAAGAAGATGTGAAAAAATTGTAATTAGAGAGTTTTCGAGACAGCAGTAAATCAATGTTAACTTTTCTCTGTAATTTGCCTCATTTTTATATTATTTCATTTATATGTGGATTTACTAGAAAAAGCATTTCTATTATGTAGGATAAGACTACGTATTATCAGATCTCCTTAAACGTCACTTCATTGCGAGATTTCAGACTGGGTGATATCGGTGACGAGGAAGTAAATAAGTTTTTAAGACAGTAAGTAGATTGCTAAGGCTTTGGCCGGACGGTGACGTTAATTTAACTTTGCAACGCAGTGAATTCCTCAAACAGCAAGGAGTTTGGGATACTAAGCATACAACATATTTCCCATCGCCCAAACCACTTTCTGAGTTCCCGACAACCATTTTAGCTGTCTATGATTCATCACAAACAAAATAATTTACACCAATCTTGCAAATAATCACATAATTAAATAAACTTAATCATAGACTATAACAAAATTGCAATGGCGTGACAATCTTTAAACTATTAATCAAATCAAAAATCTACTATGTCTAATTAATTTTAATTTTAATTTAAAAATTTCAAATATAATATAATATTAACACTATCACAAGATTATATCAAACTAATTTTTAATTATGTCCCTAAATTAATAATAATAATAACAATACAAACATATTTAAAGTTTAATTTTTTATTAAGACTCATAATATTTTTTTATAAGCCCATTTGGATCATTTTCTCTTGGCACTATCGCCTCCTCGTTGCTTCACCGACCCAACTCTCCCTTCCTCTCTTTCGATTCCCCCTATGATTACAACTTACCCTGTTTTCCCTTCTTTTTCAAGCAACCATTGAAACGCATTCCTCCTCTTTCTTCTTTCTCCTGTCTTGTTGGACTCTTCATGATTACCTAAAAAACTTAGCTCGGAAACAAGGACCACTGGTGTTTCATCTTGTATGTTGTTGTACCCAGTATATTCAAGCTTGTTCTCTCTCTGACTGTTAAAAATGGCTCGCGAATTAGTCCAAGGTACGTCCCTGAAACTTTTAGTTTTTGAGATGCATAAAAACATATATACCTAGGGAATAAGTTTAAAGAACTGTAATGGAGCTTCTTTAGTAGGTTACATCTCTCAAACTTTACACAGAACTTAACCTGTGGATTGACTGTATGAACTGCAGTGATTTCTCCAGCATCAGGTGACCTGGAATCAGCGGATCATAGCTCACATTCAGCAGAACCATTTCCAAACTTTTACATCTTCGTAGGTGCAGTAGCTGTGGTGATAGTGTTAATGATCGTGATCATACTCTGCTGGAAACTTTTCAAAACAGAAGAAGTGATGAAAGATTTAAAACAGAGCAAGGCACAGCAAGGTAAATTAGAGATGAACTTATGAGATAAATAGTATCATTAATATTAAAGCTCTAATGCTCTCAAGTCTTCGCATGTTTTGTAGCGAGCCAAGAATTGTGGAGTGGGAACCTCCGTACAGTAAACTATTTCGATTTTCAGACATTGAAGAAGGCAACCAGGAACTTTAATTCTGCTTATTTTCTTGGCAGAGGTGGATTTGGACCTGTTTACAGGGTATTCTTCTTCTCTATTTATATGTATAGAAGCTGAATAAGGTTTCACTTTGAGCACTTAACATAGTTAAAGCAATGACTTTCTGCTCAGTTCCGGTTCTGTAGTTCAAAGGATTGGGCAGGATTTGAACTTGGTGATAGGAAAAGCCTTTAATCATCATAAGCCAATGAATTACAAAGTCCAGTTTTGGACACTCTCTCCACGATATTGAAATGGATTTTGCTCATTTAATAGGGAAAGTTACCTGATGGTAGGCTGGTTGCTATTAAGAAACTGTCTCTAGGCAAATCGTTGCAAGGCGAATCAGAATTTGTGTCAGAAGTGAGGATGATTACAAGCATTCAGCACAAGAACTTGGTTCAACTTCTTGGATGCTGCGTTGATGGCCCTCAGAGGTTACTTGTCTATGAATATATGAAGAACAGGAGCTTGGACCTCATTGTAAACGGTAAACCTTATTTTCCTGAAAAATGAATGCCAATTTGGGCAGAAGAGAAACACAGGTTCCATCGAACTGGACAAGAACACTTGATTGAATTACACTACAATCTCATCTTAATTTGTTATGCTATGATATTGATCTTTTGTTCCAGATGCTGCTTTATTGTCTGTGTACCTGATGCAGGTAAAAGCAACCAGTGCCTGGATTGGAACACAAGGTTCCAAATAATTCTAGGCATTGCTAGAGGTTTGCAATATCTCCATGAGGACTCGCAGCTAAGAATTGTTCATAGAGACATAAAAGCGAGCAACATTCTTCTAGATGATAAGTTTCAGCCCAGGATTGGGGATTTTGGACTTGCCAGGTTCTTCCCTGAAGACCAAGCTTATCTCAGCACTACATTTGCAGGAACTTTGTGAGTCTTTGTAGCTTCTCTTGTTCTTGTTAGAATTCAACACAACAGATAAATATCTCTTAGGACTCACTTCCTCTCTTATCTTCTTTATCAGAGGTTACACTGCTCCTGAGTATGCCATCAGAGGAGAATTGTCTGAAAAGGCAGACATCTACAGCTTTGGAGTGCTAGTGCTCGAAATTATTAGCTGCAGGAAGAACACTGACCTCAATCTGCCAACAGAAATGCAGTATCTCCCAGAATACGTACGTGATTAATTAACTAAAGGGTGTTATTTTCTTAAACAATGGTGATCAATCAAATACATGTTCAATGTTCTTTTCTTTTCTTCTCTTCTCAGGCATGGAGGCTGCACGAGAGATCAAGAGTGAAGGAAATTGTCGATCCAAGACTCCAACATGGGAATGGGACAATTGCCAGAGACATAATGCTTGTGATCCATGTTGCATTTTTGTGTCTTCAACCTCATGCAAACCTCAGACCTCCCATGTCTCAGATAGTTGCCATGTTAACGTGCAAGGTCAGTCCGGTTGGCTCACCATTGAGGCCGACTTTCTTGGAGAGACGACGGAGATTGGATGAAAACCTTTCATGGGACACAATATCCGAGGCTTTCCCTTCTATTATTACTACAATGAGTAATGAATCTCCTCCAACACCAAGCTAAGGTTGATTTATGACCATCTCGCTTGCACAAAGGAGCATAAGTTGCAGATTACGGTGTGGAAATATGATAACTTTTGTGCAACTTTCTTGAAATAATTAGGATTAATTACTACCCTTTACGATGATCTGATCATTTTTATATTTCAAAATTATCATTTAGTTGAAGCACACAAGTTCTAGCATATTATGTTAAATTTTCATCTATCTATAATTCTAAATCGGCGTCATATTAAACTCAAAAATTCCAATACTATATCTTTTTACATAAAAATATATTTAAAAAACTGGCATTTATAAATTACTTAATGATTCTACTCAGAAGACTACAAGGACGTCATTTTGGATTTGTGATCACGATCATGCAGAGATGCCAACTTACGGTCGTCCTCGTCCTCGTCACCGTCATAAACGAAACATATAATTTCCAACAACAAAGCAAATGAAGAATAAGAAGAAAAAGGTTTACAGTATCAGCCACCATGGAAGATTTTCCTTCCAGTAAACACCTTTGAATCAGTGTAATCCTATAAGTCCTACAGTTTGCTCTTTCTTTTTATTCTTTTCTTCTTTCACCCTACATAACATGAACTAAGTAACATACATAAATACATACAAACTGATAAAAGGAATACATATTTACTTACTTTACAATACCAAGCTGATATTACTGTGGAAGGTTCCCAAGATTAAACACTTGCAACACTATCTAGTCAAAGGATCTTGCAGCCCCTTTCAAACGTTCAAAGAATATTAAGCCCCAAGGATTTCATTCCCACAATTGCACTTTCCGATTAGGGTGCATCTGCATCAAAATCGTGGTAGTACTTCACTGTCAGAGCAGGATAAAGTATATCGGGAGAACACCATAACACAAGCACGGTTTATTTTTATCGGTAACACGCACAGGAAAATAGAAGCAGACATCCATATTTCATCAATAAAAACAATTTACGAAAATTATGCTCTGTGTGCGAGTGTTGAACTTCCCGGCTTGATCACCATCATCCTCAACAACCAAGAAATAATGAAAAGGTGTAGATACATAGCAGAAGGATGAAAATTGTGGAAATGGGGCATGCAAATCCTACATAAAAAATCGGACTACAATACACAAGGAAAAGAAAAAATATATATAATTAAACAGTTAGAAACAAAAATGTTGAGCAGATTATCAAGGGTAGTTGCAAAAGATACAAATCAAAGGTAGTCAAATTATGTAAGCACGTACCTTCCCCAAATTGCTGTTCAAACCGAGCAACAATATGCTTCCCGTATGTGTACTTCTTCAAAGCATGAACATGCATTCTTATACGGTTAAGTAGCATTGCTCTCTGAGCATCATTACATGTATCGAGAATCTTCTGGACCACATAGTTCGCATACTGGTCTTTCACCATTGTCTGCTAATACGAACCAAACCAGGAAACAACTCAATCATATTAGCTGGTAGCAAATTATAGTTTTACTTCATTAAAAAAAAAACTTTTGGACTTACTAGTAAGTTATCATTCCCCTCCTTATGTCCAAGTATCTCTTGAATTATTTGTTCCCGTTCAGCCGCACTGCTATACTCCAAGCACTTCTCGATGACATTGGAAGCAAACTTATGCTGGCTCAGTTGGATAATATGACCCAACAACTTGCTAACGATTTCACATCTTTCATGAGGCTTTCCTCTTTCCAGAACATGCTGTCAGAAAAGAATTAACATTCAGTAACAAGTGTTCCCACAATTTAAAGATGGACTTCTTGTCGGATTAAGGTGTTAAGTCACAAAAGTTTGTTCCAAAAGATTGAAATTTGCAAGGAGGGACATCCATATTAGATATACAAACAATTGAATATAAAAGATGCAACTACCAAATTGCTCTATTTATCTGAGACGATATGTTAAAGGTGTCAACAATCTCATCTAACTAGGAGTTGGGAATGGAAATAAAAAAAGTCCAGTTCAGGTCTATAGACCATCTAAACATGTTGTCACGAATGGATAGCACATTATCAATAGCTTTTTAGCGATAAGAATTGAGTTGCCTCTTAAAAATGTTGATAATTTCACAAAGCACAATTTTATTTTTATTTTTGAAGAAAATGAGCAGATAAAGGTTTCAGGTAATAAGAAGCAAGACCTACCTGAGTCACATAATTGCCATACTGATCCTGGGCAAGATCATAAACAGACTCTAAGATCTCATCAACAATAAACTGACAATGCAGCTCGTCTGCACAGTGTTCCAGAACTCTCTGCGTGGATCAAACCAACAAAGTTTGCAAGGATTGTTCCAGACAAGAAAAGAAGGGAAGAAAAAGCAGAGCAACACTTTTCACCACATCATGCAAGTAAAATATACCTGTATCACACGACAACCATAAGGATGTGTAGAAAGTGCTGCCACTTGACCACAAAAAGCAGAGATAATAAATTCAATTTTATTTGCTGGAACACTCTCAATACACTTTTGGATCACATGATTGCCATTCTGATCATGCACACATCTCATAACATGTCCATCTAGCTCACGAATGAGCTGTGCTTTTTGTTCAAGCTCAATTGCTTCAAGGGCCTAGAACCATGTCAGCTTAATATAAATACCATTTCTAAAACATTAAAAAAAAAAAGTGGCATAGATTGAATAGAAAGAGTCATTGAACAAAAATCCCCGAACAGTAAGAAGATAGATAAAGAATAAAACCCTTAAGATTATCAAAGTAGATTTTGACAACTTCACTGATCTGCATTTTGGTACAAGAAGCATTATATTTCACCCTCTCTCATCCATTCATATGTTCACCTTGCAATCCTAGAAAGGTGCCAGTTCCATCTCAATCAGCAAGTGGCAAGCCAAGATGGGTTCATTCCACCAGGCATATAAAAGAACAGATCCATGTAAATATCTTAGTAAATTCAGGTCTCAACCTATGACTTAAAGTTGGTCATCTTATTGAAGAAAATTGGAAAAATTAGCAAATTACATTATATGTTTCTTAACGTATATATATGGAGAAATTAGCTTGATTTAATCCAGGTTTCATCTTCTTGTACTCTTTTTCTATTTTCGGGACATGGAAAACAATAAAAATTATGAGACAATCATATTCCATCACTTATACCTTTTGAATTACACGACAGCCATACATCTGCAGGCTCAGAGGCAGAATCTGTCCAGTAAGCTGATTGCCAAGCTCCTTTCTCTGCTCTGGGCTTCCGTACTCAAAGAACTATAAACAAACGATACCAAATATGTGACATTACCACAGTCAACATATGAAGTTGTGAATAGACTACAAATACGACTATTTTGAATGCACACCTTCTGAATGACATAGTTACCAAAAACATCAGTCATTAACTTGGAAGAGTAAGGAAGAACTTCTTTAAAGACAGATGCCTTCTCTTCAGCACTACAATTTTCTAACTTCTGTTGGATAAATCGACTCCCATGTTGATCAGCACTGAAATGTAAAAGTCTCAACATTGGATTTTTAAACACAACATATAAACAAAGAAGTGCGTAGGAAGCGTGCACTTGCCTAAATTCAACAATATGCCCCGAAATATCAGATAGTTCAAATCTGCGGCCTTTTCCAGATTTGAGCTCCTCAAGAAAATTATATACATTAGGGTCACTAAAAGCCTCTGATCTTGGACCTTGCCATCCAGAATACACAGGAGGATATCTACCAGAACCAGGGCTAAATCTCACTTCATTTCTCCCTCCAGAAATACCAGTTCCCCCAGCTGAAGATCCAGGCAGGACTGGGTTAGGAACGGATGATGGGAATGGCATCATTATTCCCATGTTTGGAGGGTTCCCAGCGTAATGAGGATTTGTTATCCCCCACCTAGTTTGGTTCATAATGTTCATTATGCTCCTCTGATGTTGTGATTTTGGGTCATCCAGACCAGAGCCAGCTTCAGATCCTTTCTTGGGGTCAGGAGTATTATTTTGGTTCCCAAAAACGCTAGTTCCCAGAGCTAATGGATCAAGTTGACCAGAAATGCTGTATGATGGCCCATAAGGCTGTTGATAGTATTGCATATACATTGGATCTGCAAATGAAGGTTGAACTGCATATCCAAGCTGTCCATAGAACTTGTTGTAATGTTGAAGGTCAGCTCCATGTGTACTGACTCCCCCAGCTGAAGCCCCAGACACCCGTGAACCAATGTTAGGACTAACAGGACCATCAACCGCCATCTGAACGGCACCCTGAGGTGGGTATCCGGCCACAAATGGAGGAATGACTGTTGAATTTAGAGTATATGCCCCTAGTCCATAGTGAGGAGAATAAAAACTCGAAGCCTGTACGCTAGGATAAAATGTACTTGGTGAAGCCATGTAGGCTGCTGCGCTTGCATATAGAGGAGGTGTAAACCCAGATGATTGTAATAGTGGCTGTACCTCTGCTGAAAACTTTGGCAGGCCATGTAGAGATGGATCTGTGCTAAGATATGAGGAATTCACTCCTTGAGAACCTACTTGAGATTTGTCACTTTGAACTTGAAATGAGTTACCACGTTGCTGGTACATTTGGGGGTGAGGCATACTGTTGTGATAGCTGTGATGCCATTGTTCTTGATTTCTCTGCTCTTTGGAATTAGGAAAGCCAGACACATTTAGATCTTTCATTTTAGATTCAACAAAACTAACATTAGCACAACTTGAAAATTCTTTATGAGGCGAGGGATTTAGTTTTATGGTTCCTGTACAGTGAACAGACAATGAGCTTGAAACACTAGTAGTCGAGTCATCAGTATTCAATGAAGGTGATACCCGCTCTGTAACTCGAGTTGATGCAACTGTATTTGATGGGCTAACAGGGTCATGAAAACTATAGTCACCATTATGATCAGTCACTTCCTCTGTAGCTCCAGAACTTAAGGAATGAGAATGGTTATATAAGGGCAACGGGGTGTGGGGGAAATCCTCCTGCAAATTGCAGTGAACAATTAGCTTTTCAGGCCTTGCAATTTTGATTTGGCAAGCAAAGAGGCAACAAATAAGACAATTCAGAGATTCAATTTCCAAACGAGAAATGAAACTATAATCAGCATAGAGACAGGGGGAAATGATTTTAATTCAAGCATAATACTCATTCATTAAATAATGATCAAGTTAAATGCAAATTCTTTAGCACAAATCTTCTGGAAAAAAGAAAGTGGCATTTCTTATTATTCAGAACTTAATCGAATCATATGTACTGGTCATCATAATTGCATATATCCTGCCATTTCCCATGAGATTTCTCATTTATTGGCAAGAGGCTACTGATTTGTGAATGAAAACCAAAAGTACAGGATTAGAACTCGTAACAAAGGTATGAATAGCATCAAAAGGACACAAAAGCACAGCAACTGTATGCCGGCACTCAGCATATTTTGTAAGATTTCATACCTCAGAAATATTTATACCCTAAGGCAAACCAGCAGCCACGTGACAAGACAACAGCAGTACAGTTTCTCACTCTCAGGTAGGAGGTTAGAAGATTGGTAACTAGGGGGGTTACTACTCTGTAGCCTAAGTTGGTCCATTATAGACCCAGATTAAGAAAAAACTTGTGCAAATATAAAACTCAAATAAAGAAACAAGCAATAACTTTCAGAAGTTCTGGAGTTACCCATCAGCACAAGTATATCCATTTGCAGCATGTTAATGCTATGCTTTTGTAAGCTAACTCAAAATCCAAGGCACATAGCCTTTAAGCCCTCAAAACAGCAAACAATTTTACATATATGCATTCAAGGACCATGATTCAACGTCAGAGTAAAGGAAGTGGCTCGAGGAAATGAAGGGATAATGAAATTAATACCCGAATTAAATCAACCAAGACTCTGGACTGCCCTGCCGACGAAGCAACATGCTCTCCAGACCAAAAGCCATTGGCTCTGCCTACCACATCACCGCATGGCTGCTGCGGTGAGCATTCATCCTCAGTTTCTTCCCTATGTGTAGAAAGGATGGGTTGCGACACATTCAAGGAGTTCTTATCACTCTCACCTACTGGAGCGAGTCCCCAGTTACGACCAAATATACCAGTATGGTGCCCAACATGTCGGTTTTCCCTCAGAATGGGCGGTGTAGGAAGCCTAACATTTGAGTTGGCATTTGAACCATGAAAAGTCAAACTTAATTGCTTTCCTGTATCAAAGCTTCGAATAACATCTTGTAAGCCCCCATCGCATGAATCTTGGTTAAAGTTTGCCTGGGAAATAATATTACTTATGGCCAAAAATGACCCTTCCATGCTAGGAGGAGCACTTCCACTGCGATTTGGGACTGCATCTCGTCCAATGTCATGAAACCTTTGACTGTTCCTAAGCAAGCCCAAATTCTCCCCAGACATGCCAGGAGTAGATGGTACAAAAACCACGGCTTCTTTATGTGAATGCATTCTAAGTGGACTTTCAGTCGCCATAACCATAAAATACTGTTATCTTCCTCTATCCAAAATAGAGAATTAGCCGGACATCCCTCTTGGTGCCTGAAAGTCAGACCATCCTTCACATAACAAGAAGAATAACACAAGAGATATTACATATGTAAAACAGCAAAATCTTCACCATGGCAGGCACAAGAATCATATTTGCAGCATAAATCGAATCATGCAATCAGAAGCTGCTAATTAAAGCATCTACATTGAGACTGTCAGCAATCAACTCCTATCAAGAAAAATGAAGATAACAACTTGGTTCACAACGTCTCATTTCATCAGATATACAGAGAGTATATTGACTAGAGTCGAACCCTGCAAATACAACCCACCCCATATTACCTTCAATTTGGGCGAAAGTTTCACTGCAAGAAGTGGCAATTATGAGTCACCTCAGAATATCAAATTAATAATTACCATCAGGTAGCAGGAAGCTATTAAGTTTGTAATAGCTAGAATGCAGAGGCAACGAGTTCAAATGAAGTTAAACAGAGCAAATAAGTATATCAATGTGAAGAAACAGGGAGAGAAACATGAGAAGAATTTCATGCCCCCACCATTCGACCCACCTTTCTGCAAAACAAGACTTATCCGGACTCCTAGAGTACCAGAAAGCAGGAAAAAAGCAAAAACTTGACCACGTCCAGACTTCGTGCTTACAGAAAACTACACTAAAAAGTTTCGAACTTTCCTTCACCTACGTACCCTTTTATCACAACGGAACAAAAAATAGATTAAACAGATACCCAGTTAACTACTAAATTGCGATAGTGCATAAACAGAGCCTAACAGAACAACGCGCAATCATATTACAGTAAACAACATAGACATAAAACCAAAATCAACATATCAAAGTAAGCAAAACCCAGTACAAATAAACAAATAAAAGAATGCAACCAAGCAGAGTTCCAACTGCCCGTGAAGTAGAACGAACCAAATTTGGTAGCTTTAAGCTAAAAAGAAGGATTTTGCTCAACAATATAAAAGCGATACAAAGTGAAAGACAGAGCACCAAACCTCAGAAACCCAAATAAGTAACAAGTGAATTCTCTTACCAAACAAGTCGTACAAGAAGATCAGTGCTGAAAAACCCTAGATTCTTTCGAGGAGAGAGAGGGGGGGTCGGAGGGTCTAAACTGACAAATTTTGGCTTTAGTCAAGGGACTCTTGAAATAAGATACGAACTTTGAGTAAGTGCAACAAAAGGGCAAGAAGTACTAACGCCACTTCAGGTTTTGCTAAGATTCGGACATGGCTTAGCTCGTGTTCCCTGCTTTCGGGGGCTTTTTGAACTTTTTGGGACAAAAAAGAGGACAAAATCGGAAAGTAGTTACATTTACAAACAGAAAGAAAATTTAGGGGAAAAAACAATCTTTCGAGAATCTGTTAAATAACTGACTCCTATGAGTTTATAATATGATCCTATAATTTATTGAAAATTACCTTATTAAATATTTTAATTTTATTTTACAAAACTTTTAACAAAAATCTTAAGTACGTTTAATATTAAAGGGTTTCTTACATCTTCCACTTAAGATTCAATAAGTTAATTCTAAACAATAAATAAATTAGATTTTAAAATTAAATATAAAAATTAAATTATATAAAAATAAAAAGCACTTCAACCTAATAATTATAATAAAATTTCAATTACTTTAACTGAGATATCATTTAAATTTTGAAGTTAATTAATATTCATGTAACAGTGTATTATAAGCATCTTATCAAGTTGATGATTTTGTGTAATTATTTTTAATTTTATTATATTATAAGTTATCATCAGTATTTTGTAAATATTATCGTAATGATATTTATATTTTGGTTGAGATTAAACTTATAATGAATTGGGAAATGACATCCGTTAATTATCAACTTACAAATATTTGAAAAAAATGGATTTTAATTAAATTATATTATGAAACTCTTAACAGAACTTTAATTGGATCTCTTTACTGCCAATCGCAACTGACAGAAAGAAAGCCCAACGGACCGTTCACATTGCTCTTCCCATGGATCTCAGCGCTTCCCAGCCTAACTCAGCTACCCTTTTCTTTGCTTCTTTATTTACTTTAATTTTTTACAAGAGTATTCTCTTTTTTATAATTAAATGTGATTCTGTCAAATTTTGGTGGGGCTGGGCGCTACTGCTTGGATCCACGAGATTGGCTGATTCTGGCTCGAATATTCTTGTAAAACAATAAAGGCACACCGAAGGTTGATTTCCGGTAGGCCCCTCCGACGCTCAAGTCAGCTTTTTTGGGAGAGTTTTGGTGGCTGTATGTAAAGAAAATAGGGTTATTGGAAATCATACATTTTCAATAATAAGGTAATGAATTTATATGACTAATACCTGTAAGAATTAGGTAAATTCTTAAGAGGTTGACTGATCGGTCCATGCGCCGTTTTAAATCTTGACTTGAACCTAGCACGACCAACCCAACCAAAATGTATTGTTTTGTTGTTAATCTATTAATTTCTCAATGCTTCAGATTCACTTTCTCCCCTGACGAATTACCCGTAAGTTACTTGGCATCCTTCTCATCCAGGAATCCGAGTGGGGGAGTGGTTTGGTTTGTGGTTAATTTTCAATGTAAGAGATGATCCAGTTACTAAGGAAGATGATGCAAAATCCATAAACATCGAATTGATATGTTTACTTTCTTCAGCTGAATCAAGTTAATTGTTTTGCAGGTTACTGAAGCTGGGTAATGATGTTGCTTTGAAAAGCCTTCCTGAGTTACGTGACAGACTCGATTTAATTGTCAGTATTAGACTAGTGGATCAATCACCAATGAGGCTCCTTTAAGGAGGAGCCCTGTGATTTTGGTCACTGTTTTGATTTTTGTCAAGTCCAGAGACTCCATAAGAGTAGCCCACATGACTATCTATATATAACCCAGTATTCTCTCGGCTGTGTAACAGCATTACAAGCCATTGCATAATACTCCAACCTTGGATTCCTACCCATTACATCTAAAAGATGTAGTGTGATTGATAGGAAAAGCTCTGAAGATTGAGAGGATGTTCAATCTTATTGACAAGAAGAGCTCTTCCTAAGATTTAGAAGATGCTCAATCTTATTGATAAAAAAAGCTCTTCCTAAGATTGAGAAGATGTTCAATCTTATTCATAAGAAGAGCTCTTCCTAAGATTGGGAAGATGTTCAATCTTATTGATAAGAAGAGCTCTTAAGATTGAGAAGATGTTCGATCTTATTGATAAGTAAGAGCTCTTAAGATCGAAAAGATGTTCAGTGTTGCTGATAAGAAACTCTCATCAAATTTCTTAATATTTGAACTAGTTAAGGTTTAACAATCATCTTATAAGATTTAGCAATCATCCTATAAGATTCAGCTTTAATTTAGAATTAAGAGAATTATAAATTTTAAAATGTTTAATTAAAATTTTTATATAAGTTTCTAAAGATTTGTATATTTTCTTGATTAAAAATAATTAAAATTCAACTAATTCGCCAGTTCAATGATAAAACTTTGAACCATTTAATTTTTGGTAAATTTTAACTTTCTTGTTTGATTTTGTTTAATAATTTTTAATTAAACTTCAAATTTTTAAAAGATAATTACATTATCATTCAATCATATTTCAAAATTTTAATTTGAGTTTGTCTTTAACTAGTTTTATAACGTTCTAATACCGATTGAATCTTTTAAACATTAAACCTCTTGTCATATTGGTTTAATTTTCGGTTCGGGTTTTAAAACATTAGATAAAAATTTGATATTAAGATGTCACAAATTTGGCAACTTCAAATTTTAATTCATAATTTAAAATCTTTTCTTCTTTAATCTTGAATCAAATTAAAAATTATCAAGAACAATGTATTTCTCACTAATATGATTTTAGTAGAGATTTTGATCTATAATAATTTTGATATCTAATTATTATATGCTTCAAAATATTTAATTAAAATATATTATTTTTATAAATTTATAAAACTTTTCTATTTTCCTTTTCTTTCTTGTATAAGATTTGTTTAAGTATTTAGGGCCAAATTTTGAAATGAGATGTCACATGTCCTTAATTGTACCACACTTCTTCAAAAATCATTACCTAAGGCAGTTAGTTAATATCTGCTGCTTTCTTCTTTTCGGTTTACTTCTAAATCACCTTCTTACAGACAGCAATTTGATAAATAACTCCCCAACAATTTTGGTTCGCTTAGTTTTATTAATGACCAAGATAGGATCCGCCGTGACACCCACGCTTCACCTCGAAGTAGGTTTAAGGTAATTAGATCATTCTTCGGTGTCCAGCATGACACCGACACTTCACCTCGGAGTAGGTTTAAGGTAATCAGATCATTCTTAGTTTTTTTAATAACAAATCAGAATTTTTGAATATGACAATTCGGTAATAGTTGTATTTGTATAAAATACTTTTATAGCTAACAAACATCTTTTTTGTTGGAATTAATAAAGATTTTGATAATTAATGTTATATTTTAGGAATAATTGAGATAATTGTGGTTTAAAAGTGATTGAAGCGTCACATTAGGTAGCATTTAAGCAAGAGTAAGAGATAAGATATTATTAAAATCACACTATTTTTATATTTGATTTCTTTAATAATTATTTTATTTTGTTTCATTGATTCTAATATAATAATTTTAATTTTGTAATTTTATTTTATTATAAAATTATTCATAAATTTTAAAAAGTAATTATTTTATAAATCATTGAAAATATTTTGATTAAATTTTATAAAATAAATTATATTATAATTAAATATGAGTGAATTTTCATTATCATTTTTAATACTTAATTAAAGATGACCGGGCCGAGGTTTGATTAGGCCTTGGACTTGAGCCTTAAAATTAAAAATTTGCATGTACCAAGCAAGGCTTGAGCTTGGGCTTGGGCGGTTTAGCCTAAGCCCAACCTGGGGCCCGATAAAATTTAAAACTTAAACAACATCGTTTTGCATTTAAAATAAAATGACGTTATCTTATATTAAGATGATTTGTTTCTAATGATGAAAAATGATGTTATTTTAGTATAGATTAACATTTCCCCCCGCCTTTTCTTAAGGATGGCAAAAAGAGCCTAGCCCGATTTTGGCCCAGGTTGACCGAGGCTTGTCGCCTGATTGTTTTGTCAAAAACGACTTCATTTTTTATTGATTTGCCCAGCCTATCACCTTATTTTTTTGACCAATTTTCTTAAAAAATCATGGGTTAGTCTATCCCAGCTCGTCAGGCCACGAGCCACGGTGGCCCAAGGTCAAACCGAGCCTGGGTTATATACCTTTTCTCTCCCTACCTTCTTCAGACTCTCTCTCTCTCTCTCCCTCTTTCATTCTAGTTTGCCACCCTTTCATTACACGTCTCGCTATGCTGTCGCTATCTTTTTTTTTTAACTTCTTCACCAATGACCTACCAAGGTAAAGTTCTTTCAACATATTTTGGTTTTGAATCTTTTGATTGAAGATTGAATTTGTGAAATACTGAAATTTTTGGGATGATTATCATTTGGGGAATGTTTTTGTGGGCTTACATAATCATGTAAACTGGTGTGTGTGTGTGTGTAGTCATGTAAGTGATATGAAGTTTTGAGAACTTACATTGCCTATGCATATGACTATATAAATATTATCACGTATGTGATCGTGCAAGTATGCATAAAAATTTTGCAGTGACTTACATGGTCACGCACACCCATGTACGTGATTGTGTAAGTCTATGAAAACACATCGATATCATGTCATATACACAATTGTATGTGATTGTATAAGTCACTGATAATCTATGATTATGGTTTATGTTTTCCTATTCTCTCCCATATTTATCAATTATCAATTATAATTATAAATAACATGTATATATTTATATGTTGATTGTTTCAAATGAATGAACATATTCTTTTAGTAAAGAGTTGTAATTTGGTATCGAAGACAGAAGTAGAAACTTCTAATCCCACACCAAGTAAAGATAAAATTCTAAGTCAATTGAAAAGTAAAGTTGAAGTCATTTCAATAAGATTAGATCAATGGATGAAATAAATAAAAAAAGACGATTGTAAGTACTATTAGAAGATGATGTCCGAAAGTTCAAAAGGGGAAATCTTTCATTTAAAGAGACACATGGATTTGTGTAATAGAAAGAAGATCATATCAGGAGGGCAAACTTTTTTTACTCTTAACCTTATGAGAAGGAAGAATGAAATAATTGCAGCATCTTATGACAGCAACATAACGAGAATTTTGATTGCTTCTATAGTAATTGGTAATGAACATTTACTATTTATAGTTTATCATCACACCTAGTCCAAATCTCACACCAATGTGGGGTTTAGAGAAGTCTGATAGTATGAAGTCTTACTCCTACAGCGTAGAGAGACAGTTTTCAGTAGACTCACATGCAAATGTGACAATGAAAAAAGAAAAAAATATAGTAATAATACAACAAAAATTACAAATAAGTGATGTAGGTTAAAAAGAGTAAATAAAATAAAAAACAATCTTTACCAAAAATGTGTATCAAAGGAAACCATAACAATCTAGGTAGCAAAAATTAGAACTTTAACAAAAGAAAAATTATCAAGAAGATATGAATGTGAAGAGTTTTTAAAATCATCAAGCATTTGGTTGTATGCATCGATCTACTGTTAAAAAGCGGAAAAAAAACTGCAATAGTTCATTGTAATAAGTAGAACAAAACCAAGTGCAATGAGAATAAACCAAGTAACCATTTACAAGATTGTACAGATCTAAGCCTTACTAAAGCTATGGCGACAAAGCAGAGAAATGGGATTTGTTGAAGTGAAAGAACAAGAGAGGATTCCCAAAATGAGACCATAAGATCATTAGGCATAAATATTCAATCTTGACATAAACCCAACAATATCAAATACAAAGGGATCAAAATAATAAAACCCAGAAAGCATTCAACCTTAAATCACACATAGAAACTAATATCAAAACCAAAAAACGCATAAAGACCAGAAATTTCAAAAAATATAAAATCCAGGAAACACCACAGTAGAAGAGACAGCTTAATAAAAAAACATACCCAAAAAGAGGAGTGAATGTAGTGTTTATCCTGTGAGTTGATGACCCTGCCTTGACTTGAATATTGCTTTAAAAAAGGAGAAACTCTCAGTCAATCTTCTATCTCATTGATGTGAGCAAAAAATAGACAAAGAAGAAGGGCCTTGTCACTCTCAGCGTTAATGGCTAACTGCCTATTCTTGAAAATGCTTTGGAGATCTTGGGTCTGGGATCGAAGCTCCTCGAACAAGCGAAAAGACAAGTCATCGACTTTTTCATATTTGCTAAAGGCTTGTTTAGCTCGAATCAAATCTTTGTATATCTACTATCTATAGTTGATACCAAAAAATTTAGGATGTTTTACAACTCGCTGTAAGGTTCTAACTTAGAATATGTTGAAGAAGGAAATTATCAAAATATACGAGGATAAGAAGAAAGAAATTTTTAGAACATTGTCAAGTATTGAATGATAGATTGTTATTACAACATACACGTGGGCAGTTGCTAATCAAAAGAAAGGTTATATAGCGGTGACAACACATTATGTTGATAATGATTAGACTATATGAAATAAACTTTTGAGGTAATTTATATTTTTAATATTGTTATCATTTACTTCTTGATTATGTCATGATTGATGTTGGTCATATTTCTACACGGTAAGTTAATTTATGTGATGGCATCATATACAAGCTAAAGGATGGCAACCGTGTTAGGAGACTGTTTAATAGATTGTAATATTAACATCAAATTGTCCACCACAATAGTTGACAATTGTAGCAAAAATGATGCTATGATTGAAAAGTTAAAAGATAAGATACAATTTGGGAGCTTATTGGTTAGTGGACGGTTATTCTATGTGTGTTGTTTTGCGCATATTATGAATTTGATTGTGAAGGATGAGATGATGATGACAAAAAGAAGCAATAGATTTGATTCGGAATATTGCAGTATATTAAAGTGCAATAACTAAAAGAGTTGAAAATTTTGAAGAAACTACATGACAACTATACATTTGGAGTACGAAGAAGTTAGTTTGGGATTGCCCAACTAGATAGAACTCTAAGATGTTAGAGTCGACAGTCTAATATGTTGATGTATTTACCGGACTAAGGCAAAGACTTTTTCAGTACACTTGCATGCCTATAGAAGACCAATGAGAGTTAGCTAGAGAACTTTGTGCAGGGTTAAAAAAAATTATACTGCAATTGAATTGTCCTTGAAACAAAATATCCAACTTTGTACTGTTACTTTAGCAATATATAAGTAACATTATTACAAGCCATTACATAATACTCCAGCCTCATATTTAACTTTAGTACTAGTCCTTTTAACCTTTACTTACCATATGCATCTAAAAGATGTTTAATCTTATTGATAAGAAGAGCTTTTAAGATTGAAAAGACATCAATGTTGCTAACAATAAAGTCTCATCAAAGCAGGTAAAAGAATGTGTTTTTGCTAAAGTCAGAGAACAAGTAATCCGTTCTGGTTCTATCAAAGAGTGCTCAGCCCAATTAGCCATTTCATAGATAATATAAACAAAGATGCATACCAACAGTAGCAGACAGTTGACTGAAGCTTATATTATGGAAAACAATGGAAGGGGGACTTACCTCTCTAGTGTCGGAATGGAAGCGCCATTGGTGTTGGGAATGATGTTAGGGACACGCAACCGTGGATATGGTACATGAAGAGACAAGAAATAAAAGGTCAATCTTTTGCATCGGCCAATCTTAAATGTCAAATATGAAGAAGAGAAACATGGATAAGGAAGATCTATTTGCCTTCGTTTGGTTTTTCCAGCTGATTGTCTCAAAGCTTCGGAGTCTCGGTGTCTCAATATGGTGGTGAGTGCAGATACCTCTGAACCTAATAGGAGAAAGAAAGAATGTGAGAATGTTTGATTTTAGGTTATTTTCCCAATTAGGTATCAACGATGTATCTTTATGTTTTTATCTTGAAACGTTTTCATTTTTTGAGCTTGCTTTGGTGTTGATCAGTGTCGTTTTTTTTAGTTGTTTGGTGAATTTGATTTGCTCTGACTTGTAATCTTTCTATTTTTTATTAATATTATTTAATTTCTCAAAAAAAAAGAAAGTCTCGTTAACTTTCTTAGTACTTGAACTAGTTAAGGTTTAGCAATCATCCTATATAATTTAATTGTCGTATGCTTCAAAAAATATATTTTTTTTTGAATAAAATCAACATTAGTGCAAAAAACAGACAAAGGCAGGGAAGGCAAAGAAAACTAACCCAAGCCAACAGGCTTACCCCGTACACCCGGAACCTAATAGCCTATCCCCCTTAACAAAAACAGAAGCCGAACAATCTGAATGTAAAATTGAGACTAAACAAGAAGGACGATCAGTCTAGTGATGTGAGTTTGCATGTAATAAGGCTACCCTGGCTAAAGCATGAGCCGTCATATTGGCAATCTTACGCGTCTATTGAAAGGACAAGTGAAGAAAATGTCGCTTGAATGATAATATTGATTGGACAGCTGCCAAACAATCCGATTCCACAATAATCTTGGCAAGCTGGTGGTCTTTTAGCCAAGAAAGAGCTTCCCTTATAGACATAATTTCGCCAAGAACTGGGTCAAACAGGGCAGGGAAAAAACCTGAAATAGCAGTCACAAACCCACCTCGTGCTTCCCTAAGAACCGTAGCAAAGTCTTCCGTCTGAACATCCTCTGGAGAAACAACGAACTCGTTGTCGTCTTTCTCCCGAATAGAGAGCCTTTGCAACCCTAAATTCATGAAGCTGAAACGAAAATCTAACAGAGACCAACGTAAAAAATAATACCTAGACCTCACCTTGCACATGAACGGCAAGACCAACACTTGCACTCGTAGAAGGAGAGAGAGAGGCAAGACCGTAAAGACATTAATTTTTATAAATTTATACATTTTTTTCCTACTTTTCCTTTTGTTTCTTGTGTAAGATTTGGTACTTCAAACGAGACGTCACACGTCCTTAATTGCACCTTCCATCTTTAAAAATTAATATCTGCTGCTTTCTCCTTTTCATTTCACTCCTAAATCACCTTCTTAAAACAGCAATTTAATAAATAACTCCCCAACAATTTTAGTTAGCCTAGCGTTATTAATGACCAAGATAGGATCCAACATGACACCGACGCTTTCACCTCGGAGTAGGCTTAAAGAAATTTGATAATAATTAGTTTTTTTGATAACAAATAACCCAGTATGCAATTTTAATTCTCTATTAAAGAATATCAAAACTGGAATGAATTTTAGATATTTCTAAACTTTTGTTTTTGGCGAGAATGTGGATATAAAATATAATCAAATATCAAGAATGAGAAGTAAGCAGTGGATAAGATATTATTAGAATATTATTGATAAATTATTAAAATAATTAATTTTTGTTATAATAATATTATTAAAATTACATATAACGGTTTTATATCTAATTTATTTAATAGTTGTTTGATTTATTTTCCTGATGTCATATCAAATAAAACAAGTTTTTCTTTTAATTTTGTAATTTTATTTTATTATAAAATTGTTCATAATTTTATAAATTTGGATTAATTTATTTATAAAATAATTAAATATGAGTGAATTTTTCATTATTATTTTAATACTTGATACCGAATATTGACGTAATTATTAATTTGTTTAATCTTATAGTTATTGATTACTTACTAAAAAGCATACTTAATAGTTCAATCTTTTTCAATTCTTATTTTTATTTTATTTTATTCTGATTCCTTAGTTACTCATTAGTATTATTAATAACACATTAATTAAGTTATAGATCAAGATGATTTTTCCGATTTCTATTTTTGAAAAAATAAAGCTAATATATTCAGCCTTCTCAATTTCCTTCTTCTTCTCATCATTCGACTTGTTACCCCAGGAAGGAAGTGATCTCTCACAAAGTACAAGACACAATCATAGGGCGGGGACGTCATTGGCCATGACAGTAGAGAACCCGTTATTGGTAGATGATGGCTCCATTGGATTCTTCAAAAGTCGTACCTTAACCTTAAGAACATAAACAGGATATGATTGAGTAAAACGATGATGGTAGACAATACCAGCTCACAAGTTTCTGTTGCAGGACTCTATTTGTTGGATAAAGACACTCCATTCACAACCAGAACTTTGGATTGCTCAGGCACACACACACTCATCTACGAATATACCGTTCTTAAGGCTCAGGAATTCCTTCCTGTTAAATCAAATATTGAGTAGCGTTTCACCATTTGCAACATTGTTAGTGGCTTAGTGCTGCTCTTCGAGCCTCTGCCTCCTCCAGTTAATTTTGTTCACGTAGCGCATAATAGCTTTGTGGAAGGAAGGGCCGCGTGCCGTAATACTAGTGCTTGTCATACGAGATTTAGTTTTCTTGCCCCCACGGAAATGTGATACGATTTCTTCTTTGGGCAAATTATAATTGCCCACTTCAAATTGCTGCCAGGATATCTGTTTCCACTTGCTAACTTGTGATTCTAATTCTATTTCCTGTCTTTATCACGTAGATGTTAAATAGAGTTGGGATAGTTGTTTAATCCATGAGCATGAACAAAATACAAGTCTGACTATTTTAAATTAACTAATGTTTGAATGAGTAACATGGATGTGTTCATAGAAAAAAGGTTAAGACATAAACATTCACTGTAGTTTAAGAATTAGAAAAATCTTTGATATTTAAATTATTAAAAAATTCTTCTAACTTTCGGTTATGTAGAAACTATATTTTTTTATACTTTGGTTACAAAATAACAAGAAAACATGTATAATATTTATCTCAAATTTATGATTAATAATATGTCACTAATATGATAATTCAATTCAACAAAACTCTTAAATCTGATTTAAGTCAATTTTGATAATTTAAGATAATCATAATAAATTATTAATTTGAGTCAGGTTTAATTAGTTCGATTCGAGTTTAAAATTGATTGAACCGTCTTATATATAGCATATAATTAGTTCATGTATGATATTTTATTTCATTTTTGTTATTATTTTTAACTGAAGCCTATGAGAAAATATTTTTTAAGAAATTAAAATCTATTTAAAATTCAATAATTTTAAAGTGTACAGGGTTTTCAAAGATTTCTTATAGTTAAGGCTTATATCTTTTACTTTAAAAATTACTACAAATAGGTATACTTGTGATAAAATTTTACTGCATGTTATTATTGTAATGGTTAGAAACCTATACAAAAAAATTGTAGTTTGGTTTAACAATTTTAAAATTTACACACACTTTAAAAATAATTCTCATGGACCCAAATATTTGTAATGTCAAAATTAAATAAATTCTTATGCAAGTCATTATTGAATTATTAGAAGCATAAAAAGCCACTTTTAAATCAAGCCTATATTGCACTTCATTATCACGTAATTGTAAGAATATTATAGATGTAAATTCATTACCATATGCCAACATCACCTTCTCGTATGTGGGTCTATTCATATCAGACTAGCTCCCTCTCAATTTGTAGTTTACGGGAAGCTGTTTGAGTCATTTTATGAATCACTTATTTATTTTATGGGAAACCGTTTGAATCATTTCATGAATAACTTATTTATTTGACTTAAATCAATGAATTTTTATCGATCGAACTTCATCAACCTAACTCTAACATCAATGTAGAGTTTTGAAGGGATGTGGGAAGAAATTGAATTGAATCTAAGTGAACTCGTATATAATCAAGATATTATATTTCAACCCAAAATTTTAAGAAAATAGATTATGAGTCCTAACCTTTTATATAACTTATTTCATTTTATGTCTTTTCCGACGAGATATTACTATATATTTGTTCATATAGGTTGTATCATCTACGTCATATTTTATATAAATCTCTTCTCCTAATACATTCATGGTTGGATCATCACTTAATGGTGATAATTGCCTCAGTTTTAAAATCAAATCATAACTATAATCATAGTGAAAAAAAAAAGGGATAATAACAAGTAACGGGCAACAATTACAGCACCTTTTTGGAAAGGAGTATACGGGCTAGGAAGCTTTGTGAGTGAACTTTCTCATGTATTTTGTATATTAAGAGATTATATCCCGATAATCTATTGTGCTGTACATATCCTTTAATTCTTTATAAAATTGACTGATTTATTAAAAAAAACAGCACCTTTTACTAAGATTTCATTAATGAAAAAAAAGAACAATTCAACCCAGATTACTTTACAAATAGTATATTCAAATGTAAATGTAAATGTAAAAACAGGTGTCAATTTAATTATATTATATATTGAGAAAATAGGTCAAATGGGTTGAAGATTGCGTCATGGGGAAAACGAAAGTTCCATCGTTTTCACACTCATGCACACTCATGCAGGCAGGCGGTGGCTCGAATAAGAATTTTAAGTTGACCAATCATTATCACATTAAAATTATATATATAACCTTTATATATACAATTTTGGGACATAAACTTTACGAAGTTATTGACACTGGGACATGAATCCACCGTAATTATAAATTACAAATCTTTCAATTACTATTTTCGACTGAATATAGATAATTATTATAAATAATAAAAATATTTTATATAAAACAAAATTATCTTATTTAATAACAATAGTTACTAGTAACTATTAAATAGTAAATTATGTAATTAAGCCTATTTACCATAATAAATATGAATTCTGGATTTGATAAATAAAATACTCCATAATTACTTACAGTATCATAGTCACGATATCTTTGGCGTTATTCCTTTTCTCTATCTTTAAGACTTTGAACTGAGGAGGTGGATTTCCATTATAATTATTCTGCACATCTTTAAACTTTTGTAAGATCTCAGGTTTTTAAGTATAAATAAATTAAAAATAATATATCTTGACGTGATTAATAGATAAACGTACAAGCGATATTTGTTAACTTGATTTATACGAATTTTAAATGTTCGTTAGTAAATTATATATAAATTTTTAAAAATGATATTAAATTAAAAAGCTTATAATAAATTAACAAAAACTGAAATTATCATGGTAAGTGGAGGAAGGAAAACATGGTTCAAGGCAAGCAATAATAGCCGAGCAAGGGTGGTAGCTGATGAGGAAGATAACAAAAGGGAGATGGATCTTCCATCATCCGACAGATACATAATGTAGTGGAAGGCAATAATTTGGCATTATAATGCAATGAAAATTGAATTTTCAGCCTAAAAGAAAAGAATCGATGCAAAAGAGAGAGGACAAAGCTGAAACATTGTGGGCGATGACACACACTCCAACTGACCATATAAAATCTCTTATTTATCCTTCGGACGCAAAACCCATCATTGCTTTGCTCACTCACGACTATGGAGTTCCTTAGATGTGTGCAAATAATGCCCACCAACTTCAATTCGTTCGTAACCAACATATTAAAAGCTTTGTCTCAATTGTAAAAATTACTATTTTTTTTATAAGAGAAACTCTGTATCTGTACTTTTTATTTTAAAATGTTTTAAATAAAATCTTTAAGAGTATAGTATCTCGTAAAATACATATTTTGTAAATTTAATGTCAACTTATTGTATTTGAGAGAAAAGCAGGAATTGTTTCTTCTTTATTTGCTTAAATTATGAGAAGTAAATTGTGCATCTCATGGTAATTTAAATGTGATTGATATTAATGAAAATTGAGTTAAATAAGATTTAGGTGATTTAGACATATTAAAATGAAACATTTTAACACTTCAATGAGAAGATGAGAGAAAATAGTTCTTAAAAATTGTAAGAGAAAAAAACTTAAAAGAATTGACGAAAATGATCAAGAATTATATGATTCTATTATAACTTACCGATGCCATAATCCTAAATATAAAGTTTTGATGTGATAGGATATGAATAAAGGGTTTCTCACAAATAAATTATTAACATTTTGTTAGGTATTTTAGACATGTTCCTTGAGTTTTTAGTTTATAGTTTTTTAAATACGTAGTATTTACCTCATAGTTATTTAGTTTAAAATGTCTCTTCTTTAGCCTAATTACATTTTTAACATGACTGATTTGATTTACTTTTGTAATTGTCTTTTCTTGTCTCATATATTTTATTATTATTAATCTTCTATATGTACAATATTATGTATTGTATATTTGAATATTTCTATTTATAGGTATTTATTTAAAATTTTGTACTATCATTATATGTGAGTCTCTTTCTTGGGTAAAAGTAAGACGTCATACTACGACATCTTTCCATATTCGTCGGTTGGCCTCTCACTATGTGTTGTTGTTATTATTATTGTTGAATTGAGTTAATAAATTATATTAAATATCGGTAATTAATTATCTTATAACTAATAAAATTTGTTTGATAAATTATATTTCACCTGACTTTTAATTGAAAACTTAAAACGATGTTATCTTTGATATTAATCCCAATAAAGCCCTAGGAGTAGATGACTTTAACGCCTTATTTTTCTAAAAACAATGGGGCAAGGTTGGGCCCTCCGTCGTGACCTTCATTAAGGAGGTTTTCAGCCAAGAATGGTGGGAAGTGGAGTTAAATCATACCATTCTTGTCCTGATCCCTAAAACCTCTTCCCTGACTAGTATGACGCATTTCCGACCTATTAGTCTCTGCAATGTTCTATATAAAGTCATTCCCAAAATTATTGTGAACCGGTTAGAACCTCTGCTGTCACATCTCGTGGCGGAAGCCCAATGCAAATTCCCGGGTAGGCTTATCACGGATAATATTATAATAGCCCAGAAGAGCATTCATACGATGCGCAGGAAGAAGGGGAAAACGGGCTATCTCGCGATTAAAGTTGACCTTGAGAAAGCTTATAACAGGATCCGGTGGGAGTTCATCCTAAGCACTTTGCAGGACATCGGGTTACCCGAGCCACCTATCATAATTATCATAAAGTGTGTGACCTCCGTGTCTATGCAAGTTGCGTGGCAAGGCATTAGGACTCCCCCCTTTACACCTTCCCGTGGTATCCGCCAAGGCGATCCCCTATCGCCCTATCTTTTTGTTCTGTGCATGGAAAGGTTGGATCATCTCATTTCTCAAACGGTGGACCAAGGTCTTTGGAAACCGATTCGGTTGAGTTCTACTGCGCCCCCATATCCCATCTGTTATTTGCTGACAATCTGATCCTCTTCGCTGAAGCTACGGAAGCCTAAACTATGGTTATTTGCCACACTTTGGAGGTCTTTTGTGAAGCGTCGGGACATAAAGTCAATCTAGATAAAGCTATGATCTATTTCTCCCATAATGTTGCTCTTACTACGACGTAAAGTCTTAGTCAACTATTACGCATCACCAGTACGAACAACCTTAGGAAATACTTAGGGATCCCTTTACTGCATGAGCGTACCAATAAGAGTACTTATCAACACATTTTGGATATGGCTTAAAAGAAGTTGTCTGGCTGGAAGGCCAATACCTTATCGTTAGCAGGGTGCGTGACACTTGCACAGTCAGTCCTCTTAACCCTCCCCATATACACCATGCAAACTGTGAGACTACCACGGCAGCTTTGCGGCGATCTGGAGCGTACCATGCGCCAATTTATTTGGGGAACCACAATGGAACATCAATCGATGCCCCTCGTTAAGTGGGAAGACGTGTGTAAACCCAAACAAGCTGGGGGACTTGGCCTAAAACATATCCGAGCCTCTAACGATGCCTTTTTGGCCAAACTTGGATGGACTTTAATTAACCAACCTTTCGCTTTATGGGTCAAACTGTTAAAAGCCAAGTATAGGCTGGAGTTGGACCATATACCCCTCACTATCGTTAGGTCAGGGGCTTCCGCTACCTGGCGAGGTCTTGTCGCTATTTGGCCTATTGTGTGCAAGGGTTACAGTGGAAATTGGGAAACGGGAGGAAAATCTTATTCTGACTGGACAACTAGTTACCGGACTGGGGGCCTCGCGTCTATATAGTGAGCTCACCACTCCCTGACCACGGTCTTTCCACCACAATGTCGGATTACACGACTGCAGAAGGCAACTGGAAGTGGCACCTATTCCAGCATTACCTTCTCTTAACTGGCTACCTGGATCTTGTCGCGATCCAACCTACGCTAGCAACTCCAAAGAAGGATCTCCCCATTTTGGGGCCTACTACTCATGGACGTTTTATGTCGACGTCTGCATATGAGCTTATTGTGGGCAATTCCTCGTCTGAGGCTAAAAGGACTTGGGACTTAATCTGGAAATGGGCTGGACCCCAAAGAATTTGGGCTTTCCTTTAGTTATTACTTAAGCAAAAGTTTTTGACCAACCACCAGCGAGTAGCTCGACATCTTATCCTGGACAGTAAGTGCCCTTTTTGTGGTCAGGAAGAATCTATTTTACATGCCTTTCGCGACTATTTGCAAGTCAAACACTTCTGAGGTATCTTTTCCCTTGAAGTTATTACTCCAGCCTTCTTCCAACATGATATAGAGACATGGGTGACTGCCAATCTCAAGTCACCTAGTTAAGTGCAACAGTCCTCATGGCCTACTATCTACAGGGTTGCATGCTGGTTCTTGTAGAAATGGCGGAATCTTAACATTTTTTAAAACAATTTTAAGTGGCCTAACGATGATCACCGAGCCGTTATGGAATATGTTAACTGGATTCATAAGGCGCGATCAGCGGAACGAAGTGTGTTTAGAGACTCCGCTTCTACAGCTGGCCAATCCATTGGGTGGACCAAATCGTTGAGGGTCAAAAACTCAATATTGATGGAGTCATTAAATGACCAACAGATGGCTACTGACGGGGGAGGTCATTAAGGATCGCCGAGGCGATGGTGCAGTGGATTTATCCACCAGTTTGGGAGAGGTTCGCCTCTTGAGGTAGAACTTTGAAGTGTTTAATCGAGGCTTCAATTGGCTTGAGGTCTCGGATATCGACGTATCACAGTTAAAGTTGATTCCCTTGATTTGATCAATATTCTCTCTTTTTTTATTTTTCCAGGGATTGACCAATACTGTTTGGTGGCAAGTATTCGGGATCTCCTGCACCAACCTTGGGAAGTGCAGCTTCAACACATATATTGAGAAGGTAACCAGAGTGTCGATAGTCTGGCCTCCCTCACAGCCTTTGTCAGGCCAAGTCTACATTTTCTACCGAAGCCTCCGATGTTAGTCCGGGCTCACATGTACTGTGATCAACAAAGATTTTTGTACCGCAGACACTATGATAGTTAGGATTGTTTTATAATTTTCGTTTTCTTTCCCTTGTAACCAAAAACGAATTAAATATGGTAGGTACAATTTGATAAGTGCATCATCCAACTCGAAAAGGGAAAGAAAAGACTTGGTGTAAAATATTCAACTCATTGTCTACTTCTCAAATCATTGCCCCGATTTGCCAAGGGTGTCCCGTAGCCACACATATTTAATGTTGTGCATTCCATCGCACCTCTAGAGTAATCTTTGTGCAATTTAATTTGTTAATGGTCCTTCCTAGTATCCACCATCTTAATAAACATTCTTTTCCTACTGTTTAAAATACGAACTAAGCAATACCAGTGAAGACAAATGATGTCTTATCCAACTGATCAATCTTCTTAAACAATGTTCCAAAGTTTAAAAACATTTATGCATTTATTGTGGTCGACATTTTTTTCAATCTTCAAAGATATAAAAATTGAAGAGTAAGGCTTCACTGCTTTTGCTACCTTTACCACTTTTGTCTTTTCAATTATGGAATTCCTCTAAGTTGAACACTAGCAGAACATAATGTCACGATCAAGACTATTGGTTGATGTCGACTATTTCGCCTTTTACTCATCAAAAACTCGTTATTGGCTTATGGAGTATGGGAGGGTCGCTTTAAAAACATTGAAGACCTGGTATTTTGAGTATTCGAATACTAAAGGTTGTTTGATCCTTTTGGCAATATTAGTAGAAATTTTAAAGAGTGACATTGAATTTCTCCAATTTTTAATTTTTAGTAAAAATAGTTATATGTTAAATTTTCCGTTAAAGTTGGTGATGTGGTGAGTCACGTTAGATTATTATTTTTATGACGTAATAGTCACGTATTATATTTGTATCATGTATAAATATTATCATTTAATAAATTAAAAGTTTTAAATATCTAAAAACATTTATATACTCATTTATTTGTTTTATTTTATAATCATTTCAGATTTTTATATTTTAATTTATTAAAGAATAAATTCATACGTGACATAAATACAATATATAGCAATTACGTGAACAAAATATTAATATAATGTTGCTCATCATATTGTTCACATAAACAAAAATTTAATGTAAAATTTTGTTTTTGGGTAAAATTAAAAATTGAAACATTTTAACTCAACCTTTTAAATTCTAAGTTAGTATTACAAAATTGAATTAAGTTTGTAATTTTTAGTTAACCCTTGAATTATTAAGTGAAAGAATATTTTTTATATTTAGTACCTCATTACCTCCTCTTAATCAAGTTGGCATTTAGCCACATTGATCACCCATTACTGCCACAGCTTAGCTGTAGATAATTAACGAGACATTGAGAGACTAATTTAAGCACCTTTTGCACCTAAGAAATGAAAGAAAAGAAAAGATACACAGAAAAGATATGCAGATAATCTCTCGGTGAGAATCGGAGCAAAATGAAGACAATAATGCAAGGAATAATGTGTTAGAGGTCAGTTCAGTCAATCAGCACAAACCACCGTTAGTTTTTTTTTTTTTAAAAAAACGGTAACGATTGCGCTCATCGCATAATCACCATTAGTTAAGACTAATTTATAAGTAGTTTAAGTACTTTAAAAACGCAGTCGGCTGTTATTAACCAAGATCATAAATCTCTGGGATTCGGTCGTTAAGATACAACTCCAAGATTTTGGAAATATTCATAAAAAAAGGCCACGGAATGATTAATTTCATAATTAAAAGTTAGGATTCTGTCATGCTATATATAATTATATATGCACATATTCGACTTTGAACTTCGAATTTGTCCAAGTGACAATCTAAGAGAATAATAATAAATTCAAAATGACTTGACACCAACGTATGATATGTATCCGAATCATCTAAACTTGACTTGACACCAACGTATGATGTGTATCCGAATCATCTAAACTTCAACTTTTTTGATTTTAAGCAATTAGAAACCAATAATTTAAGGTCATGTTTCAACATAGAAAATATTAGGCTATTCGTTGATTCCCTATGTTGTCGCCTGGAAAAACTACGTCACACAATGCAACATTGGATTCTTTCCCGTACCATCCCATTTCGTGGACTGACAGAAGTCTCTCGGGCGCCTTGAAGAGGATTTGAACCTCTACGCTCTTTAGCACGAGATTTTGAGTCTCGCGTGTCTACCATTTCACCACCCAGGCATCTTGAATCTTATTCTGTCCATGAGGATCCCACCAGAGCGCCTTCTACTTCTAGCAGGCCATGAACTAGATCAGATATATTTACAATTAATAATTTATCATATTCTAGTTAGAAATCAGATTCTATGATTACTTAACAGGGGGATTCACCGCAAATACTACCTTAGCTCGATCAAGGGTGTAATACTATTTGTAGTAGTGGTCCTTATATATCGTATTAACAATCGAAAGATGGTCGACAGAAAAAATCTCTATTTGACGGAGCTTGCCCAGTGCCAAAAGGTCAAGGAAGTTGGTGACCTGATGAAAGGGGAGCCGGTGACTGAAGCCCAGTGAACGGCGGCCTTAATTATAACGGTCCTAAGGTAGTGAAATTCCTTATCAGGTGATTTTTTTCAATATTGCAATGTTGGGATTAGTTACTAGTTCGAATTTTGTAAGCAATATATTGATTTTTTTCTCCAGCAATCGGCTCGATGTGGTACATCGTCCTTTATAACGATCAAGACTGGTCAGCCCATTGGTCTACACAGTTGTCCATGTACCAGTAGAAGATTCAGCAGCTACCGCCGCCCCTGCTAATTAATAAATATTAATAACTAATACAAATAAATATTAATTATAAACAACTTTATTGATAATTACTTGTTTGGTTAGAAGAGTCGTTGGAATATTCCGATCTTTGAATTTTTTATCTTTGAATTTTTTTTATTTGAAAAAAAAATATAAAACTTGATAAGATCAAATAAGTCTTATAATATAAGGTATAAGCCCTCAATTCAAATCTAGTAAGGTGTCACGCTCAATTTCTCTTCTTCTTTTTTTTTAAGGCAAGAAACAAATTCTATTTTATCTCTTGTTTATTACATCCGCATTATGTGACATAGTTTTTCCAGGCGCGCCGTTTGTATGTTCCGAACATTTGTTCCATAATCCAATGTTGCATTGTGTGACTTGGTTTTTCCAGGCGCACCGTTTGTATGTTCCGAACAATCGAACATTTGATAATGTGTTGACAGTTATTCTGCATATTTTGTTCCAACTGTTACACCACTATCTTGAAGCGGTCCAATGACTATGAGTCTACTTACGAGCTTAAAGGACTTTAATTACACGACTCTAGGACATGAGGCGGTTGACCATTCTGACGTTCGAATTGACAGACTTAGTGGGAATTATACATTACAAGTTGTGTCTCTTTTCTTCATAAAAGAAATAGTCATCAATGGATTAAAGCAACACCGAAGCTAGCTAGTTGTCAGGTTTTAGGAACTGTTACAAAGTTACGAGAATTTAAGGGTACGGTGGACAGGAAGGTAGGACATCCCAAAATTCTTCAATATTATTGGTAATATACGCAGAATAGGGTTTACTTTTACCTCAACTTTATAGATTTTATTGATACTAGAGTTAATAATAGTACCGTCCAACTCTTTTATAATTTGTCCACTAATTACAATATTTAAATGTATATTTATACTGCATTGAAAAGGTGGCAGATTTATTAAGGGAGAAAATAATACGAGTTTTTATAAATTCGGATTTTGCTGTCAGCAGAATTTCTACTGAATATTGTTGTTGTTGTATAAACTCAAACTCATAAAAAAATATATATATACACTTGTTTTAAAATCTATAATGCAATTATATATTTAATAAAATTCAATTGTCTCATTATGGAAAGAATCTAATATAAATAGAGAAACATAAATGGATAAAAACCACATATTACTAGAGAAACATAGATGCATAAAACAACAAATTAGATTCGATTTGATTTTAGTCTAATTCAAAATTAATATTTCAAGTTTTATTATTCACACTGTAATATGTAATATAGATCTTATTACATACTAATGATCAACATTAAAGGATTAAAAATGAAGATAATGTGGAATACATGCTTTCGGTTCTATCTTTAATTTCTATGTCATTTCCGAGATCCAAACGATTACGAATTTTTCGGGATCTTTATAGAAAGTGCTTATCGAGATACGGGTTGTCTTTCTACAATTTTCTCAATACGTAAATTCTCTTAACAGGTCATAGATTTCTTATGCCTACAATTGATATGAGTAATTGCAAGAGACCTTAATATTTATATATATTCCATATCGAGCTTCTCCATTACAATGTCGATATGCGTTCGATCCACACTAATTAGGATCTATCTTCTACCCAAACTTTGATTTATTAATCTAAATCATTTGTTGAGTCATTTTATTATCTTTATTTGGATCAAATTACGTACCTTAAACAATAATTTATTTAAAAACTGAAAAATATAATTAATAGTTGCCCAACTTTATGGAAATGGACAAAATTGTCCAAAACACACTTAAACTGGAATATTTAAATTATAGTTTAAAATTAAATTAAATAATTTTTCAAACCCAAGTAATTATAATACATTAATTCATATTTAAAGCTTAAATGTAATCTGACGTACGTCAACTTTATTACACGATTTCATCACACCTCGTTAATTATTTGTTAATGCAGTTTTTTAATGTTTTCCGTCTCGGTTTCGATCGAGTAACAAGCAGAAAAAACAAAGAAGATGCCACAAATCAACTGCTCTGAAAAGCTTTTGGAATTTGTGAATTGGCATAACATGGAACCCTAATATATAGTTTAATTATGGTCTCAACTTGCACGGATTTTGTTACGATTCCAACTTCGTGAAAGTAATCAGATAATTAGTCTTAAACCATTTAAGCTTGGCTTTGCCACTTCGTATTAAATTTTTGTTTGCTGATAGATTAAACAAGCTCAGTCACAACTTACAACGTATAAAAAGTGATTTAAGGATTGGCATTTTAGGGACAAAAGTGACATGTGAAGACCCACATGTCGGTTTCACACAAACAGGCGGTGGAACAAATAAAAATGTAAGAAGTACCATTGATACTAACGTTGTTGGATTAAACAATCTCCTGCGACTTTTGTTCGAAATTGACCGAAGCAACCAAAAGCTGCCGCCTTGGCAAGTGCATTTCCTTGAAGTTTTGTATACGGCGACGGCTACACAAAAAGAGCTAAAAGTTCCTATTTAAAAATTCACAAAAGAAAAAATTGGACCATATTCCTAATTCAAAATCCATATATGTTTGACAAATGCAATTTTGGTGGTTAGGTTTTCTAGAAATCTTAATTCCATCTCTATCTTTGGTTTATTGGAATCAAAGTTTGGTTTGAATGGATGACTTGAACTATAGTTACCAAGGTTAGAATTATTTAATAAAAATATAACACAACTAATAACTATCTAAATTTATCTTAAATTTTGATAAACTAATTTCGAGTTGAATTGAATTATTTTTTCATCTTATATTATGTATCAATTATGTAAATAGTTAACAAAATATTAATATGAAGAGTTTATGTGTTTATTTAATATATGTGTTTTGGATAATATTAAATTATAAGAAAATTTTTATAAGTTAATAAAAATTAGTCCAATTATAACATAAATTTTATCTTCATCCCATACTTTTTTTATTTTTAGTTGTTCTAATGTTTGAGAGCCCATTATAAGTTTTTTAGTAGAAAAGAAGTAGATTTCATTGATGAATTTAATGTTTAAATCCGTTTTAGTGCTTGTTAGGATAGACTTTTGAAAGGTTAATAAGTTCTTTTTTTACCACAAATTTTTTTAAAGAAAAATAAATATTTGACTGTTCTTTAATATATATGATCTTTTATAACTAAAATATAGCTTTTAATAAGCTCAAATTTAGAGCTTTTTAAAAACTTCTCAAATGACTTTTTTGGTAGATTTTCAGATCAATTAATGAGCCTATTTTTAATTTTTTGTCTTTATGTTTTACATATATTTCCACAATACTCACAAGCTCGTCTTTACGTTTATTTTGTGATTTATATAAAATTATTTAATTTTTAAATATATTTTAATATTTATTTTTATATTAGTTTTACTTATGTTATAATTCATATAAAAGATTTAGTTAGATATATTTTCATTTATGTTTCATGTGATTTAAAATTATATATTAATTAATATATTGTAATATATTGTATTTTGAATAATATTTATATGTATAAATAATTTTATTACAAAATAAAATATAGTTAAAATGAAACGTGTTTTTATTTTTATGTTGTTAAACAATCTATTGTATGAAGCTCTTTCAAAAAGTTATTTTAAAATAATAACCAAACAGTTAACAGATTTTTTAAAAAAATTCTTCAAAAAAAGATCTAAAAAAATTATATTAAATTTTTTTTACTGATATAAATCCAGCTAGACCGAGCCAAGTTCATCAACGAAGCTTGTACTTAAAAGTTAAATCCACGCCTATTAAACAATCATACTTCAATTAAGTACGTACTAGGCTGCGATTTGCGAATCTCTTTGAAAATTCAAATAGTAGTAGAAAATCTATTTTTTTAAAATATATGTTTCCTATATTTTATTGCAAGAGCACGTTGCAATTCATTCACAGTTTTGAAATATAATATTTTTAGTTGATACTAAAGTTTCATTACTTATTTCTAAAACTTATTTTTATTTTATTTAATTTGTTTGTCTTTCTCCTAAATTTGATAATGAACCGGACCAAATTTGAGCCCCCTAACTCAAACTTAGTCTAAAAAAATTAATTAAGTTTTAAACTCAAATATATTGGAGGCTTATTGCAACTCAAGAACTCAAGCAACCAAAAGCCTAATTTGACTCAAACCAAACTTGATCATTCTTATTTAAATTTTAAAATAATATATTTTAATTAAAATTATGTTATTTATATTTAATGTATTTAGGCTTTTAGGCGGATCAAACTAAACAACTTAAATCCGAATTAAATTCAAAACCTATTTTTAAAAATATAAACTTTAAACTTAAATTTAAATATCTTGAACCAAACCAATTAAATATGAATTGAATTAAACTAATTCGGAACATCCTTACAAATTAGAAATTACTCCATTGTAGTGTCTCAAAGTCGACAACCTCAACTAATAGTAGAGAATCATCCCTATGGCATACAAATATATACTTCGCTGAACATCCCAAACATATCTTAGTTATCATCAAAATTGCAATTACAAATTTTGCAATTACGTCATTGTTCCACCATTGCATTTGCTGCTATTCATAAAAACTTACGCTCGATACAATTAAAACGATGTGGCAGAAATGCTATTCCAATGTTTTTCTCTCAATCTAATCGATGTTTACGTTTATGTTTTGTTCATTAAGTCAACCGATGTGGCAGAAATGCTAAAATTGTGATCAGCACAAAACGATTACTTGACGTTATGTACAAATAAACCAAGTCATAAGCAAAGTCTAACTTGATGTAATTGTCTCCCTAAATTCTCAATTAAATGGACCCCCACTTATATTTTCAACAATTTAATTATATGTCTACATAATTTGATAAAAAGAATCAATAATGATGCATATCTAAAGTGCATAAAGACTATAAAACACAAATTAGAATCATAAACTAGCATACACTTTATGGCACATTAAGAAGTGTTAATTTAAATCAACAATACAAAAAAGTAATTATTTTAAGCTCACACTAAAATTGTGAGCATATATATATATATATATATATAAAGGGGATACATCTACTAAATTAGTGGAAATTTAGTATATAACCTTTAGAAAAGTAATTTGAAGAACATATGCCTAGGAGTAACAACTCAAAGTGCAAATGTATGTGTGGGATCACACGTGGATTCCATTCTATAGCCTTTAACTGATTCTCCACTTGAAATATATTTGTAATATCAAGCTCATGCATTCCTTACTTAAAGCCCCCCTTCCTTCTCCAATGGCATTCACTCCTCCCATCTCCAATAACAAAGCTCTCTAAGCTTTCACTACCTTTTTGGTTCATTAATTGACAGGTAGTAGAGTCTTCTTCTCCAACACCTTTTATGGTTACGAGAAATTTCTATACGCATTTTCTTCAAACAGTGTGTATAACATATATATATATATATATATAGTTAATAGCAAATTTTATGTGCTTATACATTCATGCAAAGTAAGGCTTTTTTTTGGGTCATCTCCGTCCTCTTCCCACATTCATAACTTGTATGCTTGTTTTTGGTTTTTTTTCTTTCTCTGCAGAGATCAATCCAGGTAGGTGACAAGAATTTGGAGACAACAATGGCTGCCCAAGAAAAGAACAAATCAGGAGGAGCAGCCAAGAGGTTGCAAAAAAGCTATTTTGATGTGTTGGGGCTCTGCTGCACATCGGAGGTCCCTTTGGTCGAGAACATCCTCAAGTCTCTTGAGGGTGTTAAAGAGTACTCAGTGATCGTCACAACGAAAACAGTCATGGTTGTGCATGACAATCTGCTCACATCTCAGCTCCAGATTGGTAAATAATTGATCTGAAACGGATGAACCCTCCTCTTCCTTTTTTGTTCTCTGCAAAAAATAATGAAAAAGACAAAACATTCTTTTATCTTCACCTACCGGAAAATATATTAGTTTCTTGTACAAGCATTGCTCTTTAATAAATGATAAAGTTATAATATTAAAGTTTAAAAAGCTTGTCCAGATACGTCACAGGCATCAACTTATTGGCCTTTGGTGGTCTGATAATGTTAATAACAACAGGAGATTGCTTGTAGCTAGTGATTTCTCTTACGTAGCTCCATCAACTTTTCCATTTGGGTCTCATAGCCAACTGTAGAAAGATATATATATATATTGCCTCTCTTTTTTTTTTTTCTTTTTTCTGTATTAACTTTTGTGCAATTATTGTACACAGTTAAGGCACTGAATCAGGCAGGTCTGGAGGCCAATATAAGAGTATATGGAGTTACCAATTACAAGAACAAATGGCCAAGTCCCTATGCAGTGGCAAGTGGAGTGGCACTTTCTATATCACTTTTGAAGTATGTGTATCCTCCTCTTCAGTGGTTTGCTCTTGGAGCTGTCGCTATCGGCATTCTACCTGTTGTTTTGAAAGGGTTTGCCTCCATCAAAAATTTTAGACTCGATTCCAACATTTTGGTCGTCATCGCAGGTGACTTATTACTTTTGTTTTTTCCTAATTTCTATGATGTTAATTATCTTATAAATTCCCAAAACAATAAATTAATAACAAGATTATGGCCCTTTACAAGCGATAAGCTAGGACTCCAGCTGTGACAAGTCATGCTCTTTTTGTGTAACGCAAATAACAAAAGAAATATGTGAAAGGTCAGGATGAGATGAATCTAAATTTTTGTAAAGAACAATGTCAAAATCTAGATTCTCGTCTTTTAAATTTTGTTACGAAGCTTTTTCATCTCAGAACACTTTAAGAAATATAAAAGTTGGTAAAAGCATAGCTATACTTTTATGGATGGTTCAGGATTGGATATGGAGTACATGTAAATTTATTACAGGAACAAAGTTAAAGTAACTAATGGACAATTATTCTTCTGAATGTGCTATCCGACTAAGGATTTATTGCCTCTCTTTTCAGTGCCTACGTAAAGAAGACGCATAATGCGCCGCTTGGGCTTGTCTAGTTTACGAAACCATCATTCTCAATATCTTTTTTTTCCTACTTTTTGTCACATGATATTTGATCTTCAGGACAGGCTTTTCAGAAGCTAGACTAAAAGCATTTTAATGGGTTCAAAAGAAAGTATGCATGACCCATACCCGTGTCTGATCTAAGCTTAAAGCGCTCTATTTTATAAGTATATGATCTAGTCACCGTCTATAGTTTCATGATTCTGTAGCTGTGATGGGGTTTAGTTATCGTTCATGTTCTTCATTAACGGAACTGATCATTGATCTTGTTTAACGATTTACTGGAATTAATTACTCATGGCAGTGATAGGAACTATAGCTATGAGGGATTACACTGAGGCAGGAGCCATCGTCTTTCTGTTCACTATTGCAGAATGGCTTGAGTCAAGAGCAAGCTACAAGGTAATCGGGAAAAACTATCTGAAACATGCATTTCAACCAGGATCAGAAGTCCTATCTTGTGCTTTAAAGAGATGTTTATAGGTCCAATTCACGATCCTGAACATCGCTGGCATAACATGAACTAAATTGAATCCCGAGTACTGAAAATATAACTTGTCAGGCTAATGCGGTCATGTCGTCTTTGATGAGTTTAACTCCTCAAAAAGCAGTCATCGCTGAAACTGGTGAAGAAGTAGATACTGATGAGGTCAAGTTAAACACAGTTTTGGCAGTCAAGGCAGGGGAAGTCATACCCATAGATGGTGTGGTTGTTGATGGCAACTGTGAAGTGGATGAGAAAACTTTAACTGGGGAATCATTCCCAGTTTCCAAACAGAAAGATTCCATTGTTTGGGCAGGCACTGTCAACCTCAATGGTAATACCCTTTACTCTGTATAAGTTGTTCATGATTGAATTTCATTATAACCTCATTAAGTGGTTCCTTTTCAGGTTATGTTAGTGTTAAAACCACTGCTCTAGCTGAGGATTGTGTTGTAGCTAAAATGGCCAAACTTGTGGAAGACGCTCAGAACTGCAAGTCCAGAACTCAGAGATTCATAGACAGATGTGCTCAGTATTACACTCCAGGTGAGCAATGGAAGTCTATCTTAAAACTTAGGTGTACGACTCTTTTAAGGGGAGTTCTGATAAGGTCATCATGCTTGGTTGTGTTTCTGCAGCTATTATAATCATATCAGCTGGCTTGGCAGTTGTTCCACTCGTGTTGAGAGTTCATAATCGTAATCACTGGTTTCATTTAGCTTTGGTTGTTTTAGTGAGTGCGTGTCCATGTGCTCTTTTACTGTCTACTCCAGTTGCAACATTCTGTGCTCTTACAAAGGCAGCAACGGCTGGTCTTCTGTTCAAAGGTGGCAACTACCTTGAAACACTAGCCAAGATTAGAGTGATGGCTTTTGACAAAACTGGTACTATCACAAAAGGTGAATTTGTTGTCACAGATTTCAAATCTCTCTACGGAGATGTCAGCTTAGAGACACTACTTTATTGGTATGAACTAGTTCTTTTATCTTTTCTACAAGTTGATGATTCATTATCAGATATGATTCAGTTTGATGATTCATTTTGTCAGGGTATCAAGTATTGAAAGTAAGTCGGGTCATCCGATGGCAGCTGCACTTGTCAACTATGGAAGATCATGTTCTGTAGAGCCAAAACCTGAGGATGTAGAGGAATTCCAGAATTTTCCCGGAGAAGGGGTACATGGGAAAATTGACGGGAAAGATATTTACATTGGAAACAGAAAGATGGCTGTCAGATCAGGATATGGATCTGGTATAAGTATTTAATTCCTCGTAAAATTTTACCTGAAACAAAAATATAGGGTCCCAGGCAACTAACGTTCGTGCAAATTCAATCATGTAGTTCCAACCGAAGGAGGTTATGCAATGAGTGGAAGGACCATTGGTTACATATACTGTGGAGGAAATCTTGCAGGAATTTTCAGTCTTATTGATTCTTGTAGGACTGGAGTTCTTGAGGCAATTGAGGATTTGAAGTCCATGAGCATTAAAACCGCTATGCTTACAGGGGATAGTCAAGCAGCTGCGTTTCATACACAGGAGCAGGTACAGTCTTGTCCTCACTATATACTCGATCTATATTGATCAGTTGATTGGTATAGAGTTAGCAGATATGAATCATTCAATGAATAATGTGTGAGTGCAGCTTGGCCATTCTTTTGAGGTAGTCCACGCAGAACTCTTACCCGAAGACAAGGCGAAGATAATTAAAAGGTTTATGGACGATGAAGGTCCAACAGCAATGGTTGGAGATGGCTTAAACGATGCCCCTGCATTGGCTACAGCTGATATTGGTATCTCCATGGGGATTTCAGGCTCAGCGCTTGCAACCGAGACAGGGCATGTAATTCTGATGTCAAATGACATTAGAAAGGTACCAAAAGCTATCCAACTTGCAAAGAAAGCTCACAGGAAAGTGATTGAGAATGTGATCTTGTCAATAGCTACCAAAGCCGCCATTATTGCCTTAGCTTTTGCTGGTCATCCCCTTGTTTGGGCAGCCGTTCTTGCAGATACAGGCACGTGTTTGGTAGTGATCATGAACAGTATGCTGCTTCTGCGACGAACCCATAGACGTGCTGGAAAATGTTGCAGATCTTCTTCTGACAAGCTTAGTGATAAGAATTCGTCTCATGAAAAAAAGCATTGTTGCTCAGGAACAGCTCGAAAGGTGTGTGGAGAGGCCAAGAGTTGTGCTTCTGATTGTAATTCTTGCTCAGAACACTCAAATTCTAAAAGTTCTTGCAAGGGTTCATCAGCTCAGAATCATGATAGGTGCACGGGTGCTCGAGGGGCTCGTGAAGTAAAGCACCATAACCACGATCATGGTTGTTGCAACACGGAAGAAGTAAAAAGTCATGATAGGCATGGTTGTTCAAGCTTGTGCGGCAAAAAAGAGCTTGAAAAATCGGCAGAGAAGTGTACGCATGTTGAAGATAGTTTGCATGAGAAAAAACACAGCCGCCGCCACCACCACCATCACAATCACCAGGACCACTGCCATCATCACGACCACCAGGAACATCACCAACACAACCACCACCCGCATGGCGAAACTGTTATTCACCATGGCATTCCGGAATCTTCAAACCACTCATTGGATTTGGAAAACAATGGAAGAAGTAAAATACACAAGGCTAGTTGCCAATCCAGCCACTGCTGTAGAAACTCCGCCAAATCCCATTGCAGCAGTGTCTCACACAAGGACGTTGTTCAATCTAATAGCAATTGTGAACATCAAAATTTGGAGCTGAATAATATTTCCAAGAACTGTTGTAAAGCCTCTAGTGAAGTAGACAGATGTGAAACCAAGGCAGCGCATGCTTGCAAGAGTTTGGAGAGGAGAGAAAATGGTGGTTGCTGCAAAAGCTACATGAAAGAATGTTGCAGCAAGTATGGACAGTTTGGAAATGGATTGGGTGCGGGTATATCTGAGATCGTCACCGAATAGATTTACATAGCTAGATCATGAAATTGTCAATTATGAAATATTTACGAAGATAGCTAGGAAATTTTGGAGAAACTGCACATGGGATTATGCAAAACCAGAACCAATGCATGAAATGCCAATGTATAACTCAATATCTACGTATATTGCTGCTAGTAAAGTAAAAAGAAAAAGATATTGAAGAACTGGTTTTTCTTTCAGTTAATTAGGATGAATCAAAGGTCAAGAAACTGTGAAATTTAGGAGGATATTATAATATTAGTTCCTCTATATATACTAGCAATTTACAATAGATTCAGACAACATATTGCAGTAGGACATCGATGAACAAAAGTAAAAGATTACAAACTTCGTCCAAAACTATAGATGCTGCTAAATTTTCTGTAGGACATGACAATGACTTAGAAACCTTCCAATAACCTTAACTCATTGTTCAATTTTCTCTTTGCCACTGATTCTCAACCCCAAACATCTTCTCTACTTCAAAGCTGCGATAACTGTTGTTGAAGCAAGTACTGGTCGTAGCGATGAAGTAGCTATTATTATTATTAGATCCAGTGTTTTTTTCTGAAGTCACCTTATTATTTGGCCCTAAAACCCCATAACCACCACGGATTCCTTCTCTTAAATCCACCTCTGCTAAGAATGTCGGCATGTAAAAGAAACTGGCTGATCCGACAGTGTCGCAGAGGTTTTCGATCACTGGCAAAGGATCCAATCGATGGTCGGAGGCCATATGTTGCATGGATATCGTCGACGGTGACAAAAACGAATCCACGCTCATTGGCACAAAGTCATGTTCATGCATTGAAATGATACTTCCCATCATTATTTCTCTGTTCTCTGCAAATGAATCGTTGTCATTTGGAGATGTGGGAAGCGTATTCATTCTCAATCTTTTCTTTATAGTGGTGTTCCAGAAGTTCTTTATGTCGTTGTCTGTCCTACCTGGAAGTCTCGAGGCAATTTGAGACCACCTGATCAATATATCACACACTGTAAATGAAAACATAAGGTTTAAAGCAACATACTGTAAATGAAGAAAAATATAAACCTGTTGCCAAGAACAGAGTGCAAGCGAATGATAAGTACTTCTTCTTCATGAGAAATAGGTCCACGCTTGAGGCAAGGTCTCAGATAGTTCATCCATCGAAGACGACAACTCTTTCCACATCTCTGCAGACCGGCATTCCTAGCAATCTCACTCCAACACCCTCGCCCATTTGTTAACATGTACTTGATGAGCTTCTCGTCTTCCTTGGTTGACCAAAACCCTTTTCTAAGGTTGACTCTACGGTTGTTGACGTTTATCATCTCGCTATCTTTTTCCATTGTATCAAACAGACTCGCACATTATTCAACAGGCTAGTACTTTAGTGGAGTCATTGTTGCCATAACCGAAAAGATACAACTGCTAATTATATAGCCTGTGACTGTAAGCACATACGTGAGTAAGAGAGAAAGAGAGAGAAATTAGAGGAGGCTGCATGGACAAGAAAGAGTTATGATGATGATGGCGATAGTTGTGAATAGGAAATGAAGTGGACATTTTTGTTCTTTTTCTGGTTGAAGGGTAGAGTAGAAAACGAAACAGGTCGAACCGAAACAGACAGAGAGATAAACCTGGTCTTCTTGTCTTTGACTCTATTCTATTTTTTCATGTGTAATCTGTTATAATTTAATCAATAAATTAATTTAATTTGGTAAGTCATATAGTCAAAATATTAGTTAAAAATTATTAAAAAATATCACTAAAAATATTTAAAAATATCGAAATTTGTTTGAATTGAATTTAAAATAATGTTATTATTTTATCATAATCGAAATGATATATCAGTTCATTTATAGTTACGATTAAGAGGTTGGTTTTGCTATCAAAGCATTAACTAAAACCTTCTGAAATTCGCAATTTCATTAATGATATTCCATTTTTTGAGTGTGTTAGCCATGGTTGAACAAAAGGGGAAGTTCGTAATAAAAGGTAATATAGTTTTTTCAAGTAGCTTGATGTGTGCATTTGGAATCTATATAGTATTGGGAAACTGATTGCGAGAGAACCTACCCGCTGTCGTGTCATCTTTCTTTCTGTACTAAACCACCACACCACCGTGCGTGCTGGTCTCCAGCAACGTATTGGAAGGAGTTTGTATTTATTGCTCGAATTTTGTGTTCAGATTGATAATCTAATATAACAGTGTCTTATTGTGTTCAATAAATCTTAGTCATTTATTTATGTGAGTTCCGCGTGGATCTCATATAGGTCCCGTAAAATAAATGGTTGAGATTCTATGAGACAGAATAAGACATAATAATATTAGAAAGATGATATTTTCTCTAAATTTTGGGGAGTTCAATTGAGATTTACCCTAATATATACGCTTAGTTATAAACGAATTTTAGTTGAGTGATTTTTTTTCGATAATTAACATTTTTTTCTCTTTAGGATAATGTTTTGATGGTAAATATTTATAATTTAATCCACCGAATATGGGAGATACAATTTCAGTATATATATCGTAAAAAAAAATCAGTGTGTCAATAATTTGGCCTCTTTTATAATTTTATCCAGCTTAGACTTGATTATACTCCAAGAACGATTGTTTTGAAACTCATCATCCGAAACAAGCAAAAATCTTTATACCACTAACACTAAGCTAATTAGGGTGTTTTGTTTGTGTTTTTTTTTTTTTACCTTCCGTAACCCAAAAAAAAAAAAGAGTGATACAATATCTTATATATGTAATTCATAGATTTATGTGAGACTCGTATAAATTACTATTTGAATTGGGCTTACACGTGTCATCGAATGCCCATTTACGTTAAAACCCACCTTGTGCTTTATGAGGTTAGCTAAATCAAAAAGGCCTAAGCCCAGGTGCAGCAGTATTAGCTTAAAATGCTCCCAATAAACTAAGCTACCTCGTCCTTCCCATCGGTGAGTCCTCCAACCTTAGGCCTTTTCGCCTCCTGCACTTTTTGCCTGCTTAGACTTGCTATTCAACTATCTTCCTGTTTCTAACCTTTGCTCTTTTTTTTTGGGGTCCTTTTTTGGTCATTGTGGTGAGTGCTATTGGATTTTCGGTGTTTGATTGCCAATATTTGTTTTTTTTTTAATTCTTCATATTTAGATTTATGAGTGAATATATTTAATTATACTCAAGGGGCGCTTAGTTCATAGCAAGTAATGAGAATAAGAATGAGAATTAATGAAGTCAGGAATGAGAATGGATATAATCATGATAATTATGATGGTTGGTTAAGATGAAGGAATGATTACCATTACCATTGATAGTAGTTGGTTTGTTAAAAATATAGAGAAATTAAAATTTTTAAAATTTTAGTTTTATATCAAAATTTAAATATATTTTAAATAATTATATTTTATGCTTTTTAAAAGAAGAATTATATTTTATGTACCCTATTTATAATGACGAATGTTTAAAATCAAGTATATTACAATAATGACAGAATGTTTAAAATAAAATATATTACAGTATTTCATTTCCAATAGCTCTTGAAAAAAAGTATTTTTTGCATCAACATATTATTACTGTAGTTACATAATATTTTCAAAATATAATTTAATAATTTAAAACATTGTATAATTTACTGACATAACCATAATATTCACCATTTTATTGCTACAGTAAAATTATCATTGTTTAATATAATTTACATTCCTCTGATAATGTGAATAATGTAAAACATGTGTCGTATACATAACATCTTAACCAAAAGCCTTCAATTGGTACAAAATAACCAGGTACAAAATTACAACATTGTTTACAAGCACGCCCTCAGTTTTTCTTTTGCAATTGTTTACAAGCACGCCCTCAGTTTTTCTTTTGCAATGATTTTAATTCTGGGGTTGGACAGTTTTCTTCTGATATATGCATATTACGATTTTAATTCAGTGATTGATTTATCATTTTAGCTCCTACAGTCTTGGCTAGAAATGGGCTTTCCTTTCCTTTTTCTTGCTAGGTGACATCTGAGTGTTGAACTTGCTTTATGTAATCGAGTCTTCTTTATTGTAATAAGAAAATGAAAAATTTCGAGGGGATAACGATGAGGTAGCATTAGCCTAAAGAACTGATCTTTTCATTTTTGTTCCCTTTGTTTGCACAGAAGTTCTTAGAGCCATACAGACGCAGAGGAATAAGTTACAAAGATGAAGAAGTGGTTTGATCCATGGCCTGTCTTCTTCGGAAGGGAATTCAACGGGAATTGGCCATTCCTGGTTGGGTTCGCCATAACAGGAACTCTAATCCCCAAGTTCTTTCTTGGTCTAACTGGTATTTGTTCTTGTGTTTTTTAATCCATTTTACTTTTTCAAATATTTATGCATAATCAATCCCACTTAGGAATGCCTATCTTGTGAATAATTCATGTATCAGTAGTTGACTTTTGAATATCTAATTGCTTGTTGACAATTTCTGAAAGAAAGTTTGGAGATTTTTAACATGAAAAATATGGATATGTTTTTTTATTTCTGGAGAAAAGTTTTAATATAAAAAATCTGGATATCAATTAGCTTGAACGTCTAATTGTGCGAGCATGAGTGGGTGTTGCCTTATTTTTTTTCTTCTAATTTCTATGATGTTAATTATCTAATTATAAATTCACATCTTAATCGTCACCAAGTTCTTTGTTTTAAAATAATAAATTAATTATAAAATTATGGTTCTTTATAAGCGATAAGTTAGGACTTCACTTGTGAAAGTCATCCTTTTCAAATTGATTATGCTCCTTTTATGTAACGAAAATAACTATGTGAAAGGTCGGGATGAGATGAATATGCAATGCATGACGTTGCGAAAGTTTTACGTCTGTTATAAAAGATAGAAATAATATGGTGTACCACTAATTGTAGACGCACCATTTCATAGTTAATGTACATATGAATTGGTTTGGTTTTACCTAACACAAGAATGAGGTAGATAGTTATTGGTTAGGTTTTACCTAACACAAGAATGAGGTAGATAGTTATTGGTTAGGTTTTACCTAACACAAGAATGAGGTAGATGGGTTATTGGTTAGGTTTTACCTAACACAATAACATATATGGAGTAGGTGATCACATGTGTGTTAGGTGGTTAAAATGTACTATAAATAGAAGGGTTAACTTGATGTATGATACACCATTTTTTCATAAGAAGAATTCTCCTCTCCCAAATATTCTTACATTTTAGTTTCGGTTTTATAACACGTTATCAGCACGAAGCTCTCATTTCTAAAATTTGGCTTATCAACATCAAGCAATCTTAAGGTTCTTCCGTCTACCTACATCATACAAACGTTCTTCGGTTTACGTACATCAAACAAACTTGCCAACATGTCCAATCTTGCCAAAATTGAGTTCGCTGCTCTTGATGTTGCGGGCAATAATTATATGTCGTGGATGATTGATGTCGAAATGCATCTTGAATCAATGGATCTTTTAGATACCATTAAAGAAAATAATACAACATCAAAACAAGATAAAGCAAAAGCGATGATCTTCATTCGTCGTCATCTTGATGAGGATTAAAGAGAATACCTCACAATTAAAGATCCAGTCATTTGTGGAAAAATTTACAAGAAAGATATGACCATCAAAAGGAAGTTTTACTTGAAGCTACCGTGATGAATGGAGCGCTTTACGCTTCCAAGATTTTAAAAAGGTCAATGAGTATAACTCAGCTATGTTTAGAATTGTCTCACAACTACAATTTTGTGGGCGAACAATTACTGAGGAAGATATGTTAGAAAAAAACATACTCCACCTTCCACGCATCGAATGTAACCTTGCAATAACAATATCGAGTGCGTGGATTTAAAAAATACTCTGACCTGATTTCATGCCTCCTTGTAGCCGAGAAGAATAATGAACTTTTGATGAAAAATCATCAATCCCGCCTCTTCGACGGCGGCATTTCGAAGCAAATATTGCAATTCGAAATGAAAGAAAAAATTATCATGGGCCTAGTCGTGGTCGCGGTCGTGGCCGTGATCGTGGCCATGGTCGTAACTACATTCGTGACCGTGGTCGTGGACGTGGCCGAGGAAGTTATCCATATAACTCTCTTCAAAGAAATACGAGCCACCACAATAACAAGCACCATATTAATGATGTTCATGGAAGTTCTTATCGGACTTCAGGAGATTCTTGCCTTAGATGTGGTACAAAAGGACATTGGACTAAAATTTGTCGAGTTCCTGAACATCTATGTCAGTTATACAAAGCATCCTTAAAAGGGAAAGAAAAGGAAGTGAATTTTACTGAACAGCACCCTTTAGGTGATTCAACTGACCTTGGTACTTTTGATTTTGATTTCATTGAGAATCATAATCCTTCATATGACTCTACAAATCTGAATGCTTCAGATTTTACTGATGATTTTGTGGATCAAGGCATTGTTGGTGGTAGTAACAATGGAAATTAAAATTATGTACTTATGTTTGTTTTAAGTATTATTATGCTTATTATGTCACTCAGTTTCAATTGCTTGTTATGTTACTAGTTTCAATTACAGTATTGTTTTTAAGTTAACATAACATCTTTTTCTCTTTATTCTTGCGCAATTTTCTCATTAGATTATTTATTTTTATGCGAAGTTTTGATATGGATAGTTCTGTAAGAGGAGCGGAAAATAATGATAATTTATGCATACCAGATAGTGGCACAACGCACACTATCACGAAGATAAGAGTTTTTTCGAATTAAAACCAACAAAACAATTGTGAACACAATATCAGGTCCTATAGACTTGATTGAAGGAATTGGCAAAGCAAATTTTACATTACCAAATGGCACAAAGTTCACAATACATGATGCCTTATTTGCGCCAAAGTCTAAAAGAAATTTGTTGAGTTTTAATGATATATATTCTCATCAATATGATACTCAGTCTGCAACTGAGGGAAATATAAAATATATGTATCTTACAACCTGTAAATAAGGAAAGATAAACATATTGGAAAAACTACCAATGCTCCCTACTGGATTGCATTATACATATATAAATGTGATGGAATCTAATATGGTAGTTAAAGCAAAACACATTGATCCTTCAATAATCTCTATTTGGCATGATCGTCTGGGTCATCCAGGATCAACAATGATGCGAAAAATAATTGAGAATACACATGGACATCCATTGAGTAATAAAATGATTACTCGAATAAATAAGAGTCCATGTACATCTTGTTCTCTTGGAAAACCGATCATAAGGCCATCACCACTAAAATAAAATTGGAATCACTGTTTTTCTTGAGCGTATTCAAGGTGATATATGTGGACCAATTCATCCACCATGTGGACCATTTCGATATTTTATGGTATTGATAGATGCCTTGCAGATGGTCTCACGTTTGTCTACTATCAACTCGTAATATGACATTTTCAAGATTTCTTGCACAAATTATTAAATTACGAGCACAATTTCCGACTATACAATAAAGAAAGTCGACTCGATAATCTTGGTGAATTCACATCCCAAACTTTCAATGACTATTGTATGTCAAGCGGGATTATGGTCGAGCATCCTGTTGCTCATGTGCATACTCAAAATGGTTTAGCTGAATCTTTAATTAAACGCCTTCAGCTTATTGCTAGACCATTGATGATGAGAACAAAGCTTCCAATTTTCGTATGGGGTCATGCAATTTTACATGCTGAGGCATTAATTCGCATCCGACCAAGTGCATATCATACATACTCCCCACTACAACTTGCATTTGGTCAAGAGCCAAATATCTCCCATTTGAGAATTTTTGTTATGCGATATATGTGCCTATTGCACCACCACAACGTAGTAAAATGGGACCTCAAAGAAGATTGGGGATATATGTCGGTTATGAAAGTAAATCTATTATTAGATATCTTGAACCTCAAACGGGTGATATGTTTACAGCACGTTTTGCTGATTGTCATTTTGATGAAAATACTTTCCCGACATTAGGGAGATAATAAACAGCTGATGAAAGAAATTACATGGTGCGAACCATCATTATTGTATCTTGATCAACGCACAAAACAATGCGAAGCGAAGTGCAAAGAATTGTGCATTTGTAAAGAATTGCAAATCAATTACGGATGCTTTCACGGATACAAAAGAGTGACTAAATCATTTATACCAATAAATGCTCACCTTTCGGATTGAAATCCCAAAAGGACAATCGAGAATATGGTCACTCATGAATCTCGACACGCATGAAGCGTGGTAGACCAATCGGTTCCAAAGATAAAATCCTCGAAAAAGAAAAGGAGCAAATGTGATTAATGACCCCAAGATAGATAAAAGTGTTCCTTTAGAAACACAAGATGAGGATAGTGTCCCGGAAGAGACCTGGCCGATATTAATCAAGAAATCGCAATTAATTATATTCATACAAAAGAATTATGGAACCGGAATGATATGAAAGAGATTGATGCAATATTTTCTTATGCTATAGCATGTGATATCCTCAATGAAAATGAAGATCCCGAACTAAGATCTATCATTGAATGCCAAAATAGACATGATTGGGTTCAATGGAAAGATGCTATTGAAGTGAATTAAATTCTCTTAACAAGCGTAATGTGTTTGGACCTATTGTCCTTACACCCCAAAGTGTAAAGCACATGAGGTTATAAATGGGTTTTGTTCGAAACGAAATGAGAAAATGAGATTGTGAGATACAAAGCTCGACTTGTTGCACAAGGTTTTCTCAAAGACCCGAATTGACTATGAACAAACATACTCTCATTATGGATACAATTACGTTTAGATATTTAATCGACTTACCAGTTCTTGAAACTGGAAATGCGTCTTATGGATGTTGTTCTGACTTACTGCGGATCACTTGATAGTGATATTTACATGAAAATCCTGAAGGATTCAAAATGCCTCTGACATTAAAATCACAACCAAATGAAATGTATGTGATCAAATTGCAAAGATCCTTATATGGACTAAAGCAATGCGGACGCATGTGGTACAATCGTCTAGCGGTATCTATCAAAGAAAGGATATGTAAATAGTCCTATTTGCCCTTGCGTTTTATAAAGAAAACAACATCCGGATATGTGATTATCATTTATCTATGTTGACGATTTGAATATCATTAGTACTTCTAAAGAAATCCAAGAAACAGATAGTGTACTTAAAGAAGGAATTTGAAATGAAAGATCTTGGAAAAACTAAATATTGTCTTGGTCTGCAAATTGAACATAGACCAAGCGGAATCTTTAATGCATCAATCGACATATCTGAGAAAAGGTATTGAGGCGTTTTAATATGGATAAAGCAACTCCATTAAGTACACCAATGGTTGGTAGATCGCTTAATGTTGAGAAGGATCCATTTAAGCCTTGCGAAGAAAACGAAGAAGTTCTTAATTCAAACGTCATATCTAAGTGCGATAGGAGCTCTCATGTATCTTGCTAATTGTACTAGACACGATATAGTTTTTTTGTTAATCTACTAGCAAGATTTAGTTCATCTCCTACGAAAAGGCATTGGAATGGAATTAAACATCTATTCCGCTATCTTGAGGTACAATTGATTTGGGATTATTTTACACTAAAATGCAAAACAAGTTTTGGTTGGTTATGCGATCTGAGTTACTTATCGATCCGCATAAAGCGGATCCCAAACCGGTTATGTATTTACGTATGGAAACCTTGCAATTTCTTGGTGTTCACGAAACAAACACTTGTTGCTACTTCTTCAAATCATGCTGAAATCATTGCACTTCATGAAGCAAGCCGAGAATGTGTATGGTTAAGGTCAATGACGCACCACATTTTAACAACTTGTGGCTTATCGACCAACAAAGAACCAACAATCATATTTGAAGACAATGCAGCATGTATCGCTCAAATAAAGGAGGTTATATCAAAAGTGATAGAACCAAACATATCCCTCAAATTTTTCCAATTCACCCAAGATCTCGACAAGAGCAAAGAAATCAACATCCAGTATATTCAATCAAGCAACAATTCTGCGGATCTTTTCACAAAGGCACTTCCTACTATACCTTTTAGGAAGCATGTCCACGAGATTGGAATGCGACATCTAAGAAATTTATGAGGAAGAGCTCATTGTGTTAAATGAGGGGGAGCTTACGCGATTCACTCTTTTCCTTATCATGGTTTTATCCCACTGGGTTTTTCCCGATAAGGTTTTTAACGAGTAACACCAAATGAGTTTAAAGGCGGAGAAGAGACAATTATGTGGCACACCAAGGGGGAGTGTTATAAAGATAGAAATAATATGGTGTACCACTAATTGTAGGCGCACCATTTCATAGTTAGTGTACATATGAATTGGTTTGGTTTTACCTAACACAAGAATGAGGTAGATGGTTATTGGTTAGGTTTTACCTAACACAAGAATGAGGTAGATAGTTATTGGTTAGGTTTTACCTAACACAAGAATGAGGTAGATGGGTTATTGGTTAGGTTTTACCTAACACAATAACATATATAGATAGTGATCACATGTGTGTTAGGTGGTTAAAATGTACTATAAATAGAAGGGTTAACTTGATGTATGATACACCATTTTTTCATAAGAAGAATTCTCCTCTCCCAAATATTTTTACATTTTAGTTTCGGTTTTATAACAACGTCCTTATTTTACGTCTTTTTTTTCTTTATTATTGTCAACTGCAAACTTTTATAAAAAATAAAATAAAATAAACTAAGGACAAGTCACAAGGAAACTCTCGGAATTACGCTTGCTTAGCGCAAGCCTAAGGTCACTCTCATCTTGGCTTGTTTATTTTGGAGCTTACGTTCTTTTTCTACTTTGATATTATATAACATATGAAAAAAAATGTGCCACTTAGGTATAAAAATTCACTAAGTGAAATATTCAATCCCAAATTTACTTTTTCAAAAATGGTCCCAAATTATCACTATGGGTTATAATTGTTAGACTAATTAAATGGTGACCCATTTGAGACCCAGTCAATAATACCCAATAACCATTATCTTGGGTGCGTTACATAAGACTCAAATTGATAAGTGACATGGGACATTTAATTAGTCTAACAATTATAACCCCTAGTGATTACTTGTAAAAGTAGTATTATATTGATGCTCAATTTCTTTTTTTTTATTTCATAAGGAAACGAATACACATATTACGCTATCAAACGGGGAAAGGAAATCCCAGTTATATCCTCTACTAGGATATTAAAGCAACCCACAGGCAGGTAGTGATACCAATGGATACCAAGATTTAAGGATCTGGCATGGTGCACTGGCCAATTCGCGGCTCGATTAGCCTCTCGATATATATGCCTAGCTTTCACGATCCAATCGCGATTGAGAAGTTGTTGGATTCCCAACAATAAATTAGTATGAGGTGTATATGTTGTAGCTAATACCAATAAACTGTGAATAACAGTTAATGAATCCACTTCGAGTTCAATTTTTCAGTAACTTTCATTCTAGGCAAGAGTGAGACTCGAATATACCCCCATAGTTCAGCACAAACTGAGGTGCAATACCCGATGTTATGCCCAAAACCTCCTAACCATCGGCCTGTACTATCCCGAAGAAGGCCCCTTGCTGTCGCATGCGAAGTCAAGGAATGGTAGGCTCCATCCGTATTAAGGCGTATCCTGTCCTGTTGGGGGTTGGTCCATCCCACTAAAGTCTCTATTCTCACTTGAGGGTTCTGTAGTGCTGTGCTAACCAGTATCTTAGCTTGAACGAACAAATGCACATAATGGAACACTATACAATGCGGATTTACCGGCTAAGAGAAGTTGGGGTCGAAAATGGATTTATTCCGCCAATTTCAGAGAAACCAACATGCTGTTCAAAATATTAACGACCATGCGATACCCTGAAAGCGTTGATGTCGCTGAAAATTAGTCAATAGCCAATACGTCAATTCTTCCTGAAAGAAGTCACCTAAGATGAGATTAGTGGAAAAATTACGCCAAAAATGCTTTGCTCTACAACCATCCCGAACAATATAGTGCAACGCCACTGGACTCATAATTCCTATGACTTCTATGAATCGCTGTGCCGCTTTGCTGGGCAATTACAAATATGGAATCAGGAGGAATTTGGCAACATATTTCACCGTAAAAATCGATTAATGGCTCGTCTTGCAGGCATTCAAAGATCCTTGGAGGTGCGTCCTTCATCTCACCTAGAACAGTTGGAAGTCGTATTTCAACGCGAATTAGAACAAGTCTTGACATAAGAGGAACTGTATTGGTATCAACAATCCCGAGCCCTTTGGTTGTCTCATGGCGATCGGAACACAAAATACTACCATTCACATACCGAAAACGCACAACAATCAATTCTTTGCGTCTAGAGGATGGAACCGAAGTTTTCAATCAACAGGTATTACGAACTATTGCAAAGGCTTATTTTCAGACGTTGTATACCAGTGACGACGCTACTTCATCGTCTCTTACACCACTTGCCCACTTTCCACCTCTGCCATCTACGGCCACAGAGGACATGGGGAACTCACTTCGCCAAGAGGAAATCACAGTGGCTATGTTTCAAATAGCCGCCAACAAAGCACCGAGAGTAGACGGTTTTCATGCACTTTTCTTCCAAAAACATTGGGCTGTGGTAGGGCCAAAAATGAAGGAATTTATTCAACGGCTTTTCAGCTTAGAAATTTGGGAGGCTGAGATAAATAAAACCATCTTAGTGTTAATCCCAAAAATCCCATCACCTAGCTCCATCTCATAATTTCGACCCATTAGTCTATGTTCGGTCACCTACAAGGTATTGGCCAAGATTATAGTTAACCGGATCAAACCTTTTCTTCCCGAACTAGTGGCACCAATCTAGTGCAGTTTTGTCCCCCATCGACAGTTCACAGACAATATTATTATTGTATAGGAAGTAATCCACTCCATGAGAAAAAAACAAGGGCGCTCAAGATATATGGCCATTAAGGTAGACCTTGAAAAGGCAAATAATTGTTTGCGATGGGAGTTCATTCATGATACTTTGATACTGATGAGAGTGCCAATTAGCTTGCGAATTTTGCTGTAAATTTTTGACTAGGGGTTACTATTTTTAATTCCGCATTTATTGAGTGTCAATCGCTCCTCGTTGAGATCATCGCTGGAGTTAGTTTCTCCGTATTAGTCTAACTCGTTGATTGTACTTTTTGATTTACATTTAAAAAAAAAAGAAAAAAAAGAAGAAGACGCGTAACGCGCCGCATGGGTTTGTCTAGTTTACGAAACCATCACTCTAAGTATCTTCATGTTGGCCAGTCATTTACAGGGATAACGTACGGTCCTCTCTATTGAACGGTGGTTTATCCTTTGTTCTTGAACTTGTTATCTGGGAAAATAAAGATCTTCAGATCACTATTGCATCTTAGTTAAAGCCTGTTGCAGATTGGATTAACGATGGCCAATCAAGATCTTGAAGGCTTTGACATTATCTTTTATAAAAATTCTGGTCATCAAGAATTGCAGTAGTATGTGCACTTGAAAGAAATTAAGCACGAATTCAAACTTGTGCGCCGCCTTGTTGTCAATGCAATTTTCTAGGATCATGAAGCACGAAGTTTTTATAAACTCAGACATGCTGTCAGCAAGATTTCTAATAAATATTGTTATTGTTGTATAAAGTCAAACTCATAAAAATAAAAAATATACACATATGTTTTAAAATCTAAAATGCAATTACATATTTAATAAAATTCAATTGTCTCATCCTCGAAGGAATCTAATATAAATGCAAAAAAACCATCAAAAATTTCAGACTCGATTTCAACATTTTGGTCATTATGAAAGGTGACCTATTGCTTTTATTTTCTAATTTCTATAATGTTAATTATCTAATTGTAAATTCACATCTTAAACGTCATCAAATTTTTGTTTTAACCCAAAATAATAAATTAATAACAAGATTATTATTATTTACAAGCGATAAATTAAGATTTTACCTGTGGCAAGTCATCCTTTTTTAAATGATTATGTTCTTTTTATGTAACGAAAATAACAAAAGAAATATGTGAAAATTGGGATGAGATGAATATGTAATGCATGATGTTGTGAAAGTTTTATGTCCTTATTTTACTTCCTTTTTTTCTTTACTATTGTCAACGGTAAACTTTTATAAAGAATAAAATAAACTAAGGAAAAGTAAAGAGTAAGCGCTTACGGCAAGCGTAAGGTCACTCTCATCTTGGGTTGTTTATTTTGGAGCTTATGCTCTTTTTCTACTTTGATATTATATAACATATGTGGTTTTGCCGAATTTTAGCTGAATTGCACGTTGCCGTTCTGCTCTATGATCCTGCTGCTTTCTATGATGAATTTGATGTAAAGATACTTGCAAAACAAGGAAAGTACGTCAGGAGTTGTGTCCCGATTAGCCCCTCCGACGATCAAGTAAGTCTTTTTGTGAAGGTGAGGTTGATCAATGCAGAGAAAAAAAACTAGGTTTTGATTTCATACCTCAATTATGGGAAAACTATACCTTATATATGGTTTTGTAGATAGGTTTGAGTTTTTACGTAGACTTCTACCTCTGCATGGTAGGTTTTCTCATACTAACGGGCTGTAGAAGGCGTGGATCGGGCTTGGGCCTAGCATGACGATTAGGTAGGAGACTGACAATTGAAGAAAAGACCGACCGACCCATGGGTCGTCTTGACTGGGTCCGGGCCCTACAAGGCTGGCCCGACCATAAGCCCCCCTACTCCTCGAGTCTGAGCGAAGAGAAGGGTCGTAGGAGTATGTAGGAGTTTTGTAGCTCGTCTATGAAAAAGCTCGTCAGGTGATCGATCGGTCGGGCACTGACGTTGTAGGTCGGGTATGAGACAGCTCGGGTAGCCCCGATCGATTAGATGCCGATCGATTATGCGTGCTTCGCTTTCGGATCTTGACCGATCGAGTGTGCCCAACCGATCGCCTCGGCACTTATTGTGACGATAACGCCGACGTAAACAGATCGGGTGGTTATCATTGGCGAGCGTGCGAAGCATTTATTGTAGACGGCGCGTGCTGTCTGATAGCTTTCAAAATCTGAAACGTATCGTCTTTGTAACCGTTGCACAGCTGTCCCGTACGTCCTTTCAACTGTTCGCGCCCTTTCAGATTTCGATTAACCCTAATTTGCCTCCGTTCAGATCGTGCCGTGTGTCCAGGAGCAGCTCGGATCTTCTCCACGCGTCGAGTTTTGGATGGATCGCAATTCGAACATTTTCCCTATAAATGTTTAAAGTCGACGAACATTTTGCTTTTCTTCACGCTCATTTCATTCTTGCTGTTCTCTCGCTTTTCTCTGCTTTTTCTTATTCTCAGTTCCCAGAGGTTTTCTCCGGCGTTGCTCAAATTTCCGAACTCTTACCACTAAATAGGTACGTCCCTTTCCCTTATTCTCCTCTTCTAAATTTCCTCCTAGTGAGCATGTCGTCTACCGGTTCTCAGAGAGGGGTTTCTCCAAAGGATTGTGTTGACGAGAGATCGTCGGAAGTTATGGTCGAAGTGACGGCGGTGTCAAGGTTGGGGGATGTTGAAGAGATTACGACAAGGGAACGGAAAGATGGGCTGGTAGTAAAAGAATTGCCCAAAGGCAAATCGAAGATGTCTACGGCGGAGTTGAATAGGTCGATTGTTAGGCACGGCATCCCTCGGTCTTGGGGGCCTAGGCTGTCTTCGGGGGAGGAAATGATTGACAGCAGCAGAGGTGGGTGGATTGTCGTCTCTGAGTATTTCTTCTCGATCGGGGGCTTGAGACTTCCGTACGTGCCGATCGTGGATGAAGTGTGTGCTGATTATCAATTAAGGCTGAGTCAGATTCCTCCGAATAGGTGGAGGTTCATTAATGGGCTTGTGCTGTTGTGCCACCAATTCGGTTGTCCGCCCTCGGTTAACATCTTGCGCAACTTCTTAAGAATGAGCCAGAGTCCGAGTTCTGGGGGTGGGATCCCTTCCTTGATGTATAAGGATGTCCGGTATCGCCCAGCTGGGACGTCTGGTAAAATTACCCGTTGGCGAACGAAGTATTTCTTCGTGAAGCCTCCGGGGTCTTCTTCCGATTCCCAGCCGTGGAGGTATCCCCTGGCCGAGCGATGGAATGACTCGTCAAGTCTATTCCTGTCTAGGGAGGAGCGAGAGGTGGTCAGCCGTATAAAGAAGCTCGACCAGTATAATTTCGCTCGGCTTATTTTGGGATACGGCGGGGGGGCCTAGGCCGGCTCTCTTCTGATTGACCCCTCGCCGCAAGTTGGCGGGCTAGGAGAGGGAACTGCCCCGCCTGGTTGACCCCTCGTGGTTGATTTATTTTTCTTACTTGTAAGTTTTGGTTTTCTTTGTTTGTTTGTGCAGCCATGGTTAAGGTTCATACTTTCTCAGGCCCTCCTAAGTCCGTCAAGGGTAAGCATCAGGCCGCGGGGCCTTCGGGAGTCAGAGATTAGGGAGATAGGGTTGAGGCCGGTTCGATAGTTGTTCGGCCAATTGCTTCCGGGCAACGGAGTGTTTCTCCGATCTTCTTCGAGCCGCCCGTGGCCCCTGCTGTGGTCGTCCCACTTGGTGAGTACCTGGTTGTGATCGAGGAGGAGGAGGAGGAGGTTGAACGACCTCTGAAGAGGAGAAGGGGGGCTCGGGTAGTCGACCGACCTCCCCAAGTAGTCGACCGACCTTCTCAAGTGGTCGACCGACCTCCTTGCCCCTTGGACCGAAGCAAGGGGAAAGGGAAAGTGGGAGATTGTGCTGCCCGTCTGCTCAGGGAAAAGGGAAGAAGCCGGCAGGGAGCGCAGACAAGTGGGAGGTGGCGATTAGCCTCGAGAAGACTGTCTCGATTGCTGATGTCGAAGTGGCTCGTCATCTCGCTGAGAAGGTTATTCCTCCTTCAGACGAGGAGCGCTTTGATGAGTTAAGTCTTGAGGAGATGATGAGCCGCGCCATCCGCAATTCAATGAGGGATGTGACTCTCACTTTGTTTACGCATCAGCGAATCGATCTGTTGAATCGGGAGATCAATTCCCTCCTGGAGCAGATGGACGGTTTGAAGACAGAGCTCTCGGAGGTCAGAGAGGAAAGAGACTTCTCCCGGGCTCAACTTTCTTCCTTGGAGGATGAAAAGAAACTCTGGGAGGAGGAGCGCGATGTCCTGAGAGCCCAGCTTGCTTCGGGAGAGGAGGAGAGGAGCTCCTTGAAGGCTCGGCTCACCGAGGAGGAGGCCGAAAGGGTAAGGGCAATGGCAGCTAGGAACAAGCTGTTCGAGGAATATGCGGCGTTGCGAGGGCAGCTTGAGTCAGAGAGGGTGCTCAAGGAGAAATCCCTCCGAGACCATGCCCAAATCGAGGGTACGTTGAGGAGGGTGCAAGCCTCCGTGAAGGAACAAAGGATTGAGGCGATCCTGCGATGGCAGAGACGGTTCTTACAGGAGGAGTGCTTGGAGTACTCCTGTGACCTGACCCTCATGATCTTGAAGAATTGTTATAGCGCCTGCGTTCCTGAGGAGTCGGACGGTTCTTCGTTTGAGAGGTTTGCCGAGCCGTTGCTTCCTACCGCGCTTGACCTTTTTTTGGAGGAAGTGACGGAGAAAGCCATAGAGGACCGGGGCCCAGTCCTGAATGAGGAGCTGGAACTTAGCTCTGCCGAGGAGGATGAGCTTCCTCACGAGGATACTTCTCCGACCGAGCACTTGGACCCTGCTCCAGCTTCGGCTTTTCCGCCCGCTTCCGAGGGTTCTCCTGGACATCCTCCCACTTCCCCTTCTGTACACTTTTGAGGCTCACCTGGTCGGGCTTGTGGCCAGGGCAAATTGATACTAATGAAATTTTACCTTTGCCTCATTTTTTCTGATGTCTTTTTCCGTATTTATGCTCTTTACTTTCGATGTATGTTGAGTTTTGATGAAGTTGCTCGTAGTCGACTGGCTTCGAGGTCGACTTATAGTAGAGTCTGAATCGATGTGCCGAGAATCTCATCTTGGCGACCGATTGACCGCAGTCGATTTGTGTCGATACCGAGCGAGGGTCCCTAGAAACTTGTCTTAGCGGCCCGATCAACCGTAGTCGGTTTATGGAGATTTCGAACGAGGTCCCAAGGATCTTGTCTTGGCGACCCGACCGATCGTAGTCGGTCTATGGAGATGCCGAGTGATGGTGAATGAGGTCCCAAGGATCTTGTCTTGGCGACCTGACCGACCGTAGTCGGTCTATGGAGATTTCGAACGAGATCCCAAGGATCTTGTCTTGGCGACTCGACCGACCGTAGTCGGTCTATGGAGATTTCGAACGAGGTCCCAAGAATCTTGTCTTGGCGACCCGATCGACCGTAGTCGGTCTATGGAGATTTCGAACGAGGTCCCAAGGATCTTGTCTTGGCGACCCAACCGACCGTAGTCGGTCTATGGAGATTTCGAACGAGGTCCCAAGGATCTTGTCTTGGCGACCCGACCTACCGTAGTCGGTCTATGGAGATTTCGAATGAGGTCCCAAGGATCTTGTCTTGGCGATCCGACCGACCGTAGTCGGTCTATGGAGATTTCGAACGAGGTCCCAAGGATCTTGTCTTGGCGACCTGACCGACCGTAGTCGGTCTATGGAGATTTCAAACGAGGTCCCAAGGATCTTGTCTTGGCGACCCGACCGACCATAGTCGGTCTATGGAGATGTCGAGTGATGGCGAATGAGGTCCCAAGGATCTTGTCTTGGCGACCCGACCGATCGTAGTCGGTCTATGGAGATGTCGGGCGGTGGCTGATTAGATTTTTTACTATTTGCCACATGTAATGTAACTCTTTATTGCCAAGAAATCTGAAACTCCTTTATTAATGATAACGAGGGCGTGGGCCGTTAAAAAACCTGCCTGGTAGGGACAGGAAAAAATTACCCACAAATATACAAAAACGATAATAAGGAAAGATTAACTATAATAAAACTTATCTACTAGTAAAACGCCTTCAAGTTCTGTGAGTTCCAAGGCCTTGGTAGAACTTTTCCTTTCGCATCGCTGAGGATGTAAGAACCATGTCCGACTTGCTTAATCACTTGATAAGGTCCTTCTCACGCCTGTCCGAGCTTTCCAGAATGCTTCCCAACCGTCTCGGCTTTTCGTAGGACGTAATCACCTACCTTTACATCGCTCGGCTTAACCCTTCTGTTGTAGAATTTGGTTGCCTTTTGCCTGATAGCTTCTGAACGAGCGGCTGCCCTTTCTCTATCCTCACTGAGGAGAACGAGTTCTGCTCTGCGGGCTTCATCATTTCGCTCTTCTTCATAGCCCGACACCCTTTGATTGTGCAATGTCGCCTCTACTGGAACTAAAACTTCTGCCCTGAAGGTCATTCTAAACGGTGTTTCCCCTGTGGCTCCGTTCGGTGTGGTTCTGTATGCCCACAACACTTCGTCTAGTTCTTCCACCCAGGTCTTTCGGCCATCCAGGCACTTCTTGAGAGCGTTCATTATCTTTTTATTGGTGTTCTCCGCGAGTCTGTTGCTTTGGGGATGAGCTACCGAAGTCAGCTGTAGCTTGATCTTTAGTTGGTCGCAGAAATCTCTGAACTTGTCGTTGTCGAACTGTCGACCGTTATCCGTAACCAATACCATGGGCATCCCGAAGCGGGTAAGTATGTTCTTCGTCACAAAGCTCTCTACCTTCTGCTCGGAAATTGTAGCGACCGCTTCCACTTCTGCCCATTTGGTGAAGTATTCCACCGTCACTATCAAGAACTTCTTCTGCCCGGGACCGAGAGGGAAAGGTCCCAGTATATCCATTCCCCATTGAGCGAACGGGATAGGATGTCTCACAATTTTCATCCTTTCGGTCGGCTGGTGAAACAGGCTGCTGTTTCTCTGGCAGGCCTCGCATCGGTCGACTTTCTCCTGGCAGTCTCTTCTCATTGTCGGCCAGTAGTACCCCTGTTTGATCAGTCTGTGAGCCAACATTCTGCCTCCTACATGGTTTCCACACATCCCTTCATGAACTTCGGTCATTGCCTGCTCGGCTTCTTCTTTATTCGAGTATCGAAGCAGTGGCCAGTCGTAAGACCGCTTGTATAGAGTATCGTTAACGACCGTGTACTCGGCTGCCTTTATTCTCAGTTTCTTGGCCTTCGACGCGTCTTCCGGTTGTTTTCCCTCCAAAAGGTATTGTATGATCAGTTCCATCCAACTCGATCGACTGGTACTTACGTCGAGAGCTTCCTTGGCTTTTTGAATGCTAGACCGTTCTAGTCGTTCGACCAAAACGTTGTTCATGGCATCACGGTCGGAAGCCATTTTGGAGACCGCATCCGCTTTAACGTTTTGAGCTCGTTCTATTATGTTGATTGAGTACTGTTTGAAATTGCTCAACTCCTGCTTTACCAGCTCCAGGTACTTGATCATGTTGTTCCCCTTGGCCTCATACTGCCCGGTGACTTGACTGACCACCACTTGGCTATCACTATATATCTTTAGATACCTTATCTTCATTTCCTTAGCCAGTTGAAGACCGGTTATCGGGGCCTCGTATTCTGCTTCGTTATTGGAGGCTTTGAACTCAAGTCGAAGGGCGTATTCTACCTTTTCTTCATTGTACGGGTTGATCAGCACTACTCCCGCTCCACATCCCTCGGCATTGGACGACCCGTCAATAAACAAGCTCCAGGCAGGGAGCTGCTCGTCCTTCGAGTTAGGTTGGCTCATCTCCGCGATGAAGTCTGCCAACACCTGCACTTTAATGGTCGTGCGAGGTCTGTACTGAATGTCGAACTCTCCCAGCTCTACCGCCCACTTTATTAGTCGGCCCGAAGTTTCGGGCTTTTGAAGGCATTGCCTTAGGGGTTGGTCGGTCCATACCTCAATTGTATGACTTTGGAAGTAAGGTCTTAGCTTCCGAGCTGCCATTATCAGGGAGAGGGCTAGTTTCTCTATTAGCGTGTATCGCGTTTCCGGTCCGGTTAATACTTTGCTAACGTAATAGATAGGGTGTTGGTCGTTTCCCTCTGATCAAATAAGTACCGCGCTGACCGACCCCTCCGTAACCGCCAAGTATATAATCAGGTTCTCTCCCTCTACCTAGCTTTGCAAGATAGGCGGACTAGACAGGTATTGCTTTAAGTGTTGAAAAACTTTCTGACACTCGTCCGGCCATTGGAATTGAGCCACGTTCGCTTTCCTCAAGATCTTGAAAAATGGGAGGCACTTGTCCCCCAATCTGGACACAAATCTACTCAGGGAGACTATTCGACCAGTCAGTATCTGTACTTCTTTCAAGGACCTTGGTAAAGGCATCTGGACGATGGCTTCAATCTTCTCTGGATTAGCCCCAATCCCACGTTGAGTAATCATGAACCCAAGGAATTTTCCGGATGCCACACCAAAGACGCATTTTTCAGGGTTCAACTTCATCTGAAATTTATCAAGTGTCTGGAAGACTTCTTTTAAATCATCCACATGCTCGGCGACCGTCTTACTTTTAACCACTATATCATCTACGTAAGCTTCGACAGACTGACCTATCTGTGTTTTGAAGACCTCCATGACGATTCGTTGATAAGTAGCCCCAGCATTCTTTAGACCGAACGACATCACTTGGTAACAATACGTGCCCTGGTCGGTGATGAAGACGGTCTTTTCCTCGTCTTCAAGGCTCATCTGGATTTGATGGTAGCCTGAGAAGGCATCCAGGAAACTGAGAAGTTCATGTCCTGAGGTGAAGTCTACTAGCTGGTCGATCTTAGGCAAGGGGAAACTGTCCTTTGGACATGCTTTGTTCAAATCGGTGAAATCTATGCACATTCTCCACTTCCCGTTCTTCTTTTTCACTAAAACCACATTGGCGAGCCATTCAGGGTACTTGACTTCTCGGATGAACCCGACCTCGAGTAATTTTTCTACTTCCTTCTCGATCACCCCCTGTCGCTCATTGCTGTGCCATCGCTTCTTCATCGATCGGTTTGTAGTCATGCCAGATACCGAGGAGTCGACGAATCGATCGAAAATTCGAGTATGCCGCTTCTACACCCAAGCGAAGACCGATCTATTTTTCACCAGCAGCAGTGTGATCTCGTTAACTGTGTCGCTTGCACTCGAAACCTAGGTTTGTGAATTTAGAAGGGTCGCTTCATCGATCCAACCACCGTGTTTCTTCTATCGGGTTCATCCTATCCATATCCTCGCTTGCTCACATCAAGAGAGCTCGTCAATACTACCGCCCCATCTAATGTCTTCGTTTCGCTAAGTAACATTCCACGCAATTCTCGCTTATGTAACACCCACTCCCGCCGCACCGAACCCGACATCTACAATGACATCCGAGCCCGTGACCAATGAGGGTGGTATGCTAAGCGATCAAAAATCAAATACCCAAAAACATTTTCTTTTGAAAACATTGAAGTGCGCAGAAAACAATAAACCATTTGGGCCCACGACGCGGAAACATTTTTAATCAAAACACTTTTTCAATAATCAATTCATGATACTCTATTAGTCAGTTGGGGCCCTCTATAATAATAATAATAATATCCTGCGGAAACACAAATTTACACATCAATCAGAAAGACTCATTTACACACAACTCAGAAAGACACTAATGCAGACGCAAAACCGATCCCGACCACAGCCTCGACTCCGGTCACGAGCCTCTGAATCAAGATTCATGATTCATAATTTACATGTATGGCTACAAAGACCAAGATATCGCCCCAAGATTCATACAAGAATTCATCGATCAAGAGAAACATGTAATTTAATCATGTACATTTTCACGATCCAATACAAGAGAGGCATACCATCCGATCATGTATATTTCAAGAATCATACATTTCACATTTGGCAAGTAATTCACGTAGAGCATTTAAACGATGAAATTTGAGAAACCAACTAGGTTACTTCACCAGAATCTCCGAACTCTCGCTCGAAGTTCCAAAGAATGTCCGTAGAATGACGATATAACGGCGCCTCTATAACAGTGAAATACAATCCCATTACTAGATGCTCAATTAAGCGATTCAAGAATGCATATGTCTCGATGAAAGGATGTACAATGCATGCTCATGATTTTCCCCGGCGCTAAAACCCAATTTTGATATCTTATGCTCAACCCTACCTCTTTGCTCGCTTGATCGGTAATGATTTGATCCATTCCTATAATTCAGTCAATTTCCTCAATTCGCACTCCCTATAACAATTTCCTATTCATTCGGTCCAAACTTCTATTGCAATCCCAATTAAACTCCAATTGTCTCAATTCAATACTTTGGTCACACTACGAACCATAATTGACCTTAATCTCGTAGAATCAGATCATTATAATTAAATTCTAATTTCATATTTATCCTCAATTGTAGACCTCTTCCCTAGTTCACAAACGAATGGAATCACTTCAATCGGAGGTCTATACCATAAATTATGCCCAATAAATCAAATTAAATCCAATCGAATGTCCTTCGCCGCGAAGAGGCTTTCGCCAAGGCGTGAAATGGTTGCTCATCATGCGGCGAGGTCTGCTTTCGCCATGCAACAATCAAATTGAGCCTTGTAGCGCCGCCAGGCGAAGAGGCTTCGCCACAAGGCAACAATTTGACGCCGCCGCGACGTCCCTTTCTCACTTTCATTGCGCAATGAGCGAATAAAAATTAGCCATGGCGTCGCGATGAATCCTTCGTCTTCTCCGATCGTTTCCCATCCAGTCTCTCTCTAAAACTCCCATTAACACTCTCAAATACCATAATAAATGCCAAAAATGCAGTAGAAACCATCAATAACTATATAAATGACATTAAAACTTACCAATCAAGCCTCAAATCCACCGATCGCTCAAAAACGCCATAAACCCTAAAATGTTTCAAATCCAACGATGACCCACTCTAAGCTCCTCAATCCTTTATCAATCACAATAAACTTGTTAGCCTTACACAATAAGAGGAAATCCACAAGAGAGAATCAAAGAATCCTCACCCATGAGAGGAAACGAAGAACGTCGTGGGAGGAGGAGAAGAAACTCGCGATAGCCTTAGGAAAAATTTTCCCAATTTCCTTCAAACCTAGCTATTTATAGGCATAGGTCTCCAAATCAGTCCAAATTTCAGTCTCTAAATTTCAGTAGCTCAACATATTTATTTTCTAACAGTCCCACTCTAACTTTTCCATTTTCATTGGACAATTCTTTCAGTACTATACAGTCAATCGATCAGTCTCTCAAATATTTCCGGTCTAGGCATTTCCTCCCGAATTTCTCGAAAATTTCCTATAAGCCACCATCAATTACCAATCACTCTTAAATTATTCTAAATCAGTCATTTGAACCCAGGAACTCTTAATTTCTCAATCGATTCTGATCCAATCAATTCGATCGATTCAAGAATTCTAATTCACAATTTGCTACCGGAAAACCATGAATGCATGTACCTATGAATAAATGCATATGCAATAAATCTGTTCCTTTATAATTAGAGGCCAAGAATATGTTCAACAAGGAATGCAATGAAACCTATCATCGTCCCAATTTACCGTAATGCCCTTGCTAATAAAGATGGCGGGATGTTACAATTCTCCTCCTAATAAAAATTTCGTCCTCGAAATTTCATATACAATTGGTCGGGAAGATAGGAATTGATTCGCCCATTCTATTCTCGATTCACACTCATTTCCTTATATGACCGTGTTACATCAATTTACGGAATCAATACAATCAATTACTCTTTTCCTTTCTCGCTTTCTACCTCGCTTAACTGTTTCCTCATAATTACCCAAATTCTTCATGTTCGTACCATTAACACATTTATCATCTCTTAACAATGTTTCTTATTCCATCCATAAAACACTTGATAAATCAAAATCATCTTTTAGGTTATAAATCACCTTACCAATCTATTCATACCACACCATATAGAGGCCATTTAATAACGAATTTAGTTTCCCGCTTAAATCGCTACTCGAGTAATTTCCGCCAATGAACTGAAATCAACGCGATCAATAACCATTCACTTTATTTCAGACTCAACACTTGTCTCACTATTTCATTAAAATTACTCATAATTTGTCACTTTCAATATCAATAACACATATATCGGATCCCAACAATATTTCCTAATCCTGTCTATGTAACAATTTGGATCCGAAACCTCTTTTACTGAATAACCAATCCATAGCTCAATTCACATCACAGTCACATAGAGGTTACTTATAACAATTTCAGTTTCTCCCTTTTTCGCTCTTATCCTCATCTAAGTGCATCTATACCGTAGTGATACACTTGGAAACATTTCATTTATTGCTTATCAAATTACATCTCTTTAATGATAAAACACTAATCTCATAAGATTCTCATTACTTCAATAATAATCAATTCGACTCATTGACATTGACTTGGATCACTCACCCCTATTACAGATTCATTTTATTCGCCAACACTATCTCCTTACTGGTCAATAAGCCTATTACACAATCGGGTTCCTTACACTATCCATAGGACATCTCTTTTCAGTAGCAGATTTTATTTCTTACACTTGAATCTCGGCTCAGATTATGACTCCCAAGTTAACCTGTAATCCATTTGACATAATCTCTATATTTCCCTTTCATTACTCACTTTCAAACCGACTCATCTGATCATCATACCTAATTCCAGAAAGTTCTTTCGATTTTCATCGATACCAGTTATAAAAAAAATTTTCTCATCAACTATCGTCATTATTTCTTGTCAATCATTTTCAATGCCATAGGAAATCCATTTCAGCTATACTCAGTATCCCCTGTAGATCAATCTATGCCATAATCCACAGCCCAAGAACGTCCTTTTTAATACTGTTCATTACGGTACATACCGTTAAAAATCATTGCGTCAATATATCAATTTGTCACTCACGCTAAGGATACTTCGTTTACATAAAATTTTGACCACACTTTCTCTTTTTTTACAATCGTTCCCAATCGTGAGGGTTATAACCACTCTCCATTTATTCTGATCACTATAATCACTTTCGTCTCTTATTCTAACTCATATTGAAATTTAAACGATAAGGACTACAACTAGCACTTAGCCACTAACTCATCAATCTCTTCCCATATAATCTTTACACATTTGAAACAATTGAGCTTAAAATTTTCATTCGCTATAGGGCTCCCATAATCAGGTGTGCGGTTACTTAGGCAATTCAACTAAACTTTGACCACTCTGTCATCTATCATTATCAGTATCTTATGTTGCCATCCCTTTCATTAATGCACCATACCCATGTATTTTCACTCTCAATTCAATGTCATAGACGTGCAATCAATCTGGATTCCTTACTAACATAATCTAACTCAATTCATAACTCTTATACACTACCTCTTGTTTCAATAATCAATTCCAATTTTAACTCTTCTAAATCACAGAACATTTTATTATACTCGCTCTATTAATACACTTTCAATCTTGCCATTCCTATCATATCTCTATTTACCTCTATCAATCCATAACTATAACTTCATACCCTACATTCAAGGATATGCCCCGATATAACACGGGTGTCGCAGTCCGTAATATATCCACCAATACCGATACACTTAATCATCTTTTATCAGATCAAACTATACACTTTCATTATTCCATGTTATCCACAGCTTCCATCTATCACGCTCTAACATATCATCTTTTCCTTGCCACTTCTAACCACTTAAACAATTGGGACATACTCATGTGACTCTACTAGGATCGATTACTACCGCTGCTATGGCGACTTTAATGCATGTAACTCGGTACAAATTTCAGAACGCCCATGTACAATCGTATTTCGGGCTCGATACCACAAATGTAACACCTACTCCCGCTGCACCTCAACCCGACATCTACAATGACATCCGAGCCCGTGACCATGAGGGTGGTATGCTAAGCGATCAAAACAATCAAATACCCTAAAACATTTTCTTTTGAAAACATTGAAGTGCGTGAAAACAATAAACCATTTGGGCCCACGACGAGGAAACATTTTAATCAAAACACTTTTCAATAATCAATTCATGATACTCTATTAGTCGATTGGGGCCTCTATAATAATAATAATAATATCCTGCAGAAACATAAATTTACACATCAATCAGAAAGACTCATTTACACACAACTCAGAAAGACACTAATGCAGACGCAAACTGATCCCGACCCTAACCTCTGACTCCAGTGCAGTAGACATACTCCCGTTCGTCTAACGGGGTACTCTTCAATCCCTGAAAAATATTTGCAATGTTGGGTGAGTTTGCGAACTCAGTGAGAAACCATCATCGATGGTTCACTCAAATCATGCATTACGCACATGGCGTACAGCACAATACAGTAATATTCAATTATCAATACAATATAACAATTTACAGTAAGTCATGCCATCACGTAATCAGTTTACAGTCAATCATGTCATCACGTAATCAGTTTACAATCAATCATGCCATCACGTAATTCAGTTTACAGTCAATCATGCCATCACGTAATCAGTTTACAGTCAATCATGTCATCACGTAATCAGTTTACAGTCAATCATGTCATCACGTAATTCAGTATTGTCACAGAACAGTCATTCGTGTAGATGCAATGCGTATGTGACTCTTTCCGGTTATTCAGTGTTGTGCCCAAGTGCTCGATCGGTGTTCAATGGGGGCGACGTCGAGATTTCTCCCCTGGCTAAGCCCGGTCGATGCGATGTTCGAGCTCGAGACTCTTTTCAAGTGATAATAGCAACTTGGGACACGCCCATTATCGATCATGCATTTATGCATGCGGTGCGATGTTTAGTAATTCAAGATTCATGATTCAAGAATTTACGATGTATGGCTACAAAGACCAAGATATCGGTTCCCAAAGATCATCAATAATTCATCGATCAGAGAAACATGTAATTTAATCATGTACATTTTCACGATCAATACAAGAGAGGCATACCATCCGATCATGTATATTTCAAGAATCATCTGATTTCACATTTGGCAAGCAATTCACGTAGAGCATTTAAACGATCGAGAATTTGAGAAACCAACTAGGTTACTCACCAGTAACTTCCGAAACTCTTGCTGGAAGTTCCAAAGAATGTCCGTAGAATGACGATCCAACGGCGCCTCTATAATGATGAAATACAATCCCATTACTAGAAACTTAATTAAACAGTTCAGTAATGCATATGTCTCAGTGAAAGGATGTACAATGCATGCTCATGATTTTCTCCGTGGCTTAAAACCCAATTTTGATATCTTATGCTCAACCCTACCTCTTTGCTCGCTTGATCGGTAATGATTTGATCCATTCCTATAATTCACCAATTTCCTCAATTCGCACTCCTATAACAATTTCCTATTCATTCGATCCAAACCTCTATTGCAATCCCAATTAAACTCCAATTGTCTCAATTCAATACTTTGGTCACACTATGAATCATAATTGACCTTAATCTCTGTAAATCAGTATCATTATAATTAAATTCTAATTCTCATATTTATCCTCAATTGTAGACCTCTTTTCCTAGTTCACAACGAATCTGGAATCACTTCAATCGGAGGTCTATACCATAAATTATGCCCAATAAACCAAATTAAATCCAATCAGAAATGTCCCTTCGCCGCGGCCAAGAGGCTTTCGCCGCCGAGTGAAATGGTTGCTTTCACAAGGCGTGAGGTCCTGCCATGGCGAAACAATCAAATTCGGCCATACAGCCTTGCATGAGGCGAAGAGGCTCGCCGCGACGTCAACAATTTGACGCTCGCCGCGACGTCCCCTTCTCACTCTTCACCATGAAGCGAATAAAATTGGCCATGGCGAAATTTGGTAGCAAGAAGTCGCGGCGTGCGATGAATCCTTCATCTTCTCCGATCGTTTCCCATCCAGTCTCTCTCTAAAACTCCCATTAACACTCTCAAATACCATAATAAATGCCAAAAATGCAGTAGAAACCATCAATAACTATATAAATGACATTAAAACTTACCAATCAAGCCTCAAATCCACCGATCGCTCAAAAACGCCATAAACCCTAAAATGTTTCAAATCCAACGATGACCCACTCTAAGCTCCTCAATCCTTTATCAATCACAATAAACTTGTTAGCCTTACACAATAAGAGGAAATCCACAAGAGAGAATCAAAGAATCCTCACCCATGAGAGGAAACGAAGAACGTCGTGGGAGGAGGAGAAGAAACTCGCGATAGCCTTAGGAAAAATTTTCCCAATTTCCTTCAAACCTAGCTATTTATAGGCATAGGTCTCCAAATCAGTCCAAATTTCAGTCTTTAAATTTCAGTAGCTCAACATATTTATTTTCTAACAGTCCCACTCTAACTTTTCCATTTCCATTGGACAATTCTTTCAGTACTATACAGTCAATCGGTCAGTCTCTCAAATATTTCCGATCTGGGCATTTCCTTCCGAATTTCTCGAAAATTTCCTATAAGCCACCATCAATTACGAATCACTCTTAAATTATTCTAAATCAGTCATTTGAACCCAGTAACTCTTAATTTCTCAATAAGTTATGATCCAGTCAATTCAGTCAGTTCAATAAATTCTAATTCACAATTCGCTACCGAAAAACCATGAATGCATGTACCTATGAATAAATGCATATGCAATAAATCTGTTCCTCTATAATTAGAGGCCAGTAACATGTTCAGTCAGTGAATGCAATGAAACCTATCAGTCTGTCCCAATTTACCAGAATGCCCTTGCTAACAGTAGCGGGATGTTACAGCTGACCCCTAATAATACTAACTCCGTGGGGTGTCGGGAACTTCATAACCTGGTAGTAGGTGGAGACGACTGATATGAGGGCATTTTGAGTAGCCCGCCTGATTATTGCATTGTATGCCCCTTGAAACTTGACGACTAGGAACTCAATGTCCCTTTCTACCTGACATGGCTTCTGCCCGAACCTCACTTTCAAATTCACCCAGGCGAACGGGTATGCTGACGCCCCAGTTACTCCTTTAATGGGACTGTCTACTTGAAGGCCTCGTAATACAACAAATCGACCGAACTTTTAGTGTCAATCATCACCCGCTTCACCTCGTAACCGTCCATATTCAAATTTACCACGAGTGCGTCGTCATGGGGGCAACTTATTCCATCGAGGTCGGACTCATCAAATGATATCATCCTGTCAGCCTCCCTCGGCTTTTTAGTGAATGAGTCTCTGCCGACCTATTTGGCATATCTCTTTCTCCCTTTAGTGGTGGATCCGCCAGCTGCATTTCTACCAAATATCATGTTAATGACTCCAGTCTTCGGCTTTTTAGTGGATGAGTCTCTGCCGACCTGTTTGGCATATCTCTTTCTCCCTTTAGTGGTGGATCCGCCAGCTGCATTTCTACCAAATATCATGTTAATGACTCTAGTTGGTCGGTCGTCTTGTTGCCCGGTGTTCCCATCGTTTCTTTCCCTTGATCGTCCTCTCTCTTCACGTCGATTATCTGTATTCGTATTCTGCCTCCCTCCGTCATTCCTGTCATTTCGCCTCCAGGGCGGTCACCTATTGTCTGACCGACCTGTCCTGCGCTGATTGTCCTGATCAGCGTTTCGTTCGTGCTTCACGAATCGACCTAACCTTCCCCTTTGTATGAGGGATTCGATTTCTCTTTTCAACTGCCAGCAATCTTCCGTATCATGACCGACCTCTTTGTGGAAGCGGCAATATAGGTCCGAGTTCCTATCTTTGTAAGGGGTCTTCATTTTATTGGGCTCTCGGATAGTCTCCCCACCCGCTCTCATGGCCGCCAGTACTTCCGCATATCATTTGTTAAGCGGGGTGAACTCTTGTTGATGCCACTGCCGACGGATCAGCTTTCTCCAGGTCGACTGATCCCTATGTCTTTTGTGAGACTCATCTGCCCTACCACTCGGCCCGCGATCATCTGCCCGACGTTTTGTATTCTTTAATACTTCTTCGAGCTGAATGTACTTGTCCGCCCGGTGTCTGATCTCCTGAATAGATCTGGGTTGATCGAGGGCTAGCGACTTCTTAAACTCCTCATCCCTCGTATTGCTCATAAGCGCGGCCAGCATAGACGAGCAAGTGAGGTCGGGGACCTCAACCGTTTCGTTATTGAACCGAGTGATGAACTCTCGCAGACTTTCATTCCTTCCTTGGGTGAGTTGCATCACCTCCAAAGTCGCCTTCTCGTGGCTGTTCTCGGTAGCGAATCGTTGAGGAAAAGTAGTCTGAAATCCTCAAAGCAAGTGATACAGCCCGGAGGTAGACTATTGAACCAACGTCGGACTCCCTCTTGAAAGGCCGTGCAGAAAGCCTTACATTGGATGGCATCCGACACGCTGTGCAGATTCATCATCGACTGGAAGTGTTGTAAGTAGTCCAGGGGGTCGGTCTTGCCAGTGTATTTATCTGGCGTTTGTATTTTGGTTTTGGGTGCAGGGAGGCGATCCAAAATTTTCGGAGTGAAGGGAGAGCTATACTGTGATGTCGGGCGATCTGGGCGGAAGCTCATAGCTGCGTTAATCCGATCATCCACGATTTTTTCTAGGTTTTCTGTCTGGTGACGATCGGTCGTCATCTTTGATCTCATGTGATGCTCCTCGCGAATGGCTGCCGTTGTGTTGGCTGAGATTGCCAACTCTGGCGGATCAATAGATCAACCGCTTCTCAACTGCTTCTGGTGAGGAGGTGTGCACTGAGCGATCAGATCTCAGATCCGATCGGTGCCGGAGATTCGGGTGCATATTGAGTGCCGCGTTATCCTCTAGAGCGACACTTTGTTCTTTTTGTTCCAAATCCTGAGGTTGTGGTTGATCGTTAGGATATGTGGATTCCGTGCGGGAAACATGTGTTGCGGCGGCGAGTTGCGGTAGTACAAACTCACGCGTTGCATCGCCAGAGCCGCAACAGCGGCTATATCAGGGTTCATCGCCGCCGCCTGACTGATTTGTGTATTTCTGGACGTGGTGTCCTGAAGTCGGGCCCCACGGTGAGCGCCATTTGGTTCTGCCAGATTTTGGCTGAACTGCACGTTGCCGTTTTGCTCCATGATCCTGCTGCTTTCTATGATGAGTTTGATGTGAAGATACCTGTAAAACAAGGAAGACACGTCGCGGGTTGTGTCCCGATTAGCCCCTCCGACGATCAAGTAAGTCTTTTTGTGAAGGTGAGGTTGATCAATGCAGAGAAAAAAACTAGGTTCTGATTTCATACCTCAATTATGGGAAAACTATACCTTATATATGGTTTTGTAGCTAGGTTTAGGTTTTTACGCAGACTTCTACCTCTGCATGGTAGGTTTTCTCATGCTAACGGGCTGTAGAAGACGTGGATCGGGCTTGGGCTGCATGACGATTAGGTAGAGATCGACAATCAAGAAAGACCGATCAACCCATGGGTCGTCTTGATCAATCCGACCCCGCATACCGCCCGACTAATATGAAAAAAATGTACCACTTAGGTATCAAAATTCAATTGTCTCATTCTCAAAGGAATCTAATATAAATGGAAAAACATAAATGCATAAAAAACACAAATTACTAGAAAAACATAGGCGTATAAAAACTACAAATTAGATTCGATTTGATTTTAGTCTAATTCAAAATTAATATGTCAAGTTTCATTATTCACTCTTGAATTGGAATATTTAAATTTTATTTCAATTAAATTTATTAATTTTTTAACCCCAAGTAATTATAATAAATTAATTCATATTAAAGCTTAAATTTAACCACGTACATCAACTTGATTAGTGAATAAACGGTTTCATCACACCTCAATTATTATTTTTTAATGTTTTCCATATCGGTTTCGATCAAGTGACAAGAAGAAAAAACAAAGAAGATGCCATAAATCAACTGCTCTAAAAAGCTTTTGGAATTTGTGAATTGGCATAACATGGAACCCTAATATATAGTTTAATTATGGTCTCAACTTGCACGGATTTTGTTATGATTCCAACTTCCTGAAAGTAATCAGATAATTAATCTTAGACCATCTAAGCTTAAGCTTGGCTTTGCCACTTCGTATTAAACTTTTGTTTGCTAATAGATTAAACAAGCTTAGTCACAACATAAAAAGTGATTTAAGGATTGGCATTTTAGGGACAAAGTGACATGTGAAGATCCACATGTCGGTTTCAAACAAGCAGGCGGTGGAACAAATAAAAATGTAAGAAGCACCATTGATACTAATGTTGTTGGATTAAACAATCTTCTCCGACTTTTGTTCGAAATTGACTGAAGCCTGAAGCAACCAAAAGTTGCCGGCTTGCCAAGTACATTTTCTTCAAGCTTTGTATACGACGACGGCTACACAAAAAGGGCGAAAAGTTCCTATTTAAAAATTCACAAAAGAAAAAATTGGACCATATTCCTATTTCAAAATCCATATATGCTAGACAAATGCAATTTGGTGATTAGGTTTTCTTGAAATCTTAATTCAATCTCTTATCTTTGCTTTATTTGAATCAAAGTTTTGTTTAAATGAGGGTGGTATGAACTATAGTTACCAAGGTCATAAATATTTAATAAAAAATATAACACGGCTGACAACTATCTAAATTTATCTTAAAATTTGATAAATTTATTTCTAGTTGAATTGAATTATTTTGTCATCTTATATTACTTATCAATTATGTAAATAGTTAACAAAATATTAACATAAAGAGTTTATGTGTTTATTTAATATAGTATGATTTTTGGATAATATTAAATTATAAGAAAATTTTAGAGGTTAATAAAATTAGTCCAATTACAACATAAATTTTATCTTCATCCCATGCTTTCTTTTATATTTTAGGTATTCTAATGTTTGAGAGTCCATTATAGGGTTTTTATTTGGTAGAAAAGAAGTAGATTTCATTAATGAATTTAATGTTTAAATCCGTTTTAGTGCTTGTTATGATGGACTTTTGAGATGTCAATAAACACTTTTCTCTACCACAAAAGCTTTTTAAAAAAAAATAGGTGTTTGACTGTAAAATAAAAATATTTCTTTAATAGATATGGTCTTTTAACAACTAAAATATAGCTTTTAAGAAACTCAAATTTGAAGATTCTAAAAATGTCTTAAAATGACTTTTCTTGTAGAATTTTCAGATCAATTAATGAGTATATTTTTAGTTTATTTTATCTTTATGTTTTATACATAATTCTTACAATGCCCACAAACTCATCTTTATGTTTATTTTGAGATTTATATAATATTATTTGGCCTTTTAAATATGTTTTAATATTTATTTTTATATTATTTTTACTTCTTCTATAATCCATATAAAAGATTTGGTTATATATATTTTCATTTATGTTTCATATGATTTAAAATTATATAATAATTAATATATTGTACTTTGCATATTGTTTAATATACTTTAAATAATATTTATATGCATAAATAATTTTATTACAAAATAAAATATAGTTAGAATTAAAAATGTCTTTTATTTTTATGTTGCTAAACAATCTACTATATAAACTTTGAAGTTTTTTCAAAAAGTTATTTTTAAAATGATAATCAAACAATCAACTGATTTCATTTGGTAATAAATCGGACCAAATTTGAGCCCCTAACTCGAACTTAGTCTAAAATAATTAATTAAGTCTAAAATTTAAATATATTCAAGGCTCTTATTGCAACTCAAGCAATCAAAAGCCTAATTTGACTCAAATCAAACTCGATCATTCTTATTTTACTTTTAAAATAATATGTTTTACTCAAAATTATGTTATTTATATTTAATATATTTAGGCTTCAGGTTGGATCGAACTAAACAATCTAATTTAAATCTTAACAATTAAAGGGATCCTCTACTAAGAAAATTCTAGTAAATAACCATTACTAATACAAAAAGTAATTATTTTACGATCACACTAAAATTGTGAGCATATATATATGCTCTATTATTACTTAACTAGGGAATACTTCTTCTAAATTAGTGGAAATTTAGTATATTACCTTTAACAAAGTAATTTGGAGAACATATGCCTTGGGAGTAACAACTCAAAGTGCAAATGTATGTGTAGGATCACACGTGGATTCCATTCTATGGCTCTATTATTACTTAACTAGGGAATCCTTCTTCTAAATTAGTGGAAATTTAGTATATTACCTTTAACAAAGTAATTTGAAGAACATATGCCTTGGGAGTAACAACTCAAACTGCAAATCTATGTGTGGGATCACACGTGGATTCCATTCTACGGCCTCTAACTGATTCTCCACTTAAAATATATATATACATTTCTTTGACGAACCTATCAAGCTCGTGCATTCCTTACTTAAAGCCCCCCTTCCTTCTCCAATGGCATTCACTCCTCCCATTTCCAATAACAAAGCTCTGTAAGCTTTCATTACCTTTTTGGTTCATTAGTTGACAGGTAGTAGAGTCTTCTTCTCCAACACCTGTTATGGTTACGAGAATTTTCTGTACGCATTTTCTTCAAAGCGTGTGTATAACATATATATGCATATAGTTAATGACACATTTTGTGTGCTTATGCATTCACGAAAAGTAAGGCTTTTTTTTTGGGTCATCTCCGTCCTCTTCCCACATTCATAACTTGTATGCTTGTTTTTGTTTTTTTTTTTTTCTCTGCAGATATCTATCGACTATCGAGGTAGGTGACCAGAATTTCGAGACAACAATGGCTGCCCAAGAAAATAACAAAGCAGGAGGAGCAGTCAAGAAGTTGCAGAAAAGCTATTTTGATGTGTTGGGGCTCTGCTGCACGTCGGAGGTCGCTTTGGTCGAGAACATCCTCAAGTCTCTTGATGGTATTAAAGAGTACTCGGTGATCGTCACAACGAAAACAGTCATGGTTGTGCATGATAATCTTCTCACATCTCAGCTCCAGATTGGTAAATAATTGATCTGAAACTGACGAACCCTCCTCTTCCTTTTTTGTTCTCTGCAAAAAAATAATGAAAACGAAGCATTGCTCTAAAACGAAGCATTGCTCTTTTATATATATATATATATATATAACGGAAAAAAAATGGCTTAAACATTGGCCTTGGAGTTAAAAGTTAAAACCTCACATATACCTTCTAAAAGGATACAAAGGGGACTGTAAATATTAATAACAACAGGATTTCTCCGACTTATCTCTATCAACTTTTCTATTTGTGGGCTCTTAGAAAGATGTATCTGTTTGATCCATCTACGAGGTTTCCTCAAATTAAAAAAAAAAAAAATTTCCATTTGAGTCTCATAGCCAACTATAGAAAGAGAATATATATATTCCCTCTTTTCTTTTCTTTTCTTTTTTCTGCATTAACTTTTGTGCAATTATTATAAACAGTTAAGGCACTGAATCAAGCAGGGTTAGAGGCAAATGTTAGAGTGCACGGAGTTACCAATTACAAGAACAAATGGCCAAGTCCCTATGCAGTGGCAAGTGGAGTGGCACTTTCTATATCACTTTTGAAGTATGTGTATCCTCCTCTTCAGTGGTTTGCTGTTGGAGCTGTCGCCGTCGGCATTCTACCTGTTGTTTTGAAAGGGGTTGCCTCCATAAAAAATTTCAGACTCGATTCCAGCATTTTGGTCATTATCGCAGGTGACCTATTGCTTTTGTTTTTTTTTCTAATTTCTATGATGTTAATTATCTAATTATAAAGTCATATCTTAAACGTCTCCAAATTTTTTTATTTAACCTAAAATAATAAATTAATAACAAGATTATAGTTCTTTATAAACCATAAATTAGGACTTCATTTGTGACAAGTTATTATTTTCAAAATGATTATATTCTTTTATGTAACGAAAATAACAAAAGAAATATGTGAAAGGTAGGAAGAGATAAATATGTAATACATGACGTTGTTAAAGTTTTACATCCTTATTTTACTTCTTTTTTTATTATTATTATCAACAGTGGACTTTTATAATGAATAAAATAAAAATAAACCAAGACAAGTCAAGAGTAAACTCTTAGAACTGCGCTTGCTTAGTGCAAGCCTAAGGTCACTCTCATCTTGGTTTGTTCATTTCGGAGCTTATTCTCTTTTTCTACTTTGATATTATATAACATATGAAAAAAAATGTGCCACTTAGGTATAAAAATTCACCATGTGAAACATTCAATCCCAAATTTACTTTTTGAAAAATGGTTCCTACGACTTTTGTTGTATAATTATAACCCATAGTGATTACTTGTAAAAGCAGTATTATATTGATGCTCAATTTCTTCTTTTGGTTACAAAGAAAGCTCTGTTGATGCTAAACCTACCACCCAGTAGTTTCTTCTTTCGCTTACAAGGGCTTAAATAAGGAAAAAAAAAACAGGAAAACAGAACCTTTATACGTGATTTGAAGAAAACAATTGAAAAAACAGTATTTTTTGTAAAGAATACTGTCCAAATCTAGATTTCTTGTTTTTTTTTTTTTCAATTTTTACGAAGCTTTTTCATCTCAGAACACTTTAAGAAATATAAAAGTAGATAAAAGCAATGCATAGCTATACTATTATGGATGGTTCAGGATTGGGTATGGAGTTCATGTAAATTTATTACAGGAAACTAATGGACAATTATTCTTCTGAATGTGCTATCCGACTAAGGATTTATTGCTTCTCTTTTCAGTGCCCACGTAAAGAAGACGCATAATATGCCGCATGGGTTTGTCTAGTTTACGAAACCATCATTCTCAATATCTTTTTTTTTCCTACTTTTTGTCACATGATATTTGATCTTCAGGATAGGCTTTTCAGAAGCTAGACTAAAAGCATTTTAATGGGTTCAAAAGTAAGTATGTATGACCCATACCCGTGTCTGATCTAAGCTTAAAGTGCTCTATTATAAGTATATGATCTAGTCACAGTCTATAGTTTCATGATTCTGTAGCTGTGATGGGGTTTAGCTATTGTTCATGTTGTTCATTAACGGAACTGATCATTGATCATGTTTAACGATTTACTGGAATTAATTACTCATGGCAGTGATAGGAACTATAGCTATGAGGGATTACACTGAGGCAGGAGCCATCGTCTTTCTTTTCACTATTGCTGAATGGCTTGAATCAAGAGCAAGCTACAAGGTAATAGGGAAAAACTATCTGAAACATGCATTTCCAGGATCAGAAGTCCTATCTTGTGCTTTAAAGAGATGTTTATAGGTCCAATTCACGATCCTGATCATCCCTGGCTTAACATGAACTAAATTGAATCCCGAGTACTGAAAATATAACTTGTCAGGCTAATGCAGTCATGTCATCTTTGATGAGTTTGACTCCTCAAAAAGCAGTCATCGCTGAAACTGGTGAAGAAGTAGATACTGATGAGGTCAACTTAAACACAGTTTTGGCAGTCAAGGCAGGTGAAGTCATACCCATAGATGGTGTGGTTGTTGATGGCGACTGTGAAGTGGATGAGAAAGCTTTAACTGGGGAATCATTCCCAGTTTCCAAACAGAAAGATTCCATTGTTTGGGCAGGCACTATCAACCTCAATGGTAATACCCCTTTACTCCGTATAAGTTGTTCATGATTGAATTTCATTATAACCTCATTAAGTGGTTCCGTTTCAGGTTATGTTAGTGTTAAAACCACTGCTCTAGCTGAGGATTGTGTTGTAGCTAAAATGACCAAACTTGTGGAAGACGCTCAGAACTGCAAGTCCAGAACTCAGAGATTCATAGACAGATGTGCTCAGTATTACACTCCAGGTGAGCAATGGAAGTCTATCTTAAAACTTAGGTGTACGACTCTTTTAAGGGGAGTTCTGATAAGGTCATCATGTTTGGTTCTGTTTCTGCAGCTATTATAATCATATCAGCTGGCTTGGCAGTTGTTCCACTCGTGCTGAGAGTTCATAATCGTAATCACTGGTTTCATTTAGCTTTGGTTGTTTTAGTGAGTGCGTGTCCATGTGCTCTTATACTGTCTACTCCAGTTGCAACATTCTGTGCTCTTACAAAGGCAGCAACAGCTGGTCTTCTGTTCAAAGGTGGCAACTACCTTGAAACACTAGCCAAGATTAAAGTCATGGCTTTTGACAAAACTGGTACTATCACAAAAGGTGAATTTGTTGTCACAGATTTCAAATCTCTCTACGGAGATGTCAGCTTAGAGACACTACTTTATTGGTATGAACTAGTTCTTTTATCTTTTCTACAAGTTGATGATTCATTATCAGATATGATTCAGTTTGATGATTCATTTTGTCAGGGTATCAAGTATTGAAAGTAAGTCGGGTCATCCGATGGCAGCTGCACTTGTCAACTATGGAAGATCATGTTCTGTAGAGCCAAAACCTGAGGATGTAGACGAATTCCAGAATTTTCCCGGAGAAGGGGTACATGGGAAAATTGACGGGAAAGATATTTACATTGGAAACAGTAAGATGGCTGTCAGATCAGGATATGGATCTGGTATAAGTATTTAATTCCTCGTAGAATTTTACCTGAAACAAAAATATAGGGTCCCAGGCAACTAACGTTCGTGCAAATGCAATCATGTAGTTCCAACCGAAGGAGGTTATGCAATGAGTGGAAGGACCATTGGTTACATATACTGTGGAGGAAATCTTGCAGGAATTTTCAGTCTTATTGATTCCTGTAGGACTGGAGTTCTTGAGGCAATTGAGGATTTGAAGTCCATGAGCATTAAAACCGCTATGCTTACAGGGGATAGTCAAGCAGCTGCGTTTCATACACAGGAGCAGGTACAGTCTTGTCCTCACTATATACTCGATCTACATTGATCAGTTGATTGCTATAGATTTAGCAGATATGAATCATTCAATGAATAATGTGTGATCGCAGCTTGGCCATGTTCTTGAGGAAGTCCACGCAGAACTCTTACCGGAAGACAAGGCGAAGATAATTAAAAGGTTTATGGACGATGAAGGTCCAACAGCGATGGTTGGAGATGGCTTAAACGATGCCCCTGCATTGGCTACAGCTGATATTGGTATCTCCATGGGGATTTCAGGCTCAGCACTTGCAACCGAGACAGGGCATGTAATTCTGATGTCAAATGACATTAGAAAGGTACCAAAAGCTATCCAACTTGCAAAGAAAGTTCACAGGAAAGTGATTGAGAATGTGATCTTGTCAATATCTACCAAAGGCGCCATTATTGCCTTAGCTTTTGCTGGTCATCCCCTTGTTTGGGCAGCCGTTCTTGCAGATACAGGCACGTGTTTGGTAGTGATCATGAACAGTATGCTGCTTCTGCGACGAACCCATAGGCATGCGGGAAAATGTTGCAGATCTTCTTCTGACAAGCTTAGTGATAAGAATTCGTCTCATGAAAATAAGCATTGTTGCTCAGGAAAAGCCGGAAAGGTGTGTGGAGAGGCCAAGAGTTGTGCTTGTGATTGTAATTCTAGCTCATTACACTCAAATTCTAAAAGTTCTTCCAAGGGTTCATCAGCTCAGAATCATGATAGGTGCACAGGTGCTCGAGGGGCTCGTGAAGTAAAGCACCATAACCACGATCATGGTTGTTGCAACACAGAAGAAGTTAAAAGTCATGATAGGCATGGTTGCTCAAGCTTGTGCGGCAAAAAAGAGCTTGAAAAATCGGCAGAGAAGTGTACGGTTGTTGAAGATAGCTTGCATGAGAAAAAACACAGCTGCCGCCACCGCCACCCTCACAATCACCAGGACCACCGCCATCATCACAACCACCAGGAACACCACCAGGAACACCACCACCACCACCACCACCACCCGCATGGCGAAACTGTTATTCGCTATGGCATTCCGGAATCTTCAAACCACTCATTGGATTTGGAAAACAATGGAAGAAGTAAAATACACAAGGCTAGTTGCCAATCCAGCCACTGCTCTAGAAACTTCGCCAAATCCCATTGCAGCAGTGTATCACACAAAGACGTTGTTCAATCTAATAGCAATTGTGAACATCAAAATTTGGAGGCGAATATTATTTCCAAGAACTGTTGTAAAGCCTCTAGTGAACTAGACAAATGTGAAATCAAGGCAGCGCATGCTTGCGAGAGTTTGGAGAGGAGAGAAAATGGTGGTTGCTGCAAAAGCTACATGAAAGAATGTTGCAGCAAGTATGGACAGTTTGGAAATGGATTTGGTGCGGCTTTATCTGAGATCGTCACCGAATAGATTTATGTCAACAGGCCCATACCATATTACCCATGCACATGCACCAGATACACGTACACTCCCAACGATTGCACGCACCACCACACTGTAAATACTCATGAGAGAATAAAAGTTTATTAGATGAGAGAGAATACTTATATACGTGCTGACTTTTGTATATATATATATATATATCATCAATCACTCAATAAAAGACAGCGTTCCCGAAACCAGTGGTTAGACCACGGCGATCGTAACACCAAATTTTACCACGCAATCACTCGGAACCGACAACGCCAGATGCAGATTCATACTCTCCAAGATAAAAATGGCAACGTTGTTTCTGACCCCAAACATCTCTGCCTCTTAGCTCATCACTACTTTGAGCGATTATACCAGGACGATCATCCGTCTCACACCCCTTGGCCGCTTCCAGGCCACTTCCCTCCCGTTTCCTCCTATGCTGGTGAAGCATTGGGTGGTCCTCTCTGTCCGGAGGAAATACAGGAAGCTGTCTTCAGTATGGCTCCTAACAAGGCTCCTGGTTTTGATGGCTTCACAAAGCTTTTCTACCAGTCTCAATGGGCCCGTATTGGTCTTTCTCTGACTACGTATCTTCAGCGCATCTTTCTTCATGAAATTTGGGATGTAAGCCTCAATTGTACCATTCTTGTCCTTATACCTAAGGTCCCGTCTCCTAAATCCATTACTCAATTCCGACCAATTGCGCTTTGTTCTGTGCTATACAAAGCTCTTACCAAGCTCATTACGAACCGGCTCAAACCTTTCCTGGATACTCTGGTTGCTCCGATCCAATGCAGTTTTGTGCCTGGACGTTTAATTACGGATAATATCATTATCACCCAAGAAGTTATTCACACCATGAAAAAGAAAAGGGGTCAGCGAGGAATTATGACTTTAAAGGTGGACCTAGCGAAGGCTTATGACAGGCTTTCTTGGAATTTTATCCAGGATACTTTAATTGATATTGGGGTTCCGACCTCGTTGATTTGCCTGATCATGAAATGCGTTACCAGCTTCTCCATGCAGGTAAGCTGGCATGGTGATCTTAGTGATCCTTTCAGTACTTCTCGAGGCATCCACCAGGGTACCCCATCTCACAGTATCTGTTTGTCCTGTTTCTGGAACGGCTAGGTCACCTGATCGCACAAGCCGTGGCTCAGGGTAGATGGAAGCTTATTACTCTTAGTCGAAATGGCCCTCCTTTTTTCCACTTATTTTTTGTTGATGATCTAATTTTGTTCGGGGAAGCAGATCTTGATCAGGTGACCACCATAACGGATATCTTGACCTCGTTCTGTGATGCTTCTGGGCAATGTATCAGCCCTGAAAAATCCAGATATTACTTTTCCAGAAATGTCCCTAGTGCACAGACCCGTCGCTTATCCCGCGCTTTAGGTTTTCAACAGACGTCTAATCTTGGACGGTATCTGGGAGTGCCCCTTCTTCATGAGCGCATACGGAAACAAACATACCAATTCATTCTTGACAAGGTTCAGCAATGCTTGTCTAGCTGGACTGCCAACCTGTTATCTATGGCTGGATGCATCACGCTGACTCAATCAGTAATCGCGGCCCTCCCCAGCTATACGATGCAGACGGTTCGCTTGCCCCGTCGTCTCTGTGATGAGTTTGAGAAGCTCATGCAATAATTCTTGTGGGGTTCATCCCACGGTAACCATCGGCTTTCGTTAGTTAAATGGGAGGACGTTTGCAAACCTAAGGCGATGGGGGGTCTAGGCATCCGAAGCATTCGGGTGACTAACAATGCTTTTTTAGCCAAGTTAGGATGGACAATGATTGCTAAACCCCAGGCGTTATGGGTTTAAGTCCTCTCAACCAAGTATCTCTTTGACGCTCATTCGTTCCCTACTACCTTGGATGATAAGGGGGGATCTATGATCTGGAAGAGCATTATGGCAACCTGGCACCTCGTCCGGCAAGGCCTGAGTTGTTGGACCCCACTTTCACACTGGCTAATATTTCCCACCAGGCGTGTGTTTGCGGGTTATCTACAGCGGGTGTTCTTGAGGTTATCATGACATCAACTTAATCGATCTTGTCCTCTCGCTTCTTACCATTTGCCAAGTCAAATGGTAAGAGGCTGCACGTGGAAGCTTATAAATTGAGGTCAGGTTCGAGTCGGGCCTCACCTCGACCAAAGAGGACAAGATCGATTGTTGGATGTCACAGATAACCCGCAAACACCCGCCGTGGTATAACCCGCAAACACACGCTGGGTGGGAAATATTAGCCCAGGTGTGGGGGGTGGGGTCCAACATTAAAAAAAAAATTATACCGGATTTCAAGATATGTCTTAGTTTAGATTCCAACGCGACGCTTTTTCTCGGTTCTTTGTTCTCGGATGTCGGATCCACTTTGCTAAGTGCTTGTTTCCGTTTTCGATTTTGTATTCGATCCGCTTCGCTACTTTTGGTTTGATTTGATTCGATTCGCTTGGTAATCCGATTTGCTTTCGGTTTTGCCTTATGTTTTGCTTTGTATTTCTCGATTTGATTCGCTTCAGTTTGTATTTCGATTCCGATTTGCATTTGCTTCGAGTATGCGCTTCGCTGTCGATGCTTATGCTTTGTTTCGGTTTCAAAATTTCGATCCGAAATTTTCGTTTCCGTTTGCTTCGTTTTTCGTTCTGCGTATGTAGTTGGGTTCCAGAATGAAGGATCCAACAAGCTATGGTATCGAGCGAAGGGTTTATAAGGAATCATGCGTTCGTATGAGGGAATCTGTATGCAAAGTTGGTTCCCCGATCGGGTGCCAACATAGATGGTATCAGAGCCCAGTAATATGATCTTACTTGGGCGTATGAGTATGAATAAGGAATGGATACGAGTTTGTAAAGATAAAAGTGAATTTGTGAGAGTGTGCTAGGTGGTCATTTGATTTTGAGGAAAGAAGTATGATTGTCTTTAGGAATTTGAAAATTGATATGCATGACTATTTGATGAATTCAAGTGATTGGTTTGATTTGGGTGTTAAGAATACGATTGATTAGAACTTCGGGAAACTTAAGATTTGAATTTTGTGATGAATCGGGAGAAATTGTGATATACTTAGTAAGATGAAAGAATGACGAGTTGCTAAATGAAGATTGAATCATATAAGGATTTTTTAAAGAATGGACCATTGACTTGTGTCCATATCTGAAGAAATAATGTGTTATAGATATAGTGTTTTGAGATGATATGAGTGATATATGATTTAAGGAAGTGAAAATTTCAAGAGATTGAGAATAGGTATGAAAAGTAAAAGTGATGAAAAGAAATTGATTATGAGTTGTGAAAAGAAATTAGTAAGAAAGTGCTTGATGATCATTGTTTAGAAAGAAATTTATGCAAGAATGAGTTACTTGGAGTTATAAATATGAATTTCGAGGACGAAATTTTTTAAGAGGGAGAAATGTTAGACCCTCAACCTCGAGTGACAATTTGATTTAGTAATATGAATGATCAAGTGGATGAGTTGATTGAAATGAAGTTATATAGCAAGAATTAGAAAGAAAAAGTGTGAAAATTTGAAGGATTTAGAAAGTTTGACTTTTTGGAGAGAGAATGTTTGACTTTGAGAGTTGACTTATGATTTAGGCAAAATTTGATAAAATGGTCTTCTGGAAACTTGTAGGTTATGTTAAGATATTTTTGTGGACATAAAGTTTGTAATTTTTCGATATCGGGAGTGAAAGTTATGATCAGTCAAAGTTTATGTTTGATCGGGTTTGACTTTTATATTGGTTGGAACTTTGACTGAGAAATTAACCTAGTTAGAGGTTAATTGAGCTTTGATGTTCTTCATGAAAATTGAAGGATTTGTTTTGATCTTTATTTCGATATAAAGTATGCAATTTTTCGATCTCGGAATAATAAGTTATGATTTTTACAAGTTTGTATAGATAATAGTATCTTTGACCGGAAAATGGACTCCCGTAGGAGTTGAATTGAGTTTTATGTTCTTCTTGGAAGATTTAGAGCTTCTCTCAAGTTTTCTATAGAGACTAAGTTTGTCAAAATCGGAGTTCGGGAGTAAAAGTTATGAATTTCGGAAGTTTTAGATTTAAATAATAATAATAATAATAATAATAATAATAATAATAATAATTAAGCATCCCCGTCACTACGGCGACGCATCGCCGTAGCGATGCGAGCTTTCAGCTCGCATCACCAGGGCGACGCGTCGCCCTGGTGATGCAAGCGTCTTCCTTGCCCGAAACGACGCCGTTTTGCTCCCTGATTTCTTGACTTTCTTTCTCCAATCCGACATTTGTTTACCGTTTTGGTCATATCTTTTCCGTCCGACATCCGATTGAGTTGATTCTTTTTGCGTTGGATTCCTAAGACAATGAATTTCATTTTATAAGAAATTTGTGAACTTTTGAGATTAAATTAATGGTGATTAATTTAATCAAAGTGAGTCGGGAAATTTTTCGAGCATGATTCAGTGTTTTGTGAAATTCGGGATCTGTAGAGATCCGATTGAAGCGATTCTTGAGGCGAAATAAAGATAAGACAAGGGGCTACAAATCATATGAAGACATGAAATGTCAATTTTGCCCCTAAGACTTTTAATTTTTGAATTTAATTTCGGATTAGGGTGTAATTTTCAGATTGGGAACACCTGAGAGTATTTTAAGCATAACTTTTGATCTGGGAATCGAAATGAGGCGATTCTTATTTTGAATTAAACTAGAGACATAAGGCTAATATTGTTATGAAGACATCAAGTTTCAATTCTGGGATTAAGAATGTGAAATTTTGGACGGAAATAATCGTACATGGAAAATATGTTAGAATGTGGATTTACCCGAACTGTTTTGCGCATAACTTTTGATGTAGTGCTCGGAATTGAGCGCGGTCAGTGGCGTTGGATTCGTATGAGTGAGAGGAACATTTCTCGAGAAGGAAGTTTGGACAAATTCCTTCAAATCAATAGTGCGAATCAGACCCGCAAGTGAGAATGGCATAAAGTAAATGTAAGGGCAAAATGGTCAATTAACCATCATTAAATGAAACACAGATGGTGATGTCGTTTTTGGCATATTAAAGCCACGAAAGTGGCTGGAAATTTCCAGAGAAAAGAAGAAGAAATAAGAAGAAGAAAGAAGAGTGGAGATTCGGTTATGGAGAAAAGAAGAGAGAGAAAACAAAGTTCCAAATTTTCTACTTGTTTCTTAAGGATTTTGGGATGGTTCCAAAAGAGAAAAAATTTGATAAAATGGTCTTCTGGAAACTTGTAGGTTATGTTAAGATATTTTTGTGGACATAAAGTTTGTAATTTTTCGATATCGGGAGTGAAAGTTATGATCAGTCAAAGTTTATGTTTGATCGGGTTTGACTTTTATATTGGTTGGAACTTTGACTGAGAAATTAACCTAGTTAGAGGTTAATTGAGCTTTGATGTTCTTCATGAAAATTGAAGGATTTGTTTTGATCTTTATTTCGATATAAAGTATGCAATTTTTCGATCTCGGAATAATAAGTTATGATTTTTACAAGTTTGTATAGAGAATAGTATCTTTGACGGAAAATGGACTCCGTAGGAGTTGAATTGAGTTTTATGTTCTTCTTGGAAGATTTAGAGCTTCTCTCAAGTTTTCTATAGAGACTAAGTTTGTCAAAATCGGAGTTCGAAGTAAAAGTTATGAATTTGGAAGTTTTGATTTTAAAATAATAATAATAATAATAATAATAATAATAATTAAGCATCCCGTCACTACGGCGACGCATCGCCGTAGCGACGGCGAAGGCTCAGCCGCCATCACTACGGCGACGCATCGCCGTAGCGATCGCGAAGTTCAGCTCGATCACCGTATGACAGCGTCACCTCGGTGATGCAAGCGCCTTCCTTGCCTCAAACGACGCTGTTTTGCTCCCGATTTCTTGACTTTCTTTCTCCAATCCGACATTTGTTTACCGCTTTGTTCATATCTTTTCGTCCGACATCCGATTGAGTTGATTCTTTTGCGTTGGATTTCTAAGACAATGAATTTCATTTTATAAGAAATTTAGAACTTTTGAGATTAAATTAATGGTGATTAATTTAATCAAAGTGAGTCGGGAAATTTTCCGAGCATGATTCAGTATTTTGTAAAATTCGGGATCTGTAGAGATCCGATTGAAGCGATTCTTGAGGCGAAATAAAGATAAGGCAAGGGGCTACAAATCATATGAAGACATGAAATGTCAATTTTGCCCCTAAGACTTTTAATTTTTGAATTTAAGTTCGGATTAGGGTGTAATTTTCGGATTGGGAACACCTGAGAGTATTTTAAGCATAACTTTTGATCTGGGAATCGAAATGAGGCGATTCTTATTTTGAATTAAACTAGAGACATAAGGCTACAATTGTTATGAAGACATCGAGTTTCAATTCTGGGATTAAGAATGTGAAAGTTTGGACGGAAATAATCGTACATGGAAAATATGTTAGAATGTGGATTTACCCGAACTGTTTTGCGCATAACTTTTGATGTAGTGCTCGGAATTGAGCGCGGTCAGTGGCGTTGGATTCGTATGAGTGAGAGGAACATTTCTTGAGAAGGAAGTTTGGACAAATTCCTTCAAATCGATAGTGCGAATCAGACCCGCAAGTGAGAATGACATAAAGTAAATGTAAGGGCAAAATGGTCAATTAACCATCATTAAATGAAACACAGATGGTGATGTCGTTTTTGGCATATTAAAGCCACGAAAGTGGCTGGAAATTTCCAGAGAAAAGAAGAAGAAATAAGAAGAAGAAAGAAGAGTGGAGATTCTAAGTTATGGAGAAAAGAAGAGAGAAAACAAAGTTCCAAATTTTCTACTTGTTTCTTAAGGATTTTGGGATGGTTCCAAGAGAGAAAAGGTAGAGGGCATAAGAGCTTCCTTCCAAGCCAAAAAATTCAATTTGGATGAGAAAGAGGTAAGAGAAATTTTCTACTTTGAGATTTTGATTAATTTTCGGTTTAGAATTATGACATATGAGATGGGTTTATGGATTGTGGAATTAATTTTGATGTATATGCTTTAGGTTGGGTTTAATTTTGGATGAAAAATTGATTAAGGTTTAGGCTTAATTTTATGATTGAGAATTTTGAGATATTTTGGTGTAGAATTATAGGAAATATGATGAATTGATGATATATGAAATCAATTTTGAAGAACTTGTATTTTGTGGTATTGAATTTGGATAAATTGGTTTAGGCCAATTTTAAGATTTGGGGATTTTTGAAATTGAGGATTTAGATGTCTTGGAATTAATGTGAATTGATGAATTGTGAGATTAATTTTGAAAATTAAGTTATTTATGAGATTGAATTTGGGTGTATTGGTTTAGGCCAATTTTGAAAATTGGGATTTTCAAAATTGGAGATTGAAATAGCTTGAATGTAAATGGAATTGGTGAATTCCTAAGTTGATTGTGAAAATTAAGTATTTTCTGATGTGAAAATTGGATGATTATGGTTTAGGTTTTGGTAATTTGGAAGAGAGAGAAAAGCAAGGATCAATTGGAGCTTGAAATCAAGTTTCCGCAAAAATTGAGGTGGTAGCATATTTATATTTTGATTAGTAAGCTTAATACTAATCTTGAAAAAAATTGAAAGAAAGCAAAAGTTTGGATTTTGATAAATTATTGTTTGTAAATGTTTGAAAATAAGAATTGATTAAAAGTTTGAAATTTTGATTTCAAGGTTTTCTGAAAAATTATTATGTTTATTTGATAAATTGATAGAAATTTCGAAAATGCATTGTTGTACGCATTGATAATTATGCATATTGTTGCAATTATTGATTGATTGAATTAATTGAATTATGTGATATGTGAGAATTTGTGAGATTGTTTTAGGTTGATGAATTTATGTTAGAAAAGTAAAATTTTGGAAAGTGCCTTGAGCAATTTGAATTTCCGCTTTCGATTATGTGTTATGTGGGTTTGTAGGTCCCTTGGTGAGTCGTATTTGTCTCTATGTGTATAGCCTTCTCCAGTCGCCCACAGGGCACGGAGTCTCGATTTCGACTCCTTCACGGCTACACCGGACCGTTATGCGGAAAGTGTAGTACGTTTCATTCACGATCGCATGTGACCGCTATGCGGATCATGCAAGACGCTCGTTGGACCTAGCCATACCATTCGATATGCTATGTGTTTTCAATTTTGTTTCAGATGTTGCATACATATTTATGAAAATTCGAGAATTTTGAAGAAAAAAAAGAAAAGTAAGATGACTACTGAAAAGTTTGAAAATATGAAAAGTGTTTGAGGAAATTGTTTGAAAAATTATAAAGTTTGAAAAATTAGCCCTTTTGGCAAAAAGCTTATGAAAATGATTTCCGCTTATTTATCGATTTATAAATGTGTTATCCACGAGCTTAGAAGTCACCCCTTTCATCCTCATCTCCGTGTTTCGAAAGGTGAGATCGGATGAAAGAATGTGAAGACGCCGCTTTCGACTTTTGAATACGTTAGCTTTTGAGTAATTTGGATCTTGAGTATGAGTATGTTTATAACTTTAGATAAGTTGGGAAAAAATGTATTTGTGTATAAAGTTGAGAATTGTGAATGATTGTGAAATTTGTATAGGAAATTATGGAGAATTTGAGAACATATTGTATGGTTGATTTGGGAATATATATGTATGAATTTGGAAATGAAATTGAATTATGAGTTTGGTATTGATTGATTTGAGAATTATGGAAGTTTTAGATGTTAGGTTTGCGTTTCTTTGGTGTTTGATTTCCGCATTTGGAGTGTCCGATGATTACGAGGTCTGTTGAGATTATAGAAGTGTATTTTGCCTTTGCAGGAATTTTTGGGTTAGGATAAAGGCAGCCGTTATGCTGCCGAATTTTCGTTAGAAAATAAAGTGAAAATGAAGAAAAATAAGATTTAGATATATGAAAGATGGATTTATGAGATTGGTATAATGGGTTGGAGTAAAAATGGTCATAAGAGATGGAATAGAAAAGAAAAGAAAAAAAAATTTATACCGGATTTCAGGATATGTCTTAGTTTAGATTCCAACGCGACGCTTTTTCTCGGTTCTTTGTTCTCGGATGTCGGATCCACTTTGCTAAGTGCTTGTTTCCGTTTTCGATTTTGTATTCGATCCGCTTCGCTACTTTTGGTTTGATTTGATTCGATTCGCTTGGTAATCCGATTTGCTTTCGGTTTTGCCTTATGTTTTGCTTTGTATTTCTCGATTTGATTCGCTTCAGTTTGTATTTCGATTCCGATTTGCATTTGCTTCGAGTATGCGCTTCGCTGTCGATGCTTATGCTTTGTTTCGGTTTCAAAATTTCGATCCGAAATTTTCGTTTCCGTTTGCTTCGTTTTTCGTTCTGCGTATGTAGTTGGGTTCCGGTAACGGGATCCAACAGTTATGGTATCAGAGCAAGAAGGGTTTATAAGGAATCATGCGTTCGTATGAGGGAATCTGTATGCAAAGTTGGTTCCCCGATCGGGTGCCAACATGAGTTGGATGATAGGTGATGGTACTAGGACTCATTTCTAGGTCGATCCTTGGGTTGTGGGCACCGACCCCCTTCTTTCCCATGTTACCAACCCAGTACCAAATTTCATTTTGAACCTTAGCGTTAATCACTTCGTGGACTCCGTAAGCAACTGGAAGTGGGATACCTTTCACTCTTACCTTTTGGACTCGAATTGTCGACATATTGCCGGAATGTTCCCTCCGAAGGCCTACTTAGGCCAGGATAAGGTCAATTGGGGCCTGACTGGTACTGGTCAGTTTACTGTCGCCTCCACTTATTCCATGATTATGGATGCTACCAATGACTCACCACACGGAGTCTGGTAGGCTATCTGGGATTGGCAGAGTTCACCCCGTGTTCGTACATTCCTATGGCTCCTGGCTCACGAGCGCTTACTTACGAACCAATATCTGGTTCGTAAACACCTCACCATGGATGGGGGTGTATCCACTGTAGCCTCAAGGAATCCTCTGTGCACACCATATGGGACTGCTTCAGAGCACGTCAAGTATGGCACACTTTCCCCTCCTACCTTATTGCACAAGATTTCTTCACTACACCATCCCGGGAGTGGATCCTTCATAACCTCCAGCAACATCGGCGGGTGTTTGGCCGTGCTTGGGCCTGTGTTTTTGGGCTCACTTGCTAGTTCCTCTGGCAATAAAGGAACCAGACCATCTTTGATACACATTTTACTTGGCCTTCCTCACCTATTTTTATCATTGTTTCTTATACAGGTCTTCTTCATCCAGCGGACGTCAGACCACGTCGAGTCCTCCCTGAGCCTCGCCAGCAAGCAACACTACGCACCGCTGGATCAAACTGCCTCCAGGATGGATCAAGTTAAATATCGATGGTGCAACCAAGCAGTCGTTGGCTTCAGCTTTAGCAGGCAGTCTTCTCCATGACAGTGTTGGCACCTGGAGGGGGGTTCACTCAGAATCTTGGCTGGTGCCATCCGATGTCCGCCGAACTCTGAGGCATTTTTACAGAGCTCGCTTATGCGTGGAATCTGAGATTTCGCAAGATCAAACTCGAAGTCGACTCTACTACAATGCTAGCTACCATTTCTTCAGCAGCCAACCGCTCTCAGGCGCTCAACCCTATTGTCTAGGGCATCCATGAGCTCCTCACTCGCAACTGGACGGTTACTTATCGCCATATCTTTCAAGAGGGTAATCGTTGCGCCGATTGGCTTGCACATTATGCTACTACCTTTGATGTAGGGGTCACTTATTTTGAGACTACACCTACTGGGTGCCCATCCTCTTAGAAGAGGATCTCTCGGGGAATGCCTCCCCTCGACGTATTATGTAATTTGTTGTTCTTTTCCCTTAAAAAAAAAGTCAGATTCTTCTTCTACCAAGAATTTTCATGGTATCAGACTAGTACTTTTGCTTTAATCTTACCTTGTAACAATAAAAATGAAGATGGAAAACAGTGCAAAAATCAAATCGACAAGGAAGCTTACCATATTATGGCGGCATACAACTCGGGAAATCCCCTTGTAAATACACTTCTCGAAGGAGCAAACTACTTATCATAGAGTCGGTCGATGGTTATTTCATTGAAAGCTAAAGGAAAAGTCGATTTTGTGAATAGAGAAATAGAACTACCCATTGAAAACGAGAAACTTATGAAAAAGTGGAAGAAAGTAGATAACATGATCATAGCTTGGATCATTAACTCACTATCAAAGGAGATCTTCGACTCTTTCCTAGTGGTGATGACAACGAAAGATATTTGGGACGAACTAAAGGGACGCTATGGCGAAAGCAGCGAACCTCACCTGTACGAAGTCACACAAGAGGTTAGCAACTTGAGACAAGGTAACAACATTGTAACTGTTTATTTTACAAAGTTAAAGGGACTGTAGAATGACCTAGATTCTTTGATGCCGATGAGTACGTGTAACTATGAAAATGTCGGAAAAAAAAACTTAAAAGTTTTTAACACAAACAGACTAATGCAGTTCCTACTAGGGCTCAAAGAAGAATATGCTACAGTGGTGAGTCAGATTATACTGCTAGAACCTTTGCCGCAGGTAAACAGAGTATACTCCATGATACTAACAATAGAAAAACAAAAGAATGTAAACGCAGAAAACACAAATCATATGGGGGTGGCACTTATGGCTAATTCAAGCAATTATAAGAGACAGGAAAACAAGGACTTTAGTGGCAAAAGATTCGGTAATAGAAGAGATGAAAAATTATGCGATCATTGTAGGGAGAAGGGGCACACGAAGGAAACATGTTTCCAGCTACATAGAACACTGGAGTGGTTTAAAGAGCTACAAAAAAAGAAGGGAAAACTAGCGTACGCTGCAATGAACACGGACAACTCCTTGGAGGAACAGAAGACAAAACAAAAGTCCAAAACTGAAGCCGATGTCGCAGCCCTCACACTATAAGTTCAAGACCTGATGCACATAATTAAGGGTAAATCCTTGGCTAAGGTTAATCACGTAGTTTACAATAACTACGCAGGTACGAACCCAAATTCTTTTAGTTTTAGCAATAACAAATATGATGACAATACATGAATAGTAGATTCGAGGGCCTCTACACATATGAGTTATGATCTCACACTATTCACAAACAAAACCAAAGTTTCTCACCTTAAACCAGTAACCCTTTCAGGCGGTTTAAACAGCAAGGTTGAACATGTTAGGACCGTTGATTTCCATAAAACCTTTTAACTACAAAATGTCCTTCACATACAAACTTTCCACCATAACTTAATGTAGCATCCCACTCCCGCAAGACCCGAACCCGATATCGATGGTGATATCCGAGTCCGTGTCTCACGAGGGTGGTATGTTAGAACAGTCAAACAGTTCCAAAAACTCAGTAAGACATTTTTATTTTTGAAAACAATCGAGTGCGCGTAAATCAGTAAACAATTTGAGCCCGTGATACGAAAATATTTCGATCAAAACATAATTTCAGTCATAAAAACTTTCAACAGCATTTAATCATTTTATGCACAAAAATCCATAGCCAAATTTAGGCGCAATGTCATTTCTGAACATTTTTAGTAATCACATTACAATACAACATTTATCAATTGGGCCCTCTACAATAACAGTACTATTCTGCAGAAATACAAATTCTATACAAAACATAATAACATTAATGCAGACGTGTACTGATCTCGACCCTTGACTCTGACTTGCATGCAGTAGGTATACTCCCGTGCCTAAAGGGGTACTCTTCGATCCCTGAAAAATATTTGCAATGTTGGGTGAGTTTACGAACTCAGTGAGAAACCATCATCGATGGTTCACCCAACTCATGCATATACACATAATTCACAGAATATCATATGCATTATCATTTCACACTTTTAAGACGTTTCGCCTTTCACACAATTCACATTTTATCATTCACATATATAATGCACATGTGACACTTTTCATTTTATTACGTTATTGTGATCGTGCGCCTGTTTACGGTGGGCTTGAAGCCCTGATACGTTGAGCCTGTGGCTCTGAAATTTCGTTGAGCTTGAAGCCCTCGATATGTTGAGCCTCGTGGTTTTACGTTGGGCTCGAGGCCCTGTTGCGTTGAGCTTTAAGCTCTGAATCACGTTGGATGCTCTGGTCACAACTGTCATTATCTGAACATGCCTTTATGCATGAATGCTCATGTCCCAATTCACATTAACAATAATTCAATTCACAATTTCACACCAATAGCACTTCGATATCACATTCCAATACTTCGGACACCCGTGGTCTGAAATCAATCATAAGAAAACACATATAACCCTCCATTAACTCCACATGGCATAAGTGTGTAATATTAAACACATAAAGGTTGAGGAACCAACTAGGTTACTCACCTGCACTTCCGAGCTACAGCCTGGAAGTCCCAGCAGTATCCGTGGAATTGTCATTCCAATGGTGCCTCTATAATAGTCAAATAATTCCATTCATTACAAAATGCACAATCACAATAATTCAATGATGCACATGTCTTAAATAAAAGATGTACAATGCCTATTCATGACCTTCCCGTCACTCTTTCCCAATTTCCACTTTCTTTGTCAAAACTAACTATTTACTCAATTGATCCATAATGATTCATTTCATTTCTAACATTCAGTCAATTTACCAAGTCATACCCACTAGGATATTCTCAAGAAAGACCTCGATGCCAAAATTACAATTCAATTAGTCCAATTTCACCCATTACTATATTTCTAAAACCCCAAAAGCATTTCCTTAAATTTAGAAATCTCACAATTATATCCCAATTATCATTAAACAACCTTTAGGTTGTAATAGAACCTATTCTCAATTTTCATTCAATACTTTCTTTCTTTTCCTCAATTGTAGACCTCTTTCTCTAGTTTATTATGAATCAAGAACCACCTCAATTGGAGGTCCACACCATTAGTTATGACTCAAAAACTAAACCAACTCAGTTCAGGAAAACCATTCTCGCCTCGACGTAAGGACACTCGCCGCGACGTCCCATCGTTCAGAGTTGCTCGCCGCGGCGCATGAGAAAACTCGTCGCGGCGTGGATTTTTCACGCTCGCCGCGACGTCTACGTTCGTCGCAGTGCACGCTCGTCGCGACGTGCAATCACCCTCCCTCTTGTCGCGACGTGCGGTCGTCTTCTCCGATTCTCTTTTTCATTTATCTCTCTAAAACCAGTCATAACTCAACCATAACTACCCCAATCTTTCACAATTAAACCCATGTATGCATCAAGCAATCAAATAAACAACATTAAACCATTCACTTACCAAAATCAAGCTTTTAATCTCCAAACTGCCGAAAATCCTCCAACCCTATCCTCTTTTCTCTAACACCAACGGTGAGTTTCTGAACTCTCGCAAATCATCATTCTCTCAAGGTTTAAGCTAGCCTTTAGTAACAAGGAAAGAACAAGCCAGAATCTCGAAGGAGGGAGGAAACAAAGATCACCGAAGAAAGGAGGAAGAAAAGCCCTAAGTGTAGGAAGAGAAAATGCCTTGCAAATTTCAAAACCTAAGGCTTATAAAGGTTGATTTTAAGCCTAGGGCCCATAAGACATAAGTCCTCAAATCAATTAAATTTCAGTCTCTAATTTCCAATGGCTTGACATATGAATTTCTAAAATCATAAATCTAATTTTCCATGGCCATTGAACCGTTATTTCAGTACTATACAATCAATCAATCCGTCACTCGGAAAATTTCCAGTCTGGACTCTTCCTCCCAATTTTTCCAGAAAAATTTCTAAAGGTCACTAACAACTAGCAGTTCACTCTAATACAATTCCAATTCAATATTTAGACCCAATTATTCCATAATTCTTAACCAATTCGTAATCAAACATAATTATCTCGAAAAACACAAATCATATCATATTCCCAATAAAATGTCGGAAAATGCCATGAATGCATGTACACATAAATGCATGTGCAAACCGACTCATTCCTCTAAAATTAGAGGCTAATTAAATGCTCAATCAAAATATGCAATGCAGACTACTAGCCTGTCCAAATTGACCAATTTAACCTTCCCATCGGTGATGGGATGTTACACTTAATGTCTGTCCACAAGATAGCCACCCAAAACAAAATAGGTATCATTTTTGTGTCTGATAAAGTGTATTTGTAGGATCAGTAGACTAACGACATTGTAGCTATGAGCGAGGTGAAAGGGGGACATACAAAATCGGAGCAAAAAACCAACTCACACCATGCACCTTAAAAGGTCCTCTAGAATTTTATGTTAAGAACTCATTTGCTAACCACATTAAAAAAACGTTGACATTTGGCACTTACGCCTCGAACATATCTCGAAAGAAAAAAATCACACATTTACCAAATTTAAGCATTTCTGTTACTTAAAATATTTTGTGTGATACTTGTCCTTTAGCCAAACAAATCAGAAGGCCTTTTCCAAATCACAACATTTCAACCCAACACCCTTTTGAAACCTTACATATTGATTTATGGGGACCATATGGGGTCAAAAACTTTGATGGCTCAAGCTATTTTTTAACCATAGTCGATGATTTCACAAGAGTCACTTGGACTTATTTATTGAATAGTAAGGATCAAGTGTACGAAACTCTAAAAAGTTACACTGCCATGATTGAAACCTAATACCAAACATCCGTCCTTTGTATCCGTACTGATAACGGCACCGAATTTGTCAATAAAAAGTGTAAGGATTTTTTTCCAAACCAAAGGAATAGCACACCAAAAATCATGCCCTTACGTACCCCAACAAAATGGCGTTGTCGAACGTAGACACAAACACCTCCTCCAAATTACCACGGCCCTGATATATCAAGCCAATTTACCTAAACATTTTTCAGGGGAAGCCCTACCCATGTCCATATATATCATTAACCGCCTATTGTTTAGTCCAATTCATATAGGTATTTAGGTCATATTTACATTCATTTTGCATATTCATTCATTTATATTAGTAGCATTTTTAGATTTATTTATTTATTTTCATTGAGTTTGTTATTTATTTTATTTGTCTTGTTTCTTCGTAGAAAGGATGAAGTTTAGCTTCAAATCACACCTAATCTACCATAGAGAAAAAAATTTGGAATGAAGAAGTTTGCCTTGCAATTTAATCGTCAAGAAGTCCAGAAATTTTTGTGCGCCTGGCAGATGCATCAAGAAGCAACTTACCAGCTGGGAATACATAATAGTTGGCAAGTTACGTGTCCACAGACAAAACACCATCAGCACATGAGAGAACAAAAACGCAGCCTGAGGAAAATGACGTAGCACAGCTGGGAAGGATCACCAAAACGCAGTAATAGAAGTAGGAAATGATAGCTAGCAGATATCAACCATTAGTAATAAAAAGTCCAAAAAGCAGTGGACTGAAAGGGGGAACGTTTTGATGACAAAAAAACTTTTTAACGTGTTAGGTTTTTAACTTGGAGAGGGACCAAACGTCGTAGGCTGGAAGATTGGACGTAGTAAGGACTTGACTTATGAAGTGGAAAAAAATTTGACACACACAAAGACATACACACTGTAGCAGAAAGGGGGACACACGAAGAAAGGCGGTAGCTGCTGCATTTACAGAGATCTAACGCAAGGAGTGGAACAAAAATGAAATAAAAAAGACCTAGACTCACGCGTGGAACGTACACACAGAGGAGGAGACCTGGACGCAAGCGCGAGACCCAAGTTTGTTCACCCTCTACTGCCTCTTTATTCTCTCACTCCTCACCGTTTATAACGTTCATAGCCAACGTTGATACTGAATGTGAACCATTATCTTTTGCTACTGCTATTACTAATCCTCCTTGGATTAGTCCTATGCATTTGGAGCTAGCTGCACTTGAACAAAACAACACATGGGAATTAACAACTCTCCCAAAAGGCAAACATGCATTACACACCAAATGGATTTTCAAAATAAAACGAAAACTAGATGGGATGGTGGACCGTAGAAAGGCCAGACTAGTGGTTCGCGGATACAGCCAGAAGGAAGGATTGGATTATAAAGATATTTTTCCCAGTCACAAAACTCACAATAGTTCGCATATTCATTGCCATCGCCGCTACGTATAATTGGCCATTACACCATTGCGACATCAACAATGCTTATCTTCATGGGTCTATCAACGAAGAGCTATATACACATCCTCCCCAGGGGTATTCGAAAGCTGCTCTAGGATTGGTATGTTGTTTACGCAAATCATTATATGGCCTTAAACAGGCCAGTCGACAATGGATTCATCAAATAACATCCAAGCTCCAATCTTACGGTTTTGTTCAGTCCCCTTCTGATAACTATTTATTTACCAAAGGCTCTGCTAACGACTTTCTAGCTCTTCTTATTTACGTCAATGATGTGCTCATTACAAGCCCTTTCGAAGCTTTACTTCTAGCAGTCAAGGCATACCTACACAATCTATTCACTATCAAAGACATGGGACCAGCAAATTACTTCATTAGCATCGAACTGCACTGCTCCACTGAAGGGATATTTTTTTCACAAGACAAATACATACAGGACATTCTGTCATAAGCCTTTGCCAGATTTGAAAGAGGTTGTCGCTCCATTTCCTCAAGGTCAAAAGCTCACGCCTGATGATGGTCCTCTCCTGGATAACCCAAATCAATACAGCAGACTCGTAGGCCAGCTACTTTACTTAAATCTAATGAGACTCGACGTAGCTTTTGCAATCCATCAGTTAACTCAATTCACTTCCGCACCTTGACAACTACATTGGGACGCTTTATCCCATCTACTCCGTTACCTCAAGAAAACAATAGCTTCACGACTTTTGTATCCCACACAAACCACAGTGCGACTACAAGTTTTTTCCGACTTGAACTGGGTCGGCTGCACTTATACACGGAAATTACTCACTGGATATTACGTCATGCTAGGAGTTGCTTTGGTGTCCTGGAAAACCAAGAAACAACGCACCGTAAGTTATTCCTCTGTGGAGGCAAAATACCGGAGCATGACCAACGCTTTATGTGAAACTCGATGGATCACGTACTTACTTCATGACATGCAGATACCCTTATCCCTACCTATTCCTCTACATTGCGACAACACAACAGCCATACACAACTCCACCCGGTCTTCCATGAACGGACGAAGCACGTCGAAATTGACTGTCACCTCTTATGTAACGCCATCACCAAATGATGTATCCTAAGGAAACAAGGATTGCTGCCGAACACTACTGTAAAGAAGATTGAGTTCTATGAAGGATATATCCTAGGGAAACATCACAGAACTCCTTTCCCAAAGAATGCAAGGAGGGCCACCAGTAGCATGGAATATGCTCATAGTAACCGATGGGAGCCAGCACAGACTCAAACCATGGGAGGTAAGAGATATTTCATGTCTATTATTGATGATAGGTGCAGGAAATGCTGGATCTATCTCCTAAAGTCCAAGGATGAAGCACTAGAAGCCTTTGTGAAGTGGCACACCTTGATGAAGAATCAAACAGGAAAGAAGCTGAAATGCTTAAGGACAGACAATGGCTTGTAGTTCTGTAACAAGGAGTTTGATGACTACTGTGAAGAGAAGGGAATTCAAAGGCATAGAACAGTCAAAGCTACTTCTCGACATAATGGAGTAGCAGAAAGACTAAACAAAACCCTTCTAGAGAAGACAAGATGCATACTACTATCCTCAGGCCTATCCCAAGCATTATGGGGGGAAGCCATCAAAACTACAACATACCTTATAAACAGATTACCTACATCCGCAAATGAATATAAGACTCCTGAAAAGGTATGGACTGGTACTAAACCTAATTTGACTAACTTGAGACCTTTTAGATGCAGTGCTTACATTCACCAAACTGAAGGGAAGTTAGAACCTAGAGCCATAAAAGGAGTGTTTCTAGGATATCCTGAAGGTACAAAAGGATATAAAGTCTTAATCCAACAGTCAGGAGCTCATAAAACTCATATAAGCAGGGATATAGTGTTCAGGGAAACTGAATTCCCATTACTAAAACAAAAGGATGGAGGGATGCATATTCAAGAGAATGTACTGCAGCAGCTGGGTTCAAACAACAGTTTGACTTCCTTCTATTTCTCACCATTCACATATGAAGGAGGAGAAACAGAAACAGTTGTTGAACAGACAATAGAAGCAGTAGAAGAAACAATGGACCCAAATTCCAACTCTCAGGAGGGAACAAAATAAGAAGAAGGAACATCAAAAGCTGAAACTCCACTATAAGACTATCAACTAGTCAGAGATAGGGAACCAAGGCAGGTAATACTAAACATAAGGTATTTTGAGACTAACTTGGTTGAATATGCCTATTTGGTTGCAGAATCAGTTGAATAAGGAGCAGCGGAAACCTATGAGGAGGCTATGAAGAGGACTGATGCAGAACAGTGGAAGGAGGCTTGCCTAAATGAATATACTTCTTTAATGAATAATGAGACTTGGAAGCTGGTTCCTAAGCCACCAAACTCTAAATTGATTGAATGCAAATAGATATTCAAGCTAAAGGATGGAGTGACTGAAGCTAATCCTAAGACCTACAAGGTAAGACTAGTTGCAAAAGGCTTTAGGTAAAGAGAAGTAGTAGATTACAAGGAAATCTCCTCCTCAATGGTCAAGTTTAAAGCAGTGAGGATAATACTGACCCTAGCAACTCTAAATGATTGGGAGATACATCAAATGGATGTGAAGACAGCTTTCCTATATAGAAGGCTAGAAGAAACTACTTATATGAAGCAACACATTGGCTTCATAGACAAGCAGAAACCAGATCATGTTTGCTTGCTAGAAAAATCACTGTATGGCCTAAAGTAAGCTCCTAGACAATGGAATAAGATATTCCATGAGGTGGTGACAGAATTGAAGTTCAAAAGAAGTGCCTATGACTATTGTCTATACTACAAAGACTTAGAGAAGGAGGAAGTGGTCTATATGCTAGTATATGTTGAAGATCTAATCATCATAGGAAGATTAGTTCAGAAAATTCAAGAAGTGAAGAATGCTTTTAGAAAGAACTTTGATATGAAAGACCTAGGGAAAGCTAAGAAGCGACTGGGAATACAAATCACAAGGAATAAATCAGAAGGAAAGCTATGGTTGATCCAAAGGGACTACATCAGAAAAATCCTACGCAAGTTCAACATGGAAGATGCTAAACCTAATCCTGCTCCAATTGCCACACACTTACAGCTAACAGCTGCTAAGAGTCCAGCAACAAAAGCATAACAAAAGCACATGCAAAAATATCCTTATGATATAGGTATAGGTTGTATAATGTATATTAAGATTTGTACTAGACCTGACTTAGCACATGCAATCAACCTACTTTGCAGATTCATGTCTAATCCAGGTCTAGAACATTGGTTAGGTTTTAAAATAGTACTTAGGTATTTAAAGGGAACCCTAAATCATGGTTTATGTTTTAATAAATCTAACCTAGAAGTCCTTAAACATACAAGCATAAATGGTTATGTAGATGCAGACTATGTAGTAAATAAGGACACACACAAATCACTATCAACATACTACACATTTTCAAGTAACACAGTAAGCTAGAAAGTACAATAACAATCAATGGTGTCGTTATCTACAACAGAAGCATAATACTATGCTATCACAGAAGGCCTAAAGGAACTATTATAGCTTAAGGGACTATTAACAAAAATCGAAGCTCATATCATAGAAGCAAATATTCACAACGACAGTCAGAATGCACTTTACCTGAGCAATGGCCTAGTTTTGCACGAGAGGTTGAAGCACATAGACATTCGACTTCACTTCACCAGGGACAAGGTCAACGTAAGAGATGTTAACCTGAAAAAAGATATAAGGTGAAAACAATCCATCAAATTTTAGGACAAAAGTAGTTCCAATAAAGAAATTCATTTTCTGTAAAGAGTTTCTATAGATAAATGAAGCACCTTGAAGGGAAAAAATAAAGCTTACCCGTCGATCTCACTTCATCGGAGGAAAAAAAATTAGGGTTTTGGGTTTTTGAAAATGATCACGAATTGAAGGATTGAGTGAGGATTCATGAAGAAGTAGGGAAGAATGTGAAGAAGCACAAGAGATTCTCCATAAACCCATACATAATCAATTCAGATTAAGTACACAGATGAGGAATCGAAGAAGAAATAGGAAGAAAATATCTGAAGCTTGCGAAGAGAAGAGAGAAAGACTCGTGAATGTTTTAATGTTGTTTGAAGAGTCAAGCTAAAGTTAAGACATACACACGTGATACACACGTGTATGACACACATTAGAAGCAGAGACAAAAATGCACAGCATAAGAAAGCAAAACGCAGAAGTATACAACATGCATAAAACACATAACAGAAGCATTAATGAGTCACGTGGAGAAAGCATGCAACAAGTCTGACTTATTCAACAAATACCCGAATATAAGCACCTTAACACTTATAAATAGGACAAGTTCAAAGCATCATATAAATCAACATCTTTACAAGCTACTACTTTCTTTCTAGTCTGTAATTACCGAGAGAAAAAAAAACTGAGAGAGTTCTAGAGTAGTTACCAAAAGATTACTAGTGAGTTTGTGAGGAAACTCTTGCAGGTAATTTGTAAACACCCAATCTCTTGTATTTTCTTCTACCTTGATATTAGTAAATCCGATATGTGATTGACCGTTGAACGTAGATAGCTTTGTACTATCGAACCAAGTAAATCCTGTGTCATCTTTACTTTTCTTGCAACTTTCATTTCTGTACAAATACAATACCAAGCATTAAGCATCATCAGTTCAGAAAATAATACTGAAACTGCATAAAGTTTCTAGCAATATTATTATTATTAGAACTAGTTTTTTTTCTTCTGAAGTCACCTTATTATTTGGCCCTAAAACCCCATAACCACCACGGATTCCTTCTCTTAAATCCACTTCTGCTAAGAATGTCGGCCTGTAAAAGAAACTGGCTGATCCGATAGTGTCGCAGAGGTTTTCGATTACTGGTAAAGGATCAAATCGGCGGTCGGAGGCCATACATTGCATGGATGTCGTCGACGGTGACAAAGACAAATCCACGCTCATTGGCACAAAGTCATGTTCATGTATGGAAATGATACTTCCCATCATTATTTCTTTGTTCTCTGCAAATGAATCGTTGTCATTTGGAGATGTAGGAAGCTTATTCATTCTCAATCTTTTCTTTATAGTGGTGTTCCAGAAGTTATTTATGTCGTTGTTTGTCCTAGCTGGAAGTCTTGCCGTAATTTGAGACCACCTGATCAATAAATTACACATTCTAAATGAATACGTAATGTTTTTTTTGTTACAAACGGAAACCCAAAATTTAAAAGAACAATTGTATCTAGTGCAGAACTCTGCGATACAATGCTCCTTGCTTATCTCTATGAAGGAGTTCCCTGACTATCAGCGGAGGCTCCTGTAGAATATGCATGTCAGGGCTAGCCAAGGTTGTTAGAGCTGCCATATGATCTACACACTGGTTACCTTCTTGATGTACATGCTGGAGTTGGATCTCCCAATCATGTTGGATTAGTCCATGGATATCTGCCACCAAAAAATTAGGCTCAGTTGAATTAGTATTGGAAGAGGACAGGATGTTAATAGACAAGATGTTAATAACTTCCAAGGAGTCTACTTCTATAATGACTCGTTGATAACCAATCGACCAAGCCAAAGTAAGACTCGAATGGACTCCCCTGAGTTTGGCAGCTAACGGCGAGCTCCTTCCAATATGCTGTAGAAAACCCCTGCACCATTGACCGTGCTTGTCCCTAATTAGACCCCCAGCAGTGGCAAGGTGGGTTCTTTGTTAACCGCTCCATCGGTGTTTAGCTTGACCTAGTCCTCCGGAGGTTTGGTACATCCCACTAAACTACCCACAGGTAATCCCTGAGCCTGAAACATACAGCTTTCCACTGCCCGTGCCCTATCTATCCACTCCACATATTCCATAACATCCTGATTACCGTTTTCTGGCCAACTAAAGGCAATGCCAAAAAGACTTTTGTTTCTCCACTGCCATAAAAACCAGTAGGCTACTCCAAAGATAGTAACCCAGTCAAACCGCAGCACCTGTGTATGCTTCGTAAGGTTGGAGTTAACCCACCTCTCCACATCTTGCTAAAAGAACTCTGCATCAACCATCTCTTGGGGAAATTTACTCCAGAAAGCTTTCACTCATTGACAATCCCGGATGGCATGTAAAATGATCTCTTCTTGTCCACAGAAGTGACAACTGCTATCCGTGGATAGATGTCATGCCACCCTTTGGTGATTGGTCAGTAACTTGTTATTTGTCATTAACCAAAAGAAAGCCCTAACCCGCTGAGACCCTGCCCATTTCTAAATTATTGCCCAAATGTTGTCATTTGCATCCCTGATACTCCCTTCGATCAAGGCATAGGCGGACGCCACTGTGAACCTCCCATGCTCAGTTGATCTCCACCGTATTTTATCTTCCGTTATTCCTGCTGCATTGGGAGGAACTCTGCAATATCCAAACAAACTGTGGAAGGGAGGTATTGTTGGAACAGGCTCCACTTCCAGGTGTAGTCATCCTTCAGAAAGTCTGCAACTGTAGCGTATAGAACGCTATCGGGAAGTGGAGAGGTTACCGCGTAAATAAGAGGTCCCCAATCCTTTGCCCAATGATCCAGCCAGAAGAGAATGCGTCGACCATTTCCCAGCTCCCATTGCATACCTTAACGGACAAACTGCCAAGTTGCAAAGATTCCCAGCCAAACGCTCGAAGCCCCTCGCCTATCGATGGTATGCGGGATGTGGTGGGGGTTTAGTCGATATTTAGCGCGTAGAATCCTAATGCACAAGGCTGTGGGTTGGGTAATCGAAGCCCATCCCAACTTGGTCAACAAAGTATCATTGGAGGGACGAATTCGCTTAATCCCTAGGCCCTCCGCTTTTTTGGGCTGACAGACGGTTTCCCAATTAACTAGATGCAATTTTCTCTACTCCCCCGCGGATCTCCATATAACGTCTCTCATGATTCTCTTTAAGTCATCACAGAGTTGTCTCGGTAATCTAACTGTTTGCATTGTGAAAATAAGTAGTGCCGATAAGTAGTGCCGATAATACAGCCTAGGTTAAAGTAACTCGTCCTGCGAGAGACAACAGCCTTGTACGCCATCCTGTAAGTTTCTTTTGAGCGTTATCAAGAATATGTTGGTAGGTGTATCGCGTTGTACGCTTATGTAGCAAGGGGATGCCAAGATACTTACCTAAATTGGTCATATGCTTAATACTCAGGGCTTGGCTGAGTCGATGCGCGGTTGCTGGGGAGACGTTCTTGGAGAAGTAAACCCTGGTTTTTTCAATATTCACTTTCTAGTCAGATGCCTTGCAAAATTCTTCCAGAGTCCTTGCAATTACTTGCATCTGGGCATCCGTAGCTTCTGCAAATAGAAAAAGATCATCTGCAAAGATAAGGTGGAAAATGGGAGGCTCGGTGGGGCTCAGTTTTATTGGTCTCCAAATCCCTTGATCCACTTCCCCCGAAATAAGGTGGCCTAGTCGTTCCATGCATAGGACGAAAAGGTAAGGCGAGAGCGGATCGCCTTGTGTAAGGCCTCCAGAAGGGCTAAAAGGATCAGTAACTATGCCTTGCCAATTAACTTGCAGTGTCACCGTCGTCACACACTTTATAATGACCCAGATGAGGTTTTTTGGTAAATTTATGTCCATTAAAGTGTGTTAGATAAAGTCCCACCAAAGCCAGTCATATGCTTTCTCTAGATCGACCTTAAGGGGGCGTTTGGTTTGAGGGTTTGGAAATGAAGGAATGGAATAATTGTAAAAAATATTGTTTGCTTTGGGGTTTTCAATTCCAAGGGAATATATTTATTCCATTAAGTTTGGGAATCTACTAAACCCTCTAAAGGGGGTGGGTATCAAGTTTTCATTTCAATATAGTGGTTACTATTTATACCCCTCGCCCACATAAGCAATTTTTATTCTTAATTTTATTACTTATCACTCATCATCATCATCATCATCATCATCATCATCATCATCATCATCATCATCATTATTATTATTATTATTATTATTATTATTATTATTATTATTATTATTATTATTATTATTATTATTATTATTATTATAAATTTTAAACTTCTTAATAATAATAATATTATTATTAATTATTATTAATTATTATTATTATTATTATTATTTATTATTATAAATTTTAAACTTATTATTATTGTTATTATCATTATCCTTATTATCATTATCCTTATTATTATTATTATTATTATTATTATTATTATACTAAATTAATTATCTTATTATTATTCTTATTTATTTATTTTATTATACTGAAATTAATTATCTTATTATTATTCTTATTTATTTATTTTATTATATGAAATTAATTATCTTATTATCGTTATTATTATTAATTTTATTATACTAAATTAATTATCTTATTATTATTATTGTTATAAATTTTGTAATAATAATAATAAATATGATATGAAAATATGATATGAAAAATGGTATTATATTATCTTTCATTCCCATTAATGTAACAAATCAAATAACATTATTGGTATTAATACAGAAACCCAAATTACAAACCAAACATTATTTTTTATTTTTCATACCCATTCTCATTCCCTTATACTATTATACCCATATCCATACCCAACTCCGTGCTCAAACCAAATGCCCTCTAATTGTAAGGAACCCGATCTTCCCACCCTTTTTTGGCATCAAGTGAATGACTTCCTAAGCAATGATGATATTATCCGTTATTTGTGCTCCTAGAATAAAACTGCATTGATTGGCCTGCATGACGCAGTCTAAGTAGCGTATAAACGAGCTTCAATCCAGAAACTCAAGAACAGTTGAGAAAACTCTCAAACTAGGGTTTTTATTAATTCCAAGATCGCAAATAACATCAACGAAAGTTGTTTAAATAGCTCGAAAGAAAATAATTAAAACATGGATCCACTTATGAGTTTATGAGTCCACTTTTAAATTAAAATGCAATCTTCAATTCTTCGGTCCACCTCGCTTGGGCTTATGGCTGTCGGCCCAAGTGAGATAGTCTTCTAACGTCGTTCACGTCGGTCTCCCTTTCTTGAAAAAACTCGACCTCGAGTTTACAAATCATCGGGATAAATCACCTCATCGGAAGGTAGTACTTGTGAATGTCCGCCACGTTAAACGCTTTGAAATACCCATACCGTGTCAAATTTCACCACATAAGCATTGTCATTAATCTTCGTTAGGATCTGGTACGGATCATACTTCCGTGGCTGCAGCTTGCTATAAGTACCAACAGGAAAACGTTCACGACGAAGAAAGACCATTACCTCATCACCCACAGCAAACAACTTCTCCCGGCGATGCTGGTCAGCGGCCTGTTTATACTTAGCATTCGACGCCTCAATCTTCTGCTTCACGTCAGCATGAACAGCTTGCCAATCGGAAGCCATTTTCTCTGCAGCAGCACTCTTCAAAGCAGCCTTAGGATAACCTGCTAAGTCAAGAACATGATGAGGTACCTTAGTATAAACAATGGAAAACGGTGAACGTCCGGTAGAACGATGGACGACATTGTTGTAGGAAAATTCAGCACGAGCCAATGCAAAGTCCCATTGCTTGGGACCATCGCCACAAATACTGCGGATCAAGTTTCCCAAAGTACGATTCACCACCTCATCATCCATCGGTTTGCGGATGGGCGAATCGCTAAAATTCAGTCATGAGTCAAACGACTTCCATAAAGTCCGCCAGAAATGCCCAAGAAACTTACTGTCCCGATCAGAAGTGATAGATTTAGGAGCGCCATGGAGACGAACCACTTCTCGAAAGAAAAGGCGGGCAATGTTCGAAGCATCCGCAGTCTTCTTACAAGGAATGAAATGGGCCATTTTTTAGAACCGATCGACCACAACAAAGACAGAATCCCAACCCCGTTGTGTACGAGGCAAACCCAGCACAAAATCCATAGACAGATCCTCCCAAATAGTGTCAGGCACAGGTAACGGCATGTACAAACCAGTATTCTGTGACTGCCCCTTGGAAGACTGGCAGGCAAAACAATGCTTCACAATAGTATCAACATCCTTACGTAACTTTGGCCAAAAGAAACGCTCAGCCACAGCAGCCAAAGTTTTATCACGCCCAAGATGCCCAGCCAAACCACCACTGTGCAAATCACGAATAACTTTCTCCCGCACAGAAGAACAAGGAACACACAACTGATTGCCCTTGAACAAAAAACCATCCGTAACATGATAATCCCCTGAGTTCGAATTTCGAGTGCATAGTGCCCAAACATCACGAAAATCATCATCATCGTGTCAGACAACTCTTTCAGTGACTCAAAACCCACTAATTCATTTTTCAGAACCATGAGCAAATCAGCACGGCGGCTCAATGCATCAGCCACCTTATTCTGAACTCCTGACTTATATCGAAGCTTAAATGGGAATTTCTGTAAAAATTGGGACCACCTGGCATGCATATTGCTACTAATCCGCTTCTGACTATTCAAAAACTTCAAAGCCTCATGGTCAGAGTACAAAATAAACTCCTTACCGATTAGATAGTGCTCCCAATGCTTCAAAGCACGCACGACAGAATAAAACTCCTTATCATATGTGGACCAGGTACGTCGCGAGTCAGTCAACTTCTCACTGAAAAATGCCACAGGACGCTTTTCCTGAGAAAGCACGGAGCCAATGCCAAAACCGCAGGCATCACATTCGACCTCAAACAGCTTGTCGAAATCCGGTAAGGCCAACACCGGAGCAGTACATAACTTCTCCTTCAACTCAAAGAAAGTCGGCATCAGCAAGATCGATCCACGGAATTGGCCTTTCTTCAAACACTCAGTAATAGGCGCTGCAATGGCACTGAAATTTCGAATAAAACGACGGTAAAAAGTAGCCAGACCATGAAAACTCCGGATCTCACGCACAGTGGATGGCATAGGCCACTCTTTGATGGCACGGACCTTCTCCTCGTCCACTTTAATGCCAGCACCACTCACAACAAAACCCAAGAATAAGAGCTGATCAGTCATGAAAATGCACTTCTTTCTATTCAGGTACAACTCATTAGCTTGCAAGGCTTCCAAAACCTCACGCATGTGTGGCAAATGTTCAGCTTCCGAGGCACTGTAGATAAGAATATCGTCAAAGTAAACAACGACAAACCTACCAATAAACTTACGCAGAACCTGTGTCATCAAACGCATGAAAGTGCTCAGCGCATTGCTCATCCCGAATGGCATGACAAGCCACTCGTACAAACCATGCTTGGTCTTGAACGCAGTCTTCCACTCATCCCCCTGCCTGATTAGAATCTGGTGGAAGCCATTCTTCAAATCGAATTTAGAAAACACCTTCGCACCTGCCAACTGATCAAGCATATCATCCAGTCGGGGAATGGGAAACTTGTAACCCACGGTGATCCTATTAATAGCTCATTTGTCAACACACATCCGCCACTACCATCTTTCTTCTGAGTCAACAAAGCGTGGACAAAGACAAGGACTCATGCTCTCCGAATCGCCCATTCTCCAACAACTCATCAACCTTTGCTTGAATATCTCGCTCCTTTGGGCTCATACGATAATGAGGCGATTGGGTAAGCTCGCACCGAGGATCAAATCAATGTGATCTTTGTACATCACGCAAAGGTGGTAAACCAGTGCCAACTCATCCGCATTAAAGCACTAAATTCAGCAAGTAGAGGTTTCACACCTCCCAGAATCATCCATAACCTCCCGCTCAATGAGACAACAAGGATCGCCTTCACAATCACAACATGTATCTCTTTAACTTCCTTAGCATCGAAAGGAAATCCTTGAATGTTTAGTCACGGTGAATAAAGTTCGTCCTCCACTTTACAAGCTTTAGGACGCTTGGCTTCTTTTCGCGGCAATAGGGTAAATTTCAGCCCATCCTTTTCAACCCAAAAAATATTGTCTCGACCAGCATGCTGTGCATTAACATCATATTGCCAAGGTCGGCCAAGCAAAATGTGACAAGCATCCATATCCACCATATCACAATAAGCTTCATCAGAATAGTTACCAATGGAAAAGGGTACCTTACAGCGTTCGGTGACCTGAATCTTCTCCGCTGGTCTGATCCAACCAATAATGTAAGGGCTAGGATGTTTTTCCGCTGGCAACCCCAACTTGTCAACAGTATCCTTGCCAATTATATTCTCGCAGCTACCACCATCGATGATAATGTTGTAGCAATTACCATTAATAGTGCAACAGGTGCGAAATAATTTGTGCCTCTGAGAATCATCAGACTCCTTTTCTGCCAACATCAGCTTGCGCACGACATGAATCCCAACCTCCTCCTCGGACTCATACTCATCGTCATCCCCATCAGGTTCACATATAATCCCATCATCATCGTTGCGGTCAACAATATTTACTGTCCTTCGCTCAGGGCAGTCACTCGACCTGTGGCCTGGCTGTTTACACCTGTAACACTTACCGGGAATCGGCCTAGCGTAGGGGTTAACAGTTTTTGCCAGCTCTTTACCCTCATGGTGTGGAGGTGGAGATGCGGCCGCTGGGGTCTTCTCAAGAACACTAGTACTTGCACCTTTTTCATCGAAACGACGTCGCGGAAAATCACTCATAGGGGCCCTCTCCCGCAACAATGACTCAGCACACAAAGCCAAATTTTTAGCTTCAGTCAGAGTACGAATGATAGTCACACCAACCTTATCTGCTATAAGGGGCTTCAAACTACCCAAATACCTCGCCACTCGCTGGCCTTCAGACTCACGCAAATTATTACGTTGAGCTAATCTCATAAATTCAACAGTGTATTCATGAACGGACCTGTTTGATTGACGACAACGATTATACTGTTGGAAAAGGATCTGCTCGTAATCAGGAACAAGGAATTCACCCTTCAGCAGCTCCTTCATACGCTTCCACGTAGCAACCTTCCTCTTCCCTTCACTAAGGCGTCGCTCATTAACCCTCTCCCACCAAGCAGAGGCTCCACTCTTCAACCTACAAGCAACTACCTTCACTTTCCTATCATCCGGGATCTCCGATATTCAAGAATCTTTCACCTCCGCCAACTAATCCGAAAATCCTCAATAACCATACCGCCATTAAAGTAGGAATATCTACCTTCATGACGACTTTCGTTATGTGTAGCACGCACCATTAGCACCTCGGTCACGCCGAACTACCACAACCTCTTCCTCATCGTAATCCGAATCGAAATTAGGATTGTTGACAGCCGCTCTTCCGTCGGCGCCTACCATCATTCCTATTTTAGGAGTTCATGAGCGCAGAGCCATCGGCCGAGAGAATCGCAAGTGATCCTCCAACGATTTCATCCTCTCGGTTTAAAACTCCCATCGTCACCTCAAATTTCTTGATCACCGTCAATAGGACCGCCGCCACCTCGAGCCATCAGGTTCGACCAATCTCTGATACCAACTGACGCAGTCTAAGTAGCGTATAAACGAGCTTCAATCCAGAAACTTAAGAACAGTTGAGAAAACTCTCAAACTAGGGTTTTTATTAATTCCAAGATCGCAAATAACATCAACGAAAGTTGTTTAAATAGCTCGAAAGAAAATAATTAAAACATGGATCCACTTATGAGTTTATGAGTCCACTTTTAAATTAAAATGCAATCTTCAATTCTTCGGTCCACCTCGCTTGGGCTTCTGGCTGTCGGCCCAAGTGAGATAGTCTTCTGCGATACGTTCTACGTCACTGCACTAGATGATCCAGGTGTTTTTTTTCCAGACAATTGGCAATAACTTTTGAAATGATCTTGTAAAGGACATTGCATAGGCTAATTGATCGAAAATGGCCGATCGTAATCGGAGAGAGAATTTTGGGAATCAAAACCAGTATGGTGTGATTTAGATCCTTTTCCCATCTTTCTAGCCTGAACACTTCCTTGATGTACTCCATCACTTATGGTCCTACGTGCCCCAATTGCTTTTGAAAAAATAGGACATTGAAGTCATCGACCCCCGGGGCATTATTAGGATTTATGTCAAAGACCGTTGTCTTGATTTCTGTGTCATGGAGAGGTAGAGCTAGATCCCCAAGTCGGTCCTTCGCAAGGGACAGAAAAGTTCCTGATATCGGGAAGCTGTGGAACGGTCCATCGTCTTGAGTATACAGGCGGATAAAAAAATCATTGGGTAGCATGCTTAATTGCACTGGGTCAGAAATCTGTGTTCCATGGAAATCAGTAAGTTTCGCAATCTTCAGTTTGTTGCCTTTGGAAAGAGTTGGAGTGTGGTAATACTTAGTATTCCGGTCTCCCTGCGAGATCCATTTACATATGGCCTTCTGATGCCAAAAAAGATCCTCCTTGCACAGGACCTGCAGTAGTTCCCCACTGAGTTGTTCCTCCAAGGCGAGTAGGGAGTCCTCATTGCTCGAATTTATAGCCCTCTGAATGCACTGTAATCTTGCTAACAGCCTTTTTTTGTTGGAAAATATTTCCAAATTCGGAACAATTCCATCTCGTGAGATGGTGGGAGAATTGGACTACTGCTAGACTCAAAGTCTTCGCTGCTGGTAGCCAATGCTCTGCTACTACCATATCAAACCTTGGGTGTGTAAGCCAGGCATTTTGGAATCTAAACACTGGTGATCCTAGTCTTATAGGAGACGGATGCTGAAACCAGAGTAGCATAGGTCTATGATCTGACCCAAAGAAGGGTAAGCGATGATTCACTATGTGAGGGAACTTGTGCAGCCAAGCCATCGAACCAAAGACTTGATCCAGTCGGGCTTGTACCATTCCTCTGCACCACGTAAACTTGGATCTAACAAATCCCAGATCATGAAGACTACTCCCTTGCACCCAAGTTTGAAAATGTGTGTTAACCACACGAGTTAACCTGGCATCTCCCCGCTTATCTACTAATTCTAGCTTAGCATTAAAATCCCCTCTGACTAGCCAGGGTCGATGGCTAGATCTACCTACCTAGGTTAACACTAGCCAGAGATACTTTTAGGAAGAGACTTGCGGGCTCGCATAAACTGCTGTAAAATCGAAAGAGTACGAATCATGCTGGATGGAGGTGTGGATGAATTGATGGTGGGTTAGGACGATGGAGAGACGAAACTCTTCCTTCCATAATAACCATATTCCTCCAGAGAAATCTACAACTTCTACTCGAAACGAGTAGTCGAAACCCAAAGTACGGATAACGTCTTGAGCTCGAGATCCACCGATTTGGGTTTCCATCAAGACGAGTATACCCAGATTAAAGATGCGAAGATAATGATGCAGTATGGTCTGAAAATTTGACCCCCTACCCCTTGACAATTCCAAATGAGGATCGACATAAAGAAAAAATAAAAGTGGCAAAAGATAGCAACTATCTAATCAGAAGCAATACCTTCTAGGGCTGCTTCTGGACTGTCAATTTCCTAGGCCTGTGTAGCCATCTCTGTGTCATATCATAGTTGGGGCAAGAACTCCGGGGTACCCGACCCTTCGATTATATATGGTGGGTCGATGTGTGGGGTTGCGGTCCCCTCTCGGATATTACCAACTGCCTCCTAATCCTCTACCCCTTTCATAAGCTGGAGTTGCTCCGCAACCGCCCAGTCCCGATCTTCAAAAGCCTGGCTATCACATACCATTTTCGCTTATGAAGCAATTTCAATCGCTAAATTTTTCTCTAGGATGGTTGGTTGTAATTGAAGTGGAGGGATGGTATCCAACTCCTGTGCCAGGAGAACGCTGGCTCAGGGATTGTCCTCCCAGGTTTGCTAGAATTGGGCTATCTTCTTTCCCTTGGACCCTTTTCTGGTAGTTTTGTTGGGACCCGATCTCGGAATCGGATCCCAATCGAAAAACGAAACGATACGTGATCGAAAACGAAGCGAATGCACATAGGATATTTCGCATCCGAAGGCGACACGAGTAGGGAAAAGTAGAAATCAATGGTAACAATGAAATCAAGTCGCAAATGAAAGCGGAAGCAAATCGAAATCGAACATGAAAACGAACGAACATGAATCGACTCAAAGCCAAGAAACGGAACATATGGCGAAAGCAAGTCAGGTACGAATCGAATCACAAATCGGAAGCGAATGACTCGAAAGCGAAACGAAAACTTAACATGCAGAACAAATCGAATTCTGAGACAAAATGAAAACGGATCCGACTTCCGAAAATAACACTCGTTAGAGAAACGTCGCGTTGGAAATCCTTAAACAAAAACTCAAATCATAATCAGGCTATAAAATTTTGGCAGCATAACGGCTGCTTTATGACTAACTCAACCTGCAAAGGGTTTAAATTACACTTCTATATTTCTCACACGATAATCAGTATCATCGGACACCCCGTCCGGAATCTAACACACATTCATATCTCAATTTAACATCTAAAATCCATTCACATTTTCTCATATCAATTCATACTCAAATATATATACACAATCTCATAATTCATCACAATTCATATACAACTTGTAAAAATCAAATCCTTATACAACTCATAGAGACATTATCACAAAATACAAAGGTCGCAAACATGTCGAACGAACATCTTGTCTCTCCCTCATCCGATCTCCTACGATTATCTGGAGATTGAGGATGAAAGGGGGGGTGAGCTTATAGCTCGTGGGTAACAGGTTTATAACGAAACATAAGCAAAATCGTTGAAAAGTTTATTTGTTGCACAAAAATCATAATAAGTTCATAGAACGTTTTACTCCTAAATTCTCAGTCAAATCCGAAATTTTGAGTTCAAACTCGTAGTTGAAAAGTTTCATTACCTTCTCAAAACTAATAGTGAAGAAGAATTGGCATCACATCAACACAACAGGTTCATTCAATCCTCAATACAAATGCTCAATTTATGCACACACTTGGCAATTCATAGATGCAATGCACAAACAAATGGCTCGAGAGTTCCGTAAAACGATCCGGATAAATCGAAGTTTATACCGTAAACAAAACGAGTCCGATTTCTCAAGGATCTCGTGGCCCAAAGCGGGCAGCCGGAAAAAGGCTATACGTCGACGTGCACGTGACTATCCATCCATTACTCTCTCACCCAAACAAAGCACATAACAATCCGCTTCATGCTCATATCATGTTCAATTGCTTTCATGCTTTTCATACTCTTTTCTTTCTTTCTCGAAGATACAAAATGCCATGAACGTTTCAAAACATAACATAAAACGTTTCGATGCATTCTCATATTTATTTTGAAATTCATTAGAAAAGTTCATATGCTGAAACATGTAGAAATTTAGCAAATCATTCAATAGAAACAAAACGATATTTATGAAGTAATTGAAATCATTCTTGATTTGGGAGAAAACTTTATTGGCTCATTACTAAATTATAAACATGAAACTCACCTAAAATCCTTGCTTGGATCCATGCTAAAAGATGCCTCTCATCTTGATCCTCTTGCCTTCCTTGATTCCCTTTATCAAATACAAAATTCCCATTCAATCGGAATTCCAAATTATGATCAAGTAAATGAAGAGATTTGACAATCTTTCTTCTAGAAACTTAAGACATAAACGTTTTTCCCTTATGTCTTAAGTTTCTATGACTCCAAAATCATTCCATTCGTTTCAGATATCCCAAAGTTATACATCAAACATATTGGGCCTATCCTTATGTTGAAACAAGAATCTATACTCAACTTTCTTCTACAAATGAGATCTTTAAAGACTGACATAAAACTTTCTTGCTTACAAAACTTTTAGAACCTTGTCTCTAGATCACAACAAATCAAACATCACCTCATTTGGACATCTACAGCCCAAGATATTGACACGTCGCGACGAACTCGCACGTCGCGGCGTGTTCATATGCACGTCGCGACGTACGGGCCTGGAGAACGACTCCGAAACCCGATTTTTCAGTATTTCACACTTCAATCCTTTCCCTATTCCAAATACAACACATCTAAACCTTAGATCAAGACTTAAACTACATTTCTAACCCAGTAGCAACTCAAAATCAGTCATAAATGCAACAACCCAAGAAATCTAGCCATTTTTGCCCTAAAACCCTAAATCACCGATTCTACCACCATACCAAGCTATACTAGGTTTAATCCAACCAAAACAAGAAGAAATGAAGTTAAACTTACCAAGACTTGCTTCAAATCCGTCAAAAATCTTCTAGGATCAAGAACCCTAGCTTCCCCTCTTCTCTTCTTCTCCTACGACCACAACTTCTCTTCCTCTTCTTCTCATTTCTCATTTCCTCTTTTTAATTCATACTCTTATGGGTGGGAAATGTCCATTTTGCCCTCCCACATAAGTCTTATAACTCTTGGTCTTAAGTGTCATGCCCAAAATGCCCTTATATATATATTCTTATAACTTAATCCTCAATTCAGAATTAAAATCTTAGGGCTCAATTAAATTCGTGTCCTTCAAATAATTTACAGTCCCATGTCTCTCACTTATTTAAAATAAGAATCAACTTGATTAGATCTCTCCATCAAGATATCATCCAAAATATCAAACATGCTCGAAAAATATCTAACTCCTTTGACTCAATCGATCCCTTACAATCTAACCTCAGAACAATCATAATTTCCCATCATGATATAGGTCATTGTCTTAGGAATCTAACGCTTCAAAAACTAACTCAGTCGGATGTCGGACAGAGACATTATAAGCAAAAGATCGAAAAAGGGGTCGGATTGGGAACGAAATAACAAAAACAGAAGGAGTCAAAGCGGCATACAAATAACCGAAATGTCCAAAATTCATAACTTCTTATTCCGTGCTCCAAAAATTTCATACTTTATATCAATAAAAAAAAATCAAAACATATTCTATAACTTTCATGAAGGACTGAAAAGCAATAGCAACCTCTAATTCGGTCAATTTCTCATTCAAAGTTCTGCCAGAATTTATCATCCTATATCACATCCAAAACTTTATAATTTCATATCTCCCAAATTTCCATAACCAGAATAACAAATTATACATCATTGAAAAGCTAGGATCATCTTCTATATCTTTCATGTAGATCACTGAACTCAATTCAAAACATATCTGTCCATAATTTGCTTCAATTCATCTTTCACACCTAAATGTACACTTATGAACATTGTCACAAATACTTAACTTTGACTGATCATAACTTTCACTATTTGTTCCATACTCTTCAACTCCATTACAATCCACTCATTCACTTTAACTTTTTCTGATAAATTTCATGATACAACACAAAATATACTCAGAACCTCACATCAATTTCATTGAACTCAAAACACCCATTTCACGTATTAACCTCAACATATCATCTTAATTTGTTCAAACTAGCATTGTTCACATCAAACCTTAAACATAATCACTCAAATTCATGAATTTCCTCTTCCTTTACACATGACTAAGTCACCTCAATTTTCTCGTTTAATGTCAAATTACAATTCACAAATCTGAGAAAGGTTCGGAGTCCAACACCATTAGCTTGAAATATTGGGCCTGTGGGACTTTGTAGCCCAGAACCTAAAAAGTCTGTTAAGTTTAATCTTTGGCCAAAGCCCACAAAGAATCTTTGAGTCGAGATCGTCCGTCATGAGACAACCTGCTTTACCTGTCATGAGACCAAAACAACGCCGATTTTGCTTAAAAATTTTAACGATCGATCGAGACAAGGTCATTGAAGCAGCATTGCTTGTTTTTTGTTTAATAAACAAGCAAGCTCAACTGAAGCGAGGTCCTCGCCCAAAGAAGCTTGCTTTTTATTTTTTATTTTAATTTTAATTAATTAATTTTATTTTAAATATATATAATTTGAAGATAATTTAATAATATATATTTAGTTAATGTAATCATTAATAATATATATTATATAAACTTAAATATAAATAATTTTAATTTATTAAATTTTATTTTAATATCTTATATAATATTTATTAATAAATTATTAATTAAATACAATTAAACTTTTGTCTAAAACTTCATATTTATTTACATTATTTTTAATTATTAAATCTAATTTTATTTAAAATTTATATATTTTGAAGATAATTAAATAATATATATTTAGTTAACAGAAATTATATTATAAAACCAAAAATAAAGAGGACTACTTATTATTATTATTATTATTATTATTATTATTATTATTGTTATTATTATTAGTATATTAATGATAATAATTACTTATTAAGAATAATAATAATAAATATAATAATAATAATAATAATAATTATTATTATTATTATTGTAAAAGTTTTATGATTATTCTAATAGTTTATTAAATAATGTTATTTAATAATTTACAATATTATTAAATATTATTTATTATTATTAATAAATAATATATACTATAAATTATCTACAAATGGCCATTAAATGGCCATTAAATAATAACTAAATTATATACTCAAGTCTAAAATAATAATAATAAAAATAAATTATAAGGATAATTAAATTAATCAGAATAATATAGTTAATAATAATAAGAAGAAAATTAGTAATTATATCAAATTTCATAATAATAATAGAAATTAAAATAATTAATAAATTTAATAATCATCACTTAATATAATAATAATAATAATAATAATAATAATAATAATCCTAATAATAATAATAATAATAAATATATTAATAAAAAATTAATAAGGAATTTAATAATTATTATAATAAATTTAATAATAATAATTAGTAATTTAATAATAATAATTAGAAGTTATTATAATAATGAAAATAAATTTAATAAATAAATAATAATAATAGTAATAATAGTAAATAAATTTAATAAATAATTAATTAAAATTAAAACAAAAAACAAAAAGCAAGCTCGCTGGGGCGAGGACCCTCGCCCCAGTGAGCTTGTTTTTTGTTTAATAAACAAAAAACAAGCAAGCTCATTTGGGCAGCGACTTGTCTGATTGAGTAAGGCGTGGTGAGGTAAGGCGTGGTTAAAATTTTTTAAGCAAAAACGGCGTTGTTTTGGTGCTGACGAGTAAGGCAGATTGTTGCGACGCATTTATCTCGACTCGGAAGAGCGCAGATCACCTGTCCAATTTACTCTGTCTATTCTGTCCAAGTAACTGGACGACGTCGTTTCTGCATACCACGCCCGCTGACGACCTGTCCACTTGATCAGAGTAATAAATGCAAGATGGCTTGTATAGGAAATGGCTTGGCTAGGATGGCTTGGAGAGAGAAATATGGGGTGATGTATAAAATATTAGTATTTTATTTCTTGTTTTCCGAATAATGCTTATACTAATTACGTATGTATAATAATATTTAGGATTATTGTAAACAACATTTTAATAAAATGTTAAATATTATTATATTTATATTCGATCGATTATTAATTTAATAAAATAGAGTAACTTCTATTATTATGATTATTACCTAAGTATTATATAAATTGTTTATATAATATAGAATTTATAAATAAATTCATATGTATTAATTTTAATCCTAATCTAAATCTTATTATTAGTATTATTATCTTGTTATAATTAACATAACATTAATTAGATGTTTTAATGTTACATAATAATGATAACATTAGTTAGAATTTTAATTAGAGCTCATTATTAAATTAGTCAATTAATAATTGATTTTATTATTACCATAATTATTATAAAATTGTTAATTATAATCTAGAATTTTCCAAAATTAATATAATTAATTTTGTGATTTTCTAAATCTTATGGTTATTGTATTAAAATATTTATTGTTGTTATTATTATGGTTATTATTATTATTATAATTATTAGTATAATTATGTTGTTATAATTAATTAAAAATAATAAAATTATTTAATTGATAATAATAACAATTATTATTATTATTATTATTATTATTATCTTCGATAAGATATTTTAATGACTTGATATTATTATTATTTCTACGATTATGTAAATCTTAAATATTATTAATATTATTGTAATACATTAGATTAACTTCTATTATTATTATTTTACCATTATTATTATATAAATTGTTTATTCATAACTATTTATATATTCTTATAATATTAATTATTTTTCTATATACGTATTCTTATAAATGTTATATATAATTTAATTGTAAAATTTGTTGATTCCGCATAATTTATTATTATTGATTATGAATAATTTATTATTATAAAATTATAATATTAATTTATTATTGTTTATTATTTTGATGTAATAATAAAAATAATAATAAATTTATAATATATAATTTCTGGCTCACCACATGAGCCAACATAATCGAGATCGCGAGGCGAGTCCCACTCGCCCTCATGAGCCTAATTTTAAAATTAATTAATTGATATTAATAATATTTTTAAATGTATAAATGTTAATTATTTTTTTACATGTTAATTATTGTATTTACGTTATGATTATTATTTTAATATTAAACTTATAATTATCATTAATTTTTTATTATTTGATTAACGTTTTTAGTATTATAATTAATATGGTTGTTATTATTATTATTATTATTATTATTATTATTTAACGTTTGAATTGTTATGATTATTTATTGTTTTTGGGTGAATTTTTTCTATTAATCAAATTAAATTTGTGGTCACTATTCTAATTATATAATATTATCCTTATTATTATTGTTGTTATGATTATTATTACCATAATAATACTAACGATATTTTATTATTTATTAGAATTGATTCTATTGTTATTATTATTAGTGTTTTGGTTACTATTAGTATTATTTTTATTATTGTGATTAATATTATTACTACTACTACTATTATTATTATTATTATAACTATTATTATTATTAATTTTATTTTTATTTTTATTATGTTTATGTAATTATTATTATTATTATTTTCATTATTGTAATTATTGTAATTATTAATGAATGATTATTAGTATATTTATCTAAATGTAATTATTATTGAAATTATATTTATTATAATCTTATTTTATTAATAATATTATTATTATCATTATTATCTTATTATTATTATTATTATTATTATTATTATTATTATTATTATTATTATTATTATATAAAATCTTATTATTAATATCAATATTATTATTATTATTATGATGGTTATTAGAATTATTATCTATTAATATTATGATTATTATTATTTTAAGTATTATTGTTATTATTATTATTTATTATTATTATTATTATACTTAATAATATTATTATTATTAGTAGTATATAATTATTATAATTATTATTAATATCTAATTATAATAAATATTATTATTTTGCTTGTTATTATTATCATTATTATTGTAATATAAATTACTACAAGTTTTAATAATTAGTGAATAATATCAAGAATAATAAATATGAGCGAAATGACTTTTATCATGTTTGAAAACAATTAAATAACTAAAGACTATTAAAGAAACATGTAGAATCTTAATAAAATCAACGCATTTATTAATGAAATGATAGCTGGAAACAATTGTCATTTCAATAAATTTTCTGCGGCTATTCCGCCAATGAGGTAATTTGCTAATATAATTTGATGAAACGATATTCTTGTTCATGTAACAAGCGTAGAAGTCTCCACCAAGCTTCGTTTTCTTCAAAAGTCGATATAGTTTTGGGGTGTTCTCGGTGTTGCGCATGAACTTGAAAATTATCTTTGTTGTCATATTTCAAATTTAGAGATGTTGTGTTTGTTCTTTCACCTCCTTATCGGTTGTATCTTTAAATTTTACGTTTTAAATGCGAGTCGTCATATATTTGGAATGTGAGTGTTAGTAAATCTTGGTTTTCAAGTACTTGAATCGTTGTGTTAAATAATCTTTGTCTCGTATATAAATCTTGGATTCATTAAATACTTGTTTGTTGTCTTTGTTAATAATAACTTTCGAATGTTTGTGTTTACGGTAATAAATATGGGATGGTTGAAGTTGAGTGTGTTGTTTAGTCGGTGGCGTTAAGTAAGTTGTGGATAATAATCTTTGAGAACGTATTAATTGTATTATTATTATCGTCATCTTATTATTGTTAATAATAATAATTTTATTCTTGTCATTAATATGTTATTATTATTATTATTTTGTACATCTTATTATTATTATCTTGTTATTAACAATTTTATTATTATTAATACATGCGTTATTATTATGAAATACGTATTCTTATAAAAGATTTTTGAAGAAATTATAATTATTATGATTATAATTTCTTTGAGTTGAGTTTATAAAGTAATTATTATAACTTTTATGTATAAATTTATTTGAAGTTTTATTTATATAAGTATAATTCTTATTATTAAATCCTTCTTATGTAAATCGTAGTTATTATTATTATTATATTTGAGACTATTATATTTATTGTATTGAAAGAATATGTTATCAATTGAATTTCTTATTACGTGAATATGATTATTAATTGTATTGTAAGAATTTGCTATCAATCTGCGGTCTTATTACGTGAAATATAATGGTCTTTGTTTGTTGAATTCGCAGAGTCAACATGGAAGGTACATCGACGCCATGTCGCCGTTTAAATTACGAAAGTGATAACGAGCAATGTAACAATGACATTGTTGGTCCGAACCAGAGTTTTGATATGACCGGAAGACAGTTGGTTGGACGAGAGTTAGTTCCGAAAATTACCATGCAGTTCGACACAGAAGCAGATGCTTATCATTCTTATTTAACTTATGCGAAGCAAGTGGGATTTGGAATTAGAAGAAGCAAAAGTTCTGACGACAAAAGCGGTAAGTTGATTTCTAAATTTTTTGTTTGTAGTCTTTGAAGGTAAACGGATGGCCGACAAAAGGGATTTGTATGTAAGAACCCCACGTGCAGAGACAAGATTCGGTTGTGAAGCAAGAATGAAAGTGCGTAGTTTGAAAACAGGAAAATTTGAAGTCACCGAGTTTGTTGAGGATCACAACCACGTGCTTTCTTCACCGAATAAAACACATTTACATAGAAGTCACAGGAAGATATCTGCAGTCGCGGCAATGAACATTGAAATGGCTAATGATGTGGGTATTAGACCGAAACAATCGCATGATCTTATGGTGAGACAAGCAGGAGGTAGAGATAATGTTGGGTTTATTCTGATGATTCTGAGGAATTATTTGAGGTCTAAGCGAAGTGGAGGCGTGAAAAGGGAGATACCGTGAGCTTTTGCATGTTTGTATAAGATGCGGTGGAAGATCCGAATTTTTTATGCCATTCAAGTGGGCGAAGATGATTTGATGACTAACATCTTTTGGTGTGATGGGAAAATGAAAGCGAGTACCTACATTTTGGTGATGTTGTTTGTTTCGATCGACATACAAGAAGAATGGTGACGATCGTCCACTTGCTTTGTTTATCGGCATCAATCATCATAAGCAAACAATAATATTTGGTGGTGCACTCCTTTATGATGAAACTTCGAACATTTGGTATTTGTTTGAGACATTTCGAGAGAGCAATGTCGACGGACCGCTACAACGATTCTGACTGATCAAGATGCGGCAATGGCGAAGGCATTAGCGTCAACATGGCCAGAAACTCATCATCGACTTTGTATTTGGCACATTTATCAAAATGCTGCCATACATTTGAGTGATATATTTGCTAAGTTTAAGGAGTTCATGCGGGATTTGGCGCTGCATCTATGAGTATGAAGGCGAAGGCGAATTTGGTGTTGCTGGCGAAAATGTTGGAAAAATATGAGCTATGCAAGATAATGGTGGTTGAAGCGTTTGTATGGCATAAAGGAAAAATGGGCTTTGGTGTATGGGCGGAAAATTTTATCTTGCAGACATGATGATGACCTTGTGTGATGAAAGCATGAACAGTTTGCTAAAAGGTATGTAAGTTACCGGCCAACATATTACAATTTTTAAGCACTTCCGGTGGTGATTGATGATCGTCGATATGAGGTTAAAGGCGATTTGAAGTCATGCGAGCAAGCCTACATTATCGACACCGTGAAAATCTTAACCCATGCATCAAGCGTGTACCCTGAGAAGTCTTCAAATGGTTCCAAGATGAATGGAATCATTGCCATGATTATAGTTGCTTGATCGAAATGTAAGGATGGAGCGATGAAATATAAGATAATCTGTTCCGGGAAGAGCTACTCCCAATCGGTCGGCGTTGATTTGTGTAATGGCGGCGTTCATTGCGGTTGTGGCAAGTTCGAGTTCTTTGGTATTTTATGCCGGCATGTGTTGAAGTGTCTGGCGTGAAGAATGTTTCAGCAATCCCAATCAATTATGTTATGAAAAGATGGACAAGGAAAGCAAAAATGGGCGATAGCATCTGAGTCCACTGTGAATGATATAAACATAGATCCGTCTGGCCGCCAGCGATCGGTATAAAGATTTGTGTACATTGACATGCGATTGGTCACAAGGCGTGAGAGTGGAGATCGTATATAGTAGTGAAAGATAATCTCTGAACATGTTGAAGATGGTGGATGAGTCATTGCATAGTGAGGAAATAGTTCTTTGAAGAGACCCAGCGACCACAAGAGCATGAGTTATTGACGTTCACGCATAAATCTGAAATTAATGAGATGAATGAACTGACGTCAATTTGCGAACATGAAGGACATAAGAGGTATGAAAATGAAGAAAAGCCAGCATCAAGTAAGAGGCGAGGTGGACTTGAAAAATTGCAAAAGCGGAAGAATGCGAAAAGTGCAAGATCGCATCAAATGCGGGTGATTGGCGCTATCCGTCTGGCGCCACTCGGTATAGCTTACGGAAATATTAAATTAACATGATGTATATTAATTTATGAGTTATTATCTAACGTTGTCCTTACGTTATTATTCTGCATTCGAATCTGCAGTTCGTCCCAACAACACGAGATTAACGGCGTGGTTGGGCGCCCATATTCTGAGGAAGCTCGGGTTGGAGTTGGGAACATGATAATGTTTGCTAGTGTAGGGTGATTTTGTGTTGTAACTAATTTTGATTTCATTGCTTATTAGGGAAACCAGAAGCAGACAATTGGTATTTGTGATGATGTCATTACATTCGGTTCCAATCATGACGATCTTCGCCAACATCGCGAGTTCCACTTCATGGTTTCTCGGAGGTTTAATGCGATTGAATGCATTAAATGTTGGCTTATATTTAAAGTTGTTTACATGAACCGGGAACTACTGCGTCTAGGTGTGGAAATGGCTAAGTCAACAAGCTTATCTGATCGGCATCATGCGAGAATCAATAGGGAATGTATAGTTTGTTTAACTATTTATGATCGACTAAGTTGATCATATTGTATACTGTAATGTGTGGTTAATTTGTGAATCATTGATCATGTTAGGTGGTGATGTAGGCAAAAGTTAAGAGAAAGGGGTATTGATATCGCTTTGCAATCGGCATGACTAATTTACTTATGGTAATTTGAAGCACGTTGTTGGGTCATTTGAATTATGTTGTACAATTGAATGTACGTTTAGGAAGGAACCACTTTTCTCTTGTTGGAATTGTTAACCATGCATATTGACGAGACGGTATGAGACATTTCAAATTAGAATTTGGAAGATATCGACAATATAGTACTTGGAATGTCGATGAGCCATGTCATAGTTGCTTGCGTGCAAAGTTTTTGTGTCTGCATGAGGAGATTCTAATAGAATAGTAAGTATTAACCTCCATATACATCTTGCATAATATACGTAACAAATTTAAGCTGTGTCATGTGTGTCGTCGTAGCTTAATGTATGTTAACTATTAACACAGACTACACATTTAACATAGATGTCTCACAAATATATAGCTGTCAAGGTGGTGTATTGAAGTAATGCCTCCTCTCGTTTTTTTACAAGTAATGCCTCTTGTGTCATTAAGGTGTTGGAGCTTCTTGAAGTTGTGCAATTTAGACCTCAGGATGTCGGTGTGAAGCTTCCTCAAAGCGCTTGCGATGAAACATTTAACTATTTGGTAAGCTTACGGTCTTAAGTGGCACTTGTAATTGTTCATATAATACATGTTCATTATCGTTTGTTGTGAGAGAGATGCTTGGAGACCCAGGACTTGAGGACATGGCGGCCGATTATGGTTGCTTTTATTTATTCCTCGAAATTCAATTGATTTACACCGTTAAATAACTTTGGGCTGAAGGCTCGAAAAAGTAAGAGAGGCAATTAAGTGGTCTGAGATGGGGTTGGGCGTATAACTAGAACTTAGAAGAACAAGCTGCACAACTTCATATATTAGCGGGTGGTCGAAATGGTTGAGGTCGATTTACGTATACACGAGATTCGAAATGTTCTTTTAATCATTCTTTGCGAGGATGATGCAATATTTGATAATAATCTTTGGTTTCCTTTTCTAACCATTTCACCATTTTGAACCACAAACTTTTTTTTGGGTTTACGCATGGAAGAATATCTTCACTTGAAAATCGTTACGAGATTTTGTATCGATGAGGCTTTATTTGTTTTCAACTTTGTTTCTCCTCAACAACAATTTGTGGTTGATTTTCATCATGTCGAGTTCTTGATGCCTCCTAGTACTTACGCTTCTCGGGTATGCATTGAGGATGGCATTCTTATTGACCAGAGCATTTTTTCTCATCCGAGCTTGAGGCGGTTGTATGCTCACTAAACAAATACCACTTAAAAGCAAGTGATAATTTTCAAAGCACGAAGAGTGAAATTAACAAACAAAAACAAAGTTATTTCACATGATGTGTATTATGATTATCTCTACATTTGATCGGGAAAAGTTTTGTCAATCAAGGCTTGAAAAGGGTGTGATAAACAAGAACGATCTTGGCCTTTATGTCTTTGCTTGGCGCCATCAAGTGGAGCTACTATAATCAAGTTCTAATTTCGACTGCAAGTTTGTTATTTGACGATGCATGCTGGATTTTCTATTACATTTCAAATGCCAAGCAAGTTGATGATTATGTAGATTAATAATTGTTTAAGTTCTCCTCTCTTCTTTGAAGCTTATTTCATATCCTATAGCAAAAGTTACTCATGTTTCTATATCTGTGGTGTAGACCATTAATCAGTTAAGAACATTCAATGTTACGCATTGGATAAACCATGTTAGAGTCGAGAATTCTTGTTTTCTTTGTCTTGTAATTCTCATCTCTGCTGACTATATTGGGTGGTTGTTACGCACGCTCGGTATTGTTCAAATAAAGGCGCAATATCACCTTAATGGACATAATAAGACTTAATGGACATAATAAAAGCTGCTAATAAACACATACATCGTGAAAGCGATAGCCATACAACAACCATAAGCATGACTGGTGATTAAATCTTCTACACTACTAAATTGATGCAAAATGGTCAAACTTGCAATCCAACATAAACACATGACACGATGATTAACGCTTCCTACAACTAAATTCAGTCCTGATGGTCAAATGTGCAAGCGAGCGCCAAAAATACGCATTCACGATGATTACGACTTTGTACACTACTAAATTCGGTCCAACGTGGTGGACTTGCAATCCCACAAGTCTGCGCGCGATTGAATCTGCTGGCTGCAACCTTTGTACAATCACGGATATGCGAATTCTTACCCTACAATTAGGATTCGATGGGAATAATAATAACCGTATTACTTTTAGTGACATTGATGTTAGCAAATTAATGATAGTCAACATTACGAGATGAGAATGCATTTGGAAAAGAGTAGTGAAAGTAACATGAATAATTGTTTAGGCGACAAGCGAGCAATTGCAATAAGCGAAAGCATTACTACAATATGGAATCTTGATATATGGCCATGCATGCATCAAGTTGTGAAGCAGTTTTCTAACAAATTTAGCATTCTTGAACAAATTATGAGGATCGAAACACGATATCTTAGCAAAACCTGAGTGTCTTACTTCCACAATTCATGGAAGGAACCTTCATCCGTTGGTAAACCGGATGAAGATGGCGATGTCGATCGGCGTCTACGGGCTCCCGCATACTGCGGGCGTGAATCAGCGTAGTGCGAGATGGTTGTTCGTATCATTAATTGAGTATTAAGAGTTTCCCATCGGCGATTCGAGCTGTCATCATGAAATTAATGTCATCAAGCTGCTTTCTGTACTTACGTGGTTCTCAAGCATTAGTTGTTGGTTATCAAGCATGATTTTTGGTTATCTATGACTTTTGAGAGGCATACCCCAATCGGTGGCGGGCGTTGTTCATATTCTGTTGCATTGGCAACCGTTGTGGTGGTTCTTTGTTGTTGCTCCTCATTACGGGAATGTGGTTCGTGGCTGGCATCTCGAATGGACTCTGCAGCTACCAACTGCGCTTCAGCGATGCGAGTTGAAGGATCTCGTGGCTGCATGCTTTGGTCCACAATAATCTCGCACCTTGTCGAAATGCGGTACATCGAAAAAATGATTACTCGGCATGTTTAACTCACTAAGATCAATCCTCGACCATTACGCCCTGCGATCATCCATAACCCATTCCCGCTATTCCCCATTCTCCCAGCCTATCCGTTCTCCCGGCTATATCGATTAACGTTTTAGACAAATAAGCAAACATGTAAACATGTCCATGCTCGATGCACCATAATAGGAAAAGCTCCTTTCTCGAGCATTTTGTACTTTGGCGTTTCGAACACGGCACCACATGAATTTATCGGCATCTTCAATTCGCGTTAATAATTTGTGCATTGGATGCAATGTGTGGATCATACTAAATCGAATCATTAAATATTTCAATAAGCACAAGCGATTGAGCAGTGATGCCTCATCAATATCCCTTTACGCAAACCCAAATATCAGCGTAACATCGTGTCATCCACATAACACACCTGCTCGTAACCTAAACCACAATTTCTTGGTTTGCTTGCGGCAAACCTCAGCGAGTGAAAAACTTCGAGTGTCGACTCACGGTAAGCAAGGGTATTTTATTACGCAAAAATTGTCCCATGTACCTCTTGACATAATGTCGAGACTGACTTTAGTTATTTAATTGTTTTAAACATGATAAAAGTCATTTCGCTCATATTTATTATTCTTGATATTATTCATTAATTATTAAAACTTGTAGTAATTTATATTACAATAATAATGATAATAATAACAAGCAAAATAATAATATTTATTATAATTAGATATTAATAATAATTATAATAATTATATACTACTAATAATAATAATAATATTAAGTATAATAATAATAATAATAATAAGATAATAATAATAACAATAATACTTAAAATAATAATAATCATAATATTAATAGATAATAATTTAATAACCATCATAATAATAATAATAATATTGATGTTAATAATAAGATTTATATAATAATAATAATAATAATAAGATAATAATGATAATAATAATATTATTAATAAAATAAGATTATAATAAATATAATTTCAATAATAATTACATTTAGATAAATATACTAATAATCATTCATTAATAATTACAATAATGACAATAATGACAATAATAATAATAATAATTACATAAACATAATAATAATAAAATAAAATTAATAATAATAATAGTTATAATAATAATAATAATAGTAGTAGTAGTAATAATATTAATCACAATAATAAAATAATACTAATAGTAACCAAAACACTAATAATAATAATAATAGAATCAATTCTAATAAATAATAAAATATCGTTAGTATTATTATGGTAATAATAATCATAACAACAATAATAATAAGGATAATATTATATAATTAGAATAGTGACCACAAATTTAATCTGATTAATAGAAAAAATTCACCCAAAACAATAAATAATCATAACAATTCAAACGTTAAATAATAATAATAATAATAATAATAACAACCATATTAATTATAATACTAAAAAACGTTAATCAAATAATAAAAAATTAATGATAATTATAAGTTTAATATTAAAATAATAATCTAACGTAAATACAATAATTAACATGTAAAATAATAATTAACATTTATACATTTAAAAATATTATTAATATCAATTAATAAATTTTAAAATTCAGTCGGCGAGGGCGAGACCCAGATCGCCTCGCGAGCTGATATCGCAAGTCATGAGGCAATCAAGATCGCCTCATGAGCCAGCGCTATCAGCTCAGCGGCGATCGATGCCTCGCCTCACGAGCCTCGATAACGCCGCTCATGAGGGCGAGTCCGCGCCTCGCGATCTCGATTATGTTGGCTCATGGGGCGAGCCCGGATCGCCTCACGAGCCGAAATTATATATTATAAATTTATTATTATTTTTATTATTACATCAAAATAATAAACAATAATTAATTAATATTATAATTTTATAATAATAAATTATTCATAATCAATAATAATAAATTATGCTGAATTAACAAATTTTACAATTAAATTATATATAACATTTATAAGAATATGTACATAGAAAAATAATTAATATTATAAGAATATATAAATAGTTATGAATAAACAATTTATATAATAATAATGGTAAAATAATAATAATAGAAGTTAATCTAATGTATTACAATAATATTAATAATATTTAAGATTTACATAATCGTAGAAATAATAATAATATCAAGTCATTAAAATATCTTATCAAGATAATAATAATAATAATAATAATAATAATAATAATTGTTATTATTATCAATTAAATAATTTTATTATTTTTAATTAATTATAACAACATAATTATACTAATAATTATAATAATAATAATAACCATAATAATAACAACAATAAATATTTTAATACAATAACCATAAGATTTAGAAAATCACAAAATTAATTATATTAATTTTTGGAAAATTCTAGATTATAATTAACAATTTTTATAATAATTATGGTAATAATAAAATCAATTATTAATTGACTAATTTAATAATGAGCTCAATTAAAAATTCTAACTAATGTTATCATTATTATGTAACATTAAAACATCTAATTAATGTTATGTTAATTATAACAAGATAATAATACTAATAATAAGATTTAGATTAGGATTAAAATTAATACATATGAATTTATTTATAAATTCTATATTATATAAACAATTTATATAATACTTAGGTAATAATCATAATAATAGAAGTTACTCTATTTTATTAAATTAATAATCGATCGAATATAAATATAATAATATTTAACATTTTATTAAAATGTTGTTTACAATAATCCTAAATATTATTATACATACGTAAGTAGTATAAGCATTATTCGAAAACAAGAAATAAAATACTAATATTTTATACATCACCCCATATTTCTCTCTCCGAGCCATCCGAGCTAAGCCATTTCTTATACAAGCCATCTGCATTTATTACTCGATCAAGTGATTGTCGTCACGGCGCCTTTAAGTCAATGCATGGTATGAAAAACGACGTCGTCCAGCCATTTTATGAGCAGTAGACAGAAAGAATGGACAGCGATCAAGGCTCCTCAAAGAGTTCATCCACCAGACTAGCATTCCTAGCAATCTCACTCCAACACCCTTGCCCATTTATTAACATGTACTTGACGAGCTTTCGTCTTCCTTGGGTGACCAAAACTCTTTTCTAAGGTTGACTCTACGGTTGTTGACGTTTATCATCTCGCTATCTTTTTCCATTGTATCAAACAGACTCGCACATTATTCAACAGGCTAGTACTTTAGTGGAGTCATTGTTGCCTTAACCGAAAAGATACAACTGCTAATTATATAGCCTGTGATGGTAAGCATATACGTGAGTGAGTAAGAGAGAGAGAGAAATTAGACGAGGCTGCATGGACAACAAAGATACTCAAAATCTTCTATCCAATATTACCCTGTTTTATTCTGTCTCATGAAATCTCAGTCATTTATTTTACGGAGCCCACACAGAAACTACATGAAACTCACATAAATAAATGACTGAAATTTATTGGACACAATAAGACACTATAATGGTTGTACTTCAACAAAGAGTAATGATGATGATGGCTATAGTTGTGAATAGGAAATGAAGCGGACATTTTTGTTCTTTTTCTGGTTGACGAGTAGAGTAGAAAACGAAACAGGTCGAACTCGAGCACCGGAAACAGACGCAGGTAGAACAACCTGGCTTTCTTGTCTTTGACTCCATCCTATTTCTTCATGTGTAATATGTATTTTTTAATTATTATAATTTAATCAATAAATTAATTTAATTTGGTAAGTCATATAGTCAAAATATTAATTAAAATTATTCAAAAATATCATTAAAAATATTTTAAAATATCAAAATTTATTCGAGTTTAATTTAAAATAATGTTATTATTTTATCATAATCGAAATGATATACCAGTTTATTTATACTTAAGATTAAGATGTTGGTTTTGCTATCAAACCATTAACTAAAACCTTCTGAAATTCACAATTTCGTTAATGAAATTCCCTTTGTTAAGTGTGTTAGCTATGGTTGAATAAAAGGGAAAGTTGGTAATAAAAGGTAATATAGTTTTTCCAGGTAGCTTGATGTGCATTTAGAATCTATATGGTATTGGGAAATTGATTGGGAGAGAACCTAGCAACTGTTTTGTCATCTCTCTTTTTATACTGGATTGGTTAGTGTCCCAAGTGATGCATTTTAACTTAAAGAATTACTTATTTACACTCTCCTTTTTTGGGATATTTTTAGAGAATATGTATGGGTCGTTACCCCACAGGCCACTGTTTAAGCCGCGTTTTCTTCCTATTACAAAAAAAAAATGGTGATTCGATATCTTTTATATATCATCCATAGATTTACGCGAGGCTCGTATAAATTACTATTTGAATTGGGCCTATACGCTTCATCGAATGCCTATTTAAGTTAAAACCCACCTTGTGCTTTATGAGGTAGGCTAAATGAAAAAGGCCTAAGCTAAGCCCAAGTACAGCAATATTAGCTTAAAATGCTCCCGATAAACTAAGCTCCCTCGTCCTTCCCCTTGCTACATTCCCAAATCTCCATCTCCGGTCAGTCTTCCAACCTTAGACCTTTTCGCCTCCAGCACTTACTTAACATATTCTCTTTTTCGTATCTCTGCTCTATTGTTTGAGTTTTTGCCTGCTTAGATTTGCTATTCAACTATCTTCCTGTTTCTAACCTTTTCTTTCTTTTTTTTTTGTCCTTTTTTGGTCGTTGTGGTGAGTTGCTATTGGATTTTTGGTGTTTGATTGCCAATATTTGTTTTTTTGGTTCTTCATATTCAGATTTAGGAGTGAGTATGTTTAATTATACTCAGTTTTTCTTTTGCAATGATTTTAATTCTGGGGTTGGACGGTTTTCTTCTAATATATCCATATTACGATTTTAATTCAGTGATTGATTTATCATTTTAGCTTGTACAGTCTTGGCTAGAAATGGGCTTTCCTTTCCTTTTCGTGCTAGGTGACATCTGAGTGTTGGTGTTGAACTTGCTTTATGTAATCGAGTCTTCTTTATTGTAATAAGAAAATGAAAATTTTCGAGGGGATAACGATGAGGTGGCATTAGCCGAAAGAACTGATCTTTTCATTTTTGTTCCCTTTGTTTGCACAGAAGTTCTTAGAGCCATACAGACGCCGAGGAATAAGTTATAAAGATGAAGAAGTGGTTTGATCCATGGCCTGTCTTCTTCAGAAGGGAATTCAACCGGAATTGGCCATTCCTGGTTGGGTTCGCCATAACAGGAACGCTAATCACCAAGTTCTCTCTTGGTCTAACTGGTATTTGTTCTTGTGTTTTTTAATCCATTTTACTTTTTCAGATATTTATGCATAATCAATCCCACTTAGGAATGCCTATCTTGTGAATAATTCATGTATTAGTAGTTGACTTTTGAATATCTAATTGCTTGTTGACAATTTCTGAAAGAAAGTTTGGAGATTTTTAACATGAAAAATATGGATATTTTTTTTATTTCTAGAGAAAAGTTTTAATATAAAAAATCTGGATATCAATTAGCTTGAACGTCTAATTGTGCGAGCATGAGTGGGTGTTGCCTTATTTTTTGAAAGTGAATAGATAGAGATATAGAAGTCTATAGATGAACTGCGAATGGCCCTCAGATAATATTTGAAGCCAATGTTGTGAGGAACTATCTTTTTTTGTCTTGTTGCCCTCTTGAGCAAGATTCTTCCTTTTTTATTCTTAATCTATGCTGGGGGTTTTCATTTTCTGTTAATGAAAATGACACGAGTTTTCATCTTTCAATTCATCGTCTTTATAATATTTGCAATTGAACAATTGTTTAAGAACTAATAGTTTCTTTCATAGTATCATTAATGATATAACTGTTTTAAATGGAACTAAATGGTACAGTAAGATTGTTATGTTAATATCATGAACAGTTCTATGATCATTAGTGCGAACCTGGTAGAGCCTGTGCATAACATACCTGCAATCCTCATAATAAGTTTGGAAGTACTACAATCACGGAAATAGCAATGCAACTTCTTTGATTTCAGCTGCAGTTTGTTGATATATTTATGTACCTCTCTTTCACAAACACAAGAACACGGATATAATACAGAGCTCACATGCATGCTTGCATCTAAAAGACCTGTTCTTTATTCTGATTTGACTTGATCCTTTCCAGACGAAGATGCAAAGAATTCACCCTTTGTCCAGAGGCACAAGAGGTATGTGCTAGTCTAGACCAAGATTTGCATTCTTTGTGCTGTTTAGTTATCTTTGTACCATTTATTAGAATATCTTCCTTTAAAGGGATGAATTTTTAGTGTTCAAACCATGACTGAAATAATCATAAAATTTGAAGAGTTTTGCATATTTTTATGGCAACTTAACAAAGAGATCGTTACGGAGTATGCATGAATTGTTTGAGATGTACAGATTCTACCTTCGATTTCATTGGATAATCATCATAGTTTATCCCGTCGAATCATTCAAATGGACTAGATTGCCTAAAAGTTAAATCATTTTTTTCTGAGAATGATTTGCTATAATCATTTCAATCCATTGTAATATTTCAGAGATTTCTTATTTTCATCATGTTTTTGCAGGTGAAGTTGGAAATGTGATACAATTGGGTCAATCGCAGAGTCATTGCCTGAAGCAAGATGCACTTTCCTTTTTGGCTTTATGGTCAGCAATAACAAAAGATGTTCTAAGATACTCGCTCATCTGTGATTTTTATATTGGCCAGTCATTTACATGGATAACATACTGTCCTCTCTATTGAATGGTGGTTTATCCTTTTGTTCTTGAACTTGTTGTCCGGGAAAATAAAGATCTGTTCTTTTAAGCATGTCGATGTGAATTCTCTACTTTCCCAATAGACCTCCAAATCAGTGTTGCGTCTTACTTAAAGCTTGTTGCAGATTGGATTAACGATGGCCAATCAAGATATTGAAGGCTTTGACATTATCTTTTACAAAAATTCTAGTCATCAAGAATTGCAATAGTATGTGCTTGAATTGGTTTTGAATCTAATTTGATTTTAATTAGATTTAAGTTCATTTGTAAAGTTTAATCAGTCTCAAAGTGACAATGTGTTTTTAAACCTATTATAATAGTTAGCTGAATTCAAGTTGGCCTTTTGAGTAACAAAACAACAACAAAAATAATAACCCACTAAAATTTTGTTAAACATGGGTCTGACTACGATCAATGTACGTAATCTTATTTTTAATTAATAGAAAGGTTTTTAATAAAAGTCAACAACAAAATTAAATGTAGGCTTATTCTTATGTAATATAGAGGTTTTATAAAATCAATAATAACATTGAATTTAATTAAATATGGTTAAATTTTAGATGAACACAAGATTAACAAATTTTCATTTAAATATAAATAATTAAACTAATATTTTGTTTGAATTATTTGAATCAATCGAATTTAGATTTAATTAATTTAAACTTGAGTTTTTAATTTTAAAAAATAAAAATTGATACCAACCTGTTGGTCTAGGTAGACCATTTCCCAGCACTAAAGGAACAATACTTGCCAAGGATTTAGGTAAGACTTCTGACCTTATCAAATTAAGGACCATCAACTGGATTAAATAAGATTAAACAAAGTAAAATGCATGATCACCATAACGAATGATGATAAGAAATGATAATGTGGATCAAATAAGTAGAGACTCGATGGTTTGAGCTCTGGAAGAGGCTCGCATGAAGAAAATAAAGAGTAAAATAGAGCCGAGAACGACTTGCCGGTAAGTTTCCTGATCAGCGGCAACCCATTCTTGGCTCAATATCCACTCTTTATATTTCCATGCAAGCCAGATTCAAAGCATTACTATTTCTCACGCTCACTTGTGGTGGGTAACCTTGAATTGAGTCTTCATGAAAATTGTTTACCTGTATATATATATTACACATACTGACATACAGGACAGGCAGAGATAAAGACCAGGGGAATACAAGAATAGGGTATCAGTGCACCTTGCTATCTAGCTAACTCCATATCAAATTTGTTCTCTACTCTGCTTTTCGTACGATTGCACCGATTTATCTGATACATACTCGAGCAATAATCTCTAATTTTGATATGAACTCAAGAGACTGATGTTGCTGTCATTAATTTGTCAACTGGGAACTTATTCTTCAAACGTCAAGATAGATGACAGTGACATGCAGTATAAGGTCTTATCTCCAACTCCAAGCACTTTTTCTCAGATTTTTCTTGGAGGCATTCATCGAGTCAAAATCACCGGTCAGCCAATGAAGAGTACAAAACCAACCATTGACTGACACCTACGCGATATATGAAGAATGAATTCCTAGTTGACTTATCCAACTTCTACTGAGTTCACTTTCTAAGCAAAGTCGGTGGAATTATAGGGAACATATTCTGGTTCTTGGGGATGTATGATGCAAAAAATCTATTATAAATAGACATCTAACGGAAAACCACTTATATCTGTTCAAGATGGCTCACATGAGGAGATCAAAGAGTGGAGTTAGAGCCAAGAATGACTTGCCGATCATCTTCTACGTTCGCTCCTCTTCGATCGAACTCGGCAAGTTTTTCTTGGCTCTCCTTGGCTCTTTGTTTTTTCATGTCAGCATCTTCCACTTTCAACCTATTCAAAAGGTTAATCCCTCATAAGTCTTATTTCAGGGCTTCCTTTTTGTTTGGGTTATAATAATATTACGTGCCAAAAGTTTATTTGTGGAGGCTACTTCTTTTTCTTTCTTTCATTCCCCATATTTATTTATTTTATTAATATTTAATTGTAATAATAATTAAATAACAAAATAATAAATATTGTAGATAATAAATTAAATTTTATAATTTTCATAAATAAGAAGAAATTAAAATAAAGAATAAAACTATAATCTCAATTGAATAAATCTTTGATAAGATTAAAATAGCAATGTTGTATTTAATAGTTAACAAGTTATTTATAAAAAAATGTTTTTACATATTTATTTATTCTTTTCATTTCAAAGACACGAAACATTATTTTTCTTTTGTGTATATTCAATACAAATTTTATCATTTTACTTTTCGTTTTTAATTGATACATCATCATAATATTTTACTAAGCTCTTATATGTATGTTCCATATTTATACTAACTTTTGTTCGTTGATTATTTTTTTGTAATTTGTTCTAAAAGAACTTTTTAAAAGTCGCTTAACTGCTTGATTATCATTTTAAAAGAGTTTTTTAAGAGATTCATACAATATGCTGTTTGGTAACATAAAATAAAAACACTTTTAATTTTAACTATATTTTATTTTGTGTTATTTAAAGTATATTAAACAATAAACAAAGTACAATATATTAATTATTATATAATTTTAAACCATATGAAGCATAAATGAAAATATATCTAACCAAATATTTTATATGAATTATAACATAAGTAAAATTAATATAAAAATTAATATTAAAATATATAAAAAGTCAAATAATATTATATAAATCTCAAAATAAATGTTAAGATGAGTTTGTGAGTATTGTAAAATTATGTGTAAAACATAAGGGCAAAAGAGCTTATGGAAGTGTTTGTTTCATTTTTATGTTTAGTTTTATGTATTTATTTTCAATTTTAATAAAAAACATGCTTGAGTTTTTAATTTTGGTTTTTTCAGTTTTCAAAATTACAAAACCATAAAAAATTATTTTTGTGTTCCTGTTAATGTTTTTTCCACAATACTATCATTTAATATATTATTTAATTATTTAAAATTTATTAAAATTATAAATAATTTAATTCAACATCATATATTTAATAAATTAAAATATATTATCAATAAAAATTATGAATAATTTAATTTTATAATTAAAATTAAATTATATGTAATTAATTTTAATAATTATTACTAAATATAATTAAATTTAAAATATTTAGATAAATTTTTATTTAATAATTAAAATATATTTCTAATAAATATTAATTTTAAAGGTTTATTTATTAAAATAACATAATATTAAAATAAATATTATATAAGAGATTAAATAAATTTATTTAATTAAAATAAGTTATCTTTAAATTTTATCTAATATATAATTATTATTAGTGGTAAATATATAACTACATTAATATTAACAATTAAACATATTTTTATTTTTGAAAGAAAATGAAACAAAAATAAAAAATGAAAACTAAAATGAAAATGTAAATAAAACCAAACGGCTCCTAAAAAATAGGTTCATTAATTGATCTGAAAAATATATTTAAAAAAATCATTTGAGAAGCTTCAAATTTGAACTTCTTAAAAAGATATGTTTTAGTTGCAAAAAAATCATACCTATTAAAGAAGTAATTTCTTATTTTACAGCTAAATATTTTTTTTAAAAAAATTGTGGCGAAAAAAAGTGATTATTTTACATCATGTTCAAGTTGAGTCCTGCTTAGCCTGACAGCAAATGGTCGTCGGACCATTGCCATCCTAATCCCTAACAAGTCAAAAAGTTCAAATCCTCGAAAAAAAAAACAAAAAAATTATTGTTTGCCTATTAATTTAAAATAAAATCTGGATAAGATTATATATCAAAACAAAGAGAGAACTACCCAAAATTCATAATTTAATTACATAAATATATTATATTACATTTATTTTTTATTATTTTTATTATTATTTTGATTTTGATTTTGCCAAATGTTGGACAATAGGTTACTTTCAAAATTGAAAAGACAGAAACAAATGTTTATATTTCTCTATTATTTCTTGATCTGATTCTCCCCTCTGGAAGTCTTCACCTAGTTTGATAGAAAAATCAGACTGAGAAAGAAGAATTCTTATTATTTCATCTCATCGAATTAGAAGTATTTATATAAAAAGTCTGAATGAACAAAACTAACTATGCCTATCAAATTTAACTGATATGTCTAACTAACTTAACTACCAACCTATCAGTATATAATTCTAACACCCCCTCTTAAACTGGTGAGTATATATTATGTACACCCAATTTGTTAAAAGAATCCTTAAAAACAATTGAGGACAATCCTTTAGTAAAACAATCAGCAAGCTGATTTTTGTAAGAAACCAGAAGTAAAACAATAACACCGAACTGTAGTTTTTCACGAACCATATGATGGTCAATGTCAATGTGCTTTGTTCGTTCGTGAAAAACTAGATTTTACGCCAAATAGACCGCAGACTAGTTGTCACAAAATAATGGTGTTGGAACAGTAAGAGACATCTGTAGTTCAGCGAAAAGATAATGCAGCCATTGCACCTTACAAGTTGTAGTCGCTAGTGCTTGATATTCGACCTCAGAAGAACTACGGTTGACAATGTTCTGTTTCTTGGTTTTTTCAAGAGATTAAGGAAGAGCTAAGAAACACACAATAACCTGTAATAGATCTTCGAGTATCTGGGCAAGTTTCCCAATCCGAATTTGAAAAAGTTTTGAGATGGATTTCACCATCAGAAGAGACAAAGAGACCTTGTCTAATAGTACCTTTTAAATATCGTAGCACTTGATGAACAGTGGCTAAGTGATCCAGTGTAGGAGAGTCAAGAAATTGAGCTAATTGTTGGGCAACAAACGTGATGTCGGGTTTGGTCGTAGTCAAATACTGAAGCTTACCAATCAATGTTCTATACTGTGTAACATCATCCAATTTGACACCTCCATCCTTGGAAAGCTTCGTTTCTAGTAAGATGGGCGTGGAGACTGGCTTAGAATCTAAAAACTGAGAAGCTTAAAGCAAGTCCAAAGTGTACTTCTTTTGAAAAATATTGATTCCTTGCTTTGTTCTTGCCACTTCTAGACTAAGGAAAATTTGAGTTCACCAAGATCTATTATGGTGAATGTATCATGAAGGTGCTTTTTTATGTGAATAATTGCATCCATGTTATCACCAGCCACGATGACATCGTCCACATAGACCAAGAGTGCTATGAAACCATCACTTCCAGTTTTGAGAAACAACGTCTGATCCGATATAGCTTGTATGAAACCATACTGAAGTAATGCGAAAGTCAATTTTGCATTCCATTGCCAACTAGCTTGACGCAATCCATAAAGAGATTTAACCAACCGACAGACTTTGTTTCCATTACCTTCATAGCCCTGAGGAAGCTTCATATATACTTCTTCATCAAGGTTTCCATGAAAAAAAGCGTTATTGATGTCGAGTTGATGTAAATGCTAATCTTTGAATGCTGCTAACGCACGGAGAAGGCCAATTGTTGTCATTTTGGCCACCGGACTGAAAGTGTCCAAAAAATCGACTCCCTCTCGTTGGGTATAACCCTTAGCAACTAGTTGAGCCTTGTACCGTTGCACTGAGCCATCTGCCTTTCTCTTGATTTTAAAGACCCATTTACAACCAATTGCTTTCTTACCTTATGGCAAATCAACGAGCACCTAGGTATGATTTTGTGGAGAGCCTTTATCTCTGCCTGCATGGCATTTCTCCAACAATCATGCATAACTACTTGTTCATATATATGGCTCACAATCTTGATCCACTTTAGCTGTAAATACATAATGCTTAGGGGTGAGTTGAGAATAAGAGAAGGCATAAGAAAGGAGATGAGGACTTGTTTGTTGCTTAGCCATGCATTTGTAATCAGTTAGGTACTATGGCATGGACTTTGGTCTGGTGCTTCGACGCAAGGGTTAAGTCGGAAGTGTAACACCCCACTCCAGCATGACCCGAACCTGACATCGTTGGTGATATCCGAGTCTGTACATGAGAGTGGCGTACATCGGTCAATAAACTCAAGATCAAAATGTTTTTTTCATTACACTCATGTGCACTAATAGACAAGAAACAACTGAGCCCACGCTCATAAATAAACATTTTCGTTATTACAATCATTCAATAATAATTTACAAAAGCCATTTAATGAACAAAAAGCCATAACCAAATTGGGCTCACTATAAATACAGAGCATTCTTTTACAGAGATTTCGGCATATAACTAATGAGACACTAATGCAGACGCAAATTGATCCCAACCTCTATCTGTCCTTTGCAGACGGTAGACATACTCCCTTGTCAAACGGGGTATTCTTCAAGACCTGAAAAATGTTTGCAAATTTTGGGTGAGTTTTGCGAACTCAGTGAGGAACCATCATTGATGGTTCGCCCAATTCATCCATCGCTTAATTCCGTCACAGTAATAACACAGCACACAGGCAATCACAGTTTAGTTTGCAATAACACAGTTAGAAGTACCATATCACTACATACAAGCAAATCGCAATTGAATAAGGCACTCATGCCTTTTTCCTATTTCAAGTAGTCAGTCAAGTATATATGCAATGCATATGTGACACGTTCCCATTTTATTGCAGTGTTGTGACCGAGCGTTTAAACAGTGAACAGTATTCAGTAGACGCGTCTAGGGAGTAGGAGAGCCCTCTGGGTATGCACTAACTCCCTTCGAGCTCAAGGCTCTTTTCAGTATCAGTGATCAAGCTCAAGGCTCTTTTTAGTATCATTGATCGAGCTCAAGGCTCTTTTCAATATCAGTGGCGTCTCAGGTCACAACTATTATTATCCGTTTAAGTATTTGTATATGGAATGCAACATGCTCAATGTATCACAATATCCTACAGTCACAAAATCACATTGCAGTCCAATCCAATTTATCAGAATCAAACATATCATTCTCAATCATACAGATTTTCATACAGTCACAATTTATCACATTCACAGCCAGTTTACACTTCAATGCCCAATTCCCATTTCTTCGGTTCAACATTTCAGTCATAATCAGTTTTCACATAAACACCATTATTCTCATGTAATTATCGATGTAACTATAAACAATCGAAATTGAGGAACCAACTAGGTTACTCACCGCATTCGAGCTAATACCGGAATTCTTAGTGGCATCAAGGATTGACGCCCAAATGTGCCTCTATACTAGTTACAGTATGCAATGATTACCAAAAATCCAATCGGTAATATTTTCAGAATGCACATATAGTGCTTAAAATGTGTACAATGCATGTTCATGATTTTTTCGGCCCTAAATCCAAATTTTTAATCACCAAAAATTTGTCTAAAAATTAGAAATCTAACTAAGACCGACAAGATTTCAATTCGACCTCTATAGTCCAAAATAAATAAAATAGTGACCAAAGAATCATTGCCCGGACCCACGTCAATTTTCCGTCCAATTCCATCATTAACAAGCTCAAAACTGTCATGCAAGTTTCTGACCTGACCACTAATCAATGACCTAACTTCAGTCCAATCTTTGAAAATTCATAAGTCCCAATTATGTTATCCAAAATTAACATACTATATCTCATTTTCAATATAATTGCTTCCTCTATACCTTTCCAGAATACCATTTGTGCCTATTCAAATCACAGAAATCTCTAAATTTGCTTCCAATCAGAATACTCACAAAACCTACACTTATGGCTAGGTTCCAACATAATGCACATAGTCAGTCATTAGTTAACAGTTCATAACTCCCAACGTACATATCAAAAAATTGCAAAATCAGTGGAAATGGAAATCTAACAAGATAGGCTTCAACTTTCATTAAGACTATTTTCACTAATTCCTTCTAAATTAATTTAAAAAAATCATCAAAACAATTAGGTCATCAATCCGCATCGCTCCCACACCCATGTCTCTGATTTTCCAAGCCAAAATTCGACCTCTTAGAGCTACAATTAGACAACACCTATTTCAAACAAAATTGTAGCCAATCAAATAAAGTTTCATTTGGCACAAACCGCACCTCATTTGCACAACTATACCATTAGTTATGATCAAAATAGTGTAATCAGTATAAAACTAATTTTCCAGTTTTGGTACTAACCTTAGATCCTATCACTTCCAATACCAATAACACATCACTAAGCATCTAAATGGACAAGAAATCAGTCACTAGATCATTCATACATTCACTTGAACATAAATCTCTAAAATTCCATGACATTAATGCACATAAAAATTACAATAAATGCTTCTAACAACCATATGAAAGAACATAGCGAAAGCTTAGCATAAACCTTACCTAATCAAGTTTTTCCAACTTCAATCCTCCAAGTTTCTCCCAAATCTCTACCTTCCACTCACACCCTTCCACAATCACCATCATAGAAAGGAGGGGAGCACTTCAAGTAGAGGAAGAGTAGCAAGGATAAGCAAAACAAATCAAAAAAAGAAAGAGGGAGTAGGAGGCTACGACCATGGAGGAGGAAGCTTCAAGAAATGTCTTCTTTTCTTTTCAAGTGAGCAAGTGTCGTATGAGAAAGGAGGGAGCAAGACAAAACCAATAAATGCATTAAGACACTTGGCATGTTTCTAAAAAAAACAACAAAATAAGGAAAAGACAAAATATGTAATAGGATTTCCTTAATTTGACCCATTCAATTCCAATGACCCTCATTTCACTTCCAAAATAATATACCCAATATTGTCGTGCCATTGGGTAGCAATTTTCGCTACCGAAAAGCAATCGATTCGCCACTTGGCGATATTTTCGGTCCGGAAATTTTCTCCGAAAAATTTCAGAAAAATTTTCAAAAATCTCTTAAAATGGAAAACTCACTATGAATCACTCAAAATAATTTTTCACACACAATAACCACGTTAATCACAATAAAATGTCGTTTAGGCCTAAATACCGGGAATGTCATATATTCATGTACAGTTATTTCATGTGCACTATTTTTGTTGATCACCAGTACCAGTATGCATAACAATGTCAAAGCAGTCCAAATCACTCTTACCCCTAGCCAATTTACTATTTTACTCTTCCCGTCGGGGGTGGGATGTTACAACTCCCCCTTCCTTAGAAAAATTTTGTCCTCAAAATTGTCAGTCCACGGTTCAATATGACAGTAATCATATGTTCCTACAATTCTCATACTCTAAGTCACTCCATCATTCTTTTACCAAAAGATCGCAGTAAGGCAGTCGGTTGCTATGACTCAAATTATTATTTTTGAACCTGTTCACTTAGCACGTTTTATCCATCCAATACATTTTTCTCAATATACAGACTTATTCCAATAACTTCATTAATACCCTTTTTGCCAATTCTGCGTACACTTTGTCACTATGATACTTACAGTAAAATAGTTTTTCTCGTTTGCGACACTTTCCTTTCCTTTGGTACCGACACAGTGGCACTTATCTCTATTTTTCACTATAACCGGTGGTAATCCACCTAACGCAATTATCCTTTATATTTCATTGACTCTTAGTCCAGATTCAGTGTTCTTTTGACATTTCACTGTTCTATATGCATTTCATTCTATTTCATTTGTCCGATCCTGATCCACTTCAATTAACCCATGCAGTTTTCCTAAGTCACTTTCCTTTGTTTCACTCATTACAAGCATCTCGACTCAATATTGGTCTTTGCCTCTTGTTAGGCATTTTTGTGTGTGTGTGTAATACAAGCGTGTACAATTCCATCTTGTGATCACCATTAATTCTATAATCATTCAGTCAAAACTATATCATGAGGTTATAATCCTCTGCAGTCCAAACACTTAAGCACTTTTCCTATTGAACATTCAAACCTCTACACACTTAAATCTATAATCATTTCGTTCTATACCCATAGTTATTTAATTTCACTTTTCGCATATACCTCCTAGAATGTCTAGCTTCGATCGCTCACTTTCTTGTTTTATCACTTTTGTCGGGACACATACTTCTTCTTTGAATCATTCAATATTGTTTTTCCGATTTCACTCGATATTCGCACTCATTACAGACTCACCACTTTAACTCCTCGCACTCTTAACCTTTCTTACCTCTATCCAAAGATCACTAGATCTACAACTTCAATTTTCCAAGAACACTTCATAATTACCCAAAATCTACATGACATTCTTTGAAAATCCCAATATCTCGTAATTAGTCCTGCTCGTTGGCAAAGATTATCTGCTCACTATTCGACTCACACTCGATCTTTACCAAAATAATATTCAATTGTGTATGCTGCTCATTTATCAAAACAATGCAGTTCCTCTTATACCGTTCTCACAAATTGACACGTCATCACACACTGCACAATCTCCAAAAGTATGCTTCTTACCAGTGTCAGGTTCTTTCATGATTCATATAACTCTTTTACTTTGCAACACTTGCAAACACATTACACCTATGATTGTAGTTCTCAGTCAATACCATTTGTTTACCTCATTTCAATCTTTAGACATTGCTCATTGTTGTTTTTAACAGACATCAATCAAACCTTTCAGTGAGTCCACAGTTAGTGTATTTGCGATTCCTTAATGAAGGTAACACTACATCACGTCAGTTTCAGTTTCCCTTTTCTTGTTGCTATGAAGTTTCTCTTATCAATTGATTTCCTGTCATTCACATTGACATATGCCAATACCTAGTCATCCGTACTTGGACCTCCATAATTTTCACTTCATTTGAGTATTTCACTTCGCAGTTCGGGACTATTTTCTTCTTAGTTTCAAATCAAGATTTCCCAACAGTTTTGCATCACATATGGATATCTATTCACTTCACATTGCAATAGACTCACCTCAAATTAAAATTCCACTCACGTAGGTGGATACGTTACATTCCCGTACACAAAAAACAGATAACCTCAGTAGTATCTTTCACTTGTCATGTCTAAATCTCCTCTTGAGATATGACTCAATTTCACTTTTGATTTCGTCCATACTTCTTTTCGTTTTGTTCCTGTCATGACCATTAGTCTTGCTACTGTCATTATACTGTTTACGAAAGTCTCATCAGCCAATTAGTGTCCCTAATTGCTTTTCAATCTTTTAATCGTTCGTAGTATCTCGCAAGGATCAATTTCTACTATACTTGTTGTCTCCAAGTTTATGCCATAACCTGAATGCATAACTTGAATGATCGGAGCATCCTTTGCACTAAGGTTCTGTGAGACACTAAACAATTTCTTTGACATTTCCACTTGGTATATACATCACCAAAATCATTTCATCTCATCTGGGGACCAATTAGTAGCTTATATTACTAAGGATTCTACAAAACTCTTTTTTGTTTGTGCCAATCCTCGAACAGAGGAATTATTTCATAATCGTGTCTTTCTTCTTTCCTCGAATTCTTCACATACGTTACATCTTTTGAAATTTTAATTTCCTCCCGAACAAGCACTATAAATTATGACCCTTACACTATAGGAACTATGATTAGGACTTAGTCAATAAATCACCGATCGTTTCCTCTATTATTTCCACACATAAGCTCAATTGTTTCACTATCCAAGATATACTCATAAAGGTGTATTACGCTCAACTCGACAATTTTTTTCATATACCACTATTATTGTTTCATTATCATTGTCCTTGTTTCACTATCACTATCATTGTTTCCTTTCCCACTCGTCATTGTACTTCTTTTCACATGGCTTTAGTCCCATCTCATTTACATGCAAGCTTGGCCTTTTTAAAGTCATATCAACTTGACTTATACACTGTCATCTCATTATTACTATTTATTTATTTATTTTTATTTTTTTTACTCACACAATCCATGATTATTCACATTTCTAGTACATTCGGGGATGTGTCCCCAAAACACGACAACATATTACGTTCATGGATATAGATACACTGCATTTCTATCTGTTTACCCATCCATTTACCATTTCTGTGTCCATATACACATATTCAACCAATCCAGAATTTTCCGATGCACAATCAGTAGAAATTTTCAGTCTTCCTTTTTCCCTACTATCCTCTTATACTGATTCAATCAACTTTTAGCACAATATTCGCATAACCATTTTGGTCCCAAACTCACGCGCTCATGATCATAACCGTTACACGACAGTTCATCTGTACACTTTCGTCTCACCATTTCTACTTCTTCGCTCTTTACGTTCTTTTGTTTAATCTCATTGTAATCTCGCTATCATCATCTATGATATCCACTAACACAAATGTAGTGAATCCATATCTGCCTGATCGGACCATATACTTTTTGCTCATTTTCAATTATCCCCATTTAGTTGAATATACAAGTCACAACTCTAATTACCTAATCATCTCGAACTTTTACTCTCACAAAGGCATACTTTAGCCACTATGTTTCTCATATCCACAGTGAACCTTTTCAAACTATAGACATTTTCGTTTTCTTTCGCCGTAATATTGTCACTTTCAATCCCCTGATTCATTTTGATATCATTCTTTCCTCAATCACCCCATGCTAATGTAGTCATACTTATACCACATTCCGGGTTTATAACAACAGTACAATATAAGTTTCCTTATCCATTTTTCCTTTTTTCCCCTTCCTAATTGCTCATACACTTTCATGGGTTCACATTCTGATACCTTCTCACTTTTCTCACACTTAATCACGTAACACATGTTCACACGTAGGATTTCTACTAGTGCGACTGAGATTGGGGATCAGTTGCTATGGTCTGCAACGATATGACTCAAATGCATGCAACTTAACCTATGTTTTAGACTGCGCCCAGATACATTCGTATTGCTGGGCTCTGATACCACCTAAATATAACACCCCACTATCGTGTCACCCGAACCCGACATCGTTGGTGATATCCGAGTCTGTGCCCCGCGAGGGTGACGTGCTACATCAGTCAGTCGAAACTCAGTATCAAAATGTTTTTTTTTCATTACACTCATGTGCACAGAATAGACAGTAAACAATCCGCGCCCACGTTCATAAATAAACATTTTTAGTTATTACAATCATTCAATAATAATTTACAAAAGCCATTTAATGAACAAAAAGCTATAACCAAATTGGGCTCACTATAAATACATAGCATTCTTTTACAGAGATTTCGGCATATAACTAATGAGACACTAATGCATTTAAACCGATCCCGACCTCTATCTGTCCTTTGCAGACGGTAGACATACTCCCGTGTCAAACGGGGTATTCTTCAAGACCTGAAAAATGTTTGCAAATTTTTGGGTGAGTTTTGCGAACTCAGTGAAGAACCATCATTGATGGTTCGCCCAATTCATGCATCACTTAATTCCACACAAGAATAACACAAGACACAGCAATCACGCTTTAGTTTGCAATAACACGCTTAGAAGTACCATATCACTACATACAAGCAAATCGCAATTGAATAAGGCACTCATGCCTTTTTCCCATTTCAAGTAGTCAATCAGTATATATGCAACGACATGTGACACTTTCCTATTTTATTGCAGTGTTGTGACCGAGCGCTTAAACAGTAAACAGTATTCAGTAGACGCGTCTAGGGAGTAGGAGAGCCCTCTGGGTATGCACTAACTCCCTTCGAGCTCAAGGCTCTTTTCAGTATCAGTGATCAAGCTCGAGGCTCTTTTCAGTATCAGTGATCGAGCTCAAGGCTCTTTTCAATATCAGTGGCGTCTCAGGTCACAACTATTATTATCCGTTTAAGTATTTGTATATGGAATGCAACATGCTCAATGTATCACAATATCCTACAATCACAAAATCACATTGCAGTCCAATCCAATTTATCAGAATCAAACATATCATTCTCAATCATACAGATTTTCATACAGTCACAATTTATCACATTCACAGCCAGTTTATACTTCAATGCCCAATTCTCATTCCTTCGGTTTAACATTTCAGTCATAATCAGTTTTCACATAAACACCATTATTCTCATGTAATTATCAAGATGCAGTAACTATAAACAATCGTAAATCGAGGAACCAACTAGGTTACTCACCGCATTCCGAGCTAATACCGGAAGTCTTAGTGGCATTAGTGGATCGACGCCCAAATGTGCCTCTATACCGCATTCAAGATGCAATGATTACCAAAATCCAACCAATAATATTTCGTAATGCACATGTAGCGCTTAAAATGTGTACAATGCATGTTCATGATTTTTCACCTAAATCCAAATTTTCAATCACCAAAATCTGTCTAAAATTAGAAATCTAACAAAGACCGACAAGATTTCAATTCGGACCTCTATAGGTCCAAAAATAAATAAAACAGTGACCAAAGAATCATTGCCCGGACCCACGTCAATTTTCCGTCCAAAAATTTCCAATTTCTCATGCAATGAAATTCAATGTTTCACGAATCCGATGCCTCAAGAATCAGGTCAATCGGATGTCGGACGGAAAAGTTATGAGTAAAAGGAGGAAAAATACACATCCTAGTCGACTAGTGCAGGAAAAAATACATGTCCTAATCGACTAGTGCAGGTTGTAGTCGACTGGTTTAAGAATCCTAGTCAACTAGTCCTATAAAATGACAGATTTGAAACAATTTTCTCCGACATGCCAACTTGTCTAGGGCATAACTCCCTACTCCGAACTCCAATTTGGACAAATTTGATATCTATTTCATAGAGAAAAGAGAGCTCTACAATTAATGAAGGACACAAAAGCCAATTTCACCTCTAAGGGTGTCAAAAATGTAATCAAAGTTACTGCCCAGTCAATGGGTTCTAAAACAGTACTGTATCTTGTAAATTCAATAACTTCTCATTTCTTTTGTTAAAAATTACACAATAAATATGTTCAGAAAGATCCCAATGTTATCTACAACTTTCATGAACAATCTGAAATCAAATTCATTTTCTAACTAGGCCAAACAATTCATCAAAGCATCTGCCCACTGGAATTTCCCAATTTGAACAGTACATTTCAAAGCAGCATATCTCCTAGCACAAATGTCAAAACAATCACTACCTTATATCACTGGAAAGATAAGATCTCATACTTCAATTTTCATGAAGGACTCAGAATCTAATTCCATCATTAACAAGCTCAAAACTATCATGTAAGTTTCTGACCTGATCACTAATCAATGACCTAACTTCAGTCCAATCTTTGAAAATTCATAAGTCCCAATTATGTTATCCAAAATTAACATATTATATCTCATTTTCAATATAATTGCTTCCTCTACAACTTTCCAGAAGACCATTTGTGTCAATTCAAATCACGAAAATCTCTAAATTTGCTTCCAATCAGAATACTCACAAAACCTACACTTATGGCTAGGTTCCAACATAATGCACATAGTCAGTCATTAGTTAACAGTTCATAACTCCCAACGTACATATCGAAAAATTGCAAAATTAGTGGCAATGGAAATCTAACAAGATAGGCTTCAACTTTAATTAAGACCATTTTTACTAATTCCTTCTAAATTAATTTAGAAAAATCATCAAAACAATTAGGTCATTAATTCGGGTACTGTTCTCACAGCCCATGTCTCTGATTTTTCAAGCCAAAATTTGACCTCTTAAAGATACAATTAGACAACACCTATTTCACACAAATTTGTAGCAAATCAACTAAAGTTTCATTTGGCACAAACCGCACCTCATTTGCACAACTACACTATTAGTTATGATCAAAAAAGTGTAATCAGTACAAAACTAATTTTCCAGCTTTGGTACTAACCTTAGATCCTATCACTTCCAATACCAATAACACATCACTAAGCATCCAAATGGACAAGAAATCAGTCACTAGATCATTCATACATTCACTTGAACATAAATCTCTAAAATTCCATGACATTAATGCACATAAAAATTACAATAAATGCTTCTAACAACCATATGAAAGAACATAATGAAAGCTTAGCATAAACCTTACCTAATCAAGCTTTTCCAACTTCAATCCTCCAAGTTTCTCCCAAATCTCTACCTTCCACTCACACCCTTCCACAATCACCATCATAGAAAGGAGGGGAGCATTTCAAGTAGAGGAAGAGTAGCAAGGATAAGCAAAACAAATCAAAAAAAGAAAGAGGGAGAAGGAGACTACGACCATGGAGGAGGAAGCTTCAAGAAATGTCTTCTTTTCTTTTCAAGTGAGCAAGTGTCGTATGAGAAAGGAGGGAGCAAGACAAAACCAATAAATGCATTAAGACACTTGGCATGTTTCTAAAAAAACAACAAAATAAGGAAAAGACAAAATATGTAATAGGATTTTCTTAATTTGACCCATTCAATTTCAATGACCCTCATTTCACTTCCAAAATAATATACCCAATATTGTCGTGCCATTGGGTAGCAATTTTCGATACCGAAAAGCAACCGATTCGTCACTTGGCGATTTCTCCGGTCCAGGAATTTTCTCCGAAAAATTCCAGAAAAATTTTCAAAAATCTCTTAAAATGGAAAACTCACTATGACTGACTCAGAATAATTTTTCACACACAATAACCACGTTAATCACAATAAAATGCCGTTTAGGCACAAATACTGTGAATGTCATGATGTATGCATAGCTTATTTCACGCACTATTTTTTCTTGATCACCAGATCAAGATGCATAACAATGTCAAAGCAGTCTAAACCACTCTTACCCCTAGCCAATTTATTATTTTACCCTTCCCGTCATGGGTGGGATGTTACAAGAAGTGATTGAAGAGGAGCTAGATCATGCATTTGACGCGCAGGTGGAACAGATGAGAGAATAACATCAAGTGTGGATGAAGCAGAATCAGAGGAGTGGACATCTGTTACTGGTAAAGCTGAAATATCAGGAACATGTTGAAAGCTATCATATAATGGCTGAACTGACGAAGAAGGTAAAATTTTGATCAATGCATGGCCCGGTAGAAATCTTCATATCAGATGTTAGTTAAGAAAAAGGAAAAATATCTTCATAAAAGGAAACATCACGAGAAATAGAGAGCTTTTGAGCTTTAAGATCAAAAAGTTTAAAACCTTAATTCCTAGAGAAAAACCAAAGAAGACAGATTTGATACTTCGATAATCAAATTTGTTTTTAATATTAAAATGATTTGAAGCAAAAGCAAGACACCCAAAAACACGTAAGTGAGTGATGCTTGATGGTTTAGAATATAAAGCTTCAAAAGGTGATAAATTATTAATAGTAGAAATATTTAAAGAAATATGGGAAACTTTCTCATCAGATGAAGAAAGCAAACATGAAGTGGACTTTGTCTGTATAGAACTCAGCAAAGCCACTGAATTTACATGATGAGAGGTGGAGGAAAGACCTTGGAGCAGCTATAATATTTGATCATACTGATCTTTGGTGAACTGAAAATTTGAGACTCGATCCTCTGTATGAAAAATGGAGACTCGATCCTCTGTATTGTAAGAAAAGTGAAAATCAGCAGATTGAATAGAAGGATCATAGGATCATCAGTGTCAACGGCATTAATATAAACTCGATTAGAAGATTTCTTAGAATTCTTCATAGTTGTAGGATATCCATGCTTCTTATAGCATTGGTCAATAGTGTGGCCTTCCTTTCCACAATGAATGCAAATCGGTGGTGTGGAACTATTAAAGAATTTTCTTGGTGCAAAAGCATTAGCACTTTTAACGGCTAAAGCACTTACATTAGAAGCTAAGGGTCGTTCTTGTTGAATGACCAAGGAGAATGCCTTATTCGAGGAAGTCAAAGGATCCATCAATAAGATTTGTGATTTCACAGTAGAATAATTTTCATTCAACCCTTTAATGAAAACTATTACTTGGTCATTTTCATGAAAGTACCTAATGTTCCTAGAAAGATCACATGAACACTGAGGGTTACAAGAACAAGATGGAAGAGGTCTTAAGATTTGTAACTCATCCCATAAGATTTTTAGTTTAGTAAAATATTCATGCACAGAGAGTACTCCTTGTTGACAAGTATAAATTTCAAATTGAAGATCACATTTACAAAAAGAATTACTTTGAGCAAACCTTGCTTTGAGATCATTTCAGATCTCATAGGCGGAATCTAACCATATGATGGACTGTGCGATGTAGGGGGAAACATAATGAATGAGCACGAAATTACCAGATTGTTGCATCTCTCCCAAGGGACAAATAAAAGATCGGAACAAAGAGGTTGCATAATAGATCCATCGACAAAGCTCAATTTATTCTTGGATAATAGCGACATTTTCATGGCTCTCTGCCACTATGATGATTCAGGCCAGTGAGAACTGAAGACACAAGAACCAGAGTGGGATTTTCATTTACATGGAGATAATAGGGATTGGAGGGATTATCTTTTGGTTTTGACATTAAACCAAAAGCATGAGTATTAGTTGTCCAGGCATTATGATTAGCCATCACAGCAAAGTTCAAAGAACTCAAAAAGTAAAGAAAGTAAAAAAACGATAACGTTCCTACAAAGACAAAACAAGAAACAACTGGAAAACTTTAGAAATTTTCCAGAAGAGCGGAATACATTTGCTCTAATACCATGATAGAAAAATCAGATTGAGAAAGGAGAATTCTTATTATTTCATCTCATTGAATTAGAAGTATTTATACAAAAAGTCTGAATGAACAAAACTAACTATGCCTAGCTAGCTTAACTGATATGTCTAACTAACTTAACTACCAACCTATCAGTATACAATTCTAACATAGTTGACAGTGGCGCTCTCAACTAAGCCTCTGATCATCTTTTGCGTTCTATCAGCTCTCTGTTTAGCCAGAACTACCTCCAAGCCACAGCCTCATGGCGAAGATGGCCTACACATGTCTCTATAAAGTATTCTCGGTCAACTCAAGTCTGAGATTGCTTTGTTAGGTTCTGTCTCTTTAGCTCTTCATGTCTCTTTCTTGTTGTTTAATGTGTCTTCTGGGTGCTTTTTGAGATTAGGTTACTTGGAATTTTTAGGATTGTTTAGAGTTGTTGTGTCAACTATGTGGGTTGATTAGGTTTATGCTCTGTTTCGTTGTTGAGTAGTGTGTATGTACATATATTCTTGCGTGTGTGTGTCTGTGTGCCTATTTTGTTTACTTATATGATAGTTTCGTATTAACTCAAAGGACCAATCATCTTGTTCTTGGCATTGAAGTCAATTCATCTTAGTGATATATTGAAGTTCATTTCTAAAAGTTCTTCTTTTGGGGAAGTTTCGACTATATATGAGTGGTGGTTATACATATGATTTTTGTGAAGTATAGAACAGTTGTTGCTGTTATTAATAACACCTAATTGGAATGAGGAAGAGGTAATTCCTTCATTTGTTGTACTAATGTTTTTAAATTGACAAGAAGATGAGAAAGCATTGTACATACGTAGTATTTAGCTAGAGAAGTTTAAAGTCTCCAACTGTTGTTGCTGTTATTAATATCACCTAATTGGACTGAGGAAGAGGTAATTCCTTCATTTGTTGTACTAATGTTTTTAAATTGACAAGAAGATGAGAAAGTATTGTCCATGCATAGTATTTTGCTAGAGAACTTTAAAGTCTCCAACAGAAAAATAAATTAACAGCTAAGAAAATTTAACAATAATGTGATCCAGTACTTAAAATAAAGGAAACGTGTTGCTTCTGTTATTTGTTGATTGATTATGTCTCACGTGTTCGTTTCTTAAATTTCCTTCTAAAATAAGTCTTAAGTGATGGAGGTGTAGGTGTCATGTCAATGCATCCCTTTTAAAACTTCGCCTTGTCCTCGAGACGAAAAGAAGGAAACTGGTCAGATTATTTTATACTCAAATTTGCCAATAATCACTAATAGGAAGAGGTTCGGGGGGTTGGCGCAGCTTGCCCAAATGATGGTCTCAACAATGATACGTGAAAAATGGGGTGTACTTTGGATTGTGCTGGTAATTCCAGCTCATACGCTAAATGACCTTATAAGGACCAAAAAAAAATCTTGGAGACAGTTTTTCGTTTCTTTTTTTGACCAGGGACTTTTGTCAGTAAGGTTGGAGATGAAGAAAAATGGAATCACCCGTTAAGTTTATTATAGTATTTATTTATAGCTATAAATAATTTTATATTATATTTTATAAATATTATTAATCAGCTATTTGTAACATTTTTGAACTATTATATATTAACTTTTTGCAACATCATTAACATATAGTAGATATGAATTTTGTAACATTTTAAAATGTTATAGATAAGTTTTCCATGATATTGATAGAATGTTATTGTTTAGTTTAATATAGCATTTATTAATAGCTATAAATGATTTTATATTATATTTTATAAATATTATTAATTAACTATTTGTAGCGTTTTTAACTGTTAAGTATTAACTTTAAAATGTTATAAATTTTCAAAAAAACTTTAAAATGTTATAAAAGAGTTTTTGCAACATTACTAAAATGCTATTGTTAAGTCTATTATGGTATTTATTAATAACAAGCAATTGATTTTATGTTACATTTTATAAACCATATAAATTAGTTAATCATGACATTTATAAATTGTATTATTATTATTATTATTATTATTATTACTACTACTACTACTTATTATTATTATTTACATCCTCCAAATGTTGTGGATATAAGTTTCGTAATATTTCTAAAATACTTTAGATTATTGTTTAATAAAATATTTAAAAATGTTATTATTAAATTTATGATAACATTTGTTGATGCTATTATAATAGTGTTACTAATATATCTTGTGTAACTTATATAAATAATGGTCTACTAATGTGGAAACAAATTTATAGCTATAAAATTAACTTTTCAAAACATATTTTGATGTTCATCAAAGATGAGCAAATCATAGATAATGAACACATATACACTAATAACAAAAACAATAACATATGTCTCTAAATCGTTATTCCAAAATAGTTCCTAAATTATTGAAACAACAATTGGCTACCATATCATCTTCAATTTTCATGTGCTACCTTCTCATGAATAATACCCTTGACTTCCACAATCTACAACCATTGAAACAAAAATTATCAGTATATTTCAAATATAGTAGAATGACATAACATATGTTACAAACTTAAGAAAAGTTGAAAATAGGAACATTTAAATAATTAGTACAAGACATTGACATAATACCAATAAAAGTAAATATTAAATCTTATTTAAAAAATCACGAAAAAACAGAAAAAATAGTTAATTATCTAAAAATTAGTTTGGGGAAACTATGACAACTTTGTCAGAAGGCCAAGCAGTTGCACTACCTAGAGCATCTTCAACATAAACCATTTCTGATGCTGGCCTCCACAAAAATGCAGTAGGTACCTTAGCTATATCTATCCAAACTCTCATAAAATCAGGGCCAATAGGAACATGATGAACAAGTGTATCTGGATCATTTGAAGAAACACGTCATTCGGCTACTAGTTCATTAGACCCTCTCCAATCAAACAACTTGCATTTACTTTTGTACAAAATTGTTTTTGCAATCTACAACACAAAATGGATGCATCAATTTTGAGGAAAAAAAAGTAATGACTAAGAGAAAATACACACACGCACGCACACACATAGCCAAGTGTACATTTTCATATAAAAAAACCTTACCGAGATATTTTGAGATTCTTCAATTGTTTGCCTTTCACCTTGTAAACATGTATCTTCAGATACTTCAAATGATTGGTTTTCACCCTGTAAAATCCATATGAACATCTTATAAAATATATGTTCATATAAAATATAAATTGTATCTATAAAAATATTAAATTAATTATATTGATACTAGCCTGCTTTTGTTTTAATGCTTCGTTGAGTAAGCCCATATGGTTCATTTCTCCTTTCATCTTAGCTTGCTCTTGTTTTAGTTTGTCAATAATGTTGTCCCTTTGAGCTATAATGGATAATTGTGTAAGAGTTACTCCTTTCCCTATATATTTTACTTATCCACATTTGTCAGGACCCAATACTTTTGATATCGCATCTTCTTTCAAATTAGTTGGAGGCAAATATGAATCGTTATCAATTTCTTCCAATTTTTCCTATAAATTAAAATAATATGCAACATCATAATAATATAAAAATATACTTATGCAGATATACATATATTTCATAGCCATAGAAAATTCTTACAATGGTTTTTGTGGTCTTTATGTTGACTGGCTCACCATTCTTTTTCTTATGAGCTTGTATCCAAACCTCAACTTGAAAGCGATCTAGAAGGGGGGTTGAATAGATCGACTAATACTTTTTCGCAGAGTTCTACAAAAAAACACGGAATTAATACACAATAAACAATCAAATTAAACAAATTAAAAAGAGTATGGAAGAAAGCAAACACTGTTTTTATAGAGGTTCGGTGCTAAGACCTACGTCCTCTACCTAAGTTCCCACTTAGGATTTGACCAACCACTATATTATACACTTTTTAGTTCAGTGCGAACTTTTACAACCACTTGAATTCCGGCTCAAGTACACCTTACAATCCGATTTGATTTCCGGCACAAATCTAGCCACACCAGTGATTTTTCCTCTAATCACTCAACTCACAATGATAATGATTGAAATATAGAATTGACAAGGCTCTAAACAACTTGATAGAATTGAATGAGTAATATGCACTTTGAGAACTATAAAATGATGATCAAAAAATCAGTAGGCTTTGCTATGGCTTCCGTAATTGATCTCTTGAACGTTCTTCTATTTATTTGCAGGCTTCTGGATCAATATAGACATTAGAAATACTCTTGTAGTCGTTGAAGATCTCCTATAAACATTGAGAATGATTTTCTTCCCGTTTTAGTATAATTGACTTCGTCAGAATAGCTGCTAGTCGACTGGAACATGTGATAGTCGACTGGTCGACTTGGGCTAGTCGACTGGAACCAGAATTAGTCGACTGGGACAAGTACCTTTGTTGATTGTAGTCGACTGGAAATATGTGTAGTCGACTGGAACTTACGAAAATTAATCTCCGTTCTCCGAATAGTCGACTGGCATGACTTGCAGTCGACTGGAATTCTTTATAGTCGACTGAAACTCTTTGTAGTTGACTGGAATGAACCCCACTCTTCAGATATGATAATCTTCAGTCGACTGGTAATGGTTGTAGTCGACTGGAATTTCTCCAACGGACAAATTTTCAGATAATCTTCAATCTTTCAATATCTCTATCCATAATCTTCACTAGGATCTTCTTTTGCACATGTCTATCTTCTCTAGATCATGGTAGATTATTATTGACTTGATTTCTTGATATTTTATCTCCTTGACATTTGTAGATTTGAACTTTGGACATATTCTATCACTTGCATCCTTGAATAATTATCCCTTGAAATTGCATTGGACCTTTAATTAAAAACCTGCAATAATTTCTTAATCAATTTTATATATATTTTATAATTATCAAAACATAAAGGGATTTTTATTAGTCAACCACCATTGGTCCAACAATCTCCCCCTTTTTGATAATGACAAAACATTTAGAAATTGTTTAAGAAATTGAAAACAAAAAAAAATTGATCAAGGTTTTTATGCCTTGTCTAATTGGTTAGTGTAACTCCCCCTTAATCAAATATTTAGCACAATGTGAAAAACATCAAATAATTTATCATAGTTTAACTCCCCCTTAATCAATAAATCAATGACTCCAATCAATTTTAGCACAATTTCATTCATACTTCTTACTCCCCCTTTTTGTCATGATCAAAATAAAAGTGTAATAATTATGCTGTATGACAAATATTCAGAAGCAAATTTTAAACAAAATCACACCAATATCCAAAAAGTGCAAAGAACAAACCAACTAACGTCAATGAAAATGTCAATGTAACAAAGTAACATATATCGGTTGGAAACAAATTGCAAAAGCCATCAAGGACGAGAAACATCATCATGTTGACATCCTAACTTGCTGAAAATTGTTTTGAGCATTCGGTGTTGTGCATCCATTTTCTTAGTAAACCCATGAAGCACAGTCTGGATACCATCGATACGATCATGTATATCTTGCAATTGCTTGTTAATTTCAGTAATTTCCTCATGAGATATTTCATTCCTCCTAACATCGCTTGGCTGAGAGCTACTCGGACGATCCGCTGCTCGTTTTGATTGTTGCCTCTTAGGCCTTTGTTCATCTGCCAATGTCAACCCAAGCTTGGCCACATGATCAAAGTATACCCATCATCTTTCAACCGTGTCAACCAATTTCATACTCCTTAAATTGGAAGGAGTAAATCTCCAACTTTGGGGATATGGGTAATGATTATAGGAACTAAAATCAACCTTTTGCAATTTAGCAATATATGCAATTAAAGCAGCATATGGCATACCTTTATGTTTTCCTGTTTGACTCTTAAGCTCTCCTTTTAATAAATTTCCCTTTTTCCTCATCATTTGCATAATAACACTAGGAAAGTTAATTTGTCTTCCCTCCTCCAAATGCCATAGTATTTCCTTGTCCAAAGCTGCAATATGATTGTTACTCGCCTTCTTTGGATATATTACTCTATTAATTGTATAATGCAACAACCTATAATTCAGAGGCAAATCCATAGCCTCATAAGGTGGTGAGGAATGAGCCGAACAGAGGCTGTCTAGCAATGCATCTCCCTTTTCTTCAGTATACCCAAAATTTTCATCTGCTTCTTCATCGGTGTCTCCATTTTCATGTCTCAAAATATTCAGGTCTAATAAAGAGGCTCTAGGCCTAATTCCACCAGTAGGTAACTTCATCCAAATTGACAGATTTTGTTCACACACAAAAATCTCTTTTCCTTGAACATTTGATTTCAAAATTACTCCACGATCAACATCACTACTAATCACAACTAAATTAGCATAGAATTCCTTTATCAGTTCTTCATAAATTTCATCAGTAAAACCCAGAAAAAATCTCAAGCCTAAGCTAGTGAGTTCCGTAAACAACATCTTATACTCACTGTGATCTAACTCAGTCCATTCAAATCTCATCGAGGGAATAAGAACTTCATTCTTTAGTACCTTGTAATAAAGGCTTTGAGCCTCTCTCGACACAAATCTGGATTCCACCTCTTCATTTTCACGTTCTTCTCCACCCCTTGAAGAAGACCCACGTACTTTTGGTCTTTGAGGTGCGTCATCCACCTTCTTCCCTTTTCCATGTCCTTTTCGTGGAGCCATTGTAGGAACTTAAGGAGATTTTGAAAACAAAGGATTTATACGAAGAACAAGGATTTCGTAGGTTAGGGTTTTGTTAAAACAAAAAAGGAATTTTTTAGAGAAGTGAGGAAAAAAGATAGGGGTTTTGACGATTTGGAAGTGGGTTGATGGAGTTAGTGTCGGATTTGAAGAAATTTTGCAAATCTAGTCGACTAGAAGATAAAATCGCAAAAGGGAGAAGAGAGATAGGATTTTCGAAAAATAAGAGATAATGGGTTTTTGAGAAAGAATGAGATAAGATCTTTAAAGAGGAAAGAGTTTTGATGATGTTAGAAGTAGATTGAAGATGAAAGAGTCGTTTCTTTGGAGAGGTTGAGAGGTTTAGTCGAGTGAGAGGTTTGTAGGTAGAAGAAGATGAAGAAATTTGAAATAAGAAGAATGGGTTTTAATTTTAGAAGACCCGTATGAGTGCTAGTCGACTTATTGTCTTACTAGTCGACTAGTACGTCCTCCAGTCGACTTATCGTGCTGTGCTAGTCGACTGGTGCGACCCTTTATGCATTTCTAGTCGACTTGTCATTTCTCTAGTCGACTGGTACGCCTATTCCCTTCAAAATCAGTCGACTTGACTGGAATTTTCTAAACTTTAACAGATTCACTAAATGTAAATCATGATGATGTATCTCTGATGGAATTGCTTTAATTTCCAGACCATTTTGATATGATAGTGTATGCAAGTAAATAAAATCAACCAAAAGAATTTAAATAACACATTCCAAGTTTTAATTTAATGTTTATGAAAAACATCTTCTTTAAGAGGCTTAGTAAAAATATCAGCCAATTGATCACTAGACGAAACATGTTTCAAAACAATGTCACCTTTCAAACAATGATCACGAATAAAATGATGCCTAATTTCAATGTGTTTTGTTCTATTATGCAATATTGGATTCTTACTCAAACAAATTGCACTGGTATTATCACAATAACTTGGAATATTTTTAATCACAATACCATAGTCAAGCAATTGATGTTTAAGCCAAATAACTTGGGCACATGCACTTTCAGCTGCTACATATTCAAATTCAGCAGTGAAAATAGCTACACTTACTTGTTTCTTACTAGCCCAAGAAATCAAAGATGAACCTAGAAAATGACAGATGCCACTAGTACTTTTTCTATCAATTCTACAACCACCATAGTCAGCATCACTATATGCATACAAGTCAAAAGAATCACAACAAGGATACCATAAACCATGATTAACAGTTTTACTCAAATATCTAAAAATTCTTTTGCAAGCAGTCAAATGAGAAATTTTACGATAGGATTGAAATCTAGCACATAAACACGTAGCAAACATTATATCTGGTCTAGAAGCAGTTAAATATAAAAGAGAGCCGATCATACCTCTATAGAGTTTTTGATCAACATCCTCTTCATGTTCAGATTTTTCCAAGACCAAATTTGATGCCATTGGAGTAGCTGCTACTTTGCATCCATCCATGTTGAATTTCTTTAAAAGCTCTTTTGTGTATTTGGATTGATGAATAAATATGCCATCTCTATTTTGCTTTATTTGCAATCCAAGAAAGAATTTAAGTCCGCCCATCATGCTCATTTCGAACTCACTTTGCATTAGATCACTAAATTCTTTACACAAAAATTCATTAGTAGCACCAAAAACAATATCATCAACATATATTTGGCAAATTAACATATCTTGATTAACATGCTTTATAAATAAAGTATTATCAACTTTACCTCTAATATAACCATTTTGAATAAGAAAATTACTTAACCTTTCATACCGTGCCTTTGGTGATTGCTTTAATCCATAAAGTGCTTTCTTTAGCTTGTAAACATAATCTGGATGTTCATGGTCTTCAAAGCCAGGTGGTTGTTTGACATATACCTCCTCTTGGATGTAGCCATTGAGAAATGCACTTTTGACATCCATTTGATTCAACTTAATCCTTTTATGTGAAGCAAAGGCACATAATAATCTGATCGCCTCTAATCTTGCCACTGGTGCAAATATTTCATTATAGTCAAGTCCCTCTTCTTGATAAAAACCTTGAGCTACTAACCTTGACTTATTTTTGACTGCTTCACCATTATCATCATATTTTATCCTATTTACTCATTTGACTCCAATGATGGTTTTATCCTTTGGTGGAGCTACCAAATCCCATACATTATTCCTCTTGAATTGATTCAGTTCTTCTTGCATAGCCAACAACCAATTCTCATCTTCAAGAGCTTCTTTAATGTTTTTGGGTTCTACCAGTGAAATAAAAGCTGAGTTGTTCATATATTCGTATGTATTCCTCCTAGTCCTTAAACCATCATTTAAACTACCAATGACTTGCTCCATCGGATGATTCTTTGCTTTTGCCCAAGTTTTCATGATAGGAACATGATATAATTTTTCTTCTTCAACATTGGTTTCTTTTTCTTCAACGTCATTTCCTAAATTTCCTGCATCATCATCAAAACAAACCTTCCTCAGGGGTGAAACCATATCATCGAATTTAACATGAATATTTTCTTCAACTGTTCTAGTTCTGTTATTATAGACTCTAAATGCTTTACTAGTTAGTGAATAACCAAGGAATATACCAATATCAGATTTCGAATCAAATTTTCCTAAATTGTTCTTTCCATTATTATGAATAAACACTTTACAACTAAAAGGATGAAAATATGAAATATTGGATTTCTTACCTTTCCATAACTCGTAGGGTGTTTTGTTTTTGTCCCGTCTAAGATGCACTCTGTTGATAACATAGCATGTTGTATTGATTGCTTCTGCCCAAAAAGCTTTAGGAAGATTATATTCATTCAGCATCGTTCTACTCATCTCCTCAAGAGACCGATTTTTCCTTTCTACTACATCGTTTTGTTGCGGAGTCCTTGGTGTTGAAAAATTATGTTCCATTCCATATTTGTCACAAATTTTTTCAAATGGTTCACAATCAAACTCTCCACCGTGGTCAGTTCTTATTGCAACAATTGTCAAGTTCTTTTCATTTTGCACCAACCTACACCACTTAGTAAACTCGTTAAAAGCATCACTTTTATGAGCAAGAAATCTCACCTAAGTAAATCTGGAAAAATCATCTACTATTACAAGAACATATAATTTTCCACTTAGACTAGCATGCCTAGATGGTCAAATTAAATCCATATGAACAAGTTCTAAAATTCTAGAAGTGCAAATTTCCTTCTTTGGTTTGAATGATTCTCTAATATGTTTACCTTTCAAACATGATTCACACAAATGGTCCTTAACAAATTTTATCTTAGGCAAGCCTCTTATTAAATCATTTTTAGAGAGTTTAGAAATCAAAGGTAATGGAGCATGTACTAATTTTCTATGCCATAAAAATGCATTTTCTTCTAATGTCACTAAACATTTTTCATTAAATGAACTATCATCATGTAGATCAACAACATATGTATTTCCATGCCTCAAACCAATGAATGCAATATTTTCATCTCTCTTAACTACACAATGAGATGATTCAAATGACACTTTAAAGTTCATATCACACAATTGTGAAACACTTAGCAGGTTTTGTTTCAATCCATCAACAAGTAAAACATTGTCAATGGTAGGCAAAGATTCCTTACCCACTTTACCAATGCCAATGACTTTACCTTTATTGTTGTCTCCAAATGTCACATACCCTTGATTCTTTGGTTTGATTTCTGCAAACAAGTTCTTGTCTCCACTCATATGCCTTGAACATCCACTGTCAATGTACCATGTACTTGGTGGATTATCATTCCTTGCTTGTACCTCATCCTCATCATCACTGGTCATGGAGCTTCTTGCCATTAGAGCTAAATTGTTTTCATCATTGCTTTGATAAGCTTCCTCATCATCGCTCCAAGTAGCTACAAGACTAGCTTTCTTTTTACCTTTGTCATATTTATCATTTCTCTGAAAAAAGGAAAAACTTTTGCATTCTCTAGCATGATGTCCTTTCTTTCCACATTTCTAACATTCTTCATTGCTCTTCTTTTCCTCATAACTTTTAGTCCTTCTTTCCATGGTGTACTTCTTTTTATCATCATTTCTTTCACCACGTAATTCTCTCTTTCTATTTTTGAGTAATCCCTTGAATTTTCTCAAGTTTCTAGCATACATTGCTAGCTCTTCATCTTCTTCCTCCTCATCTAATTCTTCATCACTTTCATCCACAGAAGAAGTGTTAGCTTTAAAAGCAATAGATTTTTGTGGCTTACCTCTACCTCCTCTTGATTTGAGGATTATCTCATAATTTATGAGTGATCCCACCAACGCATTGAATTCTAAGCGATTGAGATCTTTAGACTCTATAATTGCTGTGACTTGAGAGTCTCATTCTTTTGGTAGTGACCGAAGGATCTTTTCACTTTCTCGCTATCCGTCATGTGCTTTCTGAGATTCCCTAAACCATTAATAATTTCTGCAAACCGATCAAGCATAGTAGAAATAGACTCACCTTCCTTCATGAAAAACATTTCGTAATCATGAAGTAGCATGTTGATTGTGGTTTCTCGAACTTGGTTGGTTCCTTCGTGAGTGATCCGAAGTCTCTCCCACATCTCTTGAGCACTTGTGTAAGAATTCACTCGATTTCTCTCCTCAACAGTAAGAGCACAGTAAATCAACTTCATGACTTTGGCATTGATGTAAACTTGCTTCCAATCATTGTCGTCATACTCCAGCTCCGTCTTTACCTGACCGTTTTCGTTCAATGGAACATGGGGGCCGAAGATGACGATCTTACAATACTATACTCCATCGCTTATGATATGGTACTTCATAGGATTTTTCCAAGAAGAATGGTTAGAACCTTTAAACAAAGGAGGACGGTTATTAATGTTACCTTCTTCCGCTAGATTGTTATGTGTCATACTGAACGCCATCCCTGGATGAATCTTCTCTGATACCAATTGAAAGCGATCTAGAAGGGGGGTTGAATAGATCGACTAATACTTTTTCACAGAGTTCTACAAAAAAACACGGAATTAATACACAATAAACAATCAAATTAAACAAATGAAAAAGAGTAGGGAAGAAAGCAAACACTGTTTTTTTAGAGATTCGGTGCTAAGACCTACGTCCTCTACCTAAGTTCCCACTTAGGATTTGGCCAACCACTATATTATACACTTTTTAGTTCAGTGCGAACTTTTATAACCACTTGAATTCCGACTCAAGTACACCTTACAATCCGATTTGATTTCCAGCACAAATCTAGCCACACCAGTGATTTTTCCTCTAATCACTCAACTCACAATAATAATGATTGAAATATAGAATTGACAAGGCTCTAAACAACTTGATAGAATTGAATGAGCAATATGCACTTTGAGAACTATAAAATGATGATAAAAAAATCAGTAGGCTTTGCTATGGCTTCTATAATTGATCTCTTGAACGTTCTTCTATTTATTTGCAGGCTTCTGGATCAACATAGACGTTAGAAATACTCTTGTAGCCGTTGAAGATCTCCTATAAACGTTGAGAATGATTTTTTTCCCGTTTTAGTATAATTGACTTCGTCAGAATAGCTGCTAGTCGACTGGAACATGTGATAGTCGACTGGTCGACTTGGGCTAGTCGACTGGAACCAGAATTAGTCGACTGGGACAAGTACCTTTGCTGATTGTAGTCGACTGGAAACATTTGTAGTCGACTGGAACAGACATCCTTACTGATTATAGTCGACTGAAAATATGTGTAGTCGACTGGAACTTACGAAAAATAATCTCCGTTCTCCGAATAGTCGACTGGCATAACTTGTAGTCGACTGGAATGCTTTATAGTCGACTGGAACTCTTTGTAGTCGACTGGAATGAACCCCACTCTTCAGATATGATAATCTTCAGTCGACTGGTAATGGTTGTAGTCGACTGGAATTTCTCCAACGGACAAATTTTCAGATAATCTTCGATCTTTCAATATCTCTATCCATAATCTTCACTAGGATCTTCTTTTGCACATGTCTATCTTCTCTAGATCATGATAGATTATTATTGACTTGATTTCTTGATATTTTATCTCCTTGATATTTGTAGATTTGAACTTTGGACATAGTCTATCACTTGCATCCTTGAATAATTATCCCTTGAAATTGCATTGGACCTTTAATTAAAAACCTGTAATAATTTCTTAATCAATTTCATATATATTTTATAATTATCAAAACATAAAGGGATTTTTATTAGTCAACCACCATTGGTCCAACACAACTCTGGAAACAATTCATTTTCCTGTACTTGTTTTTTTAACAAAAAATGAAAATGATTATAGACAAAAAAATTTATCAATCATTTTAGTCCTTAATTCATGTAAAAAGAAAGAGACATTACAATATCCTCAGTCATGCGAGCATAACCCCTTTAACCACTTGTGCATGGAGTTTGTTTATTTCTTCTTTCTTTCATTTCATCACTTATTTCCTGTAACAATACAATGATTTCATAGCAAAAATTCAATTGAACATAAATAAGAGAACATAAATAAATTTAATATAAGGGCCATTACATGCAATGGTATAGTTACCTTAGATAATTAAATTATTACAAGAAGCACTATTTAATAGATATTTGTATATGAAACATGGAAATTCATACAATACCTAAATACGTTTCCATAATATTTCTCTCATGTCAGAAGGAACTTTTCTCCTATCATGAATTGTATATGGTACAATTTCTCGTGCAAGAGCTCCTAAGAAAGAAGACAACTACACAGATTCTTGCCCAATAGGTTGATCTTTGTCATTAAATTTGACTTCAATCCGATTATCACCATTCAAAACAATGGTCTTCATCTTAGTTGGACCTCTTTTTCTCTTATTCACACTAGAATTCATGAGATTTTATCTTCCCAAAGAACCTATTTTAAAAAAAAAGTTAATATGAAATTCATCAAATAATAAATTAATAATTAACACAATTTAAATGGGCTAATAGATAAGTCAAGTTCAAATCAACAATTCGATATCTAGGACACATGATATCTTTTAATGCCACGAAAAATCAGTCTTATAGTAATTTTTACATAAAAGTTTTTCCTCATCGCGATGTAATTAAGCTATAACAAAATGCACTATCCACTAAAACCAATAAATTTCAATACCATATTAGGTATTGTCAATACTGCCTCTATCATATTTATATAAATTTTATGCACTCATAAATTCATTTTCTATGTTACAAGACTGACTCAAAATAGCTAGGGAAAAAAGGAAATGTATTCTTACTTCTGATAAGATTTTACATTGTTGAAAAAGGAATAATCCAAATGGGGTCATGCTTTAAAAATCCATAAGCTAGATAATAACAGGTTAACTTTTGCTCTAAAAGAGAAAAAACAAAAAGTATTACCTTTTTTCAAAACTTCACAGTATACCTCAAGAATTCTGTTTGCAGAAAAAAGAAGACATTAAAAATAATTATCTTAACGTCTTAAACACTTATGAAGAACACAGAGCAATTATTTCTGGTGCAACATATGTAAACATATATTTAACTAGATTTCTTCATCAAACCTCACCACCCTACTCATCACAACAAACTGCTAACGGTTTCAAAGCTTGAAATTTCCTATCATGTATTACACTTTGAAGAGCTTTCTGCCATATATTTAAATTTGTTCGGCTTTACTATTCCTTTATGAAAGTTACGGAAATGTTAAGAACAGAGCAAAACCGTTTAAGAACGATCGAGAAGAACCGAAAACAAAATAAAAACTAAAATGATAACCTCATAAAATATGCATAATATAGACGCCACACTCTGTAGTTTATTTATACAAAGACAAAACTATATCGCTTAAACACTTAAACACAAGATAAAAAAATAAAACAACAAAGCACACCTTTTTTTACTTTTCTATAAGACTAATACCCTTCTTGACACAAAGCAGCACACCCTTGTTGACTTTTCTATAAGACTAATACTTTAAGAATTTTCCGTAAGAGGTACATATAAGCAGCAATAAGAGCAACATTTTACCTACTAAAAAGATCTGCAGCCTCATTGATTTCACACGGATTACAAAACCAAATTCCATAACCTTCTAGGAACCATTTCTATGTTACAAATATGGAACTTAAAGGTTATATTAAAATTTCCAGAATGTTTGGAGCGTTTTAGATGCAAAGATGAGTCTTTTTGGAATATTTTCTTATCCATATTGATTTAAATCTACCTATTTAACACCAATTATTGTATCATTCAAAGACGAACCAAAGAGGTAATTCATGCAAAATTTAAAAATATTGAGGAAACTAATTTGAAAATAGGGTTAGGAGAGGAATTGAAAAACAATAGCATTAAACAAGCTAAATATGGTTAAGAAATCTTGATACAGCCCGAAAGAATGAGCTAGACAACAACATATGCTTCAGTTCGAAATTTGATAATTAATAAATAGAAATAGCATCAAATGCAAAGAGCCCACATGCATTTACACATGTTTATGCCATAACTAATTATGAAATATATCACTAGTTTGAAATTTGATAATTAATTATGGACAGATTATGGACAGATATACAGAGGAACTTTGTCGTCCAACATATGGACATCACAAAAGCAAGGAAACTAAAATCGGTTTTCACACTTCAACAATGAACCTAATCCATTTATCCATCCATCAAAACATTGCTTGATGTATCCTAGGTTGGCATCAATCATATGTTCACTAATTATCATGAAATAGATAAATTCCAATCAAGGTTCTCTATGCACAATGCATTTGAAATAAAAATATACAAGTGTGCAACAAGTGAATGATTTATATCATATCAGATGACGCTGGGGGAATTTGTTGAACCAACCATATAATCAAAGAGAATTAACTTGTACCATATAAGATTGAAAAATAAAACAAAAACTCAATCAAACCTGACTAAGAAATAATCAAAGAGATGGAGAAAATTGCCTACCTCCGTCCACCAGAATTAGTTGAAATGGGTGAGAGAATTAGGGTTGAAAGAATGAGAGAATTAGGGTAATTCAGTGATGGGAGTTTTCATCAATTTATGTTAATAAGGAAAGATGGATAATGTTTGATATTTTGTTGTGGCGGCACTTTTTCATTTTCCCAATTTAACTATTTTTTTCCTTATTTTATAACAATAACTAATATAAAGTGCTATTTAATCATCCACACCAAAGGTCATTTTTGGGAGTAGCATTTGACGTTGACGGGCTTATTCCTCATGGAAGCATTCCCGTTGGTGGTTCTCCAGAGGCTCTAAGATGATTGTATGATGATTCTGGATCTTTGAAGATACCATTTTTGTTTTTGACAAATGGAGGAGGAATTTGTGAGTCCACAAGGGCCCTAGAGTTGGTTAATCTTCTGGGAGTAAAGATCTTACCATCTCAGGTATTCCTTTAACTTTTTTATACTTACATAAATGGATTTTGTCTCTGGATTTATTTTATGAGCTCTGATGTGATCCTTGGCATAGACGTTCCTTATTGTTGCTGTAGGTTTTGCACGACCATTCACCTTTTAAGAATTTCTTGACGAGATATATTATGGAAAAGGACAAATTAGCCTTCTAAAATCGCTAGTCAGTAACCTTTCATGTAAAATTATTTTTTAAATTTATTCTATGGTTTCAACCTGCCAATCCCTATATTATTCGAGAAGTCATGTAGTGGTTTTAATTTTAAATTGATGAGTTGTAAAATAATGGTTGGAATTGAAATAGCTCTTCACATAGTTTATTTCTAACTTTACTTGATACGATTCAGTAGCAAAATTTTACAATGCCTTAAATAGCCCCTCTACTTTAATATTACAGCAATTAGAAGAATTATTGGATGAAAGGTAGGGAAAAACATAATAAATAGAGATAATGGTGTATTTAATCCTCCAGCTATGGTATAAAGTGTAGGAATAATATATTAAAAATTTGAGTACAAGTAATCAATTAAGAAAAGTGAGATGATTTGAGTACTAAAGATACCACTATCCCCAATAAAAATATGGAGCAGGAGAAGGGAAGGAGTTATGTGAAATCTTGTCAGATTATGTATTGGTGATTGAATTCCACTCTATATTTGCTTTTAGCATAAAAGTTTAGAATTCTACAATCATGTTTTCAAAAGCCGACTTGTCTGTTTTCTTCTAGAATCTTCCTGGTTGTCTTAAACTACTCTTTAAAAATATATCTTTTGCGACAGATATGAGAATCAACTAATTATTGCCACTGGAAAAGGGCAACCTGCTATAGTGATGTCTGAGTATGGTTTCAAGTAAGGATTTGGTGATATTTATGTTGTTTTTCGAGACTACATTGTCCTTGTAATACTCCCCCTCAAGTTCGAGGATACATAATAATTATGCCTAGCTTGTTACAAATATAATTTACCCAAGAATAGTATAGAGTTTTTCTGGAAATATCTCCAAATTGTTCACCTATTTGAGTGCTTATATGTATATAATCTTTTTGGCCTCTTGTTTTCAACTAGGTATGAGTTGGATTTGTCTTCTAATATAAAACCATGTCGCTAAAGAAGACACGTCCCCATAATGTGGTGTTTTATGGAAAGTGGAAACTATAAATAATTTTGAGAATACATGTGCATTGGTAGCATTGCTCTTTATGTTAGGCTAACTATACATCAAATATTTGTCTTCCACAAAATGTGCTTTTCAAATATTTGTCTTCCACAAAATGTGCAAAGCCATGGATTTGATTTTGTACTGATTGAACCATTTGCTTATGTGTATGTTGAATTTCTCTAGCATAAGGGTGTGATTGATCTAAGAAGATGACAATGGATAAGGGTAAGGAAAAGAAAAAAGTACACACCTTTAAGGTTATGAAGTAATAACGAATGTCCTTGACATGGTTTTACATAGTTTTTTGTTTTTTGTTTTTTAATAGAACTACATATGCATACATTTAAGGAGCCTGAAATTTTGTAAAGATGGTTGAAAATAATTCAGGGAACCAAAGAAGATTTTATGTCCTTTTATAGATTGTCGCAACTTAAGTCATCAAGAAGTAGAATTTGTTTATGAGCATCTGATTATACGAGGAATGGATCCTACATATACAAATTGGTTCCATCATGGTGAAAGGCAAAATATAAAGAAACTTCTACTCAAGTGAAGACTTCAGACGTTTACAACTTATTTACAACTGCATATATGGAAGACAAGGATTATGCATCACCTTCAGAAGAACGAAGAGACTTCGTGCAATTGTTGGAAGATTCTGAAACTCCTTTATTTCCAAGTTGTACAAAGTATACCAAAATGTCAGCCCATGTAGCGCTATATAAACACAAAGTTACAAATGGTTGGATTGACAACAGTTTTAATGGCCTTTTGGAGATGTTAGAAGACTAGTTACCAGAGCATAATGTGATTCTCAAATCTGTATATACTGTGAGAAAATGTCTTAAGGAATTTGATTTAGGATATGAGAAGATTCATGCTTGTGTGAATGATTGTTGCTTGTTCAGGAAAGATATACATACAATGGAAAGTTGTCCAAAGTGTGGCTCTTCAAGATGGAAGGTAGATGGTCGAATGAAGAAGATTAGAAAAGGAATTTTAATACCAAGGTTTATAAGGATGTTCAAGTCACCAAAAATGGTTGAAGAATTATAGTGGCATTTTAAACACAAAAGTGAAGATGGCAAGATGCGTCACCCAGTGGATTCCGTAATGTGGAACTTGGTTAATGAAAAATGGCCTGTTTTTTCAGATGATCCTAGAAATCTTAGACTTGGCCTAGCAGCTGATGGCTTCAATCCCTTTTCAAATATGAGCACAGCTTATAGTTGTTGGCCTGTGATGCTTATTACATACAATTTGCTGCTTTGATTATGCATGAAAAAAGAAAATATCATATTGACTTTATTAATCCCAAGACCTAAGCAACCCGATAACGACTTTGATGTTTACTTACAGCCTTTGGTAGAAGATCTACAAGAATTATGGAATAATGATGTAAATGTTTATGAATCATATAGTAAATCTTACTTCAATTTGAAGGCTATTTTGCTCTAGACAATAAATGATTTTCCAGCCTACGGAAATCTCTCTGGATGTACAATAAAGGGAAAAGTAGCATGTCCTTTGTGTGGTGAAAAAGCGCATGCTCAATGGTTAAAACATAGTAAAAAATTCTCCAATATGGGTCATAGGAGATTTTTGTCACCATCTCATACTTATAGGAAAAAAAAAGTTTGGTTTGATGGAAAGGAAGAAAAGGGAAGAAGCCCTATGATCATGAATGGTACAAAAATTTTATCTACTCTTAAAGATTTTAAAAATGATTGGGGAAAGAGTGGTAAGAAGAAAAGGAAGCGAGATTCTGAAGTGACTTCATTATGAAGAAAAATATCTATCTTTTTTTAATTACTATATTGGAAGGTACATTTTATTAGTATAACATTTTTGTTTTAAATTTAAGTAGTTTTAATTTTATTTATGCCTTTTTGTCTTAGTAATTACCTTTTGGACAAAAAATTTCAAAAGTTACCATTACGCCATAATTTGGATGTAATGCACATTGAAAAATTTTTTTGTGAGAGTATCATTGGCACTTTATTAGACATTAATGGGAAGACAAAAGATGGACTCAATACTCGCAAGGATTTAGAAGAAATGGGGATTCGTCAAGAATTGCATCCAGAAGACCGTGGGAGTAGGATATACCTTCCACCAGCTCCACATACATTATCAAAGATGGAGAAAGAAAAATTTTGTAAGAGATTATTTAACTTGAAGTTACCTGATGTATATAGCTCAAACATTGGAAATTGTGTTTCAATTGAAAAATGCAAGATAACGAGTCTAAAATTGCTTGACTATCATGTTTTAATACAAAAATTGTTACCAGTAGTGTTGAGAGGGTTGTTACCTAAGGGACTAAGAATGGCGATTCTCTGATTATGTGCATTTTTAAATATAGTATGCCAACGAGTTATTGAAAGGGAAGTAGTGGTTGCCCTTGAAGATGAGGTTATTGAAACTATATGTATGTTTGAGAGATTCTTTCCACCATCTTTCTTTGATATCATGATACACCTATCAGTGTACATAGGAAGAGAAGCATGGCTTGGTGGACCAGTTCAATATCGATGGATGTACCCTTTTGAAAGGTTAATAATGTTTATATCTATTTTTATTACATTGTCAATTTTTTAAGATATTGTTTTAATGTGTTATATTTCTATTTAGGTACATGAAAATTCTCAAAGGATATGTAAAAAATCATGCACGCCCCGAAGGTTTTATGGCAGAATGCTATCTTGTTGATGAATGCATTGCTTTTTGTAGTGGGTATATGAAACAAGATGTTGGAGAAAATTACCAAGATGGTCATAATCAAGATTTTTTTTCAGATGTGATTCTTGAAGGTCATCCAATATCAGGAGGAAAGTCAATATTTTTTAGGAATGATGTATTAGAAAGTGAAAATCATTATGTGTTATTTAACACAACAGTGGCAGAACTATTTATAGATTAAGTAGTTATATTCAATTTTCTAATTTAAGTATATCTTTACATTGCAGATAATTTTTTCATTGATTGCTATTAGGATGAATTTGGAGGAGTTAAAAGAATCAAACAAAAATCTTGAGAGGAATCACAACTTACTTCAAAAGACACATGCAAAGAGTTTTTTAACATGATTGAAAGGAAAGGTATTGCATTAAAAATGTTTTCATATATTTTGTAAGTTGTCTTTTAAATAATATTACCTCCTTTTTGGAATCATAAATATAGGTTTCATTCCAGACTTCTATATGTGATAATGGGGAGACACTAAAATGGAATGCAAATGATCCAAGTAATTATGCCATGAGCTATAGTAGTTATGTTATAAATGGACAACGGTTTTACACAAAGGATGTTGAAAAATCAACACAAAATAGTGGTGTTTCAATTGAGGCATCAACAATATGTAGATCAAGTGCAAAAGATGCTTCATAAGTTGTTGATGTTGTTACATATTATGGGGTGATAAAAGAGATTATTTTATTAGATTACCATAAATTTCAGCTTCCAATATTCAAGTGTGATTGGGCAAATGTAGGACATGAAGATAAAGTTGAAGAAGGTTTTACACTTGTTAATTTGCACCAAAGCCAGAATTAGTATGTGAGAGACCTTTTATCCTAGCATCGCAAGCAAAACAAGTGTTTTATTCTAGAGAAACCGATTCATCTAATTGGTATGTTGTGTTGAAGGCCCCCGAGGGGTTACTATGAGTTGAAAATGTATAATGAGGATGAGAATTTTAGGTATGGGTTAGAATATGTTACTGCACGAGATATGAATTTCCGTGATGATAATGAGGAAGTTAATTATATAAGAGAGGATTGTGAAGGCTAAAATGGATTGCAAATGGTCCAAGGAATTATGCCATTAGCTATAGTAGTTATATTATAAATGGACAACGATTTCACACAAAGGATGTTGAAAAATCAACACAAAATGGTAGTGTTTCAATTGAGGCATCAACAATATGTAGATCAAGTGTAAAAGATGCTTCATAAGTTGTTGATGTTGTTACAAATTATGGGGTGATAAAAGAGATTATTTTATTAGGTTACCATAAATTTCAGTTTCCAATATTCAAGTGTGATTGGGCAAATGTAGGACATGGAGTTAAAGTTGAAAAAGGTTTTACACTTGTTAATTTGCACCAAAGTCAAAATTAGTATGTGAGAGAGACTTTTATCCTAGCATCGCAAGCAAAACAAGTGTTTTATTATAGAGAAACCGATTCATCTAATTGGTATGTTGTGTTGAAGGCCCCCGAGGGTTACTATGAGTTGAAAATGTATAATGAGGATGAGGATTTTAGGTATGGGTCATAATATGTTACTGCACGAGATATGAATGTCCATGATGATAGTGAGGAAGTTAATTATGTAAGAAATGATTGTGAAGGTATATTAGTGTGACAACTTTGTCGTGATTTCTCTAAACTAACTTTAAATTACATTTTTTCTCAAATTTTGGTGCATATTTCATTGATTTAAGTTAATTATGTTGGACCAATGGTGGTTGACAAATTAAATCTCACTTATGTTTTGATAATAATAAAATGTATAGAATTGGTTAAGAAATTGTTTCAGGTATTTTGTGATTGATATTCAATAAAAGAATTGTGCAAATCAAGATAGTATTAATCTTTGATGGGAAAGAGATTAATCATTGTGGAATCAAGATGAAAATTACCTTAAATGTGCAAGAGATATTCAAGGATGAAGATTATGGATAAGGAACTTCAAAGATTTGTATCCCAACAATTAAAGATCAAGATTTCATGCAATATAATCGTTGAAGCCAACATAAGTCGACTAGCACATCATAAGTCGACTTATATATCAAGTGAGAACAACATAAGTCAACTAGAACATCATAAGTCGATTAATATATGAAGATCTGTCAACACAAGTCGACTAATAGTCCATAAGTCGACTTATCGAAGGACACAAGTCGACTTACACAGCACAAGTCGACTTATAGAAGAGCGGAGATGAAATTTTACGAAAAACGTTGTGACAAGTCGACTTACACACTACGACAAGTCGACTTATGAGTACAGCGAACAGACTCTGATGAAGTCAATTAGACACAAATGGAAAGGAGGATATTAAGGAATGGTCATATCAATTATACAACGGCTAGAATATGTTCCAACAGCTATTTTCCTCTAAATATAAGAATGGATGATCAAAGGAGAGTGAGTCGTAGTTCTACAAGTGAAAATACTCTTCTATTGCTCCAAAATTGCTCATTATTGGTCTTATCTTGTTACACAATTGTATTGAGCACTTGTTCTTTCATCTATATCTCATTTCTCTTACATTTGAGTGACGAGTGAAAAGGTCACTTGTGAGGTAGGATTTGTGCGGGAAGACAAATCATTTGTAAAGGTAACTTGAGCTGAAAATCAAGTGGTGTTGGTAGGATTTGTGTCAGAAAACAAATCAGTTGTAAAGGTAGCTTGAGCCGGAAATCAAGTGGTGTTGTAAGAGTTCACGCTAAAATAAAAAGTGTGCAGTAAAATGGTTTGTCAAATTCTAAGTGGGAGCTTAGGTAGAGGACGTAGGTCTTAGCACCGAACCTCTATAAAAACAGTGTTTGCTCTTCTTCCCTACTCTTTACAATTTAATTTGATTAAATTGTTTTGTGTGTATTAATTCCGTGATTTTATTGTAGAATTTTTGAAAAAGCTTAAAGATCTATTCAACCCCCCTTCTAGATCGTTTACAATTGGTATCAGAACATAAGTATCCAGGGATGACACACAACAATCTAGCGGAAGAAGGTAACACTAATAATCGTCCTCCTTTGTTTAATGGTTCTAACTATTCTTCTTGGAAAAATCCTATGAAGTATCACATTATAAGCGAGGGAGTAGAATATTGGAAGATCATCATCTTCGGTCTACAAGCACCGTTAAAAGAAAATTGTGAGTTAAAAACAGAGATGGAGTACGACGACAATGATTGGAAGCAAGCTTACATCAACGCGAAAGCCATGAAGCTAATCTATTGTGCTCTCACGGTTGAGAAAAGAAATCGAGTTAATTCTTGTACCATCGCTAAAGAAATGTGGAAAAGACTTCGCATCACCCATGAAGGAACCAACCAAGTCCGGGAAACAAAGATCAGCATACTTCTCCATAACTATGAAATATTTGTCATGAAGGAAGGTGAGTCTATTTTCACTATGCTTAATCATTTTGCAGAAATCATAAATGGATTAGGCAACCTTGGAAAGCATATGACGGATAGCGAGAAGGTGAAGAAAATTCTTCGCTCACTACCGAAGGAATGGGACTCACAAGTCACCGCCATTATGGAATCTAAAGATCTCAATCGCTTGGAATTCAATGCATTGGTGGGATCACTCATAAATTATGAGATTATCCTCAAATCAAAAGGAGGAAGAGGTAAGTCACGAAAATCAATTGCTTTTAAAGCTAACACTTCTTCTGTGGATGAAAGTGATAAAAAATTAGATGAGGAGGAAGAAGATGAAGAGCTAGCAATGTATGCTAGAAACTTGAGAAAATTCAAGGGACTACTCAAAAATAGGAAGAGAGAATTACGTGGTGGAAGAAATGACAAGTATGACAAAGGGAAAAAGAAAGCTAGCCTAGTAGCCACTTGGAGTGATGATGAAGAAACACACCTGAGTAATGATGAAAACAACTTAGCGCTTATGGCAAATAACTCCTTAACAAGTGATGATGAAGATGAGGTAACTTTCATTTATCAAGATCTTAGAGATTCTTTTGATGCTTTACAAGCTGATTTTGAAAAAGCTATTGAGATTAACAAAAAATTGAGAAAGAAAATAAGAGAATTGGTTGCTAAAAATAATGTCTTACATGAGACTATTGATGATTTAGATAGTCCAAAGGAAGATCACTCTACATGCCTTGCTGAAAAAGAAAATCTTACTTGTGAGCTTGATAGACTTAGAAAGGAATTTTCTTATGTGGTAGAAAAATTTGCTGGTGGGAATGAAAATTTTGAAAAGATGTTATCTTTACAAAGATATTCAATTTCTAAACATGGTTTAGGATACGATCCTTTTGATAGAGATTGTTCTTTAATTTCTAAATTTACTAAAAATGGAAAAGTTGCAAAATGTGGTAAATGCTTGAAAGATGGTCATATAGAAATTGCTTGTAAAAGTATTAGAAGATGTATTAATGTGAAGAAAATCTGGGTGGTAAAAGGTACAACACCTCCTAATGTGGTCTATATGACTAACCAAAATGGACCCAAGATGGCTTGGGTATCAATGAGAAGAAAGGATGTTTCAGTTGTAGGTACAAGCAAGGAATGAAAATCAACCAAGCACATGGTACATTGATAATGGATGTTCAAGGCATATGAGTGGAGACAAGACTCTATTTGCAGAAATTAAACCAAAAATTCAAGGATATGTCACATTTGGAGACAACAATAAAGGTAAAGTCATTGGTGTTGGTAAAGTGGGTAAGGAACCTCTACCTACCATTGACAATGTTTTGCTTGTTGATGGCTTGAAACATAATTTGCTAAGTGTTTCTCAATTATGCTTGTTTTCTTTTTATGCTCTTTCTAATTTGCATGGTTAAGAAAGATAATCATATTGCTTTCATTAGTTTGAAACATGAAAATACATATATTGTTGATTGGCTTGTTGACTATTGCATCAATAGATAAGGTATTTAAACGCTTCAGTCGAGTATTACAGCCATAGTCGACTAATACACATTCTCTTCTACCTTTGAAATTTCTTCATGATGACGTTTCTCCACCATGATGATTTTTGTATCTAACCAAGACCAACATTTCATATTATTTGTATTCGTTTGCTATTTGAGACTATTTGTGTTTGATGACTTACTTCTCTATTTAATGTGATTGCGATATTTTATCTATTGTTGGTTTGTATTAGTTGTTTTGATTATGACAAAAAGGGGGAGAAAAATGAGAAATTGGATATTCTTTAGTTACTTGATTAAGGGGGAGTATGTGATAATTGTTTTTAATTTAAGTCTATCATGATTTCAAATTACTTTTATGAATTTGATCTTACAAGGTTATTAAATTCAATGATTTATATGATTGAGAGGGAGACTTCTAACCAAAATGACAAGGTATAAAAACCTTGATCAATGTTTCTTTGTTTTCATTTCTTAAACAATTTTTAAGTGTTTTGTCATTATCAAAAATGGGGAGATTGTTGGACCAATAGTGGTTGACAAATTAAATCCCACTTATGTTTTGATAATAATAAAATGTATAGAATTGGTTAAGAAATTGTTTAAGGTATTTTGAGATTGACATTCAATAAAAGAATTGTGCAAATCAAGATAGCATTAATCTTTGATGGGAAAGAGATTAATCATTGTGGAATCAAGATGGAAATTACCTTAAATGTGTAAGAGATATTCAAGGATGAAGATTATGGATAAGGAACTTCAAAGATTTGTATCCCAACAATTAAAGATCAAGATTTCATGCAATATAATCGTTGACGCCAACATAAGTTGACTAGCACATCATAAGTCGACTTATATATCAAGTGAGAACAACATAAGTCGACTAAAACATCATAAGTCGACTAATATATGAAAATCTGTCAACACAAGTCGACTAATAGTCCATAAGTCGACTTATCGAAGGACACAAGTCGACTTACACAGCACAAGTCGACTTATAGAAGAACGGAGATGAAATTTTACGAAAAGCGTTGTGACAAGTCGACTTATGAGTACAGCGAACAGACTCTGATGAAGTCAATTAGACACAAATGGAAAGGAGGATATTAAGGAACGATCATATCAATTATGCAACGGCTAGAATATGTTCCAACAGTTATTTTCCTCTAAATATAAGAATGGATGATCAAAGGAGAGTGAGTCGTAGTTTTACAAGTGAAAATACTCTTCTATTGTTCCAAAATTGCTCATTATTGTTCTTATCTTGTTACACAATTGTATTGAGCACTTGTTCTTTCATCTATATCTCATTTCTCTTACATTTGAGTGACGAGTGAAAAGGTCACTTGTGAGGTAGGATTTGTGCGGGAAGACAAATCATTTGTAAAGGTAACTTGAGCTGAAAATCAAGTGGTGTTGGTAGGATTTGTGCCGGAAAACAAATCAGTTGTAAAGGTAGTTTGAGCCGAAAATCAAGTGGTGTTGTAAGAGTTCACACTAAACTAAAAAGTGTACAGTGTATAAATTATTTGCTTTGTTTTACATTACTAACGTAACGTAACTTATATAAAGTGTTATTAATTTACATAACTAAAATAACTTATATAAATTTTTATTATTTTATTAATAAAGTAACTCTTACATAATGTTATTATAATACACTATTATGATAACTTTTCTAGAGTATTATTATTTTACATTTATTAAAGTAACTCATATAAAGTGTTATTGATTTACATTACTAACATAACTTATATAAAGTATTATTAATTTACATAACTAAGATAACTCATATAAATTGTTATTATTTTATTAATAAAATAACTCTTACATAATGTTATTATAATACACTATTATGATAACGTTTCTAAAGTTTTATTATTTTACATTTACTAAAGTAACTCATATAAAGTGTTATTGATTTACTTTACTAACGTAACTTATATAAAGTGTTATTAATTTACATAACTAAGATAACTCATGTAAATTGTTATTATTTTATTAATAAAGTAACCCATACATAATGTTATTATAATACACTATTATGGTAACTTTTCTAAAGTGTTATTATTTTACATTTACTATGGTAACTTATATGAAATATTATTATTTTACATTACTAAAGTAACCAAAATCAATTGTTATTATTTTATGATATTAAGATAGGTCATATAAAGTGTGATAAATTTATTATTAAAGTAACTCATATAAAATAATAATACTAACGTAACTTATATAAATTGTTATTAATTTACATAACTAAGATAACTCATACATAATGTTATTATAATACACTATTACAATACCTTTTCTAAATTATTATTATTTTACATGTACTAAAATAACTCATATAAAGTGTTATTGATTTACGTTACTAACGTAACTTATATAAAGTGTTATTAATTTACATAACTAAGATAACTCATGTAAATTGTTATTATTTTATTAATAAAGTAACTCATACATAATGTTATTATAATACACTATTATGATAACTTTTCTAAAGTGTTATTATTTTACATTTACTAGGGTAACTTATATGAAATGTTATTATTTTACATTACTAAAGTAACCAAAATCAATTGTTATTATTTTATGATATTAAGATAGGTCATATAAAGTGTGATAAATTTATTATTAAAGTAACTCATATAAAATGTCATTATTTTACATAATTTTCGTAACATCTTAAAATAGTAACCTTTTATAATGTTTAGTAACACTTTAAAAATTGTTATCAATTATAAATTATATATTATAAAATCATAAAGTGTTACTTATCAAATTAAAAATCATAACATTTTAAGATATAATGTTACCGTAAATAGATATTTTATAACATATTGTCAAAAGTGTTACTGTTTAATATTATTGTATGTCATTTTTGTTGTAGTGGTAAGAATCTTAAACTCCTAAGTCAATCCGAGAGAACTAAACTCCAATACAAATGAATTAATTTCAAAAGTGTTGAATTAAATCTAATCATAAGATATTTATACTGGTAGGTTCCTAATAAAATGCATAACTAACTCCTAAAGATTCAAAATAGACAAAGTAATGAATAAAACAGTGAAATAAATTAACAGCTAACAAAGTGTAACCAATGATGTAAAAACTGGACCGGACCGGCCGGTCGGACCGGAAATCGTTTGAACCGGCCATGTGTCCGGTTCAGTTATTGTTATTAACCCTTAGATATAAAAACCGGCCAGTTATCAGAGAACCGACCGGTTTATCCAAGAACCAACTATTTTATAACCGGTTGAAAACTTAAAATATCAAAACCTAAACATTTCTCGATCGTCTTCTCCTTCACCCTTCACAGAATGCCTCCATTGCGCCTCTCTCTCTTCTCAGACGCCGGGTACTTGCCGGAGGAGCTCAGATGCTTTCAGATCTGGCCTTGTTTCAGATCTGGCCTTATCTTTGAGAAGATCCAATCAGCATTTTGTTTTCATTGATAAGAAACGAAGGGTTTGGGGTGGTGGTAGTTTTCATTGACCGGGTGATCATATAAGCAAGGACTTCACGATCCTCAAAGGGGAGAACTGAAGCAAGAGCGAGAATGGTAGCTGGGAGTAGCTTCAAGATGTAGAAGAAGTCTCTTTCTCCATTGACAACAATGGAAGAAGTTGCGGTCAAGAAGGAGAGGAAAAACTTTGCCTTTGTTCTTTATCTTCATGGTTACGTGTACACAGAAGAAGAGAACGAGGAAAAAATAAAAAGCTTAGAGCTTTTGGTTTGTGTGGTAATGAATCAGATTTCCAAGGCCTTTTAATGTACATTACGATTTTCTAGATATATTTGTCAGACAGAGAATCATTACTTTCAGTTCTCAATATGCCTGGGAACTAAACACAAGTCATGTGATTCCTTGTCCTCATTGTAGTGTTGATATCTTCAATGGATCTTTTGGCTAATACCTGTTTTATTTGTAGCTTAATCTAATCGAATGCCACTTTGCCCTTAATGATAAATCTCAAACTGAATGGCTCAAAGTGTTTCTGGCTTGGCATTCTTTTACCATGCTTTTTGAACACGAGCTACATTCCTTCGCTCTATGGTCTTGTTTAAAATTAGAATTGGCATCTAGAGATTCTTGTGGCTTGTGAAATCAATCTCATAACATCATTGAAGTAATCAAAATTTGATAACAACACACGCATCAATGGAATGAAATTCTAAATCAGTAAACAAAAAGATTCTTTCATGCTCAATTTCATGTTGCTCAAAAGACATATTTTATGTTTGTTCATTATATAATAATAAATATTAGTGTATTTTTTATTTCAATAAAATATTTTATTTTTATTTATTCTTATAAAATTTTCATCTTATTTATTATATTCCGGTTTGATAACGGTTACTACCGGTTCAACCTCTAAACCTCAAATATTTCCTTCGACCGGTTCGATGTCCGGTCTAATTTTTAAAATATTGAATGTAACAGTAATGTGATCCAGTAGCTAAAATAAAGGAAACGTGTTGATTCTGTTATTTGTTGACTGATTCTGTCCCACGTGCTGCTTTCTTAAATTTCCTTCCAAAATAAGTCCTAAAAGGTAGAGGTGGACCGTGGACGTGTCGTATCATTCAACTTAAAATCTAATATTTGATAACTGTTAGTTTATTTAGGTATTCCATCATCAAACGACAGTTAGGTGCTGGATCTTGGATCCGAAGAATCTAATTCCCAGCTTGATTAAACTATTAGTTCCAATGTTTCATTGGACAAAATAAAAGTCAAAGTAGTAAATGGGCTCAACGTCATCCTGAAGCAATTGCTACCGTGAGTTGTTAGAATCTAATGAAAGCATTGTTATAAAAGGTGATCAATATTTTAATGGCTTGTGAAGAAGTTCTATTCATGGTAGTTTGCCTCCAGAATTTGCATGCCTTCTTACTTTCTTTTTTTTTTAGTACAAAGGAACTAAAACACAAATTAATCTAAGTCAGCGCAAAACTCTGCTGTATTCGATGCCTTACCGGTCTCGTCGAAGGAGGTCCTGGACTATCAACGGAGGCTCTCGAAGTAGATGAAGGCCTGGGGTCTGCCAGCCTACCACAGCAGCCAACTGATCTGCGCACTGGTTACCCTCCCAATGAATATGGTGTATGCGAACCTCTCAATCACGCTGGAGCAACCCTTGGATACCTGCCAACAGAATATGATAATTATCAGTGTCTAAGATGGGGGATGAAAGCAAATTAATGACTTCGAGGGCATCCAGTTCAAGGATGACCCGACGGTAACCAAAAATTCAGGCAAGGGTGAGTCCTGAGTGGACGCTCCATAATTTAGCCAGAATGGAAGACCCGCAACCAATATGTTGGAGAAATTCACCGCACCACTGGCCCTGGTGATCTCGGAGGAGATCCCAGCTGTAGCGAGATCCTGGCTCGGTGTAAAAGATCCGTCTGTATTGAGTGTGATCCAGGATGCTGGAGGAACAGCAGCTCCCCAACGGGAGGCCCCAATGGGGAACCACGCTACTTTCTACCGCTCTCGCTCGCTCAATCCACTCAACATAAGCAATAACACCATTGGTGTGCTTATTAATTGTTATGAATAACTTGAAGAAATGGATTCCAAAGTTGAAGGACCAACTGATTGGCTGTAAGAATGTCCTGAAGCATGCTTTCAAATACTTTTTACATGTGAGTTCTACCATAGGTTAATGAGTGTCACCAGATAACAAGTTATAGATCTAAAAGAAACGGCTGTTCCCTGTATAACTGTAAGCGAAGTGTATCTCCTGATTCATTTTAGTTCCACTTATTTCTTACACTTGCCTTCTAATATATTTTCGTCTAACCTCAAGAAATTAAGAAGTTTGGTGACCCATAAACTAATATTTTGTTTGAATTATTTGAATCAATCGAATTTAGATTTAATTAATTTAAACTTGAGTTTTTAATTTTAAAAAATAAAAATTGATACCAACATGTTGATCCAAGTAGACCATTTCCCAGCACTAAAGGAACAGTACTTGCCAAGGATAGACTTCTGACCTTATCAAATTAAGGACCATCAACTGGATTAAAAAAGATTAAACAAAAGTAACCATAACGAATGATGATAACAACTGATAATATGGATCAAATAAGTAGAGACTCGATGGTTTGAGCTCCGGAGGAGGCTCGCATGAAGAAAATAAAGAGCAAAATAGAGCCGAGAACGACTTGCCTGCCGGTGAGTTTCCTGATCAGCGGCAACCCATTCTTGGCTCAATCTCCACTCTTTATATTTTCATGCAAGCCACATGCAAAGCATTACTATTTCTCATGCTCACTTGTGGTGGTAACCTTGAATTGAGTCTTCATGAAAATTGTTTACCTGTATATATATTACACATACAGGACAGGCAGAGATAAGACCAGGCGAATACAAGAATAGGGTATCAGTGCACCTAGCTATCTAGCTAACTCCATATCACATTTGTTCTCTACTCTTTTCGTACGATTGCACCGATTTATCTGATACATACTCGAACAATAATCTCTACTTTTGATATGAACTCAAGAGTCTGATGTTGCTGTCATTAATTTGTCAACTGGGAACTTATTCTTCAAACATCAAGATAGAAGACAAGTGGCATGCAGTATAAGGTCTTATCTCCAACTGCAAGCACTTTTTCTCAGATTTTATTGGAGGCATTCACCGAGTCAAAATCACCGGTCAGCCAATGAAGAGCACAAAACCAGCCATTGACTGACACCTACACGATATATGAAGAATGAATTCCCAGTTGACTTATCCAACTTCTAATGAGTTCACTTTCTAAGCAAAGTTGGTGGAATTATAGGGAACATATTCTGGTTCTTGGGGATGTATGATGCAAAATTTCTATTATAAATAGACGTCTCTAAGGGAAAACCACTTATATCTGTTCAAGATGGGTCGCATGAAGAGATCCAAGAGTGGAGTTAGAGCCAAGAATGACTTGCCGATCATCTTCTACGTTCGCTCCTCTTCGATCGAACTCGGCGAGTTGTTCTCGGCTCTCCTTGGCTCTTTGTTTTTTCATGTCAGCATCTTCCACTTTCAACCGATTCAAAAGGTTAATCCCTCAGGCCTTCTGCTTCGTTTGGGTTATAATAATGTTATATGTCAAAAGATTATTTGTAGAGGCCACTTGTTTTTTCTCATAAATTTCGTAAAATAAATGGTTGAAATTTTATGAGACAGAAGAAGACAGAATAATATTGAACAGAAGATTTTGTACATGAGCTCATCTTAATCAACATATACTTTAAGAAGTCAAAAAGTTAAAATCCTCCTAGAAAAAGCAAAAGAATTATTGTTTGCCTATTAATTTAAAATAAAATCTGGTTAAGATTATATACCTAAAATTCACAATTTAATTAAAAAATTATATAAATATATTATATTATTTTCATTTTTAAAAAATTATTATTAGTATTATGCCAAATGTTGGACAGTAGGTTACTTTCAAAATTTTGAAAAGACAGAAACAAACTGTTACTTCTTGCTCTGATTCTCCCTCTCCAGACGTCTTCACCTAGTTGACAATGGCGCTCTCAACTAAGCCACTGATCATCTTCTGCGTTCTATCAGCTCTCTGTTTCGCCGAAACTACCTCCAAGCCACAGCCTCATGGCGAAGACGGCCTAGACATGTCTCTGGGAAGTATTCTCAGTCAACTCAAGTCTGAGATTGCTTTGTTAGGTTCTGTCTCTTTAGCTCTTCATGTCTCTTTCTTGCTGCTTAATGTGTCTTTTGGGTGCTTTTCCAAAGTGGGTTACTTGGCATTTGTCGGATTGTTTAGAGTTGTTATGTCAACTACGTGGGTTGATCAGGGATATGCTCTGTTTCGTTGTTGAGTAGTGCGTACGTAGATATATTCTTGCGTGTGTGTGTTTGTGTGCCTATTTTGTTTACTTATATGATAGTTTCGTATTAACTCAAAGGACCAATCATCTTGTTCTTGGCATTGATGTCAATTAATCTTAGTGATATATTGAAGTTCATTTCTAAAAGTTCTTTTGGGGAAATTTCGACTATACATGAGTGATGGTTATACATACGAGTTTTTTGAAGTATAGAACAGTTGTTGTTATTATTAATAGCACCTAATTGGACTGAGGAAGAGATAATTCCTTCATTTGTTGTACTAATGTTTTTAAATTGACAAGAAGATTAGAAAGTATTGTACATGCGCCGTATTTTGCTAGAGAAGTTTAAAGTCTCCAACATAAAAACCCCTATTCAAATCAGAGTTTTGGACCTATCCCAAATATAGGTTGCCTATACTTCCAACACCAATAAGAGTGCTTACTTATACTACAGGCATTTTTCTAATTGCAATAGATTTTGAATCTGGGTTTCAATGGGAATTCTTACTGAATGAGCATCCTTCTAATAAAGTGATCGACTACATAAGTTGAATAAGATTCTACAATGATCTTTTGGATTTTCTCTGAGCACTGTGCTTGTTTGGGAGTGCTTCCCCAACTCTCCCCCGGCCACATTTTCTCAGGGATTTAGATTTTTTTCCATTATTTATAACATCTGAGTCCATCTTTTGGTCCATTTTATTATGTTTCTGAAGAGTCACGTATCGATGAGAGGACACGTGAACTTAGAAGCAAGGATGAGAAGATTAGACTGATGGAGAAAATTATTAAAGAGAAATCAGAAGTTATATTACTACTGCACAGTGAGTTAGAATCTTTCCAGGTAAGGTTTCAGGTTTTTTCCGCAAAAGTTCTATTTCTCCAGATAGAAATGTAGCAGTCTTGCATAAAAAGATAGAGGGAGGTCAACAAGAGACTCTAGTTGTTTCTATTGTCAACTCTTTTCTTTCTTCATAATGTTTTAAACTTCATTGTGGGAGTGAATGGAACTGATTTCATTGACATACAGTTTATTATTGTCTCTCACTATATGTTCCATTATAGCTTGAAGGGCCTAATGACGCCAAGGAACAGACACTTTGGTCTTATGTTCGAGTTGCTGAACTTGAAGAGCAGGTTAGTCACTTGTGAATTGTCATGTAATGTTGCTTGTTTGCATCAATCAGTTAAGCTCTCAATCTTGGAGACAGGTTGACAAACTTAGGAAAGAAGTGGAATTTCAGAATGAGAAAAAGAATGCACTTGAAGCCCGAGCACATATAGCTGAAAGAAAGATACAGGAGCTCAACTTTAGAGTAGAAGATGTAAATTTCACTTAATACTTTCATTGTTTGGTGGGGTCCTACATTTTCTTTTCAGCTTGTAGAATGAAATGATGTTATTCCTCTTACTGTCTCATGATGTTCAGCTTCAAGAGATTAACAAAGAACAAAAAGCTCGAATTGATGAAACAGAACATGCATTGCAAGTGGCCCAGGTTTGTTAGCAATTATAAGCTGCAGTTCTCTTATTCAATAGCTGCTATTACTGATCCCATGATGTTTACAGGAGGAACTGATGAAGGCAAATTTGCAGTTACATACAATGACTAGAAAATCAAACAAGGTACACTATTTTTCTTAATGTCTTGGGGTTGCTTTTATAAATATTTTGAGCCTTTCAATTGCCCTATCCCCAAATGCCCTCCAATCCCCACCCTCCAAATTATAAACTATGCATTTTGCTTGCATTTCTACCGCCTACCTTGGGGTTGCTGGAATGGTTCTTTATTGCCTTATATCGTGTCTATGATAAATGAGCAAATGCTAGAAAAAAAATGAAATCTTATTGTTCTTTAAGGAGTTGAAAGTATCAGTTTCCTCCCTATAATCAGGTTCAAGGGGAATGGCTTCCCAGTTGGCTGGCAGTTCACTTTGAATATCTAAAGGTAAATCATGTAGTTTGTAATGTATTGGGTGATCGTTTTATACCTTCACTAATTTATTTTCTTACTGTTGCAAACAGCATCACCTATTGACTCTATGGGATGAATGTTTGAGACCAGCTTTAGACATGACCCTTAGACAGGTTTCTGATCTTGAAAGTTCAACTTAAAATCTAATATTTGATAACTGTTAGTTTATTTAGGTATTCCATCATCAAATGACAGTTAGGTGCTGGATCTTGGATCCGAAGAATCTAATTCCCTGATTGATTAAACTATTGGTTCCAATGTTTCATTGGACAAAATAAAAGTCAAAGTAGTAAATGAGCTCAACGTCATCTTGAAACAATTGCTACTGTGACTTGTTACAATCTAATGAAAGCATTGTTATGAAAGGTGATATTTTAATGGCTTGTGAAGAAGTTCTATTCATGGTAGTATGCCCTCAGAATTTGCATGCCTTCTTACTTATTGATGTGCTTATTATGAATAACTTGAAGAAATGGATTGCAAAGTTGAAGGACCAACTGGTAGGCTGTAAGAATGATCCTGAAGTATGCTTTCAAACACTTTTTACATGTGAGTTCTACCATAGATTAATGAGTTTCACCAGACAAGTTATAGATCTAAAAGAAACGGCTGTTCTCTATATAACTGTAAGTGAAGCTTATCTCCTGATTCATTTGAGTTCCACTTATTTCTTACACTTTCCTTCTAATATATTGTCATCTAACCTCAGGAAATTAAGAAGTTTGGTGACCCATACAACAATCAAGTATTAAACACAATAAAATCACATTCTGATAAAGTTAGTGCTGTATTGAAGCCGTATGTGAAAATCATAGTTCGCACATGCAGAGATTTTATCACAGCTGCGTCTGCACTCCAACATAAGGTAACACTGCAGTGAACTACACCATGTACGTAATAACAAAGTGGACAAAAAGAAGTTCAAAAAGCTTCAGGACTATTTTTCGCTAATAGTTATCAGTAAGCAAAGCATTTAACCATAATCGGCTTAATCAAACACATTAGTCCAACAAGGTTGTGTGAGCAAGTATTGACCATAATTAGCTTCAATAACAACATTAGTACTCAATTGTGGACAGTTTTCTGAATTCTTCTTGAGAATACAGTAGATCTCTGAAGCGAATTGTTGGAATTTACATTTAACTCTTCATTATCTTAGGTACAACTTATGCTTAAACGCAATGAGCTAACAAGGCCATTAGCAAATGTGGAGCTTGCTTGGTCTGCAGTACGTATTCGTTAATTCATATTGCTTTTGAATTTGACCTCATATTTGTATTTTCATGTTGGATTTTACCAAGAAGATGCCGCTTAATGAGTTGCTTATCATGACATTTTTTGATTCAGGCCTCTGCTATATTGGCCCTATCAGTTATCTTCCTGTTTACTCTGTATTACTGTGTGTCCAGGTTAGTCATAATTAGTAGCCATCTATATATAAACGCATTGAATCTTATCATGATTGCACTTTTCTAGATAAAATTTCATGTCTCATTTGCAGTAAAAGGACTACAAGCCGAAGTCATAAGTCTCATGGCAATCACTTGCACCGTAGGAAAAGAAGTTATCCTGCCTCGCGATATTAACTCAGATGCTGGCAATTACTGTTCATCCAGTAGAAGTCATTTGTTCTGTTTAGAACAATAAAGCCAAACCGTCTTCTCTAAATATTACTTTGCTCAAGAACTTGCAAGAAGGAGCAAGCAAACTCCTTCTATCCGAAACGTCTACATTTTGTTGGGGCAGCCAATTTTTCTGATTCGGTCAAACTTGAAATACAATTCAAGATGAACAACCGAGAGATGGTGGCACCTGAACATTATCCATGTAAAGCTTCTGGTTTATTATAATTGCATGTATTAGGTCATAGAAGTCAATAATTTAACATTTCAAGTACTCTAATGATATGTTAGTAGTATTTTATTTTTTTTTTATCGGAAAGTTGAAAACTTCAAAACCAGATTACACAAGTTGAAGAAAGTTCAGCAGATTGTCTTCTCCTAGTTGGTGTTCTATCTTGATTTGGTAGCTACTACTCTACCTTTCAACGGTCAAAAACTTCTTTAAGGTTTTTAACTTTGAAACGTCACCATGTTTCAGACACTTGGGGTTTCTTCTTCGACATAGACTAGGGAAGTTGTATGATGGATCATAAAGAACAAGTTATAAAGAAGAGAAAGGGGGCATGCATTAGATTAAATAGACAGGTTTAAGCAGGCAATGCATTGGTCGTGGATCTCACATGCAGGAGTCAACAGCTCATCTTCCACCATGAACAAATGTTCTTAATGATTTTTAATCTATATTGATGGCCGGAACTAAATAATAGATTAATGTATAGAAACTTTCGTAGCTGCTAGAAACGTTGAGATCAGGGCATGACTTTTCCTAACAAGGACATCAAATTAAATGCTTGGTAGGATAGGAAGAAATCCAAAAACTCTTGTTCCGTTTGGCAAATGAAGTGTTGACCATCTTGGCCTGTATGTTGGCCTTTCTCGCAAATTTGGGATTTGCGTTTCTTTTACTATGTATGTTCTTTTTCTAGATTTCGTTTATGATCCATGATTCTAAGCTGCATGGTGGTGGACAAAACCAATAATTATATTACAAACCCATTTTTATTTTTTAAGATTTTAATGATTACTAATTTAATTTTCATGTCATAAAAAATAAATTATACACCTTAGAAATAATTAGTTCTCATCGACAGAGTCAAGAATTTAAGATAAGAAGGCCCAAAATTTTAATTTTTTTAAATTTTGAAGAGCCCAATGTATTATTGGATTCCAAATAACTTCATCGTTATATATATATATATTAAAAATAAAAATATTTAATATTTTTTAAAATTTTGGGAAGATGTGGCTCTGTCAGTGATTCTCATTAATTATATTTGAATGTGAGATTTATTATTTTAAACTTTAAAAGTCAGCCAATTATTAGTTACAATTATTTTTAAAATTAATGAATAATAAAATGAAGCATAAATCATTCATCAGTCAATTAAATTATTTCGAGAACTTTGTTTAAGAATTATTGTTATATTAATAAATATGGATAAAATTTCATAAAATAACTCAAATCTTTATTCTCAAAATTTTTAATTAAAAAAGACATTATATTTGCAAATTTATTTATATTTATCACTTTTAGCGCTTTTCAAGTATTTATCATTTGCACTGAAAAATATCGATGTTAACGGTAAAGCTGTTACAGTTACAGTGTCACCAACTGTCGGTTGGTCTGAATTTTCTCGTTTTCTCGGAAATCCAAAGCGACGCGAGTATACTATAAGGTATTGAAACCGTACACATTTTGATTGTCACGTGCGGCGTCACCAACAACCGCTACCTCAACCAAACATAATAATTTTCTTGCTAGTACGAGATACATTTAATGCCTTTTCTTAGTATCTTCTCCGCATTATTTGAGTTCAACGTCCCAAACTTTAGTTTTGAAAACCAATAAATAAATAAATAAAAGAAGGTTTTCAAGTACATATACACAAACTTTACTCTATCAAATTCAAAATCCATGGAATGGGATAATTAGTTACTAAGATATAATATATATATATCATCGTCATCACACCTAATCCGAATACGCAGCCTTATCCTTACATAATAAAAAAAATGTTTTCAATAATCCGAATTCTCGTGATAAAGTGGAGTCTGGAGAGATCTGATAATACGCAGTCTTACCCTTATATAATAAAAAAACTGTTTTCAATAAATCCACATGTAAATGTGACAATAAAAAAGTTATGCAAATATATATATATATATATAATAGTCCTCAAAACAAAAGAAAAATATCTTATCAATATTTAACTAATTATATAAAGCATAAAATTAAATTATTAATTTATATTTCAAATGATAATCTTTTCTAAAAAAGTTAAAACTTTAAATGACAATAAAATTAATTTCTCACCGCAAGTCCTACTTGACAAACATATGAACTAGGCATCTTAATTATGTGTCCTCGAGATTTCCTAATAAAAAGTTATTAATGTTTAAGTATAAATATAGCCTAATCCATCCTAACTAACAACTGGTCAACCGTTGGGAAGTGGAGTGAACGCGCTCTGGTTGAGAGTGCGGTTTCTGCAATCATTAGGATAGAACAGAAGAGTTCGCCGGCTGAAGTGCTCTTGCATCTGTTTTGAAAAAACAACCAATAAGAGAGAGAATAAAAATAATTATTTAATTAGACAAATGAATGTGTATAAATATATAGAGACAGCCTCAAAACGACTCGTTTAGAAAAATCAAAACACTCACGAATACATCGTTAATAAAAAATTATTCATAAATCAGAAAACTCCCTCTATCTCTCTCTCCGTCTCCGGGTCCGTCTCTTCGTCTCTATATTTTCTATATAATTTCTCTCTATCTCCTTTGTGTTGTTGCGTTGTTGTGCCCTAGATCTTGAGCACTCACAATTCTTATCAACTCCTCAGATCAAGATTCATTCATTCGGGGATCTGTTTTTAGCTCCAGGTAGTTTTCGCTTCGTTGCGTGTGTATTGCTTTGATGTATGTTGGTTACAGTGATTGGGCGGAGATTTCCAATACAGTAGTTTATTTGCGTGTTCGTGATCTTTTTGACCGTTGATGAACCGGTCTTCGAAATGCGAGGTGTTTTTGCATGAATCCGAGTAAACGTTGGTCGTGCAGGAAAGTGATGTCGTATTTTCTTTTCTTTTTTTCTTTCGTTTTTCTTTGGAGCCGAGCAGCTTTAAGCTCGTTGAAATTTTGCAATGGTTCAGGGGAGGGGAGGGGGTTGACTTGAAACATGTAAATTGAGTGTGCATTTTTGGTATTCGGATTTTGAACGAGTACTTGATTCCGTGCTTCGATTGAACTTCTTTTTTTGTTATTTTTGTTCATGCATCCAATTTGTCTCCGATTGGTTTGACTTTTGTTCGAAGATTGCTTTTTTAAATACGCATTAGATTGAATAAATACAGAAAGTACGGACTCTTTTTGGTTTAGCAGTTGGGGAAGTTGACGACCGGAATCTCAGGGTTTACTCATTCATCCTTGTTTTGTTTTTGAAGTTTCCTTTTTCTGCTTCCTGTTCACTTTGTTCTATTCTTCTTGTTAATATCATTAAATTTTATTTTTCGTTTTTGTGTGTTTTATGGTCATCTAATCTAATGATTGGCGATATGAGAAGAGGAAATAAAGTAAAGCCTTTAAGATTAGATTTTCTGGTAACGAGACCTCCCAAATGAGCTTTGTTTGACTATTGGTTGCTATGAAGCATAGATTCTTGTGGTTTGAATTTTTTGTATCTGTTCATGTCTCATGAATTAAGGAGGTTGTTGCTTTTCTTTTATTGAATGTTGTGGTTTACATGCTCATCTGCTTAATTTTCATGTTCAGAGTTTTTCCGGCATTATCAGTTGAGGACTTCTTTACTTGGCTGCTGAATTATAATACATCGTTTGAGGACTAGTTGATGAGATCTTGAGCAAAGAAATGAATCACCTCTAGATGAACGTTTGATGCACTTGTAGTAGATGAAGACTAGTAAGATGTGGCGTTTGGGCAAGGGTGATGTGCATACCTTGCCAGGGGCTCGCCATCGCCCTCCATTGAAGAGACCAATCTGGATTATTGTCTTGCTGCCAATGGTTTGCCTGTTTCTACTTTGCGCTTATATATATCCACCACAACGCAGTGCTGCTTGCTACCTGTTTTCTTCTAAAGGTTGCAAGGGTCTCAGTGGTTGGCTTCCACCTCCTGCAAGGATATATACAGATGAGGAGATTGCATCTCGTATCGTGATCAGGGAAATTCTGCAAACACCTCCTATTGAAGTGAAAAATGCTAAAATTGCTTTTATGTTCTTGACTCCTGGCTCATTACCTTTCGAGAAGTTATGGGAAAAGTTCTTCCATGTAAGTTTTTCCTTTCTTTCTATGAATTGTGGTAAATACTACAATCTTTTGCAGTCATTTGAAAGTAAAAGCTTCTTCTGCGTAAAAGAAGTGGAAATGGTGGGTGGTTACTGATTACTGCAACGACGTAGTTTCCTTCTGTTTGAAGCATGTGCAGCTACTATTACTGATAGGGAAATTCAATTTCTGCATTTTCTATCTTTGCAGGTAGTGAGATTAAACACTTCTAATCACATTTAGATCAAGCTAATGAGTCTTTCTTGGCAGGGTCATGAAGGCAGATTCTCTGTTTATGTTCATGCTTCCAAGGAAAAACCAGTTCACGTGAGCCGTTATTTCATTAATCGGGACATAAGGAGTGACCAGGTTTATACACTTTGATATCTTGTTACTTTACTGTGGATGTCCTTGTAAACTTTTTCTGATTTTCAATTTGCTTCATGAACAAAGAAAAAAAAACATTTTGTTTATCTATTGTGTTTATACAATATTTTCCATTTGTTATGTTACTTCGAGAATCACCAACTTCCTTATATTTTACTTGTATTTGGACAATCCCGTATTTTTAATTATCAACTAATGTACTAGAAATATGATTTATGCCCTTGTGGAGGAAGTCAATTGCTTGTTACCTTTTCTAGATTAGTCTCCACCTTGAATTTTATGTTTCTGATTATCTGTAACTTGTTTGTCTTGTGTTCTGGGCATGATAAAAGATATGTGATCTGAAAACAAGACTTTCCCAATCATGCAGTTAGTTTTGTTTTTTGGAATCCTTATCTCCGTTGATCTCCCTATTTGTATGCTAAATGACAATTTCTTTGCTATCGTAGACAGTTGTAATTTTTATGTTTAAATATCCATGTCCATGTTTGAATGTTGTCTCTTGTCTTCTATTTTCGAATCCAAAACATCTACTTGAATGTCAAGCAATCTAACAGTTGGGGAAAAAAAAAAAACAGGTGTCTTTGATTTTTTAGGCTACTTCTGATGTTCACTGCATTTGCAGGTCATATGGGGAAAGATTTCAATGGTTGATGCTGAGAGACGACTTCTGGCAAGTGCTCTTCAAGATCCTGAAAACCAACATTTTGTGCTACTTTCTGACAGGTGATCTTGGACAGTCAATGGTTCCTCTTGTTAATCCTCTGCTCATGGTTAAACTGCAACATATCTGTAGTTTATTGTCAAATATTGATCAGTCCTTCTCTGGCATGGCAGTTGTGTTCCATTGCATAAGTTTGACTATGTCTACAACTATCTCATGTACACAAATGTCAGCTATGTTGATTGGTAAGTGCCAAAGTTTCCATGTCTGTTGCCAGTATTGCTCACTTTGTTGCTACGGAATTCTAATTTAACTGCAGTTGATGATATTAGTCTTTCCAAAGTCTAGTTGTTTGTTTGCCATTGCTGATGGGTATTGCTTTTCTGGTTTCAGCTTTAATGATCCTGGTCCACATGGGAATGGTAGGTTTTCAAATCACATGTTACCTGAGGTCCGGATCAAGGATTTCAGAAAGGGGGCGCAGGTATAGATCAACATTAAGATCTAAACTTTGATATGATTGCATTATGTCTTAGTTTCTTCTTTAGTTCTTTTCACCTACGGTTTCATTGTGACCTTTCCCTTCTATATGGGGGATGTGAAGAAATTATGCATTATATCATTTTCCTCTCTCTGATGCCACATGATTAAGTATTGGTCAGAGGTCTACTGGCTGTTTTATGTTCTCGTGATTGACTGCAAACCTTACTGTTTGCTTAACTATAGTTAAGCTTTGATGCTATGATAGTTAGAAACTCTGCACATAGTTCACGGACAAAGAGACTATTGGTTCAGATATCAGGAACTTCTGTAATTTGTTTTGAAGTTCTATTTTCTCACAGCTGCTAATGTATGGAATTTGTGCAGTGGTTCTCAATGAAGCGGCAGCACGCACTGATAGTTATGGCTGATAATCTTTATTATTCGAAATTCCGTGATTACTGCAAGGTAGTTCTCCTTTAAATGATGTCTTTTATCGAATTTTCTATATTTCTACTCTTGTTTCCTATTGAGAAAACCTCCCACTATACGTGGTTGTGGTGTAGGATATTGTTGTTCTTGATATTTGTTGTCAACATGGGTGCAATTGTGCTCTTGGTTCTTGATCTCTTCTTGAAGAATCACTTAAATATCTACTACTTGAATTTGCTTGGCTTATTAATTCCTCCTTAGTCATGTATCTTGGTTGTGGTAGTTTTGCATGCACAGACTTAATTGCAGTTCTCTATTGTTTGTTCTTAACATGATCTAAAAGATGGAGAACTTTAAGTTACTTCTGTCTGCTTTTGTCAACCCTTTTTGAGGCTGTGTGACCTTTTCCTCTCTTATCCATTCTTGTATTCGCAAAATATCTGATGCTTAACGAGAAATGGGTAAAGATACTTGTTCAATTTTGAATGACTTTTTAACTCCTTGCAACCTTTTATTATTGCAATTTTGCTTGCAGGAACAATATCTGGCTCTCATGATTTGAAGGTCAACAATAATTAACTTATGCACTAAATTAATTCCTATTTATACATTTGTCTCTGCTTGGTTATTGAGAATCCTATTCCATAATTTTCCTGAAGAAAGTGCCAAAATGGCCACCTTTCATCACAATATGAACTTTACATTTCACTGAATGAATGATTGGCATAATATATTTGATAATATGCTTAAGAGCTTTTGCAATATAGGCAATATGTTTGTGGCTCAGACAACAACATTGATCTGTATCTTGTTCATAATTGCAGCCTGGGCTGGATGGGAAAAATTGTATTGCAGATGAGCATTATTTGCCAACATTTTTCCATGTGAGGATCTTTCTGTATATTCCATCACAAACTATACTGTTTTCCCCGTATCTTATTGTAGATTATCTACTTCATTTGAATTTAGATGGTTGACCCTCATGGCATTGCCAACTGGTCAGTGACACATGTTGACTGGTCTGAGAGAAAGTGGCATCCAAAATCTTACAGGGCTGATGATGTAACCTATGAACTTGTAAAGAATATCACGGTATGATTCCACTCTTGCTTGTTTATGTAAATCCATGTGTTGGTTGCTGCTTTGTAGAGAGTCGGTTTCTAAAACTGATAACACAATGTTTTGGAAATCTTCTTTAACCTTCCACAAGTATGATGGTCAGAACCTTGGTTAGGGTCATGGTGGATCGACAGCTTTTCTGTTTGCATTTTGGTTTAAGCATAATCTCCAACATAACGTGAAAGAAAGCTATGATTTTTCTTGAATGGCTAGTTGCACGCTTCTCATGTCTTTCCTCAATGATGTTTTGTCCGCAGTCGATTGATATGAGCATACATGTGACAAGTGATGAAAAGGTACAGTTTTAAAGGCAGTCCTTATGCATCCTTACAAAGCAGTTGGCTGAATTCTAAATTGCATGCACGTAATTTTTCCTTACCATGTTATCTACAGAAGGAAGTTCAGTCACAACCTTGCTTATGGAATGGTATCAAACGGCCATGCTACTTATTCGCCAGGAAATTCTACCCAGAAGCTGTGGATAACTTGTTACAGCTTTTCTCCAACTATACAGCATTTTGAGTGAGATAAATTTTGACTATTAAAAATTCTTTGGTTGAAGCCACAGTTGCTTTTGATCTTCCCACCCACTCCTTAGGTCCTCCTGTGTCTGAAAGATATACAAATGCTGTACATTAAGGTACGATTGCTCCACACAATTCTTTTGTGCAGGAGCAAGCAACGAGTAGAGAGAGCATTTTAGGCTGACTCATTAGAGTTGGAGGCTAACCAGTTGTTAGTGTTGCTTCCAAAGGGTGGGTGATTTTGTTGTCCATTTTTTCCTCCATTTTGGCCGCTTATGTTCTACATTTAGTATAGAAAATTTTTTTGGGGGATTATTTGTGCACTCGATGATTGGATCTTCTGTAAAAGAACTGAGAATTGTGTAAATTGAAACATGAATTGTAAATTATCTTTTCCCCATTTGAGATTCTATTCCCATTTTGACTAGCTAGATTTACATCGTCTGACCCTGTTCATGGTTTCGACAGTACCCACTTTTCTGTGTCCTGTTACAACAATTTGTGAAATCTAAGTGAGCATGAAATCCCAAACATCATTTAGTTCTTATCAAGAATGTTTCTTTTCATGTGATTCTTTAACTTCACTAAAGCAATAGAACAAACCTCCTTCTCCAATCTAGTATGTGAGCAGTAAGAGACTTATCTTTTAAACATAAAATGGTTTTGTTGATTATAATTTCCTAAATCATATTCGAGCAAATCATTCAAAAACAGACCAAAAGATGAGGAAATATAAGTCAGTCAACCACCGTGAGCTTGTGACCATGAGAATTGGTCAGCAAACTCCAAACTATACGAAGATTTGAGTCCCAATTTAGACGCTGAACATAGGTTCATCATCGTTTGAAATTCCACACGTCATGGAAAACCCATCTTTTTGGACCGCGAAAATATTTCTCTGACCGCTGTATGGACTGCAACTATTTCTCCCAATGACAGACCGGTCTTTCAAAATCTAATCTCTGGCTTTAGCTTGACCTCGTCAAGCACTTAACTTGTGTTAATTATTAAAGAAAAGAATATCGGTATGTATAAATTTTTTATTACAAAAAAAAAACTTAAAATATAACAGACCAGACCACCCATTTATAGACATTGATCTTGAGGGGTTTGATTTTAGAGGTAATTCAAAGCGGACAATATCTGTGAGCGAATAGTATAAGCTATTACAAATAATATTAAAGTCAATACTCCAACTGTTTTGTCAATTAGGATGAGTTCTAAAGGGGTGAAGATAACGAGATCTTATATTGGTTAAAGAGGAGAACGAAATATGTCTTATAAAGATATGAATACCTCTTCTTTTTTAAGACATTTTTTTAAAGATGATAAGGGTAAAATTGTAAAAATTTTGACCCTAAAAATAATATAAAGCGAATAATATATCTAAAGCTCCAAAACTTTTCAAGGACGTTAAGAACGTTTGGCATCAGAAGAAAGCTGTCAAAAGAGATGACTTTCATAACCAGAAAGAATACTTAAATCCAGTTATAGATATTTTGTGTCGTCACACGGACACGGTTGTTCTCCAAGGGCATGTTCACTTTTTGTTTTCTTGCATACAATTTCCAGGATCCTGCCTTGAACTCAATTTTTCCATCCCCTTGCTTGACTGAATTAGGCTAAAAAATCTAACACATAAGACCATAGTATACGCAATAGAAGCAATGCTGAAAGAAACTAATCGATTCCATCGGTTTAATTATAAAATTTTAAAATTTTTGTTTGATTTATTTTAATATTATTTATTGTTAAAATTGATTAATTTATTAATTGATTGATCAATTTTGTAAATTAATAAATTTTATAAACTAAAATAAATAAATAAATTTTATTTAATAAATTTTTAATTAAATTTTGAATTCTTAAATTACAAAATAATCTTTTTCAATCATTTTAAATTTTTAAATTTTATTTAAATTTTAATTATTTTATGATGATCTAATATTGTTAAATCTTTTAAAATTTAAAATTTTTATCTGTCTGATTTTAAAACATTAATAAAAAACAAATCTTTAAGATAAAAGATCAAACTATATTTGGGTATTAATTTGAAAGATTTTTTTTTTTCCTTTTTGATTAAACAAGACCAGATTCACTAAATTAACTTTCATACATCTTTATGTATGATTAGAGATTCAATAAAATTTGATTCCTTTTAATATCTTTTTTTCTTTTCAATTATTGCAGATAAGGTAAAAAATGGACGGCAGAAATGCAAAGACAGGTCAAACAACTTGAATTATACTTTTCGCTCCCAATTAATTTTGCGAAAGTCTGAAGCCGAAAAAGTCATCCCTTAGCCGTTCTTCGCACGCCCACTTGCCTAACTAGTAACTACTTATAAATAAGGCACTTCCATGGGTGCGGAAGCGTAAGCCGGAAAGTAATAGCGACGCAAAAAGAGCAGAGAGACAGAGAGAAGATGGGTGCATGCGTGTCTACCGGAGCATCGCCTGAATCAAATGTAAGCAAAGTGGTTCACTTGAATGGATATGTAGAGGTGTTTGATTATCCTGTCACGGTTAGAGAGGTCACATGCAAAACTCCGAATCATTTCGTGTGCACGGCGGCTCAGCTTCTAACACCGGGCTGTAAACCTCTCAAAGCCGGTGCAGAACTCGAGCAAGGCAAAATCTACTTCTTGGTGCCTCACTCAACGTTCGAGACCAGCACTCCCACAGACCTTGCGGCCACGGTTGGTAAGCTCACTGCCATAGCCAAGTCCGTTAAGTGTGTGCGAGCCAATGATCAGGCCGTAGCCACTCCTTTGTCGTCTGTTACTCCGGTATGGAATTCGCCGGGAAGCAGTCCAAAAAGGCGTGAAGAATTAGGAACAATCCTGACGGCTTATGGCTTTGACAAGTCCTATGGTGGTGGTAAAAACTGGAAGCCACTTTTGGACACAATTAATGAGAAATCATTTAATAGGAGAACCGAGTCGCAGGAAGTGTTCGACTCACTGGAATTGCCGTTGGATACACATGGAGTGCACTTGGATACCGTCAAAGAAGATTCAGTCACAGTTACTGTGAAGTTTATAAAATCAGAAAAGTTGTTCTAATTTGAATGTTTGTTTTTGAACACTTCGATCATATGTTTGTTTTTTAACACTTCGATCATAATCTTAACAAGCTGGCCCGGTACAAATCTAATCTTCATATGTTTCATTAATACAATAGCAATGGTTTTAAGGAATTTGTCCGAATCTCAGCTCAGAACTCCTCTATGTTGTAGTGTTCATCAGAAACCAATAATTTAGTTCTCTCTCTTCTGATCTCTGTCGGAAACCTCATAGTGAGTTCCTCTAGTCTAGGAGATAACGGATAAGCATGATCTGATCAATAGATATTTTTGGGTCACAACAAGCAATTAGTTCGTAATCCTTAACGGTCTCAGGCCGGCGAAAGAAGGTGAGATTGGATGACAAGTCTTTTTCCGGTACCACGTGAGTTGTAGGGACCTGATATGGCGTGTAATTAGAAGATGGCAAGCTGCGTTTTGGCTGTCAGAAAATGACTAAATTCCATTTGATGTTACTGTCGGAAACCAAAGTTAAAAGATGGAGTCTCTTTCTCGAGTAAGCATAGGTTAAAGCACAAGTTGTCAAGCCACTAATATTATATCATTGAGGTAAGAATTAAATTTGATTTTTTCCATAGTCAACATTTAAGTAACATTTCGAGAGAAAATGGTACAATTGGTTTCCAATATTTGCTATTTCCCTGTATTATTGTGCTTCTTTAAATTTTACGATTAAATTAAAATTTAAAAAATATTAAATTAAGCAATTTAAAATAAAAAATATGTATTAATTTATAACATTTTGAGCAAAACATTATAAATATTATTTTATTTTATTGAAGACTATATAAATGATATTAAATTATCTTATTCAAATTTATGACTCCACTGAACAAATTTCATCCTTTAGATAGATTTGACTATGAAAGTAGATTTGCTAACACAGATTGTCGATAGAAGTTATGGCATCCAAAGTTGAAGTTATCTTTTTCGTGGAGGAAGAGGACCTTTAAACCGTACATGGCCTACTTAGTTTAATTCTCGTAGACTTTTTTGTGCCCTTTTATAGATAAGAACACAATAGTTGATTAATGTAGTTGATTACTAACTTCACAAAATATACCAGTAACTTTTCATTTTGACGCTTAATATAAAGATGAAATGAACTTATATTAAGCAAGACTTGTTAAGATTAAAATCTTTAATAATGTATTATTTGAACATCAAAATTAAAATAGTTAAATTCATTTATGGTTTTTTTTTAAATTAAAAAAAATTAGATCAATTGATTAAAGTTAAAGAACAATATTAGGAGAGTAGTACTAATCTCCTTATTCTCCTACAATAACAACGACAACACACTCCACACTACAAACAAACAAATTGGAACAACAGCGTAGTAACAAGATACGACATCGTTATTTATCCAAGGCAAATCGATTGTAAAAGAGGTAAAAGGCCCCTCTATTTGCACATCAAAGATGCTAGTGTTTTCAAATTAGAATTACGATGATAGAGGTAATCCAGATACTTCTCGGCTCACTTCAATGAGCATATTGACAGTATGACAAACCAATTTCTTAGGTTATCATCATCACACTCAGTTCAAAGTCTCACAATAAAGTGAAGTTTGGAGAGGTCTAATAGTACGTAGCCTTACTCCTACATAGTAGAGAGATTGTTTGCGGTAGACTCACATGCAGATATGACAATAAAAAAATGATGCAGATTAAAAAGTAAAAAAATTAAAAAGAAATAAAAAATTTAAAATAATTTTTGAATAAAATAAAAAAGAATTAAAACTTTAAAAAGTAATAGCTTAAAAAATATTACATATCTTGAAATCTAAAAAACAAAGTTTTAAGAAATTTATAGGATAAATATACTTTATATGTTGCAAAGTTCTACTTATACCTGATGCACCGCTCACCATTTATCTGAATTGTGTTTGCCAATCTTGCATAGGGCCATCCTTGGATAGCTGACGACTGAAGAAGCACCGCATAGCTTGGCTAACCTTCCTCCCTTCCTCCGAGCAATATCAAAAAAATTTCAAGCGCTTTAACTTCAACAATGGTTTTGGTGTCGAGTATCAACCAAAATACATTTATGGGAATTAAACTCCGAGAAGAATAGCAAAAGATTTATATACAAATCGTTAGAGGACCAAGTAAAATCCTAAGTAACGCAGTATATCTTCGCCAATATAGTCTATAAAAATAATCAACTACAAACATAATTTATACGTCATCTCCATGGAAAGATTGGGTTGGATGTTGCGTGCCAAGATACATTTCTTTGTTTATGATGGTTGTTTAATCCCTTGTTATTAGTATTTGAGATTTTTCTTTCTCTTCTTGACTAATTTCCTTTTTGTAGTTTTTGATTGCACACAAAATCTCTTGGAATGTCAAGGATTTGGGTTGCATCTGATGGAGAATCGCTATCCTCTGCAGCTAAATCTAAACTGCTTTCTTGAGGGGAAACTATTTTATGTTCTGCATTCTGGGAGTTGATATTCCTAATCCCCTGATTTACCACACCGTAATCATTGAAGTTTATCATTGTTATCTGTTCTTCATACTCCAGCTTATTCTTAGAATTCTCATTTTGCCCAATAATTGCTAATGGAGTCAACATGTTGGTTTAGTCCATATGACAATACTCCAAATATTGCGAGGTGAAGTGATACACTTTATTTTCCAGACCATCGTAATCCACGTCAATAGCATTGTGAACAACACTGTTCAATCCATTTGCTTGAACTATTGCCTTACCAATGGTAAAATATAACATAACTTCACCATCAGAACTTTCCCTACTAATTACATCCTCTATACTACGACTATTTTTAACAGCCTCAACGGGGATTATATCAGGTACTACATAAGTAACATTAGCCATAGAACATTCAACCACTTCGAAACCACCATTAACAACATCCACATCACCGCTAAGAAGAATATTTGCCTTCATTAAGGGTGCTTCATAGACAACTCTACTGTCTTCAATTACTTCGCCAACCTTATCATCAATTACAACAAAAATTGGTAACTCCTCATTAGCATGCTGAATATCCACAACATAATCAATATTCACATTAACTGCACTATTCTCCCTCTCAGCCTCTTTAGAAACGTTGTCAATATGCTCATCCAGTTCAATCAAAATAAAGTTATTATCGTTAGTCTGCTAAATATTCACAACAGCAACTATATTCCCATTAACAACATTATACTCCAAAGTCGTGTCCTACACTTCCAGTAGCATATCAAGGGATTGCTCCATCGCAATCGAATTCCCATCCATTAAAGGTATATTGGCCTCCAAAATCGGCTCCTTCATGATTTTTGTTTTAAATTCCTGCCTCCTGACTCCATCTTCTTTACTAATAGGGCTATGATGAACCATTAACATAGGGGAGTCAACTGTTTCCCCTTTGGATGCCTCTGCTTTGCCAAGCTCCATAATTTTATAATAATTACTTGTTTTAAACTTATTCCCCATCGATTGCCATGTTTTCTTCCTGGTTGTTGGCTACCAAGGATAAGAAATATTAACCTTAGATTTCATTAATTCATCATTCTCACTAACTTCATTATAAGCAGTAGATCAGGGAGTATTGTGTCCCTCCTCACTTCAACACATATTTTGACATAGCACACACGCTCGATATTGACTGTTTGAACTTCCATGCTAATCTATTTACCTAAAGACCTTGCTAAGAAACTAAAGGTCATCCATACTCCATAATTCTAACGAAATGTTATAAAATTGGACCCATAAAGAGATAATTTCTATTTTACGTTTGTTAAAATTGAATCCAGATCTTCATCTTTAGATGAACAATGGTTGCCCATTGACATGTCATGGGCCCTATTCCAGTATTTCTGAAATGTTGCTTTCAGAGTTGAACTTGAAGATGAATCAGTCATCATCCTGAAGCAAGACTTTCTTTAAGCCTTTCTTCCTCAACCAATCCTTTACCCAATCTTGCACAACTGGAAAAGATATTCTCTTATTCTAAAATTCCTCAACCAACGCAGAAACCCAAAAATTAGCTCATGCTTTAAGGAGTTCCACGGGAGGGGTTAAAATTCCATCATTCATGAGTTTCTAGAAGTGTCGCAGGGCACCTCAATTGTACTGAATTTGAGACTTGAATTTCCATGGTCCTAAACTACACTTCACGCTCATCGTATTTGTCTTCAAATTGTAGTCTTGAGTCATCAATTTATGCCTTGACCCATCCGTATGAGTAGAAGTCGTACCAATCTCTGTTGGGGACATATTAGGATGTCTCTCTGAAAAGCCTCGAAGGACTTCTGTACTGAGAGTTGGGAATTCATCTTTAAAGAGGGAGGCTTACACATTCTCCATAGATGATGGAGGATGTCCCCCCACTAAGATGAAAGGTACAGTCATCATGAAGTTGTTAAGGAGCTCGCATGAGTTGTAGCATTGAGGTGGGTCGTTAGATCTGGAGGTGGGGATCTCTCAGATCTTACTCACACTCGCACCTCTCGCAGATCGCTCCTCTTGCACCTCGCTCCTAGACTTTTACACTTTCCTAGTTGCCTCTCGCGCACAAACTCTTGTTCCCTTTAGATTTGGGTCATCAAGCCTTCTGAAGCTCGAATATCTCACTCCCCTCGCAGGCGAACTCTTGTTTGGTAAATAACTTATCAATTATTTTTTGACGAATTTTAGATATTTGACTGTTTGACCATGTCAAACTATTGATAATCATATTTGGTAATCAGTTGATCAGGTTAACGGATTAAACTCAATCTGCTATTTTTAAAAATGCTCTTATAAGGAATGTTTTGTTCCAACAAATGAGAAATTAAGAGATGAAAAGATGATTATGCCCAAAAGTTATTACAAATTACTCAAGTTGTTATTTTGTTTTATTACTGTCCCTTTACTAAAAACTAGTACCCTAAACTTCACTGATACGTTGCAATTAATATGGAAGAAGGAAGTATTAATAGTAGTAATACTAATATTATTTATTTATTATTATCATTATATATGTTCTATATTTTTATTAGAATTATAAACTTAATTTTGTGAAATTAAATATCTAAAATCAATTCTTACGAGACTATTTAAAAAAATACAAAGATATAATATTTATGTATTTATAAAGTCTTTTTTTAAGTCACACCTTTATAAGTCATTTTACACATAAACAACTAATACTAAACAGTTAATTCTATAAAATTTTTTTAAATAAATAGCTAATATTACTCATTGATCAAATCAACCTATATAGTTCGCTGTCAACTAACAGCTAATGCAATCGGCTAATTGTCAAACAGAGCCTGTATGATTATATACCAAAATATTTGATTAGTTGATCCTATGTTACAAATCAAAAGAACGGACTATTAATTTGATAAATGTTACTATACTAATTAACATTAATTTCGGAAATTAAACGGACTGCCCCCACAATAGTTGCATTGTTCAAAAGTCAAATCGTCTCATTGTTGTATTCTATATTTCCGGTTACTATACTAATGAACATTAATTTTGGAAATTCAATGGACTGCCCCCACAGTTGGAGTGTTCAAAGGTCAAATCGTCTCATTGTTGTATTTGCCAAATAACTAATTTATTTATTTATTTTTAAGAACTGGACAGCCACCAATTAGACTAATTACAGTCCTTCCTCGTCCACTTATAACTTGTGGACTATGTTGGGCAACCAACGTATGATCAAAAGAAAAAGGGAATAAAAAAAGTGTTCTTAAGTTTTGACCATATGTAAGATCGATACCTTCATTGACACGTATATAGTCGAGGTTAATGCAGTATTTCTTCTTGTTTGAAGAACATGAACAGTAATTCTAAGTCGAGTCTTAGTTCAAGGGTCAATAGTGGCAAGCAAGAACATGGTCGAAGACGAGAAATTATCATACATAAGACCCTCACAAATACCATAACATGTATCCAAGAAAATGGGGCTATTGATATAATATTATTGAGTAATTAGTTCAATAATACCATACTGATCAGGAAATGCATGTCTCACCAATGCCCAAAGCTGATGTTCTTAATCATAAATAATACATACTTTAGAATTGCTTGAACCAATCAGATTAATTTTTTTTTTTTTACATAAAGGGAAAAGAAACCACCGAACGTTAAGTAAGTCTAGGGAAGCTAAGTCCCAAGAAATCCTCTACAAGGAGATTATGGCACCATGAGGGTGGTACATCAAAATACGTGACACTAATGTCGTTTTGGCGGGCCGAGTCAGCAAGCCGGTCCGAATCAGATTAATTTTTAATTACAGATTAAATGGCAAAACAATAGGTGCAGGTGGAACTTTTTTTTCAATGGGTGAACATTCCCAGCCAGCTTCCTTGGAGTTATAGGCTAAATGGAAATGCTTAGGAACCCAATTTTCACCTTTGGATTCTCTTTCTTTCGCAAGTTCTCTTTGCTTCGACTCAACACTGTTCTTTGCTTCTCTTGCTTCAGACCAGTTCTGGCTCATAATCCCTCTGCTTACCTCGCTCCAAACAACACACGATTCTGTTGGAGAAATTCCCTGTCAGGCAAGCAGTATCAACTATTACAAATTAGATCTTGTTTTTCTATATTGAAGATCAAATTGGAGATACACAACATGTGAAATAATAATATAATTGATTACCCTTGAATCTCTTATTTCAGGAGCTTTCAACCTTGTAAGCACCTCTTTTGCATCGTATATTATCATTTCCTCACCGCTAGCCACATCTTTTGCTTTCACCGTACTGCATAAAGTCAAAAGAAAAGGAAAGGAAAAGACAAGAAGTCATTAATTTCTTAAGAAAATGTCAAAAGTTTGGCCATTAACATAAGTCTACTCCCAAGTTGTGGTTTAAGTTTGATGTTGTTTTCCTCACTTTTCCAACCATCTGTAGGAGACAAAGATGACAAACCAAGAGCCACGAAATTTTGTGGTTCAGTCAGGATTCAAAGTTTCTGTGTTAACTTACACGAGTAGGATGAAGCAATAAGAACAATTTACCTGTTCCAGTGTCCATCAACCACGTAAAGAGTTCTAAGGGATGATGTCTCGTAAATCTTCCCCTGAATAGCGTGAGGTCCTCTGCGACCAAGGAAAGACCTAGCTGTGTAACATAAGTCTGCTTCAATGCTTGTCTCTTCACAGCATATTTTAACGTTACCAACCCATTCAACCCCAGGTGGGAAAAACCTAATCGAGAGCTTTGGCGAGTTCATGACGTAAGTCTCTCCATGATTCAACAGCTTAAGCTGCTTTTTACCATGCACCTCAGCTTCCACTTTCGTACCTGTACGGAATTCATAAATTTTAGTTAATAAGTCATTAATTTACACTAGCTATGTCAAATATGTTAATTTTATTAATATTATTGTCATTAGTTCCTTTCGTTGTCCCGCCGATTGTAACCCTTCACGAGAATCACAACCGGCAATTATTTGTCTACTTGCAGAGTTCCACCGCTGAGTAATGAGTAATGACAAAGATTACGACGCCGTAGCACTTTTCAAACTACTTGCATCGGTGGATGTGCAATTTGATGGAAGCAAGACACAACCTATAATAACTACGTCGGTGTTTAGAACTTAGAAAATGAAATATACTATCATATCAAGAGAAGACTCTGTCTTGTGATGTGATCAATCATTCAATCTCCACTTTTTTAGAATCTTATCTGAACTTTAGAAAAGTTGTATTCAATCTTTTGAAAATCTAATCAATTTGATATATTTATTAGCTAAAATTTTAAATGGACTAATTTTTAGTTTAATTTTTAATTTTTATTAGTAATTAATTATTCAATTTTTATAAATTAAATTAAACTAATTAATTTTTATTAGACAAATTTAATTTCTTTTTAGAAATAAAATATTTTAAGTAAAGTAAGTCATAGGTAGGGCATTGATTATATTAAACAAAAAAAATTTGACGAACGTGCGTACCGAGGAACCTGGGAAGAGGGTGGTGGCACCAAACCATGTCGGTGTTTTCCTCCTCGTCCGTCGCATGGAGGGCCGTAACTGGTGGGTGGTGACACACCTGCCACCGTGAAACCCCCAAAGTGCTTTTTCAGATTTTGTTATAGGGTAGGAATTAGTTTAGTATCAGTAGCTTATTATTCATTTTTAATCCAGATTTTTGGTGAGGGTTTTTTAATGCTTTGGAATAACAAATCATTCAGTATCAGAATTTTTAGTTTTTAATTTAATTTCAAATTTATGTAAATAATATCTTAATAGTTTAAAACATTTCTAGTATTTTAAAACACAATAAATGTATAAATCAAAGAGAGAATCACGTTTTCAACTATTGTTATGGATATCAGATCGTATCAATTGGTATGTACTATACCAGATCAAAATCAGTACTGCATATTGAATTTTTATATTGAGTTTAAATATTAGTTGATACTGACCCATTTCGGCTGTATCGACTAGTATTTAAAATACCAACCAAATAATACCCTGTAACTAAAAATTTTAAAATTGGAGGATTTTTTGTAAAATTTTTAAAATTTTCCTCCTCCTTCCTTTTCTTCAAAGTTTTTAAAATAATAATAAATATTTTATTACTAATAATAATTATAAATTAAATAAAACTTAAAATAATTTATTTTATTTTTATTTTTATTTTAAATTTAAATTTATTTTAATATTTTATATAATATTTATTAATAAGGTATTAATAAAATATTTTATTTTTAAAATAAATGATTTAAAAGTTATTATTTATAAACTAATATGTATTTTTATATTTTTAATTATTAAATCAAAATTTATTTTAAATTTATATATTTTAACTTTGATTATATTTATTAAAATTATTAAATTAATTTTATATATTAAATTAAATTTGTGATTATGTCTAATTAAATGTTAAATGAAATGGAATAAAAAACAATTCTAAAAATTAATTCAAAATTTTGATAAAATAGAAAATATTTAATAATTCAAAATTTTGAATTATTTTCATTATTTTACAATAAATTATTATTTTAGATAATTATTATATATAAAATAATTAGAATATAATAAAGATATATATATAAACTAAAATTGTACAATTGATAATGGACTATTTTGTAATTTTCAAAAATTTAGGACTATTTTATAAATTTAAAATTTTACCTAAATAAGTAGTCAAGATTAACTAAGATCGATACATCTTGTCTGCAAAACCCAATTTGGTACTAAGTCCGGTACTGTATTCGTAACATTGTTTTCAATATCTTCATTTTTTATTTATCTTTTTTTAGAATAAATATTGCTAAATTATATTTTTAAAATTTTAAAACCCGATTAAAAGATATTTAAAATTTGATATTCAATAGATTCACATCACTTAATTTAATTAAAATATTTAAAAGTATATCTTTTAAATATCAAAACAAATGTAAAGTTGTCATTATCATTTAATATTATAAGATAGTTATGTAAATTTTATATAAAACTTCTTTTTCTCACCTTTGAATTACTGAAAGTAAAATATAAATAATACATACCTGCTCCAGCAGAACGTTGAGGCTTCCCCTGGAAACGTGGTGCGTCTCACCGAGAACAGGGTTGTAAGGAGCAAAGCCGAAAGGAAGAGGACGTACAGTGGCAATGCTCCAGGCTACGACAGATACGAATCTTCGGAGGGAGGTCTTCTGATCGTTGCACTCCTTCAGCATATCTTTCCCAACAGCATAGACTGATTCCCCATAACACTGAAGTTGTGACTTTGGAATGTTGAACAGAGGTGGTAGCTGAACTTGGAATCACAGCATCATCATGCATATATACAATATTAGTATTCTGATTAGCAGAGGCAAATTCAATCTAATCCAGATTAAAGTCAGGTCGATCGATTACTAAAATGTATGAAATAAATCTTTAAACACACGTATTATATATTTGCAAGTGAGAAGTACCTGAAAACTGGAGAGGTCTGATCCAGGCCGCACATTTTTAAACAAACTCAAGATTCGACGGACAATATTGGGAGCTCTGTAATCTGAAACAGTGTCGCCGTCCAATGATATAGGCTTTGTAAGGACAATGTCTCTTTCGGTAACCTAACCAGAAAATAGATTACTCAAACAAAACGACAATAAAAAGCAACAAGTGAAGTTTAATTAAAGATTAAAAAAAGAAGATGGCTGCAGCTGTCAGCATTAATTAGACACTAATTAAAATATTATTTATAGTTATATGGTGTTGTTAACGGCTAATCAATAATTAATTGTGGTTATGACGTGTCCAACTTAATTATTTACTAATTAATTGATAGTAGTACTTTAATCGCTTAATACTGAAGATGAAGCAAGTGTCTGATCAAGATCCAACGGTCTGTATGCTATAGCTATTATTAAAAGGCATAAAGGCTGAGATTACTTGCAAAAGCATCAACAACATTAAGAAAAAGGGTATTCATTCTCTTTTTCTTCTTGAAAGGGCACATCGGTCTTACATAGATCAATTGTGTGGAATATAAAAATAGAACTTTGATTTAAAAAATCAGAAATCATGAATATGAATAAGGGATAATAATGGGCTGGATTATTGGTCCAGAAGCCCAGACCAGCCCAAAAGCAAATTAATCTAAATAAAGCGACATCAATTTTGTTTAAAAAAGTTTGGCTTGAAAATCTAATGAAAAAAACGACCTTATTTTATACTTTAATTTTTAAAAAAATTTAATGCCATCCCTAATCATGATTTGGGTATTAATAATTATTAGTATAATTATAATATTTATACTAATAATTATTAGTGTAATTCCATTTACTTAAATTTATCTCTCTGAATTATGATTTTTCTGTTGCATCTGTATGTGAGTCTACAGGAAATAGTCTTTCTACTATATAGGAGTAAGGCTACGTACTATCAGATCTCCTCAGATTTCACATCATTAGAAAACTTCGGGCTGAGCATGATGATGATGAATATAATTATAATAATATTTCTTCCAAAGTAAACTTCAATTCAATCATGTATAAAATACTCCTTCAATCTTAATCTTGCTCTTCCTTTTGTTAAAGATTTTTCTAATTATAAATTCATTTAACTCCTCGTTATCTCAAAATTACGTACATTTTAAGAGACTTAATGTCTGTCTATTAGTTCCAGTAATTTCAATAAAAGCTGAATTAGTTCACTAATCCAACAAAGAAAAAAGCTTAATTGTTTGAAAAATCTAAGAGTTCATAACCTAAAAACTTTGAACCATATGAATGAAGAGCACTTCTTGCAGGCCAACAGATGCATGAGGCACATAAAGTTTGCTAAAAACATGCCAAAATCGTCATAAGAGGCCATTTGGAAGCAAATGCAAGGGGCGAAGAAAACAAGAACACCTTACTCGTCACCTTTTAGTCATGCGTGACCCAATAACAGCAGAAAAAGAGGAGAATTTGAACTTTGCTTAATATATATGTATAGTTATATACCAACACAAGCCAACTCATAACGCATGTGAACACTCCAAGACGCAAATGTGGTTCAATACAGCCTGTTTCTTTTTTTGGTAGTCTTGTACCGACCTAATACCACCTTTCCAATCTGCGTACTGCCCGGAAAACAGCTTTTACCATTAACATTCATTCAACAGGTTTAAACCCTTTTACCAGATTAACAAGAAAAAACAGCTTCTGGGTATTCGTTATTGACCCTTGTTAATTTTCGTCCATATACATACATAACATGCATCTGTTCCTCTAACAAATCGAAAAGAGAAAGAGATAGGGATAATTTACATACCATTTCAGGACCCAGATTCCGGTGGTAAAGAGAAGGGGAGATAATAAGGTGTGAGCACTGTCCAGACTCAAAACAACCACACACAGCTTCTGATAATAATCAACTTCTGTAGGATACAAGAACTTAAAGATTTTAAGGAAAAAGAGAGAGAGACAGAGACAGAGACATAGACATAGAAAGAGATGGAAGGTGTACGGATTGGAATTGTGTCGTTCCAAAGAAGACTTTCAAGGTAATTAAATAGTGGATTGAGGCTAGATGCATGTATGTACTTAGGCAACCTGTTTAGCTGTGTTGGTCCTGTCATCGTGTTTGGCATAGGACAGGCAGTAGATACAGGTCGTGGTAAATACATCGTTTGGCATCGGACAGGCAGTTGGTTGTAAGTACTAGGTAGTGATAAAAAATAGTTCTAATCTGTACCTTGTTTAGCATAGGCAGTAGGGCATGAAATCTGCTGTTCTAAAATTTATGTACCAATCTTGTCCCGTTGAATCCTAATCATTTATTTATATAGGTCTCACATAAATGAATGACTAAGATTCAATGGGACATAATTAGTATACAAATTTAGGGACAGAGGATCTGTCCCCGGGCAGTAGGATGACTTTAGTATTCATGTATGAATAATCAAATTTTTGGTTATCATTTGAATATTTATGAATTTATTGATAGAATTTTAATATAATTTATAATTGTCATTAAAATTTTAATATAATTTGTAATTGTTACAATGAAATTTGTTTATGGTAATTAATGATTTTGAATTATTAAGAATAACATAACTTAGATTAAATGATTTGAGCGTGTATTGGTTGTTGTATATATTAGTCTATTTTATTAATTCGTAATGCGACTGTCCAATTAAATTTAGAAAGTATCTCTTAGATTGTTCAATAGTTAGATTTAATTAACGAGTGTCTCTTAATTAAACACGACTTAAAGGAAACCAAGGTTAACAGAAATTTTTTAATCTACGATAAATAGTTTAAAGAGAGATATGAAAACAACTCCTCAACGAAATATGTCTAATTAAGTATTGGCTTAGATTAAACCAAAGAATTAAATCCCTAACAAATTCATCACTTTTATCATTTTTACTTACATGTTTTCTTTAATATGTTTACACTGACTTTTAACTTTTTTTTTTTCAAAAACAAAATTTTATACTGAATAAATTTATGCGCGTCTTTCTGCTTTCTGCTAGTTAGAGATAAGATGTCCCCAAATACTAGTTAGGTGTTGTTATTGTTTAAATTTATATGCAAATTGAGAAAAGGTTCAAGTTTGTTGATTGATAATACAAAGTCTGAGATGCCAATTATTCTTAATTTCTTTCTTGTTGGTAAAATTAATTCATATTAAAAAAATCAACAAAATTCTAGTCAACATGTTCCATTGTTCTTAGTATCAACGTCACCTCTCCTTCCGTACTACAAGTTACTTTACATGGACTCCATCAAGTATAATAATTATGAAGTAAAATACAGCTAAACCCTTTATTATTACTCAGTGATACAAAAGAATATTAAAACTATCAACCTTCCTTGGATCCATAACCAGTTAATGCATTCTATCGCCAGTATCCCATAGCCACCACTGGCATCCTTACTTTGTGTCCTCTGCTGCCTTTCATGAGAACTTCTCCAAAACTATAGGATCCAGTTACTGTCCGAGCGGTAAGACTCACTGAAAATGTCCTTGATGCACCACGTCTGAGAGTCATTGCTGGAGGGTTAACTTCAATGGCTATTGCTGGCTCCATTCTGGCAGTGATCACATAGGTTTCTTCGTCCTTGGCGACATTAGTGACCCTGCGAGTAACTGTCCGAGTTTTCACCAAGTGTGAGATGGTGATCGATGGAGTGTTTAGGTTTGATGGCAGGCCCATGGTAGTATTACAGGGTAACCTTGTGTAGTTTCTGATCTCGTGGATATCAATTCCAGGTGTTGTGCACAGAAAACCTAAGTAATCCTCATACCCTACACCACAAGTAAGGCATTGAAGACAAGTGAGACCTAGTGATGTAGGTGACTTTACAATTTATTTGCTTGTTTTTCCCGTCCGTATCATAACAATTAACATAAAATTTGCATCTTATCATACTGAAGTAAAAGTACCTGCATCAAAGACGAGTCCGGGATCTAGAGCAGCCCTTGGATTAACATGGCCACTTCCATAGTCAAAAGGAGTAGCTTTGGCCAGCTTCATGGCTTCTGTTTCGGAGTATTGCTGTGCTTGAAGAGGTCTACCTGATCTATCAAGCTTTGTTGATGTCGTCATCAAGGCTGATTTGATCGCAGCAGGACTCCAGCTAGGGTGCTTCTGCTTTAGAAGGGCAGCTATCCCAGCAATATGTGGTGCAGCCATGCTAGTTCCAGATATCATGGCAAATTCCTCTCCTGTCCAAAGCAGATACAATGCTTAAGATGGTGTCCATTTGGTTAAGAATGCATTAACAAATAGAACATCAAATTCATGTCTCGAGAAAGGAAAAAAAAAAAGACTTGAAATGCACATGATATGTTCTATACTTGAACAAAACATGAACTAGAAGAGTTCATAGCAGTTAAATATTTGGATAAGATTGCAGTGGAATGACTCGACGATTCCTTGCTCCACCCTCTGTCACAAAGGTGTAAAATGCTCCTTTGGCAAGTTCTCCTCTGGTGTGGCCAAATTGAGGGAAGCTAGAGATTAACCCACACCTCAAGAGTTTTAGAGCATGTTTGATTATCATAAGATGCTGGGTAGGATCGGATAAATTATTTACCAACATAATTTGCCTCGTCTGTTCCATTTGGAGACCAAGCAGCCCAAATGAGAGAACCAGGAGCAAGGATGTCTGGTTTGAGGAGATCAGCATCTTGAAAGCTGTAATCTTTTATGTTGGGGCCTCGAGCAGAGAACAGCGCAACTTGTGGTGCCGATTTGTGGAGAATAGGCATCAAGCCATCTCCAATGCTTCCTCTAGCTTTGAAGCTTTTAACTCTTCCAGTCCAATCTCTTGGTGTGGAGATGTTGTAATAGTCTACAAGATCCTAAAATGGCAGCAATGCCCAAAAACCAAATTTCAGTGGTTAGAATAATCCAGAAAGAGCAATATGGTGTGATTAAAACGAGAACTAGGAAAAAACAGGGATCAAGAGGGCTTTCAATTACTGAACAAGTTGAAAGAAAAAAGGATAATCTCAATGCACTCAGGAGTAGTGAGTTTTAGATAGCAAGACAAACAATAATTGTTCTTTAATTTCCATCTTTCTATTGATGTTACTTGGCATAACTATGCATTCAATTAATGACAAGCTTACTCTTTCAAATTAGGCCTAAATGCCACTAATTAGTAACACATCATTAAAATTCTGAATTTCATAATTCAAAGGAAAAGGCACTATAGATTGAAGAAGTCAATGAGTTACAACATATTCTTTGAACCATGTTAGCAAGTTCCATGAGAAAAGCTCATTAAGAATGACGATTACCATAGACTTGGAAACATCAGTGATAACAATTCCAGGAAGACCAACAGGGACAGGGTCAAACTTTGTTCCAGGAGAAACATTTTCCACTGCAAGAACAAATCCAACTGCACCAAGACTCTTTGCAGTTTCTGAAACTTTTTTAACAGATGCAGAGCCAACAACAAAGTTGAAGGAATAACCGCAAAGGAGAACATTTCCCTCAACCAAGTTTCTGTTCAACACTTCTGGTCTCTGACAATCTGTAGAACTGTGCTTCATCAAGGAAGCATCCAGCAAAACATCATTGGCAGCAACCAAAGTATATGTTTGATTTGCATGTGTAGAGGCTGCATTAATCCATTGAGACCTTTTAAGCTCTCAAAATTCAGAAATGAACTCCAATCTAGTATCAGGAATTCCATTGATAAACACTATATGATTAGAGCACATTCAATTTGGAAGTTGGAACTTAAAACCAGTGCAATGAAAAGATGAAGCATAAAATATGCTGCAAAACGTTTTATGGTGATGAACTATGAAATCAATACAGGCACCATTAACAACATGACAGACCCAAGTGGATGCATGAAAAGGTTGCCCCAGTTGAATAAGTGCTTTCAGCATATAAATTTGGAATACTTGGATATCTGTCATGGCTACATAGTGCAGATGAAATCATTCTTTTGAAAACCTATCACCATCAGATTGGATTAATTAAATATATATGGTAAAACTTACGTGATAAACCAATCCCTGGCAGGATTTTCCCATTTCCCAGGGTTAAGTGATTTTTGTATGTGCGGTCATCAATTGCAGCCGCTACAGATGTTATCCAAGGGCTATAAGAAACCATTGTCTTTGGGAAAGGACCTCCGTTTCCTGCTGCCTGTGCAACAAATACACCTGCCTTCACAGCAGCAAGGAGTGTAGCATCGAATGGGTTTAGGAATGTAGTCTTGGTGGTTGCTGGAGGACTATTTGGGCCCACTGAGAGGCTGAGTATGTCCACTCCATCCTGAACAGCCTGTTCAGAAAAGTTCTTAGAAATCTAAACCCTTCAGTAAGAATTATATCCAAAAGATGATAGTTGGTAAAAATGGCATACATTTGCACTACAACAAAAACATGGATACATTAGCACCGGAACAAAGACATGGATTGACGATATCGCACTTCAGACATTTAATATGTGATAAAACAGCATGACCAGAAACAAATTAAACAATAGTCACAATTACGCCATCTGCTATTGGCTAACATAAAGGGCATACCTGATCAATAGCGGCTACAACATCTGCTATAAAACCTCCAAAGAGTCTGTAGAGAGCTTTGTACACGGCAATCCTGTGCACATACAATCTCACAGGTCATTCTAGATGAAAGAAAGAGAAACATAAATTCTCCAACATCCATACCTAGCACGTGGAGCCATCCCACTAGCTTTTCCAAATTCATGGCCATGCATTCGCACTGGAATGCCATTGTTTCCAGCTGCAATAGCTGCTGTATGACTGGTAGCCAATGACATAAGAAAAGACAACATACTATCAGATTTGAAGCATCTCGTTTTTTAATATGCTAAAACTTACAAGAGATATGTCAATAAGAATAGTATTCCATGCTGTTGAAAAGGACAAGCATGTGATCATATTCTCCCAACTTAAGAGGAGACAAGAGCAGCATCCAGGTTTTTACACATCAACATGAACAACTGGAATTTTCAGAATTTGCTTACATGTTATCTTTTATAGTTTCCATAGGGGTACCAAGAAAAATACTGCAAGCTTATCGGCAGTGTATTTACTTTTATAAATGAGACCTAAGCTCATAGATATGCTCTCTGTCCACCCAATGAAATATGAACACATATATTATCATCATTTTCAAAGATTATATTGAATGCAACAATGAATCAAATACAGGAAATAATTGATTTCTAACCGAGATGGATATTTCTACCAGAGATGTGTTTATGACAAGTAGAAACAGTAATGAGATAAAGGCAAACAGGAAATTTTCCTTGAATGATTCACAAGTTATTCAAGACTTAAAGTAGAAAGGCTGGTATGAATGACACCCCTTTGAGTCTCTTTTTATCCAAAACATAATAATTGAAGAACATCTTGCAGCTGATGTTTGCAGAAGATTCAAGAGTGACTGTATGATGATCAACTTATTGCGCAAAATTTGATAGATCAGTGCAGTTGCTCCATTCCTAATGTAGTCTGAACAAGTACCACCAGGATTATGCTTCTTTACTAAGAGACATTGTTTTCAACAAAATAGCTTGAAAAATCTTCCTCATCATCCTTTACATGCAATGTAAAATACTATGGAGCTCAATTAAATACACAAGCATGGTATTATGCTTCTGATATCGCATTTTTCCAATTTCTTGTACATTTCACTCTATTGAAAATAAGAACAGTTCGACAGGCTTAAATACTTAAGTCTATAAAGTTACAAGCAGCACTAGTAACCAAAATTGCAAGCTAAGCACTATATTTCTATAGAAGTGATTCAAAATTTTGTATCCATTTATGCATCAAAGAGTAGAACAAATTTTCAATTTTCTTTTTTTCAAATCATGCATTTCTTCCCATATCACGGAACTGCAAAACAATTTGAGATTCCTAGCCAAAAAATATTCAAAATCATGATATGAGAGCAAAGAACTGAACCAACATTGGTAGTTCAGAGAAAATGGGATCCAACCTTCCATGTCCATCACCGTCCATAGGAGAAGCAAAGTCTATAGCAGGATTGAAAGCCCCAGCTGCTGTTGCAGCTTTAGCAAAATGTTGAGCTCCAATGATTTTTCCATTGCAGAAGTCTCTTTTTGTATCAGGATCAACTTCACATTTTCCTCTGTACTTTGGAAGAGGTCCATACGGATCATTCTTCTGACTTTCAAAGCTTGGATGGTGAGGATAAATTCCCGAGTCCACAAAACCTATCACAATGTCCTCTCCAGCTCTGTCAAAGCCACCTCCAGTGGGCCAGACTCCAGTTGGAAGCCCTAAAAACTCTGGGGTGTGTGTTGTTAGTCTCCTAACCTTCCAGTCTCTCTCCACAGATTGCACACCAGGGACATGTCTTAGAGTATCTGCCTACTAACATAATGAAACTGCATAAGTAAATAAGATTCCCAAAAGGCAATAACATTTCTTAACAGTAGGTTGAACAGCAAGCAGAGTAATGTAAACTTCACCTGTTCGGCTGATAAATGAGCAGCAAAACCATTTATAAGATGTCGATAGCTGTAGATTTTCTCGTAGGTCCCACGGTCAAACAGTAAATCAAGAAGCATATCATGTTTATTCTCAAGATGCTTGGCATAAGACAAGACCTGCTCACTGGTAGTGGAGGCAAGAGTAACAAAAATTCATTTTAACTTTCTTTAAACTTTTCAATATAGAGATTACATCCGATAGCAATAACGTGAACTTGAAAAAGGACTAGAATCAGTGGAATAAGAAGCATGGTCGCATCACCGTTGAAAGTTGGAAAAGAAATATAAAGCAAGTTGGTGTTGCAACACTTTCAGTTAAACATTTTACTGGATGTGAAGGAAACTCTTTGAAAGTCAAGGTAAACATTACATTAGATGAAAGAAAATGCTAAATGTAAGAGGCTGTTGGAGCACACATTAAGGAAAGTCAATCCCTCTCACTCGGAATAAGATGATACTAGAAAAAGGGAAATTACATCAACCCATTTACATAAGCTGCTGTTGGGATTGAACTGTAATCGTAACCACAGTGTGCAATCATAAATTCATGCCACAGATCACATAAAGGAGATCTACAGAAAATATTTGCCCATACCTGCTAGTGTCAATCTTTTCATCCGATATAGGAGCCGTGGCTTTGAAGCCTGGAACACCTCCCCTATAAGTTATCACAGGTTCTCCCTCCATTGTCACAATGTAAATCTCTCTTCTACCACAAACTGAGAGAGCAAACAAGACAAGTTGTGCAAGCCAAATATTTACCAGCCACATTTTCACTGATCAAGTGCCACCTCCTGCAGCCTGCAACTTACTGCTAGAATATTATCACAAACAATTAGCTTCGTGCAGAAAATAGCACAAGTCCACTAGTTACACACAAACAAGGTGATCAGAATCCATGGCACTGGAAATGCTTACAAAGATAAGATCTTTTAACTTAACCATATGTGCTTTTAATTGCTGGAAGTAAATTTTCAAACTCTTAATCAGAATTTTTTACAGAAAATTAAGCATTGTCCAACACGAATTGCAAAAAAAATCACCAAACAGAAAAAATCGCAGACTAGTTGAAAAGGTTTAAGAATTAATAGAAAAAAAGAAGTGGATATGAGATAATGGAAGATATCCAACCTAAGAAAGACGGTGAAAAAAATTAACTTTAGAAACAAGCTGCAATACCCAAAACAGAGTTTTCTCGCATCATCTGAAACTTAAAAGCAGAAAATTTATAGGGGAGTTCTCAAATTTTAAACAAAACACAAGACAAAAGTGAAATAAAAGATAATAAAATATAAAGACAGGTCGAAGTAAGTGAAGAAGCCATAAAATAGCTAGAAGTGTTTTGAAGGGTAGTAGCAACTAGCGCTACTAAACTAAGTAGCTTCAATGTCAAATACTGAACTTGATAAATCCATTAGCTTAGTCTCATTTAATCAGCCAATCAAAGTCAAAAAGAAAAGAACAAAGAAAGAAGAAACAGAAATTAAACCAAGCAACTTGCCAGAGCCAGAGAGAGAGCGATCAGATCAGAGCAGCGACTTAATTTACATTCAACAAATCAAGTGAATCTGCATAACCACAGATATAAAATATGCTCAGAAAAAAAAAAGTGAAAGAAGAAATCTTTTCAAAGAAATAAAGAAAATAAAGTCCAATCACATTAATCTGTCAGCATTGGAAGCAAAGAATAGGAAGAGTAAAATCCACACTTTGTCTTTCGGCTACTAAAGAAAGCTATCATCCTACAAGAAAAGCAAAAGCAGAACCCAGAAAAAGTTGGTTGTTCGTTAGTTCTTCCATTAAAACTTTTAACCATTTTTCATTACCATCTTCTACTTACAGTAATCAGAGTCACTTATAAAAAGCCTTTTCTGTTTGTTGGAAGCAGAAGCAAAAATGGTACTCTAGCCGCGGCGAGAAAGCGGTTTGGATCAGATGCGATACACCATTTGCTTTACAGTGACCTCAGGAAGAAGGAAAGAGTAAAAGAGAGAGTGAAGAAGAAATGAGAGAGTGTGTGCAATATAAGCAAGAGCTGAGAAAAAGAGAAAAAGTGAGGATGTTAGTGTTCTTTAGTATTGTTTCTGGTAAGAGTATGAGCTTGTGTAGCTTTCATTACCTTGTTTACCTAAATATATGCTTTCTGTGTTCAATCACAAAAATACTATATAAAAAAGAAATTATACAAAATAAAAATTATATTGTGGGAAAAAAAGAAGAAAAAAATTCTATACATTAAAAAAATAAAATATTAAATAAATTTAATTTTCATATTTATATTTTATTTATTCAATTAAATTTATAATAGTTTTAAAGTTAATTTTTAATTGTGATAATCTATCAATTGAACATGTACTTCAATTTAGATTTAAAAGTCATTTTTAATAATCAAGAAAGGTTGTGGTTTAATTATTTAAATTTTACTGTTAAAAATGTACTTTTTATTTAAGAATTAAAAAGAAAAACTTGAGGACAGAGGATTAAAGATGATGGTAAGATGCATGCATATATTAGTTTTAAATCTTCCCTCATTTATTATCTAATTATAACTTATAATTTTATCATTAGCATTAAATAATTTTTAAAACTGTTGAATCTGATTGGAAATGCAATCACTTAAGGTATGCATACTACAAATGAACTCTATACATTTAACCCTCTTAAAGAAATAAAATTTAAAATATTTACAATTACAACCTAGAAATTTCATTGGGCGTGGAGTTTAAAAAGTCCAACAATACGTAATTTTACTCCTAATTAATAAAATGTTACTCTCAAATTACTCACATAATACAGTGGAAAATTTTAAAATATATATATTAAAAGTAGTGATGAAAATACTAAGTAAAAATTACATAAATACAAATATATATAATTATATCTCTTAATTTATTTATTTTAAATTGCTTCTTCTTCATTCGATCATTTGGAAATAACATCTCTACTAATTAAGGGTAAAATTACGTATTAATAGACTTCTTTATCTTTTGGGTGTCAACAAAATTTTTACTAAATGTTGTTGTTGCGATAGTAATTTTATAACAAAAGTTAATTAAAGATTAAAAATAAAGACAAAAATATTTAAATTTAAATTTTATTTAATTAAAACTAACAACAAAATACATCAATTAATTAAATATTATTGGAATTGCAATTTAAGTTAATTTTAATGTAAATTTTGTAAATATAATTTTAAAAGTGCCTTTTGTAAAAGGAAAATAAGAAACAGGAATGAGTGAGTTGAAGCGGGTAGAGCAAGAGGATAGAGAAAATTCGCGCTCAGTATCACAGTAGGTGACATTGACAAGAGGGAGACAGCTCAAGGAAGGCTAAATGACCAAAATGGGAATGGATACACAGTGTAATCACTAATCAGAATTTAGAAGTCATCAAATCAGATGGCACCTGATAACTCCCCGTTTTAATTGCACACCAATTTCAATCTTTTCCTCCACGGTCTCTCTCTCCAATTTAATTCCCTTCTTCTTTTTTTCTTTTTCATAATTCTTCAATCGGATATGACATGATGTCCCATCAGGCATTACGTTAAAATTTTGAACACGAATAAGTGCTTTCTCGCCAAAGTTATTTTTTTTTAATTGAGTAATTGGTTGGAAAATTTAAAAATATTGTTAATAGAAATAACTTTTTTAAAAGTTAAAATGCAACTTTTTTAAAAATTTAAATTTGGAATTTTTCAAAATAGTTTTTTTAAGTAGATTTTTCGGATCAATTAATGAACTTATTTTTAGTCATTTTTACCTTTACGTTTTATACATAATTCTCACAATACTCACAAATTCATCCATCCGTTTATTATATATTTAACTATTTATTCAACTTAAATATTTATTTTAAGATTTATATAATATTATTTATCTTTTATATATTTTAATATTAGTTTTATTTCCTGCAAGAAAATGAGACATCTCTTTAAATAATTTCCTACAAGATGGTTATTTAAAATTTCTTATAAGATGGTTTCACATTATATAATAATTAATATATTATGCTTTGCATATTGTTTAATATACTTTAAAAATATTTATATGCATAAATAATTTTATTACAAAATAAAATATAGTTAAAGTTAGAAAAGTGTTTTTTGTTTTATATTCTAAACAACATTGTATCAAATTTCTTTTTAAAAAGCTGTTTTTAAATTGACAACCAAACAGTCAATTGGTTTCTTAAAAAAGCTCTTCTAACAAAAGCTTTACTAATAAAAACTCTACTAATATAAGCTCATCAAAGCAGACATTAGATCTAATCGAGATTCAATTAAGTTTTATTAAATATATTTTTAAATTTTAAAAATAAAAAATAACCTTTTTTCATACTTTAATTTTATCGAAACTCGAATGAACAGTTAATTTAAGATTAAATCATACTATACTCTGTTTGGTTAGGCTTATAGCAGTAGAGTTTTTGTCAATTGAATTTTTTGTAGATTTTTTTTTATAAGGATTTTTCTAAGAAGCAAGTCGACTGTTTGATTGTCATTTAAAAAAGAATTTTTTTGAAATAGTTTCATACGATAAACTGTTTGGCAACATAAAATAAAATTACTTTTAATTTTAGCTATATTTTATTTTGTAATAAAATTATTTAAAGTATATTAAACAACATACAAATTACAATATATTAATTATTATATAATTTTAACCACATGAAACATAAATGAAAATATATCTATCCAAATCTTTTATATGAATTATAATATAAGTAAAACCAAAATCAAAAATTAAATATTAAAATATATTTAAAATGTCAAATAATAATATATAAATCTCAAAATAAACATGAAGATGAGTTTATGGATATTGTGGGAATTACGTGTAAAGCATAAAGATAAAGGGACTAAAAATAAGCTTATTAATTAATCTGAAAATATACCTGAAAAAGTCATCTAAGAGGTTTTTGAGAAACTCCAAAATACAATCCAAAATTAAATTTTTAAAAATTGTATTTTGACAGTCAAAAAATCATAACTATTAAAATTTTATTTTTATTTTAAAGTCAAACACTCATTTTCTTAAAAAATATTTTATGAAGGAGAAAAGTATTTATTAACTTCCTAAAAGCTTATTCAAACAGGTAATAAATAAACTTTGTGAATTCTATTAGTAATCAATTTCTTGAACTTTTAATTAAGAAAATTTACAAGATATATATTATTTAAACAATACAATCTTTAATAAATGATCCTGTTATCTTAACTTAATTTAGTAACTTTAATAATCAAAACATCAGATTCTCACATTATATCTTCACACTATTTTTTAAAATATTATTTTTCTTTTTCTTGGAAAAAGTATTAAGATAAAATTAATCTTTTATTCATCCCCACGTGAAAGGCCATGCTCTAGGATTATCATTACTAAACCATATCTAAATTTTTAATCAAATCCAAGTTACCAACCAACATTAAATCATGTGACTCTTGACTAAGATCCCTTGATTGACGCATGCAAAAAAAAAAAAACTTTATGGAATTGGATGATGTTATTGATGTTGGATCTTGAATTGGCATTAGTTTATGAAGTTTTAGTGTTTAGTCAAAGTTTAGTGCTCATTAAACTTGTACAAGTAGGGATCCCTTTAAGAAACTCTAGACATTGATTTGATAAAAGTTGCTCACTTTCTAAAGTCATATTATGAAAAACTTATGCTTATGTTTATGCTTTCCATTTTCTATACCTAATCAACTTTTTCCCTCTTATTTACCAAAAGTTGTAAGAACTTTGCGTTAGTTTTAGGAATGATACAGTGGTTCAACTTTAATGAATTTAAACAGATTCAGTCTTATTCATAAATCCCGTTTTCAAATAATGAAGTTGAGATTGTTTCATTCTATTGAATATCAAATATACACTATCCATTCTATCTCTTTTACACCATAAGGGCACATGTGCGAGGTATCCCCCACCAAAGTTGTCATTTTGCTTGTACACAACATGTGACTCCATTGATATCGTTTTCAGGGTTTCCATGGCTGAAATTGACTCCATACAAATCAATCAAACCTAACAAATAACAATATTATATGGTCTCGTTACACTTGGTCACATTATTTTTCACCCCAACAAGACCCCACAAGGGTCATGAGTATATGTCACATTCAATAACAGAAATAAAAAGCAATTAGTTATAATTAATCGTTAATTAAATAAAACTTTTTATATAAACTGAACTATTTAATTTAGTTTGCGATATGGAATGATAATTAAACGCGAAGATAAGTGTAAAAAGTGTTGTATCATGGATATTAAACTCATTGTCGTAATAAGCTGGAGGCAATTAGGGTGAAAAGCGACGTGGACGGTTGATCTTTTTGGTCGGAGCACGACACACATACCGGTGACTTTTTGATGTTCTTTGTTTTCTACATAGAACATGGGTGTAATAATATAGGACAAAGAAGAATTAGAGTAGGTGAAAATGACTTGGACACGGTTTTCAGTTGAAAGGGGACAGAAGTAGGTGTCAATGTGACAAAAGGCCACACTCTTTTTTGGTGCATGATAGAGACCAAATCATCCTAATAATCCCACATTCTTTGTTTGCTTTATCTTCTTTTAGGATTCGACGAATCCAGTTCATGATCGCGGCCTTGAAGTTTCTGCATGGTTGTTTGGGTCCATCTCGCGGTGGTGGCGGTGGGTGACCTTTCCATGGACGCTTTTCACTTAAACTCTACTCCATTTTCACTTTGATTCTGCGAAGCATAAATGGTTTGTATCATCCTCCAACCTAGCTTAAATGTATAGTTTCATTTTATACTTTAAAACGTTGTCGTATTAAAATTTTTAAAAATTTGATATTTTATGTAATTTTGTGTTGAAAAATTAAAATTTTCTTAATTAATTCCTAAATTGACTTCTGATTTTACTTAAACGAGATGGCTTATGGACTAAAGTCATTTTTCTAAGCTTCTGAACTTTGAGAACTAGATAATTGAAAAACCAAAAATACGATAATTACATATGCTTTTTAGGGCTTCAAGCCTACAGAAGTAAGACCAAATTTAGAAAGTCTGGCAGAATAGAATAAGGGCAAATGACACTATTTAAAGTTCCCATACCTCATACTTACAACATAGGAAGTACTGCGAGTATAAAATTTTGGGCTAGGTTGCAAGTCAATCGTAGTTGGGTGAAGATTTATGTGATAGACGCCTAAAATTATAGGATTGTCGAATCGTCAGGGTCGTGCAGTAAAAACTCCTAACATGAATAGCGACAAAAATGTCAATCTTTACAAGGTGTAAGGTAATAGCAGATCTGATCAACCATTAGGTATTTCTTTATTATCTTGTATTGTAATTCTATTTACTTAAAATTTCTGCGTGTTTTTTCTGCATCATAATTTTCCTGTTTTATTTGTATGTGAGTCTATAGAAAAAAATCTCTTTATTATGTAAGAATAAGGTTGCGGACTATCAAATCTCCTCAGATCTCGTTTCAATGCGAAATTTTAGATTAGGTATGATGATAATAATGATGATGATGAGGAGATATTAAAAAACCAAAAATATAATTATTGCTTGTGCATTTTAGGGCTTGAAGCCTAAAACCTAATTTAAGTACCTTGCGAAAAGGAGCCTGGTCCATGTTTAAGATGAAGTACATCCAGAGCTTTGAAGACAGCCCATGTTTATTGTAAGAAGTTCCGCGTTAGATCTTTATAACTTATGTTAATTACAAAATTGTGAGGGTCAATCATTATCAATAAATATTATTTTTATAAAATATAAATATCCTCTAATAATAATAATAACTAAAATTAAAAAATACTAGTCACGTAATTAGTGCATTGTTTGGTATATTCTGGAAATAAAATAATGGACAAGACGTTCTTTTGTGACTAGGCGCTACCTAGTTATTTGATTGTCGATGTCAGCTTATAATGGTAATTGCATGTTTATAGACAGATAATGATAACATTAGTACTAATTACTTTTTAATTAGGAAAGGATATGGGTCATACATGGTTAGATTTGACCTTCTTCACCAATCATATTCTAAGCTTAAACGGCCACCCTAATAAATTAAGTAGTTGTTAATTAAAATAAGATATGTAATTTTAACTTCATTATTTATTAAAACATACATTACGCGCATTTTAAAAGTTATTTAGACTTTAATGTGTAATTGAGTTTAAGATACACAACGAGTTTTATATAGAAACTCATGTTCAACAACACAAGCATCAAAGCATATATGCATGTGTAGTTATATAATTTCCATATACTTTCATAGATAATATATATGGAATAAGACCTTATTTGTTATATTTTGATTTAAATTTAAATTTTAAAATTTTGAAATTGAAATACTTAACTAATTATGATATATTTAATTTAATCTTACTTAACTAATTATGATAAATTTAATTTAATCTTACATGTTGCATACAACTCTTATTTAAAAAGCATTAAAGGATTAGAAATTAAAAGTAGTTGATGTTAGATGATGTGAATTGAGAAAGACTCTTTTCGTTTTGACTTTTAAACTTGTAAAATATTTCATTGATAAGCATTAAAAGAATTATATCACGAGTTTCTAACCTATATATTAAGAGGGTAGTTGGTTCATATAAAAGAATAATAATAGGAATGAGAATGAATATAATAAAGAATGAGAATATATATTATCATTATAATTATGATGGTTAGTTAAGAAAATGAATGATTAACAGTTTTAATTAATTAATTACAATATATTAATTAATTAAAATAGCGTGATTAATTAATTACAATATTTTAATTAATTAATGAATTATATTTTAATTAATTATATTGTAACTAATTAATTAATTATAACATTGTAATTAATTATATTGTAATTAATTAATTAATTAATTACAATATTTTAATTAATGAATAAATTATATTTTAATTAATAATATTGTAATTAATTAATTATATTATTAGTTAAAGAATACCAAACTTTACTAAACCAGATAAAATCAAATATTGCGTTGGGTCATAGGGTAAGAATAAATAATGATAGCAAAGTTATCATACTAAAGAATAAAGGATATTGGACGAATGACTATTATTCATCTTATAACACAAAAAATAAAACAATGTCCAAAAATTATGATAGAAAGTATAAGTCATCCAATCATAACCTCTTACAAAGTTATATTTTCATTTCATACCTATTTTTTCCTCTTATACCTACTAAATAAGCACACCCTAATTTAGTAATTTATAGAACATATTTTCATAAGCAAAGATTGATTATGAGCAACAATAATATATGTATATATTCATATATATGAATGCATTTATTATATATTTGGGTTGTTAGTTAAATGAATAGAGATTTGTATTGTTTTATATGCTGCAAAGTTAGGAGAGAGCAACAAATGTGCGGACTGATTTGTCGCTTAGGTCGATCTGGACGATATTAAAGTTACTTATTTTGATGTACCACCTTTAAGGTGTCATAGATTTCTCATTAAGGATATGTCGGGAATCTATTTTTTTCGACTCATTTAGCTTCGTTGTTTCCTTTTCTCTTTATGTTAAAAAAAAAAGCTGCAAAGTTAGGAGAGAGGGACCCATTTCATATGAACCACATTATAGAAAAGAAAAACTTTGTCCTCTTATTCGTCCGGTGGTTCCATAGATGGAGCTTTGAAATATCACTTTATCACGTAACCACCATACGATATATATTTATAGTAAACGAAAGTGGTCTAAACGGAATCGTGATTACTATTCGCTGGGAGTCGTTGGAGTAGAGTAGTTGCTTGACAAGGACAAGACATTCACATTCTCTTCACATTTATATTTTCATTTCTCTTTCTTTATGTTTTTAATTTACGTATATATCACAAAAAAGGTTCAGAGCTTTGTATCTGTCATATTTTATAAGCATATGTTCATTTAATTTTTGTGACTATCATTTATTGAGGGGATGCTTGGTTAAGGGGTATGGGAACAAATCAAAGGGAATAGAATAAAAGATAGTGATTGGTTGATTATTATGATTGATTGAATAGTTTTTCATACCCAAGTTTAGGGTAATGGTCCATACTTTCCATGTATGGGAGGAATGAGTTTGATTCCTACCAATATTATTTTTTAAATTTTGAATTAAATATTTTAATTAAATATAATTAAAATGTAACTAATTAAAATAGATTTAATTAAAATATAAATATAATTAATTAATAACTTTAATTAATTAAGATAAAAGCTAATTAATTAATTAATTAAAATAATTACAAAATGTAATCAATTAATTAAAATAATTAATCAACATAAAATCTCATTAATTAATTGAAATATAATTAATTAATTAAAGTATAATTAAAATCTAATTAGTTAATTAAAATACAATTAATTACATGATTAATTAAAATATAATTAATTAATATGAAATTAAAATATAATTAATTAATTAGTTAATTACAATAAATTAAAGTAATTTATTCATTATAATTAATTATATTTTAATTAATTACAATAAATTAAATTAATTAATTAATTAACATAAAATTTTAATTAATTAATTCAAATAATTAATTAATTAAAGTCTAATTAATTAAGTAAAATATAATTAATTACATGATTAATTAAAATCTAATTAAAATATATTAATTAATTAATTAATTGAAATATAATTAATTACATGACTAATTAAAATATACTAATTAATTAATTAATTTAAATATAATTAATTAATTAATTACAATGTAATTAATTAAAATATTATTCATTAATTACTTAAAATATAACTTCATTCGTATTATCGGATGAATGTAAATTGTATTAAACTATGTTACTTGATTTTACTTGTAGTAATGAAATGGTGGATATTATAATTGTGTCGATAAATTGCACAATATTTTGGATGATTAATCTATATTTTGAAGATATTATGTAACTAATGATATGTTGATGCAAGAAAATACTACAGTATTTTTTCTTCAAGAGCTATTGAAAAGGAAAAATCGTAATATACTTTATTTTAAATATTTTGTCATTATAATTACGGTGTATAAATTAAAATAATTATTTAAAATATATTTAAAATTTGCTATAAAACAAAATTTTAACAAATTTTTATTTCTTAACATTTTAACAAACTAACCACCATCAATGGTAATGGTAATCATTCATTCATCTTAAACAACCATCTTCATTATAATGATTATATCCATTCTCATTTCTCACTATATTCATTCTCATTCTCATTCCTATTCCCCTCTATGAACCAAGCGCCCCCTGAATAAATATATAGTCATAAAATAAGATAGGAGGTGATTAATGATTATCCCGTTGCGCGACTTGAAGCATAAGTTGATGTTAATAGGGTTGCTTATATTAGTAAAATTTTGTCAATAGAATTTTTCTATAATTTTTTATAATTAAAAAATTCAGTTGATTATTTGATTATCATATAAAAAGAGATTTTTAAAATAATTTTATATAATAAATTGTTTAGTAATATAAAATAAAAAGTAAATTTAATTTTAACTATATTTTAATTTATAATTATATATATATATATATTATTTAAAATATATTAAATAATATGTAAGAGATTAGAGAAAATGGAAAGATTGGTTTACAAGATAAACTTGAATATAAGTTTGTAAGTATCGTACAAATTATGTATAAAATAAAAAGAACTAAAAATATATTTATTAATTAATCTAAAAATATACTCGAAAAATTATTTGAGAGGTTTTTTTCTGTATTTGGATTGACAAAAAATCATATCTATTAAAGAGATATTTTCTTGTTTTTAGTAAAATTACTGTATTTTCTTTTCTTTTTCACTTAAAAATATAACAAGGGTCTTAGGAGTAACTGATGGTTCGCATTCATTCTTGAAAGTCCATTGATAAGTTTTATGTAAGATTCGAGGACTAATAAGTTTAAAACTCCTTAATTTTTGATATTTTTAATTTAAAATTAAAATTTAAAACTTTTAAATTTCATATAAATAAAGTCAATAAGATATATTTATTAATGAGAAGTATTTTTAAACACAACGTTAATGCATATTTATTAGTTATATCAGTAAAAGTAACGTTTTAGTTTAATTTGTATAAAATTTAAAATATTTATTATTAAATTAAAATCTTTAAATTTTAATAATAATTTGAAAATTTTTCAAAATGTTGGATAAGTTTAAATTTATTATCTCAAAGATTGGTTAATACTGTAAGAGGCTTGAATTTATTATATATATACTTATGAAATAGCTGACAAAATTGTTTATTATTTGAATTATGTTTCATTATGAAAACGATCTAGAAGGGGGTTAAATAGATCGTTTAATCTTTTCCGCAAAGATCTACAAAAATTAACAAGTTAATACACAAACAATCAAATAAATTAAACAAAGAGAGTGGAGAAGAATGACAAACACTATTTTTATAGAGGTTCGGTGCTAAGATTTACGTCCTCTACCTAAGCTACCACTTAGGATTTGACAAACCACTATATTGTACACTTTTTAGTTCAGTGTGAACTTTTACAACCGCTTGAATTCCGGCTCAAGCAACCCTTACAATCTGATTTGATTTCCGGCACAAATCCAACCTCACCAGTGATTTTCCTCTAATCACTAAGCTTAAAAAAAGATGATAGAAAACTGAAGTAAAGCTCAAGATAACTAGATACACTTGAATGTGCTAAGAAAACTGAGAGCAATAATATGAGAAATATGAACTATGATCAGTATGCTTTGTTATTTCTAATTCTTATTGATCTCTTGGTGTTCATCTATTTATTTGCAGGCTTCTGGATCAATATAGACGTTGAAACTCCTCTTGTAGTCGTTGAAGATCTCTTATGAACGTTGAAAAAGATTTTCTTCCCGTTTTAGAATTATTGAATTCGTCAGATTGTTATCTATTGTGCTGCTAGTCGACTGGAAAAGATGATAGTCGACTGGAACCAATATTAGTCGACTGGAACAAACATTTTTGCTGATTATAGTCGACTAAAAATGTTTGTAGTCGACTGGAACCAACGAAAATAATCTATGCTTTTCGAATAGTCGAATGAAACAATTGTAGTCGACTGGAATGAGCCCCATTTATCAGATATATTAATTTTCAGTCGATTGGAAATGTTTGTAATCGATTGAAAATTCTCCAACGGATAAATTTGCAGAAAATCTTCGATCTTTCAATATCTCTATCCATAATCTTCACTAAGATCATCTTTTGGACGTTGTCTATCTTCTCTTGATTATAGAAGATTATTACTGACTTGATTTCTTGATATTTTATCTCTTTGACATTTGTATATTGAATTTTGAACATTGTCTATCACTTGCATCTTTGGAAATTATCACTTGAAGTTGCATTGGTCATTTAATTAAAATTTTGAAATAATTTCTTAACCAATTTTATATATTTTATAATTATCAAAGCATAAAAGAATTTTTATTTGTCAACCACTGTTGGTCCAACACATTGTAATATTTTCTGACCAACTTTATAAGATTTGTTGTCGAAATTTCACTTGGAAACTCCGACAATAATTAAGGTTGCAAAAATAAAGTGGAATTTTTTTTTGCATATTTTAATTTAGGCGAGCAGTTATGAAAGTCGGTGGTGGATATGAATTGATTATTAAGTAAAGTGGAAGAAGCTCTTCTTAGAGCCAACAAACCAACGATCCCCTACCAAATCCACTTGATGAAGACATTAACATCTCAAAAGCTATTAATTACCTTTTGTTTGTTCTCTGTCTTGAATGGCTTTTCGTCATCCATTAGTGGACTTGGTAGTTTTCAAACAAATTAGAAAACAATAACTTCGTATTTAGATCAGGTCACAAAATAGTTTTTTAATAGCTGTTCAGTATTGAAGTTAATTTATTTTATTTGTTTAAAATATATATATTATAATGTAAAAAGTTATTATACTTATTTGTAACTCTTATTATTATTTTCTATTAAATCTTACATTCATTATTAAAAACATTTTTTATTTTAATCACTAAAGGTTTTTTTATTTTTTCCATTTAAAATCTAGAATTCAAACAATTGAAAAAAAGTAATGACTAATTTTTCTTCAATATATTGGAATTTGATGCTTTAAAATTCGTTAAATTATAATTTTCATGTGGTCAAAAGTACGTGCCTATCATTTCTGCGTGACACTTTTTTCGATTTCCACGAGAAAGGCGAAGGAGGTTATTATGGCAAATGTGACGTAAAAGCCAATTTAACCGTAAACCGTGATCATGATTTTTATAGTAAGCCCTAAGCCGGGAAAGCTTCACTTTTGCTTATTTTCCAAATTCACGCACCGACAGAGCTCTGAGTAAGTGAGTAACCACAAATCTGATTTGTTGGTTAAGTCCTTGCAATTTTTTTTTTTTTATTAATACCATCTGGCTAGACTTTATTGATAAGAAACAACCAAAATGAAGAAACTGTTCAGAACCACACAAAAAGTAAAATAGAAAGCAGAGGTGCCAAGAAAATTAAACGAACACGGCCAGAAAGCTAGATCATGAAGCGAGCTTGAAGACCAGCAAAGGACGGCGGTAACGGTGAGATCTTCAGCGGCTGATCATGATTCGAAGGTCCCAGTAAATAGTAAGATCTGAGTATCTGAAAAAGAAAACTAGTCTTCACGGTGGTTCACGGCGGCGCTGCTCTGCAATAATCACCGCAGCAGCTTCCGAAGGGACTTCTTCCATAAAAAACCTATCTTCAGACAAATGAATCCTTGCAAATTTTAAAAAAGAACAATGATTAATTATTTTCCAAATTTCTTCTTAAGGTAACACATAAAAATATATGCATAAAGTGAAGGACAAAGTTGATGGGTTCAAGAATAGGGTAACAGATAAGAAATAAAAAATGAGTTATTGATTGTTGATTATCTTTATAGGTTAATATCTTACTTTTAGGAATCTTTCATTTTTCTATTTAGTACTCGTGATTTTTTTAATTTTAAATATCAATTAATTAAAATATAATTTATTTATTAATTAAAATATTTTAATTAATTAATTAATTAATCACAATATAATTAAATTATTATTATTATTATTAATTAATTACATTGTGATTAATTAAAATATAATTCATTCATTAATTAAAATATTGTAATTAATTAATTAATTACAATATAATTAATTAAAATATAACTAATTAAAATATACTTTATTAATTAATTATAATTACATTATAATTAATTAAAATTTAATAATTAATTAATTACAGTATAATTAATTGAAATATAATTCATTCATTAATTAATACAATGTAATTAATTAATTACAATATAATTAATTAAAATAATATATAAATCAAATAAATAAATTAATTAAAATTTAATACATTTTTATTTCTTAATATTTTTTACAAACCAACCATGACAATGATAATCATTCATTTCTCCTAACCAACAATCATAATTATAATGATAATATTCATTATCATTTCTCACTATATTCATTCATCTTCTTATTATCACTTTTTCATGCGAACCAACCGCCTCCTAAGATGATTTGCATCAATTTTTTTGCAGGTCTCTCATCATGAGAGTTTTCTCTCATTTTTGAGAGTTGGTTGTTTAAGGTTTTTTATTTTCACCGCTGTTTGGCTCTACTGTTTCTGTCCTATTATTTGTCCTTGTCATGGCAGAGGATAATATTTCCGTTGACATGTCTCATTTATTAATGGATGATGAGATGGTAAATGAGATTGATTTTGGGGAGGAGGAGATCCAAGGAGAGTTGCAGTCCTATCAGCTTTGTTTGGTCGGGCGTTTCTTGACGGAGAAGGTCATTAACTTTATGACTTTGAAACAAACGTTAGCGTCTTTATGACGACCTTCCCTTGGCATGTCTGTCCAGCAAATAGAGGATGAGAACCTGTACGTGTTTCGCTTTTACCATGTGGTTGACATGGATCGGGTTATGAACATGAGTCCTTGGACGTTTAATGGCCAAGTTCTTTTGCTTGAGAAGATAGGAGAGCATAAGCAACCTTCACTGGTGCCGCTTTTTCATGTGTATATGTGGTTGCAGGTGCATAATCTCCAGGATGGGTATTGGTTTGAAAGGGTGGCTGAACGTATTGGCAATGAAGTTGGTGAGTATGAGGAGGTTGATTCGGCTAGTTTTAGGAATCAGGTGAAGACCTTTATGCGGTTAAGGGTGAAGTTCGATGTCCGGAAGCCACTCAATAATGGTATGTACCTCAGGCGTAAGGGAGATCAAGGTTTTTTTGCCAATTTTCAGTTTGAAAAACTCCCAATTTTTTGTTTTCTCCGTGGATTGATGGATCATGGAGAGCGTTTTTGCCCCAAACTGATTGAGAGTAATGGGACACCTGTTGAATGGAAATTTGGACCGGAATTGAGAGCTGATCCTCGTCGGAAAGTTCGAAATATTGGAGCTCGGTGGTTGCGTGATACACCGCCGACGGCTGAGGAGATTGCGGCGGTTATGAGAAGGAGTACCAATCTAGGAAACCCGAATGTTTCTCCTGAAAGTCAGGAGGATATTTCGTCATCAAATCATAACTTGAATGGAAGGAAGGGAGGAGATTTCGGCGGGGATAAAGGCATTCCTAATGCAGAAGGGGAATCTTCCGATATGGCCAATGGGACTAATAATGGGAAGGCCCAAGAGTTTGTTTTCACTGATCCAAAAAGACGCAAAATGGGTCAGGACAAAGATACATTTCAACCAATGGAGCATGACAATTCAATAGATAAGTCAGAGCCTCCAAAAAACGGACCAGCGGTGGGACTCGTGAACCAGTCCCGCCGATCGAAATGAGTTGCTTAAGTTGGAACTGCCATGGCATCAGTAACCCACGAGCAGTACAAGTGCTTCAAGAAATTGTTAGGGACAAACGCCCTTGTTTTTTTTTTCTTATTGAAGCTCGTTGTTCTTATACTCGTATTAATGAAATAAAGGACATTTTGGGTTACGATGGTTGTGTGAATGTTGACTCAATTGGTCGTAGCGGTGGTATTGCTTTTATTTGGAAAGACATTATTTCCTCTTCTTTTCTTTCTTCATCCTCTTCTCATATCAACTTGGCTGTTGAATTGCCTGGACTTGGGTCTTGGAGACTCACCGGTTTCTATGGCAGTCCACATAGGAACCATAGGCATGAGTCATGACAACTTTTAAGAAGGCTGTCTCGTGAGAGTGATTTACCCTGGGTATGCCTAGGTGATTTTAATGATCTGTTGGCCCAACATGAAAAGAGGGGAGGTAGAGCCCAACCTACTAGACTCATTAATGGGTTTAGGGCCGCAATGGTGGATGCGGGATTACATGACTTCAAGATGTCGGGTTATCAATTCATGTGGGATAATGGTCGATCAGGAGAGGATTGGACAGAAGCCAAACTGGATTGTATCCTAGTCTCCAACCTATGGCGACATCGCTTCCGTTTTTCTACAGCAAGTATTTTGGATTTCTCTTCTTCAGACCACTTACCTATTATTCTTGAGGTAAAGCTTTTCCTTCCAAGGGATAGGGTTCCTCTTTTTCGATTTGAAAATGGGTGGGCAAAGGAACCAGAATGTTGTCGTTTAGTGACGGAAAGTTGGGTAGGGGTGAATCGAGAAAATATTATGGAAAGACTTGAGCAGTGTGGGCTAAAGATTAATTCTTGGGGGCAAGCGTTTTCGAAGGAATACAGAGTGGAAATTGATTAATGTAAGAAAGAGATCAAAATGATTCGGGGTCGAAGGGACGTGGCTAGTAAAGAACGGTTTGCGAAGGTTAATGCTCGGCTGTTCGAGCTCTTGGATTTGAAGGAGAAATTTTGGAAGCAGAGGGCAAATACCCTTTGGCTTCAAGAAGGAGACCGGAATACCCACTATTTTCATTCGGTTGCTACTGCTAGGCAAAGGAAGAACCGAATTGAATCTCTCTCTGATGACGAGGGTAATCAGTATGATTGGAACTCAGGTCTGTCGGATCATATGTTGTCTTATTTCTCTAATATTTACAAATCGAGTGTTGTTGATCCGGCTTCTGTTATCAACATTTTACCTCAGTTAGTGTCGGATGATGATAATCGTTTTTTGCTTGCTCCATATACTATTGATGAGGTGCGGTCGGCAGTATTCAATATGAAAGTGGACAAATCGCCTGGGTTAGATGGATTTGATCCAGGTTTCTACCAACATTTTTGGGGTATAGTGGGTCCTGCAATTTCAGATTTTTGTATTACAAGTTTAGCAGATGGGAATATTCCTATCCAGTTAAATGATACAGCTATAGTGCTCATTCCGAAAAAGGCTACCCCTGTGAGGATGACAGATCTTCGCCCAATTTCTCTATGTAAGGTCCTCTATAAAATTATGTCGAAGATGGTTGCAAACAGGTTGAAAACTCTGTTATCTGGTTTGATTTTTGTGAATCAGAGTGCGTTTGTGCCGGGTCGCAGTATCAAAGATAATAACATTATTGCTTTTGAGGTTATGCACTACTTTAGTGGCAAGAAACGGGGCAAGCATGGTCATGGTGCTTTAAAGATAGACATAAGCAAGGCGTATGACAAGCTGGAATGGACCTTTCTGCGGGTAGTGCTTTTGAAGTTGGGTTTTTATACAGAGTGGGTGAATTTAATCATGGCTTGTGTTTCCTCTGTTCAATATTCTGTCTTATGTAATGACAATCTAATTGGCCCGATTTTTCCACAACGTGGTCTGAGGCAAGGAGACTCACTATCTCCATATCTCTTTATATTGTGTACTGAAGTCTTGTCCAGGATGATTGGTGACGGGGTGGAGAGGGGACTGATTCATGGTTGTAAAGTAGTACCAACTGCTCCTTCTATATCCCATTTATTTTTCCCAGATGATAGCATCTTTTTCTTTGATGCTAAGCTTGAGGAGGCAGATTTTTTGAAGACTTTGCTTAACAATTATGCAGCAGCGTCAGGGCAAAGCATTAACTATTCAAAGTCTCAGTGCATTTGATTCTAATACTGATGCGAGGTAATAAAAAGCCATTTGCCAGTTGTTTGGGGTTGAGGAACAACCTGATTTGGGACTCTACTTGGGTTTACCCACTGTTGTTGGTAGAAATAAAAGGCAGGTTTTGAAATTCATCAAAGATAAAGTGTGGACACGTTTAAATTCATGGAACAAAAGATTGTTAACGCGTGCGGGTCGTGAGGTTCTTTTAAAGTCTGTGCTGCAAGCTTTACCGAATTACGTAATGAGTATGTTTCTGCTTCCAAATACTTTATGTGCTGAGATTCAACAGGTGATGGCTCGGTTTTGGTGGGGAAAAGGCAAAGAGAATACGAGGGGTATACATTGGTTAGGTTGGGACAGGCTTGCTCTGCCTCGAAAGTTTGGAGGACTCAGCTTTAAGAAGATTTATCAATTTAATAAGGCTATGGTGGGAAAGATTGGCTGGAGGCTGATTACTTTTCCAGATTCTCTGTTGGCAGGGTTCTTGAAAGCAAGATATTTCCCAGAAACATATTTTTTGAATGCAACGGAGAAATCAAATATTAGCTATGTTTGGAGAGGTATCTTAGCCACTATTCCGATGTTGCGGTCTGGATTATTCTGGCGAATTGGAAATGGTAGGAATACTTCTATTTGGTTAGATTCGTGGCTACCTTCTCTTGAAGGTTTTAAGCCGTCTGCAAATTTTGTTTTTCGGAATAGATGTTTTCAGGTTTCGGATCTTATACTAAATGGTTCATGGAATGTCCCACTCATTTCAAGAGTGTTCAATTCAGTAGATACCACTGCTATCCTATCGATTCCTTTAGGAAGGTCTCAAACAGCAGATGCTTTATGTTGGAAATTTGAACGTAAAGGTGGATATACAGTTAAGAGTGCCTATAAATCCCTTACATGGCAAGGACAGTATGACCAGGTATCGGTTCAATCGTCTTGTTGGAATAGAGTGTGGCGGTGTAAAATTCCTTATTTTCTGTTGAATTTTTTATGGCGAGCAGGTGTTAATATATTACCCTCAAGGGAACGCCTATTCACAAAACATGTGCCTGTTGTTAATGTGTGTCCGCTTTGTCAAAGGAGCTCCGAGACAGTTCTCCATATATTGGTCCAGTGCCCTTATGCACGCGAGGTTTGGCTTTTGAGCCCTCTTGGCTGGTTTAATCCGCAGGTAAGCTCATTTCTGAGTTGGTTGGATGCTTTTACCTCTTTGTTTAATAAATGGGATATGGCTTTTGGAATATATGTTTGCTGGAACATTTGGCAGAGTCGCAATAGAAGGGTTTGGCAACAAAAGTTCACATCCCCTGCGCATTGTTTGGGGCAGTTTAAGGCTGATTTTGAGATGTGGCGGTCAGTGCAGAGAAATGAGTTCACAGATCATGGTGGGGGGGATTCTAGAAGCAGGGTCGTACACTGGAGTTCGCCACAGGTGGGAGTGTTGAAGTTAAATGTTGATATTACTACAACCTTACCAGCTCTGCAGTTTGGTATTGGGATGATTGTGCGGGACTCGGAGGGTGGGTTTGTAGCTGCTAAGAATGTAGTTAAAGATGGAGCTTTATGTGCTAGGGATGTTGAAGCAGTGGGGGTGAAGGAAGCTTTGAGTTGGATAATGGCAAATTCTTGGTCACCAGTTCTGCTGGAAACGGATTGTTTGGAAGTAGCGATAGCAGTCAATGCTGTTTCTTATATTGATAATTCCAATTTTGGGGTAGTGATAGCTGATTGTAAAGCTCTTTTGTCAGAGATGGTTCATGTGAATGTCTCTTTTGTTCATCGATCTGCGAATGTTGTTGTACACCACTTGGCTGCTGCAACACGTTCAAGTGTGGATCGGGGGGAGTGACTTGTTAATCCTCCCTCTTTCTTGTTTAATTTCTTTGAGTTTTAATTCCAATTTCTTACTATTTTCAAAAAAAAAAACCGCCTCCTAAGATGTATCAAATGATAAAAAAAAAGAAAGGGCAGTAGTTGCTACCCGTATTTATTGTTTAGAGTTAATTGTTCAAGAAAACTACAATTTTGCACAAATTTTTTTAATTATAACTCAAAATTTAAAAGCACTAATAAAATGTCTAGATTTTCAATTTTTTTAATTCTAATTCAAACTTCAAAAAATGATAATAAAATGTTCAAATTTGCAATTTTTTTCAATTATAATCCGACGCTATCTATTGTTCTTCGATGCTCTCATCCATTTATTTTTTGTTTGTTCTTCTGACGTCCTAAACTATTATTGGATTACAACGTCTGTATCAATAAGGTCGTCGGAATTGCATAATTTGATTCAGGTTATTTTTTAACTTAACGAAGACACTAATGTCGGGGTTATAATTAAAAATTTGAAAATTTGGATATTTTATTACTACTTTTGAAATTGTAATTTATATAATTTTAGGTAAAAACCAAAAACAAATAATCTAGATCATTTAAACAAAAATTAAGAGGATGGTAATCTTTATTAGTTGCGTATGTTTCTTCATAGCCTATTTGTGATAAAGTCATTATCTTCAGACGTAAATATTAGACAAATGAATATTTTGGTGGCGAAAATATTAACATTCCATAACTATTTTGTATCAATATTGTTACAGAAATAATTGCCAACTGTAAAAATATATACTAAATTGGGAAGGAAGATATCGTAATGATATTTTATAATCTATTGGAAGATTTAATTAAACATTACAACAATCTCCTCTTTCCATAAAAAATAATATAAATTTACATATGATTTTAAAATACATTTATTTATTAAAATTACTCATTTATGATCAAACTGTAATGTTAGAGTAATGAAAATAGCTTATTTGTAAAATATTAAAAATAGGTTAAGTATAGTTAATTTCCTTCAATCGGCTCTCTCAAAATAAGGAGTCTTATATAATGGCATTGTTGATGTTGTTATTATTTATTAAATTCTAAATATTTTTATAAAAATAGATTAATTAATTAATTAATTAATTTTTAATAATAAAATTATTAAAATAAATTAAATCGTAAAATTAAAATTAAATAAAAATTGAATAATTTTAAAATTTTAACGATTGAATCAACTCAGTCGATTAAGTTTTTAAATTATTGAACAAAACAATAGAAAAAAGACGTTGTTGGAGTCTAATTTTGCCAACTAATTTTGTCATTTTCCATAAGAAAAGTTAAGGAAAAAAAAGAAGGAAACAAATAAAATCGAAGGAAATTTACTATATCACAAGCATAATATTCAACTAATAAAAACAAATGAAGAGGTTCAGTAGTCAGTGCTCCGAAGATAGACGCAAGTCTCCTCCTTTTGCCATTCCTTGAAAATTCCATATTCGTTTTCTGATTCCAATCATAAACCCCTTTTTTTGTCGCTCTCTGCAGTTTCTGCTTTTTCATTTTCGCTTATTTGTTCCCAAGTTTTCTCTCTTTTGGCTTAATTTGCAGAAGGGTCGCTTGTTGAGCACCAAAAGGCAAAAGCTTTGGCCTTTGAGGAACCCAGATAAAAGTTTATTCCTTTTATGGGTTTATATCATGTTTGTGGCGGGATTCTTGCGGATTTGATGTGGGTTAGAGCTGAAATTGGTGGGTTTCACTCGGTTTTGGTGTAAACTTTGGGGTTGCCTTTGTTTAGAAGTACGTAAAAGAATCATGTCACCGGCCGTAATCGAAAAGGTTTCGCCGGAACTGGGGCTTGCGAAGCCCTCCAACGAAAATCGGTGTAGTTTTCCTAATTTAAGAGGGTTGCGATGGCGTATAGATCTTGGGGTTTTGCCTTCTTCTTTGTCGGTTGACGATCTTCGCAGAGTCTCTGCTGATTCTCGCAGAAGGTATAAACTTTGGTCTTTTCTTTTTCCTTGGCTTGATGTTCTGTTTATGTTTCTGGTTGGGTTGTGAAAGGCTTAATTTAGAAGAAAAAAAAGAATCATTTCAGGGTTCATGTTCAGAAAAATTCACGTGTTTGCAATGGCAAAATGTGTTCTTATTGTTTTATTTTTATCAAACATCTTGCCTCTTTTTTAAATTCGCTCAGCTTGCTCTTGTTTCGAGATTGGTTGTGATAGAAACCCTGAAAGATATATATATATCTTCTTCTATGGACTTGCCTATGTTAAGTACCTGAGTAGTGTTTAGCTTCTCAATCAAGCAACATGAGTGACCGCTATGTCGTTAAGCTCTGATGTGCAATCTTTCTTGTATTCTCAGATATGCGTCTTTAAGAAGACGTCTCTTAGTTGATCCACATATAAAAAAGGCCGGAAGTAATTCGCCTGATTGTGTCATTGACAATCCACTTTCACAAAACCCAGGTAAGGCTTCGTTTATCATTTCGTTTCCAGCTCTGAGAATTTTTATATGAAGCTTTGCAGTGGTGGGCTGGGGTTTTTTATATAATCCTACATGCAGACAGTACCTGGGGACGATTCTTTCGAAATGCTGAATTGGAGAAAACAGTTGACCAAGACTTGTCGCGTTTATACCCTGAACATGGGAGCTATTTCCAAACGCCTGGATGTCAAGGAATGTTGAGAAGAATTTTACTATTATGGTGCCTTAGACACCCAGAATATGGATATAGTCAAGGTAAAATTGTACTATTTAAGGAGCTCTTTTAACCTTACCTTTTCAGTCCAGAATAGAAATGCTTGAAATAGCATGATAGACATTTTCCAATTGCCTACCTTACATGAAAAAGATATACACAATGCTCCTAGATTCTTATTTCTGGCTTCCCTTAGGATTAATACTCTTGGATTATATATTAAGATTTTATATTGTAATCTATAGAAATTTACAATGAAATTTGCTTATATTAAAATCTAATTTCTCTTTCCTCTTCTTGTTTTTTACCAGGAATGCATGAACTTTTGGCTCCATTGTTATATGTTCTTCATGTTGATGTAGAGCTTCTATCTAAAGTGCGGAAGCAGTATGAAGACCATTTCACTGATAAATTTGATGATTTATCACTTCATGGAAATGATCTTACATATAATTTTGAGTTGAAAAAACTTTTAGATTATGAGGAAGTTGAAATTAGCTCCAAGGGCAGTACTACAAAAGTTAAAAGCCTCCTGGAGTTGGATCCTGAAATACAAACCATTGTTCTGCTAACTGATGCCTATGGTGCTGAAGGTGAACTTGGCATTGTCCTATCTGAGAAATTCATGGAACATGATGCTTATTCTATGTTTGATGCTTTAATGAGTGGGGCTCATGGTTCAGTTGCCATGGCAGATTTCTTTTGTCCCTCCCCTGCAGTTGGGTCCCATTCAGGCTTACCTCCTGTGATTGAAGCTTCTTCTGCGTTGTATTACTTGTTGTCTATTGTTGATTCATCTTTGCATAGCCACCTTGTTGAGCTTGGTGTTGAACCCCAGTACTTTTCTCTTCGCTGGTTGCGGGTTTTATTTGGTCGAGAGTTTTCGCTCTTAGACCTATTGTTGATTTGGGATGAAATATATGCAGCAGATAACAACAGAATAGATAAAGTTCCTCGAGATGAAACTGGCTTCAGTTTTGCAATCTTCAATTCACCTCGTGGAGCATTGATCTCAGCTGTGGCAGTTTCTATGTTACTTTATTTGAGATCTTCTCTACTTGCTACAGAGAATGCAACTACTTGTCTACAGAGACTGTTGAACTTCCCCCAGAACATAGATCTGAAGAAACTGATAGATAAGGCAAAATCTTTACAGACGCATGCATTAGAGAATAATAATATATCACTATCATTACCCTTATTTGGTGAAGAGACTTATATCTACAATAAACCAAGACTGACAAGAGGTCATACCCTTTCGGTTGATTCAATTCCTCCAACAACCCCTTTAGGTGTGGTGCCCGATAGCTATTGGGAAGAAAAGTGGAGAGACATGCACAAAGCTGAAGAACTCAGGCGAGAAAGTTCAGAAAAGAAAACTCCAAGCCGAAAAAAAAGCTGGTCAGAAAAATTAAGATTGAGTCTATCCCGAACAGGATCTGATTCATCCCCAGAAAAAGTTGCGAGTCGCAATAAGAACCACAAGTTATCTGTGAGACGCCGCTTGCTGGAGGATTTATGTAATGAGCTCGGATTGGATGATGCTGACAAGGCCAGCTGCCTTGAAGTTTCAGACAAAAAGGATGATCAAGCTGTAGGATTTGAAGGGGGAACACAAGATAGTATTAATAAGGACTTCACATGCTCAGACAACGAGAGATGCTTGACTGGAAATGGTGGCAGTGATGAAAACTCGTCTGTATTCTCAGATCCGTCTAGTCCCCATAGTGATGCTAATGATCATGAGAATGATTCTGAGAAGAGCAGTGTCGCCTCAAATTTATACATCAGTGAAAATGAATGCCATCCCAAGTCTGTTCAGGAGGATTCAGTTCTATCTGTTTCCCATGACCCTTATGACCCATCTGTTCATTCAGAGAGTAGCAGAGAAGCTATTGGAAAATCTTTGACAGCTTCAAAAGATCGGAAACTTCTTTCTGGTAAATTTCAATGGCTTTGGAAGCTTGGGCGCAATAATGCAGGTGAGGAGACCTCTGAAAAGGGCAGCAGGACACATGATACCACATTATATGCCAGTGATGCCTGTAACAAGATACATAACGACGATTCTTCTGTGGATGGATCTGCTCTTTCAACTGCCAGTGAAAAAGGAGATCCTGTGGACCAGAATGTGATGGGTACTCTTAGGAACCTTGGCCAGTCAATGCTTGAGCATATTCAGGTAAAACCTCCACTGTTTACTATAGACCTTTCAGTAAAGGGGTGGAATTTGGAAAAGAATGAACTGAGGATGAAGCTAATTGATGTTTGTATGTGTCTCTGCAGGTGCTCGAATCCGTTTTCCAGCAAGATCGTGGTCAAACAGGTTCGTTGGAGAATTTCTCCAAAAATGTTCTAGTTGGTAAAGGGCATGTAACGGCCATGACAGCTCTTAAGGAGCTTCGGAAAATTAGCAATCTTTTATCAGAGATGTGAGTTGGATTCTTCATAACCATGTCGTAGTATCTGTATATACATTTTGTAATTACTATTCTTTTAGTGCAACATAAAATGAGGTTCTGGCTTCGTCCTCTACTATATATGTCAGAGTAATTGTAATTTTTTCCAAGTTTCAAACTCTCTGCCTATAAATATGAGTTCAATAAAAACTGTTGGGATGGATTTTGCCATCATCACTTGTTCTCTCTATTGCTTCCCATGGCTTATGACTTATCAGAATTCAGGTTATTCAGTCCTCTGGGTTTGCTTTTGTTCTGTAAACTACGATGAGATTGGCATTTACTCTTGTCGGTGTTCCACCTCCAATAATTGATCTGTTTTCAGAACTGTACTTTCGGATCAGTGCATGTTTCGGCTGAATGTTTTGTGGTTCTTATTATCCTTGGGCGAAGCTATAGCAAAATCACCAATCACAGACCACATGTATTTATCCTGGTTTATCCAGAATCAAATTATGCCACATAAAAAGACTATTGAATAAGATTTGGTTGAAAATCAAACTATTGGGATTATGATATTATTTATGAAATAACATTTGATTACATTAAATCTTTTGGCTTTTTATGTCTTAATTAGTAGTGCTATTTTATTTGATATTTACCTTTAATTCATAACTGCAATGTAAATCGTCCGACCAACCAAAAGTGAGGCAAATTGTACAACGAACTGCTTCAGAAATAGGTTAGATACTGAGAAAAATCCTTAATAGTTACATCCTATAAGTTCGCATGGGGGTGATGTTTATGCCATAAAAAAAAAACCCTTTTGCATTCCCTTTTCCCAGATATAAAAAAAGAAGATAACAAAAGAAAACAGTGTTCTCCTGTGTTATGCTGGTTTAAAATGGTGTTGATGACAACAGTTTACAGTTCTAATTACTACTGAAGTGTCTACTCTATATTGTGAAAGCCTGGGAGAAGAGAAGTGATAAAGCCAAAAATAATCATCTGAATCTCCTTCACAATTCCCCACCAGCGGTTACCACCATTTGCTTCACCATGTTCTACCACATTCTCATTTTCAGGTATCAGGTTACCATCCTCTGCTGGTCGATTCTCATTCTCAGCTCCAGCTTGTCCCTCTGCAGAAAGTTGTCACAAGATGAGTTCAATGGATCAAAGTAGCCACCAATACTGTCACATGAATCATAAATGCATGTGATGTACCAAAAATCAGCTGTTCAATAGGTAACAAAGCAACTAACTTATCAAAGACTTAAAATTCCAACAGAAGAGGATCAAAGACAATAAATGAAAAACCTACTACTTGATGTAGTCTGAATAAATCCCCAAAAGAATAGGTTCAACCATTCATGTGTCTACCTTCATACACAAACAGGATATCTGATTCTTGTTATGGTCACTGAAAGTTCTAACGAATATAATTTGGTGTGAAGTATGTCAAACATCTGGTGTATATCCTATGAAACGTCACTTACTCTCACACAATGAAACAGACCACACATTCAAAAAATTGAACAAATACCGGCTAAACCAAAATTATCATTCTGCCTTGGAGCAGCAGGGACATTTTCAGCCCTCACAGCACGCCTGGGCAGACGTGGAGGAGCAGCAGCCCTTCGCATGCTTTGTGAGAGCCATCGTACTAATGGTGTGAGTGCTCCAGTTTGATATCTGCAATAGCCCACATAGAGATATGAAGCCACATCCTACCACTTCAATAATAAAAATACCTTACAAGATTCACATCAGGGCTATAGCTTAAACTTAGAGGCTAGTTCAGTATTGTGTGTAAGGTAGAATTAAATAAAAAGAGTATGGAAACTGAAAAACCCATATATGAGCTTTATTTTTCATAGTCTTTCTTAAAATTCAAATAACTTGAAATTTAGAAACTTGCATACTAAGATATTGCTACCATCCCTTCTCCTACAGCTTAATGTGTAAACGCATAGTAGATAAATGTTAACTGCATATTATTATCAAAATGATCAAAAATAGTGTAAACGCATAGTAGATAAATGCTATCTGCATATTATTATCAAATATAAAAAAATAAAAGGAGAAGAAAGCTTAGGAATTTTAAAACTTACAAATAGATGATAGATGCAAAAAACACAAGCACAACGAGTCTTTGTCTTGATCCATCTTGGTTGAATAGAAAGATCACAGCTGCCAGCTTGAGAATAAGTAAGAAATCAAGTTGAAAAGCAATTTGAAATCGTCTTACAACTTGTTGTTGGGGTGCAGGCGGCGGCTGCTGCTGCTGCTGCTGTTGCTGCTGTTGCGGTTGTCCTCCTTGCCCACGATCAACTGTTGCCCCTGCTTCGGCACTTGGTCCACTGTATAAGAGGCAATAAAGAATATAGTGTTCTCTTATACTGTCGGATTATGCAGAATCATGAAGATTATGTTGAATCATGCAGTATTATCTAGAAGATTGTATAGCTATCTTGTGAATCCCTGATTTCTAGGGATTAGGATAAGATACAGATTTCCATGTATCTTAGGAAATCTGATACTTAGTATAGAAACTTGTATATATACTGAATATAGCTGTAACCTACGGGTAATGTGAATGAAATTGTTTTCTTCACTGCTAATATTTCACATGGTATCAGAGCTATTGACTCGATTTTTTCAAAAACTCTGATTTCTTCTCTGGTCATACTGACGGAGAATCCTATCTTCAGTAGCTCTCTTCAACTTCCTAGCCTTATACCTTTTTTTTCCTACTCCTTTCCTTAGTCCTACCAAATCAATCATGTCAGAATCCCCTAGTAGTTCGGCTGAAATCATCAGCCACTCTGTCGAGAGTACTGCTGCTGCTATACCTGGAGATTTGCAGAATATTCAAGCTGCATACCGATTGAATGGGAAGAACTATTTAAAGTGGTCACAACTAGTCCGCACATTCCTAAAAGGGAGAGGGAAATTGAGTCATTTATTGGGTACTGGTCCTTCACAGGATGATCCAAAATTTGCAGCATGGGATGAACAAGACTCCATGGTTATGTCTTGGCTATGGAACTCAATGCTGCCAGAAATCAGTGATACATGCATGTTCCTAGGAACTGCCAAGGAGATATGGGAAGCTATTCGGGAGACTTATTCCAAAGTCAATGATGCTGCACAGATCTATGAGATCAGGACAAAGATTTCAGCAGCTAAACAAGAGACTCGGACTGTCACTGAATATTCGAGTCTCTTACAAAGTTTGTGGCAGGAAATAGATCATTATCAATGTATCCAAATGAGCTGTAGTGTAGATGCAGCAATTTTAAAACGTTTTGTGGAAAAGAATCGTATTTATGATTTTTTGGCAGGTTTAAACGTAGAGTTTGATGCTGTAAGGGTGCAGATTTTGGGAAAACAAGACTTACCGTCTCTAAATGAGACAATAGCTATTATACGTGCGGAAGAAGGACGTCGAAGTGTTATGCTTGAACCTCAAGGAGGAGATGGTTCTGCACTCATTACTAAGGCCACGGAGTTGAAGGAGACAAATTATCCTACTGCTGTCACTAGATTGGACTCATCCAAAACTTTCAATCGAGATTCTCTATACTGTACCTACTGCAAAAAGTATCGGCATACTAGGGAGAAGTGCTGGAAACTTCATGGCAAGCCTAATCGCGATGGGAATGATCAAGTCAAGCACATATGGTGAGCACTTCGTCATCTAATGACGAAAGTTCTAAGAAACCTATGCCTGAGTTCAATACCGAAGAAATGGAGAAACTAAAAACATTTGTGGAGTCCTTTGAAAAGCCAATCTCAACAGGTACTTGTTCATTGGCGTTTTCAGGTATTTCTTCTTCTTCTAATCCTAATGCCTTGGTAAAGATTCCTATCCTATGTGGGTACTTGATTAGAGCAGCAGATCATATGACTTGTTCTTCTAAACACTTTATCTCTTATAACCCCAGCTGTAGCCATAAAAAGATTACCATAGCTGATGGATCTACCACCACCGTAGCTGGTCAAGGAGATATATACATAAACAAGGACATTACACTAAGAAATGTTCTCCATGTTCCCAAACTATTTGCAAACCTTATTTCCATTCACAAATTAGCTACAGACTCACATTGTAGTATAACCTTTTTCCTTCACATTGTGTCTTTCAGAGCTAGGCACGAAGAGGATGATTGGATGTGCTAGTCGAGAGATGGTCTCTATTTTCGGAAAAACAACACGATGAAACCGAAGTTGGAAAATCACTATCCTTTCTTTCCGAATCAGAGTGTCAAATCAAGGAAAAATCGGCTTTATCATCGTCGTTTAGGTCACCCATCTTTAGAATTCTAAAGTTCATGTTTCCTTCATTGTTTAGAGATCTTACATTTGAATCTTTTCATTGTGATGATTGTGAACTTGCAAAGCACAAACGTGCTTCCTTTCCAATAAGCAACAATAAAACCTTTGTTCCATTTTCTCTCATTCATAGTGATATTTGGGGACCTTCTAATATTCCAAATGTTTGGTGCTAGGTGGTTTGTTTCATTTATTGATGATTGTACCGAGTCACATGGCTTTACCTCTTGAAAAATAAATCGATGTTAGCACTTGTGTTTCCTAAGTTCTACAACATGATCCATACTCAATTTGATGTCAAAATTAAGAGATTTCGATTGACAATGCCAAGGACTATTTCAATCAAACCCTTTCCTCATTTTTTCGAAAACAGAATTATTCATGAGTCATCATGTGTTACTACTCCTCAACAAAATGGGGTGGTGAGAGGAAAATGGACATCTCCTAGAGATCACTAGGGCATTGCTATTTCATAAGAGTGTTCCAAAACAATATTGGGGTGAAGCGGTCTTAATCTGCCCATCTTATTAACAGCTTCCAACACGAGTCCTTGGGTTCAAAAGTCCAATTGAAATACTCACAAAGTTTTTCCAAATTTTATGTGTCTAACAATCGATACCGAATCTTTGGTTGTGTTGCATTTGTTCATGTTCATTCTCACAATAGGAACAAATTAGATCCCGTGCTCTTAGATGCATTTTATTGGCTATTCCTCAACCCAAAAGGGTTATAAATGCTTTCATCCACCTTCCAAAAGTTTTTATTTCAAATGATGTTACTTTTGTTGAGAATGAATCTTTTTCAGCACACTCATCTTGAGGGAGAACTTGAGTGAAGATAAGACGATATGTTCCTTCTAGATCCTAGTATTGTTCAATCTCAAGACATAACCGTGCTCAAGAATCTATTTCGCCCTAAATCCACTCATTCCTCAATTGAGTCAGCCACATCTCTTGCCATACCTCTTCGCCAAACAGCCACTTTGCAAGTTTATTCCAGAGAAAGGTATCGGTCTCTCAACCAAGACAAGTTCAATCTCCCATTCGTGTTGTTGCTCAACTTCCAAATGAAAATACCACACCAGTTGTGAACCAAGAGATGAGTCATCGAACGGAAGAAAACCAAAAGAAACAAATGCTGAGGACCTACCAATTGCACTAAGGAAAGGAACCAGAACCTGCACAAAACACCCACTGTTTTCCTTCATGTCTTACCAGAACCTATCCCAAAAACATAGAGCATTCCTAACCAATCTCCACACAATTCCCATACCCAAAAATCTAATTGAGGCATTAGGAGACAAAAAATGGAAGGATGCTATGAAAATCGAAATGGAGGCCCTTGATAAGAACAAGACATGGGAGTTAGTTGAATTGCCAAGAGGGAAGAAACTAGTTGGATGTAAGTGGGTTTTCAACGTAAAATACAAGGCTGATGGTTCGGTGGAAAGATATAAGGCAAGATTGGTGGCTAAAGGGTTCACTCAAACCTATGGCATAGACTACCTTGAGACATTTGCCCCTGTTGCTAAGATGAACACGGTAAGAATACTGTTATCATTAGCTGCTAATTTTGAGTGGAATCGCAGCAATTTGACGTTAAGAATGCGTTCCTCCATGGTGATCTAGAAGAGAAATTTACATGGAAGTTCCTCCCGGATTTGAATCTAAAGAAGGAAGGGTATGCAAGTTGAAGAAAGCTCTTTATGGGCTCAAACAATCTCCACGGGCTTGGTTTGGGAGGTTTGCTAAGGTGATGATTTCATTGGGATTTAAGCAAAGTCAAGGAGACCATACTTTGTTCATTAGACATTCAAAATCTGGAGGTAACACATTGTTAGTTTATGTAGATGATATTATTGTGACAGTAATGATGTAGAAGGAATGAAAAATCAAGCAATGTCTCTTGAAGGAATTTGATATTAAGGAGCTCGGAAAGTTAAAATACTTCCTAGGCATTGAAGTAGCTCACTCAAAGCAAGGGATTTTCATCTCTCAACAAAAGTATGTATTGGACTTGTTGAAAGAAACAGGAAAATTGGGTTGTAAACCAGTGGACACACCGATAGAATTCAATCATGGATTAGGTGATGCTCCAGAAGATCCTATTGTAGATAAAGTATCATATCAGAAGCTTGTTGGAAAGTTAATATATCTAGCACATACAAGACCAGATATAGCATTTGCTTTGTGAGCAAAGTCACCAATTTATGCACAATCCTAAAGAATCACATCTCAAGGCAGTAAACCGAATACTACAATACTTGAAAGGTAGCCCAGGAAGAGGTATTCAGTTTAAGAAACAAACAATCGCAGGTTTGACATTAGAAGCTTATACGGACGCAGATTATGCAGGTTCTTTGGTTGATAGAAGATCAACATCAGGTTATTGCATATTCCTAGGTGGTAATCTTGTAACATGGAGAAGCAAAAAGCAGAATGTAGTGGCAAGATCAAGTGCAGAATCGAGTTTAGATCTATGGCATCGGAATATGTGAGTTACTTTGGCTAAAGATAATTCTTGATGATTTGAGAATAAAATGGGAAGGACCTATGAGGTTGTCTTGTGATAACAAATCAGCTATCAGATTGCACATAACCCGGTACAACATGATCGTACAAAGCATATTGAAGTTGATAGGCATTTCATCAAAGAAAAAGCGACAAGGGCTTAATATGCACTCCATTTGTGTCAACTAAGGATCACCGGCGGACATTCTTACAAAAGGACTAGCAAGCACAGTGTTTCAAGATATTATTGGCAAGCTAGGAATGGAAAATATCCACTCACCAACTTGAGGGGAGTGTCGGATTATGCGAATCATGAAGATTATGTTGAATCATGCGAGATTATCTAGAAGATTGTATAGCTATCTTGTGAATCCTCGATTTCTAGGGATTAGGATAAGATCTGATTTCCATGTATCTTAGGAAATCTGATACTTAGTATAGAAACTTGTATATATACTGAATATAGCTGTAACCTACGGGTAATGTGAATGAAATTGTTTTCTTCACTGCTAATATTTCACATATACTATTCAGCACTTCCATGTATTGCAACTTGCTGTGTAAATATTTCATGGTCATTAATCATCACCCATCATCTCTACCCTTAAATCAAAACTGACTTTCAATCACTGAATCTCTTCAATAGTTTGCAAACAAATGATGAGTTTATGACACAATGGTAGAAAAAGAATGGTACTTCCTAGCTGACACGGTGAGTTTTATGATCCTCTTACGTAGGTATACTATAGGTGAGAGGAATGAGGGTGCTTGGTGGAACTCCACGCATTGGCCCCATGTAAGACGAAACAGGCACAGCATACAAGCCAGCTCCACGATTCTGTTCCTGATTCTGAAGACTGAACCCTGTAACTAGTGTAGGATACGTGACTGGAACCATATGAATTTCACCATTTGGATAAGCTGGAAAATACGAGGATGCTGGTACCTGACACAACACATAAATGATTAAATTTTCACCACTGATAAATTTGAAGGTGATACTAAAATCACTTGGAAAACAGCTAACCCCGCCTTTATTTCCACCCCCTACCCGTCATTTCTGAATTAAAGTAACAAATTTGACATGGTAATGAACATCCATTTTTCACATAAATCAAGCACCATAATCAGAAGCTCACAAGACTATTTGCCAATTTCACGGCTGGACATAATCACGTTCTTAGCATCTTATCTAAGTGTATCTCGTTTTCCACTCCCATCTCTCCTGTCTCAATCGCCAAGTGGGCTTACTGTTAGTTTCCTCTGAATTCCATAAAGTTACTGTCCATTCCAAAGAGTAGTAGCGACAACAACCTTCGGTTCAAGTCGATTCGTTGATAATGATAACAAGGTAACGAACAACAAGAAGCAACTAAACGAACCTCCAGAAATTTCCAATCCCAAAATTAAGCCTTAGCGGTTATAAATTCCCCCAAACGCCCAACAAATTAAAAAAAGGTTACATTTTGTAGGTGTCGCAAGTCGCAAGAAAAAAAAAACACAGAAATTGAGCGAGACTAGGGCAGCCTATTAACATTTGGAAACGTTCCCCAATATTTGGGGTCAAAAAAGGCCAAATAAACAGCCCTTAAAGCACATGCTAATAAGAACGTACCAGAAGAATCAAAGTTTAGACTACCAGATCCGGGGCTCATAGAAAAGGAAAATGATGAAAAGGGTCATTGAAATAATTAAGAGAAAAAGAAGAAAAAACCTGGAGTCCATGATCACGAGGGCTGGGACTTGAAGCCCTTCTCTCTTCTACACCATCTGCCATGATCGAATCCCCTGAGCACTTGAATGCTTTGATTGACTGATACAGAAAGCAACAAAGGGTTTTGGTGACCAGTAAGGAGTTCTTAGAATTGATAATGCAGCAGAAATGAAGGATTTTGGGATCAGCCCACAAAGTGGAGCGATTTTTTATTTTCCTTTTTCGAAGGTAGCGTGTTTTTCTTTTTCTTCTTTACTTGAAAATTCAATTTTTGGGCTTGTAGTCTTAAACACTAATTCATGTTAATTTGGGCCGGTTGATAAATCCAACGGACCTTACATTCATGAGTTATTCTATTAAGCAACACAATACTTTAATTAAATGCCTGTTTAGATTGGCTTATATTAGTAGAATTTTTATTAGTAAAATTTTTATCAGTAGAATTTTTTAAGAAGTCAGTTGACTGTTTGACTGTCATTTAAAAAAGAACTTTTTTGAAAGAATTTCATACAATAAACTGTTTGACAACATAAAAATAAAAATTTTAATTTTAACTATATTTTATTTTATAAAAATATTATTTATGTATATAAATATTATTTAAAATATATTAAACAATACATAAAACACAATATATTAATTATTATATAATTTTAAACTGAAACATAAATGAAAATATATCTAATCAAATAGTTTATTTGGATTATAATATAAGAAAACTAGTATAAAAAATAAATATTAAAACATATAAAAAGTAAAATAATATTATATAAATATCAAAATAAACATGAAGTTATGTTTGTGGGTATTGTGAGAATTATGTATAAAAATATAAGAGTAAAGGGACTAAAAATAAGCTCATTAATTGATCTGAAAAATCTACCAAAAATATTATAGATAAGACCTATTTGCATTATTTTTATTTTTTATTTTTAAATTTATTTTTTAAGTGATTAAGGTGAAAAAAAAAAGATTAATATTGAAGAAGAACAAGTGGAATACATGCTGCAATAATATCGCAACATTCCAGCTTCAACTAAATTCAGATTTAGCTGCCTCAAATGCAAATATCCAAGATTCCAGGAACTAAACTATGGGACTTTGGACACTTTCTAGGCAACGTGGATCTTTACAACATCAAAACACTTCATATAGACTGCACAAATCATGACATTGTTGGGAATTTTTTTTTTTTTTTTGGGTTGATAATAGGAAACAGCTAGTACAAATTATATCACAAAATGGAGAAAACAGACTCTTGATAAATTCTCTAGAAGGATTATGTGGTACCCGATGGGTGTAGTAGTAAAGTAAGCAACGGCATCTGCTAGATGTCCGGCATAATTAGCAAGCCAGTCGGCACATCTGTTCCTCTCGATACACATGATAATGAATAACAATTCAATTCTTTGAGAGCAGCAGATGAATGCTCCTAACGATGGAATGGAGAGTCCTAGATCGTCAGTTTGAAGAAGAGAGGACATCGAACACTGTCTTAGAATCAAACTCCAGTTCGAGATAGCAAAATCCCAAATTTCACGCTAGGGTAAGCCCGGTAAAAATCCCTCAGAGCTCCGTTGTCAACGGAGAGCATCATCCAAGATTCTGAGCGAAGTCCCCGAGTCATTGGCCAGCACTATCACGCAAAAGTCCGCTGGTAGTGGCCGAAGACGAGGACCGCTTATAGGGTCCATCAGTATTAAGCTTGATCCAATCGGGAGAAGGTTTGCTCCATCCTATGAGTTGCTCCTGTCGCATGCTAAGTCCAGCAGAACCTGAGCGATTGTGCCATCCAGTTGAAGAAGGAAGCTGACCTGCATAAGACAAAATAAGGGAGAAAGGTGAGAGCGGCCAAATAAATTGACTTTATTCTTCCATTGTTAGAGGAACCAACAAATAATGCCAAATATGATCGGCCAAGCTTGACCGCGGAGAGGCAGGCAGAGGTGGAGATTGTGGAGGAGTCAGTCCCTGAGCGACATGGTGAAAAAATCAGTTGGGACGAGGTGTGGAAGGAATGTGTCCCAAACTTGGCGAGCTTTACCACAGTCGCGCACAACATGCAACGAGTATTCCTTGAAGCCACAATGATAGCATGCTCCATCTAAAGTATAGTGCGTACGAGAACATAATGGTGGTTCGTAAGTAGCTGATCATGAGTTAAGAGCTACAAGAAAGAATAGATGCGGTATGAGCCCTGTCACTTCCAAATTACCTTTCAAATATTAGGGACCTCAGTAGTGTCATGGCCCATGCACATGTTCAGCCCATCGTCAGATCTTCCCCAAATCAATTGTTATAACTCAATTCAATTAAAAACACAGACTCATACGAACAAATTGAAGAAAAAGAAACTACCTGGAAGAACAAGGCCAGCCGCGAGAAATAGTGCGACAGGATCTCTCTTCACGAGTAGAGCACGGATCGTCTGTCTAAGACAATCCTGTCTTATTCTGTCTAATAACAAAACGATGTTGCATTTGTTAAAAATTTTAATCACGCGTTACTCTCCTCTGTCCCATCTCACCGCACTGTGCATTAAATCTTTAAAGCAAAGTCAGATAGGAGTTGCGTCTTAGACTTGGGAAAACTTCAGCTATTATAATGATAAAGTGTTTTCAATTTGATTTTAATTTATGAAACAAATTTAAAATTTAAATGAAAATAAAGAAACAATAAATAAAATATCAATTTTATTTTTAATGATCAATAATGCTATTATTAAAATTTTCGAAAATTTTGAATTTGTGTTTTAATTTCTACTATTCCACGATACATAATTTATTTATAAAATGTATTTAGTAAATTATTTATTTATTATTTATGTACATAATTAAATATTTTCTTTATTCTATAAGTGCCTTAATTTTGTTTGTTTGTTTAATTCTTTTATCTTGATGATGAGTATAAACATATATTTTATCCTTATTATTATTAATTACTAATTTTCTTCTTCTTATTATTAACTTTATTATTCTGAATAATTTAATTATTCTTATAATATTTAATTATTATTAATATTATTTTCCAACTGAGTATATATACTTATTATTATAAATCTTAATAATATAATACAAACGATTTATTATTAATATTAGTATTATTATTAATATTAAATTATTTATTATTATTATTATTATTATTAAAATGTTTATAATTATTCATATCATTATTAAATTCCTTATTATTAGAAAGTGTATTTATTGTTATTATTATTATTATTATTATTATTATTATTCATATCATTATTAAATTCCTTATAATTAATAAATTATTTATTTATTAATAATATTGGGTTTAATTTATAGATTTATAATAATAATAATAATAATAGTTATAATTGTAATAGTTTTATGATTATTCTAATAGTTTATTAAATAATGTTCTTTAATAATTTATAATATTATTAAATATTATTTATTATTTAAATAAATAATATATATTTATTATTATTTGCAAATGGTCATTTTACATTTCACTGTATGAGGCCCTAAGCCTTGGCGAAATGGTGAAATGGTTATTGTTATAATAATTTATTATAATATTTAATAATATATAATTGTTTTAAATTATGATAGTCATTTGAAAATATTGACAAATAAATAAACAAATAAATAAATACATACATACACTAAATATAAAAAATTTAATAATAATAATAATAATAACAATTATTATTATTATTATTATCAACTTCTAATATTAATAAAGAATTTAATAATAATAATAATGATAAATTTAACAAATACTCTACAATAAATTTAATAATAAACAGAAGAAATTTAGTAATAATATTTAACAGCAATTATAATAATGAAAATTAAATTAATTAACAAATTTACGTATAATAATAATAATAATAATAATAATAATAATAATAACAATAACAATAAATACACTTTCTAATAATAAGGAATTTAATAATGATATGAATAATTATAAACATTTTAATAATAATAATAATAATAAAGAATTAATATTAATAATAATACTAATATTAATAATAAACCGTTTGTATTATATTATTAAGATTTATAATAATAAGTATATATACTCCAGTTGGAAAATAATACTAATAATAATTAAATATTATAAGAATAATTAAATTGTTCAGAATAATAAAGTTAATAATAAGAAGAAGAAAATTAGTAATTAATAATAATAAGGATAAAATATATGTTTATACTCATCATCAAGATAAAAAGAATTAAACAAACAAACAAAAATTAAGGCACTTATAGAATAAAGAAAAATATTTAATTATGTACATAAATAATAAATAAATAATTTACTAAATACATTTTATAAATAAATTATGTATCGTGGAATAGTAGAAATTAAAAACACAAATTCAAAAATTTTCTGAAAATTTTAATAATAGCATTATTGATCATTAAAAATAAAATTGATATTTTATTTATTGTTTCTTTATTTTTCATTTAAAATTTAAATTTGTTTCATAAATTAAAATCAAATTGAAAACACTTTATCATTATAATAGCTGAAGTTCTCCCAAGTCTAAGACGCAACTCCTATCTGACTTTGCTTTAAAGATTTAATGCACAGTGCGGTGAGATGGGACAGAGGAGAGTAACACGTGATTAAATTTTTTAACAAAGGCGACATCGTTTTGTTATTAGACAGAATAAGACAGGATTGTCTTAGACAGACGATTCGTGCTCTCACGAGTAAGCTATTGCGATTGCTGTGGAAGGCTTTAATCAAGAAAGAGTTAGGGCGCCAAGTAGGTGGGATTCAGAAGGATGAACCTGACATAAAAGGAAGCCAATCAGGGGCTGCTTTCATGAGCATATTACGGTGCAAAATATCCTCAATTTCGGCGTCATGATCACTGTCCAATGAAGAGGAAGACGTTGATGATGATGAAGAATAAGAAGAAGGTTTTAGTTTTAACTAGTTCTAAACCTCGTGCTTTGCACGGGTTGTTATAATATTAATAAGAATATTAGTTATAATTAATAAATGTATAATTTGAAAAGAATTTGCTTATTATTAGTCATAACTTAATCAAATCGTTATTGTTATGAAGGATAAAACTAATAAAAATATGGAATTAAATTATATTATTTAATAGCATTAATAATAGCATATGTATTAATAAGATGAATGATAGTAAGTTCATAATTAATAATTAAAGCTCAATTTAAAAAGTTATATTAATTACAATAATTAAAGAACCATAATAAATTTAAAAATAATATAATTGTGAAAATTAATAACAAATATAAATTGAGCACAACTTATAATAATTGTGGCAATAATTTGTAAAATAAGAAATAATAATGAAATTAGAATAATCATATGTGAAAACAATTAAAATAATAAATATGATTAAAGAAAGATAACAATTTTATTATAAGTTATAATATAATTTCTAATAAAAATTCTTGAAATCCTCTAAAAGTTAAATGTGTTGATAATGAATGACAAAAATAAGCATAATTTTTCCTATTTATTATCATAAACAAAATTACTAATCGTAATAAAATCGTGAATAATTTTTAACAGTTGTGCATTCTGGCGAGGGACATTGGCTTAAGCTTTTTTTTTTCAATTTATCATGAAGAAGAAAATTTATAATGATCGTAATAAAATGGTGACTCAATATTAGGGAATTCTAAAATTAAAAAAAACAGAAGGTAATTCTCGCGAGGGCGAGGCGTATTTAGACAAGTACAAAAGATAGATCATTTACTATTTAAGTACAAAATACTTGCAAGCCCCAAAATAGATACATAGTGTAGTAAACAAAAAGTAGCTGACAACAAAATGATCATTCTTGAACATTTGACTGTTAAGTTAACTTTTCTCTTTTGATTTTTGTGGTGAACTTGGTTGAAGACATTTGTGGTGATATTAAATCACATAAAGGAATATCAGTCTCAGAAGTTTCTGCAATTGGTCTCTTTATTTTGGAAATCTGGGGTGTCACTTCAGCTGAAGAAACAATGTCTATTTCAATGTTACAAATTGCAGCTATATCATCCTGTAATTAAATAAACTCAATAAGTGGAAGGCACAATACATAAATATATTGAAAAAATAGATGTACATACTTTGTTATCAACTGTAGAGACAGAAATACACTCATCCAGAATATTTTCTGAAAAGTAGCTGAGTGAATCAATGCGATTTGAGTGCTGCAGAATGAAAAGTATGTTATAAGAGAAGCAGATACGTTGTCACTTTCTATAGGTTACTATGCTATTGTTTTTTTCATCAAACAACAAAATTCAAGTTTGTAAAGCAAGAGATTATCTTACAATTTCAGATGCAGAAACTGATTGTGGTGCATTGGATTGAATAGAATCCTAGCATTAATTTAAATGAATTAAATTAATCATTCATGTGTGCTCCACATTAGACATATTATTAATGGAATGTACGTACTTATTTGTTGGAAATAGGTAATTCAGACAGAGTCACAATATCAACAGGAATGTTACTTAGTGATTCATCCAGAATTGAATCCTGCAAAGTAGAAGTTAATAATTGATTACTGAATGCCTATTTCCATGTAATTAATTTAACAATGATTGGTTTAACAATGAGATAATATGTGTCTGAATTATTTAATATAGCGTCAATGAAAAGAAGAGAAAAACAGGTCTGAATACATCTAATTTCTAGTTTCCCTCAATAGCAAATCATCAAGATTCCACCTTTCATACACTAAATGTAGCAAGTAGTCGAGCTTCTTACAAATTCTTCCACCATATAGGGCAATTAGGAAGTACTTGCTTTATAAAGTTAGTAACCAAACATAATGAAGTTTTTATCATACATTATTTGAAACATTACGTATGAAGAGGAAAACAGGCTTGAAAATCAGATGCAAGTATCCAGCAACTGTAACAACTGGCTGATACGGGTCTTAAGGCAATCCCAAAAGAGTTGAAACCATTGTCCATCAGAGAAGCACAAGAAATATTTTTGAAATGAAAAAAAAAGTAGACTATCAAAACAAAAGGAAATAAATACTATTGTTTGTTTTCGACTATAAGAAATAAAAACTATTTTTTGGACCTAATATAATAAATATCCAGCTAATTGGCACTTATCCAACAACAAAAACATGAAGAAGATTAACAAAGACAATCTGTAAACGTATAAACTCAACATTTCCAAAATGCCATTGATCATGAATCTATGAAAAGAATCATAATTTCGGTAACAAAATGCAAAATATGAAAAAACCCTTTATACCAAATTATGGCGAAAGCAAAACCCATAAAGTTCCCAAAACATAAGAACCTAAAACTTGCATTTTTGTCCAAAAAAATAACTAAAGTCAGGCATCATGCAAACACCACCAATAATTAAAAAAGATAGAAAAGAGAATGGAGTCAATAGAACATTGTAACAACCACATAACTTCTAAATGCATCAATCGACTGCAGAATAAAACGCCACCAAAATTAAAACAAAAATCATAAGAAATGTGTGAAGTGGAGTAATACCTGAGACTGGGATGGAGAATCCAGGTATTTATTGATTAGTTCCTCATTGCAACTTACTTTCTTGACAGTGAAACTTGAAGATTTATTGATTTTATTAAATTCTGTGACTTGTACCTTAAAAAGATACATTTTCTTAACTAACCATTCTAACTCATCAGGAAAGCCATCTTCATCTCCTTCCTAATGAACAAATTAAATGTACATAAACACATGAAAGAGTAGGCAATTTTCGATAAAAAATAAAGAATATAATCTTTACAAACCTTAATTAGGCGATTTACGAGATCATTTGCACTAACTTGAATCAATTGGAAGGCTTGATCATCAAATAACAAAATGACCTGCACCATCATAAGCATCTTTTACTTGAACATGTACTTTATATCTAGAATACATAAATATATCAAAGATTAATGTTAATCGTTATACAAAATAAAGTTTTCGTAAAATTAAAAATCATGATATACCTCGTTACAATTCTATTTGGAGTGTTCCGACATTTAAAGCACATGAGTAGGTCATTCTCAATTTGTACTTTACATCCATGAATGGAGCATGCATCAATGTACCAATTCTGCTCAGTTTGGATCTTTCTAATGGTTGCAAGAATAGTATAAATGCCATTCTGTTGTCATGTAATGAAAATATGGGTCAGCTTGTAAAATGTAGCTGGCTAAATTCAGAATTAAAGAATTATGTATTTTCAATTTACCTCACACCGTCTCAGTTCTGTAATTTTTTTTCTTGTTTAAAGAGATAAGAAATCATTCAAAGGGGATTGACTCAAGAAAGGATGATCAAGCTGAGAGTATCTTTGGGAAGGTGTTTCCCCAACCATGATCAAGCTGAGGCTAAAGTAAAAAAGAATTAAATAAATAGGTAGTGCATATATATGCAATGATACAAATTTAAGATAACATGATAATAAGTCATCATAAAAATATAATTACCTCATTTTAAATTCTTGAACAGAAGGGATGTAACATCCCACCCCCCTACTGGAAGGGTAAAATGATAAAATTGGCATAGGATGGGATAGATTGGGATTGCATAGGACTGCTCATGTCTAATAGGATTGCTACACAGTAGCAATCGTGCACATGAAATGACTGTACATGCATTCATGATATTTCCCGGCTTGGGTTTCAAATGGAGATCTTTTGTGAAATTTATGGGATACTTGTATTTGAAAACTTATTCGGAGTGCGCCAAAAATTGTTTTATATTTTATGGGATTTTCAGAATTTTTCTGAAATTTTCCTGAGAAAATTCTAAACCGCAAAAACGCCTGGTCTATGGCCTAAAGGTGTTTTTGTTTGGAAAATGTGGTTTTCATGTTTGAAAAATTATTTGGAGTTCGCCATAAAGCATTTTACATTTTTAAGGATTTATAGGAATTTTTCTGGAATTTTTCGGGGTTGTTGCCCGGACCGAAAAATTCCAACGGACTGACTGGGTGAAATTTTTGTACTGAACAGGATTGACTAATGGCATAAGATTAGTGGATAATTAATGTTAAGAATTATTCTAGTGCCATGATTAATGTTTAAGTGAGATTAATGAAAGATTATGATTAAATTATGTTAATTAAGTTGTTTTTGTCTTTTACTCTTTTAAGTGCCAAGTGTCCACTTAAGTAAACAACTTTGTCTTATCTTAGCCATTATATACGACTTCTCCTTGGATTCTCCAACAAATAAATCACTTAAAAGCTTTGAAAGCTTATCCTCTTCCTCTCATCCAAAACTTGGTTGCTTCATTCCTTGGTGTGCTTTCATTTCTCTTTCAAATTCTCTTCTTCCTTTTCCATACATGGAGGTTTGTTTTGGATCTTTGCTTGCTTCTTCCTTACACCCTAAGACCAAGTTTGATTCTTGAGAAGGTGATGATGTGCTTGTGTAGTGACATAGCCGTGGGTGAGGTGTTTAAGTAGGAAGTGTGGAGAGTTGCAAAGCTTTGGAGATTTGATTGCTTGACTTGTCTAAGGTAAGTAGTTTGGTTATATTCTTTCTTTTAGTAGGTAGAAGCATGCATGGAGACTATTTATATGTGTACTTGAGCATAAGAAGGGTAGGTTAGAATGGGTTTCATTATGTGCTTATATATGGATGAATGAATGATTATAGTTTTAAGTGAGTTTTGGCTTGGTTTTGGATTGAGTTTGTTAGCTTAAATGAAAGGAAACAAGTATGATAATTGGGTAGATATGTGCTGCCAAAGTTTAGTAAATTATATAAGTGAATGTTGTGATTAGTTTGTAGTTGAATTAGAGGTATAATTTGATGCTTAGTGATGTGTTATGGATGTTGGAAGTGATAGAAGATAGGTTAATGTTGAAAGCTGGAAATTGAGTTTTGAACCTATGGTACTGTTTTATTCATAATTAATTGTATAGGTGAGCAAATGAGGTGAGGTTTGTGCCCAAGTAAACTTTGGGATGTTGGCTTCATTTTAGTGTGAAATAGGTGTTGGTCAATTTTAATGTTAGAAGGTCGAAAATTGGCATGGAAAGTTTCTGTTTCTGGGTCTGGGAACAGTACCCGCAAATATGTCAAATGAGTTTTGCTAATTTTTCTAAATTAATTGGTATGGGATTAGGAAAATGGTCTTCATGAAAGTTGTAGCCTATTGAGTTAGCTTTCCATTAACACTGATCTTGTTAATTTTCGAGTTGTATATTGGGAGATATGAACTGATTTCTAATGACTGTTTTATGCCTTGACTGAAACCTAGTTGAATTGGCACATTTAGTGCACATTCGGACTTGGAAGAATTTTTGTAATTTTTGTGAATTGAATTGGAGTTTGAATTGTACTGAAGAGTTCTAGATGACAGATTGATTTTGAAAATGATATATGGCTTATAATTTTGGAAGTCAGATGTGGGAGATATGGAATTTCAAAATCTGAACCTACATTGTGATGTTAAGTGCTGGTTAGGTCAGAAACTTGCATAACAGATTTGAAAATGTTAGAAATCGAATTGGAGTTTGAGTTCTTCATGAACATTGAAGTTTGGGATCTTATCTTTTCAGGAACATAAGGTTGTGATTTTTGTAACATTTGTGCTATGAGATATGTTGAATGGAAAATTACTGTCCAGATTGGTTGATTTCAGAAGACAGATTGTTTATGGAATTGTTTGATACAGTTAACAATAGAATTTGATGTTGGGTTGTTCATAAGAGTTGTAGATAACATTGTGAACTGATTGCTCATATTGTTGTGGTAATTTTAACTAAAGAATCAGTGAGTTATGGAATTGGTAAGGTACTGTCCTGTTGTGATAGGTTTTGTGTAGGCAGTTGGTGTGATTGGATTTTGACACCTTTAGGGTGAAATTGATTTTCATGGTCTTCATGAGAATTGTAGAGGTTTCTTTATCTTTCCAATAAGGTATAATTTGTATTTTCTGATTTGTGTGCTAAGATTTATGATTGTTGGAAATTTGGATTGAAAACAGGAAAAAGGGCAAGGAAGTAGAGAACTCGTCGGATCGCAAGTGGCGAGGCGCCGCTCGAGGCGAGGTAAGTCAGCCCAGTCGCGAGGCGACGCCTCGCCTCGCGACGAGGCCAATGGGTCGGCCTCATGAGGCGACGCCTCGCCTCATGAGGCAAGTGTAATATGAATGTATTATTTTAGTATGATTTGATTATTTGGTATTTGGTGATTCTTTTGTCAATTTCTTTTCCGTCTGACGTCCAATGGACCTGATTCTCGAGGCATCGGATTTGTAAAATATTGAATTTCGTTTTGTGAAAAATTGGAAATTTTTAGACGGGAAACTGACGTGGCCCCGGGTAATGGACCGTTAATCACTGTTTTATTTAATTGGGGACCTATAGAGGTCCGAATTGCGCACCGTCAGCGCCAATAGATTTCTAATTTTTAGACGGATTTTTATGATTAAAAAAAAAGGGATTAGGGCCGGGAATTCATGAACATGCATATTTCACCTACATGTGCACAAACTGCATATTTAGTGATTCGTTCTTTCTCGATTCTTTTAGAGGCCCAAATGGAGCGTCGTTAAATCGACGGGCGAAACTTCCGCATTAGCTCGAAGTAATAGGTGAGTAACCTAGTTGGTTCCTCAACCTTTATGTGTTTAAGATTTTGCAATTATGCCATGTGGAGATAATGGAGGGTTTATAGTTTATGTGTATTTGAATTTGATTGATTTGGACCATAGGTGTCAAATATTTGGAATGAGATAACGAAGTGCTACTTGTGAGTAATCTTGTTTGTAAATGTTATCTTGGAGATCTCGGACCGAGGTCCGAGGAAATGGGAAATTGATATTGAAGTGTTAATTGTCTGCTTGCTTTGATACATTGGATGGGATTGTAAATGTGATATAGTAGGATGCAATAAATTGGAAATGTAGATAATTGAAATACCGGACCGAAAGTCCAAGAATTGGCAAATAGTAATGATATGTAAATGGAAATTGGAATATGTACATTGCATGCATAAACATAAATGTGTGATCGATAAAAGCGGTTGTGACCGAGCAGACCATCAGATGTCGGGCATATCACGCCTAACGTATGTGAGCTTTACCAACGCACGTGACCTCGTGTCCAACGTATTCAGAGCCGCAGCTCAATGTATCGAGCTTCAAGCCCATGTTTTCGAGCCACCGCTCAACGCAATGTGCCCGTTCTTGACAGTTTGGTAGCACAGTCACAACACCGAAATGAAAATGGAACAAAGGTCACATGCGCATTGCATATATATATATATGATCGTAAATGACCGGAAGATGTAAATGATGAAATTGTATGTATATGAAATTGGAACTGAAATGTGATAATATGTGATATTACCGTTAATGCTACCGTGTGCTAATATGATTGGTGAATGCATGAGTTGAGTGAACCATCGATGATGGTTTCTCACTGAGTTCGCAAAACTCACCCAAAATTTGCATCTATTTTTCAGGACTTAGAAGAATACCCCGTTAGGCAACGGGCGTATGACATCTGCTGGTTGAAGAAGCAGAGAAGTGGTGGGATCGGCCAAGGTCTGTCTTTAGTGTTTCTATTCTTGGACTTTTGTATTACTAATTTGGATAAGTTGTAAAGTTAATTGACCGAAATAAATTGTAAATGTAAAAAGTGGGCCCAAGGCCATTGTATTGATTATATAAATTGCTTTCCGCGTTAATGATAATATGTGTGCGATTGTGTAAAAAAAAAATTGTTATACTGAGTTTTCTACTGAGTGATGTAGCACGCCACCCTCGCGGGGCACGGACCTGGATATCACCGTCGATGTCGGGTTCGGGTCTTGCGGGAGTGAGGTGTTACATTTAGGTGGTATCGAGCCCAAAGATGACGTAATGTATCTGGGCACATCAAACATAGGTTAAATTGCTCGCATTTGAGTCGTGTCGCTTGCATCGTGGTAATCGATCCCTAGTATGAGACGACGAGGATAAATCCTACATGTGCATACGTGTTAAGTGACTAAGTGAGAGAAAAGTGAGACCAGTATAGAAAGTGAACCCATGAATGTGTTTGGGCAATGAGGAATGGGAAAAGGAAACGAACTAATGAGAATTACAATGTATTGTGGTGTGTATGACTGATTAAGGAAAGATTACGGCGACAGAGAACGAATATGTCTAGAACTGGGAGAGGTCCATTGGAAATATGAGAAGGATATTGGGTAGAGACTGTAGTAAAAGTTAAAGTTCGAGAGTGAGAGCTCTGACTGTAGATGCGATGCAATGGGAAATATTGGAACTGAGTAAACGAAGATGGTCTGATTAGGCAAATATTGATTCATTGTACTACACCTATTGGTGTTAGACATCAGTAGATATCATAGAGAGATGATGATAGTGAGATTGTAATAAGAGCAATATTGTACCATAACGGTCTACCTAGAACTGAAAGAGCAAAGTACCTAGTAGGGAAGAAAAAGTAGGCATGGTGAGATAAAAGTGTACAGATAAACTGAAATGAACTTGTGAAACGGGAAGGATCGTGAACGCATAAGCGTGAGACTGAAATGGTTATGTGAATATTGTGATAAGGGTTTGGAAATCAGTATAATAAAATCGTAAGAAAAAAAAGAGAAAAAAAAAAAGAGAGACAGACTGACAAGTATATCGGAAAATTTTGGATTAGTTGAATATGTAGATCTGGACATAGAATGATAAATGGATGGGTAAAGTAGATAAATGGATGGAGATACAGTGAAGTTGTATCAACGGATTTGTCGGGTATTGGGGATTGTGAATACTGAGGAAAATAAAGAGATACGTAGTAATAAGGAAATGACAGTGTATGAGTCAAGCTGTAATGACCTTACAAGATCAAGCCTGCATGTGACGGATATGAAAATAAAATGATGAGACATATAGTTCAATGATACGTGGAAAATGAAACAATGATAGTGATATATAAAAGAGTTGTCGATTTATCGTTGGGAGTATCTATTGGATAGTAAAGTCAATCGTGATGAATGAAACGTATGTGAAAGATACATGGAAAACATAGAGGAGATGATCGGTGACTGAGTATAGTGGCTATAAGTGTAAGGGTTATAATGGATTAAAGTATAAGAAGAAATAAAGAATAATTATGGAATCAGTCCTCTATTTGAGGATCAATATATATAGAGAGGAGTTTGGTGAAAGTCTAAAAGGGTATAGGTTATTAATTGGTCTCCGGATAAGATGAAATATGTTCTGGTGATGTGTAGCTGAATAAGTGTTGAAGAAGTGTTTAAGTGATTGTCGAATGGGACCTTAGTGCAAGGAATGTTCTGTTTTTTTATTGATGGCATATAGTGCGTATAGTTAAGAATGATTGAAAAGCAATTTGGGACACTAATTGGTGATGAGATTTTGTGAACAATATTATGACTAGCAAGACTTATGCGAATGACTAGAATATGTATGTATTAAATCAAAATGCGAATGACTAGAATAAAACGAGAGTATGTATGTATTAAATCAAAATGTGAATTGGAGTCATGTCTCAAGAGGCGACTTAGGCATACTCATCGAGGTTTTATACCTTCGTATGTACGGAAATGTAAAGTATTCAATGATGAAATGGAATGTTGATTAGAGGAGATCCTATTGCAAAGTGACTCCTAGTTGGATCAATACAATTTGTGGATGAATTAGTGTTTGAACATGGCATATTGGGAGATTAAATGAAATAAATTGCGAAGTCGTAAGGCATATATATATATATATATGGAATTTGGAGTTACTTGGGATTGGTTATAAATGGATACATCCGAAGTTGCGCTCAAAAAATTGGAGGAAAAACGATGAGGTATAAGATTGATAATTGTAAAAGGAGACGTTTGGGAAAAAAAATTTTATAAATTGAGTATTGATTGTATCGCTCAACTGGAAACTTGGCAATCTGTATAGAAATGTTCCAGTAAATGTTATGATACAGTCTGATGAAATTGTGTGAAGTGATTTTATGTGCATAGGGACAAGTATAATCGCATGGGCTGCTTTGTGACTAGTAATTGAAATACATTGTTCGGAAAAAAAATTGGAGACTCTATTCAATGCAAAGAATGTGTTTAGAGGTAGCCATGATACGATATAGCGATAATGATTAAGATAAATTGAGCCAACGTTGATAAAAAGGTATTGGAGACTTTAGATTCCTATAAGGATACATTGTGTTAATTCGAGGAAAAAGATGGGCATAAATGACTATTATATTGACAATTTTGAAATAAACAGAAAATTCTGCCCACTAAACTTAAAGTAGATAATGGGTAAGTGTGCAGTGTTTCTGGAAAATGGGGATACTGGATAAGGGTAAGAATGGTTAAGAGTGAAGGAGTTTAAGTAGTGAATATGCAAGTCAAATCGGAATTACAATATCGAATGATTCAAAGAAAAGGTATGTGTACCCGATAAAAAGTGCTAGAAAAAAAAAAGTGAATAAGAAAGTGAATAGTCAAAGTGATACATTCTAGTAATCATATGTGAAAAGTGAAATTGTTTATAGATTTGAATAGTCAACAGGCACAATGCGTAAGTGGTTTAGGTTTCATAGGGTTATAACCATGTTATAGAGTTCTGATTTACTGTAGGGAAATACTGCTACACTGCACAATGCTTAACGGGAGTCAAAGACCAATATGGATTTGAGACTGTGATGTGAGAGACAAAGGAAAGTAACTTAGGAAAACTGAATAGGTTAGTGGAGGTAAAACCGGATCGACAAATGAATTAGCGTAAAGTACATATTCGAATAGAGTGTATGAATACCATAGAACAATGAATTGTCTAAGGAGAGTTGAAGTTGAACAGAAAGTCAATAGACTATAAAGAATGACTGCAGTCGGTAAATTAACACTGGTTTTATCAAAATGGAGCTAAGTGTCATTGTCTTAGTATCAAAAGGAAAGTGAAGGGACAAGGACAAGATAAATGATGTTATTGTAAGTAACACCTTGAACAGATGTACTCAACGAATATGAATTAATCAGATATGATCGGGGAAAAGGTATTGGATGGTAGTGAGAATAAGATAATATTAGTAATCTAGACGGGATGAATAAAACGTGATAAGTGAACGAGTTCTAAATAAGGAAATGAATCATAGCATCGAACAAAAGGGTATAGCTAATCGAAAATGGTAAATGAGCTAGTTAACAAAGTGAGATCGCCAACGATCTTGTGGAGTCATTTCTCGTGACAAGTGATAAGGAATTAGCGAAATAAGTAATGGAACAACCGATCAATATGGTTCTTGTGTCTTTCGGAAAATGAATTATGGAATGGAAAAGTGTATGGGACATGTAGAAACATATGATTACTTGTCATCTCGAACCGTTGATTGAGAATTTCGAGGACGAAATTTTTTAAGGAGGGGAATTGTAACATCCCACCCCCTACCGGAAGGTAAAATGATAAAATTGGCATAGGATGGGATAGATTGGGATTGCATAGATCGTTCATGTCTAATAGGATTGCTACACAAGAGCAATCGTGCACATGAAATGACTGTACATGCATTCATGACATTTCCTATTGGGTTTCAAATGGAGATCTTTGTGAAATTTATGGGATACTTGTATTTGAAAACTTATTGAGTGCGCCAAAATTGTTTTATATTTTATGGGATTTTCAGAATTTTTCTGAATTTTCCGGAGAAAATTCCCAAACCGCAAAAACGCCTTTGCCTATGGCCTAAAGGTGTTTTTGTTTGGAAAATGTGGTTTTCGTGTTTGAAAAATTATTTGGAGTTCGCCATAAAGCGTTTTACATTTTAAGGATTTATAGAATTTTCCGAATTTTTGGGGTTGTTGCCCGGACCGGAAAATTCCAACGGACTGACTGGGTGAAATTTTTGTACTGAACAGGATTGACTAATGGCATAAGATTAGTGGATAATTAATGTTAAGAATTATTCTAGTGCCATGATTAATGTTTAAGTGAGATTAATGAAAGATTATGATTAAATTATGTTAATTAAGTTGTTTTGTCTTTTACTCTTTTAAGTGCCAAGTGTCCACTTAAGTAAACAACTTTGTCTTATCTTAGCCATTATATACGACTTCTCCTTGGATTCTCCAACAAATAAATCACTTAAAAGCTTTGAAAGCTTATCCTCTTCCTCTCATCTGAAACTTGGTTGCTTCATTCCTTGGTGTGCTTTCATTTCTCTTTCAAATTCTCTTCTTCCTTTTCCATACATGGAGGTTTGTTTTGGATCTTTGCTTGCTTCTTCCTTACACCCCTAAGACCAAGTTTGATTCTTGAGAAGGTGATGATGTGCTTGTGTAGTGACATAGCCGTGGGTGAGGTGTTTAAGTAGGAAGTGTGGAGAGTTGCAAAGCTTTGGAGATTTGATTGCTTGACTTGTCTAAGGTAAGTAGTTTGGTTATATTCTTTCTTTTAGTAGGTAGAAGCATGCATGGAGACTATTTATATGTGTACTTGAGCATAAGAAGGGTAGGTTAGAATGGGTTTCATTATGTGCTTATATATGGATGAATGAATGATTATAGTTTTAAGTGAGTTTTGGCTTGGTTTTGGATTGAGTTTGTTAGCTTAAATGAAAGGAAACAAGTATGATAATTGGGTAGATATGTGCTGCCAAAGTTTAGTAAATTATATAAGTGAATGTTGTGATTAGTTTGTAGTTGAATTAGAGGTATAATTTGATGCTTAGTGATGTGTTATGGATGTTGGAAGTGATAGAAGATAGGTTAATGTTGAAAGCTGGAAATTGAGTTTTGAACCTATGGTACTGTTTTATTCATAATTAATTGTATAGGTGAGCAAATGAGGTGAGGTTTGTTCCCAAGTAAACTTTGGGATGTTGGCTTCATTTTAGTGTGAAATAGGTGTTGGTCAATTTTAATGTTAGAAGGTCGAAAATTGGCATGGAAAGTTTCTGTTTCTGGGTCTGGGAACAGTACCCGCAAATATGTCAAATGAGTTTTGCTAATTTTTCTAAATTAATTGGTATGGGATTAGGGAAAATGGTCTTCATGAAAGTTGTAGCCTATTGAGTTAGCTTTCCATTAACACTGATCTTGTTAATTTTCGAGTTGTATATTGGGAGATATGAACTGATTTCTAATGACTGTTTTTATGCCTTGACTGAAACCTAGTTGAATTGGCACATTTAGTGCACATTCGGACTTGGAAGAATTTTGTAATTTTGTGAATTGAATTGGAGTTTGAATTGTACTGAAGAGTTCTAGATGACAGATTGATTTTGAAAATGATATATGGCTTATAATTTTTGGAAGTCAGATGTGGGAGATATGGAATTTCAAAATCTGAACCTACATTGTGATGTTAAGTGCTGGTTAGGTCAGAAACTTGCATAACAGATTTGAAAATGTTAGAAATCGAATTGGAGTTTGAGTTCTTCATGAACATTGAAGTTTGTGATCTTATCTTTTCAGGAACATAAGGTTGTGATTTTTGTAACATTTGTGCTATGAGATATGTTGAATGGAAAATTACTGTCCAGATTGGTTGATTTCAGAAGACAGATTGTTTATGGAATTGTTTGATACAGTTAACAATAGAATTTGATGTTGGGTTGTTCATAAGAGTTGTAGATAACATTGTGAACTGATTGCTCATATTGTTGTGGTAATTTTAAACTAAAGAATCAGTGAGTTATGGAATTGGTAAGGTACTGTCCTGTTGTGATAGGTTTTGTGTAGGCAGTTGGTGTGATTGGATTTTTGACACCTTTAGGGGTGAAATTGATTTTCATGGTCTTCATGAGAATTGTAGAGGTTTCTTTATCTTTCCAATAAGGTATAATTTGTATTTTCTGATTTGTGTGCTAAGATTTATGATTGTTGGAAATTTGGATTGAAAACAGGAAAAGGGCAAGGAAGTAGAGGAACTCGTCGGATCGCGAGGCGGCGCCGCCTCGCGAGGCGAGGTAAGTCAGCCCAGTCGCGAGGCGACGCCTCGCCTCGCGACGAGGCCAAATGGGTCGGCCTCAAGAGGCGACGCCTACGCCCTATGAGGCAAGTGTAATATGAATGTATTATTTTTAGTATGATTTGATTATTTGGTATTTGGTGATTCTTTTGTCAATTTCTTTTCCGTCTGACGTCCGATGGACCTGATTCTCGAGGCATCGGATTTGTAAAATATTGAATTTCGTTTTGTGAAAAATTGGAAATTTTTAGACGGGAAACTGACGTGGCCCCGGGTAATGGACCGTTAATCACTGTTTTATTTAATTGGGGACCTATAGAGGTCCGAATTGCGCACCGTCAGCGCCAATAGATTTCTAATTTTTAGACGGATTTTTATGATAGAAAAAAGGGATTAGGGCCGGGAATTCATGAACATGCATATTTCACCTACATGTGCACAAACCGCATATTTAGTGATTCGTTCTTTCTCGATTCTTTAGAGGCCCAAATGGGCGTCGTTCGAATCGACGGGCGAAACTTCCAGTATTAGCTTTCGGAGTAATAGGTGAGTAACCTAGTTGGTTCCTCAACCTTTATGTGTTTAAGATTTTGCAATTATGCCATGTGGAGATAATGGAGGGTTTATAGTTTATGTGTATTTGAATTTGATTGATTTGGACCATAGGTGTCTCAAATATTTGGAATGAGATAACGAAGTGCTACTTGTGAGTAACTTGTTTGTAAATGTTATCTTGGAGATCTCGGACCGAGGTCCGAGAAATGGGAAATTGATATTGAAGTGTTAATTGTGCATTTCGTTCGATACATTGGATGGGATTGTAAATGTGATATAGTAGGATGCAATAAATTGGAAATGTAGATAATTGAAATACTGGACCGAAAGTTCAAGAATTGGCAAATAGTAATGATATGTAAATGGAAATTGGAATATGTACATTGCATGCATAAACATAAATGTGTGATCGATAAAAGGCGGTTGTGACCGGAAGCACCATCGATCGGGGCATATCACGCCTAACGTATGTGAGAGCTTTCACCAACGCACAGGACCTCGAGTCCAACGTATTGAGCCGCAGCTCAATATATCGAGCTTCAAGCCCAATGTTTTCGAGCCACCGCTCAACGCAATGTGCCCGTTCTTTGGGGCGATTTGAGCATGCACAACAATCGAAATGAAAATGGAATAGTGTCACATGCGCATTGCATATATATATATATATTGTAAATGACCGGAAGATGTAAATGATGAAATTGTATGTGTATATGAAATTGGGCTGAAATGTGATAATATGTGATATTACTTTATTAATGCTACCGTGTGCTAATATGATTGGTGAATGCATGAGTTGAGTGAACCATCGATGATGGTTTCTCACCGAGTTCGCAAAACTCACCCAAAATTTGCATCTATTTTTCAGACTTAGAAGAATACCCGTTAGGCAACAGGCGTATGACATCTATTTGTTGAAGAAGCGGAGAAGTGGTCGGGATCGGTTCGCGTGCATCTTAGTGTTTCTATTCTTGGACTTTTGTATTACTAATTTGGATAAGTTGTAAAGTTAATTGACCAAATAAATTGTAAATGTAAAAAGTGGGCCCAAGGCCATTGTATTGATTATATAAATTGCTTTCGCGTTAATGATAATATGTGCGATTGTGTAAAAAAAAAATTGTTATCTTGAGTTTTCTCTCGAGTGATGTAGCACGCCACCCTCGCGGGGCACGGACCTGGATATCACCGTCGATGTCGGGTTCGGGTCTTGCGGAAGTGAGGTGTTACAAGGGATGTCGGGGTTAATTAGTAGTTTTGAAGCATTCCAAGCATTAGAAATCTTGATTTCTCCTGCACGAAAAAGTGTGATATGTTAAGCTTTTTTCAAAAAAAATGAACAAAGTGAACTACAAAAAATGCTTTGAAGAAAATAATGTACCAACAGAGCTTGATATCATAGCAAGCTGAAAAACAATAATGATTGATATTTCTTGTGTATCCCTCATTGTATTCAACAAAAAGTCAGCATATTCACCAAACAATGTGCACTTGATCTTGTTGTTACTGAAAAATAACATTAATGCATAAATACTATTTTGCACACAAAGAGTATAATAGAATAGTTATTGAAAGTAAAGAAAACCTTTTATCTGTCAGATATACATTCAGAAATTTTGATTTGAGACTATTCCTTTGGAATTCTTTACAAGTTTCATATGAAGTCATCTCTCCAAGGACATTTGTTTGACAAGAATGAAGAAATCAATAAAGGCTAAAAAAAGAAATCATATCATAAATGACTAACTTGGTAAAAATATAAATGGAGACCATTGAAGAAATAAATATATATGATTACCAATCAAATAACCCTTAGGAATCTTGTCTTCCACAATATCTGTGAATGGCACGAAATTGAAAGAGAATAGAGGAATATCCAAATCAATAGCATTGACTGTTGTGCCAAAGTGAAAATTAATCTTATATTTGTGTTGACTTGCTCTATAATCTCCAGAATTGTCTACCACAACAAATTTATGTATGATGACACATTTGCCTTCCCCAACTGAATCACGATGCTTGGTCACCAACTTCTCTGTTCCAATTGTAGCTTGAATTTTATCTCCCTGTCAAAATACAACATATTTGTTTATAAACTGTAATCATTTTAACATACTCAGCTATCAATAGCAATAATAAGAAATGAAAAATGAATATACCTTCTGATCAAGCAACAACATTTGCAGATTAGAGACAACATTAGGGGAGTTTCGATAACAAACGTTCCACAACCAAATAATTCTTACAGCTATTTTCCAATACTCCTTCTTAGTATGCAACTGACCAATGTAGTTGACTTTCATGGAAGACATTTTCACATTACCTGAAAAGCTATTTAATTCAAGGAAGATGTGTTAGGAAATAAAAGCTCAATGAATAAAAAACTGAAAAGATAAATTAGTGAAGCATTCCAGATGCCTTTTATTTATAAAAGGCAATTAAGTGAGCAAAATATGAATGAAACAAAATATGAAAAAAAAAACACTCAAATCAAAACTAAAGCTCCAATGTATAAAATGTAAATAACAAATACAAGCAAAGAAGCTACAACATAAATGAATTAAATCAAAGATTTAACAAAGAAAGAACCAAATATATTAGCATGTGGTTGATAGTCCAAAAAATATAATATTAAACAATTCATAAATGTTTCAAAATAAATGAAGCATAATGCTAAAGATCTTGAAATATTTCTTTATAAACAACATTGAGTGTTTGAGATAATGCTTCATTTTCTGTATTATGAACCAGGATTTTGAGTCCATGCTTTGATTTCACCCTTGAAACTGCCACATATAATTGTCCATGTGTGAAAATGGGCCTTGGCAGATACAATCCAACATAATCAAGAGATTGGCCTTGACTTTTGTTTATCGTCATACAATATGAGATATTGAATGGAAATTGTCTCCTTTGAAGTTGGAAGGGCCAAATTGACTCTGTAGGTGTCATTGTCATTCTAGAGATGTATACTCTTTCACCAAAGTGACTTCCAGATATATGTTTAGCTTCTACAACATTAACACCAAGCTGTGTAATAATAAGTCGTGTGCCATTGCAAAGTCCAGCCGATTGATTAATATTTCGGATGAGCATAATAGGAGTTCCAACTTTCAATATCAATTTGTGATTAGCCAAGCCTGAGCACTGCAATGTGTTTAAGTACTCAACCGGATGCAATTCTTACAAGAATTCACATTGTTCATTTGCTGCAAATATAGAATCAGAGCTTAGGTATTCCTTAGCTTCACCATGAATAAGAGATAGAATATAATCATTAACTTTATCAATAACATCCAAAGTTGGAGTTAAAATAGCTCTGCCCTTCAAGTAGCATGGATCATTAAATTTATCTTTAATCTTTGGATAAGTTGACTTAACAATAGTTGCAACAGGATCATGAAACTCAGTTAGTAGAAATTTAGTAGGTATTTCCACTACTGCTTCTCCATCATTAGGTTCTGATAATTTTCCATCTCCAATCTTAAGCACCCAATATGAAAACTCTTTCAATTCATCAGCATCAGTGTTTTGAGAATTTAGATGCAATCACATGTTTTTTGTCAGAATTAGGACTTGACAAAGCGGCCATAAGTAAGAAGACTTCATCGATGCGTGAACAATGTCAGATCTTGAACCACCACGAATTACAGGTAGTATTTGTCTGAAATCACCACCAAATATAACAGACTTTCCACCAAAGGGTTTATGAAGACTATCAGGAACGTCAAATATGAGAATATCATGAAGCATGCGGTCTAGAGACTCAAAGCATTGCCTCTTAACCATAGGAGCTTCATCCCAAATTATCAATTTAGTTTTTTTCAACAACTCTGTATTGAAACTTCTTTGTTTGATATTACATGTTGATTCATCAGTCAATTGAATAGGAATAGCAAACCTAGAATGAGCAGTGCGTCCAGCAGGAAGTAAGGTTGATGCAATACCACTGGATGCTACAGTGAGCACAATATGCCCTTCTGATCTTAATGCACAAGTGAGAGCGTTTCATATGAAAGTTTTTCCTGTTCCACCATAGCCATACAAAAAAAAAGTTCCTCCCTTGTTTTGAATTATAGATTCCATAATTGTATTATACACAACTCTGTGTTCATCAGTCATTGTGCTCAAAAGAGTACTTAGTCATTACGAAAGTAGTTGCCTATTAAAGTTTAAGCGATCTGCAATAAGTCTATTATGCAAATCAAGATCAACATGGCCTTGAGGAATAGGCATTGGAGGAAAATCTTGCAAGCTTTGCCATTGCCTTTGAGGAGATTGTCTATCTCTGCTATAGCAAAATTTTGCGATTGAGAATCAGTAAGTCTTAAAGTCATAAAAAAGCAGTTGTTAACATTGAAATAGTTTTCACAAAAAATAAGACCAAATGTGTGAAGCAGCTCTTAAGATATAACGATACTAATGTATAAACATAAAACAGCTGGAATATTGAAAGGAATATTTGATATAAAAAATTTTATGGTTTAACTAATAGAAACTGAAATAGTATGAAGAGAAATATAATCCAATGCTTGAACAAATAAAAATACAGTAGTTTGGAATGATTTCGAAGATTATGTTGCTCACTATTGCATCCATATTTTTTTTTGCTGAGAATAAACAATATCTTCTGCTAGAAGCCTCCATGTCTTGTCCCATACATATTCCGGTCGTGAAATAGAATTGGACAAGAGCATTGTAATGAATAGAGATCTCGAATAATAAGCAGTACCCCACAAAGATGCTTCATTAATCGCATCAATATATTCTCTATCATCACTTAGTAACCCAAGTTGATAACATGCATCCCTAAAAGTTGGATAAATTATTCCATTGACAGTTCTTATATCATCATAGCTTTCTGAGCCTTTCACTTGACTCAATAGAAGTCTGAGATAGAAAAGTTCACCAGATTGGTGAAACATGAATCATTCTACCAATTTTCAGTCCTTTGAGTCTTTTCTTCCAAATTTTATTCTCACTTTGGTAGACAAACTTAGAGGATACTCTGCATAGGTAAGATGTTTACCTTCAGGAATTTCTTGTTGGCCTCCATCCAAGCAAGAAACATGCTCTCTTTGTTCCTTGGCTTGTTAGCAATCGATTCAAGTGTTTGCCCTTACAGAAAGTATACTTGTTGTTCATCAGGAAGGTGAAAATAAAGCCTCTCAACAGATGATTGTCTATAATGAATTTCAAAACCAAATATTCTAGAGCATGCTTCATGAGAAGAAATATATCGACAATCTAAGAACATTTTAGGTTCATCAATTTCATTATTGCTCGATTGTGATCATATAAAAGCGTGATAACTCGATCATTTTCCTTGCTCAAATACTTGAAAAGATATTTGATTGATGAACTTTGATTGCAGTACTCAACATTTATATGGGATGCATATTTCATAAGCAATTTCTGGTTGTAAGGAACAACAAATTGATTATCAAGGTCAACCCCTTTTTTGTGTATCAACTTATCGTCATCTCTTCTCCTATAAATGGGAAATCCTTCATCATCAAAAGAAGTGATTCTTGCAAAAGATTTAGGATAATACTTTCCACATTTACCTTCATTCATGCATGGAGATTTAGGATTTAGACTTCCACAAGGCCCATGCATCATATGTTTTGAGACAACATTATATAAAGTTGTCTCAGTAATAGGATCTGGAATCTCAGCACAAATAATCTTATCAAGCTCTTCAGGATTATGGTACCTCTCTTTATCATTTAAGAACAGAAGGAAGTGAGCATGAGGTAAGCCACGCTTCTGGAACTCAATTGTGTAAACAACTGACATAAGGATGCAAAGAATTATCAAATAATATATTATACAATATATACAAAAAATCAGTTAAGTATCAGGATAAACTTGAAAAAAGATGTTGATGAATCAATTTTAAAATAATGACATTTAGTAATGCTAATGATTCAACGAATATTGGATTACATTGTGTTTATGAATAAACATTTGAGAGGATCTTTAATAAAGGATGGACATTAAATGATTAGTTAAATATGCTTGTAACAAATACATAACAAATGTATGAACCATGAAATATGTACAAAAGTACTGGTTAACAAATAAGAACAGTTCAATTAAGCAACAATTGGAAGACAAACAATTACAAGTCCTTCACAATTTGTCGTTAAAAGGGAAAAAAACAACGTTAACAGGTCAAACTAATAGAAAGTCATGATACAAAATGAAGAATAATGGAGAGAAATTACCGACTTGAGCAGGTCCCAAAATTTTGCCTCACATTAGCTCTTTCATCAAACAATTTAACTTCATCTTAAAAACACGAACTATTAGATCTGGTCTATCTTGTGCTTTCAAATTCAAATCCTTTAATCAACGTGTCAATTCTGGTCAAGTTGGATTACAAGTGAAAGTGACAAAGATATCTGGATAGCCAGCCCATTTACAAATGGCCATTGCATCTTGATAATTTTGTATCATATATCTTGGCCCTCCAACAAAATTTGACGGCAAAATTATACGTTTACCAACAGACACAGTTGATGTATGCCCTTGCGATACTGCGTTTGAAACCGTGCTATAAAGATCAGCTCTAAGATCTCGTTGATGAGTTTTAACATAAGTGATTCTTTGATTTTCCATCATTGTGTATCCATCAACAACAAATTGTTGGAACAGTCTCCCAGCATGTAATAGAAGAGAATTTTCATCATCTCTATCTTGCATTCTAAAGGCTAAATACTCCCGTAATGTGACTTTAGTCTTCTTTTTAGTACTTGACAGTGATGCATTACTATGAGAGATATCTTCTCTATATCCTTCTATACCATAAGGAAATAACAAAGGATATTGCAAAGGAAGATAGGCTGGATGCAAATCATGTACTCTTTGTAATAGCCCGCATTGTGTTTGAACAATAATATCCTTCCCAATAATGAAGTATCCACATCACCAACCACTAATCTTGCTACTGTGATCTTTGTAGGCAAGTTATAAGTTCGCCATCACTTTACATTTTGTGGATTAGTCGAGCTTCAAATCCTTGCTATTGGTAGTTTGAAATCTATCTCTTGCCATTCTAAAAGCCTGAGCCAATATATTATAACTATCAAGCATCTCCTTCAAATTCATCACAACACTACGATCAAGAAAATTGTCATCATCTTTTGATCTGCAAATGGAACATATAGTTTCATAATTGGAAATGAATAATGAGATGAAAATTAAATGCAACACGTGACGAGAATTTAAAATGCACCTTATTACAGTCATTCGATTCTCAATTTCATGTTCTGTATCAAAGATATACATTTGGAAAAATTTTGGTGGTTGGCCTTCAACTGAAAGTAAGCTGCCAATATGATGATAATTCTGACCAGACATAACAAAAGAATAAGGACTTTGACCATCATTAAGTGACTTGTCAACCTTTCCTCCCATAAGTGGCCCGAACATCATGTTATAAATCGATATATTTCATGAAATGTTTGGATATTGCCAAATGTTTCTTGAATACTAACTTCGATATACTCGGAGGTTGCTTCAAATGTAGTAGTTGAATCTTGCCTTGAACACAAAGAAAGACCAAATCAGGGGTTAGTAGTGTGCTTAGATTTTGAATCCTCTCACGAACCACATTTGAGCTCCACAATGAAGTCAGACGCATTGAGGATCACCAAGATCCATATATTCTGTATAAGATAAATAATTCTAATCTTAACTAAGGCAAAAAGAAGTTATGCAAAAATGTTAAATAACCTCTGAGATATTAAACCTTTATGTGCAAAGTAAGTACTTTCTTCAATATTATCATCTTGATTAACATCAATTGCATAGTTCGCATCATCACTTTCAACTGCAATAATAATAAATGAATTCAAATATGCAATACCCTATAAGTAGATTGGATTAAAAAATAGAATGTCTCAACCAAATTATATAAATTGAAAAATAAAACATGTGAAGTATACCTTGTTCAATAGATGCAGCATTCAATTCATTGATAATAGCTGTAACAAAGAAGAAGAAAGAATTACATAAAAAATTGAAAGACAGTTAATTTAGCATATTTACAATTATATCCATACCATTCACATTATTATCTATTGTGCTGCCAATTTCATCTGATAGTTCAGTCTGTAAATCTTCTGACGCAAGATCAGTAATGTCATTGGCTTCATTATTTGTATAATCTTGCAGTGGAACATTTGGATTTGGCAATCCAATTTCAGATGCAATGTTTGAGGTTGTATAATCTTCCAGTGGAACATTTGGATGTGGCAATCTAATTTCAGATGTAATGTTTGAAGCGTCAATGTTGTCATGAATTTTGCAATTGCAAGTTATAGCACTACAATTGCCCATACTTCTAATTATATGTCTTCCTGGCTTCATCGCTAAAGGATTTGCAATTTGACATCTCTTGGAGATTAAACATGGTGAACTTGCAACAGATTGAATATGAGGAACACTATTGACTTCAAAAATTTTCCTTGTTTTGAGCCGTTTGTTTGAGCAACCAACTTCCTTTAAACATAAAAGAAAGTTTATGAGATTGGATAAGTAACCAAAAAAATGGAAATGTTTTATATACAATCAAACATTGTCAAACCTGGAACAACTAATGAGTTAAAATCTTTGAAAAGGTTCTTAGCACAGTTTGAAATATCTGTAAATGGACGCCTTTGCTTGAATCCAGAATATGTTAAACTACTCTTGGCTGAACTGGATGCTTGGGTTCCATTTCCTTCAGAAATTGGTATAACACCATTATGTCCTAGATGAGTTTCAACTGATGATATTCTTCTTTCCCAAGAAGATGGATTTGGAAGAATTGAAGAGGAAGGTTGTAAACAACAATTTGTCATATTATTTTCATGAACTCCTAACAATAACAACACAATAAATGAATGTGAGAAAAAATGGACGTACTTTAAGCTTAAAAAAATAATGCAAAGACCACATCATATATATATCTATTAAATTTGCATAAAGACTGTCATTGTACCTCCTAAAACACCAATAGCAGTTGCACAATCAAGTTGACAAGCTGATGCATTTTCCTTGAAAAGTGGATATTGATTTTCTTCAAGATGAAAAGAATTTCTACCATTAGACTTCGTAACTTCTCTCATCATACCACATTCATTTGTCAGTGAAACCACACGGTGAATTCTATATTGGTTGCACATGATCCATTGTCTTCTAAGGCAGTTTCAGTAGTTAAAACCAAAGCAAGAACATATATAACAACCTGATATTCATGCTGCTAGTTTTGCTCAACAACTTGTGAGAGAAAGTGTTGTAACCTATTCACCTATCTTATATATGCATGCTTGTGCAAACCAAATTTTATGCTTCATATAATTGATACATATGACAACAATTTTCAATTAAAAAAATATCAATCACCTCGACTCTGAAACTTCGACTGTTGGTTTTCATGTCGAGGCTACTGTCCTACAAAAGTATTATTGTAGTTAATTTCACAAGAATAAAAATAAAAGCTGTTCAGACGAAGCCATAAGGAAGGTAAAAGAATACCCAAGAAATAACACATCAAAAATAAAGGAATAACATTTTAGGATAATGTTAATCTTGACTGATTCAATAATAGGGACAACAATTATATACCACCCATTTCAAATGGACCCAGAACAACAAAAATCACTATTAATTATGTGCAATCTATTTGAAAAGTATGAGGAACAACAAAACGAAGAAGGAAACAATGGAAAATAATATGTGATAAAATCCAAGGTCCATGAATTGCCGTGGTTAAAGAGGCAAATTTGCAAGCGAAGTTTCACATGAAAAGTCAATAGACAGATGTGGGAAGTGTAAGAGGTGGAATAGAAGGGATTAGGATTATTTTAGTAGAAAGGCATGCATTAAATGGTCTGTTTAATGCAAAATGTTATTCGGGAAGCATTAAATGGTGACATTACAATAATTTTAGTAGTAAAGCAAAATTTTAACTGCAAAGAAGTATTAAAAACTCTATTGGAAGCAAAATGTTATTTTAGAAGCATTAAATGGTGGCTTTACGATGATTTTAGTAGAAAAACATAATTTCTACTACATAGAAGCATTAAATACTCTATTGAAAGCAAAATATTATTCCAGAAGACTGACCCCTTTATCAGCTCTACAACTACTGCAGTGAATGAGGAAGTTCGTCGTCGAGAAGGCAGGAACTTTATCCTATCCACAGCTCCGTGTACTGTGTAGACAATCCAGTGAAAGAAAAGCGTTCTTTTTTAGTTTGGCTTTGTTTAAATAAAAGAGGAGAATTCGTTTGATGTGTGTAAGCTTTGTTTTAATAACAATGGAAGTAAAGAGCAAATAATTCTGCTGCTTTGGAAAAGGTTTGACAGTGACACTGTGTAAGCATTAAATAAGTTCAGAAGCATTAAATGACACTGTGTAAGAAACGATTTTAAGCGGGAATAGGAGAACTTGAGATTGAGATTTAAGTAGAAGGATCAATGATATGAGTTCCGTTCGATTCCGTGATCTTACCTGGAAAAGCAATACCGAAACGGACATAAAGGTAGGGATGAATTCCGCCTCGATGCCAATTCAATTCGGCAGATCTTGGTCGGTGACTGGCGGTATTCAAAATACTGGTCAAATCTAAGCAAGATCTGAAAATTTTAAAAATTAGGGTTTTTGCAAAATTTTTCAAACTTTTAAATTTTCCTCCTCTCTCCTACCTCTCCTTCCCCTTTTTTTTAGTTTTAAAATAATAATAAATATTTTATTACTAATAATAATTATAAATTAAATAAAACTTTAAAGTAAATTATTTTAGTTTTATTACCAATAAATTATTTTTATTTTTATTACTAATAAATTATTTTTTAATTTATTTTAACATTTTATATAATATTTATTAATAAATACTAATAAATTAGTTTATAAATAATAATTTTAAAATTATTACTTATAAACTAATATTTATTTATATATTTTCAATTATTAAATTAAAATTTATATATTTTGAAATTAATTATATTTATTAATAATTATTAAATAATCTACAATATGACAATGGACTATTTTATAATTTAAAAAAATAGAGACAATTTTATAAATTTAAAAATATTTTTGTATTATTGTAATATTTTAAATACTTTGTATTATTCTTAATTTTATAATTGTATGATGATAATTGTTTTTATTTATATTAATTGTGGTTATTATTTATATGTAAAATATTTAAAATTATTATTATTTCATAATAATTGTCATTATTATTTATTATTAAGATTTTTGAAAGCATGATTGATGTAAATAAGAACTAGTAAAATATCTGATCAACTGTATAATATAACAATATGGACTATTTTGCAATTCTTAAAAATTTTAGGGACTATTTCATAAATTTAAAAATTTTCCCGAAACGGTATCCGGTACCAACCTGCATGCTGAAGTGCAGCCTTCGTTCGAGCTCAATCCGATGCGAACCCGATGCAGTATTCATAACATTGAGAAGGATGACTTCCATTACGAAGAAGCATTAAAAAATTCTTTAAAATATAATTAATTAATTAATTAATTTTGATTTAACTGTTGATAATCAAAATATAATAAAATGTAATTGACTTAAAATTATTTATATTATAAAGAACAAAAAATTATTGATTGGTGTTAAATATATTATAATTAATATTAATTAGTAACATATATATTTGTTATTATATCTATATATATATATATATATATATATATATATATATTATATTATAAGCAAAACAAAGTCACCCTCTGCATTTGCAGGAGGGTGACTTTGTTATATAACATTATTATATATTAAATAACTTTTGTTATTATTATTATTATTTAAATTTATTATAATAATAATTATATCATAACAAATATATAAATTATTTATGAGTATTAATTTATATGTTTATCTAAATATTATTTATGTTATTATATATATTATAATATATATATATATATATATAATAACAAATATATATATTACTCATTAGTATTAATTATAATATATTTAACAACAATTAAAAATTCTTTAAAATATAATTAATTAATTTACTAATCAATTAATTTTGATATAATCATCGATAATTATAATATAATAAATTGTTATTGACAAAATTATTTATATTATAAAGAAAAATTTGTTTGATTGCTGTTAAATATATTATAATTAATATTAATTAGTAATATATATATTTGTTATTATATATATATATAATATTATATGATAAGCAAAACAAAGTCACCCTCGTGCAAATGCACGAGGGTGACTTTGTTACATAACATTATTACAAATAAAAATTATTTAATTTAATAAAATCTAAAAAATAAAATTAATCATTTATTTTATTACTATCAACAGTAAAATAACTAATTAGTTAATTAATTAAATATATTTTAAATAAAAATTAAAAATATAAAATATATAATAAAGTTCAAATAAATTTATCAATTATAATGTAATTAGTAAATTATTTATATAAATTAAAATTAATTAAAATGAAAAAATATATGACCTAATCAGTCAATAATACTAAATATTAAGTAAATCAATTTAAAATAAATTATAATCTAATTAATTAATGAATTATATTATATTATAAATATCAACAGTAAAATCAAAATTAGCTAATTAGTTAATTAATGATATTATAAAGAACAAAAAAATTGATTGTGTTAAATATATTATAATTAATATTAATGTAAATATTATTTTTATTATATATATATTAAATAAGTTTATTATTATTATTACTTTTGTAAATATAAATTTTGTTATTATATTCATGTACATTACATATATATATATATATAAAATAATTAGTATTAATTATAATATATTTAACACCAAAATTGATCTTTAAAATATAATTAATTAACTAACTAATGGGTTAATTTTGATTTAACTATTGATAATTATAATATAATAAATGGATTTTAATAAATAATAATTTTGAAAATTAATTTAATTAATAGATTAATTAATATATAGTATTATTGACTAATTAACCTATATATTTTTGTCTTTTAATTAATTTTAATTTATATATCATTAATTTGCAAATTACATTATAATTAATAAGTTGACTCGATCTTTGTTATATATATTTATATATTTATATAAGTATTATTTTATTATATATATATATACAGAAAAAAAATTGGCAAATTGACTTTGGTATTCTTGCCAATTGAGAAGTCACCCTCGTGCATATTCTTATATATATATATATATGTGTGTGTGTGTGTATATTATATTATAAGCAAAACAAAGTATCATAACAAATATATATATTACTATTTAGCATTAATTTATATATTTATCTAAATATTTTTTTGTTATTATATATATATATATATATAATTACAAATATATAAATTATTCATTAGTATTAATTATAGTATATTTAACAACAATGAAAAAATTTTCTGAAAATTTTAATTAATTAATTAATTAATTAGTTAATTTTGATTTAACTGTTGACAATTATAATATAGTAATAATAATAATAAAAATCCAATAATAAAAATTATTTAATTTAATAAAGTCTAGAAAAAAATTAAATAATTTATTATATTAGAACTATCAACAGTAAAATAAAAATTAGGTAATTAGTAAATTAAAAAATATATTTTAAATAACAATTAAATATATAAATATATATAATAAAGTTCAAATAAATTTATCAATTATAATGTAATTAGTAAATTATTTATATAAATTAAAATTAATTAAAATGAAAAAATATATGGCCTAATTAGTCAATAATACTAAATATTAAGTAAATAAATTTTAAATAAATGATAATCTAATTAATTAACTAATTATATTATATTATAAATATCAACAGTAAAATCAAAATTAGCTAATTAGTTAATTAATGATATTATAAAGAAAAAATTTGATTGTGTTAAATATATTATAATTAATATTAATGTAAATATTATTTTATTATATATATATGAAATAAGTTTATTATTATTATTACTTTTGTAAATATAAATTTTGTTATTATATACATGTACATTATATATATATATATATATATATATATATTACTAATTAGTATTAATTATAATATATTTAACACCAAAATTGAACTTTAAAATATAATTAATTAACTAACTAATGAGTTAATTTTGATTTAACTGTTGATAATTATAATATAATAAATGAATTTTAATAAATAATAATTTTGAAAAATTAATTTAATTAATAGATTAATTAATATTTAGTATTATTCACTAATTAACCTATATATTTTTGTCTTTTAAATTAATTTTAATTTATATATAATTAATTTACAAATTACATTATAATTAATAAGTTGACTCGATCTTTATTATATATATTAATATATTTATATAAGTATTATTTTATTATATATATATATATACACAAGAAAAATTGGCAAATTGAGAAGTCACCCTCATGCACTTGCACGAGGGTGACTTTGGTATTTTGTCAATTGAGAAGTCACCCTCCTGTAAGTATTCTTATATATATATATATATATATATATATATATATATAGCATTAATTATATATATAATTATAAGCAAACCAAAGTATCATAACAAATATATATATTACTATTTAGCATTAATTTATATATTTATCTAAATATTTTTTGTTATTATATATGTATATAATATATATATATAATTACAAATATATAAATCATTCATTAGTATTAATTATAATATATTTAATAACAATTAAAATTTTCTTTAAAATTTAATTAATTAATTAATTAGTTAATTTTAATTTAATTGTTGACAATTATAATATAGTAATAATAATAATAATAAAATCCAAAAACTAAAAATTATTTAATTTAAAAAATGTAGAAGTAAAAATTAAATAATTTATTATATTATAACTATCAACAGTAAAATAAAATTAGGTAATTAGTTAATTAATTAAATATATTTTAATTAACTAACTAATGTGTTAATTTTGATTTAATTGTTGATAATTATAATATAATAAATTAATTTTAATCAATAATAATTTTGAAAAATTAATTTAATTAATAGATTAATTAATATTTAGTATTATTGACTAATTAACCTATATATTTTTGTCTTTTAATTAATTTTAATTTATATATAATTAATTTACAAATTACATTATAATTAATAAGTTGACTCGATCTTTATTATATATATTTATATAAGTATTATTTTTATTATATATATATATATAAACAGGAAAAAATTGGCACATTGAGAAGTCACTGTCGTGCACTTGCACGAGGGTGACTTTGATATTCTTGCCAATTGAGAAGTCACCCTCGTGTAAGTGGTATTCTTATATATATATATATATATATATGTATGTATTATATTATAAGCAAAACAAAACAAAGTATCATAACAAATTTATATATTACTATTTAGCATTAATTTATATATTTATCTAAATATTTTTTGTTATTATATATATGTATATAATATATATATATATTACAAATATATAAATTATTAATTAGTATTAATTATAATATATTTAACAACAATTAAAAAAATTTCTTTAAAATTTATTTAATTAATTAATTAGTTAATTGTGATTTAACTGTTGACATTATAATATAGTAATAATAATAATAATAATAATAATAATAATAATAATAATAATAATAATAATAAATTTATAAAATGTTAAAAATTATTTAGTATAAAAAATATATACTATTTGAACAATAAAATCAGAAATTAGGTAATTAGTTAATTAATTAAATATATTTTAAATAACAATTAAATATATAAATATATAAAATAAAGTTGAAATAAATTTATCAATTATAATGTAATTAGTAAATTATTTATATAAATTAAAATTAATTTAAAATGAAAAAATATGGGCTAATTAGTCAATAATACTATATATTAATTAAATAAATTTTAAATAAATGATAATCTAATTGATTAATTAACTAATTAGTTAATTTTGATTTAACTGTTGATAATAATAATAATAATAATAATAATAATAATAATAATAATAATAATAATAATAATAATTTTTAAAATAATAATTTTAAAAATAATAAAAAATTATTTAGTATAAAAATATATACTATTTCAAAATGGCTAGGGTGAAGTTGGACAATAACGATTTTGACAATTTAACACACAACGTCAGTATCATGCATTTGTTCGACGACGACATTGTTATTATGCTATTATAATAATTAGTTGTGTTTTAACAGTAAATGACTTTTACAATTCGAAATTGTGTTTTAACAGTAAATGTTATTATAATAATTAGTTTCAAATTTTTGGTGCTCTTATATATATATATATATATATATATATATATATATTATATGTATGTATTATATTATAAGCAAAACAAAAACAAAGTATCATAACAAATTTATATATTACTATTTAACATTAATTTATATATTTATCTAAATATTTTTTTGTTATTATATATATGTATATAATATATATATAATTACAAATATATAAATTATTAATTAGTATTAATTATAATATATTTAATAACAATTAAAAAATTTCTTTAAATTTTAACTAATTAATTAATTAGTTAATTATGATTTAACTGTTGACATTATAATATAGTAATAATAATAATAAATTTTAAAATACTAAAAAATTATTTAGTATAAAAAATATATACTATTTCAAAATGGCTAGGGTGAAGTTGGATAATAACGATTTTGACAATTTAAGACACAACGTCGGTATCATGCATTTTTTCGACGGCGACATTATTATTATGTTATTATAATAATTAGTTGTGTTTTAACAGTAAATGACTTTTACACTTCTGAAATTGTGTTTTAACAGTAAATGTTATTATAATAATTAGTTTTCGAAATTTTTGGTGTTCGTAAGTTTTGTTTTAATAACAATGGAAGTAAAGAGCAAATAATTCTGCTGCTTTGAAAAAGGCTTGATAGTGACACTGTGTAAGCATTAAATAAGTTCAGAAGTATTAAATGACACTGTGTAAGAAACGATTTTAAGCGGGAATAGGAGAACTTGGGATTGAGATTTAAGTATATAAGTAGATTCAAGAGTCTCTAACTAAAATTTCAATTTCATGTTTATTATTTAATTTCAATTTCAATTTCAATTTCATGTTTATTATTTACTTACCATTTCGCAATTAAATTTATAATTTTTAAATTAATTTCAAATAATTTAAACATAATTATTTAATAATTTTATTTTAATATGAAAATAAAGCATTAAAATTCTAATTAATTCAATTATCATTAAATTATTTAAATTTAATATTTAATTATTGAAAGCTTCCAACTATGAAAACTAAGAATTTTAGACTCTACTTGAAGGTTAAAACATATTTCTCCAATTTTCCTGACAATGTCCTAAACAATGTTAGGAGAAGTCAGGATCCCAAGTTCCAAAACAGAAGGAATGATCAACCTTCATCCAAATACAAAGAAAAAGTACAGTCTAGTATTTACGGAGTGAACAAGACAAAAGAGCTCATCAAACTTCACGGAGGATAGGAACGAGTAGATTGGTTTAACTTCCCTCCAAAGAATCAAACAATAACTTTGATCGGAGTTGGAAACTTGACCTCTAAAAAAGCATACGGTTGCTCTGCTGTGGCATCGAACTTGGTGGACCACTGAAAAATGGATCACCAAATGGATTGGAAGGCCCGATCATAGGTTGCATTTGTTGTTGAGGATACTGATGTTGGTATTGGTAAGGCACCATCATCGTACTTTGTTGTTGTTGCTGCTGCTGAATCATTTGTTGCTGCTGATACTGTTGTTGCTGCTGAGCCATTACCGCCATTTGCACGCTCGTCGGAGGTGCTATGCCGTTGGACATCATGAATGGATCTTGTTGTTGCTGCTCAAATGGATTCTGAACAGGCGTTCCTCCATATCCATATCCATATCCGTATCCTGCATTCTGTAATTGTAATTGTCTCCTTGCACCGTCATCTTCGTACAAGCTATCCAGCAGGAGCCTGTCAAACCCACCAGCCTGATAGGAGAAAACAAGACGAGTAAGGTGCGAAAAATGGATTGAAAACGTCAGGAAAACCGAGAGAAAAAAGAGAAACTGACCAATCTGGTATCTACTGGTTTGCTTGTATTGCTGTTGCTTGGCGTGGTTACAAGTGCCAGCTCCCAACCTGATGCATTTGGCTTGCCAAGTTCAGCCAAAGCAAGAGATGAAGATGCAGTTTCACCACCTGGAGTTAGCAACATCACAGGGAAGATTTAAATACACGGAGCAATTTAAGATACCGTACAAGTGGTGTTTTTACCAGATGGGATGATCGCAAGAGCCAGTGCATTGCTTTCCTCTAGTTCTGCAGCTTTTGGATTAATCTCATTCAAACCCTGCACAAGGTCTCTATTACGTCAGGGACGGGTGTTTTCTTCTAATCGCAGACACATAATCATAGTTTCATACTTGGTGTTCCAGTGATGTGAAGGAATCTACTAACTGATCAAGGTTTATCAATCAAAACGAAACAGAATTCAATACTACCAGAAGATCGGTATCATCGGTTGATATCAACGGTGGAGGTTCAACAATCTCCACTTGTATCGGTGAAGCCTCTTCCTCTACAACTTCTTCTGGTTCATTCTCTTCAACCTTTTCGGCTTCTTCTACAGGCTCTTGAGCCTCTTCAGGTTTCTCTGGCTCTTCCTCATTTTCTTCATATTCCTGTTGCTTCAAATAGGACACATTTCAACAAACTCAAATATGTTATGTGCACACCCTAACCACATATCAAGAAGTTTCCAAGTAGACTTGATAGGCGTGTCTCACCAATCTCCGGTGCAGAGACCCTGCCTGAGGTGCTTCTTTAATGTATTCCTCCATTGTTGCAAGAAAAGAAGGCGGAGGCTGCAAGGATTGAGTTCGTAAGAGCCAATCGTGGAAAATCACCGAATAGAGTATGCAGCAAAAGAAGAAAGTTACCTGTCTCAGTACTGGAAACTGGAAGTTCCTGGCAAGCTCCAATCCTTTGCAGTATTCATAGAATTCAGCAAGATTTTCAGCCTTCACAACCACAAAGAACGGCAAGAGATCAACAATGTGAACATCTTGAAATGGGGTTACCCTCATTAAGAGAACTGACCGATTTATGTTTGGAAACTGTAAATCAGATACCTGCTGCCCAGCCCTTTTATAAATGTTCAGAGCTTTCACTGCATCGTGTCTTGACATTTCGAAAAACTGAAACAACATTGAAGTTTTTGTATATTTTAGAACGAAAAGCAAATAAAAGTAATTAGTGAAAAAGGAGAGGAACTGTCTTAAGTAGGATTAGTGAGTATTACCATGTCCACAAGATTGATAATTCCATCATTGATCGCACAGTATATTTTAAAGCTCTCTTTCAATACCTAACCATCATTGTTATTGCACAAGAAGGAAAATGTTAAGCAGCACAGAGAAAATGTTCTATCCTGGACATAAAACAAATCCCCCTTCCATGCTTGTCACTTAGAAACTTTCTGCAATATCAAGAAATTTGCAGTACTTGAAGTGCAGATGAGCTTGATGGATAGTGCATACCAGGGCCAAGGCATACTGTATGAGATAATTGCAGTAAGCTGCTCCCTCAGGCTGAGAAAGATTTAGACAGAACAGTGTGAAGAAAATATTTCAGATGTTAAAAGAAATAATCCAGGAGCTTCAAAGTCTGGTATATATAGTAGCTTACCTGACATCCAATTAGCCGGTAAAGAAGCTGCTGCAATGCAGGTAGCTGCTCCAGGAGCTCATCCCCACTCAAAACTCGAGTTCGGCTATGGCCCTGTTATAACTAATGAAGATGTAACACTGCCCTTTATCTGATAATCAAGGCTCTCACTAGCATTGAAATAAGTAATTTAGGGATGACAAAACCAGCCCGATCTGAAGCCATCGGACTTGGACTTGGGGGCTCGTGGCCTGAATTGGTTTGACTAAAACTACATTGTTTTAATCCTAACCTGAGCCGCCCTTTAAGTATCAATCAGAATACAGAAATGACCTTGTTTGATGCAGATGATTTGGGCACGCGCTCAGCCTCAATGTCATACTTCAAAGTCCTGTAACACTCAAGTCTTTCTTCTAGGAAAAGAGCATATGTTCGAACCCATGCAGAGCAATCCCAGGCTGCAAACAGGAAAAACCGCCTAGAACACATCGTCAAGAACACGTTCACACCAACTCAGGAAAAATTCCCAACAAGAGAGCTACATACCCATGGGGCTTGAGTCATCTTTGAAATTGGATATTTGAAGAATGCTTCCTCTGTGTGAATAGCTCATCAGTTCGTCCCGGAAGGTAGGATCTCCCTCTCTCAACGTCCTATGAATCACTATCAATGTCTTTATAGCAACCTGTAAGAAGAAGATTTCACGATTAGAGTTGGACGAAACCCAAATGCCTTCAATGATTTAAGACGGTGGATCACACAGAAAAATGTTCTACCCATTTCACAACAGCAAGACACTAGTCTTTCTACAAACTAATCCAGAAAAAGCAAAATTCTGACAGAGAGATGACAGATTACGGAAGGAGGAAGGAACTTACAATCCAACTCTTCGTCTTAGCTAATCTCTTGGCAAGTGTATGAATGCAGTAAGCCACGTCTGCCCGTGGACGAATCACTGAGGTTGCCGAAAAGATTCCTACGAACGAATAATGAGATGAAGTCAATAACTGACGCATTCATTTCCCGAACATTCTTTCCTATTCAACTGTATCATCATATTTTGTTTCACATCGCTTAGCATCGAAACAACGTTGTTTCCACGCATATCAACTACCCTAACGAATTCGAAAATGCCCATAACAACAGAATGAGGCATTATATATATGTATAAGAGACGATGAACGAACGTACTTCGAACATGGCGTTCTTTAGGAGGAGTCTCAACGTGATTTGTGGCCTTCACAATCGCGATATCCAATTCCTTCGCATAAGAGAATAAAAAAAAAGAACAAGAAGAAGAAGAAGAGGAAAAACGAAAGAGATCAACAAAAACAATACTACCCACATTACATTTCAACAATCAAAATCAAACCAAGAAATGAAAGAAATTATATCAGAAAAAATAAGTAACAAAAGCCACCTTGAAATCGCTGTTGACTTTAGCAAGGCCGACTTTTGTGGAGTCCTTGAGCGCACCATAAGCTTTCCTGAAGCTCTTTAACGTTCCCATTGCAATCTGTATTATTGCAATGGAATTTGGTTTTTCTTCTTATAAATTCTTTATCAAACAAAAACCAAATACGATGTAGAGAAGTTTGTGGTCTTTTGTTGTCTTGGTTTTGTATTTGGTGTTTGTTTTTTGTGTTTTCCCTGGAAACGTGCTTCCAACAAGAACAACCAAACAGAAACACCAAATACCAAAAAAAAAAAAAAAACACAACTCTCGTCTCCTGTCTCCGTCTCTCCCACAAATGTTACCAATTGGAGTAATCTGTCCAACGAAACTATTATAATTCTTCTCAGATCATATCAATTATGATTGTTCAACCAAATTCCATTCATATCTAACGGTATAAGACCATGAATGTGATTTACATTACATATATATGTATATGTAGTGGGAAGGACGTTAGTTGGTAGTTAGACTCCTGAAGAGAAGATGGCGGGAGTTGTTATGAAGTGAAGTTACGATAATGCCTACAGACAGAATGGCGTTTTAAGACACAAGGTTCATCGTCATGTGCTATAAGGATGTGCCCGCAATATATTATTAAAAAATATAATCTATTTAATAGGTATAAAATTTAAATTTAAATTTAAATTTATTTTATTTTAATTGACCTATTTATCAATTAATATGTTAATTTTGGTCTTTAAAATTAAAATAAATTAATTATTTTCATTTCAAAATCTCCTTTTCTAATTGAACTTAGATAAGGAAAATCTTTTTATCATATTTTAAATTATTTTAATTTTATTCAATTTTAGTCAATTTTAAAACATTAATTCTAATACATAGTTGTTAATTATTATTCTAAGAGTATTAGTTATGTATTTTAAGGAAAAGATAAGGTTAACAACACAATTGATTTTGTACTATAAATTATTTATCTTTATATAAATATTTTGTACATAATATTTTAATTATTCAATATGAATAATATATCAGTATTTTAAGTAATATTTATATTCTTGTAACATTTGACACCTAAATTTTGCATAAATTATTGTTCATTTATTGCACCTTTAATGTGTGAAAATCTATACATGCATTAATCTAACTAGTATAATTGATCTTTTCTTTTCTTGCAAATCAAAAACAAACTAAGAAAATGAGGAAAAGGAACGATCTTCATTACAATTTAGCTCACAGGGGAAATTATGAAGAACACAGCACATGTACTTTGTTGTTGCTTCTGCTTTTACTCCTCGAGACTTGTTGGGATGGTTTAGTTTCTTGAGGCGTTCTCTGCTCTAGTCTTTTCGGTTAGGACTCTTGGTTAAGCTCAAATCATCAGCTGGAGTAGGTACACTTCCAGATGCCAATGATTATTAAATCCGGCCTCTGTTTTTAAATAGCTCATGAAGTTAGCACTCTGATCTTCACAAGCTAATGATGTGTAGTTTCATGTTCAGAAGACAGCTTGAACTCCATTTTCTTTAGTTGCAACTCTTAGAATTAACTTGGGGCGATGTTTCTCTTTCAGCATTCAATTATGTAGACAAAGGTCTTCCCCCTGATGATATAATATGTTAAAATTTTACACAAATACACAACATTTTTCTGAAACATACCAGGTAACTATAAGAATGATCCAGAGACCTACTTGATCAAATGAATATGTACATGTAGGAACGTGCAAAAAGGTACAAGCGAAAATACCGATACCATCCGAGTGTACTTCAGTTGCTTCATTACTTGATCTGTTCCGAGCTCCTAAAGGAGAAAACAAGATGTAGTTGGAATGAATATTTTGCAGATACATGTTGCCCCATTGAACTTGTAACACATATCGGTACAAGAAATTCTGGAAGTAACCAAAACAAGATCAAACCAAAGATGAAGCTCTGATGCTTGAGGTCCCAATATATGACAAACTTTTACAAGGAAATAATGTCCCACAAAATGAATATGATAGCTACAGGTAATGAATTAACTCTTTCTTAAAACCATTGCCAAAAATGTAACAACATGAAGCCCAAACTTGTCGATCTTTAAAGTAAAAACTCTTATTAAAACCATTGCCAATTTCGGTTGGAATAGCATTGTTTCGATCTGAAATATTTTTAAGTCAACTGGAAATCACAATATAACATTGAGCTCAAGTCATCAGGCCCTCTAGATCTTCATTTAAGATAATTATGCGTAGTGTAAGGTTAGCATGTGCAAGTTGAATCACAATTTCCAATTAAGGAACAAGGAAAGTCCATAAACTTTGCACAAGGTCACTATAGTGTATTCTCAAACCGGTTTTACCGGTTTCATTTTGAAACAATAATTTCTGTGCAAGTAAAACCATGGAAGTCTAACTTATCATCCTATTGAGACTTTCCACACTTATATTGACAGAGTTCTAGAAGATCATTCAACTGTTCTTTTCCTTTTCACCGCACGAACAAAAGGTAGAAATCCCAATGCTGGGAAATTCTGTTCACCTGAGGTACAGCACAATCAGTATGAGTTGGATCCCAGAAAACAGAGCAGAAACAATCCCAATCATCAGTTTGGACTTCAAAAAGTGGAGCTCTGGTCCATCAAAAACTTCATAAGTTCAGCTCCTTTTCAAAAGATGATGTAAATAAAGTAGCAGTTGATATTTTTGTTTAGAAACTTGGAGCAAAATTTAGTTTGTTATCTTGTGAACCAAGAACCCTGCTGTAACTTGGTTAGTTGTAAGTGGTAGGAATTAAAGATGCTAGAGATATGATTCATAAACCGTTGCGGGAGACATGATTCCAAATCTGTTGGCGAAAAATACTGCAACAAACTCTCAAATCAATTAGCATCCTAACGTGTATTGATAGTGTATTCGAATAAAAGAGCATCTATCCTCTGATTCTTTAAAAATATGCAAAATTCTTGTTTCTTTCGTTTTGTTTTTTTACGGCAGTAATTTCTTTTAAAACTAACATTTGGTATTAGAGCTCCTTACGATCTTAAGGGGCCTGTGAGTATTCGAGAGATAACAGCAACATAGCATCCAACGATACATCGGCTCTTTCACTTCTAATTTTTAATGGTGAGAATTATAAAGTTTAGGCAATCAAAATAAAAGCTCACTTGAGAGGTATTGACTTCTGGTAGTGTGTTGAAGGTAAAAGGCAAATACCACCTCTAGGAAATAAGCTAACACTCAATTAAATTAGGGCTCATGAAGATGAAGCTAAAGCTCCAAGAGCCTCATCTCAAATTCATGTTTCCGTCTCTGAATCAAATTTCTCCAAAATTATGGGTTGTGAAACAGCCAAGAAAGCTTGGGACACACAGAAAGAACTCTATCATATTAACGATAGAACAAGGCGGAAGCAAGTGTTAAATCTCAAAAGAGATTTTGAGATTAAGGATGGAGGAAAAGGAGACTCTACAAGAGTTTTCTGACAGGCTAATGATGGTGGTAAATAAAATTAGATTGATAGGAGAAGAGCTGCCTGATAGCAAGATTGTAGAAAAAATGTTTGTAAGTTTGCCCAAAAGATTTGAGGCAAAAAATTCATCTCTAGAGGATTCAAGAAATATCAATCAAATAATCTTGCCTGAATTAATCAATGCTTTACATGCTCAGGAGCAAAGAAGAATGTTGAGAAAAGAAGGAACTCAACAAGAAGTTGAGGAGACTTATCTAGCAAAGGCTTCATCTTCAAAAGGAAAAGCTCAATCTCAATGTAGTATTTGCAGGAAGTCTGGTCATGCTGAAGACAATTGTTGGCACAAGGGAAAGCCTCGGTGTTTCAAGTGCAAGAAGTTCAGGTAAATACAAAGGAATTGCAAAAATAAGACTGAAGAAAGTGTTAATTTGGCACATGTTGCTGAAGAAGAAGAAAATTTGTTTTAATATTGATGAGAAATGCACCAAGAAGTTGTTTTTTTGGAGAAAAGTGCTCCAATTATTGAAGAGTGATGGGAGGTACATCATTAGGCGCAAGGAGTCTGTGATTTTGAATCAAGGGAAAGTGTTAGAGATATGATTCAAAAATTGTTGTAGAAGATGTGATTCTAAATCTGTTGGAGAAAAATACTACAACAAACTCTCAAATCAATTGATTGGTTAGCTGGTTAATTGGAGATTTTTAGTGCTTTTAGTTAGCAAGAATATATGTTAGTATAACTTTCTGGATTTAGTTATTTGTTAGCCTATAAATTAGCATTCCAACGTGCATTGATAGTGTATTTGAATAAAAGAGCATATGTCCTTTGTTTCTTTTAAAAATATGTAGAATTCTTATTTCTTTCGTTTTGTATTTTTGCAGCAGTAATTTCTTTTAAACCAACAAAAGAGAGAATATCATCATTTGGTTACCTTTGCCGCTTTCCACATTCAGTTCCACCTTCCCCGCCACCATCTACAACCTCTCTGCAACTGAGCTATCTTTAGAGGGTTTGTCCGGATTCAGCACCTACATAAATAGATATTAGTTTTCTCCTTTTGCTAGTTTATGGCTTAATTGAACACTTCTTCAAAATTATGAATGAATTGAGCCTTACATGAGAACTAAATGGATCACTTGATAACGTTATTTCCTCAGGTTTTGCAATGGCATCGGCATAACTAAGAGGCAATCGTGAGTGTCAAGAACAAGTTGGAAGTAAGGTCCCAAAAGACAAGATGCAAAGTTAACTAGCAATCAGGTTATATATGTGTGCCAAGCTAAAAAATAGTACAAAAAAGAAAAGATAAACTAAAGATGTTATATGTGTAATTAGAACTTTCTTACATTAAGCAATAAACAAAGAGAACTGTGTTCATGGAAACAGGAGAAACAGAATAAGTAAAAGCACTAGCCTGTTGCTCCCAGAGGCAGGATTTGGAGATTAAATCTTTTACTTTTAAAAGCTTAGCTAAGCTAAGTTTCCATCTTAAAGTTATCATGTTAGGGTAACAGGCCATTTTTTCTTAGTTACTCCCTATTCAGGCCAAGTTTCTCATGAGCTGATTTGATAACCATTTTCAACCTTGAAGGCTATATACATGAACCACTAAGTCTTTCCAAATCTATAGGTGCAAACAAAATTTTCTTAATTTCAAACTCCAATTCCAGAACCTGAACACAGTTCCACGAGGATAAGGGAGGGGAAATATAATTGTTTGAAGTAGTAATGCGTAGGCAAAGGATAAGATCTAGCTGAGCTTTTATGACACTGTGATGGCCTCTAATGGCAAGTTGTTAACAGCATTGATGAAATTTTGGCAGTGAAGAGACATGGTCTATCAAAGAAACAAATCACAGCAGCAAAATGGTTTCCCTATATTCCCATTACAACCCAGGGCCACTATCAACATGAGAGGTCTAAAAGTGAAGGAACATACACATTAGCTGGACTTGACAAAAGTGAAGGAACATACGCATGAGCTGGACTTGACCAGTCTGGAACTTCTGCTTGGAAACCTTTTCCAACTCGAACACCAGTCACATAAGGTTCATTATCTCTCAACATACGTGCTGCAGGATGCAAATGATTGGCAGATGAAGCATTTCTAGATCTTTTCCTTCCTCCCATGATATTAGGAGACTTTCTAGAAGTTTTCTCCTTGAGAATTTTATGCTTCTTCAGACATGAATGGCAAAACCACTCTTCTGCTGGTATTACTTTCATACGCAGATTACAGCAAGATACATGAAATGCCTCTTCACAGTCATCACAAATTAGCATCTTCAAGACCAATTCCACACGAGCACATATCTTGCATGAGCGAGAAGTTGTCCTACCACTGGCATCACCAACAGCTTCATTTGCAGCATCAGGCCTGTAGGGCCAGACTCTGCCCAACAACCCCCCACTCTTGAGTATACAAATGCAAAGATCCTTTGTTGATAAATCCTTCGCCATGACCTCAACCATCATTGCACAGGATGAGGAACACTCAACAGTATCAAGTTCAGTCCTCCCAGAAGCTGAAACATATTCTGTATTTGATTTTGATGATGGAAAACTATCATTAAAATTGTCAACTTCAACAATTGTCCGCCTGCTGCTTTTGCAAACTTCATCAGGATGCAGTCTATTGGGAGATGAACATCCATTAATAGACTCTGACTTCAAGACATCAACCCCTTCAAGAGCTGCAACTGACGAAGTATTCGAACCTACAACAGAAATATAATCCTCTACATTTGTATTTGAGCGTGCAGCAAACTCTCCTAGGGAATTGTCAAAAGAAACTCTTCTTATCTTTCTTCGCTGATAGACGAACTTTGGTGTTGAGTATTCTGACGATGTACTGACAGTAGATAGCTGAGGACTTCTGATGGTACTGGATGGATCATGGTGTTTAGGATACATATGCCAAATTTCAGTGTCACCCATCCCATCACGTGCAAAATCCTGTTTCTCATGATTAGAAACATGAAATAAAGCAGCCTCAATTGAACTATGCAAGTAATCTATATCAAGATAATCACATGAAAGCACTTAAGTATATGTGGAAGATTATATTTCTGCTCTCCAGGAGAAGTTGGCTGTCAACAAGAAGAAAATTCTGTTATGCAAGCAGCACAACTTAAAAAAATGTCCATCCATTTACTACATGATTGATTCTCTAAGAAAACAAGTTTAGCATGCATTGGAATTTATCATCCTCATCAAGTTCTTAGTCTTAGAGGAAATTGATGTTTTTTTCTTTGGTTGACATGAATACTCGACACTGGCACCAGTGCAGTGAGGATTAACCCCATGTATCCTACACTTGTATCTAAATTCATCATTTTTTACCTCCTTACCAATTAGGTGACTGACAATCTAAAGCTATAAACTACATAGGATGAATGAAGTACTAGCATTAAGAAAAGAAAGAGAGAACATCATTCAAAACTGAGAAGTAATTATTCATTTATGGTTGATGCAAAACATCTCAAAGATGAAGCTTCTACCTCTAGGTTTCAGGGTAGAATATAATGATCAATATACAGCAATGATCTTGTAAGAAAAAGTGTAGAACTTTTAATTCCCTGTATATTTTCCTTGGACGATCTACTTCTCTCCTATTTTTTTTCCTTCTTTTTTCGGGTATAGCAGTACATGTTTCTCCTAGTCAGAGGGTAGACCTTGGTTCACCAGAAAAATTCTTATTATTGCAACCAAGAGAGTCTAGATTGTTTCTTAACTTCCCCATTTGGCTCACAAATCACAAAAACACGAACTTCTGCATTAACCTGAAATCCATATCCTATCTAACAATCTGAATAAAGTGCAAATGTGTAATCAAGACATATAGAACCTATTTTGACCAAGTCAACTATCAAACCATGAAAAGGGTATGGCGGTGCTTGTAGGGGACGTTTAAGGACAATCAAGGAGACGCAATATAGCACTTGGGTTTTCATAGATTCACAATTTCTCGAACACAGATACTTGGTATATGAGATAATATGAATGCTCTTGTATCATATCAATTCTCAGGCATCACAAAAATGAAAAACAAGTTCATAATAGCACAATACAATCACATACGATGAACAACAAAAAAAAAAGTCAAAAGACTAAAAAAAAAAGACCCGAGAAGTTTACCTGATCGGAGAAACGTATGAGAACAGGGGAATGATTTCCTCCGTGGAACCTGCCTAAAGCCCATAAACCTTTCTCTCTCTATTTCTCCGTCATACCAAACTCTTTAGCCTTCAGGAAATCACTTGTTTCCAAAAGTTACTTTCAACCAAACATCTGTTTATAGAGCATCTTTTTTTTTCATGTTCAAAAACTTAAAACTTTATTTATGAAATTATCGGCACTAATGCACTGGATACATCAGAACTCCGAATTTCAATTGTCAAAAAAATATTATAATCAACTCTTAATTACACTAATTAAGCATCTGTTTACATTGATTTGAAGTAGCATCAAACAGCAGTTATGTTCATATCTTTGTTCATGACATGCATAACAAGTCAATTTCCACAAACAACTGTAGAGATTCTTAATGAATGTACAATAAAGCTACTATTACTCTTTACATGCTTATTAGTTTGGTGAATAAATCCTGTAATCACAACTTCAATTGCCAAGTCTATGAAATATAAACTCTGGAAAAGTAAAGCATTATAATGGAAATGGCGAAAAAGAATCAGCAATCACGAACACTTAATTCATCAACAAAACCAATGTTGCATTATTTGAAATTTGCCACAAATATCCAATCTTTTTCCACATAACCGCCGATGTTTGTTGGTGGGGCATTGGAAGTAAAATGGGTACGTGGAATGATCATTTTTATTACGAATTATGGTCACAAGAAAGAGCATTTAGGTGACAGAGTCGTTGTTATTAAAAGATTACATTTTCACGACGAATTGCAAAAGGGATAGCATGAACAACCAGCAAGCATTAATAGCAAAACCTCACTTTGATGAAAGTACAGAATTGCAACTCCTTTTTACATTTGAAAGTGTACATTTTAAAACTTTTATGTGAACCTCTTTGTATATACCGTAAAAATAGCTTCTTTTCTATTGGTCATATCTGCAATCACTTTGAACTCGATTCAAGTGATATTTACTGGTTTCAGCTTGTTTAAAGTTGAATAAGTAGCAATTTTTGTCACCGTCACTCTGAAGCGTCCAACCCTGCTGGAAGACTCCTAAAGGAACTTACTTCACCACTAACAAATGTAAATACAGATACAGAAAGAATAGGTTTCAATGGAGTTAAGGCCAGAGCATGAGCAGAATCATTTTAAAACGCATCCCTAAAAACCCGTATTTGTAATGGGAATGACAGGAAAACTATGAAATAAGAAAGTTTCATAATTCTTCGTACAACTAGAAGATGAGTCAGAATTGTTTGCTATGTTCCATTTGATTGGCATCATAGTGCAGGAATACAACAGAGTGAAGTCCTGTAACTACGAAATCTCCTTGAACATTTATCTGCTATTTTTCACAATTGGTACCTCACTTGTTTCATACAAGTTCAAAATTTGATGGTCCAAAATTAATTTTCATTTTAAAGTTTATTTTGAAGGATCTGAGTGGTAAAATCTTTAAACATTCCCATCTGTTTCTTACTTATTCAATCAACTAAATCAAGCTAAGAGTTCATATTCAATGTTCCTGATAACCACAAATGTGCCTCTATTTCTCACATCCAGCACTTGAAAGGCATTACAATGTCTTCATTAGAAGATAAAAAAGTGAAATGTTTGATTTTTATAAAGTAGGTATCAAACGAAACAAACTTATGATCATCACAAGCCTTAAGTGTATGCAGCTCTAAAGTAAACACTCGCGTAACTGTTCAACAAGTAAATCAAATATAGAAGTTAAAACCGACCAAGTACCTATTCCTATCTTCTTAAACATTAGTGAGCAATATCACCAACAGTTCGATCATGGCCAAGGAAGCTACAAGGCTACAATGGCATATCTGGTTTGGCTTGTGTAAGAGGCCTGTGAGGCTTCGGAGCTGTACAAGTGTATAACCATTAAGCAGAATCTAACAATATTAACTGAAAATGAACAAAATTATACTTGCTTATCTCTACAACGATATCCCATTTAAATCTATTTCTTTACCTTCTGTCAACGTTTGCATGGTATACAATTCAATTGTAATACTAGAAACAAAGAAATTGATATGTCTAAGAATGATTGTTAATAAGCAATCAGCATTTCTCCAACCTGCTTGTTTTTTCAAGCTATCTCTATATTATGACTACGAATGTTTGGAATAAAGCTTAAATTAGGATAAAAAGGCATACCATTAGGGTTCCCTTGTTCATAGAATAAACACAGAAGAGAAACTGCTTCTGATGCCATTATTCCTCCAGTACATTTGAAGCTTTTCCCAGGTGCATCTTCCTCGCTTTCAAATAAACGATACACAACTAAATTACAAAATGTCTGTGTGGTTCTTTACCATCACTGGTTAAGCTTAAAAAACTTCCCAGGTTAGCATACCAACGATAGCAACTTAGACAAAAACATTGCCACATGTATGCATAAGAACTGCAACCAGAATATATTGCAAATTTCTCCACATAAAGAAAGTCAATGGATCTCCATTTCTTGTATGGTCAATGTCCATGTAGGATCCAAAATATTCAAATGCTTATGCTTATTCAAGAGGTAGAAAATTTACAATATTAAGCAAAGCTTTTGATTCCCTAAGGATAGTCTGTTTCCATGTTCTGATGTTAAAGTATCCTTTGATTAGTTGGCTTTAGAAAGGAGGAAGATAAATTTTGTTGAAACAGCCAATACCAAAAAGTAAGCCTCTGCTTTTCATTGGCCTATATTCACATACTTGATTGCAGCATCCTTTTCTTTAAGCTGTTCATTTACACAGAATCACCCGTATGAGAAATCTTATCAGCCCTCCTGAACTACCAATTAACAGTATGACAAACCTGGTATTTGTCTGAGTGCAGCTTGAATGCAGTGACAAAATTGATCCACAACCTCCAAATTTGTCATTTGCACAGCCATAATATACCTCCTTTATACCTATGTGCAAAAAATGAACTAAAAATTGATCAGAAAAACAAAATAAAAAGAGTTGGCAAAAGGCATTAGAATACTTGTCAATAGAAGGGCATTAGCATACCCAGAATAGACAAAGCTGCAGCACACATGATACATGGTTCACACGTAACATAGAGAACACAGTTTGAAAATCTTTCGGCAACTTCAGATGCTGAAAGTCCACATGTTTGCCATTGCTTGAGAAGTACATCAATAGCTTCCATCTCTGCATGTCTTGTGGCCTACCAGACAGATAAGAAACCAACATTACAGGGACCCCAAATGGAAAATTTTGAATTGCAGTTTCCATCACAAAATCACTAGTGAAAGATTCTTATAAATGTCAGCCAGGGACATAGTTCATAATCTGGGAAACAATAATCAATGAATTCTTTTCTGCACTCTTCACTAAATTCACAAGGAAGCACTAGGAGTATCTATTTATATACAGCAATCAAATCAAAATAAATTGCAATTCAAACCCAAAACCAAACCCATTCTGATTCTAGGTAGTACAAAACCCCAGGGAAGTGTTCAATAACAAGATATGATTATCATAATGATGCTGATTGCATTAGCTACTTCCCTCTAGGTTTCACTCTCGACTTTGCAAGAAAAAAGAAATGAACTTTCGAACATGTAAATCCTGCAGAACTGCTTGATGATCAAACCATCACAGCAAGCTGGAGGTGGATTGTGGGGCAGCAAGGAGTTGGTGAATATGGTCATAAGACAGTGCAGTGATTAACAGTGAAAAGTCCAAGCTTTCAGTCGACTTACATTTCTGGTCTCTGTAGTTCGGTTCCTTCCAGATGCAATGACCTTTCCATCTCGAACAACCACACATCTGGTTAACCAAAGTTGAAAGATTAGAGTTACTAAATAAATGAAAATGCAAAAATCAAGTAAACCTGAATGAGCAAGCTCTGATTAGGTTACCGTAAACATTTATGAGTTCTACAAATTCTTATGAGAGCGTAGATCATGACAAATTAAACTAGCATTAAAGGTCATAGCTCACCCAACAGGCACCTCAAGGCACTCCAATGCATGTTTGGCCTGCCACAAAAGAACCACCACTATTGGAAAGAGAACTCATCCAAAATGCTGAATGGAACATTATATGAAAAGCCGATGAATGGCCTGATAATCTTTATCCAATTCAATCACAATACCTGTTCCATCGCAAGCTCCATATATCTAAAAGTCTCAGAACATCCACCTGCTCCAAGAGAATCCATCCATTAATGCCGACGGCCCTGAAAGAATCAAATAAGATGGAGAAGAAACGAAAACCCAGTTAGCACGAAATTTGAAAATCCATCGATGCTATCTTGAACTTAATCAGACATTATATCAAACACCTGGTGCGCGCAAAGTTTCAACTAGATCTAAATTTTCCGAAGCATTAATCAAACTCACCTCGAAAAGAAACACGGAGATTGGGATTTGATTATAATTTGTTTTATGATTAGAAACGTAACACAGCACCGTCGCCAGGAGAAAGACGTTAAAGATTTCGTTTTCTTAAGCTTGTTGATGGCGGATTGCTGGCGACATCTAAATAAAGTTACCGTCAACTGCCTAAAATCTGCTGCTACTATCTAGTATTCAAGATAATTAATTTCTTAGTTCACCAAGATTCAGACTTTTGAACTTTTGACATAATCAAATGTAACTGCTTCGCCTTCACGCTCTTCTTCCTTCTTACTATTCACACTTCTTTCATTTATTTTTACAATCATTTTCACCATTTATCAAAACCTGGGAAGCCAACACTTGATGAAACTAAACCATTAAACGCCTGCCTGAGATTGATATACAGATGGAGAACAGATTCAGTGATTGCCCAAATAGACTTTGTGCTGAATTGGTACTATCATGCAACTAAACACTATCAGTTACATTCTGATTGAGAAAAAAACGAAAATGGAATGTAGCTAAAAAGAAAAAATATATATAAGGTACAAAATTCACAACGAACCCACAGTTGCTGATGAAGTTGTCTCCTCTGACTGCCTACCAAAACATGGTGGTTGGTGCTGTGACTGCTGTCGACCTGTTAAACCTTTCCTGATAATACATTTCCTTCACCTTTCCTTAAACTAACTTCATTTTTTTGTTTTTCGTTCTTTGTCCTTTTCCAAATTTTTCCGTCTCCAGGTTTCAGATACTAACTCCATTTCTTTCCGTATACAGATACAAGAATGATTTAGATAACTAACTGTGATGGATCGATAAGTCCTATACCTCATATTGGTGATTTGTGATTCAATGTATGACTACTCGAAGTAAGCCTGGCTGTGGTTCAGTGTAGTCAAGGCCCTCTTCTTCGAGTAGGTATCGCTGCACCGCAACAGGAAGTCTTGCTGGTGTCCGGGAACCCCTGGTGTGATGGCCCGTCCCCACGCATATGTAAACCTGCAGGCGTTGTTCTGCTGCGCTGTCTGTGCTTCTTAGAACACTCAGTTCATGCTTTAACATATGAATGGCTTCACTTACATGCAGCCCATGAAGGTCAATCATCCGTTCTCGTACTCTACCATTCCCTTGAATCTCTAGTTCTACTGGATTCCTGGAGAAAATTTATACGCACAAGGCACCAGAACAAAATTAATTAGCTCAGAAGATTGAAAGATCACCATGTTTCTAGAATGTGAAGCATGAAAATCATACAATAGAATTGAAAAATTCTGCACCATACAACATACAAGGTCCTACAGTTCCTTTTAATCCAGACACAATAAGCAGTTATTTTACACACAAAGCAGAAGTTTGAAAGAGACAAGTGGAGGTATAAACCAAACTGTTTCATTTTCTAGCTGGACACAGCTTTCAGCCCTGGAAGAAAGAAGAGAAGCAACAAGAACTGACAAACCTCTGGCGATATATAGATTCCTGAGCCTTTCCATGTGCTGCTTTCATATGCATATTGTGCAGTTGCCCTTTTACACTCAATTCCTTTGCCAGAGCTTTGTTTCCAACGAGGTATGCTTGCCGTGCCTGTTTCAACGATCATGTGTAATACATTTTCCTTCAGCAAAGTTCAACTATATATAACCAGCGAACAATGATTAAGGATTGGAGCAGACTCCCGTCCCGAGCTTGTCTGAGTTGTCAGCATGCATACTCACTCAACTTCTTCCATAAGACACATCAGTGCAGTACTAGCATCTTGCTTCTAGGGAAAGTATGCCTATGGTAAATTACATTTTCTATGGAGCATTTTCTAGACTGCCGGGTTAACATAGTTCAACACCTTGTTATTCTGACTAGAGCTCAATATATTCTTCAAGCTTGAGTATGTTAATTTTAAGGCATAGACACCTAGAAACTTTTAATTGGAGGCCATACACCTCTAGTATGACTTCACGATTTGAGATCCAATTCCAGGTATCAAGATGAAGGTCAAAGGTGGAAGAAAAAACAATCACAACCTAGATAAAGGAATCACCTGTTCAAAGTATGCATTGCGCAGGCGTGCATGATCACGAGCTTCTCCCCGCAGTTCAGAGTACATATTTGCTGCCAGCTCAAAAAAGTTAAAGCAGATATATGTCCAGAAGATATCACTCCCACAATTAAAAGCAGCATAAATACAAATAATTTGTTGACTGAGGAACATTACCCACTGCTTCTCCTGTTTCAAGCCAGACAGGAGGTCCCCGAGCTGAACTGCGCAACCTATCAGCATAAACACCTCTACCATGCCCACTGTTATAAGCACTAGCTAATCCATGCGCACTTCTACTGGAGCCAACGGTGGAATTAGTAGAGCCGTTTCTTTCATTCTTCCATGCTCCGGAATCCTGCGAAGCCAATTTTCTGACAGCTGAAGCAAAATCTCCAGAACCTCTAAATGGAAGCGAACCACTGGTCTTGAATAAGAGCATGCTATCTTTGTCTGAAGATATATAAGGATTCCCAGTTTGCTGAATATCATCTCCAACATATTTTGAAGGACCGTTCTGAGTATCTGGCATAGTAAGTGCAGGAAAGTCCAGTGCACCGAGATTAGGAGCTAACAATGCCTTTGGGTTCATATTCTGATTAAGATCACCATCAACTTGAAGCTACAATCACGAACAATGCTTATATAATTGCCTAAATAGAATAGACAACTGCTGATAACACAAATATTATGAAAACAGTTTTAATTACTTGAGAGATGTGACAATTGCAGATCAACCACAGCACCCAACCCCTTCATAATGCCAATATTTATATATTTACATACGTAGATCAGATGGTAAACTAGTTCATAATATTTGGAACAAAAGCAAAAAAAATAATCAGCAAATTCATCACAAAGGGCCCTATAGCTTAGACATTGGAGGTTATACTGAATCAGCCTGAGGGAGTCACCTCTTTTCTGCCAAATAAGGCAAAGGATGCATTGGTAATGGTAGCTACAGTCAGAAAAGAAAAATCCAATAGCTTAACTATTTTACATCACTAAAAAGCTGTAGCATATAAGTCCAATGGCTGCCTCCTGAGTTGAATGACGGAACAGTGGATTGGCTGAAGCTTGAAATCTTACATAGAAATGCAAACTAAATTCTCTAAAGGAAATATATTGTTAAAGCAACTTGTAAAATCTCAAAGCATCACCAATAATACCGATAATTACTTCGTTTCAAACAAATATCTTAAACATGTCATTCTTGAAAATCGCCATGTAATTTTCCACAGGCAATTGGAAGAAAAGACAGTCCACACCTTGAAATCAAAGACAGTCCACATCTAGAAATTTTTACCAGTGGATACACTTCAAAGAAGATGGACCCGCTTCATTACCATAAGACTGCAAGTTTAAAGAATGTTAAATAAGAGGAAACTAAGAAGTTTACCTCAAGCTGAGTAAGCATTTCAATAGTGAGATTTATGTCGCATCCATTTGCAAAATAAACTTCAGCGAGGCTTTCAGCAGCAAACCCTGGAAATTGTGATGCCAAAAACTCCATTGGGTTCACATCTGTATCATCCAACACTGCGCTATCACCTAAAAGACCATTCATCATCCCTTGTGTAGGATACCCAGCATATGGACGGAACTCCCCACCATTTCCAAGAAGCTGATCACTGGTAAGATTTTGTTTGTCCCAAGGCTTAGCTGAAAAACTCAGAATATTGGTTGAAGCAGGGTTTTCCACGTAAGAAGAAGTAGCATATCTTATTTTCTCACTGGAGCTGTTGCCATTAATATGGTGGGGAGAGGGTTGCTGTTTCTCAGTGAATACATATCCACTGCCTGAAGAAGCCATAAAGTTTGGCACTTCAATACCATCGTGCAAAGACAAGCCTGGTAAAGAGATCCCACCTAGTCCTTGGGACTCATCTTCACCCATGACCTTAAAATCTGGGGTGATATCGTCAGGGAGCTGGTGACGCCAGTATTGATGAGCCTCATCATCAGATGCATTAGAAACAGATGACTCTGATCGATCAAGCACTGATTTACCTACGGTTCCAGACGAAGTAAACCTCGATGCCACATCTGCAGAACTTGTAGTACTTCCAGAAGGCAAAACTGGTGACCTGAGTGAAAAGGGAACAAACTCCGCAGCATTTGGATTCAAAGTTGTCGCCTTGTTCAAAATGCTTAATTTGGAATCATTTAATTCAGAACCTTTCTTGGACAAGCTCATATCTTTACTCAAATGGACCCAAAAGAAAAAAAACTACATTCATAAAAAACAAAATGACACAGAAAAACCTCGTCCTTAGGTAGGATTTATCCAAAGCCTGCAGGAGTATTTCATCCAATACAACTCATCAGTTAACAGACAAAAAGTACCATAATTCATGACACAATCACATGTATAAAATCCGTCCTAGCTAGAATGATCTTTAACAACCTTAGCTAAAAGCATGCATTTACTGACATAGCTGTCCAAAGATTTTGAAGCTAAATGCTGACATCGACCAGAATAGAGTCACTTCAATCTCAAAACCTTAAATACGAGATTTAGTGAGTCAATTCGCATTTATGAACATCCAAATAAAACAAAAAAAGATTAATCACGTGTACCATATTAAAAATAAATAATCGTTCAAGATAATAAACCAGTACAAATTATAATACCAAATTTCACATAACCAGCTCCAGGCCTTTGACTTATCAGCTCAAGAAAAGTGACAATTAGCTTCATGTTCTAAAGAAACAGTAAGAACTAACAACAAAAATCCTCGAAAAATATGTAATTCAACAGAAGAAAACTGGAAGGACTAAAAAAAGAAACACGGAGGTTTTTACTGAAACCTAAACAGCACCATCAAACACCCCGAATTTCAAACAGAATAGCACCAAGTAAAGACAAACCTTAACCAGAAATTCAGATTACCCAGAATCGATTCACAAAAGATCTAAAAAATTCAACACCAAAAATCGAAACTTTACCCAGAAAAAGATCACTGGGCTGAACAAAACAACCAACAGAAGTACAAAAGGAATTGGAAATTTTAAAGGGAAAGAAAGATGGGAAGAAAAAAAAAAGATCCAGCAATCAGAAACAAGGAGATTAGAGGGAATCTGCACATACTATACCTTTACAAAACAAATAAAACGGATCCATTAGCTGAACAAGATAAGGTACAGAGAGATCAGACAAGTGAGAAGAGTAATTAAAGGAATGAAAAATCGAAGTCGAATTATAGTAAAGCTTAAATCTTTTTAAGTCTTTTTATATAATTTTTCCCTTTTTTGGGGATTAGAGCTTCGCTTCGCTCTCTATCTATCCATCTACCGATAGTATTTGAGGTCTCAGGTCAGCTATAAAACTCTGCTTCTCCGTGTCCCTGCTTTTGTTAGAAATTTTTCTCTTTGTCTTATTACCAAATAACCAACACCACAAATTTTATATTTATAATTTTAAAAAAAAAACAATAAAGACTGACCCAAACCCAGCACTAGATTTGACCTCTCCGTCTCCACCCTCCGATCGAACTCTCATTATCAATTAACTAATTAATTAAAGCTCATAGTAGTTGTTAAATTTTGAGTTAACTACCATAGAAAGTAGAAACTCTTCTAAAAGCTATTATTTATTAAATGTTTTAAATTTTAATTTTATTAATTATTACAAAGTTTAAATTTTACTCAATTTTATAATATTATTTTAAATTTTAAAATAGTTTTAATTTTAAAATTGTAATAATAATTGCTCTAACCTTAGATTTTTTTGTTAATGTAAATAATATAACAAGTGATGGTAGGTTAATGTTTAATATTTTGTTACATAACTGTCATATGTTATGTATAAATTTTATTATTTTATTAATTAAAAGCAAATATTTTATAATAATTATAAATTAAAATATATGAAATAATAAATAATTATTAGTATTATTGTTATTTAAATTATATATATTATTTAAAATAACTTAATATTTAAAAAACACAATCCGCGACGTTTTTTTTTACGAAGGGTTCTTTTTTTACGCAAATGAAACTAAGAAAAAATAGCAATAAATACAAGGTAGCTGATGACATTCAAAAATAACGCCAAAAATATCAGCTAATAGAACTGACCTGGTTTTGGGAGCATAGATTAAAGAGGTGTGTTTGGATTTCGACAATTAAATTAGTTTTAAATAAATATCGGTTTATATTGTACACCGAACTTTATGGTTTGATTAGACCTTAACAAGTGAAAAAACGAAAGGTTGATTGGAACATGTACATCTGTTGCCCGTGCAAGACATAGATCGATGTTTTTATTACATAATTAAATAACAAACAGCCTGGAATTAGGGATGATAAGCCGATTTTAATCCAATCAAAGGCAATTAAAAAATAATTAAAAGAGTTTCGAATTTATTAAAATTTAAAACGTAATTTAAAATAAGATCTTAATGTAAAATCTTTTCCTTTCTTAAATTATAGATATTATTTGAGATCTTTATTGATCGGGAAAAAATTTAACAAAAGCCCTTAAATTTTTAAAAGGCAGATTTTAAGAATTGATTTTTGTAAATAAAAGAAGGGCTTTTGTTTCAGTCAGTATACTTGATAATAAGATGTTAACATAAAAATTATATTTTGATGAAATTTTTTATATTTAAAATAAATTATTTGCTTAAAAATTGATTTAAAATTCTCTGCATCTGGTCTCAAGTCTTTAACTGTTCAAATTTTTTATCTTAAGCAAGATTATTTAGGATTTAATCCAATTCACCTATGGTCTTATGTCGACTTGAGTGATTAAATTTAGACACTCGTCCTTTTCGGACAGCTGCATATGGTCACAGACCAGTACCACTCACATCCTACGTGCTCGAGCAGGTACATTAAATATTTTTGTGCGGAGTTGATCGTGTCCGAAATCCACCTGACAAAGTGATCCTCCTCAACCAAATTCTAACTGGACGGCGCATGTGCGGTCGGCTTTAGATGTTTCTGGAATTTTAAACAATTATCGATGGGTTACACATGGACTTGCTTTTGGGTTATAACTTATAAGTTATAACCACTTGGACACAGACCATTTCAGAACGTTGAACTTTGACGGACAAGCTGCGAGTATGCATGGCAATGGGCTTGGCTTAAGTCCAACTCTGCCTGAAGTTTTAGACTTGAGCTCGAGATTGATAGGACTTGGACATGTTAAAACCTGATCGGGTAAAATTAAATTTATTTTTTAATTTTAAAACTTTTAAATAGCGTTATTTTATTTAATGGCACAAATTCGAACTTTATACCAGGTTGGTCGATTCGAATCCGAGTTTGACCTGAAATCTACAATTTTTAAAAATGTTCAAATTCAATTTAAATAATGATCAACTTAAATCGGATATGTTGATTGTTGGTTAGATTAAGTCTGATTGGACCTTTGTTCACCACCCGACACCAATAACTGCGAGTCTTGAGAAAAAACCCATTGAAGGAAAATAATTTTTTTAAAGAAAGTCAATATCATCAAATTTTGTAATTTGATATTTTATTTTAATTACCATATTTATAATATTATATTTTATATTCATAAATTTTAAAACAATGTTCTATTTAAAATTTTGAAATTTATAATATTACGTAATTTACTTTTACTATAAAATGGTTTATAATTTCTATTCAAACAATTTATATACTTAAGCCTTATTTGGTAAATAACTTATCAGTTATTTTTTGGTTGATTGAGAAGTATTTGGCTTGATCTTGTCAAGCAGTTGATAATCATGTTTGATAATTAGTTGATTAGGTTGGCATAATGAACTCAATTTGTTGTTTTTTAAAATACTCTTATGAAGAGTACTTTACTACAATTGTTGAGAAACTGAATGACTAAAAGACGATTGTATTCAAAAGTTATTACAAATTACTAAAGCTACCATATTTTATTGCTACGTTTCCTCCACCAAATTTCAACTTGATTAATATGGAGAAAGAAAATAACAATAATAATAACAGTAGTAGGAGTAGTACAACTAATTTTACCAAAAATATTTAAATAAATAATTGATGTTATATGTTAGACAAATCAGCTGAAATCGTCTACTGTCAACTAGTTGCTAATAAAATCACCTAACAATTAATGTAATCTCCTTATTATGGCCGGTTGTTTTTTTTATATATATTTTAACAAATGCAAACACTTAGAAACTATTCACCCTTAGGGTGAAACATACTATCCGACATCAACATCTCTCCCATCCCAAGTGGAGGGATGCTTGCTCTCCAGTCCCTGTCACATATTGCATGCTTGCTCTCCAGTCCCTGTCAAGAAGCTCTTTGATGTTTTGTAATACCTGCATGTGTCCATATCACCATGTTAATGGTTATCTCACAATCAGATTCCAATACCACGTTTCTTGTTCCATGCATGCCACCATGCAAACCGTAATCCATGGTAAATTTTCAGAAGTTTAGTTTTAAGTGTAGATTCCATCCCCATATTAACGGCAAAGCCCTTAAGCCAGACCCCATTGTGATCCCTCAACAGTCCCCCCCAACTGTAGTTGCTTCCGTGATCGGGTTGACAACTTCATCTATGTTCATCTTCAGGCAACCACGCATGGGAGGCTACCATTTCCTCTCCCAATTCTTTATAGGTATATTTGGTTAAACAAATTTTGCTCACGAACTATGTTAATCTCGTAAACTCTAGTTCGAATGCCTTTAACTTTTACTGCTGGAATATGATCTTGAATATGAAAGAGCTGCTAGTTTTTCCAATTTCATAATTGCCAGATTGCAACTCCAATACAAATTTCCCATCCCCCACTCTCCCGAATACCCCATTTGTTTTCCAGATTATGTTGTAGCCATTCGTTAAGGGGTAGTAAGAAAAACTCGGGCCAAATTTGCCTCTGCAACAATTGTTTCCATATCAGTTTTGGCTATTGACAATCCCTTAATACAGGAATCAGCGTCTCCTTATCTTCCTCACATCGTGTGCATTGAGTATCATGTATTGTAGTCTTCCTAACTAGTTCCTATCTTGTAGGAAGACGATCCTTAGTTGCTAACCACAAAAATAATTTGATCCTTTCCGGCCCCTTCCACCTCCATATGGTCTTCCACTCAATTGTCGTCCATGAACTTCCTCCTCCATTAAAATTTCATAAGCTGATTTAATTGAAAACACGCTATTAGCTTATTATTTATAAAACATTTCATATATAACATTTCCTAACAGTGGACGCGGCCCTGAATTGAGGTTCAGAAGGACACTAGTCGGAAGTCGCAAAAAGGACATGCTCCAATTCCAGCTTCCATCCAAATTTACAAACGCACTTACCAATTCGGACAACATGTCCTCTTAAATAGCACCCGTCACGTATGTCACCAGCGGATATTCATTTGTCCTGTCCAATCAGAATTGAGTCAGGTTGCCATTACCTAACGTCCAATCCAATCCATCATACAAGTTCTCCCATATATCACTGATTGCTTTCCAAAAAGAGGACCCTTTTTTTCTTAATCTTGGTCGACACTACTTCCTTAACTCCATACTTTGCTCATATCGCCTTAACCCCCAATTTATCAGGGTAATAAATCAACTGCTAACCAGCTTTCATGATAAAAGCTTCATTTATTTTGCAGAGATTTTGAATGCCTAATCCTCGATTTTCTCTAATGCAACATGTATCCTCCCAGGCCACTCAATGCATCTTTCTACTGGTTGGGCATGAACCCCATATAAATTGTTGAACTTGCTACTCTATCTTGCCATAGATGTAGTATGACAACTTTGTTGTTTGCATGGTGAAAAAAGGAAGACTTTGTAACGTCGTCTTTGCTATTGTGACTCAACCTATTAACGATAGACTGTTTGCAGATTAATCCGAGAGTTTCGTTTGCACTTTCTCTAAGATTCCTTCGTATGTTTTCTTTGTGACCCCACTGTGAAGAATCAACATACCCCAAGTATCGCCCTAGATCGTCAGTGTCTCGAAAACCTAGTCAATTGGCCAGGTCTATTTTGACCTGTTTTCCACATTAAATGAGACATAGATAATTGTTTTTGCTATGTTAAAGTTTTTCCCTGATTGGAAACAAAAATATTCCGCTACCTTCTTTACAACTCTAACTTGTTCTTGCGGGGCTTCCCCAAACAAAAGGAGATCGTTCGCAAAAAACAAATAGGAGATAGGAGGGCTTCGACGATTAAATCAGAAAGGAGACCAATGACCGTGTTCCACGACCTTTACTATTTGGAGAGCTAAGCATTCGATAGAAAATATTAAAAGGTAGGATGACAAAGGACCACTCTACTGTATAACTCTCGTCGGAATAAAAGGTTCAGATGGTCCCTCATTAATTAAGATTCTCATGCTAGACAGTGTCACACACTCGACGATCAATTTAGTTAACTCCTGAGGAATCCTTGTTTGTTGTAATGTATCATGGATAAATTCCCACGATAGCATGCCGTATGTTTTCTCTAGGTCAGCCTTGATCCATACAACCTTTTCTCTAAGAGGTACACCACATGGTGTGGATTACTTCTTAAGTAAGAATTATATTTTCCGTAATTTGCCTTTCAGGCACAAACCAAAGCTTATTTGTGCTGGTTTTATAAGTGATGGAAAGATGCTTTTTAATATATTAACAATAGCTTTTGAGATTGTTTTATACAAGACATTGTAGAGACTAATGGGATGAAATAATTGGATAGTATATGCAGAGTCCTCCTTTGGGATAAGCACCAGAAGAGTTTCATTTAACTGACTTGGAAGTTTTTGAGTGTTAAAGGTTTCCCACACTACCTGATACACCGCTGAGCCTACCGCACTCTAACACCGTTGGAAGAAAAAGGGGCTTATGCCGTTTGATCAGGGGGCTTTCATTGACTTCATGTTGTATATGGCCCTTTTGATTTCCTCCCATCCACTCTCTCTACCATCCCTTCAAACATTTGTGTATCAATGTGAGGAAACTACGTGACTCTGTTTTCTAAATTAGAAATGGTTTGATTACGTGCGTATAGATCAGTAAAATAATCAACGATGTGTTGGCGCATCTCCGGTTCTTTTGACCTATCCAGTCTCTCACGAACCATACCTAGTGTCCAGGTAAACTTTTGACCTTCAAAACCAAGATAGACCATTGATGCATTGAAAAACCATTCCTAAAAGTACCAGCAAGCTACCTCCCTCAATGAGCCCCCCATTTTCTCTGATGGGTACATAATGCAATTAAAATCTCCACTGGTCAACCACATATTATTAATTTAAACTCCTATTCTTATAAGTTTTGGCCAAATACTTTTACTAACTTGAGGATTCGGAGTAGCATAAACTACTGTGAGATGGAAACTTTGCTACGCCTTCTATACCGTCAGATGAATATATTGAAAATTGTTTTCTATTATTTGAATGTTCAAATGGTCTTGCCAGATGATCCATATACCACCGGTGAAACCAACAACTTCGATGTGGTGTGAATTTGTGAACCCACTACAATGAATGACTTCATTCTCCCGAGACTTGGGGTTCTAATAAGGCAACAAGTTTCGTGTAATACATTTTGCAAATTTGTCGAAGAATCCTAAGAAACTTTGGGGATGTCGCCCCTTGGCAATTCCACGTAATACATTTAAACTCCATAATATAACAATAAGATTTAAGACTCCATATCTAAAGTCTCTTTATTGCCGCGTTCAGCCTCCATAGGCGGAAATTCATTATCCTCCATATTACCAGTAGATTCCCTTTCTTTCGCCATGTTCTCATTCTCAAAGTCCACACAATCTGTACCTCACTGTTCTAAACAATGTCTTTGAGGAGCTGGATAACGATATAGGGGAACAATGTCCGTGTCAACGACATTCCGTATAGCAATGTCTAAGTGGTTATTAGGTCGCATACTAGAACTTGGGTGATCATGACAAAGTTAGTTTGAGGTCTCAGGTGGTTTTGTGTTAATGGTGGTAAGGTGATCACTTAATGTTTATGGGAGTTTAAAAAGGATTTGGATTTGTTTTTGTGTTCAGGCTTGTTTGGCCAACTGTGGGCTTTTTGCTTAGAACAATATGCGCCGATGTCGAAATTTGTGTAGGATCAGAGTGACTATTTTCCGAGGGATGTTCCTATAGATTGGGTGCTTAAGGAGTTTGTGGGTGATGTTTCCGAGTAATATTTCTCTGAGCATAAGTTGTCTGTTAGGTTTTTCTACTGATTTCCTGTTATCTTTAATAACCAAGACTGATAAAGATTTGTCAATTTTGCATAAATGAAAAATGCAGAAAGTAAGAAGACTTGATTTTACTTGGTTCGATAGTGATACACTATCTACATCCAAGGTTCCCACTTCACAGTGGTGAAGGAATTCACTATGAAGAACCAGTAGAAGAGAACCAGATACAGAGATGAGTGTAAGTTTACACTTGCAAAGAGCCTCACCAAGAAACCCTCTTTAGTACCCCACAGGTGTACCCTAGCAACCTCTGAATTTTTCTCTACTCACTCTTCACTTTCAACTACTGAATACAAATGAAAATAGCAAGATTGAATTTCTGTGTGAAGTATTGATGTTGTCCCCTTTATGTATGAAGCCTCTTCCCTTGTTTTTAAACAGCTGAAGGAGATGAAGCATTCGGAAGATGGTTTTGAATGAGTCAAAGTAATTTGCATGTGCTTTCCACGTGGTCATTAAGTAACTCCTTGATGTTGTGCGTTTTAGTCTGCCTCCTTTCATATAACTGCTGCGTTTTGAATGTCCTTTAATGCCACTGGCCAGTTCTCTACCACGTGGATGAATTTGCTTCATTCTTGTAAGTGAAAGTGTGAAACGACTACACCTTATGTTTATAGACTTTATTGGAACGACAACGTCTTGACTTCCAGCAGGCAGCAGATGTGTTTGTGTTTTGTCACGTGGGATTGTCTGATTGTAAGTCATTTGTTGTCTCTGCTGTAAGAAGTATCTAGAGAGCTTTCTCCTCTTCCTCTCTTCGATGTTACTCAGACATAGACACCATCATACACTTCATTTTTGTTCTTCATTCTCTTTTGTTGCTTCTGCTTATGGATTGATGGAGAATCAATGTTTTTTCTCACATCTTTTCCCTCCTTCTCCATTAATCCATACTGAGAACCTCCATCTGTGAGTGAAACCCAAAAAACTCGAAAACTTTTTTTTTCTTTGCGAGATCTGTCGAAATCTTCTTAGATTTTAAGAGGTTTCCATTCTATTTCACCTACCCTAGCTGAAATTGAAAAAACCCTATACAAAAACCCCCAAATCTGAAAAATCCCTAAATCCCGAAACCCTAATCTTCACCCTCAGAGATCGATGATTCGACTTGATTATGGGGTTCCTCGACCTGTAAGTAATCCCTGCACAAAAAGAATTTATTTTGGGTTAGTATTTTAGTTTCGATATCAGAAAGATTTAACTTACCTTTGATCTTTTTCAGGTTGACGAAGCCTTCAGATAGCTTGTTCCTCACGAACTGGAGTCTGATGTCAACGTGCTTGGACCTCTCACGCAAGTCTGGATCTGTGCTCAGGTATAAAACATTTCGACTATCTGTGAAGGTTACTGTTGTAGCTAGGTTAGTTTTAATTTCTGCTAGGATGCCTGTTAGCCATTTTAATACCTTAACCCTTCGTAATAGCATGAAATTCTGCTTCTGTGGTTGAGATTGATGGGCCCGATTGTTGCTGTACCTTCCTACTTACTGTGTTTCCTGCTAGTGTAAAAATGTATGCAGACATAGATTTCAATGTGTTTTTATCTGTTGCATATTCTACATCTACATATCCATGTAGGCTTAGACTGTTAGTATTTCCTAGCTTAATCCTAGTAAAACACAGTCCATCAGCAAGGTATCTGAAGACATTCTTCAGTCCTTGCCAATGCTCTATGACAGGATTAGACATGAACTTGCTTAGAATGCTAATATCATGAGCAAGAACAGGTATGGTACATAGCATCATATACATGATGTTACCATCTCCAACATCATAGGGGTATCTTAGGATGGCTTTCTTCTCTTCTTCAGATTGGGTGCACTTGTCTGCAACCATCTGAAGATGTGGGCTTATAGCAATGGGGGTAGGTTTTGCCAATTTCATATTGAACTGACCAAAAGCATTTCGGATGTAGCCTTTCTGGTTCAGCCATAGTTTCCATTCCCTCCTATTCCTTATAATTTGCATCCCTAGCAATTTCTGAGCCTTAGCTTCTTCAGAACTTTCAGGAACATTACTCTCAATACCTTCAGCCACTTCCCTCCTTTCTTCATACTGTGCTATGCCTTCTACAGGCTCCACAGTTTCTAATTGTGAACCACTATCTTCTTCAGATTCAGGTGGTACAATAAAGTGGGCTGATTGGTTTAAAGCTCCTAAATTCTCCTGAATGTCACTTTGGAGATCAGAGTTTTCTTTAGGTATTGAACCTTGCCTAGAGAGATGATGCAGGCTATTATTGCCTGCATGAACCAACCTTGCAATTTCTGTTAGTTCAGGGTTTCTAGTTTCTGAAATTTGATTAATTTCAGTTGTACCTATTACATAGTATAGGTCACCCCTCTTCACTCCTCTAATGATGACTTTCCCATCCCTTAGGATTTCTCTAAGTCCATCTTTGGATCTGATCTGAAAGCCTTGCTTATCAAGCAAGCTTTCTGAAATCAGATTTCTCCTTATTCCAGACACAAATCTGACATTGCTTAGGATCCTCCTCTTTCCATCAAACATGTTGATGGAAACCCTTCCTACGCCCTCTATCATTTGCTGCCCAGAATCTGCCATTTTAACCTTGGCAGTGACTGATTCAAATGTAGTGAACCAGTCCCTATGAGGAGTGACATGCATAGTGCACCCTGAGTCAAATATCCACTCTCTACTTAGGTCCTCACATATCTCACTCACAACTAGTATTTCATCTTCACTGGAATCTTCAGGTTTTTCTACATTGCCTGAAATTCCACTTTCAGCTGCCTTGTCCCTCTTCTTTTTCCTACAATCCCTTACAAAATGCCCTTCTTTATCACAGTAGAAGCAAGTCTTAACTGTACCCTTTTTCTTCTTTTCTTTTTCCTCTTCTTCGGACTGTTTTTCTTTACCACTTCCCTTCTGCCATTTTCCCTTGCTGTTTTTCTTATGAGCTTTATTTTCATAGTTATTCTCTACAAATAGAACTTCAGCCTCTTTCTTAAAAGGATTAACTTCAACTATTTCTTCCATAAGAGAATCTAGAACCCTCTTTACAGTAAGTGTTTCTCCACTAGCATGCTTAATTACCTTCTTGAATGCATTAAATTCAGTAGGTAATGACTTTAGGATTACTACAGCTTGATGTTCCTCACTAATTTTCTCACTTGTAACTTCTAAATCTTGCACTAGCTTGAAGAAATAGTCTAAGTTATCATCTAAGGATACTGAAGTATTCATTTTGTAGTTAGCAAGGTTGTGGAGAAGTGTCATCTTTTTAGGAAGACACTTCTTAGCAAACAATTCATCAAGTTTGACCCAAAGCTTCTGTGTAGTGTTACAATTCTGCACTTTTCTTATCACTGTTGGTGATAAGTGAAGTATTAACTTGCAATGTGCAAGTCTTTGCATCTTTAGCTTCTTAATAAGATCAGTTTCAAGGTCATAATCATCATCAATAGCACCATAGCAATCATAAGATTCAAGAAGTGCTTGCATTTGGAGTTTCCAGATGGTAAAGTCTTCTTTACCAGAAAAAACATCAATTTCTTTACCTACCATGATTTCTGTAATGTAAATAAACTTAAATAATGTACTCACTTACTGATGTTGAATGTGTCTGATACTAAACTTACTGACTGATCTTGACTGATTGATTATGCTTCTTTGCTGACTGATCTCGGATGATTCTTGATGCTTCTTTACTGCTTGAAGTGTCCAAGAATTGTCCCAGGAGGTCTTGACGCTCTGATACCACTTTGTTGGGTTTTTCTACTGATTTCCTGTTATCTTTAATAACCAAGACTGATAAAGATTTGTCAATTTTGCATAAATGAAAAATGCAGAAAGTAAGAAGACTTGATTTTACTTGGTTCGATAGTGATACACTATCTACGTCCAAGGTTCCCACTTCACAGTGGTGAAGGAATTCACTATGAAGAACCAGGAGAAGAGAACCAGATACAGAGATGAGTGTAAGTTTACACTTGCAAAGAGCCTCACCAAGAAACCCTCTTTAGTACCCCACAGGTGTACCCTAGCAACCTCTGAATTTTTCTCTACTCACTCTTCACTTTCAACTACTGAATACAAATGAAAATAGCAAGATTGAATTTCTGTGTGAAGTATTGATGTTGTCCCCTTTATGTATGAAGCCTCTTCCCTTGTTTTTAAATAGCTGAAGGAGATGAAGCATTCGGAAGATGGTTTTGAATGAGTCAAAGTAATTTGCATGTGCTTTCCACGTGGTCATTAAGTAACTCCTTGATGCTGTGCGTTTTAGTCTGCCTCCTTTCATATAACTACTGCATTTTGAATGTCCTTTAATGCCACTGGCCAGTTTTCTATCACGTAGATGAATTTGCTTCATTCTTGTAAGTGAAAGTGTGAAACGACTACACCTTATGTTTATAGACTTTATTGGAACGACAGCGTCTTGACTTCCAGCAGGCAGCATATGTGTTTGTGTTTTGTCACGTGAGATTGTCTGATTGTAACTCATTTGTTGTCTCTGCTGTAAGAAGTATCTAGAGAGCTTTCTCCTCTTCCTCTCTTCGATGTTACTCAGACATAGACATCATCATACACTTCATTTTTGTTCTTCATTCTCTTTTGTTGCTTCTGCTTATGGATTGATGGAGAATCAGTGTTTTTTCTCACATTGTCTTTTTTTGATTGTGCGATCTTTGCAATTCCTTGGTAGAGGAGTATGGTATTTGATTTTCATCAAGTATTGCCTCTTGAATCTCGTTGTTAGGATTTGCTATCACCTCAAAATGAGACCCATGTTTTCTTCCATTATTGATACTCTTGGACAACGTCCCTTGACTGCCCAAGTCTGGCCTCGCTTAACTGTGACCCCTCTTTGAAGCAATCATCTCCTTTGCTATGCTTCCTAATCATTTGCTCTAATAGGCTCTGTAGAAATCGTCTACAAATGGCTCGGCATCTCCTCCTGTTGTGTGGTCTCTGTGCAAACATTGGACACGTGCCTATATTTCCCACACATAAAACATACGGTAGGTAAACCTTCATACTCTACCTGAATACAATCGTCATCCATCATTATTTGCGGCACTAAAGGTTTACTAAGGTCAATTTCAATGGCCATTCTCTCATATTTTCCCTTTGATGCATTTTTAGTAGAGTAATCGATCGATCTTTATGACATGCCTAAGCAACATGCCAATCTTTTGAAGAATGCCTTTATGATAATACTTCGGGGGATTCCTTGAAACCTTACCCAGGGAATAACATTTTGTATAACGTGCTCCTCACCCTGAACTTTGGTGTCCAAGATTGAACGATAAGGTAATGTCCAAGGATGGTCCAAGGGCCTTCCAATAATACTGACTGCAAATCCTTGTCTCTTTTAAATTTAATCAGATAGAAATCATTTACCAGATCAATAAACTGCATAGTAGAAATCTCCCACGATTTTCCAAAGCGTCTACAATTTGGAGCATAGTGCCAAGTAACCAATTCGGCGGCCAGTAACTTCATAATGATGGTGTTTCTCCATGATCTTTGCAGTACATCGTGTATATTTGCAAAAAACTGGATTGATGGAATAAACCCTTCGTTGTTAATTGTTACATCCTCGTCCGTCAACTTTATATCCGGCTCATCGTTGATCTGAGTGTTTTCCTCGTCTGTAGAAGCGTATCACGAAAGGATCTTGGGAGGGGATTGTTTTCATCCTCACCTTGTGTCCGGAAGCGTTTCTTCTTAGTGTTCTGTTCATCCTCTGTCAAAGGAGTCGGCTCCATAGTTCAAAAGAAAAGCCAGGTGTTTATTTTTTATGCTATGACATTGTATGTTATAAAATATTTATTTAACAATGCTCTTTTTTAAAAATTCATTGTTAACTACGCTAATTAAATCACATTTAAACATACGAAAAACGTTTTCTTTGATCAATCATACATTCAAAGGTGACGATCACTTCCACTTTGCAACTTCTCGGGCCTTTAGGTTCCGGTGCGAAATCTGGATCCAAACCCGTACTTGTAGATAATGAACGGGGGCAACAAAAGTCCCACGTGGCCGCCATCATCGACGATTCAATAAAAACAAAGATCTTATTATTACGGCAAAACACGCGCACGTCACGCTAATTAGATTCTGCTCACACGCGATGTCAATCACGTTACCACGCGCTGCAATGATGACGCAACCTCCAAGTCCAGTGACTTGGAAGACCCGCAAAAGGAGAGGAGGAAGTAACTGTCATTAACAGCTGGCAGGAGTCGTACTCAACTTGTGCCCGGTATTGAAGAGCCGTAATCAACTGCATAAACGCCCATTGCATCACAGTACAGTATCCGCAACCAAACTAGTGATCGAAGGAAACGGCTTTGATGATGCCCTTAGATTACCCCCGAAAACAAAAAAGTTGTGGGACCCATTTCTGCCAGCTCGGGAAGAAGCTGACGTGGAAGCAATCATCTCATACTCAGAGTCCAGACCGCCAATGATTGAGTTTTCCTTTTTTCCTTCTTTTTTTTTCCTTCTCTTAGATAGGAAATATAAAGCTCTCTGCTCTGTATCTTCAACACGTCACAAACACAAACGGGTGTTCGTTGAAATTCTGACATGTCTAAGGTTGTTAAAGAACAGACAGTAGAAGAAAGAGAGTGGGAGAAGGAGAGATAGCGTTGTCTTTTAAAAAAATTTGGGTGATTTGAAATTTTGTAATTATAGTTATCAACGAATCATTAAAGGAAAAGATATCAACTCAGATCCTCCGTATTTGAATCAACTGTTGTTATTTGGGGGATTGTTACCGAATTCGTTCCAGTTAGGGTTTTTAGTGATGGCCACGACGACGGCGGTGTCAAAGGATGCGAAGGCCGGAGGAGCGCAGTCGGAGGTGGAGTTCGCTCAATGCGAGTGCTGCGGTCTCACAGAGGAGTGCACGCCCGAGTACATTGCTCATGTTCGCGACATGCACGGAGGTCGTTGGATTTGCGGGCTCTGCGCCGAGGCGGTGCAAGACGAGACGCGACGGTCTAAGCGGGACATCACGGCCGAGCAGGCGTTGAAGCTGCACATGAAATTCTGTCAGCAGTTTATTTCGTCCAGGCCTCCGACGAATCCGACGGAGGATTTAATCTCGGCCATGAAGCAACTCCTCCGGCGAACTCTGGACTCTCCGAGGAAAAGGAAGGGCTCGGTGTTCCCGACGTCTTCGACTGCTTCGCATAGCAAAGACTAAGATGGTTGAAGGCAGCATTAACAGCCGACATACCGGAAAAGCGATAGTCAATAAGCGACAGAGTGAGTTGACAAGTGCTTTCTTTAGCAATGTAGCTCCGTTAATTAGTGTTTTAATTTCCTTAATCTTTACCAATCTCTCTATAGCTTTTGTTAATCCTTCGATTCATTAGTACTGTTAACCAACTTCTATTTCCCAATGGGACTTAAAATGGAGACGTTTTAGCAGCTTTTCGTGTCAATAAGGAGTAATTGTGACTTGGATTGGAACCAGACACCAACCCAAATACTGTCGGTCCGGCATTGTCTTGTCCCGCCAATGTCGTGTTGCATATGTAATGTAACAGTTTGCATGGAATTCAATTGGGGTAAAATCAAGAGCAGGCCTGAAAAGAAGCTGAGTGGTTTATTCTTTACACCAAAAGAGTGTTGAAAAGGGACCCAGAAATTGGTGCAGAACAAAATATCTTAACTTGTTGGGGGTCCATTGACACGGATCCCTATGATTAATATGGCAGTGTTTTGTCATAAATTACGTTACCTGTCCTAAATGTGGGATGGAACTTCCATCACTGAAAGGGACGAGGTACCAAGTCGTAGGATCCAGACTAATAAAGATTAATTCAATTCATCCGATCTACTTATGTCTTAAAAGTTTGCAATACTAACTACATAGTATTAATTGAGATGTTTAAGGTCTGTAGTTACTTGGAAACGTGGGTTTGGCCAGGAGACATAGCATTAAGCATGTGAAGTCTAGTGTCCTCTGCACATTATGAACGTGAATACTACTCTTTTATTCTTACATGTACCAGAACCTTGTCAGGCTACTGAACTAGAAACAGTAACAGTAAAATGGAGGTTGTTTAGACAGAGGTTGAATGTGTAATAATCAAACGAGTAGTTAAACCAAACCCCAATTGCTCCACTAGTGCCTAGTTTTAGACTTTTGACGAGAGAAAACTAGGGTTCCTTCTCCAAACTAAAATTGGATGTTAATGTACTTTACTTCCTTAGTTAGGACACGAATGTTCGCAGCCTTTTTCTTTTTTGGGTTTATGTTAGTATTGAGAGGATAATGATTGATGCGAAGTTTACTGCTTGAAGTTTCACTGATTTATTACATTAACTGAAACTAGCTAGCTACAGGAGTGTGTTCTTTCCTATATATATACCCGGACATGGTTCAGTTAAAGCATTGCTGGAATCTACCTAACATAATTGGAGTACGGTAAACCAAAAATTTCAAACGAAAAATCTTTTATACTAAATTTGAAAATAAATATAGAAAATTAAAAATACAAATAGAAACAAGTAGGCTTAAGCCTATAGAATTATGAATAAGCTTTTAACAGTTATAATTTAAAGTTAATTGAATTATGAGTCACGTGTTATTTTAAAATAGAAATTTTAAAGTTTATCACTTAAAGTGATCTTAATTAATTGATTAGTTAAAATGATATTATTTTATCTGAATTTAATAAAATAATATGTTGTTATATAAGCAATTAATAAATTCAGTTATTTATATAATAAAACAACTTAATTTAATTTAATTGAAAGTTTCAATGGATTGCAAACTTTTAGAACGCAATTAATTTTAATTACTCATTAATTAAAAATAGATTACTTCAAATCAAGTTTCATTAATCATGAATTTGTATTTTTTTGAGTCATCTAAACTCGTAATTGTGATTACAGATGGAACTTTGTTTTCATGTTTTGCTTTATTTAAATGATGGCATTAACAAGAAGTGGATTTACAATTATAATTGGCTTTTTTCCCCAGCCACGTTGAAAACTCCAAAAGATATCACAAAATTTTCAGATTTACCATAATCGTTTATAGGACAATCATAAACAAAAAAAACGCACGAATATGAATAAATACTTAAATTTGGTAATATAGTTCGGCACACTTTGTCTACTTCTGCGTGGTACTCGCTCAATTTAATTCTTTCACTAATCACAATAATTTTATACAAGACTTTACTGAGTCGACATCACTCAACCTTTGACACTATCCCTCGTCTTCACAATTTATTAAAGAATTTCATACCTAATAATACGACCGCCTCATACTAACTTCAATATAGGATTTTCTCAAACAATATTTAACAAAAGAATAATAAACTAATAACTCAAGTGATTCAAATAACAAGGAACCAAAGCAAATACACTTGAAGCACAAGTTGACATGCCTATTCTTGAAGCAATTACATTGTATGTTTCCCTCCTTACATTTACGCTACGCGTTCACCTTGATCGGCTCGATTATGTGGATCAAGTCCTGGTATGATATCTCGGTAGATAGAGTTATAAAATTTTCATTGTAAGTGCAAGGCTGCTGACTTTTATGCCAATTTGTCAAGTAACCATTAGAATTCTAGGCTTCCTATTTCCAGCTTCCTTTCTTATTGAATTTGTAAATATTCACTTTTTTGTTTTCTTGACATGTTATTTACAGGGGGAATGTGTTAAGAAGCTTTCTGGCAAGGCAGAGCTTGAAGATAGCAGGGCAAAAAAAACAAATTATAACACTTCTTAGTGTTCCATTAGAAAAATACAATGATGTTGTCACTACCTTGACACTTTCAAATGATCCTCGTGTAATGTATCACCTTGACAATGAAATGAATAAAGTCATGGCAATGCTCATTATTCAAAGCATTATGAAAAATAATACTTGCATATCTACCGCGGACAAGATATACCGATCAGCTTATTCAAATCAAATCAAATATTTCCTTTGAAATTTGCTTATCGTGATCTTTCCTTTTGTAGGTTGAGGTGTTATTTGAACTAATAAAGGGACTCATCATTTGTTTTTCTTTCAATTTTATTATTAAAATTCGTTATTTACTTTGCAACAACCCGTACAAAACATGGGGTTCAGAACTAGTTTATTAAAGAATTTCATACCTAATAATACGACCGCCTCGTACTAACTTCAATAGAGGATTTTTTCAAACAATATTTAACAAAAGAATAATAAACTAATAGCTCAAGTGATTCAAATAATAAGGAACCAAAGCAAATACACTTGAGATAGAAAAAGAACAACTTCTCAATATTTTCAGCTCTTCCAAAGATAAATCTGACAGTTGTTCACCAATGATAATATCGTAGTCAATCCATAAAATATATCATCTCCCAAGTTCCAATCTACGTAATCTATGTTAGAGAATTAAAGAAGATACCAAACTCATTCACATATACACTAACACAAAGTCACAACTACACTGATAACACATTCATCAACCAAAGTATACTCAACCCACAAGGAAATCAATTGACAGTCGTTGTTGCCCAAGATAGAGTTGTACATGCGCACTATATGTAGCCAACCAAAAATGATGCCTCCAAGAAGTCATGCACCCTGGGAGTCACACATACCCAATCTACTGCTACCTTGCAATATTCTGCACTCTACTACAACATGATCTACACATTCACGCAAGATCGTATGCAACAATCTCACAGTGTTCTTCAATCAACAAACGTGATCCAAATACTCTTCCATTAAAGATAAACTTTTTTGTCACCTCAACCCTTATCCAAAAGTCCAATTCAAATAAGAAGTATTATTTGGTTACACCTCATATTGATTTAGAATTTTAATCATTATCTGGAAGATCCAATAATAAAAAATGACAAATTTTAAATAATGAGATATATAATAAATATCTTAACACACATATTCACTAATTTTAATCTTAATTGATAATTTGTTAGTCATATACTATAATATAGCTTTAGATGGAATGGAATTGGAGAAAAAGAGAAATAAGATTGTGCAACAATATTTACTAATTATTTTATTATTTATAAATTTATTTCTTATAATAAAGTAGTTGTTAGAGATTTCAAATGCCTACTTAAAAGTAATGCTTTCAAAATCAAACCAGAGGTTAAACAACAAAATAAAAGATTTAATGTTTAAATAATTCTAACTTGTGTTAGATCATTATAAAATCGCTAAAATTGAAAAAATTTGAAAATATTGTTAAAATCAATATAAAATCGCTATATCATTGAAAATTTTAAAATGCCCGAGAAATTTTATCATTATTCATAAAAAAATTTAAAGATTAATTGAAATATGAGACTATTAAATGAAATTAATCAATTTATTTTAGTTTATAAAAATTTATTAGTTTCTTGAATAATTAATTAATAAACTAATAAGTTTTAAGATCGAGTTTATTTTAAAACATTGATTAAAAGTCCAAAATTACTTTTGAATCTATTATTCATTAATCGACTTGAATTCATTTTATTGCTTGAATTTGAAAATAAATAACTTTATAAAAAACATAAACTTGCAATATTTTATTGGGTTAATTATCAAAAGAAGTCCAAACTTTTGTCAAATTTTCAATTATAGCCTGAACTTTAAAAAATAACAATAAAATATCTAAAATATCTAAATTTCTTTCTCAATCATCACCTGTCGTTCCTTGTTGTGCCATCTTTTCTTTTGTCTGATCGGCTTATAGTCATGCCGAATACCGAGGGAGTGAGATGCGACTGATCGAGGAATTCCGGGCATGTCGCTCGGTACCCAAGCGAAAACTGACCTATTTTCTACCAAACACTCTGTGATTTCTTTAACCAGGTCCCTCTGCAACTCGGAACCTAGGTTTGTGAACTTAGAAGGGTCGGCTTCATCCAGTACAACCCTCTGCGTATCTTTCACTGGGTTCATCCTGTCCGTCTCTTCGTCGGTTCTCACATCAAAAGAGCTTGTCAGCACAACCGCCCCATCTAATGTTTTAGTCTCTGCCAAGTAACATTCCCTGGCAATTCTCTGTTGACCTTTGACCATACCGACTCCGTGGGGTGTTGGGAACTTCATAACTTGGTAGTAGGTGGAGACGACTGACCTGAGGGCATTTTGAGTTGCCCACCCGATTATTGCATTATATGCCCCCTGAAACTTTACGACAAGGAACTCAATGTCCCTCTCTATCTGGCATGGCTTCTGTCCAAATTTCACTTTCAAATACACCCGGGCGAATGGGTATGCTGACGCCCCGGTTACTCCTTTAATGGGGCCGTCTGTAGGCAGTAGTCGATCTTCGGGTACCTTCATCTGCTTGAAGGCCTGATAATATAGCAAAACGACCGAGCTACCCGTATCAATCATCACCCGCTTCACCTCGTAACCATCCATGTTGAGGTTTACCACGAGGGCGTCGTCATGAGGGCAACTTACTCCATCGAGATCCGATTTGTCGAATGAGATCATCTCGTCGTTCTCCTTTGGTTTTTTGGTGGGTGAATCTTTGTCGACCTGTTTGGCGTATCGTTTTCTCCCTTTAGTGGTGGATCCCCCTGATGCACTTCCACCAAATATCGTGTTAATGACCCCAGCCGGTCGATCATCTTGTTGCCCGATATTTCCGTCGTTTCTTTCCCTTGACCGTCCTCTCTCTTCTCGTCGATTATCTGTATTCGTATTCTGTCTACCCCCATCATTCCAGTCATTTTGCCTTTGATGCGGTCACCTACTGTTTGACCGACCGGTCCTGCGATCAGCATTTTGTTCGTGTTTCACGAATCGGCCTAACCTTCTCTTTTGAATGAGGAGTTCGATTTCATTTTTCAATCGTCAGCAATTTTCCATATCGTGACCGACCTCTCTGTGGAAACGACAATATAAGTTGGGGTTCCTATCCTTGTAAGGGGTCTTCATTTTTTCAGGCTCTCGGATAGTTTTCCCATTCGCTCTCACGGCCGCCAGTACCTCTGCATATGTCCTGTTTAGCGGAGTGAACTCCTGCCGATATCCCTGTCGATCGGTTGGCCTTCTCCAGGTCGATTGACCTTTTTGCCTTTTGTGCGAATTGCCCGCCCTGTCATTCAACGAGCGATCATCCGTTCGACGCCTCGTATTTTTCAGCACTTCTTCAAGTTGAATATATCTGTCCGTCCTGTTTCTTATTTCTTGAACGGATCGGGGCTGATCGAGGGCTAGTGACTTCTTAAACTCCTCGTCTCTCGTATTGGTCATGAGTGCGGCCAGCATGGACGAGCAGGTGAGGTCGGGCACTTCGACCGCTTCGTTATTGAACCGGGTGATGAACTCCCGCAAACTCTCGTTTCTTCCTTGGGTGAGTTGCATCACCTCCAGAGCTGTCTTCTGCGGCCGCTTACTAGTGGTGGTGTTCGAAATAACAATCTGAAATCTTCGAAGAATGTGACACAGCCCGGGGGCAAGCTGTTGAACCAGCGCCGAGCTCCCTCTTGAAAGGCTGTACAAAAAGCCTTGCATTGGATAGCATCCGGGGAGCGCAGATCACCTGTCCAATTTACTCTGTCTACTCTGTCCAAGTAATTGGTCGACGTCGTTTCTTGAAGACGCCCGCTATGCAAGATGGCTCATACAGGAAATAGCTTGGCTCGGATGGCCCGGAGAGAGAAATATGGGGTGATCTATAAAATATTAGTATTTTATTTCTTGTTTTCCGAATAATGCTTATACTACTTACGTGTGTATAATAAAATTTAGGATTATTGTAAACAACATTTTAATAAAATGTTAAATATTATTATATTTATATTCGATCGATTATTAATTTAATAAAATAGAGTAACTTCTATTATTATGATTATTAATAAATTTTAAAATTCAGGCTCATGAGGCGATCCGGACTCGCCTCATGAGCCAGTGTTATCAGCTAGCGAGGCGAGCCGGACTTGCCCTCATGAGCCAGTGCGTTATCGAGGCTCGCGAGGCGATCTTGGTCTCGCCCTCGCGAGCCTGATAACAACGGCTCATGAGGCGAGTCCGGCTCGCCTCGCGATCTCGATATCTTGGCTCATGCGTGGCGAGCCGAATCGCCTCATGAGCGAAATTATATATTATAAATTTATTATTATTTTTATTATTACATCAAAATAATAAACAATAATAAATTAATATTATAATTTTATAATAATAAATTATTCATAATCAAGAATAATAAATTATGCGGAATTAACAAATTTTACAATTAAATTATATATAACATTTATAAGAATACGTACATAGAAAAAAAATTAATATTATAAGAATATATAAATAGTTATGAATAAACAATTTATATAATAATAATGGTAAAAATAATAATAATAGAAGTTAATCTAATGTATTACAATAATATTAATAATATTTAAGATTTACATAATCGTAGAAATAATAATAATATCAAGTCATTAAAATATCTTATCGAAGATAATAATAATAATAATAATAATAATAATAATAATAATAATTTGTTATTATTATCAATTAAATAATTTTATTATTATTTAATTAATTATAACAACATAATTATACTAATAATAATAATAATAATAATAACCATAATAATAACAACAATAAATATTTTAATACAATAACCATAAGATTTAGAAAATCACAAAATTAATTATATTAATTTTTGGAAAATTCTAGATTATAATTAACAATTTTATAATAATTATGGTAATAATAAAATCAATTATTAATTAACTAATTTAATAATGAGCTCAATTAAAATTCTAACTAATGTTATCATTATTATGTAACATTAAAACATCTAATTAATGTTATGTTAATTATAACAAGATAATAATACTAATAATAAGATTTAGATTAGGATTAAAATTAATACATATGAATTTATTTATAAATTCTATATTATATAAACAATTTATATAATACTTAGGGTAATAATCATAATAATAGAAGTTACTCTATTTTATTAAATTAATAATCAGATCGAATATAAATATAATAATATTTAACATTTTATTAAAATGTTGTTTACAATAATCCTAAATATTATTATACACATGTAAGTAGTATAAGCATTATTCGGAAAACAAGAAATAAAATACTAATATTTTATAGATCACCCCATATTTCTCTCTCCGAGCCATCCGAGCCAAGCTATTTCCTGTACGAGCCATCTTGCATAGCGGGCGTCTTCAAGAAACGACGTCGACCAATTACTTGGACAGAGTAGACAGAGTAAATTGGACAGGTGATCTGCGCTCGCATCCGGGACACAGTGTAGATTCATCATGGACTGGAAGTGTTGCAGGTAGTCCAGGGGGTCGATCTTTCCAGTGTACTTCTCTGGGGTCGGTATTTTTGTGCCGGGGGCTGGGAGGCTATCCAAGATGTCCGGAGTGAAGGAGAGTCAGATCTTTGCCGTCGCGTCGATCGGGACCAAAGCTTCATGGCTGCGTTGATCTGATCATCTACGATTTTCTCCAGAGCTTCGGTTGGGCGATGATCAGTTGTCATGCTAGGTTGTCGGGCGGCTTGCCGTGCAGACGGCTGTTGTTGTGCCGGTTGAGACTGCAAGATCTTGCGAATCAACAGATTAGCTGCTTCCTCAATCTGCTTTCGGGTTAGGGTGATATGCATAGCCGGAATAGGTTCTGCTCCCGATCGGTGTTGGAGATTTTGGTGTATATTGGGTGCAACGTTATCTTCTAAGGCTATACTCTGTTCTTCCTGTTCCAAGGTCTGAGGTTGCTGTTGATCGTGAGGATCAGATGATTCCGTTCGGGAAACGTGCGGTGCAGGCAGCAGAGTCGCAAGTAGCTGCAAACCTAGACGTTGCATCGCCAGAGCCGCGACAGCGGCTATATCAGGGTTCATCGCCGCCTGACTGATCTGAGTGTTTCTGGACGTGGTGCCCGAAAGTCGGGCCTCACGATGGGCGCCAATTGGTTCGCGATTTTGGGTGAATATGCGTTCTTGATTCGACCCATGAATCTCTGCTTCTTGTGATGAATCGACGCGAAAGTCACCACAAAAACAAGGAAGACTCGTCGGGGTTGTGTCCCGATTAGCCCCTCCGACGCTCAAGTAAGGATCTTTCTGAAAGTGAGATTGATCAATGCAGAGAAACAAATTAGGTTATGATCCCGTACCTCGATTATGGGGGAATAATACATTTTATATGATTTTGCAGTTAGGTTTAGGTCTTTACGTGTTTGCATGGGAGACTCCTTTCAACCGATGGGCCGAAAGGAGGCATGGGCTTTAGGCACAGGACTGATCTTCGATGAATGAACCGATCGGCCCATGGGTCATCTTGACTGGGCCCGGGCCCAGCACGGTCGACCCGACCAAACTTGAACTTCAAAAGATAGTAATAAAATACTTAAACTTTCAATTTTTTTCAATTATAGCCCGATTTGTTAAGTTTGCTGATGTGACTTATCACATGTTTAAAAAATATTAGCTAGTAATACAAGTTAGCTAAAATTAATATAACAAATGAAGATTAACGAAACAATGTTGTTTAATCACATAATTAAAATGATATTATTGTTTAAAAATAATATAAATCAGATTAAGCAGCCTTGACGACCTTACACTTTGATTTTAGTTTTTTGGCAAATCACATAAAAGAGCCCTTGTGATATACTTGATTATTCATCTTAATCCATGTGTTTGTGATTCGTTCACCTTAACCCCTGTATTTTTTATTCTCATTCAAGATATCCAATCAGTTGTTTTCGGACAAATTTGCCCTTGGCTATTTAAACCCAACATCTCCCCTCTCTTCTTCATCTCAGTTGCTTTTCTCTTTCTAACTATACACTCTTGTAATTATTATTATTATTATTATTATTATTATTATTATTATTATTATTATTATTATTATTATTATTATATAATTTGTATTTGTTATTATTCAAAATTATTGTTACTATTATTATTATTGTTATTAGCATATAATTTTATTTATTATTATCAAAATTTATTATCACAATTTATTATTATGATGTTTAATTATAATAATTATAATTATAATTATTATATAATATTTATTTATTAATAATAAATAAAATGGCCAACTTTTGCAAATGGCCATTCATTTAGAGTGACCTACACCTACAGTGAATGGCCATTTTTAATTGCCATTCACTAGTATGAGCCCTCATTGTTGGATCCTGCTAGGAACCCAACTACATACACGAAGCGAAACCAAGAGAAACGAAACAAAGCGAAGCCAAGCGAATGCGGCGCTTTTCGAAACAAATGCAAAGCGAATGCGGAAGCGGAATACAAATCGCATGTGAGAACTCGGATTACGGATAACAAAACGGATAACAAAGCGAAAACCAATCGAATATAGCGAAGCGAAATAATCGAATACGAATCACAAAGCGGAACGAATAAGCGAAAGCGGGATCGAATCGAATGCAAATCGAATACGGATAGAAAACAAAGTAAGCAAACAAATCAATGTAAACTGAAACACTTTCCGACATCCGTGAATAAGCAAAGAACAGGAAACAGAATCGCGTTGGGAATTCCTAAGACGTTCCAAAATCTGATATAAATTTTTTTTCTTTCTTATTCTCATTTCTTACATCAATCACATCCATATAATTTCCCATAGGAAAATTCATTCTTAAACCCGAAACTCAACAATCATACAAATTTTTATTCATCCATACAAATCTCAAATTTCATTTTTTTATCCCAATTTTTATCGAAATTTCGGCAGCATAACGGCTGCCTTTTTCCTACCCCAAACCTGCAAGGGTAAAGAAAATACACTTCTAAATGCCAATCAATCACACAAATATCAGAATCCACCGGACCCTCCGTCCGGGATATCAGCAGAAGTTAGACACAAACCTAATTCTAAAACAATCTCATACTTGTCATTCAATCTACTATTTTCATAATTCAAACTTATTCCCGAATCAAACACAAATATATATGCCCAAGCTATTCATGATTTCATATGCAAATTTCTCAATCATTCCGATACTCAACTTTATACACAAATACACTTTCTTTCAAATCTATCTTAAACCATAAACATTTCCATACTCAAATTTCAGATTACTCAAAACTAACTCATGCAAATTTCAAAAGCACAAAACCGTCGGGCCGATGTCTTCACATTCTTTCATCCAATCTCCCCGTCAAACACGGAGATGGGGATGAAAGGGGTGAGCTTCGAAGCTCGTGGATAACACATTTATAAAGCGATAAATAAGCGAAAACATTTCTTTATAAACTTTTTGCCAAAGGGCTAATGTTTCAAACTTTTCAACTTTGAAATATTTCTCTCAAACTCTTTTCAATTTTTCCAAACTTTTCATATCAAATTTCATAAATTTCTGATTGAAAACCCTTTTCTTCATTTTCCAAAATTTCTCATAAACATGAATGCAATCACATCGGCAAATTATCACGCACATTAACAAAATCAAAATCACATAACAGATCAAAATGGTGCGGTTTGGTCCAAACGAGCGTCTTGCAGATCCGAATAGCGGTCACATGCGTTAAATAACGAAACGTACTACACTTTCCGCATTGCGGTCCAATTATAGCCGTGAGAATCCAAATCGGAGTTCCGTGCCACTAGCGGGCAGCCAAGTGAAGGCTTTACGAATAGAGACAATGATGACTCACCAAAGGACCTAACCGACCCACATAACACATAATCGAAGCGAGATTTGAGAATGCGAAGGCACTTTTCAAATTCTTGATTTTCCACACATTCACATAACGCACAATTCGATCAGTTCATCATTCAAATACTAATTTCAAAAATCAAATCATTCAATCGGTGTGCATAATTCAATAATGCATTTATGACAATTGAATTTAAACTTGTACCAATTTCTAAATCATTAAAATCATATTTTCCAACTTTAAATCAATTCTTATTTTCAAACATTTCCAATAATTTATCAAGCATACAAAATTTTGCTTTCTTTCATTTTCACAAATTTCATATTAAGCTTACAGATCAAATTATAAATATGCTACCCACCTCGAATTATTGCCGGAAACTTGATTTCAAGCTCCAATTGATCCTTGCTTCTTTCCTTCTTTCCAAAATACCAAAACCTAAACCATAATCATCCAATTTTACATCGAAAATACTTAATTTTCACAATCAACTTAGAATTCACCAATTCCATTTACATTCAAGCTATTTCAATCTCCAATTTTGAAAATCCTCAATTTTCAAAATTGGCCTAAACCAATACACCCAAATTCAATCTCATAAATAACTTAATTTTCAAAATTAATCTCACAATTCATCAATTCACATTAATTCCAAGACATCTAAATCCTCAATTTCAAAAATCCCCAAATCTTAAAATTGGCCTAAACCAATTTATCCAAATTCAATATCATAAAATACAAATTCTTCGAAATTGATTTCATATATCATCAATTCATCATATTTCCTATAATTCTACACCAAAATATCCCAAAATTCTCAATCATAAAATTAAGCCTAAACCTTAATCAATTTTTCATCCAAAATTAAACCCAACCTAAAGCATATACATCAAAATTAATTCCACAATCCATAAACCCATCTCATATGTCATAATTCTAAACCGAAAATTAATCAAAATCTCAAAGTAGAACAATTTCTCTTACCTCTTTCTCTTCCAAATTCGAATTTTGTTGGCTTGAAAGGAAGCTCTCATGCTTTTCCATCTTTTTCTCTCTTGGAACCATCCCAAAATCCTTAAGAAAACAAGTAGAAAAATCAAAAATAACTTTCTCTCTCATCTTTTCTCCATACGAAACTTCCACTCTCTTCTTATTTCTTCTTCTTTCTCTTCTTCTGTAATTTTCCAGACCATTCATCGTTTTTAATAGCTCAAAACGACAATCATTAATGAGTTTCATTAATTGATGGTCAAATGACCATTTGCCTCCATTCAAAACTTAAAATTACACTTACTTGCGGTTTGATTCGCACTATCGATTTGAAGGAATTTGTCAAAACTTCCTTCTCGAAATGTTCCTCTCACTCATACGAATCCAACGCCACTGACCGCGCTCAATTCGAGTACCACATCAAAAGTTATAATAAAGCAGTGCGGAAATATCCATATTCTAACACATTTCCTATGTACGATTATTTCCGTCCAAAATTTCACATTCTTAATCCCAGAATTGAAACTCGCTGTCTTCATAACAATTGTATCCTTATGTCTCTAGTTTAATTTAAAACAAGAATCTCCTCATTTCGATTCCCAGATCAAAAGTTATGCTCAAATTACTCACAGGTGTTCCCAATCCAAAAATTACACCCCAATCCGAACTTAAATTCAAAAATTAACAGTCCTAAGGGCAAAATTGACATTTCATGTCTTCATATGATTTGTATCCCTTGTCTTATCTTTATTTCGCCTCAAGAATCGCTTCAATCGGATCTCTACAGATCCGAATTTCTAAAACACTTGAATCATGCTCGGAAAATTTCCCGACTCACTTTGATTAAATTAATCACCATTAATTTAATCTCAAAAGTTCACAAATTTCTTATAAATGAAATTCATTGTCTTAGGAATCCAACGCAAAAGAATCAACTCAATCGAATGTCGGACGGAAAAGATATAGGCAAAATAGTGAGCAAAGGTCGGATTGAAAACAAAGAAATCAAAAATTTAAGAAAAAGCGGCGTCGGATGGCGTCGGACGCCCCACTCGTGAGGCGAGGCGCCTTCATGAGGGCGAGGCGCCCGCTTCGCTAGGCGGCGTCGCCTAGCGAGGCGCACACTTCATGAGATGAGTCTTGCCTCATGAGGAGCGCAATGAGGCATCTGGTAGCCGCCTCACTCATAGGCGAAGCGAAATCGTCGCCTACTGGCGCTATTAAAACTTTCTCTTTTTTTTTTTTTCACTTAAAATCATAAACTTCAAATTCATAACTTTTACTCCCGAACTCCGATTTTGACAAACTTAGTCTCTATAGAAAGCTTGAGAGAAGCTCTAAATCTTTCACGAAGGACATAAGACTCAATTCGACTCCTATAGAAGTCCATTTTCCGGTCAAAGATACTATCCTCTATACAAACTTGTAAAAATCATACTTAATATTCCGAGATCGAAAAATTGCATACTTTATATCGAAATAAAGATCAAAACAAATCCTTCAATTTTTATGAAGAACACCAAAGCTCAAATAACCTCTAACTAGGTTAATTTCTCAGTCAAAGTTTCAACCATAATAAAAGTCAAACCCGATCAAACATAAACTTTGACTGATCATAACTTTCACTCCCGATATCGAAAAATTACAAACTTTATGTCCACAAAAATCTCTTAACATAACCTACAAATTTCCAGAAGACCATTTTATCAAATTTTGCCTAAATCATAAGTCAACTCTCAAAGTCAAACATTCTCTCTCCAAAAAGTCAAACTTTCTAAATCCTTCAAATTTTCACACTTTTCTTTCTAATTCTTGCTATATAACTTCATTTCAATCAACTCATCCACTGATCATTCATATTACTAAATCAAATTGTCACTCGAGGTTCGGGTTCAACACTCATACAGTGATAAGGCCATTAAATGGCCATTTCATAAATGAGGCTTTATAATAATATATATTATTTATTTAAATAATAAATAAGATTTAATAATATTATAAATTATTAAATAACATTATCTAATAAAATTATATAAATAAAATTATATGCTAATAACAATAATAATAATAGTAATAATAATTTTGAATAATAATAAATACAAATTATATAATAATAATAATTAGACATAATAAGATAATAATAGTAATAATAGTGTTATTTGAATAATGTTATTATCTTATTATGTCTAATTATTATTATATAATTTGTATTTATTATTATTCAAAATTATTATTATTATTATTAGCATATAATTTTATTTATATAATTTTATTAGATAATGTTATTTAATAATTTATAATATTATTAAATCTTATTTATTATTTAAATAAATAATATATATTATTATAAAGCCTCATTAATGAATGGCCATTTGCAAAAGTTGGCCATTTTATTTATTATTAATAAATAAATATTATATAATAATTATAATTATAATTATTATAATTAAACATCATAATAATAAATTTGAATAAATTGTGATAATAATAAATAAAAATTATATGCTAATAACAATAATAATAATAGTAATAATAATTTTGAATAATAATAAATACAAATTATATAATAATAATAATAATAATAATAATAATTAAAAGAGTGTATAGTTAAAAAGAGAAAAGCAACTGAGATGAAGAAGAGAGGAGAGATGTTGGGTTTAAATAACCAAGGACAAATTTGTCCGAAAACAGTTAATTGGGTATCTTGAATGAGAATAAAAAATACAGGGGCTAAGGTGAACGAATAAAAAACACAGGGATTAAGACGAATAATCAAGTATATCACAAGGGCTCTTTTATATGATTTGCCTAGTTTTTTCCTTTGTTTTTAGTATTTCTCTCAATGCCCTCATCTTTCTATTTTCATATTACGTTGTCCTGACGTTCTCACATTAAGAACATAAGGAGAACGAATTAAAAACGAAGAATTTATTGATATAGTATGCTGTAATGTCAGAATAATTTGAGACGTTAGAAGAATAAATAGAAAACAAAGAGCTGAGGATACCAGGAGAACAACAAATAGCATCGAGTTAGAATTGAAAAAAATTGAAAAAATTGAAAATTTTATTGTTACTTTTTAAAGTTTTTGGCTAAAATAAACAAATAAAAATCTAACCATTTTATTGTTATTTCTTAAAATTCAAACTATACTTAAAAAAAATCAAAGAAAGTTTAAATTTTTTTAATAATTTACCATATTTTATTTAATGTATATGGTCGGAAAGTAGGTTGTCGCCTTCATGACGTAGAAGCAACGTTTTAGGCAAGGGATTGGTCAGGGTCAAGTGAAATAAGCAGTACAAAATCTGATTGCTTGTACTACCTCACTAGCATCTGCTCCCCTTACACGAAAAAGCATCATCATCTGCAGCTATTTACGGTATCGACACCACCTTTTTGCTTTATTTTTGTATTGCATTAAGTATCCAAGTTTGGTTGGGCTAATTCTAAATTTTCTAAATCTCAGGAAGAACTTTAGAGAATGTAAATTTGAAATCCCAAAATTCTTCAGTTCTTACATAACTTCTACACTTTTTCATACAAGAAATTATCACATACTTAATTAGTCAACTGCTAATTGATTACTAACCTTACTCAACATCAAGTTCTCAACCTTAAGGCCATCTCCAACCAAGGCATTAAAATATCAAATTTGATATTTTGATGCAAAAAATTTATTTCAAGGAAGACATTAAATCTTTACACCAAAATGGTGCAATTTGGTGTGTTATTATTCATTACATTATTTTGGTGTAAAGATTTGATATTTTCCTTTGAGTGATTTTTTTGCACCAAAACACCAAATTCATGCACCAAAAGTTGCACAAAGACAATTTTGTCCATTTCTTTTTTAACATATTACTTTTGTATCTTTTCACAAATTGATTTATTTACATAATTTACTTAATAATTAAATTTAAAATATATATTACTTTACATAAAATATGTCATTAAAAGTATATATTAAAGAATATATTATTTTACACAATATTTGTAAATAATATTAATTTCTTATAAAGTATATATAAAATTAAGCCAGAATAATGATTTTATTTTAAATTTTAATAAATAAATAAATATAAATTGTTGCATAAATATAAATTAATTTAGTTAATAACTAAATTATTGTGATTGTATAAATATAAATTAATTTAGTTAATAACTAAAATATTGTAGTATATTCTTTAAAAAAATTTGGTATAAAATTTAGTATAAAATGGTTAGAATAATACCAAATTTAATATAAAAAGTTCTTAAAATATACCCTTTTATACTAAATTTGATGCAATGATCGGAGATGGCCAAATGCGATAAACCCGGGCTGGCCTCGTCAACCATTTTCTCTTATATTCATTGAGGACAATTTCGTAATTGCAGGAAATCCTTCACCAATTTAAGGACATTTTCGTATTTCAGTATCTAACGTACTATTCAACAAAGCGTACTTTCTTTCTCGTCCAACACTGTACTAAGAAGCTCTTCTAAGTTTCTTCGTCGCCGTTAACGTAACGTTACTATACAGATTATATTCTGTTCTCATCCAATACAAGTCAATCTTACTCTCCCTAAAGAGCGCGTTTAGTGGTCATATCCTACTTTCTCTCTCTAGAATTCACCACGATGATGCACATGACCTTCTACTGGGGCCGTCAGGTGACTCTCCTGGTCGACGCGTGGCGGACCACCTCGTGGCTCGATTACTCTCTCACCCTTCTCGCGTGCGTGCTCGCCGGAGCCTTTTACCAATTCTTGGAGCATCTCCGCACGAGGCTCAAGATCGCCGCTTCCGGCGGAGGTCGGGCGAAATCGAGTGCGGTACCGCCCACGGAAGAACCGTTGTTGCAGACGAAGCTCTCCGGCCCCAAGTTCTCGGGTCCGAGAGTCGCCGGAGCCCTGCTTTTCGGGTTCAACTCGGCTATCGGGTATTTGTTGATGCTTGCGGTGATGTCGTTTAATGGAGGGGTGTTTCTGGCTGTGGTTGCGGGGTTGGCAATTGGGTACTTTTGGTTTAGGAGCGAAGAGGAAAGATTGGCGCTCGTCGATGGTCCATGTGCTTGTGCGTAAAGACGAGTATATACGTACTTTGTTGTTGGTTGCCGTTGTACACAGTCGTTTCAGTTCTTTGTTTTTTTCTTTCTTTCTAATATAGTAATGTATGTGGTTGATCACTTGATTGGCGGAAATATCCAATATGGTACTGAATCGGTTTCTCTTCTGTGGTTTGTCAGAAAGAGGGTTTGTCTGTGATCTCTGCTTCTGTTCTCTAGCTTCCCACTCTATGACCTATAGGGAAAAGCATTTTATTCCTACCTAGTTAGACTCTGAACTCTGAGTAGGTATCTAACGACCCATATCGAACCCAAATTACTGGACTTGCGGTAAGCTTTGACTTCACTGTAAAAGCTGGCGTAACAGAGTGAATTAGTCATCTTATCTGATAAGGCAGATTGAGAAGATGTTAATCGTGTAATAAAAGGGGAGAAGCCGAGCAGGTGTTGAAAATTTTCTCCAGCTTTTCCTTGGTTTGATATGTAGTAGGAAAATACGGTTTTGATTAAGATGGTAGGTAGGTGAACCTCTTAGAGACTATATCGGTTAATGTTAGGTTCCAGTCTATTGTGAAACAGAGGACTAGGTGAGTGTCTTGGATATGTAAAAGAAATTTTAGACCTCCTACCACCGACTTTCCCTACCATTTGAACAAAAATTGCAGAAGAATCTTAGCAGTGTAACGCTAGTCTTGTATTATGATTTGAGCCCTGCTACTTCTTCTTCACCCTTAGTAACAAACCTTATATAGTATTGAGCTAATCATTACAGGTATAACTTGCTATATGCACTCTGTTTAATGAAAACTTTCCAAGATTGCAAAAACAGAGATAATGGTGTTCATATATATGTAAACGTCATGAATCTCTAATGTCTGTCTCTGTCTACTTCTGTGATTGTTGGCAGAACTTGAACCGAACCGTTTTCAACGTTCTGTTAAAGGACAGAATCCAAACTCGCCACCAATGGTCTAGGAAGAAGCATGATTCGGTGTCTCAAACCATGAAGTTTGTGCCAGTACTTACGACCTCCTTCTTCCTTGTGACTTTCACCTTTCACTCCCTTTCTTCCGCAGCTTTTCTCGGTGATGATATCGTCTGGTATGAACACAAATGGTCCACATTCATAAAATTCTGGAAGCGACTCCAAGATCCTGACAACATCATTCATGGTGGGTCTAGGCTTTGGATTGTGGCTCAAGCACTTATACGCTAAAGCAGCTACATTTTGAGCTCCTTTAAAGGGAAATTGCCCTTCAAGTCTAGGATCTATAAACCTATCAATCTTGTTATGGTCCTTCAACAGAGGTCTTGCCCATTCTACAAGGCTCTGTGACCGACCTCCACGACTTTCCTCTATCGAACGTCGACCTGTTAACAACTCCAGGAGAACAACCCCAAAGCTGTACACATCACTCATAGTTGTTAAGCGACCTGGATTGGAATCAGGACAGTGAATAGAATCAGGTTCTTGCATGCATTTTCCTGAAACCTCATAATATATAGGTGTCAGATTTGAATACAGTACCAGTCATGAGATACTCAGGAGCAGCATAACCTTTTGTGCCCATTACACGAGTCGTTATATGCGTTTCTTCTCCCTCAGGACCATCCTTGGCAAGTCCAAAGTCTGAGAGTTTAGCTGTGTAATCCTGCAAGGAAAGAGCAAATGAACAAATAGTCTCTATCTATCGCGTTAGATTATAGGTTCAAGAAGGGGGCTCACCGAGTCCAACAAGATGTTTGAAGATTTAAAATCGCGGTATATAACAGGTTTATCTGTTTCATGGAGGAAAGCCAGTCCCTTAGCCGCTCCAAGCGCAATTTTCATCCTAGTTTTCCATGGCAATGCAACAGAGTATCCTGCAAAATACTATCAGATGACTCATCAGAAAGAACATAGTCAAAACCCGAAATTCGCAGTATTAAAGCACAACATACTTCTGAACAGCTGATTCTCTAAGCTGCCTCTTGGCATGTACTCGTACACTAGGAGTCTTTGCTCTTCCTCCCAGCAATAACCAATCAACTTAACAAGATGTTCATGCCTCAGTTGTCCAAGAAAGATTATCTCTGCCTGCAACAGACCACCATAGATGATCCAAGGTCAGACGATGAAGTCCAGAATGGTTCTGAAAAAGCAGATGTTATAAAAACTGCCAAACTCAAGAGTGAAAATGAAACTAACCATCCACTCCTGGTGCCCTTGCAAGCCATCTAAATCCAGTAACTTGACGGCCACAGGCTGAGCCTCCAGTCCAGGCCTAAGCTTGTCGTCTACAAACCCCTTATAAACCGGTCCGAACCCACCTTCACCAAGAAAATTACTCCTCGAGAAATTCTGGGTTACGATTCTTAGCTCTGCAAAAGTGAAAACCTGCAGTTTTGAGCCGACGAAAGAGTTCGATATATCCTCAACAGAGAGTGGCAAACTGGGATTGCTGAGATCAGAAAGGGACAGCCTTCTGAAAGAACTATGCTTCGAGACATGATCTTCACATTCAGGCAATGGGCTAGTCTTGTAACAGCTTGTGATTGGGATGATACATTTCCAAGTAGCCTTCTTCATGGTCATCTTTGTATATGACAAAACCTGACCAGCAGAAACCCAATATCTGGTCTTTACAGGTCTATAACATCGAATCGCAGAAAACATATCATACATCGAATCGCAGAAAACATATTATGTGCCCTTCAATGACAAAAAAAAGAAAACAGAGGTGAAGAAAGGGGATCAACTTGAAGCAAGGTCCTTTATGTTGCCTCGCTCACCTACTGACCCCTGAAACATTTACATATGTATAAATAGACGAGAACCCGAGATGGCTGCCAATCATAACTTATTATTTCCTGAAACAAAATCATAATTTTACATAATTACGAAGTCTAGCACTTAGTCTTTGTATTAGTTAGGGAGAGAGGAATTAGCACTCTCTTTGACTTTTTTCGTCAATTGATTACGGACAAGCCAAGTAATATCACCACTTGCTCTTCCTTCGGCTCTTAATGAATCGATCCAAGTATCCAAAGCCTTTAGTACTATAAGGCTTCTTAAAAATTAAACGTATATAATTTAGAAGATAATAATTAATAAAGCAATTTATATATAGTATTCACCTTTTTATTTATGAATTTACTAATTAATATGTGTCTACAAATAATTAAAATTCACTTTCTTGGTTTATATATTTTATTTTAGATATTTATAACAAATTTTATTACTCCAATCAATAAATTTATCAAATTGTTTCTAATTAGTTTGAATTATTAAAGACAATATTATATTTTATCATTTTATTTAAATTGAAAACCAAATTGATTTCTTCAATTTATCTGTAAAAATTTTGAACCGACTAATTTTTTGTTCAATTTTAACTTTTCAATTAGATTTACTTTAGCAAAATTCGATCGTTTAATTGACAAGTTTTTACAAACTAATAGATTTTTATAAATTAAGATAATCAACTAATTTTCATTTAAGAATATTATTTTCCAATTAAACTTGTGAGTAAAAATAATCACTTTCAATAATATTTCAAAATTTTAATTTTATTGCATCTTTAATTAGTTTTATTATAGTCTAATACTCCTCCTATTCAAAATAAAAATCGTTTTAGATAGATTTTAAATATTCAAAATAAGTGTCATTCGTGACTTTTCATGTATGATTATAATTTTATTTCTAAAATTATCCTTTAATTTATCTCATATCTTAATTACATATATTATATTTTTAAGGCACTTCAATATGTAATTAATAAATTTGCTTCCTTCTAAAACACGTTTATTTTGAATACGAGAGAGTATTTGTTATCTTTTGAATCTTAAACTTATCATACCTATATAGCCTCTAGATGGATTTTTAAAACATTATATTTAAACTTCTTAATTAAGAACATAGACAAGGTATAATACCACGGGCTTGTATCCAAGTTTTCCGGTACCTAACCAGAAAAGATAAATAACAAACTTATCTTTCCCATTGACGTTGGTAACAGCTGGGGAGGGTCAGGGTCCTAAGTTCATTTCAACAACTTTTGACCTCATCATTGCTCCTAAACAGACTTATGTGTATGTGCCTGCAAGTTGATTAATGTAATATACCAAATTAATTAAATATCGAATCTTCGGTTTCGGGGAAGGTCAGTGAGTGCTTACTGTGTTTATGATTTATCCAAAATTCTAATCATTGGTAAGCCAACATGTTCTCTTCTAGGTTCTAGCATAAAATAAGACACAGACATAGAATGCTGTCGCAGCCATGGAAGAACCTCGTAACTGTACAATTATATTAAACTCCACGTGTTGTTGATTAAATAATGGTTAGCAAAAATATCTACCACAGCCAACTTCAAGGAATTTCTCGACGCAACCAACAAAAAGAAACAGGAAATGAAGATGATAGATAATTTTACTACACATGTTCTAATTTGGTGTCTCCAAGTTTTGATCTGTAGAAGGAGGAAGGAATTGGATCATCAATAAATGTAATAAGCCTTGATCCGAATTTTAATTCAATATGCCTCGTGTTGAAAATAATGTTATTTTAAAATTTTAATTAAAATTTTTAAGAAAATTTGATGACAAAAAGGACAGGTGCTATAAAATCTGATAATTTTGAAACAATCAAGAATAAATTAATGATATGTCAAATTAAATGGTAGTTTAAAAATTTAACCCCAATTTATAATACCATGATTGAAAATATGTAACAAAACTCAATACCAATAAACGTGTTTATGTTCATTAATTAACTAAAAGGAAAAGTTGGAATTTTAATAATAAGGATGATAATGGGATAGCCTCTTAACCTTAAAATCAAGTGTTTTTAATGGGTTGAGTTATGAATTGTATCAGGTTTATACCGGTCTAAGACCCACTTTTTATAAGTAAAACAACACCATTTTGCTTAGGAAAGTTAAGCTTAGGCTTGAATAATCTACATTCAAATTTAATTAAAAGATATTGTTTTATACATTTAATTTTAAAAAATTAGGAAGACTTAGTCATTGTTACTCCTATTAGAGAATTCTCCATAAATTATACCTAATTCTTAGTGACAAAAAACCTAAATAAATAGTATTATATATTAAATAAAATGATTTTATACGCTAAATATTAGATATAATTTTATTTAATTGATGGTAATATCAAGATAATATCCTAATTGATTTAGAAAATTAAAATAATTAAGAGTTAGATATTGATGTTGCAACTTTTTGATCTTAACGAATACTGAGCAACACCTAATTCTCGATAAGATCAAAACAAGCGTGGAATGGAACATCCATCCCTTCTCTTCTTTCCTCAACCCTCAGGTCAAAGTGTGGCTGCACCTACACTCTACTTTTTTCTCCCCCATAACTCTCTTGTTACAAGAATTTTGTAGTAGGTGAAATTACACTGTAGATGCATCAAATGTTACTTATTCAAGCTACGTAGGTCCAGGCATGAGTCACGACACTGAATTGGTTAAATGGGTTGTTGCCACGTGTCATGTTAGCCACTTCCTCCAGCTCCAACCTCCAACTCCGGCATCCTCTCTTATCAGACCACCAATATCCCTCTGACTCTTCCTCCACCGCAACCGACGGAAATGAATCAATGACTGGGCACGAACCGTCGGAATGGAGTTTAACGCCGTCTTTAAGAACATATCGTTACTTCCAATAAAACTTTTGAAACATTATATTGATATTTAGATATGTTCTTGCAGTTTATTGGACATGACTACGTTCAGGTTGGCTTTGAATAGGAATCGGTATCTTTGGTTGTTGAAATTCTTTTTTTAGGCTGGAGATTCAATGCACAGTCAGAAAATGAACCAAGATGTTGGTATTGCATAGTATAGGTAGGTAGGAATTTGCACGTTTTGATACACAACTTAATTTAAATGATGATTGATAGATCACGTATTTTTTGTTTTTTGTTTTTTGTTTGGTATAAAGGGAAAAGTACACAGAATATGAAATAAGACGAGGGAAACAGCGGCCCGACAGATCCTCTAACAGGAGAGGAATTATTATCTGGTTAAAATTAACCTTATAATACTAGTTCGAATATTTAAAAGTAGTGTTAAAATGATTTAATTTTTAATTTTTAACAAAAATAGTCCAATGTTAAGTTTAATATTAATATTGATGATGTGATGAGCCACATTGAATTATTATTTTTGTCACGTGACTATTACCTATTATATTCATATCATTTATGAATCGAAAGTTAATGTCAAGCTATTTTTGCTAAAAATTGAGAGTTACAAGTATTTTAACACAATTATTTAAAATTTGTACTAATATTATAAAATTGAGAAAAGTTAAAGTTAAAATATTTTATAATTAACCAATGTTTTAAAATTGAACCGAAAATTAATCCAATAAAATAATAAATTTAAATGTTAAAAATTCAATCAATATTAAATCGTTATAAAATTGGTATATAATAAAGATTAAACAAATTAAAGAACTTTTCATAAAATGAAGAATGGGACTATGTTTGCTAATATATGAAATTGAAGTTTAATTAAAAATGAGACTATCAAATAAAAATCAAATGATTTATTCTGATATATAAATAGTTGTTACTTTATAAAATCATTTGATTAATTAATAAATCAATTTTAATAACAAAATTAAAATAAATTCAACCAATAAATTAAGTGGTTCAAAAGTTTTACAATCAAATCGATTAAACAAGTTTGATATTTTAATCATTGATTGATCGATGATTATTTCAAAAATTTCAAGCCATCTCCTTTTAAAAGGTACAAAATGCATGTCTTTTTGGTTCCCTCACATGTTTTTTTTTGGGTACTATACTATATACAACAACTTGGTGAATAATTTTCATGTCATTTTCACACAATTAATTAGCCTACTTGTATTAGTTTACGGAGATGGTTTAAGGTTTATCCTGATGGCGATCTCATTACCGCAAAAAGAGCCTAATAAATGTGCCAAATTTTGTGAATAAAAAATTAGGAGTCGTGTGCTCCACATAACTTAAGAATCAAAACAAGAAAAAAATATAATTTTAAGTGACTAATCTGTCGTAAAATGCATGTCAAAAGCATGAATTACTCGTTTAACATTTTTTTATAATATATTTGAAGAGGCCGCTTAAAATTTTTTTTGGTTATAAAAGATAAAAAACTAAATTAATGCAATGCTCTATAATACAATCATCCTTGCATATCTTTGCGGAACAGCTCTTGATCGCCTAAAGTTGACTCTTGGAGGATATGAAGGACTGTAAGGGTCGTCAAATTGTCGGCACACTAATCTCTTTCTCGGACGACTTGTTGGAAGTGAGTCTCCCAAATTTTCTATAAAAGCTCCCGAATATTTGTCATAATTTTTTTTTACTCTAATTAGCACAATATAAGAGTAAAAAAGGATGTTAATGATCTTAAGGGAGTCCTCATCAGGCAACCATCCTGTGATATCCTAAGAGGCTGCTTAATTATTACTCTTCCGATATGACAATGTCAAATCAATTATCAAAATGCCAACGATTCCATTGCTTTATACGTGGCTAAAATAAGTTGGATTGGCTTCTTGTTTAGCAAAGCACCCACTAAAAATTTGACAAACACATGAAATTTAAAGGGTTTGAATAATATCCACCTTTACCTTAAAACAGTCGAAAGAACCGGCATAAATAAACGAGGGAAAAAATAATAAAAACAACATAAATATAATAATAATAATTGTAATTATAATTATAATTATTATATATTTATCACTAGCTTAACTACAACAGGCAATAATTAAAAGATTCAAAAGAACTGATTGTCAGATAATCACTTAATTCTTGACATCTAAATATATATTTTCTTTTATTTTTAATAATTATTTAGAATTATAAAGCTATATTTACAAGCTTTAGTTTATTTCTTTTGTTTTTAATAGAAAGCCAGTGAATCAGATTGGTCATACAATAATTAGGATAGCTAATTTTATGTCTAATTTTGAATGAGAGATATGTTATCATCTTTTTTGTATGATGTTTTATCTTTTAATATTAATAATATCGCTGAGATTATTAAATAGCGTTTTTTAAGAAATCTTTTAGCTTAATCCTAAGATTTTTAACATTGTTATATTATTTTTATTCTTTAATTTCTCTCAAGCCTCTATATTTTTCTTGTACAATCTCTAAGTACGATCATCTCGCATCTTCTCTTTTAAAAATTATTAATATCTCTTTTATAATTTTAATTTTATAACATTTATTCTTCCTAACGAAAATTGTTTTAAAATAAAATAACATAGTGCATTATCACATATAATGCCATGTATAATACTGCATGCCAAAATGATATCATTTTACAAATTGCAATTAGAGTTTTTAACAAAAGTTGATGAAGAAAAGAGAAGTGTTACAAAATCAAAATTAGTAATAATATTTAAAAAGGGAACGCATTAATGATATAACAAATTACCCTTTATATGTTGGGTCTAACGAATCAAATGTGTCGAATTTTGTGGGATTTATAAATATTACAACAGAAATTAGAATATCACCTATATCACTACTAGTTTACCTAAACATTTTGTAACAAAGAAAATAAAAGAAAATTTTTGATGTTATAGTTATAGCCTATGGTTAATAATAAAGTCAATAAGCAAATGGAAAAGGGCTTGTTCTTTTTTCTTTTTATGTGTAAGAAAAACTAATAATTACTTTTTAGTTGTTTTTTAATCGATCGACCAATTTTAATTTGATTTATTTCAATAATTATTTTTATAAATTATAATAAATCGATTAATTTTGTCTAATTAAATTTTAAAATTTTCGAAATATTCAATTATTTTTAAAGTTTTAAATTTTATTAATCTTTAACTAAATTTTACGAAATACTAATTGAATCTTTAAAATTTTAAACAAAATTGATATTTAAAACATTATTTTTTTATTTTGGCGGAAGCCATTCTAAAAAATTCAAAGTCCCACGTAAGAATAAAATCGTAAGAGATCCATTTGGTTTCCTGAAATAAGCTACGGATAAAGCATGCATGAATCGTCCCGGACTCGGGCTCAGCCCATGAGCTTTGTACTTTGTAAACCCAACACAGATATAGTAGGAAAGGAACAGTTGTAGCACCAGCATTGCGAGTTTGAATTGAGTTTTAAGTTTAATTTTTTAATAAGAAAAAATACAATTATGTAATTTTTTTCTAATTAATTTAAAATAAAGATCCTGTATCAATAAAAATTATACAAGAGCATGAACATTTATTGGTGAACAACCAAATCACACTCTTTAATGTGAACATTGGTGCAGTACTTAATAATTACTTCCCTTATCTTGATCAAGGATAAGATCATTTGTCTAATTTTATGGTGTCTTATTCTATCTCATAAATCTCATTACTTTCGTTTATCTGAAGTTTAGCGTTCGTTTATCGAGATTCACATAAATAAATAAATGAGATTCTTGTAACGAAAAACACCATAAAATTAAACAGGAGATGATAATTCCCTTAGACCATTGTCTCCTTCAAATCAAATAAGTATTGGTACTTGGCATGTTAAGATTAAAATGAATAATACCCTAGTTTAAATGAAATTCTATAAAGTTAAAGCAAGCTATGGTGGGATTGACTTGTCGCACCTCTGTCTACCCTTCATAAATGTTCCTGAGACCTCATTTGTAACGTAACCCAACGAATCCTTACATAGCCTTTTCAAATTCAATCCAACAAACTCACTCCATGGCACTCTCTTTCCTCAGCTTCGCTTCCCTCTACAACGCCTATCTCCGCCGCTGCCTCACCGGCGCCGGCCTCTCTCGACAAGCCGTGGACATCGACGGCGAAACCACCATTCACTTCTGGGGCCCCGATCCCCACCAGACCACCTCAAACAAAACATCTTTGGTCTTCATCCACGGCTTCGGTCCGGTCGCCATGTGGCAATGGCGTCGACAGGTAATCAACCCCGTCAATATTTGCCCCCTTTCTTGGGTTTATTTAATGGCAGGCATTGAAACGCGGACCCGCTTACCGATATTCGAGTCAGTTGCGGAGGCTTTTGTTTGAGTTTGTGGTTGTCTTGCGCACGAGTTTAATTATCACTATTTTACTGTCGTAGTACACAACTTGCAGTGTTTTGTAATTGTTTGTTCAGGTACAATTTTTCGGACCAGACTATAACGTTTACGTACCTGACTTGGTCTTTTTCGGAGACTCGACGACCAAGTCGACAGAGAGGTCAGAGGTATTCCAGGCGACTTCTGTAGCGAAACTGCTCGAGAAGTTAGGCGTAGAGAAGTACCACGTGGTGGGGACGAGTTATGGCGGGATGATAGCGTACCACATGGCGAGGTTGTGGCCGGAGAGAGTTGCAGGGAAGGTGGTGATAGCAAGCTCCGGCGTGAACATGAGTAAGAGCGACCATGACGAGCTCTTGAAGAGAGGAAAACAGGAAAGCATTGGCAATCTTATGTTGCCACAGAACGCTTCGCAATTGAGAGCTCTGGTAGACGTAGCTGCCAATCGCCAACTCAATATGATCCCAGATTTTTTCTTAAACGATTTCGTTAAGGTAACATCAATTTTCCTGTTCAGAATCGATTTTTATATAAAAAAAGATACGTCAATCTGCACCTTTATGTCTTGGTCGATCTGATATCCAGTGGATGAAAACTTTCCTATCCTGAAACGATTATTACCAGAAGAACTGACCTTAACCAGTGGAGCATATTCGTGGGATCCATCGTAAGGTTGGTTGGGCAGATAGAGAAAAATTAAGTTTGATTCAATTAAAGGGTACACCCAAATTCTGTGTTAGGTACAGAATTTTTGACAACTCAATATGATCCTCGTTTAGATAAGCTAATTAGAGTATGTGAATTTAGGGTTTTAGGGATATGAATAGATTGAATAATGTCCATCTCGTCCCAAATTTATTGGTTGGAAAGTCTTCATGTTCATATGTAATTACTCTGATTCTAACCTAACTAATATTTTTTCATGAGAAACTTAAAGTGTTAAGATTAGAAACATCGAATTATATAATTAAGATAATTTTGCCCACACGTATACTCCACCATTTTATGAACAGACTAATGCTAAAAATCCGTTCTATTTAATATTATAAAATTCCAGAAATAATGATCATGTTTGACGAGAATAAAGAACCAATATTTGATTTCATACGAGTGCAGCGACTGTTTTTAGACGACAGGGACAAGAAGTTGGAGCTTTTACACGGAGTGTCTGTTGGAAGAGACGAGTTCATCAGCATTACTCCACTCAAACAGGTACGTACCTACTGCTCTTACAACTTCGTAAGTTATGTTCTGATGGAAAGAACGCGAAGAAATATGAATTCTCTCCCAAGTGCATGCGATGAACGACTTTTGTATAGTCTGTATGTTCCGATTGTCTTGCTTTTATGTTTGTTTTCGTTATCATTTAGGATGTCCTGTTGGTATGGGGAGACAACGACAGGATCTTTCCTTTGGAGATGGCTAGAAAACTGCAGAGGTAGGTGATCTATCCGTCTTGGTCGTTTTTTATTTCCTTTGTCTCAGCTTAACGACTAATGCTTCAGTAGCTTTGAGTCCAGATCTCTATCTAATATTATGGTGTCTTATTGTATCCAATAAATCTCAGTCATTTATTTATGTGGGTTTACGTATAAGTCTGCGTGGACGCCGCGTGAATCCCATGAAAATAAATATTGAGATTCATGAACGAATATAAAGACAGTAATATTGAGCAGAGGATCTTGTCCTAGTAGCTTTGCCTTACTCCAACACCTAGGGTTTCTAAATTTGTAGTGAAATTGTGTTTACAAGGTTTATTTTCTTTAATTTGCAGCACAATTGGGGAGCAGGTAAAGCTGGAAATAATACCGAATGCATCTCATATGCCCCAAATAGATAGACCCATGAAATTCAACTACGTTCTCAAGAATTTCTTCGATGGCTCTTCATAATCTTGTAAATTTAATATTAAATTCAAAGGAATGTAAATCGTTGTTCACCAATAAATTCTTATCATAGGGTAGGACTTTTAAATAAATTTTGAAAATAATAATTTATCATAACTTTGTACTTAACCAAAATGTGCTACGAAATTATTTATACCAATAAATAAATATATATGTACGAAGGAGAATTTAGACCTAGCAAAACTTAAAGAGTTTTCAGTATTTGGAAATCCAATTTGATCAGATTTAAATTCAATCCAAATTAGTTTAAAATAAATTATTTTATTTTATCTAATAATATAAAATAAATAATTACAATCACATAATTTTTTAAATTTTAGTATTTTATTTTCAAATTAAAACAACCTAATCTTAAATCATCAACGAATTAAATCTCAAATTAAAATTTTTTGAAATGTTATTTGTATTTTGTGTTAAAAAATCTACCAACTTAAAAGCAAAATGTATTTAATATAAAACTTGAAAGTTTCTAATTTTTAGTGGTAAAATCTATATTTACTATTTTGGGACGTTTTGAAGTAATTCTCACATTGGAATGAAATATTTGGTAACACTATAAAGTTTGATACAAGCTTAGTATAAACCAGACAATGTTGCTGAAGCTGGGCTATTGCAACCTAATCCTATTCCTAAATCAGTATTTACTGATATTACCATAGATTTTATGGAAGGATTGCCTAAATTTGGAGGTAAAAATGTGGTAATGGTGGTGGTTAATAGATTGAGCAAGTAAGCTCATTTTCTGGCTCTTTCTTACCCTTATTTAGCTAAGGACGTGACTTAAGTATTCTTAGACTATGTCTTCAAACTGCTCATTTTCTGGCTCTTTCTCACCCTTATTTAGCTAAGGACGTGACTTAAGTATTTTTAGACTATGTCTTCAAACTGCATGGCATGCCAGCAAGTATCACGAGGAACCCTACTTTTCAAAGTAATTTTTAAAAAGAATTGTTTTCCTTACATGAAGTTGAACTATATTTCTCTATTGCCTATCATCCACAATTGGATGGCCAAATCGAAGTAGTTAATCGTTGTTTAGAAATATTTCTTCATTGTACGACGGGGGATGGGTAAAGTGGCTATCACTTGTCCAATAGTGGTACAATACTATCTATCATACTTTAATATAAAACTTGACAGTTTCTATTTTTTTAGTGGTAAGATCTATATTTACTATTTTTGGGACGTTTTGAAGTAATTCTCACTTTGGTATGAAATATTTGATAAATAAAAAAATCTCTCTATTATATAAAAATAAGGTTGTGAATTACCAAACTACAAGTTAGGAGTGCCGAGGATAAATATAAAGTTTGATATAAGGTTAGTATAAAATTTAAAACCTTGATCTAAAATTTGGTTAAATTTGTCACATCATCGGCAAAAAGATTGATTCCTCGGCAAAAAGATTGATTCGTAGGTCCCTACATCTCGTTCCCCAATCCTGAACAGAATACAAACAGATAACCGAGTTAACTGCGACAACGTCTAAACAGTTCATCCATCAATCCATGTGTTACACTTAACACATAAAGGAAGATCAGATTCGGACAAAACAGGGGAATTTGTTAATCATATGCATGAACTTGCCAACTTCCGAGTCAAAGTTGAAAGCTTTTCCCACTAATCATGTAAACAAATATTCGAAACTTTTCAGGCATAAACGCACAGATAGGTTTAGACTTGAGAGACAGAGAAACAAGACAAGACCAATGAGGAGCAGAGTTTTGCCATTGTATCTTTGTATGCTTTTCCCAAGAAAAAGAGCCGAACAGTACAGCACTTTGTAGTTACGTTACGTATCAATTAAATAAACCCATCTTTTTTTTTTCGTTTTTATAACGCTCGCACACTGTAAAGCCGAACTTTTTGACTCGGATTTTCCCAGAAGAGAGGCCGAGGAAGCAAGTTGAGGACAAGCTCAGGTAGAAAGAGAGAGAGAGACACTGTGGTAGAGGCAGCTTTAGGCGCTCTCATTCTCTATTTTCCTTCATTTCAGACATGGCTGCCTCTAGATTCCTCTCTATCTTTTAACCCACTTCTTCATCTTTTTTATAGGTATTGGTCTACCCAGAACAAGTACTGGGGATTTGTTTACATCAGTCTTGACTCCTAAAGACTAGCTTATGGTATATTTTATACCTTAAAGTAGTCTCAATAAAGCAAGCAGGAGGCACGCAATTCATCTTCTTCGACCAAAATCCAGCCGCTGCCTAGGTGACCTTAGATGGGGTGGTTTTGTTTTCCCTTTGCTTTGCTTATTTTTTTTTTTTTTTTCTGTTTCTGGATCTTTGCTTTCTTGCCGAGTTCCTTTGTTCTTGGTAAACTTCTTCTTCTTCTTTTTTTTCGCAGTTTTAACTCTGATTGATAAGGAACTCTTTTTTGCTCATAAATAAGTTATTGTTTCCCTTTCTGGGTTTGATTTTGTTTCACCTTTTTCTTGGTTGTCCCCCATGATCTAAATCGATTAAAATTTTCGTTGATTGAAAAGATCTTAATTTGGGTGTGCTGAAATGAGTCTGATGTAATAAGTTATTTTTTAAGTTGCTGTTCCTTGATGATGATCCTTCCACGCTAAATTTAATTTTGTTCTCTTTTATATGTAATTTGAAAAAACAAATGAGTTAGAACATGGAGTTGAGTTGACCAAAATAATGCCATACAAATGTGATGTTTCCGAAGTTCCTAAGTTGGTTCACGAGATTGGTTTAAGACTGTGTACTTCATTGTCTGTGATTAGCTCTTTATCATATTCATCAGTGCGTATGTTGGTTCATCCATGGTTTTTTGCACGCACATGGGAGTCTGTTTAGTGCTTGAACCCTGTCTCGATGCATAAGAAAAATGTTTACTTTGTAGACCAGTTTTAGCGTTTCAAGTGAAGCTTGAGTTCTCAGTTCTCACCTTCAAGTTACTTCTTGTGGTTGTCTGGCATAACCATTACTTCGATTTATTCCTCTTCTGCTGGCTTGATATGTGACATTCATTTCGGTACTTGATCGTACTACATTGTTTCGTGGGCTATGGTATTAAGCCTGACCTATTCTGCCAGATATATCTGTTATATCTTAGTGTCATCTCCCGTCCGATTGTGGTATTCTGATCTAGTGAAGCTGACCAGTTAGCGGAGATATTTGTGAAAGGCAGTCTAAGAATTGTCTGACGCCTGGCGGTCGTTGATTGTCTCAGTCTATGCTGTCTATTGTAATAGAAAACATGGGTTTACTCTGCAGTAAACATCGGCATTATAATGAAGCAGATAATGGAGAAAATGCCCAGGTGAATTGTCTTATGAGATGCAAGTTTCACTACCTTTGTGTTTATTTGCGTAGAGCCAACTTTAAGAATGCAATTCATAAAGTTGTTACTGGTTATTTTGCCATTGTTTTTCCTAAATTGGGGCTCCGATTATCTGCTTAATTGCACCTACAGGCTGCAGAGATTGAAAGGAGAATTGAACAAGAGACGAAGGCTGAAAAGCACATTCAAAAACTTCTACTGCTTGGTACATGTTCTGTGGTATTTACCTCTTTTAAATTAGATGTATCTACCGAGTTTTACTTAGTAATTGAAATCAGTCAAAGAATGCGGAATTAATTTAATTTATTGAGGTTGATGTGGGCAATGTGAGGTTTCCATGGAGTTGAGCGCTCTTACATAGAAAGAAACAACAATCATGAAGCTATAAGTTCTACATGCCTTTTGTTCTTCATCTGCATTGAAACTAAGAACTTAAGAATGTCATGTTATAGGTTGTGGAAGGGCAATTATTTGTTGTTTGCTTTCCACAACCTTTGTCAACAAATATCCAATCTAAGGTGCCGTTTGGTTCAATTTCTCCGTTTGATGTTGCAGTAGCTTCTTGTTATTTTTCATAGTTGAGGGATAAGTTTCTCCTTCCTTATTTAGTAAGCTTCTTAAGTTTAAAAGGCGTACCCAGTAAGATATATGGTTGAGCATTTGTTTCTTATGCTGAGTTTTGAAGTTCAGTTTTAGATTGCATGCTTCATGATTATTTCCTGCTTTTCTTTTTTGGATTGATCAAAAGCCTCAATCTCATTTTCCTTTTTTCTGATGTCATGGCCTACCTTTATTGCTGAAGGGGCTGGGGACTCCGGGAAATCAACCATTTTTAAACAGGTTAGAGGATAGAGTTCCTTTGTCTAAAATGTGCTTGTTTTGCATGTAGTTGCTATGCATATGCAACTATGATGAATGGTTAATTTGCAGATTAAACTTTTATTTCAAAGTGGGTTCGATGAAGGAGAGCTAAAGAGTTATATCCCCGTCATCCATGCCAATGTCTATCAGACTATAAAAGTACGCTTTATTTGAAAGGGTGTGTTTGTTATTTCCCTTTATGGCCAACATAAAAAATTAGAGGGAATCACATTGGTATAACTTTGTTAGTGGATCTTTGAAAATATTCTAAAGAATACACTCAATGTCCTTCTACAGGTATTATATGATGGATGTGAAGAACTGGCTCAGAATGAACCAAATTCCTCGAAGTATGTAATATCCAGTGAGAATAAGGTTTGAATTCAATTGTTATCCATGGCATTGTTCTTAAGTGTAGTGTGCTTAGTTTCGACCCCACCCCCTATTCAACTCCCAAACGCATTCAGATACAAATGGAAAGAAAAGTGAAGACACATGCATAATAAAAATGTGGGAGTGAGTCTGTATCTATTCTTTGATGTGCATGCTAATTATTTGTTGAACTTAGCAGAATTTGGAGCTGACAACGCTTTAATCTTTGTTACTTGTGTAGATTATCATGTATAGTTGAGTGATTTTGTTAGCTCCATTTTAACATTTTGTCTAGTGTTGGGAATGAAGAGGCTCTCTTTGGTATCAGGAAATAGGAGAGAAATTTTCAGAGATTGGAGGCAGGTTTGATTACCCAAGTCTCACCAAAGAACTTGCGCAGGAAATTGATACTCTGTGGAAAGATGCTGCAATTCAGGTGGTTACTGTATTATGTAATGACTCATACCAGTTACCTTCTACTTCTTTTCTTGACTTAGTCTCGTTTTGATGTTTGTCCGTGCTTGTAGGAAACATATGCCCAGGGAAAAGGACTGCAAGTTCCAGATTGTGCCCTCTATTTCATGGAAAATTTGGAGAGATTATCTGCTGCAAATTATGTTCCAACTAAGGTATCAAAGGTTGACTTAACATACTCTCGTTCTTTCATGTCATAAAACAATATCCTCGTTTTGGCTGATTTTGGATCTGAAATCTGCCAAAGTGTGCATATGTCCAAAAAGAATTTCTTAAGATACCATCTGATGAATGTTCCCTGATGTCATTACGTCAGTTGCTACCCAACTTAGTTGTTGTAGACTCTTCAGAAGAGGTTATTACCCTCACCAAACTGCAGATAGCAAAGCCACTACATCTTAGAAAACCTTTGGAGGGTCCATTCTGCTACCTCCATCAGCTGGCCTTAATATTCTTTATGTTTCTTTGGTGACGGGTGATTTAAGAGTATTTTAGGTGTTAGTGCTGACACTTCTCTTTGCAGCTAAGCTTGTTTCCTTACCTTTATGTTAATTGTTCTTTGATTATTTTAATTGAAAATTGCCCTGTAATTTAAATGTTTTCATGGCAGACTTTTCTTGTAGAACCTTTAGATCTTGTAACACTGCTTTGCATATCTGGTTTTGTAGGATGATGTTTTATATGCAAGAGTTCGAACAACTGGTGTTGTAGAGATTCAGTTCAGGTGAACTTACTACGTCAGTGTTGATTGACATTTCATAATTTGTTTTTCTTGTCTTGTGTTGCTTTATGCCTGTGTCTTTTTATCCAACTAGCTAATAGTTCAACCAAGAGTTTTAGCAATGTGATGCTACTCCTATAAGTTCACTTGATAGTGACAAACTGGTAATTGTATTTGCTTTCATCTTACTCGTAATGATGCTGCAGCTTGCATCCAACTATCATTATGTCTAACATGATTCCACAGTTTTATGTGAACTGTAACCTGTTCAATTTATATCTATATGTCCAGACTTTTGATATGTGCATAGTAAATGTTAAGTTTTGAACTTTAAAACTCACAAGAGTATAATTTGACAGCCCTGTTGGGAAGAACAAGAGAAGTGGTGAGGTGTATAGACTTTTTGATGTTGGCGGCCAAAGAAATGAGAGACGCAAATGGATCCATCTATTTGAAGGTGTTACGGCGGTAATATTTTGTGCCGCAATTAGCGAGTAAGATGATCTAGTTTCCAAATCATGTGGTTGTTATGTTTTGGGAATTGGAAATTTCTATTTTGCTTTGAGTCTCAAAAGTTTTTCTTTTTGTTTATTGATGCTTGAGTACCTATTGTATTACTCGTCAGACATTATCATTTTTACCCCTTGAAAGATCTGCTGTTGGTAATCTTTTGCATGTCAAGTTTCTGAGAGCTTTGAAAGGGGTTGGCTCACCGGTGTCAACATCGGACTGGTCAAAATAGTGTTAAAAATACTATTATGTGTATATTATCAACTAATACAGACACTACTATGGATCTGTTAATATTAGAATTAGAACTGATATTAGTCTGAAATGAATTAATTTGACGACTGATGCTTCAGTTATGATCAAGCACTCTTTGAGGATGAAAGTAAGAATCGTATGACAGAGACAAAGGAACTTTTCGAGTGGATCCTGAAGCAACCATGTTTTGAGGTTTCTTCAAGACTTGCACTTGCTATTTGTTCACATAATTTGTGAGATGAGCTTCCAATTCAGATTGGTTGTGACTATTGTTGTTCTTGGTGTATTCCTATATGCAGAAAACTTCCTTCATGCTATTTCTAAACAAGTTTGACATATTTGAAAAGAAGGTTCTAAAGGTACGTGTTGATGTTGCAGCATTATATTTAGTAGTGAAATTTGGCAATAGTTTCGGTCTTTGATTTTTCTACATTGTATAGGTGCCGCTGAACGTCTGCAATTGGTTCAAGGATTATCAGCCAGTTTCAACAGGAAATCAAGAAATTGAGCATGCTTACGAGTAAGATTGTAACTTGCTGGTTTATCTTCTTTACACAGATGATTACTTTTACCATTTAAATCTGTCCAATTGAATTGTTATTTTGGCCTAAGGCCCATAATTTCTGCAATATGTTGTCTCCTCCATCTATATAACGTCCAATGTCCCCCTTCCTGGTAATCTTGCAAAGGGGCAATTGCTTAAGCTGATACTTTTACGGCAGAATGCTTGAATAGAAGACTGTTGAATAATACTAATAGGATGCTTGTTTTACAAAAGAGTTGGTTCTATATCCAGTGACAGACATGACCATTTCATTTTTTTAACTTGGGGGTCATATTCAACCTTCTATGAGTGCTTTTCTTGGTTCCATAGAATATACTTAATGACCATTGTCCATGCTCTTGTTCTTCAGGTTTGTGAAGAAAAAGTTTGAGGAACTGTATTTCCAAAGCACAGCACCTGATCGTGTCGATAGGGTGTTTAAAATTTACAGTACAACTGCCCTTGATCAGAAGCTTGTAAAGAAAACTTTCAAGTTAGTCGACGAAACCTTGCTACGTAGAAATCTGTCCGAAGCTGGTTTATTGTGATCAAGAAGCATTCAGACATAACTGAAAGAACTTTTATCAGATTTTGAGCATTAGATACCCTTGGCTGCAGTATCCTATTATCTATATATATATATAGGATACTGCAGACAACGGTATCTAATGCTCAAATATATATATATATATATATTCACACGTTGAAAAGTTTTGCAATTTCATTCACTTCCACATGAGGTTGAAAGGGGATGGTCTGTTTTCTTCCTTTATTATCTTCTTGAGTGAGCATTGTATTGAACCTTTGTGTTCTTTCTCTTCTGAATACAGATTACTGTCATATTTCTAAAGAGATATATTACAAATTGTCTTTACCATCGTCACTGCTTAGCTTATCAAAGGAGGCAAACGAGTGATCCAAATTAACTAATGTAATGTGGAGTCCCTATCCAAGTAGTTATATCATCAACTTTTATGTGTTGCGCCGGTACGTCTTACGTAGGAATGTGTAATGTCAAATTGGTTAAGTGCTGGTGGTTTAGTCTTGTCCTGACCAATAAACACCTTTAAAGCTTGGTTTTTTGGAGTCGCGACATTAATGGATGCCATTGTCTTTGAAGAAAGTGACCCCTACCGAAACTAAGAAACATTAAAAGGAAAAGGAAAGGCATGCGACAGAGCACATTTAGTGTCGGTTGCATTTCAATGGACGGTGGTGATGGCGGCCAAGAGACCCCAGTCGGCGAGTACTTCCAAATACTACCAGCAAATGGCCAATCATAGTTGTTCACACTCAATGAGACTATGAGAGGTGCCTTCAGATCTGGTAAATTAGAACCACCGAGTGGCACCTCACCTCTTCTTCTTCCAATTTCCTTAAATTTGAGTCTTCATGTTGATTTATATTTTTGAAAAGAAAACTTCTTTAGAACTTCAAAAGAAATGGGTTACGAAGATGATGCAAATTGTGATGCGAAGGTGGCTCAGAAGGGTATTTGGAAGCACTTCTTGCCGTGCAAAGTGTCCCATTTGCTTCTTCTCCTCTTGCATTGTACAAAGACAAAAGGAGTCGACAGAGAAACATGTTCGTCTAGGTTCACTGTATCTGATGTTTCAAACCATTTTTATCCTGGTCTTTTCGGAGAGGGTTCGAGTCTAGAGTTTGAACTGTTGAAATCGCGACAATTCAAGTCAAAGTTGATGAACTCCAACTTTCTTGGAAGTAGATGGAGAAAGATAACATTCTAAACTTATTTAACATTCATCAAAATTGAGAGAGTTATTCTTTTGTGATGCTAAATTCATACGTTTAAATTGCAAAAATATATTATTTGTAAAAAAAGGTCCAAGTGTTAACAAATTGAAATTAATAATTTACACAAAGATTTATAAATTTAAAGGTATCCCATCAACACTAACAAATGGTATGGTTTATACTTTATACCAAGAGAATCTGATACGGATGCCACGCCACAGTTGCAAGGATAAGAACGTCAGATGCTTAAAATTCTGTGTCTCTTCTCAGGTTGATGGCTATTAGGAAAATCCCAAAAACCGCAGCGTCAACATCAACAAGACCTTTCCTTTTTCACATTTACGATTCTTCTCCGTCGCTTGTTCTTTATTCAAAACTCAAAAAAGTAAAAATCAGCGTAGAATACGTGACCAAACATTACACAATCTCACGTTCTGTCCCAAAAGCCCATTTTAGTCTTTCTACTATTTTCTCTCAGCTGTATATTTTGTGGAATGCCAAAAGCTTCCTTTTTTTTGACCAAAGCAGGAAGCTTTCTGGTTATGAATCCAGGCTGACTTGGTTCTCATTTCATAAACTAAGAATATTCTCTCTTGCCCTTCATATTTAGCTGAGACCCTGATTCAAAGCTGCTTCCTTTATGCCTTAAACCTGTGTTCATTCGATCTGATCATTGAGTTCCTCTTGTTCTAGTATCAGGTACTTCGTCTCTTTTTTAATAATTGTCTTCACTTTCTCTGTCTGGGGTTTTGAGGGCTTCATTGTAGAAAATGTAGAAATGGAGGAAATGAAAGCTTTGCTTTAATGGTGCTTTACGAAAGAAAAGAACCTTCCTTCGCGTTTTTATGGATTGTTTTTTTCATAACTTTTTTGCATTTGCTTTTCCTGTCAATCAATCAATGCCTCTATTTGAAATATCTCCTTAGCTTTCCTTTTGGTTATTCCTTTCTTATTTTATTTTGCTGTTTTTGTTATAATTCTTATGTTAGTTGAAATGCAATCATGCCGTTGGTTGATTGTCCTTTCTGAACAAGGTGAAAGCTGAAAAAAAGTGATAGCTTTCCTTCGACCATTGTAAAGCTATGAGTTATTCTTCTTCTTGGTTGCAAGAAATGGAATATCTTTTCTGTTTCCTGATCGTTCTAGGTTCCGTTTTCTGTTCTGTGCGTCGTGTATTGCAGCTGAACTATATGCAATTTCCAACATTAGAAGATACTGGTTGATTCCACGTAAGTTTGCCTGGGCTTATTGATTGATATCAAAGACTGCAATATCCTGCCTATGATCTCGAAAAAGGTAATCTTGAATTGAATCGGCTGTTCTATGTTGGACGAGTCCTAAATTTTCGATCTTTATGGGAAAATGGAGACTGGCTTTAGAAGATTAGTGTCTCATTTTCATGTCTATAATTTGCTTGCAACGTAAACTAATTCCTGGATTTTGATTTAATGACATCTATAAAGAAAACAACCTTGATTTTCGTAATCAAATGACCTAACTAATCTCAGCATTTACTAGTGGAACAATGTTAGTCTAAATATTTTTTGCTGTCCTCTAATAAGCTTCTTGTTCTGCTTATTTGCCAGGTTTGCAGAATCTGCTAGAGATAGGTTGCTACATTGCTTGCACAATAATTTGAGGCCCACAATTGTCATTTGGTTTTCTGGAGATCGTAATGTGGAATAAGTTGTTTTTAACTGATCTAGATAGAGAATCTCCTCGCATATTGCCTATTGAGCCCCTTCTGTTACATCGCTTTGGGGGTTATTTATTTTCTCAGTTCAGTTCGTTCATGGACAATTCGCTGCAACAGTCTAGATTGGCATATGTCCCAGGAAGCATTGTGTTTCAGGAAACTTTAAACCGGATGTCAAAGCTTGGAGGTGCATTTCTTTTGTGGTTCACTAGTGCATCCAGTTCAAATTTGAGTAGACAAATACCAGGAAACCAAGGCACTCCAAAACCTGGAAGCTTTAAGTCTTCCTCACAAGTTAAACAACTTCCTTTTAATGGAACTGATCTTTCTGGGGTTTGCTTAGGCTCTAGATCAAAGAGAGAAGTGGTTTTAGGTGAAATTTCAGGTTTCTTGATGAAGCTCCTAAGCAGAGAATCTGAAATCCTTCAATCACTTCCAACGATTTCATTAGCTGCTTCTGTTGTCCCATCATTTGACAATTTGTAAGTCATTTATCATCGAATGGTAATAGTAACTGCATGTTTATGTTCTCTGGGATCCACATTTTTAAGTTTATAGTTTATGCAGTCATTTCACAATCTATATACTTTTTTTCCTTGTTTACACCTTTCAGATCAAAGATACTAGCTATTCCATTGGCAAATAGTGATGTACAAATTCATGGTTCCATGGATCAAAGGCCTTGTGAAGTTGAGCGTCGTGGATGTTCGGACCTTTCTTTTCATGATTTAAACTGGACAAGATATGCAGTTGAGCCCAGAACTGGCATTGAGTTCCCAACAGTTCTGAACAACACTTTTCTGGGAGAGAATAAACGCAGTTTAGCTTCAGAGGTAGGCATGACACATATTCATCTTGTTGCAATAGATACTTGTTGTTCGGAACTTAAATAAACTTTACTATCTGGTAGCCTGATCTGCAAAAAAATACTGAAGATAATGAACCACAAATCTGAAAATCCTAACTTGTGTTGAAAATGTATAATTTGAAGAATTGCAGAATACTGCCCACCTTATATCATTTTGGTTACCCGTAAATGCATTGCAGGTCCTTGTTGGAACTGGATCTAGAACCATGACAATAATAAGAGTAAAGTCTCTGAAAGTTTATGCATTTGGTTTCTGTGAGTACTTCTACTAAGTGGGTGTTATTATACCATTTTATTCTCTAATTTTCCCCTTCTTAACTTGAACTTAGCAATGACAAGTATTTTTTCTAATAACTATTTTGAGCAGATGTTCATCCAAACTCTATATGCAAGAAATTGGGCCCAAAATATGCTGGCATTCCCATGGCTGAGTTAAATAAACGCCAGGAGTTCTATCAAGATCTTCTCAGGTGTGTGAGCAAGAGTTTGGTTATAGACACTATTAAAATTTCCCCAAACTTTTCTTGTTCTCTTTTCCTTTCACTTGCTGGATGTGATTCAAGAGTACAAATTAAGCACGATAAGCTTTAATTACTCCTTTTCTACCTGTCTTCACTATGCCGCTTTTAGAGTTTCATTGAGAAGATTTATTTTAATGCTATATAGAATGTCTATTGTGTAAAGCTAATGTAAGCAACTGTTTTAGCAATCACATTCTCGTACATAAGTCTCCATTCCCTGATCTGTATGTTTGTTAAATTTATGGTTTTCTTATTAAAACTGTTATGGTCGTTACAGAGAAGATATTGACATGATTGTTCGACTTGTGATCAACTGCAATGGGATGAAAATCAGTACTGTGAAAAAGTAAGTCAAAGACTTGATTCCAAATTTTATTTGGACTATTTCGTGAATTGAATATCTGATTTCAGTAATACCTTGGAATCACATGAGAAGTTAATATAATGTCTGTAAAAACTATGGTTTCCTATACTATGTTTGAGCTTAAAATCTTTTATCGTTCGTTTATCATGTGCTTACAGTACTTAAGGATTTGTTTAACCAGTTCCAAAGTAGTTGCATGTTTCTGTTGATAGGCCTTCTTTCTGTTAAACTAACCAGCTGCTCGATTCAAAGTGTGCCTTCAACCAATTCTTAGCTTGTTTCTCTGTTTCACCACCTAATCAGGCTTCTAGACTTCGGCTATTTTGTCTATTCTTGATTTCTCCTTTCGTTAGTGAAGCTCCATTTTACTATTGGATATAAACATCTGCAACAAAGAAGCACCAAACTAGTTGTGCTTGGCCCTGCTTGGTAGAGTTTGTTAACAGTGCCGATTGCAACAGAACAGATGCTTGAATTGTGACAATTGACCTTTTTAGAGTATCAACGCTCGTTGAGCTTCATGACTTGCTTTTATGTTTGCAGTGCTTTTGAGAAGTCGCTTCGAGCCAGACTGCTGAAGGTAAATTATTTCAACCAGAATGGGATCATTTTTATGAGGGATCATTATCATCCATACTCAGAAGCATGGAAAAACTAAGTTCTGCTGTTGACTTTGTTTTTTCTTGATTTTCCTCAGACAAATCCTAATACTGATTACAGCTGCCTGAGCACTTTTGGTTCGTTCTTCACAAAAGACATCCCTTTACCTGTGGTAAGCTTCTTTTCACTACATTCAAAGCTTTCTCTTGATCTTCCAGTATGAGAAGAGTGTCATTAACCATGGTGGATTTGTTTAGGGAACGACGGTTGATTTTCGACGCACAGCTGATGGACAACTAATAACCGAAAGTGAGTTGTAGCTATTTCTAGTTGTACAGTTGTTTGATATGTAGACATACATGCCTCAAGATCTTTGAATCTTCACTGTAAAGCTGACTAGTTTTGTTGAATTCTGCAGTTGAAGGCCGTCAAATTGGAGCAGTCCGAAGCAAGGACTTATGCAGTAAGATCGTTTTCCTGTTTCAAGACCTGTATTCTAGTGTGTCCATATAATCAACGTTCTCAAAGGACAAGGTTTTAAAGATAAATAGGAGTTTATGAAGTAGTTTCTGTTTATGCAATCTTCCATTTCTTTGGCAGGGGCTTTCTTTGACATGTACATTGGAGATATTCCTGTCTCAGAGCAGACAAAGGAAGAGATTGGCAAAAACGTTGCAAGTATTATCAAAAAATGCTAGGCTGATTCTTTTTAACAGTTCAATCCCCACAGTTTTTCAAGAGGGCAGATTGGAAGCTGATATAAAACGGCAACCAGTTTTTGAAGAACATTCATCCATCTCCAGTCACATGCTAGGACGATTAAATCCAAGACCTACAAACTTATTTGTTGTAGCATCCAAGGGGATGCACAAACTATGAATTGCTTCCCCTATATAGATCAGTACGATAATTAGCAAATGCATAACATTTATTTTTCATCTATGAAATGTCTCTCTTCTTGGCATATCAAAAGCAATGATTCTGACTATGAAGTTAAGCCAGAAACTCCTAAACCTCCCATTCGCAAAACAAGTGACACATTTGGAACGTAAACCAAGTTTGGATTCAAGAACTTGCGTTTCAAAAATTTTCAAGTAATCTTCTCCAAGAATATATTAGAAGCCAATGTTCTCTCATGGAATGAACTTGGCATTCTTGGCATGTACATAATTTATCAACAAGAAGAGATATTTAAGGTTCTAAAACTGTCCTCTGCATAAAGCTCCGATTTTTAAGTTAGTGTGCAACGTATCGGACGCTTAATTACATCACATCTCGGACTGCTAGATGAATGTCCATGGAACTCTTCGCATTGAATGTGAAAATAGGCATCAAGGAACGACTACTCATGTTCGATAAAAGGGTAATCCCAGAACCCTCAAATGTTTGGTTTCACATATAGCCATCTCTCCTATCTTGTTCCTCAGCTTCCTTGTTAGCCACTTGAACAGATTTAAACCACAAGAATGCCTGCAAAAAGGGTCAGTTGGGGTTGGGACAATTTGAGATAAAGTTATCATCTTTGTTCAAAGATATATTCTGCATAATCAAAACCAGCCATGAACTTTTTGTAGCTAGAAACACCCTCTTTTTAGTTGAAGAATTTGACAAGTATAAAGCAAAGGAAAGTGATACTTACAGAGGTAGGAATTCCAGTGAAAGCGAAGAATCCAAGCAAGGGAGCATAGAAAACGCTGTCCGAGTTCAAAACTCCAAAAACAGGCCTCTGATTCAGGTACTCAAACACAGACCCTATCTGCATATACACAATTCTAACCACATCATGCCATTTTCACCTTCCTGCTAAACAGCAGTTAACAAAACACAAAAGTCGGAAGTTTACTGCAGCGATGGCTGTGACCGCCGATGAAAGCAAATACACAAAGAACGGAACTTCGAAGTTCTGCTTTGACGACACCTCCTTGCCCTCTTCCCGAGCCCATGGCGGTGGTTCTTCGGAATCCAGCCTAGCCCACGATGGAACTGTTCCATCGGATTCGCTGGACTTGGCAGAACCTTCTGTTGCAGCTACCACGAAGAACCTCTGACCTGGCTTTTGTTTGGGACAAAGTTGAAGACTTGTACGAGGTTTTAAGGTGGTTGTGTTCTGTTCCAGTGTTCTTCGAGGAAAACCCAGAAACAATGTGAAATGGGAAGCTCCGATTGTACATGAATGGCATGACGAGAGTAAGTTGGCTTCCATGGTTTGCTGCTCTGCCTCTGATAGTTCAATCCTCCCTCGTCCACATATAAGTCTCGATTAACAGAAACTGAAAATGTAGTCAAAATAATGATGGGATGGGAGGCTTGGAAATTAACTCTGGATCTGGCCCGGTCCGGTTTGAAATTCAGAAATTTAAGGAAAAACATTATTACATTTTGGTGTTTTTAATAAAACAATTTATGGGTCAAATTACGTTTAAACTGTTCTTAAACTTAATTTTGTTAAGAATTAGGTTTAAGGTAAGCTTAAGTTTGGATAATTTAGACCTAAACTTAATTAAAAAATAATATTTTATACTTTTTATTTTAAGCAAATTATTTTAAACGAATTAACAAGACTGACCTATGGGTCAACCCACTGTCATTCTTAATTAAACTCCAACTAAAAAATAAAATCTAAAAAAGTTACAATGATAAGCACATTTTCACTTACTAATAAAGAAGTTATTTTTAATAATTTTTTTTAAATAATATAATATTTAAAAGTTAAAATTAAATGAAAAAAAGGACCGTCTAAGTTGGATCGGGTTGGGATTGGGAGTAGGGCACAAGTTGTCCCAAACTCCAACTTTTAGAATAACAGGCAAACTCAATTTGACTGGACGTATAATCGTCACAAAAAAGTCAAAATCATTTTAAGTTTGACTATGAATAAAATGGTATATTACTCACTTTAATTTTAAAAAATAATTAAAGTAGACATTAATTTTATAAATTTAATTTAATTTAAATTCTGCACCTAAGTTTAATTATTAATTTGTTAATAAAATTATTCACATCATAATAATTAATAAATTATTCCATTCAAAAGAGATATTAATTAAATTAAATTGTTACATAAAAATATATAATTTGCCTCAAATTTTAGAGATTATTTCATAATTAAAATAAGTTAGAATCTATAATTAAATTTATAGTTTAAATTTAAATAATTAACTCTAAAACATCAATAATTAATTTCATTCTTGTTGAAAGGATAACATAGACGAGTTAGTTGAAACAAAAAGAGGCTTTGCTTCCTCGGCTTCAGACATCTAGAAGTGGCCAAGTGGGCCACGGTTAGATAAGAAGGATAAGGATTCCAACGCCCTACCGGGTCCTAAAATCTTCACTATTTTCTTTAAACCTTTTTTTTTTGTTTTCTAATTCAGTTCATTACATCATTTTATACTTATTTTGGTCATGAAATTTTTCCTGACTAATTGGAAAATAGTAATTATTAGGTTAAGAAGATCTTCAATTTTATTTTTAAATTTATTCCCAACAAAATGAATACTCTTATGATTTAATTTTTAAATTTAAAATTACTATTATTATTATTATTTTAAAATAATAATAATAATATTTAGTATGACTTTTCTTCTCGTAAAAGTTATAGATGAATATTAAAAAAACAAATATGTTAAAAACAACGTATGAATTAATGTGATCCACAATAAACAAAAACATGGATCTGGTCGATACTTATCCTACCAGGTCATCACGAACCAATACAATCTTCCGACCAACAAAAAGACTCTTACAGTCCAACACGTGTCAACTTTGTAAACGGTCGGCAAATGCTTGACCTCTTCTCCTCAGTAATAAATTAATAATTATAATTATAATACACAAAAATATTAATTTAGAAAATATTGGAACGATCTTCAACTACAATTGTCCAAGATCCATTTCTTTGATTATAATTTTTCTGAATTTTATTAATGAAAATATTAAAAGAATCAATATTAAAATTAATAAATTAATAAAAAATCAGAAATAGCCGCACCACACACACTTTTTAAATTGGGCGTTACAGCTCAGACTTTATCTTTATCCACTTTATGCAATTAAATTTAATTAATTAATTATATCCTGCGGATGAGGATAAGATCGTTCACTGTCTCCCTATCAGTTCATTAACTTTTTTTAATTAATTACTTAATAATTTCTCTCTGTCTACTTGTATTTAATCTCCGAATTATCAGACCTAATGTTTCTTTTCTGCCATTTCTCTGTTTCCATTTTACTCTCTGAGGAGAGAAGATAATCCATCGTCTTCGTGTTCTCTTTTGCTGTTTGTTTCTGTTGTTGTTGAGCTTCGAGATGTCTACAGCACTGGATAGTGACGGAGGGCCTATGGTCCCGCGCGGAGGAGCAGCCTGCGTGGCGATGTTCCAGGATGAGGGGGTAGGACTAGGTGAGGGTGAATGTAGCACGTCTTCTTCAGCGACTTCTTCGATCGGGAAGAACAGCGATCTCTCCGGCGGACGCTTGTCTGACGGAGAGGAGAATGAGGTTCAGAGCGCGTTCACGGGTACGCTTGATTCCATGGATAGTCTAGAAGAGGCTTTACCGATCAGGTACATATATGTTTCAAAATTTATTAGAAATTCCTTAATTTTGAGTTACGGAGTTTGAAGATCGATCCGAGCATGAAGGTGATTTCTTTAGGTTTTGATTTAGGAAGTAATTTGTCTTGTACAGATTTTGCCCTAAAACATATTCTTGTTGACGTTTTGGACCTAAGGAATTGGATCTGTTGCAGGAGAGGCATATCTAAATTTTACAACGGCAAGTCAAGGTCCTTCACGTGTCTAAGTGAAACTACCACGTATTCCTCCGTTAAGGATATTGCAAAACCAGAGAATGTATACGCAAAGAGACGAAGGAATCTACTTGCTTACAATAATCATTTATGGGAAAAGGAGAAGAACAGGAGCTTCCCATATCGAATCAATCCTGGTGGAATATCGAAGAGATCAATCGTCTTAAGTCGAAGCACATTGGCTTTAGCAGTTGCCATGAGCAGCTCCGAGAGCATCAGCAGTACGAGTGAGGATTCAAATTCTAGCTCAAACTCAAGGTCTCCCCCTCGTCTTCCACCAGTGCACCCAAGAACTAAGGTATCTTCCAGTAATCTGGCATCATCACCATCCCCACGACACAAGTTGTCCCCATGGCGGTCCTTATCGTTGGCTGACTTTGCTGCAGTTTAAGTTGCCTGTAAACCGAGAAAATTGAATTTCCCTATCCTACTTTATGCATGTAATAAGTTTCTTGTTCACTAATTATGCTATTGAACATAGAAAGAGAAGGATGCTCATGTATTAGCCACGACCGACATTGATTGGTGAGGGCTAAAAGACCTGAGTTTTTAAAAGCATTAATGATTATACACAGACCTTGTTTTCCAAACACACAGAACTAATGATATAAAGAAAACAAGTCTCGTGAGACTAATCAATTCACTAAATCGTTGCTCAACCTACAAGCGATTCAAATGGGGAACACGAGCACACAAATTTTACTGTTTTCTATGGGTGATTCTATATCTTCAAATTTCTTGGAGGCCAGGCTAAAAGATTTTTCTGTTGGGTTCAGTGTCTACTGAACAATGGTCATTATGACTTGATTGGTAGCTGACTTGATACCCACCTCGACTCCTTTGTATTTAGAACATTTGCTTCTGATGCTGGAAAACAAACTGAGGACAGGGGTCACTTCTTCAAACACTCCGGAGTATTAATATTTGAAGGATCTATTCCAGGGATTATTGCCAAGTCTATAATATTTGAAGGATCTATTCCAGGGATTATTGCCAAGTCTATCTTCACATGAGGGTGGAATGCTGGATCAACTAATGATGATTGTGGATCATATGCACGCATATAATGATTCTTCCCAATGTTAGCATAAGTAAGCCTGGATCATATAGCCACATATAATGATTATTTTAAGTCAGCCTTGAAGCTGAAATGACTTTTAAATTTAATATTGGTAACGCTGCTTTCACCACGATTCTATTCACGCCATTACAGCCTAACATTGTCAATTCCTAACAATATCGATTGAGCTATTATGTTCAACAGCAGCAGTTGTAAATTTGGTGCGATTTGATTAATGCCATCAAAATGCACCATGACGAGATTGTTTTCCTTTCAGTCTAATCCACTACAGAAGATTGCAGCTACCCTATCCATAAAAACACATCCTCAAACTGGACAACGGAAACGACTGACAAAATGGACTTCGCAAAAGCCCTGAAGGCTTCAGCTAACTATAACAAATCCAACCACCTAAGGTCAGAAATTTCCTTCACAAGCTGACATTGAGCAAATTAATTGTATCCTTTTCATCATTGAAGCAACTTGCCTCGTTTGACACGGTCTGAGTGCCATCCTTATCATCCCAATACATTAGATGCACCAGATCAAGAACATGACTTCTTAATTGTATACTTTCTAAAAACAATAGCTTTGAACATTCTGATGTATTTCTAAACATTTCTCTTCAATTTCGTTCAACTTAGCAATGCCATCATCACTATCCTTTTGAGCTTTAATGAGCTCAAGGCTCAAGCTCCAGGGTCGAGTTCTTCTTTTCTGAAGTATCTAACGATTCTGCACACAAACGAGAACAATAAAAATTAACCAGTGATATGGAAAGTAAAGGCTGCTTGACTTGACATATTAAAGCTCAAGCTCCAGGGTCGAGTTCTTCTCTTCTGAAGTATCTAACGATTCTGTACACAAACAAGAACAATAAACATTAACCAGTGATATGGAAAGTAAAGGCTACTTGACTTGACATATTAAAGCTCAAGTTCCAGGGTCGAGTTCTTCTGAAGTATCTAACGATTCTGTTCACAAACAAGAACGATAAACATTAACCAGTGAAATGGAAAGTAAAGGCCAGTTGACTTGACATAAGCATGCTATTAACCATACCACACCATACCATGCAATTTTAGAAAAGAGAGCTTTCTGAAAAAAATGGAATGTATTTATAGTGAAGTTGTTTGATGATAACTGAAATCTAAAATAAAATGGTATTCAAGTTCTTGAGCAAAGAAATACCAAATTCTTACAAATTGAGGTTTCAATACATCATTATCCTCCGATCAAAAAGTGCTGAAAAGGGTCCATGGACACAGCAAATACAGAAACTCAGTCTTTACAATCTATAAAAACGTTTTACCTCTAAAAAGGCATTTGCTTTTCTCAATTTAGACATCACATTAATTTCTCTCTCTAAGCCATAATTTCCTTTGCTAATAGATCTAACTGATTTGTTAAAACTGCATTCTTGTTGCATTCATTAATTGTAGCAAACTTAGTTTCATCTAGCTCAAGGATCATGGACTCCAATCATTTTTGAAGCTGCGCTTATCGTTGGGCATCTGCAAATCAGAAGAGCTTAACAATCACTACAAGATTTGAATAGCTCAGGTAATAATACACAAACAACAACATGCAATGCATTCAATCTTTTCTCTAGATGCAACTGTAGTATGACATCTTCAATCTGCTTAAGTTTATTCTTAGCTAAACCCAACGCACCTACCTCATTAGCCTCCAGTAATAATTAAATGAATGTTAAAATTTGACACTTCAGCAGGCAAAAACAGCATCAACACGATGAGTTCATTCAATAATCCAACTGCAAACTGCAATCAAATCATTGCAAAGCAGACAGCAAAGTGACATAATCAATAAGCATACAGCTAGGTGAGAATCTTTTGTGGGAAAGATGTTGACTGGTGCATTTTGAGAAGCTGATTAAACAAAAAGCTACTGCGAGTGGTTGGAGAAATCCATGGTTTAATGTTATTCATGGCAGAGGGCACACCAATTCATTTCTGGGGAAGAATCATTTGGGGGCGATTTAATTGTCAAAAGAATAATAATGTAGGTTAAAAGAGTAAATAAGTAAAAATGACATGTAAAATATTTAAATAAATAAAATTACAATGAATACATAAAGATAATAATAATAATAAAAAATGGTAATAATAGTACTAATAATAATAATAATAATAATAGGAGGATAATGATAATAAGAATAATTATTAAAACAATAATATCAACCGAAAGATGAGAGTAAGAGCGCTAATAAAGAAAAAGAACAACACAGGTAAACTTACTTGTTGTCCTCGATAAGAAATACAATCGTACTAAGCTACTGTATAAAACTGAACTTAAAACACTTATTATTTACACACTAAAACGACAACATTTCATAAGTAAACAACAGACACTAACTATTAACATCCCCCCCTCAAGTTGGAGGTTGGTGAACATCAACCAAACCCAACTTGGACAAAAAAGAAGTAAAAAGAGGAGCAGCCAAGGCCTTTGTAAATAAATCAACCAACTGATGTTGAGATGAAACATGTGCAGGAGCAATAAAACCCAACTTGAATTGATCACGAACCACATGACAATCAATATCAAGATGCTTAGTACGTTCATGAAACACCGGATTGGCAGTAATATGAAGTGCAGCCTGATTATCACACCACAAAGGAATCGGACAGGAAAAGGAAATCTGTAAATCTTTCAACAAATAGGAAATCCACAACAATTCACAAACAGTTGAAGCCATACTCCGATACTCAGCTTCAGCCGAAGATCTAGAAACCGTAGCCTGTTTCTTAGTCTTCCAAGAAACCAAAGCATTGCCCAAAAAAACACAAAACCCTGAAACAGAACGACGAGTATCCATACATGACCCCCAATCAGCATCAGAATAAGCAACAAGAAAACAGGGAGAAGAAGCAATAGGCAAAGATGAGTCAGAACAGGCAGGAAAAAATAAACCCTTAGAAGGACAACCCTTTAAGTATCTCAACAGATGCATGGCAGCATCCCAATGAGCCTGAGAGGGAGCAGTCACAAACTGACTCAATTGCTGCACCGCAAAAGTAATATCAGGCCGGGTAAAGCCCAAATACAACAACCGACCAACCAATCTACTAGACGCCTACATCCTCCAAGAGTGAACCGAATCACCGAGAACTTCAAGCCCTTAGCAATGGGGTAACCACAGGTTTAGCACCAGTTAAACCCGCATCAGATAACAAATCAAGCACATACTTGCGTTGATTAACATATAAACCACTAGAAGACCTAGCAATCTCCAAGCCCAAAAAATACTTGGCCGGACCAAGATCCTTAACAGAAAAAGCAGAAGCTAAAAACTGTTTAACATCAGCCAAAATATCCACAGAAGGCCCAGTCAACAATATATCATCCACATAGATAAGCAAAGCCACAAACTGATTACCAGATGACTTAATAAACAAACAGTGATCATGCGGAGATTGAATAAAACCATATGAAAGCAAATGCTTAGTGAATTCACAATTCCATTGACGGGAGGCTTGCTTTAAACCATATAAAGAACGATTGAGCTTGCAAACCTGATTAGAACCAGCAGCAGTATACCCATCTAGAGGAAGCATATAAACTTCCTCATCAATATGTCCATGCAAAAAAGCATTATTAACATCTAATTGATGTATAGGCCAGGAAAATTGAGCAGCTACAGCCAACAATATACGGACAGTGACAGTTTTTGCAACAGGAGAAAAACTATCAGTGAAATCAATACCTTCAACTTGATGATACCCCTTGGCTACTAACCTGGCCTTATATCGATCAACAGTCCCATCAGGCTTAAGCTTGACCTTAAAAACCTATCGGGAACCAATGGCCTTCTTACCAGCTGGTAAAGAAGTCAAGTCCCAAGTATGATTAGATTCCAAGGCAGCTAACTCGAGCTGCATTGCCTTTACCCAATGATCATGAACCTTAGCCTGATGATAAGATACTGGTTCCTCAATAACAGAAACATTAGCTAAAAAAGACATGTATGTGGAGGAAAGATGAGGAGTAGGAATAAAAGGGAAAGTAGGGATTGAATGGCCAGAGGAACTAACAACAGACGTAGGAAAGTGGTTTGTAGTGGTATGAGAGACAAAATCATTAAGCCAGGCAAGTTTAGTTATGACTCTTGTACTCCTACGCAGAGCAGGAGTAGGAACAATGGGACATGACAAAGAAGAAGAAGGAAGATTAGGGGAAGAATGAACAGTGTGGGAAGGAGAAAAAATAGGAACAGAAGAATGTGCATCCAAAACATCAGAATATGAATCAGAAGAAACTAAAGGAAGTGGAACATCCACGGGGGCAGTGGATAAAGATTTATAAGGATAAGTAGTTTCATGAAAAACTACATCTCTAGAAACCAGAAAAGAACCAGAAGTTATGTCAAACAACTTGTAGCCTTTTTGCCCTGCACTATATCCCAAGAAAACACATTTGGTAGCTCTCGGATCAAATTTATCTTTATGAGGCTTAACATTTGTAGCAAAACACAAACAACCAAAAGATTTTAAATGATCATACGTAGGAGGAAAACCATACAAAATCTCATAAGGGGATTTCCATTTGAGTAGTGGGGTGGGAAGCCTATTGATAAGATAAGTAGCAGTAAGAATGGACTCACCCCAAAAAGGTTTAGGTAAGGCAGCCTGAAACATGAGAGCTCTAGCTATCTGCAATAAATGTTTATGTTTCCTCTCCACGATCCCATTCTGTTGAGGTGTATAGACACAAGACCTATGGTGTAAAATACCCAAATCTGTAAACAATTTCTGGCATTCTCCACTCAAAAATTCTGCCCCATTATCTGTTCGGATTACTTGAACAGATTTCTGAAATTGGGTCTTAACCATCTTAAAAAACCTGTCTAAACACCCAAGAACCTGACATTTGTGTGTCATAAAATAGGTCCATGTTGCCCTACTAAAGTCATCCACTACTGTTAAAAAGAATTTCCCCCCAGAAAGAGTATGTTGACTATAGGGTCCCCATATATCAACATGAATCAACTGAAAAATGGAAACAGTATGAATGGTACTAAGAGGAAATTGCAACCGATGTTGCTTTGAAAGTGGACAAACATCACACACATCAAACTCCCCAACATTTTTATTATCAACAGGAATAACATGTCGAAGTACAGTATCTGAAACATGTCCTAAGCGTTTATGCCAAAGTTTGTACATTGATATAGACTGTACATGATTATCAACACTTACAATGCTACACAATGAATGTTTTGCTACTGTATCTTCTCTAAAGGAATCCTTATCAAGGATATACAACTTGCCTATAACCTTTCCTACTGCCAAAATGCGACCAGTCTTCAGGTCCTGCAAAATGCAGTGATTTGGAAAAAATGTAAAGGTAATAGAGGATGACTTGGCAAGTTTGTTCACAGAGAGCAAATTAAATTTGAAAGTAGGAAGATGTAAGGTATCGGTCAAGATAATGCCATTTGGTAACACAACATCACCAATGTGATGGACCCGATTCTCAGTACCATCAGGAAGATAAACAGGAATATATTTGGCAGGAATAACAGGTTTGTTTAACAAAGAAACATCCACACACATGTGATTAGAAGCTCCTGTATCTATTATCCAAGAATCTGAATCTATATCATCAAGACTAGAAAGGGCCAATATAGGAAGTGTACCTGCAAAATCTAACATATGTGCAAGGTTCACCATGAGAGGATCAGTAAGGGCTTTGTTCTTAACAAGCTTCAGCAACTCTTGCTTAATCAATTCGTAGAGTGGAGGATTAGTAGTATTGATAGAATCGTCCATAACGATGCATTCGCTATCTCAATGAAGGAATCATTTATCGCATTAGCGTATGGTATTTCCATCCCTTTCCTCTTTTGTTTTGTAACTCCTTGTACCAATCGGGTATACCAAGAAGTTTAAAACAATTCTCCTTTACATGTCCATTTTCTTACAATAGTTACAAAACAAATCACTCTTATCACTGCTTTCCCCTTTGTTTGACTGCTTTCCTCCCCATCTACAACTCTTTACCACCTCCAAGATTGGTCAACAAAGCATTATGATCTATGCCTTCACCAAAAACATCCAACTTCTCTTGTTTTTCTACCCTCAATACCATAGAATATGCCTTATTAATAGAAGGAAGTGGTTCCATAACCAGATTCGGTTCCTAACATGATCAAAGCTCTCATTCAACTCCATCGAAATTGTATTAATCGATTCATTGAAGTCGATCAGCCAAAGCTTTAGGTGCGCCACGAGACATTGTGTTGCCGCCCATTGAAGTGCAATCGTGGGATAGGCATAAGACACCAAAGCTCATCCCACAATTTTTAAACCAAGAAATATTTTGCCACGACATATGACCTCGTGATGCAATACTAATCACCTCCTCTGTAAGTGATACACTAAAGGCCCAACATTTCCCCAAACCTTTCAACCAAATCGACCATAGTTCTTGGGCGAATTGGTGTAGATAAAAGCTTCAACTAAATCTTTTGAAATCGAATTTAAGATCCAGGATCTAACCATATAGTCAGTCCGAATCCACTTATCACATTCAAATGAGCCTGGACCAGGTTTTGGAAAAGTACCATCTATAAACCCTAATTTCATCTTAGCTCCTAGGGCAAGTTTGACATATTTACTCCGGCTCAAAAAATTGCTCCCATTCAGTAATGCGGTAACCAAACTCATACCTGGATAATCCGAACCTTGGAGATACACCTGATTCTCTTCATGTATACCTCGTAATCGAGGGTCCATTGTTGATCCAGTAGGGGATTCTGCAGAAACTCCTTCCATTATCGCAAAAACACAAGCGGAAACTGTAGTCGTAGAAACCTACTCCAAGTGCAAAAAACTAGCCTCTCGATTCAGCAAGCCACAGCTTCTTTCTCCACTACCGAAGGAAAAAAAAATAGCTACTGCAGACCTCTCATACACGTCCTGGTGTTGTATGTATCTTCAATCGTCCTCCAGTATTGAGCAATCTCTAGGAACGTCATGCTCTGATACCATGTAGAGAAGGTTCAAGAGAGAAGAAAGAGTAAAAAGATCTAGCCTTTTTTTTATTATCGCAGTACTAAAAGCTAGATTTCCTTATATACAATTGTACTAAGCTACTGTATAAAACTGAACTTAAAACACTTATTATTTACACACTAAAACGACAACATTTCATAAGTAAACAACAGACACTAACTATTAACATACCTTAAGAACTAACCTTTTGTGATGAGGAGAGTAAAACAAGCAAACACAGCTACAATATGAGTTAGTAGAAGAGCGATCCTAAGGGTGAAACCCCTGAGAAAACTCAAACAAAGAAATGAACTGGAACACTTTATCCCTAAGAATCATTTAATAACAAAATCTAACAAAATTTTTATCGAACACTTAACAGGTCAGTACTCAAACTTTTAAATTTGATTTTACACCTATCATTTAATACAAATAAAATTAATTATTTAACAGACGTATAAAAGATATTTACTAAATTGAAATATAGATTATTGAGCCTAAATACATTATTTATCATTAGTATTTAATTGTAATAACAGCTGTTAAATTCATGTCATCAAAATATTAATAAAATTGGTTTATATATTTATTTAATAATATATATTTATATATTAAATTAAAATGTACTAGTGCAATCTTAATCTACTTCTTAAACGAATTTAATAATAATAATATTATTATTATGTGCTGACTCGTATCAGTGTTGAAACTTGACTCCACATAACTATATAAAGATACTCACCACGACCATTTCATGATAAATATTAATTTTTAAGCAACTAACCCCTTAAGATTAGGAAACAACTCGGCGGATCGTTGAACAAGGAAGCAGACATGTACATATTCCCGTTGCTTTCACCTTCTTCCTTACAGGAGTTTGTGCCATGTTCTGAACAAACAAATACGTGTGGTGTCTTTTGTGTTAATTTGTGTACATGTGTTTGTTAAGGTGGCAATACATCTTACAAGGTAGGTGTTGCATATATGGAAAGTCCCAGCAAGAAGGCAGTTGCAACTCTCTGTTAAACACTTTTAAAAAAAGTGCATAAAAGCTCGCTGGATTTATGTCATAATTGTGTTTTATTTTCATTTATAATATTACTACTCTGGTCTAAAAGTATAAGCTGTAGTTGTATCTATAAAAGATAAGGGAAGGGGAAAAGAAAGATATTATAGAGGAAAATGGGAAGAAGGAAGTTGAAGGTGAGGACGTTGGAGTGCGTCAAGGCGAGGCAAGCAAAATATTCAAAGAGGAAAGTTGGTATTCTTAAGAAAGCCAAAGAGCTTGCCACTCTCTGTGACATTGATCTTGCTCTGCTTATGTTCTCTCCTACTGGAAAGCCATGCCTCTATGTTGGTCAAAATGGGTAAATACAAAAACCCCCTTTTCTTTTTCTGTTCATTATTCATTTTCAGTGATATATATAAATACAGACTTGGAGATAATCTTTTTTTCTTAATATTTGTAAAATTTCAGGTAAAATTAGGTTAAAAAATGAAATGATTCGAGTCTTACCATATTCATATATTCACTTGATCAAAATTTGATATTAACATAAATAAAGTATGCATATTAATTATCTTTTACGAGTTTTAGATTAGACGAGATTTAGTTAATTTAAAACAATGATTGATCGTTTTATTTAAAGTATTTTTCGCATTAACAATTATTTATTACATGTGGAAATCAATCATTTAAATGAAGATTACAAAGAATTTTTACTTAAAATGAAGCCAAATTGGAAAAAAAAATGAAAATTTGTGAAGTACAATACTTAAAATGGTGTTCATAACATCTTATTAATGAACGCAGAGATCTAAGTACAGTTCTGGAGAAGCTAGCAGCTATACCTGTGGAAGACAGAGAAGCAAGGTAAACTCCAGGCTTTCAAGTTTCAGCTCTTCTTCTTCATGCGTATGCGTATTGAATTGAAATATTGACATTTTGTTCCACCTGACATGTCTCTTCAGGAAGGCCTACACTATGAAGGTAATTTCTCAGCATATGATAAACAAAGTTTTTAAAATTATTAAAATTTTATAATTATTATTATTTATGTAAAATTTCTGTTAAAAGACTTAAAGACAAGAAAGGGATAATTAGTAGAAACACATGTAAAAAGTGAATTATTTATTTATTTTATTAAAAATATAAGAAACAATAATATAGTATTTAACCAAAAATTTATATGTAAGAGATAAATCAGTGATAAAAAATTCAACCGTCAAAATTTTGAATAGTCCAATTTTTGATTCGGTTTTCAATTTTAATTCAATTTATTATAATAACTCTTATTGTTAAAACTAATTTATTTATTTATTAATTAATCATTTTTATTAATTATAAATAAAATTTTCATTTTCTAATCTCTCTTTTCAATTAAAATTTTCAAGTAAGAATAATATTTTATGATTATATTTCAAAATTTTAATTTTATTTAATCTTTAGTTGATTTTACGATGGTCTAAATACTGATTGAACCTTTTAAAATTTAAACTTTTGTTTTATCTGTTTAATTTTGGTCTAGTTTTTAAAATATTAAATAAAATAGATTAAAGAATATGGATCCAAGTAATTTAGATTGTGAATATCCTCAACTTTTTTTTTAATTGATTCATGTCTTTTATCTGTTTTAACGGAAGTTGCAAGATTTTTTTGTTGTTGATAATCTTAAAACTAGAAACAGGAAAGAAGTTAAATCCTGTGTGTTTTCACAAATTGTTAACACGCCAGTTTTTGAAGAAAATGATCAAAAAGGACAACACAGACGATGATGCCATGAACTTCCCAGTTGACAGGTTCGTGGGTTTCTCTTCTTTTTTTCTCGAGAACATGTCTCCATTCTTCGTACCTTAATAACTTCTACCTGGATTTTCTGTCTACAGGGAAGAACTACTCCAAGTACGTTTCCTATACACGCCAATGGATTTATTCATAATTAATCATAACTGCAGGTTACTAATTTATCGTATGTTCAGATGCATCAAAGTCAATTGAAAGAGCTGAAGAACAGACTTAAGGAAAGGAAAAGAATCCTGAGGTGACTCAAACTTGTTTTTCTTTTTTAGTTTTCTCTGTTCTTTTGGATAAGATAATAATCACACCACCACTTTGTTAGGGAATGGACAAACCCGCAAAACGTCAGCGAACCAGCTCAACTCAGAATCATGGAGGATCACATTCAAACAGCTCTTGATAGATTGCAAACTAAAAAGGTTCGCCTTCCATATTCAACTTCTTCATCTTCTTCCTCTTTCTTCCATGCACGATTCTTTACGTAATTAATAACGTGAAATCCATTCTTTTTCAGATTCAACTGGCGGAGCAACAAAACCAAATTGAAGCTTCTCAGGTTTTTTTTTTTTTGCCCTTCTTTTTCAGATTCAACCATTTTGTTTTGTATTTCTTCTGGTATGAAAACTTAGAATTGTTTGTGTACTGAAAGAGCTGACATGATGAAGTTGTTGGTTGCAGGCGGCGGCGGCAGCGGCAGCAGCAGGAATGCATCTTCCAGAGTTTGATTTCCAAGCTGGATATTTCATGATTTAGAAACAATTTGCCTAATGTTCTATTAAACAAAGTTTGTTTAGAATTAATGAGCCTAAATGGCAGGTTTAGTGGTTAAATGGATGACATGGTATTTTATTTTTATAGAATCTTGAAGTGTTAAAAGTTTGAACTTGACCACAGTTTTTTGAATTTTCAGTATAAGAAAAAATTATACATTTATTTGTAAGAGTCTAGTTTTAAAAAATTAAAATTAATGAGTTCAAAATAATATATCTTTTATATTTTTATACTTTGAATAAAAAGTCAAAAATAAATAAAATATATGAGAAAGAGTTTTGAAGTTTATGAGTAATCCAATATTAATTATATATCGAATCAAATCAATTCCTAAAATTGAATAAATTAAATATGACTTAGATTAATAATTAAACATGATTATTTTAGATTATTAATAGAAATTAAAATAAATTAATTTTATCAAAATTAAGAGTTAAATTGGATTATTATATCAATAACATCTAATTAGTTTATATATGATATTTATATTATATTTAACTCTTTTTTTTATATTTCTTAAATTATGTAAAATATCTATACCTTCTACACTTTAGGCTATTAACCGAATTTAAACTAAGCTTTGACTCAAACATTACTGTATACCTAAGGCCACCTCCAACTAAGGTACCAAAACATTAAATTTGGTATTTTGGTGCAATAAATCCACTCCAAGGAAGACGCCAAATCCTCACACCAAAATGGTGTAACTATTTATGTACCAAAAATTATAAAAAGATAATTTTATTCATTTCCTTTTTAACATATTCCTTTTATGTCCTTTTCATAAATTGACTTATTTATATAATTTACTAAGTAATTAAATTTTAAATATATATTACTTTATACAAAATATATCATTACAAAGATTTCATTGAGATATTTAAAATGAGAATCGTATTGAATATAATATTAAATTTATTTTTAATATTTATTTATAATTAAATATGTTAAGAATAAAAGTAAATTTGAAATAAAAGTACATAAATTTAAACTACACTTTTGATTTTAAAATTAAAATTCAACAAAAATATTTGAAATTACAACCAAATCAAAATAAAATACAATTATAATCAGAGTCGGGATTATAATCAAACTAAAATTACAGCAATCAAATTAAATGTAAAACTAAAACAGTTAAAAATATTAATGAAAGGTCATCCCCATTTCCTCTAACATCAAAATATTGGCTAAAACTATTAGATTATGTATAGTTTGTATATTTTATTAATTTGTTGTTGCAATAATATTAAATTTATATTTTAAATAATATTAATTTAATATAAAGTATATATTCATTAATTGATAATAATAATTTTATTTTAATTTTAATAAATAAATAAATAAAATTATTGTATAAATATAAATTAATTTAGTTAATAAGTAAATTATGTGGTATATTTTTTGAAAAATTTTAGTAAAAAAATTGATGTAGTATGGTTAGAAAAATTATTAAAATATTACCTTTTATACTAAATTTAGTATTTTAGTTGGAGATGGCTCGATTCGAGCCCAAATTTCTTTTAGCCCGAAGTTTGCCCACAGGCCCGAGCAGTTTGAACTTGATTCTTAAATGAAACTAATACTTCAATAGTAAATGTCTTATCTTTCATTAAAAATTTCTTTTCTTACAACACAGTGTCAGGACTTCCTGCAGCTTTTTGAACATTTTCTTTCGTCCGGACCCTTTGTTGGTTAATGTTGGTCCTGTAATAACTCGAGTCAGGACCATTACCTAACCAAACTTGGGTCCATGACGCTGCCAGTCAAATGTTGGAATCTTAGAGAATTTCATTAGCAAACAGGTTTTATTATAGGATGTTTGGGTTTTCAGTAATTCGTTTCTCTGATTATAAGCTTGGTAATAGTTGAGAGCATTCAAATCTTGGGAAGCAAGTTTAAATCCTTGGGAATAGCTACATCACATTCCTGTAAAATTTTATGACAATTAATGTTCATTTCAATGGCAGAAATCATACTATAGCAAGTGGACAAGTTGACGAGGTAGTTCAGTCTGCTGGAGAAGTGTCAACATCTGATCTGAGTTCTGGAGAACTGTGACGGTATGTACGTCACACCAGCTAAGTCACTGCAGAGCATTATTGATGGGAAAAACAAATAATGCACTGCTTCAACCACCGTCTCCAGGCCAGAACAGCTCTGCCTGACCAAAAAGAGTCAGCCTCGTAACCCCACCAAGCTAAGCTACCAGACGATGGTTATACTTTGTACAAGGACCATCACAAATTTACAGTGAACAGTTCATGCAGAGAGTGCGAGCATCATGATAAGCATTACTCTTCTAAATTCTATTATTGAAGTAGTCCCAACCTTTACTTTTCTCCCAACCACAATCATTGACACCAACGTTTTTATACACAACTTCCACTTAACTGATCAAACCAGACCCCCCAACAGCCAAAAAGTTGAATAAGTGCCATTCAGATCACTAATCACTAATCACTAAGTTTCTACATAGTTTACCCTACTATGATATACTCGGGTGATTGTTGTTGTTGCATATCACTCGCCAGTTTGAGATATTACCTCACCAAACTTTAGGAAGAGTTGCGCATCTGAGGTGCTCATTGATGGACAGTTAACCAAATGTGGAGTCTTGAGATTTGCATACTGGTCCATGTAAGATTGAACTTTGGCTGATGGGAGCGGGAGAGGGGCAGGAGGAGGATTCTGGTTGCATTGTTTTGGCAGGCTGGCGCATGGCACAAGGCTTCCCAGGACCCGAGTCACTTCGTGCATGGTCGGGCGATCGGGTGGCTGTCTCTTGGTGCATAGAAGAGCAAGCTGGAAAACCTTTTTTACAGCACCAAGATCCTTGCATTTGGCAGTGATCTCAGGATCAACAGTTTCCATGACAGTATTGTTTGCCGTCTTCGATAAAATCTGCATACAGAATGCATGCTAACTGCGCTTAGTATTCTCTAGACCATCATAAATATACTATCATCATATCAACTTGGTACATACCATGTGGTGAAGATTGCATTCATTATCAACAGGCTTTCTTCCAGTCAGCAGTTCAAGTAGAACAATCCCATAACTGTAGACATCGGACTTCTCTGTTAGACGAGAAGTTCGTGCATACTCAGGATCTATATAACCGATTGTCCCCATAATATAAGTAGAAGTGTGTGATTTTGAGATGCACAAGCTTTTGGCAATGCCAAAATCTGTGAGATGGGCCTCATAATCCTTGTCGAGTAGGATGTTTGATGACTTGACATCCCTGTGAATGATACGGGGACTACAATCATGGTGTAAATATGCCAGCCCTTGAGCAGCTCCGAGGGCTATTTGAAGACGAGTATCCCAGTCAAGCTTTTTCTTCTTTGTAGGTCCTGAAACACATTGGTACGGTAATTCAATTACAAAATATTCATATGAAAAAGACAGCACTATAACAATAGTTCACAAGCAATTGCTTCATGCAAAATCAGGTCTCATGATAATAAAACTAATCTTCACAGAAACAGTTATACAAAATGATAAAATACTAGATACAGCCAAAAATAGATGCTCTAATTTGAAGAAAAATCTTACCATGAAGAAGATCCCAGAGACTGCCATTTTCCATATAATCATAAAACAGAAGGTTTCCTAATGGGGATAGAGAGTATCCCTGGAGGCTAACCAGATTCCTGTGCTTGATGCTTCCAACTGTCTCCAACTCAGTCTCAAATTCCTTCAAGCACTGAGGATAGTGAGAGTAGAGTCTCTTAATAGCCACTGGTCTGCAATTTTTAAGGACACATTTATACACGGTGCTCGACGCACCATAACCAATTGTATACTTCTCACTCAAATTTTCGGTCATCCTCATGATATCCTCATACACATGTAGTGCCATGTTCATGTTAAGGATCACCAACTTTGGGGTCGAATAACTAACTGTTAATCCAAAACATATAAAACTTTAGGAACTTCAAATTAACAGTGGTCGTATTTGAAATGAGGAAAATTCAATAATCTTGGTTGTCGCTAATGTATCATATTGATTTCTGATAAATCGAAACATAGCTGCATGCCATTAGTTATTTTGGTATTCATAGACATGCAGCAGACACACCTGGTTTGTCAGGTGACCCGTTAGGAAATGGTGGTGGATTATGTGGCCGGCATGCAGCAACTAAGATCATGAGGAGAAGCACAAGAGCACCAAGAGCAATCCCAAGTATTGCTGCTTTAGAAATGGTTACTGCAGTGACATTAAAAATCACAAAACAATTAACTAGTGTCACTTCCAAATCATACAAAATCAAGTTGACAATTTCTTGTTCCTCAGATGTGATTGAAACTACAACTGACGGTGAATTAGTGACTTACCTCTCTCAGTAGGACGAGAATCATGGCAAGGTGAATTAAGCCAATATCCACAAAGACTTGGATTTCCAACAAAACTGCAAATGGAATAAATTGGAGTATCAGAGAGTGGAAAAGTAGCCAGTTCATATTGTATAGAGACCACTCATCAAATCAGCTAACCTGTCTGGTGAAAACCTAGAGAAGTTATTGGTTGAGGGAATCACACCGGCTAGATTATTGTAAGACACATTCCTGTAGGTGTTATTTGGGTCAGCTACTGAAGATACCGTCTCCAGAGTAAAATATCAAAAACCAATGAGATGATACTACATAATATCAACTTACAAGATAGTAAGACTGAGGCAGTTGATTAAAGGCATCACGTCACCTGATATATTATTGTTCTCCAATCTCCTGCAATTGATGTGCATGGAAAGATTAACATGTCTGTAGTCATGGCCTAAGTTCAGTGCATGTAAAATAGATGATTATAGTCACCACAAAATAGAGCTCACACATTATAGAAGTAGAAGAAGAGTATGCAATGCCTAGTATGGAACTTGCATATTTGAGGAATGACATTAGTATATCACCGCGGAAAGCAAATGCCAACTAGAACTTACAGAGTAAACAAGTTCTGTAACTGGCAGAGTTCCTGAGGAATCAATCCTAACAGGTCATTATTTGATAGATCACTGAGCATAAAAGCATCAAACGCCAAGTTAAAAAGGAGAAAGCAAGGTTTAAACGGATTGCTTATTTCAAACTTATATAAAGATATTACATCTCCATAACACTTCTGAGATTACCAAACTCTGATGGGATAATTCCATCTATTTGGTTCCTGCTTAAATTCCTACACGTAGAGAAATTAGAAGTCAGTAAAAAGCAAAGCTTTAAGATAATGGGAGAAATTGTCAACATAACTCACAGCTTTAGGAGATGTTCCAAGTCACCAAGGGAAGGAGGAATTGATCCACTGATTTTGTTACAAGAAATGTCCCTGAACAGAGGATAGGCAGGGTTGCAGACAAACACTTCAATGAAGGACAATAGATGGACATAAATTGAAAAAAAAGATAATACTTACAAGGTATCCAAGTTGCCAATTCGAGAAAGCTCAATTGGAATTGGACCTCTAATGCTGTTGGCTGAGAGATTCCTAGAAGAGACAGGAAAATGGAAAATCAACCAGAAATACAGTTTTTTGGCCAACAAAAGGTGAATTAGTACCAAAGCTTAGCTATACACCAGGGCCAAACTTACAAATACGTCATCCTCTCCAGCTTTTCAAAAGCCTGTGGAATTGTCCCGTTCAATCTGTTTCCATGGACATTGCTGTGATCAAAGAAAATGGTTAGCAATCGTCCAAGTGATTGCTTGTCAAAAACTTTATATCAAACTTTATGTTAACAAGATTTTATACTTACAGGCTATTAAGATTCGTACAGGAGCTCAGATTATCAGGTATAAGCCCATCAAGGTGATTGTTGGCAAGATTACTGTCATACAACGAAAAATTCATTCTAAAATTTTTTCTAAAGACAATGCCAAGAACATCACAAAATTGGAAAACCTACAGATCAAACAAGTCAGTTAGCTTCCCAAGCTCTGGTGGTATTCGTCCTGAGAGTTGATTATCATTCAATTCCCTGAAAGAATGCAGAGTAGAGAACATTTAGAATGTACAACATATGGCATTCTAGGTCCAGCCACCACAGGAAACATATAAAGAGAAGAGATACACCAAATTAACATCTGAATTCATGATTTCATAATATTGGTATTGAACAATTTAATAAAGTGAGTCCACATAAAATATAGGGCCAGGGATGGTGCACATACAAGTAATGAAGTTTTGTCATATTGCCAAGCTCTGGGGGAATGGATCCGGTGAGCTTGTTACCATGTAAATATCTGTCACATAAAGAAAAATGGATCAATTTACAGAAATAAACCAGCAGTTTGACAATAACAAGAATGCATGTCTGTAAATAATAAATTACAATGAGATGAGAGCTCACATGACTGCACAATATGAGATTATTAATCGGAAATTTCATACAATGATAAACCGTTTTCATCAAAATTCATCTGAAATGTTGGAGAATTAAATCCCAGGGACTATATACAGATCAAGAAGAGAGCACTTACAATTTTTCTGTGTATGATAAATTTCCCAAGATTGGTGGGATGGGCCCACTTAACATGTTGCAACTCACGTCCCTTGTTTTGATAGGAGTCAAAACAATATAAAGCAGCATTAGAAGACTGTTATTCCCCAGGTCCTAAACTGAAAGAAAAAGCCAATTAACGACACTTACAGTACAGCAAGAGCCTGCATCAGACCAATGACAGCTGGTATCTTTCCTGATAGTTGATTACTTTGCAAGGATCTGGTAATCCATGATCATTGTATGAGTAGGAATACTTCTTAAGCAAGTTGTCATCATCAAAATTGAGAAAACAAAGGTCACTTACAGTGTAGCTACTTGTAAGAATCCAATATTGAATGGAATCTCTCCTGTTAACTGGTTGTAGGAAAGATCCCTATCAATATCAAAGAAATGAATGAGCATAAAACTTCCAGAAAATCAGTCATTGCAAGGAAATTTAGTACCACTAGGAAGGGATAGGGTACATACAGGACCTGGAAGGAAGTACAATTGCCGATATCCTGAGGAATACTTCCAGTCAAACTATTGTTTCTAACATCACTACATTGGTAAAATGATCAAACTTAGAAAAACATGCTGCAATTTAGGTGAATCATCTCAATTCTACAATCTTTGAAGACCAATTTAAATCTTTCAAATAAAACTTACAAGTACCACAACCCAGTTAACTGGCACATGTCAGCAGAGAGTGTACCAACCAGATTGTTTCCTCTCAGCCCACTTAAGATTGAGAAAAAGAAAACCATTAAGAAGACCAATATAAGGAGTGATCCAAAAAAGGATAGTTTAAACATTCCAAGAACATTCAGAAGGGATAAGTGGAAAGCATTACAGCATACTCACAGATACTGTAAAACTTCGTTCCAGTATAGAAGTCTAGGTATTTCACCATGCAGTTGGTTCTGTGCAAGGTCTCTGAAACCAGCAGTTCGAACATAAATATGTTGACTTGAAACAATCACGTTGAAGAGTGAAATTTTAAAGGGCAATGTCTTACAGAATCTTCAAGTTTGGAATCTGGGACAGGGTAGATGACACTGGCCCGGTCAATAAATTGTTCTTCAAAATTCTGAATTCCAAGAATTGCAGTTGAAACTTTCTTTCAGACAGTGAAAATAAGGCAATGGGAGTAATTAATAACCGAGGAATGACAGAATAAGTACTCACAGATTCTCTAGCTGTTTCAACTTTGAAATTGAAAATGGTATGTCCCCATATATCTCATTGAACGACAAGTCCCTAACAAGAACAAGAGAGAACAGAAATCATTACAGCATATGAACAGAGATCTACTGAACATTATTGATCTCACTTAACTAATGGAACATACAATCTTTCTAAAGCAGAGCAGTCGCCTATCTCATCAGGAATCTGCCCAGAAAGATGATTACCCCCAAGGTCACTGATACAAGATCAACAACAAATGCTTGATCAAAGTGACTAGACGAGATTTGATGTGAAAGCACAAGAAAGGAACACTCTCGTTTAGCTACAGGAAAAAGCAGAAGATGAGAACTCTACATGGAAACAACAGCTTTGAGATTTCCTATTGCAGGTGAAATCTCTCCACCAAGATTCAGACCAGAGAGGTTACTGCAGTTAGAGTACAACAGAAGAAAGTCAGTAGATTTTATTGATAACATAACGTGAGATTTAAAGCACTTAAAACTTCGAAGGAAAACAGTAAATAGGTAAACTAACAGTGCAATGACATTGAATGTGACATTGTCACAAGTGATCCCTCTCCAAATACAGTAGTCCGAAGAAGGGGAGTCCGTCCAGTCATATAGAACATTGTCCACATCTCTAAAAGATTTCTTTACCGTCATCAACGTTGCTCCTTCACCATCCGTACCATACTAGTAGTTAATATCGATCTTAATAAGAAAATAAAAACTAAAGGAAACTTTCTTACAGACGAGAAAGCGATTCAGATTCTGAAATGTTAAGCTCTCATGAGAAATTTTTAACACTTTAGCATTGATTGAAACTTATACATCGAAATCAAAATCTGAAAGTAGCAAACTTTTAGCACTTGAATATAGTACAAGTAAACTAAACTAAATAAGGTTCTGATGAAGTGACCAAAAACAGAGAAGCTTAAACTGCGAAAAGAATCCCAGGAAGCAACACGTTAAGAAGCAAAATGGGACATAAAGCCAAGAAATGTACAAAAGTAAAGAGCCTTAAATATTAAGTCCAGTCCAGACCTAAAATAATTCAAAACAAGCTGAACATTTTTCATTTCAACAAGATTCATCACAGCAAAAATGTCAGTTTTCATTTTCTGTTGCTTTCACTATCATTTCCATCTGCAATTTTCGGCAGCCAACATATCAAGAACTCACCGTCATCAGACTCAACGTAAACAAAACCCAAGCAGAGGATAAGATCCAGTAAAACCCATTCCACCCGAAATGCCATCATAGCCCTTCTCAAGATACACCCAAAATTTCCACTAAACTACTCTAAGGCCCCCAACTTCTGTACGGCCACTTCTACTAGCACTCCTGGAACTTTAGTGTGGAAGATGAGAAGACGGAAGGAAGGGAACACCTAGTTAAATGCCCAGGGAACTTGCCAATATCGAGTAAAATCTAGAGCTTCTCGTTCTACTCGACTAAGGCATGGATATTAGAGAATAACCAACGTGAACTTGCGCTCGAGAGCCGGTGAGAGGCTAAAAGGCTTTTGAGTTTTTTCTACTTGTTCTATCACATCGCTTCTCCAGAAACAGTACTGCACTCATTGAGTATCGGTCAGTACCAAAAAGCTACAGCTAATAGCTGTGTGAGAGACAAAGGCAAATGTAGGAATAGAAAGGGGAGCAGCTAGAGAAAGAAAGATAGAGTCTTTGCCTCATAAGCATATATACAAAAGTTAAAGAAAAAAACACTCTTTCTTCTCTCTGCCAGAGCTCTGCAACAAAACCTGCAACTTTCTTTCTCTATCTCTTTGTCTGTATCTCTCTTGGTTATTCTGATAAAGGGTTACTGATGGATGGGTAATACAATGCTTGCAAAAAAATGCTCACCACAAGTAGCAACCTTTCTCATGGGGTCTCTGTGGAGAGCTCCGTTTCAAAACTCTTTGGTACATATACTTCCATATCCATGCATAAATAAATTTCTATTCATTCTCTAGGTGGGAAAGCTCAATTAATTCATCTTTGGACTTTTGCACCACAGGCCTCTCCCAATGTTCATTGCCTTTACTACTCGAGTTTGGCAGTTGTTTATATCTGTTCGGATCATTTCGTTATCTAACTGTCCAAAATTATCTCCGTACTAAGACCTCCATATGTCCAAATTTGCTACACTAAAGCATAAAGAAGTACATGTATTAGTGAAAACCATGTTCCGATAACTTTATACATGATCATTTAAAGGAGACCTTTTTACTATGTTACATAGAGAGTGGCATACACAGTAGTAAAACAGGGGAGATAGATAGAGACTGACAGGGGGGGAAAAAAAAAGAAAAGATAGAACTGCAGAAACTGAGCAGCAATGGGGTCCAGACTCCAGACTCCAGACTGAATCAGGAATGAGAGTGGGATTAGTCCCTCTTTAAAACCCAAGAGAAAAGTTGGAACGAAGTTGCTCCACTCTCTCTCAAAATCTCATAGCTTTGGACCCCACTTAGCTCCTTTCCTTTTATCTTTATATAATAACATTTGTGCAATTTACCTCGGGAAGGTCATTTGCCTCGTCCTTTCAATCTCCCTCTCTTCACTCTGACACCAACCCTTCTCTCTGATTATGCACGTCAGGTCCCATGTCCTTTTAGACGGCCCATTAACGCCGTTACTGTCCTTCTCACCAAGTTAATGCAAAGGAAGGGAGACAGATACAGGGAAGGAGAGAGAGGGGACAGTCCTTCCTTTCCGTTTCAGAACATTATTGTATTGTTCATCGGTTGAGACGACTATAACTATAAACATCAACATTCTGAATCGGTTTATTTTCTTAAGCCTTATTTGACTTTGGTTTCGTTATTATATAGTATAATACAAAGTAGTTTAGTGTCGTTTGTCTCCTAGATTAGGGTCTGCTCCTCTTAACCCAACATGTCTTTTCCTCTGCCCCACAACTCACAGCTTGCCACGTGGTGGGCAGGTCTTGTCTGGGTTTTATGTTTTTGCTTCCTCTTTTTTTTTTTTTTCTCATGATCCCATGACATACCCATCTTTTTTTTTTTTCATCTGATCAATGGGTTTTGCTTCCTCAGCAAAGGAACTATGTCCAGAGGGCAAAAGTTGTGGTTTTTTTTTTTTTAATTTCTGCAATTCTGAAATTAGATTTTTCACTTTTAGCCGGTTTGGGCAATGAGGAATCTTTACTAAATACTCCAAGCTGCCATGTGCTGTGACAGGCTCAAACCAGCCATTGGAGTGTTGTGCCCAGAAATCCCTTTCAGTCTCAGGGCTTTTAGTTATTAGGGACTATATTGAGTTTTCCACTAGACCCAAAGTCCCTTTTTTTTTTTTGGTTTTCCTTAATCATAATTGTTGCTTGATATTATTATCATTATTATTTCTGGTGTATAATTGATGAGAGGGGATAAGTGGGCCCAGTAATCACATGATAAGCGTTTCTTTCTCAACAACAATTCCTTGCCCTGTCACGTGCCCATTAAATGTGTTAATTTAAGCTTAAATGGGCCCATTCAGTAGCCCAACTTAAATGCCTTATCCTTTTTCTTCTTTTTTCTTTTTTGGGGGAATGAACTGAAGAATAAATATCTCATCAGAGACTGAGAGTCTTGAACAGTGTAAGAAAGAGTGTGGAATGTGTACCCAAAGCCAAGTGAGATGTGTAATAGTAATACTTCCCATGGGTTTCCCAATGAAAGAATGTGTGCTTACGAAGTCACTGTTCCATGATTGATAATTCAATAATTTCACCTTTTTAATTTCAATTAGAATATGTAAAACTTTATTAAATGACCTAATTGGTTAAGTATATGACACTTTTACATGTATTCTGAAATTTGCACAAGCTGCACACGACCTCCATATAAATGCAACTAACATGCCACTATAAGCTGTAAGTTTTGAGTTCTAAATAAGATACAATTACAAGCACACATGCATGATAAAATGTATTATTACATAATGACAGCAGCTGTTCTTTTCCTTGCCTGAAGCAATCAAATTCAATCACGAGAAAAAACATGGAATACGAACATGGCATGAGCTGTGCCTGTGCAGAATAAGAAGAGACATGACACTTTCCTAAAACTTGCAACATTCTACACACAAGTATTAAAGTTTCATGTCTTTTTTTTCTGCCACATTGAACAATGGAAGTACAGTACACAGTGCAGCGACTGTTTCATTATTATCCGTTTGTTGTCTTGGGGTTCAAATAACTCCTGGCTTTTGTCAACCAAGCCGAAAGCTCTACTTGTTTCTTCTCTCAGATCCGTGAAGCTTTAGAAGCAATGAGTTGGTGACAACAAAAATTGAGCTTAATGCCATCAATCCACCTGTCAAAACAAGTAAAAAGCAAATGAATTAGTCATCCCCCTTCCCCTGCATTAATACATATATGTTGCTGGCCGAGGATGAATAGTGAGTGTGGGCAAGCATTATTTGTCCATGCAAAAGGAAAGAACTTTCATTCAGTCACCTGAAAGCGAAGGAGTCATGGCAAATTCATACTGGGGAAGTAGCACTCCAGCTGCAATAGGAATAGCTACAACATTATACGCCACTGCCCATGATAGATTTTGATATACTTTGGACATTGTTGCCCGAGCTAGATCCAGAGCATCTACAACCTATCATCAAAACATCATAATCTCATCAGCTCTTACTGATATCTCTATCTACCAACCAAATTCCCATGAAGAAATGAGACAGAGTTAGAAAAATTCATCTTGAGAATTGTAGATACCAAGAAGAATCACCTATACAACATTAACATGCCATGTAAATGATCATCTTCTTATAAACAGCAGGATTAACAACTACTTGAAAAGTTCTCTTAATTGTGTGAAGAGCGGGAAGAAATAGGTTGTTTTTTATTCCAAGGATTTTACTACAAAAAGGTAGATTACAAAGCTTAGTGTTACCACATTTTTGTGGTAATTAATGCAACACACTTCCCAAGGAGTAACAAATTTGAATGCAAGGATATCATACTTGTGAAAGTCGGTTGCCAAGAAGAATAATGGCTGCTACATCGGATGCAGCATTTTCTTGTGCTTCATTCTGTAAAGCAATCCCAACATCCGCAAGTGCCAATGAAGGGGCATCATTTATCCCATCACCAACCTACATGAAGCTTACCACTCCACTTAGTTTCTGTTCAAAATGAGTCAATACATTCTGAACCCAACAGAATTGGTATCTTGAGTTTCACACCCAAGATGGACTCCTATTTCAGACCTATTGGTATTGGCCATTTGATCTAAAATGAGCAGGAAGTTTCATCTTAATCACCATGTAATCACCTACATTTTTCATTTGAGTTCTATGTCATCATGTTAAATTTCATTGCATGTAGAATCTAACTGAAGTGTGAGGTTTCTTATAATCTACAGATTACAATGGCCATATGACTCTGTCACAGTTGACAGCAGACCCAGGAATGCAAAATATAAAAAATGGTTACCATAGCAACAAGATGTCCTGCTGCTTGAAGAGATGATATAATCCCAGATTTCTGCTGAGGAGTCAAGGATGCATTAACAAACTCTGCCTCTATACCAACACTATTTGCTACAGTTGCAACTGCCTCTTCCCTGTCCCCTGACAAGAGGACTGTATTTATACCATTCTGCTGCAGCCTGTAGCAAAAAGGATATAATGTAGAGGATAAATAGATAGGAAACATTGTTGAATAACAGTGAAAATAAATTCATTAGAGAAACCAATGGATCTTGTGACTCATTAGCAGAAGATATCAAAGATATTCTCATACAGCTTTTCCTGCTTTCTGACAAACTAAATACAAAGAGGACGAGAGAAAGAAAAAGCTCAATGTCTAACCATTATAACTAAGATATTAAAAAGAGGCTCATGTAGAACAAACTTTCACGTCAGAAGTACATCCATTTCCAGACAACAAACCTTCTTTAAACCAGCATTCTTAGGAAACAAACATCAACTAGTACTTAAAAACTAATGGTACAGAAACTTACCTACTCACAGTAGATTTGGCATCATGGCGCAAACTATCAGTTATTGCTATCGCCCCAATGATCCCTTCTCCTTCACGTCCAACATAGACAACCGTCTTTGAATGGTTGGATGAAAACATCTCTTGTGACCCTTGGTAAGTCAAGACAGCTGCAAGCTTCTGTATATCTGACTGGCTTGTAATTCTCAGGAATCTATCATGAACCCACTCGAATTTACCAACTGCAACCAAGCGTCCATCTACTTCTGCCATGGTTCCAAAACCTGGTTCTGTCAATTGCCCTCTTGTTGTCGGGATTTTCAGATTCAGTGATTCTGCCTTATTTACAATGGCCTTTGCAATTGGATGCAATGCTGTTTTCTCAACTGCAGCAGCAATTTGAAGAATTTCTGATTCCTCATATGTGACTGAAGCCACAGTAGAAACGGCAGGTTTCCCTTCAGTGAGGGTGCCTGTCTGATAGTTCAAAATGGGGAGAAACAGGAAACAAGTTTTCAGCTGTACTAGTAGTACTACTAAATATCTCTTAGGTTAGAAAAAAGATTACATTCCCACACGGGAAAACTGAAAAGGCAAACTCACCTTGTCTAGAGCAATGTGATCAATGCTGGCCAATCGTTCCAACACATCTCCCCCTCTTATGAGAAGCCCCTGCTTAGCTCCTGGTATTACCAAAAAAAATGAACATTAAACACCCAAAGAGATCATTTATAGCCACATGCAATTTGTGACTATTAAGAAATAACAGAAATATAAGAAAATGTCTGTTATTAAACTAATTGATCCTGCCTTGCACACGAAAAATAAAGACTATGCCTAACAACAATAGTTCCTACTCAACATAAGTCCTTATAATCCTTCTAGCCATGAACTTTTTTTTTTTTCTCAGATAGCAGAAAAAATTTAAGTGGTAGCTGATCAGCAAATGACTTTAGCATTGAAGTTTATGTAAATAACCGATGAGTTAAAGACCCTGTACCAACAGAAGTTCCAACTAGGATTGCAGTGGGTGTAGCCAGGCCAAGTGCACATGGGCAGGAAACTACCTGGAACAAGAAATTCAACGTCACAAAGATAGAAGTAGGTATTAATCTCAGCACATTAAATTATTCACCCTAGCGGAATAATGACAACATGAACGATTACAAGACTTCGATGCACAAGACCATAATCACTGACCAAGACATCCACAGCAAGTTTCAAGCTCAACAGTAATGGGTCACCATCTGGTCCGGCAATTTCATTGAGCAAGACATCGGGAAAAACATGTGATCCAATATAGTACCTGAATGAGAATGTGCAACACATCAAGAGCACGATTATGAAAGATGTGAATCAACAAAGATGAAAATCACAAACCATTGATGTGGGGAAAACCGATGATTCCTTTAATCAGTGACGTGTCAAAATCACATTAAAACCCAAATCTAGATAATAAACTTGAAGTACAGTATAATAAATACAATGATTCATGTAACCACACCTTGCCTCCAATTTGACACAAGGAAAGACAAAAGGTAAAGTAATAAGGCATACCAAAAAGCAAAAGTTGTGGCTGATATAGTCATCACACTGTATACAAAAGGCCCGGCTATGGAATCTGCAAGCCTTTGTATGGGTGCTTCACGGCTTTGAGCATCCTCAACCTTGAAATTTCACATAAAAGCTTTAAAATGTAAAAAGGCTGCTCCAATGACTGATTTCACTTGATGGCGTCAAACTTAAGAGGGACAGGATGAGCACTCACAGATTTTGTAAAAACATAGAAATTTAAGTTTGTAAAGCTTCAATCTTTACAAGGTCTGAAATGAGGAAAAAGCAGAACGAACTTGTCTATTCTCTATCTTCGATTCAACTGATGCTCATGCTATGACAGAAGCAATAAAGGAAAAAAATAAAGTGGGGGAGAGGAAAGAACCAAAGAAACATACTGACCATGCGCACAATTCTGGATATTGTGGAGTTTGAGCCAGTAGAAGAGACCTCAATCCTTAAAGGACCATCCTGAAATAAATTAGCAATTGCCTCTCCTTAAATCAAGCAACCAATATATATATATATATATATATATACAGACCAGCAAATAAGGAGATAAATCAAGAAAGAATTTAAATTTATTCCAAGTAAAATTTTATTCAAGTTAATAATATCAAGAGGTAAGATGTTGAATTACCAGTTCAAAATTTATACTAGAGAAAAATGGAAAGCATTGTGAAAATGTCCAATATTAGCAGTTTTAAGAAACCATTTGATCAAAAGCTTAAGCTTTTGGGTGAGGCATACAAAAGATTCGGATACAATTCGAACAAGCCACAATTTGGAAATAGCATACTGAATACTTTTTTCTAATTCTGAAATCCATCATACCCAATTTATTGTTCCAGCTGAGACTCCCAGGCCTGCTTCCTTGAATACTGGCAATGATTCACCAGTGAGCATGGATTCGTCGACAACACTTCTTCCAGCAAGAACTCGCCCCTGTTGAAGATCAGTGTAATTCCAGCTGACATTCAATATGCACAGTACTAAATTCACATTAAGTAAGAGCTAATGAATAAGCATCTCACATCACAAATCATAGCAAGCACTGATGGATTCTAAATAATGTATAAGGTTCAATTTTCAAAGATGTGGAGTTTGTGACTGAAGGACAGGATGAATTGAATTTATTTATTGACAGAAAAAATAAATTAACACTGATTATTTTGGGATGAAACAATACAAAGATCAACTTTATCCAACGTTTACAAGATTCTTTACAAAATGTAATGGAATATGAATATAAGGATAAACACATGGAGAAAAGAAGGAATGAGAGAATACAAGAGTCTCTTTGAAGAATATAAAATGCTTACATCCACAGGAATGATTTCTCCAGGCAGAACCAAAACTGTGTCTCCTACACGAATGCCATCAGTGGGAACCTCAACACAGATTGCGTTATTGCAAAGAACAGTATCAGCGGGAGGATTGCCATCTGATGAAGTAATTACAAGTCGCGACTGAGTGGATATGAGGGACTGCAAAACATGCAGCTCAGAGATATCAGATAAGTTTGTTTTAATTAGTGATCATACAGATATTAAAAGAAAATCTAGCATAAAACACTGCAACCAAATATTTGAACTGAAACCACTCTAATTTGTAGCAGGTAACCATTACATGTATGAAACTGGGAATCACAGCTGCAAAACAGATTTCAACTTACGAGAAGTTCATTCATGTCACTAGATGCCTTGATCCTCGCTTTTTCTTCAAGAGAACGACCTAAAAGTACAAACCCAAGAAGCATCACCTGCAAACTAAAAACAAAGCTGCATCAATAAGACTTATATCTGTTGGTTTGAAACACTACGATAGCTAAAAATTACACCTGTTAACAGGTTAAGTGGGTAAAGAAAATTGCAAAATCTCCAGATATCTGGAAAATAAGCCATGGTTAGGTAACCCTACGAGTAAGCTTATAACTTCTAATAGGAATGCAAAACAAGAAGGGAAGAAACTCACCGGCTCATCAAAAAACGATGCATCCCATTCCAGATCAGGGTTGAGAAGGGCTACCTACAAGAGAGAAGATTTTCTTTTCTTAAATAAAAAGGAAAAATTAACCAAAATGGGATAGGGTGCAACATGAATAAAATCTGAATCTGATAATGACAATAGGCAAGGGCCTCACCGCACTGATGAGAAATGCTGCAGTGGAACCAAATCCCACGAGAGAGTTCATATTGGGAGAACGCTTCATGAATGCCCTTAGACCATCGACAAGCAAATCTACAAAAGATTAGCAACTTTTAGTCCAACAGACTAGATATTTCGTTTATAAACAAAAATGAAAAGGAAATGTATTGTTTTAAGGTCTGCTCATTACATACAATCCAAGACTAAGAAATCTGAAACAAAAGACCAACCTCTTCCTGGTCCCAGCAAAGCTCCCAAAGCCAACCCACCCTTCAAATACGAGTTATGCAAAAGCTCCAACACCGACCCTATACGAAAATCACATACAACCAACTTAAGAACCAAAAGTTACAGAACGCAACTCGTTAACTAAATTGGGGTTGGTTATACCATGACCAACATGAACGCCAAGAGAGTGCAAGAAGTGGGAAGCATGCGTCCCACAGCACAATGCCACCAAAGTCCACGCAAAAGCCACCCGGTTCCTACTCTTCACCAGCAACTCCTCTTTCTTCTTCACCATTTCCCGCCATTTCTTCACATTTTCAGCAACTCCCATCCCGGAAACCCTCCTCTTCGCTTCGAATCCGCAATCGCTCACTCTCCTAGCCAGAGACTCCGCAACGCTCTCGGAGCTCTCGCTCTCGACAGCCTTGGGCTTGAGCTTAATCGCAGCGGTCTCTGTCAACATGTTGACGACAACCGAGTCGACTCGCGAATCGGAGGAAAGCAGAGACTTGACGCGTGAGACGCACGCACCGCACATCATCCCGCTCACGTCAAGAAGAACCGGGTTGTCCTTAGGCAGACTAGAAGCCGGAGCTCGAAACTCCGTCTCTAGTGTGTTAGAGATTGCAAGACGAGATCGGTGAACCGAACGACGCCGCTGCGTTCTGTGAGCATTGAAGTCAAGGCGGTCAACGCGGCGGCTACTCGCGGCGTAATTGAAGTGAAGCCTCACATAAGGCGATGCTGTGAGTATACCAAGAGAAGCCATTGAACTGTGAAGAGGAAAGCGTAAGACAAGGTTACGTGTGAGAATGAGAAGAATACATTTTAGAGAGAGAGAGAGCACGAGGGAGAAAGGACGGTAGCGTGATGAAGATGATGGAGACAGGTAACGAAGTTAGATGGCGATTAAATGAATATGGGCCTAACACGTCAACTACGGTGTCGTTTGGATTTAAAACATGTGGTAGAAAGAGGTCGATGCGGTTGTGAGTTTTCGGACCGTTTTAAAGCTCGACCCGATACGACACATACTCTTTTCTAAACTGCACCGTTTTAAATCAAAGTCCATTAGCGAATCATAATGTGCCACGTAACAAAGCAAGACTACGTTATCTTCTTCGCTTGAGCTTGAGAGTTTAGAGAGGAGAGGCACTCTCTTTTGCTCACCTTCGACTGAACAAAGATGGCGTTGAATAAGTCACCGTCTCAGAAATTGGAATCCTCCAGCGTTGTGACGAACTTCGTGTTGCTCTCTTCTTCCATAGTTCAGAACCCATTGTCTTTTAGGCCCGTGAAGCCAAATCTTGGTTCTGCAGCTACCATCGTACGAGAGCTCCACAGTTCAATCACTTCAATTGCTGATAAATGCTTTAGATTCCTCCACTTGATTGCTTCTGAAAATCCCTTCTTCAAAAAGATCCTTTCTTTCTCTTGCCACTTCAGCGAACAACTTACCCATGTAAGTTTCTGTCTCATTTTTACCCAAAGCTTGATTCTTTTTGAGAAAGTCGACAATGGTAGCTCTGTAGTTTTGACATAGCATGTTAGAGAGTTAACCTTATATTTTTTAACGGGACTTCACTTCAGATTCACCGTATCAGCCACAGGAATTCACACGCTTTGTCCAACCACAGTTTTGCTGCTATCTTACCGGGCGATTCTGTGGCAGGGGTTGTGGTGGCTAATGGCATCTTAAATTTTCTGAATATTTACAACACACTGTTGGTTATAAGGCTTGTCTTGACCTGGTTTCCCAACTCTCCCCCTGCAATTGTTAATCCTCTCAGGTGCACACTCAACCTCTGAAGTTTCTTATAGATTTAAATCTGCAATTATTTGAGAAGAATGTGATGAGAACCTTGAAATATTAATGAAAGTTAGATTTGTAATGAGGGATATTTCATATACTTGCAATCGTAATTGTAGAGTCATGAAAAGTTCTTCTGTTCAGTTTCAAGATTGGTTTTGTTCAAATCTTCACCAAGTTTTTTCATGTGGACTTCCATGTCTTGGATTCAGCACTGTGTGTGATCCATACTTGAACATTTTCCGTGGAATCATCCCGCCACTAGGAGGAACGTTGGATCTCTCTCCTATATTAGCATTCATAGTTTTGAATGCCTTTACTAGCACTGCTGCTGCTCTTCCTGCTGAGCTTCCAGTACCAGGGGCTCCTGTAGAGAGACATGCACCTCATTCAGTGTTCAATAGTCTGACAACGACTCAAAAGAAATGGATGAGAAGGATTTGTAGAAACAGTTCAAAGAGCTCCAAGAATGCTGATTAGGTGACAGCATTCTGTAATTTGGTAGTTTATCAATACTAGGAAGTCTTTTCCGGAGATACATCGAACTTATAACAATGTTATTGATTGTATCATTTGATCGGAAAGTGAGACGGTCATATTCCTGTCCAGATTGATCTTTTTGATATTCATTGTTCATCTTTTTGTAGTTAGTATGAACTCTGAAGCTCATGTGATTCCATCTCTAGTAGCTTGAATTGTGAAGACTAAAAACTAAGCAGTTCTTTTGTTTTAAGAAAAGCACCTTCCCATTGTTGGCTTTAGCTCGCCGAACTTGATCTTCATGAGAACTGTCGGAAAATCACGAGTGGAGTTATCCACTTCAGACAGATATATAAGGAAGAAATATCTTATATATAAAAATAGGGCCTAATGTCTTAAAGAGAGTTTTCTGGACATTGTGATCAGGAGGAAAAGATGCCAAAAGATAATACCATGCAGCATCAGATTCTGCAGGTGGTGGTAAAAGTTCTTAGCTAATGGTTAATGCTCCATCCTTTTGCCGATTACCTTAGTCTGCAACCTTTAACATATATAAAAGCTTATTGAAGAAGTTGATCACCCAATTTTCTTCTGCCGAACATGGATTTTACAACTATTGGAAAATTTCTCCCAAAAACATGGGTGCAATGGGATAGCTGTTAATGTAAAACTTTCTATCCTAGCTTTGGATTTCCAAATTAATTTAATCTGCATAACAAATCACTTTATTCCCTTTTGATGATCAAGCTGATTGGTTAATGTTCTTGCAGAAAGACTCTGTCCCACTTAGACCCTTGTCATATTGAGCATCTGCAACCACTCCACAGTAATATGCTTTACCATATTATTCCATTGTGTAGACTCAAAACTATCGACCAGTATTTACAGTCCACAAAAGAAGATTATCAATCACCAAAAGGCATAAAAAATCGAACACTATTGTGGTGATATTCGTCCCTACTTGGTATGCTCTAGCTTAGTGGTATGATAAGAAGAACAAAGTGTTTAATTATACTCTCAACTTCTGTTTCTTGAATGGAATCAGCAACTGCATGCAGGAGTGGCAGGCGTTGTTCCTTTGAGAGGCTTCTGGCTATATTGATTGGCCTGTTAGCTGTGTTTTCTCCTCTGTATATCAACCAGAGGCCCGTCTATGATTCAGAATTGGATGATCAACCTATCAACCTTGCTTCATGGCTGCCACTGCTGCTGGTGATGTTGATCTTGGCAATTTCTTTATCGCTCTATCTAGACCAGAGCTTTACCAAGTTTGATCCATATTGGATTCACAGAGCTGGTGGCTCTTCTGGTGGTATTCTCTTAATCCTCGTGATTCTTGCTTTGGTGATAAAGTGCAAGGCTTTCACGAGTATCTCTAGCTTGAATCACATTTAACAGCCACCAGTTTGGTTCATTTTCCAAAACATCTGTAGGCTTTAAGATTAGCTTCTTCTAGTATTGATTTCGTAGTATGCACAGGGATAACGTTATCCTACGATTGGCTATCCTTAAATTACTTTCTTGGACTAGTTTAACTCTTGTTTTTGGAACTTCTTATGGTGTTCCTGTTGCCTTGAATGTGATAATCTTATAATAGAGGAACTAATTTTGTGAAGTTTGGTTAATAACTTGATGCTACGGAAAATGAATTGACGCGCTGCTATACTGAAGCCAACTGAAAAAACATGCCAATATTGAATTACTCCAAACAAATTACAAAGGTCAATGCAAATATCAAAAGGGTATCAGAAACATGAGGGAGGTGGAACATTTTGTGATATGAAAATGTTCTATGAAACGAAGGCAAAGGCTGCTGCAATCAAAGCAGCGGCAATAGACAGCCATAGACTAAGAGGCTGACGCCAAGCTCCACTGCACTCATCATTAGCACCGCTAAAGCATCCAGGTCTTGATATTTTGGCCTCACCTCCCTCTAAGGCGAAACTGCTATTACGCTTACCACTGCTGAACAGTACACACCAAAAGTAGGGAGACCCCCCATCAGTTCCGGTAACTGCAGCTCCAACTTCTGTGTGATTCTTATCGTAAAGAATTTGTAAGCCTTTCTCATCTTTTACGAGGATCTCTGAGAATGCTTCAGAAGGTGGGACATATTTAGATTGGCAGCCTAGCAGACGACCGGTAATCTGTGAGAGGGTTGAGCTGACAACACCACAGTTAGGTGCAAAAGATTCAGCAAATTCAGATTCAGCAGGTTTCTTGGCATCAGGCCCTCCCACAGCATCACAACTCCCTTGATAAGCTTTTATGTATTGCAAAGCAATGCAGGCTAGACCAGGGTTGCTGTACAGTGATGTACCCTTGTGTGAAGTCCTGTTACTGTTAAGCACAGCCACCAATTGATCAGCAGGGTTGTTGGTTTCTCTCACCACACCTGTTAAATTAAACCTCATTAGATCCAAGCGTAAAGAACAATAAATCTGCAGCCAGGACTAGGATCTAACTTGAACCTTATTTTAACACGAGCAAGACTGGTTAACATTAAGCATGCATCATAACCATGCAACAGAGTATAAATCCTACATTAAGCTGATTCTGGACACAAACAATGTAAAAAGTTTTTTTATAAGACTTGTATTTTGCGGTAATGGTTCCACTAAGATGTGTGAGCAAAGAACACCAGGAGGGAAGCTGATGAAAGGTGAATTCCTGAGGCACATTACAAGCTAATTCCTCCTTAAAACACTCCCTTCACGCTTCCTTGTGCTTGGGTTTTCTCTTATGCGATGACCTTAGATATGTAATTCTTTAGTCTTAATGGAGGAAGAGCAAATAACTAATTGATCTGCAAAATCTGTTTAGTAATACCAATCCATTTTAAGATATTTTGTGTTTTGGGAGATACAGGGTAGGGTTTGGATAATCATTCATGACACTTCTGAGCTCAGAGGTTTAATTTCTCATACGATTTGCCTCTCCCCTGATACCAAAAATTGGATAAAGCAGCTCAATCATCACGTGATCCGCTCAAGTTATTGCAGATTTAAAAGACTCTTACTTGTAAAACAGTGATTAAGAATTTGGTTGCAGAATCACCTATCCTTCTCTAATCTATGGGATGCCTCCTCATTCTTGACTATAAGCAAGAAACCTAAATCTGAGAAAGAATCGTAACTTCAAAAAGTTTGATGAACTTCCACTTGAGCATACGGCAGAGATCTGACTTCCTCATTACTTTAGTTACACGAAACAAAAGTAGTAAAAAGAAACAATATTTCTAGCAATAATCCCGAGAAAACTAGTAGCTACATTGTTAGGGACAGTTGAAAAGATAAGCACCAGCCAAGACAAATTCATTTCCAGATCAGAAAAGCAGACCAGGATATCAAAAACCCTTAAACAATCTAAATCAGCAACGAGGTACATTTCCCATTGACCATCATAAGCCAATCATAGGAAAAGATTGGAGCTTTAAAGGGTAGAATGTATGCTTACCATGAGTACTTGCAGTAGCAGAGAAGAAAAGAAGAGTAAATATAAAATGAAAAAAAGCAGCCATTGTTTGAGGTAGTAGCTTAGCTTCAAGAGAACGGGAGTTAAAGAAGAAACTGTAAGGATAAAAGAGATGGGATCGGAGATGAAACAGAGAACTGAGCCAGTGAAATGTCTACTTCGTTGTGGTTGCTTCACAGCTATGGGTAACAGTAATACGTCATCGGGTTTTCGAAGCTGCCGACATGTCAACCACCTCAACCGGGTTCTAACTTCTAACATAAGATCCAACCCAATCCAGTTCACCTTGCTTCTGTCGGATTTATTTACTACAATACCCACTTTTTCAGAACTTTTAAATATCCTTTTCATCAACTATAAAAAATTCGCAATTAATTTTTTCTTAAAAATAAAGATAATGTCAAAATATAATTTCTTGTAAAAGTTTATAAATTTATAGCAAGTTATACAGTGTGCATAAACATTACCTTTCATTTTTAAGGTTAAGGCTGACTTAGTACTGTTCATGTCTCAAAACACATTATTTCCAACTGATGAAATTCATCAAAGATGATTTGAAATTTTCCTCGCAAAATGTTCGGACCACCATAGGTTCAGTCACATTGTCCTGTCTACCCTAAGTTGGTGGAGTGAGCAGGAGATCGGTCTCCCTCTCTCACCGCCCCTCCTTTTCCCTGTAATCACATTCTGGTTGGCCATATAAGAATTGGAAGCATACTGTGTTTTCAGTTGACAGGAGAAGAAAAGAACCTCGTAACTTTGCTTAACAAGGTTCCAGCAATAAAGAGAGAGTTTAACATGAAGAATGGCTCGTCCTGTCCGTCTTCCATATGAATTCTGGGATTTCATTCAAATTATTTTAACAGTTTAGAGGATAAGGCTCGTACCCTTCAGCCTGATATTGGATATGAAATCTAAACACCAAAAAGAGGAGAATTGTACAAAAGTATGTTTTTTTTTTCCCCCTAAAGTAGCTCAGTTTTTACTGGCATCAGAGTTGTTTAGTTTTGCTACTGCATTTACTACAGATAAATCTGAAAGTTCTAAAAGCAAACGTGAATGTGGAAATGATATGGGATTAGAAACGAAATAATAATGATAATAATAATCGTGAGATTATATTGTATTAAGAACTACAATATAAAGTAAGCTATCTATATGCTCATCAACCATAAAATGAGAAGAGATGGCCATTTACTACAGGAATAGAATCATCAACACCACACCAAAACAGCCTCCCTGCCGCATCAAGCCAACATAGACGATCCTATACATTCAAGCTGACAGGCTACTAAAGACGCGCTTTAAACTTGGGCATGCAGTTCGTAATCTCACCATGCTTATGGAACATACCTGATAAAATCAATTAGTAAAAGTTTTGTTATTTTAAACAGACATAGTAGCAGATATATGCTTCAGGCAAGATGATTCTCTCACCTTTGGACAAAAGCGTACATCAAGAGTTTCTAGCGTGCTACATTGCAAAATTGCAGATGCTACCGCCTCTTCATCAATGTTACAGGACTACGAAAGCGGACAAGATACAAAATTAGAGCACTTCAGATGCACTACAGATTAACTTGGTGACCATTTTTTACAATAACAAGCACATGCTCCGTATATAGGAGAATGGAATGATGAGAGCTAATGTTCCAAAATTTGAAAACGTAAGTGCAACCATGAAAAAGCACATCAAAATTATGAATACAATCTCTTTGTGCTAGCCAAAGCAAGGATTAGCTATTGGCTTCCCAGACAATAGTAACTGGTGTACAACAAACTAATTTGTAGCTACCTTAAGAAATATTAGTCTTAGAATGTGGACATTTCCAACCAAAAAAAACATCAGTTGGTTCTCCATTATAAATCCCATCTTACAAACTAATTCCTAAAACTTTAATAAAGACATGCTCCAAGAATATTCTTAAGCAAAGATAAGTAAGGAAGTGAAGCATACACAAAAAAACACAAATACCTGAAGAAAAAGACTGCTCAATCTAGGACAGTTGAGTTTCAAATTTTCCAAAGCAGTACAATGGCTGCAGATACATCCATCAATTATATTATAAAAAACACATATTACAGCAAACAAGTGGAAAAACTTCAAGGCAAAGGAAAGAAACATACCTCAAATTTAGAACGCATAATCTAAAGCAAGTAATATCAACTTCCTTCAAATTTGCAGATAAAGAAAGATTTAGTGATGACAGATGGACGCAACGTGCTATTGGTGGAATAAAAACTTTCCTGATATTAGGACAGCCAACACAATTGAGGTTCTGCAGCAGACGATTTGGCTGTTCGCCTGGACCACTGGCATCATCACGAGAAAAAAGTGAGGAGTCATACACTCCGATTGACTCGGAAAGCTGACCAGCAGTTGTTCCCCAATTCAGGTCATGCATATTAACACAGCCATTCAAACTCAAATGAGTAAGGTGTGTACAGAAGGCAAGAAGCTTCTCTATTGCTGACTGACAAAAGGTTCCGTAAGATAAGTCCAACTCCTGAAGTACCGAGAGAGCCCCTTGCTTATAAAGAGGCTCCAGGGAAGTGTCAGTGAGGTCCTTGCACGCTTGTAGTTTCAGTACCTTTAAATGAAGAAATAAACATAAGCATCAGGGATAGGGTCTAGGAAGTAATGAGGAAGAAATCACAAGCTCTATATTATAAGTACATGGTAGTCCATCGCATAGGGATTGATGCAGTATACACATAGTGAGTTCACAATTACCTTTAGATGCAAACAGGACTCAAATACTGGTTGCAGGCTCACCAAGAATGTGTAAGATAAATCAAGTACAGTCAATTTCTTAAGCCCACCCAGAGAGTAAAGTCCATTAGAACCAACAGAACGGCATGACATCAGAATTAATGATCCAATCAATGGACATGATGCCGTTGTTGCAGACAAGCAGTCATCCTTGAGTTCGCTGCAAGTAATACAAAGAAGTCAGCCAAGGCAATTAAAAAAGGATAATGAGAAAAGTAGATAACAGAAGCTGAAGCAAAACCTGCAAAAGGATGCATCAAGAGATGTCAGAAGAGGGCAATCAATGGATGCTTCAGATAATACGCCACATCCTTTCAACTCAAGTGACACCATGCATGGCGCTTCAAGTTTAAGCTTGTCCAATTTTGGACATATTCCCAAATTAAGTGAACGAAGAGCAACCTGACGATTAAGAAACCACTCGTTACTTTTCCCACAGTAGATATAGCACAAAATAAATTGAGAATCCTATTCAGCAATTGCAAAAGAACAGTTGACAGTGAATCTAACTTACAGGACAAAATGATGCAGTCTTAAGATGGTCACAACCATCCAAACAAACTTCCTCAAGACAAGGGCATGTCAGCTTAAGAGACGTGACAGCACGGCAACCAACTAGTGAAAGACTAATCAAAGTGGAACTGCAGAATTCCACAGCTGTCAAACTCTGCATAGTAACATATTTGATCAGTTAAAAGAAAAAAAATCAGCTCGACAGACACAAAAGAACCCCAGGTTATAAATCAAGTCAACAACCACAGAAAGCTAATCATCTAGTAACGAACACATTTCATGACCATTTCAACAACAAATATGAAGTTGTATGATATACCACAAGCACAAACCAATATAAAAGATCATCATAAGCTGATTATATGACTCGAGTCCACTGACCTCACAATTATCAAGAACCAGAGACTTTAGCATAGGGCATCCACCACCAGCACTAAAAACTTCACAGATAGAATTTGTTAAAGATTCACAGTCAGTGAGGTCAACTTCTTGCAAACACTGGCACTGTAACATCAAGGTTGTCAAGTTTTCCTGCTTCTGCAAAGCTAGTTTCTGCATCATAACAACCAAGTGAGAATAAATCTAGAATACATTCAATTCAGCATAATGAAGGCGCTGCATTTTAATTAAAACCTACTTGAAGTGAATTTGAAGTGATGTTAATACGATGGAGAGCTGGGCAATTAGACACCATAATAGATGATAGCATGATGGTTCTCAAGTTCAGATCAGCAAATCTGCAGGAAACAAAGAATTAGAAGAAGACAAAGAACAGGCAAACCAAAAGGATAAGGCAAAAGCTATTTCATCCCAGAATGTATGGATAGTGACATAGATAGAGCCTTGAACTTACTTGCGACAGTGTACTAGCCTAATGTGCTGCAAACGAGGAAGATCCAACGACACAGATGTCAATAGGTTGCAATTGTCAAGCTCTAAAACCTGTCAAAGGAGGATCCATATCAAATTTGATGTTTGAAGCTACATAAGAAGTTTGATGCAAACAGCTGGGGAGATGACGAAGTCAGACCTCCAACATAGAACTATAAGCTATAGCAGCCATTGAAGCTGAAGTGATACCCTCACAGCTGTGAAGTTTGAGAATGGTCAACATGGTCAACCTTACAGACTTCAAAGAAAACCAAAAACAAAAGACATGTTAAATTAACGCATATCCATGTACAACCGCAGGATGTGGATAACAAGCTCTAAGTGCCCACCTCAAGGGATATGTTTGGACAATACGATGCATTAAGAATGCGGAGATTAGGACAAGTGGCTGCTATTTCACGTAGTGTTTCATCGCTAACACATGAGCAGTTTGACATGTCCAGGGACTCCAATTGAGGGCACGAAGTTGCCGCTGAACGGATGGCTGCATCTGGAAGTTTGTGACAAGAGCCTATATCAAGGAGATATAGAAGAGGGCAAATAAGTGCAGCCAGTGCCATGTTGCTCCGCTTCAACGACAAGGTCTCAAGTTGTGGACATCTGCAATTGTTTTTTATTTTTATTTTTTTAACCACAAAATAAGATAAACAACAAAACAACAAAATTCTACTCAAAAAACAAAATATTGACTTTACCTGACGGTTATTCTTGCCACGCGGCATTTTGTTAGTTGAAGATGGCGCAATCTATCATGGTTTATGTGTATCTCCTGAATATTATTTCCGAGAGCAGCATCATTGACATTTAAAGTCTTCAACATGCTACACTCTGCTAAGGCATGGAAAAAGAGGTCCCCAAGCTGGCCTTTTCCCAAAGTTAAAACCTCAAGGTTTCTAAGAACAACGATAAATATATCAATAACACCCATGAAGTATTACTTGATGGAAGCAACTGTGAGCATAACGAACCATAACTACCTTAATGAAGACACTGCTTTCATAACAAGCAAATGATTAGCGGGAGCACCAAAAATATTTACTTCAATGGCGTTTGGGTACCTTTGACACATGTCCTCAACTGGCAACACATATTACAAGCAAGCAATTTAATTCAAACTGTTCCAAATGAAACAGGAAATTTGATTCAAAGTGTTTGAAATGAAACTGGAACAAGAATTTTACTGCCTCCAAATATCTATGCTACCTAGGAAGAGGGATCTCCTAAGAGCATAGTTGGGAGAGTCCCACCATTCAACAAGTTTGCATGAAGTGCCTGCCCTAAATCTTACCTTATAAGAAGGTTTCCCCATTGAGTGAAGTCTTAAGATCATGGAAATATATAACCTAGTATCCTAAAATTGATTAGGATAGAATGGCACTAAGAGATTTTATTAACTTCAACAGGTGGCGGCCACTCTATAATAAGCAGCACACTATCTCAATCACCATATTTGGAAGAAAAAAAAAAGTGTCAAATATTAGGTCAAGTAATTCAACAAATAACATATAAAAAACTAAGTATAGGTAATTAAATCATCTCTCTCACACATTTGGAAAACTTTCATACACTTTCAACAAAAAAGGAGTTTATTATTGTTTTTACCTCAATAATCTAGTAGATTTCTTGTGTATTTTTCGGTTCAGTTAATCAGAAACACATCCAAGCAAGCAATTAACAAAAACTAATAAATAGAATGCTAAAACTGATTAATTTTCTCTCATTAAGAATATGCGGGGAAAGAGGACATTCGGCACACTGCTTAAAAATTTTCTAAAAAGAGGTCCATATTCTTAAATGTAAGAAATAAAGATGACCGTAATTGAGAGAGACAAGTGGAACTCACATTGTTCTAGAGATATGTTACGGTTCTCAAAATTCAAACACTTCCAAAATTCTTCATGTGCACTAGCTGCTTGCCACTGCCGACAGACCATTGCAGCTCTACAAAGGTTGATGTGATCCAAGAAAGAAAAAACCTGGGGAAAGTATGAGAGAAGATTGTAGTAGATCTGATGGGAAGAGTGGAATAAAATGAAATATAGATCCCTTGACAACATGTTAGACAATGTGGTTACCATATGCAATAGGTCATCTGTTAGATCCATTCGAACTTCCACATCTTCAGACTTTGAAGTGTCACTCTCATCTTCATCATTCCTTCCACCACTAGAATCAAACGGACTCCCATTGCTATTATTCCACTTGAAGTTGCTATAAAAAAAATCATTTCCAGGCAGAACATTGGATGCCTGACATAAGGCAATGTCTTCATCTACTGATGAACTAGATTTGCCAACATGTTGCGAGGCAGTTGTTGTATAATGACGACTACTGCAAGGAAATTATTCCAATCAGAAAAAACGCATAGCCATAACGACTGAAATAATGGAATGTCAATTTCAGCAAGGAATAATGTAACAAAATAACAATGATAAACATCATAGTCTCAAAATAACAAAGTGAGGAACTACTTAAAACTTTTAACCAATAGACTGTACTTCGCTAGGAACTTCCGATGCCAACCGAAAAACTAAACAACGAAACCAAAGTCTATATAAAACCTTGAGGCACCCTCCATCCTATCTGTAACACCACAATACTCGAGCACAACTCGATTTTATGAGTAAACATGTCATCGGCAAGTTCAGACGAAAAGATTAGAACTTTATAAGTAAACTAACCACTCCTGGGAGCAACAAGAAGAAGAAAACCCATAAATGTGCATAATACCACATTATTAGTACCCAAGAAACCAAAAAAAAAAATCTCTTTAAGATTGTGATCTCAGCAAATGCCAAGCCGGCTTCACAAAACAACTCACAAACCGCAAAACAAAAACATTTCCACAAACCGCAAACGCGAATTTGAGGAAAATTGGAGAAAAGAGGCTCACTTGGAATTCGAATAAACTTTTGCCCTTTTATTATGCAAATCCCGATCACACTCCTCATCAACAGCCATCGGCGTAACCACCGAGCCACTACTGCTCTCTCCCTGAGCCCTCCAAGAACCGCCATGATCCTCCGGCAACACAATCCCATGCATTGCAGAGTCCAGAGAGGGCGGCCGGTTCGCCTCATCGTAGGGATTAGAGTTCTCGAATGCGATAGCAAACGCTCCGTCGTCAATTGCAAAGTTGCCGTCGTCCGCCATAACCGAATGCTTGTAGTTGTTGTCCTCGATGAAGTGATCAGCCTTGATCAGCGGTGGAAGCGAGTCCTGTTCTTCTTCGTCGTCGGAAGTGAAACATAGGCAGCACCAACTCCTCATGCAAAATTGGAGCTACACTGCACAGAAGAAAAGGAAGAGGCTTTGTAAACCCTAGGTCACGATCTGCTGCATGTCGAAACAGAAGATAAGACTGCAACCCTAAATTAAAGGGAGAATCGTATAACTTGGGGTGCAGAAACGCGAAACCCTAGAGAGGGAAATTGGGAATGGAATTGGCGAGAGGGAATGAAAAGGTGTTAGCTTTGAGAGATTGTGTATGTAAGAGAGTGAGAGTAGGAGAGAAAGTGTCGAACGGATCTGGCAAATGCTTCAAAAAGAGATCGGCGCTACCCCTGTTTCTTCTCATTTCCCCCCTTTTTTATTTCTCTCCTCTCTTTTTTTTTTCAAGAAGGAAAAATACCTTACTGGCTTTCCAACGCTAAGTATATTTTTTTAAATTTAAGAAAAATAAGGTTTTTCGTGAATATATAAAATTTATTTATTTTAAAACAAAAATTCTTAAAATAATTTATTAAGATAATTTCATATAAGCATTTTAAAATAATTTATTCCATTCACAAATTGACTGTAATTAAATGAGATCATTATAAAAAATTAAACTTTACTCTATTTTTATTATATTAGTTTAATTTTTAACAAAAGTAACTTAACATAAAGTTTGTTGTTAATATGAATAATGTGTTAAGCTACATTTTTTATAGGATGGCTATTTATAAATTTTATTATTTAATAAGTATGACATAAATAAAATATATGGCAAGCAAGTTATATAAATACAAATTTGAAACAACTTATATTTTCAATCACATTCATAAAAAAATTAACTTAACTATTTTTATTAAAATTAAAATATTTTAGTATCATTTTTAAGTTTGAATTAATATTATAAAGTTTTAAATTTTATAATTAATTCTAATAAATTGAGATAAAAACAAATTAAAGATCTATTTATTTGTCATTATTTAACCCCTTTCAATTACTTGCTATCATGACTTCAGCAGTCACGTAAAAGTGAGGTTTCCGATCAGATCTAGTAATAGAAGCGATCAACGGACATGATGGGATTTCATTGGTGGGGTCGCATGAACCCCAATGAGGAACATGGACTTTCTATTTTGTGTGTTTTAGTATTTAATTAACCAACCAACGAGAGTTACGGCGACAGGCGTTTCGCTATCATAAGCTCTCAATTGCGGGACCACCCAATTGCCCACGAGTGCCTGCCCATCAAGCTCATGTATGTGCATTGTGCTATGTATTCCTTTTATTTTCACTGCGCTGTCACGGCAGTTTGATTAATTTAACAGCTGTAAAAAGTAAAAACCCAACACATATGTTATATTAATAACGATGTTCGCGTTTTGTAAAAAAATTTAAATTTAAAACTTATACAAAAATTCTACTTTATTAACAGCAATGTTTTAAAAATCGGTTCGGATCGTCCGGTCTGATGGAAAAAGATCTGAATCGGTCATTGGTTCGATTCGGTTTCACCTACTAATTTCTCTGTATAACAACCGGCCGGTTTAACCTTTTTTATCAGACCAAACGGTCCGGTCCGGTCCGATTTTAAATCCTTGGATTAACAGTTAAATTTCAAAGCAAGGGTGATTTTTTTGTAAGCCTTTTTACCGACAACAACCAGGCTGGTTTAATTAGGAGTGTTAATGGTAATTAGTGTTTGATTAGTACCTTCTGCGTACCAGACTGACCGAAAGCCACCGGCATGGTCCTCCCTGTATGGCAGCAGGTGGGTCCAGATAGCGCCCAGATCAACGGTAATGAAAAGACGTGGAAAGATCGGGTGGTCCATTTCAGCCTTGATATTGTCCGCGCATAGTCGCTCCCAGGGGTCGACCATCACCTGACTCACCCATCAGTTTTGTTTAGCTTAATTATTGTGTTAAGTTAACTTCCAAAAGCAGATGACTGGTCTCCAACGGGCTGGACTAAGGTCCGGATCCGACTCGAATAGGCTTTGGGATAATAAACACGAATTTGAACCCAATTAATTTTAGAACGTAATACTAGAATTTTGTTCATGCCAAACTAAAAGTTCGTTTGTATAAGCTTTTGGAAGATAGAATAACACTTTTTCCCACCACAAAAGTTATTTTTAAGAAAAATAAATATTTAACTGTAAAATTTAAAAATACTTTTTTAATAGAAATATATTTTTTAGAATCTAAAATACAAATTTTTAAATGGCTCAAATTTGAAGCTTTTTAAAAAAGTCCCTTAAAATGACTTTTTCGGGTAGACCTTAACAATTATAATTTGCCTCACTTACGTTTATAACATGCAACGTATAAAAACCTCTCTTCCAAGCCAAACGTAATGTATTGTATTAGATTTCGCTACTTCTAATGTGTTATATTGGATTTCTGTTTGATTAATTTTATTGTAATGAATTAAATTGTACTTTATTAGTACTATGTTTTTAGACAATAAGCTTATTATTTATTTTTATATATCTTTTGATATAAATGTCATCTCCTGATATTGATTCTGACAATGATCATGAATATAATGAAGAGATTGAAGAAGAAATTTTGTAAATGGTTCAAACTGGAGTTGTTGTGACCGTAGACCATTATATTAAATATTATATGAAAAAATCGTGTAGGACATCCCTTCATACTGGATGGATGTTGTAATGGAGTTACTTAATGGCCATAAAGATAGATGTCATCAACAATTTGGAATGGAGAATGATGTTTTTATCAAATTATGTAAAATATTGAAAGAGTCATATGGATTAAAAAAAGTACAGATGTTACAATAGAAGAGGTTGTAGCTATGTTTTTTTATCACTTTAGATCGTAGACTTTGCAATAGAATGGTTCAAGAAATATTTCAACATTCAGGTGAAACAATTTATAGATGGTTTGAAATAGTATTAGAAGTTGTTTCACGTATATCGATTGATTTCATCGAACCAAAAGATCCAAATTTAGAGAAGTTTGAAGCAAAATTAAATACGATAGAAGGTATTAACCTTATTTTAAAGATTGCTTTGGAGTAATTAATGGAACACGTATATCAGTTGCCTTTCCAAAGTCTAATCAAATAAAAAATATTAGGAGAAAAGGCATTCCTACGCAAAATGTAATGACTGTATGTGATTTTGATATATGTTTCCCTTTTGTTTGGGCTGGTTGGAAAGGCACAACACATGATGCTCGAATTTTTATGGAGGCTTTGCATAATGATATATTACACTTCTCTCATCCACCCAGAGGTTTGTGACGAATAACTTAATACTTTTTTATTTATTCTTAATAATTAAGTGATTCTTTATTTATTTATTTTTTAATTTGGAATGTAGGAAAATATTATTTGGTAGATGCAGGATATCCTTAAATGCAAGGTTATTTAAGACCATACAAAGGTGAAAGATATCATCTTCTTGACTTTCATCTCACTGATCTTCCAAGAGAAAAGAAAGAAAAATTCAATCATGCACATTCTTCTTTAAGATGCACAATCGAAAGAACATTTAACGTTTGAAAAAATAGGTGGAAATTTTTATGTTAAATGCCCAATTTTTCTTTTCTAAAGCAAGTTAAAATTATAATTGTTTTAATGGTCATTCATAATTTTATAAGGTTAAATGCTCAAAAGGATAAAGAGTTTTCCCCCTATGACGAAGATGATGAATTACTTCCTACAAATGAAAAAATCAATAAAAATGAAAACGTTGAAAGAAATCATTTAGACGAGTCACAAAATAACGAAATGAATGATGCGAGGGAAAATATTGCAAATCTTCTTGTATTATGATAAAATGCATAGTTTATTATGTATTTAACTATTTACTTTACTTGAATGTTTATTTTGAGATTATAATATTATTTAACTTTTTTACATGTTTTAATATTTATTTTTCATATTAATTTTCTTTCCTACAAAAAAAATGAGACATCTCTTTAAATAATTTCCAATAAAATAGCTATTTAATGTTGGGTCCGAGTCCCGGATCCCTATTCCCAAGGTGGCCCCTCGGGCTGCTCCAGCGACGAGCTCCTAAACCTTCGGGTCAAGAATGCTTGTTGAATTTCCTTCGGATTGTTATGGCATGAAGCCCCTTGATTTATGGGGTGTTGAAATTCATAGATGGAATGCATGTATATGTGTTTGTATTGAAATTGTATGGATGTTGGGATCGGGTCCGAAGGTTTAGGAACTCGTCGCTGACGCAGCCTGAGAGGCCACCTCGGGAATAGGGATTCGAAACCTGGGCCCAACATTTAAAATTTCCTACAAGGTGGTTATCCAAGAAATAGGTAACCGTAAATATACTATATTGTACTTTGCATATTGTTTAATATACTTTAAATATTATTTATACACATAAATAATTTTATCATAAAATAAAATATAGTTAAAATTAATAAAAATGCTTTTATTTTTATGTTGCCAAACAGTCTACTGTATGAAACTATTTTTAAAAAGTTGTTTTTTTAATTGATAACTAAACAGTCAACTAGTTTTTTAGAAAAGCTCTTCTCATAAAATCTCTACTGACAAAAACTCTACTGATATAAACTCATCCAAACAGGCACTAAAGCAATTTTGTAAGACTTACTTTGCACAAGAAAAGTCTCTATATTAGATAAGAATAAGCCTACATATTATCGGATTTTTCAAATTATGTGTCTCAATGAAACTTTAATTATGTGTTGATGATGATCAGGGTTGGCCATGGGCAAGGACAAGAAAGGTACCTGCCCAGGGCCATCCTTATAAATGATAAAATATGACTTTTTTATTTTTATAAAAATAAAATGAAACAAAATAGGACCTACTCTTGACTTCATAAAGAACAACAAAAATGACCTATATTTTGCTTATTTTTATTCTATATAAGGGCCCAAAAAAGGCAAAAATAAAAACTATTTTCTTTGTCTAGGGCTTATAAAATATTAAGAATGACCCTGATAATGATAAGAATGATGATGATGATGGTGATTGCTTTAGTATAATTTTTGTATTAAAAAATATACTATTACTTTGTTATTTTGCCAATATTTGAAAATTAATATATGACAAATTTAAATTAATCTACCTGTTAATTTTGAAAAAAATTAATAAATAAATACTTAAAATACATCATGTATTTATCAATGATCCAATAACTTACCCTACCAACCATCCAACCAAAGACATTGGGCTGGGTTAGTGTGAATGGACTTCTAAAGAAAGGTGACACCTTGGAACGGACCAGACAGTTATGCGTGCTTGCGAGCAGCCATTGGGTCAATCTTTAATTTTATACATTGGTGTTTCAAGCCGGTCATGGATCACATTTCGGCTCGATTTTGACTAAAATTAATGGATAAAATTGATTTAATTAAATTTCAAATTTAAAAGAGTCAGTTTTGCTCAAATAAATTTAAAGAAAAATTTAAATTATTTCATTTTGCTTAGTAAATGTTCTTAATATACAGAATAAGTAATTAAAGCTATAGAATTCATCTACAGCTTCCAATCTTAACCTTGAAATTGGATAATCTAAAAGCAATAATCTCTCTTAAGTTTAAAAATGATTTTGGCATGGCCCCCAACTACGGTACAGTTGTAAAGTTGAAACTTTACGAGATGGGGGTGTGGTCCAAAAACCCTTTTTGAAATTTTCCTTTTTTGTTTTTTTACAAGACGATAAGAGTAAGACCATAATAGCAAATCATAGCTTACAACTGTAAAGTTCACTAACCGTGAAGACAAATTTCTTCTATCGTAATTATGCTCAAGAAACCCTATTCCAACAACATCGTCGGTCTAGTTGGCTTTCAAGGATTTTCCCAAACCGAAACTTAGATTTGATTCACCTTTTTGGGGCTTTTTAGTTAAAAGAGAAAAACAAAAGTTGGTATAAAGAAATTAAAAGATTGGTTCAAAGGGTACGTAGTGCCAAATGAAATTGGATATATAGAATCCCATTTTGACTCCTTAAAAGTCTTGCAGTATAAAGATTTGTACATTACCAATGAGTTCTCCATCTAAAGTAGATAAATTCACATGTCAAAAAGTATGATAATATATATATATATATATATATATACACACTCTGTGCATGTGTCGAGCAGCTTTTTAACCTTCTGTACATGTCCATTTTAAGAAGAAGAAAGTGACATACGATGATCTTTTTGTTAACCAATCTTTGTACTTGTAACCAATTCGTATTCATTAGCCATTACACAACTATTTCAGCTCTTTCGTCCCATTCACTACAAGAAATAAGTGTTTTACTGATGGATATTTTCGTCGGTAAACATCAGATTTCCGTCGGTATAATTAATCACCGACGGAATATGGTGGAAAAAAATCGATTGAGAAAGCCCAAGCAAAACTTACCAATCAATTTTTCCGTCGCAATTTTACGATGGAATTACCGACCGAAATATTGTTGTCGGTATTTATTTTACGACGGAATGGCAATTACGATTCCATCAGAGAAATATTGCTACGGTCATTAAGTCCGTCGGTGAGGCGATGTTATCTGCGACGACATTTACCGACGATAAATAGGGGGAACATTTCCGACGGAAAATTGACCGTCGGTAATGAGTGATTTTTTTTTGGCTTTTTGTTGTTATAATAATAATTATATGATATATTCACTTTATTAATTTGTGTTGCATTAGAATAATGAATAATGAGAAAATTAGTAATTAATAAAATATAAAAAGAAATTAATATAATTATTAAAAGTAAGAAATAACAAATCTCTGATTATTTTTTAATTGAAAACACATGACAATGTTATAGTAATTATTATCGTAATGATCATGGATGCTCGAATCTGCTTCCTCCCTCTTTAACATTTTCATCTCCTGCTAAAGCTTAGCCATTTCCTCCGCATCTTTGTTTGTCCTCGCCATCCGCTCCATCTTCGCTCTCATCTTAGTCACCGCTCCATCTCCTCTCTCATCCTAATTGCTTGCTCCATCTCGCTCCAATGACTCTTTGATCTTTGAAACTTGCTGCAGCTCCGCTCTCAGTTGTTATGTCATCTGCAGACTAATCTCCTCCCTCACCTTAGCTATGTCCTCCATATGCTAGTGATGTTGAGTAATCAACTGCTCGTTTTGATTAACTAATGCTTTCGTTTGATTAGCTATCTGTTCCTTTAATGAGTCCATCAGTGGCGGAGTCGATACATCATGAGATTGAGATGGTCGAGCGATGTCTTCTTTATTAGAGAAGGGAAGAGCGCGAATAACAAGCGTTTGCATATGAGACCAGCCCAATATTCTTCCACGACGGAACCACCCACGACATCAAGATATGTCTCGAGTCTCGCCCACCGGTAGTTCCTCCCGAGATTGTCATTGGATATTTTCTTGTATTTGATCCTATTAGAAGCAATCTTTACGTTAGTAAATAAGCTATAATTGTTAAAAATTATTAAAATATGTTAATTTCACTAACATTGACTTCTCTACATCGACTGTTGATGAAGGTGACACCATCATGTTTCTTCGTGTGGGTGTGCACAAATACCTGCATAGATGTAGGCTTCGTGCCCAATGCCTTTTCCTACACGTATAACTTAAATTATCAGATGTTAACTAGTATTTTAAAAAATTTCGCCAGAGTTTCCTCTGTATATATGATATTTGCCCCATGTTCAACAATGAAAATAACTTCACACAGCCATATGGCACCAGACATCTATATCATAATCACATTGTTCAATAAAGCAATGTAAGATATATGTAAAAATGTCAAGAGAAATTAGATACTTACTAGTCTATGTGCATGCTCGTTGTGGGTAATTGATCCTCCGTATGCATCTTTGAAGACTCTACCGACTCTCCACGTCATTGGTAAATTACGCTCAGATATGGACATTGCCGCAGGTGATGTCCAATATTCGTTCCAATTACTCCAAATTTCCTCCGGAATATAACGCGGTCGTGCACCAACCTTGCGTATTTGATTAATTAAGTCGCGATAACGTATGCGTGCTTTCTTTTCCCATTGTTTATACATGTTGGCGTCGACACAAGAATCCCAGTAAAATTCTTTCTGGAATAAGATGAGTAAGAATAACAAAATGTTAAAATGTTGTATGAACATTATGAATATAAAGCAACGTAACAAGAAAATAACAATGATGTGTACCTCAAACTCTTGAAAGTATAATTGCTTTGTGGTGTCAGCTAAAATTTTCCAAACATAACCCTCTGGTTCAATTCTTTGCTTGAACGAGGAAGTTATATTTCTTGAAATTGGTCCAGACGGAACCAACCTAACATATAAAGTGATGTTACCCTATGTACATATTGGTAAAAGTAAAAGTTGATAATAAGCAAATTGTGAAGTGCTTTGATATCACTTACTGGCCATTGACAATAGAAACAAACTTTCTGCCATCAGTCCCTCGGCCAGTGACGGACGTCTCCTGCATCCGGTACGCTAGTGTTGGACGATATATGCGTTGGGGAAGGAGATGATGTAGGCTGAGAAGCAGTCGGTGATACCTCAACTGCAACTCCTGGCACCAGAGGTAGAGTTGGTGAGTCAGTAGGTGCGGCTGATTGTGACGAACCACCTTCACTGTAATGTCCCCCGAGCATGGTTCGAAACCTCGGTGGCATGAAGTCACGTTGTCTCTTCGGTCCCATTTTTTCCCAGAAATTCAATTTGCCACAATTCTCTACATGTACAATCTATAATTTGAATGCAATATTCTACACAACACATAGAGGAGAAACTATGGCAATATATGAAGGTTAACAAATTGTTATCAACCATAAATGAACTTTAACAGTAATATAAATATGCAATGTTCACTTTTAATGTGTTACGGATACAACAATAATTAAACGTGAAGGCAAAGGGTAAACATGTCTGGTAGTACATATGCACATCGATCTATTCATTTTTTAGGATTCCATATAACATGGGAGTTGGTAAATGTGAAAGAGTCCCCAATGACTGGGTTCCCGAGAAGGGTTCGCGCACGTTCAAAAGCACCAATTGAAATAGTGATACTCCGTCCAGCGGCATTGCGTTGATGCTCACATTCTTGCAATAACATTGCAGCTATATCTAGATTTGTTGAGGAAACAGTGAATGAGTGCCCAGTCTTAGAATGGTAGAATTCTTCGGTGGATGAACTACTAACAGGAACAAATGTACCTAACACGTAATCAGTGAAGAAATGTTCAAACCGTGATATTAACCAACCATATCAGTAACGAAAATGGTATATTATTGAATACGTGATTGTGCAGACGAGGTTTGGGGAATAGTAGAGGAGTTGGCAATACCCGATCTTCCTATTCCGTTATAAGCTGACGTGACATTGCAGTCACCTTTATCGACATACATGTCCTCTTCGAGTTTACAGGAAGCTTAAACATGTAAGATTGACAATGAAATGAGAATATGTTTGATAATCTCCTCCTAATAAACCCTTTTAAAGGTTCAAACCACGGAAATAGTCAACGTGCAGATCATACTAAACACCTTCAAGTAACAGATCGACCATCGAAGGCAAACGTTTGGTACTATATGATGGAGTGAGACTTGAAGTAGTGCTGCTTCCATTGAATTGGACAATTTTCTCACATTCCTCCCAACGGAAAGAATTGCTGCCGTCCGGAACCAATCGCCATGTCGACATACGTTTCTAAAGTAATGCAATGAAAAACCAAACATAATATAATTAAATAAAAATAACGTGACAATTTAACTTAAAATATGTAATTACAAACAGAAGTCATTCGGTATCATAACTTAATGGAAGATTATAATCATCTTCTTCTTCAGATGAATAAGAATCAAATTCCGGCTCCTCGTCTGATCTCAGACCCTCGTCATCCTCTCCAGATGAAATATCGGCAAATTCGTTTGATGGATCGTTCAAAGGTTCAGTATCGTCATACGTAACAGATGCATTGATAAATGTCTGATCTTCTTGAAACGCCTCTCTTTCAACAATATGCTCTCCTCTTCTAGGTGATTCGTAAACACCTCTAGGTTTAACTTTGCAAACCGCTAACCAATCTGCCTTATCTCGTCGTAAGCTCGGAAAAGGGATGTAACAAACCTGTTTAGCTTGCATAGCTAAGACGAAAGGTTCAAACTAACGCAATCGTCTTCGGTTATTGATTTCAACTAAATTGTATTGTCTATGCACCTTTACTCCAACATTTGGTGTCGAGTCATACCATTCACATTTAAAAATCACACATCGCCTGACTGGCAAATCAGGGTATTCAACTTCCAGTATTTCAATAATTTTACCATAGTAATCTATCATTTCTCCCTGTATTGAAACCCCACTGTTTATTGTTGACATGTTATGTCTATGACCTTCTGTATGATATTTGTATCCATTAATGAAATACACCGGATACGATTTAACATATCGTAGAGGTCCCTTTGCAAGATCACATATCATCTTGTTCTCGATTGGATTGTCCAATGCCTAAAAAAATAAATTTAGCATCGCAACTAATTTAGCTTCATGAACAACATAAAATACAACTTCAAAATATAATTTTGATGAATTGTAGAGTACAAACTTACATATCTCTCAAACCACCGAGGGAAGTGTTTCCCGACTTCTTTATTTAAATAATCTTCCGTCATACCAGGCATTATCTCCCGTAACAATGTCTCGTACAATCTAAAAACATAATGACTATTTTTAGGGCATGAAGATGACACAATGGTAAGTACAGAAACATTCATGTGCGACTTACTGCACGAAAGGCAACAGCTCTTCACAATTCAAAACAATATAACCATGTGCAGCCTCGATCTCTTCCTCAGTTAACATTCTTCTTGTCGCACGCCCAGATGTTCGTCCACAGTATGAAAATATGGACAAGTTTCCATCAGCATGAGTCGTTCGTCCCCCATCGTCATTACGAGGAACTTTTCTTGCTCTTGTGTTAACATGCGGCTCAAAATAATACCCACAAAACGTACTCGCTTCCTCCACTAAATAAGTATTACATATGAAACCTTCAACTCTAGCTTTGTTTTTAACATTTCTTTTCAAGTGATTCAAATACCTACAGGAACCAAAATTGTTAGTAGAACACATTTGACAAAGCTTGTCAATGGTTACTGAAGTGATATTTGTCTACTTACCTCTCAAATGGATACATCCATCGATATTGAACTGGACCAGCTAGTTTTGCCTCGTGTGCTAAATGCACAGGTAGATGCTCCATACAGTCAAAGAAACTTGGAGGGAAAATGCATTCTAATTTACACAAGATTACGGGAATTTCATGTTCTAGTTTTTCCATCTCACCAATGTTGATTGCAACAGAGGTTAAGCTTTAAAAAAAAACTTAACTCTGTTATAGCTTCCCATACCTTAGAAGGTAACAACTCTCGAAATGCAATTGGGATAAGCCTTTGCATAAATACATGAGAATCATGACTTTTCATCCCAAATAATTTGTACTTTCGTAGATCCACACACCTCGCCAAGTTTGACACATATCCATAAGGAAACTTAACAATTTTCAACCATTCACATATAAGCTCCTTTTGTCTCATGTCCATAGTGTAACATGCTTTTGGGTATTTACCTGTGCGAAGATCTTTATGTAACTCATTTCTTTTGCAAAAAAGTTGCAAATCAGCTCGTGGTTTTGCATTGTCTTTTATCCTCCCTTCAATATTCATTATCGTATTGAACAAGTTGTCAAAGATATTTTTCTCAATGTGCATCACATCTAGATTATGACGAATCAAGTTCGTTTTCCAATATGGCAAATCTCAAAAAATGCTTCGTTTCCGCCAACCAAAGTTCTGACTAATGGTTGAATTAACATCATCAGCCTCTAATTCTGTCACTTTCAACAACCCTAATTCTTCTATTTCTTGCAAGACCTCTTCACCGGATACTATCGGAGGAGGATGGGTGTGAATCGTCCGATTTTTTCTAAACTTATATTTATTGCACCTAAACGGATGATCTGCAGGTAGAAATTTCCTGTGATTGTCAAACCAACAAATTTTCCCTCCGTTAGGCAGATAAAACGCATCAGAATCATTGCGACAATAAGGACAAGCCAACGTCCCAGCGGTTGAGCATCCAGATAACATAGCAAAGGATGGGAAGTCACTAATAGTCCACATCAAAGCTGCTCGCATCACAAAATTATGTTTCCTAGATACATCATAAGTTTGGACACCATAGTCCCAAAGCTGTTGCAATTCAGATATCAATGGTTGTAAGAACACATCAATTTTTGCTTGGTTTGTTGGCCCAGGATAATCACCGTCAAGAACATATATGCCTCTTTCATACACATCCAAGGGGGCAAATTATAAGGAGTTATGATAATTGGCCACGAAGAATATTGCTGCCCAGATTGACCAAATGGTTGAAATCCATCCGTTGACAAACCCAATCGAACATTTCGACTGTCAATCGCAAATTCAACATGCGTGTCATTAAAATGTTTCCATGCCAATGCATCTGATGGATGAGTCATTACTCCATCTTCTTGTTCGTGTTCAGCATGCCATCTCATGTGAGATGCAGTCACATCAGACGCATAAAGCCTTTGCAACCTAGGAGTGAGAGGGAAATAATACATCCGCTTCCATGAAACTAATTTATGTTTCGTATAACGTTTTCTAGGCTTAAACCTAAGTTGCCCACAAAATTTGCACTGTTCTAAGTTCATATTGTCTCCCCAATACAGCATACATCCGAGTCGACAACAGTCAATTTTTTCCACAGGTAAACCAAGACCACGAATAAGTTTCTTCATGTTGTAAAAACTATAAACCATTGTATGCTCAGCTGGCAATGATTAGTTGTACCACTGAAGAATTTTGTCAAAACTGCGATATGAAATATGACCTTCACTCTTGATGTTCAAGATGCGAGCAATTGATGACAACTAAGTCATTGTCTCCCAATTTGGCCACAATTCTCAATCAGCTGACTGTAGCAAGTCGAAGAATTGTTTTGCCTGTTGGTTAGGTTCTTCGTCAACATGTTCCACATTTGGCTCAAATGTATGACCGAGTCCATCGTGCACCATTTGCCTGTAAGAGTTTTCCGGCCCATCACCAAAATGTCTTCCATATCCATCCTCAACGTCATTCTCATTTAAGTTCATACACGTAGGCTCCTCAATTCTCCTTGAGGAGCTAGCAACCAACGGTTCCCCATGTCGGGTCCACTAAAAGTAGTTCGGAACAAACTCTTTTCTTAACAAATGCAACTGAACTTCAACAACAAACAAGAAACATTTGTGCTTGCACTTTGTACATGGACATCTGATCTTTGACCCATCCATATATGCAGGTTGCGAACATGCATAATGCATGAACGCATCAACTCCCTCAACAAATTCAGGATTAATGAAACCATCGACGGTTAAACGTCTATACATCCAAGATCGATCGTTGAAACTCATAACTGGGGAACTGTTATTCTACAACATCGGATGCAAAGTTAGGCATCTAAGTTAGCCACCTCTGTACAAACCAAATCATTACAGACATGTGTTATAACATAAGCCTTTAACGTTACATATCATACTATTGCCAAAGAACTATTCATACAAGATTGAATGTTATTGTAAAAACCTATTCTAATAAATTAATCCTTCCTATACAATTTAACATAAGCATATCAAATTAGATTATTACAAGGTTAAGAGATATTCATTGTACACAACATCCATCTAATTATGGCAGTAATTGATTCTAGTAAGTGCAACAAGCAATTGAATAAGGCAATACAATTGCTAACGAAAGCATAACCACTGACCTAAATTGAAATGCAAAGAAATGTTGCTAAATCACGTTCTTACGGGCAATGTCGAACGTCACGACGATGAAGATGATAGAGCTGCACTGAAACCCAACAATAAAATCAGTCAAACCTATATTGGAAATATTTTTCGCAAGGCGTGACATAGTATTCTAAATCCTAAACATTTATCATCCTCACATAATTAAACTACCGCGCTCATGTTCTAATTTACACACGAGCTACGACGAGGATCCTAGAAAAATTTCGGCAGCATTTCTGTAACGCCCCAAATTAGGGGTTAGAATATTAAAGGAATTAGTACGAATTATGGTTATTATTTGTTTATTAAATATTTGCTTAAATTATGCATAAGTATTTTGGCATGCATTCATGACATTTTCCGGGTTAATTGGTTTAATGAAACTTCGGAGTGATTTGGACATTATTATTATATTTTTTGTAATTTTTGTATACTTCAAATATTTTTAGAAATTAATGGAGGATTAGTTTTGAGTTGCCAATTTATTTTCAGAGTCATTATTTTCTGACGGAATTTTGGTAAATTTTCGGAAGTCTTCTGGAACTTTTAGGTATTTGTTTGGTAATTGTTACAACTAAAATTCAAAACAACGTATTTGTTTTTTTTTTAAGAATAATTTATTAATTTAAGAAAATAAGAAAACCCATCCATGGCAATACCTTCATTGTTTCGAGACACGTACACATGGTTAGACGCGTGGACGTTGTGCATGTGTCACACATGCTCAGATGTTTTCGTTTTAAAACCGGTTTGGAGCTTAAGTTAGTTTTGTTCTTCGTCCTCACCACCGAGCAAGAGAGGTTACTGAATATATTAGTTATACAAGTAAGTAGCTATATACTTACTGTTTTATGTTGAGCATACTGTTTTATGTTGAAGATATGTATATATATATATGCATACATACGGTGATACTCTGTTCTTATGGTGTGAATATTAACGGTCATGCATTGTTTTGAAAACCTTGATTTATCAACGAATTTAAGTGTTCTGTTTAGCTTTAAAGATGATTTATATATATAAACCTTGATTTATCAACATATTTAAGTGTTCTGTTTAGTTTTAAAGATGATTTATATATATACGGTAATGTTGTTCGTAGAGAAATATATATATATATATATATGTTATCTCTAAATATGCAGAAATGTAAGATGATATGTTTTGTTTATTTTTGTGTTAATAGTTTTGTGTTATATGAGGTAAGCTTTAAGAAAACATAGAGCATAATGAGTTGTAGTGGTTTATGAAGAAAAATGATAGAAACCGTAAGGAGAGATGCAGAAGTTTTGAAAATACACAGTAGAGAGAGAGAGAGAGATTCAGATTAGTTATATTTGAAGTTTTAATTTATTTCTGAGTGGGTTGGAAGCTTTAGTAGGTTTAAACAAGCTTAATGGACTTTTAGAAGTGATGAAATGGAAAGAAAAATGGAAGAAAAGACTGCTGTTTCGTATGGTTGGCGAAGAAGACAATAAATAGTGCTATAACTCGACTTGTTGTGGTGTATAAGTCGACTTATATCAACGTTTTGCATGAACGGACATCTCCTCTCTTCAATAACTCGAGTTATGCAAGTGTAAGTCGAGTTATCGTGTTACATAAGTCGACTTGTGTAAGTATAAGTCGACTTGTGTGTGATATACTTCACTCTTTTGACCATATCTTTGTCATCCGACCTCCGAATGACCTGATTCTCGAAGCGTTGGATTCGTAAGAGAATTTTCTACCTCTCTATATGAAATTTGTAATTTTTCAGAATTAATTAAGAATTAAGGATTTAATAATTTGAGTTGTGAATTATGGAATAAGTTAAGAATTTAGGATTTGGTCCCGGAATTTGTTATGAACATGCATCATACTCATTCTTCATACAATAATTATGCACAATAGTGATTTGTATCTGTGTTCCCTATTATAGAGGAACGACCACTGTCAGATATTGCCGGGACTTCAAGGCAATAAACAGTAAGGACGATTTTGGTAAGTAATACAGGTAAATAATTTCAGTAAGTAATTTGGATAGTCAATTTTGTGAGTCAACCTAGATGATGTCTGAGATTGATTTATTGGAAGTACTATTTGCCTGTACATGAAATGTCTGAAATGACCTTGCTCTGTTTTAAAACTGTTAAGTCCTAGTTGTGGGTAAATAGGCATGCCTAGAAGGGTCTGCAGCTGCTCCTGTTATTTGACACTTTGCTGTCTCCTGATATCGAGACATATGTCTCTCCTGCTGATACTAATTACAGTATCTCCTGTATAAGTCCCGTTACCCGCTTCTATAAATGGATTTACCGTCTTGATATGTGTTTGACAAAAACTGTATTATGATTCTGACGGGTTTATACCCTCTTGTGATATTCAGTTCTGATAAGTAAGTGAATCATCTTCAAATGTGTTATGTCCGATTTTCGATAAATGTTTCTTCTGATGCTTACGTTGAAGTTAAATTTTATATGATAATCCATGAAATTAGATTAGTTATTACTCACTAAGCTATATGCTTAGCACGGTGGATTTGCCCGGTGTAGGTTCAGAGCGAAGAGTTTAAAGACTGGGACAAGTCTACTGCGTTGGCCAAAGGAGTCTGTTCATAAAGTTTGAAAATGTATTTTGTTTCCTTTGTTTGGACTTGTAAATATTCTTTGGATTTCTGTTCTGAGATTTACAATATGTAATATATGTGTGTGGGTTTGAGTTATTAAATAAAATAAATATCAGTGTGATGTTTGGTTTTGACTGTTCTGTCTTGGGTGGCATCCATGTATCCTCCCAGGGAGTATTTGGGTGTTACAATTTCTCCTATAATTCGGACACCCCCTTAAAAAATAAGGGTCCCCCTGCAACAAAAACACACGTATATCTCAACCAGTAATCACCTCGCAATAACAGATATTCGAACAACATGTGTTTAATATTTAAGTGCTTAACAAAAGATAATCATCAATAACTAATTTGTCACCACCATTGAGTTGTTTCTTACTTCAAACAGTAGAAAGTTTAAAGTTTTAAGTCTCTTAATAGTTTTCATATTTTCAGATAAGTTTTAGGAATAATTACATATATGTATTAACTATTAATTAAATGTCTGACTCAAGTTGTGAATGTTAGTTACTCTTGTAGGAATACTTACAACATTATTAGAGGAACATTAATCATAGAAGAATACTTACAACATTATGGATCATTAATCATGGCATATTAGAGGGAAAATATCATACTGTAATCGTCAGCTCACATTGTGTAAGACATCAATTAAAATTACAGGAACATGTCATACTCAATACATGACATTTATCATCCTCACAAACTTAAACCATTAACTAATATCCTAAATCATTTTCATAATTGTAAGTCACTTCCAAAATAAGATCAGAAGTTAAAACTAATGAGCTCATGTTCTCATTTAACCATCATGTACTACGACTATCCTATTGAAATTTCGGCAACATTTCCCCTATAATTTGGACATCCCCCTTACGATATAAGGGTCCCCCTGCAATTAACACACTATTCTATCTCTTGCAGTAATCACAACGCAAATCACCTCTCCATTTCAATTTCAGCGACCGAATAGTTTTCGGTCGCAAAATGTTTAACGATAACCCAATTTCTCCGACGGAGACGATTTTTCGGTCGGTATTTCCAACGGTTTAGATACCGTCGGTATATTTCCGTCGCTATTCCTCATTTTTCTTGTAGTCATGAAAAAATGGAAGCTATTTGTACACAACAACGTACTTTTAAGTTATTTGATTATATTAGAAATGACAGAAAATGTTTTGTCAAATAATATAAAATAAGCATAATTGTAACAAATTGCAATGAAACGAGTTAGCTAGGAAAAAAGGATAATAAACAAATTTATACATAATTTTTGGGACAATCTAAACTAGACAATTAGTCAAATGATGGATAATCTTCAAATAAAATGTGCATTATAAGTAATTACATCCCAATGTATATGGCTAAGTGGGAAGCTTTTATAATGCTTATAAGATCTATAAAATGACATTATATAGGTAATTTCATACTTTAATAACTGCAATGAACATTTTTGTAGGTTATTTCATACTCTTCTTAACAATTGATTCCAATTCCCTAAGTACTGTAATAATTGCAATGAACATTTTTAAACATCTTTCCAGTTTAACAATCAATAATGGAATGAGTCAACGGCTTTTGTCCATAAGTTCCTAATACCTTGCTATTTGGTTCTTCAACTTATTTGCTTAAAATTACGTGATCAAATATTTGAATCACCTCGAAGGCCCTCAAATGCTAACTATCTTCCTCTCTTTAAAAGTTAAAAAAGATGGCTAGTTAGAGCTATAGATGCATGTGTTTCTCAAGTAGGAGAGTTCAACTTATAAAATTTATCCTTAATAACTTCATATATATTGTTCCTTATACTCCTATTAGCATTTAATACAATTAAGAGGTCAATAAGAAGATTTCTTTGATTATAAAACCCTACTAAACATTCATTAGACAAATTCAAATAGAGTGATCCTTAGCTTCCTAAAGATGAAGTAGGATTAGGCATTATGTCTATTACAATTGAAATAAAGTTTATGATTAAGATAATTTAGAGGTTCATCAATGATAAATAAGAACTTTGAAATATAACTACATGCATTTTATCTAAGGAATGTAAATTTCTGGATAATCTCACCTAAGAGTAATGCATCTTGGACCATTGTTCAATTTTTCAAACAAAAGATCAAAATTAGGAGGCAAATCGAACATAAGATTAGCAATGGTGAATTGCGTTATCTTTGGTGTCATAACTACTTTACGTGTCTTTTGTTTATCCTTATAACTTTAATATGTTAAAGTACAAATTTTACTTCCTTTTAAATTACTTTTAAATTTTTAATAACAACGGAATATACAAATTTTTGATAAGTTACATATGAGAACATATAATATCAAATGCATAATCCCACACCTTTCCTCATTCTTTATACTTATTAGTCAAATCAAATAATTATATATATTGTGAAGTAAATAAAATCCTATAGGTAAAAAATTAATAGAAGACTACAAATATTGATCAATATCATGGGTGAAATAATCCAAACGAAACTTTAATGCTTAAAATTAATTTGTTACACCTAAAGGATAAAAGAGGTATGATAAAATCATAGACAAAGGCTTAACAATGGTTAATCTAAGTGTCTTTATCATCTCAACGCCTCTAATTTAAAACTTATAGTCTTGGCATGTATAACAAACGTAAGTTCTAAAATCATCTATTATTTATGATATTTACATAATAGTGATAATAATAAATGCTCATTGACTTAAAACCTCTCAATTTAAGCTCATTTATGAAGAAATTATAAACACTTTCAACCAAATCAATAATGAAAAATTCATTCATGCTTTAACCTATAACAATCCATCTAATCGATTTTTTTCTTTTACATTCTAACTTAATTCCTTAGTCACAAGATAAGAATTAACAAATTTAATATACATATAAAAAACTAATTAATAAGAGTTAAAATAACCTTCGCTTAACATTAAATCCACCAAATTACTATATCGCTCCCCACACCTAAACATGTACATTATTCCCAATGTACATAACAAATCAAAAAAAAACAATGTATTGAAAAAATACAGAAATTAATACTTCCCTACCTTATAATTATGAAGTTCAAATTAAAGGGTTAATTTCCATCCCGTATCATGCATCCTCGTAAATATTAAATAAAACAAACAAAACATTAAAATATGCAAAGATAATAAAATGAGCATAAATCTTCCGTATCTATAGGTGAAACTATATGCTTTATTATATGCAATGTAAAATAATAATAAAATAAATTGCATCATATGGGTTTAGGAGGCCAATTCTTTACTAATTATGAACATAAAATAACTTAGGAAAATACATTACAATAAATATTAACATACCAAGTAAGGAGAGGGAGGAAGGAGAAAGAGGGCTCGTGGAGAAGGGGTTACTTGTCGGAGACCGGCCGTGCTTTGGAGCGCATACGCGGCGATGGAGGCCGATTTGGACGATCTGTCGCCTTGGTGGGAGAGGAAGAAATCAGAAGGTCGCGCAGCTGGGAGAGGAAGAAAGGAGAAGACGCGCGGGAGAAGAGAAAGGGTTCGACCTTCAGCTTTAATCAGTTTTCAAAACGACGTCGTTTTGAAATAACCCAAAACGACGTCGTTTTACTTAAAGTGAGGGGTCTCCGCGGTTTTTTCGGACTACTTCACCGACCGAACATTCGGTCGGTATATTCATTCCCAACATTTAGCGACGGAATATCTTATCGTCGCAAAACTTGTTCTCCAAAACTAGCTTCCCCGACGGGTGCCCATTTTCGGTCAAAAATTGTAACGGTTTCAAGATAGTCGGTAATTTTCCATCGCCAATTAGCATCTTCCTTGTAGTGATCAAAATATGGTGGCCGTTTCAAGGAAAGACCGAATTAAAGAGGAATTACACACAACGTACTAAAGGAGTCTGTTTTGTTTTACACTAGTGCAGCGTAAAATGATATATACGATTTGGATTTTGGAGGGTTCCTCTTCTCTGGCATTGGGACAATAATTTGGATAAAAGGAAAAATTATATAAAATGTTGCCCGAAATGGTCCAAACACGATGGTGCATGACACGTTTACCAAAGGACGTATGCCTAGCTACTTTGCATGGGATTAAAACAGAGCGTTCATTGGTGGGTTGCACCTTACTAGAAATCATGATCTTATAATTGCATTACAAAGCTCATGTTAAATGGGACCCACAATTTGTTTTCCTCCTTTTTCTCTGCTTTTCATGGGAGTGAAGGAAAAGTTAGAAGTTAGAAGGGAAAATTAAGCTGGAATTGAAGAAACCAAGTAGATTTGATTTTTGCATGAAACTGGACAAAGCCTCCCCCGAGGTTTAGTTCAAGTAACCAGATCACAATCACAACCAATTGAAGTGAAAGCTCTCTCTCTCTCTCTCTTTTCTCCCTCCTATTTGATCCTGTGCATGAAAAGAGAATCTGCTACTGGTGGGCAACATGTACAAGACTACTTTTTTTTTTTTTTTTTCCCCTAATGACTTTGACCCATTTTACACTTCCAACATGGAAAGCCAAACCGATGGAATATGAGTTGTGTAGGTATCGAAAAAGTGATGTATAAAAGTCAAGTTGAAAGTTGTTTTCAATGAGCTTAGACCTCATTTGTCTGGATTAAAACAGCTTGTATATAGCTGCAGTGCTTATAAGGAATGACAGAGACGATACGTAATTGAAACTTTATTAGGTTGTTAACATATCTAAGAAACGAAAGCTAAAGTAGTCCACAATCCTTTTCATAGCTTGCCAAATAACCAACTTGTTAAGGAAAGAAAAGCATGCCTTCCAAGGCTCAACTAAAAGAGGACCAAAATATTTCCTTTACTTTGCCAACTAATTGGAGGACTAATGGTACAATATGACCCACTAGCATTAAGAAAAACCCAAAAATAAAATTACAAATGACCCATTCATTAAATATTGTGCTACGACTGAGGGATTCTCTTAAATATCTTCTGACCTGGCGCAAGGATGTTCATCGGATCGAAGGTGGCCTTCTTATCGACAAATCCGGACCATCGATTCCCAAAGTGCCGTTTCCATTCCTCCTGGGATTTGTAGTGAGGTAGATACAACTTGAAATCAAACCCCATCTTACTACATGATTGAATTATCTCCTGATTCTGAGATACCAACTGTTCGACAGACGGTCCGTCCGGCGAAATGAACCGGAGCAACGCCACTATATAGAAGATTTCACTCTCCTCCTCCGGTAATACAGCAGACGTCCGATTATCCCACCTGGTCCACGAATAAGTGACGAGTTATGAGTAACAAAAAATATTATAATAAATGGATGGATGGTTTGGACGGGTGGAGGGGTGAAATGGCCATGGAAAAAAAAGTAGTTGATGGAGGCCAGGCCAGACAAATTACGGTGCCATTATTCCTTAGGCAGCGGGGCCGGTTGGCGCATAAATATCCTTGTCGTTTCTGGAATGGTAACACTGGCCAGTGAAAGCTCCATTACTTGAAAATCTCACTTTCCACAAAAAGACTGAAACCCAATTACCCAAAATGCCCTCCGCCAATTCCAACCTAGACTTGACTAAATTAGGTCGATATATGAAGGTTAAAAAAAAAAAGAAGGAAAAATTAAATTATTAAAACACGGACCCCACTATATCTTTGTCCCACGTAAAATCGTTTTTCACTACTCTATGTAGAAAATGGTATGACCTACTTTACTAGTACTTACTGCGAACTACCAGTAAACCGGTCAAACAGAAACAAGAGAATGAGACTAATAATAAATGGGTTGTGGGTCCGGCGGGTGGTCCTACAATACGACACGTGGCCATATGAGAGGCTGTTGGCGAGAAGCTGGTTGCGCTCACACACCAACTCACCTACCTGAGCACCCGAAGATACCTGATTCGATATTCTGGAAGCATAACACGTGGCAGACACACAGGGAACAATGATAACAAACTTTGCGAAATTTTTATGACGCGAGGAATATATCAGATACACTCACTTGCTCCGTAGTAGAGGGTAGACCAGCATGGGCCCACCAACACCATCCTTCAACATTCTCTTGAACACCTCAAGATCGAAACGAGCGATGTCCCTCTGTGACACGAACAGGTTCAACCAAGGGTGCGGAGAGTCCCATACACCATTGGCCCTCGCCTCTTCCTCCGTACGCTTCACACGCAACAGAAAATCCACGTAGCTAACGTCAACTTGGAACTTCATGTCCTCGATGAATCTCAGCCGTCCAAGCAATCTGTTGGCGACCTGATAAAAAGTTAAAAATGGAAGAAAAAAAATGTTTTTAGGCGTCAAAATCAGGGGCATCTGCGTCATTTGTGCATAAACGACAAATTCCAGAAAATGATGTTTTTTTGGCCATTTGTGGAACTGTGGGGACCATAGCCATCACCCAAATCTTCAATGATCAGCACTTTCTGTCAAATTTCCTATTTTAGCCCTCAATATATTACTTATGCATTACCCCAACACTGGACCATAGCATCTAGCAGAAAATAAATACCACAGCATATTTAAAATAACTAGGGAATTCTACTACGGTGTTCTTCTCGTAATTATGCCCAGATTGCACGGCCTCTTTTCAATGCTTCGCTGTGTCAGAAAATCCAATGGGAGATACATTACGTCCGTATGGTCAGTTTCAAAAATTAAGAGAAGCAGGTCTCTAAATATTTATTTATTTATTTTTGGTTACAATAATAATCCTTCGATTTTCTGGTTGGTTGGTTGTGTTAGTCATGGAGACAGTGAATAGGAGGAGAATAAACCGTCCACCGAAGCTGAGAGACGGTACACGTGTTAGAAGAGTTCTGAGCTTTTCACTATCCAGCGAGACGGTGGGACCCTGAACTAATTGATGGTCAACATCCTACAAGGGTCCCACTTAGCTACGAATTGAGTTCGGGAACTCAGTTATCAACTGGACACAGGCCCACCAAAGTTCTAACTTGTTTACCGATTCTCCGGTACACCTATTGAGTTACAGGATCTGTACGAACCTTAGCGTTCTAACACTGAAGCACTAACCTACTGCTCTATCGTAATTTTCTTAAGAAAAGATAAATGACGGGATTTCGTTGTGATTAATTACCGTGTCAACCGTGGCGCTATGGTCGGTGGTCTGGTAGTGGAGGGCAACTTCTAGACAGTAAAGAATGGAGCCGGCGGTTTTAGGAAGGCGACGGTGGTTGGAGACTTGATCGGATTCCAAATGGACGGAAGGCCAGCCATTTACCGGGTCATAACTGTTGACGAAAACGAAACCTTCGACGTAGTCAAAGGATTCACCTTCTGGTTGAGTCACAAGCCACTCAGCATCCTTGGTGAACTCTTGGAAATCGGCGTAGACCACTTTTATCCACCTTACCTAATCAACCCACGACAACAAAATAATATATAAAAATGCGTGCGAGCTTTCGGTTTTCAGCCGCTAAATTACGTAGCGTAAACGTGTCTTTCATGCACTAAAAACGCTTGAGGAAAATAACTAGATTGTGTGATTAGATTGCCCGAGAAAAAAAAAAAGTGTTTGAATTACTAAAATAAATAGTTGATTGTACGCACCATTTCTGGTGCTGACTGGAGCCCGACTCTGGCTCTGGTGATGATCCCGAACTGGCCTAGACCTCCTAGAGCCCCGAAGAACAATTCCGGGTTTTCGGATTCGGAGCAGGTCAATATCTCGCCTTTTCCGGTTACGACGTCAAGCTCCGACACGTTCGAGAGCTGCGGGCCGTAACGGAACGTCTGACCACTAACGCCGGCGTTAGATAACGTCCCTCCTACTGTTAGACCCAGATAATCTGTCCATGAGCGGGGAGCTAAATTGAAGTCCGAAACGCAGCATAGAAGCACATCTTCCCATAATGCCCCTCCCCACACATCAACAAAGCTCTCCCCATTAACCGTCACGAGCTTGAAGCAACTGTCTTGTGTGGAGCGCATGTCTACGACGAGGCCATGGTCCGCCATGGCCTGCCCGTTGATGGAGTGACCATTTCCTCTAGCGGCCACAGCTAGATTTCCCGACCGGAAAGCCACCTTCACAACCCTCGAAACGTCCTCAGCTCCGAGCGGCCTGATGACGGCCATCGGCTTGGAAGAATACATCCCGCCGAAGTCTTTCCCTGCGAAGCCAATGGAAACGCAGTCAACGCTGCCTTGAAGGTCGAGAGATTGGCATATGGATGGAACGACGACGTCTTGTTCTCCCCGTGACTCGGAGTCGCTCTCCTGAATGAATCGCTCCAGGTAAGCTATCATGGTGGTGGCGTCGGGTATTCTATTCTTGGTAGTTGTAGTTGTATTTGTGCTTTCTCAATTTTTTTTTTGGTGGGGTGGCTATAAAGGAGTGTGTGTGTGTGTGTGTTGAAGGCGTTTAAATAGCGGCTAGAGGAGGCTGGGAAATTGGGAATGGATTATTATTATTATTCTATTTATTATTATATTTAAGGTTGAATCAATCAGAAAATTTTTATTAAAAGAAATAGAGAGAGAGAGAGAGAGAGAGTTTTGTTTTCTTATAAGAGAATTATTAAATTTTGACGTCAGGCCTTGGCCCTCAATATCCTGTTTGACGTTACGACCCTATCGACATCCTTTGTCTGCCACTTCTATTTTTAATATATATATATATATATATATATATATATGAAATTTCCTTTTTCTAATGAGAATTTCTCTTTTTTCTTTTTTTTTCCAGGTAAAACAGAAATGCTTTCCTGTTGGCGTCCCCATTTTGCATACCATGGTGTCCGTTTTTTAATTATTCTTTATTAAAAAGTATACCTGAAAATAATTTCCTTAACCAATTTTAACTTATAAATATTAGGTACTAATTAAAGTTACAAACAATAATCATTGACAACAAGAGATGGGATAATTTAAAATTAAAAGCGTCTTTTAGATGCACAACTTAGCTTGGCTCACTTGTTGTCGTGATGGGGAGGTACTAATATGTCACAGTATTAATTAATTCCCTTGTGGAAACCACAGGAGCATGTCAAATATTATTCTGTTCCATTCCAAAATAAAATTAATTCAGGTATGATACCTTCCTACACATAATCGCTCAAGGGTCTGGATGGACCGACGAAAATTTTTAATAAAAACCATACGAAAGCATGCCCCTCTAGTTTATGCCGTCCTTTGGACTATTTCATCTCATTCTTATCTATAATTTGTTTTCACTTAGCATAATTTGCAAGGTCAATTTTAAAATAATTTTAAAATTCCCTGCTTATTTTATTGCTCATTTGTTTATGATGCGATGACTTTGAAATAAATTAGTTTTCAAGACAGAGGGAAATGATAAAAGAAATTAGAGTATTGTGCAATGCACATGAGTCGTTTACAAAAATTATGTGACAACTTAGGATTGGAGCACGAGGCACCTGATACTGATACCGCATTAAGAATAGCTCTGCAACTTATATGAAGGTCCGGAGCAGATGGAGGAGGAGGAGGTTATGTACAATGTACTTAGTTTTATATTTCTGTGTTTTTTCAAAATCACAGAAACAGTCGTTTGTGTAAACGTGTAAAAAAAAAAAAATCTACGTTATGACTTTTCTTATATTCTGACGAAGAGTTTTATACATTGAGTATATTAAATTATTTAATAAACTATTATTAAGATCAAATGGAACTAATCACGAAAATTTTATTATAAAAGTCAAAAATCAACTTATTCACTATATAAGGCTCTTTTGTTGCTTTGCCAATGCCTGAAAAAGGTCATAATGTATACAATATTCTCTTTATATTTTTATAAAAGATTATTTCTGTAACTTAAACCTATAATTTTATGATTGTAAAAAATAACTTTATAATTGCTCAAATGCTTACTCTCGTAAATTTTTTACGTAATTAATAGCAATACCGTGATAACTTTTATTAAAATAACTTGATAAATGTTTTGTGATAAATTTTTTAAATTTTTTAATATTACAAATTTATAGTATTAGTATTTAAAATAAATAAAATCGTAAAAAGCCTACATGTTTACCCTACTTTTACATGCACGTTATAAGATATACATAGGATTCTTGTCATTAACTTACGAACAAAGCGATTATTATTTTCCCCATAATTCACTTACTCAACTAAATTTAAACCATATTGTTTGCATTTGTTCTATAATTTTAAACCCTACATTTGATCATCAGATTTATACCACTTGAATTCATTCCCTAATTCGATAAGCAAATCTCTATAAACAAAAGTACCAGATGAAATAATCAACGAAAGTACAAGTCAACTCTCTCTAAAGGACACAACAAAACAGAAAATGTTTGAATTTATAATAAAGAGTAAAGCAACTGAAGTGAGTCAAGTCAATATGAGAGACGCAGCTCGATGAATACCTTCCCACCACTCAGAGTACTATACCTTGTAGGACCCTGTGATTAAATATGTGAGCGGTCGGTCGATTCTTTATTAAATATGATCTAGGAACCACAGGAGGGTCTACAGGAGCATTTAGAATTAGAGGTTGAACTCTCAAGATGGAGGAAGCAAATGCATAACAGGGCGGTCAAGTGATGCAATCACGTTCCTGCTTAATATAGAATCTAAAATTAATAACCGGTGGTTACACACTAATATAGAATCTAAAATTTATAGTTTCCTGATTAAGATATGTTAGTAGGAAGCTAAACTTTGGTTAATCACACACAAGTAAATGTAAGTATCAAAATTAAGTAATTATCGTTTATAACATACCAAAACTTGGGAGTAGACAATGTATGGGACAAAAATGGAACGTAGGTTGGTGGGTGACGTCAAGTGTAGCATCTTTTTTTTTTTTTTTGTAAACTTACGAGGTATCTTAGGAGGGTCTCAACTTATAAGAGACGCCTTGAAGCCAACCACTCTTAGACTAATCGCCACTCGCACCGGGTCAGTCCGTAAAGGATAAAGTGCTGGTCAAACAAATTTTTTCATTTCTAGGACTCGAACTCGAGACCTCTGGTTAAGGGATGAGAGTGCTGAACCACTCACACCAACCTATTTGATTCAAGTGTAGCATCTTTTATTCTCCTCTGGATGTCTAAGTCTATAACTAGAAGATATTCCTCATGTAATGTAAGGGAGAAAGCAAAATCTCCTAATCAAAACTTCCATACGTTACAGTATTCATTCGATGCACCCAACGCATATATAGTATCGTTACGTATGACCAGATCGAACAAACAACTTTATATGTATCGTGTGACTTTAGAACAAGATGAGTGAAAAAACGGAAAGAGAGATATGAGAATCCGAGGAGGCAAATTCACTATACACATTCCTTGAATGCATTAAAAAACGATCTAAAAGAGCCAAAGATTTATTTGGATAGCTTTTTTCCATTTACTGTATAAACCCTCAATTATCTTTCAAGTAGGAGATTTGTTATGCTTAAAGCTTATCTTATGAGTTCTCTTTAATCTTTTAGACCACTATTAATAATGCTTAATTTTAGAGATAATAGATTAAAACTATTTAATTTTAAAGTTTTTTAATTTAAGATCATTTTAATCAGGTCAAAACGTTATTTTTACTTATGTGACTAATAAATGAATATTCACGTGATATTTAGTTAACACGACACATTAACAAAAATAGTCTTTATCATGATTTATACTAATTTTAAAATTTTAATTACTAATTTAAAATATTTTAAAAGTTAATACTTAACTAATAACGTATGAATTTGTTGTCCCATGTATCATTGAGGAAATATTATATTACACCAAAATATTTTTAAAAATAAATAAAGAATGGCTATGAATAGTATCCAATGGCTTGTCAGCTTTATAACGTGTGGCCTTCTTTTTATTTCCTTTATCCTAAAATTATACTAACTTGGTCCAGAAAGAAGTGGCGGTCTCCATTGTTGTGAAGGTGAGCCATTGTGTTGACAATTATGGGAAATGGAGATATAACTATCGGTTCTCTTTCGTTCTCTCCTTTGCTTTTTGTTTCTCTCTCTTTTTTTTTTATTAAAGGAAACTAAGCAGTCCAAATTACATAACTAAGCGGGAGAAACAGATTCCTTAAAGATCCTCTAGAAGGATCAAGTGACACCCTATAAGTGTGGAATCAAAATAAGTAACTTCATTGGCCAGCTACTCCACATAATTGGCCATTCAATCAGCGCCTCTATTGCCTTCTCAATAGACAAACCGATGAACAATAGTCCAATTTCTCGTAAGCAGTAGATAGATGCGGCGAACTATAGGATTGAGCATTAAAAGTGTCTCTTTAAAAACAATATAGTGTATATTTATGTATGGAGACGATTCATTCTGAACAGCTTTTGACAAATGTGGTTTCCGATTTTGTCAAGTTAGCCAATGCCTTTGGCATTAGAGAAATGGAGATATACGTATTGATTCCTTTCACTCTCAACTATCTTTTTTTTTTAATTAGGAAGAAAACACAACAAAAATTAAACAAATTATTAATTACAACAAGGTATTCTGGATGAATCTGAACTATCAATAGGACCTTTAAGTCATTATTATGCTCAAATTATTCTTCGCACGACTTGTGTGGAACTCTAAAAACTTAAATCGATAGTTTGCTTTTAAAAAAAATAATTTTCAGAGAATAACGAGGAAAGGATAAAAGACGAAAGTGTTAAGTGCTTGGCTGCATTCATTATTCCAATCTATAGGCTTATCCAAGACAGCTTTATCATGGTGGGCTTAAGCTTAAGACTTTTTATTTATTTATTATTTTTTATAGCTTTAGTTACATGTGACTATTGGTCTAGTCCAGGTAGGGATGGCAATAAGATTGGTCTATATTTTTAAAATTAAAATATATAATAATTTATTTTTTAATTAGATCATAGTTTGGATTTTTTCATACCAAAATTTACCCTAGATCTAATTCTTCTAAATAAAATAATATATTTAACTTTGAATTTATCCTAATATGAGCCTAACTTTTACGTCGGTCAATTAAAAACGACTAAATTTAAGTTTTTGGGTCAAAAATTGTCCTCCCTAGGTTTAGGTAAGCTAGGGTTATAGAGGAACACTTTTCTTTAACTTACATTATAAAATTCTTAACAAGATCTAATTGCCTGATTTTCCTTTGGTTGTTTCCTAGATACTCAACTTGTCGGCTTCTCTGGGTAATCTTTGTACTAGAATTCCCATATCTTTGTTTGAAAAAACATAAACTCGTACTCCAACATGTGTTGGAATTCTAATGTGTCCTCATGATTTGTAATCTTTGTGATGGTTAAGGTTAACTTCCTTGTCGTTTGTTGACCAAGACTCGTTCAAAGACGCCAAGTTTGCTTACAGTCACGTTCTATATGTCAGGGTAAAAAAGATACGCTTGTAGTTTTATAATAATAATAATGACGACATTTTAGTTTTTAAAAAACATAAACACTTCAAATAATATTTTATTATGAAATTATATTTAAAATAATATTCTAATATATTTAATCATTGGCAACTTAATAGGTTGATCTTCAAAATGATCAATAAACTCTGGTCGATATCTGCGCTCTATCTTTAGTTTGGAGATTGGGCTTCCGTCGGATTGAGTTGGAAGTGGACTCGGTGGAGGTGCACCAGCTCCTGTCATCTGTAACCTCCTACTCTCAGTCAGGCAACCCTCTCGTCATGGGTATCTGGAACTCTCAACCGTAATTAATCATTGTTCATTCTTATATATCTGAGAAAGCGATAAATACTCAGATCGACTACGTGACTGGCGCGTAGGGACAACATTGAAGTCACTTATTTTGATGTTCCATCTCTAGGGTACCACAGTCTCCTTTTAGAGGATATGTCAGGGATCAATTTCCTCCGACTCATTTAGTTTTTGGTGTATTCTTTTTTCTTTATGTAAAATAAATAAATAAATAATAATAATGATGACAAATTAGTTTTCAAAAAACATAAACACTTCAAATAATATTTTATTGTGAAATTATTTTAAAATAATATACTAATATATTTAATCATTGGCGACTTAATATGGTCACTTGACCTTTTATTTCAATTATTATTTTGTAGAAATCATTACTTATACGAATATTATATCATTTAGTATTAAAATTTTAAGTTTGATTATATTGTTTACATTTATGAATAAACGAAAATAAAAATGTAATGAAAAGAAATATATAAATAATGCCATAAGACATAAATAAAAAATCAAACCAGTATATGTACTTAATTATCACATTTTAAGATTTCATATTATAATATACCAAATTATTATAAAATACTTTTGAAAAATTAATAAGATAAACAGGACTATCTTATCTTTTGTTTCTTCTAAATTTAATTCGAGCGAATTAAATTAAAATTAAAATTTAATAAATTATTAGTTTATATCATATTTAATTATTGCATTTCATTCAAGCGTTGAATTTAATTGTTATATAAATAATATTCAATTAGTCCAAATCTAATGTTTATATTATATATATTTTATCATTATTTTTTATCCTAAGTTTAAAATAAGAGGTTTTAAAAAATTAAAAATCTTAAATTTTTATTTTTTATTTTTAAATGCAGATGAAGTTGTCTATGTAGTGAAGACTGACAAGTTCATCACCCAAAATTGTCAAGGATCAACTTGTGATCCGGGACTGATGCTACCGATGAATGGTGACCATCATGTTGAAGATTAGGATTTCCTCAGCCGATGTTTACTTCTTCAGATTAGGACTTCTTATCAAATATCGAATCTTTTTACTTGGTTATTAATGAAAAAAAAAGATCTTAGTAGTCCTGTCAGTCAGAGATTGGAATGCACAGATGGGCTGAGGATTCTGGATTGCCCAAAATCTGATTTCCTGATGCAAAGATTGAATATGATGCCATATATATATCCTCTTGAAAACGAAGTGACGAAGCTAAAATAATAACAGAAGAAATCCGAGTTGTGTGTTTCAATAATCAAAGATACTGATGCAGGTTGAAATTTTTAATCGTTTGATTTTGACCAGAATTGAAGATGACAGTTCCTGCAAGAATATACAGCTCTTAAAAGGGTCGTTAAGATACGCTTCGATTTCCATGTTTTTTTTTTTCTCTTTAAAGAAGAGTAGGCCTGGATCACACACATATATAGGTTCAGGTTGAAAATTAACCATAGGAAATCTTTCCGTTGAATATTGCGAGTGGGAATCCTGGATACGTTAATCTTGTTCCTGGAGAGGACAAATGGCAGCAAAGTCAAGAATAAACTAAAACATGTGTTGTTTGCTTGACGAATTTTCTTATGCGATTGATGATGTTCACAAAATCTTGTTTTCGTAAAGCACCAATCTTACCTGCACCAGTATCTTATTCTATTTTCCCTTTTCCATGGTGAGATAAGGTCGGAAGCTGCAGGGACTGGGATCGATCTTACCAGTTACCAAGAAAGTATCCGAACTATCCTACGTCGGAGAAACTGTTTTCCAAGTGAGTTGACAAGGGGTCCCATAAAAATTCATAAGTGGGAGCTTCATAGATGGATGTTTCCATTTTCCAAATCCTTTTATGTTACTTTGAGCATCACAAGAGAGTCGTCCTGTTCCCTGACAGCAACCTATGTGCTCATAATAACTATACCCACTACAGCACATAGAAAGGAATTTTTGAAGGTCATCAGACAGGAACAGCTTAAACCTACTGAACATGAACCCTGCAATGAACCTTAGAATGTGCTCAAGTAAATGCAATGAACCTGTGCAGAGAAAGCAACTATCATCAGTGGATTGAAAGCGTGAAAGTGGGAAAACACGTCCAAAAGATAGAGAATGGTACGAGCAATTGAGTGAAATATCAAATTCATGTTACAGGATGCAGTCACTGTTTCTGATATCTGATTAGAAACTTATTCGGGCATTTCAGGATCACATCCATAGCTCTCTTTTAGATAAGCAACTTAGCAAGCAAAAGCTGTGTTTGATCAGTTCGGTTACGAAATAAAGTAAGAAATTAGAAATGAAACGCTTCAGAACCTTCCAACATGACATGATGTCTCTACCAAGTACGAACTACCAAGCCTATGCTTATCTTTCTGGTTCACACAGTACCAATAGCACCAATTGATCCTCAGTTCACGACACCTGGAGGGTATTTAAGGCTTGTGAACGTGAACGAACATTGTGGCCCATCAACCTGAAACTGGTCTTATGGCTATACTTTTGAATTTTGATTCTTCACAGCACAAGGGTCTTTTCCATTTCAGTGCAGATATTCCTTTAATGCGTTCCAGTATTCTTCAAAACATTTGAAAAAAAAAAAAAAGAACTGAAGACTGAAGATAACTGAGTCCTCCTTTGGTTGCTTCAGTTGGTAGGGAAAGTGTACACAGTATCTTGTAGATGCATGTAATTGAAAATTAGAAAGTCAATGTGCCCCATTTTCAGAGTTTCAGTTTGTAATTAATGTTTCCTTTGCAAATAAAGGAGAGCTTGTGTCACCTAAGTTGCTTGACTAGTGAGTAGCGATTGTAATTTTGGCCTTGAAATCAATTTGTTTGATTTGATTTGATCGAATTTCAAATTAGGATTAAGCTTTTTTAGAAAAAAAATTAAGCTTTTAAGTTCGACCTTGAGCCCTAAATATTTTAAGTGAAACATCATTTTTAGTAAAATCACATTATTTTTAATTTTTAATTATAAATATTAATTGAGATTTGGACACTTAAATTATATCGGGCTTAGATTCAGGTAGTGAAGTTTAGGTCTGATCAGATTATGGATTGAATTCGAGTTTTACCTAATTATTTGGGCCAAACACAGGCCCATTGCTAATCTTTGGCTTGATCTATGTTATCTCACCTCTGTCACACATGAGATATTCGTGTCCAAATCTTACAGGGCCTACCTATGTTTCACCAGGCTATTGGACCAACTTGATAACAAAATAATGCCAAGAGTCAGTGGAGCTCCAGAAGAACAGGTACTCTCTTTTTCTTCACGTGATAGGATATCGGTACATATAAATGTGAGACCTGCAACTTCTTCTGACAACCATTTTTTTCTTTCCCTGAGTCCTGTTGATGGAGGAGAGTTCAAGTTAGAGCTGGTGCAATAAGAAAATTTTCAGAAATTATGGTCGAGTGTGGTGGTATTCACATTTTTAAAATGCAGGGTTTCATGGCTGCAACAAGTGCTCATTACCATTGCAGGGGTTCATCTGATTTTTCTGGTAAGGTCAGGAATTTTGGCCTTCTTATTTGTCTTCAGGTTAATTTGTCTTCAAGTTAACTTTTCAGGCTTAGTCCGCATTCTCATGATCATCCCTGAAATGGACCCCAACAGTAACTCTGCATCAACTGAAGAACATACCACATGCGTATGTGGATAGAGTCTGGAATTTTGTACCCATTTTGTTCGTCGAGAGAATGTTTATTAGCTTCATGTGAACGCGAGTCATGATTGTGAGCTCACAGTGGTCAATAATAGCCTATTTCTTCCTCGGCTCTCACTTCTAAATGATGTGTAAAGGATTGCAGCCTGAGTTTTTATTTTACTTCAATCAATCAGAACTACCCCTTTTCAAAGAAGACGAAACATAAGTGGCCTATGGCTCGCAATAAATGCACCAGAAGAGAAGTTACTCGAATATGGACAGCTGAGGAAGACCAGAAACTGGCAGAGGTCATAAACATTCATGGTCCAAGAAGGTGGAAAACAGTTGCAGCAATAGCAGGTATTTTCAGTGACATTTTTTAAAATGATTCTGCACTAAAAGCATTAATAGTAAAGGTTACGAAGTTCAACCTGAAAATTTTCAGGTCTAGGTAGATGTGGGAAGAGTTGCAGGTTGAGATGGATGAATTATCTGAGACCCAACATAAAAAGAGGCAACATTTCAGACCAAGAAGAGGACTTGATACTCAGACTTCATAAACTCCTTGGAAACAGGTAAGCCACCACCGCTACACTTCAGGATACAGAGCTTGTGGCTTTTCACATTGCTGTGAATTTATGTATCGAGGAACGTAGTGTCAAGAGATTATCAATTTCATGAATGGTAGGTGGTCTTTGATTGCTGGAAGATTGCCAGGGCGTACAGATAATGAGATCAAGAACTACTGGAACTCTCACTTGAGCAAAAAAATAAAGCAAAATGAGGAGCGAATAACACCCTCAACATCGAAAATGTCTGGTACAGACAAAGATAAGATGCCTGAAATGGAGAAACCTGCCAAAGGAATTGATGAAGGAACTTCTGTAACAAAGAATGACCCAGAATTCAGCAGTGTTGGAGATGATCAACTGTATGATTTGCCAGGTGAAGGTCCTCTGAATTTGGAACAGGTGAGCAAGTTCTTTGATTGGGACGAAACCTGGTTTGAGTTTGTTAGAACACATAATTAATTCCTCTACTTTGTATTATCCAGTACCATTACAATATACATGTAGGGCTAAGCTACTCTCCCTCTCTGTCATGTAACGAATTCTGTTATTCACAACTAATACATATGAAAAGCGTGAGTACATTCTCTGTCATGTAACGAATTTTGTTATTCACAACTAATATAAATGAAAAGCGTGAGCACAGACTTCTGTGTGCCTATCATTCCATTTATTGCGTAGTCTTTCTAACTTGGTATCATAACTTTTCATTCTTCCAATAGCTTCCTCTTCAATAGCGTCTTCCACACCTTTTGCTTCTTCTATCCCATCTACCAACACCTCCGCAACATATTCTCTGTTTAATTCTTCCAATAGTTACCTCTATCAAGCTGGATAGAGGTAACTATCTCGTGTGGGAATCAATTGTCCTACCACTTATCAAAGGAAACCTCCTTGAGTCACATACCAATGGCTCAGCTTTGACGCCCTATCGATACATCTTTGAAGGAGCATAAATGACTCCAAATCCACTAGTCGAAGAATGGTATGCTGTAGACCAACTTCAAGTTGGCTAGTTACGTAATACAATGACCCAAGAAGTTGAAACTCAATTGCTACACTGCGACACAGCTCGTGATCTCTCCTGTGTGTCAATGAAATCACATGTTATGGTACTCAAGTTGGAGCTTCATCAAACACGTAAAAACTCAATGAAGATGGATGAGTATATCAATAAAATGAAAAGTGTCGCAGATCAGCTCATACTGGCTGGAGGTCTTGTTGCAATAGAAGATCTTATTCTCCATACATTAAACGGTCCTGACTCAGACTATAATGCTATTATAGTAAAATTGGTTGATCAACCTAACCTTACATGGATTAAAGCACAATCTTCTCTCCTTGTCTTTGAGAGTTGTTTGGAACAACTTAACCATTTCTAAACTCTATCTGTTCAACACACTGTGAACGTTGCTCAACGTGATGACATTAATAACCAAACCAAACCTCAAATAATACCATCAAGCAAGGTTCCTGGAGAGGATCACGTGGTGGTTCTCGAGGACGTCGAGGCTGAGGAAACCGAGGAGGCTTCAATAATGGAAACCGACCATACTGTCACTTGTGTGAGAAGCCAGGACATATGGTAGCAAATTGCTACCATCGTTTCAACATAAATTTTCAACCTCCATCTAACTTTGGTTGTGGTTTTGGAAACCACTTTGCTCCACAAGCTTTCTATGCTAACTCATCATAAGGATACTATGCTCATCCACAAACAATCTCCGATCCATTATGGTACATGAACAGTGGAGCAAACTATCATGCGATTCCATACATTCATCAATTAGAGAGTGTTAATCATGTAGGTAAGACTTATCTCTATACTTGTACTGAAGAACCAACTTGTGTAGTTATAATAGGTTCTACATCTCTATCTGTATCTAACTTCAGACTCCATTATAAAGATGTACTGCTAGTCCCTTCTATAACTAAAAATCTTATGAGTGTTAATAAACTCACTAAAGACAATCCAGTAGATGTTCATTTTACTAATGACGGTTGTGTTGTGAATGACAAGAAGACAGGTCCTCCCCTGGTGCGCAAGATAGCAAACCAAGGAATATATCATATGTCTGAACGTGCTCCAGTGGCTTAAAGCAACATGTCGTCACTTTCACAAAAAGGGAAAGAATTTTTAAAATGGCAGTACAAGGTAGGACATCCTAGTGACAGAGTTCTAAAGCAAATATTGAATAAATGCAATGTGAACAGTCAACATCTGAATTTTATTTGTGAACCATGTCAATATGGCAAATCAAGACAATAATTTTATTTGTGAAGCATGTCATTATGACAAATCAAGACAGTTACCATTTTCTAAATTTGTGTTTCATGCTTCTTTTCCTTTAGAGTTAGTTCATACATATCTTTGGGGACCATCATTGGTTCAATTACTAACTGGCCATCATTTTCGTATTCATTTTTTTCGATGATTATAGTAGATATACCTGATTATATCCTCTGAAAACATAAAGATGAAGTTGTGAATGCGTTTAACTTGTTTTGGGTACAAGTTGAAAATTACTTTAACACAAAAATCAAAACAATACAATGTGACAATGGAACTGAATACAGACCCTTTGTGAGTATTACACAAGCAGTAGGAATTGAAATGAGGTTCACTTGCCCTTATACTTCTGCACAGAATGGGAGAGTAGAACACAAACATCGACATATTGTTGAGATGGGTTTAACGTTACTAGCTCAAGCACCGTTACCCCTCACATACAAGATAGATGCTTTTCAAATGGTTGTTTATCTCATCAACCGGTTACCATCACTTACGTTTAAAGGATTAACTCCTTTGTTTCAGCTCTATCGCACTGAACCTAATTATAAAACCCTACAACCTTTTGGATGTGTATGTTATCCTTTTCTAAAACCATACAATGAGCATAAGTTACAATTCCACAGTTAGAAATGTGTTTATATTGGACCTGCTCCTCAACACAAGGGATCCAAGTGTCTTAGCTCCTTAGGAAAAATATACATCTCACGATATGTTGTGTTCGATGCTTCACTTTTTCCATGCACCACAGGATTCTTAAATCGACTAATGACTTCTACTGAGAATAAACACACTACTATTTGATTATTACTCCAAATAAAGAAAACACCTATAATCTCGAGAGCAACAACATTACAGAATCTCTAAACAACAACAAAGAACAAGTTGGCTCAATGAATAATTCTCCAACAACTATAATCTCCTTACATGAGCCTCATTTATCAAGTCACGAGTCTTCTTCAACAGATGGATTGAGCTTGAGTGGACAAAGCATAAGTGGACAAGAAATAAGACCAATCCAAACAAACACATATCCAATGACTACATGAGCAAAGGATGGTATATACAAAATCAAACATCCATTTTTTGGGTTACTTCACTCAAAAAAAATTGTCCATTTAGCTCAACTCACAGAACCTTGAAATGTCACAGATGCCCTGGCTTTATTACACTAGAAACAAGCCATGACTAATGAATTCACTACCCTTCAGGGAAACTAGGCATGGATCCTTGTTCCCTACTCCGATACATAGAAGTTAGTTGACTGCAAATAGGTTTTCAAAAGCAAACTTAAACCAGACGGCTCCATTCTCAAGCACAAAGCCAGGCTTGTCGCAAAAAGATTTCAACAGGCACCAGAAATTGATTACGAAGAAACATTCAACCCTGCAGTAAAACCAACAGCAAATCAAATTGTTCTTACCATTACTGTAACCTACGGTTGGGAAATTCGACAACTGGACGTTAATAACGCGTTCTCTAATGGTTTTCTTCAAGAAAATATTTACATGCATCAACCAGAAGGCTTCTGTGATCGTCAATGTCCAAATCATGTGTGCGAACTGATAAAAGTTATTTACAGATTCAAGTAAGCACCTCATGCTTAGTTCGATCGACTACGCCTGACATTATTGAACTGGTGATTTCAGAATGCTAAAAGTGATGTTTCACTTTTCTTCCTAGGAATGACGAACCTCACAATTTTTATTCTCATATACGTCGATGATATATTAATCACCGGTAATGATCCCAGCTACCTAAAGTCTATAGTTCTGAATCTGACCAATTTATTTTCCTTGAGGGATTTTGGTCTCATATACTATTTTCTTGGGATAGAAATCTTTAAAGACAATGTGGGCATTCATTTGAGTCAAACTAAGTATACCTTTGATATCTTGAAAAATTCAACATGATGAACTGTGCACCAGTACAGTGTCGGCCCTAGGTAGGGGCCAACAGGTCACCTGACCAGGGCCCACGATGAGAGGGCCCCCCAAGTTGACTCCAACAGCCTCCTTCCTAGTGATGTTTTAATGTTGGTTTTTTCAACAGCCTCCTCCAACGATGTGGATATCGTACCGTTCCGGCCAGAAAACGGATGGCCATAGAGGGTATCGAGCATGAATTTCGGTCGATACCAGCTGATTTTGATCGGTATCAGCCGGTACCGCCAATACTGGATTTTTTCGGGGCCATTCCATAAAAAAAGCTCCAGGACTATTTTGAAAATAAAGAAAATTGATTAATGAGATTGAATTTGAGTTTGTGTAATTGCATTTGAGATTGAGTATGTGATATGTGTTTAATTGTTAATATTTTTAATTATTTTCACTTAGCGATTATTGATATAAAAATGATTAAAATACTCTCTTTAGTTCATATTTGATTTTAGGTACAATTTGGAAGCAAAGAAATTAAAGTGAGACAGAAGCATTACAATTGGGTCATTTTCGAAGATTTATTTTTGTTTGTCTTCATGGAGTGAGACAAAGAAAATTAAAAGAAAAAAAATAAAGACATGAAGAAAAGAGCATGAAGGAGTAAGGTTTTAGAGAAGATCAAATTAAAATTCAAATCAGCAAACGACAGCGTAGCGGCAAGGAGGGCTGCGGACAACAATTAAATGGGAGAACAAATTGAGACACAGAGACGCAACAGGAACGACGACGTAGCGTGACCAGGAGATGAGGTTTTAATGAGGGACTTAACCTTAATTGTCTTGTCAATGAACATGAGAAGAGGCTAAACGCAGAAGCTGGTGCGTTTTGCTAAAAGCTCACACACAGGAGACGCACAAAGGAAGGCACGACGTTGCACAAGACAAAACGCAGGCAGCCAGCAACGCATCATTTTGGAGAAGCGAACAGGAACGAGGAGGCACAACGTTTTAAAGGTTTTATTGACAAGGACCTTTAATTGTTTAATCAAGAAGCCACAGTGGAGGGACACCAAAACGCAACGTGGAGCATAAAGGCTGTAAGGGTTTTAAACATTAGTGATTGAGACCCTTAATGGTCTAATCACTGTACAGTAGACACAAGAAAAAAAGAGAGGAATAACGCATTAGGCTGGGGGCGACAGTGGAGGCTGGAGGCACACAACACAGGGAGATCAGTGCAACAGCAACGCACAGGACGCCAGAGGAACAAGGAGCAGCTACGCGCAAGTGTGGAGACAGCTGCGGCTTAGGCTTGCGGCTCGTAGCTGACACTGGCGCAGTGGAACGTATGGAGCAGTGCAGAAGCAGCAAGAAAATAGCGTAGGCAGAAGGCTTTGGAGAATAAGCAAAAACCTAGTAGGAGACCGCAACAATTTTGGGAGAGCAGAAGACTTGAGGCACGACAGTGATTTAGAATTTCGGTGAAGGTTTAATTTCAATTTTAATTTGTCAATTTCAATATTAATTGTTAGAGACTAGAATTATGTGTGGCTAAGTTTTTAATCTAGACAAGGTACTTTACGTTTGATACATGTAGTTCGTGAGACTCTCGTGGTTTAATTGTTTTCGTGAATTTCTTATGTTTATTTAATCTCCGTGTTTAATTGATTTATTATTGTTGAGTTTGTTGATTAATGTGGCCAGTTAATTAATTAACTTAATAATAAATTACTGAATAGATTAGTTAATCCGTGATTGCTGTCTATCGAGTGGCGAATTAATTTCAATTAAGAGGTTAATGGGATTAAATAATTTAGTCTAAATGGATTCATGGTGTCCGATTACATTGGCTAAGACGAGGGTCCATTAGAGCCTATAGCTGCCATAGATTATATTCTGCGGAGCTTTACTCGGGAATAGTCTAATTGGTTAGGGAAATAATCTGCGGAGCTTTACTCGGGATTATCGAATAATTACGAATGGATTGGTAGATTTGTGCTGTTCACGGTCTGCTATAACTTTGTCCATAGGAATGAACGAAATTTATATTTTTGAGTATATGATCGAATTACGGTATCAAACGGGAGAGTCCTTGGCTAGGTTTTTATTCATATTATTTTCAATCTTATTTTTAATTTCTTCTTGCGTGATTTCGTGTTTCTAAAATCAATCATTCTCAAATCGAATTATTTTTATTTTATTTTTGATTTCACACAAATAAATAATTACTACATTGGTCTCTGTGGTTCGACCCTATTCACCACTTTACTCGCTTAAGTGTTCTAGAGTAGGAATTTATTTTTGTTAGTTTGACACGCCACCAAATTTTGGCGCCGTTGCCGGGGATTATTTGGATGTTTTGCCCAAGGACGGTCAAAAGCTAAGTGTGGGGGTATTTGATATGTGTTTAATTGTTGATATTTTTAATTATTTTCACTTAGTGATTATTGATATAAAAATGATTAAAATACTCACTTTAGTTCATATTTAATTTTAGGTACAATTTGGAAGCAAAGAAATTAAAGTGAGACAGAAGCATTACAATTGGGTCATTTTCGAAGATTTATTTTTGTTTGTCTTCATGGAGTGAGACAAAGAAAATTAAAAGAAAAAAATAAAGACATGAAGAAAAGAGCATGAAGGAGTAAGGTTTTAGAGAAGATCAAATTAAAATTCAAATCAGCAAACGACAGCGTGGCGGCAAGAAGGGCTGCGGACAACAATTAAATGGGAGAACAAATTGAGACACAGAGACGCAACAGGAACGACGACGTAGCGTGACCAGGAGATGAGGTTTTAATGAGGGACTTAACCTTAATTGTCTTGTCAATGAACAGGAGAAGAGGCTAAACGCAGAAGCTGGTGCGTTTTGCTAAAAGCTCACACACAGGAGACGCACAAAGGAAGGCACGACGTCGCACAAGACAAAACGCAGGCAGCCAGCAACGCATCGTTTTGGAGAAGCGAATAGGAACAAGGAGGCACAACGTTTTAAAGGTTTTATTGACAAGGACCTTTAATTGTCTAATCAAGAAGCCACAGTGGAGGGACACCAAAACGCAGCGTGGAGCATAAAGGCTGTAAGGGTTTTAAACATTAGTGATTGAGACCCTTAATGGTCTAATCACTGTACAGTAGACACAAGAAAAAAGAGAGGAATAACGCATTAGGCTGGGGGCGACAGTGGAGGATGGAGGCGCACAACACAGGGAGATCAGCGCAACAGCAACGCACAGGACGCCAGAGGAACAAGGAGCAGCTACGCGCAAGTGTGGAGACAGCTGCGGCTTGGGCTTGTGGCTCGTAGCTGACACTGGCGCAGTGGAACATATGGAGCAGTGCAGAAGCAGCAAGAAAATAGCGTAGGCAGAAGGCTTTGGAGAATAAGCAAAAACCTAGGAGGAGACCGCAGCAGTTTTGGGAGAGCAGAAGACTTGAGGCACGACAGTGATTTAGAATTTCGGTGAAGGTTTAATTTCAATTTTAATTTGTCAATTTCAATATTAATTGTTAGAGACTAGAATTATGTGTGGCTAAGTTTTTAATCTAGACAAGGTACTTTACGTTTGATACATGTAGTTCGTGAGACTCTCGTGGTTTAATTGTTTTCGTGAATTTCTTATGTTTATTTAATCTCCGTGTTTAATTGATTTATTATTGTTGAGTTTGTTGATTAATGTGGTCAGTTAATTAATTAACTTAATAATAAATTGCCGAATAGATTAGTTAATCCGTGATTGCTGTCTATCGAGTGGCGAATTAATTTCAATTAAGAGGTTAATGGGATTAAATAATTTAGTCTAAATACATTCATGGTGTCCGATTACATTGGCTAAGACGAGGGTCCATTAGAGCCTATAGTGCCATAGATTATATTCATGAGCTTTACTGGGAATAGTCTAATTGGTTAGGGAAATAATTTGCGGAGCTTTACTCGGGATTATCGAATAATTACGAATGAATTGGTAGATTTGTGTTGTTCACGGTCTGCTATAACTTTGTCCATAGGAATGAACGAAATATATATTTTTGAGTCCATGATTGAATTACGGTATCAAACGGGAGAGTACCTTGGATAGGTTTTTATTCATATTATTTTCAATCTTATTTTTAATTTCTTCTTGCGTGATTTCATGTTCTAAAATCAATCATTCTCAAATCAATTATTTTCATTATTTTTATTTTCATCTGTTTATTTTTATTTTTGATTTCACACAAGTAAACAATTACTACATTGGTCTCTGTGGTTCGACCCTATTCACCACTTTACTCGCTTAAGTGTTCTAGAGTAGGAATTTATTTTTGTTGGTTTGACACGCCACCAAATTTTGGCGCGTTCTTGGGACCGGTGTTCAAGTTTTGTTTATTTGTGTTGCTAATCATTTTTTCTAGTTGTTTGCATGCAACATTGTGTTTTTGCAGATGATTTATTGTTTGATTCGGAGATAGAGAAGACCTCAAAACAACTCAGGAAAGCCAGAAACTTAATTGCAACAATGGTCGCAAATCTTCAACTGTTCGGGTATCGTTCGAACACACACACTCGAGGTGTCCATGAGGGACCACAAGTCCCTATTTGTCACATTTGTGGATTTCAGGGTCATTTCTTGATGCTTGTCCGATTATGCAAGATGATCTTGTGGAAGTGAAGTTATGGCGATTAATGATGATTATCAGTCTCAAAGACAATATGATCCCTATTCGAATACTTACAACCTAGGATGGAGGGATCATCCCAATATGAGATATGGGAATGGGCAGCAAGGTCAGAGTAGTCAACAGCAGCAACAGCAATATCTGAGGCCTAATTATGGTGACCAAATTTCCACTTTGGAGGATCTTATGTCACAGTTGACTACTGCTCAATTGAGGACCAATACACAACTGCAGAGTTTGGTTCAATTTCAGGCTGATTCAGCACAATTCCAGGCTGAGACTAGTAAAAATTTTCAAGAACTAAGGGAGCAAATTAGTCAATTGGCCACTGCACAGAATCAAGGGACATTACCTTCTCAGCCTACTGTCAATCCTAGGCAGAATATTAGTGTCATTACCTTGCATAGTAGAAAAGAAATTAAAAGTACTGGAGGAACGCAGAAACTTCAACATGACCATGTTGAAACTGTTGAGCAAAAAAACAAAGAAGCTGAAATCGAGGAAATCGTGACAGCTAATCCAGAAAGTCCACCATTCCCACACAGGTTGGCTAAGAAGACGAAATTGCAAAATGATGAGCAGCTTGAGAATTTTGGGGTCAACCATCAACAATTGTTTGTATCGAAGAAGTGGAGACGAGACTTGAAGCGAAAAGAACACATCTTTTAGCTCGGAGGTAAGTACCGAGTCCATAATTATTTTTGAAACTAACTCTTTACCTTTACATTACAAATTGGAGGAATTGAATGATGAAGAAAAAGGTGACGAAACGTTCGAAATATTTCCAGAATGTATGGACTCGGTCCGAATTGAGAAGCTGAGGATAGGGAAGATGCTAGACGGGGATGACGATCAATTAAGGCCCTATTCGGAACTACCTCGCGTGGAAGTGACACTAACTGTACTTCCCGAAGAACACAACTTTGTCACGTGAGGAGAAAAAGGAGTCGAGCCAGCGACCCTAAACCAAGGCGCTTCTTGGGAGGCAACCCAAGGGAAGTAAATTTCTTTTCCTTTACATTTTCGCATTACTTTTTATTTGCATGTGTGTTTTTAAATTTGTTTGTTTTACTTGTTTTAAAGTTTTCAATCAAAATGAGAGAAAGAATAAAACAAATCGAACAAACATTTTCTCATTTTCTATTGCTTCTGGGATTATATAATCATGAGTAGAATGTGGATTGACTAGATAATTTCATAGCAACTTTAGCATGTACTTTTGCTCTTGTGATTGGTCGATATGCATTATCTTTAGAAGAGTAGTGACTAATGGTAGACAAAGCCGGTGAGATTTTGAGCCTTAATTGACTGACACATCCATATCAGTCTCATTGCCTTTTGATAATGTGTGACCTTCATGACATGTACATCTTGATTTTGCGTTGAATTTCTATTCGAGACCACATTTTTATCACATGCTTTAACATGGAAATGATTAGGCATTCTTTGTTTTTCATAAGCTACATTAGCCAAATGACCTACCCTATTGACATGAATTTTCTATTGATAAACCCTTTTGAGCTTTATCCTTTCTTTTTGTATAAACCACATTTTATGCTTTTAAACTTAACCAAATGTCCTACCCAAGTCATAAAGCTAGTGGAACATTTGTGATTGTTGAGTTTGTGGATATACAAAATTCTTAGTGTGGGGGTGTATATATGTGAGGGTTGGTTATAATCTTGGGATGTTATTTTATGTCTTATCATTGAGATCCCCGTGTTAATGTAGTTTCTTTTAATTTTTACAAGGAAAAGAAAATGAAAAAAAAAGAAAAAAAAGATGAAAAAAAAGAGAAAAGAAAAGAAAGAAAAGAAATTGAAAAAAAAATGAAAAAAATTGTTTACAATAAATTTATGAAGGAAGAATTGCATATGTGTTGAAAAGTTGTTTATGATTCATGCATCTTCCTAGAGTTGTAATGGTTAAGTCATTTGAGTATATTGAAAATGAGGTAGAGGTTTGCTTGAAAGATTCGCTCTTGTGATTTGATTGGGATAATTGTATGAGTGATTGTTTCGGATTGACATATGCTTTATATGGTTTGTGTGTGAGAGTTGAATGGGGTTGTGAAATGTAATTGTTGCATTTGTCATGACTGACGGTACCCAATTTTTGATGAGTGTTGCTTTGTTTCACTAGCTTTGATGACTTTCATGCTACTTAACCTAAATATACCTCACCTTACCCTTGCCTACATTACAACCTTGAAAAGTCCTGTGATTCATAATTTTGTATGTGAACATTAGTGGTGGAGAAATAAAATGATATGCAAAATTGTGGATTGTCATGTTCATTAATGGTATTGAGTGTACCCATTGATGTATGTTAATTAAACACATTTCTGAGTCTACCATTAGATTGCTCAGTTTTTGAAGATATTGAATGTTGATTGATCATGAGTAAAAGCTTAGAATGTTGATTTCTTGCTATGATGTTTGAAAGTTATTCATCTTTGCTTATGATTATATTGTCTTGGAAAATATGGGAATTGAGTAAATGTTTCGAATCTTTGAGCTTAATTTGGATGTTTTGCCCGAGGGTGGTCAAAAGCTAAGTGTGGGGGTATTTGATATGTGTTTAATTGTTGATATTTTTAATTATTTTCACTTAGCGATTATTGATATAAAAATGATTAAAATACTCACTTTAGTTCATATTTAATTTTAGGTACAATTTGGAAGCAAAGAAATTAAAGTGAGACAGAAGCATTACAATTGGGTCATTTTCAAAGATTTATTTTTGTTTGTCTTCATGGAGTGAGACAAAGAAAATTAAAAGAAAAAAAATAAAGACATGAAGAAAAGAGCATGAAGGAGTAAGGTTTTAGAGAAGATCAAATTAAAATTCAAATCAGCAAATGACAGCGTGGCGGCAAGGAGGGCTGCGGACAACAATTAAATGGGAGAACAAATTGAGACACGAGAGGCCTTGAACAGAACGCGGCGTGGCGTGACCAGGAGATGAGGTTTTAATGAGGGACTTAACCTTAATTGTCTTGTCAATGAACAGGAGAAGAGGCTAAACGCAGAAGCTGGTGCGTTTTGCTAAAAGCTCACACACGGGAGACGCACAAAGGAAGGCACGACGTCGCACAAGACAAAAATCAGGCAGCCAGCAACGCATCGTTTTGGAGAAGCGAACAGGAACGAGGAGGCACAACATTTTAAAGGTTTTATTGACAAGGACCTTTAATTGTCTAATCAAGAAGCCACAGTGGAGGGACACCAAAACGCAGCGTGGAGCATAAAGGCTGTAAGGGTTTTAAACATTAGTGATAGAGACCCTTAATAGTCTAATCACCATCTGATGAGACACAAGAAAAAGAGAGAATAACGCATTAAGTGGGGGGCGGCAGTGGAGGTTGGGCGCTGACACAGGGAGATCAACAAACAAAGAACGCACGCCGCCAGAGAACAAGGAACGACTACAGCTGAAGTGTGGAGACAGCTGCGGCTTGGGCTTGCGGCTCGTGGTGACATCTGCGCGATGGAACGTATGGAGCGGTCTGAAGCAAGAAAAAATAAGCGTGGGCGAAGGCTTTGGAGAATAAGCAAAAACCTAGGAGGAGACCGCATCAGTTTTGGGAGAGCAGAAGACTTGAGGCACGACAGTGATTTAGAATTTCGGTGAAGGTTTAATTTCAATTTTAATTTGTCAATTTCAATATTAATTGTTAGAGACTAGAATTATGTGTGGCTAAGTTTTAATCTAGACAAGGTACTTTACGTTTGATACATGTAGTTCGTGAGACTCTCGTGGTTTAATTGTTTTCGTGAATTTCTTATGTTTATTTAATCTCAGCGTTTAATTGATTTATTATTGTTGAGTTTGTTGATTAATGTGGCCATTAATTAATTAACTTAATAATAAATTGCGAATAGATTAGTTAATCCGTGATTGCTGTCTATCGAGTGGCGAATTAATTTCAATTAAGAGGTTAATGGGATTAAATAATTTAGTTTAAATAGATTGCGGGTGTCCGATTCTGTTGGCTAAGACAAGGGTCCATTAGAGCCTATAGCTGCCATAGATTATATTCTGCGGAGCTTTACTCGAGAATAGTCTAATTGGTTAGGGAAATAATTTGCGGAGCTTTACTCGGGATTATCGAATAATTACGAATGGATTGGTAGATTTGTGATGTTCACGGTCTGCTATAACTTTGTCCATAGGAATGAACAAAATTTATATTTTTGAGTCCATGATCGAATTACGGTATCAAACGGGAGAGTACCTTGGCTAGGTTTTTATTCATATTATTTTCAATCTTATTTTTAATTTCTTCTTGCGTGATTTCGTGTTCTAAAATCAATCATTCTCAAATCAATTATTTTCATTATTTTTATTTTCATCTGTTTATTTTTATTTTTGATTTCACACAAATAAACAATTACTACATTGGTCTCTGTGGTTCGACTCTATTCACCACTTTACTCGCTTAAGTGTTCTAGAGTAGGAATTTATTTTTGTTGGTTTGACACGCCACCAGTATGGTTGATGTAAACAGTAAACTAGTAAAGTGTACAGTACAACTGCATAATATACCAATATGAACTATTTTGCAATTTTTTAAAATTTTAGGGACTATTTCATAATTTTAAAAAATTTTCCAAAACGGTACCCGGTACCAACCGGTACCGGTACAGTTCCGTTCCATAGCTCAATCCAGTACCGAGCTCGGTACGATATTCGTAACTTTGGCCTCCTCTTAACGTTGGCTTTAAAATTTAAATGATTTTAACGTTATAAGTTAATGTTAACTAATATACGTTGGCTTTAAATGACTTTAACGTTATAAGTTAACGATATAACTTATAAGTTAAGGTTGTGGTCCTCATGCTTATAAATAGTCTTGAAATATTTAAGTGTATTTTACCTTCTAATTTTTTATATTTTATCAATATATGTATTTAAAGTACTCCAACTCAAAAATTAACAAAAAAAATTTTATGATTACATCTTTTGAGTTTTGAGTATAATTTAAAGGTAAAGTTTATAATTTTAATGTATTTTTGTTCTTTGTTTTTATTTATTTTAATATTAGATATTAAATTTTGCTATTTATTTTTTCCTCTATCATAGATATAATACCATTTATATATCTTTGTAATATATTGTGAAGTTGGAGTTTGTGTGCCTGCATACTTCCTCCAGTTCCATACAGGTGCTTTTGTTCTTTTTCTAATCTAACTGTGTTATAATTAGTTTACATTATGTTGCCTAAAAAGTATTTGTCTGGAAGTGAAAAAAGAAAAAAAAAGAAAATAAGTAGCACAGTTGATAGAATCCCAAAAAGAAGAAATAAATAAATTTATTAAAAGAGTAGGCTGCTCTAGTGAGAATCTTGAGGAATTCGGTGAAGGTGATTTTGATCAACATAAAGAAAATTTAAGTGATGAGATTCATATTCATGAGGATATTAGAAATCTGAGTGAGGATTATCATGTATTAAATGCATCCACTTCAGAAAATTTAAAACATATTGAGCAAGTAAGCCCTATATTGGACATTTATGATCCTAGGAATTGAGATAATCTTGATAATAAAGTAAGGGATATTTTAGTTGAAAAAGGGCTTGTAAGAGAGTTGAATCTTATATTTTCTTTAGACAATACCTCTTGTCGTTTTTCATATTTTTATTATTATAGAAATTTGAGTAATTAAGAGATTAGTGGTAGAAAATGGTTAGTTTATTCTAAACATGTAGATAAAGTATATTGTTTTTGTTGTAAATTGTTCAAATCTACTGACAAACAAAGTGGATTAGCAAATGACGGATTTAGAGATTGGAAGCATCTTAGTGAGAGACTCAAAGAACAGGGGAATTGCATTAAACATATGACTAATATGAGAACGTGGAATGAATTAAGAGTAAGATTGAGCAAAAATTAAACAGTTGATAAAGATTTGCAACAAGAAATTGCAAAGGAGAAAGAACGTTTAAGACAAGTTTTGATAAGAATAGTTTCTGTTGTGAAATATCTTACTAAATATAATGTAGCTTTTCGAGGATCCGATGAGACACTTTACCAAGATGGTAATGGTAATTTTTCTGGATTGATTGAGATGATTGCTGGATTTGATGTGATAATGCAAGATCATGTTAGACGTATTCAAAATCATGAAATTCATTATCATTATCTTGGTCACAAAATTCAAAATGAGTTGATTTCTTTGTTGGTTCATAGCGTTAGAAGTTCTATCATAGGGATCATTAAAGAGGCGAAATACTTTTCTATTATTCTTGACTGTACCCCAGATTTGAGCCATCAAGAATAAATGAGTTTGTTAGTACGATGTGTGAATATGTCAAATAAAAAAAATAAAAAAAGAGGAGTACTTTTTAGAGTTCTTAAAGGTAGATGATACATCTGGATTGGGACTTTTCAATGAATTATTGAATGCATTTAATTCTCTTGATCTTAATGTTTATAATGTAAGGGGTCAAGGTTATGACAATTATTCTAATATGAAGGGAAAACACCAAGGGGTTCAAAAGCGATTACTTGAAATAAATCCAAGAGCATTATATATGCCATGTGCTTGTCATAATCTTAATCTTACTGTTAGTGATATGACACAATCTTGTGTTAAAGTTGTTTCATTTTTTGGAGCAGTGCAACATATATATGCATTATTTTCAAGTTCTCTTAAAAGATGAAAGATTTTGCTTGATAATGCTTTAAGCTTAACTATAAAATCATTGTCCAACAGTCGTTAGGAGAGTCAAATAAAAAGTGTTGAAGCTATTAGATTTCGAGCTCTTCAAATAAGATTGGCTTTAACGGAATTATCTAGATCTTGTGACGATGATACCAAGTCAAAGAGTGAAGCAGAAATCTTGGTTTGTATACTTGAGAGTTTTGAGTTTTTACTTGGTATGATTATTTGATATGATATTTTATTCGCTATTAATATGGTAAGTAAAAAGTTGCAATTTAAATCTATGTGCATTAATGCTACCATAAAGCAATTAGAAGGTGTGATGGATTTAGAGTTTACAATTAAAAAGTTGCAATTTAAGTCTTGCGTTTGAGATGAATTTAGAGTTTACATTTTCAACTAGACGTTGTGTTATTAGGAATTGACAATTTGATGAAATTAACCATAATGAAGAAATACAATCATCTGAGAATTCTTTCAGGGTTAATTACTTTCTAATTGTTGTGGATATGACAATTACTTCATTAAAGAATAGATTTGAACAATTAACGACATTTGATAATATTTTTAGATTTTTATTTGATTTAAAGAAGTTGAGGTCATTAGATAATAACGAATTAAGAGAATGTTGCACTAATTTTACAACTTTTTCTTATGATAATGTGTCTGATATAGATTTTGATGATCTTTTTGTCTGAATTAAAAGTATTGCAAATGACTTTGCCAAATGAGTTAATGTCATCAGTTGAAATATTAGAATTTGTTCAAGCTGCATATTGTTATCCAAATGTTTCAATTGCTTATCGAATTCTATTGACTATACCTGTGACTGTAGCATCAGCTGAGAGAAATTTTCAAAGCTAAAATTATTGAAAACCTACTTGAGGTCATCAATGTCACAAGAAAAGTTGGATGGCTTAGTTATGCTATGTATTGAGAAGGATATGTTGCACAATATTGAACTTGATAATATTATTAATGATTTTGTATCTAGAAATGCGCGGAGAAATTGTTTTTCGTAAATCATGATCCTCTGTATATTTGTTAGTGTTATGATCATTTAATATTTTGTTGATTGCGTAAACTTATAAATTGAGTCATTTATGTTTCATACAAACATGTAAACTTAAGTATATTGCCGATTTATTGGGGCCCTTTTTTTAATTTCACCCAGGACCTATAAAACGATAGGAACGACCTTGCACTAGTATCTACTCCAGTGGTCAATGGACGTCAATTTACAAAAAAATGATGGAACACCCATGCAAGATCTATCTATCTATCGTCAAGCTATTGGCTCTCTTCAGTATCTCACCACCACCAGACTTGATATAGCTTACTTAGTGAATAAACTTAACCAATTTCTATCTCAGCCCACTGACACTCACTTTCAAGAAGTAAAATGTATTCTCAGATATCTTAAAAGTACTTGTCACTTGGGTCTACATATCAAGCCATTCAAATCTCTTCAAGTGACTGCATTTATTGATGCAGATTAGGCCACAAACATCGATGATCGAAAATCTATGGCTTGTGTTTGTGTATATCTTGGAAATACATTGATTTTTTGGAGCTCATGTAAATAAAGAGTTGTTTCTCACTCAAGCACAGAGTCTGAATATCGAACTCTAGTAGATGGTGCAGTTGAGGTCAAGTGGATATGTTTATTACTGTTTGAACTTGGATTATTTTTACAACAACCGTCTATAATGTGTGACAATCTAAGTGCTCGTGCTTTTGCCTCCAATCTAGTTCAGCATGCATATAGTAAACGTATAGAGATTGACATCCATTTTATTCCTAATCTCACCTTCCAGGTTTTCATCAACGTTTACTATATACATTCATCTCATCATGCAGTAGATTGCTTCATCGAGGCGCTAACTCATTTTTTGTTCGTTCAAAATTGCAACAAAATTTGGCTGACTTTAGTACCCTCTCGTTTGAGGAGAAATGTTAGAACACAAAATTAATTCTTTGATTTTGTATTATTCTTTCTGCACATACTGTAACATTACAATACACGTGTAGAGCTAAGCTATTCTCCTTCTCTGTCACGTAACAAATTCTATTATTCACCACTAATATATATGAAAAGGGTGAGCACACACTTCAGTTGCCTATTATTCCATTCATTGCATGGTCTTTCAAGCTGAGTTTGTATGAGTATTTCAAGTTGGGTTTTTTTTATGAATGAACTTGTTGTAGGCTCCGCAACTTTTCCTTTCTCCAAGGTCATTGCCAAGAGAATTGATGGTTGTGAAAGAGAATGATCACTTCCATCTTACTCCAAACGTATCTCCTTTCGTTTTGCTGTTATATACCATTAATCGCTGAAGTCCAGGCAATTTACTCCTGTGAAGTTAGATTCAGAGGTAGACAAACATGAAGGGGGAAAAGCAAACTGCAGCTTCATCATTTTCTGACAACAGGATTGTGGATGGATGTGACATAAAGATAAAATGTATCATCGAAGAATTGGCTTTGCAGGCCAGTAATCGACCCTTGTAGCGACTTCTTCTCCATGCTTCGACTACTTTTACCTAGTAAAATTCGTTGACCTTTTTCATTTTGCAGACAGTACGCTCACCAATTAAACATCAAAGCTGAAGTAACTTGAATTTTCTAGCTTGTAAACCTCTGCAGTGTTTTTGTGACTTAGAGACCGACCTCTTAAAAATATTGTAAAAATTGATTAGTAAGTTTGTAATTAAAATAAAATTAAAAATAAAATATAAAATAGACACAAATTTTACATAAAAAAACTCCTAAATTAAAGTAAAAATTACGAATACTATTGACAAAATAGAAAATTACAAATTAAATTAACAAAATATACAAAATATTTTTCTAACTTTTTCTTTTCTCCATCACTCTCGTTTCTTTATATGATATAATATAATTTTCTTATAACAAAAGTTTCGGATTAAATCTATAAAACTACGATTCCAATATGCCTTTTATGTTTCTTCTCAACAAACTTACAGAATTAATGGTCTTAACTTTTGTCCACTAATGATCAAATAAATAAATAGATAAAAGTATAATACAATATTAGTGATAAAAGTGTACAAAAGTGACTTTATTATTAAAACTGATTAATTTATAATAATTTATAACTGCATAAAATGATTTTTTTCATATAACGCTAAAGGATATTTGTCTCTATTTTATTTTTATAATTAAAATTTAAAATTTCATGAAGCAAAAGAGTTTTAAATGTTTATATGAATCAATATAGGGTTAATTGTAAAAAATCAAAATTTGATCTTATAATTTTCTTATAACTTGTAAACTCAATTTTGCAGTACTAATATGAACTTTAAAATGTAGTGTTAAAAGGTTTTAATTTCAAACTTTTGCAAAAATACTATGATATTAAATTTTTCGTTAACATGGTTAATGTGACAAGCCATGATAGATTAGCATTTTATCATATAATTGTCACATATTATATTTTGATACTATGATTTAAATGATATTTGTCTCTATTTTATTTTTATAATTAAAATTTGATGAATTAAAGGAGCTTGAAATATTTATATGAATCAATATAGGGTTAATTGTAAAAAATATCAATATTTACTCAATTTTGCAATACTAATTTAAACTTTAAAAGAGATCCTAAAATGTTTCAACTTTCTTCTTTTTTCAAAATAGTTTGACATTAAATTTTGTTAATATGATGATGTGACAAGTCACGCCAAATTAATATTCTTATCACTTGGCTATCACATATTATATTTTTATATCTATAAATTTTATTATTTTAAAATATAAAATTAAAAATCCTAAAAATTATACACTTCTTCTTTACTTTCCTGTCAGCATAATTTATTTAGTTTATGATATTTTAATTTATTAAATAATAATATTCATAGGTGACATCAATACAACATACGATAATCGTGTGACAAAAGCATTAATCTTACTTGACTCATCACGTCAATCACATTAATTGAGAACTTAATGTTAAGATTAGAATATTTTAATGTCACTCTTTAATGTTTGGATTAGTATTTCAAAATTGAGTAAGGTTTGTATCTTTTTGAACAAGTAACCAATCAATATATAGAGTTTGAAGAGCAAACTCTAACCTTGTGCTGCATTCTTTCCCCAAATTATTGCAAAGAAAACTAAAGTAGAACATTCTTAACTTAAAATGTGATGATATGAACCCTAAGCAAACAGTGCTTAAGATCTGAAAATCACATGATAGAAACACCAAGATTTGTCATAATAATTCAATTTGAACCCAACCCTATACAAACATATTGTATAGAACTAAAGTTATAATGAATGAAAGCCTAATCCTAGTCGAACAATGCCAACTATAACTAGAACCATAGGTTGATAGCCACGATTTTTCGCAATCAGATCAAATTGAGCTCCTAGGTAAAGAACTGAAAACAAGACTCTTCACAATTGAAGAACCACACCATTTTTATTAATCCAATTCTGAACAAAAGATAGGTTACAACCCTTTGTATAGGTTTAATAAAACCTGTTGAGAGAATATGAATCCTAATAATACAAGGAAATATATTATCCTTGTCTATTTTGACAACTTATGACTAATAAAAAATAGGAAAGAAGATCACTCAACTACTAATAAGAATCCTATAACAATTTGGTTAACTTATTTGCTTTACTAATATAGGAAATCACGAAACAATAAGGAAACTAAATATTTAACTTATAATATAACTAAATTATTGACTCAAATTAACACTAAAAGAAACCTTGGAAATGTTGACATGAACTCTAGAGCATTATTATGAATATTTTAGACTTATTAAGCGATTTTGGATGTTATGGATTTTTGGGACTTCAATTGACGCTAGACATGCACATAGTGAACTTGCGCTCGTTTGACTTAAATCAAAGCCATGCAAAATATCGACTATTTTTAAAATTAAATTAATTTTGCTTTGGTATGCTCTTGATCTTACAACTCGAATACAAGTGTTAGTAAAACCTCCTTCATTCTCTTGGCTCTCAATCTCATCATTGGGCCTCTTATGCCTTGCAAAGGATCTTGGGTGTGCTCGACATTAACGACTAGTACTTGATCGCTATCATTCCTTCCCTCTTTGAAAAGATTCATCCTCAAATCACTTGCATCATATAGAGAAAGATGAGTAACACTGAAAGTAGCACTAATATTTCCATAAGAGCTTGGTAAATTAATTTTATGAGCATTGGTGTTGATCTTCTCTAAAACTTTAGAAGGTTTACCTCTTCTTGGTTGCAACATAGGTTTCCTTTGCTTGAAAATTGCTCCTTTCTAAAGTGAACTCAAACCTAATCATCAGGTTCAAAAGAAACCTTAACTCACCCTTTGTTTGCTTGCTTCATATAATGCTTATTCCTCCTCTCAACTTTAGTTTCAAATTTATCTTGCAAATCCCTATCAAACTTAGCTTTCTTCTTACCACAAGCTCATAAATATGTAATGGTAAAATATCCAAAGGAGTTAGGGAATTAAAACCATAAACAACTTCAAATAGAGAATAATCAATATTAGCATGCACAAAACGATTAAAAGCAAACTCAATGTGAGGCAAACAAGTTTCTTAACATTTCAAGTTCTTTTGGATAATAGCATGCAAAAGTGTAGTAAGTTTCTTATTGTTTAACCATCTGTTTAAGGATGTGTAGCAATAGAAAATAGCAATTTAGTTCCTAGACTAGACTATAAGGTATGCCAAAAATGACTTCAGAACTTAACGTCTCAGTCATTTACTATAGTCCTAGGTAGTCTATGCAATCGTACTATTTCTCTAAAAAACAAATTAACTATATATGTTGCATCATTAGTCTTGTAACAAGTAATAAAATGTGTAATTTTCCTAAATATATCGATAACAACAACTATGCTATCCTTACCAGATTGTGACCCAAGCAAACTTAACACAAAATCCATTAATATATCATTTCAAGGTTCACTAGGTATAGATAATGGTTTGCATAAACCATGCAGTTTGACTTTAGACTTAGTTTGTCTACATATAAGACATTTATCACAAACAAATTACATATCATGTTTCATATTAGGCCAATAAAAATGTTTGTGCAAAACATCTAAAGTCTTACTCGTACCAAAATGATCCATCAGACCCCTAATATGGATCTCTTTCATAAACAATTCACGCAATGAACAATTAAGCACACATAACTTATGTCTTTCGAAAATATGGCCATCATGCCTAAAATATTCATTATAAGCACCCTTATTACAATCATCCTATACTTGGAGAAAATCAGCATCATTAGCATACAAGTTTGTAATCATCTTAAAACCAAGTAGTTTAACCTGCAAAGTATTAAGTTTTGCATACCTTCGTAACAAAGTATTTGCAACAACATTTTCATTACCTTGCTTGTGTTTAATCAAGTAAATGAATTTCTTTATGAACTCCAATCATTTAGCATGTCACTTATTAATTTTTCCTTGTGATTTTAGAAATTTGAGAATCTCAAGAATTGAATGTGTTATGAATTCCCCTAGCCATAGATAATGTTGCTAAGTCTACAATACTCTTAACAATGCATATAGCTCCATATCATATTTACGATAATTCAACATTGTTCTGCTACGCTTCACTTCGAAGTACACAATTAGCTTAGATTTCTTCATTAAAACATATCTTATACAAATTCCCAATGCGTCACATTCAATTTTAAAAGTTTCACTAAAATAAGGTAAAGTAAGAAAAAGTGCATTAGTTAATTTATCTTTCAATGTATTAAATGTTCTCTCTTGCCCTTCACCCCATGTAAACACTACATTTAAGTTCATTTAGAGGTGTATCTATAGAACTAAAATCCTTAGCAAACCTTCTATAGAAACTCGTTAAACCATGAAACTCCTAACTTCGTTCGCATTTTTAGGTATAGGCCACACTCCTTTTCCTCATCTACACTGATATCTTGTGAGCTCATAATATACCCTAAAAAATTTAGGAATTTTGTGCAAAATGAACACATTTTATAATTAGTAAACAACTTATGCTTTCTCAATGCATCAAATGCAGCAAAAAAATGCTCAACATGCTCATCCATGGTCTTATTATAAACTAGAATATCATCAAAATAAACTACAACAAACTTTCCAATAAAAGCACTTAAAACATGGTTCATATATCTCATAAAAGGTGCTTAGTGTTAGGGATGGAAAAAGGTCTGGGCCTGGGCCAGGCCTGGATTAACTAAGCCTTGGGCCTGTTTTCTCGGCTCGGTCAAGCCTGGGATCGAGTTTTAGGATCGTGCCAAGCTCGGGCTACCTGAGCACGATAACCCAAAATGACACTGTTTTTTTCTAGCAAGTACTTCAAAACAATTAAATTAATTTATTTCGTTAGTTCTTATTTTATAACATTAGGATGTTAGTCGAATAAGTGGTCAAATTGGCATGTGATATCTTTTTGATATTATCTAGTTGTCAGTGGAGGATTATATTGTTAGCGATCTAGAATGGGGGGTTGAATAGATCTTTAAGCTTTTTGTAATTTTCTACAATAAAATCAGAAGTTAATTCACACAAAAATAATTTAAACAAATTTAAATGCAAGGAGTAGGGAAGAAGATCAAACACTGTTTTTATAGAGATTCGGTGCTAAGACCTACGTCCTCTATCTAAGCTCCCACTTAGGATTTTGCAAACCACTTTATTACACACTTTGTAGTTCAGTGTGAACTCTTACAATACCGCTTAATTTTCGGCTCAAGCTACCTTTACACTTAATTTGTCTTACGACACAAATCCTACCAACACCATTTGATTTCCGGCTCAAGCTACCTTTACAAATGATTTGTCTTCCGACACAAATCCTACCAACATCACTTGATTTTCGACTCAAGCTACTTCACATGTGACCTTTCACTAGTCACTCAAATTGTAAGAGAAATAAGATAAAGATTGAAGAACAAAGCTCAATACATGATGTAATAAGATAAGAACAATAATGAGCAATTTTGGAGTAATAGAAGAGTATGTAGGCTTGTAGAACTTGTATCTTCTCTTCTTCCATCATCCTCTATTTATACTTGAAGAAATATAGCTGTTGGAGCTCATTCTAGTTGTTGCTTGATTAATATTACCGTTCCTTGATAGTCTCCCTTCCATTTGTGGCTAATTGGACCGTTGGAATTGATTTGTTGCATCCATAAGTCGACTTGTCGAATTGTATAAGTCGACTTGTGGCCATAAGTCGACTTGTCGAGTTGTATAAGTCGACTTGTGACAACATTTTACGTAAAATTGCATCTCCGCTCTTCTATAAGTCGACTTGTGATGTGTAAGTCGACTTGTGGTCCTCGATAAGTCGACTTATGTATGATTAGTCGACTTGTGTTGTCTCAACCTGACAGATCTTCATATATTAGTCGACTTATGATGTTCTAGTCGACTTATGTTGTTCAGACCTTGATGTATAAGTAGACTTATGCTGTGCAAGTCGACTTATGTTGGCTTCAACGGTAATATCCATCAAAATCTTTTATAATCCTCATTATTAATGCTTCTTTCACTTATAAGAAAACTTCTATCTTGATTCTTCAATGATTAGTCACTTGCCTATCTTGATTTGCACAATTCTTTTATTGAATATCAATCCAAAATACCTGAAACAATTTCTTAACCAATTCTATACATTTTATTATTATCAAAACATAAGTGGGATTTAATTTGTCAACCACCATTGGTCCAACATATATTGGATGATGTTTATCCACTTTTTTAGATGGTTGCTTATTTTTTGCTGAGTTAATTTGTTTGTAAGCCTATTTAATTAGGCATAGCCTTGCTTTTATTTTGCAGTGCAATATTATATGAGTTAAACTATGAAACTTCGTGCCTTCCTTCTCCATTTTTATTCTTTTTCGTCCAATATGATATCAAAGTTTCGATTATTCTTGGGTTTGTGAGGTTAAGTAGCAACATCTTTTTAAAAAATTACGAGTGTTCAACCTTAGCAATGACATCACACAGTTTCTCTATTTCAATTCATATTTTCAATGGAGAAAATTATCACTCCTAGGCTATCAAAATGAAGTCCTATTTGCCAGCTGTTAGTTTATGGAAGGTTATTAAAAGTGAGTTTGAGCCTACGCCTCTTCTGCAAATTCCAATCCTAAGCTAAATAAAAAAGAATGATGAAGAAAGGACAAAGAAACCGAAAGCTCTATCTTGCCTCCATTTGGTCGCAACAGAAGGAATTTTCACGATCATAAAGGCATGTGAATCTCCTAAAGAAGCATGAGAGAGAAAGTAAAAGAAGAATTTGAGGGCAACACTCAAACTAAGATAATACAAAATTTAAATCTCAAAAGAAAATTTGAGATGTCAAAAATGAAAAATTTTGAAGGTGTCATGGAATATAGGAGCAAATTTACGTCCATTATCAATCAAATCAAGCTACTTGGTGATGAAGAATTTCCTACTCAAGAGGGTTGTAGACAAGCTTCTTATGACGCTTCTCGAAAAGTATGAGTAAAAAAAATCATTACTTGAAGTTACTAAAGATCTATCAAATATAACCTGTGCAAAAACACTTTTCAAGTTGTGGACCAAGGAAGAATTAAGAAGGATGGAGAGCATGGGGATAAGGTCGAAGGAGCATATATGATCAAAAGTTCCTCTTCAAACGGTAAAAATAAAAATTTTCAATGTACAAATTATAAGAAGCCCAGCCACGAAGAGAAGGATTGTTAGCATAAAAGAAAACTGAGGTGCTTCAAGTGCAAGAGGTTTGGGCGTTTACGAAAAGACTACAGATTTCAAAATGAAAAAGAAACAAACATGACACAAGTGGTACAAGAAGAAACTCTTTTTTAGAGTTGTTGGTGAGAAGTGCACCATGAAGAGATGTGCTACAATATTTGTAAGTTAATGATAATGTACATCAACAAATTTGAAGACAATGTTAAGAAGTGCATTACATTAGGAGAAAATTGCTTCATCCATGACATTTTGAAGTAAAGGGGGTATTAGCAAGTGCTTCAAAATAATTAAATTAATTTATTTTCTTAGTTCCTATTTTCTAGCATTAGGATGTTGGTGGAATAAGTGGTCAAATTAGCATGTGATATTTTTTTAAATATTATCTAGTTATTAGTGGAGGATTACATGGGATGATATTTATCCACTTTCTTAGATGGTTGCTTACCTTTTGCTGAGTTAGTTTGCTTGTAAGTCTATTTAAGTAGGCATAGCCTTGCTTTTATTTTGCAATGCAACATTATATAAGTTAAACTACAAAACTTCTTGCCTTCCTTCTTCATTTTTATTCTTTTTTTTCTAACACTTTAGTCACAAAATGATGTGTTTTCTTGCTTTTTTAATAAAAAATAAAATTCACATAGGGCAATTTAGGTCGGGCTAGGCCTGACCTGACTTGGCTCATTGTCATCCCTACTTGATACATTAGTATAACCAAAAGACCTAACTAACCACTCATATAAATTATATTTTGTTTTAAAAACAAATTTTCATTCATCACCTTCTTTCATTATAATACGATGGTAACCAATTTTCAAGTCAACTTTGGAAAATACACAAAAACCATACAACTCATCAAACATATCATCTAATCAAGGAATGAGATATGCATGCATACTTTATAGTGATTTTGTTGACGACTTTACAATCAATGCACATATGTCATGTTCTATCCTTCTTTGAAACTAAGATCACCCAAATTGAACACGAACTCAAGCTCTCTCTCACAAGCTCTTTTTGCACCAACTCATCGCTTGTGGCTAAATCTCCTTAGATTCCTTAAGATTAGTCCTATAAGCTAGCATATTGGGAATTGGGGATTGGGGGCAAAATCAATCTGATGCTCAATCCTTAAAGTCCTACTACAGTGACAAAACAACAATAAACAAAGAGGGGTTAAGATGGATTATAAATAACTGAATATCTTTGTACAGAAGTACAAGCCGCTTTTGCCTCTCCGAAATTGCACTCTTATTCTCACTCTTTTTTTCAAAGCAATGACTCTGGTATTTTTCTCCACACACTCACTCTCAACTCTCCAATTGATTCTATCTTAGTATATATACTCTTGATCTTGCAACTCGGATAAAGTGTTAATAAAGCCTCCTTCATTCTCTTGGCTCCTGATCTAACCATTGGACCTCCTATGCCTTGCAAAATATCTCATAAGTGCTCAACATTAACGGATGGTACCTGATTGCCATCACGTGGTTTTGCTTCTGAAATTTCTGCATGGCAGCTAAACGTATTAAATTTTGATCAGGACATTAACTGTTTGTCTCGTGTCAGTAGCTAGCATGGGACATATGAAAATGTATATACAGCTCACGATCCAAGCCGTCGCAATATTTGTTTTAAATGCAAAACGATAATTAACTTAAAAGTTGAAAAAATTAAATTGGGGATAATTAACCAATTGAAATCCGATAAAATTAAAATTGCTTGGCATTTACCAATACGTTCGTTGTGATCCAAGCGATCAATTACATTTGATTTCTTAGGAAGCATTGATACAGGTGAAAGGACAAGTAAGCACTACAACAAATATACACAATTCGCGATGTTTTTTTTTTTAAAAAACGTCACAAATTGTTTAGTCTTTTTGTGACATTTAAAAAATGTCACAAAAAGAGAACTTTTTGTAACGTTTTAATAAAACGTCACAAATTGGTCACATTTTTTATCGCAAAATATATTCTGTGATATGTTTTGACATTCTGTTAAGTTTTAAAAACATGGTAGAATGTTTTTTTTTAAAGTGAAAAGTCGACGAAGTTGACATCTGTAATCTTCCAATTAATTGTGACGCGAATGAGGAAAATCAGAAGTGCATGCATGTGTCGTGATCATTCCAGGACACTCATTCTATTTCATCTTCTTAATATTTATTCTTTCTTTCTTTTTCCATGGATAAGGTTCGTTCTACACGACCACACACACACACAAGTGTATTTTTTAGTTATACGTCACCATGTGATGGCTACTATGATTTAGACATAAAGGATCGATTTTTAGATAAAATAAATAAACGAAAATAATTATTGTGTGGATCACCAGAGCCTTTGGCACACATCTCAAAATGGATATTAAAAAACAAATACAATAAACCAAAAACATAACTCTTAAAAAATATTAAATGAGGTAATGTCTGCTGATGAATTCACAAGATATACATGTTTCTCAATCGAATTAGAAAGTTTTATGGGTATATTAATTGTGAAGGAAACAAGGAAATCGTAGTATATTAATTAATACATATGCATATAATTTATAATATACAACAACTTATTATAAAGAAAATTGAAGTTGCATATGATATATAATTACTAGGATTACTGGCGGGCCCGAGCGTTCTTGCTTTGGATCCAATGGAATTGATCGCTTTTGTTGTAAACTTGACGTGAAGGTTCGCAAAACAATGAAAGACGCGTCGGGGATTATTAATTAAATTAAGCTTCCGACGCTTCAAATCGATCTTTTGGTGAAGGTGGGATCATTGTGTTAGAGAGAAGCAGGGTTATGATCGCGTCATCATTATGAAAAAGCTGTACCTTATATACCAAGCAATAACTAGGTTTAAGTCTTTTACGTGTGTGCATGGGAGACTTTCTCCTACGGATGGGTCAAGGAGATCGTGGGCTAGACCTAGGTTGGGCATAGCCAACAGGTATAAGACTGTTCTTTAAAAATTGGACCGATCGGCCCACACGTCATTATGACTGGGTTCAGGCCCAGCACGACCGACCCGATTATAAGCTCCCTACTCCTCGAGTCTGAGCGAAGAGAAGGGTCGAAGGAGTATGTTAGAATTTTATAGCTCGTCCGTGGGACAGCTCGGGGAATGCCCGATCGGTCAGGTAGCGAGTGATACTTGGCTGACAGTGTTAGGATCGATCGATCGAATGTCCTGATTGATCGGCATCGGCATTTATTGCGGGACAGCTCGTATCAGTGAAGCTCGGGCGAACGCTTGTGCCGAACGTGTGAGAGTACTTCACTTAATTAGTACTGACGGCGTGTGCCCTCTGGCAGATCTTCAGAATCTGAAACGAATCGTCCTTGTAACCGTTGTGCAGCTGTCATGCGCGTCCTTTCAACTGTCGCGCCGCTCCGGAATTTGATTAACCCTAATTCTCCTTGGCTAGGATTATGCCGCGTGTCCAGGCGTAGCTTGGATTTTCTCCACGCGTCGCTCTTTGATTGGATCGCTTATTCGACTGTTCCCTTATAAATGCTCAGAGTCGACGAGTTGTTTGGTTTTCTTCGCGTCTATTTCGTTCTTGCTTCCACTCTGCTTTCATTTGGTCCTTCTTGCTCTCAGTTCTCGGAAATTTCCTTCGACCGTCGTTCGATTTTCTCCTCTCAAATCGTTAAATAGGTACGTCCCCTTTCTTCACCTCCTCCTCTAAAGTTTTCTTTTCAAAAGTTCCCTTTGTGGTAAGCATGTTGACGGCCAGTTCTAGAAGTATGGTAGAAGGTGTCGAAGAAATATCGACGAGAGAAAGGAAGGATGGGTTGGTTGTGGAGGCGCCACCGAGAAATGAATCGACGATGACCTTGGGGGAGTTGAATCGGTCAATACTTAGATATAACATCCATGTGTCCTGGGGACCCCGGTTGGCCCTGGGGAATGAGCGTATCTACAGCAGCTTGAGTGGATATTTCGTAGTTTACGATAGCTTTTTCTCGGTGGGTGGTATGAAGCTTCCATACTCCCCGATCATCGACGAGTTGTGCACGGCCTATCAGCTGATGTGGAGCCAAATTGCCCCGAATAGCTGGAGATTTATTAACGGTCTGGCGTTGCTATGCCATCAATTTGGTCATTCACCCTCTGTTGGCATTTTGCGTCACTTTTTGAGGATGAGCCAGAGTCCGAGCTCTGGTGCCGGGGTCCCCTCTCTGTAGTATAGAGATTCCCAATATCGCCCGGCTGGGAAAGCTTCGAAAGTCTCTTATTGGCGAACTAAGTACTTCTTCGTGAAAGTCCCAGGATCCTCCTTCGAGTCTCGACCATGGAGGTATCCTTTAGCCGAGCAATGGAATGACGTGTCGAGCATATCTCTTAGTAGGGAGGAATGAGAGGTGGTCGGCATATTAAAGAGCTCGGCCGATACGACTTTGCTCGACTCGTCCAGGGATATTTCGGGGGGGCGTCGGCCAAATCCTTTCTAATCGACCCCCCACCACAGATTAATGGGCTAGGAGAAGAAACCGCCTCGTCTGGTTGACCCCTCGTAGTTGAATTACTTGCTGCATTTTTTGATTATTGCTTTCTCCTTCTGACTTGTGTTTATTGTTGTGCAGCCATGGTGAGAATAGAGGATTATGCCGGGCCCGCCGCTCCCCTAAATCCAAAAAACAGGCCGCGGGGAAAAAGAAGTGGAAAGAGGCGGAGACTAATAAAGGCTCACTCATTGGTGGAGCTCGGCCGTTTCGCAATATTCTTGGCCCTTCACTGCGAGGGCGATCTGCTGAGTCGGCGTTGTTGCCGATCGTACCAGCTAGTACGGGCCAAGCAGGTGCGGAAGAAGAGGAGGAGGAGGAGGAAGTGGATCCTCCTCTTAAGAGGAGAAGATTGGTCCAGCTTGGTGATCTACCATCCAGCCCGTCTAGTCAAGGCGGGAAGGAGAAAGAGAAGAAGGGCAAGGGGAAAGGTCGAGCGACCAGCACCGAGCAGTGGGAGTCTTTGATCAAGCTAGCCAAAACTGCCTTGATTGGGGACCTCGACGTGTCCCGTCATATTGCCGAGAGGATTGTTCCCCCGACGGACGAGCAGACCATGGACAAAAAGAGTAATGGGTCAGGTCTCAACTCCTTCAGTAGCGATATCTGGTCTGGTGATGTCCTTGAGGTGGTGCGACATCTGGAGGCTCGGACCGGAAGTCAGGACCTTCATGAGCAGATGAAGGCTATGAAGGACAAGCTTTTAGGGGTGGAGGAGGAAAGAGACCTCCTTCGAGCTCAAAACTCTTCCTTGGAGGAGGAGAAGAAATCCTAGGAGGAGGCGATGGGCGTCCTGAGGATTCAATTGACCACCGGGGAGGAGGAGAGGAAGCAGCTGGTCGTAGCAAATGACGAGCTAAAGGGAATGGTGGAGAAGGAGCGGGAGCTTGGCAAGAAGTACCTCAAGGATTGTCACACAGCGGTGGAGGGCAGGCACAGGACCGAGGATGTGTTGAAGGGGTTGCGGTGCTCTGTCAAGAGGCAAAGAATCGAGGCAATCAAACGGTAAAAGAAAAGAAATCTGAATGCGGAATGCCTAGAGCTCGCCTGCAACGTAGCCCTTTCGGTCCTAAAAAAGTGCCATGAGGTTCACATTCCCGATGGGTCGGAGCGACCATCATTTGAAGAATATGTCGAGCCGCTGCTTCCTGCTCTTGGCATTTCTTTGGAGGGAATCAAGGAGAGGGTCGTCGGGGAGCGGACCGTTGTTCCGGACGAGGAGTTGGATCTCAGCTCGGAAGAAGAAGAAGAGGTTGTCCCTTCGCTGTCAGCTCCTCCTGCTCCAATTGCCGGCCCTTCTTGTCTTTTGGCCGATCCTGCCGTCGACCCTTCCTCTGCTGTCCCGGTTGTTGGTTCTTCCTTTCCTCCTCCCGAAGCATCGGGGTGATTGTTCCTTCTTGTAAAGCTCATCTGGTCGGGCTTGTGACCAGAACTTTTGATTCTAATGAATGGAAGTGTGTTTTTCACTACCTCCTTTGCATTTAGGGTTAGACTATCTCTTTAAGAAGTGAATTGTGAACGGGTGTATTCTTTGCGGATCGAAAAGGTGACTTAGGTCGAGCGATTATGAGGCTGGATGATCCTAGGTTTTATCTTAGGATCCTGGGTGAGTGTGGTCGATCGATGCCGAGCGAGGGGTCCCAAGGCTCTTGTCTTGGCGACCCGACCGACCGTAGTCGATCTATATCGACGCTGAGCGAGGGGTCCCAAGGATCTTGTCTTGGCGACCCGACCGACCGTAGCCGATCTACGTCGAGGCCGAGCGAGGGGTCCCAAGGATCTGGTCTTGACGACCCGACCGACCGTAGTCGATCTATGTCGAGGCCGAACGAGGGGTCCCAAGGATCTCGTCTTGGCGACCCGACCGACCGTAGTCGATCTATATCGACGCTGAGCGAGGGGTCCCAAGGATCTTGTCTTGGCGACCCGACCGATCGTAGCCGATCTATATTAATGTCGAGCGAGGGGTCCCAAGGATCTTGTCTTGGCGACCCGACCGACCGTAGTCCATCTATGTCGAGGCCGAGCGAGGGGTCCCAAGGATCTTGTCTTGGCGACCCGACCGATCGTAGCCGATCTATATAGAGGCCGAGCGATGGGTCCCAAGGATCTTGTCTTGGCGATCCGACCGACCGTAGTCGATCTACGTCGAGGCCGAGCGAGGGGTCCCAAGGATCTTGTCTTGGCGACCCGATCGACCGTAGTCGATCTACGTCGAGGTCGAGCGAGGGGACCCAAGGATCTTGTCTTACCGTTTGGATCCATGGAGTTGGCTGCGTTTTGTTGTAGCTTCGACATGAAGGTTCCTGCAAAACAATGAAGGCACGTCGGGGGTTGTGTCCTGATTAGCCCATCTGACACTCAAGTCAGTCTTTTGGTGAAGGTGAGATCGCTGTAAGCTGAGAGAACTAGGTTTATGATTACGTACCTCTGTTATGACAAAATTGTACCTTATATACGAAGCAATAACTAGGTTTAAGTCTTTTACGTGTGTGCATGGGAGACTTTCTCCTACGGATGGGTCAAGGAGATGGGTAAATTTGGACCTAGGTTGGGCATAATAGCAGTATAAAATCGTTCTTTGAAAATTGGACCGATCGGCCCACACGTCATTATGACTAGATTCGGGCCTAGCACGACCGACCCGACCACTATGCATATAAATAAATGAGTAAAATTGAAGAAAAGACTTGCTTATTCTAAAGAAATAGGCACGAGTTGTTAAAAAAAGTATGAGGAAAATTAACAAAAAGGATTAAAAAAAGAGCTTATGGTTAAGTAATGGAGGGTGATGCAAATGTAAATGGCCTAGTTGATGAACTATGTTTTCTAATTCCAAAGAACCATATGATATAATTAACCAATGAAAAATGTTTGTTTGAGTTTCTAGTTTTTAGTTTTTGATTTTAGTTTTGATTTTTTTTTGTTTACAAGGATTATGAAAATTATAAAAATTAAATTTTGTTTTCTACTTCTAGTTTTTCATGATATGATATATTATCAACTAAATATATATTATTAATTATTTAATATGTTAATTTTAATAATAGTTATAAATAATTTAATTAATTATTAACAAGAATTATAAATAATTGAAATTATCTTAATAATGTTATCTAATTTTGTAATTAAATTAGGTAAATTTTAATAATTATTAATAAATATAATTAACTTTAACATATCTTCAAAATATATCAATTTCATTTAATAATTAAAATATATTTAAAATAAATATTAATTTTAAAATTAAAAGTTTTAAATTGTTTATTTTAATAAATTAAAAATTATTAGTAATTTGTATATTATGCAAGACATTGTAATAAATTTATTTAATTAAAATTATTTATCTCTAAGTTTTCTCTAATATGTAATTACTATTAGTGATAAAATAAACACATTAATATTAACAATCAAATGAGTGCTTTATTTTATAAAAACTGAAACTAAAATAAAAATTACTATAGAAAATAGAATTCAATCAAGTAGCCCCTAGCCTAATAGACTTTTATGGAGAAGATTTTCTTTATTGGTCTGCATGAACACTCCAGCAGTAAGTAACCAAAATCAATTTACTGTTTAAATGTACAAAAAATTGGGAAATCAAGGAAGTGAAATGGAACTCAGGGAACTGATTAATCAACAAACATCTGGTTAATTATACATCCATTCATCAGTTGACTCCATTAAAGAAGCCAAAGATCCGAAATCCGGCTCTAGCAAATTAGTCTGAAGAACAGGATCATCGCCACTCCAATCTGGTACCAGAAATGCTTGACCTTTATCAGAGCAAATGGACAGTTGGCTTTTATGTCCAATATTGGTACTTATAACACCACCTTTTTCACTGACATTAAGGTTGTGCGTGTCGTATGTATCGAAGTCTCTGAGTTGAGGGAAATCTAGGTCAAGATAATCTGAGATGCTGATGTTCTCTGCGTTAAAATCCTTCACAAACTGCGATGAAATATCTTTTTGTTTTGCTGCATTGTGTTGCACCCAGGTAGCTGTCGTCGGTGGTGCCAAGCTCATGTTGAAGGTGTGATGGTATTCATCAACACTTTGCAGGTTTGTTGTGAATGAGACCTGATGATGATCAGTCGGATTTGCAATTGGCGTGACCTTCCTGGAGATTGGTTTGCGCTTGGTGCTCGATTGATTTCCTTGCGCTGATTTCTTACATAGATATGTGTTCCAGTAGTTCTTGATTTCGTTATCTGTTCTTCCAGGTAGCCTTCCAGCTATTAAAGCCCATCTACGTGTGACACAACATCGAAACTTCATTATGGCACAGAATCAACCTTACTTAGGACTAGTCCTGAGTAAGAACTGTTTTACCTATTACCAAGGAGTTTATGCAGCCTGATGATGAGATCTTCTTCGTCAGGTGAAATGTTCCCTCGTTTGATATCAGGTCTCAAATAGTTCAACCATCGAAGCCTGCAACTCTTGCCACATCTGTTCAAACCTGCACAAGATAGATCATATTGAGAAGTTAGTTAGAAAGTCAGGGACTATGATATTACATGTCAAGCAAACGCAAAATGAAGCTGGTCATATTAACATCATGCTAGCTTAAATTCCCATAAGACATTATAAGTTGAATATTGAAGATGGCAGACTAGCTTACATCCTCATAACTCACCGGCCCTTTTGGGAACATTGCCCCATTTGCCTTCACCATGAGCCTTGACGTAATCTGTCAGGATTTCGTCTTCCATGACAGTCCAAGGTCCTTTGCTCAATCCCTCTTTCGATGATCTCCTTCCCATTGCCACTCTTCTCTCTGTCCCTTCCTTTTTGCGTTTGTCAATGATCCGTAGCCGGAGTTAGTATATGTAACTGTACGGTTCACTACATATTGAGGGGGGTTGGACGACCATTCTTATATAAGAAAAAGAAAACTTTACGATTCATCACATCTCAGTTTCACACACAGTTCAACCAAACTCTGTGTGTGAACCATCAAGATCCACGTGGCGTGGGTTATATCATAAAAGTCATACACCGTAAGTCCACTTATCCGAAAAAACAAAAAAGGATAAGAAAAAAGGAAGAACTCAATCCTCAATGTGAATTTTCTGGCATTAACAGTTTAACACAGTTGAGAGTGGGGACCGAATACAGTAGCGCTAATGATATTGCCTTAGAAAGGGTCCTGATTTGATAAATGTAGGACAGTATAATCAATAGAACCAACTGCAGCAAAACCAGCCATGCCATTTTAGTGGCTTGAGATCTTCTGTTCCACCAACCCTGTGCCCTTTGTGTGGTGGAAACAGAAGATCTGTTCTCGCTAGTATACAGAGAAGCACCGTTTAAGACTTAAAACGAAACCCGACAGTAACTATTGTGTGTTGGGTGATTATCGTACTAATGTGCTTCAAGTTTGTTGTGAGTGATTATGTTCGTTTATAGGCATTTGTGCATGAATTCAATTACATCTCTCTATAACAGCGCTAGAACCTTACTATTTACGGAAAGTAGGTAAAGAGTCATTCGAGTCTGGAGACTAGCTAGTTGGAGGGTGGGCTGCATAAAGGGGGACCTGCCACTGGTATATCGTATTGATCCTTAAAAGTATCTCATCCATATGGCTTGTCGTGTAGTTGATATTTCCCCTGCAAAATCCCAAGGCGCAGCTACCATTCCTGTACCTTTTTGGTTCAGCTTTCAAACTAACATTCACAATATTAATGCATACAAACTTGGAAAGTTGGTTGCTGTGTTTGTGTGGAGAACGTGAAAGTGAGTCCATTCGAAAACCCTATTTTATCCACGACAAGTCAGGTTCATAGAGGTCGATCGAGTCTCATTATTCCTTCAACCGTTTCATAGGGTAGTGAGGTCCATAAATTGGGTGTCATCCTCTTCGAGTAAAAGACTAAGGAATTTCATTTTTTATTTTTTGTTTTTATTTTTAAATATAGTAAAAAAAATTATTTGTTTGAATTTTTTTAATTTCCTCTAATTTTCAAAAATTATAAAACCTATTGAAAGTAGTTTTATTTTTTGTTTTTAATATGATTTACTATCAACTATATAAATATATATTATTAAATTATTTAATAGATTAATTATAATAATTTAATTTAATATTATAAATTTAATTAACTATAATTAATTATTAATGTAAATTATGAATATTTTATTTTATTAAATAATTTTATTTTATTTTATTAGTAAATTTGATTTAATAATTAAAGTATATTTAAAATAAATATTAATTTTAAAATTCATATTTAAATTATTTTATTTTAATAAAATAAAATTACTTTTATTGATAATTTATTAACAAATATTGTATAAGAGATTAAAATAAATTTATTTAATTAAAATAATTTATTTTTAATATAATATATAATTATTATCAATGATAAAATATAATTATGTTGACATTAACTACTAAACACGCTTAAACTAAAACAAAAAAGACCAAAAAAGAAAAGTGGAATTAAAGAACTCCTAAAATTTGAAGTCTTCAGTAAGCAAGCTAGATAACTTTTATATCTATAAAATTTGTAATTATTATACAAATAAAGATTAATATTTTGTATTAGTTTCATGCTTAATGTATTATTACATATAGTTTATTGTATCGGCTCATTTCCATCTTTTTTTCTTCAATAATTTATTATAATTAGAATGTTTCTTATGTTGTACACGCATGCACACACATATAATAGTGATTTTATTGAATTAAAATGAGATGTATATGTATACAGGTGATCAATCCTCCAAGATATACGACTTCAAAGCATGTGTGCTTAAATTTGACGCCCTCTTGTCCCTGGTTCGTGGGTGTTGATGACGTTGAGCTATTGCTATTGGCGTTAATGGTATTTACTTCAGCTTCCTGTCACCCAAAATCCAACTCATATTTTAAAGGAAAACGTGCGTATTAGGTGTGCCATACGATTTCAAAGCTATTTGGTGGTTTACAAATGATCAAGAAGCCGTGTCTCAGACTTTCAAGATTTGCAGCCGTGAATGATTGCATGGATGATTGCCTTACCAATTCAATGACATTAAATACATAGAACCAGAAGCACTCCTGAATATGATCAAAGTATAATAATATTAGTATTAATTTTGTCAACTTTCCACTTATTTCTTGTTGAAAGTAAGACTTTTTCACACCTTGTTTAGTTCATTCATTAGAAAAGAACAAATAAATCTCTCCACATGGTCTGGCCTGAGATTCGGAGGGAATTTTGTAAGTCATCTTTCTGGCATTATATTCAAGAGGAAGAAAAATAAAATTATATTTTGAAATTATGAGAATATTAAAACGAAGCTTTTCTTAGTAATTAAAATATGTTATAAAATCCTTCTCCTTCACCTATCGCTTCTTTCTCAGAAGTCTGACATCCACCACACGACTGTCGTCCACAATTGCCCATCTGATCTAGAAGCCGAGAGCGCACCACCAACTCATCATCTTATGTTCATTACTCGAGCTCGCTATTAATTGACCCATCAACTCTTCGTCGTTAAACTTCGATTCACCACTAAGATGATTGAACATTCCTCAGTTGCTTCACAAAATATTCCTGCTTTCAATCAGATTCTACGATCTTAAGAGCTTTACCTGAATGTGCGCGCAGGTATAACAGAATTCCAATTGGTGTCTGTTTTATCGTGGTATTCGTCTCTAACAAGCGGTTAGGTGGAAACGAAGCCAGTACCCGTGTGAAGACCTAACCTGACGCATTTCATTTAATGGGAGTCTCTTGAAGTACTTGCCATGTTAAGAAATGCAGTACAATATAATGCACGATACATATAGCTTTTGGAAACGCCAATTCTATACGCAAGGAACAAAAGAGACAGAGAGTGATGCTAAGGAAAATGACATCATTAATTTTAAATTAATAGATTAAATTTTTAATTAATTATATTTATATTTAAATAACAGGTTAAAAACTCTTTCCAAATCTTTCCTAAGATAATGTCATTTAAGATGATTTAAGCCTATGACTGGATTGGCTTATATCAGTAAAACTTTTATTAGTAGAGCTTTTTTTAAGAAGTTAATTGATTGTTTGGTTGTCATTTTAAAAATAGCTTTTTTGTAAGAGCTTCATACAATAAACTGTTTGTGACGTAAAAATAAAAAAGTATTTTTAATTTTAATTATATTTTATTTTGTAATAAAAATATTTATGCATATAAAATTATTTAAAATATGTTAAACAATATGTAAAACCATATTAATTATTATATAATTTTAAATCATATAAAACATAAATGAAAATGTATCTAATCAAATCTTTTATATGAATTATAATATAAGTAAAACTAATATAAAATAAATATTAAAATGTATAAAAAGTCATATAATATTATATAAGACTTAAAATAAGCGTAAAGATATGTTTTGTTAGTATTGTGGAAATTATGTGTAAAAACATAAGAGTAAAGGGATTACAAAATAGACTCATTAATTGATCTGAAAATCTTACTTAAAAGGTATTTTTTGAAAAAGTTTCAAAATTTGAGCCTCTTAAAAAGTTGTATTTTAACTTCCAAAAATGCTATTTTTATGAAAAAATAATTTTAAATTTTACAATCAAGCGCTTGTTTTTCTTAAAAACAATTTTTGCAGTAAAATAAGTATTTATTTTACCCTCTAAAATTGAAACAAACAAACAGTTCAAATCACTTCTCAAGAAAGAGATTTATTATCATACGTACGTTAAACTAATCTTCTTCTTTTTTAATGAATGAATTCGTAATTGTTATTCTTTAAATACATATTGATAAATTTTAAATTGACACAATAATCTATAAATCATGTCAACCGAATACTTTAACCTAAATTTTCAGATTATTCGAAACAGAGAAAGCAAAAGATAAGGATTGCAAATTTTCCCGTTTAAAAAAGATTCAAAAGTTTTATCAGCACGATATTGTAAATCAATGCAATGTAAACTGATAATAAACATTTCCAACTAAAAAACGCAGTGGACATAAATGTACCTACCTCCAACTAACGTTGAAATGTCCTGTTGCCGGGACACTTCCTTGGCCACCGCTGGGGGGCTTCTTCGGGACAGTTGTGGAGCGTGGATTGGCGGTTTTGCGCAGCTTATCGGCCGATGTTCTGCTGCTATTCTGGTGAGCTCAGGGAGTTTACTCGGTGCGAGTTTAGCATGGCACTGGGCTTCCGTGAGTGGTCTTTGAAATGGATTCTATTGCGGTGATTGACCTACTATCGGATGGCGAAGCGATCTCTCACGCTAAATCCGATTGTCAGGCGATCAATGAAATTGCGATCCGGGCTGGGTTGTCTCTACCGTCACACTTACTGAGAGAGAATCATTGCTGCGGATTGACTAGCTGATCTGCTTTCTCGCGGCGTAGGACCACAATGTTTCTTATCAGAAGACTCACGAGTGTCTTGCTTTCTGCTTATAAGCGGACTGGTGAAGTCACCTCTCCAGATTTTTGTAATTTAATTTCTGAGTTGTTTCCCTTGTAACAAAAAAAAAAAAAAATGTCCTGTCCTTACACACTATTACACGTGGCTAACGGACTAGCCCTCGTTAAACATACTACTGTTCTAGTTCAAGCCCTCGTTGGGCAAGTTCAGAACTGAAGTTGAGCATAAGGAAACATGTGGCACTCGTGGGATCAGAAACTAAATCATGACTCATGAGTCGCTTGTCGTATCAATCAATCGATCCAAATCCAAGTGTCCAACACTAGATGTCCGTTTCCTAATCCTACCGGCACCAAATCCTCTGTTTCCTCTCTTCTGGCTCAACTCTGGCTCCTTTTCATCCCAATTATTTATCTATGTGAGTTCCACATGGATGAATGATTGGAATAGGAGGAATTCAGGGTTGGGCCAGAGGAGGGGCACAGAGGACCCCAATCCTACCCGGTTTGGTCAAAACAAAGAACTAGTCAGATTTGGCGTCTACATCGTTGTGCTTGCTTTTGCCTAGGGAAACCCAATAAGCCATTTGTCAATGATTTGAATTAAAACTACACTTTAACCTTAATATTTATAATAAAATATAATTTTAATATTACCCACATTTAAATTGACTCTTAATATTTTTAAAATATTTATAACAAACTTTGAATGTCCATTAAATTTTTCATCAATTGGATGTTATGTTAATATTAACTTAATATTATTTTTATATTTTTAAATAAAAGTAATTATATTCATTGAAGTTCACAAATAACTGTAGATAAAGAATGGTGAAATAATAGCTTGCTTTTGATTTTTCTAGGAGATCAAAACATGACCCCAAAAAATACAATAATCGGTAACATATCTTTTTGTTACAGAGCAGGATGCTCAAGCTGCATCACAAAATGCTTGAAGTCGAAAATCATTGACAACAGGAAATAAGAGACCTGTAGATGTAGAACCTTTAAGATATTTTTAAGACATGAAAGGCAGTAAAGCAATGATGTTATGTGGGAGAATGAACATGCTAAACTGTTGAGTGTCTTAAGTGATATCAAGATGAGTAAAACCCAAATATAAGAGCCTTCCAATCTATCGCCTATATCGATCAATTTCAAGAAACAAAGAAGAATTAGGTACGGTTGGTTCATACAGGATAATGATAATAGGAATAAGAATGAATATAGTAAAGGATGGAAATTGATATTGTCATTATAATTATAATGGTTAGTTAAGTGGAAGGAATGATTACCATTACTATTGATAGTAGTTAGTTTGTAAAAATATTAAAAATAAAATTTTATTATAATTAATTAATTTATTAGATTATATTATATTTTAATTAATTAATTAATTATATTTTAATTAATTATATTGTAACTAATTAATAATATTTTAATTACAATATTTTAAATAATGAATAATTATATTTTAATTACTTATATTGTAACTAATTAATTACATTTTAATTAATTAATTAAAAATATTTTAATAAATAAATAATAATAATATTTTATTAATTATATTGTAATTAATTAATTACAATATTTTAATTAATGAATGAATTATATTTTAATTAATTATATTTTAGTTAAATTAATTATAATATTTTAATTAATTAATTAATTATATTTTAATAAATAATAATAATATTTTAATTAATTATATTGTAATTAATTAATTACAATATTTTAATTAATGAATGAATTATATTTTAATTAATTATACTGTAGTTAAATCAATTACAATATTTTAATTAGTTATATTTTAATTAATTATAACAACTACACCTTATATAAGAATGATACTCATTTCTCTATATTAAGAGGAGAATAAGATATTACTAAAAATGGGTAATGAAAATAATGATTCTATAATGATACACCCTTATCAAACTTAAATTTTCATTCTACACTCATTCTTTTTTTTTCATACCCACCAAACAAGTATCCTCTCAATATTTTCAGTTATGAACTTATGAGGTAAAGTGTAGTTGTGGGTTTTGCTCCAAGAAGACCATCGTCTTCTACAATATCTAAAACATATTTTCATTGATGGATATACAAACCTTTTGCAGAATGAACAAGCTACAAACCAAGAAAATATTTAGCAACACCAAGATCCTGTATAGTGAACCGTTGAAGAAAATATTTTACGTGGCGAACTAAAAGCAAAGTGGGCCCTATAATTAAGACATATCACTAAAGCAATATGACTAGAATTCACCTGCTTGATAAGCCACAAGAATCATGATTTGATTGAGTGAAACAAAAATCTCTAACCCAGTGTTTGGTTAGTGTCCTCAAGGGTGAGGACAGTGGACAAAGACAAAAAAATACTGTCCCAAACATTGTTTGGTTGATGTCTTCGAGAATGTTTGGACCGTCCATGATGACATGGACTGAAAATTCAGTCCAAAAGAAAATCGCGACGGAGACGCAAATGCTTTGGACAAGATGAAGAAAATCGAAAATAACCTGTTTTAGGCGAAGCGTCAAACCTATTCACGTCCCTGCGTTTAGTCGTCTTCTTCCTTGACTTCTCCCACGTCTTTGTCATCTGTCGCACCTCCTTGTTGAAGTCGCACCTCCTGTTCTTCGTTCTCCGTCGTCTGCGGAAACGGCGCCTCTTCTTCGACAGTCGAGCCTCTGTTGTGGGTAAGAAGCTTTTGATCCCATCGTCTTTGCTGTTCGGCGGGGGTTATGGGTTTCCGTAGATGGGTTATGGGTTTAATGTCGTCCTTGCTTTACTTTTCTCCGCCAGCCTCCCTCGCATCACCAACCCCCCACCCAAAGCCCCAGATTGTATCAAATGTAGGGTCTTGTTGTAGTTTTCGTGTTCTGAATTTGTTCAGGAGTAGTTAGCTTTCTAAGCTTCGTTATTGTTGTAGATGCCGTCTTTCCTGATTTTGGTCTGAATGTAGTCTCATTCTGGAGTACTTCTGATGAATTGGGAGGATGGTAAGAAAGAGGGATTTTGGTAGGGACTATCAGTAACCATGATAATCTGAGCGACGTCATATGGTGTGTCTTATATGGTTTTGTCCCTTTCTCAATCCTTTCCCCTTGTCTATGTGAGGCATTTTGGTCTGCATTCTTGAACTCGGATATCTCATGCTTTAGCTTTTTTTATCAACGTAGAAGTGAATACATCTGCGTATACCCGGATGGAAAAGTAGCGTCTTGTTTATGTTGAGGACAAGATAATGTAGTCGTTACAAAGTTGTTCCAAGTGTTACGAACAGGAGTTGCAATTCCAATATCAGAACACCATACATTTACAACCACTGAGTTCTTTTCTTAATTTCCCTCTCCTTTGTGTAATTTGTTTGTTAGCTATGATGAAGATCAAGTTCATATATAAATTTTTTACAATCTTCGTATACCTTTCACTTGGTCATCCTGAATGCTTTATGAACTTTACATTCATAAACAATGCAAATGTTGTAACATGAATAGGCTTCAACTAGTTGAACATTTGTTGTTAGCTGCCTTTATATATAGGATTTATTTGTCTTAACAATTTAAATTTGATTTGTAATCTCGCTGTTTTGCTCTATTTAATCTATTGTGTTTGTGTGATTGTTATATCATTTGTTATTGCTACTAAGTTAAAATTCCAAAACTTTATGCACTCTCTTAAGTGTTCTTTGGAGAGGACATGGTGAGGTTTGTCATAAGTACTTATCAGAGATAGACATGCTCATGCTAAATTTTGGTAAATATTTCTTAATGTTGCACTATTTGATGGCAGGTGTATAAACCAACATTAACTAATTGGGATGACGTGAGATTGCAAACTCAGGGCTTCCCAAACGCTAGATTTAAGGGGTATCGGACCTTGGAAGAAGCGGAAACTGCTTATACCAGGATCAACATGTCTTGTCGTCAAACAACCAAATTCACCTACCCCAATCGAAGCCAATGCACCAAGAACAAACTGCTCCCACCATCACTTAACAACGTCGGTTCCAATCGCAGTTGTCCCAACCGAACAACCAATCGCAATTGCAACATTGGAGGAACAAATGGCATGTACTCGTGACTTGTTACTAATTGCTGTTGGGGTCATTTTGGGATTCATCATTAAGGAGATTCTAGCTAAATTTATGTAAATTATTATGTATTTGAATTTCTTGGTTGTCAAACTTATTTGAACCTATTATGTAATGTTCAGATGTTTTATGTAATTTGTTTGTCCTAACTAATGTTTATTATTATAATCATAATAAGAAGAAGAATCCAGGTAATTGCGTTTAATTACTAACTATTAATAATTAGTTTAATTTTTATAAACTCATACTAACAAATAATAACGTTGCATGAATACTAATAATTATTCTTGTTATTTGATTACGTAATGTAGAATAAATCTCACTAATAATAACAATAATTAATCACAATAATAATATTACTTATGATAACATAACTAATTTTGTTAAACAAATATCATACTAAAATTAATAAGATTAACAAATAGAAGTCATAATAGGTATAATACTAATAATAATAATAATAATAATAATTAGATAAATTTGAATAATTATAAATTTTATTACACTACAAGTGGGTAATAGCATAATTAAATATTGTAATGTAAATAATTATACAATGATAACATAATAAATGAATTACAACAACTCTTCTTATTATACTACAAGGCGGTTTTGTCATTAACACTGCATTTCTTTTCATTACATCTACTAACCAAACACATTTAGTCACAGGACAAGGACAATATTTTCATCGCATCTGCTCACTGCAACCAAACATCTCACTGATTCGCTTCATCGTCTCGTCCCGCCTCTCGTCTCCGTCTCGTCCCCGCCTGCTGCTGCAGACACTATCCAAACGCAAGGTAAGTTTTGTAGTAAATTGTCAAGAGGCCTACTTTAGGAGACTGGATTCTCTATCAAATATAAGGGTGTCTTATTTTGTCCAATATCAAAATGATATCGTTTTTTATTAAAATTGGAGAGACGCCTGTGAGTCCCTTCTTCTAACGTCGTTTTTTAGCCAAAGTTACTTTTGTTTTTTAGCCATAGCCACTATTAAACAAATCACCTATATCAGTAACGAAAATGGGTTTATATAAAGTCAATTAAAATTTTTTATTATAATAAAAAACGTGCATTATTATTTATTTCTCTTTATTGTAAAAGACAAATAATTTTTATTTGTGTGTTTAATTCTTTTATTTTGATGATGACAAAATAAACAAATATTTTGTCCTTATTTTTATTAACAACAAAATTAATAATAATCAGGAATTTAATGATATTATTTAATATAATTAATTAATAATTTAATAATAACAATAATAATAGTAAGTAGAAAATTTATAATTATCAAAATTTTAAACAATTAAATTAATAAGAATAATTAAAGAACGATAATAATTATTATTAATAATATAATGGTGAATAATAATAAGGAATACAAAATTTGCACAACTTATAATAATTCCTGATATAATTTCTAAAATAACAAATTATAAGGAAATTATAATTATCATAATTTAAAACAATTAAAATAATAAGAATAATTAAAGAAACAAAACGTTATTACTATTATAATATAATTTATAATAACAATAACAAATATAAAATTAGGAATAATAATAATAATAATTCTTAAAATAATTTATAAAATAACAAATTATAAGAAATTAGCAAAAATAAGCATATAATTTTTCCTTATTATTATCAAGAACAAAATTATTAATAATAAGGAATTTAATCATATTATTTAATATAATCAATAACTAAATAATTAAATAATAATAAGAATAATAGTAAGTAGAAAATTGATAATTATCAAAATTTTAAACAATTAAATTAATAAGAATAATTAAAGAAACATAATAATTAATAATAATAAGGAATATAAAATTAGCACAACTTATAATAATTCCTAAAATAATTTATAAGGTAACAAATTAAAAGGAATTTATAATTATCATAATTTAAGACAATTAAATTAATAAGAATAATTAAATAAACATAATATTAATTAATAATAATATAATTTATAATAATAATAACGAATATAAAATTAGCAAAAATAATAATAATTCTTTAAATAATTTATAAATTAAAAAATTATAAGGAATTAAGAAAAATAAACATATATTTTTTGCTAAGAAAATTAATAATAATAAGTCGCGATTGCGAGATTGTCGATTCTCACGCAGTCTTGGGATCGAGGCGTGATCACGAGATGGTCAACGCCCTCTCTTTTTCTTTTGTATTTTATTATTATAATTAGTAGTATTTTTATTTTTAAATTCTTTTTTACTATTAAATATATTTATTTTCATTATTATGATTATATTATTTATCATTATTTAAGTTTGTTTACTTTAATTTATTTATATTAATAATATAAAATTCCTTCTTATGATTAATTTCCTTCTTATTATTTTAAAAATTATAAATCTTAATTATTTTATTAATGTGATTATTATGATTAGTTTTGTATTTCACTATATTACTTATTATTAATAAATGTATTATTTTTATTTAAAATGTTTATTATTATTCATAACATTATTAAATTCGTTATTATTATTAATTGTATTTATTTATGTAATTAATTAATTAGTTATTTATTTATTATTATTCTAATAGTTTATTAATTAATTTTTCCATTATTATAATAACTATTACATGTTATTATAAAATTTCTTTTGATTATTATTAAATTTTTGTTGAGTATTTATTATATTTATTATTATTAGTATTAAATTCCTTGTTGATATTACATTTATTATTATTATTATTATTATTATTAGTAGTAGTAGTAGCCAATGGAACGGATTTAGATCGCTCCTACCAAGATCTCGTAGGAAGGTACTGCATCGCTTAAATCGATCTGAAGATGCGAATCCGTTACGTCGATCTCGGGTCAAATTCACTTGCGATCGGCGTTTCTCGAACGATACCGTAGGAATCTTAAATTCGGCGATCTGAAAAATTTCGAAATTACAAGGACCAATTTGCAATTTCTAGAAAATTTAACCTAAAATACTTAGCCCCCACCGACTTCTCGATTCTTCTTGAGCTTCTCTCTCCCACCCGCCAGTCGCGCCTCCTCATGGGTGTCTCTCTCCGTGTCTCGCGATGTCGCTTTGGCCGTCGTAGTCTCCTCGCCGTCTCCTCCTCGCCATCGACGTCTCGTCCGGTTCTCCAATCCTCCTTCAAGTCTTGACGTTTCTCCTTCAAGGCTTGACAGATCGGTCTCCTCGCCGCCTTCTCCTCCGTCCTCTTCATCGTCGTCGCACCACACGACCACCGAAGAAAGACCCGACCCTCAGACAGTCAGACGACCCTCATCGAAGATCCGATTGTTTTGGGTGTATGTTTTTGATTTTGTGTTTGATTTTTAATGGAATTTTGTTGTTGATTGCTTATGTGATCTTTGGTGGTGTTGTTGATTTGGTATTGTTGTTGGATGAAGGTAGATTTGGAGAAAATGGTAGGTTGATTTCGGCTGAGCTGAGAATGAGGAAAACAAATATGGTGGAACCGTGGAATTGGGGCAAATGGTTGAGCTTTCGGATGATGGTGGATTTGGTGGATTTGGGGAAAAATATGAATGTGTGAAGTTGTTGAAGTTGACATTAAATTTTGTCATTTTGCCTTGTGGAAGTACCGAATGTGTGAAATTAAAATTGATTGATGATTGGTATTGGTTTGATTAAAAATTAAGTTTAGAATTGGAATAAAATTTGGAATTGCACTGAAAATTAAATTTGGAGTTGAAAATTAGATTATGGTATTTTGCATTTTGCATTTTGGAATGGACTATTTTGCAATATTTAAAAAATTTAGGGACTATTTTATAAATTTAAAAAATATCCCGAAGCATTACCTTGCTGAAATCGATACCGACTGCTGATTCAGTTCGAGTTCAATCCGGTACCGAGTCCGGTACGGTATTCATAACATTGGTAGTAGCGTTACGATAAATAAATTTATTAATTCTTTTAATTTCTTTTATTATTATGAAATTTGTTATAATTAGTACTTTTCTTCTTCTTATTATTGATTGTGTTATTCGATTAGTTAAATTATTTTTTTCATTTTTAATTATGATTATTATTTTCCGACTTTAGTTTATATACTTATTATTATGAATCTTAAATATTTTTTATTTTATGTATCATTAATATTAGTATTATTTTAATTAAAAATCCTTATTATGATTAAATGCATATATCTTTATTTCTATTATTATTATAAAATTGCTTATTATTATTAAATTTACTATTCTTATTAATTTAATTATTGTTCTTATGATTTATTTTAGTATTATTACTTTTATACGTGTGTATATGTACTTATTATTGGTAAATAAAATTATTCGATGTGATATAATTTTTAATTTATTTATTGATGATAATGATGATTATTATTATTATTAAATTCATAATTAGTATTAATTTTATTCTTTTTATTATTGAATTTATAAAATTTATTAATTACATTGATTATTATTATTATTATTAAATTCCTTATTATTATTAATTTGTAGTTATTGTATTAAAATAAAATTATTATTATTATTATTATTATTATTATTATTATTATTATTTCATTTTAGTTAATTTGTATTGTTAAATTCCTTATTTTTTAATTTGATTGATTTAATTAATTATATTTATTATTATATAATTGTTTGGTATATATATATATATTGCACACCATGCATGGAAGCATATATATTTTGTCAAGTATTATTATTATTATTATTATTATTATTATTATTATTATTATTATTATTATTATTATTAATTATTTCATTATTATTATAAATTTTCTTCTGAATATTATTAAATTTCATTTTAGTATAAATTTAATGTAATATTTAAATCCTTATTATTATATTATTGTTATTATGGTGATGATGATGATGATTATTATTATTATTATTATTAATTTTACGTTTGTTATTATGCAATTTAATAATGTTATTAATTTTATTATTCTTCTTATTATGATAGATTAATAACAATTTGTTAGTTAAATATTAAAAATGAATATTTTAATTAAAATATTTGTAAATAATTTAGTACAATAAAAGAGAGGCAAAACGCAAGTATCGTCAACTTCACTGTTTAAAATCAACCTTAAATTAGGTTATCTTCTCCTTTTCTTCATTTTTCACTGGCGTTCTCTCTTCTTCTCGTCAGACTGTGTGTTGTTCTCTGGTGAAGGTGTATTTCTGCGTGAAGTATCAATTTCTTGCTATCTAAGGTTGAGAGTTACAGTAGTGAAGTTAAGTTGACACCGACTGGATTTGGGTTCTTTATTTATGAATTTTGCTACATTTACCGTCACAATGTCCCTTCGAAGAGGTAGAAAATTAGAGAAAATCATCGTAGTCGAGGTGAGAGGGGATAATGCTGTAGACATTGCAACTGTGTATAATGCCCCTTTTTCTATTTTCTCAGAGGAAGAAGGAGTGAGGTACAGTTTTCTATGGAGCAAAACCATTGAAGTACCTACTTATTTTAATTTTGATGTGCTAGACCAAATAGGGATGACAGATAAATTGTTGAGATTCTGTGAGAGAGGTAAATGGAAACAATTTGTGCGAATTAGTTACCCTGTTTATCGTGAACTTATACTTGAGTTTTTCACATCTTTAAGGTTTGACTCAAGCAAACCTAAGAAATTGTGGTTTAGATTACGATGACAGGTTTATTTTTTAGATGAGAATCTTTAGGGCAAATATTTGGGTTTGTAGAAAAAGAAGTAGAAGATGGGCATCGGTTATTCTCCATTAGTTCTTATTGGAAATATTTAATCGAATTGGATGAGTATGATCCGCATATTGCAGCAAATGCACAAACTCTTAGTGCGGAACGGTTGCTACTACATAAATTCATGTGTGCTACTGTTTTCGGGAAGAGGTAAAGTACTAAATACTCGGGGAAGGATTTTTTCTTATTATGGTGCATCGATCAAAGCCATAAGTCGAACATGTTCGCTCATGTTTCTCAAACTTTGATCCAATCAACGGGGAGAAAGGGGAACGATTTGGGAATTGGTTATTTAGCGACTGCTTTGGCTCACATTTTGAGATTGATGTTAATGAACTAATCTTCCTAGATTTCTAGTATTTTGATGTACAGTACTTGAAATGGTCCGAGATAATAGAACACAACAATATGTAGTTACAAGATCCTAGGACCCGTACAGGAGTGAAGCACAAGTTTGCAGCTCCAGCTTCAAGTTCTACATTTCACGCTATAGATTATTTTTCATCGACTAAGGGGGAACAACAGCAAGCACAACAACAACAACAACCTGATTGGGACATGGTTTACACACTGATGGTTGAAAACAACAGAAATACACAGCAGTAGCTGAATCATATGAGTCGGCGACTGGACCAGCTATCCGCGGATCTGCAATACATCGGCGAGAAAATGCACAAATCTTAGAAGATACAAGGACTGGACGTGCCATCTCCAATCCCATCACCTCCGGGATCTCCATAAACTTCCTAAATAATGCAAGTAAGAGATTTGTATATGTGGAAATTTTGCAACTTCTGACCTTCGATTTGTATTCTGAATGATTCTTCAAAGTTGTAATAAAACTTTCTCACAAGTTTATGCATGTGTGGCTATAGGTTTGTTGTATTTTAGAGATGTTTTATCACTCTCGTTTGAAATCCGAAAGCTAACATCTGATTTTGGCTAACTTCTGATTTTGTAAATTTCTAATTTTTGTATAATGAACCACTTCAACTATTCAATTTCTTCAAAATGATTAGCTTCTGGAAAAACAAAAACAAAAAGAACATAACATGAAAAATAGAAATTGGACTGAACTTGGATATTGAAAATTGAACTAAATCTTGTGTATTGCTAAAATTTTTGTTCTTCTCTTTTACATGCTTGAAAGGAATGAAGATGAGCTTTATATAACTCTAATGCTTTCTGATATAACTTTAGAAAGAAACTGAAAGATAAAAACATGATCTCAAGAGTAAAAACAAGCCTAATACAAGCATTTCCTCATTTGGCAACACATAAAAGTAAACAATTTGTCTCTTGTATAACCGAAACTGACATTTGCTTGCAATTACTTTGAAACTTGTAAACTGTAGGGGACATTTTCTGATGACTACAGAAATGAAGAAGATGTTGTGATGATCTGGTCATTTCTTCATTAATTAACTCTAATGATGTTCATTTAACTTGATCTTTGTTCAGCTTCACTTATCAAAAATCCTGTAATTCAATGCTTTTTTTTTGCTTCTTTTGCTTCATTTTAATGCTTCAATTTAATAGAAGTTTGAACTTAATTAGTTAAAAGAAACATGTGATTTTTAACTCAAAGAATGGTAATAATGGTGGGCGGCAGCAGTGGTGGAATGGAAGCGACAATTTTGTGCAGCCTCCCAATGCCCTTCTTTTATATTTCTCTTTCCCCTAATGTTGACTAAAAGGAATTGTGAATGAAATGTGTATAGAATATATTTTGCACTTTGATTCTTTTTGTGAAAGGCTTATGAACCTTTATATACAAGTAAAAACAAAATCTTAAGAGATTGTCAAAATATATCTGTAACTAATATTATGATATGGTTTAATCTAAATGTATCTAAAGAGATTGAATAATCTTATTTACAAAGATTGAGTAGTTAAGATACATATAGAATAAACGTTATTAACCCCCCTGCGAGTTTCCCACAAATAATTGTCTTACTTCAAAAATATAATCATCCTTATCTTATCTTCAAAATCAACTGCAGATATATGTATTCCAAATGAATTGTTTCTCTCCATTCACATAATTATCTCACCAAACTAAGCTTTATTTTTGAACATCCAATAAATAAAATATGTTGATAATATCAAAGATAGTACCCCATTGAAATATTTTAGAAATAAAAGAATTATGACCTCAAATAAATTATTCGATAACTTTCTTTATGCATGATATGTGCGTGTAAGACCTCATTTTTTAATTGTCCATAGATATACTTTGTCTAGTGTAATTTTATTTTCTCATTAATTACATGTTTAATGACAAAAAAAGGAAGTTCTTAAAAAGGTTGAGTTGAAAACCTTTGCCACAAATTCCTAGACATGCATTTCGCCAGAATTCAAACCCTTCAAAATCCATAATTCATTACTCATATATACTTAACCATTTCCCACATAATGAAATTACATTGCAGTTAATTTTCATTGTTTGTTCTTAGTTTTTAATTTAATTTTATTAAATTATACAACAAGTACAACACACGCTTTCTGTCGATGATGTTATGAAACATTAACTCTTTATTATGTAATTATATTATTAATTATTGCACTTTAAAATTTTTATTTTATGTTAATATCTTTTCAAGACTATTAACAATGAATTAACATAATTTTTCTAGTTAAATTTGATAAAATTGCATTATCACTTTTTTCATTATAGTCCGTGAACGATGAAATGCGTATTTGTGAATAGTAGTCATCGTATTTTGTGAGCGATGGCAAATGCGTATTTGTGAGCGATGAATCGTACGTATTTGTGAACAGTAGTCATACGTATTTTTTCACCCAAAAATAATTTATTAAAATGTATAACGGCTAGTTAACGGTACAAAAATGGCTAGTTTACAAAAATGCTCTAAAATAGATACCACTCATCCATCATTTACTTCATCCCTTACCTCACAAGTGATTCTTGACGAAAACCAAATTTCAAATGTTGTCCACTATTTCATTTTTTTGTCTACTTCTTATTATTATGTATCTTTGTTTCATTCTTAGTGTAGAGCTAAATGATTCAGCTCACACTCTTTTTCTCTTTTTAGCATGTCCTATGATCTTTATGTTGCTTATTGGCATAACATTTGAGAATTAATGTCATATCTATTCATTAGTTTTCTCTAGTGTATAATGAATTTGTACATTTTCAGATTTAATTGGTAAAGACTTGCTTTCATTTGAATACTCGCAGTATCGCTAATTTCTTGAAACTTCATGGATCATTTGGTCCTATGAGTTGTTGATTAATCCCGGAAATTTGTCATGAACATGCATCATACTCAGTTATCATCAATGTTATGAATATCGTACCGGACTCGATGCGGATTAGGCTCTGAACAGGCAGATCGGTTTCGGTTGATGCAAAAATCGCTTCGGATATTTTTAAATTTATAAAATAGTCCCTAATTTTTTTAAAAATTACAAAATAATCCATATTAATATATCTCCAAATTTAATTTTCAGTTCAATACTTCAATTCCAAAATTTATTCCAATTCTAATTACCACATAATCACAGATTCCAACCAAATTTTATTCTAATTTTAATACCTTAAAATGATAAAATCTACTCAATCACAAATTCACAATCACCAATCAAAATTTGTTTTCCAATGCAACATTCGGATTATCCCAAATCCAACACAACACCACAAATCTTTCACGGTTTCACCACAAATCCAACATCATCCACCACGGATCCACCAACCAACACAAAAACACAAGCAAATAATGTCCAAATGTCAAGAAAAATTAAACACAACAATCGGTCATTTACAATCTGGTCGACGTCGGGTCCTCAAAGAAGGCGGCGGTGGGAATGTCTGAGGCCGGTGGCGACTTCAGGCGTTGAAGACGGCGGCGTAAGGTCATGCGGTGGGCGTCGGAGGTGGATCTCAGCAGGCGGCGGCGGCCGGACGTTGAAGAAGAGGACTCCACAACTCCACGACTCCAAGAGGACCAACCGACCAAGACAGAGAAGAAGAGGAGGCGAGGTAGTCGGTGAGGGTGACGAGCGGCGACGGTGAGGGAGGCAATCGGCGAGGGAGCGGCGGCGATCTGAGAGAGGGAAGGATTAGATTTTTTAGGGTTTTATTTTCGTTTATTGCAAAATAGTCCTTGACCTTTGGTTTTTTTGCGGATTGGTCCCAAAATTTCAGGTACCGGTGGTACCGACCAGTACCGACCGAAACAGGCCGGTACCGATCGGATTTAAACCCCGGTATTTTCATCGTCGTACCGGTTTTGATAAACGGCCGGTACGGAACGGTATCCAATACACTGGTTATCATACAGTAATTAAGCACAATAATAATTTGTGTCCGTGTTCCCTATGATAGAGGAAAGACCACTGCCAGATATTATGGGGACAATAAACACTAAGGGCGATTTAGGTAAGTAATACAGGTCAGTAATTTCAGTACGTAATATAGGTAGAAAATTTCAATGTAAGTACTTTAGGTAAGTAAAATTTTGTAATGTTAAATTTTGTGAGTCAACCTAGATGATGTCTAGGATTGATTTATTGGGAGTGCTATTTGCCTGCACATGAATGACTGAAATGATCTTGTTTTGTTGTACAACTGTTAAGTCCTAGTTGTGGGTAGATAGGCATGCCTAGAAGGGTCTGCAGCTGCTCCTGTTATTTGACACTTTGGTGTCTCCTGATATCGAGACATATGTCTCTGCTGCTGATACTCATTATGGTATCTCCTGTATAAGTCCCGTTACCCACTTCTGTGCATGGATTGATAGTTGGATTTGTTCTGTATTCTGATATCTGTTTGATTCTGATATAAACTAAAATATATTCTGATTCTGAAGGATATCCTGTGTTCTGCCGTTCTGTTTAGTATAAAAATTTGTTCTAAAATGCATTCTTTCTTTTTCCTGAAATCGGTTAATATAGATTAGTTATTACTCACTAAGCTATATACTTAGCACGGTAGATTTGCCCCGTGTAGGTTCGAAGCTAAGAGATTAAGGACTAGGACAAGTCAACCGCAGTGGCCAAAAGAGTCTGAGTTTTGTGTCTCGCGAAAATGTATTTTGTTTGGTTTGTTTGGCCCTGTAAATATTCTTTGGATTTGTTTATGAAATTATGAGATGTATTACATGTTTGTTACGTTTAGTTTTTAAAAATGCATGTGTGAAACGTTTTGATTTGTTTGTCCTGTCTTGGGTGGCATCCATGTATCCTCTCAGGGGGTATTTGGGTGTTACATTTTTGGTATCAGAGCGCCTGATTTAGGCGGTTCTGGTTTAACAAATACTTGCCTATTGTTTGCTGTTGAGTGTTTACGTTGTGTTATGGCCTAATGCGGTGTCTCATGTTTTGTCTATAGTAAGCACGATGGAAGGATCTCACGAGATTGTTGACGAAATTGCTGAGAGTAATCAGCCGGAGCAAACACGTTCGGAAACACCAGGACCATCAAGGGTCAATCGAGGGGAAGCTGAGGTTCCACCTCCTCCTCTAGCTCAAGGAGAAGCTTTGATTAAGCTATCTGATGATATGATGACCTTGTTGCATCGAATGACAACACCTAAGGCTCCGATTGATCAACTGAGGAAGTATGGGGCTGAAGAATTTTCGGGGACATCTCTGGAGGAATCTGAAGGGGTCGAGTTCTGGATTGAGAAGGTGAAGATGATACTGGATGAGATTAGTTGTCCAACAGAGCAGATGGTTCACTGTGCTGTTTCCCTTCTTTAGGGAGCTGCTTATGAATGGTGGAAATTTGTTTTACGGAGTCCTCAGTTACTGGTGCCTCTGACTTGGGAATTCTTTGCCCAAGAATTTAGAACTAAGTATGTAATGTAAGCTTCTGAAAGGATCGGTGGAAGCAATTCCGAATCTTAAGCGAGAGAGTTTATGCATTGCTAAGTATGATCGGGAGTTTAATCGGCTCAGTAAATATGCCCCTGAATCTGTACTGACTGAAGAGTTCCGATGTCATCAATTCGAGGAGGGATTGCATGATTCGATCAAGGAGCATTTGGCAGCATTTTCTATGTTACAACACGTTACTTACCATCAGTTGGTACAGGCTGCAATAAAAGTAGAAAGACAAGAGATGATCAGGAAAAAAAGAAGTCAAAGAAGAGGCTTTAATAGAGGAGGTCAGTCTTCGGGGAAACGTAGTCAGGAAAGTAGTTCATCTGCACCGAGAGTTGCTCAGAGATCTGTGATGAGGGGAAAGCAACAAAACTTTCCTACACCGACTGCCTCTAGTAGGGGTTCCTCTGGGGGTCAAGGTTCTAGTGCTCCAGAGTGCCCACGCTGCTCTATTCACCATTGGGGTGTCTGCTGGAGAGCTACAGGTGCATGTTTTCGTTGTGGCAGTACGGAGCATATGGTTGCAAATTGCCCTCGAGACGATGCAGGATGGCACAAGCTAGTGGAGAGGTTTCGCATGCTTCAGTTGGAAACAGAGGTCGAGGAAGAGGCCGAGGCGGATATAATCAGAACATGGCTAATCCGAGCTCGCACTCAGAAGCTGTGAATCGACCAGTTGTGCCTTCTACTTCAGCTCGGGCTTATGCACTGAAAGCTCGTGAGGATTAGGATGCCCCAGATGTCATTGCTGGTATGGTTTCTCTCTTTGGTTCTGAATTGTGTGCATTAATTGATCCTGGATCTTCACATTCATATATCTGTGCTGGAGAAATGTTTGATAAGGAGATACTTATAGATCAGTTAGAATATGACATGCATGTAACTAGTCCTCTGGGCAGTAGTGTGTTGGTGAATCAGGTGGTTAGGATTTTTCCAGTTATGATTCAAGGCAGTGAGTAAACAGCAGATCTGATTAGATTGTCGCTTCACGAATTCGATTTGATTCTGGGTATGGATTGGCTGTCTAAACATCAGGAAGTAATTGACTGTAAGGTTAAGATAGCTTTCTTGAGGAGGCCCGACCAGTCTGAGATTGTATTTCATGGTGGTTGCACAAGTGCTTTAACTAATGTAGTATCTGCTATGCAAGTTGAAAAGCTTCTAAGAAAGAGGTGTGAAGCTTATCTAGCGTTTGTACTTGATTCCCAGAAGGAAGGTGGTAAGGATAAACTGCTTGATATTCCTGTAGTGAATGAGTTTCCAGATGATTTTCCTGAGGAACTACCTGAGCTTCCTCCAGAGAGAGAAGTGGAGTTATCTATCGAAGTTATGCCTGGTACTGCTCCAATATCTAGAGCACCGTATAGAATGGCTCCTACTGAGTTGAAGGAGTTGAAATTACAGTTATAAGAACTTCTGGATAAGGGGTTTATTAGACCCAGTGTATCACCGTGGGGTGCGCCGGTGTTGCTCGTAAAGAAGAAGGATGGTACATCGCGTGTGCATCGATTATCGGCGGTTAAATAGGTCACAATGAAGAATAGGTATCCACCGCCAAGGATTGACGATCTATTTGATCGGTTGAGAGATGCGGAGTGTTTTCAAGATAGATCTGCGATCGGGGTATTATCAGCTTCGGGTAAAGGATGTGGATATACTGAAGACTGCATTTAGGACCCGTTATGGACATTACGAATTCCTAGTAATGCCGTTCGGGTTAATTAATGCTCCAGCAGCATTTATGGATTTGATGAATAGAATATTCAGGCCTGATCTGGATCAGTTTGTTGTGGTGTTTATTGATGATATCTTGGTCTATTCCAAGAATGAACATTAACATATTGAACATCTCCGAATTGTATTACAGACCCTGCGGGAAAGGCAGTTGTATGCTAAGTTGAGTAAATGTGATTTCTGGCTTCAGGAGGTATCATTCCTAGGGCATGTTGTCTCATCTGAAGGAATTAGAGTTGATTCTATTAAGATAGAGGCGGTTGTTAATTGGAAGCCACCAAGGAACGTGATGAGGTGAAAGTTTTCGGTCCGCTAGTTATTACCGTCGATTTGTTAAGGGGTTTTCAGTGATATCATCCCCTTTAACTAAACTGTTACGGAAATGAGTGAAGTATGAATGGTCTGATAGATGTCAGAGTAGCTTTGATCGGTTGAAATGTATGCTTACTGAAGCTCCTGTATTAGTTCAACCTACTTCTGGTAAGGAGTATGTTCTGTATACTGATGCATCTGGGATTGGGTTAGGTTGTGTTTTGATGCAGGAAGGGAAGGTAGTTGCTTATGCTTCTCGGCAACTAAAGACTCATGAACATAATTACCCTACTCATGATCTGGAGCTTGCAGCAGTAGTGTTTGCCTTAAAATTTTGGCGACACTATCTGTATGGTGAAAGGTGTAGAATTTTTACAGATCATAAGAGTCTGAAGTATCTGCTTACTCAGAGAATTTTTACAGATCATAAGAGTTTGAAGTATCTGCTTACTCAGAAGGAACTTAATTTGAGACAACGGCGTTGGTTGGAATTATTTAAAGACTAAGATTGTATTGTAGACTACCATCCCGGTAAGGCTAATGTTGTAGTAGATGCCTTAAGTCGAAAGACTATCTCGGCTTTATCACTGAAGCAGATTGGATGGAAGTTGGGATCTGATGGAGCCTTGATGACTCAATTGATAGCAAGGCCCACGTTGAGATAGGAGATTTGTAATGCTCAAAGAGCTGATGATAAGTTACAACAACTTATCTTGGCTACTCAGGAAGGTAAATGATGATTTTTACATGCGGTGATGGTGAATTGTATTATAAGGACCAGTTGTGTGTTCCAGTTAATGATGAACTGAAGAAGAAGATATTGTTTGAGGCTCATAATACAGTCTTTACTATGCATCCGGGTGGAAACAAGATGTATCAGGATTTGAAGCAAGATATCGGTGGTCGGTATGAAACGAGATGTTGTAGATTATGTAGCAAAATGTCTGACATGCCAGCAGGTTAAGGCTGAGCACCAGGTTCCATCTGGTTTGTTAAATCCTATTCCTATTCCTCAATGGAAATGGGATAACATTACCATGGACTTTGTCATTGGACTTCCTTTTACTCAAAGGAAACATGATGCGGTATGGATTATTGTGGATAAGTTCATCAAATCTGCTCATTTTCTACCTGTTCGTCCTGACTATTCATTGGATAGGCTTGCAGATTTGTATGTGAATGAGATTGTAAGGCTGCATGGAGTACCATTATCGATTATTTCTGATCGTGATCCTTGATTTACTTCGAGATTCTAGAAAAGTTTGCAGGAAGCATTGGGTACTCAACTTAAGTTTAGTCTCGCTTTTCATCCCTGAACAGATGGACGGTCGAGCGAGTTATCTGATTTTGAAAGATATGTTGAGGGGTTATGTGTTAGAGTTTTCCGGGAGTTGGGATAATTATCTGACTTTGATGGAGTTTGCTTATAACAACAGTTATCAGACGAGCATTAGTATGGCACCTTATGAAGCGTTGTATGGTAGAAAGTGTAGAACTCCGGTATGTTGGACGGAATTAAGTGAAAACAAGATGATCGGGCCAGACATTGTGAAAGATACAGAAGAAAAGATTAAGATAATCCAACAGAGATTAAAAGCTGATAGTGATCGGCAAAAATTTTATGCTGATCTAAAAAGGAAGGATATTGAGTTTCAAGTGGGTGATAAGGTGTTTCTGAAAGTGTCACCATGGAAGCATATACTTCGGTTTGGAAAGAAGGGTAAGCTTAGTCCGCGATTCATTGGTCCTTATGAAATTCTGAAGAGGGTTGGACTTGTAGCTTATCAGTTAGCTCTTCCTGGAGAATTGGCCAGATTGCATGATGTGTTCCATGTTTTTATGTTGAGGAGATATCGGTCTGATGTCACACATAAGATTCCGATGCAAGAGATTCAGTGCAACAGATTTGTCATATGAAGAAGGGCCATTTCCATATTAGCGAGAAGTGAAACAATTATGAACAAGACAAGTACCATTGGTAAAAGTCCTCCGCAACATCATGGAATTGAGGAAATAACACAGGAACCAGAGGAAATCATGAAGGCCCAAGATCCGCAATTATTCGGATCGGTATGAATTTCGAGGACGAAATTTCTTAAGGAGGAAGAGTTATAGCATGCATTAGGGGTTAGAATATTAAAGAAATTTAGTACAATTATGTTTGTTCTTTGCTTATTCACTATTTGCTTAAATTGTGCATAAGTATTTTGGCATGCATTAATGGCATTTTCCGGGTCAATTGGTTTAATGAAACTTTCGATTGATTTGGACGAGATTATTATAATTTTGTAATTTTGTATACTTCAAATATTTTAGAAATTAATGGAGGATTAGTTTTGAGTTGACAATTTATTTTGAGAGTCATTATTTTCTGACATAATTTTGGTAAATTTTTGGAAGTTTTCTGAAACTTTTGGGTATTTATTACACATAAGAATTCATAACAATATTTTTGGTTATTTATTACTATTTGGACCTATTAGTGCTTTATTAGTCAGATCGCATCCAAACCTACACGCAACGATTTAAATCGAACATTATCGTTTATTCCTCACCGAATGCCTCCTTTACCCATCCATCAGTAGAGATAGCGAAGTCATTCACTCACCAACACCTGCTATTGGAGTTTTCTTTAGAAAGCTGGTAAGTAGAATTTGACGGTTCGTTTATCATACGCGAGTTACAAATTTGTTTTTGTTTTTGTTTAGATTTACCATGTTTGAAGATTAGGATAATTCTGATAGGTTAGAATTGCTAAATAGGTTAGTTGTAAACTGAAGAAGTTAAAGGAAGGTGAAAAAAAAAAGAAAAGAAGAAGTTTCAGAGTCTGAAGTCGAAGTTGAAGATGATGAACAGTGTCGGTGAACAATGTCTTCCTAACGCTACAGTCCGTGAACAGTAACCGTACGTATTTGTGAACAGTAATCGTACGTATTTGTAAACAGTGGTCATAAGTATTTTTTCACCCAAAAATAATTTATTAAAATGTATAACGGCTAGGTAACGGTACAAAAACGGCTAGTTTACAAAAATGCTCTATAAATAGATACCACTCATCCATCATTTACTTCATCCCTTACCTCACAGGTGATTCTTGACGAAAACCAAATTTTAAATGTTGTTCGCTATTTCATTTTTTTGTTTACTTCTTATTATTATGTATCTTTGTTTCATTCTTAGTGTAGAGCTAAATGATTCAACTAGCACTCTTTTTCTCTTTTTAGCATGTCCTATGATCTTTATGTTGCTTATTGGCAGAGCATTTGAGAATTAATGTCATATCTATTCATGAGTTCTCTCTAGTGTATAATGAATTTGTACATTTTCATATTTAATTGGTAAAGACTTGCTTTCATTTGAATACTCACAGTATCGCTAATTTCTTGAAACTTCATGGATCATTTGGTCCTATGAGTTGTTGATTAATCCCGAAAATTTGTCATGAACATGCATCATACTCAGTTATCATACAGTAATTAAGCACAATAATAATTTGTGTCCGTGTTCCTATGATAGAGGAAAGACCATCGCCGATATTATCGGGACAATAAACACTAAGGGCGATTTAGGTAAGTAATACAGGTCAGTAATTTCAGTACGTAATATAGGTAGAAAATTTCAGTGTAAGTACTTTAGGTAAGTAAAATTTTGTAATGTTAAATTTTGTGAGTCAACCTAGATGATGCCTAGGATTGATTTATTGGGAGTGTTATTTGTCTGCACATGAATGACTAAAATGATCTTGTTCTGTTGTACAACTGTTAAGTCCTAGTTGTGGGTAAATAGGCATGCCTAGAAGGGTCTGCAGCTGCTCCTGTTATTTGACACTTTGGTGTCTCTTGATATCGAGACATATGTCTCTACTGCTGATACTCATTATGGTATCTCCTGTATAAGTCCCGTTACCCACTTCTGTTCATGGATTAATAGTTGGATTTGTTCTGTATTCTGATATCTGTTTGATTCTGATATAAACTAAAATATATTATGATTCTGAAGGATATCTTGTGTTCTGCCGTTCTGTTTAGTATAAAAATCTGTTCTAAAATGCATTCTTTCTGTTTCCTGAAATCGGTTAATATAGATTAATTATTACTCACTAAGCTATATGCTTAGCACGGTGGATTTGTCCCGTGTAGGTTCGGAGCTAAGAGATTAAGGACTGGGACAAGTCAACCGCAGTGGCAAAAAGAGTCTGAGTTTTGTGTCGCGCGAAAATGTATTTTGCTTGGTTTGTTTGGCCCTGTAAATATTCTTTAGATTTGTTTCTGAAATTATGAGATGTATTATATGTGTGTTACGTTTAGTTTTTAAAAATGCATGTGTGAAACGTTTTGATTTGTTTGTCCTGTCTTGGGTGGCATCCATGTATCCTCTCAGGGGGTATTTGGGTGTTACATTTTTGGTATCAGAGCGCCTGGTTTAGGCGGTTCTGATTTAACAAATACTTGCCTATTGTTTGCTGTTGAGTGTTTACGTTGTGTTATGGCCTAATGCGGTGTCCCATGTTTTGTCTATAGTAAGCACGATGGAAGGATCTCACGAGATTGTTGACGAAGTTGTTGAGAGTAATCAGCCGGAGCAAACACATTCGGAAACACCAGGACCATCAAGGGTCAATCGAGGAGAAGCTGAGGTTCCACCTCCTCCTCTAGCTCAAGGAGAAGCTTTGATTAAATTATCCGAGGATATGATGACCTTGTTGCATCGAATGACAACACCTAAGGCTCCGATTGATCAACTGAGGAAGTATGGGGCTGAAGAATTTTCGGGACATCTCGGAGGAATCAAGGGGCGAGTTCGATTGAGAAGGTGAAAAGGGTCTTGGATGAGATTAGTTGTCCAGAGCGAGATGGTTCATCATGTCTTTTTTTCCTTCTTCGAGGGCTGCTTATGAATGATGGAAATTTGTTTCTGAGTCCTCGCCATCTGGTGCCTCGACTTGGGAATTCTTTGCCCAAGAATTTAGAACTAAGTATGTGACGGAAGCTTACAGAAAGGATCGGTGGAAGCAATTCCTGAATCTTAAGCAGAGGAGCTTGTCTGTTTCTGAGTATGATCGGGAGTTTAATCGGCTCTTGTTCGTTTATACCTTAAATAATTTCTGTAATCATCTGGAATAAAGCAAACATTATTTCTGCCATCTGCTTGTCTCATCATAAGATCATGGGATGCTTTCGGTCGAATTCCCACACCATTAGCCATTTCAATTTGCATAGCCGCAACTGAAGATATCTTCCTATTACTTCTATGCAAATGTGTTTTGTTTGGGGATGAAAGGTAGTGGTTGTGCTCCTCCACAAATTGAATGACTTGAAATTTTCCAATTTGCAAACTATTTACTTTCATCCTTGCCTCACAACCAAATATTGTTTCTGCTCATGGAGCTCTTACATACAAATCTCTTCTATTAACTATCCGTTTACCCTTAGCATTATACAACAAAAAAGCCTACAAATCAACTTACCACTGTTATCTTTGTGACTTTTGTTTCTTCTAATTCCAAATCCCACATGCTTCGCATAAGTTAAATAAAATTGATAAGCTTCTTCTTCTGTCGCGAGCTGCATGCTAATTTTCGGTACTAACTCTCTTTCATCTAAATCTCTTGCATTCATATTACAACTCTTGTTCCCAAAGCCAATATCATTGTTACGTTGTTCATTATCACTTTCATAATTTAAACAATAGTATGGAGTCGATGTACCATCTATTTTCACACTTGTGAAATTAAAAAATGAGAAGCATTATTTTTAGATATAATTATTAACACAATAAAAACATTATTAAAAATATAGGATATTTTATTTTTTATCCATTCATGTATTATGTTATTCTGTAATAGAAAAACAATAAGAGATTTGATGCTAAGTTGTTTCCATTTTACAAATGATATGTTTAATTTAACATTAACTACAACTTAATGTTAACCAACTCAACTGTAACGCATTAATTATCACTGATGTGTATGTAAAACCAAAAGCTATAAACATTCTCATAAACATCATAAACCATTAAATTTCACACATTTTCACGACTGACTTCAAACATAAATAACAACCAACTCAACCTTCACATATTAATTACCACTAGCGTATATGTAAACCACTATTTATTAACAGAAGCATACCAATTACATCATAATAAATACCAAAACATTAAACATAAACATACAACTTATATAACAATGAATTCTAAATATCTTCAACAATTACTGTAATCAAAACATAAATAACAAAATATCTTTAACAACCAGTTAGTAAATAAACAAAGCCAAAAGACACCCATTTCTCAATAACTAGTTAACATAGACAAATAGTTAAAAAATATTACACAGAGAGGGAGATGAAGACTAAGAAATTTCTCTGTAGAAACGCAAAAATTTGGAGACGATGGTGTGTAAATTTGGTTGAAGAAAAAAAATGTTTGTGAAAATGAGATAAGCAAATTACTTAAATGGCGGGAAATGTTAGTAATAATTACTTTGGAAATGACAAATATTTCCAATGTCATCATTATTGTAAATTAATTTCTACAGAATTTATTAATATTCTATATTTTAATTTGTTCATTATCATTTTAATTCCTTAATATAATTTAATAGTAGAATTTTTAATTCCAATTTAATTCTATAATTATAAGAAGAAATTGAATTATATAATTATTTAAATCATTGATTAAATTAATACTACGAAAGAATTTTATAATAATAAGAAGAAAAGTTATAATAAGGAATTTCATAATAATAATAATAATAATAATAATAATAATAAATACAGTTAATAATAATAATGAATTTAATAATGTTATGAATAATAATAAACATTTTAATAAAAATAATACATTTATTTATAATAAGTAATATACTGATGAGGAATTTAATAATTATTATTATAATAATAATGATGATAATAATCAATAAATAAATATAAAATATAAAACATCATAATAATTTAATTTAACAATAATAAGTACATATACTCAAGTACAAAATTACTAATACTAAAATAAATCATAATAACAATAATTAAATAAATAAAAAGTAAATTTACTCATAATAAGGGATTTGATAGTTAGAATAATACTAATATTAATTATAAATATAATACAAAAATTTTAAGATTTATAATAATAAGCATATAAACTAAAGTCGAAAATAATAATAATAATAATAATAAATGAAAAGAATAATTTAACTAATCAGAATAACACAATCAATAATGATAAGAAGAAAATTATTAATTATAACAAATTTTATAATAATAATAGAAATTAAAAGAATTAATAAATTTATTTATCATAACGCTACTATAACAACAACAACAACTAATAATAATAATAATAATATTATTATTATTATTATTATTATTATTATTATTATTAAATGTAATATCAATAAGGAATTTAATACTAATAATAATAAATAAAATAAATACTCAGCACAAAATTTAATAATAATCAGAAGAAATTTAATAATAATATGTAACAATTATTATAATAATGGAAATAAAATTAATCAATAAACTATTAGAATAATAATAATAATAATAATAATAATATAAATAAATACATAAATAAATACAGTTACTAATAATGACGAATTTAATAATGTTATGAATAATAATAAATATTTTAATAAAAATAATAAATTTATTAACAATAAGTAATATACTGAAGTACACAACTAATCATAATAATCACATTAATAAAATAATTAAGATTTATAAATTTTAAAATAATAAGAAGGAAATTAATCATAAGAAGGATTTTTATATTATTAATATAAATAAATTAAAGCAAAGAAACTTAAATATTGATAAGGAATATAATCATAACAATGAAAATAAATACATTTAATAATAAAAAAAATTTAAAAATAAAAATATTACTAATTATAATAATAAAATACAAAAGGAAAAGGGAAGACGTTGGCCATCTTCCGATCATGAATCGATAGTCTCACGATCATGACGTCGCGATCGCGAGATTGACCAATTTTTGACAGTTTTGAGAGCGCGAAACCTCGCGCTAGCGAAATTGCCTATCCTCCTCTCCTTATTCTTCTTCTTCTATACAATTATTATTATTATAAATTATATTATTATTAATAATTTTATGTTTATTTAATTATTTTATTAATTTAATTGTTTAAAATTTTGATAATTATAAATTTTCTACTTACTATTATTCTTATTATTATTTAATTATGTAGTTGTTGATTATATTAAATAATTTGATTAAATTCCTTATTATTATTAATTTTATCAACAAAAATATATGTTTATTTTCCTAATTCCTTATAATTTTTAATTTATAAATTATTTAAAGAATTATTATTATTTTTGCTAATTTTATATTAGTTATTATTATTATACATTATATTATTATTAATTAACATTATGTTTCTTTAATTATTCTTATTAATTTAATTGTTTTAAATTATGATAATTATAAATTCCTTTTAATTTATTACCTTAGAAATTATTTTGGGAATTATTATAAGTTGTACTAATTTTATATTCCTTATTATTATTCACCATTATATTATTATTAATAATTATTAAATTTATTTAATTATTCTTATTAATTTAATTGTTTAAAATTTTGATAATTGTCAATTTTCTACTTACTATTATTCTTATTGTTATTTAATTATTTAGTTATTGATTATATTAAATAATATGATTAAATTCCTTATTATTATTAATTTTATTATTGATAATAATAAGGAAAAATTATATGCTTATTTTTCTAATTCCTTATAATTTGTTATTTTATAAATTATTATTATTTTTCCTAATTTTATATTCATTATTATTATTATAAATTATATTATAATAGTAATAACGTTATATTTCTTTAATTATTCTTATTATTTTAATTGTTTTAAATTATGATAGTTATAATTTCCTTATAATTTGTTATTTTAGAAATTATTTCAGGAATTATTATAAGTTGTGCTAATTTATATTCTTTATTATTATTCACCATTATATTATTATTAATAATTATTATGGCTCTTTAATTATTCTTATTAATTTAATTGTTTAAAATTTTGATAATTATAAATTTTCTACTTACTATTATTAAATTATTTATTTATTAATTATATTAAATAATATCATTAAATTCCTGAATATTATTAATTTTGTTGTTAATAAGAATAAAGACAAAAATATTTGTTTATTTTGTCATCATCAAAATAAAAGAATTAAACACACATACAAAAATTATTTGTCTTTTAGAATAAAGAGAAATAAATATTGATATAGGTTTTTATTATAATAAAAAATTAATTGACTTTATATAAACCCATTTTCATTACTAATATAGGTGATATGTTTAAAAGTAGCTGTGGCTAAAAAATAAAACTGGCTTTGGCTAAAAAACGGTGTTAGTAAAAAGGACCCATGGGCGTCTCTCTAATTTTAATAAAAAATGATGCCATTTTGATATTGGACAAAATAAAACACCCTTATATTCAATAGAGGATCCGGACTCCTACTTTAGAATATACAAAGAGCGTTTCAATATATACGCCTGATTCTGGCTAGCCTGTCATAACTTCTAAGTGGCAAAAGGTAAACTTCTTCATACAAAAAATCCATGCAAGAATGCATTATTAATATAAAGTTGATGAATTGGCTAACCACGAGTAGTTGTAAATATTAGAAATACTTGAACTGTGACCATTTTTGCAGTTGAGGAAAAACTTTCAGTGATCGATGCCTTCAACTTATTTACAACCTTTGCAACTGGTTGAGCTTTGTATCGCTCGGCACAACCATCCAATTTGGTTTGGGTGGGCCCTCACCTTTAGTATTGTCCGCTTTGATCGTGGATCGATCACGCGACCTCACGGATTTGCTGAGTACAAGACCCACATCTCTAATCACTGAGCTACGTCTTGCACTCAGCAAATTCGTGAAGTCGCGTGATCGATCCACGATCAAAGCGGATAATACTAAAGATGAGGGCCCACCCAAACCACAATTTAAACTTTCCTTTATAGACCCACTTAAAGCCAGTCAACTTTTTACCAACAGGTAAGCCAACAATCTCTCATGTATCACTACAAGAAAAATAAACTTTAGCGACGGAATTTACCGACGGAATTTGTACATATTCTATCGGTAAGCTTATTTAGCGACGGAATTTATTCACGAAAAAAGGCGTCGGAGATATGGCCGTTGCTAAATTTAATGACGGACATTTTCCGTTGCTAAATTTACCGACGGAATTATCGACGATAAAAATTTCCCTCAGCAAATTTACTGAAAATTATTTTTTAAAATTTATCTGCAAACTGTTTAGTTTTCTAGAAGCCACCATAGAGAGAACTTCATTATTTCAAGTAAAAGAATTAAAATATTAAAATTCATACTAAAATAGAACTGAAAATAAAGAACGGAAATTATTTTTTCAAATAACAAACATTTCATCAAACACCTTACATGCATCAGAAATTTATGAACACATCATAACTAAAATAACGTCTTGTCCCTTCTATCACTAATATTTATACCTTAAAGTTGTTTTTCAATAATAAAATACACAAATAAACGAAAGTAATAAATACTCAAATTAACTTTCATCTAATATATGAAAAAACACAAGACAGTAGTTGCAAAAATACCTCTACCGAAGGACACGATGACAATAGCTGAAGAAGATAACATCGTCGAACAGAAAAGGAGTTCACAACAGAGAAATGGGCTCTAAGAAAACCAAAGAGAAGATGTAGAAAGAAGGAAGAAGAAGAAATAGAAGTGGGAGGGAGATGTCGGGTGAGTTTATATTTAAAAAGAATTTACCGATGGAATTACCGACAGAAATTTTCGTTGGTAAATTTAAAAAAAATTTATACCGCCAATAATTCCCGCCCTTTTACCGACGGAAAGAAAATTTCCGTCGCTAAATTAATTTACCAACGGAATTTTCCGTAGGTAAATTCAAAATTTTTTATTCCGCCAAAAATTCCCTCCATTTTTAGCGACGGAATGTATACCGTCGCTAAATTCCGTTGCTAATTTTGCCGCCACGAATTCTCTCCAAATTTAGCGACAAATATTAGTATCGTCGCTAAATTACTCAATTTTAGCGACGGAAATATGCTTTCCGTCGCTAATTTCCAACGGTATATTTTCCGTCGGTAATTAATTACCGACGGCTATATTTTCCTTCGCTAATTTTACCGCGATAAATTCCCTTCAAATTTAGCGACGAATATTATTTCTGTCGGTAAATCACTCAATTTTAGCGACGGAAAGCATATTTCCGTTGCTAATTGCCTACGAAAAAGTTTCCGTTGCTAAATTTATGTCGCTGATTTGCATTTTTCTTGTAGTGTATGATTATTTTCTAAAGCCTAAAGCTCAGAATTTATAGTTTGAACCCATTTTGGCACAAGTTTTGCTTGATGATAAGAAGTTGGTTCCTTAACGGTAGACATAAGGGCCAAGCAAGATATATAATGTTGTGTAAAATGAGGAGAAATGTAATAAGGAAACATTTTTTGTGCGTGGGGAGAAAAATAAAAGGAATTGCATGGAGAAGAATCAGTGATAACATGTGATTAAACCATATTTGTGACAAAGTAATCCATCCATAAAGGCTTGCGTGAATCTCTAGAACTTTTTTGAATAGCAAGTAGAGATGAAATAGGATTAAGTGGAGAAGAAACAGGAGAAACGCAATTAGAAGACATAGATGGAGGATCATATATAATTTTAACAGGATCAATATTAGAAGAATTATCAGAAGAAGGAACAATTCAATCTTCAGTTATAGAATCAAAGACTGATAAGGAAATAGAATTACTAGGATAATCTGAAAAACCTTGTGGAGATTACTTAAAAGGATAGACATGTTCATAGAATATAATCTCTAGAAACAAAAACCGAATGTATATCTAAATTATACAACTTATATGCCTTTTGACTAGATGAATATCCAAGAAACATAAATTTTAAAGCTTTAATGTAAAATTTTGTATTTACTAGGAAAACTATTTGAAACAAAACAAAGGCAACCAAAACATTCCATAAAGGAATAGTCAGGGTCTTTTTGAAATAAAACATGATAAAGTGATTGCTAATTTAAAATTGGAGGGGGCAAATGATTGATTATATATGTATAGTAGCTAGGACAACATCACCCTGCAATTTGATAGGCAGACCTGATTGAAATAATAGAGCTCCAGCTACTTGCAATAAACTCTCGTGTTTATGCTCAACAACACCATTTTATTAAGGCGTATATACACAAGTTTTTTGATGTAATATGCTCAGTGACTAAAATAAAAATTAATAAGTCAAATTTAAGAACTCAAAACCATTGTCAGTTTGAGCACACTTAATAGAAGCTTGAAATTTTGTACAAATCATTTTCAATTTTTTTATAATCCTTGAATTTTAATAAAAACATCCATATGATTTTAGTAAAGTCATCAACAACCGTCAAAACATAGTGAGCACCAGTTAAGGAGGAGTATTGATAAGGTCCCCACAAATCTGTGTGTAAAAGTTCAAAAGCAACAGATGTATTAATAGAACTTCTGAGAAAAACAAGTATGTGTTGCTTGGACATGTGACAATTTGTACAAAGTTGATTAATAACGTTGGCATTTATAAGAGGAAACAAAAAACTCAAATGTTTAATCTTAACCCGAGAGGGATGGCCAAACTTTTGAGAACATATATAAGTTCTAAATGTAACGCCTCAAAAATTTCGATTTCATAAATACTATTTTTTGGGTTGTGAATAGTATATTTTGAGATGAATAGTAACATTCGGGAATCAAAATGCATTTTATTTTATTTGACATTGGATAATATTGTTCAAGGATAACTTGATGATCAAATTAGAACTTAAAATGAATTTGTTTTGAGGGCTTGACCAAGAGTTGACTAACGGTCAAAGTTTGACACGAGAAATGGTGAAAGTCAAGCCGGAAATTATTAACAAAAATAATTGATATTAATTAAGGTCTTTTATGTGAGGTTGATATGTTTTTATAGGTTTTTTTATTGAACTAAAGAATTAATAGATAAAGTTAATCTTTAAAAAAGAATTTAAAAACTTTTAACGAGGGACCACATTATATTTTTATCATTTTCTTGGCCACATACCCTCTTTTCTTCACTAAGGATTGTCGAGAACAACCATTCCTCCTTTCTTCTCCATTTTTTCTTTCATTTCTTACATTTTTAGGTCAATTTTTCATTAGTTTTACCCCCAAATCAGTTATTAAACATTAAATCATCAACTTAGGGTCTCTAAACTCAACATATCAACAAAAAAATTGGGAAAAGATAACGAAAAGATATATGGATGTTCTTGATGAATAGTATTTGAAAATTTATAAGGTAAGTTAATGATGTTTTGATGGTTTTTTGTACATGATTTTGATATAGTTACATGCATTGATGAAAAAAATGCATGAAATTGAAAACATTATGCAATGTTTTGAAGATAAAAAAGACGAATCGAAGAAATGAGAGAAAGATAAGGAATAAGAAATTAATGATGAAATTAAAGTTTATGGAAGTTTAATTTGAAGATTTGTACATCAATTTGGTACGTGTTCTTACAATTATACTTTTCCTACAAATTGTATATTAGGAAATAATTGGGAGTTTATAAAATTGTTGTTAAAAATATTTAGTTGGACGTTAAATGAAGTAATATATGTGATTAATTGAAATTTTGGACTTATAATATGTATTTTTTAATTGGCATACATTATGTTTGAATTGAGAAACTTGATATACGTGTTATTTTGGCTAATTAGTGAGATGAATATATCTTGAATGTTTTATGAATTAAATTAAAACCAATTAAAAAATAACATTTACTTTAACCGAATATGGAATAACTTGAATTAGTTATTATGAGCTTTTATTATGAAATTTCAATAGAATTCATTAGATTTGCCTATAGTAAAATAGATAGAAATTGTAAGAATGTAATAAGGATGGCATGTCAGTCAGGGAGGTAGCAATATTGCGTCACGATATATGTTACCAGATCGTATGACTCCGAGAGCTCGATTTTGATATAAGACATTTGATTTGTGTTATCAATTACATGACTTTGAGAGCTCAGTTCCAATATAAATGTATATAAAAAAATGAATCATATGGTTCCGAGAACCCGATCTTGTATTTTTTTAAAAACCCGCTTATCCAGCTCAATGATGCAATTTCGATAGATTTTACTTTGGGGCAATTACAAAAAATAGATAAATGCATGATTAATGATTAAAGAACTTCAAATGAAGGTAGTGATCAAATGTATAATTTATTAATCAATGTATAATTAGATGTGAATTATTATTATTATTATTATTATTATTATTATTATTATTATTATTATTATTATTATTATATCCATCTAGGGTACGGTGTACTATGTATGATGTACGGTGGTGTACGGTGTACGACGCTGAGCGGGGTCCAATCTGGTGGCTAAGTCTTATTAATCAAATCCAGGTGGAGTTGAAGGTGGTCCAAACTCTTCTCCATTTTCTTGTAATTCAAGGAGAGTAAAGTCTATTATCTTTTTTGTTTCATATCGAGTATTTATGATGAATTCCAATATCTGGATTTGTTTTGACATAAAGTACATAATTGCTTTATAATATGGTCTTCTTGTTGCTATATCCTTGTTATTTTCAAGTTCAATAGCATAATATAATCTCAATTCATTTATCAAGCTGTTGATACTATCTTTTGAATTTAAATCTAGTCATACCAAATGTTCTCCGTATGCTTCGACATTCATAGGTGGATGTAGAAAATTTCTTAGATCCATTCTATGTAAGTCACAAATGGAATATAAAGAAGAAGGTCTAACACGCTTCCTTACCGTCTTTCGGTTTGACCAAAATATTGCCGAGTTATATCTCGAAGCTTTTACCGAGCGTTTCAACCCCAACCTTAATCCTTGAACTAAGGTAATTCTTCTGAAGCTCCTCCAGCAATACTTAGCACAGCCTTGTTTCGTTCCCTACCTCAAGGCGTAAGAAAAAAGGTAAAGAAGTGGAAGAACTTTTTTCTTTATATGTATTTGTGAAACACATAATGAAACTAAGAAAAGAGGGTTTTTTATTTGTGTAACATAGAGAAGTTTACAGATATGATGCTAGATGCTTCGATTGCTCAGTCCCTTGCTTTATATCCTCTTTTATAGTAAGAGGATAATTATTGCATGAGCCGAGTAGTACTAAAGGACAAAGAGATAATTTGGTACAAGGGTCCTATTTGTTGACAATAATTTTTACAGACACATACTTTTTGATACAGGGGTCCTACTTGTTGATTTACAGACACATACTTATATAACACGTACCCTATCTTCTAGATTATATATCTGATCTTTCTATTTCTTCTTTTTTTGTTGGCTCTTCTTGATCCGTTAACTTCTGAGTACATGCAGGACACGTATTCTTGGGATGTCTGCGGAATTGACAAAGTTTTTGTTGAGATGGATAACTCGACTTTATTACTCCAGTTTCCAGTAACTTCATTTTAGTTAAAAGAAAGTTATGTGCTGCTATCGCTGTAACTTTGGCTGGAGATATTATTATTGATGAATGTATCTTTTTTCCTCCATATGTCCGAAATCCTCTTTTAAAGCTAGCTTTTAATTCTTGAAGGATTATCCAAATTCCAATTACTCTGCGATAATGGATATCTTTTTCTTCGAATTTAAAGTAATCTTTAACCTTTTCATGATTTATTGATGTCGAAAATGTATCCACTTTGCCAAGTTGTATTAGATGGTAAGTTGGATAACTACCATCGTTATGAAAATCTGGTCCTGCGGACAAAAACTTTAAGACTAGAATATCTTTAGGAGTAATTGTGGGATTGTTGAGATAACAATCTCGTACTCCTTCTTTTATCCATTGTGGTAAATAACTTATCTCAGGAAAATTATGCAATGATAAATATATTGAATTTAAGGCTCCAAAATCATACCAATGTCTTACCTCCCTGGGATCTACATCTTGAAAATAATTGATTCTAGGATATATTTTTGAGAAATCAATATATCGGTTTTCGCTATTGGTCAACTGAAATAAATCTTCATCATCTGTTGTTGTTATGCTACCTCTGGAGGAATTATAGATATTTCTTCTGTGAAGTGGTTGGTAACTTTGTTGAAGAACTAGAAGGTGTATTTGTATGAGGTCTTAAATCAATGTTCATTTTGTCAAGAGAGAGTTGTTTAAGAGCATCGATTTTTGGATGTGTGAGAATATCTGGCTTAAAAGTTGCAGACTGGGCTATATATTCCACTATTTTGAGACTTGAATTTTCATAGTTATCGATGTTCATTTGAATAAGATTACTACCTCGTTTTATCAAACTCGAGACTTCTCTTATCAGTCCGGGCAGATTTGCAATATCAAGAAAGTCTGAAACTGTATTTTTAATAGATTTGATCTTTGTATCCATATGTCTAATTTCTTCAAGTATCTAACGTCGATGGTCTTCCATCTCTTGTAAGAAAATCTGCTAAAACATTTTTGCCAGACTTAACAATTTCAATATAAAAGATATAATTAGAAAGTGATGTTTACCATCTAATCAAGCGTTTATATTCAAGTCCGCTTGGAAGATTATTAGTAATAAATGCTTTTATCTGAGTATTGTCAGTTCTTAATAAAAATCTTATTGGGAGTTTGAAGTAATAAAATTTTTACAGCTTTTTACCACAGCTAATAATTCTTTTTCATTGATATGATATCTAGTTTCAGTATCTATAAATGTTCCTGAACAATATCGACATATACTTTCTCCTATTTTTTCATTATTGTTATAATCTATCTTTTTAAGATTCACTCCAATAATTTTCTCAAGCATTAGTTTATAATATTAAATTATCTTCATTACTAGGTAAATATAATTTAGGTAAAGTTTTGCACAATCATTTTATAACTTTTACTTGAAATTCTAATTCTAGAGTAAAACTAAATATCTTATCTTTTTAAGTAAATCTTGAAAAGGTTTTTGTAATCGAACTAAATTTTGTATAAAATCGAAGCATATGTTAATATTCCTAAAAGCTTTGCACTTGCTTTTTATATATTAATTTATCAGGAAATTTTGAAATCTTTTCTAATATATGACTCTGAAGTTCTATTCCTTGTAACTATACACCGTACTATATATATAGTAATATGTATATATATCTTGTAATATGTATATGTGAAAAATACTATATATCAAAGTTTAACACGTCTCCTTCTGGTTTGCCTTTAAGTAGCTAGCAATTTTCTTTTATATCATGGTAGCAACACCAGATTTCTAGTTTACATTTTTTGTCAGGCTCATCTAACACTTCTTTTAATGGTGATTCTAGCATATTTGTGTATGTTCCACCACCACCATTTAGTTTCTTTTTCTTTGATCATTTGTACCATTCAAGATGCCTATGCAATTTGAAACAACTATCTTTAGTGTGCCTAGTCATTTTGCATAATTCATAAACTAAATCACCGTTATAAACCTGCTTTCGCGAACTATTCTTATTGGAGCCTTTGCTTCCTTCATTGAATTGCTCTTTAACCAACATTTATGTATCTGCATTACCATTAAACAAGTATTTATTTCTTTTTGTTTTTCCATTTAAACATTTATGTATCTGCATTACCAATTAAACAAGTATTTATTTCTTTTTGTTTCTCCACACGAACCACCATCGAATATGCTTTGTTAATATTTGAAAGAGGGTCCATCATTAACGCCTGGTTTTTAACATTTTCATAGATATCATTTAAACCAATATCATTTCCATCCAACTCTACCATTTAACTTGCAACACCACAACTAAATTTAGGAATAGGTGTCAAACAGGCTGGATCATCCCATAAATGTTTCAATTTTTTGAAATACTTCACAACTGACATATCTTTATGTAATTCAAGAAGACCTGCGGTTGGTAGGCTCATTCGAGACAGTGATGGATTGTGAATTCTTAGGTTTTGTTAACATTGCAACAAACTTGATTGTTGAATTGCAGGGGCCTAAAAATATCACACATTTTGGTCTGAACTTAGTATGCCACGCGTTAATTTCAAGCTCTGCCTAGTTTGGTGGTCCATGTTTTGAGACCTGATCCTTTTGCCCAGGTCTGGCTCTACCCTGGGTCAGAGGATCTCAGCCATTCTTTGGCTTAGAGTAGGGCCAGAGTACCTAGACCAGAGAATCTCACGCGCATGTTTTGGGTTTGGTTTCTGTTTGTACTGCTTTTGTAAGTTGAAGTCGATGCCTTGTACGGCCCGAAACCAACCCTTTAATTTTTTTTTAAAATGTAGTAATAAATTGTTATTGGGCCAACTCAAGCTTTCTTTGAAATGACACTGACAACAAGGACTACAAATGATTGATGGCATATATACATTCAATTCAATTTCACGTTAGAAAAGAAAGGAAAAAAATTATAAATTAAATCTTAATAAAAATATTAACAATTTCAAAAAGAGACATTGCTACTTTTTTTTAATAGAATATAAATGTCAAATTTCATATAAATATAAAATTAGATAAATATACTTATTTGAAATAGAGTTATTATTATATTACACATAACTTATTCAATTACAATTGAAGACGAAACGAGTGTGTATTGCATTATTGCTCGTTCGGGAAATATCATTGTCCATAATTGACTGGTCAGCGAGCACCGAAGGAATTTATTAGGAGTGAGAACGTAATTCATGACATATCATGTCTTAAACCACGATGTAATTAATGTCTCCGTAGAGCATCGCGGGACTCGAGAAAGTTAGGTTTCTTTTGAATATTCCACGTTATATGTCGGGAATCTTATATTAGACAATTATAAGAACATTAAATAATATATAATATTCTTTTTATTTTATAATAAGAGTCATTTTAAAAAAATACACGTTTATTAAGAAAACTAATAAAATTATAGATATACCTTTATTAATACTTCACAAAATTATCTCGATAATCAGCATCTTAAATGAAATTGTGAGAGAAATTGTTTTAAAATTGTGATCTGTATAATTAAGATGAGAGAGAAATGAAAGGTTAATTTTGGAAAAAAAGTTATAAACATACATACAAAGTCAAGAATGATACTTATTTTGAATAATTAAAATGTATCTAAAACGACTCTTATTATAAAACGAAGGAAGTAGTATGCAAATCTCCTCCTTTTGAAATTTAATTTTATTTATGAGTTAAAGACTTCTAACACAGATCGAGTCAAGTCAGTTTCTCTCGATAATTTGGGACGGTGCTAATATATTCATCAGATGTCCAGTCCTATTCTGGAATGAGGGGGGTGTGTTAGGAATCCCACATCGGACAACTATAAGAGCATTAAACAATATATAATAGTATGCAAACCTCCTCTTATTGAGCTAGCTTTTAGGGATGAGTTAGGCACTTCTAACATGGTATCAGAGCCAAGTCAGTTTGTCTCAATGGTTTGGAGCGGTGCTAATATGTCCATCAAATGTCTAGTCTTATTCTGGACTGAGGAGGGTATGTCAGGAATCCCACATCGGACAACTATAAGAGCATTAAACAATATATAATAATATGCAAACCTCCTCTTCTTGAGCTAGCTTTTGAGGATGAGTTAGGCACTTCTAATAGTATATAAGAACAGGTAAATATGAAACTAAGTTTATTTTAGGTAAGAATGAAACATGTAGACAAACGATCATTACCCTCTGGAAGTAGTTATAAGTAAGGTTGAAACGTGATTGTAAACTTCAGATTTAGTACCTAACGAACTTGTCCTACCAATGTCATATACTCTTTTTAAGAGTTGAATGTTAGCTGAGCTAGCTCCCAGGACTCCCAGGACTCTTCACAGTTTCAAGTCCTTTTCTTGCGTGTCCTCCAGGAAAAGCAAATTAAAAGAAAAGGATTTTTATTTTTATTTTTTGATATCAATCTGACCAACAAAGATTTTAATTAACGAATTGATTCTTTTTATATATTTAAACTTGATTTTTTAAAATTTTCGATCAAACTTGTTTTGAAATTTTAATATGAAGCGATTTTTTTTTAAATTGAAAATGCATTAACTTCTAGATAAGTAATAATTAGAAACTAGAGGTGAATTATTAGAAAGTCATAAATAACGAACAAAAGTCATGAGTGCTTCCAAGAAGTTAACATCCGAGTGTTAAGTTTGCTTGCGTTCTTTGTTGCTAAGACCTCACTAGACACTAGGTTCACACTGATTTTCCTCCGGTTACGTATACTTCCTGTTCACGGTGTAATGGCAAACTACAAGATGCCGTCCTATGATAAAGCCTTCAAGAAACCATCGGAAGTTGCATGCAAATCGAAGACAATTTGCAGTTTGCGTAGCTGTGGTTGATTTCTATCGAAATATAAAGTGAGAGTTTGTCTCATATTGGAGAAAGAGAAGAAAGAAGACTAGCATATAAATCTAGTGGACTATTTCACTTATCACCAATTAGTTTTAAGATGGAACCTCACTTAGACTTGTATACGGTCTAACTTTCCTTCTTGTGTAGACCTTTAGGTCCATTATAAATTCTAACATGATATTAGGCGGGTTGTTTTATGTTAATGTTAACCTCGAAACGATAGAGATTATGTCACGATTAAACCCACGTGAGGAGTGTGTTGAAATATAAAGTGAGTCATTGTCGCATCGGAGAAAGAGAGGAAAGAAGACTAAAGATATAAGTTTCAGTGTAAATTCTTTCACCTATCACCAATTAGTTTTGGGATGGACCTCACTTAAACTCAGATGCTACCTAACTTTCCTTCTTATGCGACCTATAAATTCGTTATAAATTCTAACAACTTCTTGAAGTACTAGGGTTGTAGAACTGAGTATCTTTTTTTTTTGAAGGAAAAGGGATGTTTATTTTTTTATGAAAATTTTTATTTAAATATTTTAAAAAATTACACAGACTAAAAAAGATATCAAATTCATAACTTCTTCACTTTTTCTTTTCAAAAAATAGTTAAATAACTTATCATTATGTATTCTCTACAAACAGAGTCGAAAAAGACGTTTATGTCTTTTATAACAAGTAAGATGCCAAAGTGAGCAGAGACAAATAGAAAGAAATGGGTACGACGAGCCAGAACTATATCACAATTTTGATGTTTTTTCCCCCTAAATTTCCACTTGCACAAATAATAAAGAACAAGTTGTCAAATGATTTTGAATTATATATTATAAATTACCCGACACGTAAAATTATGTATTATTAGACTTTCTTAAATTCTGCGATTTGCAAAATTTTTACTAAATTATTGTCTAATAATATGGTTATACAAATTAATAAAACTTAATTTTAATAACATTTGGTATAAATTTGTTGATACCAAATTAATAATCCTCACCAAATGCAATTTTTAAGAATTTACCCCATTCTTTTATCTATACTTTCATTTTAGTCCATCATAATCAACAATTTCCTCATGGATTTGAAACACTTCGTATGGTCATGGAGAAGACTAGCTAAGGGAAAAATATTTTAACAATAATGGACAATATTTTACTTTTTCAATTTACACATTCTTCATACATCTTTTGTTTGTCAATTCTGCGCAAGTTGGCTTTTCTTTCATGATATTTATTAAATTCGTAATTACAAAAGTCATCTTGATTAAGGATACTAATATTTTCAGTAACAATAAGTTCACTGATTCTTATATTTAACTTAATTGATTATTTATAATATTATATTAATATTACACTCTCATTTTAAATTATTAATCTTTGTTATCCTTTATAAGTAAAGAATAAGAATGATAATTAATTTAAATTGAAGTTAATATATTAACTTTAATTTTGAATTTTTTATAAACAAAAATTATAATAAATTGTTGGCATTTAACACCATGACCGTGAAACAACAGTGACATACGTAATTTTGCTGCAGTTTAAGAATTAAGACCACTGGGAGGAAGAAGAAGGAGAAGTTCGCACAATCAGGAAAGAAAAAGTCAACAGCCGGACCGCCCAGAAGCTTCCACATCCAGTACGCCTCGTAAAGATACGCATTTGTTGCCAACTGTAACCTAAAACAGTAGGCCATCCCATATATATACGTCTCTATCGTCTTCTTGGTACGAAGAACAGAACACAGAGATTCTGTTTCCATTTTCTTCTCGTGGGTTTGTTCCCACTCCCCACACCATGGATTGATCAGCTTGAAGTCTGATTAATCCATTTAATTACGGTAAAACGCTAGGGTGGGTTGGTTTTTTCGCTCGTGCGATCCTTTTCAACGGTTAATAATTATAACAACAATAATAAGAAAGGGCTAGTGAGATGGCTTAGGTTTGTTTTACGCAGTGACGAAGCTAGAAATTTAACATAGGAAGATCCAAATATTAATTTTTTTAAATTTTGAGAAGTTCAGTATATCACTACCCTTAAATAACTCTATTTTTTATATATTTATATATATATATACATATTAAAAGTAAATTTTTTACGGTGACCTAAGTCTTAATATAGCTCCGTCTTTGATTTTAGGACTAATAAAGCTACCTATACCACACGTCTACCACTTTTTGACGTAGCGCACTAACTTAAAAATATTCAAAAGTATCTACTTTAAATAAGCACACCTTTCTAATAAAGATATTCTTGATTTATTTATGATTTCGATATACAAGATGTATGTCAATCTATATGTCGATCATGCGTCACTTCGTTAATGTTTTAAAAATGACATTTTTTAAAAAATTAAAATATAAAATACCCATTTTTAATAATATTGTTTTCTTAATTTAGATGCACACTTATTTTTAAAACAATAATGATTATTTAAATGTATTAATTAAGTTTAGAGAGGAGGTCATTCGATAAAGTTTAAACACTTTAAAAATTTCACGTTAAAGTATAGTAAAAGGAGGTGATGATTTAAGTTTTGAGTAGTAATTAAATAATACTTGGTTCTGCCGAATTTTGACTGAACTGTACGTTGTCGTTTTGCTCCATGAGTCTATTGCTTTCTGTGATGAGTCCGACGTGAAGATACCTGCAAAACAAGGAAGACTCGTTGGGGGTTGTGTCCCGATTAGCCCATCCGACACTCAAGTAAGACTTTTTTGTGAAGGTGAGATTGATCAATGCAGAGAAAAACGACTAGGTTATGATTTTGTACCTCAATGTAAAGAGAATTATACCTTATATATAGTTTTGCAGTTAGGTTTAAGTCTTTACGTGTTTGCATGAGAGATTTCTTTCTATGGATGGGTCAAGGAGGGCATGGGCTTAGGCATAGGACTGATCTCTGATGAATGGACCGATCGACCCACGGGTCGTCTTGACTGAATCTGGGCTCTACACTGCCGACCCGACCATAAGCCCCCTACTCCTCGAGCCTGAGCGAAGAGAAGGGTCAGAGGAGTATGTAGAGGTTTTATAGCTCGTACATAAGACGACTCGTGATTGGGGCGATCGGTTGAGCATCGAGAAGTAGCTCGCTCAGTGGTCGCCTAAATGGAATAGTCGATCGGTCGGGCATCAGGGTCAGAGTCCGATCATGGGACACCGGTAGGTTCGATCGGCTGGTCGACTAGTTGAGGTGACCGCCAGATCGGGTCGATACCGAGTGCTCCAACCGGTCGGCCTCGGACTTATTCATGTGACACCGCGCTAAAGCAGTCCGGTGGTCATCATTAGCGGAGCGTGAAGGTATTAAGCATTTATTATTTGACGACGCTGCTTATCGGACAACTTTTCGTAATCAAACGATCGTCTTTGTAATCAGCTGCTTACCGTCCCCGACGTCCTTTCAACTGTTCGCGCCCTTCCGGATTTCGATTAACCCTAATTTCTCTTCGTTCAGATCGTGCCGCTTGTCCAGAAGCAGCTTGGATTTTCTCCAGGTGTCGAGTTTTGGATGGATTGCAATTCGAACATTTTCCCTATAAATGTTCAGGGTCGACAGACGGTTTGCTTGTCTTCACGCTCATTTCATTCTTATCGCCTCTCGCTTTCTCTCGCTTCTTCTTATTCTCGCCACGAGGTTTTCTTCTTGATTGCTCAAATTTCTGATCTCTTATCACTAAATAGGTACGTCCCTTTCCCTTATTTTCCTCTTCTAAATTTCCTCTTAGTGAGCATGTCGTCTACCGGTTCTCGGAGTGAGGTTTCTCCAAGGGATTGTGTTGACGAGAGGTCGTTGGAAGTTATGACTGAGGTGACGGCGGTGTCAAGGTTGGGAGATGTTGAAGAGATTACGACAAGGGAGCGGAGAGATGGGCTGATAGTAAAAGAATTTTCCAAAGGCAAATCGAAGATGTCTGCGGCGGAGTTGAATAGGTCGATTGTTAGGAATGGTATCCCTCGGTCCTGGGAGCCTAGGCTGTCCTCGGGGGATGAAAGGATCGACAGCAACAGAGGTGGGTGGATTGCCGTCTCTGAGTATTTCTTCTCGATCAGGGGCTTGAGGCTACCGTACGTGCTGATCGTAGATGAAGTGTGCGCAGACTATCAACTAAAGTCGAGTCAGATTCCTCCGAATGGGTGGAGGTTCATTAATGGATTTGTGCTACTGTGCCACCAATTCTGTTGTCCGCCCTCGGTTAACATCTTGCGCCACTTCTTAAAAATGAGCCAGAGTATGAGTTCTGGGGGTGAGATCCCTTCTCTGATGTATAAGGATGCCTGGTATCGCCCAGCCGGGACGTCTGGCGAAATTACCGGTTGGCGAACGAAATATTTCTTCGTGAAGCCTCCGGGGTCTTCTTCTGAGTCCCAGCCGTAGAGGTATCCCCTAGCCGAGCTATGAAATGACTCGTCAAGTCTATTCCTTTCTAGGGAGGAGCGAGAGGTGGTCAGCCGTATAAAGGAGCTCGGCCAGTATAACTTCGCTCAGCTTATTTCGGATACTACGGGGGCCTCGCCAACTCTCTTCCGATCGACCTCATGAAGTTGGCGGGCTAGGAGAGGGAACTGCCCCGCCTGGTTGACCTCTCATGGTTAATTTATTTTCCTTACTTGTAAGTTTTGGTTCGATTTAACACCGCTTTGTTTCAGGCACCATGGTCAAGTTTAATACTTTCCCCGGCCCTCCCAAGTCTGCCAAGGGTAAGCGTCAGGTCGCGGGGCCTTCGGGAGTCAGAGGTCAAGGAGATAGACGGGAGGCCGGTTCGATGGTTGTTCGGCCAATTGCTTCCGGGCAACGGAATGTTCCTCCGACCATCTCCGAGCCGCCCGTGGCCCCTGCTGTGGTCGTCCCGCCTGGTGAGTACCTGGTTGTGATCGAGGAGGAGGAGGAGGAGGTTGAACGACCTCTGAAGAGGAGGAGGGGGCTCAGGTAGTCGACCGACCTCCCCAAGTAGTCGACCGACCTCCTTGCCCCTTGGACCGAAGCAAGGGGAAAGAGAAAGTGGAAGACCGTGTTGCCTCGTCTGCCCAGGGTAAAGGGAAGAAGCCGGCGGGGAGTGCCAAAAAATGGGAGGTGGCGATTAACCTCGAGAAGACTACCTCGATCGCTGATGCCGAAGTGGCTCGTCATCTCGCTGAGAAGGTTATTCCTCCTTCAGACAAGGAGCGCTTTGATGAGTTAAGTCTTGAGAAGATGATGAGCCGCGCCATCCGCAATTCCATGAGGGATGTGGCTCTCACTTTGTTCACGATCGTCAATCGATCTGCTGAATCGGAGATCAATTCCCCCTGAGCGTGTGGATGGTTTGAAGACAGAGCCTCTGAGGTCGAGAGGAAAGAGACTTCTCCGGGCTCAACTTTCTTCCTTGAGGAGGATAAGAAACTCGGGAGAAGGAGCGCGACGCCCCAGAGCCCAGCTTGCTTCGGAGAGAGGAGAGGAACTCAAGGCTCGGCCACCGGGAGGAGGCCGAAAGGGTAAGGGCAATGGTAACTAGGAACAAGTTGTCCGAGGAATATGCGGCGTTGAGGCGGCTGAGTAAAGAGAGGGTGCTCAAGGAGAAATCCTCCGGACCATGCCCAAACCGAGGATACGCTGAGGAAGGTGCGAGCCTCCGTGAAGGAACAAAGGATTGAGGCGATCCGCGATGGCGAGGCGGTTCTTCAGGAGGAGTGCTTGAGTTCTCCCGTGACTGCCCTCATGATCTTTAAAAATTGCTATAACGCCTGCGTTCCTGAAGGGTCGGACGGTTCTTCGTTTGAGAGGTTTGCCGAGCCATTGCTTCCTACCGCCCTTGACCTTTCTCTGGAGGAAGTAACGGAGAGAGCCATAGAGGACCGGGGGCCAGTCCCGAATGAGGAGCTGGATCTTAGCTCTGCCGAGGAGGACGAGCTTCCTCGTGAGGATACTTCTCCGGTCGCTCCCTTGGACCCTGCTCCCGCTTCAGCTTTTCCGCCCGCTTCCGAGGGTTCTCCTGGGCATCCTCCCACTTCTCCTTCTGTAGACTTTTGAGGCTCACCTGGTCGGGCTTGTGACCAGGGTAAATTGATATTAATGAAACTTTACTTTTGCCTCATTTTTTCCTGATATCTTTTTCCGTATTTATGCTCTTTACTTTCGATGTATGTTGAGTTTTGATGAAGTTGCTCATAGTCGACCGACTTCGAGGTCGACTTATAGTAGAGTCCGAATCGAGATCCCAAGGATATCATCTTGGCGACCGATCGACCGAAGTCGATTTGTGTCGATGCCGAACGAGGGTCTCAAGAGACTTGTCTTGACAACCTGACCGACCGTAGTCGATCAATGGAGATGTCGGGCGAGGGTCCCAAGGATCTTGTCTTGGCGACCCGTCCAACCGTAGTCAGTCTATGGAGATGGCGAGCGAGGGTCCCAGGGATCTTGTCTTGGCGACTCGACCGATCGTAGTCGGTCTATGGAGATGGCGAGCGAGGGTCCCAAGGATCTTGTCTTGGCGACCCGACCGATTGTAGACGATCTATGGAGATGGCAAACGAGGGTCCCAAGGATCTTGTCTTGGCGACCCGACCGATTGTAGTTGGTGTATGGAGATGACGAGCGAGGGTCCCAAGGATCTTGTCTTGGTGACCCGACCGATTGTAGTCGGTCTATGGAGATAGCGAGCGAGGGTCCCAAGGATTAGGGATGGCAATTGTACCCGAACCCGATGGGTACCCGACAAAATTACCCGAACGTGGGCGGGTACGGGGCGCAAATTGTTACCCGTGGGGCGGGTATGGGATACCACCCCCTATACCCGTTTACCCGTTATAAAGTAATTACGAGTTTGCCATTATATATATATACATGCAAAGTTACAAACCCTACCCAGTGTCGCCGTCAGCTTCTTTTCCTCGTTGTTTTGAATGCTGGATTTTGACACCAAATCCCTAATAACTAACCCACAGCAGACAGAAGGAAGCAAATCGTCCGCGTCCTTAGAAAGCCACCAGAGTAAGCTAGTAGTTATCTGGAAAGCGTTTGTGTTTGTCGTTGTCTAGAGAGATCTAGAAAGAATTGTGCGTCACCGAGGAGGAGGAAAAGAACAACAACTTCTACGTGGGTTTCTTTTGTTTTCTCATCTTCGTTCATTTTGCGTTCTAGTTAGTGTTTTTCACTTTTTCGTGGTTCAGTTTTCATTTACTGTTGGTTGGTTTTCCGGATTGGAAGACTCTGGTGACTGCCATTTTCTTTACTTGACACGATTCTGCCGCACATTGTTCTTCTTTGTTCATGTTTCTAAATTCTTGCAACAGTATCGTCGTTCAATCTTCACATTGGTTGCCGCAAATTGTTGTTCTTCTTGATCTTCTTATTCCTTCAAAGCACATCATCGCACATTCTTTTCTCTCTTGGCTGCCCCAAGTCTGATTTCTTCTTATTATTCAAACCATCAACGACGCACATCCACTTCTTGGCTGCCGCAAGTTACATTAATTAATTTTTATAGTTTATTTCTTTTGCATTTTTCATGCTTCTTGGTGAACGATGTATAAATTTGATTGATAACTAAAGAAGAATCTTCCAGAATAAGAACTATCTATCAAACGTTTCTCTTTTGCTTATTACTGATGGGACAAATTTTAATGCTTTAAGTTTTTGTTTTTATATATATTATTGAATCAAAGATTAAATCAATTAGGTAACAGATGGTCAGTCAAAAGGAATAACATGTTTGCTAATTGCTATTCGTTCCTTTAAGAGTAATGTTTTTAATTGGTTGTAGGTGGATCTTATCTTGGAGCACCTGAGCTTACCTCTTCCAGGTCTAATTTGTTTGCAAAAACACCAAAATTGGCAGCTCAGAGGAACTCAAAAGCAGTGAGAGCCAACCGCAGTTTTTCAGTTTGTGCACACTACAAGTATGCATTCTTCACTTTTGTCATGTGAAAGGCATCAAAGGTTAAGAGCTTAGAAACCCTAGGACTTTGAGATGACCTATGTTAATGCTTGATGGTTTTTTCTGTTTCTATTTTAAGTTGGTGAAATCTCTGTTTCTATCTAAATTATCTAAATTCTACTTACTTTGATGTGTTAAGTAAGTAAAGGTGAAGGGATTTCATATTTGCATAAACTTTATTAGATAAAGTATTATCAATACCTTTTGGATGATAATTTGATTGGATACTTGTGTAGGTAATTTGGGTTAATTTTTGTTGGATTACAATGAACTCGAGTGAGAGTATTTCTCAAAATCCTATAACTATGGATAGTCCTCTCATTCATACTGACCTCTCTCCTTCGGTCAACTCACCAAATAGTACGAGTCAGGAACCCACTCCAACTCCAAAGGCTGTATAAGATGTTGAAGATACACGTAAAAGAAGATTAACATCTGTTGTTTGGAATCATTTCAAAAAGGTGAAAATTGTAGGGGAAGATGAGAAGGCCATTTGTAATTATTGTCATAAAAAACTTTCTGGCAAAAGCTCAAGTGGAACTAAACACTTGCATGATCACATGAAGAGTTGTCCTCGGAAAAAATTTCAAGATGTTCGACAACAAGTTTTGGTGCAACAAACAAATGCGGTGGCAAATTACAATTTTGATCAACAAAAATCAAGGGATGATCTTGCCAAGATGATTATAATACATGAGTATCCTTTGGTTATGGTCGAGCATCACTGATTTCGCCAATATTCTCGCTGGTTTGCGACCGCTTGTTTAAGGTTCCCTCACGAAATACCGTGAAAAGCGATATCTTAAGGATATATGACTACGAAAGGGTGAAGACTTTGAGTTTGTTGGAGGCAAATTGTAGTAGGATTGCCTTAACTACGGATATGTGGACTTCTAGTAATCAAAAAAAGGGTTTTATGGCTATCACTGCTCATTTCGTCAATGATAAGTGGACATTACAAAGTCGTATCATGAGGTATTAATTTGCTTTCCTTTTTTTTTGAATCACATTTGTCTATGTTTGCTATTTTTATCTAATTGCATATTAATATTAATTATCTAATTCTTGTTTATTTACTTGTATAATATAGGTTCATTTATGTACCTTGTCCACACACTGCTGAAGTTCTTACCAATGTTTTATTTAATACCATTTTGATCGAACATTGATCGAAAGTTATCAACTTTGACGGCTGATAATTGTACGACTAATGAAGCTATCATTAGTGATATCAAAAGAAGTTTTCTCGATTCACTTATGTTGAATGGGTCTTTGTTTCACATGCGTTGTTGTGCCCACATTTTAAATTTGATCGCTCAAGATGGTTTGCTTGTCATTGGCAAAGGTATAGAAAGGATTAGAGATAGTGTGGTGTTTTGGACAAGATTCCAAAAGAGAGCAAAAGTTTGAAGAAGCGGTATATTAATTACGCATTGCAAGTACCAAGAAATTGGTTCTTGATTGCAAGACTCTGTTGAACTCCACATATTTAATGCTTAATGTCGCTTTGATATATAAGGATGTCTTTAATCGTTTGAGTCGGCAGAACCATTATACAAAGATTTGCCAACCAAGAGGATTGGAGACTTGCAGAATGGTTTATGAAGTTAGGATTGTTCCATTCTGTGACCGAGATGTTCTCGTGTACAAAGTATCCAACGCAAATATTGTTTTCCCTAAAATTTGTGAAATCAGAAGCTCATTGGAAAAATGGTGTGAGTCTTCAATTGAGGTGATTCAAGGCATGGCAAGAAATATGTTGGCCAAGTATAAAAAGTATTGGTCTGACATTCATGGAATCATGGGAGTGGCAGTCATATTGGATCCAAGGTACAAGACCAAACTATTAGAATATTGTTTTAAAAGAATTTATGGAGAGTACTTATATGTTGATGAAGTCAAAAAAACTTTGAAAGTTTGCTATGATTTGTTTGAAGAGTATAGAATGAGGGATTCAGCTTCTTATAATGGTGAAGTTTCATCTACTTTAGGGTATGATAGAGATGCTAATGAAGGATTTCTCCAAAGTTTTGATGAGGAGGTTGCTCTTGAAAGAGAGAGTAGTTTGTTTGCAAAAATGTAATTGGATCATTATTTAGAGGAAAAGTGTTACCAAGAATGTAAAATTTTGATATTTTAAGTTGGTGGAAAACTAATGGGGTAAAGTATCCACTCTTGATGAAGTTGGCAAGAGATGTGTTAGCTATACCAGCTTCAACTGTAGCTTCAGAGTCTGCTTTTAGCATGTTTGAAGGTTGGTGAGTCCACATCGTAGTCGACTTCATCCCAAGACTTTAGAAGCGTTGATGTGTGCACAAAGTTGGTTGTGGAGTGAAATAAAAGGTGATTCTTATCTTTATTTGAATGAAATTCAATGAAATAATTAAGTTATTATTATATATATTTATTAAATCCTTTATTTTGTGGTTGTTTTTATAGTAACATGTTCTGATGAGACGAATGCATATTGTCGCACTATTGAGTATGATGAGGATGTTAGTGAGGTATTTTTAGCAATTCATAATCTATTAATTTAAATAACGATTTTTATTTTTTAGTGTGAATGACTAATAATTGTTATTGTTTAATGATAGGCAAGTGGTCCAACAAATGCCTAAGGTTCAAGAAATAGTGCAAGGATCTCATCAAGTTCTATTGCTTTTTATGCTTTGGAATTTTCATTAAAACTAATGTATGTTATTTTAATTTGTTATCTGTTTTTTAAAATTCATTTTTAGATTTGTACTATCATTTATAATTTCTGTTTACTTGTTTCTTTTATGTTAAATTCAGTATGTATGTATGAATGTAGCATGAAAATCTTAAAAACAAACAAATAGTCACATAAATTTCGAAATGTTTACATTTGAAGCTTGAAATCTATGTTTTTCAACTGATCGTTTCTATATTTTGGGGGATGATGAATCTGTGTTAAAACCCTATAACAGCCTTGAGTGTTTGGGTTGCTTCAATTTTGGTGTATTTTGGAGATCTGGATCTGGTTTTAAGTTAGTACTTTTGTGAAGTTTCCTTTTTTCTTTTTGTGTGTTTAAACTTAATTGTGGATATTGGCCTAAAAGCTTTTGTTCTTTTCCTTTCCCATGACATATAGGACAAAATCTGAGTGCAATTGTAAAAGTTAGTGAGTCTGTTAGGCAGCTGAAGTAAGCCTTGTATATCCATTCTATAATCTAACCACAATCCTTCAATCCTTAACCTGACATTGTAAGTTGCAAAGCTTCAGAAGTTGATTCCAGGCTGTAAAAGTATAATAGCACTCAAAGAATATGTGTTTGATTGTTTATGTGTTCTGTTGCAACGAACATTGAGGGAATTGCTAAATGTACCATAGCATAATATGTGTTTGGTGCTTAGTCTATCTTTAATTGTCAATCAATGCATAAAGGATGTTTTGCGTATGTTCTTAGGAAATCAAACAAGATTCGACTATTGAACCTTTTTTATTAAAAGATTTTTATGTAAGACTTCTCAGTAAGCTTTTCAAATTTATGCTTTAATCATATGATTTTTTTTCATTTGTACTGAGGTTGGGGTGACAGCTAGGCAGATTGTTCGTAATTCTTAAAGCCTCTTATATTGTCAATTGGCCAGGCCACTTGACTTTTTAAGTGTCTGGTGTACTTGCAATGGTGGATTTAATATTGGGTTATTTATATGCAGAGGGTCTAGTATGTGTAATGTGTTAGTTATCATATTATAGTCGGTGTTATATTCATTCCCTCCAATACGTTTCATATCAGCACTCACTCTAAGATATATTATTTGCTGAAGAGTTCAAGAAATTTGACCTTTTAGGAACTGAGTGCTGGTACACGTGATTCATATTAAATAAGTTTTTTTAAATCGGTAATGGGTACCGATGGGGTCAAACCCCAACTGCACGGTATGGGATGGGGTGGTTCATGGGATCGGGCGGGGATGGCATACATTATACCCGCCCCATTGCCATCCCTACCAAGGATCTTGTCTTGGCGACCCGACCGATCGTAGTCGATCTATGGAGATGGCGGGCGAGAGTTGATTGGATTTTCTACTCTTTGCCACATATAATGTAACTCTTTATTGCCAAGAAATCTGAAGCCCCTTTATTAATGATAACGAGGGCGTAATGTTAAAAACCCGTCTGGGGAGGGATGTAAAAAGTTACCCATGTTGTTGTACAAAAATATTATTGAACAAAGATTAATCGAAATAAGACTTATCTATTGGTAGAACGCCTTTAGGTTTCGGGAGTTCCATAGCCTTGGTAGAATTTTCTCATTTGCATCGCGTAGGATGTAAGAGCCATGCCCGACTTGCTTAATCACCCGATAAGGTCCTTCCCATGTTTGTCCGAGCTTTTCAGGATGCTTCCCGGCCGTCTCGGCCTTTCGCAGGCTGTACCCGCCTATCTTTACGTCGCTCGGCTTTACCCTTCTTGCCAGAGAACTTGGTCGCTTTTTCGATTGCTTCCGATCGAGCAATGCTCTTTCTTCCTCGTCCTCACCGAGGAGAACGAGCTCGCTCTGCGGGCTTCATCATTCCGCTTATTCTTCATAGCCCGACACCCTTTCATTATGCAACGCCACTTCTATCGGAACCGTGGCTTCGCTCAAGGTCATTCTCAACGGTGTTTCCCAGTGACTCCGTTCGGTGGTTCAGATGCCCACAACACTTCGCCTATTTCTTCCACCTGTGTCTTTCAACTATCTAGCGCTTTCGAGAGCATTCATTATCTTTTATTGGTGTTCTCCATGAGACCGCTGCTTGGGATGGGCTACCGTCACCAGAGTCTTGAACTTTAGTCACCGCAGAAATCTCTAAACTTGTCGTTGTCGAATCGCCGATCGTTATCCGTAACCAACACCATGGGCATCCCGAAGCGGGTAAGTATATTCTTCACAAAAGTTCTTCACCTTCCGCCGAAATTGTAGCGATCGCCTGCTTTACGCCCATTTGGTGAAGTATTCCACCGCCACTGTTGGACCCTGAATTTCTGGTGAAAATTATAATATTAAAATGATTTTAAATGAGAAAGAAATTGGTGAGACAATTTATGAATTTAAGGAAATTTGATGAAATTAAGAAAAAATTTATGAGAAAAGAATTGTTTAATTTTGAGGATTTTGATATTTGAGTGAACTTGTATGGATTATGAGAAGAAAGTGGATGAGTTGATTGAAATGAAGTTAAATAGCATGAATTGATGAAATATGGAATCAATTTTGAAGAAATTATATTTTATGATATTAAATTTGTGCAAATTGGTTTAAGCCAATTTTGAAAATTGGGGATTTTCAAAATTGGAGATTGAAATAGCTTGAATATGAGAGGAATTGATATTTCCTAAGTTCAATTTGAGAAATTAAGTCAATTATGATATTGAATTTGATTGGATTGATTTAGGTTCAATTTGTAATTTGGAGGTTTTGGAATTAGTAATGTAACTATCTTGAATTAGTAAGAATTGATGACTTAAGCATCAAATCAAGGATTAAGTTATTTATGAGATTAAATTTTGGATGAAATTGATTTAGGAATTTTCAATTGAAGGAAGAAAGGAGAAAAGGTCAAATTGAAGCATTGGACAAGATGCTAGCATGGATATGAGGTGAGTAGTATATTTATTTATTGAATTGTAAGCTAAGAATGCGAATTTGAAAAATTAAGAAGCAAAGTTTTGATAAATGATTTTATGAAAATAATTTTGAGAAAATACAAGATTTATGAAATTCATGAGTTTCAAATTATTCGATTTATGATTTAAATGATTTAAAGAAATTAGTGCATGTTTGGTCATGAATGTGATTATTGTGTGATTAATTTGGTGATGTGCATTGCATTAGATTGATTATGTGAATTCATGTAAATATATGCTTGTGTCATTTATGACACAATTTGATATTACGGGATGAAAAATGTGATAAGCAAGATGTTTGAAAAGTGCCTTCGGGCCATCTGAAATTATGTTTTGCTTATGTGCTATATGGGTTTGGTAAAGTCTTTGTGAGTCGTCATTGTCTCTACCGTTATAGCCTTCTCCTCGGCCGCTCGCTAGTGGCATAGAGTTCCGATCTCGACTCCCTCTATTCATCGCCGCACGTAACCGCTTATGCAGAATGTGCAAGACGTCTGTTTTGGACCGAACCAAACCAAACCATTTGATGTGTTATGTGATTTGTGTTGGATGCCACAAGATAACCCAAGAAACACACGCCGCAAAGATAACTCGCAAACACCTACGGTGGGGTGTGGGGTCCAACACTAAATCACTTGACGTGTTATGTGATTTTGCTTTGTTTATGTTGTGATGTATTATGACGTGATGCATTCATATTTGAAATTGTACATGAGAAATGAGAAAATAAATATTTATGAATATTTTGAAACAAATGAAGATTTGGAAATTTTAGAAAATGTTGATGAAGGTTTATGAATGTTTTGAAAAGTTGTAAATGAATGTTTGGATAAATTTCCGAATGGAAATGTTTGAAAAGTTTTAAAGGGCACTTTTCGCTTATTGTTCAATTTATAAATCGTTATCCACGAAGCTTAGTGCTCACCCTCTTTCATCCCCAATCTCCGTGTTTTAAGCGTGACAACGGATGAAAGACGAGCAATATTTGTATTTATGTAAAGTTCGATGTTCAGATTGGATTTTGTGGATGGTTAGAAACCGTAAAAAGTGTATTTAGTCCGAATGTAGAGAATGTGTTATGAATTCGGATGTGTGTATTTGAGTTAGGTTGTGGAATTGAAAATGTGTATGATTATGGGTTTATTTACCAAATTGCATTTGCGTATGAATTTGGATATGAATGGGATTGATTGAGATTTTGTATGATCAATTGAGAATTTATGAAGTGTTAGACATAGGATTGCGTTTCTGCTGGTGTTTGGATTCCGGACGGGAGGTCCGATGATTCTGCATTGTGTTTGGACATTTTAGAAGAGTTTTTGACTCTTTGCAAATTTTTGGGCTGTCAAAATACACCCGTTATGCTGCCGAAATTTCAGTAAAAAGGGTTTAAAAAGTAAGTTTGACAATTGATATGGATGTATAAGAAGATGATTAATAAGAAATAAGTAAATTGAGAATTTCATGAGGAATAGTTTCCTAGAAAGGGAAATCGATATGGTTTTGATTAGTATGAGAATGGTTTTAAGATAAATAAGATGAAAAAAAAAATTATACCGGTTTTGAAGTGTCGTGAGGTTTCCAACGCGATGAGTTTGCTATGCTTCATGTTTGAAACGGATGTCGGTGTTTGTTTCAGTTTGATTATTTTGATTCGCATTCGATTCGAATTCGCCTTCGAGTTTCTCCGCTTTGTTATTCAGATTCGATGCACAATTTTTGAGTATTCGTTTCATTCGATGATGCGATTTGTATTCCGATTAGCGATTTCTCGCTTTTCGATTTTTCATCTTTCCGTTCCATTTTTCGGTTGGGATCCGGTTCCCAGATCGGGTCCCAACATCCATTATCAAGAACTTCTTCTGCCCGGGACCGAGAGGGAAGGGCCCCGATATATCCATTTCCCATTTAGCAAACGGGATAGGATGGCTCACAATTTTCATCCTTTCGATTAATTTGGTGAGGCAATTCTTTGTTTCTCGACAGCCTCACATCGATCGACTTTCTCCCGATAGCCTCTTCTCATTGTCGCACAAGAGTACTTCGTCGATCGGTCCCGTGAGCCAACATTCTGCCTCCTACGTGGTTTCTGCACATCCCTTCATGGACTTCGGTCATTGCCTGCTCAGCTTCTTCTTCATTCAAGCATCGAAGTAGTGGCCAGTCGTAAGACCGTTTGTATAGAGTGTCGTTAACGGCCGTGTACTCGGCTGCCTTTATTTTTAGTTTCTAGGCCTCCGACGCGTCTTCCGGTTGTTTTCCCTCCAAAAGGTATTGTATGATCGATTCCATCCAACTCAATCGACTGGTACTTACGTCGAGAGCTTCCTTGGCTTTTTGAATGCTAGGCCGGTCTAGTCGTTCGACCAGAACATTGTTCATGGCATCGCGGTCGGAAGCCATTTTGGAGAGCGCATCCGCTTTAGCGCTTTGAGTTCGCTCTATTCTGCTGATCGAGTATCGCTTGAAATTGCTCAACTCCCGCTTTACCAAATTCTGTACTTGATCATGTTGTTCTCTTGGCCTCATAACGCCGGTGACTTAACCGACCACCACTGCTATCACTATATATTTTAGATGCCTGATCTCCATTTCCTTAGCCAGTTGGAGACCGGTTATCAGGGCCTCGTATTCTACTTCGTTATTGGAGGCTTTGAACTCAAGCCGAAGGGCGTATTCTACCTTTTCTTCATTGTGCGGGTTGATCAGCACTACTCTCGCTCCACATCCCTCGGCATTGGACGACCCGTCAACAAACAAGCTCCAGGCAGGGAGCTGCTCATCCTTCGAGTTAGGTTGGCTCATCTCCGCGATGAAGTCTACCAACACCTGCGCTTTAATGGTTGTGCGAGGTTTGTACTGTATATCGAACTCTCCCAGCTCTACCGCCCACTTTATTAGTCGACCCGAAGTTTCAGGCTTTTGAAGGCACTGCTTGAGGGGTTGGTCGGTCCATACCTTAATTGTATGATTTTGAAAGTAGGGCCTCAGCTTCCGAGCTGTCATTATCAGGGAGAGGGCTAGTTTCTCTATAGGTGTGTATCGCATTTCTGGTCCGGTCAATACTTTGCTGACGTAATAGACAGGGTGTTGTTCTTTTCCCTCCGATCGAATAAGTACCGCGCTGATCGACCCCTCCGTAACCACCAAGTAGAAGATCAGGTTCTCTCCCTCTACCGGGCTTTGCAGGATAGGCGGGCTGGACAAGTATTGCTTTAAGTGTTGAAAAGCTTTCTCGCATTCGTCCTACCATTGGAATTGTGTTACGCTCGCCTTCCTTTAGATTTTGAAAATGGAGGCACTTGTCTCCCAAACCGAGATGAACCCGCTAGAGACTATCCGCCGGTCAATACCGCACTTCTTTTAAGCATCGAGACGAGGGCATTTGGATGATGGCTTCGATCTTCTCTGGATTAGCCTCAATCCCGCTGAGTGATCATAAACCCTAGAATTTTTCGATGCCACCCCAAAACGCAATTTTCTCGGTTCACTTCATCTGAAATTTATTCAGGGTCTGGAAGACCTCCTTGAGATCTTCCACATGCTCCATGGCCGTCTTGCTTTTTACCACCATATCATCCGCATAAGCTTCTACCGATCGGCCGATCTGCTTCTTAAAGACTTCCATGACGTGTCGCTGATAGGTCGCCCCTGCGTTCTTCAGGCCAAAGTCCATTACTTGATAGCAATATGTGCCTTGATCGGTTATGAAGGCGGTCTTTTCTTCGTCTTCCAGACACATTTGAATCTGGTGATAGCCCGAGAAAGCGTCCAGGAAACTGAGGAGTTCATGCCCTGAGGTAGAGTCTACTAGCTGGTCGATCTTGGGTAAGGAGAAATTGTCCTTTGGACATCCTTTGTTCAAATCGGTGAAATCTATGCACATTCTCCACTTCCCATTCTTCTTTTTCACTAAAACCACATTGGCGAGCCATTCAGGGTACTTGACTTCTCGGATGAACCCGGCCTCGAGTAACTTTTCTACTTCTTTCTCGATCACCCTTTGTCGCTCCTTGCTGTGCCATCGCTTCTTCTGTCTGATCGGCTTGTAGTCATGCCGAATACCGAGGGAGTGCGACACAACTGATCGAGAAATTCCAGGCATATCGCTCGGCACCCAAGCGAAAATCGATCTATTTTCCACCGATACCAGTGATTTCTTTAACCAGTCGCCTGCCGACAAAAAGCCTAGGTTTGTGAATTTAGAAGGGTCGGCTTCGTCCAGTCCGACCCGCTGTGTTTCTTCCAGTGGGTTCATCCTCTCCATCTCCTCGTCAGCTCTCAAATCAAGAGAGCTCGTTAGGACTACTGCCCCGTCTAATGTCTTCATTTCCGCTAAGTAACATTCCCTAGCAATTCTCTGCTGACCTCTGACAACACCAACTCCGTAGGGTGTCAGGAACTTCATAACTTGGTAGTAGGTGGAGACGACCGATCTGAGGTTATTTTGAGTAGCCCGCCCGATTATTGCGTTGTACGCCCCTTGAAATTTTACGACTAGGAACTCAACGTCCTTTTCTATCCGATGGCTTCATCCAACTTCACTTTCAAATTCACCCAGCGAACGGGTAGGTGGACGCCCGCCATCCTTTAATGGGGTCGTCTGTTGGTAGTAGTCGATCTTCGGGTACCTTCAACTGCTTGAATGCCTCATAATACAGCAAGTCGACCGAGCTGCCCGTATCTATCATCACCCGCTTCACCTTGTAACCATCCATGTTCAGATTTACCACGAGTGCGTCATCATAAGGGCAACTTACTCCATTGAGGTCGGATTCATCGAATGATATCATCCCGTCGTTCTCCCTCGACTTTTTGGTGGATGAGTCTCTGTCGACCTGTTTGGCATATCTTTTTCTCCCTTTGGTGGTGGATCCGCCTGCTGCATTTCCACCGAATATTGTGTTAATAACCCCAGTCGATCGGTCATCTTGTTGCTCAGTTTTTCTGTCGTTTCTTTCCCTCGATCGCCATCTCTCTTCTCGTCGATTATCTGTATTCGTATTCTGCCTTCCTCCGTCATTCCTGTCATTTCGCCTCTAGGGCGGTCGCCTATTGTCTGACCGACCGGTCCTGCGCTGATTATCCCGATCGGCGTTTCGTTCGTGCTTCACGAACCGGCCTAACCTTCCCCTTTGTACGAGGGATTCGATTTCTTTTTTCAACTGCCAGCAATCTCCCGTATCGTAACCGACTTTTTTGTGGAAACGGCAATATAGATCCAGGTTCCTATTCTTGTAAGGGGTCTTCATTTTGTTAGGTTCTCGGATAGTTTCCTCATCCGCTCTCATGGCCGCCAGTACTTCCGCATATCGTTTGTTAAGCGGGGTGAAGTCTTGTTGATGCCACTGCCGACCGATCGGTTTTCTCCAGATCGACTGATCCCTCTGTCTTTTGTGAGACTCATCTGCCCTATCACTCGGCCCGCGATCATCTGCCCGACGTTTTGTATTCTTTAACACTTCTTCGAGCTGAATGTACTTATCTGCCCGATGTCTGATTTCCTGAATAGATCGGGGTTGATCGAGGGCTAACGACTTCTTAAACTCCTCTTCCCTCGTATTGCTCATAAGTGCGGCCAGCATAGACGAGCAAGTGAGGTCGGGGACCTCGACCGCTTCGTTATTGAACCGAGTGATGAACTCTCGCAGACTTTCATTCCTTCCTTGGGTAAGTTGCATCACCTCCAAAGCTGTCTTCTGTGGCTGTTTACTGGTGGCGAACTGGTTGAGAAAAAGTAGCCTAAAATCCTTAAAGCAGGTGATACAGCCCGATGGTAGACTATTGAACCACCGTCGGGCTCCCTCTTGGAAGGCCGTGCAAAAAGCCTTACATTGGATGGCATCTGGCACACAGTGCAGATTCATCATCGACTGGAAGTGTTGTAAGTAATCCAGGGGGTCGGTCTTGCCAGTGTATTTTTCAGGCGTTGGTATTTTGGTTCCGGATGTTGGGAGGCTATCTAAAATTTTCGGAGTGAAGGGAGAGCTGTATTGTGACGTCGGGCGATCTGGACGAAAGCTCATAGCTGCGTTAATCGGATCGTTCACGATTTTTTCCAGGTTTTCGGTCTGGTGGCGATCGGTCGTCATGCTGGTCTGTCGCGTAGCTTCTTGCAGGCGATGGAGGTCATTGGTTTACCGAGATTGCAAAATCTGGCGGATCAATAGATCAGCCGCTTCCTCAATCTGTTTCCTGGTGAGGGAGGTGTGTACAGGTGGAAGAGGATGTGCATCCGGTCGGTGCCGAAGATTCGAGTGCATATTGAGTGCAGCGTTATCCTCTAAAGCGACACTCTGTTCTTCTTGTTCCAAATCCTGAGGTTGTGGTTGATCGTTAGGATCTGAGGATTCCGTGCGAGAAACATGTGGTCTGTGGCGCAGTTGCGTAGTGGCTAAACCCATGCGTTGCATCGCCAGAGCCGCAACAGCGGCTATATCAGGGTTCATCGCCGCCGCCTGACTGATCTGTGTATATCTGGACGTGGTGCCCGGAAGTCGGGCCCCACGGTGGGCGCCATTTGGTTTTGCCGGATTTTGACTAAACTGTACGTTGCCGTTCTGCTCCATGAGTCTGCTGCTTTCTGTGATGAGTCCGACGTGAAGATATCTACAAAACAAGGAAGGCTCGTCGGGGTCAGGTCCCGATTAGCCCTCCGACGCCAAATAAGGCTTTTGTGAAGGTGAGGTTGATCAATGCGAGAAAACAATTAGGTTATGATTTCGCACTCAATGTAAAGAAATTATACCTATATATATGTTTTTTGATTAGGTTTAGGTCTTTACGTATTTGCATGGAAAATTTCCTTCTATAGATGGGTCAAGGAGGGTATGGGCTTATGCTCTCAGAATTAGCACTTTAGCTTCAAAACCAACCAATTCGATCATAAATTAATATATATTTTTTAATTTGATAATATTTTAATTTTAAATAATTTGGAAAAAATAAATTTGATTAATTTCATACTTAAATTAAACAATTCTAACTCCAATTTTCTGCTTCTGCTGGTGAAACATACTTAGTAGCAAACCACAAGCTCCTGCCAATACCATTACTCACCGTGCTGGAGTTGCATTATTACCGTGACGTACACTCATACCCTTGCAAACTTTGACGATCACATGTTAACTTTTTCCAAGTAGGACCATCTCAAAGGATGAATCATTTGTTTAGCTTGTCTTCATATGTCTGCTGAATTCTTCGTCTGCTAGTTGATTGGCCGCATTAGGTAATCATGGGATGGGAGCCGCCTATAAAAGGCTTACGTATATGTGTGTCCTCTTTAACACTTTAATAGAGAAAGATGGGGAGGAGGCCATGTTGCTCCAAGGAAGGACTCAACAGAGGAGCTTGGACGGCCTTGGAAGATAAAATTCTCACTGCTTACATTAAAGCTCATGGAGAAGGCAAATGGAGAAACCTCCCCAAAAGAGCTGGTGATTTCACTAGACCTTTCTCTTTGTTTAGCTCTCTTGACTCTGTTATGTTGATGCTGATCTGTTTCATGTTATGTTTAGGTTTGAAGAGGTGTGGCAAGAGCTGTAGACTGAGATGGCTGAACTATCTGAGACCAGATATTAAGAGAGGTAACATATCTGTTGATGAAGAAGAACTCATTATCAGACTCCATAAACTTCTGGGCAACAGGTTGGGACTCCAAATCTCTATGTCTCTTTATCACTCTACCTACCTATATTTACTTGCTGTGTTTTCCGAAACCGAAACTGTACTGCATAGTGCATATATATAATAGAGAGAAAGACAGAGTTGTTTTAATGTCTAATGAATAATGGTGATTTGTAGATGGTCTTTAATAGCTGGAAGGCTACCTGGGCGAACAGACAATGAAATCAAGAACTATTGGAACACTACTTTGGTCAAGAAAGCTAATGCTCAATCAACTTCACCACAATCCAAGACTAACCCTCCAAACAGATCCAAACAACCCAAAAATTCGGCCACCGTAGGCCACCACCAAGTCATCCGTACGAAGGCCAGCAGGTGTACGAAGGTTATGGTCTCACTAGGCTCGCGGCCACAGCGTCCGCAGACCCAGCCGCTTAAGCTCAATGAAGTCCCAACACCGACGAATCTTAACACCACTCAGCTTCAACAGTCTGATGTTAGTTTAGCATTTCGCCGTGGGAATGGTCAAGAGCTGCAAGCTTTTGATGAGCGTGACACATCCCAGTTCTTGAATATCGACAGCTACAATTTTCAGTCGAGAAATAGACCAGATGATCTTCAAGTGGACCACGACGAGTACAACAAGAACGTGGACGCTCCTGTGCGAGCCACTAACTTGGAGGAGGAGCAAATGTTCAATGACTGGATAAATGCCGGCACTAGCCTAGAAGACAATGCCACTCTAGACCTGGAGGCTATAGCATCTTTGCTAGAGGCTGAGGACTGGCCATACTAGGAATTACAGAGCAAACTGGGATTTCTTTGTGATTAAATAATGAACACGTATACTAAATGTATAAATAATTTATGTAATACAAGATCTTTTTTTTTCCCCTTGTTCGGACTATTTTAATTCCGAAGGTACATTTTGCTTTCTTACCGCTCATCACTCGACAAATTGTCATTACAAAAACTTGTTTTTTTTTTTTTTTGTAAAATATCAGATCTTCTATTTAATTTTATGGTGCCTTATTCTGTTTCGTAAATTTCAACTATTCATTTATATGAATCCTGCGTTTATTTATGTGAAACCTATACAAAATTTATATAAATAAATAGTTAAAATTTATTAGATAAAATAAAATATCATAAAATTATACATAAAACCTTAACTCGTTTAGCAGTGAGGCCCTCGAAGTGGAGAGCGGATCTTCTGTCTAATGCTATTCTGTCCAATACTGTCTAATTCAAAAAACGTCGTCATTTTATTTAAGACCATTTCTTACTTCGTATCTTATTTTCTTTTGCTTCCTCTGCACGACCAACATAATTAAATTTAATATTTTCTATAATTTACAAATTAATTAAACAATTTTAATAAATTAATCAATTTTAAAATTTAAATTTTATCTTAAAATTTTTATTTAAAAATTAAAATAATTAAAAATCAAAATAATGAAGGGTAATTTTGTTTATAAAATTTGCTTATAAATTATATAAAAATTGATTAAAACAAAATAAATGATAATTTTGTTTTTCAATTAAAATTTTATCTTAAAATTTTATTTAAAAATATTAAAATTAAAACAAAAATCAAAATATGCTACACCGCCTACTACACAAATGAAAAACAAAATTACCATTTATTTTGTTTTAATCAATTTTTATGTAATTTATAAATTACCAATTGTAAACAAATGAAAAAATTATAAAATGAAAAATCATTTATTTTGTTTTAATCAACTATAACATATAAATTATCATTTATAAACAAAATGGAAAACAAATTTATAAACAAAATGAAAACAAAATTACCATTTATTTTGTTTTCTATAATTTATAAATGAGTTAAACAATTTTAATAAAGTAATCAATTTTTAATTATTAATTTTGTTTTAAAATTTTATTTAAAAATTAAAATTAAAATATCAAAATATTTTTCATTTTTGTCACATCTGTGACACATATTTTGATTTTTTGTTTTTTCTTTTCTAAATTTTTAAATAAAATTTTAAGAAAAAATTATATTTTACAATTTTTTAATTAATTTATAAATTATAAAAATAAATGGTAATTTTTATAAATTTGTTTTCCATTTTGTTTATAAATGGTAATTTATAAATTGCAGAAAATTGATTAAAACAAAATAAATGATAATTTTGTTTTAAAATTAATTTTATCATAAAATTTTATATGAAAATTAAAATTAAAATAATAAAAATACAAATGAATCATTTTGTTTTTCATTTATTTCATGGGCACTTAAGTCATATATGTGATACATAATTTGATTTTTATGTGTTTTAATTTTCTTTAAAAATTAAGATAAAATTTAAAATTTAAAATTGATTAATTTATTAAATTTTTAATTAACTTATAAATTATAGAAAACAATATAAATGGTAATTTTGTTTTTCATTTTGTTTATAAATGGTAATTTATAAATTATAAAGAAATGATTAAAACAAAATAAACGATAATTTTGTTTATAAAAAGTAATTTACAAAATATAGAAAAATTGATTAAAACAAAATAAATGATAATTTTATTTTTCATTTGTGTCATGAGCGTCAACCTACATATACTGAGTCATAAAAGATATGAAGTTTCAAGGGGAGGGAGGTTTTCTTGAGTCCGAATCCTCTATCCAAGATTAGCTTGACAAACTCTGTCTAACGTTAAAACGATGTTATTTTTGTTAAAAATTTAAGAGACGCATCCGGACTGCGCAAGTCGCCTACAGCCGTGACAAAATTTGCACTTCTGGATTTTTGTTTCAACGTTAACTATTTAATTTATTTATATAATGTATTTAATAATTTATTTATTTATTTATTTTTCATTTATGTACATATTAAATTATTTTTCTTTATTTTAAAAGTGTCTTAATTTTTATTTGTTTGTTTAATTTTTTTTGTACTACACAATCCGGACGCCTCTCTTAAATTTTTAACAAAAATAATGTCGTTTTAACGTTAGACAGAGTTTGCTAGGCTAATCTTGGACAGAGGATCCGGACTTAAGAAAACTTCCTCCCCTTCAGACTTCATATCTTTTATGACTCCGTATATGTAGGTGTCACGCCTGTGACACAAATGAAAAATAAAATTACCATTTATTTTGTTTTAATCAATTTTCTATAATTTGTATATTACTGTTTATAAACAAAATGAAAACAAAATTATCATTTATTTTGTTTTAATCAATTCTTTATAATTTATAAATTACCATTTATAAACAAAATTATCATTTATTTTGTTTTCTATAATTTATAAATTAATTAAAAATTAAAAAATAAATTTAAATTTTAAATTTTTATCTTAAATTTTTAAAATTAAAACAAATAAAATCAAATTATATATCACAAGTATGACTTAAGTGTCAGTGAAACAAATGAAAAACAAAATGATTCATTTGTATTTTTATTATTTTAATTTTAATTTTATATAAAATTTTTAAGATAAAAAAACAAAATTATCATTTATTTTGTTTTAATCAATTTTTCTACAATTTATAAATTACCATTTATTAACAAAATGTAAAAAATTTATAAAAAATTACCATTTATTTTTATAATTTATAAATTAATTAAAAAATTAAAATAAATTTTTATCTTAAAATTTTATTTTAAAAATTTAGAAAATAAAAAATCAAAATATGTGTCACAAAAGCGACACAAATGAAAAATATTTGATATTTTAATTTTAATTTTTAAATAAAATTTTAAAATAAAAATAAAAAAATTGATTACTTTATTTAAATTGTTTAACTCATTTATAAATTATTGAAAACAAAATAAATGGTAATTTTGTTTATAAATTTGTTTTCCATTTTGTTTATAAATGGTAATTTATATATTATAGTTGATTAAAACAAAATAAATGATTTTCTTCATTTTTATAATTTTGTTTTTCATTTGTTTACAATTGGTAATTTATAAATTACAGAAAAATTGATTAAAAAATAAATGGTAATTTTGTTTTTCATTTGTGTAAAAGGTGTGTAACACATATTTTGATTTTTGTTTTAATTTTAATTTTTGAAAAATTAAAATAAAAATTTTAATTGAAAAACAAAATTATCATTTATTTTATTTTAATCAATTTTTCTATAATTTATAAGCAAATTTATAAACAAAATTACCCTTCATTATTTTGATTTTTAATTATTTTAATTTTTAAAATAAAATTTTAAGATAAAAGTTAAATTTTAAAATTTGATTAATTTATTAAAATTGTTTAATTAATTTGTAAATTATAGAAAAATATTAAATTTAATTACGTTGGTCATGTAGAGGATGCAAAAGAAAATAAGAAACAAAGTGAGAAATAGTCGTAAATAAAATGACGACATTTTTTGAATTAGATAGGACTAGACAAAATAACATCAGACAGAAGATCCGCTATCCTCAAAATGGTACAATGCGAGCATCAGTAGCACTTAGAAAATTGTCTTAGGAGTTTCAGAGAATATTTAATTGAATATCGAAACTGAAAAGAACACTACAGTGTACTATAAATACAGAAATAATTGACCTTGGGTCTCCCCTATTACGTTATCATTTATTGGCTGTCCTTTTCTCCTAAAGATATATGGTCCACAACTCCACATGCAATTACAGCAGCTACTTGCAACTTTTTCGGGACGTCTATGGCGGCATTGCATCAACTCATGGAGTCAAGCTAATTGTATGGTTGAAGAATGAATTTCTCAGTGTTCAATTTTAATTTTGGGATCTGTCAAGTCACTGAAAAGAAACCCTCCTTATAAGTTGTTTCAATGGTAGAATAACACTTGTTTAATTAAACAGGTTGATTCTAAAAAGTAAAAACCCTCCTCAATATTTTTGATTTAAGGGAAATTTAATTTTTAACCCATTTAAGATATAGTCAGTTTTATGTATTCTTTCTAATTCATAATAAGTGTTGTTTTAAATATATTTTAATTATTCAAAATAAGTGTAATTTCTCGACTTTCAGATGCGTGTTTATATTTTTTTCAAAATTAACCTTTCATTTATTTCTCAATTTAATTATACAGATTACAATTTTAAAACAATTTATATAGATCACAATTTTAAGATAATTTAATAAAAATATATATATAATTTTATTAACTTTATTAATAAATATGTATTTTTTTAAATGACACTTATTATAAATCAAAAGGAGTATTTATAAACATTTCACGGGATTTCTGCAGCTAGCTTGTGGTTCCGCCATCAACGTTTGAGAGTACAGACATGCTACATAGCGTTCGCAGACTTTATCATAAGGAGTCAATTTTGAGAACTGTGATACACATTGTCTTTTACAATTATGTAATTGTTGGTTGGGCCACTTTGCTGTGCCAAATGTTCGATCGAAAGCAAGCAACAATGAACCCTTTTGTTCTCACTCACTTCTCTCTCCCTCCATTCAAGGAACGTGCGAAAAAGGACAGAACAAGAAATAGGTTTCCAAAGTTAGAGACAGTAGGCGCATAGGCATATTTCCAGACCAGGAAGTGAGAGCTCACGTTAAGTGGGAACAGTGTTAAATAAAATTCTTTCTTACGAGCACGTGCCACGATCACGTTGGCTATTCCTTCCTCTGTGTGTTGTCTGAATCCAATATTCTGGGTCACACGTGCAAATGAGGATAATTAATTACATTTTTTAAATTAAATAATTCGATTCCAAAACTTATCTATAATAATATTTATTAAATTAATTATACAGTTACGTGGTGTTTTCTTTTATACATAACTTTTAAATAATAAAAAATGATCATATTAGTTAAAATAAAAAAATCGCCTTTTAATTAACTATCGCGTAAGCAAATCCAACTTAAGTAGGGGGCGTAATTATTCTATACTCAAGTACAGATTAAACAGGAGAGATGTGACATAGTATTCCTCTAAGAAGACGATTAAATACCGATTATCAGTATTGTAAATTGCTTGATATGTCTTAGTCAACCGACACAGTAGTTTCTAGCTGATGTCGTCAATTTAATTCGAGTTAGATTAATTCGATTCGATCTTTTTATAACTTGATTTAATTTAAACTGATTAAATTTTAAACTGATTTTATTTTTTTAAAATTGACCTTAATAGTTCGGTTAATTAAATCATTTTAATTAATTTTTAATTATAAATTATTTCAGGCTAAAATTGGAATCATTTATATTTTTATTTTTAGTCAAGAAGATTCGAACCCAACTTGACCTAACAATAGTATCCCTACTTATAGCCTATGATGATTTGAGAGACATAACTTGTCTATTACAGTTGACTTTAAGGCAGTACCTATTTCTGTTTTTATGTCTTTGAAGTGACGTAAAGGGCTTGAGGATGGCTGAGATTTTTCACTTGAAACTTACAATTTGATATTGTTTTATTTTAAAATTTTAATTTAATGTTATTTTAAATAAAACATCGTTGGTTGAGAACAGTTTTACTTATATTTGATACATTTAAAATTAGGAATCGTAGGATTCTAAGTTTAAGAGTTTGAATTCCAAATTAACTTGAAATCGTTTTAACTCAAATCAATTTAATCAAGCCTAATTAAATATAAACTTTTTAATAGGTAAAAAATTCTTTCAATTATATTTAAATTTTTTTATTTTTTAAATAATTTTATATAATCTAATACCGATTAAATCTTTTAAACTTTAATCTCATTTTCTTATCGATTTAATTTTTAAAACATTGATATTTTCTACTTTGTTTTCGAGAAAATTTCAGAAAGCGTGGGTCAAGAAGACATCTTTTCGGGCGCCCAACCGATGCACCACTTCTGTTCGATCAAGCGAAATTTCATTTCATTATCGAGGATCCAACTGACGCTCCACTTACATTTAAAATTTCAGCTATCCCAGACTCTTACAAGAAAAATTAATATAGAATCGAACTTAAGAGTTGACCGAAGCTAAGTCTCGCTCGCAACTATATAGTCACACCTCTTGAGGGGCCAACGGATATTACCAAAATAGTATTTTGTATATTGTTTTCGAGAAAACTATAAGATTACTCAAAAGTCAGAGTTTGACAATGCAGGGAGAAATGCAGGGAGGTAAGAGTTCGTGAGTGACAAACAAACGAAATGTTAAAACAATTGATCCAACTTTCAAACACACAAATTTCATACCTAGATAGTAATCAGCCAAATTTAATTCGAAAGAAAAAGAAGAATAACGTGCAAGACAAAATAATGACTTTGGTTCGAATTCGATCAATAATCTAAGAGCGCGTACTATAACCTAGTTCACATGTCATGTCTGCAACTCCTCTTTGTAGAATTTCTGGTCATATGTAACTATCCAACTTTGCTTCAAGTAAAGATGGTTGGAGACCGAACCTGCAGATCGTAGGCGTCATTCAAAGAACGTTATTTAATTAATATTATTTATAATTTATAATTTTTATCGTAAGCTAAAAATATTAAAAATCTAAGGCTACTTCAATGTGGAAGATCGTGAGGTTAATTTAGAAGAAAGATATTGGTGAGCTCATTCTTTGTCTTTTTATTATCAGATTTTATTAAATAAAATGCTTGAATAATCGTAATAAAAGATCAAGTTCCTATCTGAGTCTGATTTCCGACCCCCTTCAAAGAGAGACGATACGGGACGCAAATGATCATTCATGGACCTAGTTCAGCGACTTTTGGTTTATAATGGTCTAAATCTAATCATAGAAAAAAGGGATGAACTATAGTTGAAGGTTGACCATTTGGAGTTTTGTAATAAGAAAGTCAACCCACAAGCCTAACAAAGGGGCCACGGCGGAGATTTTGTGGCTGGGATATTCATTGCCGGGTTTGAAATCCGCGGTCGAAGATAACATAACAACCCATTTCAATCGTTTTACATTCACTGTTCACACCATCCCATAAACTGACAAATGTAACAAACAATTTTGATTCCATCCGTACGACTACGACTAGAGGTGAATGATTCGACCATTTCACTTGAGTTAAAACATGGTTCTTCCCGATTTTGGCGAGACACGACGCTACCATTTGGATCCATGAGCTTAGTTGTATTCAGCGAGAGAATACCTGTAAAACAGCATAAGACACGTCGGAGGTTGATAGCCGGCAAGCTCCTCTAACGCTCAAGTTAGTATTTTGTGAAAGCTTTTGGGTAGATAATGAGTAGTGAAAAATAAGGTTATGAAAATCGTACCTTTTTCTTGACGAAGTAATAAATTTATATGGTTTACCTGTAGGAATTAGATCAGTTTCCAAAGGATAGACTGATCGGCCCATGCGTTGTTCTGAGTCTGGGCTTGGGCCTAGCACAATCGACCCAACTATAAGCCCCTCTACTCCTCGAGTCTGACCAAGAGGAGGGGTCGAAGGAGTACATAAGGATCGCGCAGCTTATCTGTATGACAGTTCGTGATAGGCCCGATCAGTCGGACATCAACACTTAGCGCGTGACGACTCGAGGTCAGACCGACCGATCGAGGGTGGAGATAGGACCGACCGATAGAAAGTAGGCATAAGATGGACCGATCGAGCGTAACATAAGATCGACCGATCGAGCGCAGGCGCCTAATCGAAGCGATGAATTTAATCATTATTAACGGCGCGTGTCCTCTGACAGGTTTTTGATATCTGAAACAAGACGTTTTTGTAACCGTTGTATAGCTGTCACATACGTCCTTTCAACTGTTGGGCCGCTATGAGTAACTGATAACCCTAATTTGCACGGTCCAGATTTTGTCGCGCGTTCAAATTCCATCAATATGCCCGCTTGGTGTCTTGTTATAAACGCTCGGGATTGACACACCTCTTTACTTTCTGCGTGTCCGATTCTTCAATCTTCGTTTCCACTCTCCATTATCTCCCCGTTCGCAGTCACAGAAATTTCCTCTCACCGTCAACCAAATCCGTAGTTCCAGTCTCTAAATTAGGTACGTTCTTCTTCTTTTCCTCGTCTGTAAAAGTGATTTTCAGTAAACATGTCAACTAGTTCTAGGAATGAATTTACCCCCCTCTCCTTCTCCGTTGCCTCCTCGCCAGCCTTCGTCATCGGCCTCCCCGAGTCCTAGTGGGGAAGTAAGCAGTTGCTCGATGGAGCTTCATCGAGCTGTCGCCAAAGAAGCTTTTGACAGTTGTTGGGTCGTTGGAGACAATGACGGAAGCGTGGAGGGCCTAAGTCGCGTAAATGAGGTGTCGGAGTTAAGAGGGAATGAGGAGGTTGGAGCGAGTACCCGGAAGGATGGGCAAATCATTGAGAAACCACCGAGTGACCCTTCAAAGATGACAGGAAAGGAGCTAAACCGGTCGGTTATTAAGCATAATATCCCCTCGTCTTGGGGGCCTAGGTTGGCTGGCCAGAACGAAAGGATTTATAGCAGTGGAGGTGGCTACTTTGCTGTAACAGAGAGCTTTTTCTCGGTTGGTGATATGAAGCTTCCGTACGCACCGATCATCGATGAAGTATGGTGCGCCTACCACTTAGGGTCGAGCCAAATTCCCCCAAATGACTGGCGGCTCATCAATGGTCTGGCCTTGCTGTGTCATAATTTTGGGTGTTCTCCATCGGTCGGTGTTCTGCGACACTTCTTAAGGATGAACCAGAGCCCGATCGGCGGGGCTGGGATTCCTCACCTTCAGTATAGGAATGCGAGGTATCGTCCTGCTGGGACGACATGATCAATCAAATCGTAGAAATCGAAGTATTTCTTCGTGAGGCTCCCAGGATCCACTTTTGAATGCCGACCGTGGAGGTATCCCCTGACCGAGCGATGGAATGACATTGTCGACCTACACCTTTCTGGGGAGGAATGGGAGGAGATCGGTAGGATCAAGGCGCTCGATCGATATTCTTTTGACAATCTCATTCTGGAGTATCGCGGGGGAGCCTCGGTCGATTCATTCCTAATCGACCCCTCACCCCGAATTAGCGAGCTATGAGAAGAAATTGCCCCCTCTCGTTGACTCCTCGTGGTTGAACTATTTGTTGTATTTGTAAGTATTGGTTTTGATTTCTAATATGTTTTTATTGCTGTGCAGCCATGGCAAGGCTTAACGATTTCGCCGGGTCCTCCCGTCTCCCTAAATCCAAAAGACCAGTCAAGGAGCCTAGAGCTTCTTCGAAGGTGAGGAAGCAAAGGAAGGAGGCAGAGGCCAGTGAGGACGTTGCTCAGCCAATGGAGTTAGACCGATCTACAGCGTTGCTGGCCCTTCCGTTCACTGAGGACCGTCCTGGCGTATCATCGCCCTTGCCGATCCAGCCAATGAGTGTGGACCGAGCGGATTCGGAGGAGGAAGAGATGGAGCCGCCACTTAAAGGGACGATGTAACATCCCGTTATCGAAGTAACGGGTATATCTGTAAAATGGATCGGGTCAGGTTAAGTACAGGCTAATGTGAATTGTGCATGCATTATAATTTCTGTACTCATCGGTACATGATTATTTATGACATAAACATATGAATATACGTACATGTATGACATTTCCTGATTGAATTGTGAAAAAAAAATTGGAAATTGTGTGATAAGTGTATAAATGAGGTTTTGAAAATGGAATTAGAAATGAAACTGGTTTTCGAATATTGGAAATTGAAATTTGAGTGTAGGAATATGTAATTCCTAATTTTGTGAAATTATAGGAACTTTCTTGGAAATTTTTAGAGAATCGAGTCCGGACCGAAAAAATGATATAATGATAAATAAATTAGATTTCGGGTCCGTGATTGATTGGCAATTGATACGAGACATTTTGAGTTATGACTTTAGGATTTATTATTAATTGTTATTGCGAATCGGGAGAAATTAGAATCAGAAATTGGATTGAGGTGGTTCAGAATTGGGACTTGTAGCAAACAAGCCCTAAGTCATTTTATATATATATGTCTAAAGCATCGATTTAAATCGTTTTTGCTTTCAAATGATTGAGTTTCACGGGGGTGGAGAGTAGCTTGGATTTGGAGATTCTTGGAGGATTTTCAAAGGGTTGAAAGCTGTAATCAAGTAAGCTTCTTCTTCTTTATGATTCAATCGCTTAATTTGATCATTGAGTGAGTAACGAAATCATTATGAGGATTTGAAAGTTTCGGAAGTTAGGTTTTGAGAAAAACGTTGATTTTGATTTGGGTTTTTAATGAATAATGGTTATTTGATGGATTTAAGGTTAGAAATGAGTTGAGTGTAGTATATGTAGTTGATTGGGAGTGATCTGGAGTGTTTTGGACGGATTTAAACTAGAAGATCTGAGAAATTTCTGGGTTTCTATCGCGATTCTGCGATCGCACGCCGCGACGTGTGATGAACACGCCGCGGCGAGCCAACCCAGCGTGCACGTCGCGACGATAAGGAAATAATTTAATTTATACGCCGCGACGAGCTGAGATCTGTCAGACGCCGCGACGAGGAACTTGATGCGCCGCGGCGAGTGAGTAAGTCTGCACGTCGCGACGAGCGGCAGCGCACGCCGCGACGAGCAGAGGATTTTACGCCGCCAGAGGTTAGTATGTGGATTCGTCATGGCAGGTCACGTGAATCCGAAGATAAATGGTTTATTTTAATTGGAAATTTTGAGGATTCATTTCTTATAAGTTTGGTTATTGAATCAATTGAATTTCTGAGACTGGGAATTGCAATTAGAAGAAATGAAATTAAGTGATTTTAAGGTGATTGTTACAAGTAATGTGTTGGAGGTTTGATTTCAAATGAATTGGTTCCTTAGCAATTAATTAGAAAGTAGAGACTGAGAATTTGGAATTGATAAGATGAGAATTTGGAATTTAATCAGAGGATTATCAGAATCAAGTGGCAATGAATAGTGAATGTGATTTCAATCGAAATGTGACTTTAGAATATGAAATTTGTAAATTTAATCATGGTATTAGGAATTGCTATTGGTTAGAGGAAAGAGAATTGAATTGGGAATACTCGGGAATAGGATCGGAAATGTCATAACATGTATAGTATTTATCGCATTTGTTAAATATGTTTATTGATCATTGAAATTGGTATAATTGGTAATATGAGATTTATTTGATTGTTATAGAGGCACCGATGGAGCAATTCCACGGCAAGGCTTTGAGACTTCAGTGTCAGTAGTTTCGAAGGCTGTGTGAGTAACCTAGTTGGTTTCTCAACCTATATGTGTTTAATTTATCGCATGATGCCATGTGGAGTTAAGGATGGATATATGTGATTGCTTTTGATTGATTTCTACCATGGGTGTTCAAATAATGAAAATATGAGATTGAAGTGTTAATGTGAATAAGTGTTTATGAGTACATAAATGCCTCGGTGTAAATGATAGTAAATGCATATAATCACAATACCGCACTAAAGGTCCAAGAAAGGAGATATGATCAGATAATGTGAAATGACCGAAAATGGATAGTGAACATATACATTCATGCATAGTTAAATGATCGATTTAATGATAGTCAGGGACCGAGACGCCATCAATATTTGAGGATGTCGGGTAAAACCCGCAAACACACGCCACAAGAAACCTGCAAACACCTACGGGTGGGGTGTGGGTCCTATTATGTGAAAGGGATTAGTGCATACCAGAGGGCTCTCTATCCCTAATGTGAGTGGGCGAGTAGTGCATACCCGAGGGCTCTCCTACTTGCCAAAATGTGATTACTAATTTACGAACGCTCCGTCACAACAACGAAATGAGAGTGAAAAGCGTCACATGTGCATCATATATGTATGAATGATTGGAAATGAATAGAATGAGAGGCGAAGGCCTTATTAATGTGACATTGAGTGTGTGTGACGCATGTGACTTATGAATTTGTTAATATGTGAAATAAATGTGATTTGTGTATATGCATGAGTTGAGTGAACCATCGATGATGGTTTCTCACTGAGTTCGCAAACTCACCCAACATTGCAATTGTTTTTTTCAGGAAACTGAAGAGTACCCCGTTAGTGAAACGGGAGTATGTCTACTGCAAAGAGGCAGAGTATCTGGTCGGGATCAGTGTCGTCACATCTGCATTAGTATAGTGTTCTTTTTAGCAGGCCCTAGGGTAATAAATGTAAAAGTGTATCGTGTTTGTGGTTACTGAAATGTGTTCAGAAATGGCATTGGAACCCACTAGGGTCATGCCTTTCTGCTTATGCATTGATTGAGCACTATTGAGTGCTAATTAATGACTGAAAGTGTTTAGTATTTGAAAAATGTTGTTGAAATAAATCGGGCCCAAAATGTTATTGTTTCTGCAAGACTCAACTGCTTTTTGAAAGAAAATGTCATAGTGAGGTTTTAAGTGTATTTGATCGCTCTAGATGCCACCTCATGGTCACGGGCTCGGATATCACTGTAGATGTCGGGTTCGGGTCGTGCGGGAGTTGGGTTGCTACAGACGAGGATCGCTTCAGTGTTGCTCGATCGTCCGACCAATCGAGAGAGGAGTGGGGAAAAGCAAGCGCCCGATTGGATAAGGGCAAGGGGAAAGAGCGAGCTTCCGGCGGTTGAAAATGGGAGCTCACGATCAGTCTTGATAGGACTGTATCGCTTAGGAACATCAACGTCGCCCTGCACATTGCCCAGAGGGCTGTTCCTCTCACGGACGAGAGGTTTTTGGATACGCTGGACGATAAAGAATTGTGGTGGCTAGTCTCATCCACGGTCATGTACCAGGATATGACATTCGCCTCTGCGATGTATCAACGTGTTGATCAGCTCTATGAAGTGAGGCAAACAATAGACCGGGAGGTCCAGGACCTTCTGGGGCAAGTTAATACTCTAAGAGCTGAACTTTCAGAGGCGAAGGAGGAGAAAGATGTCTTCTGAGCCCAACTCTTCGATGGAGGAGGAGAAGAATATTTTGGAGGAAGAGAAAAGCGTTTTGAGGGCTCAACTTGCTTCGGGGGAGGAGGAGAGGGGTAGAATGCTTGCTTCCCGGGCTGAGCTGGAGAGTGAATACCGGATGTCGCAGCTCTGCATTGAGAGCCTGGGAGGAAGGTGGTCGACGCCACTTCGAGGAATATGGATCAAGAATCCTCCGTGTCATGACCTATGTCTCTATGGAAGCGACAATATGAATCAGGGTCCCTCTTCTTGAGGGGAGTCTTCAACTTATTGGATTTTGGGAGTGGTTCCCCATTTGCTCTTATGGCCGCCAATACTTCCGCATATCGCCTGTTGAGTGGGGTGAAGAATTCTCGTCGATGTCCCTGTCGATCGGTCGGCTTTCTCCAGCTCGACTGGTCCTTTTGACACTTGTGGGAATCATCCGGTCTACCACTTGGCCCGCGGTCGTCTTCTCTACGTTTTGTGTTTTTCAATACTTCCTCGAGCTGGATATATTTGTCCGCCCGTTTTCTTATCTCTTGAATAGACTTGGGCTGATCGAGGGTCAGTGACTTCTTAAACTCTTCATCCCTTGTGTTGTTCATCAGTGTTGCTAACATGGACGACCAAGTGAGGTCGGGGACTTCAACAACTTCGTTATTAAACCTAGCGATGAACTCCCGCAAACTTTCGTTCCTTTCTTGGGTAAACCGCATCACTTCCAAGGCGGTCTTCGTGGTCGCTTACTTGTAGCAAATTGATTGAGGAAGAGCAGCTTAAAATCCTCAAAGCAAGTGATGCAACATAGGTAAACTATTGAATCATCGTCGGGCCCCTTCTTGAAAGGCGGTGCAAAATGCCTTACATTGAATAGCGTCGAGAACGCAGTGTAGGTTCATCATCGACTGGAAGTGCTGCAGATAGTCTAGAGGATCTGTCTTTTCAGTATATTTTTTCAAGCTTCGGTATTTTGGTGTCGGCCGCTGGAAGGCTATCCAAGATCGCCTGGATAAAGGGAGAGCTATATCGTGCTGATTGGTGATCTGGACGGGAATTCATGGCCACATTGATCCGATCGTCCACGATTTTTTCTAGGGCTTCAACAGAATGACGATCGGTCATCACACCAACTGTCGCTATGGGTGCTCGCTTTGTTGTTCCTCCGAGATCAGAAAATCGACGAATCAATAGATCAGCCGCTTCCTCGATCTGTTTTCGAGTGAGGGAGGTTTGTTGTGGTGGAGGATTTGCGTCTAGGAGGTGCTGGAAATTTGGATAAGTATTGGCCTCAGCGTTGTCCTTCTGGGCTACGCTCTGTTCCTCTTGATTTGAGTTCTGAGATTGTGGTTGATCATTCGAGTGCGAAGATTGTGTGCGAGAATCGTGATGTGCTGGCGGGAGAGTAACAGGTAACTGCAAACCCATCCGCTGTAGCGCAAGTGCCGCAACGACGACTATATCAGTGTTGGCTGCTGCCGCCTAACTGATCTGAGTGTTCCTGGACGTGGTGCCCTGATGTCGGGCCCCACGGTGGACGCCAACTGGTTCTGCCTGATTTTGGTGAGGCAGGACGCTACCGTTTCGATCCATGAGCTTGGTTGTCTTTAGCGAGAGAATACCTGCAAAATAGCACAAGGCACACCGGAGGTTGATAGCCGACAAGCCCCTCCGACGCTCAAGTTAGTGTTTTGTGAAAGCTTTTGGGTAGCTTATGAGTAGTGAAAAATAGGGTTATGGGAATCGTACCTTTTTCTTGATGAGGTAATAAATTTAAATGGTTTACTTGTAGGAATTAGGTCAGTTTCCAAATGATGGGCTGATCGACCCATGCGTTGTTCTAAGTCTGAACTTGGGCCTTGCACGACCGACCCATCCAAAACAAAAGGTGAATTAGATTCAAAAATTGAACATCACAAAAATCAATTCTAATTTTCAATTTCGAGCTCTAATTATTTTATTTCTATATAAAATTGGTTGAAATATAAAGAGTAAGATTTTGTTTCACATTGGAGAAATAAATGAAAGAAGACTAAAATATAAGTCTAGTGGACTACTCTATTTATTATTAATTGATTTTATGATGGAACCTCACTTAGACTTGTATGTGGTCTAACATTTTTTCTAGTATATACCAGTATGCCCATTATAAATTCTAACATGGTATCAAAGCAGGTTGTTCTTATTTATTAACATCTCAAAATGATAGATTATATCATGTATTAGACCCATATGTGAGGGAGTGTGTTAAAATATAAAGAATGAGAGTTTGTTCCACATTAGAGAAAGAGAGAAAAAAAGACTAAAATATAAATCTAGTGAGCTACTCCATTTATTAACAATTGATTTTAAGATGGAATCTCATTTAGACTTGTATGTAGTCTAACTTTTCTTCTCGTATGAACCTTTATGCCCATTATAAATTCTAACATGGTATCAGAGTAGGTTGCTCTTATTTATTAACACCTCGAAATGATAGATTATGTCATGTATTAGACCCACACGTGAAGGGGTGTGTTGAAATATAAAAAGTGTGAGTTTGTTCCACATTAGAGAAAGAGAGAAAGAAGACTAAAATATAAATCTAATGGCTACTCTACTATCACTAATTGGTTTTAAGATGAGATCTCACTTGACTTATATGCTGGTTACAACTTTCTTTCTCATATGCCTCGTAGCCTATTATAAATTGTAACAAATTTAATTCATATTTTTATTTATTTATGAAAAACTTTTCTATTAATTAGATTATGTAATACTATATTTTTTACTTGACTCGTGTTTTAGTCGATTTTACTAAGTTATTTTATTTATAAAGATAAATATTTTGCTTAAAATTATATTTATTTATTCATTAAATTTAATTTGGTGTAATTTATTATTGTTTATATAGACGAATGACGTGAGGGCTCATGGTGTCTTGGGCCCTCTAACATTTAAAAAAATTATTTATATATATATAAGGACAGAATTATTTAGAGTCCATTAATACATTGGACTCCTCAAGATCTTAAAAAATTAAATATTTAGACCCTCATATCTTAAACTTATGGCTCCCACTGATTGTTTAGTATGGCTTAGAAGAATAATAAATATCTCAAAACATATTGTTTAGTATGGCTTTCAAGAATAATAAATATCTCAGAACAAAATCAGGGTCAAACAGTTTGATTGTGTTAAAGAATGAATTTCAGGTGAAATGAATATGATTATATACACACATACCTTTTATAGTTAACAAAAAAGTGATGCTAACGATATATGAACAGAAAAATTGTTTGCCGACAGGAAAAACGATGAAGAAAAGAAAAATTGTTTGCCGACAGGAAAAACGAAGAAGAAAACTTCGATTTTGCTGCTTGTCCTAATCTTTTATTGTACGTAGCTAAGGGGCTAGGATGTTCGGTTATTTTGTTTCAACCCTGTTTTATTTCCAAATATAACGTTATTTTGTGGTTAAAACGGCGACATATTATGAACAGAACAGACTTAAAATAGGATTATCAAAACAGAGAATTTGGTCCCTTAGCTAACAGTTATTCCAATATTTTATATTTACAATTTTTATTTAAATAAGAAAAAAATTGTTGAAAAATAAAGTGCATCTAATGAGGATAATTTTGAATAAAAATAAATAAATAAAAAATTAATACAGTTTTTATTTAAAGAAAGTCTAATTGATTAAATATGATACATACACAAATTTTGAAGAGATTCAATATTATCACTAATTAACAGAGAGACTTTTTTCGAACATAAGTGTTTGAAAATTAAGAGTAATTGATATCTCTATTAAATTAATTAACAACTCATGTTATATATTTTAAATATAACACTATATTCACATAAGTATAATTAATGACAAATTCTAATTATTACAGATAAATATGATTTTTCTTTTAGTAAATTCAATATAATTTAATAATGATTCTAATTTTCCTACCCAAAAAATAACGATTCTAATTTTAAGTTTGTGATCTATTAATAAATCGTATATAAAAATACAATATGTGACACTATTGTATTTTAAATCACGTATTTTCTTAAAATAATTATGTATTCTTTAATTTTGATTCTAAAGAATTACATCAGTATCTTACATCGTATTTATCAACAAAGTAGACAAGGAATGCCTATTTCTTCATATCAGTATATATGAATTATATAAAAATAAGGGGCTGTGGGGCTGTTGGTTTAAATATGGTAATAGTAACAAGAATGCTAATGAATATAATGAAAGATAAAACTATATAGAGTTATTATAATTATGATAGTTAGTTAGAATGCATTTAATGATTATTGTTATTGTTGTTAGTGGTTAGTTTGTTAAAATATTGAAAAATAATAACTTGTTAAAATATTATTTACATCAAATTTTATTATATTTTAATTAGTTATATTTAATTTTAAAGAAGAGAAAATATATAATGTAATATAATTTAAATATAATTAATTAATTATATTAATTAATTAATATATTTTAATTAACTATATTGCAATATTATTTTATATAGTGTAATTAATTTAAATATAATTAATTAATTATATTTTCATTAACTATATTTATTAATTAATTAATTTTAATTAACTATACTGTAATATTATTTTAATTAATTATAATTTAATTAACTAATTGTATTTATTTAATTACATTTAAATTATATATAATTGCTAAAAATATAAAAAGGTTTTAGAAAAAGAGCGTCGGAGGCGTGACAATTGACACCAGTGTTTTAAAAACCTAATCGGTGATTGAACCGAGAAACAACTAATTCAATGGTCAATGATTCAACCATAATTCAACCGTGATCGAATCCGTGACTAATAAATATATAAATTTTTATTTTATATATTATATATAAAAGATAATTTTTAAATATACTATTTAATTATTTATTTATCTAATTGTAAACTTAACTTAAACCTTCAAACTTCAAAAAATACAATTTTTTAAAAAAATTCACCAAATATAATACAAAATAAGATAACAAAGCTCACTATTCCCATTTCATAAAAAATATTTAAAAAAATATCACTAATCATAATATTCATTCAAGTTGAAATCATTAAAATCAAGGCATTTTAAATGGACCAGTTGATTCTTTCTTTCACCAGTTTAACGATTTTTACCGGTTCGACTGCAAAATGAACGGATCAATCACTCACAAAAAATACGAGCTAAACCGGACCGTTTCATGCTTCGAGTCACCGATTCTCCAGTCCAACCGATCGATTCGGTCCGATTTTCAAAATACTGATTGAGATTCTCTATCTTGAGAATATCAAGTATTACCCGAAAGTTGAATATCAAAATATTGTTTCTATATTGACAATATAACACCAACCACCTATTTTTAATGCTTTACCTATTGAATATTTTCCAAATTCAACAACCAAGCATCTCCTAATTATAAAATTACGATAATTGTTATTTGAATAGTACTAAATCGTGGTAAAAACTAACAATGTTGGTTCTGCCTGATTCTGGTGAGGCAGGACGCTACCGTTTGGATCAATGAGCTTAGTTGTCTTTAGCGAGAGAATACCTGCAAAATAGCACAAGACACGCCGGGAGTTGATAGCCGGCAAGCCCCTCCGATGCTCAAGTTAGTGTTTTGTGAAAGCTTTTAGTAGCTGATGAGTAGTCAAAAATAGGGTTATGAAAATCGTACATTTTTCATGATGAGGTAATAAATTTATATGGTTTACCTGTAGGAATTACGTTAGGATGGGCTGATCGGCCCATGCGTTCTTCTGAGTTTGGGATTGGGCCTAGCACGATCGACCCAATCATAAGCCCCCCTACTCCTCGAGTCTGACCAAGGGGAGGGGTCGAAGGAGTACATAAGGATCGCACAGCTTGTCTATATGACAGTTCGTGATAGGCCCGATCGATCGGATATCAACACTTAGCGAGTGACGACTCAAGGTGAGACCGACTGATCGAGGGTGGAGATAGGACCGACCGATAGAAAGTAGGCATAAGATCGACCGATCGAGCGTAACATAAGATCGACCGATCGAGCGCAGGCGCCTAATCGAAGCGATGAATTTAATCATTACTAACGGCGCGTGTCCTCTTACAGGTTTTCGAAATTTGAAACAAGACGTTTTTGTAACCTTTGTATAGCTGTCACATACGTCCTTTCAACTGCTGTGCCGGTATGGTTAACTGATAACCCTAATTTGCATGGCCCAGATTTTGCCGCGCGGTCAAATTCCATCAGTACGCTCGCTTGGTATCTTGTTATAAACTCTCGGGATTGACACACCTTTTTACTTTCTGCGTGCCCGATTCTTCAATCTTCGTTTCCTCTCTCCTTTATCTCCCTGTTCGCAGTCTCATAAATTTCCTCTCACCATCAACCAAATCCGTAGTTCCAGTCTCTAAACTAGGTATGTCTTTGTTCTTTTCCTCGTCTGTAAAAGTGATTTTCAGTAAACATGTCAACTAGTTATAGGAATGAATCTAGCTCCCCCTCAGTAAAACCTGCAAACACCTACGGGTGGGGTGTGGGGTCCTATTATGTGAAAGGGATTAGTGCATACCCAGAGGGCTCTCCTATCCCTAATGTGAGTGGGCAGTAGTGCATACCCAGAGGGCTCTCCTACTTGCCAAAAATGTGATTACTAATTTCTGAACGCGCTCGGTCACAACAACGAAATGAGAGTGAAAAGCGTCACATGTGCATCATATATGTATGAATGATTGGAAATGAATAGAATGAGAGGCGAAGGCCTTATTAATGTGACATTGAGTGTGTGTGACGCATGTGACTTATGAATTTGTTAATATGTGAAATAAATGTGATTTGTGTATATGCATGAGTCGAGTGAACCATCGATGATGGTTTTCACCGAGTTCGCAAACTCACCCAACATTGCAATTGTTTTTTCAGAAATCAAGAGTACCCGTTAGTGAAACGGAGTATGTCTACTCGCAAAGAGGCGTAGTATCCGGTCGGGATCGGTCGCCACATCTGCATTAGTATAGTGTTCTTTTAGCAGCCCTGTGGTAATAAATGTAAAAGTGTATCGTGTTTGGGTTATCGAATGTGTTCGAAATGGCATTGGAACCCACTAGGTCACGCCTTTACGCTTATGCATTGATTGAGCACTATTGAGTGCTAATTAATGACCGAAAGTGTTTAGTATTTGAAAATGTTGTTGAAATAAATCGGCCCAAAATGTTATTGTTTTCACAAGACTCAACTGCTTTTTTGAAAGAAAAATGTCATAGTGAGGTTTTAAGTGTATTTGACTGCTCTAGCATGCCACCCTCGCGGGTCACGGGCTCGGATATCACTGTAGATGTCGGGTTCGGGTCGTGCGGGAGTTGGGTTGCTACAGACGAGGATCGCTCGGAGTGCTGTTCGATCGTCCAGTCAACTGGAGAGAGGAGTGGGGGAAAAGCAAGCGCCCCGATTGGATAAGGGCAAGGGGAAAGAGCGAGCTTCCGGCGGTTGAAAATGGGAGCTCACGATCAGTCTTGATAGGACTGTATCGCTTAGGAACATCAACGTCGCCCTGCACATTGCCCAGAGGGCTGTTCCTCTCACGGACGAGAGGTTTTTGGATACGCTGGACGATAAAGAATTGTGGTGGCTAGTCTCATCCATGGCTGTACCAGGGATATGACATTCGCCTCTGCGATGTATCAACGTGTTGATCAGCTCTATGAAGTGAGGCAAACAATAGACCGGGAGGTCCAGGACCTTCTGGGGCAAGTTAATACTCTAAGAGCTGAACTTTCAGAGGCGAAGGAGGAGAAAGATGTCTTACGAGCCCAACTCTCTTCGATGGAGGAGGAGAAGAATATTTTGGAGGAAGAGAAAAGCGTTTTGAGGGCTCAACTTGCTTCGGGGGAGGAGGAGAGGGGTAGAATGCTTGCTTCCCGGGCTGAGCTGGAGAGTGAATACCGGATGTCGCAGCTCTGCATTGAGAGCCTAAGGAGGAAGGTGGTCGACGCCACTTCAAGGGAATATGGATCAGCAATCCTCCGTGTCATGACCTATGTCTCTATGGAAGCGACAATATGAATCAGGGTCCCTCTTCTTGAGGGGAGTCTTCAACTTATTGGATTTTGGGAGTGGTTCCCCATTTGCTCTTATGGCCGCCAATACTTCCGCATATCGCCTGTTGAGTGGGGTGAAGAATTCTCGTCGATGTCCCTGTCGATCGGTCGGCTTTCTCCAGCTCGACTGGTCCTTTTGACACTTGTGGGAATCATCCGGTCTACCACTTGGCCCGCGGTCGTCTTCTCTACGTTTTTGTTTTTCAATACTTCCTCGAGCTGGATATATTTGTCCGCCCGTTTTCTTATCTCTTGAATAGACTTGGGCGATCGAGGTCGTTGACTTCTTAAACTCTTCATCCTTGTGTTGTTCATCGTTGTTGCTAATACGGACGACCAAGTGAGGTCGGGGACTTCAACAACTTCGTTATTAAACCTAGCGATGAACTCCCGCAAACTTTCGTTCCTTTCTTGGGTAAACTGCATCACTTCCAAGGCGGTCTTCTGTAGTCGTTTACTTGTAGCAAATTGATTGAGGAAGAGCAGCTTAAAATCCTCAAAGCAAGTGATGCAACATAGGGGTAAACTATTGAATCATCGTCGGGCCCCTTCTTGAAAGGCGGTGCAAAATGCCTTACATTGAATAGCGTCGAGAACGCAGTGTAGGTTCATCATCGACTGGAAGTGCTGCAGATAGTCTAGAGGATCTGTCTTTTCAGTATATTTTTTCAAGCTTCGGTATTTTGGTGTCGGCCGCTGGAAGGCTATCCAAGATCGCCTGGATAAAGGGAGAGCTATATCGTGCTGATTGGTGATCTGGACGGGAATTCATGGCCACATTGATCCGATCGTCCACGATTTTTTCTAGGGCTTCAACAGAATGACGATCGGTCATCACACCAATCTGTCGCGCGGGTGCCTGCTGTTGTTCCTGCTGAGACTGTAAAATCTGACGAATCAATAGATCAGCCGCTTCCTCGATCTGTTTTCGAGTGAGGGAGGTTTGTTGTGGTGGAGGATTTGCGTCTAGGAGGTGCTGGAAATTTGGATAAGTATTGGCCTCAGCGTTGTCCTTCCGGCTACGCCTGCTCTCTTGATTTGAGTTCGAGATTGTGGTTGATCATTCGAGTGCGAAGATTGTGTGCGAGAATCGTGATGTGCTGGCGGGAGAGTAACAGGTAACTGCAAACCCATCCGCTGTAGCGCAAGTGCCGCAACGACGACTATATCAGTGTTATCCGCGCCGCTTAACCGATCTGAGTGTTCTCGGACGTGGTGCCTCGATGTCGGCCCCACGGTGGACGCCAACCGGTTCTCGCCGATTTTGGTGAGGCAGACGCCACTGCTTCGATCCACGAGCTTGGTTGTCTTTAGCGAGAGAATACCGCAAAATAACAAGGCACACCGGAGGTCGATAGCCAAGCCCTCCGACGCCAAGTTAGTGTTTTGTGAAAGCTTTTGGGTAGCTTATGAGTAGTGAAAATAGGTTATGGAATCGCACTTTTTCTTGACGAGGTAATAAATTTAAATGGTTTACTTGTAGGAATTAGGTCGGCTTCAAATGATGGGCCGATCGACCCACGCGTTGTTCTAAGTCCGAACTCGGGCCTCGCATCTAATCGAATTCATCCAAAACAAAAGGTGAATTAGATTCAAAATTGAACATCACAAAATCAATTCTAATTTTCAATTTCGAGCTCTAATTATTTTATTTCTATATAAAATTGGTTGAAATATAAAGAGTAAGATTTTGTTTCACATTGGAGAAATAAATGAAAGAAGACTAAAATATAAGTCTAAAGGACTACTCTATTTATTATTAATTGATTTTATGATGGAACCTCACTTAGACTTGTATGTGGTCTAACATTTTTCTAGTATATACCAAGATGCCCATTATAAATTCTAACATGGTATCAAAGGTGTTGTTCTTATTTATTAACATCTCAAAATGATAGATTATATCATGTATTAGACCCATATGTGAGGGAGTGTGTTAAAATATAAAGAATGAGAGTTTGTTCCACATTAGAGAAAGAGAGAAAAAAAGACTAAAATATAAATCTAGTGAGCTACTCCATTTATTAACAATTGATTTTAAGATGGAATCTCATTTAGACTCAGATGTAGTCTAACTTTTCTTCTCGTATGAACCTTTATGCCCATTATAAATTCTAACATGGTATCAGAGTAGGTTGCTCTTATTTATTAACACCTCGAAATGATAGATTATGTCATGTATTAGACCCACACGTGAAGGGGTGTGTTGAAATATAAAAAGTGTGAGTTTGTTCCACATTAGAGAAAGAGAGAAAGAAGACTAAAATATAAATCTAATGGCTACTCTACTATCACCAATTGGTTTTAAGATGAGATCTCACTTGAATTTATATGCTGGCCTAACTTTCTTTCTCATATGCCTCGTAGCCTATTATAAATTGTAACAAATTTAATTCATATTTTATTTATTTATGAAAAACTTTTCTATTAATTAGATTGCGTAATACTATATTTTTTACCGACTCGTGTTTTAGTCAGATTTTTACTAAGTTATTTTATTTGCGAAAGATAAATATTTTGCTTAAAATTATATTTATTTATTCATTAAATTTAATTTGGTGTAATTTATTATTGTTTATATAGACGGAGCAACGTGAGGGCTCATGGTGTACTGGGCCCTCTAACATTTAAAAAAATTATTTATATATATATAAGGACAGAATTATTTAGAGTCCATTAATACATTGGACTCCTCAAGATCTTAAAAAATTAAATATTTAGACCCTCATATCTTAAACTTATGGCTCCCACTGATTGTTTAGTATGGCTTAGAAGAATAATAAATATCTCAAAACATATTGTTTAGTATGGCTTTCAAGAATAATAAATATCTCAGAACAAAATCAGGGTCAAACAGTTTGATTGTGTTAAATAATGAATTTCAGGTGAAATGAATATGATTATATACACACATACCTTTTATAGTTAACAAAAAAGTGATGCTAACGATATATGAACAGAAAAATTGTTTGCCGACAGGAAAACGATGAAGAAAAGAAAATTGTTTGCCGACAGGAAAACGAAGAAGAAAACTTCGATTTTGCTGCTTGTCCTAATCTTTTATTGTACGTAGCTAAGGGGCTAGGATGTTCGGTTATTTTGTTTCAACCCTGTTTTATTTCCAAATATAACGTTATTTTGTGGTTAAAACGGCGACATATTATGAACAGAACAGACTTAAAATAGGATTATCAAAACAGAGAATTTGGTCCCTTAGCTAACAGTTATTCCAATATTTTATATTTACAATTTTATTTAAATAAGAAAAATTGTTGAAAAATAAAGTGCATCTAATGAGGATAATTTTGAATAAAAATAAATAAATAAAAATTAATACAGTTTTTATTTAAAGAAAGTCTAATTGATTAAATATGATACATACACAAATTTTGAAGAGATTCAATATTATCACTAATTAACAGAGAGACTTTTTTCGAACATAAGTGTTTGAAAATTAAGAGTAATTGATATCTCTATTAAATTAATTAACAACTCATGTTATATATTTTAAATATAACACTATATTCACATAAGTATAATTAATGACAAATTCTAATTATTACAGATAAATATGATTTTTCTTTTAGTAAATTCAATATAATTTAATAATGATTCTAATTTTCCTACCCAAAAAATAACGATTCTAATTTTAAGTTTGTGATCTATTAATAATCGTATATAAAATACAATATGTGACACTATTGTATTTTAAATCACGTATTTTCTTAAAATAATTATGTATTCTTTAATTTTGATTCTAAAGAATTACATCAGTATCTTACATCGTATTTATCAACAAAGTAGACAAGGAATGCCTATTTCTTCATATCAGTATATATGAATTATATAAAATAAGGGGCTGTGGGGGCTGTTGGTTTAAATATGGTAATAGTAACAAGAATGCTAATGAATATAATGAAAGATAAAACTATATAGAGTTATTATAATTATGATAGTTAGTTAGAATGATTTAATGATTATTGTTATTGTTGTTAGTGGTTAGTTTGTTAAAATATTGAAAATAATAACTTGTTAAAATATTATTTACATCAAATTTTATTATATTTTAATTAGTTATATTTAATTTTAAAGACGAGAAAAATATATAATGTAATATAATTTAAATATAATTAATTAATTATATTAATTAATTAATATATTTTAATTAACTATATTGCAATATTATTTTATATAGTGTAATTAATTTAAATATAATTAATTAATTATATTTTCATTAACTATATTTATTAATTAATTAATTTTAATTAACTATACTGTAATATTATTTTAATTAATTATAATTTAATTAACTAATTGTATTTATTTAATTACATTTAAATTATATATAATTGCTAAAAATATAAAAAGGTTTTAGAAAAAGAGCGTCGGAGGCGTGACAATTGACACCAGTGTTTTAAAAACCGAATCGGTGATTGAACCAGAGAAACAACTAATTCAATGGTCAATGATTCAACCATAATTCAACCGTGATCGAATCGGTGACTAATAAATATATAAATTTTTTATTTTATATATTATATATAAAAGATAATTTTAAATATACTATTTAATTATTTATTTATCTAATTGTAAACTTAACTTAAACCTTCAAACTTCAAAAATACAATTTTTAAAAAATTCACCAAATATAATACAAAATAAGATAACAAAGCTCACTATTCCCATTTCATAAAAATATTTAAAAATATCACTAATCATAATATTCATTCAAGTTGAAATCATTAAAATCAAGGCATTTTAAATGGACCATTGATTCTTTCTTTCACCGCTTAACGATTTTTACTTGGCTCGATCGCAAAATGAACGGATCAATCACTCACAAAAATACGAGCTAAACCGACCGCTTTCATGCTTCGAGTCACCGATTCTCCAAATTCAACCGATCGATTCTATCCGATTTTCAATATCGATTGAGATTCTCTATCTTGAGAATATCAAGTATTACCCGAAAGTTGAATATCAAAATATTGTTTCTATATTGACAATATAACACCAACCACCTATTTTTAATGCTTTACCTATTGAATATTTTCCAAATTCAACAACCAAGCATCTCCTAATTATAAAATTACGATAATTGTTATTTGAATAGTACTAAATCGTGGTAAAAACTAACAATGTTGGTTCTGTCTGATTCTGGTGAGGCAGGACGCTACCGTTTGGATCAATGAGCTTAGTTGTCTTTAGCGAGAGAATACCTGCAAAATAGCACAAGACACGCCGGGAGTTGATAGCCGGCAAGCCCCTCCGATGCTCAAGTTAGTGTTTTGTGAAAGCTTCTAGTAGCTGATGAGTAGTCAAAAATAGGGTTATGAAAATCGTACATTTTTCATGATGAGGTAATAAATTTATATGGTTTACCTGTAGGAATTACGTTAGGATGGGCTGATCGGCCCATGCGTTCTTCTGAGTTTGGGATTGGGCCTAGCACGATCGACCCAATCATAAGCCCCCCTACTCCTCGAGTCCGACCAAGGGAAGGGGTCGAAGGAGTACATAAGGATCGCACAGCTTGTCTATATGACAACAGGATAGGCCCGATCGATCGGATATCAACACTTAGCGAGTGACGACTCAAGGTGAGACCGACTGATCGAGGGTGGAGATAGGACCGACCGATAGAAAGTAGGCATAAGATCGACCGATCGAGCGTAACATAAGATCGACCGATCGAGCGCAGGCGCCTAATCGAAGCGATGAATTTAATCATTACTAACGGCGCGTGTCCTCTTACAGGTTTTCGAAATTTGAAACAAGACGTTTTTGTAACCTTTCAGATAATTGTCACATACGCCCTTTCAATCACCTTGCCGGTATGGTTAACTGATAACCCTAATTTGCATGGCCCAGATTTTGCCGCGCGGTCAAATTCCATCAGTACGCTCGCTTGGTATCTTGTTATAAACTCTCGGGATTGACACACCTTTTTACTTTCTGCGTGCCCGATTCTTCAATCTTCGTTTCCTCTCTCCTTTATCTCCCTGTTCGCAGTCTCATAAATTTCCTCTCACCATCAACCAAATCCGTAGTTCCAGTCTCTAAACTAGGTATGTCTTTGTTCTTTTCCTCGTCTGTAAAAGTGATTTTCAGTAAACATGTCAACTAGTTATAGGAATGAATCTAGCTCCCCCTCAGTAAAACCTGCAAACACCTACGGGTGGGGTGTGGGGTCCTATTATGTGAAAGGGATTAGTGCATACCCAGAGGGCTCTCCTATCCCTAATGTGAGTGGGCAGTAGTGCATACCCAGAGGGCTCTCCTACTTGCCAAAAATGTGATTACTAATTTCTGAACGCGCTCGGTCACAACAACGAAATGAGAGTGAAAAGCGCCACATGCATCATATATGTATGAATGATTGGAAATGAATAGAATGAGAGGCGAAGGCCTTATTAATGTGACATTGAGTGTGTGTGACGACGTGACTTATGAATTTGTTAATATGTGAAATAAATGTGATTTGTGTATATGCACGAGTCGAGTGAACCATCGATGATGGTTTCTCACCGAGTTCGCAAACTCACCCAACATTGCAATTGTTTTTTCAGAAATCGAAGAGTACCCCGTTAGTGAAACGGGAGTATGTCTATCGCAAAGAGGCGTAGTATCCGGTCGGGATCTGTGTCGCCACATCTGCATTAGTATAGTGTTCTTTTAGCAGCCCTAGGGTAATAAATGTAAAAGTGTATCGTGTTTGTAGGTTATCGAAATGTGTTCGTAAATGGCATTGGAACCCACTAGGTCACGCTTTACGCTTATGCATTGATCGAGCACTATTGAGTGCTAATTAATGACCGAAAGTGTTTAGTATTTGAAAATGTTGTTGAAATAAATCGCCCAAAATGTTATTGTTTTCTGCGCACTCAACTGCTTTTTTGAAAGAAAATGTCATAGTGAGGTTTTAAGTGTATTTGATCGCTTAAGATGCCACCCTCAAGGGTCACGGGCTCGGATATCACCAGTAGATGTCGGGTTCGGTCGTAAGGGAGTTGGGTTGCTACTGACGAGGATCGCCGAGTGTTGTTCGATCGTCCAAATAACCGGAGAGAGAGTGGGGAAAAGCAAGCGCCCGATCGGATAAGGGCGGGAAAGAGCGAGCTTCGGCGGTTGAAAATGGGAGCTCACGATCGCCTTGATAGGATCAGACGCTAGGAACATCAACGCCGCCTCGCACATTGCCCAGAGGGTCGCTCCTCTCACGGACGAGAGGTTTTTGGATACGCTGGACGATAAAGAATTGTGGTGGCTAGTCTCATCCATGGCTGTACCAGGGATATGACATTCGCCTCTGCGATGTATCAACGTGTTGATCAGCTCTATGAAGTGAGGCAAACAATAGACCGGGAGGTCCAGGACCTTCTGGGGCAAGTTAATACTCTAAGAGCTGAACTTTCAGAGGCGAAGGAGGAGAAAGATGTCTTACGAGCCCAACTCTCTTGATGGAGGAGGAGAAGAATATTTTGGAGGAAGAGAAAAGCGTTTTGAGGGCTCAACTTGCTTCGGGGGAGGAGGAGAGGGGTAGAATGCTTGCTTCCCGGGCTGAGCTGGAGAGTGAATACCGGATGTCGCAGCTCTGCATTGAGAGCCTAAGGAGGAAGGTGGTCGACGCCACTTCAAGGGAATATGGATCAGCAATCCTCCGTGTCATGACCTATGTCTCTATGGAAGCGACAATATGAATCAGGGTCCCTCTTCTTGAGGGGAGTCTTCAACTTATTGGATTTTGGGAGTGGTTCCCCATTTGCTCTTATGGCCGCCAATACTTCCGCATATCGCCTGTTGAGTGGGGTGAAGAATTCTCGTCGATGTCCCTGTCGATCGGTCGGCTTTCTCCAGCTCGACTGGTCCTTTTGACACTTGTGGGAATCATCCGGTCTACCACTTGGCCCGCGGTCGTCTTCTCTACGTTTTGTGTTTTTCAATACTTCCTCGAGCTGGATATATTTGTCCGCCCGTTTTCTTATCTCTTGAATAGACTTGGGCTGATCGAGGGTCAGTGACTTCTTAAACTCTTCATCCCTTGTGTTGTTCATCAGTGTTGCTAACATGGACGACCAAGTGAGGTCGGGGACTTCAACAACTTCGTTATTAAACCTAGCGATGAACTCCCGCAAACTTTCGTTCCTTTCTTGGGTAAACTGCATCACTTCCAAGGCGGTCTTCTGTGGTCGTTTACTTGTAGCAAATTGATTGAGGAAGAGCAGCTTAAAATCCTCAAAGCAAGTGATGCAACATAGGGGTAAACTATTGAATCATCGTCGGGCCCCTTCTTGAAAGGCGGTGCAAAATGCCTTACATTGAATAGCGTCGAGAACGCAGTGTAGGTTCATCATCGACTGGAAGTGCTGCAGATAGTCTAGAGGATCTGTCTTTTCAGTATATTTTTTCAAGCTTCGGTATTTTGGTGTCGGCCGCTGGAAGGCTATCCAAGATCGCCTGGATAAAGGGAGAGCTATATCGTGCTGATTGGTGATCTGGACGGGAATTCATGGCCACATTGATCCGATCGTCCACGATTTTTTCTAGGGCTTCAACAGAATGACGATCGGTCATCACACCAATCTGCGCGCTGGTGCTCGCCGTTGTTCCTCGCCGAGATCGTAAAATCGACGAATCAATAGATCGGTAGCTTCTCGATCTGCTTTCGAGTGAGGGAGGTTTGTCAGTGGTGGAGGATTTGCGTCTAGGAGGTGCCGGAAATTTGATAAGTATTGGCCTCGGCGTTGTCCTTCCGGCTACGCCTGCCCTCTTGATTTGAGTTCGAGATTGTGGTTGATCATTCGAAAGCGAAGATTGTGTGCGAGAATCGTGATGTGCTGGCGGGAGAGTAACAGGTAACTGCAAACCCATCCGCTGTAGCGCAAGTGCCGCAACGACGACTATATCAGTGTTGGCTGCTGCCGCCTAACTGATCTGAGTGTTCCTGGACGTGGTGCCGATGTCGGCCCCACGGTGGACGCCAACCGGTTCTCGCTCGATTTTGGTGAGGCAGACGCCACTGCTTCGATCCATGAGCTTGGTTGTCTTTAGCGAGAGAATACCGCAAAATAGCACAAGGCACACCGGAGGTCGATAGTGACAAGCCCTCCGACGCCAAGTTAGTGTTTTGGAAAGCTGGGTAGCTTATGAGTAGTGAAAAATAGGGTTATGGAATCGCACTTTTCTCGATGAGGTAATAAATTTAAATGGTTTACTTGTAGGAATTAGGTCGGTTTCAAATGATGGGCTGATCGACCCACGCGTTGTTCTAAGTCCAACTTGGGCCTTGCATCGATCAATTCCATCCAAAACAAAAGGTGAATTAGATTCAAAAATTGAACATCACAAAAATCAATTCTAATTTTCAATTTCGAGCTCTAATTATTTTATTTCTATATAAAATTGGTTGAAATATAAAGAGTAAGATTTTGTTTCACATTGGAGAAATAAATGAAAGAAGACTAAAATATAAGTCTAGTGGACTACTCTATTTATTATTAATTGATTTTATGATGGAACCTCACTTAGACTTGTATGTGGTCTAACATTTTTTCTAGTATATACCAGTATGCCCATTATAAATTCTAACATGGTATCAAAGCAGGTTGTTCTTATTTATTAACATCTCAAAATGATAGATTATATCATGTATTAGACCCATATGTGAGGGAGTGTGTTAAAATATAAAGAATGAGAGTTTGTTCCACATTAGAGAAAGAGAGAAAAAAAGACTAAAATATAAATCTAGTGAGCTACTCCATTTATTAACAATTGATTTTAAGATGGAATCTCATTTAGACTTGTATGTAGTCTAACTTTTCTTCTCGTATGAACCTTTATGCCCATTATAAATTCTAACATGGTATCAGAGTAGGTTGCTCTTATTTATTAACACCTCGAAATGATAGATTATGTCATGTATTAGACCCACACGTGAAGGGGTGTGTTGAAATATAAAAAGTGTGAGTTTGTTCCACATTAGAGAAAGAGAGGAAAGAAGACTAAAATATAAATCTAGCGGGCTACTCTACTATCACCAATTGGTTTTAAGATGAGATCTCACTTAGACTTATATGTGGTCTAACTTTCTTTCTCATATGCCTCGTAGGCCTATTATAAATTGTAACAAATTTAATTCATATTTTTATTTATTTATGAAAAAACTTTTCTATTAATTAGATTGCGTAATACTATATTTTTTTACTGACTCGTGTTTTAGTCAGATTTTTACTAAGTTATTTTATTTGCGAAAGATAAATATTTTGCTTAAAATTATATTTATTTATTCATTAAATTTAATTTGGTGTAATTTATTATTGTTTATATAGACGGAGCAACGTGAGGGCTCTGGTTGACTCCTCGTGGTTGAACTATTTGTTGTATTTGTAAGTATTGGTTTCGATTTCTAATCTGTTTTTATTGTTGTGCAGTCATGGCAAGGCTTAACGATTTCGCCGGGTCCTCCCGTCTCCCTAAATCCAAAAGACCAGCCAAGGGGCCTAGAGCTTCTTCGAAGGTGAGGAAGCAAAGGAAGGAGGCAGAAGCTAGTGAGGACGCCACTCAGCCAATGGAGTTAGACCGATCTACAACGTTGCTGGCCCTTCCGTCCACTGAGCGTCGTCCTGGTGTGTCAACGCTCTTGCCGATCCAGCCGATGAGTGCGGACCAAGCGGATTCGGAGGAGGAAGAGATGGAGCCGCCACTTAAAAGGAAGAGGACCGCCCGAAGTGCTGGTCAATCGTCCAGTCAGCTGGAGAGAGAAGCGGGGGAAAAGCAAGCGCCCCGATTGGATAAGGGGTGAAAAATGGGAGCTCGCGATCAGTCTTGATAGGACTGTATCGCTTAGGGATGTCAACGTCGCTCTGCACATTGCCTAGAGGGTTGTTCCTCCCGCGGACGAGAGGTTTTCAGATACGCTGGACGATAAAGAACTGATGGCTAGTCTCGTCCGCGGCTGTACTAGGGATATGGCGTTCGCCTCTGCGATGTATCAACGTCTTGATCAGCTATATGAAGTGAGGCAAACAGTAGACCGAGAGGTCCAGGACCTTCTGGGGCTAGTTGATACTCTAAGAGCTGAACTTTCAGAGGCGAAGGAGGAGAAAGACGTCTTACGAGCCCAACACTCTTCGATGGAGGAGGAAAAGAATATTTTGGAGGAAGAGAAAAGCGTTTTGAGGGCTCAACTTGCTTCGAGGGAGGAGGAGAGGGGTAGAATGCTTGCTTCCCGGGCCGAGCTGGAGAGTGAATACCGGATGTCGCAGCTCCGCATTGAGAGCCTAAGGAGGAAGGTGGTCGACGCCACTTCAAGGGTGCGACTGGAGGAGGAGCTTCGTTCGAAAGCCTTTTGACAGTGTCACGAGGCGCAGAAAGCGAAAATAGAGGTCGAGAAGAAAATGCTGGAGCTGCAGGGTTCCGTCAAGGAGCAAAGGATTGAGGTGATCAAGAGATGGAAAGAGCGGTATTTATAGGGGGAGTGTCTGGAGTTTGCCTGTGACTTGACTCTTTCCATCGTGAGGAGCTGTCACAACGTTTCCGTGCCTGACGGGTCGAAGGGTCCTTCATTCGAGTATTATGCCGAGCCGATGCTTCCCACCGCTCTCGGCCTTTCTCTAGAGGAAGTGAGGGCAAAGGCTGAGGGAGAACGAATGTCAGTTTCGGATGAGGAGCTGGACCTTAGCTCGGATAAGGAGGACAAACGATCTCCCGGGGATGTCTCTCAAGTTCTTCCTGCAGACTCTGGTCCTGCCTCGGCTGCTTTGCCGACCTTTTCTTCTGCCGATCCGACTGCTAGCCCTTCCTCTCCCGCCGAAGGGTCAAGATGATTTTCTCCTTTTCAAGGCTCATCTGGTCGGGCTTGTGACCATAACGTAAATTCAAGGAAATGAAGTTTTTATTTTTCATCATCTGTCGTGTTAAAATTGGATGATCGTTTTCAACAACAGGTAGTGAACGAACGCACTCGATGTGCGTCGATCGATCGTAGTGTCTGAGAGAGTCACGGTCGACCGAGGCAATAGAACTTGGCCGTACGATTGTGAGGCTGATCGATCCAATATTTTTTCTCTTGGCATCGCTTGGTTCCAAGATCCCGTCTTGGGAACCCGGTCAAGCGTTGTCAAGGCCGAGCGATCCGAGATTCATCTTCTCGGTATCACCTGGTTCCAAGGATCTCGTCTTGGCAACCTGGCCGAGTGTTGTTGAGGCCGAGCGATCCGAGATTCATCCTCTCGGCATCACTTGGTTCCAAGGATCTCGTCTTGGCAACCTGGCTGAGCGTGGTAGAGGTCGAGCGATCCGAGATTCATCTTCTCGGCATCACCTGGTTCCAAGGATCTCGTCTTGGCAACCTGGCCAAGCGTGGTCGAGGCCGAGCGATCCGAGATTCATCTTCCTCGCACGCTCGGTTCCAAAGATCTCGCCTCGCAACTCGACCGAAGGCCAGGAGGCCGAGCGATCCGAGATTCATCTTCTCGGCATCGCCTGGTTCCTAGGATCTCGTCTTGACAACCTGACTGAGAGTGGTCGAGGCCGAACGATCCGAGATTCATCTTCTCGAATCGCCTGGTTCTAAGGATCTCGTCTTGGCAACCTGGTCGAGCGTGGTCGAGGCCGAGTGATCCGAGATTCATCTTCTCGACATCACTTGGTTCCAAGGATCTCGTCTTGGCAACCTGACCGAGCGTAGTCGAGGACGAGTGATCCGAGATTCATCTTCTCGGCATCGCCTGGTTCCAAGGATCTCGTCTTGGCAACCTGGCCGAGCGTTGTCGAGGTCGAGTGATCCGAAATTCATCTTCTCGGCATCGCCTGATTCCAAGGATCTCGTCTTGCCAACCTGGTCGAGCGTTGTCGAGGCCGAGCGATCCAAGATTCATCTTCTCGGCATCGCCTGGTTCCAAGGATCTCGTCTTGGCAACCAGGCCGAGCATGGTCTAGGCCGAGCGATCTGAGATTCATCTTCTCGGCATCGCCTGGTTCCAAGAATCTCGTCTTGGCAACCTGGTCGAGCGTGGTCGAGGCCGAGCGATCCGAGATTCATCTTCTCGGCATCGCCTGGTTCCAAGGATCTCGTCTTGGCAACCTGACCGAGCGTTGTCGAGGTCGAGCGATCTGAGATTCATCTTCTTGGCATCGCCTGGTTCTAAAGATCTCGTCTTGGCAACCTGGCCGAGCGTTGTCGAGGCCGAGCGATCGAATCTTCATCTTCTCGGCATCGCCTGGTTCCAAGGATCTGGTCTTGGCAACCTGGTCGAGCGTGGTCGAGACCGACCGATCCAAGATTCATCTTCTCGGCATCGCCTAGTTTCAAAGATCTCGTCTTGGAAACCTGATCGAGTGTGGTCGAGGCCAAGCGATCCGAGATTCATCTTCTCGGCATCGCCTAGTTCCAAAGATCTCGTCTTGACAACCTTGCCGAGCGTGGTCGAGGCCGAGCGATCCGAGATTTATCTTCTCGGAATCGCCTGGTTCCAAGGATCTCGTCTTCCCAACCTGGCCGAGCGTGGTCGAGGCCGAGCGATCCGAGATTCATCTTCTCGGCATCGCCTGGTTCCAAAGATCTCGTCTTGGCTACTTGACCGAGCGATCCGAGATTCATCTTCTCGGCATCGCCTGGTTCTAAGGGTCTCGTCTTGGCAAGCTGGCCGAGCGTTGTCGAGGCCGAGCGATCCGAGATTCATCTTCTCGGCATCGCCTGGTTCCATGTCTGGATTGCTTGACCACTTGGTAGGGTCCTTCCCATGTTTGACCGAGCTTTCCAAAATGCTTTCCAGCCGCCTCGGCCTTTCGCAGGACGTACCCACCGACCTTTATGTTGCTCGGATTTACCCTTCTATTGTAGAACTTCGTTGCTTTTTTCCTGATAGCTTTTGAACGAGCGACTGCTGTATCTCTCTCTTCATTGAGGAGCATCAGTTCTACCTTGCGGGATTCATCATTCCTTTCATCTGCTCTTACATCAAGAAAGCTTGTCAATACTACCGCTCCCTCGAGGGTTCTTGTTTTTACCAAGTAGCATTCCCGAGCGATTCTTTGTTGACCCCTAACAATGCCGATGCCATGGGGTGTCGAGAATTTTATCGCTTGATAATAGGTTGAGACGACAGCTCTGAGGGAGTTTTGTGTGGTTCTTCCAATTATTGCATTATAGGCTCCTGCAAACTTAACCACTAAGAATTCAATATTCCTCACTACTTGGAGCGGCTTTTATCCGAACTTTACGTTCAACAAGACTCGAGCGAATTGATAGGTGGATGCTCCTTTTACCCCTTTAATTGGCGCGTCTATCGGTAGTAGCCGTTCTTCCGTAATCTCCATGTGCTTAAAAGCATCGTAGTATAACAGATCGACTGAGCTGCTAGTGTCGACCATTACACGCCTCACCTTACTACCGTCCATATTCAAAGTAACTACGAGTGCGTCATCGTGAGGACAGCTGATGCCAGCCAGGTCGGACTCGTCAAACGAGATTGCCTCGTTAACTTGCAATTTTTTCACTGCTGACTAACCCTCAGCGATATGCCTGGCATACCGCTTCCTTCCTTTGACGGTGGACCCCCCAGCTGCGCTACCACCAAAAATCATATTGATGACCCTAACCGGTCGATCATCTTGCTGCCCCGTAGTTCTATCATCTCTAGCCTTGGATTGTCCCCTCGTGTCGCGTCGGTCGTCCGTATTCCTGGTTTGCCTTCCTCCATCGTTTACGTTTTGTCTCCAGGGTCTTCGCCAATTGTCGACCGATCGCTTCGCCTCGCACTCGCCGACATTTCTATCAGATTTCAAGAATCGACCCACCTTCCCTTCGATAAGGAGTTCGATTTTTTTCAAGTCCCAAGAATCCTCCGTGTCATGACTTATGTCTCTATGGAAGCGGCAATATGAATCAGGGTCCCTCTTCTTGAGGGGAGTCTTCAACTTATTGGGTTCTGGGAGTGGTTCCCCATCTGCTCTTATGGCCGCCAATACTTCCGCATATTGCCTGTTGAGCGGGGTGAAGAATTCTCGTCGATGTCCCTATCAATCGGTCGGCTTTCTCCAGCTCGACTGGTCCTTTTGACACTTGTAGGAATCATCCGGTCTACCACTCGGCCCGTAGTCGTCTGCTCTACGTTTTGTATTTTTCAACACTTCCTCGAGCTGGATATATTTGTCCGCCCGATTTCTTATCTCTTGAATAGACTTGGGCTGATCGAGGGCTAGTGACTTCTTAAACTCTTCATCCCTTTTGTTGCTCATCAGCGCCGCTAACATGGACGAGCAAGTGAGGTCAGGGACTTCAACTGTTTCATTATTAAACCGAGCGATAAACTCTCGCAAGCTTTCGTTCCTTCCTTGGCTCAACTGCATCACTTCGAAGGCGGTCTTCTGTGGTCGTTTACTTGTAGCAAATTGATTGAGGAAGAGCAGCTTAAAATCCTCGAAGCAAGTGATGCAACATGGGGGTAAACTATTGAACCATCACCGGGCTCCTTCTTGAAAGGCGGTGCAAAATGCCTTACATTGAATGGCGTCAGGGACGCAGTGTAGACTCATCATCGACTGGAAGTGCTGCAAATAGTCTAGGGGATTGATCTTTCCAGTATATTTTTCAGTTTTTGGTATTTTGGTGCCGGCAGCTGGAAGACTATCCAAGATTGCCGGAATAAAGGGAGAGCTATATTGTGCTGATTGGTGGTCCGGACGGGAATTCATGGCCACATTGATCAGATCGTCCACGAATTTTTTAGGGCTTCAGCAGAATGGCGATCGGCCATCATACCAATCTGTCGTGCGGGTGTCTGCTGTTGTTCCTGCTGAGACTGTAAAATTTAACGAATCAATAGATAACCGCTTCTCGATCCGCTTTGGGTGAGGAGGTTTGTTGGTGCAGAGGATTTGCACTTGGGGTGCCAAAATTTGGATGTGTATTGGTCTCAGATTGGTCTCTATATTGGTCTCATTATCCTCTCGAGGTTGTGGTTGATCATTCGCGAAGATTGCGTGGGAATCACGGGCGTTAGCGGTGAGAGTGGCGTAATCAGAAACCCATCCGTCAGAAGCGCAAGTGCCGCGACGGCGACTATATCAGGGTTGGTCATTGCCGCCGATCGATCTGAGTGTTTTGACGCGAGCCTCGATGCCGGCCCTGCAGTAGCGCCAATTGGTTGTGCTCGATTCGGTGGTAGACGCTATCGTTTGAATCCATGAGCTTGGTTGTTTTTAGCGAGAGAATACCTGCAAAACAACACAAGGCACGCCGGGGGTTGATAGCCTAAGTGAGCCCTCCGACGCTCAAGTTAGTGTTTTGTGAAAACTTCGTAATCGATGAGTAGTCAAAAATAGGTTATGGAATTGTCACTTTTTCACGATGATGAATAAATTTATATAGTTTACCTGTAGCATTAGTCGGTTTTGAAGGATGGTACCGATCGGCCACGCACCGTTATATGAATCTAACTTGGCCCAAGCATTTAATCCGACCCAACCGAATGTTATTCAATCTCTAACTCTAACAAAACAAAATCGTAAAGGGGAAGAACTGTCCCTTAATTTCCAACCGTAACAATGACAGGTCGACGATTTTCACGGGAACATAAACTCTGTGTTAGTTGGAAATGAATCCTTAAACTAAGACAACAGTCATTCTGAATCATAAAATCGTTATTCAGATTTGACTATTTCCCAATGAGGACTATTTTTCTTAGCTTTCCATTTCCAGTCCTTTTTCCACTCAAAAATGAAAAGTGAAAGCCCTTAACCTTAAAAACTACTACAACAAGGATTCGTTGATTTTAACCTCAAAAATGTATTGAGTTAGCCTCGATCATTTACTATAAGTTGGATTTGATATAATTCAACTTTTCTTTTTTACAAATTGAATTTAATTTGAAATTTGGTTAATTTAAATTAAATAATTTAAGTATAATTTAGGGGGTTGTTTGGCTCCAATTACGATTTTTGCTTTCGTTTTTCTTTTAAATAAAAATAAATAAATATTTTGTTGCTAATTATAGTTATATTTTTATTTCTGATGATAATTGCATAGTATATGAAACTTAAATATGATTATTTTAATTGATTAAATTTATTCTAAACTCTTATATAATTTTTACTAATAAAATATCAATAAAAATTATTTTATTTTAATATAATAAATAATTTATAAAATAAAATATATTTATAAAATAATATTTATTTTAAACATACTTTAATTATTAAATCAAAATTTTATTTCAAATTTATATATTTTGAAGATATTTTAAATTTAATTATGTTTATTAATAACTATTAAATTAATTTTATTTGGAATTAAAATCAATAAATCAACTTACATTAGTCATAATCTTACTTAAATAATATAATATTAAATCAAATTACTCACAATTATTCTTATTAATAATTGAAAATTATTAAATTATTAAATAATATATATTTAGCTGATAATAAATGAATAAAAACAAACAAATAAAAATATCTTTTTTATATAAATTTTGAAAATCAAAAACTTAAAATGAAGAACTTAAACTAAAACTTAAACAAACCGATTTTTTATGAAATTAAAAAAACAAAAAAAGACTTTTAAATTTATATTACATCATTTTTTAAAATTTAATTAGGCTATTAAACTCAAGTTTTGCCAAAATTTTATTAACTGAAATATGTTTATTTACTTTCAATCAGTCATGATTGATCTTATCAAATTAACATTGGACAGATCCATCCATACAAGAATTGAAAAGGTCCATCATTCCCGATCGTGCCTGAATTAAAAAGAATTCTGATAAATCCGAAGATAAATTTGATTTTATATATTCAAAATTACAAATTATTTTAGTTTTGTTTAGTTTTAGTTCAAATTTAATCTAAAGAGGTCTAAATTCATTTATTAAGAGTATTAATGTTGAAATTTTGTTTTTAATCATCGACATCAAAATCACAAAAGTCAAGAACATCATTTTTCAAAAGTCACATCATAAACAATAATCTACTTGAACATTGTAACAAACATCGCAATCACAACACCGCCACCACTAATTTAAAATCTTACTTAGGTGTATAATTCTAAATTTAATAATACGTCATCTTACCCGTATTTAATATAGAGATTATTTTAAATAATTCACGTTAAAAATTAAATTAAAAATAATAAAAATAAAAATACAAAATAAAACAATAAAGCAATAAATGTCACAATTAGTACAACCTAAATACGAATATATTTTAGTTCCATAAGAAATAAACACAAGGACTGTTAATGTGTAGGAAGAGAATGATAATAAGTTTATTTTTTTAATTATAAGGGAGATACATAAAACCTTAATTAACTAATCGGTTAAGAAACACCCCCAAAATGTCCTCTAATAAGATAGACAACATAGACAACTCACAGGCAAGTTTTGAAATATTCGAATGCCAAGTTTTAGAGAATTGACATATGGGGCTAACCAATCCACAGCTCTATTAGTCTCTCGGTGCACATGTCGGGCCTTCACAACCCATGATGCGATAAAAAGAAGTGCAAAACTAAATATCATTTAGTTTAACGGAAAGTTATTAAAAAGAGCTGTTTTGTGCAGAAAAAGAACCGTGACAATGGTGGACCTTTTTCTAGGGTTGGCATTTCGAACCAGGCCCAACCCAAAGTCTGAAACTAAAATGCCAATCAGGATTGGCAGACTGCTTTAGGCCGAACGATGTCGTATTGTTCGGCGACTGAAGAGCTACTTGGTCAAAACAACATCGTTGCCCAAAGTACGGTGGAGCTTTGGCCCACCTGTGCTAGAGAAGGAATAAAAAATAAACAGGATGAGCTCATCGCCAACCCTAATCAGCGCCATCCTAAATGTCAAAGCTTGTTTTTTCTGTTTCTAACTCTGCCAAGGGTACACTTGACACATACAGGCCCCCTCTTGGTGTAAAAAGTTAGTCGATACATACATCTTGCTATGGCTAAAATATTCCAAAAATAATTGAGAGCAAATTGATAAAACGCAGATCACAGAAGTACATAAGCAGCTAACAGAGAAACAGAGCAATAAGAAAAGAACCATACTTTTACGGTTCTTCTTTATCATACCACTTCTCACCACAATAAGAAAAGGAACCACGTTAAGATCACCATCCATACTTTGCTTGCGTTTGAGATTTAGTGAGGAAGCCTTTAGCCCTTCTCTCAGCCAGTTCCATCTCTTTTTGCTTCATGTCAAAATACAAAGAGCCAATTTGATGTTTCCTTTTGTGTAGCTTTGAAGGTTTCCCCTTCGAAGAAGCAGGCTACAAAAAATGCAATGAGCTATCACTAACATGAAATACATATTATTTGTCACAAACCAAGCATAGATTTGGCTTACATTTGCCTATTAATAAACCATCTATTTAATAGTTCCTACAGTGTTTCCACACACAGCTCTCCACAGGATTCTTCGCTTGTTGAAAACTTCAACGCAATTTTATGCGAGGATAGTTTGGAAATGACAAAGACTAGTTAGAATATCTACTCAACTAAAACAACAAAAACACCCTTAAAATCCAGAAGTTCAGGGTGAAGTCTGTCCACTGGTAAGACTATAAAATAACTAAGAATTGCACAATCATAAAGTTCAGAACCTCTACAAGAGGAACAACAATTCAAGTGAAGTAATAATGCAAAGGGTAAAGGAATCACTAACAAAACAAACTAAAGTTAAAAGTTTCAATTACATGAATCCATCAAGAAGCAAAAATGTACGTGGCACTTGTGTAATATATAGGTATCTCCATCTAGTCATCTACCTGTGATTAGGATTCAATCAGTACCTTGTTAAGTTATAAAACTCTTCATTTTTCTCAGGAGGAACTCTGATCCTGAACCCCTTTAAAGACAACATTTAAAGTAAGTTCTTTCCTCAATATATTCACAATTCCTCAATGTTTGAATACACACCTCAAGAACTGGTGGAAAGACAAAGCTAAGTTTTAACTAATTCTTTGCTTATTGATAAGCTGTTCTATAGCAAGTGAAACACAAGGGGACGCAGCCATTCTCATTCATCTTTTCTCCATTATCCTCTCTTCCCCATATAAGGACTGACATTCTGTAATTTCATCTTCCCATAAATCCCAAACAGAGCTTATACAGACATATTGTTGCCAAAAACAAATAACAGCTAGAAGCCAACCCCCTTAAGCGCGAGAACACACAACTCTAATTAAATTCTAGCTTTACAGCAACAACGGAACACTTCCATTCATCCTGGCCAAAATCATAGCCGACTAAGGCCTAAGATTATTTTCTTCCTTAATTCAGAATTTGGTATTCCAAAGCAGTCAACTTGCATGAAACAACCACCAAAAATGCTCACGTTATATGTAAAGAAACGAAATTCGAGGGGAAAAAAAGTCCAAAGCAATCAACTTGCATGAAACATCAAACACCAAAATCCTAACGTGATGTGTAGATGAACCATCTTTAGGGAAAACCAAAAATACCAGAATAGAAAATAAGAAGTAACATACCTGATAGGCAGGCCCAAAAGCAATACCAGTTAATTTAACCTGGTCCTCTCTAGGCCGATCCTTCATCAACTCATCTTGCTTCACCTCAACAATTTCAGTTGGTATCACCTCATTCTTCCCTCTCTTTCCCATTCCTCTCGATGAATTTCCCACAAATCCCCCCGATTCAGGAATAGAGGCCGATACCCCACCACTCCAATTGTTCTCATATTGCCCATAGTCACCGTAATTCTCATAACTTCCATAACTCGAGACCTCGCCGCCAACGACACTTTGATTAAGGCCTTCGCTGTATCCAAATTCTTGACCAGTATAGCTACCATAACTCGCATACTCACTTCCATCTTGATTTAAAATCGCTTCATGACCAGAATGTGAATCATTCCCAGTCACGGAACCACTGGAAATCGAAGGAATTTCAGTTTGGAAGTCGGATGCCGACGAAGGAGCTTCAGCTTGGAGGATGGATCGCCTACCGGAGCCAGCGGCCGACGGAAGAGCGCCAAGAGTGGAGGAATTTCTCGGGGCGGGAATGCTAGACAGGAAAGAGGTCACGGAGGAAGATTGCATAGAAGATTCTGAAGCTCGTCGACGTTTCCGATCTCGTTCCTCTTCTTCTTCTTCTTCATCGTCGTCACTGAAATCGGCAGGTTTAGGTTTAATAATTGGGGGCTTGAATTGGACGACCCGTTTGGGATTAGGGTCCGAGACGAAATCAGGTTGGGTTTTGGGTTGGGGGAGGGAAGAGAAGATTGAGGAAGAGGGCTTTGGAGGAGGTTTTGGGTCTTCAAATTCTCCGAGAACGTTAGCTTTATGGTGAACCTTAGGTTGAGGAAGGGAAGAGAAAAGTGAAGAAGAAGAAGAAAAGATAGGCTTTGGAGGATGGGATTGTCTTTTCTCTTCGTGTTGTTCTTCTTCTTCGTCCGAAGAGCCGTAGTTTGCTACGAGGGACTCCATGGCTGCGAAACTTGGAAGCTAAAGATTGTCGCTTTAAGATCGGAACTCTGTTTTATTCTATTAGACAACCCTCAAAGCAATGTTTGAAAATCCCTAACCTGAACTGATCTTAGATTTGTTAATAACATCTTGTAATTTAGTATAAAGAATAATTATTAATCAATTAAAATTAATAGAATTAAAATTTTTCTACTATAACCGGCTTAAATTTCCGTTATTAAATCTTATTTCCAATTTTCTGTTTAGATGTGATGAGATCATGTCAAGACCAGCATTTGGCAAAGTTATTCGTTCAAAAGAAATATTGAGGGCTATTGATTCATAAAAGGTAATGGGTACGAGAATGAGAATGAATACAGTGAGAAATGATAATGGATATAATCATTATAATCATGGTGGTTGGTTAAGATGAAGGAATGATTACCATTATCATTGATGGTGGTTGGTTTGTTAAAAATGTTAAAAAATAAAATTTTGTTTTATAGCAAATTTTAAATATATTTTAAATAATTATTTTTAATTTATGAACCATAATTATAATGACAAAATATTTAAAATCAAGTATATTGCGATTTTTCCTTTCCAATAATGCTTGAAGAAAAAAATATTGTGCAATTAATATCCTCAAAATATAAATTAATCATCCAAAATATTATGCGATTTATCGACACAACTATAATATCCTTCATTTCATTACTGCAGAAAATCAAGTAACATAGTTTAATACAATTTACATTCATCTAATAATATAAATGATATTATATTTTAAGTAATTAATGAATAATATTTTAATTAACTAATTATATTTTAATTAATTAATTATATTTTAATTAATTATATTATATTTTAATTAATTACATATTAATTAGCATTTTAATTAATTAATTATATTTTAATTAGATTTTAATTAATCATGTAATTAATTATATTTTAATTAACTAATTAAATTTTAATTAGACTTTAATTAATTAATTATATTTTATGTTGATTAATTATTTTAATTAATTAATTAGTTAGATTTTATCTTAATTAATTTAATTTTTGTAATTAATTAAATTATATTTAATTTATTAATTTTAATTAACTAAATAATTAATTATAATTTAATTTAATTTAATTTAATTTTAATTAATAATTATATTTTAATTAATCACATAATTAATTATATTTTAATTAACTAATTAGATTTTAATTATACTTTAATTAATCAATTAGATTTTATGTTGATTAATTACTTTAATTAATTAATTAATTAGATTTTTAATTATTTTAATTAATTAGCTTTTATCTTAATTAATTAAAGTTATTAATTAATGTAGGAATCACTCCCATTCCTTTAGAAATATAGAGAAATGGAGTATTCCTTAAAACCAATGAATGAAAAGGATACCCTTGCAATGATATACATATATCAACCATTAGTTTTAATTCCATTCTCATATCTTTTTTCTTAAACCCTCCAAACAAGCACCCCCTGAGTTTTCCGGTGATTCCATAATCAAATTTCTAAATGTAAGATAGGACCGAAATCAAAGGTAATACAAAATTCATAGTGGGTTAATTTAAAAACTTATAAAGAGTAATTTATATAAGCGTACAACTTCATAAACTACTTAATGTTGGTCACTTCCCTTGCTTCGATGTCTTTTGGGTCTAAGAGTCACAACTTTTGTGGGCTTCCAGCCCTTCAACTTCGGCCATGGTTGTTGATACAAAGTTTACCTTGGAACTCGAATTTTCACCAAAATTGATCACCAACATTCTTTATATGACAGTCTCATTTAGGCCCATTTAAGCAAGACTTCAGCTTTTAACGACTCTCGAAGTGTTTACTTCACACACTCAAAGAAGCAACGCTATGAAAGCAATAAGAAAATAAAGACAACAAGGAAATAAGAGAAGTACGATAAAACCAACTTTTATATTACTTTCCTTCAAAAGAATACAAAGAATACTACCTCTGATTGAATGATGAGAGCAAAACTCGAATGAGCTATATATAGGCACTCTAACTTAAAAGCCAAGTCACATTTAAAATCTCATTTAAACTAAATTACCTAAGATCGTGTTAAGATTACGTCTATCTCTATCAGATTACATCATATTGATTAATTGGATGTCATCCTCATCCAAATAGGACTCTAACTGATAAGATAGAATCTACAAGATAACGAAAAGATAGAGTTTACATTCAAATAAGAAATTAGCATCCTTACTCTCGAAGATCTTCATTATCTTCAAATGTTGAGTCTCACTGCAACTCTCTCTAAGATTTCTATCTGCTGATGATACAGTGTGATTTTGTCGAAACCCACATAACACACTGGCTTGATCCAATGCTTCCCACAATAAATTCGCTAGTCGTGGTCTATTCATTTGAACATAGGCCAAGTTCTTAATCCATCAAGTCCTTCGCCTGGGTTGAGTTAATCTCCACAAGATCCGAGACTTTACCAAAATTCATACCAAGTCTGATCCCACTGGTCCATGTTTATTTTAGGTTTTTGCATGCCTCTCTCATGTATGTAATCCAGCTAACTTTCCTCCTAAGGCGCATCGTGAAGGTCGCTGAGATACTCCGAAGTTTAAGAGTCTAACAAACCACCCCCACCAGATGGATTTGACACCCTCGTCGAATTATTCTGAAGATAGACGTTCACCTGGTTCTCGAATTGCCATAAAGTCGTATCTTTCTCTCACTTTGCTTCCGCCATAAGTTTACCTTTTCACTGAATCAAGAACTCGGTTCATTATTTCTTCTTGTGTTGACCCATTGTTTAATGATCTAAGATCTTCTCCACTTGATCCTCGAATTGTTTTCTCACAACCAATAGAGCTCGCTTCACCTGACTTATATTTAGATCTAATGCATTCTCATAGTAAGGCTTGACAAAACTAACATGAAAAGTATGATGTACCTTTAACTGCTCGAGTAATTTCAATCTGTACCTTTAACCGAACGGTCCATCGTATTTCGGCTTCAAAACCTTCTGAACTTGCTTGCTCGAGATCTTCTTCCAAACCTGTAGGTTTAGTTTCAACAAAACTTTATCTCCCAAGTCAAATTCTAACGGGTTCCTTAAAAAATCTGCTTGCTTCTTCATCAGTTGAGAAGCTTTTTGAAGAATGTCCCTTGCCTCATCAAACAATTCTTACTTCTCCATCGCAAACTTATGCGCCACAGGACATTTACCACCTGTCCTTTGTTGACCAATCTCTAGTGATGTGAGAGGCCGTTGTCCCAATACAATCTCAAAGGGATTTTTCTCCATAACCGAAGATCTATGTAAGTTATAGCAAAACTAAGTTGTATCAAGTAATCTCAACCACAAGTTATAAGCCGCTGATCCTTTCTGTTTGGTCATCTGTTTGTGGGTGATTTGCCGTTGAAAACTTCAAATTGCAACCCATCATATTAAAAAGGGACGTCCTTAATCAACCTGTAAATCTAGCGTCTTGGTCGCTTACAATATCCGTTGAAACTCTGAAATACTTGACCATGTTCTTGTAAGACAACTTAGCCACAACATCTGAGGGACAAGTCGTAAGAGTTGGCACGAATATAGCATACGTGGAGAGTTTGTCAACCACCATCATGATTGATGTCATGTTGTCCACCTTTAGAAACTCACTGATGAAATCTATTAAAATCGACATCTACGATCTCTCGGGGATGGATAAGGGTTGTAGCAAACCAGCTTCCTTCTTTCTCTCTAGCTTATTCAACTGACAAACGAGGCATGTCTTGACGTAACATTCCACATCATTCTCCATCTTCGGCCAAAAATAGGAACGAGATAGGAGCGCTAGCATTCGTTGCCCTCTTGGGTGACCAGTCTACTGCGAGTCATGGGTCTCCTTCAATAACTGTTTCCACAAACCACCAAAGCTTGGCACATATACTTGACTACTCTTAGTTATCAAAAGCATAATATCGTCGAGCCAAAATTTGCTTACAACACCTTCTTTGACTTGAGAAATTAACTTACAGTACATGGTGTTTAATAGAGTTGTCGCCCTAATTTGCTCCATTAGGTTGAACTTAACCCTCATGACCGAATAAAGAGTCGTAAATACCTCCTTCCTACTTAAGACATCTGTCACGTTGTTATGCCTCCCTAGTTTATGCTCCCACACAAAGTCATACTCAACAAGAACTCCTACCATCGAACTTGTTTTACGGACAACTTCTTTTGGGTTTTAAAAAATTTATTAGCAACATTATCCGTTCGGACAACGAACTTGGTTCTTAGTAAATATACTTGTCACGTCTTAAGGCATTGTACTACCGCAAGCATCTCCTTCTTGTGCGTAGAGTAATGCTGCTTTGCACCATTGAGCTTTCGCCTTTTAAATGCTACCGGAAGACCCTCATGTGACTTTGGCAATGGCTTTGTCCGAAGCATCAATATGTATCTCAAATGGAAGATCGAACACGGGTGGTTTCAACACGGGTTTGATTGAGATAGTGGCTTTAAGTTTCTCGAACGCCTCCTCATATGCCCTCGACCAACACCACTCTTGCTTCTTGTTCAGTAAGTTTGTCAATGGCACCACTTTATTGGAGAATCCCACAAAAAACCACCTATAGTAGTTCTCCAAGCAGAGAAAACTTCGCAATTCTCGTACTATCGTGGGAGCCAGCCACTCCACTATCGCTTTCACCTTTCTCGAATCCATCCTGACCTAACCCTTGCTCACCACGTGACCAAAAAATCTAAACTCCAACTAGGCAAACTCACATTTCTTCATCTTCACGCAGAGCTTATGCTACCTTAGTCTTTCAGACACTTGCCTCAGATGTTCCACATGTTCTGCCATATTAGTGCTATACACTACGATATCGTCTAAGTAGACCATAACAAACTCATTCAAGAAGTCGTACAACACATTATTCATAAGGTTGCAAAATGTAACAGGGGTGTTAGTTAATCCAAATGGTATAACTAAAAATTTGTAAGATCTATACCGAATTACGCATGTTGTCTTTTTCTCATCCCCCTCAGCTATTCACACCTGTCAATACCTACTCCGAAGATTCAACTTAGTGAACATCTTAACCCTTGACAACCTGTCCATCAAATCTTAAATCAAAGGTACCAAATACTTGTTTTTTATCGTTACCTTGTTCAATACTCGATAGTCTACACTCATCTGAAGTGTACTATCTTGCTTCTTCTGAAACAATACCGAGGTGTCGTACGGAGCTTTGGATAGTTGTATGAATCTACTTCCAACAACTCACCAAGTTATTTCCAAAGTTTCATGAATTCCATCGGGGACATCCTGTATGATCCATGTGTAGGTGGGATCGTTCCAGAAGCCAACTTGATCAAGTGATCTATCTCACGACAAGGGGGAAGAGTTTTTGATAACTCTTTCTGCATCACCTCCCGAAACTACCTTAGTAAACTTATAACCGTATAAGGGACTTCCACCATGTGGTCTTTGCTGATTTCTCACATGACGGCGAGATAGGTCTCCATGCCTTTCTTTAACCCTTTCTCGATGCTCATGGCCGAAACATGTTCTACCGAAGTTGTAGCATCCGTTGTTCCACCACCGAACCTACAATAATTCACGTAGAAGAAATTTTGATCATTTATTAACATCATACCTCCTAAACTCAAATATAGCACCACCTTTGCTACTTTGAGGAAATCGACCCCTAATATCATCTCGAGATCCTCCAATGGTATAATAATAACATTCATCTTGACATGCCAACTTCCAATGCTGACTGGAACGTTGTAAGCAATTTTCACAACTGCTTGTGCCTTCCCCGCGGGGGTTTTAATCTTTAATGGGGCCTTGGACACCCTTATCCTAAATTCTGAACCATCTTTTTTGCTAGGAAATTGTAGGTCGCGCCCATATCCAACATTGCAGTTATGTCTTTCTCCCCAACCTATACACCCACGTACATTGGTCTATCAAAGGGAATCGACTCGCTACTAACTACATTAAGCAAGGTGATTGAATTTAGTGTCATATCTTTCAAAAATTCACCATCTTCTTCAGCAATTAGGGCATTCAACTTGTCCTTTCTCGGGTACTCTGTAGCAAAGTGTGGACCGCCGCATAAGTAACAAGTAACCTTGCCCTTCTTTGAGGATATCTCCCCATTCTTAGAGCTACGATTTTGCTTGCCTTTGCCCTTTAAATCCACCTTTTCTGAGTCTTTCTTTTTCTTCCCCTGGGTCTTCTCCTGTTGGGAGTGGCCTTTGCCCTTGGAAAAATTTGAGGAGCTCGCCTTAGATTCTTTTGCCATTCGTAAATCCACCAAGGCATCAACGACTGCGATTAAACCAACCACTTCCTTTATGTTTTGCCTCCGTCACTCCATTTGAGCACGCGGCTCTAAACCAGAAAGAAAATTAAAGAGCTTGTCCTCGACTAACATATTCTTAATATCCAGCATTAGAGAACTGAATGATTTGGCATAGTCTCTTACCGATCCATCCTGTTTGAGCTTCTTCAAGGCATCTTTTGCGAGCCAAGAAGTATTCATAGGAAGGAACTTATCCTTGAGCTCCTTCTTCATTTGCACCCATGTTTTTATAAGAGTTCTACCCGCATTAATCTCCGGAGAGGTTCTCGTCCTCCACTAGAGTTTGACATCCTTATCCAAGTACATGGCCATCACATTGACCTTCTCAGTATCGAATACCTTAGTAGCCATAAAGTATTGCTCTATATCCTATAAGAAATTCTCCAATTTCTTAGCGTCTTGCACACCTTCGAACACCCTGGGTTCATGTACCTTCATAGATGAAAGTTGAGGTGTGGAGCATTCAACCTGATCGACATCTAGCATTGCAACGACATGCTTTAGCACAGTGCTCTCGAACTGAGTCTCCTCTTGTGTCTGCAACAAATCTGCCATTTATTGTTACAACTGCTGGATTCGCGTCTTCAACATCTCAAATCGAGTATTATGGGATGTGACCTCTTTCTCCCCTTGAGAAATTAGCCCAATGAATGCCTTCAACCTTGTCACTCGTTTCGTCAGGTTGCCTACTGTCATCCTGAAACCTGGCTCTAATACTAGTTAATACAATGGTCACCTTGGATTCGAACTTTCACCTAAGTTGATCGCCAAAACCTTTTGCACGGCGACCTCACTTAAATATGCTTAAGCAATACTTCCATTTTCAACGACCCTTGAAATATTTACCTTGCACACTGAAAGAAACAATGCTACAAAAGCAATAAGAAAATAAAGGCAACAAGAAAACAAAAGAGATACGGTAAAACCAACCTTTATATTACTCTCTCAAAAGAATATAAGGAATACTTTCTCTGACTGAATAAGGAGAGCAAAACTCGAACAAGCTATATATATAGACATTCTAACTTGAAAGCCAAGTTACATTCGGAATCCTACTTAAACTAAAATCCCTAAGATCGTGCTAAAATCGTGTATATTTCTATCATATTAAATCACGTGGACCAATTGGATGACACTTCAATTCAAATAGGACTCTAACGAATAAGATAAAATCTACAAGATAATAGAAAGATATAGTTTACATTCAGATAGGAAACTAGCATCCTCATCATCGAAGATCTCCACTATCTTTAAATGTTGAGTCCCACTGCAACTCTAACTTCTAGTTGTCGCCATATCATCGAAGTTCTTCCCACAATCTCTATCCATTGATGATGCAGTGTGATCTTGTTGAAGCCCACATAACACACTAGCCTGATCCAATGCTTCCCACAACAAGTCCGCTAGTCGTGTTCCATTCATCTGAGCATGGGTCAAGTCCTTAGCCTGGGTCGAGTCAATCTCTATAAGATTTGAGACTTTACCAAAATTCGTACCAAGTCTATTTCCACTCGCCATGTTTGCATTAGTGTTTTGACATGCCTCCCTCATACATGTAATCCAGCTGGCCTTCTTCCTAAGGCACATTGTGAAGGTCGCTGAGAAGTGCTCTGAAGTTTAAGGTTTTAATAGTTGCCACGTACGGACCAAGTGTACTTAGAGCTTTCTCTATCAATGACTGGACAGTTATGTACTTCACAAATGAATCCAAGGATACCTCTCTGTACACCCTTACGTATCCATATGTTGGAAGGACGTGGTTTGTACCACTTGCATAGTTTGCTATGCTCTTTGGTGTCCACTATTCCAAGAACACTTACCCTGAAAGTAACAACCATCCATAAATCACATTACTTAAAACTAACCAATTTACAATGTAGAAAACTTGATAATGAATCTTCAAATATAATCCAGATTTCTGTCTGGTCCACATGAAAACTATTGAAGTTGGTAAGAGTTTGCCACTGTATCAACAAGTCTAAACAAAGTCAAAAATATCCACTAGCATCTCTCAATCAGTAGTATATGGATAAGAGCCTTGAAAGCAAAAACCTCAAAGAGCAAAATTCAATAGAAAGATAAGAACACGATAACAAAACTATGGAGACATACCGACATTTTCAATGAAACTCTCCCACTTTTCTGCATCCTTTACGTTAATGATTAGATGCTCTGGTGCATACAAATTTGAGAAGGAGATAGCCTGAAAGACACATTTAGGAAGTAGGTCGTATGAATATGCATCATAACTCAAAACAACTTGGAATGCATAAACATCACCAATCCCATAAATAGAATTGACAATAATCCTACAAACTGTTTTGACAAATTCTTCTTTTGATGATAAATCACTTGCACAAAACACTTCCTATGTCCTATTTGTTACTTATTGTATAGATCTGTAGATTTACAGGATCTAAGGCTTGATTATAGGGATCCTATTTAGTTGGTTACCTAATTAGTAGTTGAGTTATTGGTATATATATGTATTTCTACATCTGTACAAAATACATCAATTGAAACATCTTTTCACTTTTCATTACCCTATTACATCAAGATTGCCTGCCGATATCAGTATGCTTCAAACCATTGCAAGAATTATTACTTGCCTTAGAAAAGCTATACTCTAATGCATGTTATCTATTACGTCAAGATTGGCTGCCGATATCAACATGCTTCAAACCATTGCAGGAATATTACTTGCCTTAGAAAAGTGATATTTTAATGCCTGTTCAAATAGAAAGTTGCACACCAACAATAAAGTAGCTAAAATATAGGTTAAAGTTGCAACCGTAGAGGAAACAAGGACCAACCTCAACCATGTCATGTGCAAAGATAGAAATTGACGCATACTCTCTCCTTGATAGGCTTTGACATTGTTTACTTATATCATCCTTAACGGCTTTTAAATCTACACCATCACCAACAACTACTAAAACTACCTGACTGTCAGGCCCATGTTCAGCCTGAGAATCGAGGAACATAGGTCACAGTATTATCTAAGAAACAACACATGGAAGCAGGCACAGGCTCCTATCAGTAAATGAACTTGTTTCCAAAAGAGCAAGGATGTATCACATAGCCAAAAAACCTGGCCAAGGAATGTCTACTTTAAGGAACAGAAACAATACTTATCAGAGTTTCACAAGAAATTCTCATTACATTAAAAGAAAAATTAGAAAATAAACATACAGTTAACAATTAAAAAATGAGAAGAGAACTTGGGATAGCAAATTTGTTGTTATATGTACAGGACATGCATGTTTTTCGGCAATAACTAGAACTTCTAAAGGCCCAACAAGCATGTCAATTGAAACCATAGCTTCACTGTTCTGTCAAGGAAATAAAAAATAAAGGTACGCAAAGGAGAAAATATTTTCATGTGGTGTTGAGAACAGAAAAGGAGAAATGTCATGTCACTTTAATTAATTCCATATCCAATTACAAAAGTCATACAAGAGAAAAAGGTTCATACTTGAAGAATCATTTTTGCAACAGTAACATATTAATTTCCTGGGCCAAAGATCTTTTCTACCTGCAAAGTTAAATTGAATGTCAAGGACAAACTAAAATTCAAAAATTGTTTAGGTACTTAATATTAGTGGAGTCATTCAAGAGTAATCCAATCACCATTAAACAAAATGAATCAAAGAGAAACCAACACATCATCGAGAATCAACACAAAATGTACGCTCAAACAATATGAAGATTCTAGAAATTTTAGCTTAATATGCGCACAATTGAATATTATGTATCAATAACTTAGGGCAAGATTTTGTCCCCCAAGCCATGACAGATATGGCCTGAATATTAAAACTGTTATATGCAACTTTCATGCTGAGACATTAAAATATTTAAGCTGCACAACATAACACGGACATAAATTTGTCTTCTCAAACCTGACCTCCTCCAGCCTTAAAGATGTGAGTAACCCCACCTTTCTTGGCATAATAGAGTACCTCCTATAAATGAACCAACAACTGAATATGAGTGGATTTATGTCACTGCAATCACATATGTGATCAAATTGGGGTCTCCAATAGCTGTTGCTACTCCTATCTTGATGTATGTGATTATTAAGCTTAATATCATAAATTTCTCCATTTTATACCTCTGTTATGTTTTGAATTTTTGCACAGTAATGTTTTTATTTTTTTTATATCTATTTCTTTAAGGTGATGGATGAGCTGTTTAAAAATAAAGCTGACATGCATGTATAAGACCACACATCATTGTATGGGTGACGCAGTGCACCAAAAACAAGTGTGGGTGAGTATGTATCCATACTAAATAATATTGGATTAATTGGAATATGTCCTAATAAGTACAAAAACATTTCAAGTGTTTATAATTACCTTACACATGTTGCCATTTTGGCTTGGCGGAGTTGTAAGAACAATTATTTTACAACCAGTAATATGAGTAAGCTATAAAAGAGAATGAATAGAATATGAAACAAATGTACTCATCTGATATCGACTTTCTAAGAAAGACTTTTAAGATGTACAAGCCAAATTAATTTAAATTATATAACCAATCAACTTACAATTGCTAGCATCAGAGTTATTGAAGGTAAAACTACAGTATCCCCTGGCACATAAAGACCTACAAAAGCAATGCTCCTAGTTCTGGCCACTCTTTTACATTTGGCACCCTAAAATAACATGAAAGCATTCTAATATGAGCTTCACATGCATAATGCCTAAGGTAAAAGAAAGAAACATCCGAATATATACTCACTTTCATGTTCTTAACACTTTTTTCAGGTGACTTTTGGGCAAGATGAAATGCGTATATTTTATCATATGCAACATCAAAAGCTTCCTTAATAGTATCATCAAGCTCTAATGGAACAAACAAAACAAAACAAAACAAACTATCAAAACAAATATTTTCCAAAGAAGTCAACTTATTTAAATAAAAGAAACTATGAATTAAATGTGCTCCTACATTAACAAATAATTTAAGGTAAGGTATTCAAAAATCTTATCCACTTTGAATTTTTCATATTTTGCTATAAAACTAAAACAGGGACACTTAAACAATTGTGCACCTGTCTTATTTTTCTAAATAAAGGCAGAGATCAAGTAAATAAGCTCCTAAATCATATACAAAAAAAAGCATATAAAAGTGTTACAACAGAATTATCCAAACGTAAGGTAAATAAAAAAGCCCAAGCCTGCCAAGCCACATGTGGGTACAAAACTCCAAAAGATGATCGCTACAATATGTGATTGCTAGTTTGTTAGCAATTTTGTTAGAAATTATGTTAGCAAGAAATGGGTAGTAAGAGAAAGGAAGTGTGAAGGTGCGGGAATTTCCGGTATATATAAGGAAATTCATTGTTGTAATAAAGTTATCTGAATATATACAATTTCTCTCACAAATACTATCTATTTTCTGGTTTGTTTCGATAGCAGTCACCGGAATCTATTCCATTAGCTAGGTTCCCTGATTGTAATTTGAGTAACTAGAATTTTCGGTTACAGGAGGTATCAGAGCTCGTAAGTTCCTCGGTTCTCTAAAAAATCATCAATGACTATTACACGTTCCCAGGCGGTGATACAAGGAGTTATAGAGTTGGAAATGGAAGCTGTGTTGGCGAATAAATTAGCTCAGACCCAGACAGAAGTTAAGGACATCAAAGCAGAAATTTCACAAGTAAATGACAAACTAACTCGTTTGGAGATGCTGGTAAGTGCTAAAGAGGGTGGTAGAGGTGAATGCTCTTCGGGAGTAAGGAAAGAAGATTCTAGAAAGTCTTCGATGATGAAACCTGTTGACGATAGATTGGGAAATCGACCTTCTCATTCTCAAACTCAGTCTTACGCTACTAGGATCTCTAAGGTTGAGTTTCCTCGCTTTGATGGTTCCAATCTTAAAGAATGACTCTATAAATGTGAAGAGTTTCTTTCGTTAGATGCTACATCACCTGAATCCAAAGTTAGGTTGGCTTCGATGCATTCACATCATGTAGCTCTCCAATGGCACCTTAACTATATCAAGGCCAGATTTCATATTTACCCTGATTGGCCTCATTACATTACTGAACTATCTCTTCGGTTTGGTAAGGTGTATGAGGATCCTTTAGTAGATTTGATTCGTATTAAACATACGGGAAATGTTCAAGAGTATGTAGATGCCTTTGAATTAGCCTTAACCTCTTTAACCTTGCCTGAAGAACATACCTTAAGCATTTTCCTTGTTGGTCTTGAAAATAGCACCCAAATGCATGTCCGAATGTTTTCACCAACTTCTGTGGCTCAGGCTGCTCACCTAGCCAAATTACATGAAGCTTCAAAATCGACCACTAAAACTTTCTCCAAACATTCCAGTTGGTCTCCTTCCGTCACACTTAAACCTGCCTGTGTTACAAACCAAAATGTCACCTCCGTTCTACCACACTCCTCAACCAAACCAATACAAAACACCCAACTACCCAAACCACTATTGTCCAAACCTCGGATCAATTTAACACCAGCCTTGATGATTGATAGAAAATCGAAAGGATTGTGTATGTATTGCGGAGAACCATTCACTCCAGCACACCACCTTAAACACAAAAAACTCATTTGTTTGTCATGAAGATGGACGGTGAGGAGGAAAAGGAAAATGATGAATCAGAAGAAATGCTTCAACATGAACCTGTTCTGTTTGAAGCAACACATCTCTCTTTGCATGCCCTATATGGTGTTCCTAGCTTTAATGTTATGAGAGTTACGGGAATTCACAATAAGACCAAGCTAAAGATTATGATTGATCCTGGAAGTTCTCATAATTTTTTGGATTTGGAATTAGCAAAGAAGCTGGGTTGCAAATTAGAATCGACACCTCCCATGATTGTGAAGGCAGCTGGCACTAAATTACAATCTCAATATATATGTAGAAATTTCAAGTGGAATTTGCAGCAGGTTACCTATTCTTCTGATGTGCTTATTTTGTCGTTAGATTTCTGCGATTTTGTATTGGGGGTACAATAGTTAGTTACGTTGGGTCCTATTGTTTGGGATTTTTTGCATATGACTATGGATTTTAAAGTTGCGAATCAAAGAAGTGTATTACGTGGTGCACAGAATAATGGTGTGAAGTTAGTTGGTAATGACCCTTTCGGGGATGCTGTTGGAAATGGTGGACAATTGTGCTTCTTACAAATTTGTAAGATCGACGAGGAAGCAGTAGCAGAGTTATACGGGCTGAGCTTTGAGATTGAGTCACTGGCTGAAACTTGTGATAAACTAGAAGAATTCTTAGCATAATTTGATGACATTTTTAATGATCCTTAAGGGCTACCGCCAATACAAGAAGGATTTGATCATTGTATTCCACTTCAAAAGGGAACAATACCTGTTAATCAACGTCCTTATCGTTATTCTCTGTTGCAAAAAGACATCATTGATAACTTAGTAAGGGAAATGCTTGCTCAAGGTATCATAAGGCATAGTAACAGTCCGCATGCATCTCCGGTCGTATTGGTGAAAAAGAAAGATGGGTATTGGCGACTTTGCGTCGACTTTCGGAGGTTAAATAAGCTAACAATAAAAAATAGATTCCCTATACCACTTATTGATGACCTCTTAGATGAACTTGGAGGGTCAACAATTTATTCCAAGTTGGACTTACGAGCTGGTTATCATCAACTCAGATTACACTCAGGGGAGGAGCATAAGACTACCTTCAAAACTCACTCAGGACATTTTGAGTATTTGGTAATGCCCTTTGGTCTCACTAATGCTCCTGCTTCTTTTCAATCACTTATGAATGCCATCTTTCAACCATACTTACGAAAATTTATCATAATATTTTTTGATGACATTCTTATTTATAGTAAGGACCTCGATCTTCACCTCCAACACCTTCGACTTGTTTTTGATCTGTTACGACAAAAATTTTTGTTTCTTAAAAAGTCCAAGTGTTGTTTTGCTGCTCCAAAAATAGAATATTTAGGCCATATGATATCTAAAGATGGTGTGGCAACTAAACCTCAGAAATTACAAATAGTGGCGAATTGGCCTCTTCCTTCTAACGTGCGAGATATGCGTAGTTTCCTTGGTTTTGCAGGTTATTACAGAAAAATTGTTCGTAATTTTGGAATAATAGCCAAACCTCTCACTGTTATGCTCCATAAGGATGGCTTTCGTTGGTCCCCCGTTGCTTATCAAGCCTTTCAAAGATTGAAGGAAGCCCTCACTACAACTCCAGTTTTGGCTCTACCAGATTTCCACAAAACATTTGTGGTCGAAACATATGCATCAAGGTGTGGGATAGGAGCTGTATTAATGCAAGACAACCATCCGATAGCTTTTATTAGCAAGGCTTTAGGGCCAAAGCATCAAGCTCTTCCAGTTTATGAAAGGGAATTATTTGTTGTTCTTCACGCAGTGTAGAAATGGGGTGTTTATTTATCTCACAACCATTTTTTCATCAAAACTGATCCAAAAAGTGTCAAGCACATTCTGGATCAGAAGTTCAACACTCCATTTCAACAAGCTTGGGTAGCAAAATCGATGGGCTTTGACTTTGAAATACATTACAAGGAAGGAAAACACAATATTGCCGCAAATGCATTGTCAAGGAAGCCTGGTAGTGAATTTATGTTACTCATGTTGCAAGTTGATAACTTCGATTTGTATGCAGAAATAAAGAAAGCCTGGCAAATAGATTCGAAGATGATTAAGCTGATTGATGGTCTACAACAAGATTCTCGTAGCCACCCATAATTTACGTGGATTAGAGAAGAATTACGTAGAAAAGGGAAACTAGTTATAGGAGCTGTTGATAGTCTCAAACTTCAGCTATTAAAGTGGATGCATGATTCAGCATTAGGAGGTCATTCAGGATGTGATGTAACGGTAGCACGACTGAAATCACTGTTTTATTGGAAAGGATTAGCTGCAGATACTTCCACTTACATCAGAAATTGTAATGTTTGCCAACAGAACAAACCTTATTTAGCTGCATCACCTGGGTTGTTTCAACCTTTGCCGACTCCCAAGCGAGTATGGGCTGATATTAGTATGGACTTTGTGGAGGGATTACCAATTTCGAATGGTAAACAAGTGATTTTTGTGGTAGTAGATCGATTTAGCAAAGCTGCTCATTTGATGTTTTTCAAACATTCATGGATACAGTGTTCAAACTTCACGGATGGCCCGAAACAGTAACTAGTGACAAGGATCCCATCTTCTTGAGTTCTTTTTGGATGGAGTTATTCACTTTGCAAGGAGTTTCTATCCAATTATCATCAGCTTATCACCCACAGTCGGACAGACAAACAGAAATCGTCAACAAATGTCTTGAGCCATATCTGCGATGTATGTGTATAGAGAAACCGAAGACATGGTCCAAATGGTTGGGTCTAGCTGAATGGTGGTATAACACGAATTTCCACATTGCTACTAAGACCACTTTTTACGAACTCTTGTATGGACAGCCACCTCCATTGCATTTACCATATTTACCAGGAGAATCTTTGTTGTTAACGGTTGATAGAAGTTTAGTGAAGAGGTAAGAAATGATGAAGCTATTGGAGTTCCACCTCCATCGCACTACCAATAGAATGATCCAACATAGCGATTCTCATAGATCTGATAGGCAGTTTCAATCGGATCAGTATGTGTTCCTAAAACTACAGCCTTACAAACAGAGTTTGCTGCAACGACGTTCTAATCACAAATTGGCTCCGAAGTTTTATGGTATGTATAAGATATTAGAGAAGATTGAGAATGTTCCTTATAAATTGGATTTGCCTTCGACAACAACAATACACAATGTATTTCATGTCTCTCAGTTAAAATGGTGTTCTAATCCACTGGGAACAACCACAATTCATGTTCCAGAGTCATCTGCACCCTCATTTGCCAACAAGGAGCCAGAGTCGATTTTGGATAGGAAGATGGTCAAACAAGGTCGTGTTGCAGCTACTAAAGTCCTTGTCAAATGGAAGAATTTACCTGCTGAAATGGCAACATGAGAGTATTATTATGATTTGCTAAAAAAAATTCCGCATTTTGACCCTTGAGGACAAGGATCTTCTTCAAGGGTAGGGTATTGTTACAACAGAATTATCCAAACGTAAGATAAATAAAGAAGCCCAAGCCTGTCAAGCCACATGTGGGTACAAAACTCCAAAGATGATCACTACAATCTGCGATTGTTAGTTTGTTAGCAATTCTGTTAGAAATTCTGTTAGCAAGAAATGGGTAGTAAGAGAAAGGAAGTGTGAAGGTGCGGGAATTTCCGGTATATATAAAAAAATTCATTGTTGTAATAAAGATATCTGAATATATACAATCTCTCACAAATACTCTCTATTTTTTGATTTGTTTCGATAGCAGTCATCGGAATCTATTCAATTAGCTAGGTTCCCTGATTGTAATCTGAGTAACTGGAATTTCCGGTTACAAAAAGAATATAAAATAGCAACAACAAAAAAGAAAGAGGAAAGAAGCGCCAACTCTTTAACTGCAACATCACCTCTGGTTCGGACATCATTAATAATGGGATTAACCTAAAGAATTAATCATCAATCAGGATTCCACATGAGAAATTTGAAGAAACTGAATTCAAAATAAAAAGAAAAAAGGAGAAGTTTAAGAATAATAATTGACTCTTTAAGAGAGAAAATAGAGGCTCACCATGCTGAAAATTGAAGCGAAATCAATACGAGGACGAAATTTCAAGCTCTCAACCTCAGAATGACTAAGTTCTGATAAACAACCGCAGTAAGACGATATGGATCATCATCTATACAAGTTATAGGCATATCAGAATGACTAAGTTCTGATAAATTTCAAGCTCTCAACTCAGCAAGAAAATGCCTTAACACTATCTCAAATGGACCATCATTTATACAAGTTATAGGCATATGTTATAGGCATATAAGCAAACGACAAATTGCTCCCGTGTTTCTAAATAGTCGAAAGGAATATGAGATCTAGAAACAACCCTTTCAAAAATAGGAAACTAATATCTTTGAATGTGAGCCAGTAGAGAGAACTCAAATTTGAGTTGAGCAGGCCTTTACACCCTAATATACTAAATGATAAGCTATATTCAACTTCTTCGGTACGGGAATCTAGGTGAATCTCAACTTCTAGGTGAAGAATAATGTATATAAGGTACTGAGCTAATCAAATCCATAGCACATTAAACCCAACTCAAGAGTTAGTTCTACTATCCTTCCACACAAGCAATGAACCCAAAACTCAGAACCAACAAATAAAACAAGTAAAATTAGAAAATCTCAAAAGTCACTCAAAAAATTCTGCACTAAACAAGACACTTGAAAAAGAAACATTCACCAAAAGTGAAACCTTCACTCCTTCTAACAATAACTTAGAAAGTAAGAAGGCGGTTGCCTTAGAGTTTTACTAGGCAGTATGGGAATGTAATGACAACAAGGGCCATACCGAGGAGATCCTAGTGATGGGAAACCTACAAATCTGATCAAAGCAAGGAGGAGCTTAAGGCAAGGGGACCCATCATCCCTTACCTGTTGTAATTTGCATGGAGGTTTTGTCAACTCTCCTCGCAAGCAATATATGGAGGCACCTAAAATTCTAGTTCCATAGCAGATGTAAAGATGTGAAGATCACACATCTAACTTTTGTAGATGACTTGCTATTGTTATGCAGAGTTGAGAAAAACTCAATAGATCTAATCTTGTGAGTGATGAAGGAGTTCTAAGAGATCTCATGCCTAAGGTGCAACCCAATGAAGAGCTGTTTCTACTTATCATGTAACTCAAGTAGAGAGGTAGCCTCTGAAACTATTGAGATGAGATTAAAACAGGGGAACATACCTTTTAAATACTTGGGGGTACCAATATCTCAAAGAAGAATTAGTGCAGTTGATTGCAAACCCTTATTGGATTTAATCCACGGAAGAATCAACCAATGGAGTAATAGGTTCCTCAGTTATTGAGGCAGGTTACAACTTATTCAAACAGTATTAAGCAACCTTACAAAGTATTGGATTAACCATTTGTCCATTCCCAAAAGTATCCTCATGGAAATAGATAAGAGACTTAGAAAATTATTGTGGAATGACTTATACCAAGGTAAAAGCAAAGCTAAGATTAGTTGGAGCAAAAATCTGCAGACCTAAGCAACAAGGGGGTCTGGGTATCCATTCTGTACAGATGATTCACAAGGAGAGTAGAGGACGAAAATTGTGGTGGTTGTGTTACAAAAGGGAGGATCTATGAGTTAAATGGATACATAATGTTTTCATAAAGAACAAGAGTATTTTGGATCTTAAAGCCAAGGCAGGAAATGGCAAGACCCCTTAAGGAAATCCTAGCGACAAGGCAATGGATGCAACAACAGGTATTCCATAGGGAATGGGAAAAGCATTTCTTTTTTGTATGATAATTGACATTGTAAAAGTCCCCTATATCAGGTGAAAAAGGTACAACCCTTAAAATTAGTGGTGAATCTAGAAACTAAAGTGAGATTATTAATTAGTAACAATCAATGGATATGGTCATTCCATAATAATAGAAGTGTTAGCCTCATAATGGAAGAACTGCCTATATGCCATGAGGGAGAACAAGATGAAATTCAGTGATTAGTTGATAAATCAAGGAAGTTTAGCACAAAAGCATGCAAAACACTTTTTCAAATTTTGCATAACACAAGGAAGGAGTGGACAGAATTAGTGTAAGACAGGAGTCAAGATCTCCTGTCTAATATTAAGGTGTTTTATTGTGTCCAATGAATCTCAACCGTTTATTTATGTGAGTCCTATATAAGTCTCGCGTAGACCCCGCGTGGGTCCCACAAAATAAATGGTTAAGATTTCATGAGACAGAATAAGACAGGGTAATATTGGACAAATGATCTTGGTTCGTGAGACAGTGGCATCCATCCAACTCATTCATTTATCTTATGGATGGGAATCAATGCACGGTTGCTTATGAGGAACAAGATCAAGTTCTCCATTAACACACTGCAATGTGAGTTATGTGATACGGAAATGGACAATTTGGAGCATCTTATGATTAGATGCAGTTATACCAGGCAAGTCTGAGACCAGATGCAAATTATTCTCAACATGAACAAATAAGTGGACTATTGGAGTGAAACTATTGCTTGGTTGGGGGAACCTTAGAGTGCATAATGCAACTAATCTCAAAGTAATTAAGTTAAGCCGGGCAACTTTGGTGTACTATATCTAAAATGAGTGTAATTGCATAATTTTTAGACAACAACGTTGAAGCATTGAAATGGTTCAGGACATTTTCCTCCATTGCAGATTGGCCATATTAGCAAGAGGAACAGCAACAAATCTGTCGAGTAGTATGAAGAAAAGATAAGAATTCGAGTAATTCTGGTTTATGTGGTCTTATAAATACCCCTTATATCTCGAGATGTAGATGATTATTAGGAACCATAACTCTATATAATCTGGACCTTTTAGATTATCCTGGAACTTTTGTACTCTAGATTGTAAATATATTTAATCAATGAAATTTTTAATTTTTGAAAAAAACAATAATTTAGATTCTGTAATGTACACAAAGTAGTTCTGTGTTTAAGAAACTATATGCGAAGAATGAAAAATAATGAAAAGACGAGCCCTCTGAGAAAGCCAACTTTTATTTTATGAAAAACAATGAAAAGAAGAGCCCTCTGAGAAAGCCAACTTTTATTTTCTTCTCATATCTTCTTAACTACACTGATACTTTTATATGAAATAATTCTTTCCCTTAAAAACCATCTTTTGATTTCTGGTGGACATTTGATTAACCACAGAACAAAAGCTATAAATAGTTATATACAGTTATACGAGAATTTCATATATAATTTTATAACTACAGCTCGCACCAGAAAAGCTTGAGAACAGGAAAGGAATTCAAAAGCTAAAGATTGATTGAAACATACGCATCACAAATACTAAAGCCAAACTCAAGAATCAAGCCACAAAAGAGTGTACCATTATGAAGTTACAATACATGTACAAAGTGATTTACAGAATTATGTGTACGGTCGATAGACGCTGCAGAAGAAGAAGATGATGAAGGCGATAGGAGAAGATGACAGCGATGACGACGGAGCAGCGACGACGAAGGAGCAGTGTCGAAGATGAAAGCAACGACGGAGGAGAGCTAGGTTGCGTGACTTGCTTTTGCGTTAAGAGTTGAAGAAGGCAGCGCCGACCGAAACAGTACCAAATTCGTGCTCGAGTTTCAACTTTCAACTTTATTTTTTCATTAATTTTATCTTAAAATTAACCATTTTTACGTATTGTTAAAGAAAAACATCTGAAGTACCTAAGCGTCGGTCAACCTGAGGAGCACTAAAATAATAATTACTAGTACAAAAAAAAAAGAACACTAACTTTTTTAACTTAATATTATTATAAATATAAATATTTTATTTTAATAAAATATTTTATAATTAAATTATCTTTAAAATATATGAATAAATAATTTTATTTTATTTTATTTTAACTTTAATTAAATCAATACTAAAATTACTAAATAAATATTAATAAAATAATATTATTTTATACAAATTAATTAAGACTAATTTCTTCAAATCAAAATTACCAACAAATTAAAATTTAAAGATTATTTCTTAAGTTAAAATCAAATCAAAATTACTTACATATTAAAATTTAATAAAATTCAAATTTTAAAAGATTATCCTATAATCCCAAAATTGAATTTTAAATTTGAATCTAATCAAAGTCCAATCAATTTAAATTTAATTGGTACGTTAATTTTGGACCAAACAGTACCGATCTCTAATATACAACAACATTTTCTAACATCACTGATAGCTAAAAACTAAATTATCAATAGGATGATCTCATTGTTAAATTTATATATACACATCACAGTGATAAAAACAAGAAAACAAATATGAACCTGATATATCGCTATGTTTTACCAATCCTTAAGCAGTTTGCTTGCCACATCCCTGTAGCTGACTTTCTTTTTCTTCACAGGCTGCGAATCCAAATTCATGGTTGGCTTTTCATCATCAGGATTTGCATTTGCAGTTTCCGCTTCCTTCATTTTCTTGACAGGCTGTGAATCCAAATTCGTGGTTACTTTTTCGTCAACAGGATTTGCAATTGTAGTTTCTGCTTCCTTCATTCGAAGGCTTGGAATCATGTCCATTAACATGGCATTAACAGGGTCAAACATAACTTCGAGTTTGTCATTTCTCTCGCTCTCCAGGCCATGGTGTTCCCTGTTATCATTTTCCATATCGAAAACTTCGTTGAACAGTTCCTGTTGTAACTCTTGTCGTTTATCTACATCACCTGTGTTGTCAATTGTCTCGCCTGATTTCGAATCTTCCACCATTCCTCTCCTTTCAATTTCTGAATTTTCCAAACCATCAGTTCTGTGGCTTTCATGATTTTCTTCACCCGTTTCCACCGCCCTTTCATTGGTCCCGTCATCAGAACTGTTATCATCTGATTTGTCGGAAGATATTTTAGCAGGCTTCTTTACAATGAATGCTCTTGTTCTTCGAGCTTGATTAACATCTATTTTGCCCATTCCTGTGCTCCTACCAGGGGGTCTCCCTCTTTTCCTTTTCACATCCCTTTTTGGAGACTCCAACATCCTAGAATTTCCCAAAGAGGATTTACCTTCTCTCTTATTCCTTTCTCTATCAGCCAATGGTGCAATGATCTCCTTTCCTGCACCATCCATATGGGAGGGACCTGCTTCCAACTCTATATTGCTTATGCTGTGATATAAATGGAATGAAAAGAAGAGTGAGCAAGCAAACAGAATGAACCAGGCATCAAATGTAAGAACATTTAAGGACAGTGATACATCCAGTTCAGAAGGTAAGGCTCCAATCGAAGGATGTCATTCGAGTATGACTGACAAGATTAGGGCTTCGATTGTGTACCCAAATTTTAAATAATCTTTTGATTTCCACAGTTCTTGCGATCAATCCACTTTCCGAATATCATCATGACTCCCATACAGAATGTCTCAGGAAAAGAATGTTATCGAGGGTAGAAATTTATGTCAAGAAAAGCATCTTATAGCTTTCATTACTTAATAATGTAAAGTTCACATACTCCCCTCAAAACTATTATAAGCCACACCAGGTATTGTCTATTAACCTTGCTTCTCCTGCTTTATTATAAGCCAGAAGCAAATATTTGCACTTCATAAAAATAGATTGACTTTATTAAACGAATTGAATTGTGCTGGCACTTGAACATATATTTAATTTGTTCCATAATCTTGAGAACAGATCAACATGCATATACATATTGACATGTGAAGATAAACCCTCAAATTTTGCTTTTAAAATTAATAGCAACGGCGCGTTTAGGTAAGCACCATAATTTAAGTTTATTCAACTTTCATGCTACTATGATTCATTATCAGCGGAAGCTACAAGCATGACTTTGACTGGTTAATGCTTCGAAGATCCACATTCATGATCATTCAAACCAAATGCATGTCTGCACTTACCAGTCTTTAATATTTGCCCATTCAAACCCACTTGGCTCCAAGATGTATGTATCTTCTTGTAACTTTTGATCCCCACCAAATGAATCTTCTAACCATCGAGAACCAACCAAATGCAATCTTTTATCCAGGAGAACTTGTTTTTCTACAGCAGTAAAACTATGCAAAGAACACGAGATATAACTTTGAATAAGATATTCAATACCATCATTTACCGAAACGTATTTACTTACAAGCAGAACATAGAATGACTTGGATTCGCAATACCTCTTCACAAGAGAATCAAAATCCACATGAGATCCTGGCACTGTCAGGACCACCAGATGGGTAGCACGAGCAAGATTATTTGTTACATCACCACCACCTATACAAACTTCAAGCTTTAACCTCCTCAATTTCAGTCCCAACAAGGACTCCCAATCAGGTGTTCTTCAAGAAGTTAATACACAAGAGGAAACTAGCCCCATCAGAAAGAATACTTATAAGAGGCTACTTCAATTTGAAGTTATAACCAGCAGTGATCTTACAAATATTGTCCTGAAATGAAGAAATATATAGAGCATCCACAAAATCGACACCATTGTTCCTTTGGACAGTACTTCTTCACATGCTCCGTGGTCTTAGCATCTCCAGATACATTTATGTTATTTAAAAGCTGGAAATGATGAAAAAAAAATGTAACTGACTCCATGGTATTCTCCTTATATGTTTACTACATGTACTTGAACAGAAAAGCAGCAAAAAAAAGAAAAAAGGAAATGTATCCTGCAAAATGATGATTCAGGGAATAATAATCATCATTTAGTTTTTCATTTAAGTCTCTTTAGTTTCTAATTCCTCAATTTAGTTTTGTGTTGCTTGATTGTTTGTCAAGTGATCCATCAAGTTCCCAAACTTGGACAGAAGGATAATACAATTATACCTGCTTAATAGCCTCAAGGTCAAGATCCCAGTAATACGAATCAGAAAATTCATCTATTTCTTCCTGTAACTTCTTTTTTGAGGCATCAGAGAGGAAAAGGAAGTACCTGCAAAACAAAGAGGTAGCACGCAGCACAAAGCCCCAACTTCTTATCAAACATCCCAAAATAAGAACAAAATAAAGATACTAAGACTAAAATAAACCAACTTGGGCTGTAAAGGAAGGAGCTTCTTTTGCGAACAGCAGTCAATGACCCAAGAACAATGAATAACATCTCCACGAAGCTTTGCTGCCCCGTACTTTATCCCTGGGAGATATTCATCTCAGTCAAAGCCACTTCCATTTGAAAAGCTTGTATCCAAGTGCCCCACAGTGCATGTGTGTATGTGCATGTGAAAGAGAGAAAAGGGAAGAGAGAGACCCTTGCTTTCAGACGCTATGCAATGAGTTACAGCAGTATTTAAGTTCATGGAGAAAGTTCCCCCATGTTCTGCTACCATTTTGTGCAATGCTTCAAGAGAGTAAGACGGGGGAACATTCACAAAGTCTGTACATGCTAAGGATATCACAAAAGGTACAAATGATAAGAAGAAAACATTTTTTAGTACAGCGCTGGAATTTGAAGATTCAATTTGACTTCAACATTTTAACTTCTAAAATGTTCCACAACATGTGGCACCTTTAAGTTTAAAGCAAAGGGAAGAAGACAGAAAGTGAAGCGAGCATGAATTGGACAATGTAATACCAATAAAATCTTTTCAAGTTTCATTTATCATCAGTTGTAACCTCATTTGTTTCATCAAAATTGTTCTTGAATCATATAAGTAAATATCTGCCAAAAAATATTTATTTTCTGCAAGTACGATAAATTTTAGAAATTTGAGAAGTCCAGCAAACAAGACAAAAGCCTGTATTTTTCTGCGCGCAAGACAAATTTGAAAATTTTGAGAAGTCCAGCAAACAAAACAAAAGCCTAAGATCAGGGCAAAAGTAAAATTTTAAAATAGCTTTCCAATCATAGAGCACAGAGAAATTATGCAGGTAGCTAACACAGATTGTATGAAGGATACAGAACATCATATTAGAAAATATCAACGTTTCTCCCTTAATGTCAGACACATCAGTCTGAATCAAATGAGAAGGAACAACAGATATATTCTTTTTATCTCCCCTTTTTGAAGCTCTAAACCGTGTTGGTTTGCTATCCTGCACTTCTTTCCCTTTTTGCGTGGTGCCATTACTCGTGTGTACTAATTCTATAAACGCTGTCAAAAAGTTAAAAGATTTTAGGCAAACTATTACACACAAAAATCAACCAAGCCAAATAACATCAAGAAACAAACATGCAGCAATTCACATGGAGGCTTCTTACATTGCACGTCCAGACATTCATGCCAAGGCTTGTCATATCTGACTCTGTCAATACGTGGGAATCTCAAGCTGTATGGAGCAGCAAACACCTGCGAAATTGCGTACATGCACATGGTGACACTAAATCGAAACTATGGGCATTTTAGAGATAGACTTGGAGATAGCAAGTAACAAGTCTTTTCTTCTGGTATGGACATTCTAACAATGTTCCTCCTTTCAAGGCTTGATAAGAGATTATAGGCGGTATCTTCATCGGACAATAAACAATTATTTGTAAATGTACCAGAGAAACCTATGAATTATAGGGTTTAATTTAAATTAGAACAAGATTTGAAAAAATAAACAGAAACACACATCTGAATTAATAGTCCGGATATCGCTGGTAATGGAAAGAATTATCGACCTGCAAAAGGAGGAGAATTTCAAATTCATAAGTGGTAATGCTGAATTATTGCATCTTTAATTTTGTAGGAACAATGTAGTAATGTTTACTTCTCAGGGCTTTCAAGCCAGACATCTGGTCTCTCTTTCGAATTGTTTGTAACTTGATAGAAACTAGGTGGTCCCTTCTTTGGGTACTCATATTTCCTGACAAAAGGGAATGGGAATAAAGATTTTCCAAATATCCGTATAAAATACAAAAAAGTCTGTTTGAGAATAATCGTAATCTTAAATAAGGCACAATTTGAGGCCAGAAAACACGATAAAATCATTCATCTCGCAAGTACCTAAAATAAGGGTTCAATTTGTTGGCAACAGCATCTAGCTCATCATCAGTTAGCCCAGTACCCACTCTGCAAAATGATATAAATCTACAGAGAAGGAACAACCTCGAGTTAACTTCAGCATCAAGTAGTTAAAATTTTATAAAGCGTCAAACTATTGACACGGCAACAGAAATATCTGACAATTCACTAAGAAGCTTTCCCAACAGCAAACTTTGTGCCTGAAAAATATGTTATTCTGCATTTACTTATAGAAAGTTGGCAAGGGTCAGCTGACCAATGTATATCGAATTCATAAGTCGCATAAACAAGGGAACGATCATTGACATTGATTACAGAGTATAATAGCTCATTAGTGAAAGACAGTCAAAGTATAGATAATAGTTACCGTCATACCGTCTTGGGTATGTATTTGGGGCAGGACGTTCTGCCAGACCTACCAAAAACTGGGCCACCTGCAATTTTGTAGAATATCTCACCTTCAATTTCTAAGAGGAGAAAGTTAAAGATTGTGTGCAGGACAATTGAATTCCATTAGAAACATGATCCAACAGAATAAATGATTCAGGAAATTACTCGCCTGCAAAAAAAAAAAAAGAAGGAAAAACAGCAGAAATAATTCTCATTATTAGGAGAAAGGATACCAAGCATACCTGTCCCCCACGACGACCTGAACCATAGTATCCTCCTAGAACAATTATACAAACATCAAAAGTAAACATTTTGGGATAAGTTCTCAGTAAATTTGGAGAAAACCAGAAGTAAATCACATTAAATAGATACCTATGATAAGAACATCCAAGTCCGAACCAGCACGGATGTACTCTGGCTTCAGTTTCAACCACTTTCCACTCCGATCACTTGGTTCCCACTTAGAACCAAGGTCTTTTAATACAATCCCTTCGTCTCTGTTGATGATGATAGGAAACAAATAATAACTATGGATTACAAACTCTGAAGTAGTTAAAAACATAGATCAGCACCTCTAATGTTATAGGACACATGCATGACTTCAAACTAATGCAATGATTTTCAAGAACAACATAAATGAAAAATGAAACAGAGAAGTGACTGTTGAATCATTAAAGCATGCTCTAAATTTCACTAGTTGACCACATCCATACAAGGTGACAAGCCTTAATAGTTAATACACACAAATACAGACGTATTCTTTTGGATAACTTCCCCACCCAAATCATGGAACATAGAGCATTTGCCTCCCCAATCCTGAAGTTTTACCTGATATCCCAGTAATGACGGTCTCCAATTCAAATATGCAACTAGATTCATGTCCATGCACATTAATTAGTTCACACCCTTTATACCTTAGTAAATTCTATACATGAAACATAATTTCATTTCAGGTGAAAAGAGTTTTTGGCTTGTGCATTCAAGAATAGGGATACTCTTTCTGCAATATAAGATGATAAGAATAGAAGAGCAGCAAATAGAATGCAGTGAATCACAAGTCTGGGAGTCAAATACTGAAATATTAGTGAAGACTCCAAACTAACGGCATGTTAATCAGAACTGACACATATTCACCATCCAGTGAATGAGAAGGAACCCAACCTGTTTTCAATCGTTTCCTTGAAAAAAATTTCCACATCATCCAGACTATAAGCTCTAAGCGACCAACAAGTTTGTCCTGTATGATTTGCATCCCAATTTCATTTGAAGCAAACATTACAAGAGATCATCAAATGATACAGAGAGACCCTCTAGCTTTAAATTAATAGGCAGGTTACAGCAATACACCAAGCTAGACAAGAACCGGTACAGAGATGGGCAATAGAATGAATAAAATATGTTCGGTAGAAACAGAGAGAAGTAAATCCAGTCATTGATCAACTATGGTGGCTAACGAACTAATTAACTAATTGAAAAGAACCCAAAATCTTGACGTTTCTGTACCTTACAAATACAAATTGATTTACCTCATCACATAAGACACCGTTCATGGACCAAGATATGTTATATCTAAAAAATATCTAGTTTACAACCACAGCACATTCTACTGGCACCAATTAACATATTGAAAAGGAAGATATCATTAAATCAGCTACAACAACGTTTGCTCCTTTCTATAAAACACAAACATCACCACAAAAAAAAAAGAAACTTATAGAATTCCATTGGTATTCTTTACCAGGAGCTCGATGGGTATTGAGGCCTCTATTAGGGATTAATATCTCTAAACGACCTTTCAAAGGCTTCACAACTTTTTGGAGAAGTTCATGCCTTTCCTTCAAGATTTGGTGAATCACGCTGGTATCTCCAACATAAAGAATATCAAATGCAACATCTAGGCAATCATGTCAAGGTATGAACACAAGGGTGAATTTGAGAATCCATTAACTTGCCATATCAAAACACTTGAAAAGAGCTGGTGTTAATTTGACTTTCACTTAAGGCACTTGAGGCAAAAAGGATACAGCATAACTGCATCAGAAGGAAATATACAGTATGCTTCAATTAGTGTTTACTCTTCGTATAAGACAATAAACAACATAAAGAAGTGATCAAACCTGTTTATGACAATCCAATCCATCCTTTGCTGCCTTGGCTGCAAAAGGGCAAAATGGAACAAGTAAAATATAAAACCAAATTGAAATGTCAAATGATCAGGAAGAAAAGGAGAGAAAACAAGAATAAAAAGTTTCACAACCTATTTCCTGATTTGAACCGAATTCAGCAAATCGATTCAAGGAGGTGTCCCAGACCAACATTTCACCATCAAGTATGCACCTGTATCGTGTCACAAGGAAAAATAGCTTGACAAAGAGAGAGAGAGAAATCCTTTCCAACTTTCAAAATCTATAGCTATCGATGACATATCACATTCACATGCAGATACACTTATGGTTTGTGTCTTTTATTAGATGTTAGAATAGTTCATTTCATTCCACGTTCTGCCACAAGTATGCGGGGACAGTACCGCAGAAAAAGTGTACATTTCTGTTAACAAGTCAGACTCATAGTAATTTTGCCTTCAAAGTCACAGTCCATAACATGGGAAAGGGAAGAAGCAACACATTACACATAAAGAGTCCAGTTCGTGACGTGTTAGTCAATTGTCTTGCAAGAAATATAATTTACAAATAAGGAGCCAACAGATAGATAATTATGATGAATAAAAAGGAAATCTCACCTATCGGCCAAAACATTGTTTACAATTATCTCTGACATTCCATAGGCATATTCAGAGTGATCAATAAAATTCCTGTGCAAATCATACCGTGAAGCATCCCAATGTAAGTATTCATACTTGACCAACAACGCAAATAAGCAAGCTTGAACAATTATTTATGATCCATTGCCCAAGCTTTAAATAACCTCAACAAATAGAAAATATTACCCATGTAAAAGCTTGCAACATTTTAGAATTTTCAGCATGAATTTCAAAAGCAGAAGAATATAGACAAAGGTTATAAAACAGAAAATTTAAGAGAACAAGCTAACAAGACAGATAAGTTAAAAATAAAAATAAAAAATAAAAGAACACGCAAAAAACATTGATGAAAAGGAAACCACGTCTCACTTGCCTTGAAAAGTAGTGCACCTCTGTCCCATTTTTGTGTATTTGGATGCGATCACCATCAAATTTACATTCCACCACAATTTCCTTCCCATGTTGCTTTACAAGATCACAGAAAATAAGTGTGTTGGAGAAAGCAAAAGAAAAAGAGAAATGCAGAACTAATTTTTCAAATGGAAAAGATGTGTCATTTAGTTCTTTTACAACACAATGATTTCTACAAATCTACCAAAAAAAGATAGAACAGGTAAAACTAGAAGTGTAATAAAATTTACCAGCCAGGAGATTACAACTTAGAGAAAAGCATAAATGTTTAGCATTAAGTTGAAAATGACAAATTATTTCACCTAGTATAGGAGATCAGAAAAGTTCAAAGCATAAGCTAAAACAAAACCTTTTTCCATGCAGCATGCGCATCACTAACTCTCATAGCTAGTTGAGGGCGCACAGCCTTTCCAACTTCAATATCCTGAAAGGTAATGAAATGTCATAACTTCAAAATCATTTTTAAAAATGGAAAGCAAGTAGCAATTGCCAAAAGTAGAATTAAGCTGTTTTAATGCCAGTGAGCAACAACCAAAGTTATGTTTAAGCTTGAAAAATATCTGCTGCCTTCCTTAAAACAATCTATTCATATTTAAATTCACAACATAATTTCCTGATGATGTCAAATCAATTAGAAGAGTGGGATTGTTCAAGATAGGACATCATCACAATCACATCTTAGTAGGTCTTATGATCCATCAATAATTCCATTGAAGACAAAACCTGGTCTTAACATGTATATCCTACATAAATTCACACTCAATTCCATTCATCTAAATTACAATTCTACATTAAAAAAAGTGAGTTCAAAATGAACAATTTCTCCAGCAACAATGGGTGTGTGTGAATGTTCATGCTTATGTCATGTTTGGGTGCAAGAGAGCATACATAAGCATCCAGAAAACAATGCCACCCGTATATACAGAACGATTGAATCTGATTCTACAGCACAAAAGGCTTACAAGACTACAATGTCAGTGTATAACACACCTGCCGTTTGTGCCTTTGGCTTCGATCTCTCAACCTTTCACAGACCAACTTTAAGTCACACGTGACATTAAACAACTCTTCTGCATCCGGATGGAACTCATGGAATATGCTCTTTTCACTTATTCCCAACTTTAAATCTATAAGGCATCAGTAAAACGTACTTCAGAATCAAAACTAGAAAATTAAGGTTAAATGAAAAGTATTACGGCACTACAGCCTGCAATAGACAATACCTTTAAGAATTATCATGATGATCCACTTCATTTCCTGTGTGTTTGTCTTTTTAATCATAGTAGAAAGAATTGAGGACTTCTCTGTCCTGTTCGTACCAAAGGTAATGATGATGAAATCAAACTGTAGATATCTTCCATGAACTAACCCAATGTTAAAAACAAACGAAATACTAGCCTGTTTTCACTCGAAGCCAAACGATCAAGCAAGTCGTTCACTTCCCGAATCGTAAGTCCTCCAGAAGACATTCCTTGTCTACTTTGAAGAACCTGTTATATCACCCAATAATCAAGCCATCCATCGCACAAAAAACTACGCATACAAAAAGAGACGGTAAAGGAACACAAAGAATAATGTGAAAAGAAGTCAAACCTCGGAGGCGACGAGAGGGAAGTTACCGACATTGGCGCCAGTCTTCGCACCGCCTTTGCGCCAATTGAAGAGGCGGAGGGCGTCGGCGGAGTCCTTCGACATGCCGAGGGCGTCGACAAGAGCGGCAGCGAGGACGGACTCCTTAAGGCCATAGGAGCCTCTCTCCCGGTCGAGTCCAGGAAGAATGAGGCGTATGGCGGCGAAGTAGTCATCGGGACTGCAGAAATTATCGAGAAACTTCCGGAACTTGGCGCGCTTCTGGGCCGAGTACTTTGTCTTCTGTATCCACTCGAACATGCTCACCAATACACTGAACTTCGTTTGTCCGCTCATTTTCTCTATCTATAGATATACCTGTATGTGTATGGATATGTACAAAGAAGCTTGATATCAGTAGCTTGGCTGCTTGGTTGCACGGTGGTTCGTGACTGAAGCTTGCAGAGGAAGGCGGTGGAAGAACCTGACTTTTAATTTTAAACGGGCTCTTGTAGCGGAATTTATTGCATTTATATAGGAGCCCGTTAAGAAACACAAGTTAACCCATTCCAATAAAATCCTAAAAAGTACGAGAATCTTCGACTTCCACTTTGGGCTCCTAAACCGGAGGCTTCGTACCTTGTGTGAATAGAGAATGGCCCATAGAAAATGGATCTATGGGAGAGGCCAGACTATGGTCCAGCCCGCTTCTCTTCAACAACATTATCTAATAATAATACATACAAATTATTTATATTTAGAATAATTATAATAAATTATCAATTTAATAGAATTTAATTAACTCATTTTAAATTTAATAATTTAATTAAATTATTACGTAAATAATATGTGATATATTCATATGTAATGTTTATGTTAGTAAATTTTATATTACTTTTAATCAAAATTTAAGGAAGTATTTCTTTTTAAAATTTTAAAGAAAAATCCAAATTTTTATAAATTATATAAGATAACTATATCTTTTATTTTTATTTAATTATCCCGTAAACACTTAAAACTAACAACACATCGGTCTGGCTTGAAGCCTTGGACGGCAACTTAAATTCTTTTAACTTAGAACCGATTTGTTGCCCTTGTATGTAGAAAAATATAACGTTCCTCGTCCTGATTCCTATTTGATATGTCTGCTTTTGCAAATTACGCTGCGGCCCTCCATCTTTATAATATACCCCTTCTAAACAAGATTTTAAAAATCGGACCGAAATTGATGAATCTTATTCTTGCTTTTGCAAATTACAATATGGCCCTCCATCCTTATAATATGCCTCTTTTAAGTAAAGTTTTAAAAACTAGATTGTTTGATCTGACTTAAAAATTTTGAACCGATCAATAGTTCGGTTCAATTTTACCAAATAACTTTTACATATATAAAAAATTGTTTTAAACTTTTTTGAATTGGACCGAATGGTCCATTTTGATTTTTAAAACCTTGCTTTTGATTAATGTTTCGTGTTTATTCTTCTTCTATTTGCATTCTTAGTTCATGTTTGTGAATTTTTTCTTCTTCTTATTACAAATATTCCATCTCACCTTTACATGATTTAGATAAATTTTAATTTCCAAATACGTGATTGAAATAATTTCATCACTAGATTGGAGCTTCACAAAAATCTTGGAAGGCAGTTAACTGTAGATTTCGAATAGCTGTAAGAATATAGGCTAAATACTAAGTCTAAAACTAATAACTATTTCTCAAAAATACTTAGAAGGTAGTTAACAGTAGATTTCGAATAATTAATAATATATTATGTAGTAAGCGTATATCTCTTATAAATAAAGCTATAACCGAAAATTCACCTTTTGAAATTCAAAACATTTTATTTATACATAAATTATGACCCTTAAAATAAATGAAAATTTTGAAATTTTCAAGAAAATTTTAGAATTGCCTTTTCCCACTTACATATTGGTATTGTCCAAGTGAAGTTTTAAAATGAGAAAAATTAATAATCACGAAATAAAATATGAAGGAACGCAACAAAATATGAACATTATCAGTGAATCATTCATTACTTATAAATTTTATTATTTTATCCAACGAATGAATTAAAATATCTGCGATGGTTAGTTTATGTCTTATTTTGATCATATTTAAGTTAAAATTATCTTGTATTACAAGCTTATAATTGAAAATAATTGCATACATTACTAATTTATAATTTATTTTAATGCAAGATAAAAGTTGAAACAGATACTTTAGATAAAATGTAATTTACTGAGTCTTTAAATAAATACTGGAAATTTGTAAACTTTTGATGATGATGACACAACATTTTTCATAAATATAATTTTATTTTATTGCTATTTTAATATTTATATTAAACTCATATTTATTTATTACTAATTCATTGTATAATAATAGACATTAATGTATTTTATTATTTCAATAAAATATTTTATTTTAATTATTTTATAAGTTTAACTTCTTATTTATTATATATCAATTTTATAATGGTTTATTACCGCTAAACCTCTAAATCTTAAACTTTTCCTTTAATCGATTTAATATCCGGTTCAATTTTTAAAATATTACTTTTAATGTCTTATGCATTAATTTGATTCCCCACGTTTAGAGTTCGGAACTATGTAAAATTTGACCGAACAATCTCATTTTCCATAGACTTCTTAAACAGGCATGAAAAGGATGGAAGGTAAAAGAAAATAATTAAGTGGGTAAATGGTTAATTGTTACTGGAAGAAAGAAAGAAATAATGAATGAAAATATTTAATAATGTATAATAATTAGAATAACAATATTTTATATTTCTTCTAATAAAATATTTGAAGTCATATATATTTTATTTTTACTATATCCGTTATAATTTTTATTACTATTATAGCAAATGAACAAAGCACACTTTTAAATTAATAATTTATTTTTTATTTTCTATCGACTTTTGAGCCAACAACTAACTTTTCAATATTATTTTGCAAAAGTTTGTCAAAGAAATCAAATAAAATTTGCGAGCGACGTGAGATAAAGGACAACAACGATAGATTTGTACAATATCGGTAGCTATCATCTTGATGAGTTTAGGAAATGATTAACGTGTAAGGAATAAAAAATAAGTGATTGGTTTTGATTATGATTGTAGGGGTAATAGCTTGATATCTCAATTTGGGATAATCTTATATACCCTTCATTTAGTAAAAGAATGAAACTTATTCTTTAGTAGAAACTCGTTTTTAAAAATATTTTAATACTAATTAATTAATTACAATATAATTAATTACAATATACTTAATTAAAATAATAATATCAATTAATTAAGTACATTATAATTAATTAAAATATAATTCATACATTAATTAAAATATAGTATTTAATTAATTAATCAATTAAAATATAATTAATTAATTACTATAATTAGTTAAAATATAATTCATTCATTAATTAAAATATTGTAATTATTTAATTAATTAAATAAAATATGATAACTAATTAAAATATAATTATTCATTAATTAAAATATTGTAATTAATTAATTAATTAATTATTAAATATTAATTAATTAATTACATTATTATCAATTAAAATATATTTAATTAAAATATAATTATTTATTAATTAAAATATTGTTATTAATTAATTAATTAAGAATATTATAATTAATTAATTAAAATATTATAATTAATTAATTAAAATATTATAATTAATTAATTAAAATAATTAATTAGTTACAATATAATTAATTGAAATATAATTTATTCGTTAATTAAAATACTGTAATTAATTAATTACATTATTTTTACAAATCAACCACTATCAATAGTAATGGTAATCATTCATTTCTCTTAACTAACCATCATAATTATAATAATAATATCCATTCTCATTTCTCACTATATTCACTTTAATTCTTATTCTAATTACTATTCCTCCATACAAACCAACCACTCCTTAAAGATTACCACCTACTTTTTGTAGTTAGTTAAATTTATTCTTCCTTGTTTGTTAAATAAAAATAATTATTAAAACATCAAACTGACTAAATTAGTTTAACCGCAAATATTTTGAACTGGTCAAATTTTTAATTCAATTTATAATTTTTGGTTTATTTTATTTTAATAAAGTTTATTATTAAATTCAATTTATTTATTAATTAGTCAACCGATTTTATAAATTAAAATAAATAAATTATTTTTATTTAACAATTTTAAAATTTAACTTCAACTTCATTATTAGATAAGAATATCGTCATTCTTCAGTTTTATTTCAAATTATTAACATTTATTTAATCTTTATTATAATTTATTTTAAGACAATCAAACATTAGCTAAACATTTAGATCTTAAACTTCTTATAAGTTTAATTATCTGCCTAAATTTAAAAATATTTTATAAGATAAAGTAAAATTATCATAATAGTAATGAATGTTATAGCAACAACTAACCAATAACAATTGTTCCAATACCTTTTTACTATAAAATGTGACTTTTAAAATAGTTCAATTAATAAAATATATTCTTTAAAATTTTATAATTTTATAAATTTGAAAGAATTGAGGAAAGTCGCATCAGTGATTCTATCACGTCACTTCATTGTATGTAAAATAAAAGGTAATAATGAATTACAAGTACATACACAAAAATTAAAAGATTATTAAATATGCGGGTATTATTTATTTAATCATTTATTTAAAATAAGTATTTTATAATATATATATATAACAAAATATGCTCTGCCAATATATATCAAAATATGCTCTGCCAACGGTACGTTTTTCTGGTAAAAGTCGTACATTGGAAGGAATACGGACAAGTCAGCGTTCTGTTTGTTAATTCGCGTACTTGTTCCTCTAAGAGGACGTGTCACCGCGTAGACACAATGTTACATTTATCTAGATTTATAAAAATTAAATGAATAGGTGTTCATACATTTTTTTTTTAAGAATAAAGAATCTGAACCTTATCATCACTCAACAAAGAGATAAAATTTAACTGGATAACTTGCCAATGTTATAAAGCTACGTAGTTGTGTGTCTTATCAGCAATAATTAAAATTGAAATTGTAAAATTTAAAACTTTCTTTAATTTAATTTTCAATTTTAATACTAATTCATTTTAATAATTTTATTATTAAAATCATTTATTTTGTAAATTAATTAATATTAATAAACTAAAATAAACAAATTAATTTTCATTTTAATAATTATCTTTTCAGTTAAATTTTAGCTATTTCAAATGAGTTAGATAAATTTCCTTTTGAATTATAATTAAACTAGAAAAAGATAAGCTTAAACTTCCTCCATTCACTGGCATGTTTTGGATCTCCTGATATTTTCATCGGTGATTACCTATAAGAGAAAATACCGAACGAAAACAAGAACTTGAGTCACATGTGTCGTGAAATTTCTAGTCCCAGAAACCACTACTTTTCTCTGACACTGGTTATCCAATTTCAAAAGGCTATGAAAACTCCACCCATCCTCACTAGGGATAAGGCCCTGTCGACTTGGCTTTTGTGGCCATGCCCATCTCTGACCCTTCAAATTTCAGACTTCCCATTTGGGTCCTCCATCTTAGATATAATAAAAGTGCCTATTCTTATCTCAATTTTCAATTAATCGATTAATTTATTTGGAATTTAAATTGTGTAAGTGATAGGTTTTTCATTTTTGGTTGAGTTCTTGCTTATAGTTGTAATCACTCAAAATTTTTAAATTTTATAGACTTAAATCTAAATTATTTTATTTTTATTCAATAATAAAAGATTTTGTAATTAATATAACTTTATTTTAATTAACATTTTATTTTGTTGAGTTTTATAACGTTCACAAACTAAAAACGTTAAGTTGAATCTAAACTATCAAAAGTAAGAATGGCCATTACCAATCATGCAAACAAACGCTGATTTTTAGGTCACAAGCTCTAAATTAATCACAAGTAACAAAAAGGCAAATTAAGAGAAAGACATAAATTATACACGACTTTCTATTTACATTAATTTTTTGTGTGACTTGAATTGTGCCTTTTTTGTTATAAAAGAGTAATTGTACCAATTATAAACAACAAGTATTTTCTTCAAGTTCTCTAGGGTGGTTAAGTTGGTGGAGTTGAGAGGAATGAGGCCAAAAGGTTTTATATTCGATTCTCCCTATTTATGTTCTCTCAATAGAGTCTATCGTACAGGATTTGTTTAGTGCAAAGTACCCGATTAACGTAATTGGCAAGTTATTGCATTAATATAAGAATTTACCAAATGTTTATTCAAAGAATAATGATTGCGGGTGTCTTCCTTGACAAAAAAAATCTTTAAAAAAAGTCTTTTATGTCATAAAAAAACAAGTGCAAATAATTAGATTTTTATTGGAAAATTAAAAGAATAAACGAAGTTATTGAGAGGAGGGGAAAAAATCTTTTCAGTTGCTCTGGTTGTTCTTATAATTGTATTAAAAACTTGTAGATATTAAAGTTGGCTATGTCTGGGATACTTTTAGATACTTTTCGGAAATAAACCTGGAAAGGGCAACCTTGGACTCCTAATGTCCAAACAGGCATAGGCAACGAGATTTTATTATTTAAAACAGGATAAACAAATAAAAATCACAGGCTGCAATGTTGACGTGGCATTAGCATTGGCATACATAACAAATTCGAGGATAAAAGTATAAATTGTGTACATGATATAGATTTGGTTTAAATATTGTTAATAAATTTAAATAGTCTTAGAATTTAATTAAATTTGAATCAAATGATATAGATTTTAATTTTATTTAAAATTTAATTAAATTGAAAATTTTAAAATTAGAATTAAAGTTGATTTTTAATTCAAAATTTAAATTTAGTTTATTTAATTTATACCTTTGATTAAATTATTTTTTATCGATTTCAATTTAGATATGATTAGATTCCAATCTTTTGTGAATTCCAATAATTACTATTTTTTGGTTATGCTTTCCAATCTTAGTAATTATTATCTTATCAGTATTGTCAATTCCAATTATGGGGAAAAACCACAAACTTTAAATAATGGAAGGATGATTGTGCAATTAGTCTAAAAATGGATTGATTTTGTAATCATAAGCCATTGAACGTAATAAGCCCAACGTATGATAGGCATCTGCCACAAGATTAGACACCAAAAAATAAATAAAAATAAAAAGAAGCTTCAATGATTTGGCCTTCTGTGAGATCCAAAAGCCCTCTTTTCTCTAACGGCTATGCATAGATACACGTGATAGCCCTCCAACCAATAAAATACAGGACAAACTGGCCCCACAAAATCCAACCAAACCAATGGTATATTGCCGTGTCATCAGATAAGAGAAGTATATGAAACCTTGCAGGGGTTAATGGGTGGTAGAAACTAGAGATAATCCATGCGAGCCCTGATTACGGTTAGAGTTCTTATTTGACCGATTTAGCCCTCTGTTTCGATTTAAGAGATCTATGGTACAAAATTTTGATTTTTTTTGTTTTTTCATTAGTTTTTTTATATAAGTGACAATTGACACAATTACGTGGCTATTTTTAATATTATATTATACGAAATATTTATAAAAATTAACTTTTAAGATAAATACGTAAACACAATACTCACATTTTGACAAATATTCATTATGGAATTGTTTATATACTGGCAATTGAGTTTCATAAGTTTTAATATATTAACAAAATAATAAACTTATATAATAAGTAAATAATAATTATTAAAATAAAATTATCAAATTACAAAAGATTAAGTGTAATTAACCTTTTTTTCTATCATCAATGCTAATAAGCAGCATACTTTCTCAAAATGAATGAGAAAACCTTAATCTTGACAGTAAAATAAATGTTTTGTAATGTCTAACATAATGCCTGAAAATACAGGAGAACTTTGGCATGTTAAAAAAAAAGATACCTATAGGACAGAGCTTGGAGGGTCAATCATGGAAATGAGCACGATGAAATAATTGAAGAGCCAGCGAACAAAACCAAACTACAGGGAGGAGTGTGTGGTCCCTACGTACAAGAACTACAGCGAGCGACTATTGTCTCTTCCTCTGATTTGTTGTCATCTCCTTTAACTTTACATTCTACGCTAACAGGGATTGTTTGTACTTGTGTGAGGCTGGGTCTCTCTGCTTTTATATCTATTGAACTTGAACGGATCTTTTCTTTTTATCTCCGTCTACCCGTGACTTACTTGGCCCGTGCCGTGCCCACAAGTGTTTGCTTACTTGCTCCTCTTTAGTTTTACTCTCTTCTTCCCCTCTCTTCTGCTGAACTCTTCAGGTTCCGGAGGGTACTAATTCTTAGTCCCTGCTTATCTTTCATTGTATAGCTTTCATTTCTGTTATTGGTTGTGTAGTGATGGGTTTTTCCAAGGTCTTGGAACTATATATGATTCAAGTTTCTCTCTTTGTGGAAGAAGTTAGGTTCGTGAGGATTTTTTGAGAGGTTTTGCCTGAAAAAAAGGGCTCCTGGGGGAAAAAGATATCTGTTTTGTTTCGTGAATTTAGAAAGAGTTTATAGTTTTTCCCCCCTCTTTTCTAAAATATTAGCAATTCTTGGACTTTTCTTCCCTTTTCTTATATTTTGAGATGGAACTTTTGTGGTTGTACTTTTCAGGGTTTAGGGTTTTTGCTACTTTCTGTGCCTCCTAAAATTCACTGCGAAGAAATGTTTAAGCTTAGTCAGAGTACTCCGTACTCTCCTCCTTTCTCAACTGATTCTCCAACTTTCAGGTCACTTCAGAAGAGGGGTTTCTCTTAAAGTTCAGGTTCTCTTTGAATTGGATTATTGTTTCTACATCTTTTGAAACTTCCTCTGCTCTCTTGAACTCAGCCTCCCTCCAAGGTGTTAAATTCCACTCAAATTTTACTCTTATTATCCATCGACTACATCATTTCTAGATGTTCTTTTGTCTGAATTCCTGGTTATAGAACTTTAAATCCCCAGAATTTTCAGTTCTTTTCTTGCCACCATCAAAATCTGCAATGTCTTCTTCATGTTTAAGTGGAGGTGGCAGAACCTACAGACTAGATTTAGACATAGTAAAATCCCCTTCTACCTCAACTTGGACATCACAGACGTCGTCCCCATCTTCAACTCTCTCTGAATCCAGCAATTCCCCATTAGCAATCTCCACCAGAAAACCTCGAACTCCTCGAAAACGCCCCAACCAAACCTACAACGAAGCAGCTGCCCTGCTCTCGACTGCCTACCCCAACATATTCTCCACCAAACATCTAACCAATCATCGCAATTTCACCAAACCCCAAGACGCTTTCCTTCTCGACGAGTCCTCGGAATTGCTTTTACCTTTTCGGGTATTCGACAACTCCGGTTTCCCAATCCACCAGCCAATTCGACAGAAACCCAGTTTCTCAAACGAGCCAAAGATTGCAACTTTAAGTAGTTTCTATGACAAACCTTGCCAGACAAGTACCGGGGAATTTGACTCACAAGGTAACTCCATGGAAATGTGTGATGGGTACGAGGAAAGTCTCGACGCAGAGTCAATTCTCGATGAAGAAATCGAAGAGGGTATTGATAGTATAATGGGGAACCTTAGTGTTTTTACCGAAGCCATCGACATTGGAGGCCAGATGAATAGCTTCCCTTATGCGATGGGACTAAGCATTGATAGAAGGTTCCAACTTGGACTTGGACCTGGGGGTGTGAGAGCTTTTAGAAACACTGAAGATGCGAACTGGTGGAATTTTCCGATTGTTGACATGCTTCAAATCTCTCCCAGATTAAACAACAAGGATTTAAAATCGGACTTGAATCTGGAGTCGGAATTGAAGTCGAAAATGAAGCCGAAGCCGAAGCCAAAGCCAAAATCGAATTCCAACGAGAAAAAGAAGAAGAAATTTGAGAAACCAGCGGTCGAGTTGAAGAACTCGGAATCGGGGAATGTGAATATAACTCAGCAATGTCCGAATTCTGGGTTACTGTTGAAACTTGACTACGACGACGTTTTAAATGCTTGGTCCGACCGAGGTTTCCCATTTTCCGACGATGGCGACGGCATCGATGCCTCCGTATGTCTCTCGTCCCTTGCCGGGAAATAAATACTCTTTTTACAGTATACATCGTACAAAGTACTTCTGGCGTGTGACTGCTACGCGCCTTTTTTTGGGGGTCCATAACAACATTAACTTTTGATAAAGGAAGTATATTTTAATTTCACTAATATTTTGTTAGTTTCATTATTTATCTCTAGATTTAGTAAAAATTAAGACAAAAAAGAAGGAACTCGACTTTTCACTTTTCAGCTTTTGTTGTTCATTGGTGGGTCCAATTGATTTTTTTAATTTTTAATAGTAATATTATAATATTACTATTATTACTACCTTGTGCGTATATATTTATGAGTTTTTCTTTGTTAAGAAATATCAAATTTGAAACTATCAAATTCAAATTTATATTAAATATCCAATAATTCTTTACTTCTTGTTTATCAATGAATTTCGTACATAATTTACGGTGCATTTTGACTGTTAAAATAAGTTTAAAAAATATGGAAATGTGTAATAATAAGATTTTTTAAATTCATTGCATTTCTGTGGTGGTGTGCAGGCCAGACTAGCACAGATTGATCTATTCTCAGAGACTGGAGTGAGAGAAGCTAGCGTGTTACGGTACAAGGAAAAGCGACGTACGCGCCTCTTCTCGAAGAAGATCAGGTACCAGGTCCGGAAGGTCAACGCTGATCAACGGCCCAGAATGAAGGTACACTATTTTCTTGTTACTCTTTTCTTTCTTTCGAAATTTCGCGCATATTTAACTCAAAAAAAAAAAAAGAGAAATTTAAAAGTGTAATGTTTTGAAATTTTTTAATTTAGTGTAAATTTAAAAAATTAATTTACTAATGATATTTTAAAATTTACATAAATAAGATCAAATAATGTTTTATATAAATCAATAAAAGAATCTTTTGATCTTATTTATGCATAATTTAAAATTTTAATCTTTAAATTTAAAACTTTTAAAATTTAGATATTAAATTGAAAATACGTAATATTTAATGAATAAGCTGTATTATTAAATTAAAAATGATATTATTAGACAAGTTTTATTAGTTATTAAATTATAAATTTTAACATAATTTTGCATATGTTTTATAAAAGTGAAAATTAATAATCATGATAATTAATATGTCATTAGCTTAGTTTATTTAGGGAATATTAATGATAATTATAATAAATATTGTAAGGAATGGAAGCCATATCCATTTCTATTCTTCACTGGATTGAGAGTTAGAGAATATTGCTTAAAAGGATATTAAAGTACTATCAATTTAATTATTACATATTGATAAGTATCTTCTTCAGTTTTTATATTTGTTTATTTCCATACTAATTAACTAAGCGCCCAAAACAGGCTAGGCCTCGGATTTAATAATATATTATTTATTTAGGAACAATACTTTGCATTTTGACCATGTGTTCTTATAATAATATTGTATCTTGTTTTTTTTTTTTTTTTGTTTCATGTTTCTTTCAGGGCCGATTCGTGAGACGGCCGGCAAGCAAAATACAAGAAGAGAAGGCACATAAGAAAAGGGGGTTGTGAAAAAGCTTGGGAACATCGCCAATCTCCACTTTTACTCATTTTATTTCTTTTTATTTTAGCTTTTTTCTGATTTTCATTTTATTTGCTTATTATCTTACACCCAACCGAAGACTAATTTTCGAGGGAAAGAGAGAGAGAGAGAGACAGAGAACAAATGAGTCGGCCTAGACTGCGGTTTTATAAAGGTTTCCCTTTTGTTTCCTAGTTTTTGGGACTTTACTATTCCTTTTGTCCTCCTAATCCGTACCGTTCTAAGGGAACAAAACGATGCGTTCCATAACGAGAGGTTATTACCTGTTTTGAACTGGGATCAAAACCTCTATAAATACAAGGCCCATGGACTCGACCGGAATCAGCTTAAGATTTGGTTTTCTTTTTTACTTAGAATATAAACAAACGACGATCTCTTGGAGATTAGGCCTTGGGTTTATGATAGGCAAATGAAGGCCGAGGGCAATCTCAAATGATCAAAGAGTGATGAGGAGTGGAAGCGGGAAGCGGGAAGCGGCGAGCAACGGAAGACGAAAATTAATAAATCATATGGATCTGCGTCCTGTTATTTATTCCACTCCAACGGTAATAACAAACCCAAACCCTACTCTTATTCTAAGGCCGGAACCCTAGAAGCCGTGACCGTTAGTTATTCGTAAATTAGCTAGGATATCGGAGATAGGCCCATAGCCTCTCATGGTCCGCTAGAGCAAATTGGGGAAAACACGATCGTGGGTTTCTGGTAGTCTTTTAGAACCATTTGGCATAAACACTATCCCAAGATTCAACGGTAACAACAATCATGGCAAAACGAGAAGGTAAACTGCAGTAAGCAGACCTCGCTAAGCTTTTTATACTCCCCAGTGCCGAAACCCTAGAATTGAAACCCTGGATTTTTTATAGTTTGAATTTCTGGTGCAAATTGTGGGGCAATTAGTTTGTGTGGAATTAGGAAGAATATCCCTTCCCGTAATGTTGGTCATTCGTCCGTCTCATAGCATTTCATTCTCGGTTTTACAAGAGCAAAAGGAGCTAGACGGGACAACTTTGATACGTGCATTTATCTGGAAATTTGGGCGATAACCTTGACGGGGAGCTAGCCTTAATGCCTATACTTTTGATTTCTCATGTAACATTAACAGTGAGATTTATTACGGGTTTCTTCTGATTGAATTAGAACTTGGTCATGTGGAATTGAGTTTGATCTGATTGGGAAGATAGTAAAGGCTTCTGAAGATATTTGCTGAGTTAACTGGTTTGTTTTTATTGGTTGATGATCAAGGTGAAACACTTTTATGAATTGATGTTTAGTAGGTTGCTTGGGAACTAGTGCTCTGGATACGTACCAAGAGAATTTTTGCTTAAAAACGATCTGAAGTCGCAATGGTGACCATTTTAGATGTATCTGCTTCTCTTCAGGCGTGCAACAACCCCAGCAAAAGGATCTTTAGTAATAAATTGGGCAGGAATTGGTCCTTGCTCTTGTCTGGTAAAATATTTAAAAGGTATTATAAGTGTTTACAACCATGATGGAGGAAATCTGGATTAGTTTACAGAACGCAATTGTGTAAATACCATCCACCTTCAATAGATACTAGGAACTGAAAGGTTTGCTGGTATTGGTCATTCAAACACCAAGGCTGTGTACTCTGTCGTTGAAGTGGTGAGTAATACATCACCTTAGTCCTGTTGAGGGAAAAGCTGATGAACTCCGATTAGGTTATCAATGGCAATCACAGAGATTATAGCTACGTTTATGTGATTTATTTTACCATAAATAGTCTAGTAACTATATATATTCTTAACTAGATAGAATATCATTATTCAACTTATTAGCTGTGTATGTATGGTTAGCAAAAACATATTGTACAATAATTCTTATTTAATGGAAAGGATTCTCAAAGTAAGGCATTCAACCTTTTACTTAAATATTGTTATGGTATTAGAGACTAACAGCGGAGTACTCTAATTGCTGTTGGCCTATGATTTCGGTTTTGTTTTTAGAAGAATTCTATAAATTTTTGGATTTTTTTTAAGAATGGTTATGGAAAATATGGGTGTTAAACTACACACAGAAACTTTAGCTATCAGATTCATAGGGAAGAATTATGCAACATGGGAATTTCAATTTAGAATGTTTTTGAAAGGAAAGGAACTTTGGAGTCATTTCGAAGGGTTATCTATTGCCCCCAAGGATGCTAAGGAATTTGCCCAATGGGCAGCAAAGGATGCTAGAATCATTTCTTTGATTCTATCGAACTGCATATGGTGAACAATTGTAGCGAAGGAAATATGAGATTATCTAAAGCACATATACTATCAAGAAAATACTGCAAGACACTTCCAACTTGAATTTGAGATAAGTAAATTCAATCAAGGTAATCTCTCCATTGACTAGTATTATTATGGATTTATTAACCTATGGAGTGAATATTTATATATAATCTATTCTAAGGTATCTAAGGAAGATTTAACAAGTCTTCAAGTTGTTCACGAAGTTAGCAAGCGAGATCAGTTTTTAATGAAATCGAGACCAGAATTTGAGACTACTCGAGCTGGTTTACTGAATAGAATTCAAGTTCCTTCTTTAGATGTATGTCTTGGAGAATTATTGCGCGAAGAACAAAGGTTAGCTACTCAAGCTATTCTTATTGACTCTAAGGAGACATCAACTCCTATCAACGTTGCTTATGCTACCCAAGGAAAGAATCGAGGGAAAGGACCTATGTAGTTCTACAGTTGCGAGGAATACGGACATATTGCTCGCAATTGTAGTAAGAAATTCTATAATTACTGTAAACAAAATGGCCGCATAATCAAGGAATGTCTAACTCATCCTAAAAATAAGAAAGTTTAAGCCTTTCGAGTTGCTGTTTTTGTATCTAACATTAATGATTTTTACATCAATAGCCACTAGCACCAATTGACCTACCATTACTTAAGAAATGGTCCAACAAATGATTCTCAATGCATTCTTTGCTCACTTTAGGGTCTAAGGTAAGACCGTTCCTTCTTCTTAGATTGCTGATTATAGGGCATCCAATCATATGACGGACTCATCTGAATTGTTACATAATATACAACCATATACTTGTATGTAAGATATTCAATTGTTGATGACACCAAGCTTCTGATCATAACCATTTGTGATTTGGACCATCTTTTTGTCATGTATTTATTTCTCATTGAGTGACTACTAATTTAATCTTAATTGTACAAATGGTGGATAATAATTATGACATGCATTTTTCTTGTAATGGTTGTCTTGTGCAGGATCAGGTGTCGGGAAGGTGATCGCAAGGGGGCCTAAAGTGGGAAGAGTATTTCCATTGCAGTTTATCATTCCTATAACTTTGCCTTTGGCTTCTATTATTATTGAAAATAAGGTTGCACTTTGGCATAAACGATTGGGCCATCTAAATAATATAATTTTGTTTAATTTAATGAAGCATGGTTTACTTAGTACAAATGATTAGTGTTCTACTAGATTACCTCTTGATTGTTCCACTTGCAAACTTGGGAAAAGTAAAATATTACCATTCCCTACTTATGGTAATTGTGCCAATACATGTTTTAAGATTATACACTTTGATGTTTGGGGTGTTACTCCTATCTTTTCACATATGCAACACAGATATTTTTTTATGTTCATTGACAACTATAACTGTTTGATGTGGATATACTTTTCAAAACTTTTTGGCTTACATTAAGACACAATTTATCACTTGCATTAAGGTGTTACGATATGACACAAATTTTGAGCTGTTTTTTGCAAGAATGGCATCATATCTCAGAGATCATGTTCTTGAACGTAAAAACTCAAATAAGTCCTATTACGAAGGAAAAAGTTTTGTGATTTATAGATAGTGGTTTTTCATGGCCCGAAAGTCTAGTCATATAATAAACGATTATTATTTCTTAAAAATAATAAAATCAACATTTTTAATTAATATTTATTATATTATGAGGTTGGCGGGCCATAATTGATCATCATTTACAAGCCAGTTGAATCCGAGTAGACGTTCGGGCTCAGTCATAATAACTAGGAGGTTCAATAGGTATTTTTATTGTAAACGTTGATAAAGGGCCAGAGGGCATTAATGCATACTTTTAAGATAAAGCCCTGTTTGGCAATCAATTAATTACATTAATTGTTAACTGATTATATCAATTATTAGCTGATTTGACCAACTGATTATATTAGTTATTTGTTATTTGATGTTTGATAAAATTAGTTGTTTAGTACTAGCTATTTATGTATAAAATGACGATAAGGATATAACTTTTAAAAAATTATAAGGATATGAATATTATATATCTTAGTAATTTGTTGAACATTCTTATAAAAATTTAGATTTTAGATATTAAATTCTACAAAATTAAGTTTATAACTCTAATAAAAACATATAACATATAATAATAAAATAATAATAGTAGTAGTAGTAGTAGTAGTAACAACAACAACAACAATAATAACAACAACAACAACAACAACAACAACAACAACAACAACAATAATAATAATAATAATAATAATAATAATAATAATAATAATAATAATAATAATAATAATAATAATAATAATAATAATAATAGGAACAATAACAACAACAACAACAACAATAATAATAATAATAATAACAACAACAACAATAACAACAAATAATAATAACAACAACAATAATAAACATGTTAACTTCAACTTAATAGTTATCAACTTGAATATGTTTAAGGAAAATATAAACAATTACATACATGAAGTAAATTTAACTTGATAAATAAAGAAAATAATTCTTCGTTATTTATGACTTAAATATGAAATTAATCATTTAGTATTTTTAAAATAAATGAGTTTGGCCATTCACTTAACAAATATATTAAGTATTGAGGACTAAAAATGTCAACTTATGTCTAGCGAAAATTTTTCTTCCTTTCCCAATTTACAAAAACAAAGTTTAACTTTAAATACTTACTAAGACATTAGAGAAATACTTTGTTGATGTTTAAGATTAAATTGTTAAACATTGAACTAATTCATTTCAATTTGAATAATATCTTGTTAAATATATATATATACTAAATTTTAAACTCAAAATGTCCAATCTATTTATTTTCTTCTTCAATTTCTAATGCCTGAATTACATTCATATTAAGCCAACTTACTCACACATTTCTAACTTTCAAATTTAAATTTCTCAAATATCAACTCAATCAATTTTAACAATCCCAACTTTTAAATCATTTATAAATTCCATGACATAACATAATGAAAACATCATGTAAATGCAATTCAGGAGTAGGAAAAAGGCAAATCAAAGAATACAAAAAAATCAAAAATTGCAATTTGGTTCGGTGGTCGAGTCGGGTAGGACTTTTTGGAATAGGTTGGGTCAAAAAATCATATCTAAAATTTCTAGTTTCAATAATAAACAAGCAGCAACTAGTGATGGTAGAGAGCAGGGGCTAGGTGTGGTGGAGAGAGAGAGTAGCAGGCGAAGGTGCGGTGGAGAGGGAGATCAGCAAGTGGGGGAGGCGGAGCAACAGGCGGGGGAGATGCGGTGAAGAGGGAGATCAGCAGGTGTGAGAAGATGATAGTGGAGAATTGTTGGGAGGATTTAGAATTTTTTTTAAAGTGAGAGAGGTCTACAGGTGGACAAATTTGGCATATAGCTAGGTTTGAGGTTACAAGCATCTTGTTATTTTTAGCTGAATGGGTTGAATCAGCCAACCCAACTAGCCAACAACTAAGTGACCATTTGGTTACACTTTTGTTTTTTCTATTGTTGTTTTTTATTTTTGTTTCTTGTTTTTTATTTTTATTTTTTCAAAAAAATGAAAACATGTTTGGTTGAGATTTGTAATATAAAAACTAAAAATAAAAATCTATTTAATTGAGATTTTTAATTAAAAATTGGAAAAATAATAATAATTAAGTATTGTTCTCAAAAACAGTAATTAAGAATTACAACTACGGAGACTAAAGTGCAGTAACCAGAAATAAGTGAATAACATACAATGAGGGACATTGACTGTGAATTGCAAAATGTGCTTGATTAATTCTACTCAGGAAGAAGACGAGTGACCATTAAACTTAATATTCTCCAGTTCATCACTGTTGTAGTCAAAGCCACACCCACAAGTGGGACATTTGTCAGAATTACTTACAGGAAAATTGGTACTGACAATTCCAACAGAGAATTCGAGCTCATCATCATTCCGAATCACGTTATCAATGTCAAGCCAAAAGAATAACACCTTCACTTGAACGCCACCCAAGCGGTTGATTGATCGCTTGTTAAGCCAAAAGATGCTGATCATCCTAACCAAGTCTAACAATTCTTCCCATCCGAAGAATCGGGCAGTTTCTTCCGTATATTATTACATGATCTGAGACATAACTTGACAATTTCATTACACCTCAATCATAGAAGAACTAGGTTCTATAGCTTCATTTTCACTAAAACTAGACAACCCCTCAATTGTAGGTTTATGTAAGACAAAAAAGCTAAAGTAATGTTAGATGTTGTATGAAGGTCAACTGAGCATTTGGAATGCTAAATTTGATAAACGAATATTAAAAGTGTCGCAGAAAAGACAACAAAAATGAGCCTTTTTGCACATAGCTCAATCACTTGACATGAATTCCTTAATTCTTTTTGTTTCTTTTATTTTGGCAATAGGGGAAGGAAAGGGATTTCAATTGGGTTTTTTGCAAATATTGTCTATCATATGCAAAAGTCTCCTTCCAAAGAAAATGAGCATCAAATGAAAATAACAATGGTTTGACCTGGAATATGCCCTGACCTACTACTTACTTTCTATTCTATTTTTTTGTTGCCCTCCTACACTTGTCCACTGATCAAGTGAAAGAGAAAATAATTGAGAATACTAACAATAGCATTATGTTTGCACTACAGAAGATATGTTAACTACGAATTGACCCTTGCTTCTTAGGTTCAAAATGTTACTTTCTTTAGCATATAGCAAAATCTTGATTTCATCCGACCAACACTTTCTATTTCAGAAAACCTTTGGCTAAAACAAATCCCTCTCAGCAATGCATTTTCGGTTTTTGAGTTAGAGAGATGCAGGTATTTAGTGATAATGCATCTCCTTTTAACATTGGTTGATCCTCATCAGCGAATTGGATACGCTACAGCACCCTTGTTCTACCACAATAAGTTAGCTTAAAATAATTCTCCGTACAACAAGCTTTCAAGATGAACCCCAACGATTCAAATTTTAAGTTTGTATTTTAATCAATTTTTTGTAACAATCTATGCAACCAAACTTCTCCCACCTAAAAAGTGGTCTTAAAGAACTTCAACTAATATAACTTAACACAAGCATAATGAAATTTTATTCACTTTTGCACAAGGAATATCCATCGTTTCCCCTTACAAAAGTTTGGATTAACTTGAAAATGAAATCCTAAAGATGCAGTAATATGGTTCTCACTATATTTGGGCAAACCAACGCAAGGGATCGACAACAAAAAAAAGCGATGTAAATCTCATCACTTTCCAAGTCCTTTCTGTTTTCAAATTCACTATTATTAGGTTAGCAGAAAACCATTTGAAACAGAATAACCTATCATTCTCACACTTCAATCTCACCACCTCCCAAGTCTTTGTTGTTTTCAATTTCACTATTATCTCCGAAAATCTCAACTCTCACATCTCTTTTTTGTTACAACCTCTTTACCATATATTCCTTTTTCACTAACACGAACAACAACTTCCTATTCATAAACATCTCACTCACGAAAAAAAAAAAATGAGTAGAAAACAAGAAACTAAAAATATAACCAACCAGAAAAAAAGATGCAAATCAACTAAACAGATTTTTAGTAGAGTCAGAAAAAAACCAAATTAAAAGTTTTAGCTGATCAGTTACCCAACCAAACAAGGTCAAAATTTTATAAGATTTGCCAAGAATTATTTGGACTGAGAATGCATTTATGATACTATATATCCTGCGACGTACGGAAAGCACAAATAAAGTTTATCTTGAAAAATTTAACATTTTTAATATAAAACTTAACATGAGTTTAAAATGATTCAAATTATAATTTCCAAATATCTGAACTCAACTAGCGATGTTGTGAATTCATGTATTTAGTGATAATGACATACATTAAGATAATCTTGCCTAATACAACTATTTAAATATAAACAATTTTATATTTATTTTTCTCCTTTGCAAATGAAGGCAATTTTTAAAATGTTAAAGTGGGTTTATTTGATTTTAGATTTATGCCTATTCTTGAATCAATTTCTAGGTTTCGTTCCAAAGTAAAAGTATAATATAATACATTAATTACGTTTACGTTGCATTGGATGTAGAAATATATTTATACACGCAATGCTTGTATATAATTATAGATTTATGCTTATATATTATATATTCATTACGTCGTCATATTTAGCTACAGTTTTCTTTCGGATAAACAATTACAAGCTTGAAGCTTTGGTTAATTTTAGAAATGTCCAAGGGTCGGTTTCGGGCTGCTACTGGCCTGGCCCAACTTGACCCTTACGACAGCTTGTGCTGAGCTAAACTACAGAGTACAGGCTGATCGGTTCGTTAAATATTTTTAATTTTTTTTTAAAAAAGAATTTCCTTTTAGAAATAATGTTCTAATTACGGACTGGGCTGACCCAAAGCTTGCTCGACCTTGACCTGTGTTCCACCTATGGCCTATCAACTTAGGCTAAATTTGAGGTGGTTAGGTCAGACATTTTTTGAAATCTCTAGTTAATTTAGTGCTTCTAACTTCTAACCAAACCCGAAGACCCATTTTTTTTTTTGGTAAATAAATTTGTATTGCAAAGGAAAAAAAAAAGTACAAAGACAACCGGGGCATACCCTAGCAACAATCAAAAGGGGCCAGAAGCCGAAGATAGAGGCCCACGTAGGCAACAAAATAAAGCCTGGAAAACTAATACATGCATAGAAGGGGCGGAGCCCAGCACCAGCGGCCCACAGGCAGGACCAAATGAGGCTAAGGCGGGAGACTAGTTGCCCAGCAAGGAGACAGCCCAAACGAGAAGAAAGCGACGTCGCTCCAGCAGAGGCAGGACACTACAGTAGGCAAGCACGGGGGCGAAGAACTAACCAAGGCCCAGATAAAACGGCAGCGGACCAACAGGCGAGCGAGCAACTCCACAACGACACCGTACCAAGGCACCCAAATGACACCGAAGACCCAGTTCTTGTTCCTACTTCTTGCGGGCTTCACGTTTCTTGCGTTGTTTACTGTCTACCTCTGTACGTTGTTTAACTTTAGGACAGAACGTTTCGGAGCCGTGGCTTTCCACTACTAACATCGTTGTCTAACTTGTGTAAAGTGCCCACTTATTTTCGATCCTGGACATAACGATGGCTGACACTGGTGAGCCTTACAAGAGAAGCTTTAGCGACATGGAAAGCTCATCGAGCCCTCAAGTGTCGTGTTTGAAGGCTACTGTTAAGCGAGGTTCACAAGAAGAAAGGAAAGTGATAGAGTTTCATCCTAGAAGGTTGCGTAAATATCACTTTATTTCGGGGAATTCCTTCTGGGTTTTGTCATTCATGAAGTTTTGATTTTTTTTGTAAAGGGGTGCTCATGGTTTTGGGGTTTGCGTGGTTTGGTGGGTTGCTTGCAGCTATCAATATAAAGTTTTTGAGGTGGCTATGAAAAGGAACACAATTGCGGTGTTGGACACCGGTGCTGGGAAGACTATGATCGCAGTGATGTTAATAAAACAAATATGCGAAGCTACAAGAGCTACCGGCCTTAAAACGTTGATAATCTTCTTGGCGCCAACTGTTCATCTTGTTAACCAGGCATTTCTCTTAGTGAATGAATCTTCTTATAATGCCACTGACGTTTGTTTCGTGTTTTCCCTTATTCAACTTACACAATGTTCGTTATTACTTGGTTGGCATTGTCTTCTACCTTGGTGATATACAATGTGGCTAATTAATCGGTTTTATGTGTTAACAAGTGTGCTCTTTATTTGTAGCAATACGAGGTTATTCGAATTCACACCACTTTTCAAGTAGGAGAGTATTATGGAGCCAAAGGGGTAGATGGGTGGACTCAGAACTGCTGGAGCAAGGAAGTTGATGAGAATGATGTAAGTTTGTTTCTTGACATTCTAAGCAAGAATATTATTCAATTTGCTATATATTATCCATAAATGATGCATTCCCCTTTTTCCGTTTTTACTTTCTTCTTTTAGTGTTTCTAGTTCATGTAGGCCTGGTAGGCGTTGCAATGTGCATTCCAGTGCCCTGTTTTGAAACCAAATAGTAGATTCTGAAGTGTTGCTTCATTCTGTATGTCTGTTTATTTCCCAGTTATCTGTGTGCTCTTTTATATCTTTAGATGAGGAAAAATAGTTAGCTGGAATTTTCTTGAGAACCTCACTAAAATTTTTTCTTCCCCCTACCCCCCCTCCCCTAGTTTATCAGCTGTTTGACTAGTCCAAGCTACTGTACCTAACTGTATTTATCTATAGTCATTTTGATCTTTGTGTGGAGGATTTCAACATTTGAAACTTTAAAAGAATAAACAGATTTCAATTTCAAAACTATTAGTTTATGCTTGCTGACTTAGAATCAAAGATAGAAAAATCATACTGTTAGAGAGATCATGGGTTCAAAGGTATGATACTACATCTTACCTATCCTAACCTAAAGAAGTTCAATTTTACGCATAAGTTCCCTCCATTTCGTTTGCTTTCAGTCAAGTAATGTAGTAAGTCCCATGTCACCAGTGTTCCTCCATTTCCGTTTCATGTCTCAGTTGGATTTGATCAGTCTTTAATATAGGCTCATTTGCGTCTCTATATTCACTCAGCTGAATATCTGAAATGACTTTTTCTGCCTCATTATTGAGATGATACTTCTAATATGATCTTTCTTTGAACTGAATACATCTATTGTTATTTGCCTTGCCTTGAAAATGAAGGGGCCTGGAGAATCCTTTTGAAATTCCATGATTTTGTGCCACCTAGTCTTACATTAGTTTGTATGAATGATCTCTTGCAGGTACTGGTTATGACACCCCAAATCCTTTTGGATGCCTTAAGAAAAGCGTTCTTGAATCTGGAAATGGTATCTCTAATAATAATTGATGAATGTCACCGTGCTACGGGTAATCATCCTTATAGCAGAATGATGAAGGTTAATATCATAAGTAATATTATATAACTTCATCTCCCTCAAGTCACGTGTCAACTAGTTTTCAATGTTTATTGCTATTGTTAAGAATTATTAATTGTTCTTGTTTTGGTTTAGGAATTTTATCATAAATCAACTGCCAAGCCAAAGGTTTTTGGCATGACTGCATCGCCTGTAGTTAGAAAAGGTACTGCCTTGCTATTTTGGTAAACTTTGGTTGGATTTGTATCCTAATCATTTGAGAGCACATGTATGATTTTGGCATTTTGCAAAGAATCTATTAATTGATTTGTTATTTCTACTGATTTTACTCTGTTGCATGTTCTGCCCAGTTATGTGGTTATTCACACATGTTAATATTAAATAGAAATTGTTCAACATTAGGTGTGTCATCTGCGGTGGATTGTGCAAATCAGATATCAGAACTTGAGAGCATATTGGATTCGCAAGTATGGTTTGACTGACTTATAATTGCTCATCATTGTTCATTTAATTTATGCAACTGTATTCTGAATGTTTTTGGTTGCAGATTTATACAATTGAGGAAAGAACAGAGATGGATTTGTATATTCATTCTGCAAAAGAAACATGTAGACTATATGACAAGGTAAAATTTTGTGATACAGATTTGAAAGCAAGGATTGAAGCTTCATGGTCCAAGGTATCTCCTAATCACAGACACTTAGAAGCACCTGGTGGAGGACACTCTTTATTATGAATTTATCATCATTTTAGTATGACTTTAATTTGGGGGATATTGAAATAAAATTTTCCTATGTTCAGCATGATGATTTATTATTAGCCTTGCAAGAGTCGGTGCAAAGTTGTTACCAGGATTTAGATGATAAGACTAAGGCACTTAGAAGGCGATTGTCCAAGGACCACTCAAAGATTTTGAATTGTCTTGAAGATCTTGGCATCATATGTGCTTTTGAGGTAGGATGGTATGAGAAATTTTGAGTTGAAACAGAGGAGAGATAGATGTTGAATTATGTCTTTGCAAATGTAAAATATGTCGTCCTTGTTTTCTGAAGTTAAAAAAAAATGTCTTCCTTTTGAGGATTATTAGCCAATTTTTCATGTGGATAGCCTTTTACTTATGTTTGTTTCTTATAAAGTTGCTTAACTTCAAGAATGTTTTTCTAGTGATCATTTTGCCTCTTACATCAAGAATGTTTCTCTAGTGATCATTTCACAATAAGTATGTTTCCTTTTTATAGGCTGTTAAAGTTTGTTTAGAGAATATTCCAAACATCAATGAGGAACATGAAACATATAGAGAAATGTCTCTACACTTCCACCAGTACCTCGAAGAGCTGTTATGTATTATTGATGAATTTATGCCACATGGTATGTATGCTATAGCCTTTTGCTTTTCGTTCATGCATTGAAGAATAACTTGGAAAAATGTAAACCTTGAAACATAAGGATCATGGTATTAGAACCAATGGGAAGTTCTAATTTTGGTCCTGAATTCAGGCTTTCTTTTATCATGTATGTGTTAAGACTTCTCCTCAAGGATCGTGTCACAGGGCGATGGTTAGTTAATTTGGTTTTCTTCTGTAACGCTTTGATGTAATGAGGAGCAATTGTGAATGGAAACCTTAGATGATGAGCAATTGTGGATCAAAATATGTATTATGTCATAATATTACAATCTGATTGTAATCAGATTCTATAGATTAGATATTAGTATCTTAGAGATATTCTAGGGTTATCTTCCTGTATCTGTATAGATTATCTAGCCTATTCTGTACTACTATCCATGTATATATTTACTGCATTCATAAAGTAATGAATATAGAGAAAATAAGCTCTTTTTACATGGTATCGGAGCCACGTGAAAGAGATAGTAAAACTGAGGAGTCAACCTCGGCAAGTCAAGAAATGACGACAAACCCAAACCAGACTGGAGGTCAGTTATCAATGACCTCTGATCTTGAAGGAGTTTCAGTTGTTATTGTCTTTGACAAACTGAATGGAACAAACTATCTTGAGTGGGCTCAAGCTATGAAACTCGCCATTGGAGGACGCGATAAGTTGAGCTTTATTGTTGGAGATGGGAATGTTCCAGACCCAACAAACTCACAAGCTGCACGATAGTGGGAGATAGATAACTGCATGGTCTCGTCATGGCTTATCAATCCGCTTAGCAACCCCATTTTGTTGAGGACTATTGACATAAGTACTTTTGTAAACAATTCCAAGTTTTTTGAAGAATGTATGAAGATGTTGATTAAAATATTCAATACCATTGTCAGTATGAAGGACTTGGATACTAGTTTGAAATTGATTTTTTATCATTTGATAAAAGTTGATGAACAGGGTAGAGGTTTCAGTTTTATCCTTCAAAAAGAACACCCAACACAAACGGGTATAGTCATCAATGAATGTAATGAACCACTTTGAATTGGTTCTATTAGGAACACGAGAAGGGCCCCAAAGATCACTATGAACAAGTGAAAAAGGTTTTGTGGGTTTGTATTTAGACCTTGTAAAAGAGCTTCTTTGATGCTTAGCAAATTCACTAGTGTCACATTGAACACAAAGATCTTTATTTATTGAAATGTTTGGAAACAAGCGTGACATATATTGGAAGTTTGGATGACCTAACCTCTTATGCCATAACAATAGTTTATTAGTCTGAGAAACAGTCACACTATTACCCAAGCTATAAGGAGTAGAATGACTTTCTTCATCTTCAAAGTAGTGCACTCCATCTACCTCTTTAGCACTGCGAATCATCTTCCCCGATGACAAGTCCTGTATAACACAATGAATAGGGAAAAAATGAGCACTACAATTAGCTTCTCTTGTCAACTTACTGACCGAAAGAAGGTTACATTCTAGATTAGGAACATGTAGAACATAATTTAGTTTCATAGAATCTGTTACTTTGATATCTCCTTTTCCTACAACTGAAGAAAAATCACCATTTGCTACCTTAACCTTTTCATGTCCAGTACAAGGAAAATATGAATGAAACAGGTTATAATCATCTGTCATATGGTCTTATGCTCCAGAATCAACCATCCATTTCTTCCTACCGCATGAAGATAAAAAAGCTTTTATGATATTACCTCTCATGGTAGCATTAACAACTGTGCTTGGCTTCTGTTGGTTGCTGTCATTTTGGAGATTCTTTAGTACTTCCAATAGTTTCCCTAGTGAAATATTCAATTCACCTCTTTGTTGTGACTGACTATCTCCAAATTATTCTGTTCCCCCTTCACTAGATACTTAGTAGCCTTGGTTTTTCCCTTTTTTTGGTTTCCAGTCTGGAGGCTTTCCATGGATGTCCCAGCATGTGTCGTCGGTGTGACCACTTTGTTTACAATGATCACACCACTTCAAACAACCCTTCTTCCTAGATTCGCCACGGGATATCAGTGCAAAAGCTTCATTAGTGGGTACTGAAAATACATTTTGTTCTTCTTTTGGCTACTCTTTTAGCATGATTTCCCTCCTTGTTGCTTCCCTCCTAACTTCAGAAAAAACTTCTTTAATTGTAGGTAGAGGCACTCTACTTGGGATTCTTCCACGGACATCATCCAATTTTTTGTTGAGGCCAGCCAAAAATTCAAAGACTCTCTCCTTTTCAATTTTCTGATTGTACATAATCACAGCATCTTCCTTCACCTCCACTCTTCATCTGATAAAAGGTCAAGTTCCTACCACAATGCTACCATTTCGACCCAATATTCTGGTGTCACCTTGCTTCATTTTCCTTAGCTTTGTTTTTATCTCGTAGATTTGTTATGCATCCTCTCCATAAGAGTATGATTGTCAAACCCCTTCCTAGATTTTTCGAGGTGTTGGCATAAACATAAAGGTTCGTTTGATCAGTGGTATCATGGCATTACACCATCTTGAAGTAGCTAGGGCTTTGATGTTTACTAGCAATGTTCCAAAATTTTTTTGGGGATGCTATTCTTATTGCAACCTACCTTATTAATAGAATGCCTAGTCGTGCTCTTTCTTTCAAAACACCACTTCAAAAATTTCAAGAAATCCATACTACCACTTATCTTGAAACTAACCTTCCTTTAAAAGTTTTCGGGTGTATAACCTTTATTCATAATTTTTCACACAACAAACTTGATTCAAGAGCCAAAAAATGTTTGTTTTTGGGTTATTCTGCTATACAAACAGGGCATAAATGCTATGATCCTATATCAAAAAGGTTGTTTGTTAGTTGTGATGTCTCTTTATGAGATAGATTCATTCTATCCCAAGTCTTCGATTCAAGGGGAGTATTGGAGTGAGTTTGATGGTGATGAATCTCGGCCTGAATCTACATCTATTCCTGAATTTATCCCAATACCTATGTTATCTCCTATAGAGACATCCTAATACAGAAGTTGCTATATCTGATCATCCACTCAAGGTGTACTCTCAGAAGAAGAAAGCTAGCAGTACACTTCTTATCCCCGAAGTTATACCAATCTCTGAACCAATGCAGGTCCCAATTGAAGAAGTTCATAGTAGTATGGATCAAGAAGACAACACAGATTTAGAACTGCCACTTGCCTTACGGAAGAAATCTAGATCAAGTACTATGCACCTGATTGCCATACGGAAGAAATCTAGATCATGTACTATGCACCCGATTGAGAGGCTTGTTTCTTATGATGCTCTGTCTTCTCAATACAAAGCATTTATTTCTAATCTGGACAGAATTGACATTCCAAGAAATATTCAAGAAGCTCTTAAAGTTCCAGAATGGAGAGAAGCAGTTTTTGAAGAGATAAGAGCATTTAAAAAGAATGAAACGTGGGAAGAAATTGATATGGCAAAAGGAAAGAAACCCGTGGGGTGTAGGTGGATATTCACAGTCAAATATAAGGTTGATGGTTCCATTGAGAGGTATAAAGCGAGATTGATAGCAAAGGGCTATACTCAGATCTATGGGATGGACTACACGGAGACATTTGCACCTGTGGCCAAGCGAAATCCTATCAGACTATTGCTATCTGTAGATGCTAATTTCAACTGGTCACTTCAGCAACTTGATATTAAAAATGCCTTCTTCAATGGCAAACTAAAGGAAGAAGTGTACATGAAACTTCCTCTAGGTTTTGATGTGGAAGGAGGAAACAGAGTATGCAAACTAAGAAAATCCCTATATGGGCTGAAACAATCACTACGAGCTTGGTTTGAAAGATTTGCTAAAGTCCTAAAAACAGAAGGATACACACAAGCGTAGTCAGATCATACAATGTTTTTTAGAATTAGAGAAGGTAAGAAGACAATTTTAATTGTGTATGTGGATAATATTGTCATAATTGCTGATGATACAGGAAATTACAAGACTCAAGTCAGCCTTGAGGAAAGAATTTGAAGTTAAAGATTTAGGAGAAATGAAGTATTTTCTGGGCATGGAAGTAGCAAGATCAAATAAAGGGATTTACATCTCACAAATGAAGTATATTCTTGATCTCTTGAGAGAGACTGAAATGTTAGGATGTAAACAAAGTGCCACTCCTATTGACAGTCCAAAGTTTGAGAATGAAGAGGATAAACTTGTTAAACGTGAAGAATACCAAACACTAGTGGGAAAACGGATTTATTTGTCTCATACTGGACCAGATATTGCTTTTACCGTGAGTGTTGTAAGTCGATACATGCATGCACCAATGAGGAAGCATTTTGAGGCAATTTATAAGATCCTATGGTATTTAAAGGGTACTTCTAGAAAAGGATTATTATTCAAAAAGGGAGATCAAAGAACAATTGAAATATACTTTGATTCAGATTGGGCAAGTTCACAAAAGGATAAATGATCAACCACTGGGTATTGCACTTTTGTGTGGGAAAATTTGGTCACGTGGCAAAGCAAGAAGCAAAAGTTGGTAGCCAAGAGTAGTGCTGAAGTTGAACTAGGAGCCATTGCAAAAGGGATTTGTGAAAGTCTCTAGTTAAAGAGAGTGTTGACAGAATTGGGAATCAATTTTGAGACACCTATAAAACATTATTGTGATAACAAAGTAGCCCTAAGTATGGCACGCAATCTAGTCCACATGAGAGAACAAAGCATGTTGAAGTTGATCGACTTTTTATCAAGGAGAAGATAGAAGATGGAACAATATGCCTAACTTATGTCCCAACAAAGATGCAGACAGTTGATGTGTTTACCAAAGGACTTCAAAGACAAGTGTTTGAAGAATGTATTAGCAAGTTGGACATGATTGATATCTATGATCCAACTTGAGGGGGAGTTTGGTCAAGATATGTATTATCTCATAATATTACAATCTGATTGTAATCAGATTCTATACATTAGATATCAGTATCTTAGAGATATTCTAGGATTATCTTCCTGTATCTGTACTCCTATCCGTGTATATATTTACTGCATTCACTAAGTAATGAATATAGAGAAAATCAACTCTTATTCATAGAGCTCAAATGGAGAGCTGCGCCTATCCAGAAGCTCGTTAGAGAGAGCTATCAATCTCTTGATTAGGTTTGTAATCTTGATGATCTTTATTAATGAATGGCAATAGCCCTTTTATAGTACGTCGAGTTTGACGTAAAGGCTGGAACTTCTAGACTCCTAATTGAATTAGAACTAGACTAATACTGGACTTCTAAACTCCTTATTGAATTAGAACTAGACTAATACTGGACTCTCTACTTATGCAAATAGTCGACAAAATAGAAAACTCAATAATAACTGTCACAACTACTGCTGCTATCCTTGCTTCATCTTCCTAGCATAGCTACGTCCATAGAAGGAGTTCATAACAGTTTGCTACTAGTGGAAACTGGCAATTAACCCAATGAGTGCAACCAAAGAAGTTGTTAAGACTAAAATCTCATATTTCAGTGAATGCTTGTCTTTTTCTTGTTATACAAACGATCATTGATAAATAAATAATGAGTTTGATTTAACTAATAAAATTCAGTTCAAAATAATGCGAGATATAATTGTTTCCGTTTTTTTTTTGAAGGAAATATGTTAGAAAATATAATTGAAATAAATGTGTGAGGTTTTATTGATAAGAGTAGGTAATGGGAGATTTCAAAATTTTATTAAGAAATAAATGTTTCCTTTTTTGTTTTGAGTGAAACATGTTGCTTCTTGAAGTAAAAGAAATTACCATGATAAAATTTTCTCCCTTTCTAGTTGTGTGAAATCCATTACTAGTTGATGTAAAAAGGGGATTAATTGGGTATTTTGTTTCCTTTTATATTTAAGTGAAACTCCTTTCTTAGTCTAGTCAAAACTTTGGTGGCGTCACTTATATTGTTGGGGATTAATTAAGAAGGGAGTGCTACAATGCAACTCAAGTTTTGAGTAGTGACAGTCAACATCACTTAGTTCCCAAGGACGCCACCCCTGATATCTGCTTGATTTCATCCTTGTTGGCATTACTCATATTTGTTGTTAATTCTTGTCCAAATATTTTACTTCTTGTTATTCCTATTATTCGATGAGGTATCAGTTGTACCCAACATTGACTGCTATGAGCATCATCATCAATTATTATTCTTTGTTTATATTCCCTGCATTGTCTTACATTTGGGTTTGTCCAGTGATAAATGCTTGATCACATGGACAATTGACGCATTCACTTAGTGCAGGATAGTGAGAACTGTAAAACTTCTCTATTTATTAAGATAAAATAGATGTACAGATGCTGCTATTCTTATATAGAGCTAGGGTGCATAGTTATGGGAGTCTTCCTAATTAGGAAGACTCCTTATTTGGAACTATCCCTAATATAGCTAGATATTATAGCTAAGGATAATGTATAAGGATAATCCCTTAATTAAGGGACTATCTATTATTACGGGATTCTCTACACTCCCCTTCAAGTTGGTGCAAAGATGTCTATTATGCCCAACTTGCTAATTTGTTCTTCAAATGGTTGTCTGAACAGCCCCTTTGTGAAGACATCTGCTCTTTGTTCTTTAGTAGGAACAAATGGGATACATATGCTTCCATCTTCCATTTTTTCCCTTAGAAAGTGCTTATCAACCTCTATATGCTTTGTCCTTTGATGAAGTACTGGATTGTCTACAATATTAATGGCTGCCTTATTGTCACAATACAACTTCATAGGAGGTTGAACTTCCAAATTTAACTCAAACATAACTCTTCGGAGCCATAAAACTTCACAGACTCCTTGAGCCATAGCCCTGTACTCAGCTTCTGCACTACTTCTAACTACTACATTCTGCTTTTTACTCCTCCATGTGACTATATTCTCCCGTAGATAGGTGCAGTAGCCTGATGTTGACCTTCTGTCAGTAATGGAGCCAGCATAGTCTGCATCCGTGTAGACTTCTATACTTCTTTCTTCCTTCTTTTCAAAGAACAACCCCTTAACAGGACATCCCTTTAGATACATCAAAATTATGATAACAGCCTCCCAATGTTCTTCATATGGTGAGTGCATAAATTGACTTACTAAGCTTACTGCAAATGCTCTATCTGGCTTGGTGTGAGATAAGTAAATTAGTTTCCCAACAAGTCTTTGGTATCTTTCCTTATTTACTGGAGTACCATTTTTGGACTACCTAAGTCTTTTCCCTTGTTCCATTGGTGTATCACACGGTTTACAGTCACTTAAACCTGTCTCTTTTAATAAATCCAAAGTATACTTTCTTTGAATCACCACAATTCTCTTCTTGGATCGAGCTACTTCCATACCAAGGAAATATCTAAGTTGCCCCAAGTTTTTTACTTCAAATTCCTTCTCGAGCTGAGCTTGTAATTTCTCTATCTCCACATGATCACTTCCAGTAATTATGATATCATCCACATACACTATTAGGACAGCAATCTTACCTTCCCTATTCTTTTTAGTAAATAGGGTATGATCTGATTGGCTTTAGGAATACCCCTTACTTACACATTTGGTGAATCTGTTAAACCAGGCTCTCGGGGACTGTTTTAGTCCATATAGGGACCTTCTAAGTTTGCACACCTTGTCTCCAAAGCTTTTCTCAAACCCAGGTGGTGGCTCCATGTACACTTCCTCTTCCAAATCACCATTTAAGAAGGCATTTTTTACATCTAGTTGTATTAGAGGCCAGTCTAAACATGCAGCCACTGATAATAGGATCTTGACAGTATTCAACTTTGCCACTGGGGAGAATGTCTCAGTGTAGTCTACCCTAAATGTTTGAGTATAACCTTTTGCTACCAACCGAGCTTTGAATCTTTCTATGGACCCATTTGCATTGTATTTAATGGTAAATATCCACTGGCATCCAACCAATTTCTTTCCTCTTGGTAGATTTGTTTTCTCCCATGTGCCATTCTTTTCCAAGGTCTTTAACTCTTCCAAAACCGCCTCCTTCCACTTAGGAACAGCTAAAGCATCATGTATATTGTTTGGAATTTCTGCACTGGTTAGTGTGGAAATAAAGGCAGAAAAAGTTGGAGACAAGTTTGCATTAGAGACAAAGTTGGAAATAGGGTATTGTGTGCATGATCTTTTCCCTTTTCTCATTGCAATAGGAAGAAAAATATCACCAAGGAGATCATTCGAGTTACCTGATTGGGTGCTATTGATCTCAGTTTCGGATTGAGAAATATCAAGACTTAGATTCGGAGATGATAATTGGGTTGTATCAAAGATTACTTCCCTTGCTCCCCTACTATATACTACATTGTGGAGTGTTTTATATTTTTTAGCTTCCTTTTCAACATTGTCTTCTTCCTAATTCTCTGTTTCCTCCCCTTGACTAGTAATCTTCTCTACTGCTGATCCTTCTAGGTTCAATATCTCAGTTTTTTTTCCATTAGACCTCTCATCTTCCTTACTGAAATACTCCCCCTGAAGATGAGTGTGACTATCATACGGCCTACCCTCAAAAAATGTAACATCCATAGAGGTAAAAAACTTTCGGGATATTGGATCAAAACATCTATACCTGTTTTGGGTTCTAGAGTATCCAACAAAAATAAAATTGATAGCTTTAGGATCTAGTTTGGATTTCTTGGGATCATGGTTATAAACAAACACAGTGCTGCCAAATATTTTCAGAGGGACAGGTGGGTTCGATTTTGTGTTAGGGAGGAAAGAAGAGAAGATTTGTAAGGGAGTTTGGAATTTTAAGGTTTTGGAGGGAAGTCTATTGATCAAAAAGTTGGCAGTGAGAACTGCTTCTCCCCATAGGTATTTTGGGACATGTGTTTGAAAGCTAACGACTCTAGCTACCTCTAAAAGGTCTATTTTTTCTTTCAGAAATTCCATTTTGCTGTGGGGTGTAATTGCAGGAGGTTTGGTGGATAATCCCTTTGCTGTTTAGGAAATTTTTTATTGCCAAGTTCACATACTCCTTCCCATTATCACTTCTTAACATTCTAATCTCCTTTTGAAATTGAGTTTTCACCATGTTATAGAAGGATCCTACTGTGGCACAAACTTCCGATTTATCTCCCAAAAGAAACACCCATGTGACCCTAGAGCAATCATTAATAAAAGTGAGGAACCACCGCTTTCCATTAGGTGTTTGAGTTTATGTATTAGCATAAATGGCTCTGGACATCGGCAGTTTTGAATGGGGTACTGACTTCTATGAAGTTTAGCACTTTTATTGATAGATAAATGAGGTAGCACACACTTTAGGTATTCTAAACTAGGGTGTCCTAACCTATAATGCCACATGATTATTTCTTCTTCCTTCTTGTTGACAGTAATGTGACAGCTCCCTTCTCCATGTTCCTTGCCTTCTTCTTGCAAAATATATAAGTCTCCAATAACCTTAGCAACCCCAATCATTCTCCCCGATTCCAAATCCTGAAACATACAATGAGTTGACCAAAAATTTGCTTTGCAATTCATGTCTTTGGTCAGCTTGCTAATAGAAACAATGTTATATGAAAGTTTTGGAATTTGAAGAACATTTTTTAGTGTTAAGGTTTCTAAAATAGGGACTGTCCCTTTTCCTACTACTGAAGCTAGGGAACCATCTGCAATTCGGATTTTCTGGTTCCCTGCACACGGTGAGTAAGAGGAAAAAAATTTGGAGCTACTAGTCATGTGATCAGTGGCGCCAGAGTCAACTATCCAAGAGTAGGAAGGTATAGAACAAACAAAGGCTTTTGGAAGGATTATACCTAATTGGACTATAGAACAAGAGGGTTTTTTTTGAATTCTCATCTGGAAGGAAGGTGTACATATGATCAAGCTGTTCCTTTGTGAAAGGAAAGGTCCTGGTTGAGTTGGAAGTGTCTTGGTCATGATTGGGCTGATTCCCAGCTTGCAAAGCCTTCCCTTCTCCTGCTCCACTAGTCCATTTTTTCTTCAAATTTGCTGGTTTACCATGTATCTTCCAGCAGGTATCTCTTGTATGCCACGGTTTTTTGCAAAAATCACACCAAGTTTTCTGCCTTTTTTTTACCTTTTCCACCCTCACTGTCACTATTATTTGAGACCAAGGCTGAACCTTCATTCTAGAATTCTATATTGCCATTTTTTCCCAACATGATACTTTTCCGAGCTTCCTCTCTTCTAACTTCAGAGAAGACTTCTCGGATTGAAGGTAGTGGCCTTCTTCCCAAAATCTGTCCCCTAACTTCATCCAATTCTTCCTTCAAACCAGCCAGAAAAACAAACACTCTTCCCCTGTCAACTCTCTCTATATTGGGCTGCATCTTCTGGATCTTTCCACTTTGTTTCCTCAAATAGATCCAACTCCTGCCATATTATAGTCATCTCATTATAATATGCAGTCACATCTTGCTCACCTTGCTGCATCTTCCACATTTTTGAGTTGAGTTCAAACAATTGAGCATAGTTTTCCAGGTCTGGATATGTTTCTTTGATTGCTTCCCATACATCTATGGCTGTTGGGAGAAAAATAAAGTGTCTTCCAACCCTTGGTTCCATGGAGTTGGTAAGCCAGGCTGTAACCGTGGCATTCTCCAAGCTCCACTGGTCGAAATTGGGGTCTTCTGGTCTTGGAGTTTAGATTGCTCTTGTTATGTACCCTATTTTCCCTTTTTCAGTGATTACTAGACGGGCTGATTGGGGCCATTCTAGGTAGTTTCTTCCATTAAGCTTTTGGATTGAAATATGTAGGGAATTTTCTGGTTGTATGTTAACTGAATCTGGTTGATTTCCTGATCCAGAGAGAGGGGTAGAGTTGCTGGTGGTCTCGAAGGATGAAGATCGAGATCCCACCATTGCAGCCTTGTAATTCATGGAAGAGCGTGAGGCTCTGATATCATGTAAAACTTCTCTATTTATTCAGATAAAATAGATGTATAGATGTTGCTATTTTTATATAGAGTTAGGGCACACAGTTATGGGAGTCTTCCTGATTAGGAAGACTCCTTATTTGCAAATATCCCTAATATAGCTAGATATTACAGCTAAGGATAGTCTATAAGGATAATCCCTTAATGAAGGGACTATCAATTATTACCGGATTCTCTACAAGAACAAAATCTCATCTCTGCATGCTTTATAGCTTCTGACAACTCCTTTAATCTCATTTTGTACATTGTTCTTTTCCATTGTGGGTCACAATAGAACTTTTTAGCGTGCATGAGAAGCAATAGTTTCTTAATTGCTAACATGCCTGGTCAAACTTGCTCGTATGATCTGTTTGCTGAGATGATATGACATTGCCTGGAAGCAGTTTTCATATCTGTTACAATCCTTACTGTCGCATTTCTTGCACTTAACAATTAAAAGGAGGACTACAAATGTGACCTTTTTATCTTTGAGAGTTGACTTCTCTATGCAATATCTTACTCTGTTGCTTTCATGTTACTTACAAGCGTAACTTGAAACCTTAGTTCGAGTTGTTTTAGTATTTGTGGAAAACTGTATAGTTGGGAGACTACTTTAGGAAAATATATTGTAATAGATTGTATCCTTAAGTTAGGATATTATTGATCAAGATTCTAATAGGATTGGCTAAGATTTTGATAAGATACTCCATGATTTATGGGTATCTACCAGATTTGGATACTAGGTTTTTGTATATATATTTGACTAGTAGTGCTGTAACAAAAACACATGAGGAAATACACTTTTTGCTTAATTTCTGACATGGTATCAGAGCTTTAGGTTCAATAACCTGACCATATTCTAGCCTTCATCACCATATTTTTCCAGCCTTCATTGCTGAAAATTTTTTCCTTCCATGTACACATTCTCGTCTTCTTCTTCTGTCTCCCACATAATTTGGCCTTAATTGCCCAAAATCTTGTCAAGCAAGATGTTAGAAATCGAGGAGACTACGATTAAGAGTGGGGAGACTGCCAAAACCCAATCGGAAGAGGTAATCCGAACCCAACAACCTGGAGAATTGCAGATCATTCTAGCTACCTACAGATTAGATGGAAAAAATTATCTCAAATGGTCTCAACTCACCCGAATTGTGCTGAAAGGAAAGGGGAAGATTAGTCATCTCACGGATGTAGGGCCTAAATCAGGGGATCTGCAATTTGAAGCATGGAATGAAGAAGACGCTATGATTATGTCATGGTCGTGGGGGTCTATGGTCCCAGAAATCAGTGAGACATGTATGTTTTTGGCCACTGCCAAGTACATATGGATGCAATCCAACAAACTTATTCCAAGGCTGGAGATGCGGCACAAGTGTATGAAGTAAAGGTGAAAATTGTTGCAGCAAAATAAGGAAACAAAACAGTCACGAAATACGCAAATCAATTGAAATTCTTGTGGCAGGAATTGGATCACTACCGGGTGATAAAAACCAAGTGTCCCAAAGATGTAGCATTTCTAAAAACCTTCATTGAACAGGATAGAGTTTATGATTTTGTGGTTGGACTAAATCCAGAATTTTATCAAGTAAGGATACAAATTCTTGGGATGCCAGACGTTCCATGTTTTAATGAGGTAATGACTTTAATCCGAAGTGAAGAAAGTAGGAGAGGGCTGATGCTGGAATCGCAAATCATTGACAGTTTAGCTATGGTGGCTAGTAATAGCAAATCAACCACAAATACGGAGAGAAGAGTAGTTTTTCAAGGAAGAATAATCGGTCGAAGCCTCAAAATCGTGATGAATTATGGTGTACTTATTGCAAGAAACATCGACATACACGTGAGAAATGGTGGAAACTTAATGGAAAACCTTCAAGCCGTTAGTGGGGTCAAAACGGAGATCAGCCACGAAACAATGGACAAGTGCACATTGCTGCTGTATCACTAGACGAATCAGTATCATAAGAGCTTAGTAGCCTCAACAAAGAAGAAATTGAGAGGGTGAGATCACTTATTAGCAACCGTGGGAAAATTGAAACCTTCAGGTACTTGTTCTTTGGCATATTCAGGTGAGTTTCCTCTTTCTCTTAGATTAAATGCGTCGAGTACAACCTTCACTAACTCTTGGGTCATGGATTCAGGAGCAACCGACCATATGACCCACTCATCCAATATCTTTTTAAACTACTCCCCATGTCTAAGCAGTAAGAAAATAGCCACAGCTAATGGATCCTTAACCACTGTAGCCAGTATAGGTGATGTCAAAATAAGCCCATCAGTAATTCTACGAAATGTCCTTCATGTTCCTAAATTGACCACAAGCCTTGTTTCGATATAGAAACTCACCCAAGATTTATCTTGTAATGTAATTTTTTACAATAACTATTGTGCATTTTAGGACAAGGATTCGAGGAGGATAATTGGACGTGCTAGGGAATGGGATGGCCTTTACTATCTAGAAGCACTAGGCCAACTAAACATGAACAAGAGTAGGTTACCACATTCCTTCATTTCAGAACTTGTCTCTTTCAATAAAGAGAAAATTTTGCTTCATCATTGTCGACTTGGGCATCCATCATTTAGGATTGTTCATATTATGTTTCCCTCTTTGTTTAAAGGTTTAGATGTTGAAAACTTTCATTGTGAGTTGTGCGACATTGCTAAACACAAACGTGTACCTTTTTCAAGTAGTAATAAAAGAAGTTCTATTCCTTTCTATCTCATTCACAGTGATATTTAGGGTCCATCTAATGTCTCTAATGTTTATGGGGCAAAATGGTTTGTTTCTTTCATTGATGATTGTACACGTGTTACATGGATTTTTTTTGCTCAAACGTAAGTCTAATGTTGGTACCGTACTCCCAAACTTCTGTTCCATGATCAAGAACCAATTTGGGGTCAATATCAAAAGATTTAGGTCCGATAATGCCAGGGACTACTTCAATCAAACTCTTACCCTATTCTTTCAAAAAGAGGGAATAATCCATGAGTCTTCTTGTGTAAGAACTCCACAACAAAACGGAGTAGCATAATGGAAAAATGGGCAACTCCTTGAGAAAACCCGAGCACTTTTATTTCAAAACCATGTGTCTAAAATTTTTTGGGGAGAAGCAATTCTTACCGCCACTCATCTCATAAATCGTTTTCCCTCTCGAATCTTAGGTTTTAAGAGTCCTATGGACATTCTTTCAACTTTTTACCGAAACCAAAACACTACAAATAACCTTGTCCCTAAAGTCTTTGGGTGCACATCCTTTGTCCATGTCCACAGTCAAAACAGGGGGAAATTAGATCCAAGGGCTCTAAAGTGTGTCTTTGTGGGTTATTCATCAACTCAGAAAGGGTACTAGTGATACCGTCCTCCATCAAAGAAATTCTATGTCTCAGTAGATGTCACATTCAATGAACAACAACCTTATTTCACCAATCCTTATCTTCAAGGGGAGGATTTAACTAGAGAAGATAAGACTTTTTGCCTGATCTGTCATTGTCTAAAACTCCATCTGCTTCCGCACCTCCTTGTTCATGTGATTTTTCTTCACCTCTTTGTTCATCCAAAACATCTAATGAACCACAAGAAAAACCTAATGTAAGATTTGGCAAAGGTAAAGTATACACAAGAAGGAATACGACTATACCGGAACCTATGCAAGTCCAGAAGTCCATCTCTAATCCTTTGAATGAGGTAACAATTTCTAACTCTCCATTACAAGACGAATTTCATGAGAATAACAATGACCAGGACCTTCCAATTTCCATCAGGAAAGGAACCAGAGAGTGTACAAAATGACCATTATACCCTCTTGCACATTTTCTGTCGTTTAAGAATTTTTCATCATCTCATAGAGCTTTCCTTGTAAGCCTGAATACCATCACCATTCCTACCACCCTATTTGAGGCTTTGTCTAATGGAAAATGGAAACAAGCTATGAATGTAGAGTTGGAGGCATTAGAGAAGAACAAAACTTGGGAGTTGGTTAAGTAACCAGCAGGAAAGTAACCGGCGGGTTGTAAATGGGTGTATACGGTAAAGTATAGAGCAGATGGGTTGATTGAGAGATACAAGGCACGATTAGTGGCCTAGGGGTATACACAAACTTATGGAATTGATTATCTAGAGACCTTTGCTCCTATTGCAAAGATGAACACAGTTGGAGTGTTGTTGTCACTTGCAGCTAATTTTGGTTTGAATTTGCAACAGTTCGATGTCAAGAATGCGTTCTTACATAAAGATCTAGAGGAGGAGATATACATGGAGGTTCCGCCTGGTTATAAGAATAAGTTAGCTACTAATACTGTGTGTATATTAAAAAAGGCATTGTATGGCCTTAAGCAATCACCACGGGCATGGTTTGGTAGATTTGCAAGAGTTATGTTGCCCATAGGGTACAAACAAAGCCAAGGAGACCACACACTATTCATTAAACACTCTCCCTCAGGGGGAGTTATAGTTCTTTTGGTGTATGTTGATGAAATAATAGTAACAGGAGATGATGTTAAGGAAAAAAAAGGTTTTGGGTCAATGTTTGGCTAAGGAATTTGAGATCAAGGCATTGGGAAGGCTGAAATATTTTTTCGGTATTGAAGTTGCTCACTCTAGGACGGGAATTTTTATCTCTCAACAGAAGTATGTTACAGATCTTCTCAAAGAAACAGGCAATACAACATGTAAACCAGGAAGTACTCCTATGGATCCCTTAAGCTTGGAAAGGTAGAGGAGGATGCAGTGGTAGATAGAGAAATGTATCAACACCTGGTAGGGAAACTCATTTACTTATCGCACACACAACTAGATATAGCATATGCTGTAAGTGTGATTAGTCAGTTCATGCATAACCCAAAGAAAGTTCATCTACAAGCAGCTCACAGAGTATTACATTATCTCAAAGGAACACCGGGGAAAGGTATTTTGTTTAAGAGGAATGGGGGATTGGTACTTGAAGCATCACTGATGCTGATTATGCTAGTTCAATTGTTGATAGAAGATCGACTTCAGGATATTGTACCTTCCTTGGTGGAAACCTTGTGACATGGAGAAGTAAAAGACAAAGAGTGGTAGCTCGGTCAATTGTAGAAGCCGAATTTCGGGCAATGGCTCAAGGTGTATGTGAACTACTTTGGTTGAAGATCATCCTTGAAGACTTGAAGATTAAATGGGATGGTCATATGAGACTCTATTGCAATAACAAGTATGCGATAAGTATAGCTCACAATCCGGTACAACATGACCAAACCAAGCACATCAAAATCGACAGGCACTTTATCAAGGAGAAGCTTGAGAGTGGACTGATTTGTACTCCTTGTGTGTCTACACATGGTCAACTTGCTGATATTCTTACCAAAGGTTTAAGCAGTTCAGTTGTTCAGACTATTGTATCCAAGCTGGGAATGGAGAATACCTATTCACCAGCTTGAGGGGGAGTGTGGATAAACTGTATAGTTAGGAGGCTACTTTAGGAAAATATATTGCAACAGATTGTATCCTTAAGTTAGGATATTATTGGTCAAGATTCTGATAGGATTGGCTAAGATTCTGATAAGATACTCCATGATTTATGGGTATCTACCAGATTTGGATACTAGGTTTTTGTATATATATTTAGCTAGTAGTGCTGTAACAAAAACACATAAGGAAATACACTTTTTTGCTTAATTTCTGATAGTATTAAATGGAACAAATTCTATGCTTGTATCTTACTCCTAATTTCTTGTTGTATGTTTCCCTAGTCATGTAGAGGTTATGATGATCAGTTACGTTGTTACCTGTGTATTTTGGCTATAAATCTTTTTGTTTCTTCTCCGCCAAATGGTCATATTGCGTCTATACCTTTAGGTTTGTGATGTTCTTTGTTGGCTTTCTTTCCCACTGTGTTTACTCTTCCTAACAATTTCTCATGGCCTCAGGTGATTATGCTTTATGGGACTTTGGTCTTGATGATTTAAAGTCAGTGGAGTTGGGCTACATATCTCCCAAATTACATGAACTACTTCAACTTTTCATATCATTTGGGTAATAAGTATCATCCTGAAGAAAAACCACAAAGTATTTAAATTGGAAGATACTTTAGTATTTTAGCCGAGTTATTTACTCGTCCTTTTTTTCGTGGTTGCAGGACAGCTAGGCAAGTATTGTGCCTCATTTTTGTTGAAAGAATTGTGACTGCAAAAGTAATTCAAAGATTTGTGAAGAAAGTTCCATTTTTGGCACATTTTTCTGTTTCATACTTGACAGGAAGTAATACATCAGTTGATGCACTCACACAAAATGTACAAAAGGAAAAATTAGAATCATTTCGTTCCGGGAAGGTTTAAGATCTATATTGTGTCAGATTTACTCAATTGAAAACTCTGTTGATGTTGGACCTAGAAAAAATATAATTTTCTTCTGTGTAGGTCAATCTATTATTTGCCACCGATGTGTTGGAGGAGGGAATTCATGTGCCCAATTGCTCCTCTGTAATACGATTTGATTTGCCCAAGACAGTCCGTAGTTATGTCCAATCTCGAGGTCGAGCTCGACAAAATGATTCCGAATATATACTCATGCTTGAGAGGTGATGACCTTAGCATCACCGTCTTTCTAATATTTGACTATAAATTTCAAATGAGTTTTTAATGTGTTTATTGCTTCATTATTGATGTATTACTCATCTGACTTTGATGGTGTATACAATTGACAGGGGAAACATGAAACAGAGGGATCAACTATTTGATATAATCAGGAGTGAATGGTCAATGACAGAAATGGCTGTAAACAGAGACCCCAATTTATGGACTCCAAAAGTGTGTAGCAATGAGGAAACAAAGTCATATGTTGTAGATCTGACTGGAGCATCAATTACAGCAGATTCTAGTGTTAGCCTTATATATCAGTATTGTGAAAAGCTTCCTGGTGACAGGTATCAAATGTTTTTCTAATCAGTTGCAATATTGGAATGCTTTATGCTGTCTTTTCTGTAGCATGTATGTGTTGCAGCCATGATCTTTCATTAAATCTTGTTGGTTATCATGTTACTTAGGTACTATACACCAAGGCCAACTTTTGAGGTAAAATTTCTAGGACAATCTTGCCAGTGTACATTAGAACTACCTCCAAATGCAGCTTTTCAGACAATAGTTGGTCCAGTATCTAGGAACCAACAATTAGCTAAGCAGCATGTATGCCTGGAAGCTTGTAAAAAACTGCACCAATTGGGTGCTTTGGATGATCATCTTCTACCAGCCATTGAACATCCTTCAGAAAATGATTTTGCTGCAAAAGATAAAGTAATTTCTGGGGGTGCAGGTATGTATTTACTTTAACCCTGTGGTAAAAAGTGAAAAGAATATTTCAGTGATAAACTCCTGCATAATCTTTTGACTTCTAGAATGATGCTTAAAATTCAAATGATAACCTTTTACCTTTTAATTATCAGTTGATTATTCATGCTGAAATTAGGTGGATAGAATCATAGCTCTTCAATTTGAATCTAATTAATGTCTAGAAAGGGCTAAAGAATTAACAGGGACATACTGTTTATGTGAACCTCGCTCTTTATATGAAGGGACTACCAAAAGAAAGGAATTACATGGAACAACTTTGATTCGTGCTCTATCTGGCAATTGGATTGACAACCTTGATGGAGCTACCTTTTATGCTTATAAATTTCACTTCTCATGCAACGTTAAAAGTGAGATTTATTCTGGGTTTGTACTTCTCATTGAATCAAAACTTGATGATGATGTGGGAGATATTGAGTTTGACCTTTACTTAATTGGGAAGATGGTTAAAGCCACCGTATCTTCATGTGGGCAAGTATATTTGGATGCTGAACAGGTATAATGTCTATGCTGGATTCCAATGGTGTTTTCCTATCTTGGTAGAGACTTGCTGACTTCCCATATATGTTTCTCTCTTTAACAGATGGTCAAAGCAAAACACTTTCAGGAATTACTCTTTAATGGTTTGTTTGGGAAGTTGTACTCCAGATCCAAACAATCTAACAAACCAAGAGAGTTTTTAGTCAAGAACAAAACAAAGTCACATTGGAGAGCATTTTACATGTATCTGCTTCTACCACTTGACACATGCAACAGTCCAAGCCAAGGATCACTAGCAATAAATTGGGCAGGAGTTGGTGCTTGTTCTCGTCTGATTGATTACTTAAAGGTCAGCCTTTACCTGGATTCTAGGCAAGATAACCATGATAGAGGAAACAAATTGATTTGCAGTGATGGCTCATCTTTAAATGAAAGCAATAGTTTGAACACCATCCACCTAGCTGATACATCAGTTAATATGAGTAGTCTGAAAGATATGGTGGTATTGGCCATTCACACGGGAAGATTGTACTCTGTTGTTGAAGTGGTGAGTAATACCTCTTCTGAGAGTCCTTTTGAAGGAAAGGCTGACGATCCACAGTTAGGTCGTGCTACTACGTATGCAGAGTACTTCCACAAAAAGTAGGTGGCTTCTGGTCCCAAGTTATTGTTTTGGTCAATATAATGGATCCCTTTTTGGTTTGACTTTTTCGTTTCAATCCTTATGTTTTGAAAACTAGTATATACCTCCTTATATTATTGTTTAGCTATCAGACAATTCCTTTTGTCACATTCCGTTAGTTTTTCATTCATTCATAAGAATTCCAATACAACGTCATTTTGGGTAAGAATAGATGAAAACGTAACAGAATATAACGGAGGGAGTTGTATGCTAACTAAAAAAAGGCCACGGAGGTAAGTGAGAGTTTTCAAAATATGAGACTAGAATGTAAAAAGTTCAAACCACAGGGAGTCCCAATGTATTTACCCTATTATTTTGGATGCTGTAATATTTACGATTCTTGATGATGTTCATAGTTCTGTAAATAATGCGAGCTCTTGTCAGGTATGCAATTGTGCTTAGGCATCCAGGACAACCTTTGTTGCGGTTAAAGCAAAGCCACAACCCACACAATCTACTTGTAAACTTTGGTTCTGAAGGTTTGTCATTTGCATATTTCGATACCTTCTGTTTAAGAGGTTCATTAACAGTTGTCATGTCACATAGTACTTGTCACTGTATATTCTCTAAACTTTTGGCTTAACTGATATGTTACTTGGTTTAACTGGCAGATGGACTAAAAGATAACATGGTTGAGAAACAACAGCAATATGCTCACATGCCACCTGAACTTTTAGTCAGTATGGGTATTTCATTCCATGTTCTAAGATCAGTTTATTTAATACCATCTGTGATGCACCGTCTGGAGTCCTTGATGCTTGCAAGTCAACTTAGACAAGAAATTGCTTGCTGTTCTCCTGATTTCAACATCTCAAGCTCATTGGTTGGTTCTGTAGTTAAATTACTCCTCTTTGATTTATAATTCATGATAGATCTTGCACTTCATGGTTAACGTGATCCGCCTTCTATTATTAGATTTTGGAGGCAATAACAACACCTAGATGTTGTGAAAATTTTTCTCTGGAGCGATTGGAGTTGCTTGGAGATTCAGTACTAAAGTATGCAGTAAGTTGCCAGCTGTTTCTGAACTATCCCCAAAAACATGAAGGCCAGTTATCTTATCGGCGCTCATTGGCTGTTTGCAATTCAACCCTACATAAATTGGGCATAGGTCGTGGCATACAGGTACTCAACCTCACATCTGATATGATATTGGTTAACCAATTGGTACTTCTATGAAAACTTCTGTATCCTGACACTAAACTTGCTTACTGGGCATCTTTGTTGATCTAAATGTTCTGGAGGTAAATGGTTGAACCCTATGTGTTTACTATGAAGAAGTTAGTGCCTCATTTGGATAATTCTTCTCTATTAATAGTTTTGGAAACTGAAACTTAAGAGGAACATTGTGCCAATTATGCCATTCATCAAATTTTTTATCTTACAATACATGCACCTGAAATTCAAAAAAGATGAATATACATACATAAATTATCTTAATGTATTCACGCCCTCCTTTTAGGGCCATCTACACTCCAAGGTTAAGTGTGGAAATGAAAGGTTTACTTTGAATACTTGAATCTAGTATTCATAATTGTTGAATATTATGATGAATTGGAACAGGGACAATAATTGATTCACCTAGACTCTGCTGCATGAGAATTGGAATAAGTTGTCAATTAGGTTATATATTTTTCTTATTGGCAGGGTTATATACGAGATGGAGCATTTGATCCACGTCGATGGATTGCTCCAGGGCAACAACCTATACGTCCTGTTCCCTGCAAGTGTGGGGTTGATACTTTTGAAGTACCTTCGGATGCAAAATATCTAACTGAAGATCCAACAGTTAAGGTTGCAAAGTCCTGTGATATGGGTCATAGATGGATATCCTCCAAAACAATCTCTGATTGTGTTGAAGCTGTCATAGGAGCCTACTACATCAGTGGTGGACTAGTTCCTGCACTTCATGTGATGAAATGGCTTGGTGTTGATGCTGAACTTGACCCTTCATTGGTAGTGGAAGCAATCAATAGCAGATCGTTGTGGTCTCATGTTCCTAAAGAAGATGATACTAAGGTCCTAGAGTCAAAGCTCGGGTATACATTCTGTGTCAAATTTCTCTTGCAGGAAGCTACAACACATGCAACTATGCGAGAACATGGAGTTTGCTATTGCTATCAGGTAGTGAATTATTATTAAATTGGCCATTTTTGTCAAGGATCAGGGACTGAAAATTGAATTTGGAAAGGAAGTTTTAAATTTAAAAAATTCAAATGGTTCTAAATTATCTCAGAAATAACATATTGCGATGGAGTTATTACACTAAAACTAACCTCTTCCATTTACATTACACATTTTGATAATTGATGTGTATGTTTGCTTCTGTATATTTTTCTATACAAAAACGTTCAAGGATAAGAGATAAACTAATAAGTCTCTTCAAGAATTATTCAGTAAGATTTTATTTGTCTCTCTTTTAATATTTTGATCTTTTCAGAGGCTTGAATTCCTTGGTGATGCCGTATTGGACTTGCTTATTACGTTTTACCTTTATCAGAACCACACAGATGTTGATCCTGGCAAATTGACTGATTTGCGTTCAGCATCTGTAAGTAATGAACATTTTGCTCAAGTTGCTGTGAGGCGAGACCTGTATAAGCATCTTCAACATTGCTCTGCATTACTTCTCAGTCAAATAACAGATTATGTGAAGTTTGTCAAGGGATCTGATGAAACTGCCAAAGCAACCCGAGGCCCAAAGGCTCCCAAGGCAAGTTCACTTGTTTGGACCCCTATCAATTGTTTTTGTTTGGGAAGCAATATACTTCATGACCATGAAACCATTTGTTGCATCAATATCGCGATTATGAATCTGAACTTCTTTTTGTGGTTTATTACTTCGCTATATAACCAAGCCATATGCTTTCTGACTGTTCCTGTACTTTTTAACAGGCTCTTGGGGACTTGGTTGAAAGCATTGCTGGGGCAATGTTAATTGATACAAACCTTAACCTTGATCTAGTATGGAAAATATTCCAGCCCTTACTATCTCCATTAGTGACCCTTGAAAGTCTTGAATTGCCTCCAGTGCGTCAACTACGCATATTATGTGACCATCTAGGGTATTTCATTGGAGAAACTTATATTATCAAAGGGGAAATGATGAATGCTCAGCTTAGTTTGCAGCTCAGTGACTTTCTTTTGGTTGGAGAGGGATACGATCGGAACAAAAAAGATGCAAGAGGGAAAGCAGCTTCACATTTGTTGAATGAGCTTGAGGTTTGTTTCTACTGTTAAAATTGTGCTCCTACCAAATTACTTTTAATCTCTTTGTCCAGCTGAGTCTTATCTATATAGGGAATATGTATTAAAAAGAGCTTGAAGTACCTATCTTGTTTGCTGTGACTATTTGAAATTATATCATCAGACTTTATATACATTATATTGTCCTTTAGATAGTTTCAAAATACATAATGATGTTCTCAATAGTAAAAACTCTAAATAGTAAGATATCAAAAAGCCATGATAATAATTTTCTGATAGTTTAGAAAATTTTACGAGGAATTTGTTGCATTTATAGAGCTTATCTTCTTGTGATTCGACTGTGAATTACTTCTAGATCATTTTTAGGACTTGCTTTGGCAAACATTCATTCTGTTGTTTTAAAAGTAGTTCCTGGTAAGCTAGATTGTATCCATTTCCGACTATGAAGAAAAAATTTGCTTTCTTCAGTAGAGGAGGGCATAAGAAGGAATTTACAAATAGTTGGAAATGGATACCATCTGGCTCCAAGTTTCTAAAGTAGCTACAACCAATGAACTAGTGAATAACCTATATTTGGTAGCAAATGAAGGTTGATTATTTCAAAATTGAAATCAGTGTTTTAAGCCTAATTAATTGCAAATTTCAATCCAGCAGAAGATAGGAATTGTATATTCTGACGGTTGTTCAAGGATAAGGAAAGATGGTGCTGACCATATTTTAGATCGACCGACCATTAATTCACCTGATGATTGCCTGTCTGTGCAAAGAAACCTTAAAAGACACAAGACATGTGAGAATCAACAGCCTGCAAAATCAGCCAGGGTCTCCTCCGGGGCTGATGGTCCCAAAGGTAGCCCCCCAGGTAACAACATGCTGAAATTCTGGTTTTATGTGGAATCTGTTTTTGGTGAGGCAACCTAGCATTTCTGGAGTCATTTTTTATTTTGGATGTCAAACATCATTATTGAATGTGTTTCTGCTGCTAACTGACCTATTTCCGTTCTAACTCCAAAAATGGAGGTAAAGTTCTGATCAAGTTCATCTTTTGCAGTTATTGAGGAAATTAGCATGGTGAAAGGAGGACCTCGGTCCACTTTGTTTGATCTTTGTAAGAGATTGCAATGGTCAATACCAAAATATGAAGCGAAAGAAAATCAGCTGAGGTTTGCAATTTCCTCCTGTGTGGTTTCTGTTATTTCCTCAGGAATTCTTGTGTGTGTGCATATGTTATGCTTTGAAGTACCTCATGAAAAAAGGGTGATCAAGCATCCCCTCCCGGCATTTATGAACTTCCCAAGACTGTTTCAATTTCTACACTAGTCATTCCCGCCTCATCTAACTAAAGTCTTACTTTAACAGAACCCCGATTCAGTTTGACCAAAACAAGGAAAACAGGAAGGCGTTTAACAGTTTTATATCCAAAGTCATCGTGGAGATACCATATCTTGGCATTGTCGAATGCACAGGAGATGCCAGGGCTGATAAGAAGAGCTCATACGACTCTGCAGCGGTTGCAATGCTTCATGAGCTTAAAAAGCAGGGCCAAATCATCATTGGTAGCTCAGAATGAAGCTGCTGGCAATGGCTGGTATTTAGTTTTAATCTCTAGGTCAGGTGTAAAAAGGTTAGGGATAGTGACCTGGCATTCTTAGGAGTTGAAAATGACCAACCCTCTTCTTCACTAATATCCAGTGAACGAGGTATAGACAGTTCATAGTGTTTGGAACAGTTTATGTAGGATATACTACAACCACAATTGAACACTAAAAGTATCGTTGCATTGCAACTTAGCAGACTTGTACATGAAAATTTATAATGTGGAATAATTGTATGCCACCGAAGCTTCAAGCTTTGTTAATACACCACTTCGCTTTCTACCAAATTGCAACTTCATGCTTCAAACTAGAGCATCTACTTTCAGATTACTGCCAGGAAAATGAGAGAAGAAATGAAAATAAAGATATACAGGAGATTAATTGGAAACAACAAAGATCTCTTATCATTTAGCTTTTAACTTCCTTATGCACACCTAATGGGAGTATGTATGTATCCTATTAAGATGATTCCCTCACAATATTGGGAAGTGCTTTACACACTTTCTACATCTGTTATTGAAGCCAGTGAAAAAGTTCCAAAATCAACTTTGTTTTCAATCTTCTTGTAACAGTCAACACTGACCATGAATCAAAACAAGCATCAGGAAAAGATGCTAAAATTGTTTACATTACATTACGCTCTAATCAAGAGCTCATATACATTACTATTGTTATCGCCATTAACACGTTTCAGCATCTCAAAGCTCTTCCGGCTTCCTAAGAAGTCTATCCGCTTGAAAATCACATAACCAAGCTCTGATGTTTCTTTACTTGCATACACAGTTCGAAGCCGGTCAGCATGTCTTGAATCGGTATAAATTGCCGCTTCTACTTCTGAAGCTGACATAATCTCCTGCAAGAGGAAAAACACATGATCCAGGGATCATTTCCCAGTAAAGGGTCTCCGAAACTATACTGTCTGTAACGCTAAGCCAATACCGATACGGTAATTGGACTAATATTAGAAATAATATTCCTGAATCCTAAATCCTTAATCCCAATCTGGTTTTGGAAACTTCTAAATTGCAATTTCTTATTGAATCACAATAAGATAAAAGCAAGTCCCTCTCAACACGTTGTAGAAAACAAACTTGAAACTAAAAGCTTATTATCAATGCATTTGCTGCTTAGGCCCGCAGAATCTAAAAAACTCACCTGATAAAATGCATAGATGTAATCTAACACCTGCAAACACGTGAAACCATTTTCACAGAAGAATGTTCTTGAAGAAGGCCCCATCTCCGAAAATCGGTCAATAGGAAATAGAATGGTCAAAAAGTGGTTCTTGAACACCAATTCTGTTTTCTCACTGCAAGGTATACACAAAATAGTACAGTGATCTACGTTCTCGAATCCCAATCACAGGATTAAGGGATAATATTCACTAGCAAATCAACCTTTCTGTAAGTGGTCGAGTGAGGTTTGCAAATGGAGCTTCTAAATCCTTGTCCCCGTTTGCATCGAAGAACACTGATGTTTGATGTTCACTAACACCATCACTAAAAGTGTCTGTGTAAATAGAAGCAGTTGAAGTTGGCTCACATATTGACCAGCAGATTGAGTCCATAAGGCTGCTTGGGGTTATTGGACGAATTGGAGTTTGACAAGTCTGTGAGAACCCCACAAACTTCACGAATTAATAGCATTATTTCACATCAACGCAAATAATGAGCTCTTATCAAGCAGAAGAAGAAAATGAACAATACATGTATAGTATGAAGCAGTTTAAGATGGCAAACACCATTTTATGAATGGAGATTTAAACATAGTTCGTAGTGAGAGTTTTGGGATCCATGGATGTGATTTTTATTCCAGATTCTGCGATCACGACATTCTAAACTTATGAATAACAACTTCTTTAGATTTCTCCAACGAAACTTTGTTCATTAGGATCACAATGGTTGTTCAATTGAACCAAATAAAGGCTCTTTAGTTGATTGTCTATGTCAACATCAGATTTGAGAAAAGCCAGAACTATAAAAGAGCAAGTAAATCACTTTTTCTTTTAGATTTAGTAAATGAATCTTTAGAAACTGAAAGGAAACAGCAAAAAACAAGAACAAAATAACTGAAGACCACTCAAGAGAATAGTAATCAAATATGAGTCAACGAATAACTATTATAATAGCTTAAGATGCAAGTGAATATAGGAATCTCTGACCTGCATTCGACGACCACGGCGATTTCTAACACCAATTTTGGCTGAATTCACAATCTGTTGCCTTAGTTCATGGTTTGCTTTACTTGCAAAAGTCTGAGCATCTTGGGGGCTCCTCTCTCTATCTATTTCCTAAAAAAATTGTGGATGTTAAAGGTGCTTAACTATTCAACAAATGTAACGAATAAGCACGTAGAGAAAGAAATAGATTATCATAATAACATTATTAAGTGATTGTGTAAAGATACAGCATTAGATAAGTACCTTCCCTGCATTGTCAGTTTGGAAGTTTTCAAGCATCACTCCAATCTGCCTGGCCAGATCAGCTGACATGTTAACAAGTCTCTGCACATGCTTCTCCTTTGCTGTTTTCAGAACCCACGCCGGCTAATAGAAATATCAAAAGAACTTGAATGAGATAGATTCACAAAGCAGACAGTTGACAGTCAACTGACGATCTTTAAGATTCTAAATCCTCTTCTTAAAGATATAAAGATTAATACAGAAGTAGAATATCAGAGCAAACTGATGATGACTGCTACCTTGAATACATAGTTGGAATAAAATTAATACAGATGCACTAAATATATATATGCACTGGATCGAACCCAAAAGCACTTACAGTAACAAGGCTGTTGGAGTGGCCGACGTATTTTTGGGCAGAAGTCCCTTCACATACTACATAGCCTGCAGCACAACCAACAAACCAGCGATCCAAAACAGTGGCACCCTCGCTTGTAGCTGCCTCATGAACCTATCAAGCAGACTCATGTCTCAGGGAGCAGCCAGTAAGAAGAAATCAATCTAGGTAAAGCAGGACTACTGTCCCCCTTCACAACAAATGCAAAATATTTGACATTGGAAATTCAAGTAACCTTCTTCCGTAGGTCATGTGAAATTTCTGAATCAATATACATGAAGTTGCTAAACAAATTTAAGTCAGCATTTTTACTGGAAACTATTCCAGTAGTATATTTTTGCTGTCCTTCTCTCCTGTGAAATTGTTTGGCATCGCTGATACCAGCAGGAAGACAAGAATTTTCACTGCCAGTAAAGCCAATGACACGATTTAACTCGCTTAAGTGAACACCGCCTTCTTCAACATTCTTGACACTGTACAGTGACTCACTCAACCTCACTGCAACGTATGAAAACAGTAGGAATTAGATGATAAGCTAAAGGGAGAAGAAAGTTTAACTCTTATTTTCTGAATAATCACTTCTTAATGTAGACGCTTAAGATCTATTGTGTGAATGTCTTATAAAACTGGTTTATTACTTGTTCTGTATTTAACAAATTACATCCCTTAAAACCATGTTTGATGACCAACATATGTACCTTTAAAATGTCATTTACACTAAATTTCTAAATGAACAGTTTCATTCAAAAGAAGAAATTTAATGAATCTCAGTAACCAAGTAAGGTACGAAAAGTTAACAAAACCAGTAAAACTACAAGCAAAATGCAGGCGATTCTTACCATTCCTCCTGACACTGTCCACAAACCATCCTAGTGTAACCACATAAAGACCATTTTTTGATCCATGCTTCAAAGCATGCTCAAACTTACGTCCACTGTAGCTGTAATCTGTGTCAAGGATTCGCTGAAGAAATGCATGGAGAATAATATCTAGTTATCATAGAATTACATTTCTGCACAAAAAATAAGTTCTTCATATCCTTGATATATATAACGCGTATATTAAACCCTCACTTTGCGGCCTTGATTCACACCCTCCAAGGAAACAGTATGACAAGTCCTCATTCGGGACCTTTGCAGGTTAACACAACCATAGTGACTGTAAAGTTTCCTGAATCCTGATATTTCTGTGAGCTAATCCATTGGTGATAAATGAACAAACAATAAGCAGATGCTATTCTCGACCTGACAAAGAACTGTCACTTTAAGGAAGAAATACAGGATATCTGGACCACCAAATGGGTACACTGGGGGTGCAAATTAGGACTATACTGACCACCTAATCTCTCAGTTGCTTCCCTGACTTGTTGTCTTGCTTCTGCAGAAAAAAGTAATTCAGGTGGAATGTCTAGCCTACCTATTTAATAAAGCAATACGCAGAATATCCTTCAACATGCAGACAAAATGAAATAAACTACAAAAAGTGAAAAGAAAAATAAAGGAAGAATAAAGCTATGGGTTCACCCTTAGAGCAGTACATAGCACAAAACAAGTATCAGTAAAAGACTGAACCTTAAGAAAGAAGAGCTTCCATAACAAAAGTTAATATGCCTTTGACTTCTCTCATTCACCGGATTTACATAGCTTTTGGATAAAATTCGATTAACCAATTTCTCTGTTTGAGGAAAATGGGGATAGTTAAGCAGTATAGCTTCAAAAGAAACACCACAAGTAACTCCAATTTGCACCTAAAAGTCCACGGCTGCCACAAAGTTACACAGGTAGATGAACCTCATGCAAAGGTAAACCACTAAGTTCTTAATGCAGTATTAGCATTAACAGAAAGAGCCAAGTGAATACGGCGTATGAAAGACTCAAAACGGAATCATCGCCATTTCGTGGTATGTAATGCATACCTTTGGATAGACCCGTGACGCATACAACGAGGCCAGCGAATGGACCATTGGATTGCACCGCCGACTCAGACCCAACAGAGGGAGTCACAGTAGACATTGGCTCGAAGGACTGCAAACCTATAAAAGAAGGCATTGAAGATGTGAACCCCACAAACAATCTCGAACACCCTTTGTGATCGATCACTTGTACTCTACCATCTCCGCCCATAATCACCAATCCTCAGAACCTTTTATTGGTTCGTGGACAACAAAGTTTCCAGGAGAATACTCAATCATTATTGACCATCAAAAGAGTCGAAACAAAAACCAAGGAGAAGCACAAGTTTTATGAACCGTACAAGCTCAAATATTAGACAAGAAAAGAAAGATTAGTGGGCGGGAAAACAGCGAGTCTGGAAATAAGAAGGAAAATAAGGTGAAATGATGAGGTTCTCTTGAAATGACTTAAAGCGAACAAATTCAAACGTTTGACAAATGGGAAAACAAAGAAGAAAGGACACAGATCCTAAGAAGACGATAAAAGGAAGAAAACCGCAGTGAAAACAAACCGTATATTCACAGATAAAGGAGGGATTTTGGAAAATAAAACAGGAAAGGGAAGTGAATTTTGTATCAAAACAGCGAGTAAAAGAGAAATAAAAAAAGCAAATGGTGGTGGGAAACTCAGAGATGCAGACAAAGCAACAATTTTGAACACAACCCTTTGCTTTAATGTCGAAGGTCTCACGAAGAAAAGTGAGATCTTTTACAAGGTGCGCGCTTTGCTTTGGTCGATTCACTCTTCTCCTTTTCCCCTGGCACTCGCTAGGCGTGAAAAAAAAGAGAAGTGCCCTGGCTTTCCCTTGTGGGTACTATCTCTCCGCTTTATTGGGTTCAAAAAGAAAGAAAAAGGTAGATGAATGGCAGTGGCTGGCACCGTTTCAAAATATAAAACTAATCCACCTTTTCTTGCTCTTGAATCACTCTGAAATTCCTAAACCACCTGTTTTTCTTGGTTCAACTTCTATGGGTGTGACAGCAGGAGAAGTTTACATCTCTAATTTAATACCCCTTTGATTAGCTAGCATAAGTGATTGTCTGTCTCCATCAGACCCAATTAACAAGAATGTTGCTTTCTTCTTCTTCTTCTTATTTCTTTAATTCTCTTCGCATTAAAGATATCCGTTAGCTGATAAACATAGTTTTCAATGAATTTAGAAGTTTTCAACAAAGGGCATTGATGTCATTTAGAGGTGATTCTTTCGATTCACTCACGAGGAAGGATTCAGGAGCTGCTGTCTTTTCCCATGAAACTGCACTTGGGTCACCTAAACTTTCGCCGGCATTTATTTTAATAACGAGTTCTTAGATAAAAAGCTACCGTTAGCACTATTTAAATGATCAAAGCAATTGACTTGAAGAGATATTTATATAATTTCCAGACGATCTTGCAGCTACACCAATGTTATTCATGCACGCAACTATTTCAGCAGAATGAAGATCATCTCCAAGTCATTGGTATTCTAATATGGGTGCCTCAACCAGGAAGGGCTATGAGATCGCACTATCCTTTACCAGTTCGACCATTCTTGCTTAAGACAAATTGTTGATGTATTTGATACTTGCAAATCATAGTTTCTGTGTACTGTGGAGCTCAAAAGATTCAACTCTATCCTGTCCTGTAATCATAGTTAAAAAGCTTCAAGTTAACACTACCAAATTCAGGAATCACGCAATTAGTCCAAGACGAATCATCACCCTGTGTCCCAGTACAATTATTTGATGCTTTGAACAAAGCAACTGGTGGACCATTAACCCCACCACTTCTCAGCTTTCACCTCCATACCTTCCCTGAATTTGCTCTAATGAACTGTGTAAAAGTAAAAAATGCCCCAAGATGCCCTTCTTTTTCTTTCTTAATTATGAGATGACCTGAACTTCAGATATCTAATTAATGTCTATTTCAATAATCTTGAACTTCGTATCCAGAACACGGATGACACTTAACTTAGGACTAAAATATTAGTTGAAGTCCAAAACCACCTCAATATGGGGGCCCTGGTGAAGATTGATATGCTTAGAACAGCTCATTCCAGAAAGCGGCATTTTAGCAGTAGCAGTGCATCACATTATATCCCACCCCAAGTAATTGTCTCTATTACTCTGTCACTTAACTAACTTATCTGAGGCATCCATTGGAGGGCCACATCTATTTGCTTGTTCCACACATGGTAATGAGGTCCACAGACATATTACCACAACCTTGTTTCATTCGTTTGTCTTTTGGGAGATTTCTCGATCGAACCATGCTCCAAACTGTGTTTCCTCCACCAATTCTTATTCTATCTGTCTGTTAAAAGAATCAGCTGTATGAACTCAGCAAGCAATGAAGATGCACATAATTCCATTTAGGCATAAGAACTGATGTATGCAGATGTATTTTGCTTTTATTTATTAATATTAACTTTCTTGTTTAATATATTTAGACGGTAAAAAAAAAAAAAGTTCAAACTTTCAAATGATCCACGATTTATTGATTTAAAATTTATCTTTTATTTATGGAATTAATTTATACATATTAGATTTTTATAAACTTGGCAAGTTATTAAAAGTCCAACAGTGTGATAAAGTTCGAAATTGTGAGTCTAGGACGTGATAAAAGAAAAGAAGATGCAATCTGTCCTCGTCATCATATCAAGTCTAAAGTTTCACAATAAAGCAGTGTTTAGAAAGATCTAATAATACACAATCTGTGGTAACAACAAGTAGACGTAATTGAGAGCAACACGAATTATGAGGCAAAGGATGATTGTATTAATTTTCTGAATACAACTTTCTGAAAAAAAGAAAACTTAATGGAATAGTAAACTAAGGAGGAGGATGAGAGAAGAAGGAGAATTCAGATGAGGAGAGGGAATAAAATATTCATGAGTAAAAATGCATAACCAATTCGTTAAAGAGAATCTTCCTTTTACGCCAAGTGATCGCCGCCTGTGTGCATAACCGTTTCTTTGGTCGGCTGACTAGGACTAGAGAACGAAGCCATCCAATTTCTTTGACATCATCCTAGGCCTGTTGCCCCTTCTCAGCATCAGTTGATTGGCCTGGACTTGCTCGTTGGGCTCGCACATAACAATACCCTCGCCATCGACAAGCACCTTGCCCGCAAGGTCTAAATCCGAAAAGGAGCTCAGCACAGTTGAACGATCTTCCCATGTTGCATCAGACTTGGACAAACCTTCCCACTGTACAAGCCAATGCTCAACTGGGGTGTTAGCGCATTGGATTAGGCGAGTGACCAGTATAGCAAAGGGCTGAAGCAATAGTGAAGAACTAGAATCAACCAAGTTAAGTGGGGTGACTTGTTGTTCCGGTTGCCCAACACATGTCTTTAATAGCGAGACATGGAAGACAGGGTGAAGCCGGGCTGAATATGGTAGGGCGAGTTTGTAAGCGACTTCCCCAACTCGTGCTACAATCTGATAGGGGCCAAAAAATCGCCTACCCAGTTTGTTATGCCTCTGTAGCCGGACCGTATTCTGTCGGAACGGCTGTAGCCTGATGTAGACCCAATCCCCGACGTCAAACACCACCTCACGGCGCCTCTGATCAGCAAAAGTCTTCATACGAGCCTGTGCTCGTCTAAGGTTGTTCTTGAGCAGACTAAGGATCTTGTCTCGCTCCAAGAGTTGAGCCTCAATCAGAGAGTTTCCAGTTGAACTTCTCACATACCTCGGAATAGTTGGAGGTGGTCGGTCATACAGCACTTCAAAGGGTGTCATTCTTGCCGATATTTGGAAAGCGGTGTTGTACCAGAACTCGGCCCAAGGTAGCATGTGCATCCAGTTGGCAGTATTGTCCGATACATAACATCGCAAGTACATTTCCAAACACTTGTTAAGTGCTTCAGTTTGCCCGTCGGATTGAGGATGATAGGCCGTGCTCATGCACAAGGTAGTACCTTGCAAGCGGTGGATCTCCTTCCAAAATTCGCTCAAGAATCGAGGGTCACGATCCGAAACAATCTCAGAGGGAATACCGTGTAGTCGAATGACCTCCTGCACAAAGACGGCAGCCACGGAGATGCTCGAAAAATTAGAGGGAAGTCCCATGAAATGCCCATACTTCGACAATCGATCCACAACCACTAAAATCACTGTTTTGCCTTTAGACATAGGCAAACCGGTTATAAAGTCCATGGAGACAGCTTCAAATATCATGTTAGGAATATGAAGGGGTTGCAAGAGGCCCCCTGGGCGAAGAGAATCAGATTTCATCTGTTGGCAAACTTGACATTCATTAACAAAACGCTTCACATCTTTCAACTCGAGCGCCAATAAAAATTCGCGGATAGACGGTGAAGAGTCCTGGTAAGACTAGCGTGCCCACCCAATGGCGACGCATGAAACTCAGTCAAGAGTTGAGTACATAACGAAGAGTTGGCGGGAACAACCAACCTGTTGCTGTACAGCAGCAACCCATCTTTGAACACAAACCCCAGTAAATTGCTGGGATCATCACGCAACCTCTGTTGTAGGTCTAAGAGCTCAGTAACAGAAGCATTAGCTTTCCGAAGCTCCTCAATCAAAGCAAATTTAGGCTGCGAAATGGCTAACATCTGCGATTCAGGAACCCGCGAAAGGGCATCCGCGGCGATGTTATGTTTGCCCTGCCAATAAACTATCTCAAACTCATAGCCAATGAGCTTACCCAGCCATTTCTGTTGGTCTGGTGTCTGAATAACCTGATCTGTCAGATGACGTAAGGGCTGTTGATCCGTGACGATGGTAAACTTCCAACCTAGTAGATACTGTCTCCACTTGGAAATGGCCTGCGTAATCGCGAACATTTCACGTTGATAAGTAGATGCTTGCTGCATCCGTGCACTCAATTGCTGGCTAAAGAAGGCGATCGGATGTCCCTTTTGAGATAACACTGCCCCAATCCCTTTTCCCGAAGCATCAGTCTCAAGGGTGAATGTCTCAGCAAAATTCGGCAACTCTAAAACAGGGGAGTCACTCAATAGATTTTTAAGCTTCTCAAAGGCTGCAGTAGAATACTCAGTCCAACAGAAGTTGTCTTTCCGCAAAAGGTCCGTCAACTGACCTGCAATTGCGGCGAAGTGACGTATAAATCGCCGGTAGTACCCCGCTAAGCCCAAGAAACCGCAGACCTCTTTAACCGACTTAGGGACAGGCCAATTACGTATTGCCGAGATTTTGTCCGGATCCACCTGAACGTCGTGCCCTGAAACAATATGCCCAAGATACGCAATAGTAGTTTGACCGAAGGTACACTTAGAATGCTTCGCGACCAATTTATGGTCACGCAACAGGGTTAGTACCACACGGAGATGATCAAGATGGGCATGTAAGGAAGGGCTATAAACCAGAATATCATCAAAAAAACCAACACAAATCGTCGGAGGATCGGCCGAAACACATCTTTCATAAGGCTCTGAAAGGTAGAGGGTGAATTCGTGAGCCCGAAGGGCATTACCAAGAATTCGTAGTGCCCGTCGTGGGTTCGGAATGCGGTCTTGCCCTCGTCCCCGGCTCGAATTCTCACTTGGTGGAAACCCGCAAGTAAGTCAAGTTTTGAGAAATATGTGGCTCCATGTAACTCATCGAATAACTCATCAAATAACTCATCGATAGTCGGAATCGGATATCTGTCACGAATGGTAACCGCATTCAACGCTCGATAGTCAACACAAAACCGTCAAGTACCATCTTTCTTGCGGACAAGGAGGACCGGAGATGAGAACGGACTTGTGCTAGGATGAATTATCCCTTCCTGAAGCATATCGGACACCAAGCGTTCCATTTCTTGCTTATGAAAATGTGGATAGCGATACGGTTTAACATTCACCGGTCCATAATTAGGGAGCAGATGTATATCATGATCACAAGGGCGGGTTGGGGGCAACCCTTGGGGCTTCAAGAACACATACGAGAACTCATCAAGCAAGGAATTAATCGCAGGACAAGCATCAGCCGTGGGCAACTGATCATCTGACTCCAATTCCAAGCGAAATAATATATCAATGGCAGCTGTGCGATGTAGCCTCCGTAAACCATTAAACTGGACTGGCTGAGCAGACGGTGACGAGGCGGTAGTCCAGCAAATCCGATTCCCTGACAAAGTAAATTCAAAAACCGATGAAACATAATCCATAACCACTGGTCCCAAGGTCGCGAGCCAAACGACCCCCAAAACCATGTCCCAACCTTGCAATGGAAGCACAAAGAAATCCGCCCTAATTTCATGGCCCTGAATGGCCAGCGGCAACTGTTTGACGACCCCATCGCAAATCAATCGTTCGTCGTTACCTACCAAAACAGCAAAACAAGCCGTGGTCTCTACTTCCAAACCCAGAAATTTGGCAATACGTGTTTGAACGAAGTTGTGGGTACTGCCCCCGTCCAATAAAACTTGCACATCTTTGCCCTTGACTGTTCCACATAATCGGAGTGTCGAAACGGAGCACCCACCTGCAAGAGCATTGTAAGAAATGGCTGACTGTTCAAGCAGCTCATCAGTGGCAAGCGGACCGTCCAGTGGTTGCAAAATGGGTGGAGGCGGATCGGGTGTGGCAGGTGGGTTGGATAAGTCGGGTCCGTCGTCCAGAAGGAGAAGATGTGGCTTTGCCGTACACTTATGATCCCAGGTATATTTTTCATCGCAGTGAAAACAGAGGCCCTTAGCACGACGTTAGGCAGTTTCGGCAGGGGAAAGGCGACGGAATGGCATTTTGTTGCCGTTGGGAAGGGTGGCGGTGGCGGAAGTGTTTGGTGAGTGAGTGGTGGCGGTGTAGGTGGGGGGTTTCGGAGTTGGGAGGAGGGGCTTAGAATTTCCCATAGTGGGCCGACCGAAACCTTTCTCCAAGGCTATGCGATTCTCATGTAACTGGGCCAGGCTCATGGCCTCATCTAAGGTAGTTGGGCGATGCACCAATACCGAATGTTTGATGTCGGGTCGCAGGCCCGATATAAAATAGTGGATCAGAAAATGGTGTGGAAGGTGCACGGTTCGATTCGTTATGGACTCAAAACTAGCCCGATATTCTAAAACGAAAGTAGTCTGCTGTAGCTTGGCCAAAAGGCCCTCGGGTTCCTCCAGATCTCGTTGACGGAAGCGTTGTAGAGCCGATGTCTTAAATGACTGCCAATCTGTAAGTTGCCGGTTACGACTCATCCAATCGTGCCAATCGACTGCGGCATCATCCAAGTAAAAAGAAGAGATGGTGATGCGTTTGTCGACTGCAATATTATAAAAATCGAAGTATCGTTCCGCCTGCATAAGCCAACGATCAGGATTTACTCCTGCAAAATGGGACATCTGAACAGGGGCTGGTTTGTGACGGCCAAACAAGTTGTTGTCTGCTGCAGCACCCGACGTGTTGCCCGGAAATACAGGTTTGGATACCCACTGCAGCTCAATAAGCTCCTTCAACATTGATTTCTGCTCATCGACTGAAGAAGAAAGGCATTCAAACTCACGCCGTAGAGACGATTGTGAATCTGCCACAGTCTTAATATTATCATCGAGAACTTTAAACCGAGTTTGATATTGGTGGTCTCCCATCTGTGGAGAAGTCAATGAAAGTACCAATGTAGTAACAACAAGTAGACGTAATTGAGAGCAACATGAATTATGAGGCAAAGGATGATTGTATTGATTCTCTGAATACAACTTTCTGGAAAAAAAGAAAAATTAATGGAATAGTAAACTAAGGAGGATGATGAGAGAAGAAGGAGAATTCAGATGAGGAGAGGGAATACAATACTCATGAGTAAAAATGCATAACCAATTCGTTACAGAGAATCTTTCTTTTACGCCAAGTGATCGCCGCCTGTGTGCATAACCGTTTCTTTGGTCGGCTGACTAGGACTAGAGAACGAAGCTATCCAATTTCTTTGACATCATCCTGGGCCTGTTGCCCCTTCTCAGCATTGGTTGATTGGCCTGGACTTACTTGTTGGGCTCGCACATAACACAATCTTATTCTTATATAATAGAAAAATTGTTTTCAATAGACCCGCGTATAAATATGACAATAAAAAAAAGATGTGGGCCTGTTGCCCCTTCTCAGCATTGATTGATTGGCCTGGACTTGCTCGTTGGGCTCGCACATAACACAATTTTATTCTTATATAATAAAAAAATTATTTTTAATAGACCCGCGTATAAATAGGACAATAAAAAAAAGATGCAGGTTAAAAAGACCTGTCCTGTTAGATATATATTAGATACGGATATGCTCCGGATTTCGACGAAATCGAGCAATCCAGCCCATCCTCCTGTATGTTCGGATTCTCTATCTAAAACAACGCTATCTAATGCTTAAAACGACAATATTTTGGCCGTTAAACAAAGCTGGGTAAAGGATTGGAACTCATCCACCGGTTGAGGACCAATAAACTGCATCACATACACAAATCTGTGGAATGTGCCGACGACCACTAAAAAGAAAAAAGAAGGAAGCAAAACAAGAGAAAAATGATTTGAGGTGAAAATTACTTTTTGAACATTTGCTTAAATCTTAACATTTTGAATTATTCAAATTCAAAATATTTTAAATAAACGACTAATTAGCCATAAGTGAAATAACATATTAGTATTAAATTAACATAACATTGTTTATATTTTTAAATCATTTTTATTTGATTTAATTTGATTTAAAATTTAATTTACTTAAAATTTCATTAATTTGCTTAATTAGATAAATATTTTTTCATAATATAAGAAATTTTAGAACAAATCATTTAATCTTTAAAATGTTTTTTTTTTTTTTCAGATTTCTAGAAAAATTCTTCGTTAAAAACAAAAACAAAACACATATATTACAATTATCATTTATAAATTAATCAAATATTATTTATACGAAGATTTATATCGATTCTTAAACTTAAATTGAAGTTATTAAATTCAACTCAAATTAATAATTTATTATAATCATCTTAAATTATTAATTTTAATCCAGACAAGTCAAGTTTAAAAATATGTTGAATTACACTTAATTCACATTTAATGTCTATATTTTATCTTTATTTTTAATTGAAATTTAAGATAATGATTTTTTTTAATTAAAAATTTATAGAGTTTTTTAGAAAATTAAAATTTTAAACAAAATTTTAAATGCAGGAAAAGTGTGTTTGACTTTCACCCTTACTGATTTCACTGAAAATCGGGGCTCTATTGTAATTATGGGTCGGCTGCTTTAAAATGCAACTCTTCCATTTTTGATAAATTATAACCTTCGGGTAAAACATAGTTCAGGAACCTTAACTTAACAGGAAATGCAGGGCCGAAATAATAGCCCATAATTTCGAATGATCAGCCCGTAATTTCGGCTGACTCCTGCTAAGTTTTCTTTTGTTCCTATTTGCTTTTATCATGCAGGTATTTTAGGAGGATAATAATTATAAAAAAAATATTTTTAAGTCATCTATTTATAAATTAATTTTCATTCGAGTCAGATTAGTCTCTTATAGAAGGTAAAATTATGATCTTCAATTTTAAATAGTTGCATATATAAAAACAATTTGATTCAATACTTAAATTAAAAAAATTCCTTATCAATTTACCGGTGCATGATACTTTCACAGTGTCAGTTCATGTAAGAGTAAGAACTAGACAGTTCATGGTCCTCTTCAGATCTGACGAGACTCTTGTTGTTGGCACTGTCGGTGAATGATTTCTACCGCAATCGAAGCCTGAGACAGATGGTACATACCAGTAACAGTAGTCACCTTGAGGAAGCCCGATGTTACCCTACTTCACCAGCATTTGCCAGGATGAACACACCGATTAAAGGGTAAAATGTTTAGATCAGCTCTTATTATCCTATTTTATAATCATTCATTCATTTATTTTGTGTGAATCCTATTTATTGAATAAATGAATACCTATGAAATAGAGTAGGAACACGTTCTCTTGATTAAAGCAAGTTAAAAAACTGAGTCAATTATTTCTAACTGTATTTCTATCCCCAAATGGTATCTTTTGATATAACTTATATAAAAAATAATGTCGATTTGGTACGAAAATAGGATTAGAGCAAAATATTTGATCAAGGTTAATGCAACTCAAAGCAACTCAGTGAAATTAAAGTATAACGAAGAAATAAGTTCTAACTGTAAGAATCTGAATCTTATACTTTTATGATGTTTTATTTTGTTTTATGATTTTTAAGTTTCAATCATTTATTTGCGTAAGTTCCGCGTAGAATTCACATAAATAAATGTAAGATTCGCATAAATAAATAGTTAAGATTCATTAAAAAAACTAAAATATTATAATATTAAGCAGAATATTCTGTCTGTAACTGTAGATCCACGTCTGCGTCAAAACAAAACCCTCACTTAACCTCTCTGGTCCGTGATTTAGACTTCACCTCGTATTGCATGAAGCATTTTTCTCGAAAGGTAATAATTGACTTTCGTTCGTATGTACAGCTTGTGATACGGGAAATACAGCAAAATATCTATATTAATAAGTAGAGTTCCTAGTAGTCTGGAGGACAAACTAGATTAACTAAAATTCCATTTCTCTCTCAGACGTGTTAACAGGTTGGTATGTATTCTTCTAGCTATCTAGCTCATCTTATCTCGGTTGATGATTTTCAGATATAATGTCTGCAACCATCCTTCCATAGTATACCATTGTGCCAAGGCTATCTTCAAGGCCTTGAAATCCGCTTGCTCGTTGTTTTGAGATTACACAACCAATTCACGGTGTCCTACTTTATGTTTGAACTTTGAATCCTTTCCATTTGCATTGCTTCTTCTTATCTATATTGGCGGCATATAAGAGTGTTTCTGACAAGAACAAACATACTAGGTCTACCTGTCTTCACTCTCACCAAAGAAAGTTGGCGATCCATTTATTAAGGCACACCTTTGTATCTAACTATTAATAGATATTTAAGATCTTGTTTGACGAACAGTTGATTGCATTAATTGTTAGCTGATTTTATCAACGGTTAGCTAATAGTTAATTCTATCAGTTGATATGATTTAAAGATTACATTAGCTTTTGTTAGAGATATTTGATAAAATTAATTATTTAATATTAATTATTTATATGTAAAATGACTTATGGGGATATGATTTAAAAAAAATAAGGGTATGAATATTATTTATCTTAGTATTTTATTGAATATTCTTATAAGAATTTAGATTTTAAAAAAGTCATAAATATCTATATTATTTCATCATTTATAAAAAGATTATATTAACTCTTTCTATTTTCATTTTATTTAAGAACAGTATTTTATTTCTAACTTCTAAATATATAAAAGGTAAAATTGAATTTTAATAATAAAAAATTTAGCTTATTTTCATATTTGGCTGTTTACGCATTAACAACCATTGAAAAAGCTCCTCGCCAAGCAACTTTTATAGCTGTTTGAAAAGTGAAACAATCAAAGATAACCAATCAGCTATCCGTCTACCAAACGAAGTTTTTTCAAACAGCCCAAGATAACTAATCAGCTAAAATAATAGCTGATTGACTGCCTATCAAATGAAGTCTAACCTTGTGTTTGGTTAGCGTCTTTGTAGGTAAGGACGGTGGACAAAGACACAAAAGTTTTACCCCTCATGCTGTTTGCTTGCTATTCTCAGTCATTTTTGTTCCGTCTTTAGAGGACAATAACAGAAATTTTTGTTCCTTCTAAAACAGAGGTATAAGAATTTTTGTCTTACGGACAAGAATTGAAAATGTCAAAAATAACCTTCTGAATCACATATGAAACCTAACACGTCCCTTTAATAATAATAATAATAAATTAATAATAATAATAATAATAATAATAATCATAATAACAATAATAATAATAAATTAATAATAATAATAATAATCGTCGTCATCATAATAATAATAATAATCATCATCATTATCATCATCATCATCATCATCATCATAAATTAATAATAATAAAAATTATAAAAATTATAATAAATTAATAATGATAATAATAAAATTAATAATCATAATAATAACAATAACAACAACAAAAACAACAACAACAACAATAATAATAATAATAATAACAATAATAATAACAATAATACTAGGATAATTAATTTAGATAATAAAATTAATAAAATAAATAATAATAATAATAATAATAATAATAATAATAATAATAATAATAATAATAATAGGTAAAAATTTATAATAATAATAATAATAATAATAACAACAACAATAAGATAACTAATTTTATTTCAGTTACAAGTTAATAATAAGATAATTAACTTATAAGATAGTTAATTTTAGATTTCAGTATTTCAATAAATATGCCTCATTTCTCATTTTATTCCATCTTAATTAACAAATTACACACGCTTCAAATAAATATTAATACAATTATAAAATAATAAATGAATTACATCTTTTTAATATATTATACTGCAGGAGTGTTTTTGTCATTAATATTGTTTTTTATTTTGTCCGTTGCAATCAAACACATTTTTGTCCTCAGGATGGAGACAATTTTCTCTGGTTTGTCCATCACAATCAAACACCACATTGTCTCTAATTTTTGTTATATTTTATCTTCAAATTTATATCTTGTCTCATTTTTACATGTTGAAGACGCTAACTAAACATTTAACTAGATATCTACGTAGTTAAATGTTTAGTTAACTGGCAGACCTTTCCACTTTCATTGCTTCTCATCTATATTGGCGGCATAAAAGAGTGTTTCTGACATGAACAAACATACTAGGTCTGCCCGTCTTCACTCTCACCAAAGAAAGTTGGCAATCCATTTAATAAGGCAGATTTTTGTATCTAACTATTTAAAAATGTTTAATAGTTAGATATCTAACTAGTTATATGTTTAGGGTATGTGTGAAGATCTCATACCCTTAATATGAGTAATTAAATGACAATAAAAGAATGGAAACATATTAGACAAAGTGAACAACTAAGTTCAAGGACGGATCCATATTGGAAGCAAGTGGTGACACTTATTTCCATTACCTTAAAAAAACTATTATTTTAAATTTTGATCCCATTAAAAAAATACTCTTATTAGAATTTTGCTCCTGTTTAAAAAAATTTGTGAATTCGTCTCTAAATAAGTCTGTTAGAGAGTACTAAAGTAACTAACATTACATGCCCCTAATAAGTTTGTCAATGCTAGTTATATCCCAAGTTTGACTTAAGAATCTATCTTTGAATTTGGGTCCAAAAATTATTAAAACAAAGTTTTTTTACTTAAAATTTTTCAATTTTAAATTGGGTCTACCTGTTCAATCTAAAATTTAATATTTTAGAAGTAAAAAATAAGAATCCAATCCAAATTTTGATCAACTTGTGTAAAATATGTTAACTTTGAATCGGATCGAATTGGACTAGACAAGTTTTGTCATCACTACCCGGCACAAACTACACGAGGAACTGGACCTCCTGAAATGCAAAGAAGTGAGTTGTCTTTTTAAATTAATTTTTAAATTTAATTATATAATTAAATTTTGGTAATCTTTATTATTACAAAGGGTAAAGACATATTTAATAAACTTTCACATCTTCATCTTTAAAATTATAAAAAATTCTCCTTTGCTTTTTAATTTTTTAAAAAAATCTTCTCTTAAATTTCGGATAAAAATAACAACGAAACTAATGCAATATGACGATTGTTATTTAATCCAACTCTTAGACTCGAACTGAGTTAATCAAATCAATAAGATTGATACTTTATTATGAATATTTTAAATTATTAATTTAAGTTAATTTTAATTAGTTCAAATCGATTTTATCAGTGATATTTGATTAATTTTAATAGCAAAAGAGTTTTGAAAAACTAAAATTAGAAGAAATTGTTATCGAAAATTTTAAAGATTAAGAAAATTTTAAAGGTTTCCTAAATTCCAGAGTATGCTTTTTATATATATTATAATAAATAATAAAAAAAAAGATTGCATTAATAACCGAACATGCATTAACTGAAGTGTCATACCTTATTTTTCCAAAGTCAAAGCTCTGATAGGCAAAGTCCACCCTTCATTATTTTGTTGCTTCATACTTCCACGCAAGTGGGTATGGAATAATAAATATCCCACTCTGCCTACTGCCTAGCTAAGAATATCTTCAGAGAATAAAGCTAGGCTTCGCTACTCCGCACAAAAACTTCCGTAGACGATCTCATCCATATTTTTTTTAGATAATATATATTTGTATAAATATCATCGTCTAAAATAGAGTTAATACAGACTTATAGGCATGGATGCCACTTTGCTCCGTTTAGTCCTTTTCAATCATAACGCGGGTAAGGTGTTAGAAACTTTCGAATTAAATTTATTAATAAATTGAATTTAATTAATTAATAAGATTGAATTGAATTCAATTTATACCGTTTGAAACAAACTCAATAATATTATAATTAAATTTAATTATACGGATCTCCTCATCTTCCAACCCCATTTCACTTACTCTTATGTTAATTGACTAATTTATGTATAATTCAAATATTAAAAGCATGATGAACTTCCACGGAAGCAGTGATGGGTGGAGTTCAAGACACCATCTAACTGTTTGTTTCTATTTATTTTTAAATTTTGTGTTTTAATTTTTAAATTTAATAAAGCAATCTATTTATTTGATTTTTGTTTTCTTCTAATTTTAAATTGTATTAAAAATAATTTTTTACTATCTTTATTTTTGCAATCTGATTTATTATTAACTAAATAGATTAATTATTAATATAAATAAAGAATAATTTAATTTTTAGAACAAAATAACACTTAGTAAAATCCGCTTACACGACGAAGTTGAGAGGTCCAGTAGTAGCAAGAGAGTGTTTTAAATGATGAATAATTTAATTTATTATTATAGTTAATTAATTAAAATTATAAATAATTTAACTTAATATTGTTAATTTTAAAGTAAATTAAATTAACAATTATTAATAAATTAAATTAAATTTAAAATATATATATAATTTAACAATTATTTTGATTTAATAATTAAAGTATATTCAAAATAGGTATTAATTTATAAATAAAATAAAATTTATTGATGATTTATTAATAGATATTATATAAGGTAATAAAATTTAATTAATTAAAAATAATTTATCTTTAAGTTTTATCTAATATATATGTAATTATTGTTAATAATAAAAATACAAATAAATAGAATTTTGTTTTTATTAAAAAATAGAAATTAGAAACAAAAGAAGAAAATAAAAACCACAACAAATAAATAAATCTAACATGCCCTAGAAATGTAACCTAAGTCTTTACTTATTTTAGACCAAGTGTCACTCTCCCTGCTTTGGGTGATCATGTGAGGAAGTAGGTAACAGTTGCCTTCTGGTTCTTGACGTAGATGGTCCTTACTCTTACTAGTAATTAACTAGTAGCTGAACTGTCCAAAAAGTTCTGGTGGTCGCTAAACTATAAAGGTGAGCAACGAGTCTTTAAGCCAAAACTGTGACTCTCAACTACTTCCTGTAATCCTGCTTTTTGTTTGTACTTTTAACAATAATGTCATGTCACAAGGAATGAGTTCAACAAAAACGGGAAGACTGCTTTTGGTTTTGGAGTTTGAATTGGCCATCCTCTTTCATTTATGAAGAATTTATGACAATACATAGGATTTCAACTACGCACCTGCCGAAGTTAATTGCCTGCATTTAACTTTCGCCCACCCATTGATTTCGATTATCTATGAACTCTATGCGTATACGTAAAACGGGACGGATACGTGTTTGTGTATATAATGCACTTGAGAGTCTCACCTTTAAGCATTGTTTTATTCTAAGGACCCTTTTGATCAATATGACTAACGAAAGAGATCTCCTGTCGACAGAGATTGTGAACCGTGGGATTGAGTCCTCAGGGCCTGATTCTGGTTCTCCGACGTTCTCTGTCAGGGTCAGTAGAAGGTTACCGGACTTCCTTCAATCTGTGAACTTGAAGTACGTGAAATTGGGTTACCATTACCTCATCAATCATGCCATTTACTTGGCCACTATTCCTGTTCTGGTGCTCGTTTTCAGTGCTGAAGTGGGCAGTCTCAGTAGAGAAGAGCTGTGGAAGAAACTCTGGGACGATGCTCGCTATGATCTTGCTACTGTGCTTGCTTCTTTTGGAGTTTTTGTTTTCACCGTTTCTGTTTACTTCACGTCCAGGCCGAGATCCATTTATCTTATTGATTTTGCTTGTTATCGACCTCGTGACGATCTCAAGGTAATTCTGTTTGAACTCGGTACGGCGTTGGAATTTGTAGAGAGTTAAGATTATGGGGTCTAATGATTCAATAAAATATTTGGTGTATCCCAGGTCAGCAAAGATCAGTTCATCGAGCAAGCTCGAAAATCTGGCAAGTTCGATGAGGCAAGCCTGGAATTCCAAAAGAGGATTTTACAATCATCAGGGATAGGAGACGAAACATACATTCCCAAAGCAGTAATGTCGCACGAGAACTGTGCAACCATGAAGGAAGGTCGTTCAGAGGCCTCGACAGTAATGTTTGGAGCACTAGACGAACTCTTCCAAAAAACCAGGGTGCGGGCAAAGGACGTTGGCGTGCTAGTGGTGAACTGCAGCGTATTTAACCCGACCCCATCACTCTCTGCTATGATCATAAACCACTACAAGATGAGAGGTAACATCTTGAGCTACAACTTGGGTGGTATGGGGTGTAGTGCTGGGATTATCGCCGTGGACTTGGCCCGGGACATACTCCAGGCCAACCCCAACAACTACGCGGTGGTGGTCAGCACTGAGATGGTGGGCTACAATTGGTACCCTGGCCGAGACCCGTCCATGCTCATTCCTAATTGTTTCTTCAGGATGGGCTGCTCGGCGGTTCTCTTGTCCAACCGCCGTCTTGAATACCGTCGAGCCAAGTTCCGGCTTGAACATATTGTCAGGACGCATAAAGGAGCTGATGATCGCAGTTTCAGGTTTCTTTTATTTATTGCATTTTAAGAGACACAAAATATCTCAGACTTACTTTACAATCAGGGAATTTGATGGTGGAATCTCTGGTCACTGGTCAATGTCTACAGGTGTATCTACCAGGAAGAAGATGAAGAAAGATTCAAGGGGCTAAAGGTGAGCAAAGATCTAATGGAGATCGGAGGAGATGCACTAAAGACTAACATCACTACACTAGGACCTCTAGTACTACCATTCTCAGAGCAACTTCTCTTCTTTGCCACCTTAGTACGGAGGCATTTATTTGGCAAAAACAACAACAATAACAACTCTCCATCTTCACAAACATCTCCTTCCTCAAAGCCCTACATTCCAGACTACAAGCTTGCTTTCGAGCATTTCTGCATCCATGCAGCAAGCAAGACAGTGCTCGACGAGCTACAAAGAAACCTTGAACTGAGTGACCAGAACATGGAAGCCTCAAGAATGACACTTCACAGATATGGCAACACTTCTAGTAGCAGTATCTGGTATGAACTGGCCTACTTGGAAGCTAAAGAGATGGTGAAAAGAGGTGACAGGGTATGGCAACTAGCATTTGGTTCAGGGTTCAAGTGCAACAGCTTAGTATGGAGGTCCATGAAACGTATAAGAAAACCTTCTAACAATCCATGGCTTGACTGTATTGACAGATACCCTGTTGCCACTCTAGGATAGTTTAGTTTCATGCATAATATACCCTTCTCTCTTCTCCTCTCTCTTCTGTGTTTCGTGCATAAAGCAGGATTTGTGACCTGACGTGAGCTACAGGCACTGAATGGAAATGTTTGTACCCATGATATTATAAGTATGTTACAATGAGTCCTCTCGAACGTCTGCAAAAGAAATAATACGCCGTTATTGATGATTGTGATAAAGCTTCAAATTCTATACATTTCTTGGTAAAGACAAGCTTTTGGAGGTGCTTGCATCATTCGTTTCATGCTCTTCGTCGCAAAGTTCAAAACAAATGCATCATTCTTGGTCACCGTTCAACTCGTAAATATGGATAAATTCTAAACCAGCAAGCATGGAACAGATGACACGTACATTTCCACGGAGCAACAACCAATTGGTTAGTGATTCATTCCTGTGTTAAACGAATTTGACGCAAGGCATGCATAAAAACCCTTGATTATCCTGTGGGCTTTAGCTATTCTCACGGAGTAGCTCTGCAAAAAACCTAGCCTCATTTCTACGTCTCCATTATAAATTAGGTGATTATGTATGTAATTATACATGATCATCTCAGGACCTTTGATTCCACTGAATTATCTCGAGAGCTGCTAATGATCAGCAACCAGATATTCCACATTTTCATATTCTTGAATGCTAATTTTCATTTGGGCTTTAGTCCTATACTTTAAACTGATGCAACATGAACATGAGAACTTCTAACTCTAAAGGGTTAAGTCTTTTTAGCAGTTGAAGATCTTAAGATCATCACCAAAGTATCCAGGCTGGCCATTTCATTCTCAAAATTGTAAACTAAGCCAAGGATATATAACAATATAGTTATTAATCAGTGTTATATGCACCTTGCTGTACTTAAAAACCAGATAACATTAGCTTTACACGTCCGGTAAGTATCATATCAAGAACAGACGTTTCCAAGTTCATTTGCTAATGTCATAAGCAGGGACATATCAGAGTAACTTAAGAGAGATATCTGCTTTGACCTGGCATGTACATGGAGGTAAGGGTGTTATAGTCTTCGGGTATCAAAAGCTGTACCAAAATCTCAAAGTTAATGGAAAAAGATCATTTCTTTAACATCCACCACCATAAGAGGTATAATTCTTATTGCAGACCATCTGTTCAACAAAAAGATTAACGGGAATATCCCTGAATGACTACCATTTGTAAGCATTATTAGGAAATGAGAATCACTTAAAAAAAGTTTTACAAGGGAATTTTGAAGGGAAAAATATAATCAGCGTCACTTTTTGCTACCGAAATGGCTACCGGGCCATGACATGCCATTCAAGCAGTAAACTCAATTCTGCAGATAATGAAACTTCAGAACTTCGTAACATAACCAGAGGGACTAACAACTACATAACATACTTCTATATAACCACGAAAAAAGAGAAGCCAGACTCCTCTAATACATTATTTCCCATCTTGATGGGTCGCAGACTTTTAACATATCTGCAAGCCTTATTAATCAAAATCGCTTCTAAATGACTAACCCCAAAAAAGAGCACACCAATGGAGATGAAGAAAAGGAAGACAGTAGAGTCCAAAGGTTTGATTAACAAAAAACAATCAATCCTTGTCAAGATAGCCAGTCCCCATCCATTCCTTCAATTTCTCCTATGTCCATACTGTAAAACAAAGAAGTTGCAGAAATCAAATAAAAACATGATCAGTGAAGTCATCATTCATCATGTTTCAACGATTTTTGTACACATATGAAATAAAATAAGAGTTCCACCAGACAAACATAATAATTGGTTAAACTAACAATAAGTAGCTAATAGACAAAACTTGTAGAGGCATTTAGATGTATGCTTCATAAGTTCCAAGGTCTCTCACCCCGTGTATTCTGGGTCAAAATCCTTAGCAAAACATTAATAATGGTAGAGATGGTAAAAAATAAAGAATAGAGAGAGGGAGCATAAAAATACAATGTTTCTTGTTGCTAAGCTGATCTTCCACTAGCCATTTTCTTGGTGATATGGTATGTGATTGAGTTGGGGTCAAAGCAAACATTCCCATATCAAGAACCCACGTCCAATGTTTAAACTAGTTATTAATTTCAGACTAAATTTCTTCAGAAGGAGAAAGCACTTAAATTTGGTGCAAAAGGGGATGTTAACAGAAAACATTCTCCTAACTAATGAAAACGTTTCATTTAAGGATAAAGACAGAAAAATTGGACTCTTACCAAGGTAAAGCAGGATCATTGAGGTAGTCTTGGGAGCAGTAGTCATTGAAATGTTGTTGTAAACATCCATCGTTTGTATTCAACCACGCTGGAAATTCCATGACCTGATCAAATGGATAGTACTCATCATCATCTGCCTTTGCTTCTGGACTAAGCTCCATGGTCTTCAAGAACTTAAACCACCATGCTGATGTGACCAAATTCATGGTATCATTCCATTCCATCTGATGTTGTTCTCCAATTGATCTGATCTCTGCCATCTCCTCATCATCCATCTCTTGATGCAAACCTCCAACACCAAAGGAATCGGTCATATCAGACCCTGCCGTAGGCACCACTTGTTGTTTCATTATTGAAGGAGCTTCCTCAGTAACATTGGAGAGAGGAGGGGAAGAAGATGAGGATGGCGATAAGGATGAGTACATTGATGGCAAGTGAACATTGCTACGGTAAACAGAGGTATCTATGTTCTTAAAATCATGCAAATTGAGATTTAGGCCTAAAGGTTGATTCGGTAGGGAAAAATTGAGAGTTTCAGGGACAACTGAAGGAAGATTTGCAGAAGTAGGCCAACAAAAACCATATGGAGGAAGAGGTGGTGGTGGTGATGGAGAAGGATGAGAAACAGAAGGATAGGACAACTCCTCTAGATAACTAGAGAAATTGGATGTACTTGACGGGTATGTCCTAGAATTCCTCCTAGATTTTATTTTCCCTTCTTGCTCAAAACATGGCGGTGACACTTGCATGGATGATCCTTGCTCTACTTGTTGTTGTTGCTGCTGTTGTTCATTAGCTTGCTTCATAGCTGCCCTGTGGAACTTTAAGGCAGTAACAATCTCTCTTCTAGCTTCAGCCATATTGAGAAGCCTTTCTTGGTAAGGTCTATTGGTGGAAAGCCTCCTCCTAGCCTGTTTTTTCTGTGGTTGAGGTTGTTTGGTTTGCTTGCTTTGCTGATTTCCACTTATATCTTCACCAAATTTGGTCATGTTTTGGCCAGAAACACCATCAGAGTCATTAAAGCTTTTGTCTTTCGGGTTCATGGAGTCCTTGGTTCTCGAGGAGGTCAATTGTTTCACTAGACTACGGATGTAAGCACCAGAAAGATGAGGTTCTTCGTTCTGCTTACTAAGTTTATCAATTTTCATTCCTTCCTCAGTACCATTCTTGGATGATCTACCCCTCATCTCTCTCTCTCTCTCTCTCTCTCCCAACCTTTCAACTTTAGGAATGTAGAAGCAAGGTCCGGGTTAGAAGAATCATGGTTTTCTCTTTTTCCTATTTCTGAGAGACAAAAGTACACAAATGCAGACAGAGGCAGAGGCTGATCCTAAGTACTAGTCCGGATGGCCTCATGGGTGTTATAAATACCAGCTGAGGACAGTCCGGGGTTTTAAAAATGTTTTTGGAGTTTTCCTGGTTTGGGAAAAACACTTGTTACTGTTTTATTACCCGCCTTAAATGAGCAGTTAGGATGTCACCCCTCATTCCTATAGTGCCCCTTCCCAAAGGAAATATTATAACCTTGAAGGCCTTAGATATATATACAACTCATTATGATGCAGAACAGTGGCCAAAATCCAACGCAACTAACCATAAATGGTAAGGGAAACTACTTTGGAGGTGAGGTAGGAAAAAGGAATAACAATTTGCAGGAAAAGAGAAAACACTAACAAAAGTTTCATCAACAGCATTTTAGAGACAAGGCATCACCTTCATGGAAAAGCAGAATCATCAACAACCAAAGTTAAGTTCACTTGGAAAGTAAGCCAGTCCTAATCATGTATAAGGGGGACTGAGTAACTCCAAGGGAAAGAAATAGAAATAAACAAAAGGTTTAGTCTTGGTTTGATGAGCAAGTACCGTTCTTTTGGCAAATTGAACGGCCTCTGAATCACAAGTTTTTATTTACCAGTAAAATTCTTTTAAAAAGGGGACAATTTAGGGTTATAATGGTAGAATGGTATTCTGTTATATTGGCTACAAGCACCATGGATTGATCAGGCTCCTAAAACGTCAGCAAAAGACTATGCACACTGACAAAAGAATCTCCATCACTGTTTTAACTTCTTTTTTTAATTTTCTGTTCTTTTATGAGGAGAAAAAGAGAAAACTCCAATATTTCTGTTTAAACAAAAATTTCAACATGATTTGAGTCTGTTCATATGAAACAGAGAACTTGGACCTTTTGTAAAGGCATTTGTACAACCAAGACAGAAATGCTCCATACCATCATCTTTCTTTCCCTTTCATGTTATTTTCCTTTCTTGTCACCCTTTTTACTACACAGTTTTTCCAAGTTTCACTCTAATTGGAGGTGGCAGAACCAGAGGGATGGCTTCTGCATCTTTTATCAGAGATCTCAGGCGGCAAGAACAGTGAAAATAGAGCCTAGAGAACAGGAATTTATTACCTGCTGTAAATATTAACATTCTTGTGAATCTGGGGCAAAAATTAGTATGCTTTCTATATTGGAGAGGAAAACAGTAATTAAACGATCCCCAAAAGAGTACAAGCCTTACCTCTAGTGTACTAATCCATATCCATATATATATATATATATATACACACACATATATTATCTGTTTAGTTTAGGATTCAAAGAAATGTAGCAGATATTTACAGATATGGATAGGACTAAACCGTCAAGGAACAAGATGACAGTGTTTTCTCCACAAGATTGCAAGTCACTGGCAATAATAATAATCCCAGTTATCTGAACCAATTGAATGATTGCTCTAGCATGAAATCATCAAAATGTCTATCCATGATTCCCAAGTGCCAAAACCATCAATATGTCCAAGAGGAAGACAGTTTTTTCTCATAAAATCTATAATTCTCTTCCTGCTCTGGATGAAACCAATACCACCTGGAAATAATGATAGTTCAACAGCGTGGTGGGTGGATCAAAAGAACCAACTCAATGCATCTAAAAAGCTCAACCCTCCATTTATATAGCCAACCTGGTCTCAACAACCAGTAATTCAGATCAGATGTTACTTTAACAGTTCTAATCACCTTTTAGCTATCTGTTATATTCCCCAAACCATCAAATCAACTAATATAGATTGCTTTCCTACCAGGCTTAATGTCTCTAACGTTTAGTCCATAATCAATGCTCCAAAGGACAAGATTTTTATCTTAGATTGGTTTTAATGTTATAATCGATATAAAGTCAAGAATTAGGACATATTCATATCTGTAGAAACACATTTAGCAGTTTACATTTTCTGAGTTGGTTTTACTATTTTATAGCATTCTTTACTTCCCTTCTGGTAATTCTACTTCACATTGTGCAGTAACAAGACCACAAAGAGGATGTTCTTAATCCTCATGAAGAAAGACAGAGGAAACAGGCATCCATTCTTCCAAGACAAAGTCCTATTCCAAATAAAAAAAGTACAAACATAGAATGATAGAAGTCTTCACCTATTTCCTTTTTCTCGGTAAAATTAATGAAATATGACCTTACATCAGTCACTGGCTTGGCCTCCCTAAATTGACCAACTCTAATTTTTAGGTTCAAGACATTTAAGTGTTAAACCTCAAACTTAAAGCAAAACATAGCTGAAGAATCCATCCAAGGTAGTGAGAACGACCACCAGTAACAAGTTGTCATGTAATGAGGAAAGCAAATAAGAGCTGACACAGAACAGATAAAAAGAAATAAAATAAAACAAGAAAGAAAGAGATACGCAATCAACTTGCAAAGCGTAAGAGCTTCACTTACAACTGAACAAAGCAGAAATAGGGATAGAAATTCTAGAGGTGGAATATAATATAATAAAATGAAATAAAACCACATATAAAATAGGAGGAAAGAAGGAAATACCAGCCCCGGGGCCTCTATTTTTATCTTCTTCTCTTTTTTTTTTCTCCCTTTTGAAGAGTGGATAAAGATTGGCAAGATGACCATTTGCCCTTCTGAAACCTCCAGCATTCCACCAATCCCTTAGCACCCATTCATTCAACGACAAAACAAAGATGGCTCCTTGTCACGAATCAAAACATTTACCCACCTTCGCTTCAATAACCTCTAATAATGCTTCCAAAACCAACAAGAACGTAACTTTACACCACCATCTATCCCCTCCCCTATTTCTCACAAAGTTTTGGATTCCGTTCACACTTGATTATGAAAAGAGTAGACTTAATTATTAGACTCTTTTTCTTTTATCTCCAACCAACGAAGCCTCGCATTCTCAGTCCCTCCCTGATACTTTTGCAGACCTTTACTGTGCTGCTGACCTGACCTTTCCACACGGTGAGGTCCTTCTTTTTCGTTGCCTCCGCAGTTCACAGTAATAATTGGGTCCCCCCCAACATTCAGTTTACTGTATATTATTTGCAGAGGGCACCAGTAAAAACCATCCTGCACATCTCTGCTTCCACCATACAAGTACAACACTAAGTTTAGTCTTTGAGCTTTTTCATGTTCTCAGAAAATCTTTAATCATTCGCTATAAATCATTCGACCCATTATATTAAATATCAAGATGTTAGAAAATTCATATTAAAAAAAAAAAAGGAAATTGGTTGAATTCGACAGCCACTAACTGTTTAGGAGTACGAGTGGTTGGAGACAGCCATGAATGATTCGTACGTATATGCATACATACATACATACATACATATACATACATAATATTCCAAATTGCTTAGAAAATGTCGGGTGGGACCGCCTGCAAAAGCCACAGACGGACATGATGTGACGTTTCATAATCAAACGGCTATTCCCCTACTTGGGCTAAGGCTTAAAGTCTCCAATCAAAAAGAGGGTGCCACGTGCGCACCATACATAGGATCAAGAAACAGGCAGCTCTTGTATCTTTCTCACCGGACCCCACCCCACCGCCGAAATACTAAAAGCCTGCAATCCTTAATCAATGCAGTGTCCTCCAGTTCTGTTCTTTAAAATATTACTAAAATAGAACCACCTAAAATATTTTCTTTCAAGTTTGGAAATTATTAATTATATTTTTATTTATTGTATTTTATTTCCTTAACAAAATATCATTTGATAATTATGAATTGATAAAATGTTAGATAACTAAGTAATATCAATTTGATAAATAATAATTTTAAAATTAAAAATAACAATAGTATCATTTTATATTGAATATAACGAGAAGTAATAATTTAAGTTCTTAAAAATAATTATTTTTATCTAAATTTTAATTTAGTATAATAATATTTTATTATTTAAATGAAGATTTAACTTGTATTTATTTTAAAATATTTTATAAATCTATCAAATATAATTCCTATTAGTTAAGAATAAAATTATTTATTTATAAATTTCTCTTTTTTAATTATTTTTGACCTTCTAAAACTTAATAATAACAACAACAATATTCAATAAAAATCTCTTCTATGAAATCAGAGAAAATAATAATAAATTATAAATTATAAATTAAAATATGAAAATAAATAATAAATAATAAAAATATGAATAAAAAACATAAAATACAAATATTGTTGCTATAATGGATTTTTTAGTTTTTATATTTAAAAGCTCAAAAAATTAAAACTAATACTAAATCGAAATGTAAGGAAAATGTTAATTTTCCAGTTAAGAATTCCATTGCGTGTTTTTTAAGAGTTACAACTCTACCTAACAAGAGACCAACCCTTCATTTCGAGGTCAAATCTTCTTATTCACTGTGACTTCAATTCTGAATTGATAAGGAACTCTTTTAGTTTAATTAAGATTATGGATTTAAACTTTTCTTATGGATATAGTTAAAATCAGAGTTTTACTTTTTGGAAGAAACTTACCTGATTTGAATAAGAATTAATCTAAGTGTGGATGGTTTAAAGATATCTTCTCATAATTAAGATCATACTAAGATATCTTTAAAAAAATCACCTCACTCCAGTCCAGTTTGTTCCAAGACCAAAGGTTTCATTTATGACAATTTTGAATTTTCCACACCTAGTTTCAATTCCTTCATGACTAAGTTAGGCATCCAATCTTCCTTGTGGTCTCACCCAATCGGCTGAACCGTACAAAAAGGTTGGTCAATTTTACGTTATCTTATTCAAACAATCAATTCCAATTCTTGACTTTTACTATGACTTTTGGTTAGGCCGGTCGTGCTAGGCCCAAACTCAGACGCAGAACGACACATGGGCCGATCGCCCCATGCCTTAGGAATTGACCTAATTCTCTCAGGTAACAATCATATAAATTCATTACTTCATCATGAAAATGTACGATTCTCATAACCCTACTTTTCACTACTCACCAGCTACAAAAAGCTCTCACAAAAATTGACTTGAGCATCCGAGGGGCCTATCGAAAATCAACCCCCGACGTATCTTTATTGTTTTACAGGTATCATCAACACAGATGCGACCAATCTCATGGATCCAAGCAGCAGCGCCCAGCCACATCAGAATCCGACTGAACTAATTGGCGCTCACCGTGGGGTCGGGCATCAAGGCACCACGTCTAGAAACGCATGATCACCAAAGTATGCATGACGAATCCCGATGTAGCCATTGCAGCAACACTTCAGATTGCAAATGAATAAGTTTCATACACCACCGCCTTCCATCCCCGCACTCTGATCACCAGACACACCCTCCATCCCTGCATCAAATCCCTAGTATAAGCGAGTCACCCCCTCAACGCTCACACCAGCATGACCAACCACAACAATCTCAAAACCAAAACCAAGAAGCACAAAGCGTGACCCTGGAGGATGACGCTCGAACCAGCTCATATCCTCACATCCAATACCCCCTCAACACGAACCCTCCTACACCGCAACCAGCCTTCCTCATGCAGAGACAAATCGAAGAAGCGACGATCTATCGATCATCACAAATCTCTGATCTCACCAATAAAGAATAAACACCACTAAGGTGTCGGTGTGATGGCCGATCAGCACTCTGCGGAAGCCCTGAAAAAAATTGTGGACCACCGGATCAACATAGCCATGAATTCCCGTCCTGGCCAGCCGTCAACGCAGTACAACTCTCCTTTCATCCCAGAGATCTTGGATAGCCTCCCAGCGATCGGTACTAACATACCGACGCCAGAAAAATATACTGAAAAGATCGATCCTCTCGACTATCTGCAGCATTTTCAATCAATGATGAACCTGCATTGCGTTCCAGACGCCATTCAATGCAAGGCTTTCTGCACAGTCTTTCAAGAGGGAGCCCGAAGATGGTTCAACAACTTGCCCCCACGTTGCATAACCAGTTTTGAGGATTTTAAGCTGCTATTCATCAACCAATTCGCTACAAGTAAATGGCCACAGAAGACTGCCTTGGAAGTAATGCAGCTGACCCAAGGAAGGAACGAGAGTTTGCCAGAGTTCATCAACCGATTTAACAACGAAGCCGTCGAAATTCATGACTTTACTTGCTCGTCCATGTTGACTGCTTTGATGAGCAACACGAGGGATGAAGAGTTCAAGAAGTCGTTGTCTCTTGATCAGCCCAGGTCCATCAAAGAGATAAGAAATCAAGCAGACAAGTACATCCAGCTGGAGGAAGTGTTGAAAAACACAAAACGCAGAGCGGATGACCACTGGCCGAATAGTAGGACCGAAGATTCACATAAACGGCAGAAGGATCGATCTAGCTGGAGGAAGCCGATCGATCAAAAGGACCAGAGGCGAGAGCCCTTCACTCCGCTCAACAGGCGATACGCGGAAGTACTGGAGGTCATGAGAGCAAAAGGTGAATCCCTCCAAGAACCCAATAAATTGAACACTCCTCTAAAAAAAAGGATTCTTCTTTATATTGTCGTTTCCACAGAGATATCGGTCATGACACGGAGCTGGGACCTAAAGAAAGAAATCGAACTCCTTATCCAGAGGAGAAGACTGGGTAGATTTTTGAAGTACAATAGAAATGCCGATCGAGGTAATGAGGGCAGGAACGGTCGGTCTAATAATTGGCAAAAACCGTGTAGACAACAAAACATGAATGATGGTGGAAGGCAGACCAGGAATGTGGACGACTGACGCGATACAAGACGACAGCCTAGGGCTAGAGATGACAGAAATACCGGACAGTAGGATGACCGACCGGTCAGGGTCATCAATATGATTTTTGGCGGTAGCGCAGTAGGGGGTCCACCGTCAAAGGGAGGAAGCAGTATGCCAGGCAGATCGCTGAGGGTCAGTCAGCAGCGAAAAAGCCGCAAGTTGAGGAGGCGATCTCCTTTGACGAGTTTGACCTGGCCGGCGTCAGCTGTCCTCATGATGACGCACTCGTGGTTACTTTGAATATGGACGGTAGTGAGGTAAAGTGCGTGATGATTGACACAGGCAGCTCGGTCGACCTGCTATACTACGATGCTTTTAAGCAGATGGAGATTCCAGAAGAACGGCTACTACCGATATAAGGGCCACACAAAATGCTCTCAAAGTTGCATCTCAACCTATTATCAGGCGATGAAATTCTCAACACCCCATGGCATCGGCATTGTCAGGGGTCAGCAGAGATTAACTCGGGAATGCTACTTGGCATAAAGAAGAACCCTCGAGGGAGCGGTAATGTTGGCAAGCTCTCTTGATGTAAGACCAGATGAAAGGAATGATGAAGCCCGCAAGGCAGAACCGATGCTCCTCAATGAAGAGAGAGATAGAGCAACCACTCGTTCAGAAGCCGTCAGACAAAAAGTGACGAAGTTTTACAATAAAAGGGTAAGACCGAGCGGCATAAAGGTCGGAGGGTACGTTCTGCGAAAGGCCGAAGAGGCTGGAAAACATCCTGGGAAGCTCGGTCAGACATGGGAAGGACCATATCAAGTGGTCAAACAAGCCGGACAGGACTCTTACATCCTGCGCGATACGAACGGGAAGATTCTACCGAGGCCTTAGAATTCTCAAAACCTGAAGACGTTCTACCAATAGATAAGCTTTATTTTAGTTCTCATTTCTTTGTCTATTATTATTTATTGTACACGCAACTTGTGGGTACCTTTTTCCTGGCTCTGCTAGTCAAGTTTTTTAACGGCCCACACCTTTGTCATCGTCAATAAAGGAGTTTCAGATTTCTTGGCAAGAAAATTCTCATTAAATTTGGCAAGAGGAGAAAATTCCACCAACTGATTGTCGTCCACATCGCTCGGCCAGGTTGCCAAGATGGGATCTTGGAACCAGGTGATGCCAAGACAGGATCTTGGATCGCTCGGCCTCGACATTGTTCGGCCAGGTTGCCAAGACAAGATCTTGGAACTATCGCTCGGTCAGGTTACCAAGACGGGATCTTAGAACCAGGAGAAGCCAAGACAAGATCTTGGATCGCTCGGCCAGGTTGCCAAGACGGGATCTTGGAACCAGGCGATGCCAAGACAGGATTTTGGATCGCTCGGTCAGGTTGCTAAGACGGGATCTTGGAACCAGGCGATACCAATACAGGATCTTGGATCGCTCAGCCAGGTTGCCAAGACGGAATCTTGGAACCAGGCGATGCCAAGACAAGATCTTGGATCGCTCGACCTCGACATCGCTCGGCCAGGTTGTCAAGATGGGATCTTGGAACCAGGCGATGCCAAGACAGGATCTTGGATCGCTCGGCCAGATTGTCAAGACGGGATCTTGGAACCAGGCTATGTCAAGACAGGATCTTGGATCGTTCGGCTAGGTTTTCAAGACGGGATCTTGGAATCAGGCGATGCCAAGACAGGATCTTGGATCGCTCGACCTCGACATCGCTCGGCCAGGTTGCCAATATGGGATCTTGGAACCAGGCGATGCAAAGACAGGATCTTGGATCACTCAGTCTCGACATCGCTCGACCAGGTTGCCAAGACGGGATCTTGGAACCAGGCGATGCCAAGATAGGATCTTGGATCGCTCGGCCTCGACATCGCTCGGCCAGGTTGCCAAGACGAGATCTTGGAACCAGGCGATGCCAAGACAAAATCTTGGATCGCTCAGCCTCACTATCGCTCGGCCAAGTTCTCTTGTCTCGATCGACCATGCTATTTGGAAAGATCACTCAATCTCAACATGACAAATAAAGGTGGTAATGAAAAATAAAAGAACTCTATTTCCTTGAATTAACGTTCTGGCCACAAGCCCGACCAGATGAGCATTGAAAAGGGAAAAATTATTTTGATCCTTAGGGAGGAGCGGAAGGGCCAGCAGCCGAATCGGCAGGAGAAGGGCCAACAGTCGGATCGACAGGAGAAGACAATGGAGAGACATCCTCTTCTTCATCGGAACTCAGGTCCAGCATCTCATCCGCCAAGACCTCTCTTTCCTTTTCAGCAATCTCTCTCATCTCTTCAAGTGAAAGGCCGAGCTCGGAGGGAAGTATCGGCTTGGCATAATCCTCGAATGACGGACCCTCCGACCAGTCAGGGACGCAAACGTTGTGACAGCTCCTCAAGAGGGAAAGAGCCAAATCACAAGCAAACTCCAGACACTCTTCGTGTAAATACCGCTCTTTCCATCGCTTGACCGCCCTAATCCTTTGCTCCCTGACGGAGCCTTGCAGCTCCAGCATTTTGTTCTTGACCTCTATCTTCTCTATCACTGCCTCGTGACACTGTTGGAAGGCCTTCGAACGAAGCTCCTCCTCCAGTCACACTCTTGAAGAGGCATCGACCACCTTTTTCCCTAGGCCCTCAATGCAAAGCTGCGACACTCGGTATTCACTCTCCAACTCGGCCCTAGAAGCAAGCATTCTACCCCTCTCCTCCTCCCCCGAGGTGAGTTGAGCCCACAAAACGCTCTTCTCTTCCTAAAAAATATTATTCTCCTCCATCGAAGAGAGTTGGGCTCGTAAGACGTCATTCTCCTCCTTCGCCTCTGCGAGTTCAGCTCTTAAAGTATTAATTTGCTAAAGGAGGTCATGAACCTCCTGATCCACTGTTTGCCTCACTTCATCGAGCTGATCGAGATGTTGAAACATCGCAGAGGCGAACGCCATATCTCTGGCACAACCACGGACGAGGCTAGCCATCAGTAGGGGTGTTCATGGTAGGATAACCTGACCCGTTCGTAAATAACCTGAACCTGAACCTGAATATCAGGTTCGGCAATTTCACGAACCTGAACCTAAAGAACCTATATGATAGGTTAACCTATTTTCAGGTTCGGTTCTTAGGGTAACCAGAACCTATTCATATCAATATATATGACAAAAAAATATATCAAAAATTGGTGAAAACAAATACAAATTATTTATAAAAGTATGCATATAAAATTTATCAAAGATTAATCCAATATGTTAAACCCAAGCAAAGTAAATAAAAGCTAAACAATGTCTTATAAAAGATCCATACTAAAAAAAGAAAGATAAACTATTAAACATTGTTTAATGTTTATAATATCTCATAAATATCTAAGCTAATATATGTACCTTAAAAACTAAAATTGTAGGATTTCTTAATAAATGTGTTTTACACTTATTAATTTCTTTAATTAATCTCTAAATGATTATATTATTTTAGTCAATGAATTTTTCTATTAATAGTTTAATACTTTGACACATATTAATTAATATTTGAAGTAGAAGTATTGAGTGTTATGCATTAGTTGTTACTTATAATAACAATGTTCAAGATTAACATTTAATAACATAAAATTAAAATAGTTTTTTCCTTTTCTTCTTTTTTTTACTCAAGAATAAATATAGTAAATACTAGTGAATTTATTATTATTAATATCCTCATAAATTATATCCAAATATATGATAGGTTTTTTTAGTGTTTCAGCCTTTCAGGTTCAGGTTTAAACCTATAACCGCAAGTTAGAAACCTGAGCCTGAACCATGAACCTGATTTTTCAGGTTCGGTTCGAACCGAACCTAAACTCAGGTTCGGTTAACCTTGTTTACAGGTTCGGTTCATACGGTTCAGGTCCGGTTCACAGGTCCGCGGATTTTCTTAAACACCCCTAGCCCATCAGTTCTTTATTGTTCAACGTATCCAAAAATTTCTCGTCCTCAGGAGGAATAGCCTTCTCGGCAATGTGCAGAGCTACATCAACATCCCTCAGCGTCGCAGTCTTATCAAGACTGATTGTGGACTCCCATTTTCTGCCACTGGGAGCTCGCTCTTTTCCTTTGCCCTTATCCAATCGGGACGCTTGCCCCTCCCCCGCTCCTCTGTCCAGTTGATAGGATGATCGACCAGCACTTCGAGCGGTCCTCTTCCTTTTAAGGGGCGGCGCCATCTCTTCCTCCTCCGACTCCGCTCGGTCCACGTTCATCTGCTGGATCGGCAACGATGCTGACATGGCAGATCGACCCTCGACGGACGGAAGGGCCAGAATTGCTGAAGGCTGGTCCAACATTGCCGGCTGAGCGATGCTTTCGCTGGCCTCTGTCTCCTTCCTTTACTTCTTCACCTTCGAAGAAGCTCTAGACCTCCCGGCTTGCCTTTTGGATTTTGAGAGACGGGAGGACCTGGCTAACTCCTTGACCTTCATGGCTGCACAATCAAAAAAACAGGTTAGAAATCGAAACCAATACTTACAAATACAGTAAATAGTTCAACCACGAGGAGTCAATCAGAGGGGGCAGTTTTTTCTCCTAGCCTGCTAATTCGGGACAGGGGGTCGATTAGGAATGAATCGGCCGAGGCCTCCCCCGCGATATCCCATAATGAGACGATCAAAGTCATACCGACCGAACCCCTTAATGTGATCGACTACCTCTCACTCCTCTTTAGTAAGAGACAAGCTCGATGCGTCGTTCCATCGTTCAACTAGAGGATATCTCCACAGCTGGGACTCAAAGGAAGATCCCGGAGGCCTCACGAAAAAGTACTTCGTTCGCCAAGCTTAGAATTTTGAAGCCGTTCCAGACGGGCGATATCGAGCGTCTCTATACTGTAGACGAGGGACCCCGACCTCAGTGCTTGAACTCCGATTCATTCTTAAAAAATGGCGTAGGATGCCGACCAAAGGCGGACAACCGAACTGATGGCACAGCAAGGTCAAACCGTTAATGAATCTCCATCCATTCGGAGGAATTTGGCTCGGCCTCAATCGGTAGGCGACGCACACCTCGTCAATGATCGGGGCATACGGAAGCTTCATACCACCGACTGAGAAAAAGCTCTCAGTCACAACAAAGTAGCCGCACCCACTGTTATAAATCCTCTCGTTCCGGCCAACCAACCTAGGCCCCCAAGACGAAGGGATATTATGCTTAATAAATGATCGATTCAGCTCCCTTTCGGTCATCGTCGAAGGGTGACTCGACAGTTTCTCAACAATTTGCCCATCCTTCCGGGCACTCGCTCCGACCTCCTCATTCCCCCTTAACTCCAACGCCTCATTTCTGCAGGCTTCCGACGCCTCCACCGTTCCCGCCGCTATCTCCAGCGACCCAATAACTTGTAAAGCTCCTTCAGCGACCAATTCCTGATGGAGCTCTCTCAAAACTATACTTACTTCCCCACTAGGACTCGGAGATGCCGATGGCGAAGGTTGGCGAGGAGGCGACGGAGAAGGAGAGGGGGAGTTAGATTTGTTCCTAGAGCTAGCTGACGACATTTTACTAAAAATCACACTTACAGACGAGAAAAGGAAGAAGGACGTACCTAGTTTAGTGACTGGAGTTAAAGATTGGACGACGATGAAAAAGGGAATTCCAACGGCTGTAAACGGGGAGATGAAGAGAGAAAGCAAAGATAAGAATCGAGCACGCAGAAAGTGAAAAGATGCGTCAATCCCGAGCATTTATAACAAGATACTGAGCGGGCGTACGAATAGAACTTGGACGTATAGCAAAATCTGAGCCGTCCAAATTAGGGTTATCAGATGACCCATAACGGCGCAACAGTTGAAAGAACGCCCATGGCAGCTGCGCAGCAGTTAAAAAGACACGAAGCTGAAAGGACGCCCATGACAGCTGCGCAGCAGTTAAAGAGGCGCATCGTTTGAAAATTTGAAAACTTATCAGAGGGCACGTGTCATTGATAATGATTAAATCAAGTGCCCTCACGCGTTCGGCGTCGACATTCAACCAACCGATCTCGGCACGAACTATCATACATTAAGCATCAATGCCGACCGATCAGGACATTGAACTGATCAATCCTAGCGTGAGCTCTCAGGTACTATGCATTGATGTCCGACCGATCGGGCCTATCACGAGCTGTCTTGCAGACAAGCTGCACGATCCTCATGTACTCCTTCGACCCTTCTCCTTGGTCAGACTCGAGGAGTAGGGGGCTTATGGTTAGGCCGGTCGTGCTAAGTCCAAGCCCAGATGCAGAACGACACATGGGCCGATCGGCCCATGCCTTGGAGATTGACCTAATTCCTTCAGGTAACAATCATATAAATTTATTACCTCATCATCAAAATGTACGATTCCCATAACCCTACTTTTCACTACTCACCAGCTACAAAAAGCTCTCACAAAAACTGACTTGAACGTTGGAGGGGCCTACCGGAAATCAACCCCCAGCGTGCCTTTATTGTTTTGCAGGTATCATCAACACAGAATCGACCAATCTCATGGATCCAAGTAACAGCGTCCAGTCCCATCAGAATCCGACTGGCCAACTTTTATTTAGTAAAAATTACCTTTATTGTGTTCAAATTGAAAATAAATATATGAATCAAAGCATTGGAATTATATGATTCACTCGTTTGTTCTAACTGAGAATGGATCCTATTAAAAAGCCGGTGAGTTATGCTAAAAGAGTATTATTAAAAATTAAATTAATTTGTTCATTTTAATTGTAAAAATTTTAAATTGATTAATTTTTATTCAATTTTAACTTTTATTTTAATTTTAAATAATTTTATTGTTAAAATCGATTAATTTATTAATTAAATAATCAATTTTAAACTAATTGATTTTTATAAACTACTAAAATAAATTATTTAATTTTCATTCAACAATCTTTTTTAATTAAACTTCTAATTAATTACAATTTACTTCAATCATATTTTAAGTTCTTCAAATTTATTTAATCTTTAATTTTACCAGTTTAACTTTTGATTAAAAATTTAAAATATTGCTAAAATGTCTAATTGTTCTTGTTAAGAATGGAATCAATACGATTACTTTAAAAGAATTTCAACTTTCAATGTATTGACCTTGGATAATAGAGGGGCGGGCATCCGCTCAAGGTCTATCTTTATAAATGATAAAATAAGACTCATTTTTATTCTAATAAAATATGAAAAGAAATAAAATAGGGTATACTTTTAACCTCATAAAGAACTAAAACATGACTCATATTTGTTTTTTTTTGTGAGAGCTCAAAAATAGGTAAAAATAAGAATTTTTTTATTTTACTCAAGATCTATAAAATATTAGGAATGAATCTGATTTTAGTTCCTTTACGACTAAGTAAGGGATCCAACAATTCCACTTTTATCCTATATTACATGGTTAAGCTTATGCTGAATTACAAGAGTTTTATACAACTCTAAAGTATATTACATAGTTTTAGAATTACAAGAGATCATTAATCAATAAAAAATCTTACTTACTATTTTTAAAAATTGTTGACCTGTTTTAATAATTCACATTATTACAAATATTCAAATTTTGTTTTTAAATAATAAGTACAATTTTTTGGATAATAAATATCTTATCCTTGTTAGAATATAAATTACATAAAATCAAGAACTCTCAACAAAAACAAAAACAAAAACAAAGAAGAAGAAAAAAGTCAAAAACTCTCCTTCTTAAAAGAGAGCTTCTTCTTAAATATCGTTCTTTATCTTCGAAACTTGGGCATTACTATAGGAGGGAGACCATTAATGGTGGAAATTATATATCTAGTCATTAATGTTGGGCGTGGGGATTGAATCTGTTGGGGGACCTGAAGATGGTGGCAGCAACAGCAGCAGCCAGCCCTGAGCCACCTCTCCTCACGGCCTTAACCTTTCAAAAGTGTAAGGTCATTTTCCGCCATTAGTGAGGTTGGCGGTGGGACCATCTCAACCATTTTAAATACGTCTGGTTCTGTCCACCAACAGCACATGCTCTCTATCTTAGCTAGAGGGAAGGGATTGAGATAGAAACTGCGGCTGAGGCTGAGAGTCAGATTGAAGACGAAGAAGAGAAGAAGCATGCAATTCTAGAATCTGAATTACCTGACCTGAAACCGAACCCCAAGCCAGTATATATCTACATGGTGACCTCTCTTTCATTTTTAACTTGGTTATGTTTTGGAATGACAAGTTGCAACCAATAAAAACCAGCCAAAACCAATCTTCCTTTTGAATTGATAAAAAGGGTGCAGAAAACGGATAACCATGTAGATATATAGTTGCAGACAGTCCATATCTCTTGTTTTTATTTGGTAATTAATGTTATTGTAATTACTATATACACATACATACACACCTAGATATATATTAATTGTTGTAAGTGATAATAATTCACTTGAATGCAAGCACATGATAGTAGTTGTAAGTGGCATGCATGCAAATTGTAAGATAGGTATATGTGAGAGGGAGTGGCTATGCACACATTCAAAGTTTGATGTTATAAGTTATGAAGAGTATGGAAACATTTACTAATTGGAACCAAACTAAATGATAAAATTTTGTCATTAATTTTGTGGACTAGTATAATTAAACATAATTTTGTACAAACCCCAATTAATTATATACCATGACAATTAGGCTTAGTATCTCTCAAACGTGTTATTGGGCTAGTATTTATGAGCTTGTTATAATAGGTAGACTTGACTCGTGTTTTGCAATGCACAGGAGACTCTATTGTTAATCAACTTTAAATATAGTCGTTCCATTGAGAATTGTACGAGTTTTTGCTAATCAGGGTTTAGAATAACAGTAATCAATCATCTGCATCTTTGTCACTTTGCTTCACAAAAAACAACAATAGATTAAATCGTTCCTCAATTTTCAAGTATTTGTCCATACAATTATTGAATATAATATGTTGCAATCCTATAATTAATCAATTGTATTGATTAATTATGAAATTAATATGTAATTTCGTGTTAATTATTCTTCACTAAAGTCACCGAAACTAAAATCATCATATCTGAGATTGAGGCCTTGATATGTCGGTTTGTATGGGGTACTGCAGATGGTCAAGCTAAATTAGCCTTGGTAGCCTGGGATTCATGTTGCCAGCCTCTTCACCATGGTGGTTTGGGGTTCCGCAAGTTACGAGAACACAACAAAGCTTTCCTTTGCAAGTTGGGATTTCGCGTGCTTTCGAGGAAAAATGACCCTTGGGTTCGCATCCTCCGAGAAAAATACCGAGTTGGTGTCTTCATCCCGGATAGTGTGGTTACTGGCAATGTTTCGTTTTTATGGCGTTCTCTAGCGAAGTATGGGATGACCTCCGACCATTTCTTTTTTCTTCTATTCGCAATGGGAAGAGTACCAGTTTTTGGTTCGAGAAATGGATACCCGAGTTGGGGCCGCTTTGGGCTCATAAGAAACGTGACAAGTTGATTCCGCATGATTGGAAAGTTGCTGATGTGGTCACCCACAATCTGGATTGGGATTGGGGAAAACTAGAGCGTTTCCTATCCCCTCTTGCCCTTTTGCATATCTCGAATGTTTGCCCTCCTAACCCTTTTGCAGGTGAGGATGAGATCGCCTGGCAGGGTTCCAAAGAAGGGATTATTTCGGTGTCAAACGCCTATGCTGTTATGATGCAGCCGACTTGGGACAATGAAGCAATGATCTGGAAACAACTCTGGACCATTAATTGCCCGCAGTGGGTGCTCAATTTCTTGTGGCTAATGTGCCGCCGGAAAATCTTCACTAACGATGAAAGAGGAAGACGAGGACTGACCACTGACAGATCGTGTAGCCTCTGTAATGCGTCGGTTGAAAACACCTTACACATCCTAAGGGATTGTAAAATGATCGAACCCGTGTGGAGGAGATTCATCGCGCCTATTAATCAGGGAGTTTTCTTCTCTTTGCCTCTTACCGATTGGCTTAGCTCAAATATTGGCAATGCTCTGCGATATAGCAATGAAAATTTTGCCTGGAATTCCCTTTTTGACATTGTCTGCTGGCTTGCCTGGAAGCAACGAAATGATTTCGTGTTTAATGATGTGCAGGAAGCTTGGGATATTGCTGTGATTAGCATAACTTGGGCGAGGCATGCTGCTGGTCCGAGCAGGGAACGCCGCCGCCGGACAACTGCTCCCATGCCTCAAACTGTTCGCTGGTGCGCTCCTCCGCTGAACTGGGTTAAACTCAACACGAATGGGGCTTAGGATCCCGCGACTGGCATTGGTAAAGCTGGAGGTGTGCTGCGTAGCTCGAAAGGATCATGGCTAGCAGGATACAACAGGCTGGTGGGTTTTAGCTAGATCAGACAGGCTGAGCTGTGGGCTATTCTTGATGGTCTCTCGACAGCGTGAAACCTGAACTTTCGGCATCTGGTGTTTGAATGTGATAATGCTGAGATTGTAAAGGATTTTCAGCGCTGCCAGTCCTCGAGGGACTCCACTCAGCTTGTTGATAGAGTCAGAGAGCTCCTAAACTGCACTTGGACCGTCATCATCCAATATGTTCCGCGTGAAGCAAATTTTATGGCCGATAACATAGCTAAATTGGCCGATCCTGATAAAAGGGGCGTCTCATTTCTCGATCACTGCCCCGTGGTTCTTCAAGCTTTGTTGGATGCTGACAGAAATGGGAAAGCTAGACTTCGTCTGCCGCAACATCGGCTAACGTCCTGCTTCCGTTCACTCCCTGGGGTATAACCCTCCTTTTCCAACCCAAAAAAAAAAAGTCACTGAACCTAACTCGAGTTGACCGATTTTCAATATAAATTCGATTTTTTAATTAAAAAATTTGAGCCGTTATAAACAGCAATCGCATCGATATTTGTATTGAATAAGGATGGTGGGATGCTATATATATAAAGGCTTTCACATTATCTTTAGCTCTGCCAATGCTCATGCAATGTTAATGTTGACATCAGGTTTCATTTCTGCGGGACTTCAAATTTGTTTCTCGCATGTACGTATACCTGGTCCGATCCTTGGACCATTTTTAACGTTGAGGACCCGTGTTTCCTGTCCGATTTCACGTGGGAGACGCTTCGTGTCGGAGCCTGACTGCGCGAGGGTGGTGATAGAGACTGAGACTCCGAGAGATAGCGAGAGAGAGCAGCGGTCGGTGAGACCAGGCTAGACCGAGCCAGTAGCCATACACCGTCTAACTATGGAGAGAGACCGATCACCTGGACTAGTTTATCTTATTCTGGCCCAATGACTACACTTTTGAGGCCCGAGACTTGTGTTAATAAACAATATTTAATATTGAATATTTTATTTTGGTCAAAAAATAAAATCGTAATTATAGCAATATTGATTATGAACAATATTTTAAGAAACAATAGCTAATTAATTTTTATTTAATAATTTTTAATTAAATTTTAAATTAAGGATAATTTCTTTTAATTTTATTTTAAATTTTTAATTTTATTCTTTTTTAACACAGTTTAATACTAAACCTTTTCAATCTTAGAATGTGCTTGTTTGGTGGGTATGAAAAAAAGGAGAATAGGTATAGATTAAAAGAATGAATTTGATAAGGGACTACGATTATAGAGTCATTATTTTGATTACTCATTTTTGTTAATACTTCATTTCTCTTATAATTTAGAGGAACAGTATTATTGTTATATAAGGTGTGATTGTTATAATTAATTAAAATATATTATTAATTAATTATAATATTGTAATTAATTAATTAATTATAATATAATTAAGTAAAATAGTATCAATAGTTAATTAACTACAATATAAATAATTAAATATAATTCATTAATTAATTAAAATATTATAATTAATAAATTACAATAATAAATTACAATATAATTAATTAAAATATTATTATTATTATTAAATATATTTAATTAATTAGTTACAATATAATTAATTAAAACATTTTAATTAATCAACATATTGTAAGTAAAAGTATTGAGAAATAAAATTTATTAAATTTTAATTAAATAATTAAATTTTAATAAATTTTTATTTCTCAATATTTTCACAAACTAACTATTATCCATAATAATGATAATTATTTCTTTTTAATCAAATATTATAATTATGATGATAATATTTATTCTTATTATATTTTTTTCATTCTTATCATCATTCTCCTCTGCGAATTAATCGATAATTTTTTATCTTATTAATTTAACTTCGTTTTAGTTTTTAAAATATTGGAATGAAAGTTAAAACCAAGCTCGTGACATTACTTAATTTTGAACTGATAATTCATCAAGTGACTTATTTTCGTTCATTCACCTTCTTTGAGTGACTTCTCACAAGTTTCTGCTATACACCGTTGTTTACAGCTATAATTTAAGCTAACAAGAGAGTATTAGTCATCAACAACTTTAGACGGCAAGCGTCGATTACTTGGACGAAAGCAGACACACAGACATGGGATTGGTCGCCCAATTTGAAGACCATAGACGAAATACACGCATTGGAATTATCAGCTACTCCAACAAGTAATCCATTGCTCCAGGCTAGAAAATACTACGGAAGCTCCATATATACAAATCAAGACTCGACTTTCTTATTCGATTCTCTTGCTTTCTGCTACTTCTGCATTACATATTACCAGGGATTTTACTCGTCAACTTTCTCAATGGCTAGCTTCCTTGCAACCCCTACATGTCCCATGACAACCATTCCTATCGCTTCCAGGGCCAGGGGCATACCTGGTCAGCGGAAGAGTTTCTCTGTCAAAGTTAGTTCACTGAAACTTTCTGCTCCACACTTGATTCTTGTCTTGGTGAATATCTATAAGAAACTGTGAATTCTGATGCAGGGAGGAGCACTGTTTTCGGGGCTAAAAGGAGTCCCAAAAGTTTACTTCTCAAAGGCAGCTAGCATTTGCTCAACCAGGTCTAAATGCTTCAGAACTACCATTTCATGCTCGGTAAGATTTAGTTTCAGTGATTTGTCTTCTTATTTTTCTTAATCCCTTTTAGTAGGAAGTTAATTTAGCGTCTACTACTCAGGCTCAAGTAGAAACCTTGAACATAGTTCAGAGCACCATTGCAAAGCAGTTGTCCATTGAAGTAAGTGCAGTGACTCCTGAAACCAAGTTCGCTGACTTGGGAGCTGACTCCCTTGACACGGTCGGTTATCATTATCTTGCTTTTCCTTGAGTTGACATAATGCCAATATCGTTGTTAGGTTATAGCTTTCTAAGAATGTTAATTTATCAGGTGGAGATTATGATGGCTCTGGAAGAACAATTTGGGGTGACAATCGGAGAAGGTGGAGCTGAGAACATCGTCACAGTTCAAGACGCTGCAGATCTCATCGAGAAAGTTAAGGCTGCCTAAGCTGGCTATAGCTTTACATGGAGGAATAGCTCATTTTTCGTGCTATGGAGTTGTGGAAACCTCAGTTTCTTGGTTTTTTTTTTCAAGTGCCACCTGGAAAATCCTGATGAATTTTTGCTTTGATTAATCGAATTACTTATTACAAGTGACTATAATTGGGTTTAAATTGATACCTATAAACAGCTACCCCATTTTAGTGCATGTTGAATAAACTCGAGCACAGTTTTTATGATCATTTGTTTAAGATAAATGACGCCTATGAAACACTACTGCATGATCTCTACGTCAATGGCGTTTGAGATCTTTCTTTTTTCAGAACACGCCAAATGATATATCGTATCAGAATTATAACTCAAGTAGACAAATAGGTTTAAAAGTTCCTATGCCTCAGAATACAGGAGTACAAACTAAATATTGAAGTCATAGAACTGTGCACTTTGGTCACAGAAAATCTAGCCAAAGAAAAGATTCCAACCAAAATACATGCAAGTGCTTGGTGAAAGCACATCGAATACAACAGGAAGATCTATGCTAACTGGACTATGATGTTAGGAAACGCAGGTATATAATCAGAAACCTACTGTCAACAACCATGTGTCTTAAGAAAGTTTGATAACAGGCTTTCTAAGATGGAATAGATGGCTTAGATTAGATGTTGCTCGGTATGTGCTGATTCACAAGGTAAAAATCAAATTGAAGGTAGCGGAAAAAGAAAGCTCAAATTAAACAAACATAAGGTGCTATTACATCAATTGTACTATTCATTATCTGCTTTTCCCCAAGTATGATAAAAAAATAGTTCCTGCTCAAGAGAGTGGTGCTTATATGTTAAAAGTTACATGAATTTACCATGGACTAAGCACCCTCATTTAAACATACATGAATTCACCACCACGCAGGGCATTTGCAGCACCTTTCCTCTCTTCTTCAGCTTCCTTCTCTCGCTCTTTCCAGCTCTCATAGAAATGATCATCAGTTTTTAGCTCGTGCCGGCAAATGGGACATGAGTTGTGAACATCCTGCCACAAGATTCAATCCGTTAATAACATAAAACTTCATTTCCTTGATAGAACATTCTTTTTCAATGCCAGGAGTAACTAAAGTCTGCAATATTTCCTAATTAAAAGATAAAAGGAATTTACCAGCCAAGGCTTCAGACAAGGAGGATGAAAAGTGTGCTTGCATGGCAGCTCCTGCATCTTGTCATCAACAACCAAATTCTCCTTGCAAATTGCACACTCTGCATCTGGTCCTAGCTTAGATAAAATTTCCTCTGTGAGCGTAATGATGGGAAGATTTGCAACAACCTCTTTACTAGCAGGAGGGGCTCTAGGTTCTAGATTCGCAGTTTGACTCTCCACTATCGCCATTAACTCCTTCAGCCAAAAACATGTTTCATTAATTAAGCAACATCATATCAGCCATAAAAAATAATTATTCAAGAAAAAGAAAAGGGTGTATCATTCTGTTTGACATCTACTAAAGTTCTAGAGCTGATTCCTTAACAGAATAACAGATAAAAGATAAGCTGGGATCCGGAGAAGTTGGAATAACAAGATCAATATACTCAGACTCTATTGAAATGCCACAGCAAATGATATCAACTAATTGATAGTTTCAATTTTCATTTCATACCATAAACAAAACCATATAACGACATGAATGGTTAATGAAAATAGCAGGAATTCACCTCTGGGATGTGATCATCGAGGTTATTCACAAGCTCTTCAAGCAAGTTTGTAGCTCTTTCTGCTCTGACACCGTCATACTCAGGATTACTTGAAGACTCTTCCATAAGCGAGCTAAGAGAACTCATGAGATTAGATCTCACCAACCATGGAGGCAATGGAGGCTCAGGATCCACAGTAAGGTGCCCCTCGAAAAGATATCCTAAATCAAACAAAGCATAAACAACAATCAGACCGCAAACCACAAATTTACAACAGTTAAGAAAACGAGTTTCTCCAGAATTCGACCTCTATCCGTCGATCTCAAGGATGAATCACTAGCAACAGGGGGAATCTCCCCTAGTTCCAAATGCTCCTTAGCTTGAGCAATACAACTCTTCAAGTATTCCTTCTCAGAGGAGTTAGGTGTCAAAGTCTCAGCTTCTTCAAACAGCCTCAAACCAGCAAGCCAGAAGCCAGGAGAAGTGTGCCTCGTCTTCAAAATCGTCGCCACACGACAAACCGCAGCATAAAACTGAAAACAACGACGTGATCACAAACATTCCACAACAATCCATCAATTACAATTTTTGAAGAAAAGGCAATCAATACCCAAAAGCCAAAATCCAAGAAGATTGAATCTTTCGAAGAAACAAAAAACTAACCGATTTTCTAAGTAAAGGTGGAGCAGAGGGGTAACGATCACGGAGAAGAGAATTGATGGACGAGACAGCATTCTCGAAATTCTGTTTCTTGCCGAGTTGTTTCAGCAAATCCTGCAATTGCTGCTCCAATAGTTCTTGGGATTCCATAGTCTATGTCTATCACGTTCCTGAACTCGGAATCTTTACGAAATAATTAATACAATTCGGTTTTGAATTTTGCTGGGGTTTTCCTGTGCGTTGCTTGAGAAGAGGGCAAACATGAAGGGCCGAAGTAGTGATCTGCTACACCCAGGTCTAGATAAGAATTTTGTTCTAGCCACGAGAAAAGCGCTTGAGGTAAAACGTAGGCTTAACGGACGACTGAGTTTTGATTCTTTTCTTCGAAAATTAAAAACTTTTCATAATTTTTTAGGATGCTTAACATTCAATTGTAAAAGGTAATGCTTTTTATTTTTAAAATTAAAATAAAAACAATATAAATTATATTTTATTATTCATGATAATTAATATTTACTTTTATAGTAAATCAATGAAAATTATATATCTTCAAAATATTTTAAATTTAAATTACATTTATTATTGACTATTAAATTAAAATTATTTTATTTTTAAATTAAATTAAATCATTAAGTTAAATTAATTTACTAGTAATTCTTATTAATATTAATTAAATATATAATATTAAATTACGTTATTTATTCCTTCAAAAAATTATATTATTTATAATTCTTATTAATAGTTACTATTATAAATAATTTATAAATTATCAAAAGTGAAAGAGTGACGTTGCTATTTTTAAATATAAATAGTAATTTATAAATTATATATTATAAAAAACTTTTCAAGTTTATGTATTTATATATTTTTTTAAAAAATTAAATAATAAATATATTTTTTTAACTCGGAAACTATAAAGTATAAACCTAGAGATTGAAAAAGAAAAGGCCGCTAAGCATGTTATTTTCTCCTATAATGATGCTCCGATTTTCCTGGCTTGGTCCGGGTCGAACCGGATTTTCTTGGGCTGGATTGGGCTTTAATCTTCCAGAACTTGTTGGAACAAACCGAAGACTAAAGAAAGAAGATGGAGGAATTTGACTAGCTGTTAAAAGCAAACGCGAAAATGGGAGAGTTGTTGGGTTTAGCAGTATCACAGTCCTCTCTTCTTCTCCTTCCACACTCTTCTAACTTCGGCTTCCGAACTTCTTTAGCTCCATCGGCGGTTCTAAGGCTTCGGGGGAATTATAAGAGATTCTTTGTTTCTTCTGGTAATCGGAACCATTCCCTTAAGCAGATCGTCGCTTCTAGGGCTTTGGCCTCCGATCCTGGAGAGTCTACGATTGTTACTGATAACGTTAACTTAGCGAGCGAGGGGATAGAGATCGAAGAGCGGTCAGGCGGTGGAGGTGACGGTTACGAGGAGATTGGCGGCGGTGGTCGGGGCGGGGAAGGAGGCAGAGGTAAAGGCGGCGGTGGAGGCGACGGTGATAGGGATAAAGAAGGAGAAGGAGGATCATCAGAGGATAGCGGTGGTAAGAAGAAGATGGCGTTGTCTATGTCCCAGAAATTGACTCTTGGTTATGCTGCTCTAGTCGGAAGTAAGTGTTTTCGTTTCACAATGGTGACTGTGAGAGTGAGCTGTTTTGTCATTAACTCTTTTGGAGTTGTGTTCTATGAGTCATTGCGAGAAAGTATGAAGCTTTATTGGATATTGGATTACTTTCATTGTTCAATTGATGACTACTAGCTGCTGTGACTGGTCTTGTGCTTGTGTCCATATTGGCATGGCTAAACTTTGATTACACATACAAAAACTTAGCTCCCGTCTGCTTATATCTCATACTTTTCGTGATCTTGTGACAGTGGGTGGGCTTATGGGCTATTTGAAGAGTGGCAGCCAGAAATCGCTGATATCTGGAGGTATCTCTGCAGCAGTATTGTACTATGTCTACACTCAGCTTCCAGGAAATCCAATTTATGCATCATCCATCGGACTTGGTAAGAGATTAAGGGATTGTGCATACCTTTTCGACTGTTGTGTATGTTTATTTCCGTACAATTTTTTTTACATAGTTCTAGCATGTTTATAATGTGGTTGTAAGGATAGATTAACAGAAGATAGCAGGCTTTTTACTGTATTTAAGGCTGTTAATTTTAGTACTGAAGTTCTTGGTGTGTCTGTGCTTCGCCATTTCAGCCTACTCGGAGTCTTGGTTTATTTGCTTGGAGTTTTGAGATTTATCAAAATAATTTTTTATTGTTTACGGTAACAGATGTTCATGGATCATCCACCAGTCATATAACTATTTCCTTGAAGTTAACATCAGTCGTCTTCGCTGTCTTTCAAATGTGCAGGGATATCTGCTGCATTAACAGGAGTGATGGGCTCTAGATTTATGAAGTCCGGCAAAGTTTTTCCGGCAGGGGTTGTATCTCTAGTGTCGCTGATCATGACTGGTGGCTACGTACATGGAATCATGCGTAGTATGCATTAAAATATACTAGGTCTAATAGCTGCGAGTGGTGATCTCCAAGTTTGAGCTCGAGTTACTGTTTTGAGAAGCGATATGTATGCTGTACTGTCTCTCTTTCGAATAGTGTGTAAGTTTGTTCCAAAACACGATGCTTTGGGTCTGGAACTTATGAATAATCCATTTTAGTTATTTCCTTTAACATAATCGTGATACTGCAGGTTGATTAGTATAACTTGCCCTGTCCAATTGGAAAGTTGAGGTCAGGGCATATTCTGCAAGCTTTGTCTTTCAAATCATTAGTTCTTCATTACGACAACGAAAGTAACTCTTACTAAGCATAAGAAACGACAAGGTAAACCGACGAAAACGACAACACAGACATCAATTATCTGTTACTGTCACATTTAAGTTTACATAGATTTGATCTAGCATCTTAATGGGCATACAATTGTAGGAGTCCTTGGGATATATAGACAACTTCACATACGTAACCTTGTCTTGTACGATGGATACAATGGTTAACAATACACGGGCATTAGAGGTTTGTTTCCATGATGCATGCAAGCCTAAAGCACAATCAAGCAAGATTGGCAACCGCTTTTTGTTGTTCCTCTGCTGATGCTAGAGGTTTCTCCGAGCAAACAGTATCTGTTGAAGTTTCAGAGCTTCGATCAGCCTCTAAGGTCTCATCCTTTTTCGTTGTTGAAGGAGGTGCATAAGGGCTTTTGCTCACCAACCTACAAGAAAAAAAAATGCGATTGAGAAGTACAAAATTGCAGCAAAGAAATCAGCCAACTATCGAAAGAGATCGAGAACAAAAGCGAGAGAGAGAGAGAGAGAACCAAGGACTACCTATCGCGTCTCTTCTCGAAGAATCGTTGTAAAGAGTGTCTCCTTGCAATTGGTAAATCTGCAACAAGGTATACAGAGATATAACGGCCCCGACATTCAACTATATTTCCTAGAGAAGGGAACGGACAACAGCAGGGACTCTTGCAAATCACATGATGTAGTATTACCAGCTTGCAAATTGCAAAGAGAACCCTTGTGAACAGGATACAATTGTGTCTGTGGTGAAGCTAAACCATTAGAAATGCTTTGCACTGAAGGAGACCTAGTAAGGACTGGGCTAATGAGAGGTGAGGTGGTTTCAGTCTTCTTCACATCACCAGCTTCAATGGTAGCTGCAGCTGCTTTGGCAATACGCACAATTTCGTGGACCTGTGGATATGATCATGCAGAAGAATCAGAACTAAATCTCGTTGCAGAATTAAAATTAGAAATGAAACTGTAGTGTGAATAACCTTTTCTGCAGGAATGGCATCAAATACAGCAACTTTTCCACCATAGAAGATGGTAAGTTGGTCTTGAGCAGGGCTGGCATCAGCAGACCTTGAAAAAAAGAAAAGAAAGCAAAAACGGTACAGTTCACATATTTCAAAACCTAAATCTAAGATGCTTGACATCATATGACTTTACTTTCAAGCTATCAATAAAGCATCAGTGATATGTTTACAGGAGCCACCTAATTAACTTGACAAGAATGGAATGTCTTAATAACTTCTTAATAAGATATTCTCCAGAAGACAAAGATTTGAAAAGCTTAACTAAACAAAAAACGCCATGAACATAGTTCTCAGACTTCACTGCACATGAACAGAGCCCACAGTTGGAGCAATGTTAAACACTTTCTGCCGACAACTTATTTCCTGTCAATGGACAAGTCTATGATATGGACTCCATCTTCCCGGAGTGAAGTAGTGAAAGATAACCTGACAGATTTAACTTCTCTCCCATATGGTAAATCCATAAGATCACAAAGACAATTGCCAAGATAAATACCAGAACTCTCAAGGTATGCAATTTTCTTGTAAGAATCATCAAAAGGCCTATTTATTCTAAAATATGCATTTTTTCACATGATTTCCACGTTTTATTATAGACAATAGCCAACAAAAATATTGATCAAACCAAGAATTATATATATAAAGCATAGTGCATTTGTTGTATTTCACTCCACATGCTCAAGACTGCTGGATTACAATGTATGAAAGAAATATTTTCAAAAGTAAATCTTTGTGCCGATTAATCTACCATTTCAAATCTCTCTCTTTGTTGCTCTCTATTAAGTATGATGACAAATCAGGTATTCTATGATCTGGGTTTCCCAAGCCAAGATACAACTAAGAACTGCAAAGCCATGACAACCAATTCTCTAGTCTCTATAAATGTTTGACAGGATATCTACGATTGAAAGGAAACTCAAGTATGCATCGTTAAACAGTGAAATTCACTTCCACTACTTCCTTTTCTTGGGATATTCCTTCTTTCTCACAAACCACATTCCAAAATTACGAAAACAACTACAGATGTACAACCCAAGTGCACAAATGCATAGATTCATTGTGTCCATATTCAACCACTTGCTTACTTTACTTGCAACCAAAATCTTAAAACTCATCTTTATCAAAGAAAACCTGAAGCTCCTTTTTCTTTGTCATTTTATAGCATTTCACGCCCTTTAATTCATCAACTTACTGGCAGTCTTAACTTTTTTCAACGGTTCAATTACAACAAACATGTAAAACAAATCGTATTAAACAGCTATATGTCCTTTGTGAAACTGACATGGATCCTAATATCAGGTTCCATAACAATCCGTAGCAGATCTGTCTTAGTATTCCAGACAAAGTCCAGACCCCACGTGGTGAAATTGGTTACCTTTCTTCCTACACTAGTTTCCATAGAAACAAAATTCAAACACGTTTACATGATACAGACCTCGTTTAGTTCACTGTTGATTGCTTCACTTCGGCGCTCACAGAGTTTTCTTTTTCTTTCCTTACTACCCTTTTCGTTTAGAACTAGAATTGGTACCTATATAAAGTTTATGTAATAAACCATGAATCTGAAACAGCTCCAACACCTAACAACACGACACCACAAAGCTAACTTGCTGGTGGTAAAGTTCCTCCCTTTGACCCCTCTACAAGTCCTCTTCTCACCATTTTCCATTTTCAGTAAATAACACTAACACCCAGCAGATCTCAGCTCCTTCCTCCACTGTTTTCTTTATTTAACCCCCAAAAATTCTAAAAATAATTTTCTCACAATAAGGGAATGAACGGGTACCTCGGGTTTCTATTCAGGACAGTCGACCCTTTCTTCTCCGGAAAATCAGGACTTTCCTTGAAAGATCCCGAATTTCGCTCACCGCCGTTGTCGGTGGCGACATCTTGCACCTTCTTCGCTTCCTCCTCCGCAAAAGCTTCCGGCTTCAAGACTTGAGATTCGGCCTCCATTGTTAGGACACCCCAGATCAGAGACTCGAGTTTCGGTTCTGTCCTTGGTTGTTGTCTTAGCTCAGACACAGAATAACTTTAACAGGTAAGAGTAGACCGAGGATTTACAATATTGTCAGCTTTGTCGCGTGTATTCGGCGGTTGTACTTGATCCAGAAATAGAGGGCCTGAAGAAAAGGAAATAATTACAAAATTATCAACTGGGTTAATAAATATTTTCAGATCACTGGCGTGATGGCACCTGGCTTTTGCGCACGAGTTTCATTTGCTCTTGGAGAAATTAATTTTATTATATTTTTATAATTGTGATTGTATCTGTGTCTGACTTTTCAAAATACCTTTGTCCTTTTTTTATTTATTTTCTCGTATTGTTATCTCTTATCAAGCCCAAGGCGCATGGTGGACTGAAAAATTACACTTCCAAATATTTTGTGTTTGATTCTTTTTACTTATATTTTTCCGACCGAGTATGTCATAAAGTATTTGTTCAGTGCGGAGTATTCGCTTAGTATAATTCATATATTATTGCGTCAATTTAAAATTTTACTTAGTATACATTCAAAAATAGCGAATGTGAGTTCTTCCGTTTAAAAAAGTTAATATAATTAATCAATATATTTCAAATAATCTTTTAAAATATAAAATGATTTTAAAATTTTATAAAATTACATCTCTAAATATAGTATTTTATGCAAGTTTTACTTTACTTCAATCCTATCTTAAGGAATTATAATAATCTTAATTTGATATAACAAATAATATTATTTTTATTGAAAATAAAATGGAAAATGAATATTAAAACAATAAAATATCAATAATAGGTCATAGTAAGGATTGTTATCTATGTCTGTAGTTTAGGGATGACAATGGGTAGGTGATAGTAGAATTTTAATGAATTGCCAGAAGAGAAAGAACGGAATTAAGAGAGGTAAGGTTTGTCAGATAATTCACATCCTTTCTCATTGAAACTATCTGCATTTATTAAATGAAATAATGCTTAAGTGGCTCACCACTTTACAAACATGGAAGTTGAAATCGTGCGTTAACTGAAAAAAAAGTGGATATACCCACTCAACAACTGGGAAACCAAATAAACAGAGAATGGAGAAAATATTGGAGTCAATTGCACGTCTAGTTTGACCAATCAACTTGTCAAGCAAAGTTCCAGGATTTACTCCCCATTATTGCAAAAACCAGTAACAGAAACTAATAACCACTAAGTGAGACTTTGTCAACACATATACTCTGGTATCGTATCAATCCTCCCTTCTCAAATTGTCCTTGTCCTCAAGGACAAAAGCTGGATATGTGCGTGAAAAACGCCTGAGGTTCTCCTAAGTGGAATCTGAGTTTGGAGTGCCAACCCACTTCACCAGAATCTCGGTGTAAGGCCTGTAACGCCCCTTTTTAATGACCCTCTTGTCCAGAATTCGTTCAGGGATTGGAAGGACAATAGAGTCTTTTGTTATCGGAGGAAGAGAGGCCAGTGGAGGAGGGCAATCACCAAGGTGTTTCCGCAGAAGACTTACATGAAAAACGCTATGAATTCGTGCTCCTTCTGGTAAGAGAAGTTTGTAAGCGACCGTTCCAATTTTTTCCAAAATTTCAAAAAGTCCATAAAATCTGGGAGATAATTTCAAAGACCCCCAAAAGGCAACCGTTGATTGTCTATATGGTTGTAACTTCAGATAAACTAGGTCCCCAACAGAAAATTCGACTTCTCTCCTATGCTTATCAGCCTGCAAATTCATTCTTTCTTGTGCCAATCTCAAGTTACTCTTCAAATCCCTCAGAACTTTCGCTCGATCCCGAAGATGCTCATCAATAGCTTGAACTCGAGTGGTTCCAGGAACATACGATAGCACCGTAGGAGGCCGACGTCCATAAACAATCTCAAAGGGTGAGAATTTTGCGGCAGAGTGATAGCTTGTGTTATAACTAAATTCGGCCCAAGGTAGCCAATAAAACCACTTTCGCGACTGTTCACCAGTGAAACACCTGAGATATTGTTCCAATATTCTATTAACCACTTCAGTTTGTCCGTCAATCTGTGGGTGATAACTTGTACTCATCCGTAGTTTCATACCTTGTAGTTTAAATAACTGAGACCAAAAAGAACTTAGGAATACCTTATCACGATCACTCATGATTGATTCAGGAGTGCCATGTAACTTGACCACATGGTGGAGGAATTCGGTAGCCACTCCTATTGCGCTGAATGGATTTCGTAAGGGAACAAAGTGACTGTATTTTGACAATCGATCGACCACCACCATAATGACACTGTGTCCTTTGGAGAGGGGTAATCCTTCGATAAAATCCATGGATACATCTGACCATACAGATTCGAGAATTGGTAGTGGTTGAAGGAGCCCAGCCGGCTTCATAGTTTCATACTTATTCTTTTGGCATATTGAACATTCCCTTAGAAATTGCTTCACTGTTTTGTGGAGTCCAGGCCAATGGAAATTTTGTTTGACTCGTGCTAGTGTTTTTAAATATCCAAAGTGCCCACCTGTTGCTGTTGCATGGAACTCTTTTAACAGAATAGGAATTAGTGAGCAATTAGGATTGAGATAAATCTTCCCTTTAAAATAACAAATCCCATCTTGAAAGCGAAAAGCATGTTCACTGGAATTTTGGCTAACCTTAGCCTTGTAAAAAGGGTTGCGACTAACTTCGTCTTGAAGTTGTTTCCACCACTTTGCCACAGGTAATGAAACAATAGACATATGCAATTCACCAACACGTGACAATGTGTCCGCACCCTAATTTTCCTTCCCTGGTTTATATTCAATCTTGTAGTCGTATCCCAATAACTTTGGAAGCCATCTAGCTTGTGTCGGGGTTGTGATGTGTTGCTCCAGTAAGAACTTAAGGCTTCTTTAATCTGTCCGAACGATGAATGGGCGACCAAGAAGGTAGGGCCTCCATTTTCGAACTGCTTTGACGATGGCCAACATTTCTTTTTCGTAGGTGGACAAGTGTAAGGCTGTCCCTTTTAACGCCTCGCTAAAGTATGTTATTGGCTTCTGATTTTGTGATAATATGGCTCCAATTCCTGTTCCGCAGGCATCGCTTTCAACCACAAAGTCCTAGGTGAAATCAGGAAGTGCTAGAATGGGCGATGAAGATAAAGCTTCCTTTAATTTTTCAAAAGCTCGTGCAGCTTCTGAACCCCAATAAAAACCATGTTTAGTTAATAATTGAGTTAAAGGAGCAGCCATACCTCCAAAATTTCCGATGAATTTCCTGTAGTATCCTGCTAGGCCCAGAAATCCACGGACATTGGTTTGATTAGTCAGTTGGGGCCAATTCTTGATTGCTTCAATTTTTTCTGATCAACGGAGACTCCTTGTTGAGAAATAACATGTCCCAGGTAATCGACTTCGATAACCCCAAATTGACACTTACTAGCCTTGACAAATAAATTGTGAGATTTAAGAATCTGCAAAACTTTCTCAAGATGATGTTGATGCTCATTCCAGCTCCTGCTATATATCAAAATATCATCAAAAAATACTAAAATGAACTTCCTTAAATAAGGTTTAAAGATGTCATTCATCAAAGCTTGAAATGTTGCAGGAGCATTGGTAAGGCCGAAAGGCATGACCACGAATTCGTAGTGGCCTTCATGGGTTCGAAACGCTGTCTTGTAGATGTCTTCATCTTTGACCCGGATCTAGTGGTAACCAGAGCGAAGATCCAATTTTGTATAATAGGTCGAGCCATACAGTTCATCGAGGAGCTCATCAATTACGGGAATTGGAAATTTATCCTTTATGGTTATCTCGTTCAAGGCCCTGTAGTCCACACAGAAACGCCAACTCCCATCAGATTTCTTGACCAAAAGCACATGAGATGAGAATGGGCTTCAACTAGGTCGGATTAGACCTGTTGATAACATTTCTTTCACCATCTTCTCGAGCTCCGTCTTTTGATAAAAAGGGTACCGATAAGGTCTAACAGAGATGGGACAGCTACCATCTTGCAAGGGTATGTGGTGATCAAATACACGTCTAGGTGGTAGCTGTTTGGGCTGTTCAAACACCTCGTGATATTTCGAAATCAAATGTTGAAGGTGTGGATGAATGTCAGAATCTGTGTCTGAGCCACTGGTGCTAACCTACAAAAGAAAACTAGTGGCCATATGAAGGCTAACGTCCTTCTTTGATAGGGGACCCATCTCTCCTTGTTGCTCTCCTTGGAATGTATGTGTCTGATCATTCCCTTTAATGGTCATGGTTAGTCTATTGTAATCGGTTTCTATTGGGCCCAAAGTAGCCAACCATTGGACTCCCATCACCACTGGACAAGCAGCCACAGGTAACACAAAGAAATCAGCTGAAGTTAAATATCCTTGGATGGCCAGAGTCACGTTCAAGCACCTTCCTTCGCATGGCACCTTCTCACGATTGGCCACCATCACTTGTAGAGATTGACCATTTACCACCTGCAACCCACATGTCTTAACAAGGTTTTCATCCACAAAATTATGAGTGGAGCCGCTATCTACTAAGATGGAGACCTCTTTGCCGTTGATTCTGCCAGGTAATCTGAGAGTTTGTGGGTGATCCGTCCCAGCTATGGCATGTAGTGAGATTTCAGGCAAGTTATTAGTTGTATAAAAATCATCTTCCTCCTCTTCACTCACAATGGAATCTTCGATGCAAAATAATTGCGGCTTCACACAACGGTGTCCCGGAGTGTATTTCTCGTCACAATAGTAGCAGAGTCCTTTTTCCCTTCTTTCCTTGGCTTCTTGGTTCGAAATACGGCGGAATCTTGGCAAAGACATAGAAGAACTAGGGCTGGATTTAGGAATGGGTCCCAACAAACTTTGATTTGAAGTTGATTTATTTGCCCAGCTAGTCCTAGTAAAGCTTTGTTGTTTTTTCTGGAGATTGTTTTTCTCCTCCACCAACCTTGCCACGCCTATTGCATCTGCTAATGTTCGTGGTTGCTTGATTTTAACCTCCAAACGTATCTCATCCTTTAATCCTGCAATAAAACAACCGACTAGAAAATGGTGAGGTAAATCATCCACTTGATTAGACAAGTGTTCAAACTCTATTTGATATGTTGTCAAATCTGATGTTTGTCGAAGGCGGTTAAGAGCTTCTGAAGGGTCTTCATAATCGGTTGGCCCGAATCTTTTCAATAGAGCCTTAGTAAATTCCCAGCTAACCGGTCCTTGATAGCGTGCATACCATCGTTGCCATTGCAACGCCACTCCTTTGAGGTGGAAGGAAGACAATTGTACTCGATCATCTGCAGCAATAACCTGGAAATCAAAGTATTGTTCAGCCTTATGATCCACCCATGAGGGTCTTCACCGTCAAATTCAGGAAATTGTAGTTTGATATGGTGGCGATAGTTTGAATTTTGTGAATTGGATGTGGGATTCTGGGTTGATGATGTGCCGTGGAAATGGTGGTTGGAAGCATGGTTATTTGGTGGAGGGCCGTTGTTGCTTGCATGAGGATTATTGGCAATTGAATGGTAAGAGAAAGGATTCTCATTGTCATATCGCTCCTTCAATTGAGTAACAGAGGCTTCCATACTTTGCATTTTGGTCAACAAAGTTTGGAGAGTCACATGTATTTGGTCAAACATGGACTCATGTTTCCCTATCACTTCGGTGATTTTATTACGGAACTCTGCATTTGCTTGTTGCCGAGTTATCATCGAACCTGGCTCTGATACCACTGATAGTAGAATTTTAATGAATTGCCAGAAGAGAAAGAACAGAGTTAAGAGAGGTAAGGTTTGTCAGATAATTCTCATCCTTTCTCATTGAAACTATCTGCATTTATACAATGAAATAATGCTTAAGTGGCTCACCACTTTACAAACATGGAAGTTAAAATCGTGTGTTAACTGAAAAGAAAGTGGATATACCCACTCAACAACTGGGAAACCAAATAAACAGAGAATGGAGAAAATATTGGAGTCAATTGCACGTCTAGTTTGACCAGTCAACTTGTCCAGCAAAGTTCCAGGATTTACTCCCTATTATTGCAAAAACCAGTAACAGAAACTAATAACCACTAAGTGAGACTTTGTCAACACATATACTCTGGTATCATATCAGTAGGGTTTGGTTCGAATTTTATTCTACCCATATCCATATCTATTTTTTATGACTCAACCCATATCCATATCTATATCCATCGGTTTTTATGATTTACTACCCATATCCCAATTCATTGGGTTGTTCGAGTTTTTGGATATTTATCGGGTTGTATAGCACATAAAAATATAACTTCTAAATAGAAAATATAAAGAGTATATTTTTGCAAACGCTCCAAATCAAAATAACTTTAATAATAATAAGTCAAGATTTTGATTTGTATGTATTAAAAAAATCTTAAAATTGGAATAATAAAAATCATAATATTTAGTACAAAGACAACATACATTTTTCACAATTTAGAATTGTGATTGAAATAACTAAAGCTTCAAATTGTCTTTGCATGAACTCTACAACATTCAAAACTCCATTTTCATATCATTTGCATTATTATCATCCTATAAGAAAAATAAAATATGATGAAAAATGTGAGTACTAAGGAATAAAGTGGAGATTTTAAAGTTGTTTCTTTTTATAAAATTTTAATATTTTATTATATTTAACCATAAATATTCAAGAAAAATAGAAAAATAGAGTTAATAAAAAACGGATAGGATATGGGTATCAATGGTTCGGGTTTTACTATACACATATCCATATCTATTTTTTATGACTCAACCCATATCCATATCCATATCCATATCCATCGATTTTTACGATTTATTGTCCATATCTAAATCCATTGGGTCGGGTAGTGCGGATATTAATCGGGTTGAAAACCCACTGTCATCCCTACTGTAGTTTGATAACCAGTAATAAAGAGATCAAAGTATAAAAAAAGGAATACAAATGGAAAGTGATAGTCATAATCATATTTGGTATAGTATTAAACAAAGTAATATTTGGTCTTAAATATAAAAAATGACAATGAAAAAGTTTTTACTCATATTAAATTATATATAATTTTATTGTACATGATTAATTAAAATATTTTATGTTTTATAAATAATTAATCAAAAATTCAATGATTTATAAATTATTAGTTTTAAATAATTATAAATAATTTTCTAATAAGAATAAAAGTATCAATAAAACAAAATAAAATAATTATTAAAGAAATTAATATAAAATATCATAATATGTTATTTAAATTATAATATTATAATAGTAATTAATATTTTGATAATAACTTGATAATGTTCTAATAATATTTTATCTCTTATTATTGATTTTTATTTCACTTATAATTACGCCTCTCTTGTGAATAAAAGTTCGGACTAAAAATTAAAATGTTACATTCTTATTCTTGCCCTTTTATTTATAATTATTAAACAAAACCTGGTTTTATAGAAATCATTCAAATCTTTATTTATTTATTTAAATTGAAGGAATGAATTTTCTTATTAATTTATACATTTTTAATAATGTATATATTTACTAACAAACATTCCATTAAACTTCTACGGGCTCTAATAATTGAGATATATCCCCCGAGTCAAATTATTCTTTTTTGTAGATGGATATGCCAAATTATTATTATAAATACAACAAATATAAAACAAAGTTACAATATATAGACTCCTCTAACTATAAACCACATTGAAAAGCTAGAATTTTAACTTTATGTGTCTTAAGTAGGCAATTTCTATGAAACATGGGCCTTCCAAAAGTAACAGATACATGCAAAGATTTTCTCCGAGCGAACAAAGATTGGCTTCTAGTGCAAAGACATAAGGGAGCTTGATTGTAAGACCCTCTCGTCAAGCCCTTACACAATTTATTTTATATATATCTTTACAATATTATAATTATTTGTACATATAATAGTTAGTTATATATAATAATTATCTAAATATAATATTTTATTATAAAATAATGAAAATAATTCATGGGGCAGATTCCCCCATTTTCTCCTCATCTTATAGGATATTGGTATTTGTTTCCAACAGTTTTTTATTTTTCAAATAAAAACTCGTCGGTGCTAAGTATGAGAAAATGCTGGCGACTTTCTCTTAAATTCTCAAAGCTTGTGTCACTCGATCCTCTTGAGGCAGAGAACTCGTCGATGTAAGTGTGCTAGCTTCAACTACTCCCGTTAAGCAAATGATAAAAATTTTTGGAGTTAGAAAATAAATATTCAAATATATGTCTTTTTTAATCCATATTTGTAGCACTGAAATACTTTTCTTATTTCACATATTTAGAATCTATACTTAGTGAGTGACAAAGAGGGATAGACTTTATATAATACTAGGTTCTCGCAGATCTATCATCTTTCAGGTATTCCCTGTTAGCGATCTAGAAGGGGGGTTGAATAAATCTTTAAATCTTTTCGAAATTTTCTACAATAAAATCAGAAGTTAATTCACACAATAGTAATTTAAAAAAGTTTAAATGCAAGGAGTAGGGAAGAATATCAAAAACTATTTTTATAGAGGTTCGGTGCTAAGACCTACGTCCTCTACCTAAGCTCCCACCTAGGATCTTGCAAACCACTTTATTACACACTTTGTAGTTCAGTGTGAACTCTTATAATACCGCTTGATTTCCGGCTCAAGCTACCTTTACACTTGATTTGTCTTCCGACACAAATCCTACCAATACCACTTGATTTCTGACTCAAGTTACCTTTACAAATGATTTGTCTTCCGACACAAATCTTACCAACACCACTTGATTTTCGGCTCAAGCTACCTCACACGTGACCTTTCACTAGTCACTCAAATTGTAAGAGAAATAAGATAAAGCTTGAAGAACAAAGCTCAATACAATGATGTAACAAGATAAGAGCAATAATGAGCAACTTTGGAGCAATAGTGGAGTATTTTTCTTGTAGAACTTCTCTAATATTTTTCTCTGATCATCCACTCTTATATTCAAAGAAAAATAGCTGTTGGGAACCCATATAGCCGTTGTATGATTGTTGTGACCGTTCCTTAACATCCTCCTTTCCATTTGTAGCTAATTGGACCGTTAGAATTAATTTGATGTACCCATAAGTCGACTTGTCGAGTTTATAAGTCGACTTGTGTCAATGATTTACATAAAATTTCATCTCCGCTCTTCAATAAGTCGACTTATGCTGTATAAGTCGACTTGTGTCCTTCGATAAGTCGACTTATGGACTATTAGTCGACTTGTGTTGACAAATCTTCATGTATTAGTCGACTTATGATGTTCTAGTCGACTTATGTTGTCCGGATCTTGATATATAAGTCGACTTATGATGTGCTAGTCTACTTATGTAAGCTTCAACGGTAATATTCACTCAAATCTTCTATAATCTTCATTATTAATGTCTCTTGCACTTATAAAGAAACATCCATCTTAATTCCTCAATGATTAATCACTTGACCATCTTGATTTGCACAATAATAGTCCCAAAAATCCTGAAATAATTTCTTAACTAATTCTATACATTTTATTATTATCAAAACATAAGTGGGATTTAATTTATCAACCACCATTGGTCCAACAATCTCCCCCTTTTTGATAAAGACAAAACACTTAGAAATTGTTTAAGAAATGAGAACAAAGAAACATTGATCAAGGTTTTTATGCCTTATCATTTTGGTTAGAAGTCTCCCCCTCAATCATATAAATCATTAAATTTAATAACCTTGTAAGATCAAATTCATAAAAGTAATTTGAAATCATGATAGACTTAAATTAAAGACAATTATCACATACTCCCCCTTAATCAAGGAACTAAAGAATATCCAATTTCTCATTTTTCTCTCCCTTTTTGTCATAATCAAAACAACTAATACAAACCAACAATAGATGAAATATCGCAATCATATTAAATAGAGAAGCAAGTCATCAAACACAAATAGTCTCAAGTAGCAAGCAAATACAAATAATATGAAATGTTGGTCTTGGCTAGATACAAAAACCATCATGGTGGAGAAACATCATCATGAATAAATCTCAAAAGTAGAAGAGAATATGTATTCGGAGATTTAGGAGAAAAGAGAATTTTTAAAGAAGACCCAGATAACTCATATTCGACTGGCAGTTCATAAGCAAACACAAAGAAAATGCAAAGTCATTACATAACATAACAATCCAACAATGGAACCCGTGTAAACATAAGTCGACTTGTTTTACCTCCATAAGTCGACTTATCGACCCTCATAAGTCGACATATCCTGAAATTTCTTCATTTCCATAGTGCTGTGTATATCATAGGTTGACTTATTGACCCGCACAAGTCGACTTGTCACCTATTAGTCGACATCCACTATCAATGTACCATGTGCTTGGTGGATCTTCATTCCTTGCTTGTACCTACAACTGAAACATCCTTTCTTCTCATTGGTACCCAAGCCATCTTGGGTCCATTTTGGTTAGTCATATAAACCACATTAAGAGGTGTTGTACCTTTAATCACCCAATTTTTCTTAACATTGATACATCTCCTAATACTTTTACATGCAATTTCTATATGACCATCTTTCAAGCATCTAGCACATTGAGCAACTTTTCCGTCTTTAGTGAATTTAGAAATTAAGGAATAATCTCTATGAAAATGATCATATCCTAAACCATGTTTAGAAATTGAATATCTTTGTAAAGACAACATCTCTTCAAACTTTACATTTCCACCAGTAAATTTTCCAACCACATAAGAAAACTCCTTTCTAAGTCTACCCAGTTCATTAGTAAGATTTTCTTTTTCAGTCAGGCATGCAGAATGATCTTTCTTAGTGCATTCCAAATCATCATCAGTCTTAAGCAAAACACTACTTTCAGCAACTAGTTCTCTTATTTTCTTTCTCAATTTCTTGTTGATCTTTAATAGCTTCTTCAAAACTAATTTGTAAAGCAGTAAAAGAATCTCTAAGTTCTTGATCTGAGATTATTACCTCATCCTCATCATCACTTGTCAAGAAGCTATCTGCCATAAAAGCAAGGTTGTTTTCATCATTGCTTTGATATGCTTCCTCATCATCACTCCACGTGGCTACTAGACTAGCTTTCTTTTTCCCTTTGTCATATTTGTCACTTTTCTGGAAATTTGAAGTGGAAGCTGAGCTTTCGCATTCTCTAGCATGATGTCCCCTTTTTTCACATTTTCAACACTCTTCATTGCTCTTCTTTTCATCATACCCCTTTGATCTTCTTTCCATGTCAGACTTCTTTCTTTCTCCATTTCTATCACCATTTAATTCTTTCCTTTTATTTTTGAGTAGTCCTTTGAACTTTCTTAAATTTCTGGCATACATTGCTATTTCTTCGTCTTCCTCTTCTTCATCTATTTCTTCATCACTTTCATCAAGAGAAGAAGCATTAGCTTTTAAAGCAATTGACTTTTGTGACTTACCTCTACCTCCTCTTGATTTGAGAAAGATCTCATAGTTGATGAGTGATCCCACCAAGGCGTTGAATTCTAAATGATTGAGATCTTTAGACTCCATAATTGCTGTGACTTGTGAGTCCCATTCTTTTGGTTGTGAGCGGAGAATCTTCTTCACCTTCTCGCTATCCGTCATATGCTTTCCAAGGTTGCCTAATTCATTTATGATTTCTGCAAAACGATCAAGCATAATGGAAATAGACTCACCTTCCTTCATAACAAACATTTCATAATCATGGAGAAGCATGTTGATCTTCGTCTCCCGGACTTAGTTGGTTCTTTCATGGGTGATGCGAAGTCTTTCCCACATTTTTTTAGCACTGGTACAAGAATTAACTCGGTTTCTTTCCTCGACCGTGAGAGCGCAGTATATTAGTTTCATAGCCTTCGCATTGATGTAGGCTTGCCTCCAATCATTGTCGTCATACTCCATCTCTGTTTTTAATTCACCGTTTTCTTTCAAAGGAGCTTGATGACCAAAAATGATAATCTTCCAATATTCCACTCCCTCGCTTATAATGTGATACTTCATAGGATTTTTCCAAGAGGAATAGTTAGTACCATTAAACAAATGAGGGCGATAATTTGTATTATATTCTTCCGCTAGTTTGTTGTGTGTCATCCCTGGATACTTCTGCTCGGATACCAATTGTTAGCGATCTAGAAGTGGGGTTGAATAGATCTTTAAATCTTTTCGAAATTTTCTACAATAAAATCAGAAGTTAATTCACACAATAGTAATTTAAACAAATTTAAATGCAAGGAGTAGGGAAGAAGATCAAATACTGTTTTTATAGATATTCGGTGCTAAGACCTACGTCCTCTACCTAAGCTCTCACTTAGGATTTTGCAAACCACTTTATTACATACTTTATAGTTCAGTGTGAACTCTTACAATACCGTTTGATTTCTGGCTCAAGCTACCTTTACAAATGATTTGTCTTCCGACACAAATCCTACCAACACCACTTGATTTCCGGCTCAAGCTACCTCACACGTGACCTTTCACTAGTCACTCAAATTGTAAGAGAAATAAGATAAAGATTGAAGAACAAAGCTCAATACAAAGATGTAACAAGATAAGAGCAATAATGAGCAACTTTAGAGCAATAGTGGAGTATTTTTCTTGTAGAACTTCTCTAATCTTTTTATCTGATCATCCACTCTTATATTCAAAGAAAAATAGCTGTTAGGAACCCATATAGCCGTTGTATGATTGTTGTGACCGCTCCTTAACATCCTCCTTTCCATTTGTAGCTAATTGGACAGTTAGAATTAATTTGTTGTACCCATAAGTCGACTTGTCGAGTGTATAAGTCGACTTGTGTCAATGATTTACGTAAAATTTCATCTCCGCTCTTTAATAAGTCGACTTATGCTGTGTAAGTCGACTTGTGTCCTTCGATAAGTCGACTTATGGACTATTAGTCGACTTGTGTTGACAGATCTTCATGTATTAGTCGACTTATGATGTTCTAGTCGACTTATGTTGTTCGGATCTTGATATATAAGTCGACTTATGATGTGCTAGTCGACTTATGTAAGCTTCAACGGTAATATTCACTCAAATCTTCTATAATCTTCATTATTAATGTCTCTTGCACTTATAAGGAAACTTCCATCTTAATTCCTCAATGATTAATCACTTGCTCATCTTGATTTGCACAATAATAGTCCCAAAATGCCTGAAATAATTTCTTAACCAATTATATACATTTTATTATTACAAAAACATAAGTGAGATTTAATTTGTCAACCACCATTGGTCCAACATTCCCCATCTTTTTTTTCTTTTTTATTGTTTCTGTATACCACATAATTCTTATATTGTCTCATTTACATGCGGGTCTACTGAAAACAGCCTTTCTACTATGTAGGAATAAGATTGTGTACTATCAGACCTCCCCAAACTCTACTTTATTGCGAAATTTCAGACTGAGTGATGATGATAATAAAAAGACTAAAAATACTTTACTTACTTATCATTGGAAAGCAAATACGTCTCCCACGTAAATAAGGAGTTATGAAACAACTAAAAAATGAAAGTTTAATAAAATATAGAATAAAAACTTACAAACAAAAATCAACCTCAATGAAAAAACAAAATAAATTGGATTGATAAAAAGCCCCAAATATCAAACCAATTTCGTTAAGATATGCTAAATTTCATCAAGTATATGAATGAAACTTAAGCAGAGATGTTTACTAATTATATCTTTTAAATCATACACACTTAATATTATCTTCACATATTTTTTATAACTAAGATAAATTTAATTTCAAATATTATCTTTATATATTTCATATATATATATAAAATATTAAATATGTTTATATTTGATGATATATTTAGTTGAGTATACAATCCTTATATACATCTAACGACATGAAAATTTTATCACATTGTTATTATTTGTTAAATAAATTATATACAATGTTGTAATATTATTTTATTTATAAATAAATACTGTTTTATATATGAGGATTTTTAATTTTAAATTAATTCGTAACTTTTAAAAAATTATAATTATGACTAATATTCTAATTACTAGCCAATATCAGTTAACATCAGTCGAAACAACCAGTGTCCACTAATATCGAAGTCTAGTACAAAATTTTATTGTTTGGTGTCGATTTTTTGTCTTTATGTTTGCTATTTTAAACAATGATTGAAACAGACTTAAAATTTGATAAAGTTTCGATTAAATTTGATTAAATTTGAATTTAAAATTTAAAATTGGTATTATTTTACTTGATATATTCGAGTTTTGAATTAGATAAAACTTATTTCGTCAAAGTCTAAACCAAACGGTAAAACTCAAAATTTTAATATAAAATCTTAAATTTGATCCAAATCTTAGTTAATTTAAATTGAATTCTTTTATTTGGATCAAGTTAGATCGGACAAAATTTGTGATATTTCATGTGCTAATATGAATTTAATTTTGATAAGTTTGATATATTATTGATTTAAATTTAAAATTTTAAAATAAATTTCAGGATAATCATAATTTAAATTTTAATGCGACTGATTGCCTTAACATATAGTTATTACTTATTAGTCCCAAATTGTTTACTTTTTGAATTTTAGGTGCATGGTATGTTCTCAAACAATGACGTATATGTAATTACAAGTAATTCAACTCGAAAGATAGATTATAATGTTAAAATATATATCATATTAAATTCATTTGGACTTCAAAAATTTGTATTAATTACTACTAATTATATAATAAAATATTTAATGTATTAACAAATTTATAATTAATAATAATAAAAAGGTTATTTTCAAATAATATAAGGCCTTTTAAATCGTATAAATATTTACTAGAAGTCAAGGAAAACTTAAGTACTATAAAACACATTTGAAATAAGAAACTTAATAATTTTTTTGCCAGCACGTAGCGGATAATTAAATATTGGAAATTTGTTTATCAACTTTGTGGGATTGGAGTTTGATTTCTTATGTTGAAGATATATTTATTTTACTTTTATAAACTAATCGCATTAAAATGTAATTAAAATATATTACTTTTATATTTTTAATTAAAGGGATGGGAGAGTTAAAAATTTAACTTTTGAAAATTTTCAATTTCAATGTTAACTTTTCAAAATTTGTATAAATTAAATGAAAATGTTATTTTAAATAACTAATAGATGAAGATCGACATAGTATTTAATAAATATAACGTGTCAATACAAATAAAATTTCGTCTTGATTTATACAAAATTTAAAATATTAGTCACTAAATTGAAAAATATTAAAAGTTTGATACTATATTAAAAATTCTTAAAAGATTATACTTTGTTTAATTTAATTAAGTTGATTGCTTTATTTTGTGAAAGGCCAAAAGTGAATTTTAAACTTTAACATTTATAATATAATATAACTTGAATAATGATTCGATAAGTTTAAATTGCACTATAATATTTTCTGAGAACATATCTTAAATGACCCAAAATTTGACGAAATTATCTTTCTATTAGTATAGTAAAATGTTGTATTAATGTTGATATAATATTTTTTGTTTTAAAATATAAAGTGAATTTTACTACCATATAATTTAGAATGGGAGTTTTCTATTACATAATTAGATTTTTAAAAATTAATTAGGAAGTAGGTTCCACTACTATGTAACAATAGGGCCTACTGTTATATATTTTAAATATTGAGTCTCATTTATCACGAGACGTTGAGATTTACTGCTATATATTTCTATCATGCGACATTATTATTAATTTTGTATTTTATATATTTCTATCACGAGACATTATTATCAATTTTGTATTTAAAAATAAAATTACTAATATGTCATATAATCATAATTGGGTCGTTGTCTTCCGTCGTATCTACTACAAAAGAAATTAATGTGTCAATTGACTCGTTAATTTAATTATAAATTTTAATTTAAGAATCACCACTTTTGTATTTGCACCCTAAGGTACATCTCGATATTTCCAGAAGATATAATTAGGATTAACCTCCTGCGTTTAATCATGTAATTATTTCCTTTTAATAAAAGAATTGAAAATAATTCAACGTTTTGATCGTTTAGGATTCCATGCGGGCCACTACACTACGGTGCACTGAATGATGTATGGTTATGCTACGTCGTTTCGTCGACATAATCAGAGCACCGATGAAGCCACCAGTACAAAGGTCCCTAGTCTCTCGTCGTCTTTGGCAAAATCTGAGATAAAAAACGGAACGCTGAAGCCCGGAGACCAACGTGAATCGGAGTCCAGCAGAAGTCTACCGCAAGAGAAGAAATGTCGTTGGAACCGCCGTCGTTCCAGGAGGCCGCCCGCTGCGACGTCTGTAAATGCAGTTTCAACACCTTTCGCCGCCGGGTAATTTCACACTCTTGCTCTCTCTCTCTCTCTTTTTCTGATTGTGTTTCTGTTGTATAAGGCGATCAGATCAAGAAATCATATGGAATTGACATTGAAGTTAGGTTTTGCATCGATCTCGAACTGTTTGATCAGAGTCTCATCGGACTCGAAGCTATCAAACGGGATCTGATCCAGCATTATAGTTTAACTTGGTGTATCTAGGGAATATCGTTGTATTCGTTCATGGAACGGATTAGTAAGATTAGTTATTCTTTTCTTCTGGTTTGGCAGCATCATTGCCGGTGTTGTGGAAGGACTTTGTGCCACGAGCATTCTGCGAGTCAAATGGTTCGGATTTTCTTTATTGCCTTGAAATTTTTTGTTTGAGCAATGATAATCGCTGATTGAGCAGGTCTCTCAATCTATACGCGTTTGTTTACCAAATTCAGGCTCTACCACAATTTGGCATCTACTCCAATGTTAGAGTTTGTGCAGACTGTTTTAATGGTTCTTCTCGGTAAGTTACTCTTCAGTTGATCTTGATTAGTTAAGATAATGATTAGAATAGGTTTATTGACAAGTTCTTATATTGAAGAGAGGCTGCTGAGCTTTTTCCCACAATGGTTTGCTCTTGGTCATGTTCATGAGTAATTCAGAGCTGATTTTGCGGCTTTTTTCAGTTGGAAATCCATGAGTATGACAGTGGACTTTAGCAACCATGTCTTTCTTATTCATTTGTTTAACAGCATTCCTTGCTTCTCCTAACTAAAGAGGACATCCACGAGTATGACTCTGGAGTTTCGTAACTGTATCTTTCTTATTTATTGTTTGAATGGTCCGTTGCTTAGCTAAAGAGGCTGTTTATCCATTTTATTTCTATTAATTTCTTTCATTAATATAAATACTGTTTATTTTCACTTATGGAGTTTTTAATGATTCATGTAAATATGCACCAAGGCAGATCGGGGATAGTTGGACCACAGTCATCTTCAGATGGAGTTGATGTTATAACAGATGAAGTCTCCAGACTAGATATTGGTACTGAAGTACATGCAAGGGCAGAGACAACTGTACAACATAACCCTTCTAGTGCTCTTGTTATAGAGTGCAAGTGCGGGATGCCTTTGTGCATCTGTGAGGCTCCAGTCACAACTGCTGATCCACCTCCCCCACAGGTACAAAGCTCATAAAATGGCTCATCAAAGCACCACTCATGTTGGCTTTCTTTCTTTTCTATTCCCTATACAAACACAATTCTCATGTTCGTGTACATTGTCTCTTTATTTCCTAGCAGACAAGGATACCTTCCACTTCTCAGCCTAATCCGAAACCAAGAAGAACAGATGGCATACCAAAGAACAGGGGTTCTACATCCAACAGTAAACCTAGGTGCATTTTGATCTAATTTCCTATATTTCTTTTCCATATAATGCATATACTGCAGTTTTTGATTGATATGCAATTATTATTCTTTTTCACATAGTATATATATGGCCTTATCAAACAGTACTTGTTAAAACATGAAAATACTTCATGCTCTAGAAATCCATTCATTCTTTCCCTTTTCATGTTTGGTTTATTGAAAATTGCATGGTCAAGTTCAATGTACTGTGAGTGCATCGAAGATCAAATCTAGCTCCTAAGAACCAGTTCACATTCATCGACAAGAGAGCTGAGGGGCAAATTTCCATATTTTTATGTTATCCTTTATTAAAACTAACATTGACCTGTACAAATATCTCAGCAGACTTCAGTACAAGTTCGAGAACACAGTTTCTTTTCTGATATCACAGCCCTTCTTCCTCTCATAGGCTTGTTCACAAGTCTAAATAAGTCTTACTAAACTGCTTCCAGACCTGAACTACTTATGTAATGGATAAAGACCAACTTATGTTAAAAAGAACAATTTAAATGTATTGTGCTCTTGCTGGCGTTAACTTGTAGTTGTTTACCAAAGAACTAGATGGATTTCTACTTACATTTTTGTGCTCAACTTCCATAATAACTTTTACTGGAAAAGTTGTCTGCAAGTATTTCATTTTAGCTTTGATTAATCCTTCCTCCAGTTCCTATTCTTACTTTTATTCATACATTCCCATCAGATTTATCCCGTACACTATATCACATAATTGTTATTTGATGCTTGTCATTTCTTAACGGTTGGATAAGAGCAGCTAGCTTATTGAGAATGGTTCACAATTTGTGCCCTTATCCTGACTTTCTTAAGTGGCTGTGCATGATCTGCAGCTCTGTTTTCAACCATAGCCAAATGACCAGTGACACCGTTGATAAATATAAGAAGGATTATGAAGTTAACGGGGAGGTATTATACATGACATAGTTCTGACGGCTCAAACCTTCCATAGTCTTGTCCTACTTTACTTTTATCTCTTTTTGATTAGTATTCGGTTTAATGAGATCTAAACTCAGGGTTTAAGGGAAGCTATAAAGAATGATGACATTGTTGCAGTTAGGAAGCTCCTAAGTGAGGTATTTACCATCTTGAACGCTAATTATCATCATTCAATAGAATTGAGCATCATTCTGTTTGCAGGGTGTAGATGCAAATTATCGTGACAGGCAAGCGATGTCGTTGCTACATCTGGTAACAATTCTGTCTTCTCAACATTTTTCAAGCACATAAACTTTGACATATTGAATTTGCTTACTGAAACATGCAACCCTAATCAGAAGATTGATTGCTTCCAGGCTGCACTGTTTAATCGGACTGAGATAGCTTTTACGCTCATGGAATCTGGAGCAAGCTTGGACTACAAGAATGCGCAAGGTACCTAGACTTCGATCTGCTCATGATGTCTACTTATGCCCTTCAGTGTCATTTAAGTAGTTGGGTTTAATGGAGGCAATGGATAGACATGCAGAAGGCATGTCTGGAGATATTTCAATGGATAAACATGTACACCACCTAAAGAAACACAGCTTTCATTATCTGACATAGAGGATTTAAATTACAGTTAGCAAGCTCATCCATTCATCTGAGCATAAGTTTCATGACGATGAGGGGAGGGTCGATTTTTTTTTGGGTTGTCAATGGAGGTTCTGCTATCATATCTAGTATTTAAAAATTCGATGGCCTTACTTTTGCCTTATCTACTTTTCTTTTTCTAGGGGAAACACCATTGGACTGTGCTCCTGCAACCTTGCAGTACAAGATGAAAAACAAAATGGAAGAAGGTGGATAGCAGGACCTATCTGCTAATGCTTTGCAGCAAGTTACAGTGCAACACCTTCTTATACTTTCTCCCTACCTCTGCAAGTTGTCTATTTCCCTGAAGAAATTATTCGATTGAAGTGCAACGCGGTTTTGTACAATATATTATATACACAATTGTGTTATTTCCATAAGTGATACCTTCAACTTGGGACTTGGTAATTATAGAGATGGAATGTCTATAATAGAACTCTCTTCACCCTCAGGAAAAGTTTCTCATATGGTTACGGAATGTTGCAATTTGCACCTTGACTTTCGTAATAGAATAACCACTTGAGAATATGAGGGGATTAAAATTGTTTTATGCTATAAAAGTTTTTAATCCGTTCATTAATTTATTGCTAAACTAACAAAACCAAAAGTATATTTGCTAAATTTAGTGTTTTCTTTCCCTTCTCGATTATTTTCAAGCTACTCTTTGTAACTTTTTAAGTCATTAAAAGGTATTATTCTGATGACCACTATGAGACAATAGGTAACGACACCATTGCTTGGTAGCTTCTGGGTTGTTTTCCTTTATAGGTCTAAAACATTTTGTAATTGACCGAAAGATGATGGTTTCTGAGGTGTATTGACCAGCTTTTGGGTACAAGAATATCTGCCTAATTACTTTTTAAGGCCAAACCGATCCCAACACTGTCTTGACAATTCCCAGTTCTCGATTTGAATAATCATGTGTTTTGTGGGATCTGAGTCGGATAGTGCGATTTACATGTGTAACGGGTTGTTCATATGACTCCATTTGCTGCTTTTAGCTTTTGGAATTACGACCGACCTTGATGATGCAATCTCTCTTTTGGTTGTTCTTCTTTTCTTGAGCATCAAAAGGGCGTAAACGGAGTAGTTCGAGATAAAGTGACGCAAGAACACATGAAAACTAGTAAAAGACAGGAGCAAAATTTGTAGACTAAACACGTGCAGAATTCCAACAAAATAACGTCAATTTGCTAATTATTAGGAATTATTATAACTCATACCTATAATCTTAGGCTGTTGACTAGTAATGACTAAATGGGTTCATAGAGATTTTCCCTTAGGAATAGCTAATAAAGGTCCTAAGTGCGTCAAGCTGAAGATCGCCAGCTATTTTCTCTCCTTTTCCCACCTTGCCTCTACTTTAACTTTGCTTCTTTCCAACTTTATCATATCCCTTGTTGAAATCCATCACCGTATGAAAAAGAAAGCATGATAAAGGAACAGACTTCAATGTCGTGATAATAGAGGGTAGTGACCCTTTATACCTATAATAAGACACCCAACAAAGCATGTAATTACAGCTAATCACTGAGCAAGTATGGTCCACAACCCCATCTAAGGCTTTATAAAACAACCCATTTCCTCCAGTGATCCTCCCCCTTTCCTCTCTTCTTCTTCCAAATTCCTGCTTTTCCAGTTGTCTCCCAGATCTCCTGTAAAACCCTCACTTTTGCTAAGTTTTTCACGATGGGTTTCTTTGTAGAAGACTCAGGCTTGATAGTCACTCATCTTCTCTACAAAGCAGCTCTTCTGATAGCGGTTATGAGGTGGGCCTTAGCATGGGCTCTCAGGTTGTGGAACACAGCCCATTTGTCATCATCCACCGTAAGAGACGTCGCGCCCCCACATCCCTCCTCTCCGTCGTCGCAGCTGATCAGAGATAGTCTCACGTTGACCACCTACGGTGATGTCACCGACAGGGTCTCAGGGGTTTGTGACACGTGCGCCGTGTGCTTGAACCGCTTGGGTGTGCGTGACGAGATCAGAGAGTTAAGGAACTGCCGCCACGTATTCCACAAAGAGTGCATTGATCGATGGGTTGATCATGTTGACGAGAACCACAACTCTTGTCCTCTCTGTAGAGCGCCTTTGTTGACTGATTCGCAGAGCCTAGCATGGAGTAGGTCTGAGCCTAGTTGGGCCGTTGAGAGAATTCTGTACCTTTTTGGTGATGATTTATTGATGTGACTTCATTCTTTTTTCAACGGGTCATCGTGTACAACTGGTGGTCCGGTGAGAATATAGGGTGATTAGCGGGAGGATCAATTAGCTTAATAGTTGTGTATACATTAAGATATATGTTATGACAATTACAACTTGTGTGCTTTTATTTTATATTTTATTGAAGAAAATATTTATTTCAAAATGTTTCCTGATCTAACTTTAATTGAATTCCGTTCTATCTAATTTTAATTAAAAATAAGTATTTATTACTCTTGCCATTTATTTTAATATTAGAGTATTGTTTCTTTTAATACTTATTTATATTAATGTCAAAAAATACTTATTTATATTTTGTTGTATTTTTATATTTAGTTGCATTGTTCTTATTTGTTTATGTTTATTTAATTAATTTATTTATTTGACATTATTTCTTAGATATATCTATACATCTATTTATCATTTTGTATAATTTTTATAAGACGTTGCATATCAGCCTATTGGAAATAACTTTTTACAAGATAAAAATAAGGTTGTATATTATTGAACCTTCTTAAATTCTGCGTGTAATGACTAATTTTATTTAAAAATTAAATAAAAAATAGTATAATTTAATTAAAATTTTTTATCCAATTGATTAAGATTTTAGGTCGGAATTGAAACTTTGTAACAATTTGGGTCGAAGTTGGCCCAAACTCAAAATATCAGTAAAAAGGAGATTCCCAAAAGGGGCAAAATGCAAAACTAAACAAGTAATATGCCATTCCGTAATTAACATTACTTTTCAGCTGAAACTGAAATTTCCAAAAACAAAAATCAGGTGCGTATAGTAAATGGGTTGGGTGTCATCGCATTGGATTGGATCCATTTGATATAATAATCAAGTATCGGGTCGGGTAGGATTGTTGTACAGAGGTTCATAGAATTAAATAATTCCCGAAGTTAAATTACTTAGGGTTCGAAACCAAAAATGTGAAATTTCCAAGTAAACAAATTGAAATTGGTAGCTTAAAGTAAACAATCCAATTTTTATAATACGTCAACTTGTCCACTTAAATAAGTTAGGCGTAAAGGGCCTTCATCGGCAATAAAATCCGGGCATTGTCCGGACTCGGCGTTTGAAGTGAAGGGAAAAAAAGAAAAAAAACTGAGAGATCTGATCTACCGAGTTACTATCGGTTATCAAATTCTAGATCTGGAGTCCTCAATTTCAATACGAAGGTGCAATTCTTCTGTTTTCTTAGCACACTCTCCATTTCCTTCGATTTCAATTTAGCTCTATCCAATCGGCGTCTGATCCGTTTCTCATTTCTAAATTTGGTGCTTCTTTTTTGTTTTGTTCCGAATTCAGTAACCCTAAGTAGCAGTCTTGATTCGAGTTCGTGAGAGAATCGCAAGAAATGGCTGCGGGAGGTTTCGTGAGCCGAGCATTCGATTCGATGCTCAAGGAGTGTTCTGGCAAGAAGTATCCGGATCTTCAGAAGGCCATTCAAGCTTACATTGGTTAGTGATTTCTTTTCTTTGCTCTTTTTTTTTCCCCCGAATTCAGTTGCTTCGAATCAAGTGTTTCCTTTTAGCTCATTTGAGTGTGAAGTGATGTCACTTTGTGATTTGCGATTGTTGTGACCGTGGGGTTGAATTTGTGCTTAGTGAAATTGGAGCCAATTTGATAATGTGAACATTGATCAATCAGAGAATCTTTGAGTTAACATGCTTTTGGCTTTGAATGAAGTCTAGTCATGTTCTTATTCTTTATAGCGATTAGCGACTAAGAGCGCCTGTGTTTTTACTGTTGTTAAATTATGTACTTTATACCGTTTGATTTATGTGTGCCTGCTATTCTTGCCTCCATTTGATACCGTAATGTTGCTGGGTGATTATGATTTATTTTCTTGCTTGCTTCTTTGATTTTGGTGTTGCTTCAGACGCTACAAAGGATGTTAATCAACAGCCCATCTCCAATGAGACAAATCAAGCAGCACCATCGGGTGAAGATGGCAGGTTTGTATTTGTGGAACTTTGTGCTATTTATCAATCTTTTTAATGATAGATTCATGTTCACCTGTTAATGGGAAATGGTTACGGTAGTAGGACACATGTGACAATGATCATTATTTGTCCTTATTTTCCTGAGCCAAGGAAGTTATCATTTCTGTAACATTTTATTCATTTAGAATTGTCTCTGAAACATTTTAACTTCATGCTGTTTTGTTCTACACTTTAGCTTACAGTGTTTATTAAAAGAAGTTTTGCCAACAGCTCTGCTTTATTCAAAATTTCAGTTCATATTATCCTTACAGAAAAGAAAACAATCTCCAAATTGATTCCTGCAGTTTCTGTCTTGAGTAATTGCTCTTTTTTCTGTACTCACAAGGTGTTCTCTGCACACTTGTGTTGACTTTCACATGCTTGGCATTGTTTACCACTTAATTCTGTGAATTAGTAGGCCAGGTTTTGTCATGTGTCGATGCAACTCAATTTGTTCTAGCAGACTCTGAAATATAGTCTTAGCTTTCATTTACCGAACTCTTGGTTGTATCTTGAAGTAACTCAATAATTGGGTTGAGCTGGATTTTGAAGTATACATACATCTTTGGTTGTCAAATTTTGCACAGTTTTTATGAATTTTACTGAAGTAACGACAGCAACTGTATTTGATGGTAACATTAACATGTAATTTCCTCTGATATCCTTCCTTTGTAAATCTATTGGAGTTTGCAGTTCACTTGAATCTGACAATGGAGCTGTGAAAATGCAATCAGATGAGTCACAAACAGATCTACAGGCTTCTGGAGATCTGCAGCATGTTGGTAAACCAGTAGGCATGGGAAATATAACAACTGCATTAGCTAATGCGGGGTGCACCTTAGAAGCAGCAGAAGCAGAGCTTGTTTTGAGTCCACTCCGTCTTGCATTTGAAACGAAGAACTTAAAAATTCTTGACCTTGCATTGGATTGTCTTCATGTATGTGATTTGCGTTATTGTTATTAATTCATAGAATGTTTACTTTGCACCAGATCCTTATGGTGGGCAGTGAAAGCCGAAGTCTTTCTCAAAACCCATTAGCTATCCTAGAAACAATTGCCATCACTGTTGTTTTATGGTACAGCTAATTCCTTTCATCTACTTCTATAAGTGCAGAAACTCATAGCATATGATCATCTGGAGGGAGATCCTGGCTTAGAGGGGGGTAAAAATGTCCCATTGTTTACAGACATTCTAAATATGGTCTGCGCATGCATTGATAATTCAGCCCCTGATAGGTATATGTTCTGAAGTACTTTTCATTTTATGATACTTTCTCTTTTCTTTTCTGTTGAGTTTTGGTGACCATCTGCAGCACGATTCTACAAGTGTTAAAGGTACTTCTGACAGCAGTAGCATCTACAAAGTTCAGAGGTATTGCTCTCTGCTGTCAATGTTGATTCCTAAGAGTTATCTCCTATTTGTATGTATGTATATATGTATATATGTGAGCACATCTGTCTGTATGTGTGGAGCATATATGGGCTTTAGTGATAGGATTAAAAGGATAAGCACAGCTGATTGTTCACAATGGAAGGTTGTTTTAAAAGGAATAATGGCATTGTTTCCAACCTATGGATTTGAGAACACTTCAACAGAAGAAAATGGCAGACTTAGGTTGCAAACTTTGATAATTTTGAGGAGGCCGGAATTATCAATCGGCAAAGGAATTCGAAGGTCTAAAGGAAGTCAGAAGAATGGTAAACAGCTGGATGAATTTTTAGTTTCTTAATAAGTTGGTATGTCCAGTTTCAAGGTAATACATACTGAGAAAAATGCAAGTTACAAGTGTACCTGTGACCTGCCAAGATAAAGAGGTATGAATAGCAGGTGGCTTGATAGCACGAAAAAAGATGTATTTGTCTATAGGTCATGGTCAGTACTTTAATCTTTAGTCTTCCAAATAAGATGCCATTGTGTTCTCTGAACATGATCACATTAGAGAGTCATTCAGGAGTTGATGTTCTCTGAACATGATCACATTAGAGAGTCATTCAGGAGTTGAAGTGTTGTTTCCTAATTATAGTGTATTGCCCTGTTGGAGGTGAAATGTTTCTCCGACGGCAAACTTAGCCGTTGTACTTCTAATTGTGGCTTGTTGATCAGTATGGTTGGATTTTATATTATTGTGCTTGATAAAGTTGCAGTCTCTCTTCTAAATTATTTATATGAGCATAGGCCAAACCTGATGTTTGTGGATAGGCATGATTAGTATCTAATTGTGCATGCAAATGCCACCACATGTATTTTTCAAGTTTTTGTGGATTTATGATTCTTTTTTTCCCAATTTTCTTGTTAAGCTGCTTATTCATTGTTGAAATACCTGCTGTAAGTGCAGTACACGGGGAACCTTTGCTGGGAGTTATCAGGATATGCTACAATATTGCTCTTCACAGGTTCTTTACTTCAACAATCTTTGTGAACAGTCTTAATTTGAGGTTAAACTCATTCTTCATGGTTGTCTGTGCAGCAAAAGCCCTATAAATCAAGCTACTTCAAAGGCAATGTTAACTCAGATGATCAGTATTGTATTCAGGAGAATGGAAACTAGTCCTGTATGAATGTTTATTATGTCTATTTCTGCTTATTATTGGCAATAGTTTTTTTCCCTTCTTATTCATGCTAATTAATATTAATCTAATCATATGGGCAGCAAACTCAGGTTTCAAGTTCTTCTAATTCTTCTGGGAACACAGAAAGTGCTACATCTGAGAAATCAAATGAAATAGTCGAAGAAACTAGTAGTGCTGACAAAAATGACGAAGCAATCACTTTGAGAGGTGCTCTTAACCAGGTCAAAGAGACTTCTCTTGCATCTGTTGAAGAGCTTCATAATCTAGCTGGTGGTGCTGATATCAAGGTTCAACCTTTAATATGATGTTTTAAATTTATTTGATCACACACCTCCCACCGCAAAAAGAAGAAAAATAAACTGAAGACAGCAAAAAATGTGTGCACTTTTGGACTCTGTTGCATACCTTTCCTTGGTTTTGGAGCAGAAAAATAGTGAAAAATGGCTTACTTATGTAGCTCACACCTATAGTAGTCAAAGCGTGCTGTTCTAAGTATATTGACTGTGCCTTTCTGTTGCTGTGGTCCTAAGGTTGTACTTTGATTTTATATAGGGTTTGGAAGCTGTTCTTGACAAAGCTGTGCACATTGAAGATGGTAAAAAGATCACAAGGTACCGATAGTTAGTACATGTAGGCTAGTAGCTTCTCTAGTCTGTTATGATTATTGTGATTTTTCTGAAACTGCTATGGCCACCTGTAGAGGGATTGACCTTGAGAGCATGGACATTGGACAACGGGATGCTTTATTGGTATTCCGCACCCTTTGCAAGGTTGGTTTTGGATTATTTGCTTAAGAGCTTGATGTTTTTTTTAGCTGCCTTTATAGTATTTTTCTGATATAATTGTCAGATGGGCATGAAGGAAGATAGTGATGAAGTTACTACAAAGACACGGATTTTGTCTCTAGAGCTTCTGCAGGTATATTTTATGAAGTTCTTGATTTCTTCTTGATAATACATCATAAATTACTAAACCTTTAACACTATCAACATAGTAATTTAAGACATCAATGCTGGGAATCACTAGATCTAGAAGTATGCTTATCTTGTGATGGTTTGTGACATGTTTGTTACAGGGGTTGTTGCAGGGAGTTAGCCATTCATTTACGAAGAACTTCCATTTCATTGACTCAGTAAAAGCATATCTTTCATATGCCTTGTTACGCGCTTCAGTTTCACAGTCATCTGTCATATTTCAGGTTGCTGAATTTAGTCTTTCATCTTCTTCCTTGATTTATCAATAGTATGCAGGTTGTCCACACCCTCACTCTATTGTGCTAGCATCTGATGTGGTCTTCTTCTATGGCAGCATGCAACAGGAATATTCTCAGTGCTTTTGTTGCGATTCAGGGAAAGTCTTAAAGTATGCCTATGATTTTGACAGTTCGTTACAGTGGTTCTATCACGATAGTTTTTCTTTGTAGTTATTTGCTTTGTTTTTGTTTGGTCCATTGTTAACAATTTATCATAACAAAACATTTTCAGGGAGAAATTGGTGTATTCTTTCCATTGATAGTGTTACGATGCTTGGATGGATCTGAAGTTAACCAAAAAATGAGTGTTCTTCGGTAATAATGTTACATCCTGATTGATTAAATGTTACTGTTAGTTGGAATGTATTGCTTTGCTATTTATGTATCATTGCCTTATTATTCTTTTCTTGTATTGAATAATCTACTGCATATGGATTTGCAGAATGCTTGAGAAAGTCTGCAAGGATCCACAGATGCTAGTTGATGTGTATGTGAACTACGACTGTGATCTTGAGGCACCCAACTTGTTTGAACGCATGGTATTTAGTACCTCTTCATTTGGTTCATATTTGTGTGTTGAATGTAATGAAAAAAAATGTTGTGAACATAACACGAATTTTTGGGCTTGATGTGTAGGTTACAACACTATCAAAAATTGCTCAAGGGACTCAAAGCGCTGATCCAAATTCTGTTGCTTTATCACAGGCTACTTTAATTAAAGGCTCTTCACTTCAGGTAGGTTTATGTATTGGCTGCTGCTTCTTGAAAGCCAAAATTCTATGTGCATTTTTCCTAGATGCTGGATAACTTCTGATTCTTGGAATTTTCCAGTGTCTTGTTAATGTGATAAAGTCCTTGGTTGATTGGGAGAAGTTGTGCAAAGAATCTCTTAGGAAGAATAAAAGCATTCAATCACTTGAAGAGTATGATATGGCTGGAGAATCTGCTGACACAAAAACCAGAGAAGATGAGCCCAATAACTTTGAAAAAGTGAAGGCTCATAAATCTACATTGGAAGCTGCTGTCTTGGAGGTGATAGTGTTATCTTTATTGCTTGACATCTGATTGTCTATTCTTGTTACGGTTCTTGGTATAGAAGGGCATGGTTAAGGAGGAGAGGTACTTACAATACTATTATATTGCAGTTCAACAGGAAGCCAGTGAAAGGCATAGAGTATCTGATATCAAATAAGTTGGTGGAAAGTAATCCTGTGTCAATTGCACAGTTTCTAAGAAACACTCCAAGTTTGGATAAGGTGGAACACTGTTTTGTTTAAGTGAATATTTTAGGTTGAGTTTGTCTGTTTGACCTGGACAGTTTTCAGGCTATGGTTGGGGACTACTTGGGCCAACATGAGGAATTTCCCCTTGCTGTCATGCACGCTTATGTAGACTCCATGGACTTTTCCGGAATGAAGTTTGATTCAGCAATACGTGAGTTTCTTAAAGGGTTCAGACTTCCTGGAGAAGCTCAAAAGATTGATCGTATCATGGAGAAATTTGCTGAAAGGTAAAGCAGGTGACATGTGTATCGAAGTTGAAATTGCCTAGCAGCGATGCCTATATTAGACATAAACTATATGTTTTACCATAAAATCTTATGAACCATTTACTTCTTATGCATGTTACATTTCTTGTGTTATGATGCAAACTTAATTAATTTACTGATTACATGTTTCCTTTTTCAAATTGCATCACTTGCATGATTTTACTTGCTGTACAAAAAAGGAAGAGACAGGAGAAAAAAAAACATCAGAAGAAGTATTAGGGCTGAAAGGAAGTAATACTTTTGGAATTCTCTTAAATTAGGTTATTTAACTGCATTAAGGACACTTTCATGTGCACATCATCGGCTTTGAATCTGATTTCTGTTTATCAAAACTTACAATGTCCAATATCTTTGTTTGGATTAAGGCTTAGCTTAAGCCGATTCTTCTCTTAATCTGTGTGGAAGGATCTAACTAATTCCACATAGTTCAAATGGGAGCAAAAATAAGGTGGTTCTTATATTCTATTTCAATTATTTAAAGGTATTTTGACTAACAAAATATCAGGACACATGCAAACATTTAAGGTTAAAATTTTATCTTCTCCTTCATGTGATATTTGATTGTGTTCATTTTTAGGAGGAGAGATGCGTAGGAAGGAATTGCCATTAGATAGGCAAATAAGCGGATGCCAGGGACAGCACTTTGTTGTGTATTGGACACTGTTTAGTAACTAAAGAGATAATGGTGAATCACTATGTTATTCAGAACTAGGTACATATTTAAAAAATTATTGGCGAATCTAATCCACCAAATTTCAATCTGCTGCTGGACAAACAACCTTTTCACTCAAAAAGAGCTCATATCATAGTCCTCGTAACAAGAAAGACAGAGAAGAGTGTGATCTACTAGAAGTAGTACTTTCAGTTATTATAGGGATTGGAAACTGATTCCTTTTGACTTCCCAAAACTTTATTTGGTGATTGTCATGTTTTGGCATTAGCAGCCTGATCGGTTCATTATGACAACATACCCTGTAATTGATAGTGTGCCTCTTCTTCTGCTACCTGGAATTTATCCTTCATAATATTTATCTCTTGCAGATATTGTGCCAACAATCCAGGCCTCTTCAAAAATGCAGATACTGCCTATGTTCTTGCATACGCAGTTATCATGCTGAATACTGATGCACATAATCCAATGGTGTGGCCCAAAATGTCAAAGTCAGATTTTGTGCGTATGAATGCCATGAATAATGCCGAAGATAGTGCCCCAACAAATCTTCTAGAAGAGATCTATGATTCCATTGTTAAAGAAGAAATAAAAATGAAGGATGATCCAGTTGGGATTGGAAAAAGTAGCAGACGAAAGATAGAAGGTGAAGAGAGAGGTGGCCTTGTCAATATTCTTAATCTGGCTCTACCGAAAAGGAAGTCATCAAATGATGCCAAGTCTGAGAATGAAGCCATAATTAAACAAACACAGGCTATATTCCGTAATCAAGGAGCAAGAAGAGGAGTTTTCCATACTGTAAAAGAAATTAAAATAGTAAGGCCCATGGTTGAAGCAGTAGGGTGGCCTTTGCTTGCTACTTTCTCTGTCACCATGGAGGAAGGTGAAAATAAACCAAGGGTTGTTCTTTGTATGGAGGGATTTAAAGCTGGAATACACATTACACATGTTTTAGGAATGGATACAATGCGTTATGCATTTTTAACATCTCTGATCAGGTAAGATCCTTTATGAACATCACTGTTTTTGTCAAGTTACGTTGTTCTTATCCCTTCTTGTTGCTTAGTTGTCTATTAATTCCTGTTCTATTTTCACCATATTTTTTGTTTTTAATTTTTTATTTGTTAATTAATTGGGCCAATTAAGTTTTAGCTTTGGTTATTTTTGAACACAGTAGATGCTTGATTTCATCTTCTAGGTAGCCTTGGTCATTAAACTTTTATATTCGTTTGGCAGGTTTACTTTCTTGCATGCTCCAAAGGAAATGCGCAGCAAAAATGTTGAAGCATTGCGAACACTGCTGACACTATGTGACCTAGAAGCTGATTCCCTTCAAGATACATGGAATGCAGTGTTGGAATGTGTATCTCGGCTTGAATTCATCACTTCAACTCCTTCTATTGCTGCAACTGTTATGCATGGTTCAAACCAGATTTCCAGGGATGCTGTTCTTCAATCCCTTAGAGAGTTGGCTGGAAAGCCTGCTGAACAAGTTTTTGTCAATAGTGTGAAATTAGCCAGTGATTCTGTGGTGGAGTTCTTTAATGCTCTATGTGGTGTATCAGCAGAAGAATTAAAACAGACTCCTGCTCGCGTGTTCAGTTTACAAAAACTTGTCGAGATCAGCTATTACAATATGGCTCGTATTCGAATGGTATTTCCTTTATCATAGCTGTTATTGAGCAACTAAATATCTTGGTAAATGTTTCCTTTTACATCCAGTAGCTTCATTCAGGTTTTGCGACCATTCCTTTATCATAGCTGTTATTGAGCAACCAAATATCTTGTTTTTTTCCCCTCCTTTTACATCCAGTAGCTTCATTCAGGTTTTGCACCTTATTTAATAAGGAGGAAGGATTACCAGGTGAAAAGGCATATATAGGTCAGAGGTAACTCCTGTTTGGTGGTTACAGCATTCTGAGGCCAGAGCTCAATTTCCCTAAGCATTGTAATTGGGACTCCTTTAGGCATAAGTGTTAAGTTTTACATATGTGTTTAGTCTTATGAATTCTGAAGCTCAAAGGGCTCAAATTGACTAAATAAGAGGAGTTTTTACCGTCAAGTCAGTAACATTGATATAATAGGCCCCTTATATTTACTATATCCAGTTTTTGCTGATATGGATAAATGTAAGCACTCCTCATACTAGTACTGATCAGCATACTAGTCCATAGGGGTATGTTGGGGAAGGGGATAAGACAAATGCCACATAGGCTAGTGGTTAGGAGTTAGTTATGGAAAGAGAGAGAGAATGAGAAGGTACAGAGTATATATATAGGATTCGGTTTAGGAGGAGGATTCATTACGGATTATTGTGGAAAATACGGTTATTGTATTGGCACGAAATTACATTTCCAGGAGGGGGAGCTTGCTTCCGTTAATGTTTCCTATTTTTACTATCAATATACTATCAGCTATACAATCTCTATCGAGATTCTTAACAATTGGTGCTTTCATTGAGAGGTGTTGAAGGGAGATTGTATGCAAACTAGAATGGAGGCAACAGTATCGGCAGTTGAGGTTTCTCTTAGGCGGCAGGAATCATCCCTCTCTGCCCTAGAGGGAATGGTAAAATCGCATGATACTATCCTTGAAGACCTACGGACACAGCTCAGCTCCTTGATGGCTAGCGTCGAGACATTAGCCAAGTCTCAAGGTTAGCTACAATCCGAGTTAAGAGATGGGTTTCAGTCACTGTTGGCGAAGAATCCACAGAAGCAGCACGTGAATGAAGGGGAGGCACCTCCGGGGTTTGCTCAACATGCACACGCATCCTCTTCAGCTGGAAATGATCGACCTATGTATCCGTCGTTCTCGGAGGCTGGGAACGCGACCGCAGGTGGGTTTCAGGGTGCTGGCAATCAGCGACATCATGAACACACGTCAGCGGCTGCTACCGAACGTGCATGGGAGGAGTACAGAAACGCTGCTCGACGTGTCGACCTTCCCACGTTTAATGGGGGCGACCCGTTTGCCTGGGTGACCCGAGCAGAATCATACTTTATGATTCACGATATTCCATCGGAGTTGCGTGTGCCGATGGTCCAAATCAGCATGGAAGGTGCGACCCTGTACTGGTTCATGAATCTTCGGGAGATCGATCCACAAATGACATGGGAAAGGTTCAAACGTTCTTTGTTCGAACGTTACGGAGGAAGGGACGAAGGTGATCCGATTGAGCAGCTGAAGTCCGTCTCCCAAAAGAGTTCAGTCGACGACTACATTGATGAGTTTGAGAGGGTAGCGTCACTGATTGACAGCTTCCCAGATGAGTGGTACATGAGTTGTTTTTTGGGTGGGTTGCGGGAGGAGGTGAAGAATAGAGTTCGGACCCACGACCCACAAACCCGTGTTCGACTCATGTCGGTTGCGAGGAAAGTCGAGAGGGAGCTGATCGGGGAGGGCGTGATTTGTCCAGGAGAGTGGAGGAGGAGAACCGAAGGAAATCATGCAAACTTTGGGCACCGAATGGGAAACCAACACACTTACCGACCCACTCAACCGACCCATGCGGTGGGCGATTTAAAAATTGACATGAAGGAGACATCCACTAAACAGTAGGGACCCACCGTTGATGATAGCCTCTGAACCCAGAACCCAAAGTGGAGAGGCACACGAAATCTAACCTATGACCAGCTGATGGAAAGAAGAAAAAAGGGGCTATGTTTTAAATGTGGCCTCACCTTCAGCCCTCTCCATCGTTGCCCAGACAAAGAATATAGATTAATTATATGGGAGGGTGATGACGCAGACGAGGGAGGAAGTCACTGAGAAGCACCAGTGGTTGAGGATCAGCAAGGAGAATGGGAGTTAGTATGCAATTCTATGGAGTTCATGGACTTGGGAAGCGATCAATCCTCAACCCCGAAGTCGATGGTCTTAATAGGTAAGTTAAATGAATTGCCTATTGTTATAATGGTTGATAGTGGAGCTAGCCACAACCTTGTGTCCCGAAGATTGGTTCAAGCCATGGGTATTGCTGTTACCTCAAGCCGAACCTTCGGTGTGAGGCTGGGGGATGGTCGTCGATCCATCTCACATGGGCTTTGCAAGGGAATTAAGTTGGAGCTTAATGAGGAGGAGTTTCGGGTGAATGCCTACGTGTTTGATACAGGAGGGTTTGAGCTGATTTTGGGGATGGCATGGCTTGCAACATTGGGGGTAGTGAAAGTTGATTATAAAAACATGTGTATGACATTTGACCGAAGGATACTGATGTAACCTTGCAGGGAATTAATATGCATATGTCTTCTTCCCATATACTGCAACAGATTCCGAAGCATCAAGAGCTGGAAGTTGAAGGATTGTTGGGGGCTCTAAGGGTTCGACGAACTCCACCGGTTGAGATGGGAACCTTGAATGAGGAACAAAGAGATGATTTGGGGGGGTGTTCATTCAGTGGCTTGTTTATTGGAGAGACACACCAGCAGAAGAAGCAACTTGGGAAGAGGCAGAACTCATCAAAGGGCTGCTCCATTCACCTTGAGGACAAGGTGCCTTTTGAGGAGGAGGGAATTGTTAGCACTCCTCATACTAGTACTGATCAGCATACTAGTCCATAGGGGTATGTTGGGGAAGGGGATAAGACAAATGCCACATAGGCTAGTGGTTAGGAGTTAGTTATGGAAAGAGAGAGAGAATGAGAAGGTACAGAGTATATATATAGGATTCGGTTTAGGAGGGAGGATTCATTCTGGATTATTGTGGAAAATACAGCTATTGTATTGGCCTGGAAATTACATTTCCAGGAGGGGGAGCTTGCTTCCGTTAATGTTTCCTATTTTTACTATCAATATACTATCAGCTATACAATCTCTATCGAGATTCTTAACAATAAAGCACTAAGGCAATGGGTAGGTTTTAACATTTGTGGTTGTACCTACATGTGGTATTCTTATGTGTTTGGACCAGTGGATGGCTAGAGGCTTTACCAAAGTATACTTTTCATTGTCTGCTTATTTCAATCTTTGTCCCCTGAGGCACTCATATAGTATACCGAGTAATTTAAATTTGCAGGAAATTCTAGCTGCATGTTTGAAGGGACAATCACTATCATGTCTTACTGATTAATGATTGAATTCTAAAAGCTTGAGACTTTTGCTAATTTATCTTTCAGGTCTGGGCTAGAATTTGGTCTGTCCTTGCAAATCATTTTATTTCTGCTGGTAGTCATCATGATGAGAAAATCGCTATGTATGCCATTGATTCTCTGAGGCAGCTTGGCATGAAATACTTGGAACGCGCTGAACTTGCCAATTTCACTTTCCAGAATGATATTCTCAAACCGTTTGTTGTTCTCATGCGGAATAGTCAAAGTGAATCCATAAGGAGCTTAATTGTTGACTGCATCGTTCAAGTACGTGTATTTGTCCTGCTGGACTTTGTTTCATTTATTTACTTTTATAGTTTTATTGCGGAAAATAGATCTTTGTTAGTAAGCTGTTACATCAATATCGGGGACTTAATTGGTTGATGGCTTTTGCAGATGATAAAATCTAAAGTTGCAAGCATAAAGTCTGGATGGCGTAGTGTCTTCATGATTTTCACAGCTGCCGCTGATGATGACTTGGAGTCAATTGTTGAAAGTGCCTTTGAAAATGTTGAACAGGGTACAGCACTTCTTATAATGCTCATGGTGTTTTCCTTCCTTGCATATTTATCACACCTAATGCTATGTACATGTGCAGTTATCTTGGAGCACTTTGACCAGGTCGTTGGAGATTGTTTTATGGACTGCGTCAACTGTCTTATTAGATTTGCCAATAACAAAACATCTCACCGTATAAGTCTAAAGGCTATTGCACTTCTCCGCATATGTGAAGATCGTCTTGCTGAGGTCTGTTGCTATCTTTACAAATCTGTATTGTTAATATTTTTCTTCTTTGACAGTGGGGCTTTGTCCTGTCTTAAGCTTGGTTGTTTCCCTTTGAATGATAGTGTTTTTTTCCTTTTTTATATGGGTATATGTGAAAATATGTACACACATACTTGTATCCCTGGGTATCTACATATGAGCAGCATTCTCAGGGATTCTGCTAATAAAATTTTAAAGGTGCTCTTGAACTCATTTTATGATATCTCATACTTATTTGCATTATACTCTTACACAATTTTCTGGATCATTGTTCATTTCAGGGTCTTATACCTGGTGGGGCTTTGAAACCCATTGATACTAGTGTGGATGCAACCTTTGATGTAACTGAGCATTATTGGTTCCCCATGTTAGCTGGTTTGTCTGATTTAACATTGGATTCAAGGCCCGAGGTCCGAAGCTGTGCACTTGAAGTTTTGTTTGATTTGCTGAATGAGAGAGGTAGCAAGTTCTCACCATCGTTTTGGGAGAGCATATTTCATCGAGTTCTCTTCCCCATTTTTGACCATGTTAGAAATGCTGGAAAAGAGAGTCTGGTTTCTTCTGATGATGAATGGTTCCGCGAAACTAGTATTCATTCACTTCAATTGCTCTGCAACCTATTTAACACTTTCTACAAGGTATTTGTGAATACTAATGTTTTAGTATTTCACATAGATGCTTTTGAAATGAATTGATTTCATGTCTTTGGATGTCTCAATTTCTGTTGTAGGATGTGTTTTTGAGTAATGCGGGAAACAAGAAGCTTTTGATTGGTTTTTTGCGAAATTTACATAGCTTTTTTTTTTTTGTCTCGTGCAGGAGGTCTGTTTCATGCTGCCACCACTCTTGAGTTTGCTATTGGACTGTGCAAAAAAGACTGATCAGACTGTCGTTTCCATCTCTTTGGGTGCATTAGTACATCTAATAGATGTTGGAGGTCACCAGTTTAGCGAGGGTGACTGGGATACATTGTTGAAAAGCATAAGGTGCATGTCCTGTTGTATGGAATTGGCATTTTTTTACTGTTTTTGTTTCTATTGTGCTACTAATTGTTTATTTTGGGAAATAGGGATGCTTCATACACAACACAACCACTTGAGCTTCTCAGTACTTTGAATCTCGAGAACCCAAAAGGCCCTGCAGAGCAAGTTCTAGATTCAGATGCCAACACTGGAGATGTTGAAGGTAGTCATCGATTTGGTGTCCATGATCAGCCGGCATCCCCAAGTACTGGTGCTCATGGGACCAGAGGAAGTCCTGTTGCATCATACTCTCCAGATCATGGTGAAGTCTCGAGGTCGCAAAGCAATACTGATGTATCAGACGGTTAGTTTAGCTTGTTATTTTGATGATTTTGGTAGATGATATACTAAGCTAATAGAAAAAAGATTAAAAAAGATATGCAACCTAGTACCTGGGATTGTCTGTAAGCTATATTCTTGGGCAAAGAGTGCCAGTGAACTGACTGGGAAGGAGAAGAGCAAATTTCAATAAATAGGGATAGGAGATTAAATTGGCATATGCTTCTGAATCAAAAACTCAGGGAAGCTATTGGGATTAGTTGAAGCTAGAAAGTCCTGGCATTGGGAGGGTGGTAAAGATTCTAAATCTTAGCAGTTAGCTGGATATCTAACAAATGGATCATAATAGAAGAGTTGATGGCATAAGTACATGCAAGTTCTATGAGTTAATATTACTGAATTGCAATCAACAAAACATTAGTAATCACTATGCTCAATAGTAGCGTAGGGTCCATGATTTGTCGCAGCTGTTAAAAGTTAAATTCCACATTCTTGCAGGTCTTCCATCACCGTCTGGCCAAACTCAAAAGAATGCTGAATCCGCAGGCCTGCAGAGGAGCCAAACATTTGGTCAAAAGATTATGGACAATTTATTTATCAGAACTTTTACCTCGAAATCTAAGAATCGTCCTTCTGATGCTTCAGTACCATCTTCTCCAATTAAGGTATTGTGCTTTGTTCTAAACTTTGCTCTTCCTTTCACGACTAGTGATTGTATATGATGTTTGAAACTTTAAAGTTTCTCAACAAGATAGTAGTTGTTTGCAATGCATATCCTTTGTTGTTGGAGCAAGTTGCTTCCCTTTCCAGACACTGAATGCATTTATTTCTTCCTATTTATTTTTTGCTTAATTATGTATGAAATTATCTTTTTTAGTGGTAGTCTCGTAAGGCTTTGTAGAGAACTAATTCTGGTCCATGAGTCCAGTTCTAGTCATATTCACTTGTCATCATAAACCAATTGCAGTTACTGGAAAGTAAATGGAGAGCGCTCCAGCATTGAGGAATGAGAATCTGATTTTAGAGCACATCAATAGCTTATTGTATTTCATATAGGTTGTAGGATTTTTCAGTAAAGTTCAATCCCCTATATTGCCTCTATTTTATTCATGTAATTAATGCTGATACAAGTCATGGTTTCATGTGCCCAAAGATAGGGCCTTTTTAATTTAAGTACAAGTTTCATATCTTTATGGGGTATGACCATTTTTTCCTTGCATCCACGATCTGCTTTCTAAGATAAATGTTGCACTTCCTTTTTTTCATTTAAGTGCCATAAGAATTGCTAATAACTACTATGCTTAAGAATAACTGTATTTAATTCGAAACTACTAGAACTTCCGGATTCAACATTATTAGCAGCTTTTGAAGGCATCATAGCACATTTTATTCCTTCTTTGTACTCTTTTGTCAACTAACCTGGAAAAATTATGATAACGAGCACTATGGACGGAATAAACCCTTACTAGTTTATTCTAGAAGGTGGAAAGAGAATTAGTGGACAGAAAGGAGGAAAGAAAATTTGTAACAGAAAGGAGAGAGAATTAGTAAGACAGAAACGTTTACAACTACAATGGGAAGGCTAGTTTCTATAAATAGGACAGAAGGGAATTGGGGGGAATTATGTTTTTACTAATTTTTTTCTTTGGGAATGAATTCTCGGCTTTTGCTTGGGCAGAGTGTTAAAACTCTGTAGATCGTACTTCCAATAGAATATACTTGAACTCTTACAATCCGAAGCTCCTAACTCATCAAATTATAGCATATTTCTGCAGCAAAATGATATGGAAAGGATGTATGCCCCTTACCTTTATAAACTTAATATGCTCTATATCTGATGCATATGGCATACATGCCTCATCATAACTTTTTTCATTGTTACATGACCATGTAGATTCCTGACACCGTGGAGCCTGACACCAAAGAAGAAGAGGAAAATCCAATTATGGTGACTGTTAGGGGTAAATGCATCACTCAATTACTACTTCTTGGTGCCATTGATAGCATTCAGGTATCGATTAAATTAAATGCATGTATTGTTTGCTTAGTCTACTTTTTCTTGTTCACAAGCTGTTCAATCCCTTGTATTTCTTCCATGCAAGTTATTCCTTAAGGCCTACCATTTTGTTGGAAAAGGCCCAATATCCATTTAGATCACTTAGCAGGGTCTGCTAATGCATCTTTGGATTTTATTAAAGGAAAGGAAAAAAAATCTCTTCTTATCATAAGTCTTCAAAATTTCGCAGAAGAAGTACTGGATTAAATTGAAAGCATCCCAAAAGATTGCCATTATGGATGTTCTACTGTCAATGTTAGAGTTTGCAGCTTCATATAATTCATATTCAAACCTAAGAATCCGTATGCACCATATTCCTGTTGAAAGGTAAGAAAGAATACCTACTGACTCATTTATGATATTATCTTTTCATTTTGCCCCCGTATTAAGAAAATTAGTTCATCTATGGACAGGCCACCTCTGAACCTTCTTCGTCAAGAGTTAGCAGGAACAAGAATATATCTGGATGTATTGCAGAAAACAACTAATGATTCTCTTGACAAAAAGGAGAAACAACTGGGATCTAGTGTTTCTGAGGATGTAGATAGTCCAGTCCAACAGGGTTTGACTGCTGTCCCATCTAGTGAAGAAGAGAAACTTGAAGGAGTAGCAGAAAAGAAATTGATTTCTTTTTGTGAACAGGTGCTAAGGGAAGCATCTGATCTCCAGTTCAGTGTGGGGGATTCCACTAACATGGATATCCATCGAGTTCTGGAGTTACGCTCCCCGGTCATTGTTAGGGTATGGCTTCCTCTCTTTTATACCTTATGGACTGTAGTCTCTTCTGTGCACTGTTGAAAGATTTGCCTCATCTTGTGCTTTTTGGCTGAAAGGACTTGTTTCAGCCTCTTTCTAAATTTGTTTGTTGACTAAGCAATTGCATCTCCTAAACTATCTCGCAAGTATTTTGATCCTTTATAAAATTGCATTACCATTCACATATATGATCTTTCCATAAGCGGAAGCCTGCAAGCTTTCTTTTCATTCTAGTGCACTCCGTGAAGACTTCTTTTCATATTTATGTTATTAATATTTTTTTGTGTGGATGTCTGTGCCTCGACTTTGTCAAACTAGGCTTTCTGTTTTAACCGATAACTTATTCACTTGATTCCTTACCTTAATTCAGTTCTAAGATTGTCAACTTATTGGTGGAAAATTCTCAACTTTTAAATCTTTCAGGTGCTTAAAGGCATGTGCTTCATGAACAATCAGATATTCAGAAGGCACCTTAGAGAGTTCTATCCTCTGCTTACAAAACTTATTTGCTGCGATCAGGTATCCATGCTTCTGACTACATGTTACTCCTTTACAGATCATGCTTAGTAATTCCTGTATGAATAATTACCTGTATAATATTTTCATAAAGTTTCGAGTTGGCAGTCTGCCTGGGCCGCATGTCACAGAAATGCTAACCTAGACAACTACTCGATTACTGTTATTGTTAACATCACGCTACTTTCACACTAATTATGTAACCAACTTCCTCAGATGGATGTTCGAGGGGCGCTTGGTGATCTTTTCCGGATGCAGCTAAAAGCATTACTGCCATGATTCGTTTCAACCATAACCTGGTGCTTGCTGAAGTAATTGAGTTTTGGCAACTATGGAAATTCCAAGTCGATTTTCCCAGTACTTATCATGCACGTCCATACGTGGTTTCTTTTTCCTTACAAGGTGTTTCAAAAGAACACTATTTTAGAGTTTCTTATTTATATTGTAGTGACCAATTTTTGAGAGCCAAACGTAGAGATATATAGGTCGACCTTGTTTCTATACCAGTCTTCACTGATATTTTTGGCACAAATTATTTTATGAAGCTCAAGAAAGAAGAATTCTTAGTTGCTCGTGCTCATTTCAGGGAGCTTTGTTACTCGAATTAATGTATGTAAATCATGCCTGTAATTCTTCTTCTTAATTAAATCATTGCACGTTTGCACTCACTGCCAAGGTTTGTCAAGGTGTTTAAGCATTACAGCATCCTTTAAGTACTTGGGGAATCTTTTCGTATTTTTCAACTTAGAAGTACACCTTTACCTTTCTTCTCAAGTTTGTATATGTTGCCCTGTTATGAGCTGCAATTCAAAGCACACCAAAAATGCAGCTCATTATGAATTCTACAATGGGCTAAAGGACCTATAAATGGGTATATATTACAAACTACAAATTGGTTCTCTAGTCACCTTACAGTTGATATGCATAGCATCTGCAGGCACAAGGCCATCAAAAGCTGCACAAGTACACGATCAGGAGACGTCTCCGGTTTTTCTATGAACAGTCTTCATTTTCAAATTACTTTTAGATACCACATTAGTTTATGCAAGTATTTGGAATCCTATATCGGTCTAATTTCTCATGACAGGAAAAGAAACCGGAACCTTGAATCGAAAGGTAGGACGGAGAAGCTTCGGTTTCCAAGCAGCCTCCATTTATGCTTGGAGGAACAGTCTCTTACGAAGGCAGCCTGTTTTGGAGTGAGGAATTGGCATACCCAGTCAGGAAGGCCTGCGTCATCCACAATTCCTTTGGCAAAACAATACAGTAATTTCGGTACCAACAGTTTGTTCCTGTCGTTTATCCCTACAGAAGCTTGTATGTAGTCCCTCAGTGAATTCTGAAGCAATTCATGTACATTTTCGGGTCTGAATATCCGCACCTGAGAAAAGAGAAGTATGGGGACAATAATTATGGTGTAGACATGTACAGATAAAGCGTAACCTTGTCAAGTATCTGTTTAGTCGAGTCGCTAAAAGGAAATACTCATCAACAGTTCTCTCATAATCATTGCACTTACCTTAAACTCTCACTAAGTGAAATCCACTAGAAAAACTACAAACAAAGAGTGGATGCTTCCTAAGGACATCTAACTGTTGTCTTTCCTAGCAGTGATAGGTTATGCGTACATAGACGGTTATATTCGATTAGGTGGGATGGCAAAGCCAATAACTACTTACTGCAGGTGAAGAATGCATCCCACAACTTAGAGCAAAAGCCAAGAGGGGTTCAGGTTGATCAATAGCAAACTTCTTCTGCTCCTCAGTTACTTTGAATTTCTGAAGAGTGAGAACCAAGGCCTGGAATGAAAGGAACAAGTGTCATAATAACATCAAATATGAATGCTTGAAACATTGCATAGGAAAAGAGAATACATCATTTGTACATTGAAGGACTATCAGGAAATTGGGAATGTTGAGACACATGCTTACATGCAATAACTTAAACCATACATACGAAAACCTTGAACAACATCATGGTCATATTTGAATCAATTATTTAAGAGCGTCCAAAAAGGTGAAAGTAGATTAATCAGGATGAACACATTTCCTAAAACATTGATGCTTCATCTTCTTGAGGATTAGATAGGGACATATGTAACGTACAATTTGAGGCCGATATACTGGAGCTTTCATCTTCAAAATTATGTATTCAATGTCAGCAGCACTGAAGGAGTGCCCTCCGACGTTGTAAGCAGCCTGCAAGAGAGTATGCCATTATGTTCACATTGATTTCAAGACACGAATAAAGAAGAGGAAAGGAAAACCAGCAAACCAAACCTTCTGCATTAAGGAAAATAGTTTCATATCACTTCCTGGAACACCGTATGCCAGGAACGCCTAAGGAAGCAAAAAGGAAATGAGCTCAAGCAATGAGAAGAGAAAAACAAAAAGTAGGACAAGTAAAGATACGAAAATAAAAGCACAGATCAACCGATTTGGATAGGAAAGGACATAAAAGAGAACGCAACTGTTGGAAGGATGCAGGGTTTCACTATCTTAAGTGAGTAAACGCATGAAACTGAAACAGGGAGGATAAAAATTATGGAAAAAAGAAATCTGTATAGTTTTAGAATAAGACTATGAAAAGTTCAAAAAGGATGACAAAGTAGAATGAGAATTACATGCATAATCAGAGCATTATACACGTTGATCCAAAATGCTAGCTTCTGATGGCAACTCAAGTAAGAAGGATTAACTTTCGCCAACTGCTCAACAAGTAACCTGTACAGCACAAACACACAAGTTAACGAATTGGAATTGTGAGCTTTTGAATGATTCAAGCTAACTTTCAGAACCGGAAGGGATGTAGATTGACTGCTATGCATTAAAAAGTTAACTTGTCATTTCTCAACTAAATACATGCAGAGACGCTTCGGATACATGAAGCTTAAGCAGAAACATGAGCTTGTGCAGATTCAGCCTATTTGGAGAAGGAATCCAAGGAAATTCCTGTGCACCAGACATATTGGATCAGTGGGTGTTGTCAAATGTTTGATTGTATAAATAGGGGTAAACCTAAATTTTTGGAGAGCTCCTGAAGCATACTCCATTTGTTTCTTCCCAACAGTCATCCATGAGACCTCAATTGCTGTACTGTAAATACCAATACTCTCAATCCAATCTAGCTTGCCTGGTACTTTATACGGGTCAGACTTGCAATAGCTTCCAGAGACTTCAGAATCTAAAATGTTTGTTGAAGAATTCTTTGGTGCACAAGTCGCAGTTGGCGAGTCAGAGAAAGATGCTGATGAAGAAGAAGAGAGGTGACCCTTAGGTGAAGATGAAGTCATGCATTCTGAAGAAGAAAGCTTGGAAGAATCCGATAAGAAGATGAAAATATTTCTCATGCATAAGACCATTTCTTCTGACAACCGATTAGGATGAAATCTCCCAATGTGGTCCTCATTAAACTCTTTAGTTAATTGCTGTGTAGGATTATCTGCCACCTTTCCCTCCAATGCATCTCCATTGCGACGTACAGTGAGCTGCAACAAATGTTAGACCATTAAATTTGTCATTTTCTCCCTCTCTTTTGGTTTCTATGATGTCAGAAAACAAGTATCAAATGAAATTTTAAAAGATACAGCACAGTCTACATTTATACCTCAAAAACATAAATTTTAAAAGCATTATAGAACAAGTTATTACATAATCTTTTAAGGAAGCCAGAGATTTATCATGCATGGGTGATGGCAGATGAGGCTGATTTTTTAATCTATACTCAGCGAGTCGACGCTCATTTCTCTCCTGACTAAGCTGGTATTGCAATGCAGTTGATTCTTGTTCAAGTTTTGATACAGTGATCTCCAAAATGGCAACACTGTCCAAAAGCTCCTGCGCCTGCTAGCCTTATTAAAAAGATGGAGATGAAATGGAAAGATATAGCACAAGAAAGACAAATAAGTTCAGGGAACAAAAACATGATCAGTAGTGGAAAAACAAGCACAGGGATATTGACCTCATCAGGAAGCTGACATGGTGAACTAGAGAACGACGAATCGGAGTGTTGTATAGCATTCTTTAAAGCTAAGCGCAAGTGAATCTCATCTTGTAACTGTTTCTGCAATCTTTTGACCTGACCGGACCAGAAAATGATGAAATAATTACAAAGGCCCATCAGAGCAAAGACAAACATAAGAAGTAGAGGCACCAAAACCACTTACATCTTGCTCAAGCTGATATTTGTACCGAGAGACGTTGCTGCCTTTCACTGGTCCAATTCTTTTTTCCTTGCAATCTCGCTGAAAAGATGATATTATAATATAGCACACTTCAAAGGAACAGCAGAATCCTTATTTTAGCATTTCAGGGAAAAGAACAGGTAGGGGAATGGGGAAAAACAGCCCAGTGAGATGTACACACAATGGTGCTTTTCGAAATATGACAAGCCAAAAGAAGTGTAAGGAAGTACTTGTCGTCATACCCTTAAAATTCCCAAAATAGTTTTACATGCTCAGAAAAATTGGGAAGAAGAAGGAAATGCAGAATACGAACCTCAAAATCATAGACCGGAGAAGAGGGAGATCCACCCCAAGAAGAAACAGATCGACCAGCTCGATTACTCCTCCAGAAGTACTTGTGAAATGAACTTGCCCTACAAGTTCACACAAAGGTAAACCATCACAGCCAACAGACTAATGCAGGAACAAGTACGAAACTAAATGATTCAAGAGGTCCTCTTCTTACAGATTCATAGGGAGAACAAAACCGCTGCCGTCGGTAGCTCCGTCGCCGTCACTAATAACATTATCGCCGTTGTGGTTAGGGTAGTGCTCGTCTAAGACTTCTGCTTTCAGACAAAGCATTTTCAACTTTCAACCACAAAAAACTCCCAAATGGGTCCTTTTCAAATCCAATACACTTAAGTTAAAACACCAAATAGTGCAGAAAGAAGCAAACAATCACTCTACAGAACCGACCCGCTTCAGTTATGAGCAGAAGTAATTTGCTCTTGATTAACGAAAATAGATGAAGCCCAAGTCCCGAAAATGCCGGGGTTATGCTCTACTCTAATGGTCAACTGTCGAGACTTTTATCTTCTTTCTAACAAATGTAGCAACGCTTAGTTAAACAACTATGAACTGCCCTGATGTTAACGTCAACATTACAGGTACTATTTCTCAAAAAAAAAAGGATTACAGGTACTAAAAGACTAACGAGAAAGAACCCACCAATAAAAAAAAGTCGAATCTTTCACAGCATTTACTAAAATCTGACAATGGACCCCAAGGGATAGACAGAGACGCAGACACAGATTGTTGGATTTGGACCTTTACTTGTGTCATGTTGGGTTTGGAAGACCTGTCCTAGTCCTAATTCCCAAGTCCTAAGTGGCACTAGCGACACAAGCAAAAGTGTCTAAGTTCGCTCGCAGATAGTGAAATAAATTTTCTGAGTCAAACAAAATAAATTAGTGTGAGTGATTTAGTATTCTCATCTTTTAATTAGAGGTTTCGAATTTGAGTCCTAAGAATGGATAAATTTATTTGGCCAATATTTTACCTCCTATAGGCTGATCTGGTACAAGTGAGGATTAATCTGAGAGTAAATAACTTAAAGATATCTTCTCATAATTAGAACTCTCCTAAAATATCATGTGGGTTAACCCAAAAAAAAAAAAACTCTGCTCGCTCACTTACGCTCACTCTTATGTTGCGTATCTTTTTTACCAATGCCCACTTTGTGGGGCGTTTCTTGTAAAAGTAACGAAAGCATGAGACAAATAAAGATGCTTTCACTATCTGTAGTAATCTCCATCAGCATTTATCTGAAACTGATGACAGGACAATCTCATTGTCCACGTTTGTTGTCCAAGACTTGCATTGGCAACAAGTTACATATCAGCTTGAAGAAGATGGCGTTCGTAGTTTCTTTTTCACGTGGACATATCATCTTCAGGCAAATGCTAATTCTCTGTAGGACCATTGAAGCTAACGACAGAAAGCAATCTAGAATAATATAAATCAAAGCCTTGAAAACTTTTATGAGTTGGACCAAACAAAGTTTCTATATGGAAAAGGAGCATTCCTTCAAGGTGGGTTTTTGTCCATGAAATAAAATATCAACACATCATCACTAAATTTTTTTTCTTGATATGACATATTCTCAAACTTCCAATTTAATTAAACAAGAGTAAGAGTTTATAGTGATCCAAATAGATTTCTCTTTGGAGTTTTACTTGTTGAATCTTCATGTAATTGCTTCCCTTTCCTTCTTTACAAGGACAAACATTTCTTCAACTTTCTGAGCTTCATGCTTGTTAGTGTGTACGACTTTAGTTTGAGAATTCAGATACCAAAAAGCCCAAAAGTTGTTGGAAAAAGAAGATGGGTCATCGCCGCATGTTATGGTTTTTCCTGATATGCTTAATAGGCGATCAAGGCCCGGTGAAAACAGTGTCGGATCTGGCAAAAAACTGGGGTACTCAGTCATCAGACCCTTTACCACCTGACATTGCGGTTCAGCTTCCGAAAGATGATGTCTTTGATAAGGTGGAACTCTTCCAAGCTGATGCTGGTGTACTAAAGGCTCTTCGAAAATCTGGTATTCAAGTTACGGTAGGAATACCAAATGACTTGCAGTGTCCAGGCAGCTTTGAATTGGAGGCATCAGAATGTTTTTAACTACGTATCCAAATATGACGAAGATATAAGTTTAAATGCTTTTGGTCTCTTCTGTTTTAGTGCTTTACTACATTTAACTGTTCAACATAAACTTAAGCTAATCGCTGAAACGAGCCACTGCTTGAGACCTACAAGGACAATTGCCTCCACACAAAAACTCCCTGCAACAGAATGTTCAAGCAGCGTTAATAATAGCTCAAGAAAGTGAAGGTTACTAACATACCTATAAATGCTGATGGATACCAGTGACAGCGGCCTACACCCTGGAGGCAACTTTCGATCTAATATATTTGATGGATCTATCATCTATGTCTTACACCCTTATCTCGGCACTTGAGAAGAATGGTTTTTCATCAAGCGCTGTCATTGTTGGCGAGGTCGGTAGGCCAATTGACGGCGATTTAAATGCAAATGCAGATTATACTCGCAGGTTCAACCAAGGCTTAGTCGGTCGTATCCTTCAAGACCAAGGCACACCTAAACGTAGAACAGCACCTGATGTTTACATATTTATGAGGATCACAAGAGCATACTACCTGGGAACTTTTAGAGGTACTAAGGTGTTTTCAACTATGAAGGAAGCATGAAATAACAGTTGGATATGGGAAAGGCGACACCATTAGTTGCGGCTGCACTGGTTTAGCATCAAATTTGATAACAACATTAATTATGCTACCACTTATGCAGACGAAACAAGCATAGGCTATGGATCATCCTGTGGTTCACTGAGATGCTAGAGCGAGGCAATGCTTGCTTTGCTTTTAACATATATTATCAGACTGCGGATCAAAGGAAAGGTTCATGTTCGTCTCTAATTTATCAGTCCTAACAACTCTCAATCCTTCAAAAGGTGCGTACTGGTTCGAAATCATGATTGATTTGAGATAACATACTAATAGTTCAATGAATGTAAATTCTCGTGGTCGTCATCACATACAGATTATAAATTTGTTGATTCATTCCCTAACATGAGCCTTCAGCTTATCGCCTGAACTCTTTTCTTTTATTTTACATAGCTTTTTATACCTAGTTTTTTGTTGATCAACGGGATTGTGCCACATTAATTCCTTCTGTTCCGGGTTCTGTTTTTGTCACCGCCGCCACATGCTTCCTCAGAAGTTTAGGTGACGTTTGAATGTTGTTATTGCAAGTCCAAAGCTCCAAACTTTAGCATGTTAGATGCCAAGCAGTCGAGGGCTCGAATACAAAAGTCCTACTCGGCTACGTGAACGGTTTTCTGGACCTGCTTGAGTACTTTGGAATCATTGGTATCAGCAACTTCGACATTTTAAATTTTACACTGAAAATGTCAAAACAGAAGCTACATAATTTACCAAATTGTGACACACAAAAAGGGTCAAAAAAAAAGACAAACATGACATACAAAGTTCGTACAATCCAGTAGGGAATGAAACTTGGGAGGTGATGGGAGACAAGTCCGGAAGAGACGATCGAGAATTAATAAAAGCATAATGCTAACATAAAATAGATCAGCAAGCTCTTATGAGTGAATCTCCTCAGTTGTAGACCATGTATTTGGGAGTTGCACTGAACTTCTGGTAACCCTTGATAACTTTGTTTACGGCATCAAGAAAGTCTTTCTCGGTCACTGTCTTCCTGCGAGCTCTAATGGCATACATCCCGGCCTCAGTGCACACGCTTCTAATGTCAGCTCCTGCATGGCAATGCAAGGTCAACAGGATTCCAATAAAGCAGCAGAAACCCAGAAAATTTCTTCACAATTAATGACTAAATTTCTGGCCTGAATTCTAATTGGAATCCTAACGAGATTGTAAATTAACACTCCCATGTCCATGCCTGACATTCTTTTCTTATGCAGTATAATTTTCAATATCTTACAGCACAGACAGAGACAAAGTAGTACTTTACAGGTTGAGTGATTTTGTGATCTTCAAGGCGCCAGCACTGGTCTCACTTCCTTGAAGGGTAGGTTATAGAAGCAACTTTCTAGTTCTCTTTCAAATAGTAGAATGCATACCTGTGGAATTTGGACAGAGGCGTGCAAGGAGCTCAAAACGAATATCTCTTTCACAATTCATAGTTCGTGTATGAATCTTGAAAATCTGTGTCCTGCTCTCCAAGTCAGGTAGCCCAAACTCAACCTTTCGATCTAGTCTTCCAGGACGTAACAATGCTGGATCTAACGTGTCAGGTCTGTATAAAACAGAACCTAGTAAGATGACAGTCAAAAACAAATGACACAATAAGATGGTATGGATATAAGCAAGCAGTAAAACCTAGAACACACCAGGACATTGAAACCCCTCCTTAAAAAATGGGAAAGTGCCAGAAATGCCAGAATTATATCTAACAACAACCTAAAACTGATTTAACATGTACTTGTATGGATTAGATGAACCATACGGATTCATATGTCATAATTAGAAACAAAAGTTTACCTGTTTGTAGCCATTAAGACTTTGATGTTCCCTCGAGCATCAAAACCATCCAGTTGATTGACAATTTCAAGCATTGTCCGTTGAACCTCATTATCTCCACCCACACCATCATCAAAACGTGCACCACCTATTGCATCAATTTCATCAAAAAAGACAATACAAGCCTTCTTTGATCGTGCCATCTGAAGCAAACCAAACAGCATTAATTATGAGAAGAACCCAATTTTGTTAATAGATTCACAAAGTTAAGAGTCAATCTTTGACCTGGAATAGCTCCCTAACCATTCGGGCCCCTTCACCAACATATTTCTGAACAAGTTCACTCCCAATAACACGAATGAAACATGCGTCAGTTCTGTTTGCCACAGCTCTGGCTAGGAGAGTTTTACCAGTTCCAGGAGGACCATAGCATAATACTCCTTTAGGAGGGTCAATTCCAAGCTGAACAAACTTCTCTGGATGAAGCATGGGAAGTTCAACAACCTATGAATAGAAAAGGAAAAAAAAAAAAAAGCTAAAGCATGAATGAGGCATAGTAGACAAACAGTTTTGGGACATTAATAGATAATGCAATAAGTAACAATTTCTTCTTTTTTTACACTCACTTCTCTCATCTTTTCTATCTGCTCTTTACATCCACCAACATCATTGTATGTTACATCTGGCTTCTCTTCCACCGTCATCATTGTAACACTTGGATCGATTTTCGGAGGTAATGGAATTTGAATTTGATACTTATTGCGATCAACCCTGCCAGGAAAGTGAAAATATCATTATGTATCCACACACAAAATTCCACACAAAAAAAGGGAAGGTTGAAGAATTGAACTCACCCAACACGCATGCCTTCTTCTATGTCTGTAGGGGAGACCTTATCCCCAAGTCCAACAACAAACTACAACCATGACACAAAAATAAACCTCAAAATGGTGCATCAATTGGTCAAGTAGTCACAAAATCAAAGAATTCGAAGTTCTATGTACGAAAAAGCTTGATTGAACAATCACAAGTAAAGAACTCCAGTACAATGTCAAACTATAACACGCTTTTCATGTATGTATAACTTTCTATGTTGACCCATGGAAAGCAAAAATGTTAGAAAATCAGAATAACTTTCAATAGAAGTACGAAGATACATGCCTTGGCTATTTGCTTGACGTTTATGACATACTTGGCGTCCTCAGTGTTTGGATTAATAATCTTTGTGCACCTTGCAACCTATGGCAGATAATAACAAGGTTGACCTTTCATTATCCGCTGAACCGTAGAACACAAACATACAATACAAGTTAACGTTCCTACTTGGAGCGGTTGCTCTTCCTGCATCATTTGCTTATCTGAAACAAGATCCCACTGACTTGGTGCAGCTAAACCAGTGTCAGACTCCTTGATGCCTACACAGCAATAAAGATTCAATTTTCATGGGGGAAAAAAGATCAGCCCAAAATAAAATCAGAAGTTTACCAAAAAGAAACTTCCTAGTTATCATCTTTCTACCAGAACCAACCATGTGGCATATCCAACGATGCAAGTAACCAAATTACAAACCAAAAACACCAAAGACAAAACATAAACAATGGAATTGAACATACCACAAAGGTCATTGATCTTCTTTGCCAATTCCTTTATCTCCTTCTCTTCCTTTTTGATACTGTTTGAATAGGGCCCCAAACCCTAGAAAAAAATCCCAATTCCAAACTCAATGGATAGGGAAAAAAGAAAAAATTGACAAGACTAGCAGCGAACATACATAGGTTTTAAGAAGGGCAATGTCGTCTTCGTCGAGAGGACGAGGGTTTTTCTCATCTTTCATGATCTCATCATCTTCCGCCGCCGGAGCCATTCCGATCCAAGCAAAGCACAAGCGTTGTCTTAAGAAATTGGAAATGGACTGATAGCAACAGACAAGCTTTGGAATTCCAATTCCAATACCTATTTCCTGTATACAAACAAGTAGCGTAGTGGAGACTGGAGAAGTTAAGAGTCTCCTTGTGCATGTTTAGATTACTGCTGTTGGACTTCCATTGGAGATTTTGGACCCTTTGCTTGAGCCAGACCCATCAGTAAAGAAAAACCCTTTCGGCCTTTTGTATAGAAAAGAATACTCGAGCCTCGTTGATTTGATTCTAATGTAGTTTTTAATTTTGTTTTAAATTTAATATAAATTTATATAATTATAATTTTAGGACATGTTTGTTTTCATTTATGTTTCAAATTTTTATTTTGTTTTCAAATTTGGTAAACAAACATGTTTATTTGGGGCTGTTTGGTTTCAATTATATTTTTATATTGTAGTTTTTATTTTTGTTTTCTGTTTTTGTACTAAAAAAATATTTGATTGAGATTTTAATATAAAACTTAAAACAAAATCTGCTTAAGAATCTTGCTTTTAGAATACCAAAATATCTTTCATTAACATTTCTTAACGAATAATATCGTAGTTAAATAATTCTTGTAAACCTTAAGGTCTCCTTCTTCCTCTATAATCTTTCAAATGATATCTTTCTATAATCTCTCAAATGATATCTTTCACCTCGATATGGTAAAAGAAATTCAGGCATATTAATCTAACTTTGAATCAACTAAATAAAACTTAACTAACATATAAAGAACATAATATTAACAAAAGATATTTAAAAATGGTTATCTTGGGATTTTATTTGAATATGCGTTCTTGTTTTGGATCCATGAAATTTGGTTGCTTTTGTGATTAATCCGACGTGAAGATACCTGCAAAACAAAGAAGGCGCGTCGGGGTTGTGTCGATTAGCCCTCCGACGCTCAAGTCAATATTTTTGTGAAGGTGAGGTTGATCAATGCGAGAGAAAATTTAGGTTTTGATTGCGTCATCATCATGATGAGAATTATACCTTATATAAGGGATGGGCGCTAGGGTTAAACCTTCACGTGTTTACATGGGAGTCTCTTACATGCGGATGGGCTGAGAAGAGCATGGATCGGGCTTGGGCCTGTCGTAGTCGTTGGGTTCGAGACTTGTTCTATGAAGAATGGACCGATCGGCCCAAGGGTTGTCTTGACTGGGTCCGAGCCCAGCATCGTCGACCCGACCAAAAAGATTTATAATTATTAATTTATTTAAAATAATATAATACCATTTTGAAGCATAAGAAATTGATTCATTGGATTTGTCATTGTTTCTAAAAGAACTCGAGAATCATTTGCAGTACATTCTCATCCAGACATTACTTATGTAAAATGCATGTCAAATGAGCAACAACAAGTAATATTTTGAGTTGAATTAATTCTTTTACCCATTAATAGTATTTATTCATCGGTTGGAACATATACATCGATATATGTACCATCTATTGCTCCTATACAATCTTAAACATTAAATTTTATAGTAAAATAATTACTAATCATAAGGATATAATTAAAATAGTAATTAAATATATGAATGCATCTAAAAAAATGAAAATAATTTTGAATTATGTTAAATTTCAAAAGGTGCATTAGTAAAAGATGGTGAAGTAATAACCCTTTTTGTAAGACGATTAATTACATATAAGACTTTACAAAAGTACTTCGAAATTGTCCAAGTTGAATGTTGAAAATGTTCTGCATTGACTCCAATTGTCTCACCATGCCTTATAATTGTCAAGAAAGCTATTACTTGTTAATGTACAACCAAATAACTTATTGCCTTTAAACCTCTTAAACTCTTCATCTCATCAAATAAGCTCAAGAAGATCATCTTTTTCATTCTTAATTTTTCATAAATCCTTGTAAGATTCTCATTCAAAAGTTCTAATATTTAATCATGACTGGTAGAGCAGAAGTTTTACATGGTTGCTTTTGTAAATAATTTTTTTTTTCGCTCCCTTAACTAGAGAAATAATTATTACCTTATTACATTCATCATCAAAGTCTGATTCGAAATCTGATAAGAAATTCATGCATCTACAATATCAACATTAAGTCATTAATAAAACATTCAATTAAAGGTTTAATCAAATATAGACAAAATATTCATACAAAACATAGACTTAACATTAAGTTAAACATTCATACAAAACACAAACTTAAAATGTTGAAACTATGGAATAGTGCTTATTATAAAAGTGTCAAATTAATAAAATTGATATGCAATAATACGAAAATATAACTAAAGCGACATAATCCAATCCAGCTTCTTTGTATCTATCGTCTTTATAAAAAATCCCTATAAAGTGAAGAATCATATAAAGCCTTCATGACTTTTTCATATTACTCACTGTCAACACCTAATTCATCTAAGGCAATGTTTAGTTAGGGGTTTAATAATGAAATGAAATGAAATGTAATATTATTTCATCTTTTGATAGGAGGATTTATAATAAAAAATGGAATGGAATAAAATGAAGAATGAGGGTTTCCTATTACATCTCATTCCATCATAAATAGTAAAAATAAAAATCTCCAATTTTAGAGGTTTATGAAGAAATGTAAAATGATAAACAACTTTGCACTATATTACATTATAAATCCTTCATCCAAACATGATTTCACTATCTTACATTGTGAACCATTTCATCTCTCCAAAACAACAATTTTCTAATATTATATGTATTTAAATTCCAATCCATTATAAACCATCTCATTCTATTATGTTCTAAACATTCCATTAAAAACCTTACATCCAACCAAATATAGCCTAAGGAATTCAAACGTTTCATCATCGTGTTAGACTATTTAGATCTATTCTTTGCAGTGGATGATATTTCACTCAGTTTTTTCTAACTAAAGCGACATAATCCAATCCAGCTTCTTTGTATCTATCGTCTTTCCAATCCGACTTCTTTGTATCTATCGTCTTTATAAAAATCCTATAAAGTGAAGAATCATATAAAGCCTTCACGACTTTTCATATTACTCACTGTCAACACCTAATTCATCTAAGGCAATGTTTAGTTAGGGGTTTAATAATGAAATGAAATGAAATGTAATATTATTTCATCTTTTGAGAGGAGGATTTATAATAAAAATGGAATGGAATGAAATGAAGAATGAGGGTTTCCTATTACATCTCATTCCATCATAAATAGTAAAAATAAAAATCTCAATTTTAGAGGTTTATGAAGAAATGTAAAATGATAAACAACTTTGCACTATATTACATTATAAATCCTTCATCCAAACATGATTTCACTATCTTACATTGTGAACCATTTCATCTCTCAAAACAACAATTTTCTAATATTATATGTATTTAAATTCCAATCCATTATAAACCATCTCATTCTATTATGTTCTAAACATTCCATTAAAACCTTACATCCAACCAAATATAGCCTAAGGAATTCAAGCGTTTCATCATCGTGTTAGACTATTTAGATCTATTCTTTGCGATGGATGATATTTCACTCGATTTTTCTAACTAAGCGACATAATCCAATCCGACTTCTTTGTATCTATCGTCTTTCCAATCCGACTTCTTTGTATCTATCGTCTTTATAAAAATCCTATAAAGTGAAGAATCATATAAAGCCTTCACGACTTTTCATATTACTCATGTCAACACCTAATTCATCTAAGGCAATGTTTAGTTAGGGGTTTAATAATGAAATGAAATGAAATGTAATATTATTTCATCTTTTGATAGGAGGATTTATAATAAAAATGGAATGGAATGAAATGAAGAATGAGGTTTCCTATTACATCTCATTCCATCATAAATAGTAAAAATAAAATCTCAATTTTAGAGGTTTATGAAGAAATGTAAAATGATAAACAACTTTGCACTATATTACATTATAAATCCTTCATCCAAACATGATTTCACTATCTTACATTGTGAACCATTTCATCTCTCAAAAACAACAATTTTCTAATATTATATGTATTTAAATTCCAATCCATTATAAACCATCTCATTCTATTATGTTCTAAACATTCCATTAAAAACCTTACATCCAACCAAATATAGCCTAAGGAATTCAAACGTTTCATCATCGTGTTAGACTATTTAGATCTATTCTTTGCAGTGGATGATATTTCACTCAGTTTTTTCTAACTAAAGCGACATAATCCAATCCAGCTTCTTTGTATCTATCGTCTTTCCAATCCAGCTTCTTTGTATCTATCGTCTTTATAAAAAATCCCTATAAAGTGAAGAATCATATAAAGCCTTCACGACTTTTTCATATTACTCACTGTCAACACCTAATTCATCTAAGGCAATGTTTAGTTAGGGGTTTAATAATGAAATGAAATGAAATGTAATATTATTTCATCTTTTGATAGGAGGATTTATAATAAAAAATGGAATGGAATGAAATGAAGAATGAGGGTTTCCTATTACATCTCATTCCATCATAAATAGTAAAAATAAAAATCTCCAATTTTAGAGGTTTATGAAGAAATGTAAAATGATAAACAACTTTGCACTATATTACATTATAAATCCTTCATCCAAACATGATTTCACTATCTTACATTGTGAACCATTTCATCTCTCAAAAACAACAATTTTCTAATATTATATGAAACCATGGATTGGAATTTAAATATAGCCTAAGGAATTCAAACGTTTCATCATCGTGTTAGACTATTTAGATCTATTCTTTGCAGTGGATGATATTTCACTCAGTTTTTTCTAACTAAAGCGACATAATCCAATCCAGCTTCTTTGTATCTATCGTCTTTCCAATCCAGCTTCTTTGTATCTATCGTCTTTATAAAAAATCCCTATAAAGTGAAGAATCATATAAAGCCTTCACGACTTTTTCATATTACTCACTGTCAACACCTAATTCATCTAAGGCAATGTTTAGTTAGGGGTTTAATAATGAAATGAAATGAAATGTAATATTATTTCATCTTTTGATAGGAGGATTTATAATAAAAAATGGAATGGAATGAAATGAAGAATGAGGGTTTCCTATTACATCTCATTCCATCATAAATAGTAAAAATAAAAATCTCCAATTTTAGAGGTTTATGAAGAAATGTAAAATGATAAACAACTCTGCACTATATTACATTATAAATCCTTCATCCAAACATGATTTCATTATCTTACATTGTGAACCCTTTCATCTCTCCAAGACAACAATTTTCTAATATTATATGTATTTAAATTCCAATCCATTATAAACCATCTCATTCTATTATGTTCTAAACATTCCATTAAAAACCTTACATCCAACCAAATATAGCCTAAGGAATTCAAACGTTTCATCATCGTGTTAGACTATTTAGATCTATTCTTTGCAGTGGATGATATTTCACTCAGTTTTTTCTCAAGTAAATAATTATTCCTTTTTTATTGTTCATTAAGTATAAGTAATACCTCTTCTACAATGTTAGCCTTATTATTCTTAGGAATTTTCTTTCTCTTATATGAAAACTTATATCTTGATCTTCTTTTCATTATATGAGAAATCTTTATCGACATCATTTCTATGTTTCTCTTTTTACTATTAAATGAATATTTAGTTGACGAATGTGGATGCACACTAATTATAGTAATATCTCAAAAATATAACACAAATATGAAAATTCCTTATAATTTTTTCTTGAATAGGTGAGTCATTTTATGCACCTATAATGATGAAAAGGAATATGAGAATAAATATTATATAATATGATATATTAATAAAGCAAAGGCATATTTTACCTTAAATAGATTTTCTCAATATTCATTTATAACATTAACTTCACTAGTAAAGGAGTTGTAACCAATTCTTGTTTCTTTAAGTAAGTTCTTAAAATTCTTCAATCTAACTCTTAATCCATTAGACTTATTATTCAATTGAATATCAGTATGCTCTTTATTGAATTTTATTTGAAGCACTGGCTTAATATTCTTCCAACAATATTTGAAAAAGGTGATAGTCGTTCGATTTCCCTTCTTCAGCTCTTTAATTATCGAGGAGATTAAATACATCTCTATAGTATCATTCTATACCCCTAAACTATTACGAAGATTAAATACATCTATATGGTATCATTCTACACCTCACCTTTTTTATTTATTTCCACACAATCAATGGAATCGTTTATATTGTTCAAACTTTCCATCACTAAATGTAATCACATATAAGTGACATCAATCACAATAATTTCTACAAAGTATTAATGCTAAATATGGTTCAAAATAAATATGAGACAACCTTATTAAATATTAGATTGCATACAAGTGCATGTAAATGATAAAATTAAAATAAAGTTGTAAAATTGATGTTATAGCATAAAAATAAAGGTGTAAAAGAAAATCACACTTGATTAGTAAGTCCTTATACTCAACCCATTGTTCACGTAGGAGACTGCATTAGTAAGTCCTTATACTCAACTGCTTAATGATTTACTTTGTTTAGATACCAACTAACATTCCTTTCCTTTTTTTTTGGAGACTGCATTAGTAAGTCCTTATACTCAACTGCTTAATGATTTACTTTGTTTAGATACCAACTAACATTCCTTTCCTTTTTTTTTTTTACCTCTCTTCATATTCTTCCAAGTCTTTTGACGCCAGTATGACTACAACCTCTACATTTTTCAGAACCAAAGAGTCTTCAACATCAGCAACTTCACTCTAGCAACACTTCTCACCAAGCTTAATTCCACCTCTTATACGGTATCTCCCTCTCTCTTATTTTTAGTTTGTGTTTGTATAATGCACAAAAAGGTCACAAGTTGGAAAGCCTCAGAAGCATTAATTACCTTTAACAATAAGAAATGGATCAAATTTTCATGATTTGGCGTAATTTTACACACAGCCTACCAATTTTTATTATTACTCAAAATTTCAACTTTTCTCTTAAAGATTTTTTAGTATGGCTACATATATAGTACTGGAAATTTCTCCATATCTCTGTTCCTTTTCATGTCTCAACTTTTTTAAAACTGAAACTAACAATCATATTTTTGTTAATCAAAGTGGCACCCATCATGGCTTGGTTTTATCTCTATTTTGTTTTTTTACCTACCAAACTAATGTGACTGACCTTACAACCCATTAATCTTTAAGTATAAATGTGTTAAAAAACTTATTGATTATATCCAAAACGTTTGTCTTACATTTCTTCAACCTAGCAACACAACTAGCTACTAGCTTTTTCATTTGTCGCTGCCACGGAATCAAATCCTCTATTCCATTTTTTCAGCACCAACTCTGGTCCACTCATGCACAACTATAGATTTCAGTAGGTCCCAGCAAGATCATAAACTTATCATGATCTGCTATATGTATAAAAGTAAAAGGAAACAAAATAAGTGATTGTTTTCTATACAGAGGAGGATTATTGGAAGAGAAGGCGATGAATGCAAGTAACAGCAATAGCGAGTCAAGTAAGATATGAAAACATACATAGGCAACAGATACGTGGAGAAATCACAGAAACAAAATAAAAGTGAATAGTAGAGATATGCTGCAGTGACATGTGCATGGGCAGTGTACCATAATTAAAACTAAATTCTTTAATTCACTTGTTGTTGTATTTTGTCAAGACGAAAATCATCGGAAGAGAAGTTGATGAGCACAAGTAACAACAATAGCAAGTCAAGCAACAAATACAAAAATACACACAAACAATAAATACAAAAAAAGTAATTTAAAACATATATTCTTTAATTGTGATAAATATAATCTAATCATTTAAATTATTTTATAATTAATTTAAAGTTTTAAACTTTTAAAAGAAGTCAATAAAAAGTATAGAGTTTGAAGACATGAATATGATAATTTGCTTTTCAAGATTGACTCTATTGATAGAAAATATTTTAAAATAAATTTACGTGAATCTTAATTTATGAAATAATTTGTTTAATATATAATAATTAACTAATATTATATATTTTCATTTTAATTTTCAAAAGAGTAGTTTTCTTTGTAGTGATGCAATGATTGTTCAATCCAATTATCCGGTATAATAAATTAAATATTTGTTTTAGGTTATCAATAAGCTATAAGACGATTTATCATTTTCTAAGGAGGCTAATAGTTTGCTATATTTAAGTTTAACACATGATGAAGATGAAGATGAAGACGAAGACGAAGATGAAGATGGAGGAGGAGGTGGTGTCGTGGGGGTGCGGTTGTTGAGACTGAAAAGGGAGACGTTAAAATGAAAAGGAAAGCACATTTTTATCATGCGGCTTATATATCAACAACCAATACGATTGATGATAATAAAGCAATAGAACCCACAAAATTGACGCCAAAAGGCAAGAAACATAGATGCTGATACCTATAGAATTTGAGCATGATCGTTCGAAAATTTAGGCAAATTAATCGGGTTTAAACCCGTAATTAGTGCAGCCAAAACCATGTATATATATATATATATATATATATATATTGACTTGAAAAACACTTCCTAAAGTAAACCACATCTAATGCAGTTTCAGGGGCATATGGAAACTGCCACACGAGACCTTTACCTCTCCTTCTGAGAGAAACTTGTTGTCCTTACCTTTGATCTTTCAACTAATTGGTAGGTTCTCCGCATATCCAAGCATATTTCCTCTTTTTAGTTCAAGGTTTTTTTTTTTATATATATATATACTTTTTCTTGTTCTTGTTGGAGTAGAAATCATTGGTTTTTGTTCCTTATTAGTATTGAAAGGTTGAAGCTTGCTTGGTTATTCTAGACAACGGATATTCGGAGTTTTGCACGTTGAAAAGCCGTAGATTTTGTGACGCTTTTGTTTACAATCTACTTTGGGTACATCAATTTTGGTTCTTTACCCATCGGGATTGTTTTCCAGTTTTGTTCTCTAATCCGAAGTTTGAAGCTTTAAGCATTGCATATTTTGGTGGATCGATCTATTTAGTACTTAAAAGGTTGATCTTTTCTTATACCTGGGACGATAAACGAATAGTTCTTTTTTTTGTCCTGGGGTTTTGTGTGGTTTCTGGGTATTCATGGTGTTAGGGGAGCCATCGTTATGTTTAGAAGGCAACGAACTTTACGTCTGCTAATCAACCAGACCTATTCTCTTCATACCCTTTACCGCCGCCAGATGATCATGGCAGCTTTAACCCGAAACGATCCTTTCTTCAAAGGATTTCACAGTGTGCCTCAGCTGTCGCCGGTTTCTTGGAGAAATATTGTTTCTCTTGAGAGAAGTCTTGGATTTAGGACAAATGGAGGTGTTGGGTTGACACTAAAATGCTGCTCTGATAACCATAAGACTAATGATGACAAGAGAGCTCATGTGTTAACTCCTCACCATCAGTCAGTGCGTTATGTGGAGGCTCGATTAGAAGACAGCTGCACAAGTGTTGGATTGATTAATGGTCACACGGCGTGCCAAGGAGGGATGCCTCTTGCATTCCAGGACTATACTTTGACAGAAAAAGTTATGGTTGCTGTTGATGTTGATGAGGGTATATAGCTACTAGCTTTCAATTTTTCCTTGTGTTGCATCAATAATGAGAAATTCTTGCTTAGTAAATCTCTTGAATAAGGCAATGTGTTGCATCAATAATGAGAAATTCTTGCTTAGTAAATCTCTTGAATAAGGCAATGTGTTGCATCAATAATGAGAAATGCTTGCTTAGTAAATCTCTTGAATAAGGCAAAGCTCTGAAAGTTTGCTTTCTTTTCATTTTGGGATTATAGCTACTACACTGATATGAGTTCTTTCTTGTGTCTTTGTTTGTAGTTCTGGGTAACTTCTTATCAGCTTTAAACAGATTTATTGCTGATCGCTATTCTTCAAATCATGAAGTATCGGAGTATTACGTCTATGAGTTCTTCAAGGTGTTGCATTCATTATTCCTTGCTAGTTAATGGAGTTATTTCTTTTTATGTGGAATTTCTGAGCCACGAATGAATGATGAAAGTGAAACTGATCAGTTGGATGGCTCTCAAAAATATAAAGCTAAAATTTATTTGAGTTTAGAAATATTGTTATTGGTCCAACGAACATATTTTCCTTGGAGTCCTGCAACTAGCACTAATCCTCAAAATAGTTTCCTTGCAATTGATACTTTTGTTTATGGTTAATTCGTCACTGGAGATAGTTAAACGAGTTTTTATGGTTATACTTTGACATCAAGTTCATGCACTCGGCTCTTTGAGCTGTGAAATCTGCCTTAAAGGACTCTATAGCTGACTGTTAGACTCGTTTCTTATCACACACTCTTCTGATTCTGTGTTTCTTTAATGCCTTTGTACGCCCCCCATACAAGAAGTCATGCAATGCGTATTAAGTTCAGATAACATTTCTTTAACTTGCCAAAATAATTCTGAAATCTGAACCATTTTTGAAAAGTTTTTTCTGTGGCCACAATTGGCTGTCTAGTATTTTATTTTATTTGAGAGATGGTTTTCTGCAAGACTTTCATTGTTGTTTTCTAACCCATCTTGAGGCCTTTACATTCTGGTTACCCAAGTGTGAAGGTTTGGTTCTACATGTGCATTTTCACTCTTAAGTTGTTGGTTCTCTTTTCAGTTTACACTCTTCTGTTGTTTGAAGCAAGGTTTTCTTCGTTCTTTGCATTCTGATTCCGACTTATTCTTTATTACAGATATGGAAGTGTTCCCGAGATGAAGGTATCACTATACTCATATATTGCTTTAATTGTTCTCTTCAACTTGCTAAGCTCACTTAAGTTTCAGCTTCAAATATTTTGTTTCCCTTACCAGCTTTTTTTCGGCCCCAACTTTCCATTGAGTTGTGAGGCTAGTTCACCATGTTACTTAGTGTGTGTTAACTATTTATTGTAGGTTTGTTCATGGTCCTTCATGTCTTAGAATTAGGCCGTCTACGTGGACTATTTCTTTCCTGTGTTTTGGATCCCTTGTCTTGATAAAACTCAGCATTTGGAAGTTGGATGATCTGGAAGGAATTCATCTTTAGAGTTGATTTGATATGCATAAGTCTCTCAAGAAGATGTGTTTATTGGGAAGCCAATCTCCGAGATAAATTGAGTGACTAGGAAAAGTATAACATGCCCCTTCCTTTAGTTGCATATTATATTTTCCATGTTAGATGGTCACCATAATGGAGAATGATGATGGTCTTGGTTGTGATTGTAATTTTTTTAAAATGGATTTGTGCAAAATTAATCTTCTCATTGAAGTGTAGGCTTCACTTCATTTTGCTTATTTTGGACAAGAGATCTGTTTGTCACAAATATCTTGTGAAGTTATTTGGAGTAGTGAGGAATTATTTCAGAATGATGGTTTTCTTTCTGTTTCAGCTGATATACGGGTCCATGAGTTCTTTAAGACGCCATATTTCAAGACTGGGATTCACCCAATTCCAGGTGCTCAGAGGGCTCTGGATAAATTGTCAAGATTTTGCAAACTATCAGTTGTAACGTATGTATCTGTAGCATATTGCATATCCCCAGGTACTATGGCATGACTGGAAATTACACAGTTCTTGTGTGTATAGGTCCCGGCAAAATGTCATCAAGGATCATACAATTGAGTGGTTGGAGAAGCACTATCCTGGAGTTTTTGAAGAGATTCATTTTGGAAATCATTTTGCACTAGATGGACAGTCTAGACCAAAGTCAGAAATATGCAGGTTGCCCCTTGCATCTTTCCAATTTCGCTAAGATGCTTTAAAGATTTCTACCTTTGTTTCTCTATCTTATATTCTGCTTGAGTTGTTACTGTAACTATAGAATTTATTTCACTGTGATAAGTTGATGTACAGAAAAAAGGTTAGGCCAGCAAATTCAACCTAACCTAAATAGGAAAACCTTATGAAAACTAGCCAAATAAGTAAACATAGATTATTAAATCCGTATATGCTCCTGCATTATTAGTACCTGATATCACCAACTTTGTTTGCCTTTTGAGGACTTTTATGACTCTAGCCCTTGTATGATTATTATTTGGCGCAGAATTGTTCTGTCCAGCAAGCTTATCTAAACTTTACCTAACAGGTCTTTAGGTGCAAAGGTGCTGATTGATGATAACCCAAGATATGCCATTGAGTGTGCAGAAGCTGGAATCCGGGTTTTACTATTTGACTACGAAAACTCATACCCTTGGTGCAAGACAGATTCAGTTGATCAGCACCCTTTGGTAACTAGAGTGCATAACTGGCAACAGGTTGAGGTAAATCTAGAATCATGGATTCTTTAGTTGACAACTCTTTTGTGGTGAGACCGGACAACAGATGGCCTCTTCAGTTAGATTTATATTACTCCGACCCTCAAACGTTGATGGTTAGTGTTGAAAAAGATAAGCCAATGACATACTAGTGCTTTCTGGAGGTGCAGATCAAGGCTCTAATGCATCATTACGAGTAAATTAATGAGCTCATATATTTCCGTGTTTATTTGAAACAGGAAATAGGAGAATAAGAGGATTATCCAATTCTTTTATTGCAAAAATGTGATATTGGAGAGACTGGGCAAGTAATTTTTATTAGTGGTCATTAAACCAAATGCAGGCAATGTAACTTCACGGATGTAGTTTGATTGAAAATTCCTTCCAAGATCCAGCCTCATTTGAAGTACCTCTTAATCATTGAATAGAAATCAAAGGTTTCGATTTACGTCTGTGTGTGTTTGTGGATCGATGATTGGATAATCTTATTAGTTATTACTACCAGGTTCTCTCAGGTTTGAGAAAGATAACAGGGAACTTGATCTTAATATTATTGACCAGTGTTTAACTCAGATATACGACACAAGTGCCTGTCAGGCATCAATCCTTGGACTCACTTTCCTTTCCAATGATCAACTGGGCTACCTGTGCAGACTGTCAGGCATCTGCTCTGCAGCCGGTATATAAGGGTTTTTTCTATTTTGCTTCTTCCCTTGCAACCGGTAGGGCCTGCAATTTACTTCATCCAATATAAGTAGTATTGTCGAATTATGAAGTATGCGTGACTGGGAAGAGTAGTCTGTTTAGAACGGTTTCAAGCTGACAAGGATAACTGGATCAGGCCAATTTACTAATGTGAAATGGTTCTGAGCTTCCATTGTGTATCTCTGATTCTAACAGCCAAAATTTTCCGATCATATGAGTCACAGGCTTACCTAAGTATGGCAATTATTTGGTGAGTTTGTCAAATAACACAAATCTCTGGTCTGTCGAAATAAGCCATGTGGGTCGCTTTTCATCAGGGGCATGGTATGAACTTTGGATGTGGAATCATACAAGTTCCAAACAGGTAGACAGGAAAAGGACCAGATAGATTAATGTTTCAGAATACAGCAGGACAATCAACTGAAAGGAAACGCAATCAACTAGGCAGTGTAGCTTTCAATATCAGAGATTTAAGCCTAAAGGAAAGTCATTTCAAATTCACAGGAAGTCCTTGTTTCCTAGTTAAACCTGTTCAATACAACCATTATCACAATCCCTCAGTCAAAAGGAAATATGAATTTTTCACCTATTTCCGTTTTTATTTATGCCTGAAAAGGACATTTGTCACAACACTTTTTGGTCACTCTACCTTCTCCGTGAACTTGATGCCGTAGGCTTGTAAGATATGTAGCCCTGCAAGAGCACAACAAAGCACAAACGATCATCGAGTACAGAAGATTCAGCACCGGATCTATACATACACATACATATACATACATAAATATATATATACCTGGCTCGTAGACTTCACGTTGAATGGGCCTTAACACACCTCTTGTCTTGATCTTGTTGTCAAGTAAGAGCTGCAGAGAAAAGTTGTCAATGTTAATAGTCGTAATCAAATGGTATGTTCAGGTGACCAGGAAGCAATGAGAGTGTAAAAGTACCAGTACTCCAATGGCTGCAGGAATGCCAACGGTAAGGGCCATGGCAGTGGTTGTTTTGCCATTTTCTGTCTTCCCAAATTCCGACAAAGTCCCACTGTGTTTCTCTGCAGGGCGGCCATCTGGGTATTCTACTTCCACTTCATGGTGCAGAAGTACCATGTCCTGCTCAAAATTTGACATTATATTTCATTCATAATAAATATGAAACAAGTATACTTTGATTGCAAGTTAATTTCATAAAAATATAAGAATGTTATTTTTAGAAAAACTTAAGAATGATTTATCTTTATTCTGATTATTTGTCTGATCTTTAAATAAATTCAATCTATTTATAAATAAAAATGAATATTCTTGTTTAACAGTAGAGAACGAAAACAAGCACCTAAGTGCATCCTTGTTATAAAAATCTAAAGAACAATCCACCAAGTCAACCTGTTCCATGTTAGAATAGGCAAGCCTCTCTTCCATGCGGAAGCAGGTAACATCAAGTGCACTTTGATAGGAGGCAGGAATTTCTGTCTGCTCATGAAGTCCTAAAAACCTATCGGCATGGAAACAAAAAAATCAAACTTCAGGCACCTGGAAACGACTTTTTCAGGCTAACAAATCAATTTGGCATGTTAAATATTTCTTACTGTTAATCAGCAAGTTAGAGTAGCTTCTTACACTATGGTTTTGGCAGCCCGTACTGCAATTTCGTTAACTTTGCAATGTTCCAGGTTCAGAATCCTTTCAGCTATCTCCTTCTCTCCCAGAACATGTTCGTCCTGCCCTTCACTGTGAATTTCTAGTAAGTTATTCAGGAGAGCTTTAAATGTTGGCCTCTGTCCATTGGCAAAAACTGGATGGTATCCGGCATTAAACAGTCCAACTCTTGCCAGTGTCCCCATTATTTCGCTAAATCCTACGACCAAGTTCAAACAAACTGTTAAGGTTGACATTGCAGGAATAAAAGATTGATCAAATATAACATTATATTTCGTTTCTCCTGCAAGGAAATCACCAAATATAGTACGCCACCATTGCAGATTTTACCTTCATGGCCTGAAAAGTTTGCATGTTTGAAGAGTGAAAAGCATGTTTTTACCTTCATAGCGAAGTGTTCCGCGGAAGACTGTTGAAGCTTCATCATCTATTCCATATTGTTTTCCATAAACTAATGAGTTACGGTTTGGCAGACATTCTAGTGCAAAAGCTGGAAGATGAGATATCCGAAATTTGAAAGCTGAATCATAAAGACTGTCACCTGCAGGTATGTTGTGCAAAGTATGACTGAAATCAGGACGCAAAATGTTCTTGGAAGATGCAAATGTCAACATTTCTTCATTCATTACCATGACATGAAATTAAATTTAAAATTTTTTAGTAAAACTGTAGAGTCTTACACATAGAAAAGAGTTATAGGTTTATACAAAACATTCATGTAAAATGAACCATTAGGCATGTGGTAATTGGTTCATGTTTGACAGCCTACCATCAACATGTACAATTTCACCATTAGAACGATAGGTTGCAGGGTTGCGTCCAGCTCGGATGGCTCCAGCAGGACTCCAACTGAAATACAAGAATACAACTGAAAGTTAAAATCAGTTATATGCTCAGAAAGGAAAGTTAAATGGCAATCACATGTATTGGTCTGCGATAGAGTATTTTAGACTCTCATTTCTGAAACTGCTTACATATGAGGAAAAAAATGAAGAGTCATAATGATCCAAAGTGAGACAGACATCAAAACTAGAGAATTCAAGCATTTTTTAAAATTATAACCATCCCATTCAGGAAGCATTTGCTTTCCTCTCCACGACAAAAATCTATTATGTTTGAAAAAAGTCGACTAGCTCTTTTCGTTTGTTTTAAGAGTTGCAGGACATACCTGAACTTATATGCTAATGGATTATTTGCTGCTGCTGGAGATGGGAGCCCACCACAGTATGAAGTGAAAGACTTTATCTTTCCCTTCCGTGCATGTGCTTCATCAATCATCTTCATTGCCATCATATGATCTGAAGAAAATACGGTTCATTTGTAAAGCCTGTCAGCAGAAAGTGATTCAGAAAAATCATCACCATCTCCGGGGAATTAAAAGTTACCTATTCCAGGGTCCAAACCCATTTCACCAAGAATTGTAATATCTGCAGCTTTTGCCTCTTCATCCAGCTGAGATATAGCATCATCAACATAACTTGCTGTAACAAGGTGTTTTTTAAACTGCATAAAAGGAAATGTAGATTACTAATTAGCCCTGGGCTCAGGATGCGTTCACCATTTGGTTCATGAAACTTTCGAACATCTTTTGGTAAGGCACAAACTTAATGATTATGATTAACACCCTAAAGTCCAGATTACCTTGATACATGCATTTGCTATGATAACGTGGCAGCTAGCTGGCAGTAAGCTGATGACAACCTCGGCCTGCACATCAGCAAGAAATGTACGAACAAAGTATCAACATATACTGGTCTTACCATGGTCACCGGAGAAAAGATACATGTCCTATGTTGAAAATTATGTGGATTTTCAAATACATTAAAACAGGAATCTTTAGTATTTCTGTTCACTTCCTAAGTCTAGCATCTTCTATCAGAGAATGTGGAGGTCATCCTTAATAACTACAATATACTCCAGTTGATTCACAAAGTTCTCTACCAAATTTAGAAGATCACAATTAAAATCGTCACTTAAAGCTACTAGTACAGCTACTTCATTCTCGTCCTATGAGATGACAGTTCCATACAAACTGGAAAGAAGATTCTACCTCTGAAATATACTTGCAAAGACTTTCATTATCCATCACATCAAGCTGAACTGCCATGGCATTGGGAATTCCACTAATAGTCTGCATCATTTCAGATGACACTCATGCTAATTAAACACAAACCAAAAGAGGAGAAAGTCCCCTAGTTACGTATGGCAGTTTCTGCCGTGAAAAAGTAGACGGTGAAAGCCTAAAGCTTTCAACAGGCTCTTATTGAGTTTTTGTCTTCACTATAATTATATGTTGTGGATGCCTTCGTTGGGAGAGTTTATACCAGAAAAGGAGAACAGCGGCAGAATTGATTCTCCTTTATTTTCGGTTTAGTGTTCCTATTCCATAGGAAGTTTAGTAGTATAGGACTTTTATTATTACAATAAGACTAATCCTTATTCAAAGGAACAACATAGTTAGGTATTCGACAGATACAAGACTCCTATTTATGTAATAAGACTGATCCTTATTTAAGAGGACAGAAGCTAAATAAAAAGATAGCAAAAAAGTTTAATCAAAAATCAGAGATCGGAGTTCTCTCTTATCGAACTCTAAGGTGTCAGTCTCCCTTGAACGAGTCTGAAATTCTATTCAAAATAGGTCGGTCAAAGAATCGCAATAAAGGGAAGAGAGTTGAATTCGATTTTCCGCTCAATCGCCCGATAACTCGATCCTATTCTCAGAAACATAACAATTTGGTATCAGAGCCAAACACCATGGGCGATGATATACGAGCATTGCTTCAAGAAGAGAGGGCTGTTACGGAATCAATCGTGGAGGCTAAATTTTCGGATTTGAAGGACCGTTTGGAGAGTCACTTAAAACACATAACCCAACAATTTCAAGATCAGATGAGAAATCTGGTTTCTGATTTGAGCAAGACCACGATTGGGGATGGAGAGACCTGCAGCAATACGGTGAGACCAAGCCCGATACCTTCACCGACGATGGCAGGAACGAGCGCGAGACCACCAGAAAAAGTGTCCGCACCTGGAGGAGCTGTTCCACGATTCTCAAAACTGGATTTCCCTACTTTTGATGGCTCAGAGGACCCATTAATTTGGCTCCATCGTTGTGAGCAATTTTTTGAAAACCAGCACACTAACGACATGGATAAGGTGAGTTTGGCTGCCTTTCACATGTTGGGAGAAGCACAATTTTTCTACTATCAACTAAAACTGGAAGGGCGCATAACAAGTTGGCATGACTTCCGTAACCAATGTTCACTTCGATTTGGCCCACGAGAAGGGAGTAACCGTTGGGTGACTTAGTGAGTTCGACAAACCGGAAGCATAGAACTATATCGTGGCGGTTTCAAGAGAAGTTAGCGAGGCTAGTCCATTTGTTCGGGTAGATCAACACGTGAGCCTATTCATGGTCGGCCTAGATGTCTCCATTCATTTGGATGTTCAACTACACAAACCTACCGATTTAGCCACGGCCATGAGCCTTGCTAGAGCCTTTGAACGAAACAACAATGTTATATGTTGGAAACAACCGAAGATGGCAAGGCGGATGACTCGGCGGGAATAGGTTCCTCACACTCACAACCAATCAACGCCCAGAAAAATCAAGTGACTTCTGCAGCTATGGGTTCCTCAACAACCCCAAAACACACTCCTTTTATCAGGCGGTTAAGCAGAGCTGAGATGGCAGAACGTCGTTCAAAAGGGTTATGTTATAATTGTGACGAACCCTATTCAACAACTCACCAATGCGCGAAATTATTCTGGCTAGAGCTGAGTGATATTGCAGAGGACGTCCCTACAGAAATCAGTGAAGAGCTCGGAGGTGAACCGGAAATTTCGTTACATGCGATTACAGGCCAGACACACGCCAGGACAATGCGCCTACAGGCCATAATGTGCGGACAACCCTTGCTGAGTTTGGTTGATTCCGGAAGTACTCACAATTTCATTAGTGAGACAGCGGCGCGTCGACTCGCCCTTCGCGTAACGCCTTTACCCAATACCAATGTGTCAGTTGCTAACGGAGAGAAAGTCAGGAGTCGAGGGGTTTGTTCGCGTCTCACCTTTTGTATTGATGCACACGAATTTGCAGCTGATTTCTATGTTATCCCATTAGACGGTTTTGATATTGTCTTGGGAATCAAATGGTTACAAGAATTGGGTCCTATTGTTTGGGATTTTGCGGCACTCACAATGAAGTTCACAATGGAGGAGAGGTCGATTATTCTTCACGGACAACAGACATACATGGGAAAAAAATTGCATTCAATCGGTGATCCCTCCACAGCCGAGACTCTTTTGGCACAACTCTTGATCGACTTTGATGATTTGTTTCAAGAACCCATGGGGTTACCGCCCCTTCGTCAATGCGATCATCGCATCTGCTTGTTGCCTGGATCTGCTCCAATAGTCGTGAGGCCATACAGATATCCCCATTTACAAAAAAATGAAATTGAACAGCAATGTTCTCAGATGCTTCAACAGGGGATCATTCGACCTAGCAAGTCTCCTTTCTCTTCACCAGTTTTGTTAGTTCCGAAACAAGATGGAACTTGGCGTCTTTGTGTGGACTTTAGAGAATTGAACGCCAGCACGGTCAAAGATAAATTTCCCATTCCGGTAGTTGATGAACTTCTTGATGAACTCCATGGCGCACAATACTTCTTAAAATTGGATTTGCGGTCCGGATATTACCAAGTCGCATGTTTCCTTGGATGTAGAAAAACGGCTTTCCGTACCCATCATGGCCACTTTGAGTTCCTCGTTATGCCGTTCGGTTTGACAAATGCACCATCCACTTTTCAAGCCCTCATGAATGAGGTGTTTCACGCTCAGTTGCGTCGCTTTGTGCTCGTTTTCTTCGATGATATTCTCATTTACAGCCGCACCTTGCAGGATCATATCTCACATCTGCACATTGTCTTTGACTTACTTCGCGCTCATCAACTTTACTTAAAGCGCTCTAAATGCTCCTTTGCATCTACACAAGTAGTGTATTTGGGACATGTAATCTCAGCAGCAGGTGTGGGAGTGGATAGGAGTAAAGTTCAGCTATTTTAGATCGCCACAACCACGGTCTCTTACTTCTCTCCGTGGGTTTCTAGGCTTAGCGAGTTACTATCGTAAATTCATTGAATTATGGCGTATTGGCGGTACCTTTAACCAATTTACTTAAAAGAACTCTTTCGATTGGAACGACTTGGCTTCAACTGACCTTTGAGAACCTCAACGTGCCTTGTCAACGACCCGTGTTACAATTGCCTAAGTTCGGCGTCGAATTTGTGATCGAATGTGATGCGTCTGGCGAGGGTATTGGGGCATTTTACATCGAGAGGACACCCTATAGCCTTTTTCAGTCGTCCGTTGGCTGCCCGTCACAAAAAGTTGGCCGCGTATGAGAGGGAGCTTATTGGCTTAGCTAAATCGGTCCAACATTGGAGACCGTATCTATGGGGACAATCTTTCCTCATTCGAACGGATCATTACAGTTTAAAGTATCTGCTTGAGCAGCGACTGATTACACCACCACAACAACATTGGCTCAGCAAGTTGATGGGGTTTGATTTTAGAGTGGAATATCGTGCAGGCCATCTCAACAAAGTCGCCGATGCCTTATCACGACAATCAACAACCGATATGCTGATCTGTGCAATCAGTCAACCACGAGTTTTATTACTTGAGAACATTCGGGATGAAGCAAAAGGGGCTGAAGCTTTAAAGGAACTTTATGCGCAAGCAACAAAGGGCGAATTAGGCTCAGATTGGGCTGTGTCCGATGGACTATTACTATACAAAGGCCGAATTTATCTTACGCCCACATTTGGGGTGATCTCCACCATTTTATCATCTATCACGATGGTACACATGAAGGTATCTGAAGACCTTACACGAATCCGGAGATTTTTCTTTGAAAGGTATGAAGACGGATGTGGCTGCCTATGTCTCTGTTTGCCCAACGTGTCAACGCAACAAGACCGAGCATTTGAGCCTATTGCCGCTTGCTTCAACCGCTGCAACTTCACATGCGATATGGTCCGATATATCGATGGATTTCGTTGATGGATTACCAAAATCATGGGTAAATCGGTTTTGATGGTTGTCGTGGATCGCTTTTCAATCGCTCATTTTATCCCTCTCGCTCACCCCTATACAGCAGATTCGTGTGGCCCAAGTGTTCAATGAGCAAATCGTCTGTTTACATGGCCTCACCGAAACTATTACTTGTGATAGAGATGTCGTCTTCACTAGTGCATTTTGGAAGGAGCTCTTTCGTTTGCAAGGTACTAAACTCCAATTTTCTACAACAGACACCCGCAGAATCGATGGTCAAATGAAGTTGTCAATCGCACGGTTGAAATGTATCTTCGGTGTTTTGTGGGAGACTTCCCAAAAATGGGTCGCTTGGATATCATGGGCGAGTATTGTTATAATACTTCTTTCCACTCGCTCTTCAAACCACTCCTTTTAAGGTTGTCTACTAGTGATCCACCTCGTCTGCTATCTTACATAGCGGGTTCTTCTCGGTCGAAGCGGTTGACAATGCCTTGGTAGATAGAGACATGGCTTTACAGAAATTGGCACGTTTATCTCAAGCCCAACAGCATGAAGTCTTATTATGACAAGGGCATCGAGAGGTGGAGTTCTCGGTTGGTGACTTGGTTTGGCTTCGTCTACATGCCCATCGACAACGTTCCTTAGGCACTCCAGGATTTACCAAGTTATCTCCTCGTTACTACGGACCCTTCCCAGTCACTCGCAAGATCGGTCCCGTGGCATATGAACTCCGTCTCCCTCCAGACAGCATTATTCACAATGTTTTCCACGTCTCTTTATTAAAGGCATTCAAAGGAGACCACCCGGATGTTACTCCTTCCCTTCCCCCCTTAGTGGATGGACGTGTGATCCATACTCCTGAGTCCGTTCTCCGCGCACGTCTCAACCATGGCAGACCTGAATTATTAGTTCAGTGGACTGGTATGCCTATTTCTGATGCTACGTGGGAAGATACAGAACATTTCCGCCATACTTATCCGGACTTTGCGCTTGAGGACAAGCTTCTTCTGCGGGACGGGGGTAATGTTGTGGATGCCTTCGTTGGGAGAGTTTATACCAGAAAAGGAGAACAGCGGCAGAATTGATTCTCCTTTATTTTCGGTTTAGTGTTCCTATTCCATAGGAAGTTTAGTAGTATAGGACTTTTATTATTACAATAAGACTAATCCTTATTCAAAGGAACAACATAGTTAGGTATTCGACAGATACAAGACTCCTATTTATGTAATAAGACTGATCCTTATTTAAGAGGACAGAAGCTAAATAAAAAGATAGCAAAAAAGTTTAATCAAAAATCAGAGATCGGAGTTCTCTCTTATCGAACTCTAAGGTGTCAGTCTCCCTTGAACGAGTCTGAAATTCTATTCAAAATAGGTCGGTCAAAGAATCGCAATAAAGGGAAGAGAGTTGAATTCGATTTTCCGCTCAATCGCCCGATAACTCGATCCTATTCTCAGAAACATAACATTATACCTCTTCTGCATCATTTAGATATAGAGATGCAACAATAACTTGGATGCCATTTTGCTCTTCAAAGTCCATATCGCAACATGTTCTGTACCAATCATGAGATGAGAGGTTTTCAAGTGACGCTAAGAACTCGGCAGCTGGTCTACAGACACGACCTGCCCCAATGATAAGAATTGTATTCCTGTTTTTTCCACCATATTCCTTCTTGATGCAATTCTCTTGAATTTTCTCCAGTTTGAAGGAAATTTTAGTAGCTTCTTTATTTAGAGATACATAGCTTTCATTTGGATTAGCAAGAGAAGTTAAAGAATCAATAATTTGATCCAAAATAGCCTCGTCATCTGCACCAACCTGTTTCAAGCATAAAAATATTACAGTGAAAGTTGCATATGACATTTGGCAGGAACTACATGGAAAGAATGCAGCGAGAAGAATTAAGCAAATGTTATAAGTTTCTATCAATAAGCTGACTCAACTGCTTTTCTACTTACATTGAGTTCTGAGAATGACAATTCATCAGCACTTTGACCAACTTGACAATTAACCAACTTAAATGAGCCACCTGCTGCTTCAATTATATCCAAAGCTTCATTGATCAGAAATTGATCAAATAGGTGACCACTCAAAGATACCTGTCAATTATAATCAGAATGAGCATAACAAAGGAGGAGTTTCTGCTCTTAAAAGATGCAAATCGAGAATGTTTTAGCTGAACCTCTAAACCAAGGAACTTACCGATACATTGAACTTCTTTTCACTTGAGTGCGAATCTTTGTTTTCTGCTTTATCACTGCAGGTCAGGAAAGTTCTTATCAGCGAACAAAATACAGGCTAAAGTAAGATGCCATACTAGTTTATGACCACGAATTTGAAGATAGGTTTCTTTCATGACTTGAAGCTTCACATCTAGATGGATATATGCAGATGTAAATGCCAAGTATTAAAGCTTCTTTAACTTCTCATGTATATCACTCTTAGATTACAGAGGAACAAGACTTGTTTTGAAGTGTCTTTCCAAGATAATGGAGTCCCTCTTAAACTTTCTTCCCTTTTCTTTTCCATGAAACTACAAATGCCAAACTTTTGGGTTTCAGTTTTCAGCCAAGGTATCAAGATCACATATATTGAATGATCAGTTCATTAAGTTCCGAGGGTTTCAGTTTTCAGCCAAGGTCTCAAGCTCACATATATTGAATAATCAGTTCATTCAGTTCCGAAAATTATAGTACTGAAACGAGCAAATGCAGTTAAAAGAAAATCATGAGGTCCTCTGAAAAGAAAATTCACACTAATTGTCTGCAAGTAATATTGATGAGAAGGGATGAACTACAAATAAGCAAAAACAAACTTACTCAGGATCAGAGAGCCGCATCCTCGGAATATATTCATACAAGGGTGTCAGTGTTCCCTGTTGGGCTATGCAAGCCCTCCTTAGATGCGCAGGTAAGTTAGTGATGTCAGTTGTAAAAGCTAAGGAGTGCATGAATTGGGATAGAACATCTCCAAAATACTGAGAAGCCTTTATAAGATTGGACAGTATGATGTCAGCACCAATTTTAGTCATAAGTAATTAGTCAATATTAATATTGCATGTAAACAAACTGGAACAATGGACAGATAAATGAACATAATAACAAACCTCTTTAGCAAATTGTGTGGGAAGAATATCAACTGATGAACAAATCACACCATTGCCGTCCATGTCATAATGGTAAGAATCATTTAGAGGATCATATCTGCCAGACATAATTGACCAAAACATCAAGTTCATTGTCAGGTTATTTCTTTTCTCCTTACTAAACAATATGAGAGTTAACTATTGTTCCTTCCCTATATAAGAATTTTATCTACATTTCCTCCTGTCCACTTTTGGCTGATTTTAGGTTATAATAATGATGTCAAGAGTTAAAAAAATAACACAACTTTCTAATGATAACCATTTTGTCATTATCTAACTAGAGAAGGAAACCCTGCATATAGAAGGAAAAATCAACTAATGCGACGAACCATTAAGCAGTGAAACAGGAAATTATGAAAAATAGTACCTGAAGAAGGGTGAGTCAATAGACGTAGTTTGGTTAACAAACTCTATAGAACCCCCAATATCACATGTTATGTCTGCAACTCCAACTAGGGGGCAACCTTTTCTACTTAGATGTTGAAGCTGCAGGCTACTCAATAACCTTGGAAATCTTCTTTCCCAGTACATACAATTCACTGCAGTTAATCAGTGGAAATGTTAAAAGATGTCTAAATAAGTGCATTAAGAATGGAAGATAATTACAAACTTGGCACATAAATGAGAAGTAGGAAAAGAACTGCAGCCTGTCAATTGAAAATTGTGCATGTAGGAACTTTTGTAAGTTAAAGGATAAATCATATAGTTGATCAGCATTATAATAAATTGCTAATTGATAATCATTTTATTTTCTTGACTATTCAGGCTTTTCAATACCAGAATCAAGTTGGACATCTTAATTTCTACAGGAGATCTCATACAGTTTGCCTTCATTATGCTTCATCACGTACCAATAACAGATGCATAAGGTGCTATTTTTTCATGGAAAGTAGGTTTGTAGTGTTCCGGATGTGCATAATAATCCACCTGAAATAATGAAAAAGAAGTTTCCTAGGATCAGCATATCTCCTTTTAACAAAGTCTGGACAGATTCAGAGAAAGCATAAGCTAACTTTCCAAAGAAATTACTAACTTCAAAGAGATACCATCATTAAACATTTTATATACCTATCCTTGGGGAATAATAATATAACAGGATTTAATTAAGAGCTACAGATCAAACTAGGGATGTCATTCATGTGTATACCTTTCTCATGTATGTATATGCAGAACATGAGGGAAGAACCTACTTACTTTATCAAATGTCTTTGAAGGATTCATATGTTCAACCATGTCTTGAGAAGTGACAATGCAACCATATACTTGAAAAGCTCTCTTGGATGTCCTTGCTGGCGGGCTTGCACCCCTGGCCTATGCGAAAATAAGAACTTGAATGAAGAAACTTGGGCGAACGTAAACATCAGTGGATACCAAAAATCTATAGAAACAGAGGTCTACCAGTTTAAGTTGTTGCTGACAAATAATTTACAAGAGAAATGATGATTTAAGAATATAGGGGCTCGCCACATAAGAATAGTTGGACAAACATTTCAATGTGACCATCTGAGTATTCAAGAGTAGAGTGAACCAGTTGAAACACTGAAATTAAAAAGGATGCAGTGTACCATTCATCATTTCTCATTGTCTCAAACTCACTTTTGCAAATAGTTGTGGAAGTTCGCTTGGAGCTATGAAAGTGTGAGGAAGGAGTTTAAATATCTCCTGCGCACCTTGAGAAACTATTACAGGGAAAAGTGCAAAAGGGAATATTGTGAACCTCTGTTAGCTTTTCGTGATTCAAACAGTCAGTAAATAAAGTACAAGCAAAAAATTATAGATTTTGATTGCTAAATTGCAATCTATTGTACCATTTCCTGAACCAGTGAATATGAAGACCAGAGGGCAGATTCCCGATGGTAGTCCAGAAGTTGCTACCTCTTCACCCACAGAAATAACAGCAGCTTTAGCAGCAGCCAAAGAAGTATACATATAAGACGCACCTAGTGAGAGGAATGGGGTCGAATATCCAAGGCTTAAATACCCTGAAAATTGGTGATTGAAAAAAGAAAAAACTGTGACAATATACTCCGGCAGGTACATGACCTCAAAAATCATGATACTTCAATCAAAGCAGAACTGCAAAATCATTTGAAAGAGGAATTCTGGATACTGAAGCTTACTCTGTCCCAATCCTCGCAGGAAGTCAACTAATCCTGCTCTACCGGCAAACTTCCCAAAAGCAAGTAACCTTCTTCCAGTCTCCCCAACAATAAGCTCGTAATCATACAACGATACCTTCTCAGCTAGAATCTTCAATTCAAACGGAAAAGTAAACATCCAAATTTTATTATCCCCAGCAAGTTAAGGCTCATAAGCAAGCAAGCTATTCATAAGATCACCAACCTTATCTAACAAGAGCATGTTCTCTTTCTGAGCCTTGTGAGTATGGGAAAAGAAGGCATAAGCTCTATCAGGAAGGATCATATCTAGCTGTGCCAACGCAAAACTAGCCTGTCAAACCTTCTTGTCCTTCTTCACACACTCCCAAAAACAGAGGAAGAGATCGTTAATTCACTCACCTTTGGTTGTTTGATCCCCAGAATGAGACCGCACTGAGACAAATCATCAGATATCTCACAGCCAACATCCTCGTACATGGCATCATGATGAATTCGCCTTGTCGAAGGCTGCACAATTATGCGAGACACTCCAGTTTTGCCCTTGCCACTGTGGAGTAGCCGAGCGCAATGCGACGGGGTTAGGGGTACTCTTCTTTCCCACTTGTTGGCCGACTCTGCAAGGATCCCAACAACTCCATTCCCAAGCATGGTGTATCTCCTTTAGCTCGTCACAGAAGCATCCACAAGTGATGGTCTGCACCAGACAAGAACACATCATAGTCTTATGATTCTCTCACCGCCTTTTAACAGCGAAATCATAAGAAAACAAAATATCCCGGATTGGCTAATACGCAGGATTATCCAAGTGTCACTGGTTCCCGAGAACGTAAGCAAGAAATCAACCTAGAAAAACCACCGTACTGTTTAATTGCAACGGAACGTAATAAAGATTTTCGCAAGTAACACCGTTCGCAATAATTACTGAATAAGAGATTTCGATGTCACGTCAAAAAAGATATTTTTTAATCATATTCCGACAAGTCTCCATGTCATGGATATGACCAAACAGAATCAGTCGGCAAGCGTTTCAGACCTTTTCAGGATTCACCTGTCAGTTTCTCACTCGTCCCGTGCCCGTGCAAATCACCATTACACCGACACGTAGAAAGCTAAAATTTTTCATTATCATCAAGAGAAAAAACAGAGACTATTCCAAGGTCTCCGACGATCAAAGAACACGAATCGGGAAATACCATAAAAGAGAAAACAAAGATGAATGAAGAAATGAACGTACAAGTGCAAGAAACCGTGAAAAGAAGGGTACACGAATGATTGCCACCTCTCTGCCACTGGTCTCTTTTTCCTTCACTTCTTAGGCAAGAACTCTCAGTTTCGTTTAAAACATACAGTTCGTTCTGTTTCGTCGATTCTACACCTAACACAACTGTCAGTGAAACAGAAAGAAAGAGAGAAAATTTTCCCTGGAAACGCGCTGAAATCGAGAAAATTAAGAATCGGGATTGTTGGATCCGAGACAGAGGTGATTGATAGAACAGAGAATGATATTTCTGATCAGTGCATGATCAGTGTACGTCAGGTTCACTAACACATGGACAGCGATTGCCAACTTTATATGGACAATCGGATTTGAGTCTCACATTACCCATTATTGAATAAGATGAAACAAAATAAATGCGTATTTTCAATATAACAATCAAAATTTTAGAAAACTACGCTGGTTTATAATTGATTGGAGACTGTATCAATAATGCCAAATTGCCAAGGAATTTTTCAAAAATATTTTTTAAAATATCACATCGAACTTAATTTAATTTATTAACTTTGACTCAATTTTTATAATTAATAAAACTCAAAACTATTATCACTATTAAATTAATTCAATCAAATCAAAATTAGTTGATTTAACTTTATATATAAATTCGAGTTGAGCTTTTTTTCTAATTAATAAGGGCAACAGAATTTAAAACTGTCTAATTTTTGAAAATTTTTATTTAATTATCAAAATTTTAAATACTTTAATTAAATGACAAGTATTTAATTAAACATCTAATATATAACCTTTTTGTACATTAAATTGGTTTTAATTTATGTAAATGATTAGTTGATAATTAATTTTTTACAAAATGCTTATATGTCATAGATAAAAAATTTTGAAAAATTAAATTAGTAAAATAGTAACAAAACTATTGTTTTGAAATAGAAATATCAACTATATTTAATTAGGTTAAGCCTACTGCAGTCGCATTTAAAATTAACGAATTAGGCCTGAGTTGATAAGGCTCAGGTCAATCTTAGGCTTTGTTTCCCTAAACAAAGGAGCTCATGCTGGCAGCAGGGTGGGGATTGCCTCTAGCCGAGTTGGGTCTTCTGTCTTAGGCAAGATCAAGCCTCTATTTTGGGAGCTCGACCTATTCTATTGTCATCCTTGAATTGAATTATTAAGGTTATAAAAAGTTTTACTTAATTAAAAATTTTAAAAATATATAAAAATCTCAAAAGAAATTGTAAGCTTTTAAATTTAACAATAAATAAAATATGTATAAAATTGACTTTAATATAAATAATAAATTATTATATATTAATAAATTTCTTAATGAGCCTCTTAGGAAGTGATCGAGCTGGTAAAGTGAGAGGCATGAGAGTCAAAAGGTTATGTATTCAAATCCTTTTATTCACACTCTCTCAATCGAACATGTCGTACAGAAATTTTTATGTGTGTAAAGTACTTAATTAGTGCGATTTACAAGTTATTAAGTCAATATAAAGTACGTAATTACGAATTCTTCCGTTTTTATAAAAAAATTAATCACCCACCCAATTTCATTTAAAACACTGTTGAAATGGTTAAACTCTTAAAATATATATATATATTATTTGTTGAAACAGACCCCGCCAATCAACTGAAGAGCCCTAGTACGCAACTTCCAGAATTGTTGTTATGACATGTGTTCGTACATGGTAAATGCAAGTATCACGTGATTTTCATATCATGCAACGTGGCAGAATTCGATAAGGATTAGTACAAGGATGAGTTACGATCTCATCTGCTGATTGTGCAATCTGTCATTTCTTTTACATTATCCGATTGGACCCCGCCACGTGAACTGAGGGTCTTTAGGCGAGTAACTACCAATCCTCCTAATTCGACCTTGCAAAACGGGACAAGGTATTAGTGTATGTCTTTCTCATCCGATCCACTTTCTTTGGCTGTCAACACACGTTTTTGTAGCTTTTCTTTTTTGGACGTATATTGAACAAATTCTTTGGAGTTGATTCAATCATTTTGTAAATTATATAATTTAAGTAGATTATTTGATAAATCATTAAATTAATATTAAGTGATAAATTCAATAATTGAACTTTTATTTTTCAGTCCGTGTTAGACAAAAGTGGAGCAAGACAAATGAGACAAACATTTCAAATCATACGAAGGAATTAAACATTCCGCTAATAAGTCAGGTCAGGCTGGGTCAAAGCTTGGACCGCTGTTATTAGGGCCCAAATTAAAGTTTTATCAGACTGAAAATAATCTAATATAAGTTCGAATTCGTTTATTTGATCTAAATTATTTTAAAATAAAGATATAAAAATGATGTCATTTTTTTTAAATAGTTTCGTTTATATCTATCAAACATTGAGCTAATTAGGCCCGGAAAGTCCCAGCTCAAACTTAAACCAAGACCTAATATTTTTGAAAAAGTTAGGTTTGAGGCTCGTTCAACCCGAACTTATTAGCGTGTTGATATTAAAGTGGGGCGAACTTAGGCATGTTGGGTCAAGAATGGGCTTAAATATTATCTTTATTAAACAAGAATTAAAAATTAAATTAAATTGATAATAAATTGTAAAATTTTGAATTAGTCAAATTTTAAATTAATTTGTTTTTATTTAATAATTTTCAATAAAATTCATTTTCTTTGAAAGGTAAGAGAGTAAGAGTAGTTATATTTAACTTTATTTTAAATTATTTAATTTTGATAAATTTTTACTATATACTAATTCTATAATAATTTAAAATTAATTAAAACTTTTAAAATATAAGCTCTTATTTGAAAGATTTAATTTTTACTAATTTTTAAAACATTGGGACTGAATATTTATTTTCATTTTTCAGGGCATCAAATTTCATTAAATGGCCGTCTCCTACCTATCAGCCAACCTTCTTCTCCTCTGGCTATGGGACCGCAGTGCTAAATCCCTGCAGATAACACCACTCTTATTTCCTGAAGTAGCACGAGGCTCCATTCTTTACATGTGGAAAAAATTTAACTGAGAAAAAAAGGAGAATCCTTTTTCTGTAATATGAAGGTCCCCGCTATCAATTGTTGGATTCGAGCATGAGAAACATGTCTGTATTAATTATGTATGGTTATGGACCATTCGTACCTTTGAGGATTACACTACTTGGCTCCTCAGCTGCAAACCTTGCGAATAAAAACAACCTTATCGTTTTTAGGCTCTCCACTGACTGCCTATAAGAGGTTTTAGTGCTTTACCAAGCTCAACATTATCCAAGCACGCATCGTTTCCAAGTTCAGCAGTTCCCAGATGAGGAACGTTAAGGAAGAATCCCCTTTGAGTTTAAGCTCCAGAAATGGCACTGAAACATCCATGAACAAGAAAAAGCTCTTCGTGAGTCTCTTACCTTGTGTCCTACTATTCATTGCCATTGTTTCCATTGTGGCTACTGTAGCCTCTAAAAACAACTCCAAGAGAAGCAGCAACCACCACACAGAAGCTCATGCCATCATCAAGTCCTCGTGTAGCAACACATTGTATCCTGAGTTATGTCTCTCAGAAATATCTACTGTACCAGATGCTGCGAGTAAAGTAAAGAGCACGAAGGACGTAATCGCTTTATCAGTCAACATAACCAGGGCTTTGGTGGGGAAGAATTCCTTCGCAATCAAGAGACTGACGTTCGCCAGAACGACTCTTACACACCGCCAAAAGATAGCGATAAAAGATTGTCTGCAAATGGCCGCAGAAACACTTGAAGAGCTAGTAAAGATTCTGAGTGACCTTCATAACTATCCATCTGTGGGAAAGTTCATATCAAGACATGCTGAAGACCTCAAGAGTCTACTAAGTGCTGCAATGACAAACCAAGAAACTTGCCTTGATGGTTTCTCTCACGACGAAGCTGACAAGAAGGTTAGTTCTCTTTTTCTTTGTTAGACTCTTTATCTGTTCCTACATTAACACTCATTACGTATTCCTTAATTCCTTCCTTGTCAGATTCGTAAATTGATTCAAACAGGTCAAAGAAAAGTTTTCCGTCTTTGTAGCAACTCATTGGCTATGGTAAAAAACATGACCGACTTAGACATGGCCAAGGAAGGACGGTCATATACTTATGCAAGAAAGCTTGAGGAGAAGAGTGGCACAGAATGGCCTGAATGGTTGTCGGCAAGAGACCGGAGGCTGTTGCAGGGGCGTACGCTGAATCCTAACGTCGTTGTGGCCGCAGACGGAAGTGGTAACTACCGGACGGTGTCGGAAGCAGTGGCAGCTGCACCATCCAGGAGTAGCAGCAGATACATTATAAGGATTAAAGCGGGTGTTTATCGAGAAAATGTGGATGTGCCAAGTAGCAAGACTAACATTATGTTTGTTGGTGATGGAAGCACCAGGACTATTATCACCGCTAGCAGGAGCGTCGGTGGCGGCAGCACAACATTCAACTCTGCAACTGTTGGTGAGTGTTCTTCTAAGCTCATTACAACTTCATCTACATGATTCTTTCTCTGGCTAACGCATGGAGTATGTTCTAGATTGGTTTTGACTTACAGAAGTTACATTAACGTCTAGCTTTTATTTTATTTAAAAAGCGTTTCAATCTCTTTCCTCGTACCCTCTTGGTTGGTTACGGAAGGAAGTGACTTCGGTGCGATGAGTGACTTAGGGGGACACGTGTAAAATTTGACAAATGCAAGGACATTTTGGATTGACGTAAAAGACTGTCGGTGAAGTTTAACTGTCAGTTTTCCTAAAAAACGGAGGGTGTGTACATCAAGACAGACAGGATAACGTTAGGAATCTCGATATTATTATTATTATTATTATTATTATTACTACTATTTTAATATTTTTATAAATTATTTGCTGATAAAAAATTAAGACATATTTTAGTAAAATAAGCAATTAAATAAGCAAAATTATTAAAATTTAAAATATTAAACATTTTAAAATATTAAAAATTTTTGATAATTTGAAAGTTTTATATTTTAAAGTAACTTAAATTTAAAATATAATTACAAATTTTAAAAATTATTTTATGTGGGAATAATTTTAAATTTTAAATAATTTATAAAATAAAATAAAATAAATTGTGTATTTAATAAATTTTGGTAATTGAGTATCATATATTTACTTAATAATAAAATTAGATTATAATAAACATAAAATTTTTATCTAAATTTTATAATTTTCACATATTTTAAAATAGGAACAAAAGTTAAAACTAAAAAGAAAAGAAAATTTCAACTTAAAAGAAAAACTAAAACTTAAAATAAAAGTTTTAAAGGCCATTTAGTTTCACGTTTATTTTGTTGTTATGACCTTAAATTTTGTATTTATAAAATAATATATTTTTAAATTATTAAATTAAATCTTAATTAAAATTTATATACTTTGAAGATATTTTAAATATATATTATATTTGTTAATAAATTTAAATTTAGTCTACTTATAAAATAAAATTAAATTATTAATAATTCTTATTAAGAATTATTTATAAATTAAATTATTCATAACCTTATTAGTAGTTAATATTAAATAATTAAATTAAGTAAAATTATTCATAATTCTTACCATATAATTAATATTAAATAATTAAATAATTTATTTAGTTCATATTAAATTAAAAGAAATAAAAATCACTTTTATAGTTTTTTAAGTTACGAAAGAAATCAAAATAAAAAATATAAAAAATATTTTTATTGACTTAAAAAAAAAAGTTAAGAAAACAACTCTTTTGTTTTTTATTTTCTTCTTTTTAAGTTCGGAAAAAGGCATAATGAAAAATGTGAGATAATTCCTGTAGACCACTTCAAGAGAACTGTCTAGTACCTGCTGTAGTTGAGAGCAACATTCTTTGGAATCAGGTTTGAGTTTCTTACCGACCTATAACTATCATTCAAAGGGAGGGGAAAAAAAAAGTATTGTGATTTCTGAACTTTTCCAAATAACGAACATGAATAAGAACTGTTACAAGATCTATTTCCTTGCAGCTGTTGTTGGGGACGGGTTTTTGGCCAAAGATATAACATTTCAGAATACCGCCGGGCCATCCAACCACCAAGCCGTAGCATTGCGGGTAGGATCAGATCAATCGGCATTTTACAGATGTAGCATGATAGCCTTCCAAGACACTCTTTACGTGCACAGACTACGCCAATTTTATGTCAATTGCGTTGTGATCGGGACGGTCGATTTCATATTCGGAAATGCAGCGGCTGTGTTCCAAGACTGTGACCTTCATGCTCGTAAACCAAATCCAAGACAAAAGAACATGGTCACTGCACAAGGTCGCGACGACCCGAATCAGAACACAGGAATTGTGATCCATAAGTGCAGAATTGGTGCAACTCAAGATTTACTTCCAGTCATCAGCAGTTTCCCTACATATTTAGGCAGACCCTGGAAGCTTTACTCCAGGACAGTCGTGATGCAGACTGAAATCAGTAGCATAATTCACCCTGCAGGGTGGTTCGAGTGGGATGGTAATTTTGCACTTGACACACTCTACTATGGAGAGTATCAAAACACTGGGGCAGGTGCTGACATCGCAAACAGAGTCAACTGGAGGGGCTTCAGGGTCATTACTAGCGCTACTGAGGCACAGATGTTTACTGCTGGAAATTTCATTTCAGGAGCTAATTGGTTGCCTTCCACTGGTTTCCCTTATTCCCTTGGACTTTAAGTTCATCCAAGTGCAGAGAGAATTTGGAATAAATCCTCAATAACATTGAGACCTCTGGATATTAGTTGTAGTCGATGTAATCGAGTTGCTCTTAGGCTCATGTCACACTACTACAGTCGGCTTGGCTTTCTAAGCCTGACTCGAAAATAATTCATTAAAATTGGGCTTGGCCTAAAATTCAATAAGGCATATGTCTTGCAGCAGAAGTCTAATGTCGATTAAGCCTTGGATCAAAATTAATTTTTTAATTTTAATTTTAAAAATGATTCCATTTTATTCAAAATTTTAAAAAATTCAATTCTGATCCTAAATTCGAAAATTTTGAGTAAATAAATAAATAAATAATGAAAGAAATCAAAATAAAGAATACGATAAAGATAATAATAAATATTATAATTATTATTAAAAATGCAATGTTAATATATCTTTGACGAGATATACTAATAATCCACTACATTTTAACTAACTTAATATTAAAATATAAATAGTTATATCAAAAATTTTCAAATAGTTGATGTAATCAAGTTGCAATGAAGCTCTGGAATGTCAGACTACTCCTTTCTAATTTTATTAATTCCCAATATCTCTCGTAAATGAAAGTATTCACGATTGGTTCAAATTTCTTTTAATCCATATTTAACGGTCACTCAGGAAAAAAAACTAGATTAAATTCAATCAAAATCATGTACAATTAAGTATGTTATATCTTAATTAAAATATTTAAAACAATAAGTAATAATTTAATTGATCACTAAGTACTTATTTTTTTGTTGCCCATGAAGTGTCCTAAGCAGGTCCCAACTATAGTAAAGCATTTTTAAGCCATCCACACCTAGACTAATCTTCACTTGAGCGGGGTAGGTCCCTTACGGGAGGCAAAGTTCTAACCTTAAGTTTTAAACGGCTGCATACATGAGGGAGGTTCGAACCTGCGACCTCACTTAAACTAGAAGAGCCTCCTACTAACTCACCTGCACTGTAGCGCTCCCATATCGTAGGGCACACATCGAGACACCCGTGGGCCGTTCCGATGCATAACCTACGATAAGGGCGCGCTACCAGCAAACCCAACTACAATCCACATGGCAACAACATAAAAGAAATCACTAATATTTGAAACCAGAATACTTTATCATTTCTTTCCATTGAGACCATAAATACACAATTTTGTCATTGTCCACGGTCAGAACAAAACTCAAAAGAACTAAAACAACTCCTCAGTAGGTCATCTCCAAATGTCCCAGCTAACCCACCTTTGTGCCATACTTCTCTTGTCGACACGCTCTACAAGGCAGGAAAAGTCTCTCTCACACTGGAGCTAGGAGTTTACTATCTCTGTCTTGAAAAATATTTGCAATGTTGGGTGAGTTTACGAACTCAGCGAGAAACCATCATCGATGGTTCACTCAACTCATGCATATACAACCAATTCACAGAATATCACATAGTAACACATTCGGAAATATCACATGCGTTATCATTTCACAAATATAAGGCGTTTCGCCTTTCACACAATCCACATTTAATCATTCGTATATGCAATGCACATGTGACACTTTCTATTTTATTACGGTGTTGTGACCGTGCGACTGATCTGTCCCAAAATGGGCTCATTAACGGTGAGCCTGTGGCTCTGAATTGTGGCTCTAAATTACGTTGGATTCGAGGCCCTGTTGCGTTGAGCTTTAAGCTCTGAAATACTGCCTTTATGCATGAATGCATATGTCTCAATTTACAATAGTTGTGTCACAACATAATGCCATATGTCCCTAATTGCATTGAAACCAAGAAATTACAATTCACACACAAATGACACTTCGATATCAAGTTCCTAATATTTCGGACACCTATGGTCCGGAATCAATCAAAATCAAATACATAAACCGTCCATTATCTCCACATGGCCTAAGCACATAATTTTAAACACACAAAGATTGAGGAACCAACTAGGTTACTCACCTCTAAACTTTCGAGCTAATGTCGGTAAGTCTCAGACACGTCGGAAGATCGACGCTCCGCTTGTGCCTCTAAAACAATCAGAATACACAAACATTACCAATATCACAATCACAATAGTCAATAATGCCCATGCAACGAATGAATTGCGCACTATACATGTTCATGACATTCCCGACACTATTCACAAAACTTCCCAACTCAACTTTTTTTCTCAAAAAGATAGAAATTCCTAGACACCATAACTTATTTAACTAAGTTCAGAACTCCCAAAAGTCAAACTCCAAGACATAGGAACTATTTTTGTATCGAAATCATACTCACTATTCAATTGCCATTCGATTTCGAGAACTTTCGAAATTGATTCAGAAATTCCATTCTTATAAATTTGCAGTTCTTAATCTCTAAATTGCAATAAATCAAGAACCAATTCATTATGGCTAAAACCTCAAAATTTATAATTCACTCTTGGAGAAATGGCGTCCTCCGCAATAAGAAGAGTTGCTTTCATTGCCATGGCGAGATCCCTCAGATACGCTTAGGCGTATCTTGTTGGCAAGACATCATGGTGTGCCCGCTAACGCTCACCGTGGCGTGAGTCTTCACTCGTCGCGGCGTGCGAAAGGAAAATTGCTCATCGCAGCGTGCGATGAGCACGTCGTGACGTGCAACCCCAGAAACACGCCCAAAACCCAGATTTCTAACTTCTGTCAAATTTTAATCCCTCTAACTCAGTTCAAAACACTCCAAAACAACTGGATATTCTCCAAACTACTAATCCCTAACCTTAATTCCATCAAATAACCATTATCCCTCAATTACCAAAACAAAACAAGATAAAATCATCAACTCATCTCATCCGAAACTTATACATTTTCCACTCATCAAATACTCTAATCAATCATCAATATATTTCAATTAATCCACAAACTAAACTATCTAAAACAAAAAGGAGTAAGAACTTACTTGATAAATCTTCAAACCTTCAAAATCACTTCAACCCTAACACAAACACACCCACGGTAGTCATCCAAACCTATACTCATCATCATCTTCTCCGACACAAAGCTTAAGGGATAGGTTAAGGTGAAGAAGGAAGCAATTAAATAAGAAGAAAATGAAAGAAAGTAAGCAAGTAGGAGATCCACGAAGAAGAAGAAGAATAAATGTTCTTTCCAAAGGGAGCAAGCATCATGGAAGACAATTCAAAGGAGTAAGGGTTTTAAATCCAAAACAATTTAAAAGCTTAAGGCTTGTTTGGCAAAACTCTTGCCACAAGGCCAGACCATAAAGCCTAAATCCAATTTCTTATTCTATTCTCTCACAAATTTGCAATGACTCTAAACAATAAATCCTAAAATCATGACTCTAATTTTCTCGTGCTATTTGCCAATCAATCTCGGAACCGGAATCCAATTTATTAGCCATTAGATCATCTTTTTTCGGTCCAGACATGTTACTCTGAAAATTCCAGAAAAATTTCTAAAAATTCTCAAAAATATGAAACACGTGATCATACACTCCAATTCCATTTTCAAACCCCTAGAACTCATTTCTCACTCCAATTCAATATTCAAAGCACAATCTACGCAAAAATCACAGAATTTCTAATTTGCACATTTATACCGGGAATATGTCATACATGTATGCACCTGCATATGCTAGTGCAACAACTTCCAATGATCTATATATATATAGAGGCAAAAATGCATGTGCAATTCAAAATATGCATGCACACAATCCTAACCCATTCTAAGTTACCAATATGTCCATCCCATCGGTAACGGGATGTTACAATTCTCCCCTCCTAAAAAAAATTTCGTTCCTGAAATTTCTTACCTGACTGATCGAATAGATGAGGATATTGTCTCCTCATATGCTCCTCAGTCTCCCAAGTTCCTTCCTCAGTTGAGTGGTTCTTCCACAGGACTTTTACCAATGGAATAACCCTGTTCCTCAACTGCTTAACCCAAGACTCCACAATCTGAATCGGCTCTTCAACGTAACTTAGATTACTAGCCACCTCAATCTCCTGAGCCGGAATCACACGTGTCGGATCCGATCGATATCGTCAGAGCATGCTAACATGAAACACGTCATGTAACTGAGGCATCTCACTCGGCAATGCCAATCTATATTCTAATGGTCCTATCCTCTCGAACATCTCATACGGACCAATATATCTAGGGCTTAGCTTGCCCTTCTTGCCAAATCTCAAAACCCCTCTCCAGGGTGACACACGAAGGAACACTCTGTCTCCCACACTATACTCCATCTCTCTCCGATGCTGATCCACATAACTCTTCTGTCTATCCTGAGCCGCTTTAATGCAACTCCGAATCAGCTTTACCTTATCCACTGTATCCTGAATCAGCTCGGGACCTTCAAGCATCCTCATACCCTCTTCATCCCAATAAAGAGGTGACCTACACTGCCTCCCATATAAAGCCTCATATGGGGTCATCCCAATGCTACTCTGGTACTGATTATTATAAACAAACTCAATCAAGGCTAAATACTGATCCCATGCTCCTCGGAACTCCAATACATAAGCCCGTAGCATATCCTCAACAGTCTTAATCGTCCTCTCATTCTGCCCATCTATCTGAGGATGAAAAGCTGTACTGAAATTTAACCTAGTACCCATAGCAGACTGCAAATTCTTCCAGAACTTCGAAATAAATCTGGGATCCCTGTCTGAGACAAGGCCAGACCATAAAACCTAAATCGAATTTCTTATTCTATTCTCTCACAAATTTGCAATGGATCTAAACAATAAATCCTAAAATCATGACTCTAATTTTTCCGTGCCATTTGCCAATCAATATCGGAACCAGAATCCAATTTATCAGCCATTAGATCATCTTTTTTGGTCCAGACATGTTACTCTGAAAATTTCAGAAAAATTTCTAAAAATCCTAAAAAATATGAAACACATGATCATACACTCCAATTCTATTTTTCAAACCCCTAGAACTCATTTCTCACTCCAATTCAATATTCAAAGCACAATCTACGCAAAAATCACATAATTTCTAATTTACACAATTATACCGGGAATATGTCTTACATGCATGTACCTGCATATGCAAGTGCAACAACTTCCAATGATTAATATATATATAGAGGCAAAAATGCATGTGCAATTCAAAATATGCATGCACACAATCCTAACCCATTCCAAGTTACCAATATGCCAATCCAATCGGTGATGGGATGTTGCATGCGCCCTGAAGTTAAGTACTTTTTTTAATGTATGACAATTTTATTTTGTGAGATTCCAACAAAATATTTATTAAAAAATAACATTAAATAATAATATTTTGTAATAAGCTTAATACATGAGTAAAATTAGTTGTCGATTCTTTTATAATATCATGATGGGTTTAATTTGAGATTAAAGACAAAGTTTAGCGGAAAAAACATAAAAATAGAGAGATTAAAGAAAGAATTCAGAGAGATATATTTTATGATAATGTTTTATGATCCCCTTTATTAATAATACAGTTATCAATATATAGTCTTTTAGTTATAGATGAATTACGAAACTAACTAACTTGGAAATAAAGAAACCTAAACTAATTGAACTACTTTGGCCGAGTCTAGGCCTAATATTACGGAAACAATAAATTACTTCCCAAACTACTTTCATGACAAGTGGGATGATTGAATGGACCTATTCTAATGTTACCCAACTGATACAACTTCCACGTCTGCATACCTCCTAGCCACTTGTGTGCGCATGGGACTTATCAACTCCTCCCCCCTTCGTTAGGTCCTTGTCCTCAAGGACAAAATTAGGATACACCCTCAACAACCGTCGTGCATCTTTCCACGTTGCGTCCTCCGGTGGTGATCCTCTCCATTTAATGAGTATTTCTTCATTGGGTCTGTAGTGGCCTTTCTACTTCACCCGTCAACTCAGGACCTCTTCAAGTTGTGGCAATACAGGATGCTCCTCACTAGAAGAAGGCAAGCAAGGGAAAGTAACCGAAATATCACCAATATAAGGTTTCAACTAACTTACATGGAAGACATTGTAGATTCTAGACAACTTGAGCGAAGCCTGAAAAGCCACCAAAGTCTGACGATAAGGTTGAAGCTTAAGAAAGACATAGTCCCCCTCTGCAAATTCTACATCTCGGCAATGACGGTTAGCCATGCTTTTTATTCTGTCTCGAGCTTAAGGAGGTGAAGTTTGAGCTCTTTCAAGATGGAATCTTGTTATCGTAGTTATGCATCCACGTCGGCGACTTTTGAAGTACCAGGGACATACCTTAAAAGAGATGGTAGTGGGGTTCCATAAATTGCTTCAAATGGAGTAATTTGAGTGGAAGAATGACGAGCGATGTTGTAGCTATATTCTTCCTAGGCAAACTAATCTTTCCATTGCTTGGGTTAATCATTAGTGAAGCACCTTAAATATTGGTCTAAGGTTCGACTAACAACTTTCGTCTATCCATTCATCTATGGATGATAGCCAGTGCTCATATCCAACTATGTTCCTTGCAACTCAAATAAAGTTGTCTAGAAATTACCAATGAAAACTTTATCATGGTCGCTTACAATACTTGCGGGCATTCCATGCAGACGTACAATATTCTCCATAAAAGCTTTAGCAACCCATAGGGAATTGACGGATGGTGAAAAGGCTACAAAATGGACATACTTTGACAAAAAAATCTACTACGACCATTATTGTCTGACAACCTCTAGAAAAAGGTAGTCCTTCAACGAAGTCCATGGATAAGTCGGTCCAAATCCTAGTCAATATTGAAAGAGGTTGTAAAAGTTTGGTCGGCATCAACGTTTTTGTTTTATTCCTCTGGCATCGCATTACTGGATATAGTTCCTTACCATCCGACTGATTCCAACCTAATAGAAAAGTTTCACCTAACTAAGGGCTTTTTGGAAGCCAAAATGCCCTCCTCCCCCGAAGCAGTGTCATGCATCTTAGAAATAGTGGCAGGAATCAAAGTAGATTAAGGGCTAAGGATTACCTTTTCTTCTAGCAACCACACTACATCTCATGATTGTGCCTGTGGATTTGTTTTAAATTGTTCATAGTAGTAATCTGTAGGACATTCATTTTGCATCAGCGTCCACCAGTCCGATTTTAGTTGAGAGACCGCAATGAAATGTATCTCAGCTTTATAGGATAGAGAATCGACTGCCTTGTTGGTGGATCCTTACTTGTATGCTACTTGGTAATCCCACCCTAGGAGTTTAGACAACCAACGAACTTGGGCTAGAGTTGTGATCCTCGATTCCAACAAATATTTTAAACTCCTCTGATCGATTCTCACGATGAAAGTTTAGCTATGAGATATGGACGCCATTTAAGAACCAATTTAACTATGGCCAGCATCTCCTTTTTGTAAGTTGAGTATTTGAGAGCCATACCTTTAAGGGCCTCACTAAAGAAGGCTATCCGTCTCCCTTCCTGCATTAGGAACACCCCAATCTCGATCTTGTTGGCATCACATTCCACCACAAAAATTTCATTGAAGTCAGGTAATCGTAGAGCAGGAGCTCGAGTGAAGGCCTCTTTGAGATGTTTGAATGTGTTGGCGGTCTCCATTGTCCATTTAAATCCCTCCTTGCCAAGCAGTCGGTTTAATGGCGCTGCAATCACTCCGTAGTGCTGGAAAAATTTTCTGTAATACCCTGCTAAGCCTAAAAATCCTTATACCTCTCTTACAATTTTGAGTTTGGGCCATTCACAAATTGCTTGAATTTTCACACCATCTAGTTTATTCTGAGTGGGTATGCTTTTATGGTGGAGCATGATGCTATGAAGGATGATAATTCTCTACATTGAGAGTTTGAAAGCTATGTTATTTTCAGGAGATCTACATTAAGGTTGAGTGTGGTTGTGTGATCAACCAAAGTCGCCAAGGTGGAGATTGTTAAGTTTGGCTCCTTTGCTTGTCCCATATTGGTTGAGAAAAACAATTGGGACAAAGCTTATGCCTATATAAGGAAGTTGCTACCTCCTTGTTTAATGCATTAATACAATGTCAAAGATTTGTATGACAAATTTGACTCTAGTTAAATTCTTCTTTTAAGATAAGTGTTGGAGAGTTTATTTTCGGTATTTCTTTGTGGGTATGTTGGTGTATTAGGGGATTGGGTGAGAGGAAAAATTGTATGATTGTAAGGATTTTTTACATAGTAAATTTTCTTCTCGGTGTTTGTGATTTTTTTTTCCAATTTGGGAGTTTCCACATCAATTCTCTTATGTTGTTATTATTTTTCTATTTTCTGTTATTTTTGTCTATAAAATATTTTTGGGTGTGGGTTCAGGAGGTCTAAATTCTCAACAAACAACTCAAACAATTTTTTTTAAACCAATCTACTAGGTAAACCAGTGGCCAATGTTTGGCACTGATTCGGACCTGGTAAACGGTACAGATGATTTTCTTCCATTTCAGAGTCGGTGTATTCCATTTTGTTTCCTTTTCCTCCCTGGAAGTCGACATAGTTGACTTGCCTGCAACACTCGTCTAAAGTCTGAACGTTCATACAGTTTCCAATGTAAGAAAAGGGAAAGTCAAAATCCGGTGAGTCCACTTTCAAAAGTATACAATAATTAGATGCACTAGCATTATAGTTTTTTTTTTAAAATTATAAATTAGATTTAAAATTATTTTTATGCCACTACATAAATATTCATCTATTATTTCAATAAGGGGAGGGCAAAGTTGTCAAAGGAATGGAGAGTTAGCTGACAGAGGAATAAAACGATACGGGAGGAGTGAGGGGAATGTCATACATATTTTCTGTCGTTTTACGTATAGTTGAGCCTAAGGCTGGAGGAGCTAGAACCTCGAATTCTAGCACAATTATCTTTGTCTTTTACTGGTCCTAGTGATCATTCGATATAGAAACTATATTCTGCCATTGCTATGTTTTGTGTGTGTGTGTTGTGGGTGGAGAACATTTGCAGGTTCTATCATCACCATCATCACGTACCTTTCAGAGTGGTCGTTGATGATGATAGGTACTGGACCTTAGGTTTTAAAAGCCAAAATAAAAGAAAAAAATTTGCTTTATGATTTTTTATCTTCCCATCTATGATGCACACGAAGGAGTGTGAGATGGAGACCTAGCCATGCAAGAAAAGATCACAATTACTTTCTTGTTTCTTTTCAGTGAAGTGTGTCTGTCAAGAATGGTGACTTTGGCTCCATAGATCTTCAGTAATACCCCTTGTTGGCCTAGTCTTTTTCAGGATATATTAAGATTTCTAATATACTTAAAGAACCTTATGAGCTAATAAAATGAGTTTCAAGAAATTTAGGGAGAAAAAAGCTGAGAAAATTTGAAGAGAATAGTTTTTGACAAGATAATGAAAAGAAATCAACATCGATTCTGAATGCAAGAATCATTGTTTAAATCCTGTGGCTGATGATGACCAGTTTCAGGGTCAATTCGTTTCTCAGATGACAGAAATCACAGGTTCTTACTCATGCCTGAAAGGGAAAAAATTTCTGTGGGATCTCGTCATTGTGAAACTGAAAGCGCTTGTAAAAAATATCAATCTTGGCAAAGAATGGCGCTGACGAAGCATTTCCTATCATTCCAAGTTTTGATACAATATCAGAAAGGCCAACTTCGGCCCTGACAGGACGATGTCAGTGTCCTGGGTTTGATAATGTTAGTGGTGATACAAGAGAGCCTTCTCATCATTATCATCCAAATCAAATATCTCATCCTTTTCATATTCTAATTCCATTTCGGTTACCTCTACAACTTTCAACTCTTTTGATCCTGCAATGTGTTGGTGAGAGTATACTTGTCCAGTAGGAGAATTATCTGTGTCTAAATGCTGCATTTCGAATCCATTAACGCAGTCATTACGGCCCGATCGCGCTCTGTGGTATGTGCAATAGAGGAAAGAATAGATGAAGCGAAGATATAGCCAATGGAACTCCAATTGCGTGTATAGTGCCTTAGCAAGTGATGCAAGATTTGCTCATGCATTTCAATTGCCACACCATCTGATGATGTTTCAGGAATCTTATAACCATAAACATGTTGCGCCACAATACCAACTGCAGGAGGAGCAAATGAAGCTAGTACGGATTCAAATGACATGTCAAGAGCATAGATGCTCGTTCGAGATCTCTCTGGGACTATCTCTGAAAATATTGGACTGCGTATGACATTAATAACCAATTCAAAATAGAGACTAAGAGTTGGAAGTTTAGATATAACAACCAACATTTAGAGAACAGTTTGACCAGTATCAAAGCTCATGCTTCCAGTAGAAAATCCTAGGCAACTAGCCTTTCTCCTTCTTTACCATGACACATAGAATGAAAATTTCACATTTTAACTTTGAATCTAAGGGATATTTCCTTGTAATAGTGCATTTCACTTGGAGAAAGAATTGGACTAATATAATAATTTGGTTAAATGAATAAGCTGGTTTAGCTCAATTATTATTTCCAACAAGATCAAAACAGATGATGAGACTTACAACCAAGGTTGATACAGTTCTCACACCACAGTTCAGCAATGTGCATAATGTTATATAAGAATTACTCAGACCTGAAATATCCATTCATTGGTTAAAGTGATTGAACAATCAATGCTCAACAGTGATTGCAGAAAGCAAACTAGTCTATTTCCCAACTTGATATCCAATTTTAACAATTACATTTGAGCATCTTTATTGGCGATTACACAATCACTATGAGGTTTTCTAGAGTTCAGTTTTAACTTTCTAAACTAGACTATTAAATTTTATCCCAAGATCATGTATATCTCACATTCACTATTCCAATGCAATGATTGACAAACTTATTGCATTCTTTCTTCCCTCATTTTCAGTAAGAGTCCCAACTCCTAATACAAAAGTTAAGTACAAGGAATCAAGAGCACTTACTTGATTGTGGCAGGATCATTCCAGGATGTGGTCAATCCCATGATGAAAAAAACCAAACCATGCCAAAATGATGTAGATGGATAATCAGGTAAGCCTAGCAGTAGAATTGCTGCTAGAGGAATATATGAACCAGCACTTATCTGTGACAGCACTATCCTTCCTGAATTGGGAAATCGTTTGGCAAGTGTATCCCCCATATACCCTCCAAACAAACCACCAAGTGAAATAGCAACTGCAAATAGAGTCATTGGAAAAGCTGTCTTTTTTATGAGAGAAGCCAATAAGTTCTAACCACATAGTGGCAAATGATAAAGCTGACCCAGCAAATGACCCAGAAACACCTTGAGCAACAATTATCTGGAAACATGTATTTTCATGACAGACTTTGCTTCTTTGATCAGGTCCTTTGATCCAATAAAAGGTTGTGGTGTTTTTCCTTTAGTTGTTTTTTTCAGTTTCTGAAAAGTGCGGATCATTGGCAAAGAGTTGGACCAGAATACCAACTATTACACTTATGACTGCAACCAAATGGAAAGCAACTCTCCAACCAAGTATTCCCATGAATGTGGTTGAGGCCATTAGAACAGAACAAAGACCACAAATGATGGAACCCAATTTTCCTGTTAACTGTAGCCATCCAAAAGCCATGCCACGATTGCTTTCATCAGTTGAATCAGCAACAAGAGACTGAATGGCAGGTATGACAATGGCAAGTCCTATCCCATTTAAACCTCTTGAGATTGCCACCTGATATATCAAGCTTATAATTTGTGATCGTGGTAAGGAAAAATAGAAAATTGTGATCAGCGCAGCCAATGTATAAGCTTAGATATGTAAAACTAATGTGGATTTATGCAAATACCTTCTACTTATATTTTCTTCTTCCAAATTCTTGGCTTAATTCAGCTAGTCTTGAGCTTTCTTCTTTACATATCCATTAGATAAAAAGAATATCCTTATTTGTAAACTTAAACTCCTTATTTTTTTTCATAAACGGATTTCCTTATTTTTTTTCATAAATGGTCATCGATTAATCTGACCCTTGTTTTTGCAACTTCTATTGAAGCACACTGGCCTCTTTAGAAATGGAACAATGAGATCGAAAGAGGGGTAGCTCTGCAACCAGAAATGCCAACTCCTTGTAAGTCATCGGAAAATGACATTAGTACTAATCCAAGCCCCAACTTTTTCCAACATACAGATTTGCTTATATATCCACGAAACACCCGAAAAAGAAAGCAGATGATGATAATGTTTGGAACAACTTGCAAAACTGAAAAAAAAAATACCCAGAAACCAGAAAGGAATAAGACAAATAGCAATACTGAATAAGGTCAAAAAAGCTATGGTGAGAGTTAAAGACGGACCTGTAAGAACGTAGAGGAAACGACAACAAGGAAAGTACCAAAGAAATTTCAGAAATGCACCACCCAATCACACGAGCACGCAACAGTATCGTCTTTGTTAGATAAGCAGCCAATGGATAACATAAAGATTGAACTATGGACAATAGAGTAAGCGAACCCAACCCAGTTGGATCTGTGGGTAAAGCTGCTCCAACTTCTTTGTACTGTCCATAATAGCTGCTAGATTCACCAGCACCAATGTTAAACGTCTCCTGTTTCATGGTTGAAGTTCTTACTTTGACTGTAGATACTCAATTCCAGTACCAGAAACAAAGGGAAGCTATTTTTCTCCATAGAAAGGTTGACTTCGTAGGTGACAAACTCACAACGAGGGTGGGACCGTAAAGAATTAGTTTATGGGAGTTTGACACGTGGAAGTTAGATTCGTCGAGGTCTGAGTGGTACAAGGAGTGATTTAATAGTTTCCAATTTCCTAAGGCTCCGTTTGGCAATCTGCTGATAGCTGATAACTAAATCTATCAGCTGTTAGCTGATAGCTGATTATATCAGCTGATTTGATCAACGGATTGCTTTAACTGTTTCTTAAAGATGATTGATAAAATTAGTTGTATAGTATTAACTGTTTAAGTGTAAAATGACTTATAAGGACATGATTTTAAAAAAATATAATAATATGAATATTATATATTATAACGTGATATTTTCAAACTTGAATTATACCGTGATATTTTCACATTAAACGTTCTTTTAAGGGGGGTTCAACAAAAAATTAAGGTCAATATGAAGATTAAAACGAATAAGGAAAGCTATGATGAGTTTAGAGAACTAGTAAGTGATATACGATTAGGTAAGTTTCTAAAAAAAGAAGAATTTGGAAAAGGAGAGGAGTAATCATATAACACAACGCAAAAAACCGTGCGTGCAATGCCGGTGCTACCAAATAATAGTAGTAAGAAATCTAAAGTTAAACCCAAGGTAATATCACGAAAATGAGGTCAAACTCTCAGTTTTTCAAAATCATGCTATCGGTACAATTTCCGTCCTAATATAACAAATCTCATTACAGCTGCTGCCATAGAAAAAGTCCAAATAGGATTGACTCTGAAAACGCAGAATTTCAACACTTCAAATGGCACCTTCCACCAGGCCACCTTCCTCTTCTCCACCTTACCACCTGACTGCTTCTTCTAACCAACAACAAAGCCCTCCACCGACAAATTTCCAACATCCAACTCATCTGAAATCGCAGCACACTCCCTCGCCTTCCCAACATCATCAAGAATTGTAGGAAAATCCCGGTGTGAGCATCACATGCCCACGGTGCGGAAAACAAAATTTTTTATTCCGGGACCTTCCCGAAAGCCAGGATCCATGTGTCTATACAACAAACTCAAACCATAACGGCCAAAGGAGACCGTCTCTAACGGTATCCACGCAAAGATTGAAGAACCTAACCGGGACAAACCCTTTGACCTGGGAATAGCTAGAACAAATTAAAGAGTGCTAGCTCTTACCTTTGTCCTTGGAGAGCTATGAAAATGACGATGGAGAATGCTTGGAGAGGAGAAAAGATGATGCTCGTATGCTTTTTAAAGAATGAAACTTTTTCTTCTTCTTCAAAAACCAACGACCTCCTACATCTTCTTTTGTCTTTTGTCATTTAATATTAAACATGACAAGGCAAAGAAGAAGCTTCTTTTTGGTCATCCACGTTAGCTACTTATATATATATATATATATATATATAAAGTAAAAGGATGAGCTCCTCCTCCATCTTACACGTTGCAATATATATATATATATATATATATATTAATTCTTTAATTAATTAATTATATATATATATATATATAAATAAATACTAAAGTGGTCCAGTCACACTGGGGTCGGTCCTACCGGCCTACCGGGTCCCGGTATGGAAAAAACCCCCGAAAACCTCTTTCAGCAATGTCAATGTCGAGATCTCGTCGGGACATATCTAGATCTCATCGGCATCCATTTAATCCTTTTGCTCTCCATATATTGGAACTCTGTCCAAAACTATTTTACGAATTCTCCGAGACACTCTTATGCGTGTGACCCATTAGGTTCCCGGTTATATTGGTCACTTAGATTAACACTTAATCTGAGCAAGTCATGAGCGGTATCTAGCAACACATCATGACCTCCAATTGATCGGAAAGTAATTGGTTTGACGAATGAACATGTATTCATCATGAACCATATCACGAACCTTTCCATAGACAATTACCGTGCAATTCGTCCTTTCACCATGCTATACCCCACTTGGTTATGAGTATGGGCAATGTGTCAACTCTTACTAGACTGACTATGTCAAATCCAGTCCAAGTGATTTCAGTTCTCGTCCTGGGACTCATTACTTAATATGTAAATGAAGACATTCTTCATGACATATATGCTCCGGCCAGAGACTTCCAAGTAACGACCCTGACAAGAGACCATGGGTATCATCTTCTGCTATCACAGAAGTGGTGAATCCTCTATTGGCTACTCAATTACCTTCAATACCTCAAGTGCACCCCAATCACCACCCTACGAGCAACCTCTGTAAGGCAACAAGGAATGGAGTCAAAGCACGTAATCAAGATCCAAGATATCCTCGAGCACCTCAAGTCTAAGGATAATTGCACCATTGCTATGATGAGATTATCACCGACATTAGAATAGGACATCCATGTGATGATCTCATAGCAGTCATCCAATGTACTTACTACCTCTAGTAAGCATCCACATCTCAACCCTAAATATCTCATATTTACGACTTCGAGATCCACCGCTGATCAAATCAAGGAGCTTGAGATGTACTAGTCTCTCCGGATTACCGATGTCGATCTCAGAATCCTATGACTAGGATAATTTAGATCTCGACATAATTACACATGATAGGAATCTCGATGAGTATGATCATATCACAATTTCCTTCATGCTATGTCATATATCATGGACTTCATTAATTTGCTTATTGATCAATATCCATTCATAAATAATGAACAGCAAGTTAATGAAATATGCCTTTCTTTATTTATTCATAAAGCATGTACACAACTTTGTACAAAATGCGCTAAAGGTGATTGCCTTCGGGGCACTACTCTAACAATCTCCCACTTGACCTAAAGCCAATCGCCTTGATATCTAATACCATAGGCGAGTACATGAGAATCAAAACTCTTTTGTGATAATGACTTTGTCAACGGATCAACAATATTCTACTCGGTGGGAATTCTCTCGATCTGGACATCATCTCGTCCTATGATCTCCCTGATCAGATGATATCTGCGGAGTACGTGTTTGGATTGTTGATGAGACCTTGGTTCCTTCGCCTGCGCAATAGCCCCATTGTTGTCACAATACAACTGCATGGGCCCATCATCGCTAGGAACCACACCAAGTTCAAGAATGAACTTCGATCCAAACCGCCTTCCTTCTTTTTACAAGCGGCAATGTACTCTGCCTCGGTTGTTGAATCGGCAGTTGTCTCTTATTTTGAACTATTCCAACTAACTACCCCGCCATTCAGTGTGAATACGTAACCTGATTGGGATTTGGAATCATCCTTATTAGATTGAAAACTGGCATCTGTATACCCGCTCACTTTGAGATCTCCATCTCCATATATCAAGAAAACATCCTTAGTCCTTCGCAAGTACTTGAGGATATTCTTGGCAGCCACCCAGTGACCCTCACCAGGATCCGATTGGTATCTGCTCGTAACACTTAGAGCATATGATACATCGAATCTCGTACATAGCATAGCGTACATGATAGATCCTACCGCAGATGCATACGGGATCATATTCATGCGCATCCTCTCATCTTGTATCTTAGGACACATAGATTTCGAGAGTGTTATCCCATGAGTCACGAGAAGATACCCTCTCTTGGATTGCTCCATGCTAAACCTTTTTAACATCTTGTCTATGTACGTTGATTGTGAAAGACCAAGCAACCTTTTTGATCTATCTCTATAGATCTTTATCCCAAGGATATAAGTTGCTTCACCAAGGTCTTTCATGGCAAATTGTTTGGACAACCAAATCTTCACCGATTGTAGCATAGAGACATCATTTCCTAGCAATAATATGTCATCTACATACAAACTGAGGAATACGATTGCGGTCCATTAACCTTCTTATACACACGGTGTTCATCCGGATTTTGTGAGAAACCAAACTCTTTGATTGCCTCATCAAAACGGATATTCCAACTCCTTGATGCTTGTTTCAATCCATAGATGGATTTCTGAAGCTTGCATACCTTTTCGCCATCATAGGAGGTGAAGCCCTCAGGTTGTATCATATACACATCCTCAGCTAGATTTTCATTTAGGAAAGTTGTCTTCACATCCATTTGTCATATCTCATAATCATAATAAGTGGCAATGGCTAGGAGTATTCTAATGGATTTAAGCATTGCTCTTCGGGTCAAGGTCTCGTCGTAGTCAACTCCTTGTCTTTGACGAAAGCCTTTAGCCTGACCTTGCTTTATAGGTAATTACATTACCATCCATGTCGGTTTCTTTTGAAAACCCATTTGCACCCTATAGGTATGATTCCTTGGTGCCTCAACCAAAGTCCATACTTGGTTTTCATACATGAAATCCATTTCACCTTTATGGCTTGAAGCCATTTCTCGGACTCAACTCTTGAAACCTCTTCATAGGTAGTAGGCTCATCATCTTCTATGAAAGCAATCGTCATTCTGTTCATTCACGAAATCTATATCTCTGGGAGCAGGCGTATCCTACGTGACCTCTGAACTTCGTGTGTTGTAGAAGGTTGAATCTGTTACTTCATCTTTATGAGTGGCAGTTTGAGTTCAGCAGTTGATCTACGTCTGTTTCGAGCATCCCGAACTTCTTCAAGTTCAATTTTGCTCCCACCGTCTTCTTGTAAAAACTCTTTCTCTAAAAAGGCAGCGTGCTTGAAACAAACACTTTTGTTCCTCGCCAGGTAGAATTGATATCCCATTGTTTCTTTAGGATATCCTACGAGCAGACACTTGTCGGACTTTGCATCAAGTTTATCTGATCGTGTCCGCTTCATAAGCGAGACAACCCCAAACTTTCAAATGAGTAAGATAGGGTCTTTTGTTAGTCCACATCTCATATGGAGTAACATCAATCGCTTTGATTGAACTCGCTTAACAAGTAAACAATTGTCTCAAGTGCATACCCCAAAAGGATTTTGGTAACTTTGCAAAGCCCATCATTGATCGTACCATACGCTAACAAGGATCGATTTCTCCTTCTCGCTACACCATTATCTTTGTGGTGTGTAAGGAGAAGTCCATTGAGATAAAATCTCATTATCTCTAAGATAATCCAAAAACTCTTGGTTTAAGTATTCGCCACCACGATCTGATCGTAATGTCTTGATACTTTTCCCAAATTGGTTTTCTACTTCATTTCTGAATTGTTTGAACTTTTCAAATGTTTGATTTGTATCTCATCGAATCTGGTACCCATATCGAGAATAATCATCGATAAAGGTAATGAAGTAAAGACAACCACTTCGCATGGATGGACATCGGACCACATACATCCGAATGTATTAGGTCTAATACTCTATCGCTCGTTCACCCTTTCCCTTAAAGGGTAATTTAGTCATCTTGCCTAATAAACAAGATTCACATGTGTCATATGATTCATAATCAAATGACCCTAAACGTCCACTCTTATGGAGCTTAGCTATCGTCTCTCATTTATATGGCCATGCGACAATGCCATAAGTAAGTTGATTTTAAATTATCTCGTTTATGTTTTTTCGTGTCATTGACATTCATAATTGGATGTGACATATCTAATATGTAAATTCCATTGCATAATGTACCAGTACCATAAAGCATTCCATTCAAACTAATAGAACAACTATTGTTACTAAAAGTCACATGGAAACCAAATCTATTTAAACAAGAAATGAATAATATGTTCTTTGTTAATACAGTACAAAATAACATTCATCCAATTTAATTACAAGCCCAGTGGGGAGTGATAAAAGTAAGTGCCTACGGCTAATGCAAAGAACTCTTGCTCCATTTCCCACACGCAGTCTAGTTCTCCTTCACGAATGCCTAATGTCCCCGAGGCCTGCATATCATTGCATATGTGTGAGCCACAACCGTATCTAATACCCATATGTTATGGTCGAAAGCAAAGATAACCTCAATGACAAACATACCTTAAGAAGTCGAGGCATCGATGCCTTCTTCGCTTCAATTCTTCCAGATAGACTTTACAGTTTAAGCTTCAGGTGGTCGGTCTTGCCACATGGAAGCAAGTTCCTTTAGTGCGCTTTGGTTTTTCTTGGCTACACTTCCTTTCGGTTTTTAGACCTTTTCTTCTTTAGATTCTTTTCTTTGAACCGTAAGAAGAGTCCACCATAAGCACTTGCTTGCTATCCTTCTTGATAGATTGCTCTGTTGTCTTGGCAGATTGATCAACTCGAGGATTGTCGTGGATATTTGGTTCATCCGATAGTTTAACACAAACCGTGAATAACTATCGACAATCCAACCAGAATTAAGTCAACACTTAATTCATAATCCATAACAAAAACTAAGACGGCCAACCTCTCAATATACCTATTCATCTTCAATGCATACTGCACTGCAGATGAACCTGGAGTCATCTTAGTAGTGAAGAGTAGCCTCGAGGTCTCGAATCTTTCAGACCGAGCTTGCTCATCAAACAGCTCCCTAAGATGAAACACTATAGTATTAGCATCCATAGACTCATGCTGCTTCTGCAGCTCTGGTGACATCGAGGCAAGCATAATGCAGGTAGCCATGTCACTGTCTTTAAGATGCTTACGATATGCTTTACGATCCTCATCAGAAGCATCAGCAGCAGGTGGATCAGGAAGTGGAACATCTAGGACATATCCCAGTTCCTCTGACCTGAGAACAATTCTCAGATTTCTCAACCAATCTAGAAAGTTAGGTCCAGTTAAAACAATTCTCAGCGTACATCTGATGCACACTGCCCAATTTCGCCTCTGTCCACGTTGACCTTGAGTTTACTCAACAAATCAACGCTTCTAGTGAAAACCGACCCATTAATCCAAAAATCTTATTTTCATGGTTCGAACATATCCGTATAGAGTGAGCTTGGGTTTACCCAACAACCCAACTCTATAAGAACTCTGGTTCTCCCCATATTAATGGAAGGCGTTAGTTTTCATATGATGTGTGAGGGTTTTTAGGTCTCATCTTCTTCTCCTCCAAGCCGTAGGATTATAGTCACCATGACTATATGGAATGATTTAGGGTATTTCATCAATCACATTGAGTCTATGCCTAAAACCATCCATCATCCCACCTTAGCATTTGTGACGGCCAAAATAATCAAGACAACGAAATACACTAACGAGACACTGATGTGACATATTTGACATCCAAAATTTTTTGGAAACCCAATTTCAAGAAATTCAATTTGGAAAGCATACAACATCAATATAACACATTTTTAATCACATTAAAAATGATCCAAGGCATTGGAATTGAGAAATACACAATTTATCATTCCAAACAAAATACTCAAAGACTTTCTCAAACCGCCAAGCTCGTGTTTTGCTTGAAAACTCATTGAAACAATTTCAATAAATTATGAGAAAATTACAGATACAACATGTTCCATGAATTTTTCAGGATTTATTTCCATCAAAACTCATCCAACCTCAAAGAATAAAGCCAATGTAGAATATGTGTTCCTCAACACGCTTATTCCTGAAGCACACAATAAATTCTCAAATAAATAGTAAATCACCTTGAAAACATTTTTCCATTCTCATAGAAATTCATAAACATTTTAGAGACATGTTGGTGAAAGCAAATCCGAAAAATAATTTTTCTACAATTTATTCTCGAATTTATAAGCATGTCTGTTCATTGAATGTGCACAAAGACAGCAACCAGAACATTGGGAAATAAATTAACAAAACCATATCAAATTACATTGATAAATTCCGAGCTTCCACAGACATGTGCAACAACATCTTGTGAACATATCTGGGCAAGAAAATTTCGAAAACTATATTTCTATACTGAATTCGAAATTCACACAATCAACATGCATCATCATCACAAGCAATAGGCAACTCCGACCTAGTCATGGTTTCTTCGTTATATACGACACAAGTGGCTCGATACCATGTAGGAAATTCCCGTGTGAGCATCACATGCCCACGTCTGCGGAAAACAAAATTTTTATTCCGGACCTTCCCAAAGCCGTGATCCATGTGTCATACAACAAACTCAAACCATAACTGCCAAAGGAGACCGCCTCTAACGGTATCCACGCAGAGATTGGAGAACCTAACCGACAAACCTTTGACCCGGAATAGCTAGAACAAATTAAAGAGTGCTAGCTCTTACCTTTGTCCTGAGAGCTATGAAAATGACGATGGAGAATGCTTGGAGAGGAGAAAGATGATGCTCGTATGCTTTTAAAGAATGAAACTTTTTCTTCTTCTTCAAAAACCAACGACCTCCTACATCTTCTTTTGTCTTTTGTCATTTAATATTAAACATGACAAGGCAAAGAAGAAGCTTCTTTTTGGTCAGGATGAGCTCCTCCTCCATCTTACACGTTGCAACATATATATATATTAATTAATTAATTCTTTAATTAATTAATTAAATATATATATATAAATAAATGCTGAAGTGGTTCAGTCACATTGGGGTCGGTCCTACCAGCCTACCGGGTCCCGGTATGGGAAAAACCTCCGAAAACCTTTTTCAGCAATGTCAATGTCGCGATCTCATCGAGACATATCTCGATCTCATCGGGATCCATTTAATCCTTTTGCTCTCCATATATTAGAACTCTGTTCAAAACTATTTTACGAATTCTCCAAGACACTCTTATGCGTGTGACCCATTAGGTTCCCGGTTATATTGACCACTTAGATTAACACTTAATCTGAGCAAGTCATGAGCGGTATCTAGCAACACATCATGACCCCTAATTGACCGGAAAGTAATTGGTTTGACGAATGAACATGTATTCATCATGAACCATATCACGAACCTTTCCATAGACAATTACCGTGCAATTCGTCCTTTCACCATGCTATACCCCACTTGGTTATGAGTATGGACAATGTGTCAACTCTTACTAGACTAACTATGTCAAATCCAATCCAAGTGATTTTAGTTCTCGTCCTGGGACTCATTACTTAATATGTCAATGAAGACATTCTTCATGACATATATGCTCCAGCCAGAGACTTCCAAGTAATGACCCTGACAAGAGGCCATGGGTATCATCTTCTGCTATCACAGAAGTGGTGAATCCTCTATTGGCTACTCAATTACCTTCGAATACCTCAAGTTGTACCCAATCACCACCCTATGAACAACCTCTCAGAAGCAACAAGGAATGGAGTCAAAGCACGTAATCAAGATCCAAGATATCTTTGAAGCACCTCAAGTCTAAGGATACTTGCACTTCTTATGATGAGATTATCACCGACATTAGAATAGGACATCCATGTGATGATCTCATAAAGAGTCATCCAATGTACTTACTACCTCTAGTAAGCATCCACATCTCAATCCTAAATATCTCATATTTACGACTTCGAGATCCATTGCTTGATCAAATCGAGGAGCTTGAGATGTACTAGTCTCTCAGACACGATGTCCGGTCTCGAATCCTATGACTATGGATAATTTAGATACTGACATAATTGCACATGATAGGAATCTTAGTAGTATGATCATATCACAATTTCCTTCATGCTATGTCATATATCATGGACTTCGTTAATTTGCTTATTGATCAATATCCATTCATAAATAATGAATAGCAAGTTAATGAAATATGACTTTCTTTATTTATTCATAAAGTATGTACACAACTTTGTACAAAATGCGCTAAAGGCGATTGCCTTCAGGGCACTACTCTAACAAGAATCACACCATCACCACCTGAATTGGTCAGAAACTCAGCCAAGCCCGTACCTTCACTTTTAGTTTCTTCAACTCCTTCAAAACCCACTTGACTTTTCATATTATCTTCAAAACTCAATTCACTTTTCTCTTCCATACTGCTAATTTTATCTTCAAAAGATTCAATTTTCTCTTTTTCACCCTTGTTACCCCTAATTTCACTGATCCCTTCAACGTCCAACTCAGTTTTTGCATAACTTGAAAAATCCAATTCCTTAATCGCATCAACCTTGCTAAACTTCCGCTCTTCAAACCTATCACTGCCCGAATCAGACCAGAACTCACAAGAAGTGCTCCTCTGGTACCTAAAATCCGACGGGAGGAAACGAGAGAGACGATCGAAGACGTTTGAGGCAAACATGACTTTTTGAGTTTGGAATTATCCCAAACGCTGGTCCCCGTAGCTAATTGGTTTTGGCTGGTTGGGTTGGCTGATTCAACCCAACTAACTAATTAACCAAACACATCTATTAGCTATTTGACCAAGTCAAACAGCTAATTTTGGTTGATCAGCTAATTTTTAGCTGATCAGCTGATATCCAAACACCCCCTGAATTTTTGGAATATTATGAGACTTAATTTCCTACGATACTATTATAGTATTCCATCCTTTACTTTATATTTCCAAAATTTTCCAATTTTACTTATTATGTACCTAAATGAATCTTAACGTAAACGTACTTTATGAATTCTAATATTTGAAAAACTTTTAAAATAATCAATGGCTGTTTTGAATGCTTCTCTAAGCATTAAGATTTATTTTGAACATATTGAAACATTAAAATCTAATTCAAATTTTAATACAAACATTAGGGGCTAATTGTGCGCATGTATTTATTTCTTTTCAAAATGGTCATATTTATTAATGACATAAATGGGAAAAAAAGTGTAGTGTAAATAATTAATTTTATGATTTGTCACGAGCCACTATATCTCTAAATTTATTGGTTGTTTGAATGTTTTTTCAAATATTAGGGTTTATTTTAAACCTTTTACAAACATTAGATATGCATTTGCTTCTTTCAAATTTATGGCCATATTTGTTAATAAAATAAATAAAAATAAAAATAAAAATGTTTGGTTTAAATAATTAATATTTCACCACACATTTGTTAACAAATGTGTGGTGAAAAATTAACAAAATACGTGAAATTTCGCAAACAAATGTGGTGAAAATTAACAACATTTTGTGATGCGATGAACACAATGATATGGTCATATTCACACAAAATATAATGTAATAGTCAAATTATAAAATATAATTTATTTTATAATCACAAAATTTAATGTAAATAGTCAAAATTAATATTTAATATTCAATATTCATCATCTTCTTTCCAAACTTATGGACATATTCATTAATGCAATAAAAGCATAAAATTAAAAGAAATACGTCATACATGACTCATTTTCCCTCAAATTTTATAACTCGTGACAAACCCTGTCGTCACGAGTTATGACCCACGTAAGATTTATAATGAATAGTTTACGAAACAAATTTAGGAGAAAGGATATAAACAAGCACACATTTTTAAGAGGTGGGGCAACGTAAAAGAAAAACTAATCCAAGAGAGAATGATAAGACACAGAATAACTAAGACTGAGAACTGAACAAATACTGAGACTAGAGCTACCAATTTCATAATGAATTAGCTAAGAAAAACATTTAGAAGAAATTGTAAGCCAAAACCACCTTGTCAAATTGGGTTTACTCAGACTTTATTTAGAAGCAAATTACTACCACTCACCAAACATACGTACTAAGATCGTTTAACATAAATAAAGATAGATAAGTAACATCAAAGTAAATTCCTAGTAAATAACAAATAGTTGTGACTCTAAACACCCTTTTCAGGATAGCATTTGACCTAATAATTTACGTAATGTTTTGTACAAAACACGAAGACAGGAAAGTAAAAGGTGGTAGGCTAAACCTTAATAATGATGAAATATCAAATGCTGAACCTAAGAAGATTGACCCAATTGATAAGGAGAACAAAATGTAAAGATCAGGTGATAAATATTATCATCGTTACAATTCATAAATAAATCAATAAAAAATTATACGATGACATATTGTCCAAACGTACAAATTATAAATTATGAAATCATATAAAATAAAGAAGTCTATAAATTATGAAATCATACAAAATAGTGATGAAAATATATACAGGAAGGGCGGGATCAAATACAAACTCAAATGTGAAACTTAAAACCAAACTCATTAGACAAACTACAGCATCCCTAAGAAAGCATTAAATTATCAAAAACTTAATGTCAACCTCGTACATATTTCTGAACCTAAAATTAATAATGAGAAAAATCAAACCTAATCTTGAATCTTAAAAAGTAGTATTTAGCGATTTAAACTTATAGAAATTAAGATTTCTCAGGGGTTTTATACTAATATCATGTCCAACAAGAAGACAATTCACGTTATAGAAACATCATAATAGTCATATACAACAATGTTAGGTCTATTTGCTTGGGCTATCAATTCCCTGGTCTGTATATTTCACTGAAGCCACATATGTGGAAAGCTAAATGGTTGTATTCGTTGATATCACCAAAGATAAAATCCTAAACCCCAATGCTAAATAATCATTAAGATTTAAATGCGAACTTTTAAGATAAGGATTCAAAATCCAACCAAACATTAACAATAACATATTTGTGAGTACAAATAACAAAAACAACAAGAATGTATAATGAACCGTGAAAAGAAAAATCCTACAGAAAGTAGGACTATTTGCTAGAAAATCCATTAGAATGGATACCCCACATCTTAGCAAACATGGTATAGCGTTAAACCTAGAGACAGAACATTCAGAATTAGACCCAAAAACGAATTGTCAAATGGTGTCGAAACAGAAAGGTTATCGTCCTGTCCACATATAGTTGTGATTCTAAAAAACCTTTTCATTCGGATTGTAACAGATACTAGAAGTGACAGTTCAAAGCAGAAATATAGTAGTAAACAGTTGAGAACATGAAAAATTGAAAGGTAAAAAGATGACTTCACAAGCAGCCTCCTAAAGGGATGAATCTAAAAATTGATCACAAAACTTTCGAAAAAGACTTCTGATGCTAAAATATGTGAAGTCAGCAAGGAGACAGCAAATTAATCAAAGTAATGCTATCACAACAATGTTACTAAACATGACAGTACCGATTTCTGGGTAAACAAATGTGCAAGATTTGCACCCGTAGTGGATGTCCCAGCTAATTAAGCAAACATGGCATAGCATTAAAACCTACAGGTAAAACATTCAGAATACAAACCAATAAGGATCTGTATAATTGGTAACAAAGGGAAAGGTTACCATCATCTTTCAGTTATCAGTCTAGTGATAAGGTCCAAGCAACTAAGGATTTTAAGTCATCGATCAAAACCCGAAATATAGAAGTAAGAGTTGAAAACAGGAAATACAAACATGTATTCAGATATCTATTAAGCTAAGCCCAACCCGCCCATAATTGCTAAACCCTAATTATATTATGGTAGGAGTCCAACTCTAAGACAAGCAGCCCAAAATGGATGAATCTAAAAATTGATCACAACACGATGCAAAAGAACCTCTTGTGCTACCATATGAGAAATCAGCTAAGATAGAGCAAATTAATGAGACTAAGGCTATCGCAACAATGTTACTAAACATGATAGTACACATTAGTAATGACCTGCCAAAAGAAAACCCAAAAAGGAATCGTATAATGGTGACAATAGGGAAAGCATGCCATCCTCCATCTTTGCATTACAGTCCACGTATGGTTGCAACTCTACTGATAGTAGAAGTGATATATCCATGCGACACATTTTCTATACCGATTGTCAGTGAAAACAGAAGTGATGGCTCAAAACCTGAAATATAGATGAGCTGAAAACAGGAAATACATACAAAGATGTTTCCTCTCTTCAGGTACCTATTATGCTAAGCCCACAATTGCTTCAATGTTCATTACCTTTAAGATAATAGGTTTAATATCCTTAGCACCACTTAAAGGGGTAAGCATTGCATAAACTGCATGCATCACTTGAAATAAAAAAGAAGCTAGCTGTTATGAGAAGTCATCAAGGACAACAAATTAATGAAAGCAAGGCTATTCTCAACAACGGTACTAAACATGATAGCACCAATTTAACAAACGGTGAAAAAATAATCCTGACAATGTCTTCACAACAATGGCATACAATGTTTGACCAAATGTTGATCAAACACACCATTAGAAAGGATCTCAAATACTAAAATCTAATGAACTATATCTTAAAGAATGAGCAAATTAGTGGAAGTAAGACTATGGAAATCGTGCTTTACTAAAAGCAATAGTATCCATTACAATAAAGTATAAAACGAAAAATCTAATTGAGAGCAGAAAAAGGTTAAATATTTGCATAAAAGCAGAAAACAGGACAGAAAGCCAAAGTTGAGTGAACATGAAAAAAAACTAAAAGCCTAATGTTTAGGGAGCACAAAACAAACACGGAAAAATATCCTGCAGACAACGATAGAAAATGACATTAAAAAAAAAACGCATAAAACTTGGAAACTAAACACTTCAAAACAAAGAAAGGGTAAAGGCTACTTTCACCAGGACAAACTTGGAGGGACATTTTAAAGGCTGAAATTACTGGAATAACACGCTATTAAATATAATATGCTTTGTAGAAATAGATCAGGATAGTGTAACATGCTTTCTGGAAAACAAAATCAGAGGAAGCAATATCTAAATCCAAGAGTAGTCCTTTTGATAACTTAAAATGCTTTTTAGAAACCAACATTCCAATCTGAGAGCAGTACCTTTTGAGACCTTAAACAAAATGCAATATCAGAATTTCAACATCTTTCCGTAACTCAATGGTCAAACATCATTACAATTTACGATTTAACTTTAGGGTCTCAAAGTAGCAAGCCATTCATATTGCATTTCATTTAAGACTTAAGTGGGACACTGATTTACTTCAAAGGGCAATTACAAAAATAACACTTCCTTAAATATAACATGCTTGGTGAGACAAAATAAGGATATTATAACATGTTTTTCAGAAACAAAAATTAAAGGAATTAATATTTGAAACCGAGAGTAGTCATCTAGAAACCTTAAACGAAATACAAAATCATATTTCAAACATGTTACGGTAACACAATGTTCTAAACAACATTACGGTTTATAACTCAACCGAACGGTATCAAACCAACAAGGCATTGATGCTGCATTTCCTTTAAGATCTCAAGAGAGAATGATTTATTTTGGACATTTTTAAGCATGCAATTACTAAAATGACAAGTCCTCAAATATAATATGCGTTCAGGGACAAAATCAAGACATTTTAAAAAGCTTATTGAAAACCAACATGCAAATTCGAGAGAAGTACCTTTTGAGACCTTAAATAAAATGCAATATCAAATTTCCAACAGCTTTCTGTAACTCAATGGTCCGAACATCGTTACAATTTACAATTGAGCGTTACGGTCTCAAAGAAACAAGCCTTTGATAATGCATTTCATTTAAGTTCTCAAATGGGACATCGATTTCCTTCAACGTGCAATTATAAAAATGGCACTTCCAAAGATATAAAATGCTAGGAGGGAAAAAATCAGCATATTATAGCATACTTTTCGGAAACCAAATCAAAGGAATCAATATGTGAATCTAAGAGTTGTCCTCTAGAAATCTTAAACGAAATACAACATCATATTTCCAACATGTTATGATAACACAATATTCTAAACAACATTCCTGTTTAGAACTAAACCGAAGGATCTCAAACCAAGAAGGCCTTGATGTTGCATATCCGTCAAGATCTCAAGAGGGACAATGATTTAGTTAAAGGGACATTGTAAAGAATGAAATAACTAAAATGACACAGCCTCAAATATGATATGCATTTTGGGACAAAATCAAGGCATTTTAAAAAGCTTATTGAAAACCAACATGTGAATCCGAGAGAACTACCTTTTGAGACCTTAAACAAAACGCAATGTCAAATTTCCAACATCTTTCCGTAACTCAATAGTCTGAACATCGTTACAATTTACAATTGAGCTTTAGGATCTAAAAGAAACAAGCCTTCGATAATGCATTTCATTTAAGTTCTCAAATGGAAACACCAATTTGCTTCGAATTGCAATTGCAAAGATGACACTTCCATAAATATAAAATGCTTGAAGGGAAAACATCAACATATTATAACATGTTTTTCAAAAACCAAAATCAAAGGAATTAATATCTAAATATGAGAGTAGTCCTCAAGAAACCTCAAACAAAATACATCATCTTATCTTTGGCATGTCATGATAACACAATGTTCTAAAAAACTTTACAGTTTAGAACTGAGCCAAAGGGTCTCAAACCAACAAGGACTTGATGTTGCATTTCCGTCAAGATGTCAAGAGGGACAATGATTTAGTTAAAGGGACGCTGTAGAGCATGCAATAACTAAAATGACACCTCCTCAAATATGATATGCATTTTGGGACAAAATCAAGAAATTTTAACAAGCTTATTGAAAACCAACATGCAACTCCAAGAGAACTACTTTTTGAGGCCTTAAATAAAATGCAATATCAAATTTCCAACAGCTTTCCATAACTCAATGGTCCGAACATCGTTACAATTTACAATTGAGCTTTAGGGTCTCAAAGAAACAAGCCTTCGATAATACATTTCATTTAAGTTCTCAAATGGGACATCGATTTGCTTCAACGTGCAATTACAAAAATGGCACTTCCATAAATATAAAATGCTTGGAGGGAAAAAATCAGCATATTATAACATCCTTTTCGGAAGCCAAAATCAAAGGAATCAATATGTGAATCTAAGAGTAGTACTCAAGAAACCTGAAATGAAATACAACATCATATTTCCAACACGTTATGGTAACTCAATATTCTAAACAGCATTGCTGTTTATAACTAAACCGAAGGGTCTAAAACCAACAAGGCCTTGATGTTGCATTTCCTTCAAGATCTCAAGAGGGACAATGATTTAATTAAAGGGACATCGTAAAGCATGCAATAACTAAAATGACAGCTCCTCATATATGATATGCGTTTTGGGACAAAATCAAGACATTTTAAAAAGCTTATTGAAAACCAACATGCAAATCCGAGAGAAGTACCTTTTGAGACCTTAAATAAAATGCAATATCAAATTTCCAACAGCTTTCCGTAACCCAATGGTCCGAACATCGTTACAATTTACAATTGAGCTTTAGGGTCTCAAAGAAACAAGTCATTGATAATGCATGTCATTTAAGTTCTCAAATGGAAACATCAATTTGCTTCAAAGTGCAATTACAAAAATGGCACTTCCATAAATATAAAATGCTTGGAGGGAAAAAAATCAGGACATTATAGCATACTTTTCGAAACCAAAATCAAAGGAATCAATATATGAATCTAAGAGTTGTCCTCTAGAAATCTTAAACGAAATACAACATCATATTTCCAACATGTTATGATAACACAATATTCTAAACAACATTACTGTTTAGAACTGAACCGAAGGGTTTCAAACCAACAAGGCCTTGATGTTGCATATCCGTCAAGATCTCAATAGGGACAATGATTTAGTTAAAGGGACATTGTAAAGAATGAAATAACTAAAATGACACAGCCTCAAATATGATATGCGCTTTGGGACAAAATCAAAAAGCTTATTGAAAACCAACATGCGAATCCGAGAGAAGTACCTTTTGAGACCTTAAATAAAATGCAACATCAAATTTCTAACATCTTTCCGTAACTCAATGGTCCGAACATCGTTACGATTTACAGTTGAGCTTTAGGGTCTCAAAGAAACAAGTCGTTGATAATACATTTCATTTAAGTTCTCAAATGGAAACATCAATTTGCTTCAGAGTGCAATTACAAAAATGGCACTTCCATAAATATAAAATGCTTGGAGGGAAAAATATCAGGACATTATAGCATGCTTTTCGAAAACCAAAATCAAAGGAATCAATATGTGAATCTAAGAGTTGTCCTCTAGAAATCTTAAACGAAATACAACATCATATTTCCTACATGTTATGATAACACAATATTCTAAACAACATTACTGTTTAGAACTGAACCGAAGGGTCTCAAACCAACAAGGCCTTGATGTTGCATATCCGTCAAGATCTCAAGAGGGACAATGATTTAGTTAAAGGGACGTTGTAAAGAATGAAACAACTAAAATGACACAGCCTCAAATATGATATGCGTTTTGGGACAAAATCAAGACATTTTAAAAAGCTTATTGAAAACCAACGTGCGAATCCGAGAGAAGTACCTTTTGAGACCTTAAACAAAATGCAATATCAAATTTCCAAAATCTTTCCGTAACTCAATGATCCGAACATCGTTACAATTTACAATTGAGCTTTAGGGTCTCAAAGAAACAAGTCGTTGATAATGCATTTCATTTAAGTTCTCAAATGGAAACATCAATTTGCTTCAAAGTGCAATTACAAAAATGGCACTTCCATAAATATAAAATGCTTGGAGGGAAGAAAATCAACATATTATAGCATGCTTTTCGAAAACCAAAATCAAAGGAATCAATATGTGAATCTAAGAGTTGTCCTCTAGAAATCTTAAACGAAATACAACATCATATTTTCAACATGTTATGATAACGCAATATTCTAAACAACATTACCGTTTAGAACTGAACCGAAGGGTCTCAAACCAACAAGGCTTTGATGTTGCATTTCCGTCAAGATCTCAAGAGCGACAATGATTTAGTTAAAGGGACGTTGTAAAGAATGAAATAACTAAAATGACACAGCCTCAAATATGATATGCGTTTTGGGACAAAATCAAGACATTTTAAAAAGCTTATTGAAAACCAACATGCGAATCCGAGAGAAGTACCTTTTGAGATCTTAAACAAAATGCAATATCAAATTTCCAACATCTTTCCGTAACTCAATGGTCCGAACATCGTTACAATTTGCAATTGAGCTTTAGGGTCTCAAAGAAACAAGTCGTTGATAATGCATTTCATTTAAGTTCTCAAATGGAAACATCAATTTGCTTCAAAGTGCAATTACAAAAATGGCACTTCCATAAATATAAAATGCTTGGAGGGAAAAAAATCGGGACATTATAGCATGCTTTTCGAAAACCAAAATCAAAGGAATCAATATGTGAATCTAAGAGTTGTCCTCTAGAAATCTTAAACGAAATACATCATATTTCCAACATGTTATGATAACACAATATTCTAAACAACATTACTGTTTAGAACTGAACCGAACGGTCTCAAACCAACAAGGCCTTGATGTTGCATATCCGTCAAGATCTCAAGAGGGACAATGATTTAGTTAAAGGGACGTTGTAAAGAATGAAATAACTAAAATGACACAGCCTCAAATATGATATGCGTTTTGGGACAAAATCAAGACATTTTAAAAAGCTTATTGAAAACCAACATACGAATCAGAGAGAAGTACCTTTTGAGATCTTAAACAAAATGCAATATCAAATTTTCAACATCTTTCCGTAACTCAATGGTCCGAACATCGTTACAATTTACAATTGAGCTTTAGGGTCTCAAAGAAACAAGTCGTTGATAATGCATTTCATTTAAGTTCTCAAATGGAAACATCAATTTGCTTCAAAGTGCAATTACAAAAATGGCACTTCCATAAATATAAAATGCTTGGAGGGAAAAAAATCGGGACATTATAGCATGCTTTTCGAAAACCAAAATCAAAGGAATCAATATGTGAATCTAAGAGTTGTCCTCTAGAAATCTTAAACGAAATACAACATCATATTTCCAACATGTTAGATAACACAATATTCTAAACAACATTACTGTTTAGAACTGAACCGAACGGTCTCAAACCAACAAGGCCTTGATGTTGCATATCCGTCAAGATCTCAAGAGGGACAATGATTTAGTTAAAGAGACGTTGTAAAGAATGAAATAACTAAAATGACAGCTTCAAATATGATATGCGTTTTGGAAAAAAATCAAGACATTTTAAAAAGCTTATTGAAAACCAACATGCGAATCCGAGAGAAGTACATTTTGAGACCTTAAACAAAATGCAATATCAAATTTCCAACATCTTTCCGTAACTCAATGGTCCGAACATCGTTACAATTTGCAATTGACCTTTAGGGCCTCAAAGAAACAAGTCGTTGATAATGCATTTCATTTAAGTTCTCAAATGGAAACATCAATTTGCTTCGAATTGCAATTACAAAAATGACACTTCTGTAAATATAAAACGCTTGGAGGGAAAAAATCAACATATTATAGCATGCTTTTTGAAAACCAAAATCAAAGGAATTAATATCTAAATCTGAGAGTAGTCCTCAAGAAACCTTAAACGAAATGCAACATCTTATTTTTGGCATGTTATGATAACACAATGTTCTATAAAACTTTACAGTTTAGAATTGAACCGAAGGGTCTCAAACCAACAAGGACTTGATGTTGCATTTCCGTCAAGATCTCGAGAGTGACAATGATTTAGTTAAAGGGACGTTGTAAAGCATGCAATAACTAAAATGAAACCTTCTCAAATATGATATGCGTTTTGGGACAAAATCAAGACATTTTAACAAGCTTATTGAAAACCAACATGCAAATCCGAGAGAACTACCTTTTGAGGCCTTAAATAAAATGCAATATCAAATTCCAACAGCTTTCCGTAACTCAATGGTCCGAACATCGTTACAATTTACAATTGAGCTTTAGGGTCTCAAAGAAACAAGCCTTTGATAATGCATTTCATTGAAGTTCTCAAATGGGACATCGATTTGCTTCAAAGTGCAATTACAAAAATGGCACTTCCATAAATATAAAATACTTGGAGGGAAAAAATCAACATATTATATGCTTTTCGGAAACCAAAATGAAAGGAATCAATATGTGAATCTAAGAGTAGTCCTCGAGAAACCTTAAATGAAATACAGCATCATATTTCCAACATGTTATGATAACTCAATATTCTAAACAGCATTGCTGTTTAGAACTGAACCGAAGGGTCTCAAACCAACAAGGCCTTGCTGTTGCATTTCCTTCAAGATCTCAAGAGGGACAATGATTTAATTAAAGGAACGTTGTAAAGAATGCAATAACTAAAATGACATGTCCTCAACTATGATATGCGTTTTGGGACAAAATCAAGACGTTTTAAAAAGCTTATTCAAAACCAACATGCAAATCCGAAAGAAGTACCTTTTGAGACCGTAAATAAAATGCAATATCAAATTTCCAACATCTTTCCGTAACTCAATGATCCGAACATCGTTACAATTTGCAATTGACCTTTAGGGTCTAAAAAACAAGCCATTGATAATGCATTTTATTTAAGTTCTCAAACGGGAAATCAATTTGCTTCAAAGTGCAATTACTAAAATGGCACTTCCATAAATATAAAATACTTAGAGTAAAAAAATCAGCATATTGTAACATGGTTTTTGGAAACCAAAATCAAAGGAATAAATATGTTAATCTAAGAGTAGTCCTCTAGAAACCTTAAACGAAATACAGCATCATATTTCCAACATGTTATGATTACTCAATATTCTAAAAAACATTACTGTTTAGAACTGAACCGAAGGGTCTCAAACCAACAAGGCCTTGATGTTGCATTTCCTTCAAGATCTCAAGAAGGACAATGATTTAGTTAAAGGGATGTTTATAAGCATGCAATAACTAAAATGACACATCCTCAAATACGATATCTGTTTTGGGACAAAATCAAGACATTTTAACAAGTTTTTTGGAAACCCAGACAAGATTTCATAATGAGTTTCGAGATAAAAACTAAGACAAACACATAAAAGTTTCAACCCAAACCCAATAGTCATCACAAAATATTAAGAACCTATTACCTGCTGCCGAAGTCTGGACTTCTTTTCCCCATCACACTTCGATGATTGCAAAACACTAGGAATGGGCTCACCTCCGATAAATAATTGATCTCTTCCTGTACCCTAGAGAATCAGGGGAAATTATTATTATTATCTCCAACCACAAAAAATATCAATTAGCCCTAGATTTATTCTATCCAACCATGATCACTACGACATCAGGAATAGGAAGTGTAAAAGATGAACACATTAATCAAGTGAGACGAAGAAAACAGTTGTATGGAGAGCAATGCAAATACATCATGCAGATACAGTTGCTCTACCCTAGGCCTTGAGCCACAAAGATCTAAAACTTTAGGCCCTCGGGTTATGGCCTCCTGATCTCTTAGAGATATCATCTGTTTTACAGGGAAGAAAAAGAAAAGAACCCTAATTAAATTCCTATGGAGTCAACTAAGGACGATATTCTATTTACGGACAGTTTATTCCGCTTTGTACACACTGATTTATCCCGCATTTAGAAGGTGTGCCCCATCATTGTTTCAAAATATTTCTTATTCGAAAAAAAGAACAATTTTCATGATAAGCTAAAAGAAAATCCTACGAAACCAAAAAATCAATCGCCCAACCAAAAGACCAAACATTTTTTAAGCGAAATTAAACAAATAGTTGAAAATTAAACAACACAAATCCCATGGAATATTTTTAAAACGGAAAACAGATCCAGAAATAAAACCATTGGTCAACTTCATTCAACCAGATAAAATGCAACACAAACCCTATGTAACGACGCCCATCTCGATCCTAAATCAAAGGAAATACCAAGTCGAGATTCAGAAATCCTAAAGGAAAAGAACGAATCAGAACGCTCCCTCGTCTGCCAATCACGCAAATTAAACCTATTCACAACAATTTTCCCAACCATTTCACGAAACAAAAAGGAGAAAAAGATCAGGAACTCAGATCTTGCAATTACATATCGCTAGTATCTAACACCAAGAGAAAAGAAGAAATACCATCACACCAGATGTCTCAGCCTGCTTTGCGTGTGTAGCCACGTTAAACCGTTCGCTATATCTCTCCATCTCCACCATCACCAGCTAGAGGATCGGCCATCGGTTCCGGCACCAGAAGGCCCGACTCCAACCATGAATCCGTGCCGCATCCCATGCAGTTGATAGGGTTGAATGGTGCACGTTCTTTGGCACAAGGATTGGGCTCGCCTCGCCTGAGCTTCGGAGACTATTGTTGCAATGAGAACGGTGTGAAGGTTAGCGAGGGAAAGACAGGAGTGCTTAGTGGGAGTAATAACCGTTGTAGTGGGAGGGAAAATACTAGATGATCCGATGACCAATAAAAGTACATTATTACCCGTATAAACATTTGCGTTGATATTAAGCTACTGATGATATCAACGACTTATAATTACAGTATTACCCTTATAAGCCTCGCGTTGACATCAACGGGATAGTTATTTTCCGTCACGCTTCCCTGAGAGTTTTGGTAACGGTAAAAGATTAAAGATCTTCTACATTAAAAATCGAATAAATTATATTTAAAACTTTATAATATTAATTAAAATAAAAAATTTAAAATATCATTTGATTCTATTTTTATTTTTCTATTGTAATTTGCAGTTTCTGTTTTAAATTTTTTATTTCTTTTTTCTTTTAAATAAATCAAATAATGTTAATGTTGTTGTAATTTTATGGTTCAATTCCATTACCCAAAAGAATTTGCTCCAAGTATTTCACAAGCAGTGCCCTTTGTGTGTCCCGGATGCAATTTTTGAAATATCGGGTCCATATACACGTATTTGATGGTAGCCGGCTTTAAGTTCGAACTTTGAGTAATATCGGGCTCTGAAAAACTCATTCATTAGTTCATCGATCACCATAATGGGAAACTTATCCTTAATAGTGATTAAATTCAAGGCCCTGTAATTGATACAGAATCTCCACTCTCCACTAGTTTTTTCGCACCAAAAATATCGGTGAAGAGAATGGGTTGATACTAGGTCATATAAGACCAGTAGAAAGTAGTTCCTGTACCTGTTTCTCAATCTCATATTTTTTATGATACGGGTATCGGTATGGTCGCACATTAACTACTAAGGGATCGTTTGGTTCCACTTTTGTTTTTCTGTTATTGTTTTTTGTTTTTGTTTCCTGATTTTGGTTTCTGTTTTTTTTTTCCTAAAAAAACGAAAACATGTTTGGTTGAGATTTGTAATATAAAAACTAAAAACAAAAACTTATTTAATTGAGATTCCTAACAAAAACTGAAAACAAAAATATGTTTGGTTTTATTATCATGTTTCTATTCTTGTTTAATTATACTATTATGTGTAATAATTATAATATAATACATTATATTTTAAAATTAATTAATTATCATTATAACTAAAATTAAATATATGCAAATCAAATATTATTAAAAATTCACATTAATTGTATATAATAAAATTACATAAATTATAAATTAATTCTAATCAATACAATATGTTCATCATAATTACCAAAAAAAATATGTCTATCATACTATGATTCTTGAAAATGGTAAATGTAACTTAAAATAAACATGAAATTATATATTGTATACCACACTTAAAAATATCGATTCTTTACATTAAAAGAGATATTACACTAAGATAATAAAGTCATCTGATATCACTTAAACTAGGAGTACACTTTAAGAATTGCAATTGTATTTAGTATTTCATCTTTACAATTGTATTTACTATTTCAACTTTGCATTTAATGCATGAATACACAAAGGCATTTAATGCTTTATCAGTGCATTGAATATATGGCCATTATTTTATTTTAAAGATGAAGCTTTTGAGTGAATGAAAAACGATAAAGTCATGAATACACGTTTGATAAAAGGCATTTTGTTTCAACATAAACAGATGCATTGAATGAATGCAAGGCACGTAAATGGACGCATTTAATGCATAAAAGACAACATATAAGGCTTATTAATTCACGGTTTCTATCTATCTGGGTTCTCTTGCTCTTTCTTTCTCTACTCTTTTCAATATATTTCGATACCTTGGTATCAACCTTCATAGATAGGTACTGAGAGAACTGATCATCGTCCTCTGCGAATAGTGTATGGGAACATAGAACTTGTACAGATGGGTGCTGAGAGAATCAATAATGTGTTGTTCCTTATGAGTAACACAGGTAGTGGTCATCGTGCCTCTGCTGAAGCCATTTGCAACACTTTCAAGCTCGAGATTGGTGATGAGTATGAGGTGATTATGAAGGATGTTTGGAAAGAGTACATAGACTGACGTTTGAATGGCATGGAAATATACACAATAACAAGAGTTATGAAGACATAAATAAACAAAAACCTGTATGAAGATAAGGGATAGAGAAGATGAAGATACAGCGCAGAGAGAAAACAGTGTAGAAAAAAAAGAACAAGTTTTTGGAAACGTGGTATTTTTTGTTGTGAAAAATCTCGGAAACATGATTTTTTCGTTTTCGTAAAAGAGTTGCAGTTTTTTATTTTTAAAAACAGCGTAATAAAACAATATCAACCAAACCTGATTTATGCGGAAGTTTTAATTTTTATACAAACCGCAACAAGAAATGAGAAAAAAAAAAACGAAAACAAACAAGGCCTAAGGTGTTAGGAATTAGTGAGATTTTGTGATCTTGAGATCATATTGGTAGTAGTTGTGTTGGAGTTTTGAAAACGTCAAAATATTGTGATAGGATTTCATTGACCTCTTGTTGACCCACTTCTGATTTAGTGGATGATTTTTCTATAGTAAACAACTGAACGAAGAATCCTTCTTCTAAGAAATTACTTGCAAGGATTTTATTTGTTTCCTTATCAGATAATGTTTATATCCTTTGCTATTTAATTCCTTTAAAAATGTAAGGGATCCCACGCTAGTTGAAAGCCATAATTAGCTTGGCATAATTGGTTTCAATAGGGCCTAAGGTTTATAACCATTGCACTCCTAAAATCACGGGGTAGGCTGACTCGGGTAACACAAAGAAATCAATGTGAATCACACATCTCTGAACGATGAGCCTAATGCTGCGACAAATTCCCAAGCACTTAAGCCTTATTTTGATGGCGATTTTGATTTTAAATCTCTTTCCTGCTTTCATGGTAAGCTTAAATTTATTTTCTATTTTCTTATCAATAAAATTATGAGAACTACCTCCACCTATGAGCACCATGACTTCGTATCATCTATTTTGCCAATCACACGCAGTGTTTGATGGTGTTGTATTCCGATGATTACGTGGTAGGATATTTCTGACATCTCCTTTCCTTCCTCGATCTCTTCCAACTCCTCAGAGTCACCTGTACTTTCTTCAATTCCTCTAATCATAAACAATTATGGTTGGATACACCAGTGACCAAGACAAAATTTTTCAGCACAATAAAAACAAAATCATCTCTCACGTCGTTCCTAAGCCTCTTGAGCGGACAACCTCAGGAAATTTGATATTCTATTTTTTTTATCAGGTATTGGACACAAAATCCTTAGGCCCTCTGAATTGGTGGGTTTAGAATTTGTATTCATCACATTTTTTCAGAGGAAAATTTTGTCCACGTAACTGTTTGTTCCTCCCTTTTACTAGCCTTGCTGATCCGATTACCTTCTAGCCACTTATGTTTGCATGGGACATATCATATCAACCATATGCTTATTATATAAATCATTTAACACTTTTGATTAACCATTAATTAAACAAAGAGCGACTTTCTTGGAGATCACATAAAAATATATAATAACAATAAAATATATTTTTTGAATTAACGTTTAAAAAAGAAATGAATTTCACTTGATTTTCAGGCGCTCAACATTTAATTATGTGGTTGTCCTACCGACCAAGCTTCTGCTCCACTAGTTATGGCAGCGGCCAATAGTAAATGTCTGCAGATAACACCGCTCCTATGACCTGAAATAGCACGGTCCGTTCATTATGAATGGGAAGATAACGTTTGAAGAGAAGACTCGTTAGGGACTATATTGTACAAATATGAAAACAATATCAATTTTATGGCATCTAAATGTTAACTAATTCATAAATATCAGCAAATAGCTTAGTTTAATGCAATCATATTTAATATTTTTAAAATTTACATATTTATATTGATAATATGTTTTAATGTATACATGTGAAAATTACTACAATAACTCTTGGAATGCGTAAAGATAATATTTGAAATTAAATTTATTTTAATTTTTAAAAATATAAGAAATAATATTGATAAAATAAATAATTTTTGTTATATTAAATTTTATTAAATGAAGGAAAATTGTATAATGTAATACATTTATAATTTTATAAAATTTAAAATTATTTTATAATTTTATAAAATTATCCAAACGATATATTCGTCACAATATGCTCTTAAATTGCAAACCTTGAGGAACAAAAGACCTTATCCACTGTTAGACGCTTCAACGCAGGAATCTAGATTCTAGACACAAATATCACTGGTATTGAACATTTTAAAAGGTAGGAAAACTTTTCAGAAAATTTTAAACTTTCCTCCGCCTCTTTTTTTTAAAATTTCAATTAATTATTTTATTTACTTCAATTTTTATAATTATTGTCAAATTTTAATTTTATTTTCAAATAAAATAAATATTTTATTATTAATAATAATTATAAATTAAATAAAACTTAAAATAAATTATTTTACTTAAACTTATTTTAATATAATATTTATTAATAAAGAATTAATAAAATATTTTCTTTTTAAAATAAATAATTTAAAATTATTATTTATAAAGTAATATTTATTTTATATATTTTAATTATTAAATCAAAATTTATTTGAAATTATATATTTTAAAATTAATTATATTTATTAATAATTACTAAATTAATTTTATAAATTAAATTAATTTATTATTTATTATTATAATTTTTAGGGACGAAATTAAAAATATACAGTGCAAGTACGATAATCGGTATTAACCGTTACCGTACCAAAACCAAATCCCTTATACGAGAGCAGATCCTCTGTCTCGTTTAACTCTGTCTTATTCTGTCCACACAAAAAACGGCGTCGGTTTGTGCTTGAAATTGGACAGCTTCTTAAATGAAACACAGGCGCCTGTGGGTGGATTTTTAGCTGAAGGACAGCGCCAGCCAGTCACAAAAATTTAACAATATTAATGCATACGAGTTTGACTTCTGAACGTAACAAACCATTAGATTTTTATTAAAACATGCTTATTATCATTTATAAACATCATTGATTGTGTTATTATTATTAGGTATATATATTTATTTATTTAGTTATTAAATTTATTATTATTATTATTATTATTATTATTAATGTTATTATTTTTATTATGATTTAAATTTATTTCCATAATTATAATAGCTATTAAATGTTAATCTGAACATATACTTATTGTTATTATTATTATTATTATTTAAATTTATTACCATTATTATAATAACTATTAAATTACTTATTGTTATTATTAAATTTATTATAGAGTAATTATTAAATTAATTATAATTGTTATTAAATTCGTTGTTAATAATTTCATAAATCTTTTTGCTATATGTATTATTATTATTATTAGTATTATAATTATAATTATAATTTTCTTTATGATTATTAGTATTATTATTATTATTATTATAAAATTCCTTATTATTATTATTATTATTATTATTATTATTTATTAATTTTTCCGATTATTATAATAAGTATTAAATATTATTATTAAATTGGTTATTGTTATTATTAAATTTATTGTAGAGTAATTATATAATTTATTGTAATTATTATTAAATTCTTTGCTAGTAAATTTATTAACCTTTTCCCATATTTATTATTATTAGTAGTAGTATTATAATTATAATTATAATATTATTTATGATTATTAAATTTATTAATTAATTTAATTTCTATTATTATAATAAAATTTGTTATAAGAGATAAGCTTGAGATAATTTAATAATATAATTTCTATTAATATATTAATAAATTATCTTCAAAATATAAACTTCAATTTATATTTGATTTAATAACTAAAATAATTTAAATAAATATTAAAGTTTTAGATAAGAAGATAATTTTAAATGTTTAATTTTATTAATTAATAATTTATTAATAAATATTATATAAGAGATTAAAATAAATTTAATTAATTAAAATTTAAAAGAAAAGCAAGCTTGAGATAATTTAATAATATAATTTCTGTTGATATATTATTAAATTATCTTCAAAATATAAACTTCAATTTATATTTGATTTAATAATTAAAATAATTTAAATAAATATTACGTTTTAGGTAAGAAGATAATTTTAAAAATAATAAAATCAAAATATGTGTGTGACACAATTGAAAGCAATTTTAAATTTTAATTTTATCTTAAAATTTTATTTAAAATGTGACGCATTTTGTTTTTAGTATTTAATTTTAATTTTTACACATTTTGTTTTTAATTTTAATTTTATTTATTTTAAGAAAAATAAAAATAACAAATACAAAATATGTCAAATTTTAAAAAATTTAAGATAAAAGTTAAAATATAAAAACGTTTTAATTTGTGTCACACATATTTTAATTTTTAAATAAATAAGATAAAATAAAAATTGATTTATGTGACATATTTTGATTTTGTTTTTCTTATTATTTCAATTTTAATCTTTTAAATAAAAATTTTAAGGTTAAAATTAAAAATTAAAATTGAGTTTATTTGTGTCACATACGTGACTATAAAGTTACATCGTGACATATATTTTGATTTTATTTTAATTTTTAAATAAAATTAAAATCTAAAAAATTATAATTTATTAAAATTGTTTAATTAATTTATATATTATAAAATACATTAAAATAAATTTAATTAATTTAAATAAAAATATTTTAATTAAAATAAAAATAATTAATTAAAATATGAAAATGAAAAACAGAGCAAGCTTCATGAAAGCGAAGTGCAGATCGCCTCTCATGGGCTTGTCCTAAAAAAAGAGCAAGCTCGCGAGGGCAAGTTTCTCCTTAAATAGGACAAGCTCGCTCGCCCTCGCGACTTACTCCTACGAGCAAGCTCACGAAAGAAACGGCTGCTCCAAGCCAACAGGAATTAATCCAGGTCATGCATGGAACCTTTGGAAAAACAGAACGTGAACCTTTGTATTCAAGTTTCCAGGATTGACGCCCGCATATTTGTTGCGAGTCTTTACTTATAGTGATGTCCATTGTCAGCAAATAAATATTTTTATATATCTAGCTTTGATGTCAGCTAGTCATCACCTCAGGTTAACATTTGATTTTGCTTTGTTTTTTTTTTTAATTTTAATTAATTAAATTTATTCTAATCTCTTATATAATATTTATTAATTTAATAAAATGAAACATTTTAAAATTATCTTCTTACTAAAACGTAATATTTATTTAAATTATTTTTAATTATTAAATCAAATATAAATTGAAGTTTATATTTTGAAGATAATTTAATAATATATTAACAGAAATTATATTATTAAATTATCTCAAGCTTGCTTTTTAAAATTTTAATTAATTAAATTTATTTTAATCTCTTATATAATATTTATTAATAAATTATTAATTAATAAAATTAAACATTTAAAATTATCTTATTATCTAAAACTTTAATATTTCTTTAAATTATTTTTAGTTATTAAATCAAATATAAATTGAAGTTTATATTTTGAAGATAATTTAATAATATATTAACAGAAATTATATTATTAAATTATCTCAAGCTTATCTCTTATAACAAATTTTATCATAATAATAGAAATTAAATTAATTAATAAATTTAATAATCATAAATAATATTATAATAATAATAATAATAATAATAATAATAATAATAATAATAATAATAATAATAATAATAATAATAATAATAATTATTATTATTATTATTATTATTATTATTATATTATTATTATTATTATTATTATTATTATTATTATTATTATTATTATTATTATTATTATTATTATTATTATTATTATTATTATTATTATTATTATTATTATTATTATTATTATTATTATTATATTTTGAAGATAATTTAATAATATATTAACAGAAATTATATTATTAAATTATCTCAAGCTTATCTCTTATAACAAATTTTATCATAATAATAGAAATTAAATTAATTAATAAATTTAATAATCATAAATAATATTATAATTATAATTATAATACTACTAATAATAATAATAAATATGGGAAAAGGTTAATAAATTTACTAGCAAGGAATTTAATAATAATTACAATAAATTATATAATTACTCTACAATAAATTTAAAATAACAATAACCAATTTAATAATAATATTTAATACTTATTATAATAATGGGAAAAAATTAAATAATAATAATAATAATAATAATAAGGAATTTTATAATAATAATAATAATAATAATAATAATAATAAGGAATTTATAATAATAATAATAATAATAATAATAATAATAATAAGAAGGAATTTTATAATAATAATAATAATAATAACATTTATAATAATAATAATAATACTAATAATCATAAAGAAAATTATAATTATAATTATAATACTAATAATAATAATAATACATATAGCAAAAAGATTTATGAAATTATTAACAACTAATTTAATAACAATTATAATTAATTTAATAATTACTCTATAATAAATTTAATAATAACAATAAGTAATTTAATAGTTATTATAATAATGAAAATAAATTTAAATAATAATAATAATAATAATAACAATAAGTATATGTTCAGATTAACATTTAATAGTTATTATAATTATGGAAATAAATTTAAATCATAATAAAAATAATAACATTAATAATAATAATAATAATGATAAAAATAATAAAATAAAATTTAATAACTAAATAAATAAATATATACACCTAATAATAATAACACAATCAATGATGTTTATAAATGATAATAAGCATATTTTGATAAAAATCCAATGGTTTGCTATGTTCAGAAGTCAAACTCGTATGTATTAATATTGTTAATTTTTTTTGGCTGGCTGGCGCTATCTTCCAGCTAAAAACCCACCCACAGGCACCTGTGTCTCTTTTAAGAAGCTGTCCAATTTCAAGCATAAACCGACGCCGTTTTTTGTGTGGACAGAATAAGAGGCAAAGGATCTGCTCTCCTTACTAGGTATCGTGACATTGGTTAATTGACTGTCTATATGAGAGGTTTTAGACTTTTAGTACTTCCCTAAGCTCAGTTCCACACTATCCAACCGCATTTCCTTTCCAAGCTCAGCACTTTCCAAATGAACAACATTAAGGAAGAATTCCCTTTAAGGTTAAGCTTCAGAAATGGCACTGCAACATCCATAAGCAAGAAAAGGCTCTTCCTGAGTCTCTTATCTTGTCTCCTACTATTTACTGCCATCGTTTGCATTGTAGCTAGTGTAGTCACTAAAAACAACTCCAAAAGCTTCAGCAACCACCACACAGATGCTCATGTTATCGTCAAGTCCTCGTGCAGCAACACCTTGTACCCTGATCTATGTCTCTCATCAATATCTAGCGTACCTGATGCTGTAAGCAAAGTAAAGAGCACGAAGGACGTAATCTCTTTGTCGGTGAATATAACCAGGGCTGCGGTGGGAAAGAATTCCGACGCAATCAAGAAACTGATTAGCACCAGAAGGATCCTAACAGAGCGCGAAAAGATAGCTCTGAATGATTGTCTGCAAATGGTCGTAGAGACAATTGAGGAGCTAGAGAAGACTCTGACGGACCTTCATAACTATCCATCTTCGAGTAAGTCCATATCAAGGCACGCTGATGACCTCGGGTGTCTACTCAGTGCTGCAATGACAAATCAAGAAACTTGCCTTGATGGTTTCTCTCATGACAAAGCTGATAAGGAGGTTAATTCTCTTTTTGCAATACATTCTTTGTTAGACTGTCTATACATGTCTGTTCCTACATTAAACTCATTACATATATTTCTTAATTTCTTCACTGTCAGATTCGTAAATTGCTCGCAGCAGGTCAACTGAAAGTTTACCGTCTGTGTAGTAACTCATTGGCTATGGTAAAAAACATGACTAACTTAGACATGGCAAGTGAGGAACGTTCACATTTTTCTGGAAGAAAGCTTGAGGAGGAGCGTGGCACAGAATGGCCTGGATGGTTGTCAGCAGGAGACCGGAGGCTGTTGCAGGCTAGTACGTTAACTCCTAACGTCGTTGTGGCCGCAGATGGAAGTGGGAATTACCGGACGGTGTCGGAAGCGGTGGAAGCTGCACCATCCAGGAGTAGCAGCAGATACATTATAAGGATTAAATCAGGTGTTTATCGAGAAAATGTGGATGTACCAAGCAGTAAGACTAACATCATGTTTCTTGGTGATGGAAGGAAAACAACAATTATTACAGGTAGTAGGAGCGTTGGCGGTGGGAGCACAACATTCAATTCTGCTACTGTCGGTGAGTGTTCTTCTAAGCTCTTCTTTTCTTTTTCTGAAGAAGCTCGTTAGTATTTACTATAACACAATATCTACAACTTTTAGTAATGAATAATTTGTGTAGCTTTTGAGTGATTCGAGAACTGTTTCTATCATTTAAGCATCCTGGAAAAAGAAGCTTGCAAGCAAGCCCCTGTCAGGCTTGGCTACGGAAGGAAACATGTGCACTAAGTTGGATTTTGAAGTCTCGGTGCCATCAGGAACACGTGATCTGACAAATCAAGGACATTTTGAATTGACGTAAAAGAGCGTCCGTCAATTTTGATGATCACCTAACTGACGTTTCCTGAAGTAGGGCCTACAAATTTTTTGTCTTGACAAGAATAGGATAATGTGAGGAATTGTTTTTTAATAATAATAATAATTAAATATTTAATTATATTAAAATTTTGTATAAATTTATCTATAAAATATTATTAATTATTTAAAACTGAATATTAAATACTTTTAAAATTTTATTAAATAGATAAATATTTGATTATCTGGAATTTATATATCAAAATATTTCCTAATTTAACATATGTATTAAATAATTATAAAATTATACATTTATATTTAAAATAAGTTTTACTTTTAGATTAATTAAAAATTAAATTATGTTATTCATAATAATTATTTAAATTAGTATTAAATAATGTATATTTAATTATTAATAATAATATCTTATGACAGTATATCAAAATTATAATATTTAAATAATTACAAATTAAGGAAGAAACTAAAATTTAAAATTTTAATCAAATAAAATATTTTATTAATTTTTAAAAATAAAATAATATTGGATCTAAGCTTAAAATTAACTCTTTTTAATTTTGTTTTCACACTTTCCAGCAACGCTGGCTAATAATACCTTGATTAGTGCGAATATTAACTTAATTATTTGAAATCAAAAGAAAACTTTAATATGAGGTTTAGATATGTAGCTTATAAGCTTCAATGTATTCTTCTTCTAGTAATAAGTTACCTTATAGCATCTTCAATCTTCTTAATTTGAGGTTTAGATAACTGAACTTTGTATATTACGAAAGAACATGAAGAAAGATTGTTACAAGATCTACTTCCAATGCAGCTGTTGTTGGGGACGGGTTTTTGGCTAGAGATATAACATTTCAGAACACCGCCGGACCATCAAACCACCAAGCTGTAGCATTGCGGGTAGGATCAGACCTATCAGCATTTTATAGATGTGACATGATAGCATTTCAGGACACTCTTTACGTGCACAGACTACGCCAGTTCTATGAAAGTTGCCTTGTGATCGGGACGGTCGATTTCATATTCGGAAATGCAGAAGCTGTGTTCCAAGACTGTGACATTCATGCCCGTCGACCAAATCCAGGCCAAAAGAACATGGTCACTGCACAAGGCCGCGACGACCCGAATCAAAACACAGGAATTGTGATCCATAAATGCAGGATTGGTGCAACTCAAGATTTACTTCCAGTCATCAGTAGTTTCCCTACATATTTGGGGAGACCCTGGAAGCTTTACTCCAGGACGGTCGTGATGCTCACTGAAATCAGTAGCATAATTCACCCTGCAGGGTGGTTCGAGTGGGATGGCGATTTTGCACTTGACACACTCGACTATGGAGAGTACCAAAACACTGGAGCAGGTGCCGACACCGCGAACAGAGTCAACTGGAGGGGCTTCAGGGCCATTACTAGTGCCACTGAGGCACAGATGTTTACTGCTGGAAATTTCATTTCAGGAGGTAATTGGTTGCCTGCCACTGGTTTCCCTTATTCCCTTGGACTTTAAGTTCATCCAAGTGCGGAGAGAATTTGGAATAAATCCTCAATAACAATGAGAACTCTGGATATTAGTTGTATTACCTAGTCGATGTAATCGAGTTGCTCTTAAGCTCTGTATGTCATACTACTGCAGTCGGCTTAGCATTCTAAGCCTGACTCGAAAATAATTAATTAAAATTAGGCATGGTCCAAAATTCAATAAGACTTAAGGCCATCTCTAACCAAGGCACCAAAACACCAAATGGCCTAAACCAAGGCACCAAAATATCAAATTTGGTGTTTTGGTACAAAAAATTCACTCCAACTCATTTACTTTTTAACATTTTCCTTTTATGTCAAAGTAATTAAATTTAACATATTTATTACTTTACACAAAATATATCATTACAAAGATCTCATTGAAATATTTAAAACGAGACTTATATTAAATATAATATTAAATTTATTTTTAACATTTATTTATAACTCTTATTTATAAGTGTTATAAATTCATTAATAAAATATGTTAAGAACAAAAGTAAATTTGAAATAAAAAGTACATAAATTTAAACCACACTATTGATTTTAAAAATTAAAACTCAACAAAAATATTTGAAATTACAACTGACTTAAATAAATTATAACAGAAATCATATTTAAGATTATAATCAAACTAAAATTACAACAATCAACTTAAAAGTAAAACTAAGGCACTTGAAAATATTAATTTAACATAAATAATTAATAATTTGAAGTATATATTTATTAATTAAAAATAATAAATTTTAAAATAAATAAATAAAATTAATTGTATAAATATAAATTAATTTAGTTAATAACTAAATTATTGTGGTTATATAAATATAAATTAACTTAGTTAATAACTAAATTATTGTGGTATATTCTTTGAAAAATTTTGGTGTAAAATTTGGTATAGAATGGTTAGAGTAATACCAAATTTGGTGTAAAATTTGATGTAATGATTGAAGATGACCTTATGTCTTGCAGCAAAAATCTAATGTCGATTAAGCCTTGGATCAAAATTAATTTTTAATTCAAAATTAATGTAAATAAATCATTTTATTATATAAAGAAATTAACAAATTAGAGAATTTTATTAAATTGAAATGAACATTAGGGACCAACAACGTGAACTCAAGTTTTATACTTCAAATTAAAATATACTAAAATTTAAATAAATACATAAAAAAGTTCATTATTAAGTTGATAAAAATTTAAACATTCAATTTAAATTAATGTACGTTATACATAATTGATATTTTGGGATCACTTAAAAGTTTAAATTAATTGAAAAATGTAAAATTAAAGCCACAAATCTTGGGAAAAGACTACCGAAATATAAAGGACGAGCACAAGGTCGGTCGCATGATATGGTCCTACCCATCAGACACTTTCCACCTTATACCCGTTAATTGGCCCAACCTTTATTCTCCAATTAATTTAGACGAAAGTTTTGAAAAGGGAAATCCGACTGCGAATATTAGCTAAAAAAGACGAGACCGATTTAATGTGTGACGGACCAGGGCACATGCAAAGACTATTACGTAGAGATGCGTGACAATGCAGGTGGGCCTCAAACCTAATTCTGTAATATTAAAATTTTGGTTAGTGAAGTTAAATTGTGACGGCGGTTCAATTGTTAATCATGAGATAATTAATGATAAAGGGTTGTTATATAATTCATTTGATCGTTGATTAGGAAAATATTCGTTTTAAATTAGTGTTTCAACTATCTTAATGAGAAAGTTATGATCTATTCGGAATAATTTAATTTTTGCAAGAGATCATGATTTTCGGCAGATCGTGGTTGAATTTGATAGTATGGAGGCGGTGCGGATGATAACTTATGGTGTCATCTCTTCACATTTCTTTTTGTTTTGATTGTAGATATTCAAGTTTTACTTTCTATGAATTGAAGTTATTCTAATCGACATGTGCTTCGTGAAGGTAATTTTGTATCAAATTGTCTAATAAATTGGGTCATGATATTTCTTCAAATTTTCAAGTTTGAGACGATATTCTTGAAGCCCTTTTTTTGAATATATGAGCTGATGTTTGTGTTGTTTTTTTTATGAGGTAGTTTTTGTTTTCTTTTAGTTGTAACTAAAAAAAGTTAAAAGATTCAATTAGTATTAACTGGATAAAATTTTGAAGTAAAATTAAAATTTTAATTAAAAATTATTAAATAAAAATAATATGTTTATTTTAGTACTGAAATTGAAATTTGCCATTTTGGCTAGATTTATCATTTATGACATGCAATAGATCCTTTTGTCTCCTTTTTCCCGTTTTCTCCATTTAAAACGATTTCATCCCTCTTAAAATTGGCCCATATTACATTATTTGTTACTCATTAGGAAAATCTATGTAATTATTATTTAATTATATATTAAATATTTTTGTAAACTAACGATTGAAAAGTAATTAATGCTAAATTTTTAATAAAAAGATTATAAAGAGTTTGAACACAAAATTAAATAATTTAAGCAAAAATTAAATAACCTAAAATTTTAATTGATAATTAAAGAATTATTTAAAGACCAAAATGTCATCATATTTTAAAAATAATATGATTCACTCATAAAATTTTTATTTGCATAGTAACTATTTTTGGTGAATTAATGATTTAAAATATTTAACAATTACCCAAAATTAAATTGATAAACCATAAATTATTTAAAGATTAAGATGTTATTACTTATAATGATTATTATTAATTGTATAAAATGAGGATTGGAACATTTTGTGGCACACGAAACAACATTTTCTTCGTTGTGTATATATAGATGTACATATATTATTAGGATTTAGAATAAGGAATATTTGTGAATGCAGCTAATAAATGTATACAGTCTATTCCACCAAAACCGAAAGGACCATTTCGTAATTCATGATAATGCATTTAGTATCGTTGAGCTTATGATCGGTTTTTTACCGCAAAATCTATTTTAAAAAAGTGTTTAGTTGTAAAATGAAAAACTTTTCAATAGATGTAAATCTTTTAACATTCAAAATATAATTTTGAGAATTTCAAATTTGAAGTTTTTTGAAAAAAATTTGGTATATTTTTAGATAAATTAGTGAGTATATTTTTAAATCATTTTATCCTTATATATTGTACATAATTTCTACAATATTTACAAACTCATATTTACGTTTATTTTGAGATTTATATAATATTATTTAATTTTTATATGTTTTAGTGTTTATTTTTATATTAGTTTTACTTATGTTATAATCTTTATAAAAATTTGGTTATATATATTTTCATTTATGTTCATATGTTTTAAAATTATATAATAATTTATATATTGCTTAATATATTTTAATAATATTAATATATATAAATAATTTTATTATAAAATAAAATATAATTAAATTAAATTAAATATTTTTTATTTTTATATTACCAAATAAACTATTACATGAGCGATTCTTTGGATAAATTTATATCTATAGAGATTTTACGACGAGAATTTTTTTTAGAATAGCTTTTGTAAGAATCTAAAAATCCATCCATAGAAAAGAACGCGAAAGGCCGCGTTTATGTTACGTGCTTGTCTTTTCATTGTCTGCAAGCTGTAAAACATAACGCGTTTTCGCGTTCCCTTTTTGAAGTCTATTCCTTCCTTCAGCCTTTCTGTATTGCTAATTTGTTATCTGAGAATGAAATCAAATGGATACATATATGAATCCTTCTCTCTTACGAAACTTTTATTATTGGGTTAGATATAGATTTGACATGTTTTTAGCATATTCATATCTAATCATTTTCTACAAAAATGGTAACGAAAGGTACAAATCTTCCCATTTTTCAATTTCACGTTAAACGATCATGGTCTGATGTAACGTATCTATCAAATATTATATCAATATTTATTTAATTAATATATCGTTCAAGACAGCATTTTAATATGAATTTCAAAATATTAATTATAAAAGTGAAAACTAACCTCTTTTTTTTAAGCCCGAAGTTTTTAGGAGGCCTCAACTTATGGTAAATGAACTTTAGTTCTTCGACTAATCCTCATTCGCATCTGGATCACCAGAAGGAATAAAGTCTTTAATCAAATGATTTTTCATTCAAAAGACTCAAATTCGAGACCTCTTGTTAAGAAATAAGAATGCTAAATTATTCACACTAACCTATTTGATTAAACCAACCTCTTTAATACCTCTAATTTTTAAAATCATTATAAAAAACGTGGTTAGATGTCACTGGAGATGTGCTCCAATCCAAACACGTTACAAAGATCGCGGTGTCGTATCAATAATATTGACATTGGAAACTGCAATGAAAAGTAAAAGAGCGGAATGGAATGGACACCCTTGCTGAAAGTTATATAATATATGAACATGTCATGGGGTCCCCGCAGAGATCTGTCAGGAACACAGTAAAACAAACTGCAGAGACACGGTGATGGAAAAAAGCAAAAAGAAACAAAGCTACCCGCAGTTTCCTCACCTTCTGGATTCGGCCATCCGCCAAGTCAACATAGTGACCGCCGACACAAAGAGAAACATGGACCTCAAGGACACAGGAAATGTTATAACATACACAAATTTAATTAAGGTTTGATCCTAAAATTAATTGATAATAAAAAGGTAGTTCAAATAATAATGCACACTAACTAAACTTTTTAGATATTGTAATAAATTTTCAATTATTTAAGATAAATAATTAAAATATTAATAATTTCTTATGAATATGTGTTATTATATGTAATTGATAATTTATTAATAATAGTTGTGAGTTTTTCAGTTAAAAATAAAATATTTTTATAATTTTTATTATAATAAAATGATCAATCTCACAATAAAAGGGAATAAAGTAAAGCGATCATCAATCACATCCTTTGTATACGACATTGAGCCCATCTCATCACCTGTTGAATTCACTTACCTCTCCATCTAACATCCAGCTTGTGAGTTGTCCCTGTGTCCATTGCCATAAATATTTACATGCTCCTGCTCTCCTTTGCATTGCTAAGTTGAAGTCCTTCCCCATCTCTTCTTGGGTTTGCAGTCCCAGAAGAATGTCAAGATTCTCAGCTATCGTACCCTTCGTTTTCTTGTTCACTCTCTTGCTTTCGCTATGCGCTCCTTCATGTTCTGTTCCTGAAAGTGAATACTTGCAAACGCAGTGCTTGAGAGTTCCTGTTTCTGAGTTCGTGGGCTCTATGGGCACCACTCTTCGCTTTATAGAAGACGTAGTCTCTACTATCTTGAAGTTTGGCAAGTTCTTCCGCGATTTTCGCCTTACCAATGCCGTATCCGATTGTCTTGACCTGCTTGACCTCTCTGCTGAAGAGTTACGCTGGGCCATATCTGCTTCACAAAATCCAAAGGGTAACTATTTCTCCTGCTTCTTTTTTCTCTTTTTGTTCTGCTGAGGACGTCGGTGGTCTGGTTTAGCAATTGTACTCGAAGTATTCACTAACATGCAGGATTTTGTCGGTGGTCGGCTTTAGCAATTGTACTCGAAGTATTCACACTCATGCAGGTTTTTGTGCTTAGGACTCTTGTATTAAGCTTTGAACTTAGCAACTAAAGCCATGTTCTGCAGATCATAGATCTTGTTTGATTGGTCTAGTAATAAGAACTCGAAAATTAGCCTAATTTCTCCTCCTTTTTCACTTAAAAAACAGCTGACGAGAGCATTTGCTTTTCCATTGCAGGTAGCAAACACAACAGTACTGGTGATCTGAGTTATGATCTGAGAACATGGTTAAGTGCTGCACTTGTCAATCAGGACACATGCCTTGATGGGTTTGAAGGTACAAGTAGCATCCTCAAAAGCCTGATAGCTGGTGGACTTAACCGAATCACTTCCATGGTTCATGAACTTCTCGTTCAAGTGGACTCAAACACCAAATCCAGGTCTCCTGGAAACACACTTTCTGGCACCAACAGAGACAAAAATGGGGAATTTCCTGCTTGGGTTAAGCACGAGGACCGTAAATTGTTAGTAGTGAATGGGGTGACACCTGATGCTATTGTAGCAGCTGATGGAACTGGAAATTTCACCAAGATAATGGATGCAGTAGAAGCAGTCCCTGATTATAGTATGCGACGTTTCATCATATACGTAAAGAAGGGTGTGTATAACGAGTATGTGGAGATCAAGAAGAAGAAATGGAACATTATGATGGTTGGAGATGGTATTGTTATGACCGTTATTACCGGTAACCATAATTTCATCGATGGCTGGACCACCTTTCGCTCCGCCACTATTGGTAAGTGTTAAATGTGTCATCTGGATTTGACCTTACAATGGAAAATGCTAAACTGATACATTTTATGCCATAATCGTATCGTGTTTCATGATCCTGACAAGATACGTGATCTTTTTCTGATGGAACTTGCAGCCGTTAACGGCAGGGGATTCATAGCTAGAGACATCACGTTCGAAAACACTGCAGGTCCGGAAAAACACCAGGCAGTTGCTCTTCGATGTGATTCCGATCTTTCTGTTTTCTACCGATGCGAATTCAAAGGCTACCAAGACACACTATACACTCACACCATGCGCCAATTCTACCGAGAGTGCCGTGTCAGTGGAACCGTAGACTTCATTTTCGGTGATGGGACTGTGGTTTTCCAAAATTGCCAGATTCTGGCCAAGAAAGGCCTGCCTAACCAAAAGAACACCATAACAGCGCAAGGCCGCAAAGACCCTTATCAACCAACAGGATACTCCATTCAGTTCTGCAACATTTCAGCAGATACAGACCTGTTGCCTTATGTTAACTCCACCGATACTTATCTGGGTAGACCCTGGAAAAATGACTCGAGATCTGTTTTCATGGAAAATTATATGAGTGATGCCATAAACCCAAAGGGGTGGCTTGAATGGAATGGGAATCTATATCTGGATACTCTATACTATGCCGAGTACTCAAATTACGGACCAGGGGCTGTGTTAAAAAACAGGGTTAGGTGGCCTGGTTTTCATATCCTGAACACTACTGCTGAGGCTAGTAATTTCACGGTGGCTCAATTCATTGAAGGAAACTTGTGGCTGCCAGCAACAGGCGTCAGTTACACTGCAGGTTTGCAGGAGTAGAATAAAAAGAAAAGTGCATTTATGGACATGATGAGACATCATATGCACTCGTTATACTATTTTGAAGAACAAAATTGTAATTTTTCAAACAAGAGAAAGAAGAAGGAAAAAAAAAAAAAAGCATGAACTCTTGATTTGTAACCATTAAACACCATTTTCTCTGTATTTAAATTTTAAGGTGATGAAATGTCTCCAACCCCATTGCTAAGCTTTACTTGCATTGGTTCGAATTTCAAGTTCGCGCTAGCCTGGCCTTGGCCATGTGCATTTATAAGATCTCATGTCATAACGTAGAATTGAGTTGCAGATTAGGTTAAGGGGACAAAGAAATTTGAGACATTGGAACTTTCCTTAATGCATATGTCTCTACAGATCTGATCCAAAGATGCATGACCAAAGGCTTAACCCAAAGAAAGTCCTCTGATATAGTAGAGCTTTACCTTCCACAAAGAATCTATTCAATTTGAGAGGAGATTATTCTTGGTGTGAATAGTTTAAAGATCCCTCCTAAAACACCTAATAGACCAAAAAAAAAAAAAAGTTTTATACACTACAACCTATTTCAAAGGGAAAAACAAGACACCCATCATTAATATCTTAGGGTACGTGGGAGTACATGACAAAAGGTTTAATTGATTTCAACTGAGTTCATATGTTCATTTTACTTTGAAACGAATTGATCTGACTCAATTTTTTATAACTTGTCTAAATTTTAAATTAAAATCAGTCAAATTTAAATATTAAAATTTGAGTCCAGTCCATTAAAACCAAATTGGCCCATTTGCTTTTGTTTTGCACCCCTGATGGTACGATAGATGCCAAATCCTGACGATACTTTGGGCTGATGAGAACTTCCTACAATATTAGGCCGAGCAGCTGTCAGCCTAATCACGTAATTTAACCAATATAACTTGGTGGTTCATCACAGCCATGCAACAAAACGCTAACAATACGGCATCTGCTTTGGGTTCAGAAAAGGAAAAACAATATGTCAAAAATGACTAGAACCTGAAAAACATTGGTACGAGAAAGGGATTGGAGAAACTTTGACAGGTGGGTGCAGAAATGGCTGCAGAGAAGTTGACAAAACATTTCAAGGGTCAAAAGGATTAGCGGGTAATGCGGTTGGAAAGGACAAAATGTGTGTCACCCATTTTGCAGAGCCAATAACTAACTTTTGAATAGAATACCTTGAAAACCTCCTGACCAGATTTGTTTTGTCCCATGAATAACAATAAGACTGTTAATATTGTACCCAACACAAAAAGGAGCTTTAGAGGAAGAGGAGAACATAAAGTAGCAGAAGGTGTTTCCAAGGCTGTTTGGATCATCCTGTTTTTTTTCCCCTCTGCCTTAGTTTGATTCTAAGGCAGAGTGATCTCTGCCTTTAGTTTTAAGTCATCAAAAATGGTTTTTCAAGACTTTGATCAGATATCAGAGCGAAGAAGACTAGAAAGGGAGCGAAAGTTCAGGAAAAAGGTTATTATTGCTGCTGTTTCTGCTTTCCTTTTAGTCGGTGTTGTTGCTGCCGGTGTCGTCGCCGTCGTGATCAGCAACGAGAAAACCAACGAAACAAGCAAGGAAAACAAAGCTCCTCAATCTCAGCAACAAGCACCAAAGTCCGTGTCACGGGTCGAGAAGGTCATCAAAACTGTGTGTAATAGGACCAGTTACGCAGTAACATGTCAGGACACGCTCAAGAGTGCAGTCCAAAAGAATTCTTCTGCTGAACCAAAAGATTTTCTCAAGATAGCGATTCAAGCAGCAGATGATGAGATTGAGAAGGTGTTAGACAAGGCCTCCACGTTCAAGTTCGATAGCCCGAAAGAGAAAGCGGCGTTTGAAGATTGCAAAGAACTGATTGAAGACGCAAAAGAAGAACTGAAAGAGTCCATTGTCGGTGCAGGCGCTGATATTAAGAACCTAACCGACAATGTCCCAGATTTGAATAACTGGCTTAGTGCAGTCATGTCTTACCAACAAACTTGCATTGATGGTTTTCCTGAGGTTAAACTGAGGACTGACATGGAAAAGGTCTTTAAGGCAGCTAAAGAGCTCACTAGCAATTCTCTTGCCTTGGTTTCGGGGATAAGTAGTTTGCTCTCTTTACTCGATGTTCCAGGAGGAGCTGGTCGTCGTCTTTTGGAGAAGAAATACGATTCACCAGACCTGGACAACAATGGCATCCCTTATTGGATGAGTCAAGAAGATCGAAGAATGTTAAAGGCCGAAGAGGGCGACAAGCTAACACCAAATGTCACCGTGGCCAAGGATGGTAGCGGAAACTTTACTACTATTTCTGCTGCATTGGCAGCTATACCAGCGAAATATGACGGACGGTAATGTACATAGAGCCTCCATTTCCGTTATTATTTTTCAGAATGTTTACATCTTTCAAGATCCTTAGCTATTGAATTTACAACTATTTTGGCAAAGCAGCTACGTTATCTACATCAAACAAGGAGTTTATGATGAGCAGGTGATGGTGACAAAGAAGATGGTAAATCTTACAATATATGGTGATGGATCACAGAAGACCATTATCACTGGAAACAAAAATTTTGTAGATGGAGTTCAAACTTTTAGAACTGCAAGCTTTGGTATGTCCATCTAACTTTTTATGACTCGCATTTTGCTTCTTTCCTCCTGAAACCATGTTAATGGCAACGTTTCATCCATGTGTAGGCCTTAGATTACAACTTAAACTTATAAGGTTCGACATTCCCTGACATGGTATTATTTTCAGAAACTGACATCATCTGATGTGTGCCTGTAGAAATTTGCAGACACTTTCTTTCTGATCTTAACAAGCAATAAACGTTTAATTTGCAGCGGCATTAGGAGATGGATTTTTAGCAAAAGCTATTGGATTCAGAAACACTGCGGGTCCAGAGAAGCACCAAGCTGTGGCAGCAAGAGTCCAAGCAGATCGTGCCATCTTCCTTAATTGCCGTTTTGAAGGATACCAAGATACCTTATATGCACAAACTCACCGCCAATTTTACCGGAGCTGTCTCATTCTAGGCACCATAGATTTCATCTTCGGTGATGCTGCAGCTATCTTCCAGAACTGCCAAATCCTGACAAGGAAGCCAATGGCCAACCAACAGACCATCGTAACAGCTCAGGGAAGGATTGACAAACACGAAACAACAGGAATTGTGCTCCAGAACTGTCGGATAGAGCCCGACAAGGAGCTTGTACCTGTTAAAGCCACATTCAAGAGTTACCTGGGAAGACCCTGGAAGGAATTTTCAAGAACCATTATAATGGAATCAAAGATTGAAGATTTTATACACCCTGAAGGATGGTTGGCTTGGGAAGGAGACAAAGGACTCAGTACTTTATATTATGCTGAGTACAACAATGAAGGACCTGGTGCACCGACGACAGGACGAGTTAAGTGGCCGGGTTACCATGTCATCAACAAAGAGGAGGCAGCCAAATTCACACTAGGAGCACCGTTTCTGTCCGGAGAATGGATCAATGCGACGGGGACTCCTGTTCACTTTGGCTTGTTTGCTTAAAAGGTTATTCTCCGCTGGCTGCCATATTCTTTATCTGAAGAAAAATCCTGATAAAACTGGGCGTTCATTGACAAAGTTGGCTTATTACATTTACCGGTATATAATCATTTTGTATGATTTGCAAATATGCTAAACCATTGATAAGTCCAACTATGTTTTTGTTGGTTATTTTCTTTTTCTTTTTTCAGAATTCCTAAATCACATCAGTGCCTTTAAAAAATACACAATGTTTAGCACTCAGAAACTGGAAACTGTAGCCTCATCGTCTTAGACAAAAGAAGAGTTTCTCTACTTTTCTTTTCCCCTCTTATTTATTTATTCTGCAAATCTTCACTTCATCTTCATTTCTGATCTATTTTGGTACGGTCAATTTATCTTTATTTATTACAAATTTATTGGTTGATTAAAAAATAAGATTCACTTTACCAAATTTTATTGTGAGATTCTATTTTTAATTTAATAAGAAAAAAGTAAATATTAGTAAATATCAATAATCCTTATTATTATAAATTTATCTAAGATCATAAATAAAACAATATAATATAATGATTGGTCGCATAATTAATAATTAATAACTATTGACCGATGATCATTATTAAATAGATATTTTATTTTAAAATTCTTTTTGGATAAATTTTAAAATTCTATTTTATATTTACTATATTACTAATACTAACATTTTCAATTATCAATCACATAATTTTTCTAGTAATATATTGTATGATGATAACCTCAATATTGTAAAGAAGATGATAACATTAGCTACCAATTAAGTTCAAGTCTTCAACACTCGAAAAGTTTCATCTCCAATCATTCTAATAAAAGGAAAAAGAGAGAAATGGGGTGGCGATGATTAATTGTTAAAATTTAATTAGTTTATTAATTAATTAATCAGTTTTTGTAAATTAATTATTTTTTATAAATTAATTATTTTTATTTAACAATTATTTTAATTAATTTAAAATCATTTGATTGATAAGGAAAATCTCTTTCAATCATATTTCAAATTATTTAATTTTATTTAATCTTTAGTCAAGATTATCATTTATGATGATTTTAAACCTTAATTTTTTTCCTTACGGTTTAACTTTCAATCTAATTTGGTCTAATAATCTAAGTAAGCCTTGTTGGAATTCTGCGATGACCCAATCGTTATGCAAGAAATTGAATACTTTAATTTTGTGATTATTAATTTTGATTAATAACATGACAAATAATTTTATTATCATATTACGCTTATTGTTCATTATTCTAATATGATAAGTCCTTGATTAAATTTATGCACTTGTCATCATAATGAAGATTATGATAATGAGAATCAAGCCTTTAGGATTTAATATAAAATGTTCTTGATCATAGGATTATCACATAAGAACTTTAATGACCGGTTAGATCAATATGTATATAATAATATATATTGGATGCATATTAGTAGATCTCATTTATTAAGTTACATATATGGATGATGCATATGGAGATATGATTAAACTAATCTGAATCGATAATTCTAATGGTTAATATTACCTATGAACCGTCAAGTGGGATATTTTCATAATAATTTAAATTTTTTTATCTGAGATAATCGTAATAATCAATAAGTTACTTATTATTTTTTTATGCTGGACATTTAGTGTGTAAAAATACTAATTGAATAATCATTGGATATAATTAAGTACCTATTTGATTAGTGATGAGTCAAGATAGGATCCATCGACTATAAGAAATGTGTTTGAGCTTTATGTTGTCATTGATCTTAATGGTTGTTTCAAGACCTTGGCCAGAGCGATTAAATGGGTGAAAATTTTGAGTTTTCTAAGTCATTCACTAATCATTAATGATTGACATATAACATAGTTGGTTATCTAATAGGGTTTGACAATTAAACCATACCTTACGATAATCCAGAGTTGTAATGATGGAAGATAATAATAGGTTATACTTAACTAAGTTTTGTCTTTGTAAGGTTGTTATTTCACACTATCCGATCGTCGAGGAGTGTTGTTAGATGTCAACCTTGAATAATAATTAATTGGATTAATTACTACCGACTAAGTGATGAATTTATGTAGTCATACACTTACCGGTATAATATTTCTTGCTTATGATTATTTAATTTATTAAATAATTTATATAACAAATTATTATATTTTTTGCTATCATCGAAAATATATTTAATATTGATTTTTTTTGTATCAAATTAATAAATATTTCATTTTATAAATAATAATTATTATTATTTAAAAAAAAGCAAACAAAAAGGCGTGGTATGGGTGATGTTTTGGTTTTACATTTTAAAAACCAAAATGAGATGATGCATTGGTTGGTTTTTCAAGTTTCAAAAAACAACAACTTAAAACCTTTGTAATGATACATGGTTTGGTTCCAAGGATCTTGTCTTAAGAACCACTCAAATTGGTTTTGTCCACTTTGACCGGGGTTCGATCTCCTGATCTCACGGTTTTATTATGTTGAGACGCGCTCTTACTTACTTTTCAACAGAAGAGCGTGGATTATCTTCCAATAAAATCACGAGATCACGAGTTCCGTGACGAGATCCACACCTGTAAACCAAAAAATGAATAAAACCTTAATGATGCGGGCCTCCCAAACCAATACATATACCTTTTTTATATTCTGAAGATGCATGAAAAACGAAGAGAAGAGAAACTCTGATTTTTCTTTTCAGTTTTTCGTAAAGTGTACGTGAACAAAACAGTGAAGACTGAAATATAGATTTATTTGTATTGTACGTTGACAGAAAAACAAAGATACGGATATTCTTGTTTTCTATAGGTGAAATAAACGAGAGAAAATAAGAGAAAATTATTTTCTATTTTAAAAAGTGTTCTTTAAGATATAATTATAATTATATAAAGTGTTAAAGACGGATATATTTTTCAACGTGAAGCGCATAAAGACTTTATAATTTCGAAATTTCATATTGATTAATCATTATAACTCATGTATTTATTTTGCTTGTTATTATTATTATTATTTTGTTTACAAAGGAAAGAAATAAAAGATTAACGCAATGCTTTGAAATACAACGTTTTTTACGTATTTATGTGGAGAAGTTTTAGGACGCTCATCCGAAGCTCCTGTAGGATATGTAGATTGCTTGTTCTTATTATTAATATATTTGTTAAATACAATAGATGAATATAGAATTGTCATTTTAATTTTCGCTATATATGCGATCCTTTAGGCCTACCTCGGATGTATTCTAATCCTATAGTCGTATGATAATTTATAGAGTTAAGAATCTATCTAGGTCGTTCTAAACATCCTAAGATGTTTCTTTATATTTAATTGACAAATTTGATGGGGATTGACGATGATTATTAATTTAATAGTTTTAGTTTGATTTAATAAGTAGATAAAACACTTAATAAATTTAAATTTAAAGTAAAAAAACTTATTATAATTTAAACTAAGTATTAAGTCTTTGAGTTTGGAAAAACTTTAAAGTTCATTATGACAACTAATAGCAGCTAACAACATTGTAAGTTGGTTGATGATAATCTAACTGGAGCCTGCGTTGACTACTAGACATGGTCACAATTGTCGAACTGAGGAAAACAATTTTACTACAAGTAAGTCATGACACAAGGCTGTGGTATACGAGGATACAAGATCCTCAGTTCAGTATTACTCTATCTTATTCTGTTTAATAAAATCTCAATCATTTATTTTGTAGGATCCACGCGTAATTTATACGGGACCTATATAAATAAATGACTGAAATTTATTGAACAGAATAGGATATCATAATATTAAACACGACATCTGGACTAATATATGAGACGTTAGCTCGGCGTGCAGCTCTTAAACTTTCTTTGAAATCCCTTCGTAATTGACGAACACGAGAAAATGAAATGACGAACGAATCCTTAGAAGTTTATGTGAATCAGAAATTAACTCTTCTCAATTCATCATAGCTTTGAGTCTTTGACTGATGATAGTCGTAAAAAATCGAAGAAACCAATAAAACAGCCTGCAACAGGAGGAAGAAGAAGACCATCGGAATGGACAAAAGTTACGAGTACGAGAGCTATGAGAAAGCGGCAGATGCTGAGCAAGCAGAGAAGGAATTTCGCAGTAAGAAGCGTAGAAACGCAATCGTAATAACAATGTCCACCGTCATTCTGATTAGTGTCGCCATCTTTTTCTTAATCGGAATCTCCACGTTTGACAACTCTAGATCCGACCACAAAAGCTCTTCCTCTTTGCTTAACTCATCGTCGCAGGTCATCAGTGCCTTGTGTAACGTAACAAGGTATCAGGAGTTATGCTACTCGAGCATGTCTTCGGCTCTCGAACTGGAAGCCACCTCCTCCAACGACACCAACGGCAAAGAACCAGGTCTAGGAGAGCTGTTCTTAATTTCTCTGAAAATTGCGCTCAATGAGAGCTCCAAGTTGTCCAATTTGCCCACCAAGATCATGTCCTCTGAAGATTATTTCAGCGAGATTAGTGATACCCTCGTACAATCTGCACTGAATGCCTGTGAGAAACTATTCATGGATGCCACTGATCGGATCAAGGATTCCATATCAGCTATGGAAGTGGGCCAAGGAGACAACAACATGGTACTGATCACTTCCAGTATTATCGATATCAGGACTTGGCTAAGCACAGCCATCACAGATCATGAAACGTGCATAGATGGAGTTCAGGAGACCGGTAGACAGTCCATTACCGATGAAATGACAGAAGCTGTGGCGATCTCTACCAAGTACACCAGCAACAGCTTGGCAATTTTTTCCAATGTTTGGGCAATCGTGAATGATGTCAATATCCGATTTCATCGTAAGCTTTTAACGTCTGTTGCTGGCTTTCCACGGTGGGTCGAGAGGAGATTGTTAAGGGAGGAGAATCTGAAGCCTAACGTGACGGTGGCAAAAGATGGGAGTGGAGATTTCAAGACTATAAATGAGGCATTGAAATTGATTCCCAGAATGAGCTCGTCAAGGTTTGTTATATACGTTAAAGAGGGAGTGTATGTGGAGAACGTTACGATAGACGTATATGGTTGGAACGTAATGATGTATGGAGATGGGATGGACAAGACGATCGTCTCCGGCAGCAAAAACATGGCGGATGGTGTCACTACCTATTACTCCGCCACTTTTGGTAAAGATCTTTCTCTCTGTTCCATGTCAGACGAAAAAAATGGATTTTTACTTCAACCAAATTTAGGTCTTAGAGCTTCAAGAAACTGATCAGTGACAGAAACCAAAGAACCATAGGAAAATTCTAATCATCTTTCCACCATTTTTTTTCCACTTTGGCTAACATGTGTAGCTGCTGAGGGGCAAGGGTTTATAGCAAGAGACATGGGATTCGTAAACACGGCAGGTCCCGAGAAATTCCAAGCTGTAGCCTTGCGTTCATCGTCAGACCGATCGGTCTTTTACAGATGCTCATTCGAAGCATACCAAGACACACTCTACACTCACACAAACCGCCAATTCTACAGGGACTGCCGAATCTCCGGCACCATAGACTTCATCTTTGGCAACGCCGCCGTGGTTTTCCAGAACTGTAGCATCCACTTAAAACAGGCGCTGAAAAACCAGTTCAGCGTCATCACATGTCAAGGCAAGTCTGACCCGAATCAGAACTCCGGCTTCTCTCTCCAACGTTGTCAGATAACCCCAGACGCCGACCTGACGATGCCTGCGTTCCTGGGTAGACCCTGGAGGGACTATGCAACGACGGTGGTGATGGAGTCGTTCATGGGTCGGTTTCTGGACCCTTTAGGATGGGTAGAGTTGAATCCAAATGGTGGACCACCGACGGCGACATTCTACGGTGAGTTTCAGAACGATGGACCTGGTTCTGCTATTGGGGGAAGAGTGAGGTGGCCTGGTGTTAAACCTAATCTGACAACGGAAGAGGCTGCCAGATTTTCGGTGGAGGAATTGATTCAGGGAAGTCAATGGTTGCCGGAGGCTAACGTCGAATATGATACCAAGCTTTGACTAAGTCACAGATCAACTTTTTTCTTTTTCATTATCCCGTTGAAATTCGAACATCCACACTTAATTCCTACATAACAAGATTTTATTTTTTTGCTCTATGAGGATGAAAACCTGAACATCGTGACTACTGCAATTTATTTTATTCTAAATTATCTGAAATACTTTAAACTACCAAAAAAATATTAAATATATTTTAATCCTCACTTGATAATATTATGTATTTGAACTTCATTAAATTTAAAAATACCAACTTAAAGTTTAAATTAAATTAATTTTAAATTGAATTCGATAGAATTAATTCAATTTAAATTATTAAATTATAAAATATTTTTACTATGCAGTTGTATTTTATATTATTCTATTTATAATCATAAGGTCCTCTCTATTATTTAGTCTAGACAGCTTCTTAATTAGCCTCTTAATTAAAAATAATTAATTAATTATATTGTAATATTGTTTTAGTTAATTATATTTAATTATATAAAGATAAAGAAAAAAATATAAAGGAAGTCTAACTCAACTCAAGAATGATTGACATTCCTGAGTACATAGAGCAACACCTAAAAGTTGAATATCATAACAACCACCCCTTTTGGGTTTTGGCTTTTAACCCTTCTGAAACTCATCAACCACCATCCCCCAAGTTTTTTTAACTCTAGCAAACGAACAAGAAGAAAGCAGACGATCACTTTAAAACCGGACAAGAAAGAAGGAAATTGATAGGAGCCATTTCCTAATTATTTCCACGTGATAATTTCTTTGCAGGCCCATCATTGGTTTTAACAACAAAACTTGTCCTTATTGAAGTTTATCAGATTCACTTTCCGTGAATTTCAAGCTCTCAGACTACTGTTGTTCGGTCTCCTTTGCATATAACTAGCGTCCTCTTTCTCGCAGACTTCTACTGATTAACACACCATTAGATCTTAGAAGATGGGTTTTCCTAAAATGATTTACTCAGTTGATCGCTTGCCTCTTCTCCTCTTCTTGGTCACTTTCACTTTCATGGCTAATCCTGCAATATCAGTGCTAAACAATGGAGAAGACTTGGTTTCAACTGCATGCAATCACACCCTTTACGTAGAACTATGCGAATCTTCCTTAAGATCAGATCCTCGGAGCAAAACCTGGGATCTCCAAGGGCTTGCCAGTATTGCACTGAACATCAATATAGCTAATGGGGTCAGAACGAGAGACCGCATTCACTCACTGAAGTCCACTGCAGATAATAAAACTCTTTCTGGCGTGAATGTCTGCTCGGAGGAGTATAGTGATGCAGTTCAAAACCTACAGGAGGCCATCGGTGCTTTAAGGAACAGATCATTTGATAGCGTTAATACATTGGTGAGCTCAGCTATGACGGATTCAGAAACTTGTGAAGAAGGCTTTGAAGTGGAAAGTCACCGAAATGAGTCTCCACTTGGCGACAAGAATGAGCTTTTCCAGAAGTTGTGCAGCAATTTCCTGGCAATCACAGCCCTTCTTATTTGACAGAGAGTAACTACATAATTACATATAATATATATACATAATTACGGTTTTTCAAAATTGGTAAAAAAAAATTAAATATATGTAATACTTCTAAAGCGAACCAATTAAAATAAAACATATTTTATAATTTTTATTATTACAGGTTCATACATAAAACGAACTCTTTATAAAATTACAAAAGAAAATTATATATATTGATGACTCTTTTCGGCTATCATAAATAAAAAATTTAGTGTATAAATATATATTTTATAGCTTTTATTAGAGTAAAAAACTTGCCTATATTTTAATTTATATTAAACTTTTATAAAATTATTTTTTACGAAAATAAATTTTCCTTCTTTTATCATGCAATAATAAAAATACTTTAAGCTAAGGTATCAAATCTTTTTTTTGTTTTTTTTTTTTCTTGATAAGAAAAAGCCACTTAAGAGGTTCAAGGTTGACCAAATTAAAGGACTAAGACATCTTCTACGTGAGATCCACTTGTAGGTAGAAGGATCGAATTGGGACTCGGAAGTTAAAAGAAATGTTTTTTTTTTGGTATAAAAGGATAATACAAAGAATGCTAAATGAGACGGAGGAAACTACGCCTCGACAGATCATCTAAAAAGAGAGGATGGCACCCTGGGGGTGTAACATTGAAATAGGTGATACCAATGTTCACGGACCGCCTTTGGGTAATGGCCAGTCACAGCGTCTGTTCTTTCTCTTGATACATGCCGATGAACAATGCATCAGCCTTCACGATGAGAAGTTACAGGATACCCATGACGATAGGATTGCTCGACTGAGAGCGAGACCTCACTGAAGAAAGGAGAAGGTGCACCCCCAACGAGTCCACTTCCAGTTCTATCCTACGAAAGCCCAACCGCCAAGTCAGGGAGAGTCCTGTGTATATAGCCCAGAGCTCCGCTGACTGCGCTATGCACCACCCTATAAACTGGGAGAAGCCACCTAGCCAATTGTCGTCACTGTCCCGGAGAAGTCCCCCGGTTGAGGCCTTGAAGTGGGTGCGATGACAAGCCCCATCGGTGTTCAATTTGACCCACCCAGCTGGTGGCCGACACCACCCGATTTGGTGCTCCTGGCGAGACCGGAAGTCGATACTGCCCAAACTGGGCCTCTTAAAAACCTGATTGACCTGAGTTGCAAAAGACAAGATAATAAAGGAATGTGAGATGGGTCGCACAAAATCAAAATAAGAAATAGCCTTGTTCCTCCATGTCCAGAGGAACCAGCTGGTCGAGCAAAAAATAAGCGCCCAATCTTGGCCTTGCACACTCCGATGCAGGAGAATATTGGAATGCAACCAATCTTGAACAGGGAGAGCAAACGAAGCCGAAGTGACGATATCCGACTGGAAGGAGGCCCACACCTGTTGGGCAAGTGGACAGTCCTGAACAACATGAAGGGAGGATACTTCATGGGAACAGTGGGGAAAGGTACCGTCGGTGGTGAGCTGACGACACACCCTGTGTTGATTACTTAGCAAGCGATCCTTAGCTAGTAACCATAAAAGCGATCGCACCCGCTGGGGTCCCGACAACTACCGTACGGCCCGCCAAACCCCGTGTGCATTGGCAGACTCATGTCCCAGAGGCATGGAGTAGGCAGAGGCCACGGTAAACCAACTGTGGTCGGAGGCACCCCAGACTAATTTGTCAAGGCCTAGAAGTAGGGAAGGAGGAAACATGCCTGCAATAGCACGACAAATCGGAGGCGGGAGTAAGTCTTGGATGGCCGTCAAATTCCACCCACCGGTGGGGTCCACAAAGTGACGGACGCGGAGGCCAAGAATAGGGTCTGGGATTGGCTGAGTAAAGTGGGATATGAGTGGCCCAACTCCCGTGACCCAAGGGTCGAGCCAGAAGCTAGGCGTCGAACCATCCCCTAAACGCCATTGCAGACGTTGAGTCACTATGTGCCAAGTTGCCCTGATGCTCCGCCACACCATCGACCCCTCGGTGGAAGGGATGGAGGAGGGAATGTGGTGAACATCAAAAGCATATTTGGCAGAGAGCACCTAGACCCATAAGGCATTGGGATTAGTGACCAAAGCCCAGCCGAGTTTTGTCAGGAAGGCATTGTTCATTTCCCTTATTCGTCGGATGCCTAAGCCCCCCAACTCCTTCGGCCAACAGATCGCCTCCTAGCTAACCAGGGGTATCTTACGGCTGCATGGAACCGAGCCCCACAAAAATTGCTGCATAGCTTGCTCGATATCGTCACACAGCCCGCACGATAATCGGACAGTTTGCATCGTGTAACTCGTTATAGCCGATAAGACCGATTGAACCAATGTAACCCGACCAGCGAAGGACAACGTGGAAGGGGCCCAACCTGACAGACGACGATGGACCGAGTTGAGGATATGTTGGTAGGTATGCATACCGACCCGCTGATGAAGGAGTGGAACCCCCAGATACCGACCCAGGTCGGAAGTACGGGAACATCGGAGCGCTCGACTTAAAGCATGAGCGGTCGGAGGAGGGACATTCTTGGAGAAGTAGCATCTCGATTTGGTTCGACTCAAGCGTTGACCCGAAGCTGTGCAGAATGAGTCCAAAACCTCCCAAAGGACGTGAACTTGGTCGAGAGATGCCTCAGCGAAGAGGATGAGATCGTCAGCAAAGAATAAATGAGAGAGGGGGCCCGTGCCTACCCAGTCAGACCGGATGCCAACGACCGGAGGACACCGCATGAGTGATCTGATGGCCGAGACGTTCCATGCACAACACAAAGATGTACGGGGAGAGAGGGTTGCCTTGTCGAATACCACGAGCAGGCTGAAACTCCTCGCTCAGCTCGCCTTGCCAATCCACTTGAAATGATACTGTAGTGATGCATTTCATGATAAGCGACAGAAGCGAAGCTGGGAGACCAATGTCACGCAGAGTGGCGTGAATGAAATCCCAATCTAGACGGTTGTACGCTTTTTCGAGGTCCACTTTAATGGCCATGAATCCCGTCCGACCAGTTTTGCGTTTCATATAGTGGATCACTTCCTGGGTAATGATGATATTGTCAGAGATAAGACGGTCAGGGACAAAACTACACTGGGTCGGGCGGACAAGTGAATCGAGATACGGCTTGAGGTGATTGGCGATAGTCTTATAGAGGGCTTTGTACAGCACGGTGCACAGCGCAATGGGACGGAATTGCGAGACGGAAGTAGGGGAGGGGGTTTTCGGTAGAAGGACAATGATAGTGCGATTAATAGCCACATCCCACACTTCGTGCCTAAAAATCCTTTGAAGAAAATGAATCAAAGAGGGCCCGACGGTGTCCCACTAGGATTGGTAGAAAAGAGCAGTGAAGCTATCAAATCCTGGAGCTTTGTTAGGAAGCATAGAAAAGAACATCGTCGTGACTTCATCCAAACTGAGCGGACGGGTAAGGTCCTCAGCCATGTGCGGCGGGGAAGGAGGTAAAGACCCAGGAAGAGAGCCAGGGAAGGAGGACCGATCCGCGGGGTGGTATAAATCCTCCAAATGGCTTCGCGCCATACCGCGGAGTGTCGCCGGGTCGGTGACTTCCTGACCATGGCCATCACGAAGAGAGAGGACGCGGGACTGCTGACGACGAGTACGAGTGAGAGCATGGTAGTACTGGGTATTCCTGTCTCCCTGCCTGAGCCGTTGGCTTGGGGACCATTGTGTAAAAAAATCCCGGTGTGTGCATCACATGCACACGGTGCGGAAAACAAATTTTTTTTTTGTTCTGAGACCTTCCCGAAAGCCAGGATTCATGTGTCTATAAAACAAACTCAAACCATAACGGCCAAAGGAGACCGTCTCTAACGGTATCCACGCAGAGATCGGAGAACCTAACCGGGACAAACCCTTTGACCCGAGAATAGCTAGAACAAATTAAAGACTGCTAGATCTTACCTTTGTTCTTGGAGAGCTATGGAGAAACGATGAAGAGAAGGAGAAACTTGGAGATGAAGCCTTGATGATCGATGGTGAGAAGAGAAGATGCTTAGGATTTTCTCAAAATCCTTTCTTCCTTCTTTCTTCATCAAGCCACGAAGATCATCCTCAATTCTTCTTTATTAGCCTTTTTGTCCTTTAACAATTAAAGAACTTAAAAGCTAATGGTGGAGAGAGCTCCACGATAGCCTTATATATATATATATATATAATAAAGTGATACTTGTCTTCTCCTTCATGCTTCCACGTTTAACATATATATATATATATATATTCTTTTCTTTAATTAATTAATAAGTTATATATATGTATATAACTACTGAAGTGGTCCAGTCACACTGGGGTCGGTCTTACCGGGTCCCGGTATGGAAAAATCATCGGAAACCTTTTTCAGCAATATCGATGTCGCGATCTCATTGGGACATATCTCGATCTCATCGGGATCCATTTAATCCTATTGCTCTCCATTTATTGGACCTCTGTCCAAAACTATTTTACGAATTCTCCGAGTCACTCTTATGCGTGTGACCCATTAGGTTCCCGATTATGTTGGCCACTTAGATTAACACTTAATCTGAGCAAGTCATGAAGCGGTATCTAGCAACACATCCACCCCAATTGACCGTAAAGTAATTGGTTTGACGAATGAACATATATTCATCATGAACCATATCACGAACCTTTCCATAGACAATTACCGTGCAATTTGTCCTTTCACCATGCTATACCCCACTTGGTTATGAGTATGGGCAAAGTGTCAACTCTTACTAGACTGACTACGTCAAATCTAGTCCAACTGATATCAGTTTTTATCCTGTGACTCATTATTTTATATGTCACTGAAGACACTCTTCATAACATATGAACTCCGACCAGAGATTTCCAAGTAATGACCCTGACAAGAGGCCATGGGTATCATCTTCTGCTATCACAGAAGTGGTGAATCCTTTATTGGTTACTCAATTACCTTCGAATACCTCAAGGCGTACCCAATCACCACCCTATGAGCGACCTCTGTAAGGCAACAAGGAATGGAGTCAAAGCACATAATCAATATCCAAGATATCCTTGAGTACCTCAAGTCTAAGGATACTTGCACCATTGCTATGATGAGATTATCACTGACATTAAAATAGGACATCCATGTGATGATCTCATAGCAGGTCATCCAATGTACTTACTACCTCTAGTAAGCATTCACATCTCAACACTAAATATCTCATATTTACAGTTTCTGAGATCCACTGCTTGTTCAAATCAAGGAGCTTGAGATGTGCTAGTCTCTCCAGATTACCGATGTCCAGTTTCAGTAATCCTATGACTAGGGATAATTTAAATACTGACATAATTGCACATGATAGGAATCTCAGTAGTATGATCACATCATAATTTCCTTCATGCTATGTCATGTACCATGAACTTCATTAATTTGCTTATAGATCAATATCCATTCATAAATAATGAACAGCAAAGTAATGAAATATGCCTTTCTTTATTTATTCATAAAGTATGTACACAACTTTGTACAAAATGCGGTAAAGGCGATTGCCTTTAGGGCACTACTCTAACAATCTCCCACTTAACCTAAAGCCAATTGTCTTGATATCTAATACCATAGGCGAGTACATGAGAATCAAAACTCTTTTGTGATAATGGATTTGTCAACGGATCAGCAATATTTTGCTCGGTGGGAATTCTCTCTATCTGGACATCACCTCGTCCAATGATCTCCCTGATCAGATGATATCTGCGGAGTACGTGTTTGGATCGTTGATGAGACCTTGGTTCATTCGCCTGCGTAATAGCTCCATTGTTGTCACAATACAACTGTATGGGCCCATCACTGCTAGGAATCACACCAAGTTCAGTAATGAACTTTCTGATTGGGATCTGGAATCATCCTTATCAGATTAAAAACTGGCATCTGTATACCCGCTCACTTTGAGATCTCCATCTCCATCTATCAAGAAAACATCCTTAGTCCTTCGCAAGTACTTGAGGATATTCTTGACAGCCACCCAGTGACCCTCACCATGATCTGATTGGTATCTGCTCGTAACACTTAGAGCATATGATACATCGTGTCTCGTACATAGCATTGCGTACATGATAGATCCTACCGCAGATGCATACGGGATCATATTCATGCGCATGCTCTCATCTTGTGTCTTAGGACACATAGATTTCGAGAGTGTTATCCTATGAGTCACGGGAAGGTACCCTCTCTTTGATTGCTCCATGCTAAACCTCTTCAGCATCTTGTCTATATACGTTGATTGTGAAAGACTAAGCAACCTTTTTGATCTATCTCTATAGATCTTTATCCCAAGGATATAAGTTACTTCACCAAGGTCTTTCATGGCAAATTGTTTGGACAACCAAATCTTCAATGATTGTAGCATAGAGACATCGTTTCCTAGTAATAATATGTCATCTACATATAGCACAAGGAATACGATTGCAGTCCCACTAACCTTCTTATACACACAGTATTCATCCGGATTTTGTGAGAAACCAAACTCTTTGATTATCTCATCAAAACGGATTTTCCAACTCCTGGATGCTTGTTTCAATCCATAGATGGATTTCTGAAGCTTGCATACCTTTTCGCAATCATAGGAGGTGAAGCCCTCAGGTTGTATCATATACACATCCTCAGCTAGATTTTCATTTAGGAAAGCTGTCTTCACATCCATTTGCCATATCCCATAATCATAATGAGTGGCAATGGCTAGGAGTATCCTAATAGATTTAAGCATTGCTACTAGGCTGAAGGTCTCGTCGTAGTCAACTCCTTGTCTTTGACGAAAGCCTTTAGCCACAAGCCTTGCTTTATAGGTAATCACATTACCATCCATGTCGATTTTCTTCTTGAAAACCCATTTACACCCTATGGGTTTTATTCCTTCGGGTGCCTCGACCAAAGTCCATACTTGGTTTTCATATATGGAATCCATTTCAGTCTGCATGGCATGAAGCCATTTCTTAGACTCTGAACTCTTCAGAACCTCTTCATAGGTGGTAGGCTCATCATTTTCTATAAGCAATACGCCATTCTGTTCATTCACGAGAAATTCATATCTCTCGGGAACAGAGCATATCCTACGTGACCTACGAACTTCGTGTGTTGTAGAAGGTTGAACTGTTACTTCATCTATATGAGTCACAGTTTCAGGTTCAGGCAGTTGATCCGCGTCTGTTCGAGCATCTTGAACTTCTTCAAGCTCAATTTTGCTCCCACTGTCTTCTTGTAAAAGAGACTCTTTCTCTAAAAAGATAGCATGCTTTGAAACAAACACTTTTTGTTTGTCAGCAAGGTAGAATTGATATCTCATTGTTTCTTTAGGATATCCTACGAACAAACACTTGTCAGATTTTGCATCAAGTTTATCTGACTGTATCCGCTTCACATAAGCAGGACAACCTCAAACTTTCAAATGAGTAAGATAGGGTCTTTTGTTAGTCCACATCTCATATGGAGTAACATCAACTGTCTTTGATGGAACTCTGTTTAACAAGTAAACAGCTGTCTCGATTGCATACCCCCAAAAGGATTTTGGTAAATTTGCAAAGCCCATCATCGATCGTACCATGTCTAATAAGGTTCGATTTCTCCTTTCAGCTACACCATTATGCTGTGGTGTGTACGGAGGAGTCCATTGAGATAAAATCTCATTATCTCTGAGATAATCTAAAAATTATTGGTCTAAGTATTCCCCACCACGATCGGATCGTAATGTCTTTATACTTTTTTCAAGTTGGTTTTCTACTTCATTTCTGAATTGTTTGAACTTTTCAAATGCTTCAGATTTGTATCTCATCAGATACAGGTACCCATATCGTGAATAATCATCGATAAAGGTAATGAAGTAAAGATAACCACTTCTAGCATGGATGGACATCGGATCACATACATCTGAATGTATTAGGTCTAATACTCCAGTCGCTCGTTCACCCTTTCCCTTAAAGGGTAACTTAGTCATCTTGCCTAATAAACAGGATTCACATGTGTCATATGATTCATAATCAAATGAACCTAAACTACCATTCTCATGAGCTTAACTATGCGTCTCTCATTTATATGGCCAAGGCGACAATGCCATAAGTTGATTTTAAATTATCTCGTTTATGTCTTTTCGTGTCATTGACATTCATAATTGGATGTGACATATCTAATATGTAAATTCCATTACATAATGTACCAGTACCATAAAGCATTCCATTCAAACTAATAGAACAACCATTGTTACTAAAAGTCAAATAGAAACCAACTCTATTTAAACAAGAAACAGACAATATGTTGTTAGAGTAGTGCCCTAAAGGCAATCACCTTTAGCGCGTTTTTGTACAAAGTAGTGTACATTCTTTATGAATAAATAAAGAAAGGCATATTTCATTAATTTGCTGTTCATAATTTATGAACTGATATTGATCTATAAGCAAATTAATGAAGTCCATGATATATGATATAGCATGAAGGAAATTATGATGTGATCATACTACTGAGATTCCTATCATGTGCAATTATGTCAGTATCTAAATGATCCCTAGTCATAGGATTACTGAGACTGGACATCGGTAATCCGGAAAGACTAGCACATCTCAAACTCCTTGATTTGATCAAGCAGTGGATCTCAGAAACTGTAAATATGAGATATTTAGGGTTGAGATGTGGATGCTTACTAGAGGTAGTAAGTACATTGGATGACCTGCTATGAGATCATCACATGGATGTCCTATTCTAGTGTCGCGATAGTCTCATCATAGCAATGGTGTAAGTATCCTTAGACTTGAGGTGCTCGAGGATATCTTGAATCTTGATTATGTGCTTTGACTCCATTCCTTGTTGCCTTACAGAGGTCGCTCATAGGGTGGTGATTGGGTGCGACTTGAGGTATTGAAGGTAATTGAGTAGCCAATAGAGGATTCACCACTACGTGATAGCGAAGATGATACCGTGGCCTCTTGTCGGGGTCATTACTTAGAAGTCTCGGCGGAGCATATATGTCATGAAGAATGTCTTCATTGATATATTAAATGTGAGTCCCGGACAAGAACTGACATCACTTGGACTAGATTTGACGTAGTCAGTCTAGTAAGAGTTGACGCATTGCCCATACTCATAACCAAGTGGGGTATAGCATGGTGAAAGGACGAATTGCACGGTTATTGTATATGGAAAGGTTCGTGATCTGGTTCATGATGAATATAGATTCATTCGTCAAACCAATTACTTTCCGGTTAATTGGGGGTCATGATGTGTTGCTAGATACCGCTCATGACTTGCTTAGATTAAGTGTTGATCTAAGTGGCCAATATAACCGGGAACCTAATGGGTCACACGCATAGGAGTGTCTCGGAGAATTTGTAAAATAGTTTTGGACAGAGTTCCAATATATGGAGAGCAAACAGATTAAAGGGATCCCGATGAGATCGAGATATGTCCCGATGAGATCGCGACATCGATATTGCTGAGAAAGGTCTCCGGTGATTTTTCCCTACCGGGACCCGGTAGGACCGACCCCAGTGTGACTGGACCACTTCAGCAATATATATACATATATATATATGATTAATTAATTAAAGAATTAATTAATATATATATATATGTTGCAACGTGGAAAGGGTGAGAAGGTTCCATTTTTCATGCCTAGTCATTTATGCATTAAATTGCTAAAAGACAAAAGTTGAAAGATGTAGAAAGATGATCGTTGCTTTAAGAAAGATGAAGACCAAGTTGTTTTGTTCTTTTGAAGATGATCGTGGCTTTGAAGAGAAGAAAGAGTTTCTTGCTCTTTGAAGATGATCTTCGTGAATCTTGAAGGAAGTGGAAGGTTTTTGTGAAAACCTATAAGAGAAAGTGTTCTCTCATCATCCTCTCTTCACCAACGATCTTCATCTCATCTTTCAAGCTTCTCCTTCTTCTTCATCGTTGATTCAAGCTCTTCATAGAACAAAGGTAAGATCTAGCAGCCTTTAATTTGTTCTAGTTATTCCCGGGTCAAAGGGGTTTGCCCCGGTTAGGTTCTCCGATCTCCGCGTGGATACCGTTAGAGACGGTCTCCTTTGGCCGTTATGGTTTGAGTTTGTTGTATAGACACATGAATCCTGGCTTTCGTTGTTGTGTCGTATATAACAACGAAACCATAACTAGGTCGGAGTTGCTATAGCTTGTGATGATGATGCATGTTGTATGTGTTGAATTTTGAATTCAGTATGAGATATAGTTTTCGAAATTTTATTACCCAGATATGTTCACAAGATGTTGTTGCATATGTCTGTGGAAGCTTGGAATTTATCAATATGATTTGATATGGTTTTGCTAATTTATTCCCTAATGTTCTGATTGCTATCTTTGTGCACATTCAATGAACAGGCATGCTTATAAATTCGAGAATAAATTGTAGAAATTTTTTTTTCCAGATTTGCTTTCACCTACATGTCTCTAAGATGTTTATGAATGTATATGAGAATGAAAAAATGTTTTCAAGGTGATTTACTATTTATTTGAGAATTTATTGTGTGCTGCTGGGAATAACTGTGTTGAAGAACACAGATTCTATATTGGCTTGGTTGCTGAGGTTGGATGAGTTTTTGTTGGAAATAAATCCAGCACAAATTCATGGATCATGTTGTGAACATGTTGTAACCTCTGTAAGTTTCTCATAATTTATTGAAATTGTTTCAATGAGTTTTTCAAGCAAAACACAAAGCTTGGCAGTTTTGAGAAAGTTGCTGGAGTTGTTTTGTTTGGAATGAGAAATTGTGTAATTTTCAGTTCCAATGCCTAGGATCATTTTTAATGTGATTAAAAATGTGTTATATTGATGTTGTATGCTTGCCTAAATGATTTTCTTGAAATCGGGTTTCCAAACAATTTAGGATGTCAAATGTGTCTCATTAGCGTCTCGTTAGTATATTCCCTTATCTTGATTGTTTTGGCCGTCACAAATTTTGTGAAAGGTGCCGAAATAGTCTTGATAAAGTGTAGACTACCTAGAGATACTTAGGGTGATAATTTGATATTCTCAAATTATTTGAAAATCTAAATGAATAAGAGTTTATTCATCAATTTCAAGTTTCATGTATAGTTTGACTATATATGGTAAGCATGGTACAATGAAAGTGTTTCATTGGTACATCATAATAAAGAATATTACACTTAGTATTGTGAATTTGATCTACGGATTGAAAAATTAGCGATTAGAGAGCGGGCCAAATTCGATCATTAGAACATGCACCAATCATTGGAAAGTGGATTCGATCATTAGAACATGCACCACCATTGGAAAGTGGATTCGATCATGATCGTAATATGTTCGGTCATTTGGAAAGTGTCTGATAATTAATTCGATCGACTAGAACATGTTCGGTCATTGAAACGTCTACGATAACCTATAGTCGACTAGCACAAGTTCGGTCATCAAGACGTGCACCAGTCGACTAGAACATGCACCAGTCGACTACAACAACATGCAAAGATGAGATGATGGATAATTTTAGGTATAAATTCAATGTGATTGATGAAATGCCCTAAATAATTCCATATAGTCATGGTGACTATAATCCTACTGCTTGGAGGAGAAGAAGATGAGACCTGAAAATCCTCAAATAATATGAAAACTAACGCCTTCCATTAATATGGAGAGAACCAGAGTTCTTATAGAGTTGGGTTGTTGGGCAAACCCAAGCTCACTCTATACGGATATGTTCGAACCATAGAAAATGAGATTTTCGGATTAATGGGTCGGTTTTCACTAGAAGCGTTGATTTGTTGAGCAAACTCAAGGTCAACGTGGACAGAGGCGAAATTGGGTAGTGTACATCAGATGTACACGCATCAAGAGTTGATGACCCAATGTGTGTGCATACATCAAAAGTTGATAGCACTAGTCGATAGTTGCACCTAAGATGGAAATGGTATGATTGATACCTGCCGATTGAACTAAGGTGGCTTGTTGGGCAAACCCAAGGTCATTTTAGGAATGTCGGATTTCTATCTATGATGCAATTGGTATGACCGATGCCTACCGATTGAACTAAGGTGGCTTGTTGGGCAAATCCAAGGTTATTTTTAGGAATGTCGGATATCGACCCACTAGGACATTATGTCATAATGTTTCTTGGATTCGTAATGAGGGTAATGGATTCTTTGAAACTAGTGGGAGCCATATGCATATCATGAAAGTCCTTATGATTATGCATTTAATTCTATTCTAACATTCTTTCTCTCTATCCCTTTAGGTTGATTGAAGATGACCTCTAGTGTGAATTTGCGCTCACTTATGGACTCGAACAAATTAACTGGACCAAATTTTCTTGATTGGCAAAGAAATATGAGAATTGTTCTCAGGTCTGAGGAACTAAGATTTGTCCTAGATGTTCCACTTCCTGATCCACCTGCTGGTGAAGCTTCTGATGAAGATCATAAAATAGAAAGTACAGTCAAGAAGAAAACCAAAGAGACTGCACCAAAAGGAACTTGCTTCCATTGTGGCAAGGCCGCCATTAGGCGGGCTCAGTAAAGTCTATCTGGAAGAACTGAAGCAGAAGAAGGCATCAGATGCCTCGACTTCTTCAAATATGTTTGTCATTGAAGTTAATACTGTTTCTGACCATAACATATGGGTATTAGATACCGATTGTGGCTCATACATATGCAATGATATGTAGGGCCTCAGGGACAGTAGACAGCTCATGAAGGGAGAACTAGACCTGCGTGTAGGAAATGGAGCAAGAGTTGCTGCATTAGCCGTAGGCACTTACTTTGTGTCACTCCCCACTGGGCTTGTAACTAAATTGGATGATTGTTATTTTGTACCTTTATTAACAAAGAACATATTATGCATTTTCTTGTTTAAATAGAATTTGGTTTCCATTTGACTTTTAGAAACAATGGTTGTTCTATTAGTTTGAATGGAAAGCTTTATGGTACTGGTACTTTATGCAATAGAATTTACATATTAGATATGTCACATCCAATTATGAATGTCAATGACACGAAAAGACATAAACGAGATAATTTAAAATCAACTTATTTATGGCATTGTCGCCTTGGCCACATAAATGAGAGACGCATAGCTAAGCTCCATAAGAGTGGTAGTTTAGGGTCATTTGATTATGAATCATATGACACATGCGAATCTTGTTTATTAGGCAAGATGACTAAATTACCCTTTAAGGGAAAGGGTGAACGAGGGAATGGAGTATTAGACCTAATACATTCAGATGTATGTGGTCCGATGTCCATCCATGCTAGAAGTGGTTGTCTTTACTTCATTATCTTTATTGATGATTATTCTCGATATGGGTACTTGTATCTGATTAGATACAAATCTGAAGCATTTGAAAAGTTCAAACAATTCAGAAATGAAGTAGAAAACCAACTTGGGAAAAGTATCAAGACATTACGATCCGATCGTGGTGGGGAATACTTAGACCAAAAATTTTTGGATTATCTCAGAGATAATGAGATTTTATCTCAATGGACTCCTCCTTACACACCACATCATAATGGTGTGGTAGAAAGGAGAAATCGAACCTTGTTAGACATGGTACGATCAATGATGGGCTTTGTAAAGTTACCTAAATCCTTTTGGGGGTATGCAATCGAGACAATTTGTTTACTTGTTAAGCGAGTTCCATCAAAGACAGTTGATGTTACTCCATATGAGATGTGGACTAACAAAGACACTATCTTACTCATTTGAAAGTTTGGGGTTGTCTGCTTATGTGAAGCGGACACGTCCAAACAAACTTGATCTGAAAGTCCGATAAGTGTTTGTTAAGTAGGATATCCTAAAGAAACAATGGGATATCAATTCTACCTTCACGAGGAACAAAGGTGTTTGTTTAAAGCATCTGTCTTTTTAGAAAGATTTTCTTTTACAAGAAGGCGGTGGGAGCAAAATTGAACTTGGAGAAGTTCAAGATCTTGCCAACAGACGCAAATCAATCGCTGAACTCAAGCTGTCACTCATATAGATGAAGTAATTCGAACCTTCTACAACACACGAAGTTTATAGGTCACGTAGGATACGCTCTGTTCCCCGAGAGATATGGATTTCGTGAGTGAGCAGGATGACGTATTGCTCATAGAAGATGATGAGCCTACCACATATGAAGAGGTTACAAGAGTTGAGTCGAGAAATGGCTTGAAGCCATGAAGGCGAAATGGATTCCATGTATGAAAACCAAGTATGGACTTTGGTTGATGCACCAAGGAATAAAATCCATAGGGTGTAAATGGGTTTCAAAAAAACCGACATGGATGGTAATGTGATTACCTATAAAACAAGGCTTGTGGCTAAAGGTTTTCGTCAAAGACAAGGAGTTGACTACGACGAGACCTTGACCCGATAGCAATCTTAAATCCATTAGAATACTCTAGCCATTGCCACTCATTATGATTATGAGATATGGCAAATGGATGTGAAAACGACTTTCCTAAATGAAAATCTAGGCGAGGATGTGTATATGACACAACCCGAGGGCTTCACCTCCTATGATGGCGAAAAGGTATGCAAGCTTCAGAAATCCATTTATGGATTGAAGCAAGCATCCAGGAGTTGGAATATCCGATTTGATGAGGTAATCAAAGAGTTTGGTTTCTCACAAAATCCGGATGAATACTGTGTGTATAAGAAGGTTAATGGGACTGCAATCGTATTCCTTGTGCTATATGTGGATGACATATTATTACTAGGAAACGATGTCTCTATGCTACAATCAGTCAAAATTTGGTTGTCCAAACAATTTGCCATGAAAGACCTTGGTGAAGCAACTTATATCCTTGGGATAAGAATCTATAGAGATAGATCAAAAAGGTTGCTTGGTCTTTCACAATCAACGTACATAGACAAGAAGCTAAAGAGGTTTAGCATGGAGCAATCCAAGAGAGGGTATCTTCCCGTGACTCATGGGATAACACTCTCGAAATCTATGTGTCCTAAGACACAAGATGAGAGGATGCGCATGAATATGATCCCGTATGCATCTGCCATAGGATCTATCATGTATGCTATGCTATGTACGAGACCGATGTATCATATGCTCTAAGTGTTACGAGCGATACCAATCGGATCTGGTGAGAGTCATTTGGGTGGTATCAAGAATATCCCAAGTACTTGCGAAGGACTAAGGATGTTTTCTTGATATATGGAGATGGAGATCTCAAAGTGGCGGGTATCTGAGATGCCGGTTTCAATCGATAAGGATGATTCCAAATTCGGTCGAGTTACGTATTCACACTGAGCAATGAGGCGTCGGTTGGAAGAGTTTCAAACAAGAGACTACCGATTCAACAACCGAGGCGAGTACATTGCCGCTTCGAAGCAAAGAAAGGCGGTTTGGATCAAGAAGTTCATTATTGAACTTGGTGTGGTTCCTAGCAGTGATGGGCCCATATAGTTGTATTGTGACAACAATGGGGCTATTGCGCAGGCGAAGGAACCAAGGTCTCATCAACGATCCAAACACGTACTCCGCAGATATCACTTGATAAGGGAGATCATAGGACGAGGTGATGTCCAGATCGAGAGAATTCCCACAGAGCAGAATATTGCTAATCCGTTGACAGAGCCATTTTCACAGAAGAACTTTGATTCTCATGTACTCGCCTATGGTATTAGATATCAAGGCGATTGGCTTTAGGTCAAGTGGGAGATTGTTAGAGTAGTGCTTTAAAGGCAATTGCCTTTAGCACGTTTTTGTACAAAGTAGTGTACATTCTTTATTAATAAATAAAGAAAGGCATATTTCATTAATTTGCTGTTCATAATTTATGAACTGATATTGATCTATAAGCAAATTAATGAAGTCCATGATATATGACATAGCATGAAGGAAATTATGATGTGATCATACTACTGAGATTCCTATCATGTGCAATTATGTCGATTCTAAATGATCCTAGTCATAGGATTCTTGAGGCCGGACATCGTAATCCGGAAGACTAGCACATCTCAAACTCCTTGATTTGATCAGCGGTGGATCTCGAAGCTGTAAATATGAGATATTTAGGGTTGAAATGTGGATGCTTACTAGAGGTAGTAAGTACATTGGATGACGATATGAGATCATCACATGGATGTCCTATTCTAATGTCGGTGATAATCTCATCATAGCAATGGTGCAAGTATCCTTGACTTGAGGTACTCGAGGATATCTTGAATCTTGATTATGTGCTGACTCCATTCCTTGTTGCCTTCTGAGGTCGCTCATAGGGTGGTGATTGAGTGCGACTTGAGGTATTGAAGGTAATTGAGTAGCCAATAAAGGATTCACCACTTCGTGATAGCGAAGATGATACCCATGGCCTCTTGTCGAGGTCATTACTTGGAAATCTTTAATGGGAGTTCATATGTCATGAAGAGTGTCTTCAGTGACATATAAAGTAATGAGTCCCAGGACAAGAACTGATATCACTTGGACTAGATTTGACGTAGTCAGTCTAGTAAGAGTTGACACATTGCCCATACTCATAACCAAGTGGGGTATAGCATGGTGAAAGGACGAATTGCACGGTTATTGTCTATGGAAAGGTTCGTGATCTGGTTCATGATGAATATAGATTCATTCGTCAAACCAATTACTTTTCGGTCAATTGGGGGTCATGATGTGTTGCTAGATACCGCTCATGACTTGCTTAGATTAAGTGTTGATCTAAGTGGCCAACATAACCGGGAACCTAATGGGTCACACGCATAGGAGTGTCTCGGAGAATTTGTAAAATAGTTTTGGACAGAGTTCCAATATATGGAGAGCAAACGAATTAAAGGGATCCCGATGAGATCGAGATATGTCCCGATGAGATCGCGACATCGATATTGCTGAGAAAGGTCTTCGGTGATTTTTCCCTACCGGGACTCGATAGGACCGACCCCAGTGTGACTGGACCACTTCAGCAATATATATACATATATATATATAATTAATTAATTAAAGAATTAATTAATATGTATATATATGTTGCAACGTGGAAAGGGTGAGAAGGTTCCATTTTTCATGCTTAGTCATTTATGCATTAAATTGCTAAAAGACAAAAGTTGAAAGATGTAGAAAGATGATCATTGTTTTAAGAAAGATGAAGACCAAGTTGTTTTGTTCTTTTGAAGATGATCGTGGCTTTGAAGAGAAGAAAGAGTTTCTTGCTCTTTGAAGATGATCTTCGTGAATCTTGAAGGAAGAGGAAGGTTTTTGTGAAAACCTATAAGAGAAAGTGTTCTCTCATCATCCTCTCTTCACCAACGATCTTCATCTCATCTTTCAAGCTTCTCCTTCTTCTTCATCGTTGATTCAAGCTCTCCATAGAACAAAGGTAAGATCTAGCAGTCTTTAATTTGTTATAGTTATTCCCGGGTCAAAGGGGTTTGCCCCGGTTAGGTTCTCCGATCTCCGCGTGGATACTGTTAGAGACGGTCTCCTTTGGCCGTTATGGTTTGAGTTTGTTGTATAGACACATGGATCCTGGCTTTCGGGAAGGTCCCGGAATAAAAATTTTTGTTTTTCCGCACCGTGGGCATGTGATGCTCACACCGGGATTTTCCTACATATGTTCTTTGTTAAAACAGGTACAAAATAACATTCATCCAATTTAATTACAAGCCCACTGGGGAGTGACAAAAAATAAGTGCCTACGGCTAATGCAACAACTCTTGCTCCATTTCCTACACGCGGGTCTATCTCTCCCTTAATGAGTTGTCTACTGTCCCTGAGGCCCTGCATATCATTGCATATATGTGAGCCACAACCGGTATCTAATACCCATATGTTATGGTAAGAAACAGTATTAACCTCAATGACAAACATACCTGAAGGAGATGAGGCATCTGATGCCTTCTTCTGCTTCAATTCTTCCAGATAGACTTTACAGTTACGCTTCCAGTGATCAGTCTTGCCACAATGGAAGCAAGTTCCTTTTGGTGTAGTTTCTTTGGTTTTCTTCTTGACTGTACTTCCTTTTGGTTTCTTAGACATTTTCTTCTTCAATTTCTTTTTCTTGGAACCAGAAGAAGAGTCCACCACAAGCACTGCCTTACTATCCTTCTTGATAGCTTGCTCTTTGTCTCGAAAGCGATTGATCAACTCAGGGATTGTCGTTGATATTTGGTTCATCCGATAGTTTAACACAAACTGTAAATAACTATCAGACAATCCAACTAGAATTAAGTCAACACTTAATTCATAATCCATTACAAAACCTAAGACGGCCAACCTCTCAATATACCCATTCATCTTCAGTGCATACTGCACTGCAGATGAACCTGGAGTCATCTTAGTAGTGAAGAGTAGCATCGAGGTCTCGAACCTTTCAGACCGAGCTTGCTCATCGAACAGCTCCCTAAGATGAAACACTATGGTATTAGCATCCATAGACTCATGCTCCTTCTGCAGCTCTGGTGACATAGATGCGAGCATAATGCAGGTAGCCATGTCACTATCTTTGAGATGCTTACGATAAGCTTTCTGATTCTCATCAGAAGCATCAACAGCAGGTAGATCAGGAAGTGAAACATCGAGAACATAACCCAGTTCCTCAGATCTGAGAACAATTCTCAGATTTCTCAGCCAATCAAGAAAGTTGGGTCCAGTTAATTTGTTCGAATCCATTAGTGGCCTGAAGTTCACCTGAAGTCATCTTGATAACCTATAAGGAAAGAGAGAAAGAATGTTAGAATATAATTACATGCATGATCATAAGGACTTGCATGACATGCATATGACTCCCACTAGTTTCAAAGAATCCATAACCCTCAGTATGAATCCAAGAAACATTATGACAAAATGTCCTAGTGGGTTGATATTCGACATTACTAAACTGACCTTGGGTTTACCCAACAAGCCACCTTAGGTCAATCGGTAGGTATCAGTCATACCAATTGCATAATAGATATCCGACATTACTAAAATGACCTTGGGTTTACCCAACAAGCCACCTTAGATCAATCAGCAGGTATCGGTCATACCAATTGTATCATAAATGCAACTATCGACTAGTGCTATCAACTCTTAATGCGCGTACATCTGATGTACACTACCCAATTTCGCCTCTGTCTACGTTGACCTTGAGTTTACTCAACAAATCAACGCTTCTAGTGAAAACCAACCCATTAATCCGAAAATCTTATTTTCATGGTTCGAACATATCCGTATAGAGTGAGCTTGGGTTTACCCAACAACCCAAACTCTATAAGAACTCTGGTTCTCCCCATATTAATGGAAGGCGTTAGTTTTCATATTAAGTGTGAGGGTTTTCAAACTCTCGTCTCATCTTCTTCTCCTCCAAGTTATAGGATTATAGTCACCATGACTATATGGAATGATTTAGGGCATTACATCAATCACATTGAGTCTATACCTAAAATCATCCATCATCCCACCTTTGCATGTTGTAGTCGATTGGTGCATGTGCTAGTCGACTGGTGCATGTGCTAGTCAACTACTGCAGATGTTAGTCGACTGGTACATGTGCTAGTCGACTACTTTTTGGTATGCTCTCTAATCGGTTAATTTATCAATCCGTGTAGTTCAAATTCACAATACCAAATGTAATATACTTTACTTTGATGTACCAATGAAACACTTTCATTGTATCATGCTTACCATGTATAATCATACTATACATGAAAAACTTGAAATTGATGAATACATTACTATTCATTTGAATTTCCAAATAATTTTGTGAATATCAAACTATCACCCTAGGTATCTCTAGGTAGTCTATACTTTATCAAGACTACTTCGGCACTGGTCACAAAAATTTGTGACGGCCAAAACAATCAAGACAACGAAATACACTAACGAAACGCTAATGTGACATATTTGACATCCGAAAATTTTTGAAAACCCAATTTCAAGAAATTCAATTTGGCAAGCATACAACATCAATGTAACACATTTTTAATCACATTAAAAATGATCCAAGGCATTGGAATTGAGAAATACACAATTAATCATTCCAAACAAAATAGCTCCAGCAACTTTCTCAAAACTGCCAAGCTTTGTCTTTTTCTTGAAAAACTCATTGAAACAATTTCAATAAATTCTCAGAAAATTACAGAGGTTACAAAATGTTCACAACATGCTCCATGAAAATTTTCAGGATTTATTTCCAACAAAAACTCATCCAACCTCAGCAACAAATCCAATATAGAATCTGTGTTCCTCAACACAGTTATTCCCAGAAGCACACAATAAATTCTCAAATAAATAGTAAATCACCTCAAAAACATTTTTTCATCCTCATAGACATTCATAAACATCTTAGAGACATGTCGGTGAAAGAAAATACCAAAAAAAAATTCTATAATTTATTCTCGAATTTATAAGCATGCATGTTCAAGGAATGTGCATAAACACAGCAACTAAAACATTAGGGAATAAATTAGCAAATCCATATCAAATCACATTGATAAATTCTGGTCTTCCACAGACATATTCAACAACATCTTATGAGCACATCTGGGCAAGAAAATTTTGAAAACTATATTTTTATACTGATTTCGAAATTAACACAGTCAACATGCATCATCGTCACAAGCAATAGGCAGCTCCGACCTAGTTATGATTTCTTTGTTATATACGACACAAGTGGCTCTGATACCACTGTAGAAAAATCCCGGTATGTGCATCACATGCATACGGTACGGAAAACAAAATTTTTTTGTTCCGAAAACTTCCCGAAAGCTAGGATCCTTGTGTCTATATAACAAACTCAAACCATAACGGCCAAAAGAGACCGTCTCCAACGGTATCCACGCAGAGATCGAAGAACCTAACCGGGACAAACCCTTTGACCCGGGAATAGCTAGAATAAATTAAAGACTGCTATATCTTACCTTTGTTCTTGGAGAGCTATGGAGAAACGATGAAGAGAAGGAGAAACTTGGAGATGAAGCCTTGATGATCGATGGCGAGAAGAGAAGATGCTTAGGATTTTCTCAAAATCCTTTCTTCCTTCTTTCTTCCTCAAGCCACGAAGATCATCCTCAATTCTTCTTTATTAGCCTTTTTGTCCTTTAACAATTAAAGAACTTAAAAGCTAATGGTGGAGAGAGCTCCACGTTAGCCTTATATATATTTATATATTCTTTAATTAATTAATAAGTTATATATATGTATATAACTGCTGAAAAACCTTTTTCAGCAATATCGATGTCGCGATCTCATCGGGACATATCTCGATCTCATCGGGATCCATTTAATCCTATTGCTCTCCATTTATTGGACCTCTGTCTAAAACTATTTTACGAATTCTCCGAGTCACTCTTATGCGTGTGACCCATTAAGTTCCTGGTTATGTTGGCCACTTAGATTAACACTTAATCTGAGCAAGTCATGAGCGGTATCTAGCAATACATCATGACCCCCAATTGACCGGAAAGTAATTGGTTTGACGAATGAACATATATTCATCATGAACCATATCACGAACCTTTCCATAGACAATTACCGTGCAATTCGTCCTTTCACCATGCTATACCCCACTTGGTTATGAGTATGGGCAAAGTGTCAACTCTTACTAGACTGACTACGTCAAATCTAGTCCAAGTGATATCAGTTCTTGTCCTGGGACTCATTACTTTATATGTCACTGAAGACACTCTTCATGACATATGAACTCCGGCTAAAGATTTCCAAGTAATGACCCTGACAAGAGGCCATGGGTATCATCTTCTGCTATCACAGAAGTGGTGAATCCTTTATTGGCTACTCAATTACCTTCGAATACCTCAAGCTGTACTCAATCACCACCCTATGAGCGACCTCTGTAAGGCAACAAGGAATGGAGTCAAAGCACATAATCAGTATCCAAGATATCCTTGAGTACCTCAAGTCTAAGGATACTTGCACCATTGCTATGATGAGATTATCACTGACATTAGAATAGGACATCCATGTGATGATCTCATAGTAGGTCATCCAATGTATTTACTACCTTTAGTAAGCATTCACATCTCAACACTAAATATCTCATATTTACAGTTTCTGAGATCCACTGCTTGATCAAATCAAGGAGCTTAAGATGTCTAGTCTCTCCGGATTCTGATGTCCATTTGATAATCCTATGACTAGGGATAATTTAGATATCTTGAACCATGTGGACCACGAACCAGGTTGATGTCACCTCTTCCAGTCGATGGGGATTCAATCGGGCTGTAAGATTCAGAACTGGGTTGGACGGATTTGCCCTTCCTGTAACCGTTGCACTGTAGCTTGGGGGGGATGGAGGTGCGGGGGGTTCTATGGGAGGAGGGTCTTCTTCCCTCTCCCACACTCTGACTTTCTTGGCTGTGTGGGTAAAGGAGGACATTGCAGGGGGAAAGGGAACGGTGGCCGGAGAAGCCCAAAGGACAGGGCCGATGGTAGTTCTGGGCGGAATTCCCGTAGCAATGAACGAGTTACTGTAGCAAAATGTTGCGTGTTACTGTAGCAAGGTGAATAAGTTACTGTAGCTTTAATTTCTTTTTGTTTCAAATGAGACAGACCTAACCATTTTAAAATAAATGATTTTATCAACTAATAGGAAATAAATTGGCGTGTTATCAAATAACAAACCTATTGCTACGATCGATAGATAATTTTGATTTTGAGATTACGCCTTAACGACAGCATTGATGGTACGGTATCCATCTGTATAAATATCATATTAATGTTAAGTTTGGTTAATGTCTTCGGAGACAGATAACAAAATGCAAAATTCTTGTGTCCAGCAGTATTTAGTTGTTGACACTGCCCATTTTGATTCCAACGCTAGCTCACAAAAACAAAAATTTGTTGTTTCTTCTAAAACCGTGGCACAACTTTCTTGTGCTTATCACATAAACAAAACACGCAGGTTGTTGGACAAAAATATCCCTATATTATTAATAATATTCCTCATATGCCCAAGTGTATAAATAGCAAAAAAAAGAGACCATCCTTCTCATTTTTTCACCAGACACCTTCTCTCTACTATTAACACGTTCTTTTCCTGTTTGTCTCTCTAACAAGAAACCAGTCCTTTCTCTATTCTAATTAGCAGCCAAAGGTGCGTTCTTCTCTCCCCCCCCCCCACCCCCTATTTTCGTGTTTATAAACTTGAAATCTACATGATTCATGTCATTTTCTTCAATTTTCAATTTTAGGGGTGTCATAGTAAACCCTAATTTTAACAATCGAAGTTTTTGTATTTTGTGTTTCTTGTTTTGAGTTTCTTTCTTTATTTGTGTTTCAAATATTTGTATGCTCTTTTTTTATTTTTTGTTTTGATTTTTATTATTTTTATATTTGTTTTTTGTTTTTCTAATTTTATTTTGGAATATTTATTCTTTTATTAACTTGGACTCAATTTTTGATATTTATTTCGCTTGTGTGTTTTGTGTTTTTTTACTATCTAGGATTTGAATTTTTATTATTTATGTTTCAATTTTTATTTAACATGTTTTGTTTTATGTGACGAGGATATTCGAGGTTTATGATCATTATATTTTTTATCTTTGCAGACAATTTTTATTTACAAAAATAGATAACAAGGATTATGTTGTTATGTTTAAGTGTCTAAGTTTGTTTAAGCTTTGGAATGAGGAATTGAATTTTATGAGAATGGTCATGTTGCTATGGTTGTATATATACACAAAAAAACTGAGTAAGAGTGAAAATGTTATAGGTAGTAGGGCATTGACAGCACCAACTAGACAAGCTAATATAGATAGGATTTTGAATAAGGATAATAGGAATAGCTAGTAGGATTTAAGGATGGACTTAAATGCATTTATATTGTTATGTCAAATGCTTCAAGTCCATGGTAGGTTGAGGAATAATGGCCAAGTGCCTATTGAAGAAAAAGTTTTAATCTTCCTAAGAATAATAGAACAAAATGAATCTAATAGAGTAGTACAAGTTAGGTTTATATGGTCAATAGAAATATTAAGTAGGGTATTTCATAGTGTGTTGAAGGTTGTACTAAAGCTTCAATATCTGTTGTATGTCAAGCTCACACAAATTCCTGAGGATTGCACAGATAATAGATGGAAATGGTTTAAGGTTTGTAAATTTAATTAGCTAAAATAAATTATCTAATTACACTTATTTAAAATACTAATCTATAAATTTTTATTGTTCGATTTTTGTTAAAAGGATTTCCTTGGTGGTCTAGATGGGACCTATTTAGAAATAATAGTTCCCCATGTATGCAGACAAACCCAGATACAGAGATAGGAGAGGAAAAATATGCACTAATATGTTAGGAGTGTGTGCTAAGAACTTAAACTTTGTTTATGTTCTTGCTGGATGGGAGAGTTTAGCATTTGATTGAAGGGTTTTGCATGATGTTGTTACTAGGCCTAATAGACTTCAAGTTCCAAGGGGTATGTAAGATAAATTTTTTTAGAATTTTGTTAATTTTTAAAATATTTTATTAAAACAACAATAATGATAGTGTCATTTGTTTATAGGAAATTACTACTTAGTAGATGCAGGTTATACCAATGGTCCCGGCTTTCTTACACCTTTTAGAGGCATAAAATATCATATTCGAGAGTAGGCAAGAGATAGAAGGGCACTTGGGAACCCAGAAGAGCTCTATAATAAGAGACACTCATATGTCATAAATGTGATGTGGTTTATTGAAAAAAAGATGGAAAATTCTAAGAAATCCATCTTTTTATCCAGCAACCACTCCTGTGCACATAATTCTTACATGTTGCCTTCTGCACAACATTATTAGGTTACATATGACTTATGATCCAGCAGAGCTTACTCCTCTTGAAGCTGAGGATGTGCCAGTTGGGGAAGATGCTTCTTTTCCTGAATTTGTTGATCGTGTTGAAACAAGTAATGAATAAAGTCAATGGAGAGAGGATTCAGTTAAGAACATGTTTGATAATTGGAGAAAAAACCATTAAATTGTGAACTTTCATTTAGTTAATGGTTTGGGCTATGACATTGCATGGTTTAAGTGCAATATCAATAGTTTGGACTTCAGATGAAACAGAAGCATTTGTGACCTTCATTAAATAGGCAGTTGTTATTGGTCACATAGTTGATAATGGGCAATTTAAGCCTAGTATTTTATAACTTCTTACTAGAAAGATGGTTGAGAAGTTTCTTGATTGTGGCATTGACAAGAGGCATACCAAAAATAAGCACAAGAGGTTGAAGGACAAATATCAGACATCCTTTGACATGTTAAACTGCAGTAGATTTGGTTGGAATGAAAGAAAGCAATGCGTTGAGGTTGACAGCAAGCATGTTAGACCCCAAATTTTTTTTATAATGTCATTAAGCATGAATTGAGTTAATTATGTGATTATGCCTTAGTTTGATTAATTATGGAGTATTATTGGGTAATTAAGGTTTAATTGTGGTTTAAATGGGAATGATAGGGTAAAAGTATATGAGGGTATTTTTAGGAAGTTTACTTAGGTTGGAGTGGTTTAAGCTTTGCTAAGAGGGGTAAGTTAGTCTTTAGACATAAGGAAGAGTAAGAAAGAATTAGAAGAAAAAAAGATAGAAAGAAGGAGAAGGAAGTAGAGGAAGCCGTCAGTGGAGGAAGGAGAAGAAGAGAAAAAGAGAGTTTGTGATTCCAAGAGATTTCCAACAGTTTCGAACCATTTTCGAGTAAGTTTTGCTTGTGTTAATCTTGTTTTGGTTAGATTAAACCTAGAGAATGTTGAATGTAGCAGAATCGAAGGATTAGGATTTTTAGGGCAAAAAATGGTTAGATTTCTTGGGTTGATGCATTTATGACTGATTTTGAGTTACTACTGAGTTAGAAATGTAGCATAAGACATGATCTAAGGCTTAGGTGTGTTGCATTTGAGTTTGGGAAAGGATTAAAATCAGAAAATGCAGAAAATTGAGGTTTGGAGTCGCCCCTCCGACCCGCACGTGGCGTGCGGAGAAAAGGAGACGCTGCGTTGTGCACGCCGCGGCGCACAAAGGGTGCACGTCACGACGTGCGTGAGAGGAACACGCCACGACGCACACTTTGGTGCACGCCGCGGCAAGCCTTCGTCGCGACGAGCCAGGCCGTCGCCACGGCGAGCCCCAGGTTATCCGAAAGTGAAATTTTTGGTATTTTGGGCATATCTTTTGGTGTAGATGTCCAATTGAGGTGATTCTTGATTCATTGTGAACTAGAGATCAAGGGCTACAAGTTGTATGAAGAAGAGAAGTTCGGAATTTGCTTTGAAGGGTTCGGAATTTTAGGAGGAGGTCGAATATAGACTTTTAGTGCTTTATTTTGGATTTCCACGCTTTGATTATTCTCTGTGGATATTGATTGAATGGAAACTTGGTTTGTTATAGGAAACCAAGTTGACCCGATTCCATCGCAAGAGGAAGGACACCAGTGAGTCGGCTACTCAAGCGATAGTAGGTGGGTAATGTACTTATAGTTATTGTGTGACTAGGCAATTTCTTGCCTATGTATGAATATATGTTATATGTTATGTATGTTTAAACATGATGATGTAAATGATTTTGATTTCATATACTTTGAAAGAATAATGGGAATTGATAGTATTAAATTTTGATTCTGAGCATGTTATGCCTTGACTTTGGTCATGACATTTTGACTAAATGCAAAGTATGAAAGCATACCATACGATAAAATGATTATGAGCATGATTATGTGCTTTTGTTTGGGCGAGAGTGGAACCATTTCGTTCGTCACGTGCACGTAGACAAGAGCCTTCTCCCGGCTGCCTGCTTGTGGCCTATGAGATCCGAATGGACTCATTTCGTTCAGGGTGTAAACTTCGGTTTCTCCCTTTTGTTTCCATGGAACCCTCGAGCCATGTGATGTGCATTGCATATTTGAATTGCTTGTTAAGAAGCATATTTGCGACATGTTTTGTGAGTCGATTTAATTTTATTGAATGTGTCAATTTGCTTGATTAGCATGTGGATGCCTGAATTGATGCCTATATATATATATGTATATATAATACATATGCCTGAATTTGTGTTAGTTACCGATGGCTATAATTATATTAGCCACTGAGCTGTGTAGCTCAACCCATTACTTTCCCTGCTCAGGTGCAGAACAGGCCGATCGTTGATCTTGCAGGGCATCGAAAACTTCGAGCTAGTTAGGAGCTTTGCATTACGTTAGTATTTTGGTTGGCCCTCTGAGCATATTACCATGGAACATTTTCATGTATTTTGGATTGAAACTTTATCCTGTAATTTGTATGATTATGCATACTTGTTAAATTTCTTCAGATTGTAATGTCATGAAACCCCTTAGTTTATGGGGTGTTTAATTCATGTTTTAAATGCATGTGTAAGCGCTTGATTGTATGGGAATGTTTGTGTGTGAATTATAAATCGAACTATGTATGGATGTTGGGATCAAGTCCGACGTTTTGAGGTGCTTGTCGCGAGCGCAGCCCGAGGGGTCGCCTCGGGAATGGGGATTTGGGACCCGGGCTCAACAAAGCAGGTGCTGGAAGAATGGTCAAAGGTAAATTTTTTTAATGTTTTTGTTGGTTGTTTATAGAAGCATCTTAATAATAATATGTTTGTCATGATGAAGTTTTCTGATTTTTTTTTTGTAAAGACACCCTAACAAATGCTACACTCCTTGAAAGCCTTTCCTGTTTTACTATAAACTTGAGTTTCTCTATGGGAAAGACAGAGCCACTAGTGCAGGAGCTCAAGATGCTGCAGATGTTGTTGCTTAGCTTCAAACCGATGAAACTGAAGGTGATGCACTAGCTACTCCAGCAAATTCCTAATGTCCTAGCAAATCCAACAGAGCCCATCAGCCACTATTGTTCCAACTGCTTTAGCCCATCTCTCTGGTTCTGTCGCCTCTTCCAACAACACAAAAGGAAACCAACAAAACAAATGAAAAAGGCAGATGAGGGATATTGAAGCGTTAGAAAGCCTTGCTGCCTCTTTTGATCGTGCCATTGGCAATAGTAGAGAGAATGCTAAGATCATTGTTGATGCCATTGTGGGACAATTTGGAGCTAAGTTAGGTGAAGAGTTTGGAAATTTGGGGTTCTCAACTGAAGAAGTTGTTAGGACTACAAGGATCTTCTTAAAAACGTTTACGTTAGGAGCCTGTTAGATGATGAAATATGACTTTATGCTTTATTTCTTAATTAGTAGGTTATGGTACACTATTATTTGGTAATGTAGGATGCTAACAATGCTTTTAGCTTAACTATTTAACAATGCTTGTAATGGTCAGTAATTTTTTTGTTGTGACCTGTTACTTTCGAGCTCACCGTGTATTAATGATGAATGATTGGTTTATTAACTTTTTCATGTTTGTCATTTATGTACGTGTATGAATAATGAGGATATGATTCGTTTTAAGGTACTTAACTATGGGTAGATACAACTTTTATGTTGTATTTGTTGGACGTCAAGTTGATATTTTTACAAATTGTGATGATATTAAATTAGCAACTAAGGGGTTTCCTACTGCTAGATTCAAGGAGTATCAGACTTTGGTTGAAGCACAAAGTGCTTATGTCATGGATTCAAATAGGTAGACTTGTCAAAATGAAGAAATTTTTCCTTCGACTAATGAACCCTCATCAATATCTAATCAATTTTCACTTCCAACAAATGTACAACTAAATGAAGTTGCAACTTTGAAGAAAAAAATGGCATAGAGTCAAAGATTTTTACTCATTATCATCGGAGTCATTTTTGGTATTATTGTTAAGGACATTCTTAATAAAATATAAGGCTTGAATGCATCTTTAACCTATTATGTAATTAGTTTCATGAATGCTTAGATATTTTATTAAATTATTATGTACTAGAATTTCTAATTTATAGGATTTTTTATTCAATAATTCATTTCATTAAATTTTTAAGTTTCTCATTTCATTAAATATTTAGGTTCCTCATTTTATTTCATCGTAATTGAAAAAAACATACAACTAAAAATATTGATACAATTATAAAATATTTAACTTAATTCATTTTATTGTTAACTTGTACGAAATTTTGCTATTCAATAACATATTTCATTAAAATTTTAAGTTCCTCATTTTTTAATTCCTTATTTATAGATACAAGTAAAAAAATACTAATACAAATTATTCATTTTAAAATAATCAATGAATTACATATTTCTAATCATATTATATTGTAGGAGTACTTTGGTTATTGATACTGTTTTCTATGTTCTGTCAATTACAATCAAACACATTTCTATCATCGAAATGCACAGTTGTATCTATTTTGTCCATTACAATTAAATATCTCACTATCTCTAATTTTTATTTATTTTTTTTTTTTTTCAGTTAGATATCGATCACCAACCGAACGCAGCATAAAATATACTGATTGGCTTAAAATATCATAAGAGACTCATCAACGTAACCAGCAGAAGAGACGCGATAAGTAATTAACGAGCTTAAACATCATTAATTATATGCTAATGAGCTCAATCTGTTAAAGATGAATTTGATTTGAAGAATTCAAAACAGGCCCAACTGATTTAACTGAACTGAGCCCAAAACGTTAAACTACAAGTAGAAGCTTTATGTGCACGCATCATACTACACTCTTTTCCTATATTTGGCGCCTTCCAAGCTCTTTGAACATTCACCATTTTCCCTCCTACTTCTACACACATTCTTCTTCTTCATCACATAATCTCCTTTGGGTCTATTTGTCTCTCCTTGATTCGATTGATTCTTTGGGATGGAGCAACAGAGAAATCATAAGATGGGTCAGCAGCAACAGTTTGAGGAAGCTGAGGAAATGCAACATGGGCCTTTCCCAGTTGAAGAGCTCCAGGCAACTTCTAATAACCCCAAGATTGAATTTTTTTGACAGATTGATGATTTTGTTTGCGTGATGTAGAGATAGTTTTATTCGGGCGTTTTCTGTTTTCTGGGTTTTGTTCGTAAAAGGGGTTGCATTTCAGCTTTCTTAGTCGGTTTTGGCGTGCTTATTTGACATGCTTAACCAGGGTTCTTTAATAGTTTGATTTGGATTGTCATTCCTTGTGATTGATAGTGTACTTGGTTAATGGTTATCGGGTCTTCCGCTATTCAGGTGGAAATAGGTTATTTCATTGTTACAGGTTCTTGACCTAAATGTGAGCATAATTTGGGGCGAAAGCAATGGGTTACTTTTCAAGTTGTCGCGTTCGTCACTACTCTTTTAGCTTTCTTTGCATTCTTTAGCAAAACCTGTTCATCTTTCTCGATCGTAAGTTTCTGGTCAAGACAATTTTTTGACGGAGAGTCCTTGGCATCTCTCTGGTTTTGATCGAGCATTCGGTTATTTCTCGGCTGTCTTTCATCCACTAAAGCTCATGACTTTTGTATGATCATTTCATAATCATAAAAAAAGTGGCGATTTTACTTTCTAATATGAAGCTTTCGTGAGGTTGTTCAAGCATGGTTTCTGAAATTCTTGATCAGTTCATTGCTAGTCACATCAAATTCTTTCTATTCTGTCGGAGGCTTACTTGAAATATATCCTATGTTCATTTAACAAATGTTGTACTGGATTAGATGGCTTTGTCCACTAGATTAGCCATGTCCTGGGAAATTGAATCAATCACGATGGCATTATGGTTCCTATTGTCCATATCCAATATATCGGTTTCATTTTCTGCCATGTTTTGACTCGTTTAATCTTCAACTGAAGGCCTCAGGCATCGCTTCTATTGATGTAAAGAAGCTCAAAGATGCAGGTCTCTGTACTGTTGAATCTGTCGCTTATTCTCCCAGAAAAGAACTTCTGCAAATTAAAGGAATCAGTGAAGCTAAAGTGGATAAAATCATCGAAGCAGGCACACTCTTCTTCACCTTTGCTCAGTCCTAATTGTATCCACACATATCAGTCCTATTCTGCAGGTATTAATAATTTCATTTTTGCGACATACAGCTTCTAAACTGGTACCTCTGGGCTTTACCAGTGCCAGCCAACTCCATGCTCAGAGACTACAGATAATACAAATAACATCTGGATCAAGGGAGCTTGACAAGATTTTGGAAGGCAAGTCCTCATATTGCTTTATGCGCTAGTTTATTGTCTACTTTTGGTCAATAATGTTGTTTTTAGAGTTACATAAGCTTCTCTAAGTGCTAAAATTAGTAGCTTGTGACAGGAGGGATTGAGACTGGATCCATTACTGAGATATATGGGGAGTTTCGGTCTGGAAAGACTCAGCTGTGCCATACACTCTGTGTCACTTGTCAAGTAAGTGCCCTCATATTCTCTTATATGCGACTTCACATTAATAGATATTGGCCTAGGTTCAGAAATATCATTTGGTCGCACTAAAACGTCCTACTAGTTGGTACTTCTATAAATAAATGCTATAATCAGGCACCTTCAGAAGTTTCTGTATCTATGGAAAAGTATTTTGGTAAAATTAATGACTGTATTCTACTTGTTGCTTCCGAGATCAGCACCTTGCCTGCTGAATGCTTTCAATCAAGTTTAAGAGAAAAACAAGATGAGTTATTAATCTAATGCTCTTCGTATTTTTCAGCTTCCATTAGATCAAGGGGGTGGGGAGGGAAAGGCCATGTACATTGATGCTGAGGGCACATTCAGACCACAGAGACTCCTACAGATAGCAGACAGGTATTGATGGATACCTTCACAACAGGAGTCTTCCATAGCATGTTTGGACTCAAAAGGTGTTGGTTTGTACTGAATATTACAGGTTTGGACTGAATGGTGCAGACGTATTGGAAAATGTTGCCTATGCTCGGGCATATAACACTGACCATCAGTCAAGGCTATTGCTTGAAGCTGCTTCAATGATGGTGGAAACAAGGTACCGCTTGTGTTTATTGCTCTATAGATTCTGTAGCATCAACGCACCTACTTGGGCTATTGGGTGCGTGTCATCTATTTAATGACATGCCTTTAACTTTTATAGGCAGAACATGTTATCTTCCATTTCTTATGGTTCTGCAGATTTGCATTGATGATAGTAGACAGTGCTACGGCCCTATACAGAACAGATTTCAGTGGAAGAGGAGAATTGTCAGCTCGGCAAATGCATCTTGCAAAGTTCCTCAGGAGCCTTCAGAAGATGGCAGATGAGGTAGGTTAGAACCATATGATTTTCTAAAGACCCATGTTCATGCAAGATGAATTAAACTGTTCTAGGCTAGATAACTGTCTTCCTGTTTCCTCTGTCGAATGTGCTTATGTTAATCATGTCATTTGTGTATGATTGAATCGAGACTGATCGTTGGATGTCCTGTCATTGTAGTTTGGAGTTGCTGTGGTCATTACAAATCAAGTAGTTGCGCAAGTTGATGGTTCTGCCATCTTTGCCGGGCCTCAAATCAAGCCTATTGGTGGTAATATAATGGCTCACGCCTCCACAACCAGGTTGGTCATTGGAGTGTTTTTCATCTTATATACCCTTTTTTTTTTCAAAGAGAGAAAGAATTTCCTATATTTGGTGATTGCTAATCAATAACATGACGTCCTCTGTAGACTTGCTCTAAGGAAAGGAAGAGGAGAGGAACGCATTTGTAAGGTGATAAGTTCTCCTTGCTTAGCTGAAGCTGAAGCAAGATTCCAGATTTCTGCCGAAGGCGTGACTGACGTCAAGGACTAATCCGTCGAATTCCATTGCAGTGTGTTGAGGAATTCAGCATTTGTTTACATTCTTTTTTTCACCCTTGTAGTGTATATCTATCACTGCCTGAAACCTGCGAAACTGTACCTGTGTAGCTAAAGTTCAAGCTCCAATTGTTGAGGAGTTGCCAAGCAAGCTAGCGTTCTCGTTTTATCTGTTTAAAAATAGGCCATTGAAATCTTAGAAGATCTGAATGAAGCTTCGCAGGGGTCTACTTTGTTGGTTTTACAATAGGAATTGAATATGGCCTTCGATGAAAATGATTAGAATATGTGATGAGTTTAATATAGATATTAATATTAAGGGATTAGATAATCCGAGATCAAGAATTTCATATAGAATTAAGATAAGGCGATACTGATAAAGATGAATTAATTGAAATTAGTGAAATTGGGCAACAGCGAAAGGCCTTGGGCCTCATGCTAACATAGTCCTGGACACAGAACTCAGTTCCTTTTGTTTATGTTCTATACGTTCCACATAACTGACCACGGGCAAGCCAAGGTATCATAGTTTAAGAACTTCATTTCAAAATCAAACCATCCAAACTACTGTTTCAGGAACATGACCTCTTTTATCATTCAACCGAGATTTTTTAGTGGTTCCTTTCTTGAGGGTCCAAAGGAATAGACTTGTAAAAAGACAGAAGGCCTTAACTTCCGTAGCAGAAATCAAGACAAAAACTTATGAATGCAATTGGGTCCCAGATACGGATGCATGCCACTCATATTTTTAAGGTTACTACGACCTAACAAGACCGAAACTTTATGGCCTATCCAGCAGATGGGAGACCAAGTCAAGAACATGACATGGACGCTTTTTATCTAATCTGTCGATCTCCAATCTGCGTATTTTTAACACTAATGATAATAAAAAAGAGAACTATTTAAGTAACAACACAGAAAAACATCTAGATATATGTTATCAAATTTGCCAAGACTTCCAGTGGGATTTGTAACATTGAGATGAACAAGAGAAACTGTATTGATGATTACGGTTGATTCCTTTAACGCTTCGAATCAATGGTAAGCAGTGTCCAAATCCAAACACCAGAAACGAGCAAGATGAAGTGTAAAAATAAAAAGAAGAATAATACAAAACAAAAGGAGCAGAGAACATGTACATAACATTTGACATGAATGTTCCTTGGTCCGTTGCAGGCTCTCAGCTTTTGTTTCCAGAACTCCCAAGAACAATATTAAAAAAAGGGCCTAAAATGGCATGTAAGAACGAGGACTTAAACTAAATAGACATATGCTTTATGTATGCATAACAAGTTGTCTTCTTGTTGGGATTTGACTTGCGAATCTTGTGGGTGAAAAGTGATGTAGCCACATGAAGGTTTGAAAACTTAATTATAACCCAATCCATGTGGGAACCTATAACTCTTCAAGCTTTTTAATTGGTGGAAAGATATTCATGATTTTGTTAGTTTTTAACAAAAGGGATGTGAAAGATCGTCCCTTTATGAAATACCCATTTGGTTTAATTTTCGTTAATTGTAGTTTTATTCTTGTTTTGACCTGATTGAAGTTGGAAACTGTAGTTAAAAACTGACACATTCCTGAGCCGCGAAAAAGAGCAAAGGAGAGTCTGCTTGATTTTTAATTATTGAACATTTACTTTTGATTCTATTTTATTTATTGCGTGGCTTGATTTTTTGAAGTTGTTTTAGATACTATTCATTTTTTCTTTTAATTTTTGATTCGGTGTGTGAGCGTGACTTTGGGTGATTTTATTAGGGAAAGAAAGGCAACGTCTTTCGGGTTTTCGTGAGATTTGTTAGTCTTATCTAGGGTTTCTTAACTTTACTCTTAGTACTTTCCTGTATTGTTTCGATTCTGTATTGGGATGCTTCAGTTTCTGCTCTTCTTCTTGGTTTTTCTCTGCGATTTGATGATTTTGCCTCGTTTAATCCATTTGGGTGAGTGAGGATTTGTGTTCTTCTCAATTGGTTTGGTGGGATTTCTGCAATTTCGGATTGTTTGGTTGGCTGGATTGGGGGTGTTTTTAGGTTTGATTAGGATAAATTTAGTTTCGTTTTGGTGATTTTGGAACTGGGATTTGTGGATTTGTCTCAAAGTTTTGGGTCTTGTTGTCGATATGATGTGAAACGGAGCTTAGGTTTTGGAAGACATTAGTTTGTAAGACACTTTTGAGGACAGAGTATTTCTTTCAATTCTGAAGCTTCTATCTGAGGGGTCTTGGCATGTACCTATGATGTTTCATGCTCAAGGTCCTTCAAGGAATCATTGCAGTCTTCTTGCAGTTCTCTCTGGTAAAAACGTTGATCGTAGCGGTAATAAGCAGAAACAACCGCTTAATGATGATAAACCCAGATACCCTTTTCCAGAGCTAGTATCTTCTGGACGTCTTGAGGTATTTAGTTGCATTAAATGTGGTTAATCTACCTTATGACGATGTAGTTCTTTTTCTCTTTTCCTGTTAGCTTCATTTTGTTGGCAAGGCTGTAATGTTTTTTCGTACGTTTATGTCCAATGCAGGTTCAGGTACTGGCTAATCCAAGCATTGATGAGTTCCAGAGAGTGCTTCAGTCGTTTGAGCCCAGTATTGTATATTTGCAAGGGGAGCAGATTGAAGATGGTGAAGAGATTGGTCCTTTGAGATGGGGAGATTTTGATTTGTCTACTCCAGTTGCTCTATGTGGAGTATTTGGCTCAACATTGCCTGCCACTGTGAGTTCTACTTGTCATTTTAGAATACTGGTTTTGGGGTGCCATACCATCTTCAAGAATAAGTAATGTGTTTAGTTGTATAACATTTTTCGGCAAGTAGCTTTTTCACCCTCAAACAAAAGTCATGACTAGAAGGTAACTCTCCTTGGTTACCAATACTAATATTTTCACTGATATGTTGAACAATTTGTGTAGGTCTATTTAGAGATTCCCAGCAGTGAAAATTTAGCTGATGCTCTTCATGAGAAGGTTTGTGAGTTCTTTAGATTTGTGATCGGTACTTTCTTATGTTTATTAATTAGAATAATATCCTATATTACCTAGAGGGAAGAAGAAACTTTCATACTTGGAATTCTTGGTTAATGATGGCTGAAATATAATGTGAAAATTGAGAGCTGCGGAATCTTTTATAATCTCTTTTTTGAAGACAAGTTGAAAACCACTTTACATTACTATGGCAGGGAGTTCCATACGTGATATACTGGAAAAGTTCACTTTCATGTTATGCAGCTTCACACTTTCGTCAAGCACTGTTTTCAGTAGTGCAAGGGTACAGTATCCTGTGTTACCCTTATTCTTTTTTCTGGTCTTGAAAAAAAAAATATTCTGGCATCCTGAGCTCTCTTGTTTGTTGCAGTTCCTGTAGCCATACATATGCATTCGAAGTTGCTCATGCATCTTTCAGGCTCTACTGTGTACGGAACAGTAGTGTTTCACCATCTAACAGCCAGAAAGGTAGCAGCAACCCTGGCCCACAGTTACTGGGGGACCCACCAAAGATCGATGTCTCTCTGCCTGAAGCAGATGTTCAGGGTGAAGAAAGTTCTGAGACTCTTCCGGCAATAAAGATATATGATGATGATGTGAGCATGAGGTTTCTTGTTTGTGGACTCCCATGCACATTGGTAAGCTTGGTTTTCATGATCTTAAGCGGAATATTTGAATGTATGATTTGTTGAATATGGAGTTTTTACATGCTTTTGTGTACTCAGGACGCATGCTTATTGGGATGTTTGGAGGACGGGCTCAATGCTCTTTTAAATATTGAAGTGAGTTCCATATGTGGCTTCTCAATTAATTTCTTAAGTTCCTTAGTTTCAAGTTATGTTTTCTTATTTATTTGTGCTAAAAAAAAGCAGTCTTGTTAATATTTATTGTGGTAGCACTTTTAATTTCTCAGAGTCCTTGTGCTCGATTTATTTTGTATAGCAAAAAAGGCCTAGCAGGAACTTCCAGGATATACCTGTCAAAAAATGATGAAGCACGATTAATTGGTTCAGATTAACACAAATGAGATCTATCAAGTTCATGGGAAGTATTTAGTGCTTTATTCAGATGTCCAGATAGTAGAAGCAAGCACTTGTTAGTGTTAAAACGTTTCTACACGGTTTACATGTGTCAACCTTAAGCAGGGGATGGACAACTTAAACACATCTTGGGACATTCGTCATTATGTACCGGGCATTTTGTTGCACCAGAGTCCAACCAGTTTTCTTTTGGTTCATTTTTCCTGGAATTGTTCACCAGCAATCCGGTTTATGTTGTGTATGCATTTGTGCATCTACTTGTCTTTTCTATGTGCTTCATGCATGTTTTCTACTCTTCACTTGTTTACTTGGCATATTATGCTAAACCATTTTCTCCGTTATGATGTTTGTGCAGATTCGAGGGAGTAAACTTCACAACCGGACAAGGTATGGAAGGAATTCAATATTTTTTTTTCTTTCTATGCTACTTTTTTCTTGTTATTCCATTTCTTTTTATTACATTATATTTGAAAACGTGAAATTTCTTTTTGGATAGTCATGTTTAATATATTAGCTCATAAACGGTTTAATTTGCAGTGCCCCACCACCTCCTCTTCAGGCTGGAACATTTAATCGTGGCGTGGTGACCATGCGGTGCGATATATCAACCTGTAGTTCTGCTCATATATCTCTTTTAGTGTCGGGCAGTGCCCAAACTTGTTTTAATGATCAGGCAAGTACAGTTCTTTCTAGGTTATATAATTGTTTGCAGGTATTCTTCAACACAACTGAAAGTTTTGTTTAATTGCTTCAGTTTCTGGAGAATCACATAAAAAATGAAATTATTGAGACTAGTAAACTGGTCCATGCATCCGAGGATGGCAAATTGCCTTCATCTGAGCCCCGAAAATCTGCCTCCATAGCCTGTGGAGCAAGTGTCTTTGAAGTTCGCATTAAGGTTCCCACATGGGCTTCACAGGTGCAAGTCATTTTACTTTCTCATCCAAGTTCTTTATGGAATTCTGTTACAATTTTATTGTAGATGTAAAGCTTCTGTTGTATCATTGTTAGCGAAAATAATCTTCTGTCCTTAAATTGCTGTTTAACCATATCCAATGGTATTTTTCGATCTTGTTCTTTAAGAAGATAACACACATTTTGTTGCATAATTTTAGGGATTATGTAAAGATATCTGTGAAGTTATTCTTCTTTTTCTTTTTAAGAACTATCTGATACTAGAAGAATGGTAGATCCTGATGCGATTTTCAGTTAGTGAATTGGCAACTGGGGATTAGATGCGGTCAAATGAGAGAAGTTTCCTTACTGATTATATTTATGGCAAATCTATGTTGATTAGATTGTTAATTTATTGTTTTTAGACTGATAATGTTTATACTTTGATCATGTCTATCACAGGTATTGCGGCAGTTGGCTCCTGATGCATCGTACCGTGGCTTAGTTATGCTTGGAATTGCTAGCGTTCAAGGATTGTCTGTTGCTGCCTTTGAAAAAGATGATGCGGAACGGTTCCTATTCTTTTGTACAAAGCAGGGAAAAGAACTCCATACAAATGATTCTTTTCCTATTAAATATCCTTGTTGGTTGATACCTCCTGCACCCAGCCGAAAAAGATACCGTTCCAATGGCCTTGAAGTTCAAAATGGCGGGAATTTTAAACATAGACTGAATGTTGCTGCAATGAGGCCGATTCCCCACACTCGTCGACATAAGTTGCAACCGTTTACTGGATTCTTCGAGGCTGAAAGATATGATGGGGATCAGGTAAAGCCTAACTTGCCAGTTGCACCAGCAAAGCATAGTTCAGGTGGTCCTCCACCTACCACACATCGAAAATCATTGTCAAGCTCCTATCAGGCTCAGCAGATCATTTCTTTAAATCCATTACCTCTTAAGAAACATGGTTGTGGCAGAGCCCCAATACAAGCTTGCTCAGAGGTAAAAGCCATCCCAAGCTCTCAAATTCTATTTGTTCTTTGCTTTTTATCTGTTGTTCTCTTGCACTGATTATAGAAGTAATGGGAATGTTAATTCGGATGACTGAAAGATCTCTGTTCGGTAAAATTGGTGGTTGCCTTTAGTAGAAAGATGAATTATGTTTCGATATGTGAATGGTTTATCTTACAATTCCCAAATGGCTTATTTTCTTTCAGGAGGAATTTTTAAGGGATGTAATGCAGTTCCTGATCCTTCGAGGCCATGCCCGTCTTGTTCCTCAAGGTGGGTTGTCTGAGTTTCCCGATGCAATTCTCAATGCAAAACGGCTTGACCTGTTCAACTTGTACAGAGAGGTAAAACAAATCATTTCTTCTAAACATTGGTGATTTTTACCAAAAGCTAGTTGTTGCAATAAGGAAAACTGGTTCCCCAGGTCGTCTCAAGAGGAGGCTTTCATGTTGGTAATGGCATCAACTGGAAAGGACAAGTTTTCTCCAAGATGCGTAATCATACATTAACCAATAGAATGACTGTATGTTTACCTCTTCCTCTTCCAGATTCTGTTTGGAAACTCTATTTGGTTCTTTATGTTGCTTTACAAATTGAGAATGTCACATTGTTGGAGTGAGTGACCTGAAAATTATGCGAACTAATTTAGTATTATATATATAGGGTGATCAGTAAAGTACCATATTTGCATTGATTTGATCTCTGTTTGTCTTTTGATGATTTACTGTTGCATTGTTTTTCACTAGGGTGCGCCTTTATGTTCTTTGAAATGTTGCTCCTTTGACTCGCCGTTATATGTATTAATGAGGCCTGTAGCTGTTACTACTGCTCAACTTAACATTCCATTTTGATTCAAATGGAATAACTAATTGGTTTTCCTTTGCAATGGTTTCTAGGGTGTTGGCAATACCCTGAAAAGGCATTATGAAACTTACCTTCTGGAATACGAATTGGCCCATGATGATGTCGATGGAGAATGCTGCTTGTTGTGTCATAGGTCCGACTCTCTATTTCTGTCTTTGCATGTGTACACGGAATGGCACTAACAATTTATAGCATGTATAACAGTAGTGCAGCAGGTGATTGGGTGAACTGTGGAAATTGTGGTGAGTGGGCACACTTTGGATGTGACAGAAGGCAGGGACTTGGTGCTTTCAAGGTACTTTCCAACTTTCAGAAGTTACATTTTCGTGTCTCTGGATCACCGTACTCCCTAGTCTTATTATTCACATAAGCATCATTCCTTGTTTGAACGAGAATGCTAGTGAAAATTTCATCAAGAACGTCCAATAAATGTCTGATCCATTCTGACCTTAGCTGAGCTGAATGTGGTTTTATCTGGGGTGCTCTCACTTTTAAAATCAACGTTCCCCGTGTGCCATGCAACCATTCTCTGATTTTATTGCAAAAATTCTTGTTATGAAAATTCCCATGTTCATGAATGATAGATCAATATTCGTCAAGATTAGTGTCTTTCGTATCATTTCTTCTGAAAGTGATCTATGTTTATGAGTTCAAGGAGATCAAATCTGTATCCGGCGTCCATTTGCTTAACGTCTGTGAATGATCTACAGGACTATGCTAAAACAGATGGATTGGAGTACATTTGTCCACCCTGCAGCGCTAGCTACTCCAAGAAAAAATCACAAAAAACTGCAAATGGGTATTAACAAGCCTTGAAGCCATCGACGTAACGAGCATTCTATCTCTCTTTAACACTTCTTTTTATCTTCTAGATCTCATTTCTTTCCCTATATGAATGAACAAGAGAAGAGGGAATGTAATTATTGTATCCTATCCCCCCATTGTTGTTCCATAGAAGATTAAAGCTATTTAGAAGTGCCCCCACAATTTTTCCTCTCCCATAATTCATGTATGCTCAAGAGAGCAATCTTGAAGAATAGAGTAATTGTAGAATATCTCTTTTATAATAGTCAAATGTCAAATTCAACTAGGTAGTTTCTCCCATGTAGAAAATGGTGCTCCCTTTAAACTAGTTATTTAGAGTGCTTTTAGTCCTTTGAGCTTTGTGTAATCCTGTTTAGTTTTGTTTCTTCAGTATATTACCGTGGTTTTGTACCGATCCAATTTGGATTCTTAACATTATATCTAACACCTCAGTGAATTTGGTCATGAGTTAATCAGTAACTTAGTCGTTTATAATATTTCAGGCCAAATCAGCAATTTAGACCCCAAAGTTTATACTGAAATCTGAATTGGATCTCTAAATGTTGAAATGCTTTGCAAAATGTTCAAAGTGAACCTTAACGATTAGAAAATGTTTAAAACAGTTTCTGAATGAATGAAACAATTAATAGAGTTAGATCTTTTGTTCCGTTCAATCGTTTTGTAAATGTTATAAGTTCATTCTGAACGCTTCGAATCATTAGAGTTCAACTCAAATTTTAGTATAAACTTTAGGAGCTAAATTACTCTTTTAGCCTAATATTTCACTCAAACTGTTACGAGGAAATGAATTTCCAATATTTTCTAGCTAAGTTACAGTTCTACTTTAAAGTATTCCAACAATCATACGCAAAAAAGCATATTTTTTGATTTAAATATGAAGTTCCACAGCAGATTCGTTCATGTACAGGTTCAACCGATAGTGTCCAAAATGAAAGAGGATGCAAATTGATTAATCGAATTCTGACCACTTGTAGATGACTGAACCTATACGTTCAACATAGGTTCAAAAACTCATTGGAGTCACTAAGCTATCAAGAACTGCACATAGCCTTACCTAATCTCCCTGCTTAAATCCGTTTACATCATTGACCATGGCGCCATTGGTGCTAAGCTTGCCTGTAACTATATTGCCATCTCTGGATACAGCATGTGCCTCAATGCCAGGCAAGCTGCAGCAGCTGCTGCTGCTGCTGCTGCTACTCCGACCGCCATTGTTGTGAGTAAGTCCATCAATGAAGTCAAAACACTTCCTCTCCTCCGATGAAATGTGGCATAGAGATGTTTTTCCATTGGATATAGCAGTAGCAAGGGCAATGGGCATGAGACACAGACCTTTGCTCTGTAGATGCTGCATAGCTAGGGTGACGTTGGATTCCATTAGCTTAAGTACTTCTTGCTCCAGGGCAACTTGATCAGGAGATGGAGATGTTTCAATTCCTATACCAGCCGATGCTGAGAGTGAATAATTGTTAGAACCACCCTGAAAATGTTAAGCCAAAGAGAAAGTGCAGTCAGAGGTGTAATTCCAAAGTGGACCGTTATCTCATGAACTGAAATATTCTCTGGTTTGGCCTATAGTTTCAGGTTCCACGTCCATGATAAGCATCAACAAGTACAAAATCCACACAAAGATAGTTACATCAAATAGTTGAGGTTAATGCCGTCTGACATGAAGCATTTATTACTAGTAATAACAGGTATTTTAGACCAGCTAATCCTTTCTCCAGACTCTACTGGGTGTACAAGCCGTCTAGCAGAATTATAATGTTCAGGTTCCATTTTCAGCAGCATTAGTATCACATCCAATATCTCAGCCAAGGATGCATGGGAAGCAGCTAATACCAATTTGTGCTCAAATTGAAAAGCCACATATCAAAGTTAAGCACCTCAGCTAGGCTATCTTTTATGAGCGGAATGACTGCTCCAGCTGCTCCAAGCCTACTCATGCTCAGCACCTACAAGATAGTAAGCAACTAGCGATAGTCATATCAGTAGAGATAATACTATTTCAATTTTCAACACCTGTGAACATTAGTCAACTAATCCAAAGAAAAAGTAATTTGAACAAATTTCAGGAGAAGCCTGTTCAGAAAACTTTAGGACAAGTTAACTAGGAGTATCCTTCGACTGACCTTGACTTGGAGTTGAAGAAATTTAACATACTCTATAATCTCGTCAAGCATAGATGCCTTGTCAAGCTGCAAATCATGAATGAAAATGTCAGGGTTGGCCTAGACTCTTTCTGAACTGCAAGCTAATTAAAATGACAGGGCTTGTTCTTCGAGTCGAAGACAATGTTTAAGGAGATGTGTTTAAGATTGTTAATGGAAAAAACACAATAAAAGGAATACCTTGACGGAATGAGGTACGAGTTCCTGCAGATCCCTCATCCTTTCAGCAATCTTTTCTCGACGAAGCTGTTTAAGAAATGAAATAAACATTCTTAGAATTCCAGTAAGATCAATTTATCAGAGAATGTAGAACTTTAAACTCTGATTTGTGAAGCTCAGACTTGAAAATGATGCCTGAATTAAGAAAGAACTACTAATCAGTTACATACCCTTTCAGCTATACTGTGTGGATCAGTGGCCTGGCCACGACGAGCCCTCACACGAGGTTTTGCAGTCCCATTGCAGCAGCCACTTGGATTGGTTGATGCATTCTGCCACTGAAACACACTATATATAGATCAATGGCTTTTTACCATGAATGATGAGATCTCTTTCACTTAATTTTCTTAATTGTTTATGCTAAATTTAGATTGAATTGAAGAGGAATTTAAAAAAAATCTGTGATCACCTGCTGGAGAGGTGACGATCCATTTGCTGTTACTGTAATATTGGGAACAGGTGCAAAAGAAGATGGTGGATACTTCTTATCCTCCTTACTCTGCGTCATGTTTTGCAACTCACAATAAATGACAGGAACCAATTAGAGACGAGAGATAAGATGATAAGAGAAAGTTATAGGCTTCGGGTTTCAGAAGAAAGCAACCATAAGAATGAATACCTCTGAAGTGATAGATTGAGGGAACTTGTTCAGTAGCAGAATTTTATCCATGCTTTTGTATATCTTTCTCATATCATCTATATCATCACCCATAGTTCCTCCTTGAAGATCCAACTGCTGCATTTTGTCTTGTATCGTCAAAGGACACAGAGATGAAACATCAGGATAAGATGGTGCAGGCCACGATTGCTGAAGTGTTGATTGGATTTTATTATTCATAAACTCGCTGTCGTAATCAGATTGTTCAATTTCATCATATCCAACAACGCCTCCCACGGTAAAGGAAGGAGATGATGATATGAAATCACCAAATACTGGAGTCTGGTTCTGATAATCAACATTTGATGAGTCTATGGCAAGAACTGAGTTATCCTGAAGGGCCATATGTCCAGCTTTTAAATTCACATTCATCATTCCATTGACAAATCGGTCAACACTTCCAATTTGAACTTCATTCTGTTCATCAGTTTCTCCAGAAATAAAATCCTTGTCAATAGAATAATCCGTGTCTAGACCAAGAAAAAGAGATGAACTATCCTGAGGTAAGGATTCCACATTTTGGTTTGAACTCATCATACTTAAACTGCAATTTCCTCTGTTCTCTTCGCACAGTCTAATTGAGCCATGGAGTGGCAGACTGACGTTTGGTTGCTCATGTTCGTTGAAGCCCCAACATGAACTTGTCCTCGAATCACCCGCAGAAACAAGGTCAAGATAATCATCCATAAAGGAATTATCAATCACTGTTAGATCGGTGGATCTCTACTAAGCCCTATAAACAAATAAAAAACTACTCTAACGTATTCATCCAATAAAGAGAAGCAACTTCAGATAGTGTCCCGTCCATTAATCACCTGTGCATAACAAGTCGAATACAACATCCTTCAGAATCAAACAAGATTAGAGCTTTCCATAAGTTTTAGAGCCACAACTCTCTATGCATTTACCGATTGTTTCATTAGCATCATCAAGTTCATTTATCAAGAGTGGAGATATTAAACTCATCAGTGAGAGCAAGTAGATGAGAAAAATAAAAGATAGAAAACAAAAAAATGATAAGCCATGAACGTCCGGCCTAGATTCTACAACGCGACAGAGGAAAACTAACGTCAAAGATCAATGTAACTAACTTTATAACAAGAAAACCTTGAAAACGAACATCTAAACTGATCTTAAATCAACATTTTCACAGACCCAGTTCATGAAAAAGGCCAGAGTGTCCCTAGAAAACACAAAAAAAGAAACCCACAACTGGAATCTCAAGAGACAGTAGATATATGCGTACGAGCCATGAACAGTTTTGATGCATACAGACTGAAGGAGAAGCATCGACACTAGCTCGAATTCTACACATTCAGGCACGGAGAGAGCGAGAGAGTAAGAGATAAAAGAGTTACAGATACGGAGAAAGCCCACGTGGTGATCAAAAGCTTCTATTTTCATATCTTCTCTCCATCTCCATAGATTACTTGCGAGGAGGTAGTAGAAAGACTCAGAACAAAAGAGCTGAAGAAGAAGAAGAACAACAAAAGTACTGAAGCTTTTTGACGCAGAAACCGCTGCTTTTTCCAACTATAGAAAAGGGGAGCAATAAAACAGCTGAACTATTATTTTATTCGTTTTAAATTTGTCGTCGCTCGACACGTGGTACGCTACTATCGGTCCACGTAGTAGAGCTCTATTTAATCCTTTTCGTTCGTCATCTTTTTATCGTTACAGGCGATAACCGCTTTTCCAAGGTTGCCGTCACAATCAGGGTATTTTCCTGTTATGTGCTTGCGTTGGAGAGATGTCGTTCGCTGAAACGTTGCTCAGTAGTGGTATTATGGTCATTAAGTACCAGAAGATTTATGCGTCCGGATAAAGCGGGGAGGTTTCTGTTCCTCGTCAAGTTGTTTGTCGACGAAAACTACGGTTTCCCACGTGACATTTTGGTGAAACATGAGCCGTTAGATGTTGTAAAATAAGGGCCTTGTGACTTTATTGATTATGATCGAACGGTGGAGATGGCATGTTAGATTATTTATAAAAAAAAGTTAACTAGAGGATGTAAAATGTAATAATTATACGTAGACGTAAGCAAAATTTTAAAATTACATCTAAGTTAAATTAATAATTCAAAATTTAAAAGTTTAAAAGATTTAATCAACATTAAACTATTATAAAATCAGTAAAATTTGAATAAAATTAAATAATTTAAAAATGATTGAAGAAGATTATTTCTACCAATCTAAAATTTTAAAGTTTAATTTTAAAATAAATTTAAAATAAAAATTAAACAGTTTATTTTAGTTTATAAAATTGATTGAATAATTAATAAATTAATTAATTTTAATAATAAATATTATTAAATTAAATCAAATTAAAAGTTGAAGATCGAATCAAAAAATTAATCGATTCAAAATTTTCACGTATTCGTGTTAGGTTGAACCTATTAAAAATGATACTTTTTAAAATTGTAGTTGGGAAAGATAAATAATTATTATGATTAATATTACTTAAATGGACTCTATGTAAAATAAATTATCTTTTAAAGCAATATTAATTACAAAATCCAATCAGCAAATCCACATTTTATGTCAAAACACTGACCAATAGCTCCTGAGATCAAGAGGAATGATTAGGTGGAAAATTCATTTCTTCTACGTTCTCTCCTTACAAGTAGACATCTTTTTCAACGTCCAAACCAAAACGTCCTTTAAACAATAGCTTCAAAGAAGCAATTAGATAATCCATTATTGGATGCAGATTTCACATTAAGTGCAAAAGTAGGATTTGTTGCAAGAAGATAGCGTCTTGGAGGTATAATTATGGACCTCCAAATGCTATTATTAGCTACACAAAGCAGGAGTTGGATGGGATGGGAAGACGCAGAATTGGCAAATGTTATATGACATCCATGCTTTACTTGTCAATTTAGACAATGGAGGCCTATAAGTTTTGCTTTTTCTGCTGATGGGGTTGAAAATGAGAGGATAGAGAGTAATCTTTTCCTGTTATCCAATTCAGTATAGATCATCGTCATCATCCTCATATTCAAGTTACAGTGAGTCCTGCAACAAATGGAACTCCAATGGCCGGTAGCCATTTCTCTCCTTGGATGAACGAAGACACTGTAAACCTCTTCGCCACCTCCGCGTCTAGAACGGCATGTACACCGGGCCACTTCACTCGGTTGTTGACTCTAGCTCCTTGTCCTTTGTTTCTGAACTCTCCATAGAACAATGTAGCCTCGAAACTCTTGTTCCATCGCAACCACCCGGCGGGCATTATCACATTTGACATGTAACTCTCTATGAACACTGTTCTTGCGTATGCCCTCCATGGCCTGCCAAGATAAGTCCGTGTTGGGATTTTTGAGCCCTTTAGAGCAACATCTCCACTGATGTTGCAAAGGTGAAATGAGAATCCACTTGGATCATCCTGACTCTCACGGCCATTCGCAGTCAGTGCGTTGGCCTGACCAAATAGAGCTTCCCTGGCCAGAATATGACAACCCTGAAATACCGCAGGCCCGTTGCCGAATATGAAATCTATCGTCCCGTGAATCCAACAGTTTCTGTAGAATTGAGGACCGAGCTGGATAAACACCGTATCTTGGTGCCCCTTGATTGAACACCGATAGTACGCAGCTTGAGGAGAGTTGGAACGTAGTGCAACGCCAGGCCCTTGTCGCGGATCGCCTGTGTTCTCAATGGTCAAATTCGTGGCAAAGAAGCCAAACCCGTCAACTCCTAGAGTGGCTGTGTCCCCAACAAAGCCTACTTTGCTGCCGGAAATGACTGTCAATTCACGTCCCTCTCCGACGAATGTAATGTTCGACTTTTCAGGCCCAACTAGCAGAATCTCCCTGTATAGACCTCCCTTGATGAATATGGTGTAACGGTGCACGCTAAAATTTGGAGCAGCTTGAATGGCTTCGCCGATGGTTTTGTAGTCGCCGGAGCCATCTTGAGCCACGACGGCGTTGATGTGGAGTGCCTTGGAGACTTCAGGGAGGATAAAAGAGAGAATGAAAGGCAACAAGAAGAAAATGGCCATGGAAGGTATGTTCTGAGTTCGGGGACTCTGACATAAATAATTCATCATTATAAAGAAAAAAGGAGACTTTAATTTGTCCTTTTTCTTTGTTCTGGATATCAATTTCTTAAAATCTGTTTTCTATCAATTTATGAACTTTTAAGTTCAACTTTGAACATTTTTTTTATTCATTAATTAGCCTTTAACAATTGAACCTTTTATTTAATATGGTTTGGATTTAAACAAATCCTAAAGATACGAAATTCAAGAAAATTAAATGTATGCAAGTTGCAGTTAATGATTAAATGATTAAAAGACTCTATAATTCGATCAGTTTAACAGTAAAAATATTAAACCGCTTAATTTTTAATTTAGTTTTCAAAATTTTAGTTTGATTTATTCTAATAAATCTTGTTGTTAAAAATCAATTAGCTTATTAATTAATCATCAATTTTATAAATTAATAAATTCTTATAAATTAAAATAAAATAAATAATTTTATTTAACATTATTTTTAATTAAACTTTAAATTTTATTTTAATTATATTAAAATTTTTAATTATATTTAATTTTAGTTGATTTTTAACTATAGCCAATCTTCTATGACAATATGGACAATAAAACTTTTGAGCCAATAGAATTACAGCCTCACATAAAGCACTGCCTTATGTGTCAAATGCATCTTGAGATAGGATTGAACTATAGGTCTTGTTTAGCAATCAGCTGATTACATTTAACTTATAGCTGATTCTATCAGCTGTTAGCTAATAGCTGGTTATATCAACTGATTTGACCCACAAATTGTATTAGCTGTTTGTTAAAGATGTTTAATAAAATTAGTTGTTTATGTGTAAAATGACTTATGAGGACATGACTTAAAAAAAATATAAGAATAAGAATATTATATATTTTAGTATTTCAATGAATATTCTTATAAGAATTTAGATTTTAGATATTTAATTATTAAAAATTAAGTTTATAACTCTAATAAAAACATAGAACATATAATAATAATAATAATAACAATAATAATAATAACAACAACAACAATAGTAATAACAACAATAATAATATAATAATAACAACAACAAGAATAACAACAACAACAACAACAACAATAATAATAATAAATAAATCGATAATGAATACTAATATAATAATAATAATAATAACAACAACAACAACAACAACAACAAATAATAATAATGATGACGATGGTGATGATGATGGCGGTACATCCAAACATAAAATATAAGAATCTAAATTAAGTTTAAGTTTAACATCACATATCAAATAGAGCAAAAGAAATGAACATCATCATTTAAAGCAAAGATTTATAACAATTTAAGAACGACGTCTAACTTCCATTAAACTAGAAACAATATTAACATGAATAGTTGTCATATATCGAGTTCTCTGTTTTTCAATGTCTTCTTGCGTAGAGTTAACTTCAACATTTTGAAATAAATCTGGAGGTATAAATTCAGGATCTTGATCGATGATGTTAAAAGTCGAGTCACCAATTATACTTCTTCTAATATATTTATGCAACGCAAAAGCTGCATAAATTATTCTATTTTGATCTATCAATGAATACTTAAGCATTTTCTTTAATATTTTTCATTGAGCCTTAAGAACACCAAAAGCCCTCTCAATACAACTTTTCAATGATGAATGAACTCGATTAAAAACTTCTTGAGATCCTCTTAGATTCACATTACAAAACTCTTATTGATGATACCTTGTCTTTGGGTAAGGTGTTAAATATCATTCTTTTTTTCAGATGATCTTTGTCAATCAAGTAATATTTATCTGAGTATTCATAGATGAAATATAATTATTATAGATGACATCATAAAAAGTCTAAATCATGAATAGTAACTCCTACAAATCTTAAAATTGCCTATCGGTAGTTTTGAAAATTTAAGTATCGGATTACCAATTATACCAAGGAAAATACAAGAATCGTGTACTGATTCCTCCCAATCCGCTCAAACATACGTAAATAGTAAGTTAAAGTCACATGCAACAAATACTTTTGTAGTCGTTATTCCTTTCTGTCTTCTATATCTCATTTGATCATCATGTGCAACAACTACAGCTATATGTGTACCATCAATAGCTCCAATACAATCCTAATATAAAACAATGATCATAAGATGATAAAACAACAATTTTTAAAGAAAAACATAATGAAGGGGAGGCTCGGGATCGTTTGGTATAAATAAATCATTTGAAAATCCATTCATAGCACTCAAAATATCTTTAAAAACTTTGCTCATAGTTTCACCTGAATGTTGAAAGCGCTCTTAGGTATCTCTATTAGGGGAACCTTTACTTATGATATATACGAATAAAATGACTTTTTCCAAAATATATATTATATCCGAAAGTCTCAAACCGTAATTGTTTTCCAAAATCATGCATAATTGACGAAATATATTTTGATTCATCCTAAATGTATTAAAACTTCGCTTTTAATGACTATTCAATAATTCATTCATTCATAGTTCTCCTGCTTGATAGGAAGTCATGCATGGTTACTTTGTATATGTGGTTAAAAAAACACATACCCATGTAACCTGCTACATAAGCAATTGAACCCCAAAACTCATTCTCATTGCCCAAAAATTGCTTAATTTGTAGAAGTTGCATAATCTGTATAACATTATCATCCATAACTACAAATCAACAAGTAAAATTATATTCTAAATAATCATAACACTAATATGTCTAAATATAAAGAAATAAATAATATAACATGTAATAAAATTATAGATTATCATCAAGATAACAAAATATAATAAGATAAGTTAACCAAGTTCATAATATCTTAAAACATACCATGTCAACATAAGTGCACAAATAATAAAAACAACAAACTAAACATAGTAATGCATAGATAGAAACTTTGTTTGATTTTTATGTTTGTCATACTCATACATAAACTTTATGTATTCAACTCTCTTTGTATCATCTGGTAAAAAAAAAAAATGACCCTTCTTTGCGAATCCTCAATCAACAAGAAAGCAAAGTAAGATTCAGGAGTATCAGTCTCTAAACCAGGCAAAGTATACAGTTTTTTTCAAAGCATTCGTAACATCATGATGTGACGCATCTGCACCAATACTTTGTGATGCACCAATATTCAACGTGTTAAAAATTTTTGTAATAGAAGTGTTCGTCTCCATTGTTGCACTTTGTCTCTCTTGAATCAATTGCATCATATCGTCAAATCTCTTATGCGTTGCTGCAGATCTTCCTATCCTTTTAATGGAATAAGTTCTTGCACTCTTGTTGATTTTTGAATTTTCATTCTCCAAAAACCCTTTTGCATCTTCTTCTCTCGTTTCCTTCATTATGTGAAGCTTGAGGGGTAGCAACAGTTAGATGCAAAGGTCGGGGATATTTCTCTCCACACCTCTTCCCAGTGACTAGTCACTTGATAATTGTTTAGACCACTAGTCTCATCTATATTCTCATGATCATGATAGCCTGACAATTGATGGTGAACATTGTGGCTATCAAGTGGAGAAGGAATATATATTTCCTCAACTTCTCATTGTTCATTTAAAGGGTCAGCCACAGGACAAAATGTAATTTCTCCTCAGGCCAAACATCCAAAAAATTGATCCAACTTATATTCAAGTTCAGGTTCAAGCCCTTCCTCTTTAAATGTTTTAAAATTGTTGTCCTACACAAAAATAATTAACTATTTATTTAGCATTAAAGTAAAAGAAAATAACTTAAAATGGGCTAATATTAACCTTTAAAGTCCACCACTTCTCACTAGCGGCAATTGTTTCTTTGTCATAGTCTCATCCTAGTCCCGTTTCTTTTCCTTTCAACTGTTTCCAAAGGCTCCATCCAGTTCTCATTCAATCAAACTTATTTTTAAGCTTAGTTTTATCCCATTGTAAGTTGGCCGCTTTGTGAAATTCTTCCTCTCTCTTCTTCTATGGTATCCTTTGACAAATAACTCCACCACGTTTTCCCTTACTCCTTTAAATATATTGGTTACAAAGGTCACAAAAGAGAAGAAGCTTTTTTTTTTTGCTAACGAACCCTACCTATATCATCCCCCTTTGACTTGCTCTTTTTTTTTATAGATGATATCATCTAATTATATAAGATGAGAAAAGGTTATGTATTTATTAATTAATTAGCAATTGGATTTACTATTGAGTTACTATAATTGGTTACAATTAGACTATTCCAATAAAATAATTATATAAATACTTTTTTCATCGATATATTTTATATACTTACTAACATTAAAATTATTTGATCTCTTAATTTAAATTGAGTAATATAATTAACTTGTGAATATTATTCAAAATTATATAAAATTTTATTGTAATATCTTTTATTTAACCAAAGAATTATTAAATAATTACATAATATTAAAAAGAAAAAATAAAATTTTAAGTATTAAATGATCAACTTTGAACGATAATCAATTAAACTCAAATACTAAATTAAATTAAAGATTGAAATATAAGTATTCTACATATATAAATTAGAGATTGAACATTAATATCAACTATGATACAAAATTAATCGAACCATATAAGGCAAAATAAAATATGATTGAAATTATAAAAACCATCAAATACGCCCATCCATATCAACAACAAAAAATTGTCCACAACAAGTTACATTCTTTCAAATTATATGGTGGCTGTCTATTTGTTTTATGTAATACATTATATATGTGTGAAATCATGTTATTAATTTATGCGATACTGCATATATACATGCATGAAAACTCTTGTTTTATGCGATACTGTGTGTATATATATACATATGAAATCATGTTATTAATTCAAGCAATATTTTGTATATATACATATATAAGAACTATTGTTTTATGTGATACTGTAATATATATATACATATGAAATCATGTTGATAACTTATGCAATACTGTGTATATATACATATATGAAAACTATTGTTTTATATTCCATACTATGCATATATATGTGTGAAATCATGTTATTTATTTACTGTTGTTTTATGCGATATTGTATATATATACATGTATGAAAACTATTGTTTTATATGCGATACTATGCATATATATTTGAAATCATGTTATTAACTTACTGTTATTGTATGAGATACTGTGTATATACAGTATATATATCATGTTATTAGTTCATGCGATACTGTGTATATATATATATATAAACTATTGTCAACGCACTTAAAAATCAAATGATAACCCATTCCATCACATGCATCACACTTAAAAATCAAATAGCTTGAACCACTTAAAAATCAATTTGTTTCAATATTAAAAATCACATGGAATGATCTTCTACATTCTGCTAAATCCATACAAATGCACTCTTTGTATTAGTGACAGACATTTCAATATTAACAAATACAAATCAGGATTTCTAATCCTTAACACTCCACCCCCGAGTCTTGACACACGTTATGAACGAAAAATGACCACTTGCCAACTGTATATCTTGGCAACCAAACTTTCAAGTTGATACTCTGTTAAAAGAAAAAGGTTAGTGTTAATACCTCTAATTTAAGAGCAATTCAGCCTCTGTGATTGTCTAAATGATTAAACAAATGCAAGTAGAGCCAAATTCATCAATGTATACACAAACAAACTTAAGCTGGCCAATCTCTTAGGACTATACAAGTTAAATATAATCAAAATTGAAGGCTTCAACACAAAAGGGTCAATAATAATAATAATATAATAATAATAATATGATGTTACTATAACTATCCAAGCACTAACACCGAAGTAACAACAACTTTAAGAAACAATCCTTGAATCTTGACACTATAAACGAAAATGTAAGTTCACACTCAATACAATCCAGGTTAACACTCAAAAAAAATGAGAAGCAATAAAGTAAACCAAACCTTAATCGATCTCAGCAATTATAAAAATGCTAACAGGTAGTACCCACACAAACCCAATAAGAAATAAAAAACACAAGATGCAATCAAAAAACAGAAACAATCCTCATTTCAATCAAATGAGGCATGATCAGAACATAAAAAGAATAAAACTTACAAACGAAAACAAAGGAAAACAGCATTGGCAAGATCAAAGTGAACCCACAAAGAATCAGTTAAGAATCAGAGTCACTGATCAGATACTGTAAGTTAGCTTTTTCATTTTAAAGGCAATAACAGGTAGTGGAGTAGATGAGAGTAATCAATGAAGTCATAAATGAAATCCATATAAACCTCAACTATTATCAGACTTCATTTAATGAAACTAAATCTATCTCAGATTTCATTCATTAAATCTCATATTGCATTCATTAAATCATGCCTGATATTTCGTTAAATCAATTACAGCTAGAACCATCAATCAGTAGCACAGATAGCTAGAAAAATCAATCGGAAGCATAGATAGCTACCATAGTACGCATGATGGGCTTCCTATAAAGGCTGCTGCTCCCAGTTGGGGCATCTGTCTTTCACTCTGTGCAAGTAACTTGAGCAAGCCTTCATATAATTGATCCCTTATGTTTTGGGAAATTGAACTTGATCATCAAGATTATATTTAACAAAAATCCTTAAAAGTCCTTAAACCATGTTATTGCAAAGCCATAAGAGTATGTACAGCAGGACTTGTGTACTCAAATTCAAGTTAATTAGAATTTGAAAATAACGTTAAGAAGAGGATAGGCCAAAGAAGTAAGATTATAATAAACCATGCAAACATGCCAACTATATTACATCTTCAAAACCTTGGACAAGTTCATATCAACATTTCCAAAGGTCTCATGTATCTCCAGCAGTAGAAAATGAACATCAAAATTAACAGGTTGCATATCAATAATTGCAAACTTTAATTGGATTGCTAAAACAAAGTGGAAACATGATTTACAATTGTTTTTTTTTTCCTTTTAATTTCAATTGGTTGCCAAGTATGGAATGGCATTGTTCTTAAACTTAAAACTTATGCAAGCACAGAGCATGTACAAACTAAGGGCAAAGAGAGATCAAAGAAAGAATTAAGAATGCCAAAGGTATAGCAATTATAAACTATGAATGTGATTCAATATAAAATGAAGATAAAATTAGTACATTGAAATTACCTCTTCCAAACTTCGGGACCAAAGTTTCAAGACAACAGAAGGCGAGACATTAGCCTTGTTTGGTGAAGAACTGATCAGCTCTTTTTTAGCTGGTTAATTCACTTTAGCTTATTAACTTTATAAAAAAGCTCGTAAGATTATTTGATAAAGAGCTAGTTGGGTTGGCTGATTCAACCCAACCAGCTGATTTTTAACCAATTCTTCTATAAGAGCGTTTTATTCCATCAGTTGATAGAGCTGGTCGAAAATCGGTTGATTGGGTTAAATCAACCAACTCAACTAGCTCTTTACTAAACAACTTTATGAATTTTTTTATAAAATCAATAAATTAAAGTGAGTTAACTAGCTAAAAGAGAGCTTATCACCTCTCCACCAAAGAAGGCCATAATACTCAAGCTCAAGCAACACTTTACAGTCAGGAACAGGACATGAAACATCAACCATTTTCTCTTGCAACTTTGAGTCTATGTTAGATCCTCCATGAGTCCCTTAAGTTAGATCTTCCGCGGGTGCAGAAGATGTGCAGGTGGGAGGAGCGACTTTGCAGCTGAAGCCCAATCACGTAGGATGACCCTCGAGTATTCATAAGAAGTTAATGAGTGAAGACAAAAGGAGTAGCCTTAGTTACAAAGATCAAGCCAGGAATCGATTACCTCCATTATCATCTGGAGACGCTAGCTGATGAAGAAGACTTGGAACCCTAATTTGGAAACGTCTGGAGAAATCACGAAAGAGGCATGTTATTTTCTCATTTTTGGAACATCAGACAATACTTGACATAGCTTTGTACACGGTGATGTGTGCTTTCTTAACGATGCCGTTTTGTATAGGTTATGATAAAGGATAATGGCTGTCCCAAAAACCCATTTCTTTTCTTAATTCAATTTCTTTTTTCAAAAAAAAAAACTTTGAGGCTATGTATTGGACCACGCAATGTCTACAGAGAGCGTGAGCACAGCCTTTGATTGAAAATGCCTCTTTCTGAGGCTTCTCCTCAACGCAGATTCAGCTGACAAATGAAAACAACCTTTCGGATTTTGAAGTTTAACGATCCTTTTCATTGTATATATCACTAACTGCCTATGACAACCTAAGATGTAAAGAAAATAAATTTAAATAAGGAAACGAAAAGAAAAGGAAAAGAAGTAAAATTGAATTTCCTTAATTTGGATTAAAATTTTTAAAAATAAGTGGGAGGAAATAGAATTTTCATTGTTTGGATATATAGATGGAAAAGAATAAAATTATGTAATAATATATAAATTTGACAAATCTGCCTATATATATAACTGTTTGTAAAAATTCATATTTTTCGACACGTATGTGATTTTTGGTTAGAACATTCAAAGTCTTCAAGAGCATGCAAATTCAATTCCCTATTTTTCAAATAAAATTTGAGCTCTATTTAACACCTAATTAGAAATCAATTTCGAACTCCTTGAAATAATGTTAATTTAGTTTGATATTGTCATGTTTATGTGGTTATATTTTTGGCACGAATAAGAAATACAAACAATTAAATAAATGCTGAACGTATATGATATGATCTGTAGGTCGGTCTGTGCTTCCCCCGTAATGTAATGGTAACTAATGACATATCATCCTAGTACTTCACACCAAAAAATTCGGCGATATTAATCAAACGAAAAAGGAATAAAAAAATGATAGTAGGTAATTGAAAAAAAGTAGCAATCAATCAAACGAAAAAGGAATTAAAAAAAATTATTACGAAACCCACTAACCAAATAGTTCACCAAACCAATAAAGCATGCAATATAGGCAATCTTGTGGTGCAATATACGGCAACCATATAAGTGCAATCATTCCCATCAAAAAAAATAAAAGTGCAATCATGTATATAGCAATCGGTAATCGTTTGGTTATCTTCTATTCAATAATTATCTTTTATGACAAACGACAATCGTTTTTTTTGTCAATTTTCTTCTTTAGCAATCATGAGTGCAATAATAGTTAGCTAAAAATATATATAAATTGAAGATTGAGATTGAGAACATACCTTATAGTTGCGAGAGAAGAAAAAAACGTCGGAAGACTACAGGAGAAAAAAAATGTGGAAGACAATAGGGTAGGAGAAAAATAGTCATTTATAAAGAGGTATTTTAAAAGGATATTTTTGATAAAATTGTGTCAATTTTTTTAATTCCTTTCATTTTCATCTACTTTTGAACGAAATTTTTTTTTAATTAAGAAAAAAATTTTGAGGTTTAATTTTCTTTTATTTTCTTTCCTTTACTTTCATTTCTTTTATTAATTAATTAACCATAAAAAAAATTAATTAATTTCCTTTCCGTTAATCCGATTCTTTCCCATTCCTTCAAACATACACAGTGTAAAAGCTTCCTTTCACCGGAACCATTGCTTTTAGTGCCTTCCTTTTCCGGAACGATGGTGTCAAAAGCGATAGCAGATTTTCAGTAGTTCCTTTATTCCCCAAAAGGGTCGTCTCGGAAGAGACAGCAGATTTCCCAGTAGTTCCATTGTTCTCCAAAAGGGATTTCTCAGCAGTTCCTTTGTTTCCCAAAATGGGCGTTTTAGAACAGACAGGATATTTCCTAGTCGTTTATTTGTTTCCCACAGAAGTTACACCTGAAATGATATCAGATTTGTCAGTAGTTCCTTCATTCCCCAAAAGGGTCGTCCCGGAAGAGACATCAGATTTCCCAGTTGTTCCGTTTTTCCCCAAAAGGGATTTCTCAGCAGTTCTTTTGTATCCCAAAATGTGCGTTTTAGAACAGACAAGATATTTCCTAATCGTTTCTTTGTTTCCCACAGAGGTTACACCTGAAGTGATATCAGATTTTTCAGTAGTTCCTTCATTCCCCAAAAGGGCCGCCCCGGAAGAGACAGCAGATTTCCCAGTAGTTCCGCTGTTCCCCAAAAGGGATTTCTCAGTATTTCCTTTGTTTCCCAAAATATGCGTTTTACAATAGAAAGGATATTTCCTAGTCGTTTCTTTGTTTCCCAGAGGTTAAACCTGAAGTGATTAGCAGATTTTCCTGTGACTCGATTCGTTGCAACAGTGGTATCAGAATTTGAAGTAATGGTTTTGGCTCCAAGAGCAACCTCTGGAAGAGGAAACAAATTCAAGATTGTTTCTCTAAAGGGTGTTTTAAGAAGAGCTCGCAGATACTGCATTAGTCCCTTTGTTACCTCGAAGACTGTTTCCAACAGAGAATGTAGGAGTCGGTACAGAGACAACAGGTTTTGCTGCGGAGTTTTGCTTCGTGTTATCTAGACTGGGGAGTTTTGCTTCGTGTTCGCCAGGGTGTTTATAATTTTGATAGTAATGGCACATTGTTTATGTTCGTGCTCATCGTCCATCGTGAGGTTACAACTTATTAGTGCATTTCATTAAAGAAACAACGACAAACCAAGGCCAGGGCCAATCCCACTAGATTAATTTACGACTGCCAAATCTCTACAGATCCAAGTTGTTGCTAAATTCATCTACCATTAACAAACAATTTTTGATGCTCTTGCAAAACAAGGATATCGAACCAATAATACAAATTATGATTCAACAATTTGGTGCCGATAATATTTAGGAGGGCGACAGAAAGCTTTCCAGGCTTTAGATTCGTTGCTTCTTGCCTACTTGTATATCATCATCATAATGGCCACCATCATTGGATTCCTTGTCCATTTTCTTCCTCGCCAGTATTTTATTAATCTGGTGCAGCTCATTATTGAGTTTCTGGTCCTTGTTTTGCTTCCGTGTCTTCCTACCATCTTGCATCTTCACACCAAATTGAAATGCAGCCTTTGGCATTGCTTCCTTCTGTTCATTGTATTTTGCCCATTCATCTTCCGTCTCAAAGTCCCATCGGTGGAGACGACCTTTTGCCTGTTAGTGCCAATAATTAGCACCAGCTATGAATTCCGAAGCCAAAGGTTCATCTTAAATTCATAGGAAACTAAGTTTCTAATAAAACGTGTTTCGCATTGGAAAGTAAACAGTGAACAGAAGAAATAGTCAAAACATTCCTAGCATAACCATAAATTCATCAGCAAAATAATAGTTTAGCAAGCTATATCTATTTTTTACTTACCCGACCACCCATATCCATCTTTGATAAGTCATCTTCGTCATCACTGCCCACAATCTCGTGATTGTACTCTTGATACCCAGGGTAACATTCAGAATAACTCTCTGAGATGAAGTTAGGATCCTTTTCTCGGGCATCTCTTTCCCTCAATTGTTGAAGCCTCTGATCATCCCGCTTAAACACAGAACCCAAACCCCTATCCTTCTCTTCCTGAGTCATAAAGCGTGGATCCTGTAGTATGTTTGAACCCGGTTGCAGGTCATAAGCTTGCATTGTTTCCTGCAGATACTGTTCAGGATATGCCAGTTGATCAGCATATTGGTAGTCCTGCCACTCTCCCTGGTAGGCACCGGCCATTGCTTGTGCTTGCATCAAGTCATACCCATTCTGAATGAATCAAACGATCAGAAAAGATCACCAAAGAGAATCCATCAGAGAGAGGCAAACAAGTATTAATATAAGCACTAAAACTATGTGACTCTAATTTCAAGAGGTAAATTAACAGTATTTTATACTCAACCTCAAGCTTCATCAAAAAATTCTACTTACCATGTCCTGCCATTCCCGAGAAGACGTGGAGGGTGGTACTGGGCCATATGCAGGTTCACTAAAGTAAGAAACTCTTTCCTTGTTTCGAGGTGATTCTTCCATGTCCTCTGAAATAGGGCTCTGACTCATTTCTTTTCCAGGAACATCATAGTCGACTCCAGCCCCCACAAATATGTCATCCTCTTCTGCTCTTGCAACAACTGGCCCCTGTTTTTCACGAGGATCAGGCAGATTTTTCTTTGGAGGTGGTGGTGGTGGGGGCAGAATTTCCCTTTCAGTCTTATTACTTGAAATTGCACCATTGGGTTTTGGTGCCTTATCTTGGTCATCATATCCATTGCCAACAGCTGAAACTTTCCCTACAGGATAAATCTAGTAAGTATATAAGTAACATGGCAGACAAATTAAAAGTATTGAACTGGTCAATTTGGTAGCCAATATATGATTCAATGAGAATTTATCCAATGTTATGACAACAAATTTCATCAGGTGAAATATACCACTGAGACAACATTTAGGTAAGGAAAACTTTCAAACAACTCCAAAGAAACTGATCCAAATTTGAAATATGAATTCCAGTATTACGATTCAGACCATTTTCTCCATTGCATCACTTGGAATGATATTAAGCACGAACCCACATAAAACTACACATACTGCTCTGGGTGTTGCATAATAATGCTATGTTTCAAAATTGCTCAAAATCATAGTTATCTTACAAAAATCAGTCAAATAGGAAAAACATGCCTTTCATAAACCAAAAATGACGTGGATAACATATTCCAAAAGAGAAACCATTCAGATAATTACCCTTTGCATCTTTCTCCTTCTTTTTCTTCTTCAGGACCTTCCCAGATGAGCCAAGGCGCAGATATGACATAATTTTAGCAATTCGGTCCAGAACCGATCCATCAACACTAACAGTTACCATTTCCTACATTACATAGTCTAAGATGAGATATGATCTTAGTTAAGAAATTGAATATACATAAAACTTTTGATAAAGGAAAAAATAACAACCTCTGGCACTGGACAGTCAGCTTTGCTCCTGTGCAATGTGGTTGGAATATCATTTGAGTATACACCTTCCTAGGGAGTAAAAGAATAAACAAAATAAACAAAAGCATAAAGCAAAAAAGTCTAGAAATTCATGCTTATGTGTAATACAATGCAAAATATTCCGAACTAACATTCTAACCATAATAGTGTGCCTAAAAGGAGAAATTAAACAGATAAATGAACAAAAGAAGAGTGGAGGCGTCCACAATTCTACATTAATAACACAGTGTCAGCCAAAGGACAGATAAGTATCATGACATGCAAAATCATTTCTCACCCTTTACACAGTTCATATCTTTGCAGCCTAATCCCAAAATTTGACTGCAGTTCTTGGTTTCCATTTCGTGAGTCAACATTATGACATCTCTGGACCACTTACCAATAGTTTTGAATGTAAGATATCAATATATTGTGATCATATTATTCGGCAACCCCCTAGATTAGCTTGTCCAACACCCATACTCAACATGGCTTCCGGATTTTTAAACTATTTTATCAACGGATAACAGTTGAAATCAGACAGAATGCTAGCATCATTGACTTAATGTTCTGATAGTAATAGTTATCTATAAACTGATGTGACAAGATAACACCAAATGAAGGTAAAAGTCAAGAACAAAATTCATTTACATCCAGAATCTAGAAGCTCAGAATTGATTAAGTGAAAAGGCATAAGACAAAGATATGAATTTAAAAAAAGAAAGAAAGCAAAGTTCTTACTATGTTAAAGATGAATGACATTCGACCAGGAAGAAACATTTCATTTGTCTTGATCACTGTTTTTGGTTTGACCATCAATTGATAAACTGACTGAAACAAGGAAATAAATCGTTAGTAAATGATGAAAGCAACATAGTGAACAAATTTCAACCAGTTAAAAGGCATGAGATGTTCTCAAAAGGCTGTTACACCTTTGCAGCTGCAGTGCGGAATGACAACTGTTGGTCTTCCTTAGATGCTCTGATAAGCCACAAGTAGTAAGACCAGCATGTAAGCTTAATATCCAAAGAAATTCAGAAAAAAAGAAGAGCAGTAATGTCAAGCAATGAAAGAAATTAAATCATCTTGCCCTCAAAACAGATTCAATACATCAGACTCGGGCACCATTACTATTAGCTCATTTTATAGCATCGAAAACAAATGCTTCTTAATTCAACTTGAGAGCTTTTTAATCCATGAATTAAACACTTAAAACAACAAATAAAAGCAGTAAACTACCTAGATTTCCCCTCCGCGTCCTCTTCAGAACCAGGCTTCTTGTCAATTTCACTTCTCACTTTGTTCAGCAAAGCATAATCGAGACCTTTCACCAAATGCGTATGCTCCACATCACCTGAAAATTCATTCCTCCATTTTAATTATTAAATCCGAAAACAGAAAACAAAAAACCAAAAGAGAGAGAGAGAGAGATAACTGAAAACGAAAATGAACAAGAAGAAAACACCGACCTCCAAGGTACTTGCTATTTTCAATGGAAATCTTGTGGGCGTCAGCTGACCGAAGGTCGACAGTGCCCGGAGGAGCAACGGCGTGAAAGGAACCTAATTCCGTGGGTTCATAATCGGGATTTTGATCTTCTCTACGTTCCTTTGCACGGTCTCTGTATTTAGGTGCCTCTGGCTCCTCTGTTTTCTCTTCTCTGTACAAATTTCATCGATGAAAATTTTCTAGAGAAATATAAAACTAAAATCCAAAAACAAGTATTGGGACAACCGTATCACTTACTTCCGGCGAGCGATTTTCTCTTTGTAATATCGTTTCGACGACGTCATCGATGAGTTTCAGTAATATGGGAAATCTTCCGATTAGGGCTAATGGCGATTTGGGGATAACAGTGACGAAAGGAAAATAAATGAAAGATAGAAGATTTTCTTCAAATTACGGAAGTACCCTTTTCTTGACATCATAGGATAGGATGGTCCGGTCGGTGCCCTTGCTCGGTTCCGTCGCACGTGTTATACGCACCGTTTTGGGTTTTCCTTTCTCTCTCTATCAAACTAGAACTCCGCGCTTATTCTTTTTTAGTATAGGACCAGGTTCGCCTCTAACTCTAACTGCAAAACTCTAAGGTGTTTATTTAAAACTTATGTTAGCCTGAAAAATGAGCTATCGACGAGTTATTATTGAAACAAACTCTCTAGAGGTCATTAATATTCTCTCGTACTTTCGTATAGTTTTGATTGAAGATAATTTTTTTGTGGTAGGTATTAGAGGTTTCTTACACTAAGCATGAGAAGTCCAACTTCAACATACCTTTTGCGAAGGGAATTAGTGTGTTGACAACTTGACGACTGTAGCTTCTTTTTTTTTGTAAACTAGAAATGAAAGACAAATTATATGATGGATCGTGGGTGACTTGCCCCCGATTCATTATCTACAAAGAGAGGGATACAACCCCTAGGCGGGTGATCAAAAATAATGATGCCTAAAGAAAGTTGGCTAGCAAAACCGACGAGCCAGTCGGCACTACGATTACCTTCACAGTAAACGTGCCGGATCTGAATAACCCAGTTGCGGGAAAGCATTTCATGGATGCTCAATACAAGAGGATTTAGGGAGTGAGCTCGGGCCTGGGAAGAAGAGAGGAGATCAGTCACAGTGCGCGAGTCGACTTCCAAAATTAGGTGTCGGTAGTCCAGAGACCAAGCAAGTTGAAGGCCGGAAAGCACCCCCCAAAATTCCGCTGTCAATGGGGAACAGCTGCCAATGTTTTGGCCGAAACCTCGGATCTAGTTGCCGAAGCTGTCGTGCAGTAGGCCTCCTACAGTGGCAGAGCTAGTGGGGCCCTTGACTGCACCATCAGTATTAAGAGTTACCCAGCCTGGAGCAGGTTTGTTCTATCCGACAGAGATGACTCTTGTGGTGCCCGCGGGCGACGGTGTCCTATCAGGCCAGGTAGCAGCCACGTGGATGTGGTGAACATAGGTCAAAACGGGGTGTTTCGGTGAGGTCGTCCAAGAGAAGGAGGCGTCGAAGATGGCCTGATTTCTCTAAGTCCAAAGAAACCAGCACGTCGTGTCAAAAACTATCGCCCAGTCGAGGCCGCCAAGCTTCCTACATGAGAGGAGGTTCGAATGGATCCAGTCTTGGTGATCCATGGAAAAAAAAGTAGCTGTGAGAACCTGGGAGGGAAAGCGACTCCATAAAGAGCATGCCTTAGAGCAGTCACGTACCATGTGGAGAGAGGATTCCTCTTGGTGACAATGATAACAAGTATTGTCCGAAGTGAGACCTCGGTGCACTCGCTGTTTATTAGTGAGCAGCTTGTTATGTAAGAGTAACCAGAGAAAGGCCCGGATGCGAGGAGGACCCTGCCACTTCCAAATAGTCTGCCAGGGGGTAGAAGGCGGAGTAGAATCGGATTGCAGGATCATGGAATAAGCAAATGACGTCGTGAAGTGACCATCCGCTGAACATCCCCATATGAGTTTGTCTGGGCCGAGAGAAGCCGACGGAGGAAGGATACCTGCAATGGACAAACATAGCAACTGAGGAAGCAGATATTGAAATAGGGCCCAATTCCAATTACCAGTGGCGCCCGTGTACTGGTGCACGCTGTAATCCAGCATTGTGGGGGGTATCTAGGCGATTGCATGAGAGGCAAGTGGGCCCCAGTCTTCAACCCACGGGTCGAGCCAGAATCTCGTGCGGGTGTCGTCCCCTAGCTGCCATCTCATCCTTTGTAAGACGTGATGCCAAGTCGCTTTGATACTCTTCCAGATCATGGAGCCACCTGAAATAGGAAAGGAATGCGGAGGGTTAGTAGCGTCAAAGTGATATTTGTCCGATAAAACTTGTACCCATAAGGCATCGGGTTTCGAAGCTAGTGTCCATCCTAATTTAGTCAAGAAGGCGTCATTGGATTCCCTGATTTTGCGAATGCCCAGCCCTCCCATAGCTTTGGGCATGCAGGCTGTGTCCCAGTTGATTAAGCTAATCCGCCTCGTCTCCTAGGTCGTGCCCCACAAGAATTGGCGCATCATTTTTTCCAATTGATCACACAACTGACGCGGCAGGCGCACGGTTTGCATCGTGTAAGTGGGGATCGCCGCAAGGACAGACTGGATCAGCGTGAGATGACCGGCTAGCGAAAGCATAGTCGTAGACCACTCAGAGAGATGATGGTGGACCGTGTCCAGAATATGCTGGTAAGTGTTGCGAGTGATCCACTCATATAATAGAGGCACGCTGAGGTAACGTCCCAAGTTCTTTGTCAATTGGAATCTCAGGTCCTCGCTGAGCGAGTGCGCCAGAGTGGCCGGAATATTACGCGAAACAAAACAGCGAGATTTGCCGTGGTTGACCCGTTGGCCGGACGCGGTGCAGAAAGTATCCTACGACTGTAGCTTTCTTCTTGCGTCCGAGGGTGCATATCCTACGAAACCTTCAATGGTAATCCTAGAGCTACTGCATAGAGATGCGCAAGGAGTATTGTATTCTAGAGCTTTGCGTTAAATTTGTTTGTTTTGCTTCCTTTGTAATTAAAAAGAAAACTCTATGCTTATATGTAAATTAAAAAATGTTTTTAATTTTGTGTCAATTTTTTTAATTTAGAAATTAGCATTTTAAAATTATACGTATAAAGTCATCGTATCATTTTTAATAATATGACGTATTCATTAGATGTTACCTAATTATCCATCTATTAAAATAATATTATAAATAAATTTATATAAATTTTAAAAAATTAATTATTAAATTAAAATTTTCAAATTTTAGATAGTAATAAATTTGTTATCTCAATTATTTCTGTAATTGTGAAAGATAAAAAAAAATATATTATATAATTTTATTGAACTTGATTAACAAATTTATTTCATACATTTTATATTAAATTATAAGATATTGATTTTGATCTTAAAACCAATTAAATAGGTAAAAGGCTAAACTCACTAAGCCTTTTGGGTCTACCTTTGGACCTAGTCCATCGCCAATAAGGACTTTGTTGACCAGTCTTAATCTTTCCTAAATGCTGCTGAATTAGGTCAACCACCTTATGCTCGTCTACCTTATTTATTAGTTGTGGTTAGTAGGTAGTCATATTGACAGAGGAAACCGAAACTTTGCATACACAATTGATATCTTTTTTCCATTTAAATTTTTTTATGAACAACTCTTGAATAAGTTATTTTTTAAAATTTCACGTATGGTTTATGTCTGCATTAATTTAATGGGTGCATCCAACGGCAACAATAACAACACTTATTAGAAATTTCGATAAGATATAAAGTTTGAAAACGTCCAGTAATATACAGATTTACTCTTAACTAGTTAATAAGCTATTTCTAAAACAGAGGCATCCTATCACAACTAATTACAATTTAAAAATCAGTTTGTAAAAAATTAAAATATGCTAAATCCATGATTAAGTTTGTGTTAAATTTGTAAAAATAAGAAAGAATTTGAGCGGTGTGAAGTTATAATCGAAATATTCAAAATATAAAAATTTTGTATTAAATTTAAATTATTACAATTTTTAGTTCAATTTTCATAAACTTTTAAAATTTTAATTATGCCAAATAGTCTCGAACTTTAAAATCATAAAATTTCACAATACTTGAATATTATAAGTCTTTAACTCTCCTCAAATTTTCAAGATTTTTACATATAATATGTTAGGTATGATAACGAAGTTATCTAATTCAAAATTAAGCCGAATTCAAACCAACCATTCAATTCTAATTTGAAAAAATGTTATTTTGGTTAATTTTATTTTAAATGATATTATTTTAAAATGTTAATTAAAATAACATCTTTTTAAAAGATAAATTGAACTATTCAAATATTTGATAAATTCAAACTTAGCACATAACTTGATCAACGTGAATTGGTCCATTAATTTTAAGCTTAACCATAAATTGTCGTACCTAATACAAGTGTTGTGACTTCTTACCTTATATATATATATACTCACAACTAGATAACATATTACAAAGTGCATAACCCTTGAAAATTTTCAATTCAGTGTTTAGGTTTTTGATTTTTCCAATCAAGTGACCAATGCTTTAAACCTTAACAACTTGTTCTTAGTTTTGTTAGTATTTTTAGGTTTAATTACAACAATAAGTTCAAACTTTCGTCAATTTTTAAATTATAGCATGAACTTTAAAAAGTAGCAATAAAATACTTAAACTTTTAAATTTTTTAATTATAGCCTGAACTTTAAAAATAGTCATAAAATGCTCAAATTTTTATTTTTTTAATTATAGGTCGACCTTAGTATTTTCGTTAAACCTTCTGAAGTAACTTGTCAAGTGTTTCAAAAATCTTAACTATCAATACACGTCAGCAAAAATTAATATAACAAACGAAGATTAATGAAATAATGTCGTTTAACCACATAATTAAAATGACGTCGTTGTTAAAAAATGACATAAATTAGATTACACAACCTTAATGATCTTACATTTTGGTTTCAGTTTTTTCCTTTATTTTCAGTTTGTTCTCTCGACGTCCTGACCTTTCAATTTTTAAATTTCATAGCTCCGACGCCCTCACACTGAGAACATTAAGAGAACGAATTAAAAACGAAGAGATTACTAGTATAATACACTGTAATGTGAGAGTAGTTTGGGGTATCAGAAAAATAAACAGGAAATAAAATGTTAAGGGCATCAAGAAAACGACAGATAATGTCGAACTAGAATTGAAGAAAAATTAAAACTTGAGTATTTTATTGTCACTTTTTGAAATTTAGGCTAAAATTTAAAAAACAAAAAGTTTAAACATTTTATTGTTACTTTTTAAAGTTCGGACTATAATTAAAAAATTGACAAAATTTGAAATTTTTATACTAATTAACCATTTTTATTTGATTAACAAAATTCCTTTTTTTTTTTTTTGGGGGATACGCGGAAAGCTATATAAACAATTAATTACTAACTAATCATCTACATTGAATGAAACACTCAACACAATACACAAAAGAAGTTATGAGTTTAGCGTTTTAGTACAATTACATAATTACTTGAAAATTGAATTTTTAAATAGACACTTACATATTATACAGGGAAAAAATGTTAACCAAATTAACAAAATATTAAGACAAGTAACGTTTTCAATTGAGTTTAGGGATCTCAATATACCTGGTCTGGTCTGACCTGGCTTGACCTACCTGGGATGCTCGTAGCCCAACCAAGCCTAACCTTATATATTTTGTTAAAAAATTAAAAAATGATGTCGTATTTTACATTTCAATCAAAAACTTGTGCCAAAATCATACTAGGCTGGATCAAAGTAGACATTTTTAATTGAGTTGTTAAGTCTATAAAATTGACTAATTAATTGAAAATTTTAAAATTTAGATCTTAAATTAAATACATTTTAAAATAATGAACGTTTTGAATTGAGTAATTAAATTTACAAGAGATTAAATAAAATTTAAAATGCTTAATGAGTTAAATCTAGTTATTAATGTTATAAAAAATTGTTTACTTAATTAAAAATTAATAATTACAATTTTAAAATATTGAGCATTTAAAAATTTATCATTGACTGTATCGGTTGGTGGTTTTGGAATCTACTATTCCTCTAAACGAGACACCCTGTTTCCAAATTTGACATTTAATACGATCATAGGCTGGTTGACAGAGTCACACACATTTTTTATAACATCGAGACGTATCCTACTGAAGCTCAGCAAACGTCCAGAAAATGGTGGGTGGTTGCCTCGAGAAAGTCGTCGGTTGGAAATCCTTTCTGGGTTTGTATTTATAAGCAACTCTTAAGACAAGAAGTTGTCCAAACTTGACTGGCAAATGGAGGGACTCGGGCTCAGTTATCGTCTGATCTTGCTTCATATCTTTCTTTTGACGATCCCGAGAGTATATGGCAGCGAGGGAGTTGAGAAGACTAGTGCTCTGTTCATCTTCGGTGACTCTACTGTCGATCCTGGTAACAACAACTACATCGACACCGCCCCTGAAAATCGAGCAAACTACAAGCCTTATGGTCAAAATGGTTTCTTTGAAGCACCTACAGGAAGGTTCTCTGATGGCCGCATCATAGTAGACTTTATAGGTAAGTGGTAGATTGGGAATAACTGCTTTTACTGCTAGTCTGCTACTATGTTTTGGCTTGTCAAATTTTATTATTACTGAGTGGTCCTTCTTGCAACTGGTTTTATGTGAATTTACAGCTGAACATGCGAAACTGCCATTAATTCCTCCATATCTGGAACCATCTGCGGATTTTACCAATGGGGTTAACTTTGCAAGTGGTGGGGCTGGGGTTCTTCCTGAAACTCATAAAGGGTTGGTAAGGATCTGATAACTTTACTAATATTCTCTGGTCTGTCTAATTTGCTTGCTTATACCTTGAAGGAACTTTAGACATTTCATAGACGATTTCTTACTGATATGATGGCCAAGTTTTTGATAAAATCACCATGAAGATACCTTGTTTAATGCTGTGATTAGGCGATAGATCTATCAACACAACTAAAGTACTTTGAAGAAGTGCAAAGATCATTGACAGAAAAGCTGGGAGAAGCAAAAGCGAAGAACATCATAACTGAAGCGGTTTACTTCATTAGTATAGGAAGCAACGACTATATTGCGGGCTATCTAGCTAATCCCACAATGCTAGAACTTCACGGTCCAGGACAATATGTTGGTATGGTCATTGGAAACTTAACAAATGCGATTCAGGTAAAAGAACCTTTCTAGATAAGGAATCAGTTAGAAGTGATACTTCAGGCTAGAGTCTGTATTAACTGTCGTTGGTTCTGTTCTGTTTCCCAGTACAGACCTTGTATCATAAAGGAGCTAGAAAGTTTGCCTTTCTAAGCTTGTCCCCTTTAGGTTGCATTCCATCACTAAGAGCAGCGAACCTCCAAGGTAGTGACGATGGTGGTTGCCTGGAAGCAGCTTCTGCCCTTGCAATAGGACATAACACTGCCCTTAAAAATGTTCTCACTAGCCTTGAGCATGTATTGAGAGGGTTCAAGTTTTCCAACCCAGATTTCTACAACTGGCTAGACGACAGATTAAACAATACCTCCAAATATGGTACGTCCCCACTGTTTATTTCATTGCATCATCAATATTCTGAACTAAGCCTCATCCGGACTTTAAATTTATGAAGGTTTCAAAGATGGAGTGAATGCCTGTTGTGGAACTGGACCGTATCGAGGTCTCTTGACCTGTGGAGGCAAAAATAAAACAACAGACTTTGAGTTATGCGAGAATGCTAACGATTACATATGGTTTGATGCTTTCCATCCAACGGAAAGAATGCATCAGCAAATTGCAGATGCTGTATGGGATGGTCCTCCGTCCTTCGTCGGATCAATGAGCCTGAAAGATCTGTTCTTTACCAGGGAAAAGCTAACCATTGCAGATATAGTCGACATTCCAGGAGGAGAGAACCTGCAGTGATGAACTTAGGAATGATCAAGAGATAATCAGCACTTTATGTTTCATAATAATCACAGATACTGTCAATTGACTAAAGAACTATGTCACTGAGATTTCAAAAAGTTTTTCAGATTCTGCAGAATAACAACATTCAAGCTTTGCACTTCTGTAAAATTATGAATTTTGACGGTCTAGATCTCTGGCTGATTGCCACAGCTGTTTCAATCAGTTAAAAATGGTTCCATCAGTGCGTCGTCAGAAGTTGCTGCTATAGTGGCAACCACATGAGGCGTATAGAAGTCCTGATGACATCTTTTTCTGGGTGACTTAACCAGCCAGGAAATGCTAAAGAAACGATAGGAGATTGGGAAAGGAAGCGTAAACATCACAATTCACAAGTAGGTCGATTCATTGACTCCTTCAAACCAACTATAACTCAAAGGAAACAGGTTGGTCGATTCATTGACTCCTTCGTACCAATTATAAGTCAACAAGTCTCAAAAGAATCGGCAGAATAATATCCAAATCAGGTTTAGGTTTACCTTTAAGTGGCAACAATGGAGGGCAAGGTGTACATTACGTGTCTGTTCCACAGCCCCTTGAAAAGTCATAAACCAAGTTCAGATCTTAATATTACTCTGTTTTACTTTATGTCATTGTTTTCTTGTTAAGCTTTTCAGCTACCAACGACTTGTAACTGTAAAGTGTCATGCCACAAAAATAAACAAAATGACGTCTCACGCCCGTGACCCTTCAGACTTTTTTTATTTTTCTTTTTAATCATTTTAATTTTAATTATATTAGTATTTACTTAATAAAAAATTAAATTAAATGTTAATTTAATTTTAATTATTGTACTATTAATTTTATAAAAATTTTGTGTATTTTGACACAAATTCATTTTTATTTTTAAATTATTTTAAATAAATTTATAAGATAAAAATTTAAAAATTAAATTTTGATTAATTTATTAAATTTTAATAAACTTATAAAGTATGGAAAATATTAAATTAAATTTAAAATTTTGATTATTTTTATTTTTATTATTATATTAGCCCATATGCATATTAATGCAATCATCATCATTATCATCACACGAAGTTTCGCAATAAAGTAAAGTCTAATAGTACGTAACCTTATCTTTACATAATAGAGAAGTTGTTTCTAGTAAACCTACGTATAGATGTGACAATAAAAAAGTGATGCATGTTAGAGAATAATTAAGTGAAACTGACACGCTAAATAATTATGTAAATAAAATATTAATAAATACATAAATAAAATATAAAATATAATCAAAAGATATTCCTCAGATCTATTAATACTGATAAGCTGCAAACATATACAAAGTGCAGTGCAATAATAGCAAAACCAAACACCAGATAGAGTCATGGCAATAAAGAAGATGTTTAACAGTTTAAGCCACAATCATGTCCTAATGATGTGAACCAGCGGAAGAGAAGTCCAGAAAAAACAAATGTTGTCACGTAACAAACCAGTGATATTAAACATTTTGTATGATAAAGTTTTTTTTCCAGAGAATGATACAACTGTTATAAAAGATAGAAATAATATGGTGTATCATTAATTGTCGATGCACCATTTAATAGTTAGTGTACATATGGACTGGTTTAGTTTTACCTAACACAAGAATGAGATAGATAGTTATTAGTTAGGTTTTACCTAATACAAGAATGAGGTAGATGGTTATTGGTTAGGTTTTACCTAACACAATAACATATATGAAGTAGGTGATCACATGTGTGTTAGGTGGTTAAAATGTACTATAAATAGAAGGGTTAACTTGATGTATGATACACCATTTTTTCATAAGAAGAATTCTCCTCTCCCAAATATTCTTACATTTTAGTTTCGGTTTTATAACACGTTATCGACGAAGCTCTCGTTTCTAAATTCGAACTTATCAACATCAAGCAATCGTAAGGTTCTTCCGCTCTACCTACATCATACAAACGTTCTTCTATTACGTGACATCAAACAAACGTAAGTTCTTGGTTTATTTATCCTAGTTACGATGTTGTTAAAATAAAATTCTTCTTTTATCTACATTAATTCTACTTATGATATGATTAAAACAAATTATAGGCGACTCATTTTTACCTTCATTAATAATGAAAAGTTATTACCACCTCTAAATACATATCGTAATTTATTGTATAGTATACATCATCAATGTTTAAAAAATAAAAATAAAAAATAAAAAAATGTATAACGACTATATATATAACGGTAATATATATATATATATATATATATATATAACAGTAACTTTATAACGGCTAGGTAATGGTAAAAAAATTCTTTCTATAAATAGATACCACTCCTTCATAATTTACTTCATCCTCAGACTCTATTTCTTACCTCAAATTTCTTACAAAATTTTTTCAAATGTTGTCCGCTATTTTATCTTTTGTATAATTCTAATCATTATATATCTTTGTCTCATTCTTGGTGTAGAGCTAGATAATTCAGTTCGCATATATTTTCTCTTAGTAATACCATGTATTATGATCCCTATGTTGCTTCTTGGCATAGCATTTGAACAGGCATGTAATTTATTTAATGTAATATCTCTTTGAATATCCGTCTTAATTATTTCTCTCTATTGTATAATAGTTGCCAACATGTCCAATCTTGCCAAAATTGAGTTATTTGCTCTTGATGTTGCGGGCGATAATTATATGCCGTGGGTGATTGATGTCGAAATGCATCTTGAATCAATGGATCTTTTAGATACCATTAAAGAAAATAATACAACATCAAAACAAGATAAAGCCAAAGCGATGATCTTCATTCGTCGTCATCTTGATGAGTGATTAAAAAGAGAATACCTCACAATTAAAGATCCAAGTCATTTGTGGAAAAATTTACAAGAAAGATATGACCATCAAAAGGAATTTTTACTTAGGTTTCGTGATGAATGGAGCGCTTTACGCCCAAGATTTTAAAAGGTCAATGAGTATAACTCATTATGTTTAGAATTGTCTCACAACTACAATTTTGTGGGCAAACAATCAACGAGGAAGATATGTTAGAAAAACATACTCTACCTTCCACGCAACAAATGTAACATTGCAACAACAATATCGAGTCGTGGATTTAAAAATACTCGACCGATTTCATGCCTCCTCAGAGTGAGAAGAATAATGAACTTTTGATGAAAAATCATCAATCTCGCCTCTTGGCGCGACAGCATTTCCAGAAGCAAATATTGCAATTCGAAATGAAAGAAAAAATCATCATGGGCCTAGTCGTGGTCGCGGTCGTGGCCGTGGTCGTGGCCATGGTCGTAACTACATTCGTGGCCATGGTCGTGGGCGTGGCGAGAAGTTATCCATATAACTCTCTTGAAAGAAATACGAGCCACCACAATAACAAGCACCATATTAATGATGTTCATGGAAGTTCTTATAGGACTTCAGGAGATTCTTGCCTTAGATGTGGTACAAAAGGACATTGGGCTAAAGTTTGTCGAGTTCCTGAACATCTATGTCAGTTATACAAAGCATCCTTAAAGGGAAAGAAAAGGAAGTGAATTTTCTTGAATAACACCCTTTAGGTGATTCAACCGACTTTGGTACTTTTGATTTTGATTTCATTAAGAATCATAATCCTTGATGACTCTACATATCTGAATGCTTGGATTTTCTTGATGATTTTGTGGATCGGGACATTGTTGGTGGCGATGCAATTAAAATAATGTACTTATGTTTGTGTTAAGTATTATTATGCTTATTATATCACTCAGTTTCAATTGCTTGTTATGTTACTAGTTTCAATTCTGATATTGTTTTAAGTTAACATAACATCTCTTTCTCTTTATTCTTGCGCAATTTTCTCATTAGATTATTTATTTTTATGCGAAGTTTTGATATGGATCGTTTTGGTAAGAGGAGCGGCAAATTATGATAATTTATGCATACCGATAGTGGCACAACGCACACTCATCCTGAAAGATAAAGGTTCTTTTCATAATTAAAACCAACAAAACAATTGTGAACACAATATCGAGTCCTATAGACTTGATTGAAGGAATTGGCAAGGCCAATTTCACATTACCAAATGGCACAAAGTTCTCAATACATGATGCCTTATTTGCGCCAAAGTCTAAAAGAAATTTGTTGAGTTTTAATGATATATATTCTCATAAATATGATACTCGATCGAATCGAGAGAAATATGAAATATATGTATCTTACAACCTGTCAATCAGGAAAGATAAACATATTGGAAAAACTACCAATGCTCCCTACTGGATTGCATTATACATATATAAATATGATGGAATCTAATATGGTAGTTAAAGCAAAACACATCAATCCTTCAATAATCTCTATTTGGCATGATCGTCTGGGTCATCCAGGATCAACAATGATGCGAAAAATAATTGAGAATACACATGGACATCCATTGAGTAACAAAATGATTACTCAAATAAATAAGAGTCCATGTACATCTTGTTCTCTTGGAAAACTGATCATAAGGCCATCACCAGCTAAAATAAAATTGGAATCACCTACTTTTCTTGAACGTATTCAAGGTGATATATGTGGACCAATTCATCCACCATGTGGACCATTTCGATATTTTATGGTATTGATAGATGCCTCCAGCAGATGGTCTCACGTTTGTCTACTATCAACTCGTAATATGACATTTTCAAGATTTCTTGCACAAATTATTAAATTACGAGCACAATTTCTGACTGTCTAATAAAGAAAGTCGACTCGATAATCTTGGTGAATTCACATCCCAAACTTTCAATGACTATTGTATGTCAATCGGGATTATGGTCGAGCATCCTGTTGCTCATGTGCATACTCAAATGGTTTAGCTGAATCTTTAATTAAACGCCTTCAACTTATTGCTAGACCATTGATGATGAGAACAAAGCTTCCAATTTCCGTATGGGGTCATGCAATTTTACATCTTGAGGCATTAATTAGCATCCGACCAAGTGCATATCATACATACTCCCCACTACAACTTGCATTTGGTCAAGAGCCAAATATCTCCCATTTGAGAATTTTGGTTATGCGGTATATGTGCTATTGCACCACCACAACGTAGTAAAATGGGACTTCAAAGAAGATTGGGGATATATATCGGCTATGAAAGTAAATCTATTATTAGATATCTTGAACCTCAAACGGATGATATGTTTACAAAGACGTTTTGCTGATTGTCATTTGATGAAAATACTTTCCGACATTAGGGGAGATAATAAACAGCTGATGAAAGAAATTACATGGTGCGAACCATCATTATTGTATCTTAATCAACGCACAAAACAATGCGAAATAGAAGTGCAAAGAATTGTGCATTTGCAAAGAATTGCAAATCAATTACGGATGCTTTCACGAGATACAAAAAGAGTGACTAAATCATTTATACCAGCTGTAAATGCTCCTGCTCGGATTGAAATCCCAAAAGGACAATCTGAGAACATGGTCACTCATGAATCTACGACACGCATGAAGCGTGGTAGACCAATCGGTTTCAAAGATAAAAATCATCGAAAAAGAAAAGGAGCAAATGTGATTAATGACCCCAAGATAGATAAAAGTGTTCCTTTAGAAACACAAGATGAGGATAGTGTCCCAGAAGAGACACAAACTGATATTAATCAAGAAATTGCAATTAATTATATTCATACAAAAGAATTATGGAACCGGAATGATATAAAAGAGATTGATGCAATATTTTCTTATCCTATAGCATGTGATATCCTCAATGAAAATGAAGATCCCGAACCAAGATCTATCATTGAATGTCAAAATAGACATGATTGGGTTCAATGGAAAGATGCTATTGAAGCTGAATTAAATTCTCTTAACAAGCGTAATGTGTTTGGACCTATTGTCCTTACACCCCAAAGTGTAAAGCCATAGGTTACAAATGGGTTTTGTTCGAAAACGAAATGAGAAAATGAGATTGTGAGATCTGGCTCGACTTGTTGCACAAGATTTTTCTCAAAGACCCGGAATTGACTATGAACAAACATACTCTCCTGTTATGGATACAATTACGTTTAGATATTTAATCAGCTTAACAACTCTTCAGAAACTGGAAATGCGTCTTATGGATGTTGTTACAGCTTACCTGTACGGATCACTTGATAGTGATATTTACATGAAAATCCCTGAAGGATTCAAAATGCCTACAACATTAAAATCACAACCAAAGGAAATTTATGTGATCAAATTGCAAAGATCCTTATATGGACTAAAGCAATCTGGACGCATGTGGTACAATCGTCTAAGCGAGTATCTATCAAAGAAAGGATATGTAAATAGTCCTATTTGCCCTTGCGTTTTTATAAAGAAAACAACATCCGGATATGTGATTATCGCTGTCTATGTTGACAATTTGAATATCATTGGTACTGTTAAAGAAATCCAAGAAACAGTAGTGTACTTAAAGAAGGAATTTGAAATGAAAGATCTTGGAAAAACTAAATATTGTCTTGGTCTCAAATTGAATATAGACCAGCGGAATCTTTAATGCATCAATCGACATATCTGAGAAAAGGTATTGAGGCGTTTTAATATGGGTAAAGCAACTCCATTAAGTACACCAATGGTGGTAGATCGCTTAATGTTGAGAAGGATCCATTTAAGCCTTGCGAAGAAAAAACGAAGAAGTTCTTAATTCAAACGCCATATCTAAGTGCGATAGGAGCTCTCATGTATCTTGCTAATTGTCTTAGACACGATATAGCTTTTCTTTGTTAATCTACTAGCAAGATTTAGTTCATCTCCTACGAAAAGGCACTAGAATGGAATTAAACATCTATTCCGTTATCTTGAGGTACAATTGATTTGGGATTATTTTACACTAAAAATGCAAAACAAGTTTTGGTTGGTTATGCAGATCAGAGTTACTTATCGATCCGCATAAAGCCGGATCCCAAACCGGTTATGTATTTACGTATGGAGGCACCGCAATTTCTTGGCGTTCACGAAATAAACACTTGTTGCTACTTCTTCAAATCATCTTTGAAATCATTGCACTTCATGAAGCAAGTCGAGAATGTGTATGGTTAAGGTCAATGACGCACCACATTTTAACAACTTGTGGCTTATCGACCAACAAAGAACCAACAATTATATTTGAAGACAATGCGGCATGTATCGCTCGAATAAAGGAGGTTATATCAAAAGTGATAGAACCAAACATATCCTCCGAAATTTTTCCAATTCACCCAAGATCTCGACAAGAGCAAAGAAATCAACATCCAAGATATTCAATCATGCAACAATCTCATGCGGATCTTTTCACAAAGGCACTTCCTACTATACCTTTCGGAAGCATGTCCACGAGATTGGAATGCGACATCTAAGAAATTTATGAGGAAGAGCTCATTGTGTTAAATGAGGGGAGCTTCGCGATTCACTCTTTTCCTTATCATGGTTTTTATCCCATGGGTTTTTCCCGATAAGGTTTTTAACGAGGCAACACCAAATGCGTTTAAAGGCGGAGAAGAGACAATTATGTGGCACACCAAGGGGGAGTGTTATAAAAGATATAAATAATATAGTGTACCACTAATTGTCGATGCACCATTTAATAGTTAGTGTACATATGGACTGGTTTAGTTTTACCTAACACAAGAATGAAGTAGGTGATTATTGGTTAGGTTTTACCTAACACAAGAATGAGGTAGATGGTTATTGGTTAGGTTTTACCTAATACAAGAATGAGGTAGATGGTTATTGGTTAGGTTTTACCTAACACAATAACATATATGAATGAGTGATCACATGTGTGTTAGGTGGTTAAAATGTACTATAAATAGAAGGTTAACTTGATGTATGATACACCATTTTTCATAAGAAGAATTCTCCTCTCCAAATATTCTTACATTTTAGTTTCGGTTTTATAACAACAACATATATTATATATGGAATAATTTATTTTAATTTTAGCAACTTATTTTAATTGATTAATTTACTAAAATTGTTTAATTAATTTATAAGTTATAGAATTTTATACATAAGCAATAAACAACTAATTTTACGAAACATCTTTAACAAACAGTTAATTTATCAAACATTTTAATAAACAAATGATGTTATCATTGGTTAAATCAATGATATAATTAATTATCGTTAACCAACGATAGAATCAATTATAGGCTAATGCAATCATTGATTGTCTAACATGCTTATAGCCGATTTTATCAATTAACTACTAATAGTTGATTATTTCATCTAATTTGACTAGCATATAACATCAACTATTTATTAAAGATGTTTGGTAAAATTAGTTATTTAGTGTTTATGTATAAAATTCTATAATTTATAAATTACTTAAACAAATTTAGTAAATTAATCAATTAAAATAAATTATTCAAATATATTGTATAATTTATTTGTATTTAGTAGAAAAATTGTATCATACAAGATGTTTAATATTGCATTAATATGCATGCGGACTAATATAATAATAATAATAATAATATTATTATTATTATTATTTTAATTTAATATTTTCTATAATTTATAAATTAATTAAATTATGTAATAAATGAATCAATTTTAAATTTTAAATTTTAAAACTAAAATAATTAAAAAACAAAAAAGAATTTGTATCACGGGCTTGTTATTTTTAATTATTTTAATTTTAATGTTTATAAAGTGAATAGTACGATAATTAAAATTAAAATTAAAATTTAATTTAATTTAATTTAATTTAATTTTAAAATAATAATAATATAATTTAAATCAAAATGATAAAAGGTAAAAATAAAAATAAAAAATTACAGTGACCTATGACTTGAGTGTGACACTTAAGTCACACCCGTGATAATTATGAGTAAATAGTAACTTAAAATTTAAATAAAAGTAACGGTAATTTTATGAGTAAATAGTAACTTAAAATTTAAATAAAAGTAACGGTAATTTTAAATAGATATAATTAGACATAATAATATTAAACAAAAGATCTACACTGGAATTGGTCATTTGTACATCTTTAATTTCCATATAACCAAGATATCTGACTCAAATATTCCATTGAAAATAAGAATAGAAATTTGAAGCTTTTCTACTGGATTGTTCTTTTTTTAATTACGGTTAAAAATTAAACTTAGTTTGATTAAATATTTTAAAATAACTTATTATTAATTTAATGGAGTTGGTATAAAAATTCAAAATTTCCAAATTTCAACTGCTTACTCAAATAAAAATGAAAATTAAAACTGATAAATTTTGTACAAGTTTATGAGTTAACATGAAAATCTGAAAAATATAAATGAACAAGAGAACAATAAAAAAAAAGAAAGGATCTAACTGGTTTCTTGTAAGCATTGGCAGCCCCACATAATGCCCGAAAACAAAGATGGGGCACATGGCAAGCTTATCTATTTAGGAAGCTCAATCATTACAATTCCTGTTGTTATTGGAGGTTGTTGAGACATTTGCATCGAACCATCTGTTTGTTTCTGTTTCCTTTTTCTTCAATGGAACTATCAGAGTAAATGCAACGAATCTGGACTATAGTTACTGTTGATTTGCCTGATTTTAGATATTCTATTAATAAGTAGCTCAATTAATGAGATTTTATTAAATTAGGAATAAATAGATTCTTCTTGATTTAAAGAAGTGATTATGGCTACATTTTCCAATATATTTCTTATACTATTTACTAAAAAATTAAGATTTTTTTTTTCGTGATATTAGAGTCACAACTTTTATACAACATTTTTTTCTTTCTTCGTCCAAGTCCTAAATGGGCTATCACTTATCGATGATGACTGGCAAGCGAAGAAACTCATCACCCTCCAATTCTTGTAGGATTGAATCAAGAATTGGATGAAGGTAGGGGCTAAAATTTTGGAAGAAAGCCATTACCCTTTATCGAAGAGGGTAATCAAGAATTCTACCTATTATTTAGTTAAAAAAGATAATTATCTAGTTGCCTCTTGTTTCATTGTCAATTCAAATCATTCTCGAATAATTAATTATGTGATAATAGATTTTATGGCTGGTTTCTCTAAATTGTTTTCTTCCTATAATTTTTGTGCTAGAAATTAAAAAGTAAAAATAACAGATGGTTCCTACTTAGCATCAGCTGGGAAATGATCAATTGTTCTTTCCCCTAATTTTACACTTTACAATGTTTTCATGTTTCTAATTATACTGCAATGTTAAAATTTGTAAGATTGAGCCTAAATAAAATGAGCACATATATGCTTAAACAAGGTTTCATCTTAAAATCAATTAATAATAGGAGGAATAGCTCACTAGACTTATATGCATGCTTAAGGTCATAGATTCTTTCCATGTGAGACAAACTATCATTTATATTTCAACAAAGGTGTTTCAAAACTTTTATAACATGATCCAAACGTAGATTTAAACTAGAATTCAAGTTTCTAAAAGCGATAATAAAAAAATACTCCAACAAAGTTTTAAGGAATTTTTTGGTTAAAAAAGTATTATTCATCAAAGCTCATGTACTTACACCACATAATAAAATGGATTAGTCGAAAGAAAAAATTAGCATCTATTAGAAATTGCAATATCTCTAATATTTTAAACTAATACTCCTACGTATTTATAGAGAGAGGCTATCCTAAAAGCTACATATTTGATCAATAGGATGTCTTCAAAAGCTTTAAAATTTCAAATACCTATTATGGATTTTTCCTTATGACCAAAAAAAAAAAAACATATGAACTATTTTAGTAAATATTGACCTACATCTTGATTATCACATGATCTCCCTCTCAAAGTGTTTAGCTGTATTGCATTTGTTCATATTTATAACAACAATAGAGGAAAACTCGATCATAAAGAAAAAAAATGTGTTTTTGTTGGTTATCCTTTTAGTTAAAAAGAGTATAGGTGCTTTGATTCTATAACTAAAAGGTTTTTTATTTTCATAGGTGTTACTTTTTTTTCTCTCACCTCATCCTTAGAGGGAGACACGTAAGGAAGATTTGGTTTTTTTTTTTAATTTATTTATAAGTAAAATGAGACTATGGTCAACACTAACAATGATGTAAATATTTTCTATATTCCTGATTCAAGTGATGGTGTCTTAAATAATGAAAATAAGGAATCATCTTCAATGATTTTACAAATTCAATGTCAAGAAAAGAATGAAATGTGTGCAAGACAAGATGGAAATCATTTTAAATGGAAAGTTTTTTTTTAGACAATATCTAGAACAACTGAAAGTCAAGAGTCTAACCTGAAAATAAATCCATAAATTGGAAACCAACAAGGTGAATCTCAGTTTGAGTCTATTTCTATTAAGTTATGGTCACCTGAATCAATATCTATTTCGACCAACAAGGTGAATCTCAGTTTGAGTCTATTTCTATTAAGTTATGGTCACCTGAATCAATATCTATTTCAATGTTTCTAAAATTTGTACCAAATATCTTATGTATAACTTCTTATCATATCAAAGTTTATCTCTATTATTTCAAGCATTTACTTCCAAGTTATTCAATATTTCCATTACTAAGAATATAAAGGAGACTTTAAATTTTCCTTAGTGGAGGGATGTAATCTTGGAGGTAATGAGAGCTTTGTAGAAAAATAGAATGCGGGAGGAAGTTGATCTTGAGAGAGAGAAAAGACTAGTAAGATATAAATGGGTATGTTCATCTTAAATTCCAATTTTGATGGATCACTTGAAAGATACAAGGCTTGCTTGGTTGCTAAAGGGTTTACTCAAACCCATCACATGCGCTATTATGAAACTTTTTCACTAGTTGCTAAGTTAAATATTGTTAATGTGTTGCTATTACAATTAATCTAAATTGAATTCTACATCATTATCAATGTGAAAACGCCAGACTAAGTGGAAATTTGGAAGAAGAGGTATACGAGCCTCTCCTAAGATTTAGTAAAAGCTTGAAAAAAGGATATGAAACTTAAAAAATGTTTAAATGGGATGAAACAATCACCAAGGGCTTGATTTGAAAAATTCGTAAGATTTATGAAGTCTCAAGATTTCTTATGGGGCAAACTAATTATCCTTTCTTCATAAAAAATTATACAGAAGGAAGGACTGCGATTCTAATAGTATATGTAGATGATATTATCTTCAATGGCAGTTACTCCTATAGAATTCAACTCAAAGCTAGTCGAAGTTCAGGAAGGAGTTCAAGTGGATATAGGTCGAAAGCTGGTTGAAGTTCAGGAAGGAGTTCCAGTGGATATAGGTCGAAAGCTGGTTGAAGTTCAGGAAGGAGTTCCAGTGGACATAGGTCGATATCAACAACCGGTAGAAAAGCCAATCTACTTATCCCGCACCAGACAAGATACTTCCTTTGCTGTCAATGTGGTAAGTCAGTTTTATGTATACTGCCGGTGAAAACGCTTGGAAGCAGTGTGGAATCTGAAGTTACTTAAAAGGAAACTCTAGGGAAAGAATCACTTTGTCCTCTTTCTTTAGTTGCCCAACAAATGATGTTGAAGTGAAAAATTTCATTACTATTTTCACCAGCTCTGCTCCTAAAGACGAAAACAAAACAAGATTACAGGAGTCGTAAGAATGCTCGAAACTTGTAATCACAGTTACTAGAAGCCAGACGGCAATAACATAAGCTAAGAGCCCCAAGCATTCAACAGAAACAGGAACGTTCATAATTCTTAGTAGAGATACAAAACTTTTCAGTTATAAAATGAGGTCAGCCGAGAATTGGGAAAATACGGGCAATGTGATCCAACGGAACACTGTCGGCATTGTTCTTCTTCAGCTCGGGATGGTTAAATTCATTTGCAGGTAAGATGATGAGTTGGCCTTTCCCATGGCCCTTCTCTATGGTCCATCCACAAGTGGCCACTTGCTGTTCCAGAAACTTGTCCAACGATAGACCTTCAATGTTGATAGCCTGCCCCATACCCAAGTAAGGACTATTCATGATACCGTGATTATACCGTGATTAACTTGCAGAAAACATAATGAAAATTACTTATCATATTCACCAAGTCAATATTTTGCGCCATTCTACCATTTTCATTTAGACCAAGCAAAACAAATGGTGCAGACAAAGTGCAGAAAGTGTGAAATTGGAGCATACCTCAGCAAGTACAGACCTAGGAACCTTTTGATAAGTCAGGGAGAGGAGATGAATTGCATAGGTTTGAATTGCTTGCTCAAAACCTGTAAGTAAGAAATCCTCTTTCAAGTTTGAAAATAGAATATGCAAAACTGAAGAGATAATCGAGTACCCTAGCAGATATCTCCTCAAGCGGTCAATCATAACCCCATTTTTCAATAAACATACATGATAAGCAAATGCTCTTGCCCCAGAAATATTTATATATCATCTAAAAAGAAAGAAACGAAAGAGAGCTACATAGAATAATGGGATTAAAACCTGGCACAGCTTCGACTATGTGGCGAGATTTGGATGCCTCATCCCAGAACTGTCGGAACCTTCCTGTCTGCAGACAGGTAACTTGACATTCAAAATTCATCAATTTTACAGATCCCTTAATATACATCAGAAACATACCTCTAAATAGTGCGAGAGAACAATCAGTGTCTTGAACTGTTCCTCCATTTGCTGCAAGCAAATACACAAAAATAAGAACATGGTTAAACTTTCACAAGATTTGTCATATACCAGCAATAAGGTAAAAATCAATCACAACGCAAGCTATAATCTGAAACAGAGTCTTAAACAATTCATAAAAATCTGAAAATCATATAGAAGCAGGTTGATCTAGAATATCTTATGCTAGGAGCAATCTAGTGTAGAGCTTGCAGATTCGAAAACATGAGGTATTGATTAATTTCAGGATTTTGATGATGTTACTGAAGTCAATAGTTAATATTAGTCTCATAAACATAAAGAATATACATGAGCCTACTCAATCTTGAGTTGTATTAATTGTTCCAAGAAAATAAATGAACAACAAGGCAGGAAATGATACCACTCGTTCTGGAATCAAAAACAGACAGAGGCTAAAATCTGGGGCTGGCATTGCCATAAGCGCCTGTTAAGAAGAAGAAAATATTCATCAGAAAAACTTAAATTAAAGGTTAGCCAATTAAGCAATTCAATCATATTTAAGAGACCGCTTATCCAGACCTTAATCAAAATCCTAGCAACAATTTGGGTGCTCATTTTCTCTGGTTCAAACTGTAACAAGAGACATAATACTGATAAGCATCTGCCAGTAAAGTTTAAACTGAACTTCCAAGTCGATTTTGTATACCTGATGCAGTTTCAATGACCATTTTTTGTTTGAAGAAAAGTTTCAATGACCATAATAAAGGTTAACTATACAACGGAGGAGATCCTCATTACCTGATAAAGCCGAAGAAGGCAAAGATTTGCATCCAGACTGTAGGTTTGTGAGGCAACCTAAACATTACCATAAGCACATCAATCACTAGATAAGCATATAAATAACATATACTATCCAAATCTTCACAATCCATGAAACTTTCAGTCACATCAGTTACATAGCTCTGATATACTTATGAATCAGATGAAGTCATTACCATGTGGCCTTACATTCGTTTAAAGCGGTATAAATTCCAAGACACTGAACATAGTGTTGAGTCACGAGACATTCCCAGGAATAAACCAAGATCCTATTACATTGCATCCAAGGATATCAACAAGGCAACACACTAACCTGACCCGACGATGTTTTCAATCAAACACCCAAATAAAAGTCATACCAGCGGGAAAAAAATATATACAAAATTTCATGCTTTCCCTACAAATAAATCACCCTAAAGCAAAGACGACAATTTTATACTACATAAATAGAAAAAGAAAAGAAAAAAACACAGCCCAGATTCAATTCCTCTTTCAAGCATTCAATTCGAATATCAATTAGAGAAAAAACCAAACCTGTTCATTAACATAGTTTTCGAGATCCGGGAGGATATCGGGATTATAGGGATTGACGGCAACGAGTTGCTCTACTGTGTAAGACACTTGTTGTTCCTGTTGCTGAGGCTCTCTTCCCATTGTCGTTTTGTTTCAATTTTCTGCTAGATTTTCTCTACAGGTATATGAAGAAAGAGGCGATCGTCTTCACAGGGTAACCCTGTGACCTAGTCGCTTTACCAAGGTTTTCAGGGAGGCAGCTGATTGGAAAAGACCTATATACCCTCTTATATTTTACATGGACCTTTTAATTTAATTAAAGGGATTTAAAGAAAATATATAACTTAATTAAATGAAAATCTTATAGCGACTGATAAAGTTGTGATTTTGAATAAAGGCTTTTTTTAGTATTAAATTGTTGATAATTATTTAATTATTTAATTGTTTAATTATTTGGTTATTTGATGATATTAAATTGTTGATAATTATATTTAGTAATTCTTCTCCGATTCATAATAAGAAATCGTTTTAAAAATACACGCTTATTAAGAAAGTTAATAAAATTATAGATATACTCTTATTAATACTCCCATAAAATTACCTCTCGTAATCAAAGATCTTAAATAAAATTGTGAGAGAAATTATTTGAAATTGTGATCGTATAATTAAGATGAGAGAAATTAAAGGTTAATTTTAGAAGAAAAGTTATAAACATGCATACAAAAAGTCAAGAATAATAATTTATTTTGAATAATTAAAATATATCTAAAACGACTCTTATTATGAATCGGAGAGAGTAGTTGATTGTGATGGGGGCATTGAATTCTATATGCTGTTTTTCAAAATGCTTTATGACTAGTCTTTTGTTCCAATAATTGAGAAATTAAGGATAAAAAATAATTGTGTGATTTGTGTCTAAAATTATTACAAATTATTTGAGAGAAGAGATAGAGAGAGAGAAATAAAGACAGATAAACATAAACATAAACATAAATTATAAATTAAATTTATTAAAAATACTATAGTTTATTCAAAAATTAACTTTTCTTTTAATAAAATTTTTATTTTGTATCGGTATCATTATTTTTAAAAGTTATTTCATTTTAATTAAATAAAATATGTATCATTAGATTTGATATTGTACAATACAAAACCACTTCCAAATTATTTTATACTAACCAAATTTTTCTATAATGCTAGATTTAAAGATTAGGTTGGGTAAGAAAGTTTCAAGTTGTATTCATTATACTTATTAATACTTTGATTAAATTTTGTAACGAAGAAGGATTAAATCATTAAATTAAACATATATTTTGTATTTAATTTAAAATACAAATAGATTAAAATTAAACATAAAATAGTTATACAAATAGATTAAAATTAACATTAAAATAATTTTTAGCCATGATAACTATTTGTATAAATATTAATGTTAATTTTAATAAATAAAATTAGTAAAAATATTTTTTAGTTAAGATAAATTATTAAGAAGGTTTACATAATAGATAAAAAGGAAACAACCAAATTGTTATCGGACAATTAGAAAAGGGTGATGAAAGGAAGTTCAGTTTCAGAATTAATTTAATTTCTTTGTCAAGTTGTTCTTCTTCCACTTGTGTTGCTCGTTATTGTCGGCATTGATGGTGAATGAATCAGCAACTTAAGATTTCCATATAAGTGTTCTTCATTGTACTGTTTTATAATCACCACAATATTCATGTTAAAACTTAAAACTCAATTTTACTCCCAAGCTTCTCTTCTTCATCAACGTTTCACATCTTTCTACCGTTAATTTTGTTGTTTTCTGATGCTGCCGTTCCTCTTGATTGCATAAATCGATTGAATATTGCTTTAATTTCTTGCATCCATTTCTCATTTCGAAAATGAGATTTCTTAAATGTTTGGATACTTTCTTCAAGTTTCTTAGACTCTTGAATCCAATCATCTCCCATCATTTCATGGAATTTTTTGGCTAATAATCGTAAAGCTCTTGATATCAAATGTTATGAAAATATGAAGAAAAAAAAAACAAAGAATAGAAGAGAAAATATGAGAGAAAAAAGAAAAGAGAAGGTAAAAAAGAACCGTAAGAGAGAAAGAAAATAGTAACTAATTTATATTTTTTCATATCACATAAACGGTTACAAGGGTTGTTTTATAGTAGTCTCTTGTATTTACAGCTGTATAATTGTTATGCATAAAATTACGTAATTATTATATTTTTAGCTCAGATTTTAATATTAATTTAAATAATTATTTTTATTTTGAGCAGAGACAAATAAGTTTTAATTTATTTAATTTAGGTTGACTGATTGAAGCAAATTGAAACATAAACATAAAATTAAAATTGAACCAATAATTTTCTATTATAGTTCATCGATGTAATTGTTTTGTAGGAATACATTCGTAATGAAAGAAAAGAGAACCTTTAAAAGATTTCAATTGCTTGTTTTATGGGTGTACTAATAAAAATCAAATGCCATTCATTAAATTCATTTACAAATCTTAAAAAGTTAATCAATAGTTGTCAATTAGCAACATTTAAGCAAACAAGTTGATGTTATATTCCCAACACCACTACACTATAAAATGAATTCCCATATTATTTTCAAATAATAAGTTAATGTTTTCATGTAAAATTTAGAAACTATATACCAAGTTATTAGTATATATTAAAGTTAATTTTGCAAAAAAATCAATTAAATCTACATAAGTTGATACCAAATAATAGACAAAGAGTATATAACAATGGGCATAAGCAATAAGCATATATCTTCCTATCTAACAGAAAAATTATTGATGAATGAGTAATTGAATGACCATGAAATATAATGTTTTAATATATTTACGATAAATTAAAATATATTTTGTTAATTATGCATGATTTTAGAAAACAAATATGATTTGATGTCAATTATGCATGATTTTGGAAATCATCATTTTTAAGTCACACTTTCATAAGTCATTTTATGTATAAATGATTAATACTAAATAGTTAATTTTATCAAACATCTTTAAATAAATAATTGATGTTATTTGTTGATCAAATTAACTATATTAATCTGCTATCAATTAGCAGCTAATAAAATCAGTTAATGTAATATATTGATGGCCAAATATGGTCAAAGAAAAGGCTGCTTATATTGAAAATCCTCTCCCAAAGCTCGCAAGATATTTATGTGTATGAATCATGTTCTTGCCATTTTGTCCTTTCAATTATATTTAATTTGATTTATTAATTTTAAATAAAATAAAATAATTATAATTAATTAATCTTAAAAATATCAACTTTAAATCTAATTTGATTAGGGGCAATCATAACATTTATGACTACTCTTCGTTTCTGTTGCTAATAAAAAACGTGTTACAAACGGCAAGAGAGATTTTCTTGTTACAGGTTTAAAAGGTTGGATATCAAGTTCCAGCCCATCCATGTCTTCTTGTCAGAAGGGTTGACAAAATTAAGCTCAAACATCTCCTTCCTCACATGCTCACCAGTTTCACAAAATCCCACGAGTTTGGCAACAAGTGCTGCACTTTCTTCTATGTGCTGCATGTTAAGAGGGTCTGTCCACAATTTGTTTACCAGTTGCAGTCTCCTCTGTTTTCCTACTGGTGCGATCTCCCATTTAGCATAAAGGACCTCTCTCTCTTCTGCTGTTAGTTTTGAATTCACCCTCTTTGCCAGATACTCCCTTTCTTGTTTAAGAGCCTTGATGCTGCATTTGGTTCCAAGACAGAACTGGTTAGAGGTACTAAGATAATTGAATTGGTATTACTTTGATTAAGGCTAATACAATCTTCTGAAGTTACCATGATGACACCGAGCTAGCAGGTTCATCTCCTAACAGTGCTGGGCTTGCGTTGCCAAGTTCTGCCAAATGTTGTTCCAACCATGACAACCTTCTGAGCTCAACTTCCACGTAGATTTGATCGGCGGGATCACCTTGAAATAACAGATAGAACTGTGTACGGTGTATAATTGAAACATGGCACAAGTGCCATAACATTATAATTTGTTTTTTTTGGTCCTCAAAAGTTAACTGCCAAGATATGGGAGACTGGTCACCAGTATCTGGCTCCACAGTTGCTACCTCGTTTGCCTCTAGCTCCAACACCTGAAATCAAACACGAGTGTAATGCCACCAGGACGACATGATTTGATTAAATTGTTTGAAATTAGAATCAGATAAATTGGTAAACATCAATTGTGGTCTACATTCAGTGACCAACTATTATCTAAAACAAGAGATGCATGAATTGATGTTTTTGCTGGAGCGAGGAAATAAGACTCCAGAATATAGTAAGAGATAAATTTGTAGCTCATTTGATTGTAATCCTTAATCTCTAACCAAATCCAACAAATTCTGGAACTATTGTGTGTGGTAGGATGTAAAGAAACTGAATAACATGTTCTCACCTGGCAAACTAGAAGCTGCTTTTGGTATTGTAACTTTGCCACCCTTTCTTTCAACTCAGTAACGTAAGCCTTTATGCTCCGTATATTCTCTTCAGCGGCATTCTTGAACATCCTCTGCATCTTCTTCACATTAACGGAATTAGACCGAGAAGGAGTGCTTTCCCTTGATGATATGACCTCTCCATTTTTGTCATTCCTTTGAGGAGTTGATTCAGGTGGCCCGGTCGTTGCACTGCCACCGCGTCTGTTATAGTTCTCAGGGTTTCGGTTCTCAGTCTCATTGTCCACAACAGTATGAGAAGAGGTAAGAGGTGAGCATGGGGATCGTATTATATTTTGCATGTTTGAACTGTTGCTCAATGCAAAAGGAAACGTTTTCTTCTTCTTCAACTGAGCCTTCAACTCTTGGGTCTGCTCACCACCACTTGAGAAAGAGGACACTAGCGTGTCTATTGATTTCTGGACAGTATCAAGCTTCCTTTCTAGAGATGCAATGGTACTTTCATGAGAGTTTAGTCGAGTAATTTCGTCCTTCAGGTTAGCTTTTTCTCCAATCACAACTTCTTCCTGAACAGAGCCAAGTACTTGCAATTCCTTAATTTCAGACAGCATCTTTGCAACAGTTTCAGCAGTTGCTTGGCTGCCCAATCTGTGAGAAGAAACCTCATTATGAAGTACTTCTAGTGCTCGATTTGCTTCCTCGCCCAATTGCCTTTGCCGTTGTTCAAGTTTACGTATTTCCTGAACGAGCATTGATGGATTCGTAGAAGTGATAGATTGTCTAACCATTTCCTGCTTTCCAAATAGTCTCTTTCTTGCATTTGGAGTAGTTTTATTAGCAACTGAATCGTTTTCACAAGTAAAAGAAAGACACCTGACTGCTTGATTTGAAGGACCACTTTGATTTAGGCCCTGTAAATGTTAAAAAGTTAGAGATAAGCAGTGGAATTCGTTAAAGACAAGAACGAAAGCGTCTGCTACCTTCTGCTCCTTTCGTGATTTTCTTTCTAGTTCAAGTTGAGCTTGTGCAAGGTCTCTCTGGCGCTTCAACTCTTTCATTTCCGTCTCCATCTACAAAATTTACCTCGATTAGAAACAAAGCATCTATATAAGATCGACGGCAAGTAAATTTAGCTTTCTTATTTTCCTTTTTTGTGCTCTTCTGGTACTATATTAATATTACAAAAAGCTAATGATGAGATTGGTTATTTCACATGGATGAGCATAGAAATCTGAAATGAATGCCCGGGCAGAAGTCAAGGATGGCACTTTAGATGGTTTCCGATGCTTGTGTGAAGATTCCTCAAAAAACAATAACCCGCAGTGTTCAGATATTAAATCAAGGATCATTGAGTACATTACAACTTTCCAGCAACTGAAAAGGAAAGTTTACTTCTTGAGCGTCACAAACTGGGAAAGTTATAGAATTCTTCAGCAAACATTAATAACATCTTTCCATGAAGAATTAAGATAGGTTGAAGGACGCAGAAGCAGAAGAAGCAAAAAAGAAGAAGAAGCAAACTTTATACCTGCTCAATTTGCATATCCTTCTCTATTAACAAGGATCTCAAACTTGAACATGATTTGGGCTCTGGGCTTCGAAGCTCTGCTTCAAGTCTGGCGACTTCCTGCTGCAAATGCTTAACTAATCTTTTGTCGGCCACAACCTGAAATTCATAAATATTTCAACCTTAAAGCGTTACTAGGACAAATAATGACATGAACATGACAATGCAGTATGTACCATTTATTCAGTGCATGAACGCTTGTAAGAAATACAGATCTACCTATGCAAACAAGGTTTGTGTTTAACCTACGTTCCGTGCAGCATGGATGCTACAGACCACTGAAATTGCTAATTTGATATGCAGTGGTGCCTACTGCCTGCTAGCGTAGTTGATAGTTTTCTTGGCAGGCGCAAGTGCGCATAAGTGCAACTTGAACAATTTTATAAGTGTCTACGTGGCCTCCAGAACTAGGAAAGTAGAACAATTTGACGTAATTAAGGGGAATAAATGCTTTGAGTGACTCAATAGCATACCATGTTCACTTGGGCATTGTTTGTAACCTCCTTTGCACTGGTTGCAAAAGAAAGCGTTTTCCTTGTTTGTTCCATGTGACTCAAAGCAGGACTCATGGTGCATATAATGGCTGTTCGTGCATTACCCCCAAGTGAATGCTGCAATATTCTTGTGAGTTTTGAATCTCTGTATGGTATGTGGCCACTCCTCTTTCCTCCACTGCAGACGTAAGTGAGACAAGAAACAAATCCTAAGAACCTTTACACAAGTGATCCCTTAGTTACCGGTTCATGAAGGTTAAAGAAAAATACTAGCACAAAAGACGTAGCTGAAAGGTAAAACCGAACTTATGATGTTGGGATATCGGTTCCTCCTAACTATTGCAAACTTTCATCATGCTCAATAGTCGGTCTTGTTTTTATCTCAAATGCTTCAGCTTGTCTCTTACCTGAGTTTTCTGATCACTGTTGTGAGAGTCAACAAGCTACGGTTGATATGACTGCCTTCCTTCAGTCTTATGCCACTGGTGTTAGTTTGAGATGCACGTTCACTTCCAGCAAGGTCTACTAGATTCTGCCAAATTCCAGATCATTAGTGATACCACAGTGCCAAAAATCCTGGTTACGGATAAAGTTGAATTACGTACCAAAGTTGCCAGAAAGGACTTCACACATCCTGACTTTTCACGAAGACTGCTCTCGATGGTCTGCACATATACCATGATAGTTAGTGTTGCATAAAAAATCAACGCCAGGCATACTCCAAGATTCTCTATAAATACTTCGTATAACTGAAGAACAAACAATTTAATTGATCACGAACAGGACTTAAAGCTAAAGGAGCAATTTCACTAAGAGAAAAGGACCGAATATAACCAAATGGATTCATTTCATTCATAAACGGAGGTTAGTTGCACTATCCTAACAAAATCAGGAAAAGTTAATAAGACCAATGGAGCTTACTAATCGTATTATCTGATGTGATCTTGAACTTTTATCGTTTAGAACAGTCTCACCCACTTGCCTTTGCGCTGCAAAAGCAAACACTCGTGAATAGTTGTATCTGTGCATATAGGTCCAAACATAAAGACTAATAAGTAATAACATCAATTAACGCAAGTTAAATATTTTGAAACACACATCTCGAAGAATGGTTCTCGGTATATTTGAATAAAAGTTACCTTCACAAACTCCAATCAAGTGCCGTAAATGTTGGCTGTCCTTGACCACCTCTTCAACTAGCTTCTCGACAATGATCCCTTTCTGCAATGCAGAATTAATGAGAGATTACTGCTTAGCATTTCATATACAAGAAAACAGTTATTATATTGCATTGTTCAACTACCTCAGCATCATCCAAAAGTCGAAGAGGACCAGATTCACGATTCAAAAGGTCTACAACAGTCTCATTGTAGATCTCCAACGCAGATATTTTCAGGACAAAATTCCTTTCTTGGTTCTGCAAGATTGCAAATACTTTAACTAGAAGAATCTCATGGACCTCTAGAAACAATTTATTTTTATATATTCATTGTTAAACCTATTGAACGTGAACGCATTCATAGATATTAAATCACTCTAATTCTGATGAAAGAACGCAAAAAATGGTACTAATTGAGTCATGTAGTCGTCTTTTGATGGATTACAGTTGTCCACCAATTAATACAGTAACTAAGTCTAAAATGAACCCAATCTAAACTCTAAAGTGTTACAACACAGATATAGAAAGATGAAACAAAAAAAAAAAAGGCCAACTTACGTTTCCTATATGTTCAAAGATGTCTTCTACAGCACTCTCTGTGATTCCTCTCATTGTAAACGTCTTTCCACTACTAGTTTGTCCATACGCAAATATAGTAGCTGGGGAAAAATTCAACACACCCAAACAAATTGAAACTCCCATAAAAAAGACAAAACACTTATGAACTATAAGTAAAAGCTTCATAGTTTCACGCTCTTCACCAAATGAACACACCATTGATTCCTCTTAGGGCAGAGAGAGCAACATCCTTAGCCCCTTCCTCGTACACTCCCCGAGTCGAGCAAGTTGGATCAAACACTTTATCTGCCACATGAAAATAGCTCGCTCACTCACTTGCTGCCACCACCTAAAACTCATTTTCTGATGGTTTTCACAAGGTAATTGAAAATATACCAAAAGTGTATGAAGTCGGAGGACGATCGGAGTTCGGATTCTTAAAGACAATGGAGTGGTCGTCGGGCCACTCCCAAGCAATAAGATCGTAAAGCGCTTGTTCTCTTCTACTCAATGGCCTAACCCTAACCGTCACTAGAATCTTCTCTTCTCGAGCCTTGTTAGTGCCACCTGGCGTCGACGACGGCGTCCTCTGTATCTTATACGCTGGTGTCGCCGGTGTTCCAACCATCTTGCACTCGGATCAAGCGTTTCCTTGCATTCAAAGACCTGAATAGTAAATAGAAGTCGCAGCAGCACGATCTCAGTATACTAAAAACGGTTAGAAATGGTCATGTTTATTTTATGGAAGAGAAACAGAGACCGATCTCAGCTTGAGTAACCAACCAGCTTGAAGTATCAAGAACAAAGTTCTTGCCAAACCAAGAAACCACATATCGAAGTTGAACTTTAAAAACAGTCTAGATTACGTGCTTTTCTTTCCATATCTAGATTATTAAAAGATACCTTCACATTTCAAACAAAAACCAACTGAACTCTCACGAAATAACAAAAAAGGTAAAGAAAAGCACCAGAACTCCGGCAACTGAGATGAGGTACTTTGCGGTGAAGTTCCGGTCTTCTTCAGATTCAAATGGAGAAAGGCAGCGAATATTGAGAAGAAGTAAAGTTCGAAAGAGCGTAACCGCTTTGTGGCTTGAAATCTCAAGAGCAAATCGTCGTTACTCGTTAGTGATGGGTAAGGTAACGGCTAGTTCTGTTTAACGTATTATTGTTTATTTACTTTCTTATGCATTGTGCGCGTACCTGAAATGAAAGCATCACATATCGCCACGCGTCCACCGCCACCATTATTATTTTTAATTATTTATTCAAAATTATTCTTGATTAATAAATGAAAATGTTTCTTTCTCTTTCAAAAATAAATATTTTTCGTTAAAATCTCCAATAGCTACATTTTAGGAGATTTATAATTTTATTCAAAATACTAATATAATATATCTTAATACATTTTTATAATAATAAAATTATCATTATTTGTTCTTAAGTAGTCAATAGATAAACCTATTTTAGCTATTATTAGAATTAGATAAAATTATTATTTATTTTATGATATTATTTAATAATATAATAATAATAAACGTTATACTATAAATAATAATTCTAAATATAAATAAGCAAATAATATAATGACATTAGTTTAACTAAATCGTCTTATTATATATAGTAATACTATAATATTATTTTTAAATATAAATAATCAAATAAAATAATGAAGGTTATGGAATTTGCAATTATGTTAACATTTTATAATTATTGCTTAAATAAAATTTTATTTAATTATTTTTAATTTTAAGTAGTTAACTTTTTAAATAATTTATTTAAATATATAGTTATTAAACTATTGCAGTCTTTACTAGGCCGAATGGTTTTGGGTTTGGGCCGAATTCCAGTACCGTTTCAAGTGGGATTGCCGGTAAGAAGCACGTTTCTATTTTAATTTCCAGCCACAATTCAACTACAGCCTCCCCGAAAGCGGGTTGCTAAAGACAATTTCACCTTGACCAAGTCCAATCTTCTTTTTTTTTTTTTTTTATAAAGGAAAGGTTACAAATATGCTCACATGTGACGGGGGTACAAAGCTCCGCCCGCATCGTGGTGCAGAAGCTCCTAGCCGGCTAATGGAGGCGCCCTAAGAAGGTGTAGGCCCGGAACTAAGAAAATGGCACGTTGCCACTGTCAACAAGACTAATTCCTCATACGACATGTCGCAGAACCACTTCCCTGTCTCACAGAATGACCTTAAATACCGAATCAACAAAAATTCTCAATCGAACTCACGAGAGAAGAGAAAGATATTAATGACCTCCAGCGAATCGACTTCAAGGACAAGGAGACGGAAACCCTGTCCCAAGCCAACATAAGTCCAGAATGGACCCCACGAAGTTCTGCTGTGAGGGGGGAACATCGAACAAACCGCTGCTGGAAACCTCCACACTATTGCCCACATCGATCCCGAATTAACCCTCCAGCCTGACCTGCCCCTGGTGGGACTGCCACATTTGTATTTAGTTTCACCCAGCTCTCCATTGGCAAAGACCAGCCCATCGGAGTCTCCACAGGCATAGTAGAACCCAGGTAAATACGGGATTCCATGAGATAAGCTCTGGAAATCCACTCAACACACTCCATAACCAAGCGACGACCAGCCATCGGCCATCGGAAACCCTGCTCTAACAGGCATTTGTTCCACTAGGTCCACAAGTACCAATAGGCCACCCCAAAGATAATAGACCAGTCAACCTGTTAAAAAGGCCGCATATTGGTAATATTAGAGATGACCCATATGGCCATATCCCTTCTCCTTGGCTGTAGAAGCTCGGCCCCAATACATTCCGGAGGAATTAGGCCCAAAAAGTGCGCACCTGCGGGCAGTTGCGCACCACGTGAAGCGTGGTCTCGTCATGCCCACAGAAAAGGCATCGGTTATCAGTGGTGAGATGCCTGAGGACTCGTTGATGATTCGTTAGAAGTTTACCGTGAGTCATCAGCCACAAAAAAGACCGAATTTACTGAAGACCTGCCCATTTTTAAACAACTTCTCACACATTGGGTTGCCGGGCAATCCCGAGATACGCCTGTAACTCGTATGCCAATGCAACCGTAAACCTCCCGTAAGAGGTAGGCCCTCAAAGGAGTTGATCGTCTACTCCATCATCAAACGTAGGCTTGATGGAGGCAAGGTGAAAGCGTCAAAAGATACTGCTGAAATTTTTGCTAGTGCCAGGTGCTTCGCCGGTCTATAACGTCGGCTACTGTGACAGTCTTTTAATTGAAAAAGAAAATATAAACATCAGATCGGATGCAAATTGAATGTCAAATCGTCGGCCTTGGGAGATCCGAAACCGTAGAAAGTGCTTGGGGGTCATTCCAAGACTACGGGCTTAGGTTCCTTTCATAACCCCACTCAAACAAAGTGCTACATGTCAAAAGAGGTATCTCAACAAAAGGTTCTGTGGATTCGTTTTCGTCACCCTTTTGTTTTTGGTCTCTTATAATTGAAGACTAACAATTTATTATTTATAGATAAGCCTAACATTTTTGTCGGTTGAGTTCAGGTTTCGAGTGTTAAATTTTAAATTTAGGTCAAGTCCAATCAATTCAATTATTATATTTAAAATTTTAAAATAATATTTTTTAATTTCAAGCCGCAAATTTTGTGTTCAAATATCATTTAAAGGTTTAAATTAAAAATTCGAGTTTAATCCAAAATCTGCTCAACTAAAGTTAAATTTGATGACTTCAAATTGAACTCAATTCAGTTGAATAAAAATATCATCTTTAATTATAAAATAGACAATAGCATAAGTATAGACACTATTTTATAATTAAATATTAAAATTATAAACTCGCATATTATTATACGCATGTTAAATAAAACCAAATATATCATTTAACAAAGTTTTAATTTCAAGTTTCAATAACAAGTTGAGTCCAAAATTTCAAACATAAAAATCTATGATATTTCAATATTTTAAAAATTCTTTAAACTCTAATTTCCAGTCTTAATATTTCAAAACTCTTAAATAATTTTGTGTTATTATTTAAATTTAAAATCGTTTATTAAATTTAGTTATTTAATCACTAGACAGGTTATTTAGTATAATAAAATTTGAATTAAATTTTTGTTATTTAATCACTACACAGACCATTTAGTATAAATAATAATTTTTAAATTATTCATTTTAAAAATAAAATATTTTTATTAATAAATATTATATAAAATATTGAAATAACGATAATTTATTTTAAGCTTTATTTAATTTATAATTATTATTAGTAATAAAATATTTATTTTTATTTTAAAAACAAAATTAAAAATTTACAATAATATAAAAGTCAAAATAAATAAAATAACTAATTAAAAAATTTAAAAGGGAGAAAGGAGATGTAGAAAAAGGAGGAAGATTTAAAAAAAATAAATTTAAAAAAAAAATCTCTTAATTTTTTGAACTTCCCAATATCGGCCGGTATTTGAAATGTCGGCCAGTATAATCTAAAACTGGTCCGTACTAACTGATATTTAAATTTGGGGCAACTGACTATTTATTTTGGACTTATTTTAATTTGATACCTACCAATACAAAATAGTGTTCATAATTTTGGTTAAGCAAAAGGCTTTTTTTTTTAATTATAACAATAAAGCCTATGGTCATTATTTTTTTATTTTTTGGTTTGAGACCAAGGTATCCACTGACAGACTCAGTAACTAATCTCTGTGCTGGTTGTAGGCACCTCACAAGATAGAACAGTCAAATGATTTAAAGCTGCTTCGTATCTAAAGCTAAGGATTGAATCTTTCATTTTTTATTAAAAATGGATGAGTCCCTTCCGCCTAACTCTATTATGATATAAATATTTAATCCAATTCAAATAATATACGTTTGCGCGCCGTTACATTTTGACCCTAAACCTAAGTGCCTGTCATCTCGTGCTCGAGCATCCCTAGTTCCTTAGATTTGTAAACCAGTACCCAGGTTGACTAAAATTTCAGGCTAAAAAAGGAAGACGTAGTCACGCCGACCCTGATCGGAAGGTTTAGACCAACAGAATAGGCTTCAAAGTCTAGACCCATCAGCTCTTATCAACGTGGAATAAAACCGAAAAAGGTCGTTGCATCCCAATTAACTCTATGAACCACAAGATATTTCTGTAACGTGTACGTATCAATGATGTTGCTATGTCGATTGCTCCCAATTTAAAAACGGTTTAATGTCTTGATCGAAAGAAAGCAAGTGGGTGTACTGAAAATGCAAATAGCTAATTGGAATTTGTACTTTTATATTTTACAATTGCTGATAAATTGGACATTTACAACGAGAAAGTGTCAATTTGATTTAAATATTGTTTTCGTCATGATTACATTTAGTTCAATTTCTCACAATAAAATAAGATTTAAAAAAGTCTGATAATACGCAGTCTTATCCTTATATAATAGAGAGATTATTTTCAATAAATTCATATACAGATGTGTATAATAAAAGAATGATTCGGTAATAAGTAAACAAGTAAAACTAAAATATTAAATCAATAGATAAATACAATTACAATAAATATATAAATAAATAAAATATAATTCAATTTTTAAAAATTATTTTAAAACAAAATATAACTAAAGATATCATCTCTTTATCTTTAGAAAAGCAATAATTATAAATATTATAAAGGAATTTTCTTTAATAATTTTCAATTATTATTTAAAAATCTTTATGGTTTGGTACGGGATCCTCACCGTTAAGTATTGTCCTCTTTGATTGCCAGGTCTTTTAGTGAATCATATTCCCTCTTTGGGGGCATGCAAGAGTTGAACTTGTGACCTCAGGATTTTGTTGCGTTGAGACACACGTCTATTACCACTACCAGTACTAATGCACCGGATCCCATCAGAACTTCGAAATTAAATGTGCTTGAGCGAGAGTAGTACTAGGATGGGTGATCTCCTGGGAAGTCCTCGTGTTGCATCCCTCACCCTTTTTGATTTGGTATTGTCCGCTTTGGTAGTGGATAGATCACACGATCTCACGGATTTGCTGCGTTGAGACGCACGCTTCTTACCACTAGACAACACTAAACCAAAAAAGGCGTCTTTTTGGTGTGAGTGGGTACGATATCTTGTACGCTGAACCACAACTGCGTGCGTCTCAACGCAACAAAACAGTGAGGTCAGGGGATCGAACCCCGGTTAAAGCGGACAATATTAATTTGCGTGGTTACGGTTCAGTGTACAAGATACCGTACCCAACTACACTACTTTAAATATTTAAATAATAAAAATAAAATGTTGAGATTCACATGGATTTATATCAAAATGTGATGGCGCTTTATAACTTTTCGTTTCAATAAAATTTAAAGTCGTAAAGCTTTATAATTCAAATTCCCTAAACCGTTAATCCTACGCAAATCAGAAACTTTTGATTTGTGTAGATTGAAACAAACTCGAGCGCAAAAGCCGACAAAGGTTGAGATGGGTCACCAGACATGTGAATCTTGTGGTGGGTCTTACGTGTGGATTTTTCACGTTTGGGAACAGGGGGGAGTCCACATTCGCAGTGGATGTGACCGAAGCTTAATTATCGGTAGGCCAAGATCTTAAGCTAATAAGAAAGTGAAGACTTAAGACACTCGAAAATGACATTGAGCAGAACCCTCATCTAAAGTTTTAAAAAACAAAAACACAGAAGAGAACGCCACTACATTAGTAGCCAATGTTGGGGACATTCGAAGCTGGAATTGCACCAAAACTAAAAAGCATAACATTACCTAACTTTCTGGAATGGAAGTCTGGTGGTTACAACTTGCATTGTAATAAAAATCATGGCTGGTTGGTCCAACTTACGGGCTCTTTTTTTTTCAATTTAGTATCTTTTTTATTTAGTAAATAATCTTTAAAACTTGTGAAAATCACATTAAAAAGTCAATGTTGCTAAAGTGACACATCCACCAAATATTATACTAGGTATCTATCTATTTAATAATTAAATTAAAATAATTAATACTAAATTAAGAATTTTTTTGTAATAATAATATCACAAGTTTAAATCACATAAACAATCTCTTTATAAATATATTAAAAAATTTGTATATATTACAACCCTTCTCAGACCCCTACAAAATAGGAAGTTTTGTGCATTGTGTATATTGATTTTATTGAACACTAAATTAAAATTTTCAAAAGATTACCTCTTTTCTTATGTGTTTATAGTTTAAAAATCTTAAGTTATTTTAATTTTAATAGTTTGAATGATAATGGGTTGCAGATAAATTATATTAAATTTATAAATGTTAATTTTAATTTATAAAATAAGTAACTTGAAAAACATATACCCAATAATTTATTTAATAAATAATTAAATGGTAATCAAATAATAGTAAGTATAGATTTTACTCGATGAAAAAATTAGAAGAAAAATATGGCACCTTAGATTTATTTTGGTTTAAATTTTCATAAGTAAAAGAGTCCTTTCAAACATGATGAGATAATTGAAATTGTTGCTGCTAAAGTATCTCCATCTCATATTGCAAATGTAGAACAAACAATTATTGACAACTCTAGTGCAGACAATCTGAAGAGTATGGACAATGAAGTGAATGACTTAACCTCCCAATATTTGAAGCATTGTTTGATGGATTGAGTTAACATATTAACTTTATTAGTAATTGCTGGACTAACAAAGAATATTATTGTCAAAACTTCCAAGGCTAGGTTGGATTATGCACAACAAACAATAATAGTAAAATTAGTGATGACTGTATGACAAGTTAGGGGATAGGAGATATTATCTCTTAGAAAGTAGAACAAGCAGAGAATTGTGATTCTCTATTAACTATAACCCAAGACGATTTTTGTGTACAGTCAAACTACAAAAAAGAAATCAATTAGAAAGAGAAAGCAAAATTTATTGTTGAAATGTCAAATGTGAGTATGAATTATACGCTAAAAAGGTATGGAACTAGTGAATGACATATAAGTAGAAAGGATCAAGATTTTGGATTGAAGTGTAGTATCAGAGTCTATAAGTGTATTTCATCACTAGACCTATGATGTGGATTTCTCATGAGAGTGAATTTTTTAGATTCAAAAAGTAGTATCAGAGTTGATGGTTCGGCAAGAGACGAGTATGGAGATGGTAGTCGGATCCTGTGGTTACTTTCTTACAAAAAAAGAGCAAGGCGACTCCTTAAAAGGGCTCTTAATAATACCGTATACTCAAGCTATTAAATAAAAAGGCTTTTGCTGAAGGGAGAGTATAAATCCAATGCAAAAATTCATACTTAAGGAGGAAATTGTTGAGATGTCAAGTATGAGTAAGAATTGTACATTAAAAATAGATAGAATTAGTGAATAACATATAAATTGAAAAGACTCATAAATTTAATGTCTTAAAGTTTTGAGTTAAAGGTAATATCAAAGTCTACAAATATGTTTATCACTAAACCAATAATACAGATTTCCCGTAAAAATGGGCTCACAACATTCATTGCGTCTAAACACCAAATTTGATGTTTAGATGCCTTAATTAGAGATACTTTAGGGAGCTTTTGGTTATATTATAATATGACAGTAGATATAATTTTAATTATAATCAAAAGTATTTTTCATTTTAAAAAGAAACTCAACTGTATTGATCTCACCAACCCCAACTCCCAACGAAAAGGCCAAAAATAAAGATATTTCGTCTTAGGCGACGCTTGGAGTACAAGAAAAGCCATAATTAATTAAATAATTGGACCCCACACCAATTTGTCCACAAATTAGTTAATTAATAATGTGAAATTTGTATGGTATGTACGGTGCAGGTCAACAACCAGGAAATTCTTTCTCTGCGTTTCCATGCCAGTCACGCATACCCTCTTCTTTTCTTGCTTAAATTGCACGCAAAATATATTATAATAATAAAACAAATTTATATCTGAGGAAAACATTATACCACAAATTCTCCTGTGTTGAATTATTTGTCAGCTGCTGTATGTGTTTAGACTAAAATAGCTTGTTATATAAATAATTTGTCATCAATATGGACTCATATTGCATGATAAAAGTGATATTATTGTTGTAATTAATTATTAAATTAATTATAAAATTCAAACTTTATCTAATTTTACAATAAAATTAGAATTTTTAAAATAACATTAATATATTATAATTTTAATTTTATTACAAAATAGGATAATATTAAAATTTTCTATTAATATAAATTACATGACAAATTATATTAATTTAATATTTTTATTATGTGATTCTCATTTATGTCGGTATAAATGCATCAATTGAAATCAACCAGGTTAGTGTGAGTGGTTCAGTATTTTCATCCTTTAATCAGATGTCTCGAGTTCGAATCGTAAGAATGGAAAAATATGTTTAGCTAATAATTTACCTCTTACGAACTGATTCGATACGAGTAGGGATTAATATAAGAGTAAATAGCTTAAAAACGTCTTCCCATAATTAGAACCCTCTTAAAGTACCTGATAAGCTAACCCAAAACAAAAGAAAGCATCTATTCACTATTATTACGTACTACAGGCTACAGTATAACTCTAAAACTGAATATAAAATATGCATAATTTACATTGGATAATCGAAACCGAAATTTGTAACCTTTGTCAAAATTTTAAGTCTAAAGAAGTTCTGTATGATCGTAATTTCCGCCATCCAAAGGTGGAGATTTTGAAGAAGAAACAAAGTGGTTGGTCACGTACTCTCAAACTCTAGGCCTGGACTTTTATGCATCGGTGACTCATCACTTTATCTGAAGTTTCGTCCTTCCACTTTGTACAATCCGACTAGTCGTCTGCAGACTTTGAAGCTTGAAGAAATAAAGGATGTTATTAAAATTATATAAATCGCTTTTACAAGGAATTAGGATCATAACTACAGTACTTACTTTTGTCTTGCGTTGTGAATTGTCTTTTTAAATTGTGACATAGTCTTTTGAATCAGTTTTTGCATTGAATTTATATATGTAATATATTTTAGAAAGTAACGAGAGTCTAGTTTTATTGTCTCTCAATAAGATTTAAAAGTAGATATTTGACTATAAAAGCATGAATTTTAGTAGTTTTATTGTCTCTCAGTAAGATTTAAAAGTAGATATTTGACTATAAAAGCATGAATTTTAGATTAAAACAAATTTTGGAATATGTGTAAATTCATAAATGTAAGAATAAGGTTACGTCTTATTAGATTTTTTAGATTCTTTTTATCATGAGGCTTTAGATCGAAGTGTAATAATGATGACGATCATAAATGTAAATTATTTACCATTACAACAATATTTAGTAAATTTTTTACTGAGATATTAAAATTGAGAAGATTTAATAATATACAATTTTATTATTAATTAATAAAGAGGTTATTTTTATAATAAATTTACATTTTGTACGAGATGACAAAGAAGTGGATAATTGGGGACCAACCGCATCACTTTGCACGTCTGTTGTAACTTGTAAGCCAATAAGGATCTAATGTAGGTGGAGCGTGATCTAGTACGTACTACGTAACTGCTTGTGGTACTAAATTAAGCTTGAAATTTACGCTGACGTGCAGCTATTGTAACGTGCCATGTGCAGTATCATAAGATTGACAATTACCTTTACATATGCATCCTTTTCGTCGAGTCATCAGATGTTGAGATTGTCTAATTAAATAATGCGGTACTGCAGTTAAAAACTCTCACGCGAAGATGAGTAAGCAATGCTAATCTGTTATTTTAATCCTAATCATTTTAAACTCGTAAATTTAATTTTAATATTTTCGTAAATTATTTGACATCATTATTATAATAGGCTTGAACTAATATATGAATTAACTTTTATAATTGTTATTTTTTATAAAATGTAATATTTCATAATCTATAAAAATTAAGATTAGTTTATAAAACTAGTTCTTAAACCACAATAATATTTAAGTGGAAGTCACGCACACGTGACTACGTGAGATCTAAAAGAACATCAATAATATCAACATCTAATAAAATTTCACTAAAATACGTAATATAGAGAGACTCAATAATACATAAGGTATAACAAAGATAAAAAAAATACAATCTTATTCTTAATCGGTAAAATTTATTTTTTGATAAATTCACGTGAAAAGATATATATCAAAATAATAAAAATAAAAATATACATACAAGAAAATAATGACAACAACAATAATAAATATACGTATATAAGAATGTAAAATAAAAATATAAAAAGATAAAATAAGGTTATAAATAAATAAATACAACAAATAAGTTATAAAAATATAGTATAAAATTAATTCTTATTGATATAAATTGATAAGAAACTATTTAAAAGCATTATTAATTTATTATTATAAGAATAAAATTTAAATTTATTTATGAAACAAATATTTTGTTAATATTACGAAATTTGTACTGTTTTCCAGTTTTAACCTACCTTGGCCACGTTTTGAAACATAGCTGCGTTGGGTGACAACTGACAAGTCACAACAACTACTTCAATTAAAGCTGTTGATATGTACTACGACAGCCTGTCACAAAGCTGACGTGTAAAATATCTCAAACCCTTCAGTTCACTGGTACCTTTCAGCCATGAACCTCACGTGTCTGCTCCATATGGGGTAGCATATATAATATAAGTGCAGACATATATAGCCTGTTACCTAATGGGAGGAAAGGCAAAATTGCCCTTTCAAACTCTTATTTATTACCTAAAACATAAAAGGTTGCTTCGACATCTTTTGCTATGAAATTGCATCTACAAAGGGTACGTTTGACATGAACGTCACAACTTTGAAGGGCGCTCGCTACCTCCATGTTAGGATTAAAATTTGTGAATTTTAGTTGACGAAAGAACATTTTCTTCTGTATTTACTCTACATGGAAATTAATTTTAAAATATGAATATATAATTAATTTATCAAATAATTTATTTAAATTTATAATAAAAGTATTATATACACTTAAAATTTATTACATTTGTACCTAAAAATTATGGAATTATATAGACACATAAAACTCTTTCGTTGTATAATTTTTTATAGAAAACTCTCTTATATTTTAATATTTTAATATTTTGTTTCAATTACAATTAAAAATCATTAAAAGTGATTTACAGTCCAAGCCTTTGTTTAGTTGGCCTTATATCAGTAGAGTTTTTTTCATACATCTTTTTATTTTATTTTAAAAATCATTGATTGTTTGACTATTATTTAAAAGAACTTTTAAAAGAGTTTATATAATAGATCTGTTTGACAACATAAAATAAAAAGACTTTAATTTTAACTTTATTTTATTTTATAATAAAATTATTTTAAGTATATTAAACAATATGCAAAATATAACATATTAATTATTATATAATTTTAAAACATAAGAAACATAAGTGAAAATATATCTAACAAAATCTTTTATATAGATTATAACATAAGTAAAACTAATATTATAAATAAATATTAAAATATATAAAAGTTAAATAATATTATATAAATTTCAAAATAATATAAAATGAGTTTGTAGGTATTGTGAAAATTTTGTGCAAAATATAAGGACAAAGAAGACTAAAAATAAGCTCATTATTGATATGAAAATTTACCTGAAAATATTTTTTATAGCTTCAAATTTAAGCTTATTAAAACTTATATTTTAGTTGTCGAAGAAATTATATATATTAAATAAATATTTTTATTTCAGAGTTAAATATTAAATTTTCTTTAAAAATCTTTTATTGCGAAGAAAATTACTTATTTGCTTTCCAAATGCCAATGCAATTCCAATCAGGCACTAATTGGTTGACTCTCTGGGAAGATTTTTAAAATTTTTTAATAAGTATATTTCTTAAAAGGCACTCAAGAGGCAAGTAAGGAGGGTCAATCAAGCCTCCTAGATGAGTCCATACATCACAACCTAGAAAGGCATGATTTGAGAGAGAGGGGGGAAAATTAAAAAACATGCAATCAATACCAGGGACCCCAAAACCACAATTGGGTAGCCAATAGATTTCTCAAGCAACCTCTCGTCTCTCTCTTTGGGCAACTTCCGAATTTCTATATTCTTTACTTTGAAATGTCCCGGCAAGACGTCTTCTAGAATAATAATGGAAATTAGGTGAGTGGATAAACATCAGAATTCACTTCATGACTATTATTGCCGGTGCTGGTGCCACATCAGACATGCATATGTCGTCTCAGCCAATCAGCGGTTAGGACTTCGCTGTCTCGCACCTTTGTCAAACTATAATATGTGATGTTGGGTGGGGACAGCCGCATAGACACACGGGCACCTCAATCCCTCATGTGAAGTCCTGTCCGGGCACTGCCCAATCATCGTACCGCACGTCATTACAAATCAATGCCTTTTTTCCTCAAAGTATGAAGCAAAACCTCATCCGTAAATGACGAGAATACCCCTGATGAACAATGCCAAATGGCCGGCTGAGATTTTTTTTTTCTTTAAGCTCGTGTATTTTAGAAGGGTCTCAATTTATGAGAAGGTGTTTTTAAGTTATCCACTTTTAGATTAATCATCGCTAGTACCGGGTCAGCTTATAAAAAGTAAAGTGCTGACTAAACAGATTTTTCCATTCTTAAGACTCGAATTCGAGAATTATAATTAAAGGATAAAAGTACTGAATTACTCATACCAACCTATTAAATTTTAAACATGAAAGTGGCGGCCGTGAACTTGGAAGCGTTAAAATATTTAAAATTTTAAAAATGCAAAAACACAGAGGAAACTGCAACTGGAATGGATACTTAACAGTGGTCAGAAAATGGGTAGAGGTATTTAAGAAAAGTGAAAACAGAGGTTAGACTTAGCCACAGGAAAAGGGGAAGGGCGGTTTTGAAAAGGTGGAAGCAAGCAATACTGACGGTGGTTTTGGTCTCGGGTACAGAGCCATTACAACTGATTAATCACAATTTGCAACTCATAATATTCTTAAACAATTCATCTAATGCAAGTGACCATCTTGGAAGGTGCATGAGTTGAACCAGCAAGCAAATGAATCCATTTTCATCCTGGCTCGTGTATAAAAGGGCGTCACTCGAGCCCTTCATCTTCATCACTCGTTTCGCTTCACTTCCCATTCCATTATTTGCGTTTCGTGCGTTTTTGCGTATATTATTGTCCTAATCTCCTGTTTCCAAAGGTAGTAACTTGGGCATTTTGAGTAAAATTATGGTTGAGTTTTCTTGTTTTCATCACACATCAAGTTCTTGCTAGTTTTTGTGTTCATTATGGTATTGGGATACGATATGTTCATCTTGGATACTCCTTCCCTCTCTGGCTTCGTCTGTTTCGTTTGGCTTGTCCTATACACCAGTCGGGACACACTAGGCATATAGGTACAGAGTACATGCATTGTATTTGCAGTTCGTAATTGTCAGCTTGCTCGCCGCATGGATCCTCTGTTCAGGGCTCACGCCATTTTCATGACTGAGAGTCTGAGACCCTTCAATTTCTCACCTTTTTCACTTAAGAAAGAAGAAACTACCGCATTCTCTTCTAACTCTTGCACAGGGGCAAATAAAAATAGTAAACTTTATCCTCTATTGATAAATGGTATGACAAGTCATCGAAAACAGAGGATATTCTGCACTTTGACTACTACATATGACGTCCTGTATTATTATGACACCTTTGTTAAGATTATAACTTTATACGACCGACCTTTATTTGAAGCTTCAGTGGCATCACCCAACACCGCCATTAAAGCTTGTCTTACCAATTTAAGTTTTTAATGGTTTGATAGAGGACCTTTTTTTCTTCTGGGTAGGTAGCTTGAACTTCAAGGTGTTTTTGCATATTGGCCAAGTGTAGCGTTTTACTCTTTGATTTTTTTGGGTTCACTTTGACTGGTTGAGTTTGAAGGTGTGAATTTTTATTACGTTTGCTTTGGTTTGGTTCTTTTTGTGTCTTTTGTACCTACCCTTTCGTTTCTTATATTTTGCTTCACATGACGTCCCAACAGGCTCCAGGCTCCTTTGCTTTTTCTATAAATTCCGGCTTGGTCTAGTCTTTTACTCACCCCCCTCATTTCACTCTGCTTTCTCATTCCTCCTGTTTTTGCGTTATTTTGTTCGTTTTTCTCGCTTCCCTTAGGTGCGTTTCTTGCTTTTTCTTTTCGCATCTTTCTTTTTCTCAGTCTTCTGGTTTTTTTAGTGATCTTCTGGTCCTTTTGTTAATGTCTTGTGGCTTGGTTCATGGAGAGATGTTGTGATCGTAGCCTTCTTGAATGCTAAACGACACTCTGTTCTGCTTGTTTGGCAAATACACCAAGTTTTTGTTAAAAGTGCTTGCTTCTTATGTAGTCACAGACCCTGTTTTAGTTTGTCTGGGAACAAAATGTTCAGATCATTACATTTTGAACCTGAATCTGCTTCACTTCCTTGCTGTAACGTTGTTAGAGTCAGTTCTTTTTCGCGAAAAACGCCTTGGCATGAGCTTCTACCGGCAATCTCTCTCTGTTACTGGATGGTCACAAAGTTCTGTTCTTTTTAAAAGATTTTGACCTTACAGGAAGAAGAATAGAAATTAATCTCTGTTCCTTCATAGTCAAAAATTGATACCTAACCTCTTTTGGGTCGATTACTTTTTCTGTTTTCCAACTGAGAATTCCAACTGAGAACTTTCTCACAATCCTCTTATCTGCATAATAGTTTTGTCTTCTCTTCTTGACTGTATTCCTGTTTCTGGGAATTTCTTTTCCTTCTGATCTTACTAAAACCAAAGGTCCTTCCCTTCTCTGAGCAACCTTACTTTTGCATAGAAAAAGCTTCTTTTTGTTTTTCTGCTTTGCTGCAGCAAGAACCCTGTAATTGCATAGATCTCTTCCGATATCCTCCTGCATTATTTAAGACAGTAATTGCAACAATATTTTGCATTATAATCAATAATGAATTAAGCAGTTGGTTTGAGCATAGAATATATCTGTGATCCTTTTTGGTTTTTTTTTGGCTTTGTGCTTCTTTTATATTCATTTATACTCTGTAGTTCGGGGGCTTGTTTCATGTTCTTATTACTAATAATTGTCTTGTGTTTCACTTTAAAAGGTATTTATAAGACCCTCTGAAGATCTATGGCTGAACGTGTGCTCACTCGCGTTCACAGCATCCGCGAACGCTTGGATGATACGCTAAAAGGTCACCGCAACGAGATTGTGGCTTTACTTGCAAGGTATTATCTAGATCCATGATCTGGCAATTCGTGCTAAGTAGCTTCAGATTACAGGCAGGACAAATAGCTCATGTAATTCTGATTTTATTGTAGGATCGAAGCTAAGGGAAAAGGAATTCTTCAGAACCATCATATTATTGCTGAGTTCGAAGCAATCTCTGAAGAGAACAGAAAGATACTAGCTGATGGTACATTTGGTGAAGTCCTGAGAGCCACACAGGTGATCTTTGATCACACATGCATTGATTGCTCTGTGTTTTGAAGTGTAACATGAGTTGACTCTTTTTTTGTTCTTGATCCTGTGATCTTTAGGAAGCAATCGTTTTGCCCCCATGGGTTGCTCTTGCTGTGCGACCAAGGCCTGGTGTCTGGGAGTACATCAGAGTGAATGTCCACGCACTCGTCGTCGAGGAGTTGGGAGTTGCTGAATATCTCCACTTCAAGGAGGAGCTTGTTAATGGAACGGTTAATGGAAGGTAAGATTTGTGTTTTCTCTGAAGTTCGATTCATGTTTTTAGCTTTTATCTCAACATCGTCTGTATTACTTGTGCAGCACCAACGGCAACTTTGTTCTGGAGTTGGACTTTGAACCATTCAACGCAAGCTTCCCACGTCCAACTCTAGAGAAGTACATTGGCAATGGCGTGGAGTTCCTCAATCGCCACCTATCTGCCAAATTGTTTCATGACAAGGAGAGCTTGCACCCTCTGCTTGAGTTTCTCAAGGTTCACTGCCACAAAGGGAAGGTATGTGTTCTAATGCTGTCTTTAAAAAAATCCTTAATTCTTGCATGAATTGGAAGCTTAAAATTGTTATCTGGATCAGAGTCCAGTTTGGGAGGCTGTGCCAATATAATCGTATTGCTAATTATATATCACTTGGATCTTTTGTGCAGAACATGATGCTTAATGACAGAATCCAGAACCTGAACGCACTGCACTATGTCCTGAGGAAGGCAGAGGAATATCTGGTTACACTGCCAAAACAAACTCCATGCTCTGAGTTCGAGCACAGGTTTCAGGAAAGTGGCTTGGAGAGAGGATGGGGTGATACCGCTGGGCGTGTTCTAGAGATGATCAGACTTCTTCTGGATCTTCTAGAGGCACCCGATCCCTGCACTCTCGAGACATTTCTTGGTAGAATTCCTATGGTCTTTAACGTTGTGATTATGACTCCTCACGGGTATTTTGCACAAGACAATGTTTTGGGTTATCCTGACACTGGAGGCCAAGTTAGTCAATCTGTCCTTTTTGTTAAATACTCTTCAATGGAGTGTTTTTGTTTATTAAATTTTTTTTATGCTCTAGGTTGTCTATATCTTGGATCAAGTTCGTGCCCTGGAGACTGAAATGCTTCAACGTATTAAGCAACAGGGACTTGATATCACCCCTCGTATCCTCATTGTAAGCAATCAAGTTTAATGTGTATTTGATGCAGTTTAGTCTTGCAGACTTCTGATTTGTTCATTGTCTCCCATGCTTATTCTTTCTTGTTTTGTCTGTAGATTACTCGCCTTCTTCCTGACGCCGTAGGAACCACTTGCGGCCAGCGCATGGAGAAAGTATACGGAACAGAATATTCAGATATCCTCAGAGTACCCTTTAGAACAGAGGAGGGAGTTGTTCGCAAATGGATCTCCAGATTTGAAGTGTGGCCATACCTAGCGACTTACACTGAGGTGAATCATTTGATTGCCTGATGTGCATTGACCTTATCTGAAGTTTTTGTTCTTAATTTGATAGGCTCAAAGAATTACTTGTACATTTTATAGGATGTGGCAGCTGAAATCGCCAAGGAGTTGCAGGGCAAACCCGACCTGATCATTGGAAATTACAGTGATGGAAACATTGTTGCTTCGTTGTTAGCACATAAACTAGGTGTTACAGAGGTTAGTACTTTCCTATGTCAACAATTGTTCATATTGGTAAATGGTTGTTTTACTTCAGAAATTTAACATTCTGCAACTTTTGCAGTGTACCATTGCCCATGCTCTGGAGAAAACAAAATACCCTGAATCGGACATCTACTGGAAGAAATTTGATGAGAAGTATCACTTCTCTTGCCAGTTTACAGCTGATCTCATTGCCATGAACCATACAGACTTCATCATCACCAGCACATTCCAAGAGATTGCTGGAAGGTGATAGCTCATATCTTTATTACTTGCCCTGCATAATTACTAGTGTACACTTGAGCTAAAAACTTTATCCTTATTATTACCCTTTCACAATTTCAGCAAGGACACTGTTGGTCAATACGAGAGCCACACGGCTTTTACGCTTCCCGGCCTGTACAGAGTTGTTCATGGGATCGATGTGTTTGACCCCAAATTCAACATTGTCTCCCCTGGAGCTGACATGAGTATATACTTCCCATACACAGAAGAGAAACGAAGGCTCACTTCTTTCCATTCAGAAATTGAGGAACTTCTTTACAGCCCTGTTGAGAATGAAGAACACTTGTTAGTTTCCATCCTAATTTTCTTGTTTACGTTTGCAGAGCTTATTTGAAAGTTATAGAAGATGAGAAGCTTAACTGTTTGTCACATTTCCATTTGACAGATGTGTGCTTAAAGACCGATCTAAGCCTATCATTTTCACCATGGCAAGGCTGGACAGAGTAAAGAATTTAACCGGCCTTGTAGAATGGTACGGAAAGAATAAACGGCTTCGGGAACTTGTAAATCTCGTTGTAGTTGGTGGCGATAGAAGAAAGGAGTCTAAAGATCTGGAAGAGCAAGCAGAGATGAAGAAAATGTATAGTCTTATCGAGCAATACAACCTTAATGGACAGTTCAGATGGATTTCTTCCCAAATGAACCGCGTGCGAAACGGTGAACTCTACCGTTACATTTGTGACACAAAGGGAGCTTTTGTGCAGCCTGCATTATACGAGGCTTTCGGGTTGACTGTTGTGGAGGCCATGACCTGTGGTCTGCCAACCTTTGCTACCTGCAAAGGCGGTCCAGCGGAGATCATTGTTCACGGAAAATCAGGGTTCCACATTGATCCTTACCATGGTCAACAAGCTGCTCAGCTTCTTGTTGACTTCTTTGAGAAGTGCAAGGCCGACCCTTCTCAATGGGACAAGATCTCTCAAGGTGGACTGAAACGTATTGAGGAGAAGTGAGTTGATCACTGCATTGCATCACTATTGCTGTCTTGCGTAGTAGGTCTTCAAAAGCCTCAGCTAACCATCGTTCAATTGTCTGTTTTGCTTCACAGATACACCTGGCAAATTTACTCTCAGAGGCTGTTGACCCTGACAGGAGTTTACGGGTTCTGGAAGCACGTATCCAAGCTTGATCGTCTCGAGAGCCGTCGCTACCTGGAAATGTTCTATGCTCTTAAGTACCGCAAATTGGTAAGCTGCCTCATTTCTTCAGTTACCCTGCACTAATGTTTACTGTACTCCAGACAAGTATTTATTCTGTGACTTGTGATGTCTTTTTCAGGCTGAGTCTGTTCCTTTGACCGTTGAGTAAGTTGAAGTGATTAAAGCAGAGGAAAGATTAGCCAAATGGAAGGTGTTTCTTAATTGCTGGGAATAAGTTGTCATTTCACATTTCTGATTAGACAAGCAATGTTTTCTAATCTTGTGGAATGCCACTGCTCTTTACTTTGTTCTGTTCTCGTTTAGCGGCCTTGTAATCACTTTTGTATCGAGTTCATTGAATTTCAGTAAAGATTGCTTCTTTTTGTGTTCAAATCCCTTCGAAAGCATTTTATTCCACAATTTTTGGAACATGTTACATGGGCATGTTCTGCGGCTACTTTCTGGTTTTCATTTTTGTTCTTTATTTCCTCCAAGGATAGCTAGTGCTGTCCAATCGTGCTTATTAGCATTTTGCAGCTAGTGATGTCTAATCGTGCTTATTAGCATTTTCTTACACTAATAATGCGAAAGCATGATTTGGTAAACTGAAATTTTATCATCACTATGTCATCAGAGTATAATTAATTACTAAGAAGTTTTAATCAAAGATATGATATGACTTCAATCAAATTAGGCTATAATTAATTACTAGGAAGTTTTAATCAAAGATATGATATGACTTCAATCAAATTAGGCTATAATTAATTACTAGGAAGTTTTAATCAAAGATATGATATGACTTCAATCAAATTAGGCTCTTTGATCATTAGCAAGTTTTACTCTTGACTTTATTTTGAAATTCTATTGCATTAGGCGTGGTTGAATTTTGAATTGTTCATAAAATTCAAACTCATTGAATTAAAAAAAGACATTTTAACTCTTTATCTAAATAAATTGATCGTTCTGCATAGAAGAATTGGACCTCATGATGATCTGGGCCTGAATTAATTTGTGGACTGACTCGTTAAAAATATCTAAATAAATTGAATTTTTTATTTGACAAAATGCCAAGAATAGCCAATTATAATAATCAAATGACATCGGTAAAAAATTAGGTTAAAAAGGCATAATTAACCCTGTCATTTATATTTAAATATAAGTTGAATTTTAATATTTTATAATATTTAAATTGTTTAAATTAAACTCATCATAATTAAATTAAATCTTACCTAAATTCTTAATTAATAAATCCTGAATTTTACTCATTCCTAACTTTAAAATTCAGATCCCACTTCCGTCGGCAACCATATTTGCCGGTAACTCTGTGTGCAACTCAGCTCTCCTTTCTCTTATGTAGTAATTGACAATAGTTTAATCTTACTTGTCGTCATCGTCTCCCTTTCCAACCTCCGAGTTTCCTTTCGATTTTTTGGAATCCTTTCTACTTTGTTCACTTTGAGTCTCGTCGTTTCGTGTATCAACGAACTAATCAGTGTTAGTTTTCTCTTCCAGCTTTTCTTCAGGTTTCCTCCGAGCGTTTCCTCTTGGTTTTCTGGTGCATCCAAATAGCAACATTTGTTTGGTATCGCCTTTAGTTGCATCATCAGGCAAGTGATACTACCTATCCTCAAATTGCCTATGATTAGATTCATAACTCTTAATCACTTGTTCCTTTACATCATTCTGTTTTTCTTATTTATTTATTTGTGAGAAGTGACATTAGTACGGCAGATTGAAACAGTGAGTCAGCGACGCGGACGAAGTAGGGGGCGTGAAATTCTCTGTCTCCAAATTTGTGTACCAACCTTGTCCAATTAGATCCAAGCCATTTATTTATATGGGTCTAGTTTCAAAATTTATGTACTAACTCTATCCCATTAGATCCAAGCTATCCATTTATGTGAGACTCATATAAATATATGATTTATATCTAATAAAACAAAGTTAGTACACAAATTTGGAGGCAGAGCACCTGCCCCCAGAGTTGGGCGGGAGAGAAATCACACCGGGAGCATCGGTGTGACTCGGATGAATTAACATGTTGACGTGGTTGGCTTACATTTAGGACAAGACTACTTCACGTGCTGTTCACATGCTTTTGTTTACCCGTCGCCGTGTGTCCGCATCGCCGTTTTCCATTTGTGCGGACTGCGGTTGTTAGTTAAGAACAAAATGGAAATTAAAAAAGAAAAGCTATGTTTTGCAAAATTCTTAATCCCAAATTTGTATTTTGGTTGTGAAATCTAATGTTTGAGGTAAATTCCAAAGCTTAATTTTTAGGGGTATTATTACACATAACTAACTAATTTACAACAATATTATGAAAACGGTAAATTAGATTGATTTAAAATTTTTAGTTTCAGTTTAGTTTTATTAATTTTAAATTTTGATTAACTTAGAATAAAATTACAATATTTCAGTTAATTAGTTTTATTAATTAAAATAATATTAAGTTTTATTTAAATCAATTCAATTTATATAATTAAATCAAATTTATAATTTTAAAATAATTATAAAGTAAAATAAAACCTATAACAAATGATAGAGAAATTAAACCAATTCAATCGATAAAGATTTGAATTGTCTAATTTTTGTTTAAATTTTAATTTTCTGGTTAAATTTACATCAATAATTTTATTGTTAAGAATGATTAATTTATTAATTAATAAATTTTTATAAATTAAGATAACTTAATTTTATTTTAAAATTTAATTAAAATTTAAATAATTTAAAAATGAGGACAATTTCTTTCAATCATATTTTAAATTTTAAATTTTATACAATTTTAGCTTATTTTATAACTATCTATTGACTGTACTTTTTAATTTGAGTTTGATTTAAAACATTTCTATGACTTAAAAAGTTAAAACCACCCATGCTCGTTTTTCGGTGTAGGTAATTTTTTTTTTCTGAGCATTTCTTTAACTCAATAATTTTACGAGAACCTAAAGATTATGGTTTGTTTCACAAGATCCAATATTTATTTCCTTGTACACGAGAAAACAAGTCTCCTACATACGTGGCTCGTGATCCCCTGACCAGAGCCCCAAGTGTTGTGCACTTGTCCTTTTACCCACCGGTTGGTCCAGATTCTGTGGGCGAACTTATTTAATTTCTTTACTTTTTTGTACTTTATAATAATATAGTCTACCTTTGCATATTATTAAAAGTTGTCAGTTGAATTAAAAAGAAAAGTAAAACTTCAAATTTATTGGGAAGTTTTGGACTTTAGTTATAAAAATATGAATTTGGTATTTGAAGGCCAAGGCACATGCCAGTCGTTTTCAGGAGTTGAAATTTTGAAAACTAGTAACTATAGAGTAGTAAGTGGCGGTTAGCTACGGAGGTAGCAGGAATCCAATCCTCCAATTATTTTTTTGGGGTATCTTTTCTAACAATTTTTTAATTTGGTCCTCATCATTATTCACCTGTAAACACATTTAATCTCTGAATTTATCAAAAGCTGCAATTTTTAATATGTTTAGTGATTTTTCAACTGGAAGGGTTATGGTTGACTTCGTTTGTATGCACTTGTAACCATAATTTTTATATTTCCCTTCACATAGGTTATTTACAAATAACCTATAAGTAAGATTGTGTATTATTAAACCTCTCTAGACCTTACACTTTAGCTAAATTTTTACTGCATTATTGTTAATGTTATTACTCAGTTTATAACTCTAGTTGTTAAAAATCAATCAATTTTATAATTATCGAACAATTTTTGCAAATTAATAAATTCTTATAAACTAAAATGAATATATTATTTTTATTTAACAATTGTTTAATTAAATTTCAATTTCTTAAGGATAATTTTTTCAATCATATTTTAATTATATTTAACCTTTAACAGTCTAATTTAAGTTAAATATAAGGAGAAAATAATCAAAAATGAGAAAAGAATACCCTCACTCATATTATTCATTGATGAGAGATGTTATATATACAACTCAAAATGGAATAAAATCTAAACAAATTCAAACTGACTATCTATAAATGAGTTGTATAGGCCGAAAGGGAAAAATTAACATAAATAAAGGCTTAACAGAAAGGTAACGGTTGAGAGTGGAGACTTAACACTCCTATCTTGGATAAAATCGAATGCAAAAGTTTGGCACCAAGTGCCGGGGTGGACAAATATGTGAGCTGAGCTTAAGAAGAGACATAAAAGGTTTTGAGATTTTCTGTCGAACAAAATGACAATCAACCTCGATATGTGTACATTCGTGAAAAACTGGATGGACTGCAATTTGGAGAGCTGGTTGACTGTCAGAAAAGATAAGAGCAAGCTGTAGGTGAGAAATAGTAGGATCTGCAAGCAGTTGATGAAGCCATACGATTTCTGAAGTAATAGTTGCCACGGTGCGATATTTTGCTTCAGTAGAAAAAAGAGAGACAGTTGTTTGTTTCTTAAATTTCTAGGAAATAAGTGAATTTATAAGGAAAACATAAATATTAGTGATAGATTTTCTGGTGTCCACACAAGATGCCCAATCTAAGTCAGAGAAGGATTTTAGATGAATTTTAAATTTTGCTAAGAAGAATATGCCTTTATATGGAGTTAGTTTGAGGTATTTTAAAACATGCATGGCTGCATCTAAATGAGGCTTGTCCATAAATTGACTCAATTGTTGGACAAGAAAGGCAAGATCGAGCCTTATATGAGTGAGATATAGTAATTGTCCAATAAGCCTTTTATACTGAGTAGGATCATCTAGAAGAGCACCTTTTTGATTTGATAATTTAAGATGAGTATCCATAGGAAATTGACAGGGTTTAGCAGAAAGTAAACCTGTATCTTTCAATATTTCCAAAGCATATTTTCGTTGAGAAAGATGGATGGCAAACTTAGATCTAGCAACTTTAAGACCAAGAAAATATCATAATGGTCCAAGGTCTTTTAGTTTGAAATGTGTCTGTAGAAATTGTGTGAAGAGAACAATTTAATCATCATTGTTAGTCCCTAGGGTAATGTCATCGACGTATATCAATAAGGTAAGGAAAATTTATCTTGTCGCTTGATGAAGAGGGAATAGTTGGCAGTTGATTGAATGAAACCATCTTGTAGTAAAGTGTTGGATAATTTAAAGAACCACTCCCTTGAAACCTACTTTAAACCGTGTGAAGACTTTTGTAATTTCAAAACTTGTGACCCTATAAAGTGAGGGAATCATGGAGGGATAGACATGTAGAATTCTTCCTTAAGTTATCTGTGAAGGAAATCGTTATTTACATCTAAATGATACAAAAACCAGTTGCTGGCAGAGGCAAAAGCAAGCATGGTCCTAACAGTGACCATTTTAACTACTGGAAAAAAAGTCTACGTATAGTCGATACCTTCGTGTTGTGTAAATCCCTTTGCAACTAAGAGTGCATTATACCTTTTAACGAAGCCATCAACCCTATGTTTTACCTTGTAAACCCACTTATAACTAACTAGTGTTTTGCCTGCAAGAAGGTCAGTTAATGTCCACATATTGTTTTTTGCAAAGGCTTGTATTTCGGCCTTCATGGTAGCTTGCCAATGGGGATATTAACTACTTGATGATAGAATTGAGGCTCATATTGAGAGGAGATGTTGAAGGTATAAGATCTGTAACTTGGGGACAAATGGTGATAGGAAATGACTAAGAAAGGAGATAGAGAATACCTTATTTTTCTTAGTTGACACCTAAACATGCAACAGTTGGAGGATTGAATTGGGCAAGAGAAAAATAGTAGTCATTTAAGTATCCTAGAGGTTTTTCTATCCTTGTTGGTCTGCAATCAAATTTGCAACTGGTAGAAATGTGTTTTGAGTTAAAGATGAATTGAGTGAGAAGTCAGGTTTGAGGAGGGAATGAGTTTCTGATGATTTGTGACATATTTGGATCAGTATCAGTTGGAGAATTAGGTAGAAATTTTATTTCAGAATAAGGTTTAATGGATGGTACAAAAGGAAAAGATGTTTGAGCAAAGTCCCCCTCAAGCTGAAAAGGGAAAATAGACTAATGAAAAACAACTTCTCTAAAAATAAAGATGGTTTCTGTGTGAAAATTGTACAAATTATACCCCTTGATACATTTTGATGCTTTAGGATCTATTTTTGTTCTTCCTTGTTTAAGGGTAGAAGCAAAACATTGACGCCCAAAGGTTTTGAAATGAGAATAGTTAGTGGTGTGGAATATAGCCTTTCGAAAGTTGTTTTTCCTTGAAGAACACGAGATGGTGTTCTATTTATGCTATAGAATGTAGTGATATAGGAATCAAAAGTAAATGAGATTGAATAAGGATTAGAGGTGGTCAATTGACTCACATATATTATATTAAAATTGAAAGTTGGAACGTATAGAACATTTTTTAGAGTAAGTAAATTAGAGACGTTGACAGAACCAATATGAGAGACTATAGCTTGATGCCCATTTGGCAAATGAACAAGTGAATTTATTAGCTTAATATCATAAGTGAGAAATGAAATATGATGAACTATGTGATCCGTGGCACCAGTGTCAATTATCCAAGCATTATAAATGAGTTGAAAATGAGCAGAAATAACACTGAAAGGAAGGAGTATACCTGTCATGGAGATTTAAGTGTTACCTATGTTGCAGTTAGATGAACTGAGACTGAGAGAATGAGGTTGAAGAAGACCTAATAATTGTAGACACTGCGCAATAGTGAAGGGAAAGGTTGATGTGGTAGGCTTCTCATCATTGGTTGAAGTGGAGTAGATATGATTTGCTGCCAGAAGATGAACAGACTTGGATGCAAAATGTGTCATGCTTGGTTTCTTTATTTTAAAACTAGGAGGATAACCATGCAGTCGAAAGCGTTTGTCGATGGTGTGATTATCACCACCACAACGAGAGCAAAAGAGTTTGCCCTTTCGAGGTCCTCCTTTAGCTGGCTTGGTGCCTGTGTGTCTTGAGTTTTTGCTCAATGTTGCAGCAGATTCTAGAGGATTAGGTCCCATGGTAATGTCCCTTTCACGTTCTATTTGAGAGACCAAGGTGAAAATTTTGTTGAGAGGAGGTAAAGGATCATTGAGAAGAATTTGCCAACATACTTCAAAGTTAGACTCATTGATTCCCATGAGAAACTTGATAACGTTATGATCAACATGTTGAGAAGCAGCTCCATAGGTGCAAACTTGATAAGAGGTGAAGTTGCTTAGATCATCCCATAGGCCCTTTACTTTGGTAGAGTGAGCTACAACAAATTGGTTGTCCTGATGACACTAAAAAATGTCACACTGGATTTGGAAAATTTGTGGCCTATTGGATTGTGCAAATTTTTCGGCAAGATCATTCCAAACATCTCTTACGGTGTCCAAATTGAGGATGCTTGTAGCAATGTTTTTACTTACTGAGTTCAATAGCTAAGAAATAACCATGGTATTGCACATTTGCCAGCAGGGAAAAAGAGGATCATTTCTTTAAGGGACTGGGATTGTTCCATCAACAAATCCCAATTTGATCTTGGACATTAATGTTAGTAACATAGCTATCTTCGAATTGTGATAATCATCACCACCAACTAGTGGCTGAGGAATGATAAGGGTGTAACATCCCATTCTTGTGGGAAGGTTAAAATGATAAATGTGAGTGATTAATGAGAGTTAGAAATACATTTTCATGCTCATGCATACTATGGCATGCACTTGCATATGAATGGTGAAGTTGTGAGACATGAAAATAATTGTATATGTATTCATGAATAATTTCGGGTATAATTTGATTGTGTTGTGATTTTTAGGTGTTTGAGAATTTTGAATTTATCTATATTGAAAATTCTATTGGTTAATAAGAATATTGTATTTGTGAATTTGGTGAATTTAGGCATAAATTTTAGGGAAAAAGTATAGAAAATGGAAAAAAGACATCAAATAAAGATTCGGAGATAGTTGGTTTGTAAAGATGAGAGTTTAGCGAAGTTAGTTTCAAAAGAAACTAAGTTAGAGCTTATATGTGAGGGAAGTGACAAATGTCATTTAGGCTTGGTACTTTTGCTAGAACTAGGCTATTGTTCTATGAAAATTGAAAGGTTAAGTTATATGTCTAAGTTCATTCTTCATTAGGATCATCTTCAAGTTTTCTTTCTATGCACAGAGTCTTCTATCGAACTCCTTCTAAAAGATTCCTCTGCTTTTCCTTCCTACACCAAACTGACTTTGCTATTTGTATCTTCTACCGTAAGAAAAACCAGAAGCTAGTTATTGTCCTCAGTGAAGTACGTAAATTGCATGGAGTTTAGAGCTTGAAAATTTTAGAGTTTTCAAAAGGTAAGTAGTGAATAAATCCTTTAGAGTTGGGGATTTATGAAAGAAAGTTGATGAATTGCTATCATCTACATAGAAATAGCATTTAAGTGTATATTCATAAATATTGTGTGGTTGGGAGGAAAAAAATGGATATAGTGTTAATTTTAGTTTTTGAAAGATTATTAGTGATTAGGTGATGAAAAGGTGATGTTGGAGTTGAGATAGCAATAACTTGATCTGAAATTTTAGTAAAACTTCTGTACCAAACTAGATAGATTCGTCAAAATGACCTTTATGAAAGTTATAAATCTTCCTTTTATCTTTCCCACAATGTATATTATGAAAACTTAGACATCTGAGCTGAAAGTCAGGGTCCTTGTAAGGGGAGATGATCGAAAGCGAATTTGTTTTTTTTTCTGTCTTTTGCTTCTTCTATGATGGCATCACCTCCTTCTGGGTTTTCTTTGTGATGACGTCATCTTCTTATGTGTTTTGTATCGTCTGTGTTTTGCTTCTTCTGCCTTTTTGCTTCTTCTGTGATGACGTCATCTCTTTTTACATTTTCTTTGTGATGACGTTATCTTCGTTTGTGTTATTGTTCATGAACTTCTTATGTGTTACTGTTCATAAACTTCTTCTATGTTACTATTCATGATCTTCTTCTGTATTACTGTTCATGAACTCCTTCTGTGTTTTGTTCCTTCTGAATTTCGCTTCTTCTGGGTTTTGTTCCTTCTGTGTTTTGTTCCTTCTATATTTTGTTCATTCTGAGTTTCGCTTCTTCTGAGTTTTCTTCCTTTTATGTTTTGTTCCTTCTGAGTTTTACTTCTTCTGTGTTTTGATAACGCGTCTTCTTTTGTGTTTTGCTAACGTGTCTTCTTCTGTGTTTTGCTAACGTGTCTTCTTTTATGTTTTACTTATTCCGAGTTTTGCTTCTTCTGTCTTTTTATTTCTTTTATGTTTTGCTTCTTCTGAGTTTTGCTCATTCTGTCTTTTTTTCGTCTGGCCATAACTTATTCTTTAGACACCCAAATGAATTGATTCTTGAACCATGAGACTCGTAACGCATTTCCCTACATCTCCACTCAAAAATCTTAGCCATCTGAAATGAATTGAGAAAGATTGAGTGAGAAACGTCAAACGGGTACAGTGAGTACGCTCTTAAAATTTTATGAACTAGTGTTATTCCACTGAGCGTTCTTCGGTGTTTTGATTATGTCTAGATCTATAGAATTTCAGATGAGAAATGAATTGTGATTTCGATGGTTTTAGTGAGACATAAACCTAAGTATGAATCATACTTAGATGAGTTTTGATATGAGATCGATTTTGTGATGAAAGTGATGGAAATAACCTAGGATTTTTATGAACATGCATTGTACATAAGTTAATTCATACATGTGCATCATTAGATACTTATGATTGAAGAAATTGTGATATTGTGTATATTATTTGTTATAGGGGAGTAACTAGAACGTCAACCTCCAGGCGTTGCCAGGTCTTCCAGGCATTAGCTTCGGGAGAACCTTGTGAGTAACTTAGACGGTCTCACTTAATTACTTGTTTACTTAAATTATATTTTGAATAATGAATGAATGAGATTTGATCATAGATTCCGGTCAGAAGGTCCGATGACTGTGAAATGTGAATTAGGTTATTGAAGTGCGGCTTACATGTGAATATGGAGACCTAAATGTTTAAAATGTGATTGATTGCGATACGTAAATTCCATGCATGAATGTATGAAATATAATGACAGTTGTGACCAGAGTAGCCAATGATTAGAACTTAAAGCTCAATGTGTGGAAATGAGCCTCGAGCTCAAAAATGTTTCAGAGCCTTTGACTCAATGTATAATGAGCCCTATATCATCTTCAAATAAGGGACATTTATTAATGAGTCCGGTATCCAAAATGGATACGAAAGAGTTCAAGCACTCGATCACAACAACATAACAATTGGAAAAGAGTCTCATGAATATTTCATATGCATTTGGTTATGTATGTTTGATTGATGGAAATGTATAATTTGCTTATGTTTAAGTGAAAATGTGATATTTATGTAGAGTGCAAAGTTGTGAAATAATTGTTATGTGAATTGATGTGTTGCATGAATTGAGTGAATCATTGATGACGATCACCTCATTGAGTTCACAAAATTCACCAAAATTGCAACGTTGTCTTTTCATGACCGAGAGACAACCCTAACTACTGAGAGGTTCCACTGCCGTCTAGATTGTGCTTTAACAAGTGAAGTAATGGCTCAAAGATCGGTCAGCTGAAATTTTTGGATGACTTGGATAAATTTGATGTATTTTTCTCTTTCATGTATTACTTTTATACTAGGTTTTGCTAATGCACATATAGAAGAAGTTAAAAGACAATGTAAAAGACAATGTAGACTATGTTCTTTAAGAAATGAAATGAAGAAAATGTTGGTTTTAAAATTTTGTGATTTTCTATTGATTCTTATTAAGTAAGGAATGATATGATGTCATATGAAGTTAAAGTAATGATCGAGCGTAGCTCGCCCTTATCATAAGATATATACCGAAATAATCTCCGGACATCCCGGTGGGTATCCTGCGGTAAGGAAGCGCTACAAAAGACATCTGAGATTTTCCCATGATGCAAAAAATAAGAATTCTTGGGATCCTAGGTAGAAGATGTAAGTGCAGTGGTAGTTGAAGAAGAATTGGGAGAAGAGGCCACGAAGGGGGGAGAAAAGGGATGGAAGTCTTACTTATGCTCTTATACTAAAAGAGAAAAGAATTAGAAATGAGAAAAGAATATGCCTACTCATATTTTTCGTTGATGAGAGACATTATATATATAACTCATAATGGAATAAAATCTAAAAAAACTCTAACTGAATATCTAAACAAATTCTATTGGACTATCTATGAATTTGCTGTACAGGCTAAAAGGAAAACAAAAAATAAAAATAAAGGCTTAACATAAAGGTAATGTTTAATAAAATATTTTAAATCTTAAAACTTTATTTTATATATTTAATTTCTAGTTCAATGTTTAAAATATTGCTATAAATCATTATTAAATCGCAATTTCATGTGTCTTTTGACCTTCAAATTCTGAGAACGGAATCTACGAGAAGCGACACTAAGTTAAATGTGCCCATGCAATAAAAGGGTACCGAAAATCCGCGAAACTTTACGGTTAAAGAAACATTAAGTTAAAGGACTTACAGAGACTGGGACCCCACCACCCACCCTCATGTAACTTCACCTTGCGAGGCAAAATTACCATACAGCCCCTCACACTTCCCTTTATAATCACTACCTTCCCTCTCATTTCACACCAAAACAAAAAACCAAAGCTTTTTCTCTTCTCAGCAGTTCCCCTTTCTCCGCTCAGAGTCGGAGCTCTTAAGCAATGGCCAAGGGTGGTAAGTTGACGAAGCTCAAGTCCGTCCTCAAGAAGCTGAACTCATTCAACAACAAACAAAATCGGCAGGGTGGCGGCTGCTCCATCAGCACCGCGGTGGACGATCTCTCTTCCGGAGACCGTCACCCGGTCTACGTCGGGAAGTCTCGCCGGCGGTACCTCATCAGCTCCGACGTCATTGAGCACCCGCTGTTCCGCGAACTGGCTGACAAGTCGAGCGATTCTGATACTATTAATGTCGCTTGTGAGGTTGTCTTGTTCGAGCACTTGCTTTGGATGCTTGAAAACGCTGACCCGCAACCCGAGTCCCTCGAAGAGCTCGTCGAGTTCTACGCTTGTTGAAGCCTGAAGTGAAGCTCGCTTTGCGTTTGCGCTGTAAATGACAAGAGTACGATTTATATTTAACTAAGTACGTTTAACGGAAGAGTTGTAAATGAATGTTTCTAATAAGGGTTAGCGGTGTAGAGAAGAGACGAGAGAGAAGAGGAAGAGTTAAAGAACTGTTCATTGGTTTGCTGTTTTTGAGCTGTGCCTCTGAGGATTATTAACACATTTCAGTTTCACACCAGCTAATCTGCTAAGCCTGGTGGATGAGGTTCATTTACATTGTTATATTATTTTTATGAATAACATTCACTTCAAATCATTTTCACACTTTTTAATTTTTATCCAAATTTATTATAACTGTAATTAACGTGACTGTGATGTTTATATTATCAACTGAGTTTTGTTTAATTTATACTTTATTAATTAGTGTATTATCGTACTTTTAATAGTAAGGTCAAGATCAAAGTAAAGGGTTATAATATAAGTCACCTTCTTCTTCTTTTTTCAAAGAGATTGATTTAAGTTGATAGATTGCAATTCAAACCAAACCAAATATAATGAAAAATGCCCTAATAATAGAAGAGTTTGGAAGAGACTGTAAGCACCATCAGTGAGATGAGGATCTATTAAGTCAGAGCCTTAACCATTCCAAGGAGAGGCTCTCTGCGGAGATCAGAGAAAGATCACAAGAAAATATCCAGATTGAACCAAAAATCGAATATAACTAAAAGGATAGACTTACCTGAGACAGATCCTCTCAAGGGCAACCCCAGATAGCCTCTTGCCATTAAGATAGTGCAAGATCTGAAAAGAAGAAACACAAAAGTTAGCACCTCAGACTCGACCGAAGAGATCATTAGAAGGAGGAGTCGCGAATTGTACGGAAACATAAGTAAAACTAACCTAATTGGTGTTTTCCATCATGGACTAACACCGAATGGTTAAGTTTCAAAGAGATTTGTGAATTTGTCTCACCTCCGAAAAAGAAGAAAATGATTAAAGTTTCATGGAAAACACTAATCCCTAATAGATGACTGAAAGAAAGTTGTTACTCCCTCCGATTCATAATAAGAGTCGTTTTAGATACATTTTAATTATTCAAAATAAGTGTCATTCTTGACTTTGTATGCATGTTTATAACTTTTTCTTCCAAAATTAACCTTTCATTTCTCTCTCATCTTAATTATACTGATCACAATTTCAAGGCAATTTTTCTTACAATTTCATTTAAGATGTTGATTATCGAGGTAATTTTATAGGAGTATTAATAAAGGTATATCTACAATTTTATTAACTTTCTTAATAAGCGTGTATTTTTCTAAAACGACTCTTATTATGAATCGGAGGGAGTACTTGTTAAGAATACTTGGTCGCGTGTCGAAAGGAGAAGGGCCTACTCTTCGGCGTCACTAGAGGGCATCCGGACCAATCAGCGTAATAGAGATTCGATTTTCACTTCATCGTCACTAGACCTAATCAGGTAAAAGCTTGAAGTTTCGAAAAAGGAGTTAGTTTTATCCTGTTGATAATTGTTAGTTTGTGTAATACGACATCGTTTTGTCTACTTTAGGTCCCGTTTGCATGTGGTTCTCCCACACGCAAACACGACTTCTCTGTTGTAATTTGTTATATTTAATGAAAAATTTAATTTAAAAAAAAATAATTTAACCCAATCAAATTTTAAATTTAGTTTTTATATATATATATATAAGCTTGTATATTACTAGACCTATCTCAACTTCGTATTCCAAGAAGACTTACTAGGTGTTGTTGATCAATATGTCCAATTTATGATCACGCCTGCCTTTGTCAATTCAAGACTCTATTTTCTATTTACCGCCGAATTATTTTTCCAAAAAATGAATTTTTTTTACTAGCAATGGAATTGTCACTTTAATTAGACAGAATGAAGTGACAAGCGTAAATATAATATGGAAGCAGGAATTCAACAACAACACAGTCAGGACCTTAGCATTAAGGAAAGATGATTGGCAAATGGAATACAGTATATATATTTTTCTACTAAGTGAGAAATACATAATCTATTTGCTAATCATTGGTTTGTTAGAGATTCTTTTTGTTTCTTTATAGTCATATCCCAAGACTTTCGAAGTGGAATCCACGAATTCTCTTCATCAAGTCCTACTTAACGGGTTTCCAAGCTGCCATTGCCAATTTGCCACCTCTAAAGCTCAAATCAAATGGACTTTGCAGACTATTATATCATTATTTCTGGATTTTTTCAAATAATAAAAGAACATATATTTAATATATTTCGGTGTAAAATAAGAAAAGATTAAGCTAGTCAGAGCTTAGGTTCTTGTAGCCTGCGAATAAAGATGCTTAGACTAGCGGAGTTGGTTTCTATATTATCCAAGGAACAGGTCGTCAGCTTAATTATGGATAATCATCTTACTTAGTCAAAGTCGAAGTTAAGAGTCCAGCCTTTGTTGCTTTCTTCCTTGCCAAACAAGTACGGCAATGCATAATAAGCAATGATTTCTAACATAATTTATATTTTTCATTATTGATTTATCATAATTATATTCATATTATTCGTGATTTTGTTTAAGAATGAAAAAGGTCCAATTCAATTTGAAATCAATAAACTAAGGTTGAATAGATTGAATTTTAAAATAATGTTATAATTAAATAAAAATATTATTTACATTTTAATTTTGAATTTGATTTAATTAAGTTAGGATAGTTAAAAATTAAAATTACTTTGATTTCATTTATTTTCATTCTTACAACCTCTCATTATGATTAAAAATTTAAAATTTGTAATTTAAAATATAATTTTTGATATCAAAGAAATTAAAATTTTAGAATATGGCTATTACCCAAGACAAAGCTATATATCTATGTGATAAATGCGTTAAAATGCTTAGATTACGTTTTCAAAAGCGGCGAGAATTTAAATCAGAAGACAAGAGGTTTAATGTTTAAAAGGTTCAATTGATATTATACCGTCATAAAATTGGTTAAATATTGAAAATTTTTAAGAATTTGAAAAATATTGTCGTTATTTATTGAAAAATTTAAAATTTAACTAAAAATATTATTAAATGAAAATTAATTAACTTATAAAATTAATTAATTTACTAAAATTGTGTAATTAACTAATATTATGATCAATTTTTACAACAAAAATATTAAAATAAAAATTAAAATTAAAATTAAAATTGACCTACCTTTAAATTGGTTTGAATTTTAAAAGATGGCTTATTATCATGCTTCCTGAAATTAAATAAGACCATAGTATTGTCAATTACAAAGAGAGGAATTAAAATAGGGAAAATTGTTTGGAGCAAGAGCTTTATCTCCGGTAAAAAAATTATCTGATTTAAATAAAAATTAATTTAAATATAAATAATTTAAAAATACCTTCCTATAATTAAGATTTTTCAAGATAACTCGCGAGCTAAAAAAAACATTACTGTCGAACAAAAATCACCCAGTGGGGTGGAGGTGTTAGTTGCGGCTTGTCTGAATGGAAAAAGACAAAAGTTGATGAGCAAAAGAAGACAGCCGCTTTTTACGGGGTTGTCCGCGTAGGATATGCCCAAAGCCAATCGTCTTCTGGCTAGTTCCGCCTCGTCGTTTTGTCATTTAGCGGACACGAACATAGAGACGCAAACGCTACTCACGGCGAGCGAGACCATCCCACGTGGGAGAGGAGTGTGGGGCGCCTGAAATCTCATTCCATGTTACCCTTGGAATTTTTGTCTCCAACATCGACTCTTCCCCTTTATTCATATGATTCCCCAACCTTTTTTCATTTGGTATACGAATTTCGTCGGTCCATGACTTTTTCTAAATTTATTTAATTTATTCGAAAAATATTCAAAAAATAAGGCTCGTTACATAAATATATACATATATATATATATAATAACAAATTCTACATTACTTAATATTTTAGGTTTTTAATTTGCTATTCAAAATTTTAAAATTTTCAATTAAATAATTAAAAATTGAACAATTTATTAACTAATTGGTTACTTTTAGTAAATTAATAAGTTCTTATAAACTAAAATAAATAAATTAATTTTATTTAATAATCTATTTTAATTAAACTTTAAAGTATTCGATATATAAGGACAGTATCTTCTAATCATATTTTAAATTCTTTAATTTTTTTAATTTTTAGTTAATTTTATGACAATCTAATATCAGTTGAACTTTTAAATCTTAAATATCTTATCTTACCACTTTTAAAATATTAACATTTTGTTAATTTTACTATAATAATCTTTTTTATATATGAAATATAGACGTTTATATGAAAATAACATTTTGTTAATTTTGCTATAATAATCTTTTTATATATAAAATATAGACGTTTATATGAAAAATAATTGTCAACTGACCATTCATATGAACTAAAACATCTAACCCTATGCACAAAAGAGTAAGATTTTTTAGTTCACATGGATGATTAATTAACAATTAATTTTCACATTAACGCCTACATGTCATAAACAAGAAAGATTATGTTAGTTAAATCAACAAAATACTAACAAAAATAACATTTGAACTGAATTTTTAAAGCTGTAAAAGATTGATTACTTAATTGACAATTTTAAAAGTTTAGGCACTAAAGTTTAAAAATCTTTAAAATCTGGATATTTTAGAATATATTATCCTAAAAAGCAAAAAGAAAAAATAACGAGGAAGGATGAGAAGAAGGGATGATTCAGTGTAAGGCATGGGTCAGGTAGTTGTGCTTTGTTCTATTCAGTATTCAGAAACTACAAGCGCCCCCAGAATTTGGACAGAGCTCGCGACTTATCCACTGGAAATACCAGTCTTCTTGTTCCCTTTCATTGGAAGATGAATTGTACACGAGATTGAGCTCATCTGATGAACTCTTTAAAATTGATCTAAAGATCATCAATCACTTTATGGCAATAGATATTTGTTAAAAGTTGTTAAGTGACTGTTTCGCTATAGCTGTTATTTAAGATCAACTTAATTCATTTTATACATTCGCTGACATATCCTTTTAAATAAAAGTTCTTTAAATTTGAAACTTGCACAGACTCTCTCCGTTCGCTCGATTAGATCATACTAGCTACACTCCAAGAGCCAAAATCCAAAAGGGCGAAACCATCAAACGTGCGCGTGTCTCCTGTCTAAGAACTTGCATGCATGTGTTCAAAGAAAAAAACAGTGAGCGTCGTCATTGACCTCAGCTTGTTTCTCTTTCTCGCTGCAATCGTTTGTGGTTCCGTTGAATGCAATGCAAAGTACAGTAGACGGCGACCATGTGGAATGATTTATTAAAGGGGACCATTTTTGTTAATGAATTGTCATCATCATCCTACGTATACGATATCATAGTTCTTCATAACCTTATTATCTCTTTCTCTATATATATATATTTATATACCAAAAACCGCATTTATCACAATTCACAACTGGTGTCTTAACTCCGGTGTTTTAACAGAGTCCTTTTGATCATGGGCGAATATGTTTCTTACCCTTCGAAGAAGATGTGATGAATAGTGGAAGGTTTCAAATTTTGGATCCAAAATACCTTTTTAGTTTAGCATTTCTTAGTTTTCGCTTTTAATAGTAATAATTATATATTAGATAAAATTAAAATTAAAATTATTAAATCGGATGTTAAAACACTCAAAATATTAAGAGGGAAAGTGCACCGTTCACATTTATTGAGAAAACTAGGAGTTAGGTAATGCACACCCGACACCTACTGCAAGCTACTAGCTACTTAGTTACTGGCTATACATGATTGCATAAGAGATGTGGTCAAAGACAAAGAAGTGCTTGGTTCCTGAGAAAAGAAGAGTGAACCATGCGTGAAATGAGTATGATTCCGTCACTTTCTCGTGGGGGAGGAGACCTGTTGGATAGAGGCAAATCCGATCCCTGACGTAGCCCTGATAAGAAAAGAACAATTGGGGTTCCTTAGCTGCCTGTGGAAACATAATAAATGACCACATGGATGTTCTGTTCTGTTCTGCTCTTGTTCACTTGGCAAAAGGTTAAACATCTGACATACACTGTTTCTAGTCAGCGAAGTTTGTTAGGAATTTGCCTATTCGTCTTGACCATATTCGGACAGTGTCTTAGGTGAATTTAGGTGGTTTTACAATGAAATGAGATTTTATAATATAACGAAATAAAATAAAAGTAGACTGAAGTGAAAGAATTTTATGTTACTTTCTATCTTATCTTAAATAATAAAAATAAAAAATATATTATTTAATATATCCTCAATTTTTTTCATAATATTAATTATTTCTTATCCTATCTTAATAATAATCAACACAACACGATAATATTTTTATATAATTAAAAGTAAATTGAATACAATTAATAATAAATTAATAAAAATTTTATTAATAAAAATATATATGTAACTTATTCTTTAATTATTTGTCACTTTGTAGTGACGTGTTTTGTAAGTCACAAATATATTTGTATATAAATAAAATATAAATAAATTATTTTAAAATATAAATAAAATAAAATAGAATAGAATAATATTTAATATAATAAATTTTATTAAATAATTAATAATTATTTTATATAATTAATAAAAAAATTTATCAATAAAAATAGAAAATATATTTAAAAATATTGTCTTGTCACGTAATGGTGACATGTTTTCTTAAGTTACAAGTTTTGTTGTTTTAAAACCATAACATTCCAGTGTTTTTATATTTTCAGTTCTAGGTTATATCGAATGTTATATAAAAGTATAATAGTAATTTGTTATACATTTCATTCTATTTTATCCATCTTCCAAATATCATTTCATTATATTACATTACTAATCCTTTTATCTTTCTCAAAACAATTTTTTACTGTGTTACATTTCATTTCAATATAAACCATTCTGTTTTGTTCCGTTCCATTTTATTAATTAATATCTAACCAAATAAACCCTTAAGGAGCCAAAATCTTTCACTTTTTGGAGACCTTATCTATTTTTAGGATAGCATTAGTGATTATAATAGGCATCGGATCTTTTGTTTCAAATATTTTGCCCTAATTTTGTTTTGACTCAAAAATTATGTCATTTATGTATGAACAGACATAAAATAATGTCATTTTGAGACAAAAACATGAATTGGGACATATGATCTGATATATAATACTTTTATGTTTGGGCCAATGTGTAGAGTAATTAGGTTGTCCAAATTTAATAAATTAAACCTTTGTTCCCATTTTTTATATTAATCTTTTTCCAATTTAACCAATATAAACTTGTTGATTTAATTATCATAATTAAAATTTTAATGACATTTTTCATTTAATTTGAGGATTAATTTGACTAATGATGGTGGATATGAATTTTAAGGAATGAAGCTTGTAGTTTTACAAGGACCATCCAGCCCAGTCCTTCAAGTAAAGGCCTGAACCAAGTTGTTGCCTTTTAGACCCCTCTCTTAGTTGGCCATATTTAAGCCTGTGAAAGCCATTTATTGTGACTTTCAGATATTATATGTGTGCGTTTAAAGCAGCAAAATTTGACTCGAGCCTTGTGAAGTTAATGAGACATATTTAAGTATAAATCTAATTTTCACGTCAAAGTAATGCCATTTTAAGTGATTGAAAAGGCTTAGATTTCTGGAATGGAGTCGTTAGTGTCTCTCGTTATGGTTTTCCTCTAACTCACATGCTCTTGTTATTTCATCTTTAGAGAGAGGAAGATGTTTGGTTGCAGGGAAAATACTTTACTTCTCTTGATGAATTGGACAACTCAAAAGGAAATAGTCTACAACGTAATCTTTTTTCTCACATGGTTTAGAATTATGAATGATTAAAATCTTATACTGTATCTTTCCCTCACATGGGTTAGAATTATAAACGACTGAAGAATCTTATGCTCAGATTTGAATTTGTTTTCTCGTTCAAGCCCATTTTTCACTTCAATCATGTCTGCCTGCCGTGGAAAGAGATTCCCTTTCCTCTCTTCACAATCAAAGATGCAAAACAAAACAATATTTTCAAATTAAGAGCTACAAAGAAAATGAAAAGAAAGCTCAATCTCATCACATCCTCTTAAAAGATTGGAAATTTTGACAACCAATTGATCTTATATTAATCAAAACATCAGATGTGGACAGTATCCCAATAAGGAGCATACAAAGGTTAGAAGCAAAACACTCACAGAAATGAATTCGGCAAATCACATCTGCAATTCTAACTACACTTTCTATATGTGTTAAATATAGAATGAGAAAAGTATATATCTCCATTCGCATAGAACCTGCACTTTACACTTGAGAGTTTCAGACTGACATCTTCACCGCAAAAGACGCTGGCATTGCTTAGTCTTCAACAACTAATGAATCTTGAGCTGCAAAGTTACAAGTATAGTAGCTTTAATGTTATATTGGAAATCGTTTTCTTCTGATCGTGTTACCAAATTCAAGAAGAAACAGTCCAAAAATCAAAAGTTTGATGTTTTTGCCTAGTTCATATGAACAACCTAGGAGCAGGTAGAAAAGAAACAGAGGAGTTGGTTACCAGGATTTTCATGGTGGTCGTCCTGGGGATGGTGTTCCATACAATTTAGGAGAAACTTAAAAGTCTCTATCTCACATGGAATAGTGAGCCCGCCACTATGATCAAACCCAAACTCCTCCTCAGCCTTCTCCAACAAAACCTTGAAAAGAGGATGGCTAAGGTAGTTAGTGGGAATGATGAACCTCCGGAGTTCTGGTCCGACGTAAACCGCCAGATACCCCTTTGGAACATCAGGTGGTGGATCAGGGCTGTGGCAGCTTTCCTCGTCTGAATCACAATGTTTGATACTTGCTACCCTCTTGTTGATTGCTGCTGAAATAACCCCATGAGTTTGACTCGTACTAGGGGTGGTTGGCTTTGGACCAAGAGTGACATTTTGCCACTTCTGCAGAATTTCCTTTAGCCTAACAATCTGCCGAATTCCATTCAACTTGTTCCCACCATTATCATCCATTTCTAGATGTTCACCACAATAATGAAAGATGATGAATATTCGAATTCGGAGTGTTTGATCCCAGATAGGCAAGTCTCATCAGATTGTCTTTCATGCAATCACAGCAGGAATGAAGCAAACAAATTATGATGAATAGCAATGAATTCAATTAAAGAAACACACAGGTGAACTATTCTTTCCAATTGGTTAGTATCAAAAATTGCAATCCACAGTAGCAAAGCAACATTTATAGCCAATTAGCTCTCCTAATCAGGTCACTAAGATCGACTGTTCAGCAATCAAAGGTTCCGCTAGGTGCATTACATAAAAATTTGTTTGGACGAATATTGTTAAAGCTGTTATGCAGAATCTCTAAAATAAGACATCACTAAAAGAAGACAAATTTCAACAAAGCCTCAGATTGGACAAGCTATGAAGGCAAACATCATAACTTCTTCATGTACATCAGAGTTCTTTCAATTTGAAGCAAAAAGACTTTAAAAATTTGCAGATATAATATGTTGTTAGTAAAAATTTGATGATTAGTAATGGTAAATATAATGTATTTCAAACAGCACAAGCTACATGTTTCTGAGAAACTTGAAAATGATATATCAGAAAAACCAAAACTGAAGACCTGTACTTCGTTATATTAGCGGCAACGGTTTGTGTCTTTGGCCAATCAGTTGGCAAAAACCAACAAGCATATAGGTTAAGCAAGAAATCAAGATCCAGGAGAAACAAAGAGCAAAGAGGTATTATTCTTAATTAATAAAGAAAAAGAGCTTTCATCTCCAAATTCATCGTAGCACATAAACATTATCAACCTTGAATCGTTTTGCATTTCAGCATTGATCACTAAGCGATAAAAAGGTGTCTTAAAAACGAAGCTGTTGACAACAAGAAAAGGCAAAACAGAGATCGGCGGTTTGCAACAAAGAGTTAGTATCATGATCCCGGTAGATCTCTCATCCGCAATAAAAGACAACTGATAAATTTCAAATCACAAAGCATCTTCCTCGCACAAACAATTTACTAAACATCCAATCAACAGATTCATTAACCCAAATGAACCCAACTCATGGATCCCAAGTCCAACAAGAGAATGTAGCTTTCCATGAACTAAACAAGTTACGTAGCCTTTGTAAAGGGAAATCTACGGGATTATTACCGTTACCTGAAGAGAGCATAGAAGTTGGAATCAAATGCTGCGAAGTTAAAGGAGAAACGACATTGAGGAGGAGCTTCGGAGGATTAATTAGGCGGGTGAATAAAGCACGTCAAACAAACAAACAAACGCACAGGCTCTCTATTGAGAGACAGAGAGTTGTTAGGGAAAGAGAAAAAAAGCTAAATCCTTAGTATGTTGTTAACCAAATCCCAAAGACAGCAACGTTGGACGTTCATGTTCTGTTTTATACTTTCTCTTCCCAAAAAAACTATAATAACAGCAAAACCAAAAGCAGGCTTTTTGGTGTTCGTGGCTGAAGCGGTTGTTTCGGTGGGAGTGCGCTTATGGCTCTCTTTTCTAAAGCGCTTGTTTTGGAATGGGACCTACAGTTGCTTTTTTTTTTTTAAGGTATCTGGGTTTAATCAGACTAATTTTAAGGCCCTACGACTCCACCCTAAGAACTTAGATGATGTAAATTTGAAACCCCAAGATCTTTTAGGTTCCTAAGTAATTTGTACACTTCTGCGCACAAGGAGTCTTCACATACTTGATTAGTCAACTGATGATTGATCACCTGGCCTCTCTCTTAAAGATCGAGTTCCATCACTTCAAATTCTAAGTATTTCAACTCCCATTAATTCTTAGTTGGGCGATCGTCAGTAATTGATCCGATCGAGGAGAACTTTCTTCTTATCGCCTATTTCTCCTCCTTTGGTGTAACTCGAACTCAAGACCTTCTTTTTAAGGGAGAGGCTTAAGTGAAACATCTGAACTAATTGGTCTACTCTTCGTTGTCCTTTCAGTTGCTTTTTGATATTTAGAATGGGGTCTGCTTTAGTCCAATGTATTATCAAGTGAATCTAGGGTGGGCCCTTCGTTCCGTGGGCCTCCGAGTCTGGTCTCTGATTGGGCCTTTTTATTTCTCTAAAAAAAGGTATTCCTTTAAGAAATGCCTATTTCTCTTAAAACCATTCTGCTGATACGTGAGGCACCGGCCATGACAACGAAGACACAACAAATAAAGATGCCTGAAATGAGAACTTTGACAAGTTCAAGCCTAAGCCTCCGAGATTTGTGCATCAAGCAAGAGGTTTCATTTCATGACCTGTAATCAAAAGCAATGCGCTACCAGATGAAGAAAGCACATGCTTCAGGCGTAAAAAATTCTATATACAAATCAAGTTACTCATCCGAAATGATTACCATAATATGTATTTTTGTTTTTATTTTCATATACAACAAATTAATAATTTCTAATAAACTAACAGTTATATTTGTTATTATTAAGATATTTTAAATTTTAATATTTACATTTCAAAATTCATTATTATTTTACGTGAAGTGTGAACTAAAATGCTACTCTTTTCTTTTATTAATATGATTAGTTTAATTGTTGTCTTACATTATTCTATCACTTTAATTATTATTTGACTCACATTAATTTAATGCTTTATTTATATCAATATTTTTACGATTTCAATTTTCTTTTCTAGGGATAACAATACGCAGCCTCAACCAAATCTTTTAAGTAAAAATTTTAAAATTAAAAGTACAAAATAATAATTTTATATTAAATTTAAATTTGAACTGTCCAAACCTAAACTTGCTCGAAGCCCATCTCATTTAAGCAAAACAATGTTAATTAGAGTTTAAGTTGGTTTGAGCTCGGCTAACCTATTAAAACACCTTAATCTAAGTTTATGAGTAGGTTTATTGTCATTCCTATTATTTATATATTTACAATAACAATCAAACACAATTTTGCTTTTATTTAAAAAAACTAAAACTAAAAACAAAAATTAAAAATAAAAAAAATCTAAAGATTTTGATTTATGTCGTTATTAGTACGATTCAAATGTGCGGGGATGTAGCTCACATGGTAGAGCGCTCGCTTTGCATGCGAGAGGTACGGGGTTCGATACCCCGCATCTCCATTTTGTTAAACTGTTATTGACAATACGACGTAGCCCCATATTTGCATCTTTTTGGTGGTTCGACTCTACAACGTGGTTTTACGAGATGTTTCTCGCGACTGAGACGATTATCAGTTATGCATCTGTTTTGAGTTTTGTTTTGCAATTTTGTGGGCTTTATGGGAAAAGCGGAAACGAGTTTTTGGGCTGCGTAATTATGCTGATTCCTACACTTTCAAGACTTGGATTTACGATACTTAGAGAGCTGCCAACTGGTAACCTTCTTGCTGTTTTAAAAGCACAGGTATAGAAGTTGATTCACGTCTCTTTACGTTGTTCCTGAAAATGCTTCCTTCATGCTGCAGGAAAATTTACACCAGCGTGTCGAACCGGTTTTGTATTCAGGCATTATAGTGGACATTGGCAGCCACAGGTCGTTATTGAATTTGACAAGTGAGTATGATCGATTTCTTGTGGTTTAAAATTCTATTGTAACCAGGGATTATTCTTTTTGGAAAGCTAGAATTTGAATTGTTTAAGAGTTCTATAGTTTGTGGCTAGTTCTGGTCGTTCTAGCCACCGGAATTACCGGTGTGGAGATGTTTTCAAGTCCAGTGTCAAGCACCAAAAGAGTTTACCCTTTCTCCTTTTCAGTATTGCACATTTGTTGTTGTTTTTTGGTATTGCAGACTTGTTGAAGGGATGAGGAGATATCTTGAAATGGTTAACGTATGAATCCTGTCAATATCTTGAAATGGTGTCAGGAAATAGTGATTGTGAATTCCTGTCAAATATAGATGGAAAATTCTGAATTTCTCTATCTCCATCATGGTTATGTACATTCTTATTTGTATGTTTCTTTCGCAACGTAGGTATGTTCTTGATCTGCTAATTGAAGTCGGCCTACTAGATTGCAAACTAGCTAATATATATACCGATCATCCCTAGTCACTTATGTGGGGAGTACCTAAACCAAGTTCCTGCGAACAAAAGCAGATATAAAGACTAGTTGGTAAATTAAGATTTCGTTTGATTTTACTTATATTTTTTTATTATAATTATAATTTTCTTTTTTTCTTTTCAATTTCTGTTTTTTTTTCCAAATAAAACAAAATATATTTTGTTTTAATTATATTTTTACCAATAATAATAATTACATATTAGATAAAATTAAAATAAATTATTTTTGATTAAAATTTTATTTTAATCTCTTATATAATTTATTTATAAATATTATTTTATTTATTAAAATAAATCATTTAAAATTAATATTTATTTTAAATATATTTTAATTATCAAATCAAGTTTTATTTTGAATTTATATATTTTAAAATATTTTAAATTTAATTATATTTATTAATAATTTGTAATTTAATTAATATATTTATTAATAATTCATAATTAAATCACCAAATCTATGCATCAATCTACCATTAAAAGCAATAATTCATTATAACAAGTAGAACAAAACCAAGTGACATGAAAATAAACCAAGTAATCATTCATATGATGTACAGATCTAAGCCTTAACAGAGTCATTGAAGTGAAAGAATAAGAGAAGATCTCCCAAAATAAAACCATAATATCATTAAGTATAAAACGTAAACCTAACAATATTAATTACAAAGAGATCAAATAATAAAATTCAGAAAGATAAGTTACATACACGAAAATGGGATAACATCCGAAAGCAAAAGCCTAAACAGTATCTCTGACTCTCATGTATAAACTATATTTCACTTCACCTCTTGTTTTACTTGTGCCAAAAGAAGAGATGCCTCCATACTCTTGAGTACCTATTTTCTGAAGCTTCTTTAGGCGAAGAGGATATTCTAATACTTTTGTCGGCATATATTCTATTGAACACTTTTTTTGAAGGAGTGGTGAAAATGAGCTTGGACTCTTGGGTGCTGTATTCAGTAGGAACTCCAACCTTAAATAGATCTGATTCTTTCCATGGCTCCCGCAGATCGCATAACAAGAGGGCAAACTTTTTCATTTTCATCTCTTCCCTTATCGGACAGCTTCTCTCATATAAAATATCAAGATGTAAAGCTGGAAATAGATGATCAGAAAATGTGATGTCTATATTCACTCTTGATACATACACGACCATATATACAGTGAAGTACAACAAAGAAGGAGAGAAAATCTCCATAAGTCAAGGAACTAAACTAGTGATCCACACATTACGGGCACTTATCTTCATCTATACAAGTCATCCTAATCTTTACATTAACGGTAAATATACATTCCTTAATACTCCCCCTCAAGTTGGTGAGTGTATGTTGCAAACTCCCAACTTGTGTCGCAATGTTAAAAATTGATCCTTTCCTAGTGCCTTTGTAAATATGTCAGCCATTTGATGTCGAGTTGGCACGTATGAAGGGCTAATCATACCGGATTGCGGCTTTTCTTGCACAATGTGACAATCTATTTCGATGTGTTTCATGCGCTAGTGAAACACAGGATTGACGGCAATGTGAAGGGCAGCTTGATTATCGCAGAATAATGGTATAGAAACATCACAAGAGACCTTCAAATCCTGCAATATGTATCGTAACCAAACAAGTTCTAAACAGGCATTTGCCATCGACCTATATTCTGCCTCCGTGGAAGACCTTGAAACGTTAGTTTGTTTCTTCGACTTCCATGACATGAGTGACATGCCAAGGAATACACAATATCCAGTAACAGACTTCCATGTAGTAGGGCATCCACCTCAGTCAGAATCGCAAAATGCCTTCAAAGTGAGGTCGTTCTTTAATGAAAAAAACAATCCTTGCCCTGGTGTCCCCTTGACATATCGTAGGACGCGTAATGCAGCATCCCAATGAGGTTTGCGAGGTTCCTGCATATATTGACTCAAGGTCATAGAATAAACAATGTCGGGCCTTGTCACAGTGAGATATATTAATTTACCAACATGACGTCTGTACTTAGTAGGCTCCTTAAGTAATTCACCATCATCACTTGACAACTTTAAATTTTGTTCCATTGGAAAACTATGTGGCCGTGCACCCGTAAGTCTCATATCTTGAAGAATGTCCAATGCATACTTCCTTTGAGTCATGTATATGCCCTCTTTTGATCTTGAGAATTCAATGCCGAGAAAGTACCTCAAATCTTCGAGGTCTTTGATGCGAAAACACTTGAGCAAACATGCTTTAAGATGATTCATTTCCTGTAGATCGTTTCCAGTTAATAGAATATCATCTACGTAAATAAGTAATGCAGTGAACGAAGAACCTCACTGTTTGGTGAATAAAGAGTAATCAGCCTTGGACTGTTGGTATCCAGCCTTTTGAATGATATCGGAAAATGTTGAAAACCAATTTCTGGAAGCCTGCTTTAGCCCGTAAAGGGATTTATTGAGTCGACATACACTAATCTCCCCCTGTCGAGGAAGTCCTGGTGGCAAATCCATATAAACTTCTTCACGTAAACTGTCGTGCAAGAAGGCATTCTGTACATCTAGCTGATGGAGAAACCAATTCCGAGCTGCAGCAATAGTGATTAAACAGCGAAGTGTGGTAAGCTTGGCAGTAGGCGAGAATGTCTCACAATAATCGATCCATTCGTCTTGAGTGTAACCTTTGGCTACTAGACGAGCTTTATACCGTTCACTACTCCCATCAGATCGGTATTTAATTTTGAAGACTCATTTGCAACTGATGGGTTTTTGACCCGCGGGAAGAGGCACCACCGTCCAAGTATTGTTCTGCTTCAAAGCTTTTAACTTTGTTTGCATAGCCTGCTACCAGTTTGGATCGAGGATAGCTTGAGCGTATGTTGTGGGTTCTTTGGTGCCTGAAACATTAACAAAAAAAGTGTTCTGTGCAGCTGAAAAACGTGAGTAGAAAAGGAAATTCTGGAGGGGATACCTGGTGCTTGAGGTGGACGCATTGGCCTGAGATCCGACCACGTAGTCTTTATGCCATGCCGGGATTTATTTGCTGCATTCGGAATGGCGTGTGGGAGGAGCTGGAGCAGGCGTAGGTGAAGGATTAATGTCGGGTTCAGCAACAAGTTCTGGGGAGCTAGTTGGTTTTGAATTATGTGAAGATTCAGTAGCTGGATTATGTGGTTCAACGTTCGGGACTGGTTGGTAGGATGAAGGTAGTTCGAGAGCTAGGTTGGGTAAGACGGAAGGTGGAGATGATAGCTGGGTTTGCTATTGGAATGGAAAGATGGTTTCGTTCATCATGCACGTACAAAACACATTGATGTGAGGTTCCATTTTGCTCGTGAGATTATTGATGAGGGAGATATTCTTCTTCAGAAGATTGGGACCGTTGATAATCCTGCTGATATGTTGACAAAACCAGTTTGGTTACTCAAGTTTAAGCATTGCTTAAACTTGATTGGTATTTGTAAAATTTGTTGATTGCCCCGTGGGGGATTGAGAGACGACTATTAGAAATTTCACTTCGAGGATTTGAGCTAAGGTGGAGATTGTTGAATATTGGCTCAAATGAAAAGTCAGAAATCTCAGCTACTTTCGGTGATAAAAAATGGTGGCTTGGAGGCTTTCATGGAGGCTTTCACACCCAATGGAGGCTTGGAGGTTTTCACACCCAATGGAGGCTTAGAGGCTTTCACACCCAATGGAGGCTTGGAGGCTTTCACACCCATGAATATCTCTATAAAAGGGAAGCAAATGAAGGAGGAGATGCAGAGTACAAGAGGAGAGCTTAAGGTTTCGGGAGTGAGAGGAGAGTGTTGTTTAGTGAGGGAGAAAAATCTCCAGAAGAGGGGAGAGAGAAGAATAGTGAGAGAAAAAAAAACTTTTATATTTTTTTTGTTTCTCTTTTCTGTGAGCTTGGGTTATTTTGGGTTTCTTGAAAAATTGAGTGATAAACACTATTGTATGCTCTCATTGTTATAGTGAAATATTCAGTCGTCTCCAAATTGGACGTAGGCATTGCCGAACCAGTATAAAAATATTTGGTATTCTTTTATTGCTGTTTTATTTTTACTCCAAATTTATTAACGTTTCCGCACAACAAAAGCAACTTGCCAATAAAAAGAGGGAGACATAAAGATGTCAGGCAACCCACCCTGGGCCTATTTACAAGTAAGACATTTCCCTACAATCTTCGTAGGTTCCATTAACTATACTAAAACATATATGTAGAGGAAAATCTTTAGCTCATGTAATCAAATCTTTTCCTACATTTCAAGGACCTCAATGACAGACTGATATACCCAAATTATCAAAAGCAAGCCTGGCACAACAAATAGGCATTGTGATTGAAGAAACCTTAAGATTATCATGGTTGTGATCGTGATGATGGTGATGATGGCCATGACTATGATCATCACCAACATGATATTCGTTTCTGGCATCTCCATTTACAGCACTATCAACCCTGGGAACATCAACAAAATATCTATACTTAAAAGCCTTGAAGGGAAAATTATTTTTGAGCTTCATATGCTAAGGAAGCTAACTATGGAGAATTTTAAAGACATGTTAAGCTTTTTTATCCAAGCTTCTTGCTCCTATCTATCGTTAGAATCCTTGTTTTTTAATTCAATTTCTAAATGATAGATTTAGAAATTCCTTGAATCTATCACTGGCCAAGAGATCAAGAACACCTGGTTTAGCTTTAATCCCTATGAAACTCTAGGACCTAATGACTTTAATGCCTTATTTTTCTAAAAATCTTGGAGCATTGTTAGAGAATTCATAACAGAAGAAATCTTAGAGTTCTTTCATAATGGAAGAATGTTCTATGAAATAAATAAAATTTATATTTTCTTGATCCCCAAAGTTTATAATGCTTCATATTTAAATGAATGAAGACCTATGTTATGTTGTAACATGATTTATAACATCATCAGTCATTATTGGTGGAATTTGTTTAAGAAAGAAACATAGGCAATAATATCTTAATTGTCTAAGATCTTTTTAGAAATTATCTTTAAAAGAGTGGAATAAGGAGTTATGTTTCTTGATCTTATCTTGAGAAGATTCACCTACCTTTTCCTTGTCTTTTTTTGAGTCATTCTGTGTCTCACCATTCCTTTTATCTTCGTTGTTAGTTCGAATTGGTGGTAACATTTGGAGATCCACTAAGACATCCGCAACAACTATCACGCTTGGGAGGTCTTTCACGTTTTACCTCCAAAATTCTATTTGTGCCCAACTTTATAAGTCGCTTATAAAGTTTAATAACTTGTTTTCCTTAAATATGTTCTACACGTCCAACATAAAAAATGTGAATTTTCTCACATACTCCCACACTGAGTTATCTTGCTTCAACCTCTTCAAAACTTCCGTCGGAAGTTATAAAATGTTATTGGGGAGAAATTGATTCGTTAACTCCTTCTTTAGTTCTTCATCTTCTCCCAAATGTCAATGGGAGGTATACTTTCATTGACGTCGTTGAAGGTTCTTGTTCTTCACTACAACTTTGCATATTTCACTAAATACATAGTTATGATCTACACTTTCTTAGAATTGGACTCCTTTGCCACTGTAAAATACCGTTTTATGTCTCACAACAAATTTTCGAACTCTTTTATACTCCGCTTACCATTAAAAATTTATAGCTATTATGTATAGTATTTACTCTTGTCTTACCGTCAAACGAAGGAGCTCCACGATCTCATAATTTACGCTGTCATAACAATATAAAAACAACAGAGTAAATACGAAAAATTTGAAGACACAATTATATTGTTATGACGTAAATATATAATCATATACTATACTCCACCCAATGGTCATATGTAACATTTATTGTGAACACAATTTGTTTTTTCATATCAGATGTACAATATATTATCACAATCAATTTATTGACGAATCTTTGCATTGACCTGTTCAAAAAAAGAGGTCCTAAATCCTAATGTTTAAACATATCAAACAGGGATGGAGGGACAAATACTGTCCTGCTCACAATCAGTACTCTCATATGTGTGTAAGCGACTGACAAACCACGTGTCGAGCTCAATTTAGCGGAGTTCGTATGCTTACCCGCGACTTTCTTATGACGTTCAAAGTGTTTTTGGAACCTCGATTTATATAACATAATAAAAAATAAGTTCTAACTTTTTAAAGTGTTCAAAGACAGGACGAGACGGAACAGGACTGGACTAGACTGCAAAGACAGGGACTGCAAAGACAGGACGAGACTAACAGGACCTGGACCTGGCGAACAAGAATTGAAGACAGGAGATGTTTGGTTGCGATGGATGAGCAGAGATAATTGTCCTCGTCCTAGGATGAAATGTGTTTGGTTGCTGTCTCGCAGATGAAAAATGATGTTAATGACATAAATGCCTCAGTAGTGTAAAGACTTGTAGATATTAAAGAATGTAATTTTGTGTATTAATTTTATTATTAATATTGTTAATAATAATAATATTATTGTTGTTATGTATAATTATAATAATTATGATTTGTATGTTTAATAATAAAATAATAATTATTTTATATTATTATTATTATATAAAATTTATACTAGTATAATTTTTATGATATTATGAATATTATTTTGTTAAGTGCTATTATGATAATTATTATACTAACGTATGAATATTATTAATATTACTATTATTACAATTGTTATTATTTTGTTTATTATTATTATTATTACAATTGTAATAATAATAATTATTATTATTAGTATATTATTATTATTATGTATAATAATAATTATTATTATGTTTATAAATTTTAAAATTAATAATAATATTATTAAAAATATGACTAGAATTAAAATAGTAAACATTGTTAATATTATTTTGGTTATTGCTATTATTATTAGTATATTTACGTTGTAATATTTTGTTTTAATTCTAACCATGCAAGTAATATATTTTATTTTGAGTTTATTATTATTATTATTGTAATTATGACTATTATTTATCTTCTTATAATTATGAATAGTATTATGAAAATTAGTTAGGACAAAATAATTTAACAAAGCATCTAAACATTAATATTAGTAATTACATAATAGGTTGGAAAAGCGTCGTGAACCATCCAAATTCTAATACATAATTGAGTTAACATCTAAACATTCATGACATTAAATACGTTGATGCCTTAAAATTTATTGACAATTGCGAGGATAATCATGCCGATGATGACCCCAACAACAAATACGAATAATGACTGACTCGATCCCAAACTTTGGTCGCATGTTGCAGTGACATGTGGATGTTGAGCTATGGGCTGTGAAAATTGAAGGGCGAATGGCGATGGTTCCGTTGCATGTGGTCGTTGAATGCATTGCACGAAACTTGTAGCGGGATTGGTGAGGTTGCAGTGACAAGGGGTTGTTGAGATTGTGCCAGTGTGGATTTAACCGGGATCGGTTGGGGTTCAGTGGCGGCTCATTCGATTTCGTCGTGTGGACGGATGGTCCTGTTTCGATCCATGGCAAAAGCAGTTTCAGCTTCTGCCAAAGTGCGAAACCCCTTGAACCTCGCATTTGGGAAGCCCTCAACAAGCAATTTGACATCCTCCCAGCTGGTGAAAATACCTACTTGACGTCCGGCAAAGACAACATAGAATCCATACCTGGCCATATTATACCTGTACCTGCAAACTAATCATCTCATAACCATTCATAGACGTTCAAACATTGTAAACATTAAATAATTAAAAACCCTACCATTCGTCATTAATAAACAGAGATACAAATACAGTCCTACCTATATAATCTGATCACAAAACATCAGTCCAAAAAGTCAGTTCACAACATAAGTACCATCATACATGTCCATTATTTAGCTAACATAAAGCATACTAATTTTTACAACAGATTAAACAGTCAATGATGCCTATCTAAAAGGCTCCGCACATAATCCCGCCTTTGTGTTGCATTTGCACTCCAGAAAATATTCCCCACATAAGGATTCATGGAGAAGATGTGTAGAGCCCTGATAACCTCTTCATTAGAGAAACCCAATCCCTCAAGCTCGTCACCTAGCTGTGGAATTGGTGGGACCACGGTAAGTGCATCTGCAATTATCTGGGCACTCCGAATTTGCAAGTCAGCAGAGCGAGAAATTGTGGCGGCAATGGTTTCCAAGATTCTTTGTGTCCTCGCTCTTCCTTTTCCCCCTATTTAATTGGTTCCCCTCTGTGTTGGTAGATGAGGCCACAGATCCGGTTGCATGCACAGTACCAGTTACAACGGGTGTCTCCGCTGGAATTGGTACAAACAACGGCTCAAGAACTGGTGAACCTGTTGGTGCATCTCCTCCAGTTTCATCTGCTGCAGACTGGGTCGCTGCATTCCCATGGTCCTCTGCAGCTGCACCTGTGGCTCTATCTTTCCCAAAGACAAACTCAAGTCTAGGGTAAATAGGGAATGGCTTGCCCGGGGTATAGTACCTATTAGGGTGTTTCTGAGAATGGTGCAAAGATGGTTGTTAGCATGATACACAATGTGTAATACATTAACATGCGTGTATGAACAACCTACCCTCATCCATTCGTCAAGCACTTGCTTCTTTGTCTACCTCGACACATTGCTTGGTTTCATTCCACCCAAACCCACTGCATTGCAACATGTCATATGCTGTCTGATATTTATCCTTAAGCCTCTTATGTTTATTTTGTATATGTCTCTTCTCAATTCCACACCTAGGGAACTTCTCAACCATGAGTGTGGCAATCAGTTGGAAAGTCCCTGGCTTAAATTGTCCATTATCGGTCCTCTTGCCACCAACAACTGCTTCCTCCAAGAAGGCAACAAATGCGTCTGTCTCTCCATCTGTCCAAACCCGTGACATTGCACCTAAACCATACAGTGTCATACCCCAACATAATAACAAACCATTTCCATCAATGAGTAATTGGGTTCTTGTTTGCATTAATGAAGACAATATAGAATTAAACGAAACATGTTATTAAGTACAAAAACCACAAAGAAACAACAATGAAATTCAATCAATCCCTGTAATAAATTACAATGAAACATGACCAAATATAATCCTCAAATCAATACAAATCAGTATTTAAGTAAATTAAAGTGCACAACTTAATGGTTGCTTCTCCATTCATCAAACATGTTGTTAGCTAATTCCGCTCTCCATTGACTCCATTCGTTACTTGTCTCGACACGATCAAAAAATACAGGTAACGGTGCATCTTCCCCAATTGGCACTTCGTCAGGTTCCATGTCAACAAGCTCAGTTGGATCAGAACTCATATGCAATCTAATGAAATTGTGCGAAAGGCAAGATGCAAGAATGATGTGCACATGAGTTGATCTTTGGGTAAAAGATGGATTTGAGGATTTTCATCTTTTTTCAAGAAACCAAATGCACGTTCAATAACATTTCGGCACGTAGTGTCTCTTATTATAGAGCTCCTCTGCATTCCTAGGTGCCCTCCCATCTCTTGCCCACTCTTGAATATGGTATCTTGTGCCTCTAAAAGGTGCAAGAAAACCAGGGCCATTGGTATAGCCAGCATAGACTAAGTAGTAATTGCCTATAAGCAGATCACACTATTACTATGATATATGTAATCAAACGGTATACAAAAACTGACAACCGTCTAAAAATTTGTTTCTAACATACCCCGGGATACTTGCAGGCCATTAGGCCTGGTCACAGCATCATGCAGAACCCTGGAATCGGCTGCTGAACCCTCCCATCCCGCAAGAACATAAACAAAATTTAAGTTCTTGTCGCACACACCTAGGACATTAGTGCATATTCTCCCTTTCCTACCTCGATATCTGGGCTTGTCTGCCTGGGGAACTATTATGTCCAAATATGTCCCATCGAGAGCACCAAGGCAACCCTTTGTTCAAAATTCCAATCAAAAAACAGTTCTAGTTAACGAACTTCATCAAAAAAGAAATGACATACTGTATTGTCGCTACATAACATGACTAACCTTAAACCATTTCCATCTAGTGTCTGTGCAATCCTCAGGAACGGGTATGGGTTTGACCAACAACAGATGTTGAAGCTTTAAAACAGCTTTCAACACACTGTGGAAAACCCTACTAATTGTCTCTCCGGACCTCATAAATCGAACTTGTAATACTCTATTAGATTCATTTTGTGCTAATATTCGAAGGAATAATAAAACTTTTTCTTCAATGGATACATGACCCGTATTTGTCAACCCACCATTTACCTGAAGCATCTCACATAACAATGTGAATGCATTACTATCCATCCTTATATCCCACTGGGTATTCCTATCCCCCTCGTGTAAAATCCTATCTACATTGGCTGCCCTATTTGGTACTGTCAATGCCCTACTTCCTCTCGCATTTTCACTTCTACGTCGGCTTTTGGTGTATATATACAAGCAAACGAGCAAGGCCATCCTCATGAGATCCATTTGCCCTTTCATAATCTCATACAAAGCCAGACACTTAATTATACGATCACGATCCATTGATTCCAAATTGCAAAATAAAACATGCAAACAGAAAAAATTGTAATGTTCAAACACTAGATTTGTACATATGTATAGAATAGTAAGATGTGTAACAACTCCATTGAAGAAATGCATTGATTCCGTTCTATACTTGTTTTCCTATGCATATATAATTGGCATTTTGTATTTGTAGTGTCATATCCATTATAGTGTCATATCCATCTATGTTGCATTTCACTTTTTAAATCACTGCATAATACTTGACAGCCAGGACTCTATTACGTCCATTGCTTGCACTAAGGACTCTATTATATTGTTTGTAAATAATATATGATTATGGACTTTATAGTTGGGCCCCTATCTAATATACTCTTTAGTAATGAGGAAGTGGAAGATGGTTGAATGCAACTGAGGCATTTAAGCATACTTCCACTTCATAAAATTATCTATATACTTGGTGCTTCCAACTATCTAAGAAGTGACAAAGTTACAGATTTGATTGTTGACTTGATGATCATTCACATGTGGTAACAAGTATCACAAGGTAAGTATGTTTCTCAAAGACAACACAGCACATATATTTTGTGTTCTAACAGACAATGGGATACAAAAGTTGCTCTTGAGCTCGAAGCATTCTAACATAATAACTGAAATGTTTTCTGCCCATTTCAAGTCCAAGAATTCATGTGCATGTTTGATATTGCTAAATCTTAGCTAAACCACAACTATTTACACTTCTTTATATTTGCAAATATAAGAACTTACTATATTCAGCTATGTATACACCACAAACACAAATAATATTTGAATATGAAGGTAAGATAAAGAAGGACTTACCACTTTGAGAAGAAGTCCTCAAAATTCAAGTTCCCGAATGCAAGAAGATTGATGCTGAAATATAGAATGTCCCACACCCTGTACATGAAACATTAATCTCATTGATTACTTGACTCAACAACAATTAAGATATATAATTGCAAAAGGATATATTTAACTATTAATACCATGCAAGGCCAGATAGGAAGAACGAACTAAAGTAATTCACATTTTTCTAAACATAGGAAGAAGGAACTAAACACAATCATTGAACTCAAGTTTTGTTTTATCTTTTTGTGGGCATGCTCTTGAACTATCAAACTTTGATGCACGGTTGGCTTCCTGGTGTGAAAGCCGCACTATACAATATACAGTGGAAAGTTAAGTTCACCCATTGAACTAAAGCTAGTGTATAATTAAAAGGGAATGACTTTGCAGAAACAAATGCTTACTCAATTTATAATTTCAGCTGCCTTTCAAGCTCTAATATAATGTATAATATCTGTATAGGAAAGGTCCCAGTCATGCAGTAAAATAAAGCAAATTAGGGGTTGGTCTAGTGAAAGGAGGTGGTCAATTAAGATGCAATTGATAGTTACCATGACAGCCTCTAAAATATATCAGCAGTGCAAACACAAGCCATTGTTCACAAGCTTCAGCAACAGATTAGTTAAACAGGGTTACAACATTGCTCACTGAGGTTCAAATGAGTTGGAGTCATTTAATCAACAATTATGTTGTGCACTTGACATTCACTAAGTCAAACAGTATTTGACTATTGCAGAAATCATGAACACAATGTACTTTGGTGAAGTGCAACCGTTAATAACAAGAAGGATTGAATTATGTATTGACAATAACAAAGCAATACATAATTGCAGCACCACTTGATCGAAACTGAAACTTTGATTGAATCTTAATTGTTCAATTATGAAGTATGACCGTTCAACAACTTAAATGATTGAATTAACACAACCGTCAACACTTAAGTATCGAGACTCAAAACAAAAAGAGGATACTGCTTTTATTGTACATCATTCATCTTCTTATTCTCAGCACTGAAATGCCTTATTTTTTAAGTCTGAAATGGTCACAAACAGGACCATTTCAAACTGAAGCAATCATGGCGTTCTTTCTCCATGAAACAATGTTCAAGGAGATGAACAACACAATCATTAGTCTATTCCCCAAGGTACATTTCAATAACTCTATACTTGACCTTAGAACTATATATTGTTATGACAGTTGATAGAAACGAAGCAATATCCAATTGCTACTGAACTAACGTTACAATCTCTGCATTATCAAAAAATAAAGCAACAGACATTTGAATTACCACCAAATTTCTCGAGAACAAGTACGGAAATTACTTCCAAGTTATACTTCCCATAGCTTGATTTCTTATTTGCACAAAAAATATGTATGTGCTGCTTATGGATTACTGTCCATGTATAATCAAAACAACACTTCTAAGGATACATGAAACATTCAAAAAGCAGTACCTCAACATTATATAGGTAAGAACCAATGAGTATAATTGAAGAAAACAGGAGGTGGCTTAGGTGTGATAGGGAAGAAAATCTAAAATAGAAAAAAGAATTATGGAACAAGTTGAGAAGCCAATTCTACAAATTAAGTTTGTGAGTGGAGATGTCATCCTGAGCTGTGCATAAGAACAACTCAGTGTTTTGAGCAGTGTTTTGAGGAAACAGAACAACATGGTCCCCCAGGGGACCATGACAGGACAGGAGTTTATAGAGATTCGTCTCTCTCATCAAACACAATCCTTATACATTGAATTGAACTCAATCAATGGCATAAGACAATTCACCTCTACACAAGTACTTACCTTTGCTTAAACCTTCAAACACCCATACTGATAAGGACAATAACAATTTCTACAGAAGTGCTTATTTCTGTACCAAATACCCCCTCATTCTAATGTCCATAAGGAGTTTGATATTTTTATTAACTAACATCAGTTCTGATCTATCCATGTATATGAACACACATGCCTCTGCCTAAATCACAATGCATACTGTTCGACAACAAGGTTGACTGACATAAATCATAATAAACATGCAAAAACCAAGGTCCAAAACCTCCAAAACGTGTATATTATCATATTCACAACTACCCAGATGATGAAATCGATGGAACTACTTAAAAATGTAATGAAAATAGCCGAACGTACGTTGAAGAACTACTTCAAAAACCCAGAACATAACCCACATTGTAAACACCACAACGTACGTTCAAAAACCCAGAACAACATTGAAGAACGTACGTTCCAAAACCCAGAAGAAGAAGAAGATAAATTCCAAACATAACGAAGATTGTAAAAACCAAAACGGTGGGATGAATGTCTTACCCAGAAGAGAGGAAAGATGGTAGGACGCTGCTTCAACGAAGACGGAGGTAAATCTGGGAAAGAACGAGACGCAAACAATCAAATGTATGGAGAATAGGTTTCCAGATTAGTAGAATATGTGCACCCATATGCGTACATTGAAGGGGGAAGAGAAGCTTCTGCTACTTACCTCGCCGATCAGTGGAGATGAAGGTTTGTAGAATGACAACGCAGCTGTTGGCAACGACGAATGGATTAGGTATTCGACATGTTTGGTGAGGTCATTATCGCCTTTTCCTTATCTTGTCTGTTGGACAAATTTCAGTGTCCGACGTTTTTAAGTTGGACAATGTTTTCTGTCCTTGTCCTTTAAAGACAGGACAGAAATTAGTCAAGACGGTAAAGCAAACACGATTTGGACAGAACTTTTATGTCCTCGTCATCCGTCTTCACGTCCGAAGACGGTAACCAAACGCTGTGTCATATGTGTGTAAGCGACTGACAAGCCACGTGTCGAGCTCAATTTAGTGGAGTTCGTATGCTTACCCGCGACTTTCTTATGACGTTCAAAGTGTTTTTGGAACCTCGATTTATATAACATAATAAAAAATAAGTTCTAACTTTTTAAAGTGTTCAAAATAAATTTTATTATTTTCAAAACATTCAAAAAAGATTTTAAGTGAATGAAAATTTTAACTAAATTAATTCTTTGTTAAAAAATATTTTATTTTAAACTAAAAATTGTTAACTTTGACGAGACAAACAAGACTTGTTATTAGAAATTTATAAAAATAATTTTCTATGTAACATGAAAATAAGACCTACATTCAAAATTTTATAAAAGGAGAACTTATTTTCACGTGACAATGAGATTCAATTTTAGTTAATTTTAAAACATTAATTACATGACAGTTGAGCTGATTTTTATTTAAATAAATTATAAATAATTTCATATTGGTATTAACGTAGCATTTAACTAATGAAGAATTAACTTTGTTAAAATTTTCATCATTTTGGAGTATATTTTAAAATGTTTAGGTTTAACTTGAGCGCTGTAAAACGTTATTATTTAAAATTATTTGTTGTAAACATTAAGGTCCAAATGCAATTTTGGCCTTTCCTAGAATGAAACTCGAGTTTGAATCAAAATTCAATTAATCAAAGCTTAATTTTGAGCCAAATCAAGTGAAGTATAATCAAATTCATATTGTTATTTTTATCTATTAATTAGTTAAATAGTATGAAAATAAATTATTTAGAGCAAAATTGTAAAATTAAACAAATGATTGATAGAAAAACTTTAAGAAACTATTCTATTTAAGAAAATCTCATCCTTTATTAATATGAGATAATAAATAGATGAGATCTTTTAGTAAAGAAAAGGGTGGACAATTAACTACGATGGCTAGTCGTAGCAAAATTGATTGCAAAAGAGGAGAAATCACCGATTTATTTAATATCCAAAAGTTGCTAGTATCGGTCCAAGTAATACACTCCCATAATCTATTTTCTTTTAGGAGAGTTCACTTCAACTAATCACGTCAAATGAATAATACAATATTATTGAGTTGAAAAGAAATATTTACGTATATATTTTTTTTATATAATTCATATTTGTAACAATAAAATATTCTTCTTCTTCCCTCAAAGTGATTACTGAGTTATTCCAAATATCTAGAAAATGAGTAGATGTCACAGAAAATCTCTAAGCCCTATATTACATTTCCAATAAGGGCCTCCTACCATCAATTAGGTTACTATATTAGTGCTTGTAGAAATTTCACTTTTTGTGCCTAGAAGTTGCTCTACTAGGTGAAAGTACACTCGAAGGACTACTGATTAAAGCATAGGACAAAGGTAGGCCGTAATTTTCATTTTCTTAGGAACAATAAGATTACAGAACTGTACTCTCTGCTTCTGATTTCGTACTCTCAAAGTCTCAAACAACCTCAACTTCTAGTAAGTACACATCCTCGATGGCAAGTAGGAGTGATCTGAGTGGTCAAAATTTTTCACTTAAGGCTTTTCTTTTTAGGAAGTCTTGAGTTCAAGTTACGATAACGGAGAAGAAATAGGCATTATTCCAACGGCAGTGTGAGAGTTGGAGCTACTAGAGAACTTGGGTTCCTGATAGGAACCTGAATTTCTGAATTTCAATACAATTTTTGACAAGTTATGGTAGAATCTGATAGCATGGAAGCAATAAGGATGATAATTTGTGGTGTTATCTTTTCATATCTCCTATCTATTTTGGTTGTAGTTATTCAAGCTTTATTTGTTAAGAATTTGACTTGTTTTATTAGACATGTGCTTCGTGAAGATAATTTTCTAACAAACTATTTGGCTAAATTGAGTTATGACATTTCTTCAAATTTTCAAGTTTTGGATGATATTTCTAAAACTCTTTTCTTAATTATTTGGGCTGATATTTCTTTTATAAAACAGTTTTGATTTTCTCTTTTTTCGACCGTGAGGTGCTGAACTTGAAAAAAGTTGATGACACTCACGCCGCAACAGCCAAATGATGTCAGGATAAAAATCAAACCCGAATTCATAGTTACTTTGTATTATCAGAAAGGCTTTCCTTTCGAAAATTGACTTTGCATGCTTAATGACACAAAATTCAGGCAGCTGTAGCGTGTCAATTACTCCCTGTCACTATTTTTTTTGGTGAGGAGGAGAAGAGCGGGGAAGGACTAGTTCCTCATAAAGGTAATAGATTGACAGTCGCTGGCGAGATGCAGACGAAGCTCAAGGGGAGGAATCGACCAATAAGACCACATAGGTGCTTGTGACGAGCCGAGTTTTGCTAGGAAGTCTGAACAATGATTACCTTCGCGAAAAACATGAAGAAGGAAGCAATGTCACTGTCGCGCTAAAAGGTCCTGAATATCTCGAATAACGATAAGGTGATGATGATAAGGTTGTGATAAAGTTGAGATAAGATTGAGCATAGCTAAGCAATCGGTCTCCGCAAGCACATGATGGTATCCCAAGTCCCATGTGAGTTGCAGACCATGTTTGAGGCCTTGTAATTCGACAAGGATGTTAGTCACAATGCCAACAGAGCTGGAGAATCCTGCAAGCCAACGCCCCTCAGAGTCACGAAGAAGGCCCCCACACCCTGCTTTACCTAGATTACCAGCTGCGCTCCCATCGGTATTGAGTTTAACAACTCCAGGAGGTGGCTTGGTCTAGGCGATCCACCTAGGGACACGGGGAGAAGCCACATACGCACCCGAGTCCACCACGCTAAGACAATCCTGCAAAAGCGAACGATGGCAGATCAATAGGGCCATAGTAGAGAGAGATTCCCCATTGAAGATTGCTTTATTACGTGCGCACGGCTTCTTAACACAAACATACAGGGAATACGGTAGTGTCACATCACTAGGGTCTTGTTTATTACTTTTTAATTGGGCTTAGACTTGAAAAAGATTCTTGGTTCGATTCAAATCATAAGAGACTCAATTTCAATTAGGACAAGATCTTCTGTCTAATTTTATAGTATCTTATTATGTCTTATAGAATCTCAGTTATTCATTTATGTAGGACCTGTATTTATTTATGCGAGATCTACGTAAAACTCATATAAATAAATGACTGAGATTCATTTGACACAATAAGATATCATAAAATTAGACAAAAAATCTCGACTCATTCCAATTCACCCCTCGTTCACCTACCACGGGAAATTTCAAAAAAGAGGACTTACCCTTGGTTTAATCTATCAATCACTTGCTTCCTCAATTATAGTTGTTGGAAGTACAAAAAGGTGGTGAAATGATAAGGTACTACACAAACGGTATTAGCATTTCGCACTTCTAGAAGGACACACATATGTACTCCCCCGATTTGGACTCAAATTGTGCATGAAAAAGGGTAGTCATTTTCTTCTCGATTACCTTAGCTTTCGTGTATTATTAGTATTACTGCTCACCAATTTCTGTTATTAGATCTTTATTGCCTTTGAGAGTTAGGATTTAGTTTCTTCCCCATTTGGCCAACAGACATGTAATTAGTGGGATGAAGAGATTATACGCGTAGGATGTATAAAACAACTACTTGAGATTGAGACAATATTATATACATAAAAAAGAGGTAGTTTGATCATATAGGGATGGCAGGAGGAGGGAGACATGAAATACAACTACTAGCTAGATTAATATATATACACAACACATGAGTCTGTACAGGGTATATATATAGACAGCTGGACCAAAAATCGCATTTTGATTTTCAAAGTTCAACACCATCCCTACCAACTCTTAATAAGGTTAGGCATATAAAATCATTCCCGTATGTTAACGATAAAACTCGGTTATTCAATTTAAAATTATTAATTACTGATATAATTTATAAATTATTATATCCGCTTTACTTTTGTAGTATAAAAAAAAGAGTACCAGATCAAGACCTGTGTTAGCCACTTATTTCATAACAAAAAGGTGAGCTTAAACGGCGTAGTCGGCATGATTTATCTGTGCACAGCAAAGAAAATTCGTGTGATTCTGCCAAAAGGAATAATCCGAGTTTCAAATTAAAATAATAATAAATTGTTATTGAGTATATAAAAATCCGAGTCAAATTTTGACCTTATTATTATAAATGAATTAACATAACTACCTAACTCTTATTTGATTATTTCTTAATATTTAAAAATCAAACTAAAAGTTAAATCGGTAAGACCAGAGATTTAAAGTTTAAAGAATATAACATCCTGGAATTTAAAAAACGGGCGAAGAAAATTATAGATTTTAAAGATTAATACAAAAAAAACTGTAAACTTATTAATTTTTAAAAACAAATCGATTAATTAATATTTTAAGTATTAAAAAAATGAAAGAATAATTCCACGCGAACAACTATATACGTGACTAAGTCGTCACCTTAGTTCCTACCAAAGTTAGCTGGCTAGCTCTTCTCACAATGTACGTGTGACTATGAAACCCAACTCTTGCATTGCATGGTAAAAACTTCAGTCTTCGTCTGTAATTATAGTCTCTGGTTCTATAGATTATTGTTAGTATTTAACAAATTGAACAATGATTGGACTGGGATTATAGTAATGCTTTTGAAGAATTGGGTGGTCTACTTCCAGGGATTGGCCTAAAAACTAATGGCGGAATATAATGCAGGTGTTGATGAAATGAAAATGAAGAAAAACCCAACTACTGCTTGCGTCTCTTCAACCTAGAGAGGCACACATACGCGTTGAAATCGTGGGTGGAGATCGGTTGAGAGGTTTTTGTCTTGTTCTTTTTTTTAATGCTATTATGCTTAGTTCTGATATTCTCCGAGGCTGTGTGCATAATTTCAAAGGAATTTGAGGAACAATAGGTATTAAGAAGTGAGCTTGGCAGCTGGTCACCGGAAAAAATAATGAGAACGTCGTCTCCGTCGTTTGGAAGAACGAGCTCCAGGCTTTCGGATTATAGTCGCCGTTTCGACTTGCAGGAGGACTGCGACGATTCCGGCGCCGCCGGCGACCTCGAGGTCGGCGGTGCAATGTTGCCTATATTCCTCAACGACCTGAGGAGGAACAACGAGCAAGACTTAGTAGAGGTGACGCTTGAGCTGGACAAAGACTCGATTATGGTGTGCAGCGTAAATGCTAATCCAACCCCTACGACGTCGAGGCTAGAGAGGAGCTTATCGTCAACGACGTCGAGGATAAGGAGGAAGTTCGGGTGGCTACGGTCGAGATCGTCGCGGACGACGTCGTCGGAGATAGAGGGCCGCACGCTATCGGCGAGGGATGCGAGGAAGATGAAAGCAAAGCTTCAACGGACGAGATCGAGCGCGCAGAGAGCGTTGAAAGGGCTGAGGTTTATAAGTAAGAACACGGTGGGGGTTTCAGACTCGGAGGAGATGTGGAGAAGAGTTGAGTCACGGTTCAACTCGCTCGCTAAAGATGGATTGCTTGCGAGAGAAGATTTCGGTGAATGTATAGGTATGTAACTGTAATTTACCAACTGTTCGGACTATTGCCATAACTTCAAAATTTAAGCCTTAAGGTTTGATACTTCTTTACTGATGTAGGAATGGTGGACTCCAAGGAGTTCGCGGTGTGTATATTTGATGCATTGGCAAGGAGGAGAAGGCAAAGAGTAAGTCGCATCACAAAAGAGGAGCTTCGTGAGTTCTGGTTGCAGATTTCGGATCAAAGCTTCGATGCACGTCTTCAAATTTTCTTTGACATGTGGGTCTCTGCCAATCTTTCACATTCACCGCTTTGTTCAATTCGGAAACTAAATAAAACGACGATTGTTTTTTCTGGTGCGATGCTTTGCAGGGCAGATAGCAATGAAGATGGCAGAATCACAAGAGACGAAGTTCAAGAGGTAATTTGGTTTTACATCTGAGACTGAAGGCACTGAACTACATAACCAACTTCCATTTGTGGCGATCTCTATTGTAAAAGTAAAATTTTACTATTTATTGATCAATATAAACTTTTTCCAAAGTAATATAATTCCAAATACTTGAGAGTTTTGGCTTCTGGGCAAGTGATCAATTGTTACAGTTTACTAACAGAGGAAAATTGTTATAGTTTTAATTGGTTTTGCTCCTTGGAAAGGTATATCTCCTTTGTGTTTGAGGAGAGAGAGAGAGAGCTAGTAGTGCCCGCAGGGCGTAGCTCAGTTGATTCTGGAGGGGTAGATTTGCGACAAGGTGTAAGGTTCGAATCTCACGACCTGCAGTGTGGGAGCAACACTCTTGAGCTCCTTGTGGGCTTTGAGAGTGAGCTCCTTGTAGGCGTGTGTGTTGTTCATCTCCCCCTTAATTGCAGCACATAATTGCAGCACCACTTGATCGAAACTGAAACTTTGATTGAATCTTAATTGTTCAATTATGAAGTATGACCGTTCAACAACTTAAATGATTGAATTAACACAACCGTCAACACTTAAGTATCGAGACTCAAAACAAAAAGAGGATACTGCTTTTATTGTACATCATTCATCTTCTTATTCTCAAAGACTCAAATGCCTTATTTTTAAGTCCGAAATGGTCACAAACAGACCATTTCAAATCGAAGCAATCATGGCGTTCTTTCTCCATGAAACAATGTTCAAGGAGATGAATAACACAATCATTAGTCTATTCCCCAAGGTACATTTCAATAACTCTATACTTGACCTTAGAACTATATATTGTTATGACAGTTGATAGAAACGAAGCAATATCCAATTGCTACTGAACTAACGTTACAATCTCTGCATTATCAAAAAATAAAGCAACAGACATTTGAATTACCACCAAATTTCTCGAGAACAAGTACGGAAATTACTTCCAAGTTATACTTCCCATAGCTTGATTTCTTATTTGCACAAAAAATATGTATGTGCTGCTTATGGATTACTGTCCATGTATAATCAAAACAACACTTCTAAGGATACATGAAACATTCAAAAAGCAGTACCTCAACATTATATAGGTAAGAACCAATGAGTATAATTGAAGAAAACAGGAGGTGGCTTAGGTGTGATAGGGAAGAAAATCTAAAATAGAAAAAAGAATTATGGAACAAGTTGAGAAGCCAATTCTACAAATTAAGTTTGTGAGTGGAGATGTCATCCTGAGCTGTGCATAAGAACAACTCAGTGTTTTGAGCAGTGTTTTGAGGAAACAGAACAACATGGTCCCCCAGGGGACCATGACAGGACAGGAGTTTATAGAGATTCGTCTCTCTCATCAAACACAATCCTTATACATTGAATTGAACTCAATCAATGGCATAAGACAATTCACCTCTACACAAGTACTTACCTTTGCTTAAACCTTCAAACACCCATACTGATAAGGACAATAACAATTTCTACAGAAGTGCTTATTTCTGTACCAAATACCCCCTCATTCTAATGTCCATAAGGAGTTTGATATTTTTATTAACTAACATCAGTTCTGATCTATCCATGTATATGAACACACATGCCTCTGCCTAAATCACAATGCATACTGTTCGACAACAAGGTTGACTGACATAAATCATAATAAACATGCAAAAACCAAGGTCCAAAACCTCCAAAACGTGTATATTATCATATTCACAACTACCCAGATGATGAAATCGATGGAACTACTTAAAAATGTAATGAAAATAGCCGAACGTACGTTGAAGAACTACTTCAAAAACCCAGAACATAACCCACATTGTAAACACCACAACGTACGTTCAAAAACCCAGAACAACATTGAAGAACGTACGTTCCAAAACCCAGAAGAAGAAGAAGATAAATTCCAAACATAACGAAGATTGTAAAAACCAAAACGGTGGGATGAATGTCTTACCCGAAGAGAGGAAAGATGGTAGACGCCGCTCAACGAAGACGGAGGTAACTCTGGGAAAGAACGAGACGCAAACAATCAAATGTATGGAGAATAGGTTTCCAGATTAGTAGAATATGTGCACCCATATGCGTACATTGAAGGGGGAAGAGAAGCTTCTGCTACTTACCTCGCCGATCAGTGGAGATGAAGGTTTGTAGAATGACAACGCAGCTGTTGGCAACGACGAATGGATTAGGTATTCGACATGTTTGGTGAGGTCATTATCGCCTTTTCCTTATCTTGTCTGTTGGACAAATTTCAGTGTCCGACGTTTTTAAGTTGGACAATGTTTTCTGTCCTTGTCCTTTAAAGACAGGACAGAAATTAGTCAAGACGGTAAAGCAAACACGATTTGGACAGAACTTTTATGTCCTCGTCATCCGTCTTCACGTCCGAAGACGGTAACCAAACGCTGTGTCATATGTGTGTAAGCGACTGACAAGCCACGTGTCGAGCTCAATTTAGTGGAGTTCGTATGCTTACCCGCGACTTTCTTATGACGTTCAAAGTGTTTTTGGAACCTCGATTTATATAACATAATAAAAAATAAGTTCTAACTTTTAAAGTGTTCAAAATAAATTTTATTATTTTCAAAACATTCAAAAAGATTTTAAGTGAATGAAAATTTTAACTAAATTAATTCTTTGTTAAAAAGTATTTTATTTTAAACTAAAAATTGTTAACTTTGACAGACAAACAAGACTTGTTATTAGAAATTTATAAAAATAATTTTCTATGTAACATGAAAAATAAGACCTACATTCAAAATTTTATAAAAGGAGAACTTATTTTCACGTGACAATGAGATTCAATTTTAGTTAATTTTAAAACATTAATTACATGACAGTTGAGCTGATTTTTATTTAAATAAATTATAAATAATTTCATATTGGTATTAACGTAGCATTTAACTAATGAAGAATTAACTTTGTTAAAATTTTCATCATTTTGGAGTATATTTTAAAAATGTTTAGGTTTAACTTGAACGCTGTAAAACGTTATTATTTAAAAATTATTTGTTGTAAACATTAAGGTCCAAATGCAATTTTGGCCTTTCCTAGAATGAAACTCGAGTTTGAATCAAAATTCAATTAATCAAAGCTTAATTTTGAGCCAAATCAAGTGAAGTATAATCAAATTCATATTGTTATTTTTATCTATTAATTAGTTAAATAGTATGAAAATAAATTATTTAGAGCAAAAATTGTAAAATTAAACAAATGATTGATAGAAAAAACTTTAAGAAACTATTCTATTTAAGAAAATCTCATCCTTTTATTAATATGAGATAATAAATAGATGAGATCTTTTAGTAAAGAAAAGGGTGGACAATTAACTACAGTGGCTAGTCGTAGCAAAATTGATTGCAAAAGAGGAGAAATCAGCCAGATTTATTTAATATCCAAAAGTTGCTAGTATCAGTCCAAGTAATACACTCCCATAATCTATTTTCTTTTAGGAGAGTTCACTTCAACTAATCACGTCAAATGAATAATACAATATTATTGAGTTGAAAAGAAATATTTACGTATATATTTTTTTTATATAATTCATATTTGTAACAATAAAATATTCTTCTTCTTCCCTCAAAGTGATTACTGAGTTATTCCAAATATCTAGAAAATGAGTAGATGTCACAGAAAATCTCTAAGCCCTATATTACATTTCCAATAAGGGCCTCCTACCATCAATTAGGTTACTATATTAGTGCTTGTAGAAATTTCACTTTTTGTGCCTAGAAGTTGCTCTACTAGGTGAAAGTACACTCGAAGGACTACTGATTAAAGCATAGGACAAAGGTAGGCCGTAATTTTCATTTTCTTAGGAACAATAAGATTACAGAACTGTACTCTCTGCTTCTGATTTCGTACTCTCAAAGTCTCAAACAACCTCAACTTCTAGTAAGTACACATCCTCGATGGCAAGTAGGAGTGATCTGAGTGGTCAAAATTTTTCACTTAAGGCTTTTCTTTTAGGAAGTCTTGAGTTCAAGTTACGATAACGGAGAAGAAATAGGCATTATTCCAACTAAGTGAGAGTTGGAGCTACTTAGAATCCTTGGGTTCGACAGAACTCAATTTCGATAGAACTCGATCGAAAGAAAGTGAGGCCAAAGAATTAATCATCACCGAACAATTAAATATGCTAAGACTCAGCAAGCAGACGCCAGATGTCGACGTAGAACCTCATGGATTTTTGAGTTTCCAGGTTTACTCCCTCTAGGGCTCTTGGGATGGGGTCTTAGGAGATTATGATTAGTCCGACTAAACTGAGATACCTAATGTAATTAAAAAAAAAAAGAACACACCCTAGACACCATCCTAATTAATTAATTTAAATTTAATTAAACTTCAAATTGAATTTGAATGGAGTTGAATCGGTTAACTCTATTGCCATCCTAATGACAAGTATGTTGTTAGAACTTAAACTTCGTTTCTGGTTTTAAAGTCAAAAGAGTTGGTTGGGTACAGCATCTCAAGGATTCAATGTAAAGATTTTGTTGCAATATTAAAAAAAAACAATGTCAGCTCGTCGCTTTCACGAGAGAACTGAAGGTCGCCATGGGAAGTTGGTGGATTCAATAACGCCATCGAATCGAATTTCTGAAATAAAGGGTCATTTAGTTTTATTTTATTTTTATTTTTTTTGTTTTAATTTCTGTTTTTATTTTTTTCTATTTTTCTTTCAAATAAAAACAAAAATATGCTTAGTTGTAAATGTTAATGTAATTTTATCACTAATAATAATTACATTTTATATAAAACTTAAAGATATATTATTTTTAAATAAATAACTCTCTTGTATAATATTTATTAACAAATTATTAATAAAATTATGTTATTTTGATAAAATAAATAATTTAAAATAAAACTTTATTTATAAATTAATATTTATTTGAAATATATTGTAATTATTAAATTAAATTTTATTTAAATATTTAAATATTTTAAATTTAATTATATATAATTTAATTATAAAATTAAATAAAATTAAATTATTCATAATTTTATTGATAATTAATTTTAATTTATTAAATATATAAGTATAATGTTGAATCAAATTGTTCATATTTTTATTAAAAATTAAAAATTAAATAGTACATACTTAAATGATTGTAAATCAAATTATGAAAAAATAATTTTATAGTTTTCATACTTTTAAAAATTAAAAGAAATTAAAACCAAAACTAAAACTAAAATTTAACAATCAAGATTTTTTCTAAATTTTAAAACTAAAACTAAAAACTAAAAACTAAAAACTAAAATACCAAAAACAAAAACAAAAGGTAACTGAAAATTATTTTGCTTCTTCTACTGCGTCGTCCTCTGTTTTAAAAATCGGACCGGATCGGTCGGTCTGATCGGTTCGATCGGTGACCGGTGGGTGATCCGGTCCGATTTATGCCTCAAAATCGGTATTCAATTGACTCAATGTGAACCGGTCAATTGACCAATTTTTGACCTGTCGGATCGGTCCGGTTTGACCGGTTCGATAATTTCTTTTATTTTTTTAATTTTTTTAAATTTTTTTAATATTATATATAATTATATATAATTATTATATAATTATTACGTTATACCGGTTCGACCAATTATCGGTTGAACCAGTCAAACCGCTAATCAATAAGACCACCGATTCAATAACCGGTTCGAATTTCAGAACATTGGCATCGTCACAAGTTGTCATCTCGACTTCTTAACCCGTTAAGTCATGCCTAAGCAAACCAACATCAGCCTCAACTTCTTTTTAAAACAAAAGTCGTGTTCCAATTTGATTGGAACCCAAAGTCACCAAATTCGATATCTTTGGTCATTCCCAGAATTAAATGCATTCAAGAATGAGTTGCAATAAATAACCAGGTTCCAGGGTCCCAACAAGAAGAATATAATAAATGTTAAAGCTTTCATGCTTCTGAGGTAATTATCTCGTGCGGTTGTTAAGTATGCAAATGCTGTTTCTATATTTGACCCAGATTACTCGATCACTCATATTTCTCGACCAATTTTTTTTGTGATTCTCACATAATTTGGCTAACTCTAATTTGTACAAAGTGTGCTTTTTATATGCTGAGTATCTTTTATATTTATTGCGTGATTGCAATCGTTCAGTTGCATCGTTCAGTTAGCTTTAAATTTGTGTACTCGTGTGCTGTGGATCATTTTAGTTTTGATTGAGTGCATTAGTTTCTGGTAAGTGTTTGGTGATTGTGAAAGGCTAAGAACTTATGACTCTTTCAAAAGGAGTTTCTTTTTTTAATAATTTTAAATGGTTGTGTATGTAAAGTTACAATAGATGTATCCTTGACTTCTATTTCAACACCGAAACTTCAAGGTGTGAGATATTGAATTGGTTGGACTGCGTCGCCTATTGGTTGGGTAAAGTTATTGTGACGACAATTTTACTGTTAATCACAGACTGACTAATGGTGGAAAGTTGTTGCATGATTCATTTGATCGTTGGGTAGGGGATATTTGTTTCGAATTGGTGTTTCGATTATCTTGGTGTAGAAATTATGGTCCATTCAAGATGGTTTGATTTTTGCATGGGATCACAGCTTTTGACAAGTTATGGTAGAATCTGATAGCATGGAAGCAGTAAGGATGATAATTTGTGGTGTTATCTTTTCATATCTCCTATCTATTTTGGTTGTAATTATTCAAGCTTTATTTATTAAGAATTTGACTTGTTTTATTAGACATGTGCTTCGTGAAGGTAATTTTCTAACAAATTATTTGGCTAAATTAAGTTATGACATTTCTTCAAATTTTCAAGTTTCGGATGATATTTCTAAAACTCTTTTCTTAATTATTTGGGCTGATATTTCTTTTATAAAACAGTTTTGATTTTCTCTTTTTTCGACCGTGAGGTGCTGAACTTGAAAAAAGTTGATGACACTCACGCCGCAACAGCCAAATGATGTCAGGATAAAAATCAAACCCGAATTCATAGTTACTTTGTATTATCAGAAGGGCTTTCCTTTCGAAAATTGACTTTGCATGCTTAATGACACAAAATTCAGGCAGCTGTAGCGTGGCAATTACTCCCTGTCACTATTTTTTTTGGTGAGGAGTAGAAGAGCGGGGAAGGACTAGTTCCTCAGAAAGGTAATAGATTGACAGTCACTGGCGAGATGCAGACGAAACCCAGGGAGAGGAGTCGACCAATAAGACCACATAGGTGCCTGTAACGAGCCAAGCTTTGCAAGGAAGTCTGCACAATGATTACCTTCACGAAAAACATGAATAAGGAAGCAATGTCACTGTCGCGCTAAAAGGTCCTAGATATCCCGAATAATGACAAGATGAGGATGATAAGGTTGTGATAAGGTTGAGATAAGATTGAGCATAGCTAAGCAATCGGTCTCCGCAAGCACATGATGGTATCACAAGTCCCATGTGAGTTGCAGACCATGTTTGAGGCCTTGTAATTCGGCAAGGATGTTAGTCACAATGCCAACAGAGCTGGAGAATCCTGCAAGCCAACGCCCCTCAGAGTCACGAAGAAGGCCCCCACATCCTGCTTTACCTAGATTACCAGCTGCCATCAGTATTGAGTTTAACAACTCCAGGAGGTGACTTGGTCCAGGCGATCCACCTAGGGCACGGGGAGAAGCCACAGATGCACCCGAGTCCACCACGTTAAGACAATCCTGCAGAAGCGAACGATGCCAGATCAATTGGGCCATAGTAGAGAGAGATTCCCCATTGAAGATTGCTTTATTACGTGCGCACGGCTTCTTAACACAAACATACAGGGAATACGATAGTGTCACATCACTAGGGTCTTGTTTATTACTTTTTAATTGGGCTTAGACTTGAAAAAGATTCTGGGTCCGATCCAAATCATAAGGGGCTCAATTTCAATTAGGACAAGATCTTCTGTCTAATTTTATAGTATCTTATTATGTCTTATAGAATCTCAATCATTTATTTATGTGGGATCTGTATTTATTTATGCGAGATCTACGTAAAACTCATATAAATAAATGACTGAGATTCATTAGACACAATAAGATATCATAAAATTGGACAAAAGATCTCGACTCATTCCAATCCACCCCTCATTCACCTACCACGGAAAATTTCAAAAAAGAGGACTTACTCTTGGTTTAATCTATCAATCACTTGCTTCCTCAATTATAGTTGTTGGAAGTACAAAAAGGTGGTGAAATGATAAGGTACTACACAAACGGTATTAGCATTTCGCACTTCTAGAAGGACACACATATGTACTCCCCCGATTTGGACTCAAATTGTGTATGAAAAAGGGTAGTCATTTTCTTCTCGATTACCTTAGCTTTCGTGTATTATTAGTATTACTGCTCACCAATTTCTGTTATTAGATCTTTATTGCCTTTGAGAGTTAGGATTTAGTTTCTTCCCCATTTGGCCAACAGACATGTAATTAGTGGGATGAAGAGATTATACGCGTAGGATGTATAAAACAACTACTTGAGATTGAGACAATATTATATACATAAAAAAAGAGGTAGTTTGATCATATAGGGATGGCAGGAGGAGTGGGAGACATGAAATACAACTACTAGCTAGATTAATATATATACACAACACATGAGTCTGTACAGGGTATATATATAGACAGCTGGACCAAAAATCGCATTTTGATTTTCAAGTTCAACACCATCCCTACCAACTCTTAATAAGGTTAGGCATATGAAATCATTCCCATATCGTAACGATAAAACTCGGTTATTCAATTTAAAATTATTAATTACTGATATAATTTATAAATTATTATATCCGTTTTACTTTTGTAGTATAAAAAAAAAAACCAGAACAAGACCTGTGTTAGCCACTTATTTCATAACAAAAAGGTGAGCTTAAACGGCGTAGTCGGCATGATTTATCTGTGCACAGCAAAGAAAATTCGTGTGATTCTGCCAAAAGGAATAATCCGAGTTTCAAATTAAAATAATAATAAATTGTTATTGAGTATATAAAAATCCGAGTCAAATTTTGACCTTATTATTATAAATGAATAAACATAACTACTTAACTCTTATTTGATTATTTCTTAATATTTAAAAAATCAAACTGAAAGTTAAATCGGTATGACCAGATATTTAAAGTTTAAAGAATACAACATCCTATCATAAGATGAGGAATTTAAAAAATGGGCAAAGAAAATTATAAATTTTAAAGATTAATACAAAAATGGTAAACTTATTAATTTAAAAACAAATCGATTAATTAATATTTTAAGTTTTTAAAAAATGAAAGAATAATTCCACGCGAACAACTATATACGTGACTAAGTCGTCACCTTAGTTCCTACCAAAGTTAGCTGGCTAGCTCTTCTCACAATGTACGTGTGACTATGAAACCCAACTCTTGCATTGCATGGTAAAAACTTCAGTCTTCGTCTGTAATTATAGTCTCTGGTTCTATAGATTATTGTTAGTATTTAACAAATTGAACAATGATTGGACTGGGATTATAGTAATGCTTTTGAAGAATTGGGTGGTCTACTTCCAGGATTGGCCTAAAACTAATGGCGGAATATAATGCAGGTGTTGATGAAATGAAAATGAAGAAAACCCAACTACTGCTTGCGTCTCTTCAACCTAGAGAGGCACACATACGCGTTGAAATCGTGGGTGGAGATCGGTTGAGAGGTGTTTGTCTTGTTCTTTTTTAATGCTATTATGCTTAGTTCTGATATTCTCCGAGGCTGTGCATAATTTCAAAGGAATTTGAGGAACAATAGGTATTAAGAAGTGAGCTTGGCAGCTGGTCACCGGAAAAAATAATGAGAACGTCGTCTCCGTCGTTTGGAAGAACGAGCTCCAGGCTTTCGGATTATAGTCGCCGTTTCGACTTGCAGGAGGACTGCGACGATTCCGGCGCCGCCGGCGACCTCGAGGTCGGCGGTGCAATGTTGCCTATATTCCTCAACGACCTGAGGAGGAACAACGAGCAAGACTTAGTAGAGGTGACGCTTGAGCTGGACAAAGACTCGATTATGGTGTGCAGCGTAAATGCTAATCCAACCCCTACGACGTCGAGGCTAGAGAGGAGCTTATCGTCAACGACGTCGAGGATAAGGAGGAAGTTCGGGTGGTTACGGTCGAGATCGTCGCGGACGACGTCGTCGGAGATAGAGGGCCGTACGCTATCGGCGAGGGATGCGAGGAAGATGAAAGCAAAGCTTCAACGGACGAGATCGAGCGCGCAGAGAGCGTTGAAAGGGCTGAGGTTTATAAGTAAGAACACGGTGGGAGTTTCAGACTCGGAGGAGATGTGGAGAAGAGTTGAGTCACGGTTCAACTCGCTCGCTAAAGATGGATTGCTTGCGAGAGAAGATTTCGGTGAATGTATAGGTATGTAACTGTAATTTACGAACTGTTCGGACTATTGCCATAACTTCAAAATTTAAGCCTTAAGGTTTGATATTACTTTATTGATGTAGGAATGGTGGACTCCAAGGAGTTCGCGGTGTGTATATTTGATGCATTGGCAAGGAGGAGAAGGCAAAGAGTAAGTCGCATCACAAAAGAGGAGCTTCGTGAGTGCTGGTTGCAGATTTCGGATCAAAGCTTCGATGCACGTCTTCAAATTTTCTTTGACATGTGGGTCTCTGCCAATCTTTCACATTCACCGCTTTGTTCAATTCGGAAACTAAATAAAACGACGATTGTTTTTTCTGGTGCGATGCTTTGCAGGGCAGATAGCAATGAAGATGGCAGAATCACAAGAGACGAAGTTCAAGAGGTAATTTTGTTTTACATCTGAGACTGAAGGCACTGAACTACATAACCAACTTCCATTTGTGGCGATCTCTATTGTAAAAGAAAAATTTTACTATTTATTGATCAATATAAACTTTTTCCAAGGTAATACAATTCCAAATACTTGAGAGTTTTGGCTTCTGGGCAAGTGATCAATTGTCCTCTTTTTTTTTTTTTTGTTAATTGGTTTTGCTCCTTGGAAAGGTATGTGTTTAAGCAGAGAGAGAGAGAGAGAGAGAGAGAGAGAGAGAGAGATAGTAGTCATGTCTTAGAGAGTTTTAAACTATATACAGGCGACCTACCCCTCCAGGCTTGGAATATCAAATGAGTTGGGAAGAAGAGTGGTTTACATGTTAAACGATGTGTTCATATGTACTCTAACGAAGATGCTTGCTTTCCAAGTCTAATAATTATATGCAAAATTGGCCTCAGTTAGTTATTATAATTGTTTTTCTTTTTCTGTGTGTGTGTGTCTGTGGTTAAACACAGTTGATAATGCTTAGTGCTTCTGCAAATAAATTGTCCAAGCTGAAAGAACAAGCTGAAGAATATGCTTCATTGATCATGGAAGAACTGGACCCTGAAAATCTAGGATACATCGAGGTAAAACTAGCTCTTTTTTTTTTTTATCATGCTTGTCTTGTTAGTTTTTACATGTTTCCTTCTACTATTATGGAGAATAACCCTGTTTGGACTTTTCCAGTTATGGCAGTTAGAAACACTGTTACTACAAAGAGATACGTACATGAACAATAGCAGACCATTAAGCACAGCAAGTACTGTTGGTTGGAGCCAAACCCCAGCTGCGTTCAAGCCGAGTGTTTTGCGTAGGCTAAGCTTCAAATTGAAGTTTCTAATTCTAGAAAATTGGCAAAGGGGCTTGATTTTGATGCTTTGGATACTAACAATGGGTGGTCTCTTCGCTTGGAAATTCATCCAGTACGAGAACAGAGCAGGATTTCAGGTTATGGGTTACTGCTTGGTCACAGCTAAAGGCGCTGCAGAGACTCTAAAGTTCAACATGGCTCTCATTCTTTTGCCAGTCTGTAGAAACACACTGACTTGGCTCCGGTCAACTCGGGCAAGATCGTTCATTCCCTTTGATGATAACATCAATTTTCATAAGGTATGAGAGGCCTTCTCAGGATTAGGGTTCTACAAGCAGGCTAGTTGGAAATTGACTGTAAAACTTGTCAAGTTCTGAAAGTTTCCTTCTTTTGATTCACAGACGATTGCTTGTGCTATAGTCATTGGAGTCATCCTTCACGCCGGAACCCATTTATTCTGTGATTTCCCCCGCCTGATACACTCTTCTTCCGAAAATTTTGCCTTGGTAGCATCTGATTTTGACAACAAAAGACCCACGTACAAATCCCTTCTTACTGGTGTTGAAGGAGTAACTGGGATTTCAATGGTGGCACTCATGATCATCGCTTTCACCCTGGCAACACACCAATTCCGAAGAAACGTATTGAGACTTCCTTCACCCTTCAACAGGTTGACAGGGTTTAATGCATTTTGGTACTCTCATCACCTTCTTGGTTTGGTCTACGTTCTGCTGCTGGTTCATGGAACCCTACTGTTCTTGGCCCACGAGTGGTTTCAGAAAAATGTAAGTATTTTCACTGTGGATTTGACACAGTTTTCATTTTAACTAGGTAGAGACTAATACTGGGTGCTCATTTTATCATCTAGACATGGATGTATATATCCGCTCCTTTGTTGCTCTACGCAGCAGAAAGGAGTGTGCGGACCTGTAGATCAGAGCATAACTCCGTCAAAATATTGAAGGTGATCAAACTCTTACGACTTACATATGTTCCCCTTTCAGAAGAATGTGATACTGACTTGGAGACAAATTGATCTCCACAGGTGTCCTTACTGCCAGGAAGCGTCTTTAGCTTAACCATGTCTAAGCCAGAAGGTTTTAAGTACAAAAGTGGACAGTACATATTTCTACAATGCCCAAAGATTTCACCCTTTGAATGGTATGCTTCATTTGTCTAATCATTTATAACAAGTTCAGCTTCATTAGTTCTTGTCGTATTGCCAGAAGCCATTGTTCAATTATATGCTCTAACCAAAATTTAGTACTTTACAGGCACCCTTTTTCTATAACCTCGGCACCAGGAGATAACTACCTAAGTGTTCACATCAGGATAGTGGGAGACTGGACGGAGGAATTGAAGCGAGTTTTCACTGAGGTGAATGATTCACCATCTGTTATTGGGAGAGCAAAATTTGGTCAGCTTGGACATGTGGATCAAAAAAGGTAATATATTCCAGGGCAATTTTATATTCGCACCTACATTTAACTGTTGAAGATATAAAGTCAAAAGTCGCTGCTTTGGTGCAGCCAACCTAAACTTTACATTGATGGTCCATACGGGGCTCCAGCTCAGGACTACCAAAATTATGATGTATTGCTTCTTGTGGGGCTAGGAATTGGAGCCACCCCTTTTGTAAGCATTCTTAGAGATATGCTACATAACAACAGACAGGCAGAATATCAAACGGTATAGTTTTAATCTCTTGAACATCTTGGCATCGTGTTTCCAGCTCACTGCTTTTCCCACAAGAACTGATTTTATGATATTCACTAGCCAGGATTCAAACACAGAAACCAGTAAATCAGATGATAGTTCAACCAGTTATGCATCTAGTAACATCATAGGTGGCAAGCAAAGGGCAAACAGGACTAGAAATGCTTATTTCTACTGGGTTACAAGAGAACATGGGTCCTTCGAATGGTTCAAAGGAGTCATGAATGAAGTTGCTGAGATGGATCTCAAGGTAAACATCTAGAAGACATTCAATCTCCATTGTTCAACAGTTCATTTACTTTATCATTATACACCTGGGAAGTGACAACTTTAATGTCTCCCTTAACTAAATGATCTATGAAACAGGGTCAAATCGAGCTGCACAACTACCTAACTAGTGTTTATGAGGAAGGGGATGCAAGGTCAACTTTGATTACAATGGTCCAAGCTCTGAGCCATGCCAAACACGGGGTCGATATCCTATCTGGAACTCGAGTATGAACTCTATTTATTACCTACCTTGTTGTTACTATCAAGTCTATTAACTGCCAATGCGAGATAAGATGTAAAACCTGAAGCAGCAAAGAGATTTTTTATTTAGTTGTCATACGATTTTAGATACATAGAAGTAACATCTGATGCTTATTCTCATGCAGGTGAGGACACATTTTGCAAGGCCAAATTGGAAAGAAGTGTTTACTAAGATAGCCTCAAAGCATCCATTTGCAACAGTAGGTAAATAATAAACATTCAAGATCAACCAAATAACAAAATCACAAACCAAAAGGTCAAGTATGTATGCAGACAGGCCATAAAATCCAATGCAGAAGGGATTTTTAAGTATATGCTGTCTACCAGCACTGACCAAAAACACTAGCCAAGGTTAATACAATAAAAGTTTTACACCCCAAAATAAATATCACAACTTTGCCAAGCCATGATACCTTTTAGTTTAATTTTGTTTGCTTGAAATATCTAAGATTGTAACTAAAAGGAGGCTTGTCGACATTGCAGGGGTATTTTACTGCGGAATCCCAATGTTGGCGAAGGAATTGAAGAATATATGTCATGAGTTGAGTCATAAGACATCCACACGATTCGAGTTCCACAAGGAGTATTTTTGAAGAAGGCTGTTCTTTAAAATGCCATGCTACTGTATGTCTAAGTTTTTCTGTAATTATGCATAAAATTAAGGGAGGAAAATATACACATACGTATTTTACTTATAACTCAGTTAGATGTAATACAAGTTATTCATTACCCATAGTAAATGTCACAAAACAGCATAGATATGTATAAAAGGGAATCAAAATTCCAGTTTTGACACCATTTTTTAGCCATCTTGACCCTGATAAATGGTTTCACTTTGTTCTAATAGAAAGCAATTAATTCTGGAACAAAACATAAAAAGCACAGGAAAGAACTTGAGCTAGTAACTCTTTTCCTGAACTCAGACTCTGATTTTACAACGAAACAAACATGCCATCAGATTTCCTTAAACTAGAAAAAAAACATTGAATTCCTCACTTTTCCACATTTATAGGAGAGAACTTTCTTGTAACTTGTAAGAAGAGATATTACTAGCGTTTGCAGGATAGAAAAGGTAAAGCTAAATAAAAAAAACCTTTGAATCCAAGAGTTAGTGAACAGTTGCATGATAAACTAACATTTTCACTATCCAATCAAAGGATGTCACAAGATCAGTCGTCCTTCAATCTTCGGAGAAGCTTGGATGCCCAACTCCGAACGCGTCTTTTAAGTGTGTAACCAACAACTACTCCGGCAACAAAGAACACTGCGCATAGCTTTGAGCAGGTCCACAGTGAAACCGTTTGTCTGCATTTGGACAATAAAAAGCACATCAACCATCACCAAACTTCGCAGGGAAAAGAGACACTGAAACTACTTTGAGAACTAAAGCACATCAAACACAAACTCTCAGTAAAAGTTTGTCAAATGACACGTTGTCATGTGATAGTCCCAACAATTAAAGGCACAAATGAGAATTATCTCAAGACACAAAACCACGTTTGTTTCAGCAATCAATTGGGAACAGACTTTACAGAACTCTTCAATCTGCGATCAAGAAACTATTGCATGCTAATAATGGAAAGCAGGCAAAATCCAAACTAGAAAACCAGACTAGCCACCACAAGCTTACTGCTTCGACATTGATTATTTCAATTTAGAGAAAACAGAAACTTTCAGACAGTTCAGGTTACACAAAGAATCAAGATGGACAAATGGAGAGAATACCTAGCAGACCTTGCGACCAAAATTCGGGAGTCTGAGGAAGAAGATGCCGGCGCTATTCCATGTCCATTTACACTGGTACGACTTCCAAGGATAGAAGAATCTGAAGTCCCCGACTTTGTCTCCTTCGAAATATTACGGATAAAATTCTGTAAACCCTCCATTTGCTAGCAAGTTTCCAGCACAAGAATCATACCTTGGGGCGAATAAAATTGCAGAACTTGAAAACCCAAATGCACTAATTAGCCGCTGAAAAGGATTTCAAGTAATCTCAATCTGCCGTGAGGTTTTGGGCTTTGGAAAGGAGTGAGGTTTAAACGAGTCCCTAAATTTTATGACATTACAACAATGTGCATTAATTTTATATAATGTTGTAAATATTAATTTGTAAATAACATATTAAACACCGTTAATTATATTATATTTACAAATTTAATGCACCTTTATATCGATTATTATTTTAAAATTTTGAGTAAATTACAAATTTTCTTAAAGCAAATCGAAATTATAATTTTAAAATTATGAAATTTTAAAAGAGTTTAAACTACTCTATTAAAGGGATAGCATTAAAATTTTGTATCTTGTTCATCACTCCAAAATTATACTTAATTTTAGTGCTTGTTTGGATGAGCTTATATAAGTGGAGTTTTTATCAACATAGTTTTTTAGAAGAGCTTTTCTAAGAAACCAGTTGATTGATTGATTATTAATTAAAAACAACTTTTTAAAAAGAAATTTATATAATAGATCGCTTAAAGAACATAAAAATAAAAACATTTGTATTGATTTTAACTATAATTTTTTGTAATTAAAATTATTCATGCATATAAATATTATTTAAAATATATTAAACAATATACAAAACACAATATATTAATTATTATATAATTTTAAATTATACGAAACATAGATGAAAATATATCTAACTAAATTTTTTATATGAATTACAACATAAGTAAAAATAATATCAAAATAAATATTACAAAATATATAAAAGTCAAATAATATTATATAAATCCCAAAACAAATGTGAAGATGAGTTTGTGAATATTGTGAAAATTATATGTAAACATAAGGACAAAAGAGACTAAAAATAGGCTCATTAATTGATCTAAAAATTTATCTATAAAATATTTTTTTAAAGCTCTAGATTTGAACTTCTTAAAAGTTATACTTTAACTGTCAAAAAGTCATATCCACTAAAAAATATTTTTTATTTTTCAATCGAACCCTTATTTTCTTTTTAAAAAATTACTGTAAAAAATTGTTTACTTACCTTTTAAAAGTTCGACCAAATATGCACTTAATGAGATATTACGATTTTATGTGCCAAAATTAGTACTTTCATTTCTTCTTACCCCACGTCAAGTTAAATGTGCACTCGTAAGATCCTAATTAACCCTTATAAGGACTAATCTATGTACAATATGGATTAAACATATACTGATCCCAATAAATTCGGTCAAACTTTATTATAAGTAAATTGAAATTGATATGAGATTCAATTGAGCTGAACTTATAGTGCCAATTTAATCTTAATTAGAATGATTTAAAGTTTATCTAAAATTTAAATTACTTAATTCTTAATTGAATTAAGTTAATCAATCAATTTATTTTAATTCATTAAATTTAAATTTAAATTTTAAATAAAATAATATTATTTTAATACACAAATGATTCATAAAGCCCACAATTATTCTTTTAAGATCGAACTTAATTTGAATTCTGGCAAAAATTTTATGGTAAATGTAAGGTATTTAATGAAATGAAATGGTTTATAATAAATTAGAATATAAACAAATATAATATTAAAAATTATTTTTGAAAAACAGAAAATTTATAATATAATATAATAAAATGTTGTTTAACTTAAGAGGTTATAATATAATATAGTATTATTTTGTATTTCATCGTAGACCTCCAAAATGAGAAGTAATGTATTTTTATTGTTTATAATTAAATATGATTTCTTATTTAATTTCATTTTATAATAAATTATTTTTCGAGGAAGAATATTATATTTAATTTAATTCCAAACCACCCGACTATTAAACAAGTCAAAACCGTACGGCCACCTAGCAACCGTGGCTGTTGAAGCTTTAAGGTTGGGGTCAGCAATTGTCCACGATCAATCCCAATCCCCATCTTCTTCCAATCCTTTCCCTGATGGCCTGCCACATTCTTATCTTCCTCTATTCTAATTTCCCGTGAAATGCATAACACAAAGCCATATACACCATAACTTTGGACTGTTCACTCTGCCTGGTTCCATTTCTTATCCATTTCATTGTTTTCCTCTCAGGTAACAATGGCTTCCATCTCTCTACCTAAGAACTCCCTACCTTCTCTTCTCTACACTCAAGCACCCAAAACCTCGCCATTCTCTCAAAACGTCCCGGTGCTCTCCAGATCATCTCACTCCCAGTTTCATGGCCTAAGGTTGTCTCATTCTGCTTCTGTCAGCATTCCATCTCCTTCTTCTTCTTTAGTGAACATTATGATTTCTGCCAAGGTACATTTGCTTTAAATATGAAATCTTGGGTTTGTACTGGTGATCTTGTTGATTGAATTGGTTCTGTTTGATGTGTCTTGTTTCAGGTAAACAAAGGACAGGCACCACCATCCTTCACATTGAAAGATCAGGATGGGAGGACTGTGAGTCTGTCAAAATTCCAAGGGAAGCCTGTAGTTGTCTACTTCTACCCTGCTGATGAAACTCCTGGTTGCACAAAACAGGTAACTAGGAACGAAGTCAACGAAAAAAATGAAGTTTTTGTGAGAATTAGGAACATCGCAAGTTCATCGAAGACACTGACAAGGAAAGTTCTTTGCAGGCGTGTGCTTTCAGGGACTCTTACGAGAAATTTAAGAAAGCTGGAGCTGAGGTTGTCGGGATTAGCGGTGATGACCCCTCATCACACAAGGTAAGAATCAATCTTGGATTCAACTATTGAACTTGTGGCAATCAACAATTTGGAGGTGAAAAGCAATGCTTGCTTATAGGCTTTTGCAAAGAAGTACAAGCTTCCTTTCACTTTGCTAAGCGATGAAGGCAACAAGGTCAGGAAAGATTGGGGAGTACCATCGGATCTTTTTGGAGCATTACCTGGAAGACAGACATATGTTCTTGACAAGAAAGGCGTTGTTCAGCTCATCTACAATAACCAATTCCAACCTGAAAAGCATATAGACGAGACCCTGAAACTACTTCAGAGCCTTTGAACCGCTCATCCTAGATGGTTGGCCCTTGTAAGTAGTTTAATTTGAATGTTCTATAATTCCTGTAATGTGTTCATGTAGAAAAAGAACAGAGCCTTGTACTATGTAGTGAGGATGATAGAGTCCAATAATTTGCCAAGCCCAGTCCTTCGACAATAATATGACATTCACTTGCAAATTGGGTCTAGTTTTTGCATTTCCTATCAGAGTTCACATCCGGAGGCGTCAGGTTATATAAAACAGTTAACACTTACCAATCCAATCCTGGGGTCAATTGTTGTCATAGCCCGACAAACCCCTTTTGATTTCTCATTCGTATGCGCTTCTAAAAGCAGGCTTGCAATGCTGATGCGCTCTTTTAGGCCTACTAAACTGTCAGGCCCAAACGAACAGAATATTACACTTTATAGGAAGACAAGCCCAATCGCAATCGGATGAAAAATTAGGTTGTTAACGAATTAGGATGATCTAAAAATCGATTCAATTTAAGTCGTATAGTTTTTTTTTTTTTTGCGGTTACAATTAACAGGAAACTGAAATTATCTAGTAAAAGAATTACCACGGGCATCAGACCATATAATTAAAAAGAGAGTTTCAAAAATATATTTTCAAACCTGAAAATTTGTAGAAATATCATAATTTAATTTAACCAGACAATCTGTTGTAGAATTACCTTCACGAAACATATGTCGAATGGAACAACTCTAATTATTAGCAAGTAAAGGTTAAATATCTACAACCAAAATAGATAGGAATGTGAAGAGATAACACCATAAGTAATCATCTGCACTGCCTCCATACTATTAAATTTAACCACATCTTGTCGAAAAGCGTGATCTCACGCAAAAATTAAAATATCTTGAATGGACCGTAACTCTTCCACTAAGATAGTTGAAACACTAATACGACGAATACCCCTTAGCCGACAATCAAATGAATCACGCAACAACTCTTTATCACTAATCATTCTAGGATTAACAATAGAACAGCGGTTACAATTCAACTTTTCCCAACCAACTGGAGGCGCAGCCTAATCAATTCAACACCACAAGCTCATATCATCTTAATATAATTGATTAAAATGATGTTATTTTATTTTAAAAAATTATTAAAATGACGTTTTGTGAATTATTTATAGTATTTAAATTAATCTTTCATACATAAATCCGTCCCAAATTTTAATTAGCTCAAAATTTAAATTAAGTTGGATTTAAAAAAACAATCCCAGTGCCCTCAATGTAAGCTAATCCATTTTGTTGTTAAACTGTGCTTCTCACCCCCTCATATCCTCTGTCTCATTTCTTGTGTACTAATTTTGTCTTTTTAAATCTTAACCTTTCATTTATGTGGGACCTATATAAATGAAAAGTTGAGATTAAAAGAAGCAAGATTGGTACACAAGAAATAGCAAGAGCATCACTTCCTACTAATGTTTCGAATCTGATGGGCCATCGAACCCAGAGTCTTACTCGTCATCGGCTCGACGGTTCAACCACCTCGAGCCGAATGACGTAATAATTATGCAATAATTATATTTAATTATATATAATATTAAAAATATTTAAAAAAATTCAAATAATAAAAAAATAATCGGACCGGTCGGATCGGTCAGACCGGACCTATCCGACCGATCAATCGATCGGGCTGATCGGCTCGATCGAAATCAATTTATACTTTTTTGCGATAAATCGAACCGATCATCGATTAGTCACCGATCGAATCGCCACCGATCTGAATTTAAAAACAGAGCTTCCCACGTAAATAAAAGGTTGAGTTTAAAAACAGAGCTTCCCACGTAAATGAAAGGTTGAGGTTAAAAAAGGCAAGATTGGTAGACAAGAAATAGCACATAGGATCACGTCTCTCTTCTCACAATCCTCTTTAGCTGCTCGCACTTGATCACTGGCGTTTAAAGCAAGTAGCAAATCAAGACGTGAACACAGAGAAACACAAACATGAACAACTTTATCTGAACCCACATACAAGTTAAGGTCTTGTATGGCTATGTTTCGGGACATCTCAGAGTGCGTTTTCTTGTAACGGATCACGTGGTAATGACTCACTACCAGTCTTGTCCTTGTCAATACACAATCCATGCCTTGCCGTCTCGCCGAAAACGGCATTACGTTTGGTGCTTGACCAGAAAAACATTAGTGTACATCAATTTAAATACAATCAATTAATTAGGTGCATTGAATTATATCTTGTTTCATACAAGTCTTTTTTTTAGATTTAAAATTGACCAATGATATATTTTTATATTTAACTACAAGATAATCTATATTTTAATGATATAATATTTATTTTAATTTTATTAAATTAGTTATACTGTAAAAAGAAAATGAATAATTAATTAGACTTTATAAAATTGAAAGACTTGAATCCTTTCAAGGAATTTTCTTAATCATCAACAAAACATATATCAATGACTAAAAATTAAATCAGCATAGTCATAAAAATTTTGGATAGGAAAATTTTTAATTTTTCAATTCAGTTTATTTTAATAATTATTGTTATTAACAATTAATGGGTTTACTAATTAATTTGTCTGTTTAAAAGATTAATTAATTAATTAAAAAATATTTAAAATTTAAAATTTGGATTCATTATATTTTAATTTATTAAAATTTCCACTGATTTTATTATGGCTTAATAGTTTTTAAAATATTATTTTATCAGTGTCATTTTCAGAATTTCAATCTTTCTCATTAAGATTCGCACTTCACCAATGTTAGAAGATCTGAGTCATCCATTAAAGTATGAATGACTCAGATCCTCTGACATTGGCTAAGTACAGAGTACCTGAGCTAAAGAATCTAGTCTTATTTTTGCAACACATCAAATCCTCTATACCCTTATAACTTGTACCAACCTTGTGTCAAGTTATTCCAACCCTTCATTTATGTGAGCCACGCATAAATAAAGAGTTGAGATGGCTTGGCACAAGATTGGTACAGGTTTTTGCAAGGCTGCCATTTTTATCAATTCATTGCCTCAGCCACGTACCTACGTTTGTGACCTGTAGTTTCACTCAGTCTCCAGTCGTCAGCATCACAAAGAAGATGCGGAACCAGAACGAGAGCCAGTTGAGATGTTACACGTGTCCAGGAGTTTGAAATAATCAAATATTGTGATTTTCGAATTTGGTATAATAATTAGGATCTAGCACAGCGAAGTAGCATCTTGGCTGTTGATTCCCAGCATCTTATCATCAGATCCCACTTCCCACTTGCTCAATCCGAGGGCTAACATTCTCTCTCGCTTCGCCATAAATTTATCAACATTTCCTCTTCCTCGTATCATTCACCCAAAATCACGACCGAAACTGAGTGCACGAAACACCAACCAAAACCAAAACCAAAACCATGAATGTGTTGGATTCTCCTCTCGACGCTCTGGTTTTCGACTATGCGAGTCTCGGAATTCTCACTGTCGTTAACAACTTGTGGACTTGGGTCGCGCTCTTAACGGCGGCTATTAGTTTTTGGAGGATCAGAGCCGCCGGAGCCTCCGCATCTATCGCCGCGAAATCGAAACAGGCATCGCCAGCGGCCTGCATTGATCGCGTCGCCGAGGAGCCTCAACCGATTCCTGAAATTTCACTCACCGAGCCAGTCGTGAAACAGCTTAAAACAACGACAGTTTTGAGTCGACCGATTTTTGAAGATGCCGGAGTGTGTAAAGGGAAGTTTGTAGCATATTTTGAAGATGATACAGAGAGTGAAGAGAATGTTGACGATAGCAGTGACTCTATAGAAGTCGATGGTTGGAGTTGCTACGATGATTCCGATGACCGGAACGGTGAGGACTGGTTCGGTGGTTGGGAGAGGCTGCTGTTGGTGAAAATGGGGGATACGAGTTGGTACAGGTACCAGGATTTAACGGCGATTGACGGTAATGTTGTTAGGTTGTGGGACGGAGTTAGAGCAGAAAAGTACGGGTCAAGCATATTAGTTGTTAATTAACTTCAATTTTAAGCTTTTGGATTAATAATTATGTAAATGTAAATATATTGCTTGGTTAAGGTAAAAAAAAAAAAGGAGACAAAACATCCTTGTTTGGCCAAAAATGTATTACATTAACTTCAGCTTCAGGCATGAGTTAGAGTCGTACCAACTTCACCTTCAGGCATGAGTCGTGTGCCTCGAGAACTAGTGTTTGTTATAAAGATCAAATTCACATATAAAACCATTTCAAAAAAAAAAATTCACATATAAAACAAAAGCTAATGTTGTCGTTTAATAAAATGGGCCTACGCTCAAAACATCGATTGAAATACGTTTGTTTGATGTGGGACATAAACCCAAAATTTTCCGTAAAATATTGCTGCTGCCTTTATCATGTCCAGTTAACCGAGATTTCAACACCGGATAACTTAAATGCTACAATTTGGACTATAATTGGTTAAACAGAGATTTGTAGGTCATTCGTGCATGATTTATATATCATTATATTTAAATTATCTATGGTATAAATAAAATTAATGGGTTAATTATAAACAAATTTAAAATTTTACTCAATTTTATAATAATAGTCTAAATTTTAACACTAAAATGCTTATAATTTTCAATTTTACCAAAATAATCCGACATTAAATTATCTAACGTAACAAGTTACGTTAAAATAATATTTTTACTATATAACTATTATATATTGTATTTGGTTCCTTTCGATTCTAGTGGCGCAAGACGCTATCGTTTTGGATCCACGAGACGGTTGTCTTTAAGAAGAGAATACCGCAAAACAACACAAGCACGCCGAGGTTGATAGTCGACGCGCCTCCAACGCCAAGTTAGTCTTTTGGTGAGGTTTTGGTGGCTATAAACAAAGAATGTCAAAATTCTAATATCGCACCAGATTACCAGCAAAGTAGACTTATATATAAAATAGACGCTAGGTTTAGGTCTTTACGTATGCACGAGAGGTTTCACCGCGAATGGGTCATGGACGCGTGGACTAGACTCTGCCTAAAGACAAATTTACCTAACCATAAGCTCCCCTACTCATCGAGTTTGACCTAAGAGAAGGGTCGAATGAGTACATAAGGATCATATAGTGTGTCTCCAAGCCAGCTTGTGCTAGGCCCGATCGTTCGATTATCGTTATGTGATCGATCGATCAGACGTAATGACACGGCAGACCGATCGAGGGTAATGATAGAACCGATCGATCGGCTATAGCGATGTGCCAGGTCGACCGGGTGCAACGATGAGGTCAATAGGGCGAGTGTAGCGGTAGAGCCAATCGATTGGACGTCAAGGCTTAAATGAAACACTAGGTGTAATCATTATCGCTTGCTTCACGCCTCCGACAGTCATATCTTGTTGGGCCCTGCTCGCATTAAGTGTGTGTTAATTTATTTTTGAGGATTAATTTAAATTTTTCCTTTTAGTTGGAATAAATTGAGGTTTATAGTGATTAATGGGATGAAAGTTAAATGTGGGATTAGTTAAATTAAAATTGAATTGATGTTAGAAATTGAAAGGATTAACATGGCTTGAGGGTAATTTGGGAAGTTCACATATGTTATTAGAGTTTAAGGCTTATAAGGAGGGGCATTGTAGTCATTTTAGGGATGCAATTAAAAGAAGAATCAAAGAAGGAAGGAATATATATATATATGTATAGTTTTCGTATAAAAAAGGAAGAGGAAGCTTTTGACTCTTTAGTTTTTAGAAGGAAAGGCCAAAACGACATAGTTTAGAGTTGAAACTTTAGTTAAAACTTAAAACGCATGTGTTAGGGCAATTAGAAGGAGTGAGTTACGAAAATTCTAGAGAAAGAGGGAGGAGAGTTTCGTATATGTAGAAGAAGAAGAAGAAGAGGTTTAGGTCTTGTGTTTCCTTACTTAGAGAAGAGTGGGAGAGTGTTTTAGAAGGATAAGAGAAAGAAAGGAGTAAGAGTTTCATCAAACCCAAGAGGGAGAGAAATTTCGTAGGTCTCCTCTCAAGGTAAGAAAAATGTAAGATTCTTTGGATTTATGAGTAGTTTTTGATGCTTAAAGCTTGGGTAAGGTTTGAGTTAAGTTAGATAGGTTTAATTCCATCTTTTCCTCTCATAGGATTGTCTAATCTTGGGATATCCCATGTTAATTGGGTTCTTACTTGCTTAATGAAGGTGAAGAGAAGTTGTTAGAGCAAGAAGCAAGGGCAAGTGTCTAAAAATTCAAGGCTAAGGGATTAAGGTGGGTAATTTCTTAATAATTGAGTTAATAAACTTGTTAAAGTTCTATAATAAATCCTATTGAATATTTTCAAATAACTTAGCTATGTTGCTTGTTATTCTTGACATGGTTTAAATTGATATGAGATATGAAAATGTATGTATGATCTTGAACAAGTGAAAATAAATGCAAATATATGGTATAGGCAATTATGGGAAAATGGATGTTGCAAGGTTCATTGAGGACTAACGTGTATAACATGCATGAATGATGTGATATACTTGTTTCTATGGGTTTAGGTGGTCCTTTATGTGATAGGTGCACCTATATAGCTTCTCCCTACCGTCAAGAAGGTATGGAGTTCCTCACGGACTCCCTCATGTGTTCACTTCTACACATGACCGCTTTATGGAAATGTGTAGTACGTCTGCTGGACCCACCAAAACCAATTTATGTGTGACTATATTATATGCCGCCTAAGTTGTTCTTGTGTGATATATTGTTTTGTAATTTCCTTTGATCATTCGAGATTAATGAAGAATTGGTTTATGACAAAGATGATTAGTTCAAATGTTTGTGAATGGATTGTTAAAGGATTTTAGCATGTTTATTCTTAATTATTAAGTTTTTACCCACTTGAGCCGCCGAGCTCACCCCCATTTTCCCTCCACAGTCATGAAGCGAGAAATCGAGACACCGTGATCGGAATGAGGCATTACTACGATGCAAGTTTTGTTTTGAAATCATGTTTTAGAAACCAAGGTTTTAGATAGCATTTAGAGCTAGAATGTACTTGGTATTTTGTCTTTGAGATTTTGATGTATTTGGGCTAGAATGCCCTCTAAAGCTTTGTAATAACTTTTAATTTCATGTAAATGCAAGATTGTTGAGTTTTCATTGTAACTTATGTAATTTACACATGTTTTATACATATGCATCTGTGTGTAGCTATAGTTGACAAAAAGAGTGGATTGAGATTGTGTTGATCTATATGTTGGAATGGAGTAGATGACTAGGAGTGCGGTTGTTGCATTGAATTGCATTTGGAGATGCTTTAGAATTGAAACATGTTGAATGAGGTTGGATATTGGGTTTTATGCAGGTGATGTTTTTTTTATTGAAATTTGGCTAGTTGAAATTCCAAAGGAAATGCTGTCAAATTTTTACAAAATTTGACAGAACTTCACTTGAATTTTAGACCATCTTAGTGTTGGAATAGTATTGAGGTGTCTTCTTGAAGATTATAGTGCTTGTTGATAGCTGTCCAACGATATAAAATTCGTCACTATCGGACTTAGGATGAAGTTATGGTGTGGGAAACACATTCGCCATCGTTCATGCTGATGTTTTTACTGTTCCATTAGTCATTATAGAAGCAGTACATTTGAGTGAGCTTTTACCACCTTTAATGATGGAACTGAGTTTTGCATCCTTAATAAAATTTGTAGAGCATATTGTTATCTTTCCAGTAAGGTATAATATGCAAGTATTTGAATTTGGAGCAAGAAGTTATGACAATTGAAAGATAACAACTAAGGTCCATTTTGGTTGTTCGTGTAGCTTATTAGTTTATGATAACTTTGATGAAAAATGATTGAAATCCATGATTTGATGAATCAATGAAGCTAGAGATTTTGAAGTTGATGAATTAAACTTGAAGTTTAAGATGTTATGAAGTGTTTAGGTTTTGCAAATGAGTAAATTTGGAAGTGTATAAATGGTTATGAAGTTAGGTTGTAGTTTGAGATGCATTGGATGAAGATTTGAAGTTTTGGGAATTTGCGTGTCCGTTAAACGGACAGCCTCGGGTGTAACACACCCCTTCCCTTGCCCGTGTCCGTTAAACGGACTTGCATGTCCGTTTAACGGACATTTGCGAGCCTTTTGGTACCATTTCACCCGTACCTGTCCGTTAAACGGACATGGCTGTCCGTTTAATGGACAGCTACGGGAAAGATGGTGCATTTTCTAATTTTTAAAGGCCGATTCTCGTTTTGTAGTTTTCATGAAAGTTTTAGATCTAGATGTCTACTTTCTAATGGTGCAAAATCGAAAGAAATCTGATTTATAAAATAAAAGTTATGGTGATCGCGCCAAAAGAGTTTCAAACTGTTTTAGGATGTGAACATACTTGATTATTTTGGGCATAATTCCCTCATCCGACCTCCAATTGAGGTGAGGCTTGAACCATTAGATTCCTAAGACATATATCTTTCTCTTCATAAATTTTTGTGCCTTTTGGAGCTAAATTGAGAAATTTTACATTGAAACAAGTGAGAGGTCGGTTTGGAGATCATATTTGGAGTATGAGCTCTTTTAGGTTTTTAAAGCATAACTTGAGTTATACAACTCCTTTTGAGGTGATTCTTGTTGCGAAACGAACTTGAGGCATAGAGCTACAATTCTTATGAATAAGTCAACCTTTGATTTTGGTATTTACATAGTGTGCGCTCGCCACGAATGTGGAGTTACAGCCTAAGGACCTGCAAGGTAATAAGCATGGGCTTCGGGACTCGGAAATTAGCTCGAGACGGGTCCAATAAACGTGGAATTAAAGCAAGAGTGATAGTGTGAGGTTTTAAGCAGTTGGGGTCCGGTCTTCGGGTCGGGTTCCAACAGTTACGTACGTCCTTTTGACTGTTGTGCAGTTGTCAGGTGCGTCCTTTTAACTGCTGCGCCGTTCCGGATTTCTAATAACCCTAATTCACCTAAGCTCAGATTCTGTCACATGTCTGAGTTCGGCTCGGATTTTCTCCATGCGTCAAGCGTTGATTGGAACGTCTATTCGACCGATCTTCTATAAATACTCAGGATCGACAGACTATAGATTTTCTTCACGCTTGTTTTGTTCTCCGACTTTCATTCTGCTTTCATTTGCACCTTCTTGCCTACAATCTCCGGAGTTTTCTTTCAACCGTCATTCAAATTTCCAACTTCTATCACCAACTAGGTACGTCCTTTTTCTTCGCTTCTTCCTCTAAGTTTCCTCTTTGTAAGCATGTCGTCAACCAGTCCTAGAAGTGAGGTTAGCTCTAGGGATGATACCTCCGAGAGGGTCTCCCAACTAGTCGGGCCGCTTGAAGTAGTGGCGGTGTCGAGGGTGAGAGGTATTGAGGGAGTCACGGCGAGTGGTCGGAAGGATGGGCTGGTCGTTGAGGAGCCACCGAAAGAAGAATCAACGATGACCGCGGGGGAGTTGAATCGGTCGAGTATTAGGAACAGTATCCCTTCGTCCTGGGGACCTAAGCTGGACTCCGAGGACGAACGAATCTACAACAATTTGAGAGAATATTTTGTTGTTTCTGATAGCTTCTTCTTGATCGGTGGCATGAAGCTTCCGTATGCTCCGATCATTGACGAGGTGTGCGTTGCCTACTGATTGAGGCCGAGCCAAATTTCTCCGAATGGATGGAGATTCATTAACGGTTTGCCCTTGTTGTGCCATCAGTTCGGCTGTCCGCCTTCGGTCAGCATCCTACGCCATTTTTTAAGAATGAACCAGAATTCAAGCGCTGGGGCTGGGGCCCCTTATTGCAGTATAGAGATGCTCGATATCGTCCGGCTAGAACGGCTTCAAAAATCCAAGTTTGGCGGACGAAGTACTTTTTCGTGAGGCCTCTGAGATCTTCCTTTGAGTCCTAGCCGTGGAGATATCCTCTAGCTGAGCGATGGAACGACGCGTCGAGCTTGTCTCTTACTAGAGAGGAGTGGGAGGTAGTCGATCGCATTAAGGTGCTCGGTCAGTATGACTTCAATCGTCTCATTATGGGATATCGAAGGGGGGCCTCAGTCGATTCATTCCTAATCGACCCCCCGCCCTGAATTAGCGGGCTAGGAGAAGAAACTGCCCCCTCTGGTTGACTCCTTGTGGTTGAACTATTTACTGTATTTGTAAGTATTGGTTTCGATTTCTAACATGTTTTTATTGCTGTGCAGCCATGGCAAGGCACAACGATTTCGCCGGGTCCTCCAACCCTACCAGACGCCAGCGCAAAGCTGCCAAGCCCTCTTCGAAGACAAAGGGGCAGGACAAGAAAGGAGAGGTCAGCCCGGATGTCGCTCGACCTACTATTTTCGAACAGGAAGTCGCTCGTCCTACTGTTCCCAAGTCATCTGCGCAGCTTGCCCCGGCAACAGATCCGAAAGCAAATCAATGATGATGACCCGGCTGGTGGTGAAGGCCTAGAAGTCATAGAAGAGGAGGAGGAAGAGGTTGAGCCACCTCTTAAGAGAAAAAAGACCGTTCGGGTTATCGACCGACCGCCCTGCCCATCGGACCAAGGCAGGAAGAAAGAGAAGGGGAGAGAGAAGGGGCAAGAGCATGTTGCCCGATCGGATAAGGGTAAGGGGAAAGGGCGAGCAACAAGCGCCTAGAAGTGGAAACCAGCGATCAGTCTAGATAAGGTTGCGTCGCTTGGGGACTTCGATGTGGCTCTTCACATTGCTCAGAGGGTCGTTCCTCCTGCAGACGAGAAGCTTATAGACTCGTTGGGCAATCAGGAGCTGGTGGTCCGTCTCGTCCGTAGCCTGTGCGAGGGATTTGGTGTTCGCCATCACGATGCGCCAATGTGTCGAATAGCTCGACGGGACTACCCAAACGCTGGACTGGGAAGTCCGCGATCTTCTTAAGCAAGTGAACACTTTGAGGGCCGAGCTTTCAGAGGCCAAAGAAGAGAGAGACGTCTTCCGGGCTCAACTCTCTTCCTCGGAGGAGGAGAAGAAATTTTGGGAGGAGGAGAGGAGCGTTTTGAAAGCTCAACTCGCTACGGGGGAGGAGGAAAAGAGCAGGGTGATTGTGGCGAAGGACGGGCTGGCCAAGGAATGTAAGGACTTGAAGAGGAAGATGGAGACGGAGTTGGAACTTCCATTAAAATTCCTCCAGGACTGTCATGAAGAGGTGAGGGATAAACTGAGGGTCGAGGATAGACTGATGGAGTTGCAAGGCTCCATAAAAAAACATAGAGTTGAGGCGATCAAGCGATGGAAAAGGCAGCTCTTATAGGAGAAGTGCTTAGAGTTCGTTATGGCTTGGCCCTTTCGATCTTGAAGAATTTCCACAATGTTTGCATCCCTGACGGGTCGGATGGTCCTTCATTCTAGGATTATGCCGAGCCGATGCTTCACACCGTTCTCGGCCTTTCTCTGAACGAAGTGAGGGAGATAGCCGAGGGAGAACGAACGTCGGTTTCGGATGAGGAGATGGACCTTAGCTCGGATGAGGAGGACGAGCGATCTCAAGGGGGTGTCTCTCCGGTTCTTACTACAGACTCTGGTCCTGCCTCGGCTACTTTGTCGACCTCCCCTTCTGCCGATCCAGCTGCTTCTCATCCTGAAGATCCCCACTAACTTGTGCTATAAGACCCTCAAAGCTCATCCGGGTCAAGCCAGGACTGTGAAAAATATGAAGAAATAAAAAATATTCTTATCCTTCACTGTATTCTCAATTTTGCAAACGTAACTTAGGTTGTCATTAGTTTCATATAAAGGTCTGCTTTTTCATTTTGTGGGGGCATCGATAGATCCTTCGACTGATCGATGCGAAAGAAACCAGCCGAGCGATCCGATATTAATCTTCTCGGCATTGCCTAGTTCCAAGGATCTGGTCTTGGCAACCTAGCTGAGAGTGGTCGAGGCTGAGCGATCCGAGATTAATCTTCTCGGCATCGCCTGGTTCCAAGGATCTCGTCTTGGCGACCTGTCTGAGAGTGATCGAGGCCGAGCGATTTGAGATTAATCTTCTCGACATCTCCTGATTCCAAGGATCTTGTCTTGGCAACCTGGTCGAGTGGTCGAGGCCCAGCGATCGGAGATTAATCTTCTCGACATCGCCTGGTTTCAAGGATCTTGTCTTGGCAACCTAGCCGAGAGTGATCGAGGTCGAGCGATCCGAGATTAACCTTCTAGGCATCGCCTGATTCTAAGGATCTTGTCTTGGCAACTTGGCTGAGAGTGGTCGAGGTAGAGCGATCCGAGATTAATCTTCTCGGCATCGCCTGGTTCCAAGGATCTTGTCTTCGCAACCTGGCCGAGAGTGGTCGAGGCCAAGCGATCCGAGATTAATCTTCTCGGCATCACCTGGCTCCGAGGATCTTGTCTTGGCAACCTGGCCGAGAGTGGTCGAAGCCGAGCAATCCAAGATTAATCTTCTCGGCATCGCCTGGCTCAGAGGATCTTGTCTTGACAACCTGACTGAGTGGTCGAGGCAGAGCGATCCGAGATTAATCTTCTCGGCATCGCCTGGTTCCAAGGATCTTGTCTTGTTAACCTGGCTGAGAGTGATCGAGACCGAGCGATCCGAGATTAAACTTCTCGGCATCGCCTGATTCCAATGATCTTGTCTTGGAAACCTGGTCGAGAGTGGTCAAGAACGAGTGATCCGAGATTAATCTTCTCGGTATCCCCTGGTTTTAAGGATCTTGTCTTGGCAACCTGACCGAGAGTGGTCGAGGCCGAGCCATCCGAGATTAATCTTCTCGGCATCGCCTGGTTCCAAGGATCTCGTCTTGGCAACTTGCCCTAGCAATGTGGACGATAATCAGTCTGTTTTTCGTTCTAGCTTATTTTGATGAGGCCCTGTCTGTCGAGAAACTTGAAACCCTTTATTGATGATGATAAGGGGTGGGCCGTTAAAAAACCTGACTGGCAAGGCTAGGAAAAAGGTACTCACTACAAATGCGTAAGCAGCAATACAGTACAAGATAAAGAAATAAATAAAACAAAGCTTATCTATTGATAAAATGTCTTCAGATTTTGAGAGTTCCATGGTCTCGGTAGAATCTTGCAATCAATGTTGCGCAGGATGTAAGAGTCATGTCCAGCTTGTTTGACCACTTGATATGGTCCTTCCTACCCCTGTTCGAGCTTTTCAGGATGTTTCTCAGCCGCCTCGGCCTTTATTAGAACATAGCTGCCAATCTTTATGTCGTTCGGTCTTACCCTTTCGTTGTAAAACTTTGTTGTTTTTTTTCTGATGGCTTCTGAACGAGTGACTGCCCTATCCCTGTCTTCACTGAGAAGCACAAGTTCTACCCAGCGGACTTCATTATTCCTAAAAAATTTCCATCTTTTGCTCAGTGATTGTAGCAACCGCTTCTGCTTCTACCCATTTGGTGAAGTATTCCACTGCTACTATCAAAAACTTCTTCTGTCCAGGACCGAGAGGGAAAGGTCCTTGTATATCCATTCCCCATTGAGAAAAGGGGATATGATGGCTCACGATTTTCATCATCTCGGTCGGCTGGTGAGACAGGTTACTGTTTTTCTGGCAAGCCTCACACCGGTTGACTTTCTCTTGGCAGTCTGTCTTCATTGTCGGCCAGTAATACCCCTACCTAACCAATCTATGAGCCAACATTCTGCCTCCTACGTGATTTCCGCACATTCTTTCGTGGACTTCAGCCATTGCCTGCTCTACCTCTTCTTCGCTCAAGTATCGTAGTAGTGGCCAGTCATAAGATCGCTTGCACAAGGTGCCATTAACGATCGCATATTCGACCGCCTTTACCCTTAGTTTCTTAGACTCCAAGGTTTCTTCCAGCTGTGTTCCCTCGAGGAGGTACTGTCTGATCGGTTGCATCCAACTTGATCGCTCATCATTTGCATCAAGGATTTTCTTGGCTTTCTGAATGCTAGGCCGGTTTAGCCGCTTGACCAAAACGTTATTTTTCGCATCTCGATCGGAAGTCATTTTGGAAAGGGCGTCTGCTCGAGCTTTTGGCATCCTTTCTATCCTGCTAACTGAGTAGTCTTCAAAATTATTGAACTCTTGCTTCACCAATTCCAAATATTTGACCTTGTTGTTCCCTTTGGCCTCGTATTGCCCCGTAACCTGACCGACCACTATTTGGATATCGCTATACACCTTCAAATGTTTCACCCCCATCTCTCTTGCCAACTGAAGACCGGCTATTAGCGCCTCGTATTCCGCCTCATTGTTGGATGCCTTAAAGTCTAATCTGAGAGCGTACTCCACCTTTTCTTCTTAGTGTGGGCTGATCAAGACCACTCCTGTCCCGCTTCCCTCAGCATTAGAGGATCCATCAACAAATAAGCTCCAAGTAGGATGTAGTTCATTCGAGGTAGGTTGACTCATTTCTGTTACAAAGTCCGCCAATACTTGGGCTTTGATCGTCGTCCGCGACTTATAGTGTGTATCAAACTCCCCCAGTTCTACCACCCATTTTACCTGCCGCCCAGAGGTTTCAGGCTTCTGAAGGCACTGTCTGAGGGGTTGGTCGGTCCATACCTCGATGGTGTGACTCTGGAAGAAGAGCATGAGTTTCCGCGCTGCGGTTACCAATGAAAGGGCCAACTTTTCAATAAGTGCATACCGCATCTCTGGTCCATTCAATACTTTACTGACATAGTAGAACGAGAATTGTTCACTACCGTTTGATCGAACTAGAACTGCGCTGATCGCTCCCTCTGTGACTGCCAGATAAATAATCAGACTCTCCCCCTCAACGGGGCTCTGCAAAATAGGTGGACTTGTTAGATACTGCTTCAAGTGTTGAAATGCTTTTTTACATTCATCCGGCCATTGAAACTGGGTCACATTCGCTTTCCTCAAAATTTTGAAAAAACGGGAGGCACTTGTCCCCCATCCTGGAGATGAATCTGGTCAAAGAAACTATCCGCCCAGTCAATATCTAAACATCTTTCAAGCATCGCGGATAGATCATTTGGACGATATCTTCGATCTTTTCTGAATTAGCTTCAATCCCTCGATGAGTAATCATAAACCCCAGGAATTTTCCAGATGCCACACCAAATACGCATTTTTTTGGGTTCATCTTTATATGAAATTTATTAAGGGTCTGGAAGACTTCTTTGAGATCTTCCACATGCTCAGCGACCGTCTTACATTTGACCACCATATCATCCACATAGGCCTCAATTGATCGACCAATCTGTTTTTTAAAAACTTCCATGACGAGCCGCTGATAAGTGGCCCATGCATTCTTCAAGCCGAACGGCATTACTTGGTAGCAATACGTGCTCTGGTCAGTTATAAAAGTTGTCTTCTCTTCGTCTTCGAGACTCGTTTGAATATGACGGTAGCCCGAGAAAGCATCCAAGAAGCTGAGAAGTTCATGCCCTGACGTGGAGTCTACCAGCTGATCGATTTTAGGCAAAGGAAGCTGTCATTTGGGCACGCTTTGTTTAAGTTGGTGAAGTCAATGCACATTCTCCACTTTCCGTTTTTCTTCTTCACAAGTACAACATTTGCCAACAATTCAGGGTATTTGACTTCCCGAATGAACCCAGCACTAAGCAGCTATCCAATATTTCTTTCTCAATCACTTCCTGCCTCTCTTTGCTTTGCCACCGCTTCTTCTGTCTAACTGACTTACAATCTTTTCGGATACCGAGAGAATGCGATGCGACCGATCGAGAAATTTCAGGCATATCGCTCGGTACCCAGGCGAAAACCGATCTGTTTTCTACCAAGCAGTCCGTGATTTCTTTGACTAAGCCCTTTTGAAGCTCAGAACCTAGATTTGTGAACTTGGAGCGGTCTGCTTCATCCAATATGACCTATTACGTTTCTTCTACGGGGTTCATCCTCTCCATTTCTTCATCAACTCTCCCGTCAAGAGAGCTTGTCAAGATTACCACCCCATCTAGTGTCCTTGTTTCCGCTAAGTAGCATTCCCTGACGATTCTCTACTGACCCCTGACAACATCGATTCCATGGGACGTTGGGAACTTTATTGATTGGTAGTAGGTGGAGACAACTGCTCTGAGGGCGTTTTAAGTGACTCGTCTAATTATCGCATTGTACGCCCCTACAAACTTCACAACTAGGAAGTTAACGTCCTTCTCTATCTGAGACGGCTTTTGTCCGAATTTTACTTTCAAAAAGACTCGGGCAAATGGGTAGGCTCATGCTCCAGTTACCCATTTGATAGGTCCTTCTATAGGCAGTAGTCGATCATCTGGTATCTCCATCTGCTTGAAGGCATCATAATACAATAGATTGACCGAGCTGCCCGTATCGATCATTACCTGTTTCACCTCGTTACCATCCATGTTCAGATTTACTACGAGCGCGTCATCATAAGGACAACTAACACCATCTAGATCAGATTCGTCAAATGGTATATTCCAATCGTTTTGCTTCTTTCTCTTGGCCGACAAGTCTTCACCGATCTGCCTGGCATACCTCTTTCTTCCTTTAACAGTGGACCCGCCTGCTGCACTACCACCAAAGATCATGTTAATGACCCTAACCGATCAATCATCTTGTTTTCTGGTGTTTCTGTCGCCTCTTGTCCTGAGCTGTCATCTCGCTTCGCGTCGATCGTCAGTATTTCCATTCTGTCTCCCTCCATTATTCCTATCGTTTCGCCTCCAAGGCTGTCGCCAATTGTCGGACCGACCGCTCTTACTCTCATTGTCTCGATCGACATTCTTTTCGTACTTCAAAAAATGACCCAGCCTTCCCCTTTGGATAAGGAGTTCGATTTCTTTTTTCAAGTCCTAGCAATCCTCCGTGTCATGATCGATGTCTCTATGGAAGCGGCAATATAAATCAGGGTCCCTCTTCTTGAGGGGAGTCTTCAACTTATTGAGTTCTCGGAGGGGTTCCCCGTCTGCTCTCATGGCAGCCAATACTTCCGCATATTGCTTGTTGAGCGGGGTGAAGAATTCTCGTCGATGTCCCTGTCGATCGGTATGCTTTCTCTAGCTCGACTGATCCTTCTGTTGCTTGTGGGAATCATTCGCTTTGCCACTCGGCCCGTGGTCATCTGTTCTACGTTTCGTGTTTTTCAACACTTCCTCGAGATGGATATACTTGTCCACCCGATTTCTTATCACTTGAATGAACTTGGGCTGATCGAGGGCCAGTGACTTCTTAAACTCTTCATCCCTTGTGTTGCTCATTAGTGCCGCCAACATGGACGACCAAGTGAGGTCAGGGACTTCAACAGCTTCATTATTAAACCGAGTGATGAACTCCCGCAAACTATTGTTCCTTCCTTGGGTCAACTGCATCACTTCGAAGGCGGTCTTCTGTGGTCGTTTATTTGTAGCAAATTGATTGAGGAAGAGCAGCTTAAAATCCTCAAAGCAAGTAATGCAACATGGGGGTAAACTATTGAACCATCGTCGGGCTCCTTCTTGAAAGGCAGTGCAAAATGCCTTACATTGAATGACGTCGGGGACGCAATGTAGGTTCATTATCTACCGGAAGTGCTGCAGATAGTCTAGGGGATCGATCTTTCCAGTATATTTTTCAGGCATCGGTATTTTGGTGCCGACCACTAGGAGGCTATCCAAGATTGTCGGGATGAAGGGAGAGCTATATTGTGCTGATGGATGATCCGGACGAGAATTCATGACCACATTAATCCGATCATCCACGATTTTTTCTAGGGCTTCAGCAGAATAGAGATCGACCATCATACCAATTTGTCATGAGGGTGTCTGCTGTTGTTCCTGTTGAGACTGTAAAATTTAACGAATCAATAGATCAGTCGCTTCCTTGATCTGTTTTCGGGTGAGGGAGGTTTGTTGTGGTGCAAGAGGATTTGCATCTAGGGGGTGCTGGAAATTTGGATGCGTATTGGTCTCAGAATTGTCCTCCGTGGTTACGCCTGCTCTTCTTGATCCGGGTTCGAGGTCGGTTGATCATTCAAGCGAAGATTGTGTGCGTGAATCATGATGTGTTGGCGAGAGTGGCGGTAACTACCCATCCGTCAGAGCACAAGTGCATGAACGACGACTATATCGAGGTTAGGCTGCCACCGACCGATTTGAGTATTCGGGCGTGGTGCCACGATGTCGGGCTCCACGGCATGCCAACCGGTTCGCTTTGATTACGGTGAGGCAGACGCTCGCTTGGATCCATGAGATTGGTTGTCATTAGCAAGAGAATATCTTCAAAACAACACAAGGTACGCCGGGGGTTGATAGCCGGCAGGCCCCTCCTACGCTCAAGTTAGTCTTTTGGTGAGGGTTTTGGTGGCTATAAACAAAGAATGTCAGGGTTCTAATGTCGTACCTGTATCATGACAAAGTAGTACTTTATATATGGAATATATGCTAGGTTTAGGTCTTTACATATGCATGGGAGGTTTCCACCTGCGAATGGGCCGTGAACGCGTGAACCTGGGCCTGGGCCTAGCACAGTCGACCTAACCAGTATTTGTGTTACATGTGATTTTTTATTATTTAATAAATTTAAAATATAAATTACCCTAAACTAATAAAGGAGTGTGTAATACAATATTGTAAAGTTTTCGAGCATTTTAGTTAGGAATGGTAATGGGTCTATTTGAGCTTGGGAGGGTACAAAATATTTGAGCCTGAGCCTGAGCCTAACTCAAAATTATATTTTGAAATTAATAAAAGAAAATTATTTCATTTTATTCAAAATTAGCTTTGTTTTACCTACGATTTTTCGAACTTCGGGTCGGATTGAATTAAGCCAAAACTATTTGCAATCTCCAATTTTAGCATTATTTTTAAAATTAATATCGTAAATTTGAATAAAATTTAAGATTTTTATAATTAATTATAAATTAATTGATGTGACAAAAAATATGCTACTTTATTTATTTTATAAATATTCAATAAACTAATTATACATGATTCAAAAATATAGATCTAATTTTTAACCCAGTTATTGTTAACACTTTTACTATTTATAATACCAATTACTAATTATTTGTTCTTACGATCGTTTTCATGCAATATGTAATTTCCATATCTTATTGTATCAACGAACCTCTTTGAAGAAATTAAAGCATGTTTCAATCATAGTTTTACCTAATTACCAAGTTGATAAGCTATTTCTGCTGGACTTTCAGAACCGTGGGACATCATGGGACAGAAGCTAAAAGACATATGAAACAGAATAATGGTGTGGTTGAGAAAAAGGTATATGATAATCTTCTAGTTGCAAAAGTGGAAATAGTGGTTGTATTATATTTGATAGAGAACAAGCCAACTGTGAAATATTTTATTTAGTACGATATCCGACATCATTACTGAAGTTTAGTTCTTTATGATTAGAGGTCCAATTATGAAAAGGCAAATAGATGAAGTGTAGTTGCCCTTCTTAGTCCTTCTCGACGACTCTAATTGTTTACGTGTGAGCGTACATAATTATAGATTATTGATTCAATAAGCAATAATCTTAATCCCTCTTCAATCATGGCATGTTTCGTTCAGTATAATAACTATTCTCGATATATATTCTAGCAAATGGTTATTATTTTGTTTGATTAAAAAATAATATACAGTGGTTCTGCCGGATTTTGGCAGGATGGAACGTTCTTGCAAGGCTTCCATGCGATTGGTATCTTCGCGTGAATTCAAGATGAAGATACCGCAAAACAAAGAAGGCTTGACGGAGTTGTGTCCGATTAAATTTCTTCGACGCCAAGTCGGTTTTCGGTGGATGTGAGATTGATAAACACAGAAAAAGCTAGGTTTATGATTGTGCGTCCTCATTATGAGAATAATACCTTTATATGGTTTTTCAAATATGTTTAGGTCTTTACGATCTGCATGGGAGATATTCTTCTCTTGTTGGGCCATGGATGCGCGGTCAGGCCGAATTAATTGGTAGATGTGAGACCAATCGATCGGCTCAGTAGGATTAGGCTCGGGTCCAATATAGCCACCCAATCATAAGCCCCTACTCTCGAGTCCGAGCGAATAGCGGTCGAAGGAGTACGTTGGACGTTGGCCTTCGCTCGCTTTCCCATACCGTAAGCAAAATTTGCGCCGTAAGGTGGTCGATCGGTCGTATTGGCCTTATAGCCCGGTCATGGGATTGCTCGAGCGCTTCGACGGTCGGTGTCGACTAGTCGTGCTCGATCGCTTTTTATTGATGTCGATTGATCGAGGGCCCCGATTGATCGGTCTCAAGACTTATCGCATGATACCATGCGCTATGGTAGGTCTGATAGCCATCATTGGCGACGCTTGGACTTGAAACATTTATTATTTGACGGCTGCGTGCTCTCGACAACCGCTCGTAATCAAACGACGTCCTCAGAATCATGTGGTACCGTCGTCCTTTCAACTACCGCTCATTTCCGGATTTCGAACAACCCTAATTCTTGTGGCTTAGATCATGCCGCTCGTATGAGCATAGCTCGGATTTTCTCCACGTGTCGTAGTCCGATTGGGTCACTTTCGAGTGTTCCTTCTGCCGACTCTCTATAAATACTCATAGTTGACGAGTTGTGGCGGTTTTACCTTTTGCTTTCCTCTCACTTTACACTTTGTCTTCGCTTGTTCTTTGTCGTCATGATTCCGTAAATTTCCTTTCACTTCGCCGTCCGATTTCTCCGTTTCGAACCCCTGCTTAGGTACGTCCATTTTCTTCATTCCCTCTTCTTTTCCAAAAGTCTTTTTCTTGGTGAACATGTCGACGGGTAGTTCTAGGAGCATGGTCGGAGATGCGGAGGAGATGTCAATGAAAGAGAGAAAAAATGGTTTAGTTGTGGAGTTGCCGCCAAACACTGCATCGTCGATGACCGTGGGGGAGTTGAACAAATTGACTCTTAAGTATAATATTCCTACGTCTTGGGGGCCCCGACTGGTCTTTAGGAATGAGCGGATCCACAGCAACTTCAGTGGATACTTCGTCGTCTCCGGGAGCTTTTTCACAGTGGGCGGCATGAGACTCCCGTACGCCCCGATTATTGACGAGGTGTGCGCCATGTTCGGGTTATTGCCGAGCCAAATTCATCCGAAACAGTTGAGGTTTATAAACGGTGGCATTCTTTGTGCCATCGCTTCACCATCCCTCCATCGCCGACATTCTGCGCCATTTCGAGGATGAGCCATAGTCCGAGCTCCGGCCGAATCCCTTTACGCAATATAGAGATGCTCGGTATCGCCTGGCCAGACACCTCGAAAATTTCTTCTGGCGGACCAAGTATTTCTTTGTGAAGCCCCTGTGATCTTCCTCTCGAGTGCCGACCATGGAGGTATCCTCTGCCGAGCAATGGAATGATTCGTCGACCTTGTCCCTTAGCGAGAGAGGAGTGGGAGGTGGTCCGTCGATCAAGGAGCTTGGCATATACGATTTTGCTCGCCTCATTCAGGGATACCCCGGTTGACTCCTCGTGATTGTATTAATTGTTGAACTTTTGTGCATTAGTTTTGTTCTCTAACTCAATTTATCATTGTGCAGCCATGGAAGCAGGCCTCTCGGAAGAAGGGGAGTGAGGCGGAGACCGGTAAGGCGCCCGCTTTGTCTGCTGGGTTAGTCTCCTCACTGCTGCCGGTGGTGCTCCCTGCCGGGACCTTCCTATCGCGTCGAGCCATTGCCGATTGTACCAAGGGTAGAGGGAGGAGGAGGAGGACGCGGGTCCTCCTCTTAAGAGGAAGAGGTTGGTTCGACTGGGTGACCTTCCATCTCGCCCGGCCACCAAGCCGGAAGCAAAATGTAAGAGAGGCAAGGAGAAGGCGCAGGCCGTGAGCCTTGGACAGTGGGAGCCTGCCATCAAGTTGGGCAATGACGTATCGATCGGCGACCTCGAGGTGTCCCGCTTCCTTGCCGAGAGGGTTACTCCCCCAGCAGACGAGCGGTTCATGGAGAAGAAAGGTAACCTGGAGTTGGGTTCTCACTGCGTTTTGGTATGCGGGTCGCGACGACGCCCTTTCTTGCGTCAGAAGGCGTTGGAGACTTTGGACCGGAAGTCCAGGATCTCCATGATCGATGAAGGGTTTGAAGGACGAGCCGTCGAGAGTGAAGGAGGAGACCTCCTCGAGGCTAAAATGCGCCCTCAAGAGGAGAAGAAGGCCCAGGATGGGGAGATGGGAGCTTTGACGGCTCGACTGGCCAAAGTAGAGGAGGATAAGGAGAATGAGAGAGAGAGGAGGGAGAAGGAGAGTGAGGAGTGGAGGAAGACTGTGAGGGCGGAGCGGGAGCTCAACAAGAAGTACCGCCAAGACTGCCATTCCGCCATGGTAGATAGAGATAGAGCCGAAAAAACCCTGCGGGAGGTACGGTGCTCTATGCGGGAGCAGCGAATCGAAGCGATCAAGCGATGGAAGAGGCGGTTTTTGTACGAGGAGAGTTTGGAGCTCGCCTGTGAGGTAGCCCTCTCGGTTCTGAAGAGGGGTCACGAGCTCTATGCTCCTGAGGAGGTGGCAAGCCCTTCATTCGAAGAGTATGTCGAGGGGCTTATTCCCGCAGCTTTTGGGCTTTCTTTGGAGGAGACGACGAAGAAAGTCGAGGGAGAACCGCGCGACGTTCCAGATGAGGAGCTAGATCTCATTCAAGAGGAAGAGCACCGGTGAAGATGTTCCTTCTGTTGCTCCCGGGTCCCGCCTCCCGTTCTCATTGTGTCGCCTCCGGAGAGGAAGAGCTTCCTAGTGAAGATATTCCTCCACCGCTCTCGAGTACCGCCCTACTTGGTCTCTTCCGCCGCTTAGAGGCTTCCCAGGTATTCTCCTTCTTTCTACTGTTGGTAGTTCCCTTCTCCCATGTTGTAGAGCTCACCTGGTCAAGCCAGGGCCATGATCAATCTACAATAATAAAATTCTTTTGAAGTTACTTTCCGTGTTTTCGCTTCGCTTTCGATCATAGTGTAGTTTGGTAAAATTCGCATGACCGACCGGCTTCGAGGTCGATCTATAATTGAGGCTGAGCTACGATCCAGACGATTCTGCCTTGGCGACCGATCGACCTTAGTCAATCCGTATCGACGGCGAGCGAAAGATCCCAAGGATCTCGTCTTGGCGACCCGACCGACCGTTGTCGATCTATGGAGAATGTCGAGCGATGGCGATGGCGATGGCGAGGGTCCCAAGGATCTTGTCTTGGCGACCCGACTGGCGACCCGACCGACCGTGGTCGATCTATAGACAATGCCGAGCGATGGCGATGGCGAGGGTCGCAAGGATCTTGTCTTGGCGACCCGACCGACCGTGGTCGATCTATGGAGAATGTGGCGCGATGGCGATGGCGAGGGTCCCAAGGATCTTGTCTTGGCGACTCGACCGACCGTGGTCGATCTATGGAGAATGCCGAGCGATGGCGATGACGAGGGTCCCAAGAATCTTGTCTTGGCCACCCGACCGACCGTGGTCGATCTATGGAGAATGCCGAGCGATGGCGATGGCGAGGGTTCCAAGGATCTTGTCTTGGCGACCTAACCGACCGTGGTCGATCTATGGAGAATACCATGCGATGGCGATGGCGAGGGTCCCAAGGATCTTATCTTGACGACCCGACCGACCGTGGTCGATCTATGGAGAATGTCGAGCGATGGCGATGGCGAGGGTCCCAAGGATCTTGTCTTGGTGACCCAACCAACCGTGGTCTATCTATGGAGAATGCCGAGCAATATTGATAGGCTTCCCTTTGAACGATTTGCTAAACAGTTTGCCGATGAATTTGAAACCCTTTATTGATGATAATGAGGGCGTGGGTCGTTAAAAAACCTGTCTGACAAGGACAGAAAAAAGGTACCCACAGATTTTGAACAAAAACAGTAATGAATAAACAATCAAAATAAAACTTATCTACTGGTAGGACGCCTTCAGCTTCCCAGAGTTCACCTGGTCGAGCTTTTCACGGGGCGTGTCCCCCGATCTTTGTGTTGCTCGGCTTTACTCCTCGCCAGAATTTTGTTGCCTTCGCTTAGCGCCTTGAAACGAATGCGCTGCCTCCCTCGTCTTCACTAAGGAGCACGAGTCCCGCCATGGGCTTCATTATTCCTCTCTTATCGACTCTCCCGTCAAGGAAGCTCGTCAGGACTACAGCCCTATCTAGTGTTTTTGTTTTTGCCAAGTAACATTCCCTGGCAATTCTCTGCTGACCCCTGACAGTACCAACTCCGTGGGGTGTCGGGAACTTCATAGCTTGGTAGTATGTAGAGACGATCGATCCGAGGGCATTTGAGTAGCCCACGATTATTGCGTTATACGCCCTTGAAACTTGACAACTAGGAACTCAACGCCCTTTTCTATCCGCACGGCTTCGCCCGAACTTCACTTTCAAATTCACCCAAGCGAACGGGTATGCTGACGCCCCGGTTACTCCTTTGATTGGGCCGTCTGTAGGTAGTAGACGATTTTTGGGTACCTTCATTTGCTTGAAGGCCTCATAATACAATGGTCGACCGAGCTGCCGTATCAATCATCACCCGCTTCACCTCAGAATCGCCCATGTTCGGGATTTACCTCGGGCGCCATCATGAGGGCAACTTACTCCATCGAGGTCCGACTCATCGAATGAGATTGTCCTGTCGTTCTCCTTCGGTTTTTGGTGGACGAGTCTTTGCCAATTGCTTGGCATATCTTTTCTCCCTTTGGCGGTGGATCCCGCTATGCTTTCTACCAAATATCATGTTAATGACCCGGTGATTGATTGCGTCTTCTTGCATTGACGGCATTTCGTCATTTTTTCCTCGACCGCCTCTCTCTCTCTCGCCGATTATCCGAATTCGATTCTGCCTCCCTTCGTCATTTCGCTATTTCTACCTGTATGGTTGTCTATTGTTCGCTGCGTCGATTATCCCGATCGACATTCCGCCTGCGTTCATAAATCGCCTAACCTTCTCCTTTGTATGAGGAATTGATTTCTTTTTCAATCGCCAAGAATCTTCCGTGTCATGATCGACCTCTTTGTGGAAACGATAATACAAATTAGGTTCCCGTCCTTGTAGGGGTCTTCATTTTCGGGTTCTCGACGCTTCCCCATCTGCTCTCATTCCGCCAACACCTCTTCATATCGCTTTGCTTAGTGGGGTGAATCATGTCTATATCATCATTGGTCGCTTGGTCTTGTCGATTCGAATGGCCTTTTTGTCGCCAGGCGAATTGCTCGCTTGTCATTCGGCGACGATCATCCGCTCGACGCTCAGTATTTTTCAAAGACTTCTTCGTTCGAATATACCTATCCGCCTGCTTTATTTCTTGAACGGATCGGGCTGATCGAGGGCTAGTGACTTCTTAAACTCCTCGTCCTCAGATTGGTCATGAGCGCGCGCAAGATGGACGAAAGCGGTGAGGTCGGGTACTCGAAGCCGTTATTGAACCGAGTGATGAACTCCCACAAACTCGCTTTCTTCCTTGGGTAAGTTGCATCACCTCCAGAGTCGTCTTTCATGCCGCTTACTAGTGGCGAATCGTTCAATAATAACAACTCGAATCTTCAAGCATGTGATACACCAGAGCAAGTTGTTGAACCATCGCCGAAGCTCCTTCGCAAGGCCGCAGAAAGCCTTACATTGGATAGCGTCCGGAACACAATGTAGATTCATCATGGACTGGAAGTGCTGCAGATAATCCAGGGGGTCGATCTTCACAGTGTATTTCTCGGGGGTCGGTATTTTTGTGCCGTGTCCTGAGGTCGCCCAAGATTTCGGGTGAAGGAAGAGTCAGATCGCGCCATCAGGCGATCCGGACGAAAGCTCATAGCCGCGTTAATCCGATCATCTGCGATTTTTCTTAGGGCTTCAGATGGGCGATGATCGGTTGTTAAGCTGATTTGTCAGCGGTGGCCGCAGCAGACGGAGGTCGCATGCGGCTGAGACTGCAGGATCTGGCGAATCACCAGTTCAGCTGCCTCCTCTATCTGTTTCCGATTCAGGGTGGTGTGCATGGACGGAGGAGGATCTGCGCCTAACCGGTGTTGGAGATTCGGGCGCGCATTGAATGCAACGTTATCCTCTAAGGCCATGCTATGTTCTTCTTGTTCTAAGGTTTGAGGATGCAGTTGATCGTTTGGATTAGAGGATTGCGTCACGGAGATATGTGGTGCAAGTAGTGAGTCGCAGGAAGTCGCGAGCTTATACGTCGATCGCCAGAGCCGCGACAGCAGCCTATGTCAAGATTCATCGCCGCCGCCTGGCTGATTTGTGTGTTTCTGGACGTGGTGCCCGGAAGTCGGGCCCCACGGTGGGCGCCACTTGGTTCTGCCGGATTTTGGCATGATGGAACGTTGCTGTTGTGCTCCATGTGATCGATCGCCTTCGTGGTGAATTCAAGATGAAGATACCGCAAAACAAAGAAGGCTTGACGGGTCAGGTCCCGATTAGCCCTCCGACGCCAAGTCGGTTTTCGGTGGAGGTGAGGTTGATAAATACAGAGAAAGCTAGGTTTATGATTGTGCGTACATCATATGAGAATAATACCTTTTATATGATTTTTCACTAGGTTTAGTCTTTACGATTTACATGGGAGATATTCTTCTACTGTTGGGCCATGGATGTGTGGGTCAGGCCCGAATTAATTGGTGGATGTGAGACCGACCGATCGGCCTGTGGGATTGGGCTCGAGTCCAATATAGCCAATCCAACCATACAGAATAATCAATTTTAAGTTCAATTATTTCTACATTTTAAAGAATAATTAGAAATACCTTCCCTTGTCCTTACCTATTCTATAAATCACGAAATAAATAAAGACTTTTTTTAATTTTCGTCATCGTTATTATTACCAATAATGTTCTTATTCTTATTATTATTATTGTTATTATTATTATTATTCTTAATATATTATTATTAATTTTCTTTTCCTTCTCTTATCATCATCATCATCATCATTTTATTCTTATTATCATTGTTGTCGATTTATTATTAATTTTCTTCTTCTTATTATTAATTTTATTGTTATTAATTTTCTTCTTCTTATTATTATTTTATTGTAATAATAATAATAATAACAACAAAAAACAACAATAACAACAACAACAATAAAAAAAAGAAGAAGAAAAATTTAATAATAATAATATAATGATAATAATATAATGATAAAATTAATGGTAATAAAATAAAATATTAATATTAATAATAAGGATAATAATAATAATAATAATAATAATAATAATTTAAGATGATGATAATGATGCTAGATGAGAATATATGAATATCATGAATATTGTGATCTTTTTGTAGTTATTCCTTTGTTATCTTAAATTTATGTTTTCGAACCAAACATTGACATATATCATCTTTATAAATTATTATGAATAAACCAAATTAAGCAATACTCATTTTATTATATTATTAAGAATAACCATTCCATTCATTATCTATTATAATAGGTGAATCAAACACTCTGTCAAGTTTTTTATTTTTAATGAGTTAATTTTAATATTATAAATCGATGTATTCAATTATTTAAAATTTTATAAACATTATTTATAATTACATATTAATAAATTACAACTTAAATGTAATCCAAATTTTAATAGGAAAATATATGTAAGATAACGAATTTTAAAGTGTTCAGTTTTTTTTAATTTAGTGGTCAAGTTTTTAATTTTCAATAAATTAACTAATCTTTTATATCTTTAAAACTCAATTTAAAACGTTAATTCTGATAATATTTTGCTAATTTGATTAATACATTTTTGATATGTAGATATTCTTTTGAAAACTAATAAACAACGTGAACTAAAACACACAACTCGTGACTTCTTTTGAACATTGAATTGATAATTTTAGTTGACACGAATGATTGCTTGACAAATAATTTTTCACGTTGACGATTTTATGTCATGGATAAAAACTTTGTTAATCAAATAAGTAAATTACTAATAATAGAACTAACTTTCTTAATTGATTTGTTAAGGTTCTAAAATGTTGGCCATTTAATTGAGAATTTTAAAATTTTAAGTAGTAAATTTTAAAAATTAAAATTAACACTTTAAAATACTTATAATAATTTATACAAAATGTAGTTAGAAGAGTATTAAAAATTTAGGTTAAATTTGAGCTTTTAAACTATAATTAAATTTAGAAAGAAATTTGAATTTTTTTAATATAAATTGGTAGATTATTAGAAACTAAAATTTAATATAAAATTTTTAAGTTAAATAAATGTCCCATTTTACCAATTTAAAGTCTTTCGTAGATGTTGTTTTCCACAGCCATCTGACGAGAATACGCGGACAAAAATCTCAGAACAAGGACAGAGCAAGTGGACCGGCGGCTACGGTTGTGCTAGAGCCGAAATGAGTCATGCCCAGTAAGATTTTGTAACTTTGTGTGGATTGGATTGGCTTTCACAAGAGCTGTGAGGTCACTGTTCAGAGATTCAAAGGCCAGGGTGTTAGTCGTAAATAGCAACAACTGGCCCATCTCTTGTCGCTATCACTTATACCCTTGCCTTGCCTATTCGTCGGTCGGCGCCAAATTAATATACGGCAGATCAACACCATGCTACGAAAGGTGCTAGGCAATGTTACCAATATCATACCAGATTTAATATCGGATTAAATTCTAGAACGAAATTGTGCTGGTATCGGTTGATACTGGGTACCGTTTCGTTTTTTTTTTAAATTTATGCAATAATTCTTAAATTTTTTAAAAATTACAAAATAGTTCATATTGGTATATTATACAGCTGTAATGTATAATACCAACCATGTTTTCAAAAATCTTAATAATAAATAATAATGACAATTAATATGAAATAACAATAATTTTAAATATTTTACATATAAATGATAACCATAATTAATATAAATAAAGACAATTATCATCATACAATTATAAAATTAAGAATAATACAAAGTATTTAAAATATTACAATAATACAAAAATATTTTTAAATTTATAAAATTGTCCTTCAAATTTTTTAAAATTACAAAATAGTCCATTGTCATATTATAAATTTGTAGATTATTTAATTTAGTTTTTTGTTTATATCTTATTCATTTTAGTTTATATATATCTTTATTATATTTTAATTATTTCTATATATAATAATTATCTATATATAATATATATTAATATATAATAATTATCTATATATAATAAGTAATTGTAAAATAATGAAAATAATTCAAAATTTTGAATTATTAATTATTTTCTATTTTATCATAATTTAGAATTATTTTTAGAATTGTTATTTTTCACGCTCCATTTCATTTTACATTTAATTAGATATAATCACTATTTCATTTAATATATAAAATTAATTTAATAATTATTAATAAATATAATTAATTTTAAAATATATAAATTTTGATTAAATAATTTAAAATATATAAAATAATAAATAAATAATTTTAAAATTATTATTTATAAACAAATTTATTAGTATTTATTAATAAATATTAAAATAAATTTAAATAAAATAATTTATTAGTAATAAAAATAAAATAAATTATTTTTATGTTTTATTTAATTTATAATTATTATTAGTAATAAAATATTTATTATTATTTTAAAACTTTGAAAAAAAAGGGGGGAATAAGAGGTGGGAGGGAGGGAAATTTTGAAAACTTTTAAAAATTTTGCAAAAATGTTCCATAATTTTTTAAAATTTTCAGATCTATTAAGATTTGACGGTTTTTTGAATATCGATTAAATCATTTAAATTGGCCGATAACGATCAGTATTTTTTACTGGTATTATTATACCCGTACCGATACCAGTTTTCGATTGGTACGATACAAAATTCATAATATTAGTGCTAGGCCAATTCGAAGACATATGATATAAGTTCGTATTTAAATTATTTAAAATATATTATTTCAACATAAATCAATTTAAATTTTAACTAATTAACACCGAATTGAATGTGGCGGGTCATCTACCACGCCTAGGCTTTATAACTTACAAATTGGTTTCAATAAATTGATACTTGAAGCTAATTATGTAGGCCTTGTAAAGACATGACGATGGTATATTCCTCAGCATTAAAGAAAAATTCAGGGGCAGGCTGGCGGATTTCAGTGCAACAGCTGGTGAGTTGAGTGGTTGCAAGTTGGTTGTCGTCACAAAGACTGACAAAATTAAATTCAAGATCCTACAAGCCATTACTTTGCACTCAAAAAGTGAATAGTCCATTTCAAGTCTCCTCACACTTCAAGCTGACAAAATAATAAGGAAATAAATTACGGTTTAATCTTATTTAACTTCTAATAAAAGCAACCTAATATTTGGTGTGTACAAAAAATTATCACATTGAATAAACTCCCATATTATAATTGTTGGGACTCAAATTTGAGATTTTACACTCAATTTTCTTTACAATGAACTACTCAAGCGGGCCTCACAAACCATTACTTATTCGAGACTCGAACATGAGAACTTATACTCAATTCTCTTTCTGATGAGCTACCTGTGCAGGCCCTGCAAGCCATTACTCGTTTGAATTTACGATTATATCACTTGTTTCTATTATCTTATTTTTATTTTATTTTATAAAGTGAATGAATACTTATAAAATAGTAGGGTATTAACAAAGTAACGAGACAGGTGATTTGCTTCCCTTGTTATGTTTTTTCCACGAGGATAGAGAGATACCGTTGAGTAGTACACCAGCTAAACGCTGCGAATATAAAATGTGAACTGGAAAGTGACCCTAGCTTGGTGAGATTTTTATGTGTAACAGAACCACGCACTTGTGACTTGATATGATATGAACCCGTCAGCTGTAACCCCACCTCTCTTGAGATGCCAATCTGACTGCAATTCACCTTCACATAATGGAACGTTTGACACTCTCATCTTTACCCCATTCCAGACTCGGTACGTCATGTTTCAGCAAACATCGTCCGCTTGTTATGCATGATGCTGCTCGTACAGAGACATGCATTACTCTTCACGCTAGCATTGGATCACAGATACCTTGTTTTGACGAGCCTACGCTTCAGTTAGTGAGGAATAGTCGTTACTCGTTAGAATCAGGAAATGGACTTTCGAACTTTCAGAAATGTGGCGAGTGATCGTCCATGCAGATTTTGGTATCCTTATATCAGTCGAACTTACTTTAAACCAGGAGAGGACTGAACTGTACTTCTTTCGCCATTCCAATTCAAACTTAGAGGTCAGTAAGAACAATTCTGTTTCAGTGGTAATTCTACTAAATCGTCGGTGGGGCATCTTCTTGGGTCCCTGAATCACGGCACATGTTCTGTCAGTCCTTTTACAAAGTTCAAACAAACGAGAAAAAATTAAAAAAAAAAAAACGTTTTGTTTCACAAGTTGATGCTTTACAGATTGCATGCAATAATTTAAATGTAACGTAGCCCCACCCCCCAGCACTTTTATTGGACCTAAAAAGATCACTGGACTTGGATCTGCCCCTACTCAAGTACTCATTCAAAACTTCTGACTCGAGGACCCAAGAAGAGGGCGAGGCTTAATGCTCCAACTCCTTTTAACTTTTAGGTGGGACAAATATTTAAGCCATTTAGTGTGATTTTGACATGAGTTTTTTAAATATATATTTTCAGTTTTTTAAATAAAATAAAACCTATTTTAGTTATTAATGATAATATGATTATATTTTTATGACTGATAATAATTATATATTAGATAAAACTTAAAATAAATAACTTTTAATTAAATAAAGTTATTTTAATCTCTTATATAATATTTATTAAAATATTAATAAATTAATTTCATTTCATTTTATTAAAATAAATATTTATTTTAAACATATTTTAATTATCATATTAAATTTTATTTAAATGATATATTTTAAATTATTTTTATTATAAAATTAAATTTATTTAATTTAATTATAAAATTAAATAAAATTACTAAGTAAAATTAAATTATTCGTATTTTTATTAAAATTAATACATTAAATGATATATCTTTAGTTGGTAAAATTTAGATTATGAAAAAAGAAATAGAAATAAAACTACCTTTTATAATTTTCATAAATTTTAAAATAAAAAAAACTGAAACAAATATTTTTTATTGAATTAATGTGTAACAATAATGGGTTTTTGACCAGATATTTATTTAAAATATGTGATTAATAAATTATCATATATCTGAAACTTTTATTACACCTATGCTTCAAAATAATAATTAAACTCATAAAATCGTAATTATTTGACTTTTAACCTGACTGTTAATATTAGAGTATACCAATTAAAATGTGATTTCATATCTTGTTCTTTTTAGAAGTTGAACTGCTATTTTGTTTTATAATGATTGAACTACTATTTTGTCGTTTAATTATTAATTATACATAATAATTTATAAATTCAAATTCAAATTCAAATGATAAATTAGAAATTGAGATTCAAATAATGTTTTTTTTATTACTCACGAAGTGTCTTAGGCGGGTCTCAATTATGAGAAGGTACCTTTAAATCATCTACACCTATACTAATCTCTGCTCAAACCAAATAACTTTCTTACAAGAGACAAAACTCTAATCCTAAATTTTAAATAATTACATACATAAAAATTTTCGAACTCACAATTTTACTTAAATTAAAAAAAGTCTCTTACCATTTCACATCGGCTGCGGAGGTTTCAAATGATAAATTTTAATCTAAAAAGTCGCCCGATTTACTGTTTATAAGTCACAGGATCGATCTAACTAATACTATTTTAAGGTTTCTTGGAGAGCCAACAGTCTCTCCCGCCTCAAATCTCCAAAATCTTGAAACAACAGGTTCTTGAACGACCTGGTCCGCATAATGGGGTACTCCACGAGGGGCTTAGGTCAGCAACTATTGTAGACACTCAAAAGAAAGAAAGAAAGGCGTCGACCTGTTGGGGCTGGGGAACAAAGTCTGGGTTCATGGGAACAGATTCGCTCTCTCTCTGCCAATTGTCTGGAACAGAGTCAGTAACTCGTGGTTAACCCATGCTTTGCACTTACTCTCATCTTCACTTTCCATCACTACCCTCGTATCCAATCTCAAGCAACGTGGGTTCATTCTGTAATTGAGCACCGAGTCCGAGACCCTTCTTCGTTACCATTTCTCTATATAACTCGTCATTTCACTGCTTCGATGGCCATGTAACTTGTAAGAGCTAGTCTGCTGTCTGCGTTTCTATTCCAAACAGTGAAATGCTTCAACAACTCTCCTCACTCTCTCTCCTCCTCTTCCTCCTCCTTTCTCTTCCATCTCCTCTACCGTCCTCTGCTACGGCGAAACCACAGCAAGATCTTGTCCGTTCATCGTGCGTTCACGCCAGCTACCCCAACCTATGCGTCCGTACACTCTCCTCTTACGGTGGCCCAGCCAGCACCCCACGAGATATAGCTCTAGCAGCCGTCAAAGTCAGCATCGCACGTGGTCGCAGAGTTTCAACCTACCTAGCCACACTGTCGGGGCTTAGGAGTAAAAGAGAGCTGGCTGCAGTGAGTGACTGCGTAGAGCAGATATCAGACTCGGTGGACGAGCTTAGCAAGACTCTGGGTGAGTTGAAACATCTGAGAGTAGGAAAAACATTCGGGTGGCAGATGAGTAATGCACAGACGTGGGCTAGTGCTGCTCTGACCGACGAGGACACATGTCTTGATGGGTTTGAGGATGTGGAAAGCAGGGTTAAGGCCGACGTGAAGCGGAAGATTCGTAATTTAGCTAAAGTTACTAGTAATGCTTTGTATATGATCAATCGTCTTGACGAAACTCGTGGTCGGTCGAAGTTGAATCCTTGACTGTAACGACTAACGAGTAATCCTTGGTTATGTACCTAAATTAAGATATAAATATATATATATATAGCCACTTAGCGAGCATCGAAGCTCTTGTCATGGAAGCTGTATGTTCATGTACATTTATATAGCAAATCCAAACTATTTATCGGTAAGCAAACCAGACGATTCACCATGCCCGTCAGAGATCATTTTCAGGGATGTCCTCAAAAACTTCCAATGGAGACTAATTTCACAAAGAGGACAATTTAGGCTTTACTGGCGCAGATATCTATCCCGCCGCCTACCTCAACTACGCCGGCGACGAACTTAAGTTAACGTTGGACAGACAGTGCTCTGCAACGATTTAATGTATCGGGACAACTGGACGACCTATCTTTTTCTGAATCTTACTCACTGGTTTGACTCTGATATTATTTGGTAGGATTAACGTTCAAATATAGGATCATCTGACAAGCCCGAAAACCCTAACGTATCTCCTATAGCCACGCCGATTGATGTGCATAAAACATTAATGAAAGTCTGTGGCGCTGGGGTGGTAACAAAGGTCACACAGTAAGGCAGTGGTATGTCATGTCATCGTCGGCTGTTGCAGAGTACGGGCGGTGACGTTACAGACTAGGAGCTGCTGCTTATTTATGCTTTTGCTAGTAATAGTAATCAATTAATACGGTGTCGAGGTATATACAATGTTATGAATACTGTACTACCGATATCGGATTGAAATTTCCTGAATCAGGCAACCGCATTGTCGATCGATCTTAGATCGTAAGATTCGCTTTATATTTTTAAATTTATAAAATAGTCCTAAACTTTTAAAAATTACAAAATAGTTCATATTAATATATATTATATAGTTGTATTGTATAATATTAACCAATAAATATAATTAATTTTAAAATATATAAATTTTGATTTAATAATTGAAAATGTATAAAATAAATATTAGTTTAAAATAATAATTTTCAAATTATTTATTTTGAAAATTAAATATTTTATTAATACTTTAGTAATAAATATTATATAAAATATTTAAATAAATTTAAATAAAAATAATTTATTAGTAATAATTTATTAGTAATTAAAATTAAAATATTTTATTTTTAAGTTTTATTTAATTTATAATTATTATTAGTAATAAAATATTTATTATTATTTTAAAAGTTTGAAAAAAGGAGGGAATGAGAGGAGGAAGAGATTTTGAAATTTTTAAAATTTTGCAAAAAACCCCAAATTTTTAAAATTTCCTAGATCAAATTAGGTATTTTGAATATCGTATAGATCTTAAGCTAAGACAATTGAATCAATTTAAGCATCGATCCAGTATTTAAATCCGTACCAAAACTTGAAATCAGTCTTTGATTTGATCGGAACGATGATCTTACGTACATCTTAAATTAAGCGATGCGAACTAATTCAAAACATTGGGTATATATTACAAAAATCATACTTTTAAATTAATAAGAATTTTAAAAATCAATTGATTAGCTGTTAATAGGGATTTCAGGCTGATCGGGTCGGTCGTGCTGGGTTCGAACTTAGTCATAACGACCCATAGATCGATCGATCCGTCTCTCAAGAATTGGTCTCATACTTATTGGCTATGTCAGGCTCAGGCCCGATCCACACATCCATAACTCATTAGCAGGTGGAAATCTCCGATGCATACGTAAAAACTTAAACATAATATTCGCTCCTTATATAAGGTATAACTCTATCATAATAGAAGTACGTGATCATAATCTTAGTTTTCTCTGCTCACAACAATCCTACCTTTACAAAAAGACTAACTTGAGCGTCGGAGGGGCTTATCGGGAAACAACCCCCGACATATCTTCTTTGTTTTGCAGGAACTTTCAATCCGAAGCTCTCGTGAGAAGCAGTCAGCTCCATAGATCCAAACTGCAATGTGCAGTCTCGCCAGAACCAGGCGGAACCACAGGCTAAACCATCGTGTAATTGCGATTGGACTTTGATTCAATTTAGGGATTACAATGAATAAGGTGTTTTTTATTGGTCGACTCATCAGTTGAATTTGACTTTAGATCAACCTAAGATTTAATTATTTTAAATAAAATGATATCACCTCATTTATAAGAGTTAAGGTTCGAGTAGGCCTAAACTTAGATAGTCAGACCCGATTTTAATAAAATATTATTTTATATATTTAATTTTTAAAATTTATTTTAAAATTAACTGTGAGCCCACCCATTACTATCCCTAATTCAATTCCTATAAGGTTGATTATTAATTTATTTTAATTATTTTTTATATATAGCCATTGAATACTACACAAATAATTAAATTTTATTTAAATTAATAATTTATGTTTTATTTTAATGGTAAAAATTATTAATTTAGTTTGATTCAAATTTAAGAGCTGACATAATTTTATATCTTTTTGCGAGGGTTCTCTTGATTTCAAGAACCGCCAAAGATCAACAATGCATGATCCATCTTAGGTGATGCTTGATTGATGGGTTTGAGAAGGGAGTTAATGAGTAAAGAATAAAAAGTGAATGGGTGGTCGTTGATTATTATTATAGGGATAATAGTTTGATATCCCACTTTTAGAGAATCCTCCATACCTTCCATTTAGTAGAGGAATGAAACTTATTTCTTATCAGTGACTCTTCTAATTTTTTAATACTAATTAATTAAATATAATTAATTAATTAATTACAGTATAACTAATTAAATATAATTAATTCATTAATTACAATATAATTAATTTAAATATAATTCATTAATCAATTATAATACTGTAATTAATTAATTAAATAAAATAATTAATTAAAATATAATTAATTCATTAATTTAAATACTATAATTTATTAATTAAAATATATTTATTAATTAAAATATAACTAAATAAAATATTATTATTCATTAAATTAAAATATTTTAATTAATTAATTAATTTCAATATAATTAATCAAAAATTATTATTTGTTTATTAGTTACATTATATTAATTAAATATAAATAATTAATTAGTTATAATATAATTAATTAAAATTTAATTTATTTATTAAAAATTATTGTAATTAATTAATTACAATATTTTTTACAAATCAATCAATAATAATAATAATCGTTCATTCTTCTTAATCAATAATTATAATTATAATGATAATATCTACTGTTAACACTCACTGTATTTATTCATATTTTTATTACCAGATGATAACCAACTGCCCCTATAATAATTATACTGAAATAACCGGCTATACTTCGTCAGCCATGAATGTCTTAATGTCTAGTAAACAAATTATTGGGCCTCCGGTTCACATCATTTAAAGCCCAAGCCCAAAGTTTCAAAAAATCAAGATTTAACATACATTATCTATTAAAAGAAAAGACAAAGGACCTCTACTTTTTAGTTGTATTTTTTAGTTTTCCTTTTTTATTTTTATTTCTGTTTTTTCAAAAAAATCACTAATTACTTAATAATATTTTAAAAAATTTAATCAAAAGATAAATATAAACCTAGTAAAATTAATTTTCTTTTTCTGATAAATATAGTGCTTTGGGCCATATAAAAATAGGCAGGACAGATTTCAGGATTGAATAAAAGCCCTAACCAAAAATAAAGTATTGAAGAGGTTTTTTGTTATCTGCTCTGCAAACCCCTAAACCTCCACACTCGCCACAATATGGAAGGTGTCGATATGGAGAGGCCCGCCACCGCCGACGATTTCTGCGACTGGATCCTCTCGAAATTCTCCGACTTGTCGGATGACCACCAGCAGCGTGTTTGTGCAGCCGTTGGCGCAATGTCGCAAGAATTCAAGGACCAGAGCGTTCCTCCCACCGCCGTCGCCTACTTTGCTGCCGTTTGTTCTTCTCTTGATCGCATCTCCTCCGCCTCCGCGGATCCTCCTCCCCACGTTGTTGCTTCGTTACTCACTATCCTCTCACTCTCTCTCCCGAGGATTTCGGTTGCTGTTTTGAAGAAGAAGCGCGAATACGTCTCAGAACTGATGGTTAGGGTTTTGAGATTGAGCTCTACGACGGATTTCGCTGCAATTTCGGGATTGAAGTGTATAGCGCATTTGTTGATTGTCAAAGATATAGTTAATTGGATTGATGTTTCTCAAATATACGGGGTTTTGTTGGGTTTCATGGTTGATTCGCGACCAAAGGTCAGTTTATTTCTTAGATTTTATCGTTTCTGATGCGACCCCAATTCATTTATTAAGTTTCGCAATTCAAAGTTCGTTGTTTTAAGTGAATAATAAGTTTCGCAATTCAAAGTTCACTGTTTTTTAGTGAATAAGTTAGCAGTTTACATCGCAATAAAAGCATCAATGCTCGTTGTTTATCTCTTAACAGGAGCTCATGTCATCTCAACTAACATTGCAGTAATCTGAATATGGGCTTTATTTTCTCAATTGTTTGACGGGGACTGTAAAAGTTATGTGCTAAAAGTGAGTAATTCTAACAGGTGAGAAGGCAGTCACATACTTGTATCCGAGATATTCTACAAAATTTTCATGGGACATCGGCGCTAGGCCCTGCAAGTGAAGGAGTTACAAACACTTTGGAAAGGTTTCTTCTTCTCGCTGGTGGATCAAATGTAAATGCTAATGAAGGGCCCAAAGGGGCTCAGGAAGTTTTATATATTTTGGATGCTTTGAAAGAATGCCTACCTCTTATGTCATCGAAGTATATTACTTCCATCCTCAAGTATTACAAAACCCTCCTTGAACTGCGCCAACCTGTTGTCACAAGGCGAATAACTGATAGTTTGAACTTAATTTGTATACATCAAACGTTGGATGTTTCATCTGAAACGCTACTTGACCTCTTATGCTCTATAGCGCTCTCTGTTTCTTCAAATGCAACATCTGCTGATAACATGACTTTCACTGCCCGATTGTTGGATATTGGGATGAGAAAAGTCTATACATTGAATAGGCAAATTTGTGTGGTTAAGCTTCCTATCATTTTCAGCACTCTCAAAGGTTAGATCCCACATCTCTTATTTCTGTTATCTTTTTTTATTTGTCATATGTCTAAGTTGTTTCTCACTTTGTGATCACTAGATATTCTGGCATCCAAGCATGAAGAGCCTGTTTTTGCAGCCACAGAGGCACTCAAAAGTTTGATAAATAACTGCATTGATGAAAGATTGATTAAGCAAGGAGTGGATCAGATTAAAATTAACATGAATGTTGAGGGTAGAAAGTCTGGACCTACTGTCATAGAAAAAGTGTGTGCAACGGTAGAGAGCCTACTTGATTACCATTACAGTGCGGTCTGGGACATGGTATTTAAAGTTGTTTCAGTAATGTTTGACAAACTAGGTAATCCCATCTCTTGTTTGGATACTGTTGTTCCGGTTCAATTTATGTTTTTGTCTTCTCTTTGATATGGTTGAAATATGTTGACATCTTGAAGTTTGGTAGTTCTCTGTGCAAGGCACTTCATCTAGTTTTGGACTTATCAATATTTTTTCATCTCTTTGTGTTTGTCAGAGCAGTTGTGCAAACTTTTCAGTTTTATGGAACACTTATTGTTATTGTTGAAAGGCAGGTTATAAGAAATGTGTGCTTGCCTATCTTAATTAACAACATAGTTCGTATCAGTATCAGTAACAGTTCTATCTTCCCTGTAACTTGTAAGTAACTTGATTCCCCATCCCTATTACCACCTTCGATATAGTCCTGTAACTCGATTTCCTGTCTCTAGTTACCAACTTTTAATACAGTCCTGATCATGGCGAAAGTCTGAAGCTATAGATAAGATAATATAAATTGAGAGTTTCAGCCTGTAGACATTTGAATCTTTAGTCCCCTTCCATTTACACTCCCTTGTAGATAACATATAATTCAGTATTTACATAGCTGTATTGCTGCAAAATCCTTTGTGCTACTTTAATTCCTTACTCTATCTATTTTCTGCTTTTCTTTTTGCATGTATTATCTTTTAGCTTATGAGGTAAGGGTTATGACTTTCAGGGATCCATTCTTCATATTTTATGAGGGGAACTCTTACAAACTTGGCAGATATGCAGAGACTGCCTGATGAAGATTTCCCTTACAAGAAACAGGTAGTTTCATTTTTAAAATTTTTGAATCATTATATTTATAGCGTGCTGTTGGTGTTTTTAAGGCATACCTTTTTACTAAATGATTATGCGGAACCACTCCCTTTGATTTATTGTCATCCTTAACCCTCAACGGCTTTATGACATCTGTGATGTGGTGTTCATTGATTTGGTAATCAATAAACAGTTTTGGAGTTTGAAAGGCCCTTGAATGCTAAGTTTGTTTAATGTGCCCATTGCATGTCCATATCTATCATGAAATAAACCAACAGAATGCAACAATGTGGTCTCACATGCCGCAAACCTAGAATTGCTTTAATGTTCAAAAGTTTTTCCTCTTTAAACACTGATGATTGCTAGCCACACTGAAACTTCATGGACCAAAAGTGTTAGAGAATACTTATATCGACAATGTTATCCATTAGTCTGTATTCTTATCATGGTTGTGCATTTGTTCATCACTTATCTGGTAGTGGCACAGTTTGCTCTCAAATACTTTCTTATTAGATGAAGTATTATCTTGAGCTAGTTCGGATTTATATGGTTCCACTGGACATACACCGTTAATGATTTGATGTATGCTGCAGTTTACTGCTTATTCTTTTGTACATTCATTTTTTTCTTAATGTACTTATCTTACGCTACTGTGATGTTTGTGAATTAGAAATACTTTATCTTAAGCAGCATCCTCTGTTGCCATTGTTAATGTGTATTTATTCTTCGCTTGCAACTTAGAGTTTTCCCTGCGTTTTCTTTTTGACTGATATGAGGTCTATTTGGTGGCTTTTAGTTGCATGAATGCCTTGGATCTGCCCTTGGTGCAATGGGACCTGAGACATTTTTGAGCATCCTTCCTTTAAATTTGGATGCTGATGAGTTAGCTGAGGTTAATGTGTGGCTCTTTCCTATTTTGAAGAAGTATACTGTTGGTGCCCATTTAAGCTTCTACACAGAATCAATTTTGAATGAGATTGGTCAGATGAAGAAGAAATCCCAGAAGGTATGAATTTCGGAATTTAATATGTTAATACAAGGGTGGGAGGGATGTGCAGTCAATTGTGGAAATTAACACCAATGATGCTGTCTCAAATTCTTGATCACTGCAGCTGGAATTAGGGGGACGGATTGTTGCAACAAGGAGTGTTGATGCCATTGTATACTCTTTATGGTCCTTATTACCCTCCTTTTGCAACTATCCTTCAGATACTGCAAATGATTTCACAGATCTTGGGAAAGCTTTATGTTTGGCCCTCCGTGAAGAATGTGAAGTTCGTGGAATTATATGTTCTGCTCTGGATATTCTTATTCAACAAAATAAGAGAATTGTGGAAGAAAAGGAGGATCCATCTGATTTTGAAATTACTATCGCAAAACAGCGAGCTATGGTTCGATATACCCCACAAGTTGCTACAGATAACTTGAATGGGCTAAGAGAATGCTCCCGTGAATTATTGACAGTCTTATCGGGGATCCTGCTCGAATCCTCAAAAGATGAAGGTGGTTGTTTGCAGGTACTTCTGCGACCATACATAAATTTGTGATTGCCTGTTGGACTGAACCTGGTTTAGTAGTTCAGTGTGGATATGTTATCATATATGGTTGTTTCCTCTTAGAGAAGTATTTTACTTTTGATGAAGCTTTATCAGGTAGTTTTGGTGGCAGACTAATATCATTTACATCTTTGCAGTATACAATCAATCAAATTGCTTCAATAGCTGATAAAGAGGTAGTCACAAGAATATTCTTGAGGACAATGCGTAAACTTTTGGATGTTACAAGAAGGGCTTCATATGTTGATAATTCAAAAAGCTCCAACTCAATGAGGATTGATCACTCATCAAATGAGAATACAATATCTCTTGAGAGGTTCACCTTATATGGATTTTTACAATCTCAATCAGACAACTACTTTGTGAATGTCACTATATTATTTGTTCTTGCACAATTTTCTATCATTCTTGTTACTGAAAGGCATTTAGAATCAAACAAACTCCATTTTACAGGGGTCGGCTATTTGACTTGGCAATGTCTCTTTTGTCTGGCCTGGATGGGAAAGAAATTGGTGTTTTGTATACTGCAGTGAAGCCTGCTTTACAAGTTAGTCAATTGCATATTACTCATAAGTGAACTTTTACCCTCCTGCTATGGTTAAAATTCACCCAGATGCTGTTGTGTTATTGATTTGCAGGACATGGAAGGTTTAGTCCAAAAGAAGGCATACAAAGTTCTTTCAACTATTCTTCAGGTGAAATGGTTTCTGGTAGTAATGTTATTATGGATGGATTATATATTGAGTCTTGGCTGTAAAAGGCCCTCTCCATGAATGTTTGTTCATTTGAGAAAAGTGTAAACAGAGCAAAACCTCGTGATATCAACTCATCTTAAATTTGTGGCAAGTAGGCACTATTTTTGTTGTATATTCTATGTAAATGTTGCTGAACATTTTGTCTATCTGATTTGTGATCAGAAATCTGATGAATTTCTTTCATCTGCGCTCGAAGAACTACTCCAACTAATGATTGATGTGCTGCCGTCATGCCATTTCTCAGCCAAACGTCATAGGCTTGATTGTTTGTACTTTCTAATAGTCCATGTCTCCAAGGTGGATATTATTCTTCTCTTATCATTTTTGTGGTGATTGTCATGTGTTTGGTCTTCCTATCTTGACTGCTTATGCTTCTAGCTGCAGGAAGATTCTGAGCAGAGGAGGCGTGAAATCCTTAGTTCCTTTCTTACCGAAATAATACTTGCCCTGAAAGAGGTTCTGTGCGCTCTATATAATTGTTTAAACTCTGTATTTGTATTTTCTCTGCTGTATTGTTTTCTCGTATGGCTGCATTTGCTAATGAATCTGGTTATTTCATTTTGTAATTATTAATAACTTGCTGTTTCCCAATATTGCCTAATCCATTCCACCCTTTGCACCACCACATTGACCCCCCTCTCCAAACAAAAGAAGTAAAAAACAAAGAAATATTCAAATGATATTGTCCTGTAGTGTTATGTAGCCCTGGTACATGGATTGGAAAGGCATGATATAGATAGTTTTATCATCACAATCTCAAATGTTTAGTCCTTATGTGAAGTTGGCTGCTAAATATTAAAAAAGATTATCTTTTCTAACGTGTTTTGAAGATATTTTATGTAACTTAAAACAATTGATCTCATGTGACCTCTTTTATGAGTCTTTTACAGGCAAACAAAAAGACAAGAAATAGAGCTTATGAAATTCTTGTGCAAATTGGTCATGCATGTGGAGATGAAGAGACTGGTGGGAAAAGGGAAAACTTGTATCATTTTTTTAACATGGTATGAACCTGTTCCATTTCTTATTCAGTATGTGTGATACTGCAAGTTATATTCCTGTTTTTAATACTATTTATTAGAAGTTACAGCAAATTATGGTGGCCATGAAATGCCTTTTCTTGTCCCTTTGTTCCCTACTTCCCCTGTCAAGATTAAATGGTCCAAAATCAAATTTATTTATAAAAGTAAATCAACTTCTTTTATTGCAGGTGGCAGGGGGCTTGGCTGGAGAAACTCCCCATATGGTTAGTGCTGCTATGAAAGGCTTAGCTCGTTTGGCGTACGAGTTTTCAGACCTTATTTCAACTGCATACAAGTTACTTCCATCCACATTTCTTCTTCTCCGGAGAAAGAATCGGGAGATTATTAAAGTTTGTTGTCTTTCTTTCTGAGATTTGTACTTTTGTTTGAATAGATTTCTATGTGTATCAAAGTCCATGTGCTATTTTAAACTTTGATTACTATCATCTGCTAAGTCAAGTTCGTGTGCTTGCAGGCTAACTTAGGATTGTTGAAAGTGTTGGTAGCCAAATCACAGGCCGAAGGACTGCAGATGCATTTAGGGAGCTTGGTGGAAGGGTTGCTAAAGTGGCAAGATGACACGAAAAACCACTTTAAAGCCAAGGTATTAGGTTATTTCCCAATTTTAAGTCATTCTTGCTATCATTTGAATCAGGTGTTGTAGACTTGTGGTCTATTTTGTTATTGCAGTCTGTGCTCCAACCGTAGTCCCAAGTACCAAGCTTATATAATCTTCTTAATGCGAGTTTTGGTGTGCCTGAGAAACTTTATTGACTTGAATGATTACCGAAAACTTGATTGGCCTTAAAAATTGGCTTATGTTTTGTTCAACTTCTCTTTTACTGTTATCTTCCTGGAATGCTTCTTATTATTTTATAGTTTATGGAGAGGTGCACTGTCGGGATTACTGGCGATGATTTCTCGATTGAACACATGATTGATTGTGCTGAGATCCCATTTGATGTAGAGAAATAACTAAGGCAGATTGGTTTCAACAAATTAGTGTAGAATTTGATTGATTGTTGAATGCATTTTGGAGCCGTGGAATTGTGTCAGCTTGTGTACTGCATCAAAATTGTTGCAGCATTTGTAATAATCGAGTGCAGTCTACATGTGTCTTCTCTAGATTCTGCTGAAATATTGTATCATCTGAAGAAACTGAATCTTTTCAGGTTAAGCATCTCCTGGAAATGCTCGTGGGAAAATGTGGTCTTGATGCTGTCAAGGCCGTGATGCCTGAAGAACATATGAAGCTTCTTACTAATATTAGAAAGGTTAGTTTATAATTTGTACTCTCGCTCTCTCTCTCTCTCTTTTAATGTGAGTCATTTGGAAACAACCTCTCTACTAGTTAGAGGTAAGGTTGCGTACTACTGAACTTCCTCAAATTTTACATATTAGCGAGATTCCTAGTTGTTGTTGTTGTACTTTATTATGTGAACATGCCAGTTCATTATGCAAGTTTATATTTCTGAAGCATCTTAATTGGCTGTGTCACTGGTAACTTAGATAAATGAGCGTAAAGAGAAAAAGCATGGGTCCAAGTCTGAGGGAACGAGATCTTATTTGTCCAGAGCGACAACATCCAGGTCTCACTTCTTTCTTGTCAAGATAGTTTTGTTCAAACTCTGGAAATAAATGCTTCCGAATGGATGATCTTGCACCATTAAACAACTACAATTTATTGGTTTCATGAAATAATGGAGTGTGAGCTTGGTCATATCATTTAATTCATGTTCTTTTCAGGTTAAGTCGATGGAACTCTACAAAAATATTCTCTGATTTTGGAGATGAAGATACTGCAGCCAGCAGTGATGAGTACATGGAGACGAACTCTGGTCGGCATAGCAAGGCCTCCTCACAACTCAAATCTAACATGGGTTCATTGAGGTAAATGTGTAATTGGATTTAGTTGTTTGGCATTAACAGTGTTCAGCTGGGTGTTTTGGAGTAATTTAATCAGTTGTATAGAACTCTTTCCAGGGCAAAGAGAAGGCGAAGATCAGATAAAAGCTTGCCAGAGGACTTGTTTGATCAATTGGATAATGATCCACTTGACTTACTTGATCAGCGCAAGACAAGGTCGGCTCTTCATTCGTCTGAGCATCTCAAGAGGAAACAAGAATCAGATGATGAACTGGAGATAGATTCTGAGGGGCGGCTAATTATACAAGAGGGAGGAAAACCAAAGAAGAAGAGAACCTCTGATGCTGAAACTGATGTAAGGAGTGAAACAGGCAGCTATAGGTCTGCCAAATCGGCGAAAAAATTGCACAAGCGCCAGAAAACCTCAGACTCTGGCTGGGCTTACACTGGCAAGGAATATGCGAGCAAGAAGGCTGGTGGAGATCTAAAGAGAAAGGATAAACTTGAACCATATGCATATTGGCCGCTGGATAGAAAGATGATGAGCCGAAGGCCAGAACACCAGGCAGTAGCAAGGAAAGGTATTGCAAGTGTGGTAAAGATGACAAAGAAACTTGAAGGCAGGAGTGCTTCAAATGCTCTTTCTATGAAGCTGCTTAAAGTTTCAAAGGGTAAAAAGAAAGGCCACAAGAGAAAAAGCAAGTGAGAAGCCAGTTTCATTTTGGTCCTTTCACCGAAGTTCTTCTAAGTTTTTTCCTGTTAATGAGTTGGTCTGGAATTTTAAGATTTGATAGGTTGAGGGATGTAGGTTGTACCTTTGTGTATATAGTAATATTATGCATAGGAGCAAGCCCATGTTGTCATATGGGGCTTTTTTGCCTACATGTTTCCGGTTGATTCATTTCTAATTTATAAATGAATGATAGGCTTGAATTGGAACCTATGAGGGATTCTTGTGTCAATAAAGAGTGTTTCAAGCTGTCAACTCGAGTTACAAATTTAAAAGCTATGTTTAGAATGTACCTATTTAGCAATTGATGGAAGGCTGGCACGGCATACGTCTGCTTTTCTCATATGTTCACTGTTCCACTTGTGATCCGCCAAGTACTCCGGCTAAGATTCGGGTCCTGTGAAATGAAACAGACCCAAATTTACACCAGTGTCTGTACTCTGTAACCCTCCTCTCAAAGCCCGTCGTATTACTGAGCCTTAAGCTACCTAAAAGACGTAATGAAAAGCTCCATATCTTATGGTACACATCGTAATGACTCTTTTTAACTGCTGAAAACGGAGATGTACAACGCTAACTCCTCAGGACGATCGTCTGATATGAACATGGGCTTGCTAATAGTTACTTCAAAACATTTGAAATCCAGCCACCAAGAACTTGTCAACTCGGTCTAATCACGGAAACACTTGGAATGTCTTTTGTCTGCTAAAACTATAAAGGGCCATGGTGTAAAGCTTAAAAGTTAAAAGACTTGCCTGAAGAGATTAGTCGTAAAATTAAGAGAAAGGCATCAGCATGGACCACAATATACGTTGCTGTAAATAAGCCATTTGCGACTTACAATAAGTTTATTCGTCAGACCACTCGTATATAGAACATAAGTTGTACAAAAAGGCAATAAAAAAAACGGAATCGGTGTAAACTCCATGGCCCTCAAAAGTAGATGATGCTCCACTTCGATCATTTTCCTCCTCCAAAGAACCATTTTAACCATTGCACTTTAGATCGCTATCCCAGAAGCTAAATCTAACATGTCAAGGTTTTAAACGTACATGATAGTAACTGGATACAACAAAGACTCTAAGGGCGATCTGCAGAAAATAACCAAACTGTAAGTCGCCAAGTACAAAAATAAGATCATGCAATTTGGAGAGGTACTGATGCGGTTAAACTCGATTCGTGATTGGTCTTAAACCATGATAATGACACTCCCATTAAAACGGAAAAACATAGCTAAGGGCAAGAGAGCAAATTACGTTTTCTAAAATCTTCAAGACAAATTCCAGCGAAGTTGAAGCAGACCTATTTCACTTGTATGGCGCAAAAATAATTGAGGAGTTGTGGCCTCCAAATCCAAATGAATTAGACAAGGCAGCCCTGATATCCAGCCTCTCTTTCTTTGGGCCCACTAGCACATTGGGATCCTGAATCGATGTGTATAACTTTAGAAAATTTATGAAAACTAACGTCTTCTGTTTTATCGCTATAAAAGCCAGCCATGCCATGAGGCATCATAGATCACAAGGAATGGAAGGCAACATACCATGCCATCATCTGGATTATCCAGGTTGATATTTGGATGAACCCAACCAGACCGTATTGCCTGTAAGTAACAACACAAAACTACATAACTGAACACAAAGCCTAGTTCTGCAAGGATAGGTGAGAAAAAGGTTAAATAAATTTTTAGCTAGCTAAGCAACTTGTTTTGTGTAATAATAATGCAACTAGAGCTGCAAATTCGCTACCTGTATTACTCCAATAGCTTCCACGGCACCAGCCGCTCCTAGTAGATGGCCAATCATAGATTTAGTAGAGTTAATCCTTAGCTGAGGAAGTGGGAAACTTGATTAGTAACTCAGGAAACTTAATGTATACAACCACAATCCATCACACTTACATCAGGATTCTGACCAAAGCAATGCATAAGAGCTTGAAACTCCTTTAAATCTCCAGCTGGTGTGGATGTGGCATGAGCATTTATGTAATTTATATCCTCCTTACACAAAGCAGATTGAGCCAATGCCTTTTCTATACATAGAATGACACCAAACCCTATTTTGTGTGGGACAATTGGAAGATAGGTGAGTTCGTAATTCTAAACAAAGTTGAGAGGCTCATACCGGACAACAAACTCCAATGACAATAATTCATTTGCTTGTCACGATAGACAATGTTATTCAGGGTTAGGTCTGAAGCATTAGAATGTTACTATAACAACTACAAGAGTTTGTCGAAACAGTACATATTGAACTACAGAAAAGATACTTTATTGTAGGGAAAGAAATATGATTACAGTTCTCATCATGGATGCATGATCGTGGAAGAATGGGGAGCCATCAATTTGTTGTACTAAAATCTGACACTAAAGTACTTTATTTGCCAATCAACTAAAATATGTGGCGAGATTCCAGCATGTCAAATGAAGCCATTAGCATTTTTTTTAACTTTGGGATCCCTTCCTTGCTATTATCGAGTTGTCCATCGAGAAAGAATCCAAATTGCTGCCTAAATGACACAATATAACTACAAAGGAACAGGGCCAAGCAAGCCGATCACATTTCAGCTGACATTTATATATTTTAAGGCTACAGTTATATGGTAGGCGAGTTTTCACTGAATAAGCCATGCTTAGCATGCTAGAATGGAACTCAATTTTTTAAGGTCCAATTAATCCTAAAACAATTTAAAGGCTTATGCCATCTGTCTCTAACCAAGTACTCCTTTTGTGGATGGATACTTCCCAAATAACTTAAATGAGTGTTATAATCCCGTGAATTTGTGAAAGGAACCACAGGAAGCAAAGTGCTAACTTTTCCATTAGCTAAAAGTGCATGTTGAGATTCTCATGCCTATAATTATGCCTAGGATTGGAAGAACTCTGAAATGGAGCATTACCATCAGGACGCGGCTCAGTCATGTGATAAGCATCACAAGTAAAGCTTCCTCCAAGAAATTCTGCATAGATATTCGCATTTCTTGCCTTCAAATAGCCAAACAACTATAAGTTAATTACTAGAGGAATAATTTTCTCGTTAAAGTTTACAATTTGGAATTGGTTTGTTTAACCATAGAGCAAAGAATAGAAAAAGTGCATAAGATGCCAAAGGTGCAAGTGATCTAAATATGGATAGCCTAACAGCTATTTGTAGAAGGTAACGAATATAAATCACTGAGCCATATTTCACAGAGGTCTCAAGTGCTGCAAGCAGGAAGGAACTAAAGACTAAAACCATGTATAATATACCTTGGCATGTTCCAATTCTTCTAAAAGAAGAACACCAGATCCTTCACCCATAACAAATCCATCCCGACTCTGTTTGTCACCAAAGGAAACACTAGAGTTAATAACCTCAGTAATAGTCATATAAAGCTTGCAGTTTCGTAATCAGTAACTTACAAAATTAAACCAAAAGCGTTATCCTAAAAACTGCAAGACTTAAAAACAAAAGGCACAGAAATCAATAATTTTTTTTGCTATCATAAGAATTCATGTTAAAAAGAAAGAATAATACTTAGTTGTCAAATGCTAAAATCATCTTCAACAGTCGTTCTCAAGATTCATCAAATAAATGGGGAGAGATGAATCATGGATGATGTTTGATTAATTACCATATCCCAAGGTCTTGAAGCTTTGGTAGGTTCATCATTCTTCTCAGAAAGTGCTCTACATGCTACAAAACCTCCCAACCCTGGCCCAATTGAACAAATAACAACTTATTTCAGTACTAGGAAGAACAATTTGGAGAACAGAAATGAAAAACCGGTATACCAATAGGTATAATTGCTGCATCTGAGCCCCCACAAAGCATAACATTCTGAAAATTCATAGGAATACTTGTTAAGAAGTAAAACAGAACGCATTTACAAAGTAAGTGCATTCATATTTCATCAATGAACATGCATGAGTTACAAAACACTCACAGCTTCGCCTCTAACGATGTGGTTTGCCGCACTCAATATGCAGAAGTTTCCAGTAGCACAGGCAGTAGAAATTGAATAGTTGGGCCCCATCCAACCCTATAATTTCGCATGATCACATCTTAGGTCCTTATCAAAAGATGACATGAACATGTCTATATCAAAAGTTACCGTTACCAGATCCATCGCAAGCATGGCAGAACCCATATTTGTAGTTGCAAAAGGTACACAAAAAGGGTTCATCTTCCTGTAAGAGATCCTTAGAGCCTCAATTGAATCAGAGAATACCTATAAAATCACGAAGAAGAAGAACTATTTAAAAACTACATCATTGCTAGCAAGTCTTTGAACCCTTATGCACGGTTGATTGAATGCTGTGAACAGTATTGCAGAGCAAGAATGATGAAAAATCTCCAATCAATTGACAATGGTTGCCAAAAGTACCATACATTGGTGGATAGTGTCTGACAAAGCAGTTGATATACAATGTAGTGTCATATCAATTGTTTAGAGCAGATTGATAGTGACATGATAATAGCAAAGATCACAAATACAGAAGTGATTTTTCCATGAGAACAAGTAGGCAGGCTCACACATGGAAAAGTAGTTATTGGTTTGTGTAGGATTCCAACTGAAACTTTTAGTAGGATAACTAGAAATTCCTATTTTATCTCGACCATAGACCAATTCCACTTTTATTGGGAAGCATTGAACACACCCATAATTCTAAGTTTCATGGTACTCCTACCAAGAGACATGTTAGATCCAGGACATCCCAATTTGATTAAATGGAATATAGTAAGAATCAATCATGCTGGTGTCTGGTGATATTATCTTATAGCACATATAGACAGCAGATGATGTTACAAAATATGGAGATTATTCGACAAAGTTTGTTGTCAGAATAACATCAGAATCTTTGAACAAACATCTACTACTCATTATCAAATGTGTAAAGACAAGGAGCTTAGAGTTACCTTCATGCCACCCATTGCCGAGCCAATTAATACTCCACATTTTGTTTTATCCAAATCATTCATCACATCTTCTGTAATTCCACCATCCACCAAGGCTTTTTTGCCTGCAGTTAGCATGTAAAGCATGAATTTATCCATCCTCTTTGACAATTTTGGTGCAACCAATCCATCAGTTGAAAAATCCTTGACTTCTCCAGCTATTCTCTGGAAAGGTGAAGCCCCAACCCAAAAAGAGAAAAGGGGAAAACAAAAGGTTACAAGATAAAATTTTCATCACAAAACAAGAAGAGAGAATTGTCTAAGAAAATTTACGGTTGGAAATTGAGAACAGTCAAACGACTCTATCTGACTTATGCCGCTGACCCCTTCAAGCAGATTATTGTAAAATTTATCCACATCATTGCCAAGGGGTGAGACAACACCCATTCCAGTTACCACAACTCGCCTGTGCTTAGTACCAGGCTTCTTCTTAGTAACAACTTCTTTAGCTGGTTGCACAGCTACAGCCATCGCTTCCCCTGCAAGTTTACATCAGTTCCACTCCAAATGGTTAGACATTGATTGTGAAGCAAACGTTGAATGGCAATGACTTATTTCAATACTAAGCAAATGTGGCTTACATATTGTTTAAAGATTAAGCACAAGAATTCCATAGTACAAAGGCCTAATGAGCTAGTTGTGACCGTGGAGATCGTACACTAACTTCTGCTATAGTTTGCAAGTCTCAATTTCAACCATATTGATCATTTACAGTACTACAGAAGTTGGGCATTGGAAAACAGTAACTCTATATCTCTGAAATTCGACATCAACAACAAAGGAAAAATAAATGAAAGTTATACAGTATCTGCAAATACGATCGTAATTTGGGAACTCCAACTAAGAATGGACTACGAAATAAAATTAAAATAGAAAAACAGAAAGTAGGTGGAAAATCACAGCATAAGAAGTAACGTCAACACAAAATCAAGTTCAAGAAGCACAAAACCAAGCATATTCACTTCGAGGATATTAAAAATTCATATAACTAAAAAGGAATAAGTCCTAAGCTGGCAAGGACTAATCCAAACAAAGTATTAGAGACAAACAACATTAACTGAAATCCGAAAATAAAAACAAGAAAAATAATTTTTTAAAAAAAAAAGAAAAGGAGGAGGAGGAGGAGGAGGAGTAAGTATGAGGAAGCAGAAGAGAAGAAAGCATGAAAAGAATACCAGAAGCTGAAGAGCGATTGAGGCGTCTCTGCTTGCGATTGAGGTTTGTGGATGGGCAGAAGAGGCCATTGGAGGCGTAGTAGTGACTACAAGGCTCAAAAGCCAAACATGAGCTCATTAAACCTTGAAAGCTCGATCCGCTGAAGCAAGATACGAAGCGCCCAGAGAGACCTCCGTCGCTGCCGCCGCCGACGTTAAAAGTCGAAATGGTGGAGGAGTTGCATTTAGCGAGGAGAGACCTTTTCCGGCGCCTGAGGGAAGGCGAAGAGTCACCAGAATGTCCCTGGGCGCAAGTGACGGACATGCACGCGGCCACCAGCCACGTGCACAGGGGAGATGAAACTGATGCTAGCCCCGCCATTTAACACTTGATAGAAAGAACCGAACACTAATAACAACTAACAACACTATAAGCCAAGCGCTCAAAAGAAGAATCAAAGGGAAAGAGGGAAAAGGCAAGAAGAAAAAGAGGGAAGCAGTTGCATTGGATCTATGTGTGTATCTATTTGTGTGATACACAGAGTTTGTGTGTTGAGGAGTTTGGGGGGGGGGACCTCTTTTTGAAGATGCCAAGTATTTGACTCTTGCTGGGAATACGAGTGCCTGCCAAGTGCTCTCTCTCTCTGTTTAAGAGGGAGAGTGGAGTGGAGGTTCTAACTGCTAATGGAGGAAGAAAGCCAATAGATAAGCCTAACACTCAATGGAAAATGGAGATTAATTTTGCTTTATTTCATGTTTTATGAAGTAATTTCTACACTCCAAAATGACTTTTGTGGCCCCTTTTTTTAATACATTTACGTAAGCACCCGTCTCTTTTCCAAAATTTTAAATTAATTATTTTTTAGAGACAGTAAATTAATTTTTATTACTACAATTAATAAACTAAGTGAAAAATAATATTTGAGAAGTAATTAGTGATAATCCGCAGGGAGAGGCACAGTGACGATTGCCACGTGTCCTCTTTGTATCTGGTTCGTATCGACATCGCACGTGACCAGAGGCCGTTGGATTAATAATTCAGGCGTTTAAAATTAACCATTATCAGAAACTACTCGTCGTTTCGTCCGTTCAACCAACATGTCCAACTGAAAATCTTACAAGTTGAAAGACAAACGGTGTAATCTAATGATTGTATATTTCTATTTCTTTTTTCCAATATTTTTTTGTCTAAAAAATTGGGCCGTACACATTTCATTTCAGGCGATGAAGTGGACAAACCACCGAATCTTACGACTTTAAGCTTCTTCTTTTTTTTAATAGAGCCATTAAATATTTTTCTATTTAAGTATAGCTTTCTTTATATAATATTTATATAGATATCATTTATGATAATATTATCATGATATGATTCAAAACATTATTTAAAAGGCATTATTGTATAAAAGTAAATAGTTTATGTTTATAAACAATTCAAATATATTACGACAGGACATAGTAAGCATTGTTTTGTCCACGCACGACATGTAAAATGGTCAACTCATACTTTTGTCATGACGAAGTGATTGATTGTGTTCGCAAATCGCAACGCCAAGTAATGAGTGGAGTGCGAATGACAAGTGAAAATGCTTATGTTCATTTTTTTAATATATTTGTTCCTACTTTTAGGCCTTACACGTTTATTCTGCGACTCTTATCGTACCAGCAAGAAAGGCGGACTGAGTTATTGAATTCTCGTATCTATTACAGAAACTACAATTAAAGATGTAACCTATTGCTTTACGTAATTATTAACAAACGTATAGTCCGCATTTCTTATAATTTGAGTAACGGCAAAAACTTCTTTATTAAATAAGGTTAAGATTGTGCCTTACTAAATCTCGTATATTAACGAGATTTTTATTGGATGATGCTGCTGTTATTTTTATATTTTGTGTCTATTTAAAAAAAATTAATTAGAGATTGTAATTAATATTTAGTAATGGTTCTGTCGGATTTTGGATGAACTGTACGTTGCCGTTCGGATCCATAAATCTGCTACTTTCTGTGATGAATCCGACGTGAAAATACCTGCAAAACAAAGAAGACTTGTCATATTGTGTCGATTAATTTCCCGACGCTCAAGTCAATCTTTTTTGTGAAGATGAGGTCGATGAATGCAAAGAAAAATTAGGTTATGAGTTGCGTACCTCAATTATAGGAGAATTATACCTTATATATGGTTTTGCAGTTAGGTTTAGGTCTTTACGTGTTTGCATGGAGATTTCCCTACGGATGGGCTGCCTGAGGGCATGGGCGGACTTGAGCTTGGTCTAAGCATAAAACTAATTTCTGAAGAATGGACCGATCGGCCCACGGGTTGTTTTGACTGGATCCGGGTTCAACACGGCCGACCCGACCATAAGCCCCCTACTCCTCGAGTCTGAGCGAAGAGAAGGGTCGAAGGAGTATGTAGAGGTTTCGTAGCTCGCACATAGGACGACTCGTAATTGGGGCGATCGGTTGAACATTGAAATATAGCTCGTCTGTAGGTCAGCTAATGAAGTAGTCGATCAGTCGGGCATTCTTGTAATAGCTCGGTCATGGGACAGCCCGGGTAGTCCCGATCGGTCGGGTGCCGACTAGTTGTGCGTGACTGCTCGTACTGGGATCGGTCGGCTATGTGTCCCAACTGGTCGGCCTCGACACTTATTGCGTGACAGCTCACGCTAAAGCAGGTCGGGTGATCATCATTAGCGAGCGCGTGAAGGTACTTGAAGCATTTATTATTTGACGGCGTCTTACCGACAAATTTTTCAAATCAAACGATCGTCCTTAGAATCATTAGGCAAATTGCCTCGTCGTCCTTTCAACTATTCGCGTCACTCCGGATTTCGATTAACCCTAATTTATCTCCGCTCAGATCATGCCGCGTGTCCGGGCATGGCTTGGATTTTCTCCACGCGTCGAGTTTTGACTGGATCGCAATTCGAACGTTTCCCTATAAATGTTCAGGGTCGACAGACGGTTTGGCTTTCTTCACGTTCGTTTCATTCTTGCTTTCATCTTGCTTCCCTCTGCTCTTTCTTATTCTCAATTTTCGGAAGTTTTCTTCGGCGTTACACAAATTTCCGATCTCTTACCACTAAATAGGTACGTCCCTTTCCCTCATTTTCCTCTTCTAAATTTCCTCTTAGTAAGCATGTCGTCCACCGGTTCTCGAAGTGGGGTTTCTCCAAGGAATGATGTTGACGAGAGGTCGCTTGAGAGTTATGGTTTGGCGATGCGATGTCGAGGTTGGGAGATGTTGAAGAGATTACGACAAGAGAGCGGAAAGATAGGCTGGTGGTAAAGGAACTGCCCAAAGGCAAATCGAGGATGTCCCCGGCGGAGTTGAGTCGGTCGATTGTTAGGAACGGTATCCCTCGGTCCTGAGAGCCTAGGCTGGCCTCGGGGAATGAAAGAATCGACAACAGCACAGGTGGGTGGTTTGCCATCTCGAAGTATTTCTTCTCGGTCGGTGGCTTGAGGCTACCGTACGTGCCGATCGTGGATAAAGTGTGTGCTAACTATCAATTAAGGCCGGGTTAGATTCCTCCGAATGGGTAGAGGTTCATCAATGGACTTACTTTGCTGTGCCACCAATTTGGCTGTCTGCCTTCGGTCAATATCTTGCGCCACTTCTTGAGAATGAGCCAGAGTCCGAGCTCTGCGGGTGGGATCTCTTCCCTGATGTATAACGATGCCCAGTATCGCCCAGCCGAGACAGCTGGCAAAATTACCGGCTAGCGAACGAAATATTTCTTCGTGAAGCCTCCGGGGTCTTCCTCCGAGTCCCAACCGTGGAGGTATCCCCTAGCCGAGCGATGGAATGACTCGTCAAGTCTATTCCTTTCTAGGGAGGAGTGGGAGGTGGTCGGCCGTATAAAGGAGCTCGGTCAGTATAACTTCGCTCGACTTATTTCGAGATACGACGGGGGAGCCTCAGCTAACTCTCTTCTGATTGACACCCCGCCACAAGTTAACGGGCTAGGAGAGGAAACCGCCCTGCCTAGTTGACCCCTCATGGTTAAATTATTTTCTTTGCTTGTAGGTTTTGGTTCGATTTCTAACCTGCTTTCTTTGTTTGTGCAGCCATGGTCAAAGTTAATACTTTCACCGGCCCTCCCAAGTCTGCCAAGGGTAAGCGCAAGGTCGCGGGACCTTCGGGGGCCAGAGGTCAGGAGGATAGGGGAGAGGCTAGTTCGATTGTTGTTCGGCCCATTGCTTCCGGGCAGCGGTCTGTTCCTCCCACCGTCTCCGTGCCGTCTGAGGCACCTGCTGTGGTCGTCCCGTCTGGTGAGTGCCTGGTTGTGATCGAGGAAGAGGAGGAGGTCGAACGACCTCTGAAGAGGAGAAGGGGGGCTCAAGTAGTCGACCGATCTCCTCAAATAGTCGACCGACCTTCTCAAGTAGTCGACCGGCCTCCTAGTCCCTTGAACCGAAGCAAGGGGAAGGAGAAAGTGGGAGATCGTGCTGCCTCGTCTGCCCAGGGTAAAGGGAAGAAGCCGGTGGGGAGTGCTGACAAGTGGGAGCCGACGATTAACCTCGAGAAGACTGCCTCGATCGTCGATGCCGAAGTTATTGGATCGCGTACGGTCCGAGTATTCACAATACGCTGCGGAAAAGACCATACAAGAACATCACGTATAATCGAAAACACGAAAGATTAACGAAAATACCTTATTTTCGTGAATGGATTGCTTCTTTTCAGATTCCAAGACACTACAAATCGCTAATGTCCTCTACCGGTATCCACACGAGCATGCACGATCCGGGCTGCGGCTGTAGTGTGCTAGCACGTCCTGAAAACACTTTCTGAACGCCGCACGATCGTTCTCTTGGATGGCGGCTAGGGTTTCGTCTTTTCTTCCCTTAACCTAATGAGACCTAAGTTTCTCTATTTATAAAGAAACCCTAATCCCATTCAGGCCCTATTAAGTTTCAGCCCATTATATCATATATAATAAAAGCCCAACAACTTAATTAAATCCAGCCCAATAAATATATCTAAATATATTTATTCAACAACTAATAAATTAGGCCCAAGAGAATAAGCTCAGATCACATCACTCTTTGTATGCGACCAGAGGCTCATTTGATGTTGGCAATGGGCTTGATTACACTTCAGGCCCATAAGTCATAAGCGCCTCTAGCAAGACATTATGACTACCCAAATCAAATGAGGATCGATAATCCGATTTAACTCAGAATTATGGTTATAGGCTTAGTCCTTTGTAACACGATATCAAGATTAATCACAAGGCATGGTACATGTCAACTTTTGATTAATCATAGTTTCTTGATCCCAAGTTGATGATTATAACAAATGACATTGATGACTCTTCATAAATTCATTTGAGCACGACCATGCATTTCTTCACCACACTTGTCAAGAGGCCCAAATGATATCTCTCTCACTTAAGAGAGGTACAAATCCCATCTACGCCATTTACATCCCTCCGCATCGATTCATTTGATGTCCAACATAAGACTATTTGTTATTCGGTTAAAAATAACTTAGTCTAATATCAAAACACCAATTCCTCATGTAAGGAACCATGATGACTTCAGGTCAAAGGACTATAGTCAAACCATATTAAGAATCACTAATGACATGAAACCATGTAGTATTCTTTATGTGGGTCGGTCCAATATATGTTCTCTAACATATATCTATGTTTCGATTTGATATCTCATATCCATGATCGAAGAAACGTGATCATCAATCGTAACACATACTAGTCTTAATTCATTATTGTTCCACTAATAATGATCGACCAGGGACAGTTTAGAATAGTGTTATAACGCTTATGGTTTTACTATCAAGTCACATACTTAATGACATAAGTCTAATACTATTCATGGAATGTAAATCACGTTACATAAACGAAATACATGCATATATGAAACGGAATACCTCATAATATATTATTAACAAATCATAATGTTAATACATGAATCACAAATGTTCATTGGCCTAGGGCACACTACTAACAATCTCCCACTTGCACTAGGCTCAATCAATCAGATATCTAATACCCATAGACCTCGTATGACTCTCATGTTTAGGCTGTAGAAGAGGCTTAGTAAGTGGATCAGCAATGTTGTCATCTGTGCCCACTTTGCATATCTTCACGTCTCCTCTCCCAATGATCTCTCTAATCATATGGAAACGTCTGAGTATGTGTTTGGATCTATGATGTGAGTTTGGTTCCTTAGACTGTGCTATAGCCCCATTATTATCACAATAAAGCTCTATAGGACTTGCAATGCTAGGAACAACTCCAAGCTCAGTAATGAACTTCCTAATCTATACAGCTTCCTTAGCTGCATCCGAGGCGACAATGTACTCGACTTCGGTTGTAGAATCAACAATGTTGTCTTGCTTTGAACTTTTCCAGCTCACTGCACCTCTATTCAAACAGAACACAAAACCTGATTGCGATCTAAATCATCTATGGCAGACTGAAAACCAGCATCAGTGTAACCATTTACAACGAGCTCTCCTTCAAGTTCTCCATAGACTAGGAACATATCCTTAGTTCTTCTCAAGTACTTAAGGATATTCTTAACTGCTATCCAGTGACTCTCACCATAATTAGATTGGTATCTACTTGTTATGCTCAGAGCATATGAGACATCTGGTCGAGTACATAACATGGCATACATGATAGATCCAATTGCAGATGCATATGGAATCTTTCTCATGCGCTCAAGCTCCTTATTTGAAGTAGGACAATCCTTCTTGGAAAGCTTGATTCCATGTGACATAGGTAAGAATCCTCTCTTGGAATCTTGCATACTGAATCTTTTCAGTATCTTATCTATGTATGTACTCTGACTTAGGCCTATAAGCTTTCTTGATCTATCTCTATAGATCTTAATGCCTAAAACATAGGCAGCCTCACCTAAGTCTTTCATTGAGAAACGTTTCCTTAACCAAATCTTGACACTCTGTAAGGTTGGAATATCGTTTCCAATGAGCAATATGTCATCAACATATAAAGCTAAAAAGACAACAGCACTCCCACTAACCTTTTTGTAAACACAAGGTTCATCTTCATTCTTGATGAATCCAAACTCTTTGTCAACTTCATCAAAACGAAGATTCCAGCTTCTTGATGCTTGTTTCAATCCATAAAAGGATCTTTAAAGCTTGCACACCTTTCCCGAATTCTTAGGATGGACAAAACCCTCAGGCTGTATCATATATACATCCTCAAGTAAGTTTCCATTAAGGAAAGTCGTTTTGACATCCATTTGTCATATCTCATAATCGTAGTATGCAGCTATGGCAATAAGAATTCTAATAGATTTGATCATGACCACTGGAGAAAATGTCTCATCATAATCAATTCCATGAACTTGTCGATAACCTTTAGCAACAAGTCTTGCTTTATAAGTGTGCACATTTCCATCCATGTCGAGTTTCTTTTTGAAAACCCATTTGCATCCAATGGTCTTGAAGCCATCAGAAGGATCAATCAAAGTCCAAACTTGATTGTCATCCATGGATTGCATCTCTGCTTTCATGGCCTCTAACCATTTAGCATATTCTGGACTTTCCATAGCTTCTTGATAGGTTGTGGGCTCATTAAGATCAATAAGCATCACATTATCATCATCAGTAACGAGAAATCCATATCTCTCGGGCTCATGACGAATCCTATCAGATCTACGTAGGCCTTGTGTTGTTGAAGACTGCTCATCAACAGCTTGTGAGCTCGTTTCAATATCCTTTTCAGGCTCAATGTCATTTTTTGAAACTTGAATTTCTTCAAGTTGTACTTTACTCCCACTATTTCCTTTGGAAACAAATTCCTTCTCTAAAAAGAAACCATTTCGAGCAACAAACACTTTGTTCTCTGATGGGATGTAAAAGTAATATCCTCTAGTTTCCTTAGGATATCCCACAAAATAACATTTTTCATATTTGGGTGCCAACTTGTCAGCAATTGGACGCTTCACATAAGCCTCACAACCTCAAATCTTTAGAAAAGATAAATTGGGACGCTTCCCAGTCCATATCTCATAAGGTGTCTTTTCTACAGCCTTTGAAGGAATACGGTTCAATATGAATCTCATGCGGTTTCTAAAGCATAGCCCGTAAGTATTTTGGAAGATCATTTGACTCATCATTTATCGAACCATATCTAATAGAGTTCGATTTCTCCTTTCAGAAACACCATTCCATTGAGGAGTTCCTGGAGGAGTCAATTGTGAAACAATTCCACAATCCTTAAGATAATCATCAAACTCTTGGCTTAAATATTCACCTCCTCGATCAGATCGAAGGATTTTAATATTCTTGCCAAGCTGATTTTGTACTTCATTCTTATACTCTTAGAACTTTTCAAAAGATTCAGATTTGTACTTCATTAAATAGACATACCCATATCTACTGAAGTCATCTGTAAAAGTAATGAAATACAAATAACCTCCTCTCGCTGATATGCTAAAAGGACCACATACATCGGTATGTATAAGGCTACTTTCTGTGATGAATCCGACGTGAAGATACCAGCAAAACAAAGAAGGCTTGTCGGGGATTGTGTCCCGATTAGCCCCTCTGACGCTCAAGTCAGTCTTTTTGTGAAGGTGAGGTCGATGAATGCAGATAAAAATTAGGTTATGAGTTGCGTACCTCAATTATGGGAGAATTATACCTTATATATGATTTTGCAGTTAGGTTTAGGTCTTTATGTGTTTGCATGGGAGATTTCCTTCTACGGATGGGCCTAGGAGGGCATGGGTCGGACTTGGGCTTGGTCTAAGCATAAAACTAATCTCTGAAGAATGGATCGATAGGCCCACGGGTCGTTTTGACTGGATCCGGGTCCAACACGGCCGACCCGTCCAAGTAATATTTTAAAAATCAAACTAAAATTAAATTAATAAATTAAGAAGTTTAAAGAGGAGGTTTGTAAGCACCAGTAATCTCCAGTAAGAAGTTTAAAGAGGAGGCCTGTAAGCACCAATATTCTCCTTTGCCAAGAGTTACAGGAAGGATATAACTCTAGGGAGAAAATGGATAATTGCATCATCAAAGTAATTTTCTCGTTAATATGATGAAAGTTGCAGATTTTCCATATCTGTTTAGACTTTAGAGAATGGTCAGAAGAGTGTGTTGCCACGGCTTCGAAGGGGCTTTAGGCAAAGGGACTGTCTCTCTCCTTACTTATTTGTTCTTTGTATAGAAGCCCTAATTATACTCATAGCAAGAAGGCAAATACAAAGTTTGAATTCCAATCCCACAACAAATGCAAAAGTATGAAGCTAACCCACCTAACTTTTGCAAATAACTCGCTTTTGTTTTGCAGGATTACTTTTGCATTCATTAGAGGAGTTCCAAAATACGACTATTTGAATTAAGTTAAACATTAGTTCTTTGAATTGTGAGTTTTGTTGTGTGCAACTGAAAAGTTTGGGACATATTATGATTAAGTATAGCCATACGAGGAAGATCTGGAGAGCTCTGCAAGCAACTTTGAACACTTATTATTGAACTGATTCTTGGGAGGAAACTACAAGTTAGTTAGTGAAAGTGAGGATGGAAAATCAGTCAGATTACAAAGCACTTAAGATAAGTTGGGTCTCATGGTTTATCAAGTTTGAAAAGAAAGAAATTACAGGATTTTCAGATAACAAAGTAGAAGTGTGGAGCAGATTCTTTAGGAGGGGACACTTCAAACCCTACTCAACTTGCGGATAACTCAGGGTCTGTTTGGTTCCGTTTATTTTTTTTTCGTTTTTCGTTGTAGTTTTAAGAAAAAAATGAACAATTCATTAAAACACGCTTGGATGAGTCTTGCTCACATTTCTTGTTTCTAAAAATTAAAAAAAAAGCAACAAGTTTATAGAAACGTAAAAAAGACGATTTTGTAATATTTTAAAACATGATTTTTTCTTGTAAAACCACATGTCCCGATGTCACCGTTTTTTGTATTTTTTCCTTCCTTGCTCTACCTTCACTACTTCGTGCTTGCTCCTTCATCTTTACTACCTGAGTTTGGTCTACTGGTATTGCTTCATTTCTTGGTTTTTTCATTATTCCCTAAATCACATAGTATTCTCATACTATTGCTTCTGTCGTGCCACCAACGCCTCCTTGGTGTTGTCGTGATCAACGACGTCTCATGTTGTCGTCGATGTGCATCGCCGCTATCTCCTACCGTTTACTTCTATGCTTGGGTTTCATAAACCCTCTCTGGGCTTTACTATTCAATATTTCACAAGTAATGGTAAAAACAGTTGGTGATTTTCAAACAAACACAAACAACAGGGGCAGATACAAAAACCAGAACACAAAAACACTGCTAGAAAGTTTCAAGCAACACCAAAACATCCAACAGACTGTTAGGAAATTAAATTATTTCCACGCAACTAAAACGCCAGTAGAACAACACAAAATTTGATAACGGAGTTCGACCAAATTGTGCCTACGTCTCTGGGACTACTGCACACTCTTTTTATTACGGAGAAAAAAACAACACTTATAAGTGTTTACACTCAACACTCATCTCACTAGTGTTTACACACACTCTCAAACTCTTACACCAATACACCCCAAAATTACTCACAAAATTTTTCTACTCTTAGTATTTCTCTTACTCACTAAAGGAGGAGAAAACTAAAAAATAATATTTTGTTTTCTAATTTTGGATGAGATAAATGGGAGGGAGAGGGGGTTTATTTATACTTGTTTAGCCTCACCCCTCCCTCTCTCACTTTCAATATGGGACAAAGTCCCTTTACCTAACAATCTCCCACTTGAAGACTGATTCCAATCTGTCTTCACACCTGGTTGATGTAGTAGCTCGTCTAGATTTTATTATTCTTGTAGGCCAACTGAAGTTGAACACAACTTCAGTTTGTCGATTGTCACCGCCTTGGTTAGCATGTTCGCAGGATTCTTGCTTCCAAGGATCTTCTCAAGTGTTAACACTTCATCTTCTAGTAAGGACATGATGAAATGATAGTGAACACCGATATGCTTGATTTTGGAGTGAAATGCTGGATTCTTGACCAGATGAATTGCACTCTAACTGTCACTGTATAGCACATTTTTCTCCTGCATGAAACCCAACTCTGACAGCAAATTCTGAAGTCAAATCATCTCTTTGCTAGCTTCAGTTATTGCTATATACTCAGCTTCTGTAGTAGATAAGGCAACAATCTTCTGAATTTGTGATATTCAACCCACATCTGTTGTACCTACAGTGAAAATGTAACATGTGGTGCTCCTTTTTTTATCAACTTCACTTGCATAATGTGAGTCAACATAATCTTGTATTTTTATTTCTCCTTTGCCAAAGTATATGCATTTCTTGGTAGTGCCTCGAAGATATCTTAAAATCCACTTTACTGCTTCCCAATGGACTTTTCCTAGATTTGCCATAAATCTGTTAACTGCTCCCACTGCATGGCCTATGTCTGGCCTTGTGCATACCATGGCATTGACATACATCAAGCTTCCAATAGCAGAGACATAAGAAATTTTTGCCATCAAGTCTCGCTCTTCATTTGTCTGAGGTGACTGATTTTAGGATAGGCGAAAATGACTGGCAAGGGAAGTGCTGACTGGTTTAGCATTCGCCATATTAAACCGTTGCAAAACACAATTAATGTATTCTGCTTGAGATAATTGTAATTCTCCTCTCTGCCTATTTCTGGTGATCTGCATCCCAAGAATTTTCTTAGCTAGACACAGATCTTTCATGTCAAATTCTTTTGATAATTATTGCTTCAAGTTTCTGATGTCTTCCACATTGGAACCCAATACTAACATGTCATCGACATAAAATAGCAAAATGATATAATTGAACTGATATCTCTTGATATAACAACAATAGTAGGCATTGCACTTCTAAAAGTCTTCTCTGTGCATAAAGTTATCAAACTTTTTGTATCACTGCCTTGGTGCTTATTTCAGACCGTACAAGCTTTTTTTCAATTTACACAATAAATGCTCTTTGCCTTTGTTCAAGAAACCCTCTGGCTGGTGCATAAATATCTCCTCATCCAAGTCTCCATGAAAAAATGTTGTCTTCGCATCAAACTGCTCAAGATGGAGATCTTGACTTGCGACAATACTTAACACCGTTCTGATGGTATTAAGCTTCACCACCGGGGAGAAAATGTCGGTATATTCTATTCCTTCCTTTTGCTGGAACCCTTTGACTACTAAACGAGTTTTGTATCTTTTAGAACCATCAAACTCCTCTTTGACTCGATATACCCATTTGTTATGAAGAGCCTTCTTTCCATTTGGTAACTTTGTTAGTTCCCAAGTCTGATTGGAGATTAAAGATCTCATCTCATCTTTCATTGCAAGCTCCCACTTGCTGGCATCTTCTGTTTGGCATGCCTCTTTGTAAGACTTAGGCTCGCCTCCATCAGTTAACAATAAATAGTCTGAGAATCTCCTGTTTGGCACATGAGGTCAAGAAGACCTTCTTAACTTAGGAACAGGAGAGGTGGGCTGTGGTGATTCAAGCTGAGCTTCTTCTTCAACAGTTTCCTCTGATTGAGGATTTAGTTCCATTTGTCTTACTGAAAAATTTGGAAAATTGCTGATATCAACAAATACAGGGTATCTCTGAGGGGTGTTCTCTGATGCATGTTGGTCTTTATACATCAGCTTTTCATTAAAGACAACATCTCTACTCCGAATGATCTTCTTGTTTTCATCATCCCAAATGTGATATCCAAACTCATCCTCACCATAGCCAATAAATGTGCATTTCCTAGATTTTGGATCAAGTTTATTTCTGCTTTGATCACTGATATGCACATATGTTGTACAACCAAATAACTTGAGGTGTGAAATATTCACATCTTTTCCACTACAAACCTCCTCTAGTATCTTGTACTCCAATGGAATTGATGGACCTCGATTGATGAGATAAGTTGCTGTGTTAACTGCTTCTGCCCATAATTGCTTTGATAAACCTGATTGCATCCGCATACTTCTAGCCCTTTCAGTTAAAGTTTGATTCATACGCTCCACTACATCATTATGTTGTGGCGTTCCTGGAACGGTTCTCTCCATTCTGATTCCATGCTCGTAGCAGAACTTTTTGAATCTAGTGTCCTCATATTCTCCACCATTCTCAGTTCTGAGCTTCTTTATCTTGAGACCCGTCTCATTTTCAACCATAGCCTTTCATGTTTTGAAAGCATCAAATACTTCTGACTTGTGTCTCAGAAAGTAAACCCACACCTTGCGGGAGTGATCATCAATGAATGTCACGAAGTAGTGCTTTCCACCAATGGATGGAGTAGTTGTTGGTCCCCAAACATCAGAATGCACGAGCTCAAGTTTCTCCTTCTTTGGCGTTCTACCACCTGTTTGAAAGCTGACTCTCTTCTGCTTTCCAAGAATGCAGTCTTCACACGTATCAAGTTCTACTGACTGTAGACTTGATAGTTTTCCATAGGAATGCATTAACTTCACTCCCTTTTCACTCATGTGGCCAAGTCTCTGGTGTCACAAGTTGGAATCTCCACTTCTCTGTACAATTGCAATTGAACAACATACTTCAGCTGTTAGGTAGAGAGTACCATTCTTCTTTCCTTGTGCTACAATCATTGCTCCCTTTGATACCTTCCATTCATCATTACGGAAAGTTGTGATGTAGCCTTCATTTGCTAATTGTCCCAATGAGATTAAATTCTTTCTCGAATCAGGGATATGTCTGACGTCCTTCAGCTCCCAGATAGCTCCATTCAATTTGAGCTTAACTACACCTTTACCGACAATCTTGCAGGGTTGATCATTACCAAGATACACACTGCCGAAATTTTCAGGCACATACTTCTCTAGAAGACCTTTCTCTGAAGTTGCATGGAACGATGCTCCAGAGTCCAATATCCATACCTCTCGCTTGTTTTCTAAGGCACATATTAAGGCATCATCTCCACTTGTGGTAGAAGCTATATTTGCCTCCTGATTGTTCGACTCCTGCTTATTGGAATCATTCTTGCATTAATTTCTATAGTGCTCAATCTTTCCACAATTCCAACACTCAATATTTTTTTAGTTTTGGGAAGTAGCAGGATTCCGTGACTTGGACCTCATATCCTTTGATCTATCATAGTATCTAGTTTTTCCACGTCCTTTACTTCTTCTTTTTGATTCTGCGGCAAGGGCGGAGGAGGATGAGGTTTCACCTACTTCTTTTCTTCGAGTTTTCTCGTTAATAATCAGGCCACTAACATCCTTGAACTTCAACTTATTAGTTCTCATTGAGTTACTCACTGATGTGACTGTAGCACTCCAACTCTCTGGGAGGGATGGTAAAAACATTAAAGCCTGTATTTCATCATCAAGATCAATATTCACTGTACTCAACTGATTCAATACTTTTTTGAGTTCATTGATATGATGATCTATAGAGGTGCCTTACGCCATCTTCAAGTTGAACAAACGCCGCATCAAATGTACTTTGTTTATTGCTGATGATTTTTCATAATACTCCGTCAGTTCGTCCATAAGGCCTTTTGTGGTTTTTGCCTTTAACACATTAAAGGCTATATTTCGGGATAAGGTCATTCGAATTGTTCAAAGGGCCTGCCTGTCAAGAATAACCCATTCTTCTTCTGACATGTTTTCTGGCTTCTTTCCAAAGAGCGGTAGAAACTGATTCTTCCGATACAAATAATCCTCTATATGCATCTTCCAGTATTCGAAATTTGTGTCATCAAATTTATCGATTTTGTTGAGCATATCATCTGATGCCATCACTCCCACTGGCTTCTAGTTTCCTCTAAGGTAAACAACTAGTGAAGTGAGCCGATTCGGTAATATCCAGGAAAGACCGTCAAACAGACTCCTAAGACAGTATTACCATTCCACGTAAAATCTTAGGAAAGGACGGAGGGGTCACAAACGGTCTCACTTAAAACCTGGCCTCCTAGACAGAATTTATGTGCACGATGTATTTATCACAACCTGAGGCAAGTTTTCTGATGCAGAGGATCCACTCCTGTGGCAACTGCAGAGCATACTAACTTCAAGTTTCAACACACCCAAGAAAAGTTTTCTGATGTAGAAGATCCACTACTGTAGCGACTACAGAGTATACTCACTTCTCCAAGGCTCTGATACCAATTGTTAGGAAATTAAATTATTTCCACGCAACTAAAACGTCAATATAACAACACAAAATTTGATAACAGAGTTTAGCCAAATTACTCCTACGTCTTCGGGGCTACTACACACCCTTTTTATTAGGGAGAAAAAACAACACTTAGAAGTGTTTACACTCAACACTCATCTTACTACTGTTTACACACACTCTCAAACTCTTACCCCAATACACCCCAAAATTACTCATAAAATTTTTCTACTCTTAGTATTTCTCTTACTCACCAAAGGAGGAGAAAACTAAAAAATAATATTTTGTTTTCTAATTTTGGATGAGATAAATGAGAGGAAGAGGGGATTTATTTATACTTGTTTAACCTCCCCCCTCCCTCTCTCACTTTCAATATGGGACAAAGTCCCTTTACCTAACATAGACATCATCGCAAGCCAAATTTTCAATCAACATATGATCCACAAAGAACACAAAACAAATAGTCGTACTTACTAAAAGTAGTATATAGAACTTCTGCTTTTAGAATAAACTTCTGCAATTTTTTGTGATGAAGAAGAAGAAGATGTTATTTCAGCTCTTTAGTTTTTACTTCACCTCCTCTGCTACTAAACTTAACGAAGAACTCATCTGATTCTTTATAAAGAGCCAAAATAACATTTCTTGATCCTCTCATCTTTTAAATCCAAGACAACCAGACAGGTATAGGTGTAACTGTTTTCTTCTTCCTCACGTCTTCATCTTTGCAGTATCCACACGTTTGTATAACTTTTTTCTTCTCATCATTTAATGTGTAGAACCTTTCAAAGCTAGTCTTCACGTTGTGTTTAGCGTGGTCTGTATAGTTTTCTTCTTCTTCCATCATTTAATGCCCAAAGCCTTTCAAAGCTATTCTTCACATAGTCTTTAACGTGGAGTAGAGCACTTGTCCTCATTTAATGCGCAAAGCCTTTCAAAACTATTCTTCACGTAGGAGCTGAGCACTTGTCTTCACACTATTAAATGTAGTAGTCATCATTTAATGCAGCAAGCCTACTCTTCAAAGCCTAGTATTTATGTGTCTTCCTATCGTTACAAAATTTAACTTACTCTGTCACATGATTTTATTGTATTCACGTAATAAAATCAATAATATAATTATATTATAATTATAATTATTATAAATAAGAGTATAATTACAAAATATATAAATTGGATAATAAAATTAAATAAATTTTTGTTTTCAGTTTTTATATTACAAATCTCAATCAAACAGTTTTTTAATAGAAAAACAGAAACTAAAATTAAAAACAAAAATAAAACCAAAAACTAAAAACAATAACAGAAAATAGAAGTGAAACTAAACACTCCTTAACTACTAGTATGAGGAGTAGATAGGCATCGGACTAAGCTCATCACATAGACCATATGACCTTGTAATCTAGTTCTTTTGTACTATAGTAGATACTCGGTTGTATAAACAACTAAAAATTAATTTTGAAGAAAAATATTGAAAAAATTATTTTTTATTATATAGGTTCAAATTTAATTAAAGATAAAAGCTGTTAAATGAAAATTATTTAGTCTATTTTGATTATAAAATTTGATTAACTTATGAAAATAATTAATAAATTTTAATAACAAAATTATTAAGAAAAATTGAATCCATAAAGAGAAAATCATACCAAATAGTTAATGTATTTAAAATTTTGATGATTAAAACGATAATATTGAATTGATTTTTTAATTATTATTATTTAGAAGAACAAAACTAAATAATAAATACCCTATTTGGAATATAGGCCCAAGGTTCAGAAATAGCTTGAATAGCAAGAAAGTGTGTTTTGGTAAGCCAAAAGTGGAAAGCCGATCATACAGTGACCCAGTTCCGAGACAAGCCACTGATGTCTGTAGTCAAAACTGGTAAGCCAAAACTCTGGTTTTTCTAACCAAAAAGTCACGAGTTTCTTACTTCACCACAAAAGCAGTGTAGTCCCTCCTTGTAACATCCAACTGCCGAAAACACGATGTGACAACAACATTGAACGAGAAGGACATGCAAATACCAGGTACCGGCCCAGCCCTTTTGTTCAAGGACCTATTTCAGCGCTCTCCGTAGTCCATTCACCCGGCCACAACGATGTACGAGGAGGACCACTTATCGTATCAGAGAACCAGTGTTCTTATGATGCCACATTTCTTCCAGTCTAAGCTAGGCAGGTTTGCGCAACCAACTCTCACAAAATTTCAGTGAAGAGTAAGTAGATCGTTGCTGCTAAACGTTGGATACAAGGTTGACTAGACTCCGTCCGTTGAAGTACTCGCATTTCACGTTAGATGTGTCAAATGATTTGCATGTGTTCTTCAAGCAACTAGCAAGAAAGTCTAGCAAAATGTTATTCACGCGTTCAACGTTGAAAGAAAAATGAGAGCAAGTGTTTTCCATGTTTAGTCCATGCCTTGTTTTTAATTCTGTAGACATCACCAACAAGCTTTTAATACTAAAAATACCATCTTATTAAGTTTTAATTAAAAAACATTATTTTATCAAAATTAATTTAAGCTGTTTGAATTAATCGATCATCTTTTTTATACTTAATTTCAATATAGATTCAATCAATTTGAATTTGACTCGTTAACTTCAAATTAAATTTCAACTTTTTTTTGAGAAATGAAAATTTTTCATTAATCGGATAAATTATAGAGTGGAGACCTACACATGTTCATAGTCTACTTAAACAACAATTCATCAGGATTATCATAATACTACAACGTTTTATCGCGTAATCAACTTAACACAAAACTACGACATTTTATACTTACCTATCTAAACTATTAGGGTAAAACTAACTCCATCTTTCTCGCGACTTCGATTGTTTACCCAATTCAGACGAACGATTTGTGTGGTTGCGACTAGTGATGAGAAGAGGCTCTAGAGGCAGTGTTGACTCCGAAGGACAACAAGGTCTTCAATCTACTTCCAAGCAATTCTTCTTCATAGGTAATCAGCTTCTCTCATGTTCATTATTTAGCAATTAGGGTTTTCTTTGAGAAATTTCTTCGTTCTTAGGCTAAGAAGCATAGACACGGACACGGGACACGACACGGACACAAGGACACACTAATTTCTAAAATTTGGTGGACACGGACACGAAATATATATATATTATAAAATTTAGAATTAAGAAAAAAATTCAAAATTCATAATATAATATATATTGATTGATGTGTTTCAAGACTTCCAACATCTTGATAGTTTATACATATTTGGTACTTTATAAGTCCCTCTAAAAAAACATGGAGCATATTTTTCATTAAGCAATATCCGAGCGGTTTTTAGATGTGTCCGAGTTGTGTCCACTGTGTATAAGTGAGTGTTCGACACGCGGACACGACTCCATTTTGTCGTGTCCGTGCTACATAGTTTTTAGGAGACTCTTCGTGATTTATAGGTGGCTCAAATGGCCATTCTGTTCTCCAATCTACTTCCATCCGATTGTATTCCACAAGTAGACATCTCCTTCTTGAACATTTATTAGATATTAGAGTTTAATGAATCTCTAGGAAATTTCTTTATTTCTGGAGATGGAAGGGGATTTCTATGTGGGCTTTCCATTTGGTGACAGTTTGAAGAGAGAGAAGTGGATTCAGGTCAAATCGTTGTCTATTTCTTCTTTCATGTACCTCTGTTGTCAAATATGGTATTTCTAAACTGACTTCTCTGTTCTTGATTTGCTTCCCCGTAGGAATACAGGGGCTTCAATAACCTTCCCAAAAAGAGGATTGGCTAATCGTACCCAGGTATATGTTTAGATTCTCTCATGTTTCTACTTTTTTTTTCATTGAGAAGAATTCAACTGTGAACTTCATAATGTGTTCATCCCTGAGAAGAAGAATGATCCAGTCTGTGCATTCCTTAAACTCCTTTTGTGAACTGTGGTTGTAGTTGTAATTTAGTTTCTGCATAGTTGATTGAGTGGGTTAAGTAGCTCTTCTTTAGGGTAGGAACTAGATATTGCTACAGTATATCCTCCATTTATAAGTCATTCTCCTACCACATTATAAGTTTAACTGATTTATAATCAATTACTCCCTTATGCTTGTAGTAATGAGCTCTATAAGAGAGGTAATTTAGGTAGTCTGGTCTTTGAATCTTCTGCTATTCCTGTAATGCCCCAAATTAGGGGTTAGCATATTAAGCAAATTTAGTCCGATTTAGGTTATGTCTCTTTGACATTTTGGCAGGCATTCATGGCATTTTAAAGCATACATTGGTTTAATGACACTTGGATTGATTCGGATGTATTAAGATAATTTTAGTAATTTTGTATACTTCAAACATTTTAGAAATTAATGGAGGATTAGTTTTGAGTTGCCAATTTATTTTGCGAGTCCTTATTTTCTGACGGCATTTTGGTGAATTTTTGGAAGTTGTTTGGAACTTCTGGGTATTTATTTGAGAGAAGAATTCATAAGTGTGTTTTTAGGTAATTAACTATTCATCCCATAGTAGAAATTGAATAAGTGGACGAATATATACGGGTTGCTTAAGTCTTTTGAGATGTAACCGATAAGCGTTTATCGGTGTTGTTCATGACTCTGTCGATATGATTTCGATCTCTTTTCTGCTGCAGATCACGAGGTTAGTCCTTTTGACAATGAATCTATGGTTTGTTCTTGTCTTTTATAAAGATAGTCGGATGAGATCTGAGATTGGTAAAAGAAATTTTTAGATCTATAATATTTGACGATTTGGATGATTCGATAGGTTAGATTTGTTAAACAAAGTTAGTTTTAAGTGATGATGCTAAAAGAATTGAGAAGAGTTGAGAGGAAAAGAAAAGAAAGAAAAAAATGAAATGAACAGTGAGTTTAAGTAAGGTAGGAGGCGATGAGCGATTGTCGTTGAATGATTATGTGAACAATTAATCGGTGAATAGTAAATAGTAAATAGTAATTGTGAATAGTGAAAGTAAATATTAAATAGTGAATAGTGCGAATAGTGAATAGTAAACAGTGAACGTACGTATTTGTGAACGATGCCGTCGTATTTGTGAGCGATAAGAATACGTGTTTGCGAATAATAATCGTATTATTAAGCGATAAAAAGAATCCGAAAATTTGCATGAACATGCATCATATTCATTTAGCATACGATAAGTATGCACTGATAATAATTGTATCAGTATTATAGAGGAACGACCATCGCCAGATATTACGGGACTTGAGGCAATAAATAGTAAGGCGATTTAAGGTCGATGTCGGGACTTTCAATAATGTCAATAATTTGATAAATAATACCGGTAATTTCGTAAGTCATTTCGATAAGTATATCGGTAATAAGTAAGAGACCCAGACGGTCTCACTTTGATTTTTTTCATCTTGAATTGTGTCTTGGTCCGGACAATGAATATCCGCGTGCTTTCGTATGTCTTTATCTTGATTGTGTCTTTATTAGGATAATGAGCGTCAGAAGCGATTGTTGCATGATTATTTTATTGGAAGTGCTAATTTATTGCACATGAAATGTCCGGAATGATTTGTTCGTCAGAGTTGTGGGTAAATAGGCATGCTAGAAGGGTCTCAGAAGCGCTTACGTGACACTTGATGTCGAGACTTCGATCTTCCGTGACACTTGTTAGCGAGACTTGATCTTCTGTGACACTTCTGTCTTCGATATGGACACTTGTGTCGAGACTTGATCTTCTGTGATACTTGATGTCTTCGATATGGACACTTGATGTCGAGACTTGATCTTCGATAAGTCCGTTACCCACTTCTATTTTATGGACTTTTGCTTTGTTTTGTGCATTAATGATAACATCTGTTATGAAGTGCATTTTGCCTGCCTGAGTATTAATCTCTGATCTCTGAATGCATGTTGATATCGTTATTGTGAAAAGAAATTGATTAAATTAGATAAATGATTACTCACTAAGCTATAAGCTTAAGACGGTGGATTGCCCGTGTAGAGTGCAGAGCAAAGAGATTAAGGATGGGACAAGTCAACCGCGATGGTCAAAGGAGTCAAAGTTTTTGTGTCACTCGAATATGTATTTTGTTTGGTTTATTTGGGCCTGTACATATTCTTTGGATTTGTTTCTGGAAAGTCTGAGATGTATTATATGTGTGTTAAACTTAGATTTTAAAACAATGCATATGTGTAATGTTTGATTTTGTTTGTTCTGTCTTGGGTGGCATCCATGTATCCTCCCAGGGGGTATTTGGGTGTTACATCTTATGGTATCAGAGCATGGTTTTGGCGATTCTGGTTTAACCAGCGCTTAACTATTGCTTGTACTTGAATAGAAGAGTTGTGTCTGGCCTAATGCGGTTTGTCCCATGTTTTGGTTCTAGAATGTCCGTATGAAAAGAGTCATAAGACTGTTGATGAGGTAGTTGAGAATTTGTGATTCTTGATAAGATTATAAGAATGGGTTCGATATTAGAATGTCATGATGGTTACATATCGTAAGTTTCTGAATTGATGCGATTCAGACATGGGAAGTTGAATAGACTGTTGAACGTGAATGTACACATGCTTATTATGGTTAGGTCTGTAATGAATTCTATGTCAGTATGTTCAAGAAGTACGAGTTTGATTTTCGATATGTATTTTTAGCTCAGGAAGCTAAGATGACAAATAAGCAAATAATGAGGTAATGCATTTGTATTGGTGAATGCATTGGGTATTGAGATTCAATTCTGATGAGATTATTGGATTAAGACTTATTGACGTGTTCGGTATAGCATTGCGTTGTTTGCGATGTTGGATTCCTGGACGGAGGTCCGATGATTACGGTTATTGTGTGAGCATTATAGAAGTGCGTTTGATCATTGCTGATTTTTGGTGGATAAAATACAGGTAGTTATCTTTCCTGATTTTCGGAAAAGAAAAAAATGGCAAAGTTAAAATAAGAATACTAGTTTGAAAGTGTGATTCTTAAGATCAATTTTGGTGCATTTTGAAATATTGGCAAATTTGTGGCAAAAGATTGGAATGATTCAGTTTCTAAGTAGGAGAGATTCAGAATTTTATTCTGACTTGCGTGAATGTATACTTATGGAAGACGAAATAAATGACAATCGAAAGATGAGATAGAAATAAGGAATGAATAAAAGAGAAGTCTTGTCCAAGATCAATTGATAACAAATGTTGATAAGTGAACTTGGGTGAAATCATTCATGTTTTGCAGGAATGAAGAGAAAAAAAATTTGTATGCATAGAGATAACTGATGTCGCGTGAGGTGATTAGTTGATACCTGATTTGAAACTTACTGCCATAGTTTTGAAAGCTTGGAGACACTGTAGGTGTAGTGACACATGTCGGATAGTTTGCGGTATTGAAAGAATTGAATACGATACGGAGTCAATGAATAGAAGAACTGAAGGTTTATGAATTTGTTTAATGAGTACTATCCTGGTACGTTTGTGTGTTTCTGAAGACACATGAGTTAATTGTATTACCACTGTAGCGATGTGAATGTAATGTGTTCGGAGGGAGATGCATGTGACTGTATGTCAGGAAATTGGTGGAATAAGGTGACGAGGTATATGATCGATCATGAGATGATATCTGATATTAGGTTTCTTTGATCACATTGTTGCGTGATTTTACAAGAGGGAATACGTGAATTGAACCTTTTGACTGATGATTGGTTCATATGATGTTCCTTATGAAATGAGATCATTGACTGGTATGATTATGTAACGATGTGAAGAAACATTGGTTTTGTGGCTATAGTGCTTTGCTATGATATTTGGTGATATTAGATGCATTTGGAACGAGGTAGAATAGGATTTGATATTGACGTTATTGATTCCGAAAGTGAAAGTAAACATATTGAGGATCCTATTGGATCTTTTTCCACAAATGATGTGAGGTATCAATCCCCCATCAAAATGACGACGAAATAGAGAGAAATTAGTCAAACATTTATTTTTCCCTTATGAAAAAAAATTTACATGCCTTGCTCAAAGGCTATGCCAATAAGCAACAGAAGGATCATAGGAAATGCTAAGAAGACAAAAAAAGTGCGAGCTTCATGTAGCTCGAAATTAACACTAAGAACGAGATAAAGATACATAATGATAAGAAGTACACAAAAGCATGCGATAGAGGATAACATTGTGAAATGTGGTTTCGTCTAGAAGAAATTTTGAGGTAAGAAAGAAAGAATGTGTAGGGATGAAGTAATGAGGAAGGAATGGTCTCTATTTATAGAACATTTTGGTACTGTTACCTAGCCGTTTTTGACCGTTATTGAGCCGTTATTTTTTTAACTAGCCGTTACCTCAGTATCCGCAATTTTTCGGATCAGATCTGAATTTCGAGGACAAAATTCCTTAAGGAGGGAAGAATTGTAACGCCCTAAATTAGGGGTTAGCATATTAAGCAAATTTAGTCCGATTTAGGTTATGTCTCTTTGACATTTTGGCAGGCATTCATGGCATTTTCCGGGTACATTGGTTTAATGACACTTGGATTGATTGATTTGTATTAAGATAATTTTAGTAATTTTGTATACTTCAAACATTTTAGAAATTAATGGAGGATTAGTTTTGAGTTGCCAATTTATTTTGCAGTCCTTATTTTCTGACGGCATTTTGGTGAATTTTTGGAAGTTGTTTGGAACTTCTGGGTATTTATTTGAGAGAAGAATTCATAAGTGTGTTTTTAGGTAATTAACTATTCATCCAATAGTAGAAATTGAATAAGTGGATGAATATATACGGGTTGCTTAAGTCTTTTGAGACAGAACCGATACCGTTTATCGGTGTTGTTCCGCAGCTCTGTTAGTATGATTTCGATCTCTTTTCTGCTGCAAATCACGAGGTTAGTCCTTTTGACAATGAATCTATGGTTTGTTCTTGTCTTTTATAAAGATAGTCGGATGAGATCTGAGATTGGTAAAAGAAATTTTTAGATCTATAATATTTGACGATTTGGATGATTCTTATAGGTTAGATTTGTTAAACATGTTAGTTTTTAAGTGATGATGCAAAAAGAATTGAGAAGAATTGAGAGGAAAAAGAAAAGAAAGAAAAAAAAATGAAATGAACAGTGAGTTTCGTAAGGTAGGAGACGATGAACAGTGTCAGTGAACAATGTGTGAACAGTGTCAGTGAATAGTAAAAAGTAAATAGTAAATAGTAATAGTGAATAGTGATCCAATAGGATCCTCAATATGTTTACTTTCACTTTCGGAATCAATAACGCCAATATCAAATCCTATTCTACCTCGTTCCAAATGCATCTAATATCACCAAATATCATAGCAAAGCACTATAGATAACGGTCAAAAACGGCTAGGGAACAGTACCAAAATGTTCTATAAATAGAGACCATTCCTTCCTCATTACTTCATCCCTACACATTCTTTCTTTCTTACCTCAAAATTTCTTCTAGACGAAACCAACTTTCAAAATGTTATCCGCTATCGCATGCTTTTGTGTCATTCTTATCATTATGTATCTTTATCTCGTTCTTAATGTTAACACCCAAATACCCCCTGGGAGGATACATGGATGCCACCCAAGACAGAACAAACAAAATCAAACATTACACATGTGCATTGTTTTAAAATCTAAGTTTAACACACATATAATACATCTCAGACTTTCCAGAAACAAATCCAAAGAATATGTACAGGCCCAAATAAACCAAACAAATACATATTCGAGTGACACAAAAACTCTGACTCCTTTGGCCACTGCGGTTGACTTGTCCCAGTCCTTAATCTCTTTGCTCTGTACCTACACGGGGCAAATCCACCGTGCTAAGCTTATAGCTTAGTGAGTAATCATTTATCTAATTTAACCAATTTCTTTTCACAATAACGATATCAGCATGCATTCCGAGATCAGAGATTAATACTCAGGCAGGCAAAATGCACTTCATAACAGATGTTATCATTAACAGACACTACTATTTACTATTTACTTTTACTATTCACTATTACTATTTACTATTTACTATTCACCGACACTGTTCACACACTGTTCATCGTCTCCTACCTTACGAAACTCACTGTTCATTTCATTTTTTTTTCTTTCTTTTCTTTTTCCTCTCCATTCTTCTCAATTCTTTTAGCATCATCACTTAAAAACTAACTTGTTTAACAAATCTAACCTATCAGAATCATCCAAATCGTCAAATATTATAGATCTAAAAATTTCTTTTACCAATCTCATATCTCATCCAACTATCTTTATAAAAGACAAGAACAAACCATAGATTCATTGTCAAAAGGACTAACCTCGTGATCTGCAGCAGAAAAGATATCGAAATTATACTGACAGAGCTGCGGAACAACACCGATAAACGCTATCGATTCTGTCTCAAAATACTTAAGCAACCCGTATATATTCGTCCACTTATTCGATTTCTACTATTGGATGAATAGTTAATTACCTAAAAGTACACTTATGAATTCTTCTCTCAAATAAATACCCAGAAGTTCCAAACAACTTCCAAAAATTCACCAAAATGCCGTCAGAAAATAAGGACTCGCAAATTGGCAACTCAAAACTAATCCTCCATTAATTTCTAAAAATGTTTGAAGTATACAAAATTACTAAAATTATCTTAATACAGTCTGAATCAATCCGGAGTGTCATTAAACCAATGTACCCGAAAAATGCTATGAATGCCTGCCAAAATGTCAAAGAGACATAACCTAAATCGGACTAAATTTGCTTAATATGCTAACCCCTAATTTGGGGCATTTTTTTAGTGAACGTATATATTTGTGAACAGTACCCGTACGTATTTGTGAACAGTAATAATGCGTATTTGTGAATAGTAATACGTATTTTTGAACAATAGAATCCCGGAAATTTGCATGAACATGCATCATGTATCATACAGTAATTATGCACAATAATAATTTGTATCTATGTTCCCTATTATAGAGGAACGACCACTGTCAGATATTGCCGGGACTTCGAGGCAATACATTAGAAAAAAGAGAGTTGCATAAGAGTGATGGATTCTTCAGATCCAGTTCATTTATCTTCAAGTTTGTCTTTAGCATCATTACCTAGAAGTGTGAAGCGTGTTTTATCACAAAAAATAGAAAATCTAGTTGAGATTACTCATGTGCCTGTAGAAAACCGTGTTTGTGAGTCTTCTTTACCTTTGCTTAGTCCTTACAGCATATATTCTCGTGACCGTTCATGGACGAGAAGTATTAGGAGTGTGCTTTCTACTAATAGGCCTCGTGTTAAAGAAATCATCCAGAGTTCCAAATTGGAACAGTGTGGTCTCAGATCTACAACGGCAGAACAATACGTAAAGCTTGAAATACCAAAGGAGCCGATCTCTTTTGGGGAAACAGTCATACACATCTACATGTTGGAGCAATACGCCTTGTTCTTACTTTACATGGAAGAAAGGGAATACCTGCGACAGCCAGGATCTCTCTCTTGGACACTGCCTACACAACGTACCAAAATGCTTTAATTAGTACCTTGCTGACAACTCTTGACAAAGGGAGTGTAATACTGACCATAGCACCTGATTTCAACATCAGGTTGGATGATCCTACTCTATCTGAACGTCTACAAGTTCAGATCCAGATCACTGGTGCAGATCAAGATCCAACAGCCATCATGGCTACTCTTCATCATCAGATGATCTATCGCCTTCAGAATCATGCGTTGGACGTCAACTTTCCCAACTCTACTTCGGATGCATTATACATGGTTGCTGATACTCTAAACAATCAGACAACTATCCTCCAGATCCCGAAGCAGTTACCAGCACAGGAGCTTGAAAAGATCATGCCTACAGAATGGATTACCAACTACCAGAAGGTATTCCATGCATCTCATAGACATTCTTTTCATACAACAACTCCTCCGATTCTGAGGACACTGACAGATGGCTCAGTCAAGTCCATCTACTCCAGACCTTGTGACGACACGCCTGGTCCATCTACATCAGGTTCTATCCTGATGATCCAGCCCATAGATCCTCAAGATCTAGCAGATCTATCATCCAGGGCATCCTGTTCAAAGCCCAGTACATCAGATCTATCAGATCTATCTCATAAGGCTTTGAGTCTTAAGATCCAGCCTGTATTTTCACATACAGAAGGTAAAGACGGTCCTCCGATCCATTATTTCAAACCTAATGGAGATCCAGTCTATGTAAGTCATCATCGTGGACATTTTGTATGGGATGTCGACCCATCAATGTGCGAACCAGATTGTGAAGTCTGTCTCAACCCAGAGTCAGATTCAGACGACGATGATCCTAGATATCAACGGAGAAGGAAGAAGAAATCCAAGCCCAAATCTAGGTGCTTGCCTTCTCGTGATACAGATTCTGATCCAGACGATCATAATGGTCTATTCACAGTATCATCTAGACCAAAGTCTTCTACAGTGAAGATGCTCGGGTCATCTACCTATAAGAAGTCAGATCTTTGCAGATCTACTGGTGGATCGTGCAGATCTATGTTGCAAACAGTTAAGCCTGCAATTTCTGTTAAATCTCCTACTCCTCAACCTTGCATGATGGTTCTCTCAGATGAGGATAACTTTCCTCGACTTTCAAGGAGTACTGATGATTCACAGCGGGTTATCTCTAACCCTTATATCAGAGCGTCAGGAATTACATCACAAGATAATCTGATCTCAAACCCTAGTGATGAAGTTCTTAACTGGCAAACTTCGAATGCAGTAGCACAGAACAAAGTTTTGAAAAGAATAGATTCCAAGCTGGATGGAATATGCATAAACAAGTCAATACTTTTGCGGAACAGATTCAAAAGATGTATCGATCTTATAAAGCCCAGATCCAACTTTTGGATGCTGAACTTAAACAATACATCGCAGCCCGTCACATTGGGCCAGATTTTGACTTGAAAGTAAGAAAGATACAAGAGATACAAAGGACTGTACAACAAATGGAAACAGACATGCATGCTTCTCAATCTCAGCAGATATATGGCTCTATGTCTTCAGAGTTCTCTACTCTACAGTCATCATATCCAACACCTGCGTATCAACGGTATCCAGAAGAAGCTGACTACTCAAAGGTTTTTAAATTCAATTACCCTTTGATTAGACAGTATGTTCATCCTCATACTACTCAGGAAAAACCTCGACGATCAAAGTGAAAGCCAACATCTGATCGTGTGCATAAACATAGAGTGTCTGATCATTCTTCTGATCATTCTTCAAAGGTTCATGAAGCATCTACTTCACATCGACCTTTTGAACCAACTGAAGAACAGTGGAGAAAACCTTTAAGGATTCATACTCCTCCAGAATCTCCACCACCAGCACCAGTTCAACCTTCCATAACTTCTCTTGGGAAGGATAAAGCTAAGCAGACAGAATATATAGCTACTCTGACTTCAGAGGTACTGAAGCCTCTGCCAGAACTATCTAGTTCTTTAGCTCTTGCAGAATCTTCCAGTTCTAATGCGGAAAGAACTGATTCAGAGAGTAACATATCTGAATTATCTGCAACACCATCTAGTTGTTCAGATGAGCAAAAACTCATCGCTTCAGAAGAACAACCATCTTCAGAGTCATCATATGAACCAAATGTTTCACCATCATCTGATTCATCAGCAAACCTTGCTGATCTTTCAAAACTATTCAATGTTCTTATGACTATGCCTCAATATACTGAAGTTGAACCAGAAATCAGTGAAGCCGAATCCACTGGTACTGAACCTTTCAGACCAGAACCGGCACCTCAAGAGTCAACGGCTGATGCAGCTCATACAGCTCATCCGCACACAACCAAACCTACTTCAGGACCTTGGTTTACATTTGATAATCTACCTCCAAAGAAATGGCGAGATAGATTGCATGAGTTCGGTGCATGGATTGATCTACAGATGACCAGACCAAATCATCCTCTTCAGGATATTTTGTCTGAATTTACATCCAGATTTACTGGTACTTTGCGAGAATGGTGGCAAAGTGTTAGTGAATATCAACGTCTTCAGTATATCTAAGTTACGACAGCTGGAGCACTACTTGGTGTGATTCATAAAGAATTTATTGGTGACTTCCAGTTGATTGATAAACAGATCCGTCAGAATATTTCAAGATGAAATGTTGTTCTCTTGATAAGCGTGATCTTGAAGCATTATAAAGAATGACGGAAAGGTATTATCTTCGAATGGATGGAATGATATTAACTTATGTTATACATTTATCTCATCCTTCCGGATGAAATACAACCGAGCTCAAAGGACCATAGCATCTCTACAACGTGACATGGCTACAATATCTCTTGGTGAGATCTATCGACTTCTATAGCTTCTCTTGACAAATTATGTGATCGGATACTTTGTTCAAGAATATCCTCAAAGGAGGTCCAGATTACGAAACAAGCGTGCAAGAAGCCTTATCTCCAAATCAAGTGTAAAGATGAAAAGACTTGTAAATGCCATAGCAGAGAAAGAAAGCTCATCAATCTCAAGTCTATTATGAAAGGAGACATAGGAAGAAGTTCCACGAAGGAAGGCAACCACCTTGGAAGCAAAACTCTAAAAGGAAGAACCGGATGAGCAAAATACAGACGTATGAGGTTCTTCAAGAAGTCGTCCCATCGCCAGAAAGGGAGACTTAGATGTTTTGTTTGTGGAAGCAAGGAGCATTTAGCAAACAAATGTCCTAAGGCAACCAAGAAAGATGCCAAGTTCTTGGAAAAGATTGAAAATCATTGCCTATTCATCCTCATAATAATATTGAGGAGATACTCAAGAACAATCGAGTGAGGACGGTGAAACACAATTTCTTTATCTTGTGTCTACATCAGAAGAAGAATCTCAGGATTCATCTCCTTCATCAGATGAAGATTCTCTTATGATGATGCAGCAAAGTTGTCTGAAACTTGATCGTATACCAGATATCAAACGACCATATGTCCAGATCCAGATCTTCCAACAGGATAAATATGATCGGCTCATTAAGGCTATTGGATTTATGGATACAGGTTCTAGTCGTACGATCATAAAGCCCAACATCCTACCAGCAGAAGCATGACAATCTCATGATGAATATTTCACTGCAGCTGATGGGAACACTTTTAAAATTGGGTTACGTACAAGAAGCAGAATTGGCATCCGCTTCTTTCCTCAGTGTACAGTTTGGACCAAAGTACTTGGAAGCAATCTACCAGGCCCAGATGTCTTAATTGGGATGGATGTTTACTGCAAAGCCAAACATCTACAGATATTACCCACAGGCCTCAGGTATCGAAACCTTACGAGTCCTTACACTGACATTAAAAACGTGTTTGAAATGACACAGGTTCCTACATGTTACACTGGACTACGAGATAAACTGTTGAGCTACTGTCCAGAGTCTCATGCACAGTTTACTCATGATAATCCTCTATGGAAGAACTCAGACTTCTTCATAAGTCTGCCATTCAAGAAGAACGAGGATATCAATCCTACTAAAGCCACACATCCAGGGATGAACCCTGATGATCTAAAGCTCACACAAGATGAGTGTGCTATATTATTACAGCAAGGCTTAATAGAGCCCACAAAGTCGGATTGGGCTTGTCAAGCGTTCTATGTCAACAAGCGTTCAGAACAGAAACGTGGAAAGAAACGTCTAGTGATAGACTACAAGCCATTGAATGCGTTCCTGCAAGATGATAAGTTTCCATTGCCTAAAATCAGTACTCAGGTACTATTCCTTAAGGAAGCTTGCATATTTTCAAAGTTTGATCTGAAAGCAGGATTTTGGCAATTGGGTATTCAAACCCGGAACGACATAAGATCGCATTACGCATTCCCACACGCAGTACCAATGGACTGTGATGCCTTTTGGATTAAAGGTTACGCCATCACTGTTTCAGAAGTTCATTACGAAAATCTATGAGCCTATCCTCAATAGTGCATTGATCTACATTGATGACATTCTACTGTTCTCAAAGACCCATGAGGAACATCAGGCCTTACTCCAAAGATTTTTGGACCTTACACAGCAGTATGGTATTATGCTCTCAGCATCTAAGAGTGTAATTGGTACGAAGGAAATAGAATTCCTTGGGATGCAATTCAAAGATGGATTCTACCAGCCAGGCCCACATATTGCAAAAGAGTTATTGCAATTTCCAGACCAAAACCTCACGGTAAAACAGATACAACAATTTCTTGGAATTGTTAATTACATTCGAGATTTTATTCCACATGTGGCAGCCTATACATCTAGCTTATCTAAGCTCTTACGTAAGAATCCACCTCTCTGGGATACAGAACAAACAAGAGCTATTCACTATCTAAAGACTATCTGTCAACATCTTTCGCCTATCAGGTTATCCAGTATCCAGACATTGACAGTTGTCAAACATCCCACTGAGAAAACTGCAACATTGACCACACAGCTACGACAACATCCACCTTGGCCACCAGATACTTTTCCTGTCTATAAGTATCCCTCTTCACTTCAGAAAAATCATAAAAAGATTTGCATTTCTTTTGAGCCTTCATACATTGGTAGCATGGATAGAAACATTTTTGCTCTCACAAAGAAAGCTTTTCCACCTTTTGTTAGGCCTCCTCGTAGTGTTTCTGAAGTTGCCTCTACTGCACGTAGTAGTTTATTCTATTACTTGCATCTATTTCTGATTGAACATAATTCTCAAGGAAATCCTTACATGTTCAATATCAAAGCACCATACCTAAATGTGACGTCTATTCAAGACCATCTTCCTGAAAACACATTATGGTATCTTTGGGCATTATCTGCCTTATATGCTCCGTGCTTTTCTTGTCTCACCTCTTCATCTGTATCAGCATCTCTGTAATCCTGACCATGGCAGTTCATTAATTTGGACCTTCTTAGAATGGTTCCAACCTCTCAGCCAATGGAAGAAGCAGTTCAGCATAATCATTAACCAACACCATTTATGGTGCCTTGACTAGACGACACAACACTCGGTGTTTCTTTGTTGTGCATCGTCCTTACAGAGAAACTTCTCTTGGAGTTTTATACATTTGAACAACATGTCCGGTTTTGGCATCTTGCTTTATCTTTGGTCACGACAAAAAGAAAATGTGCTTAATTCTTTAAGACAACGACTTAAGGAAATTAATCACTTTCCAACACCTCGAGTTAACTACCTCTATTGGACCTTTTATTGGAGAATTTATCTCGGTGAACCGAAGCACCGAATTTAACGTTCTGGTTCCAATAGTCACGAATATTCGATTCAGAAATGATGAAGAAAAGGTTATCTCACGAAGCGGGACCTTCACGACCTCCCGATATCTTGTCTTCCAAGATGCTCAGGATCCTTACGAATATATTGAAAGCATTGACGAAGAAAAGTTAGATCAGTTCCTGCATCAGTTACACATGGCAGAGTTACGTCAAAAGAAAGGAAAGCGTCCTTATCTTTCTGATGATGACAACTCTAGTGATCCTGATTCTCCTTCCAATCTTCAAAGTTGGCATCCGCCAAAAAGAAATCATTAGCCTTGGATGCTTTGGATCCATTATTGTGAGAAGAAGACAGAAGAACTTACTTTACACCTGTAAAGTAAGTAATGAGACAACAACCATGATGATAGATGGGTTCCACAAGTCACTTCAATATCATGAAGATTCCATCCTATCATCTTTCTTTTTCACCTTTTTGTAAAGTTGTACCTTTAACACTATTTGCTTTTGTTAAAGTTGTTTACTTTCGGTGAAAGTTGTAAAATAGATTCCTTCAGGATAAGGTTAGGTCCACCTTTTCTAAAGTTGAATTATTATGTCTCTAGGACTAGTTTATGATTATGTCCTTCGCTTTGCTTATTTAAGCAAGCCTCGTCTTAGTTTGTAAGATATAGTTGGATATAGGTTTTGTATGCATTTTTCATTTGAGTGATATATGAAAAAATGAAGAAGTTTTCTTCACAAAAATAGTGTCTCTTTTTTGAATCCCTTTCCTTGAGTGAGAAGATTGCAGAGATTAGTATGCTCTACACTTGCCTTGTAAAAGGATCTTGTGTATCAGAACATCTATGACAGTCTATAACACTGTTAGCTTCTAAATTTCCGCTGCCTTGAGTCAGAAGCAAAGTGAATAGTGAATAGTGTATAGTGAATAGTGAATAGTGAATAGTGAACGTACGTATTTGTGAACAGTACCCGTACGTATTTGTGAACAGTAAGAATACGTATTTGTGAATAGTAATACATATTTTTGAACAGTAAAAGAATCCCGAAAATTTGCATGAACATGCATCATATTCATTTAGCATCTGATGAAGTATGCCTGATAATAATTTGTATCAGTATTATAGAGGAGCGATCAACGCCGGATATTAGCCGGACTTGAGGCAATAAATAGTAAGGGCGATTTAAGGTCAGTAATAAGGACTTTCAGTAATGTCAATAATTTCAATAAGTAATACCGGTAATTTCTGTAAGTCATTTCAGTAAGTATATCGGTAATAAGTAAGAGACCCGAGACGGTCTCACTTTGATTTTTTTCTGTATTGAATTGTGTACTGGTCCGGACAATGAATGTCCGCGTGCTCATCAGGTTTGTCTTGATTGTGTCTTCCTAGGATAATGAGCGTCCGAGGCGATTGTTGCATGATTATTTTATTGGAAGTGCTAATTTATTGCACATGAAATGTCGGAATGATTTGTTACATTCGAGTTGTGGGTAAATAGGCATGCCTAGAAGGTGCAGAAGCGCTTCGTGACACTTGATGTCGAGACTTGATCTTCTGTGACACTTGATGTCGAGACTTGATCTTCCGTGACACTTCGGTGTCTTCGATATGGACACTTCGGTGTCGAGACTTCGGTCTTCTATGACACTTCGGTGTCTTCTGATATGGACACTTCGGTGTCGAGACTTCGGTCTTCTGCTAAGTCCCGTTACCCACTTCTATTTTATGGACTTTTGCTTTGTTTTGTCTGTTAATGATAACATCTGTTATGAAGTGCATTTTGCCTGCCTGAGTATTAATCTCTGATCTCTGAATGCATGCTGATATCGTTATTGTGAAAAGAAATTGGTTAAATTAGATAAATGATTACTCACTAAGCTATAAGCTTAGCACGGTGGATTTGCCCCGTGTAGGTACAGAGCAAAGAGATTAAGGACTGGGACAAGTTAACCGCAGTGGTCAAAGGAGTCAAAGTTTTTGTGTCACTCGAATATGTATTTTGTTTGGTTTATTTGGGCCTGTACATATTCTTTGGATTTGTTTCTGGAAAGTCTGAGATGTATCCTCCCAGGGGGTATTTGGGTGTTACAATTCCTCTCATTCCAGATCATTTGAAAACATGTAGCCACCGAGAGTAAGGTTACAACTTTGTCATATTTTGACATGTTCAAATTAGGAAGCTCTTGTATGATGTCAATGAGTCTGGCAACATTAAACCCAGGGGCACATAGAATAGAGATTCTTATCCATATTTCTCTGGAGAAGCCACACTTGAAGAAGAAGTGGTATATGGATTCTTCCACCAGATTACAAAGAATGCATAGTTTAGGGGAGGTTAGGATTTCAATCTATCCATAGTACTCATTCTATTCCACATTGCCAACCATAACAGAAAATTCATATTAGATCTAAAGGTCTTATTCCATATCATAGCATCCCATTGCACTCTATTTTCTGACCTTCCCTTTAGCTTCCTTACTTCCTTTGCAATAATCCCTGAGATAGGGATACCCTTCCATAAGTAATTATCTCTCTCTCTCTCCCTGTCTTATGAGTTGAGAAATGTGTAGATTTGTAATCTCATCTAAAAATAGGGTCCATTCTCCATTCTTTATTATTGCTCGAAGTTTAGCATCCTCGGGGAATCAAATTAATAGGTTATTGGCCATCTGATTTTTTATTAAGGGTCTATTTCCTAATCAATTATCATACCATAGTGAGAGTCTGTCACCCTCCCCTATCTGGCAGGTGATGTGCTGGTAAATCTCTTCCCTCATACAAAGGATTTGGTTAAAAAATCATGTCTAACTGACTTTAGTTTTTAGAGCCCAAAAACTCCTTCCTCTTAGTATATAAGTATGAATCCACTTGGTCCACATTGATTTCTTATCGCTAAGGAGTCTCCAAATCCTCTTAAACATTAGGAATATGTTTTTAGTAGCAATTGACTTAACTTCCAACCTCCTTCATCTTTAGGTTGACGGATTATCTTCCAACCTACTTTGGCCATACCTTTCTCTCAATTCCTTTTTCCCCATAAAAATTGTTTCATTAATCTTTTTACTGTTTTAATCAGTCCTTTTGATAGGAAAATGTATGAATACTAGTAAATGTTCATGGACAGGATTACTGATTTGAGTAGCTGAAGTTTACCCCATAGGAAAGAGCTCTATTAGTCTAAGATTCAAATTTTTCCTGGATCTTTTCTATCAAAGGAAGACATTCACAAAATATAAGCCACCTAGATGAGATAGGAATCCCCAAGTAATTTAGAGAAGGAGTTTTAACTTCCATATCCATAGCTTGAGCTAAGACATTTGAGAGATAAGAAGCACTCTTGGAGAGTATAATAAAGCTCTTGTGGAGATTTACACATAATCCCGACATCTCCTTAAATTGATTGAGAGTTTTCATCAGTAGAGGGACTGATTGCACATTTGCCTTGCTTAGGAGAATAAGATCATCTGCAGAAAAATTTGCTCGCATTTTGAGTAGTTTTTGAAGCTTCGTTCATTTGAAACATTGTGCTTGAGCAGCTGAGTGAGGACTTCCGTATAGATTAGGATAGGTAAAGGGAGAGAGGATCCCCTAACCTAAGACCTTTTTTCCCCTTAAATAATTCAATAAGACTCCCATTTATCATAATCCCATAAGAAACAATAGAAATACATTGTTGGATCCAAGAAATCTCATATGAGACGAAAGGTCTGAAAAAATTCAATAACGTACAACCTTATCATTAATTAGTAGAGAAGTTGTTTCCAAAAAAATTTTCAAATTACTATTTCTTATTAAAAAAAAGTACTCAATATGCTGAAAATAATATTCACAGTCCAATTTTGATTTGATCAACTTCGACAATACAATTTGATTGAATTTGGTTTGATATTTTTTTTCAAACTCAACCAAGAAAATTCGGTCCAATTCAGACTCAAAATCAATAAACTAAATTATAATTAACTTGACTCGAGCTGAAACTCCGATTTGGCCTGACGTACCTGAGAACATTACAAGTTAAAATCCATACCCTAACCGAATGAACGATGGCTGGGGACAGTTGACGTCTCAAACTCTTTCAGTTAGTTGATACAGATCAACCAGGGAAACACAAAAGTACATAAGAAAGCAATCATTGAACAAAAAAATACCAAGAGTTGCTTTAAAGTAACATTGCAATAAATGAAAAGCGGGCGGACTAATACATTCACCACTCAACCAAAAGGAAAGAGAGGGAGAGGGTGATGAAGTACAACAATGGCCATCAACTGTTCACTACACTGAATGAAACTGTCTGTTCTCTCCATAATCAATACGGAAGCCACCATGATTTTATGCTCACTTCAACTTGACTCTTTGACGACTCTCATTCTCGGAATGCCAACTCAATTCATGTAGTGAAAGTACTCAGCATTGGTGTGATAGAATGTAGTTACAAAATAACATCCTCTCACAATTCTCTCCTGCAAAATATATCCAAGATAAGCTTGAGCATCCACAAAAGAGTGCAATTCATGGATGAATCAAATATTTTTTCTTCTAAAAAATATCCGATATGATCAAGCACTCTTTTCCACAAAGATTTATCTAATACACGTAAGAAATTTTGTATGTCAGAGCACATTTTCTACAAGGTTTTGATATGCTTGATATAACATCTTAATCTAATACTATCGTTCTCAAGTTTACTATCTAAGCACCTGCCACCTTCAATTGCTAAAGCATCTGTGTTCTTTGGACCATCAAGCTTTTAGAAATGTCCATATAATCCGATTACCGGGCATACATTTCCTACCAGGTGCACTTAGTGTTGTTAGTTAATTTTGATGACAAAAACATATCACCACTTCAAATTAAAAGGTGTCAGGCACGAAAGAGAATTTTAAAAGGTGTCCAACAAAAAAGCAACAGAAGTTAGAAGTTTGACATATCGATTGAAATACTAGTCTACCAACCTCAATTGATAGATTCCGATATTTGAGAACGTTTCTCCTCAATCAAAGTTTGAACCCTCTGCAATATGTCACCAGGAGTATATATGATGAAACATCAAAAACCCAGATGGGAAGTATCGAGAATCTTGTCTTTAGTTTACCTTCACAGAACTACCAACTTCCTCTAGCTTCTGAAGTAACAGGTCTCCAGTATTTGAGAAGGCATCATGCCTCAAAGATTTTGAAGGAGAAATCTGCAATAACACATGGAAAAAGAAAATTTAGAAGAAAAAAAAAGATGAGGGGAAATTATCATAGTGGCAATTTACCACCTAGGTTGATAAGTTAAACATTCAACTAAACTCAAGCCAGCATGGCAAGCATGACTTGAAAAAGTTCCGTATTCTGCATATTTATCGGAGGCGTAAGCCTGGGAATCAAATATCTAACCAGTAAAATAATTAGTTTACAGAGTACCAGTGCACACCAAAGAAGCCGCTGGATTTGATCTCAGATTAGGAATGTCCTCAACTGTGGATAATTGTCTAGAGCTAGCCTCATTTTTCATGTAAGACAACCTTGTCAAAACAGCCTGAAACAGAACCAGACGGAAAAATACCTTGACTTTCTCTTTTCAAAGTCATAGCTGAATAGTCATTTAATAAGAAAATATGTGTACCTTCCTGAAAGCACTTGGATTCCCAATGCCTTGGATTTGAACATCATCGCTCGGTGGCCTCCTTACACCGGCGCTCTCAATTCGTAAAGAGTACACACCAAAATGAGATTGCAAGTATCCTGACAAATATGCAGACGGGCTTCTTAAACATTGTGAAGACTCAAACAACACTTAAGCCATGAAAAAAGGTCCCTATCCTAAAAGGGATAAATGAAATACCCTATGCAATTGTCCTTACTTCAGTAGAAAGAATGGTAACAAACATATTAACATGCAATATAAAGCAAGGAGGTCAAAGAATTTCAACCACATGTCTTCCACTGTCAGAAATCTATTACTTGTGAACGAAAGAACTATAGCAACCTACTTTTGCACCAGGCGATTCTAAGAAAAAAAGGATGGATCCTCTACTCTCTTTCCTCACAAGGGAAAGGAACAGCAGAAATTCAAATCGACGCTGTAAGTCAAATCCAAGTTTACAACGTGGAAACATATTTTACAATGACAATCAAATGTTGCCAGCAATTCACCTTGTTCGATCACAACATCTGCAACTGAAGCCAACACGACATGTTTCTCTTTCTTTAATACCCCAAAACATGGAAATGCCACTGGTCTCGTAACCTGCACTAAAGAATCCCAAGTTGTTAGTCTATATAGTCTATGCATTAAGATCGTGCATAACTGATGCAACATTGAAGACATTTCTCTAAGCTGTATCGAACATTCAGGGGAAAACTTTCCAGTTCTGTACTACAGCATCTTCCAAAGTTGACAAAAGGTAACCCGAACGTTAGGCAAGAAGAATTCTTTAAGCTCGTAGCATTTTCATGAACAGAACAATTGAGCAAATAAGTTCAGAAACAGCACGTGTAGTTCAACGGAATTACTTTGTACACGATGGATTTGGGAGTGAGATAGAGCTTTCTAGACCTAATATCTTTCCTCAAGATATATCTTCGAACCGGCAGGTACAGAAGCATGAAGAATCCAATGCCCCAAGCCAATACAAGAAGCAACGAATACGTAATCCATTGGGCAGTTTGATACTTCACAAATTTCTCTTCCATTTCTTCAAATGAAGCTGTATATAGAACAGTCTCATCTTCAGCTTCAGTTTCTGTTTCAGTATCTTCACGAGAACCAGAACCGGGTACCGACAACAAACCCCTCTCTAAACTATCAATTTCCACGACTTCATCTCCAGACCCCATCTGAATCCCAACAAATGAAACAAGTTAAAAACAGAGATAAAGGAGAGAACTCGATCACATTCAACGAAGTAAATTTTACAAGAAAGATAGTACATTGAAAGCAGCAAGCAATCGACCATATCAAATTGAATTGAAACCAAAATGAACACGCATGAAATATAATAAAGATGGCTCAACTAAAACTGAGTATCATTCAATTACCTAGAAATGCCAACGGAAATAGCTTCCTATAAGAAAAAAGAAACAGTACCTATAAAACGACAAATGCAACACCCATACAAGGGTCAAAAACATTAGGACAAGAACACGACATCAACGAAGACTCACCGGGTTTTCAAACGTTAAACGTCGCTTGACGGAGGCCGCCAGGTTTGCTGTTTTGGGAGGGAGAGAATCGCCGAGCTCTCAACGGACACCCACCCGATTCGGGCTGAGAAGCATGTCCTACGCGATTAGTGAAAGTCAGTGAGCTCGCATAAAAGAACAGGTCAATGCTAAAACCACAGTAATAGGATGTCGTCTCGTCTGCATACAACTGGACTGGAGCGCATCTTAATGATTACACTTAACCAGGCCCAAGCCTCCTTCCAAAGATTGAACTTTACCTTTTAGACGACTCCAATATAAAATCACTTTCTCCATGATTTGGATCTCATTCCCTAACACTGTTATCTAAAGCGACGGGAGGCTACTACTACCATCTACCATTTGACCATCTCGCTTAAGCCACGAATGGCAACCAAATAATTAGGCTAAAACGCGTCGGTTTCAATGCTCTTAATCCCTTTTTCAAGATTCGGTGCGGTGGGCAGAAGTAAGGAGTAGTTTTCATTTTCCTTCCATCTCAGTGAGGAGACAGCCCATAGTATTTGTATAGTACCAACCCATTTGTCCCCATGTTATTTGGAAACTTCAGACTAGTCTCCTGAAAGTGGCTCCCTCCTTTTTGGTTTATGTAAGCATTATCTGTACCTACCAAATCGATAATGGATCAGTACATGCGGTAAAAAAAATTAAGAAGTGTTAATGATATCAGTTTTGAAGGGGTTGGATTCGTGTTTTCAGGGCTTAGATTTATTTATTTTTAGTACAAAGGAGACAGAAACCAAGAAGCCTAATTAGTACAAAGTTCTGGTTCTTATTAAGAATCTCCGGAGCTGACAACAGAGGCTTCCGAAGAAAATGAATTTCTGGGCTGACGAGTCCTTGTTTACTTAGTCATTACTCAACAATTCCCAGATTTTAGGAGTCTGTTAGTAAGATTGTTTCGTCCAAATTGGCTAATTGTCCATAAACACGTCTCCAGTTACCAAACCAAGTGTGCATGTCCGCTTAGTCTTAGGAGCGGTTAATGCATGAATGGGAAAGCAGAGGGAAAAGTCAATCTTCTGACATAGGAGTGGGTAGGGGGTCAAAATCAAAAGCACATGGGGTGCATATAGTGGGACCCAGGCTATGTTCTTTAACAGTCGACACGTGGACATAAATCAATGGAATGACGAGGCCCACGTCACTTGAATTTGCTTTGGGAATTCTCTCCCGGTCCCACTAGATTTTTAGTTTTTAATTTTCTTTTTAAATGGAGAAATCCGCATAATATCAATTCTTGTGCAGGCCCAGCGGGCCCGATATGGTTTGGCCTACCTGACGTCTCTGGTGTCGGGGCTAGTCTCATCTTTCATTGCTTTCTTCGTGACGCTGACACTTGCCAGGATTGAAAAGAAAGGGTAATCAAATGTCTTGGGCTTCTTCAAAACTTCACCTAAAATTAGCTTTCAATATGTAGTGTGATTTAGAAATGTTAAACAAGATGAAGCAAAAGCGGAGAAAGGGAATTACAGTTTTAGAAGGTCTTTAGATGACAACAAAGAAAAGAAGAGAGGAAAAGGTGAGGAGAAAAAGAGAAACTGGAAGCTGAGCCTTTTTGTGTCACGGAATTGTAGGCAGAACATTCTCTTTATTGTGAGATTGGTGATTGTTAGTATTAATGGTCATTCCTAGGTACAATGCTTCATTCAAAATCATTTGGTTTTTGGACTTGCACATTATGATATTTTGTTTTTAACCCCACAACTTCACCTAGTTTTTAAATTACTAAAGTTCATTGCCCTTTTCATCATTACAAAAAATTTAAGTAATCCTCTACTATTATTTATAATATCACTTTTTATCTAATGTTATTAAAATAATACCTTCTTTTTTTTTGGATTCGAGGAAAATCAGTAAGTAGTTGTAAGCAGACACTCTCTGGTACCAACCTGACGCACCACCCCACAGACGGTAAGCGGTAGCACTCATCATTGAGGTACAACTAATTCTCCATTTACAATTAAAACTCCTAAAATTTCTTGATTTCTTCTGAGAGACTAACATGGAATCGAACCTGAGGCCTAACCAAAGTAAAGTCCCGCTCTCAACCATCGAGTCACACCCTTTGAGGGCTTAACATCAATAAAATAATACTTATTGAACTTGAAAGTTACGTGGAATTATTTTACCATTTTATAAAATACTAAGGTGAAAATAATATATTTTATAAATTTTAAAACATTTTAAACATCACATCAGTATATAATAAGTCTAAATTGTTTAATTGATATATATAATAAGCTTTGAATTTGAGCATTAATTGAAGGTATAAATACATCAAATCTTATAAATATCAATCTTAGTATCAATTTATTTACAATAATATATAGACATTTGTATTGAATAAGGCTCAATCTTCATTGGCGTATATGCATGACAAAGGTAACATCAAGGTAGATGGAATTGGAACATCGATCATGTTTTAGCCTCTCATTTGAAGAGAGACTTACAGTGATAGTTCTTATATTGGAAGATATGTTAGATCAAATGCAATCATAGAGTTAGACAGGGAAGATAATCAATAAATGTGACAGCATAACCTCAAATTAAGACAAGGCCACAATTTCAAGGTCCACCTATTACCACAGGAACATTAATTAAGGAGTTAGATAATATGATCCTGACAAGCTTCAGGACAGTAAATAGGAATGTAGTTGGATGATATTACACCAGTTTTTATGAATTTAATTAATTAAGAAATCATTTTAGTTAAATTAAACATGATTTTCGATACTTTGCTAATGCATTATTTAAACGACCTAATCAAAAGATTCGATGAAATGTGAGAAACAAAGGGAATTTTTGGAACTTGGGAAGCACGAGAGACTATACAATGCAAGCTCGTCTCTTCTTTTTATAGTTGCAGGCAGAAACAACCAAAGAGTTGTAGAGCAAGAAAACGAGGAATCTAACATTCACTTCACAACAATAATGTTGAATTGACAAGATTTGCTAGCCAATAATGACCAATCCGCTTCACGTCAGGGAAAGTCTGCAGCAATTTTTTCCAAGTGTTTTTACTCATGGCAAAGTGAAACAGAGCCTTGGAACCTGAAACGAAACGACCCCACGTGAAAGGCAATAATAGCACACAACATTAAGTATTAATTAAACTACTCAGGAGATAGAAAATAAATAATACTTGGGTCAAGTCAGCTCGAGTAATTTAAAGGGTTGTCGGTGTAATGATAGAACTGAGAGAGCAGACCGTTCCAGAGCTTAAATTAGGGAAGCGTGAGGTGGTGGCAGCTTGAGGAGACAAAAGCAATCATATTTCCAGTTTTTATAACCCTCGAGGGCGGGTTTTGCTTTCTGCTTGAAACAGTCATTTTCTTGTTTATGTGCCGTGAATCTCGCTTCCTTGCTTGCTCTTTAGGACTTCTTAAATGACCTTGCACTCAACTGTTCATCGTATGCTAGGTCTGTATTGACGTAGCCATAACTCTCTGCATACGGGGTTGGCATTGGCAGCCCTTTCGTGTCACGTTACGTAGTGTGTATTACGAATAATACAAGTGTAATTACGAGAAATACAATCGTAAATCAGACAGTGTGTGTGAGAGAGAGAGATAGAGGAGTGGAAGACAGGTTTGATTCAAACACCCATGAATCTTTTTATCCTTAAAACTAGGGTTGGTCGTGGAAGTTGATTGATGACCCCACGGCTTCACAGGCAAAGAAATGGTCCCATATAAAAGGGGATAAATTGTGGCTATTCTTTTGTAAGTGGATAATCCAAAAGAAACCCCATGGAAGGCGGAGAGATGTGGTTGAATCACCTGGATAGAGACCTTAGTGGATCCTTTATCAACATCAACCTGCTTCCACATATATCCATGCGTGTGTTGCTACTGACCTACTTTTTACTACTTTAATCACTTACCCTTAAAGAAAGAGAGAGAGGAAAAAAAAAAGGGTCTTTAACATGGTTAAATATTCATGCTAATGACGAAAGGGATTCCTCGTTAGTTATGTTATGGTTAAGTTTTTTAATAGAAAAATAGAATAAAATAGGATGAAATATTTTATAAATAAAATAGAATATAAATAAATATAATATTAACAAATTATTAATTAGGAAGAATATAAGAGTTCACGATATAATATAGTGAAATGTTATTTGAAAGAATAATTTATAATATATTATAGTAAAAAATTGTTTACTATTTTACATTTCATTATAAATCTTTAAATCAAGTTTCTCATTTTCACTGTTTCGAATGAGATATATGAAACTCTCCTTCTTCATCTCATTTTGATTCAGTATGATTTTGGTGAGGCTGGGCGTCATTGTTTGGATCCATGAACTCGATTAACTTCAGCTAGGAGATATCTGCAAAACAATAAAAGCATCGGGATTGATCGTCGAACTTCTCCGATCTTAAATCGATTATTTGTCGTAGGTTTTTAAAGCAGAGGATATTAAAGTTCTTAAGAAATAAATGCGCGTCGTGAGGAGATAATAAACTTATATAGTAAATATCTGCCGTGTTTAACTCATTATCTTAGAAGTGGGTCGATCAACCTACATGTCATTATAAGGTTAAACATGAGCTTAACACGACCGACCGACCTAACCATATTTTATTATAAACTTTTATCTTAAACGATGATCATATTTTAAATAAATTATTATCGTTGGAAGTAGTATTTTGATTAAAATAAAAAAATTACCGCCTAGCTAGCAGCATTAAACCAAGCGTCAGGAAGACTACAAAAACTCATAAAGCCGATGTATCCCCACCACTACCACCGGTTCCTCTCTATCTCACGCCTTTTTGGGTTGACGATAATTACCAAATAAGCAGTGTGTAGGGAGTAGGGACCATGACTCGTGTTTAACGGTGGGTGGATCCATCATAGAAGATATGCATGTCACGTCTTTGTCTTTAGATATGCTAACATTTCGTGCTTATAAAAGTTATCATTCCATATGATCAAGCTGTTTTAGTCAGTGGTTAAGTAAATAATCCCATGATTAGGTTAAACTAAAGACATTAATCCACACGCCATTAATGGGACAACCCAAATGAGTTTATTCCTCACTTGTCTCAGAACTTCGTGTAATTAATTTTCACCAATTTCTCATACACCAGCCATGTGCTGTGCCTGTGCCCCAAATAAGTGGAACGATTCTGTTCGAAGTTCAATGCTTTTTTTAATTGCAACAACCCATATGCCACGAGCTGATCGATGATTAAGCGAATTTTGCTTTCTTGTACGGGTCATTGTTCATGAAAACCCCTAAATGGAAGATACTTCTCCAACTTCCATTAATTCTATCCGGTGCTAAGCTAAGAAAGATGCCGATCGAGGGAGGGTTCTCTATCAGAAATGACGCAATTCACATCAACAATGCTCGATGCAGTCGTTAGATATTGTCACAGACACTAAGCGTTAGTAGTGTCTTGTCTTTACTTTACTTAGCGTGAAGGTAGTGTTATTTGAATGGTAGTCAATCCACCAACTCCTAAAATTTCCCGTGATCTTCTTACTCCTCAGATTCCGATTTGCACCAGTGATATACATATATATTCGTTGATTCCAACTTTTACCCAATAATAAAGATATTAATCTTGGTCGATTGGCGATCTTTGGACTTCGGATCCAATCGAGATAACCATTACCGTCGGTTCATTCTTCATATAACAAGTCTCGAACCCAATCTGGCCACGACAGCCCAAGGCCTCATCCATACTCTTCTCACCGGTCATCCGCATGTAAGAGACTCCCAATGCAAACACGTAAAGGTTTAATCCTAACATCCATCCCCTATATAAGGAATAATTCTCCCATAACAGATGCATGAATCAAAACCTAACTTTTCTGCGTTGATCAACCTCACCTTCACAAAATATTGACTTAAGCGTCGGAGAAATTTGTCGGACAACCCCGACGTCATGCTTTGTTTTGAGTATCTTCACGTCGGATTAATCACAAAAGCAACTAAATTTCATGGATCCAAACAATGAACGTCTGATTCGATCAAAATCCGTGAGAACCAAATACGTTTTAAAAGCTCAATTCATGTTATACTTGACAATTAACGATTGTATTAACTATTAGTTAATTTTATTAACGATTAGCTTATAATAGATTACGTTTTGACTAGTGGATTACATCAATTATTTATATAAAGAAGCTTGGTAAAATTAATTTTTAAATGTTAACTATTTATGTATAAAATAGCTTATAAGGGCATTACTTAAAAAGAATTTACGAGGACGTTAGTATTATATCTTAATATTTCTTTGAATATTCTCGTGAAGTTATATTTTAGATATTTTATTTCATAAAATTAAGTTTATAACTCTAATAAAACATATATAACATATAATAATAATTAATTAATTAATAATTTTTATTACTGTTACTGCTACTTTCTTTATCCATATTAATTAAGTTGAAATTTATTTCTTTCTCCATATTTTTCTACTACTAGTGTTTGGTAAAGGGAAAGTAATGATAAAAGGAATTTGAGGCACAATCATCTTTTCATCCCCTAAATTTTCAGCCCCTAAAGTAAAACATTTATCATAATAGCATTTTAAAAAATAATGGATTGAGTTCAATCTACAAACTTAATCAGCTGATTACCAAATATGATTATCAGTTGTTTCGTACGATCAAACAATTAAACACATCTCAATATGTCAAAAAATAGCTGATCAATCGCTTACCAAAGAAGACCTTAATTGTTGAAATTTTATTAAGTTTTTATATTAAATACACCTAAATTGCAATTAAATTTTAAAATTAAATTATGAGTGTGGTACAGTATATATCTTATTGAATTAAAAGAAATTTTAAAATTTATTCAATAAAAACAAAAAAAATAAAGGTACCAATTTAATTATTTATGGAGCTTCTTTTTTTTTTCCACGAATTTCCAGAGACACGGAATAAGATTATAGCTATTACCCTAATATGTATATCTTTAGTATTATCATTTACCGATTTACAGATGCTAGTACATGCAATTTGCCAAAGAACAGTTCAGAAAGATTGGAACACCAGCTTGTAACTTGTCTGCTTCTGCAATAGGTTTCTCTGCTATGTATACGCATACATAGATATAGATGACAAATCTTGCTAAGGAACAATAGGTTGCCTCTCAAAAAAAAAAAACTATTCTCTTCTCGACGTAAATTGTAAAATAATAATATATACTACAGAGACGTCATGCAAACGAGAAACTGTCAAAGTGTGTGAACACTTGAAAAAGCTTCCAAGTTTTAATCTTCCATTTAGTATTAAAATATTTGCATGCAGCCCTCAAGCCCTTACCCCTTGCCACTTGCCACTTGCCACTTGCCACTTACCACCACCAGACATGAAATAATGGCGGAATGTAACCTTCGTTGACCATGTGTTGCATGAGTTACTGCAGTGCTTTCTCCTTTTCTTTGTCCATGACCATGAATTTAACTTTTAATATATAATGTACATGTGCAAGCTTGAAAAAGGAATGAATAAGTGGAAGAGATGAATTAAGATCCGTATTCCGTACAGTTAATATCAGAAGTTCTGAACAGAGGGAGCAGTGGCCAACCGGAGAATCGAGGGCCACTCATAAAAAATAGGATTTATATATAAATTTTTAAAGAGAAAACCCTACAATCTGGTGGGAGTTGGAAAGTGGTTGGTCCGACAAAAGCTGCGTTGCTTCACATGGTTGGGACTTGGGGGGGTTTCCTCGCAAATCCCATGGACTAGCTAGCTGTTCTTAGTTTGGCTGCCTGCCGCTACACTGTTTCATACTTTATCCAACCTTAAAATTTTGCTTTTTTCCCTCCTCTTCTTTGCCTCTCGGATTTCCCTCTGTTCATTGTCTGGAACAATCACCTATCTGATCCATCACCGCATGTTCTTTCACTCGGCTAAGCTAGGTTTACGCTTGCCAGACTTACTTTTTAGTTAAAATTTTAACTTTTTAGTTTGATTTATTTTAATAATTTTTATTATTAAAAATAAGAATTATTAAATCAAACATGTTAGTATAAGTGGTTCAACATTCTCATCTCTTAATCAGCGGTCTCGAGTTCGAATCATGAGATTGAAAAAATCTATTTTACCAACACTTTACCCCTTATGGGCTGATTCAGTATAAGCAGGAATTAATCTGAAAATAAATAATTTAAAGACGTCTTCTCACAATTAAAACCCTTTTAGAACATTTCGTAGGCTAACAAAAAAAAAAGAGTTATTAAAAACCTCCAATATCTCGTCAAGACTTCAACTCAGTGCTGATGATGATAATCATGTACTCTTATTGTTAAAAATAATTCACTTGTTAATTAATCAATTAATTTTATTAATTAATAAATTTTATAAATTAAAATAAATTGATTAATTTTTATTTAATAATAATTTTAATTACATTCAAAATTTTAACGGATAAAACTATCTCTTTAAATCACGTTTTAAATTTTTAATTTTATTACTATTCAATCAGTTTTATAAAAGTTTAATATTAATTAAATTTTTATACCTTAAACTTCTTACCTTTTATCTTTATCTTTATCAAACCATTACTTTTAACAATGGAGATTTTTAACGGGATGATGATTGAATGCTAATGTTACTTAAGTTGGTGCGGTGCATATGGACATCCTTTCTTGATGATATTAACGAGCTCCGCTCCGTTACAGCGAAGCACAAAGATTCCAACCAAACAGTGAATAATTTATAAAATTCACAACATTTCCCAGTTTGAGATTCTTAAAGTTCCTGCTCTGCTGCATGAATCTTGAATCGTACACTTCACTTGGATACATGCACATAAGATCTACTACTATCTAATAATCAGCTCAAACAAATACTCTCATTTATGCATTAAGAATAATTATATACCATTTTTAACTCATATAAAATTAAAAATAATTCAGATTACGAAAAAATGCATATCCCTTTTTTTAGTGTTTGTTTGATTGAAATTTTGGAGGGTGAACAAATGCTTTTTTCCACTGCAAAAGTCTTTTTTTAAGAAAAATGATTGTTTGGTTATTTTATAGAAAACACTTTTTAGTATATATAGCTTTTTGACAACTAAAATACAATTTTTAATAAACTCAAAATTGAAGTTTCTCCACTTTTTCAAGTTGATTTTTCTGATCAATTAATGAGCTTACTTTTTAGTCCCCTTGTCTTTATGTTTTACACATAATTTTCACAATATTCACAAACTCATCTTCATGTTTATTTTGGGATCTATATAATATTATTTAATTTTTATATGTTTTAATATTTATTTTTATATTAGTTTTACTTATGTTATAATCCATATAAAATATTTGGTTAAATATATTTTCATTTATGTTTCATATCGTTTAACATTATTTAATAATTAATATATTCTGTTTTGCATATTGTTTAATATATTTTAAATGATATTTATATGTATAAATAATTTTATTACAAAATAAAATATAGTTAAAATTAATAAAAGTGTTTTTATTTTATGCTACCAAACAATCTACTTCAGTATGAAGGTTAATTAAAAAGTTTTTTAATTAAACTCAAACAGTCAACCGATTTTTTTTAAATTCTACTAATAAAATTTTATTATCAAAATTCTACTCATCCAAATAAGGACTTAACTTTTAACTATTGAAATTGAGGTCATTTAAGGCAGTGAAGTTAAACAGCTAGATCACACATTTGGATACACCATAAGTAGAGATATCTCTTTTGGTTTGCATGTGTTATCATATAGAGACTGACTAATGCAAGTCGGAAGAGAGGAGTATAAAGAAAAGTTGGGACTTGGGAGGTCCACAGAATGATGGAACATGTCATGATCAGGATCTCCTCAGAACCACAACTGCTGCAATATAATAGTAATAGGAAATAACAATAATAAGTAATTATAAGGATTGATTATTATAATTGATTCACGCTCGACTTTAATTGCGGTATAATGATGTCTCAAGTCACACCCACCAAGCTTTGTTACATGTGAAGGTATCTCCTGCTTTTGCGGCTTGTGGCTATTATTAAGTCTGAATGTGCCCAAATAAGGTTCATCCACTGATGTTGCCCTCTCTAATATCACCTTTTCTTTTCGGCCCAAAATTCCTTTCGTTGATCCAATCACAAAGTAATAAAATATCAGATATTTATTATTTTCCTAATTATCTTCCTACTTTCAGCAATAATTGATGAGTTACAACTTACACCATGCCATTTTATTTAATTGATTTCAATATTTATTTTTTCATGAGAAAATAATTTTTTTAGTTATCTCGTTAATGATTTGAAACAATATTTTAAAATTGAATTAAATAAAAATTTAAGATTTAAAAGATTCAACAGGTAATAAATTATTATGAAACTTACTAAATATTAAATAAAATTAAAGAGTTTGAAATATAATTAAAATGATAGTATTAATTTATAAAAATTAATTTTAATTCAAAAATTATTGAATGAAAATGAATTGATTTAAAAAATTATAAAATTGATCGATTAATTAATAAATAAATTAATTTTAATAATAAGATTTATTAAAATAAATTGAACTGAAAAATGAACAATTCAAAATTTTATACTTAAATTAACCGTATTAATTGAATTTTTAATTATTAATTTTGAATATTTCTTTATTTTTAAATAAAATATAAGAAAGAAATGCTTCCATCACCATTTAAAGCATTATTGACTAACACCTTATTCAAGTTCACATAGAAAGAGACTGAAGTGACTTCATTTATTAACTTTTCTCACTTTAAATAAAAGTAATTGCAACTTACTCCAAATCCTAAGGAAGGGGGAAAAAAAAAACCAAAAAAGGCCACAATAGGAATTAGGAAAGCAACACAATAATAAAAGAAACTCTTAAGACATGTGATCCCAAACTTACATTTAATTAAATAAATTAACATTTATTTATATTTTTATTTTTGAAGAATTATATTAGAATAGATATTTGCCTAAACTAAAATCAATATTTATATAGTCCAATCTAAATATATAAATCAGCATGATAAAGTGAGTAAATTGTCATAAACTCTAAAATGACAAAGAATTTAAACAAAATCATGATCATCATCACATCTAATCAAGTCCTATGATAAAATAGTATTTAGAAAGGTCCGATATTACATACTTTATCTCTATATAATAAAAGATTGTTTTAGATAGATTCACATGTAAATATAACAATAAAAGAGTGATCAAGTTAAAGAGTAAATTGATAAAATTTAGACAAAATATGATTTAAAATATTTAAAATATATAATTATTGAATTATTATAATTTTATAATATTTATTTAATATTGTACTAAAATAGTAAAAAAGAATTGGGTTGAACATGGGATGACTTTGATTGATAAGGACCAACATTATTGTCCGCTAAACAGATAACATAATTGAACATAGATAAATAATTAAGTAACATGGTAATAATTAATTAACCATCAAAGCACAACTGTTTCTCTTTTTTTTTTTTTTCCCCCTGTTGGTCTGTTAGTTTTTCTTTTTAGTTTCTTACAATCTTAACAAGACCAAAACAAAACCTGTAAGAGGGCCGAGGGTGGAGTGGTGATTGTCTGAGTCTATCATATGTCGGCTTGTTAGCATAAATAAAAAAGCTGTCTTTGCTTTTGCTTCTGCTTTTGGTCGGACCTCTGATTCCTCGGCGACAAGTCAGTTTTCTCTCCTCTCGCTTTGATCCCAGTGTAATGGAGAGAAAGTATATTGAGAAGTTCCCATCTTTAGCTTCGTGTGAGTGAGAAGAAAGTGGAGTTTGGTTCCTTGTTATCGCTCATAAAAATTTAGCTTTTACAACTAAGATTCTTTTTCCCTTTCTGGGTCTCTGTTCATGGAGAGATTTCACTCGTGGGGGTTTGTTGGTTCTCTATCAGGAAGAAGAAAAGTGGGTGTTGAAGGAAAAAATAGTGTTTGATTTTGCTTGTTAGGTGGTGTGATTAAGTGGGTTATTTTAGTTGGTCACTTGACACTTGCTTGGCTTTTTAGGATTGGATGTGGTTTTTAGGTTTATTAGGCATTGAAGCTGATGCTTTAAGAGAAGTGATGGTGCAATTATTGGCAATGGCATGAGGCCAGAACTGGGTTTATGATGAAAGGCAAGAGTTCTGGTTAGGTTTATGGTCAGTATCTGTGTGGAGAAGAGCAGGTGAAAAGATTTGCTTCAGGGGACTTAGTATCAATAAACTGCAAGAATGAAGGTTCCTCCAAATGGGTTACTGGCTAATACTGGAGAAGGTGGGTGTGTTTGTCAAAGTTCATTTCTTGATGCGTGTGATCATGGGTTTTTGTTATGTTCTCATGATCTCTAGTTTATGCTCTCCGTTTTATCTTTTTAAGATTTAAACAAGCATGGCTATTAGTTCTTACAACTTCCCCGTTTCTTGCTGCTTCACAGGAGAAGATGAATTTCCTTATGAAAGATCGATAGTTTCTTTTTCCTTTCATATTTCCTTGGTGAAATTGTTGTTGTTGTTGTTGTTTCTTTTCCCCTCAATCTAAGTTATTGGGTTCTTTTTTGCCCGATTTAAATCTCAGTCCATAAACATTGTTGACATTATTGCAGTCCGATGTTAGTTTGTAACAATTTACTTTGCTTCTTATAACGTTATCTATGCTCATATCGAGGCGAGAGTTATCCAGATTTAGGGAACGCTCTTCAGTCCATCTAAAAACTTCTCCAGATTTGTGAGTGTTATGCTGAAATCGGCGTTGACGTAGTTTATTTCGTTTATTGTCTTCTTTGCTATACTCATTAGGATCTTCCAGGTTCCTGGCTTGGAAGTTTCATTTGGTTTGAAAACCCTGAATTTGTTTACTAAAATTGGTCTAGTAACAAACTTTGATTGAAAAGTGCTCCTCGAGTTACTTTTTGGGACTTAAATGTAATGTCAATTGCCAAACTCCAAGAATGGAGCTGCAGATACCCTTATGATTATATATTGTTCAGTTCCCTCTTGCGTTTTAGTACAGTGGTCGATATGAACTGACACTGTCAGGCAAAGGTGGAGAATGTTTTCTATTTTAAATAGCGGACGTTGTAGTAATCTTATGGGGGCTTTTGTTTTTTGTTACACCTTAAGACCTATTGAATGTTATAACCCAGTATTGTTTGTTCAGGTTCAGATTTAAGACATCTACTTCATCTCTGAAGCACTCTAAGCTTCAGATAATGGTCCTGATAATTATAAGAAGAACGTTTGCAATAAACTTTAGAAGAGTGAATACATGCTAGAATGCTCTTGTTTCATTTATCTGACTTCTAGCATTGACTTGCTGGTAATGGTATTCTTCTGGATTTGATAGCAGGAGAAAGGAAGGCTATTAATTCAGAACTTTGGCATGCTTGTGCGGGACCATTGGTTTCCTTGCCTCCGGTTGGCAGTCTTGTAGTTTACTTCCCTCAGGGCCATAGTGAGCAAGTATGTGTTGCCTTCATTTAATTCTGTGCAGTAACTTCGATCATTTTATTTGTTACTGATGGGAAAATCTCTGGCTCTGTTGTTTTTCAGGTCGCAGCATCAATGCAAAAGGAGACTGACTTTATACCAAGTTATCCCAACCTTCCTTCCAAGTTGATTTGCATTCTTCACAATGTGACATTGCATGTATGGAATCTTCATTGTCCCGAACTGATGTCTTAGTTTATGGAAGTTAAAATTTCTTGTGGCACATGCTCTTTCCCAGATTGGTTCGAATTTGTGCTTGGCCTCAATTTTCCTCTTTTGATAGAACCACTTCCTATAAACTTTTCCAAATTGTTCTGAATGGCTTATGATTATTCCATATTTTTGCTTGCTAGTCATAGGCCTTCCAGGTTCTGGAACATGCATGCTAATTGTTGAAAACTGAATAAGATGAATGAAGAAGTGAAGAAGTTATTATGATCTACTCGAGCAGTATGTCAGCTCATATATGTTTACATTTGATAACAGGCTGATGCAGAAACTGATGAGGTGTATGCACAGATGACCCTTCAGCCCGTAAGCAAAGTAGGTCAGCCATTTTGTATTACTTTTTGTTACATGCAAACTTACCCTAAAGTTTCATGTTTTAACAGTAAGTTTACTCAAATTTTGTCCAATACAGTATGACAAAGAAGCTATATTGGCATCGGATATCGGCCTCAAACAAAATAGGCAACCTACTGAGTTCTTCTGCAAAGCTCTTACTGCTAGTGACACAAGTACTCATGGTGGATTCTCTGTACCTCGTAGAGCGGCTGAGAAGATTTTCCCACCCCTTGTATGTACAATGTTTTGCAATTTTTATTGTATAACTTTTAAGTTCTGCATGCTACTGTGGATAATTTCTTCTCTAATGTTCATTAAACATATGGGCTATAGGACTTTTCAATGCAACCACCTGCTCAGGAGCTGGTAGCTAGAGATTTACATGACAATTCCTGGACTTTTAGACATATTTATCGAGGTATTGCCTCATGTGATTTCCTACTCTTGTGCTTAAGCATCTATGGAAATAAAGTGGATGATTTAATGGTCGTTCTACTTTAATTTGCTGTAATCCTGCTCTAGCTCCTTTCATGACGTGGTTGTTGGAAATTATCAAATCTTGTTTGTTTGGAATTAACAGCTTTCTCATATCTATGATTAAATTTGTCACGGTATCTGCTTGGTAATGGTAAATATCAGGAATCAAATTCTTCAACCGAAAAAAAGTTCAGAATCACATGTTTGATGTATCTAGTAGCTTTTAAGCAGTAAAGATGAAAATAAATATGTACTCCTCAATGTATAGAGTTTTCTATTGCAGGCCAACCAAAAAGGCACCTGCTCACTACAGGTTGGAGTGTCTTTGTTAGCACAAAAAGACTTTTTGCTGGTGATTCTGTTCTGTTTATAAGGTATGACTTTGATGATAGTGAGGAAAAACTGTCTGGGAAATCATTCTGTTAAGCTTAGCAATGTCCTGTTTTTCCTTAGGGATGAAAAATCACAACTTCTCTTGGGTATAAAGCGTGCAAACAGACAGCAACCAGCTCTCTCTTCCTCAGTCATATCCAGTGACAGCATGCATATTGGTATTCTTGCTGCTGCAGCTCATGCTGCTGCGAATAATAGCCCTTTTACTGTATTTTATAATCCAAGGTGCTTACTTTCACCATCACTGCTTGAACTGAGGGTTAATAGTTATGGAATGTTAATGATATTTCAATTTAACAGGGCAAGTCCAGCTGAATTTGTAGTTCCCTTCTCCAAGTATAATAAAGCAATGTACACGCAAGTGTCTCTTGGCATGAGATTTAGGATGATGTTCGAGACTGAAGAATCGGGAGTTCGTAGATACATGGGTACAATTACGGGTATCAGTGATTTGGATCCAGTCCGGTGGAAGAATTCACAGTGGCGCAATCTTCAGGTACTATTATAGTTTGTTGAGACTATTTCTTCATATCAGGATAGTTTTCCCATCTACAAAGTATCATAAATATGTGTGTGTATGCTCATATATTCATCAATTGGATTACTTAACACACTTTTATCTGTTAGGTTGGGTGGGATGAATCGACTGCTGGTGAAAGGCCAGGCCGCGTATCTATTTGGGAGATTGAGCCTGTTGTAACTCCGTTCTATATATGTCCTCCTCCATTTTTCAGATCAAAGTTCCCTAGACAGCCAGGGATGCTAGGTAAATTAGATTTATCTAGTTGCATATTGTTGTATCTAACCATGCTTCTCCTCCTCTCTATTTTTTTTTGTTGTCATCTTCACCATGGTTTATAGCGAATTACTTTTGGGGAACGAAATGAGATCATCTTAGCTTTTATGGGTTCAGCAGGGGTTTCTTTTGTTGATTTTCCCACAATCAAACGAAGATGGCCCAGGAGGGTTGGGTTGTTGAGATATCTTGTGTGTTGCTCAATGAGTAAGCTAAAGAGGAATACACAATGTTAGGGGTTTCTCCTTTTGGCATTAGTAGCTCCATAGACATCCAACATATTCTGCCTATGGGTTAGCTAAAAAGAGATTTAATTTGCATTTCCCTTAGTTAAAAATCAGAGTTCCATAAATTTACTTGCATTACATAGTATCATATTTTCCTCATTATTGATCTAATTTTAGTTCTTATTTAGATGATGAGTCAGACATCGAGAATGCTTTCAAAAGAACCATGCCATGGCTTGGAGATGACTTTGGCATGAAAGATGCACCAAACAATATCTTCCCTGGTTTGAGTCTAGTCCAATGGATGAGCATGCAACAAAATAATCAGTTTCCAGCTGCTCAGTCAGGATTCTTCCCATCTATGGTTCCTTCCAATGCTTTGAATATTAACCTCGGTGCTGAAGATCCATCGAAATTGCTGAATTTTCAAGCCCCTGCACTGTGTACACCAAATCTCCAATTTAATAAGCCAAGTGCACAAAGCCAAGGCAGTCAATTGCCACCATCTCCAATGGGATGGAATCAACAGCAGCAGCTGCAACAATTATTCCAGAATCCTATCAATCAACAGCAGCAGACTTATGGCCAGCAACCACAGAAGCAACCTTATCCTCAACAGCAACAGCAGAGCCAACCACAACAACCTCAGCAACAGCCATTGAACCAGCAGCAGCAACCAGTGTCACAAGAACATCAAATACGGCAACAGTCACAACCATTACAGCAACAGTCATTACCGTTACAGCAACAGTCACTACCATTACAACAACAGCAGCAGCAGCATCATCAACAGCAACATCAGCAGCAACAACAACAGCAACAAACATTCCAACCACTTCCTGTGAGTAACGGTATGGTGGTGCCAAACCATATGCCAAATAAAAATGCACAACAACCAGGTGTATACTCCCAGCTTCAGCAGCAGCAACAGTTACTGGCTAGCAATACTCAGTCCCAGAGTGTCCTTTCTAGTAAGAGTTCTTATCAGCTGACCTCTTTGCCTCAAGATACACAGTTTCAACCACTGGATCAGCAATCTAGCGTTTTGCAGAGACAGCAGCTGACACAATTGCAGCAATCACCTCTGCAATTGTTACAGCAAAGTGTATCACAAAGAGCACAGACACATCCACAGGTGCAACAACTATCACAAGCTGGCCTCTCAGACCAACAACTTCATATGCAGATGCTGCAGAAATTGCAGCAGCAGCAGCAACAACAACAACAGCAATTGGTGTCTCCGACAAACTCACTTTTGCATCCTCAGCAGCAACAATTTCAACAGCAGGCTCATCAGCAAAGCCAACAGCCTCAACCCTTGCCCGTGTCACAAAGTCAGCAACAAGCAGTCAGCAGCAACGGCTTGTCAGCAGCATCAATGATGCAAGTGCATTCATTTCACACGAACCAGCCACCAAACCTGCAGAAACCACCTATAGCACTTAAAGCGCATTCCACTATTACAGATGGAGATGCTCCATCTTGTTCAACCTCTCCCTCTACAAACAATTGCCAGATTTCACCTTCAAACTTTCTGAACAGAAATCAACCGCCACCTACAATATTGATGGCAGATTCAATAGTTGAGCCTCCAGGTAATCTGATGCAGGAGCTTCATAGTAAGTCTGATGTCCGAGTTAAGCATGAATTTTTCAGCACTAAAGGGTCAGACCAACTTCAACTGAAATATAAAGGCACCATAACTGATCAATTGGAAGCTTCCTCTTCTGGAACATCATATTGCCTAGATGCTGGTGTCATGCAGCACAGTTTTTCTGTTCCTACCTTTGGATTGGATGGTGATGTCCAATCCCATACTCAGGGCAATCTTCCTCTTGCTGCTAGTATTGACAATCTGGCACCTGATACGTTGTTATCAAGGGGATATGATTCTCAGAAGGACCTTCAGAACTTGCTTTCAAACTATGGCGGTAACCATAGAGATATTGAGACAGAGTTATCTACTGCTGCCATAAGCTCCCAATCATTTGGTGTGCCGAACATACCTTTGAAGCCAGGTTGTTCCAATGATGTTGCCGTCAATGATACTGGAGTTTTGAATGGTGGGATGTGGGGAAACCAGACACAGCGTATGAGAACATTTACGAAGGTTTGTCACAACCATTTAATTCCTCACATGTGAGACTGCTATTACCTTCTTTAGATTCAAGATAGAAGTTATGGGCAATTCAGGGCTAAGATGCGTAACTTTTGCTTGTCACTTAACATAAATCATCAGACTGCTTATTACAATTCGGTGCCTAGCACAACGATTCTTGCCTGCAATGTGGCTGAGGGCCACTTACTGTAGTTTTAACTGAGACTCAATTTGTAGCAGTACAACCTCTTGCAACCTGTTTACATCATGGAATTATTTGCTTAATGAGCAGAATTAGTCTATAACTGATACTCAGTGTCAGGCAGTGCTACCATCCTTTGGCATTTGGTAGCAACAAACAAACTTTGTTTCTATTTGACAGCTTGATTATCTTGGTTTCTTCATTCTGGTACCTGACACGGGCTCTTGATTTTGAAGGTTCAAAAGCGTGGGTCAGTTGGAAGATCTATTGACGTCACCCGGTATAAAGGGTATGATGAATTGAGACATGATCTAGCTCGCATGTTTGGTATTGAAGGACAGCTTGAAGACCCACAAAGTTCTGACTGGAAACTAGTTTTTGTGGATCATGAAAATGACATACTCCTTGTTGGGGACGATCCTTGGGAGTAAGTAAAAGAGCTTAAATGTATATAAATGTTGGTACTGCTTCCAATATTTATGTTCATAGTTGGTTGCAGGGAGTTCATAAGTTGTGTTCAGAGCATAAAGATACTGTCATCTGCTGAAGTACAGCAGATTAGCTTGGATGGTGATCTTGGCAATGTTCCAGTTCCTAATCAAGCTTGTAGCGGTACTGAAAGTGGGAATGCTTGGAGGGGCCACTATGACGATAACTCAGCTGCTTCGTTTAATAGATAACATCACTACTTGCTGACTGTATTTGTTGCAGATCAACCGAAGAATGCTATACATGGCGGTCCAAGACTACTTCAATCTCCAAACTAGTGATTGTAATCTTTCATGATATGTTAGTCACCTGTGGTTCTCCAGGTTGAGCATTCTGGGATGGCTCATGCATTGCTCGTTGTGCATGATCATTCATTAAGCACCTTCCACCAGTCAACTTTTGGCGTAGTACGGTAAGATTTTCAGCGACCTACAATTGAAGGTAGGATTCTTTAAAATGCAGCAGGAAGCTGCTGCGGCTAATGATGTATTATGTGATCATCTAGTTTGAAACAAAAACTGACTTGACATTAGTTGTAAATGCCATAAATGTGAGAACTAACGTCTTGAGGTGTTTCCTGTTCATTTTGTTAATAGTCCGTTGCGAAAATGACAAACAACACAGTGCCAGGATTTATTACCTCTCCTTTAGCTCTCCAGTTTTGGCCACTCTAATTCCAAAGGTACAAACTGAAAAACCGTAAAAGATTTAAGCCACTTCTAAAGAATGTTAAGCAATTCAGTTTGGAACATCACAGACGTGTTCAAAGACTCCCTTGAAAATTCATAAGCCTTTCAGAAACTCGATCACAAAATTCCTTGGTACACATTAGGCATGTTAAGAACATCTATGAGAGTACGGCTATCACATCGGATGCCCTTAAAGCAATATAGTTGCTACCATCACTGCCCTTGAAATCGTTCCCAGCGTATTTCGAGTACAAAACCGTGTTCCCCGGTGAGAGGGACAATGGCTTTCTTTTACCATCCTCGCCTAGAGATCCTGGCCCAACTGCTATCACCTGTTTATGCAGAAGATCCCACATCAATAACAACATACGTTAAGGTAAACAGACTAAATTTTATAAGTAGATCTTTATATTACCGTTCCAAACGAAGGTTTTTCCTTGGTTGCCTCAGTCAGCAACAGACCACCAGCAGTCTTCTCCTCAGCCTCTGCAACCTGCAATCATTGACAAGCATGTGTTGGGGGTGTTTGTAAGATAATGATCAATAAACACCCCTATTGCTGCAAACAAAATGGACCTCAAAAGTATGCTCGACAACAACTTAAATTGGCAACTAATCCCCAAAAAGCAGCTCATGGAAGAGCATCTGAAAATCACCTTTATTAGTACTCTATCATTGAGAGGCTTGAGATCTTTGACATCATCTGTCTCAAGTATACCAACAATATCATCCTCTTTCAGTATAAGATGTTTTGAATTATTGAAGTCTAGTTCAGTGCCCGCATACTTGGAATAGACAACCTGGGTGCCAGCCTGTGGGGCAAAATGGTTAGTAAGAAGAAGCCAGAATGAATAAGTAACAGAACTCGGTACTTGATAGCAACCTTTAAGCTAATGTCCACTTTGGTGTTTCCAATAGTTTTCCCTTCTCCAATAGCAACCACCTCTCCTCCTTGAGGCTTTGTTTGGGCAGAGGTTGGGAGTAAGATTCCACCATCAGTCTTCTCGTCAGCACTCTTGATCTTGACCAACACTCTATCTCCCAAGGGCTTAATTGAAGTGTACTACAGATTTTTTTCAATAAAGAGAAGTTATGAAAGCGAACAGAAGTGTGAAGGAAACAAAGACTAACAAGAATTTTAAGTTAAAGTTTACCCTCTAAAGTAGAAATTCACACTAGAAATTCCATAATTGGAATAAGACAAGCACATAAAGCTTTTGAAAGAGTGTACAACAATGAATTTTCAGATCAATTCATCTATCAGCAGCCATGGGGCAATTTGTAAACACTTGAGTTTCAGGCTAAAGGAACTTAAAGTCTACATTTCAGGCTACCCAGTTAAAACTGGAATTAAAATCTATCTCAAGCAGCAGCGCCTCACATAACATTTCAAATTTAAACCAAAAACTTCTAGGATGTAAACTAGCTTTTCAAGACCCACGCCGTTCCATTTCAGGTAGAAGAACGAACTCAGGAATATAAAATCCAATTCACAGTCTTCTCCTCAATTAAAGAACTCACAAATTTGACCAACTTCTCCTACATCCAAAAACCAAAGCCACCCGAACTAATAACAGAAATGAAACATCAGAAACCAACAAACAGGGGATCGATGCTACCTTAGGAGCGACAACAGTTGCAGCTTTGACGGCCAAGCCTCGAAATGACCTCTGAGATAAACCTCCAGCAGCTTTCAAGCTACCAAAAGATGCAAACTTTACATTTGCAGGTCTTAGCCCTTCGAAAGACGTCAGGCTTCTTGCAGAGACCAAGACTGATGATGCCATGAGCTGTGCAGTCGCCATTTCTGTGATCCCCAACACCAAAATAAACAAAAAAAATCAGGCCAAATCTGAAATCTAAGAAATAAATTCATCACCAAAAGTTATAGTTAGTTACCTCCAACAAAGTAAGCAGACTTAGTTAGCAAGACGAAGGTGATATACTAGAAGATATAAACCCTAGAACTAAATTAGTGCAAGAGGGAGGATGGGTTTTATTACGGCAAGAAGCGATAAGAGACTTCTAGAATTTTCAATTTTGCCTGGGACTGACCCTCACGCGCTCCGTTCGAACAAAGAACTGATCATTGCAGAAGACAAATGACGGTTCGTTTCGAGGCCCAATAGCAGGGATTGACTATTGGGCCATAGTGGACCCAATAGGCTTATTTATCTTTTTTTTAAGACACAACCATTAAAATTTTATTGGGCATGAGGGATAGAGAAGTTTAGTACTTCTTATCTCTATTCAATTTAGTAAGTCGAACTTGGAGTCCAATTAAGTCTTAAGGTAAGTTCCAAGCAAAGTTTGATCAGGTTTAATTAAATACATATTTTTTTATTTGCTCACCCTATCAAATCCAAATTCTCAAAATTAGAAAGAAAAAAAGTATAAGCTTAGGTTGAAACTTAGTCGATTTAAACCAAGCTGGTTGATTTCGAATCAAACGACTCTTTCAAACCTAATAGAGCATAGTAATGAATATCATATTATATTAGCCGGTACGTATCGTATCGATACGGTACCAAGAGTCGTAATATCGAGTTTAAATATCGATTAGTACAGGATATTTTAAATAATTAAGAAATTTTTTGCAAAATTTTAAATTTTTTCTCCTTCCTTCCTCTCTTTTCTCATTTTTTCAAAGTTTTAAAATAATAATAAATATTTTATTACTATTAATAATTATAAATTAAATAAAACTTAAAAATAAATTATTTTATTTTTATTATTAATAAATTGTTATTATTTAAAAAATTTAATGATTTATATAATATTTATTAATAAAATATTAATAAAATATTTTATTTTTAAAATAAATAATTTAAAATTATTATTTGTAAACTAATATTTATTTTATATATTTATAATTATTAATTCAAAATTTATTTGAAATTTATATTTTAAAATATATTTTAAATTTAATTATATTTATTAATAATTATTAAATTAATTTCATATATTAAATTAAAATTGTGATTATGTCTAATTAAATATAAAATGAAATAGAATGTGAAAAACAACAATTCTACAAAATTCAAAATTTTGATAAAATAGAAAATAATTCAAAATTCAATCATTATTTTACAATAAATTATTATATTTATATAATTATTATATATAGATAATTATTATATATAAATTAAAATATAATAAAGATATACATAAACTAAAACTGTATAACTATACAATATGATAATAGACTATTTTGTAATTTTAAAAAATTAAGAGATTATTTTATAAATTTAAAAATTATCTCAAATCAGATCTTCGATATTAACCGATCACCGATACAAGATCTTATACTTAGAATTCAATCCGATCTTAAGTTCAAGATAATATTCGTAACATTATAATAGAGTGGTCCAAATAAAAAAAATAAAAACATTAAATTAAAAATAAAAAATTGAAAGATTATTTAAATATTATATTATATTTTATAATACAAACATGTAGATTTTTACATATGATATTTAGTATTAAATATTAATACAAATTAAATTTTAATTTATGTTTTGCTCAAGGAAGAAAAGAAAATATGATTTTGACCTTCTAGAAACAAGTCAAAGCTTGGTGATCGCTACTAGGCATTGGGGACAGGGCACGTGTCGAGTTCTTTAACTTAGGACTACCGAAACCGCGGCAGCGTGTAATGTCTTAATCCTTATCAGCCGATCCCTGCTGTTCCACGTGTAACTTCCGGGTTCCCAACCCAACGGCATTGCCCAAAACTTTCCTTCAAGTCTCTACGTGGCACTCTCGGCCAGTTCCACATCTCCTCTTTAGCACATGCGAACGGTCCACTTCTCAGCATTCACGAATCCTAATATAAAAGCCACGAAACATAGCGATGGAGGATGAAGAAATGGGAAGAAAGAGTGGCGGTGGCGGGGGACAGAGAGGGAGCGGCCGTTACAAGGGGTTGAGGATGAGAAAATGGGGAAAGTGGGTAGCGGAGATACGGCAACCGAACAGCAAAAGAAGATTATGGTTGGGATCTTACAGCACTGCGGAAGAGGCAGCCAGAGCTTACGACGCTGCAGTTTTATGTCTACGAGGGCCATCGGGGATTCTCAACTTCCCGTCTAACCCGCCGGATGTTCCGGTCGGAGCAGAGTTGTTGTCGTCGCAGATTCGGGACTTTGCGTTGAGGCACGCGCGAATGGTTCCGGCGGAGCAGGAGTCGATGAAGGAACAGGAAGAGTTCATGGTGGGTGGAGAGCATGGAAGTGGAATAGGGAGAAGTCTGGAGGGGACATATTATCAAACACATGGTGTGTGGAGTGTTTAAGACCCACTTAGAGTCAAGGATAAGTGGAAACTAATCACTTGTATATATTCTTTTGCATGCTTCACAAATTTCAAATTTTAACAGGAGTCTTGTAAAGTATATAATGTTCATTTTACCCATAGCAAAAGGGTCAAATCTGGTCCGGTAAGAAATATGAGGGGAGATTTTCTGATCAATTTTACTTTTATCAACTCTGTCCAACGCACAATACGATCAAATATAAGTGAGAATCCTCTCCTCTCAACCCTATTTAACGCTTAAAATTAATTTGTTTCGATCATTAGATATGGTTCAGCCTGATTCTGGTGAGGCTACACGTTGTCGTTTGGATCCACGAAGCTGATTGTTTCTGTGAAGAGTTCCTCGCAAAACAACACAAAGACGCCGGGGTTGATATCTGTCGAGCCTCTCCGCCAAGTTAGTCTTTTTGGTGAGGTTTGATAGCTAAGAATAGAAGTTAGGGTTACGATCACGTCACAATTATGGTAACTTCGTACCTTATATATGGAATAGATGCTAGGTCTTTACGTATGCATGAGAGACTTTCACCTGCATATGGGCCGTGGATGCATGGACTAGGGCCTGGGCCTAGCATAATCGATAGGAACTAGGTCAATCCTTGCGGGGTGGACTGATCGGTTCATGAGTCATTTTGAGTGGCTTTGGACCTAGCACGACCGGCCCAACTATAAGCCCCCTACTCCTCGAGTCTGAGCAAGAAGAAGGGTCGAAGGAATATATAAGAATCTTATAGCTCGTCTGTAGAGCAGCTCGGGGTAGGCCCGATCAGTCGGATATCAACGGATAGTACATGACCGCTCGTGCTAGGATCGATCAGTTGGGTGTTCTGATCGATCGGCCTCGACACTTATTGCATGACAGCTCGTACCAAGAGAGTTCAGGCGAACATCTACGCTGAGCGCGTGAAGGTACTTTATTTAATCATCACTGACGGCGCGTGCCCTCTGACAGATTTTCAGAATCTGAAACGAATCGTCTTTGTAACCGTTGTGCAGTTATCACGTATGTCCTTTCAACTGTTGCGTCGCTCCGAATTTCGAATAACCCTAATTTACCTCATCTCAGATTCTGCCACGTGTCTGAGCTTGGTTCGAATTTTCTCCATGCGTCGAGCTTTGATTGGGGCGTCCATTTGACCAATCTTCTATAAGTACTCAGGGTTGATAGACTGCATATTTTCTTTACGCTTGTTTTGTTCTCCGGCTTTCATTATACTTTCATTTGTATTTTCTTGTCAACAGTTTCCGGAGTTTTCTTTCAACCGCCGCCCAATGTTCCAACCTCAAATCATCGAATAGGTACGTCCTTTTCTCTCGTCTCCTCCTCTAAAGTTTTCTCAAAGGTTTCTTCTTAGTAAGCATGTCGACGGCCAGTTCTAGAAATATGGTAAGAGGTGTTGAAGAAATCTCAACGATAGAGCGGAAGGATAAGTTGGTCATGGAGGAGCCACCGAGAGATAAATCGACGATGACCGAGGCGGAGCTGAAACGGTCGATTATCAGGAATAATATCCCTATGTCCTGGGGGCCTAGGTTGGCTTTGGAGCATGAACGATTCCACAGCAATTTAAGTGGGTATTTTGTTATTTCTGATAGTTTCTTCTCGATTGGTGGCGTGAGGCTCCCGTATGCCCCGATTATTCACAAGGTGTGCGCCGATTTTCAATTGATGCCGAGCCAGATTCCTCCGAATGGCTGGAGGTTTATTAACGGTTTGGCCTTGCTGTGCCATTAGTTTGGCTGTTTGCCTTTGGCTAGGATCCTACGCTATTTTTTGAGGATGAATCAGAGTTCGAGCTCTAGGGCCGGGATCCCTCACTTGCAGTATAGGGATGCCCGATATCGTCCGGCCGGAACGGCCTCAAAAAGTTCTTTTTGGCGGACGAAGTACTTTTTTGTGAAGCCCCCAGGATCCTCCTTCGAGTCCCAGCCGTAGAGGTATCCTTTAGCCGAACGGTGGAACGACACGCCGAGCCTATCTCTTTCTAGAGAGGAGTGGGAGCCTATCTCTTTTTAGAGAGGAGTGGGAGGTGGTCAGTAGCATAAAGGGGCTCGACCGATATGACTTCGCTCGGCTCATTCTAGGATATCGCAGGGGGGACTCGACCGATTCCTTTCTAATCGACCCCTGCCACAAATTAGTTGACTCCTGGTGGTTGAATTATTTGCTGTATTTGTAAGTATTGGTTTCGCTTTTTGACCTATTTTATTGCTGTGCAGCCATGGCGAGGATAGAAGATTTTGCCGGGTCCTCCCCTCCCCCTAAATCCAAAAAGCAGGCCGAAGGGAAGAAACAGAGGAAGGAGGTAGAGACCGGTGAAGGCGCCGCTCCGCCAGTGGAACCAGGCCATTCTACAGTGTTGCTGGCCCCTCCGCTCACTGAAGACTGTCATGTCGTGTCAGCGTCATTGCCGATCGTGCCAGTGAGTGCGGACCGAGCGGGTTCAGAAGAGGAGGAGACGAAGCCTCTACTCAAAAGGAAGAGGACCGCTCGGAGTGCCGGCCGGTCGTCTGGTCAGCAGGAGAAAAGAGTGGGGGAAAAACGAACACCCCGGTTGAATAAGGGCAAAGGGAAGGAGCGAGCCTCTAGTGGCGACCGATGGGAGTTCGCGGTCAACTTTGACAAGGCTGTGTCGCTTAAAGACGCTAGTATGGCTCTACAGATAGCTCAGAAGGTCGTTCCTCCTGCGGATGAGGATTTTTTGGATGCGCTGGACAATAAAAAGCTGATGGCTCGTCTCGTCCGCAGCTGCGTTAGAGATATGGTATACTCCTCCGAAATGTATCAACGTCTGGATCAGCTCGATGACGTGAATTGGACAATGGATCGGGAGGTTCATGACCTTCTCGAGCAAGTTAACACTCTGAGATCTGAACTTGTGTAGTCGAAGGAGGGGCAGGACATTTTGCGGGCTCAACTTTCTTTAGTTGAGGAGTAGAAGAAGTCTTGGGAGGAGGAGAGGAGCGCTTTGAAGGTTCAACGCACTACGGGTGAGAAGGAGAGATATAGGGTGATTTTGGAGAGGGACGAGCCGGCTGAGGAGTGTGATGGCTTGAAGAAGGAGGTGAAGACGGAGCAGGAGCGTGGTAAAAAATTTCTCCAAGATTGTCATGAAACAGTGGAGGGTAAACACATGACCGAGGATATATTGAGGGAGTTGCGATGCTCCATCAAGAAGCAGAGGGTCGAGGCGATAAAGCGGTGGAAAAAGCGGTTCCTACATGGGGAGGGCTTACAGTTCGCCTGCGATTTAACCCTTTCAATCCTGAAGAGGTGCCATGAGGTTCACGTTCCTGACGGGTCGGAGTGTCCTTCGTTTGAGGATTATGTCGAGCTGCTTCTTCCCACAGCTCTCGGCCTTTCTTTGGAAGATATAAGGGTGAGGGCCGAGGGAGAGCGGACCTTTATTCCGGATGAGGAGCTGGATCTTAGCTCAGAAGATGAAGATGATGTCTCTTCGCTGTCTTCTCCTCCCCATCCGGCTGCTGGTCCTTCCTTTGCCGACCCAGTTGCTCATGTTGTTGGCCCTTCCTCTCCTCCGGAAGGATCAGAGTGATTGTTTTTCCCTTTGTAAGGCTCATCTGGTCGGGCTTGTGACCATAGCTTTAATTCAAAGAAATAGAAACTCGTTTTTCATTACCTCTTTTATGTGTTAGAGATTAGACGATCCTTTCGAATAGCAGGTCGTGAATGAGTGCGCTTGATGTGCGTCGATTGGGTGAACGTAGTCGATCGACGTCGGGGCCGAGCTATGGTTCCATGGATCTCGTCTTTGCAACCCGGTCGATCGATAGTCGAGGCCGAGCTATGGTTCCAAGGATATTGTCTTGGCAACCTGGCCGAGCGATAGTCGAGGTCGATCGATGGTTCCAAGGATCTTGTCGGCAACCCGGTCGATTGATGGCTCCAAGGATCTTGTCTTGGCAACCCGATCGATCGATGGTCGAGGCCGAGTTATGGTTCCAAGGATCTTGTCTTGGCAACCTGGCCGAGCGATAGTCGAGGTCGATCGATGGTTCCAAATATCTTGTCTTGGCAACTTGGTCGATCGATGGTCGAGGCCGAGCTATGGTTCCAAGGATCTTGCCTTGGCAACCTGGCCGAGCCATAGTCGAGGTCGATCGATGGTTCCAATGATCTTGTCTTGACAACCTGGTCGATCGATGGTCGAGGCCGAGCTATGGTTCCAAGGATCTTATCTTAGCAACCTGGTCGGGCGATAGTCTATAGGATTTTCTTTTCTTCGCCGAATTTAACAAAAAAATTTCTTGCCAGAAAATATGAAAACTCCTTTATTGATGATGATGAAGGCATGGGCCATTAAAAAACCTGACTGACAGGTCCAAAAAAAAGGTACCCACCAGTTGTGTACAATAAACAATAATAACAGAGAAAAGAAAACTAAAAAAAAGCTTATCTACTGGTAGAACGCCTTCAGGTTTTGATAGTTTCAAGGCCTCGGTAGAATCTTCCTGTTCGCATCGCGTAGGATGTAGGAGCCATGTTCTGCTTGCTTGATCACTTGATAGGGTCCTTCCCACACCTGTCCAAGCTTTCCAGGATGCTTTCCAGCCGCCTGGGCCTTTTGTAGGACGTATCCGCCGACCTTTATGTCTCTCAGCTTTACCCTTCTGTTGTAGAATTTCATTGCTTTTTGCCTGACGGCTTCGGAACGAGCGGCTACCCTATCCCTGTCTTCACTTAGAAGCACGAGTTCCGCTCGGCGGGCTTCGTTATTCCGCTCTTCTTCATAGCTCGACACTCTTTGATTGTGCAATACCACTTCTACTGGAACTAAGGCTTCTGCCCCAAAGGTCATTCTAAACGGTGTTTCTCCTGTGGCTCCATTTGTGGTAGTCCTGTAAGCCTATAATACTTCATCTAGTTTCTCTACCCAAGTCTTTCGTCCATCTAAGCGCTTCTTGAAGGCGCTCATTATCTTTTTGTTGGTATTCTCCGCAAGGCCGTTGCTTTGAGGGTGAGCTGCTGAAGTCAATTGGAGCCTTATCCTCAGTCGCTCGCAGAAGTTTCTGAATTTGTCGTTGTCGAACTGCCGACCGTTTTCTGTAACCAACACCATAGGCATCCCAAAGCGACTTATTTTATTTATTCGTACAAAATTTTCAATCTTCTGCTCAGTAATTGTAGCGACCGCTTCAGCTTCTACCCATTTGGTGAAGTATTCCACTGCTACTGTCGAGGACCGAAAGGGAAAGGTCCTAATATATCCATTCCCCATTGAGCAAAGGGGATAGGATGACTCACGATTTTCATCATCTCGGTCGGTTGGTGAGACAGGCTGCTGTTTTTCTGACAAGCCTCATATCGGTCGACCTTCTCCTGGCAGTCTTTCCTCATTGTCGGCCAGTAATACCCTTGTCTAATATGTCTATGAGCCAACCTCCTACTTCATATGTGGTTTTCACATATTCCTTTGTGGACTTCGGCCATTGCCTGCTCTGCCTCTTCTTTGTTCAAGCATCGTAGCAGTGACTAGTCATAATATCGCTTGTACATGGCGTCGTTAACGATCGCATATTCAGCTGCCCTTATTGTTAACTTCTTGGCTTCCAAGGCATCTTGAGGCTGCGTTCCCCCGAGGAGGTATTGTCTGATCGGATCCATCCAACTTGATCGATCGGTATTTACGTTGGGGACTTCATTAGCTCTCTGAATATTGGGTCGTTCTAGCGGCTCGACCAAAACGTTATTTTTCACATCTCGGTCGGAAGCCATTTTTGAGAGCGCATCCGCCTTAGCGTTTTGAGCTCGTTCTATCCTGTTGATCTAGTATTGCTCGAAATTGCTCAACTCTTGCTTTACTAGTTCCAGGTACTTGATCATGCTGCTCCTCTTAGCTTCATACTGCCCAGTGACTTGACCAATTACTATCTGGCTATCGCTGTACACCTGGAGATGCTTTACCCCCATCTCCTTTGCAAATTGGAGGCCGGCTATCAGAGCCTCGTATTCTGCTTCATTATTAGAAACTTTAAACTCTAACCGGAGAGCATATTCTACCTTTTCTTCCTAGTGCGGGCTTATTAATATCACTCCTGCTCCGCATCCCTCTGCATTGGACGACCCGTCAACAAATAGGTTCCAGGCAGGGCGTTGCTCACCCTGTGAGTCAGGTTGACTCATTTCTGAAACGAAGTCTGCCAACACTTGGGCCTTGATCGTCGTCCGAGGTTTATACCGTATATCGAACTCCCCTAGCTCTACCGCCCATTGGAACTGGGTCACATCCGCTTTCCTTAAAATTTTGAAGAAAGGGAGGCACTTTTCTCCCATCTTGAAGACGAATTTGCTCAAAGAGACTATCCAACCGGTCAATATCTGAACATCTTTCAAGCATCGCGGCGAAGGCATTTGGACGATCGCTTCGATTTTCTCTGGGTTAGCCTCAATTCCCTGCTGAGTAATCATAAACCCCAGGAATTTTTCGGATGGCACTCCAAAGACGCACTTTTCTGGGTTCAACTTCATCAGAAATTTATTAAGAGTCTGGAAGACTTCTTTGAGATCTTCCACATGCTCAGCGCCCGTCTTACTTTTGACCACCATATCATCCACATAGGCCTCAACCGATCGACCGATCTGTTTCTTAAAAACTTTCATGACGAGCCGTTGATAGGTGGCCCCCGCATTCTTCAAGCCGAACGGCATTACTTGATAGCAATATGTGCTCTGATCAGTTATAAAAGCTGTCTTCTCCTCGTTTTGAGACTCATTTGAATCTGGTGGTAGCCCGAGAAGGCATCCAAAAAGCTGAGGAGTTTATGCCCTGAAGTGGAGTCTACCAGCTGATCGATTTTGGGTAAAGAAAAACTGTCTTTCGGGCACGCTTTGTTTAAATCAGTGAAGTCGATGCACATTTTCTACTTTCCGTTTTTCTTCTTCACAAGTACGACATTGGCCAACCATTCAGGGTATTTGACTTTCCGAATGAACTCGACACTAAGCAGCTTTTCTATCTCCTTCTCAATCACCTCCTGGCACTCTTTGCTTTGCCACCGCTTATTCTGTCTAACGGGCTTGTAATCTTGTCGAATACCGAGATAATGCGATGCGACTGATCGAGAAATTCCAGGCATATCACTCGGTACCCAGGCAAAAATCGATCTGTTTTCTACCAAGCAGTCTGTGATTTCTTTCACTAGGTCCTTCTGAAGCTCGGAACCTAGATTTGTGAACTTGGAGCTATCTGCTTCATCGAATATGACCCGCTTCGTTTCTTCCACGGGATTCATCCTCTCCACCTCTTCATCAGCTCTTACATCAAGAGAGCTCGTCAGGACTACTGCCCCATCTAGTATCCTTGTTTCCGCTAAGTAGCATGTCCTAGCGATTCTCTGCTGTCCCCTGACAACACCAATTCCATGGGACGTTGGGAACTTCATTGCTTGATAGTAAGTGGAGACAATCGCTCTAAGGGCGTTTTGAGTAGTTCGTCCGATTATCGCATTGTACGCCCCTTGAAACTTCACGATCAAGAACTCAACGTTCTTTTTTATCTGACACGGCTTTTGTCTGAATTTTACTTTCAAAAAGACTCTGACAAATGGGTAGGCTGATGCCCCAATCACTCCTTTAATAGGTCCTATAGGCAGTAGTCGATCCTCTGATATCTCAATCTGCTTGAAGGCATCATAATACAATAGGTCGACCGAGCGACCCGTATCGATCATTACCCGCTTCACCTCGTTGCTGTCCATGTTCAGATTTACGACGAGCGCGTCATCATGAGGACAACTAACACCGTCAAGGTCATACTCGTCGAACGATATCATCCCATCGTTCTGACTCTTTCTTTTGGCCGACAAGTCTTCGCTGACCTGCTTAGCATACCTCTTTCTTCCTTTAACAGTGGACCCCCTGTTGCATTTTCACCAAAAATAATATTAATGACTCTAACCGGTCGGTCATCTTGTTGTCCAGTATTCTTGTTGCCACTTGCCCTGGACTGTCTTCTCGCATCGCGTCGATCGTCAGTGTTCACATTCTGCCTCTCTCCATTCCTATCGTTTCACCTCTAAGGCTATCGCCAGTCGTCGGGCCGACCGATCTTATGCTCATTATCCCGATCGACATTTTGTCTGTGCTTCAGAAATCGACCCAGCCTTCCCCTTCGGATAAGGAATTCGATTTCTCTTTTCAATTGCCAACAATCTTCCGTGTCATGACTGATGTCTCTGTGGAAATGACAATATAAATCCAGGTCCCTATCTTTGGAGGGAGTCTTCATCTTATTGGGTTCTCGGAGAGGTTCCTCATCCGCTCTCATGGCCACCAGTACTTCCGTATATCGTCTGTTGAGCGGGGTGAACTCTTGTCGATGTCCCTGTCGATCGGTCGGCTTTCTCCAGGTCGATTGATCCTTCTGTCTCTTGTGGTATTCATTCGCTCTGCCACTCGGCCCGCGATCGTCTGCTCTACGTTTTGTGTTTTTCAATACTTCTTCGAGTTGGATGTACTTGTTCGCCCAATTTCTTATCTCTTGAATAGATCTGGGCTGATCGAGGGCCAATGACTTTTTGAACTCCTCATCTCTCATGTTGTTCATGAGTGCAGCCAACATGGATGAGCAGGTGAGGTCAGGGACTTCGGCAGCTTCGTTGTTGAACCGAGTGATGAAATCCCGTAAATTTTCATTCCTTCCTTGCGTCAGCTGCATCATTTCCAAGGCAGTCTTCTGCGGCCGTTTACTTGTGGCCAACTGGTTGATAAATAGCGATTTAAAGTCTTCAAAACAAGTGATGCAACTCGGAGGTAAACTGTTGAACAACCATTACCGAGCTCCTTATTGAAAAGTGGTACAAAATGCCTTACATTGAATAGCGTCGGGGACGCAGTGTAGGTTCATCATTGATTGGAAGTGCTATAAATAGTCTAGGAGATCGGTCTTTCCGGTGTACTTTTCTGGGGTCGGTATTTTGGTACCGACCGCTAGGAGGCTATCCAAGATCGCCGGGATGAAGGGAGAGCTATATTGAGTTGTTGGACGATCCGGTCGGAAACTCATAGTCGCATTGATTTGATCGTCCACGATTTGTTCTAGAGCTTCAGCAGGGTGGTGATCGGTCATCATACCAAATTGTCGTGCGAACCGCTGCTACTGTTTCGGTTGAGACTATAAGATCTGACGAATCAACAGATCAGTTGCTTCCTCGATCTGTTGTCGGGTTAGGGAGGTATGCTGTGGCGCAGGAGGATTTGCACCTAGATGATGTTGGAGATTCGAGTGCATATTGGTCTCAGCATTGTCCTCCAAGGCTGCGCTCTGTTCTTCTTGATCTGGGTTTTGAGGTTGTGGTTACTCATTCGGGTGCGAAGACTGTGTGTGGGAATCATGGTGTGTTGGCGACAAAGTGGCCGGTAACTGCAAACCCAACCTTTGTAGGGCTGATCTTGTGATGTACCGCCACGTCGGGGTTGGTTCTTGCCGACCGATCGTGTGTTTCTCGACATGGTGCCCTGATGTCGAACCCCACGGTGGGCGCCAATTTGTTCAGCCTGATCGTGGCGAGGCTGCACGTTCCCGTTTGGATCCATGAGTTTGACTGTTTCCTAGCAAAAGTTCCTGCAAAATAACACAAAGCACGCCGGGGGTTGATATCTAGCAGGCCCCTCCGACGCTCAAGTTAGTCTTTTTGGTGAGGGTTTGATAGCTAAGAATAGAGAGGCTAGGATTCTGATCACATACCTGAATTATGACAACTTCGTACCTTATATATGGAATAGATGTTAGGTTTAGGTCTTCACGTATGCATGAGAGACTTCCACCTGCAAGTGGGTCGTGGATGTATGGACTAAGGCCTGGGCCTAGCATAATCGATAGGAACTAGGTCAATCATTGTGGGGTGGACTGATCGGTCCATGAGTCATTTTGAGTGGGTTTGGGCCTAGCACGATCGGCCCAACCAAGATAAGATTAGATGGTTTCTAAACTTATTTTTAATAATCAAAAGGATGATGTTTTTACTAGATAAGATTGGATAATCTTTAAATTTACGACTAAAGACAACAATATTTTGAGTTTTGACCGTTAGCTGTCGTTTCGATGATTAGATAAGATTGGATAGTCTTTAAACTTTTGCGTTTTGATTATTAGATAATATTGGATAATCTCTAAATTTTTGTATAATGGTCAAAATGACGTTGTTTTAACCATTAAATAAAATTAGATAGTCTCTAAACTTATGTTTAATAGTCAAAACGACGTTATTTTAGGCGTTAGACAGGATTAGAGAAAGTGAAGATAAACAGACGATTTGAAGTCAATATATGAATATTTGGTGTGACTATACATGAAAAATACACAATTATTTAAGTAAATAAAATTATCTAAATATTTAATTAATTATGTAATGAGATAGAAGTTCCTTACATTTTTTTAGATTTTGCAAATTAATCGATGTTGCATAAATTAAATATGGTTAAATTGTTTAAATTTTTGGATTAAATTTTTATTCTATTTAATAGAGAAATTTTAAAATATTTTTATTTTAATTTGAGAAATTTATTTTAAATTCAAATAATAAATTTGTTAAAAGACTAAATTTTGGTCAAATTATTTTTAATACATATCTTTTAAACAAACTTTTACTTAATAACTTAAAATCATAACTTTTAAAATTATTTTAGCTTTTGGGTTTTCACATGAAGTTTTGCTTTCAGGATCGCTATTCTACTAATCGTTATTATAGCTGTTATTTTTGCTTATTTTACTCTCTTTGTCCAAAAGGATTTGTTCTTAAAGGTAACTCTTATCAAGATAATAATAAATAAATTTCTCTTTATTGCTCTCACTCATTTTTTGACGTTTTCACTCTCATCATTCAGTTGGTGTTATTGTTGCTCATATTATTATTATTATTATTATTATTATTATTATTATTATTATTATTGTCATTATTATTACAATCCTTTTATTGAGTTTATTATTAGGAGCAATGTAATGTTATGAATACCGTCTGCTTGCTCGATGCGGATTGAACTCCTGAATGAAATCAGATTCGATTACTTATTACAGAGTACTGCTTCGGATATTTTTAAATTTATAAAATAATCCCTAAATTTTTTTAAAATTGCAAAATAGTCCATACTGATATATTATACTGATGTATCAGATACTTTACTAGTTTACTATTTACATTAACCATGCTTTCAAAATCTTAATAATAAGTAATAATGACAATTAATTTGAAATAATAATAATTTTAAATATTTTACATATAAATAATAACCACAATTAATATAAAAAAGACAATTATCATCATACAATTATAAAACTAAGAATAATACAAAGCATTTAAAATATTACAATCATACAATTTCATCATTATAATACAAATATTATTTACTTTATTTATACAAAGTTTTAAAATTAAGTTATTAAATATAAAATTTCAAAAATTTAACACTAAAATAAAAACTTTTAAAATAATTATTTTTATGAAAAGTATAATTTTAATTTTAATATTACACTAAAATAAATATTTAAAAGAATTTATTTGTTTTAAGTATTTTAAAATATTCATTTTAAATTCAAAATTAACTAATCTAAAATTTTAGTTGACTTCCATTAATTTTAGAGTTTAATTTATACCACATGATTTTAATTATTTTATAAGCACCTTTTATGTACTCTACATTCTATAACACCTTTTAACTAGAGAAAGATAGACTTTAATGAAATTATATAAAATATATTGTTATTAAATATATAAAGCAAAATTGCATTAATGTTAACATATAATCACTCCAAAGTCTTAATCTTTACGTCTAAAACTTTTATTGAAATCCAATTATTATAGAATTTTACTAAGATATTTTAATTAAAAATATTTTTAATAAAAAGAAAATTACTGATTTCTAATATATAAAAAGTTTCAGAAATCTACTTTTCTAAAAATAATAAATTAATTAACTTTAATAATATGTTTGGATTTAATTGAAGTAATTAATTTATAGTATACATATATATATATATATACAATACAAAAGAATTAGGTCTTCATGAAGACCTAATTCACTCTCTCTTTCTACTAGTTTTACCCCCTCTCTGCTCTCTTTTTCTACTCTACTTTTCAGCCGCCACAATCATCTCCGATAATCCGATTAGCTGTTTATTTTGTTTCTGTTTCCTTGCGATTGATTTAGTTATACTTATACCCATTTGAAAAATTCTCCTTTTCATCAAAAGTTGTGGTTTTTTTTTCCAGTTTTTCCAATGGCTTCGGTTGAGTCTCCGGTGGCTTCCCTTCGGTGTGGTGGTGCTGTGATGCGGCGGCAAGGACTGGAGAAGGTGGTGGTGGCGTCGGGTCTGATGGAGGAACTAACGAATGACAAAGCGAAGCTGACGAGAATCGGAGAAGGAAGCGAGCGTCGAAGAGACAAGCTTCCACGAGGAGGAGATCGATGGCGACGGTGGGAAGACCAGAGGCGACCTGCGCCGACGAGGAGAAGCGGCGCCGGCGCGACAGAGAGATGAGAGGGAGAGGACTGAGTGTTGGGGCGGGGTTTAAATTTTTAGGTTTAAAATTTTAAATTTTGCAATTTAGTCCCTGCACTTTTTCAACTTTACTAGATCGGTCAAGATTTTACGGTATGGCCATGTCGATTGAAAATCACCCAGATCGCCAAGATTTTGGCCGATGCGGTGGTCGTCCGTTCGCTTCGATTCGGCCGGATTCGTCCGGAACGGAACGGATCCCATAACACTGATTAGGAGTGGTTTGATTATCATCATCATTATTATTATCGTCACCATTATTATTATTATTATTATGTATTTATTATAATTTTATTTATTTAAATATATTAAATGTCATTTTTACTTATTTATTATTTTAACTCGCATCACTATTTTCTTTTCACTTTTGCATGTGGCTCTACAGAAAATAGCTTCTCTATTTTGTAAAAATAAGTCTGCATATTATCAGACCTCTCCAGATCTTGTTTTACTGTCGAACTTCAGACTGGGTGTGATGATGATAATGATGACGATGATGATAACTTTTTAATTTAGTGATTTATTAATGATTAGTTAAATTAATAAATATTAAATAAAAATGTTTGAAAAATATTTGATTTTATCATGCAAATATAGTTTCCCGTCTTTTGCTGAACTTAAATCGGATCCATTCGTTTTAACTCATGTCCGTCTCGGCGGAATATGAATCGCAGAGTGGTTCTTTTATCAGCAAACTATTTAAATAACTGGATAATACAGAGTCATACTGCAATTTTCCGACCTCTATCGTTAACCATGTCCAATCAATTGAAAGGCCATTCTTTCTTTTTCCTTTTGTCAAACAAAGAATCACTATAAAAATGGAGGGGGGCGAACCGAGTTGACGTTGTTTGGCAACAAATGGGGAAAGCTGATGCCTTGCCATTAATATCTTACGCAACTTGAGGACATCCACAACGTTGTCCTTCCTTAATTTATCATATATAAGTCTCGTTCTTCAGCTTTAAGCAGTCGATGCTAGCTCCAGGATTTTACCAATTTATGAACGTAAAACGCCAAGATGTTCACTTCATGGACGAAAGTGATTCTCATTGTGAGTGCAGCGATTTTAGGCTCATGTTGTTCAGCAGGAAATGTTGAATATGATTCAAGAGCTCTAATCATTGATGGCGTTCGAAAAATTATCATCTCAGGATCTATTCACTACACTCGCAGCACTCCTGAGGTATGAATATTTTGCAAGTTTTGAAAACACCACCCTCTTACTGAAATCGAACAGTTTATTCACTTTGACACCTATACAGATGTGGCCTTATCTGATTCAGAAGGCAAAGGAAGGTGGTCTTGATGCAATTGACACATCCATCTTCTGGAATATCCATGAGCCTCGCCGTCGTCAGGTGTTACAAACCCACCTGCTTTTTTTTTTTCCTTGTTCATAGAGACTAAATTGTCAGAATGCTTTCTTTGTATCATAATCCTGATGCAGTACAACTTTGCGGGCAACCTGAACTTCACTGAGTTTTTCCTGAAAGTTAAAGAAGCAGGACTATACGGAATTCTACGGATAGGTCCTTATATCAATGCTCACTGGAACTTTGGGTAAATATCAAATTGTTTCTTATCAACAAATTGTAAACTCTTAGTTTTTTTTGCATGGCTTTCACAGGGGTTTTCCTGAGTGGTTGAGCAATATTCCAGGAATCAAATTCAGAACAGATAGCGACCTTTTCAAGGTTTTTACCATATATAGTTCTCATGCCATTCTTCAAACAATATTACGGAAACTAATCCTCTACTACAATTACAGAACGAAATTCAAAGATTCATCACCCATATTGTGAATATAGCAAAAGCTCAGAAACTCTTCGCTTCTCAAGGAGGACCTATAATTCTGGCACAGGTATGTAATATTTACATGATGCAGTCGGTTATTACTCTGAGTCCGTTTTAGGTGGTTTGAAATTTAAGACAATGCACGTACCAGATAGAAAACGAATATGGATCTGTTCTAGACGGTTATGGAGACGCAGGGCAGACTTATCTACAATGGACTGCAAAACTGGCTGTTGCCCAGAATATTGGCATACCTTGGATTATGACTCAGCAATATCAGACTCCAGCATCTATGGTATATCTCTATTTCAGTTCTTTTGTTTGGTGGGTTTTTGGCTATCCTTGAGTAAAGATTACTCAGCACGAAAATGATGTTAATGCTATCTTACAGATCGACGCATTCAACGGGTTCTATGGCCACAATTTTTTGCCATATGATGCCACCAATCCCAAGATATGGACAGAAAACTGGACTGGATGGTAAGTCTTTCTTGATTATAAGTTCCAAGAAACCAGGAAGCTCGATTGTTGAACCAAAACATGCCTCGTAGGTACAAGAAATGGGGAGATAAAGACCAAATAAGAGCCCCTGAAGATTTGGCATATGCAGTTGCACGATTTTTTCAAGCTCGTGGAGTGGTGCAGAACTATTATATGGTCTTATATGTTCTCTCCTCGCTTTTTTACTTTGCTTTCTCAAGAATATAATCTGTGACTTTGCATATAAACTATCAACTAACTAAGCAGTTTCCCTTTCCTTTTCCCGTTACAGTATCACGGAGGAACCAACTTTGGACGTACGGCTGGTCAATTTGTAACCACATCTTACGACTTCAATGCGCCAATTGATGAGTATGGTAACAACATACTCGATCTTTACTAGGCCTTTATTATGGTATCTAGTAGGACAACAGGTTTGGATGTTCACACCCTTTCAAGTACAATATTTCAGGGAATTTAAACCAGCCCACCTGGAAACACCTTCAGAATCTCCATGCAGCAATTAAAGTAGGAGAGAAATTTCTAACTAGCATCAATGCAACTGTTACAACCAACAAATTGGTAAAAGGCTTTGATGGAGGAGTTCAAGTACGTGATAAGTTGCAAAAATATTAGACTATAACACAGATCAGAGGCTAGTAATTTGCGCTAACAAAATCTGAACTGAACCAGTTGACAGCGTACACCTTTGAAGCTACTGGGGAGAGATTCTGTTTCTTGAGCAATGCATTAACAGATCCTCAAGACGTTCAGTTGGAACTAAATAAGACATTTCATGTTCCTCCTTGGTCTGTTAGTATTCTTGAGAATTGCTATAAGCAAATCTTTAACACTGCTACGGTAAGAGATTGTTTCCTGATTGTTTTTCTATACACCAGTAGAATATTTTTAAACAGATCGACTTACTACGTTGATGCTCTACTAAATTAACCTGCAGTTTGACAGCTACAATGTCACTAGTATGGAAAGGAAATTGGGTGAGGACGCACCTGCTAAACTCAATTGGGTATGGAGGGAAGAGTACATGCAAGACACACTGCAAGGAAATGGTACTCTCCAAGAAAATGAGCTTACCGATCAAAAAGTAATAACTCAAGATCAAAGTGACTTCTTGTGGTACATGACTAGGTGATTATAAGCCTCTTGCTTACTTTAATTTTGTGCATTCTCACTTTACAGCTGATTTATTCTTCGTTTTTTATCTGTGTTCAAGTGTTAACAACGACGAGAAGACCCCAAAGAATGTGACCCTTAGCGTGCATGTTGCTGGAGAAGTTATTTATGCCTTTGTGAATGGGGCATATTTAGGTATTATATATACATATGTATGCATATTTAATTATCTTAATCAACCCATTTAAGCTTATGAAAATGGTTATGATCTGAGCTTGAGAACAGGTACTCATGCTGGAACTAATTTTGACTTTGAGAGACCTACTTCGCTGGAGCCTGGAATAAATAACATAACCCTCCTCACTGCTACTGTTGGATTGCAGGTATCCTTTGTATAACTGTATAATTGATCGACTCTGTCCTTCTCATTTAAGGAATTGACACCTTCGCTATTTCTACGATCCGTGGCAGTTCTCTGGCGTGGCTTTTGAAGCGATACCTGAAGGTATACCGGAGGGCCCTGTTAAGTTGATTGGCGAGTATTCCACCACTGATCTCTCTGCACACCACTGGAGCCTCAAGGTGAAAATCAAAATGGTCGTAAATCCTGAACGAGGAGTTCATATGAGAATCACTAACGTAAGATGTTTTACTTGGCAAAGGTAGGATTGAATGGAGAAGCTCTAAAACTCTATGATCCCAAATCTCAGAGTGGCAAATGGTGGACTGACACGCTCCCTGTGGCAAGTTGTATGACATGGTACAAGGTACAACCTCCTCAATTTCCATAACCTAACCTATACTGCTGGTCTGGTGTATAGCTTGTTAAGGTAATCCTGAACTCATGCAGGCTAATTTTGAGGCTCCACCAGGAACTGAGCCTGTAAAACTAGACTTGCAAGGAATGGGAAAAGGTCATGCCTGGGTAAATGGAAATAGTATCGGGCGTTACTGGGTTACACAGATCGCTGATCCTGCAGGTGGATGCCAGCCCTTATGCAACTACCGTGGAACAAATAATAACATTACTTTATGCTACACGAATTGTGGAGAACCCACTCAAAGATGGTAGGTAGTCTGTACATACAGTTGAGTTTTAGACATTACATACTGCTTTAGATTATCAAGTTGTGAAATGATCTGGTTATGTGTTTGCATGATCAGGTACCACGTTCCAAGATCGTTTCTGTACGAGGGGCCGAACACGTTGATTTTGCTCGAGGAAGCGGGCGGAGACCCTTCTAATGTTCACTTCGAGGTTGCTGGGCCCAAGTAGTTGACGAAGTTCAACTACTTTTTTGTTCTGAACCACGTTAGATAAGCTGCATGTGCACAATAGTACTGAAAAATTGGAGAGAGATTAGACCTCATGTTTACAGAAATAAAAATATAATTTTTTTAGTTTGATTTTTAAAATTTTTAATTTTATAAATATATAAATACAATAAAGTCTAGATCTAAATAGTAACTTAATATTATTTATAATAAGGTTTAACATTTTATAATTATCATTAATTCTAATTAAATACTAATTGAGTCTAATTTAGACATAACATCTCGTATTAGTTTTTATTTATTAAATATTTCATATTTAATTATAATTTTTTCAAAATTGAGATAAAATTCAACTTGATTAAATAACTCTTTTTAGAAACAATCTTTCCATGTTCGTGACTTAAATATGTTGACAACAGATATAAACTATAGCCTAAAATCTTACTCGAAATTAGATAAATTAAACTTTCGGTTTAGTTCAATTATTTCATCATAATATTCTGATTAAATATAAAGCATTGAATTAATGTTTGTTGTATTTAATTCCAATCATATTAGTTCTCTTCTATTAGTGATTAATTTTATGAATGATAATTAAAATTATTTTTAAAGTATTATTTTATCTTAATTAAGAAATTTTAAATCAATATTAATCAAAAACAAGGAAACATTCTCCTTAATTGTATTAGTGTGATGAATCCAATATTGATAACTTTATTATCTCAATATATTATATATTATATATTATATTCAATAATTACCGATTGAGTCGTCGTTTATAAGAATAAATCATATGCAACAAGAAAAATAACAAACCTTGTATGAGATACTTTAGAGATCTAAAGTTAAATGGTTACTTACACAATCATCAACTTGATAATTTTATAGACAAATAAGTATTGTTTCAAATGAAAATCTCTTATTTATCGCAAGCACCTCTATGTTTATTGAAGTATTTTTATACTTTATTGTTATCTACTTCATATATAAGGAAAAAACACGTGTTATTCTTTCTAATTTCTACTCAATTAATATCAAATTTTAATAAAATAATAATTATAAACAATCAAATAATAATACATGTATATGTAATATGAATCTCGTTAATCTCGTCATAATCTTATTTGCATCAGACGTTTATCATATGAAATTTATGTTATATATAAATATTCATAAAATAAATAATATGTTTAAGTAATTATGTTATAAATTTTACAATTAACAAATAAATTGTGAACCATAAATTAACAAAAAATCAGATAACATCAACGATACTTGGAATAAATTGGTACACGTGTATGTGTTTTAATTATTTTGTTTTACTTAAAGGTAATACTACCGAAAATGACCTATTTATTATGTAGAGTTAAGACTCTGTACTACCATATCTCTCTAGATCCCGCCTATTGTAGGACTTCAGATTGAGTGTAGTAATGATGATAATAACGACGACTTAAAGGTAATACTAAAAGAAATAATTGAGAAACCATATATAATTATATGCTACAAATAAATATAGAATTTTAATTTTATATAAAGTTTAACTACCTTAATCTATTTTCAACAATCAATATTTAGTTATGCCCAAACCTTACGTCTCAATTGAATTTTTACCGTGTGTTGTTGTTGTTGTTTAATATCTAAAATGTAAGAAGCCATTACAATCTAAATCTAAGATAATAAATTAAAAGAGACTAATCTTTTAAGTTTCATTTTATTTTAGTATTTAAACTTTTAAAAGTATTAATTTATTTTTCATATATTGATGAAATTTAAAATTTATCTTCAACAAAACCATATGTTGTGATCGAGAGCTAGTCAACTGAGTTGAAACTTCTATATCGACAAATTGATTATCTTGTTTTTTCACTTTCTATTTATATATGAATAGTTAGTTATGCATGCTCAGGAATTCCATAAACATCGTTGTTGAGTTCTTCTCTCTTTCCCCTATATAGACCTCCTTCTGCAGCTCCAAGGATTTTACGGAGTTCATTTATGAATGTAAAACCAAAGATGCCAAGTTCTTGGATGAAACTGATTCTTATAACGAGTATAGTTCTTGTATGTTCGTATTGTTCAGCAGGCCAAGTAGATTATGATGTAAGAGCACTCATCATTAATGGTCAGCGAAAACTTATCATCTCAGGATCTATTCATTATACCCGCAGTACACCTGAGGTACCATTGTAAATGTTTTCGTATTATACTTAGATGTTGTTACGATATATTTAAGAATTTATATATTCTGACTAGCAAAATTTCTTATTATTTGCCATTTATTACTCTGTACATTCTACACAGATGTGGCCTGATCTAATCCGAAAGGCAAAGGATGGTGGCCTAGATGCAATTTCCTCTTTCATATTTTGGAATGCTCATGAGCCTCAACCTAATCAGGTACGATACGTTGATATGGCCTTTACATAATATCAGAAAATAATGATTGTTGGCTCGTCAATGCAGTATAATTTCAGGGGCAACCTAGACTTTGTACGGTTTTTCAAGCTAGTTCAACAAGCTGGACTCTACGGAATTCTCCAAATTGGTCCTTACATCTCTGCCGAGTGGAACTTTGGGTAATCTCAAACTGTTTCTTTTCCCACAAATTCAGATTCTTCTTAACACATGTTTATGGTAATGCAACGAGTTCTACATGCTTTTTTGTTCATAATTTTGCTTTTTTTTTTTTCATTTATGGCTTTGGCAGGGGGTTGCCTTTGTGGCTACTTAAAAATCGAGGCATCAAATTCAGAACAGACAGTGATGTTTTCAAGGTTTTGTTGTTCTGTAAAATGCTTAGGTTTTGTACCTTTTCTTCAATGATTATAATAAGAAAAATAAACCTCAACAGACTGAGATGCAAAGGTTTACAACTCATATTGTGAACATGGCAAGATACGAGAAACTCTTCGCTTCTCAGGGAGGGCCTATAATTCTAGCACAGGTATGTCCATGACCATCCATCTGAGACTCACACATAACAGGATTGACGAAGAAAGAATCTGAGAATATATGCTCATAAAATAATAACAAACAGATAGAGAGCGACTATGGAAATACTGCGACGTACACAGGAGATGCAGGACGGTCTTATCTTGAATGGGCTGCAAAAATGGCCAATGCACAGAATATTGGGGTTCCATGGATTATGAGTGATCAGTCTGACATTTCTCTGCCATCCGTGGTATATACTATATATAGTTCCCTTCTCTATTCCTTTGGTTTGTTGAGTTATTTCAGGGTACCATAATATCACCATTTTTTATGCAGATCAATACGTTCAACGGGTACTATGGCCATCAGTTCTCATCAAACGATCCCTTTAACATTCCCAAAATATGGACAGGAGCTTATACCGGATGGTCAGTTCTCTTGATTATATAATCTGCCATGAAGGGTTTACTGTAGTAGGTAGCATTTAACATTACAGTACATGCATGGAAGTAAGGATAAAGATTAGGGTTATGAATAACCCAACCATAACTCGATCTTGGTGTACAATTTGGTTTTAGAAAAACTTATTGCTTATCCAAAACACACCCTGTAGGTACCAGAGCTGGGGTGATGCTGTAACAGTTAGAACTCCTGAAGATTTGGCATATGCAGTTGCTCGATTTTTCCAAGCCGGTGGAGTGGTTCAGAACTATTATATGGTCCTATGCTTAACACCCCACTCGCCTTAATTGATGACTACTTCAAACATATCGAAAGTTTTCCACAGTAGACTAATTGTTTAATTTTTCTCTTTCGACCCTTTTCAGTATCACGGAGGAACCAACTTTGGCCGTTCGGCCGGCAAGTATGTTACCACTTCATTCGACTTCAATGCACCAATCGATGAATATGGTAACGTTAAGTCTTTCTTATATGATTTTATTTAACTAATCAAACGTTATACATTTTAATTAATAATTCTAACTTAAACTAATAATTTATTATATTTATCTTAAATTGTATAAAAAGTCCTATCGTAGAGATAATTGGTATATTTAACTTCTTCGAGTACGCTTTCCAGGGAATTTAAACCAGCCAACATGGGATCACCTCAAACAACTACATGAAGCAATAAAAGTAGGGGAGAAGATTCTTACTAGCAAGGATTGCGCCATAACAAGGCGTAAAATCATGAATGGTTTTCAAGGAGGGGTTGAGGTAAGTCAAGTTCCAAAAAGAAGAAGCCAAATCAAAGAACTGATTTCGAACTTCTAAGAGGTTAATGCAATTAGACCAAGTCCTAAATTTCAATGGAAGCTCTAAAAAATTATCCATGGCAGCAAAAAAGATGGACAAGTAATGCAAGTTTATAATGCAAAGCAGCTAACGACATTCGCCGTTAATTCTACCGGGGAGAGATTCTGCTTCTTGAGCAATACACTGAGCGATCCCGAAGACGTTGATTTGGAACCAAATGTGACAATCCATGTGCTTCCTTGGTCTGTTAGTATTATCCAGGATTGCAATAAACAAATCTTCAATACTGCTATGGTAAGAGAAGGGTAAGACTGAACATGGTTTTGTTTGTTCTTTGTTACGTAGGAAACTAGAGGGCTTCTCTAATTAAATAAACCTGCAGTTCGACGTGTACAAAGTCACTAATACGGAAAGGAAATTGGCTGAGAATGATAATGCATATGCTAAACTCAGTTGGTCGTGGAGGGAAGAGTACATCCAAGACCAATTACAGGGAAGAGGTACGCAGCCATCATATGAGCTTCTTGATCAAAAAACTGTAACGAACGACCAGACCGACTACTTGTGGTACATGACCAGGTACGTATGCAGGGTTGGCAACAGCTGGTTTAAAATGCCAAACTACATAATTGCTAATTTCTTACTCAAATTTTTATTACATTCCTTCACTTGATACCACTGATGTCACAAGGTTTATTCTTCATCTTGAATTCCAGTTTTGACAACGACGAGGACATCATACGCAATGTGACCCTTAGTGTAAATGTGACAGGAAATGCTATTTATGCCTTTCTGAATGGGATATATTTAGGTAAGTTCATTTGCATAATTTGTATGTTTCTTTCTAACCCATCTAAGCTTATTACAATGTGTTAATTCGACCTTAAATAACAGGTACCCAGTCGGACTATCATTTCTTCCGGTTCGAGAAGCCTGCTTCACTCAATCCTGGCAAAAACAACATCAGTCTCCTCACTGCTACAGTTGGATTGAGGGTATAGTATACATATGACATTGCCGAGTGGATTAAATGATATAATCTATTACTTATTAGATGACAATAGAGTTTATTTTTTCGTTATTCCTGATGATTTGTCTTGACAGTGGGCTGGTGGACCTATTGAGGCATTGGGTGAAGGTATAGACGGAGGCCCTGTTAAGTTGATTGACGGGTATCAAACCGTTGATCTAACAGCACACCAGTGGAACTATAAGGTGATAATCAAACTGAACAATGTTTATATATCGAAACAATGTCCCTTCCTTTTTCTTTTCTTTTCTTCTTACAGTTTGTTCAACAATGTCTTTGACAAAGGTTGGACTGAATGGAGAAACCGAGAAACTATACGATCCCAAAACTCAAAGTGGCCAATGGTTAACTAACAAACTTCCTGTCGGGAGTTACATGACATGGTATAAGGTAACTCCTCATGACTTGGAACTAGTTTCACAAGCGAAGGTCTTACGTGGTTGCAAGTTGCAATTGTTTGGCAATATTCATAATCATATATACGACCAACGCAGGGCAATTTTGAGGCTCCTCCCGGAACTGAACCCGTAACGTTGGACTTGCAAGGAATGGGAAAAGGTCAAGCTTGGGTGAACGGGAATGGCATTGGCCGGTACTGGGTTGCTGCGATTGCTCCAAAAGATGGCTGCGAAGCCACGTGCAACTACATCGGAACATACGGTGGCGGAGTATGCCATACAGGCTGTGGCCAACCTTCCCAAAGATGGTACGTGAAAGAGCAAATAAGGGGCTCTCCGACATTTTAATTATTACTTGATGGGTTCTTGGATTATTACAATGTCAGTGTATGAAACAAGAGACCAACTTGTGAAATGACATTGACATGTAATTGCAGGTACCATGTCCCAAGATCGTTTCTGGTCAACGGACAGAACACGCTGATTTTGTTTGAGGAAATGGGGGGAGACCCCTCAAATGTTCATTTCGAAATTGCCAAGCAAAAGACTCTTTGAGAAATTGCAAAACAACATTAAAGCTGTGATTTTTTGTTTTTTTCAGTTAGCCGTAAACATAATTTTTGCTTTTAATTAGTAGTAATATACATACTTATATATTTAAGTATTTAACTAAGTTGTCAATAGTATAAACATTAATATATTGATTGGAAAAGTTATTAAATTTTGATAGTTATTATTCATTTTTGTTGTGGTAAAATTTAATTTATGTAATTCTTTAATGTTAAAACTTAAATTTTATGCATTATAAACAATATCTTATTTAATAAATTGTTTTATTTTTTGCATAACAATCATTATACCCTTAACTTAATTGAAATCTTAAAAAGAAAACTACTTTAACTTAATTGAATCTTAAAAATTAAAATCAAAATTATAAATTTATTTTTGATAATTATTTTCACTATATGTGAATGCTAGATCACTTATTACTATTTCCTTATTTCCATGAAATTTCTCTACTCAAATGTCTTTTAAAAAATACAACTTAACTCATTGATGTTATACCCAACTTTTCCTTTTTAATCCAAAAACAGAGTCTTCTCATCCAAAAATCAAATGTTCCCAATCTCTAGATTATATTATGCAAAAATATGTGATGTAAAGAAAAAGAAGATTGTAAAACAAAGAATAATTCACTTATAAGAGTTATGTCTCTTGGCGAAAAATTATGACTCTTGGTCAAGGGACACATCCTGTGACAAAGAGTCATATATTTACACTTAAAATCATGACAGTATACTCATGACCATTTATTCTTGTACATGAACTCCTTTTTGGCCAAATGATCACAACTATTGACCGAAACAATGCATCCTTTCATCCAAAGTACACATACCTTGATAAATGGGTGTCATATATATTCATTCTAAATGAAGGTACATGATAATTCTTTCCCAATAGCCAAATGTAATCTCTTGGACGAATTCATCCTTTCACTCTAAGTGGATGCATAAGAAGATGCATTATAGCGTGTTACAACTCATGTTATATCCTAATGTCTATTGTGCACTCAAGCATGCTAGATTCTTTCATCTAGCACCACCAATTTTGCCCATTAAGTTTTGAGTTTCAACTCCAACTCATGCTTCTTAATTAGCTCTTCTAGTTTAATTAATATGAACAAGTTTTTAACTAGCTTCAATTCCCAAGAATCAAAGGTGAGTTGGAATAATCTTAGATTCTTAATTGAGTCAATTTGAGTTTATCCTCAGCTTTCTTAACTAGTTTTAATGAATTCTCATGAGTTCATTTTAAGATAGTTTTAGACACTTAAGTTAAGGAAAAGTCATATCAAGTCACTTATAACTTATATAGGCTTCATTGAGCTCTCTTGAACTGAAAGTTAGCTCCTTGCATGAAACGCAAGTACTTTCAAATATATCTTGGTGCATTAAATAGAATTTGTAGTAATTGAGCTGTAAAATTCCAACAACATTCACCACCAAGATTGTGAATTTCAGTTCTACAAAAGTATAGAAAGTTATGCTTTGTATTTTTTCTCTTATTTCTGACACCAATTGAACTAATTTATACATGTTATTACTTCAACAGGTCAATGCACGAATATCCTTGATGATAAAGGAATCGTATGAAGTTGATAAACCTGTCAAACTTGCCCGTAAATGGACACGAAAGATCAGGAAACATACACTTTAAAGAAAGGGGCAAGCTCCAATGCCGCGAATATCTTTAATGGTAAAGGAATCCTATGAAGTTGGTAATCCTCTCAAACTTGCCTGGAAATGGACACGAAAGTTCACGAAACATACACTTTAAAGAAGGGACAACCTTCATAGCTAGTGACTTCCTGCGGTACATAACTAGGTAGTGTAATAGAATGGGGGTACAAAACAAATGATGAATAATGAAATAAACGATGTTGCAGAAAATTAAGAGAACTTAAGATGAAAATATAAAGTTTAAAGTGTTCCAAGCACGTTGGACTCTTTTCTTAAAGTGTTGTCTGTCCCGCTATACTTACAATCGGGGTTAAAGGCAAATTATTCCTAAAATACAAAAAAAAATACAAAAACAGTCAAATTGCAAGAGTATGAATATTCTTCAAGAATTATGAATGCATAAGCTGTGTTATTGCAAGAATATGAATATTCTTCAAGAATTATGAATGCATAAGCTGTGTTGGTAAAAGTTGTTAAAACAAACACATTTTAATCTTGATTAAAACTCATATATATATATATATATATATATATATATATATATATATATCGATCGATCGTCTTGGGCTCAGCATTCAAGAATAACGATCCATGGATCGATCACCATTATTCAAATATCGGTCTTATATTTATCTGCAATTTCGCGTCCAATCCATGATCTCCTGGCCCATTCGCAGTGAGAATCTCCCATGTACACGTAAAGATTTAAAACCTAGTTATTGCTCCATATATAAGGTATAATTCCACTATAACAGAGGTAGGTAATCATAACCTAGTCTTTTCTGCGTATAGCAACCTTACCTTCACCAAAGAGACTGACTTGAGCGTCGGAATTAAATAATTTGACACAACCTCGACGCTTTTGTTTGTTTTGCAGAACTTTCAAGTCGGCTACCACGCAAGCAGCATAACTCCATGATCCAAATCTAAGAACGCCAGGCCCGCCAATCCGAACAGTAACCAATATGTGTATATATATATATATATAAGAGAGAGAGTTTTTAAAACAATTATGTTTGTTCACTACTAGTCACAATTTTTTTAAAGAAAATAACTATTCAGAATAGTCACGTCTGTTCACTATAAATTATAACTCTCGTAAAAGAAGTAACCCTTCAGAACAGTAACATTTGTTCACTACAAGTCACAATTTTTAGAAATGAAGCAATCCTTCAAAATAATCGTGTTAATTTATTACAGATCACATCTCTTGAAAAAAAAGCAACCCTTTATTTTTATGTTTAACTTTAACTACTTATATCACAAACTAATTTCCAACACGTAATATAATTACTCAATCCATACTTCTGAAAATTCTTAAACGCGTATGATTAACATATAAAATTTGACTTAGTTAAGAATTAATCTAATTCATTCTAAAAAACAATTTAATCAAGATTATAGATATTGGACATCATTTTCAATGTTCTGTACAATGGAGAAATGTCTACGAAACAACTGCAGTGCTTTAATTATATTCGTAACAAGCCAGTCAAGACAGACCAGAAAAAGCTGCAACACTTGCTTGAAACTGATTGGATGTAACATCCGGCACTTGTTTGTTACTTGCCAATAGTTCGGACTATACTTAACGCCCCATCAGCTTCGGTGCTTGTGATGGTGGACTTCTAGGCATGGACAAAGTTTACGAGTTGGCCAGCCGGAACCACCTTGGAAGTTACGGAGCTACACAACTTGCTCCTTCCGATGGCTTTAAGTAATACCAGATAAGATTACCGTGGAGCCCATTCCGGCAACAACACACAGCGATTACTTTTTGCCTACTATTGCCTGATGAATATAACAACCGTGTGTAATTCTTATGCAGTATGATCGGATCTTCTCCGGTACCTAATGTTTTAATATTACTTATAATTTTCTGAATTTTTATAATCCATCAAATAAATAAATTGAAATACATAATTACTCATATTTATTTAGTTAGTTAGTCAGTCAAACCTGTGCTGGCTCCAAATATTATTTGGAACGTGTTTTCCGAGGGTGGTTAAATTGGTGATGGAGGGTTCTCTAACGAGTCTTCTCACATAAATAGATGGTTGAGATGAAGTGAGATAGAATTGAGACAGAATCAATAGAACAGAAGATCATGTCCTCGAGTCTTCATCCTATAAAAATGATATTAATCGGATTAAATATGGTATTAGATGATGTAATTAGTTCATTTAATTGACATATTGTGATGTGATTAATATATGCTTTAAAGATAATAATTATGGATTTCTTATTTCCAAAAAATAGAATTTAGGTTAGCGGTTCAGGCTGGTTGTACAAGCTTAAGAAGGATTGGCTCCTGAATAAAGCAAAATAACGAAGCCCACGGGATGGAGAAGAATCCAAGTTTCCAAGAAGAAAAATACAAGGAGGCGTTGAAAAGTATATGAACACATGTGTATATATATATATACAAATCTATGTTCCATCAACATGTTCTTTAATTTATTCAATCGTGAACAACATAGATCGAATATCAAGATTTTTTTTGGATTTGGTAAGATCAAATAAAAAATAAAACTTGAAAATGAAGTTAGCCTGTTTGACCTATTCATTTTTGTATGCAATTGAGCATATGGTTAGGTCTAGTAATGCACCTCTCAAGATTTCATATTAGGGATGACAATGAGGAGGTTTCGATTCGGATATTACTCTACTTATATTTATATCCATTTTTTACCACTTAACTCATTTTCATATCTATATCCACTATTTTTTATAATTTACTACACATATCTAAATTCATTGAATTGTTCAATTTTTGAATATCTATTAGATTATATAGCACATAAAATTATAACTTTTAAATAGAAAATATAAAGAATAGATTTTTACTGAACGCTTCAAATCAAAATTATTTTAATAAAAATAAGTTAAGATTTTGATTTGTATGTTTTAAAAATCATAAAATTGGAATAATAAAATCATAATGTCTAGTGCAAAGATAGCATATATTTTTTAAAATCAAGAAGTGAAATAAAGACTGAAATATCCAAAGCTTCAAATTGTCTTTACGTGAACTCCACAACATTCAAAACTCCATCTACATATTATTTGCATTATTGAAATATGATTAAAAAGGTGAGGATTGAAGAGTAAAGTTAGAATTTTAAAGTTGCTTCTTCTCAAAAAATATTAATAGTTTATTATATTTAACAATAAATATTTTTAAAAATAGAGTTAATAAAAAATTAGTAGGATATGAATATTCATCGGTTCAGGTTATAACTAAACATATATTCAAATCTATATTTACATCCATTTTTTAGCATCTATTTAAAATATATTTTTTAGTCTCCATATCTATTTTTCGGGTCAAGCAGTGCAGATATTAATCAGGTTGAAAACTCTCGGCTACTCTTTCTCAAGACCCTTTGATCAATTTCTCCTCATTATAAAAGTATAAATGAAATATATCTGTCTCTGTCAATCCTTTGGTTCATATCCTGAAACAATAAGCTGATGGATTCGGTATTTTATATTAACATAAGGTATTTCATAAAAGAAATATTAATGTCATTGTCGGTCCAAGGTAGTACATAAGATTGAATATCTTAAAAGAAGCTTGTCTTTGTCCTTATTGAACTAAGAACAGGAAAAATATGGAAGATGGAACATGTCATCCGGTGGATTGAAGGCAAACACACTATTTTCTAATTCCTCAAGTAAATTAAGTGCACGCATCAATATCATGTATTACGCTGTTTTTATTGTAATTTAAGTAAATTAAGAAGCAATTGACCTCATTTAAAGTATCATATTACAAGCAAAAGACAACACATTGCTTGGATGATTAAGTTGAATCATTACAATACTTTGACCCTAAGAAAGAACTTGCTTAATAGATTGCTTAAATTTATTTTATTATATTTTAAGGAAAATGGAATTAAGCCGCAACAAATTACTAGATAATCATTAATTTGGTTCAGTGGTTTAGTTTTTGTAGATAAACTCAAGATTAGGTAATAAATTCTTATCTTAGTAACTTCTGATAAAGGATCAAATGTATAGAGTTAAGTAATATTTAAATTATTAAAATTAAAAATATGGTTATTGAAATAATATATTCAAAATTTTCCAACTATTTAAGTTTTTTAATTCAACACCAAACTTTTAAAATTATAATTAAATGAATAAAATTTTAAAACTTAGGAGTGTTTGTTTTATTTTACTTTTAGTTTTCTATTTAGTTTTCAAATTTAGTAAAAATTATTTTTTTAGTTTTTAGTTTTCTATTTTGTTTTCAAATTTAGTAAAAGAAACACGTTGTTTTAAATTTTTAGTTTATGTTTTTCCTGTTTTAAAATTATGAAAACTATAAAAGTCATTTTGTTTCCTGCTTATGTTTTTCCATAATAATATCGTTAAATATATTATTTAATTATTTAAATCTTAATAAAATTATGAATAATTTAATTCAACATTATATATTTAACAAATTAAAATCAATAATCAATAAAATTTATGAATAATTTAATTTTATGTACTTTTATAATTAAATTATATGTGATTAAAACTTAATAATTATTAATAAACATAATTAAATTTAAAATATTTAAATAAAATTTGATTTAATAATTAAATATATTTCAAATAAATATTATTTTAAATAAATTTTAATTTTAAACTATTTATTTATTAAAATAACATAATATTAAAATAAATATTATATAAGAGATTAAATAAATTTATTTTATTAAAATATTTTATTATTAAAATTTGTCTAATATGTAATTATTATTAATGATAAAATATAACTGCATTAACATTAAAACCTACAAAGATTTTTGTTTTATTTGAAAAACATAAATAAAAATTGAAAATAAAACTGAAAATACAATGAAAAAAATAGAAATAGAACTAAACGACTTCTTAAGTATCCAATTCAAAAGATTGTTTTTATAATATCAAGTGAATGTCTACCTATTAGCTATTTTAGTAAAAATTAATTGAAACATTAAAATTTTAAAAGATTGATTACTGAATTAAAATTTTAAAATTTAAGCACTAAATTAAAAATTCTATTAACTATCCCATAATTATTGTTGTAGACAATCAATTTTGCATTCGCTTTGTTTTCTATTCAAATTAGAAAAAAATCTCACTAATATTTTTCAAATAAAAATAATATTTTAATAGTGAAAAAAGGCTTAACCCATTACATAAAACAGAATCATTAATTAATATTTGATAATTTATCTCTTTTTGCATGCATAATCTATAAAATCAATTTCGAATATCTTATTTACACAAGAGTCACCGAAGAAAGCTGACAGAGACAAACTACCAGCTCCTGTCAAGTGTCATACATTGTTTGAACGATTTAATTAACTAACATCATTTCTCAGCTTTTGTTTGAGTTTGACCACAATTAATTGAACTTTGACTCGACAAGCTTGAATCTTTAGCAGTTACAGTGGTTGTGGTTCTGTTCTTACCACAATGTCATGTACGACGCCGACTCACTTGAATCCCATTTTACCGTTGATTTCTAAATCACCGTACGTTGATGGCTGGTCATAACTCATAAGAGTTTGAAAAGTCCACAAATAACAATATTTTACCCATAATTATTAAAGTTCGTAATCACATTCATCTTGCGTCAATAATTTTAAGTTTTGATATTGCAATTTTTTGTTCATACAAATATAGAAAAGGTACTAAATAATTGGGTTTAATTAGTATAAATTAATTTTTATTCATCTCTTAATTTAAAGTCGCTTTTTACTTGGTTGATTTAAAAAATAATGATGTATTAAATGCAGGATAAGCCTCTAAGAAACGGATAAGTTACTGATTCGAAAAGAGTTAAAAGAATTGAATCAAACTGGATTAAATAACAATCCAGAGCTATACACGAATCACACCTTTTAACGTTTCCAATTACACAACTTACTTATAACACTCTGATGTATTCTAATGTAGGGTCGATCTTGATATTTTATAGGCATTGAGTAAAATAAAAAAGTTTATATTTTGTTTATTTTTAGCCCTCGTATAGAATAAAATAAACAATTTATAAGTTTTTTATATTTTTTACGTGATCAAGAGTAGATCCTATTTTGTTTCATTTTATTTTATAAGGATAAAAATAAGCCTTAATTAATTATTTATAAGGATAAGTCCTGGACATGTGCTTACCCTGTTCTAATGTTACTTACTATGAAAAAGTCTTTAATTTGTGATAAAATTATGCTGATGAGTACAATGAGCCAATTAATAAGAGTTTTGTGTGGTTAATTGTATATTTTTGAAAAATAAAAGACAAATATATATGTCATTTTTTAAAAGAAAAATATATATTTCTTGCCACTAAAGAAAGTAAAGCACATTATTAACTGATATGGTCACAGTCTCTCAATTTATAAAGAATCTGAAAAACTCAGTCCTCCTTTTTCCTTTATTGGACCTTTTTTTATGGAATCATGGCTTGTGGGGACCAACAATAACAAAAGCAAATAATAATAATAATATAAATGGGGTCCACACAAATGGCTATCATTACCCCTATTTCACCCCTATGTTTTTTGCAAAAACCAAAGCTTTACTAACTTCCAAGAAAGTCAATAATTGCAGGGTGGGAAAAGACTAAAAAGGACAAAGTTCCTTGATGTGCCCGTTTACAGCAGAAAATGACTTAGTGGAGTTGGTGGGTCACCGTCTGTCACTTTATTAGACCCCCTCCCCAATGGTCTTCCTCATTCAGGTCCAATCACACACTACCGTGTATAATAGTGGGACCCATTTGCCCTTCTTTTCAACGTTCTGGTTTTCTGGGGTGCTTCTTGTGTTATGTTAAAAAGATGCGAAAAGAGAGGTCTCACTCTGTGGGCGCTACGCTTGATGTTTGCGAAATGTCCTTAATGACCCCTGCCATTTCTCATCTTAACCACCACCTCATCATAGCACAAGGAGAATATTTACCGAACTCAACTTTCTTTCAAATTTTTTGGAAAAAAAATAATTCATATATAACTTAGAATTTAAAATTATTAACTCATTTTAATATATAAATCAAATTAAAATTTATATAATTGGATATTTATAATATAGATTGAGGACAACAATACCCAAAAAATTATACTAAAAAGCAGAGTTTCGTATAAATTTAATAATATGTAATTTTATCTTCTTCTTTTTTTATGAAATGAATATGTAATCTTATCTTTAAATAATAACGAAACTGTTATAAAAATTAATAATTCCGAAAGGTTATTTCAGTCAAATCGATCAAATATTAAGCGAAAAAAGTAACGGACGTCATTTTCCAAGGCAAAAACATCTGAGGGCCTCGCGTTTCAAGCCAATCGATGGGCTGATGGATCCTGTCGACGATGTTAATAAATCCCGATTGGTCATGTTCCTCAACGGCTATGATCTTAACACGTACGCCGTAGCCTCTCGAGTGCTCTATAGGAATCTTTACTCGTCACTTGTGGGCCACACCTCAAGTTAAAGTCACACTCATCAGACTTGGACACATTGAAAGCACGGGCCCCACAACTAAAGTGACATGTTAGAAAAATAATGCTTCTGAAATTATTATTATTTTTTTAATTTTTAATTAAAAGGAGTTGCATGATTCAATGGTTTTGTTGGTCTATTTTGGCAATCTTCCTCATATAGTTCCAAGAAACCATGGGCTAAGCTTCCCCACTTCCTTAATATATTCTAGCAATTAAGTGACTCCATTATTATGAAGATATCCTTTGTTCAGATCTTATAAACTCTTCCCACTTCTTCAATTATCATAACTTGCTAGAAAGTTTCGATCTTTTTCTCCTTTCTCATACAAGTTTTGCGCAGATGTTGGGAAAGAGAACTCATCCGATGATCGTTAGATTATCGGAGTTATTGGCCTCCGGCAGCCGCGCCGGCTCTTTGGACGTTGCCACCAGCCCCAGAAGTCCACTTGACTTCAAAATTCAGTCGCCTCGGGGGTTAAAGAGCTATGACGTTGGTGGGGTGGGATTGGGTATTGTTGCTGCTCTTGAGAAGTCTGGCAACGATAGCGAGCATGAAATTTTAGCCAAGTATGCAATTCGTAGCCCCGGTTCCAACCGATCAGGTCCTGTTTCAGTTGGTTCTGGTAAGAATTGTGAGAGAATCAAGGATGGTTTTGCGGAGTTGGAGACGGATAGTTTGGAGGACGACTATACCTTCGTGACGATCCATGGACCAAATGAGTCCTACACTAAGGTGTATTACGATGGCGATGATCACAGAAAAAGTGAGAATAAAGAAACTGTCATTGACATTAGTTGTGACGTTGCTTCTCTGCCCCAGAGATCGCCGGCTAGAGTTGACGATGATGTTTCATTCTATCCAACGTCGGACTTCCTCAGCTCGTGTAACTTATGTCGGAAAAAGCTCCATGGAAAAGACATTTACATGTACAGGTATAACATCGATACCTGTTCCTCTTTGATTACAACCATTTCTGTATATAAATAAAGATTCAAGGTTGAACTGCGAATTGTGAAGCTGACATGGAATATGAACATGGGTCATTGCAGGGGAGAGGAAGCATTCTGTAGCCCAGAGTGCCGATCGAGGCAAATAATGAAAGATGAACGAAAAGAACAGTGCAGATCAAGACTTAAAACATCTGCAGATGTTCCAAGCTCCTCTTGCACTGCAAGTCCCATCTTTTCTCCTGGAATTCTGGCAATTTAGTCTCGTACAATACAACCCTCTTCACTGCCGTATATACCACAGCATATCAGCTGGTTTATGTCAAGTTACATGTATAAAATAGATGAAAAAAAAGAAGAAGAAGAGGAGAATAACGCATGTAGTCATGTAGAGGAAGGAAAAAGAAAGAAATTTTGCTCGGATTTTATAGAAGTTAAGAGGTTTTTAGCTTGAAATGGTTAATGGAGTTCTCCATCCCTTCCCTTTTCCTTACTGGATCAGGAATTGTTGTTGCAAAGTGGCATAGCAACAAATTGGGAGGTTGAGAAATCTGGAAATGGGTTTCACCCATCGTTCATATTCGATGATATTAAGTTGACTCGTTTTGGTGGTTCTATTCTATATACACGAAGACTGCTTCTATACAACTGCAAATTGTGGTTTTAATTTACATATTCAAAGAGTTTGTACGAGCCTACAACTGCATCTTTGCTTTTAATTTCTAAGAACAGAACCAGATAACGTTAAAATATAAAGTCCAAAAGACTTGTGGTAGTAGTGGAGCTCTGTTAATCACCCAAAACCTCTTAGGCTCCTGAAAGAAACAGAGCATAAAACCTCTTGAGTGGTGCTTTAACCTGCAAAATGTATGGTTTCAACCTAGCAGAGAATCAATCCGAAACACATGGTAAAAATGGACTGAACCAAGTTTAGGAATTTTAAATTTCTTCAGTTAAAATTGCTCTTCCCTTAAGCAATCAACTTAGTTCAAGTGAAGCGCTTCATTTAAGGAGACTTTAAAACAAGATGAAATAAATAAAAGATAATTGATTTATTTTAGTTTATAAAAATTATTAATTTATAAAATTAAACAATTAATTAATATATTTATCAGTTTTTAACAATATTTTAAAATTAGACCAGAAGTTATACTAAAGTACCCACGGCTCTGCCCGACAGTGCTATGATCGGTGAAATTTTGATGAGAAACTGACAATCCGTTAGCTCAGTGGGGCTTGTTTTCGCTATAAGATTTAAAACGTTTAACCATTATTAGGCATTCATAAAAACAACTTATTAGTTGTAATAATTTGATGTTTAATTGAAAATTTTGTTAAATAAAATTAATTTAATTTAAGAACTTATTAATTTATAAAATTAATCGATATTTAAGAACAAAAGTTATTAAAGAAAAACAAGCCAAAAGTTGGACAATGTAAGGTTTTTTGGTTGAACTTGTTAAAATGATTGAATTTTTAATCACTGATTTTTAATAATAAGAGTTATTAAAATAAAACGAACCGAAAAATTAAAAGACTAAACTAAAAGATTAACCAATCTAATAATTTTATGGTTGAATCGGTCTAAATGATTGAAATTGTAATAAAAGACAATATCATCTAGGAACCAAAATATTCTTATTTTGGGTTAATTACTGATCTATTTAAGTATTTTTTTTAATGCCCTAAAAAAAGTATTTTTTTTGAATAACTCTGATCAGGCTTAAGACAATCTTTTTATATGAAAAGGAAAACTGAGCCCAACTGCTATTTACGTAATAATAATGTATGAGCCCACGAATTTTGAGCCCAAAGAACATGTAAGTTACTATTAACCCACCCCAATTTTGCAGGCCCAAAGCACGAAGTGTTTCCTGCTCCTAAAAATTCGAAGGTGCAAGGCATTGCATTTTATCTTTATCCCAATTTATTTAGTTATTATTTCATTTTATAATGCTCTAATTGATTGAATTTTTAAATTTTAAGGGGAAGTTTGATTCACAGAGAGAGTAATGAGAATGAGAATAGAAATGAATAAAGTAAAGAAAGAGAAAAAAGTATAACCATCCAGAAGAATAGAGTGTTGCTGAAAATGGGAGAATAAAAGTGTTACTTCTGTTGATACCAAACATTCAATACCCGTACTTTTTGTTCCATTACCCCCAAACAAGCACCTCCTAAATATCTTATTTTATGAATTTAATGTCAACAAGCCTTATTTTTCTCTAATCCTTCATTGATTGGTTCAATGTATAGTTTGGTTGGCATACAAAAAGGGAAATTATTTTTAATAGACGAAGAAACAAAGACAAGTGAATAAGAAGAAGAAGAGGAAGAGAAGGAAAATAGTAAATTAAGCAACACAATGGACCCACCCCCACCAACCTGTGTCCCAAAGCAAGAAAATTATATACTTTGCCTTGCAGACAAGGGCAAAGTACAAAAAAGGTAGTTGGCATCCCCACCCTCTTTCAAAAGGCAAACTATTAGAACGCGTGAAGGACCTTCAAGAAGAAGACCAAAAAATGTATCAAATTCAATAGGCTCTACCTATAATCTCACTGCCAACTCTGACGCGTGTCTATAATAATATAATATCTCATATCAGACATGAACAACGTGACTAATATGAAGCGGGTTTGTTTATTTTCACTTTTATCGATTAGAGGATTGCAGAAACAAGCCCACGCCTATCGATACTTTTCTCTCTTTTATGTATAGTATACCTTGTGATGCATCTGAACTAAAGCTATAATTGGGACCTTTCGCCAATATTCAAATGGGCGTGAGTTGAATTCAACGTTGTCGGGAGGAAAGCCATCTTTGAATAAGGAACTGCTTTTTCTTATCTCGATATGGTTTAATTACATGAGCTAATAGTGACATGGATGATGGACAATTAAATCCGAGTCAGTCATATTAAGGTTTTTAACTAAGATATAAGCACAATTAAAGAGCCAGCAGCAAAATAACAGGCTTAACCTGGCCTGAAATGAATATATTAGATTCAGGCATGGATTATCAAGCCTAAGGAATACTATATTATAATTAGATGTCCACGTTACTGTGAAGGTTGAGCAGCTCCCAACCCGAGCCATGGCTTGTTTTCAGCTGGCTTGGTGACACCTGCACGTAGGGTAGCTGTTTGATATGGAGCTTTTGATGTGATCCTGTAAATAGTTCCATAAGAGAAAGCAGAAATCATCAAAAGATCAATCAACGCTTCTAAATGTTTTTTAGTTGGATAAAACTAAACATGGACAAAGCGATAAATATGAAATACTTTCTTGTTACAAGATAGGCTAACAAGAAAAGGAAACCATCTTCCGGTTGACGTCTAACCTAACACTTCAATGCATCTGCAGCTAACTCTAAAACAAAGAAGAGCATGATTCGGCTTTTTCTTTACTATTATTTCCATTTATCAGTGAAAGCCTACCTATCTTTCCTCTTCTCCAAAAACCGGTGGAGTGAAGCTCTCCTTGCGATTGGCAGATCTACAAATTTGACCAAAAAGAGCAAAAAGCAACATTAGCTAATCACTTTATATACTCAAAAAATCAAGCAAATCCCGCCGGGCTTACTTTTCAGTCAAAAGTTTTTTTAAAAAAACAGAGCAAAGTGAAAGAAAAGAAAATTACCACCGGCAATGGGTTGAGGGAAAGCCTGTGGACGTTCTTGAATGACACTATTGCCGAAGTTAGGAATGGCATTAGAGCTGGAAGGAACGGAGTTGTTGCATTCAGTTGGACCTTTTGTTATGTTAGAAGGGAAAACAGGTTGAGTCTTGGCAGGGATGGTCGGAAAAGAATTGTGCATCTGGGAGCTTCCCTTTCCGGCTAAGGCCATGATTTCCTTAGCCTTATCAGCAGGAAAATCGTCAAAAACGATAACTTTTCCCGCATAAAAGATAGTCATTTGAGCAGCTTGAGGCTCTGGGCTGGCAGACTTTTTAACTCTGCGCAAAATAAGGAAGACCCAAATCAGTACACAGCTAAAGCTCAGCTTTCAAATACTAGTGTTTCCACGCATGCCCTGATCTCTTAAATGCAATAAACTCATTGAATTAAGAATATGGACTTCTAGTAATAAATGGAAGTACTCTGAATCATTCTTCTTCTGGAGATCGTCTTTGAGACCTGTATGTTGAGGGAACAGTTCCATGGGTCTAAAGCTACGTGAACCGCCGGAGTTCAGATTTTGGACATCACCTGGTGGAAATAGATTCATGGTTGTTGCAGGGCTACGCATCATGTCAGCAATAGCTGCAACATTTTGATAAACCAAACTGTACATTATTCACACTATGTTCGTGAAAGCTGAACTTCCCACCTCCCAAACAACTTCTCAAGTATCAAAAAGAACCAACTGTATGTTTAAACGACAATTACAGGGGGTTTATAATGGAGTGTCAACTAAATTAGGATGCTTTTGTCCCGAGCATATAGTAGGAATCCCAACAGAATTATGCTACATCAATATTCTCATGAACTTGGCAAATGGGGGACGTTATATTCTACTAGTGAGAAATATTCAAACCAGAACTTTGAAGAGAGAATATAGGACACGTTTCAAGACTTTTGAAGACTGAAAAATAGCAGACAGACATGTTTTTTAGGACACTTTTTTCATCTAATGCCCCTTGAACATGTCAATTCAATTTACCCAAACATTAGGATCTCCAAATCGAAGACTATAAAGGTCACGAGTTAAATTCAAGAGACACAACAAGAGTATTCTACAGATCTAAGTTTTCATCAAAACACCAAAGGTATATTCTTCAAAAAAATCTTATGTAGAAAAAAGTGACAAATATCTCCTTTTTTTTTTCTATCAGGCTAATCGAGATATATCAGCTCAGTTTTCGATCAATTGATCTATCAATTCTAACCTATCTCTTGAAATGGAACCTGAGAGCATGAAAACCCTACCTCCACCATGATTTCTAAGACAAAATAGTTCGCATACAAAAGAACATGCATCCGGAATGGTCTTTAACAAGAAGATTTATAGAACCGGAACAAAAAGAGAATAAGAGAAACAGAGAAGTAAATATATATACCATTGACATTTCCATTAGCTTCGATGTTGCATGTCATCCCAAGACTTAGATCTCCAAAACTGCCTTTCTCTTTCAAGTACTGACTGAGCAAACTACACCTGTGCGAGAAGCTCGCCTTCTCCGGTGACCTAGCTGCCGGTTTCTGACCATCGAACTCCACAGAGCTAGACATATTGAAACAAACTACAGTTCTCACAATCTTCTTCCAGATTCTTCTCTTTACAACATTTGATTGGCATGCAAACGAAACAGAGAACGAAGAGAGAAAGGGAGAGAGAGGGGGAGGAGGAGTTAAATAAGCACAGAGAGAGCCTTATAAGCTACAGGCTATGGCTGCTTCCTTGCAGCTTCGCGCGCCTGTGGGGGCAGTTAAATAGGACCTTTGTTCGTCTTCTCCTTCTTTACTTTTCTCTCTCTTTTTTTTTTTTTTTTTTTCAAATACTTATAATTTATTATAAAATAAATAGTAAATACAGATATTTGAAACACGTGTTAATTTTGTATTTGGAAACGGCGATGTTTGCGTTCCACTACTTTACTTTACCCACTCCCGACATTTTCCTCACGTTCTCGTGTTTGACAGTTCGAGCCTTTTGCTCTTTCCCTTGTTTTCACGTTTCAGATTCCAATGCTGTTTGGCTACGGTTATAACGTTTATCCCAGGAGAGGGATACGTGGGAGCCCACGTCTCGCACGTGTTTTACTAAAGTAGGAAAAAACACTGTTTCTGCTCAGAACCCCACAAACACAATGCGGAAGGAAGGATGGGAAAAGAGTGCACGCAGAAAGCATACGTCCTCCCCACCACCAACCAGGTTTCGCCACGTAGGGGGGGGGCGGGGAAGAAGCGCGTTTCCTTTAGGGTAAATTCCACGTGGGAAAATTGTAGGCTCTCATATCACAAATATCTGAAGGAAACGTGAGAATGGTGTAAATCTTGTTTTAAATTCATATAAATTATTATTAACATTATAATTAAAAGAATATTTTTTTTTAAAACCCAAAATCGTGATTTTACAATTTTGGTATTATAAAAAGGACTTGTCATACCTAACTTAATTTTGATCATAATTACTACTTTTAAAATTCAAAATGTCATGATTGAGTAGGGTTGGTTGAAAATTGATCACATGCTTTAAATTTAGTTTAATGTTTTAAATTATTATTAGTGGGGGGGTTGAAAATCCGCATGGAAAACGCGGAGGGAGAACGAAAGGGTCATTCATAGGAGCAGCCAAGTCAAAAGCAGGAGTGGCGGTGGGTAGATTCACGGGTGTCCCCTGACTTACCTGCCCTCTTCAATAACATACTAGTCAATATTGGAATTTAAAAGAAAACAATGTCACTTCTTTACGAAACACCCTCCTTTTAGCCTCTATATTACATCATGTGCCACCAACGTCCCTGTTCATGTACTTTAAAGAATCCTAAAAAAAATAAAAACATATAAGATAGAAGATAATATATATTATTATAATATTATCACTATCTTAAATTGTAAGGTCCGGAATCAAGTGGTAAGAAATGGACTATAAGTAGCTAGTATTGCTAACAAGTTGAGAGAGATTAGACTTAGGTAGTTTGAGAATGTGTGCAGAAGGCCCTCTGATATTCTAGTACATAGTGGTGAGAGAATAATCCTTAGTAAATACAAGAGGAGAAGAGAGAGGTCTTACAAAAACTGGAGAGAAGTGATCAAGAATAATTTGTCATAGTTGGTTCTTACTAAAGTAGTGGTTAGAAATAGAAAAGTATGACATGATCGAATAAGGTTAAAGGATTAATCCTTAAAGTTTGCCAAACCAGTACAGTAGTTATTTGGTGATGCGAGATACATAGATTCTCACGTAGGAAGTTCAACCCAACATCTATTCTCTCTTTTCTAAGTATAAGTCTTGGATAAGGCTTGTGGGCATTCAACCTGGCTTTTCAGGATAGGTGTATGGGGACAATAAGATTGTCATACCTTCAGAGTATCTAAGCAAGGACTCTTAATTTAATTAGAGACAAGAAGAGTAATTAGAGACAAGAAGAGTTGAACTGTGCAACTTATCAGGTACTTCTAGATCTGGACTACATTAGATATACCCTGTTACTTTTATTTCATTTTATTTTATTTATATATTTATTGTAATTTGATTGATACAATAGTTTACCGTGCTAGTTTTACCTTTTTTTTATGTAACTTGCATCATTCTTATATTATCTTATTTACATGTGAGTTTATCAAAAATAACATCTCTACTATATAAAAGTAAGGCTGCATATCATCAGATCTTTCCAAACCTCGTTTCATTGCGAAACTTTAGATTGAGTGTGATGATAATGACGACTATCTTAAGTTGTAAATATTTAATCATTTATTATTTTTATATTATTATCAAAATTATATTAATTAATTATTTTCTTACTAGATTGAAATTCAATTCAAAAAAATCAATAATAACTTATTAAATACAAAAGAAATTTACCCCCGGCTTATTTGAAAATGGAAAAGACTACACTGACATGAGGATCATATTGACAGTCATGTGTTTGGCGTGATGCCCCTGTCCGCTACTTACTTGGCTTGATCAAATTTGGCATAGAACCGAAGTAGTTTAAGATTTGCAATACGGATAATGTATTCATGTGTGTTAACTTTTTCTTGTTAATGTCAATTTTATTCTTGAATTTAGGATTTTTTATTTCTACGTAATATAACAGCATTTGACTTGCCGTGTTTACTCAGAAGTCAAGATTTACCGATTCTGGCCCTGTTTCTCTCTACAGTCCTCTCTTCTCATCAATGTGTAATAACCAACAGGAGGCCAAGAAAAAACGTTGTCCAGGGCTTGGTCTGTCTTAAATTTGAACACACTTCACTTAGAAATGGCCGTCTTTATTTACGATACAGAGTTGACATTATTGATGCCGTTGCGTACTGTTTTCTTCTGCATTAACTACACTAGCCAATGTATGGTATGTGTTGGTTTCATAAGTTTCTAAAGCAACCTCCAGCCCTAGAGGAGCCGTATGTTTCATAAACACTGTACTTCGGTCAAACAACGTGTTGGATTAAACTCCGAATGACGTAAGGGTGCAGGTGTTGATGCAGAGCTTCTGCTTGGTTTTTTCACGGCAGCCAACATATGAAGAGAAAGAGGTAATTACGTTTAAGATTCATTAATATGAAATAATTTATAAAGAGGTCATTTAGCTCTCTTAGTTATCGTTTAATACCTTTAAATTTTAAAAAATATATGAAATATCTAAAATGTCCTTCATAATATTGTAATTACAAATTTACAATTGAATGTCAAAATAATTGCATATAGTGACTAAAAAAAAGTTGCATGTTAAACTCAAAATTAAGATGATAAATGACTTGTTTTCTATGAATTAGTTCAAGATCCACCTTAAAGTTTTTTTTTGAAACGTTTTCAGATGCACTCAGCGCATATTATTGATATCAAAAACTAAAGCGTCATACAAGAAAGCGGGCGGGTATATCCCCATTCAAAATCAAACATAAAATTGGTCACTCGAGCTATCGTATGAGCTACCTGATTTGTTGGTCGTTTGACAAAAGCAGTAGAAATAAAACGATACTCATTAATAAGAGTTTTACAATCCTCAAGAATCATCGAAAAGTAAGAAGGAAAGTTTTGTGTGGATGTCAAGAAATGTGTAATTATTTGACAGTCCGTTTCCACACAAATGGGAGCAAAGGAGGGTTCTTTATCCAGCTTAGAGCTTCGCGAAAACATAGTGCTTCACCTATTTGAGGGTCCCTCCAGCCTGGTAAGATCAATAACTGGCCTCCACAATTAAGTCCCTTATAGTCCCGGATCACCATACCTAATCCATAAGAGCCAGAAGACAAAAGCGCTACGTCAACATTGCACTTAAAATGATTCGGTGGTGGAGCCTCCCATTGAGATGGATGGTGTGGAGTCTTTACGGCTGTATTGGTTTTCCTCTTCTGAGCAGTAATCCATTGCAACAGTGTTGTGTTGGCTCTCCGAAGAACATAAGATGGTGCCTGACTTTTCTGGTTCCATATAACATCATTGCGGTGAGTTCATATGCTCCATAAAATCATACAAACCTCGTCCTGGTGTGTCTTCGGGTAATCCGTCATAATCGAAGCCAGCCAAGGTTGAACCATGGCATCAGGAGCCAAATTCCACATCATAGAGTATAGCCGCCAGACAGAAATAGCAAACTCACAATGCAGAAAAATATGGTGGTCACTCTCTGGGCCTCGAGTGCATATAGGACAAACGTCAAGGATGTCCAAGTGTCGTTGGTTTAAAGTGACTCGACAGGGGAGTGTCTTCCTTACCAGACGCCAGATAAAAAGTTTAATTTTACCTAGTATACAAAGCTGCCAAATCTTCTCCCATGGGAAACTTGTTTCTCTGAACTCTAAATCAACACGTTCCATCCCCAGCCGATAGCTTTCTTTAACTCTATATTCATCTTGATGGTTTAGAGTCCACATCCACTCATCTTTGCGCCTTGAAAAACTAAGTGGAATTTGTAGAATGAGTTCTGCGTCTCTGGGACTGAAAATTTGTCGAATTACGTCCTCCTTCCATCGATTATCCCTAATCAGCTCAGCCACATATTCCACTTGCTTCGTATAAGCTGATTGTACAAATGGATCCCCCTCATCCATTATCTATGGATCTCGCCAAATGTGTATATCTTGGCCATCCCTCACCCGTCTTCGACAGCCCCGAAGCAGGAGTGATTTACCCTCGTGTATACTTCTCCATATTTGGCTTGGATTATGCCCCAACTCTGCTGAAAAGAAATCCGTGTTAGGGAAGTACTTGGCTTTGAGGATCTGTGCCACCAGCGAAACCAGGTGTTTGAGGATACGCCATCCCTGTTTTGCCAAAAGAGCAAGATTAAATTGCCTCAAATCCCTATAGCCCAAACCTGCATAAATTTTTGGTATGACAATTTTCTTCCATCGTAACCAATGTAAGCCTTTGCTTTCTTTGCCACCATTCTGCCAAAAGAACCCATTCATCAAAGTCTCCAACTCTTTACATGTATCCAGAGGTAGAAGAAACAGTGACATAAGATAATTTGGCATAGCCTGTGCCACATTCCTCAGTAAGATATCCTTTCCCGCTTTGGATAACACTTTTGCTTTCCATCCTTGTAATCGCTTAGTAAGCTTCTCGATCAGGGGAGATCCGTGAAAAGGCAGAGGGATAGGTATTGTGGTTATATAAGAAGTTGTAATATGTAAGGTCCATTAACGAGGAATTACGTAGAGTTTGGTTGTTGTCCTTATGGGTGAGGACATATGATAAAGACACAAAAATTTTGTGTCTTGTAGTGTTTGCTTGATATTCTTACCTATTTTTGTTCCGTCTTTAAAGCACAATGATATAAATTTTTTGTTCCTTTTAAGACTATGATACAAGATTTCTTGTCACAAGGATAAAAATAAAACACATAAGGAAATGTCAGAAATATCCTTCACCGACATAAATAAATTTTTATTTTAATTATATTATCAAATTCATCATCATCATCATCATTATTATTATTATTATTATAAAATTTAAGCTTCTTCTTCTTCTTCTTTTGTTATTATTAATTTTAAACTTCTTCTTCTTCTTTTATTATTATTATTATAAATTTTAAAATTATTATTATTATTATTATTATTATAAAATTAATTATCTTATTATTATTATTATTATCATCATCGTCGTTATCATTATACTGAAATTAATTTCCTATTGTTATTGTTATTATTATTATTTGTTAACTTTTTATTAATACAAATTATTTGTTTTAAAATAACTAATGAATTATATATTTTCAATCATATTATATTTGAGGATATTTTCATTATTATTAATTGTTAACATGTTACGTAAAACGCAATCAAATACATTTCGTAAATCGAAATAGAGACAATTTTTTTTGTTCTATCCATCATAACCAAACATTTCACTGCCTTTAAGTTTTATTCTATTCCATCTTCAAATTTTTATCTCATTTCGTATTTGTATATTAAAGAAAGTATCTAAACGCAATGTTAATGTTGCACACAAGTCTTGCACTAATATGGTTAAAATGAGAGCGACGTCCGACATCTGAAGGATACGGAATATGGCTCCAGGTAACAGCTACAGCCCTTTTGCTTCTGGCCACTGTATGTTCTGGTACATCTTAAAGAATAACGAGCCTGAAATAGATTACCATGTGAAGTTTGCTTCCTTGAAAGTACAACTATATGAATGGTTATACTCAGTCCAAGGATTGGACCACCAGCACTATCGATTAGGCTATGTTTCCCTTGTGAGTTTGAAAGCTTGCAATTCCCGTGGCTCACACACTTTTTTTAAATACATATTTTACGTGTTCGTATTGAATAAATTAAAGATCGAAGAATTCAACGAGTTTCTTCAATTTAATCTTAAAATTTTAGCTTTTAATTTGATTTATTTTAATAATTTTATTATTAAAATTAATTAATTAATTACTTAATATTTTTATAAATTAATAATTTCTTACAACTCAAAATAAATCAATTTGTTTTTATTTAATAATTTATTTTAATAAAATTTTAAAATTTTATGAATAGGTCAATCTCTTTTAATTATGTTTTAAAATTTTTAAATTTTGTTCAATTTTAACTGATTTTATGATGATTTAATACTAATTAAACCTTTTAAATTTTAAACCTCTTGTTTTATTTATTTAACTTTCAATATCGTTTTTAAAACATTGGAATAGATTATTATATATATAAGATAATTCTTAAATTATACACTTTAAATAAATCGAAATAATAACTCAAAATCAAATCCTGAATTAATTTTAAATAATATATATTTAATGTATTATTAAAAGTAGCAACAAATTATATTAAATTCATACCTTTTATATTTAAGTTCAAGCGAAAACTTAATTAAAATTGTATCAAACAGTCAAACTTATCTTAATTAAACTTAGATAGCCCAAATTTTGATCACTTTAAAACTAATTTTTATTTAATAAAACTATATTGTTTTGTTTAATATTTATTAAAATTTAACCAATTATATTATTTTACTTAAATCAACTTAGACCCTTATATTTAAATTTAATTGATTTAAGTTTAATCTATTGAGTTTAAATTCCACTTAGTTAAAATTATTATCTCTATGTACCTCTCCTTCCGATCTTTTTAAATATTAAAGCGAGTTATGATTGTTCAAATTTATTAAATTAAAAAGCTCTCAAAAGATATACCATCAAGCTGGACCACCATATCGCACCTAATTTTCCAAGCAAGGTAGTTCCAACACACATATCTTGTCAAGTTGCCAAATGAGAATGGCATCAAATGGTGTGTGATGTGTGGGCTTTCCAGAATTGCTACAAGGAACCTTCTGCTTTTTACGAAAATGCCTACAGCAATTAAAGCATGCCTACTTACCCCTCCCTCCTTTGTCCAATATGAAACAGATTTTAGGAGTGGCGTGATTGTTGCGGTTGACATTTTTTTCCGGAAACCAAACAGACTCTTAGGTTACTTGCCTTCGCGTTACTTGTCACGTAGTATGATTAATGATTAAAAAATTAAACTGTTTCAACTGATTTAATTGTAAATATTTTAAATTATTTAATTTTTTTACAAATTTTTATTTTTAGTTTGATTTATTTTAATAATTTTATTATTAAAATGATTAATTTATTAATTAATCAGTCAATTTTTAAATTAATAAATTCTTATAAATTAAAATAAATAAATAAATTTTAATTTAACAACATTTTTAGTTTAACCTTAATTTTTCAATTAGTGAAGATAATCTCTTTCAATAATATTTTAAAATTTTAAATTTATTTAATATTTAGTTGATTTTATGACTGTCTAAAATCTTAAACTTTTATCTTACTAGTTTAACTTACGGTCCAATTTTTAAAATTGAGTAAAACTGATATTATACCATTTAATATTATACTATTTATTGCAAAATAACATTCAAATTATATAGTTTTATACATTAAAATTATTTTTGACTTACGAAATTTTGATTTTGCATTGTCCATCTAAATTAGAATAAATTAATTTAACTCAGTGTATTACTCTTTTCTTTTTCTGTTTAGCTGTATAAGTTGAGCAAGATTAATAAATTTTATGTAGTTACAATGTGATTTTCTCATACTTATTTTAGTTAATAAACAGATTTATTATGTATATTTTAATTTTTGAAAGCAAATGACTTATTTTATTTAAATATTACACCAAATAAATACTCTTAGTCTCTCTTATCTTAACAGTTTAATTTTTGATTTAGTTTTAAAATGTTGCCAAAATGTAGTCCTTATCGCTTACAATCATTTCCACCTCATAATCAATGGAAATTAGCACTAGTGGTTTACAAGAAACCCTTCCTGAAGCAACCTAATCAAAACGTGTGTTATACTTATCTTATTTAAATGGTTTTTTGATGCAAATGCATCTAATGATTAGATGCTCCCGAGTTGGATAGCATCAAAACATAGGCAAAAACAAAATTAGTAAAACACCAAGTAAGGTAGAACATGAAATGAATTCAATCGAACTAGGTAAACTGAAGGTAGGTAGGTAGGTCCAAAGTGAATAATAATAAATTGTTTCAATAGTTAGGAGCATACAGCAATCATGTCAAGTGCAGGTCCAACACGGGAACAGCCAAGTCATTGATCACCATCTCACAAAATGAGATTACCAGTGAATTTGGCCCCTTTAGGAAGGAAGGTTGTTGAGTGCAAGAATCTCAAGTTCGAATTCCGGCAATGGTAATGTGAAAGTTTCATCTAATATGGTGATTCTTTATACACACCAAAAATCGAGGAAGGTTGTTGAGTGCAAGAATCACAAGTTCGAATTCCGGCAATAGTAATGTGAAAGTTTCATCTAATATGGTGACTCTTTATACACACCAAATACCGAGCCACTTTTCTAAAGAACTTAATAAGATGAAACCATGATCTATCCCTCAGTCACTGTGTCAAGCTGAACTGCTAAAGAGTGCCTGGGGTGGAAGATTCAATCTTTTGAGTGCAAGAGATTAATAGTGAATTTGAGTTTCACGTGGTTTAATTATAACAGTATAATCTCGTGATAGAACCTGTACTAATAATCTAAAAGGACGACAGGTCAGGTAAATCAAATATAGGTCCGGAATCGTCACGAGGATGGTTTTGGGTCTACCAAACCAGGGGCTGTTCGTAAGATAAAGGTGTTACAAAGTCGTGCATTAGCCAGTAATGAGACTATAGAAGGAAAGCTGATAACGACAAGAGATTTTTTTCACCTGAACAGTCAATCGGTTGTGCAGTTGCGGGAATGTGCTTTTCACTTGTCAAATAGTTTGCGCGTCCCTGAATTTCCTTTCCTAATACTATTGTCCATGTCAAATCTTGCAAACGACAAGAGTCTGGTGTTTCTGAAAACTGCATCTGGGACTAAACAGGGGAATAGTGCTCACAGGTCTGCTCCAGTTCTGTATGGATAGGCAACAGAGGGTGTTGTGCGGAAGTTTCTAATTGATCGGACCTTTCGGATCCCCCTCTCGAATGTTATCTCTACTTGAAGCCTAATTAAACCAGACTTAGTCGCAATTGCCAAGCTCGACAGTAGTATCAAAATCTGAACAAAACGAAGTTACAGCAAAAAGAAATCACCTGAACATAAGTAACGGAGAAAAAGGTACAAGAGAGGGAGGCATCAAATAGACCCTCTAGCTCAAAAGTTCCAAACTGGGATACTTTTAGTTTTAGGTTCAAGTATAAAATTCTTTGGCAGTAAAAAAAAGGCATGCATGCATCGTAAAGAGCCTTTTAATGTATAAACAACTGAAAATTTCTATACATAAAGCTCTTATGAGAACAGAATGAAGATTCAAAGAATTATGGAGTGATAACAACAGGAAGCTAAGTATAAGCAGAAGATTAACTGCTCCAAATTTAATGAGCTCCTGAAGGATCCACAACCTTGGCAACTTGATCAAAAATCATAATCTATGTCTGTTAAGTTCTGGGAAGCAGAGCGCTTGACAAGCCGTCCCTGTTCATCATACCGATCCAGATTATCACACGGGGCAGGAAATATGGTCCCAATTACACGACCTTCAACAAAGGCACATTGAAATATGTGCTTCTTCTTGTATGTTAATCCCACTGACATATCCCGGAAGGTCACATTCTTAACTGGAATTTCTTCACTTCCATGTATACGCACAGGCACACGCACACCCTGGCCATGAATCCCAGTGAAGCTAATATCCTTGAGTATTGGAAGCGCCTTTGGATCATAGCCTTCGTCAGGGTGCTCGTTGTAATCTGTCTTGATAACAATTCCAACTCGTACATTGTCAAATGTTATGTTCCTGTAGTTTATGCTTCGAACATATCCACCTCTTCCAGGGGCAGTCTTGATCCGAACTGCCCGTCTTGAGCTCCATACAAGGATGTTCTCCACATTAACATTTGATACCCCACCTGACATCTCACTGCCAATTGATACTCCAGCACTGTTCCACGGTTACCATTCGAGTTGTGATGACATGCAACAACATTCCAGGAAAGCTAAGAGCCTAGGAGGTGTTAATCTGATGGAAGAATTTTCTTACAGATTTTATACAGAAATCACAGGAAATAAATCCCCAATATAACAAATTGGATGAAGTCAAGCAACCAAATTCAGTATTTCCAGGCTGCTAACATGGCCAGAAATATTTCTTTGAGACAAAGTTCAGAGTTCGATCCTAGCACCTAAAACTATCGCTAAAGACACCGTGCTCCATTATAATGTTTTTCCCATGAAGGCCATCAAGGTCTAGTGCACTTATACTATGGATATAATTAACTATACATCTAAACATTAAAAAAAAAAAAAAAACTATACATCTAAACTGCTAAGAAACTTATATTTGCTTATTTGTGGATCAGTCCAGACATCCATGAACACAATGTAGGAACCTTCAACCAAACATACATTAACAATGGGACGTGGATCTCATGGCTAGATGACGCTACTTGAATGATCTACTGATACAATGGCTCATGTGTAATGTAATGTGAAAATTTTGATCATGTAGTTACTAAAAGCCCTTTGATAAGAACAAAAGAAGTGTTGAACTCAACCATTTACAAGTCTCACCTGACCATAGAGCGAACTACAACGTTACGGATGAGAATATTTGTTGATGGCTTTCCATACTTAATTCCATACTGATCCCAGCCACTTTTGATAGCAATTCCATCATCTCCCACACTTATATAGCAGTCTTCAATCACCATATCCTCACATGAATCTGTTTATTAAAAGAAATAAAAAATTAAAAGCAATCCAAAGTCAGTATGGAAAGATGTAAGTTTCTACAAATATCATAAACAAACTTAAGAGACCAATAGACTGAATAGCAGCTACTGTCTTTCCTAGGTTCAGTCAAAAGGATTCATTTCAGCCGGTAACCTAACACAACTTGTCACTACATACCAAGTTTCAGCACTATACTTCTCTTTAGCATTTATATTCATTTTGTACTACTATTTTCATTTTGGAGACCTAAAAGAATTGACTAGGTTTGACCTAACTAAAGACCCACTTAGCGCATACTAAATGCTCGGAGAAAGAGTTGCAATTGTAAGAAACACTCACCAGGATCGATTCCATCAGTATTTGGGGCTTCGAATACTGGAGCCAGTATTGTGACATTCCTGATTGTAACATTCTTGCAGTCATATGGATGAAGAGTCCAAAATGGGGAATCACGTAATGTTATATTGGAAATAAGGATGTCACTTGACCACATTATCTCTACAAGGGGACCCCTGGTATGGTTAAGAAGCTTCTGACGATACTTCTTCCACCATTTTTGACCCTGTCCATTTACGGTACCATTATGTCCTGTTGGTTTGCAAGGGGAAAGAAGGTTTAAATCAGACTCAATTAGTACTTTAGCCATTTTTCTAATTAGAAGTTGACAAATATTGTATTAACCATAATGAGATCAACACCAGCATTTTCTACTCTCTGAATCAAGTAATAAGGAAACAAATTGTGTAGGTTACGTAGTGATATCTTCTGTGTTTAGATATTGGCATGGATGTAAAATTGAAGTGTTAGATCAATTGCATTGGAAATAGCAGATTAGTTGAGTGCTTGGTTAAGAAGAAAATATAACTTGTTTTCTAAATAAAATACCAAAAAAATTCTTTCATGCACAACTACTTCCTCTAATGGACTAATGAATCAAGGATGGACTCGAAGGTCATTCCTGACACTGAACCACTTGATTGTCTAACAAAAGCACTTAAACCCAAACGGAATTCTAGTGGACTGTTCTAACTTTCAAGGTAACACACCATAATGGATCAATGCAAACAAAGCTCTTAACATGTACAGAGAATGATAAATCTGGTGAAAGAAACTGAGTGGCACAACACCAAATCGCATGAAAATGCCTTCACATGTTTGGTGAGTAGTGTCACAAGAAAAAGCCAATTGCAATTTACTTCCATTAGCAAATAACAGTCTTCACTCATCTGTTTAACTTAAACCACAGTCCTTTCACATTTTACCTTCTCTATTTAATCTATAAACCATTCTTTACTCTTTAAGAACATTTTCTAGGCTCGTTCAATGATTGCCCACATAGTTTTCACATCTCCAATATTTATGCAATGTTTTCAAGTAAACATAATCGCCACCTAAGAGGTCAGGAACAAATTATCAGAATTCATGTCGTAGCTTGGACAGAACCTTGTTCTCAAGTGGACTAAAAATCCTCAAGACCCAACACAATTCTTGAGTCTAGTGATGTCAGACTAATCAACATCCAAGAAACTGACACAAATGTATACATCTTACTGCTTACTTTTTTACTCGAAAAGTTTCAGAACATGATGACTGACCTGTTATTACAACATCTTTGAGATTTTGGCCATGGATTAAACTCCCGTAGCGAGGACCAGGATGCTCTCTTCCATACCCATACGAAGGTAATGGAGGCATTAGTGGCCAGTATTTCTCGTCCTGTTAGATATTACACATTAAGAGAAATCCAAATAAAGCAAAGAACTTCGATTATAAGAACAAACAAAACTAAGATAATCATCAAAGTCGGTCTGAACTTTTTGGCATGTATTCCGTAGTTAAACTTGTTTATAACAGATAAAGTTTTTAGAATGATCGATAATCTAACACAAGTACACTAAATGCATTTTGTTAGACCATGCCCAAATACATATACAGTGATCACTCTTCACTCTTCTAGTTTAAGCACTTTAATAAGCCAAAAGGCACCTCAGAAGCATTAACTACAAATATTAACTAAACAACTGCAAATATAATTTTCCTGCACAAAGCCAATTGCAGCAACAAAGAAAAGGTACTGCATAAAAAGTAAAGAAACACCTCCAGTATTTTCTTGATTGTACATGGTTCATTCAATGTTTCTGAAATCATTAATGTATATTAGCATCCTAGTGAGGAATCTCAAAGTAGCTATTATGAACAGGCACGAATTTGAGTATCTGAACAAACTAGTAGCAGAGGCACTACTCAGACTGATGCAACTTTTATTTTGCAATTTAGATCCAACTAATGAAAGCAAGCTCAGAAACGAGCTATAGCAGAACATTAACAATTGATCAACAGACACCAGTTACTATCATCCCAAAATCAAGCCACACTGCACAGCAGAACTCCACAAATAGAAACTGTTAGTAAGAAAACAATGACCTGAATTCCAAGTATAACAGCATCCTCAGCAAGAAACAGAGTCATATGACTAGTAAGATTAAAGGGCGCCGTGAGCCACTTCCCGGGTGGCACATTCAGCTGCCCACCACCTCTCTTCCCCAACTTCGAAATAGCCGAAACAGCTCTTTCAAAAGCCTCTGTATTTAAAGTGACTCCATCGCCAACTCCTCCAAAATCCGTCAAATTGAACGCCACAGGCCTCAACTTTGGCATCGGCTTAACCGGGCCACTCCAAAACACCGGAAGACCTCCACCAACCACATTCCTCTGCCACAGAAACACAGAAGCAAACGCCGCGATCCACAGAACCGTGAAAAGGGTCTTGTGGGAAGACAAAAAGGCCGCTACTCGCTTTAATTCAACTCTCTGGTACTGGAATCGACCCAGTGGCGATGTCACCGTCTCTAACATCGTTAAATTACATGCAAAAGTTCGCAACTTTAGTGATTTTCCGTCCTGGGTTTTCGTAGTTCTCTCAGTATCAGTGTTTATTTTGATCCAGAGAGAGACAAGATCGAAACTTACGACATGGGAAGTTTGCAGATTTAGGATTTTCCAACATGGATCTGAGAAGTGAAGAAGGAGAAAATTGTTTCTATTAGTTTTTGGGAGAGACGGGGATTGGGTGAGAGGTTAGTAATTGGAACTGGTGGGATTGTTGTTCCTGTCGCAGTAGTTGTTGCCGCTGAAGAATGGATTGAGTGCATAAAAAGAAAGTCTTTTATCTTCAAAGATTTAATATGTTTATGGACCTGCGGTTCTATGATATTATAATAATCACAGTAGTTCTTGACTAATGACTAGTTAATCACGGTAGGATGATAATGTTACTTAAATCACAGAGAGTAACCTTGGCACCTAATGTTAATAGGGGGGCACGTTTCTCTGATGGGATCAATACGCTGAAGTAGTGAAAAAAAGAGCCGAGAATATGGTCAATAAAATTTCTTTTTTTTTTTTTTTTACCTAGGAGGTATTTTAGGAAGGTCGTAATTATATGAGAAAGACACCTTTAAGCCATCCACTCCTAAATTAATCCATTCACAGAAAATATGGTCAATAAAATGATAAATTCCAATTCCATTTATAAGCTCAATTCACGATTTACTCCTGAAAAATCAAAACTTTTGTACATCTCCATTTCAATCTTCTGTCAACGCAAGACAGCTTCTTGCACTGAGTCATTTCCTGAATCAAACTCACTTGCATCCCGGTAAGAAAAAGTTAGAAATTGATGAGAAAAATGTAATGGTGGAAGGTTCTTATCATTAGGTGAAACAGATGGTGAGTTGCAATCAGTTTAACTGAAAAAATGAGGTAGGTGAGCCACACCCACCAAAGGAGGAAGTAAAGAACAAACATGATATACTTTGCCTGGTTGGTTGACTCTTAAGTACACCTGAGTTATGAACAGGTTAAATTTGGTTTCCGGGATATTTTTTTTTTTCTTGGTGAAGATTAAGGATGTCTCTATCTTGAACAATCGGCATCAAGTCTTAGATGGCTTAAGCCACTGCTAGATACAGTTTTGACTTCCAGAATGTCGTTAAAGCAAGTGAAAGTTGCCAGCCTCCAAGGTACAAACCCTATATTTATAACCGAACCACCAAATTTCAGGGTAGGAGTTGTTGAAGTCTGTTTAATCCAACATCAGGTAACAGACAATCGTTTGAGTTTTAAGAAAGTTCTTACAGTTCAATCCGGGAAAGTAGCGAAATTTGCCATCTTTTGACAATGTCAACTATTGTTGCAGACCTCTTCATTTCTGTATCTGTCTCCGAATTCCCGCAAATTCTCTCCTTCTCTAATTACTCCCCTCTTGCTATTCTTAGTATCTCAGATAATCCCTTCCAGGTTCATCATCAATTCCTTCTCTCAAAGCCGCCTGCGCACACATACCTACGCACATCATGAAGCATCATCTTCTCGAAGCGAAGAAGTTGAACAGAAAGAAACAAAACTACCATAAGACAGACAACCTTAAACAGAAGTCTGTGCGGACAGCGGCTCTTTTTTACCCGGAGCTGTTCCACATTTCCGGCTCTGCGATGGCCGCTGTTCGCCGCATAGTCCTCCTTACCTTCCTTTCGCTGTGCATGTGTAATCCATCTTTGTCATTGACAGAAGAAGAAACTCTCCTACAGCTCAAAAAATCATTCACCATGTCTGATGCTTTAAATAATTGGGTTCCAGGTTCAGCTCCTTGTGCAAAAGGATGGGTAGGCGTCATTTGTTTTGGTGGTGTAATCACAGGTCTCCGTCTCTCAGACCTAGGCCTGTCAGGAACTATTGACGCTGGAGCTTTAAAAAATCTCGGTAACCTCAGGACGGTAAGTTTTGTGAACAATTCATTCTCGGGTCCAATCCCGGAATTCAATAAGCTTGGCGCATTAAAGTCACTCTTGTTATCTCATAACAAGTTTTCTGGAGAGATTCCAAATGATTTCTTTTCCTCCATGACGTCTTTAAAGAAAGTTTGGTTATCTGATAACGAGTTGAGTGGAAAAATACCGGAGTCATTGTTGCAATTGCCACGTCTCAAGGAACTCCACCTTGAAGGTAACCAATTCTCTGGATCAATCCCACCATTGAAACATCCCGATGTGGTGAGTTCCTTAGACTTCTCACACAACAAACTCGTAGGATTGATCCCACCGAGCTATTCCAAGTTCACTGGCGCTTCTTTTGCCGAAAACGACGGTCTCTGTGGCAAACCGCTTGACAAAGAGTGCACCGGCTTGCAAGAAACACCGTCATCGACCACTCAACCCGAAAGTTCTACATCTGGTAATAGCAGATACATCGTTGGGGGTACAATTTTAGCACTGGTGATAGTTATTAGCTTGTTTGGAGCATGTTTCTCAAACAACAATAAAAATGGCGACTTCAAAATGCTGCAGAAAGAAAACCTAAATGAACCAATGCCAGTGCGTGAAGATGGTTCCACTAATCGGCCTCAAGAGTCGTCAACTCGAAGAGGCGGTGAAGCTTCTAAAAGAGGTTCTCATCACAGCAAGAACAACATAGGTGATTTGATCATGATTAACGACGAAAAGGGTTCGTTTGGTTTACCGGATTTGATGAAGGCCGCTGCAGAAGTGCTCGGGAATGGCAGTTTGGGATCTGCGTATAAGGCCATGTTGACCACAGGGTTGGCGGTGGTGGTGAAGAGGGTGAGAGAGATGAACATGTACGGAAGAGACATGTTTGATGCCGAAATGAGACGATTTGGGAGGATTAGACACACTAATATTTTGACGCCATTGGCGTACCATTTCAGGAAGGAAGAAAAATTGTTGGTCTCAGAATACATGCCCAAAGGCAGCTTATTGTATGTCTTACATGGTATGGAGTCAGGGCCATGCTTTTTCTTTTCCAAGTTCCTTTCTGGTAGACAGTGGATTTAGTGTTCTGCACATACAAAAATTTACAGCAACATGATTGAGTTTTATATGTTCTTCTTCTTCCTCAGGTGATCGTGGAATTTCTCATGCCGGTCTGAATTGGCCAACCCGCCTGAAGATCATCAAGGGAATCGCCAGTGGATTGAAGTTTCTTTACTCAGAATACGAAAGCTATAACCTCCCGCATGGAAATCTCAAGTCCAGCAATGTTCTTTTAACTGATGATTACGAACCACTGCTTACTGACTATGCCCTCGATCCGCTAGTCAATCCAAGCCATGCAACGCAAGCTATGTTGGCCTATAAAACCCCAGAATACATTCAGAGCCAACAAGTTTCTTCCAAGTCCGATGTCTATTGTCTAGGAATCATCATTCTCGAAGTCATCACGGGGAAGTTCCCTTCTCAATACCTCAACAACGGTAAGGGAGGGACTGACGTTGTACAATGGGCACAACAAGGAATTTCTGAGCAAAGAGAGCAAGAATTTATCGACCCAGAACTTGCAAGCAACACAGATTCAATCCATCAGATGAAGCAGCTACTCCACATTGGAGCTGCTTGTGCTGAAAGTGATACTATGCGACGGTTAGAAATGAAGGAAGCAATTAGGAGGGTAGAAGAAGCACAGGTTTGAAGCATCGGTAAAAATGTTATATAGGTTGGTACATAGTTGCATGATAGGGTTGACAAGAATTGTAGGACAGGTCTTCGGCATCCATGTCCATTACTTCCTTAAAAAACTTCGTATACTGCAGATTTTTGGATGAACCTATTGGAAGATCCGAAAGTTATGCGTGATCACCATTAACACAGTTCACAGAGATTATACTTAGCTGCGTTCCAAAGCTTATTGAAGGGAAGCACAAGAAGAAGACCAAGCATTTTCACTTATAGAAGTGAGCATATATATTGGAAATGTACAAAGTTCTCTTTAGGCAAATGGAGTTGTTTTTGTAGCCTTTTTCTCCCCGGAATTCCATGCTTGGGGACTTGCTTGCTGTTCCTTCAAGCTAATCAGATCTTCTTCAGGGAAAATCACTTGGAATCTGTATCTAGTATCTACAGGCTTGGCCTCAGGAATGTCACGTTAGGACCCTTTTCCAGGAAATGGTCATTCCACATAGTCTTGTAACCCTCTCTATTCATAGTTTTGGTATGTTTGTTTTAAAATATTTTTAAGCCTATTCTTTAAATTTGATAAATATATTTTAGTTGAGGCTAATCAATGTATTTTAACTTGTTAATTTTAAGTTAGTTTGAGTTGATTTTTATAATTAATTAAATTCAAATTTTATCAAGCCTAAGTTTATTTGAATACTAAAATCAAATTTAAGCGATTTATTAATTATAGATATAATCCAATATTCTTTTATCGCAATTAACAAAATACTTTGATTATTTGATATAAATATTTATTATATTTATTTTTATTTATAAGATCAGAGTTTGCTATAAAATAAAATCTTACGAGTCAAATTATGATTAAATAGTTAAGAATTTACCTGATTTTTATAATTTAATAAATTATAGAAATTTTTACTGGGAATTAATTTATTTTGTAATATTCCAAAGTTGACAAGGGCAATTAATTATTATTCTTTATTTATTTTATAATATTATAAAATTGATAAGAGTAAGAAAACTACTATAAGATTATTTTTTAGGCTTTTATATTAGCTTTTATGATTGATTTAGTGTTTAATGATTTCTGAGTTTGACCATGTTAGGGTTTCATACTTCTTTTTTGAGTCAAAGTCGAGTTCTTTGATTTATTTTTTGCTCTCTTATCACTTGAGTATTAATTTTTTTTATACAGTTGTTATGTTTTATTATTCTCTTATCATATGAGTATTGGTGCTTTTATACAAATAAAGATAATATATTTCGTTTTCTAAAAAATATATTTCGTTATATTTTAGTTTTAAAATATATTTTATTTTTAAAAGTCGAGTTATATTTTATTTATTATTTATTTATTTTTTAATTTATTGTAATTTTATTTCTATACTTATTTAACATGTTAGTTTTACTTATTTACTCCATCACTCTTTTATTGTCAAATTTACACGTGGATTTATCGAAAACAGCTTCTTTATTATGTAAGAATAAGATTGTGTACTATCAGACCTCTTCAGACGTCGCTTTATTTTAAAATTTCAAATTAGATGTGACGATGATGATGAACAAAAAGAGAGTTATATAATAAACGATTAACGTCTTCATGAAAATTATAATTATTTCTAATCAATTTTACCTTCGTGATATTTATGGAAAATTAATTAAAAAAGAATAATCACAGTGTTTCTTTTTTTTAAATAATCATTTTCATTAACGAAAAGGAAATCAGAATACCAGATTAGGGTCACTCAAAACTACGTCGTACTCCTACTTCAAAGCTGGCATGTGCTTAGCGTGTGTAGTTGGCAAGAGACTAGAGAGATTCTATGGTGGCAGCTAAATGAACACGCGGGGCTCCCTGACTCACCCACGTGGCGCTGCACAGATAACTGTGTTTTTTTAGCGTCTTCTTCACTTACAAAGATCACCATATTCACAGTCACAGACCTCTCAGCGGCGCCCAACATGTACAGGACGATTGCACGGCGACTACTCTCCGGCTCAACCCTCAATGGCAGTGACTACACTCTGCGGGGATTTCGAGGTACCGTCACCGCCGGTTCTCGCTTCACCACTTCAACGATTCCTCAGCCACTCTCTGATCAAAACCCTAAGCAACACGTGGAGGGCGTGAATCCTCAACCCAATTCATCGGCGTCATCTTCGAACCAATCGACTGCCGAGGAGGCTCTTCGCCGCGAGAGGCAGAGGCCTAGAACTGAATACCAGGAAGAGCAAGCTAGTGTGCTTCGAGCCTCACTTCGGCACGTGGTCTGTATTTCTTCCATTCATTTCAAAATCTACTCCTTCATGAATAGCTGGGAAAGGATTTTTTTTTAATTTTCTTGAAATAATTTGCTATTGAAGACAATTTTTTTGTGCAAATTAGACAGTGCATGGTTGATGTTTCTTCTAAAGTTGTGTTTTCGGATGGATGCAGTTGAGTTTGGGATGGGGTGAAGAAGCGATGATCGCAGGTGCAAGGGATGTGGGAGTGTCCCCTTCAATTGTTGGATCTTTTCCTAGGAAAGATGCTGCACTTGTTGAGGTGCTTTTACGTCAAGTTCTACTTTTAACTGTGTATACTTTCTTTTTTCATTATTCATGAAGTTAGATGAACTTTTGTCTTTTGTTTGTGTATTCGAATTTTTGCTTGAGTGCGGTTAGTTGGTGTATCCTTTTGCATTGCTTGCAAATTGCAATTTCCTAGTTCATTGGCTGATGTCGCTATTTGGCTACAATGAATAAAATATCAGGTTTATTTATGCTAGTAATTTTTCTACCATGGAGGACTATTTTAGCTATTCAGCAACCATATTGCTTCAGTTTCTTTGTAAGATGATACTAGTGATGATCCTTATATGTGATTCTAACTTTTTTTTGATGTTTTATCGTTCAGTTTTTCATGGATGAATGCTTGCAAAAGTTTATTGATAGAATTGACTCTGAAGAGGAATTGCAAAACTTGGTACCCAGTAAGCGCATTTCCAAGCTTGTCAGGATTCGCCTAGAAATGCAAGCTCCTTATATATCAAAATGGCCTCAAGCCCTGAGCATCCAAGTACCTGATTATATTACATTTTCTTCAATTTTTATTTTTGGATTTGGAGCTTGAATTTTTACGTTTATTTCTGCACCATCCTTTCCAGGCACATCCATCAAATGCGCCAACGAGCTTCAAGCAGCGTGCAATGCTGGTTGATGAGATTTGGCATGCTACTGGTGATGAAGGCGCTGATATAGATTGGTACGTGAAGCGCACCGTACTTGGTGGAATATACTCAACTACAGAGATTTACATGCTAACTGATAGTTCAGCAGGTTTGTTTTCTCTTATCTATGATATTTGCTGTATGTAGTAGATTTGAGATATCTAATCTTACAATCAAATGATTCAAAAATCATCTTTTCTTTCAATGGAAGAGAAAGATTGGCGTTATTGAGGTATATCTTTAATTATAACAAAAGTAGAAGAAAATGTTTGTCTCTGCTTTGTGGTCCATTTTAGGCGCCTTTTATTGCATAATCTTAACAAGAAAGGTGTTGAAATGATGGAGTTTTTTTTTTGATAAAGTGTAGGTCATATTTTATCTAACAAAAAAATTTCTTTGAAGATTTTCGAGATACATGGGCATTCTTAGACAATCGGGTAAAAGATGCTTTTGATCTGAAGAAGACAATTCAAGAGGTGATTCCTTCGTTATTGTGGTCTTCTATTTTGGAAGTTATGCGATGTATAACATGAAAACCACTAAGAATGTAAGATTGCTGCAGGCTAAGTATTTGGCAGAAGCAGTTGGTGCTGGGATGGGGAGCTCCCTGCAAGGATTTGTAAGAAGAGTTTTTCGAGAGTGAACCATGTTTCTTCGGTGATCAACTGAGCTTATGCTCTAGGAATTTATGCCACTTAGTTATTGCCTCCGGGATCAATGCTGGGAGATGTTATATCACTCTTACTTGCCATAAAAGAACTCCCAAAAGCTTGAGGCTGTAGTTCCGGAAAGTTGTTGATATTAGTATTTTCACCATTTGACATATTAACTTGTGCACACAAGCCACTGTTATTTGTTTTCATCGATTGTACTTGAACAATAAGTGGATGGAAATCAAAATAAGCATCCAGAAAAATATTGTGCCTTGATCTGGTTTTCCAATACTTACCATCAGCTGCAGAATGAGTAGCTAATGTGGAGTTCGTATATCTCATACTCTGCTTATTCACTACAGTCTATTAGAAATCTGAAACCAGGCTTGTCTCTTTAATACTCATTTCTTACCTTGACCATGTTTGTTCATAATCCTTTGATGTGGTAGTAGTTTTCAATCCAAATAACAATTTTTGTTTAAATAATTAATGAAGTTCCAATTGTGTGGTGTCGTGCAGACGACATACTCTGTTCTGTAGCTTCAGTCCATCCATAGGCCTAAAAATAAGAAGCATCTGGTTTTTTTTTAAAAGAGGGAATAAATCAGATTACATAATGAGACGAGGGAAATAGATTTCTAACATATCCTTTAGTAAGATGATGTGGCATCCAATTAGTGTAGTATTTAGATATGTGGTTCCTAAGTCAAAATGATTCGTATAGTTGGCTAGCCAGCACATCTGTTACTCTCGCAATAGATATGTTAAGAGATAACCATCTAGTTTCGACTTCCGAGTAAACAGTTCATTAATTTTCTGAGCTATGAGATTGAAGATCATAGTCCGTCTTGCCGAGGAAGAAAGGAGGTTGATTGTTGCTATCGAGTCTATGTTCAGTTCGATCCAACAATAACCGAGGTTTCGCGCGATTGCGAGTGAAAGCATCTGGTATCTAATCATGGAAGCTATCTTATGAAAGGGAAAAGGAGGAGAAGTAAAAGTTGCCTCCTTTTAACTCCACCGAGGAAACTATGCTATGTCATTACCTGAAAGCAACCGAAAGGAAGTGATTCCTAGATTCATACCAACGTTTATATTGAAGATCCTCTGCGTCATCTTCACACGTCAGCTTCACATATTTAGCCATACATGTCTAACTTCTCTATTCTCTTGACCAACCTTTTACAAATAACAGGCATGGATTTTCTTGAGAAGCGACCAATTGTCTGCGACAACGGATCAGGCTCAATTAAGGTCAGTGAACGAACAATTTAGAAACTTTTCCTGGTCATCCATTCAACATTGTTTACTTTAAAGAAGAGAAATTACATGCAGGCCGGTTTCGTCGGTGATGATGCTCCGCGTGTGGTTTTTCCCAACATAATAGGCCAACCAAGAAACAAGCACACAATGGTTGGCACTGGACAAAAGGACATGTACTTTGGAGATGAAGCACAAGTAAGGCGTGGAGTTCTGAAATTGAGCTATCCTGTCCAACATGGAATAGTGAAAGACTGGGATGCAATGGAGAGAATGTGGGAATATACGTTTGACACAGAGATGAGGGTTGCCATAGAAGAACATCCTGTCCTTTTAACAGAAGCTCCACTCAATCCCAGAATCAACAGAGAAAAGATGGTGGAGATCATGTTTGAAGTTTTTGAAGTCCCGGCCACTTACATTGCTATCCAAGCTGTTTTATCCCTTTACGCCAGTGGCAGGACTACAGGTACATTAATAAATTGAAGCAATTTCCTGTCTTGGAGCTACACTACGGCGTTACTCGTCCATGGCCTGAAATTTTCTTTCATTTCGTAAACAAAAATTGAAGAACACTTGGAAGATTCATACTTTTGCAGGGATTGTAATGGACTCTGGAGAAGGTGTTACACATACGGTTCCTATTTATGAAGGGTATGCTCTCCCACATGCCGTCCGTAGGCTTGATCTGGCGGGAAAGCACCTTACAGACTACCTCTCGGTGATCCTAGCAGAGAAGGGGCACATCTTCACCACCTCAGCAGAAAAAGAAATTGTTAGGGACATAAAAGAGCGGGTCTCCTATGTTGCAATGGATTTCAAAAAAGAGTTGGTCAAATCAATGGAGAGTCAAGAGTTACATAAGAAGTATGAATTACCAGATGGTCAAGTCATTGCGGTTGGAGCCGCCAGGTTTAGGTGCCCAGAAGCTCTTTTTGATCCAAGCAGGCTAGGAATCGAGTCAGGTGGTATACATGAGATTGTTGTTAGGTCAATTAGAAGGTGCGATATGGACATTAGGAGAGACATGTTCAGTAATGTGGTGGTTAGTGGTGGTACCACTGTGATACCAGGATTAGCTGATAGATTGGCTAAAGAGCTCCGCTCGTTAGCTCCTCCTGGAGTTAGAGTAAAGGTGGTTGCTCCAGAAGAGAGGAAATACAGTGTTTGGATTGGAGGCTCCATATTAGCTTCTTTAAGCACCTTTCAGCAGGTATCATCTTCCTGCTAATTAATCTTTTATCTTCATATTAAAGCAACAGAACCTTGAAACTGGCGTATTTTCTTATGATACATTTTGATAATGGAGGTTATATGCACTCGTACATGGTTCAATTTGCAACTGACCGGTACTTATTGTGGTTTTCGTTATAGATGTGGATTACTAAGGAGGAGTTCATGGAGTGTGGATCGGCTATCGTGCACAGGAAATGCTTCTGAAACATTGTATTCTTTTCTAAACCTACAATATGCATTCTCATTCTTTTCTCCTCCTAGACTCGATAAGTAGATATAACGTTGTAACCCATTAGAATGGAATAAAGAGAGCAAATGTCTGTTTCACATGGTCACGCAGACTTGACCACATTTTCATTTTTGGTACAATTTGCCATAGATAGAGGGAGCAGCAGGTACTTCAGAAAGCAGTTGAAAGGAATGCCACTTTTTCTTGGGGAATCACATGATCTGCAGTGAAAAACATAGTGGATTGGCATAAAAAACAAATCACAGTCGAGTCAATAGTGATGCGCCTTTACAAAATGCGGCACAACGGTAATAAACCACGTCAATTTAAACTACTTGTTCTCTCTGGAGAAGTAAAAACCAGCAAAATGTTACATTCTGGTGGGAAAAAAAAAAAAAAACCCAAAACCTGAACTAACACTGAAGAACACATGCATATTCAACTTGCACAAAATCCAGAAAACCCATAACACAACTCTGAATCCCGGCTTGATTGAATTTGGCCTTCAGTGATTTTAACACCTTATCAGTTTTCTCCTCCAGTAATACATAGAACATGAATATCTGGTCATCTAAATTCTGTCCCGTTAAGGCTGCTCCAACATCTGTGGTTATGGCAAGGACTTCAAACATCAAGAGAAACTTCTAATCAAAATCAAGGAATTCCATTCTTTTTCTCATTGTTCCTTTTAGGTCTGTAGCATCCCTTTCCGCCCTTTGAGCCTGAAGTACAAGGAATTAGATTTAAGTTAGTCTAGAATTAAGAAGAGAATAGAAGCATTCACATGATATCAAAGATCCCCCAATGAAACACAACAGTTAACTGGATCCCATAAGCTGTGATGAATGCCCCAAAAAGTTCTCTGCTCAACCTACTCTAGTCCATTGGCTAAGTTAATAAACAAATACATACATGTCAAACAACTACAATGTGAATCATTAACAGTTCAGCTTCTTGAAGATACTTTTACAGACCCAAAAAAGCTTTTACGCTTTCAATTACTTCCCATACGTTCATTCCTCATAAGACTGATGTCACTTAACAGATAAGTGATATAGGAAGGGATTTGAACCTGTACACATAAAGAAACACAACCAGACAACCAGAAAAAATGTTCTATATGCGACAAAAGATGAAGCTCAGGTGAATGATATCGATTCATACTGTTGAAAAGTCAACATGAATGATTTCGGTAAATGAGCTTAAGATAAACAACAAACTTCAATAAGTCAGGCTTGTGGCATGGTTTTATGACAATCTTCAGCAAACAGTCTACTTATTTGACCTTTGTTTTCTGGGGAAGTCACTTTATTAAAAGAAAACTAAGTTCAGAATCTGAGACCATATGTTTATTATGCAGAAGCCAGAAGAAGAATTTGTAATGAAGCAAAGATTAAGGGCATCTCTCTATGAAAATGGATGACCTATTAAGAACTCCAGCAACATCCTAATAGGAAATTCTTCTACCAAGATCAGCTCTATCTTTTCACCGCCTTCAAGCATAATATCACATCATCAAAGTCCCACAGCACAAAGTTGACAAAATGAAATGTCAAGTTCCAGCTTGGAAGAAGATGAAAGATGACACTTACTCTTCTTATCTCTTCTGTTGACACACGCGTCATATTGGATGGAAGCTCCTCTTTCTCCAAATCCTGTACATGGATACAAAAGAGCAGAAGCTTTGATAAAGACAATTAACAACAGTCAAAACCACAGAACACAAAGATTATGGTTCTACCAGCTCTCCAATTAAGACCACATTCTCTCCACGAATTACATAAAGACCTAATGGGATGTCACAATAAAGATCACCGACGATCAGTCTTTCACATGCGCCTTCAAGAACAACATTAGCTGCACACGGGAAGAGACTTCTCATCAATAATCACGTCAAACATGAACATTATAAAAAGAGAAAGTAGTAATCACAGGCATAGATACTACAGCAAAGGTAAAAACTTGTACCAAATTGGTCAAAAGATCGTAGTATCCCCATGAGTTTTCGACCATCTCGTAGCAATACAAGAAGTTTCTCTGGGATTATATACAGCTTGGAGTCAGTCATATACCACAAAAAGAAAACAACAATACAATTCTCGAAAATATTCAGATCAGACCTTAACAACACAGTATAAAAAGAGCATATAAGAAGCAACAACTTCACCAGAAAAAAGATACCCTGAATTGAACAGTACCTCGACTACCCCAAATTGAAAACAAACCCAGCACAAAAATCACAGAATAAAAATTAAACAAACGGATAAATAAAAAAAGACGCTAACTTCAGGGCAATCAAGCAGCACAGCCGCTTGCACAAGCCATTTCTCACCGAGAAAAAAAAAAGAACAAAACCAAACCAAAAATAAGAGAGAGCGATAGCTAACTGTCAAGGTAGCTAGCGAGAGAAGTGGAGAGGAAAACATCATCTGGGGCAGCCCAAGACATTGAGCTTTTCTGGATCACTTTCACTTGTTAATTCGCCAACTCTTATTAATTCACCAACCAATAGCATTGGCTTCTTCACAAACCCAAATCCCTCCAACGAGAAAAAGATTAAAAAAAGAAGAAGAAAACCCTCGTCTTCTTCTTTGTAATTAAATCACAAAAACCCTAATTAGCAAGAATCGAGCTTTCTCCAATTAAGGGAACCATTTTCTTTCTTGAGATTATAGAGAGAGATAAGAGTAGGTTTACTGACAAAAGACTGTTGGTATTTATGATTTTTTGATTTCGTATTAACGTACAGCCCTGCTTATTGACCGTTTGATCTTGATCACGATGGACGGACAGGTATCACTATGGTGATCCGCTGGTCAACTACCACTTCTGCTTATTTATTTACAGATTTTCAGATTGAAATATCAAAATGTTTTTTATATTTTTTTATTTCAACCTTTATGAAATTGTTTATACAAATTATCCTTTATTCATAAATTAATAGTTAATGAATAGTATTTTTAATAAAGTAATATTCCTCTTATTCAATAAAAGGATATAGCAAATTGAAGAAATGCATATTTAATAATGATTTTAATTGAATAAGAGGATAGAGCAAATTGAAGAAATGCATATTTAATGATGATTTTAAAATTAAAATTTGACTACATATATGTTTCGTTGAGTTTTGAATGATGAATAAGTACATTTTTTCTGCAAAAGTCTTTTTAAGAAAAATGACTATTTGACTATAAAATAGAAAATATGTTTTTAGTAGATATAACTTTTGGAAGTCAAAATACAAGTTTTAACAAGCTCAAATTTAGAACTTTTCAAAATGTACTTTTCAGGTAAATTTTCAGATCAGTTAATGAGCTTATTTTTAATCCCTTTTATTTTTATATTTTACATATAATTTCCATAATATCTCAAACTCATATTCACATTTATTTTGGGATCTATATAATATTATTTGATTTTTTATATATTTTAATATTTATTTTAATATTAGTTTTACTTATGTTACAGTCTATATAAAAGATTTGGTTAGATATATTTTCATTTATGTTTCATATGGTTTAAAATTATATAATAATTAATATATTATGTTTTGTATATTGTTTAATATACTTTAAATAATATTTATATGCATAAATAATTTTATTACAAAATAAAATATAGTTAAAATTATTTAAAGTACTTTTTTTATGTTGTCAAATAATATACTATATAAAGCTCTTTTAAAAAGTTATTTTATTTTTAATTGTCACTAAACAATCAACTAAACTTCTTAAAAAACTCTTTTAAGAAAAGTTCTACTAACAAAAATTCTACTGTCAAAATATCTATTGATATAAGTCCATCCAAACAGATTATTCATTTTGAGAAGGTCTAATAAACAGCTTTTATATGATGAACATGAATGGTAATAATTAAATTATTGATTAATTAATTAATTTTAATAGTTTATTTAATGCGTATTTAATCGTTTCAGCACCATTGATGACACAGAAAGTGAAGATATAGGATTTTATTTATTTATTTATTTATTTATGTTACAAAGAAAACACAAAAATTAGGCTAACGGACGCAAAGATCTGCGATACAAAAATTCTTGTTGGTCCCGAGCTAGAGGAAGCTGGATCAGAGTTAGAGGCTCCAGAAGAATGTGAAAGTCCGCTGGAGAGGTAGCTGCTAAAAAAGCCAGACTATGGGCACACATATTCTCTTCTCCATACACATGTTGAATTTGTAGCTTTCACGTTCGGTGGAGATAATGATGAATGCCTGTAATCCCTTCACTAGCCTGTAATCCCCCTCTTTTAACTTTGCATGTATCAGGTCCCCACCCTGAACACTTGCCATGATAACAAAGAAACAACTGTTTCAACAGTGGAAAGTTAGCTATCCCTATTGCTAAATTCGGTTCTTTTCTTTGCAGTACCAACACCAGTACAGTCAACCACTGGTAGAAAAAACCCATCTGCTTCTGATGTGGGAGCTTCTGCTAAATTTGGTTCCTTGCAAGTTCTAACATCAGACACCAGTACAATCAAGTACTAGTCAAAAACCTTTCTATAGAATAATAATAACATGGCAAATTCATATTGCTTCAGATGTGGGAGTCCCATGGATTCTTAGCTTCAGGTTATATCTCCAGTACTATAACTGCAACAGAAAACAGCCGAATATATTGGCCCATTTAAGCTACCAGAGAAGTGTCTTAATTAGACCAAGACAATGGTTCCTGGAAATTCAAACTTACATTCGGAATCTGTCTTCACCCATTTACTTCCATCTTCGACCTTTTCATCCTCAATGGATAACACAGGCTTTTGCTTATTCTTCAGGTACTGTTTTGCAGACACGGTTGGAGGTGGATTCTGAGGATATATTTTCTTGTGGATAATTGCCCTCAGTATCTGTCAAAATGGTCAAGATAAGTAATGAGAAAGACAAGTGTGGAGAATCTAAGCACTTTGTGTACATAAGTGTAATTATGCAAGCTTACCTTTTCCATTCTCGACTCAGGAACTTGATCTCTTGGATTAGGAGTAGGTGATAACCCATTTCCGCAAATAAACATCTGCTTGATAAGAAATGAGAGGGATTTCTTGTTAATTGCATTACTGGTTTTATCCACACGTAGATCTTTCCCCCTGCTGATAACTAAATTAGCCTTTAGCTGAAGATGAGAGTCTTTGTTTTCCCACTTATCAGAACACACATTTTCAGTTCTTTCATCGTCTCCCATGCTTGGATTCCTGTGGAGAAAGCTATTCCATTCCAGATTAGCAGCGTCTGTTTCTGTGTCACAAGTTGATCCGACCTGCTTATTCAATATCGAGTCTAGCTCTTTTTGGAGCTCCCCTACTTCTTCAGGCGTGAGTTCTTGAACACGATCTTGGGATGGAGAAGGATTTTCTTGAATATACTTGAGCTTGGAATTTTCTTTTGTATCTCTATTCCCGAACGTCCCAATTGCCAGCAACCCTTGAGGCCAGTCACTGAACTCTTCCTTACAAGGCTCTTGCATTGTATGATCTAGTTTCAGGATAACATATAAACATGAACAGCCAGGTTGTTGTGTATAAAGAGATCTAAACATACAGACAAGATTTGGAAAATGGTGGTTCATTACCAGCTGCAGAATTCTTCTTAAACCAGCGTCTGAAGCTCAAAAGTCTTATGTCTACATTTTAAGGTTGTTACAACTTACCAGACGAAAATAAGAGCAGAAAAAAGTAATCTAGCAGATTACGATGTTTCTTGACCATGACCAAGATTAACATTAACTGAACAAATTATTCCTATTCCTAATCTCCTGGAAGCTGTCTAAATCCATTGTTTGTAAACCATTAAAAAGAACACGATGTTTGACTGGAACAAGAAAATATTAGAAAGAAATCTGCGGGGTCGATGAGAACTTACGTCGAACAGAAGCGGAGTTTGGTGTTCTATTCCCATGTCTCCAGTTAATTCTGTTTTGCATCCAACTGAAGATCTGAAATGGCCAGACATATGGTTACTCCCCACAAAACATCTGAAACTAATAATCCTCTCCATTGAAAATTTACTGATACAGAAGACAAATTCGTTCCTTTTCCTTTCTTACCTTCATCAAAACTTGGGGTGGGCTAATGGAAATGAAGCTTGCTTGCCTGCTTGCATATATTGTATGTAGAACCCACAAGCCAATGATGGCTTAGCTTCACTGGTTTATATAAGAGTAGGGGCCATTGTTAAATTCCATGGACAAGTTGGTAGGTGCCAATCCCACTGGTTCAAGTTCCCAAAAACACTTCACCTTTCCCTCCTTCCCTCCTCTGTCTCTTCAACTTGCCACCTTTGCTCCAACTACTATGCTTCCTTCCTAACTTTATACTTAGTTTTGGTTGTAAAATTGAATATATCATTATGAACACTTTTACTGGGCTTAATTTTAACCAACTTCTTATTAATTATAAACCAATCTTAGTCCTCTTGGCTGTTAGCAATTAAGTTCAGTTGAATACTACAGCTGAAGAGTGCATACACAGGGATAGGTCCAATGTGAAGAAGAGTCTACAGAGATGGTAGTTTGGTTTGTCGTGGGATTGTCCCTCACTAACCCAACCACAAGTAAGCTGCTGATTTTTGTATCACCGTCACCACCACCTCTAAACTCAACTTTTCAACACCATCTTCCTCACAAAATCTTCTGAAAACGCAATTGTTTGATTCACCACACAGCTAGTTTATGGTTGACCAAAGTTTGAGCCAGCCCACATTCATATAACTCTTCTTTTTTCTCCTGTTCTTTACTGATTTTACAACTGTTAGCTTTTAGACCATTACGGATTATATTAGAACAAGGAGTTATTATAACTTAGACTTCGTCGAATTTCAGTAACACTTGGTCAGCCTGCAAAAATAGTTATCCTGAAGCTGAAGTGAAAAAAGAAATTTGATTTCATGTAATTGCAGGTGACAAAGTCAGCACAAGTTTGAGGCAGTAACATCTGACCCTTCACAAATCATATATGGGAAATGGTAAAACAAATATAGAATTCAGCAACTCAACAACATTGGAAAAGGACAGGATCTTCTGTTCCGACAATGTTGACCATACAAATCCCAGGATCGGGGCTCTGCGGTTTGCGGACAGCCAACGTTAGTCTCTACTTCTTAAAATCTTGCATTAGTTAGCTCCAGCCAAACTGCATACACACACACACACAAACCCTTATGCAGATTAATTATACAATGTGAAGCATCTCTCAATTCCAAGTCTTTTAACTAAACTAAAGAATCAAACCCGAGTTACATGGAAGCTGAAGCATTAGTTGCATGTCTCTTAAAATCGGTGGCAGGAATGACGAAAGGGCCTACCCTACAAACTCCATATATGGGATAGTAGCAGCAGCTCACGTGAAGGTGTCCAAAGTTCGAAGCCAATTCACAAGTGGATGAGTATTTGCGGTCAAACCTGACTTTCAGAAATTGAGACTCCGACCGCATCCGACCAACACGTGTCCCTAAGGTTTGGTCAGGACCTGACATTTTCCTCTTGTTCTGTAGGCTAAGAAGCACCAACTCCATTGCTAGTTGCCACTTGCAACACAGAAATAAAAAGAAAATAGCAGCTCACGGGAAACAGCCAAAGCCAATACCTCTGGCTTCGGTGGTTGATAGATAGAAGGAGGAGTTTTGTTAAATTTGCATTATACGATATGGAATCACTAAACTATCACATACATATCCTATCTGATAAATAATTTTAAGTTATAGATCATCAAGTTCTTATCCTATCCACATTGCAAGGCTCTTTAATCATGAGATTTTGCATGTTTATGAACAAGCATTAATCGTGTTTGGGGAGTTTTATAGAATTGAAATTGTACCTTAGGTCAAGGAATGTGTTAGGAATTCTTCCTGAACCACCCACTCCTTGTGAGAATGTATTACGAGAACTGCTCAGGGGTGACTTACATCTACCATCTCTTTATTTCCACCTTAACCATTCACCTAGTGGTTAGTGATTGCAGATTTGCAGTCTCATCTTAACAACCTCATTTTAACTCTTCCTTTTAATCACTCTTGTGGCAGGTTTATGCTTTTAGAACAGGAATTGGTTTATGTTTTTAAACATGAATGCAGTTTACACCGTCATGATCTCATCTCTGATCATGTTGATAACTAGATTAGATACCCCTTTATCCAGGATTTGAAGATTTTATCTTGAAACAGTCACATGACACATAAAATGTAAGAATTATGGTAAAGCATGCATATAGCCATGTGGTCTGCTTGAGATGATGCATTCCTAGGACTAGGAATTCTCTTAACAATCACTTCGAGATGGGAGTGAGGACTGAGGAGCAGAGAAGAGGAGAGATTTGAGAAAACACTTGAACCAAGAAATCGTAAAATAAACCTAAATTGTTAAACGATGTAGGGTAAATGTTTATGTTATCCACTCCATCTTGCTTTTGGTCTTTTAAGGTCTTGGTCTGATCTATATTTGGAAAGTCTTCACTTGAGACTACTCAAAATGGAAAACTAAACCTGTCATCTGAAGAAAGACATTTGTCATGATAACTTCGTGCATGTGGACAGTGACAGCTACCATTTCTCGTCTACCGATTCATAATCTGTGTATTCACATGAGAAGCTGAATGGAGTGAATTCTTGTTAACTCTGTTTTCAATTCTGATATATAAATCGGTTATTTAATCATAATCTACTTTTTTTAAAAAAGTCAACTTATGATGTATGCATTCTTGTTTTATTGTATTTAAAAAATTGCTATAATGAATTTTTAGGCAAAAAGTATTAAAATAATTATTTTTCCTTTACAGTCATTAAAATTTCAATATTAATAGACGAGAATATCCATTAAATCTTACCTATTTATTATAGATAAATCGGTTATGTCGTGATTGATTAGTAGATTTATGTTTATATATATATATATAAAGAAATTTTGTGGTGAATTTTGTAAATTTTATTTTTGAGACAAAAGAATGGTATCAAAAATAATTATTTTCTCCTTTCACTTGTTAAAATATAATATTAATAGTAAGAGAATATACATATTCTCCATTAAATCTTACATAATTATTATAGATAAGTCAATTATGTAATGATTGATTAGTAAATTCTGTTTCTAAATTTAATTAGTATTTCACCAATATCTTCTACGTTATATTTGATTGGAAGTAAGATTTTAATAAAATAGAATGAAATGGTATGAAATAATTTTAATGAAATAGAATAAAATAGATTTAATATTATAAAATTATGAATTAGGAAGAATAAAATGATTCGTAATATAAAATAGTAAAATATTGTTTGGAAGATAAACGTGTAATGTATATATAATAATAATGAATGACTATTATACTCTTGATAAAACAAATCATATATTAATAGATATAAATCGTATAGTTGAAAGTATAATTGGTATTATAAAAATTATTAAAATATATTAAATAATATATATTTAACATTTTATATTTTTCCTAAACTTCTAAACAAAAATAACTTATTTTACTGTTTAAAATAGAATTACGTCAAACTCTATTTTTCGTCGTATTCTATTCCATTTCATTCGATACCAATAGGTAATGAGATTCGTAGATCCATGATTTGGAAAAAGCACCAAATTTGGCTTCTTATAACATAAACAAAACACGTGTTACCTTGGCCGCTGCTTAATGAGCAACCATGCAAACGTGTCAACTTCAAATGCAACGCACTCGTGCGGAACCAACCTATCATCAAATCTGTGTGTCAATCTACACCAAAGATCCCACATTTGGTACATTCAGGTGCAAAGGTTTATGCTTTTCTGTAACAAGTTGTAGTAGTTAAGATTGCCCTGAAACAACCCTTTTTGTGCTTTGGTCGTCATGACTTACTTCCAGTTAGAGGCATTATGGGGATGGAGTCGAATGGATATGGCGTCAATTTATGTGTCCAATATAGAAGGTACTTACTTGGATTTGCACAGACCAGCTCTCATTATAGGAGGATGCTTTGCACTAGTTGCAGTGGCGCTTTCCCTCTTTCTCATTCTCCAACATCTCAGATCATACACTAATCCTGAGGTTTATTCTTCGTTGCCCTTATTCTGTATACATGCTCACTGACTCTTTTATTTCAATTATCTCAAACTGTGAAGCAGGATTTCTTAATTTTAGTACTGCTTTTCCAGGAACAAAAATGGGTTGTTGCTGTCATTTTCATGGTTCCTGCTTATGCTACGCAGTCTGTAAGATTCTATGTTCTAAATTTCTTTCTCAGATTGTGAACTCTGTCTTAGTTTAGTTTAGCGGTTATTATGTGATAGTCACGAGATCGTGCTCTTTTTGTCATCTGGTGCAGGTTTTCTCATTGTGGAATCCCAATTTGTCTCTTGCTTGTGACACTCTAAAAAGTTGCTATGAGGCATTTGCCTTGTACTCTTTCGGGAGATATTTGGTTGCTTGTCTGGGTAAGCTTCTTTTTAATTTCAGGATTTGCTTCCAGGGATATTGCTAATTCTATGTACCTGCATTCAGAAACTGTCACAGAGTTTGTCTTCACAGACTCGATAATAGTTCCATTCGAAGTTGATCTTTTTATAGATTTAGCCAACAATGTAGGAGCAGCATTGGTTATTATTATAACAAATTGGGAGTTTCATGAAGGCTAATTCTAATTCAGAACTGTTTCATTCATTCTGTTGTATTATCGCTAGATATGAACACTGAATTAGCTTGCTTCTCAACCTATAGTGGGGTATTAAACTTCCATGAAATGAAATCGAATGCTAGGCGGAGAACGAAGAGTCGTAGAATTCCTCGAGAACGAATCGCAGAAGAAGCTCAGTAAGCCCTTGGTAGAAGGAAAAGATGAATCTCGCGGTGTACGACAAAGGTCATTCGTCAACTTTTTCCTCCGACCATCTGCCCTCGGAAGTGGATTGTTTGCAGTGGAAAGATTTGGACTTGTTCAGTATGTAAGCTACTAACTTTGCCACTTTATATGCCTTAATCATGATCCATGATGTTGATCAAACATTTATTGTCTTTTGTGGCTAGCTTAGATGATTCTCAAGACTGTTTGTGCATTCTTAGCTTTCATATTGACGCTTTTTGGGGTCTACGGCGATGGTGAATTCAACTGGCACTACGGGTATGGACCTTCTCTCATGCCTCCATGTTGAAGCATCTGATGTAACATCTACAGGTCAAAACCCAAAACTACTTCCCTTTGCTTCTGTGCTGATTCCCAGAATTCTCCTCTTGCAGATACCCATACATTGCTTTAGTATTGAACTTCAGTCAGATGTGGGCATTATATTGCCTTGTGCAGTTCTACAATGTCACACATGAAAATCTTAAACCGATAAAGCCGCTTGCAAAATTCGTCAGCTTCAAAGCCATTGTGTTTGCTACTTGGTGGCAAGGTGTGGGCATTGCCTTAATGTGCGCATTTGGATTACCATCTGATGAAGGAAGATTCCAAACAGCACTGCAAGATTTTTTGATTTGTATAGAGGTAAGATCGCCTTAGTTATGTAAAACTCCTCTACGTTTCTTCATCTTTTATGATGTAGACAATATGGTGATTTATATTAGATCTTTTAATCTTTTATTTGCTCTAGTTTTATTGTTCATCTGCCATGATTATATGAGCTCTTTGCAATGGTTTTGCAGATGGCCATTGCAGCTGTGGCTCATGTCTTTGTCTTTTCAGTGGAACCTTATCAGTTCGTTCCAGCTTCTGAGTATGGTGAAGTAACATGTGAGAGAACTACAGCAGAGTTCAAGTTAAAGGAGGGCGATGAGGAAAAACCTGCAGCTCTTGAAAAAGAAGATGTTCAGTTTGAGGCTCCTGGAACAAACGTCACCGATAGCTTTCATGACATTGTCGTTCAAGGCGGCCAATCTGTGAGTACACTGATATTCTGAGTTGTTTTTTCAAAGTTAGATGAAGGTAGATTCGCACAGAAATTGATCTTTGGAGATGTTGTGTTGACAATAAATCAAGCTGTTGGCCCTGTTGAGAAGGGTGTTACAAAGATCCAAGAGACTTTTCACCAGAGAATGGTGGATTCAAAGGATGCAGAAGAGTCGGAAATAGTAGTGGATGAACATGTTGAAGAAGAGTCATCTGTCAGATAAAATTGAAACTTTTGGAACTATTTTCTAACGATCAATTTATGTGTGAACTCTGTTGGACATCAAAGCCTCTTGGCACCAGTGAAATTTGTGTGATCAATGGTTTTTGTAAAAGTTTTATGCCGTAGACCAGGACAGGTAGAGAGTGGATTTGTATCACTACAAGGAATTTGGTACAAGGAAGAATCAACAGGCAATACGAGTTAACGCACCTGCAAAGATTCAAGAAACGTTTAACTCCTATACAACTGTTGGCGAAATGTATAACACAACCAGAGAAACTACTCAGTTCCCGTCATCGCAACAACAAATTGCTGAACAGCACTCAAAACAACCAAAGAATGCTAGTGCAGAACATAACTGTGTCAATACTATGGCACATTGATCATTCATCTTGGAGCAGCACTGGATGCAGCACATACAACAACATTTATTGCACAGGCTTCCACAACAATTTGATGCTGCTTTAATAAGGACTTCAGCAGCCTCAGGCAACTTTGGTTCTCCATTTCCTGGAGGAATGTTCTCAGCAGTTGCAGCCACATTGCCAAAACCAACACACAGATTCTGTAGTAAATAAATTCTTCTCTGGTTAGGTTCCACCTTATGTGAATCGCTTTTCATTGAACCCTGTTCACACAGATTTTATGATTAGTTCAGGTTCGCAACATAGTTCCCAAGTATAAAGAAGTTTCAGTGTTCTAAATCAAAATTTACCTTTTGTACTATAGGAGAATCTGTGGCTTGATTTCCTCTTTCAAGTACTGCCATAAGGGTATATTCAGATGCAATGCCACTCTGAACACTTATTTTGGCAACCTGGGAAGAAAAGGACTTTCATAAACGGACGCCAGGTATTAAAAATGAATGTGGAAGAAGAATTATGCTGGATCTTGAGAAAGGCATTGTAAAAAATGTAGATTGCAGAATATGGGAGGAAAGAATGACAACGGTGAAAGACATTGCATCTATACGGAAGAACTAATCCTACATTTGACATCATAAACTTCCACATTGTTCACTGAAGGAACAGAAAAGAGAAGTAACGTCAAAAATAACCAGCACTAACCTTTTCTTCAAGCTCTTTATTTTCCGTAAACCAAGCCTGGGCTGTTAGTATATCAATCTGTTGTTTTGCAAATACCTGTCACATGAGGCAAAAGATGAAATCTTTAGAACAAATGGATGAGAAATTTAAGCTATTTACATGAGAAATTATTCACTTTGACTAGATTTTAAGAGGAACCGAACATGTTTGAACAGATAAATGTTAAAACGATAATTGCGAAAAAGGGAGGCCAGGGACTCCTGGGTTATAAACTATGGCAGTATTAAATGTCAGTGAGATTTACCCTGTAGAAAGGCATGTCCTCTACCGTTTGTATCTTCAAGTCTATTACTAGACTAGTCGAATCTGCTAATACACCTTTAAGTTTAAGAAAGTCGGGAAATGCTCCGTGATATCTCCCCGAAACAGTCAGTGGACTATTGGATGAAAGGTCAGAAATGCGGGAAGGATATACCTACAAGAGATTGTAGAGGAATTGAAATAAGCTCACACAGATCAGTCATAAGATGTTAATTGCGTAAATACGATGAAGCAGATTGTTTATATTGAAGGCAGAATTGGGGAAAAACATGAAAAAAAATAGACAAACAGAGTAAATGAAATTAAGATGGTAATAAAGCAGTAAATTCATGTATTACAGAAGGATTTCAAAAAGGAAAAACAGATGAATAATCTGAAATAAGGGAAAACATCATATGCTGTCAACCTATGGAACGTATATTGGATGGAAGCACAAGTATGGATGTGATACAATAGGCATGGGCAAAGCAAGTAAACAGCCATGATAAGGTTGAAAGAGAAAAGGCTTTAGATGATTCCATTTAAGACACACCTCAACATCAATATCATCTAATGTGTTGAGGGTTATATCAGCAACAATGGTGGATGAAGCTCGGTTTAACAACTTCTGCATTCGAGACTCAACCATGTCTGCACAAAAAACAGAAACAATGTTAAGAAAACATCATTTATTTGGCTAAGTCCTAAGAGTCTTGTTAAACTTATCCAAATGTCTCATTTATTACATTCACTTTCACACATAAGCTTATCTCATTTTTAACAAACATAGGTGATAGGTCCATCAAAATGGACCAAGATGAGATCTTATCCTCTCCCTCCCCCTGAGGAAGGAAGAATAAGTTTAGGGAGTAATTTTAGAGAGAAGAACCGACCTACATCATATGCAGCGTCATGTTGCCCCCTGCTAAGTATTGCAAGCATTCTGAGGAAGTGATGGTTACAATATGAACCTGTATATATTCAAATTGTTGGAAATAAGCTCTACTGTAAAAACAAGTCATTCATAAATTTAAGAAATTGTAACTGAAAATAAACAGAAATAGAAACAGTGACTATTTGAAAAATGCATTCATCAAAAGGGCTTCAAATGGTGCTCAATCCACCCAATCAAACCCCTTTCTCACACAGTACAAGAAGCTCATGATAAGAACAGTTCAAATTCCATTATCGGAACTAATATACATACATACGTACATAGATACATACATACATATATATATGTATATTTTATCTATCAATATGGAAATGTTTCTTACATGAACTCATGATCTAATCAATAGACTTACATGAACTCATGATCTAATCAATAGATAAATCTTGTTTGTTATATATATTTAAAGAACTGAAAAGAAAAAGATAAGCTAAATTGTTTAGAAAATGCAACATAAAGAGCTAGTACCTATCCCAAAGGTGTATATACGGGGACATGTCAAACCTCCTCCAGTTACACGACTTTTCATTACATCACAAATGTGTCTTTCATCTTCGATACTCCCATCAGTAACAAGGAAGATAATAGGAATTGAATCTTGAGTGTTGGACAACATCTCTACAGCCTGGAAGATGACACAGACTTTGTTAGTTACAGAGCATTCTGGCGTACAAACATTCACTTAAAATAACATATAAGAGAAATTTATGTACAAATAGACGAGCAAAGAAGGACATGTCCTGGCGAGATCTTGAAATAATAAGTGAAAGATGACCTGATTTAGAGGAAGCAAGATATTTGTGCCCCCTGCAGCAATGAAGTTCGCATTTATCCACTCCAGAGCTCTTTCAATGCATTCCTCAGTTGCCAACTCCATTGAGGATGAAAAGGGATAAGTCTCTCCGTTAAATGCAATAATGTTAAATGAATCTTTTGAATCAAGCTCGGTGAGGGCATTAATTAACACATTTTTCGTACTCTCAAGTGGCCTTCCTTCCATGCTGCCACTAATGTCAATGACAAATACTATCTCTTTTCTGAACACCTATCAGATTAGTTAAGATGAGGACCACTACAGTATAGAATAGGCAATCAGCAGAGAAACTGTGAGACTGAGCAAACACTGAACTAACCTTCGTGCTCTGCTGTCGTGGAAACATATAGACGCAGAACATCTCTCTTTTATCAGCATCATCAACAGATGGAGATTGCAATAGAACACCACCAAACGTATGACTCGAAGGTACCTAAATAATCACAAAAATATGTTGAAATAAAAACCCCGATCCTAAGATGCTCAAGCATGTCTTACGAATCAATTCAATTCACTCAACATAACATGATACAATTCTTACTGCATATGATACAGCAAAGTCGGCGCTTGTCCAAGTGAGGATTTCTTTTTCATACAAGAAACCTAATTTTCCCACCTCACGTCTTATTGCCTGGAAATAACAAGGAGAAACGAAGTCAATTGCTGGCTTTTGGTGATTAAATGAAGTAATACAGGCATTTGAAAAATGTTGACCTGTAAAGGATGACTAGTTGCCTTGCACACAATTTCAGTCCCAGTACCAGAGTCCACGTTTAATTGTATCCTCTCTTTTCTTGCTAACTTTACTGCAGGAGTGACGTAATTTGGAAAACTAAATGGAATGACCAACGAGAATTGCCCTTCTTGATACAACAATTTCTGCACCCAACTAACTTTAATTGAAAGGTTGGAACCTCCGTCAACCTTGAATCATAGAAAGACAAGTGAGTAGGAAGCAATTGGTTCAAGTTACCAGACTTTGTGAAACAATTCGGATTAGCAAAACAAACCTTTGGTACGATCATGGTAAATATATTGGACTTCAAATAGCCTCCATTTTCAGGTCGAGCTTCCTTTCCCCCATCTCTTTTCTCCTCCATTGCAATCAATTCAGTAGAGTACGATCTTCGAGGAATCTCCGTCTCAACACCTAGAATTGAACCCTGTTAGCCAGATAATATAACGCTTGAGAACATGAACTAAACAAGCTTCAACTTCTCAGCAAAATTATAAAAGGAAAAAGTAACAAAATAATCTTCCATAAAAGCTTTCACTTTCTACTGGAAAAGACTTGAATAAGTATCTGTATTAAGAAACTAGTACCTCCATTGGCTTAACATGGCTCACCCTACCGGATTTGAATCTAGTCGATGATACGAGTTAATCTAACTCATATCACCAAAACTTAAAGTGGTCAACTTTCAAATGCTTGAAACAAGAGTCCTTCTAGTTTTAGCCATTAAAGTTTTCTTCTTTCCAACTTTTCTCTATCTTAACAACGTTAAAACAATATAAACTCCAAAAACTGAGAAAAGAAAAACACAACAGTTTGACAAGTGCACCTGCTCGCCCATAGGGATCGCGATACAACAATCACAGCTCTTACTCCCCATAACGCAATGAACCCGCCACGTTCCACTCAACCTCACAACCGCCGTATCCAGATAACAATCCACCTCCAGCTCGACACGGTTCATCTGAAGCGGAATAAGCGCCGGCGGATCACACCGACCATGAACGTAGGGTTGGTAGCTGGGCAAATCGGGATTATCCACAATCGCGGGATTGGAAATAACCGCGTATACCATCGGCGCCTTCGGCAGATACGCCTCGGCCGACTTCTCCATCGCCGGCAAAGGCTTCGGCGGAGCGACGGCTCTGTCCTTGCCGAAGTATATCCTCTTGGACAGATTGAGCCCGTCCTCCACCGCCTTCGAGAATTCCTCCGCCATATCCGTATATCAACAGAAACAAGCAACTCGATATATAATATATAGGTGCGTGTGTGTCTGTGTTAACGGACGTGGTTACGAAAAGAACAACAACAAGAGGAATATAGAGAGAGAGCAGGGCGAAAGGAATCCCTAAGAAGCTAGCTTTAAGCTTTCTTCTTCTTCCTCCTCTTCTTCTTCTTGCAATATCCGCGTTACTTTTCTTGTAAATTTGTAGGCGTGTGAGAGAGAGAGAGAGACAGCTAGTGAGAGAAAATGAGAGACGTTAGAGTTTATTATTAATCTTTTATTTTTTATTTTCTTATTGTTACACAAATCCGTTACCCTCGGGCCGAGACAGCTAAAAGGAAGTTCGCAACAGCAAATCACAACAAGACGCGTGTCAGCCGACCGAGGTTAGTTTGCGTGTCGACAGTTGGTTGTACTGATCGGCAGAACAGGACATGGGAGAGCTTGTAGGGTGTGGAGCTGACGTGGCAATGTAATTATTAGTTGATCCCTTGACGTTCGAGTTCTTCGCTTAACCACGAATTTATGTCACTTCGTGTTGCCATAATTAATTGATGAAAGAAAGCGTTTCTTTAATCCAATCAACGCTTTCTCTTTGTTCTTAGTGTAATCAACTCATTAACTTTCCATCTAACATAATCAAATCATTGAATAGTAAGATTTTTTTTTTCCTGTAGTTGATAATATGTACATCTAATTTATTAAATTATACTCCCTCCTATTTAAAACAAGTATCGTTTTAAAAAAATTGTCGTTCCCGATTTTTTATATATGTTTATAATTTTATTTTCAAAATTACTCTTTAATTTTTCTTACATCCAATTATATAGATTACATTTTCAAGATAATTTAATATGTAATTAATAAAAGATATCAAACATTTCATTAGTTTTTTTAATAAGTGTACATTTTTATAAAACGATACTTATTTTTAAATAGGAGGGAGTAATATTTATTAAATAGTTATATAATCTTAATAAGATAATATCAAAACTAATCCGAGTTACCGTACTTGAAACGAAACCATTCCAGAGTTGCAAAACGCGATGATCATGCACGGACGGTGGTGACCTGTCCAATAAGCCATGATCTGGAACGAAGGAAAGGAAAGCACTCTCCAGTGTCCACGTGGGTTTTGGTCACTCCAAAACGAGTGCCCCACGCATCAAGAACAAGAAGACTTTGGAAGTCTAAACTTCAGTGAGAGTTGGGTGTTGGGACCGACTTGCCCTAAGCTCACGCGGGTGGCTACAAGGTCCGAGGAGAAAACTAGAAATGCCAAAACATTACTCTCCGATTCACCAAAGTTTTGTACAACTTGGATGTTTTTGCCTAGCAGGAGTTCATGACGGCCTCTACCACGTCAACTGGTTCGATAGAGTTTAGAAGCTATTTCTGTTGTTTATTTACACCAACATGCATGAGCCAAAGGCTGAAAATAGTTTTTTTTTTCTGTATTATAAAAAAGTTCTTATATTAAGTTATCTTACGTATATTAAGTTCACATTTTTTTTTATTTGTGAGAAAATTATCATATTCTTATTCTTTTTTTTATACCCGCCCAACAAACACTCCTTAAAAGTTAAAAGAGTTGATATATATACAACTTATATATATATATATATATATATATATATATATATATATATATATATATATATATGTATGTTAAAATTAAAATAAAGATGATATTACAAGATACGAAATATCATTTTATCAATATGGAATTATGCTAAGGATCTTCATTGAATGTCTTTCTGTTTGTAATAGATACGAATGAACTTATTAAAACATACGTAAGTAAATATATTTTGGTATATATTATTTGTTGATGATATTATTTTAATAGATAAGATAAAAATATTAGAGTCAAACTAAAACTTTAGAAGAATAAGTTAAAATTGAAGGGCTTTAAATTGAATCGGACAACTAAATAAGTAGAGTGCAACTTTTCGAGTAGCTGTATTTAATGCAAAGATAAATACTAGTTCAAAGGTTATACTAAAAAAAAATAAGTATCTTTAATATATCATACAAAGACTGACGAGATAAATGACGATATAATTCAATAAATGAAACCACGGTAATTTAAATAAGGGGATGCATCTGAAGATTTATGTGGCAAAAATATATAACTTAAATTAAAGATAAATTATACCGTTTATTAATTAAGCCGGTTATGCTTGATAGGGTCAAGCATTATCTCATCAAACAAGGGCATCAACATGAGTTAACAATGTGAAGATGGGGATATTTCATTATATGCACAACTTTACAATAAGATTTTTAGATATTTTACTTAGATTCTTGTATCTTATATTTAGTTTAAATACTTTTTTCAATATATATTACTTTAGTTATTTTATTTATTTATTTCGTTTTTATTTGTTTATTTGTTCTATTTACTTATTTAATTTTTCTTGTTTGTTTATTTACTTACTTACTTTTATTTTTATTTTTTAATTTAATTTATATTAATTAATTTATTCATACAATTCTTTATTTATATATTTGTTTATTATTTTCAAGTTATTTTCTTTTTTGTCGATCTATTAAAAATTTTACTAGTTAAGGTCTCCTTCAATGTTTTAAAACGAGCGAATATTGAACTGGTCAAAGAAAAATTTTAAGTTTAAATATTCAATCGATATAAAATCGATATATAATAAATAAGAAGTGAAAATTTTAAATTAAACAACTTTTCGATTCAGTTCAATCTATTTTAATTACCTTTATATTTAAAAATAATTTAATTTTCCTAAATTAATTGTTTTTATAACTCAAAATTAATCAATTACTTTTTATTTAACAAAATTTTAATTAATTTCTTATAGATAAAAATAATTTTATTTTTATTTTAAAGTTTTAATTTTATTTTTAAAGTTTTAATTTTATTTAATCTTTAACGGATTTTATAATGATTAATATTATTTGAATCTTATAAATATTAAATCTCTTGCTTTATTAATTTAACTTCTGGTTTATTTTCTAAAATATGAAAATTTTCAAATTTTGGAATTTTTGGTTGCGAAATGTTAAGAAAGGAAAAACAAAAAAGGTTAATTGAAATAGTACTAAATCGTCTGCTTCTAACCAAATAACTTGGCTTTTCACTTTTGAAACATATCATCATTTAAAATTTTGATTCTCTACGACTCAGTGCATGCTAGTCTTTCTCTTGTAAGTTGTTATATTCATGTTAAATTGTCATTTTGTATATAAATCTCTTTAATGTGTTGAAATTATTATTCAAAATTAATGAATTTGTTTCTTAATTATTCTCAGATAATTTTCAACACTTAAAGATGAAATTAAACTAAAAGATGCAAGGAAAGTAAAGCTAATCTGAATTCTCAGATTGAAAAATAATAATTGATTAAGCGTGGGCACGTACAAAGATAAAAAATGCCTGTAAAATTTGTCTTGAAATTCATATTTGATTCACCCAAGATTTTCATAATCTTGATAATCTAATTGTTACTTTACTAATAGGGATCTACAATTTGAATATGAAGAAAATAATATATGTTGGAAATAACAAAAAAGGAAGAGATCGAAGAGCATAAAAGAGGAGATTGTTACTATTCACATCAAGCAAGATACTAGTTTACGTTTTGTAGTATTTTCTATGGATTTTGTATTTTCGAGAAAAGATCAGGGATGGAGTCTTTGTATTTTACTATTTTAGTGTTGGTTTTACTTTTATTATGAGTAGCTAAATCTTTTTTTGTTGTTGAAAGGAATCGTGTTATTATCTAATATGTGAGATTTTTAAATAAAGTTTATTTATTGATGAATATTTAATATCTTTCAATTACTTTTTATTATTGAATTGTTTTATTTTATGATGCACAATTAGGAATTGATTTGTTTAATGACCAGATTAGTAAGATATGATGTTTAATTTTGTTAATTAAAAGTGACACTTAGGATTACCATCTTTACATTATAGTTGAAAATTCTAAGAAGATACTTAACTTGATTAAATGTACATCATACATGTGTTGTCTTGTTCATTAGTTTTTTAGTTCTTAAAGCTATTAATTGATTAAACTTAAGATCGTATCTAAGTTGTTGATTAATATAAATGTTTCTATTCATTTTAGTGGTGTTTTTGTTTTTGTTTTTTGTTTCGTTGCTCTTGGTTATCTTGTCTTCTGTTTGTTTTAGTTTCACAGTTTTTTCTGATTTTTCTATTTTTTAACGGCAGGGTTCACTATCATCAATATGCTTTTGATTATTATTTTTTATATTATCCTCATTATGATAATGAGTTTCCATATGTTGCTACTTCTAGGTTTGACTATGAAATGACAGATTTCACATCTTTAACCGCGCAAGTATCAAGGGATGACCAACAAGTTAAGATATGTGAAATTTGCTCATTTTTTAATTATCCTTTTGTACGTATCTTGTTTTGTAGGATACACAATATAGGTTCACCTCTCCACTGAGCTAATATCAATAGTAGTCCTACTTTCAACTAGAGCCTTCACTTCCACTGTCACCACCACAAGTTATATTTGTATTAAGTTCACGCAAATTTTATTGATTTGTGAAAATATTTTATTATTCGTAAAAGTGATTAAAAGTTAAAAGAGTTGACATATATACAACTTATTAGTGTAAAGTGTTAAAACTAAAATAAGGATGACACGACAAAATATGAAATATCATTCTATCAATATCGAGTTATGCTAAGGATCTTCATTGAATCCCTTTCTGTTTGCAATAGTTATGAATGAACTTACTAAAACATATGCAAGTAAATGTGTTTTGGTATATGTTATTTGCTAATGATATTATTTTAATAAATGAAATAAAAATATTAGAGTCAAACTATAACTTTAAAGGAATATGTTAAAATTAAAGGGCTTTAAATTGAATAGGACAACTAACTAAGCTGAGTGTAACTTTTGAGTCATATAGTTGTATTTAATGTAAAGATAAATTCTATTTCAAAAGTTATATTACAAAAAATTGTTTTAAGTATCTTTAATATATCATACAAAAATGACAATATAGTTCAATATATTAAACCACAGTGATTTAAATGAAAAATGCATCAGAAATTTTATGTGATAAAATATATTACTTAAATTAAAAGGTAAATCATATCGTTTAATAATTAAGTCACTCGTACTTTATAGGACCAAGCATTATCTCATTAAACAAGTACACAGTCATAACTTAACAATGTAAAGATGAAGCCCAACACCTACAATGAACCATTATGATCAATTGATCTTTTGGCGTCCACCTCCTGTTGGAATTCTTTTACCAAATTCCGATGGCTTTAAAAGACCTACTGATGGCCATGCTTCAATTGGTGACTTGTTTCAGGATTCAATGGGCATGTGGGTGGCAGGTTTTCTGCTTAATATTGACATCTTAGGGAGCCTTGATGCAGAATTACGGGGACTTCGCCAAGGGTTGCTTTTGACGAAAACGCATCATACTAGCCATTTGATTATAGAACTCGACGCTATGGTTGTCGTGCAGTTTCTTATAAGTGGAGTAATTGATTCACACCTTTATCGTACTCTTGTTACTGATTGTTTGGAGTTGATCAAAGGGGGATGGATTGTTGATATTCAACACATCTATTGCGAAGGTAATCGATATGCATATTGTTTTGCTGATTTGGCGCATTCCTCTCCGCAGGGACTTATTGCGCAAACCCTCCAGTTCAATTACATCTTCTTCTTATGGGGGATCGCGTGAGCATTGGTATTCTACACCCTTAACTTTTCTTTTCTGTTCATCCGTAGAAAAAAAAAAGAAGAGATTTCATTAGTACAACTTTACAATAAGATTTTTTAAGATATTTTACTTAGATTATTGTATCTTATATTTAGTTTAAAATTTTTTTTGTAATATCTGTCATTTTAGTTATTTATTTTGTTTTTCTTTTATTTGTTTGCTTGTTCTACTTACTTATTTGTTTTTTCTTATTTGTTATTTACTTACTTTTATTTTTATTTTTATTAAATTTTATTATTTAATTTATTCATACAATTATTTATTTATATATTTGGTTATTATTTTCAAATTATTTTCTCTTCTTTTTTGTTGATCTATTAAAAATTTACTAGTTAAGGTCTCCTTTAATGTTTTAAAATTAGAACGAATATCGAACCGCTCAAACAAAATGTTTAAAGTTTAAAAATTCAATCAATATAAAACCGATATATAATAAATAAGAAGTGAAAAATTTAAAATAGTCAACTTTTCGATTCAGTTCAACTTGCTTCAACAATCTTTATATTTAAAAATAAATAAATTTATTAATTAATAATTTAATTTTTGTAAATTAATTATTTTTATAAACCAAAATTAATCAATTTCTTTTTCTTTTTTTGATGGATAAAAATAAATTTTAATCTTATTTTAAAAATTTCATCAATTTATTTTAATAATTATCATTGGTCGGGTTGACCGTGCTGGGCCCGGATCCAGTCAAGACGACCCATGGGTCGATCGGTCCAATCATCGAAGATCAGTCCTGCGCTTAAAGCCCATGTCCCTTTCAAATTTATCGATTGAAAAAGAGTCTCCCATGCAAACACGTAAAGCACTAAAACCTAATCAAGAAACCTTATAAAAGGTATTATTCTCCATAATTGAGTGCGAGATCATAACCTAATTTGTTTTTCTACATTCATCGGTTCTACCTTCACCAAAAACTCACTTGGCGTCGGAGGCTTAATCGGACACAACCTCCGACGAGTCTTCCTTGTTTTTCTTGGTATATTCACGTCGAGAACAACGCAGAAGGTTCTAACTCATGGATCCAAACAATGACGCACTGCTCAAATTTCGAATCCGAATGAACCAATTATTATTAAAATCGATCGGATTGTTTTTAAATTAATAAATTTTACAAGCTAAAATATATAAACTAAATTTTATTTAATAACTCTTTTAATTAAAATTTAGATTTTAATAAGTTAAAATTTTCTTTTAATTATATTTTAACTTTTAAAATTTATTTAATTTTAACTAAATTTATAACAATTTAACCCAGTATGAAATTCAGCATCGAAGCAGAAAGCATTGATAATGTTATTTGTATTAAACCCCACAATTAAAAACAAGGGACAAAATATATAAGAAAAATCTTAGGCCACACAGACACTCACGTAAAAGGCTAAAACGCGTTCTGTATTTGGACATCATATCGTTATAAATGCATGCCATTATCAGGACAGGACCAGAACAAGCCCAAAACTCCACGAACCCACTTCGAATCTCAACGAGCGGTCAAGAAGACGATCTGTCAGGTAAGAATCTATGCGTCTTTTTAAAGTGATTTATGTAGTAGGTCTATAATAGGCTTACTTTGGGTTCTGTCAATCGGTTTCAGATACTGTAAGCCAAAAAGTTTGCCGAGGAAGTTGGGTGTTTTGGTTCTGCTCAAATGGTGGTGAAGTCGAATTCTGTTGGTGGACTTGAAGAGGACAATACCCTTCAGTCTATCTGCTACAAGCGCGGCTCGCTGCAGCTCCTCGACCAGGTTCTTCACTCCTTAGCTTGTTATCTGATTGAATTTGCCTGTATAGTAAAAACCGCGAGTCTATACGATTTTCACTTGATTTTTAATGTTGGTCAAGTCAAATTGAGCTTAAAGTTGATTTTTATTATTTTCTAATATCAGAGAAAGCTTCCACTGGAGACGGTGTACTTGGAAATCAAGGATTCTTCAGATGGATGGTATGGTATCTTATATTAGACCCTGAAAAAATGAAATTTGTGATTTATGTTGTCAGAGATAAAAATGCCTGCTGCTTGTGTGTTACTGTGTAGATTATTAGATTGATGAAAGTGGTTGGACTGTCAGTTTAATACTCATGCAATTCATTGAATCTGTCTCTTAATTAGCTGTTGTTGTAATTTAACCTTACTGAAGAAATTTTTTGCGGCCATTGGATTTAAGCTATAAAAAATTTTATGCCTTAGGTCTGCCATAAGAGATATGGTTGTTCGTGGGGCACCTGCTATTGCTATTGCAGCCGCACTTGCTCTTGCTGTGGAAGTGTCTAACTTAGAGACCTTCAATGGGACAGCTAATGATGCTGCTGATTTCCTGGAGAAAAAATTGGATTATCTTGTTTCAAGGTATATATGGCGTTTGATTACTCCAGTTCTAGTAGCAATATTGTCCACTGTGCTTTACAAACACAAATGCTGCCAGTCGATCACAACTACTATGAATAGCAGCTAATAGAATCGTGGTTTATGTTTCTTCAGTCGGCCAACTGCAGTGAATCTTTCAGATGCTGCTACAAAACTTGAAGAAATTGTATTAAAGGCTGCTACCGCCGATGCTTCTGATTCCAAGACTGTGTTTGAGGTATTGTTTATGTATAGGTTTGATTGTTTACATCCTTAGTTTCGTGCATGATCTGGAATCTATTTCCTGGATTTGCTGAGTAGTTGAAGCATTGAACCTTGAAAGATAGTAATAAAAACTAAACAATGGGTATTTGAGGTTTAAGATGTTGTTCTGCCCTCATTGTACATGGTTTAAGAATCAATATTACAGGCTTACTTGCAAGCAGCTGAAATTATGCTCAGTGATGATGTTGCGTCCAACAAAGCAATCGGAGTATATGGAGCGACTTTTATTCAAAACCTATTGAAAGGCTTGGAAAGGTTCTCTATTCTGACCCATTGCAACACTGGCAGGTATCTTTCTCTCCCTCATTCTCATGGAATGTGGGGCCTGCCTTCGTTCCTTAGTTTTAAATTGATACTTTTTCTATCTTTGCTGGAATGGAAAACAAGCACACTTGAATTTGGGACATGACTCAGTTGGCCCAAACTTACTTTTTTTTTGTTGAGAATTTGCTTTTTGTGATGTTTTTCCAGTCTTGCAACTGCTGGATATGGTACTGCCTTGGGTGTAATTCGTGCAGTTCATGCTGCAGGAGTGTTAGAGAGAGCATATTGCACTGAAACACGCCCATTCAATCAAGTGAGTTTGTATATCTTTTTATCAACTTCTAAAACTTGTACTTTCCTTTTCATTATACTGATATGCTAGAAAGAATGGGGACGTTATGCCATCCATTGCAAGCTGCATTGTAAAGTTGCATATTTGAATGCTCACATAAGCTTAGTACGCGTGAATGCTCGTGTTAGACCGTAGGGGGTTACATGATATGCCCTCCGAATGTATTGAATTATGGTACTTCATCAGGAGGTGAGGATCACCCATGAGGCAGCTTTCACCACTGGACATATCCAGACAATCAATGATCTTATTTTGCATCTGGTTTCAGCTAAACCTGGATCTAGGGAAGCTTTAAATCATTGACTCCTGCATTCCACGTCTCCTGACCAACTGACCTCTTAAGGGTTAAGGACGTATAAATCAGATGAGTAAAGTGTTTTATAGGATACATGAGATGTTGTACAACCGGACCATAATCTACGGCAGACCTCTGAGGATAATTGAGGAGGCATTATTTGGAATCTGCTGAAGAGTACATAATACTGTTAAGCACCTTAGGTAGATGGTAGCTTTCAAGTTGTCAACGGGGAGGGAAAGAATGTCTGGCATTGAAATTACTGCCTTAGGGTCTCTATGGCTGCAGTGAGCAAAAGCCAACTTGGAGGATCAATAGACAATAGAAATCATCACGATAGCAGCATCTGCTTCTGATTTGATAACTTGTCCTCGCAAGTTTCAGAACTTCTTTAACATGAGAGTAATATTTGTCCAGTCACAACAATGATGGATTGCATATATAGTTTACATATATGGATACTAGGAAGTACTTCTGTTTATGCAGCGTTAGTTGGGTAGCAGTGTTTTTATTTTCAATTGTTTCGGTTTCAGAAAATCAAAGTGTGAATGTTTCTGGTTGTACACTTTCGGCATATCTTTGGTCATTTGTTGATTATTTCTAAATGCAGGGATCAAGACTCACAGCCTTTGAGCTGGTGCATGAGAATATTCCTGCTACCCTTATAGCAGACTCAGCTGCTGCTGCATTAATGGAGAGCGGTCGAGTCAATGCTGTTATTGTCGGGGCCGATCGTGTGGCTGCAAATGGTACTTCTTAACAAACTCTTTTAAATCATCAAACACTGGATATTGATTTCACTAATTCGTAATGCCAAACTGTAGGTGATACTGCTAACAAGATCGGGACTTACAGCCTTGCGTTGTGTGCTAATTACCACAACATTCCATTTTTTGTCGCTGCACCACTGACGTCGATTGATCTATCTCTCTCTTCTGGAAAGGAAATTATCATAGAGGAAAGGTCCCCTAAGGAATTGCTGTACTCGCGTGGAGGACTCGGGGAACAAGTTGCAGCTTCAGGAATATCCGTCTGGAACCCAGCTTTTGATGTTACCCCTGCAAAATTGATAAGTGGTATCATAACAGAAAAGGTCTCTTCCCTTACTCCTTACTCTCTCTGTCTCCTTCCTCCCATTTCATGTTTTCCACAACACCTGGCTTGTCAAACTATTTGGAAATCTGCTTGTTTTGGAATTGTGGGGTTTAGGCTGATCATTTGTATTCCTTAAGCAGGGTGTAATTACGAAGTCGAGTGCCGGTGCATTCGACATAAAGGAGTTCATTGAACGAACAATCGCAAAGTCTGCTGGTCTGCATGATCAACTCGCTTGAAAGCTCGGTTAGGTTGTTGTCTTAAGCACGAAGGATTAGAGGTCAATGAAGATTGCAGTTTAAAGTTTTTCCTTGATCCTTAGCTCGGGAGAGTTGTTGTTTAATAAGCAAATCTAATGTTCTAGCGTTCAATAAATGTTGCTATAATGGAACTCCAAGGCTTGGCAGAAATTGGATAGCATTTGATTCATTGATGCCAATGTTCCTTGTTCACTATAAGAAAGTGATGATATGCGATTTCGAAGCTATTATGCACTAAAGAAAAAAAGTGAAGAACTGTTGAATTCCATAGCTAGAAAATATTAGGTTTAAATATATTTTATATTTTGATTATTATAAAAGATAATGATCCGAATAAGGAGTGGGTTGAATCTGACCTTGACGCCTTAAAGCATGAGCTTAGTCCTTTGCTAAACCTAATTTGTTATAATTAAAGGTAAAAGTTATACCCTTTTAATGATTTAAGAAATTTTAAAATCGTCTATATTTTAAATATTTTTCAGTTTTTAATTTTTAAAATTTCTTTATAAAATTTTCAATTAAAAGTAACATTAAAATAAGTGGTATGAATAATTAATAAAATATTATTATTTAAAATTGACTACAATTAATTAAGATTATAATTAAATTAATAATTTAAAATAATTATAATAATTATAAAATCAAATTTAAGTAATTTGATATAATTTTAAGAGTTGAATCTGATCACTATATAAGTAATATTTAATTAGTATAATATTTTTATGATGTGAATTTTATTATTATTACTAAAGAGATACTTTTAAATTTTAAATAAAAATTAAGAATTTTTAAAAATCAAATTACAAAGAAATTGATTTTGTGGTCCTTTAATTATACCCAAGTCCAAACTTTAGGTCGAAAACTATCAAAAGAGTCGATCCGTTCGGCTGATCTAATCGTAGAAATATTATATCTTTCAACTTTTGATTTAATTCTACACTTTTTAAGTTTTGTTTATTTTAATAATTCTTATTGTTAAAAGTCAATTTATTTATTAATAGGTTAATTTTAATAAATATAGGTTCTTATTAATTAATTAAATTTTATTTTATAAATTTTAATTAAATTTTATTTTTTGATAAATAAAAATAATTTTTAAAGTTATATTTTAAAATTTTAAAATTATTCAATTTGTATATAACAGTCTAATAAAGAGAGTTATTAAAAAGAAAGGGTAGTTTGGGAAAAGAGGAAGGGGGTGGAGAGTTTTCTTCTCCAACAGGCCAGTTCCAACCAAAATCGATTTGACGAAAACGTTACTTAATATTCCTCTTCGACACCAAGTCTCTAAGAAGGAGAAGAAGAATGAGTAGAGGAAGCGGGGGAGGTTACGATCGTCACATCACCATCTTCTCGCCGGAAGGCCGTCTCTTCCAAGTCGGTATGTATTTGTTCTTTTAAAGTCTCTGCCTTTTTATTTATGAGTCCGATTTTATTAATTTGTTTCTGTTTCTATAGAGTATGCGTTCAAGGCGGTGAAAGCCGCCACTGTAACTTCCATCGGAGTTCGGGGCAAGGAGTCTGTCTGTGTTGTCACTCAGAAGAAAGTTCCGGTTTGTTTCTATTTTTCCTTTTCATGGTCTTTTCCTTATTGTATTTCTTCTTTTTTTTTTTTTGGAGGGTAGTGAATCAGTTAAGTAATGAACAAACAGGACAAGCTTTTGGATCAGACTAGCGTTACCCACCTTTTCTCTATTACCAAACACCTTGGATTGCTCGCTACTGGCATGACAGGTTTTGTTTCCTTGTATGCTCTTGTTTTGCTGAATTGCAGTTCTAGGGGCTACGTTGAAACTCTTTTTTCCATGTTAATTTTTCAGCTGATGCTAGGACTTTGGTCCAACAAGCAAGGAATGAAGCAGCTGAGTTTCAGTTCAGATATGGATATGAAATGCCTGTCGATGTGTTGGCCAAATGGTACCGATTATGAGATATCTTTTCTATGCTTTCTTTATGTTAAGATTGTGTCTGAATCATTCAATGGTGCATTTGTTAGGATTGCTGACAAGTCTCAAGTTTATACTCAGCATGCTTACATGAGACCTCTTGGAGTTGGTACTTTTCTAGTCTCGATCTTTTTTTCTAAAGATGCGTCTGTCTACTTACATTATTGTAAATAACTTTTGCAATGCCACTCATACCCGAAAAGACAGGCCCAGATATACAAGCATGGCTGTTTTTCATCAAATTGGTTTTTGTCTATTTTACTATATTTATTCTAATGTCGTTTTTCTGTTTCCTGTATAGTTGCAATGGTTTTGGGCATTGACGAGGAGAAGGGGCCTCAACTCTACAAGTGTGATCCTGCTGGTCACTTTTATGGCCACAAGGTTGTCTACAAACTTAAATCTTCTTGGTTGAAATGCATCAAGTGATTAACATTTATGTGCCATTATTGCAAAAATATGTTGATGATTGGAGGTAGATAACTAATTTATAGAGGCTTGAGGGAGAGCAGACATATAGGCATTTGTTACAATTAGGGTTTGAAATTGTTCTTTCTGTTGCAATCATGGTTGTCTTTTGAATAACCTTACTTATTGTGTTGTTAAACAGCAATGGTGATACAAGTCAAGCAGCTTCACATTTTTTGGAGTTATATTGAAATTGTTTTATGATAGAACTTCTATAGTTTGTTTATTAGAAGATTTATGCATCAGTAATTAGCTTTATCCTCCCCTGTGAAGAAAACTCCCAGAAATTTTTTTGTTTCCGGCTAAGAGTTTCAATCTTTAAATTTGATTTTCCAGGCTACGAGTGCTGGATTAAAGGAACAAGAGGCCATCAATTTCTTGGAAAAGAAAATGAAAAATGATCCAGCTTTCTCTTATGAAGAAACAGTACAGGTACTTTCTTAATAAGGAAGGTTGCTTCTTTTCTCTATTTATTCCCCTAAATAGCTTGTTATTTTTTTAATATTTTTCTGGGATGAGGGAGATAATGTATATGACAGTATGGCTAGGTGTTGCTGTTTGCAAATTGAACCATCTGTGTTGCTGTAATGGGACCTTTAACAACTGTAATATGCAGCATTTGTACCTTAATATCAGAAATGTTTGGGGGAATGTGTTGCTCCTTATTCTAATGATGCCATTGGTTTATTCTGATTTTTTGTCCCTCCTTTTGTCATGCCTTTTCTGAATACTTTTTTCCTCTCGTAGAGAATTTGTCAACTGAGAATTGCTTTTGCTGTGTTCTTCTGGTTGTGTGGAGATTGATTGATGTGGAAAATCGCAGCCCAGTCTAAGCTTCTTGCTTTCTTCCCCCTTTTTTGTGATATTTGATTTACCTTTCTTTGAATCAGTAAATTTTTATTTTATATTAAACCACGACCTAAAAGGTTGAGATATTGACCTTATTACTGAGAGCAAGTTATCTGATTTACTCTGGTAGATGAGTGCTTATTTTCATATTGGTTCTCAGTTGAATTTCATATAGATGTCCTAATACCAATCAATCTTGCTTTACTGCAGACTGCCATATCTGCTTTGCAGTCTGTTCTTCAGGAGGACTTCAAGGCCACTGAGATAGAGGTAATTGTCTCCCTAGCATATCCAATAATGTAATGAAATGGTATCACAATATGCCCATTAAGAGAGAGTAAGATGTTCCATGCTGAAGATAGTTGCAATTGTAAGGCTCCATGAACATGATATAGATTTCGCCACTGTCTCCCTTCCAGTTGATCTTGCCAAATGTTTGTTGTGGCATGTCGTGACATGTTGCAACACACGTAGTCTTATAGCGCAGTAATGCCACTAAAGAATTTTAAAGAATACTTCGTAATCTTCCACAGTTCTTCACATAGATATGTGATGCTTTGCCAGGTGGGAGTTGTGAGGGAAGTTGATCGAGTTTTCAGAGCGCTATCGACTGAGGAAATTGATGAACATTTGACTGCCATAAGTGAACGTGACTGAAGTTGTTGAGCAATCAGAAGTGCTTTAGAGTTTAAATTATCGTTTGTTGATTGACTGCAGAGCTTGACAGGGAAAGGGAATGAAAAGCCTATGCTGTGATCTTGAAAACATGTTCTGTCACCATTTAAGATTCCTTAGACCTTGATTATTAGATCAAGCTAATGTTGATACTTTACCGGGCAGTGTTTTATTTTTGAGGAAATGATGATGAACTACGACTCAATCGATTAAAGCTTTTACCAGTATTGTGTTCATGTTTATTATTTTGAGTATTTTGGAGAATCTTTTGGATCAAATGCAAAGTTAATGGAATTAAACGCAAATGTGGTTACTTTTTATAAATACTTTTACTATAAATTTACATTTTTATATTTACATATTCATTCGATGTTTGACATGTGCTTCACAAATATTTTAATTACATTTCATATTAGGTGGCCCATATATGTTTTCTTTTTCCACTTTTATGAAAGTTTATACGTATAGTTGATTATCTATTAATTTGTAGTTAGTAATTTGCAATTAGTAAGAATCAACATTATGTTATTGTTACTTAATAATTGATCTATTGTTTAAGTAAAATTAGTAAGTTAAATGTTAAAAGAGTAGAATATAAGATTTGATAAAAAATTATTAATTAATTAAATCTAAATATTCTAATAATATTATTAATTATAATTGTAGTTAATGGAGAATATAAATGTACATCGCCGAAAAACTGTAGGTATGGCAATTAAGCCGAGTTGATTAGATCAAGGGTCAGGATTTCTTTGGCAAAGGTTGTTCAGGCTCAACTCACCCGTGATCCAACTAAGAGTGACAAAATGACATTATTTTTTTAATTTTTTAAATAATAAATTGGTTGGGTCTGATCAACCGCCTTTTGCCCCTCGGGTCATGGGCTTGTTAGCCCCTAGTCGGGCTGAGCCACGAGTTCATTGTCATCCTTAATACACATATTTTAAGAAAAATCTTATTTTATTTGAAAAATATTTATTTAACATTAACGGAATTTATTGATTAAGGAATAAGAACTAGAAAAGAGATATCCACTAAGAAAGGCCAAAGAGTTCATTATTAAACTAATTTATTCAATCGATTCAATTATAAAAATTTAGATATTGATTCATTTTTAACTTTTAGGGTCAATTTATTTTAATAAATTTTGTTATTAAAATTGATCAATTTATCAATTAATTGGTTAATTTTAGTAAATTAATAAGTTTTCATAAATTAAAATAAATCAATTAATTTTTATTCAATAATCCTTTTTTAATTAAACTTTAAATTATTCAATAGATTAAGACAATCTCTTTCAATCATATTTAAAAATTTTAATTTTATTTAATCTTTAGTCAATTTTACGATGGTCTAATACCAGTTGAAAATTTTAAACATTAAATTTTAGTTCGGTTTTAAAATATTACAAAGAATAATAATCCCATAAAACGTTTTAAGGATTCTTAAATTTAAATTTTATTTTATAAAATATGAAAATATCTATTTGTATTTATTATTTAGTGTTATTTATGTCTTTTAAAGTATCTTAATTTCCAAAGGAAAAACTAATTTCTAGGTATAGTATTATTCCTGAAAAACTTATCAAGCACAAAGGATCTATTCCGGAAATAGAAAAAAGTTACTTAGGGATATGTTTGCAATACAAATGACTAACAAGTTATAGGTAAAGTGGATTGCCTAGAAAAATAGAGAAAACTTTTTGGCTTTCTAAAGCAAGCTCTTTGGTCATTGATTGGTGATGGAGGTTGGGAAATACACGGTAATGGTGTCATCTTAAGAAAAGATCAATGCAACTGAATGGTTGACATGTGAATTAACCTGAGAAAGTTTCTTTTGTTTTTCTAGTGAAAGAAAGTTTTCATCTTTACTTTCTTCTAACGAAGTCCTAACAGTGTTAAAGGTCGTTTCTTTTCTGTGCCCTCTGATAGGCAGCATCGTATTTGCCCGAGGAGCCCGGAAACTCCAGTCTCTTCTTGCTGCTTTGCATTGTTACCGTCCTACAAGGGCCGCGTTTTTCCTTGTTCATCTCGTGTATTGGTTTGTATGAGATCCTTTTCTGTAGCCTTGTTTTGGTCTATTAGACGGTAGATAGTATGATTGAATCAAAAGGGTTTCGAGGAATTGGACGTTCCCGAATCCGTGGAATTTTCAATGGATTTTGTATCTTGGTATTGCTTTTCATGTCTTACAATCAGAGGAATTCTCCGGAAAGTTCATTGATTGTGAATTCAGGTTCGGTCCCTGTCTCGAAACAGGACTTCAGAGGCAGGAGAATGGCTGAAATTGGTTTTAATATTACGACCAATGGCACGGGTGTTTTGGAAGGTGGTGATCCTAAATTATGCCACGGATTGTATGAACATGAGGGTCATAGAGGTCGATGTGAGTATTTGTTTTCTCATCCAGAGTGCAGTGCCGATGGGTTATTTGATTACATTAGGTTCTTCTATTGTGGGTGTCAAGGATTTGCTGTTTTGGGTTATGTTGTTTTTGGCATTTGGCTAGCTACTCTGTTTTATCTCTTGGGAAATACTGCGGCTGATTATTTTTGTCGATCCTTGGAGAAGCTTTCCATTCTTTTGAGGTTGCCCCCAACTGTTGCTGGTGTTTCTTTGTTGCCATTGGGGAACGGAGCTCCGGATGTTTTTGCTAGCATTGCTGCTTTTGTGGGTAAAGATGTGGGTGAAGTGGGTCTGAATAGTGTGCTAGGTGGAGCTGTCTTTGTTACCTGTGTTGTTGTGGGTGCTATCTCTCTTTCCATAGCTGATAGAGGGGTCCAAATCGATAGGAAATGTTTTGTTAGAGACATATGTTTCTTCCTGTTTACGCTGGTTGCATTAAGCATTATTTTGATTGTTGGTGAGGTGACTGTTGGGGTTGCAATAGCATTTGTTTCAATTTATGTGGTTTATGCCATTGCAGTTGCTGCTAATGAGCTTTTGAGGAAATATTCAAAGAGACTGAGATTAGATGCTGTAACCCCTTTGATTCCTCTTAAAGGAAGTATATTCTCTGAAAAAAGTGAAGAGGATGAATCTGTTAATGCACCACTCCTAAAGTCCGATTTTGAGAGTGATGTGCCACATCTCCCGAATAAGGTGCCTCACTGGATGTGGTCTACCGGTGTTGCAATTTTCTCAAATGCGACCATCGAAGAGACTCTGGAGAGCTCAAAATATGTTTGGGGCTGGAATGAGGAAGAAATGATGAATAACAATTCTGCCTCCCTCTGTTCGCAATTGTTTTTTTTGCTGGACATTCCACTGACAGTTATGAGACGCCTGACAATTCCCATAGTTGAAAAGAAACATTGGTCTAAAAGCTACGCTGTTGCCAGTGCTTCATTGGCACCCATTTTTCTGGCACTGTTGTGGAATACCCAATATGATACTGGTATAGTGACTCAGGAAATTGTATATTTTACTGGAGTTGCTTCAGGTGTTGTATTTGGTGTTGCTGCATATTTGAACACTAGATTTGATGAACCACCGCGGAAGTTTCTACTGCTATGGGCTTTAGGTGGATTCTTTATGAGTATTGTGTGGTTCTACATTATTGCAAATGAGCTTGTTGCATTGCTTATGGCTCTAGGTGTCATTTTCCAAGTTAATCCTTCAATTCTTGGCTTAACTGTATTGGCTTGGGGAAACTCAATGGGTGATTTGGTGTCGAATATAGCACTGGCGATTAATGGTGGGGAGGGTGTGCAGATTGCCATGTCTGGGTGCTATGCAGGTCCTATGTTTAACACACTCGCAGGCTTGGGAATCTCATTGTTTCTTGGAGCTTGGTATAAAAGACCTGCAGCATATCTTGTTCCCCAGGATAATGGCCTGTTTTACACCATGGGATTTCTTGTCCTAGGGCTCGTGTGGTCACTCATCATTTTACCACGGAACGGCATGCGCCCAAACAAGATGTTGGGCATTGGCCTTATAATAATCTACTTAATCTTTCTCATCTTCAGGGTCAGCATATCCTTGGGTAAGGTATCGGTGGCAGGGATGTATTGACTTCTGGATTGGTTGTTGAGAATATCTTTGTGTACATATATCAGTCGAATACATTTATGAACATGTCCAGTTCGTCCCCTTATTTTTGTATGTGATGAACTTCTTTTAAAATCTTGTACAGCCTTGAGATATATAAATGACAGAGTTCATGCAGTCATTATGGTAAGTAGTTATGTCTCCAAACCCTATTTTCTTTCGCAAAAACCAAGATATTAGTAGCGATTTCGGTTTGGCATCTAAGCCAAGTTTGATGGTCATAATTTCTCAGTGCCACATATTCATACTGACTCATATTCCTTCAATTTTATGGTATAATGACTGGTTGTCATGTTCAGAGCATATGTTAGAGAGTGATTTTTACAGGCTGTCTGTAATGCCTTTTCAATTGTTATATAACATATGGTTTAATGTCAACTAGTGTTTATATCCCTAAGGCAATCGATACATTGTTTAAATGGCCTTTATGCATCATTAGTTTCCACCTTCAAGTATATTCCTGTACATTGTTATCATGCATGCCTGTTCTTGAATTCTGATTGCGATGATACAAAAGTCCGATTTCTATTGGCTCATCAGTGTTTTCGCAATAAGTTTTCAGGAATGTATTAGTAGAAGGAGAGCAGGCATAATCTTTGTGCAAAAATTACGTGATCAAATCTCTCTGCTTCTTTCTAACAATGTTTTATTGCCAATTAATTCTTTCTGCCTTTCTACACACTGCAATTAACATACTGTGTCTGCTAATTCTTCTTAAGCTAGTGAGAGCTTCTGGTCAAGAAGCAGTGTCACTCATTCTTATCTCTGTGATCATAAGATATTTTCATATGCTGCAAATATGTTCAAGGGCATTGTGCTTGACAAAGATTTTCATTTCAGTGGTCTTATGTATTGCATGTAGTTACAGTTCAATAAGATCGTTTTCTACGTAATGGGGTCTGCTTCTGTCTAGTGTTTCTGAACAAAGTGAATTAACAGCTCAGCTTGTTGAAAATTTTTAGTTGGACATAACGTTTAGCAGGTTACGTGTGGAAAAGGAAGATTATTTTGAACAAGCAATAGGATTTCTTAAGAAAGTAAATCTTAATCCAAGACCCCCTCGGCTTCCAAGTTCTGGATGTAGTCACAATACTATTCTTCATGGAATTGCGTTACTTCCAAGCAATTTCCAACATGTAGACACGTCCTCTGTTGCTCATCAGGCTTCAGCTCTCTTACACCATTCTCAGCTTCCTGTTTCAGGAAAATCTCTGTTCTCTGTTTCCTGAAGACAGTTGTTAAGTAATTGGCAATTAAACTTGTGTTACGTAGCTAATTGATATATAAACATCTGAGTTGCCCCTGACTTTATTCACATTGACAAATCATATCGTGTCCAACTTTGTCAAGTTAGAAAGAAGCAATTAAATAGAAAACAGGATCACATCTTCCATTGATTGCGTTACAAAGATAACCACTACTTTCAAATGTTACAAGTTAAAACAGTAACGATCTCCTTGTCAAGCTCCATAATTAGCACCTAGTAGATTCACCGTAGACGTAGTCCAGAACAGCAATAACTCCGATGATGAAAGCCTGATCCATTTCAGGGCTTATCGCTACACTGTACTGATCATTTTTCGCCATCATTGCTTCAACTTCGTTCTTGACTCCAATCTGTCGTCAGGTTCAAAAATACCCCAAAAAGACAAACGCAAAATATGATTATAAGTGACGGAGAAATCCAGAAGTTCTGAGGCAGGAACAGAATATGAAATCACCTGAGCTACAACGTTGCCTTGATGGTCAATGATGCTACAAGCCCTGCCAGGGAAGTTACCTCTGATCTCAAAGTCCCAGCCTTTGCTGTTTCTTTTCGGATTAGTGGAGATTCGGATTGGGCTGTTCCTTACAAAATATGAGTTTGGTTCCTTAAGACTGAAGACCAGCTTCTGTGACCCTTCATAGTCAGAAGTGTAACCTTTCCATTTCCTGTAGATGTTCAAGGCCTGAACCGTCCCTCCCTGAACATAACAATAAGATACATGCTCAGCTGTAACATCTTCGTTAGATTAGAACATGCAGGTTTAGGTATATACCTTTCGACGAATAAGAAGCAGCGAAACTCCATTACCATCACGTACAATCAACTCTCCATCAGTGCCAACAACTCCACATCCTTCAACCCTGAACACAAACTTTTGGTTACAATCTGTAACTACAAAGCCTCCTCCATTCACAACAATCGGCCTTTTCCTGACAAAAAGAACAGCCTGAGAAGGGGAACAGTAAAACTTGCTTATGACGGGAATGATGGAATTTGCTTTTGTTACGTCCATAACTGATTAAAAAGACACAAGCTTCCAAGCTTGCTGTTTTCTAATATAACAACCAAATTTATACCAAAACGTTTCTCAAAGTGAAGGGAAATCAAAAAACTTTCCAGTGTGACAAGGTTTGGAAGTCATAAAAGATTTGGCAAGCTTTTGACAATGTGCCAAGGTTGCTTGTAGCAGATGAGCACCTTTAGCTTATGCGCCAATAGAACAAGATGAGTGGAGAGACTACACCAGGTCTTCTGAGCATAATTGACCATGTACATACATTGCTCGTGGGTCGTGACTATTTATTGGATCTTTTACAGGAAATTAATTGGACTAATGTTTGGGGAACTGCAATAATTAAATGTTGGCAACGGTCCAAAGGAATAAGATTCGATGCTTGACTTGTGGCCTTCTTAATGTACTAGAAGCTATTGAACTAGCTACCGATGGTGGCTTCAGATCACAGCGCCGACACCTTTTTAGTTTTTGCCTCAGCAAAAGGCCCACATGGTAAAATATCAAACTCGCCAGTCTTTCTGAAATTATTAAGGACAAGTAAATATTATTTATCCTTTTAACAGTATAAGTAACCGTTATAAAATTTTAATTAGACACGTATGAGTTGGATTAATTGAATAACAACAAAAACAACAATTAACTTGGTAATTAAAATCCTGACAATACGCAATTTTGAAGAGGTTCAATAATATACAATCTTATCCTTAACTAATACGATTTATGTTAAATAAATAAATAGATAGATAAATAAAGAATCATAATAAATAAAATGTAATAAATAATAAATATATAAAATATAAAACAAGTGGTAACCTAAATAATACTATTAAAAAGTTTATTACAAGAAAAAATAATACTAATAATAATAATGATGACGATAATAAGGCTAAGGCTAAATTGAAAATGTTTAGGGTAAATAACTAAGACATATGTATTATATATTTGAATGTTTAGGCCAAATATAAGAGAAAATGCTAAAAGACTTATGAGAATGATAAAGATCTCTTTATATTAAATCATTTATCTATATTCTAGTATGTCAAAGTTTTCTATTGCAGGTTATATCTTCGATAAATTCTAACAAAATTATATCATTCTTGATCATCTCCCTCAATTCTTCTTATACCTATTTTTCTTTTCTTTCTTATAGTCTCTACATACAATCTTCTCGCATCTTTTATTGGAATGTCTAGGTTTTTTCTATTAACATGTCTAAAATAACTAAGTCTTGTCTCTCTTAAATTGTTAATAATATTAGTCATTTTAATTTGTCTCTTACTATTATATTCCTGATCTTATCTCTTCTAGTAAGGTTGTATACCTAACGGAGCATCGTCATTTTCACAATCATTAACTGTTTGATGAACCAACACTCTGCTCCATAAAACATGGTCGACCTAATCACTAAACGATAAATACACTTCTTCATTTAAGTAATCTTTATTTGATATGATGAACTATGTCTTCATTAATCTCTCCATTGCTCTAGAAGATAAATCCTGGCTACTTAAAATGTTCCTCTTGTAGTATAACTTCTGAACCAATATTTACTTCCACATTATTAGTTACCTTATGTTCTGAAAAGTTACATTTTACGTACTCAATCTTAGTCTTACTTAATTTAAAGCTCTTTAACTCTAAAGCATTCCTCCAAGGGTGGACTAAACCGCCTACTGATTGGGTTAAACTTAATACCGATAGGGCTGTTCAACAAGGTGACACAATGTCTACTGTTGGTGGTCTTCTTAAGGATTGGCAGGGGCAATGGTGTGGCAGTTTTATCCATCACTTGCCCAGCAGTTCACCACGCACAATCGAATTGTTAGGAGTCCACGGGGGTCTCACTCTAGCAGAGGCCCTAGGTTATCGACGATCATGCTAGAAGTGGATTCATTGGAAGTTATCAACATTTTGTCCTCTTCTCTTAATGTTTCAGCTAATGAGGTTTCTTTGGTGACAGGTATCCATGCACTGCTTCATCGAGATTGGGAGGTACAACTACAACACGTGCATCGCGAGGGCAACTAATGTGCGGATCACTTAGCCTCACTAGCTAGCCTAGTCAGCCCAGGCTTCTATATTATGCCCGGGCCTCCCCCGACGGTTCTACACCATATTTACTGGGACATGCACGACTCGCAATACCGTCGGATCATGCTTTAATTTAGTTTTGCCTTTAGCTTTGATTTTCCTCTGTAACAAAAAAAAGCATTCCTAAAAAAATCAAGCTTTAAGTTGATATCGTCTTTTATCTCATCTACTAAAACAATGTTATCAACAAACAACATACGTCAAGAGAAATCTCCCTGAATATTCTTAGTGAATTTGTCAACCGTTGTTGTCAATAAAAAGGGGCTCAAAGATGGCCCTTGCTCAATATCAATAGAATAATGTTTTGTATCTTTTCTTATCGTCCTTACTATAGTTTTTGTCCCTTCTTACATATCATTAATAACTTATATATAGGTCATAAGAACTCTTTTACCTTTTAAACACGTCTACATAATTTTCTTGAGTACTCTATTATACACTTTCTCTAAATCAACAAAAATCATGTGTAAATTATATTGTCTTTCACCATTATATTTCATTAATCTTTTTATAAAATGTAAAGCTTTTGTCGTAAACCTTCTTAGCATGAGCCAATCTGATTTTTTGAGAAAGAGACATCCTTTCTCACTTTATTCTCAATCACCTTCTCCCTTAATTTTATGGTGTGACTAGATAATTTGATATCTCTATAGTTGTTATGACTTTGAATGTCCTATTTGTTCTTGTAAAAAAAATTAACATACTACTCCACTCATCCAACATTTTGATAGATTTAAGGATCACATATAAAGCTTGGCTAGCCAAATAAGACCCTCTTCATTTAGGCTTTTTCACATCTTTGCGGATTGGTTAAAATGTGGTTTAAATTCAATTTAAAACATTTTATATTCAATTTCTATGAAATAAAAATCATCTTTTAAATATTAGCTGCACTCATTTTAAAACTCTTAAATTGAATCTAAGTATGCAAGTTTATTATACAAAATATAAATAATTTATTGAGTCATTTATTAAAATAAAATAAGTTATTTTGAAATAAAATGCAATCTCTTATAATATATATAAAGTGTTAATTATAATTGATAAAAGTTATAATTACTTGTATAAGTAAATATTTGAGTACAATTATAAATTATTTATAAATATTAAGTTGAACTGAAAGTTTTTGTGAAATTTTATTATAATTCAAAATTGATCTTTTAAAATTTTTAGTATTAATTTTTAAATTTAAAATTATATGTTGAATAGTTTGCTTCATGGGCCCAAAATAAGTTAGTTAAAAGTCAAAAGGCCCAACAAACAGAGAGTTGTAGCAGTAGTAGCGACATGGTGCATGGGCTAGGATTCGTGCAGCGACAGCACTGCCACGTGTCAAATTCTGCCCCGATTAAGCCCAAAACGACAATGATTGCTCATTCACACTTAAAAGTAACGCCCCCAAAAGGTCAAGGCTCACGTTAACTTTTGAAATTGCCCTGAATTGCTAGCCTGCACTGCTCTCTCTCTCTCTCTCTCTCAACCGTTGTACTGAGTGAAACTCTCTCCCCCCTCCCGACTTGTCGTCTCACTCACAAGTCACAAAGCATTAGATTTCCGGACCCCACGAATGGGTGATCTCGGTCACCCCGCTCACGCGAAGTAACAGAGCGTGGATCACAGTGTACTATCGGGGGCTGTGGGACGACTGGCGAGCAAGTGTACGGTCCCCGTAGACCAAGGTGAAGGCAGATGGCGACGGGTGGTAGATGGCCGTACGGAATTGGATTCTTGAAGCCGATCTCGAGTTGAGATCAAAATATTTTGTCCAGCATTTAATAATTTAATGAATTCGTTCAAATATTATTTAATTAAAACACAAATAATGAATTTTAAAAAATATTTAAAATTTCTAAAAGTCTTTTCTTTATAATTGTTATCAATTTACTCATTATTTTTACTTTCAGGAAAAAAAAGGTTACTACATAAGTTCAGATAACTGGATTGTTTTTGGGATTAAGAGAGTGATATAATCTTATCCTCCACCAGAACAGGACCTAAATTGGGTTCGGTATAATCACTTCAAGGTTTGAGAAAAAAGTTTGAAGATTAGCCATTGTTACACGTTCTTATGTTGCTCTTTGCCTATCTTTCCAATGGTCACTATCATCGATGCCAATCCCTTTAAATTCTTGAACCTATTAAGTTTGAATCTCCATGGAATGAAAAGGTAAAAGAAAAACAGGAATAGATAGGTTGCGACAGGGGAAGGTTTCCTCTTTGAAACCGCATGGTATTGGTGATGGTGGTGGTGTTGAATTCTTTCCTCTGCTTCCTCCCCCTTTAATTATTTGGAACTGACGCAAATCTGACTTAAGCAAACAACACCCTATCTGACACACCTCTATAACGCAAGGCAGGGTGAATATTTCCACTAGACCACTGTCCCCTCCAGAGTTGGGGTATTCATTTTCCTGCTTTCCCAATGGAACTCTGCTCCTTTTTTTTTTTTTCCCTCCTCTGTTTCCTGTTCATTCCAGGCTCAAAAATGGCAACAAACAATCAATCAAAAATGGAACCCTTTCGTATTATCAAATTTGCCCATCTGGGTTTCGATCCTTTTCTTCTTTCTTCTTCCCTGCTGTCTCAAAATCAGAGCTTGATTCGTTGTTCTAAATCTTCTTCTCCTCCTCTCTACTCTCCGTTACTTGCATTACAGTCAGATGAGAGAGAGGAGAGAGACTTTATTATTGCTCTCTCCTACGCAGCCATCACGTGTCGTTTCAGGTACTTCTCTTCTGCATCCACCACCCCACACCACCAGCGACCCTCAGGCTCTGAAAAAATAATACACACATGCATACATACACAAGCCACAGACTGTCTCACACAGAAACATAGAAAAAAGAAAAGTTTTTTTTGAGTCTCTAGTCTTTACCCCCAAAAAACTCACTCAAATTCGATCAAAGCTCTTGCCTTTTTCTTCCTTTTTTTCCAAATAACTTAGTACAGAGGACTTGCAGGCTTTTTCCACAGCCGTCTTTTACCATTATTACCACTATCATTATTACCACGTACAAAGGTTGTTTGTTTGTTTTTTTACTTTCTTTCTTAAGAACAAACATCACATCTCTCGCTCTATCTCATCACGCACAGTCTGACAATAAGGACTCTCCTGTTAGCCTCCTCATTATCACTTTCTTTTACTCCCCCCTTAATCCCACCATTTAATCCGTTTCTGCTGCAACCATGAACCATACACCATAAATGACACATTAGATACGCACACATTCATGTTCATTGTTACGACTCCCTCTCTCTCTCCCTCCCGCTCTCTGTGTGTGTCTCTCTCTCTCTCTCGTATCCGCTCCTGCTTTTCTTGTTTCTGGGGCGGTTATAATCCATGTCAGATTACTTAATTACTGCCCTCTGCCAAGCAAAGCTTTCAGTATAACCATAACATTGACAAGCTAACGTTAGCTTTACTTGTTCGTTCTTACTATTTGCTACCAGTGTATACTTTGTTACTTCCTTTACCTGTACTACTTGCTTGCTCTGATTCTGCATTTTTTCTTTTCTCGGCAGTTTCTTTTCTTCAACTTTCTGTTGTTTTTTTCTGCGAGTAGATTTTTCTCAACTTTTTACCGGCGGTTATTTGAGGAAGGTACAGTGTAAAAGATGGCAGATGTTGTGAAGTCTAGTTCTGCTCCATCAGTGCCGTCGTTGCCTCCACCGTGTCCAAAGTCGCCGCCGGAGTATCCTGATTTGTACGGTAAGAGAAGGGGTAGAGCCAAAGTGCAGATGCTTGAGAGAGAAATTCGTTTCCTTCAGGCAAGTTTTAAAATTTGCCATTTTTTGTATATAGTGTAATTTGACATGTATTCCTTACCCATTCTTTAACATAAAGCTTCTCTTTTCGTCATTTCAAGAGAACAAATGCGAGAGAACAAGGCCCAATATATAACTTCTGTAAAAACAAACAGAGGGAAGAGGATTTTGAGACTGATTCAACCAGTCTATTGAGGTCCTTTATAATTGAGCTTTTTTCACTATGAAAGTTGTGGAAAGTTCCGATCTTTTATGTTGATAGTTGAATATTGTCCTTGTTGATATTATAATTCAACAAGCCATTGCACAAAACCAATTACTCAACATAGCATGAAGGGAAGAAATTACTCATGATTGAGAGGGTAACTGGTGCACTGAAGATGGAGTACCAAACATAAAGCTTAAACTTACCAAAGGCTGAAACTGGTCTTTACTGCTGCCCGTATTTTCACCTAACCAGCATGATCAATCCCTTTTATAATATGGAGAGAATTGCGATATAGAATATCTATGCTTGTTAGCCTGTATGGGTCTGATGGTTGGCTTATCAGGGCCTTCTAGTGTTAGGTTAGGCCACTTGTTTTGAGAGAGTTTCTTCAACTGGACGTACCAGAACAACTAGAGACTTGGAAAAAACATGTAAAGATAATTAACCTCAGCTGTCAATTTTGTGCCCGTTTCCTATCTGCAATTTGTATCGTGAAGTTCTTAACACCAACAGATTGCAAGTGAACAATCATGATTTGTTATTCAAATGGTTATTTAATAGACATGAGAGTTATAAACTGTTTTGAGTAGGCAATTTCATTTTGGCCAGGACGAACTAAAAACTGTAGATAGCCTCCAGCCTGCTTCCGGATACTGCAAAGAGTAAGTCAGTTATGCAATTCCATTGTTATGGGTTGACGTAGGTGAAATTCCAGATATCTTTTATCAGTCATATTTTTGTAATTAATTCGGAAAACATTCTTCAGGGTCACCGAATTTGTGGTGGCAAAGTCAGATCCTCTGATACCAACGTAAGAATGTTCTAATTTGTATCACTGATAGCTTCTGCAGATTAGAATACCAGACTTACATTTCCTTTTTTTAACCCTTCAGAAATCGTAAAAACAGAAGGTCACGTCGCTTCTGGAAATGGCTATGGTGCAGTTTCCTCGACTTTTCTGTTAGAATTCAGAGTTCCTGATCTTGTCATCTTTACGAAAAAGGAATAATTATTAGCAGCAGCTTATGCATGCCATCTCTACCTTCTCTTTTCCCTCTTAATAACTTTAATTTTGATCATTCTGAAATAAATCCCATTGTCCTGCATATGATTTTAATGATGCAACTCGTAGCTAATCTGAATTGTCTATCTTAAATGCTTATTTTTGGTATAAATAACCAAATTATGTTCCTTTCTTGCCTACAGTGGAATTCCCTGCTTCAACTTCTCATGGATTTGTTGTTGCTGCTATTCTAAATGCTCCCTTCACCTGGAATTGCCACGTTGCTGCTGCTGCTGCTGCGAATGTAATCTATTTAACGACTGCTGTTCGTGCCCTTCATGCCCAAGTCCGCGCTGCGCAGCACCAAAGTTGGATTGCTGCTCTTGTTCGTGTCCTAGATCAGAATGCTGTACAAAGGTCTCATGTGGTGGTGCTAGTAACTGCTGTGAGTTTAAGTTTCCTTCATGCCACCCAGATTGCTGCAGTTGCTGCTGCATATGGAATTGTTGTTGCTGCTCTTTTCCTAAATGCCCAAAGGTGCGTCCCTGCTGTTGTTGCAATTGTACAAAATCCTGTTGTAACCCTTGCTCTCTATTCTTCTAAGCACAATTCAATGCAAATATTATTATAATTATAAAGAAGCTTTTAATAAATTAATTTAAGCAGCTTATTTTCACTGTCATCTTCCTTCTGATGTGTTAAATCATATCAAATGATCAATCAAAGTCTTCACTTTATTTGTGGGCCTGTAATGGGTTTGGCTAGTTTCATGCAAAAACCGTGAAGGGTCTTGCTTGGTCTTTATCATCCTAATTAGCAGAGTTGTTTGTTTGCTCCCAAGATTGGTTCATTTTGTGGATAACCCTCATTGACAAGCCTTCTCATGGTGCTTCTTATATGATCTTTGGAGTTGAAATGTGAACTCAATTCAAAACCCTGGACCTACATGCATCTAATTATTGATAGACTTGGCAGGCCTTGCATACCCATTATTATTTTAGCTTTTGGTTGGCATTCTGCCTGGACGACTTTCATTTCTGCAAAGTCTGCAAAACCAGGAGCTGTCTTTTCCTACAGTTAAATTTTGATTAGTGTCTATTCAAAGATAAGGCCACTGCCATTCTCTACCCATCTTCAATAATTTAACCATCTTCAATAATTTAAGACAAGTTGCATCTGTTCTCACTATCTGTGATTACTTATCAAGACAGACTTTTTAACATTTTAGTAAATAGTAGCTTAAAATTTTTGTGGAGGATAACAAGCTCACCAATTATCTGCGTCCTGGGTCTAAACTTGCTAGACACTTAGTTCCTTAAAAAAAAGCCCATCGCTTCCATAACAGCAGCTTTATGAGCACATACAAGTCTGTGCCTTCCCTATCTAAAATGACCCCGTTGATTAGAGGTTCTACAATGGAGAAAACCATTTTCATGTTTCTTGATTCTAGACTCTCTAGAGAGCCCAAGAAGATAAAACTTCCATATCAAGCGCTTACGACTGCGTCCAAGTGAAGGAAATTGGGCTCCTCACTTGCGTTTGACCACTTCTCCAAACAACAGAACCAAACTCAGACCTTGTATTCAAGTTTGCATCTTTCTTGGCCACAAAGGTGACAGTGTACCTAAGCTTGTCCCCGACATTCTTGAACACAAGTTTATTAGGTCTCACGGTGATTCCGACCGTGGACGGCCCACTCACCACCACCTCGTAAACGGACGCTGCTGCCCCAACATTGGTCACCTCTCGGGTGTATCTAACAACTCTTTTGTCCGAAAAGAGAACAGAGAACGAAGGGTAGTTGAGTTGACCAGGGTCGCTGAATATCTTCGAGCATGTAGTATTAGGTCGCTTGACAATGGCCTGTATACGCTCTACAGTGTAGCCCAGGGAGCACAAGAAAGCTATATATTCTTCTGTGGAGGTATCGTAAACGAGACCGGGAGTGAGGGCTTTGTGCGGGTCTACATGACCGGACCCATGAGCCCATGGATTCGATAACGAGCCGTCGGTTGCGTCCCTGAGAGGTAATCTGGTGTTGTCCACGTTGTAGGCTGTAGTCATGAGCGCAGATTTAATGGCGCTTGGGCTCCAATTTGGATGAGCTGCCTTGAGCAGAGCAGCTAGACCACTGATGTGTGGACATGACATTGATGTACCTACAGATTTCCATATCAGAACTAAGCTATTACACCATCGATCTTAAAAGAACCTAATTCTACGACGGTTTGTCAACAACAACCATTTAATCATATAACCGTTAGAGTTGAAAAGTTAAGATGAGAGATCAAGTACCTGACATGATGTTGAACTTAGTCTTACGAGTGTCCTGTTCCAGTCCAGTGGGACCAACGGCTTCGGACCAAGCAGCCAAGATATTGACTCCTGGCCCAATCACATCCGGTTTCAATATTTGCGGCGTCAACATATTAGGCCCCCGAGAGCTAAACGCCGCAACAACAGGCGACGGCGTCACGTTCAACACCGTCCCACCGAAACTCAACAGAGCGTTCGGGTTCCGTTCGCTACTCACGTACTCTCTAATCATATCTCCCACCTTCCTTCCCACCGCCACCGTCGGCAATAGGTGGCTGTCCGCCACCAACTCCTCCCCACTCGCCGCCGTGTTCGCGAGTATCATTCCTACTCCGCCAGCGTCCCGTACGATCGCACCCTTTTCGACGCGTGCGTTAATTCCCCTGTCACAGACCACCACTTTTCCACGAACCAATGATGGGTCGAGCGAACCGGGCAAGCACAAATTACTCGAACTGTTCCCCTTGTCATAAACCAACCCAACCGGTTCCCTCCCCATACCCGGGCCGCTATAAAGCGACACACCCGTGAACCGCTTTTTGTTACCCAATGAAGCGTAAGCCGGAAAATCCCGATCCAAAGTCCCGGCTCCAACGGTCATAATCCAGGGAGCCACATTGGCCAAGGAGGCTTTGGTGGGGCCACTATTTCCAGCCGAGCAAGAGACGAAAATGCCCCTCTCCATCGCCGTGAAAGCTCCAACGGCAACAGTGTCACGATAATACGGCGCCGAACCACCTCCGAGCGAGAGCGACAGCACGTCTACACCGTCCATAATAGCCGTGTCCATACCTGCAAGAATGTCAGATCCAAAGCAACCCGAACTCCAACACACCTTGTAGGACGCCACGCGAGCGCGTGTCGCCATCCCACGAGCGTTCCCACTTGCGTACCCCAGCAAACTCGCATTCGCCACCAGCGACCCGGCTGCGGTAGTTGCCGTGTGGGTCCCATGACCGTCTTGGTCACGTGGAGACTCAACCTCTTTGCTCTTCCCAATATAACCGCCACCAGACGCCATGTGAAAGCCCTTTGAGAAAAAACGTGCGCCGATCAACTTCTTGTTGCAGGCTTTGGCACTAAAATCCGGTCCACTCTCGCACTGCCCCTTCCATTTCGAAGGGATGGCCGGCATTCCCGAATCGTCGAAACTTTTCGACTCAGGCCAAACCCCAGTGTCAAGCACGCCAATAATGACATCGTGCGAGGCCTGATCGACGTCAAGAGTGTTGTGGCCGTCGAACAAGCCCAAGTCAGCACTAATGCCTAGAAATTCAGGGCTCCGAGTGGTGTGGAGGGTGTACACGGTGTCCTCGTAGACATCAAGGACATAATCTGACTGCTTGAGAATGTTAACTTCTTCTGGGTCAAGCGAGGCAGCGAAGCCGTGAAAGGCATCTTTGTAGGTGTAGAGAAGTGAGTCCGAGGAAGAGGATAGAGATTGGAGGCTGGCGCTGTACCAGTCGTGGTGGGTAGCGTAGGACTCTGGCTTTGCGTTGTGTTTCATATGGACAATGTAGGTTTGTTTGGCTGTTCCGGTGACGGAAATGGTTAAGAGGAGAGGAACAAAGGTTAGGAGGAGCCTGAACCAGGCCATGGTTAGAGATACAGAGAAAAGAGGTGTGTTTTTTTGCAGTGAATGAGGGAAGTGGAACTTGTTACCGTATCGGTTAAATAGAACTCATTGTGCTCAAACGACAAACTCTTGTGAGTTTGGGACAGTGTCGAAGACCTGTGCCCGTTTCATTGGGTAAAGGACCTTCCTACTGTTAGGTATTTATTTACATTAAAAAAAACAATAGTAATCTAAGCCTAAGGCATAAAGGACTTTTTTTAATTTAAGTAAAGTCGTGGGATAAAACCCGCGTGTCATTTAAAATTTGATTTTAGAGTTTTACCTTTAGTAAAAAAAAACTTATATGATTTGAAGGGATTAATTTAAGTATAGATAATTTAAAAATACCTTCTTATAATTAAGATCTTCAAAAAATTAATAAAGGTAAATACCTATTTGTCAGTATGCAGTCATTGTGTAGGGTAGGGTAGCGTGGGGTGAGGTGGGGGTATCTTTGCCATCTTAGGGCCCTTTGTATGGCTGTAAAGGAAGAATACAGTTAGTTTCTAATTCCTTTGATCCAATCTAGTGAAGAGGTTGTCAAATCATGCCAAGCACAAGCACAATAATTAGTTATCCATCAGTGCCCACATCTTTGCTTTATTTATTTATTTTACTTTTTACTTTTTACTTTTTACTTTCTGCTTTATTTTATTATTTTTATTTTTTTTCACATAGGTCATAACCATATCTCCAATGAAGCTTCACTTTAATTTTTTGTTTTCATTTTTCAGAAAGTATTTTAATTGATAAAACTTTAATTTTTATATACCTAATCCGTTCAAAGATTTTAAGATGTGCCCATCATCTCCAATAATATTATTTTGAATTGGGGTCTCAAAAGAACAAAAAATGGATTGCCTTGATGAGTGGCGCTTACATTATTTGTATACAAACTTAAAAAGCCATTTTGTCTCGACTTCCCCATATGTACATATATATACATAAGACATGTTATAGATGGAGACGCGTTTTAAGAGGCCCCACCAACCAATCACCAGCTTTGTGTCTTCAAAAGAATAGATGGGTCCCCCCAACCCCAAGGCTGGGAACTCCTCCATTCAATTTTGGGGTAACGGCTGCATGATTTGGGGCGGAGATGAGGAGTGTGAACTGTGGACTGTGTGGAGTGTGGAGTGTGGAGTGTGGACTTGACGAGTTAATAATTTATAGGCATAATCAGTTCAACTACCGAGGAAAGTACTCAATTTTTTGCCATCCGCTAATCTTTTAGTTCTTGTACTCTCTGTACCTATCGTAAAATCTTGTTTAGTAATCTCTTTTATTTAAAATAAGTGTCGTTTTATAAATATTTTAATTATTCAAAATAAATATCGTTTACGATTTTTCATACATGTTTATAATTTTATTTTAAAATTATCCTTTAATTTATCTCACATTTTAATTATACTGATTATATTTTTAAAATAATTCAACATACAATTAATAAATGTATATCAAATATTTCACTAATTTTTTAATAAATATGCATTTCTTTAAAACGACACTTATTTTAAATAAAAGAATATATTTTTTTAAAATTAACGATAAGAATCGAAAATAGCTTACATTATAAGCTGAAAAGAATTAAAAAAAAAAAAGAGAAACACCCAATAGGTGAATTTACAAAAATGATAATTTTTAAATTAAAATGTATGTCATAGCTCGCCAAGTATCAGGAGCTTGCTTCAGTGGTCATCTTCCTGAGATGTATTCGCCTGTTCATAATGATTTTGTTAATAAGGAGACAGACACTCGATCTGAGACATGTATTTTGGGCATGGAAATGAGGGGATAATTAATAATGAGTTAATCTTGTCATAATTTCGCGTGTCGGAATAAAAAAACATATCAAATCGAACCAAAGATATGAGATGTAAATCATGGGACGGGGGTGGATTTTGACGAGGAAGACGACACCTGTCCTTTCAGAGGCGTAGAGCCCATTCCACCGAAAAATTAGCGCAGATTGTGCCGCCAATCCAGCTCCTCTCTTCTCTTTATTGCTCAGCCTGCGTAAAAGGGAAGTTTGTGTGCAGAAAACACCTCAGCTCACGCTTCCATTACATGCCTTTTGTTGTTTTTTTTCACTTTCTTAACACATCTTGCACGCCTTACGCAGCTACTGCTTCTAGGGCACTGGCACCTTCAGTTGCTTTAAAGCATCAGTTTCACCTTACCTATTTTAATAAATAAATGCTTATTATTATATTCTTAAATGATTTTATCCTCATTCAGGAGTCAATATAAATTCGATTTTTGAAATATTAATTAAAAATAATAGTGCCTATTTAAATATGCTTACTTTTGTCGATAAAAACGGTTAATTATTTGATTTTCATTTTAAAAGAGTTTTTTAAAAGAACTTTATACAATAGACTGTTTAACAACATAAAATAAAGTACTTTTAATTTTAAATATATTTTATTTTTAATAAAATTATTACAAAATAAAATATAGTTAAAATTAATAACTATATTATTTTAAAAATTATATTTTAACTTCCGAAAAACTTGCTTTTAAATTTTACAACAAAATACTTATTTTTTAAAATAACTTTTGTAATAAAAAAAAGTATTTATATATCTCCCAAAAGTTGAAATAAATAGGCTCTTATTCACTTTCAAAAGTTGAAATAAAAGGGCTCTTAGTTTTGTTGTTGTCTGTATAGTTAATTTGCCAGCTCTATCGCTTTCATCGTTTGGGATATTATAATATGATAACAATGAAATATTACCTAAATATACCCCTGTTTCAAAAGTCCACACTTATCCTGAGTGATATCTGCATTTTAGATTGAACAACGGTCCCATTCTCAAATTGATTTTCTAGGGTTTGAATTCGCAACGTTGAACCTAGGTCAAACTTAGCTTTGATACCACTAAACTACCCCATAAGACCTTACAAGATAACTGTGAGCAAATTGGTAATCAGGAGATGCGAGAGGTGACTTGACATTATTGCCCTATCTTTAATACGATGATTGACCATTCTATAATCATTCATGCCAAATCTTCAAGTTAAGTATGATAATTAATCATCATATTTCAACAAATTTTAATGAAAAAATAAAAACTTGTTTTTAAGATTTCAAACCGCATGCCTCCAAGAGAGGGATAGGGTTTACTAAATCACCTGGAGATTAAAGGAGACAATACCTAGCCGGTGAGGGTCCCGGCTCAAATCAAAAAGGAGTCTTTTTAGTTTGGGTGGGCCAACACCATTGAGTTTTGTCCTGTTTGGTCACACCAACATCCCAGAAAAGGCCCACTTGCATCTCGTGGGCAAGCGAGAGTCGAACCCGCGACCTTAGAGTTTTGATCGTTGAGACGACGCTTCTCAACACCGAAATACGTAGCTACTGTGGAAGGCGTGTGTTTCTGCACCTAAACCAAAAGGCTTTTTTGTTTGGGCGGACTTTCACCATCGGTATTATCCGTTTGGTCACACTTACATTCAGAAAAGGCCACAAGATCTCGTGGAAGCGGTGAGAGTCAAATGCGACTGTGACGCAGCACAAGATGTTGGGTCACCCCATCGAGCCACGTGCAATTTCAGTGGCGGTGGCGTGACGTGGGTCATCTGGCCCAACAAAACCCCGGCGTCATGCGCTCAACTCGCCACCTTCACGTAACGCGCAGCCTTTTACGTAACGCAAAAGTGACCAAACTAACAAAACTTAATGATACGGGTCCACCCAAATCACAAAAAAAATAAGCATGAACCCGTAGAATGCCAAACCTAAAGCCTTTTCTATTGTTAATTACGGCTAGTGGCCTCTGCCTACCCACACTATAATCCTCTACACATGTACTTGCATAGAATAGTGTGGTAATGGGAACTCCTACCAAGCCACCAACGGATATGAAGATATATTAAAACTTTAATCTTTTTGGACTCTCCTTCTGCTTCCAACATCCATTATTATACGTACACTTCAACGCTGGGAGGTTGAAGAGTATGCAACTTCAGTTAAGGGTAAGTTCATTTAATTCGTAAGATGACCATATCATCTCATTTTTCAGGCCCCAAATTTCTTGCCTCTCTTTTTCTGGCCCTATTCGATCCTCCTTTCATCTGAATCATTCATTTATGTGAATCTTCTGTCTCCCTTCTTTTGATCCTACTCTGTCCTTCTTTTATCTGAGTCATCTATTTACTTGGGAAGTGCCCAGGAAAAGGGCTAGAGGATCTCCCTATTTTTTCAGGCTGACTTTGGATCAAACGACTCGAGCCTCCCGACCAGGAAGAGAACAGCAAAGAAGATTTGACTGCTGATTACGAATTGGAGGAGAAAAGGCAGAGATATTTTGATTAAATCACCGAAATGTGTGACAGAAAGTGAGAGCGTGAATTCCAAAGAATGATAGGATAGAATAACCAGAAAATAGAAATCATTGCCCTTTTCCCCTCTACAAGCGTGCTTTTGGGGGAACACACACTACCAATAGTGTGGGTGTGAAGTGTGAACAAATCAGAAAGTTTCTTAAACTGCTTTCCTCCTTTCCTTCGTTTGCACATGGTTAGAGAACTAAACCGAAGGAGGAGATGCCTTCTCTCTCTTTTATATTCCCCATAAATTATAGAAGACATCTCCGAACTTATCCATTCTTAGCTCCTAAGCCTCAAATCTGTTTTCCAGATGCCTATTCTTCGGCGAGATATCTCAAACTCCCTGCATAGCTTTACACTTTTTTTATTATATTAAGTATCTCGGTTTAATTAGACTAATCTTATAAACTTTTTTTTATTACATTAAGTATCTCAGTTTAATTGGATTAATCTTAAGTCCACAAGACCCCACCTCAAGAGTCCTATACGATATAAACTTGGAATCTCAAAATTCCTTAAGTTCCTTACACACAAAGAGTCCTCACATATTTGATTGTTCAGTTGATAATTGATCACTAGTTCTGCTCAACATTAGGTTCCTATCAGCCCTTAAGTTTTTTAGTAGTTCCAACTTTCACACTGTCGTTAGAAGCGAGACGTCTATAATTAATCTGATCAAGGAGTTTTATTCAAGAAACCAGAAGATCATCAACAGAAATATTTCATATTTCTCTTCCTTTGACGTGATTCGAATTCAAGACCTCCTAAAAAGGAGAGCCTTAAGTAAGAAACTGAAATCAAGGCCACTCCTACTAGTTTATTATTAAGAGTGTCGGTAGTTTTTTTTGTTTTCTTTATATATAAGTTTGAGTGTCTCCTTTGTCTTACTTGATTTTTTGAACTACTCTTTTTATTAATATATTTATTTATTCTCTTCAAAAAAGGATTAAGATTTTGATAAAAAAAAATACAAAAAAAACAACTGCATACATTATGGCTTCATTTGGATAAGGTTGGTTGATTACATTTAGTTGTTTGATAAGTCAAAACGTTATTGAAGTTGTTTAGTAATTGACTGATTAATTAGCTGATCAATTGAAAATGAAAAAGTTACCATCCTGTTTTGTTCTATCATCCAAAATTTAATATTTAAAAATACAAAAATGCCCTTTTGCTTATATTTTGTTAAAGGATAATCGGTGTTGCTGCTTTATTCGCACCAATAGCAGTACATAACTAAAGTTAACCTACTGTTTATGGAGCACCTATCTTGTCTGTTTTTTTTTTATAAACATTTGTAATCTTTTTCCAACTTCAAGAAGATAATTTTGTTTTATTAGATTTGCTTTTCACTATGAGAAGTCCTGAAACTCCAGTTCAATTCTTTCTAACTTTAATTTTCAAAGAATCTATTTATCTTTAATTTAAGTGCTTTGCAAAGTTATTTTGAAAAGTAATTTGAAGATTAAATTATTTTATTCCTCTTCACAAAGCAATTCAATGATAGAATTTATTTTCAAACAGAAAATTTATTAATAAAAATAAAACTCATATATTTAAAATAACACGATATTTATTTTATTTATTTACATGAAAATAGGCAAATAATAATATGAAAATAAAGATGAGATATTTACAATTTTACTAAATTTAGACACTGACATTAAAAGGATAAACTATAAATTTATAACGAATTTGAATCAACTTTAAACATATGTATCTTTGAATAATTATAAACTAAATTTAGAATAAGTTAAATTTAAGTTTATTTAAACTAGATTGATTTTTAAATAACAAACTAATTTTATAATATTTATAACATACAATTTACTATAAACTAACTGAAAATATAATTAATTAATAGTTAACGCAATTCGATAATTACCAAATAGACCTTTTTAAAATTATGTGAAGCGGGTCTTTGTTTCTACCTGAGGCAGGCAACCTCCCTCTTAAAACAATTCTGATGTTATTTTCATCTACTAAAAAATTCGTAGTCACTTTTGATATTACCTTTAAATAATTTTATAGAAATATTTATGCAATGTTTCACATAAAATTATTATAATCTTAAAATTTTAAAGTATGAAGTATGAACTATGTTTAATTGTTAAAAAATAAACATTGATCACTATATTGCAGTCAAATTCCGATTAGAGTTCATGTCGCTTTGGCCGAGTGGTTAAGGCGTGTGCCTGCTAAGTACATGGGGTTTCCCCGCGAGAGTTCGAATCTCTCAGGCGACGATTTCCTTTTATTTTTCAATTTCTTTCTATTTTCAACTTTATTCGATTATATCAATTTCATTCCAAAATAATTTCAGGAATTAAGATGTCCTCCGATACGTTAGGCTTTATTGAGTTTTTTCAATCTAAAAAGTTAGGTTGAGAAGAGATATTTAGTTCTCTTTTATTTGGATTAATCACATTAATTACGATTTTCATCGACAGAATGAGGACACCTCAATGGTGCCGCGAGTTAAAAAGCGTAAGTGCTGTAGAAGATTAGTGTACGTACGTAGTGATGCTTATTAGTACTGTACTACGTATTATGTTAACCTTTAGGGGACATTTTTACTATTTTTTATACATATTTGTGGGAATATTATATTATTTTCTCTTTTAAATCGATCGACTCGCTAATCTTGTTATAATCATGTCTATAATCAGCAATCGGTTAAGTGCGTTAAAACGAAATAGAATATTAGTTCAAGAGGCGGGGAAAACTATCAACAGGTAAAGATCTGAATTATATAACAAAAGCTCGCTGAAAACAAGAAAATGAAATAATCATCAAATTCTGGAACTTAAATAAACAGACACAACATATCTCAAGATAAAGCAAAAAGCTTTCATGATAAGGAAAGTCATATTAGAGAGGATTCGATCTTTAATATCATTGGAAATACAGAAGTCTGAACTCTGATCATTCAACAGGCAGAGTGTTCTAGTGGCCGTACTTCTGGAACTCCCATTCACTATTATCTGTTATGCACAATGCAACAGTCATATCAAGAAACCAGGAGATAACTAATATAAAGCGTAGATAGTGACAATAAACAACAGTGAGCAAGAGTCATACCTAAAGGACAAACTTGACGAGTCTTGAGCCATCGGCTAATGCAGTGAAAGTGGAAAGCGTGATTGCAAACCCCTGTAAAAATATAGACAAGCTTGTATAAACTTTAGGAACTATAACCAGACAAGCTTACTACTCAAGGGTCCTACAGTGAGTCAAGCTAATCTTTTAAACAAGTACAGACAGCACAGAACAGTCACTGAAATGCTTTATGCTTTGATAAAGTAGCATAGGACCTATTTGAGCAGAAAAGTGATAGTATTAGCACCAAATGGATCGACTTGATTAACAGAGCATAAATGATTATGCTAAAATTTGTAGAAACAAAAATCCGAACTCTAGAAAGTAGACCACCTCAACCCCTTCCGGGCATCCAACTAGCACAATCATAAAAGAATATCCAAGCATATTCAACATAGAGTAGTATGGAAGCCTTTGGAGTACTCAACTATGAAGAGAACAGCTAAACTTAGGAGTTCATTCGGTAGTAAGAATCTTCTTCCAGATATTCCAACATAAGGGAAAGAAACTGAACAAAAGCAATCTACTATTATGATCTCACAAAACATGAAGCCAAGCTCACAAAAATGACAAACAAACAAAAGAAAAGGATAACATTTGCGATAAAACAACTTGCTTATAAAGTCACCAATCACAAAGCTTAAAGACCTTCTGGCAGACATTGAATGATTTTTAATCACTTAGATTAATTTAAGGAAAAAAATTATTTCCCATATTCTTCCTTCAACTCAACATTCCACAAGTCCCTAAAACTTTAGTGGAACATGTTCCATAACATCCTTTATTAATATAACCCGGTAACAGGGAATTGAGCAGGAAATAACATGGCAGTCAATCACTTTGGTGGTATAGGCAATTTTTGACTTTCCGCCAAAATCTGTCTTCATAATTTTACATTGAGACAGGATTCCTGATATTTAAGAGCCCATATACATGAGAACGGAGTAACATTCTCAGATTAAAACATAAGAAACAATATGTCTGCCATTCCAAAGTAAACTGGATTTCAATTACACACTTGAAAGATGTAATCTTTCTCGACTTTAAAAAAGGGGTACCTGTGGTCCTAAACTACAAGAGTTTTTGCTTACACCATGGAAACAAATTAAACACTAACAGCTAGAAAGTCTAAAGTCCCAAATCCAGCATCCTCTACTTAACCACTGGATATAAATTTGCAGTTCTAAAGCAAGTTAAAGCACTTATCTTCACAGAACTTTATCTAAACAAGCGGCAGCAAAGTATCAAACACAGAAAACAGAAATATGGAAAATTATAAAATTTATTGACATACCCCAAGCAACGGTGCATTCCTCGCTGGTGGCGCTAGCCTGGTTAGCTTGGCACTCTATGCCTAATCAACGAGCATTCAGGCAAAATCAATCAATAGTAACAAACATATAATCACGTAATCAGATAAAAAAGATAATAACTGGAACTCACATAGATCCATGATGTGGTTTCTGCAAATTGCACAGTTATCTACAACAATATCTGCAAACACCAATCACGCAACAACATCCATCACCACTCAATTCAAACGAAAATTCAGACTCCACACGCACAGCTAGCTTCAGATGTACGCATACGAGCATAAAAGAAAGAAACTTAACAAAGAAAATTAAATTAGGGTTAGAGGGCAGAAGAGGTTACCCCAAGCCCAGAGAGCCACGGCGCTCCACTTCTTGATCTCGAAACGCTTGGGCTTCTTGGTGGAGGAGGAGGAGGCCTCGCCGGCGGGAACCATAGGGATGTCGAATTCTAGAGTCGCCATTGCCCTTTGTCGAGCAGATATTAGTTTGGTTCGAAGGTAATATTGGCTAAGTGCTTCAATTTAACTCGGATGCTTTTCCAATTCCCATTAAAATTTGGCTTAAGTTGTAAATTAAACCTATTAGCATTGCCTTTCCTAATTACTATGGAACTTTAATTTAACTTAATTGCTAATTTTGCCCAAAAATAATTAAATTTTAATGTAAACTTTATTTTATTTTTAATTTTTAATGTATATAAAAATAAATTTAACAAACAAAAATGACAAAAAAGCCCTCCCAATCCAATTTAAAAGTAATCAACTTAATTTGATTTAAAAATAGATTTCGAGTTGGATTCTTCACCTGAGTCGTTATTGTGATACATCAAAGAAAAACAAGAAGAAAAATTAAAGAAGAAAATTAGAAACAAAGTAAATTTTAATTATCATAAAAACTATTTAGGAACGATATATATTTTTTTCTTTTTTAACAAATGAAAACAAAAGATTAATATTTTCAAAATTGGATTTAAAGTTAAACTAGTAAGATCAAATTTGTAAAGTTCAAAAGGTTCAATCGATATTAGATGGTCGTAATATAGATCGAATATTGAATAAAATTAAAATGCTTAAAAATGATTAAAGAAGTTTATTCTTATTTATAAAAATTTACAGTTTAATTAAAAAAGTATATTGTTAAATAAAATTTATTTATTTATTAAAAATATAAAAATTATTAAATTAAATCAATCTAAAAATTAAAAATTAAATCAAAAGTTTAACTAATTCAAAGTTTTCATCGTTACATAATGCGAGTTGTCTCCATTTTCAAATCGTTAGAAAAAACTAAATGCTAGTCTTGCTGGGACTGTGGAACGATGGAGGGTTATCTTGGTCGTACAAAACATTATTTTTTTTAATTAGTTGATTAATTACTAAATTTATTGATTTTTAATAATATAATTTATAAAAGTAAATCAAACAAAAAAAATTAATATAATGCAATAAGTGAACAAAAATAATTGTGGAAGTTAGCATATATAGCTTAAAAAGCATGATGAAATTCCAAGCACTTCTCAACCTTAAAATTGAAGATTTTGGCGTACATTTCATGCTTATGCTTAAGATAATATACACACACGTGAATATTAATTTTTACACATTAAAATAATTATACATGCATTCATTAATATTTTCGAGGTATAATTGATTTATAAATGTGATTATATTGAGAATTGTAATTTTTTGTGTTGAAATTTGATTTGGATAATATATGTATTGATTTAAAATTTTTGGTAAAAATTTAGGAGATTTATGAATTTTTTGGCATTTTTGAACTAAAAAATGCCGAGTAGCAAGTCAATTTATAAATGGTAGTAGAATTAACTGTCAAATGGCAGTAAAAATTTTGATAAATGGCTTTGGAAATTATTGACAAGCGTCATTAAAAATTAGGAGACAATTGAAGTAGAAATGGAAAAATAAATGGACTAATAATTTAAAAGACCAAATGAAGGCCATAAGGTAGTGACATGTGACAAATGACACTTGTCATTTGCCTTGCTACACACCTCATTTTCGTATGCCCTAAATGAAAGACAACCATTTAGTCTTTCATTTTATTTCTTTAGTCAAATGTTCTCATCTTCTTGTTCTTCTCTTATCTCAACTCTTGACACCCACCAATCGTCACGATTTTTTTATTTTATGCCAACTCCTTCATTTCTTCCTCAAGATCCTTATTATCTCTTCATTTTGTTACAAGAAAAACCTAATCTCTCCTTCATAAATGAAGCTGAGCTTGGGATGTTTGGGAATTAAGGTTACGTGATCTTCAACTTTGGAGCCAAACAAGTAAGTGTATTATTAATAATCTTTAAAGATATGTGTAACGTTAATGTTGCAATAAATAGATGTATGTTATGTTTTAATGTATTAATAGTATTTATGAGTTGTTTTAAGGGAAGATTGAGAGAGAGATTAAATGGTGATGAAGTGTGCTGGAATAAGCTAGATGGAGTATTTTCATTAAACATATATATGTATTTTAGTCATAACTTGACTTATAGATATGTAAATGAGATTATTTTTTATTTAGATTAAACTAGAGACATATGACTACAAATTTCCTGAAGAAATCGAATGTCAATTATATCTATAAGAATTCCAAAATTAGACTTGAAGTTGAGTACTAGATGTAGTGTAGTTTAAGAACAATCCTAAGTGTTTCGAGTATAACTTTCAGAATACTGAATCAAATTGTATGATCTTAGTGTCATTAGAAACTTAAGACAAAGAAACAAATTTTTAGAAGAAAGTATTAACTAAATACTCCATTTTTCTTGTCATAATTATCATGCAAAGTTGAGCCGAAAGTCTATTTTGAGAAAAAAAAAACTGAAAATTTGGAAGATAAACTATTGGGATTTTCGAATCTGCATAACCCACGATTGTGGGAAAAGGTTAAACATCAAATATGCTTCTTTTATGTGTGTTTTGGGATAACAAATGGTTTGGTACGTTCATATGATGCCTTTAGGCTTGAATGAAGCTTGAATTGAACCTAAAATGATGCTTGAATAAGTGATCAAATGAGTGATATGTTTATAATGATGAATGAGGATATAAAGTAAGCATGAATTGTTATATATTAAGTGTTTAAATATGAAAATTTAAGATGGTATAAGAATAACAGTGATCCTATGAAGGATAATGCGATCCAAAAAAAGTCAATGATGTGTATTAAGTAAAGGTGAATGATAAATTGGATATTTTGTGACCTTTTAATGCTTGAATGACTTTGATGAATGATTGAAAGGTGAACTTAGAACAATATTGTATAATTGAGGAGTAAACCTAACTTCAATTTAGACATATCTGAATGTTGATATATGAACGATCATAAGATGTAAATAAAGGAAATATACTTGAGATTGTCATTGAACATGCATTGTACATAATCCATATACATATATGCACAAATGAGTAATTATATAATTGTGCAACATTGTGATATGTGTAAATGTATATTGCAAGATATAGAGTAACATTTAGAACGTCAACATCCAGATGTCGTCGGAACTTCAAAACAATAGTTTTCTGGAGCAACCTGTGAATAGCCTAGATGGTCTCACTTAATTAATTGTTTGTTTTAAATTATGCTCTGAATAATCTTATGAATGTGAGCTTCATTGTGTTGATTCCGGACATTGAATGTCCGAGACGTTTGATTCATGAATGAGACATTAGAAGTGCTCCTTGTTTGTGAATCTGACTGAAATAAGTGTACTCAACAATTTTGTTGAAAGTCGGACCAATGTCCGATGATGAACGTGTTCTGAATGTGAATATGAAATCATATGATTGATTGAGAATATAAGAATGTGATGCATTTCATTATATGAATGCATAAAATATAAAGTCAATTGTGACTGAAGTTGTTAGTAAAAAGAGCTTAAAGGTTATCATGTAATAAGAGCTTCTGGCTCAGTTACTATTGTACGTACCCAGTATCCACTAAGAGGATGTGGGACATTATCTGATACAAGCTCAGTATCCACAAGGGATATGGGCTAGTGAAAGACGTTCGATCACAACAAATTTAATAATAAAAATGAATCTCATGTGCATTACATTTATAATTGATAAGTGTATTTTAAATGATTGAAATGATCAATTTGATTGCTCTGAGTGTGATATGTGATGCTATATGATGATAAATGAAATGATGTGAATTATGTGTTTGTATATGATGATGTGTTGCATGAATTGAGCGAATCATCGAGGATGGTTACCTCATGAGTTTGCAAAATTAGCCAAAATTGCAACGTTGTTATTCAGGACCGAGAGAGGACACTAGTAATAGAGAGACTCTACAAGAAGTATAGTTCTTGTACTTTTGGATCAGAAAAATGACTCAAAGGTCGTTCAACTGAGACTGAAGGGTTAGATAGAAATTTTTGTATAATTCCTCTTTCACGTAGCATGTTGTTTTAGGTTTTGATTATGTAGATATTTGGAGGATTTGGTAAAAATTTCAATGTACATATTCAGTTTTTATGAAATGAAATGAGAAACTTGGTTTTAAAATATTGTGATGTTTATGTTTTTATATGTCGATGCCATGATTAAGTTAGTGATGTAAGTGCTCTAACATATCACCCTTGCGAGGTACGTATTCGGATATCACTCAAGATGTCAGATACTTGTCTGACGAAAGTGGGGTGTTACATTATTTGCATTTGTAATAATCATATTATTGAATTTAATGCATATGAATTTATCACCCTACAACTTAAAAAACTTTTTTAACACTCCATTTTTTATCTAAAGATCATATGCATGTTACAATATTATTAATATGCATTATTAAAAATTAGATTCAGTTTATTATAATCGTAATCGATTGTTCATTAACCACAAGCAAGCAAACATCAGAAGAGGTCAAATACATAACTAACGTAACGATATTTTTACCACAAACCTTTCTCTGTAACGTAAGATTACTCAATTATCAAGTTGCAAATGAGTTTGGTAATATGTTGGATTAAAATTCGATTTAAAATCCGAAGTTTTATTAAATTGAGTCGAGGGTTTTTTGTTTGAAACGTGGTTATAAGATGAGTCTACGTTCACTGGCATGGTAGCATTGACCTTTTCAATTACTCGGTGGGAACAGTCGAAGTCTGATGTTTACAGTCTTTATGGCTTGCTGACTGAATTCAAGTCTCCTTACTGAAGAATCCAATCATTAACCGAAACGTGAAATCTGTGCAAGTTTGGTCAAAACTTTGAAATTTCCACTTAAATCTTTAAAGAATCTACTAAAACGTATTTTCTTGACGGGATAAGTTTTCGATATATATATATATAAGATTCGAACAAGTTATAAGGAATATTGCATGAAAGAAGAAGCAAGAAACCATCGTGTAGGTATGATGCATGGTTAATGAAATGAGAATGCTTGAACCACTGGGAGATAGGGAAGAATATTACGATCAAGAAACAAGAACATCCATGCATCATGCAATATCATATATCGTAAGCATCAAAAACATGTATGAATGTTGATACATTAGGTTCAGTATCAAGAACCCGTATAGTATGAGTGTTGATCCATTGGGTGCGGTTAACTCTCAAAAACCCAACGCATAAAAGAACAAGTACAAAAGCAAGATCAAAAACAAGATGGAGGCAAAGAAACGCACAAGACCATCCACCACGTTGCCGTTGTTGCCATTGCAGCCGTCGCCGCCACCATTTCGCTTCCTCCGCCGACGAGGTCGCCTGGGAGGCATGTCTATGCTCTTATCTCCAACCATCCCAGGTTCTCCTAGTCCTTGCTTAGAAGTGAAAGAGAGGAGAACAAAGTGCTTTTTATAGTGTGTGAACGTTGCCTCATAGACATATACAACATGACCAAACTTTCATACCTTGGATTTACTTCTTATGTAGGTGGAGGAATGTTGTACTTTCCTGGAACTTTCTTGGAAGATGACAAAGGAGTTTAAGGTTGGGCTTGATATGCAGCAGGGGGAACCTTAGAGCGTTGCTTTTGACTGAGCGTAACACAAATGACACGAAATGTGAACGGTTTGAATAATTACATATATAATGCCGTATTAGTAACAAAACGGTATCATTTTACACTTCCAAACGTTGGACAAAGTCTTATAAAGTCAAAAACATGCAATTTGGTTCATCGGTTTGATGAGACCTAGGTCTTTCTTTGGATTCACGAGATTGGTGATTACGGTTTAGATACCAAGAAAACAATAAAGCGCAGGAGTTAATTTTTGGTAGGCCCATCCAATGCTTAAGTCAGTCTTTTGTGAGAGTTTTAGTGGCTGGTAAGTAATGAAAAATAAGGTTCTTGAAAATCGTACATTTTTAATGATGGGGTAATAAATTTATATAGCTAATATCTGTAGGAATTAGGTCAATCCTCAAGAGATAGGCCGATCAACTCATGCGCCGTTTTGAGTTTAAACTTAGGCCTAACACAACCGACCCAAAATTCAAGATCGTTGATTTGTTTATACTGTACCCTACTTGTAATAAGTGACAGATTCAGGTGAGACTCGGACAAGCAAAGGTAGAAGAAACTTTGCCCTTACAAACTGACGACGAAATGGTCAGACTAGACTGAAATCTTATCGTTGTCAAGCCCAAGTACTTGATTGATGGGCACAAGCTGAAGAACATGTGAAACTCAGGCTTGGGCCTAAATACTATCTAACTATACGTATGTGGATTAGCACGTAGTTAAATCATATTGTTTGTATTTGTTTTTAGTAATAACCGGTTTAATTTAAAAATTTTTGAATTATTTAATTTTTAGTTTAATTTATTTTAGTAAATTTTGTTGTAAAAAAATGTTTAATTTTATTAACCAATCAGTTAATTTTTATAAATTAAAATAAATCAATTATTTTTATTTAATAATTTTGTTTTAATTAAACTTTCGATTCTTCAAAAATAAAACGTTCTTTTTAATTATAGTTTAAATACCTTAATTTTAAAGGATTTAATTACAATCTAATACTTGTTGAATTTTTTAACCAATAAATCTCTTGTCTTAACACTTTAATTTTTGACCCTACCCACAAACTACCTAATCTGTGGGCTAGGCAGGACCAAGCCAGGACCTATCCCAGCCCATTCTCTTTCCTAATCACAAACTACATAACCTGTGGGCTGGGCTGGACCAAGTCAGGACCTGTCCCAGCCCATTCTCTTTCCTAATCTCATTAAATTCAAATTTAAATGAAGTGAATCTAATTTAATTGTATACAAACTAAGATAGTTAAATTTTAAGTTCACAATAATTTTTAAAAATTGAATAATTATAATAAATTAATTTATATTGATGTAAAAAATAAAAATTAATCGAAATTTAATTTAAGTTTATATTTAGTATATTTGTCTTGAAGAATATGTCACCCACTACTTAACTCTGACCCCATAATTAAAGATCAGTTGATAATTATTTTTTTAATTATTCATACTAAAAATCTGGGATATGGAGAATCCAAGTATTTAGTTTTTATAATTTTATATTTTTTTTATTTTAATTACTCACAAGGTATTCTAGAAGAATCCTAACTATAGGAAGGCACTTTTAAGTCATTCACTTTTAAACTCATCCCTGCTCGAGTTGAATAAATCTCTTGCGAGAGTTAAAACTCTGAGTTTAAATTTTAAATAGTTACATACATGAAAGTGGTTTAAATTCATAACCTCACTTGAATTATAAAAAAAAACCTCTTATTAATTAACTTGCGCCTTAAGGACTATAATCTTTTTATTTAACACGTCGTTGCTTAATTATTGACGACAGCACTCACGAGTCACGTCTTAACTTTATCATTTCCCTCTTTTGATCGATTTAAGTCTGTTTCCACTGTAATGAAGAAAAAGCCGGCGGGATGTCACTCATCAATAGGCAAGCCAGCACACCACTACTTAATATAATACACGATTAAGCTCAAGCTTATGTTTCAGATCTTTTGTTTAACGATGATTCCTTCGTGACTAATTAAAAATTTTGCTAAATAATATCAACGTATAGCCTATAGTCTTAACTAATGCTTTAAAACCCGAAGCTATGTTTAATATTAAAAATTTTGAATCGATTAATTTTAATTTAATTTTTAAGTTTATGATTTTATTTTATTTAATAATTATTATTATTAAAATTAATCAATTTATTAATTAATAAGTTACTTTTGTAAATTATTCAATTTTATAAATTGATTAATTTTTATTTTATATTTTCATTTTAATTAAACTTTAATTTTTCTATAAATAAGAATAATCTTCTCCAATTATTTTACAAATTTTAATAGATTTTGTGACGGTTTAATACTTATTAAATTTTTAAATTTTAAACTTCTTATCTTGTCGGTTTAACTTCCGGTTTTTAAATACTAGTCTTAACTTGATCAAACTTTCTTTTTTTTTACGGTTTGAATTTGATATGATATTTAACAACTCAAATAATTTATAACTTGATCAAATTAGAAAAATTATTTTGTATATATTTTATAAAGATGATATAGTATGAATGAGTATAATTAAAATGATTCAACTTTGAACTATTTTGATTCAAAATTAGATTGAGAAGAAACAATTTCATTTAGGAATTGTAATAGGTGACCTTTGGTTCACAAGTGTTATCATTGGGTTAGCCCATAGGCTAAGCATAAATCGACTTGAGATTTAATTATTTTAAACAAAATGACATCGTTTTATTTTAAAAAATTAAATTTCAGATAAATCTGGGTTTGAACTGACGCAGAACGGAAGTTGTGAACGGAACAAGAACGTTTAGACTCCGTTCAGGAGTTTAATCAATGTCGTTTGATTGAACGAAAAAAGAAACAAGAACGACAAGCGATCTTGAAAGAACGGCAAAGCCAAATTCTGGAATGAATTTTTTTTGTTTCGAAAATCAATTATCTTCCGAAAACATAAATAAGGTCTATTTATAATGGCCAAAAATTCTAATCCAAATCCTAACAAGATTAGGAAAATAAACTCCTAATAAACTAAGCAAGGATTTAGAATCCTTAATAAACTCCTAACTAGAATTCCTAACTAAGCAAGAATTTAGAATCCAAACTCCTACTGTCAACTAATAAGGAAGTAACAGAACATAACTGGAAATAACATAAATTAGACCACCTAGGATTCCTTATTTCACACACGCATCATAAATTTAAGTCTTCTTTCGATCCTCGCCGCAAACCTTGCCATGGTCAAGATCTTCCATGTAATCCAAAGCTAACTGGTCTGCATCATTCCCTTCCACTTATAAAGAACTCGACCTCGAGTTACCATCATCAGGGTGATAAAGGTAAAGATCCGCCACGTTAAACGTCTTGTATATCTTCATATGATCCGGAAGGTCAAGAACATAAGCATTGTCATTGATCTTCCGAGTTATATTGAAAGGACCAATCTTCTTTGATCTAGCTTTTGTCGTCCTCCTCTACGCTCCTTCCGCAAGTACACCATAACTTGATCACCAACCTTGAAGGATCGAAACGCCTATGCTTATCGGCGACAATCTTGTATTTTCATTAGATTCCTTCAGTTCGCCACCGCTTAAAACATCAACATCTTTGGTTGGCCAAATTGTTAGTCGCAACACTAGGAAGAACACTGCAGGAAGTGCAATGAGATCAATCGCTCAGGCTTTGGAGCCTTCCTCGTAAACAATATCAAAGGAGTCTTCTTAGAAATTGCTGATGTAACTATTGTAAACAAATTCGCGAGAAAGAGCAAGATCCCAAGAAGTCTTCTTATCGCGCACGTGCAACGCAATAGATTGCCAGCGTGCGGTTCACCACTTCACTTGCGTCGGTTTGAGGATGTGCCGTACTTCAGAACGAAGTTCACCCCAAAACGCCTACGTATCAGTCCAAAAATGAGCAAAAAATTTCACATCTCGGTCAGAAGTAATTGTTTTGGGTATGCCATCCAAACGAACAATCTCCTGGAAAAATAATTTGGCAACATGAGATGCATCACTAGTCTTCTTGCAAGGAATGAAGTGTGCCATTTTTGAAAACCTGTCAACTACCACATAAATAGAGTCAGAACCACGTTGGGTACGTGGCAAACCAATAATAAAATCCATTGACAAGTCTTCCCAAGGACGATCAGGAATAGGCAATGGGGTGTATAGCCCTGTGTTCTGCGAATGACCCTTCTGTGTTTGACAAACTCGACATTTTTGAACCATCTTCCCTGTTTCTCTCTTCTGTTGTGGCCAATAGTAACGCTCTTCCAACCCCACAATAGTCTTGTCATGACCTAGATGTCCACATTCATGAATTTCTCGAATCACCAATTCTCGCAATAAGGAACAAGGAATACACAACCGGTTTGCTTTAAAAAGAAAACCTTCATGTATCGTAAACCCATCAGTAGGTTCACGATTCTGTACTTGCTGCCATATCTCCACGAAATCTACATCCTCAAAGATAAAGATCCTTCGATATTCAAATCCTGAACCTTTTGACTCATCAGAACCAATAAAGTTGCTTTTCTACTCAATGCATCTGCGACCTTATTTGTAACACCAGTTTTGTATTTGATGATATAATTAAAAGCTCCCATATAGGCTGCCCAACGCACTTGCTTCTTGTTGGCATGCTTCTGAGACGACAAGTGAATTAAAGATTTATGATCTGTATGGACAATAAACTCTCGCCCCATAAGATAATGTTCCCACGCTTGAAGGCTCGAAAATTGCATAAAATTTCGCTCATAAGTACCCCACTTCGCTTAGCTTCATTCAACTTTTCACTAAAAAATGCAATGGGCCTACCACATTGAAATAAAACACCTCAATTCCAACACCACATGCATCACAATCAACCTCAAACAGTTTATCAAAATCGTAAAGCAAGAATAGAGCGTATAAGCTTATCTTTAATCTCCTCAAAGCTTTTGTTGGCGACTTCATCCATTTAAATTTCTGAACTCTTTCCTTCTTCAAACAATCAGTAATCGGAGCCACAATACTGCTGAAATTTTTGATAAACCTCCTGTAAAAAGTAGCAAGTCCATGAAAACTGCGAACTTCCGTAATACTTTTGGGAATGGGTCAGTTTCGAATTGCTTCTACTTTCTTGTCATCTACATGAATCCCTTCTGAGCTAACAATATACTCAAGAAACAAAACTCTTTCTGTCATAAACGTGCACTTCTTCATATTGATAAACAACACATTTCCTTATAAGGCTATCATAACCTCTCGAAGGTGATGTACGTGCTTCTTAATGCTGCGACTAAAAATTAAGATATCATCAAAATAAACAACCACGAATCTGCGTAAGAAAGGACGTAGAACCTGGTTCATAAGTCGCATGAATGTGCTTGGTGCATTCGTCAACCCAAATGGCATAACCAGCCACTAATATAAACTTTCCTTAGTTTTAAAGGTTGTCTTCCATTCATCTCCCTCCTTCATCTGAATCTGATGATAGCCACTTTTAAGATCAATCTTTGAGAAAACTGTAGAACCAGATAGCTGATCCAGCATGTCATCCAAGCGAGGAATAGGAAAACGATATTGAACAGTAATTTTATTGATGGCTCTACTATCAACACACATTCTCCAACTACCGTCTTTCTTCGGTACCGGTAACGCAGGAACTCCACAAGGATTGATGCTCTCACGGATGTGTCCCTTCTTCAACAATTCTTCCACCTGTTCTTGCAGAATTTCACTCTCCTTTTGGCTCATCTTGTAATGGGGCAGGTTAGGCAATGTAGAACCCGGAATGAAATCAATCTGATGCTGAGTATCCCTTAAAGGTGGGAGTGTTGATGGCTCCTTAACTAAGGTAGGGAATTCTCCCAACAGCTCTTTGATAGGTTTTGGTAAAGATAGTGTCTCCTCCTCTGTTGGTGTCTCGTCTTCTTTAATTTTCTTTCTAAGTAGTAGGGCCACATCCTGCACACTCTTAGCAACATCCTGCCCTTCCACTTTAGAAGGTTTCACTGAACCAGAAGGCAAAATAATGATCCTCTTCGTGTTCCAGGTGAACCTGTATGAGTTCTCCTTCGCTCTGTGTTCAGCATCAACATCATACTGCCAAGGACGACCTAACAAAACTCCACAAGCATCCATATCCACAACATCACAAATAACAGATTCAGTATAATGTTTACCGATTGAAATAGGAACGCTGCAGATCCTGTTTACTTCGATCGTTGGTCCCTCCTTGATCCACCCAACCTTGTACGGTGAAGGGTGAGGTTGAGTGGTCAACTGCAATTTCTCCACTAACTGTTTTGCGATTAGATTTTCACAACTGCAACTATCTATGATCAATCTGCAAACCGCTTCTCCCACTTGACATTTTGCTTGGAATATCCTCCTCCTTTGAGTCTCTCCTTCCTGTTTTGGAGAACATAAATTTTTTTTTACCACAAAAGTCACTTCTCCATCTTCCGACCCAGCAATTGAACCTTCATCTCCATCTGCTTCTTCTTCACAGTCAACTACGTCCTCAATCACGTTAACCTGTTGTCGATTAATAGATGCTCTTCCTTCTGAACAATTATTTGATGTATGTCCCGCTTTCGCAACGATAACAGTGTTTCAGTTGGTTTTTATAAGGATTGGTTCTCCTTTGTCCGCTTGCGTGCCTTTACCTTGTTGTCGTTCTTCTCTTTTATAGCATTATGATTACTTACCAATTTACAATCCTCAAGATTGCCCACCGTAATGCCCTCGATATGTCTGACTACCTGGCGAACCCGAATTTCGGTAATTTAAATTTCGATTACACGTTGTCGAGGTCGCCATTCAACTCGCTCTTCACCCTCTTCGCCATCTCAATAGCATCTGCTAATGTGAAAATTGCAGCAACACCCATCATACACCGAATTTCGTGATTTAACCCCCTCTAGTAATGAGCTACATGCTATGCTTCGTTTTCACAATTATCACATCTTGCTTGCAGACTCAAAAACTCTTCTGTATACTCATCCACCTTCCTACTTCCCTGCGTGCAATCATGATAACGGTTGTACAATACCTGTACGTGATCACTAGGTAAGAATCTTTGTTGGATCATAAGCTTCATATCCAACCGGCCAATAGTGGATGTTGTCTGCAGATCGCTCATTCTCGATGAAGTCCACCATGCTGCTGCACCTCCCTTCAATTTGTAAGCCACAATAGGAACCCTACGCTCGTCTTCCACATCCATAACCTCAAAGAATCTTTCAACTTCCACTAGCCAATCTAAAACAGCTTCTACATCTAATGTACCATTAAAACTCTGAAGATCTACCTTGATTTTGTAGCCATCATTTTGATTTGCACGACCCATGTAATTTTGAATTGCTCTAATATGATCTGGTGGTCCTTCATAAACTGGTTGCGGATCTGCAACCCTAGGAATTGCCGCTGCAAGAAGATGGTTAATCCTTCCTAAGTTTAACTACTCTCCCAGCATCTGTCTTATTTCTGCTATTTGATCGAATAAGTTTGCTACGGATGTTTCTAAGGTAGTAAGTCGTTCTTCGTAATTGGCGGCCATGGAGGATAGGCTTTGATACCAACTAATGCAGAACGGAAGTTGTGAACGGAACAAAAACGTTTAGACTCTGTTCAGGAGTTTAATCAATGTCGTTTGATTGGACGAAAAAAGAAACAAGAACGACAAACGATCTTGAAAGAACGGCAAAGCCAAATTCTGGAATGAATTTTTTTTGTTTCGAAAATCAATGATCTTCCGAAAACATAAATAAGGCCTATTTATAATGGCCAAAAACCCTAATCCAAATCCTAACAAGATTAGGAAAATAAACTCCTAATAAACTAAGCAAGGATTTAGAATCCTTAATAAACTCCTAACTAGAATTCCTAACTAAGCAAGGATTTAAAATCCAAACTCCTACTATCAACTAATAAGGAAGTAACAGAATATAACTGGAAATAACATAAATTAGACCACCTAGAATTCCTTATTTCACACACGACATCATAGAATTTAAGCCTTCTTTCGCATCCTGCCGCAAACCTTGCCTCGGTCAAGATTTTTCATGTAATCCAAAGCTAACTGGTCCGCATCATGAACACTTTAGCCCGAACTTAAGTAAAAAAGTTTTTTACACTGTTAATTCTAAAAAGATTATTTTAAAAAATTGACAGGACTGACTTATTGATGAAGCTATTGCCATCTCTAATTTTATCACCTCTTAAATTTGGGGGACATGAAGGTGCTTGCCAAGACATGAATTGCTATCTTACAAATTAGGAGTTGTATAGACCAAGAAGCTAAACGAATCATCCCTTACATAATATAATCCAATAAACCTGTGTGGAAGCAATCGTAGAATTAGAAAAAAAATTGGGCAAGTGGGAGTTGGCGTCAATTTGTAATGCTGTATGCGCCGTTGTATATTTCAATCTTCTTAGCTGTATTTCAACAAAGATTGATTGAAAATTCTGCTCTTACACAATCGTATCTAAGTTGGTGAAATTCTTTATTTGAATTGGTCGTTTGCTTTTGATATAATTAGGGAAGGGGTAAAAAGGGGAAGAAATCAAGCAGGTCTGTGTTGAAAGAATCAAACCAAGTCGTGTCACTAAAAAATTCCTTGCGCGTTATCCTGAAAATGGAAAAGAAAGGTATGCGTTTTATATCCACGTTATGATTTACAATTTTTACTAGTTTGTGCTCATGTGGCTCTGGATCACAGAGGTGACTGCAACCCATGGGTTTGATTCTGTTGTAAAACAGTCTCCGAGTGAATGGTCGGAGATTTTGGCGAGCTTAGGTGTGTTCTTCTGTCACTGCCATGGAGTCGATGTTTTCTATGACGGTGTCGTGTCTCATGTCCCTTGTCTTTCCTTCCGTCCCTTTTTGGGTCGCATTCCTTGGCATCTTCTTCACCAGTTTCTGATGGAACTACATAAACGAAAGTTCCAATGATAACGTCGTCGAAATCCTTCAGAGGTTCCAGAGTCTTGACCACAATATCCATCGTTGGTCTCGTCTTCGGCCGGTGGCTCAGGCATTGATACGCCAACGCAGCTGCTTTTCTAGCTCCTGCTTCAGAGTATTGACCTTCGAGTCTTGGGTCCATAACTCGGCTAAGTTTTCGCGGATCGTTCAGCAGAGGCCTAGCCCACTCTGCTAGGTTCTGCTCTCTCTGGGGACGGCTCTTGTCCACTGATCTCCTACCTGTAAGAAGCTCCAGGAGGACTACTCCAAAACTGTACACATCGCTCATTGCGGTCAAGTGACCTGAAAATTGATGGAAGAGAATGTTCAGCACACATATCCATTTAATGACCTGAAAGGAGTGGCTAAATATTAGTTTGCTCGTCAATACAGTACCTGTCATGATGTATTCGGGGGCCGCATAGCCTTGTGTTCCCATTACTCGCGTTGAAACATGGGTTTCTGATCCTTCGGGACCATCTTTTGCCAGTCCGAAGTCGGAAAGTTTGGCTGTGTAGTCCTGTAATGTAAACATTTTCCCAGGCAAAGTTGATATAAGATACTTGACAGGAAATGATATTCTGCAGCTTATGGAACTTAAATTTAGATTAGAGCAAGCCAAAGAGAAGATGACTTACCGAGTCTAACAAGATGTTTGATGCTTTAAAATCTCTATATATGACGGGCTTATCCAATTCGTGAAGGAAGGCTAAGCCCTTGGCAGCTCCCAGAGCGATTTTCATTCTTGTTGACCATGGAAGTGAAACCGAGTATCCTTAAATCCAGGAAAAGACAATAGGGTGAATTCTTGACCGGGAAATGAGTGAAGATATATTGGGATATAAGAAACTTTCTTTGAAGAAATGGACGTACTTCGAAATAGCTGATTCTCTAAGCTGCCTCGGGGCATGTACTCGTAAACAAGAAGCCTATGTTCCTCTTCATAGCAATAGCCGATCAGCTTCACAAGATGCGAGTTCTTCAGTTGGCCAAGGAAGATCACTTCCGTCTGTTAATACAAGAACAAACCATAAGATTATGAAGTTGACCAAGAATTCCAAAACTAGGAACTATTTCTATCCTAATGTCCCAAGTCGCAAGAACATTGACGTTATGTTTGAGCAAATGGAACTCACCAACCACTCTCTATGACCCTGCAAGCCATCCAAGTCTAACAGCTTGACCGCCACAGGCTGAGCCTTCAAACCAGGCTTAAGCTTGTCATCAATGAACCCCTTGTGCACTGGTCCGAACCCTCCTTCACCAAGAAAGTTAGTCTGAGAGAAGTTCTGAGTGATCACCCTCAGCTCAGCGTGGGTAAACACGTGAAGATCGGACCCAGCAAGAGACATGGAAAGATCCTCCGAGAGCAGCGAGCAGGGGTTGCTCAAATCCATCAGAGAAAGCCTTTGAAATGACGTCTGTCTCGCATCCCGTTTCCTGGGTTTAGGTGATGTCTCACCATCTGAGTTGAAACAGCTTGGAACAAAGCAACTCCACATACTCTTCTCAACCGTCATTTTACTGAAATATGCAATATTCGAACACAGAGTCTTCTTGAGCAAAAAAGAGCTACGCACGCATCAGTTTGATTGATGTATATGATCAAATATAGAACGGGAAGTTTGGTCAGAGAAGACCTATATATATAACGAGGTCGGTGGAGAAGGTTTCCAGGTTTGTAAAAAATCACAAAACAGCCCTCCACACGCGGACATGGAGAAAAGTACTCGGAGACTCCTTTTAGTGATATATATATAAAAAAGCTAATTACGATAGGCGTTTCGACTTTTCCCATTTTCCTTTTATCTTCTTCACACCATTAACATAACGAGGCTGCCCTCCTTGACTTGTTTTGGAGTTACGTAACTAACCATATATACACCAATGAAAAACTAATAGGATAAGAAACTCCGTGTCTCTTCTTTACTGTTGCTTTCACACGATCGAAGAAGATGGCTAAAGATTGGAAGAAGCTGGATTCCTCAAGTAATGATTTGACTTTGTTGTCTTCTCAGGACAATAAGTCAACAAAATATCTGCTAGCTAAATTAAACTTTCCATCATCAATTCCATATGTTTAACTTCTAAGTTCAAGTTAACGCGTTCATTCAATTACTAAATTATCGAATATCACATTTACATAACTATGGCTTATTTGTGTCTTGCTATGCTCAAATTTTCAATTGACTTTGGTCGGGCCTACGTTAAGTCTTGCCAAATCTACTTAACGACTTGGTGGACCGATCGATTCAATCTCTCATGATTGATCTAATTCCTATCGGTATCTAAGTCTAAGTTCCAAATTCACGATTCTACTACCACTCGTAAGTGGAAGCTCCCATGACACGTAAAGACCTAAACCCAAGATCTATTTCATATATATGACTACTTTGTACGACATGCGTATCGACATTAACCCTGATTCTCTTTGTTTTACAGCGACCAAAATCCTCACCAAAAGGCTAACTTGAGTGTCAGAGGAGCCTGCCGGCTATCAACTCCTGGCGTATCTTGTGTTGTTTTGCAGATATCCTTTTGTTCAAGACGACAATCTCATGGATCTAAATAACAACGTCTTGCCTCATCAGAATCAGCCAGAAGTAGACTTGATAGATAAAAGAAAACATTATATGATGCATTCAAGCTCCAAATGTAAGAACCAGAAACACATAACAACTCGGACTGAGATACGGATCATCGGCATCGCATCGCGTGGGATCCGGCGGACTGTTCCCAACCAATCCCCCCAATCATATAAGTGAGTTGCGAATTGACTTTGAAAATAAATCAGAAGTGTGGGGTGGGGCCTTCAGACGGTGGTTGAGGAATCACTTAGACATGTTGTTTATTCCTGCTCTTAATCTGAACATTCCACCGGGGGTAATGAAATAGTGGTGGTGAGCCCTCATCATTGGTCGGGTCTGGTGTCTGAACCTGAAACAAGCTTTCCGTCAGGAGTACTGTACCTGAGAAGGCGGAAGATGATTTTGTCGGTAGAGAGGAGTTGGTGAGTTGGGTGGCATCTTTGGTTGTATTGTCGTCACATAATCAAAGTCAAATAGGGTTGTGTAGTAAAAAATAATGGCTATGTCAACTTGGTCTTTTCTTATACTGCTAATCCGATCTTCTTACCTCGTAACTAGTTAGGTAATGAAAGCTGAAACTACTAAACACAAGGGTCTTTTTAGACCAACGCACTTAAAGAAGACAACTGGAAACTTAATTATTTTGATAAAACCGAAGTTAGACCGTGAGGGAGGACGGAGGACCCATTGGCCATTGTTCTGAACCTAACCTGATTTCTGCCATATCCAAATTTCAAAGTAAATTTGTTCTAGATTATATATTGAAGAAGCTTCTTGAGCTATGTTTTGATTTCAAAGTCATGTTGACTCCCTGTAATTCTTAAGTATTACAGATTTTAGGTTATTTGAATTTAAATCTTCAATTGGATATTTAGATTAAATTTACTGTATTGACTTATCCAAAATATAAGATTTGTATAACAAATTTATAAAAACTTAAAAGATTTTATTAAAGAAGTAGATGTTGCAAGTTACTATAGAAAGGTAAATGTTAATGTTGGGGTATTATTGCTTTACTGCTGTTCTCTTAAACAAAAAACTTGATAAAGATTGTTAATGCTTGCAGATAAACTGAAACGTAGAAAAGTAAAGAACACCAATCTTTTACTTAGTTCGATAGCTATAAATACTATTTACATCCAAAGTTTCCACCTTTAATGGTTTCTACTAGTAATGATGAAGTAGAGGAGAAACAATATAGAGATTGAGTGTTTAGAAACACTTGCAAGTGCCTACACAACTCTTTGAGTACCTACAAGTTAGTACCCTAGTACCTTCTGGTCTTTTTTCACCATGTTCTTGCACTCTCAAAGAATGAATGTAATGTAAATTGAAAAATGAAGTTTTTGTATTGAGTTATCTGTGTCTGATGCTTCTGCTTCTTTTATAGTTGAAGAAGATGACGGCTTTCAGATGAGTTTGCCTGTATCAGACCACCTCCATGTGCCTTCTACATGACTCATTAAAAAGTTCTTCTACTGTGCGCTTTTGTAATATTTGGAGCTTCTAATAATGTAATACGACATTTGTTCTTTGGTAGGTTCACGCGATTCTAGGGCTGTATTTTTGGGTTAATTGTGTGATTTTTATAGCATGTTTTTGTGGAAAAACTCCACAAACTTTTTGTGTGCGACGTTTTGGAGATGAAACATTTGTTTTGTTGGTGATTTTTCTTCTACTATGTGTGAGATTTTTCAGTGACGATATTGAAATATCACAACAAATTTTTCAGTAGACAACTTCCTGTTCTTTTGTTGATAAGGCTATATTGTTAAGGAAGTTATTTTCTTTCTCAAAATTCTTTGGTTATGTTTGTTGTTATTTCAATCACTTGAATTATTTTATTTTCATCCTTTATTATCAAATATTGTTAAGAAATTTTTTTATTAAGATTGGTACAAGGCGATTGTATTATTGGATATAATTTACTTTTATGGGTAGTGAAGACAAGAGATAGTGTCAAGAGTTGAGTGAGTTGGCTCTGTAATGCCTTTGGTAAAACTATTGCTATATCACAGGTGAAAATAATTAGGCTAGGTGAGGGCCCTGTAAATATAGATAAGATGTGCTAAACTGCGTTACCAAATCTTGGATATTGACTTATATTCGTGCATTTAATTTTTTTAGTTTTTTATTATGCTAAATTTTGCGAAACTACTATACCCTTTTAAAAACATTCAGTAAAAGATATAATTTTCTTACTATTTGATTTATTCGTAAAAATTTTATATAGTTTCATAAGTTGCTCCTTTTTGATATTATGGTCACAAATTCAAATTACGGAAATAGTCTATTCATAAAATAATATTAAAATATAAGGAAAAAAATTGCGTACATCAATGACCCTTTTCGACTCTCACAAATGGGAAGTCTTGCGTCTTGAAAGACGTTAACTTATTATTTTATAAAATGTACACATATTATTTATATTGATTATTTTCTAAAACTTGACCAACATAATATAATTTAAAATATATGATATATGATTTTATTTAAAAGTTGTAATTATCTATTTTAAGTAAAAAGGTAATTAAAATCTTTAAACGTATAATTTAAAAGGACTCAATCACTTGTATGCTAACTAATTTTAACTAATAAAGATATTTGAAATTAATAACCATTACTTTTAAAATTAGAAGCGAATCTTTAATTTTACCATTACTTTTAAAAAATAGCTTATTTTAAGATGATCTCTTCGATGGTGGTCCATGTTCACCGTCAACACCACCCAGAAGTCCAGGCTTACCTAATAAAGTCCCTTTCGAATAACAACTCATCGTATCCCAGGAATCCAATGAATGTCCCACTCTTTATATTTATATTATTATTATAATTAACCCAGTCCATTATAGTTAACTGGGATTTCCAGAAGCTTATGATTATTACGACCTGAAAGCCAATGCTTATCGATCTCTCTTTGATGGTCTAAGGTTAAGGATGAACAATCCGAACAAACAACAAACTTGTTTACCTTAGACCATAGCGATCTATGGATCCTCACCAAACATATAATGATCAGTTAGTATTGAATTTTTAAAATGGGCAGAGTGTAGAGTCCACTTATAAGAATTGGGCTTTGGTCAATCATTATTTAAATAATTAGAACTAGTTGTTTGAATAGTTGATCTTTACCACTTATAAACCCTTTACCGTTTTTATGTTTAGTCAATATAGATCATTCTAACTATTCTTCAAGTCTTAACCTAATGTACATCCAAATATCGTCATGAAATATACGCAGATGAATCTGACCCGGTAGTTGAGAATGTATATCTGAGCGACAACCGAGAAATTCATAATCCTGACCAAACCTGCTTTGACACCATATTGGATTTTTTATATGAGCAAGGTGTAAAGTCCACTTACAAGAATTGAGCTTAGGTCAATTATTGATTAAATAACTAGAACTAATTGTGTGAACTGAACATCCAAACGAACAACTGGAAAATTAATAATCCAGACTAAACCTGCTTTGAAACTTCATTCGACTACAAACGAATGTTTATCAGCTGCTGACCTCCCATGTTTTCCAGAGATTAATTAGCAGTAACAGAGAAAGTAGAAACGAGTTTTAGGTATTGAACGACGGCGGAAAAGTCACGGGTTTAGCGCCAAACACGGCTTAATATTACCAGCCATATGGCCCATATCCCTCATTATCGTGTTATCTTGCTTTATAGGTTGACCGGCCATGTATGAGCGCGCAATGGACTAAACAAACATGTATAACATATAATTAACACGTGATTGATGATGAAGTTTCAGCTCAAACACCACACACTACTCTCGCTGATAGCTCTAGCCTCTAGAGATCATCCTTCTGAGCGGTGTGTATTGGGCAGAAGAATAGAACGAGAATGTCTTCTTAAGTTAAATGTGTACGTGGAGAGTATTCTTGAAAAGGAGGAGGAGAAGACAAAAGAGAAGAGTCACTCTGTGCGTATTTTTTTCAAATTTGCAACTAGTGGAGGATGAGGTCAAAGTCTTCTTGTATTTGTCAGGCTCTAATGGAGGTGTGTCTGCGGAGTCTGACCTGACTTCTATACACCGCGTGAGTTTGTCGTCGCGTGCAAGTATTTCCAAAGTTTATAGACAAATTATTGGTATTTTTTGTCATTTAGGATAAGCTTTTACACGAAGGAATTATATGTCACAATGGTCAATCTGAGTAGGGACATACTTTTTTTTTTTTTTGAATAATAGGGACATACTTATGCTATAGCCAATCCCATTTGATTCAATACAATCATTTTGGATTTGATTGAATTAGGAGTTAGTCTCGATTTAAAAAAATTAAATTAAATTTAGGTCACACTCGAATTAAAATTCAAGTTACTAAATTTGACCTCTTTTTTTTAATGGAAATGATACATTTAAGCTATATTAATAGTGTAAAAATGCAAGGCATCATACAAAAAAAATGGTGAATATACCCCCCCCCATTCTAAGTCAAGCATAGAACCAACAACACGTGTAATACGATGAGCTAATTAGTTCGTTGATTTTTGAACATACTGAATGGACATCACCGGCAACAAAGACAAGATATTTACAATCTTGTACAATTGAATCAAAATAAAAGAAGTCAATAATTATAGGATTGTAAGGCATTTATTACAAGTAAAGAATCAGACTTTATAATATCACGCTTCGTCTGAGTTCGTTTCAGAATATAATATAAATAATATCTTTTATTAATTAAAATTTTAAAAAAATCAAACTTAATATAAGTCTGGTTAAATTTAAGTTTGAATCATAAATTTATTATAGTTTTAGTTTCATAACATATGTGCTTTTGTTGTTAACTTATCTTTAAAATCTTATTACAAATTTCAAAACAATATGGTATGTAGCGATAAATTAAAATTTATAATTGAAAATTTTAATAGATGAGTGTTATAAAATCAAAATTATAAAATATTTATTGATTTTTTGAAATTAAGAGATAAATTGATAATATGTCTAAGAGAGTTTGAAATCCTTTATTTTTTAAATTTAAGCTCAACCCTTAAATGATATGTACAAATATACATACATGTGAAGTCCATGTATAAGATTTTATAAAGGTGCTTGAAACCTGATCCACCTAGCAGATTCTGACTAGTGATTAGGTCCAAAATTAGCAAATATTAAATATGGGCCGGGATCGGGATCATAAGCCCACCTTTTCGATCTGTTTTCTTTATTGTCGTGTGTGTGAGATCGGAACGATTTGTATACGAAGGAAACGACCAGACGAGCAACTTAGTGCAATGTTACAAGTTTGACTCTTCATATAATTAATTAGTTAACTCTGTACTGATGATGGCTGCATATTTCCTTTCAAAGTTTTGAAAAAATAAGAATCCAATCATGCCGATCGTAAATCGCATGTGAGATATAATGAAATGGTGCGTACTCTGATCTTATGGCATGGTATAATTGCAGCAGTAAAATCGGACCTTAAGCTGCTACGATCAGTAACGAATCCAAGATTTTAGTCTTAGGGGGGCAAAGAACTTAATTTTGTAGGAGCTATAGCCCTACTTAGTTTACTATATATATATTCTGAAAAAAAAAAATTTGTAAGGGCTATAGCCCTTGCTAGCCCCCCTGGATCCATCCCTGACTACGACGACAGTCGTATCTGTGTTGGGTTAGTACTTAACCACCAATTTATTAGCGCCTCGTAGGTTTATAAGAAAGTAAAGTAAATTTGGAATATAATTTTTTAAAAAATAAATTTATGTAAAATAAAAATATTTACATGTTCGAATACTTATAAGAATTATAATAAAAATGTTTGGTAGATTTTATTATAGTGTTTGGTATACAATATTATTTCATATAATGTAACTTAATTTTGATTTGTATTTTCAATTATATCCCTACAAACTGAATAAAAATTGAAAATCATTAAATAAGAAAAATATGAACCTGAAAATTATTGATTGAAACTTCTGAATAAAATTATAAAAAATCCTACTAACGGGAGAACAATAAGAATAGTTGAAGATAGTATTATGAATACCAATACGTACCAAATCAAAACGGGTAAAAACTAAAGGGTGAGTCATACCGGGTTTAAATACCGATCGGTACTGATTCGTTTCGGATAGTATCGGTTGGTATTAATTATTAAATCAAAATTTATTTAAATTTTATATATTTTAAAAATATATTTTAAATTTAATTATATTTATTAATAATTATTAAATTAAAATTAAAATTGTGATTATTATTTATTATTATAATTTTTAAAAATGGGGTTAAAACATACAAGATCTGTCAGTATAATATGACAATGAATTATTTTGTAATTTTAAAAAATTTAAAAGCTATTTTATAAATTTAAAAATTATTCAAAAAAGATTTCAGATAACCGATATTAGTACAACATTGTACTATAATTTAATTCGTACCAAATCTAATACAATATATGTAGTATTGGTTGAAGAGGAAATAAGGTTTTATAAAAGAGTTATCTAAGAGTTAAGACAGATGGAAAAGTTAAATTGACTAGCGTATTTTTTAGATTAAGTTTTAAAAATAAACTAAATATCAAGGAGTGTTGAAATTTAGAATATAAATAAAGTGTTATTACTTTTTTAGATTAGAAAATTTTATTTTGTAACTACTAAAAAATGGATCAAATATAATAATATAAATTTTGAAAAAATTACTTTTCAAAACAAGAATTTATACCAACTAAACAAGGACTTAGAACAATAACTCAACCCAAAATATGACAAGGCAAGCGGTAAGCAACCAATCGTTAATTTCGTACCAAATTAAAGCCACTCCTTTGGGATTTCGTTAGATATTTTCTCCCCCCTTCTTTGTCAAACACGACCGCCAACATAGGAGTTTGCTACATTTGACAATCAGTACTTGAGCGAGGAAACCTCACATCCAAATTATTATGGACATGCTTCTCCTCCAACTAATTACAGGACTCCACCCAAACTGGTGCAAACCCCCAAGTGGTTAATCAACATCAATGTCTGAGTCTGACACGCAAATATCTTCCAGAGCAGAAACAGAGGTCCCAGGCCATGCCATGCCTTGCCTGTGAAGATATTTTGTAGATATACAATCATTTTATGTTCTTGCGTTTATCGCTTTCTTTCTTTATTTCGTTGTCGTCTTCCCAATAAATAATGCAGATTCCACATCTTTTGGGTGAAGTTTTGATACTTCCAAAGCTGAACAATCAGTGATGGACGTGATGACGTTAGTAGGAAAAGGTTATTGAAACTTGAAAGCTTCACCTGTGGCCGTCCATGGAATTACGTGGCCAACAAACATTTTATTACTGCATACCTTTGAGTGGTAGTATATTAATTGGGATAGACATCTTTTGTCAAGTAAAGAAATTATACATCCTATCTCAAGGCATCAAATTCAAAAGGCATTCCATTCCTACACTAATGTATTCAATATATCTGGGTTTCAAGAAATTTCCTAAGAATATGAAAAAGTAAGAGATCAATTAATGCAAAATTGCCCTCATCAGTATGATCAATTCAATAGCCTAAATCCTTCATGGTAAAGTTTGAAATTCTTTGTTCAATTGTCATTCAAAAGGATTGAAGATATTAATCTTACTAAGGCCACAAACTTAAGCATGAATTTGGAAGATTTGGCTCTGTAAAGAAGAATTTGTCATCCTATTAAAACAAGGGTTGATTGAACCTATTAAATCTAATTGGGATTGTCAAAATTTTATGTAGAAAAAGGGGCAGAACTTACTCCGGGTAAGTAGAGGTTGGTGATTACTTGGGAGCCACTAAATATTTTCCTCCAAAATGATAAGTTTCCCTTACTTAGGATTAATACGCAAATAATATTATTAAAAGAAGCAAATGTGTTATGAAAAATTGATCTTAAAGTCGAATTTTGGTAGATAAGGATAGAGCTAGTAGATTGGTATAAGATGAGATTTTGCATCCTAAATGTCCAATACCAATGAACAGTCAAGCCTTTTGGACTTAAGGTGGCCTCTTCGATGTTTCAAAAAGTCGTGACAAAGATCTAGGAGCCCATATTAACCAATGCATTGTCTATATTGATAATATCTTACCATTCTCAAAGAATACGAGTATAAGGCGTTATTGGAAAAATTTTTGGACATTACGAAAAAAATACATTATGATGCTCTCAGCTCAAAAAAGTTAGATTGGTACAACCTAAATAGATTTATTGGGCATGAAATTTCATGATGGACATTATCAACTAAGCTCACACATCGCTAGTGAATTGTAAAACTTCTCTAATGAGAAGCTTACGACAAAACAAATCCAACAATTATTGAGTATTATTAATTATATCTAATACTTTATCCCTTATGATACTGACTACATCAACCAGTTATTTAAGCTTTTCAAAAAGAATCCTCCATCATAAGAATAAGAACAAATATAAGCAGTACAATACCTAAAGAAAATTGTGAGAATGGGTCTTATAGATTGACAACAATGAAGAATATTGGTGTATGATGCTAGTAGAATAATTATACAGCAAAAGAGTCTACCTCGGCCATATTTATGGCCTATTCAAGGAATCGAAAAGGCACTACCATGTGATATATAAAGAGATTCTTATAGTAAAACAAGGGATTAAAAAGTTTAGCTTCCACCTAAGTCCTTATCATCTTACTGTTGAAATGGAAAACACATGTTTCTCAAAGATGTGAGACCCTAAGAAAAGATCGTACCAGATAGTCAGTTGCTTCTCTAGTTATAAATTCTTAGTTCAACACATAAAGGGACATTAAAACACTATAACTAACTCCCTTTCTTTACCGCAAAAAAACATCCAACTTCTCATTCCTACCAGAGTTATCCCCTTAATTCTCCTAATGGTTGATCTTCCGATGGTAGCAATAATCAAAAGAATACTTCCCCTTATGCAAAAGAACCCACTACCGTTAAAGAAATCAATTACTTGGCTAGAACAAGCCTTTTCCATACTTCATCTCTTTTTGCAAAAAAAAGGCTTCTGTGTCTAATTGACCTAAACTTAGTTAGTCTATTATGAATTATCTACAAGTATACGATGTAGCTGTATCTAGTATCATCAAGTACGAGTCGATTATACGAAACCGATGAATATTAGTAATTATCGTTATCCTATTATTTAACCTACGAATTTGATTTTAATTTTTTAATTAAAGAAAATAAAACTTAAACAACTAAAATAAAACATGCAGCAATACTGAGCAGAGAAACAAGAAATCATTTAGAAAACTCTTGATATCAAGAATTAGTGTCTAGGTTATGAATCCCCCTAAAAACCCTTAAATAGTTGACCTTTTTATTATGCAATTTTTTGTTGACTATTGGATCGTGGAAATTCCTATAATATGCTAATAATTCACTTAAGAATACTAACAACTAATCTTAGAATTATCAGTCGATATTATTCAGGTTAAAGGTACTAAGATTGCTTTACCAATTTGTGAATTCCACTATTAAGCTTAACCTTAACTAGAGAATTTATGTCAACCTATCTCCAGGTTTGCAATCAATTCGTTTCAATCACGGTAGATCTATTTATACTTAGGATTTCTCAATCTTTGTGTTATGAAATCATATTATTAATATTCCGAATATATTAGAACATATATTAAAGACGTAAGTGAATCATAATAGATCAATCAAAATAATTGCATAAAATAAAATAAATAAAATATGTTATAACATAAACATAGGGTTCATCTTACCTAGATACTAAAGATATTTAGTTCATATGATGGAAAACGAAATCACACGTAAACAGAAAGAAAAACTAATAAAAGATAAAAGGTTCATAATTCTAAATCTCTCTTTATCTCCTATCGAATGTTCGTGCAAGGTAGAGCTTTGATCTCGCATTCTGATGGATCTTTCGATGATTTCTTTGTGTTTTCAACTTATCTGAATCAAAATCGCTCCTTGACTCGCCTCTAAAAGTCTCTACATGTCAACTTCTTTACTTTGCCTCTGAACATGGCTTTTTAGAGCAATTTTTAAGGTTCTAGGAGATAAATGATCTAATACATAGCAGGGTATTAGATTGTGTATAACCTAAAATCTCTAGAATTTGCAAATTTGTCACGACTTGAGGAACTTACTCATCTACACGAATGTGTATTACTTCTTTACTTCAAATCTTCATTTTATGCCACATTTTTGTCTAAATTCTTTTCCGTTTAGTCCATAAAGGCAATTATAACCTATAAATACACTTTGACCAATTTAAGTATCAAATATACAATAAAAGTAACCGCATTTTTATCTAAATTCTTCATTAGTGGGGCTCTTCAATGTGAAGCAATGTGGTATCTTTGAGCTTTCTGCTTTATTTGCATGTGCTATTGCAAACTTATAGTTCCTTTTTCTACAAGTATAGTGACTATTTTTACAACTGCAATAATGAATCTTATGCCCTGTGGACTTGTTTAGAATGATATTCATCATTAATGCGCTAGAGAAAGTATTTATCCTAAGTTATTAATCAATATAAATTGTGGGACATCCCAATAGCTAAACAAAACACACAATGCTTCTTTGCGCTCCACATGCCTTATAGCATGGCAAAACATGGTCTCATCTACACACCTAACTAAGTATAACTCTGGCATACTTCTCTTGAATGTCCTAAACATAAGGACGTGGCCATAAAGAGTCTACATATGTTCTTATGTGATCTTAATAATTTTCCTAAACAACATTCCCCAATTTTATGTACTTCCCTTAGACCCTACTCTGGAGAATTTATTCCTAAAGAACTTGGAATGCCAAACATTGATTTTTTGAAAGGGTGGACTAATCTTATTCCAACCTCTATTTTGTCTCTTAAAGGAACATCTCAATCTCTCCCTCCGTACTTCCAACAATCCCAGGATCCTAATGAGGATATGCTCGAGTTCAACGAAGAAGACAATGAGTGCCTCTTTCAAAATATAAAGATATCACAGATGATAAAGAGAATTTGTCTTTATCCTATGAGCCTATCTAGTAGAAGAACAAATCAGTCGCACCATTAAAATAAAGTAGGCCTCCATTATGTATGGTTATACTATTGTGAGTGCTTGTGGATGTACTGAGCTTAATTATTGAATCACATCATAAAGAATGTCAATGGCTTCACTAAGTTAAATTATTGTACTATTTACAACGAAATGGGTATGTCTGTTTGTAACCTCCTATGCCTATATAAGTATATCGTTGTCTTTAGTTGAGGGTTAAAAAAGAAATAAAATTGATTGCTTCTCCATGGCTTTTCTCTAAATATCCATCTATCTTAGAAGCTTGAGTTGTTAGTAGTCTCACTCATACAAGTGGATATGAGTATGCTTTGTACTTGCCTCTCTAAAGAGATCCTGTGAATAAGAAAATATCATACGATAAGAACCTATTAAAGTCATATTAGGAGTAGGAATGCGCCCGACAATGGGCTAGGTGGACCGTGGCCTGACGGGCCACCAGCAGGTAGGGCTACCCGATTTAATATATATATATATATATATATATATATATATATATATATATATATATATATATATATATAAGTCAAACTGACATCATTTTTGAAATAACGATCGAGCCAGTCGGCCCCCAGGCTAGGCCGGGCTATACTTGAATCACGTTCCAATCGCACAACCTAGTCGGGTCAACCACTTTTAGTCTTTGGCCCAATCAACCCAGGCTAAAATCAAACCAAGCCGGGCCAAATTTGACATCCCTAATTAGGAGATAAAATTGGTTATCTAAGAGACATGCCTTGAGATGTTTAGTACCCCTTTTATAAGGGATTTGTTTTCTTGGCTAGTATAATTGTGACCGGTATTGAGTTTAACTTTTTGTATGGCCTTTATTGGTATCAAAGCCATGATCATTTTGGTTTATTGACTGGAAACCTGATCATTTGTTGGACTGTTGGCTCTAAAACTCTGGGATTGAAAAACTGATTAAGGTTGTTTACTTTTGAGCACAATGTAGGTCAAACAATACCTCGTACTTAAGAAAAGAGAAAATCAATTAATGATAATTGTCAGTAGGGAACTTTATAAGCAACCGTGAGTACATCCACCACATCTATTGTAGCGCCCCCTTATCTCAGGATACGCACCGGGAGCCTGGAGGTCATTCCGGCACATATCCTACGATAAGGGCGAGCTACTATCGACTACTACATTCACTTCACATGACATCGTATCATTAATCACTTATTAAGCATCAATAGAAAATTACATAAATTTTAAAACCTACTTTTTCCTCATTTCATTTCTCAAGCCAAGAGTCTACATTGTGTTTTTCAACCCTTTTTACATGTACATTAACAAAACCTAGTACAAATGTACTACATGAAAGAAGAAAATATATCAAATCTATCCAAGCCATCCAAAAATCCCGACTGACCGACCTTTGAGCCATTACTTCTCTTGATAAAACACAATCCATACGGTAGTAGAGCCTTTCAGTAGTTAGGGTCGTCTCTTGGTCCTAAAAAGACAACGTTGCAATTTTGGTGAGTTTTGCGAACTCAATGAGGTAACCATCATCGATGGTTCACTCAATTCATGCAGTACATCAATTCACATAATAATTATTTCGCAACTTTGCACTTCATATAAGAATCACATTTTCACTTAAACAGAAGCAATTCATGCATTTTAATCAATCAAACATGCATAACCAAATGCATATAAAATGATCATGAGACTCTTTTCCAATTGTTACATTGTTGTGATCGAGTGTTGAACTGTCCCGTATCCATTTTGGATACCAGACTCATTAATAACCGTCCCTTATCCGAAGAGGATACAGGGCTCATTACACGTTGAGTCTGAGGCTCTAAAACATTTTTGAGCTCGAGGCTCATTTCCACACATTAAGCTTTAAGCTCTTATCATTGGTTACTCTAGTCACAACTGTCATTATATTTTATGCATTCATGAATGGAATGCATGTACAACCATTAATCACATTATATAACACACATGTCTTCACATTCACATTCAAGCTGCACTTCAATATACATTCCACATTTTACAGTCATCGGATCTTCTGTCCGGAATCTGCAATCAATCACATTCATTTGTCATCCAAATATAATCTAAACAAACAAGTAATTAAATGAGACAGTCTAGGTTACTCACTAGTTTCCCTCGAAGCTAATGCCTAGAAGATCTGGCAACATCTGGAGGTTGACATTCCAGTTGCTTCTCTTCTCAAAACTCCAAAATCTTTAAGCCCTAAACTCTATGTAATTTACGTATTTCACTGTGTACAATGACCAACTTCTGATTTTTCTTATGATAGAAGACACAAATAGCAAAGTGGGTTAGGTGTAGGAAAGGAAAAACAAAGAAATCTCTTAGAAGAGGTTTAATGGAAAACTTTGTGTATGGGAAGAAAATCTGAAGAAGGTGACCATGGAGAACGAAGTTAGACATATAACTTAACTTTTCAATTATCAGAAAACAGTAACCTACTTCTAGCAAAAGTACAAAGCTTAAGTAACACTTGTCACTTTCCTTATATCTAAGTTCCTTATATCCAACTAGCTCCAAGTCTTCACTTGATGTCTTTTTCCTATTTTCCATAATTTATGCCTAAATTCACCAAAATTTACAAATACAATATTCTTACTAACCAATAAAATTTTCAATATAAATAAATTCAAAATTCTCAAAACATCTAAAAATCACAACTCAATCTAATTATACCCATAATTATTCATGAATGCATGTATAATCATTTTCATGTGCCACAACTTTACTATTCATATGCATGTGCATGACATAATATGCACGAACATGGAAATGCATTCCTAACTCTCATTAATCACTCCCATTTACCATTTTAACCTTCCCACAAGAATGGGATGTTACATCTATGATAGATCCTATCCATCTTTCTTATACACATTCTCCCGTCTAACCTTCCTTCATCTGTAAAAGGAACTCTCTCTAACTAGATCAATAACCTTGTTGAAATAACTCATCTCCCTAAAGATATAAGAATCCATGATATATAAATACCACTGCTCAGTCCTTATAGTTTTTATCACCAAACTTGATTTTTTACTAAGAGTATCCGATCTTTAATCTCTATTTAATGGCCACGATTAAAGAGATCAAAGTTCCAAGTTAGACCTATATGGTTCCAAGTTACTTCAGTAGGACAATACATTACTCTGGAATTTTCCCATTAATTAATACCTATCTAGCAAGAAGGAGCGTATACTCATCTCCATATAGGTGCAGTCAAGTCTGATTTTAACTCTGTATAGTAAAAAAGGCATTCCAACATGATTAGCAGTCTCTTCACTACCCTTAAAAATGGAAGTGTCATATTAACAATAACACTTAACTTTAACATTAAATTAAATGACCCAGCCATCTTTACCAGTTAAAGGTCAAAATTCTGATTGTAGGTTTTGAACAAGATCCCACACCCATCATGGCTACCCTATATCACCAAATTGTTTATCATATGCAAAACTATGCTCTACATCTACATTTCCTAAACTCAACCATTGACGCTTTTTATATGGTGGAAGACAAATCCCATAGAGACACTACTATTTTTCCATATCCTCAAACAACTGTGGAGAGAAGAGCTAGAGGAAATAATGAATCTAGAGTGGGTAACTAATTATGAGATGGAATTTCATTTTCCTATCACCACTCTATCCGCACTCGTCCACTGCTCGTTTTATGATTTGAAGATGGCCCTATCATATTAATCTATAAAAGCCCAAGGTAAGAAAATCATCAATCCACTAAAAAAATCTTGATGATCTCTCCAGCCTTTTCCCATAAAGAAACTGGAAGCTATCCTCTAATTCACTCTACTTGAGTAGATGGGACATATTTTTATGTTAGTCACATGAATGGCTATGTCTTTTGGGATATGGAACAATCTATGTGTCGTCCATATTATAGATGTTGGGAAGATGATGCTTCGAATATATATTTTGAAGGAAAAGATAAGTATAGCCAAAGAGCAAAAGGAACACATAAAGGTAGACCCCAACAACGTCCTTAAGTACAAAGACCGTTTAAGGATGATGATGGTGACTTTAAGCCTTAGATTGGTATAAAAAATCCTAGGCCAAAACTAACAACCTTCTACAAACTTCTAGAAGAAGCATGATATAGCGATCTTTCAACTTCATCTCGACCTAATCTGATTATCCTAACTATTCCGGAAAAAACTATGGAACTAATTGCTTGCTTATGATCCAACCATCAAAGCATTGTGATAAATAATTCTATCCTTTAAAAAGAAGTATAAATGATATGACTAGGATGACAACTCGCTTATTTTTGATACCTATACAGTTATCCCCACAAGGCACTTACTTATTTGTATCTTCTAATAAAGAAGTACTAAATTGGCAGACTGAATATACAGTTGCTCAAAACCAAGTACTTCACTGTATTGATTCAAAACTAGAAGGCTTGAATTCCCAAACACAATATTTGCGTACCAACATAGATATGATATCATTATAGGTTCAACTATTATACCAAAAACTGCTTTATTAAGCACAACAACTTGTTTCATACTTAAAAAGATATGTGGAAGAACAATATCATGGCCTAAAATTCTCAAATAAAGAAAAAAATTTAGGATTCATGAAGAATTGAGAAAAATAGAGTTAGATAGAGCCATATATCAATCAAAGACTATTTATGATCCTTATCCCTCGACCTTTTGTGATAGACCTACCTCTTACCCCAGTCCATTATATCCAGAGGCATCAAACTATAAAAAGGTCTTCAAAATGTCATATCCACTATTTACAGACCTTCCAAAAAAAACCCAAACCCCAAAGACTCAATGGAAACCAAAAGATCATCAAAGTCCATCTTATTATAAGGCTAAAGAAAACCTTATCCTTCCAAAATAAAACCTTCTGTAGCTTAAAAAGAAAAGGAACCTAAAGGAGCACCCAAGTTTATAGCTACTATACAACCAACCCATCCTCACCTGGTCCCAACTGATCTCTCTAACTAGACTTCATAATATTCTAGGTTTAGTTCTAAACCAGACCAGGTTGTTGATCTCTCACAACTATCCCATATCTTAATGGCCATTCCAAACTGTCTTTCACAACAAAAGGAAGAAGGGCTTGAAGTGGAAGATGTGGACTTTTTAGGAACAGAACCCGTACAACAGCATTCGAAGACTACAACCTAGCTAACTTTAGGACTTGGTTTACATTTGATGATATTTCACTTTGTTGGATTGCCTATGACCCGACTATTCTCAATACGCAACGGAAAAAATCATAAAACAACAATATGTATAATCGAAAACTATAGCATGTATGAAAATACCTCTTGACAAGGATTTTCTTTTTCAAATTCGTAGACACTGCAATGCGCGAATGTCCTCTACTTGTATCCACATGAGGATGAACGATCTGGGAAGCGGCTCGTGTGTGCTAGCACGTTCAAAAACTCTTTCAAACGCCACACAGTTTTTCTCTCGGAAGGTGGCTAGGATTTTCATCTTTTATTTTTTTAATGAGACATATGTTTCTTTATTTATAGAGAAACTCTAATTCTTATTCCTATTAAGAATAAGAGCTTCATAATCCTAATCCTATTAGAATTTTTGAAGCCCAATAAATTTCGACCCATATTATATCTCATATAATAAAAGCCCGACAATTTAAATAATCTAGCCCAATAAATATATCCACATATATTTATTCAATGCTTAATAAAAAAGGCCCAAGAGAATAAGCTCAGATCACATCATTCTTTGTGTGCGACCCTATAGCCTCATTTGATGTTGGCAATGGGTTTGATCACACTTCAAGGTCCATAAGTCATAAGCGGCCTCTAGCAAGACATTATTACTACCTAAATCAAATGAGGATCGGTAATCCGATTTAACTTGTAACCACGGTTACAAACTCAGTCCATTTGTAACACGATATCAAGATTATTCACAAGGCATGGTACATGTCAACCTTTGATTAATCATAGTTTTTTGATCCCCAAGTTGATTGATTATAACAAATGACATTGGTGACTCCTCATCAATTCATTTGAGCACGACCATGCATTTCTTCAGTCATACTTGTCAAGAGACTTAAATGATATCTCTCTCATTTAAAAGAGGTACAAATCCCATTTACGTCATTCACATCCCTCCATATGATTTATTTAATGTCCAACATAAGACTATTTGTTATCCGATTAAAGATAACTTAGTCTAATATCAAAACACTAAATTTCTCATGTAGGGAACCATAACGACTTCAGGTCAAAGGACTAAAGTCAAACTATATTGAGAATCACTAATAACATGAAACCATGTGGTATTTTCTTTGTGAGTCAGTCCAATATATGTTCTCTAACATATATCTATGTTTCTGATTTGATAATTCATATCCATGATTAGAAAAACATGATCATTAATCAGAACATATACTAGCTTTAATTTATTATTGTTTCACCAATAACGATCGACCAGGGGTAGTTTAAAATATTATTATAAAACTTATGGTTTTATTATCAAGTCACATACTTGATGATATAAGCCTAATACTATTTATGGAATGTAAATCATATTACATAGACGATATACATGCATATATAAAAGAATATCTCATAATATCTTATTAATAAGCCATAATCTTAGTACAAATAAACACATATATTTATTGACCTAGAGCACACTACTAACACACCTACCAAATGGAGAGACATGTTACATGAAATTTTGGCATGGATCAACCTACAAATAAATAAGTCAGAAGCTACCATTAAAGAAATACTTTTAAAGTTTGTCTACGAGATGACTGGAAACCTACGAGATTGTTTTCAAAGCTTAGGAGAATATATGAGGCTTCAGGCTATCAAGCTTCCTGATGTAGGAACCCCGTTAGGAATGATCTAGAAAGAAATTTTGGAGACTTCCAACTAACTGATAAGCAAACTCGTCAAGAATAATTTGAAATGAAGTGACCTTTAGAGGCAATTTCAGAAAAATGTTTAAGAAATATTACATGTTAAACAAGTTCATCGATTTTAATCTTAGATATACATTTATTGCCTCTGTCCGTGATGAACTCCGTGATTACGGGTTGACTTAAATCGGCTCGACCTCAACCTATGGCTTGGCAGGAATGACCATGATCAACCCGTAATCAACTTGTGACTCAGTCAACTCGAGCTAAAATTAAGTTGGCCCTTTTGGTCCGCACGGGTAGCTTAGTTGACAAACTAATAGGGTTAATTGAAACAAGGTCCTAAGCTTGACTTTTGGCAACATCAAAAAGATAGTGGACCGCTCTGTTAAGAGGTTGACCAAAATTAAACCGTAATTTAATCCCTTAATGATAATCGGGCCTGTAATTAGGAGCTCTTGAGCTTGGGGATCAACTTTTGGAACAAAGTTGGGCCCTTTTGATATTTCTAAAGGAAATTAATGGAAAAGTTGGGACAAAATGGCCGTTAAAAAAGACGGAGTTAAGTATTGCGATACCGTTAAAAGGACAGCTAGAATTCTACGTAATCATATACGTCACAGTAATACTAAAATTATACAGTACGCATCTCAAGAAAAGAAAAGACAAAGAAGGGCCAATGGTAACGCCACACACGTGTATTTAAAAAATTATAAAAATAAAATAAAATCACCAGCTGTGTACTCAACTACCACATTATCGCACCCACTGTCTCTCTCTCCGCTGCCTCCACTTTACAGAGTCACCTACTGGCGATGGCTCGGGCCGCCTTGATCTCGGCCCTCCTCCTCTTAGTCATCTGCTCTGCTGCTAGCGGTTCCGCCTTCGACGAATCCAATCCCATCAGGCTAGTCTCCGACGGCCTCCGTGACTTTGAGGCCTCTGTCGTCAAAGTCCTCGGTCACACTCGTCACGTTCTCTCCTTTGCCCGTTTTGCTCACAGGTAAAAAAGGGGCTATTTGTTTTTATTATCAGTGATCATATGGTAGTGAATAAAGTTGTTTTTTTTGTTGTTGTTGGGATTGGTTAGGTACGGCAAGAGTTACGAAAGTGAAGAAGACATCAAACTGAGGTTCTCGATTTTCTCGGAGAATTTGAAGTTGATCAGATCCACCAACAGAAAAGGCCTCTCTTACACTCTTGCCGTTAATGGTAAGACATCGAATTAGCATAACAGTTCTTGGAGCTGACCATGTATTTGCTGTAAGAATCTTAGTACCAACAGATCAGAGCTCGACATTTTGGCATAATAGATAGGATTCCACTGGGCGCATCGATATATTCATTCTGCGTGTAATTCTTTTGGAGTTTGATTGCTTTTGGGTCATATTCCTAAGTGATCGTTGATTGATCACAACTTTGGTTTTATTGACTTTATTTGTAACAATACAGAGTTTGCTGATTGGACATGGCAAGAGTTCCAAAAACACAGATTGGGAGCTGCACAAAACTGCTCTGCTACCGCTAAGGGCAATCACGAGCTTACCAATGAAATCCTCCCTGAAAGCGTACGTATTTTGTTTTGAAAAGGAATTTTTTTGGATTAAATATCCGAAAGGTAGATAAATAGAACCTTGAAGAGCGAGTGCCTTTTGAAGGTATAATCTGTTGCAATTGTTCTGTTTCTGTGGGTACAGAAAGATTGGAGGAAACAAGGCATAGTCAGCCCTGTCAAGAACCAAGGTCACTGTGGATCTTGCTGGACATTCAGGTTGTACTCCAAATTGTTATTTAGCGAGATAAGTTGTTGTCTTACATGTGTCACCATTCAACAGTGCTTGTAACTTTAAATTTTCTGATCAGTACCACTGGAGCTCTTGAAGCAGCTTACCATCAGGCTTTTGGGAAGGGTATTTCTCTTTCAGAACAGCAGCTTGTGGACTGTGCTGGGGCCTTCAATAACTTTGGCTGCAATGGTGGGTTGCCATCCCAAGCCTTTGAATACATCAAATACAATGGTGGCCTTGACACAGAGGAAACATATCCTTACACTGGAAAAAATGGTGTCTGCAAATTCTCATCAGCAAATGTTGGCGCCCAAGTTATTGACTCTGTGAACATCACCCTGGTAAGTGTATTGAAAGACAATTCTTCTTCACTGATAATAGATTTGAACTGGGGATTGGAGAAAGCTCCAGGCTTTTTTGTTTTTAGTACATGGGTAGGGCTTGGCTTTGTCTATTTTTGACATCTGGGAAGGATCTGTTGGGATCCAGAAAAACACTGCCTAATCAAATCCGTCATCCTTTATTGATCTATTATGCTAATATTTACTTCTAAACAGTAATTTTCTGTAATATAACTTTAAAACTAAGCAGTTCACGAGGTTTTGCTTCAGGAGGATTTCATTTTTCAGTGCTAAAGACACTGTATACCCACCAAACTCCCATCTGCAATCGTATAGAACTCCAGGATAGTCTTTACGTGATGATTTTAATAATTTATACATGCGCATAATACAAATGCAGGGTGCTGAACATGAACTGAAGCATGCAGTTGCATTTGTTCGTCCAGTCAGTGTCGCATTTGAGGTAGTAAGTGGCTTCCGTTTCTACAAGAAAGGAGTTTACACCAGCGATACCTGTGGCAGCACTTCCATGGTGAGACTTCCTGATTTGGAATCCAACAGTTCTACCAGTTGGTTCTTTTTCCGAATTTTATCAAACCAAATATAGTAAACATTCATGTTTGTTCTCTCTAGAACACAGCATGATGTATAAGTTCATGTTCTATCTTGGTTATTGTTTCATTCCTCTGTACATAATGGGAATTACTGCTTTTCTAATTTTTGGAATTTGCGACAGGACGTGAACCATGCTGTTCTTGCAGTAGGGTTTGGAGTTGAAGATGGCGTTGAATATTGGCTCATTAAGAACTCTTGGGGCGCTGATTGGGGCGACCATGGCTACTTTAAGATGGAGCTTGGGAAGAACATGTGTGGTAAGTTTCCCCATCTAACTCTGGATTGGCACTTTCAATGACAATCCATACTAAATAGGATACCTTATGGTTGATATCTCAAAACTTTCGAACGTTTGAACTCAAGAACTGTTATTTCATGTCAAGTAATTTGAGATTTTCTTATGTTCTCACATAGAAATCCTATTGTGTTCGTGTGATTGCAGGTGTTGCAACTTGTGCATCGTATCCGATTGTTGCTTAGTTCGACTATGAAGAAAGCAGTCGCCTTTTTTCAATAGTTAAGACGTGCAACTCCCTGTTTGTCTGGCATGTGCTACGAGAGATTGTCGTGTAGTGTTGCATAGTACTCTGGAGGCACCGCCTTAATTTCTATAAATAGGACTTGTAGGTTTCAGTATGAACGGTGTCTTGTTGTATTCTTAACAGTACGTAATAAGAAACTTGATTATGTCCCTAATCATGTTGGAGTATATATTTGTATACGACTTTACCATAATGATTCGCTGTAAGAAGATACTTGAACTTCTTCACTATCGTTGAGATTGTGTATCTTTCTGCATACAATTAAGATCATTGATGATGATGACCGATGAAAACAACTGTATGTTGCGTGGATCACTTCAAACTGCAAGACTTTTATTTATTCATCACTAAGAATTGTTTGCAAGCTTAAGACAAGTAATTGTAAGAGAATATGCACAAGGAAGAAATCCTACATAGGATTTCAAGAGAGAGCTTTAACTTAAATGATAACCTCCATTTTGATCTATGAAAAACTACTCCCCATGTAATTAATTGCGTGGCTGTTTGGTTCAGTTTTTGGAGAGTGAATAAGTACTTTTTTTTACCGTAAAAATTGTTTTTAAAAAAACTGAATGTTTGACTGTAAATTTTAAAAACAATTTTTTTTTTATATAAATGACTTTTTTGGAAGCTAAAATATAACTTTTTGAGAAACTCAAATTTGGAGTTTTTCAAAAAAGTATTTTTTCAGATAGATTTTTCAGATCAATTAATGAATCAATTTTTAGTCCCTTTTACTTTTATGTTTTACACATAATTCCTACAATACCCATAAACATATCTTCATGTTTATTTTGAGATTTATATAATATTATTTGACTTTTTTATATGTTATAATATTTATTTTTAATATTAGTTTTACTTATATTATAATTCATATAAAAAATTTAGTTAAATATATTTTTAGTTATTTTTATATGGTTTAAAATTATATAATAATTAATATATTGTACTTTACATATTGTTTAATATATTTTAAATAATATTTATATGCATAAATAATTTTATTATAAAATAAAATATATTTAAAATTAATTTTTTATTTTTATATTACCAAAAAGCGTACCTGATAAAATTTCAACCCAGGTTGCTCCGGTTAGGATTTTCGCGTGGGTTGGAGTACTCTGTCCGTCGAACGGTGGAAGTAGCCTGTGGCACCAGAACCTACAGTTTTGGATTGGGCTAAATTTGCAAGCTTCATCTCGAAGTAAAGCCTCTAGGCCCAATTATTTTATTCACTGGTCGCACACACACTGAAATATTGCAAATTTCCCCAGTAGACAAGTGACGCTACACTCTGCAACAAAAAAAAAATTGAAGTCCCGCAGACGAATCATATAGATCTCAATAACGGAGAAAAATGTCTACAGAAAGGCACGGCGTTTCATCCTCCACATCTCCTGAAGAAAATGCTATGTATGTTCTGTTACTCCCTCCAAAATTCCAACTTTTCTTTCTTCGACTCTCAAAGTTTCCTCCTTTATATGGCAGGTTCCTTGATATACTCCAGGAGGCTCCTTTGTTTGGTCACAGGAAATCTAGGAGCATTTTCGGGGCTGTTCTTTACTGTGTTATACTGGTAATCAAAGTTTTTTTTTCTTTTCTTCTTCTTCTTGGTGCCTGAATTTTGAAAGGTTCCTAATTTGATTCCCTAGTTCACTTTTCTAATTGTCTTTGAATTTAGACAGGTTATGCTGTTTTAGCCGCGGTAGCTCCTTATGTGTTTGATTCAATTGAGAAGTTGATCCCTTCATTGCTTTGCAGTTGCCATGTTGCTCTTCTGTTAGTTACAGGTTTGTTCCAGAGCTTTTTGAATGTCCCTTTCTTTTTCAATGTCAAGTTATTGTGTGTATATTGTTCATTTTTCGCTCCATGGATCATTTCTTGAAATGATTGAATTGCATCATCATTTTGTATTCAATTTAAGTGGATGATCTTCTCGCACTTCCTCAAGTTTGACTTTTTCGTGTTTTTGATGTTGAGGGCACGGCAAAATCTTAAGACGTTTCCTTAAGCCCTTATGAAGAGAGCAGTTATGGTTCTTGTAATATCTTGTACCTTAAATGATCATATTTTTATTGTCATTTTCGCTTATCATTTTAAATAAGCTACATGGAGTTGCATTTATCTTGGGGAATTGAAGCGCTGCGGTCACAACGAATTTGTTTCCCTGTCTCAGGCATCTTTCAACAATACTTTGTTTCTCAAGTTCAAAAAATACGATTGCAGGTAATTTTCATTAAGAACCTTGAACATCTCTTAGTTACTTGATTCTTTTCCTCCTGAATTGATTTTTCAATTAACTGCAATGCCAATTTGGATTGAAGTTGCTAATTGCAATTCTAAGCATCGATATTCAAGTATTTCTTTTCTTATTTAAATCTTCTCCAAGCCCAACTATTACACTTGTAAATTGAAATCAAGGAAGTTCTGAAAGTTTTGGTGACTTTGCACCTGTTATATATTTACTTCCTGGCACATCTGCTTGCTTGCAAACTATTTGGTATCATTTTTAATGCTCTATTAGCTAAAAACTTGTACATGATCTGTTTTACAGGGTTATTATAGTTTCAGCCAGAAGTTGAAGCATTTTGTTCGCTTACCATTTGCTATTACGGCATATGGTAAGTATAGAGTCCCAAGCTCTTCTTGCATATTTATATATTTACATGTAGATTATTAAGTGTCTCTCGTACCTAAAGCATCCTGGCTTCTCAAAGTCTGTAAACTTTGAAAATAGCTTAACATCAAAACTTTGAAATTATTTTGAGAATTATGATATTCACTCGAAGACCTTTCTAGTTGACTATATTGGTTTAGTAATGTGATTAGTTTCATTTACATTTACTCTAATGCACTTCCAATTTTTCACAAGTTTAATACTTATACAATCACATGCTTTCACTTTGATATTATTATTTATTGTTATCCTTACAACTAATGCTTATATAACTTTTAGGAACTGCTGCAATGCTTCTTGTTATGGTATGGAAACCCCACATTGGTATTCTTTCAATCGTAACATTGCTAAGGTAGGGGAGTTTCCTATCTTACATGCTATGAGCTTTATGATACCTTTCTCATCTAATATTTAATTTTCATGACATGAGCTTTATGATACCATTCTCATCTAATATGTAATTTTCTTGGCAAGGAGCAATGACTGGTGATAGTGTCACTTGTTCATACACTATCTAGTCCTTCTTTAGTTGTGCTTAAATTAGCATGCGGGAAACTAGTTTAAAATATGCTGTTTGGTACTATATAAAATTGACGATTCTTCTTTCATTGCAAAATTATGCAGGATTATCATGTTGACAGAAGTAATATGTGCTGGATCCTTTATGAGTATCTACATCGGTTAGAATCTTGGGAGTTTTAGCTTTTAGAAATCATATAGTATTCTGCTCATATGATTTTGTTTTGTCACTATTCTACACCTGAAAACTGTATTACTCATAACTGGTGTTTGCAGGCTATTTGCATCAGTACAATTCATTAAATTCTCAACCAGATATTTTGAAGCCACTTTATTCACCACTTCAACAATCAAGTCCTTTAGAGAGCTTGAGGTTGGTCAAGCCTTCTTCTTCTTCTTCTTCTTGTTATTTGATAATGGTATTACATTTTTGATATAAACGCGATGCATTTATTAGCAAAGAACTGAGAAATGATTTAACTGAAAGATTATTTGATGCCTTGGAAATATGTTTATTTTTTCACGACAATGATCATTGTGGAAGTTTTCTGATGCTGATGGATTATTCTTTGATATCTGTGAATGTTGAAGCTTAAAATATCCGATGTATCTTCATTTCATTGAATCAGATACAATGCGCCAGTGACTAATTACTTCTGCATCAGGTATCATGACAATGGTAGATTATCTGATCAGCAGATGGCTTTGTTGCAATATCAACGCGAGAATCTTCATTTTTTAAGTGAGGAGGTGTGTGCATATTGACGTTGTTGGTACTTTGACTAAAGCCTGTTGGTTTGGAAAGTGAAATGTTGGATACATACTGCTGTAATTGGCTTTATGATTCTTTCTGTTGATACCACTATATTTGATCATTATTGTTGGATAAAAAATATTCATGCAGATTCTTCGACTACAAGAAGCCTTGAGCAAATATGAACGCTCAAATGATGGGAGCACGCCTCAGGTCATGACCATCTGGCTTTTAAAATTTTTTTTTTCTTGTAATTGTTTTCTATAGAACTATTGTAATGTCCTGTTTCAAATAGATGTGCATGAGGATACTTGTTATAATACTTAAGCTTGCTTGAATTACAATGTTGCTTTGAAGCTTATCTGGATCATCTATGCTAGACTGTAATTTTGAATTCTGTTTGCAGTATGTTTCCTCAAAATTTGTTTTTCTTCTCAGTCTGAAAGAAGTGCATTCTTTTTAGAGTAAAATTAGCAAGACCAAGTGAAACCGTTAAACCTAACTGGTTTATTGGTGTCAAAATTTTCAGGTTGATCTTGCCCACATGTTAGCAGCTCGTGAACAGGAACTAAGAACCGTTACGGCTGAGGTGATACTTGATAATGACTATACTGTCCATTTAGTGTTTTCTATATGATATTAAAACTTTTGTTATGACTCATTTCCTGATCTTGAAACTAATGGATTGAAAGTTAAATAACTATGGCGGATTCACCTTTAAAGTATTGTAGTTTTTAAGTATAAACTTACACCGAGTGATCACAAGAAGTCCCTAGTCACATTGATCTTGTTATTTCTGTTACAGATGAATCAATTGCAATCAGAGTTACGGCTTGCTCGGTCTTTGATAGCTGAAAGTGACTCAGAAGTTCAGAAGCTGCGGACTATGAACAGTCAGGTATCACCCTGTTATTCAGCACACTGACATTTTAATATTCTTTATGACTTATAATTGCCTCTGAAAGTACCCTCAAGGTTTACTGTAGACCTCTGATATGGTTGTGTGGAGCTGTGCTGTTTACTAACTCTAAAGTCTAAACTAATTACTTTGGTTCTCCTCATTCTGAGTCATACAAACTTTGAATCCCAAGTCTTTGTTCTTCAAAAGAGGGAGAAAGAAAACAAAATGCTTTCCGAGACGGTGAAAGCCATAACTTGATTGATTTGTGCACGGGATTTTCTGATTTAATCATGTCGAATAAGATTAGCTTCTTGCTTGGAGCTAACCTGGATCTTATTTATGAAATGCTGATACAGTATGTGGAAGAGAATGAAAGGCTAAGAGCTATATTGGGGGAATGGAGCAACAGAGCAGCAAAAGTACTTTTCTGATTCACCATCTCAATCTCTCCTTTTCTTCCTTCATTACATCTCAGATTTTTACCTCACTAATAATTTTGTTTTGTGTTCAAGCTTGAGCGAGCACTGGAGGTTGAACGTATGTCAAATCTGGAGTTGCAAAAGAAGCTTTCGACATCAAGAAATCCGTCCAGTACATCATCTGAAACACACTGAATATGGCGGTGCACATGACTTTGAGACATTTTGGTATAATTTTTTTTTCAGATACATACGCACTGGGGCATGAAACATCGAGGCGCAAAAATGACATCAGATGGTTTACTGTGAACATAATAAGTTACAATGTTCTTGTTCTCAAATTTTCTCAGATTTGCATAACTGAACACTTGATGGGAAGAACAGACAGGTAATGAAAATAGAAGCTCGTTAACATAATGAGAGTAGAAATTGACATTATCCTTAGATGCGACTGCTATAAAAAAAATTCAAAATTAGTTGTGCCTGACTCCATTCGGTTGTATAATGATGTAGGTATATCGAAATCGATCTTGAACTTGGAAGTGCTTTACACTCCCTCAAGGTGTGTACAATTTAATGATTGCAACCAGCTAACCCTCTTCTGACTTTGCAACGAGCAATTGAAGCATCAGCACAAACTAGCGGATAAGAGATAAAGAATAAAACACTCACAAAAACATATTGAACTGCCTGAAGAAAATAAAGGGGAAGTAAACCATGAGCAACTGCATATTGAACCTATGGAAGAGAACATACCGTGTATGGCGTCCATGTTATCATCCTTGAAGATCCTCAGTAGTGAGCCCCGAACTGAGAGAAGCATCTCACCGGGCCTAGAAAGTTTGTACTAGATGATATGACGTTTTAACAGCTCCTTTAGAAAGTTGTGTACTAGATGATATGACGTTTTATGGAGATGGTACTAACCCCAGGAGTTTGGAGACCCTCTGGCATCCCAGGCTATAATCTTCAATACTAAAGAGCCATTGAAGAGCAGCAAGATCATGCGATACTATAGTACTTACGAAGTTCGTCATTGACAAATTATCAGCACCTAAGAAACCAATTTGCACTGCCACCAATGAACTCAATCTAGAAAGAATCAGTTTCAAAAACCAAAACTTGGAGACAAGTTCACCCAAATAAACACAATTTACTCATTGCCAGTACATGGCCACCAAAAGACCCAAATTACAAAAACGTAAATCGTAGAATCAAACACAAAGCTTCGCACAAAAACTATTAACTTTGTTCTAAGCGTTGAAGAGAAAATGAAGAAACTAGAAAACGATTGAAAGGGAGGTATTCACCTTCATGGTCTACTATCCGCAGCATTTCCTCATCCACTGTTTGTGGCTCGTCGCCGGCGTTTTGTTTAACGGGTTTCTTCACTCTCCGTTTACCCATTTCTTAACGGAAATTTGATATGAAAAGTTCAACAAAAGAAAAAACAGTTTGATAGGATGTATAAACCACCATTTTCAGGAAGCCGACGACTAGGACAGTGGTCGGAGCAAGGGGCGGCACGGTGGTGATGTTATCGACGATGAGAAAATGTGAGAGCAGAGCAGGAGGGAAAATGCCAACAAAATGGTTTTTTGACTTTTTTCATTTTAATTTCGGTTTTCTGCTTCCTTGACTAACCGTTTCACGTACCTGTCAGTATCCAACGGTGTCGTTTTAACTTGACCTTGCCATTTATAGCTCTGGGTTTCGCTTTTATTTTTACCTTTATACAACAATATAAACTTCAAAAAAACCAATCGTTTGCAAGAAGAAAAGATGAACTTTGGAGGGCAATTTGAAAGAAATCCAACTTAAAACTCTTTTATATGATACATCATACTCACAAAAACAAGTTAAAAGTCTCCATAGCATCCCCTACAGTGGACTTACATGAGCAGTTTCATCAAGAAAGAGACAGCCGAACACATAATTAAAGAAGTCTACACCTTTAACAACCTCTCCTCCTCCAATTATGGCTTCTGTGTCGTACTTGCATGCTCTCGTACAGTCAGGACAGTAGGTTACCTGTGTAAGGAAAGATATGTTTTTATGTGAATGAACATATCATCATCTCATGCAAAATGTGCTTCAAATTGTGGATAGTTCACTACAAAAGTTGAAAGCATTGACAGTTTACAAACCTCCAACAACTTTGGCTGGAACGAGCCGTCAAGCATTATGTCGATACCGTACATTGCCCTAGATGTCGGACTATGCATTGTGGGATGCACTATTGCAGCTGCTTCAAATACAGATTGGATCATATTCTTGATTCTCTGATGGATATCCAACCATTTAACTGCAACATTAGGAATGGATGTCAGATGTGAATTTGATATAGCCACAGTAATTCAAAATTATTGACCTCTCATCCCTTCACTGGAGGGGCAAAGTGGTTAGCATCCATCACCTTGATGCTCTTGTTCAATTCCTCACGAACTCTGGAGTGTTTTGTGATTCAATCTTCCACGATAATTCTGCAAGGCATTTGGAGTTAAAAGATTAAGGTCAAACTAAAGCAATGGATTATGCAAATCATGTAATGTACATAAACTTCACTGCTGCAGTCGTTTATACACACCATGACAGTGAAATGAGTTTCGATTCAAATAAACTGTGCTCGTCGAGAGTATATGGATTGTTCGCCAACCTAACCTGAAAAAGAATACGTTATGCTTTCATCAGACAAACGGGTCAAAATTACAAAAGGATATCACACTTTCACCCTTGATTGACCTTAGAACACACTTCAAGATATTTGACATTATATTGATATTAAGAAAGAAAAAGAAGCAGCAAAGACGTAGGTGCGCACCCAGAAAGTATCAGCAAGGAATAATTCCAGCGGATCAATACTGCGGACCAGTACAATGAAGCGAAGATCAAATTTCCTTCCCTGAAACAATGCTGGGTGCTCAATATACTTCTGACATATTTTCGGCCCAGTCTCCATCAACCGGATAATGGCAGATAAGTTATGAGTTACGGTGGTATCAATAGTCCGTGCCATATTCCAAGGTTTTAAAATCCATAAATTGTTTAGTCCATCTCTTTCACGTACATGATAGTCACCGATAAGTGGAGATAAATGTGTTTCTAAATTATAAGTTGGCTGCAACCAATCGGGGGAGCCATGTGCCTGTTTAAAGGAAATTAAATTAACTTCTAGTAGCAATCAAGTAAAAGCTCATCATATGTGCAAATGAGTTGCTTCTTTGTAGCAAAAAGACAATCACAAGAAAAAAAATAACACTGCTTAAAGACTGAGGAACAGATCGGGTTTACCTATCTGAGTGTCAACGCCAGTACTCAAATGTAAGTTACAATCTGCTTTTAGAATTTTTTACCTTCTGAATAGTATCCGCCAAATGATGTTTCATGACAATACAAGCCTCGAAAGGAAATTGATTTATGTACTGCTGCTCTGTAATGCCAGTAACTTTTTTAACCTCATCATCCACTTGCATACTTGTCCATATAATATCAGCATCCTTTGGTTCATTTGCTGTCAAACAAGCAAAAGATCAGGAAAACATGCTAGATCAGGATGTAGAAGGAATCAGTAACACAGCGATATATGACAACTTTCTCTTTCAATATTAGCATGAATTAGAAGAACACAAACCCTCTAAGCTGGTCTATCATTAGAAACCTTCACAATGATAACTTTCAAAATCAGATGTTACAAATGATGGAACATGCAACCTTCTGACATACTTTATCAATCAAACTCAGCTAAAAATCTAATAGGCGTGAGTAGAAATCAAATGCAGCCACTACAATCAAGCATTTCATATTTAAACCAACATTTGATCTGCAAATATTTTTCTGGAGATGATAGAAGACCAACCAGAACATTTAAATCATCAGACTAGCATTTGTAAAACACCGAAGAGATGAATAATGGGCAACAAGACATACTAATCACAAATTCAGGACGTGTCAAATACTCTTCTACTTGAGGTATATCCGTGTAAACACGTAAAGCATGTCCATCACCGCGGCGCAAGCTTCTAGTCGAAGGAGACTTTGCAGGTAAACAAGTAAGGCTTTTAGAACGCAATTTCAGGCATAACTTCTCATACTCCTGAAGCAAATTGAGCAAATGAATAACAAGTGGAGTAGAAAATTAAAGTTGACCCTAAACAGGAATTAATACCTTGATAAAATAATTTTTGGTGTATGGAAAATGCAGTAAGTCGGGCAGAACGTTGTTTGACCTCCCAATACCAAAAAGGAAATCACGGGTACATTCCTCTCCATATTGAACATCCTGGACGGGCCATAATATTGAATAGCTGAGAAAACAAGGCATGTCAACGTTAAAGACTAAAATTTTATCACATGTAACGCAATAAGATCCTCACTTCCCCTTTTGTACTACTATGAAATATGAATGACAAACGTTTGATTAATGTTGGAATTTCAAGGATGAACCAGTTCTATTATTCAATATCACCAAATAAAGAATGACGGAAAAAGTCAAGGGGAATCAGAGAACTGTTAGCAGCACAACAAAGGAACAGAAATCGAAGTACAACCTCACAGCCGTATCAAGTTTTCCCTCTGGCATGAATAGGAAAGGAGCCACTCTGAAATTTGGCATATCACTGTGTCTCAATGCTGAACCAAGTTCATCCATCACATACCTGGAAGCCACTCCCAAACAGAGGCATTTGTTAGGCACTACTGAATCAGAGCAATCAAAAACAGTGATGTATAAAAGATCTTTCCGCTTAAGTAAGTCTGGGAAACTTCTTAGATTATGAAACGAATCCTTAGAAGTCTACCCAGCACCTATTTCATCTGCTGCCTCTGACAGTATAATTTATATTTTATAATTGACAACTGTTGGAAGAAGTAGGTATTGTTGGATGACAAAAATAAGTGCTGAACGCACCCATTCATCTACAAAAGGGTTTATGTGGTGATCTCACAGGTAAATCATGGCTATGAAGGTAAGCAAAGCCCTTTATATTTAGGCCCTCATCAGGCACAGTGAATGCTACTGCTACAGAACAGGGTTGACCCTACCTAGCTTCCTTTCCCCCAGTTCCTCCATTCTACAAACACAAAGATGTGATCTATAAAGACTAATAGCCAGACTGCACACTTGTTTCTTTGTGAAGGTTAGTTTCATCACATAAATATGAACAGAAATTCAAGGACATAATACTAATAGCATATGCAATGTCATAATCTAGGAGAAATCATCAATGATCAGGAAACAAAACAACCAACACAGGCATACCATACAGATGTCTCGTCAAGCTTTTCCTCATCCGCAAGTCTGTAGGTCATTACATATAACCACATTGCATTAATCACACGATCTGCAAGAGATTCTTCAGCTGTCCATTCAAGAAGACGTGGCTGTAATACTGAATCAATCACATGAACTTCAGTTTCTAATATTTTGATGCACTGACACCATTCAGAATAGAAAGCTTTGGAAGAGATTCAAGAATATCTATGGCACTTTCTCCTAAAGGACCAGGTATATCTACCTGTAGATAAAACAAAAAACAAAATAAAAGTGTAGATCTTAGGCTTCTCATTTCCAGTATTACATTTACTAGTATCAGGGAATGAAAGCATATATAAAAGGGCACCTCCAATGATTGCAGAGACGGAAATCCATTCAAAACTTCAAACAATTCAGCAACTGTGTTCTCCTCCAATGGATTTCCCCTAATATTCAAATGTGAAAGAAACGGCAACTCAACAGGAGAAAATGCCTGCTTAAAGAAGGAAAAAATGAATTAGTACTGCTGTTGACAAGGGGTAACTGATTGTTGGTGACAATGCCAGTGGACAAAGGGTTAACTGGTTATTGGTCACAATGCCAACCATTAAAACAAATAATTTTCCAGTAAAGCAGGAAGGGGGGTGGTTAGACATTATATTTTGACACGCACAAACTAAGATTGAAGCTTATTCTGTCATTAGGGTATAGAGAAAATAGAAGTGTGTTGATATAATATAACCACAAAATAAAATATGAACCAAAGATTCAGCATACAAATATAGAAGTTGACCTTGTTGATCAAGGAACAGATGCATCGGTTTGACAGATCAAGTGATGTCACCCTCTGCAATGGATGTTCATTATCATGGATGAAATCCGGATTATCATTATCATCGCACCCCACAAAATCCTAAAGCCCATAGACTATAATTATGTGTGAAGTGTGAATTGAAGATTTCAAGTCTTGGACATTCTTTGAAGATTGCATCTGCCAAGTGATCATCACTAGAAACAAAAAGATCAGTTCCCACCTAATGTAGAATCACCATCAGTAAATTACGGAAGAGTTTCATTCTTTTCATTTATCAGAAGGTACCAGTTTTCAGAACTGGATTGTCATTCAACCACAATGCTTTTAGGTTCTTGAATTTGGAAACTTCCTGCACAACTACATCCGCATTCTTCAGCTTGTTCCCCAACAGGCTAAGTGCAACTAAATCCTATAACAATAGACAAAAGAACAACAGAAGTTAAAGTAAACATTATTTCGCTCATGAAATTAGTAGGTTACTCAAATTGGAAATAAGCATATTTCTCCGTTTAATTAGCGTTCTCAGATCTTAAATTGTTTTATGTAAATTGCAAATTTTCTTACTTTCTGTGAATGAGAGAACAGCATCAGTCAAATTAATGATGACTCACCGGAACTTTACTGCATAAATCAAGAGACAGAAGCATATCATCATCGATGTCAAGCTCTTCAAGCTCTAACCACTTAACAGTGTCAGAGCCTTTCTCTTGTGCATTACGAATTTCATTTTCAATGACATCCATGACTTTCAATTTAGAACCATTCTCTTCGTGAACTCCATGCTCATCCACCTCTTCAGCGTCCGGCAAATCAATATCTACACACATTAGAGACGCCATCCTCTGGGCCAACCCCGGTACTTCTTGCAACTGCGACGGCAACGGCAACCATTCAGAGATCATTAACTTTCAGCACAAAACAACCAATAGAAAGCACAAGACAGCGTGAAAGGGGCACAACTAGCTCCTATAAACGAAATGAAACTCTCACTTTTAGCTGCAACTTTCAGAATCGAAGCTGATACGGAGCAAGTATCAAGTAACAAAAGAACCATTTGCTAACCACCTAAACATGAGAACTGCCTAATCAGAGATTAAAAACTTGAAAACCACAAAATCCAGTCTCTGCAAACCAAATTTAACTAACAAAACCATATAGCAAAACATGATAGAAACTAGTGGCACTAATTTCTTCAACACATCTCCCATTTCCTCTTTAAAACAAACAAATAACAATTCACATCCTTCAATCAGCAAACAAAACAAAAAACAAAAGCTTTGAAGAGGCGGCGAATCTTTAATCCCAGTGGAAAAAAAAACCTGTTTGTAAGCATCGGAGAGGCGAAAAGTCCAGGCATGGTCGACGAGGAAGACGTCGGAGTCCTTAGGCATGGAGTTGGACGTAAGGAGGAGCCGCCGTTGTCTTCCGTCCTCGCATGGCTCCACTTGAAAGTGAGCGCCGCCATCGAAGGTCTCGGTAGTCAGCTTCTCGAAAAGCTTCCGGTGAAGAGACGATGGCAGGCTCGAGGACGTCAAGAGCAGACCATGAACTTCCACGAAGTCATCGTATGTTTCTACTCTTCTTCCACCAGTCGCCGACATGTCTGCGACAGGACTACTACATTAACCAGTGTCGTTAATAGTGTGCCAGTTGCTATTCTGTACTTTTCAGTTTTATAGGAACGAACAAAGTGTGAAACGTTGCTCGCTGCCATGCCGTTTTAACGATGGCTCAGGTGGGCTGGGTCAATCTTTCTCATCAATGGCTCCGGATTCTCATTGGACTTGAGAAACATAACTGAGTCCATATTTGACTTCCTAGTCCACATCTAGATATCATGTGTTAGTGTTCCTGGTGGAGCCAACAGCTTCGTCGAGGAAGTTCACATATACTTCTGTATATATTTAAACGGTAGAGAAATACGCGATACTTCCTCAATACTGTGCCACTAAGGGTAATTCACCGTGACCTTGCCGTTTTTATTGGGTGCTAGCTGAGTTTTGCTTCATAGGGAGAGAGACATGAAATGAAAGAAAGGGTTCAATCCGAAAAGCAGTAGCTTTTTGCTTTGCTGGGCCGAAAGTTACTAACTATTTTGTTTATCTGTTGATTAATCTCACTGTGTTAAGTGGAGTTTGGTTTTTGTTTATTTAGACTAGTAAAAAGGAATGGAGTCCGGTTCAAATGGCGCGGAACCCACTTCCTGGGAAGAGCTTTACAATATCAATCTAATTCCATCAGAGTTGTTTTTCAAGTTCAGAAAGGAGATTGAGGGGATGCGAGTTGGTGTGAACTTAGAGGTATTCTTCTGTGTGTATAGAATCTTCTGTCCTTTTACTTCTTGCTTCTCTTGAATTTTACAAATGCCATGCTTCACATCGTAGTCTAAGCTTTATGTTGATTTTCTTTCCTTTTTATTTCCCCCCTCTTGTTCTTGTTCAAGTGATTAACCATGTTGCAGAGAACTGATGAGTAACGTAGTGGACTGCTAAACTTCGATTAGTTTTGGATGTTTATGGGTTGTATGATTTCTGCTCGATAAATGACCCGGAGACTGAAATTAGGAGTGGAACTAGGGATAAGCTTTTGGTCAAAGAGTGTTCTTTAGTTGAAACAGGACTTGACAAGTTGTTTCATTCTAACTCAAGATAGCATTGGGTTTACTTTGAAGATCGAGAAAGCAATTCTAGTTTCTGATTGTGCCCACAGGCTCATAGTTTTAGTTCTCCCCATTTTCTGATGCATTTTTGGATGGCAAATCAGCATATTGTAGTCCTGTGTCTATGTGGGTGGCCTCTGATATTGATACTTGATATGGAATAAAGCTATTATAACAAATAGAGAGTAATGGACTCGCAGACTGAGGAAATTTCTTCTGTTTGCTTGTTGATGCTAATTAAGTTATAAACCATTATTTGCATCAACCTCGGTTGATTTCAGGGGTTGGATGCCATGCTAATGTTTCCAGAGGAAATTCGTGCCCTCTCCATTTTATATTAATTGACTTCCTTTATGCCTATTTCAACAAGTCATTGTTAGGATAAGAATTTGTTTTTGGAATCTTTTTGTTGTATTCGTTTATCAACACTCAATGCTCACATAGTAACCTTACGTGATCGTGTTTTGATATAAGATTGGACTTATTATTTTTGAGAAACGCGCAACCAAGTCATCAAACTCCTGTGGTATGTGGATGAGAATATCGAACTTGTCGATTCAAGTTGAAAGTTTGCTGTGCACATGTAGTTTTTGATCTGAACTCTGTTTGAATTGTGATCATTTTGAGGCTGTTTGCGGGTTTCAGTTCTACAATGCTCCAATCAATGAATTCCAGGCCAAGTTTGTTTTGAAGCCTTTATCCCCTGAAAAAAAGTGGAAGTTTATCTATGAACCCATACATCAGGATATACGTATTCTTTCAAAGAAGATTCCAGTAACCAAATTTTTAAATCTTCAGGTCTGATCTGAACCTTTTTCACCTTGCATTGTTGTAACATTTCCATCTTGATAGCATTGGGAAGACTTGCAAACTCTATATAACCTCACAAATATCACTTAAGGGCAGGTTGGCATAGGCCACAATTTTCAGTTGCATGCTACAGGATGGAAATGGAAACTCACCACATGCTTAGGTGGTGATGGCATATCTCGTATTCGGAATAAGACAACTCTTGGTCTATGTCCTGGGATGGATTTCCGTTTCGCTTGGAGGGCAGATTATGTTCTTCCTGAAATTACAGGGCAAGTTCTTGAATCTTCTTCTCATAATATATTAATATTAAAGGAAATAGTTGCAATAGATTGCCTATGAATATGATCTCAATACACTAAACTCTTGTCATGATATTGTCAAACGTAATAAAACTGAGTATAACAAAACCGATCGATATGGTTTAATTAAGTACCGTGGCCACCAAAAGATGGTCGTGGAATGGCAGAGTAACTAGGGTAAGTCATGGACAGCTGACGAAAAAGAGAAGCATGCAAGTCTGTACTGTAGTTCCATTAAAACCGAAGTGCAGCGATAAGTTTTCATCGTTATCATTCCACTGAAGCTCATATTGCCGATTATCACCATCTATGACCACCGAAATATTAGGAAGGTTCGCTTCCAAAAATTGGAGGGCCGGGGTTCGCAATTGTTCCTTGTTAAATTACGGGCGAATCAAACGCAGCCTAGTTCTCATATGCTCAATCTCCACATCGCGTATGGCTCTAATTGCTGCACTTTGGCGCTCAACTAAAAGTCAAGAATCCATCAAAAGAAAATTTTCTTATAATTCAAACTGATCAGCAAAACCCAAATTACAAAAACGTAAATCGTAAAATCAAACACAAAGCTTCGCACAAAAACTATAACTTTGTTCTAAGCATTGAAGAGAAAATGAAGAAACTAGAAAACGATTGAAAGGGAGGTATTCACCTTCATGGTCTACTATCCGCAGCATTTCCTCATCCACTGTTTGTGGCTCGTCGCCGGCGTTTTGTTTAACGGGTTTCTTCACTCTCCGTTTACCCATTTCTTAACGGAAATTTGATATGAAAAGTTCAACAAAAGAAAAAACAGTTTGATAGGATGTATAAACCACCATTTTCAGGAAGCCGACGACTAGGACAGTGGTCGGAGCAAGGGGCGGCACGGTGGTGATGTTATCGACGATGAGAAAATGTGAGAGCAGAGCAGGAGGGAAAATGCCAACAAAATGGTTTTTTGACTTTTTTCATTTTAATTTCGGTTTTCTGCTTCCTTGATTAACCGTTTCACGTACCTGTCAGTATCCAACGGTGTCGTTTTAACTTGACCTTGCCATTTATAGCTCTGGGTTTCGCTTTTATTTTTACCTTTATACAACAATATAAACTTCAAAAAAACCAATCGTTTGCAAGAAGAAAAGATGAACTTTGGAGGGCAATTTGAAAGAAATCCAACTTAAAACTCTTTTATATGATACATCATACTCACAAAAACAAGTTAAAAGTCTCCATAGCATCCCCTACAGTGGACTTACATGAGCAGTTTCATCAAGAAAGAGACAGCCGAACACATAATTAAAGAAGTCTACACCTTTAACAACCTCTCCTCCTCCAATTATGGCTTCTGTGTCGTACTTGCATGCTCTCGTACAGTCAGGACAGTAGGTTACCTGTGTAAGGAAAGATATGTTTTTATGTGAATGAACATATCATCATCTCATGCAAAATGTGCTTCAAATTGTGGATAGTTCACTACAAAAGTTGAAAGCATTGACAGTTTACAAACCTCCAACAACTTTGGCTGGAACGAGCCGTCAAGCATTATGTCGATACCGTACATTGCTCTAGATGTCGGACTATGCATTGTGGGATGCACTATTGCAGCTGCTTCAAATACAGATTGGATCATATTCTTGATTCTCTGATGGATATCCAACCATTTAACTGCAACATTAGGAATGGATGTCAGATGTGAATTTGATATAGCCACAGTAATTCAAAATTATTGACCTCTCATCCCCTTCACTGGAGGGGCAAAGTGGTTAGCATCCATCACCTTGATGCTCTTGTTCGAATTCCCTCACGAACTCTGGAGTGTTTTTGTGATTCAATCTTCCACGATAATTCTGCAAGGCATTTGGAGTTAAAAGATTAAGGTCAAACTAAAGCAATGGATTATGCAAATCATGTAATGTACATAAACTTCACTGCTGCAGTCGTTTATACACACCATGACAGTGAAATGAGTTTCGTATTCAAATAAACTGTGCTCGTCGAGAGTATATGGATTGTTCGCCAACCTAACCTGAAAAAGAATACGTTGGGCGTTTCATCAGACAAAACGGGTCAAAATTACAAAAGGATATCACACTTTCACCCTTGATTGACCTTAGAACACACTTCAAGATATTTGACATTATATTGATATTAAGAAAGAAAAAGAAGCAGCAAAGACGTAGGTGCGCACCCAGAAAGTATCAGCAAGGAATAATTCCAGCGGATCAATACTGCGGACCAGTACAATGAAGCGAAGATCAAATTTCCTTCCCTGAAACAATGCTGGGTGCTCAATATACTTCTGACATATTTTCGGCCCAGTCTCCATCAACCGGATAATGGCAGATAAGTTATGAGTTACGGTGGTATCAATAGTCCGTGCCATATTCCAAGGTTTTAAAATCCATAAATGGTTTAGTCCATCTCTTTCACGTACATGATAGTCACCGATAAGTGGAGATAAATGTGTTTCTAAATTATAAGTTGGCTGCAACCAATCGGGGGAGCCATGTGCCTGTTTAAAGGAAATTAAATTAACTTCTAGTAGCAATCAAGTAAAAGCTCATCATATGTGCAAATGAATTGCTTCTTTGTAGCAAAAAGACAATCACAAGAAAAAAAATAACACTGCTTAAAGACTGAGGAACAGATCGGGTTTACCTATCTGAGTGTCAACGCCAGTACTCAAATGTAAGTTACAATCTGCTTTTAGAATTTTTTACCTTCTGAATAGTATCCGCCAAATGATGTTTCATGACAATACAAGCCTCGAAAGGAAATTGATTTATGTACTGCTGCTCTGTAATGCCAGTAACTTTTTTAACCTCATCATCCACTTGCATACTTGTCCATATAATATCAGCATCCTTTGGTTCATTTGCTGTCAAACAAGCAAAAGATCAGGAAAACATGCTAGATCAGGATGTAGAAGGAATCAGTAACACAGCGATATATGACAACTTTCTCTTTCAATATTAGCATGAATTAGAAGAACACAAACCCCTCTAAGCTGGTCTATCATTAGAAACCTTCACAATGATAACTTTCAAAATCAGATGTTACAAATGATGGAACATGCAACCTTCTGACATACTTTATCAATCAAACTCAGCTAAAAATCTAATAGGCATGAGTAGAAATCAAATGCAGCCACTACAATCAAGCATTTCATATTTAAACCAACATTTGATCTGCAAATATTTTTCTGGAGATGATAGAAGACCAACCAGAACATTTAAATCATCAGACTAGCATTTGTAAAACACCGAAGAGATGAATAAAGGGCAACAAGACATACTAATCACAAATTCAGGACGTGTCAAATACTCTTCTACTTGAGGTATATCCGTGTAAACACGTAAAGCATGTCCATCACCGCGGCGCAAGCTTCTAGTCGAAGGAGACTTTGCAGGTAAACAAGTAAGGCTTTTAGAACGCAATTTCAGGCATAACTTCTCATACTCCTGAAGCAAATTGAGCAAATGAATAACAAGTGGAATAGAAAAATTAAAGTTGACCCTAAACAGGAATTAATACCTTGATAAAATAATTTTTTGGTGTATGGAAAAATGCAGTAAGTCGGGCAGAACGTTGTTTGACCTCCCCAATACCAAAAAGGAAATCACGGGTACATTCCTCTCCATATTGAACATCCTGGACGGGCCATAATATTGAATAGCTGAGAAAACAAGGCATGTCAACGTTAAAGACTAAAATTTTATCACATGTAACGCAATAAGATCCTCACTTCCCCTTTTGTACTACTATGAAATATGAATGACAAACGTTTGATTAATGTTGGAATTTCAAGGATGAACCAGTTCTATTATTCAATATCACCAAATAAAGAATGACGGAAAAAGTCAAGGGGAATCAGAGAACTGTTAGCAGCACAACAAAGGAACAGAAATCGAAGTACAACCTCACAGCCGTATCAAGTTTTCCCTCTGGCATGAATAGGAAAGGAGCCACTCTGAAATTTGGCATATCACTGTGTCTCAATGCTGAACCAAGTTCATCCATCACATACCTGGAAGCCACTCCCAAACAGAGGAATTTGTTAGGCACTACTGAATCAGAGCAATCAAAAACAGTGATGTATAAAAGATCTTTCCGCTTAAGTAAGTCTGGGAAACTTCTTAGATTATGAAACGAATCCTTAGAAGTCTACCCAGCACCTATTTCATCTGCTGCCTCTGACAGTATAATTTATATTTTATAATTGACAACTGTTGGAAGAAGTAGGTATTGTTGGATGACAAAAGTAAGTGCTGAACACACCCATTCATCTACAAAAGGGTTTATGTGGTGATCTCACAGGTAAATCATGGCTGTGAAGGTAAGCAAAGCCCTTTATATTTAGGCCCTCATCAGGCACAGTGAATGCTACTGCTACAGAACAGGGTTGACCCTACCTAGCTTCATTTCCCCCAGTTCCTCCATTCTACAAACACAAAGATGTGATCTATAAAGACTAATAGCCAGACTGCACACTTGTTTCTTTGTGAAGGTTAGTTTCATCACATAAATATGAACAGAAATTCAAGGACATAATACTAATAGCATATGCAATGTCATAATCTAGGAGAAATCATCAATGATCAGGAAACAAAACAACCAACACAGGCATACCATACAGATGTCTCGTCAAGCTTTTCCTCATCCGCAAGTCTGTAGGTCATTACATATAACCACATTGCATTAATCACACGATCTGCAAGAGATTCTTCAGCTGTCCATTCAAGAAGACGTGGCTGTAATACTGAATCAATCACATGAACTTCAGTTTCTAATATTTTTGATGCACTGACACCATTCAGAATAGAAAGCTTTGGAAGAGATTCAAGAATATCTATGGCACTTTCTCCTAAAGGACCAGGTATATCTACCTGTAGATAAAACAAAAAACAAAATAAAAGTGTAGATCTTAGGCTTCTCATTTCCAGTATTACATTTACTAGTATCAGGGAATGAAAGCATATATAAAAGGGCACCTCCAATGATTGCAGAGACGGAAATCCATTCAAAACTTCAAACAATTCAGCAACTGTGTTCTCCTCCAATGGATTTCCCCTAATATTCAAATGTGAAAGAAACGGCAACTCAACAGGAGAAAATGCCTGCTTAAAGAAGGAAAAAATGAATTAGTACTGCTGTTGACAAGGGGTAACTGATTGTTGGTGAAAATGCCAGTGGACAAAGGGTTAACTGGTTATTGGTCACAATGCCAACCATTAAAACAAATAATTTTCCAGTAAAGCAGGAAGGGGGGTGGTTAGACATTATATTTTGACACGCACAAACTAAGATTGAAGCTTATTCTGTCATTAGGGTATAGAGAAAATAGAAGTGTGTTGATATAATATAACCACAAAATAAAATATGAACCAAAGATTCAGCATACAAATATAGAAGTTGACCTTGTTGATCAAGGAACAGATGCATCGGTTTGACAGATCAAGTGATGTCACCCTCTGCAATGGATGTTCATTATCATGGATGAAATCCGGATTATCATTATCATACGCACCCCCACAAAATCCTAAAGCCCATAGACTATAATTATGTGTGAAGTGTGAATTGAAGATTTCAAGTCTTGGACATTCTTTGAAGATTGCATCTGCCAAGTGATCATCACTAGAAACAAAAAGATCAGTTCCCACCTAATGTAGAATCACCATCAGTAAATTACGGAAGAGTTTCATTCTTTTCATTTATCAGAAGGTACCAGTTTTTCAGAACTGGATTGTCATTCAACCACAATGCTTTTAGGTTCTTGAATTTGGAAACTTCCTGCACAACTACATCCGCATTCTTCAGCTTGTTCCCCAACAGGCTAAGTGCAACTAAATCCTATAACAATAGACAAAAGAACAACAGAAGTTAAAGTAAACATTATTTCGCTCATGAAATTAGTAGGTTACTCAAATTGGAAATAAGCATATTTCTCCGTTTAATTAGCGTTCTCAGATCTTAAATTGTTTTATGTAAATTGCAAATTTTCTTACTTTCTGTGAATGAGAGAACAGCATCAGTCAAATTAATGATGACTCACCGGAACTTTACTGCATAAATCAAGAGACAGAAGCATATCATCATCGATGTCAAGCTCTTCAAGCTCTAACCACTTAACAGTGTCAGAGCCTTTCTCTTGTGCATTACGAATTTCATTTTCAATGACATCCATGACTTTCAATTTAGAACCATTCTCTTCGTGAACTCCATGCTCATCCACCTCTTCAGCGTCCGGCAAATCAATATCTACACACATTAGAGACGCCATCCTCTGGGCCAACCCCGGTACTTCTTGCAACTGCGACGGCAAGGGCAACCATTCAGAGATCATTAACTTTCAGCACAAAACAACCAATAGAAAGCACAAGACAGCGTGAAAGGGGCACAACTAGCTCCTATAAACGAAATGAAACTCTCACTTTTAGCTGCAACTTTCAGAATCGAAGCTGATACGGAGCAAGTATCAAGTAACAAAAGAACCATTTGCTAACCACCTAAACATGAGAACTGCCTAATCAGAGAGATTAAAAAACTTGAAAACCACAAAATCCAGTCTCTGCAAACCAAATTTAACTAACAAAACCATATAGCAAAACATGATAGAAACTAGTGGCACTAATTTCTTCAACACATCTCCCATTTCCTCTTTAAAACAAACAAATAACAATTCACATCCTTCAATCAGCAAACAAAACAAAAAACAAAAGCTTTGAAGAGGCGGCGAATCTTTAATCCCAGTGGAAAAAAAAACCTGTTTGTAAGCATCGGAGAGGCGAAAAGTCCAGGCATGGTCGACGAGGAAGACGTCGGAGTCCTTAGGCATGGAGTTGGACGTAAGGAGGAGCCGCCGTTGTCTTCCGTCCTCGCATGGTTCCACTTGAAAGTGAGCGCCGCCATCGAAGGTCTCGGTAGTCAGCTTCTCGAAAAGCTTCCGGTGAAGAGACGATGGCAGGCCCGAGGACGTCAAGAGCAGACCATGAACTTCCACGAAGTCATCGTATGTTTCTACTCTTCTTCCACCAGTCGCCGACATGTCTGCGACAGGACTACTACATTAACCAGTGTCGTTAATAGTGTGCCAGTTGCTATTCTGTACTTTTCAGTTTTATAGGAACGAACAAAGTGTGAGACGTTGCTCGCTGCCATGCCGTTTTAACGATGGCTCAGGTGGGCTGGGTCAATCTTTCTCATCAATGGCTCCGGATTCTCATTGGACTTGAGAAACATAACTGAGTCCATATTTGACTTCCTAGTCCACATCTAGATATCATGTGTTAGTGTTCCTGGTGGAGCCAACAGCTTCGTCGAGGAAGTTCACATATACTTCTGTATATATTTAAACGGTAGAGAAATACGCGATACTTCCTCAATACTGTGCCACTAAGGGTAATTCACCGTGACCTTGCCGTTTTTATTGGGTGCTAGCTGAGTTTTGCTTCATAGGGAGAGAGACATGAAATGAAAGAAAGGGTTCAATCCGAAAAGCAGTAGCTTTTTGCTTTGCTGGGCCGAAAGTTACTAACTATTTTGTTTATCTGTTGATTAATCTCACTGTGTTAAGTGGAGTTTGGTTTTTGTTTATTTAGACTAGTAAAAAGGAATGGAGTCCGGTTCAAATGGCGCGGAACCCACTTCCTGGGAAGAGCTTTACAATATCAATCTAATTCCATCAGAGTTGTTTTTCAAGTTCAGAAAGGAGATTGAGGGGATGCGAGTTGGTGTGAACTTAGAGGTATTCTTCTGTGTGTATAGAATCTTCTGTCCTTTTACTTCTTGCTTCTCTCGAATTTTACAAATGCCATGCTTCACATCGTAGTCTAAGCTTTATGTTGATTTTCTTTCCTTTTTTTTTCCCCCCTCTTGTTCTTGTTCAAGTGATTAACCATGTTGCAGAGAACTGATGAGTAACGTAATGGACTGCTAAACTTCGATTAGTTTTGGATGTTTATGGGTTGTATGATTTCTGCTCGATAAATGACCCGGAGACTGAAATTAGGAGTGGAACTAGGGATAAGCTTTTGGTCAAAGAGTGTTCTTTAGTTGAAACAGGACTTGACAAGTTGTTTCATTCTAACTCAAGATAGCATTGGGTTTACTTTGAAGATCGAGAAAGCAATTCTAGTTTCTGATTGTGCCCACAGGCTCATAGTTTTAGTTCTCCCCATTTTCTGATGCATTTTTGGATGGCAAATCAGCATATTGTAGTCCTGTGTCTATGTGGGTGGCCTCTGATATTGATACTTGATATGGAATAAAGCTATTATAACAAATAGAGAGTAATGGACTCGCAGACTGAGGAAATTTCTTCTGTTTGCTTGTTGATGCTAATTAAGTTATAAAGCATTATTTGCATCAACCTCGGTTGATTTCAGGGGTTGGATGCCATGCTAATGTTTCCAGAGGAAATTCGTGCCCTCTCCATTTTATATTGATTGACTTCCTTTATGCCTATTTCAACAAGTCATTGTTAGGATAAGAATTTGTTTTTGGAATCTTTTTGTTGTATTCGTTTATCAACACTCAATGCTCACATAGTAACCTTATTTGATCGTGTTTTGATATAAGATTGGACTTATTATTTTTGAGAAACGCGCAACCAAGTCATCAAACTCCTGTGGTATGTGGATGAGAATATCGAACTTGTTGATTCAAGTTGAAAGTTTGCTGTGCACATGTAGTTTTTGATCTGAACTCTGTTTGAATTGTGATCATTTTGAGGCTGTTTGCGGGTTTCAGTTCTACAATGCTCCAATCAATGAATTCCAGGCCAAGTTTGTTTTGAAGCCTTTATCCCCTGACAAAAAGTGGAAGTTTATCTATGAACCCATACATCAGGATATACGTATTCTTTCAAAGAAGATTCCAGTAACCAAATTTTTAAATCTTCAGGTCTGATCTGAACCTTTTTCACCTTGCGTTGTTGTAACATTTCCATCTTGATAGCATTGGGAAGACTCGGCAAACTCTATATAACCTCACAAATATCACTTAAGGGCAGGTTGGCATAGGCCACAATTTTCAGTTGCATGCTACAGGATGGAAATGGAAACTCACCACATGCTTAGGTGGTGATGGCATATCTCGTATTCGGAATAAGACAACTCTTGGTCTATGTTCTGGGATGGATTTCCGTTTCGCTTGGAGGGCAGATTATGTTCTTCCTGAAATTACAGGGCAAGTTCTTGAATCTTCTTCTCATAATATATTAATATTAAAGGAAATAGTTGCAATAGATTGCCTATGAATATGATCTCAATACACTAAACTCTTGTCATGATATTGTCAAACGTAATAAAACTGAGTATAACAAAACCGATCGATATGGTTTAATTTATTACTTTGAACACAACTACCTCTGAGATTTATGGAAGATTTATGCTTTCTGTTTCCATAATTTACCATTTCCTTTGAGCTCATACATGCAGCCTTGGTTCTGGCAGTGCTTTAGGTACTGGTGAGCCATTGTTCAATCTGAGCACTGGGAAATTAGAGGCATCACTAGATAGAGTTGAGACCATAGTTACGCATGCTCAATGATTGGCATCTGAAAGGTGAAAATAACTGTTCTTTTTGTTATATGCTTGTAATGCTATGATCATTTCATTTATGACTTCTTTACCACATGCATCTGAATGTGCGTGGTGCTGTACATCACTTACCTACTAAGCTTATGCATGCCTTGCCTTTGATATTAGTTCCTGAGCTCTTTCTTTTATGGTATTCAAATGCAAACATAAGGTGTAACATCATTAGATATTTGCCTATAGATGCTGATAGATTGACAATTTGTTGAAGAAGCTTTAATTGTGCCAGGAATTAGAAAGAAGCACAGCAGGAGATGGACTCATTTAAATCTTCTACCATGATCATCCCATGTTGAAATCATATGGCCATCGTCGATACGGTCAAGTAAATTGATGTAATTAAAACAGCTCTTCCGGTAGGACAAGAAGTTAGATTTTGATGTAAATAAAAAGCAACAATTTTCTTCTGTGTACCCTTAAATCGATTGTGGCATGCTTTTGTTCGCCCTGTTATCTGGCTTGATTCTTTACTTGTAGAAGTTCTCTAACTCCTCTGGGAAACATGATGCATTATGAACTCTGATGTTGAAATGTTCCGTAAGTTGGTGGTACTTTCCATGTTTGGTTTGTTGCAATTCGGAATCTTAAGCCCATGCCTATAAACTTTATACGTCAAGCAGAGGATGTCCAACAAGTACTATGCGCATGTAAAGTACAATATTCACGCATTTCAGATAAACTATTTGATAAAATTACATGTACAACCAAAAATATAAAGGGACGAGCCAGCGTTTGACCAGCATGTGAGCGTAGTTTTGAGAATTTAGCATTAAGGGCACAAGCTCGGGTGAATGGCCTTTGGTGGGACTGCAAATGGAGGGTTTTGAATGTTTTAGGTTATTGCGCTAAAATTTAAACCATGAGCTCGAGAGGTGCGTTTCGAATGATTACTTTATCACCACTCGAGGCCACCAACATTGGGCCCTTCCTGCACTAGCCGTTATGTGATGCAACGGCCGAATTCCATCTGCTATAATACAACTTCTCAGAACTACAGATTTCAACTGTAACAGAACTCTAAACATTTGAACTACAAAACGATGGCCTCCTCTAAGCTCAGGAGTTCGTGTTCTTTCCCCAACCTTCTCCTTTCTTGCTTGAACTTCACTCTGTTTATCCTCTGTTCAGTCTCTGTTGCACCTATAATTCTGCTCAAGACGCCTCCAACTTCGCTGGGTCTAGCGTTCCTCATGATCTCAGGCATTTCTCTTATCTCTTCACTTGTGGGCTTCTACTCTCAGCTCACAAGCTTCTGTTTCATAACCCACATTTCCCTTCTCCTGCCCTCTTTAACTGGCCAATTACTGGGCATATTGGCCTTGTTTACAAAAGAAAGATCAAGCCTTGCAATGTTCAAGTCGCCCAGAGACCCGAGGGAAGCTAAGCTTTTGGTGAGGTTGGAATGTGGGGTATTAATGGCAATGTTAATGATGCAATTGGTAGTGTTAGTGTTGACTTGTGCTATGCACAAGTCTTGGATGAAAGAGTACGAGGGATTGGAAGCCGAGAGAGAGGCTACCTCAAAGAAGAGGAGTAAGAAGCTTGCTAGGGTGCAAGAAGAATCCATAGCAAATGCTGCTAAAATAGCAGAGATTAAAGACAAGGAGTTTGATGAGAAGATGAAAAACAAGTATGGGCAGTGGGTAAAAAACGATTTTGAAGGCTGATTCCAAGTTCAAGACTTTCCTCAAGCTACAATATACTAGTAATACATGTCACTTGCTATGCGCACTTGGCTTTGTTTTTGAGATATTTCAAGGCCACTACTGTGGTGGCCAGCATAAATGTTGTGTTCCTCCATTTTGTGTGGTATTAGTATAGATTATCCACTTAATATAATAAGCACTTCATTATTCTTATAGTGCGTTAATACTTAATGCACCACTTCTTTGCAAAAATGGTTAAAAAAAGAAATGTTTTGGCACCAGTTAAGATGTTTTGTTTTGCTTTGTTCTAATTTGTCTTTCTGCTCTACCGTAATTTAGAAGGAAAAGATAATCACAACTAACCCAGAAACCTTGCAGCCACATAATTAATGCCCATCAACAAGGGCGATGAGATGTTTCTATTTATCTGCCCAATTCACTTGCACATAAAGGGTTCGATTCACTGAAGTGGCTGGAAAACAAAAGATGGCCACTGTATATATATATCATGTATCAAAAAACTCAACCTTCTTGCCATCGATGCTCATTCTGCAAAGAATCCTGCAGTGGTCTTCGTTCAAACAGAAGATGGCATCGGTCGATAACACAATGGCGATCCTTGAGAATATGGTATTCTTAGATGTTCCAAGACTGGAGACATCTTCAAACCAATGATCTTTACTTTTGGATTTGAGTGACCATCTAAAAAAGCATTTGTTATCTGCAAAATAAAACAATAACTTAGGGTAACCATTTATCCGAGTATTGACAACTCATATAAAGCTTTTAGCCATAACTTCCACGCCAAAAGTTGTGAAGTTACTTCTGAATTGTTATATTCTTGTACGTGTGTGTATACCTGACCACATCCAAAAAGTTTCAGCTCCCTCAGTGATAAGCAGCTATCTACGATCAAGCCCAGAGCTGCATCTGTCAAATTACGGCACCAAGATAAGTCCAGATTTAACAAGTTTCTTGCACGTCTAGTGAGGGATAATGCTGTATTGTTGCCGACCTGGACAAGGTTACAATTAAAATATTGTCATCAACAAGTGTAAATAAGAAAATAGTTCACCTAGCAAGAATTATTATCTTCGAGTTTCTTTTAAAAAGATTGACCAAGTCCGTATAACAATCCATAAAACCAAGGGAAAATTCCAAAGATTTGTAACCAATATGGAAGCTCAGGTAGGGATGGCATTCCAGCAACATCCACCGTTGACCAAATGTTTCATAAGAATTTATATTGAAAAGAACAAAGTTAACTTTTCCCCTTCGGAGAAATGGAGAGATGGATCAACAAGCTACCTTCCAAATACTATTCAGCGCAAGTTCTATTAGAAGTTCTCCGGATGATTCCAAGTACGCAGCAATAGCTTCATCACTGTAAGATGAGAGAGAGAGAGTAAGAAAAGAAGTAAAAAAGATCTTTCTGTGCTACATAGAGTATTGGTGAAGATGCCTAAGTGTTAACAAATTTGGATAACCAAAAAGATATCGCATGTAAACTAACACATGTAAAAATGGATAGCAAAACATTTACTAGCATTGCACAAAATCACACTATCAACCTGAATGCATTGCGGCACAGTTTCAATCTTTGAAGTTGTGGACAGCCATTTGCAAGGTATCCCAAAGATGAATCTGTTAATTTCCTCAAATTGGAGAGGTCAAGAGCAACCAATCCAGAACAGGTTGCAGATATGACTTTCAAAGAAGAATCAGTCAAATTCCTGCATCAAAATGAAACATACGGAACAAATAAACGAGCACAATTGCATTAGGCAAGCCTCTAGAATTTAAAATAGGATAAGCCTCGACAACAGGCCAAGTATACTGAACAAAGATGTACAAAAAAATTTGAACTTTGAAGAGCCTTACACACAATCAGTCAGAACAAGTTCTTTCATATTATGACCCCTGGTAGCAATGAATTCCCTGACAAACTTATCAGAAACAGATTGAATTCTAGCCAATGATAGTACTTCCAGATGCTCCAGCTTCTTCAGCGCTAGCAATATAGTCGGCGCATCAATTCTTTGGCAATCATCAAGGTACAGTTCCTTCAGAACAGACCCTAGTGAGTCTGCCAAAGTGCCAATACTAGCAGATGTAAGAAGAGAGCATTGGGACAAATTTATAGATCGTAGGGCAGGGGCACGGGAAACAAGGGATTGAAGCCCAGAATCTGAAATTCGGCAAGCACCACACAAGGATAAGGTGGACAGCACGGGTAAGCTAACAGAAGCACGCACTAAGGTAGCATGTAGTGTATAATCTGTCATGCAGCGTCCACTTTGATCAAGTTGCAGGACCTTTGTAAGACAATAAATATCAGTTTGCAATTTAATCCACTAAAAATCCATGCAAGCCCTTTCATCTAACAATCCTAGGCATTTTCATGTGACAAAATTGCCAATTAGCGAACTAAAAAGAGATTCCAATCCCCTCAAATTCTGACTGAGCTGTACATAATAACTAATCTCCACAGTTAAAATCAAGAATATCAGTAGAAACAAAATATGATTCTGATTAAAGCAGGAACAGGTTGAGAGAACTTTAGTTTCAAGCACAGAATATGAAAGTAGATTCTCCTTGTGTTGATTTTTAGCACAAAGCAGAATAACTTGCATTGGTTCCTAACATAACAGAAACTAGATAACTACCTTCATTAGATGCATCAAACGTCAAACTCTTTAAAAATTTTGCGCATCATAAGAGCAAGATCTATAATTTGCTCCTAGCGTCTTAGCCCCAAAATCATATTGGCTCCTGAACTAACAAAAAGTAACTATTAATACTTGACAAAAAAAGTACTGAATAGCCTCTTCCCATCGTCAAAGGAGTTGTTCACTTGCGGTGTTACTTGTAATGAGTATCAACGTATATAGCTGTTATGTATGTTGGCGATATCAATAGGAAGGAGGTCATGCTCATATGCAACTAATTTGTAAGCAGTCATCACGGAGACTCTGTTTCAGGCATATGATTAAAAGTACCGCATCTAAAACACATAATCGAATCTTACAAAAGCTTACCATCAAATTTCTAGCGTCACACTCGGAAAAACATTTTGTAAACTCCTCCTCAGTTAACCACGAGCAGTCCCTGATTCGTATTTCTGTGGGGAATCCACAGACAAGAAGATCTAAAAAATGACCATCCATTTTCCTGGAATCACAAAGCAACTTGCAAAGTTGGTGTCTCAATGCATCAGGAACGTTTTCAAGTGAAGTGATTGCATCAGCATTCTTAGCAAGAATTGCCAAGCACAATTCTTGCAGTGAAGGAGCAGATTCTTTTGACGGCTTACACTCCCGAATGTTCTTCGGAGTCCACATTATTGGAACAGATGTTGTTTCTTGTGAAAAGGATGACCCTTGCTTTAAACCGGCCTTATTAGCTCTATCCCTAATAATCTTCATAGCAGTAGAAAAAGGTCCTGGCCAATCTTCAACCTTTTGCTCCTCTTCATTTGATAGCATTTCATCATCATCATCATCTTGAGACGACAAATGACTGTTGTTGGGTTCTTCGTGGTCAAAATGAGCAAAGCGAGAAGCATTCTGCCTAGCTATATCTCGAAATTGTTCCATTCTCGACTTATACAATTTCACGTTCTTTGAGTCGTTGGTATTTGAAGTAGAATCATCACCAACAAGCTTCCCCTTCCCTTTCTCTTTCTCTTCTGTACTGTACACTCTGGATCCCTCTGGAATCTCTTGAGTAACTAGTACATCTTCCTCTTCAATGCTCTTTCCTTTCTCTTCTCTACTGAACCTTTTCTTACCCTCAGAAACTTCTCGTGTAATTCTATCGCTATCTCCTTTTTCGACGCCTTTCCCTTTATCTTCTCTACTGTATCTTCTAACTCTCGTCGAAACCCCAAATATGGTCATCTCCAAATCCTTATTTGAATCAAACTCCTCATTTCCCTTACCAAGTAAATCCTCCATTGCATCCAGTTCAACACCTGAGTTAATCACTTCCTCAACAGAACCACATTCCACTCTTCTCTTAACAACACTTTTCCCAGACCTTAAAATGAGAGCCCCAGACAATCCAGTACTGCTATCTCTTTCACCCAAACTATCAAACACGTTATCAACAACAGCGGCCTCTCCCTTTTCTTCCATACCTTTCACAACCTTCCGCTTCCGGGTCGGTTCTAGACCCAACCCTCCAGAAGGAACCAACTTAGAAGTAAGACGAAGGCTCCGTCGGCAAGTGGGAGTATCAGAATCATCACCCGAAGGCTGGGGTTTCGCATTGGGGGTGGGAGAGAGTGGCGTTCGATGGGTGGTCGGCTCGCCAGTCTGGACCGGGGTTGCCGGTTGGGAGGTGGCCGCGGATTTCTCAGGCGGAATAGTGGGGAGGACTTCCCGTGATCGCAGAACCACCATTTGGCGATCGTAGAGAGGTACGTGCTTGAGAAACGAAGTTCTAGTGGAGACCCTCCTGTGTAATTATTGAATGCTAGGGTTTATTGGATTTTGCAGCCAAACTGCTCATGTAGGATGCTCGTGTTTCCCGCCAAATCCATGATGGGTCTCATGACATATATTGGGCTTGCGCTTTGCAAATTGGGCCGAACCTAAGACTTACCCTCACCTAGCTCTTGTACTATAAGTCTGGCGCTTCATCTAATTTAATGTTTTAAAAATTAGGTTAAAAATTAAACCTACAATAAAAATTGAACAAAATTGAAATACTTAAGATAAAATTAATGAATGGAACTATTTTTATCTACTAAGAAAATTAAAGAAAATGATTATTAAATTTAAACTAACAGATTTATTATGATTTATAACAATTAGTTAATTTGTGAAAATTATATAGTTGATTAATACATCGGCCGATTTTAATAAAAGATTATTTATGTGAAATAAACTGAAAAATTAAACAATTTAATATTTTACTATTTTAATTGGTAGAATTAGTTAGATATTTTATCACTTATCTAATATAACTCTAAAATAATAAATAACTAGAGTTAATTGTAAAAAAACTAAACTTTATATAATTTGATAATACAGGTTAGTGTTTATTTAGATAAACTTTTATTAGTAGAACTTTTGTTAGTTGAACTTTTTTAGAAGAACTTTTTAAGAAACCAAATTGATTGTATAACTTTAATTAAAAATATTTTTTAAAGCTTCATACATTAGATTTTTACAACATAAAAATAAAATACACTTTTATTAATTTTAACTATATTTTATTTTGTAATAAAAATATTTTTATATATAAATATTATTTAAAGTATATTAAACAATTTGCAAATTACAATATATTCATTATTATATAATTTTAAACCATATAAAACATAAATCAAATAATATTATATAAATTTCAAAAAAACATGAAAATGAGTTTGTGGGTATTGTATAAATTATATGTAAAACATAAGGACAAAGGGACTAAAATAGACTCATTAATTAATTTAAAAATTTTACCTAAAATTTTTTTATATAAGCTTCAAATTTGAACTTCTTAAAAATTGTATTTTGGCATAAAGATAAAAGGGACTAAAAATAGACTTGTTAATTTATTTGAAATTTTACTTTAGAAAATATTTTTTGATAAGTTTTAAATTTAAATTTCTTAAAAACTGTATTTCGATTACCAAAAAACTATGTCTACTAAAAAATATTTTATATTTTACAACTAAATAGTCATTCTTCTTAAAAAGCTTTTAGGGTGAAACAAATTGTTTATTTACTCTCTAAAAGTTGAACAAAATAGATATTTAAAAGATCTTAAAATAGTTAATTTTCATTTTAATAAAAATAATTTAAGGTTGAGTTTTTATTAATGTAAATGATATAACGAGTAACGTTAAATTAATTTTTATCACATAATTAGCATATACTGCATTTATAAGAATATAAATTTTATTATTTAATAATTAAAAATATCAAATATTTATAATAGACAAAGTTAAAGCGGGAACAAATGCTCTATTCCAATTAACTAATTTCTAACTTATCCTATTAAATCTCGTATATGTTGGAAACAAGTAATAGTAACACAAAAAACGGCACATCCGGTGCCAGCCAACGCAGCCCAACTGGCCAGAAGTACGGAATCTACGATTATTTCGCAATTCACATCATTGTCTCCAGTCTCCACTAAAAAGAAGTTCTGATCCTGATCTTTCTGTTCCTAACCCATTTTAGTAAAATGTCAAATAGTGACACGCATTTATGACCGTATTGAATAACTTGCCTTAGTAGCGAAAAGTCACTTAGGCACTTTTCAACTTTGATCATTTGAAAAATATAGGGTTAAAGTTTAGGGTTAGAGTTTTACTTCTTGTAATGGACCTATTTAGCTTGAGTGAAGATTAGTCTAAAAATTGATGACTTAAAGATGCTTTCTTATAGTTGGAATCCTCCTAAAACATCTCGTGAACAATAAAATATATATATATATATATATATAGGATTAGTTACTCTCTTTGGCATTTTAAAATTTTACTTTTAAAATTGTTACTTATTTTATAATATTATTTAGTTATCACAAAATTTTTCTATATATTTATAACAATAAAACGAGTTTTAATACTATGTTATTCTAAATAAAAATAAAAATATGATAAAATATATATTAATTAATTAACACCTTAAAATATAAATAATAATTTTAAAATATGATCATTTAAATTAAAATTTCAAAATAAAACTGAAAAATAAAGTCACTTAAAAATAACACAATAAAATTATATTAAACTAATAACTATAAATTTAACCGAAGTTCAGATTTCTTACTTAATGTTGAGTTATTGATTAGTACATAATTTATTTGAAATATATTTAATAATTTATTTAACATGTATTAAAAAATTATTATTATACAAAATTAAAATTTTATCTTGTCAATCAATGAATTAACTAAACAAACTTGCGGATTTGCACGCAGTATTGTAAGATGGATGTGAGGATTCCTTGAACTTTATTGTTTAATCTTGTGGCCTAACGATGGCTTAGGGGCTTGTAATTGGAAGACAGAGATAAGCGTGCATGACGATCACAATTATTGTATCATTCCACCAAAATGACACCCCATGCATTGCATCGCGGCCAGTGCTTATCTGACTCGTAAGCCCTGCTGTCGTAACAAGTCTTCTGGTCCACACAGGTACCTTCGTGTTCGTTTCCTCTTGGCTTTATTTTATTTTATAGTTGTTGACATGTTTTATGCGATTTTTAATTATAAGAAAATACTTTTAAGCTATTTATATTTTGATTAATTTCAGCTTAAATTAGGTAGAGTCTTTTGTAGAAAAAACTACATTCTAAAATTTTAAACATTGCATCGTAGAAAACTTAAAACTCGCAATCTCAATTACACTAAAAAAAATACCTTACAAACTCATTTGCGCCTAAGATTCTCTCGACTTTAGACACACGTATATATCTTTTTATATGAATGATGTTGAAAGTCCTCTTCCAAAGGGTCAATCCTAATGAGCTGTACAAGAAAAATGGGTTGGTTTCAATAAATTGGTTATCCAAATTCGTCTGTAACCGGAAAGCAACTTTTCTTTTCCTAGCGGACGTAGAAAAACAACGAAACGAGCTTTGATTGATTAAGAACAGTTACACCTACATGTAATAATTAGACAACAAAGGTCCAAATCCGTTATGTAATGACTTGTGAGACGACAAAGGTGGACAAGAAGACGCGTTTTAAATTTGAAAACTTGGCATTTTCTGTGTGTTCAAACTTCAAATTAGCTGGCTCGCTGTTCTTAGTTGGACCAAGATGCACTTTCTTAGTCTCTTCGTCCTTTTAATCGGTCTCTGTTAAGCGTAGATGTCTTTTAGTCAATATCTTACACCTCCCTTTCGCCGGCAAAGCCCTAACGGTTCAAGTGCTCTTTCAAGGGCTGCTTATCCGTGTTTTGAAGAGTCGTTGGCTTAAAATAGAGGATTATATTTTACAAAATGAAGAATAAATTATATATTCTAAATTAATTACTTAAAAAATAAAACAGAAAATCTAATTTAAATAATTATTTAAATGTTTGAATTTTTATAACACAATAGTCTATAACATTTAAATAATTTAAAGAGTTTAAAATGTATGCTTTTTAACATAGAAAAGAAAAAACCGACAAAAAAGGTTAAAAAGTAATAATGGTTTTGGTAAGCTATTTTCATACCATATTTTATTCACGGGGACCTAAATTCCACTTTGCAACTTGACATAATATTTTGTGAAAGGAACTAATCTCCAGAAAATGTCATAAAAGCTAGCTTTAGCTTTTGTGCCCTGAACATGTGTGTAATTATGGCTGCGATCTTTCGCATGGCTTCACATTGTGCTACTTTTGTGACGGACTTGAATGTGAAACAAAAAAGAAGTGGGCAAGGGAATGGCAGAATCCCACCGACGGAAAGGTACAAAATAATATTTTTATTAAAAACATATATAACCGGCCGGACTTATAGGGTTGGGGGCTCGTCACGGCGGCTCGCCAATGCCATTCCTTTTTTTATACGACAATCACCGTATATCCATAATAAAATGATATTAAATTATTCGGTAATAAATTTAGTTATAGGTGAGTTGGTAAGGAACTCCTTTAGCTTAAATGAAAATATGGGTTCTGGTTGAGTCGGTTGTCTTTGGCGCTCATTTCATATCCAGAAACGACGACGTAATCAAATTTCATCTTTTGAAGATTGACCTAATTCTCACGAGTAAATCATATAAATTTATTACCTCATCATGAAAAAATGTACGATTCCCATAACCTTACTTTTCACTACTCATTAGCTACCAAAAGCTCTCACAAAAACTGACTTGAGCGTCGGAGGAGCCTGCCGAAAATCAACCCCTGGCATGCCTTTTGTTGTTTTGCAGGTACATCTGATCTAGAATCGATCAATCTCATGGATCCAAATAATGATCTTTCAAATTTCACCGAATCGAAGTAAACCAGGTTAAGGCGCTCACCGTAGGGTCCGATCGTCGAGGCACGTCCAGAAACACTCAGATCGGTCGGTGAAGTGAAGACCAACCCCGATATAAGCCGCCGTTCTGGACTTGCACTACAAATGATGGGTTTGCGATTACGCCCACTCTCCGCCGACACATCATAATTCCCGCACACAATCTTCGCACCAATGATCAACCACAACCTCGTAACCCGGATCGAGAAGAACAGGCGTAGTCACGGAGGACAATCTTTGAGACCAATCGCATCTAAATTTTCAAGACCCCTAGATGCAAATCCTCCGCACCACAACAAACCTCTCTTGCCGAAAACAGATCGAGGAAGCGGTGATCTATTGATTCACAAATTTCTGATCTCAAAGAAGAACAACAGCAGACACCCGCACGATAGATTGGTATGATAGCCGATCGTCATTCTGCTGAAGCCCTAGAAAAAATCGTGGACGATCAGATCAATGTGGCCATGCATTCCCGCCGCATCATCCATCAGCACAATATAGCTCTCCATTTATCTCGGCAATCTTGGATAGCCTCCCAGCAGCCGGCACCAAAATACCGACGCCTGAAAAATATACTAGAAAGACCGATCTCCTAGACTATCTGCAGTATTTTTAGTCGATGATGAACCTACATTGTATCCCCGACGCCATTCAATGTAAGGCATTTTGCACCACCTTTCAAGAAGAAGCCCGCCGATGGTTCAATAGTTTACCCTCATGTTGCATTACTTGCTTCGAGGATTTTAAGCTGCTCTTCCTCAATCAATTTGCTACGAGTAAACGACCACAGAAGACCGTCTTAGAAGTGATGCAGTTGACCCAAGGATGGAACAAAAGTTTGCGAGAGTTTATCACTCGATTTAATAATGACGCTGTCGAAGTCCCTGACCTCACTTGCTCGTCCATGTTGGCGGCACTGATGAGCAACACAAGGGATGAAGAATTTAATAAGTCACTGGCCCTCGATCAGCCCAAGTTTATTCAAGAGATAAGAAATCGGGCGGACAAGTATATCCAACTCGAGGAAGTGTTGAAAAACACAAAGCGTAGAAGCGACGACCGTGGAAAGTGGCAAAGCGATGATTCCTGGCGTGACGAAGGATCGGTCGAATCGAGAAAGTTGACCGATCGACAGGGACATCGACAAGAATTCTTCACCCCGCTCAACAGGCGATATGTGGAAGTATTAGCAGCCATGAGAGCAGATGGGAAACCCCTCCGAGAACCCAATAAGTTGAAGACTCCCCTCAAGAAGAGGGACTCTGATTTATATTGCCGCTTCCATAGAGACATCGATCATGACACAGATGATTGCTGGGACTTGAAAAAAGAAATCGAACTCCTTATCCAAAGGGGAAGGCTGGGTCAATTTTTGAAGTACGGAAAGAATGTCGATCGAGACAATAAGAATATGCGCGGTCGGTCCGACAACTGGCGATAGCCTTGGAGGCGAAACGATAGGAATAATGGAGGGAGGCAGAATGAGAATACTGACGATCGACGCGAAGCGAGAGGATAGTCCAGGGCAAGAGGCGACAGAAACACCGGACAACGAGATGACCGACCGGTTAGGGTTATTAACATGATCTTTGGTGGTAGTGCAGCAGGCGGGTCCATCGTTAAAGGAAGAAAAAGGTATGTCAGGCAGGTCGGTGAAGACTTATCGGCCAAGAGAAAGAAGCAGAACGATGGGATGATACCATTCGACAAATCTGATCTTGATGATGTTAGTTGTCCTCATGATGACGCGCTCATAGTACATCTGAACATGGATGGTAACGAGGTGAAATGAGTAATGATCGATACGGGCAGCTCGGTCGACCTATTGTATTATAATGCCTTCAAGCAGATGGAGATACTAGAGGATCGACTACTACCTATAGAAGGATCTATCAAATGGGTAACTGGCGCATCAGCCTACCCATTTGCCCTAGTCTTTTTGAAAGTAAAATTCAGACAAAAGTCGTGTCAGATAGAGAAGGACATTAAGTTCCTAGTTGTGACGTTTGTAGGGGCGTACAATGCGATAATCGGACGAGCTACTCAAAACGCCCTCAGAGTAGTTGTCTCCACCTATTACCAAGCAATGAAGTTCCCAACGTCCCATGGAATCGGTGTTGTCAGGGGACAGTAGAGAATCGCTAGGGAATGCTACTTAGCGAAAAAAAGGACACTAGACGGGGCGGTAGTCTTAACAAGCTCTCTTGACGTGAGGGTTGATGAAGAAACGGAGAGGATGAACCCCGTAGAAGAAACGCAGCAGGTCATATTGGATGAAGCAGACCGCTCCAAGTTCACAAATTTAGGTTCCGAGCTTCAGAAGGGCCTAGTCAAAGAAATCACAAATTGCTTGATAGAAAACAGATCAGTCTTCGCCTGAGTACCTAGCGATATGCCTGAAATTTCTCGATCGATCGCATCGTATTCTCTCGGTATCCAAAAAGATTGCAAGCCAGTTAGACAGAAGAAGCGGTGACAAAGCAAAGAGAGACAGGAAGTGATAGAGAAAGAAATAGAAAAGCTACTTAGTGCTGAGTTCATTCGGGAAGTCAAATACCCTGAATGGTTGGCAAATGTTGTACTTGTGAAGAATAAAAACTGAAAGTGGAGAATGTGCATTGACTTCACCGACTTAAACAAAGCGTACCCAAAGGACAGATTCCCTTTGCCCAAAATCGATCAGTTGGTAGACTTCTCAGCTTCTTGGATGCTTTCTCGGGCTACCATCAGATTCAAATGAGTCCCGAAGACGAAGAGAAGACAACTTTTATAACTGACCAGGGCACGTATTGCTACCAAGTAATGTCGTTCGACTTGAAGAATACAGGGGCCATTTATCAGCGGCTTGTCATGGACGTTTTTAAGAAACAGATTGGTCGATCAGTCGAGGCCTCTATTTTGAAAACCAGATCGGACCGACCGATCGGCTATCCGGTCCGGTTCACCCTTTAAAATCGGTTCTCAATTGAACCAGTGAGAACCGGTCGGACCGGTTAAACCGGATCGGTCCGACCATCGGTTCAATAAAATTTTTATTTTTTTTGTTTTTTGGGTATATTTTTGTATTTTTTAAATATTATTAATATTATATATAATTAAATATAATTATTGCATAATTATGACGTCACACTGGTTCGACCGGTAGTTAAACCGGTTGAATCGGTCAGACCGGTGACTAGTAAGGCTTTCGGTTCAATAACCAGTCCGGGTTTCAAAACACTGGTCGAGGCCTATGTGGATGATATGGTGGTCAAAAGTAAGACGGCCGCTGAGCATGTGGAAGATATCAAAGAAGTCTTCCAGACCCTCAATAAATTTCAGATGAAGCTGAACTCGGAAAAATGTGTCTTTGGTGTGGCATCTGGAAAATTCTTGAGATTTATGATTACTCAGCGGGGGATTGAAGCTAATCTAGAAAAGATCAAAGCTACCGTCCAAATGCTCTCTCCGCGGTGCTTGAAAAATGTTCAGATATTGAGCGGGCGGATAGTTTCAATGGGCGGATATTGAGCAGATCCGTCTCCAGGATGGGGGACAAATGCCTCCTATTTTTCAAAATCTTGAGAAAAGCGGATGTGACCTAGTTCCAATGGTCGGATGAATGCGAAAGAGCTTTTCAACACTTGAAGCAGTATCTGACTAGTCCACCCATCTTGCAGAGCCCAATTGAGAAGGAGAATCTGACTCTGTATTTGGCAGTCACAGAGGAGTCGATCAGTGCAGTCCTTGTTCGATCGGAGAGAAATGAACAATTCCTGATCTACTACGTCAGTAAGGTGCTGAACGAACCAGAAACACAGTATGCGCAGATAGAAAAGCTGGCTCTCTCATTGATAACTGCGGCGGAGAAACTAAGGCCCTACTTCCAGAGTCATACCAACGAGGTATGGACCGACCAACCCCTCAGGCAGTGCCTCCAAAAGCTCGAGATCTCAGGGCGATTAATAAAATGAGCGGTAGAGCTGGGGGAGTTCGATATGTAATATAAGCCTCGGAAGATGATCAAGGCTCAAGTGTTGGCGGACTTCGTTGCAGAAATGAGTCAACCTGACTTGCAGGGTGAGCAGCGCCCTGCCTGGAGCCTATTTGTTGATGGGTCGTCCAACGCTGAGGGATGTGGAGCAGGAGTGGTATTGATCATCCCGCACCGGGAAGAAAAGGTGGAATATGTTCTTCGGTTAGAATTCAGAGCCTCTAATAACGAAACAGAATACGAGACTCTGATAGTGGACCTCCAATTGGCAAGGGAGATGGGGGTAAAACATCTGAAGGTGTACAACGATAGCCAAATAGTGGTTGGTCAAGTCTCGGTCAGCAGGATAGAACGGGCTCAAAATGCTAAGACAGATGCACTTTCCAAAATAGCTTCCGATCGAGATGCAAAAAATAACGTTTTGGTCGAGCTGCTAGACCGACCTAGCATTCAAAAAGCCAGTGAAGTCCTTGACGCAAATGCCGAGCGATCAAGTTGGATGGAACCGATCAGACAATACCTCATCGAGGGAATACAGCTGGAAGAAACCTTGGAGGCCAAGAAACTAAGGGTAAAGGTGGTCGAATATGCGATCGTTAATGGAACCTTGTACAAGCGATCTTATGACTGGCCACTACTACGATGCTTGAGCAAAGAAGAGGCAGAGCAGGCAATGGCTGAAGTCCACGAAGGAATGTGCGAAAATCACGTAGGAGGCAGAATGTTGGCTCATAGATTGATTAGACAGGGGTATTATTGGCCGACAATGAAGAGAGACTGCCAGGAGAAAGTCAATCGGTGTGAGGCTTGCCAGAAAAACAGTAACCTGTCTCACCAGCCGACCGAGAGGATGAAAATCGTGAATCATCCTATCCCCTTTGCTCAATGGGGAATGGATATACTAGGACCTTTCCCCCTCGGTCCTGGACAGAAGAAGTTTTTTATAGTAGCAGTGGAATACTTCACCAAATGGGTAGAAGCGGAAGCGGTCGCTACAATTATTGAGTAGAAGATGGAAAATTTTGTAAGAAGAAAATACTAAGTCGCTTTGGAATGCCTATGGTGTTGGTTACAGACAACGGTCAGCAGTTCGACAACGACAAGTTCAGAGATTTTTGTGAGCGACTAAAAGTAAGGCTCCAATTAATTTCAGTAGCTCACCCTCAAAGCAACGGTCTTGCGGAAAACACTAACAAAAAGATAATGAGCAATGGACGTAAGACTTGGGTATACGAACTACATAAAGTATTGTGGGCGTACAGAACTATCCCAAATGGAGCCACAGGGGAAACACCGTTCAGGATGACTTTTGGGGCAGAAGCCTTAATTCCAATAGAAGTGGTGTTGCACAACCAAAGAGTGTCGAGTTATGAAGAAGAGCGAAATAATGAAGTCCGCGGGGCAGAACTTGTGCTTCTCAGTGAAGACAGAGATAAGGTAGCCGCTCATTCAGAAGTCATCAGACAAAAAGCAACAAGGTTTTACAACGAAAGGGTAAGGCGGAACGACATAAAGATTGCCAGCTATGTTATAAGAAAGGCAGAGGAGGCTGAGAAACATCCTGGAAAGTTCGGACATGCGTGGGAAGGACCTTATCAAGTGATCAAACAAGCTGGACATGACTCTTACATCCTTCGCAGCATTGATGACAAGATTCTACCGAGGCCATGGAACTCTCAAAACCTGAAGACATTTTATCAATAGATAAGCTTTGTTTTATTTATTTCTTTATCTTGTACTGTATTGCTGCTTACGCATTTGTAGTGGGTACCTTTTTTCCTGGCCTTGCCAGTCAGGTTTTTTCACGACCTACCCCCTTATCATCATCAATAAAGGATTTCAGGTTTCTCGGCAAACAGAGCCTCACCAAAATAAGCTAGAACAACAAAACAGGCTAATTACCGTCCACATTGCTCAGCCAAGTTGTCAAGACAAGATCTTTGGAACCAGACGATGTCGAGAAGATGAATCTCGGATCACTCGGCCTCGACTACGCTCGGCCAGGTTGCCAAGACAAGATTCTTGGAACTAAGCGATGCCAAGAAGATGAATCTCAGATCGCTCGACCTCGACTACGCTCGGTCAGGTTGCCAAGACAAGATCCTTGGAACTAAGCGATGCCGAGAAGATGAATCTCAGATCACTCGGCCTCGACTACGCTCGACCAGGTTGCCAAGACAAGATCTTTGGAACTAGGTGATGCCGAGAAGATGAATCTCGGATCGCTGGGCCTTGACTACGCTCAGCTCGGTTGCCAAGAAAAGATCCTTGGAACTAGGCGATGCCGAGAAAATGAACCTCGGATCGCTCGGCCTCGACTACGCTCTGCCAAGTTGCCAAGACAAGATCTTTGGAACCAGGCGATGCCGAGAAGATGAATCTCGGATCGCTCGGCCTCGACTACGCTCCGCCAGGTTGCAAGACAAGATCCTTGGAATCAGGCGATGCCGAGAAGATGAATCTCGGATCGCTCAGCTTCGACTACGCTCAGCCCGGTTGCCAAGATAAGATCATTGGAACCAGGCGATGCCCAGAAGATGAATCTCGGATCGCTCGGCCTCGACTACGCTTAGCCAGGTTGCCATGACAAGATCCTTGGAACCAGGCGATACCGAGAAGATGAATCTCGGATCGCTCAGCCTCGATATCGCTCGGCCAGGTTACCAAGACGGGATCTTAGAACCAGGCGATGCTAATACAGGATCTTGGATCGCTCGGCCTCGACATCGCTCAATCCCTACGTCGATCGGCCAGGTAGCCAAGACGGGATCTTGGAACCAGACGATGCCATGACAACATCTTAGATCGCTCGACCTCACTATCGCTCAGCCAAGTTCTCTTGTCTCGATCGACCATGCTATTTGGAAAGATCGCTCAATCTCAACACGACAAATAAAGGTGGTAATGAAAAATAAAAGAACTATATTTTCTTGAATTAACGTTCTAGCCACAAGCCCAACTGGATGAGCATTGAAAAGGGGATAAAATCATTTTGATCCTTCAGGGGGAGCGGAAGGGCCAACAGCCGGATCGGCAGGAGAAGACAATGGAGAGACATCCTCTTCATCGGAACTCAGGTCCAGCGCCTCATCCGGCTGGACCTCTCTTTCCTTCTCAACTATCTCCCTTACTTCCTCCAAAGAATGGCCGAGAGCGGTGGGAAGCATCGGCTCGACATAATCCTCGAATGAAGGACCATCCGACCCGTCAGAGATGCAAATGTCGTGGCAATTCTTCAGGATTGAAAGGGCCAAGTCACAAGTGAACTCTAAGCACTCCTCCTGTAAGAACCGCCTTTTCCATCGTTTGATCGCCTCAACTCTTTGCTTTTTGATGGAGCCTTGCAACTCCTTCAGTCTATCCTCGACCCTCAGTTTGTCCCTCACTGCTTCATGACAGTTCTGGAGGAATTTTGATCAAAGCTCTTGCTCCGTCTCTAGCTTCCTCTTCAAGTCCTTACATTCCTTGACTAGCCCGTTTTTCGCCGCAATCACCCTGCTCTTTTCCTCCACCTCGTAGCGAGTTGAACTTTCAAAACGCTCCTCTCATCCTCCTAAAATTTATTCTCCTCCTCCAAGGAAGAGAGTTGAGCTCGGGAAACGTCTCTCTCTTCTTTGGCCTCTGAAAGCTCAGCCCTCAAAGTGTTCACTTGCTCAAGAAGGTCGCGGACTTCCCGGTCCAGCGTTCGGACAGTCCCGTCAAGTTGTTCGACACGTTGGTACATCGCGGAGGCCAACGACAGATCCCTCGCACAGCTACGGACGAGACTGGGCGCCAGCTCCTGATTGTCCAACGAGTCTATAAGCTTCTCGTCCATCGAGGGAATGACCCTTTGAGCAATGTGAAGATCCACATCGAAGTCCCCAAGCGACGCAACCTTTTACAGACTGATCACTGTCTCCCACTTCTCGGCTCTCCTGCTCGCCTTTTCCCCTTGCCCTTATCCGATTGGGCAACACGCTCCTCCCCCTTCTCTTTCCCTTTCTCTTTCTTCTTGCCTTGGTCCGATGGGCAGGGCGGTCGGTCGATAACCCGAATGGTCTTTTTCCTCTTAAGAGGTGGCTCAACCTCTTGCTCCTCCTCTTCTATGATCGCTAGCCCTTCACCAGCCAACCGGGTCATCACTGTTGACTGCTCGGGTACAGCTGTCGGGGTGAGTGCTGTAGACAGCTCGGGAACAATAGGACGAGCGACGTCCCATTCGGAAACAGTGGGCCAAGAAACATCCGCTCTGGCCTCTCCTTTCTTGTCCTGCCCCTTTGTCTTCGAAAAGGGCTTGGCAGCTTTGCGCCGGCCTTTGGTAGGGTTGGAGGACCTGGAAAAATCGTTGAGCCTTGCCATGGTTGCACAACAATAAAAACAGGTTAGAAATTGAAACCAATACTTAACCAGAGGGGGCAGTTTTTTCTCCTAGCCTGCTAATTCGGGGCGGGGGGTCGATTAAGAATGAATCGGTCGAGGCCCCCCCGCGATATCCCAGAATGAGACGATCGAAGTCATACCGACCGAGCCCCTTAATGCCATCGACTACCTCCCACTCCTCCTTAGTAAGAGACAGGCTCGACGCGTCATTCCATCGCTCGGCTAGAGGATATCTCAATGGCTGGGACTCAGAGGAAGATCCTAGAGGCCTTACGAAAAAAGTACTTCGTTCGCCAAACTTGGATCTTTGAAGCTATTCCGGCCAGGCGATATCGAGCATCTCTATACTGCAGATGAGGGATCCCGGCCCCAGCACTTGAACTCTGATTCATTCTTAAAAAATGGCGTAGGATACCAACAGAAGGCAGACATCTGAACTGATGGCACAGCAAGGCCAAACCGTTAATGAATCTCCATCTATTCGGAAGAATTTGGTTCGGCCTCAATCGGTAGGCGACGCACACCTCGTCAATGATTGGGCCATACGGAAGCTTCATGCCACCGACCAAGAAGAAGCTGTCAGAAACAGCAAAATACCCTCCCAGATTGCTGTGGATCTGTTCGTCCTAGGAGGCCAGCCGAGGTCCCCTGGACAAAAGAATATTGTTCCTAATAGTTGACCGATTCAACTCCCCCACGGTCATCGTTGATTCATCTTTCTGTAGCTCCTTAACGACCAGCCCATCCTTCCGGTCACTTCCGGTGACTCCCTCAATACCTCTCACCCCCAGCACCGCCACTACTTCAAGCGGCTCGACTAGTTGGGAGGCCCTCTCGGCGGTTTCATCCCTAGGGCTCACCCCACTTCTAGGACTGGTTGACGACATGCTTACAAAGAGGAAACTTTGAGGAAGAAGCGAGGAAAAAAGACGTACCTAATTAGTGATTGAAGTTGGGAATTTGAACGACGGTTGAAAGAAAACTCCGGAGACTGTAGGCAAGAAGGTGCAAATGAAAGCAGAATGAAAGTTGGAGAACAAAACAAGCGTGAAGAAAATCTGTAGTCTGTCTATCCTGAGTATTTATAGAAGATCGGTCGAATGGACGTTCCAATCAACGCTTGACGCATGGAGAAAATCCGAGCCGAACTCAGACACGTTGCAGAATATGAGCTGAGGTGAATTAGGGTTATTAGAAATCCGGAACGACGCAGCAGTTAAAAGGACACACCTGACAGTTGCATAACAGTCAAAAGGACGTGCGTGACAGTCTGTCAGAGGGCGCGAACCGTCAGTAATGATTACACCTAGTGTTTCATTTAAGCCTTGACGTCCAATCGATCGGCCCTACCGCTACACTCGCCCTATTGACTTGATCGTTGCACCAGGTCGACCTGCCATATCGCTATAGCCGATCGCTCGGTTCTGTCATTACCCTCGATCGGTCCACCGTGTCATTACATCTGATCGGTCGATCCCATCAAGATAATCGATCGATCGGGCCTAGCACGAGCTACCTTGGAGACACGCTATACGATCCTTATGTACTCCTTCGACCTTTCCCCTTGGTCAGACTCGAGGAGTAAGGGGCTTATGGTTGGGTCGATTGTGCTAGGCCCAAGCTCATATCCAAAACGACGCATAGGCCGATCAGCCCATCCTTTGAAGATTGACCTAATTTCTATGGGTAAATCATATAAATTTATTACCTCATCATGAAAAAGGTTTGATTCCCATAACCCTACTTTTCACTACTCATTATCTACCAAAAGCTCTCACAAAAACTGACTTGAGCATCGGAGGGGCCTGCCGGAAATCAACCCCCGACGTGCCTTTTGTTGTTTTGTAGGTACATCTGCTCCAGAATCGATCAATCACATGGATCCAAATAAAGAAGGTTTCATTTCACCGTAATCAAAGTGAACTGTGTTTGAACCGTCCCTTATGTATCGCAATAGTTTAAAATATGGAATCAGAGTTTTGCCTTTCACAAAGGACTTATTCAATTTAAAGAGGGATTAATCTGAGAGTAGATGACTTAAAGATACCTTGTTATAACTGAGACCCTCTTAGAACACCTCGTAGGTAACAAAAAAATCGGTAATATCATAAATTAAAAAAAACTAAAATAAGGGACTTTCTTTTTGGCTTGCAACACTAGATTAGTTATTTGGCCAACTAATTTAGATCAAGACTTGGTTATAGTTAAGGCTTTTGGCCCCTTTTTACAGGTTTGTCTAATGGGGATCGAACTCGAGAGTTATTCCCGTATGTTCAAGCTGCGCATAAAATATTCGCAAGTGCTGTGGTGGAGTGGCTGGGGCTCCTCCTCCCTTAACCAAGGTATCGGTTTCGAGTCTTGGGCATGGAGACGCACTCGTAAAGGAGAGCTGATCCTACCCGGCTCGAATCTGGATTAATCGGTTGTCTATGTGGCGCCGAATACTGGATGGTTTACACAAAAAAAAAAACCTACGCATAAAATTAGGGACATTTTTACTAATGCTTTAAGATGGATTCGACATATTTTATCTTTAACATTAAATACGACGAGAAAAATAAATATAAATGCATGTATCTAAATAGAAAAGTATGTCATGTCATGAGAGCTTATAGCTTAGTGGTAAGGATAAACGTAATCTTATTGACGTTTGACCTTTATATGTGTATATCCTAAATGATGTCTTTTAGAAGTGAACAAATTCTTTAAAGTAGAATCCAATGCAATAGGAGTTCATTTGACTGTGCGTGCAAAATAACTTAAAATGTAGGATTAACTGATGTTTAAAATTAGACTGAAAATTAAATATGTAATTTTTTTAAGTTTAAAAGATTTAATCAAAATTATAATATCATAAAATCGATTAAAGATTTAATAAAATAAAATTTAAAATATTATTGAAAAATATTATTATTACTTGTCGAAGAATTTAAAGTTTAATTAAAAAGAATGTTAAATAGAAATTAATTGATTTATTTTGATTTTAAAACTTACTAGTTAACAAAATTGACTAATTAATTAATAAATTAAATCATTTTATAACAAAGTTATTAAAGTAAATTATATTTAAAAATTAAAAACTGAATTGAAAAGTTAGATCGTTAAAAGTTTTACGGTTGAATTTTTAATTATTTGAATTATCCTCAAACCAACTATATATATATATATATATATATATATATATATATATATATATAAAAGAAAATAATTGGTAAGAAATAGGATTTTAAGTGTGAACTTACCAAAATAAAAAGGAATTTTGGACTACTCTTAAGTTTACTGGCTCAATTATTAAACATAAAGTTAAGGACAAAGATGGGCCGTGAGGCTGCAATTTATAATTGAAGGTTGTCAATCATATTAAATATTTTATTTATTTGAAAAGAAAATACTCACTTATATATTCAAATATAAAAGGTGGAGTTTCTCCTATATTAAAAAAAGAGAAAAGAAGACTAACATATAAGTTTAGTGGGTTACTCTACCAATCATCAATTAATTTTAAGATCGAACCTCACTTAAACCTGTACGGGATTTAACTTTCCTTCTCGTATGAACCCGTAAGTCCATTATAAATTCTAACAATATATTCTCATAATATTATTTTTATTTAATATTTATATTATTTATCATTACACCTAGGCTTAATAATGTCTAGATTAGGTTTAAACTTCATAAACATTGAAATAGAATTTAAAATTATTTATAAATCTAATTTTAATTAGTAAACTCAAATATGGACAAGTTAAAATTTGTAATTTTTACTTGATTTTAGTATAATTTAAAATTTTAATTATACTAAAACAGAGGGCACGGACAAACAAAAAATAAATAATGAATATAGGAATGATAAATGATTGGTGGGTTTGAGGGGGTCTCGATTCTATATTTTGTGAGACACACACACGGGAATGGAATGGGAACTGTCACTGTTGATGATGATCAGAATACGCAAATCTTACCGCAACCGAATGATCAATGGAAATTTGTTTTGTAATTTATCTAATCTATAAATATAGAGTGAGATCAGATCCACCGCAACACATCGTACCCACACCCTCCTCTCTTACAGTTCCCTCTGCTGACCGTCTCTCCATTCAGACACCAAAACTGAACAGACACCAAATCTCTGACATTAAAATTCTCCAACTTTCTGGTTTGTTAACGGCGATCGGCATCATCACGTCCCAATCCAAAATCACCGTTAGCTCCAAACTTTTAACTGTATCGTGTCTGCGGTTATATATACGCGTTGATGGGTCACCATTCTCACTCTCACCACCAGAATCACAGCACTAATGATGGAGTCTCTCCTCGAGTTAACAGCCCTCGTTTCTCGAGTTCAATGACTCGTCGGAATCATTCTTTCAAGCGAAACAACACTGCCAGTGACACGCACGCTAGCGGCAGTGGTAATGGCGGTGGTGTAGTTTTGGGCACGCACCACGAGATTGATCTTCCCGTGAACTCGCCGAGATCTGATTGTGGTGAATTTGAGAAGCAGGGGCATAACCAGTTGCTGAGTCAGAGAGTTCATGGAGGTGTGGTGAAGAGTTTGTCTAACAAGAAGGGTGGATTTGGATCGACGGTGGTTGATTTGGGGTTGAGAGAAAGGAAGAAACTTGGGCACTGGATGTTCTTCCTTTTTTGTGGGGTTTCTTTGTTTTTGGGTGTTTTTAAGATTTGTGCAAGTGGATGGTTTGGATCTGTACTTGAAAGCGCTGCCTCCGATAAGGTTAGTTCATATTTGCGTGCAAAGTGTATCGGTGCTTGAAGAAAATCTATTCGGCAACTAGGCCGAAGTTATTTTTTTTGGGGACATTCTGCATTGAAGTTAGGAAATTTAACCTGTATAATGAATAGGCTTTAGTCCACATAATAGTCCGCACAATAAGCTAGTTTCATTTTCTGCAGTTGTCAACAAACGTGAATGTTTAATGGTACATTGGAAAACAACAAAAGGGAATTTACCTCGTAGTTAGAAATCTTGGGCTGTTTGCTTTTCCTGGCATGGCTTTCAATCTGCTATATGTGATGTACAAAACTCTCCGGAGCAGCCTTCTCTTTCCTTGCCTGTCTTCTGTTGCATTTCATTGTCATAAGCTTTATCTTTCCTCAGAAGTTCGTTATTTTCATACAGGATTTTATCAATTCAAAGACACTGGGACAAGGCCAAACTTCTCAAAAGTCTAATAATTATGGCTATGAGGATAGAGAAAATGACAAGGACCGAACATTGAAAACAGTAGCAACAGAAATTAGAAGCCAGAAGAGCGTCGCTCAAGTGAGTTTAGTTTCAGCTTAAACTGTATATAACTTCATGTAACTTGATTTGATTATTGAAACATTAGAATAGAAACCTAAAATAGATTCTCTAAAACGTACGGTTTACTAACCTGAAGGCTTATTCTAGTCCATGGTTTCGATTTCTGAACTTCACCTTTTGCCGCAGTTACCAGGTGTCTGGTCCAAACCCAACAGCGAGAATTTCATACAGTGCATTGATGAATTAGGCGGTCATAGAAGTATGGTACTTGGATTTTCTCTAATATTCTCTCTTCCTCTCAATTGTTGTGAACACAACTGAGTTTCTTTATGTCTTCATTCTTTCTTTTCTTGGCAGAGCTAGGTTCCAAGACAAATGGTTATATTCTCATAAATGCTAATGGTGGCCTGAATCAGATGAGATTTGGGGTCTGGCTTTCTTGCTATCTGGTTGTTTCTTTCACTGTTCTTTCGTTAATAGTCTGAAGTAACAAAGTTTTAGCGTGCAGATTTGCGATATGGTGGCTATAGCTAGAATTATGAAGGCAACACTGGTACTTCCTTCTCTTGATCACACTTCCTATTGGGCTGATGAGAGGTTTGTTTATTCTTAACTTTCCAATCACCTGTACTGAAAACTGACGAACAATTCCCTTGTTACAAATACAAAACGAAGCTTGTTTCAATAATGTCGACATTCAATCGTTCCAACTTAGCTGTAATGTCAGCAACCCTGTTACAGACAGCTCCAGAACTTGTGAAAATGCATTTCTGTTTGCTATGTATATTCATCTCTTCTCCAGTTGGAATGTCATGTTTTCATCTGGAGTTAGTTAAATTTTCCATATCTGAAGTGGTTTTACTTGTTTGATTTTAGATACTTGTTTTGCAATGTCTGAAATCTGTCATGTGCATTATTGCTTTTGGAATGACCCTTGAGTATATTGAAATGTTTCTGCAGTGGCTTTAAGGATCTTTTCAATTGGCGGCACTTCATCGACACACTCAAGGATGATGTCCTCATTGTTGAAACATTACCACCTGCCTATGCTGCTATTGAGCCTTTCGTGAAAACTCCAATATCATGGTCTAAGGTTATCCCATCAATATCTTGCTGCCTCTTTTTTTTTTTTTTTCCCTTCTCTGTCTAAAGATAATTCATTGATCTGGAGTTTGTTTGTACAGACTAGCTACTATAAAACAGAGGTCTTGCCTTTGTTGAAACATCATAAAGTTATCTACTTTACTCATAGTGATTCTCGGCTTGCCAACAACGATATCCGTGACTCCCTGCAGAAGCTGAGATGTCGAGTTAATTACAGAGCTCTCAAATATTCTGAATCAATAGAAGAACATGGAAACACCTTGGTGACCAGAATGAGAGAAAATGAAAGCCCCTACCTTGCTCTTCATTTGAGGCAAGTTCTGTTTGTAAACTCTTTCTGAGGCTGAAATTGGATACTTCTTTTCTTATTCACTTGAAACTACTAATTGGGGTGAAGATGGACAGATTTTGGTTTCTATAATTCTAACGTTAAGCTGGAGAATAATGAACAAGTATGGTGTTTCATCTGTATTGTGATTAAAGAATGATTACAAGTTTCAAATTTGTTCAAATGACCTTGATGCCAACGAATTAAAAAAGAGTGAGTAATTTCAAAGTTGGAAGCCTTTGATGTGGCCTTGCAAGTAACATAGTGTGGTTGAGGAAGTGATTAATCAGGACCTGAATTGAACCTTTCAGTGGCCATTTAGGCTTTATTAAAATGATGGAATATAAGCAGCCAAATTTGTCTCCTAGGTGATGAAAGTGACGAAAATATTATGGCTCAATTACATGAAGTTACTTAATTACTTAAATTTCTTCTGAAAATATTGGAGAAACTAATGGTTTTGCACACGAGAAGTTTTCTTGAGTTGGACCCGATACATTTCCAGTATTCTAACTGTTTATATTCTTTTCTTTGTCCTTATTCAGGTATGAGAAAGATATGCTTGCATTTACGGGCTGCAGTCATAATTTGACAGCAGAAGAAGATGAAGAGCTACGCCAGATGCGTTATGAGGTCAGCCATTGGAAGGAGAAAGAAATAAACAGTACAGAAAGAAGGTTGCTTGGTGGTTGCCCTTTGACCCCTAGAGAGACGTCACTTTTGCTCAAAGGGCTGGGCTTCCCTTCTAGCACCAGGATATACTTGGTAGCCGGTGAGGCGTATGGGAAAGGGAGCATGCAATATCTTGTTGATGACTTCCCTAACATCTTCTCACATTCCTCTCTTTCCACAGAGGATGAGTTGAATCCTTTTAAGAATCATCAAAACATGCTGGCAGGGATAGACTATGTGGTTGCACTTCAAAGTGATGCTTTTCTTTATACCTATGATGGAAATATGGCAAAGGCGGTGCAGGGCCATAGGCGATTTGAGAACTTTAAGAAGACTATTAGTCCAGACAGGTATCTTCCTATCCTGATCTGTTCAAGCTACATGAAGATAATTACGAGGCTTTTCAAGCTATTTCTCACCCCTTTTCATGGCATGTACTTATTCTCTATCATGACTGATGCAGGATGAAATTTGTAAAACTTGTGGATGAATTGGATGGAGGAACAATTTCTTGGAAAAATTTTAGTTCCAAAGTAAAAAAACTTCACAAGGATCGAGATGGAGCGCCATATCTACGAGAACGAGGGGAGTTTCCGAAATTTGAGGAGAGTTTTTATGCAAATCCTCTTCCAGGATGTATTTGTGGAACAGCTCAAGAAAAGTAGAGTTAAATTGGCAGGTAGGTAATTCATGATGCTAGCTCAACTGCCTGTAAAGACGTGTGGTGGTGTCATTGATCCAGACATTTTTATACTGGAAGGTGACTATCTTCATTGCTGACTATGAGAATTCAGGCCGAAAGTGGCTTTTGGGTTGGAAAGTACTGGTGTGGAGAAAGCTCCATTGTTGAAGCAGGGTCGTGCTGCTGGTTAACCTGCCAGTCACGGCGTAGAAGTTTCGCTGACTATTCTCTGGTGGTCGTGTACACCGAAGTATAGATGAGTATAAAGTAACCTTTTTTTCCTTCTATGGTCATTACGAAACTGAGCTAATCACACGGGAAGGTGGATTCAATTGAAAGCAATTGAGATTCTGAGGTGCTGAATCTCCTGGTGGGATATACACATACCTTAAGCTCCAAATTGCGGAGTGTTTACTGATTAAATTTTGTTTCTGGATGTTAATAAATGTTGTAGTACCACTACTAACGAGAATTGAAAGACAGTCTTTATTCTTTAAGTGCGGTCCAGCGTTTCCTTCTAACTACTTAACTGTGTTGTCGTCCTAATCAGTACTCTTTCATTCATTTATTCAACTCAGTTTCAAGACTTCCCTAGATGTAGGAAAGACCATATCTTGCGTTGACAAACCTTTGACAGGTCCAACCGGAAACTGAGCTCGATCAAGTTTCGGGTTAATCATAAAAATCTGAGCCTGTTTGCTGTGCGACACGGCCTGAACCCATATGTACAGGTTAGAATTAATCTATTATAAGTGTAGATTAGTTCAAGTCTTTTTTCGAGCTTTGCCTGTTGAGCAAGCTGGCTCCTAAGATTCTCTCTTCTTCGTTGTCGAAGATTGACGTAAATGTTAAAATTGACATACTTTTGACTTTTTATGTTTCTACATTTAATGTAGAATGATCTAAATTTGTCGGATTTGGGCACTTCTTAATTATTCCCTAAAACTAGGATTGAACGTTAGTCTTAAAGATATGAAGGTCAAGTAGCTTATACCACCTGTTTGTAATTTTGACTGGCAATTTGCTGTAATAATTGGTAATTGCGTCCGACACATTGGCATTTTTTGTTTTTGGTTCATTCACAGCCTCGTAATTTCAATAAAAAGCTGGAATCGTATCAACTACAAAGATTTCAATTTGGTGTTCACTGTTACGTTCGACAGGAAAGTAATGTTGCAGAACAATGGGAACCAGATTTAAGGTTTCCCTTGGATCAGGAAAGTTTGTCTTAATCTAACGATTTTAAGCGCAGAGATAAACAGAAAAGAAAGTTTATATAAGGTATTTCGTCCATCAAAAATATACAGGAAAGTGAGTCTAGCAAAAATCATCCGCAGCCATTCTGATTTATAACCTGTGAACATAAAAGAAGATTGAAGTTTTGGAAGAGCAAGGGGATTCTCAGAGCACTATAACTGCAGAATCGAATCGACAAGGTCGGAGAGTGGCGCAAGTTCCCCTTTATCGATTAGCCGAAATTCCTGCATCAATTCGCAATACATAAGCTTTTAAAGAAGTTCACAATAAACAGAGATTAAGCATGGTCAAGATCAAAACTTTATGTCAGGATCATAACATTTAAAGCAGACATACAGAACTTACCCATGTGAAAAGAACAAAATGTTTGAAGCAAGTATTAAGATGGGCTTCTTCCTGCAAACTCACAATCTTCTGAAAGTGTGAGTGGTAGATGTGTGCATATACCCTGAATAGTCTCTTAAAGATTGTCTTAACTACATCTTTGAAATTTGGTGGAAATGGTGCCCCTGCAGTTTACATAATGTTTCAGTGTTAGAATGCTTGATGATACTAAAAAGACTTTGGAAGAAGAGATCTAAAGTTACTGTGGTTAGGAAAGCACACAGACCCAATTCCTGAGGGAATATCATTTCATCATCAAGCTGAGACTCGATCCAGTCCATCAGATATTCAACGTACTTCGGTGCGGATACTTCTATTGGCTTCTTAATGGCTACACCATCAGCCCATCTATACTCGTACCTGTAAAGAAACAAAAAAACCTGAGTAACTGTCTCCTAAAAGCTGAGAATGAACAGGGAAAAGTAATAAGATCAGAATTCTGCAGAGTTCTTGTAACTCAAAGAATTGTAACCGTGATCTTAGAGAGAAATTCCAAGCATCAGTTCACTACTCTACAATCAAATCTCTAAAGAGAAAATTTAATGGATTTAGGATATTACTTAGGTCCTGCAGACATTGTCGGACAGATTGAGGACGTACAGAACTCAGAAAGAGTACCATACAAAATGTTAACTTGATTGAAGAAGTCCACAGCTGTAATTTACACACACACGAAGTTACTGCAAATCATCAGATTTTGCATAACTAACAATGACAATCCTGCACTGAGATAGGAAAGGGTGAAGAAACAAAGAGAAAATGACTGGGATCTCACTGTTTACAGCCAACCACTCATTTATGTCTTCTCCAGGAGGCAATCTCACAGCTTCCCTCAAGTTTCCACTTCCCAAGGTTGAATCTATGTGTTTTTGAAGCTGAGCACCCTGATCCAGTTCAGAAGATGCATTGCATCAACTGAAACAATGTGGACACAAAATCAAAAAGATTCATAATAAGAGTGAAAGGAAGATAACCAACCTTACTTCCTGACGGAGCATTCTTTTTAGGCCGGAACGTCTTTTGATTTCTTCATTTCATCAGATTGTCAGGAAGGGGAGAAAAAAAAGCTTAGTCAGGAATTAAGAAAAATATATGTAGTTATCGCTTTCAAGTACAGTCCAGTCCTGGAAATCAATATATTTTCCGTCATTATCTCTAAATTCTGTTCTCTTTATCCTCTTACGTCTATATTCCTCTCTTCCTTTCTGTTCAGTTTCAGTTTTTTTTTTTCCTGAATCGTGATCATGATCATGATACTAACTCAGAAACATAAATCAGAAATCCACAAACATATCTTCCATTGCATTGTCTTCCAACTTGTTATTAACGACGAAATAGAGGCTAAAGAAATCCCAATAAAAACTGAGGATATACAGAAATCTTATCAGAAAATGAACAACCCAGAACGGAAAAAAATAGGAAAAACGATCAGAGAAAAAGGATTACCTGCCAATGCCAAAGAGACTCATTGTGTAATATTGCGGGACTTTCCTTGCGGAGGATTTTTGTGATAAACAAATTGTATTTATAGAATGAACAAACATGACCAGCTGTCAAAGATAGAAAATAACAGCTATAAATATTCTCCAGGAGCCCACATAAAACTAGCAAGCAGAGACCAAGTCCCCATCTGTCTCTGTCTTTCTTTTCCATTTGACAACCTGTATGTTTCGACCCTGATTTTCTCTTGTACGTTATTGTCTGATCTTTTAAAGGTTAGCGATTATTTTCATTTTTTAAGTATGTTAAATAAAAAAAAGCAACCCTTTTATCCAAAACTAATGTTTTCCATTTATATCCATAAGCACAGTCCTTCCACTTGTTTTAGAAGTAATTCATGTTCCAAAAGAACATCATAATCATGAGTTTATGTTATGTCTCAGTTTGTTACATATGCAAACAAACATGCGAATAAGGTTGTTGGACCAGAGTAGGTGGGACTAGGAAATGATAAAGCATCTAGCTGGACAGATTTGTTCTATGATTCATCGAATCATGTCGTTCTGATCTATGTCATTGCTAATGATTCACGTGTCGTTTAAGGATGTAACTGAAATTACAACCCAGGAAACTTGTCACCGGAAGATTTCTTCTTTTCATTTTCCTGGGATTAACTATGCCAGTTGCGAGCCAAAAGTGTGATCCTTTATTGCTATATGCTATTTGGGTTTTCTGCAGAATTCTAGTTGAATATCTAAAATCCTTGATTTGTGTTCGTCTTTTACCATGCAGCCTTTGAATTTCCACTGGGAAGTTGGAACCAAAATTCATTATTTACCTCAGAAGTTACAACCTGCAATCTAAACTGTATTATCTGTCAGGCAATTCCAATCTGGTTTTCCTAATCTGCATTGTAATCGCTCTAGCTTGAACCTGTGAATCTGATAAGACAACATGATAGAATTAGGACTAAGCTTGTATCAAAAAGTGGTCCACGAGCACATGGGAAGGGGAGGAAACTTGGGCAAAAGGAGACATCTTTACGCAGCTAATGAAAGTCTCTAACGACTGGACTTTTTGATCGCTTGAAATGGTGTCCCTTAGACAATGTGTGGATGTTGAGAGTTCCCCATCGTCTACGGTTGTTGGAATATGTCCCAAACATCAGAAGAAATTTTTAAACTCCTTCGTTTCCTTTGAAAGTTGAACCCTTTTGGATTGCCAAAAGTCACATCTAGCTTAATTAACTTTTTACTGCGCTTCTCCACACTATGCATACCGGAACGATGGCGAATCTTCAAAGAAGGTAACCGTACGAGGAGAGTGGGGGTCACCTGACTCCAACTCCACCCTTGCTTGAGACGCATTCTTACAGTGAGATCACACACTGACCATAGATTTATGATCCGCAACTATTTGCTGAAAGTCCGCGCTGACCCCAGCAGCAGATACATCAATTCTTTTTTTAAAAAAAATATCTTTATTGATTATGTTTAAGATATTAATATATTATGTGGGTTATATTATATATTTATTAACCTTATTATGAGTACATTACCTAATGATTTTCTTTCCTCCTGTATATCGTCTAATTCAGTACTCATCAAAGATACGGTTTTTTTATAACCAAGTCTCCTAGAAACAAGAGAACTTCAAATAGAGAAACTGACTTTAGAAACCAAGTTCTAATTCAATACAAGATCTAATACTGCTTCAGTAATAATCCCCGCAGATTTCCAAATTAAAGCCGTGATAGCTGCTCCTTAGTACCGCTTGGCTTGCTCAGAAAAGGGTAGTCCGTGTACCCAACAACAGGATCATGTGTATAGAAAGTCCTCCTGTTATACCTAGTTAAGGGTGCGTTGAGCTTAAGCCTCAAAACCAAGTCTGGGTTAGAGATAAAAAGCCGGCCATAGGAGACCAGATCTGCATCACCGTCAGAAACAGCCTGTACACCTAACTCCCTAGTGTATCCACCACTACACATGAATGTTCCCTGATAAGCCCTTCTCAATGTCCTCATTAGTTGAGCTTCTTCGTCTTCACTACCATGTCTACCTGATTCTGTTTGGCCGTAGGCTGTGTAGCGAGGCTGAGTTACATGGAGATAAGTGAGTTTTTCACCTAAGTTTAGCTGCAGTTTGTTAAGTCTCTCAATGACTGCTAGCCCCAAGTTGAGTGGATCAGAGTCTGTGGCATCAAGGTGATCGATTGCTGGTGACATTCTGACAGCAACTCGATCTGCACCGATGGATGTGGCTACTGCTTGAACAATTTGCAGCAAGAATCTGCAGCGGTTTTCAAGCGATCCACCATACTCATCTGTTCTGTCATTGATCCCGTCCTTGAGGAACTGATCAATAAGGTAACCATGGGCTCCATGAATCTCAATTCCATCAAAACCTGCAAATCAAGTGAGCATGTCCCTTAATTACAGAAATACGGAACACAGATAAGCTGAAGAAACACTTTTCATTGTGGTTAGGAATAAATATAGCTGCCTAAGCATCATCCCGTGTAATTTAGCTTACCAGTCAATCTCCCCTTTATTCAAGTTCTATATATTAAACTACAGGGCCAGTAACAAACAAAGAAAGTAAGAGTCAAACCATATATACTAACCCGCTCGGATGGCATTAAGAGCTGCACAGCGATAATGCTCCACCACTTCTGGAATTTCAGAGGTTTTCAATGGTCGAGGCTCAGGATAGGTGGCGTGAGTTCCATCTGGCATCAGAATTCTCCACCTGTTTGAGATGGCCTTGCTTGTTGAAGATATTGGTGCAGCCCCACCAGGTTGATACACTAATTTATCCATCAAAATCACATAAGAGACTTATCAGTTCTAGCCTCAATGTATCAGATTGGAAGAGGAAACTTGTTTGACAGAGAACCAATTTTCTTATTAAAATTTGATAACAAATTTACCCCCATGAGATGCGCGACCGACATGCCACAATTGACAGAAAATGATGCTACCTTTCGCATGAACTGCACCCACTACCTTCTTCCAAGCTTCCACTTGTTCTTCTGAGTAAATACCAGGTACGTGAGGAAACCTGAATTCGACATTAAACAGAAGGTCAGATTTTTGTTATGAACAAGTCATTGCTAATGATACATATCTATGGTGGGTGGGGATTCATCACGATAAGGTACAGTTGTTCTATCAGGGAGATGCATCGAAGCAATTAGCTTCACACAATTTTCTTCACCTCTTTTCTTCTACAGTTAAAAAATATATACCATAAGCAGATTATCTACCATTTTAACAATAAACTTCCATGATTATGCAGGTCAAAATTCTAAAATCATTTTGCAGGTCAATATCTTGAAAAGTCAAGACTTCAGACATCAAATGAGACCATTGCCAAGCTGCCATACACAACCAATAGCTTGAACTTCTGGCAATGTTGCTAACAAATGGGAGTATGACAAATGGGAGCCTACAGTAATGGCGAAGATGACTTGGCTGGGACTTAACAAGACATCCACAAATGCGTGCCGTAGGACCCAAAGAGCACTCAAATTCTGTCACCAGCCAATTATTGTTGGTAAATATCCCTTCAAAAACTAGACGAGATTGACGAATTTACCCCGCTGAAGTTGGAGAGATCATAGTGCCTTCGGTAATGAGAAATCCGCCAGGAGTGGACCTCTGGGTGTAGTACTCTGTCAACGCCGCCGTCGGAATCCCATTCAACGCCCTGCATCTCGTCATCGGAGCAAGCACCACCCTGTCGCAACCACATAACCTTGTAAAAGGACAATCCAGTAATAAAACCAAATCATTGCAAAGACGGAAATCTCGGACACCGTCCAACCTCCGAGGAAAAGCTCGCGACTTTTATGTTTGAAAACGCTACTAAAAACCCAAATAAAAATCCAAATCTACTATGACCTTGAAACAGAAATAGGAAGAAATAACTTAATGAAGTAAATTTACCTGTGAGAGAGGCTGAACTTGCCCATCTGGTAAGGAGAGAAAAGTGTGGTCCCTTCTCTTGTGTCAGCCATTGTTGATTACCAGAACTGAAGCTAAACTGCTGATGCGATGATCGAATAGTGAGGAGATGGAGATATAACCAGAGCACAAAAGCAGACGTGGGTTACAGAGATCTTACAGGAAAGTTTAAAGAAGGTGAGTGAGCAGCCAAGTTTGGACTTTTGTGGTCGGTACAAAATTTGACCACATTCTTTAGTGATTTTTCAATGGACAAGATTCCTCTAAGGAAAGTAGGACAATCTGAACGGGGAGGATTACATTATATGGTCTTAGTCGATCATCAAAATGAAAACATGTTGAAATTGAGCACAATAATCACGCGCTCAAATCAGAGCAGTCTTGACCAGGGAGGAGATGTTGGACCAGAATGACCCCAAAATTTTGAGTGCCGTCAGATTCTTTTCCTGTTCTCAGTCGTGTAACACATGAAAATCTAATCTAATATTAAATTTGCTCTGACCTTTTAAGGTTGTCGTAAAATAATAACTCAACGTCCATTGGGCCGAAATGTTCGAAGCAAGAGAAAAATCGGAAGCAACTTTTGATACTGCAATATACTTTTTCAAGAAAACTACAGTGCCTTTAAATAGGCAATACAAAACAAACATTTACGTAAAGAAGAAAAATATTCAACGTAAAAAATCTCAACTACGGGACTAATTCCTCTGGTGTGAAAATATTACAGGAAGGCTTATTCAACATTAACTGAACCAGACACGTGAGAATTAAAAAAACTCAACATTTCCCCTTCATTTGAGCGTTTAAAGTCCCAGTTTGGCGCTAAATTCCTCATGTTTTATTTGAGTTAGACTTTTTGTCAATAAGCCTGCAATTTGCTCATCACTTCGACACTCTTCCAACTGAACCTCTTCTTTTGCAATAAGCTCCCTTATGAAGTGGTGCTTGATTTCGATGTGTTTAGTTCGGCTACGGTGTATTAGGTTCTTTGCCAACATAATCGCTGATTTGTTGTCACATTTTATGCTGGTAGCTTTAGTTTGTTCATGCCCCAAGTTATTGATAATTCGTCTTAGCAACACCACTTGACAGCTAGTTGTAGTAGCTGCTACGAATTCAGCTTTTGTCGAGGATAAGACTACTGTAGTCTGTTTCTTCAAACTTCAAGAAATGGCAGTTGTACCCAGAACAAAACAACTGCGGAAGTGCTTCTCCTGTCTTCTATAGGATTGGCCCAATCGTTGTCTGTGAATCCCTTAAGCCTGAAATCTTTAGTTTTGTAAAACCAAATTCCATAACCTTTTGTACCTACTAAATAACGTAAAACTCTCTTTGCAGCTCTGAAATGATGCCTTGTTGGGCTATGCATGAATCGAGATAGAACACCAACAGTATAAGTAATATCTGGACGTGAATGAGTAAGATATATTAACCTTCCAACCAGACTTCTATAAATTCTTGCATCTGTCACTCCAGTTTCATCATTTGATTTCAGTTTCTCACTGATATTCATTGGTGTTGAAGCAATCTTGCACCCCTGCATATTAAACTTTTTCAGTGTATCCTCCACTTTTTTTTTGTGATATAAAAATTCCTTCCTGAGTTTGAATAATTTCCAGCCCTAGAAAATACTGCAATTCTCCCAAATCCATCATGTCAAACATTTTTTTCATTGAATCTTGAAACTCATGTATAATCTATAAGGATGAGCGATCATATCATTCACATAAAGACTTACTATGAGCAAATTATTAATACCTCGCCTTTTCACATAGAGCGTTGGTTCATGAAAGCTCCTCTCAAAACCGTTATTGTGAAAGAACTCGTCGATCTTGCTATACCAAGCACGCAGTGCTTGCGGAAAGCCCATAGAGAGCTTTCCGCAAGCGAAGTATTTTGTTTTGCTCAGAGTTATTTTCAAAACATGGTTGTTGGCTCACATATACCTCCTCCTTTAGTTCGTCATTCAAGAAAGCGGACTTTGTTAGAATTTATAATGAACCTACAGGCCCATACTAGAAGGAAAGTTAGACTACATATAAGTTTTAAGTGAGATTTCATCCTAAAACCAATTGGTGATATGTGGAGTAGCCCATTAGACTTATATGTTAGTCTATATATGGGCAGAGTGTAGAGTCCACTAACAAGAATTGGGTTTGGGTCAACTATTGTCCAAATAACTAGAACTAGTTGTTTGGATTGTTGACCTTTTACCACTTTTAAACTCTTTAACATATTCATGTTTAGTCAATATGAGACACTCTAACACTCCCCCTCAAGTGCAACTGGGGCTAGACATCCAGTTGTCGCTTGAAATATACGCAGTGGTAATCAAATCGGGCCGCTAGGATTGGACATCGAGACGGACAACCGAGAAATTAATAATCCGTACCAAACCTGCTCTGATATCATATTAGAATTTACAATGGGCCTACGGGCCCACACGAGAAGGAAAGTTAGACCACATACAAGTTTAAGTGAGGTTCCATCCTAAAACCAATTGGTGATAGGTGGAGTAACCCACTAGACTTATATGCTAGTCTTCTTTCCTCTCTTTTTCCAATATGGGACAAACTCCCACTTTATATTTTAACACACCTCCTTCACGTGTGGATCTAACACGTGACATAATCTATCATTTCGAGGGGTTAACGACTAACATAAGAGCAACCTGCTCTGATACCATGTCAAAATTTACAATGTGCCTACGGGCCCACACGAGAAGTACAAGTCTAAGTGAGGTTCCATCCTAAAACCAATTGGTTTTAGGATGGAATTTCACTTAGACTTGTACGTGGTCTAACTTTCCTTCTCGTGTGGGACCGTAGGCCCATTGTAAATTCTAACAGACTTAATGTCGAATTGATGTACTTTCCATTGTTTTCGAGCTGCAATTGCAAGAATTATTCTGACCGTCTCAAATATCACTACTGGAGAGAATGTCTTATGCTGGTAGCTTTAGTTTGTTCATGCCCCAAGTTACCAAGAATTCGTCTTAGTCACACCGCTTGATAGTTGGCTGCAGTAGCTGCTACGTATTCAGCTTCTGTCGATAAAGACTACTATGGCCTGTTTCTTCGAACTCCAAGAAATGGCAATCGCATCAAAACAAAACAAGCGCCGAAAGTGCTTCTCTGTCTTCTATAGAGCCACCAATCGTTGTCATGAATCCTTAAGCTCAAATCTTTAGTTTTGTAAAACCAAATTCCATAACCTTTCGTACCTACTAAATAATGTAGAACTCTCTTTGCAGCTTCGAAATGGTGCCTTATTGGGCTATGCACGAATCAAGATAGAACACCAACAGTATAAGTAATATCTGGACGTGAATGAGTAAGATAAGATATATTAACCTTCCAACCAGACTTCTATAAATTCTTGCATCTGTCACTCCAGTTTCATCATTTGATTTCAGTTTCTCACTGATATTCATTGGTGTTGAAGCGATCTTGCACCCCTGCATATTAAACTTTTTCAGTGTATCCTCCACATATTTTTTTTGTGACATAAAAATTCCTTTCTGAGTTTGAATAATTTTCAGCCCAAAAAAATACTACAATTCTCCCAAATCCGTCATGTCAAACATCTTTTTCATTCAAGCTTGAAACTCATTTATAATCTATAAGGATGACCCGATATAGATCATATCATGCACATAAAGACTTACTATGAGCAAATTATTAGTACTTTGCCTTTTCACATAGAGCGTTGGTTCATGAAAGCTCCTCTAAAAACCGTTCTTATGAAAGAACATGTCGATCTTGCTATACCAAGCACGCGGTGCTTGTTTAAGCCCATAGAGAGCTTTCCGCAAGTGAAGTATTTTATTCTGCTCAGCGTTATTTTCAAAACCTGGTGGTTGGCTCACATATACCTCCTCCTTTAGTTCGACATTCAAGAAAACGGACTTAACGTCAAATTGATGTACTTCCCATTGTTTTTGAGCTGCAACTGCAAGAATTATTCTGACCGTCTCAAATATCACTACTAGAGAGAATGTCTCTTCGTAATCAATTCCTTGTTGCTGCGTGAATCCTCTGATCACTAGCCTTGCTTTATGCTTTTGAATACTTCCATCCGCCAAATATTTCGTTTTGAAAATCCACATCAAACTGATTAAATTTTTACCTTTAGGAAGATTGACCAACTCCTATGTTTGATTTCTTTGGATTGCCGACAGTTCTTCTCTCATTGCAATTCACCATTCTTCTCTTTCCATGCCTTCTTCTATGGTGACTGGATCCCCAACATAAAGGACCAACGATTGAGTAGTCTCCCCCTCAATCTCAAACCGACGTCGAGGAACTCGACCACGATCGCTTCTGCGGAGTTGATCTGATTATTTTGGAGAAGACTCTTCGGATGAAGAAGTTGATCATGATTTTTCCGGATCATCTTCTTGGGGCTTGACTTGCTCAAGTACACTTTGTTCCTCTTCAATCACGACTTGAGGAATTTGATTATTGTCTTTGGTATTCCAATTCCAACTGGCTTGCTCATCAAATACATCATTTCGACTAATAATAATTTTCCCACTTAAGGGTTCATAAAGCTGGTAAGCTTTAGATTTAGAGCAATAACCAATAAAAACATGCTTTTGTGACTTCTTGTCCAATTTGTGTCGATCTAAAGTAAGTAAAACGTGGCAGATGCACCCAAAAATTTGTAGATGACTTACCGAGGGCTTGCTTTTGCTCCATGCTTCATAAGGAGTCTGATCCCATATTGCCTTAGTTAGTGAAATATTTAAGATATGAACAACAATAGCTACTCCTTCAGCCCGCAAACAATCAGGCATTCCCTTTTGTTTTAACATAGATTGAGCCATTTCAATGATGGTCCGATTCTTCCGTTTGGTCACACCATTTTGCTCGGGAGTATAAGGAGTTGTAAGTTGTCTCTTTATTCCCTGTTCATCACAGAAAGCTTCAAACTCTTTTGAGTTAAACTCACCTCCTCTGTCAGTACGGAGTATTTTCAGAATGTTTCCACTTTGTTTTTCCACAAGGGCCTTGAACTTCTTGAAATACTCTAAGGTTTCTGATTTATGCTTCAAGAAATATACCCAACTCATCCTGCTAACATCGTCAGTAAATAGAAGAAAATATTTATTCCCAGCTAATGATTCTATTCTTATTGGACCACACAGATCAACATGGATGAGTTCAAGAACATCTTCCGCTCTTTTTGACTTACCTATCGGAAACGATTGTCTTGTTTGCTTTCCAGCCATGCATCCCTCACAGAGTCTTTCTAATGACGTAATGACAGGAAGATCACTCACCATTTTCTTGTTTTACAATAGTTGAAGCCCTTTGATATTTAGGTGCCCATATCGTTGATGCCACAGCTCGTTTTCTGCAATAGCTCTGCTCACCATAATTGCTTCTGTTTTCTTAATGAAATCAAGAGAAAACATCCGAATTGATGACATAGAAGCGCAAGCAAGTACTTTATCAGTAGATTTATGTTTCACCATACGTTTAAGATCATCAAATAATACTACGTAACTTGATTCAATCAATTGACCGACACTTAACAGATTGTGTGCTAGACAAATAGCAAAATGCACATCTTTAATAAGTTTTTTTCTGATTACCTACTGAAATCTCGGTTGTTCCTTTGCCTTCAATTTGTAGCTGTTTATCATCTTCAAGTCGCACCTGCGACTTGACAATCTCGTCAAGTTCTTTAAATTTTGATCGATCTCTGGTCATGTGATGAGAACACCCACTGTCTATGTACCAGATTTCAGTTTTCTCTTCTCTTGTTGTGGTTGTTGTCATAAATAAAAAATTTTCTTCTTCTTCTTCAGCAAAGCTTCCTTCTCTTGGTTTACTTTAACAAAACTTTTCGGAGTGCCCAATTTTGTTGTAGTACGAGCATTTGAGTGTACTGTTTCTGTCGCGACCTCTTCCTCGGTAGCCTCCTCGACTCCTTCCTCTTCTATTCTGGTTCGAAGACTCAGCCTCCCCTTTGGTTTGAAATGCATTCTCTTCATCTTTCACTATTGATCGGTTGATTCGTGCCTCATGAGCTTGAAGTGATCCCATCAGGTCATCAAAAGAGAAGGTGGATAAGTCCTTGGATTCTTTGATTGCTGCCACTACGTGATCGAATTTGCATGACAAGCTCCTTAGGACTTTGGCGACTACTGTTTCGTCAGTTATCTGATCTCCGTAAGATCTCATTTGTCCCACGATTGATAAGAATCTCGCCAAAAACTCTTGCACATATTCATTATTTTTCATTGAGGAAGTTTCAAAATCAAGTCTTAATGTTTGCAATTTGACAGTAATTACCTTGGAGGAACCTTGTATTCTATTTTGAGTATAGTCCATGCTTGCTTAGCTGTGGTAGCTACGGTTATCCTTGAAAAAATCGACTCGTCTATTGCTTGCTGGATAAAGAAGAGAGCCTTGGCATCTCGTTTTACATGTTCTTTATTGCGAGTCTCATCTTCTTTATTTTCTTCAAAGCCTTTTTCTACATAATCCCAAAGATCTTAGGATCAAAACAACGTCATCATTTTAATACTCCAAAATTTGTAAGAGTCTCCTTTGAACACTGGAATTTGCGATTGAGAGACAATGACACTAGATTCCTATGGTGAAAGGGATAGCCATGCTTGCGTGAAAGGGAAACTTTTGAAAAAAAAAAGATCCCAGTTCTGAAAGAACCTGGCTCTGATACCAAATTTGTTGGAGTTATGATCAAAGCAAGAAGAAAAATTGGAAGCAACTTTTGATATTGCGATATACTTTATCAAGAAAACTTCAGTGCCTTTAAATAGGCAATACAAAACAAACGTTCACGTAAAGAAGAAAAATATTCAACCTAAGAAATCTCAACTACTGAACTAATTCCTATGGTGAGAAAATATCACAGGAAGACTTATTCAACATTAACTGTACGAAACACGTGAGAATTAAAAAAACTCAACACGAAACACGCTTTCCCCAAGAAATGCAAGAAAATTAGTCATATATTGAACTTGTCTGTGAATTAACTGATGGGGTGCTTGGTTGATAGGTTTGGGAATGGGTTAATGAGTAAGGAGTGAAAAATTAGTGGTTGGTTGTTGATTATGATTATAGAGGTAATGATTTGATATCTCACTTTGGGGGAATCCTCAATACCCCCTATTTAATAGATGAATGAAACTCATTCCTTAGTAGAGACTCATTTTTTTAAATATTTTTAATACTAATTAATTAAATACAATTAATTAATTACAATATAATTAATTAAAATATTATTATTAATTAATTAAGTACATTATAATTAATTAAAATATAATTCATTTATTAATCAAAATATATTTAATTAAAATATAATTTATTCATTAATTACAATATAATAATTAATTTATTAATCAATTAAAATATAATTAATTAATTACTATAATTAGTTAAAATATAATTCATTCATTAATTAAAATACGTAATTAATGAACTAATTAAATTATTATTATTTATTGAAATATAACTAATTAAAATATAATTATTCATTAATTAAAATATTGTAATTAATTATTTAATTAAAATATAATTATTCATTAATTATTTAATTAAAATATAATTATTCATTAATTAAAATATAATTATGAATTAATTAAAATATTGTTATTAATTAATTAATTAAAATATTATAGTCAATTAATTACAATATAATTAATTAAAATATTATAATTAATTAATTAATTACGTTATAATTAATTAGTTACAATATAATTAATTGAAATATAATTTATTCATTAATTAAAATACTCTAATTAATTAATTACAACATTTTACAAACCAACCACTATCAATGATAATGGTAATCATTCCTTCCTCTTAATCAACCATTATAATTATAATGATAATATTCATTCTCATTACTCACTATATTCATTCTCATTCCTATTATCATTCCTCTATATAAACCAACCGCCAATTGTATTAATCGATAGCTTATTATATTATTTGAGTAGCATATTGTATTAGTTGTTTATTATTTGATATTTGGTAAAATTAGTTATTTAATATTAACTATTTATATGTAAAATAACTTATAAGGAATTATTTTTAAAATAAGGATATGATTAAATCAAAACAAGTAAATTAATTTCTAAAACATTCGTCATAAAATTAACTTGGAAAATAATTACAAGCACCTTTTTAAATTTGTTAGAATTTAAAATTATTTAACTTCAATTAAACTCATTTAATTGAAATTAAATATTTAAAAAATGAAAAGCTAACAAAACAACTTGCCTACACCATCAACATACTGTAGCTTGATTTGTTAAACAAGGTTGGAGATTACCGCTCCTTCCCATGTTTCCTCTTCTCTGCATAACCTCTAGATTACCGCTGCCTCGTGTTCTTCCAGTTTCCATGCTCCAGCCAAGATCTTGCAACTAGCTCCATCTCATGAAAATTGACATGGTGAGGCTTTCAATGACATCTCATACCACCTCTTTATGAAAACTTCATCGTCATCTATAGCGTTTGATGATAGGCGTTAATCGCCCATCATCTTAGGAATCAACACCCTCTTAAGTTTGTGGGTATTCTTTTCCGACGACACAATCATGATCAGAACGAAGGAGTATAAGATCAAACGTTGGTAGAAGATCGTGATCAGAACGAAGGTTCATGAAGAGATAAAGAAAAATCTATCCAAAACTTTCTGAATGAATTGTTAGTATTTGTGTGAGTATTTCGTCATTTTTGCAACCGAAGGCAAAACGCTGATACTGCTGAACTTTTTGAAAATCAGCATATTGAGTTCAATCAGTCAACTAACTTCACTGAATTACCAAACACAATAGCTAGCTATTTAACATAGTCAATAAGTTAAAATGGTCAATAGCCAAAGTGTATGACCGTCTAGAGTGGAATTTCATTCAGGCCACACTTCTTGACATTGGCATTCCAGCTTCGATGGTTTTGTTTATCATGAAATGTCTCACTACAGTGTCCTATCAAGTGAATTGGTATAGAGAGCTGAGTGAAGAGTTTCGGCCTTCGCGCGGGCTGCGTCAAGGCGACTCTATTTCCCTATACCTGTTTGTGTTGTGCATAGAACGCCTCGGCCAAGCAATATCTAAGGAGGTTTCTTCTGGCCTTTGGAATCCAGTTCGTTTGAGTAGACACGGGCTCCCCTTTCTCACTTATTCTTTGCTGACGATCTCATTCTCTTCGTTGAGGCGTCTCTCAAGCAAGTTCATGTGCTTCGTGAAGTCTTGGACTCGTTCTGCACCGCTTCGGTACAATGCGTGAGCCAAGCCAAGCCACGCTGCTACTTATCCAAGAATGTCCCTTCCATGTCCGCTCGTGTCTTAAGCCGCGCTCTCCGTTTTCCTTGGATGGCCGACCTCGGTCGGTACCTGGAGGTTCTCCTCCTTCACCAGCGGGTAAGGAGGCATACTTATCAGCACATCCTGGACACGGTCCATCACCATCTGTCAGGGTGGGCTCCTTTCACGCTGTCTTTCGCTGGTCGGGTCACTTTGGTCCAATTGATCCTTTCGACTATCCCGAGTTACACGATGCAGACTGTCCGGTTACCGCGAGAACTGTGTGACGCTTTGAAACAGGCTCTGAGACAATTTTTGTGGTTCTCGAGTCATGACCGCCGGAAGATACCTCTGGTAAGTTGGGACGAGGTTTGTCTGCCCAAACATCTCGGGAGATTGGGCATACGAAGGATACGAGATATGAACGATGCGTTTCTGGCCAAACTAGGCTGGGCGTTGATTTATAACCCCACAGTCTTATGGGTCCAGATGCTCTCTGCTAAATATGCTTTTGATGCTCACCGCCTTCCCTCCTCCCTTCCACCCGTCGGGGGCTCGAGGGTATGGAGGAGCATACGAGCGACTTGGCACATTGTTACTCAGGGGTTACAATGGCGAATCGGAGATGGTCTGACACCTAGCTTCTGGCACGACCCTTGGGTCACGGGTGTTGGCCCCCTCATATCGCACTCTACCTAGGACATCCCGAGTTCCCTCCTTAGCCATCGGGTCAGCCATTTTGTGGGCCTCATTGGACAGTGGAATTTGGAGGAAGTTCAGGAGTTCCTTCCGCCTACGATTTGTCGGGCTATAGCCGGCACGTTTCCACCCTCACCGATTTTGGGTCCTGACAGGATGGTTTGGGGAGCCTCCGACCATGGCTTATTTACTGTCGCTTCGGCCTACACCCTGCTTCGGGGCGAACCGCCTGCCGTACCATCTGACCTGTGGAAGGCCATTTGGCAGTGGATGGGTCCTCAGCGGGTGCGCTCTTTCTTATGGCTACTTGCGAAGGATAAGTTGCTTAATAATCAGCAGAGGGTGAGACGGCACCTTACCGCAGACGGTACCTTCCTGTTTTGCTCCCACGAAGAATCCTCTCTTCACGTGGTTCGGGACTGTCCTCTGGCGCGGCGAGTATGGGCCTCCTTCCTGCCGGACATCGTCACCTCGCCTTCTTTTGCTCTTCCACCGAGGAATGGTCTGACACCAACCTTCTTCACATCGCTGAGTGCGGGGGCGGGGCAAGTATTTGGGTTTTGGGTTGACCTATTGGTTCTTTTGGACATGGCAGAAGAAGGCTATTTTTGTTTCTGATTTTGTTAGACCTCCCTCACCATCTTTTTTTATCTTATATTTTGCAAATCAGGTTCAGCAGGTCTTAGGGGCACGGAGTTGGGGCATTACCGGTATCCGCCCTCGCCAGGAACACTGGATCGATTGGAGTAGGCCCCAAGATGGTTGGGTCAAGCTAAACACAGATGAGGTGAGCAATAGAACACAGTTCACGACTTCAGCTGGAGGACTACTTCGAGACAGTGCCGGTATTTGGCTTGGTAGCTTCTCTCAGTTCATGGGATGGTGCTCTCCGCAGTCAGCGGAGCTCTGGGCTGTTTACACAGGCCTCACCATGGCTTGGCGTTTAGGATTTCGTCGACTAGAGCTGGAAGTGGACTCGATGGTCGTGCATCAGCTTTTTTCCTCTGTGACGTCCCGTTCTTAGTCTGACAACCCTCTTGTCATGGGTATCCTTGAGCTTCTCATCAAAAACTAGACCGTTGTTCATCGGCATGTGCACCGTGAGAGCAACAGATGCGCGGATTGGCTTGCTACCTAGGCCTGTCCTGGCGACGTTGGGATCACTTATTTTGATGTTCCTCCTTTAGGATGCCAGAATCTTCTTTTAGAAGATTACTCGGAACGTAGTTTCCTCCGTCTAATTAGTATATGATGTACTTTTTCTATTTACATAAAAAAAAATGGTCAATAAGCTAATTTATGGCTGATAAGCCATTCACCAAACTGGGAGATTATCTCCTAATTTATTTCAATGAAATATCTTACCTTAGATTAGTATTGAATGGAAAAACTAATTGAGTCACATTTTAAGTAATCTTATGACAAATCACAATTCTAATGTTTATGTTGTGATAGAGATACATTAAAATAGGCGTTCTTGTTGGCCCCAAGCGTGAATCAATTGCATAACGTAATGTTTCTTTTTAGATCAACAATATCTAATAGATATGCAAAAAGATTGACAAACTAAATATTTTTAGTACTTACGGCTGCTTGCTAAAACTCCCAAGTAATGGGTGTCCAAGAAGAAGTAGCTAGCAAACAGAAGGCAAAGGGGTTGGTGTTTATACCCCACAGGGTCTGATTCTCCATATCGAGCAATGATGTTAAGCATAAACTTGAGTGGTCCCCTGTTCTAAACAAAGGAAAAGAGAACACTCCTTTCTCAATCTCATCATGCTATATTATAGGGATAACAGGGAGTAATGTATACTGGGTGGAAAAGTAAAGCTTCAGCAGGACAAGGGTAAATAATGAAATAGCTAGGAAAAGAAAAAGGGAAAAGAAAATAAAAACAGAGACCTTCTTGTACATACTACATAGCAATGCAAGCAACCTGCCTTGGTTGCTGTGAAACCCAAGTAAAGGAAGTTGCTGCTTGCAGAGACGAGTAAGTCAAAAACGCAAAAAACTGAGCACAACACAAGCTACCAGGTGTCATTTTCTTTTTGTTATAACAAAGTAACAAATATTAACAATAAATGATGCTTATCACCAAACAAGAGGATTTGATTGTATAACGAAGAAGACTAGAAGTGAGTATAAATAGATTTTCTCGGGATAAGAACAGAAAGGAAAGGGTCCAATGATCTTTCTTTTTCTTTCTTGTTTCTTTCTCTGTTGCCTCTCAGCCTCTGTTCCTGCTTCTCTATTGGGAAAATGATTTAAACTCTGAGGTGGTGTACCCAAATGGGAATTTAAGCAGAACACAAAAAAGACAACACCCACAAGCCAACAACAATAACAACATCGACGAATACGAGGAGAAAGCCTCTGCTTTTTCCTTTCCTCATTGTTTCGTGTTCTGTTTCGTTTTTTTTTTTTCCTTTTGACTTCCCTTTCTCTTTCATCTTCTGACAATGATATAATTAACTTTCCATTAATTTAATTAATACCCTATTTAATTTACTTTGCTTGTAACCTCCCTCCCTCTTTCTGCTTTGCGTGCCAAGAAGAAAGGCCCGAGCTTTCTTTGTTCTGGCCGCCTGAAACGCAACTCTCTGTCTCTCTCCTATCTCTCTGTTTTTTTCAATTTATAGCTTCGTCAAGGTGAGTTTTTCTTTTTCTGATTCTGTGCAATTATCCTTTTCTGTCCCATTTAATTAGTGATTCGTTCTTCTTCCATTTTTGTTTCGGGTTAAGCTCGAAGTTTTTCTTTTTTCATTTTCAAAACATTTCTATCAGAACCTGAGATTTTCTTGGTTGTGGTTGACACGCATTCTCTTACTTATATGACTGGTTACCTGGCTCCTTAAAATCGACGTTTTTTATTTTCCACAAGATGTAAATGTGCTCTTTTTCGTATTTGTTTTCTTAACTTCTTCATTTTAGAGCTTTTGCACGACTGACGAAGTTTGATGGAAGGAAGCTATAACAGTGGAACAACTCAGATATGATCATTACATTTAGTCTGCTGAGAAAAAGTTGAATCTTTGGAAGAAAACTTTGAATTGGGGTTTTGATATTTAAGGATTTGCTTTCATGCTTATTGTTGGGATCTACGGAAAGATTAAACTTTTTGTCAGATTATAACTTTTTGCTATATCATGTCTTCTTGTTTTATGGTGGCAAAACCTTTCAATTTTTGTGTGTTTACTTTCTTTTCTCAACTGGGGTGTTAGATTTCACAGAAGATGAAGAATTTAGCGTGTGAAATCCGTAACTTATATATTATATGATTCAGCTGTAGAGGAGCTTTCCAAGGATGGCCAATACTGAGGAGACCAGTATCCCTAGTTGGAGTGCTCAATTTGTCATGCAGACTACAGAAGATGTTGCAAGAGCTGTTGCTGCAGTCGCTGCTGGTGCAACTGCTCCTCGATCACCACGGCCCTCTGTAGTGTTCTCGCCGAACGATGATCAGGGTGATAGCCACTTTCAGAAATTTCAGCGTCAACTTACAAGAGTGTTAAAAGGTTTTTCTTCCCCTCCTCTTGAAGTGAAAAGTGAAGCTTACAATCCAGAAGTTCTAACTAGCCAGAAGCGTCAATGGGCAAGCTTTCAATTACAGTACTTGGTGGGTAAAGTGAGTTAGTTTCATACGAAAGCAATAGTTGTGCGCGTAGGGATGATTTCTAAAAGCACTCCATTGTGGAGCTTTTTCTTTTCAAAATTTCCTTTGCCCTATCCTATTTTGATTATTTATTTAGTGCTTGATTTCCATGTAAATTTGAATTCTTTGCTTAGTTGATAGATTGTAGCTCTTAGATTTTTGGGAAGCTAGCAATTTGTGTCGCTGCAGTAATTTCCTGTTTTCCTGGGGTTGTTGTGTTCATTTTCTTTGCATTGGATAATGTTGCAGCTTCAAATCATAGTGTTTTCATAACATCTATGTTATTTGAGTGTTCAGGACAACAAGTCTCTAAAGGAACCATCAAAGCTTTTTGAGAGCATGGTAGTTGTTGGACTTCATCCTAATTGTGATCTTCAGGCGCTTCAAAGGCAATATGTAGGTAAAAAGTCCGAGGGTCCTGGAAGATTGCAAAGTGCATTTACTTGTCAGAATCAGTCTCGCATAAAGCCCATCCTTGAGCCTCAGGTGAGGACCTTTAGTGCCAAATGTTCAAAATATACTTGTCCCAGTATTAGTTTATCAAGCAGCGCTGATTCTTGGTTTAACTTCCAGGTTCTATTTGTTTACCCTCCAGGAAAAGAGCTACCTCTCAAATATAAGGATCTTTTATCTTTTTGCTTCCCTGAAGGCCTAGAGGTTGGGTTTTCAGTTTTTGGTTTTCATGTTTATTTTGCAACTTTTTATGTATTACTTTGATCGATGGACTCTCATACGAGTAAGAAACGTGCTTATTAAGATTCTTTTCCAGGTTCGTGCTGTTGAGAGAACTCCTTCAATGAGTGAGATGAATGAAATTCTTCTAGGCCAGGTGCATCTAATTTTGATGTGAATTCTTAGGACTTGATAGTTTTTTATTTACAGGGATCCACTAGGGACTGTTTACTCAAACACCTCTTTCCCTCTTGAGAATTTGATTCCCTGATCTGGTAGCTGTTAAGTGGAGGTGGAGTGGGGTTACTACCACCAATCCCCTCACATGAACCTCTCAAGGATACGCTTTTCAGCTTATAAGATTCCACCTAATATTTATGACCTTTTCATGGATATATTTAAGTTTGGATCCCTTTGCTATTGTATTGCTTAATCACAGGAATTAAATATTACATATGTGCTAAAATTTTGCTTTGAACTAAATTGGTTGGTTGGTAATTTTCTTCTCCAGTTAGCCCTCATCTGGACTATATCCTCGTAAGTTTTGTTACATTCTTCTTTTGGGTTGCAATCAGCTGACAAAAATAATATTAATGGGTTTGTTCTGGAATTACTCTTTTCATTAAATTTTTATGGTTTAAGTTTGTTAATGCATAGTTTCTTGCAAAGGCATCTCAGGGTAACTCATTCGTTGGGTGCTTATTTTGCAGGAGCACCTTAAACAAAGTGATTTGTCATTTGTATTCCGACTTCAGGTAAAATGGATATATGATACTCCTCTTTTTCTATTCTTGGATATTCCATTTATTTGGTTTCGAATTTCAAGGGATTGCCACTATAATCCGTGTGTCACTGATTTTGAATTTGATAAGACACATTTTATCTCCTTGATATGTGGTATACTTGAGGTAGACTGAGTATCATTCTAGAGTTGTATGAAATACTGACTTGACTCATCTCTATAAACTCACTTCTGCTTTTAAACCTTGTATTCTGTGACATAGGTTGCTGATAATTCAACACTGTATGGGTGCTGTGTTTTAGTTGAAGAAATTGTTCAAAAACCATCTGGATTGCTGTCCAGAATCTCAGATAAACAGTCCTCTTTCTCATCTTTGAGCCGTCATGTACTAACAACAAAGAGATGTTACTGCATTCTGTCAAGGCTTCCATTTTTTGAATTGCATTTTGCTGTGTTGAATAGGTGGGTCTACATCCATATGATATCTTTACAACATTTTTGCCAAATTCTAATTTCTACTCTGGTCACCAGTCAGTAGGAGTTTATAAGATGTAGTCTCGGTTGATTGATTAAGTCAGCTACTTAGAATGGATATCCTACAATTTTATATATTGGTAATGCATAAATAATATCTAGATGTTAATCTTTATAAAGTAGTTATTTATGAGATTATGGAATTTTCTTGTAGTATCTTCACGGAAGAAAGGCTGGAACGGTTGACGAAAGATATTGGTGTTTTGGATCTAGAAGCCTTAGAGGATATAAAGGAAGAAAAATTAGGCAACAACTTGGATTCTGAATCATTTAACTATAAAGGTTCACAGGACATTGTGGATGGGGCTGTTGAAATTTCTGAATCACGCTCAACAGATTCTACTCCTGAAGGTGCTACTGACAATGGGAGTCAGCAGGATCAACTTGTTCAGGCAAATATTCATTTGCTGAAGAAAGGCATTAATGATAATGTCATTGTTCCAATCGATTCTGTGACAGAAATGCTTTCATCTAAAGGAGAATCTGGTGCCTTAAATACTGAAGATTGCAACGTTGATACTGATGATTTTGTGTCCAATAAACAAACAGGAGACAAACATTTACCAATTGCTGTTCTTCCTCTCTTGCGCTATTGTCAGTATGAAAGTTCTGAATCTTCATGCAGGTATATATAGGCATTAAATCAATGCACATGGTTTCTATAGTGGAGTTTACACGACTCGTTCTTCGGTCAATATATTTTGGAATGTTGTGCTTCGTGAAGCATCTTTTTAAGAATATAATTGATAGCTCTTGTTTTGGTCCTAAAAAATGACAACAAGGCCAACATGACATGATCTGCTGAAACCTACCAATATCAGTAATGTCCTGGTTGAAATTTTAGCTAATTAATGATTTACAGTTTTGGAGGTTATAATTTTTTGATAGATGAAATGTTCTATGTTTGAAATTAATTTGCTTTGTAATTTGATACATTAATTAAGTTAGGATACATGAGTTGTACATGTCATTCAGAACACTTGGATGTAGGCAACTTTTTGTCATTTAGTGTGTAAAATTGCCCTTTATGCAGCTTTCAAGGTTCTCCTAGCGATGATGGGAACTTCAGGAGTGATGTTGATGATATAGAAACAGAGGAGGCATCCTTTTCTGGTCAAGAAGATTCAAGTGACCACATTGATATTCTCGAATGGGCTAAGGTTTGAATCTACTTTTATATGGCAATTTACTTATGCTTCTAGAAAGTTACAGTTATCAATTGACTACTTTTGAGTTTTAAGTTTTGTTTTCTTTTTTTAGGCAAACAACCATGGATCACTGCAGATATTGTGTGAGTATTACCAGCTACACTGTCCTGTCAGGGGTTCAACACTTAGATTTCAACCTCTGGAGCACCTTCATCCCTTAGAATATCATAGACCTGATGAGACAGTTCTGCACATTGCTGGCTCAACTATTGATTTGAGATCATGCAGTACAAACCTGGAATTTGCAGAGGTTGGTATACCGATGTCTAGATAGAATCAGATACTTCCTTAATGTGATCAGATTCTATGACTTTTCCTATAGTGTGATACTCATTTCTTTATGCAGTGCTTATTATTTTACGTCATACTTGTTGAAATTGTTCTCTTATGTAATGACTCTTGTTCGTTTGTCAGGCCCATAATGCTCTCATGATTGAGGAGGAAGCAATTTCATTGTCAACATGGGCTGTTGCATGCATATGTGGAACCTTGCGACTCGAGCATGTATGCAGGCAGTGTTCTTGAAATTGTTTGCTATAAAGACTTAATATTTGGTCCCAATTTGAATACATTGTGAATGCTTGACATGCCTGATCTTATTGTTTGATTATTAAGAATATTCTTTGCTGCATAGATCTAAATTTGCCCACAAACTCATATACTCTCGTTCTGAAGTCGAACTAGTTTGATTACTGATGACTGTGCAATGCAATTGGAAAATGATTAAATCTGGAACTCCTACCTTCCATCTGTTTTGCTTCACTTAGTTGAGCAAAAACTGGTACTGTCTACCTCTATTTGGTGGATCATATGCTTAATACGCTTTTCTTCAGTGTGTATGTTGATTTAAGCATCATTACATTAACCTGGGTGCTAATTTTCTGTGCTTGTAGGTGTTAACATTATTCGCAGGAGCACTTTTGGAGAAACAAATTGTGGTTGTTTGCTCAAATTTGGTATGTTTTCATGGTGCATAAAGTGTGATCCTAATGGTTGTCCATTGGCTTTTGAAGTTGTCACAAATCTGTTAAGAGTAATTTGACTGCATGTATGGAGCAGAAAAGTTCTCTTTGATAATATTCTGCACCTATTAGCCACTTGAGTTGGTCATATTTGTTGTTTCATGATATTTTAACATGTATTTGACCTTGCCACCTAGAGCCATTGATTTTCAATGTGATACCATCTTTGTTGGGTTTAGTGTTATCTATTACCAGTGCATTCTGTTTACCTGAACAAACCCTTTTTGAATCTTTATGTGTATTTACTAATATGATTAACTTCTTTATTTGATTCCTTTTTAATTGTTCGTCACACAGGGCATTTTATCTGCTGTAGTTTTATCGATTATTCCACTAATTCGTCCCTATCAATGGCAAAGCCTCCTAATGCCGGTATGGATTTTTCTAGCCAATGCTTCTTATTGATTTTTTTTCTTCTCTTACTGTTCTCTGACTTAATTGGTTTTGGTATTTTATTTTTAGATCTTGCCAGATGACATGCTTGACTTTTTGGATGCACCTGTTCCTTACATAGTGAGTATCTAGTTTCAGTTCTGTATGTATTCATCATTCTCAAGTACTGCTGTTCAATTGGCCGCCGGGGTGTCTTCCAACCAGGAGGAGGAAAGATATGAATCGTTAGACAATAGATATGCCATACTTTCATATTTTTCCTATTGATATAACATGACTTGCTTTATTTACCACTATAATTGTGTGCCTTTAGGTGGGTGTAAAGAACAAAACAAGTGTGGTGCAGTCAAAGTTAACCAACGTTCTTATGGTTGATACTGACAGGAACCAGGTTCGCTTTTTTAGTTTGGATGTGTAGTTTTTGTTTCAATTGTATGTATCAGTTAAACCAAATTACTATATAATTCTTTCTACTTTGTATTTCTCCCTCACTTTTCCCCCTTCCCTTCAACTGGGAGCATTTTCTTGTACTACAAAATTGCTGATGACTTCCCCCGTGTAGGACATGGATTTTTATCTCAGAATTGTAATTAAATGAAGAAGGAAAATTCTTATTTGTGTGAAATTCTTACATCAATTGCCAACTTCTTTCTATATATTCATACTACACTCGTTGGAAGTTGTGTCTTCGTTTCTCTTAGGGTTTTGTGCTTGATCTATCGTCTTGAATATCTTCATGCGACTTCTTATTTGTTATCTAGCTATATTTTCACTTTCTTCTGGTTCCCTTATTCTGGAGAACACTCACTTGATGTAACTTTATACGATATTTCTTGTTGCCTGATATGGTAGGTAAGAGCACCAAGTATTCCACAATTGCCAAATCACAAGGAGTTGTTTTCATGTTTAAGTCCTTACTACTCAAAGCTAGTCGGAGAAAGTTATTTGGCAAAGAAAAGACCAATATATGAGTGCACGGACACACAGGTTTGCTTCCACTTGATATTTTCTGTTTCTTTTATAATGGCTGCTCTTCTTTGAGGTGGATTTTTTATCTTTGAATGTATTATGATTAACTCCTTACAAATTAAGGTTAGTGATCCAATTGAAAAATGCGTTGGAAGTTCAGAAAACAAATTTGACATTTACTCTAATTTTTTGATGATTTTCTCAAAAAAAAAAAAAAAAAAAAACTTTTAGTGGTATGTGTGCCTAGCTATAGTTGTTCTACAATGCTGTGATGAATGGTTAAATTGGTATCATTTGGCATGTTGACACAAGGAGCATTCTGTTAGTGCCAGGACTACATTTGCTGTGTTTCATAGACATATTGATTGTGGTGGATGTGGAGTGTTATCTGCAGTGATGGTGTATGGACCTCTTACCTTCATGAACTTTTTCACATTTACATTTAATACAAATTTCCGAAGTGCTAAGTAACTATAATTTAACAATTTATCCAGGTAAGATTATGAAAGAGGAAGAAAGGAACTGAACGATTATAATTAGTACTAGTATCTAGCTGGCTAATTGTGTTCTGAAACTCTACATTGTTTACATTGATTTTTAGAAATGGTAATTCCTTTGGCTTTGTGATTATTCTCGAATTTTGTTCATATTCATCTTTTGTAATCATGCAACTGTGTTGCATTGTAACTGCTCTTCCAGCTTCTTCTATCATGCCTTTCATGCCCATTACTTGGGAGTTGGGAATGGCATTTTTGACAACTTTTTACTATTTGCTTGAATATATATTTGGTGTCAGTATGTTTCTCACGCTAATAACTATTTCAGGTTCAAGCTGCCAAGGATTTTCTAGAAGTGTTGAGATGCTACCTGGATTCCCTTTGCTCCAAGCTACGGTCACACACAATCACAAATGTACAATCCAATAATGATAAGGTCTGCTTTTTTCTTAACTCGTCTTTCTCCTTTTCTCGTGTTGTATCCTGCATATCTGCCACAGAGAAGTCCTTTGTTACCAATTTACAGGTTTTCGCATAAGAAGCAGATTTACCCTGCTTATGCACTACATTCAGTAGTTAAATATCAATATCATTCTTGGTATACATCAGACATGAAAATGAGCTTAAGAAAATAATGTTCATGAATGATCCATTCGTGCTGAAATGACGCTGAACAGAATACAGAAGTTAGGAAATTTGCTTACAAGCTCCTGATGGTAATAGGATGTGTTCTCGACAAATCATGCCCATAATGCTTGTGGGGTGTTGGGTGGGGGCATGGGCAGTATGCACCAGGCTGAAATAGTGTTTTGATGCAACTGCACATGGGCTGGCTACATGTCTTGAGTTATGTTGTCATAAGAGTACATCTTAATTGTGGGAGCATGCATCTCAACACTAACTGCAGTGCTAGATCGTGTGACATTTCCTTCTTGTTAGATGAACAAAATTTTACTGTTAAACAATTTTTAATAGCATCATCAAGTCATAAAAACTGTCTTTTTTTCCCTTTATTTTTAGGTATCTTTGCTCTTAAAGGAGAGTTTCATAGACTCATTCCCTAGCCGTGACAGGCCATTTATGAAGGTGTGCTTCTGCTAACACTCTTGACTTTCTTAAAAGGGCCTGTAGTTGAATCATGTCAGGAATTGCAAGTTGCGAAAATGCATTATTTTTTACTAAAACCATCAACTGAAAGCTGACTGGAATTTTCTTTCCCTTGTTCCAAAACAGTATTTCGTGGACACGCAGCTCTTCTCTGTACATACAGATCTTGTTCTTTCCTTCTTCCAGAAAGAGTGACACTATTGTTCGAAGATGATCACAATTAATATTAGTATACCTTAAGAACAAGTTCAGTATACACAAAAATAGTTGGTCAAAGGCAAACAAGAATACCCTCCGGTATTAAATGGGACAAACCGGGCATGCCTGGTTCAAAACTGGATCAAAAGGTTGGGTTTTGGTTTACTTGCCGGTGGATATATAGGTGATATTGTTATAGAAAATGTAGATTATAATGCTTTTAATATGTTTCTCACAATTTTTTCAAAATGAAAGTTGCTTATCCAAGTTCATACTTTTGAAACATCAGCTTTTATAAAATGTTATTGTATAATCCAAGCAATAGATCTATCTGTTCTGTATTATCATATTCCTGTTACGGCTTCATACTGCAGCTGAATCCTGGAATATTAAGTTTTACGAATCCACATTAAACATTCCCTACACATTCTGCTACTTGGTCTTTCACATCCTAAGCTGAGCTACTGATTTACCGTTACAACTTTCTCCAGTGGTTTGAGACTCCATTAACATTGGAGCAGTGAACTGTTATAGAGCCTCCAAGTGCCAACACTTGCTAGATGAGGCACTTTCTACCCCTGCAATTTGCGTTGGTGGCTAGAAGAAAAAGATGTATATCGGATCATGAGTCGAATGAGAGTCGGTCAAGTACTGTCTATGGTGACTGATCCGTGTTTGTTGGTGCACTAGATGGTGCTGCTCTAATGGGCTCACCAAAAATGTTGGTGGAAGTTGTAGTCCAAAGTTTGACAAACTGATTCGGTTTCCTAATATGGAGCATTCTAAGCCACACAAAGGCACGTCTTCACCTACTTCGGTGGCCACATTTATGCGAATTAGACGAGAGAAGCAAATGTATCTGAAGTGAGGTAGGGTTTGCAATTAAGTTACTGCCCTAATGATTCATGCGCATGTTTAAACAATTTCTCTAATCCCGGAGATTTTCCAGTGAGGGTAAGAAGTGTCAAAATCAATAAATCACCCTTTAGTCTTTCTTATGATTACATCTACCGTGGCTTCTGGTAAAAGAAAGTGATAGGCAAATGGTATCTCATAGCCCGTTAAAGTTGATATGGGTAGGTTTTTGTTTGTTTTTCTTCATCCTGGAGTGAAGTGATATAATGCAAAGAAGCTTGCTAAATGGGAAAATTCTGAAAAGGGAATTTAAAGAAGAAACGCACCTGAGGATGTTCTGTTGAAGTGGGGCATTGGCACTGGAAAAAGGTAGTTTGCATGTGTTGTGAATCTGTCAGGAGATGCATTACTTTGTACAGCTCCTGCCACTGCCAAACTTGCAATTTAAAGGAATGGTCCCAACCTGAGAAGTAAATGCAGCCCAACAACATCAAATGCCCACCAAAACTTCTTTTCTTACTCCTATGCATACCAAAACACGGTTTCGGGGACACATGCATATGAGAAACTATGGTTCTTGATGATATTATGGAGTATTGAAACAGAAACGTACATAAGATAATTATCATCGGTTCTAAAGTCATTCCTCACCGTAACTGAACAATTTTGAAGTATTCTTTTTCTGATACATCATCTGAACTGCGGGCTTTTCCATTTGATTTGTCTCTGTTTCCCCACTTCTTGAGTGAACACAGATGGATTCTTTTTCCCAAATCCAGTTAAACATCACCAAACGAAGAAGAACATGAACGATGCACACTAATGGCCAATAGATGAGTCTCCAAACTAAGACAACTACTCAGAACTTGGCATGTTTAAAAGATAGATAAGCTAATACTGTTGAACTTTCTTTTTTTGTCTGTCACATTGAGCTAATGAATTTCAACTCAAATTCTAAGTGGCAATTCTTTTAATGGTTTGTGTCTGAGTTCTTAAGCGATAGAATGCAAAATTAGAAAAGCCTGAGACATCTTACAGGAGCATGGTCTAGTTTTTCTCAAAAAGAAAAGGGGAGAAGACATGATAGTAAAGTTTTTCTGAAAAGGAAAAGAACCGAAGGGTGTCACTCGATCGTTCGATCGAGTTTTTACCTAAAAGAAGCCAAAAAAACAATGCATACAAAACTTGAAATTTTTATTTTATAAATAGAAGGAAAAGGTGTAGTAGCAAGTGGTGGTGGGTACCAGGAGAAAGGGGTCTGAGTTAATGGAACAGATGAAAGTAAGAGCGTTAGTCGCAGTAAAAGCCAAACCGTACAATGTTCATTAGCACACAGCGGGCAGGCATAGACCAAAGCATTGGCTTCAGATAGATAGATATATCAGCCAGTAGCCAGTCAGTAAGTACTATCTACCTCTCACGCAAATCACACTCAATCTCATAAATATATTCATCGGAGAGAAGGAGACACTAAATCTCTACTCTATTTGTGTTGTTTAAATTGGTAAATGCAGACTCTTTAGTTTATGAGTTTCCGTAGAGTTGTCAGAGACAAGAGCTGCCACACAGGTTAAGCTCAGCTCTGCAGGCCACAGGAAATCAAAAAGAGAAAGAGAGACTTGCAGTGACTCATAATATGATCGGAAAGAAAGAGATGGCCATGGCAGCTCTATAATCAGAACCATTAGTTCTGTTCATGTTCAGAAGATTCTGCAGGCCAATGGTCCCTAGAATAAATATACTTTACTCCATTAGTCTCCACACCCCTCGTCTCACGAGTTAAGTCATTATTAAGAGCAACCTTTGCGTGCTGGCTCTACTCTCGAAGCAGTTCTTGTCACTTCCCCTTCTCCTTCTTCTTTCCATGATGATGAATGGAAGAAGCAGCTTTCCTTTCACTGCAAGTCAGTGGCAAGAGCTTGAACACCAAGCTCTAATCTTTAAGTATATGGTTTCTGGCATTCCTGTTCCTCCTGATCTCCTCATCACCGTCAAAAGAAGCTGCTCCGATTCTCCAGTAATGTCCTCAAGCGTCTTCACTCGTCAACCTCCACACAGTAACACCTCTCCTTGAATCATAATCAACATGCTTATTCAGTGTGCTATAAGAGTTTCTTTTATAACTTGTTGTGTGGTCGGTTGGTTTTGTATGGTGTTTGCAGTTGGATGGAACTATTTTCAGATGGGTCTTGGAAGGAAAATTGACCCCGAACCGGGGAGATGCCGAAGAACAGATGGAAAGAAATGGAGGTGCTCAAAAGAAGCATACCCAGATTCCAAGTACTGTGAGAGGCACATGCACAGAGGCAAAAACCGTTCAAGAAAGCCTGTGGAAGTTGGTACACAAATAACCACATCCCACCCATCGACACCAACATCTATCTCATCAATCGTTAAGAACTCTTCTACATTACTGTCCTCACCCTCTCATTCACTTTCATTACTGTCCTCAGAAATCCACCACCAAACCCACCCTCACTGCTCTGCCTATCACACACATCTCGGCCATCATTTTCTCTCTTCTCACACTGAACCTCCTGGGATTGGAATGTCACCTCATGACAAATCTTCCCACCTGATCCTGGATTCTGGTGGTTCCTGTTCTTTGGCTAATACTGATTACAGGTGGGTATAGAGAAGGACTGTGACATTTATGGTTCCTTTTTTTTTTTTGTTCTGCGCTCATGTTTTATAGACTTCTGGTTCGTGTGTTTGATTTAATTAATCGTTTTTTTTTTTGGTTGGAATAGAAGAAACAGGAATGCTTACGGGCTAAAAGAGGATGCTGATGAGCATGCTTTGCTCTCAGAACCTTCTGGTTCAATGAGAAACTTAACTGGTTCAACTTTGGATGACGCTTGGCAACTTACTCCCCTGACAATGAGCTCTTCCTCTTCATGTTATTCATCGAAACAGAGGAACCTGTCCAGCTACCAGAATGAGTGTTCCTATCTGCAGCTTCAAAGCTTGAGTGATCGTGACACCCCAAAACAAGAGAACCAGCACCAGCGTAACTATCTCAAGGGAAGTGACATAACATGTCAAGCACCTATGATCAACGAGAGAGAAGAACAGCAACAAAAGATTGTCCACCGTTTCTTCGACGAATGGCCACCTAAAAGCAAAAGCCCGTGGCTTGATTTTGACGATAAATCATCAATAACAAAAACCAGGCTATCAATCTCTATTCCCTCATCATCACATGAATTTCCCATTTCTAGTTCAAGAGGCCGCAAAGGTAATTAATTAGGTGAAATTAAATTTGTTTCTTGCGTTAATACTTTCATGCCTGCTAAATAAACATAATACTTCCAGGGGCTAACAAGATTTTACTTTTTCTGCAGATGCTTGAGTTTCCACTTTCCGGTGATGAGCTACCTCTGTTTCAAGGCCAAAATTGTACTGTACTTGGTGTGGCTGTTGTTTGTTGTTAGGCCAGGGAACTGCAAGGACCACCATTTGAATATTTTCAAACTGTGTTTTGTTGCTTAATGGGGGATCAACTGCTGTGTGCTTTAGTTGTTATGCTCTTTCACCAAGTTCACTTGCATGACTGGGTCAAATCTGTCCTCTTTTGTTGCTTTCATACTGATTGATATGCAAGTAACTTGTGGGATTGCTCCTTTCTTACTTTCAGTTTCAGACACCTGCCTAAGCTGTTGGTTATTAGTGATTGTTAGGGTGGGGACCTAAGGGCTCCAGGATTTGCTTATTTGTCACCTCGATGCACCAAATTCAAGTTGGTCAGATGTAGCCCACCCACTTGCTGTCATCTGACAGAAATTGACACTATATGGGAATTGGAAGTTTGTAACATATATTTTCAAAAAATAAAAAAAAGGAACATATACCAAGAGTTAACATGATCTCTAATGACTATTTCTTAATTCTTATACTTAAAAGTGGAAACCGAAGGACACCAAGATACTTTGAAATTGTTTTCAAACCTCAAAACTCAGGAACGTGGGTATTTGTCTATTTTGTAGGTTTTTGGGATTCTTTTGCCATTACTATATTCAAAAATGAATTGCCATACCTTCTTTGCCTTGTCTCTGTTTTCTTTTACATCTCTCAATTATGCTCTGTTTCCCATTAAAATATCCGCCACTGTGGAGGACTTTGCCTGTGTAAGTTGCCAAATACCTTACAATGCTCGATCTCCAGTAAAAAAACCCACGTAAATGGTTATACAATGAAGGTTCACGAGTTTATCACGGTGTGAATAAGCATTGAAAACTTAATATTGACATTAAGGGTTTAATAAACACAAAGAATAATACTTTTCTGGAGAGTTTTTGTGCGTTTTGTCTATATCTAAAGTCTAGTTTTCGTCTCTGAACCTGTGGCATCGCATAAGAGGCACTTGGGCCACTAAAAACTAGTCAGCCAACAAGCCAGTCTGATCAGGTAAAGTCCAAATGCAAAAACAGAGCACTAGTCTCTGTATCAAGATTCTGAAACCTTCTGGCGAGAGCTTGAGCGTGGATCTGGAGTTTCCTGCTTTGTTTAGTAAAGAAGCTAAGAGCTTTGAAGACTTGACTTGGAAAAGGACACTGAGTCACACTGAATCAAATAGCCAGTGGAAAAAGCAGAAAGCACAACTGTACAGAAAGCAAAAAACACAACTGTACACTTTCTGATCTTCTCAACCCCTTCCCATATACTGAAATCTGACTCTGCTCTGACTTGTGTCAGGCATCCACCAGAGGAAAAAGCCTTGTTTCTGACAGTTATCACCCCACGTTTTGAACAAAAGTCGAGAATATGAACAGTAAAAAGACAGGTGAACAAAACAATTTTTTCACTTGCATTCTCAAACCCCCAAACAGATGTGGACTCAATGATCTCAAGGGGAGGTCACAGGGCCCAGAGTTGTTTCAGTGACACGAATTCAAGAAGGAAGCCAGTAATGGGCATTCTGGTTGCTTAGGATTTTGGAAACATCAAGAGAGGTTATCGGACTCGGTACTGAATTGGGCTTTAGAATAGAACTGTATTGGTATCGATCGGTATCGGGTACCGTTTCGGGATATTTTTTAAATTTATAAAATTGTCCTTAAACTTTTTAAAAATTGCAAAATAGTTCATATTAATATATTATACAATTGCATCTTGTATAACATCAACCATCTTTCAAAAATTTTAATAATAAATAATAATGACAATTAATATGAAATAACAATAATTTTAAATATTTTACATATAAATAATAACCACAATTAATATTAATAAAGAAAATTATCATCATACAATTATAAAATTAAGAATAATACAAAGTATTAAAAATATTACAATAATAAAAAATATTTTGTAAATATATAAAATTGTCCCTGAATTTTTAAAATTTACAAAATAGCCCATTGTCATATTGTAAAGTTGTAAATTATTTAATTTAGTTTTTTGTTTATATATTATTCATTTTAGTTTATATATATCTTTATTTTATTTTAATTATTTCTTTATATCATAATTATCTATATATAATATATATCAATATATAATAATTATCTAAATATAATAATTAATTGTAAAATAATGAAAATAATCAAAATTTTGAATTATTAATTATTTTCTATTTTATCAAAATTTTGAATTATTTTTTAGAATTGTTGTTTTCTCACATTCCATTTCATTTTACATTTAATTAGACATAATCACAATTTTATTTAATATATAAAATTAATTTAATAATTATTAATAAATATAATTAATTTTAAAATATATAAATTTTGATTTAATAATTGAAAATATATAAAATAAATATTAGTTTATAAATAATAATTTTAAAATTATTTATTTTGAAAATAAAATATTTTTATTAATACTTTATTAATAAATATTATATAAAATATTAAAATAAATTTAAATAAAAATAATTTGTTAGTAATAATTTATTAATAATTAATAATTAAAATATTTTATTTTAAGTTTTATTTAATTTATAATTATTATTAGTAATAAAATATTTATTATTATTTTAAAAAGTTTGAAAAAAGGAGGGAATGAGAGGGAGGGAAGAAATTTTGAAAATTTTGCAAAAAAACTCCCAAAATTTTTAAAATTTTCGATCTTAACCGGTATTTTGAATCTGAAGATGACAAATTAAATCGGCTTAAGATCGAAGCCGGTATTTAAATCCGGTACCAAAACTTGAAATCCGATGCGATTTGGTAAAGCAGACGTGTCGGCCAAGTGCGATGACGAAATCCCATACATTGGAGGTGACTGCTATGTAGCACGGATACAAACACGAATGCGCGACACGACATAGACACGGACACGAAAATATACTAACTTTTAAAATTTGGTGGACACGGACACGGTATATATATATATATAATTCCAACAATGACAAAAACACTAAGTCTTGTCTACCATAATTCTCGATAAACTGCTCATATTTTATGCTACATCAATCCTTTTCTGTGAGTCTGATAGCACCTCATATAGTATACGTTTTATATATGATCATCTATAATCATGCAGAGTTACTGTCTTGCAAGAAATGGAAGACACTTGTTGTTCATTGACAAACTAAAACCGTAATTTTAGTTTGAGTTCTATGCATTAGAAAATGGACGGCACGCCTAAAAAAAGCAGAACTGCATCTGTCTTTGACCATTTTATTCCCTAATTTCCAGAAGTAACACAGAACAGAAGTAACTTTATAAACTTGAACGACGTTATCTAAGCAAGGCAGCATTACAAAAGAGAAATGAAGATGAAGGTGAAGGAGCATATGGAAGCTACACCTTAAAAGTGTCGTATGAAGAGCAGATGGAAGGTGAAAAGTCTTAGCACAATGGTATTATTTTAGACGAAAATGAAAAGTCCAATAGTGTATCTGAGTTAGCTTTCGAGTCGTCACAAGACGTGTGTCCAGCCGTATCCAAGTCGTCTCAAGAGATGCCCAAGCCGTGCCCAAGTCGAAATTTTTTTCAATGTTGACACGTGCAGACATGTGTCCACCGCGTGTCGGGTAGGTGTCTGTGTCGAACACGTGTCCGACACACAGACACGACTCTATTTTGTCGTGTTCGTGCTTCTTAGAAGGCGAGAGGTATAAGAAAGAAGGTTCAGACAAGACGTGAGTAATTCAACAGAAAACAACATTTTTAGTAATGTTTCTATATTAACATGTAACATGAGACCGAGGTTGTCCATTAAGCAAATTCCTTCTCCGACTCGTCTAATAGTATCTTGCATATGTAACGACTGAGGTTTATGCCCTATTTAGTTGTTGGCTGATCAACTATTTTTTAATTGATTAACCAAAATCAGTTGTTTGACTTTATCAAGAAGTTATTTAACTTGTTTGGTTTTTGGGTGGTTGGGTTGATTGATACAACCCAACCAGCTAAAAATTAGAAGCTCATTGTAAACATCATTTAGGGCAATCAACTGATTACCCTTTTCTATAATGCCAATTTTACCCTCCCATTTTGCCTAACCTCATTACCGTCTCACTCTCGTTTTCCCTAGATTCTTCAAATTCTTCTTCCTTTCCTTGTCTCTTACCTTACATCTCTCACAACTCTCACGTCTCAACCAGATCAGTTGTCAGTTTCGAATCAGTGTAGCTTGTATGAGAAATCGACGGTTCCCTTTTTTCTTGTTTCCATTTTCCCTTGTATTTTATAAGTTTCTTTCTTTTCGTTTAGATGTCACGACGGCAGCAAACACACTAGCCTCTTTTCTCTGACGGTATCCCACGGTGACGATTGATGACGATGACTTAACCAGGGTTTCTTTTTAGGTTCATGATCGAAAAAATGTTATGAAAATAAATGAAGAACAGAAGAAAGAAGGGAAAAATGAGAAAGGGGAGAGCCGGAGAGAGAGAACAGAGAACTTTAGAGAGAGGGAGAGAGAGAGAGAGACACACACACACATAAACTCATTCATTTGATGTGAGAGAAATGGTTACAATCTTTATCCTCCTCAAGCTGTGTAACAACTATCATTTTTTTACGTAACAATTCCTTCTCCTTTAGAAAACCTTGACCTAAACGTTACCGAGGTTTACATAATGGGCCAAAAATAAATAATCGGATTTTCTTTTCACCACTCCTCTTCATCACAGCATCATCAGCAATTGCTCCTGCAAAGCTTACAATCTGTTTATTTAATAGAACTCCAAAACCAAATGGAATACTTCTATACTTTGCAGGGTCGAGTTGTCTGTTACTCTTAATGAAATCAAAAGTAACCGTCTTATGGGTTAGACCATAGCAGAGAAAATCACCAGTCGTACAAGCAGCGTAGAAAGTCGGAGAGTACATCTTGGTCTTACTAGGCTCGTTAGGAGAGGGGACGACTAAGGATCCATCAGAGGCGATGTCTTTATTATTCATGAGAGGGGTGGACTCTACGGCCAAAAACTTAATGAATTTTTTCTCTTGCATGGGTTGCTCATTCCGATTTGTGAGTTCCGGAGGAACTGCAATAGTGGCGTCCTCTTCCACTTCCACTCCTTGTTGCTTCAAAAATTGTGTCCCTACAGTTTTAGGCCGCAGTAGATTGTTCTCCAAATTAGTTGTTCTGTTTAGGGCTTCCAAAAACATTTTCTCATACCTGCTTTGAAATTCCAGCAACATTTTCTCATTTTTGATCTGTGCTTCCATCAAGTTTTTCATGTTTTCTTTGATTCCATGCGTTAATCGACTTCTCTGATACCATTTGTTACGAAAATAAATGAAGAACAAAAGAAAGAAGGGAAGAAGGAGAAAGGGGAGAGTCGCAGAGAGAGAACAACGAACTTTAGAGAGAGAGGGAGAGGGAGAAAGAGAGAGAGACACACACACATAAACTCATTCATTTGATGTGAGAGAAATGGTTACAATCTTTATACTCCTCTAGCTGTATAACAGCTATCATTTTTATACGTAACAAAAAATATCTTTAAGCCTCTTCTCTTTCCTTCCCTTCTCTCTATTTGAACGCGTAATTGCATGTGTATTGTGCAGGCATGCTGGTTCTTAAAAAGTCATTAACTTGGTTATTGATTCGAGGGTTTTTGTTAGCTAAAAGTTAACTACTTTATTAAAAGTCTATGACTAAAAGAGGTTGGGAGTGGCTTCGTGTTTTTTTTTAAGGCTTGTTTATTTTGAACTCTGAAGCTTATGAGAAACTAGGCTTGTATGATTGTTCAGTAATTGTGTTTGTGTGTTCCTTTAACAATTAGTCTCTTCTTAAATCCTAGAATTCCACTGAGTATATTACATCATTAATGTCTTATTTAAAGTTTGGCTTTATAAGAAAACTCATCAACACCTATTATTCCACGAGTTCTCAGTTTGAATTGGGCTTGATGATGGAAATTAGGAGGAGAAATGGAGAGTAACCATAATGATATTTTTAGTTTTTTCTCTGTTTCTGTTTGTAAATAATCGAATAAGTCAAAGACGATTTGGAAATCATTAGAATTGACCATGTAAACACTTTGTTTTGGGGTAGCTGGTAAGATTGGATATTTTGTTATTCTTGTGTTAATTCAAATTCCATTATGTCTATGTACCATTCTTTGTTCTCAAATTGTGGATTGAATCTCCAGTTCTTGACATTTGTAACTATTAGTTTGGTGTTTTTATTAGATTCATCCCTATTGGACATTTTTAAGCTTGATTCAAGATGCCTAAAAGAAGTTTTTTAAAGAAGAATACAAACATACAACTTGAAGAAACATCCTCTGGTTCAAAAAAGGCTAAAGCCTCTTTTACTTCGATGAAACCTAGTAATGAAATTGATACAATTTTCTCTTGAAAGAAGAGGAAGAACCTTAATCAACAGCCCAATAAAAGTGTTAATGAGGATCCAAAATCATTGAAGAAGCAGAAGAAGAGTAGAGAAGAGACATAGGGAAATTCTGCTGATCCACCAGCTAAATCTCGAAGGAAAACAAAAGATGTCACCATATACACAGAAAAGGAATTGGGTATAAATAATGGTAACATTGGTGGTACCCTACTTTGCCCTTTTGATTGTGATTGTTGCTTCTAATGAGGAACTTTGAGATTTTAGAACATTTTGTCTCTCTTTCCCGGAATTTTATTTGGAGGGATGATTTTGGACTACTTAATCTTCTTCTATATATGCTGGTGTTTGATGACATATTTGATTTATAACGATAGCAATTTTAATCTTCCATCCAGTATCTTTGTTTATATTCACTTGCAAAATTGATCTTTCTTATGTGTTTATGACCTGGAGTCTCTTTTTCTTGGGTTGAGGTGGAGTTCTAACCTGTATGTGTTATATTACTTTCATTGAATAATCATGCTTGTGATGATTCTATTCATGGTTGATGATTCTACTCCAAATAATAGCAAACCATTCATTTGCTTTACTATGAAATTCCAGGAACCTAAATTGGTCGTGGCTTGCACTTCAAGCTTACTTTCGTTTCTAATAAACATGTCTTAAGTCAAAAATTGCTCATCGAATCTGGTTATAAAGTTCTTGTGAAGAGCATGTAATGTCTTTGAGTAGCTAGAAATTGTTCCTTCAATAGAGATATTACAAATACAGGTAGATCAGTTGTGATACCTTTAGTTTGATTCTTTTTCTGGGTAAGCTTGATTCTTTGTTTTAGTTTTGTTGGGCTTGTGATCTGTCTTTGATGAGATTGTTGGGTTGCGAAGGTTTTCAAATTAAGATCAGAAGAGAAGATTTATTCCTAAGGTTATACAGTTTGAAAGCTATGCAGATTTTCCTTCTTTTGTATTTGTTTTGGAACGAATGCAATCTTACATGCTGCAGAGGTGCTATAATTTTCAAACACATTGGTTAGGTTGAACAATTATTGGGTTTTCCATGCAAAGGACTTGATTTCCTCTGGTATGTTATTCTTGTACTACCTTGTTCCTTAATTCTTTACGTTGCGTCTATGCTAATTCTAATTCTACTTTTGTTTAATCAATTTATGCAGTAGATGATACATAATGGTTGTTTTGATGATTTTTCAAGTTAGTTATGGGTAAAGAGGGAGCAGAAACGCTTGGCCACTCACATCAACCTAATAGATAACTTATCCTGCAATCTTTCCTTGGAGCTATTTGTTGATTTCACAAGTTATCTAGTTGTAACTCTATTATAACTATCCGTCCTTTATAATTATCTAGTTTATCCTATAAACTCTCTAGTTGTAACTATCTGTTGATTTAACGGAACATAGAACTGCAATTCCTCTTTGTAACCAGTCTGAAACTAAATCTGACATTTAATGAAAGTATATCTGAGATAAATGTTTCACTAAATCAAGTCTGATAGTAGTTGAGATATAAATGAAGTCTGATAGTATATCTGAGATAGATGTTTTGTGGGGATTGTAGCTACTTTTTTATTTATTACATTTAAATCCAGTCATGCAATCACAAATGCCCACTGTCTCTTTTTCACCTATAAAATGGAAAAGCTCAACACAATTGTTAGTTGTTAGTCTTTACAACTTGCTTCTTTTCAGCCATCAGGTTCTTCGAAAGTGTAGTGATCTCAGTGCTATTTTAGGAATTTATAATCAGGGAATTCTTCCTTTTTAATTATATATATAGTTTGATTCCCTTAATTGAATTTCTTGATGGTTTTATAGCTTGTGTCTAATCAGATTTTGTATTCTTATACGGTATCTTATACCTTCATTACAATTCCATTCTCTTTTTTGTCAAAGAGCCATTATGTGGTTAATCTTATTTTTTCCTTAGTTTGATATGGATAATTATTTTCTTTTGATAGGCCTTACGTTTTGAAGATTGAATTTAAGGGTTTGTTTTCACATAAAGATCACTTTAAAATAGGTGAGAGTTGCTTTTATATTCTGAAAAATGTATATCAAAATAATTCATAGTTTCCAACAGTTTCTGTCGGTACAAAGTTAGTCCTATATGTACCCTAAGCCATTAGACGTTGTTAGTGATTTACTATGTGTGGTTGCATTCAATAGATAGGAGCCTTATGAATCGTGTAATCAAATATTCAATGCTAGATTATTTTTATTAATCATCTATCAATGCTGCTGTCTTTAATCAGTTATAATTGATCATCTAATGATCGGTTTAGTGTTATTGCTTTTTCAGGAATTATGTCTTATTATTCTCACAAGAGTGACATAACTTGCTATATTTTGTGGCATGTTTTTGATAGTATGGAGATCAAAAGAAGAAATAAAAAGCAAAGAAGAAAAAAGTGCTTATGTGTAATAGTTTTATAATCTACATTATCATAACCTTTCTCTGTAAATTTATGTTTCGAAAAGCTATAAAATTTATGTTTGTTTATATTTATCATTTTCTAATATTATTTACTATTTAATTTTGTTAAACCCTTCTAGTATTTACAAATTATTTGCTTAATGTGCGATATGTACATGTGAGTAAATGATGGGGTTTGATAGAAAGTCAATAAGCAAATCGAGTTTAGATTTGATTTATGTATAAGCATCATAACATATTAGGATGGTAATAACCTGAAAATCAATATTCTAATATACAAACAAACAAAGAATTTAAAAGAAAAATAGGTAATAAATTTTTATTCACATTAAATAAGCAATTTTAAAAGGAATCATTTGCACTAATATTTTTTTTATTTTAACGCACACTCATGTTTTTGAAATGTTATTTTAAACATGTCAAATTTAATGAACAAAAAAGTATCAATATTTTTTATAATGGCCTTGTTAATTTAGAACTCTCTCCTATGATTCCACCGAAGCCTAACTTGCAACCATTTTGTTTTATCCCTAACTCTCTCTTTTCTCTCTTTTTTATTTTCTCTCTAACTTGCAACCATTTTGTTTTATCCCTAACTCTCTCATTTTTATTTTCATGTTTATCTTTTTAATATTATTTAATTATTTATTTGTTCTTTTGTTACCAAAAGAAGTATAATTTTCTTAAATTATTATATATAAACAACTATTAATTTAATAAAAATTTATAATATATATTTTAAATAAAATATATTACAATTTTATATAAGTTTTGAATAATATTCACAAGTTAATTATATTTCTCATTTTAAATTAAGAGATAAAATAATTTTAAATTAAGTAATTAATAAAAATACTATGATGATAAAAGTAATTATATATTTATTTTATTGAACTATTCTAATTCAAGCTAGTAAAACTAGTTAAGTTGTAAAATCAATTGCAAATTGATTACCTAACATGTAATCTTTTTCATCTTATATGATTATATGGTATCATCCCAAAATGAGACAAAGAAGGAAGTCAAGGGGGAATGATATAGGTAGGATTCATTTGCCAAAATAAACTCTTATTTTTTGTGACATTTGTAACCTACATATTGAAAGGAGGAAGGGAAAATGGGGTAGAGTTATTGGTCAAAATTTACCATGGAAGAAGGTGGAGAAAGAGTTTCACAAGGCAACTAACTTACCATGGGATAAAACAAAGCTTAAAAATAAGTTTGATTGGATGAGAATTATATGGAGTCTTTGGAAACAGTTAAAAGGGAAAAAAAATGATTAGGATGAAATTATGACAAAGGAACAATTGCTGATAGTGAGGAGTGATGGATTTTGAAGATTTAGGTTATCCCTTTTTCCCCAATTTAAATTATTTTCCTTTACTCTAATGCTAAATAGTTAGTTAAATATAAGTAATTTATTTTTTTGTAAGAGAACAATTTTAAAGCATTTAAAGAGAAAGGGCTTGAACCTGAGCTTGAATGTAAGTTGGATCAACTTTTTGGATGTTTGTTCCGAGGAGAGACTACATTTTGTCCTGTGGTTGACCCTCCACAAGGACAATAAGAAGTTGAGGAAGTATATATTCCTTCTCCACCTGATAGTTATAATGTTCATCATCAATTGTCAGGCTATCATGATCATGGAATATAGATGAGGCTAGTGGTTTAAACAATTGGGATGAAGTGCGAGAGAATCTACCCCGACCCCTCAAGCTACACATGATAAAGGGAGTGAAAGAAAAAGATACAAAAGGGATTTGGAGAGTGATAGTTCACAAAATAACAAGAGTGCAAGAGCTGATTTCGCTAAAAGGGTAGGAAGATCTGCAGCAATGTATAAGAGGCTTGATAATATGATGCAATTGACACGATGAATATTAGTGTATCACAAATTATTGGTTCTGGTGCCTCACATTGTGATGTTACGAGGACTTTGAAAAAAATATGTACTTTGTCTGGTTTAGAGACTGATACTCTTGAATTTTACTTTGCTTGCATGTTGATTGAAGATCCGCAAAGAAGGTTCTTTTTTTTAGTTTACCAGATGATACAAAGAGGGTTGAATACATAAAGTTTGTGTATGAGTATGACAAACATAAAAAAAACATTGGACATAGTTTCTATATTTCCATTACTATGTTTAGTTTATTGTTTTTATTATTTGTGCACTTATATTGACATGGTATTTTTAAGACATTATGAATTTGGTTAGCTTATTTTATTATATTATGTTATCTTATTGGTAATCTATAATTTATTATGTGTTATATTATTTTTAGACATATAAATGTCTTGTTTATTTACAATATAATTTTACTTATTGATATGTAGGTATGGATGATAATGTTATGCAAATAATGCAACTTGTACAAATGAAGCAATTTTTGGATAATGAGATTGAGTTTTGGGATTCGGTGGTTTGTGTAGTAGGTTACATGAGTGTGTATTTTTTTAACCACATATACAAGGACATACATAACTTCCTATCAAATAGGAGAACTATGGATCAATGAATTATTGAATGGTCATGAAAAAAGTTTTTTTAATACATTTAGGATGAATCAAAATACATTTCGTCAATTATGTATGGTTTTGGAAAATAATTATGGTTTGAGACCTTTGGATATGATGTTTATTTTGGAGAAAGTTGGTTTATTCGTGTATGTTCTAAGTAAAGGTTTCTCTAAGAAAGAAGCCCAAGAATGTTGTCAACATTCTAACGAAATTGTGAATAGGGTTATTAAAGAAGTTTTGACTTTTATGGATGAATTTTTAAGGGATATACTCATACTAAAAGATTTCGAATTTAAGGACATTTCACCACAAATTGCCAATGATATTAGATATATGTCACATTTTAAGGTAACTGAATATATTTTCCTCCCCCTTCATTGTAGTTTCCATTGAAAAATGTTGCTTTATCATATGATTATTGTTTTATATTAGGATTGTATGGGAGTTATTGATGGTACACATATAGCGATAGTTGTTGCAGAGGAGGATCAAATGAGATTTAGAGGATTAAAAGGAATAACAACAACAAACGTATTGGCAGCATGTGACTTTAACTTACTATTTACATATATTTTAGTGGGTTGGGAGAGATCAGCACACGATTCTCGTATTTTTCTTGATACAAACGATAATTCGAGACTCAAATTTTCAAAATCACTGATAGGTAATTTTAAGATTTGTAGGATTTGTTATTCACGATTTAGACTTTTTATGATATCATTTATACTAATTATATTGCTTCTATGGAAACTCTGGTAAATATTACTTGGTTGATAAAGGCTATCCGGAAGGAGAAGGATAGTTGACACTTTACCCAAAAACAAGATATTATCAATTGGAGTTTCGGGGTGCAAATCCGAGAGGATCTCGAGAAGTTTTTAATCGAGTTCATTCATCAATGAGAAGTTGTATTGAGAGGCTTTCGGTGTTCTTAAGACTCGATGGAAGATATTGACAAAAATACCCAAGTATTTATTAATGGATCAAAATAGAATAATTTATGCAACTTTTGCGTTACATAACTATATTAGAAGAAGTACAATTGGTGACCCGACTTTTAATATCATCAATCAAGATCCTGAATTTATACATCCAAATGTATTTTAAGATGTTGAAGTTAACTCATCCCAAGGAGACATTGAAGAACAGAGAACTCGAGATGTGAAAACTATTCGTGATAATATTGCTTCTAATTTAATGGCTGTTAAATGTCATTCTTGAATTGTTATAAACCTTTGCTTTAAATGATGATGTTCATTTCTTTTGTTCTATTTGAATTGTGTTGTTAAATTTCATTTAGATTGTTATATTTTATATTTGGATGTATGATGATGATTATTATTATTATTATTGTTGTTGTTGTTGTTGTTGTTGTTGTTATTATTATTATTATTATTATTATTATTATTATTATATGTTTTATATTTTTAAAGTCATGTTCTCATAAGTCATTTTACATATAAATAGTTAATACTAATCAGTTAATTTTATCAAGCATCAAATGAAAAACAATTAATGCAATCCGCTGGTTAAATCAACATATATAATCAACTATTAACTAACAATTAATATAATCAGCTGATTACCAAATCAGGCCTTAATCTCTAATGACTCGTTATCATATTCAGATCCAGCTTTCTTCGACCTGGCTGTAGAAAACTTCAAGCTTTGGATAATATTTTCTAGAGAAATGCTACAAGACCAAACTTATAAATAACTAAAAGATGCATGTACACTAAAGCTTCAGTCCTAATATTGAATATTGACTTTCCAATTTCCATTTTATAAAACGACGCCGCCGTAGGAAGAAATCAACTTTTTTTTTTTTTTTTTAATTAGAGGAGTCTTCGCAAATTAGAAAGGACGAATCTCTGTTTCGGCGAGAGTTGGAGAGTAACCGCGAAGTTGCCGACGATGCCGCTGAAATGGTGAGTAGACCAGAAACCTCAGAAATCGAATCCGACCCTGTTTTAGTTACATGCTTAAATTTTCAAATTTTGAAACTTTTTGGTGTAATCCTCCAAAGGGTGTTGCACTGGCAACCTAATGCGGGAACCACAGTGAACACTCAAATTCTGAACGAAGTGTCGCAGTGCGTGGAGAGCATCAATGGCGTGAAAGGAGGGAGGTGGAAAGCTACTCTTACTCTCTACAAACCAGCGCTGCGAGGTCACTTTATCTTCCTTTTCAATTTCTCTCTTTTCTTTTTTATTGCAATTGTTTCTAAGTTCATTATATGGCCAGTCATTTTTTTGTGAAAAACAGAGCAGTCACTAGTTGGTGAATTCCCGAGAGATTTCTGGGGGATATCGCTACCGGAGCAACCAAACAAGTACTACTTCATTATCCGTACTCAAAGGATAGTAATGGAGGCTGACTCTTCGATTCAGGCCATTATGGAGAAGCTCCAGTCTTATAAATCCAGGGCTGCCCTTTATTTCGAGGTTTCCAACCTCTAGACTACCTAAATTTTTGTTTTAGTGGTGGTGTTTTGTAGATTATTGATTTATGGTGTTATAACTTTAACGCTATGGTGGTTGTGCAGGGGTTTCAGTATCAAGTTGGAGATTTTCAATTGAGAGTGGGGAAGGTTGTTCCAAATCACTCTGAGAACATGAGAGGAATTATCATGGAGGTAAAGTGAATGTTGAATATTAAGACAATACTACTATTTGGTTTGATCTGCTTTTTAGTGTTCATTTTTCTTGTATGAGATCTTTGAGGTGGATATTGCTTAAATTACCTTATATTTGGACATTTGATCTCAGTATAAATTTCTCGGGGCCATTTGATGATTGGATTTTGATTTGAGAATAGGCATCCATTGATCTCATTCAGCTTTGTGTTGTCATTTGAATTCTAGATATCCAATGTATTCCCAAATATCCGGTTTGAATTTGGTTGACATGTGATTATTGAATCTGCCCCTTGTACTCTTCAACTTCTACGATGTATTGTACTATTATTTTCAGGAAAGAGGATGTTGATAGGTAGCCAGTGTTTCACGTTTTTGATCTTGATTTTGGTTTTGAAATAAGATTACAGATGTGCCGGTTTTGTTATAGCAGTGAACCATAGGTCCTGTCATCCTTTGTGTACCTTTGGTTGTGCAAATGCTTTTTTGTGTTACTGTGCTACTTGATTGCTATTATATATTAGTTGCCCCAAGATAAAAGCTAGTAGAAGTTCTTGATTCTTTGAAGGTAGAGTATCTTCCCCTGTCATCAATGGAGAAAGCCAGGCTGGTCATGGAAGACTTCTTTGATATATGGCAGGAAGCTGTTTCTAAGAGATCGTTACCTGGCCATTTTATGCACATAGAACCAAACTTTGCGGAGTTTGGTCTCTCAGATCATTACAGTTCACAACACACTGCTGTGCAATATGCCACCGTCATGGCGCAGCTGATGGCAGTGCAAGCAGTTAGAAACTAGGACTCGCTCAGAAAAGCTATTGTGTGTATGTTAGTTCAATGACTGCTGTTCTTCGTTTCAAGCAAATAACCATATTCTGGAGTCCATTATTGTATTCTCTGACCCTCATGCTTTGGAGGCTTGTTGTAACCATTTTGTTTGTTCAGTTCCTTTAATCCTTATTGTGTGTAAGTTAGCTTTATCATAATACAACAAAGGCCGATTGAACTAGCTTAAGAATTTGAAGGTCATTCTGAGAATCGTGGAGGGAACAAGCTCAATTAGACAAGCTTGATGAGCAATCCAGTGAAGTGGGAACGTGGGAATCGGGCTTTTGAAAACGGTTAACGAATGAGAGCCCATTTTATGGCCCAAATGGTATAAAATTTCTGATTTCTATTTCATTTCTAATCTAATCTTAGGCCGGAGCTGTGCAGAGGTGAGAACTTTCAAAGAAATAAAGAATCCAACCTTAGACGACGATGTACCGAAACTCTTCGAAATTATCCATCCAAGTTTGGTCGTAAGTTTAATAGTTTGATCAAACTTGGCAATTAGAAATGGATGGTCCTCTCGCCTGATTAATCTTCCATTTTCAAAATGTGCAAGAAATGGAGGACCGTTTAACTTTAGATTTGATAGATTGTCATGTCATACAAAGCTCAGATTCGACGTCTTGATGCTGAACTTTAACAATACATCTCTGCCTATTATATAGGACATGATTTTAACTTTAAAATTCATGAGATACAAAAATACAAGGAATGAATGAACAATGTAATATGTTGTTCATGTTCAGAAAAAGAGACCACCCACTTGAAGTGCTCTCTTATTAGAATATTTTACATACTTATCAATTACAATCATGAGAATTGGACTACTACTGAGTGAAATAAGCAAGCAATCATGGGAATGGGATTGCTACTGAGTGGAATAAGCAGGCATATATAGGACGCCGTCACTCATTGATTGTGCTATATACTATACGAGCCAGTCTGGTCAACGAATGAAGTGGCCGGAGTGAGAGCTGAAGTCGATAACGGTTGAGCACAGTCATTGGCTGCGGAGCAAGCCTGGAGGATTTCCTTAGTTAACATTAGATGTTGGTCAAACATTGGAGACCGATATTAAGTATTGGCTGTTAAATAAGCTGTTGTCACAGCTGAAATCCCATAAATCCCGAAATTCATCAGGGGACATTATTGTTGACTCAGATAAGAAGTTCACCTCAATGGTCATCATGAAATCCTGGTCCGATAATTTTGTCCGTTACCTAATAACGATGATTCTTCGCACGTATTAAGCTCTTTATGCTTATCAGGATTTACAACCCATGTTAGTAATGATGATCTAGACTAGAATAAGCGGAGTTCGAACTCAAAATATAATCAAATCCTTACCTTTCCCCAGTTTGTATTGGGTGGAAGCAAATAGATTTTCTGGAAGCATTTGGTTGCTATGAACCTCAGAAATTGAGGTTAAAATCTTGCTAACACATCGTCAATTTATTCATATGAATATTAAGTGGGCGCATACTTTATTTAATTTCACGACCATTTACGGAAACTCCACCTATTCTCTTCAACATTTTTTAATGAAATTATTTGCGAAAAATAGCTAGTGTTACCTCATAGCCATGGCTTATAGGTGGAGACTTCGATGCAAAATTAGAACGAAACGACAAACGAGGAGGAGCTATAATTAGCCCCTATTTTCGAGATTGTGTCCAATGTTGTTAACTCTATGATTTTGGATTCACTGGGCCTAGGTTTACTTGGCGTCGAGGCCCGACTCTCGCTAGATTAGACCAAATTTTTTGTTCTACTACTTGGCTTACATACTTCCCTAACACGATGGTCACTCGTCTTTCTTTCTTCAAGTTTGATCATCGACCACTTCTTGTAAAGGTCCAACCAATGCATCAAAGGCCTTCAACACCTCAGCCTTTTCTATTTCAATCTGCCTGACTAACACACAAAGCTTTGCGTAAACCGTTCAAGACCTTTGGAACCCCAATACTTCAACTCTTTGCGGAGCAATTAGGAATCTGGCCACAAACTTGCAACATTGGAATCATTCAACCTTTAGTAACATTTTTTATCGCAAAAAGAGACTTATGACACGTCTAGAAGGCATTCAAAAGTCACTGGAAGAAGAGAATTCTGAATCACTTCGACAACTGGAAACCTACCTTCGTACTGAGTTGGAACAAGTCCTATGTCAAGAGGAGATGTATTGACACCAACAATCAAGATGTCAATGGCTTACACAGGGAGACAAGAATACGAAGTACTATTATGCAAAGGACTACTGACCAAACGATTTAACACTACACATCGACTTATTAATGCATTTAAAATGTATGATTAGTTCGATACACCGGCATCAAATGTATGTACCAAGACCTACCTTCAAAAGCTATATTCGGCAAATTCTTCAACACCTATAAGACTACCGCTCAAAGGTTACTTCCCGTCACTCTCTATCAGAACTACTCAGGACTTGGCAGGTCCTCTCATTCCCGCAGAGGTTCAGACGACCTTCTTTGATATGGCTCCTAATAAAGCTCTCGGATATGATGGCTTTAACGCTTTATTCATCCAATCCCAATGGGACAATTTAGGAACTTCTCTAACCCGATTTTTCCAATAAGTTTTCCATCATGAGGTATGGAAGTCAGAGTTAAATCGTATTATCATGGTTCCTATACCCAAGATTCCCTCCGCGAAGTCAATTACACAATTCAAACCTATTGCTCTGTGCTCAATAGTTTATAAAGCTATCACTAAGATCATCGTTAACCATCTGAAACCTCATCTAGATATGCTTGTAGCCCCTAACCGATGCAGTTTTGTTTCAGGGCGGTTGATTATTGAAAACATTATTCTTGCCCAATAAATTATTCATACCATGAAAAAAAACAGGAAAAAAGGGTTTACTGGCTATTAAGGTAGATATGGAAAAAGCATACGATCGTCTTTCCTAAGATTTTATCAAAAATATTTTTATCGAGGTTGGACTTCCTGGATCGTTGATTTCACTCATTATGAAGCGTATTTCCTCGACATCTAAGCAAGTGAAATGGGGAGGGGAACTCAGCTATACCTTTACTCCTACTCGAGGGATTTGACAGGATGACCCATTATCTTCTTATCTCTTTGTCGTATGTATGGAAAGATGGGGCACCTTATCAACCACTCTATTGCTCAAGGAAGATGGAAGCCAATTAGACTTAGCAGACGAGGTCCCCCCTATCACACATGTTCTTTGGAGATGACTTCATCCTATTTTCAGAAGCCTTTGTTGAACAAGCACACGTCATTCGGGAAGTTTTGAATTTGTTTTGTACAGCCTCAAGACAACGGGTTAGCCAAGGCAAATCTCACTGCTACTATTCCAAGAATGTTCACCAATCCCTTGCGTGAAGACTGAGCAGAGAGCTGGGCTTTAAACAAACAACAGACTTAGGGCATTATCTGTTAGAGTAGTACCCTAAAGGCAATCCCCTTTAGCGCATTTTGTTCATAGTCATGTACAGACTTTATGAATAAATAAAGCAAGGCATATTTCATTTATTTGATGTTCATTTTATTATGAAATGATAGTGATCTTTAATCAAATTAATGAAGTCCTTGATACATGACATAGCATGAAGGAAATTATGATGCGATCATACTACCGAGATTCCTATCATGTGCAATTATGTCAAGATTCAAATTATCCTTAGTCATAGGATTAATGAGACCGACATCATTAATCCGGATAGACTAGACATGTCAAACTCCTCGATTGGATCAAGCGGTGGATCTCGTAAAACCGTAAATATTGAGATATTTAGATTTGACATGTGGATGCTTACTAGTGGTAGTAAGTACATTGGATGACCTCGCTATGAGATCATCACATGGATGTCCTATACAAATGTCGGTGATAATCTCATCATAGCAATGGTGCAAGTATCCTTGACTCGAGGTACTCAAGGATATCTTGAGTAATCGATTCGATTTTGACTCCATTCCTTGTTGCCTTTTCGTAGGTCGCTCATAGGGTGGTGATTGGGTGCATACTTGAGGTATTCAAGGTAATTGAGTAGCCAATAGAGGATTCACCACTTCGTGATAGCGAGAAGAGATACCCATGGCCTCTTATCGTGATCATTACTTTGAAGTCTCGCGCCGAGATACATATGTCATGAAGATGGTCTTCATGTACATATAAAGTAATGAGTCCTAGACGAGAACCGATTACACTTGACTAGATTTGATCCGATCGCCTAGTAAGAGTTGACACATTGCCCATACTCAAACCAAGTGGGGTATAGCATGGTGAAAGGACGAATTGCACAAGAATTGTCTATGGAAGGGTTCGTGATATGGTTTCATTAGTCAAATCAATTACTTTCCGGTCAATTGGGGTCATGATGTGTTGCTAGATACCGCCATGACTTGCTCAGATTAAGTGTTAATCTAAGTGGCCAACATAACCGGAACCTAATGGGTCACACGACAAGAGTGACTCGTAGAATCAGAAATAGTTTGAGACGAGATCCGATATCCGGAGAGCAATAGGATTAAATGGATCCTGTTGATATTGGGATATGTCCCGATGAGATCGTGACATCGACATTCTTGAAACCGCTTCCATGATCTTTCGCGGCATGGGCCCAAGAGGCTTAGAGAACCAATTCAGCTTGATCGACCTCTTCAAGAAATATATATATATATTAATTAATTATTTAAGAATTAATTAATTATATATATATATGTTGAATTTCGGTGGAACCAAAATGGTGGAGATGAAATAAGTTTGAAAAGTCAAACTTAATGATCATTTAGCATTTTAAGGCATTTTTTTATGCCATCTACGTGGATGCCCATCCACCAAGCCTTTCATATGTGTTTTAACTCATTAAAATACATATTAGAATGTATGCAAGTAGCTTGCACGGTTATGGAAGGAGTAGAATCGAAAATGCTTAAGTGTTAAGCTTTGAAAACTTTGTTTTCATCTTCTTCATCTCTTCCATTCAACTTGGCTTCTACTTCTCCAAGGCTCCACCAAGATCATTTCATTTGCTCTCCAAGGCTAAGGTAAGAGCTAGCACTCTTTTCTTTAGTCTAGCTATTCCCGGGTCAAAAGAGTTTGTCTCGGTTAGGTTTTCCGACCTCTGCGTGGATACCGTTAGAGACGGTCTCCTTTGGTCGTTATGGTTTGATTGTTTGTACTTACACATGGATCCTGGCTTTCGGAATGTCCCGGACTCAAAATTTTAATTCCGACTGTGTTCATGTGATGAACACCCGGATTTTCCTACAAGGGTATCGAGCCGCTTGTGTTGTATAAACAATGAAATGATAACTAGGTCGGAGTTCCTTTGTGAATTGAGTCATAGCATGTTGCTTCGTGAATTTCAAATCAGTATAGACTTAGGTTTTCAAAATTTTCTTGCATAGACCTGCTCATAAGATGTTGCTGAATGTGTCTATAAAAGGAAAAATTTATCGATGTCGTTTGATATGTTTTTGCTATTTAATTCCCTCAAGTTTTGGATGCTGTCTTGTTGAACGCTTCAAACAGTATGCTTGTAAATTCGAGAATAAATTCTAGAAAAAAAAAATTTTGGATTGGTTTTCACCGACATGTCCCTAAGATGTTTGTGAATGTCTCTGTGGATGGAAAATTGTTTTCAAGGTGATTTACTATTTATTTCCGAATTACTTGTGTGCTGATGGGAATGTCTGTGTTGGGAACATGTTTTCACCTCTGTAATTTTCTCAGTATTTATTGAAAGTGTTTCGATAGTCATTTCGAGCAAAATGTTGAGCCTAGCAGTTTTGAGAAAGTTGCTGGGTCTATTTTGTTTGGAATGATTGGTTGTGTTATTTTCAGTTCCAATGCCTTGAATCATTTTTATAGTGATTAAAAATGTGTTATGTTGATGTGGTATGCATGCCAAGTTGAGATTCTTGAATTTAGGTTTCCAATAATTTTTGGATGTCGAATAGGTCACTTTAGCGTCTCGTTAGCTTATTCCGTTATCTTGGTTATTTTGGCCGTCGCAATTTTTGTGACAAGTGCCGGAGTAATCTTGATAACGTGTAGCCTACCTAGAGATACTTAGCATGATTATTTGGTGTCCTTGAATTATGTGGAAATCTAGTGATTAATGGTGGATTAATCGGTTTCAAGGTTTTCATATATAGTTAGACTATATGGCATGTATGTTTCAATGAAAATGTTTCATTAGCACATTAATATAAAGGATAATATACTTGGTATATGGTATTGTGAATTGGAAATGCACGGATTGAGAATTAGCCTATTAGAGAGCATTTCCTGTGCAGTAGTCGACTGGGTCATGCATTGTTGATGCCCTAGTCGACTAGCACTCTGTGATAGTCGATCGACATCTATAGTTACACCAAATGACTATCACTGTGTTAGTCGATCGGTAGGTGCATGTGTAGTCGATCGGCATTCTTGTTAGTCGACTAGCAGACAGTATGTAAGCAATAGTCGATCGGCATTATTGTTAGTCGATCGAAAGCATGCAAACATGGGATGATTTCGGTATGAATTCAATGTGATTGATGCAATGCCCTAAATCGACCATATAGTCATGGTGACTATGATCCTTGGATGAGATTAGAAAGATGAGACCTAAAATTCCTCAATTTAAATATGAAAACTAACGCCTTCCATTAATATGGTAAGAACCAAAGTTCTTATAGGGTTGAGTTGTTGGGCAAACTCAAGCTCGCCTCTATACTGGATATGTTCAACCATGAAAATGAGATTTTCGGATTAATGGGTCGGTTTTCCTAGAAGCGTTGATTTGTTGGGCAAACTCAAGGTCAACGTGACAGAGGCAAATTGGGTAGTGTACATCGATGTACACGCATCGTTGTTGATAACCCAATGTATGTGCATACATCAACTGTTGATAGATCGGGCGATAGTTGCATTTGAGATGCAATTTGTATGTCCGATACCTACCGATTGACCTAAGGTGGCTTGTTGGGCAAACCCAAGGTCATTCTTAGTAATGTCGGATATCGACCCACTAGGTCAATGTGCCATTTTGTTTCTTGGATTCATGATGAGGGTTATGGATTCTGCTGAAACTAGTGGGAGCTATATGTATGTCATTTAAGTCCTTATGGTCATACATTTAATTCTATTCTAACTTTCTTTCTCTCTACGCTTAGGTTGGTCAAGATGTCGACCAAAGTGAATCTTCGCGCTAATGGACTCAAACAAATTAATCGGACCAAATTTTCTTGATTGGTCACGTAATCGAGAATTGTTCTCAGATGTTGGGACCCGATCCGGGAACCGGATCCCAACCGAAACAAAAGCGAAGACGAAACGAATACGAAATAGGAAGAAGCAAATCGGAGTGATTGAATCAAAAGCAAATCGAATAAACATAAATAAACGCAGTTTAAATGCAAATAGGAATCGAATAACAAATCGAATAATTAATAGAATCGAATCATAAGGCATCAATCCGAATCAAGGGACGGAAGCATAAACGATCCGAACGGACCAAATCAATTTTCCCGACATCCGTAATTTATAAATTAGATAGACGACGTTGAATACCTTAAGACTAAACCAACCGTAAACCGTAATAAATTTTTCTTCTTCTTTTCTTTATTCAAACTCATACTCATAATCACTCATTCAAAACATAACCAATCCATACATTTCTATTCGCTTCACTTCATTCATTTTAATCATTTCTTATACATCTAAAGCATCTTAATACAACTAAATCTCTTCTTATCTTAGCCCGGTTTTACCAAAAATCGGCAAAGATAACTACCAGTATTTGGACAAATTCAAAATTTAAAACACAAGAAACACACTTCTAATATTACAACTCAACAATACCAAGCAACATCGGACCTCTCGTCCGCATCCAAACACCAAAGAAACACAAACCTAAATCTAATACTTCCAAAATTCTCAATCCAATATCCAAAATACATTCATTCCCATTTCTCAATTCAATATACATGTACGTAATTCATTACACAACCGTAATTCACTTTCCATTCTATATACAAATCCATAAATCAATTTCATCATAACATACAAGCCATACACAATCGAACAAACGGTTTGACTATCTTTCATCCAATCTCCCGCCAATTACCGGAGATGGGGATGAAAGGGGGTGAGCTTATAGCTCGTGGGTAACAGTGTTTATAACGAAGCATAAGCAAAACCGTTGAAAAGGTTCATTTGCTTTACAAAATCACAATCAGTTCATAAAACGCTTTTGCTCCCAAATTCTCACCAAATCTGAAATTCGAGTTCAAATCCATAGTTGAAAAGTGTCATTGCATAGTGAAAAGTATTATCACATCAACACAACATGTCCAATCAATCATCAATATCAAATGCTCAAATTATGCACATACTTGACAAGTCATAGATGCAATGCACAAACAAATGGCTCGAGGGTTCCATGGAAACAAAAGGAAGAAACCAAGTTTACATCCTCGAACTAAATGAGTCCATTCGGATCTCATAGGCCACAAGCGGCAGCCGGGAGAAGGCTCTTGTCGACGGCACGTGATTTAACGAAATGGTTCCACTCTCGCCCAAACAAAAGCACATAATCATACTCTTTCGTGCTCTTTTCTTTCATTTTCGAATATGCAAAAATGCCATGAATTTCACAAGGCATGACATAAATGTCTCAATTATATGACATAAATATTTCAATGCATTCTCATCTTTATTTTTTGCAAATCATTCACAGTAACAAAACAATATTTACGAAATAGTTGAAATCATTCTTGATTTGGGAGAACACTTTAGTGGCTCATTACTAAATTATAAACATGAAACCCACCTGAAATTTCCTCGCTTATAAACTTGTTTAGGTATGCCTCTCTCTTGTTCCCTTGCTTCCTCTTTCCTCACTTGGTTTCCTAAAACAACCAAGTTCCATTTATTCAATATTTATAGTAAATGTTCAAAGCTTAGAATCCAAAATAAAGCATTAAAAATCTATATCCGATCTTCTCCTAAAATTCAACCTCGCGAGGCAAATTCAACTTCCCGACTTCATACAACTCGAGCCATTTATTTCTAGGTCACAATGAATCCAAATTCACCTCAATCGACATCTATACCAAAAGATATTCCCAAAATATGAAAATCTTATTTCGAAACACAGGGGATCGCCATGACGAAGAGACGCCGTCGCGACGAATAACGCCATGCATGGGTTAAGGTTCGCCATGAACCAAACGTCACACGTCGCGACGTCTCGATCATTCGTCATGACGTCCACAGAGAGCACACGTCCGCGCTAATAAACGAATTAATTCACACGTCGCGACGTGGCTCCTTCCCCACACGCCATGGCGACATTCATACGCTGTCATGACGTCGTTCGAACTCGACCAACCCCAAATTTCTGATAACCCAAGCTCGATTCTGTTCCAAACTCAAATCTACCACATGCAAAGCATAGATCAAGGCTTATACTACCATTCTAACTCATTCTAAGCTTCAGATCCATCACAAACACATCAACCCAAGGATTTCTAAACATTTTACCCTAAAAACCCTAAACCATCGATTTCTCTCAATCCAAGCTATCTTAAGGCTTAATCCAACCGAAAACAAGATAGAAAGATGCTAAACTTACCAGAAAACGCTTCCAATCGTCGGAAAACTCAAAATCCGCGAAACTCTCTTCTCCTCTCTTCCTCTCCACCGTCGGCTACGACTCCTCTTCTCATCTCTTCTATTTTCTTTCCTTTCTTTCTTTTATTTTCTTCTATTTATATTCTTAAAGGGTAAGGTATGTCCATTTTGCCTCCATCATAAGCTTTAATACTCTTAGACTTAAGTACCATGCCCAAATTACCCTTATATATTCTTATAACCTTAATACCTCAATATCATAAATTCAAAATCTTCGGAACTGAAGTAAATTTTGATTCCTTCAAATAATTACAGTCCCATGCCTCTAATTTATTTAGAAACAATAATCAACTTGATTAGATCTCAACCGATCAAGATATCATCACAATATCGAACCGCGCTCGTAAGATATCTAACTCACTTCGACTCAAACAATCTCTAAACAATCATAATTTCCATCACGAGGTAGGTAATTGTCTTAGAATCCAACGCTCAAAACTCGATTAATCGGATGTCGGTCGGAAAATGTAAAGCAACAAAAGAAAGAGGGCTAATCACCCCGACAAGAATGTAAATTTCTGAAATTACTATCTCAGACATGCCAAGTTCCAAATTGGCATACTTATAACAATGAAAATATCAAAATATAATCAAAAATGTTCACGAGGAATTCAAAAGCAATAGCAACCTCTAATTAGGTCATTACGATCGAAACTTCGCCTAGAAATGTCTCATCCTATACTTCATCCAAACTCATAACATTTCATATCTCCCAAATTTCATAACCGTAAATAACATATTCTACATCATCGATGACTAGATACTCTTCTATATCTTTCATATAGATCACCGAACTTAATTCAAAACATATCTATCTATAATTTGCCTCAAAATCACATTACACATCTAAATGTACACTTATGAACAATTTCACCAATACTTAACTGGTCTTAAACACATTTACAATTACAGAGTCAAATAACCTTAACTTTGACTTATCATAACTTTTACTCCCGATATCGAAAAATGTCATACTCTATGGCTACAGAAAACTCTTAACATAATCTACAAGTTTCATGTAGATCATTTTATCAAAATTTTGCCTAAATCAAAAGTCAACCATCAAAGGCCAAAAAGTCAAACTTTTCACAATTCTTCAATTTCTCACTCTTTCACTATTTATTTCGTGTTCCTCAACTCCATTTCAATCAACTCATCCACTTTCACTTTCTCTAATAAATTGCATAATACTACACCAAATTTACTCAACCTCATATCAAATTCATTAAACTCAAAACACTCATTTCAAATACTATCCTCAAAATATCATCTTAACTGCTCAAACCGACATTGTTCACATCAAACCTTAAACATAATCATTCAAATTCATAACTTTTCTCTTCCTTTACACATGACTAAGTCACCTCGCTTCTCATTTAATGTCAATTTACAAATTCACAAATCTAAGAAAGTTCGGGGTCCAACATCAGATCTGAGGATCTAGGATATATCCTTGATTTTTCGCTTCCGGATCCACTTCTCAAGGAGCTTCGATGATGATCGAAGGCATATCGTAAGCATCTAAAAGACAAAGACATAGCCACTGCATTATGCTTGCATCGATGTCACCGAGCCGCGAAAAGACGAGTCTATGGATGCTCACACGATAGTGTTTCATCTTAGAGAGTTGTTTGATGAGCAAGCACGGTCCGAACGGTTCGAGACCTTAAGGTTGCTCTTACAACGAAGATGACTCTGGTTCATCTGCAGGCAATATGCATTGAAGATGAATGGCTATATTGAGAGGTTGGCCGCCTTAGGTTTTGTGATGGATTCGAGTTAAGTATAGACTTAATTCTTGTTGGTTTGTCGATAGTTATTCACGCTTTGTGTTGAACTATCGAATGAACCAAATATCCACCACAATTCCCGAGCCGATCAATCGCCAAGACAATGAAACAAGTCGTCAAACAAGATAGCAAGGTGTTGCTATTGGTGGATTCTTCTTCCTCCGGTTCCAAGAAGAGGAAACATAAGAAGAAAAGGCTCGAAGTCGAAAGGAAGTGCAGCGAAAGGCAAGAAGAAGACCAAAGAGATCGCACCAAAAGGTACCTACTTCCATTGCAGTAAGATCGGTCATCGGAGGCGAATCGCAAAGTTTATCTCGAAGAATCGAAGGTAAGAAGGCATCGATGCCTCGACTTCTTCGTGTATGTTTGTCATTGAGATTAATATCGCTTCGATCATAACATATGGGTATTAGATACCGGTTGTGGCTCACACATATGCAATGATATGCAGGCCTCGTGACGATGAGGCGTACCATAAAGGGAGAAATGGACTGCGTGTTGGCAATGGAGCAAGGTTCTTTGATTAGCCGTAGGGACTTATGTTTTGACACTCCCAGCCGGCTTGTACTTAACTTCGATGATTGTTATTTTGTACCGTGTTAAAAAAGAACATATCAGATGTTTCTTGTTTAAATAGAGTGGTTTCCATTTGTCTTTTGGTAACAATGGTTGTTCTATTAGCTCAAATGGAATGCTTTATGGTATCGGGTACATTATGTAATGGTATTTACATATTAGATATGTCACATCCGGTTATGAATGTCAATGACGCTAAAAGACATAAAAGAGATAATTTAAAATCAACTTACTTATGGCATTGTCGCCTTGGCCATATAAATGAGAGACGCATCGCTAAGCTCCACAAGAGTGGAAGTTTAGGGTCATTTGATTATGAATCATATGACACATGTGAATCTTGTTTGTTAGGCAAGATGACTAAGTTACCTTTTAAGGGAAAGGGTGAACGAGCGACTGGATTATTAGACCTAATACATTCAGATGTATGTGGTCCGATGTTCATCCATGCCAGAAGTGGTTGTCGTTACTTCATTACCTTTATCGATGATTATTCTCGATATGGGTACCTGTATCTGATGAGATACAAATCTGAAGCGTGTGAAAAGTTCAAACAATTCAGAAATGAAGTAGAAAACCAACTTGGGAAAAGTATTAAAACATTACGATCCGATCGTGGTGGTGAATACTTAGACCAAGAGTTTTGAATATCTCGAGATAATGGATTTTATCTCGGTGGACTCCTCCTTACACACCACAAAGATAATGGTGTGGCAGAAAGGAGAAATCGAACCTTGTTGGACATGGTACGATCAATGATGGCTTTGCACAATTGCCAAAATCCTTTTGGGGTATGCGCAGAGACAAATTGCTTTACTTGTTAAATGAGTTCCATCAAAGTCATTGATGTTACTCCATATGAGATGTGGACTAACAAGAAACCTTATCTTTCTCATTTGAAAGTATGGGGTTGTCCCGCTTATGTAAAAGCGGACGCAATGATAAGCTTGAAGCAAAATCGACAAGTGTTTGTTCGTAGGATATCCTAACGAAATAAAGGGATATCAATTCTACTCTGCCGAGGAACAAAAGGTGTTTGTTTCAGGCATGCTATCTTTTTAGAAAGAGTTTCTTTTAAAAGAGGACAAGGGAGCAAAATTGAGCTTGAAGAAGTTCAAGATGCTCTGACAGACGCAGATCAATCGCTCAACTCAAATCAGAACTCATACGAGATGAGGTAACAGCTCAACCTTCTACTACACACGAAATTGTAGGTCAAGTAGGATACACTCTGTTCCGAGAGATATGGATTTCGTAAGTGAACAGAATGACGATTGCTCATAGAGGATGATGAGCCTACTACCTATGAAGAGGTTCAAGAGGTCGAGTCCTAAAATGGCTTCGTGCCATGAAATCAAATGGATTCCATGTATGAAAACCAAGTATGGACTTTGGTTGATGCACCAAGGATAAAACCTATAGGTGCAAATGAGTTTTCAAGAAGAAAATCGACATGGACGGTAATGTGATTACCCATAAAGCGAGGCTTGTGGTTAAAGGCTTTCGTCAAAGACAAGGAGTTGACTATGACGAGACCTTCATCCAAAGAGCAATGCTTAAATCCATTAGATACTCCTAGCCATTGCCGCCATTATGATTATGAGATATGGCAATGGATGTGAAGACGCCTTTCCTGAATAGAAATCGGCCGAGGATGTGTACATGACACAACTCGAGGGCTTCATTTCACGATGATGAAAAGGTATGCAAGCTTCAAATCCATTTATGGATTGAAGCAAGCATCCAGAGTTGGAATATCCGCTTTGATGAGACAATCAAAGAGTTTGGTTTCTCACAAAATCCGGATGAACACCGTGTGTACAAGAAGGTTAATGGAACCGCGATCGTATTCCTTGTGTTATATGTAGATGACATATTGTTGCTAGGAAACGATGTCTCAATGCTACTGATCAGTAAAATTTGGTTGTCCAAACAATTTGCCATGAAAGACCTTGAGAAGCAACTTATATCCTTGGGATAAAGATTTATAGAGATAGATCAAGAGGTTGCTTGGTCTTTCACAACAACGACATATAGACAAGGTGCTAAAGAGGTTTAGCATGGAGCAATCCAAGAGAGGGTTTCTTCCCATTGTTCATGGATAACACTCGAAGTCCATGTGTCCTCGGACACGGGAAGAGAGGATGCGTATGAATATGATCCCGTATGCATCTGCAGTAGGATCTATTATGCACGCAATGTTATGTACGAGACCCGATGTATCATATGCTCTAAGTGTTACGGCGGATACCAATCGGATCCCGGTGAGGGTCATCGGGTGGTCACAAGAATATCCTAAAGTACTACAAGAACTAAGGATGTTTTCGATATATGGAGATGGAAGTCTCCAAGTGAGCGGCATACAGATGCCATTAACTGATAAGGACGACTCCAGTCCCAATCAAAGTTACGCCACACACTAAATGGCGGAGCGATCGGTTGGAAGAGTTCCAAACAGAGACGATCATCGATTCAACGACCGAGGCAGAGTACATTGCCGCATCGACGCAATAAAAGAAGCCGTTGATCAAGAAGTTCATTATCGAACTTGGTGTGGTTCCTAATGATGGACCCATACAGCTTGTATTGTGACAACAATGGAGCTATTAAGCAGTAAAGGAACCAAGGTCTCATCAACGGTCCAAACACGCATCTACCGATACCATTTGATTCGGAGATCATTGCTCGAGGTGATGTCCCGACAGAGAATTCCCAGCAGCGTAATATTGTCGATCCGCTGACAAAGCCATTGTCACGTAAGAATTTTGATTCTCATGTACTCGCTTATGGTATTAGATACCAAGGCGATTGGCTTTAGGTCAAGTGGGAGATTGTTAGAGTAGTGCCTAAAGGTAATCCCTTTAGCGATTTTGTTCATAGTCATGTATGCACTTTATGAATAAATAAAGCAAGGCATATTTCATTTATTTGATGTTCATTTTATTATGAAATGATAGTGATCTTTAATCAAATTAATGAAGTCCTTGATACATGACATAGCATGAAGGAAATTATGATGCGATCATACTACCGAGATTCCTATCACGTGCAATTATGTCAAGATTCAAATTATCCTAGTCATAGGATTAATGAGACCGACATCATTAATCCGGATAGACTAGACATGTCAAACTCCTTGATTGGATCAAGCAAAGGATCTCGTAAAACGTAAATATTGAGATATTTAGATTTGGCATGTGGATGCTTACTAGTGGTAGTAAGTACATCGATGACCTGCTATGAGATCATCACATGGATGTCCTATACAAATGTCGTTGATAATCTCATCATAGCAATGGTGCAAGTATCCTTAGACTCGAGGTACTCAATGATATCTTGGTCCGATTCTCGTACTTTGACTCCATTCCTTGTTGCCTTTCGAGGTCGCCATAGGGTGGTGATTGGGTACACTGAGGTATTCAAGGTAATCGAGTAGCCAATAGAGGATTCACCACTTCGTGATAGCGAAGAGATACCCATGGCCTCTTATCGTGATCATTACTTTGAAGTCTCTGGCGCCGAAAGATACATATGTCATGAAGATGGTCTTCATGGACATATAAAGTAATGAGTCCTAGGACGAGAATCGATTACACTTGGACTAGATTTGATCCGATCGGTCTAGTAAGAGTTGACACATTGCCCATACTCAAACCAAGTGGGGTATAGACGGTGAAAGGACTAATTGCACAAGAATTGTCATGGAAGGGTTCGTGATATGGTTTCATTAGTCAAACCAATTACTTTCCGGTCAATCGGGGTCATGATGTGTTGCTAGATACCGCCATGACTTGCTCGATTAAGTGTTAATCTAAGTGGCCAACATAACCGGAACCTAATGGGTCACACGATAAGAGTGACTCGAGAATCAGAAATAGTTTTACGTAGATCCGATATCCGGAGAGCAATAGGATTAAATGGATCCCGATGAGATTGGGATATGTCCCGATGAGATCGTGACATCGACATTGCCGAAAACCGCTTCCCATGATCTTTCGTCAAGGGCCCTAGAGGTTTGGTAGAACAATTCCCAGCTTGATCGACCTCTCCAGCAAATATATATATATTAATTAATTAATTAATTATATATATATATGTTGAATTTCGGTGGAACCAAAATGGTGGAGATGAAATAAGTTTGAAAAGTCAAACTTAATGATCATTTAGCATTTTAAGGCATTTTTTTATGCCATCTACGTGGATGCCCATCCACCAAGCCTTTCATGTGTGTTTTAACTCATTAAAATACATATTAGAATGTATGAAAGTAGCTTGCACGGTTATGGAAGGAGTAGAATCGAAAATGCTTAAGTGTTAAGCTTTGAAAACTTTGTTTTCATCTTCTTCATCTTTTCCATTCAACTTGACTTCTACTTCTCCAAGGCTCCACCAAGATCATTTCATTTGCTCTCCAAGGCTAAGGTAAGAGCTAGCACTCTTTTCTTTAGTCTAGCTATTCCCAGGTCAAAAGAGTTTGTCCCGGTTAGGTTTTCCGACCTCTGCGTGGATACCGTTAGAGACGGTCTCCTTTGGTCGTTATGGTTTGATTGTTTGTACTTACACATGGATCCTGGCTTTCGGGAATGTCCCGGGACTCAAAATTTTAAATTCTGCACTGTGTTCGTGTGATGAACACCCCGAGATTTTCCTACACTATCTAGCAGTTCCTTTGATACATGAGAAAGTCCACAAAAGAACATATCAGCATATCGTTGATAAGGTTTAACAACGACTCTCGAGCTGGTTTGAAAACCTTTTTTTGTTGGTAGGTCGTGCCACTCTAACTCAAGCCATTATATCTGCGCTCCCAATCTATACAATGCAGACAGTTCAACTTCCTTGACGTCTTTACAATGACTTGGAAAGATTAATGCGCAATTTCTTGTGGGGCTCCTCTCAAGACAAAAGAAAGATGCACCTAGTTCACTGGGAAAAAGTTTTTCAACCTAAAGAGAGGGGCGGACTTGGAATTCGCAATATCCGAGAAAATAATGATGCCTTACTAACAAAACTTAGATGGGCACTGATTTCGAAGCCCAACGCGCTATGGTTGCGAATCCTTGCTGTTAAATACAACTTTGATGCCGACAATCTACCAACTGCTCTTAAAGCAAGTGATGGATCGATGATATGGAAGAGCATTGCAGCTATTTGGCCTAACGTGCTTAAAGGCATGAAATGGGTAATCTTTGATGACTCCAAGACTCGCTTCTGGATAGATCCTTGGGTGGAGGATGTAGGTCTACTCATATCACATGCTTGGAACCCTATACCTCAGGCAGCCCTTGAACTGCGAGTTCAATACTTTGTGGATACCACAAGTAATTGACTTTAGGATGAATTTCAATTTCTACTCCCTCACTCTATTTGTTTGATCATTGTAGGCATATTACCGCCCAAGCCTTACTTTGGACCTGACAAAAGGATCTGGGGGAAGTCTGACTCTAGTCAGTTCACTATCGCGTCAGCATACTCTATGCTTATGGAACATACCACCCATGACTAGCAGATTTTGGAAGCTCATTTGGCGCTAGAACGGCCCTCAACGTATCATATATTTTCTTTGGCTCTTAGCACATGATTAATTGCTCTCTAATCAACAACGCCTCCGTTGATGCCTGACAACAACTGTTGAGTGCTATTACTGCCGAACTGAAGAGTCATCTTTTCATGTGATGCGGGATTGCCCCAAAGCGCAAAGTTTGTAGCTTCAATTCCCTCTGCCAATCATCTCTTTAGATTCTGTTATTCTAAATGCTTAAGATTGACTTCATCGAAATCTTCAACAACACCACCTAGTTTCTGGCCTGGATTGGTCCCTTCTAATTGATACCATTGTTGGTTCCTCTGATCCTGGAGGAACATGGCTTTATTTGACGTCCAGTTTTCTTGGCCGACTTCTCCAGTTCAACTCGTTATGGAATATGCTCACCGAATTCAACAAGCTGTGATCTGGCAAAACAAAGCACTTCCTAGTCGTCGACCCTGACAGGAGCATCTAGTTGGATGGAGCAAACCTATTCCTGGTTGGGTGAAATTGAACACTGACGGGGCATGTAAAAGCTAAACCTATTCGGCTACAGCTGGAGGCCTTATTCGGGATAGTTCCGGTACTTAGCTGGGAGACTTTGTTCAGAATATTGGTTGGTGTTCCTTGATTTTTGCAGAATTCTAGGACGTCCTCTCTGGACTAAATATGGCATGGGACCTTGGCCATCGCAAGGTCAAATTAGAGCTTGACTCTCAGGTAGCGATGAGTATTCTTTATGACTCCATTAAACGCATCATTTCGCTAAATCCTCTAGTCATGGGCATCAATGAATTATTAAATTGTAACTGGGTTGTAGTCCCCCGTCATAACTACCGCGAAGGAAATGGATGTATCGACTGGCTCGCCAACTTTGCTGTAAATTTTGAGTTAGGGGTTACCACTTTTATATATGCACCTTTAGAGTGTTTCTCGATCCTCCTAAAGAATATAGTTGGGATTAGTCTCCCTCGTTTAGTTATGTAATTTGTAGCGACTTTCTCCTTTTAATAAAAAACATAAATCCTATTATGAGCAAATAATTATGATAAATAAAATTTTTAATAATATTATGATAATAACCATCATGTATATATAGTTTGTAAATATATGAATTAAATCCAACTTTTCAGTTATCTAAGCTCTTTAAAGGAATTATTGTTCCAAAAATATAGTTATTTTAATTCTATAATATAATTAATCTATAAATATAATAAAATATTAATTACAAATAGTTAAAAAAACTCAACATTCCCTTTACTCAAGACTCCCCGCTTTGTAAGAATTAGAGTTGGGTCATTAATGTATGCAATCTTTTCTTCGTAATTTTTACAAAATGGCTATTTTCGTAATTCGAAAATTTAACTTTATAAAATTTTGTATTATAATCCAAGACTCTCAAGAGTAATTACAAATAGTGTTTTTTAAACAAAATTTTGGTCTCAAGAGTAAAAAATCGTTAGCAACAAATTATTTATGATTGGCCAAATCATTGATTCCCAAAACATAAAATACTCTTCGAAAAATTAAAGGAACAACTCGCTTGGTTCAAGAATTCCAAACATAAAATACTCTTCGAAAAATTAAAGGAACATCTTAGTTGGCCTACTATTTTTGGGTTAGGTTGTTGGAACCTTTGGAAACGAAGGAATGACAGAGTTTTTAATGCTGGTGTTTCTTCAATTTTTAATCTCTTGCAGTGTACTATTTCTGAAGCTAAATTGGTTCAGGATACTTTCAACAAACTACCTTCGGAGAATACTAGTCATTCGTGTTCCCAGTTAAATTTTTGGAAATGTCCACATTTCCTTTCTATGAAACTCAACACTTATGCTTCTTTGGCTACTGTCACAGGGATTGCTGCAGGTGGAGGTTTAATTCATGATCATAATGGTCGTTGGAAACATATGTTTGTTTTCAAGACCGATCGTTGCTCTATTCTTCGTGCTGAACTGTGGGCCCTTTATCATGGTATTCATCTCACCTATAATCTTGCTTATTTGGATGTTCTTGTTGAGAGTGATAATGAGATTGTTGTCAATATGTTGAATGGTGATGTCCAAGCAAATTCAGGTTGTTCCTCTCTTGTTGCTAGAATCCTCGACCTACTGAAGCGCTGAAACTCACTCATATCTATAGAGAAGGGAATTTTGCTGCCGACTCCCTTTCCCACCTTGCTTTTAATTTTCCTCCTAGTTTTCATGTTTTGAGACAAGCTTCCTCTGGTGTTTGTAGATGACTTGATCATGATTTAATAGGGGTCTCTTATGTTAGGTAGTGTTCTGCTTTTGTGAGCACTACTCATTTTATCCTTAAAAAAAAACGAATGGTTTTCTTCCCTATTTACCAATGTTGCGAACACGAATTTAGTGCCGGATTAGATTTTGGTACGGTATTATACCGGTACCAGTGAACACTAGATATCGTTTTTGTTAAATTTTTTAATTTATAAAATAGTCCTAATTTTTAAAAATTTACAAAATAATTTATTCTCATATTGTACAATTGTATTATATATTTTAACCTTGCCTCCAAAAATCATAATAATAAATAATAATCACAATTAATATTAAATAACAATAATTTTCAGATATTTCACGATAAATAATAACTACAGCTTTATGAAAAAACAATCATCATTATACAAATATAAAATTAAAACAATACAAAATATTTAAAATATTACAATTACAATTTTTATTATTAAATAAATAATAATTACATCAATTAAAAGAATAATAAAATCCTTAAGTCTCAAATTACTACAATCTACAAAACGAAAGTTAGTGATAAGAAAATAATAGAATTGAAACATGAAACAAAAATATATATTATTTAATTTCCTATCAATTGAATATATTATATATTTAATTAATTAAATTTAATTATTACTAAAATTATAAATATCTTAATTTCATTTATAAGATTAATTTCATAATTATTAATAAATATAATTAAATTTTAAATTTTTTAAAATATATAAATTTCAAATAAAATTTGATTTAATAATTAAAATATATAAAATAAATATTAGTTTATAAATAAAAATTTTAATTTTTATTGTAAAAAATATTTTTATTAATAGTTTATTAATAAATATTATATAAAAGATTAAAATAAATTTAATAATAGTAGTAGTAATGGTGGTAGTAATAGTAGTACTAATACTAATAATAATAAATAAATAAATAATAGTAGTAGTAATGGTGGTAGTAATTATATTTTTGGTAGTGGTGATAATCGTAGTAGTGATAATAATAATAATAATAACTATCAAATTAAGTTAAATTCCTAAGAAGTAAGTACTACTTATTTACAAGTTTATGATAATTACAAGAAGAATTACAAAATCTTTTTACAAGAGATCCTTTATATGAATCCTAGTATGTGCAAATCCTGAAATTCGTTCAAGAAAAAGTAATGTTGTAATTATTTTTACTAATAATCAACAAGAGTTTGATACTTATCAAAATGCCAAAGATGCTTCTAATTTTGATCAAACAGATGACGATATTTTTCCATTGCGGATCATATTTTCGGTAAGTTTCAACATTGTCATATAATTTTTTATTATCTTTCTTCAGTTTTTCTTAAGTCTCCTTTGTTTTCTCTTACAATATTTGAATATGATTTTCTCACTTCTTAACCAATAAAATATAAATAAAACATTTAAATTTAATTATGAAATTTTAAATTTAATCGTTGAATAAAATTTAAAAATATTAATAAATTTTCAAATTTTAATTTAATCCTAAAATAAAATTTTAAAAGTACTTAAAACACCATTTTCTTATTGTTTTAACTTACTTACCCGCATGTAATATAGCATGACGATTACTATATATTTTAGATTATAATAAGTCAGTATAAAGTTTTGTCATCAAACTTAATTAAAAATAGTTTAACTGTAAAATATTTTTAAAAAAAAACAAAGAAGAATAGTAATAGAAAGACTCCAGCTTTTCGAAATTAAACTGAACTTTTGGTTTAGTGTTTTGTTAACCAATTGCTTTCCTCCAAGACCAGAATAACAAAATGTCTCCAAGCCTAAGCCCATCATTTTAATGGGCTCAGGCTGATGTGGGCTTCAACTCCAAATAGTCTTCAACGATTGGAGCTTTCAGAGCGCAACATGACGACTATATAAAATATTATATACTTTCTTAATTAAACTGTAAAGAAAAGATGATAAGATTTAAAAGTTTGATTAATATTATATTATTATAAAATTTATTACAGATTAAATAAATTTTAAAATTTAAAATATAATTAAAAGGTAATGCTTTTACTTATCAAAAATTTAAATTTTAATTAAAAATATTTAATTTTTAATTTTTAAAATTGGTCGATTAATTAATAAATTAGTTAGTTTTAATAACACAAATTATTAAAATAAATCATACGAAAAATTAAAATTAAATAAAATTAAATAATTTAAAATTTTTACAAGTGAATCTTTTAATAATTTCATTTTATAATAAAATTTACAAAAATTTCTGCTAAATTAAATTAAATTATAATATAAAATATCAATTCTAAAATTTCTATTTGCTTCTGATTAATTTTTAATTAAATATATATAACTTTAACTAATCTTAAATAACGTAATTTCACTTCCTCTCTTCTTTTGGATTTTTCAACCGATTTTTCTTGTAAGTTTTATGAAAAGCTAGTGATAAGGCCATCTCCAACTATTATCTTGAAATTTTACATCAAATTTGATATAAAAGATAATATTTCAATAATCTTTTACATCAAATTTGGTGTTACTCCAATCATTCTATACTATAATTTTTAAAGAATATATTACAATAATTTAGTTATTAACTAAATTAATTTATATTTATATAATGAATTTTATTTATTTATTTATAAAAAGTAAAATAAATCATTATTCTCTCTCTCTATATATATATATACATTAAATTAATATCATTTAACAAATATAATTAATATTATTTCAATAACAAATTAATAGCATACACAAATATAATATTTTATTATGCATTTAATATCTAATCATCTAATTACCATATCGTTCTTACAAATGTTCAATCAATACATTACGAAGTTCATGATGAGTTTCTTTATCTTTAAGTTACTTATATCTAGAAAGGAATTCTTGAAATATAATTGTATCGCCTCTATTAATATTAATATTAATAAAATAAATTTAATATTATGATCAATATTAATGTTATTTTAAATGTTTCAATGAGATCTTTATAATGATAAATTTTGTGTAAAATAATATACATTTTAAAATTAATTACTTAGTAAATTATGTAAATAAATCAAATTGTGATAAGGACGAATATGTTAAAAAGATAATGGACAAATTTACTATTTTACAACTTTTGGTGTATAAATCGTAACACACCAAGTTTGGTGCATTATTATTTGTTACATCATTTTGATGTTAAAATTTGGTGTTTTTTTTTGTGAGATGTTCGGCATTCTCATTTTCCTCCGTTTATCCTCATTTTCCTCAAAACCTAGAAATTTCATACATCCAGTCACTGAATCACAACCCCTCTCTACCGGGTTACTTTTAAAGTTTTTCCCATTTCATTTCGTGTTTTCTTAATTCAGTTACTTGTTTATTGTTACTTGAAAAAGAATGAGCCTTTCTTTCTTTCTTCTGATAAAAGATTTGATCTCTCTTTGAAGATGAGGTATAGAATAGTGACAAAGACTCAAGCAAAAAAAAATTTCAAATCCCATAATTGTTTTGGATTATTCTTTGCTCAACCTTTCGTTCTTATGTGTTTAAGTTTTCTCTGATACTGCTTTCTCAAGCTACAGTGAGAATGCTATAATAAATGCAATAATTAACTACATTCAACAACCAATATCACATTTTAGTTAGAGCATAACAAAACCATGAAATCATACATTCAACACTTGATATGTAGTCTTGAACCCTCTTCATTCTTCAACCAAATCCTATCAAAGAAAAACCAAAACCTTGTGCAAGAGAGTGTAATGGTAGAAGACCCAACCTTATTTTTTACACACCCACGCACACTATATGTGCAACAATCTCACCTTATGTCATATATTATGACATGTTCTACTCTAAGAGGTAGAATAAGCTAATTGTGTCATTTTAATGGATTATGTGAACTATAGTTTAATGGGCCAGCATATAGTTATTAGAGTATTACCATGTGCTTCAAATGCAATTAGTAAATTAACCATCCCATTATGGTTATTAAATATAAATTAGGCAATTCGATTGTGGTTAAGCATATGAAATTAATGTTGAGATTATTTTAGTCCACATATATTTCTAACATTCTCCCACTTAGACAATATAATCAAACCACCATATCAATCTCCATCATCCAAAAATAATAAAATAAATCATATGCAATATCATCGACATGATATATATACTACACACGATTTGGCCCTGGAGATGTTCAAATACCACAATAACCATTAAAACAAGATGCGTGCAGTCCAATAATTGAGACTTTTGCATTTGTCTCCTTTTGTACCTGTCATTTCGTCAAACTACATATATGCATCAACATATATATGTCAACATTAATAAAAATGACTGCAAACATCATTATGCATGTCTCATATATAAAAGTCATAAGCAATCCGTACAAAGTGTCCAAATGTTCAATACAAAATAATAAACTCCCACTAATCTTATACAGCTAGACTCCTAACAATCCCATGTGGGAGACAAGTTCTGCAAACACATATATAGGTAAGCCTTTTGTGAGTGGATCTGCTAACATGCTAGCTGTAGGTGTATACCTAACATGCTAGCTGTAGGCGTATACTCAACGGTAATGAAGGATTCAACAACTTTCTCTTTAATAAAATAGTACTTTATATCAATATGTTTTGAGCGAGAAGTACTTCCACTGTTCTTAGAGAAAGCACAGCTACATAATTATCACAATATAAGTTTAGCGGATTCGAAATAGAGTCTACAATATCCAATGCTGAAATAAAATTTCGCAATCATATTGATTGACAAGCTGCCTCATAGCATGTCATATACTCTGCCTCCATGGTAGAGGATGTTGTGAGTGTCTGTTTGACACTTTTCCACGATACAGCTCCTCCAACCATCATAAAGATGTAGCATAAAGTGAACTTTTTATGATCCACACATCCTGTATAATCAGCATCACTGAATCCAACTATATCAAGGGTGTCAATTTATCGATAAGTCAACATATAATATTTGATATCCTGAAGATATCTCATGACTTTCATAGCTGCTTTCCAATAGCTAAGACCAGGGTCACTCAAGTATCTTCCCAACACGCCTACAAAAAAAACAATATCAAGGCATGCGCATATTTGAGCATACATTAGACTGCCTACAAGTGGCGCATAAGGAACGACTTTCATTTCATCTATTTCTTTATCATTTGTGGACATTGGGCCTTTGAGAATTTGTCACCTTTCACTATTGATGCCTTTCCAGGAGAACAAGAATGCATGTTGACTCTTTGCAAGATCCGATCAATATAAGTCTTTTGAGACAATTGAAGAATCCCATTAACTCTATCTCGAAGAATCTGAATTCTAAGTACATAAAAGGCCTCACCAAGATCCTTCATATCAAAATGACTAAAACAATAGTTATTTTGTCTTAAATAATAGATCAGTCTCATTAGAAGCAAGTAGGATGTCATCAACATACATTACTAGAAAAATGAAACTGCTCCCACTGAACCTCATATATATACATTGATCAACTACATTGTCCTTAAAGCCATTTGCAGTGACAATCATATCAAACTTGAGATACCACTGCCTTGATGCTTGTTTTAACCCATAAATAGACTTCCTGAGCTTGCAAACCATGTGCTCTTTACTAGTTATCTCGAAACAAATTGGTTGGGTCATATAGACATCTTCATACAGATCTCCATTCAAGAAGGCGGTCCTCACATCCATTTGATTGAGTTCCAAGTCAAAATGAGCAACTATAGCCATAATGATTCGTAACGAATATTTTGTAAAAACTGGTGAGAAAGTTTCTTTGAAATCAATCTCTTCTCTCTAGCTATAGCCTTTAGCTACAAGTCTGGCTTTATACCTTTCTACTTGTCCACTTGAATCATGTTTAATTTTGTAAACCCATTTGCACCCAATAGGTTTACAACCTTTGGGTAGTTCAACCAACTCCCAAACTCCATTTTGGGAAATAGAACTCAACTCATCTTCCATTGCATTCATCCATAACGTAGGTTGAGGATTGTTCATGGCTTCTTAAAAACTGACTGGCTCAATATTATCTCCCACATCAAACTCATGTTCCTGCAAATAAACAATATAGTCATTAGGAATGACAGGTCTACGTGTTCTTTGTGATCTCCTGACAACAAGTTCATCATCTCTAGTATCAATGACTTCATCCTGTGCTTGATTATGAGGTTCATCATGAGATTCTACTAGAATTTGTTCAATCACAGGGTCATCAGTAGGAGTTGAAGTAACAGGTATAGGGACCATAATGCGTTCTTCCCTTAATAAAATTTCTATTGACCCTTGACTTAAATCAAATTCATCTTCAAAATAGACAGCTTATCTTATTCTATAATTCTGGTTGTGTGAGATGGGCAATAAAATCTAAAACCCCTTGATCCGATGGTGTAGCCTACAAAATAGCTACTAATATTTTTCGGATCAATTTTCTTAGATTGTGGATTATAGGGCCTCACTTCTGCTTTGCATCCCCAAACATGAAAATAGCATTAGCTTGGTTTCTTACTTGACCATAACTCATATGGAGTCTTTGGAACTTATTTGCTAGGTACTTGATTCAAGATATAAGTTGTTATCTTCAATGCTTCACCCCACAAAAATTAAGGTAAACTAGAATGAATCAACATATACCGCAACATATCAAGAAGTGTGCGATTTCTTCTTTCAGTGATTTCATTCTACTGAGGTGTCCCTAGCATTGTATACTTTGCTTCAATACCACATTCTTGCAAGTATCTAACAAAAGGCCCTGGATTTCTTCCACTTTCATTATAACTCCCATAATACTCTCCACCTTTATTAGAATTAACTACCTTGATTTTCTTCCCCTTTTGAAGCTCAACATTCGTCCTGAAAATCTTAAATGCTTCCAAAGATTCAGATTTTTCACGAATGAGCTCCACATGATCATACCTAGAAAAATCATTAATAAAAGTGATGAAGTATATATAACCACCCATAGCAGGTGGAATAAATGGTCCACATATATCAATATGAATCAACTTTAACAATTCTAATCTCCTATCTGTTTTGTTTTTTCTAACCTTAGTAATCAACTTCCCTTTAATACAATCAACACAGGTAATGAAATCTGAAAAATCAAGATCATGTAGTACACCATCCTTTACTAACCTCTCCATTATGTTTTTAGAAATATGGCTTAAACGTTTGTGTCATAACATAGAAGATCTCAAATCTAACCTCATACGTTTGGAACCAACAACAGTATTAAGAGAAGAGGAAGAAGCAATAGTAACACAATCATTCAACTCAAGTTTGTATAAACTTTCACATAGAATTTCATTTCCCATAAAAAGAGAGTCACGATACAAAGTCAATTTTTCAGTTCCAAAAAGAAGACTATAACTTAGTCTATCCAAAATAGATATATAAATCAAATTCCTCCTAATAGAAGGTAAATAAGTGACATCGTGTAACATCAAAAGATGCCCTGTATTTAACTGCAGTTCAACTGTCCTGAAAATTTCAACTTTTACTTTGGTATCGTCTTCCATGTATATATGTTGCTCAGATCTAGTCAGCCTTCTTCGACTTGTTAATTTCTACAAGGAATTCGTAACATGAATTGTTGCTTCAGTATCTAACCACCAAGTATTTAAGGGTATGTCAATAACATTTGACTCTAAACAAACCATCACAAGACAGTTACATTTCTTCTCTAAATGAGTTTTGAGTTTTCGATAATAAGCTTTATTGTGCCCAAAACTCTGACAAAAGTTGCACTTCCCTTTAAAAAACTTGTTCTTCTGACTAACAAAAGATGTACCCACCTGTCCACTTCCTTTAGCACCGACAACTTTCTCCTTAACAAGCTTCTGATCACCTGAGCTATTAGGAGTGAACTTTCTCTTTTGATAATTGCTATGGTTCGTCATCATAGAGATGCTTCTTGCCCTTCCATTTTTCATATCATCCTCTTCCTTGGGGAGAATAACAGTCATCTCCTCAACAGTTCATTGCTCTTTCTGAGCATTATAACTCGATCTAATTGAATCAAATTTAGAGGGAAGAGTCCCCATTACAAACCATAACATGTAGTTCTCACCAAGGTCCATATCCATAGTCTTAAGCTTATGGTAGCAACCCATGAACTTGTCGATGTGGGCCCTAATATCACTTGCACCATCATAAATGGTGTGATGAAACATGTTTAAGTATTCATGCATGTTTAAGTATTCATTCTTCTCATTCTTTGAGAATTTCATGTACTTCTTTTTAATAGCAGCAAGAAAATCCTTTGCATTTTCGGTTTCGGGAATACTATCACGAATGGATTCATCCATGTGATATCTGATAATCATCAAACAACATCGATTAGAGTACTCCCACTCCTCACAAGATTTCTTTTCCTTCTTAGTAGCATCATTAGCAGGTTTTTGTGGTGGATCAATTCTCAAGGCCAAATCCATTCGCATGATGGTCAAATTCATCATGAGAGATTCAATCCACTGCTTGTGGTTCATTCTATTCAACGTCAAGATAGCAGAGACTCTCGGATTGCTCAAAGCTGAATGAGAACCAAGAGCAATAACTACGATATGCATGTTAAAATATAATCATGCAATTCGTGCTCTTTTCCTCAAAATTAACTAAATCATTCATGCTAGAGTTCCTTAAATAAATATAGAACTCATTCACAGGTAAGAACAATTTATTAAAATATCACAACTAAATCATCAATATAATGTCAAAAGGATAGAAAAATTGTGTGGTTCATAATATTTTAATAAAATTTCTTCACCATATTAAGCATCCTACTAAGCAGTAATTATCAACAGGATAATTAATTACCAGTATGAATCTTAAGGTTATTTTAGAGGAAAACTACAAATTTTAAATATACGTTAATATTTAAAATTTCTCATCATAAATAGTTTTATATGCTCAATTTTACGACAAGTACAGATAAGCATTAACTATTGTTAACAAAAACACGTTTATGCCATAATAAGATAAAAACAATTAAAATTATCAAATAAAATCACTAATTAATCTTATGCATAAACATATGGGAAAAAATTAGAAATAAAATTTGGAGCAAAAAAAGGGACCAGAAATGAGTCTGCACGCGCCTGAATATTTTTTAATAAATAAATAAATAAAATTAAAATTAAAATTAAAAGATTTGGATCGGGCGCACGGGCTACTCGCGCACAATAGCTGACGAGACGACGCATAGGTCGACCTGCCTGAAACTCGCTCTCCCAACCTCTATTTTCGACGATTTTTTAGGTGTTTTCTTTCATTTTCACGCTCTATGGATTTTCTATATCCACTTCAGCCAAAAGTCCTCCAAAATCTAAAAACATCAAACTCATTTTGGCCATGGAAGAAAACATGAAGTTTTTCAAAAAACTCATCCAAAAAATCGTGGTTCTTTGTCCAAAATAGAGATGAAACACAACAACAACAACTAACAATCTTTTCTAAACTAATAACTCATCATCTTGAAATTGTTTAGACGAAAAACGATTTGAACCGAAAATGTTTTGAACAACCAAAAATAAATTGAGCCCTAAAATCAAATGACTTGTCTCTGATACCAATTGGTATAATAAATGTAGTAATTAACTACATTCAACAACGAATATCACATTCTATTTAGAGCATAACAAGACAATGAAATCATACCTCCAACATTTGACATGTAGTTTTTAACCATCTCCATTATTCAACCAAAATCTATCAAAGAAAAACCAAAACTTTGTGTAAGAGAGTGTGATGGTAGAAGACTTAACCTTATCTTTTACACACCCATACATACTATATGTACAATGATCTCACCTTATGTCATATATTATGACATGTTCTACCCTAAAGGATAGAATAGGCTAATTGTGACATTTTAATGGATGATGTGAACTATAGTTTAATAGGTTAATATATAATTATTAGGATACTAATATATGCCTCAAATATAATTAATAATTAATCATCGTATTATGCTTATTAAATATTTATATTAGGGGGCGTTTGGTTTGAGGGTTTGGGAATGAAGGAATATAATAATTGTAAAAAATTGTGTTTGTTTTTGAGTTTTCAATTATAAGGGAATAGATTTATTCCATTAAATTTAGAAATCCACTAAACCCACCAAAATGGGTGGGTATCAAGTTTTCATTCCAATATAGTGGTTACTATTTATTGCCTTAATATGCTCCTTACCATCATCTCTTGCCATCTTCTCATTTTTCTCCTGCTGTCTTCTCTGATTGGGTTTCCCCCTTCTGCCACTCGCTAGGTATCTGCTCTATTTTACTGCTAGGTACGTTCTGTCACTTTCGGTGTTTATGTTTAAAGCAATTTGATTTTTAAAATGTATAACCATCATAACGTGAAACTGCTCTATTATACTGCTATGTACCTTATGTCACTTTCTGCTCTATTGAACTGTTATTATACTGCTTTATCATAACGTGAAACTGTTCTATTATACTGCTATGTATCTTTTGCCACTTTCTGCTCTATTATATTGTTATTATACTGCTCTATCATAACGTGAAACTGCTCTATTATATTGTTATATACCTTATGACACTTTCTGCTATATTATATTGTTATTATACTGCTCTATCATAACATGAAACTGATCTCACGTTATGAATTCTAAGGGTAAAATCATCATAACATGAAAATGCACATGATTATTTAATTATTTTTTCTTTTTATTTTTTTACAATAAATCTATGTTTATTATGTTATTTTTATTTAAGTTATTTGAATAACTATATGAGTTATTGATTCTTGAACAAGTTTATGTTTTCTCTCTTAGGATGGATCAAGAAGAATCTGATCGAGGTCGGAGAAAAAATAAATACTTTTGGACAGAAGAAGAGGTGCAAGTTTTGATTCAAGTTCTTCAAAGAATGACGTGCGATCCTTCATGGAAGACAGATAGCGGGTTTAAGAGCAACTACATGTCTGAAGTACATCGAAGAATTATAGAAATAATGTCAAATTTTTCGAAGAAAGTTAATCCTCATCTTGAGTCAAAAATCAAATGGTTTCAGAACAAATTTCATTGCATCGATGATATGCTAAAGGGGAGTGGTTGTCAGTGGAATGATGTGGAGAAAAAAATTGCATGCGAGAAGCAATGGTTTGATAGCTACTGTCAGGTGAGCTATTCATACTTGTTATCTTTAATTAAATTGGTGGACATGTGACCTTATAGAATACAAAAGTACACTGATTGAAGTTTCATTTTTTGTTTTTCTTTTTTTTATATGCATAAAGATGCAAAAGGAATGTGAGAATTTAAATTCCCATACTTGAATCAACTTGAATCAGTTTATGGAAGAGATTGAGCTACTGGGTTGAACGTTCAAGGATATGTGGATGCTGTTCGAAATATGGAGAATGATAAAAAATACAATAAGTAGTGGTGAGTATGTTAATGAATATGATTTATTATCTGACGAAGAAAACAATGATGTGTGTTTAGATTCGCAAGCAACTCCAACTTTCGCAAGCAACACAAATGTGAGAAATGTGAGTGCAAAGCAGAAACAGCCATCAAGCAGCAATGGAGGGAATATAACAAAAAGGAAGAAAATGTCGTCTATATCAGCTTCCTTAGATGTCGGGGCACAATTGCAAGAAATCAATTCTAGTTTTCGTACTTTTGTGGAAGGCTTTAATAGCAATTTCGCAACCATAGCAAATGCTATTGCAGATGAAAATTTACGTGACAAAGCTGCTTCGAAAAAAAATGAAAGACGTTGAAGAGTTAATGAAAATTTACTTCCAAGTGGTAATGTCTTTAAAGCAGCTAATATTTTCAGCTCAAATAAAGATAAGATTGATGTGTTCCTTAACCTTCCCGTTGACATGCGAAGGCTTTATGTCTTAAGTTTATTTTGATATTGTTTTGATGCTTTATGTTTTAGGTACTATGAGAAATCTTGATTTATGTTTTAAGTTTATTTTGATATTGTTTTATGTTTTATATTCCATTTTAAATATGATATGGAAATATTCCTACCAAAAAAATATATGATATAGAAATATAGTTGCAATTGTATTGTTGGCATTATGCAGCTCTGTTGACAAATGATATATAGCTCATCTAATGCTAAAAAATTGCGATAAAATTTCTTGACAAAACTTTTTTTTTATTTACAAACATATGGAGATAGCCCCAATAAACATATGAAGGACAAATTATTTTCATTTTGATTGAGGGTAAAAATGGTATTATATTGTCTTTCATTCTCATTAATGCAACAAACCAAATGATATTATTGGTATTAATACAGAAATCTAAGTTACAAACTAAACATCATTTTTTTTTATTTTTCATATCCATTCTCATCCTCTTCTACTATTATACATATATTCATATTCAACCCCGTGTTCAAACTAAACACTCCCTTAACTTACTTAGAAACAGATTTTGCAGGGGGAGAGAGAGAGAGAGAGAGAGAGAGAGAGAGAGAGAGAGAGAGAGAGGGCGCAAGGAAATGCTACGGAGATTTTGGCTGAATCTTCTCAAGTAATGGTTTTGCACGACTCTTTGAGAACAAGCCAGGAAAAAAGAAAAAGTGCCGTAAAAGGTCAATATCTATCAAATAAAACATTTGCAGGTGTCTGGCTACTTTAGGCTGTAGGTGATCAGAAATCAGTTGGATCTTCTTTTATCTCACATACTTATGTGACCTTGCTCGTCCAAGTACGAGAAGATATTGTGAAAGCAAAGTGATAGAGCAGCTGACCAATCCCAAGTGTTTTCTACAAATATATTCTTATTTTATTGATGCACTTACTATGATTTAAGCTTTGGTTGTTGTGGAGGGTTTGACATAAATGCCAGCCCTTGTTTTGATGAATGGCAAATAGAGATGTATTAAGTGTAAACATGATAATTAGCTGGCCGTCACATCCAATTGCTTATCTACTCATAAGAGTGGGCATAGCACGTGTAATACTCGTACTCATCTCTTACGTACGTAACGGGCCCAAATTACGTTTTCGACAACTGAAGTACTCTGTTTAGGTTCTTGCCTCTGTGAGGATCACATGTTCCAATTTTGAATCCATAAGAAAAATGGACACATAAGAAATATCAGAAAGTGTATGAAATAATCTCCCAAAGGTAAACGGCTTAGTTTTTGTATCTTTAAACCTAATTGAACCAAAAAATTTAATACAAATTTGCGTAAATTTAATTTGATCGTTGATTTTGTATTGATAATTTAATTGTGATTAGAACAATTTAATATGATTAATCAAATTTTAAAAAATTTTCAAGTCCAAAATTGACTTAATATAACTTAAGGGGTGTGACTTGATGGTTAAGAGCGGGGTTTGACTTTGGTTAGGTTCCAGGTTCGATTCTATGTTAGCCCCTCTTGTAAGAGTTTGGCAAATTAAATTTTACCAAGAAATGGAGAATCTAGTGGACCTCAATAATGAAGTCACGCTCCTTTCGACTCTCCTCAGTAGGCCACACGGTTGGATCCTCAGAGAAGTGTGTCCTCTTGACCTTTCTATAGAGTTTCCTCGAATCAAAAAAAAAAACTTAATTAACAAAACATAGCAATAATGTTGTAATGGATAATGTCAACTTGAGAACAGAATTATCTATTTTTGGTGCTTTCTTGGAAACAGATAATAAGGTATGGAGAAGATCAATCCAATACCTTCATAAACTCCACATCCCATGAGTCTCGGAGAAAAAACAAAAACAGAAAGATCCCACATGGTGGGATCCATCAACAACCTGCCTTTTTAAACATTATTTTCATGTGCTTACTGCCTAGATAATTTTCAAACTACTGCATTAATGGATAATTAAAACTAACGAAATCTGTCGGTGATATGTCGTTGCTGATTCGTAATAATCCGAACTGCTTGTAAAAGTGATTTCCCCTCACTATTCCTCCACGTTAATATGCATTAAGTTTGATCAGTGATAACTATCAGAAAGTTATGCCCTTTTGGCTTGTGTAAATCTTAACCCGATTACTGAATATAAGCGAAGAAGACAACCATATGTTTACCTTCATCTACCAATCTGCAGGTTCATCTCTTATACCAAACGCAAAACCATGGTTGATGGAGATGACAGATAGTCAACTAATTAAACTTAACTTGAATCATTGAAGCTTAATTTAACTCTCTTAATTAATCAAGACTAAACTATGCAAGGAAAAAGAAAGAACGGCGCATGGTGATTCTGCTATGCATGTGGTGCACGGACGCGTACTCGAAAGTCCTATCTCTCTATCTCTTACTATATTATTCGACTTAAAGACAGCGAAAGGCCTTCGTTTATATACGTGTAAAGTGGCCCCCATTAAATGCACAGTGGATTCCTTTTCTCTTAACTACAAGACACACCCCAAGATTAGGACCAGCGTTAAAACCATGCCAATTTGTATTTAACAGATACGTAGTATAAGATGTCTCAGCCATATATGATAAAATGGCATGAGGTTATCTTGTTGTGCCCTTCAGGTGATGTAAGCTCTTTGGACGCTATCTCGTGTAGGCTGCATCTAGTGACAGCTAGATTTACGCCTGAGTTGACATCAGTTTTCATCAATCCTGCCCTCATGGGACTTTGTGTCTTCCAAAGCCAATCTTAGTTTAGGATTAGTCTTATGTTATGTGTGATAAAAAATAAAAAATAAATTAAATCTTATTAAAAAATATTTCTTATTTTAAATAAAAAACTGTAAAAGTAAAACCAAACCCATGTGTATAATTAATGTGACAGGGGTGAGGCTTGGCGTGAGCCAAGGCATCCCTGCCTAGGAACATCTATAGATTCTATTCTCCTCCTGCATCATGTGCATCGGGTCCATGATGATTGATGGGAGTTCATGAGCCCACTTTTTGGATGTATATATATATATATATATATATTCTAACAGACAAGCTCTCCTCGGGTATCTGGATAGGCTCGGACCCGAAGCTATAGATTTCCCGACCCCGGCTGTACACGCGGCCCTTCCTTATTCGACGAAAACAGTTGTTCGCGAGATCTTATTTGTTGTATGTAACTCTGTGGAAGAAAGAGGTTGGAAGTTCCCATTCTCGGGCAAGACGAAGAGCCGCCGGTGGACTTGGGGCAGACCAAACTGGTTTGGTCGAAACAAATTTACGATGATGCCCCTCGTTCCTAGTAATTATGAACTCTCGAAATATAAATGAGGAATATTATTTTTGTCAATTCAGATTTAACGCAAGCTCACAGGGAACGTGCCACGTGTCCTAGATATTGACACAAGGAGAAATCGTGTGCCGTCTATCTGAGCAACAAACATGGTAGAAAGGCCCATCTCCCACTGACTGACCTGAACGAAATCAAAACTAAAAATATAAGCATAATATTTAGTTTAGACACGCAGGTGGTCCGAGCGTGACTGTCAAATCTACGTATTCTCTCTCTCTCTCTCTAGAAAACCTCATAATTTCACAGACAGCCCCTTTGTTTTCTCTCTCTAGATTCAGTTTCAAAACATCGCCGATCTTTGCCTCCTTCTTTTATACCTCGGAAAGAAACCAATTCCTCGTCTTCTTCAAATCACTGTCTTTTCTTCCAGAATATAATGTTCAGATTTTCAAGGTGAGGTGGGTGGTTATATAATGTATTTGGATGAGTAGGTATTATTAAATGTGTAGTACTATTTCTATATCCATACAGGATAAAAACAAAAGTTACGATATATATATAATCTAACTATAACTATACTTTATACCTTCCCAGTTTCTTTCTTCTTTTTTGGAGTTTATTGATTTCTTCAGTTGATGGGTTCATTAAAATTTTCATCTTTTTTACTCTTCTGGTTTTCCCACTTTCTTCACTCAAAACCCCGTCGATCTTATTTCTGCATATGGATGTTTTAGTAGCTTTTTTTTGGTCGCTCTTTCTCCATCTAATTCTGGGTATTTCAAGATATAATATATATAATATGTGTCGTTTTTTCTATGAAGATCTCCCTGCTGGCCTGTTTTCGATTCTCTACGGGGAACTCGTTTGAATGGTTCTTTTTCCACTTCGGGAATTTTATGCAGGCTTCAGTGCCTGCAGGTTTTTATCGTACGGGTTTTGACGCTTGAATTCTCAGTATTTGTCTTTTTTGGTTTCTATTGTTGTTGATTTTTAAGCAAATCCCAACGTTTTCTAGTTTTTGTGTGTTTTAAATTATCGATGTTCCGTATTCAAAATTTTGTTTTTGTAAGGTTCATGATGTTATGTCTGCAGCAGTAGTACACTACACACCTCATTGGCCTCATCTTCTGTGCATCATTGACTGGGCTTTTTTGGTCTTTGAGATTTCTCTCCGAAACTGAGTTTTTAGGTGGGCATTTACTCAGTACATAAAAAGAGTTCCCTTTTATGGAAACGTGATCTGCTTTTGCAGATTTCATCATATTCAATAATAATAATAATAATATTGTTATTATTATTGGTTCTTGTTCTTAGATCCGTGTGTGGAAGTGGAACCCAGGTCATGATTTCTACTGCATACTCTTTGTCCCATATGGTTAGACCGAGTTTCTCATGTTTTTTGTCTGGGGCTTTGGGTAACGCAGCCAAGTCTAGATGGATAGATATGATTATGGGTGCTTATTGTAATAAACAGATGTGTACAGTATGCCAAACCCAATCTCATCTTCTTTTTGTTCTTCCTCACAAAATCCTCATCTTTTTTCTTCTTCTTTGATGCAGGATTGGTTTTTGATTAGATAGGGAATTCTGACTCCAGAAAAGGGAAAAAGTTAAAATGGAGGGCGACACATTCTCAGCTCTTGGGAATGGTACTCAGATAGATGGCAAGGTCGTGCAGACATTTCAGAAGAACTTCGTTCAGGTACAGAACATCTTGGATCAGAATAGGCTACTCATCAATGAGATAAACCAGAACCATGAGTCTAAGATCCCTGACCACCTCAGCAGAAATGTGGGTCTAATTAGGGAGCTGAACAACAATATCAGGAGGGTTGTTGACCTCTATGCTGATCTTTCCAGCTCCTTCACCAAATCCATGGAAGCTTCCTCAGAAGGTGATTCTAGTGGTGCTTTAAAATCTGACGGCAAAGCTGGTCAGAAGAGACATAGGCCTGCATAGAAAGATCCCGTTTTTCATAATTCTTTGCAGAGCGAGGAGTGAAAGCTCACGGCTGTCCTGAGGTAGTAAGAACCGTGATTATTACATTTTGTAACTTTTTGTATCTGGAAATCATCCCCAGTTCTCACCCCCAATCCACTCCACATTTTCTTTCTTAGAGAAATAATTGGCCCAAAATTCTGTCCAAATGTAACTGTGTAACTGTTGATCTAATGGAAACGAAGCATATTTATGCCATCTACGTTTTTTGTTCTCTCTCTTGTTCCTTAATATCAGTTAGACCAAACTTTTTGCATCTCTGTTTTTTGGTGTTACACTCAAGCACTCAACTGATCGGCACTTAATTCTGTGTGCTCTGCCTTTTGGATGAAAATTAAAGACTTCCTTGATTGATACCCCAAGTGAACAGATTTAGGCACTTTTGGCTTCTAGTTACCTTTTATGTTTGTCAAAAGTTTGATACCATTATTACTCTTTACTAAACATTTCCTGCGAATCTTATTTTTCATAAATGCTTGTTCTCTACTTTTGCTTGTTTTTTTCAATTTTTGTGCTTTTAAACTGTCCAAGAAGTCCCCTTTTCGTTCCCTTTTCAACATTAGCCAAGTTCTTCCAGGCCCTTGGCTGAGAATTGAAGTGGGGGGCCTGAAGCCTACTTTTTTCTTTTTTCCCAATTTTCCTCTATCCTTTTTCCATCCACTCTCTTCCTCTTTGTCATGAAATCACTGTCCAGGGTTTTGTTATTGTTTGTGGCGAGCTAACATACTTTGTTACACGTCTGGGAAGATGCTCTGCAGCGGTGTAAGAAGAAAGCAGCTTTTTTGGATAATCTTTTTGGTTCCCAATCACACACCACCACAAGAACAGAATCTCAGATAAGAAATGATGAGCATTTGACTATTTTATTATCTGTTGTAACCAATGACAAGGGCTTAGTCCTGGAGGGTTATTTGACAGATGGAAAATATAGTATTCTATAGGCAGCTTAAAGCAAAACACTAGAGTTTGTTCATGAGACAGACAGGCATGTACAAACAGTGACACCCAGAAACACGACAAAGAGCCTCAAAGGATGTCTCTTATTAACTTTATTTTAATATTCTTGTATGATTTGAAGCTTAACTTCTCCATTCTTATCCCTTTCCTTCCTCTACTTAGGTTCTTTCTCTTTTACTCTCCAATCTCTTTCCTTTGAATTATTCTCTTTTGGCAATAAAAGCCCTTTCTGACTTGCTTCAAGTTGTTGATTCCTACCACCAGCAAAAGCAGCAGCAGCAGCGAGTTCCCTCTCACTGATTGAGAAGATGTCTCTCCTTTTGCGGACCCACTACATGTCGTAGCCTAATCTTCTGATCTTAGGATAGGAAATGACCCCACATGAGTGATTGCTGGAAATGGCTTGTTCCCTGTTAAAATGATCTTTTCTAAGTTAGTGGCGAGGGTATGCATCGGCCATTCACGTTCCTTTTAGTTCAATTCTTGTTTCACCATCATTTCTTGGTGAGTTCCTTTTTGATTCTCTACAAAACTCAGTAAATCATGTCCAACTTGTTCCCTGTAATTTTGTCCTTATCTAAGCATGTTAGCTAACAACAACTATGCTATGCTTAGATAGGTAATACTGCACATTCATGTCACTGCCAATGTACTGCCATTAAAGGGTGCCATTGATGTGAAGTGTCGAGGTGTAAATGACTGGCACTTGTTACTTCTGTTTTGTATAAGGACCCGCTAGACAACGGTGGAATTTGTTACCTTTTTTGTATCTTACAAAATTATTGTGAATTATTTAACTTTAATGAGTTAATTTCTAAAATTCTATAAAAGAGTTTTAGAGTTAGCTATTTGATTAATAACAGTATTACACTTCACTTTATTCTCTATGTGTTTTTATTTTGAAGAATATAATAAACGAGCTAATTAATTTTTTAATTTTACTTAATTTTATAATATTAGTTTGCATTTAAAATACCATATTATTAAGTTCTTGAACATAAATAGTCACATTAAATTAATATTTTAGTATATAACTACTATATATCGTATCTGTGTCATACTATAATTATAGAATTTTAATTAATTAAATAATAATATTCATGCATATTATATGATAAATACTAATATAATGTAACTCGCTACATCATTTATATTAGTAGAGAATTTAACGTTTACTATTATTATTATTATTATTATTATTATGTTTTTATTAAAGTTATAAACTTAATTTTATAAAATTAAATATCTAAATCTAAATTATTATAGGAATATTCAACAAAAATAAGAAATTTAATATTCATGCCCTTATCGCTTTTTAAAATCATGCTTCTCATAAATTATTTTATACATCAACAGCTAATACTAAATAGCTAATTTTACCATACATATTTTAAGCAATTATATTTTCATAAATCGCAATTATGCTCTCATCATCTGTAATAGCAATGTAATTTATGAAAACTAAATTTTCTAATATGGACACCTATTGACATAAGACAAAAGAAGGAGGTAAAGTCTATGACTTGATCCTATCACTGTAAGAGCTCTTAAGCATTAGAATATGTAGTTTGTTTTGAGATGAGAAAACAGGTAAATTGGCAAGCAAAAGACAAACTAGACATGCTTGTAAACAACACATGTGAAGTGGGAATCTACTTTTTGCTTACTTTCCGTTTGTTCATTTCATTCCCACCAAATAGGTTGGAAAGGTACCGAAGTCTACTTTACCCTTTTCAATGCAAGCATTACAATAATAATAGACATTATAACCAGATATCTACATCATTAATAGGACCCCAATGACAATAATCTCACAACTATAATAAAAAGCTAATGCATCAAGTCACAAACCCTTTGCTCGGGAGGCTAATGATCTGGGTTGTTGGCTGATCAGTTAAAAATTAACTAATTGACCTAAATTAACTAATTAATTTGATAAAAAAAACTAATTAAGTTGTTTAATTATGAACTGGTTGGATTGACGAAATTTTAAACAATCTCTTTTAAAAAAGTGTTTTATTCTGATTGAAAATATATCTAATTCTAAGTATTAGATAAATTGAAAAAGAATATTTTATTCCAAAGTTTTGAATTACATAAAATCATAATTTATAAAATTATTTAATTATTAGCATATTTGATCTCTCATTTTCTCCCAACACAATTATATATAGTGGATCAATGAGAAGTTTTGACTCAATCCACTAACTTTTTAAACTGGGCCTTGCTTAATTACAATCAAAGCCCAAAATTTCTTAAATCTGTAATGGATCTACAAAGAAGGCCCTAAGGTCCTTCTTTCATGTCTTTAGGCTTTCACTCTCTGGATTTCTCATCACTTAAATGCAGGCCCGGGACTCATTCAGTACAGATAAAACCCTAGAATTCGTCGGATCGATATATCCTCAGTTGCTATATAAACTTCCTCTTGCCGCATTGCCACGATTACCTTATCTAGGGTTTACACATAGCACAGCCTACAACACAGATCTTTCCGCCTCTGCGAAAAACAACCCATTGCTACAAGATGGCAACCCAGATGAGCAAGAAGAGAAAGGTTCCTCTCTTCGTTTTCTTCGTTTGCTCTTTTCTTCCCCTAATCGAGTTGTTTAGTAAATATTTTGTTGTGGTGTTACAGTTCGTTGCCGACGGAGTTTTCTATGCCGAGCTCAACGAAGTGCTGACTAGAGAGCTTGCGGAGGATGGCTACTCTGGCGTCGAGGTCAGAGTGACCCCTATGCGCACTGAGATAATTATAAGAGCCACTCGGACACAAAATGTCCTCGGTATAAAGATGCTTTTTTGAATTTTATTTTTGTAATCGTGCTATTATTTGGTTGCAAACTAGATTTGATTGATTTTCACAGGTGAGAAGGGGAGGAGAATCAGGGAACTAACCTCTTTGGTGCAGAAGCGATTCAAGTTCCCGGAGAACAGCGTCGAGCTGTACGCTGAGAAGGTCAACAACAGAGGTCTTTGCGCCATTGCTCAAGCCGAGTCTCTTCGTTACAAGCTTCTTGGTGGTCTCGCCGTTCGCAGGTATTAAATCGGTGGATCTAATTTTGATATATCTGGTGTTTATAATCGAATTGTATGCTTGGTATGGAAACCTGTTATTACTGATTTAGGATCATTTTTCTTCGATGTTGAATATAGGGCATCTGTGGCTCCTTGATATAATTAATTCCTTATATTATTTTGAAGGATTAGGCAAGGAATCGGTAGATGGGTAATTAATCTGTACGGAAGGGACTCTTTTCTGTTTTGCTATTGTTGTGTGTGCCTTTTGTCATCTACAAAGCTGATTGGTTATTCGCTACCAAATCTGTGTCGGAAGATGACAAAATTAAGCTCAACGCCACCATTCCATCAATCCTCTTGAAATGCTTTGTTTCTACAAGAGTTAACTTTTGGATGGCATATCACAAGATAGCGTGTTTCTGTATAGTTGCATGTATGCTTTCATAGGCGCAGTAATTGAAAACTTCACATGGTCTTATGCTTAAAAAATTATGATGTTTTGGATTATATCTATTCCTGTGTTAGACATGTTAACATAGAATGTACATGAGTTTTGTTAAGAGCAATGATGTCAATGCAACTGATGGCCTACTTGCCATGCTTATTTTCTAGATTCTTTAGCGCATTATTTGATCTGTTTTTTTAGTTTAATACAATTTGCTTCACGGTAATGATCCATGTTGGTTTGATGTACTATCAGGGCCTGCTACGGTGTATTAAGATATATTATGGAAAATGGTGCTAAGGGATGTGAGGTAGGTCTTAAAACTGTTTAGTCCCCATGGTTTTGATATTCAAAAGTATTGCACGTTAAATGATTTTTGGAATTTTTTTCTAATATGATCACATGATATCAGGTGATTGTTAGTGGAAAGCTGAGGGCACAACGTGCTAAATCCATGAAGTTCAAGGACGGATACATGGTTTCTTCCGGTCATCCAGTCAATGAATATATTGACTCTGCAGTGAGACACGTCCTTTTGAGACAGGTTTGGACTCGGGGGTTTGTTTTACAGATTCTTCTTTTTTATATGGTCATCTTTTCTTGACAAATTTTTTCATTCTTCGGTGTCTTAGAAAGTTTACTGTCTTGTAGGGTGTCTTGGGTATCAAGGTAAAGATCATGCTTGATTGGGATCCTAAGGGTAAGGTCGGTCCAATGACTCCTCTGCCAGATGTTGTTACGATCCACCCTCCCAAGGAGGAAGAGGAGTACATAAGGCCACCAGTGATGGCTACTGATATTGAGGTTCCAGTCGCATAGAAGCCTCCATGATTGATGTTCCGTTTGCTTATCACCAATGTAATTAGTCATCTTTATGAGAGTGCTGTTTAGGTTTTTATTTGGAAAATGTTGGTAGCGAGGAGGGTTCACTATCACTGGATCTTTTTCTTCTTTTCTTTTTGAAGATTTTATTCAGAATTTTGTTTGAGAAAGCACACCTGCGCATGTTTCAGTAATATGCGTTCTAATTAAGTCTTTATATTTTGCTTTTGGGACTGATACACTACCTGCTTGCATGTCTTAATTTTTGTATTTTTTTGAATGAAACGAAAAGAGAAACGAAATACATGACTAATTTAGGGATTGAGAGGCATCATATAGGAGCAGTATCAAAAGTGATTAGAACTCAAAATAAGCAGCTTTGGAAAGTCAGCCAGCACAACGATTGTTTTTTTTCATATGATGGGGTACAATCAGTTCATATTCATGATTAGGGGATTGTGAGACATTTTTCTTTTAGTTGAGGAGGAGGAATCTGCTTCTAATTCAATTAACCAAAATTTCATGTAAACTCGAGTTTGGAAAAAAATTAAAGTTTCGCAGAAATAGAGGAGCATCAGTTAATATTCTGTACAAAATCCTTAAGTTAAGCACTTGCAAAGTTACGAATAAGTTCAACTATTATGGCCGAAGAGGATACTCTTTAATATGCTTGTAAGGACCTTATTTTGTCAAATCTGGCCGGCTCTTTTTAAATGGATTTATGAGGTCATAAGGACAAGAATTTTGTATCAGTCGAACAAGGTTAAACTATGTATGCTTATGGTCCAATAAGTTTATGTCTAGAAGTTAATTGAAAAATAGCTTTAAGCTTTAAAAGAACTCATTTGTATTGAATTTTATAAAATTGCTAAGTAAATTGAATTTAAAAAATAACAATTTTAAATCGGTAAATTTTGTAATATAACAATAAAATGTTTATATTATATTATTTTATTTTAAAATTTGCTATTAATTAGATAATTGATGGTGACAATTAACTCTAGTTTTATGGGAAGCCTAAAGTACCTTGTTATTCATCTTTGGAGTTCGTGTTATGGCAATGGCCTCGAAATGACAAGTCTGGATCCTCTCGCGAGGGCGAGTCATTTTCTGTCGAGCTCACGAGGGCGAGCGCTCACCCCTGCGAGAGTGGCAATTTGTGGGCTCGCTCTCGCGAGCTAGCCATTTTTTGGTTATTTAATAATTATGGTTATTTAATTATTCTTATTATTTTAATTGCTTTCAAATATGATAAGTGTATATTTCTTATTATTATTAACCATTTTATAATTGTTAAAAATTATTATGGTTCTTTAATTATTCTTATTAATTTATTTTTAAAGTTTTCATATTTATTAATTTTCTACTTACTCTTATTCTTATTATTAAAATATTATTTAGTTATTAATGATATTAAATAATATCAATAAATTCCTTATTATTTTTAATTTGCTTCTTAATAAAAATAAGCAACAAAACTATATTTTCAAAAAGCAAGTTGTTTTGAAGTTGCAGCAAAAACAACGTTTACCAACAATGAAAGGTGCCTTTAAATTTAGCTTTACAATGGCTTAAAAACGGCGTTTGTGGGTGGGTCCTACAGACGTTGTCTATTTAAGAAGAGAGCCTCTCAAATTTTAACTGAAAAACGACGTCGTCTTATTCTTAGACACAATAAGACAGAGTAGGATTCGAAAGAGGATCTGAATTCTTATCTTATTCTGTCTAATGTCCAAACGGCATCGTTTCGTAGAAAATTTTGACTGCCGTTATTAAAATTGAACAAACTGATTTAATTTTTATTTGATTTTATTTATGTAACTATTATTATCTATGAACTTATAATAATAATAATAATAATAATCATCATCATCATCATCATAATAATAGTGTGTAGTTATTATTATTATTATTTTATGATTATTCTAATAGTTTATAAAATAATGTTATTCCCATTGTTTTAATAATTGTTGCATACTTTAAAAAAATCAGATTATTATTTAAATTTGTGCTGAGTATTATTATTATTATTATTATTATTATTATTATTATTATTGTTTCTATTATTATTATTATTATTAGTATTATTATTATTATTGTTATGAAAAATAAAATTATTCGATGTGTTATAATTAAGAATTTATATATTGGTTGTTATTATTATTATGAATAATACATCATCATTATCCTTACTATTATTATTATTATTATTATTATGAGCATTATTATTATTAAGATTATTATTATTATTATTATTTTCGTCATTATTTAAATTTCTTATCATAATGGAAATCAAAATAAATAATAAATTTAACAATAATAATAATAACTAAAATAATAATCAAGATGTATATCTACTAATAATAATAATAAAAACAAACATGATCGATCACTGGGAAGAATAAGGGGACTTCACAATGGCAACATTGGCTATATAGGGTCATCTCGCGAGACGGGCCAAATTGAGGCAACCTCGCGACCGTGAGGTCTCGCACTCGCGAGCTCCCCTTTTCTCCTCCCCTTCGTCGTCTTTCTCTTCTCATTTACTATTACTATCGTTATTGTTAATTCCTTAAAATTTGTTCAATTATTTTATGAAATGCCAGAAATTGTTATTCATTATATCATGTCATATGATTAAATTACTTTTTATTATTTAGTCTTGGACAAAATATTATATGTTTATGTTTGCGAATTCCTCATAATTTGTTATTTTATAAATTATTTTCAAATTATTATTATTATTCTAATCATAAATATAATTAAAAAATTATGAGTTATAATAACAAGTATATATACTAAAGTACTAAACTAATAATAATTATTAAGAATTAAAATAATCGAATAATAAAGTTAATAATGATGCGAACAAAATAACTAATTATTACTTATTTCATATTAATAATAGAAATCAAATTTATTTATACATTTAATTATCAATAATACTAATAATAATCATAACAATAATAATAAATAACCACACTTTATACTAATAAGGAATTTAATATTGTTCGAATAATAATAAACATTAATAATAATAATAGTAATACTAATAATAATAATAATAATAAAGAATAGAAAATTTATACTATTGTATATTAATAAGGAATATAATAATAATAATAATAATAATAATAATAATAATAATTTTATATGATAAACCATTAAATTAGATTAGTTATTACTCACTAAGCAATATGCTTAGCACGGTGGATTTGCCCTGTGTAGGTTCAGAGCGAAGAGTTTAAAAACTGAGACAAGTCTACTGCACTGGCCAAAGGAGTCTGCTTATACCGTTTGAAAATGTATTCTGTTTCCTTTGTTTGGGCTTGTAAATATTCTTTGGATTTTTGTTATGAGATTTATGATATGTAATATATGTGTGCGGGCTGAGTTTCTAAATAAAATAAATATCAGTGTGATGTTTGGTTTTGTTGTTCTGTCTTGGGTGACATCCATGTATCCTCCCAGGAGGTATTTGGGTGTTACAACGAAATCCAGCGAGTTTCACATAAAGCCTTGGCCATACTCCTGTACTCGGCTTTAGCGAAAGAGTGGCTTACGGTACGCTGTTTCTTGGTTTTCCACGAGACCAAAGCAGCACCTAACATTATGCATTAGCCAGTAAGTGACTTGCGGGTGTAATTGCAACCAGCCCAATCAGAGTCGGAGAAGACGTGAAGAGGTAGGGCATGTTGGACCGGATACATGAGACGTGAGGTGGTGGTGTGGTGGAGGTTAATAGCGGACTCAATTGCTGACTTTATCTCTTTGATATGGTCAAACATTTGTTATGGTTTTAATATCAAATATTCTGTTAACTTCCTATACGATAGGAGTTGTTGTAGAGTTTTAATTTCTAAACATTTGAATCTTGTGTAATCTTTGTAAATCTTGATGTGATATGAACCAAGCTCTGATACAAGTTGTTATGGATGATCAATCATAATAATCAAAGAGCAATGCAAAAATAAATGAACACACAGATTTACGTGGTTCACCAAAATATGGCTACGTCCACGGGCTGCCAGGGTTTTTTTTCACTATGAATTGTTTGTCGATGATATGATAAACTAGGGGAATAGAATATAAAAGACATAACACTAGGGTTTTTTTTAATTGGATCCGCAAATGTGGGCTTGATGTCAAATCCGGTATTATTTATTAGGCTCCATATCTCAACGATATGCATTTAATATACACTAAAAATGTTATTACACTAGGGAAGAGGAAGTTGTTCAATGTTGAAAAAGGATTATATAAATTTTTTAGGATTGACACACCCTCCTTATTGTAATTGATATTATTTTCTGAGTTGGAAGAAGATTTAACGTAACATTTTGTAATGAGATATATTATTCTAGATGAGATCTCAATTTACATCAATCTACTAAATGCATTTAATCTTTTATATTTTTGTTTACAAACATAAGTTAGTAAGACTTTTATTTGTATTAGAAGTCTATTGTATGTTATTATTAGACTTCTATTACTTGTTTGTTTAATTCTTTTTATCTTGATGATGACAAAATAAACATATATTTTTATCCTTATTATTATCAAGAACCAAAATAATAAAAACTAAGGAACCAAATTAAAAAGATTTAGGATCATTTTTCTTCGATGTTGAATATAGGGCATCTGTGGCTCCTTGATATAATTAATTCCTTATATTATTTTGAAGGATTAGGCGAGGAATCGGTAGATGGGTAATTAAATCTGTACGGGAAGGGACTCTTTTCAGTTTTGCTGTTGTTGTGTGTGCCTTTTGTCATCTACAAAGCAGATTGGTTATTCGCTACCAAATCTGTGTCGGAAGATGACAAAATTAAGCTCAGCGCCACCATTCCATCAATCCTCTTGCAATGCTTTGTTCCTACAAGAGTTAACTTTTTGGATGGTATATCACAAGATAGTGTGTTTCTGTATAGTTGCATTTATGCTTTCATAGGTGCGTAATTGAAAACTTCATGTGGTCTTATGCTTAAAAAATTTATCATGTTTTGGATTATATCTATTCCCTGTGTTAGACATGTTAAGAGCAATGATGTCAATGCAACTGATGGCCTACTTGCCATGCTTATTTTCTAGATTGTTTTAGCGCATTATTTGATCTGAGTTTTTAGTTTAATACAATTTGCTTCACGGTAATGATACGTGTTGTTGGTTTTATGTACTATCAGGGCCTGCTATGGTGTTTTGAGATATATCATGGAAAATGGTGCTAAGGGATGTGAGGTAGGTCTTAAACTGTTTAGTCCCCATGGTTTTGATATTCAAAAGTATTGCACGTTAAATGATTTTTGGAGATTTTTTCTAATATGATCACATGATATCAGGTGATTGTTAGTGGAAAGCTGAGGGCACAACGTGCCAAATCCATGAAGTTCAAGGACGGATACATGGTTTCTTCTGGTCATCCAGTCAATGAATATATTGACTCTGCAGTGAGACACGTCCTTTTGAGACAGGTTTGGACTCTTGGGTTTGTTTTGCAGATTCTTCTTTTTTATTGTTAAACGTTGTTTTTGCTGCAATTCCAAATCAACTTGCTTTTTGAAAGTATGGTTTTGTTATTTATTCTTATTAAGAACCAAATTAAAAATAATAAGGAATTTATTGATATTATTTAATATCATTAATAACTAAATAATATTTTAATAATAAGAATAAGAGTAAGCAGAAAATTAATAAATATCAAAACTTTAAAAATAAATTAATAAGAATAATTAAAGAACAATAATAATTTTAACAATAATAAAATGGTTAATAATAATAAAGAATATACATTTATCATATTTGAAAATAATTAAAATAATAAGAAAAATTAAATAACCATAATAATTTTAATAACAACATAATGGTGAATAATAATAACTAATATAAAATTAACACTTATAGTATTTGAAAACAATTAAAATAATAAGAATGATTAAAGAAAGATATCGCTTTTATTATTTGTTATTATATAATTTATAATAATAATTCTTCAAAAGATTTAAAATTAAAAGCTGATTATAAGAAATTAGAAAAATAAGCATATAATTTTTCCTTATTATTATCAAGAACAAAATTATTAATAATCGGGATTTCATCTTAATATTTAATATCATTAATAAATAAATAATTTATTAATAATAAGAACAAAAATAAGTAGAGAATTAATCATTAAAGCCCATTTTTAACAATTAAATTAATAAAAATAATTAAATAATCATAATAATTAAATAACCAGAAAATAGCTAGCCCACAAGGGCGAGCACTCGCCCTTGCGAGCTAGGCAGAACAATTGCCACTCTCACGGGGGTGAGCACTCGCCTCGAGCTCGGCGAAAGGGCTCATGAGGGCAACATTTTCTGCCCTCGAGAGCTAGCCATTTTCTGGTCATTTAATTGTTATGGTTATTTAATAATTATGGTTATTAAATTTTTCTTATTATTTTAATTATTTTCAAATATGATAATCAGATATTCCTTATTATTATTAACCATTTTATTATTGTTAAAAATTATTGTGGTTCTTTAATTATTCTTATTAATTTATTTTAAAGTTTTGATATTTATTAATTTTCTACTTACTCTTATTCTTATTATTAAAATATTATTTAGTTATTGATGATATTAAATAATATTAATAAATTCCTTATTATTTTTAATTTGATTCTTAATAAGAATAAACAACAAAACTATATTTTCAAAAAGCAGGTTGTTTTGGAGTTACAGGCAAAACAACGTTTACCAATAATGAAAGGTGGCTTTAAATTTAGCATTGCAAATGGCTTAAAAATGACGTTTGTAGGTGGATCTCATAGACGCTGTCCATTTAAGAAGAAAGCCTCTCAAATTTTAACTGAAAAACATCGCCTTATTTTTAGACACAATAAGACAGAGTAGGATTCGGCAGAGGATCTGAACTCCTGTATAAGTTTACCCCGTCTTATTCTGTCCAATGTCCAAACGGCGTCGTTTCGTATAAAAATTTGGCTGCCGTTATTAAAGTTGGACAGAAACCGCAACCAAAAGCCAACTTTTGTTTTGGAAAGCCACTACGGTCGGTCGGTCGTCAAGACAAGATCCTTGGGACCACAGCTCGGCCGATACGATTGATTATTTACGATTGGTCGGTCGCCAAGACAAGATCCTTGGGACCACAATGGCCGACACGATCGACTACGGTCGATCGGTCGCCAAGACAAGATCTTTGGGACCACAAATTGGCCTCGATAAAGATCGACTACGGCCGATTTGGTCGCAAGACAAGATCCTCGGATTGACGGGCTCGGCGACACAGATCGACTACTACGGTGGGTCGGTCGTCAAGACAAGATCCTGGGACCACAAATTACCGACACAGATCGACTACTACTACGATGCATTGGTCGTCAAGACAAGATCCTCGGGACCACGGCTCGGCCTCGACACGATCGACTACGGTCGGTTTATCGCCAAGACAAGATCCTGGGACCACAAATCGGCCGACACAGATCGACTACGGTCGGTTTGGTCGCCAAGACAAGATCCTGGGACCACCGCTCGGCCGACACGATCGACTACGGTCGGTCGGTGCGTCAAGACAAGATCCGGGGACCACAAATTCGGCCGACACAGATCGACTACGGTCTATTGGTCGCCAAGACAAGATCCTCGGGACCACAACTCGACCTCGACACAGATCGACTACGGTCTATTTGGTCGCCAAGACAAGATCCTTTGACCACGGCTCGGCCGACACGCGATCGACTACGGTCGGTTTGGTCGCTAAGACAAGATCCTTGGGACCACAACTCTAAGATCGACAGAGATCGACTACGGTCGGACGATGCCAAGACAAGATCCTTGGGACCACAAATGGCCGATCGTGCACCGACTACGTCCGATGCGTCGCCAAGACAAGATCCTTGGGACCACAGCTCGGCCTCGACATAGATCGACTACAGTCGATCGGTCTCCAAGACAAGATCCCTGGGACAATCGCTCGGCCTCGACATAGATCGACTACGGTCGGTCGGTCGTCAAGACAAGATCCTTGGGAGCATTGCTCGGCCTCGGCATCGACCGACCACACTCGGCCAGGATCTTAAGATAAAAACTCGAATCGTTCGGCCTCACCATCACTCGACCTAATTCACTCGATCGCGCACATCGAATTCGCTCATTCACGATTTGCTATTCGAAGGGATAATATACTCTTTAGCACATAAAAGAGGTAACGAAAAACGAGCCTTTATTTATTCAAATTAAAAATTCTGGCCACAACCCAGACCAGATGAGCTCTACAAAAGGAAAGTCACTCTGATCCTTCGCGAGGAGAAGAAGGGCCGGCAATCGAATAAGGAGGAGAAGACAGCGGAGGGACATCCTCTTCTTCTTCTTCCGAGCTAAGATCTAACTCCTCGTCTGGAACAATGGTCCGCTCTCCCTCTACCCTCTCCCTCATTCCCTCCTAAGAAAGGCCGAGAGTAGGGGGAAGCAGTGGCTTGGCATAGTCCTCAAAGGAAGGACGCTCCGACCCATCGGGAATGTGAACCTCATGGAACCTCTTTAGGACCGAAAGGGTTACGTCGCAGGCGAGCTCTAGGCACTCCGCATTTAGATTTCTTCTCTTCCACCGTTTAATCGCCTCAATCCTCTGCTGCTTGACAGAACGTTGCAACTCCTTCAACACACCCTCGGTCCTGTGTCTACCCTCCACCGCTGCCTGACAGTCCTGGAGGAACTTCTCGCTGCGTTCCCGCACCATCATCATCTCCTTCTTTAATCCTTCACCCTCCTCAACCAACCCATCCTTCTCCGCTACCAATCGGCGTCTCTCCTCCTCCCCAGTGGCAAGTTGAGCTTGAAGGACGCTCCTCACCTCCTCCCAGGATTTCTTCTCTTCCTCCAAGGAAGAGAGTTGAGCTCGGAAGAGGTCTCTCTCTTCCTTAGCCTCCGACAGCTCGCCCTTTAAAGTTTTCACCTGCTCGACGAGATCGTGGACTTCCTGACCTTGCGACCGATTGATCCCGTCGAGCTGTTCCATACGTTGGTACACCTCGAAAGCCATCACCAGACCTCTCATACAGTTACGGACAAGGCAGTGCGCCAGCTCCATATTACTGAACGACCCCAGAAACTCCTTGTCTACGGGGGGAGTGACCTTCTCAGCAATGTGAAGGGATACATCAAGGTCCCCGATCGATGCGGTTTTAGCCAGGCCGATCGCAAACTCTCACTTGTCGGCGCTCTCCGTCACTACTTTCCCTTTACTTCCTTTCCCCTTGCCTCCTTTCCCCCTCTCTTTCCTGCCCAGACTCGACGGACCGGACGGAAGGTTAGCAAGCCGAACGAGCCTCCTCCTTTTAAGAGGTGGCACCACCTCCTCTTCCTCCTCCTCTTCAGCACCTGCTCGGCCCGCACTCACTGGCACCATCGGCAATGACGCCGACACGATAGGACTGTCTTCATTAGACGGAGGGGCCAGCAACACTGCAGAAGGGCCTGGCTCCACCGGTGGAGCGAAGCCTTCACCAGTCTCCGCCTCTTTCCTCTTCTTCTTCCCCGCGACCTGCTTTTTGGATTTAGGGGGAGGCGAGGGCCCGACAAAATCCTCTATCCTTACCATGGTTGCACAACAATAAAAACAGATCAGAAAGCGAAAACCAATACTTACTAATACAATAAATAGTTCAGCCACGAGAAGTCAACCAGACGAGGCCGTTTCCTCTCCTAGCCTGCTAATTCGTGGCGGGAGGTCGGTTAGAAAGGAATCGGCCGAGGCCCCCCGTGGTACCCCTGAATGAGCCGAGCGAAGTCCTCTCGGCCAAGCTCCTTGATGCGACCAATCATGTAGCACCTCACTCCCGCTAGACCCGAACCCGATATCGATAGTGATATCCTAGCCCGTGTCCAGTGAGGGTGGCATACTAGAGCAATCACTGCAATTCAAAACTCGGAAAACATTTCTCTTACTACAAAATCACTTTCATGCGCAGAAATCAGTAATAATTTGGGCCCGATTTAAAACAAAAACGTTTTCAATATAACACAATCTCAATCATAAAAAGGCACTCAAAAGTGCTCACCCATTTTCATATACGGAGACGCATGACCCAACTGGGCCTGATGTCATCTCTGGCACTTTCAGAAATCACAAATCACGCATTCACTAAACAATTTGGCCCACTGAACAAAATCACTAATCTGTGTAATTTGCAACAATACAATACACATAAACAGTACTACACTAATGCAGACATGAACTGATCCCGATATCTGACTCTGACCCGCTTGCGGTAATCATACTCCCGTTTGTCCAACGGGGTACTCTTCAATCCCTAAAAAATAATTGCAATGTTGGGTGAGTTTACGAACTCAATGAGAAACCATCATCGATGGTTCACCCAACTCATGCATATATACACAATATCACTAGTCACATTACTCATTCGGAACACTATCAGGCAATTTACACATTTCACTATAATCATAATTTAAACACATCACTGAGCAATCATCACATAATACACGAAGTCTCAATGTTCACATGTATTGCCAATTTTAAACATATAAGGCGTATCGCCTTTCACACGATTCACAAGTTATCATTCACTACACATCGATGTTGCACACAAATTTTTTCTCGTATTTTCCATTCTTTTACTCTGAGTTGTGACTGAGCACTCACAATGTCAGTATTCAGTTGACGCGACTTAGGGGGAGGAAAGCCCTCTGGGTATGCACTTCCACCCTTCGATATTGTCCACTTCAGTGTGGAGAACCACCCTCACGGTTTTGCTTCGCCCCTACTCGAGGGATGCAAACACGTCTGTCCCTTTTTGGGCACAATACACAGTAATCACATTTTTGGTAAGTAGGAGAGCCCTCAGGGTATGCACTACTGCTCGCTCACATTAGGGATAGGAGAGCCCTTTGGGTATGCACTATTGTCTTTTTGGCCTTAGGCCCATTTCACTGATATCGAGCTTAAAGCTCTGATCACTAAGCTCCAGTCACAACTGTTAATTACCGCTTATAATCATGCCTAGCATGCACTCACACTTGCATAAACAATCACATAAATCTCACTCAATCCGATTTATCACATTTAGAACATTCACTCACAATCATTTATTCACAATCTCAGTACATTCGTTCACGATCTCGACACATTTATATTTCGCATTTATAATACGCACATGGGCACTTAATTCGCACATTCACAGCACATTTATTAACACTCTCAGCACATTCATTTCACATTTATAACATTTATTCACATATTCACAGCACATTTTATCACACAGAGGTTGAGGAACCAACTAGGTTACTCACCTGAACTTCCGAGCTACCTGCCTGGAAGTCTCAGCACGATCCGTGGAATCTCGATCCATCGGAGCCTCTATAACAATCAAATAGTTCCAATTACTAATGCACATTCAATAATAATTTGATGATGCATATGCTCTCAATAACAGATGTACGATGCCTATTCATGATTTTCCCGGTGCTATTTCTCATTTTTCACTTTCATTAACACTTTCTATTTTTCCACTCAATCAGTCACTAATAACTCAATTTCACTTCGATAATATGATTCAGAACTCCCCAATTTCAATTTTAATAGCCAGTCAATTATCCAATCATATTCGCTATGGTATAATCTCAAAATCAATATCACTTTTCTCTAGATCAAATTCGCCTATATGCACAATTTCTAAAGTTCTCAGCAGCCTTGAACTTATTTCAAAGTCTCACATAATAATTCAATTATCAAGAACACCCCTTAGGTTAAAATACAATCACATTCTTAACGCTCTTTCACTAATCGGGATTCTCATAATTTAAATTCAAACCTTTATTCTTTTCCTCAATTGTAGACCTCTATCTCTAGATCACAACGAATCAAACATCACCTCAATCGGAGGTCTACATCAAAAGTTATGCCCTAAAAACCAAATTAATCTCATTCGGAATCTATCCCTCGCCGCGACCTAAAACTGTTCGTCGCGACGCAGAAAGAGCCGTTCGTCGCGACGTGGAAACCGCTCGTCACGACATGGGAAGGCCCGATCGTCTTCTCCGATCGATTTTCCGTCCAATCTCTCTCTAAAAACCGGTATTAACTCCCTAAACTACCCAATCCTTTGCAATAAGGCCATAGATGCATCAAACAACCATAAAATAACAACATTAAACCATTAAACTTACCGATCAAGCTCAATCCTCCGATTTCTGAAAATCTTCCAACTTCTTCCTCCTTCCTCTATCATCAACGATTAACCATTAACACTCACCAATATTCCTCTTCCTCAAGGATCAAGCAAAGCTAAGCAACAAGCAACGATCACGAAGGAGGAAGGAACGAAATCACCGAAGAAGGAGAAGAGGATTCGTGCCCTAGAAGAAGAACTAAGCTTTTCTTTTCTTCTCTTTGAAACCTAAAGCATTTATAGGTTAATCACTTAAGCCTCTTGTCTTTATTCTCTAATCTCTTCCTCTTTCACTTTCATTTCAGGTCCAATTCATCTCCAAATTTCACTGGCTCGGCCCAATAAATTCCAGTATCACATATCTAAATTTTCCATGGCCATAAACCAATTATTCTAGCACTATAAAATCAATCTGTCCGACACTCAGAAAATTTCCTGTCCGGACATTTTCTCTCAAATTTGCCAGAAAATTCAGAAGAATCACTATCAATTGTTAACCACTCCAAAACATTCCCGATTTCTCAATAATTCATATTCAAATCTAACTAACTCACAAATTACAAATCATATCACATTCACAAATCAAATACCGGGCAAATTATCATGAATGCATGTACTATATGTGCATATACCAATTGACTCATGACCTCTAAAATTAGAGGCAAAATAAATGCTCAGTCGATAATTTGCGGTACAGTCTTAACCCATCTCACTTTACCAAAATACCCTTCCCATCAGTGAGGGGATGTTACAAATCACCTCCCACTCCTCTCTACTAAGAGATACATTCGATGTATCGTTCCATCGCTCGGCTAAAGGATACCTCCACGGCTGGGACTCGAAGGAGGACTCTGGGGGTTTCACAAAGAAGAACTTTGTCCGCCAAGAGGAAATTTTTGAAGCTGTTTCAGCCGGGCAATATCGGGCTTCCTTGTACATCAAAGAAGGGACCCCGGCCTCAGAACTCGGACTTTGATTTAACTTCAAAAAGTGGCGCAAGATATCGACCGAAGGCGGACAGCCAAATTGATGGCACAACAGGGCCAAAACATTAATGAACCTCCACCCATTCGGAGGAATCTGACTCGGCCTTAGTCGGTAGTCGGCGCACACCTCATCAATGATCGGGGCATACGGAAGCCTCATGCCGCCGACCAAGAAAAAACTATCAAAAACAGTAAAATACCCACTCAGGTTGTTGTGGATTCCTTCGTTTCTCAAGGCCAACCTAGACTCCCAGGACATAGGGATGTTATACCTAATAATCAACCGCTTCAACTCCGCCGCGGTCATCTTGGATTTATCTCTCGACAGCGACTCCACAACCAACCCATCTTTTCGCTCTCTCGCAGATATTTCTTCAGTACCTCTTACCACACTTCTAGAACTGGCTGACGACATGTTTACCAAGAGGGAACTTTTGAAATAAAGTTTAGAGGAGGAGACGAGAAAAATGGACGTACCTATTTGGTGGTTAAGGTCGGACGACGGTCGAAAGGAACTTCAAAAACTGTAAGCGAGAAGGTACAAGTAAAAGTCGGAGAACAAAATGAGTGTGAAGAAAACCCATAGTTCATCGGCGATGAATATTTATAGAAGAGCGGTTGAATGGGTATTCCAACCAACGCCTGACGCGTGGAGAAAATCCAAGACAAGCTCAGACATGCGGCATAATCCGAGCCAAGGAGAATTAGGGTGGTTCAAAATCCGGAGCAGCGCGACAGTTGAAAGGACGTACGGGACAACTACACAACGGTTACAAGGACGATACGCTTCAGATTTTGAAAAGCTGTTAGAGGGCACGCGCCGTCAAACAATAAATGTTCCAAATACTTTCACGCGCTCACTAATGATGACCACCCGATCTGCTTTGAAACGAGCTATCACGCAATAAGTGCCGATGCCAATCGGTTGGGGCACTCAGTCGACCGATCCCAATACAAGCAGTCACGCACCGCCCGTCGATATCTGATCGATCGGGCCTACCCCGAGCTGTCCCATGAATGAGCTACAATGCCAATACCCGACCGATCGACCACCTCACGAGCTATCTTACGGACGAGCTATAAGATAGCAGACGAGCAACAAAATCCTAACATACTCCTTCGACCCTTCTCTTCGCTCAGAATCGAGGAGTAGAGGGGCTTATGGTCGGGTCGGTCATGCTGGGTCCGCACCCAGTCATAACGACCCGTGGGCTGATCGGTCCGTTCTTCAAATATCAGTCTTATACCTATGTCAAGCTCAGGTCCAATCCACGATCTCCTTGGCCCATTCGCAGGTGAGAGTCTCACATGCATACATAAAGACTTAAACCTAGTTATTGCTCCATATATAAGGTATAATTCTACCATAACAGAGATACGTACTCATAACCCTAGTTTTCGCTGCTTATAGCGATCATACCTTCTCCAAGAAACTAACTTGAGCGTCGGAGGGGCTTATCGGGACACAACCCCCGACGTGCCTTCGTTTGTTTTGCAGGAACCTTCAAGTCGGAGCTAGTCAACTTTATGGATCTAAACGACAACGCAGACCTCGTCGAACTGGTCAACCAATGGCGCCACCGTGGGGCCCAAATCGGCACCACGCCCGTAACCACACGATCGCCAAGCGGCAGAGCCTAACTCGATGTAGCCGCGTCGCGACTCTCGCATAAATGATAAGCTCGCAATTGCCAGCCACCCTTCCGCTAACACGTCATGATTCCCGCATGCAGCCTACACATCCTAACGATCAGCAACCACTTCAGAACCCAGATCAGGAAGAACAAAGCGTGGCCCTGGAGGACAAAGCTCAGACTAATACGCATCTGAACTCCCAGCACCACCTGGATGCCAATCCTCCTGCGCCGCAACAAACCTCCCTCACTCGAAAACAGATCGAAGAAGCGGCTGATTTATTGATACTTCGGCACAGCAGATGGGAACGATGGCCGATCACCATCCTACTGCTGCCATAGAAAAAATCGTGAACGATCGGATCAATGCGGCCATGAATTCCCGCCTGAGTTATCCGTTAGCGCATCATAGCTCTCCCTTCATTCTGGCAATTTTGGATAGCATCCCGACGTCCGGCACCAAAATACCGATGCCTGAAAAGTATACTGGAAAGACCGATCCCCTGGACTACCTACAGCACTTCCAATCGATGATGAATCTGCATTGCGTTCCAGATGTCATTCAGTGCAAGGCTTTCTGTACAGCCTTTCAAGAGGGAGCTTGACGGTGGTTCAATAGCTTACCTCCGAGTTGTATCACGTGCTTTGAGGACTTTAGATTGCTATTCCTCAACCAGTTGGCCACAAGTAAGCGGCCGCAGGAGACGGCCTTGGAAGTGATGCAGTTGACACAAGGGAGGAACGAGAGCCTACGGGAATTCATCGCTCGGTTTAACAATGAAGCGGTCGAGGTCCCCGACCTCACTTGCTCGTCCATGTTGGCAGCACTGATGAGCAACACAAGGGATGAGGAATTCAAAAAATAATTGGCCCTCGATAAGCCCCGATCTATTCATGAAATCAGAAACAGGGCGGATAAGTATATCCAACTCGAGGAAGTGTTAAACAACATAAAACGAGAGCGATTTAATCGCAGTCGAGCGAACGGTTTGACGATTCCCACAAGGCGACGTAAGGATCACGAAGTGAGAAAACCTACCGAGCGACGAGGGAATCGACGAGAATTCTTCACTCTGCTCAATAGACGGTATGCGGAAGTGTTAGCGGCCATGAGGGCAGACGGGGAACCCCTTCGAAAGCCCGATAAGCTAAAACCTGACTTTAAAATGAGGGATCCCGACTTATATTGCTGTTTCCGTAGGGACATCGGTCATGACACGAAAAATTGCTGGGATTTGAAAAGATAAATCGAGTTCCTTATCAAAAGGGGAAGGCTGGGTCGACTTGTAAAGCGCGGACAAAATGTCGATCGAGATAACGAGCATAAGACCGGTCGGCCCGATAACAGGCGACAGCCCTGGAAGTGAAACGATAGAAATGATGGAGGGACGCAGAATGTGAATACTGACGATCGACGTGAAGTAAAGGGACGATCCAGGGCAAGAGCCGACGGGAACTCTGGGCAACGAGATGACCGACCGGTGAGGGTCATTAACATAATTTTCGGTAGAAATATATCAGGGGGATCTACTGCTAAAGGAAGAAAGAGGTATGAAAGGCAAGTCGGCGAAGACTTGTCAGCCAAAAGAAAGAAGCAAAGTGATGGGAAGATATCGTTCGGCGAATCCGATCTAGATGGCATTAGCTGTCCTCACGATGACGCGCTCGTAGCAAATCTGAACATGGACGGAAACGAGGTGAAACGAGTAATGGTCGATACAGGTAACTCGGTCGACTTATTATATAATGATGTCTTCAAGCAGATGGAGGTGCCAGAGGATCGACTACTGCCTACAGAAGGATCGATCAAAGGGCTAACTATAGCATCAGCCTACCCGTTCGCCTGGGTTTATTTGAAAGTGAAGTTCGGACGAAAGCCGTGTCAAATAGAGAAGGACGTTGAGTTTCTGGTTGTGAAGTTTCAAGGGGAGTACAATGTGATAATCGGGCGAGCCACCCAAAATGCCCTCAGTGCAGTTGTCTCCACCTACTACCAAGCAATGAAATTCCTAACGCCCCATGAAATTGGTATCGTCAGGGGTCAGCAGAGAATCGCCAGGAAATGCTACTTAGCAGAAACAAGGACACTAGACGGAGCGGTAGTCCTGACGAGCTCTCTTGACATGAGAGTCGATAAAGAAGAGCGGAATATTGAAGCCAGCCGAGCAGAACTCAAGATTCTATCGAGGCCCCGAAACTCTCAAATTTTGAAGGCGTTCTACCAATAAATAAGTTTGATTTTAGATATTTATTTATCCATTATATTTTATTGTAAACCCGTGTGTACCTTTTTCCTTGCCCTGCCTGTCAGGTTTTTTACGACCCACTCCTTTATCATCAATAAAGGGTTTCAAATTCCTCGGCAAACAGTTTAGCAAATTGTTCAAAAAGGAAACCTGTCAATATTGCTTGGCCTCAAATACTACTCGGCCAAGTCGCCAAAACAAGATCCTTGGGACCACAACTCGGCCTCGACATAGATCGATTACGGTCGATCGGTCGCCAAGACAAGATCCTTGGGACCACAGCTCGACCTCGACACAGATCGACTACGGTCGGTCAGTCGCCAAGACAAGATCCTTGGGACCACAGCTCGGCCTCGACAAAGATCGACTACAGTCGGTCGGTCGCCAACACAAGATCCTTGAGACCACAGCTCGGCATCGACAGAGATCGACTACGGTCAGTCGGTCGCCAAGACAAGATCCTTGGGACCACAGCTCGGCCTCGACACAGATCGACTACGGTCGATCGGTCGCCAAGACAAGATCCTTGGGATCACAAATTGGCCTCGACATGATCGACTACGATTTGGCCTATCGCCAAGACAAGATCCTTGGAACAATCTCTCGGCCTCGACATAGATTGACTACGGTCAGTCGGTCGCCAAGACAAGATCCTTGGGACCATTGCTCGGCTTCGGCATCAACCGACCGCACTCGGCCAGGATCCTAAAATAAAACCTCGAATCGTTCGGCCTAACCATCAATCGGCCTAATTCACTCGATCGCGCACATCGAATTCGCTCATTCACGATTTGCTATTCGAAGGGATAATCTACTCTTTAGCACATAAAAGAGGTAACGAAAAACGAGCCTTTATTTATTCAAATTAAAAATTCTGGCCACAACCCAGACCAGATGAGCTCTACAAAACGAAAGTCACTCTGATCTTTCACGAGGAGAAGAAGGGCCTGTAACACCTAAATACCCCCTGGGAGGATACATGGATGCCACCCAAGATAGGACAAACAAATCAAAACGTTTCACACATGCATTTTTAAAGATTAAACGTAACACACATATAATACATCTCATAATTTCAGAAAAAAATCCAAATAATATTTACAGGCCCAAACAAACCAAACAAAATATATATTCGCGTGGTACAAAACTCAGACTCTTTTGGCCACTGCGGTTGACTTGTCCCAATCCTTAATCTCTTAGTTCAACTCAGACGGGCAAATTTATCATATAAGCATATAGCTTAGTGAGTAATAACTAATCTATATTAACCGATTTTAGGAAATGAAGAATGCATTTCGTAATGATTTTATACTAAATGTAATCTATGCAGAACACGAGATCCTTCGTAATCGTAATATATTTCATTTATGTCGAATCAAATGATATCGTAATACGTAACAAATCAAACTATAAATCCATGAATGTATGGGTAACGGACTTATACAGAGATACCATAATTAGTATCGCAGGAGAGACAACCGCCTATCTTACTATGATCAACTCTAATTCCTTCAGATGAGACAACATGCCCTAGAACGATACCTCCCGAAGCCGTAAATCACATTTACTCAACTTAGCATACAACCGCCTTTCCCGCAGGTCTGTAATACAATTCGTAGATGTTCAATATGCTCATGTTCATTCTTGAATAGACCAGATATCATCAATAAACACCACAACAAACCGGGTCCAGATAAGGCCCAATACTCTATTCATCAAATCCATAAATGTCATTGAGCATTAGTTAACCCGAACGGCATTACTAGGAATTCGTAATGTCCATAACGGGTCCTAAATGCAGTCTTCAGTATATCCACATCCTTTACCCAAAGCTAATAATACCCCGATCGCAGATCTATCTTCGAAAACACTCCTGCATCTCTCAATTGATCAAATAGATCGTCAATCCTTGGCAGTGGATACCTATTCTTCACTGTGACCCTATTTAACTGCCGATAATCGATGCACATGCGCAGTGTACCATCCTTCTTCTTTACGAGCAATTCTATACGGTGCTCGAGATATCGGAGCAGTACCAGGCATAACTTCGATAGATAACTCCACTTCTCTCTCTGGAGGAAGCCCAGGTAGTTCCTCGTGAAAACATCCGAAACTCATTCACTACAGGAATATCAAGCAGTTTATCCTTACCACCATCCTTCTGGGAATCAAGTACAAACGCTAGATAAGCTTCACACCCCTTTCTTAGAAGCTTTTGAGCTTGCATAGCAGATACTACATGAGGTAAAGCACTTGTGCAACCACCATGAAATACAAGCTTAGACTGATCGGGCCTCCTCAAGAAAACTGTCTTAGCCTTACAGCCAATTATTGCCTGATGTTTAGACAGCCAATCCATATCCAGAATCAGATCAAATTCGTGAAACGGCAATTTAATCGATCTGCCGATACTCACTTCCCTCGAATCATAATCGGACAATTCCTAATCACCGATTCACCGTAACACTACTACCCGAGGACTAGTCACATGCATGTCATATTCTAACTGATCTATAAATATCTCCTTATCAAACATTTCTCCAGTACAAATATATGAATCTGAAGATCCAGGATCAATTAATGCATACAATTCAGAACCAAAGAGAGAAATCATACCAGCAATGACATCTGGTGCATCCTGATCCTCACGACCTTTCAATGCATAAGCCCGAAATCGAAGGTATGCACAATGGTCGATTCACACTCGATTAGCCCTGCTCGATTATATCCGCCTCTTCTTCCTCGACCTCTCTGCTCCCAATCAAGCATACAAAACTTCTCCACTAGCTTGTGCCATCCTGCATCGTCTCGGAGGGCAATTTGCAATCATATGCTCCGTACTGCCACAACGAAAACATGCACTTGTAGCTCTCCAGCAGACACCCCAATGGTGAATAGAGCAATGTGGGCACTCTGGAGCACTAGAACCTCGACCCCCAGAGGAACCCCTACTAGAGGTAGTCGGTGTAGGAATGTTTTGTTGCTTTCCCCTCATCACAGATCTCTAAGCAACTCTCGGTGCAGAGGAACTACCTTCCCGACTTCGTTTCCCCGAAGACTGACCTCCTTTATTAAAGCCTCTTCTCTGACTTCTTTCTTTCCTGATCGTCTCTTGTCTTTCTACTTTTATTGCAACCTGTACCAACTGATGGTAAGTAACGTGTTGTAACATAGAAAACGCCGCCAGATGCTCCTTAATCGAATCATGCAATCCCTCCTCGAATTGATGACATCGGAACTCTTCAGTTAACACAGATTCAGAGGCATATTTACTGAGTCGATTAAACTCCCGATCATACTCAAGACGAACTCCTCTACTTAAGAGTCAGGAATTGCTTCCACCGATCCTTTCTCAGAAGCTTCCATCACATACTTAGTTCTAAATTCTTGGGCAAAGAATTCCCAAGTCAGAGGCACCGGTAACTGAGGACTCCGTAAAACAAATTTCCACCATTCATAAGCAGCTCCCTAAGAAGGGAAACAACACAGTGAACCATCTGCTCTGCTGGACAACTAATCTCATCCAGTACCCTCTTCACCTTCTCAATCCAGAACTCGGCCCCTTCAGATTCCTCCAGATGTCCCCAAAATTCTTCACCCCATACTTCCTCGCTTGATCAATCGGAGCCTTAGGTGTTGTCATTCGATGCAACAAGGTCATCATATCCTGGGACAGCTTAATCAAAGCTTCTCCTTGAGCTAGAGGAGGAGGTGGAACCTCAGCTTCTCCTTGATTGACCCTTGATGGTCCTGGTGTTTTCGAACGTGTTTGCTCCGGCTGATTACTTTCAGCAACTTCGTCAACAATCTCGTGAGATCCTTCCATCGTGCTTACTATAAATAAAACATGGGACACCGCATTAGGCCATAACACAACGTAAACACTCAACAGCAAACAATAGGCAAGCATTGGTTAAACCAGAACCGCCTAAACCAGGTGCTCTGATACCAAAAATGTAACACCCAAATACCCCCTGGGAGGATACATGGATGCCACCCAAGACAGGACAAACAAATCAAAACGTTTCACACATGCATTTTTAAAAACTAGACGTAACACACATATAATACATCTCATAATTTCAGAAACAAATCCAAAGAATATTTACAGGCTCAAACAAACCAAACAAAATATATTTTCGTGCGACACAAAACTCATACTCTTTTGGCCATGCGGTTGACTTGTCCCATTCTTAATCTCTTAGTTCAACCTACACGGGCAAATCCATCATATAAGCATATAGCTTAGTGAGTAATAACTAATCTATATTAACCGATTTCATGAAACAAAAGAATGCATTTCGTAATGATTTTTATACTAAATGTAATCTACGTAACACGTGAGATCCTTCGAATCGTAATATATTTCAATTTATGTCGAAATCAAACAAATATCGAATACGTAACAAATCAAACTATAAATCCATGAATGTAGTGGGTAACGGACTTATACAGAGATACCATAATTAGTATCCGCAGGAGAGACATATGTCTCGATATCGAGACACCAAAGTGTCAAATAACAGAGAGCAATGCAGACTCTTCTAGGCATGCCTATTTACCCACAACTAGGACTTAACAGCTTTAAAATGTATCAAGGTCATTTCATGTGCGGTGAAATAGACTTCCAATAAATCAATCCTAGACATCATCTAGGTTGACTCACAAAATTTATCATTAAAAATTTACTTACCTAAAGTACTTGACCAAATTTTCTACCTATATTACGTCATCAAATTATCGACCAGACATTTACCTAAATCGCCTTAGTGTTTATTGTCCCGACAATAATTGATGGGTCTTTCCTCTATAATAGGGAACACGGACATAAATTATTATCAGTTTAATTATCGTATGATAACCGAGTATGATGCATGTTCATGACAAATTTTCGGATTAATCAACAACTCATAGTACTAAATGATCCATGAAGTTTCGTGAAATTAGCGATATGCAAGTATTCAAATGAAAGCAAGTCTTTACCAATTAAATCAAAATGTACAAATTCATTATACACTAGAGAGAACTAATGAATAGATATGACATTAATTCTCAAATGCTATGCCAATAAGCAACATAAAGATCATAGGACATGCTAAGAAGAGAAAAACAGTGCGAGCTGAATCATTTAGCTCTACATTAAGAATGAAACAAAGATACATAATAATAAGAAGTAGACGAAAAAATGAGATAGCGGAAAACATTTGAAATTTGGTTTTCGTCAAGAATAACTTGTGAGGTAAGGGATGAAGTAAATGATGGAGGAGTGGTATCTATTTATAGAGCATTTTAGTAAACTATGTACCGTTAACTAGCCGTTATTACCTAGCCGTTATACATTTTAATAAATTATTTTTGGGTGAAAAAAATACGTATTACTACTGGTCACAAATACGTACGGACATCAGATCACCGACCTTCGCTCACGGATCAGAAGCGTAGATACTGTAGCAAGATACTATTCACCGACATCGTGGACTGTGTACTGCTTATCGACAATTATTGGTCTTGATCGCTCACAATTCACTATTCTCAGACCGCTCACTATTTTGCACCATTCATCATCTTCAACCTTCGACTTCCGATTCTGAAACTTTTTCTTTTCTTCCTTTTTTTTTTTACCTTCCTTTAACTTCTTCACTTTACAACTAACCTATTTAGCAATTCTAACCTATCAAAATTATCCTAATCTTCAAACATGATAAATCTAAAAAGTTCCTTCCCCCTTTCTTTCTATACAGTATTAGCTAACACCAACAAATCTCCATGATCCAAAGATGATCAAGAATAAAAACAAAACAAAATGTAATTCGCGTATGATAAACTAACCGTAAAATTCTACTTACCAGCTTTCCAAAGAAAACTCCAATAGTGCGATTAAAGCAGGTGTTGGTGAGTGAATGGCTTCGCTATCTCTACTGATGGATGGGTAAAAGATGCATTCGGTGAGGAATTAACGATAATGTTCTCTTTTATTCGTTGCGTGTAGGTTTGCATGCGATACAGCTAACAAACAGCTAATAGGTCCAAATAGTAATAAATAACCAAAAATATTGTTATGAATTCTTATAACAAATAAATACCCAAAAGTTCCAGAAAACTTCTGAAAAATTACCAAAATTCCGTCATAAAATAATGACTCTCAAAATAAATTTTCAACTCAAAACTAATCCTCCAGTAATTTCTAAAAATATGTGAAGTATACAAAAATTACGAAAATTATAATAATACTGTCCAAAGCAATCCGAAGTTTCATTAAACCAATTTACTCGGAAAATGCCATGAATGCATGCCAAAATACTTATGCCCAATTTAAGCAAATATTTAATAAGCAAATAACAAACATAATTTGTACTAAATTCCTTTAATATTCTAACCCCTAATGTGGGGCATTACAGGGCCGCAATCGGATCAGGAGGAGAAGACAGCGGAGGGACATCCTCTTCTTCTTCTTCCGAGCTAAGATCCAACTCCTCGTCTGGAACAACGGTCCGCTCTCCCTCGGCCCTCTCCCTCATTCCCTCCAAAGAAAGGCCGAAAGTAGGGGGAAGCAGCGGCTCGGCATAGTCCTCAAAGGAAGGACGCTCCGACCCATCGGGAATGTGAACCTCATGGCACCTCTTTAGGACCGAAAGGGTTACATCGCAGGCGAGCTCTAGGCACTCCGCATTTAGATTTCTTCTCTTCCACCGTTTAACCGCCTCAATCCTCTGCTGCTTGACAGAACGTCGCAACTCCTTCAACACACCCTCGGTCCTGTGTCTACCCTCCACCGCTGCATGACAGTCCTGGAGGTACTTCTCGTTGCGTTCCCGCACCACCATCATCTCCTTCTTTAATCCTTCACCCTCCTCAACAAACCCATCCTTCTCCGCTACCAATCGGTGCCTCTCCTCCTCCCCAGTGGCAAGTTGAGCTTGAAGGACGCTCCTCACCTCCTCCCAAGATTTCTTCTCTTCCTCCAAGGAAGAGAGTTGAGCTCGGAAGAGGTCTCTCTCTTCCTTAGCCTCTGACAGCTCGTCCCTTAAAGTTTTCACCTGCTCGACGAGATCGTGGACTTCCTGACCTTGCGACCGATTGATCCCGTCGAGTTGTTCCATACGTTGGTACGCCTCGAAAGCCATCACCAAACCTCTCATACAGCTACGGACAAGGCGGGGCGCCAGCTCCATATTACTGAACGACCCCAGAAACTCCTTGTCTACGGGGGGAGTGACCTTCTTAGCAATGTGAAGGGATACATCAAGGTTCCCGATCGATGTGGTTTTAGCCAGGCTGATCGCAGACTCCCACTTGTCGGCGCTCTCCATCACTACTTTCCCTTTACTTCCTTTCCCCTTGCCTCCTTTCCCCTTCTCTTTCCTGCCCAGACTCGACGGACCGGACGGAAGGTTAGCAAGCCGAACGAGCCTCCTCCTTTTAAGAGGTGGCACCACCTCCTCTTCCTCCTCCTCTTCAGCACCTGCTCGGCCCGCACTCACTGGCACCATCGACAATGACGCCGACACGACAGGACTGTCTTCAGTAGACGAAGGGGCCAGCAACACTGCAGATGGGCCTGGCTCCACCGGCGGAGCGGAGCCTTCACCAGTCTCCGCCTCTTTCCTCTTCTTCTTACCCGCGATCTGCTTTTTGGATTTAGGGGGAGGGACGGGCTCGGCAAAATCCTCTATCCTTACCATTGCTGCACAGCAATAAAAACAGATTAGAAAGCGAAAACCAATACTTACGAATACAATAAATAGTTTAGCCACGAGAGGTCAACCAGACGAGGCGGTTTCCTCTCCTAGCCCGCTAATTTGTGGCGCGAGGTCAGTTAGAAAGGAACCGGTCGAGGCCCCCCATGGTACCCCTGAATGAGCCTAACGAAGTCATATCGGCCAAGCTCCTTGATGCGACCAGTCACCTCCCACTCCTCTCTACTAAGAGATACATGCGATGTATCGTTCCACCGCTCGACTAAAGGATACCTCCATGGCTGGGACTCGAAGGAGGACCCTGGGGGTTTCACAAAGAAGAACTTTGTCTGCCAAGAGGAAATTTTCGAAGCTGTTTCAGCCGGGCAATATCGGGCTTCCTTGTACATCAAAGAAGGGACCCCGGGACCAAAACTCGGACTCTGATTTAACCTCAAAAAGTGCCGTAAGATATCGACCGAAGGCGGACAGCCAAACTGATGGCACAACAAGGCCAAACCATTAATGAACCTCCACACATTCGGAGAAATCTGACTCGGCCTTAGTCGGTAGTCGGCGCACACCTCATCAATGATCGTGGCATACGGAAGCCTCATGCCGCCGATCGAGAAAAAACTATCAGAAACAGTAAAATACCCACTCAGGTTGCTGTGGATTCCTTCGTTTCTCAAGGCCAGCCTAGGCTCCTAGGACATAGGGATGTTATACCTAATAATCGACCTCTTCAGCTCCGCCGAGGTCATCCTGGATTTATCTCTCGGTGGCGCCTCCACGACCAACCCATCTTTTCGCTCTCTCGCAGAGATTTCTTCAGTACCTCTTACCACACTTCTAGAACTGGCTGACGACATGTTTACCAAGAGGGAACTTTTGAAATAAAGTTTAGAGGAGGAGACGAGGAAAAATGACGTACCTATTTGGTGGTTAAGGTCGGACGACGGTCGAAAGGAACTTCGGAAACTGTAAGCGAGAAGGTAGAAGTAAAAGTCGGAGAACAAAATGAGTGTGAAGGAAACCCATAGTTCATCGGTGATCAATATTTATAGAAGAGCGGTTGAATGGGTATTCCAACCAACGCCTGACGCGTGGAGAAAATCTAAGACAAGCTCAGACACGCGGTATAATCCGAGCCAAGGAGAATTAGGGCGGTTCGAAATCCGGAGTAGCGTGACAGTTGAAAGGACGTACGGGACAGCTACACAACGGTTACAAGGACGATATGCTTCAGATTCTGAAAAGTTGTCAGAGGGCACGCGCCGTCAAACAATAAATGTTTCAAGTACTTTCACGCGCTCACTAATGATGACCACCCGATCTGCTTTGACGCGAGCTATCACGCAATAAGTATCGATGCCAATCGGTTGGGGCACTCAGTCGATCCGATCCCAATACGAGCAGTCACGCACCGCCCGTCGATATCTGATCAATCGGGCCTACCCCGAGCTATCCCATGAACGAGTTACAATGCCAATACCTGACCGATCGACCACCTCACGAGCTGTCTTACGGACGAGCTATAAGATAGCAGACGAGCAACAAAATTCTAACATACTCCTTCGACCCTTCTCTTCGCTCAGACTCGAGGAGTAGGGGGCTTATGGTCGGGTCGATTGTGTTGGACCCGTACCCAGTCATAACGACCCGTGGGCCGATCGGTCTGTTCTTCAAATATCAGTCTTATACCTATGCCAAGCTCAGGTCCAATCCACGATCTCCTTGGCCCATTCGAAGGTGAGAGTCTCCCATGCATACGTAAAGACTTAAACCTAGTTATTGCTCCATATATAAGGTATAATTCCACCATAACAGAGGTACGTACTCATAACCCTAGTTTTCGCTGCTCATAGCGATCCTACCTTCTCCAAGAAACTAACTTGAGCGTCGGAGGGGCTTATCGGGACACAACCTCCGACGTGCCTTCGTTTGTTTTGCAGGAACCTTCAAGCCGGAGCTAGTCAACCTCATGGATCCAAACGACAACGTGCAGCCTCGTCAGAATCTGGCTGAACCAGAGTTAATTTCTAAAAATTCTATAAAAAGAGTTTTTAGAATTAGCTCTTTGACTAATAACATTATTACACTTTACTTTATTCTCTATGTGTTCTTATTTTGAAGAATATAATAAACAAGCTAATTAAACTTTTAATTTTACTTAATTTTATAATATTAGTTTGCATTTTAAAATACCATATTATTAAGTTCTTGAACATAAAGAGTCACATTAAATTAATATTTTAGTATATAACTACTATATATCGATTCATGTCATACTATAATTATATATTTTTAATATATTAAATAATAAAATTCATACATATTATATGAAAATACTAATATATTGTAACTCATTGCATCATTCATATTAATAGAAAATTTAACGTTGTATTATTATTATTATATTTTATTAAAGTTATAAGTTTAATTTTTATAAAATTAAATATCTAAATCTAAATTATTATAAGAATATTCAACAAAAATAAGAAATATAATATTCATGCCTTTATAATTTTTTAAATCATGCTCTCATAAATCATTTTACACCTCAATAACTAATACTAAATAGCTAATTTAACTATATATATTTAATAAACAGTTGATGTTATCGATTAAATCATTGATAGAATCAACTAACAGTTAATGCAATACATTGTTTGTCAAAATATAGTTAATATTTGTAGCTATTTGAGGGAGAAGCTTAGGTGAAAATGAAAGAATCATATAATAGTGGAAATCCTGTAAATGAAATGAACAAAATCTGCAAGTAGACATGATTGGTTACTTGCACTTGATGACCTCTGCTCTGGCTTCATTGCCAACCCCAGACCCATATTGTTTGATCAGCTATGATCCTTACTTTATTTTATCGCAATTATATTTTCATTAATCGCAATTATGCTCTTATCATTTGTAATATTATGTAATAGCAATGTGATGTATGAAAACTAAATTTTCTAATAAGGACACCTATTGACATAAGACAAAAGAAGGCGGTAAAAGTCTATGACTTGATCCTATCACTGTAAGAGCTCTTCAGCATTAGAATATGTAGTTTGTTTTGAGATGAGAAAACAGGTAAATTGGTAAGCAAAAGACAAACTAAACATGCTTGTAAACAACACATGTGAAGTGGGAATCTACTTTTTGCTTACCTTCTGTTTGTTCATTTCATTCCCACCAAATAGGTTGGAAAGGTACCGAAGTCTACTTTACCATTTTCAATGCAAGCATTACAATAATAATAGACATTATAACCAGATATCTATCATTATTAGGACCCCAATGACAATAATCACACAACTATAATAAAAAAACTAATGCATCAAGTCACAAACCCTTTGCTCAGGAGGCTAACGATCTGAGTTGTTGGCTGATCAGTTAAAAATTAACTAATTGACCTAAATTAACTAATTAACTTAATAGAAAAACTAATTAAGTTGTTTAATTATGAATTGGTTGGATTGATTGATTCAATCCAACTAGCTTGTTTTAAATAATCTATTTTTAAAAAGTGTTTTATTATGATTGAAAATATATCTAATACTAAGTATTAGATAAATTGAAAAAGAATATTTTATTCCAAAGTTTTGAATTACATAAAATCATAATTTATAAAATTATTTAATTATTAGCATATTTGATCTCTCATTTTCTCCCAACACAATTATATATAGTGGATCAATGAGAAGTTTTGACTCAATCCACTAAATTTTTAAACTGGGCCTTGCTTAATTATGATCAAAGCCCAAAATTACTTAAATCTGTAATGGATCTACAAAGAAGGCCCTAAGGTCCTTCTTTCATGTCTTTAGGCTTTCACTCTCTGGATTTCTCATCACTTAAATGCAGGCGCGGACTCATTTCAGTACAGATAAAATCCTAGAATTAATTGTAGCCGTCGGATCGAAATCCTCAGTTGCTATATAGACTTCCTCTCGGCGCAATACCACAATTCCTGTATCTAGGTTTTACAGATAGCACAGCCTACAACTCAGATCTTTCCGCCTCTGCGAAAAACAACCCATCGCTACAAGATGGCAACCCAGATGAGCAAGAAGAGAAAGGTTCCTCTCTTCGTTTTCTTCGTTTGCTCTTTTCTTCCCCTAATCGAGTTGTTTAGTAAATATTTTGTTGTGGTGTTACAGTTCGTTGCCGACGGAGTTTTCTACGCGGAGCTCAACGAAGTGCTGACTAGAGAGCTTGCGGAGGATGGCTACTCTGGCGTTGAGGTCAGAGTGACCCCTATGCGCACTGAGATAATTATCAGAGCCACTCGTACTCAAAACGTCCTCGGTATAAAGATGCTTTTTTGAATTTTATTTTTGTAATCGTGCTATTATTTGGTTGCAAACTAGATTTGATTGATTTTCACAGGTGAGAAGGGGAGGAGAATCAGGGAACTAACCTCTTTGGTGCAGAAGCGATTCAAGTTCCCGGAGAACAGCGTCGAGCTGTACGCTGAGAAGGTCAACAACAGAGGTCTTTGCGCCATTGCTCAAGCCGAGTCTCTTCGTTACAAGCTTCTTGGTGGTCTCGCCGTTCGCAGGTATTAAATCGGTGGATCTAATTTTGATATATCTGGTGTTTATAATCGAATTGTATGCTTGGTATGGAAACCTGTTATTACTGATTTAGGATCATTTTTCTTCGATGTTGAATATAGGGCATCTGTGGCTCCTTGATATAATTAATTCCTTATATTATTTTGAAGGATTAGGCAAGGAATCGGTAGATGGGTAATTAATCTGTACGGGAAGGGACTCTTTTCTGTTTTGCTATTGTTGTGTGTGCCTTTTGTCATCTACAAAGCTGATTGGTTATTCGCTACCAAATCTGTGTCGGAAGATGACAAAATTAAGCTCAGCGCCACCATTCCATCAATCCTCTTGAAATGCTTTGTTTCTACAAGAGTTAACTTTTTGGATGGCATATCACAAGATAGCGTGTTTCTGTATAGTTGCATGTATGCTTTCATAGGCGCAGTAATTGAAAACTTCACATGGTCTTATGCTTAAAAAAAATTATGATGTTTTGGATTATATCTATTCCCTGTGTTAGACATGTTAACATAGAATGTACATGAGTTTTGTTAAGAGCAATGATGTCAATGCAACTGATGGCCTACTTGCCATGCTTATTTTCTAGATTCTTTAGCGCATTATTTGATCTGTTTTTTTAGTTTAATACAATTTGCTTCACGGTAATGATCCATGTTGGTTTGATGTACTATCAGGGCCTGCTACGGTGTATTAAGATATATTATGGAAAATGGTGCTAAGGGATGTGAGGTAGGTCTTAAAACTGTTTAGTCCCCATGGTTTTGATATTCAAAAGTATTGCACGTTAAATGATTTTTGGAATTTTTTTCTAATATGATCACATGATATCAGGTGATTGTTAGTGGAAAGCTGAGGGCACAACGTGCTAAATCCATGAAGTTCAAGGACGGATACATGGTTTCTTCCGGTCATCCAGTCAATGAATATATTGACTCTGCAGTGAGACACGTCCTTTTGAGACAGGTTTGGACTCGGGGGTTTGTTTTACAGATTCTTCTTTTTTATATGGTCATCTTTTCTTGACAAATTTTTTCATTCTTCGGTGTCTTAGAAAGTTTACTGTCTTGTAGGGTGTCTTGGGTATCAAGGTAAAGATCATGCTTGATTGGGATCCTAAGGGTAAGGTCGGTCCAATGACTCCTCTGCCAGATGTTGTTACGATCCACCCTCCCAAGGAGGAGGAGGAGTACATAAGGCCACCAATGATGGCTACTGATATTGAGGTTCCAGTCGCATAGAAGCCTCCATGATTGATGTTCCGTTTGCTTATCACCAATGTAATTAGTCATCTTTATGAGAGTGCTGTTTAGGTTTTTATTTGGAAAATGTTGGTAGCGAGGAGGGTTCACTATCACTGGATCTTTTTCTTCTTTTCTTTTTGAAGATTTTATTCAGAATTTTGTTTGAGAAAGCACACCTGCGCATGTTTCAGTAATATGCGTTCTAATTAAGTCTTTATATTTTGCTTTTGGGACTGATACACTACCTGCTTGCATGTCTTAATATTTTTATTTTTTATTTTGAATGAAACGAAAAGAGAAACGAAATACATGACTAATTTAGGGATTGAGAGGCATCATATAGGAGCAGTATCAAAAGTGATTAGAACTCAAAATAAGCAGCTTTGGAAAGTCAGCCAGCACAACGATTGTTTTTTTTTATATGATGGGGTACAATCAGTTGATATTCATGATTAGGGGATTGTGAGACATTTTCCTTTTAGTAGAGGAGGAGGAATCTACTTCTAATTCAATTAACCAAGATTTCATGCAAACTTGAGTTTGGAAAAAACTTCTTAAAGTTTCACAGAAATAGAGGAGCATCAGTTAATATTCTGTACAAAATCCTTAAGTCAAGCACTTGCAAAGTTACGAATAAGTTCAACTATTATGGCCGAAGAGGATACTCTTTAATATGCTTGTAAGGACCTTATTTTGTCAAATCTGGCCGGCTCTTTTTAAATGGATTTATGAGGTCATAAGGACAAGAATTTTGTATCAGTCGAACAAGGTTAAACTATGTATGCTTATGGTCCAATAAGTTTATGTCTAGAAGTTAATTAAAAAATAGCTTTAAGCTTTAAAAGAACTCATTTGTATTGAAATTTATAAAATTGCTAAGTAAATTGAATTTAAAAAATAACAATTTTAAATCGGTAAATTTTGTAATATAACAATAAAATGTTTATATTATATTATATTTATTTTTAAAAAATTGCTATTAATTAGATAATTGATGGTGACAATTAACTCTAGTTTTATGGGAAGCCTAAAGTACCTTATTATTCATCTTTGGAGTTCGTGTTATGGCATTGGCCTCGAAACGACAAGTCTGCATCCTCTCGCGAGGGCGAGCCATTTTCTGCCGAGCTCACGAGGGCGAGCGCTCACTCCTGCGAGAGTGGCAATTTGTGGGCTCGCCCTCGCGAGCTAGTCATTTTTTGGTTATTTAATAATTATGATTATTTAATTATTCTTATTATTTTAATTGCTTTCAAATATGATAAGTGTATATTTCTTATTATTATTAACCATTTTATAATTGTTAAAATTATTATGGTTCTTTAATTATTCTTATTAATTTATTTTAAAGTTTTCATATTTATTAATTTTCTACTTATTCTTATTCTTATTATTAAAATATTATTTAGTTATTAATGATATTAAATAATATCAATAAATTCCTTATTATTTTTAATTTGGTTCTTAATAAAATAAGCAACAAAATTATATTTTCAAAAAGCAGGTTGTTTTGAAGTTGCAGCAAAAATAACGTTTACCAACAATGAAAGGTGCCTTTAAATTTAGCTTTACAAATGACTTAAAAACGGCGTTTGTAAGTGGGTCTCACAGACGTTGTCCATTTAAGAAGAGAGCCTCTCAAATTTTAACTGAAAAACGATGCTGTCTTATTCTTAGACACAATAAGACAGAGTAGGATTCGACAGAGGATCTGAATTTCTGTCTTATTCTGTCTAATGTTCAAACGGCGTCGTTTCGTAGAAAAATTTGACTGTCTTTATTAAAATTGAACAAACTGATTTAATTTTTATTTAATTTTATTTATGTAACTATTATTATCTATGAACTTATAATAATAATAATAATAATCATCATCATCATTATCATCGTCGTAATAATAATAGTGTGTAGTTATTATTATTATTATTTTATGATTATTATTAAAATAATTTATTATTAAATTATTCTAAAAGTTATTCTGTTTATGATTATTATTAATAAATTTATTTAAAATAATTTAATGATAATGACAATAAATTTAATAATTACTCTGCAATAAATTTAATAATAATAACTATATTAATAATAATATTTAACAGAATTTACAATAATAAAAATAACAATAATTCATAAATAATAATAAACATGTTTTAAAATTAGTTAAGTACTGGGTAAGAATAGGAGTACAAAAATTTGACTTTAAAAATTCAAAGTTGACTTTCGTTTTGGCTTGAAAACAGTAGTTATAGGTGGGTCCTATAGGCATTTGTTCTCTGTCTAATACCTCCGCCAAATTTTTATGACAAAACGACGCCATTTGACTATTGAACAAAATAAGACACGGTAGCATCGGAGAATCTGAACTCCGAAACGACGCCTCGATCCAACTCTAATTCTAAACAGATTTATGTCTCAACTGCGGTAACATACTAACATTTGGCTACCGGAGCACGTTTTTCTCGTTGGACGTCATCGCATATCTGTTTAAGCAAACCGTTTGAAAACTCCTCAGTTCCAACGCAACAAAACCAATCACTGTCTCACACCTCGCAACACAGGGACCAGCCAAATGAAACAATTACACGGAGAAGAGTCTGCATGCAATGGAGTTGCCAAGTAAGGCGCGGGACCCACATATGTTTTTAATTTGATCTTATCCCTTGAGTCCACTTTTCTACCAATCCAATTTGCATCGCATCACTCTAAATAGAGAGTACTGAGCGAAGAGAGACTAAAGCTTTGTTTGTATTAAGACTCTGGGTCCACCAGCTTACTTCAATAGTCCCCGGAAAATGTGGTCTCTGCTGTTCGCCGCCACCGTCATGTTCTTCTATGTTCCATGGTTTACAGGTCCCAATCTAGCCCCTGTTAATGGTGAACATGTACCCCTCTCTAATATTCTTCACGGCGACGGGAATGTGTTGGAGATGGACGCCGATGAGGCTGCTGCTGATGACCATGAGAATAACTTGCAGGTTGACCCTGCTTACCAGCTTACCCAGTGGTATGAGGAAGAGATTGAGTCTGACCTCAAATGGGCTCTTGCCTTAAACAGGTACACACATTCGAGAAGAGAAAGAAACCGAGATGTGCGTTTCTCTTTTTTAGTTTTTGGTTTTGCTTAACGAGACATGCATGCATGGTCTTCATCTATGTCTGTCAGGATTCTGCATGCAACCACCAGTCAGTTCCAGGACATTGTTCTCTTGGATACTAAGTACTTTGGAAAGGTTGGTTTTTGCTTTTGGAATCTTTTTTTTCCAGAAAGGTCTGTGTTTTTTGACGTTATGGCGAATTGCATGTAGGTTTTGATCTTAGATGGCAAGTTACAAAGCGCAGAAAGAGACGAGTTTGTTTACCATGAGTGCTTGGTTCATCCAGCTCTCTTGCTCCATGAAAGGTATGTGCAAAAAAAACTACTACCCCTTTTCCTTAGGTCTCTTCCGTTCAGCTTGTCGTCATGCGTTACGTCCCCTTCTTTTTCCGCTTTAAACCTCAAGTTTACTGACAACGGTTCTTTCTTGTCTTTTATGTGAATGATATATTCTGCAGCCCCAAAAGTGTGTTCATAATGGGAGGCGGCGAAGGGTCTGCTGCAAGAGAAGCGCTCAGGCACAGGGGCATAGAAAAGGTTGTGATGTGTGATATTGACAGGGTAAGCCAATCGAACCCTAGCACTGACGTGGATGATAGACACTATAAAATGATTCCATAACTTCAAAAAAAAAAAAAAAAAACAATTAGTTTCTTCACACTGTTAGACTAAGTGACAAATCGGGTTGAAACTGTAAAATGAATGCAGGTTGTTGTCGATTTCTGCCGCTTACATCTAATGGCAAACCGGGAAGCATTTAGCGATGAGAGGCTTCAATGTGTTATTAATGATGCTAAGTTAGTGATTTTTTAAACACAGATCTTAATGTCTTTTATGTTAAATGTGTATTTATCTAAGAATGTTTATACTAAAAGTAACAAACAATGGAAATGGAAGGGCTGAGTTGGAGAACAGAAATGAGAAGTTCGATGTCATAATCGGAGACTTAGCAGACCCACTAGATGGAGGCCCATGTAATTCTCTTTACACAAAATCTTTCTATGAGAAAGTTATTAAGAACAAGCTCAACAATGGCGGAATCTTTGTCACTCAAGTAAGACTTTGTCATCTTCTTCATCCATTCATTCATTTATACACATGTCGATATTTAGTTACTCTCACTGTTTTATATAGGCAGGACCAGCAGGAGTTCTCTCTCACAAGGTGGTCTTCTCATCAATATATAACACTGTTAGACAAGTTTTCAAGTGTGAGTCTCCTGCAAAAATCTGCCAATTCGGGTCGTGTATCTTCCACTGTTCTAACTGATCATTTCTGTAACTTCTGCAGATGCAATTGCATACACTGCTCATGTGCCATCTTTTGTAGATACGTGGGGTTGGGTTGTCGTAAGTGAAACTTACACTAAACCAAAAAACAACTTAATTGGATAGGGAACTCTTGGGACAAAGATGAAGGTGCAAGTTTCTTGTTACATCAGTTTTAACTTCAGTTTTTTTGTCAGGCATCGGATGAACCACTGAATCTGGATGTGGAGCTGATCAACAAGAAGATCAGAGAAAGAGTGACTGGCGAGTTGCAGTATCTGGATGGCTCTTCCATCGTATCGTCTACCTTCTTGAGCAAGATAATTCACACAGCGTAAGCATTTATATGGATTAGTTTTGAAACAGTAGAGCATAATTGACTATCCTCATACATTTTTGCAGGCTCTTGAATGAAACTCACGTGTATACAGAAGAAAATGCGAGGTATCTTCATGGTCATGGAGTTGCTGATACCGTTGACTTCTCCGGAACTGTAATTTGAAAGGATAATGAACATCAATATATGAATAAGAATGTTGTTGCTTCAAGACTTGCCAATAAATTCAACTCCATGTTAGCTAGCTATATGTCTTAGATATATATATATATATATATATATGAGCGTAGAATCTTTGTTCTTGATAAAACTTGGACCTTCCTGGCTTGTTAACAAACAAATAACTTAAGATAAAACTTTTCAATTCACAAACTTTATATTTTAATACTTAATTAAATTATTAATCAAAGTTTTCATTAAGTTCACTTAATTAGAAGATTAATTAGTTTTGTTGAAAAATTATTATTTAATTTGAATTTATAGATTGAATTATATTTTAAAGTGATTCTTAAATGATTTATTTACATAATTCTCAAAAGAATTTACAATTATAAATATATGATCTTATCGAGTATTAATAGATTATTATTTCATTCTCCAAAATTAAATTATTTCATAGAATTGCCCATGTCCTGAAATTTTGATATTTCATTCTCCAAAATTAAATTATTTCAGCAAATTATTTTCCCCTCAACTGAATCAATCTTGTATAAATTGATTCATACTGCATTATCAATGATTACATTTTGGAAGAATTAAGATGTTCCTTTTGCACCAAATGCGAATCACAATATTGTAATTAACAGTCATACAAGGGATATAACATCGCAAAGTTTTAAATCCCTAATGGATAATGTCTCAATTCAAGTATCAAGGTCTTGCCAATCAAGAATTTTGATAACTGTGATTACTGATATCTTCTTCAAGTTCTAATTCAAAGTAGGTTCTGATTCAAAATCATACAAATTTAACTTGAATAAAGCTTTTCGTAATCATTTTGAACGAGAAGTTATTGATTTTGGATCAGGTGTATTTTTGGTTCTCAATTCGCATATTGCTGACACGAAATTCTTTTTTGGGTCACTTTGTCTGAGTTCTTGCAGCTAAACATTCTTAACTGTATTCTTTTTGATCCACCCCTATTCTCACATCAGGAATGAATTGTACGTTGTTTTGTAATGGAAAGTGCTTCAGAACTGAAACACGTTCATATGCTATCATTTTTTTCTGTTCTTATGTTTATGGTGTCATAGTCTTTGGGAAGCAGTTAAGTTTTTTTTTAAATGATGTTGATCACGGTTTATTTTTAGGATCATGTTGTTAGTAGTTAGTTATTTTGTTCATGTTTAAATTGTAATGTCTCCAAAGATTAATAAGTTCAGTTTTTCTTCTTCAAGAACGTTGCTCTCATTATCAAAGAACTGTTGCATTCCTTTTACCCTGCATCCTGCCTTTTGTTCTAAAAATTGCCTACAACTGATATCAGAGCAGTCTTCTTAAGGAACCCGAGAGTGAGTGTTGTGGACGTTTTTATAGGCCAGAAGTACAGCCGCAAATTATGTTAGTTAGGTTGCAAGTTTTATCTAAAATTGCTTAAAAGGTTTTAGGTTTATTATTGGAAACATATTACTAGTTTCCTTATTACTCTAGGAAATCATATTAGTTAGGGTTTTCTTATTTCCTTTTCCTATGTGAACAGGAAATCATATTAGTTAGGGTTTTCTTATTTCCTTTTCCTATGTGAACATCGCCTATATAAGGGTTATTTTATGAATAAAGCGGCAAGTCATATTTTATCAAAATAGAGGTTTGGAGCTCTCTCTAACGAGGTCCAAGGTTTCGGTCTCCCTTAGAGCCGAATTTCTTTTCTTCTTCCCAAATAGGAAGAAAGAAGAATTCTAACAAGGACAGGGATATCACAGAATTGCAAGATTACTCTGTGCATCGTCCTGTGACTCGATCTATGACTAAGGGTCCTAACAATTTGGTATCAGAGCCTATCACTATGGACGATGATATCAATGCCCGTTTAAAGGAGGAAAGAGATCGTGTGGATGCAAAACTCTCAGCTATGGAGCAACGAATCGACGAGAAGTTATCCAAGCTATTGCAAGCAATCACAGGATCGAGACTTGTCCAATCACGTCCGACCAAGCAATGAGGTAAATAGTGGAGAGACTCCGCTTAGAGAACATTCAACCCAACCTAAAAATTCGGTGGTATGTAAGGTAATCACTCTCGACCAGAACTTACACATCTCGGGTTCCCGATATGTTAAATTGGACTTTCCGACCTATGATGGTTCGGAAGATCCTTTAATTTGGGCACATCGTTGTGAGCAATTTTTTAAAAATCAGAATACACGGGAGGTAGAAAAGGTTGGATTAGCTGGATTCCACCTTTTAGGAGAAGCACAGATGTGGTTTTACCAACTCAAGAAATCTAAATGCACTATGTCTTGGGCTGATTTTCTGAAATATTGCTTTCAAAGATTTGGTCCTCCAGAGAGCAGTAATCCAATCGGGGATTTGGTTACCCTTAAACAGACGGGATCCATTGAGCAATATCAGAAGCAATTCCAGGAAAAATTGGCACGTGCAAACGAAACCATACCGGATCACCTTCACGCAGGCTTATTCATTGCGGGTTGGATGATTCCATTCGGTTGGACGCTCAACTTTGAAACCACCAGATTTGTCCTCCGCCATGAGTTTAGCAAGGGCATATGAGCAAAACACCACTGCAAAAATAACAATAACCGCAGGGTTTGTGGCGACTACCAGATGAGTGCAAGCACGGAACGGGTTCCCAAGCAAGGATCTCAAATTCGTGCCGTAGCTTCTTTTGCTTCAAGTTCGCTTTTATTAAGAGGTTGTCTCGGCGGAGATGGCGGAAAGAAGGTCCAAAGGCTTGTGTTATAATTGTGATGAGCCTTACTCGCAACACATCAATGTAAGAAGTTTTTTGGGTAGAATTGGATGATGGGATAATGATAACACTTAGAAGAAGCGAACCACCCGTAAATTTCATTATATGCTATTACGGACAGTACATGCTCGAACTATGCAGTACAAATGTTAATTAAAGAGCAGCCAGCTAGGATTGATCGATTCAGAAGCACTCACAACTTCATTAGCACAACAATGTTAAACAATTGGCAATCCAATTTCGAAAATTGCCAAACACATGAGTCTCGGTGGCCAATGGAGACAAGGTGCATAGTCTAGGGGTTTGTATGCGGATAACATTTTCTATTGATGGTCATAATTTCTTTGCTGATTTTTATGTGATTCCGTTGGATGGTTTTGATATTGTTTTGGGGGTTAAATGGTTACAAACTTTGGGGCCAATTTTATGGGACTTTTCTGCTCTTACCATGGCCTTTTCGATGGAGGGGAAGGCAATTATGTTACAGGGCCTGCAACGGAATGGAAGCAAGAGTTTGTATGCCTTAGATAAAGATTTAGAGGCAGATAAGAGGATGGAAAACCTCCTTGGTGAGTTTGACGATTTGTTTCAGGATCCAACTGGATTACCTCCTCTTCGACATTGTGATCATAGGATCTGTTTACTTCCGGAATCAGCACCTGTGGTTGTACGTCCGTACCGTTATCCACATCGACAAAAGAACGAGATTGAGACTCAGTGTACAGCAATGCTCCAACAAGGCTTCATTCGGCCTAGTAGATCTCCATTCTCTTCGCCAGCTTTTACTAAGATCAAACAAGATGGATCTTGGAGACTTTGCATAGACTATCGTGAATTGAATGCAAAGACCGCAAGGATAAATTTCTATACCGATGGTTGATGAACTTTTGGATGAGTTGCATGGAGCCTGCTTCTTTACTAAGTTGGATTTGAAGTCGGGTTATTATCAAGTCAGAATGAACTCGGAGGATGTGGAAAAGACAGCATTTCGTACTCACCATGGACATTTCGAGTTTTTAGTTATGCCCTTTGGGCTAACCAATGCTCCGTCTACTTTTCAAGCACTAATGAACGAGGTGTTCCATGACTTTTTACGTCAATTTGTCCTCGTTTTCTTTGATGATATCTTGATTTATAGCAAGAATTGGGAAAGCCATTTAGAACATGTGAGAAAAGTGTTCGAGTTACTCCGCGCAAATAAATTGTTTTTGAAACGTTCCAAATGTTCTTTTGGCACAACTTCAGTGGCATATTTAGGCCACATCATATCAGGATCAGGAGTTGGAGTGGACACTAGCAAGGTGCAAGCTATTATTGATTGGCCCCAGCCACAATCTCTAACATCCTTACGTGGGTTCTTAGGCCTCACAAAGTTACTACGTAAAATTTATGCGGATTATGGGCAATTGGCGTTCCCATTAACTAGCATGTTGAAGAAGAATTCTTTTACGTGGAGTGAAACAGCTTTGCATGCATTTGATAAGCTTAAACAAGCTTTATCTAGTGCACCTGTTCTTCAGCTACCAGATTTTGATAAAGGTTTTGTAGTAGAATGTGATGCTTCAGAGGAGGCATTGGGCAGCTTTGCAACAAGATGGGCATCCGATTGCGTTCTTTAATGACAATTAGCAACAAGACACCAAGTTGGCCGCATATGAGAGGGAGTTGATTGGATTGGCTAAAGCGCTTCAACACCGCGCCCTTATTTATGGGGACATTCTTTTCTTATCCGTACCGACCATTATAGTCTCAAATATTTGTTAGAGCAGAAACTATCTACTCCACCTCAACAACATTGGTTGAGTAAACTTATGGGATATAATTTTTCAGTTGAATACAAGCCTGGAGCCCTTAATCGAGCGGTTAATGCACTGTCGCGTCGTTTTTCGAAGGAACCAATTTTGTGTGCCATCAGTGGACCCCGGAGTTCGTTGATTGAATTATCCGCGCAGATTTGTCCACTTCTGAGGATCTACAAGGGCTGCGGAATCAAGTCCTCAAAGGGGAGTTAGGTTCGGATTGGGAGATTTTAGATGGGTTGCTATTGTTCAAAAACCGGGTTTACTTGCCACAAAAATCTGCTTGGATTGCCACCATCTTGGTTGCCTACCATGATAGCTTTCATGAAGGAATTCAGAAGAGTTTACACCGCCTTCGTAGTGATTTCCATTGGATCGGTATGAAAGCTGATGTCACCACTTATGTTTCCGATTGTCCTATTTGTCAACGTAATAAATCGGAGCATTTAAGTCCTGCTGGGTTGTTACAACCTCTTCAGTTACCCACACAGGTTTGGGCTGATGTTTCTATGGATTTTATTGATGGTTTACCGAAATCTTGTGGCAAAACTGTTTTGTTCGTCGTGGTGGATCGATTTTCGAAGTATGCCCATTTCATTCCTTTAGCTCATCCTTACACAGCTGTACGGGTGGCGCAAGTCTTCTTTGAGCAGATTGTCCGTTTGCATGGCATTCCGGAGACCATTACTTATGATCGGGATGTGGTCTTCACTAGCACTTTTTGGACAGAATTATTTCGCCTTCAAGGCTCTAAGTTGCAATTCTCGTCTGCTTATCATCCACAGACTGATGGGCAAACGGAGGTTGTGAATCGAACTGTGGAAATGTATCTTCGTTGTTTTGTGGGTGATCATCCTTGCAAATGGGTTGAATGGATACCATGGGCTGAATTTTGTTACAACACTTCCTTCCACTCATCGCTTCAGACCACTCCTTTTAAAGTGGTTTATGGTCGTGATCCACCTCGCTTGCTTTCCTATGTTGTTGGCTCTACAAAGGTGGATGCAGATTGATAATGCTTTACTACAACGGATGCTCTATTGAAGGAGATTCGGGGCGTTTGCTTTGTCACCAAGAAAGAATGAAAGATTACTATGATCGAGGGCATCGTGATGTGGAATTTACACCGGAGATTGGGTTTGGCTTCGTTTGCATCCCTATAAACAGCGCTCGATGCGGTTGAACGCTTATAATAAGCTGTCTCCTCGCTTTATGGTCCATTTATGGTGTTGCGTCGCATTGACAAAGTTGCTTATGAGCTGGATTTGCCTCCTACCACCGCCTTCATAAAGTTTTCCATGTCTCCCTTCTGAAGGCCTTCAAGGGAATCTCGCGGCCTTCAGTTACTTCCTTGCCTCCTACAGATGATGGTCGGGTTGTCCCTATTCCTCTTAAAGTCCTTCGTGGCCGTTTGAATCGAGGTACCAAGGAGATATTGGTGCAGTGGGAAGGATTTCCAGAATCGGATGCTACTTGGGAAGACGCCACTTTATTCCAATGACAATTTTCTTCCTTTGAATGGAGGACAAGCTCTTTCTGCAGGAGGGGGTAATGTTGTGGACGTTTTTATAGGCCAGAAATACAGCCGCAAATTATGTTAGTTAGGTTGCAAGTTTTATCTAAAATTGCTTAAAAGGTTTTAGGTTTATTATTGGAAACATATTACTAGTTTCCTTATTACTCTAGGAAATCATATTAGTTAGGGTTTTCTTATTTCCTTTTCCTATGTGAACAGGAAATCATATTAGTTAGGGTTTTCTTATTTCCTTTACCTATGTGAACATCGCCTATATAAGGGTTATTTTATGAATAAAGCGGCAAGTCATATTTTATCAAAATAGAGGTTTGGAGCTCTCTCTAACGAGGTCCAAGATTTCGGTCTCCCTTAGAGCCGAATTTCTTTTCTTCTTCCCAAATAGGCAGAAAGAAGAATTCTAACAAGGACAGGGATATCACAGAGTTGCAAGATTACTCTGTGCATCGTCCTGTGACTCGATCTATGACTAAGGGTCCTAACAATTTGGTATCAGAGCCTATCACTATGGACGATGATATCAATGCCCGTTTAAAGGAGGAAAGAGATCGTGTGGATGCAAAACTCTCAGCTATGGAGCAGCGAATCGACGAGAAGTTATCCAAGCTATTGCAAGCAATCACAGGAGACTTGGTAAAAGATCTTCCAGAATTTGAGGAGCAAATTCCAAATTGCAAAGCTTGTTAGTTTGGGAAGTAAAACAGAAAACCATTTTCACTGTCAACCTGGAGAGTCACACACAAGCTGTAACTAATTTACACAGATGTATGTGGCCCTCAAAGAACACCTTCCCTAAAAGGAAATTTGTATTACACTGCTTTCATTGATGAGCTTACAAGAATGTGTTAGATATTTTTCTTGAAATTCAAGTTAGAAGTGACTGGAGTGTTTTGGAAGTTCAAGAAAATGGTGAAAAACTAAAGTGACTGCAAAATTCAAATTGTGAGATCTGATAATGGGAAGGAGTACACTTCAACAGAATTCAACCAATTTTGTGAAGATGTAGGCATTGAACATCAGTTGACAGCCCTTTACTGTCCACAACAAAATGGAGTAAGTGAGAGACGAAACAGGTACATCTTGGAGATGACAAGATGCATGCTACACGAGAAGAATTTACTAAAGAAATTCTAGGCTGAGGTAATAAATACTGTTGTTTTTCTTCAAAATAGGTTACCCACAAAAGCAGTGAAGGACCAAACATCATTTGAGGCTTGGTATAGTTACAAACCATCTCTAAAATTTCGCAATGTATTTGGTTGTTTGTGTGTCACTCATGATCCACAAAGCAAGCGAGATAAGCTTGATAAAAGAGCATCACCGGGTATTTTTATAGGTTATATTACAATAAGCAAATCCTATAAAGTCTTTCAGCCACAAATGGAAGTATTGTTTTTAGCAGGAATGTGCACTTCGTGGAAGATGAAAAATGGAATTAGGATGATGCAAACAAGATGGATCAAGCCTTGAAAGATCTGAAGCTCAAGATTCCTGTTTCAAGCATAAAAGAATACAGATATGAAAATTGGTAGAATGAGATAATAAATGATGTTTCTGTAAGAGGTACTAGACCAATCTTTGACATTTATGAAAGGTGCAACATTACTGTCAGTGAACCTGCAGATTATAAAGAAGCAAAAAAGGATCAAAGGCGGATAGCTACAATGAAGGAGGAGCTGTCCATGATTGAAAAGAACAAGACATGGATCCTGGTGGAAAGGCCTCAAGATAAAAGGTGATTGGAGTCAAGTGGGTGTACAGAACTAACCTAAATGTTGATGGTTCTATTAACAAACACAAGGCAAGACTTGTGGTGAAAAGCTATGCTCAATTTTTTGGCGTAGACTACTCGGATACCTTCTCAACAGTTGCTCGTTTTGACACCACAAGGCTTTTACTTGCTGTAGCTGCTTAAATGAATTAGAAAGTGTATTAGCTTGATGTAAAGTCAGCATTTTTAAATGGTGTTTTGCAAGAGAAATTTATATCGAGCAGTTTGAAGGTTTTGAGAAAAAAAGAGAAGAGGACAAGGTGTTTCTTCGCAAGAAAGCTCTTTATGGTTTGAAACAAGCACCAAGAGCTTGGTATAGCAATAGCTTGGTACTTTCTGAGCTTAGGCTATGAAAAAAGATTGTTTGAGGCTACCCTTTATGTTAAGTGACAGGGAAATGATGTTATGATAGTTTCTTTAACAGGAAATGATACATGGTTGGTTGAGGAGTTCAAACAAGAAATGATGAATTCTTTTGAGATGACGGATCTCGATCTGATGACCTTCTTTCTTGGCATGGAAATTAAGCAAGCTAAGCATGAAGTCTTCATCTGCCAGAAGAAGTATACCAAGGAGATCTTGAAGAAGTTTAAGCTTGAAGAATGCAAGGAATTAAGCACTCCTATGAATCAAAAGGAGAAGTTGCGTAAGGAAGATGGTGTTGATAAAGTTGACGAGGGATATTATAGAAGCTTGATTGGTTGCTTTATGTATCTTAACTTGATATTTTGAATGCTGTAAGTATTTTGTCTTGGTTTATGCATTGTGTAAGTGAATTGGATCTCAAGATTGACAAGAGAGTGATTCGATATGTCAAAGGCACAAGTGATTTTGGTATTAAATTCACAAGATGCAAAGAGTTTAAGTTGGTTGGTTTCTCAGACAGTGACTCGGGAGGTTTCATTGATGATACGAGAAGTACTTTAGGCCACTGTTTTACTCTTGGATCTAGTGTTTTCTCATGGAGTTCGAAGAAGAAGAAGCAAGAAACTGTGGCTCAATCCACAGCTGAAGCAGAGTTTGTTACTGGAACAACTACTGTTAGTCAAGCTTTGTGGCTAACGGAGATTTTAAAAGATCTTAATATGGAGCAGAAAGAAAGCACGAAGATTTTTGTTGACAACCAAGCTGCTATTGCTATTTCTCATAATTCTGTTTTTTATGGGAAAAGAAAACTAAGCATTTCAACATCAAAGTTTTTTTTAAGAGAAGTGCAGAAAGATGGAGCAGTGACTCCAGTTTACTGCAAGTCTGAAGATCAGAAGGCATATTTGTTTACAAAGCCACTTCCGGTCAACAAGTTCCAGTTTCTAAACCATAAAGTTGGTGTTTGCAGTTCCTAAAGCAAGGAGGAGTGTTAGGAAAGTGCTTCGGGACTGAACACGTTCACATGCTATCATGTTTTTCTGTTTCTGATGTCGAGTCTTTTGGAAGCAGTTAAGTTGTAATGTCTCCAAAGTATCAGAGACACATTCTCTGTTTTGAGTTTGTCCTGGTTGTATACACTGATGTAATTCCGTTATAAATAAAGGCAGCAATGCAGAGGGAAGATTATCCCGTTCACTCAACATATTTCGACTCTTTTACAGCCAAGGGAAGAGCATCAAACAAAGAGATTATACAGATTACCACTCGAAGTGTCAGAGACACATACAGAGCAAGTGAAAGAATTCATAACATTCTCAGGATGCTACATTTCTTAGCTTCGTTTGACGGGATCGAAATTGGCGACTCCGACGACAGCACCAACGATGGCGACAAGCACAACACCACCAGCAACAATGCTGAGCAAGAAGTTCTTCAGGGACGGTGAGACGCCAGGTCCGGCAGCTTCAGCCACCTCAGGGATCACCATGGAAGCTGTAAGAGCACCTGCTGTCAACCCAGTGACGACTTTCTCCTTCAGGGAGGCATTGACTTTAAACTTGCCATAGGACTTTGATACTCCATGAAGCTTAGAAGACCTCATCGGCAGAGGCTTAATGAAAGCCTTAGAAATTGGGAACCTCTTTTGGGTCACAGAAGCTAATGGCATGGCCATTGAAACAGCTGAAGTGGAAGCCATTTTCTCTCCTTACCTGACCTTTGGGTTCTGCTCAATTGACAACAGCAGACTGTATGTGATGTTCACTGATAATATGAGTTGATGGTACGGCTATGGATGGTTCTTGCGAGAGATAATGAGTGGTAAAGAATTGAGATATCAGGTGAACTTGTCGTCCTGATTACTGTCCTATGTGGCAGCTTCTCCACTAGGGAATTAGGGATAAGGTTATCTGACCGATAGGTCCAATCATCATCATGTTTCAGGTTTGGAACCAGAGATTTCGCATTGACAGTGCCCATTTGGTCCTGCCTGCGGCTAATGGTAACAGTTGCTGTTTTCCCCTGGTTTGGACTTCAATATAAGGCTTATAAGTATCTGGACTGGGTCTTCAGACCAACTCAAATACAACATATCTGACTGCCCCTTTCGACTACGAAAAGAATGACATGCACTATCATGAGCAGTAACGATGAGAATGCCAAACCCCATTTGGCGGGCCAGTTTTCTTCTTTGTTCTATAGGTAAAATGGTCGGATATACCCAAAAAGGACTTCTGTTCTATTGAAGGCGGTTTTGGTTGAAGTTAGTGATGACTCTAAGATCAACGATGCTATCAAATTATTGGAACAGCAAAGATTTATGAAGGTGATAACGCCAGTTCAATATGATACCAGGTCCTGATTCTGGATAGAAGCAATAGATTTGCAGCGAAGGGTGATAATGGTGAGCCTAATGATGGTGAAAATAGTGAGCTCGAATGGTATAGAACTGTCAAGTGAAGATCATTGATGATGAGCTGCAACTAGCAATCAGTTTAGGCAAAATATAGAGATACGATGAGAAAGAAGAAGAATCAGAATAAGTTGTTGATGAGATTCCTGTGGGGTAAAACGTAGAGGATAAATGGCAAACAAATTTAAAAGGGCTGTTACCAAGAATTAGGGAAAAAGAGTCAGAACTGTATGGTCCATTTCTATGGCCATAAATGCGAAAATACCACTTACTTTTATTGCCAAGCGAGTGAAGGATAACGCAATAACCTTAAAAGCTATACGCAGGAGGATCTTCAGACTTCCATAGTTGTTTTAGAATGTATATGAAAGGTCGTGTTCACAAATCCTAGTAGATATTCGAGCTATAATTTTCTAGTCATAGGTTACGAATAAAATGCTGACCTTAAAGGAAGATAAAAATGGAAAGAGCTGCATAAATTTCTCGTGATACTGTAACAGTATAACAGGACTTCTTTAAATAAATTGAGATGAAAGTCCTGACATCCTGTGAAAAAATAGAAGCTGAGATGAAAGTCCTGACGTCCTGTAAAAACCAGAACAAACAGGAATACAGTAATCCTATTTCAAATAGTAGTTAAGATATAAACGGACATTCGTTCATTCTCTGAACTTAATTCACCATGTAATTAATTTCCTGCTAAGCGTGGAACAATGCATATTTCAGACAATATTATACCATCAGGGAGTAAACTGTAGTGTAAACAAACCAGGCGAGCCATCATCTTGTAGGAACTGCCATGACTTGTGCTGCTGGTATTGGCCCAACATAACGAAGATGGACTTCTTGAGGTAGAAGGTGATATGTGACACCTAGCTCTTCAAAAGTCTTTTTCAACTCTAACATTAGATCAGATCTTCGATTTCCCCTATCCACGATATTCTGAAAGTTTATTGTGTGATTAACATATAAAGCCATTTTCATCTTGTTCACATTCTCAATTTCCTTAACTTGCAAGCTGTAGCTTGGACGCCAGTGCTGAGGCTTGCTTTCCAAGTACCTGAAATCTCAAAGAGGGGCAGGATTTAGAATATTCAGAAGAAAGAAAAGCTTAAACAGAAAGTTGAATGGTTAAAAAGAGTACTCAGTTCTAACAGTGTGAGTTTATCGAATGCAAAACTATCAAAATAACGCAATGCATCCTACTCGTATAATCTTAAACTGAAATGGTTTATAAAACGGAGAGAAGACGTGACATACGCTTTTATTCTCCCTTTCAAAGCTCCAATTGTCTCCATAGAGGTGGAAACATCAACAGCAAATTCCACGGTATCGCTCATTTCAGGGCTCCTGTAAAAGTTGCTGATGGGTTTTGTAGCTAGAACTGAATTTGGGTAGAATATTTTCTCATTATCATATCTCAGAAAGACTGTGGTTAAAATGTTCATCTCTTCAACAACCATCTGCAATTTATCAAAGTCACCCATGTTAGAACATTGCTCATAATGAAATAAGATATGTACTCTCAGTTAGGTGCTTGCCTGAACTCCATCAATTACGCAACGGTCTCCAACGTCAAATGGATGCATCACAAACACAAATATGATGGCTTCAAATATTGTCTTGGCAGTGTTACCAAACATGAATACCACAAGTAAAAGTTGAGACGAAATGAAGACAAGCACGCGGGTAGTTAAAAATCCCATGAACAACAACCATACAATAATGATCACAACAAGCACAAATGATGTAGCCAGCTTGTTCAACTCCTCAATGGCTGTTTTCGTATCGTTTAATGAATGTGCGAGTGATTTACGTTCATTGTAAACATTGACCTGAGGCATAGAATCATTTCCTGAGAGTCATAAAATTTCAGCATAGAACTCAGTGATTGAAATAGTATCAACCAGGGTACACCAAGGTAATTCATAAGTTGAGAATGCAAAAGCTTAAATTTTGATTTAACTATAGATAAGAATTTGTTCAAAAATGTTTCTGGTAGTCTCTTCACAGAGAAGTTGGGAATATGCTTGTTAATATAGTGTATTCTTAATGATACCTGGTGATTCTATATACATTTTAGCAATCATTCCAATGTGTATGGAAGACAAAAAAGCAGTTGACAAAACTGTGTTTTGATTTGTATGGCCTTGCTAAAACATTAATCAAAGGACTAACCAGCCATTTTTTTAAAGCTGCTCTTTTGATCATTCCATTTTCTGTTCCTTCAAACAGTGGAATCACATTGTCAACCTCCTCCTTTTTCATGAAGCGCAACAGATCTTCTTCGTCAATGTATCTGGTTTAGTCATCCATACCGTAAATAAACATAACTTGGGATTAACAAATAACAAATTACTCAAACAAGAAATAGAACTTTCATAAGGAAGACATTCTCACTTGCTACCAGGCTTTGCTACATTCTTGAAAATTTTATATGCAGCAGCTTTTGCTTCCCACTCACTGGTAATCTGCTTGTCCTTCTGCTCCCCATCCTCATCATCACTCTGTTCAAGGGTCCCAGAGAGAGTAGTTAACCCTTTAGTGTGGATCACGTTAATCAATCCTTTCATGGTCCAAGCTGAGACCTTCCCATGCTTCATCTTCTTCAGCTTATCCACATCAATCACCTCTTCTTTTTTATCTTGATTATGTTCTTTAAGATTTTTAAAACTCAGTCGACCTGGCGTCGCTGTATAGCTACCAACTTTTTCAGCCATCTCCATCAGAGGAGGCCCAGAAAGAGCTATAAGAATGTACTGATGAAAGATAGATTCTTGAATTCTGTCAAAGAATCTATTGACATGAAAAGAAGAGGCTAGTAATTTAACTAAGAAAGTTTTCAGCAGCCATATACCAGCCCCAATTAGACAAGCAGCAAGAGCTCTTGTAATGTGATTTAGAACCTTTGTAGTATGCCTTGATCTCTTAACTCCTCGGTTAAACAGCAATCCCCATGCTAGAAGTATCAAACCTAACCACATACAAGCCTCAACACTCTTCTTCAACCCATATATAAAATACAAAACCTTTTTCTTAAGCAAAAAGTTCCTTTCAATCAAGAAGACCAAAACGTTTATAAACCACTCCGTAACCAATCCACCACAGAAAATAACTAATACTAGCACACACCATTTCCACAACTCGAGACCCCAAAGCATGGTACTCTGCAATTTGTCAATAGTCAAGCTGGCAATTAACAACCCAATACTGCAAACAAATGCTGTGAACTCAACGGCTGTCAACACTTTCCACTTCTTACCCCTTCTTTTGGTCACTTCAAGACTTGCACTCTTGTAGACCTCGTCATCCTCATCCTCTGTCTCCAGTCCCGGCGACCCGATCAAAGGCGTCTTTGGAGTAATCGGAGCTGATCTCAGGTCTCCTTTCGGAGTAGTAGCGGTGACATTGTTACTTGGTGAAGCCACATTAGGTGATCTACTGTAAGGTGAGCTTGAACTAGCCAACTGGGTCTTCTCTTCTTTAAAGGTTGCACCTTTTGGATATGGTGGCTCCACAAGTCTTGATTTGGGCTTGGAAAACTCAGAACGCAGAAGGGATTTTCGTCGGTTTAAAGACACGTTTTGTGGGATTCTTGGAGGCTTGCACGGGGTTGGATTTGGACTTAAACTTGAACCCGGCATTTCTGCAGAAGGAGAAGTTGCAAATGAAGATGTCTGCACTATTAATCTAGGATTCCCAGCTTCTGTCAACTCAAGACTTGGACTTTTTGGAGAACTCAACTGAGAATTCTTAGCGAAGCTGTAATCATTAGGATCGTCATTTTGTTGGACGGTAAAGAAAGGCTCTTGGGCGCTTGAAATTTGGAGTACAACATCGTGTGCTCCTTTCTTCTCCGATACACTTTTGCCAGCATCCATAGATGCAGTCTTGTCCCAAAGGCAAACCCCAAAGCCTACAAGAATGAGCTAGGGAAACTAGTAAAGAATCAAAACTCTAAACACCCGACAAATTTGACAAGAATCTTAAGTTAATGCTGTTGATATAAGAAACTTTACCAATCCATGGATGTCGTGTCCATAGCTACTGATCTCATCTCTATCTTTGTACGAATTTCTTTTCCTTTTTCTTTTTCTTTTTCTTTATTCCAACTTGCAAACATGAGAATTAGGTGTGTAGTTCTTTTATATTCCTTTCCCATGTTGTTTTGGTTGACGGAGATTAGAGATGTTGACTGTTTGCTATTTGAGGAAGATGAACAGTCGTGGATTTGGTACAAATCAATCATTAAGAAACCAAAGTGGTTAAGCTAACTAAAACCGACGGAAAAGAAAACATAGTTTACAGTAACACGCTTTGGGAGTGTATATAAACATACTCATGTGGGACAATAAAACATCATATTATATTGTAAGTTTGTAACCAAAATGTTAGATAATCCTTAAAACTTAAAAGTGAACAATGCCGTGTAAAGTTGGCAGATAATCCTTAAAAGTGAACAATGCCGTGTAAAGTTGGCAAAAGACGAATCTAAGCTAAGATCCAAATTTCAACTCTCTTAAGAGTTGCAAGAAGATCGAGACATTGTTCTTAGTGACAAATACTTAAAACTACAAGTTCATATAGAATGCATAACGCTAGATCAAGAGAAACAATCCTTTTAGCAGCTAACTAATTTCTTGCTGGGAGGACTCCTGGTCTCGGTCCCTGGACATGAGATTTTGCTTGCCCCGACTCTTTTCTGGTTTTCAAATCAACAACCTCAAAATCTGATAGAAAAGGGAAAATCTCTACTTGTCCAAGTATTCTATTCATGGACACACTATCAATCTTACCATCTTTGATATTGTAAAATATCATCTTATAAAAACCTTCCAATAATGTGGTGTCAGCGTTATAGAAACTTCTTGTACTCCAAAAGGATTCCTTTGTGCTTAAATCTTCGAGGTTTATTGAAGGTCTTTTGTTCCATGCAACTTCACAGTTCTTCCTTTCCATAACCCACAATTCCATGCAGCTATCTTTTCTATTTCTGATGAATCCAAGCTTGCCTTCGTACGGAACAAGCTCTTCAGATTCCTGAGAATCACTGTCTTCAATAATGGCTTCAGGCAACGAAAAGATGGTGTGAGTTTCATTGTTTGGATCAAACCCCAATACATTGTTTCCCGTTGTAACCCAATGAAGAGAACCGCGAGCAGGTACTGGTGGTCGAAAAGCTAGGAACTCACCGTACTGTAGCTTAACATCTTCTAATTCTTTCCATGCCCATGTATCAGAATCGAAAACCTCACATCTCAGAAAATAATATGCTTCCTTATTTTTGAAAAATAAGCTGGGAAACTTGTGCTCTGAAAATCTTACAATCTTGTAACGCAATGGGTTTGATCTCAGCACTATCATTCCGATATTCTTGGTGAAAAACCTTGTCTTGGGATTCGGAATCCTCTGCCATTGTTTAGTGCAAGGTTTGCATACGTAATACTTTGGTATCTTATGGTTACCCTTATCGTTGATTCCGAGCAAGAGTACTAATCCTCCTGAAGCTGCAATCTTTGTGTGAACGGGTAGGAAATCAAGAGATGGGTTGTGATTAGATGTATGGCGAGACACGAACGTGGAATAACAAGAATTGAAGTGGATGGTTTGTACAAAAAAACCAGACACAACACCGGTTCTTTGGAGTAGCAGATTCATGAAAGGGGTGTCAGAGGTCATGCTATTGCATTCTCTAGACAGAGTACGACATTTTGCTAAGGTTTGTAATGAACAACTTGTTAAAATCTGGAAAACCATATCTAGGTGAAGACTGCCGCCATCTTCCATTGCTTTGCTTTCCAACGAATTCTGGAAGATGACGTAGACGAAAGTTGAATTTGCGCTAAGGATTTTCCTGTGCTATAATAAAATGGAGACTGAAATTCACTCAGTAGCTTGGAGACCACTTAAGTTCACCGATTAACTTGGAGACGAAGAAATTCACTCTATCATTAAAGGCCACTAATGATGTGACTTGGTCAGTTTGTTGGTTTATTTGAGGCAGGAGATATTTACGGAGAAGGATCTATAATATTTTTTTGAGCCGTCAATTTATACATTCGCTTTTATAATTAAATTAAAAAATCGGATAACATTTAAATCAGCATAAAATCTGCTCTTTAAAAAAATATTTTGATAACAAATTTGATTGTTTCAAAGTCATATATTCAACACTCCTTTTTGACTTTCATACAACAAATTCTAAGTTTCTTTTTTTTTTTTTTCGTTTGTGTTCCCACAATTTTGTTATTAGGCTTCTCTTGAACTTTTTCGCATGTTATTTTTAAGCAGTCAAATCTTTCTTTGTCTTTCACAATGAATGAGTGATCCACCTTGTTGGCCCTTTTGTGGATGTTCTTGAACTTGAAGAACTCATTTTGTTTTTATCATATATAGAGATCTTCGTGTTAATTATATCTTTCTTAGCTCATTTTGTTTTTATCATATATAGAGATCTTCATGTTAATTATATCTTTCTTAGCATCATCAGTGTGGTTCTCTTTCTAAAATCCAATACAAATCTTTTATTTTGCATTTTGATACTGGATACTTCTTTGTCCATTGCATCCTTAATCATACAATACCTTAAAGCTAATCTTTATTGAATAACTAACAAATACCCAATAGATTTTTGTTTATTGTAGTAACCAATGTTTTAAAAACCGAACCGGTGGCCTTACTGATTACCGGTTTAACCGGTTTGACCGGTTCAATCACCGGTCGAACCGGTATGACGTAATAATTATGCAATAATTATATTTAATTATATATAATATTAAAAAAATTAAAAAATTAAAAATTAAAAAAATCATCGAACCGGTCGAACCGGACCGGTCCGACCGGACAAAAACCAGTCAATTGACCGGTTTTGACCGGTTCACACTGGTCCGATTCGATACCGATTTTTAGGCATAAACCGGACCGGACCACCGACAGGTCACCGGTCGGATCGGTCGGTCCGGTCCAGTTTTTAAAACCATGGTAGTAACATATAAGACATCAAAAATTAACTTCAAACTTGAATGTCCTTTAATTGCTAGTTCAATGTAGTCTCCATTTCTAATTTAAACTTTGGAGATAAAACTTGTATCAATTTCTCTAAACATCCTTTAATTAAAGGTCGTGTGATTTGTGCAACCACTTTCAATAAGTCAGCTTTCATTTGGATTGTAGTTAGTTAGGCATGATGCTACAAATAACTTCTCCTCCTCCTCCTTAAGTTAATCGCTTATAGCTTGTTTGGCTTCTCCCACATATTGTTGCGTTTTACATATCCTTTTAACATGTCTTAGTTGCCTACCCTTGTTGTCTCTTACATCTAGCCCCCACCAGCATTTGTATTCTGGATTATTTGTTTTCTTGTGATACGAACATGATGGAAAATTCTAAGCATTATTGTTATTAATCCTCTTTTTATTGTATGACTTTATTGGATAAGCGTCTTCACGATTTTTTCTTGCCTCATGAGTTTTATTTGTTTTTGTGCTTGTAATGCACTTAACAATTCTGGTAAACTAATTTTTGCCAAATCTTTTGAGTTTTCGAGTGATGAAATTATAGTCTTAAATCTTTATGGGATGATTCCTATAATTTTTTGAACTATACTAGAATCATCAAATTAGAACCAGGAAATCTTACGTTATTAGCAATGGCAATAAACTTATTGGAGTAATCCTTGGTCGTTTCTTACTCCTTCATTTTTTGTATCTCAAATTCTATGATAAAGTTGAGCACTTGCATTTCTTTGATTCTTTCGTTCCCCGCATATTCCTTCTTTAAAAAATCTCAAATTTCTTTACTCATCTTAAATGTTATGATTATGAAAAAAATTGTTGATGTGACTGTTAAAAATAGGCAAGTTTTTGCTTTGGACTTCCTCTGTTTCTTTTCTTTGTGAAATTTGATTTAAGTCACCGTTGGATTTGCAAGTAAGTCCGGAATGTCGTAGTCTTTATCTACAACTTCTCAAAAGTCATTCGCTTCAAGAAAGACTTCTATTCGAACAATCAAACTTAGATAATTTCTACCATCAAACACTAGCAGAGTAATAGTAATGAACGATGATTCTGAATCTATTAATGTGTGATTTTTTATTTGTAGTGTGGGAAGACATAGAATGAGTCACGAGTTATAAATTTAAAAGTCTCTCAAGATTAAGAGAGCTCTAGTACCACTTTGTTGGTTTATTTTAAGAAGAAGATATGTATAGAGATGACTCTATATTTTTATTGAGTAGAAGTTTGCTAATTTATACAATCTTTTTCTAAGCAAAATTCAAAATCAGATAACATCTAAACTAAATCAGCATAAAATAAACATAAAATTTGCACTTAAAAAAATATTCTAATAACAATTTTGATTGTTTCAAAGTCACATATTCAACACACTTCTCAAGTTTGAGAATAGATTGTCTGTAGATGGTCGAGACACCATGTCACATAGTGGAACACAGGTGATTTGATTTCGTAAAGCTCTCACACTTGAATTTCGGGAAATTAAAATACCATAATTTTTTTACTTCAATTATATAATCATTTGAATGGTGTGTTTCTTCTTTTTTATCCTTTTACTTACATATTAATCACTTATATATGATATTTAACCTGATTCTATTTAAAATATTAACATATGTATACTAAAATCTATTCCGAAAAGGTTCAAAGATGGAAGATTTTGTAGTTTAATAACTTGCCATGCAAGTGTTTGTCTCTCTACCGAGTCCAGATCTTTTGTCGAAGATCTCTCTGTTTTATTCTGTCCAAAACTCAAACGACGCTGTTTTTGCATTAAAATTTTAAACCATGCCTTCCTCTGTGCTGAGTGCTACTCCTCCAAGCCACTTACGAGCTTGGCTTTGATATTGGCTTTGATAAATAAACATGTTTTCAGAGTTATGTTTAAATGTTTATTGTTTTTGTACTTATGGACTTTTGCAGTATTGGATTTTTATTAAAACATATTTATTATTATTTATAAACATTATTAATTTGGTTATTATTATTAAGTGTGTATATATATATATATGTGTATGTATATTTAGTTATCTATTTTGTATTTTATCATCATCATCATCTTCTTCATTATTATTATTAATTTTATTTCCATTATTATAATAACTATTAAATATTATTATTAAATTACTTATTATTATTATTAAATTTATTGTAGAGTAATTATTAAATTTATTATAATTATTATTAAATTCCTTGTTAATAATTTTATTAATCTTTTGTTATATTTATTATTATTATTATTATTAGTATTATAATTATAATTATAATATTCTTTATGATTATTAAATTTATTAATTATTTTAATTTCTATTATTAATATAAAATTTGTTATAATTAGTAATTTTCTTCTTATTATTATTAATTTTATTATTCTGATTAATTTTGTATTCCTTATAATTTTTAATTATTATTATTATTATTTTCGACTTTAGTATATATACTTATTATTATAAATATTATTAAAATTTTAATTATATTTATTATCAATATTATTATTATTATTATTATTATTATTAAATTACTTTGTATGATTAAATGCATATATCTTTATTTCTATTATTATTATAAAATTGCTTATTATTATTAATTTTCTTCTTCTTATTATTAAATTTAGTATTCTTATTAATATAATGATTCTTATAATTTTAATTATTATTATTATTTTCCTACTTTAGTTTATATACTTATTATGATAAATCTTATATATATTTTTATTATATATTTTAATATTAGTATTATTCTTATTATTAAATCCCTTATTATTATTATTATTATTATTATTATTATTTTCCTTATTGATATTACATTTATTATTATTATTATTATTTTTATTGTTGTTATTCCTTCTTTTTGATTAATTACCTTCTTATTATTTTAAGGTTTAGAATTCTTAATTATTTTATTAATGTGATTATTATTATTAGTTTTGCACTTCAGTATATTATTTATTATTAATAAATGTATAATTTTATTAATTTTTTATTATTCATAACATTGTTAAGTACACGTTTGAATTATTAAGTGTATTTATTTATGCAATTAAATTTCTTTATTATTATTATTTATTATTTAAATTATTATTATTATTATTAGTATTAGTATTATTAATTCATAGATAAATAGTTACATAAGTAAAATAATTAAAATTATATTAAGCATAGTCTCACGAGGGCGAGCCGTCGCCCTCGCGAGACTGACACACCTCGCGAGCCTGGCATCTGTACTTCATTCACATGGTGTTTTTGGTATTGATGATATACTAAACACAGAAGACCATTGCTACCAATTAACATAGCTAACCAGGGCTTGTAGTTGGATTTTGTTATATAAATATTAACAATAATAAGTAGCTTAAATAAGCATCTTAAGCATTTAATGCAATTGAAAAAAAGAAGCCCAAAATGAAAGTCATCTTCATGACCTGAGATTTAAAAATAGGATCCTAATATTTTAAAGTGATTATAATAATGAAAATAAAATTAAATAATAAATTTAAAATAATAATAATAACTATAATAATAATAAAAATTATTTCCTTATTAATGATTTATGAATTCTCTACTTACTATTATTCTTATTATTAACATATTATTTATTTATTAATTATATAAAATAATATGATTACATGTCTGATTATTATTAATTTTGTTATAAGATTTATAATAATAAGCATATATACTCGAGTCGAAAAATAATAATAATTATTATTAATAATTATAAAGAATATAAAATTAATAATAAGAAGAAGAAAATTACTAATTATAATGATGTGACTTTGTCACTTCCCAATTAAGTTCATGAACAGATCGTCTGTAAACGGCTGAGATACTATGTAACAGACTGGAACATAGATGATTTGATTCCGTAAAGTTCTCACACTTGAATTTCGTTTTAAATCCTCTGTCTATTTTCATGTTCATTCTCTGTTTATTTTAGATTCAACCATCCATTCATGTGGGTCCCACATAAATGGATGGCTCAGATGCAAAATGGACAAGGTAGACATGGGAAAATGGACAGAGGATCAGCACCCGAATTTCGGGGAATTAAACTACCATAATTTTTTTTTACTTCAATTATATAATCATTTGAATTGAACGGTATGTTTCTTCCTTTTTATCCTTTTACTGACACAAGAATCACTTATATATAATATTTAACCTGAATTCTATTTAAAATATTAACATATATATACTAAAATCTATTCCGAAAAGGTTCAAAGATGGAAGCTTTTGGAGTTTAATAACTTGCCATGCAAGTGTTCGTTTACTTTTTATATGAATTAAGAAATTCCTCAACTGGTGCTACAGCTTAACTGCGCTAGAAACCTTAGATCACGTCCCAGAAATTTCAGTACAACTCCATTTCAACCATCAGTCCTTCCATTGTTAACAGAGTGCAACAATCCAAGTCAGAAAGAAAAATTGAAAAAGTTATTACTTGAGCAACGTTCCTTGTCAAGCATTATTAGTTAGGTGTGAACAAATTGCACTGAAAAGAGAAGCGTACGGATGACAAATCCTGGAAGCTCATGCAGCTACAGAAGGTATGATGTCGAAATCAAGATCCCAAAGCTCGAAACTTCCCTTCACGAGACATAAACTCAGTACTATATCCTACAGTAAAACTGAGTAACCAAGAAGTACAAAAGATCAGAGAAAAAAATCGACATTTGAGGCTGGAGATCAAAGGTGGGGAATTCCATGGGAGAGAAGCGTGAGGAAGATGCGGCAGACCTATTCTGCTACTGTACCTTCGACCGCTCTGTTCATCGTCTTCAAATTCCTTCAGACCTTTGCCTTTTATAACTAGTGTGTTCTGCTCCACCGACGCCTTCACGTTGGCGAGAATGGATCTTCAATATGAGAGAGGACGCCATTATATGGTTAATGAAAAGCTTGACTAGAGCTTTTTCGATTTTGATTGATGATACAATTGAAAATACAACTCAAAATTAAATTACATTATTATCTTTACTTTTTTAAGAATTTCAAAAAAGCTTCTTTTTTTTTTTTTGGGGCTAAATAGTGAAAAAGATCGCTTCTTTGACTTTGTGGATTCATTCTTGGTGTTGGTTCAGTGTTCGTTTTATATCATAAAGATGACGATAATGGAGGATTGGCCGATTGGGTTGTACTGAGTTTGTCTAGAGGGGGTAACGTCGTCGTCGAATGCTGTCTCCTTGCATATTTCAACATTCGGTTCTGATGGGATAAAAGCCAATTGAGGAAGTGATCACCATCCATACAATAACAACGTGTTATTCATGACTTTAAATTTAAATTAATTCTCCTTAATTAGGCAATAAAATAACTTCCTAAATGTGAGGATTAAAATCTATGAGAACAAAATCCAGGAAAAATCTCAACTATTAACAAATAATGAGTACAAGAATAAGTTTTCACTACTATCCCACTAAAAACAGTTACAGAAATCAACACAGAGTTTAAGAAGATCGAGACATTGTTCTTAGTGACAAAAAACTACAAGTTCATCTCGGTTCCTGCCCCTTGGATTTGCTTTCTGGTGTCCAAATCAACAATCTCAAAATCTGATAGAAAAGGGAAAATCTCTGCTTGTCCAAGTATTCTATTCATGGACACACTATCAATCTTACCATCCTTGATATTGTAAAACATCATCTTATAAAAACCTTCCAAGAATGTGGTATCAGCATTAAAGAAACTTCTTGTACTCCAAAACGATTCCTTTCTGCGTACGTCTTCGAGGCTTATCGAAGGTCTTTTGTTCCATGCAGCTTCACAGTTCCTCTTTTCCATAACCCACAATTCCATGCAACTATCTTTTCTATTTCTGATGAATCCAAGCTTGCCTTCGTACGGAACAAGCTCTTCAGATTCATGACAATCGCTGTCTTCAGGCAACGAAAAGATGGTGTGAGTTTCTTTGTTTGGATCAAACCCCAATACATTGTTTCCCGTTGTAACCCAATGAAGAGAACCGCGAGCAGGTACTGGTGGTCGAAAAGCTAGGATCTCACCGTGCTGCAGCTTGACATCTTCTAATTCTTTCCATGCCCATGTGTCAGAATCGAAAACCTCACATCTCAGAAAATAATATGCTTCGTTATTTTTGAAAAATAAACGGTGAAACTTGTGCTCTGAAAATCTCACAATCTTGTAGCGCAATGGGTTTGATCTCAGCACTATCATTCCGATATTCTTGGTGAAAAATCTCGTCTTGGGATTTGGAATCCTCTGCCATTGTTTGGTGCAAGGTTTGCATACGTAATACTCTGGTATCTGATGGTTACCCTTATCGTTGATCCCGAGCAAGAGTCCTAATCCTCCTGAAGCTGCAATCTTTGTGTGAGCGGGGAGGAAATCAAGAGATGGGCTGTGAATAGATGAATAGCGAGACACAAACGTTGAATAATATGCATTGCAATGGATGGTTTGTACCAAAAAACCAGTCACAACACCGGTTCTTTGGAGGAGTAGCTTCATGAAAGGGGTTTCATAGGTTATGCTGTTGCATTCTCTAGACAGAAGTCGACATGTTCCTATGGCTTGTAAAGAACAACGTGACAAAATCTCGTAAAGCATATCTACGGGAGGTGATCGTGATTCACTACCACTGTCTTCCATTGAAATATTTAGTATTTCAAGTACAAAACTATGATATTCAATGGAAGGATACGTTGTTTATAAAATTTTACAAGCATCTATTTATAGACTAAATTCAAAGAATCTAAGTTTGATTGGGAATAAGACTGTAAAAGAATTCAGGTTTAAGTTAGATAGAGAATTTAGGTTTGAGTTAATTAGGACTCAAATATTTTAAATTTTGAATTAAATTTATAAACTTTTAAAATCAGATTTGTAAGGATATTCTTATAATAAAGTTATTATTATAATCTAATATTAGATATATTTAAACTTTATATTAAACTCTTAAGGACAATGAATTAAAAATTTTAAGCTTTTTATTTTATTGATTAATTATTTAAAATTTTGAATTAAATGTATAAACTTTTTAATAAGGTTATAACTTATAATTAAAATCTAATAACATAAAATAATAAGATTTTAGCATTAAAAGTTCTATACGATTTTAATTAGTATTAAAGGTTTTACAAATAATATATAGTTGTAATAAGTTATTAAACATAATTAACAATTAATTATTCTTATAATTTTGTTTTTACTTGTATATACAAACTGCTTTTTGTCTTTGTCGTACGTCATCATCACGTTTTGCCATTAATTGGTCTAATTAATAAAGAACAATGGAGGTATAACTGCATAAATCGTGAGAGTCACTACCAAGTTTATCTTATGCAAGAATGTTATGGTTGGAGGCAGACATTAGCTTATTGTGCCAATCATACTATGGTCACGACTGATTTATGCTTATAGAATCAATGGGACATGTTGGAAGATTCCATATTCGAAGATGGACAGATTTTTTTTTCCAATCCCAGAATCCAAAACGATGATTTAGATTGTTCTTCTTAATTTGGATCAAGAAGCAGTTAATCATTTATTTCTTGTTTTGTCTTCTAATTCACACATTAAATCTTTGCCTATATTGGATATGGTTCAAAATAGTAAAACAACTTCTTTAATAACCTTTCCATTCAAAATATTAAAGATTTGTAAAGGTCTCTATCAACCTGCTTTCTAAGACCCCCGTACGTCCTTATACACTGCTTTGTTTTCATCTTATAGCCCACGGGAAATCAACAAACCGTATATTTTTTAACACCACATAACAACCGCAGCCTTTTAGATTAATCACTAGTGTATTACTATTCTAATAATGCAGCACCAAAACCTCTAGATGATAAGCTTTACCTACAGCACGTATATAGTTTCTTATTCCCTCACGAATCTTTTTACCAACTTCAGGATACTGAGTACTCCGCTTGTGAACATGGGGGATGCTCCAAATTCTTTCAACCGGCCGCCAGCACCGCCTCCGCAACATTTTCCACACGGCTCAGACATGACCATGCTGTATTATGGCCTTGTGATTGTCGTATCAGCAGCTATTTTGCTTGCAGTGTACAACCTTATTTTCATTAGATGGTGTTTGCGACAACCAGGTCAACCACGAAACGTGTTTGCTGCGGCCACAGACGTCCGGAGTTTCGACTACCCAAGTAGGAGATTGTTGTCTAGTTTCAGGTACAGGAAGGAAAGCTCGAGTGAACAAGATCAAGGTAGGTACCAAGAATGTGCAGTTTGCTTGTCTGTGTTTGAAGATGGAGAGGAGGTCAGAGAATTGCCGAGGTGTAAGCACTCGTTTCACGCTCCTTGCATAGATATGTGGCTCTACTCTCACTCAGATTGTCCGATTTGTCGTGCACGTGTTGGTCCATCTATGCAGTGCCGCCACGAACCGGTGGCAAATTCATCGCCGGTGATTTCTCGGGAACTGCTGATCATGGAATCTGCAATTCCTGTTTGACGTTTAGTTTTCTGTTCAGCGCCAGACAGGAGTTTAAAAGTTAATTATAACAATGATTGTTTATTAGGAGGATACAATTCTCTCTTTTTCTTTTTCTTTTTGATAATTAACAATCAAAAAGTCTTCAACAAGAAATCAAATTGTGATTCCTAATATGCAGAACTCTTCTTCTGACAGAAACCAACAAACTGTACTTTTAGAGGTCATATAATCATATCTTAAAATTTTTTTTAAAAAAAGAGACCTTATTGTTTTATGACATATCTAAGTCCACACTTCCCGATGTTTATAAGTTAAGTTGCACTTATTTGTAAAATAAGGTTGTATTTCTCCTTGAATTTTTACAAAAATATTCTGTTAATTTCTAGTAATTAAGATGTCAACTTAACTTTTATAACGTCACAGTTAAACGATTTAAATTTATACGATTTATTTAAATATTAAAAACATAATTTACATTTTAACATTTCACAAAATAACAAGTGAGTATAAAAACAATCATCTGCATTTCTACAAGACTCAGCTATGCCGATAACTTGTAAGCATGCATTTGCATATATATTAAAGAAACTAGCGACAATGACTGCAAGTCTACTTGGTGTCCATTTTCTCCAAATTTCTCATCAATCATTACTGGCACAATTCTCACAAATATTACATGGCCCAATTAACGTTCTAATCTTCCCAGACAACCCAGATGTCAATATTATACAGCAAGAACAAGAACAAGATCAAGATTACATCTTTCTCAAATTGTCTAACCTTGCCTGTAAATCACTATCTATTCCGGTGTCTTCACTTCCTGTTGTCTCTGCTTGAGCAACTTTACCTTTCGCAGCTGGTGCAGAAACGGCTGATGATGGTGCATTTACAAGCTGCAGAAGAGCAAAAATTTAGTCATCATCAATAAATGATCCAAATTCTCGACAAGTAATGATTCATTCATATATCAAGTCCAAAACGAAAAGGGAAAAACAAGATGACAGTAGTACCTCTTGATTTATGTCAATGCCGATCTCATCAAGCACTTGGCTGACCAAGTCTTCTGTTTCTTCTTCTTCCTCATCCCCTTCCAAAGCATCATCAATGGCATCTCCCATCACCTCAGTCACCATTTCCATCTTCTCATTCTGCCTCTCAAATTCTTGCATAATCTTCTGCAGTGATGGCAAGTTCATCTGCCTATTCATCTGGCCCATTGCCTTTGTTACACCTTTCATTGCCTCTCCCATTGCTTGTGTCGATTTCAATGTCTGTATTACATTTATACTTCAATCTTGTTAACATAATTGCATATATAAATGATACAACTAATGAATCCATCAAGTCAACTGAACTCTGAAATGCAGACAATAAGAAAATAAGAAAACAGCCCACAAGGATGAACTTCAATAAGCACAAATTTATATCTCATCTTTCTCAGTGTATGATTCCATGTATGCTTATTCAGAAAATACCAATATATAGAGTTTTAACTGATTCAACCGCAAAATATTTCATCCACAACTCATCTGGATGAAAAACATATAACTTCCAGTGATGGTTATGGCCTAGCAGTATCTCATTTACTTTCTGGCCAGATATTCATTTTCTAAGTGATGACATTGTTACTAACCAAAACATACAACAGATAGAGCATGCCAGCCAAAAGAAAATCCAAGTCTAACTTGCATTTATGGGGGAAAAAAAGGTGAAATACTGGCATTCTGAGTTACTCTTGTTTGAATATCTCTGCAAATGCTGCTAAGAGAATATTCTAAAACAGCCAGCTATAATAAGAAAATATTGAACTCCATGGAAGAAATATTCAATATTCTTAGAAATTAATTTATGCATTAAGGGAGCAGTATCAACTAAAGTGTACCTGAATTCTAAGAGATACACCCTGAAGCTGTGATTTCAACTTGTAGAATTTTTCAATCTGATGTCTTGTCCTAATGAGATCTTTTGCCATTATTTTCACAGCTCCCTGCAACAAAAAGAAGAGGTCATTCTAATTAATATCCACAAAGTATTCTTTGATGCTTTCTGAGATGTTTCGAAAACGCAAGTAAACATAGGAGCAAGTATAAAACTTTGACCAAGTCCCCCTCCACTATTTTGCCAAAAGACCATATACATCACGTAAGTGGCAAGCTGCATTCGCTTCTAATTGAGTGAGACCCGACAAATGTTATGCTACAATTAGTATATCCTCGCCACATCACTTTCAAATATAAAGTCCTACTGTCCTTGTAAGAAAAATCAATCCTAACCATTCAAATTGGCTGCCCAATGAACAACCTACGAAAAATGAGCTAATAAACATTTATTTCAAACACAACAGTTTTGTAAAACAGTGAGTCCTGTAAGGATGTTAAAATGAATAATACTTTTTTAAGTCACAGTTACAGGCACCTACATATATACAATAAAAACGCAAAAATACCATAATCAGTATCAACAAGTCAACAGGAAGGCAGATAAGATTTCTTGAAGCAATCTACGACAAGCTATTTGCAAAAATGAAAATAATAAAACAGAAGATCAATTACAAAAGAAATAGTAGCTCACCATCTGTCCTTGCTTGGCGCTTTTCTTTATCTCTTGTATTAGTTTCTTTTCTTGTGTTTGTAGACCTTGCCTCTCCCTCTCTATCTCTCTGATAGATTTGTCCAGCATCCTCTTATTCTCCCGTAAAAGCTCTGTAAACATAAAATCAATGGGTAACGACATGTTTGCAGTAAAATTGAATGAGAATGTGCCTAAATATGTCACAATTTCAATCATACATTATATATGTCGAGATACAACACCATACCTGAGTATTAGCTTCAAGAAACCAATTACGAGTATATTAATATTCATGTCATACAGTTAAATAACACAACTTTAAAGCCCATAAGCATATCTGAATACCATAGCAAACAACGGAAAGTACAATAAACAGGCAAACACTCATGCGCCAGCACGTCTTAAGATCAGATATGTAACGGATTCGTATACAAAACACCCAGCGGCTCAATCCAAAGATTGAAAATTGACGATTTCAACAGAAATCTGTGATTTAGATCATCTCCAGAGCAACAACGACGATTCAATTCAAGATTTTCCAGTAATTCAACAAACCCCAAAAAAGGAAAGACCTAACTGTACCATAACCCAAGTTTTAAAAAATAAAATTAACAGATGATCACTGCTTCTAGCAATTCGATTGAATCAAAATTTTGAGTTCCTTCATTGTAATCATAATCCACACAGCGACGATCGATCACTCGATGATATAAAGAAGAAGGATCTCGTAAGGATTTAATTAAACAATTAAAGTAAAATAAAACCGCAAAGCAAAAGGTGGGTATTAATAGAAAAGAAACCGATCAACAAAAGAGAAAGAATCGAACCTGCGGGAGTTTTTCTCTTGCCGAAAAGGAAACTCATGTCGATGTAAGAAAACTTGAAGTAATATGCGGATGAACTCGGAGCGTACTAAATCGGAAGTAGAACTAAATTGGTCGGATCTTTCTCGGAGTAGTTAGGTTGGGTTGGAGGCTTTCGATTCTGGAATATGAACTTTGCCTTTTGTCCAGTTTTATTAATTTATTTTATTCGTTTTTTACGCGGTAGTGCTAACGAATGCGGGACGAATAATCAAAAAGGAAGATAATTCCACTTTTCCCACGTGGCACACGTCAGATGGTGCGCCCCGTTTTGTTGTCACTTCTCACACAGTTTCTGTCACGGTCAACGCCAACAAGATGGACTTTTTAGTTCACAGATTTTGTGGACAAGCCCGTCCAGTCCAAGTTGAGGCAAGCCCAGGGTAATCAAATTTTATGTTAAATTTGAGTTTAAAAATAGAAATTAATTAAATAAATTTTTAGGTACGTAACATTTCTTTTATATTTTCATAAAAAATTGTAAACATGAAACTTATTAATGTTTACTAAGCCCAACATAAAAATGAATTTTTAAGTATCTAATGAATTAATGATCCAATAAGTTAGTATTTATTATTAATTAGTTAAATCATATTTATTTATTGGTATTAAATTATTAATTAGCTCAATAATTTAACTAAAAGTTAATTTTTATATGCCTTAAGAATGTAAATACAATTTCGTATTGATCGATGCTGGTGGGTACGTATCATACCGAACTAAAATCTGTACGTAACAAAGAGTAGATCGTACCGGGTCTAAATACCAATTGGTACCAACCCATTTTAGATAGTACTTATCGTTATTCAAAATATCAGCTAAATACTGGCCGGTACATAAAATTTTAAAAGATAGAATGACTTTTTTGTAAAATTTTTTAAAAAAGTTAAAATCTCTTTTCCTTTTAAAGCTTTTAATTAGTTATTTTATTTATTTCAACTTTTATAATTATTGTATATTTTTAATTTATGTTTTGAAAATAATAATAAATATTTTATTACTAATAATAATTAAAATTAAATAAAACTTAAAAATAAATTATTTAAATTAAAATTTATTCTAATAATTTATATAATATTTATTAAAAATTATTAATAAAAATAATTTATTTTATTATAAATAATTTAAAAATTATTATTTATAAACTAATATTTATTTTATATATTTTAATTATTAAATCAAAATTTATATATTTTAAATTTAATTATATTTATTAATAATTATTAAATTAAATTTATAAATTAAATTAAAATTATGATTATTATTTATTATTATAATTTTGAATAAAGGTTAAAAATACTGTATTGTATGACAATAAATTATTTTATAATTTTAAAAATTAAAATTATTTATAAATTTTAAAATTATATTAACCAATACTCATATACAATACCGTACGGAAACTCATATCATTGACGTGCCTACAAAATAATTACCCCCGTAATTAAAAAAAGGGGGGGGGGGGATTTGTTAAAGGAGATGCCTTTCAAGTTTGAAAGAGAGATAAAGAAAAGCGTGTCCTTTTCACTTGGCAGGGAAGAAAAGCAAGATCTAATCTCCAAGGTTGATTAGGAAATGCAGGGGAAGCTGTCTGAATTTCACTTTTCTTCAAAGAAAGGAGACGCACACGAGTGCACGTGGACCCATGTCACAGCCTTTTCATCTCGTGTCTTGTAAGTGATCATCCACATGGCAGGTGGTCACGTGCGGTTCTGTCCTGTTATGTATTAGTGCATTAAATGCACGCGCTCTTTGTGGCATCAAAAGGAAAAAAAGGTTTTACTTAAAGCTTTGTAATAAACTATAAAAACATCATTGGATCCGACTTAGGTTGAAATTAATATTTAGTTTAATTACTAATTATTATTAAAATATAATTATAATTTATTTTTTTCCCATTAAATGTTCTAGACGGATTCCAATTATAGAAAGGCATCTTGAAACTATCCAAACTTAAACTAATTTTTGCTCGAGCCTAGTAGATCCCTTGCAAAAAGCAAAACTCTGACCTCAAATTTTAAATGACTTCATATATAAGAAGAGTTCGAACTCGCAATCTTATTTAAGCTATGAGAGATCTTTACCAACTCACCACCGTAAGGTTAAATATAATTATAACTCTATCCTATAACAAAACCTCCTTCCTATACCAGTCTGCCAGCTGGAGGAGGACCCTATGCGACGTGCTAGGCTCACTTTCTTTTTTTTTTTTTGATAACTTAAGGTTCGGGTTTGGCCTGATTACCTGGGATCTATGAGCCACTCACTCGGACTCATAGATGGGTAAATCCGGATCTGATCCTAGTCAGTATCAAAAATACTTGCATCCAAATGATGGGTCATCATTATCAAGAGGATTACATCACCTCAAATAGAGACTGCTCCTCCCAAGATTCGAACCCACGACCTCTCTCACAATCCTCTCCCCTCTTTTACGGCTAGGCTACACCGTGAGGGGCTCACCTTCCTTTTATTTAACGGTACTATCGCTGTTTCTTTTCTTCCTTTGTCAATATGAATATTTGATTAGACGGTCGAACCGTTCATGTGTAATTACTTCACCTCGTTAAACTAATCATTCCTTCATCTTCCGTAATTATGCCTCTCGACTCAATTTGTACTTGATAACATATATATAAATTTCACTAATCAATCTCAGACCAACATCATTTCTATTTTTAAAAAGTTAATCATTTACTTTGTGTTTAATATACTCCACAATAATTACACTCTTTCCTTCACCTCCATTCACTCTTGCTTACAAAACACAGTCACTTGCCATTATCATCAACTTAACCCTCAAGCTTGCTTACTATTAAGGTGTCGTTTTTTGATTATTGGTAATGACTCTCTGTTTAACAAGTTGAGCTTTCTTCTGGTATTGATTCTTGCATATATTGAATATGAAAACGATGAGATTCACACACATAATATAATTTTATACTAAACAAAGAAAAATATGGGTTCTAAAGAATTAATTAGAAGATATTATTAATAAAATATAATTAAAAGTAGCATTGGTATTTTGAATTTTAATTATAGAAACTGAAAATAAGAGTAAAATATATATTCAATTTATTTTCCTTTTAAAAACTAAGTCAAAATCATCTCTAATAAATTGCACTTGAAATATAAGAAAAATATTTAATACAATTTCGCTAAAATGTGAAATTTTGAAATATCCAATAACATGCTATTTTATTCTTAATTAATAGAGAGAATGTCTTAAAAACATATGAAAAACATAACTTTGTGAAGAAATCATCAATGCCAAGTAAAAGCCAATGAACCCTAATCATAAACTGAAGTCACGTGGCATGTTATTAGGACATGAAATCTTACAAAATATTAAAATGGGTGAGATGGTAATAAGGGCTAAAAGTGTATTTTAACATTTACAATAAAATACAAAACTTAACATTTTGAAACATTCCAATTAAAATTTAATCTTTTAAATATTCAAAACAAACTTAATTAGATGAAAATTTAACGAGACTAACTCTTTATCAATTAAACGTTATATTAATACTAACATGTTATTATTTTTATTTTAAATAAAATATTTCATTATTAATTTTTAAGTGAAAGAATTTGCAATTGTTATCATTTAGATGTAAACTGGGTAAACTTTTATATTAATTCAATAGTTTGCAAATCAGCCAATCGAGTACTTACAATTTTTATATGACAGGCTCGATTGAGAGAGTGTAAGTAATATGATTTGGACAAAGAACCTTTTGATTCCATGTCTCTATTCTACCAACTCGACTATCCCTAAAGAACATTTCATTATTTCATGACAAATGAAATTCATTGTCTAAGATATTTAATGAATCTCTTTATTACATAAGATTTGTTGGCTTAAATTTATAATGATATTTTAATTAATTTTACAAAATTAATTATACAACAGTAGAGTTTACTTTTATACTTTAATGTTTTATTTAATTGGCAAAGAATTAATCCGTTCAATTTTTTATTTAGAATATATTATTTAAACGCTTTAAAATGTTAAAATTTAATATGTGTTTTATTGTAATCCGTAAGTTTTAAAATACACTTTTTGACTCCGGAATAAAGGCAAAAGGAATACGAGATAAGATGTTAAAATTTAATATGTAAAAAGTAAGAGTATACGAGTGTAGTAGGATTCTTAAGAAGCGTGAGTAATAACACTCGTGTAACTAAACGAGACCATTAAAAAGTGTAAGTATTTGATAACTGAAAAAATACACTTTTTTGACTCTGGAATAAAGGCAAAGAGAAATACGGGACAATGGTACGTGGCGAAGGGAAAGGATAGGGAAGGGACAGCTTTATTCTCACCTGTGATCTGAACTAAAAGTTAGCCCTACACAAGACAAGTGCACGAGTACAGAGTGTGCACACTGTAACCAGAGATTGACAACTGAAGTGACCAAACTTGAACATTTGTATTTAAGACAAATATGGAGGGACTATTATTGGAGCTGGTCAGTGGTTCGTGATCATTAATGAAGTTGCACCATCACATGTCCTTCGCTGCAAATTTATACATCATCTATCAGTATGATATAGGCCACAAGCATGTGCTTGGTTGGTGAGAAACAGGCGAACCATCTGCTCACTGGCATTGTTCCTGCTCGTAGTGGGATTTTGTTTGCTTCTAAATCTAAACTCGTAAATTTTCCAGTAATCCAACTGGGATCTGTATGTCTCGTTCCCAAAAGATTTGGTTTAGCCTTTCTGTTTGGAAAGCAAGTAAAAAATTTATAAATAATAATTTTACGGTAAGGCTTGTTAAGCGACCATTTTATCACAACAACTTAAGCTGTTGTGTGAGGCCAACTCAATTGATTTTATATATTCTTTAACACACTTCCTTAAGTGAAAGTCCTTTGAACTTGAAACTTGTACATGCCTACTTTATTTCGTGCTTAATTTAATTAGAATAAATGAGTGGTAGGATTCGAACTCGTAACTATTTGATCGTAGAGATTTTGATATCATATTAAGTGATCATTTTACCACAATAACTTAAATTATTGTGTAAGACTAACTTAATTAGTTTTATTAGAGAAATATATTCTCTAATAATAAGGCTCTTTCATCATTGCCCTAACTAATATTTGAAACTCCATCATTGCCAAGTTCAAATCTTTGAGTATGGAGGACGTGAAAATCCAGTGGATAAGTCATCTTGGCTGTGTTTTCTTTGAAAGATTCTTATCTTCTTTTGGAGGGAGTGGGAGCAATTAAGAGATGAGTCTCTAAGTCAACGATGGAGGCCACTCACTGGTGTGCCCATATCCTCCCCGAGGAATATATGCATGGAGTAGTGGTTTAGTAGTAGTAGCTGATGAGAAAGCTTTTTGTTTACTCCTTTTGGTGTAAAAAGTTAGTTTGGATGTCTGCTAGTTATCATGTTTAATCCTGCCATATTTTGACTTGTGAGATTCCTTATGTGTGACCCTACTTGTCCTCTCCAATTATTCAACCACCTGGTTTCTCAGACATCGAGATCTCTGATAGATTGCCATTCTCCTTCTGGTTGTTGACATTTTTATAGTCTGAAACACAAGTTAGTGTCTGAATATTAGAATTACTTAAAGAAGAGAAAGGTGAAGAGGAGAGAAGAAAAATCATCAGCAGGACGAGAAGCACGAAGAACGAAAGAGACAGTGACCTGATAACTAATTACTACCAATGGGAAAGAAAAGAAATAATGCATATTTCAAAGTTTTATGACTTTATGGTGAGACAAATTTGGTTTTGCCAAGTTGAGGCCATGTGCTAAGGCAGTGAAAAGTGAGAACATCACTTCTTATGGGAAGAAGAAGATCTCTGTCAGTTTGCTTTTTTTTTTCTTTTTTAATTCACCTTTATGTGTTTGCTTTAATGGTAACGATAATGTGAATACTCTGTTCCAACAATTAGTATTTTCATTAAGATTATGAACAGAAAAGCTTTTACTTCTAGGCAGGAATGGTATGTTACACTAACATAACTGAAATGCTTATTCACTAAACAAATCCCCAAAACCCAGTAATTAGGATGGTAACCTTGATCTGTTACAGCAAAAATGAAACTACAGAATGAAGCCATTAGCAATGGCTTGATTTGTTTTCAGACTAGTAGTTTCGAAGACTGGGAGCTCCTCCGTGTATTTTCCAATTCCGATAAGATGATCAAGCTCAAAAAGATCAGAACTTGAACAGCTCTCTGCATCATCATCATCATCTTCTTTCACAATATAACCCTTGAAATCCAATTTCCTGGCATTCTTGTACTTGTGACTTCTCAGATGATCTGACCCTTTGGCTACATCTTCCTTTACTGAACAGCTTTTAACTATTTTTTTTGGCATTGGCATCAAACCAGGATCATCTTCGTAAATACATTTCTGACCACAGGGCCTAGAGTCCTCATCAACAATCACGCTCACGGGATAGAATCTAACTGACCGTTTTGTAGCGTTAGGACCAGACTTCGCTCTTGGAGGAGGAGTTTTGTTTAGACAAGACCTTGAGAAGGATGTAACAGAGGAGCATGCAGACTTCGACTTAGGTTCGAATCTGACGTCTTCCATGGCACCAATGGAACACGTTTTCACTTTCTTTGCACTGCTGGAACTGAACAACGAGTTAAGGAAGCTAGCAATGCGACCACCTGGTGAAATAGGCTGCTTTACTTTCTTCAACTCGCCGTAGATTTTCAAGGCTTTAAGTTTCGTCTTTGTAAACCCTCCTTCACACTTGGATTGTCGTTGGTTCTCTGAAAGATTGGTTCTTTGCGGGGTGAAACTGGGAATTCTTCTTGAAGTTCCTTTGGAACTCGAGTCAGTTTCTGAAGAAGAGAACACACCTCCTCCATAGCTGGAATCGGAAGAACTCGAAGCTGAATTGTAGTGATTATAGCTACGAGTGCTACGCTTCTCCATCCAACTATCCATCACCATACCTCGTCGAAAATTTGAAAAATCGTTTTCCTCTTCAAAGCAAGAATCACGCCGGCTGACCGAAACAGATTTGCTCTGTTTCTGGACCGAGGCTCTTTCCCTGAACTGCCCACCAAACACTTGTTCTCCACCGTTTGATTCGTCAATAGAGCGGTAAATAGCGTCGAGAAGAGAAGAAGAGAATGACGGGGTTCTTCTTCTCTGAGGGAATTCATGTTCTCTTGGAGATCTCTCCCTCCTATTCATGTTTGTGCACACAAACTTAAGACTTACAAACCAAGCTTATAAAGATGAAAACGGAGGAAGTGCAAGGACAGGATAAGTATAGTTAAAAGATCTAGTGTCTGCCAAGAGAATGTCAAAAGCTGCAAAGACCCATTAATAGAACGGGGAAACAGAGTGTAGTCATGTGAAGGAAGAGAGAAAGATGGCAGTAGCAACTTATGATCTGCTTAACGTTGGTTTTTCTATAATAAAATGCTTGTGTACGGCAAGCTTTTGCGAATGGGATTATATATATATACGGAGAGGGAACACGAGTGCTGAGGTAAGAGGAAAAACAGGGCAAACACGACGACAAGAACAGAAGAGAAAAACAGAACGCGCTTTGGATTTGGAAAATGGACAGGACTGTAAGAGAAAAAGAAGCAAAGAGAAGACACAGAAGCAGATGGAGTTTTGCATACGCCTGCGTGTGAACAAAAAGGAAACCTTTTTAAGAAAGGATTAGAACTGTACCGGACTCGTTGGAGAGTGTATTTTCCAGGGTGGCAGTGGCTTTAATTGAAACCATACTTTTTAATAATTTTGAATTATGCTAAATAATAATTCCAACATTCCAACATTCCAGGATCTTAAATGCTGATATGAAAACGAAGCTTTCTAAAACTATCAACTTTGCTCTTACACCTCGTCATTATTGTACTAATTTTTTATTTGGATAGACTTCGAAGAAGTTATTAAGCATTTTTCTTTCCCATAAAAGTCTTTAAAAACAAAATAAATGTTTGATTATAAAATAAAAACACTTTTAAATAAATATAACTTTTAACAATCAAAATGCAATTTTTAAGAAGCTAAAATTTAGAGTTTATTAAAAAGTATTGTTTCAAATAAATTTTTCGGATTAATTAATGAGCCTATTTTTAGTCCATTTTTCTCCTTATATTTTACACATAATTTTTACAATACCTATAAACATATTTTCATGTTTATTTTGAGATTTATATAATATTATTTGACTTTTATATTTTTAATATTTAATTTTGGTATTAGTTTTATTTATATTATAATTCATATAAAAGATTTTGTTAGATATATTTTCATATGATTTAAAATTATATAATAATTAATATATTGTGCCAAACATATTGTTTAATATACTTTAAATAATATTTATATGCATAAATAATTTTATTTCAAAATAAAATATAGTTAAAATTAAAGATACTTTTTATTTTTATATTGTCAAACGATCTATTGTATGAAGCTTTTTCAAAAAATATTTTTAAACGATAATAAACAAATAATCGACTTTTTAAAAAACTCTTCTTAAAAAATATACGAAAAAACTCTATTAATATAAACCCAACCAAATAGAGGTTAAAGAATACTTGGTTTCAATTATTATTTTTGTTATAAAATTTTATTTTATTTATAATTTTAAAATAAAATTATTTATTATTGTAATAATTAAATAAAATATTTGTATAAACTAATTAATTAAATAATATTATTTCAATCTCTTACATAAGTTTGAATTATGCTTAATAATCATACCAACATTCCTTCTTATAGTGTGTAGATCTTTTCTCTTAATTAAATAATTTTTAAGAATATTAGCTTTACTCTTACTCCTCATTATTGTGTATAGATTTACTTAATTACTAAGGGATGCTTGGTTGTAATTATAATTTTATTTTCCATTATTTATAAATAGATATTTGATATTTAAAAGGTATAAATATTTTTAAAACGATTCAATTTGATTGCAAAAATTATAAAAATTAAATTATGTTAGTTATAATTCTTAATAGTAATTAATATAATTTAATAGTATGAATAAGCTAATGATAAATTAGATTATGAAAATATAAACACAAAATAACTAAAATTTGTGGATTTTATCAATTGTGAAAATTATAATATAGAAATAAACTAAATAATTATTTTATTGATTTTAAAATAAATTGGAAAACAAAAATTATAGTAAAACCAATTAAGTTTCAAGTTTTCTAAAATATTTAAAATATAGATAGAATCACGCGGCAATTATTTTAATTGAAAACATTAAAATTAAATATAGATTTGTATATAACGAGAAAAATAATAATAAAGAGATAATAACTTATTATAAATATAATAAAGAAAAACCACCTAATTTATTGCATGGAAGTTTTCTTTTATATAAAGAATTAAGAAGATTGAGTCGAGTAGAGATCTTCAGTCTGATTTTAGTTTGTCCAATCATGTGCAACGTCCAATCTCCAAAACAATAATCTTTAAACCTATGCTCAATCGTCAAAATGATGTCGTTTTAGATATTCAACATAATTAGACAAAGTAAAACTAGATAGAAAATCTGAACTCAATTGGATTGCTCAAACACTTGTAAGTATGTATTTAAACAGAAATACATACACGTTAAAATAACAAATTAAAAAAATTAAAAAAAACAAAAAAATAATACTAATAATAAATACATAAAATATACAAATAAATATAAATATATACACAAATAATAAAATCAATATTACGATGGATATAGAGTAAGGTTGAAAATAAGAGTAAAAAATAAAATATGTTAAATAAATTCACAAATAAGAAAATAACTAAATCAAATAAGTCAATATAAAAACTTTACAAGAGAATGTTTAGTTTACAAGTTTTAGGTTAGATAAAACCTTATCCATTCTTTATGCACACTACAAACATTGGGTTGTACGGAATATGTTTCACAATCACAAGCACAGCTAGAGCTTGTTGGCCCATATTTGATGTACTTTGTTCCATGACAGTCCTGGGTTTTCAAGCAGTACTACAGAGAAGAGCCTTAGGTCCATGTTCATCATTTTTAAGTAATTTATAATTGTAAATTACTGAAAAATATCTCTATATATTAAAAACCACTTTGTTTAAGTATAATTTTAAAATTATTTATATCTTTTATTTATTTTAAATCAATATTTCTCATTAAATTACAAATTTTTTCTTATAAATTTGGATGACTTTATTTATGCATTGTGAGAGCTAAGGGAAGAACTCTGCTCATGCTTCGCTACCAAAAGAATGGTGAATCTTGAGAATAAGAGCAATAATCAGGAAAATGAAATCTTTCATTAACATCCATGTTGTGCCAGACCACCCACATTACTGTAAAATACACAAAGAGACCTTGCTCTTTTATCCATAATCCACCCACCCATTCTTATATATATATTATATATAGGTTATGTTCACGATCTCCATCCTCTGGTAGTTTGCTCCTGCAATTATGAAGTCGGGAAACTTCACAAGCATGTAACAGCTTCAGGGATCGCGTATGCGTCTTTCTCAAAATCAAGCTGTGCCAATGGCACCTACTCAGATATCTACTGAAGGGATATGGCAATGAAGAGAGGAAGAGAGAAGAAGAAGAAGAAGAAGAAGAAGAAGAACACAACCCCACAAAATTAAGAGACACAAGCTGATGCTGTGTTTGCTTTGCTTTAACATTACAAGTATTGCTCGTGTATCCTAGCTCGGTTCTCCTCCCACCAGACTCTGGCATGCACCTCTCCAAATCTCTCTCGGCTGCAACACAATGAGAATGTGAAGATCAAGTGAATACTGTTCCAGTCCAGCCAAAAAACAGAACAATTGGCTCTTTATATGGCACTCTCTTCCAAATTCATCCCAGTGCAGAAAAAAGGTGTTAATCATTCTGTCCTAGAGTTGGCAGAGGAATGTTACCTGAATCTGACACGTCTTAGCTCCCTTTTGCCACCAGGCAAGGCTCTGATAGTAATGTAAACTCCCGGTTCATCCTGTTCAACCCATTCAGTCTCCATATCACTAGCATTGCTGATGGAAAGCTCTCCGGAACGATCTGCGTCTCTCGACGAGCTACTTCTGATAGAAGCATCCATTGAGGATGTTTCTGTCTTGGCGCCACTGATGCTGGATAGTTTTGGCGTTGATGTTTGACCCGAGTCACAATAATTGCGGACTTGCATCGAGTGGTGGTCAAGTGAATCCGAGGATGAATAGCCCAGACCCATCCCCGTTGGTCGGTATAAGTTACGAGGTAACCTTTCTCTGTTAAGAGGTGGTGTCACTGGACTGTCTTCCGCAAATTCCATCTTCGAGGTCTGAACAGGTAGATATTGTTACTCTTCAAACATCCTATCTAAGTGGGTGCATGATCTAGTCTTTGTTGGATAATTAAGGAGGAGTTTACCTCGTCTTCAGATCTCGGAGGTGTTGGAAGAGGAAAAGCTTGGCGATTCAACCTCTGCACATTATAAAGCTCCATTACCCTGTCATAGTTCTCTGCCCACCACTTTTGAGCTTGCCACTTGTTAAACATGTCTCGACTACAATCAGAGAAAATAAAAACTGCCATTCAGGCCTTAATAATTTTACAAAACTATCACTTCTAGTCAGAGACATGCGTTTGAGAATTACAACCAAAAAGTGAAAATACATGAAGAAACTAGATATTCCCACTAAATTATGAACTTAAGCCCTGCATATTACACTTTTGCTAATGGTATTAATAATTACTTGTTCACATGCTAATGCTTCAAGCCTACCAAGGGTCAAGTGTTAATTGATTATTTGAGAAGCCACTAATCTGAATGCTAAGAACCTCTTTTGACAAAAAGGGAAGCAGCAACATTACTTTTAAGAGCATTAACCATCTTTAGTCTTTAGAAGCAGAGCATGCTATGATATGTTAGGTAGGAACATTATTATTATAGTAGGTGTCTAATCAGTCAAAACAATGAGAAGCATCCATCTCCAAAGCACAAGCACAAGCAACAAGATGATGATCTTCGTACTAAACTGTTTTCTGGGTTATAAAAAGTCAACAAAGAGAAATTAATCATCCCCAGGGAATCGAGTCAGAGATAGGGGGCAGTGGGGTCAGCACTGAAACCCAATTTCAAGGCAACTCACTTTCATTTTCTTGTCATTGTCCCCTGTAAACTACGAGTAAATCTCAATAGCTCTCTGACGTGTGACGTTTTGGTGATGATGAGCAAACAAAATGACAAAGAAATGGTAAGCGTAAGGTCACAAAAGGCCACGAAGAATCAGTCAGAGTCAGGCGTGAAAGAGCTTCTTTCAGCAGAAAAATAAATTGGGCAAGTAAGAACAAAGCAAAGTTCCTCTCCCGACAAAGAGACATTGTCTCAGTGAAAAGGGTCCCAACACAATCACATAACGTAGGCCCCATACACTCACTGCTCTCAGCCACAGTTACTTCCCCTTTTGGACTTTTTCTCCCATAGATTTGGCTTTTTTCAATTTGGCGTGGTTCTCTATGGGCCCCGCACACCATTCCTCATTCGAACATCCAACATAGGCAATCTAAGGTAGTGTTTGGTTCTACTGTTCGTGTGTTCCATAACAGGAGTCCAAACACGACTTAGGATTTCATTTCCTTTAAGGACAAAAGAATAAAAGAGACAATAACTTAGCAGCCAATCAATCAACTCCCAAATGCGCCCCTAAAATCGTGCTCGCCGTCCGATCAGAATAATACTTTTCTTACAGAGAATCACGACCGTTTAAAACAAAGAGGAAACGACGTTCGTACTCGTACCTGAAGCGTATCCGTTTGAGATCATTCCCGCCGCGAGGAAGTGAAACGAAAGTGATGAGAACGCCGGGCTCCACCTGAGCCACCCACTCCTTAGGCTCGTTCTCTTCCACGAACACCACCGGTGGGTTCAGTCGCCGCCCGCTTCCATTCACCGAGTTCGGCGTTCCCTCACCGCTCGAGCTCGATATACCCTTCAATCTGGCCTCCATCTCCTTCCCCCAAGTTCTCGGCGTCGTCGAGCTCGAGCTCCCCGTCCGCCTCAACGACCACCGGAAGCGGTCGGACTCGACGTCCGACTCCATCGAGTTGTTGTTGCTGCTGCTGCTGCTATTCTTCAGCCTGCTTTGATTCCGCGGGGCCGTGCAGGGGTTGCAGTGGCTGTATGCCCCGGATGCTTTCAGTGCCATGTCTTTGAGCTGTAAAAGCCAAAAAAGAAAACACAGAAAGGAAAATGAGAAATCAAATTCACAATTGCGGTTCAATCAATTACCTTTCTAGGGTCTTGGAATTAACCTGGGAGGTGAGAGACTTCATGGCTTGTTGATGTTTGGCAGAGGAAGCGTTGGCGATGGACGAGTCCTCCGGCTGACTCAGCGAGTCATCGCCGGGCTGCTTGGAGCGAGCTATACAAGTCAGCATTTCAAGAAAAGACAACGAGACTGTGTCACGAGAAGATAACAGGAGTTAAGAATGTAGAATTAATATCAGAATTCTCTGTCCCGACTAACTAAGTGATTAGTAAAACGAATGAAATCAGAAATGAGAAACCGATCAGAGATCGTATTAAATAAAAAATAAAAAGGGAAGAAGAAAAGGAGGAGCTAAAGAGATAGGGAGTGAAGGAGGGAGGTAAGGGAATGTTCTTGGTTTGTTGGGTTTTGATAGCTATAAAGGGAATAAGAAGAGAGTAAACAGAGTAAGAGTGTTGATTTCGGTGAACTCGCTTTTTGGTTTCGCTTTACCTGTTACCGACAGTGAACCGGTTACCGTGTAGGATCGAAGTGGTCCGGTTCCAAAGCCACTGTTTCGGCGCTTAGGATTCTATTTTAGTTATGTAATTAGTGAAGAAGATAATGTGGTTATAGGCACATTTATTGCAATTAGGCCCACTTTGTTAGTTCAGTGTAGAGGCCCAATAGCCAACAACAACAACCACGAATAGGACAGGTGGGCCCAACACGAAGCTCTCCTAGGATCTAATTAGCCATATGCTTTTTAAGTGGGGTAACAATGGGTGGATGTGTGCTTAATTACCGACCAGAGGAATATATACTTAAATGTTGTTCAAACCTTATTAAAGGGCCAGAGGATAACGAGAGTTTGTTGCTACTCGGCGACAAGACATCCGACGACTACTAAGATTGGGCCGACCGAATTCATTCTCATATGTCCAGTCCAACCTCGGTCACAACTCATATCAGTGCTTGCATTTTTAAAAAAGTCATAAAATAATAAAAAAAATTATATGATAATACTAATAGGTGGCGTCTACGTCCACGCGCTGTCACGCATCTATCACGTGGAAAGTGGTACTATTCTGGGATTTGAGCTGAGAGTGTCAGTGTCCCACACAAATTCAAAAAGATCTTACCAATTGGGCCCCACGCGTCTTAAACCTCCCAAACCCAAGGGCAATGGGGACCCACCTAATTCAAACACCCTCAAAACCGACAACCTTCATCCTCGGTCACTGTCACGCTTACGTAACTAACACTGTCAACTCCCCTTACTTAAGTTAAAGCTCCGTTTTATTCTCTGGTCCTATGGACCACCCTAATCACCCTGCACAAGCAGCCTTCAGATTTCTCGTCGTCGCGCCACGACCATCATCTGGACATAATGGGGCCCACATCATCGATGTCCAAGTTTACGGCTTCCGTCACCACTTCCCAAAATAAGACCAGCGGCGCCCAACCGAGCTGTCCAATCAGGTCCTTACACGTCGCCACTCACCGGCTGATTTCACGATCTCCTGGTGACGAACGCGAACGTCGTTTTGTGCTTCTACAGAAGGAAAGGTAGTCCAAATTAAGGACAGGAAAAGCTTCGAGCTTGCCGCCACAGCTCCAGCTCATTGGTTCCATTTATTTAAAGGCTAATCATTGTTTCGAATTGATTGCTGCTGATTTTATTTTTTTTCCCGGAGGGGCGAACCATGTCGTTTTTACGGCGCAGGAAGCCGCCGCAGCCGCCTCTGGATACCTCAAAGACCCAGAATTCTGGATACAAAGACGAGGGAGAGAAGCCAACGAGAGGGAAAGCAGAGAAGGTTAAGAGATGGAGTTGTGTAGACAGTTGTTGTTGGTTGATTGGTTTTATATGCTCCATGTGGTGGTTCTTGCTATTCCTCTACAATGCAATGCCCGCATCTATCCCTCAGTACGTGACGGAGGCCATCACCGGACCCATGCCAGATCCTCCTGGCGTCAAACTGAAGAAGGAAGGGCTCACGGCGAAGCATCCTGTGGTCTTCGTCCCTGGAATTGTCACCGGTGGGCTTGAACTGTGGGAAGGTCACCAGTGCGCCGAGGGACTATTTAGAAAGCGGCTTTGGGGTGGCACGTTTGGTGAAGCTTATAAGAGGTAATCTGTATTAATCGTGTTGCTTTTAATGGAAAATAGCTTTCTCATTAAAGTGTGTTTCTGACATTAACTAAGGTGCTAAGGCTATAAGAACCATGCAGTTGACGGTTCTCTCGAGTTTCTCAAAGCTAAGGATAGTAACTAGATACCGCTTTCAGTGGGTCCATCTGCTTTTTTTGCTTCTGTTGCACATTTGCACATATGTTTCTCATATGAGGTTAGCTTATTCTTCTTAGCCACTTTATGCTTATTGAGTATACGAGGAAGTGGGAGCGACAAATTTTACTCCAGTTGGATAGGATGTGAGAGTAAAGTTTAGTTTCCTTGTAATGTGCTATGCTCAAACATTGCAAGTTTCAACATATGAAATTATTTGATTTGACAAGTTTGAACGTATAGAATCTATTGGCTCGCAACTAGAATTTGAGTCTGTAGACATGAGATTCAGACATTCTGTTCTGTTGAAATTTGAGATGCCAAATACTGCAAACCTTGTGCTTGTCTTGCTTTTCGTTATTATGGGTATACATTTTGTAGTCATTTTTTGTGTAATAACTTAAGTTGCCAGTAACTGGATTTGTTCTGGAAGAACCTTTACACTTAAGCTGTTCAACATTAAAATTGCAATTGAAAATTCCCACATGAAAGGAATAGAGTTTCCATGGTGTTGGCTAGGTCTGCATCTTGATTACGATATATTGCAGAAGATGTAACATTTGGTTGGTGGTACGAGGAATACCTTTATTATAAAGTCAGAATGCCAAATAGACCCTAAAAGAACATGTTTTTTTTTTCCATTTCTATCATACAGACCTTTATGTTGGGTTGAGCACATGTCACTTGACAATGAAACCGGAATGGATCCTCCTGGTATAAGAGTCAGACCTGTATCTGGACTTGTAGCTGCTGATTATTTTGCCCCGGGTTATTTTGTCTGGGCAGTTTTGATAGCAAATCTTGCTCGCATTGGTTATGAGGAGAAAACCATGTATATGGCTGCATATGACTGGAGAATGTCATTTCAGAGCACAGAGGTATGCTTTTTAATTGCAAATTCGTTCTTTTGTAGTCGCTTTCTTATTTTGTGCTGAATCATATTCAATACATCTCTAATATTGCCTGTATCCTATTCTCCTCCTCCTCCTTCACATCAATTTTTGCCTGATGTAATCAATCAGGTCAGGGACCAATCTCTGAGTAGAATAAAAAGCAATATTGAGCTCATGGTTGCTACCAATGGTGGAAATAAGGTAGTTGTTATTCCACATTCCATGGGCGTTCTGTACTTTCTGCATTTTATGAAGTGGGTTGAGGCACCAGCACCAGTGGGTGGAGGTGGTGGATCAGACTGGTGTGCTAAGCATATAAAGGCAGTGATGAATATTGGCGGACCCTTTTTAGGTGTACCAAAAGCTGTATCGGGAATTTTCTCTGTTGAAGCCAGGGATATAGCTGTTGCCAGGTTTTTCTCCTCATCACGAACTGTTAGTTTTCCTTTTCTTTCATGTCTTTGGTGTTCAGGGCAGAGAAACATTTACAGATTGCTTGTTTACTAGTTACCTACTTTGGATTTGCTATTTAACACAGACATAGGTTTATTGCAATTTTATTAATACTTTTTAAAATCTTAATATGCCAAATTTTGACGTTTTCATTCATCTTTTTAATTCCAGCATAGTCTATCTAACTTTGTTGGAAATTTTCTATCCTGCTTTTGCAATCAGTTGGACTTGTTGATCTGTAGACAGTCTTAGGTATTATCTGGATGAAATCAGATATTGGTGAATCTGTTGTCTAGTGAGGGAAATATTTCTTTCCATCTTAAAGACTTCCACAGTATTTAGTGCATTTGTTCTTCAGTTTCACGGCTCAAGACAGAGGGAAATGGAAGGGTCACTATTTGCCTGTTTTTGGGTTTGAAGGAAGTTCCTCTTTTGTACATCCAAAAATTTTAGATTATCATGATGCTAGTTATTCCATTGCTGGATTGCAGTTGGCCTCTTCGAAGGTTAAATCTGCCCTGTCTAAAACGACATGCTCTTTCAAGGGCACTCTCACTTTTGCTTTCTCCAATTTACACTTGCTCCTTAGACTTTGATACATGCTAAGCATCCTTCAGGGCGTACGCACCAGGTTTCTTGGAGAAGGATGTTTTCGGTCTTCAAACTCTACAGCATCTAATGCGGATGACTCGTACATGGGATTCAACCATGTCCATGATACCGAAAGGAGGAGAGACAATCTGGGGTGGCCTTGATTGGTCACCTGAAGGAAACTACAATTGTGGTGGAAAGAAACTGAAGAATAATAGTACCCAAGCTAATGGCCAAGCTGGTAAAGGGAGTTCAAGTTTCACAAATAGTGTGAATTATGGAAGAATTTTATCGTTTGGTAAAGATGTGGCTGCACTTCACTCCTCCAAAATTGAAAAAATTGATTTCAAGGTTTTCTTTCGGTGTTCTTTTACTTGTCTTTTCGGTGATCAGCTCATCCGATGAAATGCAACTGCTTTTATTTTATTGAGTCCCATACACTGTTATACTACTAAGTTTTGTTTATTGGCAGGATGTTGTTAAGGGTTCGAACCCTGCAAACAACTGTGATATCTGGACAGAGTACCAAGAAATGGGTGTTGTTGGTATCAAAGCTGTTGCTGATCACAAAGTATACACGGCTGCTTCAGTTTTGGATTTACTTCATTTTGTTGCACCAAAGCTTATGGCCCGTGGAAGTGGTCATTTTTCGTATGGGATTGCTGACAATTTGGATGATCCAAAATATGAGCATTTTAAATATTGGTCAAACCCCTTAGAAACAAAGTGAGTATATCCAGTCCTTCTTGTTCAGAAAATTTACTGAAGCATGTTAAATTTACTCTATCTGTTTCTCTTGTATTGACATTGATGTGTTCAACAATCCAAATTCAGTTTTCATTTTATTGATGGAGCTTTTAACAGCTGATTTATGACGTTTCTTTGTGAGATATAGCAAGAAGACATTTGTAAATTCCAACTCCTAGATTCTTGGAAATCTTTTCCCTTGCTAATCCAAGAATGTTTCAGTTTTGATTGTAATAAGGAACACACCTGTTCTGTTGATTGTTGGTTTGTAAAACACGTGTCATGTACAGTGTTGATTTAGAAAGTAATCGTTGTTTTTTGTAGATTACCGCATGCACCCGATACGGAGATCTACTCTATGTATGGAGTTGGAATACCTACTGAAAGAGCATATGTTTATAAGTCAACTCCTGCTGCTGTATGCTCCATTCCCTTTCAGATTGATACCTCAGCGGTGGGTGAAAGTGAGGGCTCATGTTTGAAAGGTGGCGTTTTTTCTGTTGATGGCGATGAGACTGTTCCAGTTTTAAGTGCAGGTTTTATGTGTGCAAAAGGTTGGCGGGGGAGAACAAGATTTAATCCTTCAGGCCTTCGTACGTACTTACGGGAGTATGATCACGCACCTCCAGCCAATCTTCTAGAGGGCCGAGGCACCCAAAGTGGTGCTCATGTTGACATAATGGGAAATTTTGCCTTAATTGAAGATGTATTAAGAGTAGCAGCAGGAGCCACAGGCGAGGACTTGGGAGGAGACCGGGTTTACTCTGATATTTTCAAATGGTCTGAAAAGATCAACTTGCAGCTCTAGTTTCATATGGTGAGCACTTACTGTTTCGGTGTCTATGAATTCATGGAACAAAATCTTCTGCACGGATTGCATTGTTGAAAATGGACTTCAAAGTATATTCTTGTTTCACTTTTTTCTTAATCAGGAATCGATGAAATGTTAAATAGTTAATCCATCTCTTAATTTCCTGATATTATTATTCTCCATGCTTTCCTGATTTATCATGTGCTCCGTATGAAATTACCTGGAATTGCAATGAATCACTAGGCATTCTATTGTTTGAGTTGCAACAGGGCATGGCTATAAACTGTGCCCCGCTGCATAATTTGCAATTCTGATTCCTTTTCGAGCTGTCCTGATCTCATTGAACTTTATGTTTTCAGTGCTTGATGTAATTATACGTGTAACCCTGCATTCAAACAAACCTGACGTAGTCAATGCTGAAGCAAGGGGAGCAATATTGTGTGCTTGCATTAAACCATCTGTATTGCTCTTGTTGCCGTTGTTGATTTGGGACAGAATCAGTTGTTCAATTGGGAATTCCAGGTGCAAATTATGTTAGTTATCCAAAATTTTGTGTTCCTTCTTGTCATTTTATTAAACTGTTAATAATAACAAGTCTTTCTTTTCTTTGGACTGTTCCTATACAAAGATTTTGTCTTTGCTCTTTGTCTTCCAATGAAAAGTAACTTGAATTTCCAGCTATAGATGCCTCATTTTGCTATTCTTATTTACTTCACTTAATAAAACACGAACTCTTGGGGACTTTTCAACACTGGACCTAATCGTCTAAAACTTAAGTTACCCTCAAATCTTCACATAATGAGATTGCCGGAGAAGCACTTGGAAAATTATTAAACTTGCTTGACTCCATTGATTGTTAGTAGGCTGATGTTACTCGCTGACAGCTGATAAAACTCATTCATGTTGAATAGAATTGCCGGCCAATAGAAAGAAAATATGCATCACCACCTTCAGTTCTGACGGTGAAATGTCTTCTTGGCTATGTATTTCTTCGCCTGGAAAAGTGGAGGGCGACCCACCAAACTGACTGATCTTGCAGGCCTCTCTTACCACCTTGTGCTGTCTTTTAATGGCATTAAAATAAGAATCGTGTTCTGGTGTCGACACCTGGAAGCGTCTCAACTCCCCAGTTGGAAACATGTACTAGCTTCTTGAGTTTTTACTTTACAGCTAATAAAAGATTTGTAACTAAAGAAGTAGCTTTGGTTTATAATCCTTTCATAAGACAAATCAAGAAAGTCCGAGCAAAACTCTTCATTGTAAAATACTTAAAAATGCAACTGTGTACCTAATATAGAACAAGTGTTCTTAAATCCATTGAAACAGTGATCAATACTTAGGATCTTGACTTGAGCACAGATTACAATGTGTTACCAACCACAACCAGCGAGACCGTAGTTCATAAAATATACTAAGAACTGATTAACCGAAATAGAAGAGAAGTTATTGCAGCAAACACTTCCGAGTTGTCACGTGGCTTAAGTGAGGTCGCATGTTCGAACCGTCTTCATGTATGTATTCGAACTATCTTCATGTATGCAGTTGTTTAAAATTTGAGGTCGGAGCTTTGCCTCTCGCAAGGGATCTGCCCGACTCGAGCAGGGATTAGTCTGAAAATGGATGGCTTAAAGATACTTTCTCATAATTAGGACTCTCCTAGAATACATCGTGAGCTAAAAAAAAAAAGGCCTATCATCTGCATCTCATCCCTCGTCACCTCCTCCATCTCCTAAGCCACTAAAATGGATATTTTATTCTCTAATATGTACCATATTTAAAGAAAAGATCAAGAAAACGACGAGAAGACGGACCGTTCTTAGCATATCATCCAATGGTTTATCTTGATTGGCCCATAAGCATGACCTTTATGAAATGATTATCGAAGAAAACAAAAGATGTTAACATCATTTTCTCGTATATTCCCTTCCCTTTGATCTCGTCGCCCCTTGCAGACTTCGTCTTAGAAGTTTCTATGTACCTTTTATGTACAAGGTTCAAATATAAATTAATTTAATTTAATTTAATTTCATCTTTTATAATTACTTTTAAAATTAAATAATATATTTTAATTTTAATTTTAATTTTAATTCATTAATTTTGAAGAATTTCAAATTATTTTATCACAATTGTACTTTTAATAACTCAAATTCAAGCGAGTTTTAACTTTTAATTCATCTTTAATAATTCGTTTTTCTTATATATTAGTATAAAATTTAGAATTTGAATATAAGAACTGAGAAGCGCGGAGTTAGGTTGAGTAATATCTTGTCTTTAAATAAAATAGAATAATATAATTAAATTGCTTTAACACAAATATCAAAGAAGGGTTGGGTCAAGCTTTAAAATTAGGATAGAGTTATTATTGAATCGGATGTAAAGATTGTGGTTCAAGTAACTAATGATGACTCTTCCTTTTTTGTTTGTTTGTAAATTTGTGATTGTAAATCTCTATTAAATGAGATTAGAATAGTTAAATACATTTTTAGCTTTAGGTCAGGTAATTCTGCTGCCCACGTCTTAATTATAGATGCAATTTTCACTTATGACCTTGGAGAGTGGTTCGAAATATCCCTCTTTTTATTATTGAAATTCTTGCTTTGAAGTAATAAAATACTTACTATTTACCCTTTAAAAAAACATCAAAGGAGGAGACATTGAGATTGACTCCTTCCCTGCCCACTCACCGGCTTTCTGGGATGGTGGAAATCATACTTTGGTCACTTAAATTAATGAATTCGTTAGCTTCTAATCACCGGATCAGCAAATTAATTAATTGTTATTTACTAAAGAAATTTGGTGTTTCTTGGTAGAAGAACTGGTGGGAATTAGATCCTTAATTCTTATGATTATTAACTTGTAATAGTAATTAATGATTAATTTAATGTTATAGGCTTACGCCATTGATCCTCGGGTATTTATTAACGCTAAGGTTCTACTTGGTGAGATGTTAATTAATAAAATTTAACAGAACGAAACGGAACGGTTTATAATGAAATGAAATGTAATATAGTGAAAAGTCATTTGGAATAAATGGAAATGTTCATAATATAATATAATAAAATGTTGTTTGAAAAATTGATGTAATGGAATGTAATATATAATAAATGACTATTATATCATTTATATTAAAATAATTGTTGCAAGTGGTTTATTATTTTATTATTAATTATATAAAAATTTGTTATTAATTATTTAATAAATTTATTATTTTATTTTATTTTATTTGATTTATATTTAAAAAAATTATTTATATGTTTATTTATATAAAAATATATACAAGCAATTAACTAATAATTTTTATATATATTTCTATTTTCATTAATAAAATTTTTATTAATTTTTTATTTTATTTTTTATTATATATTTTATTATTATATATTTTCTATTTTCATTAATAAAAATTTTATTAATTTTATTATTATTATTATTATAAATTTTATTATTATATATTTTCTATTTTCATTAATAAAATTTTATTAATTTTTATTTTATTATTAATTATATACAATTTGGTATTAATTATATAAGAATACTATTATTAATTATTTATTTATTTATTTATTCTATTCTATTCTATATGATTTATATTTTAAAATATTTTATTTATATTTTATTTATACAGAAATATATACAAACAATTAAATAAATTTTATATATTTTCTATTTTCGTAACAATTAAAGATTAATTTTTATATATTAATAAATTTTATTGATGAAAAATAAAAATATATAAAAATTATTTTTAATTATTTGTATATATTTCTGTATAAATAAAATATAAATACAATATTTTAAATGTAAATCAAATATAATATAATATAATATATAAAATAATTTATAACAATATTTTATATAATTAATAATAAAATAATAAATCTCTTTCAATAAAATTTTGATAATATATATTTTGTTATGTTAGCATAATTTGTTATAACAGAAGGAAAGCTTGTTATGGTTGTTATGATTTCTATTTCTCAAATAAAGCTCAGTGAAGAAGCTTGTAATATAAAATCACTCGTTGTATTCTTTTGTACATAACATGGTAATAAAAAATCCAAAACTCTTTCCTCGGTCTACATCACAATACACCTTGCATGTTTAGCAGAGTGGAATAGTTATTCTATTATCGATATATTTTAATGAATTATTATTTTTATTAAAAATAATATACAAAATAACTAATCTCAATTTTAATTATTCATACATTTTCAATAATAGTTAAAACATATATCCCTCTTGTCTTTACTTATTTCGTGAAACGTAAAAAAAGAAGATAAATTTTCTCCTATTATTATTATTCCTATTCTTGTTATTGTTACTATCAATAATTTTCTTATTATTATTATTATTATCATTATTAATTTTCTTTATCTTCTTCTTCTTCTTATTATTATTATTATTTCTTATTATTAATTTATTATTATTATTATTATTAATTTCTTATTATTAATTTTCTTGTTATTATTATTATTAATAATTTTCTTATAATAATATTAAGAAGAAGAAGACAATCAATAATGATATAATAATAATAATAACAATAATAATAATAATAATGTTGACAAGGACTATAATGGATATATTAAATTTTTATTAGTTATTCATTTGTAATCTCAAATTTATATTTTCAAACCAAACATTAAATACATTATCATTATAAATTATTATGAATAAATCAAATTAAAGTAATACTCATTCTATTATACTATTTCTATTTTATTCATAAGAATAACTATTCCATTCTTTATCTATTTCAACTGGTGAACCAGACACCCTGTCAGTGTTATGTTTTTTCACAACTTCTTTTTTCATTTTCTTTAATATTTAAGACAACATTAAATTTGTTTCTTGTAATGATTTAATCATGTTGATTAGCATAGTTGTCATATGATAGTATATTATGGTAGAAAGCTTGAGAATTTAACTCCCCTGAAACAATTTTAATTAATTAATTAATGCACAATAAAATTTCATATTTGTCGGGAAGAGCACGAGTTTTAAGCAATGTTACAAAGATCCATCGTCATTAACACCATTTTACAAGGTTGCTTCTTGTCGGTTGGAGGAAGACAACGTAATAAATGTTGCTAATAAGATGGTGCGAGTCAGATATCATGTCACGGTCATGAAACTTTGGGAGGGACAGGATTAGATATTTTCGAAGAACGATTTTGGTAATTAAATACATAAAAAATTATTTATAATAAAATATATAGTTTTTCCAAAATTTGACAAATTATTTGATAAATTAATGACAGTTTTTTATGTAATAATATATCATATTTAAAAAATCTGTTGATATAACTGAAAGAAAAACTTAAATTCTTAAATTTTAAAACCTAAGAAACTTATAAAACTTTCCTAAATACTATTATACAAAATTATACAAATCACATTATAAAATTTTTATTTTAATGATTGTCTTAATCATAGCGTTGGGATGAAAACAAGGTGAAATTTATATAATTAAATTTACTTTTTCTTCTTCTGGCTCGTAGTTTAGTAATATGTTTGATACTTAATTATTTTAATGTGTATGCAACAATTAAAATTTTGTTTTGTAATTAAGTGCTTTGTCTATTAGTTAGTAAAGCAAGGTGACAATTTTGCTGGCACTATCCCATCCTTTCTTGGAACTTAGAGCATAGAGATTGATGTGAAAATTTGAAGATAAAGTTAACAAAATCATGACAAAATTAAAGATAATAAAATTGGAAACTATTTTTCTATATCGATCTTGTGAAAATTTTTGAAATATAAGGTTTTATTTGGAGATATAAAGTAAATTTTATTCATTGATTAAAAAATTAATTGAGCAGATTCAATATTTGAAAATACCGAATAGACCATTTTTTGTTCAATTTCTTAATATTCTGGTTCGATTTATGTTAATAACTCTTGTTGTTAAAATTGATCAATTTATTAATTAATCGGTCAATTTTAGCAAATTAATAAATTTTATAAACTAAAATAAATTAATTAATATGTATTTAACAATTTTTTCAACAAGGACAATCTCTTTCAATTATATTTCAAATCTTTAATTTTATTTAATCTTTATGTCTAATACCACCTTTTAAGCTTAATCTCTTATCTTATCGGTTCAACAATTCAGTTTTTAAAACATTACTTTTTCTTTAATTTAGACATGATATTCTCAAATCTATTTTTGTATGTCTTAATTCAGAAAAACAGTTATTTTGAGTGTACATATACTTATAGTCCTTATCTTTAGTAAAGTAAATAATGTATTTTAAATGAATTACTCAAGAATAGATAATTGATTATAATTAATTACTCTTAATAGACACAATAAACTTTTACTCATGATGACAAATATAATTATTTTACCTCTTCCTCTATTTATTGTTGGACAATTTTGTTTTTTCCTGTAAAATTGAATAATTATTAATTAGATTTTTTTAATAAATAATTTATCAGTTAAATTACGTAATTTGAGCTAGATAAAGATAATAAAGTGGCTCAGTAAATGATCTAAATACATACTAGCTAATTTAATATATTAATATTATGATATGTTCATAGTTAGTATTAAGAAAAATTATTGAGGGTATATTAGATAATATGTATTTATTAGTTTACATTCTATTTTAAACCTTTTGAATCGAAGGTTTCTTGCTTTCACTGTTTAGAATGGAATGGAAGGTAACATGAAATCATCCAATTCTATTTCCGATTCCAACTCATATTCCATTCCATCCCATTATTAACCTCTAAACCAAACAGAGCCTTGACGTCGGAAGAAGGCCTTTCATGGTGCACATGCATCATTGTTTGGTCCGGAGGTCCGACGTACGCCTACGGTCGAACAAGGTAGGCTCGGAGCGTTATCCACGGTGAGTCCAGAAATGCATAAAGGCAAGTAGATGCAAATGCGCGTGGTTATGAAATTTAAGAACAGCGAAGGGCGGCTGGCGAATAAAGGCCAAAAGGGTATGAGTAAGTGAGGGAGGCCAGAGAGGATGGAACTCGGAAGAAGACAGCAGAGTGAATAAGAAAGTTTAAAGTAAACATGGTGGGGTCAGAGAAGAGTCTGAAAGAAAAGGGCAATGCAAAATAATGGTGGTGGTGGGGGTGGTGGAAGTGAGGTGGCGTAGGAGGTGGTAAAGTTGGTTGGTGCGTGTCATTCTCTTATTAGAACATAATATGCTCCTGTAGGTTTCTTTTCTTGCTTTGTTGACAACTCACACAAGAAAGACACGAACAAGAGAGAACCCTTTTTAAATAAAGAAAAAATGATGAGAGCGTGTTTGCATTTTATAGGTCGTCTGGTGGAGAGTTTCAAGGGAGGAGACATGCCAAGGTTCTTCCCAACAGCCCAAGGCTCTGCTTCTTCTTGACATACTTATCAGATCCCAAAGGTCTCTTTCTTTTTTATTTCTCACCCTTTCTCTTACTTATCTGTTTACTCATCTATGTGCAGCCTTAACTCTCTCTTTTTTCTTACTTTCTCCCTTCCTGTGTTCTGTCTTCTTACTTCCTTAGTTGTAGTTCCTTGTAGTTAGTCCCTGCCTTGTGACAAATTATGGGAAATAGAATTCAAGTGGTTTTGCTTCTGTTTGGTGCTTTAGGTTTGCATGTGGGTTGTAACTTCATTTGCTGATGTTCTTGATGAAAGATGGGGAAGTGGGTTCAGGATAAATTGGTTTGCTGTTGGTTTCTTACCTCAATGTGTTGGGTTTTTGTTATTATTCCATAGTTTTTTTTTTCCATATTGCTTTTGGTAACTATCCTTCTTCTTGCATTTTACTATGTCTATGCTCACCACCTGTTTTATTTTGGTTTCGTGAGGAGTTTTTCCAGCCTTTTGCTGCTTGTTAAGATGATTAAATCTGGATTGTTGCTTTCGGTTCTAATTGTGTTAAGATGCTTTGCACATATTATAAACTGATTCAATCAATGTGTAGGTAACTCAGTGTTCTTCAACTTCACACAGCGTATCTAGATTGCATGCTCTTCCTGAATTGGTTAAGAGGCTATAGACTACTGTTCTGTTGTATAGAAAGTTTTACTAATTTTTTCTCTTCTCTTGGGAGTCTCTGGTGTTGTTATACACTCTCATCATTATTAACTTGGAAGTGGTACACACAAAACGACCATATGCTTATATTCAATCTTACAAAGGAGATTAGCCTGGACATACTAAGATGGAAACCTGAATGTGGTACTCACAACCCTCCCAAAACAAGTATCCTTGGGATATGGGTACACATGACATCGTTATAACTTTATGTGGCATCTGAATCAAATAGTCTCTAAGACGTTTTTCTGTTTCTTAAAATAGTTGGTATACAACTAGAATCTATGTCAGTGCCTTCTATGGTTTCTTTTGTCTGAAATATGAAACCAAGAGTTCCTTCATCTGGTTCTCTAATCGGTGAAAGCTGTCTAGTTTGAATGTGTTTCATCGCTATCTGTTATAGTTGCTTCTTCAATTTCTGTATTGGTATGTTCATAGACATTGCAAATGTATTATTTCTTGGCTTTTTGTTAGTAATTAATCTGTAATCTCAACTGCAAGCCAGAAGGAATCCATGGTCTTTTGAGGATTTTCATCAAATTGAGGGCGAATAGATATGGCTTTACAAGTTCAGAACTTGTCCAATAAAAAATTTGGCCAGCCTCACTTTACTGTTAGTCGCCCATCATGGTGGACCTCCAATAAGCAGCAAACTCTACAGCCTTTGAACAAGAATTTAACTTCTAAAGTGAAGTCTGCAGCTCAAGTAAGTGAAGCAAAGCTTTTACATCTACTTATGACAGACCAGGAATCATCCTCAAGTCTTTCAATTGGTCAATCTCACAATGAATTGGATGCTGTTGGAGGGAATAATTCACAAGACCAGTGCATTTTGTCCAAGTCTGGTATGCTCTTATGGTTGCACATTATTGTCAAAATTTTACATTCTCTATTTTCTGCATGATGTTCTCTAGTCGCAGATGTTTATCATTGATAATTTAATGGGAAGGAAGTTGATAAGCTCAATGTTTGAGAGATGAAAAAAATATGTTCCTGCAAAGTTTGTTAGACTCATTACATCTTCTAATGAACAAAATTGTAGTGTTACACAATAAACATTTAAATATTTCAGTTCCATCTCATCTAAATTTTCTCTTAGTTATGGGTTTAGTTTTGTTCAATAGGAACCAATAGTGATAGACTACTTCATGCTATAAGGCTCCAAAGCTTCTAGTATGGGATTCTAGGTTATGTTAAGTTTTGAGTAAAATGGTTGAATGCCTTTCTCTTCATATTTAGGCTCTGTTTGGCAATCAATGAATTGTATTAGTTATTAGCTGATTCTATCAGCAGTTAGCTAACAACTGATAATATCGGTTGATTTGACCAGCGGATAACATTCGCTGTTTATTAAAGATGTTTGATAAATTTAGTTGTTTAGGATTAGCTATTTAAGTATAAAATGACTTATAAGGGCATGACTTAAAAAAGAATTTATAAGGCCATGATTAGATATTTAATTTTACAAAATTAAGTTTTTAACTCTAATAAAAACATATAAGATTTTTAAAATTGTCACCATAGCATATTTTTGATTTTGTAACCGAAAACTTATTTCATTAGTAAAAAAAAACTCCCAAGTTTTGTAGCTAAAAACTTACTTCATTATAATTTTTTTATCACTATAGAATACATGCATGATTTTTAGTTTAAATTATCCATAATATCACTATAGCATAATTAAAAAATTATGAAAGAATCATATCATACAAGTACACGAAACTCATAAATACTCCAGTAAACTAATTAGAAATATATAAGTAGTAGAGGAAGAAGTCAAGAATTGGAGTTGTTTCAGAAGGGGTAGTTACAGATGTTCGTTGACGATGAGCACTGAATTATTTTAGACTCCCAACAGTTCATGCTAAGCTTGGAGGGTATAATTGGTTTTTTACCTCTTAATTTTTGGCTGGACATTCAAAACGCTCCCTTATGGAGCTTTTTCTAAAATCAGCTTGTTAGGGTTAAATAAGCCAACCAATTAGCCATTCACCAAACACATTTATTAGCTTTTTAAGATGGTCAAATAGCTAACTTGTGTTAATCAAAAAATAGCTGATAAGCTATTTACCAAATGAACCCTCATTCTATTAAATAGAATTTCGGTATAACCTATTTTGTGCATTAATTTCTAATGTACAACTAATTAGCCTTACATATAACTAGTGAATTAATTGCGAATATTTTGTTCTAAGCACGTGTGTGTACACAAATTAAGTCTATATACAAAACTAATTTTACGACTGATATGCAAATATTGGGCATGGATTCTGCCATAACCTCTGCCATTGATATCCCCCCTCAAATTGATGTTGGGTGATGAACAAGCATCGATTTGTCAACAAGGAAGTTATGGTTGTGTTTGGAAAGAGCCTTAATAAACACATCAGCAGTCTGGAGACCAGTGGTAATATGTGGAAGAGAAATGATATGAGCATCATATGCTTCACGAATAGAATGACAGTCCACTTCAATGTGTTTGTTATGCTCATAAAATATTGGATTAGCTACAATTTGAATAGCACTAGTGTTATCTGCATGGAGTGGAGTAGGATCAAGTTGAGGAAACCCAAGTTCTGCTAAAAATCCACAAAGCCAAACAATTTCAGAACATGCAGAGAATATAGCACTATATTCAGACTCAGTGGAGGACTTAGACACCCGATCTTGCTTCTTACTTTTCCAAGAAATAAGAGAGGTTTCAAGAAACATGCACCAACCAGTAATAAAATGTCTAGTATTAGAACAACCATCCCAATTAACATCACTGTATGTAACCAGGTGAATAGGAGTGTCCACAGGAAAAAATAGGCCCCGAGCTAAGGTGCCTTTTAAATAGCAAATAATGCTTCGAATATCTGCCAGGTGGAGATGTTGAGGTGCTGCATAAATTGATTAAATTGTTGAAAGGCAAACGAAATATAAAGCCGAGTAATAGTCAGATAATTTAGACTTCCCAGTTCCCACAAGTTGTCTATATAAAGAAGGGTTAGAGAGAAACTCGCCCTCATCATGATGATACTTAACATTTGCCTCTAAGGGAGTATCCACTGAAAGACCATCTTGTAGACTAGCCAAAGCAATTAAGTCCTTAATATATTTATGCTGGTGTAAGAAAATACCAGTTGAAGTGGATTGCACCTCAAGACCCAAAAAAAATACTGCAAAGGACCTAAATCTTTCATATGAAAAGAATCTTGAAGGTGCACTTGAAGCTTAGAAATCAATTCAAAATTAGTCCCAAAAAAGAACAATATCATCAACATAGACAAGAAGTAGGACAATGCCTTTAAGGGTCTTGTAAAGAAACAAAGAGGAATCATATTAACTTTGTATGAATGAGAAATTGATAAGTGAGCGGAACTTATCAAACCAAGCACGTGGAGTTTGTCTGAAGCCACAGAGTTGTTAGAGAATATATAAAACTAATTGAGTTGGCCTCACACAACAGCTTAAGCTATTGTGGTAAAATGGTCGCCTAACATGGTATCAAAGCCTCTATCACCAAACGGTCATGAGTTCGAATCCTACCACCCACCTATTCTAATTAAATTAAGCACAAGATAAATTAGGCATGTGCAAGTTTCAAGCCCAAAGGGCCTTCACTTGAGGGGGTGTGTTAAAGAATATATAAAACCAATTGAGTTGGCCTCACATAACAGTTTAAGCTATTGTGGTGAAATGGTCGCTTAACAAGAGTGACCCCTTTAGCTTACAAACATTAGATGAAGGTGTAGAAAATAAACTTGATGGTGGAGTCATATAAATTTCTTCTTTAAGATCCCCGTGTAGGAAAACATTCTTAACATCCATTTGATGCAATGAACAACTCTTAGAAGCACCAATAGTTAGAAGTCATATTGTTGTCATCTTTGCCACATGTGCAAATGTTTCTTCATAATTTACTCCATATTCTTGTCGATTGCCGAGTGCCACCAGCCTTGCTTTATATCTATCAAGTGACCCATCAGTTAGACCGTAGCTTGATGTAATATACACATTTACTACTAATGGGCTTAACTCCCTAGAGTATGTTTCTCCTGGAAAGCCTGAAGTTCTTCTTGCATAGCTTTCACCTAACGTACATGTTTAACTGCTTGAGAATAAGAAGTAGGAACAACATTATCAACTAAAGTAGCAGAGTAGCCATACCTATCAGGAGGTTTAATGGTACGAGAAGATCTACGGAGAACCACTGGAGTAGGAGTTGGATCAAGCTTGGGAAGGTTTTGTGATGATGATGATGATGGAGGAGGGGGTCGTTGTTGTTGATAGACAATGCTGCATTGCAACCGCTGAGGTGGTGGAGAGATATCATCAAAGTGAGGAAAGAGCACCATGCTAGAGGAGGAAACATGTTGAAAATCGTACTCATGCTTAAAGAAAATTACATTTCTAGAAATACGAAAATAATCAGCAACACCCTCATAACACAAAAATCCCTTCTGAGTAGTGCTATAACCCGTGAAAGCACATCGAACTGATTGTGTTGGAAGCTTATGGCGCTCATGTGGTGGCAAGTGAACAAAACAAATGCAACCAAATGTGTGTCGCATGTGATAATCTGAATGTACGCCAAACAAACGATAATAAGGAGAATCAAAACTCAATTGTTGAGAAGGTCAACAATTAATCAGATATACTGCAGTTGGCAAAGCTTCAACCCAAAATTTAGACAACATTGAAGATTGTAAAAGCAATGTTCAAACATTATCCAACAAGTGATGATTTTCCATTCAGCAATCCCATTCTGTTGAGGGGGTATAAGGACAAGTTCGTTGAGATGCAATTCCTTTTTGTTTTAAGAATTCTTGAAAATCATGTGACACATTCTCTACCATTATCAGATCTTAAAATCTTAATGCAGGTGGAATTTGTGTCTCAATATATGCCACAGTTTTTGAAAACAGTAAACACCTCAACTTTGGTACGCAAAAAATATACCCATATGAAACAACTTTAGTCATCAATAAATGTCACAAAATGTTTATATTGCGCATGTGAAGTGAGAGGATAAATTCCCTAAACATCACTGTACAATCTCAAAACAGGCATTAGCACAACCACTAGAATTAGGATATGGTAAGGTTTTACTCTTCCCTAATTTACTGATAGAACAATCAAGAGACAATACACAAGAACATTGGTCTTTGTTACCAAGAAAACCACGATTCATTAAATTAGACAAAATTACACTGTTCGGATGCCCCAATCATCTATGCTAGTGTTATGGATTCCTTTATTGGAAAGGGTTATCAGAGGCGTAACAAGAAGATTTAGTCAATTATCTTAGAAGTTTATTTGGATAGAGTCTTTATCTATTAGAAGATTTAGTCAATTATCTTAGAAGTTTATTTGGATAGAGTCTTTATCTATTAGAAATTTATTTTGGCAAGAATTCTAAATTGAGTCTGTAAGCTTCGTTATAAGAAGCCAGCTATTTTCATGAATAAAGATATCAGAGAATTATCATAAACTCCTTGGTAGGCAACTCCCTTTTGAGTTCCAAACATTGGGAAGAATCGAGGCAAGAGGGGGTTCGTTAGAACAAGCCCGATTCAAACTCGTTCTAATTCCTGGGATCGTAACAATTTGGTATCAGAGCGAGAGATGATGGAAGAGCTTCGAGAAGAGTTCGATGCAAAATTCAAGTCTTTAGAGAAAACAATGAAAGATCAGTTCGATATGATGATGAAACAATTTCAGATGATGTCAGGGTCAAAAGGACAGGAGAAAGGGGCTGACATCGGTGACATGGAGTTGGAGGGAAGTCCTTCACATACGTCTCGTATACATTCTGGACATTCCAGGGGATCCAGTACGTTTCCCCGTTATACCAAGTTGGACTTTCCGACCTATAATGGGGCTGAAGACCCGGCAAGCTGGTTGTATCGATGTGAGCAATTTTTCGATAATCAAAAAACTGAGGAAGGGGAAAAGATTGGTCTGGCAACCTACCAAATGCATGGTGAAGCGCAAATCTGGTATCAATTAATAGCAAAGAAGGGGAGGATAGTGAATTGGGAAGATTTCAAGAAGGCTTGCACAGTTAGGTTTGGGCCCCCAATCCCCGTCAACCCTCTTGGAGACTTGGTAGACTTGAAACAAAAAGGTTCAGTAGAAGAGTACCAAAGAAGATTTCAAGAGATATTAGCCAGAGCAACTGACGTCGAGGAAAGGCAATATGCAAACTTTTTTATTGCTGGATTGTCTCCAGAAATAAGAATTGAGTTGGAGATGCAAAAGGTCGCCGATCTTGACGAGGCGATGAATATGGCAAGGGCCTATGAAAAAAAATTGCAGATTATGCAATCCCTTGGAGGGCGAAAATCAACAGGGGCAGGGCAGGTTGGTTCGTATCCTCCTAAAAATGCTTCACTTGGTGCAGCAACCCAATCCAAAGGATCGACAACCAACAGGGGTAATTCGGTGCCTTGGAAACGCCTTTCACCTGCAGAGATGGCTGAGAGACGAGCCAAAGGGCTGTGCTTCAATTGCGATGAAGCTTATGGGGTAGGCCACCAATGCAAGAAATTATTCAGCTTGATGGTGGAAGTAGAGGATGAAGAGGAGGAACCGTTGTGGGAAAAGGCTGAACCAGTTGAAGATTCGACCCCAAAAATCTCAATCCATGCCCTCTCAGGTACTCACGGCACCAATACGTTGCAGCTAAAGGCAATAATCATGGGCAGTGTTGTTTTGGGGTTAGTGGACTCGGGGAGTACACATAACTTTGTTAGTGAGCTTGCGGCAACTCGGTTAGGGATGGACGTTCACCATCGAAGTGGTTTGCGGGTGACAGTAGCCAACGGAGAAAAGGTGGAGAGTACTGGGATATGTTCAAAGGTAACCTTTACGATTGATGTAATCTCTTTTTCAGCGGATTTCTTTGTTATTCGGTTAGATGGATTTGACTTCGTCTTAGGCATCAAATGGTTACAATCATTGGGGCCTGTCACGTGTGATTACAATTCTCTCACCATGAGTTTTAAAATTGGGCAAGTCTCAGTTACATTACAAGGACAGCCAAGTCCTTATGAGGTTCGTTTAAACGCCGTTCATGCAGTGGAATCGAAACAGCCTCTGGAACTGCTTTTGGAAGAATTTGCGGACTTGTTTACTGAACCTGCGGGGCTGCCCCCTATCCGCCATTGCGACCACCGCATCACGCTGATTCCAGGTGCTCAGCCCGTGGTAGTCCGGCCATACCGCTGCCCCCATATGCAAAAAGACGAGATAGAACGGCAATGCAACTTAATGATGCAGCAAGGTATTATCCGACCTAGTAAGTCACCTTTCTCGTCTCCAGTCCTACTTGTTAAAAAGCACGACAACAGTTGGCGATTTTGTGTGGATTATCGGGAACTTAATGAGAAAACTGTTAAAGACAAATTCCCATTGCCGGTGGTTGATGAATTATTGGATGAATTGCATGGGTCTAAATTTTTTACAAAGTTGGATCTCAGGTCAGGTTATCATCAAGTACGGATGGACTCGGAGGATATAGAGAAAACTGCCTTTCGGACTCATCACGGCCACTTCGAGTTCCTTGTGATGCCGTTTGGCTTGACAAATGCCCCATCGACTTTTCAGGCCTTGATGAATGAGGTATTCCGGAAGCACTTGCGCCACTTTGTGTTAGTATTTTTCGATGATATACTCATTTACAGCCCTTCTCGGCCTGAACACTTACGCCATATCCGAATTGTGTTTGACTTGCTCCGTGCTCATCGGCTATTTCTCAAGAAGTCTAAATGTTCTTTTGGAGAAACCCAAGTGGCGTATTTGGGTCATATTGTCTCTGGTACAGGTGTTACAGTGGATGCGAGTAAGATACAAGCAATAGTCGATTGGCCTCAACCACAATCTGTTTCGGCTTTACGAGGATTTCTTGGCTTGACGGGATACTATAGAAAGTTTATTCGAGACTACGGCACGATTGCTGCCCCCTTGACACAAATGTTGCGTAGAAATAGCTTCCAATGGAGTGAGGCCGCCCTTGTAGCTTTCATTGCCCAATTTTGATCATGAGTTTATCATCGAGTGTGATGCTTCGGGTACCGGAATTGGTGCTGTCCTTCATCAACATGGTCACCCAATAGCATTTTTCAGTCGCAAAATGACCGACAATCATCTGAAACTTCCGGCGTATGAACGTGAATTGATCGGATTAGCCAAGGCAGTCCAACATTGGAGGCCGTATCTGTGGGGCCGTCACTTTCTTATTCGAACAGATCATTACAGCTTAAAGTATCTTATTGAGCAGCGTCTCTCCACTTCTCCACAACAACATTGGATGAGCAAACTTTTGGGGTTCGACTTCCGAGTTGAGTATAAAACGGGGAGCACCAATAAGGCGGTGATGCTTTGTCCGTCGTGATGAACCACCAGCGTCCTTGCACGCCATTAGCAGCCCACAACTGTCATTGTTTGAGGAAGTACGAGTCGAAATACGAGAGACCGAGACTTTAGGTGCTCTGTTAAAAAGAATAGAAAGTGGTGAGGCGGATCCAAGGTGGTCAACAAAAGAGGGGCTGATTCTCTTTGATAACCGTGTATACCTCTTACCCACTTCACCATTAGTTCCCAAAGTCCTGTCTGGATTCCATGATGCCACTCATGAAGGCATTCAAAAGACCTTGCAACGCGTTCGTCGAGATTTCTATTGGAAAGGGATGAAGACGATGATTCGAGATTATATAGCCGCTTGTTCAATATGCCAGCAACATAAAATTGAACATCTAAGTCCGGCTGGTTTGCTTCAACCCTTACAATTACCGTCACAAGTATGGGCTGATGTCTCCATGGACTTCATTGATGGTTTGCCCACATCTAAGGGTAAGTCCGTTTTGTTTGTGGTGGTTGATCGCTTCTCTAAATATGCCCATTTCATTCCGATGTCCCATCCGTATTCAGCAACAAGTGTGGCCGAGGTATTTTTCTCAAATATTGTCCGTCTTCATGGGTTGCCAGAATCTATTGTTAGTGATCGTGATGTGGTTTTTACTAGCAAATTTTGGAAAGAGCTATTTCGTTTACATGGAACCAACTTGGCTTTCTCCTCGGCTTTTCACCCACAATCTGATGGGCAGACGGAAGTGGTGAACCGAACCATTGAGATGTATCTGCGATGCTTCGTGGGCACTCGGCCGAAGAGGTGGGTGGAATGGATTCCGTGGGCAGAATATTGTTACAATACGTCATTCCATTCGGCCTTGCAAACATCTCCTTTCCACGTGGTATATGGGCGCGAACCGCCCCAACTTTTGTCTTATGAGTTTGGGTCTTCCAATGTTGACGCTGTCAATCAAGCGTTGGTTGCTCGAGATGAGGCTTTGAATGAAATTAAGTTGAAGTTAGCACAGGCTCAGCACCGCATGAAGACCGTTTACGATAAAGGGCATCGAGATGTTGAGTTTTCCCCGGGCTCCTTTGTATGGCTTCGCCTCCACCCATATCGACAGAAATCGTTACCAGGAGCTGTACGACATAAATTGGCAGCAAAATTTTATGGGCCCTTTTCGGTTATTCGCAGGATTGGGAATGTGGCTTATGAATTAGCCTTGCCAAATGATTGCAAAATGCATAATGTGTTCCATGTTTCTCTTCTCAAACCATTCAAGGGTGACCAGCCTTCTATCATCACACCACTACCACCAACTGTCGACGGTCAGGCCTCGCCAGTTCCTTCTGCTGTTGTTCGAGCTCGTCTCAATCGTGGTTCATGGGAGGTGTTGGTTCAGTGGGCTGGATTGGCTGACTGTGATGCTACGTGGGAATTACTCGATGATTTCCGCAGTTCTTATCCAACTTTCGAGCTTGAGGACAAGCTCTTTTTCGAAGGGGAGGGTAATGTTATGGATTCCTTTATTGGAAAGGGTTATCAGAGGCGTAACAAGAAGATTTAGTCAATTATCTTAGAAGTTTATTTGGATAGAGTCTTTATCTATTAGAAGATTTAGTCAATTATCTTAGAAGTTTATTTGGATAGAGTCTTTATCTATTAGAAGTTTATTTTGGCAAGAATTCTAAATTGAGTCTGTAAGCTTCGTTATAAGAAGCCAGCTATTTTCATGAATAAAGATATCAGAGAATTATCATAAACTCCTTGGTAGGCAACTCCCTTTTGAGTTCCAAACATTGGGAAGAATCGAGGCAAGAGGGGGTTCGTTAGAACAAGCCCGATTCAAACTCGTTCTAATTCCTGGGATCGTAACAGCTAGACTTTAGCCTTCTTTTCAACAACCATAGAAGATAAAGATAATGTTCTAAGAATAGTAAATTGAAATGGAAACAATCTGCCCACTTTAGGTCCCTTTGGATCACCTTCCTCGACACTTGATCCTGCACAAGACAACCACCATGAGAGAAATGGACATCACAGTTATCCTCCAGTAGCTGACCAATAGAGATTAAACTAGTAGACAATTCAGGAGATACAAAAATATGTCTGCAAGAGGGTCCAATATCTCCAATGGCTATACTTGGAATATTACTACCATTGGCAATCTCGATAGTTTAATTACTAGTATACTGTCATAAGTTTTGTAATGAATCAGCTAAACCAATCATATGATTAGATCCTCCAAAATCAACAAACCTAGTAGAAGATAAATTCTTACCTTGTCCTTGCAAACCAAGGGTAGAAAATGCTGTGAGAATCATTTGTTGAACCATTTCAGGAGTAACAACAACTTTGTTGTTAGTATCCTTGGTGCTAGTGGGTGTAAAGGGAGAGCCAATACTAGTAGATATTGGAACAATAGCTTGAAAAGCTTGAGCTCGCCTATTTTTTGAGCTTGTAGGACAATCTTTGACAATGTGTCTACTTTGCTTACAATAATTGCAAAATTTCTTGCCACGATTACGAGCAATGTGTCTATACTCCTTGCAATTATAGCACTGCATTGGGACCTTTCCTCTATTTGTCCCTTGTGTGGCATAAGCAAGATTGACAACCTCTAATGTTGCACCAGATGCACTTATAACAGATTGTGTAGCCAATCGTTGTTCTTCACGCAATAGTTCACCCAGACATACATCCAAAGGGGCAACTTCAAATTCTGGTCTTAGTTTCATTAAGAACTGATCACACATACTCTCTTCATGAACCTTTTGAAGATTGGGTAAGACCTCCTTGGATACCTTAGTAGATAAGGCCAGAATATTCGCTCCACAAATTAATAAATCCAGAGTAATATTGCTCGATAGAAAGATTACCTTGACGAAAGTTACTTATCTCAATTTCAAGTTGAAATATTTTGGCAGCATTATTTTGATGATATCATCATCATCATCATCATCATACTCCGAAGTCCCGCAATTGAGATATATCCGCATTATCTTGATGATATATGCGCTTCAAATAATCCCACATCTCTTTAGTTATGCCAAACGAGCGTAAATTGTTCACCATATGAGCCTCAACAGATGCTAAAATCCAAGAGATAATTTGAGCATCCTTTGCTTCCCATTGACTAAGTTCTTTTCCAGATTCAGGAGTAGGAGAAGACCCATCAATATGAACTTAATGCTCTTTACCTTTCAGAAACATTCTGAACTGAAATTCCCATGCCGCATAATTTTTTCGAATAAATTTGATAGCCAAAGCCTCTGAAGACGTTATGAAAGGATACAAAGGCAAAGAGAAACAAATCTGTATGCATGACTAAAATCATAAAGAGGATTAACCATTAAAAAAAAAAACTCAGAGCGAAGATGTTGATTAGGAAATAATCAACCCAGAAAACCATAAAAAATTCACTAATAATTTGAAAATGTCGTTATGGCTCTGATAGCAGGTCAAGTTTTGAGTAAAATGGTTGAATGCCTTTCTCTTCATAGTCATTCTCTTAAATAGAATTTCGATACAACCTATTTTGTGCATTAATTTCAAATATACAACTAATTAGCCTTACATACAGCTAGTGAATTAATTGCTAATATTCTGTCCTAAGCACGTATATATATGCACAGCTAATTTTATGACTGATACGCAAACATTGGGCATGGATTCTGCCATAATCCTTGCCATAACCTCTGCCATTGACCAAAGCTCTATGCTTTTTAACTCCCATCGGAAGTCATGAGTACCCAATTCATATGCATGCCAAATGCTGTCTTTTATAGATGTTAATGTTTTAAATTGCCCGAATAACGTCCTGTCATCTTTTTGTGATATTGTCACAATATTTTTCGTGGTTGTGTTATGCCTAAAATTTTTACACGCATAAGAATACATGGATTCATTCCTTAAAGTTTCTTATCTTGCACTTCTCTGGAACTATTATACAGTAGATATGCAGGCATATGTACGGTTTAATGTTCAATATGATATTTTCATGATAGATTAAACAGTTGTTAGTGAACAAGTTTAGTTCATTTATTTATCTGACCTCTCAGAAAACTTTCGAATGTCATTGTTGTAGTTCTTCTCCCACGCCTTATCTTCTTACTTGTCTCAATGTGCCTGTTGCGTTGCAGTTTCGATATTCACATAATTTATCATGTAGTTATTGTAGTTGTTTATGGTAGATATAACCCTCAAACCAGATTTAACTAGACCTTCTTGCAAGTTTCTGTGAACTAGAGGCTATAACATGGATACTTAAACTTCCTGTATTAAAATTTGGCGAAGTTCGTATGTTGAAGTTATTTCTTTTAAACTTTTTCCACAATATTGATAGTCATAGGCCATTCATGCGAGTGGTAATTTAGTGGATAGTTTAGACATCATTCTAGAGTTGATGAGTTTGTGGCTGCATGTTTTGTGTATTGACTATGACAAGCAAAAGTCAGACTCTATTATTGAAATAATTCAAGACACCTTACTAAGCACTGTGTCTTTGGGTGAAGATGAAAGCGGCAGGAAGGGTGCGGAAGGCAAAACGAAACCAAATTTTTTGTTCGGCACTTCAGATATCACATTTACTCCTTCACAAGTTGATTATGGCCATTCCCTGGTAAGTTGAGCCTTTTCTTTTGTGGTTTCTTCTTGTCATCTAGATCTTGATCTAATGCTTGTCCTACTAGTTCAGTCTCGTGCTCCATACCACATTGCCGATCCTTACTTGGGTGGACTATTTAACCCCTATGGACCACAAGCTATTGTAAGTTGGTTTCCTATATTTGTCTTTCTTAGCAGTAGTTACGAATCTTTGTTAAGAGTGTCTTGATTCGCTGTGCAAGTATCCATCCGAGAGTGTCGGTATTGCTACTCCTAAATTGTTGATGTTATAGTTTCCTATATTTGTCTTTCTTAGCAATAGTTATGAATCTTTGTTAAGAGTGTCTTCATTTGCTGTGCAAGAATCCATCCGAGAGTGTCGGTATTGCTACTCCTAAATTGTTGATGTTATTCATGAACCTCTTTAAAGTGATGATATGAGCCTTGGTTTTCCAGTTCTATTGTCTTTTGACATGATTGTCTGATCAGATTCAACCCCAGCTGGTCACTCAGATGATGGGGATGACTGCTACACGAGTTCCTCTGCCTCTTGATGTAACAGATGATGGGCCCATTTATGTTAACGTAAAACAGTACCATGGAATTCTCAGACGGAGACAGTATCGGGCAAAACTTGAGGCTCAAAACAAACTAGTCAAAACTCGGAAGGTTTGCATATTGTTGTACTCTTATTGTTTATTAACATCTGTTCATGCGTTAAAGTCCAAAATATTGGTTCACCTGACATCCTTGTTTGTAACGGAATGCAGCCGTATCTTCACGAGTCACGCCATCGTCATGCATTAAACAGGGTTAGGGGCTCTGGTGGGCGCTTTCTCAACACAAAAAAGCTACAACAATCCAGTGCAGTTCCCACCGGTACTAAGCACAGTAGCTCGGATACCATCCCCTTGCATCAAAATAATGCTACTTTGGAATTTGAATGTTCTCACCCAGGAATCGACAGGTCTGGTGTTTCACGTACAAGCTGTTCAGACCATAATGATGTCTCCAATGGATATTTCTTTTTTATGCCACCTGATAGCAGATTCTCTGGTGTCTCTGCCCAAGCTGGCAGATGCATGTGAAACAGTGTGGTCTTTTGCACTCAACAAAAACCAGCACTGCACTTCCGGCTGTCCGGTGAGAATTGGGAACGAGGAGGACCTGATTGATCGCCGGCGGGCAACTCATCCTTGGCTTGGCTTTGTCTCTTTAACAAAGTGTCATCCAGTCGACTGAAACTGGATTATATTTTTCTGTTTGCTTCCCCCTACATAAAAGAGAGCCATGTTTGAGACTCTTGCTTAAACGATCCAAGCTGGTATACTGTTTGTTAAAGCATTCCAATTATGGAGCTGTTTTGTTTATTTAATATCACTAAATAAAATGTTTGTTGAAACATGATCAACTTTCTTTTCCCCTATGGGGAATTTCAAGTTTAGGTATCTACTTCTTATTCGTTGCTTTGCTTGAGCATGACTTGGTTTTATAGTTGCCATGGATATGTTTGGTTGGACAATACATTGGAATAAAATGTAATGGAATAGTTTATAATAGAATAAAATATAGATAAATGTAATATTAAAAGATTATTCTTCAAAAGAATTTTTTTAAAATGTAATATAGTGAAATATTATTTAGATAAAGGATTTATAATATAATATAATATATTATTTTACATTCTATTCTAAACTTTTTAAATTAGAGATTTTTATTTTTATGTTTAGGAAAAATATAATGTAATATAAAACTTCCATTTTCATTCTATCACATTCTATTTTATAATAAAACTTTATTTTAAACAATAGAATAATATTATATTCTGTTCTATTCCATTTTATTATAAAACTTTCAACTAAATATACCTTAAAGTATAGGCTTAGTATTAGGTTGGATCAGCTCTATCTATTTCCTTTCTCTTCCTCTTCACTAGGATTGAAAACTTATATTCAAGCTTAATAAAATTTGATTAATTATTTTAGTTTAAAATATAAAATAATACTGTTTGAACGACACTAATATATTTAAGTTTCAAAATGAGTTACATTCGAAATGTTTAAACTTGTTTTTAATTTAAACTAAAATTTTATTAATATAAACTAAATTTTAATTAAAGATAAGTAAGATCAATTTTAAATTTAAATTAATTTTAAAATTTAATCAAATTAAATATAATATATTATATTTAACTTGAGCTAGGTTTGAGTAGGTTGAGCTATCGCAGTCATATTAAATAATTAGGACTATATCATTTTCACAAGGAAAGGCAAAAAAGAGAGACGCAAAAAAGAAAAAACAGATTTCACATGTTTGAATTAAATAACCGAAAAGAAATATTTCAACTAATTGTGACACAAGACGGACACAGCGGCAGCAGCTAAATCGGTCGCAAGAGCACCGTCAAATCAAAAGCTCGAAGTCAGTCGGGGCTTTTGCGTACGAAAATGGCGTCCTACGTCAAGTGGCTGCTGTACGGAGCAGGAGGCTTAGTGATGGCCGGAATGGCGCTGCTCGTCGCCTTCCAGGAGAGGCTAGTCTACGTGCCGGTGTTGCCCGGTTTGACCAAATCCTACCCGATCACTCCCGCCCGACTACGTCTCGCTTATGAGGACGTCTGGCTCCGATCGTTCGACGGCGTTCGCCTCCACGCCTGGTTCATTAAGCTCTTTCCCGACGGCCGAGGTCTCTGAATTTGTCTTCCATTCTACTTCAATTGTGGTCTGTTTCACTGTTCACTTGGTTAGGGCTTGTTTGGCTGTAGTTTTCAAGTATACGAGTGTTAAAAGGGCGTGTTTGGTTAAATGGAAATAAGACTCCCAAAATGTCGAGTGTTCATTATTCTGCTTGATATTAATCGAATTGTTGAAATTTGCTTAGACTGTATTGAAAAGATGTTCCTTCTATTATTGATAAAAGTTTCGTTCTGATTTGTTTCAACTTGATTTTGATCAATTACAAGCTAGGCTTAGTTCTCATTTTATTAGGATTGTAGCAGACTGTGGCACTCTCTGAACGAATTCAGCTGATTAATCTTGTCGTTCTTTGAAAAGAAATAAACAGTTAGGTGCACCTTGAAAAAAAAAAACAAATAGGCAAACCTTTGTGATGCAATTGTTGATACTGTCTCATGCTATATTATTGGATCTTGTTCTATAGTGCCTTCAAGTATAAAGCGATAATATAATAATGCCTTCAACTTTGTTCAACAGGAAAAAAACTGGTGCATATTTTGTCTTTATTGTTAACCCCCCATAATTTGTGTTTTTCAGGTCCAACTATCTTGTTTTTCCAAGAGAATGCAGGAAGTATCCTTTCCACCACCAGAATGAATTGGAAGTTCAACACTATGTTATATTTATTATAGTTGTCTCCTGAAATGTGTTACACAGGCAATGGCTTTTTATACACTACCTTTATTCTCTTAGATTGATGTGGCCTTTAACTACCACCTCAAAGATATTGCTCACCGTCTTGAGATGGTTCGTATAATGATACAGAGGTTGCAATGTAACATCTTTATGCTTTCATACCGAGGGTAAGCTTTCTTGCCATTATTCAGGCCTTTCTATTGTCTTTTCATGTTTTAGCGTACTTTCAATTATTTTCAATCGATTTGTGCCTTTTAATCTAGTATAAACAATGGTATTATTTTTATTTAATTAGTTATGGAGATAGTGATGGATATCCTTCTCAGCATGGTATCACAAGGGATGCTCAGGTGAGCATTTTTCTTAGCTCCTTTCTTCAATTTCTTACACCTACTGTTCAGTTCAAGTCAAATTCTCATTGTAGTTGCCTTTTCATTTTTCAGGCTGCATTGGATCATCTACATCAGAGGAATGACATTGACACATCTAGAATAGTTGTATTTGGGAGATCACTTGGAGGTGCAGTTGGAGCTTTGCTTGCTGAAAACAATCCTGATAAGGTAAAAATAGAAAGCAACTAAGCATTAATGGTCCTAGCACCCTATCCATTGGAATTAAATGTTTTCTGTGGACCATATCTATGAGTTGTATATGATTGTTAAGTATTGCCAATGAGGCAAGTTTCAGTCGGCTTCCTGGATGGATAGAAATGGACCTTCTGGGGTCTGAGTTACTTTAATTTCACTTCCAACTTGTTGAATGCAGTTTCCTTTCAGTTCTCTTGTGGATACACTTTAGGACAGAAATCAATGAATTGTGATCAAATAATACCAAGTAGTCACGCTTGACATATTATGCCATATTTGTAAACTAATCAGAGAAATCAGAGAAGATGAAATGGAGCAGTGGACCATATCTATGAAATGGACTGAGGCAACTATGATGGCGCAAGTTTTAATGGTAGAGTAGGTTATAGGATTAGTCTCTTGCATTTTCATATTACTTTTCTACTCATTTTATTTTATTTTGATCCATAACATACTATTGAGAGGATAGCTGTTGCAAATTTGGTCCTACAATAACTTGTGATCCAATAATACTAAGTCGTCAGACTTTGACATATCATGCCATATTTGTAGACTAATCAGAAAAATGAGAGATGGAATGGAGCAATGCTTCTTGATTGTTGTGACATTTTGAGGGACTGAAGTAATGATGATGGCACATGTTTGAATGGTAGAGTAGGTTATTTAGGACTAGTCACTTCCATTTTCATCTTACTTTTTTACTGTATATTTTTTCTTGGGCCATAATATGGTATTGTGAGGTTAGAAGTAGCAAATCTGGTCCTACAATATGAGGTGGAACCATAATTTTGGTTTAGCCTTGTGTAAAAATTATTAATAACACTATTTAGGTTGAAGTTGTGACAAGCATATATGTTGGCTATTTATAGAAAGAACCAAACACTTAGTTTTGACCAGTATCATAATTGTGAAGATGGTAGAATGAAATAGTATGGTAATACGCTAATATGTAGGATTATGGTGACAAGTAGCAATATTCTTAATTGTGACTTTATTAGTCTTTCATATTTCTGTTATCCTACAGTATTAGGTAGAACCATAATTTTGGTTTAGCCTTGTGTAACAAATATTAATAACACTATTTAGAAAGACCAAACACTTCGTTTTGACTAGTATCATAAGTGTGAAGGTGTAAAATGAAAATATTATGGTAATGCACTAATATAACAGTAGGATTATGATGACAAGTAGCAATATTCATAATTGTGACCTTATTAGCCTTTCACATTTCTCATATGATGTTTTATAACCATGTAGCATAAACCAAATGCTTGAGCATGTCCACTAATGGCATGTTAATTGCCAATCAAGGTGTTTTGGATATATTTGATAAACTTATAATTTATTGGTATTATGTTACTTCAATTTCTTCTACATTGATGTTTTTCATTGTTAGAAATGTGCCTTCTCTGTCCATCATATTGTGCACATATCTTGTTTATATTTTGTTTTATATTGACTTGTATATTTCTCCCTCTCATCCTTCAGGTGTGACTTTTTTCCATGGATATGGCTTTCTAATGCCTAGTGTAACTGAGTATATATGTTAAAAGTGGATACAGTTGTTGTGTCTTACTAAAATTTGGGCAACTTCAACTATAAGTTTCCCGTATCATTTATGCTTATGTTTGACATTTCTGATGGGCCTTGATTTTCGTTCGTACATTTTGCAGGTTGCCGGACTGATTTTGGAGAACACTTTTACATCAATTCTAGACATGGCTGGAGTTCTACTTCCCTTCCTCAAGTGGTTTATTGGAAGAACTGGTTCAAAAGGTCCCAGAATTCTTAATTTTCTTGTACGCTCTCCATGGAGTACCATTGATGTCATTGGCCAGGTGAAGGCAATACTTGATGATTTCTTCCTCACTTTACTGTTTTTGGTTGAATTATCTTTGTCCATATAAGATCAAGCATGTTTAGTGGCATCCACATAGATTTCTGCAAGCTGCATTTTTTGTTGCGATGGACTATAACCACCTCTTTTCTAACCTTTAAATGACATGCACCAGTATTACTCCCTTAATTGAATGAAACATGGATTTGTTGTGGTGTTATGACTTTTATACAACATGAATATGTTATGATTTTATTGATATTTTCAAACTCCCTATAAAAGCTAGATACGGCAAATACATCTCAATGATCAAATGTTTCATATATTGCAGGTTAAGCAGCCCATACTTTTTCTTTCAGGGTTGCGAGATGAAATGGTTCCTCCATCTCATATGCAATTACTTTATGCTAAGGCTGCTGCACATAATAAGGAATGCATCTTTGTGGAATTTCCTACTGGTATGCATATGGATACGTGGATAGCTGGTGGAGATCATTATTGGCAGACCATTCAACAGTTTCTTGAAAAGCATGTCTCTGTGAAGAAGAAGAAGAAGAATGAATTATCCCATGATGAAAAAGGTTTTCAATCTCACAGAAATCTTCAAAGGAAAAGGGGAAAATTATGAAAGAAGTATTCATAGCTTGAAATGAGTTTGAGAAATGTCTTAATCATGTTCTATTCGGTTGACCATTTATAACGATTTAAGTTCTGATAGTTTTGCTTTATGCTCATAAAATTAAGTGTTTGCTTTCCTCTTTTCATGAATTTTCTATTTATTAAGAAATTTATAAAGAGAAATCCTTGATGGTTGACATATTTTGTTGGCCGCTATCATGTTATTTTTGCACTTGACTGATAAAACCAAAGTCTTATAAAAATTATGTTCTTATCTCTTTTATGCCTCCCTGTTTCTAAGAATTATTGAGCTTCCGTTTCTCTCGTCATTTTCAATGATAGAATAAGACTAAATGATCTAAACTTAGGTGCACATGTTGTAAAGTTATGCTGTTGGCATGCCTTGCAATCTATTTAGTAGTAGAAGCATTCTCTCTACAAATCACTCTCTCTACCCACTCATTTCATTTATGCTTTCAGATACTGAGGAGAGCTGACCTCTTGCATGTAGAATTTTGAGATGTTATAAACAGACCACCCAAGGATCTCTACAGTATTCGCATCCTTTTCTATGGAGTTGCAGCTGCAAAAAGTTCTGTATGACGAGTTGCTGTTTGATGAACTCCCTGACTTTTGTTGGCTTTAAAGGATGCAAATATGAGAGTACCTGTGGTATATATCACACAATTCTTTCTTTCAAAACAAACTCCTTGGCTATTGCATCCTGACTTAGAAACATTGGGTTTTACATATTGTTTGTATCTCTCTGTGACGTAGCTGAGTTTTCTGATATTTTATTAGTATCAGCATGTGTACCATATTGTAGTTCTGCTGACAAAATGACAATAACCTACGGAAAAAAAAGTTTTATTTCCAATTAAATTGGCATATTTAATGATTTAGCTGATGTTATGGGTGGTCATTTTAGTTCCTTTTGTCACTTTTGTCATGTTGATTGAGTTGCCCTTGAAGTGAATATTAACGGAAATGTTGTAACCATCATCCAAGGCTTGTACCGACCAGGTCTGTAGTCATATTTCCAAGCAGATGTTTCATGCATCTATGGAGAGACTATCATTGGCTATTTGCATGCCAAAAATGTTTCGAGCATGAATGAGCTTGATTTATTTAAACTCAATCGATCTCAGTTTTAAAAAACATACTTTTTAACGATTCGATCACTTGACCTGTTGTCACCCATAATCTTAGTTGGCACGAATCGCTGCTTATCGTCCAGGAATAACTAATCCTTTTATGCTGTACGATTTAATGGTACGAACATCCAAAGCTCTAGTTTGGTGAAGAGGAGCTTTATGCACTATTCTTTTATGTTGAAAGGGCAGAAGGAATATCGCAGGATTGTCTTAGAAGTGGACTCGTTAATAGTTATAAACATTCTGTCTTTTTCATATATGTGTTTAATGTCTCTCAATTCTCTAGTTCTTGGCATTAACGAGTTCTTTATCTAAAATTGGGTTATTCGACCATGTCATATTTACAGAGAGAATAGCAGATGTACAAACTGAATGACCAATTTTGCAGCTCAGTTTAAACTTGGGAGTATTTCTCTAAAACATACACCCGTAGAGTATATTTCAATCATCTTAGAAATATATTGGGGATTTAGTTTTTTCGTTTTTATTTCCTTTTATGTAAATAAAAAAAGGCATCCTAGACCCTCAATCTCATAGTCTACAGCATCTATCTGCTGTTTGTGAAAAACTAGACCGTTATTCATCGCTTTTTTTATCGAAAGAATAACAGATGTACTGACTGGATAGTCAATTATGCCGGACAGATGCCGATGAAGTTACTTATTTTGCTTTCACACTTATAAAGTGCCACTTAATCCTTTTAGATGATTTTTCTTGAACTTATTTCCCTGTTTTGTTTTGTAATTCGTGCTGCTCATTTACTTTTATAAAAAAAAAAAAAGAGGCGTCAAAATGGTAATGTTTCCTTCAGAACTTGGGGTCCCATCAATATCCGAAACTTGACGTGTCATAAACACGTGTACGGAGAATAGCTTATCTTAAACTCACCCTCCTCTCTGGAACCGTCCGATCATCAGACCCCGAATGTTTGGGTGATACGAGGCAAAACTTTTGACTCCTGTCCCTCTACAGTCTACAAACTGACAAAACCCACTCATGGCTCACGTTAGCATCTCCGAACCAAAACCATCTTGTTTGAAATTTCCACGTGGGAATCCTCCATCCAAGGGATTTCCGCCACGTAACCATGGTCATTATCCACTTCAGACTTTTTTTAATTTTCAGTATTAAATTTAAAAAAAAAAGAAAAGAAGTTACGAAGTAAAGTCGGATGGATAATTTAATTATTTTTGTCTTATTAAAAAAAAAGGAATCGATCCAAATAAATATCCATATGCTTTCTAATTTCTTTGCGCCACAGCAGATTGTACTTGTACAGTTGGAAAAAGGAATGCTTTATTGTAGTGTAATGCTTGGTTCTTCTTCCCTCAGCAATAATCTCTTTACTTCCTATTAAATCTCAACTTTCCAAGATTTCTACTTTGTTTCTTCCCTTTCTTCTGACTTTGCTTTGTAGTAGCTGTAGAATTTGATTGGCGTGTACGGACGATATGGACGCAAGCGCCCAGTACAACCCACGAACGGTGGAGGAGGTTTTCAGGGACTTCAAGGGTCGTAGAGCTGCGCTCGTCAAAGCTCTAACCACTGGTCGCTTCTGTTTTCTTGTTCCTTTTAAACAAGGGAATTATTTTCTTTGTTATTGAGCATAAAGTTCCGGGATTTGATTTAACAGTTTTGGTGGTTACCTTTTTTTGGCATTATATGTTGTTCTCATCTAATGTTTTCTTCTTTTTTTTTCATCCATTTTTGGGTTTGGCTTGCAGATGTGGAAGAATTCTATCGACAGTGTGATCCTGGTTAGGTTTCCACTGAATTGACTTTACTTTGAAGCTTTTACTGTTACTTGATCTAAATTTCTGTTTCTGGGTTTTAGTCTTGTTGACGTGTGGTCAGTTGTTTAACTCTGTATTGTCATGGACTTGCAACTTTTACTTCATCTCAAGTTGCCAAGAAATTTAAAATTCCCTCCGTCCTTGGGAAGTAGAAATCTTCTCTGGATACTCTTGTGAGAAATATGCTTTGTGTTGGCAAAGTTTGAAACTTTTACTAATGATGTATTGCTAGCCGAAATTTGCAAATTTTGGTTAGAGCGGGAAAGTTTTTAACTTGAATTCTTTGCCAACCATGCTATCCTCTACTTACTTTTGGACAAGGCAAATTGCTTTTTCTTCATTTGATTTTTTACATGCTTTACTTTACTGTCTGTACAATTATGGTTGATGTATGTTCGTCTTAATCATTAAAGTGCCATTCTTCGGTATTTAGGTTTATTCTGGTCTTGAAAACAGTTATGTTAGGAGGTATAATTATCGAGGAAATGATTCTGTTTTCATGGAGCATACTGTGATGTGGATTGTGGAAATGTTTTTACATCCTTTTTTTTTCCCGCTGTATGACAACTGAAGTCTGAAACATTTATAGCTTAAGAAAAACTGTTTAAACACGGTATTCCCTAAACCATCTGACATACTATTTCGTTTCATATGCATCTCAATGCATTCTGAGTACATGTGGTTTGCACTTATGCTAAAGGTCCAAGGAAAAATTGAGAAACTTCTTTTTGTAGCTTCATTTTTTAAGTGATTTGTAGATTCTATAACTATTCCACCATACAGAGAAAGAGAATCTTTGCTTGTATGGATTCCCCAATGAACAATGGGAAGTCAATTTGCCTGCTGAAGAAGTACCTCCGGAATTACCAGAGCCTGCTTTAGGTATCAATTTTGCAAGAGATGGGATGCAAGAAAAAGACTGGCTTTCTCTAGTTGCTGTTCATAGCGATGCATGGTTGCTTTCTGTGTCTTTCTATTTTGGTGCCAGATTTGGATTTGATAAAGCTGACAGGTAACAGTTGTTTCCTTCATCCTCTTTCTGGTTCTGGGATATTAAAGAAACAATTGCTTGTGATTGATGTCGTCCAAATAGTTTGGTAGGACAACTTGCAATATTGAAATTTAGTAACTTTAGAATTACTCAACACTTAATTCTTGCTTGAAGTTGGTTGCAACATTTATGTGTGTCTTATTTGGCCAGATTTTGTTTGCAGATTTTTCATTTGATATTTGTAGCTAAACAGTGAAATTAGTTTTGGTCTGAATTTCTTTTCAACCAATTATGTGGATTCTGAAACAGGAAACGTCTCTTCAGTATGATTAATGAGCTCCCAACAATATTTGAGGTCGTAACTGGGACAGCAAAAAAACAGACAAAGGAGAAATCTTCTGTCTCAAATCACAGTAGTAGCAAATCCAAGACAAGCTCGAAAGGGGTATAATCAATTCCTATTCTGGCTTGGTTCAGTAAATGAGTCCCGAGTGTTGACTGACAATGTGTTCATTGTGTCAATAATACATGTTTTACGTCCCTTTGTAGATTCTCATGTTCATATTCTGTTCTGCAATCTTATTGCTTTCTTAAATATGAAAACAGCGAGGATCTGAATCTGATAAATTCTCGAAGGCACAGCCGAAGGATGAGAATGAGGTATTGGATGAGGAAGCTGATGAAGAACGTGGGGAAACTTTGTGTGGGGCATGTGGAGAGAACTACGCTGCAGATGAATTCTGGATCTGTTGTGACATATGCGAAAAGTGGTTTCACGGCAAGTGTGTGAAAATTACTCCTGCCAGGGCGGAGCATATCAAACAATACAAATGCCCATCATGCAGCAACAAGAGAGCTCGACCTTGATATTTATGAGTCGGGCGAGTCCTCACATCTATATGTGCATCACGTGTTGAAGTTTGGCTAACGATTTAGTTTTTCAGCTTTTCAACGTCATAACATGTTACCACATCATATCCATGTTGTATTTACCCTTAGGAACTTCTTAATGGCTTATTATCTCAGGATGTCTCAGTTTGTAGATTCTGGACTCGTCAACTCTTGAATTGGAAAAACATTATCTGTTATATCTAGTGCAGCATGCTCTATGTAAGAACTGGCACCAGGTTTAAGATGGCTTTGATGCAAGTGCAAGTGGCTTATTGATCTTTCTACTAGATATTTACCATTTTTCTTCTGAATAAGATTCATCCCTCTGTTCACACACATACTGCTTTTATTAGGTATCACGTATTAGTAGGTATCATGATCCTTGAGTATGAATATAGTATGATCACGTTTTAGTAGGTATCTGTAAACTCTCTAGCGTCTCTATTACATATGAGAGGCTGTTTCCATAGTAATTACATTACTATTTCATTTTCACTCTTATTCCACAAACCGGCAAATGGTTTTTTGGATTCTACCAGTTCCAACAAGTTTGGAAAATGATGGTTTGTGGAGACTACTATTGAAACTGCGGCTACAAATTCCTACTCTGGAAGTCCTGTGAAAATTTCCCTTCCAACTAACTTCATGTCACTGGTTTTTGTCCCAAGCATTAACTAACGAACGACTTAGAAGTCACTCGCTAGAAGACACAAGCATGTTGGTTATATCAACCTTGAAGGTTGTTGAAGATTCTTTTGCGTATGAACACGTACATAACGTCATCAGCCTCATTAAATGGTCGGTGCCTTGAGGTTCATGCCCTTTCTAAGAAATGTAGTAGTGGTTGAACGTGAACTTCGTTTCTGCCTTCTGTTCAAACAAAAGAAAGTCTAGTACAAGATCAGGTGACAAGGTGGCAAGTAGAAAATCAAGGGCAAGAAGAACCAGGCACCCATGTTTATAGCTTTTTTTAATATATAAGACATTGTATTTTCCTTTTCTTGAAACACTATTATTTATTGTCACATATGTATATGAATCTACTAAAAACAGCCTCTCTATTACTTAAGAATAAGTTTGTGTATTATTAGACTTTTCCAGACTTCGTTTTATTGCAGGACTTCGAACTGAATGTGTGATAAAAATGACTATTATTTATCTGAATGTGTAATAAAAATGACTATTATTTATCTAATAATCAAAGATTATATAAGAAAGATTATATTAATAAAAATAATTTTTTTATTTAAATTATTTGATTTTAAAAAATTTTGATCCTTAATTATAAATTTAAAAAATTAACGTCAAAAAGAAAAAAAGGTTGACATATTTTCCACACCATTTCATGGAAAGTGTGTCCCCATGAGCTCTGTTCTTACGAGAGAATAGACTTTGACCATTGACGCAGCCCATGTCTCACCTCACCTGCTCCTCCCACTAGCCTCGACACTATAAAAACACAAGCTGTCATGCTTCTACTACACACTTAACAGGTTCGCCAGACCAAATACACGTAACTCTCTCTGGTCTCAGCTTACGTTTGGCTTCTAAGCTTTTGTGATTGAGCAAAGCAATGGCATCGACAGGAGTTGCCTCAGAAAGACCCTTTTGTGTCTCTGAGAACCCTTATTTTCCAAGCCCAGAACAACACTGGAAGAAGGCTGCAGTCTCTCTCCAATGTTCCCATGTCGATGAAGTCTTTGAAATGATCTCACAATTTGCCAATGCCAAGACAGTGCACATCCAAGGCACTACGCTCTCTGTTGCTCAGGTCACCGCCATTGCTCGTCGCAGCGGGGTAAAGCTTCATCTTGACGAGTTTACTGCTCGTGATCGTGTAGCGAAGAGTGCCAACTGGGTTGCTCTCAATATCTCCCGTGGAACGGACACGTATGGGGTCACCACCGGTTTTGGCGCCACTTCGCATAGACGCACTAACAAAACTGCTGATCTGCAGACAGAGCTCATTAGATTCCTGAACGCTGGAGTGATTGGCAAAGACGATCTTCCTACAAGTTATGCCAAAGCAGCTATGCTCGTTCGCACCAATACACTAATGCAGGGGTATTCTGGAATTCGTTGGGAGATACTTGAAGCCATGGCCAAGCTTATGAATCAGAATTTGATTCCGAGATTGCCTCTGAGAGGAACTATCACAGCTTCAGGTGATCTTGTGCCATTGTCATATATTGCTGGCCTATTAACAGGTCGTCATAATTCGAAGGTGGTCACACCTGAGGGCAAGGAGATTACAGCTACAGAAGCATTGAAAAGAGCTGGAGTTCCAGGTCCATTCGAGCTTCAAGCTAAGGAAGGTCTGGCTCTAGTCAACGGAACGGCAGTTGGTTCCGCAGTGGCTGCAACAGTTTGCTTTGATGCCAACATTTTGGCCCTTCTCGCAGAAATTCTCTCCGCTTTGTTCTGTGAAGCCATGCATGGTAAGGCAGAGTACACAGACCCGCTAACTCATGAACTGAAACACCATCCTGGTCAAATTGAAGCAGCTGCTATTATGAAGCACCTGTTGGATGAAAGTGACTACATGAAAGAAGCTAAGATTCGCCATGAAAAGGACCCTCTTACTAAGCCAAAACAGGACCGCTATGCACTAAGAACTTCTCCACAATGGCTTGGACCACAGATTGAAGTGATCAGAGCAGCAACTCACTCTATTGAGCGGGAGATCAATTCTGTCAATGATAATCCTTTGATTGATGTTGCCCGAAACATTGCTTTGCATGGAGGGAATTTCCAAGGAACTCCTATTGGTGTTTCAATGGACAACCTCAGAATTGCTATTGCAGCGATAGGAAAGCTGATGTTTGCTCAATTTTCTGAGCTCGTTTGCGACTACTACAACAATGGCTTGCCTTCAAATTTGAGTGGAGGTCCAAATCCAAGTTTAGACTACGGATTTAAAGGTGCAGAGATAGCGATGGCAGCCTACTGTTCGGAGCTGCAATACTTGGCAAATCCTGTGACCACCCATGTTCAAAGTGCTGAACAACACAACCAAGATGTCAACTCTCTTGGCTTGATCTCGGCCAGAAAAAGTGCTGAAGCTATTGAGATTCTGAAACTCATGTCTGCAACTTACATGGTGGCGCTTTGCCAGGCCATTGATCTAAGGCATCTGGAGGAGAACATGAAGGAAGTTGTGAAAAAAGTAGTCCGCCAAGTTGCCAGGAAAACTCTTTACATGGCTGAAGATGGATCACTACTTGAATCACGTTTCTGTGAGAATGAACTCTTGCAGATTATTGAACACCAGCCTGTATTCTCTTATATTGACGACCCCACTAATCCTGCTTATGCCCTTTTGTCAAAACTGAAGGAGGTACTAGTTGACAGAGTTCTGAAAGATCCAAAGGCAATGCAGGATGATGAAACAGGCTACTCCATCTTTAAGAGGATACCAGTTTTCATGGAAGAGTTGAGGACAAGACTAGAAGATGTATCAAAAGCAAGAGAGAAGTTTGACAATGGAGAATTTGGTGTCACGAATAGGATCGAGAAATGCAGGACTTATCCAATATATCAGTTTGTAAGAATAGAAGTTGGGACCGAACTTCTAAGTGGGGAAAAGAAGGTAAGCCCTGGAGAGGATATAGAGAAGGTTTATGAAGCTATTAACGATGGTAAACTGGAAGAAATTTTGATCAAGTGCTTGACAGATGTGGGAGGAACAGAGTGTCCATTTTGATCATACTTGTTTGGAGTGTCTGCTGAGGTTAATAGAGAAGTCATTACTGTAGTCTGTTTATTATGTCATTATACCGATTGTATGTGCTGTGTTAAACATTAAAAAGTAATCAACTTTGTTAAGCAGAAAATAATGCCTCAAAATTGCAGAATCCCAGCAAGGTTCATGAAAAGCTTAACTTGAGAATCTTTGGACGGGAATTATGAAGATACATCACTCTATTCATTGACTAGGACAAGAATTTACAAAGGGAAACCTAGATAAAACACACCAACTAGAACTCTTTTGAGTGAATGAGACTTTGATTCAGCCTTGCATCAAGTAAAAGGAAACTTGTCGAGAATAATTCGTCATCCTTGCAAGTTCATTCTTAGAAAAGGCTCGAGTCCTCACTCTATAGTTCTGTCTCCCATGTGCATTCCATCAACTACATAGACAACTTCATCAATTGCATAATGGATAGAGCAGTTCAGTATCCTTTTGAAAACCTCCAGGTGAGGTATTTGAACTTGCACTTTGGCAAACTGGGGGCTGGAGGGAGATTGCATTTCCAAGATTGTCAAAACAAGATTTGGGAATTTACTTACTCTATTTTCTAATGACTAAAAACACAGGTACAATGGTTCAGATAGTCCTTCTAATCCCACTTGAATTCATTCTCGATTCTGTCACATTCTGACAGTTCATCTAGCAAAATTATAATCCTGTATTTATAGACTCAAGCCAGTCAAATTATTTCCATTTCGAACCAGTACCACGAGCTCGAGAGGAGATGCTCCACAAAGAATCACGAGTCTGCACCTTCGCTGTCAAAGAATCACGAGGCTGCACCTTTGCTATCAGAGAGGTAGAAGATTTACTAGCAGCAGCAGCATTTGTCTTCGCAAAGGGAAGCTTATTGCTCTTTCCCATTCCATTGGCGAGCAGCCAACGAGAACCAGACTGTTGCTGGTTTGTTGTACCCCAAACCTTCTTTCCAGTTTCAGTCTTCAGACCAGCAACACGCACTTCAGTGATTTGGAACTGAGGAGTTCCTTCCTCATCCAAAGCTTTTTCTTCTCTTGTCTGCTTCTGCACCTCCACCAATGATTCACATTCATCATCCTCTTCATTGCTATTTCTTACCTCTGAAACGTTTCTGTACACTTTCGGCTTCGGTGGGACAAAAACCCTCTCCACTTGAACCAAAGCAAGCATTGGAGTACCAACTGGTTCATAGTTTCTGAGAGGATCACGCAGTTGAACCATTAGTGCAACAGTGAAGTTATTCCCCAGTAATCCACACTTCTTACCACATCCCTTGCCACGCCTTCTGTCACCTTTTGATCCTCCACGGATCGAATCTAAGGAGTTAGCATGATGAGCTGCAAGTATCTTAGAGGTCTTTTCACTTATCTGATCCTCATCACCAAGGTCACCAGAATCCAACCGCATCCATTCACCAAGTGTCAGTGATAGACCCATTAATCCATCAACGTCATCAGCACCATCTTTTATGTCCAATAATTGTAATCCAGCAGTTCCTTCCAAACCAAGGGACCCACTGATGTCTATGTTCTTGCCTTGGAGGGCAGAAATTTCACCCATAGGTTGTGCATTGATGTTTGAAGGGGTATTTTCATCCATCATGCCAGATTGTATTCTCAATCCCTCCATTGAGAGTAATTCAACTTTATCCATAGCCAATGGAGCAAGATCTTCAAGAGATACATATTCTGAATCCATCCTTTTGCCTACAGGGTTGGAACTCATCTTATTAGGTCTTGCTGCAGAAGACCTTGCCTTCGTGCTCTTTTGCCCACCAGAAACATCTTCCGCTATCTCCAATTCATGCTGCAAAAGACTTTGCCTGTAACGAAGAAAAACAGTAAAATGAGCACAAAATTTTAACCCAGGACAAAAAAGCTGCAAAACTTTCAGTTTTTGTTTCTAATTCCACAACCAACGGTATCCACAAACAGACCTCTCAGGTTCCTCCAAAGTTGTGGAAGCTTCCCATGCTACCTGTTGCATTGTCTTCCCAGTGATATCTTCCAATGGCATTAGCTTATTTGCCTGCATAGAAAGTTTTTCAATTCCCACTGATGCCAAATGTTCCAGCACATCCGTAATTCCAGAACCCATTGCTGCAGGTACCACAACGGGGTTTGAGACTTGCATGATCAAACTCCCTCCAGCTTTGGCTTTCTTGAATAATGAAGGGTTCATGGACCGTAAAAATCCACCATCCTTTGTCTGTAGAAAAGGACCCAATCCTTCTCCAAGAGGAGGCAACTCAAGTGGCTCTTCAGGAGGTAAATCAATTGGGCTCCCAAAACCATCAGAGATCTTGGGAGGAGAACATTGAAAAGCCTCATCATTCAAGCCCCATTCCCGCATCAAAGCTTCTGTCTCCAAATCTTCCAACATTTTGGCCTTTCCCTTGCCACTCGTTGACTGAGTTCCCATCAGGCATTCGTCAGCAGATTGGTCAAGTGATGGCTCCAGGAATTCAGTAGACAAGTTGCCCCCTATGGAAATAGATGGCTCATTATATTCAACATCTCCCTGGCCTTCATTACTTAAATTGAAATCAAACAAAGAATAACCAGAATCTAAAGCATCCCTTTCAAATTGTTTTAACAACTGCTCCCTTGGGGACTCGGCTTCACTCTCTGAACTCAAGCCAATTGAACTGTGCTCAATTCCCAGCATCTCCAGGAATTCAGTAGCTACACTTTCAGTCAAATGGTCCAAGCTAAGCGACCTCCCACTTCTATTTTTTATATCATCAGCTTTCAGTTCCATGCAATTCTCTGTTTCTTCTGAAGAATCAAGCATTTCAGATTCCAATTTCGAAACTTTAGATAAAGCAGATTCCAATTCCTTCATTAAGATCTCTTTTGAGAATAAGACATCCCCCTTGATATCACAATCATGCACCACAAGCTGACTGTCATCACCATGATTTTCCACATCATGACGATGAATCTTAGAGCCCTCTTCAAAGTCTACATCATCATTTGTAACTTCCGCTGGAGAAAGTTTAGAAGCATTCATGGTAACTTCCTCTAATTTGCCGGATTCCACATCATGAAGATGAATCTTAGAGCCCTCTTCAAAGTCTACATCGTCATTTGTAACTTCCGCTGGAGAAAGATTAGAAGCATTCATGGTAACTTCCTCTAATTTGCCGGATTCCATACCCTCTATCTTCTTATCAATAGCAGAACAATCAGTCTCTTTACACCCTTCTTCAACACTTTTTTGACTGGGTTCACAATCTGGATAGGAACTTGGTTTGATGGGATGGTGATGTTCTGCAGTTACAGCGACATCGGACTTAAAATCAACTGGAGAATCCAACTTATCTTCATCAAATTTCTCAGGTGGACTAGTCACTGGTATGGAAAGCTCTGATCTCGTGATTGGCAAGACCTCATGAAGATCCTTCACATCCTCAACAGACCTGGAAGAGGAATGAAGATGTTTCCTAAGAGTAGAAGGAAGACTTCCAGTATTGTGCAATGTGCTCTTGCCATCATGTTGACGAAATGTAGAAACAGGTTTTACAACTCTAGCACTATGCTGCTTCAAATTCAAGAGCTGTGGAACATTCTGGTCTTTCCCAGATGGGACAGGACCATCCTCAATTACAACATACCCAAAACTAACATTCATCACGGCACCTTTTGCTTCTCCTGACAGCCTAAAACTTGTTGTCCAGTTCCCCGAGCTTTTTTCCTCTTCCAATTCCTCTAACGTGAGAGGGAGTAGCCTGGTCAGATCAACCCTATGCTTGCCCAAATCAAGTTCCGGAGCACCAAAAACAGATGCATAGAGCAAGAAATGTTTCGCATCATACTTAGCAGAGTGATGAGGTCCACTCCTGCTCCCATGCACAGCACAAGTGTGCAACAACTTGTCCTCAAACTCTACAATCCCTTCAGATACCTTCACAGGTCGCGTCACCAACTCCCCATCCCGTCTCTTCCAATGCACACAGACACTAGCACCGTCAAATCTCGCAGGCAAACCCTCAATGGAATGAACTTGCAGAGTGAAGCAACAGTTAAACTTCCGACTCCTTGAAAAAGCTTTCAATGGCTTCCAGTTCCAAATTGACTTCTTGTCCTTTCTCAAAGCATCTTCTTCACCGTATCTTTGCTTCGCTTTAGAATCAACCAACTGGGTCTTTCCGGTCAACACAGGACGATTACTGGGCAAAGGAAGAGGCCTCCTTGATGGGTTTTTATCCAAGTACAAAGCTTTACTTATACTCTCAATTTCCTTCAACAACTTCTGGCTACCCGAATCCTCTCCTCCTACCCTTTTCCGGGATTCAGCTTTTGAGAACATCATGTTCTCACTCATTCAATAATCCCAAAAAAAAAAGGAACACAAAAATTGGATTCAGCTCCAAAAATCGATCTTTCCAGCCAAAATGAATCGAAGAACTTACCTGGGATTACAAACACTCTCTAAATTACGCAACCAATCTGCGTCTACAACACGAAATAGTAATACCCAAGAAAACAGAAATCAAAACATAAGATGGACGAAGCCAAAAGGACCAGAAAGACAAGAGTTTTTGAAAGTCCCTCTCACTCTTCTTTGCTCTCTCTCTCTTCTCTCTCTCTGTCCCCTCAAAATTGCCGCTGTCAAGTTTGAAACCAACTCTTTCAGTTTCAGACAGCGAATTCGCTCTTTAAGGTATTTGCCATCGATTACACCTATTTGTCCTAAATTACCATTTTTTGCCTTTTACTTCTCGAAATTCCTTTTTGGCCCCAAATAAAGTAATCGCCTAATCTACCCTTTTCCTTTCCTAATCTTCTTTGCGCGTAAGTTCAATCCATACTCTTTATCAAAACAAAAATTAAGTGAAAAGTTGCATGTGACTTTTGGGGAACATATTATACCTCATTTGTATATTATATAACTTGTTGAAAAGGAGAGAGCGGGCATAGAACAGAACATGGTAGTATCACATGAAACAGATGCTATGTGTGTGAGTAGAGGCAAGTAGGTGTCGTAGTTTGGCAGTACCATTCGGTCCACTCTAATAATGGCATATGCTTATCTTGCATTGTCAACTATTGCAAGTAATCTATCCTTTAAAGGAAAGAAGCCAACTCCGAGTCGCTTGGCAATTCGTCATTTGCATTTTGAATTGAATTAAAGATGGAAAGTATCGATGGCAGTGCATCAGCTCCTTTTTTTAGTGTCGTTCTATTTTCACTCCAACAATCTTTTACTTATGGGTATTCTCGAGCTTTTTACTAAAAATTGGACTATTGTTTATCGGCATGTGCACCAAAAGGTCAACAGATGCGTGAATTGGCTTACTACTCAGGCCTGTTTTGGTAATATTGGGATCACTTATTTTACTGTTCCACTTTTAGGGTGCTAAAATCTTCTTTCAGAAGATCAGTCGGGACGCTGTTTTTCTCGTCTAATTAGCATCTGATGTACTTTTTCCCTTTTTATCAAAAAAAAAAAGATGGAAAGTATTTGGTTAGGTCGGTTTTGTTGAAATATGGAGCTTGATAATATATTTTAGACTTTATACTAAATTACTAATTTTTAGTAAACTACATAAATCTGCGTATATTTGTGATTCTGGTATTTATTCTTTAATTATTGTGATTAATTCGTTCATAACAGGTTTTTTCCTTTTTACAAATGACATATAGGAGAGTCACGTGAACTGCGATGTTTATATATATATAAAAATTAAGATATAGGTGAATATGTCCCTATATCTAAGGAGGGAAATAACAAAACAAATTACATACTAGGTCGTAGGTGACTGACTCCTAATACATCCTCTGCTAGGAAAGGTAGGTAATTCCTCACAGGGTGGTCAAAACTAATGATCCATAGGGAGAATTGTCCTGCAAATTTTGCAAGCCAGTCTGCACTCCTATTACCTTCACTATAAATATGTTAGAGTGTGACAACCCAGTTACAAGAAAGTAACTCGTAAATGCCCAACATAAATGGGTTGGAAGAAGTAGCCCGCGACTGTGGAGAAGAGAACAAATCCGTCATAGTGCTCGAGTCCACCTCCAGCATGATAGGCGGTACCCCAAGATCCAAGCCAGTTGAAGACCAGAAAGGACCTCTCAAAATTTCGCAACTAACAGGGAGCACCCTCCAATATTCTGGACAAAGCCGCTTAACCAAGTGCCTGTGTTGTCGCGCAGTAGCCCACCTCTTATAGTAGAGTTACTAGATCCTGTAAATGCACTATCAGTATTGAGCTTCACCCAGTCAAGTGCTGGTGAGTGCCAGCCTATTTACGTGTCACGACGTTGAGCAGGGTCAGTTGACATAGGACTACCCATAAAATGTGATGCCACGATGATCTACCCATGACGTTGTGTTGTTTTACGCCCACACTCAACAAACGCTCCTCGAAATGACAAATGTTTGAAATTTTGCGTATGAATGTGAAATTAGCCGTCTGTTGTATTTTATATAAAAAAGGGTAAGACATAAAGATAGACGGAGCGAGTGTCCAAGTCCCAGCCAGACATGAAAGAAAGTTGAAATGATATGTCTCCAACATGGGCTTATCAAGGCCCTTGGGCTAGGTCTAGATATAACCTTTTCATTTTCGAATTTAATTATAAATAGATTTAAGGTTGGTTCTTTTTTATTATCAAATTAATTTAATTTAATCGATTTGAATTTGACGAATCAAATTAAATTGATTTGTATTTAATTCTATGCTTAAGACTTGATTTTGAGAATGTGTCATTGGTAATCGTAGTGAAATGCATAAAGATAACCTTAATCTAAACTCCAACTTCATATTAATAATAATATAAAACCCATTTATGTTTTAATTGCACGAAGATATGAATATTTAAACGAAGATTGTTTGACTTCGATTTTGGATCAAAATGTTATTTTACCATTCTTTTTTACGAGCGACAATATGACCAATTTACAATAATATCAAATTTTAATCAAATTTAACTATCTGAAAATAACTATCAGTCAAGAAGAAATAATAATCAAATTCTTGCAAGAAACATAACAGAGACAAATAAAAACAAAGCATTTGTATTAAGAGATGCGAAAAGAGTTAGGATATGATAAGCAGTCATTACAATGTTTGGTATCTATTTCATCTCCGAGATTTGATTTTTCTCATTCTGATCAAGTAAAACTTTCACTGCTTCCATCCCTATATTCAAATGTTAGTAACGTAGCATGCATAGTTTTGTACCATAGTGTTCCAACTCACTTCGTTAAAAAATCTACGTTTGAAGACCAATTGCACAAAACGATTTGAGATTTGAACTTATGAGCAAGAACAATTCCAGCTGCCTAATCGGGCATTTAGACACAGTGGCAAGAGACAATACCTTGCAAATTGTTGTTGCTTTGACTATGAGCTGAAGGTCTTATTGTAATCAATTCCAAATTATTGAGCGAAACCCTTTGCAACAAAACGAGCCTTGTAATGCTCAATATCTTCATTAGCTTTCTGTTTAATACAAAATAGCTATTTATTTTCCACAATGTTGGCATTTAGAGGGTGAGGAACCAACTACCATGTTTTATTTTGCAAGAGGGAATTAATTTCACTTTCATGGTCTGCCTCAATTGAAGATGAGGCTGAGCTTGATTGTAGGTTTGAGGTTCATTAGATAAAAAATCAAGTTTGGTTGTATAGATTAAAGCATGTCGTTTTTGTCTAATGGATGGTCGAAGCTGCATTGGGTGAGTTCGGATGGGGTTTTGTAGTTGAGTAATTGGCAGAAAGTGAGAGGAAAGGTCGACAACAAGGTCTAATGTTGGTGGATTTTGTGGATTGGTATATAGTTCGATTTGGTTGTGAAGGGAAGAAGATGTATTGGATGTAGAGGCATGATTATTTTTGGATGTAGGTGCGGGTGAATGGTTTGGATTTAGCAAGGTGTTTGTCGTTTAATTGGACTCTACGTATAAATTTGTATTAGATAAACTCGTACCTGATTCAACTGGTGTGTAATCAACTTTTGTTTTATTTTGTATTTTGAGTATGAAGATCAATATTCAGGATTTATCAATCCACTGTTAAAGTAGTGCCTTAAAGGCAATCGCCTTTAGCGCGTTTTGTACAAAGTTGTGTACATACTTTATTAATAAATAAAGAAATGTCTGTTTCATTAATTTGATGTTCATTATTTATGAACTGATATTGATCTATAAGCAAATTAATGAAGTCCATGATATATGACATAGCATGAAGAAAATTATGATGTGATCATACTACTGAGATTCCTATCATGTGCAATTATGTCAAGATTCTAAATTATCCTAGTCATAGGATTCTTGGCTGGACATCGATGTCCGGAAAGACTAGCACATCTCAAGCTCCTTGATTTGATCAAGCAGTGGATCTCAGAAACTGTAAATATGGGATATTTAGGGTTGAGATGTGAATGCTTACTAGAGGTAGTAAGTACATTGGATGACCTGCTATGAGATCATTATATGGATGTCCTATTCTAATGTCAGTGATAATCTCAACATAGCAATGGTGCAAATATCCTTAGACTTGAGGTGCTCAATGATATCTTGAATCTTGATTACGTGCTTTGACTCCATTCCTTGTTGCCTTACGAAGTGCCCCATAGGGTGGTGATTGGGTACAGCTTGAGGTATTCGAAGGTAATTGAGTAACCAATAGATAATTCACCACTTCTGTGATAGCAGAAGATGATACCCATGGCCTCTTGTCAGGGTCATTACTTGGAAATCTCTGGTCGGAGTTCATATGTCATGAAGAGTGTCTTCAGTGACATATAAAGTAATGAGTCTCAGGACAAGAACTGATATCACTTGGGCTAGAGTTGACGTATTCAGACTAGTAAGAGTTGACACTTTGTCCATAATCATAACCAAGTGGAGTATAGCATGGTGAAAGGACGAATTGCACAGTAATTGTCTATGGAAAGGTTCGTGATATGGTCCATGATGAATATAGGTTCATTCGTCAAACCAATTACTTTTCGGTCAATTGAGGGCCATGATGTGTTGCTAGATACTGTTCATGACTTGCTCAGATTAAGTGTTAATCTAAGTGGCCAACATAACCGAGAACCTAATGGGTCACACGCATAAGAGTGACTCGGAGAATTCGTAAAATAGTTTTGAACAGAGATCCAATATATGGAGAACAATGAAATTAAATAGATCCCGATGAGATCGAGATATGTCACGATGAGATCGCGACATCGATATTGCTGAAAAAGGTTTTCGGTGGTTTTTCTATATCGGGACCCAGTAGGCCGGTAGAACCGACCCCAGTGTGACTGAACCACTTCAACATTTATATATATATATATATATATATGCCATACGTGGATAGATGAAGAAAGGAGAAGAAGCTTCTTTTATATGCTTAGTCATTAAATGCATTAAATGACAAAAGGACAAAAATTGAAAGATGAAGAGTGATCATCGTTGGCTTTTGGAAAAATAAGAAAAGTTTGAAGGAAAAACAAGTTTTCCTCTCTTCTCACCAACGATTTCAAGCTCTCTTCTTCTCCAAGTTTTCATCTTCCTTCATCGTTGATTCCAAGCTCTCCAAGAACAAAGGTAAGATTTAGCAGTCTTTAATTTGTTCTAGCTATTCCCGGGTCAAAGGGTTTGTCCCGGTTAGGTTCTCCGATCTCTGCGTGGATACCGTTAAAGACGGTCTCATTTGGCCGTTATGGTTTGATTTCGATATATAGACACATGGATCCTGACTTTCGGGAAGGTTCCGGAACAAAAAATTTTGTTTTCCGCACCGTGTGCATGTGATGCACACGCCGGGATTTTTCTACAGTGGTATTAGAGCCGCTTGTGTCGTATATAACGAAGAAATCATAACTAGGTCGGAGTAGCCTATTGCTTATGACGATGATGCATGTTGACTGTGTTAATTTCAAATTCAGTGTAAAAATATTGTTTTCAAAATTTTCTTGCTCAGATATACTCATAAGATGTTGTTGAATATGTCTATGGAATATCAGAATTTATCAATGTGATTTGATATGGTTTTGCTAATTTATTCCCTAATGTTCTGGTTGCTGTGTTTGTGCACATTCCTTGAACAGGCATGCTTGTAAATTCGAGAATAAATTGTAGAATTTTTTTTTTCGGATTTTCTTTCACCGACATATCTCTAAGATGTTTATGAATATCTATGAGGATGAAAAAATGTTTTCAAGGTGATTTACTATTTATTTGAGAATTTATTGTGTGCTGCTGGGAATAACTGTGTTGAGGAACACAGATTTTACATTGGCTTTGTTGCTAAGGTTGGATGAGTTTTTGTTGGAAATAAATCCTGAAAAATTCATGGAGAATTTTGTGAACATGTTGTAACCTCTGTAATTTTCTCAGAATTTATTGAAATTTTTTCAATGAGTTTTTCAAGCAAAAGACAGAGTTTGGCAGTTTTGAGAAAGTTGCTGGTGTTGTTTTGTTTGAAATGAATGGTTGTGTATTTCTCAATTCCAATGCCTTGGATCATTTTTAATGTGATTAAAAATGTGTTACATTGATGTTGTATGCTTGGCAAAATGATTTTCTTGAAATTGGGTTTCCAAAAAATTTCGGATGTCAAATATGTCACATTAGAGTCTCGTTAGTGTATTTCGTTGTCTTGATTGTTTTGGCCGTCACAAATTTTGTGACCAGTGCCGAAGTAGTCTTGATAAAGTATAGACTACCTAGAGATACTCAGGGTGATAGTTTGATATTCTCAAATTATTTGGAAATCTAAGTGATTCATAGTGTATTCATCGATTTCAAGTTTTTCATGTATAGTATGATTATACATGGTAAACATGATACAATGAAAGTGTTTTATTGGTACATCATAGTAAAGGATATTACACTTGGTATTATGAATTGGAACTGCACGGATTGAGAAATTAGCCGATTAGAAAGCAATTCCATATATATAAGTCGACTTACACATGCATAAGTCGACTTGTATTCTCAGATAAGTCGACTTACACATGTATAAGTCGACTTGTCCGTGCACATAAGTCGACTTGCACAATGGTATAAGTCGATTTGTACGTGCACAATATCATAAGTCGACTTGCACAATGGTATAAGTCGACTTATGCATTACTACGATAGCATAAGTCGACTTACACAAGTCGACTTACAACATGCAAAGGTGGGATGATGGATGATTATAGGTATAGACTCAATGTGATTGATGAAATGCCCTAAATCATTCCATATAGTCATGGTGACTATAATCCTACAGCTTGGAGAAGAAGAAGATGAGACCAGAGCTTAAAATCCCTCACATATAATATGAAAATTAACACCTTCCATTAATATGGGGAGAACCAGAGTTCTTATAAAGTTCGGGTTGTTGGGTAAACCCAAGCTCACTCTATACGGATATGTTCGAACCATGGAAATAAGATTTTCGGATTAATTGGTCGATTTTCACTAGAAGCGTTGATTTGTTGAGTAAACTCAAGGTCAACGTAGACAAAGGCGAAATTGGGTAGTGTACATCAGATGTATGCCCATCAAGAGTTGATAACCCAATGTGTGTGCATACATCACGAGTTGATATCACTAGTTGATAGTTGCATCTAGATGCAATTAGTATGACCGATACCTGCTGATTGATCTAAGGTGGCTTGTTGGGTAAACTCAATGTCATTTTAGTAATGTCGGATATCTATGATGCAATTGGTATGACTAATACCTACCGATTGACCTAAGGTGGCTTGTTGGGTAAACCCAAGGTTATTTTTAGTAATGTCGGATATCGACCCACTAGGACATTTTGTCATAATGTTTCTTGGATTCGAACTGAGGGTTATGAATGCTTTGAAACTAGTGGAGCCATATGCATGTCATGCAAGTCCTTATGATCATACATGTAATTCTATTCTAACATTCTGTCTCTCTCTCCCTTTAGGTTATTGAAGATGACTTCCAGTGTGAACTTGCGCTCACTAATAGATTCGAACAAATTAACTGGACCCAACTTTCTAGATTGGCTGAGAAATATGAGAATTGTTCTCAGATCTGAGGAACTGGGCTATGTCCTAGATGTTCCACTTCCTGATCCACTTGCTGTTGATGCTATCAAGAAGGATAGCAAGCAAGTGCTTATGGTGGCCTCTTCTTCTTCTGGTTCAAAGAAAAAGAATCTAAAGAAGAAAAAGTCTAAGAAACCAAAAGGAAGTGCAGCCAAAAAGAAAACCAAAGAAACTGCACCAAAAGGAACTTGCTTCCATTGTATCAAGACTGGCCACTGGAAGCGAAACTGTAAAGTCTATCTGGAAGAACTGAAACAGAAGAAGGCATCAGATGCCTCAGCTTCTTCAAGTATGTTTGTCATTGAGGTTATTACTGTTTCTGACCATAACATATGGGTATTAGATACCGGTTGTGGCTCACACATATGCAATGATATGCGGGGCCTCGGGGACGATGAGATGACTCGTGAAGGAGAACTAGACTTGCGTGTAGGAAATGGAGCAAGAGTTACTGCATTAGCCGTAGGCACTTATTTTTTGTCACTCCCCAGTGGGCTTGTAATTAAATTGGATGAATGTTATTTTGTACCTTTTTTAACAAAGAACATATTGTCTGTTTCTTGTTTAAATAGAGCTGGTTTTCATTTGATTTTTAGTAACAATGGTTGTTCTATTAGTTTGAATGGAATGCTTTATGGTACGGGTACATTATGCAATAGAATTTACATATTAGATATGTCACATCCAATTATGAATGTCAATGACACGAAAAGACATAAACGAGATAATTTAAACTCAACTTACTTATGGCATTGTCTCCTTGGCCATATGAATGAGAGACGCATAACTAAGCTCCACGAGAGTAGTAGTTTAGGGTCATTTGATTATGAACCATATGACACATGTGAATCTTGTTTATTAGGCAAGATGACTAAGTTACCCTTTAAGGGAAAGGGTGAACGAGCGACTGGAGTATTAGACCTAATACATTCAGATATATGTGGTCCGATGTCCATCCATGCTAGAAGTGGTTGTCTTTACTTCATTACCTTTATCGATAATTATTCTCGATATGGGTACCTGTATCTGATGAGATACAAATCTGAAGCATTTGAAAAGTTCAAACAATTTAGAAATGAAGTAGAAAACCAACTTGGAAAAAGTATCAAGACATTACGATCCGATCGTGGTGGGGAATATTTAGACCAACAGTTTTTAGATTATCTCAGAGATAATAGGATTTTATCTCAATTGACTCCTCCTTACACACCACAGCATAATGGTGTGGTTGAGAGGAGAAATCGAACCTTGTTAGACATGGTACGATCAATGATGGGCTTTGCAAAGTTACCAAAATCCTTTTGTGGGTATGCACTCGAGACAGCTGTTTACTTGTTAAACAGAGTTCCATCAAAGACAGTTGATGTTACTCCATATGAGATGTGGACTAACAAAAGACCCTATCTTACTTATTTGAAAGTTTGGGGTTGTCCTGCTTATGTGAAGCGGATACAGTCAGATAAACTTGATGCAAAATATGACAAATGTTTGTTCGTAGGATATCCTAAAGAAACAATGAGATATCAATTCTACCATGTTGAGGAACAAAAGGTGTTTGTTTCAAAGCATGCTGTCTTTTTAGATAAAGAGTTTCTTTTACAAGAAGACAGTGGGAGCAAAATAGCACTTGAAGAAGTTCAAGATGCTCGGACAGATGCAGATCAACTGCCTGAACCTGAAACTGTGACTCATACAGATGAAGTAACAGTTCAACCTTCTACTACACATAAAATTCGTAGGTCACGTAGGATACGCTCTGTTCTCGAGAGATATGGATTTTTTGTGAATGAACAGAATGACGTATTGCTCATAGAAGATGATGAGCCTACTACCTATGAAGAGGTTCTGAAGAGTTCAGAGTCTGAAAAATGGCTTCAAGCCATGAAGTCTGAAATGGATTCCATGTATGAAAATCAAGTATGGACTTTGGTTGAGGCACCCGAAGGAATAAAACCCATAGGGTGTAAATGAGTATTCAAAAAGAAAACCGACAAGGATGATAATGTAATTACCTATAAAGCAAGGCTTGTGGCTAAAGGTTTTCGTCAAAGACAAGGAGTTGACTACGACGGACCTTGACCCGATGTAATGCTTAAATCCATTAGGATACTCCTAGTCATTGTCACTCATTATGATTATGAGATATGGCAAATAGATGTGAAGATAACTTTCCTAAATGAAAATCTAGCTGATGATGTGTATATGACACAACCTGAGGGCTTCATCTCCTATGATGGCGAAAAGGTATGCAAGCTTCAGAAATCCATCTATGGATTGAAACAAGCATCCAGGAGTTAGAATATTCGTTTTGATGAGGTAATAAAAGAATTTGGTTTCTCACAAAATCCAGATGAATACTGTGTGTATAAGAAGATTAGTGGGACTGCAATCGTATTCCTTGTGCTGTATGTAGATGACATATTACTACTAAGAAACGATGTCTCTATGCTGCAATCTGTGAAGATTTGGTTGTCCAAACAATTTGCCATGAAAGACCTTGGTGAAGCAACTTATATCCATGGGATAAAGATTTATAGAGATAGATCAAAAAGGTTGCTTGGTCTTTCACAATCAACGTACATAAACAAGATGCTGAAGAGGTTTAGCATGGAGCAATCCAAGAGAGGGTACCTTCCCGTGACTCATGGGATAACACTCTTGAAATCTATGTGTCCTACGACACAAGATGAGAGGATGTGCATGAATATGATCTCGTATGCATCTGTGGTAGGATCTATCATGTACGCTATGCTATATACGAGACCCGATGTATCATATGCTATAAGTGTTACGAGCAGATACCAATCGGATCCTGGTGAGGGTCACTGGGTGGCTGTCAAGAATATCCTCAAGTACTTGAGAAGGACTAAGGATGTTTTCTTGGTATATGGAGATGGAAATCTCAAAGTGAGTGGGTATACAGATGCCAGTTTTCAATCTGATAAGGATGATTCCAAATCTCAATCAGGTTACGTATTCACACTGAACGGCGGGGCAGTCAGTTGGAAGAGTTCCAAACAAGAGACGACTGTTGACTCAACAAACGAGGCAGAGTAGATTGCTGCTTCAGACGCGGCAAAGAAAGCAGTTTGGATCAAAAAGTTCATTACTGAACTTGGTGTGGTTCCTAGCTGTGATGGGCCCATACAGTTGTATTGTGACAACAATGGGGCTATTGCGTAGGCGAAGGAACTAAGGTCTCATCAACGATCCAAACATATACTCCGTAGATATCATCTGATTAGGGAGATCATTGGACGAGGTGATGTCCAGATAGAGAGAATTCCCACCGAGCAGAATATTGCTGATCCGTTGACAAAGTCATTGTCACAAAAGAGTTTTGATTCTCATGTACTTGCCTATGGTATTAGATATCAAGGCGATTGACTTTAAGTCAAGTAGGAGATTGTTAGAGTAGTGTCCTAAAGGCAATCGTCTTTAACGCGTTTTGTACAAAGTTGTGTACATACTTTATGAATAAATAAAGAAAGGCAAGTTTCATTAATTTGATGTTCATTATTTATGAACCGATATTGATCTATAAGCAAATTAATGAAGTCCATGATATATGACATAGCATGAAGGAAATTATGATGTGATCATACTACTGAGATTCCTATCATGTGCAATTATGTCAGTATCTAAATTATCCCTAGTCATAGGATTACTGAAACTGGACATCGGTAATCTGAAAAGACTAGCACATCTCAAACCCCTTGATTTGATCAAGCAGTGGATCTCAGAAACTGTAAATATGGGATATTTAGGGTTGAGATGTAAATGCTTACTAGAGGTAGTAAGTACATTGGATGACCTGCTATGAGATCATCATATGGATGTCTTATTCTAATGTCAGTGATAATCTCATCATAGCAATGGTGCAAATATCCTTAGACTTGAGGTACTCAAGGATATCTTGAATACTGATTCTGTGCTTTGACTCCATTCCTTGTTGCCTTACACAGGTCGCTCATAGGGTGGTGATTGGGTACAGCTTGAGGTATTCGAAGGTAATTGAGTAGCCAATAGAGAATTCACCACTTCTGTGATAACAGAAGATGATATCCATGGCCTCTTGTTAGGGTCATTACTTAGAAATCTCTGGCCGGAGTTCATATGTCATGAAGAGTGTCTTCAGTGACATATAAAGTAATGAGTCTTAGGACAAGAACTGATATCACTTGGGCTAGAGTTGACGTAGTCAGTCTAGTAAGAGTTGACACTTTGTCCATACTCATAACCAAGTGGGGTATAGCATGGTGAAAGGACGAATTGCACAGTAATTATCTATGGAAAGGTTCGTGATATGGTCCATGATGAATATAGGTTCATTCGTCAAACCAATTACTTTCCGGTCAATTGGAGGTCATGATGTGTTGCTAGATACCGCTCATGACTTGCTCAGATTAAGTGTTAATTTAAGTGGCCAACATAACCGAGATCCTAATGGGTCACACGCATAAGAGTGACTCGGAGAATTCGTAAAATAGTTTTGGACAGAGATCCAATATATGGAGAGCAATGGAATTAAATGGATCCCGATGAGATCGAGATATGTCCCGATGAGATCGCGACATCGATATTGCTGAAAAAGGTTTCCGGTAGTTTTTTCATACCGGGACCCGATAGGCCGGTAGGGCCGGTAGGACCGACCCCAGTGTGACTGGACCACTTCAGCATTTATATATATATATATATGCCATACGTGGATAGATGAAGAAAGGAGAAGAAGCTTCTTTTATATGCTTAGTCATTAAATGCATTGAATGAAAAAAGGACAAAAATTGAAAGATGAAGAGTGATCATCGTTGGCTTTTGGAAAAATAAGACAAGTTTGAAGGAAAAACAAGTTTTCCTCTCTTCTCACCAACGATTTCAAGCTCTCTTCTTCTCCAAGTTTTCATCTTCCTTCATCGTTGATTCCAAGCTCTCCAAGAACAAAGGTAAGATCTAGCAGTCTTTAATTTGTTCTAGCTATTCCCGGGTCAAAGGGTTTGTCCCGGTTAGGTTCTCCGATCTCTGCGTAGATACCGTTAGAGACGGTCTCCTTTGGCCGTTATGGTTTGATTTCGATATATAGACACATGGATCTTGACTTTCGGGAAGGTCCCGGAATAAAATTTTTTTTTTCCACACCGTGTGCATGTGATGCACACATCGGAATTTTCCTACATCCACGAAAAAGGAAAATGAAGAATTGGTTTTACAAGAAGATGACGTAGCGAAGGAGGAGATCAACCATGAGCTATGCCTGGTGGGGAAGTTTTTGGGAGAAAGAAAAATTAACTTTGAGGTTATGGAGAGAACATTGTTAAATTTATGGAGGCCGATCCGAGGGTTGCATATCAACCCGATTGATGAGAATCTATATCTCGTTCAATTTTTTCATATTGTAGATCTGAAAAGGATAGTAGGAGGTGGCCCTTGGTCGTTTAATAATTGCCCTCTACTTATTCATCATTTACAGTGAGGTGAAGATCCAGCTCAGGTCAATTTTTATTATGGTGATTTATGGGTTCAAGTCCACGATATTCTATCAAATTTGTATCGGAAAAATTGGCCAAAAGTTTGGGAAATCTCATGGGTTCACTTCTTGAATATGATGTAATGCCTCGTAGAGCTTCATAGCAAAGGTAAGTTTGGATTAGATTCAGATTAGACATTTGGCAGCTAGTTATGAGATGGAAAACCATTAGAAAAAAAGGGAAGAATAAAGTGGAGATTAGATTCCGATATGAAAGAATTCCACTAGTTTACGGTATTATTGGGTATAGTAAGATAAACTGTGAGTGCCTTTTGGATTTTCCGAACGGCGAGGTTAAACGAGACTAGCCGAAAGAAATAAGAGTGGAATTTAAGGGCATAAATGGTGGTGGAATCAACAGATGGAGGAGGAATCTAAACGGATCAATAGGAGCGATGTCACTGCCTACAATCACAGGTACTAGAATTTCAAAAAGTAAGGATAAGATGCCATGCAGAATCCATAATAATTATACTTCCTTATTCTAAAAGAGTATCCCGTTTAAGTCCATTACTACAAGGCCAACGAAAGCTATAAACTAAACTGAAGTGTTGGACCCGACTGAAAATCTAAGCCAAAACCTATCAAAAGAAAAAGAAAATTCAGTTACATAAATTGATGAGAATAAAAAACGCCCACACAACGAATTTCCAATAAACAACGATGGGAACCAGAATGGTGGTATAGCTTCTTCTTAGTTTGAACTTACATCTTCCACTGAAAACTCAATGGCGGGATTTGCTAGGCAATCCTGCCAAGAACAATGATTGGCCTAAGTTGGAACTACCGAGGATTAAGGAATTCCCGTGTAGTGTTAGCTCTTAAAGAGCTTGTTTGTAACAATAAACCGGATGTTCTTTTCTTAATGTAGACACTTGTCCATTCAAATAAGATTGAGGGAATTCGGATTCAATTGCGGTTTGATTTTTGTTTTACAGTTGATAAGATTGGTAGAAGTGGAGTTGTGTTATGGAATAATTCTTGTAGTATTTCAGTTACTGGTTTTTTCTAATAACCATATTAACATGGAGATTGAGGAGCTTTATAAGCCAAAGTGGAGGCTAACGAGTATTTATGGTTTTCCTAGCTCGAATAATAAACGAAACACATGGGAATTATTGTGAGCTCTTAGTAAAAGGTGTTTTTTACTATGGGCAATTTTTGGAGATTTTAATAATTTGATTCCGATAGAAGATAAAGTAGGTGGGGCGGATTATCCTTCTCATCTCTATGAAGGATTTAGAACTTGTATTAATGATTGCAATCTAAAGGATATTTCTCTCTTGGGCTTTGGCTATATATAGGAAAGGGGTCGAGGTACTGAGGATTTCATTATGGAGCATCTGGGTTGTCCTTTTGCAAATGAGGCATGGACTAATATTTTCCCCTATCACAAGCTCTACAATCTTGTTAGTGCTTACTCTGATCACTCTCTTATTAAATTTATTGCTTTACATGATTGGCCTTGTAAAATAGATGCCAGGTTTAAATTTGAAAATAATTGGTTCATGGTAAATAATTTTTTTGAGGTGTTTGAATTATCATTGTTGGGACCCGATCCGGGAACCGGATCCCAACCAGAAAAGCGAAAGAACGGAGGAAACGAAACAACCGAAGCGGAATCACAGCAGAAGCAAAGCGAAGGCGGAAGCGAAAAATAGCGAAACGAATCACAGCAAACACATCCGACATCCGGAAACAATAATCAAAGAAAACTTATCGAATGAACATAATCGCGTTGGAAACCCTAAGACGTTCCAAAATTCGGTATAATTTTTTTTTTCTTTTTCCTTATAACCATTTTTACTCAATTTCTTTTTTTTTCTTTCTTATGCCAAAATTCTTCCACACTTTAGCCATCTTTCATACAAATCATAAGTCTCATCCGAAATCAACTACTTCTTATTTATTTTTCTTTTTCAACTTATTATCTAGAAATTTCGGCAAGATAACTACTGTCTTTATCTAACTCAAACCCGCAAAGTGTTCAAAATACACTTCTATAAAATCCAATCAATCACACAGATATCATAATCAACCGGACCCTCCGTCCGGGATCTCAGTACACACAAACGCAAACCTAATTCTAAAACATTCTCATAGCTGCAATTCAATATACTGATCTCATAACTCAATCTCATTTTCAAATTCATATACAAATTCCAAAACCATACACAAAACTCAACCTACGCAAGTACACTTTTCCAAACTTATCTTAAGCCATATACAAATTCATACTAAAATCCAAATTTCTCAAAATCTAACTTATACAAATGTCGAAATTGACGTCTTCACATTCTTTCATCCGATCTCCGTCAAAACACGGAGATGGGGATGAAAGGGGTGAGCTCAGCTCGTGGATAACACATTTATAAAATGACAAATAAGCAAAATCAATTTTCATAAGCTTTTTGCCAAAAGGGCTAATTTTGAAAACTTTGTAACTTTTCAAACGGTTTTCTCAAGCTTTTCAATTTTTCAAACTTTTCATAACAAAATTCACTTTTTAATCCTCAATTTTTAAACATGAATGCAGAACACAGAAACAAATCAAAAACACATAACATGTCAAAATGGTGCAGCTTGGTCCAAACAGAACGTACTACACTTTCTTAATGTTGGACCCCACACTGGCTAGCATTTCCCACCCAAGATGTGTTTGCGGGTTATACTGCATGACATCCAACACAAATCAGTGCACACAATGATCCGATAATAGCCGTGGAGGAGTCCGAATCGACTCCGTGCCCTAGTGGGCAAAGGGAGAAGGCTATACAAATAGAGACAATGACGACTCACAAAGGACCTACCAAACCCACATAACACATAATCAAAAATGAAATTTCAGAATGCCCGAAGGCACTTTTCAAAATCTTGCCTTTCTAACTTTATTTCATCGAATACTAACAAACTCACAATTCAAATACTTCATACAATTCAAATACTTCATACAATTTAATTTATTCAATCAATCAATGCAACAATTCGCATAATTTGTCAATGCATACACAACAAATGCATTTTCAGAAATTTCTATCAATTTATCAAATCAGCTTATAATAATTTTTCAGAAAACCTTCGGAAATCAAAATTTCAAACTTTTAATCAATTCTTATTTTCAAACATTTACAAAACAATAATTTATCAAAATCCAAACTTTTGCTTTCTTTCATTTTTGAAAATTCGTATATTGCCTATAAATCAAAATATAAATATGCTACCCACCTCGAATTGACGCTAATACTTTGTCCAAAGCATCGAATCTCCAAATTCCTTCTTCTTTCCTTAACCTTAAAATTCCCTAAGCCATAATTATCCAAAATAAATATCATAATTCACTTAATTCATCAAATTGGACTTAGAAAACACCAATTCCATATAAACTCAATCTATCTAAATCATAAATTCTAAAAATTCCCAAATCGTAAAATTGGCCTAAACCAATTTACACAAATTCAATATCATAAATAACATAATCCTTAAAATTGATGTCACAATTCATCAATTCATACTCATTTCAAGATATCTAAATCCTCAATTTCAAAATTCTACAAATCTTAAAATTGACCTAAACCAATTTATCCAAATTCAATACCATAAAATACAATTTCTTCAAAATTAACCTCATATTCTACAAACTCATATCATTATCTATAATTCTACACCAAAATTTCACAAAATTCTTAATTATAAAATTTAGCCTAAACCTTAATCAAATTTTCATCCAAAATTAAACCCAACCTAAAACATATATATCAAAATCAACTTCATAAATCACAAACCCATATCATTATCTATATTTCTCAATCAAAAACTCATAGTTGAAAATTTTCTCTTACCTCATTTCTCCACCAAATTCGAATTTTCTTGGTTCCTTAGGAAGCTCTCATCATTGTCCACTCTTTTCCTTCTTAAAAAGATCCCAAAAGCCTTAAGAATTGAGTAGAAAAATTAAAGCTTAACTTTCTCCCTCTTCTTTTCTCCATACGAAACTTCTCCACTCTTCTTTCTCCTTCTTCTTCTCATTTTCTTCTTCTTTTTTTATGATTTTACAGCCACTTTCGTGGCTTTATTATGACAAAAACGACATCACCATATGTGTTTCATTAAATGATGGTTAGTTGACCATTTTACCCTCCATTCAAAGCTTAAAGTCATGCTTACTTGCGAGTTGATTCGCACTATCAAGATGAAGGAATTTGTTCAAACTTCCTTCTAGAGAAATGTTCCTCTCAATTATATGAATCCAACGCCACTAACCGCGCTCAATTCGGATCAGTACATCAAAAGTTATGCGTAAAACAGTTCGGATATATCCATATTCTAACACATTTTCCATGTACGATTATTTCCGTCCAAACGTTCACATTCTTAATCCCAGAATTGAAACTCGATGTCTTCATAAAACTTGTAGCCTTATGTCTCTAGTTTAATTCAAAACAAGAATCGTCTTATTTCGATTCCCAGATCAAAAGTTATGCTCAAAATACTCTCAGGTGTTCCTAATCCAAAAATTTTACCCTAATCTGAACTTAAATTCAGAAATTAAAAGTCTTAGGGGAAAAATTGACATTTCATGTCTTCATATGATTTGTAGCCCTTTGTCTTATCTTTATTTCGCCTCAAGAATCGCTTCAATCGGATCTCTATAGATCCCGAATTTCATAAAATACTGAATCATGTTCGGAAAATTTCCCAAATAACTTTGATTAAATTAATCACCATTAATTTAATCTCAAAATTTCACAAATTTCTATGAGGATGTAGATAATTGTCTTAGGAATCTAACGTCGCAAGAATCAACTCAATCGGATGTCAGACGAGAAAGATATAAGCAAAATAGTGAACAAAGGTCGAATCGGAGGAGGAAGCAAGAACACTAAAGGAGCAAAACGGCGTCGTATTAGGGCGAGGTCATCCTGGTGACGCGAGCCAACGCCATCGCCCTGGTGACGCGTCGCCCTAGCAACGGGGGTGATACATTTTTCTTTTTTTTTCTTTTTTTTTCACATAAAAAATCCAAAACTTTCAAAATTCATAACTCTTAATTTCGAACTCCAATTTTGACAAACTTAGTCTCTATAGAAAGCTTGAAGGAAGCTCTACATCTTCCACGAAGGACATAAAAATCAATTGGACTCCTACGGGAGTCCATTTTCCGGTCAAAGATACTATCCTCTAATAATCATGCTAAAACCACAATATAAACTTGTAAAAATCATAACTTATTATTCCGAGATCGAAAAATTGCATACTTTATATCGAAATAAAGATAAAAACAAACCCTTCAATTTTTATGATGAACATCAAAGCTCAATTAACCTCTAACTAGGTTAATTTCTCAGTCAAAGTCATACTTAAAGTCAAAAGTCAACCCTAGCACACATAAACTTTGACTGATCATAACTTTCACTCCCGATATCGAAAAATTGCAAACTTTATGTCTACAGAAAGCTCTTAACATAATCTACAAGTTTCCAGAAGACCATTTTATCCAATTTTGCCTAAATCGAAAGTCAACTTTCAAAGGCCAAAAAGTCAACTATTTCACAATTTTTCATATTTTCACTCTTCCTCTTTTTATTCATGATTTCAACTTAATTTCAATCAACTCATCCACTTAATTTCATAAACCATACCAATCAACTCGAAACCTCAAAGATATCAAAATCAGATCATTTCTTTTCTTCTCAATATTCTTTAAATTTTAAGTCGTCTCTTATACAAGACATACACAAAGCACTCCTTAAATTTCATTTTCATAATTCAAATTTTCACTCAAAGATCGGGGTCCAACAATCATGGCGTGTTGGAGGGGGTTTAAATATTATGGAAAGATTGAAAGGTTGTTGTAATAGGCTTGAGACCTGGAATAGGGGATTGGATAACAGTTTTCAAGGAAGAATCAAAACAATTAAAGCTGATTTGTTGAAGGCAAAGAGTGAGGGTACAGATGATGATTGAGTTTCTATGTTGAAAAGGGACTTGACCAACATCCTTACTCAGGAGTCGGTTTACTAGAAGAAAAAGGCCAAATTATTTTGGCTCAATTTTGGTGATGCTAATACCGATTATTTTAATAAGCAAACTATGGATAGGAAATGTAGAAATCATATTCCTGTGCTTTTGGATAATTCAGGTACTCCTCAAACAAGCCATGAAGCAATGAATTTGATAGTGTAAGATTATTTTCAAAATCTTTATTCAAATTCTGGAGGTTTTGGTTTTGAGAATTTTGACATGATTCAGAAACTGGTAAGTGAAGAAGACAATGCTAGTTTAACGACCCCTTTTCAACAGGTAGAATTTAAGAAAGTTGTCTTTCAAATGCACCCTGAAAAAACTCCTGGACCAGATGGCCTCAATTCGGGTTTTTTTTTTTCAAAAATGTTGGCATATTATTGGAGATGAAGTTTTTAATCAATGCACCACCAGTTGGCTTAATCGAGGTGAGTTTCCTTCTAATCTTAATGATTCGATTCTTGTTGTAATTCCTAAAAAAGATAAACTCGATTCGATGAAAGATTTACACCCTATTGCTTTATGTAATATGTTGTATAAAATAATCTCAAAAGTTATGGCTAACCGTTTGAAATTAGTTTTACCTAAATTAATTTAACCTATGCAGTATGCTTTTGTTCCTGGTAGACTTATTTTGGATAATATTCTTTTGTCTTTTGAGATTATCCACTATATGAAGGGCAAGGGTAGGGGTAAATTTGGTAATGTTGCCCTTAAAATTGATATAAGCAAAGCTTACGATCGGGTAGACTGAAATTACTTACAATTTATTTTGATTAAATTGGGCTTTCATGCAAAATGGGTGCACTGGATTATGCTTTTTGTTAAGACTGTTGCTTATTCGATTTGTTTAAATGGTCATTTGTTGAATACTATTATGCCGCGTAGAGGGTTAAGACAGGGAGACCCCCCTTCTCCTTATCTTTTTATTTTATGTGTTGAGGGTCTTTCGACTCTCTTCAAACAAGTAGAAGCTAGGGGATCTCTTCATGACTATATTATTAGAAATGGGTACCTAAGTGTGTCGCACTTATTGTTTGTTGATGACATTTTTTTTTAGAGTATGCTCAGGGGAGAGTTAAGTGGTGAATTTTTTGTTTACTATTAATGAGAATGCTTCTGGTCAAGCCATTAATTTTAAAAAATTGGAGATTTTTTTAAACTCAAATACGAAGCCTGATGTTCGGAATAATATTAAAAGGGAGCTTGGAGTGGAAACTCTTATTGATCATGAAAAATATTTGGGTTTGCCCTCTTTAATTGGAAGAAATAAAAAGCATGTCTTCTCGTTTATTAAAGACCTCATTCACAGACGGCTACTTAGTTGGAAGAATAAATTTCTTTCAAGACCGCCTAAAGAAGTTATTATTAAAACAGTTTTTAAGCTATTCCCTTATACTGAATGAGTGTTTTCATGATTCCGCAGTCTCTTTATGATAAATTACAGCGGATGATGAATTATTTATGGTGGGGATCAAAGGATGGTAATTGGTCTATTCTTTGGGCTAATTGGAATAGATTGTGTGTCCTGAAGAGATTTGGAGATTTAGACTTTGGAAATCTTTACTGCTTCAATTTAGCACTTCTTTACAAACAAGGTTGGCGTTTTATTAATTACTCAAAATCTCTTCCAAGCCGTATTTTGGCGTTTTATTAATTACTCAAAATCTCTTCCAAGCCGTATTTTCAAATCTAAATATTTTCCTGATGAGGATTTTTTAAAAGCTTCTGAAGGGTCTCACGCAAGCTTTGTATGGAAGAGTATTTGTCGTGCAAAAAAGTTGCTTACTGAAGGTATTCGGTGGAAAATGGAAAATGGTGAAAGGATAAGAATTTTTGAAGACCCATGGCTGAATGACAATGATAATTTCTTTATTAATTTGGCCCCTCTTGAGGGTATGAAGAACATGTGGATTAGTGAGCTTCTTTCGGATAATGGACAGACTTGGGATATGAATTTAATTAATGAAATTTTTGCTCCATTAGATGCAGCTCGGATATTGAGTATCATGTTGAGTAGTAGAAGCCCTTTCGATAAGTTCATTTGACATTTCATAAAAAATAGAGTTTACTCGGTGAAAACAAGGTATAAAATTGCCATTGAAAAATTCTTAAATATTTGTGATTTTTTTGTTGAAGGGGATTAAAACTGTCTTTGAAATAGTTCGCTCCCTCCCAAAATTAACGATTTTTTCTGACAAGTTTTGAGGAATTTTTTGCCATGTAAAACACAACTTGTTGTAAGGGGTGTTCCTATTGACACATAATGCCCGAGATGTGGACTTGGGGAAGATAAAAACTATGTGTTATTCAATTATGTTTTTGCTACAAACACTTGGCATATTAAAGGCGTGAATTTTGCTAATACTCATGCAATGGATATCATTTGGGGCATTCTTAAGGATACAAATTAGTTAAATATACAGAAAATGAGGGCAATTTTATGGAGCTTACGATACCATAGAAATGTTTTTATTTGGCAACAAAAATGTTTTTCTTGCACCGATGTGATTTCTTTGGCAGATAATGTTAGAGTAGTGCCCTAAAGGCAATCGCCTTTAGCGCATTTTGTACAAATTTGTGTACAGTTTTTATGAATAAATAAAGAAAGGCATATTTCATTAATTTGTTGTTCATTATTTATGAACTGATATAGATCTGTAATCAAATTAATGAAGTCCATGATATATGACATAGCATGAAGGAAATTATGATGTGATCATACTATCGAGATTCCTATCATGCAATTATGTCGATATCTAAATTATCCTAGTCATAGGATTCCGAGATCGGACATCGGTAATCCGGAAAGACTAACACATCTCAAGCTCCTTGATTTGATCAAGCAAGGATCTCGAAGCTGTAAATATGAGATATTTAGGGTTGAGATGTGGATGCTTACTAGAGTTAGTAAGTACATTGGATGACCTGCTATGAGATCATCACATGGATGTCCTATTCTAATGTCAGTGATAATCTCATCATAGCAATGGTGCAAGTATCCTTAGACTTGAGGTGCTCAAAGATATCTTGGATACTGATTACGTGCTTTGACTCCATTCCTTGTTGCCTTCTGCAGGTCGCTCATAGGATGGTGCTTGGGTACAGTTTGAGGTATTCAAGGTAATTGAGTAGCCAATAGAGGATTCACCACTTCGTGATAGCGAAGATGATACCCATAGCCTCTTGTCGGTCATTACTTAGAAATCTCGGTCGAGTATGTATGTCGTGAAGAGTGTCTTCATGACATATAAAGTAATGAGTCCTGTGACAAGAACTGAAATCACTGGACTAGATTTGGCGTAGTCAGTCTAGTAAGAGTTGACACATTGCCCATACTCATAACCAAGTGGGGTATAGGATGGTGAAAGGAAGAATTGCACGGTAATTGTCTATGGAAAGGTTCGTGATATGGTTCCTGATGAATATATGTTCATTCGTCAAACCAATTACTTTTCGGTCAATTGGGGGTCATTATGTGTTGCTAGATACCGCTCATGACTTGCTTAGATTAAGTGTTAATCTAAGTAGCCAACATAACCGGGAACCTAATGGGTCACACGCATAAGAGTGTCTCGGAGAACTCGTAAAATAGTTTTGGACAGAGTTCTAATATATGGAGAGCAAAAAGGATTAAATGGATCTCGGTGAGATCGAAATATGTCCCGATGAGATCGCGACATCGATATTGCTGAAAAAGATTTCCGGGGGTTTTTCCCATACCGGGACTCGGTAGGACCGACCCCAGTGTGACTGGACCACTTCAGTAATATATATATACATATATATATGATTAATTAATTAAATAATATATATATATATATATATGTTGAAAACGTGGAAAGGGAATGGAAGATTCCATTCCATGCTTAGTCATCACTTTCATTAATGACTAAAAGACAAAAGACTAAAAGGATGATGGAAGATGAAGCATGATCGTTGGTTTTGAATAAAAAGAAAGAGTTTCTTTGTTAATTGATAAGTGAGGATCGTGGCTTTCAAAAAGGAAAGAGGTTTTGGAAACCTTTGTGAGAAACTTGTTCTCTCCATCGATCATCATATTCTCCTTCATCTTCAAGCTTCTTCAAGTCTTCCTCTTCATCTCTTCTCCATCTTTTTTCCAAGCTCTCCAAGGAAAAAGATAAAAGCTAGCACTCTTTAATTTGTTCTAGCTATTCCCGGGTCAAAGGGTTTGTCCCAGTTAGGTTCTCCGATCTCTGCGTGGATACCGTTAGAGACGGTCTCCTTTGGTCGTTCGGTTTGAGTTTGTTATATATACACCTGGATCCTGGCTTTCGGGAAGGTCCCGGAACAAAAAATTTTGTTTTTTCGCACCGTGGGCATGTGATGCTCACACCGGGATTTTCCTACAGTGGTATCAAAGCCACTTGTGTTGTATATAACAACGAAACTATGACTAGGTCGGAGTTGCTATAGCTTGTGATGATGATGCATGTTGTATGTGTTGAATTTCGAATTCAGTATGAGATATAGTTTTCGAAATTTTCTTTCCCAGATATGTTCACAAGATGTTGTTGCATATGTCTGTAGAAGCCCGGAATTTATCAATGTGATTTGATATGATTTTGCTAATTTATTCCCTAATGTTCTGGTTGTTGTCTTTATACACATTCTATGAACAGGCATGCATATAAATTCGAGAATAAATTGTAGAATTTTTTTTTCGGATTTTATTTCACCTACATGTCCCTAAGATGCTTATGAATGTCTATGTGGATGAAAAAATGTTTTCGAGGTGATTTACTATTTATTTGAGAATTTATTGTGTGCTGCTGGGAATAGCTGTGTTGAGGAACACAGATTCTACATTGGCTTGATTGCTGAGGTTTGATGAGTTTTTGTTGGAAATAAATCCAGAAAAAATTCATGGAATATTTTGTGAACATGTAGTAACCTCTGTAATTTTCTCAGAATTTATTGAAATTGTTTCAATGAGTTTTTCAAGCAAAACACAAAGCTTGGCAGTTTTGAGAAAGTTGCTAGAGCTGTTTTGTTTGGAATGAGAAATTGTGTAATTTTCAGTTCCAATGCCTAGGATCATTTTTAATGTGATTAAAAATGTGTTACATTGATGTTGTTTGCTTGACAAATTGAATTTCTTGAAATTGGGTTTCCAAATAATTTTCGGATGTCAAATGTGTCTCATTAGCGTCTCGTTAGTATATTCCCTTATCTTGATTGTTTTGACCGTCACAAATTTTGTGACATGTGCCGAAGTAGTCTTGATAAAGTGTAGACTACCTAGAGATACTTAGGGTGATAATTTGATATTCTCAAATTATTTGGAGATCCAAGTGAATAACAGTGTATTCACTGATTTCAAATTCTTCATGTATAGTTTTGACTTATATGGTAAGCAACAATGAAAGTGTTTCATTGGTACATCAAGGTAAAGTGTATTAGACTTGGTATTGTGAATTTGAACTACACGGATTGAGAAATTAGCCGATTAGAGAGCAGGCCAAAAACCAGTCGACTAGAACATGTTCCAGTCGACTGGAACATGCACAGTAACTTATAGTAGTCGACTAACACAAGTTCCAGTCGACTGGCACATGCACCAGTCGACTAGAACATGCACCAGCCGACTACAACAACATGCAAAGGTGGGATGATGGATGATTTTAGGTATAGACTCAATGTGATTGATGAAATACCCTAACTCATTCCATATAGTCATGGTGACTATAATCCTACGGCTTGGAGAAGAAGAAGATGAGACCTAAAAATCTCTCACACATCATATGAAAAACTAACGCCTTCCATTAATATGGGAAGAACCAGAGTTCTTATAGAGTTGGGTTGTTGGGTAAACCCAAGCTCACTCTATACGGATATGTTCGAACCATGAAAATAAGATTTTCAGATTAATTGGTTGGTTTTCGCTAGAAGCGTTGATTTGTTGAGTAAACTCAAGGTTAACGTGGACAGAGGCGAAATTGGGTAGTGTGCATCAGATGTACGCGCATCAAGAGTTGATAACCCAATGTGTGTGCATACATCACGAGTTGATGGCACTAGTCGATAGTTGCATCTATGAAGCAAGTGGTATGACCGATACCTGCCGATAGATCTAAGGTGGCTTGTTGGGTAAACCCAAGGTCATTTTAGTAATGTCGGATATCTATGATGCAATTGGTATGACCGATACCTACCGATTGAACTAAGGTGGCTTGTTGGGCAAACCCAAGGTCATTTTTAGGAATGTCGGATATCGACCCACTAGGACATTTTGTCATAATGTTTCTTGGATTCGTACTGAGGGTTATGGATTCTATGAAACTAGTGGGAGCTATATGCATGTCATGCAAGTCTTTATGATCATGCAAGTAATTCTATTCTAACATTCTTTCTCTCTTTTCCCTATAGGTTATTGAAGATGACTTCAAGTGTGAACTTGCGCTCGCTTATGGAATCCAACAAATTAACTGGACCAAATTTTCTAGATTGGCTGAGAAATTTGAGAATTGTTCTCAGATCTGAGGATCTGGGCTATGTCCTAGATGTTCTACTTCCTAATTCACCTGCTGGTGATGCTTCTGATGAAGATCAGAAAGTATGAAATACAGTCAAGAAGAAAATCAAAGAGACTGCACCAAAAGGAACTTGCTTCCATTGTGGCAAGATTGGCCACTGGAAGCAGAACTGTAAAGTCTATCTGGAAGAATTGAAGCAAAAGAAGGCATCAGATGCCTCAGCTCCTTCAAGTATGTTTGTCATTGAGGTTAATACTATTTCTGACCATAACATATGGGTATTAGATACTGGTTGTGGCTCACACATATGCAATAATATGCAGGGCCTCAGGGACAGTAGACAGCTCATGAAGAGAGAACTAGACCTGCGTATGAGAAATGGAGCAAGAGTTGTTGCATTAGCCGTAGGCGCTTATTTCTTGTCACTCCCCACTGGACTTGTAATTAAATTGGATGTTTGTTATTTTGTACCTGTATTAACAAATAACATATTGTCTGTTTCTTGTTTAAATAGAGCTGGTTTCCATTTGACTTTTAGTAACAATGGTTGTTCTATTAGTTTGAATGGAATGCTTTATGGTACTGGTACTTTATGCAATGGTATTTACATATTAGATATGTCACATCCAATTATGAATGTCAATGACACGAAAAGACATAAACGAGATAATTTAAAATCAACTTACTTATGGCATTGTCGCCTTGGCCATATAAATGAGAGACGCATAGCTAAGCTCCATGAGAATGGAAGTTTAGGGTCATTTGATTATGAATCATATGACACATGTGAATCTTGTTTATTAGGCAAGATGACTAAATTACCCTTTAAGGGAAAGGGTGAACGAGCGAATGGAGTATTAGACCTAATACATTCAGATGTATGTGGTCCGATGTCCATCCATGTCAGAAGTGGTTGTCTTTACTTCATTACCTTTATCGATGATTATTCTCGATATGGGTACTTGTATCTGATGAGATACAAATCTGAAGCATTTGAAAAGTTCAAACAATTCAGAAATGAAGTAGAAAACCAACTTGGGAAAGGTATCAAGACATTACTATCAGATCGTGGTGGGGAATACTTAGACCAACAGTTTTTGGATTATCTCGGAGATAATGGGATTTTATCTCAATTGACTCCTCCTTACACACCACAATATCATGGTGTGGCAGAAAGGAGAAATCGAACCTTGTTAGACATGGTACGATCAATGATGGGCTTTGCAAAGTTACCAAAATCCTTTTGGGGGTATGCAATCGAGACAAATTGTTTACTTGTTAAACAGAGTTCCATCAAGACATTGATGTTACTCCATATGAGATGTGGACTAACAAAGACCCTATCTTACTCATTTAAAAGTATGGGGTTGTCACTCTTATGTGAAGCGGACACGGTCGGATAAACTTGATGCAAAGTCGACAAGTGTTTGTTAGTAGGATATCCTAAAGAAACAATGGGATATCAATTCTACCTTGGCGAGGAACAAAATGTGTTTGTTTCAAAGCATGCTATCTTTTAGAAAAGAGTTTCTTTTACAAGAAGACAATGGGAGCAAAATTGAGCTTGAAGAAGTTCAAAATGCTCGAACAGACGCAGATCAATCGCTGAACTCAAACGTGACTCATACAGATGAAGTAATTCAACCTTCTACAACACACGAAATTGTAGGTCACGTAGGATACGCCTGTTCCGAGAGATACGGATTTCGTGAATGAACAGAATGACGTATTGCTCATAGAAGATGATGAGCCTACCACCTATGAAGAGGTTACAAGAGTTCGAGTCCGAGAAATGGCTTTATGCCATGCAGTGAAATGGATTCCATGTATGAAAACCAAGTATGGACTTTGGTTGAGGCACCCGAAGGAATAAAACCCATAGGGTGCAAATGGGTTTTCAAAAAGAAAACCGACATGGATGGTAATGTAATTACCTATAAAGCAAGGCTTGTGGCTAAAGGTTTTCGTCAAAGACAAGGAGTTGACTATGACGAGACCTTCACCCGATGTAATGCTTAAATCCATTAGAATACTCTAGCCATTGCCACTCATTATGATTATGAGATATGACAAATGGATGTGAAGACAACTTTTCTAAATGGAAATCTAGCTGAGGATGTGTATATGACACAACCTGAGGGCTTCACCTCCTATGATGGCGAAAAGGTATGCAAGCTTCACAAATCCATCTATGGATTGAAGCAAGCATCCAAGAGTTGGAATATCCGTTTTGATGAGGTAATCAAAGAGTTTGGTTTCTCACAAAATCCGGATGAATACTGTGTGTATAAGAAGGTCAATGGGACTGAAATCGTATTCCTTGTGCTATATGTGGATGACATATTATTACTAGGAAGCGATGTCTCTATGCTGCAATCAGTCAATATTTGGTTGTCCAAACAATTTGCCATGAAAGACCTTGGTGAAGCAACTTATATCCTTAGGATAAGGATCTATAGAGATAGATCAAAAAGGTTGCTTGGTCTTTCACAATCAACGTACATAGATAAGATGCTAAAGAGGTTTAGCATGGAGCAATCCAAGAGAGGGTACCTTCCCGTGACTCATGGGATAACACTCTCGAAATCTATGTGTCCTAAGACACAAGATGAGAGGATGCGCATGGATATGATCCCGTATGCATCAGCGGTTGGATCTATCATGTATGCTATGCTATGTACGAGACCCGATGTATCATATGCTCTAAGTGTTACGAGCGGATACCAATCGGATCTGGTGAGAGTCATTTGGGTGGTCATCAAGAAGTTCCTCAAGTACTTGCGAAGGACTAAGGATGTTTTCTTGATATATGGAGATGGAGATCTCAAAGTGAGCGGGTATACAGATGCCAGTTTTCAATTTGATAAGGATCATTCCAAATTCTAATCAGGTTATGTATTCACACTGAATGGCGGGGCAGTTAGTTGGAAGAGTTCCAAACAAGAGACAACTGTCGATTCAACGACTGAGGCAGAGTACATTGCCGCTTGAGCAAAGAAAGAAAGCGGTTTGGATCAAGAAGTTCATTCTTCAACTTGGTGTGGTTCCTAGCAGTGATGGGCCCATGCAGTTGTATTGTGACAACAATGGGGCTATTGCGCAGGCGAAAGAACCAAGGTCTCATCAACGATCCAAACACGTACTCCGCAGATATCATTTGATAAGGGAGATCATAGGACGTGGTGATGTCCAAATCGAGAGAGTTCCCACTGAGTAGAATATTGCTGATCCGTTGACGAAGATATTGTCTCAAAAGAGTTTTGATTCTCATGTACTCGCCTATGGTATTAGATATCAAGGCGATTGACTTTAGGTCAAGTGGGAGATTGTTAGAGTAATGTCCTAAAGGCAATCGCCTTTAGCGCATTTTGTACAAATTTGTGTACAGTTTTTATGAATAAATAAAGAAAGGCATATTTCATTAATTTGTTGTTCATTATTTATGAACTGATATAGATCTGTAATCAAATTAATGAAGTCCATGATATATGACATAGCATGAAGGAAATTATGATGTGATTATACTACTGAGATTCCTATCATGTGCAATTATGTCAGTATCTAAATTATCCCTAGTCATAGGATTACTGAGACTGGACATCGGTAATCCGGAAAGACTAGCACATCTCACGCTCCTTGATTTGATCAAGCAGTGGATCTCAGAAACTGTAAATATGAGATATTTAGGGTTGAGATGTAGATGCTTACTAGAGTTAGTAAGTACATTGGATGACCTGCTATGAGATCATCACATGGATGTCCTATTCTAATGTCAGTGATAATCTCATCATAGCAATGGTGCAACTATCCTTAGACTTGAGGTGCTCAAAGATATCTTGATATCTTGATTACGTGCTTTGACTTCATTCCTTGTTGCCTTCTGAGAGTCGCTCATAGGATGGTGCTTGGAGTGCAGTTTGAGGTATTCGAAGGTAATTGAGTAGCCAATAGAGGATTCACCACTTCTGTGATAGCAGAAGATGATACCCATGACCTCTTGTCAGGGTCATTATTTAGAAATCTCTGGCCGGAGTATGTATGTCGTGAAGAGTGTCTTGATGACATATAAAGTAATGAGTCCTGTGACAAGAATCGAAATCACTTGGACTAGATTTGACGTAGTCGATCTAGTAAGAGTTGACACATTGCCCATACTCATAACCAAGTGGGGTATAGGATGGTGAAAGGACGAATTGCACGGTAATTGTCTATGGAAAGGTTCGTGATATGGTTCCTGATGAATATATGTTCATTCGTCAAACCAATTACTTTCCGGTCAATTGAGGGTCATTATGTGTTGCTAGATACCGCTCATGACTTGCTTAGATTAAGTGTTAATCTAAGTGGCCAACATAACCGGGAACCTAATGGGTCACACGCATAAGAGTGTCTCGGAGAATTCGTAAAATAGTTTTGGACAGAGTTCCAATATATGGAGAGCAAAAAGGATTAAATGGATCCCGATGAGATCGAGATATGTTCCGATGAGATCGCGACATCGATATTGCTGAAAAAGGTTTCCGGGGGTTTTTCCCATACCGGGACTCGGTAGGACCGACCCCAGTGTGACTGGACCACTTCAGTAATATATATATATACATATATATATATGATTAATTAATTAAATAATTAATATATATATATATATGTTGAAAACGTGGAAAGGGAATGGAAGATTCCATTCCATGCTTAGTCATCACTTTCATTAACGACTAAAAGACAAAAGACTAAAAGGATGATGGAAGATGAAGCATGATCGTTGGTTTTGAATAAAAAGAAAGAGTTTCTTTGTTAATTGATAAGTGAGGATCGTGGCTTTCAAAAAGGAAAGAGGTTTTGGAAACCTTTGTGAGAAACTTGTTCTCTCCATCGATCATCATATTCTCCTTCATCTTCAAGCTTCTTCAAGTCTTCCTCTTCATCTCTTCTCCATCTTTTTTCCAAGCTCTCCAAGGACAAAGGTAAGAGCTAGCACTCTTTAATTTGTTCTAGTTATTCACGGGTCAAAGGGTTTGTCCAGGTTAGGTTCTCCGATCTCTGCGTAGATACCGTTAGAGACGGTCTCCTTTGGTCGTTCGGTTTGAGTTTGTTATATATACACTTGGATCCTGGCTTTCGGGAAGGTCAGGAAACAAAAATTTTTATTTTTCCGCACCGTGGGCATGTGATGCTCACACCGGGATTTTCCTACAGATAACTATATTACCTCTTGGAACCAAGCTCATGTTACCTTAGGGAAAGTTTCATATAGTGTTTCTACTGTCCCACCTCAACGAAAATGGAAGAAACCAACTCCATCTTGGTTGAAATGTAATGTTGACACTGCAATTTTCTCGGAGATCTCAAACACAAGTTTGGCTGTTATTTTACAGGATGAAAATAGTAACTTTATTGAAGCTTTTTTTTTTAATTTGATTACTATAGAGGTGCACTATATTGTTAGCTTTGACCTTTAAGGAAGCTTTATCTTGGCTTAAAGAAAAGGGCATGAATAACATTGAGGTTGAAATGGATTTTTATAAACTTTTTTGCCTAATTTCGAGAACTTCATTTTCAGACATTGAATTGGGACTTATTGTGTCAAACTGTATTAATTTTAAAAATCATTTTATGTCTTTGTCTTTTAAATGGATGTATAGAGATGCTAATAAAGCAACTCATTGCATTGCTAGGACGACTCTATTACAAGCTCAATATGTTTCTTGGTCTAGTTCTCCTAGTTGGCTAGATGAAGTTTGATCTATTGATTCTTGTATTTCTACTAGCTTTGAGATTGAAGGATGTTAGTTTGGGTGTACGGGAGAGTCTATTGGATTCATTCTCTTTCTCTTTTTCTTTCTATGTTTTGTATTAGTTTTTTAATAATACTATTGCTGTTTATATATATATATATATATATATATAAGCTAACTAAATAGGAAAACGGTAGCCTATCCGAATCACAATGCTCTCAACTCCTCTAAACAGACGACAACTGAAAGTTAGTTTGGTATAAAAGGAAAGGAGAGCGCATTCATTCTCAAATCTCAAGTGCTGGTTAGTCCTTTTCTACTTACTAGTCCTTGAGGTGCGAGCATCGTCCACGGTTTATTGCTCTCCCTGCCTGGCCTGGGCCTGTTGATGAGATGAGGTAAGGTACGATTCGCTGCAGTGTTATGCCGTTCACGTCTTATCCTCGAAGATACTGCCCCTTATTCATACCACTAAACTAAAATATTTAAATAATTAATTTTCTTAAAATTAATTATTTTTAGAATAATAATTCATTTTTCTAAAATCTTAAATATACGACGCTATAATGAAATTTTATAATTTAAAATTAATACAACACAGGCCTGTTCTTTTCACAGTTCTGAATTAATATTACATAAAATATTAATTTAAGAATAAAAATTTTATATAGCTTTGACTTGTATCCGCTGAATAAGCTACGTGTTTGGAAGAATCCAGTAAGTGGCATGACGTCAGATTATGCCCTTTTTATTTAATTATTCCAAGTATCCACACTTAAGCATAATTATTATCTTTTTTTTCATATAATATGATAAATTTGCTTAGAATTATAACGAATAGCTGATTAGATCAGCAAAATTGTATTCATTGTTTGTCATTTAATATTTGATAAAATTAGTACTCCTATGACTTATGAAGATATGATTTAAAAAATTATGAGTTAATGAATATTATATATGTTAATTTTTGTTGAATATTTTTATAATAATTTAAAATTTAGATATTTAATTTTTAAAATTAAATTTATAAATTTAATAAATAATAATAATAATAATAATAATAATAATAATGGTTGACGGAATCCGGTAAAGTTAACGGATTATTTGAACACGTAAACTTACGGTCCCACGTAATATAGGATATTTAGTTTTTGATTAATTGATGAAATCTTTGTATGAGTCTTAAAGAGGACGTTTTCTTATAAAGGTCTTACTTCCCTCAACGCAGAAGCACCACCTTCGTCTTCCTGTCTCTGTTTCTGCGTGTGTATCTGTCGCTTGTCGGTAATTAGTCTAAAAATGTCTAACGGAGAGGAAGCCATGGAGGAGATACTAATGGACGGTGATTCATTCGAAAGGTTGATGCAGAAGCTAAAAGATCGATCTCTGGTACATTCCGTCTCATGTTTGTAATTTCTTTTTTCTGGGTTGTTGTTGTTGTTGTTGTTTTTATGTTTTGTGATCTGGGCATGTTCGGTTTTGCTTTGTCTTTGAGTAGAAAGTGGCTCACACAAAGGAGTTATTGTCGAAACAAGCGAACCAAACCAAGGAGATCTTGTCTAAACAGGCCGTTAAGATCGCTAAACGGGCCGAGAGGCACGAGAGTTTTCTGAGTAAGGTTGGCCATTATTCTTATGAACGCGGGATTTGTTTATTTGATTGAATTAGGATTCTTCGATGCTATGCATATGCCCTTAGGAAATCGTGTACGCGTGGTGTTTGATCTTATGAGCGTCGTTTTCGTTTTCCTCTGTTTCTATGGCGCTTTAGGTGACTCATCTCCTGGGCGTCCTCGGGTTCGGCGGTTTTTGCTTTCTCTTGGGAGCGAGTGAGTTGTTATGTTTTTCGTTTCGTTGAATTGACTGCTGTGATTGTTTATGAATTTCAGTTATTTTTTTTTGCTTCCATTTCTTGTTCACTGTTCAGGACCACAAGACATTCCTTACGTATATTGTTTCATCTATTTCATTTTTGTGCCTCTCCGCTGGATATACTATCGGTTCAAGAAGTGGCATTATTATCTTCTGGTGAGCTCTACGCTTCTGTACTTGCATAACATCTCTGTGTTTGACATTCATGAAAACCTGATAAAAGTTGTAGGGTCATTCAGTTAAGTGGTTTAGATAGACCGTCATGTCTTGGCGGCGTTGACTTCATGTAAAATCGTCAATAATGGCGTATTAAGAAATGTACTTTTAGGAAGATTCGAAAAAGTGAAGCAAAAGACTGGTTGCAAAATATAGTGCAGTTTGATATATATATATTTTTTTCACTGAGTTGTCAATGAGAATTTCATCGCCTATTGTGGTCCCAACTTGTGGGAGAAGTGAAGAGTAAAGAGAAGGTAGTTAGGAGATGAGGGGCATGTGACTGGCTAAATTGTTCTTTTGGTAGATGTTGGGGAGGTGGAGGGTCATAAAAGCAATCCTATGCTTCAAATGGTTCCGTATGGAGGAGTTGGTATGCAGTAAATTTGAATCTACTTGTGCCAAACTTTCCAATTCAGGCTTTAGTGTTAACATTTTCATCCATTGATTATAGATGCAAGTATCTTAAAACCATGATATTTCTAATAACTGCAAATTGTGGTAGATGTCTAAGTTTAAGTTTTCGAGAACAAGATGCAGAAAATGACGTGATTTATTTGTGTTTCAGGATTTCTGCTATTATGCTAATACGATCTTCTTGATCGACCTTCTTTTGTATCCAAAAAATGAAAAGCTTTTCATGATTTGCTTCTCTTTTGCTGAAGTAAGTTATCAACTTTGTACCTTTTATACGGTTTATCCTGTGCACGTTCTGACCCATTTAACGACAACTACAGGGTCCATTAGCATGGGCATTGATTGTTTGGCGTTGCAGCTTGGTTTTCAGTTCTGTTGACAAACTTGTTAGTGTCCTTATACATCTTCTACCAGGTGAGTTGGTCTCTTTTTCAAAGATTTAGTTCTATAAACTGCACAAGTCTCCAAATAATGGTACCTGCACTATTTTCTTCGAACTGATTGTTTGCCTCTTTTTTGTGGGAATTATATGGATTTATATTGAGCACATTAATTTTCTCTCACTGATTTAGTATGAATGCTTATCATAATTGCCATAATTGCCCTGCATATAAAAAAAATCTGTTATGATAATTTCATGTTCTTGAATCTTTTTATTTTTCTGGGTTTTGCTAGCTGCTGAAGTATTGAGTGGCTGTTATAGAAAACAATCGTCTAACAACATGAAGTATTGGAATATGGTGATAGCTTTAGTTCCAGTTTATTTTGAAAGCTGGATTAATATCATAACCAATCAGCACGACAAAGTATATACTTACCATTGGTTAACTATGTTTTGACATTCAATTTAACAAAAACCGTATTTTAATTGCTGAAATTATATTGACTGACTAATTATCCAACCATAGAAATCTCTTAAGGCTAAATTCAAATTCTGAAGTTATTTTTGGTGATAGCTTTAGTTCCAGTTTATTTTGAAAGCTGGATTAATATCATAACCAATCAGCACGACAAAGTATATACTTACCATTGGTTAACTATGTTTTGACATTCAATTTAACAAAAACCGTATTTTAATTGCTGAAATTATATTGACTGACTAATTATCCAACCATAGAAATCTCTTAAGGCTAAATTCAAATTCTGAAGTTATTTTTTAAAAATCTGTCAAACTACTGGGGGTCTTAATGTAATCAGTCCTCAAAAGTTTTACACACTGCTTTTACTTGATCAACTAGCAGTATATTGAATCAATATTGAATGATCTGATTTTTGAGCTTTTCAGTTACTTACTATTGGATGTTGTTTCTTATAACTGGTTGCATCTAGATTTAGGTTCCAGAAAATCCTGTGTTGTTAGAATCTCTCCTCAAAGTGGTAGAGCATAGACTACGTCAAATGTTCATTATGATATTATTACAACATTGGTAAGAGTACCACAACATTAGATAAGAGTCAAGTCCTTGCGCCTTTAGATGATGAGTTTTGTGATTCTGGTGCAACCTCTTTGGTCAAACATCAGTTAAATTCCAAAAATCTAGCAGTAATAGTTTTTTCTTTTCAGGAATAGTTTTCTTCACCATTCGGTGGTGGAATCCTGTTACATTTGAAGCCATGCACCCTGAAGGAACTTCCCTCAGAACATCATGGCCATATGTAGTAGAAGACAAGTCCTACCTATTGACTTGGTTGTTTTGGGTGCCCTTGGTTGCTTATAGCCTGTGGCAGGTCCTTTATTTTTTGATTGTCAATGTCCTACGTCGGCAGAGATTGTTGAGAGATCCTGAAGTCATGACTTCATACAGGTTCTGGAGTTTCTATCTCTTTAAGTTGACATATAAGTACTTGTGATTGTTGCCTGATTTTATGAAATACTTGTTGAACGTTGCTTTTGTATGCTAGGGAGCTGTCTAAAAAGGCGCAAAAAGCAAACAATGTATGGTGGCGTCTAAGTGGTTTACTTGGCGATCAGAATCGATTACTCATGTACATTATGTTGCAAGCTATGTTTACTGTTGCAACCATGGCACTCACAGTTCCCATCTTCTTGTCCTACGAGTTACATGCTGTTTTCCAAATACTCAAGGTTTCTGCGGCCGTTTGGAATGGAGGAAGCTTTCTACTAGATGTAATGCCAAGGCAGGTGATTCTTAAACAGAAGAGTAAATCAGAGCAGCCACCAACACCCGTGAAAGATAACGGTGAAACTACTACGGTAGAGAGACATAACGGTACCGACTTGTATAAATCTCAATAATAACATGTTACCAGTAGTCATGATGGATTTGTAAAATCCTTCCGCAAGTCCTTCTGTATGTCCAGAAATTGGTAGCAGTTGAAGTTGCATTTGACGAACAATAATCGGCAATAGTTCTTTGTTTACATGTGTTCGGTCCATAATGCAGTATCAAGAACTACTGGTTATACACAGTTTGTTTTCTTGTATTACCAGAACTGACATTCTGGTGATTCTTAGTTAAAAATGATGATTGTATATGTGGTCTGTTCCTTGTTATGGAAACTAGACATTGATGAGATTCTGGAATTACTTTTAACATCATATAATATAATGTTGCATACCCTGGATGGTACTTTTGTTGGGTTCTGCAACATTTTGCATCATAATATGAAATGGTTCGTTCACATATTCATCGGAAAGACGGAATTTCTCCGATGACAAACAGCTGAGTAAATGATTACCTAGGAGCTGTGTATGACCAAACGAATTTGCATGTTGGATTTTATGTCTAAAACTTCCTTGAAGCCATTACTTTGGACATAAGATGTTGCCAAGTTCGATGGTAGTGTGTATCTCTGTTCCAAGTTGGTTTAAAAGGATACAAATATTACATTTTTGGCACTGCTAACCTCACCACTAGACTATTTTTCCGTAATGTTTATGTTTAATTTTAAATTTCTTAAATAACAATTTGATTAGAGATGTAGACTGAGGACAAATTAAATCTAATTAATATTTATAAATTTTACATAACTCCACTTCTAAGTTCAGTCTTCACCTAAAACAACTCTCCAACTGTTACTTAAACCTAAAACCTTAAAAGCGGCGGAAGAGACAAACTGTACCAGGTGGGCTACACCCTTGAGACTCCATTGTTAGTGCTTATTGTGAGCAAAACATGCAGGACAACACAGCAACAATAGTGGGTGCAGAAAGGACAACGGAATGTTCAAGAATAAGCTTTAATGATTTGTGAAGATGGAAGATTAAGAACAAAAAGCTTAATAACAATACCAAAACGAAAATGAAATAATCAAAATTCGTTTTCTAACACAAACAATGGCCTCTAAAACGCGGCTGATGTCATTCATATACACGCCCAAAAGCCCACCAGAACACACCAAAAAGAGAGAGAGAAGAGAAGAAACCCCAAAATTGGAACACGCCTGACCAAAATATACAAAATAATGAAAGAAATATGAGAAAAACCTGAGGCACCAATGCCTTTCTCTACACTTGCACTTCATCACCTGTAATGGTGATATGACTTCTTAAACATACCCCCGTTTGTTTATGTAACAAAAGGGGAAAGAATAAATAGGCAACCTGCCTAAAAGATAATGCAAAATGTATTATACAAGTGAAGGAGAGAAACTACTTTAGTATGCACAAGATGACATGGCTATGTCAACAAGATAGGATATCATCAAGACCGTCACTCCGGGCGTGGAAGCAAGAAACTGAAACCCGAATTGTCTCGAATTAAGGGCGGGGGATCAACGTCTGCTATGTCTACTTTTTGCATTGTCTTGGAGATGTCATCCACAGTGAATGGGATACTGTAAAAGCACTTGTGAGCTAATAGAGTGAACTACTATAGCAAATAGACTTGATTCATTCGAAATACACTGGTAAATGTTACCTCGAGTCGTCATCCAACAGGAAAGAGCTGCTAACAGCATTATTTGAGTCCTCTGTCATCATCACTCTCATGCTAGATATTACCTACAAAAAAGAAAAAGGTTAAGTTTGAGAATCAAAGTGCTTGATCTCTTTAAAGAACCTCACGATGCAAGAGATGTTCTCATAAGAAATTTAAGATCTGCTTGATCCAACCGAACAAATTTGTAATAACTAAACACAAACCAAATGTATTAGTGATATTACGGCAAATTCATTCAAGCATAACTTACATCGGATGACACGCTATGCGTGCCATATTTGTCGTCCCAGTACATTGTACTGATCCTGTATAGCTGCTGTATGCTCAGCACCTAACCAACAACATCATGTAATTACATAATAGAAAAAGCGGATATAAGAAAGAGATGATGATATCCGGGAAAAATAAACTTACAAAATGTAAAGCACTTACAGGGCAAAGTTCTTTTGTTATTTCATTCAAAGTCTTTTTTGGCTTTTGATGTATGACCTAAGTTTTGACACCAAAGACGAGGCTTATTAGCAACTTGGGCATTAGAAATCTTGATATGCTAGTGTAAAAGGTATTAAAGCAATCTTACTAGGAAGCCAACAGCCTGTCTTATATGTTTCAATTCATCCCAAGCAGATCCTGCAAACTGAAATGAGGGAACCTAACATGAACGCACATAAGAGATTGGAAGAATGATAGAATTCAAAGGTAATGTTGATTGCTCACTTCTTCAGTTGCCTCATAACACGACTGCTCTAATACAGCTAAACCTGCTTTTACGTACTCTCCATTACTGAATGAGCAGCACTCACGGCGCAGAAGAAGGCTACAAATAAATAGATGTACCATATAAGATATTACTTTAATTTTCAGAGGGAGAGGGGAGAATGGGGAGGGCGTTGCAAAAGTTCACCTGTTGAATAACTGAACATTGACAAATGAGAATATTTGAGTGAACACTTTACGTACTAAGAATGGAGGTACCTGCAAGAAAGAGTGTCAAAGATAAAGATGTATTCCCAAAACTTCATTTACAAAACCATAGGACGTTTTTGCAACTCACATAATTTGCTTTCATTATCTTTAGATAATTGGATAAACTTTTCACAATGCTTTGCCAGTGTGCAATTAAAGCTTGTTGAGCAACAGCATTAGCTTGAGAGCGTCCTTTCACTAAACTTGCTCGGGAAGTCCTTGGTGCCTACATTAGTTTTGAAAGAAATTTAGCACATATAAATGGAAGCTTATAAATCTTTGATACACACATGATTTTCAAATAGGGATTCAGCTGATTTTTCCACCACATGGAGGTACTGAAAATCGGGATATACGAAGTTACCAACTCTTGTAGTTAAACAAGAATTCAGCACATATAGATATCACAACTAGAGTATTTGTGTTTTGCTGATTTTCAACATACGACTGAACAGAATGACAAAATCTTGATACTTTCTAGTCTGTAGTTCTTACTTTTAATTCAAAATTTTGTAAACAATGCAATAGTATAGTATAATGCACAATAAAGTAACTTAGTAACCTGAATACATAATCCAAGCAATGGGGAGATTTCTTTTTTCAAATTGTCCCTTATCATCCCATATATCTTCTCAAGGAAAGCAGTGAGTTGCTGCTTAAACAGTAATGCTGGATATTTGGCCTCAACTTGTCGCAAATCATCCAGTCTACTAATCCCTCGACCATTAAGAAATGAAAATCCAGCACTCTGGGGTGACGTCCGTAGCCCCTGAAATTTTTCATGGAATCAGCAGAAAAAGACAAGATATGAATACTAGGAGAAGGCACCTCAACAAGAGCGAAAAATGAATCTTACCTGAGACATCCTCCCAAAAAGAGATGCTGATGATGCTCTCCGTCTTTGTGGTGTCAAGCTTGCTGCTCCGGTTGCTTTAAGTGTGTGTTGAAGCAGCAGCAACAATGTGGACGCATTAGATAACCAATAGCCCAAGACATCATTATTATCTGGGACCTTGAATATGTTCACATGTTGCCAACATAAGTCACATTTTGTCAGTGATTATAACTCTTGTTAAGACTGACTTCAAAATTAAGAATCAGTATAGAGTTTGTGAGCCCTTAAGTTTTAGCAAGACCTGATCTAGGAAGACCAGAATAAGGTAGGTTACCTCAATAGCTGAAGCTATTGTTTGAATGATTCGGTCAAAAACAGTAGTCCTTTCAACTTCGAAAGACCTCCATTGGAGAAGACACTTATATATGACACAAGCAGCAACTGGCTTGCCCCCAGAGAAACCCAGGTTTTGTGAAATACACTTGATCAGCAAATCTTGGTTCTCCTGAAATAGAGGCTCAGATAGTAAGAGATGAATAAGGATTTTATAAGCTACAAAAATGCTGCAAGTTCTTATGCCTTGAGAAACACAAATAACATGTCTGTTTTACCAACTTTCACATTTTCTTTTCTGAGATAACTACTTGCATTTTTTTTAGAACACAATAACAACTACTCAGCTGATCTATATATCTGTCAAAAAGTTGTTATAGACTGGTATATTGAGATCATTACCTGCTGCTTTTCATTAAGAGATTTTTGTGGCTTTTCCTCAGATTCAGGTTCACGTACATTGGCTAAGGCATGAGTCATGTCCTGAGGTAGCAGATAACAAGGAATAATTCAGTAATGAAGCATAGCCAGATTAGTGGGTAGGGTTTAAAGAGAACTGTCTACATACTGATAGAACCTTCACATCTCCATTTGTAGCATCCCCATTCTCCGGAGTCCTCTGCAAGTTATGAATGATATGAGTTTACTGAAGTTTTTGTGAAAGAATAAAAGTGCATAAAGCCACCAATTTGCATTTATACCTGAACAACCATGGACTTTGGCCGTGCAGATAAAGACTTCCCAGTTGGTGAAATGGTAAGAGCTTGCTGACGAAGAACTTGGATTTCGGACTCCGAGTTAGAAAGTTTTTCCTCTAACCTGTGATATGGATGAACTAACTTGGTAATAAATAATAAAAGCGCCCCATGTAAGATAGACTCTGCCTCCACACAAGAGATGCATATGCATGGGGTTGAACGAACTCATATCGAGTTCATGACTAGGAAGGCGACGTATACACTAATTAAAGAATGATACAATATGTCACTACAGTGGTGTAGCTACTACAGCCAGATCCAAGTAGCTAGATGGTAGTGGGAAAAGATTGCATCGACTTATCACAAGACAGCTAATGATTGTGTTTTTAAACCATATAAAACACTGTCATAAGATGAGTCCGAGAACTGCAAAAAGAAAAGATTCACAAACCTCTGCATTGATTCCTGAAGCTGATCCACCTTTTGCTCTGCATCTTCAAGCTTCTTGACCAGTTCTGAGTTTTTGGCCTCAGCATCTGCACAAGCTTTTCTTGCATCCTCTGCTGCTTGTCTTTCTAATAGAAGTAAACCCTGGATGGTAAAAGGAAATAATTGAGTAAATTGACTAGCAATTGATCTACTCAACTCAAGAAACTGAGTATTATATTAACATAGAAGACATCTAATTCATTGTTTTACCTTTACTTGCAACCCACACACTCTAAAAATAGACACCATATTTACATATGTATATTAATGTATAACAATTTATAACAACCAAATAAAAGCGTTAAACAATCATCATTCAAGGATCACAATAAGTTATATTTGTTGCCACATGAAAAAGAATAAAGAAAAGCACTCTTGATCAAAGATGATTTAAAGGAGGGAGAAGCAAGCCTAACTACAGAAAGGCAAGTATCAATCATGGTTGTTCATTGATGAGCTTAACATTTTCAATAAATGATTCCATTCTTAACCTCTGAACCAGAAGACAAAAGGCAAACATTATTGTTCATGCTAGAATGTCTATTACTACCAACCTTTAAACTCTCCACGTCAGTCATTAATGATTCAATCCTCTCAGTGTCTTGCACTATAACAGGAGTTTCCTTGATGACTGGTGGGGCTTCTTCAATAGCTTTTTTAGCTGCCTCTCGTTCTTTTATTACTCTAGCATTTGCTTCTTCTACTTCTAATTGCATTGCATGCAAAGCATCCTGTAACTTGGCAATTTCTTGGGCTTTTTCCTCTTCCAAATCAGTCTGTGATGCAAAAATATAGACAAAATGAAATCAACACTGGGATGTTTCTGTCACTTTAATAGATGGAAATATACCCTCAATCTCTTTTCTAACTGCAAACGCCATGTCAATTCTTCCACCCGCTTCTCTAATTTGTCTTTTGCTTCTTTAAGGGCACCCGTTTCTCTTGCAGCCTGAAAATATGCAGCAATCAGCTACATACAAATCATTTTAACATTGAGCAAAAAACTCAAAACAATCATTTTCACAAACCATTTTGAGCTTTCTGAGCTCTCTTCGAGCAACTCTTCTTCGCCAACCACATTGAGCAACTAATGCAGCCTTTTGAAGACTCGTATAATAAGCGTAGGATAGATGACGACGTAAATTTGCCTGAAAAATCACCAATAAGCAGATCAGTCAAAAAATCAAAATTTCTTTTGTGAAGCTGGAGAGCATGATCCAAAAAGTTTCTTTGAACCTGGATGATAATTGCAGCTTTAGTTTGCTTCCTGAATCGGAACTCATTGCGAGCAGTCATTGCCCTCATGCCTGTCTGTAAGGCAATTGCAGACGAGCATAGTGTTAAGTAGGACTTTCTGGCAGTATATCGCCTGAAATTCTTCTGAATCTTCAAAGCTGCTGCTTGCCTTCGTAACTGCTCATACAGTTTGCGAGCGAAGACACCTAATTTCAGATATAACAAAGAAAAATAGTCTTAATGAACAGAACCTCAGTGGTTGAACCCAACAATCAGTGTGAGACCATACATACAGGACGACCACTTTTTTAGGAATGTGCAATAACTAACCACAACAAACTTCATTTCCTAAGGTGACTAGATCAAGTATCCATGAAAAGATCATAGAATATATTATTCATCTTTCATGAATTTGTATCCAAGCATACAGGGACACAAATGCACACACTAAGGCAAGCATACATGTGCAACAACGAAAAATAGTTGAACAAGAAGCTGGCAGCTTGGGTGCATATTGAAGCACATTCCCACATGCATCAAGATGTAGTATCTTTGTTACAAAACCACTGAAATGCCACCACTTTATACAACAACATAGATACCAGTTAATAGGAATGTCAAATAAAAATGATTACCTCGGCAATGAGATTGCAAGTGAACAGCAGCTTGCCGTAACACAATGAACTCTTTGCGAGCAATATATGTCCGAATTTGTCTTTGAATGATTCTAGCTGCATTTCCAAGCACCTCTGCTCGCCTTGCATCCAATTCAGCCATCTGACCGGCTCTTAGGAAAACCTTTGCCTTGCCAATCTGCAAAATCAATAATTTTCATAAGATATTTAGCAAAATTTTACAATTTGATTACATACTGCACCATAACAGAACAAAAAAATCACTTAACACTTGGAAACTTCTGTGATAGATAATTAAAGCACAAGGCGATAAGTATTACTTTGGTTTATGGTGATCATCTATAACATTTGGACATTTGGTGGACGACAAAACTAAGTAGCACTAAAAGGGAGATGAGATAATCGGTTGAGTGTTCCACTTCATCACATAAAATTTTGAGATAAAGCATCATAATCAGATGGTAAATATCCAGAGAATGTCCGATGCTGGATATTAACTTGGATTTCTATTCCAGTAAAATAACATCGTATATAAATTATAAGAGAGAAAAGTTTGCCACACCACAGAGGTTGGAAGTATAAGGTGACAGAAAAGAAAAGAATTAAATGTTTCTGGTTAAGTGTATCAACAACTTGTATATGACCATTCATGAAGCGCAAAATCATCACATGCCCAATGCTTTCCTGCTCATTATTCACTTTTTATCCACTCCAACACAGCAAAAGGTTAAGGTATAAGCTAACAAAAACAAAAATACTAACGAGAGCTCTCCATCTCTTTCTCAGTTAGATGATATCCCTAGGCAACATAGCAGGAAACAAATGCAAGGAGATAATCTCATCACCTGGTAACCACTCATCCCCATTTTATCCAGAATCATTTGACAAGCAACCTTGTCATCATGACTGTACAAAAGCAGTTATAACAGCTCATCAGCAGGGAAAAAATAAAGCGATGCATGGGTAGAAACCAGAAAAAGAGAACAATAAGTCACGGCATGGAGAAGTTCAGTTATTCTTGACTTACTTCCCTTCCAAAACTTCTGGAGCAAGAACACCAAAGCGAAGAAGGAGCTCGTAAAATGTGCGTCTTGTAGGGTATCCAGCACAGCTGATCCTTATTGCCTCTAGTACACCCTGAACAAGAGTAGGAAAACCAAAATTTACTAAAAATACCAAGATTGTGAAGCATAAAGGCGAAAATATGTAACTCAGAAATACTATAACAAGCACATCAAACATATGCTAAGGTAAAGCCTGACTGTACTCACACCACATCGTAGTTGTTGGATAATATTGGTATTCTCAAAAATAGCAGGCTTGAGTACATTATTTGGCTTCACACATCTGATATAATGAGGCTCTGTTGAATTCAAGGTGTCCATCAGAGATTGAAGTTGTAGCTGCAGTTCCCAAACACATTAGGCTTAGTAAAAATGGAATGGCTCCACAATCCCAATATCATTGTACAAAACAATAAGAACATTTCATTCATAGACTAGCAAACATGCATGCATGCCACCTCAGTGCATCCAATAAATCTACATATATACGTATATATAGATCATAGTGGAACACATTATTTTCACTTTACTACACTACTGGCTGAGCTTACTTCTACAAGCAGCCCAAGTTTTAGCTCTTTCAGTGGATAAACTGTTGAAGCAATTGATGACGTATAGTTAACTAAGAAAGACTAGGAAGAAAATGAACCATTCATACCTTAAAACGGGACCCGATTGAAGAAAACTTGGATGACTTTGATGATTCCTCAGGCAGAGGAGGAAATAAACCAGCCACAAAGGGGCACTTTGAGGCTGTCAAGAGATCCTGATGTTCCGCTACCACATAATCTTTGTTTTTGTCAAGGAACTGATCAGCCAGGTAATTCACCTGGAAACATGAAGAAAGACTCCGGCAGTTTCTATATTTCAAGATACCAAATACAACTATATGAAAGTAGAACATGCTTACCTCTCCTGCATAGTGGGATATTGTAAAACTAGTGCGTGAAAGCTTAGGTTTGATAAAGCGCTTGTTGTTTTTAAATGTTTGGTACAACTTCTGAGCAAATGTTTCATGGGTGGATTTGGGAAACATGCTGTATGAAGAGATTACAAGAATAAGTCCAACTGCAAAAGTAAAGGCTCATATCATACATGCATGAGTAGCAGTGCAAAGTCTGGGTGTTCCCAAACAAACAAGAAGCTCCAGCACTCTATTGCCATGGATGAAGAAACAGACGTGTTTCCAAACAATTGAAAGCAAGATGCAGAAAAAATTAACTGCATACCAAGCTTCATCAAGAAGTGCTATAATTCCTCCTGGTTTCTGCAAATAATGAAGAATCAGCTGTTAATATCACTTATGCACTGGAACAATAAGATGAGTACAAGATAGATAATTGATACTTTGCATCCAAAGAAAAGTTGAATGATAAGGACTTTAGATCAGGTCTATTATCCTTTTACCACAAAATGGGCAAGCCAAGTGAAAAACTCACTTTCTCAATCAGGTCCAACACATCTTGGTTGTCAACAAATTCAATATAGCTCCAGTTGATTTCTTCTTTCGTATATTCTTCTTGTTCCATTTTGAAGACATGCTGCAATACCATAACAATCATACTCTCTGATGAGAAAGGTCAACAAAATATATAACAAAATTTGGGACAATTAAACTAGCATTAGTTGACCTGATTGAAATGTTGTTGCAGTTTTTCATTTGTAAAGTTGATACAAAACTGCTCAAAACTGCATAGTTAAGGAAATTACTAAGTTCTCCAGTAAAATATAATACAGAGAAAATTAAGTGTAGTAATATACCTATTGAACTTGAAGCTTTCGAAACCATAAATATCAAGAACTCCAATCAAAGTTTTGGAGTTTGGATCTTGCCCAATCGAATTGTTGATTTTGTCCACAAGCCTGCATCAAAATGAAAGAGAGTTGAACTAATTTGAAAGATTGCAAGCATAAAAATAAATCATCTATATTCTTTCTGCATTTATTTACCTTCATAGATAGACTAATTAATAAATAATGCAAGCAAGGGAAACCGAGAGAGAGAGAGAGAGAGTGCAGTGCATAATTTCTTCCTTACCAATCAAACAAGCGGGAATAAATTGTTTTTGCCAATGCATCCCTGCTAATCGCTGCAGCAACTGGGTCAAGTGCTCTTGTAATGACCTCTTCTGGTGTTACCATTACACGCTTTATCAGTGCATCTTCTAGGCTCTTGGCATTGCACCTGAAGTATAAAGTAGGTCAACTGGCTATATTTGATTTAAACATGGACAATAGTGGTCATAAAATGTTTGCAGAACTAGAAAGTTGATGAGAAAGTCATACTTTAGCAGTTCCGCTGTAGTATTAAGATGGAACCTTGATTTTTCATCCTTGATAACTGAAGAATCTACCTCCTCTCCCTTAGAAAATTCAATGTTTCCAAGATGCAGAACTGCAGCAACAACTCTAAAAATTGCTTCCTAAAGCCACAAAATCTAAAATGTTAGCATAACAGCAAGAAAACACCATTTACAGTGGTAGTGGGCGAACTAACCTGCTCTTCCTCACTAATGCCAACCACATCCATTGCCCTTCTGGTTGCTAGATATTCCTCAGCGTCATCAACACCGTGCAACTCATAACAATTTGATTGGTTCAAGTAATGAAATGTTTTTGGATTTTCTAGCTTATATTTCTCCCTCTCCTGAATGTTTGAGCAGCATCATAGTAAATTCGATGACGAGACAGCATGGACAGAATTAAATATAATTGCAGTCATTTGGACACGAATGTAAAACAATCAATACCTCAGGTGGAGCTGCACAGAGAAGGTAAAAGCAATGGTAGTTTCTTTCAGGATCAGAAACTTGGCAAACACGAGACCTTTCAAGCAGATAAGTACGGATAGCTGCCCCAGAAATCCTTCCATTCTTGTCAAATTGGATCTCAACAAATTTACCAAAACGACTACATAGTGATGAAGAAGGGGCCATTAAGTAATGACACAAAAAAGTTGAGCTACTCAACATAATGGTAAAGACAAGAATAGTTCACAACTGGACTTAAAAGGCAGTCTCACTGGTCAGACATTAATGGATCCATGGATTCTTCTAAATCAAACCTTTATACTAAATGAATTCTGAGGTTTAGAAGAATATTTTATGAATCCTCCATAGTAGGTACAAAACAATTGTCTTCATCTCTAAATAAAGAGACCAGAAATAACCTATTGAAACATTGAAACCAATAACTTGCCAACCTGCTATTCCTTTGTTCAATACTTCTTTATGAAGAAGGTCTGGGGGGCTAAACATTTGATCAGAACCTAATTCCTCTATACACCTCTCGACTGACCAGTTTCTGTAAATGAGCCAAAAAGACGAGCAAGTACTAACCTTGAGTTGTTGTTCCTAACAGTTTTGGCATTGCCAAATGCTTCAAGAACTGGATTGGACTGTAAATTCAAAGAATCGAAGGCTCTTTGTTAAGAAAATGCTTTACCCTCAACTAAACTTCATGGCTGCAAAACAAATTCAACTACATAAAGAAGTAGATTAAAAAAGAAAATTCCCAACATCTTACTTCTAAAACTTGTTGTTCAACAGTTCGCCCTTCCACCCCAGACCTGCCTCCAAGATATGCAAGGTACCTCATAAGCATTTTTGTTGTCTCAGTTTTCCCAGCACCACTTTCCCCACTAACAAGAATTGAGTTGCTCTTTCCCTCATTGATCATTGCCCTTTACAGTAGAATTATAGGATTCAATAAAATCATTACAGGAACATATAAGGCCAAACAGACCAAGCCACCTTACCTGTAAGCAACATCTGCAACTGCAAAAACGTGGGGACTAAGCTCTCCAAATTGAGCACCTTTATATTGTTCCATCATGTGTGTATCATACAGATGAGGCAGTCTTTGAAATGGATTTATTGCAATCAGTATATTTCCAGTGTATGTCTGCACAACAAATTTTAACAAGGATCTTTGTCTAGGGAGATGTGGAATAAAGAGCAACAAATGAATCTCAATTTTTCTTGAACCAGCATCAAAAGTGAAACAGACACATTACATAAATTTCATTAAGTTCATATCTGGCAGCCAAATTATGTAACACTCCTGGTTCATGCAAATATGACAGTTTTGTCATATCATCTACACCTCCAGGAGACGCTTCAGTATCCTTTGGGAAAACTTTAGAGATGTTTGCAACAACCTGCAAGTAGCCCAGATTGTTGATAATCAACAAAAGGTATGTATTAGGACAATGGTGGGAGGATTGAAAGGCAGGTTCTACTTAAAAGTCATTAAAGAAAACTAAAATTAACGTAACACTTAGTGAATCATCAAGTCTTAACTCTTTGCAAGGATTTCAGTGTTATAACAGGTCAATACCATGCCAAGGTCTTTATAACCAATATAAACTGATATTGCTATTACGAGTGGACTTTCAACAAACATCATTTGTCTCCTGAAGAGCCTAATTCCTACAAATACTACACAGGCAGAAAGATGAAAAGGCTCCACATAGACTTACTGTTTTCTCATTTGTGGTATGAACATGAACTTCTTCACCATCAATTTTGAAAACTTCTCCATCAATCCATGCCGCTTCTGGGTCTTCAACCCATACATGAGAGCCTGTTATTATGTTAACTGGTCTAGCCTGCAAATCCAAGAGAACACACATAACGTTTGCGTGGGGATAAAAATAAAGGTAAGTATATATGCAAGTATTAATTCTATGTATTTCCGACAGGAAAGCATCAAAGAATGTAGGAACAAGAATCCCTTAGCCTCATACCTCTGAAGCGCAGTCATTTAACAATGAGTGAAAACTTATTTACAATACCAATATATCACACCAAGGCTGATTCACTACAATGACTGTCCAACAAGAAATATTGATGTTCATTGAATTGAGTAACAAGTGCATTTGACTTGAAACATGATTAAACAGAAAAGAAAATAGGCAGTTAAGATCATTTTCAACAGCTTACAAGGTTTTGAATAGCATCCAATACCCAGGTTCAAGAACAGTCAACTAGAAGGATATGATGAAAAAGTTGACGACAAACTGCTTTATTAGACATGAGCATAACATGATATTTTTTACGTTACGCATCATTGACATAGGTGATATAGGAGATACAAGGGCATATATGTTAATCAGCATAGGTGAGGTAAGAATAACATAGAGATTGTAAAATAAATCAAAGATAGCCAAATCAACGAGTAAGAATTAAGAGGAATCACTATTATTCATTCCATCGCCATTTTTCACTTTGACTAAGGGTAGACTATAACGTCAAGATTCCTAGCTGACATTTCAGCAGCTGAAGCTGAAAATGTTTATCAACTGGCACTAAATGGATGATCAAATTTGACAAAATATTTATAAAATGGATTGCATAAATGTTCCTGGTTCTTAGAAATTATTGTTCATCCACAGTTGTAGACTGAAAGGAATCTTCCGACATCGCGTCCCATCAAAATATGAACCATACCAAGCTTTTTAGTTATTGTCTCAATGAAATGCGTCTAAGACATTCAACAAACTTCACCTAATCCTATAACAGGTCCAAGGTAAGAGATATATTCTGCATCATTGATACCTTAAGCCCTGGGTTAATTTATACGAGGAACCTATATGTTCGACATTTACTTGGTGAATTTCCCACCATCTTAATTACAATGGCCATAAGCAACAACTTGGAATCTAAAATACTCCCGAGAACGAATAACTAGGGGAAACATTTAGCTTCGTTAATAGATAACCATTTGCATAAATGAGCGAATCCTGGCATTGGCATTTCACTAGAAATCATTCAACGAAAACACTTGTTCAGCTGCAAAATACATCAGAGACGATGAATCTAAACACAATCTTATCATAGTTCAACCAAACTTGTAGTAAAAGCATCCACATATTCCAAAAAGCAAAATCTCATTATACAAAAAAAAAAAACACAATAAATCCAATATCCACCGATCCAATTCAGCTAGTGAATCAGACTGGTCAAGAAAACCAAAAAGTAAACAGCAAAGTTCTATATCAGTAACATACCATGATTCTCCTACACTGCGATCTTCGTCTCACAACAACTCATTCAAGAAACGGAACAAAATATCAGGACCAAACGCGACTCAGTGAATCGGATCGGGAATGTTAACTAGCAAGTTCCCGACCAAAAGCTTTAAACGGCAGTAACTTTAAGAAAAAAAAAGCGGGAGGAAATCGAGCGGGAGACGACGATAACAAACAAAACCAAAATATATATATATCCAAAAGATTTGAAGCCTTGTTATCACGATCTTTCAGAAGAAAACGAAACAATGAAAAAGGAGGAGGAGGAGGAGGAGAAGAATAAATGGTACAGAGAATGAGGAGGAAAAAAAAAAAGGAAAATGAGTTGATGAGTAAGTGAGAAGGCTTTTATATTTTTAAGCAAAAAGCAGAGTACTAAAGCTTGCCTGTCTTTCTCTTTCTGTGTCTCTCTCAAATTCTCTTTACTGGTCAAGTGGGGTCCACTCGGACAGTGGCGTGGCTTAGTTGGCCGTTCGTGGTCGCCACAAACATTCCGGTTTTTCATTACCAAAGTACGCAAACATCGGTTTCCTGTTCGGTTTATTTTTAAAATTTTCTTATTTTGTTCTAGAACCGACAACATGCCATTACATTACAAATTTGGTTCAACGACAAAAATTCACGTAAAAACAGTTTGTTATTTCTCTGTCTTTTGGACTCACACTTGCTGTTTTAACCGACTAATCTAATTAGTGTTATTATAGTTTAAATATTATGTCAAGTTATTAAATAACTTTATATTAATTATTTGTTAAAAGAATTTTATAAATTCTTTTTTATAAATAAATTTTTAATTTTAAAACTTTTTCTATAAAATTATCGTATTTTAAATTATAGAAAATTCAACTTTATTTTTATATTAAAGTCTAATATTTGGGTAAAATTACAGGTTATAAATCCATCGTTCCATTCAAGAAAACGTAGCGCGTCGGTAACCGACCAATTCAGGTATTCAACACTTGCGAGCCGACTTCCAGCTTAGAAATCAAAAAGCGGATTCACATAACGCATAGGCTTCCAAAATAGCTTACGAAAGATTTTGTATGGCAATAACTTAAGACCCACTCCAAATCCATGCGATTTTTGACTAGCTCAATGTGGCTGTCATGCTTGATCTGGTGATCATAATTAATGAGCAGCCATCCACCTTCTCATTTTATATATGAACGGAATATCATGACCTATCCAATATTTTTTAATTAGGAAAAAATTTATCTGTCAAATTTTAGTTTAATTTAGCTTAATAATTTTTATTAAAATTTGATTAGTTTATTAATTAATTGGTCAATTTTGTCAACTAATTGATTTTTATAAATCAAAATAAATCATTTAATTTTTATTCAATAGATTCTTTTTAACTAAAATTATTTTTTTATAAATAAAGACAATCTTTTCCAATCAATTTTATATTCTTCTATTTTATTTAATCTTTAATCAGATTTATAAAGGTATAATACTAGTTAAACCCATAACATGTCTTATGGGTTTAACTTTCGATCGATTTGAAAATATTAAAATTATCTTAAAATTTTGTAAATTTGAATTTGAATTTAAATTAAATTTTGAATATATTATAAAATTCTAATTAATTTATTTAAAATACAAAAAACCCAAGCTGAGTTTTAAGAAAATTATTTTTCAAATTTAACCTATCACTTTTAATAAAATTTTAATACTTTTATTAAAATTTATCAATTTATTAATTAATTTGTCAATTTTATAAACTAATTGATTTTAATAAATTAAAATAAATCACTTAATTTTCATTCAACAGACTCTTTTTGATTAAAATTTAAATTTTTATAAGTAAGAACAATTTTTTAATCATTTTTTAATTATTCAAATTTATTCAATCTTTAATTAGTTTTATAAAGTTGTAATACTAGTTAAACCTTTTAAGCTTTAAACACTCTGTCTTATCTATTTAGAAAACATTGAAATTATCTAAAATATTTTAAATTGGAATTTGAATTTAAATTAAAATTTGAATATATTATAAAATTCTAATTAATTTATTTAAAATATACAAAACCCAAGCTGAGTTTTAAGAAAAGTATTTTCCAAATTTAACCTATCAATTTTATATTAATCCTACTTTAAAATTTTAGATAATTTGGGTATGTCATCTCTAATTGTAGAATATAGGTGTCTTTGTTGGGAGATTTGAGTACATCTGACATTTGACATCGATGCCAGTTATTCCTGGTTGTTTTCATGCTATGCTAAAAGGGACATTTTAATTGGCATTAAAAAAACAGGGTTAATTGGGTATTTCCGACAGCTGAGGTTTCTTTAACAAAAGTACGGAACAGACACATCATTAATGCTATCCTCCGATCATTCGTTGGTTCCGAGCGTATTTTATTAAAGGCTCTGGTCAGAACGACTGATTTGTACTTCACTTATACCCATTTGACGTCCTCACGATGCCAAACTCATGACAAGTGGATCCTTCTTAGTTGACACACTACGTAGGATCGGGTGTGGACAAGCCTTGCTTCGTATGCGACAGAGAATGTGAGGAACTCCGAGAATATGGGCTGTGAGGCAGGCGGCTACTGACCTACGAAGATAGCCGCGAAATTACAGAAATGGACACGAGTTAATAGCACGGCATAAATTTATGCGAATTTACACGCGATGTCCCTACGACGCACGACAGGTAGTTAAGGTTTACTTTTTTACCTCTGTTGTGGGTCCCACTAAAAAGGTTCAATATCCTTTGTTGTCGTCTTGTGGTTGGTACACGTCCTCATACCATATCGGATTCCTCTGAAATTACATTACTAAAAGAAAAAAGAAAATGTTGTTTACCCTCTAGGCGATGTCGTTTTCGGTACAAAAATCCCAACCCCTTTATTCCTTTTTTTGGGAAAAAGGCGGTAATATATATTATGTTTTACCAAAGAATCTGCATCATAAAGTGGTCAGGACGTAAGCATATTTTTAATCACGAAAGCAAGCAATCTGAAATTACAAATTTACCATAAGGCTTTTGTAATTTTAAAATAACTTATTTTGATTGCTTCGTGCAGATGATGTAAATAAAAAAAAGTGCGAAATTCATTCAAAAATCAATAAACCACAATTCAAAAATCAATAAATCACATCTATTCGCATCTATATGTTTGTTTAGCTTTAGATTATGTTTTATTAGATGTCAAGTTTTAATGAAATAAAATATAATTAAATGATTTATAATGAAATAGAATATAAATTGATGTAATATTAGAAAATTATTGTTTAGATAAATGGAATGATTTATAATGTAATATAGTACAATATTGTTTAGAAAGAGAGTTTATAACGTAATATAGTGAAAAGTTTTTATTATTTTACATTCTACCATAAACTCTTCAATTCGAAAGTTTATCATTTTACTTATTATAATAGAATGAGATATAATGTGAAACTCTTCCTTTCCATTTCATTACAATATAAACCTTCCTCATAAATAATAAAATAATATTATATTTCATTTTATTTCAATAATAAACATTCAATCAAACATAGCTTTACAATTCATTTGATTTAATGTATGTTTTATTTTAATCAGAACTCTTTAAAACAAAAAAAACAATCATTCAAATTTCTTTTTATTTAATTTTTTCATATATATATTAAATATTTCACTAAAAATAAACCTCATGGGAATTTCATATTTTATTTTTAATATATAATATTTTAGATTATATTAAATCTCATGGGAGTATAAGAATGTATAATTGATTTAAACCTCAACGTATTATTACAAATATCGTTTAAATACATTAATAATTTTAAATTTTAACTAATATATGAATATTCTTATAGAGTTTTAACATTAATGATTTTTTTTGTTAAAAACGTAAAATGCTTAGTTATACCATAATCTCTTTTTTCCTTTTTGATTTTGTCTACTTAATTTGTTTTAATTTTTCTTTGATCACAAGGGGGAAATAGGTTATGATTATCTTCAACATGCCATTTCACCATCATGATTACAGCCTCCAGTCCAATGCCTACCCATTACTTTCCAGCATATCATACACAAGTGGTGAGGCTGTGTTACATGTGCCCGCCCAAATCTATTAGATCAAATCTTTCTCTCTATACTTTTGTCCAGGAAAGCACGACACTGTGTGAAAGTAGAATATTCATTTGGACCTCTATCAAATAGAAGCAGTCCAATGAAGATGATTCTTGAAACTCTTTCTACTTTCTACTTTTTTCATTTTTGTATAAACTATTTAATAATTTAATGATAAACTCAAACTAAATAATAGGTTGGATCAAGTAATTGTTGATAATTAATTTTAAACTAGAAAATTATAAAAATTTTAATATTTTGTTACTTTTTATTATTGTTGAGCCTTTGATTAACTTTCTTTCATCTTTGAACACTTGGGCCATGTTTAGCAATCAGCTGATTGCATTAGCTACTGATTCTATCAGCTTATTCTATCAACGAATTACATTAGCTGTTTGTTAGAGATGTTTGGTAAGATTAACTGTTTAGTATTAGCTGTTTATGTATAAAATGACTTATGAGGACATATCTAAAAAAAATTATAAAGAAAACCAATTTACCTTGTCCCTGCAAATTTAATTTTTAACCCTTCCTATTAATCTAAGTATGTTCAATCTGTTGAAGTTATGTAAATATAGTCCCCTAGAAAGCAAGTGTATTTACATGTAACTTTATCTTTTTCGATTCTGATTTTGTAATAAAAATATTTACTATTAATAAAATAAAAGAATTTGGTTGTATTTGTGTGAGCATTATATATCTAGTCAAAAGCTACAAAGATTCTTTTGTAAGTAATATGCATATACATAGAGATGTATGGGAAACATGTATATTATAAGAATCTAAATTAATGGATTCACAGTTAAATAATCAAGCTGGACGCTTGATTATAATTTAGACTGTAGTGTTGCGATTTATCTCTATATAAGTAAAGGAATGAAGATAATAATGAGTTTCATATCATGATAGTAGTTGACTATCGATAATGACATTATTAAATGAACTTGGAATCAATTATGTTTTCAAGAATAAAGTGAGTCGTTACTTTAATCTTAAAACACATAACTTAAGCATTTGTTTATTATGGGCCACAATCTTGATTAGTGGTGAACTTGTATGTATTTCATTATAATTTTTGATATGATCGGAATGGAATTTTACAGAGTATTAATCTAATGTCTGCATGTTGAAATTATCAATTTAAACATGTATCAAGGAACATTCACTCAAATAAAGAGTTAATAGTGATATCATCACTTCTAGATATTTTAAGAAGATTGTGATTAAACAGACGCCAGTAGTTTGATGGACTAGCTACCCATCAAGTCTTAACACCAAGATGAGATCTTGTATGTTAATCACCATATAAAGTAAAATGAGAGATCTAGAAGGAAAAACCAACATAAGGGCAAAATGGTATTTTTATCATTTATTGTGTGGATGGTTATAATAAGGTTCTAAATAGGGTTTACAATTGGACATAAAATATGTGTTCTCATAATATTTAATAATTCAAGAGTTCAATCAATTGTCTTTGGTGGAATGATATTTAGTTAATATGCTAGAATTAATTCTAATGAGACTAAATTAATTATAGGCTTATTGGAACTTGAATTATCAATGTCTAATAAGATTCTCCACTTGGCTTCAAGGAAGGTTATCAAGCTAAGTAAGAAATATAAATGGAGATTTTAAAAGCCTATAATTGAATGTTGGACTTACACTAATTAATGGTTAATTAAAAGCCCAAATGTTTATTTAGAAATGGGCTAGAATTTGGTTTAATGTAATTGATTAGATTAATTATATTTAAAAAATTTTAAAAGAAATGAAGGAGCAAATTTGGTTATTAAGGTTGAATGTGCAGCTGCACATTTGACATTAAAATTTTAAATAAAGATGATTTTATTATTATATCATCATTAAATGAAGTTTTGAACTTATCATTAAATGATTTAATGGTTATCTTTTAATGTTAGCATATAACCTATTAGAATTTATTGAATTAAAGAAGAAAGATGTACATTGGAAAGACCATCTTCCTTCTTACATCATCAAAAATCGAAATTAACATGATAATATTAGGTGATTGGACTTTTGATATAGTCATCTTAAAACAAATGAGAAAAGTCTCATTAATTTAATGACTTCTTTATGTTTGATTAAAGAAAGGTGTGATGCATTGGATACTACCCCTCTTCTCTCTTATTATACATAACTGAAATTAGGAGTGTAAGAAAAGTGTTCTTGCATTGTTTTGACTAACTCTCTCCTCTCACCTATGCATGGCTGAAATTTAGAATGAGAAGTGTCTCATTGTTTCCTTCTTTCTTCTAAGAAAATACTCCTCCAAAGTGTTTTTTCTCCTTTCCTACCAAAAGATTTTGTTAACCAAGTTGTCATAGGAGAACAAGAGGTAAATCAAATTGGTTGAGGATACAACAATAAGGAGAAGATAGATTGACAAAGCAAAGGCTTTGGATACAAGAAGAAGGAGATGATAGCGCAGCAAGGAATTAAAGTTGTAGCGAAGGAATCGGTAATACTCTTCATCTTGTTTATGTCTATTATTATCCTTATACCATATCATGTATAGATTGACATGATGATTTAGATATACTGCTTCCGTTGCAAATAAGATTTCTAAAAAGTTTTGAAATTTACTGGTTCTCTAAATATAGCATGCTTTCTTTTTCCGATCCAACAATTGGTATCAAAGCTAGTTTCTAATGCATGATTTCGATTCCTATATGGTTGATGCATGCGTTGGCAATCATTTTTTGTATGCTGCATATTTTAATGTGATAGGAATATATATGGTGTATGTGTTGCTCTTTAGGTTGTCCATAGAAGTTAAATTTACCATGTAAGATTTTTTCATTTGGTTGTAACAAGGAGAGTGGTCTATCATCACCATGTTTCCTCCTTTGCTTCATTTTTTTGCTTTCTTTGATTTTGTAATGTACAAATTAATCTAATGATGAAGATGGAGCAGTCATGGATTGAAGAAATGGGAAGGTTAAGGTTTCGGTGTATCCTTTTGTGTGTTGACATAGTTTCAGTTTTGTGAAAACAAAGATGCTGAAATTTTGTCTCAATGAATCTAGTTTCAATTTTTAATGTAAAAACAAGTACTGAATTTTTGTTTCAAGGAATCAAGTTTCGGTTTTGATAAAATACTAAGTGCTAGTTTTTTGTTTTAATGGAATGAGTTTCGGTTTTAATGAAAACAAGTGTTGAAATTTTTTGTCACGACAAAGATTCGGTTTTATGAAAATCTAGCATTGGAATTTTTATTTTCAAAGTGATATAATTCAATTTTTATGAATGTCATTACATTTTGTTTACCGAATGGGCTGGATCACGTGAGCGAGGAGTTCGAAGCGGAGGATCCAAGTCTAAGAAGAATATTTTGGGCCTAAAAGGCTTGTAATTATTTTTATGTTTCTAGGATGGACAATCAAAAGTGGCTTAATTAGTTCATGTGATGAATTGAGAAATGAATGCAAATAATATGTAATATTATGTAGTTGCATGTCATTTAGAAAATTGCCAACCCTAGGCTTTGTCATGCATTCATTATGTATGAGATATATAATGAAACAATATAGGATGGATAATAAATTGTATCCAGACAAGATGGAATTTAAAACTTAAAGCCTAAAAGATTGAGTGGGAGAGGATGCTCATGTGAGAGTCAACGGCCTCCAAATTGATGGCCCATTTACATGTGGTGAAGTGTTACTCTCTATCGGAGGGCATGAATCCTAAATCTTGCATGGTTTGGATCTCCTTAAGGATAAGTCCACTTATTAGTAGCAAGTGTGACCTCCCACCGAGACATGATTTGCAAGTATCTTTAGTGAACGAATTAAATGGTTAAACACTCAACATTTTTTATCAATAAACTGTCCATCTTAACTTTGTTGGTAAAAGTATGAATCAAATAATGACGCTTTTCAAAAATTTGGGCACGAGATGTTTGGTAGTTTTTTGAGTGGGAAGGTCCCAGTTTTTTCTTTTAATATATAAGAAGGCCCACTGTCACTTAGTCTATTATAGATAAGAAAAATAACCATCGTATAATGTTTTAATTTTTTAAGTTTTGTTAAATCTATCATCATGCATACATGTATCATGATTTTATACAAAGTTTCAATATTGTTGACTAATATGCTCATGTTTTTTTAATTTATATATTCAGACATAATTAACCACAAAATGAATTCACTCACCCTACTCTTGACTAATAACAAATTAGAAAACGAAGACAATTTTAATAAATAGAGACTTAACCTTGACGTTGTTCTTCAATATGAACGTATTTTATGGGTGTTAACTAAAAATGAGCCTACACCTTCGGATGAAGATTCAACTCCTAAGATAGTCCAACAACATGAGAGTTGGCAGAATGCTGATAAGACTATTAAGTGTTATATTCTAGCCTTTGTCAGTGATATTAGGGATGGCAATTGTACCCGAACCTGATGGGTACCCGATAAAATTACCCGAACGGGGGCGGGTATGGGGAGTCAATTTTACCCGTAAGGCGGTATGAGGGTTAACAAAATACCACGGGTATCGGGCGTGTACGGGATACCACCCCCCATACCCGTTTACCCGTTATATATTAATTACAAGTTTGCCATTATATATATATACATAAAACCCACCCAAATCCCTAATAACTAATCCCTAATATTTCAATTCTTCGGTTCTTCCTCAATCTGCAGTGTCGCCGCAATCTTCTCCACGCCGATGAGAGATGAGGAACGGATGTTAGAGATAAAGTGTTAAGATAGAGAGGGAAGGTTGCGTCCAAACTGTACACACATGTACATGAGAGAAATAACGGACATAAACGGTGGCCCTTTGTTTTGGTAGGTGGATATTACTATTTACTAGAACTCCCATCTATCATTCTTCATTGCTCACCTCATCTGTTTCTTGGAATTCGTGACTTTCTTTCGTTTGACATTGATAATTTTAGATTTGAATGTTGTAGTAACTAATAATTTCATGGCTTTATGGTCCTTCGGTATGTTTGCTTTTTCTTTTGTGGGTGTACTGTCCCATGCCAATACCACTTTGTTGGATGGACTTGAAACTGGAAAATTTTGCTTGAATTACCTGCTATGGATTGTGAATCCTTCGATTCACGCCTCTATGGCCTACAATGAAATCTAACTCCCACACCTTACCTTATTTGCCCTCTTAAGATTAGTTGTTGAACATTCTTATCATTGAGAACGATAGAATATCATCTTATTTAGTAACAATTCCCTACCTAATTGGATGTCTTTGAGTCTCCGTTTCTTTCTCTGGTAACTAAAATTAAATGAAAGCATCATACGAGTTACAGTATAATGGCTCAAAAAACTAGAATTTTACGACTATAAGGTTCATTGTCGCATGCCCATACTAAAATTGTGCATTTGCTATCAGTGTTACAAGTTTACGTAGATGTGCTTACCTTGTCCAACCTTGTCTGGTTGGTTTCCATCATCAGCTCCAAAACATGGTATTTTGCCCACTAGCAATGCCCACTAGCAGTAGCATGATTAGGACCCTTACCTTTTCTATATCTACTGATTTAATTATTTTTTAATTTCCTTCATTAGATAAAGTATTATCAATACCTTTCGGATGATAATTTGATTGGACACTTGTGCAGGTAATTTGGGTTAATTTTTGTTGGATTACAATGAACTCGAGTGAGAGTATTTCTCAAAATCCTATAACTATGGATAGTCCTCTCATTCCTACTGACCTCTCTCATTCGGTCGACTCACCAAATAGTACGAGTCAGGAACCCACTTCAACTTCGTAGGTCAGACAAGATGTTGAAGATACACGTAAAGAAGATTAACATCATTCTTTGGAATCATTTCAAAAAGGTGAAAATTGTAGGGGAAGATGAGAAGGCCATTTGTAATTATTGTCATAAAAAACTTTCTGGCAAAAGCTCAAGTGGAACTAAACACTTGCATGATCACATAAAGAGTTGTCCTCGAAAAAAATTTCAAGATGTTCGACAACAAGTTTTGGTGCAACAAACAAATGCGGTGGCAAATTACAATTTTGATCAACAAAAATCATGGGATGATCTTGCCAAGATGATTATAATACATGAGTATCCTTTGGTTATGGTCGAGCATCACGGATTTCGCCAATATTCTGCTGATTTGCAGCCCTTGTTTAAGGTTCCCTCACGAAATATCGTGAAAAGCGATATCTTAAGGATATATGACTACGAAAGGGTGAAGACTTTGAGTTTGTTGGAGGCAAATTGTAGTAGGATTGCCTTAATTACGGATATGTGGACTTCTAGTAATAAAAAAAAGGGTTTTATGGCTATCACCGCTCATTTCGTCAATGATAAGTGGACATTACAAAGTCGTATCATGAGTTATTAATTTGCTTTCCTCTTTTTTTGAATCACATTTGTCTATGTTTTTGATCATTTAATAATCATTGATTGACAATATTAATTATCTAATTCTTGTTTATTTACTTATATAATATAGGTTCATTTATGTACCTTGTCCACACACTGCTGAAGTTCTTACCAATGTTTTATTTAATACCATTTTGGATTGGAACATTGATCGAAAGTTATCAACTTTGACGGTTGATAATTGTACGACTAATGAAGCTATCATTAGTGATATCACAAAGAAGTTTTCTCTTGATTCACTTATGTTGAATGGGTCTTTGTTTCACATGCGTTGTTGTGCCCACATTTTAAATTTGATCGCTCAAGATGGTTTGCTTGTCATTGGCAAGGGTATAGAAAGGATTAGAGATAGTGTGGTGTTTTGGACAAGATCTCCAAAAGGGAGCAAAAGTTTGAAAAGCGGTGCGACAATTACGCATCACAAGTACCAAGAAATTGGTTCTTGATTGCAAGACCCCGTGGAATTCCACATATTCAATGCTTAATGCTGCTTTGATATACAAGGATGTCTTTAATCGTTTGATTCAGCGTGAACCATTATACAAAGATTTGCCAACTGAAGAGGATTGGAGACTTGCAGAAATGGTTTGCGAAAAGTTATGATTGTTCTATTCTGTGACCGAGATGTTCTCAGGTACAAAGTATCCAACGACAAATATTGTTTTCCTTAAAATTTGTGAAATCAGAAGTTCATTGGAAAAATGGTGTGAGTCTCCAATTGAGGTGATTCAAGGCATGACAAGAAATATGTTGACCAAGTATAAAAAGTATTGGTCTGACATTCATGGAATCATGGGAGTGGCAGTCATATTGGATTCAAGGTACAAGACCAAACTATTAGAATATTGTCTTAAAAGAATTTATGGAGAGTACTTATATGTTGATGAAGTCAAAAAAACTTTGAAAGTTTGCTATGATTTGTTTGAAGAGTATAGAATAAGGGATTCACCTTCTTATAATGGTGAAGTTTCATCTACTTTTGGGTATGATAGAGATGCTAATGAAGGATTTCTCCAAAGTTTTGATGAGGAAGTTGCTCTTGAAAGAGAGAGTAGTTTGTTTGCGAAAACATAATTAGATCATTATTTAGAGGAAAAGTGTTACCAAGAATGAAAAATTTTGATATTTTAAGTTGGTGGAAAACTAATGGGGTAAAGTATCCACTCTTGATGAAGTTGGCAAGAGATGTGTTAGCTATACCAGCTTCAATCTGTAGCTTCGAATCTACTTTTAGCACAAGCGGAAGGTTGGTGAGTCCACACCGTAGTCGGCTTCATCCCAAGACTTTAGAAGCGTTGATGTGTGCACAAAGTTGGTTGTGGAGTGAAATAAAAGGTGATTCTTATCTTTATTTGAATGAAATTCAATGAAATAATTAAGTTATTATTATATATATTTATTGAATCCTTTATTTTGTGGTTGTTTTTATAGTAACATGTTCTGATGAGACGAATGCATATTGTCGCACTATTGAGTATGATGAGGATGTTAGTGTGGTATTTTTAGCAATTCATAATCTATTAATTTAAATAAAGATTTTTATTTTTTAGTGTGAATGACTAATAATTGTTATTGTTTAATGATAGGCAAGTGGTCCAACAAATGCCTAAGGTTCAAGAAATAGTGCAAGGATCTCATCAAGTTCTATTGCTTTTTATGCTTTGGAATTTTCATTAAAACTAATGTATGTTATTTTAATTTGTTGTCTTTTTTTTAATTCACTCTTAGATTTGTACTATCATTTATAATCTCTATTTACTTGTTTCTTTTATGTTAAATTCAGTATGTATGTATGAATGTAGCATGAAAATCTAAAAAAAAACAAATAGTTCATTCATATTAAATAAGTTTTTTTTATTAAAAAAAAGAGGCGGGTAAATGGGTTGATGAAATCAAACCCCAACTGCAATGGTATGGGTACCAACAAAATCTCCGACAGGGATGGAGGCGGGTATGGGGGTGGGGGTGGGTTCATGGGGCGGGGGCGGGGGATGGCATACCCGCCCCGTTGCCATCCCTAAGTGACATGTTGCAAAAGCAAGTTGCTTATATGAAAACTGCTAGTTTAATGGTTCATCACCTACATAAGATGTTTAATATGAGGACTAAATTTGTAAGAATGAAAGTTATCCAAACCTCGTCGTTTCTTCTAGCAAAAATGTTTAATATGAGGACTAGATTTGTAAGAATGAAAGTTATCCAAACCTCGTCGTTTCTTCTAGCAAAAATGTAACGACTCCTGTTTAAAGAAGGGAATTAAGACCTTATTAATTAGTTAATAATTTTCTTTATAAATTAATGTTTTAGTATTGACTACAAAACTTAATTGTCTCCAAAGGGTTTGTTCTTCACATAGAATATGATCAGCCACAATCTTGAGTCGATTACCATAACACAAAGTCTAAAAATAAGACAAAACAATTCTAATGTATCGGTTGACTAAAATCAAATTAATATATTACGAGCGAGTGACCAAAATAAGAAACAAATAGAACAGAACTAGGCCTTCGTTTTCAGGGTCATGGCCTGAATAACTTCTAAGCAAAAGTACGAAAAAGAACTCGGCCATATATCCTGCACAATCCAAGTAGTGTCATCGATTCTGCTTCAACCTTTTGCTTCGGCGAGTCCTGACTGATGTTTGAGACAAAGGTGAACTTCGATGTATGATCGCGAAGCAAAGTTTACCTGTAGAGGAATGTCGAAACGTCCACATGGTAACGACATCTCGAAGTTCTTGCAACCCATGCGCCTTCTTAAACGAATTCCAACCTCCGGTCAGGACGTGAAACTTAGAAGCCCAAATCCTGAGGATCATATTAAAAGTGCTGCCATTGATGTCATAAACAGTCACTTCAATTCCGTTTTGGAGATTTTCTTCAGGATTCAGCATTGGCAGAACAAACATCTGGGCGTGTTTCTTGGCTATCGACAGTCTGCACAGATCATCCCTCACGTCGCTCTCTGTAAGATGTCTTTCAAAGGGTTGGCTGCGTCTGCATGTAAGAAACACATCACGTAGAGACGGGATTGGAGGGATTTCAGGTGGTACGTACGGTTCCGTTATCTGCCTCATCCGAGGTACTTGCTCTTGCTGGCTTTGGAGCAACATTGTAGGGTTTGAGTTTCCATTATTTTGTTGAAGCTCCGTGTTGGGAGCAGTATTACCTTCTCGATGAACTACCACTTGTGCACCGTCTGAGTCGTGCTCTTCAGGGACTCCACGTCTTTCTTTCAGTTCCTTCAAAGCAGAAACTGTTCGCTCATCGAAATTTGTTTGCTTCATCAAAGAAAGAGTCAAGGATGCAAGCCCAACGTTCTTGAGCTCTGCAATAGTGACCTCTATGGAAGAATCCATTGTTGAAAATTTGACATTAACAAGTTACCTGCAGTATTTATAAACAGAGGAAGCTTACACCAACTTAACCTAGTGCCTTGTCCGCAATAAAGGAAAAGATAGGTTTATATCATGGCGATACACATCTATCAAACTTAAGTAACCATGTCATGGAAAACATAGATTATGCTTTGATTTGATTTTACATATAGTGTTTTGGTTTAATTGAAATAAACATGCATCAAGCAATAGTTATCTGCAAAAATACATAAATATCCTACTGTTGTGTTTTAGTAGATAACGCTAAGTTAGTGGGTCGGTTAAATTTGTATGACTAAGACATACAGTTCACTCTAAAGTACAGCATATCGCAAATATCCAAACCAAGAGAGACCCAGCTCGCTTACCAACATTCTCTTACAGAAGGAAGCTGTAAGATAGACAGTCTCTTATTTTATTTTATAAATTTTAATTATTTATTTATACGAACTCCACATTTATATATTTAAAAGAAATTCATGTCAAATTTATATAAATAAATAGCTGAGATTCAGGATCTAAATTAAAAAACTCTCCCAATAAAAAGCTCCAAGAGTTCAACAAAATTTGAAAACTTATCCATTAATCCATGCCGCATCTAGGTCTTGAACCCATACATGAGATCCTGTTATTGTGCTAAAACACAGTCATACACATCTATCAAACTTACAAGTTCTTTTTCATGTATCACTTTTTCTTTCGAATTCAATCTACCAGAAAAGGTTGTTTGAAAATTTTCGAATTGAATTCAATTACATTAATAAGATTGAATTGAATTCAATTTGACATTTAAAACAAATTCAATAATATTAAATTGAATTCAATTACACCGCTTGAAACACAATCAAAATAAATTCAATTATTTTATATAACATTTTACTCTTGACTAAAAAATGAAAATTTTAATTATTATTATAAAATTGAAAAGATGTTGTGCATAAATTGATACAGTTTGATCAAAGGATTTCATAATTTATTCTTTATTTTTAAAAATCTCATATTTCTCTAAATTTACAATAATAATTTCATAATTAATGTAAAATTACAATTTTCAAATATAAAAATAAAATTAATATAATTATTAATCATATATAAATATTATTTATCAGGCAAAAATGGGTGAGAAATTCTCATATTCTTGTTGGAACATTGATCTGTGTGCGTGTGTGTGACACAAGAAGCAACAAGTCAATTTCTTGCATGAATTCAATTCCAATGCTCGGAAGAATAAGTTCAATTTGAAAAAAGGATAGATTTCAATTACAATTCAAATGTTAGCATGGGCCTGAATTGGTAGTTCTACCCTCTTAGTTACTTACCAAAGCCTATTGTTTGATAGCATCATTAATCAAAGTTGGTAACGACTGTTTTGTTTTCTCAAAAAGGACAAATTTTGTTATTCATAAATTTAATTTGAATCTAATAATAATAGCACTAAGATTCTCTTAAACGTCGGCGCTGGCTGTGCATCCACCGGCGACACATCTGCTGCTCACCCTGCTTACTGTGCGGCGGCGGGGATCCCAGCCTTTGTGTTTTTAGTTTTACCTGCGAATAAGATCTCAATTGCGCAATTAGTGCAGCCAATTGCCAATGGGGCTTTTGTGCTCAGCATTGGTACTGATTTTGATGGTTGCATTAAGCTAATTGGTGAGATTACGTCTGAATTACCCATTTATTTGGCCAATTCGTTGAATAGTTTGAGGCTTGAAGGGCAAGAAACAGCTTGATTGAGATTTTGCAGCAGTTTGATTGCGAAGTACCGGATTGGGTTATTGTTCCTGGTGGAAATCTAGGAAATATCTATGCATTTTATAAGGGTTTCAAAATGTGTGAGGAAATGGGGCTTGTTGATGGAATTGCTAGGCTAGTTTGCGCTCAGGCTGCCAATGCTAATCCTCTTTACTTGCATTACAAATCCTGGCGGAAGGATTTCCGGCCGGTGAGGGCAAATTATACTTTTGCATCTGCCATACAGGTAGGGGACCCTGTTTCAATAGACAGGGTTGTGTACGCTTTGAAGATTTCTAATGGAATTGTCGAGGAAGCCAGGGAGGAGGAGTTGATGGATGCAATGGCACTAGCCGATTCCACCGGAATGTTTATATGCCCTCATACAGGGGTTGCTTTAACGGCTTTGATTAAGCTTATAAACAGTGGTATTATACAGCCGACAGATAAGACAGTAGTTGTAAGCACAGATAAGAAAGGTGAATAACATTAAGCGGTTAAGAATCCTTGAGGGTTTTACAGTTTACACAAAACATGGTTCCATTCTCAGGAATAATCATAAAGTGACACACTCTTGTCATCTGACACACTAGCAAGCCTGCCAGCTCGGATACCAGCTCCCCCGGGTGGTCGAAAGGCCACTCCCCAAACTTGATCGGCATGGTTACTCATTGTCTGCACAGCAGCCCTCATTTTAAGATCCCATAACTTTACAGTTCTATCACTTGAGCCTGTTGCAATAGCAGCTCCATCAGGGCTAGCATCAACACTTAATACCCAGCTTGCATGGCCTGACATGGCAGTAACCAGACTTTTGCCCTCAGAATCATACATGTGAACGTGACAATCATCAGAAGCAGAGAAGAGCACCCTTGAATCAATTGGAGAATACACCAGAGAACGCACAGGCATGAAGTGACCTTCCAGATGGTGTAGAAATTTAGCTCGAGCTACATCAAAAACAGAGATTGTGCCGTCCATTGAGCCACAAGCGATTCGTTTGCCATCATGACTCCACACGACTGACAGGACAAACTTCTTGCTGCTATTCTTATCGGAAGGCTTCGGCACCTCTGGACGAGGAATTGACAAGGTAGCCGTCAATTTCCATGTCGCTGTGTCCCAAAGCTTCACTGATGCACTACCCCCGCCAGCAACTGCAAGTGTTGTACCCTGTAGGTAGAGCCAGTTAGCATTATGCACACTGACAGTCATGTGTTGTCGGAACAAATCAAATCCTGTACTAAACTAACAGCCATGCCAGAGAAAAAAAAAAAGGAACAACAATTCTAGAATGAGGCAATTGGTTAACTGCAATATATAAGAAGAAGATGGCATTCCAAAATTTAGCGTCAAATGAAGAATTGGGGAAGTCAAGCAAAAGAAGATCAGTCATTCCCAAATTAGGGTTAGGTTCCTCCTCAACCTAAAATCACAAAATCAAAGCAGATGCCTTTACTGATACTAGTTTGGGCACTTAACTATCCCCACAACTCAAAGCTACCACATCGATTAAAATGAAAATTCTACGATACAACACTGCAATTTCTCAAAACCGGACCTGAAAATTTGTAACCGTCAGTCATCGACGATCCAAAATTATGAGTTGAAACACAAACCTAAGATCAGACCTAAATAACATTCCCAACAATCGCAGAATTAATTACCTTGGGATCGAACTGCATCTGCCAAACTTCAGAAGGAGGAGCTTCGAGAGTGGCAATGCTAGCATTAGTATCGACATCGAAGACCCGAACAAAGCTATCAAGTGAAGCTGACGCCGCTATGATGCCAGAGGGATGCGCCGCCACAGACACGACGCCGAGGGAGTGGCCGGTGTTAGTCCGCTCAAGAGTCAGCTCGTCGGGTCTCCAGAGCTTGACGGTCTCGTCGAGTGAACCGGTAAGAAGAAGGGCAGGTCGCGTCTCCGTGGCCGGAACCCATGTCGCGGCCCACACCGACTCGTCGTGGGCGTTCTCGATTGATTTCAGGCCGGCTAGCTTCATTCGGGGTTACTGGGAAATGTTCAAAGGTTCTATGACAATGCTGCTTGTGTTAGCAGTTGCTGTGTGGGTCACTTCTACTCGAGGGCCACTGTTGAATCCCATTTATAGTTGGAAGTGAAACAAATCCAAAACACGCCCTTCTTCTTACATTCTTATGATTTTTGGTATGTATTGATAATTAGTTAATTACTTCCAAAATTTGTTTTTAAAAAATAAAATATTCATACAAAATAGCATAAAAGTGACATAAACTTGTTTTTCAAGAATAAAAAGTTTAAATATAATTAATTAAAATAATTTTATTCATACAAAATAGCATAATAGTATAAAATGATACTATTTTAATATAGTAAATATATTGAAATATAAGTCATGTTATTTCTGCTTTTACTGTAATTATTATAATTTCTATTCTCAACCAAGCACGTTTAGAGTCCGAAGAATCTCACATTGTCTCAAATTAAATAATAAGAGCACATTTGAATGGACTTTTGGGAGATAAATAAGTATTTTTCAACAACAAAAGTTTAAAAAAATGTTTGACTGTAAAATAAAAAGTACTTCTTTAATAAATATGACTTTTTAGCAATTAAATCACAGTTTTTAAGAAACTCAAATTTGGAGTTTATAAAAAAGTAAATTTTAAGTAGATTTTCATATCAATTAATAGACCTATTTTTAGTCCTTTTTCCTTTATGTTTTATATATAATTCTCACAATACTCACAAACTCATCTTCATGTTTATTTTGAGATTTATATAATATTATTTGATTTTTATATATTTTAATATTTATTTTTATATTAGTTTTACTTATGTTATAATCAATATAAAAGATTTAGTTAGATATTTTTTATGTTTCACATGGTTAAAATTATATAATAATTAATATATTATGTTTTGCATATTGTTTAATATACTTTAAATAATATTTATATGCATAAATGATTTTATTATGAAATAAAATATATTTAAAATTAAATGTATTTTTATTTTATGTTATTAAACAGTTTATTGTATGAAGCTCATTTTAAATGTAAGTAAAACAATGCTTCTTAGAAAAGTTTTATTTATAAAGATGTATAAAAAGCATAATAGTATCAAAATGATATTATTTTAATATAATTAATATATTGAAATATGTCATATTATTTCTACTTTTTACTGTAATTATTATAATTTCTATTCTCAACCAACCATGTCCTGAGTTTGGAGTTCAAAATCTCATATTGAGTCAAATTAAATAATAAGTGCCTATTTGAATAAACTTTTGAAAGATTAATAAATATTTTCTTCACCACAAAAGTCTTTTTTAATGAGTGTTTGATTGTAAATTAAAAAATACTTCTTTAATATATATGATTTTTTGGCATCCAAATTACAGCTCTTTAAGAAGCTCAGACTATCAAAAAAGAACTTTTTCATATAGAATTTTCACATCAATTAATGACTTTATTTTTAATTCCTTTTGTCCTTATGTTTTACACATAATTATCACAATTATGATAAACTCATCTTCACGCTTATTTTGAGATTTATATGGTATTATTTGATTTTTATATGTTTTAATATTTATGTTTAACATTAGTTTTACTCAATATAAAATATTTGGTTAGATATATTTTATTTAAGTTTCAGTATGATTTAAAATTATATAATAATTAATATATTGTGTTTTACATATTGTTTAATATAGTTTAAATAATATTTATATATACAAATAATTTTTATTATAAAATAAAATATAGTTAAAATTAAATATATTTTTATTTTTATTATCAAATAGTATATGGAATTAATTTTTTAACAAATTTCTTTTTAAATAAGAGTTGTAAAAAAAAACAGCTATTTTTAGAAAAGGTGTACAGAAAAAAGCTCTCCTCGTACAAACTTTATTAATGTAAGCCTGACAGCGTTACAAAACAATTTCCTACCAACTATACCCGTACGCTTCGTTCCGAGTTAATATTGTATCATTGGAGACGCAATTTTATTAAAGTGAACTGCTATTGACTCTCTCTACTTTCTTTTCCGCAGAAACTTAAATTTGAACTTTAGGAAGCCATTTTCCTATTTAAGATAATTACAAGTAAATAAGTAATTATTAATCTGGAATAAGTTTATAATACAGTAATTCTTATTCTACTACTAATAATAAGATCAATCAGACAATACAAAGCTGGATCCATATACGTAACCAACACTCTCCAAACTCCCAAGGTGGCTCCAAGGAGTTGAATAAAAAAACACAACCAGAGCCTTCAGCCATTAAAAAAACAAAAAAAGAAATACGGCGATCGCCGATCAGTACACTCAGTTCACTCTAGCTCTAGCATATCACAAATATCCAAACCAAGAGAGACTCTACTAGAAGGAAGCTCCAAGAGTTCAATAAAAAGCTGTACCCAGAGCTTCCACCCTTACAATACTGTTATATATGAAGTACTGTACTGAATTGTAGTGTGTACTGTAATGCTGTAAAGAAAGACTTCATCTTTGGACTCAGCTTCAAGCTTTTCACGGAACTGGTTCAGGGTCTTGATCCAAGCTTCGTTTCTCTTTACTGGAATTAATATTCTCCAGCCTCCATCCATCTCTTAGCCTAGCAATAAAAGAATCGGCCTTAATGTTAACGTCTGGACTTGGACAAAACACAGTCCGACTACTGTCATTTATTGTGTTGACCTTCTCTGACGAAGGTTCTTTGTCAATCTCCTCCGGCTCCGGTGAGCCACAGCGTGAGCTATGCGCACTGGAGCTTAACTTCACAAAATCACCTTTAAGAACAAAGCGAAAGCCCGGAACTTTAAACGGCGGAGGCGGAGGCGGAGGTGGCATTGGAATCAAGGGTGACTGTCCTCCGCTGTTCACGTTTTCATCGTACAAGTTGGTTCCTTTAGTTGGCAACGGTGGCCGGCCGGTTGCGGCAGAATTCCGGTGTTTTGATGATTTTGACGGCGGCGGGGGGCCTGCTGGTGGTGGTGGAACTTGGCCTTGACGCTTAGACCATCTTTTTGACGTCGGTGGAGGAGGAGGCGGCGGCGGTGGAGGTGAAAATGAATGAATCCTTTTACTTTTGTTTCCTTTCCTAAATAAACTATGGAAAAATGATGGAGGAGGTGGTGGAGGCGGAGGCGGGACCGGAGGGGCAGGAAGAGGCTTTTCTGAAGAGAGCGATGGCTCGAGAAAAGAAGGCGATTGTGAGGATGGGTGAATTGGGTTCTCGGCTGATGAGCTCTTGGCCTTATGTTTTTTCTTTCTTTTTTTCTGATTGTGCAGTACTGAGGCTAAAACCATCTTTATCTCCCTTGTCGTGTTACTCCGTTTACGTTCCCAACTTTTGCGGTATTTATGCTCTGATGATATCGGACTCTTTATTTGCGGTGGTGGTGGTGGTGGCGATGTCAGTATCCGTGGCGACGGAGAGTTGATCTTCTTGAAATCGTGATGATGTTCCCTCTCTTTGTCAACCATCTCTTTGCGTGATACTGTCCTATACGTGTGACTCTGTTTGTGGTCTGTTCTTGGCGGCGGAGGAGGTGGCGGAGGAGTTGGTGGCGCTGGAGATTTTTGTTGTGTCGAGGAACGAAGTATAAAAGTGTCAACCTGAATTTCCTTAACGCTAGGCTCTTCAAAGATACTCCTTGGCGTCCCATGGTGACTGTACTCCGACGACGACCGGTACTTGTTGATTTCACAGTCATCAAAGAACCGGAAATGATCATGATCATCGCTGTTTTCCCATAACGATTCAATCTTTAAATCTGGGTAAGAGCTGCTGTTTCTCTTTAACCTCCCTGTGCTTGTAACAGGCGTGTTAAAGCTTGGATTCGCAAAGATCTTTTCGGAGAACTGATCAAACCACTGGTTAGAAACAGAGTACTGCTGGGGCTTGCTATCGTGAGCCACACGAGGAACATTCTGAGTACTGCGGTCGTAGTCGTTGGTGGTCGAATCGTCGTCGTTTCTTCTAGCAAAAATACCACAGAGAATCGCGAACAAGACCAGACAGACGTTGACCGAGTCCCAGCCGTTCTTTACCGTGCTGGATCGGATCTTATGGTTAGTGGCAGAGAGTAGAGAAGGAAGTGCGAAGAACAAGAGCAGTAACGCTACGACGGGCAATATTATGATGAGTAGTGGGAGGTTACGGAGAGGAGACGGCGAGCCACGGCGAGGCATGGAGGTGGTGAGTCGCCGAGTTGTGGCCAAGAATAACGGTGGTGCGTCTCTATTAAAAGGCTTGAGCTTGAGTTTGGCTTTTGCCTTTGCTTGTGAAGAAAGAGAGCATCTTTGGCCCTGACCAGAAAGCTTGAGTTGAGTGACCTTACAAAGACAGAGATGTAATATTAAAGAAATGGATATAATGGTCTCTCAACTCTCAACTCTCAATTCTTTTTTTTATATATAAGGTATTCTAATTTAGTCGGACTAATTTTAAGCCCCTATAATTTCATCCCAAGAGTCTAGAGGATATAAATCTAAAACTCTAAGATCTTTCAAGTTCCTGCGTCGCCTGTACACTTTTGCGCACAAAAAATCTTCACATATTCTAGATTGTTCAGCTTGATGATTGATCACTGACTCTCTTTACTCAGCATTAGGTTTCTATCAGCCTCCAGCTTCTCTAGCAGCTTCAACTCTCACATTGTCACTGAAAGCGAGGCGTCCGTAATTAATCCGACCAAGGAGCTTTGCCGAGTCTCTCAACTCTCAATTCTGTATCAGGTCATTGTTTAAAATTGTGGGGTAATCGTTTATTCATTTCTTTTCCTTTCCCTATCAAGTATCTGTAGCAATTTGATTCTAAAACACTGTAAGAATTTATAGTTGTTAAGATCCAAAGAGTGTCAAAAACAATGCTAAAACAAGTGTTTGCTTTAATCAAAATTTTAGCCTAAATTGAATCACCATAATTGGAGAGACTAAACTCTATTTCACTCGGATAGATTAAGACTGATCTCAAGCTGCAAGTTCAAACTACTACTAATTTACCTTCAACCTTACCATTCTCAAAAACAGAGAGATCGTGCAAAACAGAGGATTCCAGGATTAAAAAGGTGTAGCAAGCAGACAATTAGATTAAGGACAAGAACAGAGCGTCCCAGGTCCTAAATGCAGTTTTGTTGGATCTTCTGAACTTATCCCAACAGTAGGGTTTTGTTTCAGCTTGTCAGAACATTGTAATTTTCCAAGCTAAGCCTGAACCACGTGTATATACCATACGACAAGCAAGTACTGTACAATTGTACGCAAAAGCACATACTTTTAAGCTGCCTCTATGATTGGAGCGTGGGTGTAATCATTGAACTCCAACAGAACTCCAGAAACAATCTTTCCGGGTTGGCACTTTTCCTATCAAAAGTGAAAATTCCCACATTTCACTTTCCCTTTTTCCTATTCCCCTGATATTATTCGCATGACTCTTACTATTTATCACCTCTTCGGGTTTGTTTTACTAAGAACTGATGATTACTCTAGTGTTCTTCTGTTCTGTCCTCAACCAAATTATAAAAGTTATCAGGATAATGAGACCTCTCAAGTGGGTTTCAAGCCATTGCAACTTCAGATAAAGAAAATGTTGTTTATCAATTAACATACATCAAAGGAAGAGGATAACAAAAGGCGTGAACCTTTTTTTGGCTTGTTTTGATGAGTGCCGCACCCAACAAAGAATGAAACTTTTGCTAATGCCTGTTGGTTTCAAATTGAATTTAGAATCCAAAAACACTTTGCTCACTTAGTCGTATGATTATCATTATAACAATAGAAAAGCTGAGACTGTAAGTAGGGACTTGTAGGAAAGTTTTATTGGAGCATAGAGACATGCAACTTGACTGGTAGACAGATGATGAGCACTGGTCAGGAAGTGCGCTCCAAGTATCATAAACAGCTAGCGTCCGAGGGACAGCAGTAGGGTCCTTTACTGTCTTCGCGTGGGATATACTTCTTCTTCCCCACCAGATTAGCCAAACTATGAAAAGATCTCATCTTTTTCCGCTGGTTGTTTTAGTTGCTTAGATAGTCTCATTCTCTTCTAAAATTTTGTGATAAAATGGTATAGTAATATGAATGATCAAAATATTACTCTTTTCTCTTGGAAAAGAGAAGAAAATACACATTTAGATATGGATTTTCTTTATATGATGTATTGACTTCAGGATTCCTGAAAACCAAGTTAAACCCATGATTGTAAGTGACTAGCTCCATTTTTTACTTGTCTATCGATTGATGGATTCATCACTTTTGTATAAAAACTTGTCTATTTCTTTAAACTCAAAAGCAGGATGATAGTGTGATAAAGATACAATCTCCTCAGCTTGTCCTTATCTTTGCTTACACAATTTATTTGGTACAAGATGTCGTTACTTGTTTAAAATATTTGAATAGGTCTTCTAGATCTAGATTTCATTAGAATTTTGTATACTAATAGGATCTCAAGAAACAAATATATTGCTTTTTAATGGAGCTACAAGAACAACCTTGAACAATTGTGAGTAGCCATGTAGGCCTTCATGCCAATAATCTTATGTAAAAATGAGAAATATATAAACTAACCATTACAAGTTTTGCAGAATGTTTTCAATTATTTTTTCACTTTTCCGTTGTAGGTTAATTTCTTTGCAGGCAAATTCCAACTTCGTATTGTTTAAGATTTGCACTAGTCACAATATGTAGAAAATGCAATTATCTGAACTAGTTTTGAACAAATCATGCTTATATTGTTCCCATTATCAAAACACAAATAGGGCAACCAACACGCTATTAATAAAGAACAAATCTTCACTCAATCTTGTGAAAGTAATAAGATCCTTAATCCATATTTGATCCTGCTATATTTGTATGAATAAAGATATGATCTTGTATGAATTTCATGCTACATTCTGTCTGCTCCTGTTATTCCACAGGGACACCAGCACATGGGAAATGATTATTAAGGTTTTATGTCTGTGCTTTGCCAGGCATCTCATGTCTCCAACTCTTGAGGCACATTTTGGTAAAAACATTTTCTTTCTGCTCTTTCGCCTATACATCCTTATCTACAGTTGCAAATGCAGGTTCTGCTAAAAGATTTTGGGAATTGTATGTGACAGGCGGAGTATTGGCTAAACTAGGAGAAAGTAAGCAACTAAAACCAACAGCAGAACAGAACATGCCATTGCCTGCAATATTAATGCATTAAAATCAGGTGTTGACATCTCGCTAACTTTGATGAATGGTGGGCGAAAACAGAAGCAATGATTTGATGGATTTTCCAAACAACTAATGATGATTTGAAATGAAAACAACACGAGAAAAACACAAAGTGAGGGGGTGTGCTTGAGCTTACAGCAATTGCAGATGCAGCAAGACCTGATCGTTCACGTGGATCCTTGCGGTAATAGTTTCCAAAATAAAGAATGGTAGCAAAATACCACATCAATGGGAACACAAATCCTGATAGGAAACTGCAACAAGACAGAACTATGAGAATGCAGGAAATTTGCTGTGGAAAAAAGGAACTCAAAAGGAATACTCACGAGAACCATCCTATACCACAGCCAAAGCATGGAAGTGGTTTGTCGTAAATTCCTTGTTGCAGATCTTCAGGATCCCTTATCAGGGTGTACTTGCCCTTATCACGTTCAGCAGGATCTGGTGATTGCCCTAAATACAACCATAAATCCTCAGATATCTAGATAAGCAGCTGATATACACCAAATAGTGTATATTGTCAACAAATAAGTTCAAATAGTCCAGGAAAAAACACGTTCCATTACAAGAAATGCTAAATTTTCAACAGCTTCTACAGTTTGAAAAAGGAAAGAGTTAGTTCCAACTTAGGTTGCATAGTGGAAATGCACAAACGGAATCCCAAAGGGGAAAGGAAGATTGATTATCGCAGAAATTACAGTGTCTGGGACCTTGACAATATTTTCAACTGAATTCCAGTTCCCAGCTGCCCCAAACCCCATCTGATGAAAAAGTAAAACAACAAAGAGGGAATATTTGCTCGTAACAGATATGAACAGATGCAACATGAAGCACATAAAACATTCCCATATGATATGATGGTCAAATATACAACACAGTCTGCTTATGTTTTCTGTTCTAAAATATTGGCAAAAGAAGATGCTTCATGAACATGCATTTAGACATTACCTTTAATTGCTGAATAGTATCTGGCAGCTCGCCTCAGAAGATCAACATGCTTATCAGAGTTAGATTTCATCATCTCAAGGCCAGACCTTAAAATCCCTTTATCCTCTACAGTAGTATCTACACCATCAAGAAGTTGAACTTTCAAAGGAAGTGAATTAGTTAATTTGCCACTTAAACTAGTTGTGTTGCACAAGAAGAGTTACCAATTATAAAGATGCAGCTGCCTACAACATAGTGCATGTTCCCAAACATATAATATAGTACAGCAACTACTAAAAAGAAATTTTTGAATTTCAGAGAGCCCGTTAATATGGCAAATGTGAGCTGATATTGATCAAATTATCATTATCAACTACAGCTTACACAGGCATACCACATCAAGATGCACATTATTTGATTATAATACTACATATGCAGCAGATCATATCACTTGCACCAAAAAAAAAAGTGAAGGAATTATTTCCATATTAATCACACTTTTTTTTTTTTTAAAGAAACAGAATTAATAAATAATTGTCAAATAATATCGAGAAGTAACAGCCAACAAGCGGTGAAGGAAGAGAAAATACTTGGATCCATGCTTAAATTGCAGACTATTGCACTAACTGAATTCCTCGACCCTTATCAGCAATCCACTATACCTGTTCAGAAGTTCAATTCATCCCAAGATTACTCCTCAACAAAATTGATAAATTTTAATACTTCAGATTGCAAAAGGTTGCAAAAGGCTCAAAGCTTAATCACCAAATCGTTACAATCACAAGAGCGCAGTTAAAATCAAAGCGGCAGTAACTAGAAAGATAAATAAGTGATTAAAACAAAAAATCACTACCTTTTAGCCTATCCTGTTCAATGTTTTAGGTATTCTATAAACAAAAAGAGAAGTTCTCGCAGAAGTCTTATAGAGTTGGTATAGAAACAAAAGAACCCAAGACGTGAAATTCTCAAACCTCGGCAGTAAAGTTGAAAACTTTGCAACTAAAACTTGAAGATAAAAATATCCCAGAACCCGTTTCAACTAACATGCCACCTACCAATCTAACGATCCTAGGAAGAAACATGACAAGAACATCGCAAAAGCTAATGACTTTGCAACAGAAAGGAGCAAACTTGCCTGGAACAAAAATAGCAAACAAGAACCAATCTTGATTGATCGACGGGATTGATTCAGAAAATAGATCGAAGGAAAGTTGCGGTGTGGTGAACCAGAACTGAAAGAGAGAATGCTGATTACACGTTCCTGTTCGTTGTTTTGAATAGACTTGACTCCTCTTGTGTCACTTGTCTTCTAATTAGTAATTTAAAATAAAAAGGAATAAATCTTTTTTTAAAATATGTTTTTTATTAGCTCACGACAATTCTGATTCCTCTAGGTTTAACTGTTCATATTTCTCTATTCTTAGTTTCTTACCCTCTCTTATATTTGTCTATGTATTTATTTTTTTAATTTTATTTATTAAATGAATGAATACTCGTAAAATAAGATAGGAACAGAATGATATGAACAAGTGATTTATTTTATGTGAAATAATACCCTTAAATAATGTAGAATAACAATATTATATTTCTATTAATTTTGATAATTAATGACAATTGTTATAATATTTAATACAAAAATTCGTTGAGATGTAAAATTTAGAAAATTCTAATAGTAAACAAAAGAGTAATAATTTATTTTTCCATGTAGTATTATGCTTAAAGGTAGGGTGACAAGAACTAGTAGTACATGATTATGCATTAATTAGAGAGATTTGGACAACTTACCTAAAACAACTTTTTTTAAAACTAAAACAACTTTCATAAGTTATTACAGTTTAATGTAATAATTTAAATTTAAATTTTGTAATTAATTTTATAGTAAATTTAATTCAAAAGTCAATTCCAAATTATTCATTGTAATCCTAATGATAAAATATAATTATTTTTGTAATTTTCAGGTAATTATTGGGCATATTGATGTTGGAAATAATTGAAAAGGCAATCGTTTTCAACGACACGACATTGACTTTTCTTCTAGCAAAATCAACATAATGACATTTTAAATTAATAAAACACCTATATTCGTTACTATTACTGCATCCAATCTAAAATTTTGCAACGAAGCAATATCTAAAAAGGTCTTATAATATATAACCTTATTGTTACATAATAAAGAGGTTATTTTTTTTTTTCATGAGAACTAGGAAATTGAATCACAAAGTATTTACAAATTTTTTTAAAAAAAATTTTGTTCACGCGGTGTTTTAGGAGATTCTTAATTATGGAAAGATACATTTAAATTATCCATATCCAGACTAATCCTCGTTAAAATTGGGCAAATCTTTTTTTTTTTTTGATACGAAGGAGGGAGATACCCAAAGAACAATCAGGCACGAACAAACCGTGGCCAAGCCACTTCCTGTCTATCCTGAATGAGAATCGAAAGCACTGCGGCCGGAGGAGACCACCAAGTGCGGCGCCTTGTAGAAGAGAGGACTGCTATATTAGCAAGTAAATCAGCTAATCGATTAGCTTCTCTATAAACATGAGTCACCTGAACCACCCATTCTCGTTGCAGCATAGCCCTTATCTTGGATAATAAACCAGCAAGACGAAGATTAACAAGAGAACCACGTATCAATTGAACACAACTCAACGAATCCATCTCAACAATGAGTCTCCTGCATCCGGAATCCCAAGCACAATTAAGGCCTTCCAGAAGACCATTAAGCTCTGCAATCATAGAAGTGCAAACACCCAAGTGTGTAGCAAAACCACATACCCAGTTACCTGTAAAATCACGAACTACACCACCACAGCCAGCTAAACCGGGGTTCCCCTTAGATGAACCATCAACATTAAGCTTAAAATAGTCATAACGAGGATGAGTCCAGGAAATATTCAACACCAGATGACCTGAACTATTCTTGACAACAGACTTCAAACTCCACGCATGCTGATTATACTTCAAAGAAGCATGTAATCGAAGCAAAAAACCAGCCATAGGATCATTATGACCATTAAAGATTCGGTCGTTTCTCTCTTTCCATAATAACCACGGGAGAGTAGAGAACACCTCCTCAGGAGGAAAGTCCATAAAAAGTAGAAATTCAAAATCACACAGATGATGGAGCCAAGAGGAAGCAGGCATCTCTTTAAATTTCTGAAAATCTGCGTAAGAAAATAAAGAGAGCCACAAGGAACTAACCTCTTGGCAATCACGAAAGAGATGCTCAATAGTCTCAGTTTCCCCACAAAAAGCATAGGCGGCAGAATCAGTAAACTTACGTTTACACCTCTCCACATTAGTCATAAGCCTTTGCTACTGAAAGGACCATAAAAATACCCGAATTCGTTGGCGAACATGCAGACGCCATATAAGTTTCCAGACAGGATCAACTCGATCAAAATTATGCCCTGAAGCAAATTGATAAGCAGAAGAAACAGTAAAAATTTCATCAAAAGAAGGCTCCTAGATTATCCCATCACTCTGCAACAAATCATCTACAAGAGATATAGAAGCAAGTTGTTAACAAATCATCTACAAGAGATATAGAAGCAAGTTGTTGACAAATAGCTGGAGGAAGAAGAGATGTTAGTTCAGCCCATTTTCAATCAACATGCTCCCAAAAAGAGGCCACAGGCATATTTCTGTCAATATAAAAACCATCCATGAGAGGCAAGTCTTTTGCAGAAGACAAAGTTCTGATTTCAAATTTTAAACGATTATATATATAAAGATAATTTGAACCTGCGATTTTACTTAAAATAATAAAATTTCTTACCAATTTACCTAAATCAGGGAGTTTTAAGTTTCAAATATTTCTAAAAGAAAAGCTGCTTTTGACGAACATGACATGACGATGATGATAAATAAACGAATGAATGAAAAAAATTTAAGTGAAAAAATATACAAACGCTCTAAAAACAAGCATCAAATTGTCAAAAACAGGACCCGAGGTGGCCTTTATGGTGGTTGTTTGGTCAATTTCTGACATAAACCTGCCAAACTGGCCAACCCATTTCTCGTTACTGGCCCAACCAGGTGGGTCCAAAAGTACCATAGTGTCTGAAACCTGTTCAAGCCCATTTTTCCATACTTACGGGTTGCTCTCGCCAGACAAATACAGTTTCTTCTTTTTCCCTGTTCTTTTAATTTTAAAGATTCTTGAAAATACCTAAATTGACCTCTTACAAACCATCATCGTGAGTGATTGACGTATTTTGCAAATGTCAAGAGAGTGGTTAGCAAGCAGCATTCGAAGATGAAATGCTGATAAGTTATTATCATTCACTCGTAAGTATAGAGGAGTCTTGAGAGAGGTTGTATGTAGATCGTGGACATGTATTTAAAGCCATTGTCAATGCCTTGCATGTTAAGTGAAAGCAATCTACAAGTTTTCAAACTGACTTGTTACGTACATGTTTTATATCGTCTCTTTTTAGAGGATATGTTGGAGATTTGTTTATCCCGACTCATTTAACTATCGATGTACTCTTTTTTTCTTTATAAAAAAAAAACTAGCTAATTATTTGTCTAAGCCAACCATAAAAGATGGCTACTAAATGTTGTAGGGCTTTGATAAGTTGGCAGTACTAAACATTCCAGTCAGCATCCAAAGAGACAGACAGGATTCTTCCGTAATTTACATTGACACTGAATAAAAATCACGATATTATTCAGTCTCACGTGTTCAATAAACTAGTTGTTCAATGTGAACAGCTTGGGATGGGAGCAACCCAATTTGACCAAAGTTGGAGTTGAGCGATGCTTTCATGCCTAGAAAATGAAAATCAAAGTTAACGGAGTGAGTTAGACGTGATTTACAAGTCAATTTCAAACATTTTCATTCGCTTAGCGTTCATCATCAAACTTTGTGTTTACACGAAAGATTTTAAAAATTAAACCGAAATTTCTGATCCGACTAAAATAATTTGAACAGATCAATAATTTAGTTCTATTTTATCTAATAACTTATAAAAATTGGTCGGTTTAAACTTTTTTAATCAGACTGAACGGTTCGATTCGATTTTATAACCTTATTTCATACCACAAACTTAAATTCTCTTCTTCTTCTTTTTAATTTTAAAGTTTAATTTAATTAAAATTTTAAAATATAAAATTAATAAAGGGTCAAATTTTGATTTCAATTTAAATGTAATATATAATTTTGAAAATGGAAGTTTTGTTTCCATGTAATAACACAATTAATTAATATTAATACCCACAATTCTATTAAATATGATTTATTTCAACGAAAACAATATTATTCTTATAATCGATAGAGAACAAATCATCCAATTGAAAGTGAGAACTCAGATCGAAGTGGACAAGAAAAGACGAAGTTGCTGACCAAGACCGTGACACACTCCCAATCTTTAGAAGCCAAAATGTCGTTATTGTGTAACTTACCTTGAAATTTCACACTGACCAAAGTATGCCTTATCGTGTCGCATAAATAATTAAATATGAAACCAATTTTATTTCTTACTTATAGTTTATGAAAATTCTTAAAAATCTATTATTATAGAATTTGGTTAAAAATAACAATAACCAAAATTGTACTGATGAAATATTATTCACATTACAATTTAACTCAACTATTAGAATTTAATCGAATTAATTAAATACGATTCAAATTATAATTTGAGTTAAATTATAATTTATTCAAATTAAAATTATCATATAAATAAAATTTGATTAATTCACATACGATCATTATTTTATAACAAAATTATAAGAAAATGAGTTTTTCTATACAGTTGAAAATAAAGAGAGTCCTTTTCAAAATTTAAAGATAATTTTAAAAAGATTTATTAAATTATAGGAAAATATTAATTTTGTTTACCATATGATGTCCCAAATTGGATCAATTAAATATATTTTAAAATTTTAAGTTATATTCAATATACATAATCGTATATAAATTTATATTTTAAATTAGTTATATAATAAATGAATAGATTTATGTAAATGCTAAATTTGATAATAATTATTAATAGATTAAAATTTCTACAACGTATTTGAATAAGCTTACTAATCAATTTTGGAACCGTCATTAATTTGCATTTTTATTTTAAATTCAGATTTGAAACAAATTCTTAAATTAGGTTCAAATGATAAGAAGAATAATAACAATACTTATCAATACGTGTAATACTTAAAACTTTGTGACTGCCGCGATTGGGATATCAATAATAACTTTTTCATCACCAAAAGTCTTCTTTTAAGAAAAATAGAAGTTTGGTTGTAAAATAAAAATTACTTCTTTAATAGATATAGCTTTTTGACAGTTAAAATATAACTTTTAAAAAACTTAAATTTGGAGTTTCTTAAAAACCTCTTAAATGATTTTTCAAATAGATTTTCATATCAATTAATGAATATATTTTTAATCTTTTACCCTTATATTTTATATATAATTTTCATAATACTTACAAGCTCGTCTTCACGTTTATCTTACAAATCCATCTTCTTTAATCTCTTACGTAATTGTTTTACATATAATTTCTACAATACTCATAAACTTATATTTACTCATGCTTTATATGGTTTAAAATTATGTAAGAATTAATATATTGTACTTTGCATATTGTTTAATATACTTTAAATAATATTTATATGCATAAATAAATTTTATTATAAAATAAAATATAGTTAAAATTAAAAGTATTTTTAATGTTGCCAAACGATCTATTATATAAAGTTATTTTTAAATGATAGTCAAACAATCAACTGATTTATTAAAAAGTTATTATAAAAAAATTCAACTGACAAAAGTTCAGCTGACAAAAGTTCAATTAATATAAACCTAACCAAACAGAGGTTTAGACTATCTTAAGCGACATTTTCTTTTTCCTTTTATTTTCTAATAATTAGTATTTATATTAAACCCTTTGTTTGGCTTTAGAACAAGAGAATTTTATCTTCAACCATAATCGAAGGAGAGGAAAAAAAAAGGCTTAAGTTCGAATAGTAATTAATTGTTTTTATTCCATGCTTGATAGAAAAATAGTAAGTCAAAAATAGAGCATATTTACTTTAAATTTATAAATTAAAATTTTATAAATATCATTAATCAATTATATCATACAAATTATAATTATTAAATTTATTTAAAATACATGATTCATATTCTTTTATTTACATATTTACGAATAACAAAATTATTTAAACCATTTAAGTTCTATTTAAATTTTGAGTAGACAATTATTTAACTTTTTTTAATAGAATAGAGATACATAAAATCTTAATGAACTGAACGAGAGAGAGACGCTCTTGAAATATCCTTTAGGAGGATAGATAGACAATCCACAAGCGAATTTTAAAGTATGTAAAATTATGAATGCCAAGATCTAGTAAAGTAGCATAAGTAGTTAATCAATTCACAACTCGTTTGGTTTCTTAGTATACATGTTTAATCTTCACAACTTGAAATTAAATTTTTTTAACATAATCGACATTATTTTTATTTTAAAATTAGTAAATGAGGACAAGGAAAAGTAAATGAGGGAAAAGTCTTTAGAGAGCAACTTCTATCGGGACTGGTCTTTCTCTTGTCTTTGGCCAACCAACTCCAACGTTGTCACTTTGACCAAACTTTAGTACCCCAACAAACAATTATTAGTAGCCACCCCAGTATTACATGTATATCATATCAAGATCTACAGAACAAAAAGTGAAGAAACCACTCCCACTTGCGCATTTTCAACATCAAAGAATAGTCTTCCATTTTTCTCCATAAACTTGCAATGACTATGCTCTCCAGCTCCTCCGCAGTATAAGAGAGAAGGCTGTTCTCATATAACAGTTAACCGAAGCGACAAAGCTAAGAAACAGTGCTAGTAATCATGAAGAAAGGGAACTTGAACCCTAATTTGAAGCTTAAGCTTTCTCTTCCTACTTCTGAGGAAGTTTCCATCCGCTCCTTCCTGTAAAATTTCTATCTTTCTGTGTACCCTTATCCTATTGGTTACTATTTGCTGTGGTTTTCTGAGTTGTGAGCGATTTCTGTTGATGGGTTCTCTCCAGGACGCAGAGTGGTACGTTTATGGATGGTGATCTGCGGGTGAATCGTGATGGAGTGAGAATTGTCTCTCAAAGTGAAACGGAAGCTGTAAAGTCTTTTTCTTTTTTTTTTCAACTTAGTACTTTATGAGCGCTTGTGATCTTGTCTAGTTGAATTGTTGTATCGAGACTGGCTGTGAGGGTTTTAAGTTAGCTCCGTTCACTTGAGGATATTTTGATCTCTAGATCCGGTTGGGTTGCGTACATGAGACGAATGTTAAGTTCCGGTTTCGCGTTTCTTTTGATTTAGTGTCTAAAGTTGGCTGGTTATAATTCTGGTTATGTACTTTATTACATGATTTGTTATATATTGTGCTCAGTAAGCCTAATAACCTTGAGATTGACCCTGGCGATGATCGTTCGAATGCAATGTGATTTTCTTACCTGTAGAATTGTGAAATGATATACAGAGCTCTTATATTTTTAGTTAATTTCCTCTTATAAATGTCTTTTCCAGCCACCCCCTATCCAACCAACAGACAACCAGTTGAGTTTAGCAGATATAGACACTATTAAGGTTGTTGGGAAGGGAAATGGCGGGATTGTGCAATTGGTACAGCATAAATGGACCGGGCAGTTTTTTGCACTAAAGGTACTGTGTAATTCTGCATGCCCATTGTGTTTCTCACACATTGTGGGGTATCATGTTCTGTAGTTGTTCTGAGCCATTGAGCATCTGCATGTCTATAACCGTCTATATTAGTTGGTGCTTAAAAGTATGGTTCCACTTCAGTTACATTGATTTTAAGGATATTTCCCTCCAAATTGAAACATTCTCATAATAATTTGAAGAACCAAAATTTTCTTTCAACTGTCAACTTATACTTCTAGAATTTCCCACATCAGATTGCTTTGTGCTGCTTATTGTGATTTAATTGCAAACCTATATTTTTCTTTCACATCTAAGTTGATTTTCAGCATCAATCTTTGAGTTTGAAGACTAATTCATCCATGAAATAAATTAGATGAGTGATTTTGTGACTGAAGCAGCCCCTGCATTTTGTATGTTTTGACATGTAGAGTAGTGGAATTAACTGGTGAAGCAAGGGATGACATAGCAGCAGTTAAGTTTTGATTAAGTAGGTTTGTAAGGTGGAAATATTCTCATGAAATATATTCACAAATTAATTCTCTTAGACCTATCTTTTTCCCATTATCGATCCTTCTTATTGACCTTCTTCAAATTATGTAGCATGATGAATTTCTAGTTGGGTATTTTGTCATTTCAAATTTTGTTTGTTATTTTTTTCTTCTTATTTATTCATCATCTGCACTCTGGACTGTAATAATGTTTGGCAATTTTTTTCCTGGTCAGGTAATACAAATGAACATTGAAGAGTCTGCTCGGAGGGCAATTGCACAGGAACTAAAAATCAATCAATCATCACAATGCCCATATGTTGTAATGTGTTACCAGTCTTTCTATGATAATGGAGCCGTTTCACTTATCTTAGAGTATATGGATGGCGGATCCCTGGCAGATTTTCTAAGAAAAGTTAGGACAATTCCAGAGCCATACCTTGCTGCCATATGCAAGCAGGTGGAAAACACGGATAATCTTATAAATCACTGATTTCAGCTATTAATAGCAGATTCTGGTTATCACTGTATTTCACCTCTTGTTGGTAATCAGGTGCTCAGGGGACTGTTGTATCTTCATCATGAGAAGCACATTATCCACAGAGACTTAAAACCTTCAAATTTGTTGATAAATCATAGAGGAGAAGTCAAGATCACGGACTTTGGTGTGAGTACAATATTAGCAAGCACCTCAGGTCTGGCTAACACTTTTGTTGGCACATATAATTATATGTCTGTAAGTATCGAGTAACTCAAACAGGTTGAATTAATTCTAAGTTTTTCTCATCTAAAAAGCCTTTCTACCTTTCTTCGACAAAAAGAGGCTGTTAAAATCTCTTTGTCATTGGTTATTTATTGTAGCCTGAGAGGATTAGTGGAGGAAGATATGATTATAAAAGTGATATTTGGAGCTTGGGGTTGGTATTGCTAGAGTGCGCAATTGGCTCGTTCCCTTATTCGCCTCCACGGCAAGATGAGGGTTGGGAAAATGTTTATGAACTTATGGAAGCCATTGTTGATAAACCACCTCCTACTGCACCTTCTGATGAGTTTTCTCCTGAGTTTTGTTCATTCATATCTGCATGGTAAGTGTCAGCTTCCATACTGGATCACTCAAGATGTAAAGTTTCTCTTTACTTTAGTGCAAGGGGATTATTAAGCTTCTTTTTTGGCATTGATAAGTTCAGAGTCAAGATGTGATACCAGTTAGTGATCTTATGTTCTTTTTGCTTCTCATTGTCATCATTCCTATGAGTTGAGCTTACTAAGAAATTTGCAACAATTTTTTAGTCTATTTATTGGGCCTCTATACATATATTTATGTGACTCTGTTTGTTCTTCAATTAAACTGGATCTTCTTTTACGCTGAAATGCATATCTGTTTCCTTTTCTTCTCACTGAGGCCTGCTTTCTTTGACTTTTTGTTTCTTGTTTTTTGTTTTCTATTTGTGATTAGACCATGCACTAGTCTATAAGTAATTTTTGTTTGATGTAAACTAAGTAATTTCTTCAGTCAACCATGTTGATGATGCCACTAATTCCATACGGGTTTCTATGTCATTTTCAGTGTGCAGAAAGACCCCAGGGATAGACAGGCCGCACATGAACTAATTGTATGTGAAACTTCTATACGTGTTATTTTCTTTATTGTCCGGGTCAATAACTGCAAAACTGTGCCTGACAGAGTTCTAGGTCTGAATTTTTCTTTCCAATCTGTACACCAGGCACATCCTTTCATGAGCATCTATGATGACCATCATGTTGATCTCTCAGCCTACTTCACTAATGCTGGCTCCCCACTGGCCAATTTTTGATATCTCATGTAAGTCTTCATGCTTTTAGGTTAAGCATTCTCTAATTTCCTTGTTTTTTCTTAAATTCCTAACAGCACTGGCCATAATTTCATCACTAAGGCACCTGTCCTGCAGGGCTGTGGTTCTGGGTTCAAGCTCTTCTTCCTTCTCCCCCTACCTTGGAAAAAATAAAACGAAAAAGAAACTTGTTTGACGATACTGAATGGAACCCTTTTTAAGTGCTTTGAGCCACAAAATATCTGGACTTCTTTTTGTTTTTCTTTTCTCAGTTACAGAACCACTTCTTCTCATGCTTTGACCTTCTAGCTTATTTTCCAGGGAAGCATTATTTCTTTGCTTCAAGAATTTAGTCCATGGTCCTTATCTTCTTTTTCAGACTCTCTGTGTTCCATTAATAAATCTTGCAAAGACACCTTTCTAGTAAAAACTTTAGTGCACTTTATATTGCTTTACAAAATCATCATGATCCATTCTGCAAAAGGATCAATCTTTTGAAGGCATCTTTATACTACAAACTTGAATTTGAGAAAATCAATGAGATAATTGAAAATATTAACCGTTGCTCACGGTCATAGGACTAGTGAATTTATTTAGTTTCAGCACAGACGTTGAATTTCCTTTATGTTTGCATACGAGCTTGCTGCCTGCAGTAATAGTTGTCAGCTTTGTTAACAGATGGCACTAATAAGAGGAGATATAGGAGATTATCTTTGCGATTTTGGAGGATCGAAGGACAGTTTTTCTGCTCCCACTGCAAAACAGAAAGAAATCTGCATACAATGAGGAGTCCACGGCCTATAAATCCTCAGCAACTGAGAAAGCATCCATATGCCTGTAGGTTTGTGTATGAGAGATACATAGGAGGAAGATAAGAGCTTGCGATGTTTAGGCAGAGGTATCAATGGTTACTTCTGTCTGATATACTTGACCAATTGTATCTTCTATATAGATGTAGAGACTACTGAATTTTCAAGTTTTGTGTCTAGAGTTGAAAATAGTGTATCTATCGCCATTCTGCAAATACTTTTCCTTCAGTCCGGGTGGTTTTCTGGTGAAAGTGGTTTCACAAAAGCTCTGGAACTGTTGGTGGATTCATTCACTATTTGATGGCCGATGTGAGCTTCTGATAGAACTTAGAATTGCACGTTCTCTGTTATTCAGGGTTTGATCAGGCATACATAATTAAAATTTGCGAATGGTATTTCGTTTTTAGAATAGAAAACTGTCTATATTAGGAAACAGGTTGTAAACTGATAATACAGGCTTACATAGGTATTTGGTTGCATAGCAAAGTGGAAGTAGACTCTGAAATTCATCTAAACTTATCCTTCAGCGATCTAAAACAGTGCCTCAGGGATTTCAACCTATGCGGTTTAGGTGTTCCTCTTGAATTTCCTTAATGTTTTCAAGTCTACAACAACAACAGTAATGTTGTCTTTACTTCCCTTTTGGAGGGCAAGCCTTGAGAGGTACTCTGCTGCTGCTTGAGCAGCAGGATCAACTTCCTTATCCCTTTCAATTGGCAAGGAACCGCCGTTCCTTTTATGCCAAAGAAGTATTCTCTTTCGAGCGATGTCGCAGGCCTCCTCATTGGTCATGACATCCCACAGACCATCGCTTGCCAAAATGATGCACTCATCTTCTTTTGCTCTAGGAAGAAAAGTCACTTCTGGATCAGGTATAATCCATGGTTTCAAGTATCTATCGCCTGTACGTGCCATGAATAGAAAAAATATATAAAAAGAATCAGCAACCAAGTCATGATAAACATGAAAGCTTATAATTTCATTCCAAAAAGTCAGGAGATGCATACCGATTGATCTCGACATCGCAAGAACACCAAAAACACGAGAGCCATTCCATTGTATGACCTTGCCTCCCGCAGCCTCTATCCTTTCATATTCATCTTCTCTATCTGGCTGGAAAAAACGAAGCGGTGACAAGGAGGCAAAACTTGTTTTGAATGGCAAGTGAAACTACGTAAAGATGCTGAAATTATCAAGTAACTTACTTTGTGATCCACAGACAATGGCACAGCCATTTTTCCCCTACACAGGACTGCTCTAGAATCACCACAATTCCCAACTATAATATGAGTTGAACAGACTATTGCCACAACTGCAGTAGAACCAACAGTTTCAGGTGCAACAGGTTCAGAATGAGTGTCAGAATCACTGCCCGCAGTGGCTGTGCACGGTTCTCCAACCTTGGAATCAACTTTTCTGAAACAACTTGAGAGGGCTTTCTTCCATTTCTCCAGCAAACAGTCCTTGATGCCTCCATCACACAAACCAACTCTGACTATCTCTTCAGCCAAAGTCAAATGGAGTCTCTGGCTGCAATAAGTAGAAACCTGTGCAAAGAAAATCGAGGTTCTTATTCCATTAACGATGATGAAATTTATTTTCTCGAAACAGGGAAAGGAACAAATTGGCATCGGAATACCTGAGAGCCACCATGCCCGTCGTAAACACCAAAGAAATGCGCAGTCATGTGAGTTAGACTCTGATTCATGCCATTCAGAACATTGTCATTTAGTAGCATTTGGGTTGGAATCTGCAAAAACCGAGGGACAGCTGCCACAGCATCTTCCATCTCCGATGTCCTTCCACAAATGGAAGTGAGTCCCCACAGCGCTTTGGAATCCAATTCAAAGGCCTGACTACCTGTTCTATAGATCTTTTTCTTGTGTAACAGATCCGGAACCAAGGAACACAATCTTGGATTAGACCTATCTCCATCTTTACCTTCAAAATCCCCAGTAACTGAATTGAGCTCTTCCATTGTCTCCAATCCACGATTTGGTTCTGTCACACACGATTTGGAATTCTTTTCACGGTCAACTAGGCAGGTTTCATCATCCATTGGAGTCCCTGAATTCTTATCAGCAGCATAAGCGTCCAACATAAGAGCTTTCTTGCCAGTGTCACAGCCACCCCCACCAACTGCAGACTGTGAAGGTCTGTCCTCAGTTAAGGCTTCATGCCTTGAACATGTTAGTTGATCATCCTTGCTTGATCTATTAATCGTCTCCTCCGGAATCGAACTATCCTTACTTGCTATTGCCGTACTTGGCAGAGTTACTCTTTTTCTTCTATCGTCATGATCATCTGCAACAGTTGATACCCTTCCATCACAAGGCACATTCAGCTTCCTTTGGGGGTTAGACAACAAGGTTGCGCCATCTTTCATACACTTGAGACCAGAAATTTCCATATGAGCTGTCAATGAAGAGTTCCTGCGAACTGTTTTGCCTATACTAAAAGGAAGATGAAGTGCTTGAGACACCTCCTCCATTGAACTTATTCAACTTTGGAACAACAGTTTTGATGTTAAAGAGACCTCAAATCTAATCTCTAATGAATTGCTGATTAACTACAAACAGTTACTGCAACTAAATGCTAGAAAGACATGACTCAAGAACCCATCCAATCTTTATAACTGGATTCTTTTCCTAACTAAACACATAAAACAAGAGAAAGTAAACCTACCAACCAACCTTTTCATCCATTGCATAGACTGTAGACAAAAGAACTGAATGAATCAAAGAGAAACACAAGGGATGAGTATCAGAATCGATCAAGACCACAAGAAAAGTAATTAAATGGGGTAATGGAAAAACAAATAACAGAACTTTCAAGAAAAGGCAAAAAAACCAACCAATCTTATGATCTGCCCTGCGTCAGAGGCAACATATCTCTCAACCCTTTGAAGGAAAAAAAAAGACTTGGGTTCTTTGTTGCTCTCTCTTTTATTGCTTTTCCAACCCAACCACCTTCAACGAACTAGTAACTATAAAGGAAAACGACAAGAAACCTCCCATGATCTTGCAACTTCTCATGAAGACACACACACTATCAAAAGAAGTAGAAGAAGCCACACGTAGCTTCAACTAGTCTGCTTCTGGTGGCGAGTAAAACGTGAAGATTTTCAACTTTTAGTCTGGTACCTTAACCCTCGCATTATTAGGATGAAATGAAAGCTGACAGAACACAAACAAAATGGTTGAGCAGAACCAAAGAAGAAGCCACACGTGTGCGTTTTGAAGAAGAACCACAAACTCTTACGTTGCTCTGTTATCGAATATTTTATTTGCTACAATCAATTCTATTAAAGGCTTGGTGCTATTTTACTTTATATCAATTAAATTGTTGAGTGTGATTAGTAATAGAAAAAGAACTAAATTATTTATTTTCTTGTTAATTTACTTAAAATATATAATTTATTTATAAATTACTAGTTTAAACCAAAATTTTAAGTTTGACGAGAAAAATTTATTTTAATGAATATCTTTTAAAATTGTCAAATTTAATATATCCAATACACAAGACTCCTCGTATTTTCGTATTAATGGGAATATTGTTTTGAGTTGCAACTTTAAAGAATTACTTACTAAATTTAAATTTTAAAATTAATATTAAATTAAAAATATCACCTTTATTTTCATCTTCAATTTAGAAAAAGGTGAATATAATGAACTTAAAATTTATAATAACTAGTAAATGACATATATTAGGCGATTTACTTACTAATTAATACAATAAGCCAACCCAACCAAATTGAGTTGTTTAGGGTGTACACGCAAATACAATACATAGACATACATGGGATGGGAGTCTCTAGTTCTTATGTATTCAATGAATCTCGCGGAGTGGCTAAAGCTAAACTGACATCTGTAGCCGGCCAGCAGCTGTTGCCACGCTGACCAATGAAAATATGCCACGTAAAAGAATCAAAGTCAGAGGAAGGACGTGGACGGTGGAAAAAGTAGTGGGCGTTGTGTTTTGGGAAATTGTACAATCCTGTTTGTATTCGTTGTACTGACATCATAATAAAAATTTCAATTTTAGTATTATTTAATTCAAAATTAATGAATTAATCTTAATTATCAAAACTTAAATAATAAACACTTTGGATTAAATAAAAAAAAGTTTAAATAACGAACAATCCAATGTGGCTGATCATCCTCTCAGACCAGCTACTGATCATTGTCTTGGTAAGTTATTGCTTTACCAACTAGCTAATCAGACGCGAGCTCCTCTTCGAGCGGATTCTTCCTTTTACCCCTTGACTTATGAGATATTAGCAGCCGTTTCTAGTTGTTATTTCCCTCCCAATGGCAGATTCTTATTCATTACTCACCCGAAGGGTTATTCTGAGGCCAAAATAATTTTTTTATTACTATGGTAAGGACATTAACTATTTATGCGCAAATGAAAAGTAGAGACAAGTTAAAATGAATTTGAAAGGCAAACTCTCAACTTGAAGCAAGTTCTTTGAACCATTTGTTGAAAAAGAGTGCATGACTGCAGAAAGAAACAGAGTAAAAGCAGGAACCTCTCATGTTAAATGTTCTAGGGTTTAAGTTTTTAAGGGAATAGAATGTTTACGGTTAACAAAATGTCCCCAAAAAAAAAAATCCTAGTAAACAGAGTTGGGTCATGACTCATGAACAAAGAAGTAGCAACTAAGGATTTCTAATGCAAGAGCAAAATGACATTCCAATTCCAAAAGGATGAAATCAGTACAATACTATGCAATCCAAAATAAAGCTGCAACGTTAAAACCCCACGAGCATCAGGGAGCCTAAACACCAAACAATGGTTGCTTAAGTAACCAAACCAAGTTGAACCTTCAGAGGAGTATTAGGAAACAATGGTTGCTACCTACAGCTAAAGATCCCTTGTATCCAACCTAAAGTAGTAGTCAATCTTCAAACTAAAACTACAGTAATTAACAAATTGAAGCAGCTATTGCCACTGAGGAAAACGCTTTAAGACCTTGAAGACAAATGCAAAACGGAAAAAACAACAAAAAGCAAAGCTAAAGAAAAACAACACTGCACGGAGACCGATGATTTATTCACGGACAATGACAAAAGAAAAACCTGTTTTGGACAATAACCCGCAGCTAGGTATATTAGATTTACGTCGTTGGTTTCATCTAGAGTAAATTTCAAATGCTTATCCTTTATTTCCTTATTGTAAGAGTGACAAGATGTTAGAAGCAATTCACAGGACATGATGAAGCCATGGAAGAGAAACCAGATGAACCAGCTAATTCCTCCCTGCCAAAACCATGCTTATTGGTCTCTGATGGAAAAGACAAAATATCTGGTTATGCATAAAGAACTTTAAAAGAGTTCAGATTAACACACCTGCACGAAGAGGGAGATGAAACTGCGTCTCGACTTAGAAATGGTTCAACTCTGCAACAAACATTAAACCCAAAGGGAAAATGATGCAGGCGGAAAAAATTCTTATCAGAAGCTATCATGACAAACAACATTCAAACCTGTGGAGTCCATGAAGAGTGAATACAAACAAGAAAGAGACCACGCAACGAGAGCAGTTATGGCATCCACATCATGTGAAGTAGCAACAAGAGATACAACTCCCAGTGTACCATCTCTTGAAGTAACTTTGGGAAAAACTAGATTCTGCTCATAATATAACTCCAGTAACAATTTCCAAGCAATCAGAATGAAAAAGGGATGTACATATGTCTGTATTATTCTGTGTAAGTCTACAGGAAATCGATAATACTGAATGAGAAGCTAATTTTATTGAAGGTTATAAAATATATGTACAAGAGGGCTTTGATCTCTGATTTTCTGAAGCTACAGGGAGGATACATGTATTGCTAAGATGTAAACACTAAGGCTTACTAGCTTATACCTTTGAATAAGATCTTTACAGTCAAAATTACCACAGTAACAAAAAGGTGATGCATCTGAGAGGGTCGCTTGAAAATCTTGTAAAGTCTAAAAATGATCTATATGACCTACTTTTGGAGCAGCAGCCGCATGACCCATGTAAACTGGTCATTTCTTGATAAGGAGTGGTTTTCTTATGATTGTCAAATGGTATAACGAACAAGACTATACAGAGGAAACCTTCAAACCATCATAGTCAAGTCTGAAAGGTCATCCATGGGAATTTCAAGTCCCATGAAGTCACCATGGTCATGTAATCCATCATCATCAATGTTCAGCCATGAACCTAGGTCCTGCTCTTCGCCATCAAGTTCATCAATGTCTGGTAGGCTGGACAAATCAACGGCCTCATGGTCAAGTGCATCCATTTTAAACCCATCTTTTCCTTTTGCAGAGCCATCCTTAGGTACTTCTCTAGATTTTGACTCAGAAGCCAATGTCGGTTTAGGTTGCTCTGTTATCTTGCCAACAAGGCCATTCACAGAAACAGATAATTGAGTTGTTTTCTGCTTGGGTTTTGTTTTCAGTTTCCTTTCTCCCTTGGCATTAGATGACGCTGGACGACCAATTTTATTAGTCCCATTTCTGGACAAAACCTCTTTGTTGTGCCCCTTTCCATCCCTATCCCTCTCGCTCCTCTTCCCTTTTGTACTGCTTGGAAGAGAACCTCCAATTCCTGATGGGACACTTGAAGGGCCGGCATTTCCAACATCATCAAGCAACAGTTCTCTCTTCTTCCCTCTGCTCAACCATGGATCTTCTTTACCGCTAGTTTGTTCAGCTAACTGATTTACAGGGTGCAGCATATTAATAGAATTAGTGTTGTAACTTTCTCCATTCAGGCCCAATCGTGAATTTAGAGGACTTGGCTGTGAACCCATGGAAGCTGAAATACAAAAATGTGAAATGAGAGGAGAAAAACAAAACAAACAGAAAAAACTAAATGGCAAACAAACCACACATCTGGTAAATTACCCGAAACTCTAGCTTCCAAAGAGTGGCTTGAGCTATTAACATATAGTTTCGCTGATTCCCCATCACTATGAGCGTCTGCTGATTGTGCACCAGTGAGGTGTGAAGGTCCAGAATGAAACATGTCCTTAAATAACTGTTCACTGAAGCAGCTGTTGCCTGTATCTTCAAATCTGTGACAATAATCCAATGTTCGTTTAACAAATGCCAAGGCAGCTTGCTTGGCTATCTTGTTACTGGAACCCTTCCCACCAGCAGTATGAGATCGTCGACAAGTCTATCAAAGAAAGTTTGGAGAAGTTGGTAACTACATAAATTTTGAATCTAAAAGCGGTTTTAGTAGAAACTCTGTCCAACAATAAAACCACTGCAGAAACAAAGTGCACCTCAAGCCTAATTTATTATGTTAAGACAATGGAGAATAAGCACCAGAATCATTAGATATTTGAAGGACCAAACATGCACAGGCACATTGTTTATAAGCAGTGCTAAAGAGATGCACTGGGAAAAAAAAAAGAGGCAGGGAACACTTTTCATTTGGTGCAATCTTTGGTACTGAAAGCTACCGCAGCTAAACAGCAAAGCAGAGAAGCATCTGTTTAGAATAAAACAGACCCCTGTTACAGTCCTTTCCTGCATATTCCGGAATTCAGATGCATTTTTTGGCGTCCTAGATGCTAGGCTCACAACAGTTGCCTCCATTACTTGAGAATTCAAAAGGGTTAATGGCAGCTACCAAAACTGTAAGCTCAAAACTACGGGCCAATGCAACAAAGAAGAAAAAAGAATAGAATTTCTTCGGCTGAAGATTAAGAGTACAGGTTAGTAAAGCGAGAGACAGACATTCACAAAATACAGAAGCAATTACATGTTACACAATATAAGTTCTAACAATCTGCTAGTTGGCTACTAAATCCTATTATTCTTCTTTTAGCGCATCAGATCGCCTTTAACATTGAACTGAACAATGAAGGGCAGAAGTTTTTTTTTGAAAAAAATGAAGGGCAAAACTTGCCAACAAGAGCCAGCACAAACTGCCTTCTCCAAGAGAAAGATTGAAAAAAAGAAAGAAAGAAAGAACATAGACAAATATACCAGGATGGGAGCAAATTCAAACAAAAGCTACAAAGATAACAATTGCTAAACCTAAATTTCAATTTGGCTCTGGAACCCAACATTTACAAGTTCTCAACAATTCTATGATAAGAAATGTTGTCCCCTCAAATAAACAAAATGAGACCATTTTGTATAAGTCCACATCCCCTTGTTGTCAATCAACAATGAGTCGCGAAAAGCAACAATAATTTAAGCAGATAATAATTTCGACAATACGCATATACAACATTCACTACTCCACATTAACCATTTAAAAAGAAGGCTTCCCCTAAGTCCTTAAAATTTACAATTAAGTTTTACTTGTTCAAAGGGCCAAATAGATGAGGTATTGCTGCAGTAGGGTCCATAGCACCAGGGTAATTATACCAAAATAATTATACTAAAACTGAAATGAGAAAGATAAGTATGGAGTGGAAGCAAATACCATATACTTTTCATAAGCCATTGAGATGAGTTTGTCGTAAGCACGTTGTTCAAATTCCCTATGCAAACATGGACCATTATGAGTACACAAGGCAGCAAAAAAAATTTAACTTCACTTGCAAGATATATGAATTCTCGAGAAGTGAAGAAGTTCCTTACTTTTCTTGCAGTACTTTTGTTTCCGAGGCAAATTTCAGCAATTTATTTTGCAGAGCTTTCTTCTTCGAAACCTATTATAAGTGATAGATTAGAGAGAGAGAGTGACCATAAATAGAAATAAATCAATCAAAAACGGAAACTTGTAGTACTGTGTTATTCTGCATGGATAAAAATATATAATTTTCTATTTTCTACTTAATAGCTACTGGCAAGTAGCTTAAGAGGATGAGAAGGTTCTGCATTATGTCCTAGGATAGACACAATAAGACACAAGGATTTGGGTTCGAGAAGAAAAAAGCTAGTGATGCAAATTTTATAATGGATTTAAGTAGTTTTGCATTAGAGGTTCTGTAAGGATGAATACCTGCCCACGGTACTTCTCTTCTAATTTGCTTATATCCTTAAATATACCTTCATCCTCCATTTTCAAGTCAACCTGGATAAAGAAGAATCCAAACTCACCAGAATAAACTTAAGAAAACCTCATGCTTGTGCATATGCAACAAATGCACAACTCAAAATAATTTACTTGTAATATTTGCATGGAACAAAGTAAAATGCACAATACACACGTGAAATAGGCAAATAAGAGACCTACCACGGGATGTGGAAAAATTCCTATACTTTGAAGTTCCAGTAGAAGTTTTTCATTCGTTTGCATATTATCATACTGCAATTCAGGACATGTCATGATGGATATTGATGCTGGGTCTTGAAGGACACCGTTTGCAGAATGACTGAAATTTGAAGTGACATCAATGCTTGAAATCCCCGTAAAATTCATGTCTGCCTCATCAGATTCACCATTCCCAGTAACTTTAAAACCATTAAATGCAAGGTGCCCAGATAAATGAAAGTTTTCTGAATGGTTTATACCATCTGGCCCCAATTGTCCATCCAGTTCAAACCCCGCACCATGTCCATCTAATTCCAGATCTCCATTTGTATGGGTAGAATCATCACCCGGAATTATAGCAGCTAGGAGTCTTTGACAAAGAGGGATGTCTGCTCCTCTCTGCAAAAACTGTTCTTCAAGTTCATAATTTGTTTCTGCACATTCCACCTGTGTGTCCTGTTCAATCAATCCATTTCAAATATACACAAAAGTTCAGTTATTTACATAAGAAGAAACTTGCAATAATGACACTGAAACTTAAATAACAATTAAGCTGTTGGATGCCAGATCAAACTCCTGGAATTTGATAAACATCAAAGAGTCTTATCTATCAATTATTATATAATGACTTTGAACATTAAGAGAAGTAAAATAGGAAAGGGGGCTACACCTGTTGATTCAATTTAGCAATGTCTTCATTCGATATAAAACCAAAAAATCGCTCCATTTGCCTCCAAAATGAGTTTAAACAGGAATGAGCTGCAGAAAAAATCATATTAACTTACCAAAGAAGTGATTAATTTGGTAGCAAAGCAACAGAACAGAAAAAGTACCAGGATTAATGACAGCACTTGCAGCAGCCAATAGCTCCTCCTGTCCATCATCTGAACCAACTAAAGTGTTTTCACAAAAAGAAAGGAAAAGAGTTTGAGTAAAATGAACAAGAATTGATAATACATAATGCGTAGAGATCCAGAAACATTCTGCAACAGGGTATTAAACAAAAACTACCAAGAAAATCTGCAGGAGTGTTGGATGTTGTTTGCTTTTTACGTGCATATGCCTTGCGATCAGAGAGTTTTCTACTTGGTGGACGCCCTGTTTTACTGCATAAAATGTTTCTTCAAGTTGTGAGATTTAAACTTATGGTAGTACTAGGATGATAGGCTAAAAATTTAGAAAGACATGGTTATATAATGGAAAAGATTGGTGAGGAGAAAACAACTAACTTTTCATTTTTATCAAAACCGACTCTAGCATGTCTAAGCTGTTTTGCTGTTCCCACATTACCAAGCCTCTCAACTCCGATAGGCATAACAGACCTTGCAGATATAAGGCCCCTCCCGGACCTCCCTTCCCTTCGTGGACCGTCTGTAAGATCATCTCCACTAACCAGCTTATTCTTTCTTGATGGCAGGCTCAAATTTAAAACCTTTTGGATATTCTGTCCAGCTTTATCATCTACCTCTTCAGACTTTTTCCCCTTGTCTATAGACTTAATTTCAGGAGTACCTGATTCTTCGCTTTCGGATAAAGCAGCCGAAGATAAAAGGTCAACTTTTGACTTAACTTGCTGAGGAGAATCACCAGTTAAACGCCTGGCAAATCCTGATCCAAGTTCATTGCCTGACACATCGGATACATTATCCAATGCAGGACTCTCATCATTATTTGAAATGATGGGGATCAAATTAGTTCTTCTAGCAATACGTGAGATCTTCTGAGGTCTCTGACCAGCCCACTGGGCAACAGGTGGAGATGAAGAGCGAGCTGAAGCACTACGCTTGCGGCTGTTAGGCCCAACAGCAAGAGGCTTGTTTGTACAGTTAGAAAGTTCCAAACCATTTGAAGTACTAGCTCTGTTGACTACTTGCGACTTAGCTGTAATGCCTGAACTTGATCGCGGAGCTCTAATAGATGCACTCATTTTTGTGGTTGACATTGGACTAGCAGAATTAAAATCGTCACGAACATTTGACCTGAACATTATGGCAAACAAGGGATTGAATTTAACATCTAATCTAGCAAAGCGTGTTAAAAGAATAAAAAGAAAAGCTTTATGCAGGAATACAACTCAAAACAGACGTGAGGAAAATGAACACAAAAATTCAAGAATAACATGGATTAACAGAAAGGTGCATTATATAGAACAAGTCCAATATGATCTAAGAGGGAAAATCTTCAATGAATGATCTTAACAATTGCAATAACGACAATGAAAATAGAATAAAAACCACTATAATCATATACTTGTAAAAAAGAGTCCAGGAAACTCTACATACTTATTAGCAGCTCTGAAACTCGACCTTTCCTTATCCGTACCAACAGGGCGTTCCCTCCTCTCACCGAGATGGGAATTATTGTCCAGATCATTCCTTGGGAGGGATGACCGTACATTTATGCCACTAGACTGTGAGATACTATCTGATTTCCCAACTCCAACAGCACCATTAGCAACTCCTGGTCTATAGAAAGACAAATTGCCTCAAAAATAGGATATGTATAAAGTTAAATAAGCCAAAAATTTCCATGTTCAAGTAAGCACATCAAAACATATTATAGAGTAAAACCCTAACATAAACATTTGCTTCAAATATAAATAATTGTCATAGAGAATTTTTTCCATAGTCTAAAATTCTTATCATGCACAAATTTAAACAATCAATTGTAAGAATCTACAGAATCATATTTTGCTTAATAAGAAATACTAACAGTTAGTAGAAAACTTCTTAATAACAAATCCTTTCTGTTGTCCTGTAGCAACCAAAAGCTGAAGCAATAATTGTGTCAGGAAAGAGCTTAATTCCACGTTTGGGAGTCACAACATGTCTCAAAGAACAATCAACAAGTAGCAAATTGAGGGCCCTATTTTAATGGGTAAATTAGTGATCTATTTTCACAAAGTTTATTATACAAATGACTTGCTTTCCTTGATTATTGCCTTCAAGTAGACCATATAGATATTTGAAAAATACAAATATGTTTGCCATTATTTCTTTTTTTTTTCCCCCATTCATATTATATGCCAATTTAATAGTCGACAAATTTATGGTTTTCAAGATATACATTAAGATGCATTCCACATAGGAATGGGAAAATCCCATTAGATTGCACTACAAATAGAAATTAACAAGTTATCATAAATGCAAAGCATGTGTTCCACAATATTTAAAAATTCACAAGAAAACATTCAATAGAAAGACAATGATAAAAGAAAAGTGATATTGTTATGAATATTTAGAAAGACAAAATAACAATATCTAGTAAAAATGATGGCAATCAACTTTTTTTCTACTAGCTGCCTAGAATAACACTGATAGAACAAAAACCTAAAATAATTATTTCATTGAAATTTAACCTTCACATTTTGTCAAATAGAGGCAAATTAGTTATCGTGTAAACCCAAATAAAAAGTACAACATAGTGGGTGCAAAACCTGATTGTTATAAAAAGGGTACAAATTGTTCTGAGTGTACCTGAAACCATGGGAATCACTATTTAATCTGGCGCGGTTATCAGAACCTGGTCTTTGTTGCATTCCCTGTTTAGGTTCCCTATATCCATCAGTGCTTTTAATAGACATCACACTTGGTGGGACATCTGACTTTATCACAGAACGCTTCTTCTTCAGCTTTGCCTTTTCCCAACCATCAACACCAATTGATAAAGTTCGTTCATCACCCTGAACTGTACCACTGTTTGCAAGACGCAGCATTTCCCTATCTCTATCTAAGGCAGCAGATGGCCTGATGAGAGCATTACCCTGCAAATCCAAGTTCAGAGTTAATATCTAAAATTTATCCTAAAATCCTGAAGTGCAGCAAGCTTAATCCAGTAATTCAAATCACAAGTGCTAACCTGCCAGATACAGCTAAATTATGGCAAGACAGAATACAGTAAATACAAATTCTGTTACAAGCTCATCTGATACTAGTTATAAATATTTAACAGAGCCAAAAGTACATTCCGATGAAAAAGAAAGTATGAACAGGTCCACACATCAAGGAGACATCTACCAATTAGCAAGATCACAAGAGAAGAGAAAAGTGTCAACTTAATTAAAGGGAACTTCAAAGTTGACAAAAATTGCCAATGAATACAACTAAAAGTAAGGTGAAAGAGTACAAACCCTCACGTCCACCAAAGAAGTTCGTGTGCGCTTGTTTGGAACAGCATGTTTAGTTCGTTCTTCTGATTTTTGTGGCTCAATTTCACTGCCACTGTTAACAGCAAGGTTTTGAATTCCCATCTTAGCAACGCTTGGGCCAAGAACTGATCGATCGCTTGACAACAAAGCACCAGAACGGTCAATAGATTTCTTCTTCGACGATACATTTGGGAAGCATTTGTTGAACACAGACAAGGCCTCATTGAAAATTTTCATGCGTTCCCTGTTGTTTATAGATCTCAATACACTAGTTACAATTATCAGATAAGATACACAAGAGCTTTAACAAGTACCTGGCTTTGACATTGCTTTCACGTAGAATGGCCTTCACTCGCTTGATGTCCTCTGGTAACATCTTGCCTTTTGAAGAAACAATTGGAGAATCATCCCCGGAAATACCAAGAGCTACATTCAAATGACGTCTAAAGTCCCCTTGACGGCTAGATTTATGCTCGGCAGCAACTACCTTAGGGTCAAAACGTATGCATTGGAAGAAATTCACCACATCCGCCTGTCCTACTATACAACTGCCTCTGGTCAAATTTGGGAGAGAAGATAAGATTGGGTTCTCCATACTATCTCGGAAGCTACCTGATCTGTCAAACTGAGAAGCTAAGTGGGATCCACGCTGGCCACTAGCATATACTGGCCGATCTGGGCTAGCAGAAGATAGATCAAACTTACTAGATGTTGCCATTTGATCAGTGTCTCAACATCTGCTACATGACAAACCTAATAACGACAATAAGGCACCACAAAATTGTAGCAGTGCGACACATAAATGCCAATTTGAGACTTCAGAAGATGAAAAGATGGCAATGCATCTGCAAAAACAAAGATATCAATCAATAGTTATGAAAAATCTCAACAAGAATGATTACTGATTACTGGATATTTACATCCATACTCGTGCTCGTGACAGGAACGTGGAAAAATAATTCTAGAATTAAAACTGCAATTCAATCAGCAAACCAAGCATAGATTCATAATTACCCAATTCTTGAATTAAAGTTTGTTCAAACAGTAGAGGCACCAAATTACAGAGTTAAACACTAGATTACATATTTCTCTTTTCCGAAAGGAGGCAAGTACTACAAGCTAAACTGGATCAGAGAGGTAAATATGAAAAGACTGATTGAGGCAAGAATTCAAGTACTAGAGACAAATCCATTCCCATGATGTTCACGTTATGAAACAAATGTCTTCACATAAATAATAAACTTGCAACCACAATTTTACTTAATTCATATGTGGATTATACAAAGATAACAAGCAGACTTTTAGATCCAGCTCTAAGTATCATCATGGATCCATACTTCAACTTGTTAAAAGCAGTCTAATGGTACGTGATGATTATGCATGCTAAAGAAGCAACAATTACTAGCCAAACAATTAACACCTTCAGCCAATGTGCATAGTAAGATGCTGAATAGATGAAAAACAATCGTATAGGACAGAATAGGCAACCATTCCGGAGCACTTAGAAACTGACCGAATAATTTACATTGATAAAATGAAACCAATGATAACAAAAAGAAAACTGAAATTGAGCTCAGATGCAAGGGCATCAATGTTCCGACAAAGCAACAAATCCAACAGTATCTACACCCAGTAAAATCAAATGGTTTGCATAAGGCTCCAAAAATTTGTGCAGCAAAGGGAAATAAAAGATAAGAAGAGGCGTTAAATGACAAATTTAGCAGTTTAAAGTTGAAAATTTAAGTTATTGTAGCAAATCACCGCTCATTAATCGCAATCAGAAATAAGCCCACTCAAGCAAACACAAAAGGAATTAAAGGATTGATAAATCCACAGAATTTCTCTAGACACGATTCCATGAAGTGTTTAAGAATTTAAGATAACATATTGAGAACCACACCCACTGACGTGCCTGATCCTGTTTAAATATATCGTTTTGATTTTTAAGCCTTATTTAGAGTAAACATTCCTAATGCACAGGCAAAACCATCCTGAACTTCATTTTTTTTTAATCTTCCATCCAAAAGTTGAACCAGATGACATCATTATTTAAATTGAAGAACAAGATAAATAAGCTTTAGTTAAATCCGGTGCTTCTCCAACACAAAAATTTTACCACAAGTTCATGTACACTACTTCCTATAATTATCCCAATTCAGTTCATTTACTGCAAACTATTACTACAACAATGAAAGAACAAATCGTCAGTTCTTCATCTAAGAAACGAATAAACAACATACCTAAAAGTGAATCAACACCAAACCAGGGATAAAGTAAGCATCAATCCATCTCAGACAACAAATACAAACTCAAGTAAATCCAGAAAGAAACCCTAGAACTTCAATCAAATTGAAATTCAAATTCCCAAAAAAAAATCGAAATTAAAAAAAAAAAGATCAAATCCATAATAGTGCAAGAAATCTACCTTGAGAAGAGTCGGAATAATTACTTGAATCCGCGACACGATAGTAGTAATAATAGTGATTCGGGGATTGGAGAATTTATTATTAATTTTGTTTATTTTTTGGAGAAATTAAATCTTTTTTTTTCCCGAAGAGAAGTCGAAGCTCCGAATCGAAGGTTCGTACGAGGCGACCCGCTGTGTTTTGATCAGCAGCGGAAACTGGCAACCGCTTAATTTACTATTATGGCCATGCTTTGACGTGTACGAAAAAGGAGAAATTAGTAAGGTGAGCAGGGTGGTATTGGGAATAAAAGTTCGGAGCCGGCTCGTTAACAGCTTCAAGCCTCCTACTCTTATGGCATGTCGGAGTGGTAAGGACAAATGTTTTAGTTACCGAACATCCGCTGATTGGTAAAATTCTAAAAAAATTTAAATATATATATTATAATTTTTCACGTGATATTTAAACAACTTTATCAGTTATTGCGAGATTCACGATAGTATTAGTGTTACTATTGGTATGATAACAATATGATAATTTAATGGATATGTAATATTAATTCTTTAGTTCTATTAACCTAATTATTATAACCTAGATTCTTCTAAGTAAAATTGAGATTGATTATATTAAACATTTCATATTTAATTATTATATTTTTAAAATATGATATACTTTCTTTTTTGGAAAATAATATTATTTACCTTCTTGTACTACTATTTGTTAAATTTCCTCAATTTTATGTTAATTTAAATTTAAAATAATAAAATATAAAAAATCTATATTTAGCTTTCTTATACCAAATGAATCGAAATTGATTCTTCTTGTTGGGTCATGAATTTCTAACTTATGCACCAGTTAAGTAGTTTATATAATGTATTTCTTTAAGATAGACAAGATAAACAAATATTGACTGCAGTTTAGATTTAAGATATGTTAAACCAAGACACAAACTCTTCTAAATGGTAATTCATCATCATTATATTCAGTTTGAATCTCGCACTATTGTGGAGTCCAGGGAGGTTTAATAATACATAGCCTTATCCCTGCATAGTAGAGAGGTTGTTTCCAGTAGACTCATATGTAAATGTGATATGACATGAAAAAAAATTATAAATAAGTGATGCAGATTAAAAAGAGTAAAAAAAATAAATACAATAAAATAAAATAAAATACTTGATATGGTGTCAAGATCTGCTAGTACCTGATAAGCTGCAAAGTACGACTCTTCATATTTCGTGTTGTGTTAGGGATCTTTGTTCAGTAGTCATGTGAGTATGAACAATCAAAAGGTATTGGATGGTCTCAAACGACCTTTTTTTTGTATAAAGGAAGAAAAAACATTAGAGATTACATAACGAGTCTGGGGAAGCAAATCTCCGATATATCCTCGTTAAGGAGGCTTTGGCACCCAATAAGTGTAGTAACAAAAAAGGTGAGATCAACAGTAGAGTGAGCTGCATGGGTAGTAAGCCAGTCAATACAGCTATTGCTCTCTCGGTAGACGTGTCGACAAGCAACAGACCAATTCCGCGTGAGAAAGCTCATGGACGCCCATGGCAATAGGGTTGAGCGTCTAAGAACAACGAGTCGAGGAAGACACCAGAGCTGAAAAGCCAAGTTGTAGGACAAAGATTTGTCCACGACTTGCAACTAGAAAAGACAGATTGAACGCTAAGGTGGTTAGACTTCTTAAGCGGTAGATACGTCGTCAAAGCTTTACAGTAAACGGCTTACAATAACTACCACTACTGTTTTCGAGCACTTTAAAGGATATCTTTTACCCGTATCCTAGCATGCCAAAATTTTCTATTTCTGGCCAATTCTTCAGTAAGGGCCAACTCTGTTATATCCTTCTTGATCACTTCCCTCAAATTCTTGTTTGGCCTTCCTTTTCTCCTATTGCAGTCATGAAGGGTTATTTTCTCATAACGTCACACAAGAGCATCACGGTGCCTCCTGCTCACATACCCAAACTACCTAAGATTAGTCTCTCAGAAACTTGTCGGCAATACTAGTTATTTGCAGTTTGTCTCTCACCGCACGATTCCAGACCTTATCTCTTATGATAATGTCACACATCCACTGGAATACTTGCATCTCGGCTACCAATAACTTATTTGTATGTCTACGTTTTGTGGGTCAACACTTCACCCTAAATAACATGGTTGACGGAATCACTATTCTATAAAATTTTCCTTTAAGCTTTTATGGGTTCTTCTTATCACATAAGACCCCTAATGCGCTTTGTCATTTGACCTACCTAGATCTGATACAATGGATTATATCGGCATCGATATTACCATCACTCTAAATGATAGACCTGAGACATTTAAGACTCGATTTTTGTGGTATGACTCACTACGAATTGCTACGACCACCTCATGGACCATCTGGCTTCCCGAATCCTACTCATTTTAAAATCTTTCGATATTAACGTTTCTCTCCAACATTCTAACTTAAAATTAACCCCCTCTCTAGTCTCATCCATGAGGACAATATCGTCAGTAAATAATATAAACCAGGGTACCCTTCCTTAAATATGTTTGATAAGCTCATCTATCACTAATGCAAACAGAAATGGGCTTAAGGTGACACCTTGATGTAGTCCAATACCAATAAAAAAAGTGTCGTGTCGCCTCCTATCATCTCTGCGCTCGTCATTGCTCCTTCATACCTATCCCTAATTACACGTATATAGGTCATAGGAAATTCCTTTGCCTCCAAACACTTTCACAAGATTTCCTTGGGAACCCTATCATATGCCTTCTCCAAATTAATAAAAACTATATGCAAATTCCGTTTTCGTTCCCTATAGCATGCCATTAGCCTACATAGGAGATGTATCGCTTCAGTCGTAGACCTACAAGGCATAAAGCTAAATTGGTTGGCCGATATAGAATCTGCTCTCCGGACTCTCTTCTCAATCACTTTCTCGCATAGCTTCATGGTGTGACTTAGTAGTTTAATACCTCTATAGTTGTGACAATGTTGGATGTCCCCTTTGGCCTTGTATAATGGAATCAACCTACTCAATCTCCATTCATTCGATATTTTGGTTGATTTGAGGATCACAATAAAATGCTGAACCAGCCACTCAATATCAACAACTCTTATTATCTTCCATACCTCTATAGGGATCTCATTCGGCCCTACTGCCCTTTCGCTCTCTATCTCTCTCAAAGCCTTTATAATTTCTTCCCCTGTGACCTTTTCCCACCTAGACCAGTTATGAAAATGCTCCGACACGGAGGGGTCACCTAATGTTATCCAAGGTGCCTTCATTATATAGGCCAAAAAAGTATCTCTATCGTTTACTCTTGATGGTATAGGCCTCTATGAGTACCTGCCTTGCTTCATCTTGTTTACAACTAGCTTGGTTGAAATCTCTCGTCTTACGTGCCCTATCTCGTGTCAACTTGAAAAATTTGTGTGCTCCTCTGTTAGTATTCAAACTCCTATACAAGGTCTCATAAGCTTTGCCTTTAGCCACTAAAATTGTCTTCTTTTCTCTCTTCTTTACCAATTTGTACCTTACTCTATTAGTTTCCCACTCCGCCTCTGTTGTACTAATAGAGCTTTGTATGCTCTCTTTTTCGTCTTCACCGTTCCCTGAATCTCTTCGGACCACCACCAAGATTCCATCAGTCTACCCCATGGCTCTTTAGAAACTCCCAGGAGTTTTGTGGCGATTGCTCTTACCATGGGAGCTACTCCCTCCCACTTCTGATTAGCATACCCTCTCACGGATCATGCAGCTCCATACTAGATTTGAGTCATAAATTGTTCCACCATATTCCCTTTTAGATTCCACCATCTAATTTTACAACACCACTTAGTAAATTGTTGCGTCCTCCATCCCTTCACTTCTAGATCCAAAACCAACAATCTATGCTGGGTTGCTAAGCATGTGGCCAAAAACACTTTGTAATCCTTACACCATGCTTTGGCTCTCCTCCTGACAAGGAAATAATCAATTTGCATATTCGTCGTGCTACTTTTAAACATCACCAAGTGCACCTCGTTTTTCTTAAATAAGGAATTTGCTATCACTAACTCAAACTCTACGACCATGTCCAATAAAGAATTCGCATTTTCATTTCTAGTGTCGTATCCAAAGCCCCCATGAGTCTCTATGTATCCGTCTGAAACATTCCCCATATGTCCATTAAAATCACCTCCTAAGATAACCTACTTAGTAGTAAGGATCTGTTGGATCACTCCATCTAGCATCGCCCAAAATAGACGTTTTTGTTGTTTATTTAAATTAGCTTGAGGTGCATACACACACACACTAAATTGAGAACACCATTGCTAATAATAATCTTAGCCACCATAATCCTATCATTTATCCCTGTGATCTCCACTACTTAATTTATAAGTTTCTTGACCACTAGGATAACTACCCCATTATACCTCCACGGATTCCCCGAGTACTATAGTTTGAATCCCCCTATCTCCTTTAGTTTAGCTCCCGACTACTTGGTCTCCTGAATGCAGACTATGTGTATCTTATACTTGTTTAAATTCTCTACTAATTCTAAAAACATCCATGTAAGGGTTCCAATGTTCCAAGAGCCTATTCTTAATTTGTCATCACTTTTTTTATTCTTACATGCGAAACACATTGAAAATCTTGCTCGTGTCCCATCCATGAGATTCAAAGTGATCCCTCCTAACTCACAATCCCAACACTTTCCCTCAACTTCTTCCCAAAAAGCCCTTAGGATTCCTAAAATAAACAGTCTTGATAATAGAAAAGGAGAAGAGCCAATTGGCTAAAAAAGAGACCATGAATGAGAGAAAGTAGCACAACTACAAACCTATAAAAGGTAAACACTAAAAGCAAAGACACTTTACATCGAATGTACTCAAGAGAAGCAAAAGGACTAAAAAAGACAAAATTAAGAAACAAGAAAGAAAATAAATATAATAATAATAATAAAAAATAATAATAATAATAATAAAACTGCTACTACTACTACAGAAATATGATTAAAAAAGGACTCAAATAGTTTATCTTTAGAAGTCCAATATCTTAAAAGCCAAAATCAAATAAGCACAAGAACTAATCATGAGAAATTAAATTGCCAAACAAAGAAGGAAGTCCGAGTGAACAAATAATGCCAAGCATAAAAATGGTAATATAAGGGTCACAAAGTCGCGATTTAAAAGGAGCAAACAATAATAATGTTTGTACGCTTCTAAACTTGCGTACACAACAACTATGTCAACCAATAACTCTGTCAGCAAATATAGCACGAAAAAGCGTAAGTTAATCTACTAGAAACAAAAATAGAAAACTCATACAAAACAACAGGAGCTCCTTAAAGGTAGTGGACTCGTAACAATAGGTAAAAGCTAGAGAAGAACATTCTTATTTGATAACCTGCATTTACGGTCGGTTATTGAACACTTGCATTATATCGCAATAGCAGAGAACAAAGAACACGTAAAAAATAAAACCATAAATTAAACCGTGCAAAAATGCTTGAGTTTTAGCAGTGACTCATAAACAAAATGAAACATCAGGAATTCGAAATCTAGAATTCTTACAAAGCTATACTTTTCTCTAAACGGTAATTATCATCTCAAAAAGAGATATTATCACAAGCAATAAAAAGTTTAACCACATTTCTATAAAAATTTAATAAAATATGATATAAAATTACAAGAAAATTAACTAATATTATAATTATTAGATAATAATTCTTAAAATAAAATTTAAATTTTAAACAAAACCTTAAATTAGAGGAAGTCTCTATTTCTTTAACCTCCATTATTATTATATTCAAATATATGCCATCTGTTCTTACTTTATAGGACGAGGGCCCATTGGGAATGCCCAAAGAAAGCAACGGAAAATGCCTTTCGTGATGGGCTGCTTTGTGTTTTCCTTTTTGGATGTTTGGAGCAAACTGGTTTTGTCCTAACCGCAAGTCAACATAGAACTCAAAGGTAACAAACAAACGTAAAGAATCAGAGAGTATCAGAACGTAAAGAATCAGAGTGGATCAATGATATTTACTACTTGTGTTTTATTTTAGAATAAAACGTGACTGTTATTTTGTAGCGAAGTTGAGCAACACAATAATTAATACCTTTCCTCCTTTTAACTTATCTTGCCTTGGTATCCAATTGACTGTTTATTGTTTTCTTACGGTCTTTCTGGTAAGAAAAGACAAATGTCAAAAAAAATTTTTTTTTTGGGTGCTATCAAGTATCGGCGCGAAAACTAATCTCTTCGTTACAGAAGCTTGCACTAAATAATAAATTGCACTAAATAATAAATAATTAGCCACGAGATACGCTTCATTCTCATAACTTTGGGATCAAACCCCACCACATAATTACAAAATGAGATAGCTACCACTACACTACACCTATTAGTTTCAAGCTGTTTCAATCCGTGACAAAGGTTAGACGGTTACAACTTTAGTCACAACTAAATTCTAATTTTTTTGCCGATGGGTAGTTTTAAAGCTTCAAACAAATTCAAAATATTTTATTTTACTTATTAGGTAAAAACAACTTTATTTTAATCAAATTTGAAATTTGATGCTTTATCTATAAAAACAAAATAATATCATTTTAATCAATTAAGTTAAATTGAAAAACCTAATTTTGAGTACAAACCAAAACCTAAAGCTTTTTTTTCAGTTGTCCACGAGGTGTTCTAAAAGGAGTAAAAACCAAAACCTAATTTTTAGTATTTTTTTTATTCACATCCAGACTAATCCCATCTCGAGCCGAATAAATCTTTTGTGAAAGAAAGCTCTGACTTCAAGTTTTAAACAACTGCATACATAAAAATAGTTCAAACTCTCGACCTCACTAAAATAAAAAAAAGCCCCTTATCAACTCTCCTGTACCTGAGATTAAAAACCTAAAACTTTATTCATTTTAAGTTTGAACCTAACCGAATTCTTAATCAAAATGAATTTTACTGGTTGACCTGATGGCCGAGTTGCTTTGGCTTCCCTAATTTCATGAATTGGAAGTTCAAGGAACCAGGGTACGACAGATGGCCAAAGCATAACCTTGCATTGCTAATATGCATGTGAGACAAAAGTCGATATGACATAAATACACGTTATATTACTTTTCGGTCACAACAAAAGAGTACGGATGGGTAGAGAGAAAGATCTAGACAAGGAGTAACTTGAAAACTTGCATTTCTTCTATTGATCACAAAAGGCTCCGCAAACGTACATGGTCTGTCAATCTCGACAGTTTCGTTCTCAACATGTGTTTATAGACATTTCACAAACAGAAAACCTTAAAAACGGTAACTTCAGATGTTACCCAACAATGGGTTTAAATAGTTCATCCAACTGATACTGTGCAATTAGCAACACAGCCGAAGATTGGCAGAAAACTTCATTAACCAAGCATAATAGTGCTTAACCTGACAACCAGTGGTTGATGCTTCGTTACAATTTCTAATTTTTATGTGTTTGCTATATGGTGGTGACATTGATCCACAAGAAAGCAAACTATTGAAGTGGCAGAAGCTAACTTATTAAGAAGAAATAGGGAAATGTCAATACCATCACAAGGTGACTATTCCTTCAGGTGGAGCAAGATTCTTGCAACAGAATTTCGAATCAAACTTTAATGTGTCAGGTCAGTGCACGACGACGCATGCGACACTTTAAAGCACTCATCGGTTAGGTCTTTGGTGGAGTAGTCCACTGCAGAGTCACCTGAAAGGAAAATCATCACTTAGTCTAATGTATGAAGCAGTAAAAACCACAGAACCATAGCCACCAATTCATGATGGATGGATATATGTTACTTTGAACTGAGTCGACGGATGTCTGTGTTGGTAATGGGCTATCCCTCACATCTGCAACATAAGAATGATTAGCCTTAAGAAGAAAAGTAGATCAATTAATCATTATGGGAAACAGCAGAAGTTTTAAGGTAGTAATATACGATCCATCCGTTGGAAGACCGATAACAATTTGAAATTGTTTGATTCAGCAAAAATGATGACATTGAACGCCTTTTATAGCCATGATCCTTCAACCAAGTCACCAACATAAATTACACCTCTCAATTTTGATCTAAGTGACAATATAAAGTATTACCCCCTTCGGAGACATGTTATGGTACACAACTGGAGTTCAGTTGAATTAAACACATTATGATATCAGCCATAGTATCATCGTGCAAATATGACACTGATACTGTGTTCAAGATTTTATAGCGATCTATAATGATAAAGATCAGAGAATAAACAGACCATAAACCAGCACAGATAATCAATGGAAACGAGTCAATTATTTCGAGGAAATGAATAAACTTTTTTTCATTGAATACCAATAACATGAATACTAACAGTTTTTGCATCTACAAGCTAACAATAAATGCTTCAGGAATGTTTATATTCTGTCAAATAAACTTTTCATACCAAAAGAATGGCGTAGCCCTTTGACAGCATCAAAGTTCTTGTATGTGTAACCAACAAAACTAAGATCTTGAGGAGTTAACTGTGTCTGTCAAACAAACGTAGGAAATAAATCAAATGTGTTCACTAATTCAAAAGGGTAATATCTCTCAACAATATTTCCAATATCTCCAGGTCTAGCTACCTGTCAAATTAGTAAGCATGGAGTCGTAGGAAATGAATAAAACATGTTAATATGGTCAAATAACTAAAATCTCATTAATAGTTCAAATACCTCCAAGTCTAGCTACCTCCAAATTTAACTAAGCAAGGAGTCAGGAACTATATTTCTTTTCCTTCTTGTTTTCTTAGGGGTTGGCAGGGAGGGACAGTATGATGCTTGAGATTAGTACGGCTTAGTGGAAAGAAACGGACAACATAACATTATCGTCTTGCACAAGGCAGACTAAAACACTAGTCGGATGTAAAGAAGTTCTAGCATGTGTCAACCAATTTTAAATTGGAGAGCATGATCATATCAATTTTCTGTCTGCAATGCACTCATATTGCATGTAGTGTTACATTTGGAATGAAGAAGTTTCGAAAAGGAAATGTTAAAATTTGCTACCACATGCAATTTTCAATTTCATACTCTCCATTTGTATATATTCATCAACCTAGTAAATTTTTTCAACTGTCAAAAATGTTGAAAAAATCCGAAATGATCACAATTCTCAGAAATACATTTGAGACTTGGCATGGTTATTGAAACCACCAACTACTTCACCCATAGGTAACTACTGAATGCAGAAACTAATTGCACCTTTCTCATGGGTCCAGATCCAGTTCGTGCTGGAGGAGGTGGTTCCGCCTACATCACAAAGAAATTTACATAATTCAAACTGCATAAAAGAGAATTTCCAGAAACATCAATAAAATTGGAAATGGAAAGGGAATCTTAACTTTATAAGAGAGATCAAATACTAAAATTTGTCAAACTGAACTACGATCATTCACATGCGCAACTGCTGATGACATTCCATTCTATACTGAGTTTTAGTACCTAATCACTTCATGTGTAGGAGATTGCTAATAAAATTTTGGTAGTAGATGTCTATGAAGATTCAAAGACTTCAATTTTAGTAAAAACAAAATTTGCTGCACACAGGACAGATCCTAACTTCAAGGAGGTAGTAGTAAAATGGGAAAATAAAATATGAACAGAGCAAAAAGTCGAAGATGCTAGAACCACCTTGGTTCACTTCAGTCTAAACTTAATAAATCAAGAGATAGCAAGGAACACCAAATGCCATGATAAAAATGTGTGCTTGTTTGACTTCTTCAACGTTGCCAAAAGAACTTGTGCTTGTTTATATGTATGTGGGTAATTGTTGTTCAATGGTCTCCTCACAAAAGACCAGGCTTTAAGTGACCTTTATATTTGTGTTTGTTACAAAAAGAGTTTTCCAGTCAAAGCTCAGATGAGGTGGACAATAATCTTACCTCATCAAATCTCAGGAAGTTTTGAGTATCAAGTTCCCCCTCAACCTGTGGTTTAAATGCTGCTTCCATTTCATATAATTTGTCCCAATGTACATCTTTGAACCATGGATGAGCCTGATGAAAAAAATAAACTTAAAAGTATACATGTTTTAATAAATCTACCAGTTGTGGAATGAACAAAACATACCTTTATTTGATCTGCCCCCAGAGTACCAAGCCGATGTTCAACATCACAAAGCAACCTACAGATGAGATCCTTTGCTTCAGGTGTCAGCCTTGCATCTTCTGGAAACTTCAAGTGATTTCTCCAATGGACAATCTAAAGGGAATTCGTCATAATTAGTATAGATGTATACAATAGTTCCTCCAAATTTTGGAAAGACGTACTTAGAACTTCAAAGAAGGATACTAGGAAAAAAATCAATAAGCTAAGAGAATTTCAAAAAGAAACACTACATAAAAAAATGTGAGGTGCCTAAGTTTCACACTCATCATTCTTCTCAATGATCGCAGTCAACAAATTGATTTGGAACCCAAAAGAATATAAAAAATAGGAGAATTTAACAAATAATAGATGTGTGTGTGTGTGTGTGAGAGAGAGAGAGAGAGAGAACATAGTAAATGCACATGGTAAAGAATAAACATCTATATATAATTCACACTGTAGAGCAAAATTCATATCCCATCTGATTAATGGAGAGAAAGAGAGACAATGGTATCAATTTAACCTTTCTACATGTTATTACTGGATCATCGGAGTAGAATGGAGGATAACCTACAAGCATTTCGTACATTATTGCTCCAAGTGACCACCTGTTTAATGTAACTAAATCAGAGATCTTCAAAAGAAAAGTACCACATCCTTGCAATTTAATGATTTGCATAAGTTCAATTTCCAGAATAAAATCCACACTAACTAACTAACCAGTCACACTCCATGCTATATCCTTTCTTCAGTAATACTTCGGGAGCAATATAATCGGGGGTGCCAACTGTGGAATATGCCTGTCCTTAGAGAACAGAGAATTAAGAACCATGAAGACAAGAACTCTTAATGAGGGGATCTCTAAGAGCACTAAAGATGCAAAATGCATAAAACTGCACTTTGGTCTTCCAAAACAGTCTATCTCATATATTTTACAGTTTCACTTTAGTACTCTAACTAAGATCTAATCAAGACGAATGGCAAAACCAAGTACGTATGAAGCGAACAAGAACTTGCTTATCTGCTACAGGCGTCCGTATGAAACGCAGATAAAGTAAACAGTCGTTGAAAATTAAATAGAACTAATAGCAGATAAGAAAGATTCTGGGACTCAATCAATTTAACCCTCTTTGAACAGCGATCATGTAATCCATTTCCAAATCTCATAAAAACGTATTTCTCTGGAATTAACCTTGGAAAGGACAACACAATGGTGAAGTTCAGATATAGTTGATATAAGATCACCTGCATACCAGTTTTCTCCTGTTTATCTTCCAATGCTGCAGTTGTTCGTGGGGACTCTTCCACCGACGCCCACCAACACCAGGAAAGCATCCATCAACATCCATGGATTCCTTCAAATTTTCATCACCAAGCACTTCATTTTCGTTAATAGCAGACAAATTTGAGCAGTCAAGAGGTTTGCAAAGACCAAAGTCAGAGAGCTTGATGTGGCCATTTATGTCCAACAAGAGGTTGTCAGGTTTAATATCTCTGACAAAGTACATAACTATCAAATGAGAAAGCAAAGGTACAAGATCCCTAACCAGCTATAAATAGATTCATAAATTTTTTATTTCTAAATTAAATGTTACATTAAGGAAACCAACCTGTGTATGTAGTTGTGTTTATGAATTGATTCTATTGCCAGTACGCTTTGAGCAATATAAAATCTAGCTACAAATTCAGTTAAAATCTCTTCTCTCATTAACAAAGTCATTATGTCACCACCAGGCAGATATTCCATTATTAGATACAGGTAGTCTGCATCTTGAAAGGAGTAGTAGAGTTTCACGATACAATGACTGGCAACTTCAGCAAGTAAATTCCTTTCAGATTTAACATGCTCAACCTACAGCATACATCCCAAATGAGTCAGTTTAAAATAAGCAGAAGCACACTTAGGAGACATGCAAGTAATTGGTCGGAACCAAGTCAAGCCATAAGTTATATATGAAGTTGTTCCAATTGTTATTGCAGAATATTTTATTGTTGCCTACTTTAAATGAGCGTATGCATTCAAAGCTCTCTACTTTGCACCCTTCAACTTAAGAAATCATGATATTTTACTCTACACGAACCCTCTACTTTATAAAGAAAAATTTTGGTCACATTCAAAACCTAGGGATGGCAATGGGCCAACCCCCACCAATTTTTTAAAAATTAAAATTATAAAACAACTTTTTTTTTAATTAGATCCGAGCTTGGGTTAACCAAATTCAGGTCTACCTGAGGCTCAACTCTTTTAAGCAATATAGAAATGAATATAAATGTATAAATAAAAAAAATATATATAAAAGAAATAGAAATATAGAAATATGGAAACATAGAAATAAAAGAAAGAACTAGAAGAAAATAGAGACCGAATAGAAGAGAATGGAAGAATAGAAACAATATGAAAGATCCTATCATCAGCGAATGATTGGCCTACTAGAAAAACTGAAAAGTCAAGCCCATTTCTTCTGCCCTCATTCACTGATTCATCCATTGTTAAGATAGATAGACATATCTCCATCTGACACTTAACTAGGATATTTGGAATAGTTGGGTCATGCTCGGGGCCCATGAGCCGACCCATTGAAAACATCTAAATCTAGGCTAATGGGCCACCCATTGCCATCCCAGACAGAATCTGCTAGATGTCAACTAAGAAGCACGACAATCAGGCCATGAAAACTTGAGGATACTTGTTAGAAGAGTTCAGTTTCTGGAAGATTTCAAATCTCACCTGTCCCCTGCTGAGCATTTCCGACTTCTTTAACTTTTTCATGGCATAGATGTTGCCTGACTTTTTCTCCCTACATAGTCTAACCTGTAAATTGATATTTCTGTTAACATTTTGATCTTCTTCTGCAGCAAAATTACAGATATACAAATCATTCAAAGAGAGTTATAAAAGACGCAATACACTCTAGTAAAGTGGCAGTTGAAGAAATATAGGAAAAAGGTCCTAAGAAGCCTACAATTGAAGTCACATCAACACTTTTTGCGATAACCATTTGAATTTGAGCATGAGAGCGACAGGTTTTGGGAAGGAAAGTCATGAATCAACCACTGATTCAGGCGAAAACCAGAAATTTCAATGAATAACTACATGGAACTGTCAGACACCATTCAGCAAACTTCCTTAAAAGATGCCTTGACAGCCCACTAATTTGCATTTTTGTCACCACTTTTCTTCCACCGCATCTTTAATCAGAGGATTTCTCTTAGGATAAGAACTGTGCAGTGCACCAAGATCCCCCAAAGGAGGATAACTTTTAGATTTCATCTCGGGGTACACTCTCCAAGATCTTGGCAAAAAACGACAAAACAAAATCTTGGTGAAACAAAAGATTGATGCAAGATCACTGTTCTTCAAGAGAAATAAAAATCATTCCTTCATCCCTGCCTAGATCTCATATTTGGTCACTTACTATTGTACGACGCTCCCTCATTACCTATTAGAACATGATTTTAAAATATGCACAATCCACGTACTATATAGTCCATGCATTTATCTAACCTCTCCAAATGCCCCTCTTCCTATGATGGTTAGAAGATCAAAATCATCAACACAAATTTTGTGCCTTTTTAGACGCATATATTCAGTCTCCTTGCGCTCTAAATCCTTGAGTAGATTCAGTTGTTCCTCCTCAGAAACATGGGCAGATGCCAATTGTTTTTCCAGCTCCGAACGTCTGTAATTTATAAATAATATACAAAGTTCAATCTCATCAGTCATTTCTCCACAGGTATCATTCTCTCTAGACAATAAAAGGTTACAACGAAATAATGAAGAAGAAGAAGAAGAAGAAGAAGAAGAAGAAGAAAAGAAAACAGAAAGAAGTTGCATCCACAAAAGTGGAATTTGTGTGCATAAGGGGGCACAGAAGCGCAGGACCACTGGAATGATCATTTAACAAAGTGACAAGCATGAAAGTAGTAACAGTGATGGTGACAGAAAATTGCAGTGGAGATTCACATCATTAAACCAAAAGCAAAGCACGCAGATTCCAAAGTTTAATTGGATACAACCCACTTGCAGAGTGAAATGCATCTTCCAAGTCAGACAGTACGTACTAGGCTTCCAAGTGAGCCAAGCCAAACATAAATATTCACAAAGGAAGAGGAAACATCAAAATAATTGTTACCATCTATAAGCAAAACGAGTAAACAAGAAAAACAATCAACCAAAAAACAAATTTAGAGCTTTCGAATAGTAAATGTGAAGAATTCCCGACAATAATGAGCAAATTAATTCAACATCCTGAAATCGTTCATTCCATTGAAGGAACCCAAATAGCCACCAGACCCGTCTAATGAAGAAGGGGGGAAAAATGCAGAAACAGATAAATTGTAGAGTAAAAAGCCATGCAAGCGAAATCCAAAATGTAATCCTCCACGATCCCGCAAATGAAAAGTTGAAAAATGATTATGCCCGTATCATGCACGCGACGGTCTCTTGAACTTCTGTTGGGAACACAGAAACACAGAGAGAGAGAGAGAGAGAGGGAGGAGCACCGTTCTCTACGTTGTTGAATGTGCTTCATATGAGATTTGTAGTGATTCTCAATGAAGATCTTGGCCGCAGCTACCCTCTCCCTGGTCAAATTGGACCCCACATCATCCTCCTCTTCCTCCTCCTCCGGCAGCCGCCCCACCGTGTCCTCCTCCTCCTCCTCCGCCTTATTATGACTATTCTCCATAGACCCCTCTCTGCGAATTCTGATGATCGTGAGTTCGTGACAAACAAACAAAACAAAAACAAAAACCTTCAATCTCTCTTCAATCAAAATCTATCTGTGCATCTGACACGTGGAGGAACTCGTCTCCTCGATTCACACCAGGGCGGGGCCCACTAAACTGACTTGTTTGTTGTCTGACTATTTTGTTTGCACCTATTCTTTCTTGATCGGACTTACCCGCACCGTCCAAACCTTTCCCTCCAATTCTCTAACTAACGGACTGATTGTAGGAAGCTTCCCGTGATGGAGATCAGACCGTTGAAATTTCTACGCTTGAGAGTAAGATTCTAGAGTGTTTCAATAACAAAAGTCAACATGGACCAGCTGATGTTATCATTAAAGCCAACCCAGCATTGAATGTTCAAGGCTTTGTTTCGGGCCTACATATTCTGTGTCAAAAATGATGTTCCCACATAGGACCGGCCTTATCCGGGATTGTCATGAGCTGTGGCAGAGCAGTTTCTTGCATCACATAAAATCGGGCTTTTCTCTTCTTGCAAAATTTCGGGGAGTTCACTCTTGGCTCACTTTAACTTGAACGCTTGAGTATTAACGGGTCATTATAGAAATTGACACGCTCGAAATTATTAACATCTTCTCCTCTTTTAACCCAGTTCTTACTGTTGATCTTTTTTTGGTAACAGGTATTCGGCAACTTCTTCATCGGGAGTGGAAAGTTTAATTACAGTATGTGTTTCGTGAAGGGAACTAGAGTGCGGATCAGATGGCTTCTCTTATGGCATACTCCAGCTCGGGATTGCACATTTTCCAAGATTCCTTGGCATTCGTTTGGGAACCCATCGTTCAAAATCAGCAGGAAGTTTTGTACCGACGAACCCTACGCTAGCTAGGGTACTTAGTTTCGCTTTGTATTTGTACTGTTTTTTATAGTATATCTTCCTTTTCATATTTAAAAAAAAGATTTTTCCATCTTATTGTTATTTTTATCCCTATATTTATATAATTTTACATAAATATGTAAATAAATTTTAATAAAATATGGTAGAATTGATTAATTAAATATTATTGCTTTTGATATTAATTATGATTAGAAAATTAAACTGATTTGAATATTTCGATGGTAAAATTTTAAATCAGTTAAAATTTTATTTTTTGATTTATATTACTAATTTTTATTATTAAAATTAATTAATTTATTAATTAATTTATAAATTTTATATATCAAAATAAACTAACAAATTTTATTTAATATTTTATTTTCAATTAAACTTTAAATTAAAGATAATGTACTTTAGTTATTACTAAGCTAACAGATTGATGATGGAAAAAAAAAACACGTATAAGTTTATTAGTTGGACGGGCCAAATATATATGTTCTTTGTTACATCAGATGTGCCCATTAAAAAATATCTAACCGACTTATTCCTATCAAATATCTCAAACAAACCTATAAAGCGTATAAGAGTAAAATTAAAAAAAAAAAAGAGTAAAAAAAAGCAGAAAAATAGCGAGTACTAGGGCCAAGTGGTGCCTGCAAGGCCATGGTGCAAGAGATTGTGGGCAATGTGATCTCTGGCCTGAATTGCTCCAGCAGATCGGAGACTGTTCTCGGGGATCATCTCATCGTCGAAAAGCTCAAACCTGAGCTCTGGCTCCATAGCCTCGTTCCTCGTCTCGCAAATATTGTGCAGCACACAGCAGGCCCCGAGAACAGCGGGCAATTCCTGAAGCTTGACCTCTGCTCTTTTCTGCAAGCAACCCCATCTTCCTTTCATCCTCATAAATGCCTCCTTCGCAACACCCTGAATTTTTCCAATCTGCTCGTTGAAAGCATGCTGTGCCCAAGTCAAGTTCTGATGTGTGTAAGGCACCAGAAGCCAGTCCATCAGAGGAAAAGAAGGATTACCCACAATCCAAACATCCTTTAGAAGACCTCTGTTAGCCCTCTGAAACAGAGCAGACTGCTCTAGCACCTGATCATCTAGCATAGAACCAGGCCACCCAATGCAAACATCAGTGAAAACACCCCTTGGATCCACAACCCCTTGAACGGTTATCGAATACGATGTCTTCTGATTCCTCTCTGTGTGCCTCTTGTTAAAATAAGACGCCACATTAATCTTAGGAGCAATGATCGGAACATGAGTAGTGTACATTGAACCACCAACGTCAGGTATTCCAGACAATGATTGAAACTCACTCTTAACCAGCTTCAACTTCTCGTCATCAGGCCACTGAAGAAACTTGGGCATTAGAACAGTCCTTATCGCAGAACACACCTCGAGGACCAACTTGTGGCAAGTAGATATCCCAAGACCGAACCTTTTCGATACAAGTCGCAATGGATGACCCGTGGCAAGCCTCCAGATGCACACAGCAACCCGTTGGCGGACAGGAATTGCGTCTCGCAACATCGTGTTCTTCTTGGTCACTGCGGAATCCAGCTCCTCACATATCAGCTCAAACGTTGCTTTGCTCATCCGAAACTCTTTCCGAAATTCCTCTTCTGGGAAATCTGGATGGTTGCATCGATCCCACCAGTCCTTAGACCTGTCTTTGACCCACAATCGCCGGTGTTGTCCAGGTGCTGCTCCGGACCCACTAGCACCAGCAGCGTCATTAGCAGAGTCACTGGAGACCACATTCTCACCCACAACTGAAGCTACAACAGAAGCAGAGCCACGAGCCCGTTTGGTTCTGGAACGATCCATTTCGTCTAAATCAAAATGATGGTTCTGTAATTGGGTGTAATAATCATTCATAACCTGAACTCTCTGTCTATAATTGGAATCAAAAATCGCATTATCTAGTTGCGAGTCTATAACCCACTGCTGCTCTTCTCGCTTCTCTTCTTCGTCCAACATAAAAAGGGTACTAATTATATCTCTCATTGCATTCTTCTTAGCCTCCTCTGGCTTCACTCGGTGAACACGGTCTCCTTCTTCTTCTTCTTCATCATCTCTCTTTCTTCGCTTCCTTAAATTGTTGTTGTTATTGTGCCCAGAGAAACTGTTGATGACGTTAGAGTCCATGTCCTGAAAAAGACTAAAGAAATGTGAACCCTCGTCTTGATTAAGAAATGTGAAAGAAGGGATTTCCATGAAAAAAGAAACCCAGTCAAACACAGAGGGGAAAAGGGTACAGGTGTTTGTTTGTCTGCGGAAATGCTTCAATGAGAAAACGCATGAGGTTTCAGATTTGGCACTGCTACAATGCAGAATACAAATTACTTATATAACATAGAAGAAAGAGAAGCGCGTAGGCTACATGTGAACGCGTGGGAGGAGGAGTTAGGATGGGTGTTTGACGGTGACTTGACTTTTCGAAATTATTGTAATAAACTAATAATCATTAGTTATCGTAATCTGCTCTCTCTCTCTTGAAGAGTTTTTATTTTTACGCGGTTGGGTTCGTTTCGATGGGATCGGAGAATAATCCTGAAAAGGCAACATTGGACGTCGACAAAAGACGAGTACGAGACACTAGGCTTAAGCCTTCGAGCCATCGAATGTGGAAGCTTCGTAACTACGAGGTAGGGCAAGGTATCGAGAAATTACTCCCTTTACTTTTCTAACAATTTCACAAATTTTAAATAATACTTTTTCGGATTCATAATAAAAATTGTTTTAAAAAAATATACATTTATTAAGAAAGCTAATAAAATTATAAATATACCTTATTAATACTCTCATAAAATTACCTTGATAATCAGCATCTTAAATAAAATTATGAAAGAAATTGCCTTAAAATTATGATCTGTATAATTAAGATGAGAGATAAATGAAAGGTTAATTTTCGAAGAAAAGTTATAATCACGATAATGACTTTATTTTGAATAATTAAAATGTATCTAAAACACTTCTTATTATGAATTAGAGGAGATTATTATCGTAATTATCGTTATCATCATTATTATTATTTTATAATATTTTTAAAAGTAATAAAATTTAAAAATTAAAAAATTAATTTTAAAATTTTCAAAAAAATTTATTATCTTAAATTTTAATTAAAAATAATGATTAAACACATGCATATGATTTTTTTAACACTATTTATTAATGAACGTATTCAAAGTTTGATGGATGTGTTCGAGAGTCAAGACACTCATTAATATAATGTAAGAAAAACGAAAGTTAATTTGAATTAAGAGACATGTCCAAAGGTCCGTTCCCACGGAGGGCGGGACAGAAGGCTTAGACCGATCTAACCGCGTATGGATTCTATTTGTATCAGTTTCTTTCGAATCCAACTGTACGGAGTTGCCTATTTGTCGTACATTTTCTAAGCTTCTTTAATAAGTTAGCATGTCCCATAGTTTGTACTTGTCTCCTCCTCCTCCCCCGAGTAAGCAACCGAGTAGCTTTCTTAGTTTGTTGACTAATTTGGACTCGTCAACGGCGTGTATAACGCCGCCCGCCTCCGTCAATTCGCTCGCAACCTGGTTCCTTCCGAGTTCCGATGCGTGGGGGGTTGTCTTGCTGTGACTTCGTGGATACCCACTCTAAAAATAGGGATGATACTAGGGTACTGATTAGTTCTTTTTATATGTTTTATCACATTAAATTGTTGATAATTATGTTTGTAAACAACTAATTAGGTTAACCGATTAAACCCAATCGATTGAGTTTTATAAATTTTTTAAGCCATGCTTTTATAAATTATTTTATATACAAACAGGTAATTTTAATAAATATTTTTAAACGAATAACTAATATTATTTACAGGTTAAATTAGTTGTAAACTAATCGGTGATAGAATCAACTAACAACGAATACGATCCACTCATTGTTAAGCACTACTTAAGTTGAGTTGGATTTGATATCTTTTTTCAATTCAAATATAGTTTGGTTGATATTAAGTCAAGTTGGATTCGATATCTTTTTTCAATTTGACTCTCTCTGGTTGAGTTAAATTTAAAATCATGTTATTTTAAAATAATTTATTATATTAATATTAAATCAAATTATATTTAATTTCTAATCAATATTTTAACGTATTTAATAATTTTAAAAAATAATTTTCATGCAAATTTCTAAGCAAGATTCTTTAGTTGGGTTGAATAGATTTTTATTATTTATTAAACACGTAATCATAATCACTTTAATTTTATAAACTATTATATATGGTTAAAGATTTATCTAAACACATATAAACATAATGATATACATTTTGATTAAAATGGTAGTTATCTTGAATGTGTTAAATATGACATTAACATGAAAAGAAATATAATTACATTATGTGAGAGGAATCATTGATTAAGTATTTTTATGAGTTTCTTAATCACAATGCAAATAAAATGATTGTGTTTATTTAAGAATAAAAATTAAGAATTAACTGGTGTTACTAATAGTTTATATGCACATTAATTAATCTATCTTTTAAAATACTTTGCTTTAAAATACTAAAGAATGTTAATCCTCTTCTTCTAATGACATACATGTGAGTCTAATAGATGCACTTTTGCAAGCTGAAAAATAAAGATATAAATTTATGACCTCAAATAATTTCTCCATGTAGTAATGTAGAATTGATGTTAGTATTAGGCCAAATCAATCTCAATTCTACCCAAATTTGGGTAGGAGTGTCTTCTTTTTGTTATGACATTTCAACCTAATGTTACTTAATCTTGTTAACAGAGTGGCAAGGACTATTGAAACTAGAGAATCTATTTTTATGAGAAATTTACATCATGAGCTTGGTAATGAAACATATTCGTAAATTTTGATATCACATTTTAATCCAAAATTTTAAGATTTTAGATTTATGGGTCATTTCTACATATATATCCTTCACTAGTTCTATTTATTTTCAATGTAGGATATCTACTCACACTTAACATCCTAACAAAACTTTATATAAATATTTAAATGAGATTTAATAAAATATGGTAAGAATTAGTTAAGTGGAACAAAAAAAAATCTTATCTCTTAAATTTGACTCGATCTAAAAATTTATACTCGAGCGAGAGTTTCGTTCAAATTTTAATTATTATGTCCGGTCATCGGGTTACTTAACTTAAACTTGAATCTGGTCCAAATTTTACAAAGTTCAAACGTAATTCAAAGTCCTATTAATTCCAGCTCAACCAGCTAATTTCACACGGGAGTTAGAACTCCAGACAAAACTATAATCAAAACTAAAATCTACATCTTTATTAAAAGTAAAAGACAAAGACTGTAGTGTATTGTGAGCCTAGGGGTTTGTTTTGCACTCGCCAGAGATGACAAGAGTCAAACGACAGCAGGACACGTCAAGTCGCCAACGCAATGCCAGGTAAGTTAAGCTTCTTCTCCAATCCCGGGTCAGGTAAGGTAAGCTTCTTTTCCAATTCCGATTCCAGTTCCAGGTCTTTGTTTTTTTATAAATAGAAGAAGTTTTGTCTCGTCTTCCAACCATCCGGTCTAAGATGTTTATTTTAGAGTTGTATTGTATCTTGAAATTTTGGTATTTCGTTATAAGGTCAAAGTAAATTAAAAATAGGTAATATCCCAAGAATTCAGCAGGCAAGAGCAAGACCCCCGCATTTCCTTTATAAATACTGGTATGTGAATGCTAATATTGGTTGAAGTCAAAATTAAGTTTAAATTAAATTCAAGTGGATACGTAAAAATTAAATTTGGGATTAATTTAAGATTGATAATTTAATTTTAAAATAATCAAAATTTAAATAAAAATTAGTTTAATTATTTAAAATAATCTTATTTAGTTAAAATTAAATAATTATTAGTTTAATTAAGTGTATTAAAATAATATCACTTTTAAAAATATTTTAAGTAAATTCGAATTATATTAAGTGTTTTGCCAAGTTAAATATATACTGTATATAATATCAGGACACGGGGTCAACAGCTTTGGAAGTGGGCCCAAGTCTAAGTCCAAATTGTAATTTTTAAAAAAATTAAAAATATAAAATGAGTTTTTTTTTTTTTTAGGGAAAAAATGAGTTCGTTTTATTTATAATAATTGTGCTAAGCCTAAGCTTCCCAAGATTAGCCTAGGTTTAATCTTTTAAAATGACTAGTTTGAGGTCCGATCAAATTAGACTTACCTCGTTGACTTTAAGTCAGGCTACCTTAATGAAAAATAACATTTAATAGTAGAGTTCTTAAGTTAGTGCCTGCTTAGTTTAACTTTTAGAGAGTTAATAAGTACTTTTTTTAAGTAAAAGTTGTTTTAAAAAATTGAATGTTTGATTGTAAAATTTAAAAGTGTTTTTTTTCATATAAATGAATTTTAGAAGTTAAAATACAATTTTTGAGAAATTCAAATTTGAAGTTTTCAAAAAATACTTTTTAAATAGATTTTTCAGATCAATTAATGAGTCTATTTTAGTCCATTTTATTTTATGTTTTATATATAATTCTCAAAATACCTACAAACACATCTTCACGTTTATTTTGAGATTTATATAATATTATTTGATTTTTATATACGTTTTAATATTTATTTTTAATATTAGTTTTACCTATATTATAATATATATAAAAGATTTGATTAAATATATTTTTATTTATGTTTTATATGGTTTAAAATTATATAATAATTAATATATTGTACTTTACATATTGTTTAATATATTTTAAATAATATTTATATGTATAAATAATTTTATTACAAAATAAAATATAGTTAAAATTAAAATACTTTTTATTTTTATATCTTAAATGTCTATCAGATAAAACTCTTTTAAAAGTTCTTTTTAAATGACAATCAAACAGTCAACTGATTTCTTAAAAAAACTCTATTCATTAGAGTTCTACTAATATAAGCTCATACAAATAAGTACTTAAACTCTTAATTTATTTTTACAAAATTTAAGGTAAAAGCTTATTACTAATAATTACAAATCAAACAATCTATGCAAGGCAATGGATTATTACATATTCTCTTAGACTGGCGAATGACAAATCCAGGGCTCTTAAAACCGGGATTGGATCAAACTGTCGAGGAAAACATAATTTCAAAACTAAAATCTTATTTTTTCAATTAAAAATAAAAGTCAAAGACCAGTGTAGCCTGGATGTTTGTACTTTCCTGTGCACCGGGGCTACTGTAGCAGCAGACACGTCAAGTGGTCATCAACGCGATGCGAGGTAACGTAAGCGTCTTTTCCAGGTCTTTGTTTTTTTTCATGGAGAAGACTCGTGTCTTGTCTACCAACTTTTCCGTCTAAGATGCTTATTTAGAGTTGTATTTTGGAATTTTGGTATTTCGCTGTAAGGTCTACGTAACTTGTGGATGTATATAGAAAGACCGATAAGATTTAATGAAATAAAATAAGAGCCGTAATAAAATATCTGTTATCGGGATATATCAATATTTATAAAATTAATGTGGGGGTCTTATTTATTGTGTGGACAAAATTAAATAATATAGGATTGAAACACTCTAACTAGAATAAAATATTTCGCTCCGATATGTCCCACGTGAGAATAACAATTTTGGTTGAGTTCAAAATTAAGTTTAAATTAAGTAATTTTTTAATTAAATTTAAATTGGGATGTGAAATTTTGCATTTGACCTTAATCTTAGATTGATAATTTAAATTTGAATTAATTAAATTTTATTTATTATTTTACAATGATATTTATTAGTAATTATTAGGAATATAAATAATAAAAAGTTATTTAATAAAATAAAATTATTTCAATTCAAAACTGACAAGAAAACACAGGCCCAAATTGCCAAGTCTAGAAATGACCCGAAAAGCCCAAAAAAAAGAAGTGGTGACTGGTGAGTGGCTCTTGTTGGTTTGCAAGGGATGAGCGGTCCAGGAGTGTTGGCAATGGCCGATGAGAAGTGGTCAGAAACAACTACTAGTACGCTTTAGGCTTCACCAAACGAGCAAGCGAACAAGACCCAGACCACTCCTCGTTGCCGCTCTTCCATGGCTTCCCTTCTCAGCTCATCCGCCACTGCACCTCTGCAAAGCAAGGTAATTTCATCAATTTATCGTTTTTCCCCCCACTTGTCTTTCGAAATTGTGGGTTTATCGTTGTTTTATGGTCTGTGTTGGGTTCATTTCGATAACTCAGAAAGTTCAGATGTTATTTTGGGGATGAAGGAATTACGGGGCGTATCTGATTGATCGACGAACTGTTTGAGTTTTCAGCGGTTGGTATTCAGATGGGATTGATTGGGATAAGCTTGGTCAGATGGAAAGTAGCTAATAATGGTGAAGTGAGTGTGTTTGGAGGGGGAAAAGGGGATGTTTGGGTTCGGCATCATAAGGTGGTAGCTTTTATCCAAGAAGTGCTTATTAAGAGAAGTGTTTATTGGGAGAAGTGTGAGGATATATGGTGGATTCGTAGTTGTGAGCTTCTATGTAATTTGCAGTTTATTAAGGTTTCTGAAGACATGTTGTGATCCTCTCAGCAATAATGTTCATTACCTTTGCAATGCAGGTAAGTCGTCTAAGTAGCAAACCAATGCAGATGATGTCGCAATTATGTTTTCATCGGACTTCTATTGGCAGTTGTAGTGGTTATAGGCTGTGTTTTAAGACAAAAGCTAAGATTTCTGCTGAGGCTAATGTGATTGAGAAAGAATCCAGTGAAAATATTGGTAAGTTTGCTTGTTGGCTTGCATTTACCTTGGTTCTTAATCTAAGTAGGATTTCAGATTGAAAGCCAGAATCTGAATCGAACTCAATTAATCATGGATCCATACCAGGCTGCCACTTTAATCTTGGAATGTAATCACTAACACGGGTAGCTTGTTCAAGTTGGCAAATCTGCGTGCACAGTGAATCTTTGGGTTGATTGGCACTTGCTTGTGTCCAATGTCCCACATTAATGAAATATGATAGTAAAGAGGAATCAAGGAGGTCGTAAAGTAGCATCATACCTTCGTTTGTGGCACTACTATTGGAATATCACTTGTTCATAATAAATGTGCTTCATAACACTTCCCTCTAAATGCATGTGGCTTTGAATAATTGCACAATGAAGCACAAGTCTGTTTTCATCCCTCCCCTTCTTGAATTCAGGAATGCATAACAAATACATGCACAAAAGATTTCTGTTGTTTACTTTAGTTAAGTTATTTACTCTCTGTAAGAATTTTGTCCTTTTGATCTGTTGTAGACTACGGAATTGTTAGTGTTCACCATGTTGGAGTGCTTTGTGAAAACCTTGAAAGATCGCTCGAATTTTACCAGGGCATCTTAGGTACTTATCTTTCTCTGCTGTGTGCAATGTTACTCTTCCCCTTTTATGTTGCTTTCTCCATCATATACTAAAGAACAAGAAAAGTAGGCTCAATATCTAACTGAAAGCAGGTCTTCAAATAAATGAGGCAAGGCCACATGATAAGCTTCCCTATAGAGGTGCCTGGTTGTGGGTGGGCTCTGAAATGATCCATCTGATGGAGCTTCCAAATCCTGACCCCTTAAGCGGACGACCTGAACATGGTGGCCGAGACAGACATACTTGTATTGCAATCCAGGACGTGTCTAAGCTGAAAGCCATCCTCGATCAAGCTGGTAAGCTTTTTTCCTTTCATCTTTGGCTGTCAACCTTTCCCCAAATTCGAAAATGGCATTGGTTCATTTGTTATGTTAATGCTTTTATAGAATATAATATAAGTTATCATATGTTTAACTTTCCTACTTCTCTGCTCAAAATTACCTAAAACTTATTATCTGTCGTATTCAATGCATGTTCTCACTACCTGATGGAGTACGAATATCACGAATGTCTACTCGAAGGATGACTTATGTTTTCCAATTCCTCAGGGATTCCTTATACACTAAGCCGTTCAGGGAGACCTGCAATCTTTACACGAGATCCTGATGCAAATGCATTAGAGTTTACTCAGGTGGATGACTGATGTACTTGAAAGCTTGTAATAGGACTAGCGTTTGCATCTGACCATCTTTCAGATGCCTAATTATCATGTACATATTACAATACCTGAAAAGTAAAACGCGCTGAAGATTCTAGCCTTATATAGTGGACAAAAGATTAATTCCTACACCAGCTTGTTTTTATTACACTTTTGTTCTGGGCATGGTGAGTGATAATAGAAACTTTGTTCAGATTAAATTCTGAACTTTCTTGGACAGTTGAGTTAGTGATTACTAATTAATATATCTGAAAGTAGCGAGTTCAGGCTGACTTGACCTTTTCTTTATACGTACTTTCTGGCAGAACTATATACGCACGGAAAATTTGGCATTGGTTGCTATTAATTTGTGCACCATGTATGAGTTAAATGCACTAAATGCGGGCAAATTTATTTGGCATAGAATGTACAGGTAGAACAGAATCATCAGTTTTTATCAACAATCTACACCTACTGAAGATGCACAATTTATTGGCATCTGAAGAACAAATGGTCAAAAAGGGAATTTCAAATACAAGATCTTGCTGTTTCTGCTATGAAGAATTTGTTTACAGAGGCATACAATTCAATGATCTTTCAAGGTAATCAAGAGTTCACTCTTGAGCTCCACTCATGTATTGCAGAGCGCAACGTATGGTTTGGAATTACGATCGAGTGCTGAAGCCTAAGCTTCGTCACTGGTGATATGTTGTGTTTCTCAAGCCATAACTTGATTGCTCTGTGCTCGTAAGTAAAACCATCAGCAGCAATGTATGGATCATCCATGATTTGCTGAAAAGTAACATTCATTCATTCAACAAAAGGGAAGCATATAAGATGCACGCTAATAAATGAAAGTCAAATAGAAGCCTGATATCATCTCATAAAGTTTGGCTTTATCACCTGAAGAATTGGGCAGAAGTAGTGGCTCGGAGCATAGACATCATTCAATTCCACCTTCATGCTATCAGCTGCAATGTCCATGAGTCTTCTGAGACTTGGTAGAACCTCAGTATCTAGATCAGGTCTATCCCTGCATCTAAGTTTAGAGCACTTTAACGCAATTTGAGCCAATTCCTGACTTTCAGCTAGTGGCCAGTCTTTAATTGACGAATCTAGAACGTTTGCAAAGGAGGCATTTGTAATGGCTGTTTGAACAGTATGCACGATTCCATTTGGGCGTCGGCCAGTCAATATTTGGAGAACAATTATTCCAAAAGCATATAAATCTGATTTTGGTCGAATGGTCCCAGTTCTCTGGTACTCAGGGTCCATATAGTAGATAGTGCCGGCAAGAATAGAGTCTCTATACTCAGTGATGTTATCAGGGACAACATCTGAAATGAGTTTAGCCAGCCCAACATCACCAATTTTGGCCACATAATTTTTTCCTATCAAGATGTTGCCTGGTTTAAGATCACGATGGACAATGGGATCTGGCTTTGAATTGTGCAGGAATGACAACCCACAAGCCACTTCAAAAATAATTCGGAATCGAACAAACCAAGGAAGTGTCTTTTTTCCATTGTGCTGGAAGATACACTCTTCTAGACTTCCATTTTCCAAGTATTCATAGACCAGACAACCACTCTCTGGACAAGCTCCAAGCAACAAAACTAAGTGTGGATGGTGTAACTGGCTGAGAACTTCGACCTGCAAATATTCAGCAGTATGTGCATTTGTGAAAAATGATGCAACTTATTCTGAACTGGAGCAATATTCAATGTTTGACATAATAGACAATAATTTGTGCAGTGCAAATGTCACAATAAAGAAGAACCTTGAAACTTGGGTTGGATGTGAGAATATGAATACTTTTGAGAATAATCAGGCTGAGCAATACTGTTAGGATGATATAAACAATAGCAGATTCAACCATCTTAGCTAAGGGGATCAGTCTTAAGAAGCTGTTTGGAAGATGCAATATCAGTCTCTAAATTCTTGACATACAGTTCAAATATATCATGATTAATTAGAACTACGAATGTTTTGAAATTATGAGAATTGTAGAGGAAATTAAAATGAATCGACAATTTTTATCACAAAATATGATCTGAAACGAAGTTTCTTTATGTAATAGAGAAGTTAAAGCTTGCTGAAAATTATATCCAGATTAGCTAAGATAACTTCTGCTGCAAGTTAAGACAATTCGAAGTGATAAAATACCTCCTTAAGAAATTCATCTTTCTTGTTAGCTGCTTCAGACCAAAGAACCTTAACAGCAGCTGGCGTATGATCAAGATTGCATTTGTAAACTTTTCCAAACCCTCCTTCACCAATCACTCTTGCCTCACAGAAGAAATTTGTTGCTACCTCCATCTCCTCCTTAGAGTACCGCCTGTACCTCTTGTCACTCGAGAGAAGAGCACTGACAAGCTTCTGTTTCTCTGAGGACTCTTTAAATGCATTCTGCTCAGCTACCTCTCTTCCATAAGTTTCTTTAGCAAGCAATTCCTTTGCCTCCTCAATCTCCTTCAAGGCCTGCATATACCTTGCTTTCTCTTCGGCAGCAATTTTTCTGAGAGTTTCTTCTCTTTCAAGAGCAGCATGCACTCTTCCAGCTTCCTCAAGGCACTCAGAAGAAATTGATTGGACCTAGAAAGTAAACTATAAACAAATTAGTGGTCAAGGAATTTAGGAATAATTGTTGTTTACTTCTTAGACCATCTAACAGATTACATTAACCACAGCTTAGACTCGAAATCCTTAAGGTACATAACCAAACAAAGTACCTTAACATTCATTTTGATACCTCATCTTTTCACCTACTAAAGTTTAAGCTTCTTGATGTAGAATGAAAATCCATCAAATCCCAAAACTTATTCTTTTTTCATTTATAGAAGTGTAGAATATGAAAATAACATCTAATAAAACCTTATTTTGGGTATGGACCAATTCTTCACAAGCTCGTTTGTACATGGTAATGGTACTCTGTAATTCTAGCCGCAGCTGTTCTATTTCAGCTTGCTCATATGACTGCAAAAAAAGAAAGAATCTTAACATTAGAAGTTGCTGAACCAAGAATACCTTGGACCTGAACTTTGAATATCCTTCTATTGTCACAAACAAGAAAACAACCAACCTTGTCCATTTCCACTGAAGATGTAAAACCACAACTCCTAGCTCTAGAGGAAATGCTCAGCAGGTTATCTACCGAGTTCCTACCAGCCCCTTCCACATCTATGCTTCCATTTAGAGACGAGCTCTTTTGTTTAAATACTTCGGCATCAGGGTAACTAAAATCAAGAAGTGAAGGGATCCCAATCACTTTCTGAGCATTAGATTCTACCGGAGAACCAGTGACCTGTGCGATAGTCTCTGTAAGATGGATACAAGAAATGTAAGCAAGAAAAACGAGTAAGGTACATAACTTCTGTGGATGAAAGATAGTTAGTTTCAACATACCATCGGTGTCCAAAGAATTAGCTAATTTCTTGACGACTTTATATTTATATATGACATGAAAATCACACATTTGAGGAGAAAAGTTCAACAGTGTCCTTGGAATCCCTGGCCCTCTCAGCTTTCTAAAGGAAACATGATGAAAATTGTGAAGCAGAAGTCTTTGTAATTCCATCCAAGCAATAGAGCAATGCTTATGATGTGAAATTCATTATAACATACAAAGGATGCATTCCTTTGACTACTATACAAGAACCAAAAATCAAAGTACAACAGCAGCCCATCAGCAATTATACCTCATTAACCAATTCCGAGAACATGAACCTAATACCAAACAATCAATCCCCGATTCAGCAGCGTATTTCAGAAGGCCAACTGCGGGGTCTCCATCCTCCAGGAGCAAAGTTTCCACCTGAAAATCAAACGAAGCATTTAAATGAAAGGGAATTGAAAAGAAGAGAGAGAAAAAAAAAACGGAGAGAAGCACATAAAAGATTGATCGTGGAAGTTGTTAAACAAAAAAAGAATCCAATCCCACCTTGTGAAATTTGCATAAGTTCATAAAGGGTGTAAATATCTCTGCTTCCTTTTTCACTCTCGCTTCTTTTACATACATCGCCACGACATTTTCATCAACTTCTTCAACAGGAATACGATGACCAGCTGCAAGAATCATGCGCAACAGACAACTTTTCATGAATTTAATCTCCAACTACGTTAAAATGAAATCTCAAATTTTTCCAACTTTCTCTCCATTGACTTAGTTGACCCTCTCAGACGAAAACCCAAAGACAAAAAAAAAAAGGAATGGAATTTGAACCCAGAGAACTGAAAAAGAGATAGAGAGAGAAAGAGGATACACGGAGTGGGTAAATAAGTGATAATAGGCATGACGTGGACGAAGATGAACCGGTCTGCGACGGGAAACAGATGCTGCACCGCCCACCGGACGGCTCGCCGGCTGCCCCTTCCTCCGACGCCGGCACGGCCTTTCACAGCGATTGCCACCGTCTTCATTTCGGTCGCACAAACACTCATTATCGACCTGGTACGTCCACCATTATCAAACGACAAACAACAACGAATTCCCTGAGAAACTATCCCTTTGTTACGTAATCAATTGCGTACTGTTACTCATTTCCTTACTTGGGGACAACTTCGGAGAAGACTATTGACCTGTCACTTTCGACATTGACGCGTCCATCCTTGTTGGGCTTATCCTTGTGCTTGGGCTTCATCCAGAGACGTAAGATTATAATTTCATGGTAATTTTTTAAAATAAAATTTATCTACATTTAAATATAATAATTATTATAAATTATTTATTTGAAATTTTGATTTTAAAAATTCCTAAATTCTATTTTAATCTAATTAAAATTACGTTCAAGCAATATTTTAATTGTTAATTATTTAATGTCAATTTATTAAAATTTCAAATATATTATTTTAATTTACAAAATTTACTATCTGGTTCTGCCGGATTTTGGCTGAACTGTACGTTGTCGTTCTGCTCTATGAGTCCGCTACTTTTCGTGATAAGTCCGATGTGAAGATACCTGCAAAATAAGGAAGGCACGTCGAGGGTTGTGTCCCGATTAGCACCTCCGACGCTCAAGTAAGTCTTTTTGTAAAAGTGAGGTTGATTAATGCAGAGAAAACAACTAGGTTATGATTTCTGGTTTGGGCCGGGAGCCTCACCGGACAGGTATTGTCCCTGGTGCGGTCGTCAGGTTCTTTAGTGAACCCTATCCTCTCTATTGGGAGCTTGCGGGAGTCGAACCTGTGACCTCAGGGTTTTGATGCGTTAAGACGCACGCCTTTCACCACTGGGCCTTTTTGGTTTGAGCCGGGAGCCTTACCGGCCAGGTATTGTCCCGTTTGGTCACACCCATATTCCATAGTATTTACAGACATCTCGTGAGACGGTGAAATGAACTCATGACTAAAGTTTTGATGCGTTGAGACGACGCCTCACCACCACCTCCACGTGGCAAGAAGAAGAGACGTCGTCTCAACGCACCAAAATCCCGGTCATGATTGACTCCATAAGCCCCAACAGAGGAGATAGGGTTCACTAAAAAATCTGGCGACCGCACCAGGGACAATACCTAGCCGGTGAGGCTCCCGGCCCAATCCACTATCAAATATTTGAGAATATGGTACTAAATTAATGAAGATTTGAGTTTTTTTTAATGACTGTATAATTTGTATTCTAATGAATACATTAAGAATTTAAAAGAGAAGTGAAAAATATATAAATTTTGTAAATCTTATCAACGATACTATTAATCAATAATAATTTGTAATACATTATTTTTTAATTTGTAATTTTTTAAAACCCTAATTAAAGTTGTCGGTCCAATTTGAACTTAGAGTGTTTACAAAAGAGTGTATTTTGTCTTCTCATCCGATTAACGTACATGTGTTTGCGTTTATTTTACTCCCTCCTTCTTCTCTCATTGGGCGTCTGACACTAGCAAGATTGAGAAATGTATGTTCTTTTGCAAACGGAAATTTGGGTTTGAGCAAATTTTTATAGATGTTAATTTGATTTGTTGTATCAGGGATATTTATAATAGGGTAATATGAACCATTCATAAATAATCTGAACTTGAATTTAAATGTCAGGTTCGATAATTTCACGAACCTGAATCTGAACCAGAACCTAAAGAACTTATAAGATCGGTTAACCTATTTTTAAGTTCGATTCTCAGGACAACTATAATTTATTCAGATTAATATATATGAAAAAAAATATATAAAAATAATTGGTGAAAACAAATACAAATTATTCATAAAAGTATGTATATAAAATCTATCAAAGATTAATCCAATATGTTAAATCCAAACAAAGTAAAAATAAATTAAACTATGTCTTAGAAAAGATCTATACTAAAAAGATAAATTATTAAACAATTATTATTTTAATCAATATTTTTTATTAATTGTTTAATACTTGATCAATAACTTTTGATACATATTAATTACTATTTGAAATAGAAGTATTAAATGTTATACATTAGTTGTTACTTATAATAACCATGTTCAAGATTAACGTTTAATAACATAAAATTAAAGTAATTTTTCCTTTTCCTCTTTTTTACTCAAGAATTAATATAGTAAATACTAGTGAATTTATTATTATTAATATCCTCTTAAATTATATTTAAATATATAATAGGTTTTTCAAATGTTTCAGGTTTAGGTTTAAATTTAAACCTATAAATCAGGCTCAATTCGATTAACTTGCTGTAGGTTCGATTAACCTAGAATCGTAAGTTAGATACCAGAATTTGAATAATGAAAATGATTTTTCAAGTTCGATTCGAACTTAAATTTGGTTAATTTTACTAATTTTACTTACAGGTTCGATTCATGTAGTTTAGGTCCAGTTTACATATCGACAGATTTTTTTGAACGCCCTTGTTTATTACTATACAATCTCTAAGTATAATTACAGGGTCAAAATTGATTCATTCCGTAACACTGTAGAATCCAGGTATCTGCCCTTGGGTGCTTCATCATTTTTTTGCCCATCTTCTCTACCTTTTCCCCTCATTTTTCTGCCTTAAATGATGAATCTGTTGGTTTTTCCTTTACAGTCTTTGGTCTCTTTATATGGATTATTTTGGTGCTATGTAGTTTGTTTTCAGTAAATAAGATAAGAAACAGTAAATCTTTTTGGAAGTGAGTTGATTCATGCCTCTATATTGAATTGTTGGACTGAAAATCTTTTACTCTATGGGTATCTATGGAAACAGTTGATCTTGTTGTTCGGTTAATTGGTTGGTTGCTGATAAGGAAAGATGAAACACAAGTCCTGCTGGTTGGTTTCAGCTGCATGAACTAGGCCTTTCATTTTTAGTTGCTATGCTCTGTTTTTCAATTGAGTATTTTGGAGTTTTGTGAAGGATTTTGTTGAAAGTTGGGATTTATAGGGCTGGCATGTGCTTGTATTTAACTATCTAAGTCAGTATGAAGGGGATATTAGTTAACTATCTTAGTTAACTATCTTAGGAATTGCTTTGAGTAGTTTTTAAATTTAAAGCTAATGTTACATTTTTAAATTCAAAGTTCTCTTTTTTATCAGTAAATGACAGTTATTAAATTAATTATACCTACTAGATAAAATTTATTAAATAAAATAGATCAAATCTTCGATGGGAATTATTTGACAATCAAAACACTCAAACTGCATAAACAATTGTAGATTAAAAGATATGTCTTAGTTTCGTATGATCTTTGGCTAATGTGACATTCACCCATTGAATTTGTGAAAGATAAGGACATCCCATCACTTGATTGCTCATATATTTGCCTATAACAAAGAACTTTTGATGATGAAAAGGACAAATCAGGAGTTAAAGCTGTGCACAGTTTAGAAACATAAGTCACACAGCTAAGCACAGAAAGCCAATAGACACATTACACAGTTATGTAGAACCCACACATTTATAGTAGAGCACTGCCAATTTACAGACCAAGCAACCAACGAAACACAACATGTATTCAAATTTTCATCTAGTTTTTCTTACCTTGTGCTTGTTTGTTAAACCCTTGTCGTTTGGTGTTAGGTTTTGTTTGATCTCTGTTACATATTATTAGCAGAAAACCAAAGTAACTATTCTGTTTTGGCTATATTATATTTACCTCTATTGATTCACAATCTTCATGTTTGTTGTCCTTACCAAGTTGTTCAGCGTGTTTCAGGAATTATTCTCTCAGGCAAAATATAAAGAACTTGATGTATGATTTATATGGCAAAATAGGAGATAAGGTTTTGGATATGGAGTGGGTGGACTACAAAGAAGCAACGAAATTGCTGAGAATGACATCAACCCTATTCCGTATTCTCCATTTACAGATTGTATCTTTGTTATCGTGTACATGTTTTGGTAGATTTGATGCTCCATTGACACCATATTATTGTAACCGGAGCTGAAAAATCCAACTCTTGATGTGTGCTCAATGTTTGATACATTTAATTAATGATAATTAGTGATTAATTTTTTAAAATACTTAAGACATTCACTTTAGCTTATATTTGGTTTTAGATACAATTTAGAAGCATAATAACTAGAGTGAGTCGAAAGCACACTCACTTAAATATGTTTTCTTAAGATTCACAATGAGGGATGGACCAATTGATCCAGATAACTCACTTAAGTCTCTCCCATAACAAGGAGGTCTTGAGTTCGAGTCACGTTAAAGGAAGAGAAATAGACATATTCATATTTATGATCTTCTAGTTCCCTGGACAAAGCTCCTTGATTGGATCAATTACGGACGCTTCGCTTAAACGACATAAAGTGTGAAAGTGGAGCTATTAGGAACCCGAGATCGATGAGAACTCGACGCCGAAATTGAGGGAATAGGTGATCAATCATCAGTTGACCAATCAAGTATGTAAAAACTCCTTATACGCAGAAATGTACAGGTTACATAAGAACCTGAGGAATTTTGAAGTTCCAGATTTACATCCTTTAGGCTCTTAAGGTAGGGTCGTAAGAGTTTAGGATTAGCCGGACTAAACCAGAATATCTAATGTAAAAAAAAAATTAAAAAAATTAAAGCACGAGAAGACAAGAAAAAGTAAAAACATAAAATGTTTATAGTGCAGTGCATGCTCATGATCATGACTATCAAGTCACGACAATGACATGGGTTTGACTCACATGTATGACCATGACTCTTGTTGTCATGGTTATGAGTCACTTGCACGGGCGTGACTGACTCAATATGCACATGCATCACTTTTGTAACTTGGCATCGAAACCTAATTTTTTTACTATAAATATAACATGTTGATGGCAAAAAGAGTATGAATCGTTCCAAGGGTTTTTTAGTTTCAGGAACGACAGAAAACTTACTAATTTGGAGACTCGTGAAGGACACAGAGGGCTAAGCTTCCCAACACCGATTCGGATATCGCCAAAGAGCAAAGTTAAGCATATCTCTCGTTGTGTTTATTATTCTCTCTTTCTCTAGAGATTGATTATGTTATTTTATGCTTATAGATTTAGATTTTCATGTATGAATAATCTTTAATCTCGTTCTCGTTAGATTATTTATGTATAAACTCATTGCTATAATCATTAATACAATTCATAACCGTTGTGTTTCCAATTTATTTGTGACAATTAATAGTGTCAAATTATTAGTGATAACATAACTTTGATCAAATGACCCAAGCTTACGAAATTGTTACCTTGATTAATCTATTTTCTAAACCTATAATATGATTATCTAATTAAATATAAAGAGTTTGTTCTAAATTGACCGATAGCTAGGTTTAATTAAAGAATTTTTTATTAAACACGACCTAACGGAAAATCGAGATTAACATAATTTTTAACCTATGATTAATAGTTACTAAAAGAGTTACGAGAGTAGCAATTCAATGAAGTTTGTTTAGTTGTGTGTAGACATAAATTGAACCAATAATCAGACCCTTAACGTATTCATCATTTTTCTCATTTTTATGTTGTTTGATTTAATTTACTTTCGTTAGTCTAGTTTGACCTTTTTTCCTTATTTGAAATTAAACCAAACCTTCCATCGATCTAGATTCATCACCAGTCATAGTTTTAAGTCTAGTTAACCACATATTAATTCTATTCCAATCAAAACAAATTTAAAAAGTGACGAAGATCATAATTATTGATGCAGAAATAGGTGTTATGAACCAAGAAATCGGGAGCAGAAACAATTAGTAGAAATCATTGATGACAGGACAGCTCGATCTAAATGTCTCATGTAGAATGCTCATCATCTAACCGTTCTGTAACAAGATTAAAAATTTCACCTTTTTTTTTTTTTTTTGGTCTCTGATCAAGGTATCCACCGGCAGATTCAGTGACTAAACGAGAGGTATCTACCGGCAGATTCAGTAACTAATCCTCTCGTTAGTTTATAGGCACCTCACAGAGTGAGACATCTGACCCAAGGTTTAGTGTCTAGGAAAAGGACACCCACAGCAGAGAAATCCAATGAACAAGAAGAAAGTTCTTCTTCATAGGCATTGTTCTAATTCTACCCTTTTACCTGCTTCTGTATGTTGGTGGTGCCATGCCCATATCATGGTAGCAGCATATGGAAATACCATCAATTGAGTGATGAATTTAGTAGAGGAACAAATCATGTTGTTCATTTTACATTTGATGATAAGGTTATGTCAGATGAACAGACTACTTTATCTTCTGTGACCCATCAAAAGGTGTGTGTATGGCAATTCACCATCGTTCACAGGCTACAAGCCTCAAACTTGAAGAAATCTCCCTTTTGAACAATGACAAAATTGCTGCACGGAGAGTACAGGAGCCAAGATCATTTTAAGTTTGAATGAAGAAAAGGATGATATCACTACTGCAGGCATCAAGTTGATATGAAGTTCGGAAGAGAATTGGATCTGGTGATTGCTTCATCCCACTCAAGGCCATCCCACCATTCTTTGGTACCATAAACAGTTGGTAGCTCAGAGTCTTCAGGAACTTTGAGTGGTAGCCTTTTAAGCTTTGGACAATCAATCACAGCTATACTCTTCAAGGAAGGAAATGCCATGGCCCATGGAGTGATGCTGATTAACTCAGGGAGGTCTCTCATTGATAGCGTTTTAAGGCTTGGAAATACCCTGGAATCTCCCACTGGCACCACTTGTTCATTGCTGACAACTCCTTCTAGCTCTTTGCAATACATCAAGTAGATCAGTTCCAGCTTTGGAAGCCGTAAAATCCATGAAATGTTCTTCAACTTGTGGCAATGCCAAATGTTTATGCAACGAAGATTTTGCAGACATTCTTGAGTTGCAGGGTTCTTCCACACTGTCATCAAATTAGGGAGGCCATGCAAGGCCAGAACCTCCAGGCTGGGTAGCCACTTACCTCCAGCTTCTTTGTTGACTTGCAAGTACTGCAAGTCATAGCAGTTGTTTATGCTAAGCCTACGCAACTTTACACCAAAATTGGAGTTTGATTCAAGTCGCAGATACAACAAATTTTCACTCTCTTTTATGTACAGATACTGTATACGTTTTAGTAAACTACTGAAACTATATATCCTCTTTAGGATCTTCAGGTCATTAACTGTAATACCAACAGTGGTAAGGTTGTTTAAGCATTCCAAGTCCTTAAACCCAACTTCATTTTCACCCTCATAATTCTGCTGTTCCCAGCCCCCATAACTGTAATAAAGATTCAAGACTTTCAGTTGCAGAAGCTTCGATATAGCCTTTTGTGGAATTCTTCTGAGAGGACTTATGCGTTGCAGATCCAAGTGCTCCAACTTTGACAGATCTCCTAGCTCTTCTGGCAATGTAGAAATCTTTGTCCCTGTCAAATCAAGATACCTTAATTCAACTAACTTGTTTATAGATGTTGGCACCTCTCTTAGACTGGTGAATGACAAATCCAGGACTCTTAAAGCTGGCATAAACTGGAAAAACCCAATTGAAATCTTGCTCAAGCCACTGTTCCATTGGAGCAGCAAAGTTGATAAATTTGGGCACTCAGGTGTCTCTTCCAGTTCTGTGATTCCATTATCCAGCAATGAAACCTTTTTTGCTTCTTTCCATTTTCCAGCTCTGGGTGCTTCAGTTAGCCCCTTACTGGCCTCTACTACTATTAGGTTCTTGTTGAATCCACATTTAGATAATATCCACAAGGCAAAACTTCTGACCACATCATGCATTTTTACTTGTGTTTCTTCTGCACCAGCCTCTAATAGACATGCAACCTTAAGAGATCCGATCAGAGCATATCCCTTATTATATACATACCTGTCAGTGGACCTGTCCAGAAATCCTTCCCCAAGCCAGTACTCTATAAGCTGCTCTTTCTCAATGGAATAATCTTCAGGAAACAGAGAACAATACAAGAAACACGACTTCAACGTGTCATCCTTCAATCTGTCGTAGCTAAATTTAAGAAGAGAATATACATCCTCCATACCCTGAATTTCTGTTGGAGATCTGTCTAATTCCTGTTCTGCATATTCCCATTCTTCTTCTGTCTCCGTGTTTGCCATAGCTTTTCCAATGGTGATTAACGCAAGAGGAAGGCCACCACATTTTCTGACAATGGCCTCAGCAAGAGGTCGAATTGACCATGACTCCACAACATCTCTTTGTCCAACTTTGTCGCAGAAGAGCTTCCATGAGTCCTCTTTTCCCAAGAATTCAACTTTCAGTTTCTGAAGTGCATCCATGTTGCTACAAACATCCAGGGAACGAGTTGTAATTATCACCTTACATTTATTTTCCTTGCTTGGAAGTGGAATTCCAATCTTCTCGAGGTCAATCCCTTCCCACACATCGTCCAGTAAGAGGACGAACTTTTTCCTCCTCATTACTCCATATATTTTTTGTGCTCGTTGTTCATGGCTCTCGGATTCTTCCCAAGACAGGCCTAGTCTGGCCTCAACAGCTTGTTGGATTCTATCAGCAACAAAATCTTTTGAGACCACTACCCATATTACTATGTCGTAAAGGTGAGATTTGGTAAGAAACTCATTGTTTATATTCTTTAACAAAGTTGTCTTTCCAACACCACCCATGCCATAAATCCCAATTACTCCACAAGCATCCTCTTGAAGACACTGCCAAACCTTTTCCATTATAATATTGAGGCCAATTGCTGGTCTAGTAGATATCTCTTGAACAACCGAAGGCTGAGACCTCTCACAGACAACTGCGAAATCTGATTTTCCCTTCAGTTCATTAACTGCTATCAGCAATTTCTTCACTTTCTTGCTCAACTTCCACGAGGAATTACATTGCCAAAAGCATCTCCTTTTCTGTCCAAGATCTTCTACGACTGAGCAAGCTTCTCTTTCAGTAACTTCGACTCGGTCAAACCACCCTTGGACTTGGCTAGTACAGGTTAGCCCTTGCACCTCAGCTGCCGTAACCCGTCCGTTCAAGTCATCTCTTTTATCCTTCAACTCTGCAAGTGCGGACTCCAGGGACTCAATCCTTTGATCCACATTAACAACATCACTTACTTTTGCAGTAATGTACTCGCACAAGCTGGTTGCCGCGGCAATCAAAGGAGTGATGAAATCCACCGACATCTTTCTACAAGCTTAGACAACGAATGCAAAGTGGTGATTGAGTTTGGATCCAATTCTAAAATCCATGTTTCCTCTCTGCGTATACCTGTAACAATGGTTGCCCTTGACTAGCTTGCCAAGACATGACCAGCTCCATCCAATAACTCAACAGGTGTCGTCTTAGCAGATAAGACTTGGTTATTAGAGTAAACTCGTTGAAAAGTCCAGGCGGCCAGGATAGGAATATATAAATAGCTGACTCACCCACTTCATTGTCCCATTCGTCTGCGGACATTTTTAGGTCTTGTTTGGTACTTAACGGATCATTTCTTAATTGATAGCTGACTATAATTTAGTCCATAAATTACATTAGTTGTTTGTTAAAAATATTTAGTAAGATTAGTTATTTAGTATTAGTTGTTTATGTGTAAAATAATTTATGAGGATATAACTTAAAAATTATAAGGTTATAAATATTATATACGTTAATATTTTATTGATTATTCTTATAAGAATTTAAATTTTAAAAAATCATGTTTATTTGTACTGTTTCATTATCTATGAAAATTTATGCTTCTCTTTTATTTTTATTTTAATTTAAGGTTTATTTCTAACCTATAACTGCATAAAACATTATAAGAATATAATTACAACTTAATCAAGAATATAATTTAAACATCAAAATATTATGCAATTACGCAAATGAAAGAATTAAAGAGTGGTTGGCATCACAAATAAGTAGAAGAAGAAAAGTTGAAAGAATGTTATTTAAGCAGGGGTCGAAATGTTTGATGCTCTTTTTTTTTTTTTAAGCTATTGCGGTGGTAAGAAAGGGTATAGTTGAATTTTAATATATATAATTTTAACTGTTTGATGAAATCGTTTATATATAGCAGCATTTTTATTTTTAACTGTTTACCTTCAATCCGTTGATGAAAAAACTAAACTATCCTCCAAACAATGTTATTAGTTGTTTGAAAAGTCAAATAGGTATTAAATTTTGCCTTGCCTTCATAAACGTCTCCCTCTTCCTGGACTTTTATTCTTCACAAAGGACTAAACAATTCTCAGGAAGGTTCCTCCCGGTCCCATTTTGGAAGCTACGTTCTTACAATGAGACCCACTACCTAAACGGTCTTGGGATTAGATATTCAATTAACTACTTATTTATTAAATTTTATCCTTATATTTATATAGAATTTGTTAGGAATCTAGACCTTCCAAACTTACACTCAATGATATATCATAGATAAAATATCAGAAAATAACAACACAAGAGAATTTACGTGGAAATTTCCAAACCGGAGAAAAATCACGAGCATCGAGAAGAAAATCCACTATGTGAAAAATTCTTACAATTAAACAATTTTTTCTCTCACTCAATCCCCCAATACACCAACACACTCACAAAGAAATACACAAGACAAACTCTCCAACTCTCACCTTAAAAGAGGAATTTTAACTAGAGTCAAATTTGTACTACAAATCTTTGACTTTGTTTGGTGCACTAGACAAGGAGATAGTCACCTCCTTATATAGGTAAGAAACTTGTCTCAATTGTTGTCCCCAACCAATATGGTACAACAAATGAGTCAAACTTAACAATCTCCACCTTGGGGACTTTGGTTGATCTCACAACCACACTCCACCTCAATGAAGATCTCCTGAAAATAACATAACTCCCAATGTAGAGAATTATCATGCTTCATAGCATCATGCTCCACCATAAAAGCATACCCACTCAGAATAAACTAATTCCAAGCCTTTTACTTCGGCACATGTCGAAAATAACCTTACTGAAAAATTATGGTGCAACTCTCATGTTTGGCTTTCCTGGAAGTTCATCAGCCATCGACATAAATTCCACCACACACCTTGCATTAATGCCAAACCAATGCCCGTGTGCAAACTTGTGGACCCGCTAACAGTAACACATCCTCTTTCATGACAACTTTGGGATTAGCGGCATGCCATGAGGATATACATGTCCCCCCTTTTAGAGAGCAAGATTATCATTCATGGAGACAATGTTAGCGACATTGTCAGTCTCTCCATTAACTGACCCAGAGCTTTTTGCCGAACCCGCTCTACCTCTCAGACAATTTTTTGAAGCCCTATTTCCTGTCATTTTTTCTGTGCTCTTTTGCCTTGATGAATTTTACCGTAGAAATGAATAGTACGCAAGGAAAGTTTCCAGGAAAGAGAGGTGGGTCACAACGAACACTCTTAAATACCAAGTCTTTCCTTAGCCAAAACTTTCCTAGATATGTACTACCACACTACCACACCAAAACTCTACTGCACCGAATGAACCTTTCTCAAGAAAATCTTTTTTGATGTGGAAGATCAGTCAAAACTGCAACCACAGAGCATACTTAGAATTTTCAAGAAAAACACACATTGGCTCTGATACCACTTGTTAGGAATCTAGACCTTCCAAACTCATACTCAAGGATATATAATAGACAAAAATATCAGAAAATAACAACACAAGAGAATTTATGTGGAAACTCCCAAACCGGAGAAAAATCACAGGCACCGAGAAGAAAATCTACTATGTGAAAAATTCTTACAATCACACAATTTTTCCTCTCATCCAATCCCCTAATACACTAACACACTCACAAAGAAATACACAAGACAAACTTTCCAATTTTCACCTCAAAAGAGGAATTTTAACTAGAGTCAAATTTGTACTACAAATCTTTGACTTTGTTTGGTGCACTAGACAAGGAGATAGCCACCTCCTTATATAGGTAAAAGACTTGTCTCAATTGTTGTCCTCAACCAATATGAGACAACAAAGGAGCCAAACTCAAAAGAATTTACATAAATATCTGGAAAATATCAAGTGACATAAATTGAAACATCCTAATTGCTCCAACCCCAGTCTTATACTGACCGGTGTTCAACTTCCTACAGCATGGACGTATTGATACGATTGCTTTTCCATCATTAGATCATCTGCACCGAAGTTTTAACTATTTCTAGTACGAATCTTTTATCTAGATTTGTCCTCTTAAACAAGACAGATGACTTAGGGTGTGGCTCGATGGTTGAGAGCGGGACTTGATTTTGGTTAGGTCCCAAGTTCGATTCCATGTTAGCCCCTCTTGTAAGAGTCTGGGGCAGCTAGGGTTTTACCTATAGATGGAGAACTAGTTGGGCCCTCAATGATGAGGTACGTCCGCTTGGCCCGCCTGTGGGGTGGTGCGTCAGTTGGACCCTCAGAGAGGTGTGCCCGCTTGGCTCGCCTACGGAGTTTCCTCGAATGAAAAAAAAAGGTTTAAGACTGATTACCTCTGAGAAGAAACGAAATTAATGTTAAAGAGACTTTTTTTTCCCCTCATGGATGGCACTTCTTAGGCCTTGAGTTTTTCAAAAATTTAAGCCTTTGGGCATGATTTAAAAAAAATTGAACTTTAGATCAGACTGAAGTTCGAATTATCCAATCTTAACTTGAGTCTTAATAACCATAACAAAAATGATATTTTATAACAAAAAATGACATTATTTTTATCCAAATAAATAAGTCAAATCATACTTAAATATGAGGCCCAATTGGGCTTGAATTGGAGCTCGACTGCCTCATACATCATTGAGCCTTAAACTAAAACTGGGCCAAACCTGGACAGAAGCTATCAGGCCTTGGTATCTCCACTTTTTTCTAGTGCATTGTGCATTGTTCTTTTTTTATACATATATAACTCATAGTCCGGGCTTGACCCGATTACCTGGACCCACTCAGACTCATAGATAAGTAAATTCGAGTCTGATCTTAAACAATATCAGAAGTACCTGCTCCCGAAAGATAGGTCACCATCAGGTAGATTACATCACCTCAAATAAACGCTGCTCTTCCCAAGGTTCGAACCCACAACCTTCACACAATCCGCTCCCCCTTTCTACCGCAAGGCTACCGCATGAGGGGCCTCTCCTTTTTTCTTTTGTCTACACGTATTTCATCTCATTTGCACATGATTTGGATAAATCCCAATTTTTGTTTATGATTAAATCTTCGAAGCTTTAAAAGTTTGATTTTTCATTTGCTAAAACACACCCTCCTTAATAACAATTTACTACTAAAGGACAACGAGGAATGACCTAAATGGTGTAAACTTCTCACTCAAGGCTCTCCCTTATAGAAAGTCTTGAATTCAAGTCTTGCAAAAAGAGTGGAAATGAGAATTTTTTCCTATTGATGATCTTCTAGTCCCCTTGGTAAAGCTCCTTTATCAGATTAATTACGGTCGCTTTGCTTCACTACAAGAAATTGTGTTTTTAGTGAAGGTGAAAGTTGTCACTAAAAGCAGTAATATTTGTCACTATTAGTAATAGTGACCAATATTTGAAGTCGTCACCTCTCGTCACAAATACCTCCGTCACTACTAAAATTGTGACTAATTTAAACAATAGTCACAATTATACAAAACTTTTGTGACACTAATACTGACACTAAAACTTGTTAAATGTATGACAAAGTTATATGGTCACAATAACTTCAAATATTTATGACAAGTTTATCGTCACAAATAATATGAAGTAGTGACGAGTTGTTGTAATAGTACTTCATTTTATTGTGACAAAATTGCCGGCACTAAAGCCTATCATATGTGTGACAACACTATATGGTCACAACAACTGTACTTATTTATGACAAGTTTGTTGACACAAATAATATGAAATAGTGACGAATAAAATTGTAACAATACTTCATTATATTGTGACAAAAGTGCCGACACTAAAACCTATTTAATATGTGACAACACTATATAGTCACAACAACTTTAAATATTTATGACAAATTTGTTGACACAAATAATATAAAGTAGTAACGAATGAAGTCATAATGATATTTCATTTTATTATTACAACATTATTGGCACTAAAATAATTATAAATAGTGACAATATTTGTCATTAATAATTTTTTTAGCAAAGGTCCATTACTTCTTGGTCACTAATATTTTAATAAAAAGTGTCAAACATTATTTCATCGAAAAATGAAAATTGGTTCTTACAAAAGTATTATAACTAATGTGTTTATTATTGTCACAAATAAAACTATCAATTCATCAACGGAATCACATTAGCTGTAAAAGAAATTCGCATCAGTGGCTATTTGTCTAATAGATTTCGTTACAAGTATGGAACTTATATGTTACAATAATGTTTTCATTAAATAAAAAATATATGTTACAATAAATTTATCACCAATGTCTTATCATATACATCTGATATGTGTAACAAATCTTCACTAGAAAACCCAATGACTGAAGAGGTTGAGTAGGCATCAATCTATCTTTTCACCTACAACAAAAAAATTATGAAATGACAGAAGGTAACGAAAAGAAGACTGACAAGCAAGAGAGTGTAATAGGAACCAACATCGCGCCTACTCTTTCTGTTCGACATTCCCTAAGGACTAGTTCCACCAGAAAAGTAGGGTGAGTTAAGACATGAAATCCATCTGATTCTCTTCACACAGCAAAGTTTGTAAAGTGAGCAGGGGGAAGATGATTGAGAGTAAATTACTTGTAATCCATATTACTAGCAATAGGAAGTAAATTAATGGATAAAGTTTCCTTTTTCGTTCTCACAAATCTTTCAAGGATGCTTACTATTTTTTGATGCAATGGCAACAGATATGATGGAATTGCTATCTTATTTTGCATCCCAGTAGCAATGACTCATATCTATTAAACCCTGAGGCTCTCATATTATTAGCATAATAGCAAACTAGACTTGCAATGAAAGAAACTAAATACAATAATTAATCATTACAATTCTATGGAGTTGTGCCTAAGAAGCATTGTAAATCCATAGAAAAAGGATATGCTTGCGAATAGGTGTATGCATGAGAAAGCATTTTATTGGTTTTGATGAATAGAGCTTTCAAGAACTGCAGAAATGACAAAGAATTCTAAATGCAAGATCTCATATTCTAGTCGTCCGATTAAATTAGTACTCGAACTTCGCAAGTGAACTTATGAAGTGACCTTATTTAGTTTGACTCATGCAAGGGGAGAAGTTAATTTGCACAAGAAGTCTCATCTGCATCTTTAGATGAAACATAAGTCATGTTAGAAAACCAACAGCGTGTATAATATTTGAGCACAAAATATATGCTAAAGTATGTTTATATCTAAAATATTCAATCATCAAGGTACCTGTGGGGCACATGTAGTTCTTGCCATTGACTATATCTCTTCATGATCTTAACCTTTGCTATGTTAGCCAAGTTCTGGAACGAAAAATTGTGTTCATTATCAATTTTACTAGGGCATACCATCGACGAGTAGCTTACAAACTAACCTTTATGCTCAACATACGACATGTGGGACAAAGAAAACTTAATTTGAGGTATGGGAAAAAAACTCATTTCGTTGTGTCATGTTAAAGAAACATCTTATTCGAAATCTTATCTTCTTTTTTTCATCTCTCATTTTTCTTTCCATGTCTTTGGAAGAAGTCTATCACCCAAAAGAAGCTATAAATGGGATTTGCTCAAGTCCGCAAAAAAGTCAAAAGAACGATCTAGCCAGAGGCGTGAAAATATTTTAGATACCAAGAACTTGCTTGTAGTGAAGAAGATGTACTGAAGTAAAAACAGTCGACAAACACATAATTAATAGAAACCACCACTAACATTTTGAAATTCGGATACAGAAAAAGCAATCATAAAGATCTAAATTATGGAATCCTGGCGAAGACAATGATGTTGATATAGGATAAGTCAAGAAAGCAGTAAATATTTTTTCTTTACAAGAAATAACAAAATGTAACAGCATAATTTGTCAAATGTAGACTTCATCTATTCAGACTAAAGTTTGGAAATAAACATGAAGATATAGACCCTCAGAAAAAGTAACTCCTAATAGGAAGTTGAAACGCTATACTTAATAACAGTGAGGAAAAATTAGCAGAAGAAAGCCTAAAAAGGATAGGCACTTCTCAATTAAATGGCAACTTTAGTTTACTAACCTTGAAGAGGGATACAGAAAGGAAGAACAAAACCATCCTTGTGCACAGTAGAGCCGCAAATGTTCATACTGGAAGGAAGGAACATATTCACAGCAGTAATTAGACAAGCCTAAAACAATTTATTTTGTATATTATATAAATGCTTATAGGGAGAGAAAAAGAGAAAATTGAAATGACTTGTTATTAACTAGATTGCAATCTATTTATTTATAACGGGATAATGTAAGGCTCTATGGAACTTATCATTCTCCTAACTGTGATTTAGTTTTGCACAAACATAAGTGGTTATAGTATGAAATGAGGGAAAGATCAATGATCATCCGATTACACCCTTGGATCACTATACAGCGTGTGATGCATCACATACCTGATTGACTATTTGTTCAGGATTCAACATCTGAGCATCCATTCTTGTATAAACAAAAAGAAAGTGATTAATATGTTTGTGTTTTTATTCTGTTTTATGGAATTGAGAAATTGTCTCAAAACTTTAGTATGACATGAGTTATACCATACACCATGACAAACAACAAACCAATGACTGAGGTAAAGACTTGGAATACTACATCCAAAGTTCCAGAGAACCTTGGTCACATTGTTCACGATTTCTATCTAAAGGGAAACATGCATCTCCTCCCAACTTTAAATTGAAGATCTACTATGAAAGTTGACACAAGTGATTTCACATAATCAAAAATGTTCTCCAATTTCACGAACACTTTTGGGATAGACAGGAAAGATAAGCTTCAGCAGTATTAACAATGGTCTAGGAGGAATCTTGAAAAAAAAAAACAATGGTCTAGGAGGAGGATTTTAACCTCCTCGCTAAACCCAATGGTTCCAAATCCACAAGTAATATTTGAAATGAATAAATTAACAAATAAAGGGTTCACAGACTTGTCTGAGAGGAACTCTTACCCATGCTAAAGTTGCTCCAAAATCCACCGCAAAAAGTGAGGTAACCCTCCTGAGATTATGCTAATTCATGTCAAAAGGAAGAAGAAATAGACTAGTTCATGAAAAGGAACTTACCTGAGCACTCATCTTCCTCTTCTGACTGTCACCGAAGAGTCAAGCCCACGAATAGTCCCCTACCATCTCTGGAATTGAAGAATTTGCTTAGAGATTCAAAACCGTAATTTCAAAAAGATGATAGAGAGGGAGATTCTTACCTGTTGAGTACAGCTGAGAATCTGAGCTCTCATCTTCCTCTTCCAAATGTCACCGAAGAGTCAACCCCACGAAGAGTCCCTATTTATCTCCAAAATTGCAGAAATTCTTAGAGATTTTAAAACCCTAATCCTGTTCAGCTCACCACACAGACCACACTCTCACACTGGTGCCGCACTATAGCCAGCTCCTCCCTGCTTTATGTTTTCATCCCACGCACACACGCCTAGCGCACATCCAATGACCACTTCAACGCAGCCTCCAGAGTCTGCACCACTTGCGCATGCAGACGTCGCGCACACCACGCAGCCACGCCTCCAGCCCTCCGCACGCACTTTAGACTCTAGTTAATTAGACAAAGTTTTTTTTAGGTCCACGGTTACTATTTACTCAAAACCTCGCAACTTCACGTTTTCGCTTCCAACTCCAACGCGTTTTTCTTCCTCATGCTCCACATTGTTGTTTTCTTATATGTTTCTTTGTTCTCTTTTCACGCTTTTCTTCTTCTCATTGATTGCGTTTTGGACTGTTCTCTTAAAGATTTCTGCATCTATTCGTTGCCAACGTTGTCTTATGTTGGGTATTTTTCTTTGGCTTCATCGATAACTCTTTTTTAATTTTTTTGAGTTTTAATTTCTTCAAATACTTTACAATAAAAATTATAAATAAAGTAGCATCAATTGTCCAAAAATCAATTTATTATAGTTAAATTAAAATACGACAATTTTTACTCCTATAAACACAAATTAAATATAAGACACAATAATTGAATAATAATCAAATAAAACCATAAAGACTATTTTAGTGACAAAAACCAATGTTATGAATACCGTATCAAATTTGGTAATGGATTGAGTTCGTGCAGTATTGATTGCATCTTGCATTAATAATACCGAATACCATTTTGGGTAATTTTTAAATTTATAAAATAGTCCTAAAATTTTAAAATTACAAAATAGTTTATTATCATATTGTACGATTGTAGTTAATTTAATTTAATTCTTTTATATCTTATCTATTTTAGTTTTATATATCTTTATTATATTCTAATTATTTCTCTATATAATAATTATATATATATAATAATTATCTAAATATAATAATTTATTGTAAAATAATGAAAATAATTCAAATTTTGTATTTTATCAAAATTTTGAAATATTTTTAGAATTGTTATTTTTTCTTCCATTTCATTTTATATTTAATTAGACATAATCATAATTTTAATTTAATATATAAAATTAATTTAAAATTATTAATAAATGTAATTAAATTTAAAATGTAATTTTTAAATATATACATTTCAAATAAATTTTGATTTAAGAATTAAAATATATAAAATAATATTAGTTTATAAATAATAATTTTAAATTATTTATTTTAAAATAAATTATTTTTATTAATACTTTATTAATAAATAAAACATTATATAAAATATTTAAATAAATTTAAATAAAAATAATTTATTAGTAATTAAAATAAAAATATTTTATTTTTAAGTTTTATTTAATTTATAATTATTATTAGTAATAAAATATTTATTATTATTTTAGAAACTTTGAAAAAAAGGGTGGAAGGAGAGGTGGGAGGAAGGGAGGGAGATTTTGAAAATTTTGAAAAAAATCTCTCAAATTTTTAAAATTTCTAGTACTGGCCAATATTTGGTCGGTATTTAAAACCCGTATCCAATTTTAAAATTTTGTACCAGTTTTGAGTCGGTACGATACATATTGGCCGGTACGGAACGAAACTCAAAACCATGCAAAAACTCATTCAAATGATATGAAAATATATATGAACAAGTGAGTTTATCACGTAGTCATCAGAGTCTGCTCTATAAGTGAAAGGTTAATAGTGAATAGATCTACACGACTTTAAGTTGCTTGGATGGAGAGTGTTCCACACAAAAATTGTCACTAACTTACAAATAGTAGTGACCATAGTTATAGTTTGGTGATTTTGACAATATTAAATAGACACTAATTATTTGAATATTTATTGACAAAAATTTTCGTCACAACAAGTAAAATATTTTGTGACAATAAACCGTTTCGTCATAACAAGAAAACAATATTAGAGACCAAACTAAGTTTTGTTACAACAAATAGAAAATATTAGTTACTAGCATATGTTTTGTCACAATTATAGTTAATTCCCGCCAAAATTATTTTAGTGCCAAATTTCATAGGTTTTTAGTGACAAAACTTAGTGATAAAATAAAATTTAACACTATTAATATATTAATAGTGACAATTTAACTTTGAAAGATACTAAGTTGCTACAATTACTATTATATTAGTGACAAAATATAAATCATCACAAACAATTCAAACAATAGTGTCAATCAATTGTCTTAGTACTAAAAAAATCGTATTTGTGATGACAAAAATAGTTAGTCACAAAAAAATTGTCACTAAATTACGAATAGTTGTGACCGTAGTTATAGTTAAGTTATTATGACAATATAAAGTAGACACTGATTAATTGAATATTTATTAACACAAAATTTTTATCACAACAAGTAAAATATTGTATGACGATTAACCATTTCGTAACAAAAAGAACAAAATATTAGTGACCAAACTATGTTTTGTCACAAAAAAAAAGTTACTAACATATGTTTTGTCACAATTACAATTTATTCTCTCCAAAATTATTTTGGCGTCAAATTGCATAGGCTTTTAATGATAAAACTTAGTGATAAAAGATACTAAATTGTCATAATTACTAATGTATTAGTGACAAAAAAATAAATCATCACAGTTAATCTAAACAATAGTGTTAATCAATTATCTTGTCACAAAAAATCTCGTATTTGTGACGAAACAATAGTTAGTCACAAAAAAATTGTCACTAAATGTCTTAACTCTTGTAGTGCTTCCAGCAGCAATGTAAGAGTTTAAGCTACTAGGGAACTCGAAGATTACTGGAAACCTGATGTTGAGCATAGCCAGTAGTTGACCAATCAAGTATATAACGACTCTTTATGTGCAGAAATATACAGGCTACGTGAGAACCTAAGAAATCTTGAGGTTCCAGCTTTACCTCCTCTAGGGTTCTTAGGGTGGAATTTTAGAGGCTTAGGATTAGTCCGTCTAAGCTAAGATATCTAATGCAATCAAAAAAATATTTGCTATTTTAAAATTTTACTTAATAAATAAAATTTTTAAAATTTATAAAATTAAAAATATTATTGATATATTTTATTTGTAATTAATATCTAATAATTTAATAGCACATATTTAATTAATGATAAATCAAAAATATGAAAACAAAAATGAAAATATATAATTTTTACAAGTTATGAGAATAAGGAGAAAATAAAACTAAAATTTCAATCCAATACAAAATAAAAAATAAAAAACGAAATAAAACCAAACAATTTATCATTATGTGGCTACCAGGGGCCGGAGAATCAGGAATAATGACATAGTTGATGACCAAAATACGCGACCTTGAGGTTTCACCAGTGATCAGAATTTTATTGGCTCCAGAAAAGTCATATATGCTAAGATTTCACATCTACTCCATGTGGGATTACACTTAGAAACCTAAAAGATGAAATATACACCCCAAAACTAGTTATATATACATAAGCTAGTTATTAATAAATCTTGGACAGGCTCGATTCACAAGATGACTGAATCTAACAAGGCATATACTTGAAACAAAAGATGTAACCTATTATGTGAGATAAGTTCTTATCATAGTTGCTCCAGTTGGGTCAGAGAGTAGATGTCTAACAAGGCTCATTCTCATTTCATTTGGGGCAACCACAAACATGTAAAAGGCAAATAATGCAAGATCTGCCGAGGAAAGAGTAGAGCCAAGGAACCCCTGCCACATCCTGCAAGAAGATATAATCAATCAAATGTTCGAGGTAAGGATTTGATGGAAGTTAGTCCAGTAATTGATAGGTGTACTCCATAAATGTGCTCCAAGATCCATCAATCAAATTCTCTCAAATAAAATTGACAAGTTTGTTGCCTTTATAACCTTACAGAAAGTGTCAGATCCAACTAACCGTATTATGGTAAGCTTCACTCTTCATATCTATGGACTAATACCTCAGTTTTTTTTATTATTCTTCCAGTAACTACTGAAGTAATGAATCATACCAATTTGGTAAGCGAAAGAAGGTATGGAAGAACGTTCTGATGCCTTCGATATCCAGTTGCAGTATAAGTGCTAGTCCGAAGAGAAAGAATGATCTTTGACGTTTCCTTTCTTGGGGCCAAAGTGTATTCCAGGCTGTAACAGAAACAGCATTTGTCATATCAACGCTTCCTACTATGCGCGTGATTTAGCAAATGTGCTAGTTGTTAAAAGGTCCAGAAGGCATAATCAATCTCCAATGAGATACAATTTTATCTGTAGTGATTAATTAACAGGACACAATCTCAGACTTGGTGATGGAGTAATCAAAACAAGAAAAGAAAAAAAGGCACAGTCGGCAGCTTTATGGACTTCCCCTTATTTGTAGTTTTCAAACTAGACAAGAAATGTTTAAGAAAAGCTGAACGTACTGTGATGTCACATAAACAAGATTAGAGAAGATGCAAATACAAGATGCATGCATCTAATATATGAAAATGGAATTATTAACAACGGAGAAAAAGGAAAAACGTCAAGTCGTTATGCTGGTGTTGAGCTGCATACCTTGCATTGAGATACTTGGCTTAATTATTCCATGAGTAAGCTTGCTTGAATGGCCCCCTTTCATTATATTTGCAATCACAGAAGCATACTTTGGAGCCTCGGACAGTGATCTTACAACCGAATATCCTATTAAGTCAAATGAGAATAAAAACATCAAATTCAATATTTTTAAGAAGGTATGATTTATCTTAACTGTTCTCACCAGTAGCTGGATGCACCATGCTAGCTGCAGCACCAAAAGCAAGATTTTTTTGCTCAGTATTGGGCAAGGAACCACCAACTGGAATGTAAGACCACTCCTGCTCGAAAATTAAGACACCGATATAAAATCTTTCTAAGATGCAAACAAATCTCAACGGTCAGGATTATATAAAGGCCTGTATTTTGCTAAGAAAAAGTTTACTTTTTTCCAGAACCCATCGCAATAGTACTTGTTCGAGTAATCTTAGAAAAAATATGAAAATAGATGACTATCAAATGTTTGTTTATTGACAAAAGTTTATTGACAAAAATCTCATCACTAGATAAAGATGAACCCTATCTGGCAGTCGAAGGAGAAGACTACTTTCAATTGAGAAAAAGAAAGAAGAAAAAGCATATTAAGAAGAAGCGAGTTTTGTTTTTTGTGCAGTGGACAAGGAAACTCACTGCCTTTAACAAAGTATAGCTGTCAAGATTACCTCTTCATATGTTTTCAAAATTCTAACACCCATCGTCTCCAACCTTGACATCAATTTTCTCTTTAACAAGTCAAAAGGCATAGCATCTTTTGCAGCCAGACAAGTTTCCTGCATTTAGTAGCTACTAAGTATATTCACATGATTGCTACGAGTAATGACGTGAAGCATCAAAAGGAAAGAAAAAGTGAAGAAAACCTCAAAAAAGACTCGTGTCGATGTCATGGGCATTGCATAAAGAAATGTGGGGTATTCAGCTTCTAAACATGGAACATTTTGCTTCATATAGTCTCTGTAGTCCATGAAAACCATAAGACTAGGATCGTATGGATTATTTTCCACCTGGAATTATAAAACATGATCAGCGCCACAAATGATTGATGTCACCCCTCCACCCTAATTTCTTAAACAATCAGTTTGTCGTTGAAACCATACTCAAAATGAGAGAATTGGCATTGAAATTACGAACAGAATCTAAAGAAAAACGAAAAAACAAGAATTAAGAAATTGCACGATACAGTTAGGTCAGTGTACAACCATGCCTAAGTATAAAAAGAAATAGTAACAAAATACAATGTCGATCAATTACGTGCCACAGACATTTTAACTGGAGGAAGATATGGAGAAAAGCAGGGGTTATACAGAATAAGATCTGAAATTCAATACCAAAATTGAACTTGAGAATTTCAAGTATCGAGATGGAGCCTACGCAATTTGTACTTATCTAGAAGAATAGACTCCGTTCTCATACCTCAACTTCTACGCCATAAGCTGTTTGAACAGAAACTCGTGGACCTCCAACCTCATACTGCAAGAGCTTTCCTGAAGCTGCTCCAGATGCCACAATCGCAAGCCTATAGCACAAAAGTTAGAGACCTGACGTCTAATGAACTGGTACCACAATAAACAATCTGGAGAAAGAAACTTTCGAACAGAGATAACACTAATTTACCTGCATGGAACAGAAGTATCATGCTCGCACGCCACAACACTGTGACCATCACTAGCTTCAATAATCCTATCCACTTTCGAGCTCAGATACAAAACACCTGACTCGATACACCTAGAAGAAATTAATATGCATCACATATCCATAGAAAAGCCAAATTTCATTATTTAACATGAGTAAAACGACAATTCATCACAGAACAAAAATGAAAGGTAACTAGATACCACATCACACCACACATACCTCCTCAGCAACTCTTCATGAAGCAAATGTCGACTAACACGTCCGTAGGCACGCCCAATAAGAATGGGATCATTGTCGTCGAGATATACAATAGTATCACGCCACACATGCTCTATGCACCCTTCAAGTCCAAGATCTGGACATTTAATGAACAAAATAAGACTTAAATGTCACAAGAAAAATATGAAAGTAATCCAGCTCCTAAGATGAAGCAAATTAAATCACACGATCGATCGATCACCACATTAATGAAGCACTAGAAGCTAAAAATAGAGAACTAGCATTCAAGTATGATTAAGTTTTTTAGTTCTTACCTTTAAATTCATCTTCCCAGACGCCATAATTATTAGTAAAAGGAAGGTCGGGACCAATAAGTCCGACCTTTAAGCCCAGTTTAGCTGACTCTGCAGCCAGAGCTAGACCCGCAGGTCCACAGCCGATCACAACCAAATCTAGTAACTCTCCTTCAAGCGGTATGGGCCTTAACTGGTAAAACAAAATCTATAAGATTAAAAAACTTAAAAATTAAAAAATCAAAAAGATGAAGAACTAACAAAATTTACAAAACCTTATCGGCGAGCTTAGACTGCTTATCCATGTCTTTATCCTGCTGCATTTGTACGAAAAGGAGCTGAGACCCACCGGCTTTGACGTAATCTTCCTCATCCACAAAGTCTTGCTTAACAGCTACATAACTGACGTCACTCCTTGCACTGCTCGCTTTCACTCTAAACAAACGGTACCGTTTGCTCCATGGATACTGTCTCGCCCTCGGCGTTTGAGCTCGAGAGCTCCAAGCAGGGCGACAACAGGCCGCCATTGTTGGAGCTCCTAAACAATAATCCATGTTTACCTGTGTGGAGTTTAGCAGCTCGTTCTGAAACTTCTGTTTGGCTGGAGAGAAAATGCACAGCCTTCACGCCATTAACGAAGCTTTTGTAGTTTCCACAAGGATTAGTGCGAACTTTAACACTGTGTCTCGACTTGGTCTCTGTGAGTCTATTTCTATGTGATGAGCGTTTTCTGGTGAAAGCTTTTGCTAATCAGTCTTTGGGGATAGGGAAGCACGTTTTTTGGTGAGCTGAGGTGTTCAAAACCGTCATCCTAAAAGTGCCACATGGACTGATCTGATTGGCTGTGTCTTTTACAATTATCGTAAACCTGGATATAATTCAAAACGATGTCAGATTTACGGGGGAGCTCTGCACGGCGCCGTTCACTGGTCGTTTTGAATTCGGAAAATTAGGGCTGAATTCTAGTATCGGCAACGGTCCGGAGAGGGAGAGAGCGAGTTCGAGTTTGAGAGATGGGAAATCCGAAACAGAAGTGGACGGCGGAGGAAGAGGAGGCTCTCAGGGCGGGAGTGGCGAAACATGGAGCTGGAAAGTGGAAGAACATCCAGAAAGATCCAGAATTCAATCCTTTTCTCTTCTCTCGCTCCAACATCGATCTCAAGGTCCTCTCTATATTATTCTTGATCTCTCCGTGTCTCTGATTTGCCTTTTCTTCTTTTTTTTTTTTATTTCATCAAAATTAAAGAATTGATATAAGGAAAATAAAACGTCTTTTTGATGATTAGGTAAAGTTGAACTTGTACTTAGAATGCGATGTGTTTGGCTGTTGGTTTTGATAGGATAAATGGAGGAATATGAGTATCAGCGCAGGGGAAAAGGCACGGCCCTCCAAACCTAAACCTGTTTTTGCCGATGCCTCTGCTCCTGCTCCTGCAAATACATCGTCGGATGCTGCTGCTGCTGCTGCAGTTTGCTCAGATCTCGTGGTCTTCACGGCAGATGATTCTTCGAGAAGCATGAACGATGGAAAAGTTGCTCCAACGTATGCTCTTAATATCTTATAGTGCCTGCCATCTGTAGTCTTCTTTAGAAACTTGCGTGGAAAGTGCATTTGTTATTCGTCTGTGTGTGAATGTTATTGACTAGTATGAACGTAATCTATATTTCGTGGATAAAAATGTGGAGTTTCCGATTACCTTTCCATTGAATTAAAAAAAAGGTTTTGTTAATGACGCTACCAAGAGATGATTGCAGATAACTTGAATGGTTTAAGATTTTCGGAGTAGAATTCCAGATAATTGTTATTCTTTTTTATTTAATTTTCTTTGGTGAAGACTCTGTATTGCTTAACCAAGTTCTTTCTTTATTCAGGTACAATGCTATGATTTTTGAAGCAATAGCAGCTTTGAACCAGCCAGATGGAGCAGATGCAAGTGCCATTGTCAATTACATCGAGGTTTGAAGGAATTTTCTGCAACTGTCATGTTACTCTTTCTCTTCCTAATTTCTGGCCATTGATTAACCATGGAGGAAGGTACTTATCTTGTTTATATAGAAATAAATCCATGATTTTGTGAACTTTGTTAAGCTTTTTATGTACTTCTGTATGCTGCTGCCAACTTGTAAGTGCAAGAAGGGAAAAACTGACAATTTGAAAAGGGGAAAAGGGATCACAAAATCAGGCCTTATAACTAAAGTGGATGCATCTCTTCTTGAAGTATCTCAATATAAAATCAAGCTTCCATTAATGCATAAATTAATTTTGCATAGAAATCAGCTCTCTAGCAATTTTCAAATGGTAGACATGATGTTTTTAATTTCTCATTTCTACGATTTTTAATATGGTCGTCTTTCATGTTCTGTTGTATTCTTCACCATACATGCAGCGAAAACAAGTGTTGCCACAAAGTTTTAGGAGGCAATTGAGTTCAAGGTTGAGAAGATTGGTTGCACAAGAAAAACTTGAAAAGGTGAAGAATTGTCCACCGTCTCTCATTGATATAATCTTTTTATCAATATCTTTTTGCAAGAATGTAATTTATTTTCAATATGTTTAACCCAAATTGTCTCTTTCTTTTTCGATTAATATAATGGTTTTTCTTTGTTTAGATAAGGATGCCCATTTTTAACTTAGACAAGACAGAAAACATGAACATGCAATCATAAGATTTGACTTATATGGTGACAGTCCATCCATTAGCCAAAAGATATTTTGGAATGATCATTATGTCAATGAGTTCATCGTAACATGCAACTATCAACATATACTAAAAGGCTAGGCTCCTTTGCGGTTATTTGGTTCAATTGATAAATAAAAGAAACACACAACTTGGATTACCCAGGTAAACATGTTTGCAAAGTGAATAATTTGAGCATTTCATGCAACTATAGGTCAGATCTATCAAAAGCAGAATAGACATTATGTTTGTTGCATACAATTGAAATGCAGGTCCAAAATGGCTATAAAATCAAGAAATCTTCCTCATTTGCCACAAAGACTCATAGCCCGAAGCAGAAACATCTACAATCCAGACATTTGGGTATCACTGGTTATGTAAACTCTGAAGATGCCCTTGAAGAGGCAGCAACGGCTGCTGCCTACAGGATTGCAGAAGCTGAAAATAAATCATTTGTGGCAGCTGAAGCAGTTAAGGAGGCTGAGAAGGCTGCAAAGATGGCTGAACACGAAGATTCGGTACTGCAATTTGCCAAAGAGATACTTGAGAGATGTAAAGTCTGAATTCATTCTTCTTATATCGTACTCTTTTCATCTGCCACAAAGTAGCTTGTTTTCTGCATCTCCATGCTGTTTAGACTTTTTGGTTAGCTTGTGATTGAACTATTCTTCTCTTTGCAGGTTCACGTGGTGAAGTTGTGCTCATGGTGTGAGTTCTGAATTCAAACTTCGAGTGAATAGGGTAATAATCTAAAATGCCTTTCCAACTTGAATATGGATGTAAATATTGCTTAATTGAATTCAACTCTTTTAAATAGGTGCCGATTATAGCCGTTTGTATAGCAATTGCCATTTCAACATCTTATTTTGTTTAGCTTAATTGGGGGGAAAGGAATCTCAAAGAGATTAAAAACAAACAAGTCACTTGATACTCTTTAAGAATCAAACGAAGTAAATTAAAATAATCAAAGGACTATATGGCTGAGCTACCCATTCTTTTTGTAGTCCTTAACATAATTATTTCAGGGATTGTAGTCCTCAGAGGAAATGGAAGTCTCTTCAAAGTCCATGTCACAAGTGGGCTAGTAATATGGATTAAGGAAATTCTAAGGTTCTTGTCTGACTTTAGATAACATTTTTAGTCTTGGACGATAGATTTCAGTAAACTCTTGTTTATTATAAATCTCCTTTTAATTTTGAAAATTTTACATCTCTTTTTAAATTTTAAAATTTTTAAATTTAAATTTAAAATATTTTATGTAATATAAAATTTTATTATTATTATTATTATCATCGTCATCATGGTTATGATTATCATTATCATCACCATTTAAAGCAATACAATATAAGTAATAATAAGTACTAACGGTGAAATAAATATATCTGAGTTCAATTGAGAATACGAAGTTGAATTTTAAGATATCGAATTACAAAGTCAGACTAGGGCCTTTGGATGTTTGGTTGACTCAATTATCATTTCATTCTTGGGATTATTTTAATAATAGATTACAATTTAAAAGTTCACTTATGCTTTAGATTTGAGGGATAAGTAAACTCATCATCTTTTGTCTTTATCTATTCTAAGTTGGTTAGAAATAAGCATAAAGACTTGTTGAACAAAAATATTTTAAAGAAATTTACGTAATTACTTAGCTATAAAATATAATAATAATAAGAAGAAGAAAAATAATATTTCTTTGTCATTTCAACTTTATGTTTTAAACTAAACATTAATATTACATATATAAATAAATTAAATTAAATAATATATTTTATTACATTCTTCATCTATTTTATTTCTGAGGAATAATCATTTCATTTTTATTTATTCTCTTCAATGTCATAGGCTTTTAAGATGGGATATGTCAACGTTTTTATGGAGTATATCGAATAGATTCACAGTAGCTCATTGATAAAGGAGAAAGTGGATTTACCTGGCGAGTCGGGTATAGACTAACCTAGTGAATATAGGTTAAAAAAATATTGAATTGGATAAAATAAATAATATCAATATAAGAATAAAATATGAATATAGAAATGAATGTAGAAAAAAATATTCAAAGTTCCTTTCTTGCTTTGACCTGTTAAGATTTAATTTGATTTTTTAAAAATGGATCCACATCAAAATGATTTTCCAATTGAATTTCGTAGTGATTTATATAGTGATTCAAAGATTCACTCTACAATCTGATAGATAACTGATTAATTGGACGAGATAAGTTAGTCAAAGTGATTAATTTGAATGAAATTTGACTTCTTACTTCTTAATCAATGATTGCAGAAAAAAATGAAAAGAATTTCAATTTCACGTCGTAGATAGTATTTTTTTTATACATGTTGAAGTGATGGCAATAAAAGAATCTCTTTTACATATCCACCTAGGTTATCAACCCCAAGACGTTGGTCTCTAACTAGAAAAGTAAAAGCTTGAGCTTGTGAAGCTTCTCCAAACATTAATTGGTCGTGTGTTAACAAATCTTTGGCTTTGGAACTGAACCATTTCTAGATTAATTGGTCGTTTTCATATAAATTTCATTTATTTAAATCATTATTTTGAACTATTCAATGTTAATTAATTCTATTTTGCCATTTTTGTGGTAGTAATCTAAACCAGTTAACCTGAGATAAATTATATTTATTTTCCATTAATTCATTACATAATTGTTCAAATTTTTGTCTTTTAATTCAAACGGAAATAGCCCCTGGATTCCTATTTTTTTAATTTTATTTTTAAGAAAAAGAGATTCTCCGTGATATTAAAGGGCGGATCTTAATTTATATAAGTTAAGAACTTGAATTTTTGATTTCTTGTTAAGTTATGTACCTATTTAAAAACGAATAAACTGCAGTTATAAAAAATCATATCTTCTACAAAAATATTCACTGAATAAGCGGAAGTCCTTTTGAAAGAAAGTATTCAGGAACAAATGAAACATTTTCTACTTCAGGAGCAAGTATAAAGAAATGGGTTTATCTGAATCGGATTATAATCCTTAAGTCAAAATACTCAAATAAAATTATAAATATAAAAATTAGAAATATAAAATGAAAAATGAAATTAAGTAGAATCTATAACTAAAAGATTAGGTATAATATAATATAAGTATAAATGTTTTTATTCAAACCATTCAAAATATCTTTATTTTATATTTTATATAATTTTTTTATTTTTATTTTATAAAAATCTAAAGACATCTATCAAAAAGAAAGAAATAAAATTAAAATGAAATAAAATATATATTCTATATGAATAAAGAGAGTCTTCTTTGTCTTATTTATTGAATTCAATTCAATTTAAATGGTTAAATTCAAAAGTATTTACAAAAAATAAATAAAAAGCTGTTCTATTTAAATGTTAAATGAAAATAAATATATAAAATAATTAAATATATATATAAATCTCGAGTGATACGACATTGTTTTTCCATGTGTCAATTACGAGTTAGGCGCTTTAATTACATCCCAATATTTCAATTTTTAAAATATTTGGTCATAGAAAAATAGCAGAGGTATTACTTGTTTAAAAATTATGAAACTAAGTTTTATCAAAGTAACTAGTCTAGATTAAACTAATAAGCAACATATGGTTTGTTTTGCTTAAAAGATAGAGTTCAATCTGTTGGGAATTTAAACCTTTCAAATCCACACCAAATGATATATAATAGACAAAAATATTAGAAAATAAACACAAGAGAATTTACGTGGAAACTTCCAAACCGGAAAAAAATCACGGGCACCGAGAAGAAAATCCACTATGTGAAAAATTCTTACAATCACACAATTTTTCTTCTCACCCAATCCCCCAATACACCAACACACTCATAAAGAAATACACAAAACAAACTCTCCAACTCCCACATCAGAAGAGGAATTTAACTAGAGTCAAATTTGTACTACAAATCTTTGACTTTGGTTTGGTGCACTAAACAAGGAGGTAGTCATCTCCTTATATAGGAAAGAGTCTTGCCCCAATTGTTGTCTCCAACCAATATGGGACAACAAAGAAGCCAAACCTAACACAATCGTGATAGAATAAAAAGGGAGCACAATTAGATGCATATTAGTGTTACGTAAAGTTACTGTTGTTTATCGGCATTTGTACCGAAAGAGTAACAAATGCGCGGATTGGCTCGCTACTCGGGCCTATCCTGGCGACATTGAGATCACTTATTTTGATGTTTCACCATTAGGGTGCCAGAATTTTTTTTTAGAAGATCAGTCGGAGCACAGTTTCTCCCGTCTAATTAGTATTTGATGTACTTTTCCCTTTTCTTAAAAAAAAGGTTACTTTTTTCTTTTTCTTTTTCTTTTTGTATAAAAGGAAAGAAAGAACGCCGATTACAAGACGAATATCGGAAAACAGATTCCCGACATATCTTCTAAAAGAAGACTATGACATTTTATAGGTGTAACATCGAAAAAAGTGACCTCAATGTCGGAGCGGCCTACCTAAACAGCGAGTCAGTCCGCACATCTATTGCCCTCTCAATAAACATGCCTAAGTAAGGTTACTTTTTTGGTGCAACCAGGGTATCTTGGACGCGAAGACTAGTCTCTTTGTTACGGGAGCTCATACCAACTTGTACATGACTGGTTACGAGATGCGCTCGATTCTTATAAATGGGGATCAAACCCCCACTATATGGTTAAGGAACAAGATTTTACGTAAGGTTTCAAGTTCAACAAATAAGTGTAGCTATGTTTATGGCCTATAAACGAATTTGGTTAGGATGACATCAAGGACTTGGTTCAGTTCAAAATTTAGAGATTATGTTTGGGTTAACGGAGTCTTTAGTAAAATTCGGGCTCAACTACGAAATAGTTATAAATAAAACGATGTCATTTTATATTTTTAATTTAATTTTTTTTATCACTCAACTCCCGAGTTAGTGGACTTGGGCATAACTCATTATTATTCACAAAATCGGTGTTTATTTTAGAAATTTTTAAAATTAAGTTTATTTTCATTTAACGTAATTTGTAAAATGATAAATCACTTAAAATTTTAGATTTTGCTTGATTTATAATACTAATAAGAAAAAAATTATAATTACTATCTGTCAAAGTAATAGTGTCATATTAACAAAGTAAAATTGCACATAACAAAAATTTATAAGTCAATCATTTTATTTAAAGATATTTAGTTAGTGTTAAGGTTATATTCGCAATTTCAAATTAAAATATTAGGATTATATTTTTAAATTTTAATAAATTTGTTAGATACTTACATCTTAATAATCTTACTAACATGATATGAGCACTGTTAATCACATAACGATTAACAGATTAATTTGATAATAAACTAAAATTTGAATATATTATTATTTTTATTAATCTTAATTAATATTATAAAATTTAAATATAATTTAATAAAAAGAGAAAATTAAATTTAAATTATACAATTTTCCTAAGAATGCTATAATTTAAAAGAAATTACCTATTTGCTTGTCACTAAAAATAACTAAATGATTAAACCTAACTTCTTTAATACGGATAAAATGTATTATTATTATTATTATTATCATTATTATCATCATCATTATCTAAATAATGGATTTAAATTAAAAAATTAATTTTAACATTTTAAATATTAATATACTAATTTAATCCAATTTTATTATTAATCAAAATTTTAAAAAATAAAGATGGAACCAACCAAACCGGCTTAATTCGTTATCGCTTTTGTTTAATTTCTCCCTCCAAAACAAATTCTCAAACCGAACAACGGAGAAGGAAAGGAAAAACATCTTGCAACGGCACCGTTGAAGTGCAACTGTGCAAGCTAACTGAGAGTCTTAGACAGTGGCCACTGGCCCAGATCGCACCAAACCCTAGTCAAAAATCACCACCATGTGGGGAGATGCGACGAACTGGGATGAAGATTCATACAGAGACAGCATTCTAAAGGAACGTGAGCTTCAGTCGCTTACCGTCTTCAGAACCGCCTGGGCACCGTCTCCGGACTCCGGTCCCGACGCCGTCGTCGTCGCCTCTAGCGACGGATATCTCGCCTCTTACTCCCTCTCAACTTGTATTTCCATGATTGTGCGTTTCATTCAACTTTCCCTGACGCTAAATAAGATTAGAATGTGCTTGTGTGTTGTTTGATCATTGGTTTGACGTTATTTGCAGCCAGTTGCCTTTAGCGGAAAGAGAGCTCAACAGTAAGTACACCGAGCGCCATGTGGCCGTGAATGAGCGATCGATAGTGAGTTGATGCGTTTGGATTTAATGAAAATGTTATTGGTATGTCATTAGGGTTGAACCTGATGGATTCATTCAAGCACACGATGGACCTACGTACGATGTCAAATTCTACGCCAATGGTGAAAATACATTGTTACTCAGGTTCCTTTTACTCGAGAGTTATCGTCCTTTAGCATTGAGTTCTTTGCTTGATTGGTCCTCAGAAAGCGATTAAGTCTTTAGTTGCCTCATTTGTGAATCTTTTTTGTCCATGGTTTCATATTTTACTTACGTCCGCTGATACACTTGTGGATCTGTTTTGTGTTTATAAATGTAAATTTGTTGGAAATTGCTCTGTACTACCGTTTGTCTTGAATGCATTATAGATTCACATTTTTGTAAATTTTTTAGTTGCGGTGATGATGGTCGGATACGGGGATGGAGGTGGAAAGACTTTGGTACTCCAGAACTATCTGTCCTTCCTCAAGGTAATTGATTTTCACTGCCGCAATATTAGAGTTCAAATATCTTGATGTATTTAGTATAGTTGTTGTTTGTTGCATCTGGAAGATGAAAAAGATGGTCTGGTTGCTACTACTTTTTGTTTTATTGGTTCTCGTTTCATCCTTCTAGAACTTTTTTCAGTTACAGATCATTTTTAGCTTTTAGCATTACTGTTTGTGGTCATGCTCCATTTTTCTGTTTGTTCTTTCCTAATCTTTTTCATTTTCCCCTAGGAAATCACGTAAATGCTGTGCTTGACCTGATGAATCCCCAGCACAAGTGAGTGATAATGACACAATATATGCTACCATCTATTTTTTCTATAGTTGTTTGCTTTTCTGACTACATTTGTGATCAATAGCAAATCTCTGTTTTGTCCTCACCCTCGCCTTTTCTCATTCTTGTGTATTGCTCAAGAGAAAGAGGAGCGGGTATAAGGAGTTTAATTGATTTGAAGTATTTATTATTTCTAATAAAAGTTGTGGGATTAGCCTCTTTCTTGGATTGATTTTTTGTTGTTGTGTCTTGTAATCTATCATATCTATCACATTATGTTCAACTTCATCGATTTAGAAATGGTTTTATTCATTTAGTTGTTATTTTAAGCTTCCTAAATTTTAGGTGCATAAGTGAAACATTAAGGTTGATATTGTCCAGGCTTCAGTTTCAAATTTACTATTTGAGTTGGTTTATTGTTCTATGGGTCTTTGTTGGTGATATACTAATATTCTTCTACAGATACTATACAGTTGTATCTAGATTATATTGAGATATAGATAGGCTGTATATAGATCTTATAGAATAAGTTCAAATCCCTTAAATTAAGGGATAAGATCAGATTAGATTAGATTAGATATATCTGGATATATTTCCAGATTTAAACAGATTTAAACTTATCTTGTAATAGGCTATATATGGCTGTATGTTTTCCATTCAATAACAGTGAAAATTATTCCCACTTTTGCACATGGTATCAGAGCCTCTATGACTAAACGATCATGAGTTCGAATCCTATCACCCACCTATTCTAATTAAATTAAGCACAAGGTAAAGTAGACCTGTGCAAGTTTCAAGCCCAAAAGGCTTTCACTTGAGGGGGTGTGTTAGAGAATATATAAAACCAATTGAGTTAACCTCATACAACAGCTTAAGCTATTGTGATGAATTGGTTACTTAACATGGTATCAGAGCCAGAACAGAACACTAGGGAATGATTTCTTTCGGGACGATCAGAGCCATGCAGTCGAGTCGGAGAAATCTCTCACTGGCTCATCGGTGTGGCTCCATTAGCATCGAACCCATCCTCTCTCGAGCAGACCGATAATTCCCAAACCGGCATAGTCGGTCATAGATGAATGGGAATAATTACCTACCATGGTCTCACTCGGTGCTCATGTTCATAAGAGGGAGAGGAAAGAGAAATACTTAAGCACAACGCCACTGCTGCGTCGACCCATCGGACCCAAAATATCGACTTGGATGGCGAAAACAACCTTGTTATGAGTTGGTTAATCAACTCAATGACCTCGAAGTCGTGACGGTTTGTCCTAGCCACATCTGCAAAAGAAATTTGGGAAAATGCCAAACCGACCTATTCTACTATCGAAAATCTGCTGCCTTGTTCCAGATTAAGAGTCTCTTGAGAGAGACCAAGCAAGGAGAGAAGACAAGTGACTCAATATTACGGCATTGGTGAAACTATGGCAACAATTGGATCTTTATGATCCTCACCAATGGATGTGCAATGAAGATTTGAATTGCTACAGGAGGATTGTGGAAAGGAACGAGTGTATGAGTTTCACTGGCTTAAACTCAATTTATGATGATGTTCGTGGCGAATCATGGCTACGATCCACTCCCAGCAGTCATGGGAGCAGTCAATCTTGTTAAGTGTGAAAGCGAAGACAAGCGATACATGGGACTCTAAACAACAATGGGGTTCTCAATCCTCATTATGGTCGCCAAGGAACCTCTTGGACCGAATCAAGGAAAAATCAAGTAAGCTTTGGTGTGAGCAACCTTTGTCGAAAAAGTGGGCATATTAGAGACACTTGCTGGAAGATCCATGGGAAGCCACCCAATCTGAAAAATAGAACCAGAACAGAGAGCAAAAGCTATGCAGTTGATAGAAATGACAGGCCAGAAGGTGAGAATGTACCAGTGAGCAAGGAGGAGGTCGAGCTACTTAGAAAAATTCTGAGCAAGTATGATCTAAAAGCTGAAAAGGTGGTATCTACGAGTCATATGGTGAATACAGGTAACACACGCACTGCCTTTGGTGTTAAAACCCCAAATCGTGGTATTTGGATTGTTGATTCAGGGGCAAATGATCATATGACCTGTGATAAACATCTATTTGTTGATATTCTGCCTTGTCAAGGTCATAGAACTGTTAAGGTAGCAAATGGACAGATTCTTAAGGTTGAAGGAATAGGAACTATTATAATAGTTGATGAACTTGTTCTAACAAATGTCCTTTATGTACGATCCGGGTGCAACCTCATCATCGTGAAGAGATTTACTAAAGAGTGAATTGCATGACTAACTTTACTCTAATGGGTGTGTTTTCCGGATTTGAAGTCGGGGAAGAGGATTGGCGGTGCTAGGGAGTATGATGGATTATATTACATTGATAGCTCAAATGGGAGTAAAGCAAATGCTACTTTGTCATCCAACACCGAAATCGCACTTTGGCACTATAGGTTAGGCCATCCTAGTTTATCTTACATGAAACAATTATATCCAACTTTATTCAATAATAAGGATTCATCTCTTGATGTGAATTTTGCCAACTCTCTAAACATACACGAAATTCCTACTTTCCTCGTGCTTATGAACCCACTAAACCTTTTTCTATCATTCATAGTGATGTCTGGGGGCCATCAAGGATTAAAACCAAGAAAAATGTCAAATGGTTTGTAACTTTCATTGATGATCATACAAGATTGACTTGGGTATACCTTATAAGGGATAAAGCAGAAGTTTTTCAGATTTTTAAAGACTTTTACTCCTTTATACTGAATCAATTCCACACAAAAATCCAGATTTTTAGAAGTGACAATGGGAAAGAATACCTAAGTCAAGCCTTTGACCAGTTTTTTATCACCAATGGTATTATACATCAAACTTCTTGTGTCAATACACCACAACAAAATGGTGTATCTGAGAGAAAAAATAGGCATTTACTTGAGGTTGCTCGGTCTATTATGCTCACTACAAATGTTCCCAACTATTTTTGGGAGAGGCTATTCTTACTACGCTTATTTAATAAATCGAATGCCTTGAAAACATTGGGTTTCCTTACACCTTTACAAAATTACTTGAAACCTATCCTTGGTTCCTTCCTTCATCAACTACCTCACAAAGTGTTTGGTTGTGTTGCTTTTGTTCATAATTACCATGGTGGAAAACTTGAACCCCGAGCTCATAAGTGTATTTTTTGGGCTATTCCTCTACTCAAAAGGTTACAAGTGCTTTTCTCCTACTCTCAACCGGTTCTTTGTAACAATGGATGTAACATTTTTGAGAATCAACCTATTATCCCAAAACACCGATTCAAGGGAGAATTGTGAGAGTGAATGGTTGTTTTGGATAATGATGGCATACCGACACACTATCCCGAAAATATACCTTTCCTTTCACCCTCTTGACCTCTTCACGACCATAATCGGACCGGACTGATATTGTCACTTTAGAACCCTTTGAGCCCACTGTGATGAAGTTCCCAACCCCAACTAGACAATAATGCCATGAATATGGTGAATGTGATAAGGAGAAGGATACTGAAACTATGGTGGAAAAACCAGAAATTATACCAGATTTTACACAAGAAGAAAGGGTACAACACAAGAAAATGAACAATAAGTAGCAAATGAAAATGGACAAGAGAAATCCATCATATTTTCTGAGCAAGGTCATGAATCAGAACCTGCTACAAATTCTGAGGAGTTGGGTTGGCCTATAGCACTAAGGAAGGGAGTAAGATCATGTACAAGGCACCCAATCAGCAACTTGTCTCATTTCATCAAAGAGAAAGTGGAATCTGGATTAATTGATCTTACCTATGTGCCAACCAATGATCAAGTTGCGAGATGTGTTTACCAAGGCACTAGCAAGAGTCGATTTGAAGAACTTAGTTGCAAGTCGGGAATGATCAATATCTATTCACCGACTTGAGGGGAGTGTTGGTGATATACTAATATTCTTCTACGATACTATACGATTGTATCTAGATTATATTGAGATATAGATAGGTCGTATATAGATCTTATAGAATAAGTTCAAATCCCTTAAATTAAGGGATAAGATCGATTAGATTAGATTAGATATATCTGGATATATTTCCAGATTTAAACAGATTTAAACTTATCTTGTAATAGGCTATATATGGCTGTATGTTTTCCATTCAATAACAGTGAAAATTATTCCCACTTTTGCACAGTCTTATAAGCACATGCATAAAGTAAAATATGAGGTCTAAGAGAAAGAGGTATGCCTGTGTATTGAAATATATTTACCATGGTAAAAAATCAACTATTATATAAGATGAGGAATTTTAGATAAGAATCTGCTTTAGTGCATGGAAACAAAAGAGCTTTTATGTTTTGTTTTCATAGACACATTTAGGATTAAATATTCACATTTAGCCAGCCACAGCTTCATGAATGCCTCGTTTTATGTCTTATTCCATTTCTTATCTTCTTCCTGTGCTTCAGAGGTCCATGGGCTGCTCTTTCCCCAATTCCAGAAAATAATGCCATTGCTCTGGACCCTCAGGTTTGATACACTCAATCTTTCTCTCCCCCTACTCTTATGTGAAAAAAGGAGTAAACATGTAGACTAACTCATTCAAACATATATTCAGCTGCTTTTTGATGTATTTGAATTTACCATCTGCGTACTGAATTGTAAATTGCATTGTTTGTTGTGAATTAGAGAGGAGCCATTTACTCAGCAGCAGGCGATTCTTGTGCTTATGGCTGGGATGTGGTATGTATTTTTCCAAGGTGAATAAATAACCATGCATGCTCTGCGTTGCAAACTTTTTCCAGTCTGGAGAATTTGACATCTTCTTTTAATGTCCTGCATTGTTATTAATTTATAGTCTGAACGTTATTGAGCTATTCAGGAGACCAATAAAATCAAGATGGTTTTTAAAGGCCACTCGGACTACTTGCATTGCATAGTTGCTCGCAACTCTACACATCAGGTCAGCCTCTACTATCTCATCACAATCACCACAAAACCTTGCCCCAACTCATTCAATATTATGTGCAGTTTTATTACCTATTGTATGTGATATTCTTTACTGCTCTTGGTTTGCACAATGTCACTGTTTTCCAGGAGGTGTGGAAGATTTAGCTCCATTTTAGCATCACCATCTGACAACTCAGGTTAATGTAGGGTGATTTCTAACTGCTTCTTCTTTTATTGCTCAGATTATAACTGGTTCCGAGGATGGAACTGCACGAATTTGGGGTAATGCTTGGCCTTTTATTTCAATAATTTAAGTGTTAAACTGAAACATATGTATGCTCTTCACTATTTAATTTCAATTATGGTTCAATTTGTGAGTGATGAGCTAATAATATCAGGAACTCGCTGAAAGTTACATGGATGTGGCCAGGGACAAATTTTTTTGTTTACTATTTTTCAAAAGCAATTTGTCCTATCGTATATCAAGTAGTTGAAGAAACAATCTTGATTTAACATGCAACTTTAAGGCTTTCCTAATTAGTTCTATCTTCTAAGGTTCTGGGGTGGCAAGGAGAGAACATGGACAGAAATTGCTGATGATCTTTTAAGGACTTTTTTTTGGAAAAAAAAACTTTTCTCTGTTACCTTTGTGTCATTTAGCTTGAAAATAGTCGACTTGGGATATCAAGCCATGATGTAATAATGATTTATCCATAATCCTGATTTAAAGAGTTGAACAATATTCCCCTTCTTTTAATTACCTTTCACATTTATATAACTGCTACCATGATGCCATTTGAGTCAGTACTCAATCTAAGTATAGTGATGGATGAATAGAGTTAGTTCAAACTTCTGCTGGCGATATTCATCCTTATAGTTATGGGACGTTGCCTTTGCCTTTGCCATTTATTTGTTTACCTTTTCCTTAGATTGCAAAACTGGAAAGTGTTTACAAGTAATTAATCCTGGGAAGGACAAGAAGTTGAAAGGATTCTCGTCGTGTGTTAGCTGCATTGCCCTTGATGCAAGTGAGAGCTGGTTGGTGAGAGTTCATGCCTTGGAAGATATAATTTCATTTAACTTTGGATAGGAGTGAACATGATAAAAAAGTTCTATGTTGGTTTTGCTTGCTTATGATGTAACATTATTTATCCGATTTCATTTTTAGGCTTGTAGCACTGGTAGAAGCTTATCTGTTTGGAATATTCCTGTTTCCGAATGTGTTTCAAAAACTTCCACCAGTGCACCAATACAGGATGTGAAATTTGATGATCGTCAAGTAAGTGTTTTTCCTTTTTATCTTAGAATGTTTGATGTGTTTCTAACTTAGGTGCATATGTGGCCTTATTTCAAGTACCACTATCATTGAAACGAAAAAAGGACATATTTTTCATACGGAACTACTTTTTGCCAATGTTTTACAAATGGTTTTGATGAGTTAGGAGCTCAAAGAGTGAAGAGAATAAGACTGTTGTATTGAAATATGGAATTACAGAGTTTTCAAGCTCTGTCCCAGCAAATGCCGAAAGTGCTAAATGCAACAATGATTGTAAAAACAGATAATCATTTCCCTTATTTCCCATAGTAATATATAGCAGCTATTCTGCCACTCAATTGCTATTCAGTTATAACCGAAATGTAACCGTTTACATTTACGCTACTCTTTCTCTCTCCTTCGTCTGGAATAAACCAATAGAGGTTTAGTTCCTTCACCATGATGCTCGTGCTTGCTAACATTGCCTCCCTCCAACGGACAAACCTTGTCCACAAGGTTTGATTCAGAATTGTCCGCGAAATCGAAAGGGACAACCAAGTAGCCTCATCCTCGTATCATCCTTCCATTGCACTAATAGTGGTGACACGGAATTTGCCTCTTCTTTGAAGCTTGGGCGGATTGAATGCTTGCGGAATAAATGGCACTTCATCAACCGCAAGAGCCGGAGGTAGGTGGCTTCGGCCGGATGAGTTCCTCGCCCTCTTGGTTGTGAGATATGGAACACTGGGTGGATCCTTGAAGCTGCTGGCAGATCCAAACGATAGACCACATTGCTGAGCTTCTTGGTGATGGTGAATGGTCCATAATATCTTGGACCTAACTTGCTGTAAACTCTGGCAGCCAGTGAGTTCAGTCGGTGTGGTCGTACCTTAAGGAAAACAGACTCTCCTTCCGCAAATTCCGGATGTCTTGATGTTTGTTAGCGACCTTTACCATCCGTTCTTTGTGCCTTAAGTAAGTTATATTGGGTTGTCGGAGTATTTCCGCGATCTGATGTTCTTCCCCACGACGACCACCTTGAATTCCCTGGCGAAATTGCACAAGTGTTGGAGGCTTCCTCCATATACTATTTCAAATGGAGACAAACATGCAGCCCTTGGTAATTGGTATTATACCAATATTCCGCCCAATGCAACCACTTTCCCCATCCTTTAGGTTGCTCCGATGAGAAACACCTGAGATAAGTCTCCAGACAACGGTTCAATACCTCCGTTTGCCCATCCGTTTCCGGGTGGTAAGCCGTACTCATTTTCAGCTGAGTTCCCCATGCCTTAAAAAATTCCTGCCAAAAACAACTCATAAATAAAGGATCCCGATCGCTGACTATAGAACTTGGAACACCGTGCAGCCGAACAATCTCTTTGGCAAACACTTCAGCTACTGTACGTGCAGTGTAGGGGTGTCGTAACCCAATAAAATGCCCATACTTGCTAAGTCTATCGATCACCACAAGAACACAATCAATCCCATGTGATTTTGGCAGACCTGTGATAAAATCCAATGATATCTCTGCCCATACCTGAGTGGGGATGGGTAGCAATTTATAAAAGTCCAGTAGGTGTTCTTGTGTCGTGTTATTTTTCTGACACTCCAAACATTCTGCCACAAACTTCTGCACATGCTTCATCATGCCCGGCCAGTACACATTGGCTGCTAACCTCCGATAGGTTCGGTAGGCACCTGAATGTCCTCCTTGAGGAGTAGCATGGAACTCCTTAAGCAGTGTAGTGATCCAAGAGGAGGTAGGTGGTAAGACAATTCTCCCTTTATGGAATAATCGACCATGGATAAGCTGATAATTAGGATAGTCCAAAGGGTGCTGCACTACCTTGTCCTTCATCTCCTTATAAAAATCATCATGCTGACTTTCTTTGTCAAGATCCTCCCACTGCAGCCAACTGGGCACTGATATGGCAGAACACTCCACCTCTTCCTCTCGTCGAGATAATGAATCAGCAACTTTGTTCATCACTCCCGGTTTATATTCAATGCTGAAATCATACCCCAACAGTTTAGCCACCCAATCTTTCTTTGTCGGGTAGTAATTTTCATTGAAGAAGGTGTTTAAGGCTACTATGGTCAGTCCGAACTTTGAATTTCTTCCCAACAAGATACGGTCTCCAATGACGGATGGCTAGCACTAAAGCCATTAATTCCTTCTCATATGCCGCCCTTGACAAATTCCGGGAAGCAATCATCTTACTGAAATAAGCAAGTGGGCGGTTTTCTTGCATGAGGACAGCCCTACTCCACTTCCCGGCGTCACACTCAATCACAAACTCCTTAGAAAAATCAGCAGAAGAAGAACCAAGGCGATTGTCACTGCTTGTCTTTAATTTCTCAAATGCGGTTTGAGCCTCAGAGGCCAAGTCCACTTCGAATGACCTCTTGCTTCAATAGATTAGTCAAGGGTCGAGCAATAAGCCCATAGTCCTTGATGAATCGCTGTAGTATCCAAAGTGAGGCCAAGGAAGGCACGCATTTGCTTTCGGATGATTTAGGTGGTGGCCACTTGCAAAACACTTGCTATTTTGGCGGGATCCATGGCAACACCTTGGTGACACCAAATGGCCCAAATATTCCACCACCGATCTGCCAAAGCTGCTCTTCTTCTTATTGACGACAAAGTGATGCTGTTCCAATCTTTCCAGCACTCTAGCCAAGTGTTGTAAGTGTTCCTGCCAACTCTTACTAAAAATGAGAATATCATCGAAAAACACTAATACATACCGTCGCAGGAATGGTCGGAAGAGATCATTCATGGCTGCCTGAAATGTGGCAGGTGCATTAGTGAGGCCGAAGGGCATCACTCTAAATTCATAGTGGCCCGAATGTGTTCTAAAAGCCGTCTTGGGGATATCTTCCTCCCGCACCCTGATTTGGTGGTACCCCGATCGAAGATCCACCTTCGAAAAATATCTCGCCCCGTGGAGCTCATCAAGAAGTTCCTGAATAATAGGAATCGGGTAACGGTCACTCTCAGTAACTTGATTAAGTTCCCGATAATCCACAAAACCTCCGACTTCCATCTTTTTTCCTAACCAATAACACTGGGCTAGCGAATGGACTATAACTTGGTTGTATGATTCCCGAGGCGAGCATGTCTGCCACCTGCCGTTCGATCTCATCCTTCTGGGTATGCCCATACCTATAGGGTCTAACATTCACGGCAGAAACTCCAGGGAGCAATGGAATTTGATGATCTCTGCCCTACTTGGAGGTAACCCTGATGGCTCCTTGAACAAGCCTTCAAAGCGAAGCGAGCAAGATTTTCAACTCCGTCATTTCTTTGCTCTTCCCCAACCGTCGGTTGCTCCATGGTTCCCAACAACGCCATATGCCAAATTAACAACCCATAATCCAGATTATGCATTTTGCTCAAAGAACGAATAGAAATGGAGGAGTTCATCAATGACGGATCCCCCTCAATGCATATGTTGCGACCCTCTACTAAAAATTCCATCCGCATCCTTCCCCAGTTAACCTTAACATCCCCTAAGGTCTGCAACCAAGTTACCCCCAATATCAAATCCACACCCCCAAGAGGAAACAAGAAGCAATTCACGTACACCGTAATGCTGGAAGCTCTAATGGTACCGCATGACAAAACCCTTAGTCTCCTTGCGATTGCCATCACCAAGCTTCACACCAATTAGTCGAGTAGGTTCAATGGTTAACCTAGTTGCTTCGCCATTCGTCTTGATAAGAAATGATGATGGCTCCACTGTCTACCATCACTACCATTGTTACATCTCCGACCTTTCCCACGCCTTCATTGTTCTCCCAAGTCGCTCCTCCATGAAGAAATTAGAAGAATCAAAGGCGGGTAAATTGCCTTCATCGAGGCCGTATCGGTGTTATAGGTTCTTCAACATCCTCCATTTGGTAGTTCCCGGATGCTCCCCGTCCTCTTCGTCAACTCCCAAAATCAGAGTTCGGAGAGATTGATTCTTACACTGGTGTAGGGGATGATAGGGCTGGTGACAACGAAAACATAACCCCTTTGCTCGTATATCCTGAAACTCCTTTTGAGTATATCGCCTCATCCCACGATTACCCCCTGAACCTTGAAGAGTCGATCTCCCATCGGTGCCCATGCTTCCAGAATTTTCGATAACCTTATGATGGGTGAGTGGGTTAACCCTGGTGGGGTTAGAATGGGTTGTCCCCCCTTTGTTAATGAAATGTGAGCCCCCTTGGCCACTAAAGCTAGGAGCTGCCCTTAGCCCAGCCCGATAGCCTAACCCAACCCTTCAGTTGTTTGCGTCTTCCTCTTCGACAAAACTTCCATTTCATATTCAATTTCTCTAGCCAGCGTCATGGTGCGGTACAGGTCAACAATCTCGTGGGAACGAATATGCACCCGAATTTCTTCCTTCAACCCATTCAGAAACTGTCCGATGAACGCCTCTTCTGGCCATGTCGGAATTTGAGATGACTTAGACACAAAGTCTCGAATATACTCTTCCACAGTCCCTGTTTGCTTGACCGCGGCGATGGCTTCATATGGGTTAGAAGCTAGAGCATCACCGAAGCGAGTCAAGATCTCCTTCCTAACGTCCTCCCAGCATAAAAATGGCCGTCTATCTTGTAACCACGTCATCCAGTGAAGGGCATGCCCCTCCATGCAAACAAGAGCTAAGGACACTTTCAGATGGTCCGGCGTTTGTTGTATCTGAAAATACTGTTCAGCACGTCGAACCCATCCCAAAGGCTCATGGCCATTAAAATTGGGAAGCTCCACTTTCTTGGCCGAAATCTGGACGTCCTCCAAAGTGATGAAACGATTCTGTGAGTTTCCACTGCCTGTGGCTGGAACGGGCACAGTACCCGAATGGGCTGGGGTTACCGTTTCCATCAAAACCGAAGGACTACCGGCCTCCTCACTCGGTCCCTTACCTTTAAGAACTGTAGTTAATAAATTTTTGAGTTCCTCCAGCTGCTTACGAGTTTCCTCCAGTTGGTGACGATTCCCAGCAATTTCCGAAACTAGACCTCCAACCTGCTGTTCTAAGGTTCCCAGGCTCCTCTCCATCGTGTCCACCCTGTTCTCCATGCGTGTATTTGTCATTGGTGTTTGCGCCTCTCTTCTAATGATGTCCACGCTCACCGCACCAAATTGATGAGTTAGGAGCTCAAAGAGTGAAGAGAATAAGACTGTTGTATTGAAATATGGAATTACAGAGTTTTCAAGCTCTGTCCCAGCAAATGCCGAAAGTGCTAAATGCAACAATGATTGTAAAAACAGATAATCATTTCCCTTATTTCCCATAGTAATATATAGCAGCTATTCTGCCACTCAATTGCTATTCAGTTATAACCGAGTAACCGTTTCTGTTTCTGCTACTCTTTCTCTCTCCTTCGTCTGGAATAAACCAATAGAGGTTTAGTTCCTTCACCATGATGCTCGTGCTTGCTAACAGGTTTAGTGCCCAATATTGAACAGGTTATAAATATGGGCTGTATAATTTCAAGTAGCTATTGAACCTAAAAGTTTAAATTTTTCGGTGGAACATACATGTAGATCATAACTCTATACCAAAATTGATTAGCTTACGTGTTGGGTCATGAAGATCTCACCTTAGGCAACAAATGACATCGGAGTACTGGTGATCTCCTTGGGCCTTTGTACATGGAGTACTTCAATCTGGCAGTTCCATGTTTGATGCCAATGACAAGACACCGGCAACTATTAGAAATTATCATGTTCTGTTTTTATCCAGACCTAGTAATCATTTTGTCATTGTCTCAGATTTTAGCTGTTGGAGCTGAACCTCTACTCAGTCGTTTTGATATAAGTGGAGCGATTCTGTCACAAATACCATGTGCTCCTCAGTCAGCGTTTTCTGTCTCTGTACACCCATCAGGGGTATTTTCCCTTACTTTATTTTCGTTAACTGCTGCTTTCAATTTTTGGAGCTTAATGTTCAAAAAGCACCCGGCTTTCTTTTTTATTTACCTGTATGTTGTTTCTAGAGTCATCTTCAGTTATGTTCCTACAGCTCTTACTATGAATTCGGTCGGGAAGGCTTCCCTTCTCAGAATATTTGTCATGTCATGGTTTGCATTTAGTAGTCAACAAATCTATTTTCATTAGCAAATGTTTAAAGTGGGGAATATGTTAAATTTTATACTCATATATTACAATGTACTTTCTTCACATCTGGGTACATGCATCTTCGTTCAGCATGGCATTAGGAATTACATTGGCAGCTTTTTCTTATCGCTGCTTCTGATGTCTGATCAATGGCCTCCGCTGTTTTCAGGTGACTGCAGTTGGAGGCTATGGAGGTCTTGTAGATATCATCTCCCAGTTTGGAAGCCACTATTGCACTTTCTGCTGCAGATGTGGTTAGAGTTAATTGAATAGAGTATGAATGTAGGTAAGTCGTTTGCTGAAAGTTTTCTTAGCGTTCACGGGTCACCGACGGTGGCATCGTCATATTTTAATTGCGGGATTTGGAAGAGTGCTGAGAATCTCCAGAGGCATAAATGTCTGATCCGCTAAGGAAAACTGCTAATCGTCAGTGTATAAGACTGCAAGTTTGTCTTCGATTAATAATTATAGCTCGAGTGTATAACATACTTATGTTAACAAATTATGCTCTAATGATTCCTAAGCTGGACCTTTGGTTTACCACTCTTATTTATCTTCGTCATCTACTTGCAACGGTGCCGAGTTTGACATCGAAGGGATGGTCTAACTGCTGATTAGTTCTTCAAAAATAGATTAAGTTGAAGGTTTGAATATGGAGAAAAGAGTCCCAACTCATTTTAATTTTTAAAATGATAGTTGATTAAGTCCTGCTTAGCCTCTCTATTATGTAGGAATAAAGTTGCGTATTATCAGATATCTCTATACTCTACTTTATTGTGGGATTTCGAATTGAATGTGACGATGATGATAGTTGATTAAGAGTGAAAATATAGTTGAATCTTCAAATAAGCATAGTAATGGATTGTATAGAAGTAGACTTGAGCCTGTTTGAATCCAACCTAAAGGTTCTTCAAGTTCACATGAAACTCAAAATTTGATTAATTTTAAAAAAGATAAATAAAATAAAATAAAAATTAAGATTTTTAATATATATATATATTGTTCATTAACCCTTCTTTAAATCTTTTGTCATGTGATAAAGTTTGTTTAATGGTAGGCTTATAGGTTTAGTCAAATTCAAAGTTTGACTATTTTAAATAAAACGATATCATTTTATCTCGAAGTATTAGGTCAGCCTATTATTATCCCCTCGGATACACCCTATAAGCTTTAGCAATGTTGTTGATTATTTGAAACCGAATTATTCAATTTCATTTTGAACTATAAAAATAGGCTGAATTGGATATGATAAATTTCGACCGTCCACATAAAATTATTTTTCCCTCCGCTTTATGAGGTCGTCAGTGCATAGCTAATAGGTAGGTTGTTTCTAAGCTTTCAAGTGTCATTTTCCTGACTGATTGCACAAAAGTTAGGATAGGAAAAAGAACAAAAAAGAAAAAGCAACTTTAACAACACAACATAAAAGAGATGGGCCTTCAAGAGCCCAAAGTACGCCGACTTGAAATCCTATTTCGATTTGATTTGTAGTTATTGGACAACAATGAGAGCGAATCACGTTTGAACATGCATAAATAGGATATCCCTTGCTTCTTTTTTCCAACGAAAGCTCACTGATTGTGGTGCTTGTGCTTTCTGAACAATCTTTCCTTGACTCGTGAGGAGTTTGGGAAAAACAGAGAACCCTAATTTCCCCAAATCACAGCGAATCACACTCTCTTCATCTTCAGGTCTTTTTTCTCTCACTCCTCGCATCTACTGTGTCCATCTAACTTTGTTTTTTTTAAAAAAATTTATTTAGTTCTCTCTTCCAATTTTTATTACTAATTGACATTTGCTTTCCTTTCTTGTTGGTTTGCGATTTCTACGTTTTTTATATGTCTGCCTTGCCGTTTCTCCTGGTTGATTTCAAGGAAGCTAACTGATTTAAGTGCTGAGTATTGCTTTGTGTTTGATTTTGTTTGGATTTGTTTCTCAGCGCGTTTTGTGATTTTTTAAAATTGTTTTTTGATCCTTTGCTGCAAGTATTATCTTGTAATCGCTTGTCTTGTTTTTCGTGAAAAGCTAGGTCAGGTTTGTAACAAAAAACGCGGACGTGTTGTCCTATTTTTCTGTTTCATCATTCTTGATCAATTAGAATTCGAGTTTTCCAAGTATGTATACAGGAAAATTCTGTCCTTTTTTTTTTTTGTGAAGAAAAAGGTGAACCTTGATTAGGGAGTTGGACTCTACCTGACTGAGGGCAAATGTTTTCTTGGTACATAACTTATAGGATGTGGAGTTTACAGCAGATCTTTCTTACTTAGTTGATGCAGAACAACGAGCACTTGCTATAATTTTTGCAGCAGTAGTCTACTACCTTGGCTTATTTGTTAATTTTGGTTTTTATTGCAGTTATGGCAGGAATAATACCAGAAGGATCACACTTCGATGCTCGGCAGTATGATGCCAAAATGGAAACGTGATTTCCCCCACTTGTTATTAGTTCATGTTATTTGTCTTTCTTTTTATGTACTTATCAGCTACATATTAGTTGTCATATTTTGGTGCTAATATACCTGAAATGGACGTTCTAATTTGTTTCTGTCATATTGATGTCTTCAGTCTTGCAGCTGATGCACAAGATTTCTTTACACCTTATGAAGAGGTTTATGAAAGTTTTGACTCAATGGGTTTGCAAGAGAATCTTCTGAGGGGCATTTATGCATATGGTATCCCCTACTGGGTTTTATGTTCTTTCTTTATAGTACTCTTATATTTGCTTGCGTATGTTATGATGTAGATCCATCATTCGTATGTTGTATTTGCATATTCTTATGCTTTATGCAGCAAAGTATTTTATAGTTGTCAACTTGCTACATATTCATGCAAATGACAACAATTGAGGAAGGAATTCTGTGGTTTTATGCATCAAGGATTTTGTATTTACAAATTTGTTTCTCTCCGTTTCCTTTTCTTAATGGATGATTAGATCATTGAACTTGAACTAATCTTTTTGTAGGTTTTGAAAAGCCCTCAGCAATTCAGCAGAGGGGTATTGTCCCTTTCTGCCAGGGACTTGATGTGATTCAACAAGCACAATCTGGGACTGGAAAGACTGCGACTTTCTGTTCTGGTATTCTGCAGCAGCTTGAGTATGGATTGTTGGAATGCCAGGCCTTGGTCCTGGCACCCACTAGGGAGCTTGCTCAACAGATTGAGAAAGTTATGCGAGCCCTTGGAGATTACCTTGGTGTTAGGGTGCATGCTTGTGTTGGTGGGACCAGTGTTCGTGAAGATCAACGCATTTTGACTAGTGGAGTGCATGTTGTTGTTGGTACTCCGGGACGTGTATTTGACATGCTGCGAAGACAGTCGCTTCGCGCTGATAACATCAAAATGTTTGTACTCGATGAGGCAGATGAAATGCTTTCTCGTGGTTTCAAGGATCAGGTCATCCATTTATTTTTGTTTTAGCTATTCATATGATCTATTCTTGCAAGGTCATATCCATTTGTTCATGGAAGTACTGTGAATTAGATTCCCTAACAAGTAGAAAATAGGTTTTGAAATTGGGGAAATAGTAGAATATGAAATGTCTACCTTCCTTGGTTTTTCTGTATTGAATTTTTAGGTGCATAATCACTTTATCTGCTGCTTTCGGTCAAGGTTTTTGTCAACTGTTTTACTATTGCTTTTAACCTCTTGTCCACTTGCTTACAGATCTACGATATTTTCCAACTTTTGCCAACAAAAATTCAAGTCGGTGTTTTCTCTGCCACTATGCCTCCTGAAGCTCTTGAGATAACAAGGAAGTTTATGAACAAACCTGTTAGAATTCTTGTGAAGCGTGAGGAGCTAACTTTAGAAGGCATAAAACAGTTTTATGTCAATGTTGAGAAAGAGGAGTGGAAGCTCGAAACACTCTGTGACCTTTATGAAACATTAGCCATTACTCAGAGTGTTATTTTTGTTAATACTAGGCGCAAGGTTGACTGGTTGACAGATAAGATGCGGAGCCGAGACCACACAGTCTCTGCCACTCATGGTGATATGGACCAGAATACAAGAGACATCATCATGCGTGAATTTCGATCTGGGTCATCTCGCGTGCTAATTACGACTGATCTCTTGGCCCGTGGCATTGATGTCCAGCAAGTTTCACTTGTCATTAATTACGATCTCCCTACACAGCCAGAGAACTATCTACATCGTATTGGACGAGGTGGACGTTTCGGAAGGAAAGGTGTTGCAATCAACTTTGTGACAAATGATGATGAAAGGATGCTGTTTGATATTCAGAAGTTCTACAATGTGGTAATTGAAGAGCTGCCGTCGAACGTTGCTGACCTCCTGTAAACAAATTTTGTTTCCCATTATTTGTAGAAAGATGGAATATGTTTGGTAAGTGTTATATGTTGTTCCCTTGTTATATATCCCACCCTCTCTTATTTAACGTCTTGTTTCATAGGTGTAGTAAAAAGCTTGCCGTTTTGAGTATGAACCATGTCCCTTGATGCCACATATGGTCTTTGATGGAATACTGCAAATTTTGTTGTAACTGGGGATTCTATATTTATCGTTCTTATATTTGGTTTATTTAGGATACCATGGCCTTGCAGATTCACGAAATTACTTGGATTTGTCTGGCGGCGAATCTTAAATTCCCTTAATATTATTGACATACATGGAAGAGAAGACTTGGCAAAAAATGACTTGTGATTTTTGGCACCTTCCAAAAATGATATTCAAAATTTGTTCTAGTCAAATTTAAAGGTAGGATTTTTATAAATATATAGTTAAGATTTAATAGAATATGATAAGTACTGGTTAATTAAAATAGAGGAATTGTTTTCTGATTTTGTGGTACTTTTAGCTTAAGGTCGAGCAGTTTTACTTTTTTTAAAGTTTTAATTTTTGTTTTTTCAAATAAAATCAAAATTTTGTTTAGTTGTTTATGTTATTATAGTTATATTTTTACAATGATAATAACTATATATTAGATAAAATTTAAAGATAAATTATTTTTAATTAAATAAATTTATTTCAATTTCTTATATAATATTTTTGATGAGAGTATTTTATTTTATTAATATGATGGTTTTAAATTAAATTTATTTATGAATTAATATTTATTTTAATTTAAAATTAGATTTATATATGAATTAATATTTATTTTAATTATTTAAAAATTTTATTTAAAATTTATATATTTTGAAAAGATTTCAAATTGCATTATATTTATTAATAATTATGAATTTAATTTAATTTAATTTAATTACAAAACTTTAATTAAATACTAAATAAACTAAATTATTCATTATTCATATTAATACTTACTTTTAGTTAATTAAATATATAATATTAAATTAAATTGTTCGTAGTTTTTATTAATAGTTAATATATTAAATATATTAAATAATATATTTTTAGTTGGTAGTACTAAAATTATTTAGAAAATAGAAACAAAATAAAACTTTCTTTTATGATGATCTTAATAATTTTTGAAAATTGAAATAAATTAAAACCCAAAATTAAATTTAACAAACAGGTTTTTTACTTGAAAAAAAATCGAGATCGGAGGAGATGCTGAGGCAAATTTTGAAAACAAAATTAGAAATAAAAATAAAAAAGTCATTTACAGTTTATTTCTTGGGATGATATTGGATTGGTTCGTTCGGACTTAATTTGATTTCTTTCTTTTTAACTTGCCAGATTTTTTAGGAGAGTTTCAATTATGAGAAGACACATTTAAGTCATTTATACTCTAATTCTCACTAAAGCTAGATAAGTCCCTTATAGGAGGTCAAATTTTAACTTAAAATTATAAATTACTGCATACATGAAAGCGATTCGAACTTGCGACCACACTCAACTTTTTTGACTAAACAATTTAATTAGATTCGGATTTTTTTTTTGTATAAAGAGAAATAAAGAACTCCGATTACAAAATAAGTCTCGGGAAACTGATTCCCAACATATCTTCTAAAAGAAGACTATGGCACCCTATAGGTGTTACATCGAAAAAAGTGACCCTAATGTCGAATGACTCGCTTAGCGGCCGAGAGCCACCAAGACATCTGTCATTCTCCTCTCGGTAGACATTCCGATGGACAACAGTCCAGTTCCGGTTGAGAAGTTCCAGGATATCAAGGACGAGAGGGTTTTGCGACTGAGATCGGGTGGACACAGAGGAGAGGAGCTGGTGCCAATGTTATGAATACTGCATCAGTTTGATGCCGGATTGGGTTCTGAACAGAATCAGCATCTAAGTCTTGGCCAAGACTCTGCACTGCTTTTAATAATTTTAAATTTATAAAATAGTCCATATTAGTATATTGTACAGTTGTACTGTATGCTTTACTAGTTTACTATTTACATCAACAATGCTTTCAAAAATCTTAATAGGAAATAATAATGACAATCAATATGAAATAAGTCAATAATAATAATTTTAAATATTTTACATATAAATAATAACCACAATTAATATAAACAAAGACAATTATCATCATACACACATCAAATTAAGAATAATACAAAGTATTTAAAATATTACAAATTAACTCTTTAATAATAATAATAATAATAATAGTAATAATTATAATTATAATGATAATAATAATAATAATAATAATAATAATAATAATAATAATAATTATTATTATTATTATTATTATTATTATTATTATTATTAATTATTATTATAAATCCATAAATAAATAATTACATAAATAACAACAGCTTAATAATAATATCAAATTTAATAATCTTATGAATAATAAATTAATAATAGACATTTTAATTTATTGAATTTCCCATAATAACCAACAATTTTCAATCTCAACAATCACAAAACAATCATAATTCCATTTCTATTTACAACAATTTTCAATTCTAAATTTCTAACAATCACAAAACTTTCATAATTTTATTTTCATTTTCTTACATTTACAACAATTCCCAATTCTAACAATCTCAAAACAATCATAATTCCATTTTCATTTCCATTCATAATTCCAATTGAATTTTCACCAATTTCCAATTCCATTTCTAACAATTTCAATTCAAAGTTTGGAAAATAATGATTAAGTTGAAGGGTATAATATGATTTACATAATTGACAAACAATGTATGACATATCTTATACAATTGTTCATACACATATATTAATACACAATTATCAAGTTCAAAGATTTATTCATAACATGAGATCAAGTTGAATGATGTAAATTTTAACAAACCATAATATTATATACACCATTTCATATTTCATTCTTAAATATATATGTTGCTTTTACAATTTTTAATTAACATTAATAAATATAAATATAAAAGTAAAATATACAATTACAAGTCTACAACATATTCACAATTTGACAACAAACATTCAATACATCACTTCTTTATGCTCAAACAAATTTTTACAATTTTACAAAATTTTATTATCAATTTTATAATTTCACATTTAGTTATCAATTTTATATTTGATTATTAATTTCATATTTGGTTATTAATTTTACATTTAGGTTTAAATGTTAATTATCAACTTTCAATTTTAAGTTTTAACAATCTAAGCATAATATATAATTAATTAATTACATACTAAGTTACTAACCCCATTTTACAATTCCAATTCCAATTTCAATTTCAAATTTCCAATTCTAATTTATAATTCCATTTTACAATCTTTGCATAATTACAAATTCATAACAAAATAACATAAATTACTTACCTACTATATTATTTAATTTCAATCCATCAATTTCAAATTATTAACTTTAAAATTCTATTTCAAAGTTGTGAAAATTCCATTTCAAAATAATTTGAATTATTATATTAATAATATTGAATTATTCAATATTTATTTTCGTAAATTTTAAAATAAATATTTATAACCATTCCACCATTTTTATTGATACCCTTCTTATATTGAAATGTTTTATCTTAATTGGACTAACCATTCCATTTCCACCATTTTTATTCAACTTGAAGATTTGAACAAAGCTCATGTAGTCTCTTGAGAATATAATAATAATATTTTTTGCACATTCATCACCAAGAGGCTTACGGCTTACCAAATTCTCATGCCTTTCTTAATGGTCTCGTCGAATTCCAATGTAACTTAACTACATTTGATTTAATCAAAGGGTCTCTCACTCTTTCCCATGCCTTTCTTAATGGTCTTGTCGAATTCCAATATAACTCAACTACATTTGATTTAATCAAGGGTCCGCTACTCTTAAAATTTCCAACACCACACAAGACAAAGAGGCGTTATGAAGATTGAAGAGAGACTCAGACTTCTCGGGTAAAAAACTAAAGAAGAGGGAGTGTGCATGAGAGAGGTGCGGCGGTCGTTGTCGAAGGGTCGATGGTCGTGCGGTGGTGAGGCGAGCAGGAGAGGTGCGGCGATCTTCGTAAACCCAGGGGCCAGATCGACACGATGAGGCGAGGTCGATGAGGAGAACAACTGGGGAGAGACAAGCGTCGGCGGCGGTGAGACGATCCAGACGCCGGCGACAGAGACGGTGAGAGTGAGAGAGTGAGAGAGAGAGGGTCAGAGTTAGAGAGAAAAGTAAGAGAGGGTGAGAGTTAGAAGACTGAAGAAAGAGGGGTAGGAGACTCGGGGTCGAGATCCGGCGCCGGGAGGGAGGGGTTGGTTATTTTTTTTTTTGCAAATAAGTTCTCCGGATTTGTATATTTTGCGAAATATACCGAAATTTTCCGATATATTGGGTACCGGCGGTACTCCACCGAAAACTCCAGATCTTGGCCGGTATTTTGGTCGATCTTGAGGTTGGGTTCAGTCTGGGTCTCCGTGAGATGCAGTACCTTCCGGCAGTCTGGAACCCAAAACATTGGCTGGTGCACCCCCAGCGAGTCCACTTCCAGCTCCAGCTGACGGAATCCCAACCTCCAAACCATCGAGAGCCCGGTGTAGACGGCCCATAGCTCCGCGGACTGAGCTGTGCACCAACCTATGTTCTGAGTGAATCCGCCTTGCCAAGTGCCGGTACTGTCCCGGACGAGACCACCTGCGGTAGCCGTGTGTTGGGAGCGATTGCAAGCCCCATTCGTGTTCAACTTGATCCATCCCGACGGCGGACGACTCCATCCAACGTGCTGCTCCTGACGGGGACGGTTGTTAGGGGGGCCTACTGTACCGCTCAATAGCCGACTGAACCTGATCTGCATAAGACAAGATAAGAAAAAGAGGGTGAATTAGGCCACACAAAAGTAGAATCGAAAATATATTTGTTTCGCCAACCCCAAAAAAACTAGCAGGTCAACTCAAAAAGGAGTGTACAATCCTGATCGTGCACCCGTCGATGGTGGTGGAGGTTGGCGAGCAACCAGGCACTGCAAGGGAAGGTGAAGGAAGACAAGGTGACGATGTCAGGTAGGACGGCTGACCACACTCGGCTTGAAGATTAATCGAAGTACTTTTGTTTGAATTGGGCAGTCAGGTCGGACTTGGCCTAACTTAGATGTACTTCAAAGTGAATGAAAAGCAAGAGTAGAGAATAAGGAAGAAGAGCTCGAGTAGAACTGAAAGAATTAAAGCAGTGGCCATTGGTCATATGTAAAGAATTATCTTGAGGTGGTTTGAATGTGGATGCTTACGACTTAAGCCATCCGAACCGAAATTGCTTTGTTAAATCCAAAGTCAACTTACTCAAAATTGTCTCATTAAATAAAAACAGATATGAAGTAAATATTACTTTAGTTGTGAATTTTAATGAATAAATAAAAAGGCTGTATAAATTATTCATTTGAAAAGACGCCTAGTCGGAAGACTTTTCAAATAATTTTAAAATTTTAGATAAAATTTTTAATAAATTAAATTAATTATTTGAGTATAACTTATTAAACACTTAAAACACATAATTATAACATGTTAAACTATAATTTGGTAAGAAAATAAGGATACCCAAATCATCCTATTAGTTAGATTACTTATTATTAATTAGAGATGTCAATAAATCGGATCGAGCCAGGAGTTAGGTGGCCCGTAGGACGTCACGAGATAACAAGCCTAACCTATTTTTACTTCTTTTTTAAATCACAAAATGACGTCATTTTTATTGTTTTAATCAAATCAGAGGCAAGATTAGACAGACTCATGTCCCAATTGAGCCAAATTATTTTGACTTGTGACCGTCTCGCGGCCTGGTCAAACAAAGTTAAAATTGGAGCGAGTCATGTCAAAATTGATTTCCCTGGTAGTAATAAGGTTTGCTTAAATTCACTTGGGATCATAGTGTACTTTCAACCTTAGCATTTACAACAAAATATAAAACAGGCATTAACAATTAGAAATTGTTGAAATTGATCCTCAACCTTTTCAAAACATCCAGAAAGAATTAAATAGATGAAAATTTTAAAAGAGTTTTCTCAGCAATTAAATATCACGTAGATGTTGACATGATATTGATTTTATTTTATTTAAATAAAAGTTGATCCAATTGTCATATAACAAGTGGAATCATTATTTGAGATGTATAATAATAGATCTTACTGTAAAGAATGTATAATAGTGAGTTGTTTCGACATGTGGCCTTGATATTGAGATTCACTTTTTAATTTTTAAAAATTAATTTTATGACAATCGATTATTTTTATTTAAAAATATATAAATAATTTCGTAAGAATTAATTTCATCAAATTTTTGTTCATTTGAAATCTATTATAAAAGTTTTGAAAATGTTAAATTTTAATTAAATCACTTCAAAATTTTAAAATTTAAGTTGTATTATATTGTAAATATTGAAATTCAAAAACGAGTTTAGTAAATTATGCAATTTATAATATAAATGTTTTATTATTATGTAATTGATTAAAATAATTTTAATTAAAATTTAATTTTTAAAGATCCAAATCAAAATTATATGTTTAGACATTTAAATTTAAATAATATTATTTGAAAATTTAAACTATTTAAATTAATATCTTAAAATCATAAAATTTAATTAACTCTCATTTGACCGAAATTACCATTGCCCTTTAGCTAGAAGGAGGTGGAAAGTCTAAAACAGCGTACTTTAGAGTTTTGACCGCGTTTCGAACTCTTCACCACCGTATTGCTTATGCACGTAAACCCCTTTTATATTCTCATTTGTCTGCTACTGAAATCCTTTTTAACTCTTATCAATTCTCCTTCTCCTGTAACTTCCTTTTTTGCATGACGACGAGCAACCGCACTCTCTATCTCTCTTACCTCTTATACATACGAGCTAAAATCGCATGCTCTTTTACGCGTTTTCTGTAGATTAAGTACTTTCTAGAAGCTGCCTCTCGGAAGAGTTTATCAGTTGTTGCTTGGGTTCTAACCGATTCTGTTACTCCAATGGCGATTCTAGAGACGCCGGAGGGTGGTTCTGCCACGGCTGATTCAGGAGATGATCTTCTGACCGACTCATCATCGTCAGAACTGAATCGCTCCCTTCGTCGGAGGCCGAGCGCCGTCAGAGACTTGAACGATTCGATTGCCGAAGCGGACAATTCCGAGTCAGGTAGTTCATCCGGCGAGGATGTGATGAATCCGACTGCGGCGGTGCATACTGACGGTCTCAGTGTTACGGGAAAAGAACGCGGAGGAGGTGACGCGGATAAGAGTGAGAATCGCAGTGAAACGGACATGAAATTTCTGTACCGACCGACGATGCCGGCTCATCGCAACATCAAAGAAAGTCCGTTAAGCTCCGTCGCTATATTTAAGCAGGTAGAGACTTTGTATGTCAGTTACTTGTGCTTGGAACTCATTGTTTGATTAATTCTGCTAGTCACGTATTTTTCAGAAGCATTATGCTTTTTGATTTATGGGTGATTCACGAACTCGTTGGTTTTGGGTTGAATTTCGATGCATTTGGTTGATTATTAAGTTGTTTCGGAGAATTGATTATCAAATAGGTAGGTGCAAAAAGGAAATGAATTTTATTTAGTTATAGGATGGCGAGTTAACAGCCAGTGACAGTGACGTTCGACAAGTCCCGTTTTGTCACATTTTATATGATTGTTAATTAGTTTTTTTTCACATTCCTTTTAGCAGAGTCACGCAGGCCTCTTCAACCTCTGTATAGTGGTCCTTGTAGCTGTAAACAGCAGGCTTATCATTGAAAATTTAATGAAGGTTTGTATATCCATTCACTGTTATTGGTTGATTGGGAACATCCTTATGAATGATTCAGGAATTTAGAATTTGTGGTGTTGAAGGGCTTATCATCTTGTTGGTCTTTTGCAGTATGGTTGGCTAATTAAGACTGGATTTTGGTTTAGCTCACGGTCATTACGTGATTGGCCCCTCTTTATGTGCTGGTAATGTTCATGTGGCAATGCACATATCTTGTTTCGTTTTAGTTCATATTTAACTAAAAGCTTCCGGTGCGCTTTTATTGCAGCCTTACTCTGCCAATATTCCCTCTGACTGCATATCTAGTTGAAAAGTTGGCATATAGAAAATGTATAGCTGAACCTGTAAGTCTTCAAGTCTGTTTAGTATGTTGCTCTATGCAGGAATATACATGACTTGGTATTACTGAAGCTATTCAGTTTTAACTATGAGTTTATATTGCAGATTGTTGTTTTGCTTCATATATTCATCACGACAGCAGCAATTTTGTACCCAATTTTTGTGATCTTGAGGTATGTTTTGATCCATGGAAATGCATACAAGAGGAGAACAAAAATTCTGAAAATTTTACATTTTTGTTAGTGCTGATATATATTACATGTTCGTGATTTATTTGCTCCAGTCATGTCTTCCATCACAAGTTCATCATCAATTCTGCAGTTGTCTTTCAATGCTAGTGAATTATTTTGTCTGTTCAACAAATTTGGGAGATTAATTTATCCAGGATGTAATGATATTTGTTGCAATGATATATGAATAATTTATACAGGATTTCATATAAAGGTTTCTGCAAAATTTCTCTTTTGTTCATAATATCTATCAGCTATCTGTTCTGTGAAGGGATTATTATATACCATTGCAATGAGTGTTAATGGAGAGACTCACTTTTCTTTTTAACCATGCAGTTGTGATTCGGCTTTCTTGTCAGGTGTTACGTTGATGCTTTTTGCTTGCGTTGTATGGATGAAATTGGTTTCTTACGCACATACGAACTATGATATGAGAGCAATTGCAAAGTTAGTTGAGAAGGTAACAATGTAATACTGTCAAAAAGCTGAGTCATCTACACCTCTCTATAAGTTAATATTTGTCTGCTTCCTGGTCATTTCTTGCAAATTGTGGGATTAAAAACCGCTGAAGCTCACTTAGGTATATTTTTCATACTACCTAGGCCATACAGCCCCTCCTCTTTCCCCACCACACAAAACAAAGAAAAAAGAAAGTAAACAAAAAACCCACCAAAAAGAAAAAACTAAAGCGAGATGAATCTTTTGCTTGACTAAGTGTTCTATCTTCTGCACCAATTTCACTTAATCCTTGTTTTTCACATCTATCTTGATGATTAATTGATTGTCCCATCCTCAATTATCATATAGGGAGATACTTTGCCCAATTCTCTGAATGTGGATTATACACAAGATGTCAGCTTCAAGAGCTTGTTATATTTCATGGTTGCTCCAACATTATGCTACCAGGTAACAGTTATCCTTTTTTCAACATCACGCAAAAATTTTGCCCATTTATGCTATTATAAACACATCAAGCATCATTGACTTCTCTAATCTTAATTTTCACACATGATTTTGCAGCCAAGTTATCCTCGTACGGCTTCTGTTAGGAAGAATTGGGTGGCTCGTCAATTTGTCAAGTTAGTAATATTCACAGGGCTGATGGGATTTATCATAGAACAAGTTAGTAGAGCTTCATGTTACTATTGGATGTTTCACATTTTTCCATTTTACTGATAAGAGGTGACACATCATATTGCTGACATCATTGCTGGTATGTTATTCAGTATATCAACCCTCTTGTTCAGAACTCGCAACACCCCTTGAAAGGAAATCTCTTATATGCTATTGAGAGGGTTCTGAAGCTATCTGTTCCTAATTTATATGTGTGGCTCTGCATGTTCTACTGCTTTTTTCACCTTTGGTGAGTGTGAATTAGCATTTTCTTCCACCGCTATTTTACTCTTTAACTGATTAAAGGCACATTATCCTTGCCTACATGTTTCCAAAAAACAGGCTAAATATTCTAGCTGAACTCCTACGTTTTGGTGATCGGGAATTCTACAAAGATTGGTGGAATGCAAGAACTGTTGATGAGGTAAGTTTTTATGTGCAGGAACAGTTGCCTTTAGAATTATTGTCCATTATTCTCCAGTCTCTAAATCTTTAATTTGTTCCTTGGCTATCTGGATATCTGTTTGTCATCAGTACTGGAGATTGTGGAATATGGTATGCTTCTTCACCTAGAACTCGTTTTATTTCTTCAACTTGTTGGATCGATGCTGTTTACATTTGCAATCAGGCTTTTATGTAAAGACATTAATTATTTATAAGTTAGATATGATGTTCTTTTTCTGGAGTTTTCCATTGTATGCTCTATAATTTTTGCTAACAAACAGATTTTATTGTAATTAACTGAAGATATGAAAACTAGATCTTGCCTTGTTACTGCTTGTAATACATTGAGAACCAGAAGGGGTTGTGTTTCTTGCTTTGAATTTTGATCACTTGAGATAAAATATAGGATTCTGTTATACAAAGGTTTGGGTGTTTGCGCTCTTATTTTCTTCATATATGACCTGAAATTTTGATAAAGAAGCAAACATAAATGGCCCTTTATTTTTACTCCAAAAAGTTAAAAACATTTTTGCCATGTGTTTGCACCTGACCTGTTGCTTATGTTAAAAGGGGTTTTATGGCATGCAACTAGAATTCTGCTTTTGGCATATTGTTATTAAATTGAGGTCAATGACCATGTCTGTCATTCAAGGTGATAAGAATCTATCAATGGGTTGATCTTAGGAGAGTATCCATGTCAACATTTTCTTAGAGAAGTTACCTAGACTGTCTGTTCTCATTGTGAGTGCCCATTTGATTCTTTTTCACACTCATAAGTATAAACATGCTAGCAGAAGAGAGTATGTGTGAGTAGTAGGTCCAACAATTTACTGATAGTCCTTACTGGTCTCAGCCTGTTCATAAGTGGATGGTTCGGCATGTCTATTTTCCATGCATCCGGAATAAAATACCCAAGGTTAGTTTCTCACCTTTTATTTTGTTTAGTGTTTGCTGAATTATAAGTGTAATTGAACATTGCACCGTGCTACATCTGAATTTTTTAATATTGTAAATTTCTTCTTAGAATGTTTTGATAGACTGCCTCCCTTTTTTTAATGCATGTGTGGATCTTGGCATAAACTAGATGATTTAAGTTCCAGGAGTTTATTAAAATATTTTCTTTTAAATAACACAGGGGGTAGCAATACTTGTCGCCTTCATCGTTTCAGCAATATTTCATGAGGTACCATCTGGTTGATCTTTACTATTTTATTAGAGTTTCCTTTGATTTATGGCCCCCCTAAAATAGGAGGATTGTCAAGATAATCAGAATATTGTATTATCTGGTTTTGTTATAGATTTGTAACTGATTTAAATTACAGAAGTTTTGACTATCCCATGCTTGCTGCATGCCATTAATATAAAGGACATTCTTTACTATATGGATATGATGCTGCACACTGGCATAATCAAAGCTATCAATTTGAAATTAGATTTACAAGTTATACGTAGAACTATTCTCTGAAACATTAAATAATACATGTGAAATGATAAGTGCCATCATTACCACGAAATTTGCCACTCTCTTCTGTACCTGTCCGTTTTTCTTTTCTTGTTTTGCTTATATCTGTATTCAATATCTTCCTATTTGCAGTTGTGCATTGCTGTTCCTTGCCACATATTCAAGCTCTGGGCTTTTATTGGAATTATGTTTCAGGTAAGATCATTTTGACTATTAAGTTTAACTCAAAATCAGTCAGAGACCTTTCAGATGATTGCAAGTCTCCTACCCCTCCATGACCCTCCTCTCTAACCCACAAACACTCAGTATGATGGGGCAGAGAGAACGAGCGAAAGGACCATCCTCCTTCTGGAGATTATAACTGGCTCATTCTTGATTCTGGGTTAATAAAATCTATTTTTTTATTACCTCTGTGATTCAGGTTCCATTGGTTGTTCTCACAAACTTCCTTCAAAATAAGTTCAGGAACTCCATGGTATGTCTATTGTTTTACCAAAACTTATTAGTATGTTCATCTTCTTATTTTTTTCCCTTGACAATAAACCTTTTCTGATGTCCTGAGAAAATCAGTTTAGCTGGCAGCAATTTGTGAAATTTGAAATTAAAGAAGGCTCTTTTAGATGGGATGTGTAACATTCTAGCCCCAGTTTGCAACAGTAAAGTTTCTGTACAATTTTCTTAGGCACTCAAAACTTATTTGCTGTTGGAGCATTGGCCTGACAGAAAATTGAGCTGAAAAGTATTAGGAGTACAATATAGTCAAAGTTCAGTACAATGCTATTCCAATTGCTATTCTAAGCATATAGTTAATTGTTCTTGCTTTTGAAATCACAGGTTGGGAATATGATCTTCTGGTTCATATTCTGCATTCTTGGTCAACCGATGTGTGTGCTTCTATATTACCATGACTTGATGAATCGGAAAGAGAAAATCGAATCAAGATGATCAAATTAAATGTGCGAGTCTTTTAAGGTAGTTACTATTCTCAAAAGTTGAGTTGCCAGGCTGCCGCTGAACTTTAAACCCGGAATGCCGAAAGCCGTCTCTGCGATGCGGAGATTCATTGCCATCACCCAATTAGTCTCACGATCAGATAAGCTTGTTAATTTGCCAATGTATAAGCAGTTCTAGAAGGATAAAGCAGAGGTTGGAGGAAATACCATTTTCATCAATCATGTTGCGAAGTTGTAAATGATTACTACCCTCTTTACAGTGAATGCATGCTTGTCCAACAGTAAAGTCCTATTATTGTTCTGAAATAGATTTCTCAGGTTAGCCAAAAGTCGGAGAGAATGATGGAGCATGTCCAAACATGTTTATGAAAGACTATGAAAGGGTACGTGCTTTTAGCATCCTTTGTATAGTAATGATTTTCAACAGTGAATGTATGTTTTCCAAACTTATTAAGTGTATAGGAAGCCTGAAGTCATATGGCCGAGAATGTTCAAAAAATTTAACACTTTAAACTATGCTTGTTCTAACGTACATGTTTTGGTTACTATAAATCCTCTTGGTCACATTCTTTTCCGTGAGTAACTAAACAAAGCACGGCGGTAACACTTTATAGCTTGCACAAGTTGCAATTGTTGGAATCAAGGAGAAAGACGAAACAAAAGAGAACATCCTCCATATTATTCCTCTGCAGAATATTATGTCCAACTCCATATTTTTAAGTATTGGAGGCAGTCCTTTTCAAAGGTGAGGACTATTTCTTTCTTTTTCCCAATCTCATTGCCTAATTATGAATTTGAATTAAAAACTTTGGGATTCTTTGATCAACAAGTTATTGAATTGAATCTATGACTTATAATTGATTTATGTGGAATATATAATGCATTTATAAATTATTATATGTAATAAACTCGAATTCTTAGACTCATCTTCTTTTCTTTTGACTAATGTTTTAATCTAATAGACCATTTTCCTTTTGTAAAGAAGCTATGGATTTTTTACTTATTTATGAATAGTTTACTGCCTTTTTTTAATTTTTTTTTCCCTAAAGAGGCTATTTCTATACACGTGCCCTGGGATTATGTCAACTTGCACATAGAATCTCTCCATTGACATAAATCTATAGTTCGGTAGCACAACTATTCTCTATTCATATTCAATCAATTTCTAGGTACAATTTTTCTTTTTTCTTAACACATTGGTTACTTCCCCTTGTAAGTTTGAATTTTAACATGTTCCTCGTGCAAACTCAATATCTCAATCCTTTGCCAGTCAAATCAATTACATAAAAAAGGAAGAAAAATAAAATTTGGTAAAATCATTTTGAATCTAATAAAATATATAATTTTAAAAATAATAATATAAGATTAGAACATGATTTTTAAAATAATTTTAGAGTACATCAATATTTCTTGAGCATATTAAAATAATAAAGGCTACTCATATTTTTATCTAACATGGTGAAGCAAAACTCGATTTTAGTCGTGTAACTCAAGGGGTGTAGTTTGATGGTTGAGAGCGGGACTTGACTTTGATTAGGTCCCAGGTTCGATTTCATCTTGCACTTTTTAGAAGAAGCACAGGCCGTGTAGTTTCTACTGTAGATGAAGAATCTAGTTAGTCTTTAATGATGAGTCTACCATTTGGCCCGCTCTCGAGGTGGTGCGCCAATTAAACCTTCAGAGAAGTGTGCTCGCTTGGCCCATCTACAAATTTTCCTCGGATTAAAAAAAAAAAATCCATATGATAAAATGCTTACGACCAAATAAAGAGCCTTCTAATTCATATCAATCAGACCGACGCATAATCAACTTAGAAGTGAGCGATTCCTCGACAACGTCATTATTACCAAGCTCTTTCTGTTTTCCGGTTATACAAAAGAGACACTCACTCACTCCCGTGAAAAAGGATAAACGGTGAGAGTGATTTCGTCTCTAGGGAACGAGAGAAGCACATCGGTTGAAATCAATCAGAAGATGGAGGATTTCAGATCCAAGTCATGTGGAGATGGAAGAAAGCAGATAGAGAGCTACTATGGAGCAGCAGCAGCAACGACAACAACAACAGTACCCACTTTCTCAGGTGCTATGCAGGATCTAAGATGCTACAGTGCTTCTTATGCTTCCTCCACACAAACCCAGATGGGAAACAAGGAGGTGAAGTTCAAAAAGGGCAAGTCTGCAAATGGGTCTGTTTCAAAAAGCTGGAGTTTCAAGGATCCAGAGTTGCAGAGGAAAAGGAGGGTTGCTAGTTATAAGATTTATACCGTTGAAGGCAAAGTTAAAGGGTCTTTTAAAAAGAGTTTCAGGTGGCTCAAGGACAGGTGCTCTAGAGCTGTTTATGGCTGGTGGTGATTTGAACAATCGATGACTACCTCTGGATTTATATATTGTTGTTTTCTTTTGCTATTTTTTTTAAAGCTCCAGTCTTGTGTATTGTTTTGCTACTTGCTCTTTACTTTTTTTCCTTCCTCTTTTCAAGTATATGATTGATTAGAAATCACTGGAACTTGTATGATAATTAGTGTTTTTGTCTTGCACTTGTTACTGCAATTTAGGACTAATGAATTGGGAGTACTTGTGTCGGAACAACTCAGGCAGTGTTTTTTAGTCATCCTCTCTGTTTCAACAGCTTCCCATTTCATTTCTGCAATGTGGCTGTCAACATTGACATGACTTGATAGCTCCATCCTTTCATATCTGCTACTTGTGTGGAATTCCACTGGACATCCTTAAATAATCATTCCTCCATGTTATGGAAGAAGTTTGGTACAAAGAAAGAGGAATTGCAAAGGCTCATTTCGATAAGGTTTCCATTTGTTTTAGTACTGGTAAACAAGAATACACGATTCTAACTTCCAATTCAGTTATTCTCAACTCGCGTAGGTGATTTATGGATGACGTACTTGTCTGAAGCTACTTTCCACGATTTACACCTTACTATGTGCTTTTATGTCTGTAGAACATATTTCTGATGAGCTGAAGATAGCTATATTGAAATTGAACCAGTTCTGGTTCAGCTTGCTATTGTATGACTGGTGCTTCCATTTAGCTGACTGTTAAGCATTGCTCAATTTTATAAGGTTTTACCTTCCTTCAAAAATATAAATTCATATACCCAGAGTCAAGATGAAAGAGATTTTTGTCTACATAAGTTGACATGCAAGATTAGTTCTGCATATTTAATGATACATCGCATTACTTTTGTTTTTATTTAGCTTTTATCAGGTACAGAAAAAAAAAAACTAGCCCTACAAATTATGGAAATGTGAATACGTAACTTTATGAAAAATTGAAGTGATCGGAGACATATAAAACCAAAACATGACATTAAGCAACAAAGACGCTATCCATTAGAATCATCCTAAATACGTGAAATGATAATCTGATATACTAAAACCACTTGAAAGACATGAAAATAATGGAAAAGTAGGTTAAATTCCAGTACGTTACAACCAAACATGGTAACCCTAAAACACACATTGAATCACATGCTCGTGGTGCCTAACATAACTGGAAATCTCGCGGGGTTTAGTATAGACTGGCCAAGCTATAGGTGTCAAGAAGTCGTAAACATACAAATTGAAAGCTTTGAGCAGAGGACAACACTTACAGTTTCGACCATGCCAAGAACTGTAAAATAACATTAACACGTCCAGCCTAAATTTCTCAACATCTTCAATTCAATTCAGTTTCTGCGAGCTGTTTCATGTATGATTAGCTGATGCCTTGCCGCCCAAAACTGAACAAGAATTACCTGGCAATCAATAACTTCAGAACTCATCACCATCTGTATACTGGCAAATTCACGAACAATTCAAAGTGCTGAGCAACCTAGTAATGAAGCTTCTCATCAGTGTCAAAGTTCAGGTTCTCAATGCCCTTGATGTTGGATTCATATGCCTTCATGTATGAAAGATTTCTAGCTGATGATGAGCGCCTATGATCTGAAGAACCAAGAGGAGGACTTCTTTGCTCGGTTGATATCTTCTGCATGGTCCCTGCACTTGTCTCAGTTATCCGAGCACGTTGGGAATCTGATTCAGTTCCAGCAAATGCATCACGGCTGCTAGAAACAGCAGCAGCTCGCCTTGCAGATCCACTTGGATGCCCCAGAAAATTGGAGCTTGGTAACTGCATTGTCCAAACAAAAAATAATTAGATCTGAAACCAATTGGAGGAAACTAAACTGCCAAGCTTTGGGTACGGGAGGAGGAAAAAGCATGAAATTCAAAAGAGCAGTTTCTGAATAGCATTACAATGCTTCAAAGAGATACCAAACAAATTGAGAATTATACAAAATGATAAGGAAGAAAAGTTTATAATGATCAAACATTCAGCAACGGAGGTGTAGATATAACATGATCAGAATTCAATTACAATATTCACAGATCCCAAAGAAGTAGGAATAAGTTGAGGCCTGCCAGCAAATAATATAGAGGCAAAATGTAAAACCACATCTTCCATTAATCTCAAATCACTTGTGTTGCACAAAATTGGGAGCCACAAGGGGTGAAAATCCAATTTTCCTTCTTTTTACCATAGCATCCTTTGAAGCTGTAGGATCGTTTACAGCTGGACTCTTCTGCTTTGCATAACTAGCAGTATTTAGGAGTTGCCCTGACAGCCTCCTACGAGATGGATCAGTAGCAGTTCGTCCTTCTTCTCCACCTGCAACAAAGAGAAACAATTAGCACAACCTCAATAGTTTGTAACGAGTAACACCTTCCCCTAGGGGTGAAACCAAAAATCATAATAATCATAAGCCCTCAGCTGGAACATCCAACGTGAACAACGTATTTAGATTAATGAGATTCAATAGTTAACTTCTTCAATCAACATAAAATAAACCACAATGTCACAGCCATTACACACATCCAAATTCAAACTGGAGAAAAAAATCCAAGCGACAAAACCTATGACGACTTTCTAGAGGCAACCAATGAAAGAAAAGAGAAGCTTTTGACCAGGACTGCCAGTTTAAAGAAGAATTTACATGTAAATGAAAACAATCCTACACAAACAAATATTCACCAATCCTAGAAAGAAATAAAAGTGGTACTATAAACCTGTTTGTCTGTCTGTACTGGTGATTACAGGGGGCATTCCAGAACTGGTGCCAACTACAGGGCCCTAAATCAAGAACCCATTAAATGTTCATCATGTCAATATACAATAAAATTACACACTAAGTTCACATGGAAGAGTTCTTCCAGCTTCAAAATGGAACGTACAAGAGCTCGAGCTGGAGGATTAGCAAGTTGGGATTGCTGATACTTCAGTATAGTCCAGTCAAACACATAATCAAACTGGAAACCTGTACAGCCATCAAGAGATAAGACTCAGAAAACTAAATGCCAACGTCATGCACTTCACCTACAAAATTGAAACAGAGATGAGGTGATTTCAATCTAAATTCATTCAACCACTACAAGAAGCATACCTTCACGAATAAAGAGGTCACGGAATATTCTTTTCAGGTAAGCATAATCTGGCTTATCATCAAATCTTAGTGACCGGCAGTAATGAAAGTATGATGCGAACTCAGTGGGATAACCTCGGCATAAAGCCTAGAATAAGCACTATCTATTCATCTTTTTGGCAATCACAAACACCATTTGCAAAATTAAAACTTAATAACTGCAAACATATTACCTCTATTGTGGTGGAAACTTTCTTTTCACTAATCTTTTCATATTTCTGTTTTTTAGTTCCTGCCTTTAGTCCCTGCCAAGGAAGGCTACAGAAGAAGGAAACCCAATAACCAAACAGTATCGAAGAAAAGAAGACAGGATCTTTGTGAAATTAAACTCACCTTCCTCTTAAGAAATACATAAGAACATAACCAAGAGACTCTAGATCATCCCTCCTGCTTTGCTCTACATAATCCAACACATCAGTAAAGTGAAAGTTAAATATTTGAAATCAACAAACAAAACTCAGCGATAGGACCAATATATCTCAGATAAAAGCACATACCAATACCCAAATGAGTGTTCGTGCTTGCATATCTAGCAGTTCCAGTCAAATTTTTGTTCTCCCTGCAATAAGAATAAGCTATTGATAAATACAAGTTTAAAAAATAAATTAAAATATTATATCAATATCTTTTGCAAGTATTTGCATCATTGTGATGCAGAGCAGTAAAAACACAATCTCTGGACCATTATGCCAGTGCAATGCAGCAACATAGGCACCACCATAGTGCAAGCCAGCAACATTGGCACCACTTCTAAGAGAATGAGCAAATATATCACGCTCAATAATACAATGCAAAACATTTTTTAAGATATTACAACTCCCAACTAAAGCACAAATTCTAGAAATTTATTTCAAATTCATGTGAACAACAATCTCCAACCTGTATGGAATATGCTGATGGGTTGAACTATCTCTGTATTTCTTTGCCAGTCCAAAATCAATGCAGTATACCTACATGCAAGTAACCCATAACTATTACATTGACATAAATCTCAAATGAGGGTAATAAGTAATAAAAACAAACATTTGTAACAGAACAACACCTGATTTGCACGCCTCCCCAAGCCCATAAGAAAATTGTCTGGCTTGATATCTCGATGTAAAAATGATTTTGAATGAACATACTCAACTCGATTGATCTAAAAAGACAATTAGCAAACAACATAAGTTGACAGTTTTCAAAAGTCATAATGGAAATATAAAAATTACAGCAAACCAACCATTTGATCAGCAAGCATAAGGACTGACTTCAAAGATAGTTTCCGACTGCAGAAGTTAAAAAGATCTTCAAGACTTGGTCCTAGCAAATCCATCACAAGGACATTATAGTCTCCTTCAACACCAAACCATCTCACATTTGGGATTCCAGCTGTTAGAACCAGAAAAATGGTAAGAGTCTCAAAAAACTAAAATGCAAACTGGGTCAAAGAGTTCATGCAATGTGATTATTTGCTCAAAATGGGAAAAGGGCAAATTGTAATCAACTAAAGATCTCATTACTTCCTCCCTGAAGGATTCTATACAACTTCGACTCATACAGCAACTGTGGGTGCTTTGTCTTCACACTTTCCTGAACATTAAAGAAAATGTAAGTCAACAGTCAACACCCTGAGAACAGAATTATGAGCAAGATAAGCCCCGTAAAATTAAGACCGAGTACTCATCAAGAGGAATTTGATGGGATAGCAAAAAAAGGTGAAAACATCAAATTAAGCACATTCTCTTCTTAATTGCAGTTGACATAAATTTTCTACCAAATTCATTTTTCCACATACTTCACCAGAGTACATTATCTAACGGGTGCCAAATAAACAGCTAGGAAGGCTGGAATGTGGCCAGTTTACCAAGACCTATGCGTTTACCCCTGCTCAAAAAGAGCTGCAGACTGGTTGCCAGAAAACTAAGTTCGATTGACCGACTAATCATGTTAGAGAACATCTGTTTCTACACTCAATTAATTAAAAAAACTGCTATAAGTTGTCTGTCCCTCAACAGTTCTAATAATTTCTTCTTCATTCAACAAAGGGATAACTTGTTAGAACAATCCCTGAAGATTGCTCCATATTAGATGGATTTCCCATAAGCCAGTAATTACACAGCCAACCTGGGATATATCCTTGTCCAGTTACTAGCAAAAGAATATTTGAAAGCAACTATAAGTTAGGGAAACAACAGAAAGTCTTCTTCAGCTGCAGGCACTTCTAACCTTAACCTATACATGGGCAGGACAACTAAACCGATTGGCACGCTCCAGAGATTCTGTGATTTGGACTATGCAAAAATACTAGCAGTTAAAACCTCTGGATCATTGTAAAACACTTCACTTCTCCCCTCAGTTTCTTTTTTTCAACAAACCAGGACAAATTTTTGTCAAAGCAGCTTCAAGCCTTCAAAGTTCAACAATGTCAAAGCACCTGACAACCATCATTTTTCTACTTTCAACGGAGTTATGCCAATCTTACAGTTGGGCAGTAAATTCATATGTAGCCAAAACCATCCAGTGGGTGATATTAAACGTTGGCAATACAGAAATAGAAGAAAACGGCAAAGAAAATGAAAAATAATAATAGAAGTACACTAACAAATGAAAGAGACTACTCACAAGCTTAATAGCGACTTCTTCATTAGTCTGGATATTAGTACCTATAATTCAATCACGCCAAGCAAGAAACTTTAGGGCAAAAACCAAAAGGAAAGAAAAAAAAAACTAACACAGTATCACGAAGCTAATTTACAAACCCAGATAGATCTCGCCAAACGACCCACTACCGATCTTTCGACCAAGCCGAAACTTATTGCCAACACGGGGTTCCATATCAAATCCCAAATCCACAGAAAAGAATCGAAGCTCTAGATACGACTAAAAAAACCCTAATTGAAAAGTAACAATTTCCAAACTTGTAAAGTTCAATGCCGCTAAAATTGAAAAATCAAACAAAGCAACACTATACACCACCGCAACAACCGCACCGACAAATCCAAAAAACTCGTACGGAGACGGGGAAAGCCACAGAGCCAAATTGAAGATCTTCCTAGTCTAAATATCAGGATTTCGTAGCTCCCACTAAGAACAAAAAAGCTATTCTAGTGTTAGTTAATTACATATGTGAATCCAATCAAAGATTGGGAAACCAAAGGTGAAATGAAAAAAAGTTGGGTCTCTCCTAGTCTTCTAGGTATTGACATTTCTACTTTATCTCTCTACCTCCCTCCAACACACTCTCACTCCAAAACAACACTTCTTTTCTAATTTCACCCAATTTTTGGTTTTAATTTCCCAACTCCCCAACTGTTCCTCTGTGAGTGTCTCTGTGGGCGTGTCTATACGCCCGCGCGTAACAAAGACAGTGAACGTCAATTTCCTTTTTTTTTTTGCAATAAATTGAGCATTTATTTTATTCATTTATTAACGAGTAAATTTTAATTTTCAAGCATAAGGGTGATTTAAAAATAAACCGATTTGAATTGAATATTTTTGAAATTTTCAATTCAATTTATTTTAATCATTTTAATTATTAAGAATTAATTAATTTAAAATTAATCACTCAATTTCTTTAAACTAATCAATTTTATAAAATTAATTAATTAATTAATTTTATTTAACAGTTTTTTAATTAAACTTTAAATTATTTTAGATATTTCAAAATTTTCAATTTTATTTAATCATTAATCAAACTTTTACCTATTAAACTATTTTAACTTTAAATATTTTTTAATAGTTTAACTTTCTATTTGATTTCTAAAATACAGGAAATAACTCATTCTTAATTTTTGTTATGATTATTAACGCAATTAGTAGTATTTAATTAATAAATTTTATCAAGTTAAAGTTTTAATTATTAAATATAAATAAATAGATTACACCATTTTAAAATGTTTTATATTTGTATCTTTTATATTAAAATATATTTAATTGTTCTATGGTATAATCATTCTTTGTTTCACAACCTAGTGGGTTGGTATAGGTAGTGCATACTTTTGTCGCTTAATCAAAAAATTCTGGGTTCGATCCTTACTTTTAAGAATGCAGCAAACTCTTGAGTCAACTATTTTTTCGTAAAGAATGTATCAGTATAATGAAAGAGGATTAGTCATCGACTTCGGCTTAATAAACACCTTCGTGAAAAAAAAATTCTTTGTTCCACTTCAAAAACAAAAAAGTAATAATTACATACTTATAGCTCGTATTGCCTTTCTTTATCCTTCTTCTGTGCTTTATTCTAAATGTTGACAAAAGAAGAAATGTTGAGATATGAAACGCCTGGTATTTGAGAGTGTGATAAACATGTAGTGGAAAGATGAATTGATGTTTAAAGGTTAAGTAGAGACACCTGGCGTTATATAATTAAGAAACTGATTTGTGTACTTTAAAAAGTGGCTAAGGACTTTAAGGTAATTTACTCTGTATCTGCTCGGTTGAATTGAGATATGCTAAAAAATAAGAATAGACAAGTTATAACATATTATTTTTATTGTTAAAATTTTAATTAGTATTTTAAATTTAACTAAAATGAATTTTTAAAATATAATTTCTCTTCTATTACATGAAACAGCGAGCGAGACGACATCATTTTGTTGTTTCCACTTTCGAAAAAAAGTCGTTGCAATCGACATGATTTGGTTTGTGTTTGAAAGGGAAGAGGCATTCAGCAACTCAAGCATGTTTTTCGAAAAAGGAATTAATATGCAAACAGTCTAGCTTGTCTGACGGGCCTTTTACGCCCTAACCTGCTTATCCTTCGAGCGCCCCCTTTGAGCCTCCAAGAGCTCCTTCATCAGGATGCACTCGATACAGTATACCCTAGAACTTTAATGTAAATTTCTTTTCTTTTTTTCCTCTTGTTACCCAAAAAAAAAAAAAAAAAAAAAAGGAAGAGGCATCGTGGATCACTTGTCGACTATTGAGATTGCCTAATTGTCGTGCAGTATAATATTACTTAACAATTACAAAATTTTAATTAAAACCTTGAAAAGAAATATTACCACCTGAAATAGTTAAAGTTGAACAAGGAATTTTTTTATTAATAAACAACAATATTATATCAACTGTGAGTTAAAGAAACCTTTGTTTTAGCTGCAGGAAGTTTAATTACCAGACAAGAAATCCAAGATCTTTGAAGCCATTGCTGAACCATTCAGGGAACCGCCAGAACTACTGCTACCAACTCCCTTCTTGACCCCCGAGTTGTCAACAAGATCATCAACATTCGGCTTATTTATCTTCATTTCAGACTCCATCTTCTTCGCAAATGCTAGTGTTGAGAGGAGAGCCTTTTGGGCTGAGTTTGGTGTGCTTGTGTGCAACATGCGACCTGAAGCCTGATCAGAGCTATGCGGCAACCTCCGCAGCTGTCCAGGTTTTGCAGCTCCATTTTGATGCTTATCAGATGTACCGCTACTTTCTTGAACGGATACATGGACACTGGAAACCGAGCTAGTTTGTTTATTACATCTAGAAGAGCTATCTGTGGAAGATTCACCAAGTAATGCAGTGTTCGCTTTAAACAATGCCCCTGAACGTTCAGTTTTCTTCAACACTGACAATGGAGATTTGGTATCTGACACACTTTTTACTGGCACTTTGCTTGCCTGGGTGCTGCTGTCCATACTCTGAGAAGAAATAGGCTGATTGTGCATTAACGAACTGTTTAATAACTTGAGAGCATCATCACCCTGATTGGCAGTCAAGCTAGAAATTTTTCCAACAGAAGAATACCCCACCGGAGATCTGCCAAACGAAAGAAAATTTATCCCCCTGATTGCCACAGTTTGAGGAGTTCCTTCTGCAATCTGGTTCGATATTTGTACTGAACCTGATGGACTTTTTTCTTTCTGATCACCCACACTAAGAACATGTGTGCTTTGATCTACGTGATTCCCAACTTTAACACCCAAATTTTTTCCCTCAGATAAATTACTTGAATTCTGATGACTGGAGCCAGTAGATAGAAAGTTGATGCCTTTGGGTGCAACTGCAGGCAGATTTACTAGAGTCTTTTCCCCACCGTGTCCTGACTTTTTATGGGAAGTGACTCCTCCAGAACGAGGTAAGGCTTTGGGAACCTGATGTGAATTGGCACTAATATCGAGGTGAGTCTTTGAATTTGAAGTGCCTGTCAATGGCAAAGGCCTAAGGTCAGTCGAGCCAACATTTGAAGCAGACTGTAACTCTTCTTTTGGAGGCATCTGAAAGGATGATAGTCAATAATTAGATAAAGAACTCAACAACCATTGGTACTACATAGCATCTAAAAATTGCTGAATAAAGAACATATTTTTTCAAGAAAAGAAGTTACCTTGTGCGAAAACATACAACCTGCACCCCTGCTGCAATGACCTTTTGACACAAAAGCAGCACAGGGGTACTTGGAGAGTTGATGATCAAATGGGCAATCATCTCCTTTCATGCATGAATTGCGTGCAAAATAACAACATGGCTGCAGCAACAAATTTCAAGAACAGTTGAGGAAAGATCATCAAACTAGAATTAGAAACTAGAAAGGCAACAAGTAACAGATTGTACCTTGTCTAACAAAAGAAAAGGAAGCACTATACCTTGGATTTCGTCACAGGCGTTGTGTCATGTGAAAATGTGCACTCTTCACCCTATCAGAATCAGAAAAGAAAAGAAAGTGACCACCTTACCTAACAAATCAAATAAGGGCATAAACTACAACTTATGAGGACATTTTTTGCAATGTAAAAGGAGAAGGATTTCAACTAGGTAACTTTTATAAGAGCATTCTATTAAGCCCTCAACTTTATTTTTTTTCAATCTGACCCTAACTTTTATCCAAATTAACCATGCATTGCATCTGTGGAAGGTCAAAATTAGTTCCCAACCACCGGTTTAGGATATGTTCCTACACATACACCTGGCAGTCACAGCTCTTTAACCTTTTCAATATATTTTGATCAGCATTTACCACAAGGATGAACTATTTGGATTTATTATTACCACATTACAAGTTAAACGACAAAATTAAACAAAATCAGAGTTAAGTTTACTGAATAACTTAAGAAAATTCGATGACTTTCTAGATTTTTCCCCCAAAAAAGCCCCTTCTTAACTAAAGATGAGGCTCAACGTCAGCTACTTGGGAGGCTCCAGATCTATAAGATAGATAATAAGACAGGGAAACAGCTGGCAAGGGCTAATTTCATTGCTTCATTTGGGATAAACGTAAAGAAGGTAAAGAAGATTGTAAGGAGTAGCTTGACTTCTGTGACTGTTAGATTGATTCATCCCAAACTTGAGATAAGTACTAAAAATTCATTAATGGAGGGCCATCAGATATGCATGTAATGTATGTCAATATGAAAGACAGAAACAAGGCCCAGAAAGTAGTACCACCAAATCATAAAGATCAAGAATTTCAGATAACAATTTTCACATAGGCAACAGCATAGCAGTTTATCAACTAAATCACAGCAGTTTATCAACTAAATCACAGCAAAATAGAACATCGGAACATTCTGCTGGTTAAGTATATGGACGCTTTAATGTGGGATGAACAATTTCTGACTTCACAATTACAAAAATAAGACTATTTATAATGCATAGATAAGACGTAATTACTTACCCTTTGGCATCTTCCTAAGATATAATGGCGGCAATATTGTACCGGTTTTGGATTATTCAACACAGGGCGCAATTTCAGCCTTTTAACGCCAAGTTTTCGATTGGCCTCCGCTCGCTTCTTTCGTTTCTTTTCCTGCAGAAAAAAGGTCAATTTGATAAGTCAACTTTCTACACATCAGAAGCAATGATCAATACTATTAAATCTTTGGTTGAAAGGTGAAGTATAGTACATATGAGACGCAAAAGGAGTTCCCATGTCTATGAACTGTAGAACAAAGATACTGCAAAATACCTATTCAAAAACCAAAGAAAATAAATGAACAAACATAAACCTTTTTCCTTGCTTTGCTCTGTTCAGAAGGAGCACTCCGTTTTTTCTTATTACACAGGGCATCATCCTGTGACAGAAAACCATAGCACATAATAAGTTAAATTTCTTCAAAAACATTCTAACAAGTTCTAAGGTCAAACATTCTATGTCACCTATGTTTAAAGGTCTCATCAACAGCTCGAAGCACACAGACACCCATAAGATTATGAGCTATATTTGAGGGAGGGAAAGAGAACATAAAAGTGTTCGCACAAACTTGCTTGGTTTTACTAGCTATCAGATTAATTCACTCAAAATTTCAAGACGCTCAATATAAGTCTCAGAGATAAATAAGAACTCCAGAAGCACATCCATCTTAAGCAAACTGATGAATGAATTCCAAACCCTGATAAATAGTACTGAGAACAGTACAATTATTCATCGACACCAGCTGTGCAACTCTGCTATCCCCTTTCTACAGTGAGTAAAGAAGCATAAACTTCTATAGAAAAATGTTCCATTTCTAAAGCAAAACCCAAGACTAAAAGCCAACATTGTTGGTCAGTATGAGCTGCACTTAAATTGTAATCATAATAAAATCAAGTCTGGAAAAACCATCATGAAACATAGTACCATTTTGCTCGATTCAGTTCCTTGTCTTACAGTTGCATCGTGATCTACCTTTGCTCCATTTAATTCCAGATCGTTAGATGCCACATCCTTCACACTGGTACTAGTTTTTTGTTTCGATGCCATACAACCTTTATTTTGTTCCTTTCCTTTATGAGATTTCTTCTTGGATTCAGAAACTTTTTTGCGTTCCTTCGATCCACAACCTGTCTCACGTTTCTTAGCCGGAACTAGCTCTTCAGCAAACATAGGATCCTCGTAAACAACTAGTTTCCGCTTACATGTTATCTCAGAACTAGTGCTTTCTTTGGCCTTGTGCTGTCTAGCATCATTATCTGCTACATCCGCATAAATGGAAGTCAACTCGAAGTCCTTAACTTTTCCTCTAAAAGGTGACTGATTCTGTGCAGCAACACTAAAAGCTCTCTCATCTTCCTTTGTTGCTAAAACCATGGCATCTTCAGAAACTACACCAACTGATCTTTTATCCATGTCAGGTTCCCCGGAAATTTCTATATTTTCTATCTCTCCTTCTTCAATCATATGATTAGGAGAATCCACAGGTCTACAAGCAGAAACTGGTCTCTCCAATTCCAAGTCTTCCTGCTGCACTTCATTGACAACTCTAGATTCATTAGTCTGAGAAAAGCAACTCTTACCGCTAGCAAAGCTTGGTTTTGGACCTCCACTAGTCATAATCCTATCCGAAGATGCGTCAGAGACGTTTTGATTGCAGAGTCCAGCATCACCTTGCCATTGTTCTTGGTTGTCCAAAGATGCAGTTCCTCCATCGTTTCTATTCAGGTTCTCCTCTAATGTTGTAGACAAGTGACAATTGTCGTCAGGAAAAAGTTCTCCACTTCCTTTCACAAGATGCTCTAATTCATCAATCAACACTTGTTGTCTTGGGTCCCCATCAGCATTATCACCGTCAAATGTATGCTTTTCTTTAGACTGATTCCCGTCTTGTTCATTTTTCATTAAGTTGTCAATTTCATCAATCACCAGTTGTGTATCACTAAACCCCCTGTCTTGAAAACCCACAGGTCTTTTATTGTCATCCACAGGAACACTATCCTGAGCCTTAGAACTCTCTCGATCAATGCCATCACAACTGAGGTAACTGGACGCCTCCTTTTCAGGAACTTGCTGCTGTTCATTGCCACCACTGTCTTCACATAAACATATCGCGAATTAATTATACAGAGGAAGTGACTTTCCACAATTCTTGGTTAACAAAACAGTAACATCTCTGTGAATAAGGGAGATATATACATACCTAGACTCAATTCCTGAGGCGGTCGACAGAGTTGAGGATGGTCGGAACAGTAGGAGAGAATTCGAAGGAGACTAAGGTAGGTTGGGCCCTTCAGGTGATATCTCCGATGAGACGGCGGATTAGGTTTGGCACTCTCCGTTTGCGGTGGCGGATTCTCCATTATGAATTTGAAAGCCAGAGGAAAACTCGCCCACGGTTTAAACAAACTGAACAGGAATTATAACAATACCTACAGCTCGAAAAATGATAAACCAACAGAGAACAAGGAGGAAACCACGCGTCGCTAACCTTGTTATCCTCTGGATGTGGTTCGGAAAGAGGCTATTCGATGAAGGAGCTAGATGTTGCAAGGTTCTCTTGACGGGATTTGGATGCTGGAGGATGAAACTAACTGAAATCGATGATTTCCGACGAAGGCGGAAGGTGGGCGAGAACAAAATCAGGACCCCGATTAACTGAGGCTACGGGAAGTGTTGGTCGTTCGGCGGCGGGAGAATTTGAGGCATGTGGGCTGAACTGAATTGCAAAGGGTCGAGTTCGGTTTATTTAATTTATTTATCTTTAATTAGATTAATTAGAACTTAAATATTTTATTTTAAGAAGATGAAATATTTTATTTTTTAATTTTTTATAAAGCATAAGAAAGAAGGAGATAAAGGAAAAATATAAATCTTTAATTATAAATAATCAACGATTGCTGGCTTCTTTTTGTATACACGTAAAATATAGTGTTACAGGGGGCCTAAAGTGACAATTAAAAAACAAAGAATCGGATCGATTATGTTTCTGAAATCAAAAAATTGAAGCAAAAAAAATGAAAAAAAAAATGTGGTCAGTCCCATCTTCATCTCCTTGTTTGGTCGGCACCATGAGTTTGTGCACCAGGTTCCAGCAATTAGCTTACTTCACAGGAATTGGGGTCCTGGGGCTGGGCAGTCCCATATATGCAAGCCTTGGAGAGACCCTGAGTTTGGGGCTTGGACGAGGAGAAGGTATCGGACCATATTTGCAAAGAGTTCCAGGAGCCACTCTGGGTGATAAGTTGACCTGTTCCAAAGCTCTGGATTGAAGCTCTGTAGGGTAGTCACGGACGCACCCAATGCGAGGTCCTGTACCAGTGGACCAGTTGCATCGCAAGCGTTTGGACAGGTCAAACGCTCCTCCTGCCTCCATGGTGTCAACCTTTGTTTCTTGGCTAACAGCTGTGATCGTGTTCTTGGTGCTGTCATCTGTAGTTGTTTTCTCTGCTGTGCTTGATTGTGAATTCTGAGAAGGAAGTTCCTGTGATCCTGGATTTTGTTCTTCTTCTGTGGGCTTGACGAATGAGTAGGAATTGTCGTCATCAAGTGCAAACCTCTGTTAAAAAAAAAAGATCAAAATCATCAGTCAATAAGGTGTTTGTTTCTATGCAATGTAATGTGTGTAATACAGGCAGATTGAGATACGCTCCAAAAACAAGTTCAAGTTAGTGTAAATGTAGACCTTGACACTGGAGAGATCTACGCGATTATCTTCGAGAAAGCTGATGAATTCCCTGAAATTTTCTTCTGTTGGGTGGTAGTGACCGCTGTATGGCCATATTGCCTGAAACAACAGAGATGAAATCGTGTCAATTATAGCTAGCCCATGAAGTAGGGTGATTCCTGATGTTTACTTAAATCTGTCAAGGTATGAAATCGGTGTATACCTCAAGGATTCCGTTATGGGCGACTAATCTCCCGGCTGCGGTGGTGGCACCACCTGATAGAAAGCTTGAATGTTGAAACTTCCCCTTCCTTTTTGACCCTACATACAGAGCCCTCCCAGTGCTTAGTACAAAGATCCACTTGGAACCCTCTTTTGTATCCACTAGATCTCCACTTTGCCTGTATACAAGCTTCCCATCTTGAACTATCACCTCATATGCTTCTCTTTCTTTCTGCAATGCCAGGAAGGAATATAAGGAAGCAGGTTGATTTAGTCTCATGTGGATTGAATTTTGTTGCATATAAATGAAACTACAGAACAAACTTACCGGTCCAAGATATTCGATGCACTGCTTTTGCAGTACAGTCCTTGGACATTTATCTAGATTTACTTCTTTACCATCTCCAACATCCAACCTAAAATTTAGCACAACACCAGTCAGTCAGGTAGGAAACCAATCCTGTGATGCTTAAAAGATTTCAGATTGCATGATTTGTCTAAATTATGATATTGAAACGATCATAATCGGCAAGGCAACCTGATGGGGAAGTTCTTACCAGTAGAAAAAAGGTTGAGAGCTCTCACTAGCAAACCAGACATCGTAGTACATATGTAAATTGTGGCCGTACCGATGGCGTGGATCGATCTGCATGAAACAGAAAGGAAGTTAGAAAGCGTGATTATACTGATTGTTCCACTGTTATGCAATTGAGTGCACATAATCAATAGATAATGAAATGATCATCACTAAAAAACTTACAGCTTCAAGCCAGTGTTGTAAGGCTAGTTTCTGAGCCTTCTCATCCTTGGATAAACCTTTTCCCACCTGCAATTAGGAAGTATTTATGTTAATATCCTTGTGATGTTCACTGATATATAGAAACAGATTACGTTCATTATCTTAAAGGAAATAAAAAGGTTGGTATGCAAAGGTCACCTTAGCTGCCCTTGTCCTAGCCCTTGCCCACTTTGAAACAGCCGTCTCCGGCTTCTCGACGCTGAAGAACGACACAGAGCTTCGTTTGAGAGCTGCAAAATCTAATGCCTTCCACCTGCAACATTCAGAATTATCAATCAACACAATCCATAAAACAAGAACTTCAAGATTGAAGCTTTTAGAAACTTCCAAATTCTGCAGATGGTAGAAGTACTCACCATAATTCCTCCACTACTACTGCACAATCTGCAAGGTTTCTTCTTGTCCGGTAGCTCTTATAAACCTTCTGAAGTTTGATTGCTGCAGCATCAAGCTCACTAACTGGCCTTGGAGAAAACATAATTGCCGGTTCAGGAAGGGAAAGTGCTGGTTTTTGCTTTTGTCCATCTTTGTGGTCGAGACCTTCTGAACCTGAGTTCCCTTTGACATTTACAAGATCTGTGAAGGACAAACACCTTTCCAGCACCACAATCTCGGGTTTGCAATTCTTCAGGTTTATCGTGTTTTTACGGGGTCCAGCCTCAGAACCAAAGGACTTGGTCATGGATTCTGTATCTGTTTTCTTAAAGCTATTTATTCTCAAGGGCACACCACCAATTTTGTTACGGAAACTGATGTTGAACGCCAAACTGAATAAGCTGTGTCTTACGATTTCACTCCAGGCTGAATACAATAAGGAAAGGGATAATCCCATAGGTAGCCACCAAAAAACTTCGATTCAGAAGACAAACTTGCACCTGTTCACAGATGGTTAAAACAAACAATCAAGTCAAACCATGAAACTCAACTCAAATGCTGAATAGATGATTCAGAGTTTGGAAATTGTCGACACAACTAATCGATACCCTTTGCCCCAATCCAAAACCTCATCCTGATTCAAGTAACTACCCAAATAAAGCACAATTAAACATGCAAAACTGATAATAGAATTTGGGTATCATGAAAAGCATGTATGGAAATGGAAGGACACCATGAGCAATCAAGACCCATAACCAAACTAAAAGAACCACTCCCTAATTACAGTATAAACGAAAGATTGCTTGTTTTCTCCTACTCCATGTCTTTACCTTGTGTTCGAAAAGCAGAGGTCCCAACTTCCAATTCCAAGATATCTCCGAAACAAAACTGTTTCTAAGCTCTGGTTAGGAAACCAAACTCCCTCTCTCTTTTAAGTTTATGGATGCTATGCTCCTGATCCTTTACTGCTATCTCCTTATATATACCCCACCCAACAAAGAAAAGCAGTCCCACTTATTAACTTTCAAATACGTGTCCTAGTAAAGAAGAGTGTAAGGAGCAGTCGTGGAAGTCTGGTACCAAAAAGTCCACTTGTACGGATGGCTTTGAATGGAAAATTAATCTTGATGGCCGATCTAATGATTCAACGATTAATTCCCCTCTCTTTTTGAGGTTCAAAGTCTAGCCACGAGCGGTTTGATGGATTCAAAGATCGATACTTTGAATACCCTTTGGGATGGGAAGCCTTATATAAGCTGTTACGTATGTACATACATGTATAGAGAGAGAGAGAGAGTTGTGGACGGTCAAAGAAAGTATCCTTCCATGAAAAAGCGCCAACTGGGTTTTCTTTTCTTTGCAGTGTTTTATTTAGTATTCCGCAACTGTTAATTTGGCTGCTTCTTGCTGCTTGCTCTTTTCGTCGTCTTGTTCTGTGCTGTGTTTATTGAACTACTTTCCTGGTCATGGCGTCGGTCACCCGGTTACGGACGAATGTTTTCTTCGGTCAATGCTCAATAAAGATCTGCTCACAGCTTCGGTTACTGCATTCAATTATTTTCCCACATCGTTCAAGACTCCATGTGGGCATTAGATTACACTGCAAAACGACCTATTTTTTAATTTTTTTTCTAAGAATCTGCAATTATTATTTTTTATAAGTAAATAAGAAGAACAACTGCCATAATCTTTTAGTAAAAATTTTAATTTTAAAAAAAATTAAAATTAATTCAGTCACATTTTTATTTAAAAAAAAACTATATCTCTTACGTTCTTCTTATTCCACCAACCAATATTCCAATTTTAATGTTGTGAATGGAACCTTTAAGAACAACGTGACCTCTTGGGAGGCGAAATGGTCTATTTTGAGACTCAAGTAAAAGTATTCTTACTTGGCCATCACTCTGTCAATGTGAACAATCTTTTAATTTTGTTGTAACGTTTTTTTTTTAATTTTATTCACAAGATATCTTAGGAGAATCCCAATTATGATAAGGTATTTTTAGATTATTCACATTCAGACTAATCCCCGTTTAAGTCGGATAAATTCTTTGCGGAAGACAAAGCTTTAAACGGTTACATATACGAGGAGAGTTCGAATCCGTAATCTTACTTAAATCAGGAGAGTCTTTTACTAACTTACCTACACTTTGGAGTTAAAGGAATTAAATTTAAATATCAGTAAGTTGACTTTAAGCTTCCAATTATGAAGATAATAAGTTTAATTCATCTACAGAATTTTGGTATTTTAGAAATGTGATTATTATTATTATTATTATTATTATTATTATTATTATTATTATTATTATTATTATTATTATTTTATTTTATTTTATTTTATTTTTGAGATATTCGCAGCCGCCGGTTGATATTGGTATTGTTGACTAATTGGATAAATTAAAATATTTATAGAACTGACCTAAACATCAATCCGTAATTGAATAAAGCAAGTGGCTTTCGTGTAAAATAAAGAAAATTGGGATGGGGGTGTTGATATATTATATTAGATATAACTGAAGTTATAATATATTATTATATTGACAAGTGTCCATTAATTTATCGCACATGTTGGTAATTGGAAGCCATTTCAAGTTTTCAACAACCGTTAGCTTTCGTATTTTTGACCATGCGAAGAACCCCCCTCAATGTTTTACATTGTGCGTTTTTTGATGAAGTTTTTGAAAGTTAATAACAATTTTTTTTCAGAGTATTTAGCTATAAAATAAGAAAATACTTCTTTAATATATATTTTAACTAAAATATAACTTTTAAGAATCTCATATTTGAAACTTTTCAAAAAATATCTCAAATGACTTTTTGGGTATATTTTTAAATAAATTAATAAGCCTATTTTTGTTCTTATTTTTACAAAACAATTCTCATAATACTCACAAACTTATCTTCTCGTTTATTATGTATTTAGATATTTACTTAACTTGAATATTTATGTTGAGATTTATATAATATTATTTATTTATTTTGTATGTTTTAATATTTGTTTTTATATTAGTTTACTTATGTTATAATCAGATAAAATATTTGATTAGGTATTGGTCTGAATTAGGCTATATTTCTACCGAGCCCAATCACTGAAATCCAATCGGTCATCTATACTCATCGTTTAACCCGACTTGATTCACACATTCATGGCCCATTAGCGAAGAAATTCCAATGCAAACACGTATTTGCTAAACCTAACAAAAAATCGTATATAAGGTATAATTCTCCCATAATTGGTATGAGATCATAACCTAATTTGTTTTCTCTGCATCGATTCCCACCTTCACCGAAAACTTACTTGGCGTCGGAGGGCTAATCGGGACATCACCCCGACGAGCCTTCCTTGTTTTGCGGTATATTTACGTCGAAAGAACAACGCAGAAGGTTGCCAACTCATGGATCCAAACAATGACGCACTGCTTCGACTGAATCCGGCAGAACCAATTGGCGCCCACCGTGGGCCCCGACTTTCGGGCACCACGTCTAGAACCACGCAGATAAGCCAGGCGGCGGCGATGAATCCCGACATAGGCTGCATTGCGGCTCTGGCGATCTGGCGTGTCGGTTTGCGATTACTACGCATTCTGCACTGCACGCACACATCTCCGTCTGAGTCTTCCAATCTAACGATCATTGCGGCCTCGAAGCCTTGGAAGCGAGAAGAACGAGCGTGGCGTGGAGGATAACGTTGCGCACCATGCAACCTCAATCTCCGGCCGATTAGGTGCGAGATCCTCCTCCGTCCACACACGCCGTCTGGTGAAGCAGATAGAAAGGCGGTGAGTTGGTGATTCGCCGAATCTGCGATCATGACCAAGACAAAGAACCGCCGTCCATGCAATCACCGCCGAAACAATTTTAACAACCGATCACCGCCGTATGAAACCTAGAAAAATCGCGGATGATCGGACTCACGCGCTTCTGAGCTTCGTCCAGATCGCCCGACGGCGTAATACAACTCTCCTTCATTCCGGACATTTTGGATAGCCTCCCGGCACCGGCGCAAAAAGATCTCGACCCACGAGAAATACACCGAAGACCGACCTTTGGACTACATGCAAGACTTCCATCCCATGATGAGCCTACACTGTGTCCGGATGCTATTCGATGTAAGGCCTTCACGACTTTCGAAGAGGGAGCTCGGCGATGGTTCAACAACCTACCCCGGTCAGTATCACATGTTTCGAGGACTTGGTCGCTCTTCTGAATCGATTCACCCTAGTAAGCGGCCGCAGAAGGCGGCTTTGGAGGTGATGCAACTCACCCAAGGAAGGAATGAGAGTTCTTGGAATTCATCACTCGGTTCAACAATGAGGCGGTCGAGTACCCGATCTCACCGCTTCGTCTATCTTAGCCGCACTTATGAAAGCAATCGAGGACGAGGAGTTCAAGAAGTCGTTAGCCCTCGATCAACCTCGCTAGGTTCGAAATAAGAAGGGACGGATAGGTATATTCACGAAGAAGTCTTTGAAAAACACGAGACGTCGGACGGAAGATCGCTCGCCGAACGATAGGCGGCAACCCGCATAAGCGGCAAAAAGCCACGAATCTGGAAAGGCCGACCGATCGACAAGGATATCGCCAAGAGTTCACCCATTAAGCAATTCGTCGATTTGAAATCTTGGCGGCCGTTAAATGACGGGAAACTATCAAAGAGCCCGAAAGAATGAAGACCCGTCTGAGGACAGAATCCCAATTTATCTGCCGTTTCCACAGAGAGGTCGGTCGTGATACGGAAAAGCTGTTGGCGGTTGAAAAAGAGATTGAGCTCCTCATTCAAAAGGGAGGTTAGGCGATTCGTGAAACACGAACGAAACGCCGATCGCAGGGCCGGCGGTCGGACTACTGGCGCTCCCCCGAGACGAGCGATAGGAATGATGGGGGTAGGCGAGCACGAATCTGAGATAACCGTCGAGAAAAGCAGAGGCGGTCGAGGAAAGAAACGATGGAAATGCGAACAACAAAATGACCGACCGACCGGAGTTATTAACACGATATTTGGTGGAAATGCGTGAGGATTCACCGTTAAAGGCGAAAACGATATGCCAAGCAATTGGCGATGACACTCCCATCAAAAAACTGAAGGAGAACGACGGAATGATCTCTTTCAATGAGTCGGACCTAAATGGAGTACATTGTCCTCACGATGACGCCCTCGTCGTAAATCTCAACATGGACGGTTCTGAGGTGAAGCGGGTGATGATTGACACGGGCAGTTCGATCGACTTGCTATATTATGAAGCCTTCAAGCAAATGAGGGTACCCGAAGAGCGGCTATTACCTACTGACGGCCCCATCAAAGGAATAGCAAGGCGTCGATACCGTCGCCGGGTCTATCGAAAGTGAAGTTTGGTGAAGCCATGCGGATAGAAAGGGACGTGGGTTCTAGTCGTAAAGTTCAAGGGCATACAATGCAATAATTAGGAGAGCTACTCAAAACGTCCTCAGGTCGGTCGTCTCCACATACTACCAAGCCATGAAGTTCCCGACGCCCCATGGGCTGGAGTCATCGGGTCGTGAGAAAATCGCCGGGAATGTTACTTAGCGAAACCAAGACCTAGAAGGCGGTAGTCTTGACGAGCTCTCTTGACGCGAGAGCCGAAGAAGAGAGACAGACGGATGAACTAGTGGAAGAGACGAACGGTCGTCTTGGATGAAACCGACCCCTTCAGTTCACAAATCTAGGTTAAATTGCGAAGAACCTAGCTAGAGAAATCACCGATTGTTTGATGGAAAAGCAGATCGGTTTTAACTAGTACCGCGACATGCCCGGCATTTCTCGGACAGTTGCATGTCACTCCCTCGGCATTCGGCATGACTGCAAGCCAATCAGACAGAAGAAGCGATGGCATAGTAAGGAGCGACAGGGGGTGATCGAGAAGGAAGTACAGGAGTTGCTTAAAGCGGGGTTCATAAGAGAAGTCAAATACCCCGAATGGCTCGCTAACGTGGTCTTAGTAAAAAAGAAGAACGGGAAATGGAGGATGTGTATAGACTTCACTGATCTGAACAAAGCATGTCCAAAAGATGACTTCCCATGGCAAGATCGACCGGTTAGTAGATTCTACCTCGGGGCACGAATCGCTTTCGGCTTCTGGGCGCCTTCTCGGGCTATCATCGATCCGATGAGTCTAGAAGACGAAGAAAAGACCGCCTTCATAACCGACCAAGGCACATACTGCTACTAGGTAATGCCCTTCGGCTTGAAGAACGCGGGGGTGACCTACCAACGGCTCGTCATCGAGGTCTTTAAAAAACAGATCGGTCGGTCGGTCGAAGCATACGTAGATGATATGGTGGTCAAAAGTAAGGCGGCGCGGGCATGTGGAAGATCTCAAGAAGTCTTCCGGACCACGAATAAATTTCGGATGAAGCTAAACCCTAAAAATGTGTGTTGGGTGGCATCCGGAAAATTCACGGGGTTTATGATCACTCGGTGGAAATCGAAGCTAATCCAGAAAAGATTGAGGCCATCATACGGATGCCTTCGCCACAATGTTTGAAGGATGTTGGATATTGATGATCGGATAGTCTCACGTGGCGGTGTTCATTTCAGTTAGGGGATAAGTGCCTCCCATTTTCAAAGTCTTGAGGAAAGCGAATGTGACTCAATTAGATGGCGAGACGAGTGCGAACAAGCTTTCCGGACTTAAAGCGATGCTTGTCTAGCCGCCAATCCTACAAAACCCGGTGAGCGGAGAGAACTGGTGTTATACATGGCGGTTCTGGGGATCGATCGGTGCAGGTGCTAATTCGATTGGAGGAATGAACAAAGACCTATCTACTACGTTAGCAAAGTGTTAACGGATAGGAAACACGATACACGCCTATAGAAGATGGCCCTCTCCTTGATAACGGCTCGGAAGCCGAGGCCTTATTTCCAAAGTCACACCATCGAGGTATGGACCGACCGACCTAAGCGGTGCCTTCAAAAGCCCAAACCTCGGGTGGTGATTAAGTGGGCGATAGAAGCTGGTGAATTTGACATACAATACAAGCCCCGCACAACTATTAAAACACGATACTAGCAGACTTCATCGCGGAGATGAGCCAACCAAGCTCGGAGGACGGCGGTTCCTCGCTGGAGCTGTTTGTCGATGGCTCATCCAATGCCGAGGGATGCGGAGCGAGGAGTTATCTTGATCAGCCCGAACATGAAAGAAAAAGTAGAGTACGCCCTCCGACTAGAATTCAAAGCCTCTAATAACGAGGCGGAATATGAGGCCTTGATAGCCGGCCTCCAACTCGCCAAGGAGATGGAAGTGAAGCACTAAAGATATCTGATGATAGCGGTGGTAGTCGGTCAAGTTACCGGCATTCGAGGCCAAGGGAACCACATGATCAAATACACAGAGTTAGTCAAGCAGGCCGAGCAATTTGGACGATGTTCGATCAATGAGAATAGAACGAGCTCGAATGCCAAAGCGCGATCGCTCTCCAAAATGGCTTCCACCGTGATGCCAAAAACAATATTCAGTCGAACATTGGATCGGCCTAGCATTGAAAACCGAGGAAGTTCTCAAAGTAAATTCGATCAACCGGCCGGGCAGAGCCGATCATGCGGTACCTTTAGAAGGAAGACAACCGGAAGACAAATTAGCGACCAAGAAGTTAAGGATAAGCGGTGAATACACGGTTGTCAATGACTCTCTATATAAGCGGTCTTCTGTTGGCCGCTCCTTCGATGTCCGAATGAAGAAGAAGCCGAAGCGAGCAATGGCGAAGTCCACGAAGGGATGTGCGGAAATCACGTGGGAGGCGAATCTTGGCTCACTGGTTGATCGAACAAGGCTACTACTTGGCCGACGATGAGAAGAGATCGTCGAGAGAGGGTCGACCGATCGAAGCTGTCGAAAAACAAAGAATCTGCCTCACCACCACCGAGAGGATGAAAATTGTAAGTCACCCTATCCCTTTCGCCCAATGGGGAATGGATATCTTGGGCCTTTCCTCTCGGTCTGGACAAAAGAATTTTTGATAGTAGCGATGAGAATATTTTACTAAGTGGGTGGAAGCGAAATCTGTTGCTACAATCACCGAGGGAAGGTTGAAAACTTTTGAAGAAAAATATACTTTGTCGCCGGGATGCCCATGGTATTGATTCTGAGATAATGGTCGGCGGTTGACAACGCCAAGTTCGAGACTTCGTGACCGATGAAGATCAAGCTATAATCGACCTCAATAGCCCATCCATGCAAGCAACGGTCTTGCGGAGAACACCAATAAAAAGATAATGAACGCCATGAAGAAGCGCTGGATGGTAGAAAGACACAGGTGGAAGAAGTAGATGAAGTTTTGTGGGCATATAGAACTACACGAACAGAGCCACGGGAAACTCCGTTCGAGAATGACCTTGGCGAAGCCTGGTTCGATAAAGCGACATTGCACAATCGGAGGTGTCGGCCCTCGAAGAAGAGCGGAATGATGAAGCCCGCATGAGCGAGCTCGTTCTCCTTAGCGAGGATAGAAAAGGCGTAGCCGCTCGTTCAGAGGCCATCGGCAAAAGGCGACCGAGTTCTATAACGAAGGTCAAACCGAGCAATGTAGAGGTAGGTGGATCGCCTACTAAAAGCCGAGGCTACTGGAAAACATCTGAAAAACTCGGGCAGATGTGGGAAGGACTCTATCGAGTGGTTAAACAAGTCAGACACGGTTCCTACATCTAGCGATGAAAAAGGAAGATTCTACCAAGGCCTTGGAACTCCCGAATTTGAAGGCTTTCTACCAATAGATAAGTTATATTTTGTCAATTCTTCCTTATTATTCCTTTTGTATACATGTGGATACCTTTTCTGTCTCTGCCAGACGGGTTTTTAATATTACGCCTCGTTATCATTAATAAAGGGTTACAAATTTCTTGGCAATTAAGAGTTAGATTGCACGAGGCCAGTAGAAAGTCCAATCAATCATCACTCGGCATTCTCCATTGACCGACTACGATCGGTCGGTCGCCAGACGAGATCCTGGGTCCTCGCCATCGCCATTGCTCGGTATGCCATCGCTCGGCATTCTCCATGTAATCGACTACGGCCTTGGTCGGTCGCCAGACGAGATCCCAGGTCCTCGCCATCACCATTGCTCGGTATGCCATCGCTCGGCATTCTCCATAGATCGACTACGGTCGGTCAGATCGCCTAGACGAGATCCTCGGGACCCTCGCCATTACTCGGTACGCCATCATGCGGCATCTCCATAGATCGACTGCGGTCGACCAGTTCGAAGCCGGTCGACTACGAGCAACTTTAAAACTCAACATATATCTAAGGTAAAGAGCATAAATACGGGAAAAATCAACAAATGAAGCAAACGTAAAGTCCATTGATTTTAATTAGCCACAGTCACAAGCTTGACCAGGTGAGCACTACAATTGGGGAGAAGGAGGCTATGAGCAGTAAGGAGAAGGAGAAGGAGAATTCCGGGAAACCTCGGGAGCCGCAAAAAAGACAAGGTAGAAGCGGGAACCAAGGGAGCGGCGGGAGAAACATCTTCATAAAGCCCTTCCTCCCCGAGATCGTCCTGATAGGGGTAGCAGGACCGGGAAGCGATCAAGGAACATCATGAGGGAGCTCTTCCTCTTCGGAGCTGAGATCTAGCCTCCCATCCGGAACATCGACCGGTTCCCCCTCGACTTTCTTTGTGATCCCCTCCAAAGAAAGCCCGAAAGCTTGAGGAATAAGCGGTTCGGCATAGTCTTCAAAAGAAGGGCATGCCACCCCCTCAGGAGTATAGAGCTCGTGGCCCCTCTTCAAAATCGAAAGGGCCACCTCGCAGGCGAGCTCTAAACTCTCTTCGTACAAGAACCGCCTCTTCCATCTCTTAATGGCCTCGATCCGCTGCTCCCGCACAGAGCACCGCACCTCTCGCAAGGTTCTCTCCGCTCTGTCTCTCTCCGTCACAGCGGAATGGCAGTCCTGGCGGCACTTTTGTTGATCTCCCTCTCCGCCCTCACCGTTTTCCTCCACTCCTCGTTCTCTTTCTCCCTCTTCCCCTCTGCCTCGGCCAGTCGAGCCGTCAAAGCTCCCACCTCCCTCTCCTGGGCCGACTTCTCCTCCTCAAGAGATGCGTTTTTAGCCTGAAGGAGGTCCCTCCCCTCCTTCACCTCTGCCAGCTCACCCCTCAAACCCTTCATCTGATCATGGAGATCCTGAACCTCCTGGTCCAGAGTCTCCAAGCGCTGCAGCACGGCAAAAGACATTGTCGCAGCCCGCATACCAATACGCACGAGCTGGGAACCCAACTCCAGGTTCCCCTTCTTCTCCATAAACCCCTCGTCCATGGGGAGTAACTCTCTCAGTGGCGGGACACCTCGAGGTCGCCGAGCGTTACGTCCTTGCCCAATTTAATGGCAGGCTCCCACTGTCCAAGGCTCACGACCTGAGCCTTCTCTTTCCCCTTTTTCATTTACTCACCCCGCTTCATTGGCTCAAGGGGTGGACGGCCCCCAATCAACCAATCTCTTCCTTTTAAGAGGAGGGCCCGCGTCCTCCTCCTCCTCTACCACTGGAACAATTGTTAATGGCTCCGACGCCACAGGAAGATCCCTGGCAGGGGGAGCACCCACTGGTGCAGACAAGGAGACCAACCCCATGGACAAAGCGAGGCCCTCGCCGGTCTCCGCCTCACTCCCCTTCTTCCCAGAGGCCTGCTTCCTTGACGCGGAAGTTTGGGTGGGCATCCTCACCATGGCTGCATAAGGTTAAATTGAGTTAGAAAACAATTGATATAAGTTCAAAATTAATACAATGACGAGGAGTCAACCGGACGGGGCGGTTTCCTCCCTCAGCCAGCTAATACGTGGAGGGGGATCGACGAGGAACGAAGCGGCCGAGGCCCCCCTGGGATACCCCTGAATGAGCCTGGCAAAATCGTATCTGCCGAGCTCCTTGATACGACGGACCACCTCCCACTCCTCCTTGCTGAGGGACAAGGTCGACAAATCGTTCCATTGCTCGGCAAAGGATACCTCCACGGTCGGCACTTTCGGAGGAAGATCCGGGACTTCACGAAGAAATACTTCGTCCGCCAGAAGAAATTTTGAGGTGTCTGGCCGGGCGATCTGAGCATCTCGATATTGAAGAAAGGGATTCCACCCCGAGCTCGGATCGTGGCTCATCCTTAGGAAATGGCGCGAGAATGCCGACGGTAGGCGGATGGTCGAACGGTGGCATAGCGCCAACCCATTTATGAACCTCCAACTGTTGGAGGAATCGACTTCGGCAATAACCGAACAAGGCGCACACCTCGCCCTGATCAGGCGTCGGAGCCTCAGCCGCCATCGAGAAAAAGCTCCGAGAGGCGGCGAAGTATCCACTAAAGTTCTTGTGGATCCGCCATGCTTCAAGGCCAATCAGACCCTAAGCCGTTGGGATATTATACTTGATGCACAATCTGCTCAACTCCCCAACAATCATCGACGATCACGATCTTAAGCGGCAACTCCACAACTAAACCGTCCTTCCTCTCTCTCATCGACACTTCCTCCATACCTCCGACCATGCTCCCGAACTACCCGTGGACATGATTATCAAGAAAAGCACTAAAAGAATGGAGAGGAATGAAGAACAAAAGAACGTACCTATTTAGAAAGAAGTAGGTAAATCGGACGGCGAAATAAAAGAAGTTTGGAGAACCGCGAATGATTTGAGAGCAAGTGAAAGCAAAATGCGAATTACTGATCGAGAGCAAAAGGTAAAACCGTCACGGCTCGTCATCTATGAGTATTTATAGGGGAAGCGGTAGGAACCCTAGAAAGTGACCAAATCGGATCACGACGCGTGGCGAAAATCCGAGCGATCTCGCACATGGCGGGATCTCGAGGAGAATCGAGGATATTCAAGATCGAAACGACACGACTAGTCGAAAGGACGTCTGGGACGGTGAGTATGATTTATAAAGACGATCGCTTGATTCGAAGTCACGACAAAGACGCGCCGTCTACAATAAATGCCTCACACGCCACCAATGATAACCAATCGATCCGTCTTCGCACAAGTCATCACGCAATAAGTGCCAAAGACCGATCGATTGGAATATCGATCGACCTATTCTCGAGCGAGCAGTTATACCCGATGTGTCGGTATCCGAACAATTACACCCAACCGGCCAACATCCGCGATCATCATGCGCAATTGACATCCGATTGGTTGAATCATCCGACCGGTTGAAATCGCCGAGCTATCCCATGAACGAGCTCTGGCCAATGACCGATCGATTAACCACACGACGAGCTATCACGCTTTTAGCTATGAAGTCACGGTGAGCAACGTCCCAACATACTCCTCGACCCTTCTCTTCGCTCGGACTCGGGCGTAGGGGGCTTATGGTCGGTCGGCTATATTTATACCGAGCCCAATCACGAAGGCCAATCGGTCAATCCTATACTCATCGTTTAACCCGGGCTTGATTCACATTCATGACCCATTAGCGAAGAAATTCCCATGCAAACACGTATTTGCTAAACCTAATCGCAAAATTGTATATAAGGTATAATTCTCCATAATTCGGTATGAGATCATAACCTAATTTGTTTTTCTCTGCATCGATTCCCACCTTCACCGAAAACTTACTTGGCGTCGGAGGGCTAATCGGGACATCACCCCGACGAGCCTTCCTTGTTTTGCGGTATATTCGTCAAAGAACAACGCAGAAGGTTGCTAACTCATGGATCCAAACAATGACGCACTGCTTCGACTGAATCCGTGAGAACCGGTATATTTTAATTTATGTTTTATATAGTTTAAAATTATATAATAATTAATATATTGTACTTTGCATGTTGTTAACATAATTTAAATAATATTTATATGCATAAATAAATTTTATTATAAAATAAAATATAATTAAACTTAAAAGTACTTTTTTTATGTTACCAAACAATTTATTATATAAAGCTCATTTAAAAAGATTTAAACAATAAACTAACTTCTTAAAAAGTTCTTCTAAAAAATGATTTACTGACAAAAGCTTTACTTATATAAACTCAATCAAACATTGACATCATCTACTAAAATTATTACATACACATCTTTGGTTGGAGTTCGAATTTGCTTATTATCTAACTAACAGGGATAGAAATAATAATAATAATTAGGAAAAAAACTTGATTGGTGTGGTTGGGTGCAGTATCTTATACGCTAGTTCAATTATAAGAGGTGTGCGTCTCAACGCAACAGAATCGTGAGGTCAGGGGATCGAACCCCTACCAAAGCGGATAATACTAATTTGAGTGGTTGCGATTTAGCGTATAAAATACCGTACCCAAATACACCATTAGCTAAATCCTAAAAAGTAATAATTATATATTTAAAAGATTCGATTGAATATAACAAGAAAATGCTAAAAGATTTAGGAGAAATCAGTTAAGATCTAATCTTTAGACTTTATATATATATATATATAGCTTATACTTTCACGTAGACATCGTCGCAAATTTTGTTTTTTTCTGTAGTGCAGAAATTGGTCATTTGGAAAGAAAATTGGGGTGCGAAGTAAATTGCGAGGAAGGCAAGTGCTTAACTTATCCGAGCCGTCGACATCCAACAACTCACTCTGTGACCCATGTCCGTGGGGCCTAAATTGGAACCAAATTGGTCAAGAATGAAAGACCCGTCTAAAAAGTTCGCGTGTTTTTCCAAAACTAAAAGTATAAGCTTTACGATTGAGCATTTTTATTCGGAATTACGTGTTGATTTCTCTGATAATAAAAGAACAAGACCCTTTTTTAGGTTAATTTTACTTGGCCTTCCTCGTCTCGTTCCATTGTTTTGTCTTATGTAAGTCTTTTCCGTAACGCAGTCAAGTGGCAAAGTCGAGCAAGCCCCCACCTCGACAAGAGAGTTATATAGGATGGAGCAAATCCCCCACAAGTTGAATCAAGTTCAACACAGATGGAATTTCTAAACGATTATCTTCTACCGCCACAGCAAGAGGCCTTCTACGTGATAGTATAAGACACTGACTGGGTGGCTTCTTGCAACACATTAACTGGTGCTCGTCTATAGTCTTGAAATTTTGAGGTGTTTATACTGGACTGACATTGGCTTAAAATCTAGGTCATCGTCGGGTTGAACTGAAATCGATTCTAAAGCGGTGTCTAATCTCTTCTCCTCTTCTGATCGACGATCCAAGACGTTTAACCCTCTTATCCGGCGCATACATGAGTTATTCTTCAGGAACTAAACTGTTGTTCATTAATATGTTTATCGAAAAAGCAACAAATATATCGACTGGCTAGTTAACTATGTCAATCATTTTGTTGTCGTCGTTACGTATTTCACTAATTCAATGATTGGGTGCCTCTTTATTTTATTAAAGGATTTGTCGAGAATCAATTTCTCTAGACTAATAGTGTAACTGTATTGTTTATCTTCTTTATATATATAAGTATAAGCTTTTATGAGGTATGATCTTAAGTCCAACGAATGGGTTACTATATCTGTTTTCTTTAATTAACGTTTCGGAAAAAGGTAAAGTTTTAAATCTCCTTTTAGTTACATCTAATAAAACCATATGATTAAATTTACTAAAACACGAACTCGTCGATTTCCAGCAAAGACGAGACCTTTGAAATTTCTAAATCATTAAGTCATCCTTTTGATTTTTCTTATTCCTTTTGGTCTTCTATTTAATTCGAGTTTAACAAATTGAACACAAGTACTAAACCAGTCATAACATTTTATTTATTTTTTATTACATTGTACATTCGCGTTCATATTTTGGAGAATACAAGGCAGCTTCGTGGAAAAACTAAAAAGCTAAAAGAGGAAAGAAGAACAAAAAAGGTGGAGAACGATAAGTCTCAGTACTGAAGGGACATTTTAGTAAAATAAGATCAGAGGCGGCGTTGACCTAAACATTACAGTTGTTGACTTCCTTGCCCGCCCTGGATGGCACGGCAGTTTACCTGTCCTCTATCCGACAATCTTGTTAGGTTGACGCTAGCTGTCGGAGAAAACGACCCTCTTCCAGCTGTCGTATCGTATGTTCTTATGGGCTATCCTTTCCATGATTAATTAGCTATTGTAAGATGCATTAATCCTAGAGAAAGAGCTAAATGTAAATAAGAAGAAGTATACCTTTAGATGGAATTATATTGATATAGCTTTTATTAGTAGAAATTTGATTATTAGAGTTTTTTTTAGAAGAATTTTTTTAAGAAATTAGTTGACTGTTTAGTTGTCAATTAAAAATAAAATTTTTGAAATAACTTTATACAGTGATCTATTTAATAACATAAAAATAAAAATACTTTTTTAATTTTAACTATATTTTATTCTATAAATAAAATTATTTGTGCGTATAAATATTATTTAAAATATATTAAATAATACACAAAGCACAATATATTAATTATTATATAATTTTAAATCATATGAAACATAATGAAAGTATATCTAATCAAATTTTATATAGATCATAACATAAATAAACTAATATCGAAAATAAATATTAAAATATATTTAAAAGACAAATAATACTATATAAATCTTAAAAATACAAATTAAGTAAATAGTTAAATATATAATAAATAGGAAGATGAGTTTGAGGGTATTTTAGGAATTATATAAAAACATAAGGATAAAAGGGATTAAAAATAGAGTCATTAATTAATTTGAAAATTTTACCTAAAAAGTTTTTTAAGCTCTAAATTTAAGCTTCTTAAAAAGCTGTATTTTAGTTGTAAAAATATATCTATTAAAAAGTGTCTTTTATTTTACAACAAAACAACCCTATTTTAAAAAACAACTTTTATGATAAAGAAAAGTACTTATTGATCTCTCAAACGCTCATCTAAACAGATACAAAATTACATCTAATTATTGACATAATTATTAAAGTTGTTATTTGTGATTGTAAAATTACAAGTTCATTGTGTATATTATGGCTTTACTTAAATTTAGGCATGTTGTTGGTGATTTAATTCCAAATTTCTATAAAACTTGTGAGTATTTTGAATTTATAAATTTCCAAACTTTTTTTAATTCAAAGAGTTAAATGTAAATAAAATAAAATATTTTATAATCTAATTATTAAAAATTAATTGAATTGGATCTCATTGCTATTTATAAATTTCAAACACTCATAAATTTTATAAAAACTTGGAATCAGTCAATCCAACGTATTTTTTAATAGAATTGTGATGTAATTTTATAAATTTAATAATTTATTTAATAGTGTAGAAAGACAATAAATATAAATTTTATTATCGTTATACATAATACAAAAATTCTTTATTAACCAATTTATCTTATTATTTTTGTCTCTTTTTGAATAAAACAATTATTTTATTTTATCCTGAACAATAGATATTAATATTTTATATTTAAAAGGAAGTGATAGTTTAAGTTTATTTATAAAAAAATTCATTTCAAACTCAAATTTTAACAACTTCTCTACTGATTAAAAGTAAAATTGAATAGTATAATTGTCATACTCTTTTATAAAATAAAAGTCATATTTTTCTTATAATAAATGCTCAACCTATTTATGTTTATAGATTTTAAAATAGAAATACAAATGCGTGTAGCTTGGGTTGGAGTAACCTGATCTGATTTGTTATGATATTTTAACCCCGTCTAGCTTGGGTTGGATTGGAGTTCCCTGATTTATTAGGATATTTTAACTCAGTGTTACTTAATTTTATTCTATTTAATAGAATAAATAAAGAAATAAAAATGTTAGTTGAAGACAGATAATCTGCTCTGGATTGGGTAATCTCACTGTTCGCGTCAACTCACGTGGATGACCAAATGTCTAATTGATGAAACCGTAAGCACCTTTTAGCTCATCGCTACCATCTTGGACTGAAAAAGGTGGAACGCTCATTTTGGACGTTCCATATTTTGGCTCGATATTTTGTGAGGGAGGTAAATTACGGTTTAATTTTAGTTAATTTTTTAAAAAAGAGGCCAAGTGTTTGGTATGCACAAAAAGTCACTATATTAGATGAGATTTCACACTGTCGTTGCCGAGACTCGAATATGAGACTTTGGACTCACTTTCCTTCCCAACGACAACTGGGCTACCCGTACAGGCTCATCGCTACCATCCTTTTTCCAATTTGACGTGGAGAGAAGAGGAGGGTGTCTATTTCAAATTGGGAAAGTTCAATTTTCTTCAAGGTCTTGAGCCATGAACGGCGAACCTTCTTCGTGTGGAAAAAGCTGAGAGGAGAGGGAGTGGGAGTGGGAGTGGGGCTGGGAGGTACTTTCCTTGGGGATGTAAAGCATTTGAGAAAGACACAGGACAGGACTTCATGTCCTTCTATGTTTTTTCGTAGAAACTGGAAATTAGAGTCGTGAACAAATTTGATCATTAATAATTATTAATTACTACTAGTTATTATTTTTAATAATTATTATTAAATACTAACTATTTAATTGATCTTGTAAAAAAAACAATGAGATAATAAATTAAACAGTACTTAATTTTAATCTTTTAATTTAATACCAACTTTTAAAATTTTTAATTTAGTGAGTTAACCTTGAAAAATTACATACGTCAAATTAAAATTTTGTTTTTGATGATGTGATATATCTCTTAAACATTATATGAATGTCCTTTATTAATTACATCAATAAAAAATTAAACTGGCTTATACATATCATATATTTTGTAATTTTTATTGAAAATGGGAATTAAAGTAAAGAAATTTTTTATCATAACTAATTTATAATTATTAATAGTTATTATTTTCAAAATAATTTTAATAATTATTAAATAATAATTATTTAATTGATTTTATAATACAACAAGTATATTTAAATTTGAGACAACAAATTAAATCGGACTTAATTTTTATAATTCTTTAATTTAATACCAAAATTTTGAAAGTTTTAATTTAGTGACTTAATTCTTAAAACTTGTATAAATAAAGTTTTAAAATTGTTTTTATTGATATGATATAATTACTAAATACTACGTAAATGTCCATCTCTTAATCGCGTTATTAAAAAATATTCAACCTATTTTATATAAATTTTAAAAGTTGGGAACTAAATTAAAATTTGAAATTAAAATTTTAATTCAATCTTAACATGTATCATGTAAAAGGCTCAATTTTCTCAATTTAAGACAACTACTGTACATAGATCATATTTTTACAAGTCTTTTGGATGAGTAATATCTAAAGCTGAAAAGTAATTAAAGGGCTTCCTATCATTTTGGTCCACCCCTAAAATGTAATCCAATTTAATGAGTGATTCTTTCCACCTCTTGGGATGGTCCCGTCGGTCCAAAATTCCTTGTTCTTAAAAGTTAAAGGCAATTTGAATATAGTATAGTAAATTATTATATAATTTTAACATTCACGTAATATGTTAGCCCAATTTTACAATAACAATTTAATAAAAGCTTTCTTTAGAAAAAGGCTGTTTTAAAATTAAACTAAGAACTTTTTTCCTTAAAATTTACCGAGTGTTTTAATTCGTAAGCCATTAATACGCATATATCTCAATTTTGATAGTAATATCTACAAATGGTAAAATGACTTCATCCAAATGATCTACATCGATTGTATCAATTTATCAATCACTTTATCATGGAGGATGCTTTTAATTTTAATCAACTCAAAATTAAATTTTAATCAAATTTGGAGCAATCTTACATAAAAATAATGAAATAATAAATTAAAAGTATTTAATCTTTTATATTTTAGTGACTAATTTTTAACACTCGTAGAAATCAAATTAAAATGTTTTTTTATTAATGTGACGTATTCATCAAATACTACTTGCGTGTCCATCTATTAGCTACATAAGTAAAAATAATGTTTGAGCTTAGGCTATACGAGTTTTACAAAATTAGTTACTAAATTTAAAAGTTTTGAAAGTTTAGCTCTAAATTAAAAAGTTAAAGTTAATATTTTTAAATCTGTTTTCTCTAAGTGACTAAGAACCTATTCCTATTAATTGCTATAGGTTTGAGTACCATACCTTATGGGTTGATATCGACTGTATCGACCAAAAAATTAATACCGAAGAAAAGAGTAAATTAGATTTTGATATTAGGAATGTCAATTTTGACTCGTTCCGATTTTAGCTACAGTTGACCTATCACAAGAGAGTCACGGGCTAAAAATGGTCAATCTGACATAGTGATTCGACTGTTACTTAAAAAATGATTTTATTTTTTACATTAAAAAAATAAGACGGGTTAGATTAGCCTAACCTACTTGTGACCTATCGGGTCATGAGTTGGTCAACTTGTGGTCGTATAGGGTTACAAGCTGACCTATTCCGACTGTTGGGCCACGAGTCGGGCCATAGATTATCCTAGCTCATAGTTCAGTCGGGCCACGAGTCGGGCCATAGGTTATCCTAGCTCATAGTCGAGTCGGGCCACGATCCAGGTTAGGAGAGGCTTCATTGACATTATTATTTGGTACTAGTTGGTGCAGATCGATAAATAAAATACTTGTTGAAATTTTAAATTTTTTTTAAATTATAGGATTAAATAAAAAATTCAAATTTCTCCTCTACATTAAAAATGATAAATTTGATTATAATTTGTTTAATAACAGTAAAGATACAAATAAGAACATATTAAATATTTTTAAGTAATTAGACTTATATAAAGTGATTATAGATTATACAATTAAATATTTTAAAATTGATATATTTCATATTTACCATTTATATACTTTTGTGTGTATTATAAATGTATATTTTAAGTTGTATTATTCTTAATTTTATATTTATATAAAGAGTTAACCGATTTTATTTATGAGAAATATATGAAAATAATATTAACAAAATAAAAATATTTGTTATATTAAGTTTATATTATTACAAATTTTGAGATATAATTGAAATCAAATAAAAATTATATAAAATGATATATTAAATAACTACTTCGTAATTTTACAAAATTTAGATACTATTTTACAATTCTTGGAATAAATTAATTTATTCTATACATTATATTTATTATTATTTTAGTTAATAAAATTTTCTTTGTTTATGACTTTATGTTATAAGAACCAATCATATACTTACGCGCCGTCAACGCATATGCAAAGCGTGAAAGATAACGGAAAGTCCGTTTAAAAGGAAGGCATGTCAGTTTGAACTGTCTGACGTGGCGAAAACACACGTCGTTTGTTTCTCTTCTAAACAAGATTGGATCAATTGCGGATTACCCACCAACTTTGTTTCCTTGAAAAATTATAATTACGTACCAAAAACCAACCACCAACTCGATTCAACCGAATCTCTCTGTCGTCAACTTCGATCAAATGGCTGACTCGGGTACGATCTCTCTCATTCTCTGATCATGGAAGTCTCTCGTCAAATGTTTGTGTTTACTTTTCAAGATAAAGCAGATCAAACTTGTTCGTGTTTTGCCTATGTATTATGAAAACTTGATTTGATTGATTTCTGTGAAAACAAGATATTGCATATCAAATTTGTTTTTCACTTGTTTTCCTTTTCTTCAAATGAAGAAATGAAGAAAAGGGCACGCATCATTTTCTCCTTTTAACACGTTCAAACGCAGCATATGTATGTGTAATTTGGTTATCGTTTCCGTCAAGGTGGATTGATGAGTAGTGATTCAATTCTTTGATCTCAATACTTGTTAGGTTGTGATTCTGTAGTTGAGTTAGTGAATTCTGAATACCCTGGAAGCAAACTGGAACGCAGAATTGAGTTCTTTCTGATGGCTTTTGTGATTCTGGCAGATGAAAATGTGAGGGCACCACCAAGTCTATTTAAGAAGGGAAAAGAGGAGATTAAAAAAGTGCATCACAATCACCATCGCAAGGAAACTCACGGAACAAGTAATGAGTCATTGAATGACGTCAAAGCGCCTAACATGTTTGAGAGAGCCAAGGAGGAAATAGAGGCTCTTGTCCAAACAATTCATACTAAGAAAGAGCACAAAGTTTCTGATAAAAGGTCTGAATCAACTTGTTACTACTAGAATGGAGATAACATTTTAGATAAGGCAGGCTGGCTTTGTTTTGTAGTGCTTATGTGGTCATTTCTGTTCAGGGATCAACCTACAAAGGCAGAGTTAGAAACGGAGAAAGCAGGTTCCTGACAGACTTAGCTTTAAAATGCTTTATCCTTTAATGGTTTTGATGTTGTAGTGGCACCACTTCCTGATTGTCTGCTACCATATCTGTTCTGTTAATCTTGAACTTGTCTAAATGTTTGTTCTCTACACTGGCAGACAATGAAGCAAAGGCACCAAATCTAATCGACAGAGCAAAGGAACACATCGAAGCTATGATCCACCTTGAGAAGTCACAGGTTCTTCATGATAAAGAAACTCATGGAAGAAGTGATGACATTGATGTTAATACTAGAATTGATGAGATCAAAGGTCCAAATATTTTTGAAAGAGCAAAGGAAGAAATTGAAGCCATTGTTCAGACAATCCATCCGAAGAATATGGAACCCGAAAATCGTGTTTCTTCGCCAAAGAAGGAAGGAAAGCTTGGAGCTTCCTTGGGGAGAGGGTTGGAGAGAATATGTTCACCGAAGCAAGATGGATTTAGAGCTTCACTTGGTAAAGGGTTGGAAAAAGTTTGCGCTCCTCGGGGTAATAAGAGAGATTAAGTGCTTATGGTAAGCTCTCTTGTCGCTTTCCTGCATATGAAATTTGAATTGCAATCGTAGGAAAGTAAAGTAGACAATCTATACTCACTCCAATTCTTTAACCTGATTAGCTTTTGTTTTTCATTTTCTTGCTGTGTCTCAATTGCATTGAAGATACTGTCAGAAATTGAGTTGAAAGTTTATTTCCTTACATGTCTTTATTATTTATATATATATATATGAACCTAATACCCAATCTGGTAGTTAGCCATAAATTATGGAGTATCCTATTATAATTTTAACCAATAATATCTTAAGGATACAATTTGTAGACAAATAAGAAGTACAAATCAGTCCACTCTCTAGCTTCTCCTTGATAAAGTGCCCGTTGATTTTGATGTGCTTGGTTCGGTCATATTGTACCAGATTGTGAGCTATACTTATCACAAACTTGTTGTCATACTAGAGTCTCATATGATTGTCTCATTTAATCTTCAAGTCTTTAATGATGATCTTTAACCAAAGTAGTTCACATACCCCTTGAGCCATTGCTTGAAATTTGGCTTCTGCACTTGACCAAGCTACCACTCCTTATTTTTTACTTCTCCATGTCACAAAGATTTCCACCAAGGAAGCTGTAATATCCTGAAGTTGATCTTCTATCGACAATTGAATAAGCAAAATCAACATTAGTGTATGCTTCAAATACCAATCCTCCATTCCTTTCCAACAAAATACTTTTCCCTGGTGTTCCTTTAAGATAATGTAGTACTCTGTGAGCTGCTTGTAGATGAACTTTCTTTAGGCTGTGCATGAATTGACTAATCACACTTATAGCATATGCTATATCTGATCGTGTGTGAGATAAGTAAATGAGTTTCCCTACTAGGCGTTGATACATTTCTCTATCTACTACTGCATCCTCCTCTGCCTTTCCAAGCTTAAGATTCAAATCCATGGGAGTGCTTGCTGGTTTGCATGTTGTTTTGCCTGTTTCTTTGAGAAGATTTGTAACTATTGAGATGTATATTAACTATAAACACTAATATTATTTGATAGATATTATGATTGTTAATAATATCCCTTGATTTGAGGGATTTTGGTTAAGATTTTCTCTATTTCTCGATTAGGAAGTTTCTTATTCTATAACTAAGACTTACTGGATATATTTTGATGTATTATAATCCAAAAGAGTAAGAGAAAAATAAAGAATTTTTCCTCTCAATCTTCTTCAACATGGTATCAGACCTCTAGGATTTCTTTGTCAAAATTTTGCCATTGTATAACCTTCATTGTTGTCAGTTTTTCTCCAGTTTTTTTTCACAGCCTTAATTGATGTAATTTTTTTCCAAACTTTTTAAACCTTCTATTCCTTCACTATCTCTACAATTGAAACTTCCATATTAAAGGAGGTAAATTTTGTCCCAAAAGTTAGTGAGTTACAAAACATTAGAGCTTCCTAATGACTCAATGGAAAAAACTATCTGAAGTGGTCTCAATTCATTCATACATACCTAAAGAATAAAGGAAGACTTAGCTATATCACAGGAAATGGACCAGCAAAGCAAAACCCAACACTTGAAGCATAGATGAAGAGGATTCAATGATTATGTCATGGCTTTGCGACTTGATGGATCCTACTATTAGTGAACCTTCAGCAAAGGTGGATAATGGCAGATTCAGCTGTGAGGAGATAGAAAAATTGAAAAACTTGCTAGATTCTCATGAAAAACCATTTGGGGCTTATTCATTGGCTCTCTTAGGTAAGTCTTCATTCTCCAATTGCATGAATGTCTCAGATACAGCTACATTAAGTCATGGATAATTGATTCCTGAGCCACAGACCAGATGACCCATTCATCATGTTTTTTCAATACCTATAACCCTTGCCCTAGTAATAGGAGGATCATAGTAGCAAATGGATCCTTGGCTACCTTTGCAGGTATAGGAAACATCATGGATACACCTACCCTCACTCTTAAAAATGTATTTCATGTGCTAAAACTATCAACCAACCTTGTGTCAATCAAAAAACGTACTTATGATCTTAAATGCCTTGCAATATTTTCTCCTACTTATTGTGTTTTGCAAGATTAGGGCTCAGTGAGGAAGATTGGACTTGTTAAGGAAAGGAATGGTCTCTATCATCTTGATTTATCTCAGAGTATTATGAATAATTTATCTATGTCTTTGCTTAGATTCTTCTAATCAAGAGACCATTTGGCTTTATCATCTTCTCCTTGTTATCCTATGTTTAGAGTCCTTAAATTAATGTTTCCCAACTTGTTCAAAGGATTAAATAGTTTAGATTTTCATTGTGAAATGTGTGAGTTGGCAAAACACACCCGTATATCTTTTCTTATTAATAATAAAAGAAGTTCTAAACCTTTTCATTTGATTCATAGTGACATATGAGGTCCTTTTCCTATTTCAAATATTTTGGTGCTAGATGGTTTGTTACATTTATAGATGATTGTACTCAAGTTATTTGACTTTACTTACTTAAACAAAAATCTAATGTTAGCATTGTTATCCCTAATTTTCTTTCTATGATTCACAATCAAATTGGGGACAAAATTAAGAATTTTAGGTTAGACAATGCTAGGGAATACTTCAACCACACAATGACTCCATACTTTCAAAAGTAAGGGATTATTCATGATTCTTCTTGTGTTGACATAACTCAATAAAACAGTGTGGCTAAACGTAAAAATGGGCACTTACTCAATGTGACTAGGCCTTACTTTTTTAGGGAAATGTTCCAAAATCTTATTGGGGGAGGTCATCCTCGTAGCTACTCATATGATCAATAGACTGCCCTCTCGAGTTTTATATAATAAAAGTCCCATGAAGGACCTTAATTCCTTTTATCCAAAGTTTTGAAGTTCTAATGGACTCATTCTTGGGGTGTTTGGTTGCACAACCTTTGTTCACATTCATAGACATCAAAGAGGAAAATTAGATCCTCGAGCACATATGTGTGTTTTCCTTGGTTATTCTTCTACACAAAAAGGCTACAAATGTTTTATAACCCTCTAACTAGAAAACTTTATGTTTTAGCTTATGTGACTTTCATAGAACACCAACCATAATTTAAACAATCCAAACTTCAGGGGAGACTACATCCTTACTAGAAGATAGTTTGATAGTACTTGTTCCTTTGATCTCCCTAGTCGTCCAGTAAAGTCAATATCACTCCTGATTCTCCATTAGAGACTATTCCTTCATCAAATCTGAGCCCATAATCAATTTTTACTTTTGCATAATCTAATATGAATCCAACCTAGGTTCCTGAAACTATATCTTCTCAAGTTCTAGATCAGGTTATTCATAATGCTTTGAGATTTTTCCAAGGATATACTAGGAGGACGAATCCAGACCTGCAACAAGTTTAGGAATCTAACTCAATCTTTGACAAGAACCTCCACGATAAGATCAGATCCATCCCTAAGCACACAGTCAGTAGAACCACTTAATGATGATACACACCTTCCTATAGCTTGGAAAAGGCAATAAAGAATGCACCAAAAGACCCATGTACCCATTATCTCACTACGTGTCACCTAAAAAGTTGTTACCAAATCATAAAAAATTCATTACAAGCGTTAACACCATTTTTATCCCTACTATTGTATCTGAGGCATGGTTAAAAAGAGAATATAAAAATGTCATGAAAGAGGAGATGACTGCTCTCAAAAAGAATAAAACTTGGGAGATTGTGGATAGACAGTGAAGAACATAGTTGGTTGTAAGGGGATTTTTACACCTAACTATAAGGCTGATGGATCACTTGAGAGATATAAAGCAAAGTTGGTGACTAAAGGATATACTTATGGGGCAGACAATCAGGAGACATTTGCATTTGTGGAAAAAATGAACACTGTTAGGATTTTACTATCCTTAACAACACATTTTGATTGATAACTTTTACAATACGATGTAAAGAATGCATTTCTTTATGGAGAGTTAGATGAAGAAATTTACATGAATATCCCTCTAGTATTTGCAAAAGAAATGAGGGATATAGTTTGCAAGTTGAAGAAGGCCCTTTATGGACTAAAACAAACACCAAGAGCATGATTTGGAATTTTGAACAAAGTTATGAAATCATTTGGATACCAAAAGAATCAAGGTGATAATACTCTTTTCATAAAGCACTTGTCTGCAGGGGGAGTGATGACATTTCTTGTGTATGTGGATGACATCATTATCATTGGAAATGATGAAAAGGAAAAACTAGAATTGAAACAATGATTGATCAAGGAAATTGTGAGAAAGGAACTTGGGAGATTGAAGTACTTTCTAGGTATTGAGGTGACATACTCCTAAAAGGGGATTTTCATATCCTAGCAAAAATATGTGGTTGATTCATTAAAGGAGACATGGAAAATTAGATGTAAGTCAATACCTACACCAATAGAAGCTAATCAAAAACTCAGAGAAGCAAAAGAAGAACCTTTTGCGGATAGGAAAATGTATCATAGGCTTATAGGGAGGCTCATGTATCTTGCGCATACTCAGCTAGATATAACATACTCTGTAAGTATAATTAGTCAATTCATGCATGATCCAAGGGAGTCACATCTACAAGTCGCTTATAGAGTGATACAGTATCTAAAAGGAAATCCGAGAAAATGAATCTTGTTCAAAAGACAAAAGGATCTTGCCCTTGAAGTCTACATCGATGTAGATTATGAAGGCTCTATAGTAGATGGGCAATCAACTATTAGGTACTGTACGTTTGGAGATAATCTTGTAACATGGAGGAGTAAAAAGCAGAACGTTGTAGCTAAATCATCTGCTGTGCTCAAGGTTTATGTGAGATGATATGGCTGAAGATTATCCTAAATGAATTAAGAGTCAAGTGGGAAGGTCCTATAAAACTCTACTGTCATAATAAATCTGCTATCAACATTGCTCATAATCCTATACAACACGATAAGACTAAGCATATCGAGATTGACAGACATTTCATCAATGAGAAGTTAGACGAGGGACTAGTATATCTATTTTATGTTCCAATAGGGTACCAACTCGCTAATGTTCTTACCAAAGTGTTAAATAACTCCAACTTAATATTTCCAAGTTGAGAATGGAACATATTTATTACTAAGCTTTAAGGAGAGTGTCGAGATGTATATTAGCAGTAAACACTATTATTATTTGATCGATATTATGGCTGTTAATGATATCCTTTGATTTGAGGGATTTTAGTTAAAATTTTCTCTATTTTTAGATTAGGTAGTTTCCTATTCTGTATATTATGATATATTGTAACCCAAAAGAGTGAAAGAAAAAAAAAGAAAATATCCTCTCTATCTTCTTCAATAGTGACATACTTCTGTTGAGAGAAAAAAATTCCTATCCTAGAGTGAGCAACCTCAATCCTAAAAAAATACTTCAGCTTCCCTAATGCCTTGATTTCAAAAACCTTGATGAAACATTAACTCAAAAACCTTTCTTTTCCTTAACATAATCTCTTGTCACTATTATGTCATCGACATACACCAAAAGCGTTGTAACTACCCTTGAGGGAGAGTGTTTAATCAATAGTGTGTGGTCTCTTTGGCTATATCACATGGACAACATAACTCTTACAAATCTACCAAACCATCCCCATAGTGATTGCTTGAGCCATACGATGCCTTTTTCAATTTACACACAGTATGAGTAGCTATGTTATTCTTATAACTAGGAGAAACCTCTATGTATGTCTCCTCCTCTAGATCTCCATGTAAGAATGCATTTTTGACATTGAACTGTTGCAAATTCCAACCATAATTAGCTACGAGTGACAATAACACTCTAACAATATTTATCTTTGCAACAGGAGCAAAGGTCTTTAGATAATCAATTCCATAAGTTTGAGTATACCGCTTGTCCACCAATTGTTTCTTATGTTTCTCAATTGACCCATCAGCTCTATACTTCACCGTATACACCCATTTATAACCCATCGGTTTAGTTCCTGTTGGTAACTTAACCAGTTCCCAAGTTTAGTTCTTCTCTAATGCCTCTATCTCCACATTCATAGTTTGTTTCCATTTTCCTTTAGATAAAGCCTCAGATAGGGTGCTGTGCTCAAGGTTTATGTTAGATGATATGGCTGAAGATTATCCTAAATGAATTAAGAGTCAAGTGGGAAGATCCTATAAAACTCTATTGTCATAATAAATCTGCTATCAACATTGCTCATAATCATATACAACATGATAAGACTAAGCATATTGAGATTGACAGACATTTCATCAAAGAGAAGTTAGACGAGGGACTAGTATATCTATTTTATGTTCCAATAGGGTACCAACTCGCTGATGTTCTTACCAAAGTGTTAAATAACTCCAACTTAATATTTCCAAGTTGAAAATGGAACATATTTATTACTAAGCTTTAAGGAGAATGTCGAGATGTATATTAGCTGTAAACACTATTATTATTCGATCGATATTATGGCTGTTAATGATATCCTTTGATTTGAGGGATTTTAGTTAAAATTTTCTCTATTTTTAGATTAGGTAGTTTCCTATTTTGTATATTCTGATATATTGTAACCCAAAAGAGTGAAAGAAAAATAAAGAAAATTTCCTCTCTATCTTCTTCAATATTTTGTATATTCTGATATATTGTAACCCAAAAGAGTGAAAGAAAAATAAAGAAAATTTCCTCTCTATCTTCTTCAATAGTGACATACTTTTGTTGAGAGAAAAAAATTCATATCCTAGAGTGAGCAACCTCAATCTTAAAAAAATACTTCAGCTTCCCTAATGCCTTGATTTCAAAAACCTCAATGAAACATTAACTCAAAAACCTTTCTTTTCCTTAACATAATCTCTTGTCACTATTATGTCATCGGCATACACCAAAAGCGTTGTAACTACCCTTGAGGGAGAGTGTTTAATCAATAGTGTGTGGTCTCTTTGGCTATATCACATGGACAACATAACTCTTACAAATCTACCAAACCATCCCCATAGTGATTGCTTGAGCCATACGATGCCTTTTTCAATTTACACACGATGAGTAGCTATGTTATTCTTATAACTAGGAGAAACCTCATGTATGTCTCCTCCTCTAGATCTCCATGTAAGAATGCATTCTTGACATTGAACTGTTGCAAATTCCAACCATAATTAACTACGAGTGACAATAACACTCTAACAGTATTTATCTTTGCAACAGGAGCAAAGGTCTTTACATAATCAATTCCATAAGTTTGAGTATACCGCTTGTCCACCAATTGTTTCTTATGTCTCTCAATTGACCCATCAGCTCTATACTTCACCGTATGCACCCATTTATAACCCATCGGTTTAGTTCCTGTTGGTAACTTAACCAGTTCCCAAGTTTAGTTCTTCTCTAATGCCTCTATCTCCACATTCATAGTTTGTTTCCATTTTCCTTTAGATAAAGCCTCAGATAGGGTGCTGTGCTCAAGGTTTATGTGAGATGATATGGCTGAAGATTATCCTAAATGAATTAAGAGTCAAGTGGGAAGGTCCTATAAAACTCATCATCATAATAAATCGCTCTATCAACATTGCTCATAATTCTATACAACATTATAAGACTAAGCATATTGAGATTGATGTACATTTCATCAAAGAGAAGTTAGATGAGGACTAGTATATCTATTTTATGTTCCAATAGGGTACCAACTCGCTGATGTTCTTACCAAAGTGTTAAATAACTCCAACTTAATATTTCCAAGTTGAGAATGGAACATATTCATTCCTCAACTTTAGGGAGAGTGTCAAGATGTATATTAGCTGTAAGCACTATTATTGTTTGATCGATATTATGGCTGTTAATGATATCCTTTGATTTGAGGGATTTTAGTTAAAATTTTCTCTATTTTTAGATTAGGTAGTTTCCTATTCTGTATATTCTGATATATTGTAACCCAAAAGAGTGAAAGAAAAATAAAGAAATTTTCCTCTCTATCTTCTTCAATAGTGACATACTTCTGTTGAGAGAAAAAAATTCCTATCCTAGAGTGAGCAACCTTAATCCTAAAAATTACTTCAGCTTCCCTAATGCCTTGATTTCAAAAACCTTAATGAAACATTAACTCAAAAACCTTTCTTTTCCTTAACATAATCTCTTGTCACTATTATGTCAACGACATACACCAAGAGCGTTGTAACTACCCTTGAGGGAGAGTGTTTAATCAATAGTGTGTGGTCTCTTTGGCTATATCACATGGACAACATAACTCTTACAAATCTACCAAACCATCCCCATAGTGATTGCTTGAGCCATACGATGCCTTTTTCAATTTACACACAGTATGAGTAGCTATGTTATTCTTATAACTAGGAGAAACCTCTATGTATGTCTCCTCCTCTAGATCTCCATGTAAGAATGCATTCTTGACATTGAACTGTTGCAAATTCCAACCATAATTAGCTACGAGTGACAATAACACTCTAACAGTATTTATCTTTGCAACAGGAGCAAAGGTCTTTACATAATCAATTCCATAAGTTTGAGTATACCGCTTGTCCACCAATTGTTTCTTATGTCTCTCAATTGACCCATCAGCTCTATACTTCACCGTATGCACCCATTTATAACCCATCGGTTTAGTTCCTGTTGGTAACTTAACCAGTTCCCAAGTTTAGTTCTTCTCTAATGCCTCTATCTCCACATTCATAGTTTGTTTCCATTTTCCTTTATATAAAGCCTCAGATAGGGTGCTGTGCTCAAGGTTTATGTGAGATGATATGGCTGAAGATTATCCTAAATGAATTGAGAGTCAAGTGGGAAGGTCCTATAAAACTCTACTATCATAATAAATCTGCTATCAACATTGCTCATAATTCTATACAACATTATAAGACTAAGCATATTGAGATTGACAGACATTTCATCAAAGAGAAGTTAGATGAGGGACTAGTATATCTATTTTATGTTCCAATAGGGTACCAACTCGCTGATGTTCTTACCAAAGTGTTAAATAACTCCAACTTAATATTTCCAAGTTGAGAATGGAACATATTCATTCCTCAACTTTAGGGAGAGTGTCAAGATGTATATTAGTTGTAAGCACTATTATTGTTTGATCGATATTATGGCTGTTAATGATATCCTTTGATTTGAGGGATTTTAGTTAAAATTTTCTCTATTTTTAGATTAGGTAGTTTCTATTCAGATATTCGATATATACCCAAAAGAGTGAAAGAAAAATAAAGAAATTTTCCTCTCTATCTTCTTCAATAGTGACATACTTCTGTTGAGAGAAAAAAATTCCTATCCTAGAGTGAGCAACCTTAATCCTAAAAAAATACTTCACTTCCCTAATGCCTTGATTTCAAAACCTTAATGAAACATTAACTCAAAACCTTTCTTTTCCTTAACATAATCTCTTGTCACTATTATGTCAACGACATACACCAAGAGCGTTGTAACTACCCTTGAGGGAGAGTGTTTAATCAATAGTGTGTGGTCTCTTTGGCTATATCACATGGACAACATAACTCTTACAAATCTACCAAACCATCCCCATAGTGATTGCTTGAGCCATACGATGCCTTTTTCAATTTACACACAGTATGAGTAGCTATGTTATTCTTATAACTAGGAGAAACCTCTATGTATGTCTCCTCCTCTAGATCTCCATGTAAGAATGCATTCTTGACATTGAACTGTTGCAAATTCCAACCATAATTAGCTACGAGTGACAATAACACTCTAACAGTATTTATCTTTGCAACAGGAGCAAAGGTCTTTAGATAATCAATTCCATAAGTTTGAGTATACCGCTTGTCCACCAATTGTTTCTTATGTCTCTCAATTGACCCATCAACTCTATACTTCACCGTATACACCCATTTATAACCCATCGGTTTAGTTCCTGTTGGTAACTTAACCAGTTCCCAAGTTTAGTTCTTCTCTAATGCCTCTATCTCCACATTCATAGTTTGTTTCCATTTTCCTTTAGATAAAGCCTCAGATAGGGTGTTGTGCTCAAGGTTTATGTTAGATGATATGGCTGAAGATTATCCTAAATGAATTAAGAGTCAAGTGGGAAGATCCTATAAAACTCTACTGTCATAATAAATCTGCTATCAACATTGCTCATAATCCTATACAACATGATAAGACTAAGCATATTGAGATTGACAGACTGTCATAATAAATCTGCTATCAACATTGCTCATAATCCTATACAACATGATAAGACTAAGCATATTGAGATTGACAGACATTTCATCAAAGAGAAGTTAGACGAGGGACTAGTATATCTATTTTATGTTCCAATAGGGTACCAACTCGCTGATGTTCTTACCAAAGTGTTAAATAACTCCAACTTAATATTTCCAAGTTGAGAATGGAACATATTTATTACTAAGCTTTAAGGAGAGTGTCGAGATGTATATTAGTTGTAAACACTATTATTATTTGATCAATATTATGGCTGTTAATGATATCCTTTGATTTGAGGGATTTTAGTTAAAATTTTCTCTATTTTTAGATTTGGTAGTTTCATATTCTGTATATTCTGATATATTGTAACCCAAAAGAGTGAAAGAAAAAAAGAAAATTTCCTCTCTATCTTCTTCAATAGTGGCATACTTCTGTTGAGAGAAAAAAATTCCTATCCTAGAGTGAGCAACCTCAATTTTAAAAAAATACTTCAGCTTCCCTAATGCCTTGATTTCAAAAACCTTAATGAAACATTAACTCAAAAACCTTTCTTTTCCTGAACATAATCTCTTGTCACTATTATGTCATCGACATACACTAAAAGCGTTGTAACTACCCTTGAGGGAGAGTGTTTAATCAATAGTGTGTGGTCTCTTTGGCTATATCACATGGAAACCATAACTCTTACAAATCTACCAAAACATCCCCATAGTGATTGCTTGAGCCATACGATGCCTTTTTCAATTTACACACAGTATGAGTAGCTATGTTATTCTTATAACTAGGAGAAACCTCTATGTATGTCTCCTCCTCTAGATCTCCATGTAAGAATGCATTCTTGACATTGAGCTATTGCAAATTCCAACCATAATTAGCTACGAGTGACAATAACACTCTAACAGTATTTATCTTTGCAACAGGAGCAAAGGTCTTTAGATAATCAATTCCATAAGTTTGAGTATACCACTTGTCCACCAATTGTTTCTTATGTCTCTCAATTGACCCATCAGCTCTATACTTCACCGTATACACCCATTTATAACCCATCGGTTTAGTTCCTGTTGGTAACTTAACCAGTTCCCAAGTTTAGTTCTTCTCTAATGCCTCTATCTCCATATTCATAGTTTGTTTCCATTTTCCTTTAGATAAAGCCTCAGATAGGGTGCTGTGCTCAAGGTTTATGTGAGATGATATTGCTGAAGATTATCCTAAATGAATTAAGAGTCAAGTGGGAAGATCCTATAAAACTCTACTGTCATAATAAATCTGCTATCAACATTGCTTATAATCCTATACAACATGATAAGACTAAGCATATTGAGATTGACAGACATTTCATCAAAGAGAAGTTAGGCGAGGGACTAGTATATCTATTTTATGTTCCAATAGGGTACCAACTCGCTGATGTTCTTACCAAAGTGTTAAATAACTCCAACTTAATATTTCCAAGTTGAGAATGGAACATATTTATTACTAAGCTTTAAGGAGAGTGTCGAGATGTATATTAGTTGTAAACACTATTATTATTTGATCGATATTATGGCTGTTAATGATATCCTTTGATTTGAGGGATTTTAGTTAAAATTTTCTCTATTTTTAGATTAGGTAGTTTCCTATTCTGTATATTTTGATATATTGTAACCCAAAAGAGTGAAAGAAAAATAAAAAAAATTTCTTCTCTATCTTCTTCAATAGTGACATACTTTTGTTGAGAGAAAAAAATTCCTATCCTATAGTGAGCAACCTCAATCCTAAAAAAATACTTCAGCTCACCTAATGCCTTGATTTCAAAAACCTTAATGAAACATTAACTCAAAAACCTTTCTTTTCCTTAACATCATCTCTTGTTACTATTATGTCATTGACATACACCAAAAGCGTTGTAACTACCATTGAGCGAGAGTGTTTAATCAATAGTGCGTGGTCTCTTTGGCTATATCACATGGCCAACATAACTCTTACAAATCTACCAAACCATCCCCATAGTGATTGCTTGAGCCATACGATGCCTTTTTCAATTTACACACAGTATGAGTAGCTATGTTATTCTTATAACTAGGAGAAACCTCTATGTATGTCTCCTCCTCTAGATCTCCATGTAAGAATGCATTCTTGACATCGAACTATTGCAAATTCCAACCATAATTAGCTACGAGTGACAATAACACTCTAACAGTATTTATCTTTGTAAAAGGAGCAAAGGTCTTTAGATAATCAATTCCATAAGTTTGAGTATACCGCTTGTCTACCAATTGTTTCTTATGTCTCTCAATTGACCCATCAGCTCTATACTTCATCGTATACACCCATTTATAACCCATCGGTTTAGTTCCTGTTGGCAACTTAACCAGATCCCAAGTTTAGTTCTTCTCTAGTGCCTCTATCTCCACATTCATTGTTTGTTTCCATTTTCCTTTAGATAAAGCCTCATATAGGGTGGTAGGAATGGTGATGGTATTTAGGCTTACAAGGAAAGCTTTATGAGATGATGAAAAATTCTTAAACGACATAAAATGTGCAAGAGCATGGACGGATTGACATTGGGGGCAAGTGAGGGCACTTTCCTCCACTGCCTCCAAAAAATTATATATAAAAAATTATTTTTTTAAGTTTTGATCATATAAAAAAATAAAATTTTGTTTCCATTAAAATTTTGTCCCATTAAAATTTTACCTCTCTCAAAAACTTTCTGTATCGTATAATGGTCTTTTAATATTGACCCTAAATTGATTCTTGATCATGGAATAGAAGTTGGGGAGTGTGGTACTAACATCAAACTTATGTTTGAGCAAAAAGATCCATATAACATGAGTACAATCATCAATGAAAGAAACAAACCATTTGTCCCAAAAAATATTAGAGACAATAGATAGACCCTAAATATCACTGTGAATGAGATAGAAAGGAATATAACTTCTTTTATTACTACTCGGAAAAGGTACACATTTATGTTAAGCAAGTTCACACACCTCACAATGGAAGTTTTCAACATCTAAACCTTTAAACAAAGAGGGAAACATAGTCTTAATAATTCTAAATGATGGATGTCCAAGTCGATAATGGCAAAGCAAAATTTTCTCTTTACTGGAAGAAACAAAATATGAAATGAAGGAATGTGGTAACCTACTTTTGGTCATGTTCAATTGGCTTGGTGCTTCCAGATAGTAAAGGTCATCCCGTTCCCTAGCATGTCCTAATCCTCCTCCTCGAATTATTGTCCTGAAATACATAATAGCTACTATGACAAATTACATTACAAGATACATCTTGAGGAGTTTTTGTATGGAAACAAGGTTTGTGGACAGTTTATGAACATGAAGGACATTTCTTAGAATTACTGATGGACTTATTTTGACTTCACCTAAACCGGCTATAGTGGTTAAGGATCCATCGGTTGTGGCTATTTTCCTACTACTTGGACATGAAAGGTAGGTTAGAAAGATATTGGATAAATGGGTCATACAGCCAGTTGCTCCTGATTCTATAACCCAAGAGTTAGTGAAGTTTGTACCTGAGACATTTAATCCAAAAGAAAAAGGAAACTCACCTGAATATGCCAAAGAACAAGTACCTGAAGGCTTTTCATGTTTCCCATGGTTGTTGGTAATTGGTCTTACCCTCTCAATTTCTTCTTTGTTAAGGCTACTCGGCTCTTATAATATTGATTCGTCTTGTGATACAACAACAATGTACACTTCTCCATTGTTCAGTGGCTGATCTGCCTTCTGACCTCATTTACAGCTTGAAGGCTTTCCATAAAGTTTCCAATATTTCTCACACGTATGTCAATGTTTGTTACAATAAGTACACCATAATTCATCGCAGTTTTAAGGCTTAGACTGATTTTTTTTCTTCCTTCAAAAACTGCTCTTCTCTCTATATTTGTGGTTGATTTGCTATTACTAGCCACCATAGCTGAACTATCAATGATTTGTGATTTAAGCATCATCCGTCTCCTACTTTCTTCACTTTGGATTAAAGCCATTATTTCATTAAAACATGGAACCTTCAGCTTCCCAAGGATTTGTATCCTTATTTGATCAATTTTTGGATTTAGTCCAACCAAAAAATCATTAACACTATCTTGTTCAATGAAAGTATTTAGAACTATTGCATCTTCAGAACACTTGGTTTTGATCCGGTAGTGATCCAATTCTTGCCATAAGGATTTCAATTGGTCTGCATATTTCGTCACTGTTTTGTTTCCTTGTTTTATAGCAACAATTTTTACCTTTACTTTGTACACTTATGTTGCATCTCTAACCTTGGAATAAGTTTGTTGGATTGCATCCCATATGTCCTTGGCAGTGGCCAAAAATATACATGTTTCACTCATTTTTGGAACCATAGAGCCCCATAACCACACCATGATCATAGTGTCTTCTTTATCCCATGCTTCAAATTGTGAATCCCCTGGTTAGGCCCTACACCCGAGAGATGACTAATCTTCCACTTTCCTTTCAACACAGTTCGGGTGAGTTGAAATCATTTGAGATAATTTTTTCCATTTAACTTATAAGTGGCTGGAATACTCTGTAATTCTCCAGATTGTTGGGTTCGAATTACCTCTTCCGATTGGATTTTGACAATCTCCCTAATCTTAACTGTAGACTCCTCGATTTATGACATCTTGCTTGATAGAGTTTGGACATTTAAGGCGGATTTGTGTGGAAAACAGATGAAGAAGAAGAGAACATATGGAAAGAAAAAATGTCTACTATGAAGGCTGGAAAAATATGGCGATGAAGGCCAGAATATGCTTAGGTTATCAAAACTTAAAGCTCTGATACCAAGTCAAATTTGCAATAGGCATATGGGCCCATACGAGGAGAAAAATTAGATCACGCACAAGTTTAATTGAGGTTTCATCCTAAAATCAATTGACAATAGGTGGAATAGCTCACTAGGCTTATATGTTAGTCTTCTTTCCTCTCTTTCTTCGATATAAGGCACTCACATGCCTTCACATATGAGTCCCTTTTTAAGTTGAACAATCTAGAGAAGTATATAAATAATTTTCACCAGGGCTGAACTTCTGATTGAGGTCAAATAGGCCCCCTCCGAAGGCAAGCAATATTGTCGGCCTCTTACTCCATGCAGACTTCAAATCCTTCTCTAGTTACGTAAATAATAGGTCTTCTTTTGAGGCAAACAGTAGGTTAAGATCTTTATGAGCACCGATATCATGTTAGAAATTGAGTTGAAAGTGTATTTCCTTACATGTCTTTGTTAACATAGTCTTCAAGTTTTTGTTGGATGTTTAGTCCGAGAAAGATATAACACATGTTTAATTTCTGTTGATTTTGAGTATCATATTTTCTTTTTAATTTAAAAATAAAATAAAAGTACAAAATTTATAACAAAATCAAAATTAAAGAGATTTATTTTAAAAATTACTTAATACAATGAATATCATTTTTAATTTAAATTATTTACTCTAAATTATATTAATTATTCATGCATCTATTATATTTTCTTATAATTCTCTTATTTTAAGCGATATATTCTTTATAATTAGACATTGAATTATTTCTTTTTGTCAATTAACATTACTCATTTGAAAATAAATGTAAAAGTGAATTATGTCTGCTCTGATCATTCTAATGAAATTTTATTGATACTTTGACGAAATACTCTTAATCGATATGCCTCCATAAATAGAATCATATGTAACCTCTAAGTTTAGCATTCGCTTATCATTCAAATTCCGTTTTAATTGCAGAAGAATTTGATATATATGGATTCCTGTGGCAACAAAACTCAATGATCATCTGTATGTTTTGGAATACCTTCACATGAAAGCAAGGACTTTTCAGGGTGAACCAACAAGTGATATATTCGAGACATATAAGATCGAGTATGTTATTTAATCGGATTCCATTAGTATTATAAAATGTATATAGAATTCAAGGCTTGGTGAGTCAAGTGGTAGGAATCGTGAATAAGAAATCAGAACATGGGATACTGAACCTCCTGCTTGCCCTTTTAGACACAGAATCTAGCTACTAAAAATTGTACGTAAGTGTTACTTTTTTGCAGTTTTGGCTTGGAGCCTGAATTGCTGAACCTATAACATGTAAGAATGTAGTTGGTTTGCACTTACAGTCATTTGGAACTGAGAAGTGCCCCTCGATCATCATTTCATTAGGGATTGGAGAGCTTAACTTTTTGTAACTACTTGCTAAAACTTATGGAACTTGGAAGATTGTTGCTGTTTTTATAACATAAAAATCTGATGGTTCATATAAATGCGATGGACGCATTGAGCTATTGTATGCTCACTTGCTCAATGATTATAACAGTTAGGACTAGCAAATCTTAGGTAATGACACTCCCGAGGAACGACTACTTAGAAGGTAAGCAGAACTTAGGAAGACCTTGTTAGTACGTAATAGGAGCTTTATTACGTACTCCGGATCTACATGAAATGATTAAAAACGAAGGTAATGCAGAATATCTGGATTTTGGTTCCATCTTTGATTTCGATGCCGATTTTGGGCTCCAAACTACTCCGAATCTCCCGAAGCTTTTAGTGAAAAGTGATCACCGACTCACGAGCTAGGCCTTTCTACAGTTTCCTTAGTCCTAACGGGTCAGGAATCCTTATGCTCGTGAATGAACTCTTGAGTAACTGCAGGAGACCTTACCTTTATATAGCTTCCATATCGGACTTCTCCATCACAAGGCTGATATGGACTTGGTCCACACTAATCGGGACCCAGATTTCGACCCATTAATCTAGATCATTTATTGGGCCACTTTATTATCTTTATCTGGATCAAATGGCGTAATTTAACCGATAATTTATTTAAAAACCAAAATTGTAATTAATGTTAGTCCAACTTTATAAGACATGGACAAAATTGTCCCTAAGAACAAAAATGTCTTATAATCTTCCCTTTGAACAAGCATTAATTGCAGTAGCCTCTAGTTTTAAAATAATTTAAAACCCGATTAAGCCACGCTACTGTATAGTCAACTAAGTTTGAAAAACAAAACATTTGATCCAAAGATAACGAAAGTCCATCATTCTATCCCGCAAGGCTTTCGGTACCGAAAAGTATCAGATGCATGTGTCTTGTATGACACAGATCCAATACAATCATGAATACCTAATACCTCACTAACATGAATGAAAAAATAGAGTGTGACAAACTACGATGATACCTTTATGATCTAATTGTATCATCTTCGTTTATAGGTATCAATTTCTCTAACTTTATGCTAAACCGCATATACTAAACTACATTAGAAAATTCCTATTTTCTCTCACTAAATGCTAAACAACATTAGAAAAAACCTTTATGTTTTCCAACTGAATGCTAAACTACATTAGAGAACCTTTATGGGATTAAAACTTATATCCGCCTATGTCATGTCAAACTTTATAGATATCTATGTTAAATTGTATGCGTCTAAATGACATAGATACAAGGTCAATCTGTATATATGCCCAATGACCTTCAAATGCTTAAGATTGACACAAATCTTAAGACTTTAATAAGTATTATGACAATGTATAATGACACCTAATACTGAGGATAAATGATGATCATCTTCATCAATAACCATCATACTATCATAATACTTAAATTGTACAAATGTACATGAAAAAAACACAACGATCCCCTAATTGACGGTGTCTAACGACATCAAAACACCCATACTGTATACTTGTGTTACAAACACAAGTGGGTGACGTCCTTTCGTTAAAGGATCGACTCACAGTTCCTCAGTTCTTAAATGCTTCAAACCTTAATTTCACTTTTTCGTGTCAAAACCCTATGATCAAATAATTGATCTTCAACAGCTATGACCCTGTGATATTCTTCGTTGTTATTAGACAACACTGTAAGAAGAATTTCACAGTAAAACCAGATGGGTCTAGCCACTGAATGAACCACAGACCACTCAAAAATTAAATTTTTCAGTTGAACCATCTGCGAAGCAACCCCTTTAGCATGCACTGTGCATGCCTAGTCGAGGAAGTTACACATGTCTTTATGACACACTTCTACGACATTATATCATCTACAAACTTAAGCTGTAACCTTAAGTGAACTTTCGATCATCCGAACACATAGCTAACTTTAAATCTGAATTCCCTACGAAGTTTAGTTTGTTGACTTTTCTGGATGTCAACATATAATTCTTAATTCCTTCATGTATCTCAACGCTCACTAAACTGCATTCCAAAAGTCAATAACTGGATTAACCAGATATTGACCAAACAGTCAACCAGTGATTGCAATGCCCTATCTAGTACATAACCGAGCATACATCTGCTGTCCACCGTACTAGAATACGAAACATTCCTCATAATCTCTCTCTTTACTTTATTCTTTGGGTACTTTACCAAAGACTATCTCTCTCTGTGAGAGACAGATGTTATGATAGGTTTATTGTCAACCGTATTAAACCTTTGTAACACATACTTAATGTATGCAATTAATGAGAGATCTGATGAGTGTTGAGATATGTCCTGGTGAATCCGAATACCTAAGACAAAAGATGTGATACTAAGGTCCTTTATGTCAAGGTTCTTGACCAAAAATTGCTTATCCTCATACAATAAGATCAAGTGACTTGATGTGAGCAATTTACCATCCTCATGCAGTAATAGGAAGATAACTTGCTCCCCTCAATTTCATAGTACAAGCATTCATTGACTTTATTTTCCAAGAAGCCGAAAGAGGTCATAACCTCACCAATTGTAAGGTATAACTTTTAGGAGGTTTATTGTATACCATATATTGATCTGCATAACTCACAAACTATGTCAGTACTGTCTGAATCCTGGGACCCTACAGATTGTACCATATAGACTACTTTATAAAGGTTCTTACTCAGGAGGGTAGTTTTGACAGCTTTCCGATGTAACTTTATATCATCATAAGCTACAATTGCTTCTATCACTCAAAATGTATCCTACGAAGATACGAGAGAAAAAGTAACACAAAATCAACCTTTTTCCCTGAGTGAACCCTTAGGAAATTGAGCGAGCCATTAAACCATTGAACTTTATCTTGAAATTCTTTAGGTCTTAAACTTTATTTACAACTGATGAGCTTGCAGTTCCTGATGCAAATCAACTAGCTCTTAGACCTTACTATGCTTCATGGCTTGCATCTCGTCATTCATCGCATCCCACCACACATCCGCATTGGGTCCAGAAACAACTTTTGTAAAAGTAACTGGATCCGTAGTATGTCTAATAACATAATCCAGTACACCTAACAGACTATGTTTTTAGATGGGATAGCAGGTCGTCTCACTCCAATGGATTTACTTAACTTTATTAGATCTTGTACCTCCAAGAATCCCTCTATATGCACAAGTATGGGTTCCTGTTCCTATACGGGCACGGTACAAAAATCTAGATCCACCGAATCTAACTGTATGAGCAGCGGGTATGGGATAACTGTAGTATCCGCCCTACTATCATCCAGAAGGTCAAAAGACCCACCATCATAAACATAATATTCCAAAAACTTGGTTGCTTGTAATTCCACTATTCTGATTCCTCCTTATCTACATTAAAATCTATAGCCCAAAAGTGGTTGAGATATTTTACTAAATAGCAATGAAAAGAACGAGTATGCAATCTTTCTTTATAAGGATTATCCTACCTCAGTAGGGCAGTCCTTTACACAATTGTGCGCAAGGTTGAGTTCTTCAACTTCTAGATAGGTTGATTAGTCCTGCTTTGCATTAACTTCTTTAAGTCTTTTACGGTGTTATTATGCCTTTCGGCAACTCACCATTTTGCTTAGAACTACTTGGTATAGTGAACTAAATCACTATTCCAACTGACTTTATATATCTAACAAACGAACCTTTTAAAGTCCTGAAACATCATGTCTGTCATGATATTTTCCTCCATGGTCAAATCTGACTATCTTGATGAATTTTTTCAACTGGTTCTCAACTTTCAAACTTTAAGCAAAAACACATGACTTTGATGGGAACAATCACCAAGAATTGTCAAAATACTTTCATAATTGCACAATGCAATTGTATGAGGTCTACCGAAATTTTTATGTATCAAACTCAACAAGTTAGAAGTATGAGTTGACCTCAGTGTCCTTATTAGTCAACTTACCCCTGTGACGGTCAGTACATGTTCCAGATTATCTTAATCTAGAATTGAGAAATGGTTTCCCTTATCAATCTCTCAATCCTAGCTATGAAAATGTGGCCTAAACTTTTATGTCACACCATATATGACTTTTCATTCATCAGGTTCTTCATACCTTGTTTAGCATGATACGAAGAAGTATATATCTAATTCGGGATAAGACACATTCTATTCAAACCATATGACAAGAAAGTTGCACCTTTGTGTTTTGCATTAAACTACAATTGTACAATAGAAGTATTAAATGCAAAACGTCAACCTTCAGTATCCTTAATTAATCAAAAGATCATATATAAAATGTGTCGTGTAAATCCTAATGAACCTTACTATAAAGTTCAATACATACACCCCTATAGATATCACTTCCACATCTTTATTACTGTGAACTATCAGTTCCCCCTTTCCTTTATTTGGCTTCTTTCTAAATATGAACTACTGCATTGTGAAAGCACCCTGATCAGATGTTCCATTAAATAGTCACCTATACTTAACGCGACTATCCCAAATTGATAAACCAAAGAGTAATCTGATGGTCTCAGTCTTCCCTTTAAACCTCATACTACTGGTTTCTTCATGTCCAAGGGATCTTTACCAGAATTGGTTTGACCTGCGTCAGCATATGGAGAAGATTTAAACTTTCTACCTTTGAACTTAATGAGCTTCATCTTTGTCTTCCCTTAAGCTGCTTCCAGGACTGTAGGAGTAACAACTTGAGTTTCTCCACCTCAACAACACAATGAGATATCAAAGTATTGAAGTCTCAATATCTTCACCTACTGTGAAAATAAATTATTCTTGATATGTACTCCGTTACTCCCCTTTTTTTTCTGTATACTTTATGGAGAATAATATTTTCATCAATGCATGTGTCTCAATACCGGATGAGACTATGTACCTCTGGGAGTCATTATCAAGAAACTTCTTCGCTATGTCTGTGTCCTGAAGTTCACTTTGCGGATGGTTAGGTATGGATTCTTAATGGTCGGCAGATGTAATCTGTTAGACCAATCTTAGGTTTCATATGCTGCTTTATGAGTTATCGAGCTCATGGATGTAATTGGAGATAACTTACCAGTCCATATGACCATTTCAACTACAGCTATCTCCATAACCTTCAAAACATCTCCCGTCCAATCCTCTGTCTAATTCTTTATATTGAAACTAGCAAGGGTTTCAATGGCGAGACTGATTTAGTTGACTGAAAAGGTGACTTCATGATGATAAACTTTAAATCAGCACTAATGTAGTGCAACAATGATACTAAAGCCATTAATAGTATCTTTCTTGAAAATTTGATCACATGTATTATGAAACACCTTTGGGATGAATACATAATATATGCAATTAGACTTCCATACATAAAAGCGATCGGAATATAAACCATCAACTCTCATGACACTACCACCTTTAGGTGAATAGATCACTTTGAGCAACATCATTCCTCTATCTAATGCCTTTATGTACATCTCAAAATTTTATGTAAGGCTAACACCTTTGGGCAGAATAACCAAACATAAAATCAGAGACATCTTCTAACATGTAAGCAAAACAATTCAGAATACTGACTTGAAAGGTCACTTTGTTGACTACATTCTCATCAGAATCTAAAAGTTCGCCAACACAAGGGATATATCTTTATGTCATCCTCACATTCTTTATGGGCATACTGTATGTGACAATGCAACTTCAATAAATGCAAAAATCTAAATGTACAGTCTTATTGTCACACACATGTGCTGAAGACATTATTTGAAAACTTCATTCGAGACTTTCGTAAACAAAAAATCTTAGTAGAGTAACTATCGTGCGTTATCAGATACTGAACCGATGTCCTGAGACACGAAAACTTTATGTATCTCCCTTATGGCAAGTTCATTGTACAAAAATTCACTCAAAAATGACTTCAGAATGTCTCAATTCCTATTTTCGATTGATTATCATGCAATCTCAAATAGTGAAAATGAGACTAATGACCCGAGATCTCATGTATCTCCCTCATACGAAATTCGAAGCATGAAAATTTAATCAAAATCGGATTCAGAATACCTTAATTCCTTTTCCTGGAGTTAAACTTTAATTTATCACTAATGTAATAAATCCAGAAAAAATGAAAAAAATGTTACTTTATAAATTTTTCGGACTCGAAAATTGACCTAAAATACCCTAGGGTACTTTAAGAAAAATCTGAAAATTTTGGGATTTTTTTCTTCCCTTTTTTTATAACTGTAGCTGACGTCAGCGGTTGACTGACATCAGGGCTGCGTTAGTGTGAGCACGCGCTCTTCTGGACGCATGCCAGCTGCGTCTGGTGGGTACGCAGCATGCACCCCCACGCGAAGTTGCACCGACACTGTGTAGCGCGTGCGTGTCCTTGCATCCACACTGTCACGTGTCCACCGCGTGGACGGTCTGAATGGGCTCGTGTCACGCACCTGCCGGCCGTTCCACGCAAGTCGGTGCGCGGGCTGCGAATCGCGCGTGCAACGCGTCACCCGTCTGCTGGAGCTACGTGGCGAGCGCCCATTGATGCGTGCAACACACGCGCGTGTCGTACGCCCGCACTCCAGCTGCTACAGTGACGTCAGGCGTGTGTGCCCGCCCTTCCGACGCCAGAGGTGATTTTTGGCGTCCTGAGAGATCGTTTTTCACTTCGTTCGGCCTGTTTTTAACCCGTTCTTCATAGCTAACCTTATGTATACCACTTTTACGTAATTATATACGTAAAAATTTTGAAAAACGAATCAAAAACCAAGGAAAACCAAATGAGATAAAAAACCAAAAAACCTTCGATTCCGGCAATCCGATCACGTAACCGCTTTGATACCACATGTTAGTACGTACTGGGAGCTTTATTACGTACTCCGGATCTACATGAAAGGATTAAAAACGAAGGTAATGCGGAATACCTGAATTTCGGTTCCATCTCTGATTCTGATATCGATTACGAGCTCCAAATGACTTCGAATCTCTCGAGGCCTTTAGTGGAAAGTGATCACCGACTCACTGGCTAGACCTTTCTACAGTTTCCTCATATCACGAGCTTCTCTAACAGGATAGGAATCCTTATGCTTGTGAATGAACTCTTGAGTAACTGCAGGAGACTTTACCTTTGTATAGTTGTCATATCGAGTTTCACCATCACAAGGCCAATATGGACCTAGTCCATACTAATCGGGACCTATTTTTTACCCAAACTTCGACTTATTAATCTAAATCATTTATTGAGTTACTTTATTATCTTTATCTGGATCAAATGACGTAACTTAACCGATAATTTATTTAAAAACTAAAATTTCAGTTAATGTTAGTCCAACTTTATGAGACATAGACAAAATTATCCCTTAGTACAAAAATGTCTTACAAACCTCAATAAGGCCTTTAGCCATGGCGTCCATATCCTCGAACAAGTCAATAGGGACGGGAAGTCTAATGGCAAGCTCATCGGCAGGGGTAGTTAGCCCTTGTTCAGACTCTCTCCTCTTGTATGGCATTTGATTAAATCAGTTCTTTTCCAGTTATTCTTTTTCCTTGTAGTGTGATGATAATATGTCATCGACGTCCATAGATACAGGAAGGAGATAGCTTTCAACATCTGTTAATTTCTGTAGTAGTGCAAAGAGCAATTTTGTAAAATCAAATCAATATACTTTTATCCAATTCGTAAATAATTCAAACCAAACTAAACCGACCTCCTGGACGCAAATTGACCCTAAAATTCGATCACCTCGATTGGTTTTGCCTTCCCCTTTCCTACTACTTCAAAGGACAAATAATTTTTCTTCCATCTCTTGTCCCAAATTGATTGCATCTTCAAATGATCAAAAGTCAAGAAAAAGATGGAAACTTGAAAGAAAAAGAAAATGTAAATGTTCAGAGAAGAGGAAACATCTCTGAATGCGATTGCTAACTCGAGTTGTGCTTTTTCCTTGCTGCTTTTGGTTACGCAAATCTTATCGTTCTCCACCACTTTAGACCCCACCTACCAATCATATGAATCATTATTATAGCAGCTTTCCACACAATTCATTTTGAAACTCACCATAACCAAACACGTGTGCTTCCCCATAATTCATTTTGAAACTCACCATAACCATAACAAAACACCTGTACACGACTACTGGTTTTGTTCGAGCACCGTCTTCAATGTCCAACCACGACTATTTTTAAGTAGGAAAGGGAAGGGGATTGTATAGTATCATTCATTTTGTCGAATGGAACCATCAAAGTAGACAGATGAAAAATCCAAAGTACTGTAACCTGTAGTAAGCAGCTAAGATACAAGAAGTTTGATCCTAGTTCCTTTTGAAGAGTTAAAACTACAGCTCCAACTATGTACTTGATAGTCCCAATTTTTACAATTCTACCTAGATGCTTATAATTCAGGAACTAAGAGACCATAATGATCAGAAATTTGAAGATGCCAGGTGAATTAGGAGGCGACGTCCGCCGCCTGCAATATTGAAAATTCTATACAGAACTGTTAAATTCATTTTCTCTTCAAAATTCTACGAATAACAGAATCATCTCTATAGACTCCCGAGTCATCCCTGGAACCCCTGTGTGAATTGCGTCAGATTATTTTCAAGTTCCTGTATCAGGATTTAGGGAGCAAGTAATATGCACACCCAAGAGAATACTATCCGAATAGGGGAATTTATCCAACACAACTCGCATGTTCCACCAGCTCAGTGTACGCATCCCAAGTTCGTGGCCTGCCTAGCAAATCCTCTAATTCAAGGTAGAAATTTGAGTCATTCACATCTAGGTCCTCTTCAACAGGATTCTCCACAACTGAACTGTTGTCAAATAGATTCTCAGACATTATATCATAAATAGATGACACATCTTGAGTACCTGCTCGACACATCATACTGGCCTTAGGATCCTGAAAAGGGCTGCCGAACTCATCATTCATGGGAGGGGCAAAGAGTTTGGACATGAGGCTTTCATTGGTGTCTGGCAATGTCTCAGCAAGTTCGTTCTGCATTGTTGCTAATTGTTCCTGAGCTTGGTTCCTGCAGTTCACAGTTTGGCTGGCACCCAAAGCATCGGGGTGGCTTTCAGGGACTTGGGTGTGAAGAAGTCTCATCTTCTTTCTGAATTCGCCTTCAGTCAACTCTCCTTGCTGCTTTCTCTTCTGCATTAGTTGTTGAATAAACCCAGGGTTTTTGGTTGTTTTAGCTAAGAAAATGAACATCTGCAGTTGCCGGCATTCGGCAACTTGAACACGGTCTTGGACTGCAATCAGTTGATTACGCGAGTCCTCTTGTTGTTGTCTAAGATTTAAGATTTCCATCTTCATGAACTCACGGTCACTCTTCAACCTCTCAACTTCAGCCTCTAGATCAAGTTTTGTTGTATCAACCCCCACATTCTGCTGCTTGTTATACCTACTCCTCCTCTTAATGTTTTTGAGCAAGTGCTTCTTCCCTCCTTGAAACCCTTCATTTGCAAATTCCCATCTATCTGGATAGATCTTTCTAAACCCCTGAAATCAATTTGCATCACTTGGATTAATCAGTAATGAACTGAAAAGCTTACACCAATTGAGATTATCTTCATGTAGAATTTCATATGCAGATAATATGACAGGACCAAAAAAAACTTGCGTCACTGATCAATACCAAAATCACTTGTGAATTCTTCATTTCCGTTTTTGCTGATCTTATTGTTTCAAAAACCAAATCTTATATAGATGATCATTATGATAACAGCTCAATTACCAAAGCAGGTATAACAATTAGCATATCATAATACGAGTAGTAGATAACAACCAGATTCTCACTCATGGATCTTTATGTCTTTAACTTTACCTGCATTATCAACTCCAATTTCCAACCGTACAAAATAACCAACAGCTTTTAACCAATATTTTCATCCAACACAAACACAATCTATATTAACTTTCGAGAATAACAAGTGACGACGTATAAGAAACAAAAACGCATATTATGCAACCACCTACCTGTTAGGAACACGTCTAATACGAACTAGATATAAAGGCCAAACAATAGCAAAGACAAGTGCATATTACTAACATATATGAAGCTATGAACATACATAAGTGTTAAGCTGGCGGATGAAGCTGGAGAAATTGCTGTGTTTAAAATACTTGGGAAGCAAATTTTTGGAGAAGTCATGAGAGTCCCAAACGATAAAACTATCATGACTCTCGCTCCACGATATTATAGAGTCAGTCTCGGGATTCTCCACCATCTCAAAAATCTTCTTTAAAAACGGTGGCGGCCCGGACTCATGTAACCCCTCTACAGGCTTGGGAAACAACACCGAAGAAGATGACGACGATGACCATCCGTTCAAACAACAACCGTCTCCGTCTCCGTCTCCATCCTCGTATTCCTCTTCTTTGATCTTCAACGCTTGGACTGCCTCCGTCTCAACTTTCTCCAACTTCACGGACGTAAAGGACGGCGGCGACGAGACACAAATGGCCGGACTAGTAAAGTCCCGATCACTAACTGACGTGTTTGCTACCTCTACTCTCTCTTCATTTGCAGCCGTACCTCCTCCACCACCGCCTCCGTGATCATCAACATCAGTAACCGTCATGGCCGTGAATGAGCTAGTTTCGGAGAGAGAAACTACGATAAGACAGAGACGTGCTCGTGTTTCATTTATAAAAAGAATCAAAATGGAAAAGGACGGGCGACACGTGTCCATTACTTTTATACACTTTGTATGTGTTCTTTCGATTTGTTTTATTCATCTCGGTCCCTCAACTTTCTGGGAACTTCCTTTTGGCCCCTCATTGTTCTGTCAACTAAATCGACCGTCCACCTGTCGCCTTTTGTGGGCAGCAAAGCAGTGGTAGCTAATGATATTTTGACTGTAGATAAATTATCTACTGTTAAAAGCAGTAAAGATGTGAATCTCGGCCGTTGGATTTCTCGGACGAACAAAGGTGGAGATCAGGTGGCCAGTTGGTCTGCGACGTGCATGAAGTCCACTTGTCACTCCTTCATCCATCTAAATATGTGGTTAAAATACAACGGTGTGTTAATTACACCAACTCCATTTTATATAAAATTATCATAATAGTTGTGTTATATAACCGACAACCTTATTTTCAAAATTTTAATTTAAATATGAAATTTAATTAAATATAAAATATAACATGTCTTGATATAGTAATTTAAGAAGAGTGAGGTGTACCTTGAAAGAAATGAAAGAGGAGAATAAAAGATTGGTAGCACATATCCTTAGGAACAGAGTCCAGAACAAAAAAGGAAAAGTTATCAGAGACTCAGAGTAACGAAACTGAATTGAGTGACCGTACCAGCTGCCACTTGACAGCAAAGCAAAGGTGTAGAGTGTTGAGTGGGTTAACAGTTGGGGCAAAATGGTTACTTTGGTTCTTAAAATTTTCAAATATCGACAAATTTTACCTAAATATTTTAAGGAGAATAATTATAATCTTAATATTTAAAAATGTTAAAGTTTTAACTTTATTTTGTTAAAATTCAAATAATTGTATTAAGTGTTAAGTATACAATATTTGAAAATTAATTTTATTAAAATAAGTGTACTTTTTATTTCATGTCAATTGATATAATAAAATAAAACACACTTTTAAAATATTAAAATTAATTAATTTATAAATGGAGAATTCCTCTTTATTTAATTTATTTATAAATCTTTGTCCTCCTTCTTTTATCTCTCGCTTGCTCGCTCTCTTTTGAGATCATATTACATATTCTTATTATTCTGTTTCATAAAATATGTTTGTTTTAATAAATGGAGCCCACAAAAATTAGATAACAGCGATCACATCGAAATATAGGACACATCAAAATTAGAAAATCTTGCGTCCTCCTTTTTTCTCCCTTTCTCTATCTCTCTCACACACACTCGCGCGCATGCACACACACAAAATTCCATTGAATTGCATGTCAAAGTGTCTGTTTTGTCTAATACCACAATATCAACTTGCCCAAGTTCCTCATTCAAATTAGATGTTCGTGCATGCACCGGATTGACATTTTCCTCGTAATACATTTTCTGATCTTGGTTAATGAAAATGCTTTGTAAAACCTTCACGATTTCAATTGAAATATATGACAATATTGGTATCAGATATCTGTATAACATAAGCCCCATCAAAAAATGCAAAAATGCAGTAAGCGATGGTTTTTTGAGGTTTATAAAACACTTTTGTGTTATAAGGATGTAGGTATCATCTTCTATACCTTCCACCAAATGTATAAAGGTTTTCATTAAGGTCTTTACACTTAATAACAACCCTAAAATTCTTCAGCGATTCTTCATCACATAAGTGGAGTGTCACCTCTAAAGCATGTGATATGGTTCGGTAATAGGATCTAGTTACAGGATGATCCACTAGAGAATCCTTTTGATTTCTCTTGTTGGAATTCTTTCATTTTAAAAAAAACCCTATGTTTTTATGCAAGAAGGAGACTCGTCCGTGATAAGGTCTCTTCCTCCAAAAAATATTTCTCTGATAATTTGTCCAATACTTTATTCATAAATCACGTAGCTTATTTAGAGGCTGGTTACTTCAATTTATTTAGGATAAGACTTCCAACAAGAATAAACCTACTAAACTTCAAATAAGAATAGACCTACTAGTTTATTTAGGATAAGACTTCTAACAAGAATAGACCTGCTTGTTATGATACTAAGTATTTAAATAGACTCCTTTTAAGGTAAGATATCTTATTTTAAAGAGATGTCGTAAATTTCCTATCATTACTCCCCTTCTCGACAACAGTCACTCAGACTTATGTTCTCTAAAGTATGGCTTATCATAATTAAAACAAAATCCCTTTACTCGTCCTTCATCCATCTCCTTCTTTGACAAAGGCTTGAAAAGCAAGACTGGGTTACTTCCTATACTGGAGACCAATGTTTGAGAACCTCCTAGGAGTTTGCTGTCTCGATTGTTAACAACCGCAGGGTTGGCCTGAGAGCTTTTGGTTGTTAAGTTAAAGCATTATTTATCGTGTTCCTCAGGCAAAAGTACGTCCAGCTCCCCCTCCCTAGTTGTAGCACCCCACTCTTATAGGACACATACTTGACATCTTACCGGATATTCGAGTACGTATGTACCCCACAACGGTGGCATGCTAGAGCAGTAACGTCATTAACTTAATCATGGTATCATCATTTAAAAGATAATTATCATACTATTTAAAATTTTCCATTTTCATTTCATAAAAGCAAATATACATTGTGGCATTACATACTTCATCCTTATTTACAACATCAAAGAACTATTTGAGTATACGGCTCTATTACAAAAATATGTTACATGTTACATGAAGGAAGGACTATACAAAAATTCAATATAGATTCTTCAGTCTCAATTGACCGATCTTTGAGTCATTTCTTCAATCCAAAAGTACAAAATCTATACTTCTTCTAGAGTCACTCTATCACTAGTATCCTCTCTCGAATCTAAAATGTCAACGTTGCAATTTTGATGAATTTTGCGAACTCAGTGAGCTACCCATCATCGATGGCTCACTCATAACACATAACACATAACACATACAGTTCATATAATTACGTAATTCACATCATTTCACTAATAATCATATAGCATCACATATCACTTTGAGCACTTATTTCACGTTTCACATTCAGAGCAGTCAAACAGTTCATTTTGATCATTTGAAACATACATATCAATTTTATATGCAACGCTCATAAGACTCACTTCCAATTGTTATTATTGTGACCGAGTGCTATAACTGTCCCGTATCTATTGTGGATATCGGGTTCATTAATCACTGTCCCTTATTTGTTGAGGATATAGGGTTCATTATACATAGTGAACCTTTGGCTCTTAATCACTTTCTAAGCTTTAAGCTCTTTTTCGATGGTTACTTCAGTCACAATAGGTCTTATCTGTTCATGCATTCATGTAATGAAATGCATCACACGTATTCAGTCAATCAAACGTGCTCAATTTTACACATTCATATTAACTATCACAATCTCATTCACATTTATCATCGGACAGTGGTCCAGTATTCAACATAGACATTGAGAATCACTTATTTAGTCAAATTCACATTCAATGAGCACTTCAAAGATGTTATTCATGCATCAAATGCCTCGGACAATCAATGTCCAGAATCAACATAATCACATTCACATAATAATTCAATTCAGAATTTGAACAAAACAATAAATCAATGTGAGACCATCTAGATTACTCACAGTATGCTCTAGATAGCTATTGTCTCGACATCCTGACAATGTCTGGTTGTTGTCGCTTTAATTGTTCTTCTATATCATGTAATATAAACACATTTTCACGTTGCTAATTTTCACATTTTCATAAATACTCAGTCATATACATATGTATACATGACATGTATAATGTATGCTCAATGACAATCTCAGTTATATTTCCTTAATTCACATCTTATGATCATTCATAAATCATATCTTGCGAAACTTGATTTTCCTAAGTTCCTCACTCAACCATTTACCAATCATTTCCTAGTGAATTTAGATGACAATGAAATTTGGTGGAGAGGAATGACAACGTGTGAGGAGCCTGTGGTTCAAATTTCAAGTCAATCGGAGGTCTAGAGAAGGAGTTATAATTAATAGAGTGAAGAGTGTCGAAAATTGTCAAACTGCAATGCACCTCCTCTGTCACGATCGTGCAACTCCCTGATGTTCCTCTCTGTCAAGCACGATTGTGCAATCTTCCTGATGTTTCCTCTTTATCACGATCATGCTTGTACACGATCATGCTCTACGCTGATGATTCCTTTCTGTCACGATCGTGCACTACCTAATGATCAATTATTCAAGCTTCATTCCAACTTCTCTCCAAAACATATTTTCAGATCAATTTTTCATAGCCATTTTGACAAAGAAAATGAGAAATTTAGGCAATAAATTCTCCAAAAAATTATTCCCTTATGACTTAAGTTTCTAATGACACTAATTTCATGCAGTTTGGTTTAGTATTCTGCAAATTATACCCAAAATACTACAGACGGTTCCCAAACCGCAACAATACACAACACACTACTTCAAGCCAAAGTTTGAAATTCTTAAAGATAGAATTTAAATTCGATTCCTTTATGAAAAATATGGCCATTTATCTCTAGTTTAATCTAAACTTAAATTCGTCTCATTTAGATATGTACATATCAAGATATGGCTAAACTACATAAACATGTTATGTGAAAGTACTCCATCTAGCATATTTCAGCACACTTCATCATCATTTTCATCATAGTTCATCTTTTTTGCTTAGTCTATCATTTCTAGCTATGTCCTCACTATCTCCTCTCCATTCCTACTTCCATTTCAACTCAATTTCAATCACAAATAAATCATATTCTATGTTCGATCATAGCACCAAAAACAAAACATTTACATACATATATTCATCACTAAATCTCGACACCTTTTTCCTACACCATTATCAATGATATTTCTATTTCAAACTCATCTCTACAACAACTCATGAAATATTAATAATCATAAACACAAAAACAAGGCACCAATGTGTTCATTTCTTTACCCACATTCCAACATATATAAAACATCATTTTATGATCATTTCACCTCTAACTATCTTCATACATGTTTTATCCAACAAATCATGAAGAACAATATGATACTTATTTGATAAAACTCCAAACTCTTCAAAATCACGTGAACCCTAGCTTTCCATGGCTCACACGATCATCAACATAGAGGTGGGTAGATTAAGATTTTGTATTTGACAAATAAAGAAGACAATTAAAATGATAGTAGCAAAGAAGGGTGAGAGCAAGGCTTACGTTGATAGGGCCAAAAGAGAGGATCGTAGGTGAAAAATATCGAAGAAGATGAGAAGAGATATTAACAAGAGGTAAAGTAATTAATAAAGTGAAAGACTAATTAAAGAAAAGATAGTCTTTCACTTTGGAGAGTTTCGTAGGTTATGGCATGTGGTGTGCCACATGTCACTTTCTTATGGTATCTCCTTGGTCTTTTATTTAACTAGTTTATTTGTCTCAAATTTCTACTTTAATTGTCTCCCAATTTTCTATGACATATGTCATTAAACCCTAATGTCATTTATAAAAATTTTCACTGCCATTTGGCTTTTATTTCTACAATCATTTATCAATTGTCTTGCCACATGATATTTTTCTAGTAAAAAATACTCATAATTTTAGAAAATATTCCAATTTTCATCGAAAATTCTAAATCAAGAATTATACTCTCCAAATCAATTTTCAAGACAAAATATTCACTATTCACATCATAATCACATTTATAAATCAATTAAGATTAACTATACCCGATAATTGTCAAATGAGTGCATGTACAGTCATTGTAATATGTGCAATTATCAAATTCACGTGTATGTATGCTAATTGATGCATGAGCATGAAATGCATTTCTTAATTTCTCAATAATATCTCTCATGTACACTATTATAGGGTTCTAACCCTTAACATGGGATAACGGGATATTACACTAGTCCATCAACTGCTTCCTTTCAAAAGCCCTTGTCATGTTCATGGTTGTCCCTAGCCTTACAACTCCACAGCTATTCGTATCTCATCAACTAATTCAGCTATAAAGAGCTCCACCTGTTGTTCGGGTCAGAGACTAATGGTGCGTGCTAATAAGGTTTGAAACTGACGCTGGTACTCCTCAACAGTACTTATCTATTTGAGATTGACTAATTCTCCTAACGGGTTAGTGCGTAAGGAGGGACCAAATCTTATGTTGCATTGTGACTTGAAGTCCTCCCACTACATTCCTGGTATCTCTTGTTCCATTGGGTAATGCCAGAGTTGAGCCTTCCCTATCAAGTGAAATGTAGCCAAGCCTAATTGATCCTCTTTTGTCGTTCGTTGGCTTCGAAAAAACTGATTGCAACGATGCAATCAAACCAGAGAGTCTTATGAATCATTATAAGTGGGGAATTTCAACTTCGAGTAATGTGGCACCATCTGGGCCTCGGGATGCCCTTCGTTCAACCTCTCCCCTTGGCTAGCCGAAGCATGGTTGTTGCTCGCCCCACCTCTGTGCCCCCCACAATTCGGTTCCTTTCCTAGCTCCCTAAACCGGTGATTCATCTCTTTGAATTAGGTAGTCGAGTTTCACTATTGGATCTCCTTCATCTGCCAGAAACGCTGCTCAACTCTTTGCATAAACGCCCTGAGCTCATTGTGGATATTTCCTAAGTTGTCCATTGTGTTTAGCTTTGATATCAAATTGATATGGTTTTAGGCTTCAGATCTAGTCACAAGACGATCCAACAAGGAATCCTCTTGATTTCCCTTGATAGAATTCTTCCCTTTTTCAGAAAACTCTATGTTTCTATGCAAGAGGGAGACTTGTCCCTGACAAGGCCTCTTCCTCCGAGTAATAATTCTTTGATAATTTGTCTTATGCTTTATTAATAAATAACGTAGCCTTATATAAAGGTTGGTTACATCAATTTATTTAGAATTAGACTTTTAACAAGAATAGACCTAGTAGACTTCAAACAGGAATAGACTTACTAGTTTATTTAAAGATAAGACTTTTAATAAGAATAAACCTACTGGTTATGATACTAATTTGGCTTGAGGGTTTGGGAATGAAGGAATGAAATAATTGTGAAAAATAGTGTTTGCTTTGGAGTTTTCAATTCCAGGGGAATAGATTTATTCTATTAAATTTGAGAATCTACTAAACCCACCAAGAGGGGTGGGTATCGAGTTTTCATTCCAGTTTAAGTTTTTATCACGTTTATTTTTTACTCTTTTTATCCCCAGCCTTTACTCTACCATCGTCTTTACTTCCTTATCGCCTCTCAATTTCTTACGATCTCCCTTCCTGCCTTATCACGTCTCATAGACGAAGGAATTTTTTGTTCTGCGCCTCTAGGTGTATTTTCTGAAATCCCTCGTTTTAATCTGAAATCCCAATAAACATATGAAGGGTAAATTATTTTCATTTTTATTGAGGGTAGTAAAAATGATATTATATTATCTTTCATTCCAATTAATGCAACAAACCAAACAATATTATTAGTATTAATACAGAAACACAAGTTACAAACCAAACATCATTTTTTTATTTTTCATATCCATTCTCATCCCCTTCTACTATTATACCCATATTCATAGCCAACATCGTGCTCAAACCAAACGCTTACTAAATATTTAAATAGACTCCTTCTAAGATAAGATCTCCTATTTTAAAGGATGTTGTAAATCTCCTATCAGCATGCTTCGACTTTAAATTGGTTTCTCCATCAAGATTCATAGTCTCAACATAACAAACTCCATCGTTATAGCTTGACGAGAGCAGAAGCAGATCAGCAGGAAAGTACACGTCTTTACTCACCTTCACAACGTCCCCAACTTGTAGTTTCTTCCATTTTGTCTCATATAATGTAAACTCTTTATCATACGCTTTAGCCTTTCTATTGTTGGCCTCTATATCCTGAAACCATTCATAGTTTCAACTTTCAACTCAAAAAATACGAAATCCATTGGAATTCTATTGGAGTAAAAGAAGTGTTGGGCCCGGGCTCCGCAAGTCCGAATCTCCGAGGGCGGCCCCTCCGGCTGCGCCGACGTCGGGCGCTCCATAAACCATCGGACCTGATCCCAACATCCATACAAATACATATTGGATTCGTATAACAATATACACATTCATATACATGCATTCTAAACATCCATTTTCATATCTCCAATTCATAAAACATATGTCATTCTCATTTGAAGAAATTCAACAGTATTCTCAATTGCAGCGTAATACAAACTAAATTGAAATCTCAAAATATAAAGTATGCTCCATGCTGACATGCTCGGAGGGCCAACCAAAGGACTAACTTATACAAGTTCCTAGCTAGCTCGAAGTTTCTGATGCCCTGCAAGGTCAACAATCGGCTCGATCTGCACCTGAGGAGGGGAGAGTAATGGGGTGAGCTGCGAAGCTCAGTGGCATATACGTTTATAGCCATTGGCAACGAGCCACACAATCAAGCAATATACATATATATATAGTCATAGATCATTAGTAAATCACGATTCATCAATTCAATTCATATTCATATAACATAAGTCATGCATTCACAATTCCTCAACATATCATATCAATCATTATGTAACATAACTGTCAAATTCATCATGTATTATGCTCAACAAATCCATCGTGTATGCACAATCAATTGGCTCGAGAGTTCCGTAATCCATCTGGATAACCTAAGGGTAAATCTGTAATCCATCCGAGTCCGATTTCTCAAGGATCTCGTAGCCACAAGCGGGCAACCGGGAGAAGGCTTTACTGTCAACGTGCACGTGACTCCATCCGTAACTCTCTTACCCAAAAAAAGCACATAGTCCATTCAATCCATGCTTAAAGCATGTTTCACATTTTCTCAAATCTCATTATCGTTCATTGCCATAAAGGCCTATCAATTCATGCATAATTCTATCATACTCAAAGGCATATTCAAAAGTTCTCATGTAATTCCATACAATCAAGATCATATAATGCAAGCAAGCACACATCATGCAATTGCCCATACATACAATAACCATAACATATTACCCACCTAGTATCGCTGGAGTATCGGACTCACTGTTGTCCTTCCTCTTGCGATTGGGTCAAACCAGCTTGGTTCCCTATAATAAACCAAGTTTCCATACAATTAATATCTATAGCAAATATAATCAAAGCTTAAAAAGCAAAACGTAAAGCGTTAAAAGTCCCCATCCGATTCCTCCTAAAATTCCGAACTTCCCTTCTTCATACAACTTGTAGTCCTTAATTTCTAGATCACAACGAATCCAAAATTATCTCAATAGGACATCTACACCAAAAAATATCCTCAAAAAATGCCAAAATCTCATTTTCGGAAAAAAAAAAAAAAAAAAAAACAGGGGTCTCGCCGCGACAAAGGACCTCTTTCATGCGAAAAAAGGGAGCGTCGTCGTCGCAACATCGGCTTCAACTTGCGGTGAAGACCAGTAGCCATGGCGTGCACCTATGCACGCGTCGCGGCGTGCTCATCACTTGCACGCCGCGATGTGCACGTCCATTTGTGCACGCCGCGACGTGCACCATGTACGCTGGCGTCAAAAAATAATTCACACGCCATGGCGTGTTCTTACCTGCGTCGCGACGTGCGAATGGAGTTGCGATTCAAACTCAGTTTACGCATTTTCCAACTCAAACTCTTCCCAATCTCAAATGCAACACAATCAAAGTATAGATCAACTCTTATAACGCATTTCTAACCCATTCTTAGCTCAAAACCAGGCACAAACGAATCAACCCAAAGATTTATCCATATTTTTCACCCAAAATCCTAAACCATCGATTTCTTACGGATTCAACATTCTCTAAGTTTAAATCTACTCAAACTAAGTTAGAAAGGCACTAACTTACCGAAAAATGCTTCGAATCGTCGGAAAACCTCAGAAATCGTGAAGTCTCTTCTCTTCTCTCTTCCTCTCCTCCGACGGCGTGCTCTTCCTCTTCTCTTCTATTTTTCCTTTCTCTTCTCCTTTCCTTTCTAATTCTCTTCTTAACCTAAGGGTATGGGCCCTCCCTAAGCCCAAGCCCAACAACTTAAGCTAATTTCTCAACCCTTACACGCTATAAATTCTCTAACCCTCATATAAACCATAATTAAACCACATTTAGTCCTTATATATCCAATATTCCCTAATAACTTCAATTAAAACAAAACCACGGAATTATCACAATTTCTCAATTCATGCTGAATAATATCATTAAAAAAAAATTAGGGCCTAACAAGAAGAGTAATTAAGAGTGGAGTTATTAGTTGAAGGACCAAACTGTAATGCTATGACAATAAATGAAAAATAACAAATAAAGCAGCAGTAGGGGAAGGGCTAGAGTAAAAGTAGAAGAAATAAGAGTTCACAAAATATTCAATGTCCTCCTTAAGTGGGAGAACCAACTTAAGTGGACCACTTAAATAAACTCTCGTCATAGCTATTCTGATAGTGTGAGACATGCACAAATCAATGGTGGGCATAGGAAGCCATTAGGCGCCCTTGAACATTATTCCAATAACAAACTGCAGAATATGCTACTAGCAGGGCCTAAAGGACAAAATTTACCATAAGTAAAAGAAGTGCTAGATTTACCTGCTTTCTTCTCCTCCGATCTTCCACGGCCTCTTTAGCCATAGTAGCTCCAATAACCACAAGCAGAGGTGTAAGAACACTAACAGCACCGTAAGCAGCCAAAGGATTGAATGAAACAAAAGCAACAAGAAGAAGGTAGATACTCTATAATTGAACCTGAGTGCCTCCCGACTGTTAGGTTCATTGCAATATACCACCCTCGAGTACGCTTCTTGCCCAATTTGAGAATGATCACGTGTAAACAAGGATTTAAAACATGAGAACGAATACAACCTGCTAAAATGTAAACGTTTCCTAGTCATTCTACTGCCTAGTACTAAAATGGTGTTTTCACAACATATAAAAGTTCAGACCTTGGCAAAAATTATTAAACTAGCCATAACACTCAAAAGAACTGGTAGCCAACACGAACAAACACCCTTTACCCATATCCTTTGAAAAATCATAGATCAACTTAACACAGTTATGGGATACAAAATATAAAAAATAACTATAAAGCTCAAAACTTTATGAACCGAGAGAGAGAGAGAGAGAGCAACAAATAAGAGATGAAAGAGACTTATAAATAAATTAAATAAAAAGAGCAAATCTCGTACTTATTAATAAATTAATATTTTTTTAAAAGTAAATCTATTAGCTGTTTGTACATATTGTTCTTTTGTTTTAGGGAAGTGTAATCGTTTTATAGTTATTAGTTAGTGTAGCTGAAATGTAGTCGTTTTATCATTTATTTACTGGCATTGTATATAAAGGAAATCTGACCTTGTAAAGACTTTCGAGAGAGTTATAATAAAACTGGGTCAGTTCTTCTTTTCTCTATTCAAGTTGTTTCATGGTATTAAAGCAGATTGCTCTTATGTTAGTCGTTAATTCCTCGAATTGATAGATTATCTTACGTGTTAGACCCACACGTGAGGGGATGTGTTGAAATATAAAGTGAAAGTTTGTCCCACATTGAAAAAAGAGAGGAAAGAAAACTAACATATAAATCTAGTGGGCTATTTCACCTATCACCAATTAGTTTTAGGATGGATCATCACTTAGACTTGTATGTGGTTTAACTTTCCTTCTCGTGTGGGCTCGTAGGCCCATTGTAAAGACTTTCGAGAGAGTTCTAATAAAATTGGGTCAATTCTTCTCTTCTCTATGCAAGTTGTTTCAAAATCTTATTTTATTTCATTAATGGTGATGTGATTCATAAGGCTTACTTATTTTAATTAAAATTGAGATCTTTTGAAATTTTTTCTAGAATGTTAGAATTCTATTGATGAAAAATTTAGGATCAACAGTTACCCTTTTGCTTGACAATTGGTGGCTTGGGTTTAGTGTCCAACTCATAAAGTGTTTGTGTTAATGCGGCAATGAAGTTGACATAAGATAGGACCTTGTTGGATATATATAAGTATCTATCCACACTTTTGTCAAATCCAATGAGACCAACTCGTTTCTTGTTTAATGCGGCAATGATGTTGAAATACAGTAGGAACTTGTTGGATATGTGTAAGTATCTAACCACAATTTTGTAAAATCCAATACTTGTTACGCCATTGCTAAACCACCAGAACTACTGAGACTACCTCCTTTCTTGTTGTTGAAGAGAACCATTCACACTTAACAGTGAAACTAAGACGCGTGTGTATTAGATCTTATCATAAACTGGTTTTTTATAGCTTCAACTAAAAAGAGAGCACCAATCTGACACATGCTAATAACACATGAACAACCAAAATTAACCAGTAATGCATAGTTTTCAAAAGACAAAAAGGAAAGTCCCCAGCTTTGGATTTGTGTCCAACCTCTCGAGAATCACACATCACTATCTAATCTTATCCTTGCCTGAGCTACGTAAAGCAGCTTCCTTAATCTTCTGAATATACCCTTCACTCGGAGGAGTCAAAGTCGCCATAAACCTATTCGCCGGAAACGGGGTCAAATCCGGAACCAATGCTGCTTCTCTTAGCTTATCCGGCAAGGCATTGATGGCCTCCTTCTTCATCTTCAACAAATTAGTCTCTGCCGCCTGCCTAGCCCTATGCTTCCTCATCAAAACCCTGCTGTATTCTTTGGCCAATCGCCGACCATCCTCCACCGTGAGCTCGTACTTAGGCAACTTTTCAACATCGACCAAACCCAGCGAAATCAAGTCCAAGCCAGGAGTCCCGATGACCATGGGCTCGTCGGGAACACCCATTGCTTGCCTCCCTCCTTTCTTCAAGATCTCCTTCTCCCGTAGACGTTCTTTGCTTTCGAGGCCTAGTTTCTCGCGCTCGGCTTCTCTTGCTCGGGCCTGGGGTTTGAGGTAGCGAACAGGAGTAGGGGCGTTGATGCACTGTTCATAGAGGCGGTATTTGTCGGAGTCGAGTCGGGTGGACGCGGCGGCCGATGCGTCTTTAGGGCTCTTTTTGGTGGTTATTTTGGAGCGTTTCTTGGCTTGGCCGTCTTTGCCTTTGCCTTTAGCTGTGCCGCTTACGCTGCATCGTTGGAGGAATTGGTGCACTACGGATTGCAGGGGTTTCGGATTTGTTATTCTTCTAATCATTTTGGAGGACTAGGCGCTTTCGTTTCTCGGTTTCTTCAAAGAGTAACAGTCCCTGAGTGATCGAAACTCGAAAGCATTAGGTTTTGGCCTTTTTGGGTTTAAAATGCCTTTAGATCCACTGGAGCTCGCACGAACATTAGTACAATGATCTTTTGTGCTTGCATGCGTCAAGAAATGGGCATACTTTTCATGAGGCTTGTCTGTTCTGTAGCGTTGGTGTTTGGATTCGGCTCAGCCTAAAATGACTTAAACCCAATAACAGTTTGAAACTTTGAACTTAATCGAAATTGGATTTAGAAAATCTGTCCTGACGAAGCTTGAAGAGTCTAAATTGACTTAACATTCAATACGGAATTGAGCCCAATCCAAAATTTAAAAAAGTTTAAAATATTTGAAAACACTTTAAATCTTGTTTTGGTCGAGAGATACAATGAGGTTTAGGAAGGTAATAAATGAAAAATATCGGTTAGTTATTTAATATAATTGAATGCAATATCTCACTTTTTGGTAGTATTACTTTATACCTCTCGTCTACGAGGGGAATGACTTTTATTCCTTATTTAACAGGTAAGTGTCCTTGCGACACTTATTGTCACGCTTGTAATATTTAATTAATTATTAATTAAAATATAATTAATTAATGAATTATAAATAAAATATAACAAATTTTATTTTTAATATTTTAACAAACCAACAATTATTAATAATAATGATAATCATTTATTCCTCTTAACTAACCGTTATTATTATAATAATTATATCCATTATCATTCCTCGATCTTGATTCTCATTCTATTCATTCTCATTTTTATTACTATTTTTCAAATGAACTAACTCTCCCCTACCCTATATCTATGTCAATTTATTATTATGTAATACTTTTGTGTGGTTTAAAAATAATAATATGATACATATTTTAACTAAATTATTTAATATATCATTTTAAAATTAAATCAAGTAACAAACTCAATTTTACTATCATAATAAAATTGAATAAAACACAACAAATTTGAATAAAAGAGACTACTCTTATTTATTGAAATTTTGAAATTTAATTGAAGAAGGAGATTATTAAATAAAATTAATTGATTTATTATAGTATATAAAATTAATTCATTTACAAAACTTTGTCAATAAACTAATAAATCGATCCATTTTAATGATAAAATAAAAATTTGATTATTAAGTTAAATATAACTAAAATTTTAATCAGACAAGTTCAAATTTTTAATCATTAGCAATTTCAATACTCTTCTAAGTTTCTAATTTGATTTTGTAAGCTACCATTGCCTTCTAAAATCTATTCGCTAAAGCAATAGTTTAATTTGTTAAATTATTTATTTTAAATATATAATTTATAAATAATTGTATATATACACGATAACTTATTTACTACACATTAAAATAATAATTATAAATTTAATAATTATTAAAAATGTTCTAACACTTTAGGAGGTTCAACGATATCCTAAAAATAGGGATGTGAGACTAAAATCATACCTGATCATCATCCATATATGTGAAGTATAATATCATTTTTTAGAGGTAAATAAACAGTTTAGAACTTACGTCTAAAGCAATCTGATATTTACCAGTTGAGGTTGACAGCTTTGCTTATATAAAACATGCAAAAATCACACGTTCTAGGAAACTGACTTTTTTTTAAAAAAATATGATAAGTAACTATTACAAGTAACAACAACAACAAAAAGACTCCGAACCGATCCCACTTTTCACTTTTTTTTTATTAATTCAAACATGAACATCGACGTTCAACACCGATGTTCGTCACGTGATTAAAGATGAAATAATAATGACTTGAGGTGCATTTTTATACTTGTCTTGGCCGTAGGAGTTGGACTTGGTACGAAATGACCATGACCACTTCTTCTAGAGCAACCGGCAAATCTCACATTTTTTAAAATTTAAATAATAATAATTTATAAATTACACATTTTAAATATTTTATTTGATATGATTTTAAAAAAATTACTCAAATAAATATATTGTAATTAACTATTATTCTTATAATAACTCGGATTAACATTTAACGATCTATTTGATCCCCCAAAATTCTCTTGTTCATTAACTCTGTAACAACCATGTTCCAACGCATCTCAATCATTCTCATATCTTATGGTTCATTAATCCTGTATCAATTCTATTCTAATCCATCTTAACCATCAATTTATGTGAAACAAAAGATCTTAGATTAAGTAACTATCAAAAGATTTATTCCATTGATCAGACCGTAGACCAGCTTTTAAGACCTTCTTTCTTTTCTCTTGTTCGGTGCAACGACGGGGGAACTTGGAAGTTTACGTTATGATGTCATTCATGCATATAATCATATGCACGATATTAAATTTTGATTAAAAAAAATTGGGATAATTTATAAATTAACTTTAGAAAAGTTAATAGATAAAGATAGAATCCAAACGATTTCAATTTTAATAATTTTAAAAGAATTATTTTGTTCAATAAATAAAGGAATGATTAAAATAATATAAATTTTAGATAAAAATTGATGGAATCTTATCGACCCAACTTTAGGTATGGGATCCACCAAAACTTGGAAAGGTACCAAACCTTGAATTTAAGAGTAAATGGTCCAAATAAATCCCGATTGCTTGGTGTTAGGTTATTTGTAACTTCTTTGGTAGAAATGATAGATTTGAGAAACTCATGCGATGCTTCTCCTGATTCCCTTTTCTATGCAACACAAACACTGGTTGCTAAGTGACTGGGTAACATAAAGATGCTATTTCCTGCCCTTGACTCATAAAGAAGGTAGACAATTCTATCTCCTTTTATGTGACCATGTTTTGTGTTTTAAAAATAAGAGTGAAAGTTAAACCGATAAATAAAAGGTTTAAGTTTTAAAATGTTCAATCGGTATAAAACTGTCATATAATTGAGTAAATATTGAATAAAATTAAAATTTTGAAATATCATTGAAAGAGATTACCCTTACCCTTGAATTATTTAAAGTTGAATTGAAAAAAGTTTGCTAAATGAAAATCATTCGATTTATTTTAGATTATAAGAATTTATTAATTTATAAAAGACTAATTAAAATTATTAAAATAGATTTAACTGAAAAGTAAAAAACAAATTTAAAATTTGGTCGATTAAAACTTTTATTGTTAAACAGGTTAAATTTTTAATCACTCAAGAGGTGTTTTCAAAAGGAAGGAATATAATTTATTTACACTTCTTATTTTAAATCAAAACATACAATTCCACTTTTCATCTTAATTATTATTATTTGATTAATTACAATCATTGTTAAGCAAACCTTCGAGACTCTTACATATTCTGCCATACTCTAGATGCTTTAATGTTTTAAATTAATTAGAGATCAAATTGGACGACACTGACAAGTTCTGCATAATCTAACAATTCTTTAATCAAGCAACTTAAAGACCCTGAATTGTCATTTATCTTATTCAATTTTGAACATAAATTTTTTATTTATGAAAATACAAAAATAGTAAGATCATCATCATACGGTCGTCAATAAGAGCTCACTAGATTCAATATGGAAGATGGCGGTCAAATTCGCCACCTGAAAAGGACTTAATGTTTGATTTCCACAAAGGAAAAAAAAGACTGACACTTTTTCTCCCTATGTCGAGACACATCAGCAGTTCTAATATGTGCATATCTTGCTTAATTGCCATCTACAAGTTAGGTGCTAAGTCCTCCTTGGAATTAAAATATTGGGAAGAACCTACGTGGTTTGGTGAGTTTTTCTCTTTTCCTTCAAACCAAAAAGATGTTTTTTGAAGTTGACAAGGTTGAATCAATCTTTCCATGATTCCATCCATCTCATGCCTTTCAATTCCCCTCTTCAAAGGCTATCAGAAAATTAGAGTCAAATTGGGCGACAAGTAGGAGTTCAAAGAAATCAGCTTCAGGTTATGTCTGGATTCGGTACAAAGGCGTCAGGTTATGTTAGGACAAGACAAAGGGTCACGGGGTGGCTGTTCTTATTTTCCTGTGCCGCCTTGTCATTTCCTTCTAATTGAGACAAGATTTTTTGTCTAATATTATTTTATTTTATTCTGTTTCATAAAATTTCAATCATTTATTTTGCGAGACTCACGCGGAACTTATACGAGACTCACATAAATAAATAGCTGAGATTCATTAGACACAATAAAATACCATAATATTAAACAAAAGATCTGAACTCCATCCAACCTATTCATATAACAGAGAAGGCAAAGAATGATACAAGAAAATGGGAGCAGAATATTTGATCTCATGACAAAAGGTTCAATCAAGTAGCTGCCTAGATTCATTCAGCAACTTGGAAGTAGTCAGAAATTAGTACGGTTCAGAAAACTTCGATTGTTTCATTGGAACAAAACATTTTACAAGGAGTAATACATTAGCCTTACGCATCCAAGACAAGATGTTAAACATTGGCAGGCGATAATGAATGGCTAAGATTCATTGAAAAAAAAGGAGAGTATAAGTGATTGTGCCTAAGACACTTGTCAACGTGCCAGATCAGAAAGAATCCTCCTCACTGCTTCCTGGAAAGCCGACTCGTCCCATTCGCTTCCCTGTAAGAGTATGATCAAAGCAGCAAAAAATCAATATTCCTGTCAAACTCTCGCTATTTTCTTACACAGACGAGCTAATCTACGAACCTAATGGTCATAATTACATGCGGGTGGTCATGATTATCGAAAGGAAGACCAAAAAAAAAAAAAAAGGTTTCGCTTTCCAGTAGTAACATAACAAACAGTAGATGAGGAAAGCTCCTCGTACTTTCGATGTCTGCTCAACTGAGTTCCACAAGTAAGCAAATTTTACACAACCAAGCCTCAGTTTTGTATGGAGATTCACTAATGTCATGAATTATGGAGATTCACAAATGTCATGAATTTATGATATAAAAAAACATATAATGTATGGAAATGTTGTAGTCCTATGATCATCTAATTATCGATGTTCAGGTACTTCTATGTATGATCACTGAGTCAGATGCGTACCTCAATCTGCAATCTCAAAACTAAGCGAATGAAAGGAGTTGAGTTTATTATGTGCGAGCTGGCTTGAATTGATACAGCATTTATATTGTCAACTTGTTTCAAGAACTCTAATAGACGAACGACCGCATTCGTGACAGAATGTTCTCCTCTTACGGTCACTTGCAAGTCCACGATTCTATGGTCTGATGAAGTTGAGTCAGGTAAGTGAGAGAGCCGGACGTCAAGCCTTCCCGTCGAGGAGGCTTCACTTATTTCTTCGGCTGCTTCTTTGGCAACGGAAAGCTGTGATTCTAACTGTTGGTTTTTTTGACGCAGCTCCGCAACTTGATCTAACAGTGAGGTCAGGTACTCCCTCGTTCGAATAAGAACTGAGGCTTTGTCTTTCTGTTCGATAGAAGAACAAGTCAGGACTAACGCAAAAAAAAGTGTTCATGTACTACTAGCGTTTTTGTTCATCGTTCACATACCTTTGTCTCAGGAGGAAGAAGTGACCTAAGTGCTTGGAAACTTTCGTTAAGCTTTTCGCGCCTTTTCCGTTCTGAGATCATATGGTGCAACTGAGTGCTTGTAGGTCGGCTGCCCAGCAGATGCTCACGCCTCGCAATGTTTAAGCTTCTGTAATATGCAATCGCTCGTTTGAGCATACTTTGCCTTTGTGAATTGACTCTTAGAGGGCTTTTGCGATCCAAATCTGGGGCGAACTTCTTGAAAGCAGTTTCTCTAGTCCGCCGAAGAGAAAGCAAATTATGCGTAGAAGAAGAAGAGGATGGAGAAGTACCCAAAACTGCGAGAATGACTCTTGTCATTGTAGCATCTACGCTCTCTCTTGTTAGGGCCATCCGTTGCATGGTTTCTTGCTGGGTGCTGCTTGTGTTTGGCAATGGTCGCAAAGATTGGAGGGCTTCTTGGAGCGGAGAAGTTGTGTCTGAAATTGGCTGCAAGGATTGGATAGTTTGTTGTAGTTGATAAGTTGGGTTTAGCAATGGCTGCGAAGAGTGCAAGGCTCTTTGAAGAGGAAAAGTACTTGTGCTTGGTAGTGGCTGCAATGGTGATGGTCCCTCTTGCAAAGTTTCATGTATTTGGGATGTACCTGGAAGGTTGAAGAGAAAAGAAGAAGTATCTGGGCTATCCATGGATAGTGATCTCAATGAAGATGAAGATGAAGAATGTCTACTTGGATCAACTGTTTTGGAAAGTTCTCTCAACGGAGATTTTAGAGAGAAGTCCTCCGGGAACCAATTTCTCATCTCATTTTCCATGTTAATCTGCAAACAAAATACAAAATTTAAAGTACGGTGAGGTCCTCTCTACGAATCTATAAAGATGAAAGACACATCTGATATAAAAGAAGAGTTCTTACTCCAGGAACTTTGGACCAGCCTAGTTCGATTTCTCCACTCTTGCACCCCATGAAAACTGCTATCTGTGGTCATATATAAGAGGAAAGAAATCTGAAAAACTGAGAAAATCTTACCTATAACACGAATCTACACCTACAGTAGAGCCCTAAGAATCAAGAAGAGTGAACTAACCTTAATCCTTGCTTCCTGCAACAGATTGAGACAAAGAGATGAAGTCAGGTAATGCAAAAATGTTTCCAACCAGTTAAGAGCATTGGAATTTATTCTAAAAGATTCCATCTTTGACTATAGTTACCTGATAGAACTGCCGTTGTGGGTGAACGGAAGCCTTAATGTGAAGGTCCATTTCATTTAACTCTACGCAGGGAGATTTTATCAGGAAGGCTTGTCCCGGAACTCGACTAAACACATCGGAAAAGAGAAGAAGTTTGATAAGTCTTACACACATGCAAGAGTAAAGTAACAGATCATCACGCCATAGAAATGTATTAAGAGAAACTAGTGAGTTATACTCATTGACGATGGCGTAGAATCCTTTCCGATATTCTTCAAAAAGTGCTCCAGCTCTGGGTTGGGTAGCTACTTCATCTTGTAAATACCCGTCATAGAACATTAAACAGCTGATGGATTGGTGATAACAGAGAGAAAAAAAAAAAAGGGGGATGATTAAGAACCAATATAATGTATGAAACGAAAGCTACAATGGAATGTATAAGCGAAGCTTACTTGGAAGGGTGAGGCAGATACGACCAAAGGCAAATGTAAGTGCTGCCAAAAGACTGCACAAGCATTTGAAGATAACGGATGCGCTCGACTTGGCCTAGCGAGAAGATCGCGTCCATGTCGACGTTGAACAATTGCGGCGAGTACAACCAGACCCTTCAGTGACAGCACTACTATTTCAGCTTTCTCCCTCTGATTGTTCCTTTGGTTATGTCTTTGATCCTGATCGCCATGGATAGATGCTCCATTTGAAAACCATATATATAAGTTATACAAGATGCCGAAATTGGATCCGTGAAATTTCAATCCATGCAAAGTGTGAAGGGCACCAAATTGCAAAATTTTAGGCACATGATGAAACTAGGACAAGATCGATCATCAAATGGGAAAGTAAAGTAGAGAAGCTGAAAGTGAAGTGGAGGAGAAATATTTGAAAAGTATCGGTAGGGTTAAGGATTGTTGATCAGAGAACAATAATGGGGAGAGAGAGCGAGGAACAGGAAGACAGAGGACCCACCAACGTCTATGAGCATGAAAAGTAGAGGAGAAAAGTAGAAAGAGAGAGGGGGGGTTAGAGGGAAGAGGTCACAGCCAGCCATGGAAAACCTTGAAAAGTAAAGGTCAAAGTCGACTCTCATGCGGTTTTGAAAATAGTCAAGGCAAAGGAACGCGGCGTGTATGCTTCCTCTTTTCTTTAACAATCTTTAAAGAAAATTTAAACATCCAGAATGGCAGAATCTAACAGGCAAAGTCTAGATTGCTCCAAACATTTTTTAAAAGATCAAAACTAATATGTAACCTTATTTATTTACTTTTATTTTTACTCTTATTAATTTACGTAAATAATCTTTTTATTAGTTAGAGAAAAAATTAAGTACTATTAAACTCCTCTAAATCTCGTATATCAACGAAATTTTACTTAGTGTAATTGTTGGAACATAAACTTTTATCCTAGTTAAAAGTTTTAACAATTTTTGATATATGACTTACAAATTTAGACTTTATCATATGATAATTATTTTATTTTATTATATATATATTAATATAATTTTTTTAAATTTTAGGGATATGTTTGTTTTCTTCTACTTTATAAATCATTGCTAAAAATAAAAGTAAATAATTGTTAAACTTTTTTAAAATAAAATCACATATTTAATTAAGATATCCTTAAATTAAAACTCTTTTTCATATTTTAATTAACATGTTATAAATTTTATTTAAAATTTAAAATTGTTATTCGTCAATTTGATTATTAATTTTTGTTGTAAATTTGGTGATGTGCTTCTTCTTTTCTTCAACTTTTGTCTTTTGTCTAACAAAAGTTATTATTCCACTACTATAGTATTAGGATCTAAAAGTACCTAAGTAGTTTATTATAATATGCTTAAAAATAGAATGTTATACCTGAATATGAACGACTTAATTAGAATCTCAATCTCGTGAATCGTGATGTCTTTATTGAATACGGACAATTTGGGTGTTGTTCGATTCTAGGTCCTCATTTTTTTTGTTTTCCTACTTTCTCTACAACTTTTCTTCTTACACGTGTAAGAGAATAGATCAGATCAATCAGCCCGCGGATAGGCAAGACATTAAAAAACGTCATTTTCTAAAATTTTTAAATAAAAATAAAGATGAACCGAGCTAATTAGCCTACGAGCAAGCCTCGTGCTACCCAACCTCCCGTTGACATCTGCAATCATAAATCTTTTTTTTGTTAATGTTATATTAACTTTTAGGAATCTCACATCGGACAAGTACGAGAGTATTCAATAATTTATAATAATATGCAAACTTCTCTTTCTTGAGTTAGCTTTTAGAGGTGAGTTAGGCCTTTTAACATAATATCAGAATCCGATTATCTCGATAATTTGAAACGGTGCCTGATTCTGTCCATTTACCCAATATGTCTATCAGATTTTCAGCTTTGTTCTGGATTGAGAGAGGTGTGTCAAGAATCTCACATCAAACAAATATAAAAATATTCAACAATTTATAATAGTTTACACATATCCCCTCTTGAGCTAACTTTTGGGGATAAGTTAGACCTTCTAACATGGATCAGAGCTAGATTGTCTCGATGATTTGGAGTGGTATTCGATTATGTCCCTTTGTCTAATATGTCATCGAATGTCTAGCCCTGCTCTGAAATGAGAGGGATGTGTCAGGAATTCCACATCAGATAAGTATATGAGCATTCAACAATTTATAATAATGTGTAAACCTTCCTCTTTTGAGTTAACTTATAGGAGTAAGTTAGGCCTTCTAACATTGACGCCCAATTTTAATATTTATAATAAAATATAACTAGAATTATAATATTTTAAAATTTTCAAAACATTTAGAATATATTTTAAAATTGGTGAATACGATAATACATTTATAATTAAAAATCCTATTATTACATAATTTATTTTAAAAGTATACTCTATTATTACTATTTTACATTTCATGTTTTCGGCAATGTCACCTTAATTTTAATATGACATTTAATTAATAAAAGTTAACTAAATTAAATTTTTATTTAAAATATTAAAATTTAACTTAAATGAACGAATACTTTAAAAATAAAATTAGAAATAATATAAATAGAATTCAATATTTTATGGTAACAGATAAGCTGTTCTGCTTTTACTATATTAATAATTTTATAAATATGTGAATAGGATGATGGGTTTGAATAGCAAAAGTGGAAGAGATAATTTCGGTTCATAATTCGTACGTTGAAACTTGATTTGGTGAAACGCAGCTTTCTCCTTCTGAGGTCCCCACTCTTTTACTTAGTTGAAGTTTGGCCCTACTCTAAACCTGCTTTCTTGATTGAGACCTTCTTCAACCGATAACCACTGGAAGGAAGCAGGAAGAAGGGAGGAGGAGGAGGAAGCAGGAAGGAAGGAAGCATATGTGAACAATAACTTAGATTTGAATGAAATTAAATATTAGAAACCCTCACAAGAGACTCTCCCTTTCACTTACCCTCGCAAAGAGGCAAGTGTGAACATATTTTGATGTTCAATGAATGTATATGGAGACTATTATTTTCAGCGTCACCTATCCTCCAGCATTCGTTTTTAGGGTTAATTACATTATATTCTTCTAGTTTGACTTTTTTAAAATTTTTAATTTATATAAATTTGAAAATTTATTTTTAAAATCTTTTTATAATATTAATTAATTATTATATAAAATATATTTCAGTTTATTTATAATTTAAATAACATTATATTAAAATTTAATATTTCAAACTCAAAATTATTATACATTTATTTGATCAAAAACTTAATATAATTTCACCAAAAGACATCGAGTTTTGCCGTTATCTCGTATCTATTTAATAAAATTTGAGTAGGTTGATTTTTATTCCTATTTTGCTACTTAAAAAATAGGTTATACATCAATTTTGCTCTTTTAAAAAATTAAAAGTGAAAAGTCAACATTTTCATAGAGATTTCTAGACATTTTCGAAACTTCTATTTTATTATTTAATTACTCTGAGATTTTTTTGTCCAAATCCGCGTTAAATGGTTTCCCAAACTGTATTATTGCCTTTTTTATTTGCAGAAAAATAGTTCAGTTTGACTTTTGTTTCTGATTTTCTTCTTCAACGGTATTGTTTTTAAAAGATTAAATTCATACTAACCGTAGTTTGATCTTTCATCCTTCTTTTATGATAACAATAACGGCATCTCTGATTGAGTGAAATAATTATTTTATTAATGATGTATTATTAATAAATGACTATTCCTTTGTTTGATTAGAAAATGACATACATAACAACTAATTTCACATTAATTATTCCTACATTTTAAAGAATAATAAATATACTTCTCTCCTGTTTTTGTTTTTATCTGCGAAATGTGAAATAAGTAAAACATCATTTTTTCTCTTTTCATTATTATTATTATTATTAACTTTCTTCATCTTCATCTTCTTATTATTATTATGTTTTATTTTACCATTATTATTATTAATTTCCTTATTATTATTAATTTTCTTCATCATCTTCTTCTTATTGTTATTTTGTTTTTATTTTATCATCATTATTATTGATTTCCTTAATAATAATAATTAGAAGAAGAAGAAATTAATAATAATAATAATAATAAACAACATTAACGAAGACTATAATAAATATTTTAATTTTTTATTAGTTATTACTCTACTATTCTAAATTTATGTTTTTAAACCAATGACATACATCATTATTAGAAATTTTATAAATAAACCAAATTAATTAATATCCATTTCATTCTTTTCCTAAAATATCATACTCTTAAGAATAACTATCCCATTTCTTATTTATTCCGACCGGTAAATTTCACCAGATTTCCTTTTATCTGCAATCAACAGGGATCAAGCCTTGATTTAAAAGTTTGATCTTTCATCCGTAGTGCCTGTTCACTATATAAAGAAAATGGTGTTTGAGGTATGAGCAACGTTAGAAAACTCCTAAACCATTGTAATAAAAGTTGGTTGGCTGCAAAAGGCATTTCTCTGTAATGGTCTGAGACTCCGTAGTCACTCTGCATATTTTCAGAAGGAAAATTAACTTACATATGCAACTTATCTTACATATGCAACTTATGATAACTTTCAACGACTCCAATTCTACCCTTTGCTTCAATTCAATCCATTCATCAAAGCTAAAAGTGGACAGTGAAAACCTGTCATGCCTCGAATCGGAACGGAGTCGGATAATGTATTTGTTCGTTAGACACTTGTGCTTACACTACAATTGCAGGCAGTGACACCATCCTGTGCTTAAGATTATCCTCATTGATATAGATACCACCCCGTGAGCCTGATGAACATAATGCTGCCATGCGACATGCTCGTATCACCGCCTTCATGCTGTCAGGTGAATTGAATTCTATTCTTGGTCATAAGCGTCTTCATTGCAGCTGTCGTGTTCTTCAAGATATGTTCCCTCTGCTTCGTGCTGCTGTGTTGGAGTATAGCAATTTGTTAATTCATCTACCATAAATGCTATGTCTCTGATGCAACTCACACAATGCTACTTAAGAATGGAGAAGGTAAGTCCAATTGCATACAGAGCAAAGGCTCAAATGGAGGATCATTGTTTTGCATGTAATACCAGAATTGACCCCAATCCCTAAAAACAATGATCCGTGTGAAGCACTGTGTACGCTTGTTAGATTACTAACACACAATCATCCACATAAAGTTTCAAAATGCGAATAGATTAACAATTTAAAGGTAGCTTTGAGTTGAAATTATTGTCCAAACAAAAAGATTAATGCAATATGTTGTCATGCTCAGATGCAACAATCTACATGGTTCATGCTTGAAAGATTGCAAGAGTTCGTTTTCATTTACCTCTTCATCATCACCATCAGAAAGAGAGGAATCATCCAACATAGAGTACTTATCTAAATAAATCGTCTCTTCCTGAAATAAAAATTAAGTAAACAAACAGCATAGCTTATGCAATATTCAGTCATAATGGAATACACGACAAAAAGTAATGTCTTACCTGTTCAGACTTGAGCAATTCAATTTTCTCCTGTAAATCTACGATATGGTGCTTCAATGCCTGTAAATAAAAAAATCAGGTGAAAAGAAAGATGACGCATCTTAATTCACATAAAGGTGCATAAACCTCAATCTTAATGTTACCTCTCGTCTCTGAAGTTCAATTGACCTGGCCAAAGCCTGCCTTTTCGTTAGTAAATTTTTCGGCCTCATTTCAGAAGGCCGCATGTAATTCTTTCCACGATAGACAATAATAGCATGACCTTTCATAGTTCTATCTACTGATACTAAAACTCCACCACTCTCAGACTCCAATGAAATAGCAATGTGCTTTACTTGTGCAGAACTTTTCCGTTTAACAATTATCTTCACCAATTCACGATACTTCCAGTGTAAATGCATATTTTCTATGGTACCACCATAGAGTTCTCGCCGGCCTGCAACAGAAAACATAAGCACAACCAACACTTCCTTTTAAAATCACCAAGTCTGGAATCAAGGTGGCCATACATACTTACCTAGGAGAAGGTATGGTTTCATGCTAAGACCAATCTTGCGAAACAGGAACCTCTCCTCATCAGTTAAGGTCTCTAGATCAGTTGGCAGTTCAGTTGGTTGCAGAGATTGCTGTAGTTTTGCTAGCGACTTCTCAGCAATTGTGACTTTCCCTTTCGCCTATATATTCTATTATCAAAAAAGTGCTCGAGAAGGTTTGCAAATATCATAGAATCTCTTTAGTTCAGATAACTTTTACTTACAATAGCTAGTTTATTCTCAAATATCATAGAATCTCTTTAGTTCAGATAACTTTTACTTACAATAGCTAGTTTATTCTCAAGACGTTTGATTAATGAGGCTCGCCTGGCTGAAGCTGATTCTCTCATCATCTCCTCCACATCTTCACGTCTTGGTTGATTCCCCCACCTAGAGTTTGCTGCTATAGTTTCAGCAAGGGTGCCAGCAACCAATGAGCCCACAGTAGTATTAGATGTAGAATCAATAAAAGTTGATGCCACATGCCGGGCTTCTTCCTCCTCATCATGTTTGAGGTAACTAACTTGCCGCCTCTCTCTCAGTTTTTCCCGAACAGCAGGTGGCAAGAAGTCATTTCCCCTATAAAATACAATGTACTCCTTGTTTCTAGAAAGAAGTGTTCCCCCAGTCAGTATCTGCAAGACAGGAATGCAACAGTTACTGTAAGAAAAAGAAGAGAAAACAGAAGGAAGATACTGTCAATGATGGGTATGTAATATGAGATCAGGCAGGTAGAACATAGTAGATTTCCAGAATCTCAAACTTCAATTAAAATATCAAATTTAGCAGCCTGTCTTTGATAAGAATTTAAATGAAAACAAAATCAGAGTGCTGAATAATTGATCCAAATAGGATCCTGACAAGAACATTACCCTGTCAAGGAAGGAAGATAAGAATGTCCTTATGCACTTGTAAAGGCAAAATTCAGACACCACTCATCATCCGTTAAAATAGTAGTTGCTGGAAAACAGATGCCAATCTAGATCACAAATAGACAGCCTGACATATTTCATTTTCATCCAAAAATCTCCACCGTCAATGCAACTCCCACAACAATTGAATGTGCTAATCACTTACTTTATAACTAGCATCTTATTGAGGGAACTCGAAAATTTTCCTCTGCCTATTAAAGTTTAACGAAGAAGACAAAGGACTAGATGACTGATTTTGTATGTGAAGTGGGAAAATGTGTTTAATTGCACAATCATGGTCATATGTTTGCGTGTGAGTGTTCAAGTAAAATCATCACCGTAGTCTTGGCAATGCCTCACCTTGAGTTCTTCTGCCATCCTCTCGTTACGTGTATTCTGTACACCACGTTTGATAGCAATCTTTGCAATGGCATTTGTTTCCCATAGCTTCACCATAGAATTTGCAAGACCTTGCAGATCTCTGCTTCTTCCTACAGTAATATTTGGAATTAAAATCATACGATTGAATGTATAAAAGTGCAACATATTAGTTCTGCCATACCCAAGGCAAAATGTGGAGGCATTCTTCTCGCAAGCCTACGAAACAATGTCATCTCTTTGTTTTTCAAACTCTGTCTTACCCCATAAGGAAGAATCCTGAATGGAGGTTGATACCCAGGAACTATAGGAGGAAGTAAGTCTGCGTCCACAGGCAATGGCTCTGGACCACACCAGTCTTTAAACCTTGGACCCAACCCATCTAACAAATTGTTCAGTTCACTATAGTCCATGAGTTCCTCTTCAGATAGATTCTTCAAATACTTATTGTTAACAAGGAGCTTTATCCCTGCATCACGTGTAGAATCATGCACTATTCTCTCTGAATGTAGCGAAACATCAACATTATCCTCACTTTGTTTGGTATATGATTGTACACATTGAAAATTGTATGTCATTCCCCTGTACAAGACAATGGAACTGCCTGATCTCCATATCACCAAACCTCCAGTTCTCCTCTGATATAGCAGAAAATATAATCAAGTTTAGATGCAAGTAGAATAAGAATCACATAAAATACTTGGACCACAAATCATAAAGAATGTGTAACACCATAAAAGCTTTACCATCACTTTTAAGACAATCCCTACTTTAAAACACTAATAAAATTTAAAATATAATCACTCACTTAAGTGGAAGAACTCAACCAAAGTCACCAGAGCTCTGAAATATAATTGAAATGGTTCCTCTCGCATAAATGGCCAATAAGAAAGAAACAACCTGTAACCACTCACCTCCAAAATTTCATGTGTCCTCTTCATGTTAAACGAAAAGGGCTCTTCAAACTTCAACTTTACAACTTCATCCAGCTTCCACTTCTCATGAATAGCATCCACCAAGTCCTGTGTAATGCCAGCAGCCCCAACCTTAAATCTCTCAAGCATCCTCAAGGCCACATTCCTTAGTCTCTTCAACTCATGCTCAGGCAGCGTTTTCTCAGCCAACTCTGTTTTACTTGTCTTCCTCCTTCCGTCTTCTTCTACAGACGCCACTCCACTCCCCCTCTCCCATGGCAACTCAATTTTGCCATTACTGTCACTACCATCACCAATAAAGTCAATAGTTCTAAATAATCCCTTATCCTCATATTGCTCTTCTTCCTTTGCAGAGACTGCTTCGGTTAAATCCTTGACAACACGTGCCTCCACTTGTCCACCATAACCAATAACCTCAACATTCCTAATCAACCGCTTATCCTCACATTGCCTTTCTTCCTTTGTAGAGACTGCTTCACTTAAATCCTTGACGACAGATATTTTCTCATCTCTAGTTAACTCAATTGAGTTATCATCTAAAGTTGCAATCTTTTCCGTAACTTTGGGGTTGGAATTCACGCCCTTCAGTGCTCCTTCTGTTTTCTCAACGGCAGATACATTTCGTACGTTGCCTTCGTTAACGTCGGAGAACCTACCAACTCTTTCTCCATTTTCAGGCCAATATAACGAATGGGTCCTTTTGGTTTTTGTCCCATGAGTCCAAGGAGCTGAAGTTGACTGACTCAATGAAGTTGTCACTGATTGACTGGAGTCCACCTCAGAATTTGGCCTCTTTTCTATATATTCTTCTTCTTCTTCTTGCTCTAGTAATTGGTGCTTTTCAGGCCGACAAAGCGAATTGATCTTTCTGGGTTTTGCCCCATGAATCCAGGGAGCTGAAGTTGACTGATTAAATGAAGTTGTCACTGAGTGGCTCGAGTCCAACTGAGAATTTGGCTTCTTTTCTAAACACTCTTTGTCCTCCTCCTCCTCCTCCTCCCCCTCCTCCTCTTCCTCCTCTTCTTCTATCTGCTGAAATTGTTGCTTTTGTTCTTGCCATGGCAATTTCTTCCTCGTGGAAGTGAGTTTACGAGACCATTTGCCTTGAACTAATTGTAAGAAGCTTGGCCTGGGCTTTCTCTTAGTCTTCGTTGTGTAAGTAGCATGAGTAGCACCATTGGAACAGCAATAACAAGAAGCCCTGAATTTGAGTGTTCCGAAGGTACAACAGGCATTTGGGGAGTGAGTGTGGAGTTGAAGAAGAGAATGAAAGACGAACGAATTATTAGAAGCGTGAAGAGAGGAAGCCATAGCCATGGCTCTGCCGATCCGAACCTATCACTACCAGCTCATGAATTAGACTTCATGAGTTATTGGGCCAACATTAGGCCCAAATAGGGAGAGCTGGATTCTAGGCCGAGTCAAAAATCCAAGCCTTGTTGGAGAGGGCCCATAGTCATTTTCATGAATGGCGATGATGTTCTTTTATTATGTAGATGGTGACAATCACTTAATTCACTGAAAATTTAAATTAGATTCAATTTAATGATGATTACTCTTAATTTAACAGAAAATAAAAAAAGCATTATTTAAATTTAAAAATATTGAAATTTAATTAATTACTCATATTAAAAATTATTTAATTCAATCCTTTTATTAATTTCATCAAAATGTTAACCTTAGTAAAAGATTATTGGTAGTTTCTTTCTTCCCTGCTTGAAAATTCTATTATTTTTCATGAAGTGATTGTAAAAAATATATTCATTTTATGATTAACACGTATTTCAATATATATTTTACATCATATATTGTTTATTTTATTTAGATATTTTATGAAAGAAATTGATAATTATATGAAAAACAAAATTCATAATTCAATTTTGGAAATTTTGTCTCCAGGGCTACACTTGTTTCAACTTCTAAGTATGTCGGAGTACACAATTGTACTCGTAAATGGTGGTAGACCATTTTGCACTTGTAAACTTATAAGAAAATATATAGAATCCTCATGTACTAGCTTCCATGATCATACATCTGCAAAACTTGTCATCTTTAAATGTCACTGAAAAATCATTTGTCCTGGAGATAGCATTCTTTTCGGGTCAAACCGAGCTTTTCTAGCTTGAAACATGCTCCATTTGGAGCCAAAATGGTTACTCCAATCTTCTCTTGTTTTGTAATGGGGAAAGTATTGCTTAATCTCAATACCAGCTTTGTCACAGAAGTCTAAGACCTCTCTATTTTGATCATCAAAAGCTTGCCAGCCATCGAAACCACTTGAATGCAGAAACCCCACTGTATAGAAAACGTCTTCTTCTGGAATAACAGCGGAAGTCCTTTCATCCCATCTGCAGAAATTCGGAGCATTAACGTTAATGGGTTGCTTTCATAGAATCAAATGATCCAAGTTCAGAACCATAGAAAGGTTTATCTGACAAGAAAGACTATAGCTTCACTTACTTGTTTCGATTCATAGGATATACAAGGACAAGTCCCGTGGTAATATTTCGTTTTAGAACAATGTCCCTGAAGACACCTGAATTGAAATCTGAGATACGAGATTTTGGTAAGAAGAGGTTTAGCCATGGGTGACGAACTTCCCACAGACCCTGGGAGTGAAGCTTTAGCTCTTCACGTCGAACTCTTTCCAAGAATTGGACGAAGGAGACGTCTCTCTGAAACGCAAATCCAGCATTGAAACTTAACCCCTTGAGCAGTTCTTGGAGTTCCTACAAGAGAATGATACGCAAGGTTAACTCTTTGAACATTTTTCGTAACAGGGATGACGATGATTTCGAGTATATATTAACGACATACCTTGTCTACGGTATGTTGAGTGTGATCATCATAGTACTTGACAACTTCCAGACAGTAGATAATGCCGTGTTGGTTTACTAGGGACATTATCTTTGGGATATCAGAGGACGGAAAGGAGGATCTCCAATTATTTGGAGAACCTATGAGAAGTGAACCTTCCACGTAATCAAGTGCATTACTTTGTCTCCTTCCATTCACTGATATCAGTCTTTCTTGATCCGCTGTGAAAGTAGAGAAATCACTGTAAAGCATTCGAATCCAGTTGACCTGAAAACAAAAAACAGTCGAATCAGACCCTGCAGAGGTGAGAATGACCTTGAATTGATCAAATGTTTCAGACATCAAGTCAAGAAGAGTGGTTAATACCCTCTTTGGTGCTGGTTGTAAAGAAATTCTTGCTCTGGTAATGATGCCAAACTGGCCTAAACCACCTAGAACAGCATAAAACAGCTCAGAATTCTTCTTCGCAGAGCAAGTGACAAGCTCTCCTTTTCCTGTTTCAAAGCAAACACGAATCAGAATTGGCTTTTCCTACAAGAAGTGACTCTACTAAATGCTAAATCAAAACCTGTGGATGCATACCTGTGATAACATCCATTTCATAAACGTTGCTGATCTGAGGCCCGTAGCGAAAGGATTGCCCGCTGATTCCAGCATTAGAGAGTGTACCTCCAATGCTCAGGTACAAGTAATCGGTCCAAGAAACCGGTGCAAGTCCATGTTCCAATGTCGCATGTAAGACATCGCTCCATAGTTGCTCCCCTCCAACGTCAACGTAAGAACCCAAAGATGGGTTCTTTGAGACTCTGATACCAGTCACGTTCTTACTTTTCCTGAGACTCATCATGTCCACTACGAGGCCATTAGGCGCCGTGGCCTGTCCTCGGACCGAGTGTCCACGGCCACGAGCAGCTATGCTTAAGGGAGTAGAGTAATTGTCGTACGCGAACTTGATCAAGCTGACCATGTCGTCCGTGGAGGAAGGATAAAGAACAGCAGCTGGCATTCGATGGACAATATTACCGTAGTCGCTAGAGGCTGATACAATGGCTTCTGGGTCGGCACGAAGCTTCTCTGCGAAGTCAAGTGTTTGGAGTTTAGGAGGTAGAGAAGTCGACCATGGCTTGGATCCTCCCGCTGTGGTCAGTAAACGAGTTACGAATAGAATGACCAAGAAACAAGCTGGGACTGTAACACCCTGAGACATTTTTGTTACTTTATAGCTCTCTGCCCTCAAGAAGATTAGATGATTACAAGAAGAAGAAGATGATGGTGGTGGTAATGCTATAGAGCTTATGGTTAAGGCAGATGGAGAGCCAAAGAATGGTTTGGATACATTATATAGTGGAAGGGTCGAAATTTGCATGAGAACGAACGAGAAACGATAGGTCGTTTTGATGACAGGAACGTAGGATCGTTCAAATATACGAAAAGGACAGGATCTTGAGGGAACCAAAGTTTTTTTTATTCATGAAGGTTTTTTTTTTAATTCTTACAATTCTTAATATTTTTTAATTATATTGTCATTATTTAATTATATATGTGTGTGTAGATATATATATATTTGGATATAACTTGTAACTAAAACTTCAGTTTCCAGTTTGCACATGTTTTAATACGTTTGTCAACGATCATGGATGGATCATCATCATCAAGATGATACATGAATCAAAGCCCCACCCACAGATTTACTTATTCTTATGGGTCTATTTCGTGGTGCCAAACTTGACCGGGGTTGGGTGTTTTTGGACCGTTGGATCTCGTAATCTAACGGTCAAGACTCAAGATGGAGCAAGTTGGGCCAATTTTTGCAATCTAACCACAAAATAATATAAAGCTTGGATGTTTGTACAAAGATTAGGTAATGAGGAAGATATCTTTCTAAGGATTTTGAGGAATCAAGGCATTTCTGGTTTGATCATTCAAACCAGAAATGAACACCAACCTCGAAATTCTTCACTTTCCTGGATTTTAGTCTGTTTAGGTAAAGTCACATAGGAAACATAATATGTTGTCTCTCATTGAATAATTTGGAAGCAGTTTTGTATGTGATATCTCACAACTTTTAATATAAACAGTATCGAGTTTTAATATTAATCATCTAATTATTTGTGTTGGAAGAATGACAGATTTTCTACTAAAATAATAAAGAATAAATAAAGTTTGATTCATAAATTAAAAATTCTAACAAATTTTCTTTTAATTGATTCCTGTAAGCGAAATATAATAAATTTGATTAATTTTGATAACATATCTATACACCCTTTCTTATTAATTTTGAACCTTTTTAAAATTTAAATATGTCGAAGAAAAAAGAACATCATTTTCATAAACATCATTTTCATAAACAGGAGGGATTATTTAGGAATTAAATAAATGAAAAAAATGGTCATTTGTGTCTTTTTTCCTTTATAGAGACTGTAAAACAAGTAAATCAGAATGTTCTTCGAAAGGCCTTCTTTCATTAAAAGGGAAATCTGGCTTAAATAGCATTACAAACATAAAACAAAACAAACTATCCGTTGGAGTATCCCAACAATTTCTACGGAACTAGCTAACAAAACATCCCCCAATAATAGGGATTTTATTAACGTTGAAACAAACCCAATAATTATCAACTAAGCAAATAACTAATAATTCCTCCATTAAACTGAATTCCAATAGGAAATCAGTTTACAACAGACTTGTCACACACTCCCAGACCATCACGTTGTTTCAGAAAATATTCATACTTGAGGGGCTTTGTCATTATGTCAGCTAACTGATCCTTTGTGGAACAATAAGCCAATTTAACAGTCCCTGCTCTTGATAACTCACGCAGAAAATGAAAACGCACATCAATGTATCACTGGGTTTTTTGATAACTTGATACTGGAACTATTATCACAAAAGATAGTGGTAGTTTCTTGCTGTTTAGGATCGAAAGTTTGCAACACTCTTTTCATCCATACTGCCTGACAAGCACAAAATGCAGCTGCAATGAATTCAGCTTCTGTAGTTGATAGACTTACAACCGGTTGTTTCTTAGAGGACCATGACACCGCACTAATGCCATAACAAAACACATATCCAGATGTACTCCTCCTTCCATCGAGATCTCCCGCATAATCACTGTCAGTGTATACATTGAGTTCATCACTTCCTTCCTTATTATAGAAAATCCCAAAATCAATAGTCCCCTTTACATAATGCAGTATTCTTTTAGCAGCTTGAAGATGTGACTCAGTAGGATTCTCCATATATCTACTAATGAGACTTACTGCAAACACAATGTCTAGTCGAGTAGCAGTGAGATACATAAGACTGCCAACAATTTGCTTGAAATAAGTCTTGTCTACCTTTTCTCCTTCTTCATCCAACATGAGTTTTGTGCCTGCAACCATTGGACTACGAACAGTGTTGGTATTCTCCATTCCAAATTTTCGCAACATCTCTGAGGAGAATTTCTTTTGCCCCACAAAAATTCCTTCATCTCCTTGACTGACTTCTAGACCGAGAAAGTATTTCATTTTTCCAAGGTCTGTCATATCAAATTCACTCTGCATTGAGCTTTTAAAATCTGTAATCATAGATTCATCATTTCCTGTAAACACAAGATCATCAACATATAGGCTAACAATTAATAATTTTCCATCTTGCCCTTTCTTGACAAACAACGTTGGCTCATAGTCACATCTGTCAAAACCTGCCTTCATGAAATATGATTCAATTTTGCTGTACCAAGCACGTGGTGCTTGTTTCAAACCATACAGTGCCTTTTTCAACCTATACACTTTCTGCTCTTCACCTTCCTTTTCATATCCCTTGAGCTGGTCAACTAACACCTGTTCTTGCAATTCTCCATGTAAAAATGTCGACTTTACATCAAGTTGGTAGAGAGGCCAACTTTTGTGTGTAGCAAAAGCTATGATCAGCCTGATCGTTTCCATCCTTGCCACTGGTGCAAAAACTTCGGTGTAATCGACTCCTTCTTGTTGAGCATATCCTTTCACCACCAGTCGTGCTTTATGCTTGCTTATCTCGCCATTCTCATCGAATTTGGTCTTATAGACCCATTTCACTCCAATACTCTTGCATCCTACTGACAGTTCCACTAATTCCCATGTGGTATTTCTTTCTATAGCTTCAATTTCGACATCCATGGCACGCCTCCATTTTTCTTCCTTCACTGCTTCTTCAAATTTCAAAGGATCAGAATTAACTGCAGTAAACATGACCATCTCTGCAATATTTGTTTCGTCCTCTGACAAATCACTTCCAGTCACATAGTCTTGCATCCAAGTAGGAGGTCCTCTAAACCTTCTTTGTGTTGCTGCTGATGAAGATTATGGAGACTGAATTTCATCAGTAACAACATTAGCGTCTGTCGGTTCATCCCGAGTTGCATTTTCATCAATGACAGCATCAGCATTTGTTGGTTCAATCTCAGCTTTTGCTTCCCCAGTATCACTCCATTCAAGATCAACATCAGATGTTGCTTCATATTTCTTGTCCCAATCCCAGCTCTTATCTTCTTCGAACCTGACATCCCTGCTGATGATAATTCTGTTCGAAATTGGATCATAAAGCCTGTATGCTTTTGATTCTTCACTGACTCCTAATAAAACACAGCAAACACTTTTATCATCTAGCTTATAACATAACTTGTCAGGTACATGAGCATGGGAAATACAACCAAAAACTCGAAAGTACTTAACTAAGGGTTTACTGCCAGTCCAGGCTTCCTCTGGTGTCATGTCCTTTACTGCGAGTGTAGGACTTCTGTTCAGAACATGTGCTATCCAATTTGCTGCTTCTGACCAGAATGTTTTGGGAACCTTCTTCTCCAACAAAGTACTGCGGACAAGATTCATGATTGTTCTGTTTTTTCTTTCGACAACTCCGTTCTGCTGAGGACTGTACGCTGCTGTTAACTGTCGCTTAATGCCATTCTTTTCACAGAGCTCAGTGAATTCCTTTGACGTGAATTCTCCTCCTCTATCTGTGCGTAGAGCCTTAATAGAGCAATTGGACTCCTTCTCAACACATGTTTTGAATTTCTTAAAGAACTCATACGCCTCAGACTTCTCAGTTAGAAAGTAAATCCATAACTTCCTGCTAAAATCATCAATAAAGGTGAGTAAGTACCTTTTCTTACTATTAGATGTGGGTTTGATTGGCCCACATATGTCATAATGAACAAGCTCCAATTTCTGAGACGCCCTCCAATTACTTTGCTTAGGAAAGGAGTTACGTTGCTGCTTCCCTGTCAAACATTCCTTGCACAATTTTGAGGGTGGATGCAGCTGTGGTAAATCACGTACCATGTCCTTGTGCTGAAGGGTTTGCAAGCCTTTGTAGCTTAGATGTCCAAATCTGCTGTGCCAGAGCTGGACCACATCTTCAGTAACAGCGTTGAAACATGCTGAAGTGATAGGACAAGATTTTGCTTGCAAAACGAACATTCGATTAGAAGCCATAGTTGTTTCTAAGATCAATCCTTTGTCAGGATGATACAATCTGCACTGACCTCGTTGAAAGAGTATTGCCAGTCCCTTCTCCTGTAACAGACCAATATTTAGCAAATTATTTTCCAGATCAGGTACATAGTACATATCTGTGATTATTTGGATTCTTTCCTTCACTTGCAGCCTGATGTTGCCTTTGCCTTCTACACTTAAGCTTACATTGTTGCCCAGCTTTACTGAGTCTCTGAAACTATTGTCAAAATCAAAGAAATAGTCTCTTTTATCGCACATGTGGTTGCTGCAACCTGAGTCGAGGTACCAGACATCACCACCTTCACTGTTGGTTTCAAGGAGGGCCATCAACAACATATCTCCCTCAGCTTCTGTGTAGTTAGCTTCCTTCTTCTCCTTTGGGCATTCCCATTGAAAGTGTCCAAGCCTGTGACAGTTATAGCATTCCACAGTAGCTTTGTCAAGTCTCCCTCTACCTCGACCCCGGCCTCTTCCTCCGGAACCTCCACCTCTACCGCCAAAATTTGCTCCAAAAGAAACCTTCAAGGCCTGCTCTTCCTCAATTTGAGATCCCATGCGTTGTTCATGCACAAGTAGACTACTTTGCAGCTCATCAATAGTCATAGTGCTTGTATCGTTAGATTGTTCAATAGAGCATACCACATAATTGAATTTAGGTGTCATAGATCTTAGAATCTTCTCTACAACACCTATGTTCCCTTTATCTTCACCATTTGCTTTTAACTTATTTGCAATAGTAAGAGTGCGGCCAAAATACTCACTTACAGTTTCTCCTTGCTTCATCTGGAGAACTTCAAACTCTTTGCGAAGAGCTTGCAGCTACGCACGCTTCACCCGGGTACTGCCTTGGTACTTTTGCTTCATTGAATCCCATATATCCTTGGCAGTGTCTTTCTTGAGAATGGTTTCTAGGACTGAGTGATCAAGAGCTTGAAAGAGATAATTTTTTGCTTTCAAGTCCTTCAGCTTTTGATCATCAACCTACTTCTGTTGTGCTTCAGTCATACCCGCAACTGCTGTAGGGACTCCATTCTCCACCAGATTCCAGTACTCCTTTGATCTCAGAAAGTTCTCCATGAGCATTGCCCAGTGATCATAGTATCCATCGAACTTTGGTATAGAAGGCTGGACAAAGGTACTCTCTGTTGTCATTCTGTATAGCTATAGGCCTCAGAAGTTGCTACTTCTAGCTTCGATAAAAGCTTTGATACCAGATGTAAAACAAGTAAATTAGAATGTTCTTCGAAAGACCTTCTTTCATTGAAAGGGAAATCTGGCTTAAATAGCCTTACAAACATAAAACAAAACAAACTACCCGTTGGAGTATCCCAACAATTTCTACGGAACTAGCTAACAGAACATCCCTCAATAATAGGGATTTTATTAACGTTGAAACAAACCCAATAATTATCAACTAAGCAAATAACTAACAGAGACTGCCTCATTTAAATCCTTGACTTCAGGTAATTTCATAGTCTCCCGCTAACTCAAAGAAGTATGATCTAAAGTTGCAATCTTTTCCATAACTTTGTTGTTGGAATTTGCGTATGTAAAACATAATACGAGCGTTAGTTACACGTTTATGGTCAAGCGTGAAAGTGAATAAACTGAAAAAAATGTGAAAAACACACGATTTGCTTTCTATGTTTTCGAACGAGCTTTTCGACAGTAAAATTTTGGAACTTTCTATACAACCTTTAAAAAAGTTGTTTCACCGTATGTTATTAACGTCTTTGTGTGTCTTTCTTAACTCATAAACTTATTAACAGGTCAAAGAATTTGATTATGCATGAACTTACTTAAGCAGACAACAAGAGACCTTAACAACTATATATAGTAATCGTACTAGGTCTTCTCATCATAGGCCTAATGCATGTTCGACCCACACTGATTAGTATTCATTTTCTTCACTAGACTTTAGTTCATTAAACCAAATTTTTTATTGGGCTTCTTTATCATCTTTAACCAAGTCAAATTCAATTTCCTTAACTGAAAGATCGTTAAAATCGTAATTAATTATTGTCCAACTTTAGAAAGTTACTAACATTCTCCCCTTTGAACAAAAATTAATTACAATAATTATAACAACAAGAAAACTAGAAGTGGCTAAGCCAAATCAATGTATAGGTCGATCAAGTTCAAAAAACACTAGATACAAAGATAATAAAAGTCTATCATTATGTCCTGTAAGACTTTCAATACTAAAAAATATCAAATACATGTGTTATATGCGACACAAATCCAATACAATCACACATATTTAATACTTTACTAACATGAATAAGAAAATGAAGTATATCAAACTAGGAAGATGCCTATGTAATCTGCAATGTATCATTTTTTTTCATTTGTAGGTCTCAATTTCTTTGAACTTTATGTTAAACCGTATTAGAGAAATCTGTTTTCTCTCATTGAATGTTAAACCGCATTAGAGAAAACCTTTATAGGATTAAACAGTTATATCTCAAAGCATGCTGACTTTTTAAAGAAATAGTTTCTATTAAGAGAAGATAGTGGGAGCAAAGTTGAACTTGTTGAAGTTCACGATGCTCAAACAAGCGCAGATCAACTGCTTGAACTTGAGATTGTTATTCATAGAGATGAGACAATGGTTATCAACTGCTTGAACCTGAGATTGTTGTTCATAGAGATGAGACAATAGTTAAACCTTCTGAAACACAAAATATTCGTAGGTCAAGTAGAATATTCGTAAAAAGATATGAATTTCTCGTAAATGAATGTAATGACATATTGCTCATATAGGACGATAAGCATATAACTTATGAAGAGGCTCTAAAGAGTTCAAAATCTGAAAAATTGCTTCAAGCCATGAAATATGAAATGGATTCCATATTTGAAAACCAAGTTTGGACTTTGGTTGACCCACCCGAAGGGCTAAAACTCATAAGGTGCAAGTGGATTTTCAAAAAGAAAATCAACATGGATAGTAATGTGATTACCTTTTAGCCCTGTAGCCATGCTTAAACCTATTAAAATACTCCTAGTCATTGTTGCTCATTATAATTATGAGATATGACAAATGGATGTGAAGACGACTTTTCTAAATGGAAACCTAACTGAGGATGTGTATATGATACAATCTGAAGGCTTCATATCCAAAATAGACAAAAAGGTATGCAAGCTTCATAAATGCGTTTATGGATTGAAGCAAGCATCTAGGAGTTAGAATATCCAATTTGATGCGACAAACAAAGAGTTTGGTTTCTCACAAAATCTGGATGAAACTTATGTGTATAAGAAGTTTAGTGGGAGTGCTATCTTATTCCATGTGTTATATGTAGATAATATATTGCTAATAGGAAATGATGTCTCAAGATTTCAATCTATCAAAATTTGGTTGTCTAGAATTTTTCCATGAAAAACTTTGGAGATGCAACTTATATACTGGGAATAAAGATCTATAGAGATAGTTCAAGAAAGTTGCTAGGTTTTTCACAGTATATATATATATATATATATAAAGTGATAAAGAGGTTTAACATGGAGTAATCCAAGAGAAGATTTCTTCCCATGACTCATGGGATAAAACTCTAGAAATCTGTGTGTCCCAAGAAGCAAGATGAGAGGACTCACATGAGTTTGATCCCTTGTGCTTTGGTAATAGGATCAATCATATATGTTATGTTATGTATAAGATGTAACATCCTGTTTCCATACAAAGGGCTAGATCCCTAGATTTTTGTAAATGAGAAATGGCAATGAGAAATAAGAAAAATGCATATCATACTCATACATAATAGTAGCATACAGACCCATATGAATAGATTTTTATACACATTATAATGATTGTTTATGCACTTATTTGATATTTTTGGGTATAAATGATTTTTTATTAAAGTAATTATGATGTGGATAGTGAATACCTTGTCTTGAAAATTGATTTGGCATATTTTATTGATGAATTAGAATTTTTGGGTGAAATTTGGGAAAAAAATTTGAAAATTTGAGTCATTTTATACTAGAAAAAAATGTCAAGCGCCGAGACAATTGATAAATGATGGCAGAATTAAATGTCAAACGGCTATAGAAATTATTGATAAATGACATTAGGACTTAATGACAAATATCATAGAAAATAGGAAGACAATTGGAATAAAAATTTGAGACAAATGGACCGGTTGAGAATGAAGACCAATTAGAAACCATAAGGTGGTGACATGTGGCAAGTGACAAGTTGCACCTGCCATGCCATACACCCGCCCATGATATTTCCTTTCATTTGAAATATTATTCTTTATCTTTTATTTTCTTTTGACGCTTTCTTCTTCTCTCATCATTTTCGATCTTCATCTTTTACATTCTTCTTTTTCATTTCCACAATACCTTCAACTCTCACCATTGTGAACTTTACCATCATTTTTCACATGTTTTTTCAAGATCATGTGTCTTCTTCTTGAAGAAGAATCTAACCTACTCCACCTTCTATGATGATGATCGTGTGGTTCAAGGAAAGCTAGGCTCAAGTGATATTTTGAAGATCTTGAATTTATACAGGTATCATATTGTTCTTCATAATTTGTTGAATGAAACATGTACGATGACAGTTAGAGGTTAAATGAACAAAAAATGGTGTTTTATATATGTTGGAACATGGGTAAGGAAATGAACACATTGACGTCTTGTTTTTGTATTTATGATGATCAATATTTCATAAGTTATTGTAAAGATGAATTTGAATTAGAAAGATCATTAAAAATGGTGTAGGAAAAATTCAGAAAATTTTGATAGATAAATGGATGTTTCATATTCTCTTTTCAATGTATATTAACGTGGATCTCTTTGGGTGTTTTGGAGATGAACTAAAATGAGCATAAACCTAAAGAAAGGAAGTAATTAATGTGGTGTCTTGAAATGGGAAGAATTAAGGTGATAATTATAAGTGAAATGAATGTGAGATAGATTTGAGCATGTGCAGAAAGTTGGTGATGAATGTATATACATATGTAGATATTCTGTTTTTGGTGTTATAATCAAACATAAAATATATTTTGTTTGTGATTGAAATTGAGCATGCATTATACATAACACATACACATATGTGTACAATTGAATCTTATGTGATTCATCAAATTAGTAATGTATGTATAATACGTGTATATTAATTGTTTAAACATAGATACACAAGATTGAACATCGCCGTCCAGATGTTTCTAGATCATGAAGGCAATGGCTAAACCCGGAGCGTACTATGAGTCAACCTAGATGTGTAAACTCAATTATATGTGTATTTTGGTTGAGTTATATGTGTAGTGAGAAACCTATATGTTCTCACTAAGATTATCTATCCTTGCTTAAATGTCAATTATTGAATTATTATTGATGTGAATGTGTTAATTCTAGACTTTGATAGTCTGAGGTGTTTGATGCATGAGAATCACATTGGAAGTGCTCATTGTATGTGAATCTGACATAAATAAGTGTACTCAACATAATTATTGAATGCTGGACTTAGGTCCGACGGAAATGTGAAAGTGAAAGTGAAAATGAATAATTGTGAACAATTGAATATATGATATTTGATGCATTTTATATATGATATGCATGATTAGATAAAGGCAGTTGTGACCAGAGTAGCCAGTGAAAAAAAGCTTAAAGCTTAGAACGTGGTAAGAGCCTCAAGCTCACTATGAAAAATGAGCTTGGTATTCACAATAGATACGTTATAGTTATCAATAAGTTCGGTATCTACAATAAATACGGGACAGTTATCAATGAGTCCGATATCTCCAATAGATACAGGACAGTTAAAAAGGCACTCGGTCACAACAAATGAACAATAAAAGTGAGCCATATGTGCATATGTAAATTGATATGTTTTATATGAATGTTTGAAATGAAATAATTGAAATGTTTTGATTATGAAAATGTGAAATGATATACATAATATGATTGACTGAAATGAATTAATTGTACTGCTCTGAACTGGAAATGTGTAATAATGGATATAATGGTATTTGTTCAATATGTTATATAACTTATATGTAAATTGAATGTGAATTATGAAATGTTCTATAATTGATATGAGTGAGCACGTCGATGATGGTTTGCTCACTAAATTTGCAGAAATCACCAAAATTACGTCTTTGTCTTTCAGGTTCATAAATGACCTAGCTAATCTAGTCAAAGTAGCCACTGCATTGGGACACGAGCTAGTGGTCGGGATTAGCTTGCACTTACATATGTCTTCAATGATTTTAGTATTTGAATTATATTTCGCAGCTACTATACAATGTACTTGTAAATTTTGTAATGTAATGACATTTATGACTGGATATGTTTTGTTAATGAAATGGTTTTAAATTGATTATTGATGTACTTATGATTTGTTTACACTTTAAATGGACCAAAATGATTATTGGTCTACTTGAGATGTGTTAATGCTTGAGACAACAATTTATAATGAGTTGATGTGAATGTCCTAACATGTCACTTTCCCAGGGCATATGCTCGAATGTCTTTGGGATGTACGGGTACGTGCTCGGTGGAAGAGGGATGTTACATAAGACTTGATATATCGTATGCTCTAAGTGTTACGAGCAAATATCAATCAGATCCTGGTGAGTGTCACTAGGTGACTGTCAAGAATATCCTAAAGTACTTGAAAAGGATGAAGAATGTGTTCTTCGTATACCAAGATGGAGATCTCGTACTGAGTGGACATACAGATGCCAGTTTTCAATCTGACCAAGATGACTCCAAATTCCAGTCAGATTATGTTTTCATACTGAATCATGGATCAATCAGTTTGAAAATTTTCAAATAAGAGTCGACTGCAAATTCAACGACCTTACAACTGCGAAACCAACAAAAGAAGCTGTTTGGATCAAGAAGTTTGTTATGGAACTTGGAGTGGTTCCAAGCATTATGGACCTGATATTATTGTATTGTGAAAATAATAGGGTTATTGCTCAAGCCAAGGAACCAAGTTATCATCAGAGGTCCAAGCACGTACTCAGGACATATCACTTGATTAGGGAGATCATTGATAGAGGTGACGTGAAGATAGAGAGAGTTCTCACATATCATAATATCGTTAATCCTTTAACTAAGCTACTTCCTCAAACGAGATTTGATTCCAGTATACTCGCCTATAGTATTAGATACAAAGGCAATTGACTTTAGTGCAAATGATAGATTGTTAGAGTAATACCCCAAAGACAATCACCTTTAGCACTTTTGTACAAACTTTATTTTGATCAGTAAAGTGAAAGGCAATTTTCATTAATTTGATGTTCATTTATCTATGATTTGATGCCTATCTTAAATCGAATTAATGAAGTCCACGATACAAAATATAGCATGAAGGAAAATCATGATGAGATCATAATAATGAGATTCCTATCATGTGCAATTATATCAGTATCGAAATTATCTCAAGTCATAAGATTAATGAGACAGGACATTGTTAATCGAAACAGACTAGCACATGTTATACTTTTTGATTTGATAAAGCAGTGGATCTCATAAACTGTAAGCATGAGATATTTAGAGTTAACATGTGGATGCTTACTAAAAGTAGTAAGCACATTATATGACCTACTATGAGATTATCATATGGATGATTTATCAAATGTAAGTGATTAATTTCATCATAACAATGGTGCAAATATCTTTAGACTTAAGGAACTCAATGATATCTTGGATATTGATCATGTGCTTTGAAACCATTTCTTGTTGCCTCAAGATGAGGTCGTTCATAGGGTGGTGATTGGGTACAGTTATTGGTGTTTTGAGGTAATTGGGTAGCTAATAAAGGATTCATCACTCCTGATAGAAGGAGATGATACCTATAACCTCTTGTTGGGGTCATTATTCAGGAGTCTCCGACCAGAGCAATTATGTGTTATGAAGAGAGTCTTCAATGACACATAAAGTAATAAGATCCCCAGGACAAGAACTAACATCACTTGGACTAGATCTGACGTAGTTAGTTTAGGGAGAATTGACACATAGCATGTACTCTGAACCAATTAGGGTATAAGATGGTGAAGGGACAAATTACACTGTAATTGACTATGGAAAGGTTCACGTATTAATCCACTTACATTCCAGTAAATTGGCATCAAGAAACCCTTTATGATTTGCTCAGATTAATAGTTAATTCAAGTTATCAAAATAATTGAGAACCTGTGGGTCATATGCATAAAAGATCAGATGAAAAACAAAGTGTGTATGGCTATCACAATCGTGACTAACTTAATGATAGGTGGTACATAAGTGAGTTCTTCACTTATGTGCACTCGAATTTTTAGCCAAAAAAACACTTAATAGAGAGGTTGAGGGACTATAAGAGTTTTGGAAGTTGAGAAGAGTGATCTTGAGATTTGTTCATGCAATTTTAAGCAATTGTTGCATGAGATTAATTACATGTAACTTGGTCTTGATCTAACCCTTACTTGAGCATCTACTTAAACTCGTCTTGTTTGGTGCTTTAACTACCCTTACACACTGATTTTTCTTCATCTTTGCATGCTCTCTAGAGGCCAAGGAAGGTGTTTGGTGTTGACTACAACCCAAATAAGGAGAAGATTCAAGAAATGAGGAGTATTTGTAAGGTACATATGTTGTAATTTCATGTTTTTATAAGCTATTTATACATGCACATGGATTATGGATTTTCTAGGGATGTTGTGGGTTGGAATTTTGATTCCAACATTTTCGTTGCCTTGCCATTTATATGATGTATGGACCCATGACTCTTCCACCCATATATTATGAAAAATTTATGGGTTGAATACATAATACATACAAATAAGACCTTTACATAAAAGCGATCAAAGTATAAATTATTAACTTTCATTAATCCACCACTTGTGGACGAATAGATCATTCAAGCAATGACTTTCTTTCTTTTGATGTCTTTGTGCATATCTCAAATTCTCATATAAGGCCAATTGTTGTGGGCAAAATAATCAAATACAAGATCAGAGACATCCCCAAACATGCATGTAAAATAATTCAAATATAATATTAAAAAGCCATTGTGTTGTGGTGACTATATTCTTATTAGTACCCAAACGGATCCATAAGCACAAGGGACACACCTGTATGTTATCCTCACATTTTGTATGGGTATATAATATCTGACAATGTACTATCAATAAATGCCACATCCTTATGCACACGCATATTATCACATATTAGTGCCGAAAACATTGTCAATTAACTTTATTCAAGAATTCATCACAAGTAAAACCACAATCAGAGTAATAATTATGCTATACCAAACAATAAATTCACCATATGAGATATTGGAACCATATGCACCTCTTTTATTTCAAGTCAAAAGCATAAAATTTCACTTAAGAATGACTTTAATAACCTTAATTGATTTTTCTGAAGTCAAACCTTATTTATTACAAATGTAATAAATTAAAAAATTTTAAAAAATCACTTTATAAATTCACATGACTCTAAGACTAACCCAAAACAATTTGAGGGACCGTTTTGTGAATTTTGTGAATTTTGGAGCTAATATTAACAATGCGCAGGGTTAGGAGTTGAAGTCTTCTGTGCCATTTTCTCAAGACCAACCTTGTGCTATTCATAGGATGAATAGCATAGGATTAGCCTTGGGATAATGGCATAGAAGATTTGGTTCCCAAGGTTAGAGGGTCCGTATGATGCTCCTCTGGATGCGTCAAGGTGTGTGTTGTATGCAACATACACTCATAGATGTGCTTCCACTTCAGACCACGTATGACTCATGTGCCTTCCACATAGACACGCCCACTGCATTAGGCGCGTGTAACAAGTGTCAAGGCCCGCGTGCATCATCTGTTTGGTCGATGAGTTCACCACCTCCGAGCGGTGCCTGTTGTTTGGCTCTCCTGTGAGGTAGGCCACAGTTATTTTGGTTGTTTTTCTTTTTGGTAGTCGAAAAAGGCAATTTTTTGCAACTTTTAATCCATATTTTTGCTCCCAAAGTCTAGGTTTTCAAATCTTTTTTCAACGCATTAACATCAATTTAAGCAATAACACACAATTTATACAACAAAAATGGATTGATTTATGTGATTTAGTTATAGAAAAATTCAAAAATCTCCGTTGAACTTGACACAATCATGTACCCGTTCTGATACTGCGTGTAAAACATAATACAAGCTTTAATTAAGCATTCAGGATTATACTATTAGCAACTCACAGTGGAAGAATTTGGTCTTACGAGAAAATATGTTCTCTGATTGAATAAGCTAAAATTTACTTGGCTATATACTACCTGATTTACTAACCCACGTTCTAACGTGGCTAAAAACAAAGATAACAAACTCATCCCAAATAATAGGGATTATTTTAACAAACAAAACAACAGAAAAGACTCTTAAGACTCGTTTAGCAGCATAACAGCAACATAACAAGTCAACATATCCTCCCCTAAACTGAATATTAACAACATTCATTTTATGACTGGACCTGCGCAAATTCCTAACATGCCTCGTAGCTTTAAGAACTGGTGAAGCTTCAACGGATTAGTCATGATGTCGGCAACTTGTTCTTGAGTCCCACAATGAGTAAGTTCTATAACGCCATCTTCAGTAAGGTCACGAAGAAAATGGAATCTGACATCTATATGCTTGCTCCGACCATGCAGTATCGGATTTTTGGAAAGTTTAATAGCTGAACTACTGTCACAAAATACCATAGTACACTCACTTTGATTATACTTGAAACTCGTCAAAATTCTTCTTGTCCAAATCACTTGATAGGCACATGAAGCAGCAGCAACAAATTCAGCTTCTGTGGTGGACAAAGTGACGATAGGTTGTTTTTTTGAAGACCAAGAGACTGCTCCGAACTTAACAAGAAAACATAGCCTGAGGTGCTTCGTCTGTCATCCAAGTCACCAGCATAGTCACTATCTGTGTAAACAACCAACCTTCCATCTCCTCCCCTCTTATAAAATATCCCAAGCTCCAAAGTACCTTTGAGATACCGTAATACTCGTTTAGCTGCCTGCCAATGTAATTCTGTAGGACAATCCATATACCTGCTCAAAAGATTTACTACAAACATAATATCAGCTTGTGTAGCGATGAAGATACATGAGGCTCCCAATTAATTGTCGGTGATAGTCTATCCACTCTTGTCCCATTCGCATCTTTCATTAGTTTGCAACACGGAACAATTGGACTAAGAACCGGATTGCACTTATCCATATCAAATCTTTTGAGTACATCTTGTATATACTTCCGTTGACAAAGAAAAATACCTTCTGGGTGTTGTATAACTTCAATGCCAAGAAAGAACCTCATTTGGCCAAGATCTGTCATGTCGAACTCGTGCATCATGGATTGTTTAAATTCAAGAAACGTATGTTGAGCATTACCTGTGAAGATTAAGTCGTCAACGTAAAGACAAACAATTAAAATTGTATCCCCTTCTCTAATTTTTATGAACAAAGTATGCTCGTATGGACACTTCTCAAATCCTTGCTGAACAAAATATGACTCAATGCGAGTGTACCAAGCACGTGGAGCTTGCTTTAGTCCGTATAAAGCTTTCTTCAACCGATACACTTTGTGTTTAGCATCTTTTCGTTCATAACCTGGAGGTTGTTCAACAAAGACTTCTTCATTAAGTTCTCCATGAAGAAACACAGATTTCACATCGAGTTGAAAAATTGACCAGTTTTTTTGTGCTACAAGAGAGATCACAAGTCGAATTGTCTCTAATCGTGCCACTGGTGCAAACACCTCAGTATAATCGACACCATACTCTTAAGTGTATCCTTTCGCAACTAAACGGGCCTTGTGCTTCTCCACCTCTCCTTTTTCATTAAGCTTCGTCTTATAGACCCATTTGACACCAACCTTTTTTGCACCTGCAGGTAAATTAGTTAATTCCCATATATCGTTCTTTTCTATTGACGCAATCTCCACATCCATTGCTGCTTTCCATTTGGGATCATGGACAGCCTCCTCGAATAAAATGGGATCAGATTCAACAAACATGACCAGATGATGCATCTCTTCCGCTTCAGATAAACCTTCACCGCTAACATAGTCCTCCATCCAAGTTGGTTGCCGCCTGGGTTGTTATAGGGATAACAGAGACTCACTAGAATTCAATGGAGTTGAATTATGTGCATCACAAGTAGTCGTAGTCGTTGCACCATCAGCTCCATCTTCATTTTCTCTAACACCAACATCAGCTCCATCTTCATTTGCTCTAACACCGTTGGTTGCATCATTAGTTCCATTGTCATTTTCTCCATCACCATCGGCAGTAGCTAGATGATCGTCATTCAAAACTCCAACATGATCACTCCAATCTAAATCAGTCAAAATATCAATTTCATACCTCTTATCCCAATCCCAGTTAGTATCTTCTTCAAACACAACATCTCGACTAATCAGAATTTTCTGAGATATGGGATCGTATAAGCGATACGCTTTGGATTCTTCACAGGTACCAAGGAAAACACAGCGTTTACTTTTATCCTCCAATTTTGTCCTTTTGCAATCAGGAACATGAACATGACATACACACCCAAAAACCTTGAAATGGACTACAGATGGTTTCAAACCACTCCAAGCCTCTTCCGGAGTAATATTTTTTACGGCAAGTGTGGGACTTCGATTGAGAATATGTACTGTCCAATTCATTGCTTCATACTAGAAAGTTTTTGGCATTTTTGCACCAGAGAGCATGCTACACACCATGTTCATGATAGTGCGATTTTTGCGTTTCTCAACTCCGTTTTGTTGAGGGGTGTATGCAGTTGTAAGTTGTCTCCGAATACCATGCTCACTGCAATAGTTATTAAATGCAAGTGAAGTGAACTCACCACCACGGTCAGTACGAAGGCATTTGATGTTCTCACCAGTTTCCTTTTCAACACAAGCCTTATATTTCTTGAATGTAATAAACGCCTCAGCTTTTTCAACCAATAAATAAACCCAGATTTTACGACTAAAATCATCAATAAAACTGATTATGTACCTTTTTCCACTGTTGGATGTGGGAGAGATTGGTCCGCATATGTCAGCATGCACTAGCTCAAGAACCTTAGAGGCTCGCCACATGCTTTTCTTGGGAAAAGAATTTCGCTGTTGTTTCCCTACCAAGCAATCCGTACATATAATGGAAATGGTGTCCATCGTAGGTAGTCCATCAACCATCCCTTTTTGTTGAAGAATTTGCATTCCACTAGAACTCAGATGACCATATCTACGGTGCCAAAGTTGAGTTGGATTTTCGATTAAAGAACTGAAGCAAACGTCCTCTTTCAAGGCAGGTCGAGTGATCAACTTAAACATCCTGTTTGAAGACATATTAACCTCTAAGATCAACCCCTTATCTGGATGATAAACTTTACATGTACCTTGTTGAATAAGTATTGCAAGACCCTTCTCCGTCAACTGACCAATGCTAATTAGATTGTTCTTTAGACCAGGGACATGAAACACATTTGTAATGATATGAACAACTCCATTAATAAGTATTCGTACATTACCTTTGCCAATTACATTCATACTGGAGCCATCTCCCAGCTTCATTATTTCTCTGAAATCATCATCAAAAGAAGAAAAGAACTCTTTCACTATTTCAACGGTGGATTTGTCAAAGCTACGCCTACCACCATCTCTACCGCGACCCCGAAAGCCACCACGACTCCGACCTCGATTTCCTGATGAATCACCAAAAGTCACCCTTAAAGCTTGTTCGTCTAGAACAGGAGTCTGCATACGTTGTTCATGTACCAAGAGACTACTTTGCAATTCATCGATGGAGAGCATATCAATATCTTTTGATTCTTCAATAGAACAGACAACATAGGCAAATTCCGGTGTCATTGACCGAAGAATCTTCTTTACCACAGCAACATCAGATAAGGTATCTCCATGGATTCACATTTTGTTGACTACGGCTAGAGTTCTTGAAAAATACCCATCAACCGATTCTCCTGATTTCATCTGTAAAGTTTCAAACTCTTTGCGAAGAGCTTGAAGTTGCTGGCGTTTAATCCTTGCAGTGCCCTTATATTTTTTCTTCATGGAGTCCCATATCTGTTTAGAAGTATCTTTCTCAAGAATTGTTTCAAGAATGGCACAGTCAATGGCTTGAAACAAGTAGTTCTTTGCTTTGAGATCCTTCAGCCGCATATCATCCAGGCATTTTTGCTGAGCTTCAGTCAGCACTTCTCCATTTGTTGGTTCACCAACACCAATATCCACAACAGTCCAATGCTCCTTGGACCGGAGAAAATTCTCCATCAACATACTCCAATGATCATAGTGACCATCGAAACGAGGAATAGCGGGTTGTACATAAGTGGTGTCAGAAGCCATTTTAAGAACCTTGCTCTGATACCAAATATTAGCAACTCACAGTGGAAGAATTTGGTCTTACGAGAAAATATGTTCTCTTATTGAATAAGCTGAAATTTACTTGGCTATATACTACCTGATTTACTAACCCACGTTCTAACGTGGCTAACAACAAAGATAACAAACTCATCCCAAATAATAGGGATTATTTTAACAAACAAAGCAACAGAAAAGACTCTTAAGACTCGTTCAGTAGCATAACAGCAACATAACAAGTCAACATATACATGAAAGTAAACAATCGGAGAAAACGTGAAAAATATCTGATTTGCTTTCCATATTTTTTGTAATTATCTATTAATTGTTGTGTTTGCATTATTTGAAGTCATCGTTCACTAGACGTTTGATAGTAGCAGTAAAAATTAGTAATTTATGTCAATCGTTGTTCATTATTCTTCTCTCCTCCTTTTTTCCCAACACTTTCTCCATTTTCAGGCTGATATAACAAATGGGTCTTTCTGGTTTTTGTTCCACGAGTCCAAGTAACTGCAGTTGACTGACTCAATGAAGTTGCCACGGATTGACTCAAGTCCACATCAGAATTTGGCCTCTTTTCTATATATTGTTCTTCTTCTTGTTGTTGCTCTAGTAATTGGTGCTTTTCAAGGCGATAAACTAAATTGATCTTTCTGTGTTTTGTCCCATGAATCCAGGCACTACAAGAAATCATCAGTTTACCGACAGACTTTACCGTCACTAAAGTAAACATTTCCGTCGGTAAACTTAAATACCGACAGAATTTGGTGGCCGAGATAATCGATCGGTGATTGTACCGAAGGTAAAAATACCGACCGACCAATTCTGTCGTAAATTTGCGACGGTATTTACGACGGACATTTTGTAGTTGGCATTAATATAACGACGGAATTGGAAGTAAATTTTCGTCGAAGATATTTAGCTTCGGTCATGTTGTCGGTCGGTGAGGCAAAGGTATTTTCAACGCCTTTTTTCGACGGTTTATTTAACCGTCGGTATATCTAATTTTTTTACCGACAGAAAATATTCTGTCAGTAATATCTGATTATAATTTTTTCTTGTTTTATTGTTATAACAATGTTATATTTAAAATTCATTATTTATTTGTGTTACGTTATATTAAATTTGTATATATAGTTTGTTTAATGAGAAAATTAATAAATAATAACAAAATATAAAGAATTTAATTTAATAATTAGAAAAGGAGAAATAACAAATCTTATGTATTTTAATTGAAAACAAATGACAATGTTATGGTAATGTCGTGGTTATCATGGATGGTCTAAACTGTTTCCCCCCCTCTTTAACATTTCCATCTCTTGACGAAGCTGAGCCATCTGCTCTATGTGGTGTCGCTCCTTGGTCATCTGCTCCATCTCCGCTCTCATTTTGGTAAGCTGCTCCATCTCCTCTCTCCTCTTCGTTGCCTGCTCCATCAGCTCGATCGACTCTCTGATCTTTGCAACCTCATCCAGCTCCGTCCTCATCTCTTGCCTCAACTGCTGAGCCATCTCTGCTCTCAACTGTTCTCTCATCTGCATAGTAATCTCGTCTCTAATCTTAGTTATCTCCTCTCTATGCTCCTGACGTTGAGTAAGTAGCTGCTCACTTTGATTAACTAGCTGCTCACTTTGATGAGAGAGCTGCTATCTTAATGTGTCAACTGTCGCCCGGAGCTCCGAGACGTCCTGAGTTTGCAATGGCCGAGCAGATGCTGCAGTACTGGAAAGGGAAGAGCGCGAATAACAGGTATTCACATATGAGCCCAGGCTGAAAATTCTTCCACGACGGTCCCTACCACCCACGACATCAAGATATGTTTGCGACTCGTCCACAGGTTGTTCTTCCTAAGATTGTCGCTGAATATTTTCTTATATTTGAGCCTATAAGGAAGCAATCTTTACATTAGTAATTAAGGTATAATTGTTAAGAAATTATTTAAATTTGTTAAATTCACTTACATTCACTTCTCTACATCGACTGTTGATGAAGTTGACACCATCATGTTTCTTTGTGTGGGTGTGCACAAAAACCTGGATAGGGGTAGGCTTCGTGCCCAATGACTTTTTCTACACGTATAACTTAAATTGTCAGATGTTAAGTAAAATTTAAAAAAATTTCGGTAGAGTTTCCTCTATATATATGATATTTCCCCCCTGTTCAACAAAGAAAACAACTTCACACAGCCATATATGGCACCAGACATTTATATCATAATCAGTATGTTCAATAAAGCGAAGCAAAATATATGTGAGATTGGTGTGGGAAAGTAAATACTTACCAGTCTATGTGCATGCTCGTTGTGGGTAATTGAACCTCCGTATGCCTTTGCAAGACTCGCCCCCGCCCTCCACGTCATTGGCCGAATTACGCTCTGATATGGACATTGCCTCAGGTGATGTCCAATATTCGGTCCAACGATTCCAAATGTCCTCCGAAATATAACACGGTCGTGCACCAACCTTGCGTATCTGATTAATTAAGTCGCGATAACGTATGTGAACTTTCTTTTCCCATTGTCTATACATGATGGCGTCGAAACAATAATCCCAGTAAAATTCTTTCTGAAATAAGATGAGTAAGAATAACAAACTGTTAAAATGTTGTATTAACATTATGAATATAAAGCAATGTAACCAGAAAATAACTATGATTTGTACCTCAAACTCCTGAAAGTATAATTGCTTCGTGGTGTCTGCTAAATTTTTCCATACATAACCCTCTGGTTCAATTCTTTACTTGAACGAGGAAGTCATATTTCTTGAAATTGGTCCAGACGGAACCAACCTAACATGTCAAATGATGTTATCCTATGTACATATTGGTAAAAGTAAAAGACTATAATAAGCAAATTGTGCACTGCTTTCATTTCACTTACTGGTCATTGGAAATAGAAACAAACTTTCTTCCATCAAGACCCTCGGCCAGTGACGGACGTCTCCTCGATCCGAATGCCGGTGTTGGACGATATATGAGTTTGGGTAGGGGATGGTGTTGGCTGAGAAGCAGTCGGTGATACCTCGGCTGCAACTCCTGGCACGAGAGGTGGAGGAGGTGAGTCAGTAGGAGCGGCTGATTGTGACGAACCACCTTCACTGACAGTGACCCCGAAAATGGCTCGAAACCTCGGTGGTATGACCTCACGATGTCTCTTCGGTCCCATTCTTTTCTTGAAATTCAATTATGGCCAATTCTCTACATGTACAATTAATAATTTTAAAGCAATATTTTACACAAGACATATAGAAAAAACTATGGCAATATATGAAGGTTACCATATTATTACCAACAATATATGAACCTTGACAATAATATAGATATGCATTGTTTAACGAAGTGTTACAGAAACAACAATAAATCAACGTGAAAGTTTTGCCTAGTGTAATATTGTCTGGCAGTACAAAAACACATTGATATAATCATTTTGTTTGATTCCATATAACATGGGAGTCGGTAAAGGTAAAAGAGTCCCCAATGTCTGAGTTCCCGAGAAGGGTTCTCGCTTTTTCAAACGCACCAATGGAAACAGTGAAACCTCGTCCACCTGCTGTACGTGCTTTATCACATTGTTCCAACAGTATGGACGCAATATCTATACTTGTTGATGAAACAGTGAATGAGTGCCCAGTCTTAGAATGGTAGACTAATTCTCCTGATGGAATACTTTCAGGAACAAATCGACCTATAACATAATCAGTGAAGAAATGTTGAAACCGTGAAATTCACAAACCATTTAAGTAACGGATACGGTGTATTCATGCATACGTGATTGTGCATACGAGGTTTGCGGAATAGTAGAGGAGTTGACAATACCCGATCTTCCTATTCCATTATAAGTTGTTGTGGCATTGCTGTCACCCTTATCGGCATTCATGTCCTCTTCGAGTTTGAAGGAAGCTTATACATGTAAGATTGACAATGAAATGAGAATATGTTTGATATATTTAATAAATGTTACTAGATGTTCATAAAACGGAAAGAGTCGACGTGCAGTTCATACTAAAAACCTTCAAGTAACAGATCAGTCATAGAAGGCAAACGATTGGTACTGTTTGATGGAGCGAGATGTTCTGTAGTTTTGATTCCATGAGTTTAGACAATTTTGCCACATTCCTCCCAACGGAAAGAATTTTTGCCTTCCGGAATCAAGCGCCATGTCGACATTCCTTCCCAAACAAGTTCAATAAAAAACCAAACATAATTGAATTAAATGAAAATAATGTTACTTCTTAAGTTTATATATGCAATTACAAACAGGGGTCAGTCTCTATCACAACTTAATGGTAAATTACAATCATCTTCATCTTCAGAAGAATAAGAATCAAATTCCGGCTCCTCGTCAGAGCTCAGACCCTCGTCATCCTCTCCAGATGAAATATCAGCATATTGGTTTGATGGATCGTTCAAAGGTTCATCATCATCATACGTAACAGATGCATTGATAATAGCCACATCTTCCTGAAATGCCTCACTTTCAAGACTATGATCTCCTCTTTTATGTGATTCGTAAACACCTCTAGGTTTAACTTTGCAAACCGCTAACCAATCTGTCTTATCTCGTCGTAAGCTTGGAAAAGGGATATAACAAACCTGTTTAGCTTGCACAGCTAAGACGAAAGGTTCAAATTGTCTCAATCTTCTTCGGTGATTGATTTCAACTAAATTGTATTGTCTATGAACCTTTGCTCCAACGTTTGGTGTCGGGTCATACCAGTCACTTCTAAATAGCACGCATCGCTTGACTGGCAAAGCAGGATATTCAACTTCCAGTATTTCAATAATATTCCCATAGTAATCCATCATTTCTTCCTGTATTGAAACCCCACTGCTTATGGTTGACATGTTTTGTCCATGACATGCTGTGTGATATTTGTATCCATTAATGAAAAACACCGGATACGATTTAACAGTTCGTAGAGGTCCCTTTGCAAGATCACAAATCATCTTGTTCTCGATTGGATTTTCTAAATGGCATCATATGAGTTTAGGAGGCCAATCCTTTACTAATTATGAACATAAAATAAGTTAGGAAAAATACATTACAATAAATATTAACATACCCGAATTAAGGAGAGGGAAGGAAGGAGAAAGAGGGTTCGTGGGAGAAGGGGTTACCTTTCGAAGACTGGCCGGCGGCTTTGGAGCTGTCAGGCGGCGGCGATGGAGGCTCACGGTGGAGGATCTGTCGCGCCGGTGGGAGAGGAAGAAAGGAGAAGGTCGCGCAGCTGGGAGAGAAAGAAAGGCTTCGGTCGCGCGGGAGAGGAGAAAGGTTCCAGCTTCAGCTTTAATCAGTTTTCAAAACGACGTCGTTTTGAAATAACCCAAAACGCCGTCGTTTTACTTTAAGTGAGGGGCTCCTTCGCGGTTTTTTCCGACTACTTCACCGATCGAAAATTTGGTTGGTATATTCATTCCCAACATTCAGCGACGGAATATCTTACCGTCGCAAAACTTCTTCCCCAAAACCATCTTCCCCTACGGGTGCCCATTTTCGGTCGAAAATTGTAACGGTTTCTAGACAGTCGGTGATTTTCCGTCGCCAATTAACATCTTCCTTCTAGTGAGGGAACTGCCCTTGACTGATTACATGAAGTTGTCACCGAGTGGCTCAAGTCCAGCTCAGAATTTGGCTTCTTTTCTAAACACTCTTCATCGTCCTCCTCCTCCTCTTCGTCCTCATTTTCTTCTTCTTTCTGTTGATATTGGTGCTTTTGTTCTTGCCATCGCAATTTCGTCCTCATGGAAGTAGTTTACGAGACCATTTGCCTTGGAACTAATTGTAAGAAGCTTGGCCTGGACTTTCTCTTGGTCTTCGTTGTGTAAGTGGCATGAATAGCACCATTGGAACAGCAATAATGAGAAGCCCTGAATTTGAGTGTTCCGAAGGGACAGCAGGCATTTGGGGAGTGAGTGTGGAGTTGAAGAAGAGAATGAAAGATGAATGACTAATTAGTAGCGTGAAGCGAGGAAGCCATAGTCATGGCTCTACTGATCCGAACCTATCAGCATAGTTTTTGAATTAGACTTCTTGAGATATTGGGCCAACATTAGGCCCAAAATATGGAGAACTGGATTCTGGGGTGAGCCTACAATCCAAGCCTCGTCAAATTCTCATATTTCTACATTGTGGAGGGCCCATGGTCATTTTCATGGTGAATGGTGATGACGTTCTTTTGGTTATGCAGATGGTGACAACCACTTCATTCATTGAAAATTTACATTAGTTTCAATTTAATATGATTACTCTTAATTTCAAGAAATAAGCCCTCTTTAAATTTTAAAAATATTGAGATTTAATTAATTACTCGTTGTATTAAAAAATTTTAATTAAATCCCTTTTATCAAAAGGTAAAGCTTAGTAAAAGATTATTAGTAGTTTTTCTTCTTCTTTTGCTTATAAATTCTATTACAAAATTAAAATGTGTTAAGTAACAAGGTAAATAATAGCTCTAGGAGTAGTTTAATTGGTGGAGTAAATATTTTCAAGGGTTTATAATAAAATAAATTCAAATATATGAAGATCCAATCTTATAGATTACAATTATAATATAGTCATATATTTTAATTAACACGTATTTCAATATTTATTTTCACATCATAGATTGTTTATTTTACTTAGATATTTTATGAAAGAAATTTTGAAAAACAAAAATTCATAATTCAATTTTGGAATTTTTATCTCTAGGGGCTACACTTGTTTCGACTTCTAGTATCTCGGAGTATACGATTGTCTTCGTAAATGGTGGTTGATCATTTTGGAGCCTTCATGAATCTCTACACTTGTAAACCTCAAGAAACTATATAGTAACGTAGAATCCTCACCTACTAGCTTCTATAATCACACAACTGCAAAACTTGTCACCTTGAAATGTCACTGAAAAATCATTTGTCCCGGAGATAGCATCCTTTTCGGGTCAAACCGAGCTTTTCTCGCTTTAAACGTTCTCCACTTGGAGCCAAAGTGGTTACTCCAATCTTCTCTTGTTTTGTAATGGGGAAAGTATTGCTTAATCTCAATACCAGCTTTGTCACAGAAGTCTAAGAGCTCTCTGTTCTGATCATCAAAAGCTTGCCAGCCATCGAAACCACTTGAATGCAGAAACCCCACGGTATAGAAAACGTCTTCTTCTGGTATAACAGCGGAAGTTCTTTCATCCCATCTGCAGAAATTCGGAGCATTAACGTTAATGGGTTGCTTTCATAGAATCAAAGGTTTGTCTGACAAGAAAGTGTATGGCTTCACTTACTTGTTTCGATTCATAGGATATACAAGCACAGGTCCGGTGGTAATGTTTCGTTTTAGAACAATGTCCCTGAAGACACCTGAATTGAAATCTGAGATACCAGATTTTGGTACGAAAAGGTTTAGCCATGGGTGAGGAACTTCCCACAGACCCTGGGAGTGAAGCTTTAGCTCTCCACTTCGAACTCTATCCAAGAATTGGACGAAGGAAACGTCTCTCTGAAACGTAAATCCATCATTGAAACTTAACCCCTTGAGCAGTTCTTGGAGTTCCTACAAGAGAATGACACGAAAGGTCAACTCTTTGAACATGTTTCATGACAGGAATGACGATGATGGCAAGTATTAATGCGTACCTTGTCTACGGTCTGTTGTGTGTGATCATCATAGTACTTGACAACTTCCAGACAGTAGATAATGCCATGTTGGTTTACTAGGGACGTTATCTTTGGGATATCAGAGGACGGAAAGAAGGAGGATCTCCAATTATTTGGAGGACCTTGGTCTATGAGAAGTGAACCTTCCACATAATCAAGTGCATTACTTTGTCTCCTTCCATTAACTGAAATCAGTCTTTCTTGGTCTGTTGTGAAAGTGGAGAAATCACTGTAAAGCATTCGAACCCACTTGACCTGAAAGCAAAAACAGTTGAATCAGACCCTGCAGAGGTGAGAATGACCTTGAATTGATTAAATGTTTCATGACATCAAGTCAAGGAGATTCGTTAATACCCTCTTCGGTGCTGGTTGTAAAGGAATTCTTGCTCTGGTAATGATGCCAAACTGGCCTAAACCACCTAGAACAGCATAAAACAGCTCAGAATTCTTCTTCGCAGAGCAAGTGACAAGCTCTCCTTTTCCTGTTTCAAAGCAAACACGAATCAGAATTGGCTTTTCCTACAAGAAGTGACTCTACTAAATGCTAAAGCAAAACCTGTGGATGCATACCTGTGATAACATCCATTTCATAAACGTTGCTGATCTGAGGCCCATAGCGAAAGGATTGCCCGCTGATTCCAGCATTAGAGAGTGTACCTCCAACGCTAAGGTACAAGTAATCGGTCCAAGAAACCGGTGCAAGGCCATGTTCCAATGTCGCATGTAAGACATCAATCCATAGTTGCTCCCCTCCAACGTCAACGTAAGAACCCAAAGATGGGCTCTTTGTGACTCTAATACCAGTCCCGTTCTTACTTTTCCTGAGACTCATCATGTCCACTACGACGCCATTAGGCGCCGTGGCCTGTCCTCGGACCGAGTGCCCACGACCACGAGCAGCTATGCTAAAGGGAGTAGAGTAATTGTCGTACGCGAACTTGATCAAGCTGACTATGTCGTCCGTGGAGGAAGGATAAAAAACAGCAGCTGGCTTTCGATGGACAATATTACCGTAGTCGCTAGAGGCAGATTCGATGGCTTCTGGGTCGGCACGAAGCTTGTCTGCGAAGTCAAGTGTTTGGAGCTTAGGAGGTTGAGAACTCGACCATGGCTTGGATCTCCCTGCTGTGGTCAGTAAACGTGTTACGAATAGAATGACCAAGAAATAAGCTGGGACTGCAACAGCCTGAGACATTTTTGTTACTTTATCTGTATCGGTCTACTCTTAAGAAGATTGGATGATTACAAGAATAAGAAGAAGATGATGATTATGGTGGTAGAGCTATAAAGCTTGCAGATGGAGAGCCGAAGAAAGGTTTAGATACATTATATAGTGAAGGCCTGAAGGGTCGAAATTTGCATGAGAACAACCGAGAAACGATAGGTCGTTTGATGACAGGAACGTAGGATCGTTCAAAGATACGAAAAGCACACAGGATCTTGAGGGAACCAAATTATTTTGTATTCATGAAGGTTGTTTTATTCTTACAATTCTTAATATTTTTCAATTATATAGTCATTATTTAATAATAATCTTATATATATAAATATAACTTGTAACTAAAAGGGAAGGCTTCACTTTCCCACATGTTTTTAATACGTCTGTCTGGTTGGTCATGGGTGGATCATCATCGTCAAGATGATATAGGATTCCAAGCCCCACCCACAGACTTGCTTATTCTTGTGGGTCTATTTCGTGGTGCCAAACTCTGATGGGGGGTGGGTGTTTTCGGAGCGTTGGATCTCGTGATCTAATGGCCAAGATGGATCAAGTTGGGTCAAATTTCTGCAATCTAATCACAAAATAACACGGAGCTTGGTTGTTCATGTAAAGATTAGGTAATAATAACCCAAGGCACATATGTGAGTTGGTAACGAACTTTTTTAGCTTGAGTGAGGTGGTAAGTTCAAACCGTTCTTATGTATGCAGCAATTTAAAATTTGAAGTTAGAGTTTTACTTTTTATAAAAGACCTATTTGATTTGAGTGGATATTAATTTAGGTGTGGATGACTTAAAATTACTTTTTCATAATTAGGACCTCTTAAGATATGTCGTGGGAATTTAGAAAAAAAAAAGAACATTAGGTAATAATGAAGATATCTTTTTAAGGATTATGTTTTTAGGTTTGGAGGAATTTTGTTAAATCAAGGCATCATTATTGATCGTTCAAACTTCAAACCTGAAAAGAAGGAGAACCCCAACCTCGAAATTCTTCACTTTCCGGGATTTTGGTCTCTCATTGAATAATTTGGAAGCAATTTTGTATATGATATCTCACAATTTTTAATATAAACCATATCGAGTTTTTAATATTAATCATTTGTCTTGGAAGATATAGACAACTTATCTAATAAAAACAAAAGAGATGAATAAAGTTTGATTCATGAATTAAAATTTCTAATAATTGTTCTTTTAATCGATTCTTGTAACGATATCTAATAAATTTGATTAATTTTGATAAACTAAATCTCTTTTGATCTTATGCTTTAATAAAACTCTCTTTAGATCTTGTGGTTATTAGTTCCAATAAATGTATCTGGTGTGTTATAAGACTCATATTTTACTTTTTATTTTTACAAAAGTAAAATAAATTTTATAAAAATAAAATAAAACAAAATATCTACAGGTTAATAATAGGCCTAACTAAGTGCCTTTCTTGTCGATGTCCAAGCCGGTCTGAATGTACAAACATTTTTTAGAAAAAAATAAATATATATATATATATAGAGAGTTTAAGGTTCAACTTAATTATCTACGTGTATAATGTTCTTACTTACCCGGTAATATTTGTTTATAGTAACCAGACAATTTGAGAAACTGGTTGGGAGTTGATGCTTAGACCAGGAAATTTGATGTTTCAAAGGAAAATCTTTGACCTAGAGATCTTACGGGTAATGTAGACTTTGACATTTTGACTAGGGTTGAATTTTTTTAACTTGGAATTCAATTTGTATTCCAATTTTATAGTTGGGATCGAAATTAAAATAATATTATTTTATTTAAATTTAATTTATTTAACCAATTAGGTTGAATCGAATTTATCTAACTACACTTATCGCTTAGCTTATTCGAATTCTCGAATATGTTATTTGATATGCATGTGGGTCATGCATATATTTGAACTAGATCATAAATCTGTATCCTATTGAACCTCTATGTCTATATAAATATGTGTGTATAATCTAGGCTTGTTGATCATTGGTTAGCTAGCTGTTTGCCATATACCAATATATGCGTAGCTCATTATTTTACATGAAACTTCATGAAAACAACTAAACATACCTTCCCACTTGCCAGAACAGTGATAGTTAGGCCTTTTACCTAACAGGAGAGAAAGGGAGTGAAAAAGAGAAGGAAAACGAGTGGCCATAACATATTCTCTAGCGGGTACGGGTCAATATATGCCATTGAGAAGGTATGTTATTAGTAGGGGCCTGACTTCCAATACTTTCACAAAAATATGGACTCTCTTTTTATTTTTTTAATATTTTAAAATTTTAACTGATTTGATTAATTTTTACGGCTAAAACTTTGAATCGGATAATTTTTATGTTCGATTTAGTTTACTAATCTTTATTAAAAATCAATCAGTTTATTAATTCATCGATCGAGTTTTCTTAATCTACTAATTAGTTTTATAAATCAAAATAAATTAATAAATATTTATTCAATAATATATTTTAATTAAGTTTTATTTTTTATAAGTAAGGATAGTCTTCTTTAATTATTTTTAAAATTCTTTATTTTGACCAATTTTAAACTAGCTTTATCTCTTATCAGTTTAGCTTCGGTTTGATTTTTAACACACTGATTTTCATAATTGATTTGGATGTATTTGTTGTGAGGGCGGACAATTTATTAAAAGGAAAGTGAGTTAAATAAATTCTTAGAACTTCTTGCAAATATAATATGACATTTAACAAATTTTAAAAATAAATTAATTAATATTAACTAAATTTTTACGCTTCGATCCTTATTAATCAGATGTATCACTAATTATAATAGAAAATAAATTAAACTAAATTACACGACACACATAAAAATATTAAGTATTTATATTATATTTATTAGGTTAAACATAATAATGTTCATTTTTATTTATAAATTTAAGAAAATATTACTAGCAAATTAATTGCATGGGACTCCTAATTTTATATTCATATTAGCAAATTCAATTAATTGTTTATTTTTGTACAAAATTGATTTCAATAGGACAAACTTCAATTTAATTTTAAAATTTTAAATTGTATTTCGAAATTTGAAAATATGAAACCTAATTAACATATACTATGAAATGCAATGCGCCAGGAACCTAAATAACATATATGGAAAAGTGAGTATTAGAAGTTTATTATGATCAAGAGTTTATCATATCTTCCTAATTGTGAACATTTTTAGTACCTCAAGCTATTTGGATACATCCTTAACCTGGGATGGCAAAATTGAAGGTTAAAGGTTTTGATTCATCCTTAAGATTTTGACGTTTCTAGCTAATTAAATTTATCTCATAATAAAATTTATAAGTAAATTTTAATAATAATATCATAGAGTAAAAGAATTTAAATTTTGCTATTAAATTTGGTTGAAAAAGAGTTATTTTATAAACTATTATTAACTTTAAAATCAAGGGTTAATTTATAAATTGTAAAATATTAAATATTTTTAAATTTTCATTAAAAATTTAAGGTAATTTATATCTTTTTTCCAAATTTTTAATATTTTAGATTAAATAATTTATGAATTTATGCACACAATTCGATGCTATCAAACAAAGCATGCATGTTATTTTCATGCAGTTGATTGTAGTTCAAGTTGTGAACTCCAAAGATCACACTTAACTGAAGATCTAAAGTTGTTAAGTGCATTTGGTTTCTAGTGGAACCCAGCTAATTAATTAACTTCATAGCTAAGGAAAACAGAAGATGAAGTATCTAAGCAACTAATAAACAATCTTCTACAGCGAACAAAACCTGAATTTGCACATGTCAGACAGTACTCATCTTTGACTAACTAAACGTTTAGACAAAAAGTGGATTGATGATGCATCTAAAGTTGTTAAAGTTATACGTTTCTCGGCGATGAAAGTCACAGTATGGACGAATTTGTGCGCGAGAGAGAGAGGTCCTGCAGAGAAAAAGAAAGGGCAGGGACCTCTCGAGGTCGAGGGGGGACTACTGTTAGATACTGAATATCTTTATGGAGATCTAAACCAACCCAGAAAGAAGATCACGTGGCCCTGAAGTGCCAATACCACCAACCACCGAGTCCATTCCCTTGCGCCAATGGGAATTCATGTCCGTCCATTCGATGGCTAGCTCTTTCTGTGACACGTAGTAATTAATATACCTTATTACGTGTTTCTAATTGTTCATAAAAAGAGTAAAAACATAAAGAAAATATGAAATGTTTAATTTCAGATTCATCAAGAGTTTCCAGGTAGTTTTTGATGTCAAAATAAGCTCTAATTTTTTTGAGATGGTTAAGGAAGTTGATCACGGATTAACGTCTTTCTTTAGTTTTCTTTAAACGTGTGCACCTCTAACGAATCAGATGATTGATATACTTATAAATTACATAGTAATTAAAGCAGACCTTAATCTTTATATACATGGACGGATCCACATTGGGGAGAAGTGAGGGCCTCCAAAAAATTTTATATAAAAAGGTATCATTTTAAGTTTTGATTCTACAAAAAAATAAAATTTTGTCCCATTCAAAAAACTTTCTGGATCCATCCCTGTTTATATATAACTTTTATATCGAACTTCCTCATCACAAGTTTGATATGAGTTCGATCTTTACTAATTGAAATTCATTTTCTTTCCAAATATTGACCTATTAATTTAAATCATTTATTGGGCAACTTTATTATTTTAATTAAAATCGAATTACGTAATTTAATCGATAATTTATTTAAAAAATTAAAAATACAATTAATAATTGTCCAATTTATAGAAAACGTACATAAATGTCAAACACTTTCTTTAAACAGTGTCATCAACTTGAACTGTGTTTTGCAACTGCAGTTTTGTCTCACGTACTCATCAGAATTAACCTGTGTTGTTTTGAATTATAAAAGAAGTCACGTACGTACTCCCTTGTGTCATGTTTCTCCCTTCAATGGTACTGCTCCTAAGCACGATTAGCTGCTTACTCTCTTTCACAAAAAGACGATACGTTAGTTCGATCTCATAAGAAATTTGGAGCTAACCCTTTTTTTTTTAAATGTGGTTACAAGGAAGCGTTTTGTCCTCTTATTATCATCCAAAATCCGTTAGTGATCAGCCACAAGTCTAAAACATAATTGATAATCCCATTCGATTCCACCAACTAACCAATAATATTTCTGAAAATGATGGATCCTGAAGATCGATAATGGTCTTCATAAAATAGGAAAAAAATAAAATAAAATAAAAACGAATCATCGTGGCCCATAACATGTTCGACGTTGAATAATCTAATATTAGAAAAATCTGAAACTCCTTTTTATATCTTGTTGAATTTGCTTCTGGGTGAGCCCTCATCTTTTAGTATTGTTCACTTTGATTGTGGATCGATCACGCGACTTCACGGATTTGTTGAGTGCAAGATTCACGCCTCTTACCACTGAGCTTAGTTTAGTGGTAAGAGGCGTGCGTCTCAAAGCAACAAAACTCTGAAGTCACATGTTCGACTTTCGCATGTCTTCAAAAAGGGACATGATTCATTAAAAGACCTGACAATTAAAAAGGACAATACCTGATCTGCCCAAACCAGCTTCATTCTAACGTTCTGGACTGTTGATAACTTAGTTTCGTTATTATTACACTTGAGTTGCACGAAATCATGGCTTGAAGTAGAGTTTTTAATTAGGGTTTGACGATGAATTGGGCAGAAGCGTTGGAAACCTGCCTAATTGGCTGAAGAAAGGAGATTGACAGAGCCATCCAACTAGGTTGGTTCACAAAGACTTTCTTGTCTGTACAATAGGGTTAACACACGTAGATGGAGGATTAGTCCAAATGTAGCAATATAAGCCATTCATTGCTCACAGTCACAGGTCCTTTTAGTTTAGATCGTCAGCCGATTCTGTCAATCACGTCCGCGCGCATAATGTTTGGTGTTTTGACTTTTGAGTCGGAATAAGAAGATTATGTGCATTTGATATGAACAGATTTATTAATGTTAACATATTATTTTATAATTTTTGACACGTATTTACTTGCCATTTTCTACTTAAATTAAATTATTATAAATTTATAATAGAGTAAAAGAAATAAACATCTTTTATAATTTAATAAAATTTAAATTTTATCTTAATTTTAAATTTTCATAAAATATATGTTTTGAGTTTTTGTTTTCAAAATAAGATTAAAAGATAATGACAAAATGTAAGAAAATATTAACATTAGACTTAGAGTAGTCAAATATAAAATAAATATAATAAATTATTAATTTAAATCAAACATAATTACTTTCATTTGAATTTGATAATTGAATTCAATCGTAGTATAAAAATATTTAATTAGTTCAAATATAGTATTCATGTCGTGTATATATTATTATTATTATTTTTAACCAAATTCTAAAATTTTTATGAGAAACTAAAATTAAGAATGAATATTTTAAAATTTTCAAAACTATAATGTCTTAAATTTTACGAGAAATTTATATTTTACCTTTCAAAATACCTTATTTAAAAGACATTAGATTTCTCGATTAATCTCATAAATGAATCATATATCTAATTAAAAATGAAAATGCATACATAAACATCTAAAACTTTTATCGGTCTCCACGAATTCCACTTCATGTTCTTAGTTCTTACAGCTTAAAGTAAAACGGAAGAGTTCACAAACCAGAGACAAGTCAGTTCAGCTCACGTCAAAATCATTGTCCAAGAAGCTCGTACATGACTGGTTTGTTTGTAAGAAAAATGCAACCATCTCCACTAGCTTAGCTAGGATGTTTGGCAAAGTACAAGATCCAAGAATTTGATCTTGGGTCCCATAACAAAGATCACAGTTTCTCATCGATCCCTTTCCAAAGTACTTCCCATTGATATTTTTCTGAGCATAGTTTTCTGCTATGAGCTGTGATCTTTGTCCCCTACTCCATTCAAGTCCTCCACGTAGAGGTACGTTTTCTAGTGAGCCAACCTCGTGAGCAGCAAGTAGATTCAGCCCCCCTCTTTATCCTACTTTGTTTTCGGTCGTTGCTGAGTCTTTTGTATTCGTTACTTAGTGAGCCTTCGTGTTAAAATTCACTCGCACAATCACATAATTAAAACACTGAAAAATAAAGAAGAGATGACACACAGATTTAACAAACTTCGGCCAATAATGCCAACTTTCTCGGACAAGAGCAGATAGAGAATTTTACTATAAAGAAAACGATGAGATAGATCTTTTTTACAACCAAGTTTTTTTTTTCTAACATTAATTTCTGTTTTTATTCAATTTAGGTCGTACTGTGAGTTTATCGGGTTAAGTCGTCATTCGGATCCACCACAAATTTAAGACAAAATAATAACAAATCTTCCCCTTAGTTTGAATTCTCTTCTTTAACAAGAAAATCATCACTTTATCTTATACACAGCCCTCGCAAGGGCACTACTCAGTACTGCACACACCAATCAAGTCTAGGCAATGCCTAAACTTGTTAACTGGGACTGCCTTGGTCATCATATCAGCTCGATTATCATGTGTACAGACACTTTCTGCACATCAACCACACCTTGTGATACAATGTCCCGAATAAAATGATGCTTGACATCAATATGCTTTGTACGCTCATGGTACATCTGGTTCTTGGTAAGATGAATAGCACTTTAGCTATCACAAAACACTAAAATCTTATCCTGAACCAAACCAAGATCACTTACCAAACCCTGTAATCAAATAGCTTCCTTCACTGCTTCTGTAACAGTCATATATTCAATCTCTGTGATAGACAATGCAACAACAGCTTGCAAAGTCGTCTTCCAGCTAATGGCACTTTCAAAAAGAATAAAAACATAACCTGTCAGCGATCTCCTCTTATCTAAGTCCTCTGCATAGTCTAAATTAACATAACCAACAACTGAACCACACAAGGTGGTCTTGTCAAAAGCCAAACCAATATTTGTAGTATTCTTTAAATATCTCAAATTTCATTTCACAACCTGTCAATGTTCCTTTCCAAGAGATGTCATGTATCTACTAACAACACTGACCGCATGTGAAATATCAGGACGAGTGCAAACAATAACATACATAATACTACCCACAGCACTCGAATATGGAACACTAGACATCTGTTCCATCTCCTTATCTGTCTTCGACGAGAAGTTTACAAACAATCTGAAATGGGAAGCGAGCGGGACAGATACAGGTTTGGTACCTGTCATATGAAACCTCTGAAGGACTTTCTCAACATAGGACCGTTGAGATAACATAAGTTTCCCAACACTTCTATCCCGGTTATTTCCATCCCTAAAATCTTCTTTGCTGCACCTAAATCCTTCATCTCAAACTCTTCACCTAACTGCTTCTTCAACAAAACAATCTGTGACATGCTTTTAGTAGCAATAAGCATGTCATCCACATACAGTAGCAAATACACAAAAGAATCATTTGCAAGTTTCTTATGATACACACAACTATTATATGCACTTCGTTTAAAGCCATTATGAATCATGAAAGTATCAGACCTCTTATACCACTTCCTAGGGGACTGTTTCAGACCATACAAGATTTCTGAAGCAAACAAACATGATTTTCCATACCTGGAGCGACAAAACCTTCAAGTTGATTCATATAAATCTGCTCCTTTAACTCACCATGTAGGAATGCAGTTTTCACATCTAACTGCTCAAGCTCTAGGTCGTGAAGAGCCACCATAGCTAACAAGACCCTAATAGAACTGTGTTTCACGACTGGAGAGAACACTTCATTATAATCTATCTCCTCTCTCTGAGTAAAACCCTCAGCCACTAATCTTGTCTTGTATCTAGGTGCTGCAACCCCCGAATTGCTATCTTTCCTTTTGAAAACCCATTTGTAGCCTACTACCTTCTGTCCCTTTGGCAATGGAACAAGCTTCCAAGTCTGATTCTTGTGAAGAGACTCAATTTCTTCACCCATAGCACCAATCCATTGATCTGTTTTTGAACTTGAAATATGTTCTTTATAGCTATTAAGCTCCTGCACATTGACTGTCTCTGCAACTGACAAAGCAAAAGCCACAAGGTTTGCATATCCAACAAGATTTCCATAAGCTACATTTGCATACCTGTTTGGTGGTCTGATTTGTCTCCTCTCTCTACCTGTTGCAATGTTATACGGCTGTTGTTACTCAGGTACATTATGAACGTCAACATCTTTCACCTCCTCCACTCTTAAATTACTAGACTGAGCTAGTGAAGTTTCAATCTCAAGCTCTATTCGATCTCTGACACTGTGATTTGATCCTGCTATAGTCTTCTCATTTTGACTATCCAGTAAGGCAGACTCATTGAATGTCACATCCCTGTTGATAATAAAACCTGGAGATTTCTGATCTGTGCACCACAATCTGTAACCTGTCACTCCAGATGCATATCCTAGAAATATGCATTTATTTGCCCTCGACTTAAGCTTACCACCTCTCACATGAACATGTGCAGAACAACCAAATACTCTCAAATTAGAGTAATCAGCAAGTAAACCGGACCGTACCTCAAAAGGAGTTTTGAACTCAATAGCTGTAGATAGAGATCTGTTAACCAAATAGCAAGCTGTATTGATTGCTTCAGCCCAAAAATCTTTGCTCACAATTGAATGTGAGAGCATGCTTCGTGCTCAGTCAAAGCGTTCTGTTCATCTGTTCATTCATTCGAAGATTATACAACCTCTTTTTCAGGTAGAGGTGGTTTGTCAGCAATTTCGTAGAATATAGTTCCTCCATCTTCTTCAACGCCTTCCGTGCAGAATCTTCGGCAACGATCTCCCAAAGGACGCTATCAGTAACACTCATAAAAATTGCACTTAACGCCCTCTCCTTCAAATCTGACTTCTCCGATTTCCTCATACCTTCGGGAAAATCCTCATCAATCGCTGTAATATCAAGGACGATCTCATCTTAATCTTCCAAAGACTGAAACTAGATCCCCCATCAAACTTCTCTACATCGTTAAGGGTGAGCATTATTTGGGCCCCCGGCCCGGCCTGAATTAATTCGGGTAAAAAAATTTCAAATTTCGGGTAATACCCGACCCGAATTATTTTTGGACTGGGGTCGGGTAATTTCAAAAAATTTCGGGCCGGCCCAATTACCCGAATTAGGTTATAAAAATACAAAATTTCAGGTTTTTTTTTAAATTATCAAAAACAACTTGAATGCATTCGGGTAAAGCCAGAACAAAATTTCTGTAATTCAGTCAGATAGCTCGGGTAAGAAAAAGTTCGGGTTCGGGCCGGGTAAGATGAAAAAAATTTGGGTAATTCGGGTCGGGCTCGAACAGTGAAATTTCGGCCCGAATTACCCGAATGCTCACCCCTAAACATCGTACTTTACAGAAGATGAAGACGCCATCTTAACCCTAGATAATGTGCAAAGAACCCTAGGCTCTGATACCAATTGTTAAATTTCACGCGCACAATCACACAATCAAAGCACCAAAAAATAAAGAAGAGACGACACAAAGATTTAACAAGGTTCGACTAATGATGTCTACTTCTTCGGGCAAGAGCAGAGAGAGAATTTCACTATAAAGAAAACGTTACAATGATGCCTATCGACCTAAGCCCTTCGCTTCCAACACAGATTTCTGTTTTTATCCAATTCGGGTCGCATCGTGAGTTTATCGAGTCAAGTCGTCATTCAGATCCACCACAAATTCAAGACAAAATAATAACACTTCGTGTGTTTGCTCTTACAGGTCATGCACCAATCACTGATTCCAAAATTATTAGCTATTCCCGGAAAAAAAAAAAAAAGTACTCTTCTGTAACCTTGCTCCCAATGTTTGTTATTAATGTTGGGATGTAAATTCTAAGTAGAAATTTTACATTAAAAATAAATGAAATTAATAAGGGGCACATAAGTGGAAATGACCTATAAATTTAATGTCTTAAAGTTTTTGGTTGAAACGTGATGTCAAAACTCATAAGTATGTTCCCTCACTAGATTCATGATGTAGATCTCTCAAATATGTAGGCTTTCCAACACCAACCAGTGGTATGGTATCAGAGCTGATGGTTTGACAATGGATTAATATGGAGACGGTAGTCGGCTCCTGTAGTTGCCTTCCCACAAAGGAGAGCAAGGAGACTCCTAGTGGGACTTCCATTTGAGGGAGAAATTGTTGGGATGTCAAATGTGAGTAGAAATCTCACATTGGAAATAGATGGAACTAATAAAGGACATATAAGTAGAAATGACTCATAAACCTAATGCTTTAAGGTTTTGGAATAAATTGTGGTGTCAAAGTCCATGAGTATGTTCCTTCACTATATTCATGATGAAGATCTCCCATGAAAATGAGCTCTTTAGAGAACAAATGGTATCAAAGCTAATGTCCGACAAAGGACGAGTATGGTGACAGTAGTCGGATCCCGTGATTGCCTACCACGAAGAAGAGCAAAGAGACTTCTGATGGGTTTAGACCAGTGGAGTAAAAGGGTTCTTGGTGACGTCATATACTCGAGTTGATAAAAAAAGGCAGAAAAAGGCTTTCGTTCAAAGAGGAGTCCGAGCCCAATGTGAAAGTTCATACTTAAGAGGGAGATTGTTGGGATATCTAGGCATGTCAAAATATACCCGACTTGGCCCGACCCATGGTCAACGGATTTGGCCTAGTCAAACAGGCCCATGAGCCTGCTAGAAATGGCTCGTGAAATTTCCAGCATGGCCACGAGCCACGGGTCACAGGCAGCAGTTGGGCCATAAGCCAAGGTGGCCGAGCCAGGCCATGGCCCGAGTTGAGCGACTTATAGCTTATGGCTCACCCATGGGCCACAGATGAAACGACGTCGTTTTGTTCATGTATAAAATATTTGTTCCACCAATAAAACAATGCCATTTTGCTTTAAGTGTAAAACGACGTCGTTTTCCAATAAGACAGTTAATAACATATGAGACAAAACGACGTCATTTTGTTTGTTGCAAAATGACGTCATTTTGTCTCTGATTAAATGAAACTCACGTGGTGTCCCTCACATTGTCCCACCCACCCAGCTACCTCCCTCCCTCCTTCCCTTGCACCATCGTACGCTCGCCCCTCCTACCTGTTCGTCAGCCTCCTGCTTGCCTCCATCTCCCTTCGTCCTCGAGAACTCACTCACTTCTCTATTCTTTTTTTTCATTTCACTTCGTTCCTTAGATCTTCTTATACATACATTATCTTTCGTGGCAACGTCAAACGTCATGACCCGGTACCATATTGGGCCCATGACAATCGCCGCATACTCGGGCTAAGGATACTCACAGTATCCTTAATCCGACTATGCAAGGCTTACTGCATATCTCTTTTTCTCTTTTTTTTGAAAAATTTAGGCAACATAACGATTGTATTTTAAAAAATCCCAAAACCTGCAAATAGTTTTAACCACATTTCTATATTCACATCCAGCCGTAACATTCGGACTCTCTAGTCTACTCAAGACAATAACCCCAGGCAATCTCAACTTAAGGCAATCACAATAATAGTATCAATGGTTCATACATAGAATCTTTTACAAAACCCAAAGAAATCAAAAGTTAACTCACAAAATTAAAAAAATGTATTTACATAAACACAGTCTATGAGTCACTAGACAATAAAAGTACAAAGTGAGAGACTACCCACATGCGGAAATACCCTGAAAATATCAAAAAGCAGCACGATATTCACAGAGCTTTAAGCTCACTAAATTAACCTGCATGGTTAGAAAGTGGAGGGGGTGAGTACACTAGGTGTTCAATGAGCAGGAAAATCATATATCACAAGTAAAATTGATTCATTCCAAGACAGTGTACATAACCTATGAAATGAATATATATCACATAGAAAACAAATAGGCCCAGTCTATGACTCAATGTATACTGGTTAGGAACCATAGGTCCCGATTCTAATACACAAAAGCATAAAAATATCATATGTATCAATTAAATGTTGATAGGAAAACCTGTATTATAATAAGCCAAAATAATCATGTGTGATACCCTTAGTCGGCCAAACTAACGTGCACACCTATCGATACTCGGTATTGGCTCGACTTTCATTTGTGGTGAGTCTGGACGATAGTCGACAAGAGCGTCATGATCCTAGGTGATAACCTCGTCGGTATCCAGACCCTAGGTGTGAAGTCACCCGCGAGTCCTGTAGAAAAGTGTCAATACGGTGATTCGACTTTCATGTACCAATATCAAGGGTACGGAGGTCGCTTAATCATAATCAGGTGTGCTCAGCACACGATTGACCAATCTTTTTCTCACCAATCACAAAACAATCATGTCCAATTATTAATTATAAAATCAAATAAGGCACCATGCCTTTATTTATCGGTCCAATAGATAAAATAAAACTTTGCTATGACACTAAGCCAAAAGAGAACAAATACATGCATCATACATGACTCGATTATGTATATGTAAATTTCAAATATTTTCTCATAAAATAAAAGCCATCTTTTGTACTCCAATGTAAAGTTGTTCGAAAACAGTGCCCTTTATCAAATTCATACACATGTTAGCATCCATTTGAGATTCAATTCTATCATACGTTACCTAGATTCAAAATTCACATACAAGTCATCATACATGACTTAGAGTGATCTAATTCCATATGAGAAATATTGTTTGCCAACTCACCTCAAAAGAAGGTATACCCTGTCTTAACTTCAACAGTCCTTAATGTGAACTCCTCGATTCACAGCTCCTGAGCCTTTATACATAAAAACAATATATGATGAAAATACTACTTAAACATAATTTTCATATTTAAACATCATCACATTAGCTTCCCTTTTTGCATTTCCTAAGACATTTAATGCTTTTAATCCAATCTTACTCATTTTATGACATAATTAAGCACATTTTTCATCCAAGCATATTAAGCCATTATTCATCAATCTATGAAACGTTTCAAGTTTACTATAAGTAAACATGATAGTTTCTTTCCAATGTACAGCTTAAAAAATCCTTAAATCATAAGCCAATTTCACTTAGGCATTTTATCAAACACCTAATGTGCATGACTATCAAGTCTCATTTTCAATACTTTACCATAACAATTCATGCTCCAAACATGACATATGGTAGCACTTCCAATCAATGACACATTTCACCACTCCATTCAAACCAACTCCTTTCATTTAAGCTACATTTATCAATTACATAACTCATCACATTCACTCACCTCTTCTCCACCATTTCGACCTACCCTTAACCAACACACATTCTCTTCATTATTCATCATCAATTCACATCATACATGTATAATTAACACCATAGAATTCATTTTTACCATCAATTTCAAAAGATATTCAAAAATTCACCAACTTTCATCTAAAGAAAACAATTTGGGCTTTGACTTAATGAACCCTCTCTATGACATATTTCATTCATCTAAACCATGTTTCATGCATAATCAAGCATGGAGAACAACATATCTTAACACCAAACTCAAAATCTTAATGTAGACAGAGATGAGACAAAATTTACCTATACTTTTCTTTAGTGATATCTTCAAATTCCTTGAGAATTTATCAAATCTAATGATAGATTTGAGTTCCTTGACCCCAAATTAGCTTAGAACACTTTGGTTTGGGTTGAAAAGTCAAAAAGATCGTGAAATTGGAGTGATGGCCGAAAGTTTTCTTCTTCGCCTCCTCTCTTCCCTTTCTTCTTCTTTTTTTTAATAAAAACCAAGTATCTGAAAGCCTATTTAATGGGTTGCACGACCAACACATGGTAGAAGAGTCTAGAATTTGACTCTTCTTTAACCAAACAAGAGGAATTTATCAATTTGCCTTTAGTTATGTGAAATTATCATTATACCCTCCAAAATTTTCCCAAATTTGCAATTAAGTCCAAAATTTGTAAATGACCAAAAATTTTATTTTCATTTTGATCCATGGACTTTTGAAAATTATAATTAGTGCCCTCAATTGTATAAAATTACATATTGGTCTTCAAAGAATTGTAAATTTACAATTAAGTCCTTAACTTTTACAAATTTTCCAATTAAGTCCATATGAATACCAACTTCTCCAATTTAGCTTTCTAAATGTCTAATAAGTCTATAAATCATGTCTAATCACCTCTAAGGTATTAAAATACATTTAATTCAACCACCACTGTCTTATCCATTCGATGGACTCGGTTTTATACACTTAAAAACTTATGTGTCGGAAATTTCAAATATTTCACATACCGATGAACATAATATTATATATCACTGGCATATGTACCAAAAGGATTCAATTACATATTTAAACTCATATACAACCATGCATATGACAATATACAGTAGTATCTCCAAATACAAAACAACACAAAAGGCTTGAAAAATCCGGTGTTACATCAAAGGTAAGCTCTCATTCTCTCTTCGTCATTTTGGTTTTTTTGTTGTCTTGAGATGGGATGTGGCTAATTTGAGAAATTTGTATGTATAAATTGGGAATATGGGATAATGTTTGTAACGTGTTTGATGAAATGTCGAAAATATTAATCAAACCATCTTTTTAAGATTGCTTGTTTTGCTTACATATAGGGGTCCAATTATCCATAAGGATTGCATATTTTGAAGGAATATCTAGATTATAATTTCATCCCTTTTTATTGTTCAGTTTATTCTGATGTGTAAATTATCTCTAGTGATATTGCTTTAAAAAATTTTCCTCTGGTATATTTTGACGTTTAGCTGACAATTAATTGCTATGTAATTAATGTGAATAATTACCTATTGACACCTTATGGTGTGTAGAAGAACAAGAAATAGGAGTTTTGGTATTGTCTAAAAGTTTGTTGTGATCTTCTTGATCATGTTGTGATTTTCAGTTATTGCTTTCTTTCACTATGTTGACTCGATAAGTTCCTACTGGTTCATGTGTTTTATTATTACTAGGCTGCTAAGGACTCTTATATTCTATACATTCAAATGGTTAAAAAGGCGTTTTTTAGTTGGGGTTTAGCTTGCACTAGCGAAAAGAATGATGGACCCTTTGGCTCATGATATACCATCAATTAGCCTTTGTGAAAGAGAAGCTTTCATCTTTCTATAATTTGTAGATTGATATTGATACTAAATCACTTATCTCAATTTTAGCTTGGTGGGAAAAGAGCTATTGCTTTTTTTTATTCAAATCAAGCAATTTCCTTTGCATAATAAATTCAAGTGCAGGCAACAATGATTTAGTTATATAAATGAAAAATGGACCAAATCGACCCGATTTCTCTCTTGTACTAATACATTATTAGTCATCATCCTGATTTTTTGTTTCTTTAAAGTACCTAATTTCATTTATTGATGTTTTGTATTTGAAGGATCTGAGTTGTTTTCAATAGCTTGTTTTTTAATGCCATTTATTTTTCTTTCCCTTAAGATGTTGCATCTCAATAATTTACCTCTTTATATGTTTTTTGTCAGATGGATGAACATATTCCTTCAGTTGAAGTTTTTAATCCATTACTAAAGATAAAAGTATAAACTTCTATTCTGACACTAAGTGGCGATAGAAGTTCAAACAGAACTCAAGTTAGTCAACCTAAAAGTGAAGTTTGGAATCATTTTAAGAAGACTATATCAATCGACAGAATTGAGAAAGTAGAGTGCAATTATTGTCATAAGTTGTATTCAAACGGTTCGAAAGGTGGAATGTCTCGTTTAAAGAGACATATGAAATCATGATTTAGAAGGAAAATGGTTTTAGGAGGTGAAACGTTTTTGACCCCTAACCTTATGAAAGGAAAGAATGAAATGACCGTAACAACTTTTGACAATAGTAGATGAAGAATTTTGATGGCTAATATGGTTATTGGAGATGAACACCCATTGGTTGTGGTTGAAAGCAAGAGATTCAGGATATTTCTTAATTCACTCCAACCGACTTTCAAGATTCCAAGTCAGAATACATTGAGGAATGATATTTTGAAAATTTATAAGGACAAGAAGAGAGAAACATTAAGAGCATTGTCGAGTGTTAAAGGACAAATTGCCATAACAACGAACATATGGATAGTCGATAACCAAAAAAAGGGTTACATAGCGGTGATGATGGATTATATTGATAATGATTGGAAGTTATGCAATAGACTTTTGAGGTAATTTATATTCTTTAATATTATTATCATTTACTTTTATCATTATTTTATAAATTTATGATTCATGTTTGTATGCTTTTTCATGATAGGTTCATTTATGTGCCGACACCACATACAAGTGAAAAATTGACAAACATGTTGAAATACTGCTCGATGAATTTGAACATTGACAATAAAGTATCCTCCATCACAGTCAATAATTGTAGCACAAATGATGTTATAATTGAGAAGTTGAAGTGTAAGATGTGGTTTGAGAGCTTATTAGCTGGAGGTAAGTTACTTCATATGCATTGTCTTGCACATATTCTTAACTTAATTGCGAAGATTGTGTTGGAGACGATAAAGGAAGCAATAGAAGTATTCAGAATAGTGTTTTATCTTAGAGTGCATCTCCTAAAGGAGTTGAAACTTTTGAAGATGGTGCACAAATTTTATGCATTCCTTGCATAAATAAGCTGGTTTTAGATTGTCCTATCAGATGGAACTCAACCTTTAAGATGTTGGAGTTGGCAATCCCATATGTTCAGCTATACCTACGTACCATCAAAGGATCAATGAGACTTGGCTAGAGAGCTTTGTATGAGGTTTAGATTATTCAATAATTGGACTAAATTATTCTCAGGAACCAAATACCCAACTTCACATCGTATCTTTAACACTATGTCCAATATAAAGCATGTTTTATCATTGTGGATGTTTGGCTACAATGCAGTGATTCGGACTATGGCAGAGTATATGACGGAGAAGTTTAATTCTTATTAGTATAAGGTTGGAGATATTGTTGCAATGTTATATATGTTGGACCCGAGATATAAGATGGAAGGGGTTGAATATATTTATAATGCATTGTACGGTGATGAAGCTTAAGAGCGTCTATATACCATGAAACAATCATGGTATCAATTGTTTCATGATTATGAAGTTAGAATGCAACAAACTCATGATCGGAATACAAGCAGTTTAACTGATACTTCAATTTCAAGTTTGACATTTTCTTATGACTCATTATTAATAAATTCTCTTTCAAATTTTTGAAAGAGAAAAGGACTAGATTTCTTACAATACGATAGAGTTAAATAAATATTTTGTCGCATATTGTGTTCCTGAAACTGAAGCTAAGTCGTTTGATATATTGTTACGGTGGAAGATGTCTGCACTTAATTATCTGATATTGCAAGCCATTGCACAAGACTTGTTAGCTATTCCATCATCAACCATTGCTTCAGAGTTTGCATTTAGTATTAGTGGTCGAGTCATTACTCCTCATCATGGTCGACTTCATTATCGCACCGTGGAAGCTCTCATGTGTACTCAAAGTTGGCTAAATAATGAAGATATTGATGATAATTTTTTTTCTTTTTCATATATTTATTTTATCTATCTTTATGTTATCTTACTTAATATTGTGTTTTTTATTTTCTTACAGCAACAGGTATTGATGCAGAGGAGACTAGTAAAATTAATCGACCAACTGAAAGTTATTTTGAACAAATATATGGAGATGGAGGTATTTTAAAATTTCTTTTTATATAATATTACATTAGTAAATATTCTTTTTATTTTAATACTATATTACTAAATATAATATTTGCACATACAAATGATTGGATCCAAACTGTTGACGATATTACTAACAAGTACAATTAGTCAATTAGATGATGCTTTATCAGTCTCTACTCTCCAGTCTATCCAGCTGTTGTCTGTTGATTTTGTAAATTGTATCTATTTTGTAAAATGATTTAGATAATTATTCATGTACAACAAAATTTTCTACACTTAATGAATTTGGTTTTATCAATTCTTTCTTATAATATTTAATAAATTATTTATTTAAATTAAAAATTGTAATTAATTGAATCAAATTCTTAACTATAACTATTAACTTAATGAAAATTCTAATTAATTGAATTAAATTTCCTAATTGATCATACCAATAAGTACATCTCAAGATTTTAATTTTAAAATGTATTTTCTGATTAATGATATTCAATTGTACGTAGCATCCTTCAATATAAAACTGACTAAATGACTTTTAGTACAAATTGGGTTAATATTTAACTTATTAGTCATTATACCTAAAATATTAATTAAACATTAAGAAGCTAGTTTTATTCAAAGAAAATATTAAGTAGTTTAAATAAAAGATATAAATATTTTGTAATTTAATATTTGATAAATTAATAACTTTATTATATCATAATTATATGTTGTTATAATTTAAAGTTGTGACAAAATATATACATTATAAAAAGGTAAATTTTTATAAAATATGATATGCTTATAACACTCTAAGGACTAGAAGGATTTAAACAAAACTTATATTAAGGTTTTGAGTGAGAAATTACACTTAACTTATATCAAGGTTTCGAAAGTAATAAAATAAATAATTTATGAAAACATATCAAAAGCATTTATAAAATGTATTCTAGTTTTAATAAAATAATAGCTATTTTCAATATAATATACTATAATTATTTGTTTTATAACTCAATTACTTATATATTGTTTTGGAGTTGATACATTAGGATTAATAAAGTGATTAATTCATTTTAAGATTAATATAAATACGTATATGCATAATATCTATATATATAGTCTAAATATGAAAATAAAATAAAAAGTTTAAATGTGTTAAGATTAATTATCATATTAATTAATTTCTTTTAATATGTGTAATAAAATAAAAATTTACTATGATTATTTAATAATAGATATAATATGAAAAGACAATAATATTTACTAAACATATTTTTAAAATCATATTAAAATAATAATAATTTAATTAAACATGTAAAATTAATATTTGAAATAAATTCATTGTAATTAGATAATAATTTTTTGACATTTGCATTATAATTAATTGTTATAAAAAATTAAAAATTAAAATTAAATTGACTTATTTTAGGAATAATTACGAATTTATGACCACATTATCATTGTTACATATTTTTAATAAATATAAATTGGTTCATATTTTATATCTTTTATTTTATATAAATATTTTTATTATGTTAATGCTATAATTTATAATTTATGAATTTTAAAAAAATATAACTACAACTTTTTGAAATTGTCTTAAAATAAATACATAAAAAATTTTAAAATACATTAAATGACCGGTTCAATGGGCCAAAGCGAGTGGCCTCAGCCTGTCGACGAACCAAGGATCATTTTTGACCCAAGAGTCAAGCCCCCTGGAAAATTTTTTGGTTGGGCTATTGACGGTCCGAGCCTAGCTCGATCTGTTGATAAATCTAGGGATATCAAATGTGAGTAAGAATCATACATTGAAAAGAGATGAAATTAGTGAGGAATATATAAATAGAAAGGAACTACAAACTTAATGCCTTAAGGTTTTGGATTGAAGTGTGATATCAAAACTCATAACTATGTTCCCTATTGTTCCCTCACTAAATTCATGATGAAGATTTATCATAAAAATGGGCTCTCAAGATCCAACAATTGCTTTTATCGACCTAAAAGATGAACACAAATTTGGGAAAAATCGAACATAAGGTTAAAACAAAATTACTTAAAATTTTTAACATTGTGATAAATAAAAAAGAATTAACAATTCAAATTTTGGTTGAATACTTCTAAATTTAAAATTCAATTCAAATTTAAATATTTTATTAACTCGAACTTAAAATTTATTTAGACCGAGACTTATTTATTGATTATGAATAGAACAAGATTAAACTTTTTTATTTGGTAATAGAAAATAGAGATGGCAAGCAATAAACTCTATCTAAAATTAACTAATCAAATTATGAGTTGTTCGGAGAAGAATTTGAATTTAAATGACTAGTCTCGAACCGTATTAATTGAATCAATTTGATTAAAATTTAACAAAAATTAATCTTTAAAGCTCCTCTGCTTTTTTAAGTGCGATAATTTGGAATTGCCAACTTTAGGATCAGACCAGTACACGCGTGCATGCACACATCCGATAGCTTATAATTCCTCCACCTCTGAGAACATAGGATTTTTTTATAAAAAAAAGGGAAGAAAAGAAAACAGGGCTAAATAGAGGGCCTAGGAGTTAAAACCCTACATATATCTTCTAAGAAAGAAAAAAAAGACATCCGAAAAGAAGAAACTACAAAAAGATAAGTCTAAATACGAATAACGTCGCATAAAAAGCTAACCAATCCGCGCATAGATTAACTGGGAACAACTTATTGTTATGAATCTGCCTTGCAATGATCATTACAGATTAAAAAGAACGGAGGGACATGAGCCAGCAGGACACATAGTGATGGAAGTGGGATAAGTCTGTGCGCTGAAAATGAAGCCACAGTGAGGCAACTTTTGGACGTGAACACAAACTGAAACCATTAAAAAGATGAAGCCATTTCAAAAGAGACTGGGAAAAGCAAAAGAAGAAACTCGACGTCGGAAAGCATGTAGATACTAGCCCATAGATACTAGCCTGGACCAGGCTAGTATCTATCTACTTTCCGACGAGTTTCTTTTTTCGGTTTTCCCATCTCTTTTAGTTTTAGGCTATGTTTAACTAGAGATTCTCTTAGTAACTATTGATCAGGATAAGATTGAGAAATGGTTCGGAAGCAACTGGCCATTATTCAACCAACCTTTCACGGATCGGATGACGGAATCAATTCGGTCCGACTTAATTTAAAAATGTTAAGATTAAGTTAATTCTTTATGTTAAGATCTATTTATAGACATTAACCAGAGAATATTCCTTATAAATTATGTAAATTTTATTTATTTAGTCCGAATTTTAGTTAAATTAAAGAAAAATCAAGCATGTTATCAATCTTAGTCTAAGATTTGGGAGATACAATAATTCTATAATTTGATATGGAAAAGAAAAAATGTAAAACTTTTGTAATTTTATAGAAAAGACTAGTAACTTAAATCTGAATTATTTAATTTAAAAGAATAGAAACATTTTATACAAAATACTGATTAATTTTCAATTAAGTATTTTTAAATCTATGTTTCTCTTAATTCTGAATTAAAGTTACTGAATTTATATTAATACCCTTTAAATTTGTTATGTTTTGTATAGTTGAAAATTTCATCACATTATTCAAATAACAGTAAAAAGCCGCACGACATGACTGATTTTCCATAGCAATCTATTCCTTCGTCCCTGCTTGGCACACCCCCGTATATAGAGACCTGCAACAAACTCATGAAGCAGCTCTAAGATCATGGAAGTCATCGCATTAGAATACCAATGAAATAAACTGCAGTTTCTGAGACCTAAGAAAAGAAAGAAAATCGTATTTTTGATAAATTAGGCACTTCACGAATAATCAAATTATGCTTCTAAGAAGGAAATACAAAGACTGTTACCATCCTATTTTTGAAAAGTTTCATATGACTACATTGTTTACAATGTTCTGTTTCTTGCATTCTTGAAGTAATTAACGAAATAGGATGCTGAAACCTGAAAAGGAATAACAATTAAGGAAGTGTGGGATTAAGACACGAGCAGGATAGAAACAACTGTGAATTAAGAGAGCAGAAGATGAGATGATGTTTCACATAGCATTATGTACATAAAGTTGGAAGGACAAATATGTTAGAGCCACATTGGTATAACTGAAACATGGCCAGAACTTTCAAACAGTAAATCTCATACGGCCCATGTCAACTCGACATCGTCTGTCTCCCAATCTTTGTTCTTTTTCTCTTCTGGATTTTTAAATAATTTTATAGGAAGGACGAGTGGGGATGAGGAAGAGGGAGAAGACTATTCATGCTACAAAATTCACACAATGTCTTGTAGCACATATTTCCTCCTCTTACTATTTGCTTCTAAATGGGGAGGGGATCTTAAGATAGAAACAGAGTTCTGAACACCAACTACACCATCAGCAACAACATATCTGACACTGAATGTTAAGGAATTATCTTGGTAACAACACCCATTAAAGGATACAGTCATCTCAACCTACTACTGTAATTAATTCCCATGACACTACTCGGTATCTAGAACTGGTAACAAAGTTCGTTAGCTGTTACTTCTAATTTTCTTGAGACGGAACCAAATTAGCCAAACTTCTCTTTGCGAGAAAATTGTTAGTTCCATTGTGTCACCTAAAACAGAAGTTGTAAGATCTACATGTGCCTCAACCCTCCAACCAAAAAATTTTGTTCTTCTCTTTGTTCTCAACCTAACAAGCGTATGTACATAGCTGAGAAAACTCTCTTTCAAGCAAAACATATCATGCAGTACAATTTGGAGAAAAGAAAAAGTGATTGGTTAGAAAACTTACTTCACATGACTATGCATCAAGAAAAACTAATAACCAAAAACTTAAAACTGCAAATGCTCAGAGCTATTCACCATTATGACTAAGTTTCTTAGCCTTAAAGTATGCAGAGATTGTAAGATTTTTGAGTATTTAGTCACAGGCATATGGCAATTAATCTTCACAAGTATACTGGTCTGGATATGTGGACATAACTGGAGACACTTGTTCACCCTATAATAAAATGTTTAGGTCTCTTTTGCCCAGAACAAGAGAAAACCGACGAGACTCTGATGATAATATTGAAAGTACCAAAAAAGAGAAGTATGCTACATCAGGCCAAGGGCCCAAGTGTCTGTGATAAAGTCCACAGGAGGATATGTCTCATTAAACAAAGTAAACGAACAATTGGCAGAGACAAACGCTGCCTTAAACATAACAAACTTCAAGATCATGCAATTGGTTTAAATTACCAAATAAAAATGAAGCTATATAAAATCACTTCAGAAACTCTTACCTTCTTCTTGATCTTCCCGCCATGCGGTTCATAACTACGGCCTGCAACCACATGGAATGAAATCGCATAACGGCCTCAACAAAACTTGAATAATCACACACGCTTTTTAAGAACTAGGAAAGTTGTACAGGTGAACAAGCTCAAGATCCTAAGGCCTTTAAAACAGAGTTAAGAAATTGAACATTGATATAACTAAGAAAAAAATGGAGCTCACCGGAAGGACCGGCAGCAACGCCGGCTGTAGAAGAGATAGTGGTGGATTGCAACTGCTCGGCGACATGACCAACTTCTTTCAAGTTCGCTTCTGTATTAAAAGGAAAATGAATAAGAAGAAATTTGAAGTGAGCATACCAGCGCGCTCCTGCGCGCACACATATGTATATAAAGAGAGAGTGAGAGAGACACCGTTGATGAGATGGGACAAAGGTTAGGAAGGTTTACGATCAACCAAGGCTTACATGTCTCGAAATCGGGAACCTAATTCACAGGGAAAACACCACACTTGACAATATAATACTGGAATGGCTTGGGCTTTATCCGCCTTTGGAGTAAGAGTTCGTTAGACCCATAAATTTAAAATATAATTTATTAAAATATAATTTATTTACTAATAAAAATATCATAATTAATTGTTAATTATATTTTTAACCACCAATAAAAATATTATAATTATTAATTATATTTTAATTAATTAAAAATAATTCATTCGTTAATTACAATATAATTAATTAAAATATAACTAATAAAATATTATTTTCCAGTAATTAAAATATTGTAATTAATCAATTAATCAAAATATAATTAATTACAATTTAATTAATTAAAATATTATTTATTTATTACAATATAATAAATTAAAATATATTTATTTCTTTGATTAAAATATTGCAATTAATTAATTAATTACAATATAATTAATTAAAATATTATTATTAATTTATAAATTATATTATAATTAATTAAAATATACTTAATTAATTATTATATAACTAATTATAATATAATTATTCCTTAATTAAAATATTGTAATTAATTAATTAATTACATTATAATTAATAATAATTTAATTCTATTATAATTAATTAGTTATAATATAATTAATTAAAATATAATTAATCTATTAATATATTGTAATAAATTAATTACAATATAATTAATTAAAATATAATAAATTTTTATTGCTTAATATTTCTTACAAACCAATCACTGTCAATAATAATGATAATTATTTATTCGTCTTAACCAACCATCATAATTATAATAGTATTATCTATTATTATTTTTCACTCTATTCATTTTAACTTCTATTATCATTTTCTTGTGCAAACTAACTGTCCCCTTACAGTAGTGTCAGAACTCAAATAGGTCAGGAGCATTCGCCTCAAAGCTAATGGTCAAGTTCTGACTCTTTGGAAGCAGTTCATCTCATTACTCAGTCTCGCTCTTCCTCTCATCCTTGCCTAGGTTTGATTAAAGATATCCAACAATTGTTTGCTCATATCTAGCGGTGCTCATTAGCGCATGTCTTTCGCGAAGATAGTCAGTGTGCTAATTTTTTGGCTAGACTAGGGTTGTCGACTTCTTAGAATATGATTATTTGGGATAATCCGATTTCAAGGATGAGACTTCTTTTGCAAAATGATCAGTGTTTGATTGCCTTTTTAAGGCATTAGCCGTGAGCCCTTTGTCTCCATATCCTTCTAAAAAAAAAAATAAACTGATTCAAATTTGACTTTGGGCTAATTGGGTTATGCGAGTGCCCAGATTCGAAGTTCAGCCCGGATAATTAATTATCTTCTCTTTTCTATTTTTAAATATAACTTTAAAAATTAGAAATTATATTTTTATAACTATAATTTACTTGGATTTAATTCAAATTAAGAAAAGTCAACTTAATTTAATATATGAAACTTTACCTTTTAGATATTTGTAAAATTCACTTATATTTAAGTCCAAACTCATTTATTTATATTTGTTTAAATTTAATATCAATTTTAATGCATAAAATTTAAAATTAAAGTCAAAATTTAAATGATGTAAACTTAACTTAATATATATTCTTAATAAAACACTAACATTATTGTCAATTACACACTATAGTTTTAATTGATGATTAAAAATTCAATCGATTTAGTTAATTCATTTATCAAAACTTTTTAATTTTTTGTTTGATTTACTTTAATAATTCTTGTTATTAAAAATGATATTAATTTCATAAATTGATCATTTTTATAAATAAAATAAATCGATTAATTTTAATTTAACGATTTTTTTAATTAAACTTTAAATTCTTCAATGGGTAATAACAATCTCCTTTAATCATATTTCAAAAATTTTATTTTATTCAATCTTTAATTAGTTTTATATCTATATGATACTATTCAAACTTTTAAATATTAAATCTCTTTTTAATGATTTAATGTCCAATCTAATTTTAAAACATTTATTTTAACTGACATTCTTATATTAAATAATTCCATAAATATGTATAAATAAATATAAGTATAAGTAATTCAGTTTAAATTTTAATAAAAGTATATAAATGACTTAAAATTAATATAATTTAATATTTTTTACTATATTAAATCTATTATTAAAAATGGCTTATTTTAATATGTTTAAACTTAATTATTTTGTTTTATAATCTATATAAAATTAAAGTTTTACCAAAGAGAGATATATTAACATATTTAAACAATTAAAAGCTTTTAAATACAATATATAGATTTTATGAAAACATAGGTGGACATTGATTCAGTCTCTATTCTCATATTTTAGTATAACACAACATGACATACAAGGTATGTAGATAAAACCAAAAGCATGGATAACAATATCTTGTAGTATTAATATTAGTTCCCAAATATGCAGACTCTTTTCCCAGAGAGTCATTAATTACCATTTATTTCTCACACAAACTAACCCGCATTTGCAGTTTATGTACACCCACTGCACATGAACAAACTCTCTAATATAAAGGAAGAAGAAGCCTTTCGCTCATCGAGAATCAGTATACATTGCAAGCATGAACAGGAATGGTCAGACTAGTAACAATCGGCCCTGTGCCGTCTGCAAGCTCCAAAGGAAGAGGTGTGAGGAGACGTGTGAAATGGCTGCTTATTTTCCAGGAAACAGGTTTCAGGAGTTCCAGAATGCCCACAAGCTTTTTGGTGTTGGCAACATCATGAAGCTGATGGGTTTGGTGGAACCGAACCAAAGAACAGATACTGCTATGTCGCTCCTGTTGGAAGCAAATGCTCGTGCTGAGGATCCTGTCCATGGTTGTTTGGGTATTGTGCAGGAGCTGACGGCTCAGATCGAGTTGCACCAGAGGGAGCTTCAACTTGTTAACCAACAACTGGAGTTTTTCCGGGGACAAGGGATGGAAAAACACCAGTAAGTCGTGCGACAGTAAGTTTTTTTGATTTGATATACTTCCGCTTTTACTTATCCATAAACAGACAAAAGATTCAAAGTTCAAGCCGTATGATTTCTTATGAGCATATGAATAATAATTATCAATCTACAATGGAAGAAGATACTTTGATGGATGCTCTTCTGAAGTTGAGGATGCTCTTTGAAATCTTCAGGAATCCTATCTAAATACTTATTTTGATAAAACTGTTGCTTTTTGCATGAATCGCTTGACTGCATCGTTATTCAATATTCTCCTACGGTCAAAGCACAGTAATTTTTGTACTTAATTTAACGGAAATATCCAAAGTTTACTAATTTAAGTTGACGAAAGATATGAAATGTTTCACTAAATTAAATATTTTATGTTATTAGTGGAAAATATGGTTGATTAATCAATTTAAGTATTTGCAATAATAAATTTAAAAGTAATTAATTAATTATAATTTATAGGAGTTTATTACTTTATAAAAATCTATTGATTAGTTAATAAATGATCAATTTTTAATAACAGAAGTTATTAAAATTATTTGAACTGAAAAATAAATCAATTCAAAATTTTTGTTGTTAAATTGGTTGGAATGGTTGAGTTTTTAATCAAGAAAAACCATAATATGCAACCTGAAGCATAAAAGAAGTTAATTAATAGACTGGACTTGTTTGGTATAAATAAAAGTTTTGTATAGTTTTAGACTTTCATTAGTCTAGTAATAAAATTTCAATGAAATTTTCTGATTGGATTCAATTGATATTTTGTAACCTCAACGTGCTGATGAAATATTTTAGGAATTATGTAATAACTAATTAAAGTTTCAAATATTAAATATTACAAATAATTTATTATTTTCTCTCAACTTATTAAAACAATCTTTCTATTAACTGATGATAAAATTGAGTAATTCTAGGTTTATTATTATTTATTCTACATATATAAATGGGACAAAAATCTAACGACGAAGACTTTGTTTGTTTATAATTTTCAAATTTAATAAAATTTATTTATTTAAACATTTTATTTATTATTTTTATAAATATAATAATTTTATTAAACATTTATCAATAAATGAAATTAAAATAGATTATATAATTATAAATTTTATCTCACATATAATAATTAATAATAAAATATATAAATACTGAAAACTCGTTGGGAGTAGTAGTTTCACAAATTTTCCAATTTTATCATGGGCGTCTCTAGCACAACCAAAACAAAAGCAATAAAAAACAAAATAATAGAAAGCACAAAAAATTTGGTAATATAGTTCAACAAACCTTGCCTATATTTGCGGGGCTTCATCCAGCTTAATACTTTTACGAAAATACAGTAGATTTACTCAAGATTTTACTAAGCCAACACCAATCAAGGGCCACTTAACTCTTGACATTATCTTTTAACCTCACTTTCTGTGAAAGAATTTCACACTTAATAATACGACGTCTCGTACTAACCTCGATAGAGAATTTACACACACTGTTTACTAATTAAGACAATTAAGCAAACAACTCAAGTGATTAAAAAATTAGAAACAAAAAATGATAATACTCGAGATAGAGAGAAATAATTTTTCTATAAATTCAACTCCTTACAAGACCGATCTGAAAGTTGTTCGCTAATTAAATTGTTGTAGTTAGCTGTTGAGATTTTTCTACCTTACTTTCAGTTGTGAATCTTCAAACGGAGCCACTCAAACCCCACTTCATAAAACCGAAAGACAGCACCAAACTGACACAAAAATTTGGCTCAATACAGTAACGCAGACAAGTGACAACCCACGTTTCACTTTTTAACTTCCCTTCCAATATCTAGAAAGAAGCTTTGCCCATCCAACGCAACGAAACAATCAAGTTGTGATCATCATTCACGTTTCAACAAGCAAGTCTAGCTAAGCTAGCACAATCCTAGAAGAACAACTATCTTGGAGATTAGAAGTTAACCCACGGTGTATTTGAAAACAGAACACACTCCACATAAGTTGCATTTTTCAAGTATGTAAATAACACCCATTGCACTGTTGATACAACACCCACGCAAAGATCCACTTCTACTATGGATAGAGACATACCCAATGCTCACAAGCAAGAGCCCTTAACAAACACGTAAACAAATTCCTTTATCTCCTATCAACGAAACAAATTTCCTTATCTCTTATCCACACAAAAAATCTAGCAGTACATACTTCCATTTTGTGTAGGAGTACATACTTCCATTTTGTGTAGGATTCTTCTACATCTTTTTGAATCTCATTACAATTAACATCTTATCATCATCATACCCAGTCTGAAGTCCCACATTAAAGCGAGGTCTGAGAAGGTCTGATAGTACACAGTCTTATTCTTATATAGTAAAGAGGTTTTTTCCGATAGACCCACATGTAGGTTAAAGAGTAAATAAGCAAAACTAACATATTAAATAATTATATAAATAAAATTACAATAAATGCATAGACAAATAAATAATAAATAAAATATAACTCAACTTTTAGAAATAAAATATATTTTAAAACTAAAATATAACTAATTTTTTATCTCTTTATTTGTACAAAAGCACCAATACCTAGATAATAAGAGAGTAATAAAGCACTAAAGAACTATAGAAAAATATCAATACCCAAATGATAAGAGAGCAAAAAAAGCATCAAAGAGCTCGATTTTGACTATAAAAAAAGGGTCTGAAATCCTAACATAATCAACCCCAAAAAGTATTAAACACAAAATCAATCAAAGAAGCTAATATCAAAAACAAAACAAAAAACCATAAAAAACATAAATTTCAGAAAACCCAACAAAACCTCAAAAACACAAAAGGAGAAGAGACTGATTAATCAAGAAGGAAGAGAGAGTGAGAGTGCCAAAAAAGAGGGAGAGCAACGTTTACATACCTATTGTTCGATCCTTAAAAAGAAATGCTTGTTTACATACCTTGCCGAAGAATTGGGCATAACCTTCATGACAAAAAAGGGCGAGAGGATTGGCAAAGATCCAGTGCTCCCTCCCCTCCCTCGACCTCGGGTTCCGAAAAGCGATATCCCTCAACCTTATTAGTAGGAGTTATCACACTACAAGGTTGTAATATGTACAACTGTACACTTAAGCAAATACTCGTAAACATTTTTCTAAACAAAGTGATGCTAATAGCAGTTTCGTGTTCAGATCCTAACTACTCACCTGATTTGATTTTAATGGGTAGATAAAGAAACAAAATCATCTAAAGTCCACGAGCTCCACCTAGCTTGATTAGATACTCAAGAAGGAAGCGGGTATAGAGGAAATTTTGGAGTTCTAATATGAGGAACTAAATCCCAAGAATCCAAAGCTTGTTTTGTGTCAATTCCTCTAGGTTAATTAAAACAACTTAATTTTATGTAATAACATTTTACTATCTCTTGGTTGTAATAAATTTAAAATTTTGAATTCTCGACTAATGACTTTTAACATTTTAAAATGAAAGGAATTAATTGTAGAGTAGAGCATTACTGCGAAAGAGTTATACAAGAATTCAAAAAATGGACCAGGATGAATTCCAAAATGTGGGTCTCACCATAGCATATCATAAGGAAAGAGGAATGGATGGCAGAGTCAGGCTCAAAAGAAAACTTAAAGATATATATAATATATCTTAACAATATCTCATTTTTGACATTTTTGCTATAAATATGATACTCCTCCTAAATAACATAATTGGACGTATAAGTATCAAATTTATAATTTATATGACAAATACTCCCCTTAATCAAACATCAAATTTATCCAATCATCTACAGTTCTCCCCATTGGGATAAAAAGATGCCAAAAAGTACGACGAATAGTCATGTTTATACTTTGAAATCTTCATTTGAATGGAACATTTACCATAAACAATCTGATGTCTCCCTCTTTGAACGAAACATTATCAAAACACTTAATCATAAGAATCAACGATAGGTGCAGTGAAAGAATCATAAGCACGCCAAAATGACAATTTATCACCATTTAAAATATTGAGAGATATACCCAAAAGAGAGCGAGATAACCGAGAGAGACTTATACTGATGAGAGAGCTAAAGAGTCTTCGATGGAGCCAAATAGAAGTCACAATGCAAGCTACTAAAAAGATGGAACGACAATGGCAAAATAAAAACTAAAGAACTAAACAAATAAATTGTTTTTTTTACGTTTCGTTTTCTAACAACACAAAAAATACTTCAAAAATGTAAAGCACACAGTCCCTGTGCCTCTCGAAAAAATTCAAACCTGACTTTATTCCTCGTGATATTATCTTTGTCATTGGTTTCTTTTTCTGAAGTAACTGACTTATTATCTGTCTAAATAGTTTCTTCACAAATTGTAATTAACTACGAATCTAGACTATTTCTTATTTTTTTTTCAAAATTTGTGCCTATAATTGACCATTTCTAATCTAAGTGCGATTTGGTACGATGGGATACTGCCAAAATTTTAATTGAGAGTGTCTCGATTTTTAGTATTGACCCTTTTTGAAACATCATTTGTAACATCTTGTAGCATCTCGATTTTATGCGCCTGATAACTCCGTAAAAATAACACGTGGGTATAAATTTTTGATTCTTTCTCGATGTTTCTTCTTCTTAGACAGATCTGGACATATCATTTTTTTCCTCATTCACTTTAAAGCACTCACTCTTATAGTCAATGCCTTAAAAATCTCCTTTAACCTTACCAATTTTTATTAACTTTTATAGTTTTTATGTGTCTTCATTCAACATTCTCAATCACTTTTCGGTACTTACTAATTTCATTCTAACTTCACTAAGCTCATCTAATGTAGACAACAACTTATTCTCTAGATCTTGAATGACATTCTTCATGGCAGTGTTTTCCTCCTTCAATTTCTCATTTTTCTTACATGTTTGGACCCATTTACCATACATTAATTCATAGGCTTAATAAATACTGTCCTTTTATCATCTGAAGTACTGTCATCACTGTCATAATCTGAGATTGAACTTTGAGTTGAATTGTCTATGTTTTCTCCAAAATTTTTCGATTTACTCACTTTTCATCTTTAGTTACTTCCTTCTCGATTACTGTTAAACAAGTAACTAGACTTTTGTTGTACAAAATAACTAACGCAATACTATTCACAACTTTTTCTTCACTTATGGATTCGTTATTACTCGAAGTGCTCATATAAGATTTTCCTCTTCTCTTCTTCAAGATGTTAGCACACTTCGCTTGAATATGTCCGAAGTTTTGACACTCATGACATTGAATTCTTTTTACCTTTTTGTCTCCCTTTTGAGTTTTGACTTGTTGTTTGAAGTTGTTGTTCGATGAGCTCTCGCCGTTTTACCTATACTTGGGTTTGTCCTTTTTCACTCTCTTCAACCACTTACTGAACTCTTGTGTTAATGGCTCCATATCCCCATTCTCGTCGGATTCATCTTTTACATCATTCATACCTTTTTCAGTTTTAACTTATAGTGCCAATCCTTTGCTTATCTCTTGTTTACCCCTTAAAAGAATCATTTTGAAATTTGTAAGAATTCTAATTATATTCTCCAATGATTGATCATTAATGTCGTGAGCTTCCTTTATTGCTGCAATTTTCAGAATAAATCTTGAAAGTAATAATTTCAACGTCTTCTTGACTAGTTTCAGATTTAAATATTTCTTCTCGAGTTGATGTGCCTGATTCGCTATATCGCTCAATCTTTCATGAAAGTCTCCAAAAGTCTCATTTTTATCCATCTCCAGTTCTTTAAACCTCACAATTAACATCTCTAGTTTTGATGCTATAATAGATTTAGACTCTTCATGAATAGTCTACAAAGTATCCCACATTTCTTTAGCCGATTCACAAGCCGATATCATTGAGAAGCGTCCTTTATCAACAGCACTGAAAATTGCGTGCAACGCTTGTGAGTATCTAAGTGCATTTTCTTTTTTGGCTTTTGTTCATTCAGACAGATCTTTTTGAACTATCTCTCCCTTATCGTCAGTAATAATTGGATGTGTCCAGCCATGTAACACTGAGTTTCATGTTCTTATTCCCTGTGCTTTAATAAAGACTATTATCCGTGATTTTCATGCAGGATAACTGGAACCGTTCAATAGCGGTGACCTAATAACTAATGCTTATTTTTTATGGTCATAATTGCAAAACCCGGATCCGCACCAATTTGCTACCAAATTCTGACTCGATGACCTTGCTCTGATATCAATTGAAAAACTGTAGGGTAGTAGTTTCTCAAACTTTTCAATTTTACAGTGGACGTCTCTAACACAAATAAAAACAAAAACAATCAAAAATAAAATAATAAAAGCACCAAAAATATAGGTTCGACATACCTTGTTTATGTCTACGGGGCCTCATCTAACTTAATACTTTCACGAAAGTACAATAGATTTATCTAAGACTGTACTAAGTCGACATCACTCGACCCTTGAGACTATCTCTCAACTTCATTTCATGTAAAATAATTTCACACCTAATAATACGATTGTCTCATACTAACCTTGACAGAGGATTTATACACACTGTTTACTAATAAAAACAAGTAAGCGAACAACTCAAGTAGCTAAAATAACTAGAAACAAAAGCGATAATACTTAAGATAGAAAGAAACAATTTTATGATAAATTCAACTCTTTCCATGCTGGGATTTTTCTGCCTCACTTTCAATCATGAATATTCAAAAGAAGCCACTCAAACTACACTTCATAAAACTAAAAGAGAACACCAAAATGACACAGAAATTTGGCTTAGTATAATAGCGCAGACAAGTGACAACCCATATTTCACTTTCTAACTTTCCTTCCAATATTTGGAAAGAAGCTTTGCCCATCCAACACAACGAAGTAGTCAAGTCGGGACCGTCATTCATGTTTCGACAAGCAAGTCTAGCTAAGCTAGCACAATCCCAAAAGAACAACTCTCTTGGAAATTAGAAGTTAACCCACGGTGTATTTGAAAATAGGGCAAACACTCCACATAAGCTGCGTTTTTCAAGTATGTAAATAACACCCACTGCACTAATGATACAACACCCACACAAGATCCACTTTTACTATGGGTGGAGACATACCCCATGTTCACAAGCAAGAGACCTTAAAAAGCACGTAAACAAATTCCCTAATCTCCTATCCACAAAACTATAAATTCCCTTTTCTCCTATAAAAAAAAAATTCCAACGTGATATAATTCCATTTTATGTAAGATTCTTCCATATTTTTTTCATTCCTATTATAATTAATATCTTATATGCCTAATTAATAAATAAGATGTCAAAATTAAATAAAAAGATGTATATAATATATCTTAACACATACATCATCGTATATATAACCAAAAACTGTAATGCACAGACAAAAACAGAAGCAAAAACAAAGGCGCCTAAACAGCCAAGCAACACATTACAGTACTGGATGAAACGGGCTCATTATTTTTTTTTGTTATGTTCGTTTTTCATGCCTTCTGTTTTCCATGAAACATTTCCCTGTAACGCAAAAGAGAGTCAAGTCTCTGCAACCTGAGTTGCTGCTTGAACTTGTTGATAAAATCATCAGCTTTCGCATCAACTTCACCGTCCCCAAACGACAAGTTTCTCTCTATCCTCGTCGTCTCAGCCGTCCGACACTCCGCTATTTCCGTCTCTTCTTCTCCTTCCACCGCCACCGCCTTCTCTCTCCCCGACTTGTTAATTTTCTCCGGCAACACCCTACTTTCCGCCGATTCGCTCCTCTTCACCTGATAGCGCTCTGTGCGCACCTCGGAACTGTCGTCCGTTTCATCAGGTTCTTGCTGTTCGTGTTGGGATCTGCGGAAAGATGAGAATTTGATGGAGTTGACACGTTCTAAGAGAGAGGGAGATCGCTCGAGCTGTGGTGTGGCCACGTGTGTAAGGTAGTCGGTGGTGTGTAGAGAATCGTTTGTTGTCGGCTCCTGTCCGGTTTCCGAGTATGAAAGTTGGAAGTTGTAGTTGCGGAAGTTGATGGAGCTGACTCTCTCCAAGAAGGAAGGAGCTCGAGCGAGTGGTTGGTGTTCTGGGTGGTGTTGGGACTGTGGCTTCTTATGAGAGCCAAAACGTGAGGTGACGGCTATAACGCCGATCACGAGATTGAGAAGCAAGAAGAGGGTTGTGGGTGTTAACTAGCCGGCAACGAAAGCCAACATGGAGGCTGATCAAAGATTTTAGTGCTTGTGGCTTCTGGTTGTGTGCTTCTTATCAGTACCTTGTTTGTGAGTATGGGAGCTAGACTCTGGAGAGAGGATGTGTTTATGTAATTATGCTGTCTTCTGTTTCGGTCTTTTTAAGTCTACCAGTCAATTTCTCTTTTGTCTTTTTGTTGGTCTAACATAAAAACTCTAAGCATATTTTAAATTATACTTTAATAATATATCAAATTATAAAAAGTTGGGCAAATTTAATCATTAATTAGATAAAAAATAAACCTTCATAATTTAATTGTAAGAAAATCATAAAATTAATGTTTAATAGTTTGAAAATAATAAGAATTAATATATATGATAGATCTTAGAAATTTAACCCTAGTAAAAGTTTTTATTTAGAAACTGAACCAAATTCAAGTACGTAATCCTATATTAACTTATTAATCATGTTAGAAGGCCTAATTTATTTCTAAAAGTTAGCTTAAGAGAAGAAGATTTGCATACTATTATAAATTGTTGAATGTTTTTATACTTGTTTGATGCAAGAACACACCTCCTTAGTTTAAAGTAGAACTGAATATTTGATAGGCATATTGTATAAAGGGACATAATCAAGCGCCGTTTCAATCTATTAAGATAAACTAACTCTGATATCATGTATGAAGGCCCAATTCACTCCTAAAAGTTAGCTTAAAAGGAAAAAATTTACATATCATTATAAATTATTGAATATTCTTATATTTGTCCTATTTGAGATTCATGAGAAATTATGAAACTGAACCAAATTCGAGAACGTAATGCTATATTAACTTAGTAATCATGAAGCTTGTGGAAAGGACAAGTGAAAGTGTGACCAGCACATGATTTCTTACCGCTTTTTCTTTAATGAAATATAATATATTACTTTGTGACTGATCTGATCTTTGCGTCTGGGCTTCCTGAAGGTGAAATGATTCTAGAAAATGTTACATTGTCGATAAAAAAGATGCTTTTATTTATCAAAAAGTTGATTAATTGATAAATAAGCATTCTTTCCAAGATTAAGGTAGAAGACGACGTCACCCCTCAGTACGTCATGACCTTTCAAAGTTTCATCCACATGGGAAGCGTTGTCCTATCGCATTGTGTAAATGTGTTAGTTAAGCATTAGCCGTTGAAGTTTCATCCTTTTTCAACATTAATTACAATTGGTAGATAGACCGGTAGAAACCGCCAAGTGTTGTGTTCACACGGCAAAGCGGTTCGTGGCCACAAATTTTTTTAATTTTAATAATTATGGTTTTCATTCTATTAACAAACAAAAAAGTACGCCGGGGGACCTAGGTGATATAAATGAAAATTTACCTACCACCAAAGTCCAGCAAAAATATAATAAATTTTGTATTGCTTAAAAAAAATTACATCGGGAACATTTTAGTCATTAAAAAATAATCTTATTAATTATTCAAAGATATAACATTGTTAGCAGTATCCATCGCAAGTCATAGCTAGAAATATCTTAGCTGTACAATATTGGTTACATGCGTAATCTTCGCAGTATCTCCTGGATGTATAAGATCACAACAGCACATTCTTAAGGTATATAATATCCGTTGCTTGCGTGATCTCAGCAGTCAGCAGCTCATTAAGAAAGTGGTTGCAAGATTAGAGGAGAATAATATGTAATTAGGCGTGATAATAGCTAGGATCAGTTTACATGTAAATGTGTATATATACACTTGGTAGCTGAATACAAAAACTGAGTTGAAACCTCCAATTGAATTCTTATTTGTTCACAAACATAAATATCATAATTTAATATTTCTATATTGTCACAAACAGTAATTATTTTTAAAAAATTTCATTTTTTTAACTCATTATTTTTTCTAATATCTGTAAATGTTAGTTATAATATTTATATAAATACTCTATAAAAGCTTTTTCGATTGAATTTTTTTTACCTTAATCCTAAATTAACACTAACAAGTTTGAACTAATTGAATACTTGTATCGTAAATTCTCTTATTTTGATGATCTTCAATATCAAATAAGCTTTTTAGGAATTACTAAATACGAAGACATGGGATGCATTCATTCGTCACAAAAAAAGAAGTCGATCGAATATCAAAGAGTCGCATTGCATAACTATCAAGGTAAATTCAAGACCTAAGAGATTGAATGTGGTCGGGTCGGCGATGCTGGGCTCGGACCCAGTCAAGACAACCCTTGGGCCGATCGTTTCATTCTTCATAGAACAAGTCTCGAACCCAACGGCCACGACAGCCCAAGCCCGATCCATGCTCTTCTCAAATTTCATCCGCATGTAAGAGACTCCAAATGCAAACACGTGAAGGTTTAACCTAAGCGTCCATCCCCTATATAAAGTATAATTCTCATATAATGATGACGCAATCAAAACCTAGCTTTTTCGCGTTGATCAACCTCACATTTACAAAAATATTGACTTGAGCGTCGGAGGCTAATCGGACACAACCCCGATGTGCCTTCTTTGTTTTGAGTATCTTCACGCTCGGATAAATCACAAAAGCAACCGGTTCATGGATCCAACAAGAATTGACGATTCACCAAAATCTGGCAGAACTAATTGGTGCTTCGTCGTGGGCCTGACTTTCTGCATCCACGTCCGTAAACACACGATAAGTCAAAGCGGTGACGAATCCTCGATATAAGTCATTGTCATGGCTCTGGCGATCTGACGACATAGGTTTCATTCTACCTACAACTCTGCATTGTATTGCGTGTTTAGCGTCTGATTCAACCAAAATCTGGCAGAACCATAATGCAAGAAGATTTAGACAAATCAATCTCTTAGGAATTTGAAGATATTATAAATTCATCAATAAAAGGGAATATAATACAAAATATTTAACATTTCATTTAGGACGAGAATTGAATAAAGAATTCAGGAATTATAAAAAATTACGTCCTTTTTCTTTTCACGTCGTTTCGTAATTGTAAAATACTTGCACAGTCTTGAATGCATTAATCATTATAACTTTTTAAAAGCAAATTAACTTTATAAACTTTTTTAAAAGCAAATGTAGTGTTTTATCCCTACATTTAGTTTTAACTTCTTTTATTCTTTGACAATTTTAAAAATATAAAACCAATTCTTATGTTCTATTTTATTTTTCATAATTTAATTTACTATTAATTAAATATATACTGTTTAATTATTTATTATTAATTAGCATTAAGACTGATTAAGTTAAATTCATAATTTATTTAAAATTTTAAAATAAAATATTTGATAATTGTTTAATAAATGTAATTTATAAATCTTTAAAATAATTTTAGACATCATTCTCATTCATAATTAATATTAAATAATTAAATATTATCTAATTATTTAGTTATCATCAAATAGTTATATTAAATTATATTCTTTCTCACTTATAGGCATGCACGATTCCCTGTTATCTTTTTGAACAGAGAAGCATAATTTTAGGCAGTATTAATTGTGTTCACATACATTCCTGGGAGAACCGGGTACAGAAGATCCTGGTTTATCTTATGAACTGCATTCTCTCTTTCAGTTTGGTAATAATTCTGCCAGCAGTGTTATTCCCTGAATTTGACATACAAGAAATTCATTCGTGCAATTTCTCCTATTCCGGCATCTACTATGTCAGCTTCTGAGATTAGCACAAAGCCTCCAAACTCTACCTCATCTCCGTAGAGCTCCTCAGAGCCAAAAGCTCGACAGAAAGAGATCACGAAGAGAGCAAATGATGATCTATCCGATTCACGATATGGGAGATATGATGTCTCCAAAAAACGGCGGAAATCTGGAACTGGGGATGGAGACAAGCTATGCTTCAAATATATATATTCCGGTTCCTGTCCATGTGGAGAGAAGTGCAGCTTTCAGCATGACATGGATATTGCTAGGGAGCAATATTTGAGGGGTGTCTGTATCGATTATCAACTTCATTTTGTAAGCTGTAGTTAAAGGTGCAACCCGGTCCCCATTCACATTTCTTATTAATTTAAACTCATATGATTGAATGTAAATGGGGACCAGGTTGTCGGGTACGGCCATGATTGCGTATTTTGGTCCAGATATTAAGTGACTGGTCATTAAAGGTTCTTCTCAATTTGTTGTATGACACTCGAGTCATTTTTTACCTTTTTTTTTTTCTTAACTTTTAATCTCTATCAAATAGATATGGTTTGCTAATTGCACTGCTTTTCATTTTCCTGGTTGGATAGAAAGGTATCTGATAGAATAACCTATAATCTGCTACAGGTCAAAAGAGTCTTGGTTTTGCTTGTCAAGCCCCAGTGTGGAGTTGCATCTTGTCATTAGCGTAGAAGAGAGTAAAGAATCGTAATATGCAGCGGAAATTAAAATTGTAATCATGTATTATTTATTGCGTTTAACAACATACTAATAATAAGAATAAGTATACCATAAATACCTAGAAAGTGACGATTACTCAAATACAGAACTTCGAAAATACGAAATCTCTACGTGCTCAACTCTGAAAAATATATCTCGCTTTCAATACTTGATATAACTTTGGATAAATTTGAAGAACCCTTTTTTCTTCAATAATAGAACAAAACAATTTTGTTTCTATTTCTCTTGTTTACTTTTTCATACAAAACAAAACCAATGAATATCACTATATTCAAACTCTTCTCTTTGTTTTACTCTCAACACGCATAAACCGAAAGCATCACCTTTCCCATCTCTGTTTGCTTATACTAAACCAAAAGAACACACCTATTGTTCTTCACTGTTTCCACGTATATATCCACAAATTTGCAGAAGGCTATCTTTTTATCTCACTCACCGCACACATAACAAGAAGGAGAAGTTACATTGTTTTTATCTATTGTCACTACAAGAAAAATGCAAATTAGCGATGAAAATTTAGCAACGGAATCATTTTCGCAAGTAATTAGCGACGAAAATATGCTTTCCGTCGCTAAAATTGAGTGATTTACCGACAGAACTAATATTCGTCGCTAAATTTGGAGGGAATTTATCGCGATAAAATTAGCGACGAAAAATATAGCCGTCGGTAATTAATTACCGATGGAAAATATACCGTTGAAAATTAGCGACGGAAAGCATATTTCCGTCACTAAAATTGAATAATTTAGCGACGGTACTAATATTCGTTGCTAAATGTGGAGGGAATTCATGGCGGTAAAATTAGCGACGGAATTTCGCAACGGTATATGTTCCGTCGCTAAAAATGGAGGGAATTTTTGGAGGAATCAAAAATTTTAAATTTACCTACGGAAAATTTCGTAGGTAAATTCCGTTGATAAATTGAGAATTATTGGCGGTATAAATTTTTTTAAAATTTATCAACGGAAAATTTCGTCGGTAAATTCTTTTTAAATATAAACTCACCCGACATCTCCCTCCCATTTATATCTTCTTTTTCTTTTCTTCTTCTTCTTCCTTCTTCCTACATCTTCTCTTCGGTTTTCTTAGAGCTCATTTCTCTGTTGTGGACTTCTTTTCTGCTCGACAATGTTGTCTTCTCTGACTATTGTCATCGTGTCCTTCGGTAGAGTATATTTTTAACCATCATCATGTGTTTTTTTCATATATTAGATGAAAGTTAATTTGAGTATTTATTACTTTCGTTTATTTTTGTATTTTATTATTGGAAAACAACTTTAAGGTATAAATGTTAGTGATAGAAGAGACAAGACGTGATTTTAGTTGTGACGTGTTCATAAATTTCTGATGCATGTAAGGTGTTTGATGAAATGTTTGTTATTTGCAAAAATAATTTCAGTTCTTTATTTTCATTACATTTTAGTATGAATTTTAATATTTTAATTCTTTTACTTGAAATAATGAAGTTCTCTCCATGGTGGCTTCTAGAGAAACTAAACAGTTTGCAGATAAATTTTAAAAAATAATTTTCAGCAAATTTACCGACGGAAAAAAATTTCGTTGGTAAATATATCGGATTTTACCGACTGAATTTTTTTGGTCGCTAATTACCGACGGAATTACAATTCCGTCGCTAATTTTTTGACATAAAAATTTACCGACTGAATAAAACAATTGTCAGTAAATTTACCGACGGAAATTTTTACCGTCGGTAACTTTACCAACGGAAAATATCCGTCGTTAAATTTAGCGATGGTCATATCTCCGACACCTTTTTTTGTGAATAAATTTCGTCGTTAAATAAGCTTACCGATAGAATATGTACAAATTCTGTCGATAAATTCCGTCGCTAAAGTTTATTTTTCTTGTAGTGTGTCTATCACTAAAATCGAAAACAACGTCTCATATCACATCCTTCATACCCATAACTAACTTCTTAAGTCTTTGTTTTAAAATGTTAAATAACCTTTCCACACAACGTTTCATTATTTCGTTTGGTTATATATAAAACCAAAACCAAAACAACTAACCACCAACACTTAGTCTGACGCCTTTTGCTTTCTTTTAAAAATAATAATTAATTATTATTATTTATAAAATGGAATAAAATAAAACTATTTTATTTTATTCATTTATTTTGTACAAGAGAATTTCCAATATTAATTACATTTTCTGTGCTAGCAAAAAATATAATAATGTCATATAAATTATTTAATAAATTATCGCATAATAAATTAAATAATTATAAACGGGGAATATCACATTCGTAAGTGTGTGACCACATAGGTTCATCACTAAGTCGGTAGTAATTAATCTAATTAATTACTAATTAAGGTTCATCAACTATGTTACATGTCGATCATTAATGATTGGTGAATGACTTAGAAAACCCCTTCCCTCACCAATTCAATTGCCCTTACCAAGGTCTTGAAACAATCATTAAGATCAATGACAACATAGAGTTCAAACTCATTACCTAGAGTCGATAGATCCCATCCTGACTCACTACTAATCACATAGGTACTTAATTATATTCAATGATCATTCAACTAGCATTTTTACACACTAGGTGTCCGACATCAAAATATAATAAGTAACCTATTGATTACTATGATGATCTCAGGTCAAAGGAAAAAATATACACTTAAATCTTTATGAGAATATCTCACTTGACAGTTCATAGGTAATATTAACCATTGGGAATTCTCTGTTTGGTCAGTTCAATTATCATATCTCCATATGCATCATCTATATATGTAACTTAGTAAATGAGATCTACATACATATCCAATAGATACTATTACATATATATTGATCTAACCGGATATGATCCTATGATCAAGAATATTTTAGATTAAATCCTAAAGACTTGACTCTCATTATCATAATCTCCATTATGATGGCAAGTGCATAAATTTAATCAAGGACTTATCATATTAGAATAATAAGCAATAAACGTAATATGATAATAAAATCATTTGCCATGTTATTAATCAAAATTAATAATTACAAAACTAAATTGTTCAATCTATTACATAAACGATTAAGTCATGGGCATAATTACAACTGATAGTTACTACCGTACCGTGGCTAAAGGTCCCCTTGCTCAAGACCAGGTATTATTGGTTACTCCTCTCCCTGAAGAATGTGACCCTGAGCTGGTTCGATTCCTTAAATTTTAAAAACCAAGGAAGTGAAGTTGTTTTCTTTGAGTGGGTTGCCAGACGTGGCACTCATGCTAATCTCCAGGTAAAACATATTTTCTTATAAACACTCATTAGATGTTTGAATGTGTTAAGCTGCTGAATTTGTGAGAAATGCATTTCTGTTATCTCTTTTCTGCGCACTGCATACTGTGGTTTACTTCTGTAATGTATTGAACTTTTGAAACCCGAAAGTTTAGTGAAATGCGTTTTGTTGTATGGAATAACTGCTTCAGCTTATCGTCATCTTTTTACTAGGGCACTAGTCCTATCTTACTGTGGTTAGTTTTTTGTCCTTTTGCTTTTGCTTGTTATGTCCTCCTTTTCCTTTTCTGATAGACCATAGTCCATTCCTGTTCCATCATCCAGGGTGGCTGCCATTGATGATATCTTTCACTTGGCTGCTAAGAGGGTGAACTTTAAATTTACAGCCATGAAATGAAAGTTGTGCATTTCCAGCTTGAATGCATATTATATTCGTCAGTGTCCTTTAGAAGTATTACGTACCTGATCTTTTGTCCTGCTAAAGACAAGTAGTTCAAGACCAAGGTTTTACTCATTTTGAATACTAAATCACATTCAAGACAGAGGTGACCTTTTTGAAGTCCAAAGCATATCCTATTTTCAATTATAAGTAACATATGAACCAACTGACGTTCAATAGCTAACCATGCTCTGAAAAACTGAAACATACAGCTTAAGATGGCAATGAGCATTTGAAGCCGATAAATAAAGTGAATAAGTGCTATATCATAATTAGAAAACGCATAACTTTTGAAGAATTCTCTGTAAATTTCATTTAGTAAAGGAATGAAACTTATTTTTTAGTAGTGATTTTTTTTATAAAATATTTTAATACTAATTAATTAAAATACAATTAATTAATTAATTAAAATAATAATAGTAGTTAATTACATTACATTATAATTAGTTAAAATATAATTAATTAATTACATTATAATTAATCAAAATATAATTCATTCATTAATTAAAATATTTTAATTAATTAATTAATTAAAATATAATTAATTGAAATAATGTAATTAATTAGTTATGTTATATTATAATTAATTAAAATATAATTCATTCATTAATTAAAATATTTTAATTAATTAATTAATTACATTATGATTAATTAAAATATTATTATTCATTAATTAAAATATTATGATTAATTAATTAATTAGTTACAATATAATTAATGAAAATATTATTATTAATTAATTACAATATAATTATAATTAATTAATTAAAATATAATTAATTCATTAATTAAAATATTATAATTAATCAATATATTATAATTAATAATTACAATATAATCAATTAAAATATAATAAAGTTTTATTTCTCAATATTTTTATAAACCAATCACTATTAATAATAATGGTGATCATTCATTCCTTTTAACTAACCATTATAATTATAATGATAACATCTATTCTTATTTTTTATTATATCCTTTCTTATTTTTATTACTATTCTATCATTCGAACCAACCGTGCGACCACAATTACAAACCAAACCTTTACAATGACATAAAAATAGGGACGGAACTTGTACTTTAAGGTAGAACCATCCTATAATTCATTCAAAATTTTAATAAAAGATAGGTACAAAATACGATGATAAAATAAGGCAAGAGTGGTATTACTATTACCTGAGAAAAATAAATAAATCGACACAGCTGAAGACTTTATCGGTCTCTCGATTTTCCCAATAGGACTTCTGGTGATGCATATAGTGGCTGGGGTGGTTCTTGCTCCGGTGACTTCTCCTTGATGAAACGCATCGTCCATCACCGTCGCTTTCTTAATCACCTCCGTGATTTCCAAATGTTTCCGACATTTTGGGCATGCTCAAATTGCTCGAGTTTGGATTAACTTATTCAGATTTGATCCGAGTCTGTCAAGTCGTGCATCTGTTTGATTGGAATATATATAAACAGGTCATATCTGTTAAAAGTAAGGATGTTCATGATAAAGTAATATGATTTGTTCATAAATAACCCGTTTATCAATTATTTAATATATTCTATTATATGTGATTTATATATAAAAATAATTTATTTTATTTTATTTATATTTATATAGAAATATATACAAACAATTAAAGAATAATTTTAAATGTATTTTCTATTTTCATTAACAAAATTTTAGTTATTTTATTAATTATATACAATTTATTATTAATTATATAAAAATATTATTATTAATTATTTAATAAATTTTATTCTATGTGATTTATATATAAAATAATTTATTTTATTTTATTTATATAGAAATATATACAAACAATTAAAGAATAATTTTTAAATATATTTTCTACTTTTCATTAATAAAATTTTATTTATTTTTATTAATTATATACAATTTATTATTAATTATAAAATATTATTATTATTTATTTAATAAATTTATTATATTAAATTTTGATTTATATTTAAAATAATTTATTTATATATTTATTTATATAGAAATATATATAATTTTAATATATTTTATTAATGAAAATAAAATATATACAAATTATTATTTAATTGTTTGTATATATTTCTATATAAATAAATAAATAATTTTATTTTATTATTAAATATATATAATTTATTATTAATAATATAAAATATTATTATTAATTATTTAATAAAATTTATTATATTTAATATTAGTATATTCTATTTAATATATTAATATTATGATTTGTTCGAGTTGATATTAAGAAGAATAATTGAGAGTATATTAACTAGTATGTATTTATTAAGTTACGTTCCATCATAAACCCTCCGAATCGGAGGTTTCTTATTTTCACTATTTATGATGAAATAGAACGTAACATGAAACCCTCCACTTCCATCCCATTATATTTCATTCTATTATGAAACCCTCAAATAAACGATAAAAGTGTGTTACGTTCTATCCCCTTTCATCTTAACCCCTCAACCAAACAGGACCTAAGAGTCTTATTTTTTAAGTTTCCGCAATTGGATAAGGACAAATAAATATTAGACGTTGAAAGAGATCCCTCGTGCAACTAATATTTCAATAGACGAATATAAATGGGACAAAATTCTAACAATTAAGAGTTTATTGTTTTTATTTTTATTTAAAATTTAATTTATTTAAATATTCGATTTTTTAATTTAATTTATTGTTGATTAAATGTATTTTAAATATTTGTTTTAATAAAATATAATAGTTTATTAATAAAATTACATATATATTAAATTAAAGTTATTTAATTTGAAATTTTATATCATGTATAATACATAATGATATATAAAAATACATTATCAATTTGAAGCAGAGAGTTACGAAGAACTCCAAAAAACACGGAATATTTGAAACTTTCTAAGCGAAAACATTAATAGCAAGAGGTACACTGATCTCTTCCGCATTCAGTTTATTTATGATTATAACATATAATATGTAGGACCTCGGCCTCGCGTCCACAGGACCTCGGCCTCTCGTGCCTCGCACCCACCTGCTTGCAAATATTGTCCGCTTTGGGCCTCGGCCTCTAGGACCTCGCACTCTCACGATTTTACTTTTTCACAGGACTTCCCAGGAGGTCATCCATCCTGGTATTGCTCTGGCCCTAGCACGTTCAATTTCGGAGTTCTTATGAGATTCGGTGCGTTAGGGCATGGAAAACGCATCTGCAAGGGAGAGGCTTCAACATCCTTATAAGACATGCTTCGTTCTCCTCTCCAGCCGATATAGGATACCCCTAAGTATCCACCCCCCCTCGGGAGGCCCAGCGTCCGCGCTGGCATATCACTCGGGTCCTATCTTTGATACCAATCTGTAGGACCTCGGCCTCTCGAGCCTCGTGTCCTCCAAAGGGCCTTCGCCTCTCGGGCTTCGCACCCATCCGCTTGCAGATATTGTCTGCTTTGAGCTTCGGCCTCTAGAGCCTGCTACATTTAGGTGGTATCAGAGCATGGTTTGATATCTGTAGGGACTAGTACATATTTAGGCATGAATTCCTGTGAGAAATGCAGAAATTGATCGAAATTATTGTTTTGTTATAGGTCATCCGTCTTAGGTGATCAGATTGATCAACTAGCTGACCAAGGATCAGTCGGAGCCAGTAGGGAGTCCTCGGTGCCTCGATCTGAGGAGCTGCCTCCTAGAGTTCCCGAGAGACGGGAGAGGAGGTATGATAGGCCGCGCAAGTAGGGGGCTGTGGATTTTTATGACAGTACAGATCCTGCTGAGGCTGAGGGATGGTTAGAGAGGATTGAGAGAGCTTTCGACCAGATAGATTGCGAACTTGATGAGAGGTTCGATTATGCAGTGTCTCTTTTGCAGGGCCCAGCTTATCAGTGGTGGAAAACTGTCCCGGGCAGTACCACCAGGCCTTGCCTACTGAAATGAGAGGTTTTTCTGAGGGCGTTTAAAGACAATTACATGCCCAAGATTTATCTTGATATGAAGATGCAGGAATTTCTGGAATTGAAACAGGGCAGGATGTTAGTGGCTGAATATGAGGTGAGGTTCAATGAGTTCATGGGGTATGCTACTTTTTTATTCCTACTGAGGTGGATAAGTGCCGGAGGTTCGAGCATGGCCTTAATATGGAGATTCATACCAGGTTGGCCCGATCAGATATAGGCACCTTTATTGAACTGAGAGCTGTTGCTGTACGAGTTGAGCAGCTAATGAGGCAGAGACAGGATGAGACTGGACAGGGATCCAAAGGAAAGAGACCGAGTGACAGTCAGGGCAGTTCTGGTAGGAGTTTTAGTAAGCGCCAGAGCAGAACCTTCAGGTCACCGGGAGGATCCAGCGATCCAATTTGGCAGAGAGAGATTTGCCTGATGGCGATGGCGATGGTAGAGGTGCAGACGATTCACCTCCAGCTTTGAAACACTGCGAGAAGAGGCACAGTGGTGAGTGTTGACGGCTGACTGGAGCTTGCCTTAAATGCGACTCCATAAACCATCAGATTAGAGATTGTACTGCTACTTTGGGAGCTCGATCACAGATGAAGTGGGCGATCGAGGAGTAACACCACAGTCAGCAGTAGCCGGGTGGTGGATCCGGACGGAGGGCCGAGGTAGGCGGAGGTAGAGTTGAGGTTGATTGTGAGGATTGAGGGCGGGCACCGATCACTGCCTCGAGCCGTGGTCTATGCCATGACTAGGCAGGAGGCCCAAGATTCCCTAGATGTGGTTGCAGGTGTGCTTCTTATCTCTGGTTTTGAAGCATTTGCACTTTTAGATCCAGGGTCCACACCGCATATGGCATGTAGACTGCATTGTGCTAGGGAGTTATTACAGTATGGACTAGAAGTGAGTACACCTCTAGGTAGTACTACTGCTTTGGGAGAAGTCTGCAAGGGGTGCTCGATCCAGATTAATCAAGCAGAATTGAGGGCAGATCTGATAGTATTACAGTTGAGGGAGATAGATGTGATTTTGGGCATGGACTGTCTCACTGCTCATAGGGCCATCATGAACTGCTACACCAAGGAGGTCGAATTAGAATCTCTGGTCAACCTAGAGCGATGTTCGAGAGGAGTTAGTCGGCGATGCCGGCCGGATGATCTCATTCACAGTGCCCCGAGGTTGATGCAGGGAGGATGTGAGGCCTATTTAGCCCATGTTATTGATACTAGAGTTGAGCAGAGACTTCAGGATATTCCCGTAGTTAGGAAATTTCCAGATGTGTTTCCTGATGAGTTACTAGGTTTACCGCTGGATCAAAAAACGGAGTTCACCATTAATCTAGTTTCAGTATTAAACAATAGCATAGATACGATCATAGGCGTAATTGAATAATAGCATTAAGAATCAAGAACCAATGAGCAAGCGAAATACATGTACGGCATGCGATCGAACAAGAAAATATCTTCTTAGAGTTTCCGACTCTAACCTAGAGAAGTCAATCCTACTTACTATTTATGATTACCGAAACTGAACGTCATATTTCGTTAATCTAGCAGTTGAACCAATTAATCTCTAGTTGCTCACCTAGAAACTAACTAATTCAATTATAAAGAATAGATATGAAGATATCCAATGTTTATTAACAAAATAAAATGTATCCGAAATATCTCACCATAATAACATATAACATGGATCCCTTAAACTAAGACAAAATATTTAGTTACTCATAATTAAATTGAAAACACAAGAAATAACAAAGTGATAAGTCTCCATCCCTGATTTTTTAATGGAAAATACGAAAACACTAATTGAAATTGTGCATAAAATGTAAAGAACAAAACCAGAAAAGTGCAACAGCCAAAAAGATTCTTCGAAAACCCTATTCTAAGACCTAATATATACATATGCGGCAATCACCCCAATCTCCTTCTTTAAGTTAATCTCTTCATTATCTTCTCTTGATTTTGTCTAGATAAGGTGCTCTTCTATTTTTGGTAAGTAACTCATTTGAAAGATAGCAAGATAATCTTTAAAGATTTTGTTTTATTTGAAATTGACTTCTGGAATTTTATCTGCAGAATTATTCTATTCTTAGGCGTGCTCACGTTTAATCTCTGAATTTTTGTTAGTTTGGGAATTTTCTATTTTTCTTCCTTTTTTCCCATCTTTTTGATTCCAATTCGTCTCTAAGGTGTTGATAACCATCTGTAAACAATTATAACACAATTTCATTAAATTTGGATAATAATTACAATACCTTAACAATAATTAAGTTCAAAATAAGTGTAATTTAAATGACTTAACAAAACTTTCTAAGTCCTTATGGATTAAATCTCTCAAAACAACAATATATATTAAATCGACTATTAACTAAAGCTATTTCAAAGCTGCCATTTGAGTTACTTAAAGATTGAAAATAGAGTTTGTGGTATAAATGCATTTGGGGATATCCGAAACAAGAATTTATTATCTACAAGAGAAAAAATCGGACTCGGGGACTATAAGCGGGTATTTCATTAGATATGTTAAAAGTTCTAAAGAATATAGGTTCTATTGTCTATCACACCACACTATAATTGTGGAATCAATAAATGTAAAATAATTTAAAAATGACTTGATTAGTGGGAGTAGTTAATTTCAAGATATAGTTTCCGATAATGATCATCTGGATACTTAGGCTTTCTCCTCAAAAAATAAGTTGATTATCATTCATAACACTCCTTAGGTTCAAATAGAGGTTGTACAACCAACTGTTAAAATTTAACAACCTATGATCAACATAAATAACAATTAGTAAATTCCATAAGATGCTGATAATTTAGTAGATCTAGTTATTTAAGAATTATCTAAAAGCATTGAATAACCAGTTGAGTACAAACTCCACATGAGGATGTTGGTGTAACATTAAGGAGATCTACTAAAACAAAGAAATCAGTCATTACTAGTGATTATGTTGTACATCTACAAGAATTTGACTACAATATAAGAGCCGATCTTGAAATATTTTCATAAGCCATGAGTTACAAATAATCAAATTTATGGTACAATGCCATAAATGAAGAAATGAATTCCATAAAGAATAATGATGTTTGAGATTTTGTTGAGTTGCCTAAAAAAGCAAAACTTATAGGGTGTAAGTGGGTATTTAAGAAAAAGAAATACTCATTAGGCAACATTGATAGATACAAGACAAGACTTGTTGCTAAAAGATTCACTTAAAAGGATGGAATCAGTTACACATATACATTTTCTCTTGTGTCTAAAAAAGATTCTCTCTGTATAGTTTTGGTATTGGTTACTCATTTTGATATAGAATTACATCAAATAGATGTGAAAATTGCCTTCTTAAATGATGATATAAAGGAAGAAGTTTGCATGTAACAACCAGTAGGATTCCTCTTTAGTAATGGTGAACATTTAGTTTGCAAACTTGAAAGATCCATATATGGATTGAAACAAGCATCTCGCTTGTGGTATTTGAAATTATATGATGTTATCTCATCATTTGGTTTTGAAAAAATATCATTGATCAATGTATATACCAGAAGGTTAGTGAGAGTAATTTTTTTTCTTGTATTATATATGTGGATTTACTTGCAACCAATAATATGGGTTTGTTATATGACATGAAACAATCTCTCTCCTAAGAACTTTGAAATGAAAGATATAGGCGATGCGTCATATGTCATTGGCATTAAGATTTATTGAGACAAATTCAGTGATATTTTGGGTTTGTGTTAAGAAACCTATATTAATAAAGTTTTGGAGAGACTTCAAATGAAAGATTGTTTACCGAGTATAGCACCTATTTTGAAAGGTGATATGTTCAATTTGGACAAATGCTTGAAAATTGATTTTGAAAGGGAAAAAAATGAATAACATTTCATGTACTTCTGCAGTCAAAAGCCCGATGTATATTCAAGTCTATACAAAACCTAACATTGCATTTGATATTAGAATATTAGGCAGATATAAAAGTGATCCAAAATTAGATCACTGGAGAGATGCAAAGAAAATGTTGAGTACCTTTAAAGGACCAAAGACTATATGCTTATACAGATGGACCAGTAACCTGGAAGTAACAAGATACTCATATTCATATTTTGTTGTGTGTGTTGATTTACGAAAATCAAAATTATTTTATACCTTCATGTTTGCCCCGTGAAACCATATCTTGAAGGAATGTCAAGCAGTCTCTGATTGTTATTTTCATTATAGAGGTTGAGTTTGTTTCTTATTTTTGAGGATACATCACATGGTGTATAGCTAAAGAGTTTCATTTGTGGGATTAAACTTGTGGTATCCTTTTATAGACCACTGAGAATGTATTGTGACAATTTAGTTGATGTTGTTTTGATTAAAAACAATAAGAGTAATAGTCGAAATAAATACATCGACATTAACTTTTTGTCCATAAGGGAATGTGTGAAGGAAAAACAAGTAGTTATTAAACACTTTAGCACTGAATTTACTATAGTTGATCATTTGACAAAAGACATATCACTAATAAAGTTCAAGGATCATGTTGTTATAATATGATTAGGTTTTATTATATAATTTTCACTGTATGAACAATATTGTTTTCATGAAACTCTTATAATATTTTCTCATATTATGGTGCACATTAATAAAATTTGAGAAAATTAATTATTTTAGACATGAAATAAACCTAAGGTTTATTTATTTGGAAATGTTAGTACATTTTGGTTGATATAAAATATAGTACATTATAATATATGCAATATAATACTCAACTACTAGAGAACTTATTGTCATGATTCATGTACTATATTTAGATTGAATTAGGATTTAATAATAAGTTAAACATATGGACTAAATGAGAGAATATGAGATATTTTCATATTTTGAGTAGTTTTAACCTACAAATGGTCTGACTCAGAAATTAGTGGATAATAATTTTCTAATTTTGTAATAATGTAGTTAACGAGGGCATATTAACTTTTTTACTTGGAAAATTTTAAGACACTGAGCTCCTTTTATACTTTCGAAAATACACTATTAATTTGAGATTGAGAATTTAAGAGAAAATCAAAATCACAAAACGTTCGAAAATTTCTAAGCAGAAACATTGGCAGGAAGTAGATCTTCCGCGTTCAATTTATTTATGATTATAGCATATATTTACTCTAGAGTATATGTTGAATTGGCTTTCTTTTTTATACGTAAGAGCTATTTAAAAGTTTTCAATTATAAGAAGATATTTTTAAGTTATTAATATTCAAATTAATTCTTAGATTATTTACGAAAGACAAAATTCTTACTTCAAATTTTAAATAACTAAATTGACAAATCAAAATAACGAGTTCACTTAAACCAGCAGAGTTTCTTATCAAATCACACTCCTCTCGGGGTTATCTTGCAACATTTCGTTGTAGCGCAAAAGAGAGTTAATTCTCTGCAACTTAAGTTGCTGCTTGAACTTCTTGATAAATTCATCAGCTTTGGCATCAATTTCATCGTCCCCAAACGACAAGTTTCTCTCCATCCTCGTCGTCTCAGCCGTCCGACACTCCACTTTATCCATCTCTTCCTCTCCTTCCAACGTCACCGTCTTCTCGCTCACCGACTTATTCATTTCCTCCGGCGCCACCCTACTCTCCGCCGATTCGCTCCTCTTCACCCGATGATGCTCTGTGCCCACCTCCGAACTGTCGTCTGTTTCCTCACCCAAACCCACCTCAGGTTCTCGTTGTTCGTGCTCGGATCTGGGGAAAGATGAGAATTTTATGGACTTGACACGTTCTAAGAGATAGGGAGCTCGCTCGAGCTGTGGCGTGGCCACTTGTCTAAGGTACTTGGTGGTGTGTAGAGAATCGGTGGTTGTCGGTTCCTGTCTAGTTACCGAGTATGAAAGTGGGTAGTTGCGGAAGTTGATGGAGCTGACTCTCTCCAAGAAGGAAGGAGCTCGAGCGAGTGGCTGGTGCTCTGGGTGGTGGTGGGACTGTGGCTTCTTATGAGAGCCAAAACTTGAGGTGACGGCTATAACGACGATCACGAGATTTAGAAGCAAGAAGAGGGGTGTGGGTGTTAACCAGCCAACAACGAAAGCCAACATTGAGGCTGATGAAAGTTTTGAGTGCGTGCGTGTGGCTTCTGGTTTTGTGGGCTTCTTTCTCTGTGGTAAATCCTTTTTATGAGTACCTTAGGGCATCTCCAACCAAGACACCAAAACACCAAATTTGGTGTTTTGGTGCAAGAATTCTACTCCAACCAAGACACCAAAAGTACCACCAAATTTGGTGCAATGAATAGTATCACACCAAATTTGGTGTGATACTATTCATTGCACCAAATTTGGTAAAAGACAACTTAACCCATGTACTTTTTATGCTTTTCCTTTTATATCCCTTTCATAAATTGATTTATTTTCATAATTGACTAAATAATTAAATTTAACTTATTTATTACTTTACACAAAATATATCGTTACAAAGATCTCATTGAGACGTTTAAAACGAGACTAATATTGAATATAATAATAAATTTATTTTAATATTTATTTATAATTCTTATTTATAAGTGTTATAAATTCATTAATAAAATATGTAAGAATAAAAGTAAATTTGAAATAAAAGTACATAAATTTAAACCACACAATTGATTTTAAAAATTAAAACTCAACATAAATATTTGAAATTACATCTAGACTTAAATAAATTACAACGGAAATCAGACCCGAGATTATAAGCAAACTAAAATAACAACAATAAACTTAAAAATAAAACTAAAACACTTGAAATATTAATGTAACATAGATAATTAATAATTTGGAAGGTCATCCCCATTTTCTCCAAAATCAAAATATTGGCTAAAGCCACTAGATGAGCCAGCTCCTCCTTGAGGTTCTCCTTCTTGAGCTCTTTTGGCAAAAATTTTCATCTGTTCATTTCTGAAAGCCCCACGCATCACTGGATCTTTGATGGAATCCAAATCTTTGCATAAAATTTTGTTATCTTCCCGCCTTTGTTGTTGCAATAATATTAAATATATTTTGTAAATAATATTAATTTAATATAAAGTATATATTAATTAATTAAGAATAATTATTTTATTTTATTTTTATTTTAATAAATAAATAAATATTATTGTATAAATATAAATTAATTTATTTAATAAATAAATTATTGTGGTTATATAAATATAAATTAATTTAGTTAATAACAAAATTATTGTGGTTATATAAATATAAATTAATATAACCACAATTATTGTGGTATATTCTTTGTAAAAATCTTGGTGTAAAAATTTGGTGTAAAAATTTGGTGTAAATGGTTGGAGCAACACCAAATTTGGTGTAAAAAGATGCTGAGAATATTCCATTTTACACCAAATTTGGTGTAAAAATTTGGTGCAATGGTTGGAGATGCCCTTAGTTCGTGAGCATGTTTAAGTGCTTTGCTTTTAATTGCAGAGCCTGCCTTGAGGGAATGGCAGGAGCAGGCTGTACTATTTATACTCTCCTCTTATTCATGTTTGGTTGGTAAAGCGGTTAGTAATGCAATGATATGTAAAGTAATACAATTTTATGGTCTGATCATCGAGGGTTTTATAATAAAATAGAACATAATCGAATATAAGTGAAAAATTTTATGTTACGTTAATAAATGTATATTATTTAATATATTCTTAATAATTTTTTTTACTATCAATTATTTGTACAATTTATAAAAATTATATATAATTAATAATATTTTATATTATTTCTCTTTACACTAATAATAATATTTTATATTATTAATAATAAAATAAAAAATTAATAAATTTTTATTACTGAAATTATTAATAAACTATTAAATTAAATATTTATATTACGTAATTAATAAACTATCTTATTTGTTTAAAATATTAAGGTGGAAGATGACGTCACCCCTCCGTACGTCATCACGTTTCATCTACTCTTCCAAAGCCGTTGTCCGTTATCGCGTGGTCGCATTAAAGTGTGTCCATGTGTTAGTTTTTTTTTTTTTTTGGTCAAACAGAAGAGATGTATTAATAGGAAAAACAGCAACATCAATTGTGTACAAATTATCTAAACAAAGAAAAGCAATACACATTTGAGAACTAAACAAGGTAGTATCTCTAGCATATTCCTTCAGCACAACTAGCCAAGACATTTTATGGAGGAGCTGGTAATCCATCACGGCTCAATATTCCAACCAAAGAAGATGGAGGCATTAAAATCCAATTACCCAAGCTCATCTTCTTACTGACTTGTTTTGCCAACCAATCAGCAGCGCTATTTGCTTCACGTTTTATTAGAACAAAATCAACACCTTGTAAATGACGAATTCTATACAGTATATCAGTAATGTAAGGAAAAATTCTCCATTTTCCTTGCCCTTTATTCTTAAGAATTTCAGTGTAAACAATCTGGGAATCTATTTCAATCTGTACATTATGAAAATTTTTCTGCTCCAACAACTTCACCCTTCCCATACACTCTAGCTTCAACCTCGAAATTTGAACCCGCTTTACACTCACCCACAATACCATCAACAATAATGCCATCATTATTAGGATAACAATTGCAAAACTGCATTCCCCGATTATAAGCTCCATCACAATTCATTTTCAAAGTACCCACAATAGGTTTGCTCCAGTTAGTCCGCAAGGAAGGCCCGATGTCTACCAATCTGCATTGTTGTCGATTGATACACTCAGCCAACATAGCAGCACTTTTCACAATGCATCTAATAGGATCTGGCTTATCATGGTTAAACACTACTCTACACCGTTGCTTCCATATGTTCCACAGTAAAGCAACTATATAAACCAAAGCATCATTACCGATTATCATAGTTGCGACGACCTCTCTTAAATCCATTAACCATGCATCTAAAGTAGACAAACCAACTCTTGTTATTTGTAAACCCAACAGACTACCAAACGGACACATTTTGTCCATGGACACAATAACAACATATGCTCAAGAGTCTCAGATTCAAGAAAGCAGATAGGACACACATCATCAATGATAACTCTTCGTTTAACCAAATTGAGGTAGTAGGTAATAAATTGTGGAAGGATTTCCGGAGAAATACCTTGACCTTGGGTGGGAGTGGAAGCTTCCAAAGCCATTTCAAAGTTGGTGATCCACATTATGAGCTTTCACTTTCCCACTATCCAAAAGAAGAGCATCTTTGTTTCATAACTCGATAGCCTGCCGAATCAGATAGATGCCATTGTCGAAACTCTCCAAATGTATCTATCCAAAGAGCCTTTACCACACAAAGGAATGTCTTGAATCATGCCTTCGATCTTGAGTCGAAATGCACTTACATCTTCAAGTTTCCACCGCTCGATGATGGCCATCTATTAATTCCTCCACTTTGCAGGAGCATTATCGGAAGACCTTCGAGTTTAGCCAAGACGACCACGAACCCATGGCTCATCCCAAATATTGATAAGTCGCCATCCATAACTTTGCCATTGTATATGTTCTTTGTAAAAATCCTTCCTTCCAACATACTAGACCAAATCCACGAAGCCCTCAGACCTTTCTTAGCCTGCAGACAAGTAGTAGGAAAATATAAACCTTTCAACACTCTTGCCCATAGAGCATTTGGATTGTTAAGCGGTCTCAATCTTGCCGTGCAAGCAGAGCTATATTCAAAAGATTCATATCCTTAAATCCCATTCATGACCCTCTTACTTATCGACATTTTAATCCATTAATCCAATGAATCCGATGCTCATTATCCTTCCGTCCCCACCGAAATCACCAACACAAGATTAATAGCTTCACATGTTGATTTAGGAAATTTTATACACAACATAAGATAAATGGGCATAGCACAAGCAATGACTTTAATAAGTACCTCCACCGCCTCCTTGATCGAGATACTTTGTCTTCCATCCAATAAGCTTCTTGATAATTTTGTCTTTGATGTATTCCATGCTCTTCTCTTAGTCTTCCCCAAAAGTAGGTATGCCCAGATAATTCCTGGATTGACGACTTCAGAATTCCAAGTAGATTCTTCAATTCACTCTTTTGTCGTGGAGTGTTCGAACGAAAATAATACTTGATTTGGACAAATTCACCATCGGCCGAAGCTTTACAATACTTAGTTAGAATATCAAACATGAGAGAAGCATTTGCAGATCGGCGAGTAGAAAGAATAAAGCATCATCAAAAAAGCAAATGCGACGAGATTGGACAATCCCCTTAACCAAGGCCTTCTAACTGCTTTCACTCTATAACATGATTAACCATTCTAGACAAAACATCCACAACAAATAAAAATAGATAAGGAGATAAAGGATCCCTTGCACAAGACCTCTAGATGGAATGATAAGCCCGATTTCTTACCATTGACATTAAGAACATAAGTAACAGAGGAAATGCACTCCATTATCCACCTTATCCAAGTAGCATTGAAGCCCAAATTCTCCATAACTTCTGCGAAACCTCCATTCCACCCGATCATATGCTTTAGCCATATCTAGTTTTAATGCCAATCCACACCACGCCTTTCCTAATCCTCAAGTTGTGGAACACTTCACTTGCGACTGAATATTATCCTCAGATCCGCCTTCCTCAACAAATCCACTCGTTACAAGTAATTAGGTCACCCATATAAGGTCGCAATCTCTCGCTTAAGACCTTTGAAATTATCTTGTAGCTGAAATTACAAAGACTAATAGGTCGAAATTGTGATACCTCTTCTGGATTTTTCACTTTAGGCACCAAAGTCACACAAGTTTTATTCAATTCAGACAACATAAAACCCGAATGAAAGAAACTCTGAACACCAGCAACTATAGCATTCTTTACAATACCCCAAAATTTCTGGTAGAATAACCCATTATAGCCATCTGGCCCTGGAGCTTTCATGGCACCAAGTTTAAACACAGCTGCCATTATTTCTTCTTCAGTAACTTCAGCACTCAAATTCTCATTCATCTGGTCTGTAACAATTCGAGGAACAACTTGAATCACTTTATCAATACTAGAACATCCCTCACTAGTAAACAGATGAGTATAAAACTCTGAGAACTGGTCAATCACTCCTGATTCCTCCTCCATCCATAGCCCATCCCTGCCCTTTATTCGAAGAATTCTATTCCTCCTTCTTCGTTGCAAAGTAGATTGATGAAAAAATTTTGTATTTCTATCCCCAGCCTCTAACCATTTCACTCTAGATCTAGGAAACCAATACTTCTCTTCTCCCTCCCAAGCTTGTTTTAACCTCGCAATGAAGTTGATCTGAATTTTATCATCTGCATTGCCCTCTTTCTTAGCCTGCAGCACAGTAACCTGTTTCATAATATCATCAATCTCCTTTCGAAAATTAGGAAAAACCTTTCGACTCCAAGCAATGAGCCGTGACCTGCAAACATTCTGTTTCTGAACTAACTGATACAATCGAGAACCCCCAAATCGGCAAGCCCAACCCTCTGTAATTATCTGAGCACAATCCTCATGCTCACTCCATAAAACCTCAAACTTAAATGGACGGTTACCAATTTCCTCCCTAGGGGCAGTTTCCAACAAAACAGGAGCATGGTCAGAGCCTACAATTGGCAAATTGGTAACCTGAAATTGAGGATAAGTTTCAATCCATTTCTGGTTAGCCAACACCCTATCTATTTTCTCCCTAATCTCATCCTCTTCCCTCTTATTAATCCAAGTATACCACAATCCTTTAGAAGGTAAATCAATAAGTCCAGATCGAAGTAGCATATCCCGAAAACCCTCCATCTTATGATTAGCCCTTCGCTGCCCACCTTCTTTTTCAGAATGATATAGGAGATCATTATAATCACCCATACATATCCATGGACACCGAATTCCACAAGCTTTCCACACAATTCTATCCCAAATCAACTTCCTCGCCTTCAAATCAGTGGCTCCATAAATCCAGAAAATCTTCCACATGATACCATCATCGATATTCTGTACATCCATAGCAATAAGATTTTATCTTGTTCTAAAACGATGCTCAAACCCAATCCTTCCACCACACAGCCAACCCACCCCCAATCCCCTGAGGATGCACATACACAGCAGCATCCATATGACATTGTTTCCTAAGATTCTCCAATTTGTCAACTTTATTTTTTGTTTCCATCAGAAAAATAAATGTAGGATCAAACTTTTTTTTCAACTCCATCAAATGATGGACTGTCAAGGGGGATCCCACCCCTTGACAATTCCACGAAATGCACCTCATTGTCCATTGGGAACTGTTGCAGGACAGTTCCCCAAACCTCCAGTACTCATCTCATCAAGGCCACTAGATGCACAATCATTTAGATTACCCTTCTTCCCTCTACCCCTTCCCCGTCCAACACCTCTCTTCCCCTTACCTTCAAGCCTGCCATCCGGAGCCAAAGAGATAGCTACACAAGAAACCTCACTCTCATCCTCCACTAGTGGATCATGTTCCATTTCAGAAACATCCAAAGTACCATTCTTATCATCCATAGCAGCAACCCCATCCTGAAACTTTTCTAAATCAAAACCCTCCTTACTCGACTTCAATAAAATTTCAGTATCCACTGGTAAACGGTCCATAGGTAACAGCCCATTCAGACGATCTTTAACTTGCACAGGCATGGCCTTCATCCATGGACCAAAAGACCTCTGCATATCCACTTCAGCCCTATCCATCTTCTCTCGTTTACAACTTCTCCCTTGATGCCCCAATATACCACAATTATAACAGAAATCAGCCATCCTTTCATACCGAATAGCTGCCCATATCCTATGCTGCGACCCCCTCGGGACCCAAAACCCAGGCATCAACGGAACAGTAATATCCAACTCCACCTTTATACGCAAAAAGCTCCTACCCAAACCCATCTCCCATGTATCTTCATCAATTGCAAGTACTCGGCCAAGTCTGTCCCCAATTTTCCGAGCATTGACACCAGTCAGCATTTCTAATGGCAGATTATGAATCTGAATCCAAAAGTGACAGCGAGTAAAATCAACATCCTTAACAGCCATATCCAAACCCCAATGTTTTAAAAGAAAACAGCATCCCATCACCGTCCACGGCCCTTCCTCAATCGCTTTTTCCACCTGCCCTAGATTATGAAAGGACAAAGTGAACAGATTAGGACTCAACTCCCTAACATCCTTAAGCTCCTTCGCCGTCCACATGCTTCGCAAAACACCAAAGACGCCAGTTCGATTCACAACCCTATCAGAGATGATTTTCCCCAAAACCACACACCTCGATGATTCCGCAATCAGATCTCTACCCGATTCCAAAGGTATCTCTAAATCAAAAGCCGCCATCGCAAACCCACCCAAGAAACCCCCAACGCTCCTTGTATAGAGAAAAAGGAATTATTATTATTATTATTATTATTATTATTATTATTATTATTATTATTATTATTATTATTATTAAGAACAACAATAATTAATAAAAATTAATAATAATAATATTCATAATAATAATAATAAATAAAAATGTTATAATACTAATAATAATAATAATAATAATAAGAAATCTATTATAATAATAAACAATGTATGATAACAATAATAATAATATTAAGAGCAACAATAATTAATACAAAATTAATAATAATAATATTCATAATAAAAAATAAAATTTTATAATACTAATACTAATAATAATAATAAGAAATTTATTATAATAATAAAAATGTATGATAACAATAATAATAATATTAAGAACAACAATAATTAATACAAAATTAATAATAATATTATTCATAATAATAATAAAAATAAAATGTTATAATACTAATAATAATAATAATAATAATAATAATAATAATAATAATAATAATAATAATAAGAAGAAGAAGAAGAAGAAGAAGAAGAAGAAGAAGAAATTTATTATAATAATAAAAATGCATGATAACAATAATAATAATATTAAGAACAACGATAATTAATACAAAATTAATAATAATAATATTCATAATAATAATAAAAATAAAATGTTATAATACTAATAATAATAACAACAATAATAATAATAATAATAAGAAATTTATAATAATAATAAAAATGTATGATAACAATAATAATAATATTAAAACAACAATAATTAATACAAAATTAATAATAATAATATTCACAATAAAATAAAAATAAAAAATAATAATAATAATAATAATAATAATAATAATAATAATAATAATAATAATAATAATAATAATAATAATAATAATAATAATAATAATAATAATAATAAACAATGTATGATAACAATAATAATAATATTAAGAACAACAATAATTAATACAACATTGATAATAATAATATTCATAACAATAATAAAAATAAAAATGTTATAATACTAATAATAATAACAACAACAACAACAATAATAATAATAATAAATTTATTATAATAATAAACAATGTATGATAACAATAATAATAATATTAAGAACAACATTAATTAATACAACATTAATAATAATAATAATATTCATAATAATAATAAAAATAAAATGTTATAATACTAATAATAATAACAACAACAACAATAATAGTAATAATAGTTATAAAACAAAACATAAATATGTTATAACTAATAATAATATAGTGGTTGGTTGAAGGGGGAGACAGGAACAAGCGTCCCTATCCTCCCTTTTTGGGAGGGACAAAAAAATTTGTCCCTATCTATCGGAGATGGTAGACAAAAATTCAGAGACAATAACCAAACGCTCATGAGGGCATAATTTTTTGATCCGGAGACAATAACCAAAAACCTAAAAGAGCTTTGAACCCATTGGAAATTAATGACTCTAACCTGGTCGAATTTCCTAACCTCACACCCAACCCACCTCACGCGGCTCTACCTTCATCTGAAACAAGGCAACAATCAAAATCGGATACAAAACAACAGTCATAAGTTATTTCATGATAAAAAAAAAGTTCCCTTTCCTACAACCACAATGAAGGCTTGGGCATTTGCTAATTGAAGACAGCATAGCCTCACAGAAGTGTCGGTGAATAAAGAGGATATCTTTTTCTTCAAATTTGGAAACAAAGAGGCTGCCTTTAAGGTAAGTGAGTCTAGACCATGACACATTTATAACAAACCTTTATTTTTGCAAAATTAGAAACCCATGTTAGTTTGGGATAAAATCCAAACATCTAACATAGCTATTTGGATGTGTATTTATTGAGTTCCACTTGAGTATTGGATCAATGAAGGGTTTAAGTTATCTAGCTAGTTATAATGGCAAACTTATCTGTTAGAAATTAGAAGAATCAATTTTGCAAGAGCATATGCGCTTGTGGAGGCAACGAGAGATCTTCCTGTAGAAATCCCGTTCATGAGACTAAGGGGTTGCTTGGTTCACAGAAGGTAATGGGAATAAATATAGTGAGGAATGAGAATGGATATAATCATTATAATTATGATGGTTGGTTAAAATGAAGGAATAATTACCATTACCACTTATAGTGGTTGGTTTATAAAAAATATTGTAATTAATTAATTACAAAATGAATTGTATTTTAATTAATGAATGAATTATATTTTAATTAATTAATTACAAAATAAATTATATTTTAATTAATGAATAAATTATATTTAAATTAATTACAATATTTTAATAAATGAATGAAGTATATTTTAATTAATTATATTTCAATTAATTAATAAATAATAATATTTTAATTAATGAATAATTATATTTTAATTAATTACAATATTTTAATTAATGAATAATAATATTTTAATTAATGAATAGCTATATTTTAATTAGTTATATTTTGATTAATAATAATATTTTAATTAAATACAATGTAATTAATTAAATAATAATACTATTTTAATTAATTATATTGTAATTAATTAATTAATAAAAATATTTTAATTAATGAATAAAATATTTTAATTGATTAATATTTTAATTAATGAATATTTATATTTTAATTAATAATAATATTTTAATTAAATATAATGTAATTAATTAAATAATAATATTTTAATTAATTATATTGCAATTAATTAATTAATTATTTTAATTAATGAATAATTATATTTTAATTAATTAATTACAATATTTTAATTAAATATAATGTAATTAATTAAATAATAATTATATTTTAATTAATTAATTAATTACAATATTTTAATTAAATATAATGTAATTAATTAAATAATAATACTATTTTAATTAATTACAATTATTATTTAATTAATTATATTGTAATTAATTAATGAATAACAATATTTTAATTGATTAATATTTTTATTAATGAATAGCTATATTTTAATTAATAATAATATTTAAATTAAATATAATGTATTATTAATTAGTTACATAAAGCCCTTATAAGAGAATCAATGATTCTCATTCCTCTCAATTACTAGAGGAATGGAGGATTGCCAAGAAGTGGGTAATAAAAATATTACCTCTTCAATGATAGTTTGATGCCAAACACAAATTTTCATTCCATTCTCATATATTTTTTTCCGTTACCCCCAACCAAGCACCCCCTAAATGAAGATATGAAATTAGTGAAGGATGCTTTTAAAGTGTCGTATGCCTGGAGCCAGAGACACAAGTTAAAAGAGTTTGGAAGCCCATGAGGAACTTTCAAAATCGGGGATTTTGAAGATTTGACTTCAGGTGTGATTCAAGAGAAGGTGGGGACAGTCATAGCCAAGGAGGCTATATGGGAAAAATCAACAATAAAAAAAAGCAATAAACCAGACATGGACACAAAAAATAGTTTTATACAGGAAAATGTTGAACAGACCAGGGTTCATAGTAAAGGAAAAGAGAAGGTTGTTTACATGGGAGATAACACAGTCTTGCAGTATAGACAGTATTACAGTAATGAGGAAGTGAACTTAGAGATTAACAAAGGAGATTTCGCGGCGTCTATCAAAAAGAAGTCCAGAAAAAAGAAGAAAAATCTTCTTCTGTGTTGAAATATAAGTGAGATTTTGTCTCACATTGAAAGAATATATGACCTTGAACATGCTTATAAGCTTAATGAGTTACTCCTCCTAATACCAATTGGTTTTATGATGGAACCTCATTTAAACTTGTATGTACTCAGTTTATTTAGGCCCTATTTGGCATCAACTGTTAACTGATAGTTGATTGTATTAGCTGATTTGACCAGCTGATTGTATTAGTTGTTTATCATTTGATGTTTGGTAAAATTAGTTGTTTAGTATTAGCTGTTTATGTGTAAAATAACCTATGAGGACATGACTTTAAAAAACTTATAAGAGTAAGAATATTAAATTTTATCAATATTCTTATAGGAATTTAGATTTTAGATATTAAATTCAACAAAATTAAGTTTATAACTCTAATAAAAATATAGAACATATAATAATAATAATAATAATAATAATAATAATAATAATCATAATAATCATCATCATCATCATCATCATCATTACTAAAAAATAATAATCATCGCCATGATCATTATATAATATAATGAAGGGAAAGAAGAACATACTCAATTACCTTAAAATGTGGTATATATCTAATATCGTTGACAATTTGTGATAGAATATCCTTGAATTGAGATTTTTTATTAAAGTCCTATTTGTTTATATATAATAATTTAAGAAAATTATACTTCTTTTGGTAACAAAACAACTATTAAATAATTAAATAATATTAGAAAATGATAAACATGAAAATATAAAAGAAAGAAAAGAGAGAGTTAGGGATAAAACATGAAAGTAAAAATGAGAGTGTTAGGGATGAAACAAAATGGTTGCAAGTTAGGCTTTAATACCTTATAATTAAAATTTAAATTTATTCACTAATACATGATTAAGAAGCTATGTTTTAATACCTTATTAATCCGCATATATGTCTAAATTTTAAGTATTTTAACAATTTTAAAACGAAAATTATAATAAGTCTTGATGAATAATCAATTTAAAATTTAATTGAAAAATCATGATGTCTTTAATTAACATTATTAGTCATTATTACATATTTAGAAATCTATGTTTTCATACAAGATCAATTTACACAAAATTTTGATATTAAATTTTGTATCACAAACCGATTAAGAATGTGTAATAATAATGTTTTTAATTGATGATCATAATTTAATAGAAGTTATTTTAAAACCTGAAATTATTAATTAGGACAAAATATTTATTTAATTAAATGACTGTTAGTTCTTTTTATTCCGTAGTAAATAATATTTATTCAAGAGCAAAATAATATTAGTAAATGATAAATATAAATAAACATAAATTTTCATAGCATTTGATAAATATAAACAAACATAAACCTTCGTAGCACTCCATAAACATAAATTTATAGAGAAGAGTTATGATTACAGACGAGTAAAAACTATTACACATCCTCTTTTCTATTGTTACTCTAGTAGTTTACTCTGAGACGAACTAAATATCCAGATGATAACACTATCGATAAAACAACACAAACCTCAATGATCCATGGGTTTACATCTTCACCCAAGATCAGCTGAACAAATAGAAAGACCTTAACAAAACCTTATATTGTTCTTCAAAGTGAACAAACCGATAAAATCAAGAAATTCTTGTATAGCACTCATTTTCCATTTTTGAGGTGCTTGTAATTCTTTGTTGATGTGGTTGCTATAGGACTCCGCCATGGTTGCCTTGTTTTGGTCAAGGTTCTTTTCAACGAACGCTCATTTCAAGGTTCTTAGGACTTAATGTACTTGATGATGCTACAAGAAAGATTACCATTCGCATCAACAACAAATGTCAGCAGCTATCTCGAAAGCCAATTAACAAGAAACCTTCCTACTTGAAAAACAAAATTACGGGGACTTTGTCTTTTCACACCCAAAAGATCTACATAAAAATATTGAAATTAATTTAAGACATAACTCATGCAACTTAACTCTCTCGGAATACCAAGCCACACGGGCGTATGACAAGAAAATAGTTCACATCTAAACATAGGTAAAGGATTAATAAAAGTATCAACAGCTTCAAAGAAACCTCAAGACAAGATGTGCGAGTTCTATAAGCGAAAAGAAAACAAAATTTCAAACATCACCAAGATTTTAATAAATAAGAAGACAAATACAAGATTTATATCATACAAGTTAAAGGAAAAGAATATGATTTCTTTAGCAAAATCAGAGCTCCATCTCATCAAATGTTACACAGATTAGATACTATTGATGAGATGCTATTTAATAAGAATATTAGATTTCAACCCCCAAAAATAAGGTGACATCTATAGGACATCACAACCGATGACAAACTAACATGACATACGACATCATCACCAAATCGATAATTCGCTCTTGCATTTCCCAAAACAAGAGATACCTTCTCGGTTGGCATCTCGAATTTTGAATCCAATGGTAAATGTTTGCTATCTTCGGCTTTCCGATGAATGAGAAAATATTTGGAGAACAATAGTGTAAAAGTATATAGACACATATTATAAAATTGCCACATCCTATGTTGTCACAATTCACAAAATAGATGAATAAGACATGCCAAGATCGCAACAAAGATATGGATTTGAATTGTGGATATATATGCAATATTTGAATAAGAAACCTATTATCACCCTTCATAGAAGTAATGATAGTAATTATCTTCACATGTTTTGCACCTCTTACAAGCTAGATTATTTTCTAATGAGCATATAACGATCAGTAATATTATATTCAAATTTTGTCAGAATGAAATTATACCTCTTCATCTTGGTTAGCATAAGACTTTTCCCTTTGTGTACTTGAAGGCTTAACATCAGGAGTTCCCTGAAACCAAGGAAGAGGCATCACTCCAAATATTTATGATTCATCTCACATTACTAAATTTGCATAAAACGACTGTTGCATTCAACCAATTTGTCTTACAACTTACTCACATCAAAGAGTGAAGAATGCGTATAAAAAGATTTCTTAGATTAGTGAAATGAATCAAAAGAACACTTAATAGCCTTTCAAGATACATACTGTGAAATGAATCAAAAGATCACTTACTAGCTGTTCAAGATACATACTGGTTCATTTTGATCAAAAGAATTCGCCTCCCACCTTTGGTAAGATTTCTCGATGTACCCTTCAAGATAGCATTAGAACCAAATGTAAGTCACACCACAATTGAAGTATAATCACATATCAAAAGATTTGCATCAGAAAATTCTTTAAGAGAATTGGATTTGGAATGTTCAATATTAATGCCTTCACAAAAGTTTAAGTGAGGAGCATATTGATAACACTCATTGATGCATGAATGTTTGCAACTTATGGATCATTTGGGAGTTAAAATAAGTATGTTTCCACGAGAACGTTGGCCAATAACCTTAATAACTAATAACCAAAGGCAAGGAATCAATGATATTAAGAACAAAGATGAACATACAATTTTACCAAGATATTCAATTTTAAGCTGGGAAAATTGAGTTGTATAGACAGACCAGTAACTTGTTGTTTCGGTTAGAGGAGAATTTTTAGCAATTTTAGGAAATCAGTAGAAAAGATGGATGGATAAATGACTAATATCTTCTCGACTGATCTTCCAATATTTCAGCCAACTAGGTTTATTCCAAGGAATCATCAATCCTTAAAAAAAACCTAGTTATCAATCCCATGCCATTCAAGAAAAAAGGTGTTATCCACGTCTGCGTTGTTTACGCAGACCTTCGTCTGCGTGCTTCAACGCAGACGTCTTGAAGATTTTTAGTTGAGATTATGGAGATTGGTTTTACATAGATCATGCATCAATATTTAAGCTTTTCAGTAATTTTTCTCTGCTCCTGTAAAGTAACTCATAACTCAATGTTCCTAGAAAGCAAACAATACTTAATTGAAATCTTGAAGAGAATGAAATGTGTAGAATCAAGGCCCACTAATTTCTTTGTTAGTGAGTAGTTAGAAGTAATAAAGGAAGAACAAGGATCTTTCAAAAGTAATCAGTGAAAATATGGTTTTAATCTTGGCTTGGCACGCCCTTGACCTCTGTTGATATTTGTTTATATTACTGCATGCGTAGAGAATCTTATTAACAATATTATACTTTATTTTGTAAGTGTTCATCTATTTAGCTGAAAGAAAGTGTGTATTGGTCTTGCTGTAATCTATACTTTATTTTAATAGTAGCGCTTACTATAATCTTTTGATTATCGATTAACTTTATATAATAACACTGTGATTTCATATTGTCCAGTATCAACATTGAAAGCAGAAAGGGAAAAGGAGAGGTGCTACTTGTTACTGTTGAGGTAAGCTTACTATTTTATTTGTCTTCTAAATTTTCTGAATTTGAGCATATGTTAATATATTGGTTTAGAATGCGTAAAACTTCTGGTTGTGTGGTCTTCTTATACTTGCTTAAATAATTGTTATATGCAGTGGGGATTTTGTGTTTGATAGAAAATGTCAATACCAAGCCAAGATATTCAAGGTGGGGATAAATTGAAAAAAAGGATTAAAGCGGAGTGGAATGATAGAACTCTTGAAATTTTAATCAAAATTTTTGTGGAAGAGACATTAGCTGGAAATCGACCAAATGGTCACTTTAATAAGATTGGATGGAAAAATATAGGATCAAAGTTTGCTCATGAAACTAAGAAGAACTATGAATACAAACAATTTAAGAATAAATGGGATGGATTGAAAAAGGATTGGAAGCTTTGGACAAATTTAGTAGGTAAGGAAACTGGACTCGGATGGGATCCTACTAATCAAACTATTGATGCAAGTGACGAATGGTGGGAAAAGAAATTGAAGGTAAGCACTTAAGCTTTAGATTTATATTGTCCTAATGTTACTTGATAGTTTAATAACTTAAACAATATTATTGTAGGAAAATCCTGAAGCAGCCAAATTTCGAACTAAAGGTTTGAAACATATTGAACAGCTGAATATTTTATTTAAAGATGTTGCAGCTACAGGAGAAGGAGCTTGGGCACCTTCTTCAGGTTTTGTACCAAATGATGTTAATGTGACGTATAGAGAAAGCCTAGTTGATATTGATCTTGATGATGACCTTTCTGAAGGCTTTGCTGTCAATCCAGAAATTGAAAATTTTCATAATGAGATTGGTTCATCAACTCCAACTCTAGGAACCTCTACAAAAGGAAAGGGGAAAAAAGAAAGAAAAATGATACTAGAATCGACAAGTTAAATCAAAATTTGGACCGCATATGTGATGCAATACAGATTAGAACTTCAATGAGCTCTATTAAAAGAGATGAACCTGGTTATAGCATTGCTGAGGCGCTGAACATCTTACGAAGTATAAATGAAATAGAAAAGAGAAGTGAACTGTTTATGTTGGCTACCAAATTATTTTTGAAGAAGGAAAATAGAGAGATGTTTATTGAGCTTAAGAAAGTTGAGCTTCAAATCGAATGGCTCAAGACAATGAAATGATTGTGGTTTTTGTAATAAATTAGACATATCTTTGGTTACTAATATTGGACTATTTGTAATGTGTTGTTTTGGTTTTGCTACTATTAATGTGTTATATTGGATTTTTGTTTGGTGAATTTTGTTGTAATGAATTAAATTGTTCTTTATTATTATTGTGTTATGATTATTGCTATGTTATCATGTTATACAATAAGCTTATTATTTATCTTTTTATATATTTTGATACAGATGTCATCTTCTGATAATGATTATGAGAATGATCATGAATATAATGAAGAGATTGAAGTAGAAATTTTGCAATTGGTTCAAATTGGAGTTGCAATGGCCGTAGACCATCATAAATATTATATGAAAAAACCATGTAGAACATCCTCTCACACTGGATGGATGTTTGTAATGGAGTTGCTTAATGGTCATAAAGATAGATGTCATCAACAATTGAGAATGGAGAGGGATGTGTTTATCAAATTATGTAAATTGTTGAATGAGTCATATGGATTAAAGAAAGGTACAGAAGTTACAATAGAAGAGGTTGTGGCTATGTTTTTGATCACTTTAGGTCATGGACTTTGCAATATAATGGTTTAAGAAAGATTTCAACATTCAGGTAAAACAATTTCTAGATGGTTTGGAATAGTATTGGAGGTTGTTTCACGTACGTCGATTGATTTCATCAAACCAAAAGATTCAACTTTTAGAGAAATTCCAAGAAAAATTAAAGATGATAGAAGGTACTAGCCTTATTTTAAAGAATGTATTGGAGCAATTGATGGAACACATATACCAGTTGTCGTTCCAAGGTCTAATCAAATAAAATATATTGGGAGAAAAGGCATTCCTACGTAAAATGTAATGGCTGTATGTGATTTTGATATGTGTTTCACTTTTGCTTGGGCTGGTTGGGAAGGCACAGCACATGATGCTCGAATTTTTATGGAGGCTTTGCGCAATGATAGCTTACACTTCCCTCATCCACCTAGAGGTTTGTGACAGATAACTTAATAATTTTTTTATTTATTCTTAATAATTAAATGCTTCTTTATTTATTTATTTTTTAATTTGGAATGTAGAAAAATATTATTTGGTAGATGCAGGATATCCTTACATGCAAGGTTATTTAGGACCATACAAAGGTGAAAGGTATCATCTTCCTGATTTTCGACGTGCTGGTCAACCAAGAGGAAAGAAAGAAATATTCAATCATGCACATTCTTCTTTAAGATGCACAATCGAAAGAACATTTGGCATTTGAAAAAATAGGTAGAAATTTTACGTTAAATGCCAAGTTTTCCTTTTCTAAAGCAAGTTAAAATTGTGATTGTTTCAATGGCTATTCACAATTTTATAAGGTTAAATGCTCAAAAGGATGAAGAGTTTTCTCCCTATGATGAAGATGATGAATTACTTCCTACAAATGAAGAAAACAATGAAAATGAAGACGTTGAAGAAAATCATTTAGACGAGCCACAAAATAACGAGATCAATGATGTGAGGGAACATATTGCAAATCTTCTCGTATTGCGATAAAATGCATAGTTTCTTATGCATTTAACTATTTCAACTTGAATATTTATTTAACTTTTTTTTACATGTTTCAATATTTATTTTTCATATTAATTTAATTTCCTATAAGAAAATGAGACATCTCTTTAAATTATTTCCTACAAGATGGTTATCTAAAATTTCTTACGTTATGGTACTTTGCATATTGTTTAGTATACTTTAAAATTAGTTAGCATAAATAATTTTATTATAAAATAAAATACAGTTAAAATTAATAAAAGTTCTTTTATTTTATGTTGCCAAACAGTCTACTGTATGAAGCTCTTTTTAAAAAGCTATTTTTTTAATTGACAGCCAAACAGTCAACTGACTTTTACAAAAAGCTCTTCTAAAAAAAGCTCTACTGACAAAAGCTCTACTGATAAAAGCTCTACTGATAAAAGCTCAACCAAACGGACCCTTAATTCCCTTGCAAAACAGCTTAATATCAAGGAAACAATTCGTGATTTCAAGTTGGATATTATTGGAATTTTAGAAACGAGGATTAGGAGGGATAGAAGTTGAAGATTTCAAGAGATGTGTTCATAGCATTGATGTTCAAGATCTCCCACAAGGTGACAACTTCTTCACTTGAAATAATAAATACAAGAATCAATTGTTGATAAGCGAGAAGTTGGATTGGTCCATGGTCATTATGGAATGGTTTGATAAGTACTCAGATTCTTATGCTTCTTACTCTAACCCTAAATGCTTTGATCACACCCCAATTCTTGTTCACATAGAGTCTTTATTTAGGTTTAACAACTTCTAAGTAGACATGACAGGATTTGAAAGGGCTATGGAAAAGAGGTGTACCAAAGAAGTGAGAGATACTAAGCAGTACATTTGTGTTAGAAAGACTCGGGCGATCAAGGAAGAACTTAAAACGTCTTTTCAAATAGAAAATTGGGAATACAAATCAAGCTTTGATGAGGGCCAAACAACAACTGGAGAGGATTCAAACTGAACTTTTACAAGGATCCCATAGATGAAACATTACGAGAGCACGATAAGTTTTGTCCAGGTATTCCTAGTGCCTCTCCATAAAACATTCAATAATGAAACAAAGAGCCAAGCAAGAGTGGTTGACTGACGATGATAGGAACAACTTACTTTCACAGGAAGATCACCTCATGGAAAGTCTCTAATAAGGTCATTGCTTTAAATATGGATGGGAGGATCGTTGATAACAAGTCATAAATAAAAAATGAGGTGTTTTATGGGTACACTTGACACCCCTTCAAGGCAAATTCTACTCTATGGTTTCATAAGGAAAATACTCCAAGATCAACTCATAAAAGAGGAAAGCAAATTACTAGCTAAACCAATTACTGGGGAGCAAATCAAGGCAGTATTGAAAGGGATAAATCCTGATAAGCTGGAGATCGATGTTAGGAAAATGTTTTTTTTAATCAGAAGACTTGGTAAAAGACTGGAAAGATAGCGTATGAGGCCATTGAAGAATTCTTCAAAATGAGCAATTTTTGTTGAGATCGACGTAACTTTGCTTTGCCTCGTACTGAAATGATAAGGACTTTAGGAGAGTCACATTCAAAAGCTAGCTTATGAGGGTAGAGAGTCCAAAATTTTTATAAATCTCATATCAACTTTGTATTTAATCAATATGGGATTCAAGCCCTATACTTTGCAATTAGATCAAACCGTAACATTTGTCCCCCCATAAGGATCAATGTCTTCATTGGTCACGGTCATGTTGATCACGGCTGACATTTTCAGGTCACACTCCATGGATCACCACTTTGAGATCCTTGTTGGTCACGGCTGGCGCTCCCAAGCCACCACTCCAAGACCGACTCTGATACCAATTGATAAGGACTTTAGGAGAGCCACACTCAAAAGTTAGCTCATGAGGGTAGAGAGCCCAAAGTCCTTATAAATCCCATACAAACTTTGTATTTAATTAATATGAGATTCAAATCTCATACCTTGCAATTAGATCAAACCGTAACATTCCAAATGATAGCGTCTCTTTAAAATAAGACAATAGGCTCGCGAATCAAAGAAAACAGATAAGAAAGAGAATTCAGTGGGGAGAATGAATTACTGTGATATTTCTTGTTCTCCTTTTGTTGGGTTACAGTCCTATTTATAATAAAAGTCCTCAAACAACTAAATAACAAAAATATCTTTAAATAAGTCACGACAACTCATGGAGGAACAAACTCCTCTTTTATTGGCAACTAACACCAGAATAACGAAGAAACAACGAAAACACGAAGACCACTTCCTAAGGTAACCAAAGACCACGTCTTCATGTGCCCACTAGCAACTCCAACTTTCTACCTTCTCACGTATGATTCCATGCATCCTTATCAGTTTTCCCCTCCGTCAAGATTCCCTTGTCCTCAAGGGAAAAGAAAGCTGGATAAGTCTTCTTAAAGCGTCTCAAGTCTTCCCAAGTCGCATCTTCAGTGGGTGCACCTTGCCACTTAATGAGGCCTTCTTCCTGAACTCTATATTGGCCTTTCTGGACAGTGCGCTGATTTAGGACAGCTTTTGGGGTTGGAGTAACGGAAGACTTAGAAGAAGATGTTGGCAACTGTGGAGAAGCTGTAAAGATAACTCCAAGGTGCTTCTTGAGCTTACTTACGTGAATAACGTCATGTATGCGTGAACCGTCGGGCAATTCCAATTTATAAGCCACTGTTCCCACGCGAGCTAAAATGAGGAATGGCCCATAAAAACGTGGTGATAGCTTCATGGAAGACCGGAATGCGATGGAAGTTTGTTGGTAAGGTTGGAGTTTAAGATACAAGTAGTCTCCCACGTTAAACTCCACATCTCGACGGTGACGATCAGCGAAGCTTTTCATTCGATCTTATGCTTAAAGCAAAGTTAGTTTGAGCTCCCTCAACATAGCATCACGATCACGTAAATAAGAGTCCACTGCATCTACCCTCGTTGTACCTGGCACGTACCTTAACAGTGATGGCGGAGGAGTTCCATACACTACCTGGAATGGAGATAGTTTGGTAGTGGAGTGGGTAGCTGTGTTATACCTGTACTCTACCCATGGAAGCCAATCTTTCCAACTGCTTGGTTGGTCTCCAGTGAAGCATCTTAAATATTATTCCAAGGTTCTATTGACGACTTCTGTCTGTCCGTTACTTTGCGGATGATAACTCGAGTCCATGTTAAGTTGGGTTCCTTGAAGTTTAAACAGAGTTTTCCAAAAGGTGCTCACAAATACTAGGTCACAATCACTAACGATGGAAGCTGGTATGCCATGAAGTCGCACTATATTTTCCACAAATGCTTTTGCAACTGTGACGGCAGTGTATGGATGAGCCAGAGGAATGAAGTGAACATATTTGGAGAGTCGGTCGACGACGACCATAATCACCTGACTTCCTCGTGAGGTGGGCAGCCCTTCAATGAAATCCATAGAAATATCACACCAAATCTCGTTGGGTATGGGCAATGGTTGCAGCAATCCGGCGGGTGCCATGTGTTCGGCCTTATTGCGCTGGCAGACATCACAATTTTGATGTATGAATCTATAGATTGCCTCATCCCCTCCCATGTGAAATCAATCCGTATCCGACCCAATGTTTTGTAGAACCCAAAATGTCTCCCAGTAGGAGTTTCATGTAACTCTGACAATATTATTGGAATAATGGAAGAATCAGGTTTAAGAAGTACCTTGTCGTATAGAAACCAAATTCCTCCTCTCTTTTTAGCATCCTTGTTTGTTCCAAATTGGTGGTCACACTCATGTTGCAACAGGTCCCACCATACTGCCTGTGGACTAGAGATGGCCATGAACGATACTTCAGCCTTTCGAAAAGGGGATAAACAAGAAAAAGTTAGTCACTTCCAACTTATAGCATGCTGTAACTTGCTCTATAAAATCATAACAAAGGAATGAAAAGTGTGATTCCAAAGCATACAGTAAAGCAGCAGGGCACATTCATCTCAGGTAGGCTAATTGGAGATAATGGCCCTGTTTGGCAATCACCGATAGTGATAATGATAGTGATTAGATCACCGTTAGTGATAATGATTCTATTAATTGGTTTGACCAAATGGATTGCATTAACTGTTTATTAAAGATGTTTGGTAAAATTAGTTGTTTAGTATTAACTGTTTAAGTGTAAAATGACTTATAAGGACATGACTTTTAAAAAATATAAGAATATAAATATTATATATTTTAGTATCTAAATGAATATTCTTATAAGAATTTAGATTTTAGATATTTAATTCAACAAAAATTAAGTTTATAACTCTAATAAAAAAACATATATCATATAATAATAATAATAATATCGACTATGATAAAAAAATTAATTGAACGATATAAAACAAAGTAAAGTATAATTAAAATTATCATAATCACCGAATACGACCCATTTGTTTTATGTGATACAACATTATATATGTCAAATCATGTTATTAATTTATGCAATACTACATATATACATACATGAAATCATGTTGAAAACTTATGCGATATTGTGTATACATACATATATGAAAACTTATGCGATCTTGTATTTTACATTCTACCAACTTCCATTTTAACTTAATAACTCGTGTTGAGGTACTATAGTTGTTTCAACTTCTATTTTAAGTGTAATTCATCTCATTAGCCTTAGTTCTGATTCAACCTAGCTTTAATGTACAAATTTTATTACTCCTCTTTGAGGTTATAAATTTGAGACCTACTAAATAATTAAAATTTTAACTTAAAACTGAATGCACTAAAACTCTAAGCAACTTATTTTCACTATTACAATTTTTTAAAATGTTTAATATGATTTTACGTATATTCCAATTTTATCATAAAAATAAGAAACAGTAAATGCCTCAAAAAGGTTAGAGGAAGCGACTTAGAGATGGTCCTAAAAGTTTACACGTCATAAAAAACTTAGAGATGCTTCGGTGCATCAAAAGTTTTGGTTTTAAGCCAACAAAAATGAGGACGTGCCTTACCAAGATAACTAGATAATGTTCATATTATCAATAGAACGACAATTGAGATTGATCAAATGAGTTGGAGAGTTCTCCTATAGATCTTCTACATTCTGCTACATCCATACAAATACATCTCTTTGTAATAGTGACAAACATTTCAATATTAACATATACAAATCCAGAGTTTTAATCCTTACTACTCCACCCTGAGTCTTGAAACACGTTATGAACGAAAAATGACCACTCGTCAACTGTATATATTGGCAACCAAACTTTCAAGTTGATGCTCTGTTAAAAGAAAATGTTAGTGTTAAACAAATGCAAGTGGAGCCAAATCCATGCATGCATGGTCAGAATTGAATGCTTCAGCACAAAAGTCTCAATAACTCTAATAATATTATGTTAATATAACTATCCATAACTCTGGATTGGAAGCACTTGATGATCTCATTTATTAAGCATATCAGTGTAAGCAATAGGGATTAAAGCAATACGGATTTATTAAGCATATCAGTGTAAGCATATCAATGTATTTCACACTAATCATGATTAAAGCAAGTATTCCAAAAAACAAGAAGTTTCCCATGCTTACGCGGAGCACCGCTTGTACTTGAAACCATTCCATAGAGTGAGTGTGCGAAGTGTTTATCCCTGCAAAATAAAAATGATAATAATTTCCATTTGTTTCGACTCCTTTAGCAGCATGAATACAATCTAACATCATAAATTCAAGAACATCAAATCTCTGACAAACCTCAGTTGTAAAATTGACTATGATTATTCAACTAAATGTTGGCATATATATCAAAATTATCAAAAATCAAATTGGCGATATGTTTGCAGAAAAAGACCTGTACGACTCAATTGATTTAATAGTCACTGGAACATACTTTCAAGAGTAAGCAAATACAAATCTGCAATAGTATTCGAGTATCAACCAAGAGCTTCAAAATCCAGGTTTAAAATTCTCAACCATAATCAAATTACAAAGCCCAACCAACAAGTTAGGCAGCTAACTGAGACAATCAAAACATCAAAAGCCTAAAAGATTTGTAAACGAAAACTCCCAAATCAAGCTAAAAGCATCAGGAAACAATCATAAGCCACAAAAATAAACTCCAACAATAAGAACCAACGACCATGAAATATCCAGTATCTCATGCCACTACTCATAATCCCCAATGCAAAATTACACAAAGGCCCAGATAATGACGAGTATTCCTTCTAATTGTCAAAATCGTTAGAAGTTTTAGGATAAGCCCATCAGTTGCTGAAGTCACAAGCATCTAAACATATAAAGAAAACAGATAATAGAAAACGAACATCAAAGAATGGTACTAACAAGGGAATTTCTTCAAGAGAGGAGCAGCGACTTCTCTTAGAATCTAAGAAACGATCAAAGATAGACCAAAAAGACCACAGTAAGCGAGCCGCGCCTATTTCTTGGAGATCTCAGATGCCACTGATGTACATAGGTCGCAAGTTAGAGACGCACAACAAGACACGCATGAACGAATGAAGCAAGGAAACAAGATCGCAGGAGGGTGAGATGGCGAGAGAGATAACCCACGAAGAAACGAGAGAAAGGCAACACTTGGGGAAGAATGATCTAGAAAAAACGTGAGATGCAATAGAAGAAAAGGAAGGGCAAAATGGAGAAAAATACCAAAAATAATAACTGATGGGGTTAAAACGCTCATTTGAGGAGCTGGTTAAATAAGAGCTTATTGGGTTGAATAAGTTAACCCAATCAGCTCTTTACCAAACAAAATTTTTAGCTTATTTTCAAAGTCAATAAGCTATGAAGAGCTGACCAGCTAAAAAAGAGCTGATCAGCGCTTCACCAAACAGGGTCAATATATTACTGGTACAAAAATTGTTGAGGAATTATTCAAAAAAAAAGGGGAAGAGGAACTGCACAATCAAGATTGACTTTAGAAAAACGTGCGACTCTTTGGATTGGAACTTCATTCTTAATTGCATGAAAGCATACAACTTTCCTATAGTATTTATAAAATGGGTATATGCATGCCTTTAATTAGACCATCATGGTGAATAGACTTAAGAATATGTGATTATTATTATTAAATTTACGCTTTTCATAATAATTTAAACAATAATAATAAATTGCGACTTATCAAATAATATTAATTTAAGGGTAACAAATACAAATAATTTTTTTAAATATACAATGTTTGAAATTGTGGAAAATAATGCAATATACTTGATTTTGAACATTCTATTATTATAAATAGGGTGTATAAAATATAATTAATTAAAATATATTTAAATTTGATATAAAATAAAATTTTAATAAAATTTTATTTCTCAAGATTTTTAACAAACTTACTATCATCAAAAGGTAACGATAATCATTCCTTCATCTTGACCAACCATCATAATTATAATGATTATATCTATTATCATTCCTCCCTATATTTATTTTCATTCTCATTCTTATTACCTTTTGTGAACCAAGCGCAACCTAAATATAAGAATGGTAGAATCCTAAAATTGAATTTTGGTAACGATCTACTCCAGTTCTCAAGAGCTTATCATCACTCCATTACTTCATTACTTACAACTCTTAAGAATTTTCACAAACATTTCGGGGCTGGAAGTAAACAATCAAAAGCGTGAGATTTACTTGTCTGCTAATGCAACACAAAATGCTTGTGGTTTTCTATCATTACACGTATAAAAGTACTTCCATTACATTTTACATACCTTGGCATACGATTCAACTCCATAAAGCATAGATATTCAGATTTTAAACCACTTAAGGAGAGGATTAGGAGGAAGATTCAGAATTGGCCGGTCGCTTATAACTAATTGAATCTGTCCTCTCTTCAGTCAATACTTCCTGGGCCTCACATTTGGTAATACCAAGTATGGTAATAAACTCCATCAAAGTCACTAATTCCAGTGACAATTAAAGGCCTGTTTCGTTTTAGTTTTGACTTCTTTTAATTTTAAAATATAAAACTAAATTTTATTTTCTATTTTATTTTATAATTTAATTTACCATTAATTAAATATATGCTGTTTAATTTTATTATTAACTATCATTAACTTAATTACATAATTTTTAGTTAATAATAAATTATATTTTACTAACTAAATATTTGCTAATTATTTAGTTATTATTAAATAGATATATTTAATTAATTGTTATTGATTATTAAGTTAATAATGAAATAAAATTTATAATTTTATAAATTATAAAGATGGAAAGAAACTAAACATAGGCCATAACTCAACCAAACACATTCTTTTATAAATTAAAAAAGTATAAAGCTAGAAGTGAAAATAAACAAACCTACTTCTACCTCTATTTTTATTATAATTATAATTTCATAATTTTATTTTAAGAAAGATAAAATTGTGCTTAATTGTTAATATCAACCTAATCACACTTTTATTATCAATAATTAAAATTTAAATAAGATATATATAAATTGATGAAAATTATTTTTATTAACTAATTAAGGGTATAATTTTATTTTAATCTCTTAAATAATATGCATATAATTTTAAAATTATTTATAAACTAAAATTTATTTTAATCATTAAATATAATATTAATATTTAAAATTAAATATTTGATTATTTTAAATTTTGATAATTAATTTAAAATGAATAAGTTTGAGAAATAAAATATTTATAATCGGATAGTTACTTAAATATATTTTAAATTTATTTAAAAATATTTTTAAAAAATTTTATTTTAAAATTAAATAAATATTAACTCATTAATTTAAAACTCCAGAGAATACCTTAAAGAAAATATACAATCTAGGCTTGGGCTCATCTAAACATATAATTTTAAACAAAGCCCACTCCGTTACTCGAGCTGTTCCCTCTTCCCTCGCTCTCCCGAGTTTTTTCACTAACCACTTTGAGCTTCATGGCTCCTCCGAGGATCCTCCTCTGCGGCGACGTATTTGGCCGACTCAACCAGCTCTTCAAGCGTGTTCTATCAGTCTGCTTCTCTCTCCCACTATTACTTTGTAATTTTTTAGCTACCTAAACTTCACTAACGCTCGGTTAGTATAATTTTCAGGTGAACAAATCAGCCGGACCTTTCGATGCGCTTCTTTGCGTCGGCCAATTCTTCCCGGACTCGGACGAGAGGCTTGAGGAGTTCATGGACTATGTCGACGGCCGCTCTCCTATTCCTATCCCTACTTATTTTATCGGTGACTACGGCTTCGGTGCTCCTAAAGTCCTCTCCGCTGCTTCTAGAAACTCCGCTAACTTAGGATTTAAAATGGACGGCTTTAGGATTTGTGATAATCTATATTGGCTCAGAGGCAGCGGGAAGTTTACTCTTCATGGTACGAGTCTATTTACTATTGTTATTCAAGTTGGTTAGGGTTTTGGAGGGTGTTATTTTATAGAATCTAAATGTTTCGTATGCATAAGGTTTGTCGGTTATGTACTTGTCTGGGAAAGAGTCATGGGATGGTCCACAATTCGGAGTGTATAGTCAGGACGATGTTGATGCATTGCGAGCATTGGCAGAGGAGCCTGGAATTGTCGACCTGTTTCTTACATATCCTTCCTTAAGAAAAAAGAAGCTAGCTAGCGTCTTCTAACAGTTGGGTCTTTCTATTTCAAAATGTTTGTAGTGTTTGTGTTTGATTGATTTCCTTAATATGTTACACTAATGAATGGCCGAGTGGGGTCACGAACGGGGCTTCTATATCTGATATTCCGACAGCAGCTTCTGATTCGACAGGCTGTAATTCTGCTGTGTCTGTGTTAGTAGCAGAGATCAAGCCACGGTATGTCATGTTTGGCCACTGTTTTTTTTTAGGTAATGTTAATAGCCATTATGTCAACTGTTTCTCTTATTTTGTGAAGAGTAGACCACGGATGTCCTTGTCATGTGATAGAGTTTGGCATCAATCCTTCCAGTTAAAAGAGTGTTTCTTGCTGTAGGTATCATATAGCTGGTACCAAGGGTATATTTTATGCTCGTGAACCTTACTCTAATGATGGTGCTGTCCATGTCACCCGCTTCTTGGGTCTAGCTTCTGTTGGGAATAAGGATAAACAGGTTAGCTATTTCCTAATAGGGATTTCTCACTGATACGCATGATTCTGTTTATCTTTTTATTAACTGTGTTGACATAAATTCCTTGGAGAACTGGGCATAGAAGATCCTGATTTGTCTTATGAACATCGTTTTCTCTTTCAGTTTGGTAATAAGTCTGCTAGCTTTCAATGTTATTCCCTGAATTTGACATACCTATATCTCTTTCGTGTTCTTGCTTCTCAGAAATTCATTCATGCAATTTCTCCTACTCCGGCATCTACTATGTCAGCTTCTGAGATTAGCACAAAGCCTCCAAACTCTACCTCATCTCCATACACCTCCACAGAGCCAAAGGCTCAACATAAAGAGATCACAAAGAGAGTTAATGATGATCTATCTGATTCACAATATTGGAGATATGATGTCTCCAAAAAGCGACAGAAATCTGGAACTGGGGATGGAGATAAGCCATGCTTCAAATTTATATATTCTGGTTCCTGTCCACGTGGAGAGAAATGCAGCTTTCAGCATGACATGGATGGTAGGGAGCAATATTTGAGAGGTGTTTGTATTGATTTTCTTATTAAGGGTAAATGTGAAAGGGGCCCAGATTGCACCTTTAAGCACAGCTTACAAGATGAAGGTGAGAGTCACTCTCACCGGAGATATGGTTTGAAAGATGCTAAAAGGTTGGTTTTTAAGTGCATAGTTGTTGGGTACTGCCATGATTGCATATTTTGGTCCAGATATTAATTGACTGGTCATTAAAGGTTCTTCTCAATTTGCTATATAACACTCTTGAGTCATTCTTTTCCTTTTTTTAACTTTTAATCCCTACCAAATAGTTATTCTTGTTAATTCCACTGCTTTTCATTTTACTGGTTTCATAGAAAGGTATATGAGAGAATAACATATGATCTGCGACAGGTCAAAAGAGTGTTGGTTTTGCTTGTCAAGCCCCAATGTGGAGTTGCATCTTGTCATTAGCATAGGAGAAAGTTACTACTGTGCCCTGGCTAAAGGTCCCCTTGTTCAAGACCATGTATTATTAGTACCAATTGAGCATTCACCTAATACGCTTTCTCTCCCTGAAGAATGTGACCCTGAGCTGGTTAGATTCCAGAGTAGTCTGAAGTTATATTTTAAAAACCAAGGAAATGACGTTGTTTTCTTTGAGTGGGTTGCCAGACGTGGAACTCATGCTAATCTCCAGGTAAAACATATTTTTTTAATAAACACTCATTATATGTTTGAATGTGTTAATCTGCTGAATTTACAAGGAATGCATTTCTATTCTTTCTCTTTTCTGCGCTCTGCATACTGTGGTTTACTTGTGTTCTGTATTGAACTGTAGAAACCCAAAAGTGTATTGAAATGCTTTTTGTTGTATGGAATAATTGCTTCATCTTATCATCGTCTTTTTGTCCAAAATTCAGTGAGGCATGTGGCTTCTCTATTTTGAATTACAGATACAAACATTTAAGAAATTGGTGACATGTTTTGATGCCCATGATTTTTACTATGGCACTATTCGTATCAGCTTATTGTGATTAGTTTTTCTTCCTTTTGCTTATTATATCCTCCTTTTCCTTGTCCCACAGTCCATTCCTGTTCCATCAGCCAGGGTGGCTGCCATTGATGACATCTTTCACTTGGCTGCTAAGAGGCTGGGCTTTAAATTTACAACTATGAAATGTAAGTTATGCATTTCCTGCTTGAATTTGGAAATCAAGTTCCATCTTACTTTAATTTTAGGTCCAAGTTTTTTGTGTTGATATACTTTCAACTTAGCAACCTTGATGATGGCTTAAACATCATGTCTGACATGTCTCTCTTTGATCCTAATTCAAATGTTTCTATTGTAGTCAGTGATAATTCTAATGGGAGAAAATGGCTGAGGGAACAGTTTGATAAGAACTATAATTTATTCTATGTGGAACTTCCAGGAGGTACTATTCTATTACATTCAGTTGATGAAAGTGAGAGTTTTCCAGTCCAATTTGGACGAGAGGTAAGCTATGTTTCTGATACATTACTGTTTTCATTCCAAACTTACAAACTCTCTATCAGAAATGGTTAATCTCTAGAGTTTCTCTAATTATCTGTAGATGTTCAACTAATTAGTTTCCACATTTATTGTTGATTGTTGAGGCTCCCAAATATCTGTTTGCCTTTGTTGTTCCCAACTAATGAATAATTCTTGCGGACTAGTGAAGGTCTTGAAATATTTAATAATTCACAGTATGCAAAACTCCTGTTTAAATTTGTTACTGCGAGTGGTAAATGGTAATGCTTAACAAAACCTAAGTTTTTGTAGCTGACTGCGGCTAAGCCCACTGATTGGTTTTCAGATAATCCATTTGAAAATAATTTTTATCCGGGAAAGAGTCGAATGGTGATGTTTAAAATAAACCCTTGAACTGTGTACCCAAAATAAATAAATAAAGAATGAACCATGTTATGGACTGCCTACACTATTTGCTGATGCCACATGTTGTCAGCTCAATAATAATCATGATTATTACATGTTTAATTTGGTTTAAATGAATGTTTGTAAACCCACCTGGGATAAAGAGGAAACATTTTACAGGTTTTAGCAGGGTTACTAAACATGCCTGAGAGAGCTGATTGGAGAAAGTGTACGCTTAGCAAAGAAGAGGAGACAAAAATGACGGAGGAATTCAAGAAACGTTTTGAAGAAGTTGATCCAAATCGATGATTTTGACAAACTGATGATAGAGCAAGCTTTATGATCTAGTGTAGAACCACGTGTGCTACCATTTGTCCCTGTTTGTTCTACTCTGGTGAGGTACTTCCTTGCCTTGATTTTTATCACCTATGATCTTTTAGCTCCATTTCTAACATAAATGTCTTTGGGGCATTAGTAAGGATAATTCATCCACTGATGGACTAGCCCCAGTTCCATGACGTCCAATGCATTCCCCTACTGGTATCATGCATATATTCGAAACTGTGAAGCTTTGCCAGACCTAGCAAATTAAAGTGCCCCTTTGCCTGTGATGCTATGATCTAGGGGTGAACACGTCGAGCCACTCGGCATATAACACTTTCCTTCATCTTTTCAAGTTTATACATTTGGCATCTAGTTCTCTTTTACCACTGAATTATGTAACATACTGTGCTGCTTGTATGACCATTTTTGCAATATGGCCTGAACTCAAATTGGCCTGGCCGGAGACAGTTACATCTTGGTCAGGCCTCTGATACTGACTTAAATTTAGCTCGTACGTCCAAATAGAAAATTAGTTCAATTGCACTTTTGACAAGTTGAATTGATCATCTTCGGCCTAGATTTGGTTGAGTTGGAGCTTAAACTATTCAAATTTGGCCCAACAAATTGTTTCGGACATTTTTTGGGTATGTGCTCAAATTGCTCTAGTTTGAATTAACTTATTCATTTTTCAAATTATGTTTGAGTTCAGATTCGTAGGTACAATTCGTGCGACTCTTTGAATGGAATATGTAAACAGGTGAGGCCTGTTCATATAGCAGAGCAAAGCGTGAGGGCACCAAAAGCTGGTAAATGGGCCCAATTAATGAATACGTTTTCCATTTCATCATTTCAACAAGGATCTTATGGATAAAGGTTCCTTGAGAGTTGGGTATGTAAGATCCAATCCAGTGCGGGCGCGTCTAAGTAAAGAGCATTGATTTTCATTTTTTCTTTTAGCAGAAGTAAAAGAACGCAAAGTCGTTAGGGAATATGTAAAAGGAAAAGAAAATGATTATGATATATGATATAACCAAGTGTTAGATGCGTACCTACACTACGTAAAATTGTATATAATTAAATAATAATATATAATATATAATTAAATAATATATATGTAATTATTTAGGGGCTGTTTGGTTCTACTTTTATTTTTCGGTTTTTAATTTCTGTTTTTTTCTAAAAAATGAAATGATTGAGATTTACAATAAAAACCTGTTTGGTTGAGTTTTCTAATAAAACTAAAAATTAAAATATATTTAGTTTTATTATTATTATTATTATTATTATTATTATTTTATTATTATGACTATTAATTTTATTAAGTTATTCTTATTATTATTAATTTTAATAAGTTATTATTATGATTATTATTTTTTATGATTATTTATTGTTAATAATAATACTATTATTATTATTAATTAAATGTATTATTATTATTATTAATTTTATTTATTTATTTATTATTATTATTATTAATTTTAATAAGTTATTCTTATTATTATTAATTTATCATTATTATTATTATTATTATTATTATTATTATTATTATTATTATTATTCGAGATAGAAAGTAGGGATATGTTGATTTTCTGTCAAAAAAACATGTTGTCAAAATTCAGAGAAACGATGTTTTCTGATTTTTGTAAAATCGTTGTGATTTTTTATTTTTAGAAACAAAAAATTATAACAGAGTAAGTCAAACATGTTTTATTTACCTATTTTTTTTTACAAAAACGACAACAAAAAATAGAAAGAAAAAAAAAACAGAAACAAACATTCCCTTAGTTTACAGCAAATTAGATTATGAAAAAAAAATCTTATAATTCTCATAAAATATGAAGATTAAAAGAGTCAAAAACTAAAAGTTGAGATAAATAATTTCATTATATGGTAGTTTTATATTTTTTCAAATGCCGAAGCATAGCATGCTAAAGCTAAACCACGAATGGCAGGAAAGGGCTTTTCTTTTTCTTCTGTAAACATAAATTAAAAAATTATTTTTATTGCGAGACTGTTGAAAATCTAGACGTCTACGAAGACAAAGACATACATAAAGGATAGGACCCGAGTTTGGAGTTTTAATAATGGCAACAGACTAGCCCACAAGAAAATGATAATGAGAGAAACGTAATTTACAAGGACAGGACATAGAAACAAAGTTTAGTACCAAATCGAAGTGAAGTGGAGACAAAGATATTGTTTTGTTTTTGAGAATCCAAATTCTTAGAATAAAAAACATTTCTTAAAAGAAATTGTTATACGGCCAAAGTGTGCGCTGAGAACTATCGCCACAGAAGAAGGATTAAGCTAACTGATAAGCTATTTGAAGATGGTGTAGTTAATAGGAGTACATGTTAACATGTCAACCTCGCCATGTTACACAGGATTTAACCATAGTGTGTCAAGGATTACAGCCACTCAAGCACACGTCGATCATGATATTGTGACCAAGCAATCCAATAGTGACTGACGTCGGCTGTTCGTTCATCTGATCTTCCCATTGACACAAGCAACACCTCACTCTCAAAAAGCCATTGTGACTCAAATCTGGTAAAGGATCAACAGAAATGGGGTCTAAGCAACCAATTAAACAAGCCCCACAAATTCCATTACCCACCACGTTAAAAAGTTTCATTACATCCCCATTAACACAACCACCCTTGAAAGCTAAGTCAACTTTTTATCAATTGTCACTAAACAATGCCCTCTCTCCATCTGTCTCCCCACTAAACTACCCATAGCTGTTATGCGTCGTAAAGGTGGCTGTTACATTGTAAAGGTGGGTGTCTTATGTTGGTTTATGTCCATTTTTATCTTTGTTTGGTTTATGTTTCCTGGTCTCGGAGTCGGCGGGTTTTAACTGCGTTTCAATGTTTCATAGTAAGTCATGTCAGTGACAACGTTGCTACATGCGAAGGAATCTCTGAGCTCTGCCAACTTTGGAGCTTTAAGTTCACGGATTATAGATATTACTGGGTTCTTTTCACCAATCAAATTCTGGGTTTCTCACAGCTTGCTTTCCTTGCACTGGTTGTGAGGCTTTGTTAATGCAGCCTTCCTTTTGTTATCGCTTCTTCTTTCCAGTGAAAAGTTCATTCTTAGCTATTTTCTTGATTGCTATGGGATTTCCTCATCGTCATTGAGGCCGTTGTGCTGAAGGTTCTCGAGGTTTGGTGCTTTATGGGATGGGGTTGGTGGTCGAAGCCATTTTTCAGCTGGTAAAGCTCTGTGTCATTGGCTTCATTTGCACCGCCGGAGAATCTGCAGGTAAAGCCATGAGCTTTACTTTTAAGTTATGGTTCAGTTGATTAAATTATCAGGTTCTTGATAGTCTAACTGCGATGTATTCTAAACTTCAGGAATTCCAATTGTGGACTGCTAATGGTTAGAAGTTTGAATACATTTAGCTCATCTTTATTGGGTCTTGCTAATTTTAGATATGGAGTAGAGGGGTCATAGAATTTTTATCAAGTTTGGATGCTTTTGTCTATCTGAACATTTATGGAATTGTTTGGAAATAGGCCTTCATCAAGTACTGTGCTGAAATGGATTCTCACTGTCGATCCCTAACTCATGCTTCTTCTAGGGAAGGATGCTTTGTTAAGGAATTATCCAAGGAGATTAAGTTCCATCGACATAAGACTATATTATCCTATGAATCTTAGACAACTGAAAGCTATTGAACTTGGTTCTCCAAGTGTGTTGTTATCTTATGCCTTGATAATGTGCAGTCAGTTGCTTGGTTTATTTGAATTTGGTATAAAAAGCTCTTAGATTTTATTTTATTTCAGCGTATAATGTATCTCCATCTCCAGCAATTTCTTCAGAGGTTCCTTCAACAATGCAAAGTATAGCTACTCCAGTCCATCTAAGCGCATCAATGATAAGCAGTGCACCAATCTCTGAGATCCATCCAAATAGTAACTTCCATGAACTGTTAATGTAAATTGGTAATTTTTATTCAGGTTGCTTGATTATGCATTTTTGTTTTCTGACAATGCAGTCTCAAATCAACCCTCAGTTGCTCAAGTGCTAGGTATTCACTTGCTCAGTGCTGCTACCTTCCATAATTTTCTCGCAAATAAAAAATTTGTCAAGTATGCATATGTATGGAATTGAATCAACTGCTAGGAATTTATCACAAAATTCACCAGCTATCCTCCCTAGTGCACCTTAATCTTCAACAAGAAATTAAGGAAACAGATCACTCAATGGAGTTCATGCCCCAAAATCTATTGTTTAGAGGATGCTGTTATGTGCATTTCCCATTTTTCTAACAGTGACTAGTTGAATATAAATACTTCATTCCCATTTGGTCTTCCTCCAATCACGTCATCCTTATAATTCATTTGAAATATGAATAGTGTTTTCCTTTATTACATCTATTAGATAAGAGTAGATTCGAGTTTAAATTGCACCCATTTCTTTTTTTCCTTTTCCAAAATTTGATCTCAGTCCCAACCCCTCCAAGGAATTCGGAAGAAAACAAACCTGCGGACCTCCCATTAGCGCCTTCAGGAATGCCATCCGCACCACCTGGTATGCATGCTAACTGTCTTTTCTTTGACTTAGAAGTTCACATTGACGTGGTTTTTACTTTTTGTTCTAATCCTTATTCTATTAATTCAAAACAGCAGTTCCAGTTGGGTCACCTGAAAAGGAAAAACCACATAATGCCCCAGCAATGCTTCCAATCATGCCTGTAGAATCTCCTTCCATGTTACTAGGTTCAAATTCATTTAATATTTGAAACTTATTTTATGTAAACTTGAAGTTATTGTCCCTATGAGTTGGGACTAAGCAAGAACTTCAATTTATGGACCTCTTGTTACATCTTTCTTGTGCTTATAAGGGCTTCTTTCTACCCTATGTCGTATTCAATTCCCCTCGATAAAATCCTACAGCTCCAAGTGGTATGTGAAAAGTTTGCTGATTGTCAGGTGCTCTGCACTAACCAAACTGATTTGTAACCTGAGGGTTATGTAATAGCTCCATCCCGATTTTGAATATTTATGCTGTCTGGAAAGTCAATTGATATCTTATTCCAGTCGGCTTGTGTGGAATGAGAATATCTCTACCTTTCATAGTGGTTTGTGCTTTTGAAACATTTCATCTCTTACTAAATTCCCATTATTTGATCATTTCATGATCTATACTTCTGTGAAGCATTTTGTACTGATCTGTTGCAGTGTATGGTGATATTCCTATTTGTTTGACTGGAAAAGCTTGTTTCATGAAAGATGTTGACCATCCGATCAGCGTTATTTTTGCTCCCTATGAGACTTCAGGTCCTGATGTCTCTTATGCATCAACACCTTCTTCTAGCAGTAACTGGAAAAGAACTGGAATTCCAGATGCTGCTCCTCCACCTGAATTGTCTAAACCTTTGCCTCCTCTAAACTTTAAGCCAACTAAAGGCGAAAACCGCAAGAATTTCACCGAATCATATTGGATGCTATTAATTTCCACTTATTATTAATTTTGCATATGGTCATTTTTACACTTTGAATTGTCTCATTTAAGGAATGCTAGAATGCTAGTAACGTTGCTAAGAAATACAGTTTTTGGTTTTTCTCATTTGACTGAATTACAAGTTGCAGAAACTGTTTTTATGAAGTTAAAGGAAAATCTGAACTGACCTTAATAGATTTTCAACCTTCTTTGCAGGCCCTGATGCTTCCCATGTGTTAACTCCTCACCCAGGTATTAACTGGAAAAAAGAAGGGATTCCAGTTGCAGCATCACCAGACGAGATCCCAAAGCCTTTGGATCCTGTTGCGAATTCACCAGATAAGGGTAATTTTTCAAATGCAAATACGAGTCAAAGCACTGAATGGCATGACAATTTGGAGATATTAAATTTTTATGTTAGTGTTATGTAGGTTCTACCGTTGTTGCTCCTTCAATGCACAAAGCTGTGAAGCACTCTGGTGGTGCTCCTGTTCCATCTAGGTCATATTTTCCAAGTAAAGGGTACCAAACTCCTGCATCTCCACCTTCTATCCCTTTTCATAAGCAAAATCACACAAGAAACAAGACTGACCACCATGCTTCTGCTTTGTCACCCCCAATATATCCTCCCTCTACACATGAACAAGGTTTCTCTTTTACACTAGAAGAAATTCCCCATCCAGATAATCAAATGCTATGTATTATGCTCTTAAATTTCTGATCCCAAATGTATTCTTGTCATACTTTTCAGATCCTGTCATCCCTCCGTCATTTTTGCGGACAAAAAGGCATACACGTTATGCTTCTTCAGATCCTGTTCCAGGTACACCAAATGATGAATGCTTGAGTGAATCACCTTTTTACTTCTGATCTAAGAACATATTGGATTTCCTGCATGTCAGGTCCTTCAGCTTCTGCTTCTCATGGCCTTTTTCGTGAACCAGCAACCATTGTCTTACCTGCTCCTTCCCCGTCTCTGGCAACCTCTGTCTGGACTGAGAGTAAGGAACACTAATATTTTTCCTTTCCTTTTTCTTTTTGTTGGTTGTAATTGGTGATTTTTTACCTTTACACTTTGCTTGCCTATTTACTATGATTATGGTTTCATTTCCAAGTGCCCATTCTTTCTCCTTCTGTGTCATCATCAAGGAGTTCAAAACCCTTCTTGCTACCTGTCCAACCATTGCCACCTCCACCTCCTAATGAAGGTTATAAAAGTTCTGATTTTGTTTATCTGAGGATTTTAGTTATCTCAAACATTTTGTATTTCTCGTCTTCCCTATAAAGTTTTCATAAATGTCACACTGGCCAACTTGGTTTTGTAGATTGTTCAACTACTGTTTGTGTAGATCCATATACAAATACGCCTCCTGGGTCTCCATGTGGCTGTGTCTTGCCCATACAAGTTGGACTGCGCTTAAGTGTTGCATTATACACTTTTTTCCCATTGGTTTCAAAGCTTTCTCATGAGATTGCTACTGGTGTTTTCATGAAACGAAGTCAAGTTCATATTATGGCAGCAAATGCTACCAGTCAGCAGCCAGAGAAGACGATTGTCCACATTGATTTGGTTCCAGCTGGAGAAAGATTTGATGATACAACTGCATTTCTTATTTTCAGAAGGTTTTGGAAAAAGTTAGTTGTTATTAAAACTTCCCTTTTCGGGGACTATGAAGTCTTATATGTGAACTATCCAGGTTTGTGAACTTCTCGTATCTTGGGTTCATAATGTTTCCATAGTTTTTTCTGGATATTCATTCAGAGTTTCTGCATTTGTAGGTCTACCTCCATCACCACCTTCAGGAAGCATTAACATAGAAGATGACGGACCCAATTTTGGATATGATACTGACGACAGGAAAATAAAGCCCCTTGGGGCTGATGTAACCATAAGGCAGAATAAAAATGGGCTTGGCGGCCGCATCATTGCTGTTATTGTGCTGTCAGGTTTTGTAGCACTAGTACTATGCTCTGCTGTAGCTTGGATTTTGTTATTTAGACATAAAGAACGCGGAAATCATCCAGCAACAATTGTACAGACTTCGTCACTTGCTGTAGCAAAGCCATCAGGTGATTCATGGAATTATAAAGCTTGGTGCATATGTGGCATGTTTGTTCTTGTGTAGTAGTTCAAGAGAGTGACTTGCTTGTGTGATGCATACGTTCAATCACACAAGATGCATTGGACTCGTTCAGTTCATTCTGCTTTAAATAGTCCTTATTTCATTGGTATGCAAGACTTAGCCAAGCATTAGGGAAGCGTCATTCTCATAGAGAGGCACTTCGAGTAAATTTCCTTTTTAGCTGTTTCTGTTGTTTGAATATGTCGACAAGCAGTTGGACATGCTTGCATGCCTACATTTTCAATATGTTTTTAGCCTAAACCTTGTACGTATATTGTCCTTATTTAACAATCATACCTTTAAAACTCTTGGATATCTGCAATGAATAGGTACTACTGGATCAAGGAATGGAAGTGGTCCTATTTCGGCTTCATTGTCATTTGGATCTAGTATTGCTCCTTACACAGGATCTGCAAAGACTTTCAGCATAGGTGAAATTGAAAGAGCTACTAATGATTTTGATGCTTCAAGAATACTGGGGGAAGGAGGCTTTGGCCGTGTTTATAGTGGTATTCTTGAGGATGGAACGAAAGTAGCAGTCAAAGTACTAAAGAGAGACGATCAACAAGGTAGCCGAGAATTCCTGGCTGAAGTTGAAATGCTTAGCCGCCTTCATCATAGGAACCTGGTCAAGTTGATAGGAATATGTACAGAGGTGCATGCCCACTGTTTGGTTTATGAGCTCATACCAAATGGAAGTGTGGAATCTCATTTACATGGTACTACTTCTGCTCTTTAGACCAGAGAAAATCTCTACTCTATTTTCTTGGAATTTCCTATCAATTCATTTTTATTTTTTATTTTGCAAAATGATCAGACTAATCCATTTCTTCTCATCAGGGTTTGATAAGGAATCTGCTCCACTAGGTTGGAATGCCCGCATCAAAATAGCGCTCGGCGCAGCTCGAGGTCTAGCTTATCTGCATGAGGATTCAAACCCTCCAGTCATACACAGGGACTTCAAGTCCAGCAATATCTTGTTGGAACATGATTTCACACCAAAAGTTTCTGACTTTGGATTGGCCCGAACTGCCATGGATGAGGAAAACAGACACATATCAACACGTGTCATGGGAACTTTTGGGTGAGAATTCTTCTCCCTCTGTATAAAGTTGTATGACATAAAAAATGATATTATAATATGTACATGAATCAGGGGTTATTTACAGATACATTTCAGAATGTTTTGTCCGCATCTTGAGCTGAAAGGTAATCTCCTCAGTAGGGTGCCACTGTCTTTGGATCATTTAAGGCAACTTCAAATAAATGTTGGTAATTCCAGGAAGTTGTTGAAATTGGTGTGGTAACTTTGAGATACAATTAAACAAGGCTGTTAACACCAACTTTCCAGTGATGATATGTTTTATTCTGATTAAAGGTAGCAAGGATTTTTTTTGGGGGGGATAATATTAATCTCTAGCTGGCTGTCAATTACATATAACTTCCTCCTGGATTTTATGCTAATAATTCTTTTCTATCGTTTTTACCAGCTATGTAGCTCCAGAGTATGCAATGACTGGTCATCTTCTAGTGAAGAGTGACGTATACAGTTATGGTGTAGTGCTTCTTGAGATCCTAACTGGAAGAAAACCAGTGGACATGACGCAGCCACCAGGTCAAGAGAATCTAGTCGTTTGGGCACGTCCACTTCTCACAAATAAAGAAGGATTGGAAACGATTATGGATCCATCTCTACGACCGCATATTCCTTTAGACAGCGTGGCCAAAGTTGCAGCTATTGCTTCAATGTGTGTGCAACCAGAAGCATCACACCGTCCTTTCATGGGTGAGGTTGTTCAGGCTTTAAAACTAATATGCAACGAGTGTGATGAGGCAAAAGAAGCTGGTTCCAGGAGTTCCAGCCAGGATTTATCCATTGATATGGATGCTGAGGACAGTGGTGACTCAAGACAGCTGCTAGATCCTTTTCAAAACCGGGCAATCGCAGCGGCTAACTACGATTCTGAGCCAGATATAGAGAGGGCATTGTCAATGTCAAATTTGTTTGGTTCATCTGCGAGGTATAACAGGCAGGGATCTTCATTCAGGAGATACTCTAGTTCTGGTCCATTGGCAACAGGAAGGAGCAGATGGTTTTGGCAGAGACTGAAGAGATTGAGGGGGGAAAGTGTGAGCGAACATGGGATTGCTTTCAGAATATGGTCACCAGTTTCACATTAACATTACCAGCTTCCGGTTTCTGAATTTCATAACTGTGAGAAAGAATGCATCTAGTCCTCCACCAAACAACACTGATCCACAACAGGGCTTGTAATGGTGAAGAAACTGACAAGAAATGCAAGAAAGTCACAGGTCTGGTCGAGGAGAAAGTTCATAACCTGGAAGGATATAAGTTCAATATGCTCTATTCTCAGTATTAAGTTTCAGAGGTAACAAGTGCAAATTGAGGCCGATTTCGTGCTTCCAATGTAGGGTAGTTGCAACAATAGCCCGGAAGCTTGTAGGAGGCAATGGCACATGTTGCTTAAACGTACAGAATTTTTGTTTCAGACCATAAACTGCTTATGTGCAGCAACGGATCACCTATTTATTAAATAGATGAATTTTCTTGAAATAAAATAGACACGTAATTCTGAAAAGTGAAATTTAAGGCAATCAAGGTGGTCTTTGATCGGAGTTAAGATTCAGTTTCAACATATATTTTTGATATAATTTTAATACTTTAATTTCAATAAAATAATATTTATTATATCTTATAAAAGTGGTATTAGAATTAATAATAAGACTTTATTTAAATCTTTTGTAAAATATTGAGTTAAAATTATATTTTAATTACTATTTAAAATTTATAAAATTATGTGACTGTTTGGTAAGTTTAGATTATCCAAAATTTAATTATCATAAATTAATAAAATTTAACAACTTAACAACAACACAAGTAAAAATCTCACTTAGGCACATAATTTAAAGAGATTTAGTAGTACGTAATTTTACCCTTAACTAATAAAAAGTTATTTCCAAAAACAATTTAACAACTTAATTACTTGAAAATGATGAAAATTAATTTAGATTTTCTGATGCCATAATGTTATTTTGAAAGCATTAAATAATTTTTCTTTATTTTTTTAAATATGCATTACATAAAAGTAATGTATAAATTATATAATTTAAATTTATTATTTGATAAATTAATAATTTAAAATTAAGTAATCGATTCATACCTTGAACCTGAAATATTTTAGATTGATAAGAGTAAGATTTAAAAAATGTTACGATTCAATTTGTATTATATTATAAATATTATAATAATATAAGTGATCCAAATATGGGCTTATAGGTGATGGGTTTAATTAAGGCCCAAGGGCTAGGACTTTTCCAAATAGGACAGTCCATGAAGTCTCCTAGTACACGTTAACACTACCGAGGAGAAGACTACCGAGTCATATAGCAGTGTACGGCGCGTAGTTCACTCGATCGAAGCCAGAAGATCTCCCTATCCGCCACCACAGCCACCGCCACCAGCGATATGGTATTTGTTCATTCTCCTTTGGATCGCATTTCTAGGGTTTGTCCGATGAGCTTAATTTTTTTTTATTTCGGTAATTTTGAAGGCACCCAAACCGATCACCAGTCCCGTCCCAGAGTCATGGTACCCTACCTTATCAGTCGTCATGCTCGCTATCGGCCTTGTGATCACTGCTTCTTTCTTCATGTAACCTCTCGATCTGATCTTTGAAACTGTTCGTTTCTTTCTATGAGTATTGCGATATGATTGAATTTCCAGTTTTAATGTTGGTAGATCCGTGGTGTTGTGGCTTAGTGAATGTATCGGATTTGATTCGATTAGTCAATAACGTCTGATTCTTTCTTGCTATGAGGCTCATATTTTAAACCTGCAATTTTAATGTGCATTCTAGCTGCTTTCCGTGGAATCCGTGTGAAAAGTTTGGAACTTTGAATTGCTAGACATCTATTTTCTAAAAGAACCGTTCTCTTTCTTGATGAAAGTAATTAAAAAGAAGAGAAGGTAGTACAATTCTGCACAGTTTGATTAACATCCACGAATTAACTCGGCATATCCAGTACTTATATAAAATCAATCTGGTATTTAACTACAATAATCGTGAAATTTCAGCTCATAGTAATTAACTGTTGTGCAACTAGCAGTATCCTGTTGTTTAGGGTTGGAACCTTTGCACTGCATTATGGCCTTTTCAGTATGCTCTTTGGACTGGCCTATGCGGTCATTTGATATTATGGGAACAATTTGGTTGATTTTTGTCTTCTCATCATGGTTCTCTTTATAAGTTTCAAACTGGAGTTGGGCCTTTTCCGTGTACAAGTTTGCTTGTCCTTGAGTAAAATAATTGAGGTACATAGTGACCTTTAGATTTATAAAAAGCTCCTTTTCTTTGTCTGTCTATCCTCTGTTAATTGTGGATAGTGTTTCCGAGGTTTCATAAGATGTGATGGAGTAGTTGCCTTCTAGTTTCCTGTGTGCTTAAAATCCTCTATCTGTTTTAACAATTTCCCGATGTGCAAAACTCGATACAAATACTTCATTAAATAAATGTACTGATTTGGGGTATGGAGTTACGTAAGTTTTTAAAAGAATTTCCCTTAATATAATTCGATGAAGATTTTAGAGTGATTTAAATGTGGCGAAGTTACTCTGGTCATTGAAGTAGTAGTTTGAATCATTAAGATCTTTTAATTGTTTGATGTCTTCCAAGCACGTGTCAGTATGGAATGCTGAAGGTTGATTCTGGTGTAAATATGAAAGAAATGTCTGACCATGAAGTTTTGTGTTAATTGAATAAAATTAACAGTAAAATTAATGCCTGTTTATTATTAAGCACTAGACAACGAAATAAGGTCCTTATGTGCAGTAATTTGACATCGTTTTGTTTTGCTGCATATAGTGCCCCATGCAAATAATTCCGTTGTCATTTTTTGCAGCTATGAGGCAACTTCTTCCCGGAGAACTAGAAGCCTCGCCAAAGAGCTCACTACTGGAGCTTTGGCGTCATTCTTTCTGGTATATTTTCTTTTATGTTTGTGTATTTGATTTGTTGTTCTGATTCATTTGCTAATCTATACTCTTTGTGCAGGGTTTTGGCTCTTTGTTTTTGCTGCTTGCTTCCGGTGTCTATGTTTAAGATCTTCATATTAAACCAGCTAAAATTTTGCTAAAAAGGAATATTTGCCTTTCAATTGTGTTATGTTCTTCATTGTTTAGTTAAATGGATCTGAGTTGGTGACTGTAATGATTACTTCTGATAATCCTTTTAGCGTCACAAGTACCTCCTCTCAATTGTTAAGTATTTCATATTTTAGGCGATAGAATTAAGATTCCCAGTTGCCCCTTTTCCTTAGTAAGAATGGGGATGATTTTGTGAGAACTTTGCAAGTTTAAGATGTTGGGAGGATTGCATCCTTCATGGTGTACATGTTTAGACGTTATCTGGAGTATGTATGGCAATTGATTGGGCCGGCTAGGCTGAAGTAGATTCTACTCTTGGGTTTAGGCCCAGCATGAAACCCGATTAGGCCAGAGGCTCTAGGCTTGAGTTATTTGATTAAATTTACCTTTTAATTTTTAAAAATTTAAGAACACGTTTTATTTGAAAATTTGGACAGCACGAGCCTTGAGAATACAAAAATCAGCGTTCTCCTTCATCATGAACACCTAAAAGATCACAGTTTCTTTGTCTTTGTTTAAAGGACACGAATTATAGTATTGAGATCAAAATTAAGTCTGAAAAAAAAATCCTGTTAATTGGCAACTAATATCTGAAAGCTCATGGAAATAGTATGGCACAAGCCCTTTTTTTTTTTTTTACAAAGAAAAACTCAAATCTTGAATAAGAATCTAACTAGTGTATTACTTTGCAATACAAAGCTCCTTGTTTGTCCGGGAGGAGTTTTACTAATGCATGCTTGGGTTAACTCCAATTGTGAGACCGGCTAGGTTATTCGTACACGGGTTCTTTTCACAATATAGGTGTTGTATTTGTACCTTTTAATTTTTGTTGGACTAACTCCCGGAACTTATATGCTCAGAAAATTCCGTACTTGAAGAGGGTATTTAAAGAGGATAGGATAGTAAACTTTCAAACATTGATTGCGACTTGCATGACTCTACTTTGTTTACAGTTTGAGTTGATTGGATAAGGTTCGGGCTTTAATTTAGACAAATTAGCTTTTTGATGAGTTTACGGTTTAGGAACGAAGGTTTTTAAAAAAGTTCAAAGAGTTCGGTAATTAATCTAATTAAAAATTTGATCATTTAATATATTTATTTTATTTTATTTTTAATTTGATCAAATTTTTCTAATTATATATAATTAAAATTTTAACAAATCTTAAATTTATATTTGTTAATAAATTTAAGGTCGCTTAATATCATTAATTTTATATAATTAGAAATTAATTTATATTAAAAATGTATTTTCTCCTAAATGATTTATTCTAATTAGATTTCAATCAATTTATTATTAATGTTATATATGGTTAAAAGGAAATTATAATGTTTGTTTACTATTTTGTTTTCAAATTTAGTAAAAAAATATGTTTATTTGAGTTTTTAGTTTTAGTTTCTTCCGTTTTGACTACAAAAGGCATTTTTGTTTTTCATAATTTGATTTAATTAAATATATATTATTTAATTATTTAAAACAAATTAAAATAATTTATCTTTAAGTTTTATATAATATGTAATTATTGTCAATAATAAAATACAACTATATTAATATTAATGTTATAAAAGATAGAAATAATATGGTGTGCCACTAATTGTTAATACACCACTTAATTGTTAATACACCAAATGCAATTACTTAATTGTTAGTGCACCAAATGCACCACTTAATAGTTAATGTACCACTTCTATTATCATGATAGTATTTTATTATAAATTTTGTATTATAAATAGAAGGTTAACTTGATGTAAGTGACACCAATTTATAAGAAGAATTCTCCTCTCCCAAATATTCTTAAATTTTAGTTTGGTTTTATAACGACGTTATCGCATTTAATTTCTAATGTCTAAAATTCGGCTTATCAACTTCAAGTAATCATAAGGTTCTTCCGTTTACGTACATCAAACAAACGTAAGTTCTTTCATTTATTTTTCCATTTATCTACATTAATTCTACTTATGATTGTATTAAAAATTATAGATTTACTCTCTATACCTTCCCTAAAGTTTTACCTTCTCTTTAATAATGAAAAGGTAATACCACCTCTAAATACTTAAGTTATTGTATAGTATACATCACAATTAGAAAATAAATAAATAAAATATATTCAAGAATATTATATTTATTATACTCTAATTAATTTTACTACATATATCTTATTATCAATTATGTGTTTTAAATAAATAATTAAATAATATATATTATAACGGCTAGTTAACGATAAAAATAATAATAATAATAATAAATAATTCATTTTTCTATAAATAGATACCACTTCAGATAATTTACTTCATCCCTACACATTATTTCTTACCTCAAAATATAATTCAAATGTTGTCCGCTACATTATTTTTTGTATAATTATTGTCATTATGTATCTTTGTTTCATTTTTTGTGTAGAGCTAAATGATTCAGATCGCAATTTTTTTCTCTTAGTAATAGCATTTTGTATGATCCCTTTGTTGCTTATTGGCATAGCATTTGAGCATGGCATGTGATTTATTTAATGTAATATCTATTTGAATAACTGTATTAATTATTTCTCTCTATTGTATAATAGTTGCCAACATGTCCAATCTTGCCAAAATTGAGTTCGTTGCTCTTGATGTTGTGGGCAATAATTATATGCCGTGGATGATTGATGTTGAAATGCATCTTGAATCAATGGATCTTTTAGATACCATTAAAGAAAATAATACAAAATCAAAACAAAATAAAGCCAAAGCGATGATCTTCATTCGTCGTCATCTTGATGAGGGATTAAAAATATAATACCTCACAATTAAAGATCCAAGTCATTTGTGGAAAAATTTACAAGAAAGATATGACCATCAAAAGGAAGTTTTATTTCCGACTTCTCGTGATGAATGGAGCGCTTTACGCTTCCAAGATTTTAAAAAAGTCAATGAGTATAACTCAGGCATGTTTAGAATTGTCTCACAACTAAAATTTTGTGGGCAAACAATCACTGAGGAAGATATGTTAGAAAAAACATACTCCACCTTCCACGCATCAAATGTAACATTGCAACAACAATATCGAGTGCGTGGATTTAAAAAATACTCTTACCTGATTTTATGCCTCCTTTTAGCCGACAAGAATAATGAACTTTTGATGAAAAATCATCACTCCCGCCCTACTGGAGCGGCAGCATTTTCAGAAGCGAATATTATAATTCGAAATGACAATGAAAGAAAACATCATCACGAGCCTAGTCGTGGTCGCGGTCATAGTCGTGGCCACGGTCTTAACTACATTCGTGGTCGTGGTCGTGGTCGTGGACGTGGCCGAGGAAGTCATCCATATAACTCCTTTCAAAGAAATACGAGCCACCACAATAACAAGCACCATATTAATGATGTTCATGGAAGTTCTTATAGGACTTCAGGAGATTCTTGCCTTATATGTGGTACAAAAGGACATTGGGCTAAAGTTTGTCGAGTTCCTGAACATCTATGTCAGTTATACAAAACATCCTTAAAAAGGAAAGAAAATGAAGTGAATTTTACTGAACAACGTCCTTTAGGTGATTCAACTGACCTTGGTGCTTTTGATTTTGATTTCATTGAGAATCATAATCCTTCAGATGACTCTACATATCTGAATGCTTCGGATTTTACTGATAATTTTGTGGATCAGGACATTGTTGGTGGCAATAGCAATGGAAATTAAAATAATGTACTTATGCTTGTGTTATGTATTCTTATGCTTGTTGTGGTACTCAGTTTCAAGTAAAGTATTGTAACATTTTTTTTAGTTAAAATAACATCTTTTTCTCTTTATTAAAGTTCTTGCGCAATTTTCTAAAAAAGGAGCGGAAAATAATGATAATTTATGCATATCAGATAGTGGTACAACGCACACTATCCTGAAAGATAAGAGGTTCTTTTCAGAATTAAAACCAACAAAAATAATTGTGAACACAATATCAGGTCCTGCAGACTTGATTGAAGGAATTGGCAAGGCAAAATTCACATTACCAAATGGCACAAAGTTTTCAATACATGATGTCTTATTTGCGCCAAAGTCTAAAAGAAATTTGTTGAGTTTTAATGATATATATTCTTATAAATATGATAATCAGTCTGCAACTGAGGGAGATATGAAATATATGTATCTTACAACCTGTAAATTAGGAAAGATAAACATATTGGAAAAACTACCAATGCTCCCTACTGGATTGCATTATACATATATAAATGTGATGGAATCTAATATGGTAGTAAAAGCAAAACACATTGATCCTTCAATGATATCTATTTGGCATGATCGTCTGGGTCATCCAGGATCAACAATGATGCGAAAAATAATTGAGAATACACATGGACATCCAGTGAGTAACAAAATGATTACTCAAATAAATAAGAGTCCATGTACATCTTGTTCTCTTGAAAACCGATCATAAGGCCATCACCACTAAAATAAAATTGGAATCACCGCTTTTCTTGAACGTATTCAAGGTGATATATGGACCAATTCATCCACCATGTGGACCATTTCGATATTTTATGGTATTGATAGATGCCTCCAGCAGATGGTCTCACGTTTGTCTACTATCAACTCGTAATATGGCATTTCCAAGATTTCTTGCACAAATTATTAAATTACTAGCACAATTTCCTGACTATACAATAAAGAAAGTCAGACTCGGTAATGCTGGTGAATTCACATCCCAAACTTTCAATGACTATTGTATGTCAACTGGGATTATGGTCAAGCATCATGTTGCTCATGTGCATACTCAAAATGGTTTAGCTGAATCTTTAATTAAACGCCTTCAGCTTATAGCTAGACCATTGATGATGAGAACAAAGCTTCCAATTTCCGTATGAGGTCATGCAATTTTACATGCTGAGGCATTAATTAGCATCCGACCAAGTGCATATCATAACTACTCCCCACTACAATTTGCATTTGGTCAAGAACCAAATATCTCCCATTTGAGAATTTTTGGTTGTGCAGTATATGTGCCTATTGCACCACCACAACTTAGTAAAATGGGACCTCAAAGAAGATTGTGATATATGTCGGCTATGAAAGTACATCTATTATTAGATATTTTGAACCTCAAACAGGTGATGTGTTTACAGCACGTTTTGTTGATTGTCATTTTGATGAAAATACTTTCCCGCCATTAGAGGGAGATAATAAACAACTGATGAAAGAAATTACATGGTGCGAACCATCATTATTGTATCTTGATCATCGCACAAAACAATGCGAAACAGAAGTGCAAAGAATTGTGCATTTGCAAAGAATTGCAAATCAATTACCATATGCTTTTACAGATACAAAAAGAGTGACTAAATCATTTATACTAGCTGTAAATACTCCTGCTCGGATTGAAATCCCAAAAGGATAATCTGAGAACATGGTCACTCATGAATCTACGATACACATGAAGCGTGGTAGACCAATCGGTTCTAAAGATAAAAATCATCGAAAAAGAAAAGGAACAAATGTGATTAATAACCCCGAGATAGATAAAAGTATTCCTTTAGAAACACAAGATGGGGATAGTGTCCCAGAAGAGACACAAACTGTCATTAATCAAGAAATCGCAATTAATTATATTTACACAAAAGAATTATGGAACCGAAATTATATGAAAAAGATTGATGAAATATTTTCTTATGCTATAGCATGTGATATCATTAATGAAAATGAAGATCCTGAACCAAGATCTATCATTGAATGTCAAAATAGACATGATTGGGTTCAATGGAAAGATGCTATTGAAGCTAAATTAAATTCTTTTAACAAGCGTAATGTGTTTGGACCTATTGTCCTTACACCCCAAAGTGTAAAGCCTGTAGGTTACAAATGGGTTTTTGTTTGAAAACGAAATGAGAAAAATGAGATTGTGAGATCAAAGCTCTACTTGTTGCCTGAGTTTTTCTCAAAGACCAAATTGACTATGAACAAACATACTCTCTGTTATGGATACAATTACGTTTAGATATTTAATCGCCTTAACAGCTTCTTCGTAAATGCGAAATGCGTCTTATGGATGTTATTACTGACTTACATACGGATCACTGATAGTGATATTTACATGAAAATCCTGAAGGATTCAAATGCTGCAGATTAAAATCACAACCAAATGAAAAGTATTCGATCAAATTGCAAAGATCCTTATATGGACTAAAGTAATCTGGATGCATGTGGTACAATCGTCTCAGCGAGTATCTATCAAAGAAAGGATATGTAAATAGTCTATTTGCCCTTACGTTTTATAAAGAAAACAACATTCGGATATGTGATTATCATTGCCTATGTTGACGATTTGAATATCATTAGTGCTAAAGAAATCCAAGAAACAATGGTATACTTAAAGAAGAATTTAAAATGAAAGATCTTGGAAAACTACATATTGTCTTAGTCCGCAAATTGAGCATAGACCAAGCGAATATTTGTGCATCAATCGACATATCTGAAAAAGGTATTGAGGTGTTTCAATATGGATAAAGCAACTCCGTTAAGTACACCAATGGTTGGTAGATCGCTTAATGTTGAGAAGGATCCATTTCGCCTCTGCGAAGAAAACGAAGAAGTTCTTGATTCGAACGTCATATCCGAGTGCGATAGAGCTCTCATGTATCTTGCTAATTATCTTAGACACGATATAGCTTTTTTTTAATCTACTAGCAAGATTTAGCTCATCTTCTACGAAAAGGCACTGGAATGGAATTAAACATCTATTTCGTTATCTTCAAGGTACAATTGATTTGGGATTATTTTACGCTAAAAATGCAAAACAAGCTTTGGTTGGTTATGCAGATGCAGGTTATTTATCAGATCCGCATAAAGCCAAATCCCAAACTGGTTATGTATTTATGTATGAAGGCACTGTAATTTCTTGACGTTCACAGAAACAAACACTTGTTGCTACTTCTTTAAATTGTGCTGAAATCATTGCACTTCATGAAGCAAGCCGAGAATGTGTATGGTTAAGGTCAATAACGCACCACATTTTAACAACTTGTGGCTTATCGACCAAAAAAGAACCAACAATCATATATGAAGACAATGCAGCATGTATCGCTCAAATAAAGGAGGGTTATATCAAAAGTGATAGAACCAAACATATCCCTCCAAAAATTTTTCAATTCACCAAAGATCTCGAAAAGAGCAAAGAAATCAACATCCAGTATATTCAATCAAGCGAAAATACTGCTGATCTTTTCACAAAGGCACTTCCTACTACACCTTTCAGGAAGTATGTCAACGAGATTGGAATGCGACATTTAAGAAATTTATGAGGAATAGTTCATTGAGTTAAATGAGGGGGAGCTTACGCAGTTGCACTCTTTTTTCCTTATCATGATTTTTATCCTACAAGGTTTTTCCTGATAAGGTTTTTAACAAAGCAACACCAAATGCGTATCAAGGCCAGATAAAAAATAATTATATGGAACACCAAGGGGGAGTGTTATAAAAGATAGAAATAATATGGTGTGCCACTAATTGTTAATACACTATTTAATTGTTAATGCACCACTTAATTGTTAGTGCACCAAATGCACCACTTAATAGTTAGTGTACCACTTCTATTATCACGATAGTATTTTATTAGAAATTTTGTACTATAAATAGAAGGATTAAATTGATGTAAGTGACACCAATTTATAAGAAGAATTCTCCTCTCCCAAATATTCTTAAATTTTAGTTTCAGTTTTATAATAATTAATAGCTAAATAGAATTTTGTTTTTATTAAAAAAAAAATACAACTAAAAATTGTAATAAAAAATAAAAATAAAACTAAAATACCTTAAGTACCCTTTTGCGTCCTTGAACCAATAACCATCTTTCAACAAACCTAGCCTCCTGCGTTCCTCAAGACCAATAAGAGATAGTGCAAAAATATTCACTTATTGTTCGTCAACTACGCCTTTCAGCCTGATTTGAGGTCATGACTCACTCTCTGTGGTAAGCGGTTTTTCTCCTAAACTTTAGTAAATGCTTCAATCTACAAAATGATTAAGAAACTTAAAAGTTACTAATTATCTTAAAATAGGAGGGATTAAGACCGTGAAGTGATTTAGGAGGTGTTTGGAATGTGATGAATTTCATCATTTTGGAATGCAAAAATTATTGGGGTTGAATTTCATATTTTAAAGGGGATGAATTCACGTTCAAAAACACGTGAATTCAACCCCACATTATTTAGCTTGCTCCTCTCTCACAGCATCCACGTTACTTCTCTCACACCTGTTAACATGAATTACAACATGAATTGAGTTATACATGAATTGAGTTTTATAACTCAATTCATGTTTTTGATATGTTTTTATAATAAATAGTTTAAAAATATATTATTAATTTAATTATTTTATATTCAATTCAATAATATAATTTCTGTTATCTAGAATTTAATATTTATTTAAATTATTTTTAATTATCTAAAATTTAATATTTATTTAAATTATTTTAGTTTTAATTTTTTAATTAATTAAATTTATTTTATCTCTTATATAATATTTATAAATAAATTATTAATTAAATAAAATGGAACATTTTAAAATTAACTTTTATCTAGAATTTAATATTTATTTAAATTATTTTTAATTATCTAAAACTTAATATTTATTTAAATTATTTTAGTTTTAATTTTTAATTAATTAAATTTATTTTTATCTCTTATATAATATTTATAAATAAATTATTAATTAAATAAAATGAAACATTTTAAAATTAACTTTTTATCTAAAATTTAATATTTATTTAAATTATTTTTAATTATCTAAAACTTAATATTTATTTAAATTATTTTTAGTTTTAATTTTTAAATTAATTAAATTTATTTTTTCTCTTATATAATATTTATAAGTAAATTATTAATTAAATAAAATGAAACATTTAAAAATTAACTTTTATCTAGAATTTAATATTTATTTAAATTATTTTAATTATCTAAAACTTAATATTTAGTTAAATTATTTTAATTATTAAATCAAATATAAATTGAAGTTTATATATTTTGAAGATAATTGAATTAAGTGGAATTGAATTAAATTACAATATTACTATATTTGTTAAAATAGTATAATTGAATTCAATTCAATATTACTAGATTTGTTAAAACAAGATAAATTGAATTCAATCCTTACTTCATTAATGTAGTTGAATTCAATTCATTCACGAATTTAATTCGAAAGTTTCCAAACAACTCATTAGACATTTAATATAATTTTTAATTATCCATTGAAACTGTGTATATAGACTGTTGTTTATTATGAAAATTTAATTGAGTGAAATAAATAAAAAAAGACATCAGAGGAAGATTAAATTACCAAAAGACCACAGCCGTGCCCTCCTTACTTTCACTGCGATTGGCTTCTTCCTCAGTCACCATTGACGAGCACAGTTTTATGTCTCATTTCTACACTCTCTTGGTAGGTCCATTCATGGTCAGACCAGGGTTTTAGGGTAATAGTCTTTATCCTTGTTATTCTCCTACGCTCTCTACACTATAAGTTTCGACAATGGAGGGTCAAGTTCCGAAGAAGAGAGGTCGCAAACCTAAGCCCAAGGACGAAAAGGAACAACAGCAACAACAGAGTGCTGGCAAGATGAAGGAGGGAAAGAGGTCACAGCAACATTCCGTCGACGACAAGTACTCTCAGTGGAAAGCTCTTGTTCCTGTTCTCTATGACTGGCTCGCTAATCATAATCTTGTTTGGCCTTCTCTCTCTTGCAGGTATGGGTTCTCATTTCTCGGGCTTTTGGGTTTTTATTTCTGTTTTTGTTATCTGGGTAATCTTTGGTTTGCCTCCATTTCCAGTTTAAAGTGTGTTAGTGTGGGTGTGGTTAGGTCAATTTGGGATCTATCTCTTTGATTTGTCCAAGGGTGATATCTTTTATCGGTGTGAGGGTGGGGTTTATAGGGAGTGGTTTGGGTGGGTACTTACTTTTTTTGGTTTTAAGTGAATAAAGGTTTGTTATTTTTGGTTCAAGGTTCGCAGAACATTTGTTTAGTCCTGTTTTCTCTATAGCTTGCCGATTACTCGACTTTGTTGTCAATAGGTGGGGGCCGCAGCTGGAGCAGTCTACTTACAAGAATAGGCAGCGCCTCTACCTCTCCGAGCAGGTATGCTAGCTATTTGAGTGTTATGCTTGAATTGCAAACCTCTTTTTAAGTTGGTAGGTGCGTATCTATTATGTTTAGCTTTTGATGAACTCCGGTTCTTAGTTCTTAGCGAAGTATTCATTTTCTTCTTAGCACATTTATTATGTCTTATTTTGGCACATTGAAAATTTGTTACCAAGTTACTACTTGAGCAAGTTTGAGGTTCTCGGCAATAATGCATTTCCCTATTGCAATTATATCTTGTTTTCTTGCTAAGTGTTCCTGCACTTGTGGGAAATCTTTTAAGGAATCTTCACTCTGAATTATGAACTTTGGTTCTTCACGTTTCTTGTATGGAAGGATGGACATTGTTTCTCATGGATGTTAGCTATGTGATTTTTGTCTTGGCAATCATGTTTCTTCTTCTTCAGTTATAATTTTATGAATTGCACTTGTAGACAATGGTTTTCCTGATACAATTTACTGATATATTTGTTTTACTTGCTGTGGCTAGACTGATGGTAGTGTTCCTAACACTCTGGTGATTGCTAATTGTGAAGTTGTGAAGCCCAGAGTTGCTGCTGCAGAGCACATATCTCAGGTGATTACCTGTTACCAAAATCATTTCATTCTTTTACTCCTTAGTTGTGGTCCTCTATTTGATACATAATTGTCTCATATTGCTAATTCTTATATATTCCAGTTCAATGAAGAAGCACGTTCTCCATTTGTACGAAAGCACAAAACTATCATACATCCTGGAGAGGTGAGAATCTCTTGAACAAAATATGTACAAACATGTTTCTGTTTCCTGCATCATTATAGTCATTTTACGTTTTAGCCGGTGAAATCCTTAGATATACCTTTTAATAGGTACAATGATTCTTCAATGTATGTTAAAAGGCCTGCCCTGCTGACTGCTTACCTGTTTCTTACGTGTCTTCCTTCTCCACACTTGTATATTATTTTCTTTTATATGGGCATTCCAAAAATTTATTCAACTTATTTTTTCAGGTAAACAGAATAAGGGAACTCCCTCAAAACAGCAGTATAGTGGCCACTCATACTGACAGCCCTGATGTGAGTTTCTTTTTTATGATTGTTTATATAGGGGGTAGGATTGTTTTGTTTTATTAAGATTCTTATTTCTGTTTGCATTGCAACTTAACTTCAGGTTCTCATATGGGACGTTGAAGCACAGCCTAACCGCCATGCTGTACTTGGAGCTGTAAATTCTCGCCCAGATTTGGTATACATTTGCATCATAAATGTGGCACTTATGTTGTTGATACTTTTGACAACAGTTTTGGAATTTCCCTATTACCGCTGGATAGATTCTTTTGTTACTTTTTTTTTAATGCAGAAAGGAAATACAATGGAATCTGATGGGGTTTCATGATTCTGATCAGTCTTTTCCTTAAAGTGACTTCTTGCATGAATTGAGAACTTAGGATATTTGATTAGATGCATTTTCTCTGACCTTTTGATAAGTTTGTCGTCTAGCACTCTATTACAAAATAACTGTTACTTTAAGGCTTTTTTCTGAAACAACAATTCTTGCAGATTTTGACTGGACATCAGGATAATGCAGAATTTGCTCTTGCAATGTGCCGGACTGAACCTTTTGTGCTTTCTGGAGGTTGGACTGTTTGTTGTTTTCTATCTTTTATCATATGTTGTGATTTCTTAATCCTTTCTGTCTTCAATTATTGTAGTTCATTCAATAATTTTCTATTGTAGTGTCTTTGTTGGAATCTTCTTGGAATTTGTTTTTCTTCATTAAGACTTTACTCTCAGTTGCAAGGTTTTCATTGCAGGGAAAGACAAGTCTGTAGTTTTGTGGAGTATCCAGGACCACATCACATCATCTGCTACTGACATATCAGGAGCCAAGGGTTCAAGTGGATCTATAATTAAAAAGACTGGGGATGGTAATGATAAAAATGCTGATGGCCCTTCTATTGGACCACGAAGTGTTTACCATGGGCATGAGGATACGGTTGAAGATGTGACTTTCTGTCCATCTAGGTATCTTCAGTGACCTATCTATGGTGTATGGATTAACATGGTGTTTGCTCACCGTTGTGTTTTCAGAATGCAAGTCTTAAGGTTTATCTAAATAAGCGAGCTTTCGGATGGTAGGCTATGGTGTTTCTGGAATGCAATTGACTTCTTTTTCTAATTTTAAAAGAGTAGGATGTTATTTTCACAGGAAATATATTTACATACCTTCCTGATGATGGTTTCTTCTTGGAAGATGTTTTCTTGAGACCTATATTGTTGATATTGACAAACATTGGGTGGTATTATTAGCTTTACCCTATCTATGTCTTAAACGTAATGCCTGTAATAGAATTTTTTAACAAAAAAGTCTGTCTTGCTTCCTAGACTTGTTTTATTATATCTGACAAAACATGCACTCCTGGTGAAGTGCACAGGAGTTTTGTAGCGTAGGAGATGATTCATACCTTATATTATGGGACGCTCGAGTAGGCACCAGCCCAGTTATCAAGGTTATGTTCTTTTCTTCTGTTTCTTTAGTTTCTTGTTAAGATTCCAAATTAAAAGTTTGCCCTATATTGAAACTTTATACATTCTCTACAAAAAAAATGCCATTCCTTGAATTTATGAGTCTGCAAATTATGTCAGACTTCCTTGATTGATACTTGCAGTATGCAAATTTGATCAAGTTGTTAGGGATTTTATTCTACCCCTTCAAAGGAAGTGACACGTGATGTTGATGCATCAGGACTTCTTCTTTCCTTTGGTCCTCAGCTACATAATTTTTACCTATCAAGAGATTTCCTTGATTCTGATCTGATGGTGTCCAGAATTAGAGATTTTCGTCTTAATTCTTGTTGAACAGATTAGTTTCTTCCTTTGAAAATAGCTGATTGTCTTTTCTTTCACCCTTGTTCAGTGACATTAGATAGAGGAAGTGTTGCATATTTTGCGTGATTATTCATTACGCCCTATAAATTGTTTTTGTGAAGCTTTTTGCTAGAATCTCATGTTACCAACACATTTTCTGTTTTGTGTTGAAAGGTTGAAAAGGCTCATGATGCTGATCTTCACTGTGTTGATTGGAATCCTCATGATGATAATCTTATTTTAACTGGGTGTGTGTTTAATTTATTCTCCTTTGGTTTTGGCAGTTTTCTTTCATGCATTTGTATGTCTTACACTTACCAAGGTTGTTTCTCTATTTTATCTCCAGGTCTGCAGATAATTCTGTTCGCATGTTTGACCGACGCAATTTTACTTCTAATGGAGTTGGGTCACCTGTTCACAAATTCGAGGGCCACAAAGCTGCAGTACTTTGTGTACAGGTACTCTACACACCTGCACTTTTATTTTCCTTTAATTCTTTTCACATGCACCTGTAACCTGAAAAGTGTTACTGGGAAGTCCTTTATATGAATTGTCCGTCTTTCCAGTGGTGTCCAGACAAGTCATCAGTGTTTGGAAGTTCTGCAGAGGATGGCCTTTTAAACATTTGGGATTATGAGAAGGTATGGATGTTGATATCTTCATAGCAAATACTTCTAAACTTGCCACATTGTAGAAGCCTCCTTGACCGAAGTGACGAAGTATGTCTATAGTAGCAAACACTGATAAGGTTTCCCTTTTGTTGTGGCTGAATCTGTGTGTTCCTATTCGTGTGTGAAAAATGATGCATATGCATAATTAGGTAATAGATACTGAATATGTGAGGATCATATATATTTGCGCCCATTTGTAGTGTCTATAATGGTGGTGTCTAGCATTCGTATTTCACAATGAGTAATTGGCAAAATTGCTGACAGGCCCCAGTGACTTTTCCCTTGGGATTTATACCTTTCTTTGCATCATGTTTGTGAAATATAGATGATCTTTCTTTTTAATCTATGAAAGCAAGTGACCATAAGCTTATAAAACTGTGGCCTATTTGAGCATTGAACAACTGTAGACTGCAGCGTTGTCTCTCATTTGAAAAGTCTAGTTTAAATGTTTTGTTTGTCTGGTTTAGATGTGATTCTGGTTACTGCCTCCTGCAGGTTGGTAACAAGACCGAGCGTGGGGCTAGAGGCCGAAGTACTCCTCTAGGATTGTTTTTCCAGCATGCTGGGCACAGGTTCGTACCTGATTTGATCTGACTCTCATTGGTATCTCTCATGAAAATGCAAACTTGTTTCACTTTTGGTCAGGGACAAAGTTGTTGATTTTCATTGGAACACATATGATCCTTGGACGGTTGTCAGCGTGTCTGATGATTGTGACACAACAGGTGGAGGAGGCACATTGCAGGTCTGTTATTTTTCCTTCCTACTCAAAATCGATTATATCCAATTGATGATGGAGATGATATCAAATGAAAAGGTTTTATTGGTAAATGCAGATATGGCGGATGAGTGATTTGCTCTATAGGCCAGAGGATGAGGTACTGAGCGAGCTGGAGAAGTTGAAGTCCCATGTTGTTGCATGTGGATCAAAGCCTTGAGTTGAGAGAGGGACAGAGAACCTAAAGGAACTATGCAAGAAGCTCTGGCAGTAACTTCATTATGTGATTTAGCTGTGTGGTGCTTACTTAAAAGACACGCTTTTGTTTCAGATTGTTAACACAACAGTTTAGTTTTGACGAGACACGACACTTGTGCTCCGGCGGACTCTTTTGACTATCTCCGCCTTATCAATTTCAGCTGATCTGAAGTCTTACAAACATCTTTGTTCTTGTTTCCCTTCCTTTGCAAACTGTTCCAACAACAACGGTGCAATGAAACGTTTGCTGAGTAACAACTATTTAATTAAACATAACATATATATGTATACACATTTCCCGCCAAATTTGTGTGACTCCTCTCTCTTACATCCACGTGGCATAAACCATGTATCACAATATCTATGAGTAGGACCCACACAGCAACCACAGAGTACAAGTACAAATTCCATTCTGTGAAGAGTCCACGGACGAAGGACGACATCGACGAGGTGGGTGAGGACACTGTGGCGTGGTTGTCGGTAGACGATCATACGGTGGCCGAGCTCATGAAGTTTCTAGGCGCCAGCTCGTCAGAAATGGCGTCCACCACCAGAGTAAAGTTCATAGACAACCCCTACTCCTACTTGTCCTTGACATTTCAGTCCTCTTCGTCATGCATAACTATCAACGGCAATGAGGAGAGCTGCGGCTCTTCGTTCTCGGGCTCCGACTCGTCGGTCATGGCCAGCGTGGACATGGTAGGGATCGGGATGGTAGTGAGAGGTGTTTCGTGGGTAGCGCGTGAGGAGAAGAAAGATGGTAGGGAGGGAGTGGGTTTTGTCAACGACGACGAGGAATTTGACTGCCAGTGGGACGATGACTGTGTGATGAAGTTTTCGCAACAAGACTGTTTGTTTGACTTCTTGTAACATGTTTTTTTCCTAAAGGAAAGGGTTTTGTTAGGGCGGGTTGGTGGCAGTGGTGACGCACTGATGTGACCGTCAAATGAATGGAGGTTTTCACAATGGAAGCGAAGAGAAAGCTGTAAGTTTAAAAGAAAATGGAAGTAGACCAAACAGAAGATTAGTAAAAAGGACAGGAAGAACATTTCTTGTCTTGCTGTTGAATCAGTGGCACAGATACCCCCCAAATTATGGAGCATAGAGTGGCTCAATTCACCGACACTATTTGTAGTTGGAATTGGGCCATTCTTCATCACTTTCTCCCTTGGACGATATGTTTGGCTATTACAGGTATCCATCCACCTATGACGTCCCACGGGCCGGACAAGCTTACTTGGGGCCGCACGGATCATGGTTATTTCATGACGTCCTCGGCGTACTCTATGATATTGCACCCAGATGACACTAGGACCTATGATTATTGGAGGACTATTTGGAAGTGACAGGGGCCCCAAAGAATTCATGATTTTCTTTAGCTTCTCTTGCATGATAAGCTCCTCACTAATCAACAGCGCATACACAGACGCCCCACGATGCGACCTACTACCATTGTCATCTCGAAGAGTCCTCTCTTTATGTAGTACGGGACTGTCTCAGAGCCCGAACCTTATGGGCAAGGTTTTTCCCGCAGTCTATCACCGCCGAGTTCTTTGCCATGAATCACACTGAATGACTCATCAAGAACTTCCGTACACATAGGGAGGTAGGAGCTTTCGACTGGGCGATTCTCTTTGGGACTGCATGTTGGCTCCTCTGGTCCTGGAGAAACAGTGCCCTCTTTGACGATTTGTTCTCCTGGTCGAGTTCTCACGAACAACCAGTACTGAAATACGTTACCCACCTTCATATGGCTGTAGTATAGCAGCAAAGAGCACAATTTCGCACTGTCACGCGTCGGACACGCTTTGTAGGATGAAGCAAGCCTACTCAGGGTTAGGTGAAGCTCAATACATGTTAGACCTCGAATTTTTTTTTATTTTTATATGATATTATTCAATATGAATTGTGATAATTGTGGTTTTATGCCTTAGTTTGAGTTATTGGGAGTATTAGTGCATAAAATCGGTTTAATTGAGCTTAATTTGTTATGATGTGGTTTAAATGGGAATTAAAGGAAATGAAATGTTTGAGGGCTTTTTGGGAATACTGCTTGAGTTAGACAGATTTAAGCTTTGCAAGAAAGGGTATAATGGTCTATGTGTTTCCTTTTACTTAAGTAGGTCATTAGAAGGAAATAGAAGAAGGAAAAGAAAAGGAAAGAAAGAAAGGAGAAGAAGAAAGGAGAAGTTGCCGTCGTGAGGGAGGAAGAGAAGAGAAAAGTGAGTCTTATGATTTCAGCGATTTCCAACAGATTCGAAGTATTTTCGGGTACGTTATGCTTTGTTTAACATTGTTTTGGTTGGATTTAAACCTTGAGAATGCTGAATCCATGAGAATCAAAGGTTTAGGGTTTTTAGGGCATAAATGTAGAGATTTCTTTGGGTTGATATGTTTGTGATGGATTTGAAGCTTAGAATGGGTTAGAAATGTAGTATAAGTCTTGATCTATAGTTTGGTTATGTTGCAATTGTGTTTGGGAAAGAATTGAAGTGAGAAAAGCTGGAAAATTGGAATTCGGGGTCGGGCTCTCGACCCAGACGTCCCGACGTGTGTATGAACACGCCGCGTCGTGCGAGGAAGGAGAGCCACGTCGCGACGTGTAACAATTTTCTTCGCCGCGACGTGTGAATCGCCGTGGACGTCGCGATGTGCGGAAGGAGACGTCGCGACGTGCGACATTTGGTTCGCCATGAGGAAGCGATCGGCGCGGCATGTACGCGCCGCGGGCGAGCATGATTCGTTCGCCGCAGCGAGCGCTCAGACGTCGCGACGAGCCCCCTGTTGTCCGAAAGTGGAATTTTTAATATTTTGGGCATATCTTTTGGTGTAGATAGCCAATTGAGGTGATTTTTGATTCATTGTGATCTAGAGATCAAGAGCTATGAGTGTATGAAAAAGGGAAGTTCGGAATTAGGCTGTAAGGGTTCGAGGAGGTCGAATGTAGACTTTTAATGCTTTATTTTGGCTTTTCAAAGCTTTGATTATTTTATGTGGATATTGATTGGATGGAAACTTGGTTGTTTTAGGAAACCAAGCTGACCCGATTTCATCGCAAGAGGAAGGGCACCAATGAGTCAACTACTCGAGCGATTCTAGGTGGGTAATATACTTATAGTTATTGTGTGATTAGGCAACTTCTTGCCTATGTATGAATATATGTTATTGGTTATGCATGTTTAAATGTGATGAATTGAATGGTTTTGATTTCATATATTTTGAAAGAACCATGCAAAATTGATAGCATGACATTTCGATTCTGAGCATATTATGCCTCGACTTCGGTCATGGCATTTTGAATGAATGCAAGATATGAAAGAATATCATATGATAAAACGATTATGAGCATGATTATGTGCTTTTGTTTGGGCGAGAGTGGAACCATTTCTTTAAATCACGTGCGTAGACAAGAGCCTTCTCCCTACGCCGCTTGGCTATGACCTCGAATGGACTCATTTCGTTCAGGGTGTAAACTTCGGTTTCTCCCTTTTGTTTCCATGGAACCCTTGCATATGTGAATTGTTCATTGTGAATGCTTGTGACATGTTATGAATTGATTATATTGAATGCAAACAATTGCTTGACTAGCATCTGAATGCTTAAATTGATGCTATAGATATAAGATATATACATTCATATCTTTGGGATTTGTGCGGTTGTCGATGGCTATAATTATATTAACCATCGAAATGTGTAGCTCAACCCATTACTTTCCTCCTCGGTGTAGAAACAGTCGATTGTTGATCTTCGAGGCATCGAAACTTGAGCTACTTAAGAGATTTGTATTAAGTTCGTTTTGGTTGGCCCTCCAAATACATTATCATGGAGCATATTTACATGTATTTTGAATTACAACTTATTTTGTAGTTTGAATGATTTTAAAGATTTGTGACATTCCTTGATTGTAATGGCATGAGTTTAATTCATGGTTAGATGCATGTGTAAGTGCGGGATTGTCTGAGAATGATGATGTGTGAATGATGTATATGTATGAGTATATGTATGTGTGAATCAAATGGTTATATGTATAAATGTTAGGATCGGGTTCGATGGTATTTGGGCGCCCGTCGCCGGCGCAGCCTGAGGGGCCGCCCTCGGGATTTGGATTGACGGGACCCGGGCCCAACATGTTTGGTATCAGATTGCCTAGGTTTAGTGTCCTTGGCTTAGAATGCATAATAAGATTGTGTGATATATGATTTCTTATTGCATTACTTGATCGTATTAAGTGACATGCATATCATGCATACATGTAGATTGCCATATAGCTAATCCTTAGTGTTTCCATTTGAAGGAGTACGATGCCACCTCGTAGAAGGACACGAGGAGTTATCTGAGCTCTGTTGCTTTGACTCTCCGACTAGAGAGGAGAGGACTGATGAGTCCGTAGCCCCAGGGAATGCTGAGGCTTCTGTAGGGCTAGGTAGTGAGCCCATTTCGTCGCCGACTCAGGAATCGCCGATTCCGCCAGGGCAAGTGCCCCAGTTTGATCCGAGGATATTTCAGGCCTTTACTCAGGCGTTTGTTCAGGCTATGGGTCAGATGTCACGCCTACCTCCGGCCCCATTTAAGAGGGAAAGCGATTCGACAAGTGAGGAAGTATGGGCGATTGACTTCTTTGGGACGGCGGATCTGAGGAAGTCGAGACATGGTTGCGGAGGACGAGCAGGTCTTTGGATCGAGATGGATTGCGAGGAGGATGAGCGAGTGGTGTATCTTTGCGAGCTTGCTTGAGGAGATGCTCTGCATTGGTGGGAGACCGTCTTGGCGATCGGATGAGGCGGTAGGGTTATCTTGCGAGAACTTCTTAGCCTTTTAAGAAGAAGTATTTGTCAGAGGTATATGTTCAGCAGAAGCAGAGGGAGTTCCATAGTCTCACTCAGAGGGAGATGACGGTGAGCGAGTATGAGCACCGTTCACTGATTATTCGGTATGCTTGAGACTTGATCTTTGAGTGAAATTGCCGGATGTCGTCGGTTTGAGTCGGGACTACATTTGGCTATCCGGGAGAAGGTGATTGTACAGAATTTCGGTGACTTCCAGCAGTTAGTTGAGGCAGCTCTAAGGGTGGAAAACATAGAGAATATAAAGAGTGTTGTGAACAAAAAGAGAAAGGGCAGAGAGCAGTTCAGGAGAGGAGGTAGCACTAGTACTCCTATGCCAGACAGGAGTGCTAGGAGCTTCCCAGTCCAGTCAGCGGAGAGGAGCAGTGGTGCGAGTCGACCGAGGTCGATGAGGACTTCTACTGTTTCTCACCAAGCTTCCACGATGGGCGGCAGTAGGAGGGGAGATGGGGACAGGTCATCTGTCCCTAAGTGTGAGCACTGCGGTAATTTCCATGGTGGAGAGTGTTACCGATTGACGGGAGCGTGTTTCAACTGTGGACAGAAGGGACACAGGGCCGGAGAGTGTCCTCAGCCTCCACGACAAGAGAGAGGCCGATCTGAAGCCCCGAGGAGGACGGCATGGGTCGAGGGACTTGACAGTGGCGATTCGATCTTGCCAAGGCGAGTCTTCGGGGAGACCGAGAGGCGAGTACCGGTAGGGTGTTTGCTATGACGCGGGAGGATGCAGAGGTCGCTCCAGATGTTGTCACTGGTATGACTCACTTATTTGCTGATGATGTGCTTGTGTTGTTTGATCCAAGTTCTACTCACTCGTTTGTATCGTCGAGTAGACCTGTGTGTGATGGGGTTGCGAGTGCATTGGATACTCACGTGATGGTGAGTACTCAGATTGGTCGACCACATTGTGATTAGTCGGTGTTTAGAGGATGTGAGCTTAGTATTGGTGGAAGACTTCTAGTGGTAGATCTGATGCCACTGAAGATGCGAGGATTAGATGTGATACTGGGTATGGATACATTAAAAAAGTACAATGCCCGTTTGGATTGTAAACAGAAGACAGTGGAGTTTGAATTGGATAGTGGAAAGAGAGTGGTGTTCTTGGGGACGAAAGCGAGTCCGCTGAAATTGTTTGACATTGGCAATGGAGAGGATGATGAGTAAAGGTTGTGAGGCATTTTTGGCTTATGTGATAGACTCCAGAGCTGATAGAGGGAAGCTAGAGGATATTCCAGTAGTCAGGGAACTATCGGACGTCTTTCCCGAGGAATTGCCAGGACTACCACTAGCTAGGGAAATTGAGTTTCCCATTGAACTTTTGTCAGGTACAAGGCCGATTTCGATTCCGCCTTATCGGATGGCTCCGGCAGAATTGAAAGAGCTTAAGGAGCAATTGGAGGAGTTGTTGGAGAAGGGGTATATTCGACCGAGTTCTTCGCCTTGGGGAGCTCCGGTCCTATTTGTGAAAAAGAAGGATGAATCATTGAGGATGTGTGTTGACTACAGAAAGCTGAATCAAGTTACTGTGAAGAACAAGTATCCTCTTCCTCGCATTGATGATCTGTTTGATCAATTGCAAGGGGCTAGAGTCTTCTTGAAGATAGACTTGAGATCGGGTTATCATCAGTTGAGGATTAAGGAGTCGGATGTCAAAATGCCTTTTAGAACTTCGGTATGGGCACTTTGAATTCTTGGTGATGCCTTTTGGATTAACGAATGCTCCGGCAGCGTTTATGGATTTGATGAATCGGGTCTTTAGGCCATTCTTGGACCAATTTATCATTGTCTTCATTGATGATATCTTGGTGTATTCCAAGAGTGATGAGGAGCATTTGAGGGTTTCTTTAGAGACTTTGAGGAGGCATGAGCTTTATGCCAAATTCGAGAAATGCGAATTTTGGTTGAGGGAGGTGTCATTTCTTAGACACGTGATCTTAGAGCAAGGAGTTCATGTGGATCCAAAGAAGATAGAAGCGGTTGTGAGTTGGGAAGCGCCGAAGAATGTAGCAGAAGTGAGGAGTTTTCTGGGTTTAGCAGGCTATTACAGGAGATTCGTGGAGGAATTCTCCATGATAGCCGCTCCGATGACTAAGTTGCTGAGGAAGAACCAGAAGTTTGATTGGAGTGAGGATTGTCAGAGAAGCTTCGAGGAGCTCAAGCGCAGATTGACGAGTGCCCCGATTCTGGTTTTGCCTTCGGGAGATGAAGGTTATTCTGTGTATAGTGATGCTTCGAGGAAGGGTCTTGGGTGTGTTTTGATCTGAGGAGATCGGGTGATTGCATATGCTTGAGGCGATTGAAGCCTTATGAAATTGAATTATTCGACGCGATTTGGAGTTAGCATTTGTGATCTTTGCCTTGAAGATTTGGAGGCATTATCGTATGGAGTTGACTCGGATCTTCACGATCATAAGAGTCTCAAGTATTCTTGAGTCGAAGGAATTGAATCTGAGGCGTGAAGGTGGTTGGAGTTACTCAAGGACTATGATCTGTTGATTGAGTATCATCCGGGCAAGGCCAACGTAGTGGCGGATGCTTTGAGCAGAAAGTCTTCGATTGCTCATGTTCGGGCGGTGTATCTTCCTTTATTGGAAAAGATGGCCAAACTTAAGATAAGCTTGAAGCAGGAGGAGTCGGAGTGCCTTCTAGCTAACTTTCGAGTGAGGCCGATTCTCAGGGAAAATGTTAGGGAATTGCAGGCTCAAGATGCAGATTTGAGCAAGCTTCGAGATGAGATTAGGAATGGCAGAGTTTCTGAGATAGATGTGCAGGATGATGGGCTTATGACAGTAGGGAGCATATTCTGTATTCCTGATGTGCAGGAAGTTAAGGATGAGATTATGGATGAGGCACACAATGCGCCTTATGCCATGCATCCAGGTAGCACCAGGATGTATCGAGATCTGAGAGAGCAGTTTTGGTGGAAAGGCATGAAGAGGGATATAGCAGAGTTCGTTAGTAAGTGTCTAGTGTGTCAGCAAGTCAAAGCTGAACACCAGGCACCTTCGGGCAAGTTGAGGCCGTTGCCTATTCCGGAGTGGAAGTGGCAACGAGTGACGATGGACTTTTTGATGGGTTTGCCTAGGACCAGCAGGAGGCATGATGCCATTTTGGTGATTGTTGATCGGTTGACCAAGTCAGCCCACTTTTTGGCGATTAGACAAACTGATTCTTTGCATGTGTTGGCAAAGAAGTATATTGATGAGATAGTGAGGTTGCATGGGATTCCGAATTCGATTGTGTCTGATAGGGACCTTCGGTTTACTTGAGATTTTAGGCGGTTGCGAGGAAGCTTTGGGGACGAAGCTGAATTTTAGTACGGCTTTTCACCCTCAGACAGATGGTCAATCTGAGAGGACCATTCGGACTCTTGAGGGGATGCTTCGGGCTTGTGTGATAGATTTTAGAGGAGCTTGGGATGAACATTTACCGTTGGTCGAATTTGCTTATAATAATTCGTACCATTCGAGCATTCAGATAGCTCCATATGAGGCTTTGTATGGTAGGAGGTGTAGGACTCCGATCTGTTGGGACGAAAAAGGAGAGAGGCAATTAAAAGGACCAGAATTGATTCAGAAAACCGTTGAGAAAATCAATTTGGTTAAGCAGCGGCTTAGGGCAGCACAGGATAGGATGAAGAGTTATGTTGATGCTCACCGAAAGGAGATGGAGTATGAAGTCGGTGAGAAAGTGTTCCTTAAGACGTTTTCTTGGAAATGAGTATTGAGGTTCGGCAAGAAGGGTAAGTTGAGTCCGAGGTATGTGGGTCCTTATGAGATCCTTGAGAGGATTGGCCCCACTCGCCTACAGGTTGGCGTTACCTCCGGAGTTATCTCAGATCCACGATGTCTTCCATGTGTCTATGTTGAGGAGGTATAGATCGGATCCTTCTCACATTATTCAGACTAGTGAGGTTCGGTGAGGATGATCCGAGTTATGAAGAGCTTCGGTGAAAATTTTGGATACCAAGGAAAGGTCCTCGAGAACAAGGCGGTTCGGTAGTCGAGGTCTTGTGGAGGAATCATTCGATGAGGAGGCTACTTGGGAGCCATTGGAAGCCATCTTGGAGAAGTATCCGCATCTCTTCGATGATTCGAGTAAATTCGAGGACGAAATTTCTTTTAAGAGGGAGAAATGTTAGACCCGAATTTTTAAATTTTATATGATATTATTCAGTATGAATTGTGATAATTGTGGTTTTATGCCTTAGTTTGAGTTATTGGGAGTATTAGTGCATAAAATCGGTTTAATTGAGCTTAATTTGTTATGATGTGGTTTAAATGGGAATTAAAGGAAATGAAATGTTTGAGGGCTTTTTGGGAATACTGCTTGAGTTAGACAGATTTAAGCTTTGCAAGAAGGGTTATAATGGTCTATGTGTTTCCTTTTACTTAAGTAGGTCATTAGAAGGAAATAGAAGAAGGAAAAGAAAAGGAAAGAAAGAAAGGAGAAGAAGAAAGGAGAAGTTGCCGTCGTGAGGGAGGAAGAGAAGAGAAAAGAGTCTTACGATTTCAGCGATTTCCGACAGATTCGAAGTGTTTTCGGGTACGTTATGCTTTGTTTAACATTGTTTTGGTTGGATTTAAACCTTGAGAATGTTGAATCCGTGAGAATCAAAGGTTTAGGGTTTTTAGGGCATAAATGTAGAGATTTCTTTGGGTTGATATGTTTGTGATGGATTTGAAGCTTAGAATGGGTTAGAAATGTAGTATAAGTCTTGATCTATAGTTTGGTTATATTGCAATTGTGTTTGGGAAAGGATTGAAGTAAGAAAACCTGGAAAATTGGAGTTCGGGGTCGGGCTCTCGACCCAGACGTCGCGACGTGTGTATGAACACGCCGCGGCGTGCGAGGAAGGAGAGCCACGTCGCGACGTGTAACAATTTTCTTCGCCGCGACGTGTGAATCGTTGTGGACGTCGCAGTGTGCGGAAGGAGATGTCGCAACGTGCGACATTTGGTTCGCCAGGAAGCGGTCGGCGCTGGCATGTACGCTGCCCATGGCGAAACATGATTCGTTCGCCGCAATGGCGCTTCGACGTCATGGCGAGCCCCCTGTTGTCCGAAAATGGAATTTTTAGTATTTCGGGCATATCTTTTGATGTAGATGGCCAATTGAGGTGATTTTGTATTCATTGTGATCTAGAGATCAAGAGCTATGAGTGTATGAAAAAGGGAAGTTCGGAATTAGGCTGTAAGGGTTCGAGGAGGTCGAATGTAGACTTTTAATGCTTTATTTTGGCTTTTCAAAGCTTTGATTATTTTATGTGGATATTGATTGGATGGAAACTTGGTTGTTTTAGGAAACCAAGTGACCGATTTCATCGCAAAGAGGAAGGGCACCGATGAGTCAACTACTCGGCGATTCTAGGTGGGTAATATACTTATAGTTATTGTGTGATTAGGCAACTTCTTGCCTATGTATGAATATATGTTATTGGTTATGCATGTTTAAATGTGATGAATTGAATGATTTTGATTTCATATATTTTGAAAGAACCATGGAAATTGATAGCATGACATTTCGATTCCGAGCATGTTATGCCTCGACTTCGGTCATGGCATTTTGAATGAATGCAAGATATGAAAGAATATCATATGATAAAACGATTATGAGCATGATTATGTGCTTTTGTTTGGGCGAGGGTGGAACTATTTCGTTAAATCACGTGCGTGTAGACAAGAGCCTTCTCCATTGCCCGCTTGTGGCTATGAGCTCCGAATAGACTCATTTCGTTCAGGGTGTAAACTTCGGTTTCTCCCTTTTGTTTCCATGGAACCCTCGAGTCATTGTGATGTGCATTGCATATGTGAATTGTTCATTGTGAATGCTTGTGGCATGTTATGAATTGATTATATTGAATGCAAACAATTGCTTGACTAGCATACGAATGCTTGAATTGATGCCTATAGATATAAGATATATACATTCATATGCTGGGATTTGTGTTAGTTGCCGATTGTTATAATTATATTAACGACTGAGCTGTATAGCTCAACCCATTACTTTCCCTCCTCAGGTGCAGAACAGGCTGACTGTTGATCTTGCGAGGCATCGGAAACTTCGAACTACTTAGGAGATTTGTATTAAGTTCATTTTTGGTTGGCCCTCCAAATACATTATCATGGAGCATATTTACACGTATTTTTAAATTACAACTTATTTTGTAGTTTGAATGATCTTAAAGATTTGTGACATTCCTTCAGATTGTAATGACATGAGTTTAATTCATGGTTAGATGCATGTGTAAGTGCGGGATTGTCTGAGAATGATGATGTGTGAATGATGTATATGTATGAGTATATGTATGTGTGAATCGAATGGTTATATGTATAAATGTTGGGATCGGGTCCGATGGTATTTGGGCGCCCGTCGTCGGCGCAGCCCGAGGGGTCGCCCTCGGGATTTGGACTGACGGAGCCCGGGCCCAACAATACAGATGGCGCTTCCAACCGCTCCACCAATTCAGCTTCAACAGGTGGATTGTTGCGTGACAGTTCAGGCGCTTGGTTGGGCGGCTTCGTCCAGAACATTGGTAGATGCTCCCCGTTAATGGCAGAATATTGGGAGGTTTTGTTGGGTCTCAAGTTAGCTTTGGGATATCGGCGTATCGTTTTAGAGGTGGATTCGAGCACAGTGACTGACATGCTATCTTCTTCGCAGGTGCGAGATGTCTCCCCCTACCCTTTAGTGTTGGGCATACATGCCCTACTCTCCCGAAAGTGGGTTGAACTAATTCAGCATATTTATCGGAAGGGCAATCGATGTGTAGACTGGCTTGCGCAATATGCTGCACAGTTTTCCTTCGGAATCACCAATATTGAGCACTAACCTAACGGATGCATACCTATCTTTTTAGAGGATGCGTCGAGAGTCTGTCACCCAAGAATTACCTTGTAAGTTGTAATACTTATTGTTATTCTCCTTTTATTAAAAAAAAAATTGAAAATTGGATATTGTAAAGAGAAATCAGTACAGTGTAAGGACATTGCATTGTGTTTTTAGACTCATGCTTTAGTCTGTTGCAACTTTAGATACTCCTCTTGTTCCATTACCTACCCTGTTTTACATTCTCGCACAAGGGACAGGCTTTTAATGTATATTATGTACACTAAACCTATGCTCAATTATTTAATTTTCAATGAATTTTCCTGATTGTCAAAACAGAATGGGACGAGGATTCCGAGAGGCCTGGAAGAATGGACCGGACCACTGGACAATCTTAACAAAAGACAAGCGGAACAGATCCTGTTCAGAGAGGGCTTTTTGTAATTCAAAAGTGGCAAAAATGGACTTGACCAAGGAGTCCAATTCTATGTGACTGTTGAAGATAAGGTTTCCCGGTTGCCATCATGTGCAGTAAGTGTTTCTGAACTCTGAAGATTCAATTGCCTCTGCTTCTTTCTAGGACTGTATATCCAAAGAGCAGACAATTAAAAGAATATATTCCATTCTCTTGAATTGTGTGGTCAACACCTTCTGTCAGCAACAATGAGTCGAAAGGTTTAGAAATTTTGGAACCTGCTGAATCAACCGAATCAACAATCTTTAAACTAATGCCTTGTTATTTCCTTCTGAGTTGTGACTTGTAAACTTCTTTACATTTGTCTAATGAAGGACATCCTCTGCGCCTTTAAAGTTACAGAAGTTCATTTGCAGGTAAAAACAATTATCATGTGATTGGTACATTTGTAATCAGAAATATCATGATCGCTTGTAAACTTTTTGCTGAGAGCTGGGGTAAGGGGTTCAAACACTCTAGTACCAGAGGAATAGGCCCTAGATTCCTTCAAATAAGAATTGAAAGAGAAGCTGTTTGACCATTGACTTAAAGGGGCTAAAAAGCAAAGAAAATGTTTAGATACCAAGATGATAAGCTACTTAAATCAGTTGATATCTTCTCTTTAGACTTCATTGGTTCTCAAGGGATAGTAAAGTTGTTCTCATTTAGAAAAGGAAAGAAAGGAATAAAGCATACGCACCTACTAATGCATCATTAGACTTTTAATCTAAGATTTGCACGAGACCCAAGTGTTGATCTCTCATTGGTTTATTAAAGATTTTGGGACATGGAGAAAAGAGGAATGCTGTCACCAAGTGGAATCTGATATGGTGATATCGATATCAAACCTTAGTTGACAAACAAAAGATGATTGCAAATCCAACTGAATATAACTGAAAGTATGTTCTCATAGTACAACATATCACAAGTTCCTTTGATGAAATTTAGCTTCTGAATATTGGTGAAAACTATCTTTTTACCTTCTCATAATAGTTTCTGCAGATTACTGTTCTCTAGAAGTCGTTTTTCAGTCAATGCTTGTTTCAGGCTCTACTGGGGATTTATCCCTGATGATGAACTTTAAAAGGGTTTGATATAACTTTACTTGGTTTAAGTGTATGCCTTTTGTTGAAATGAACCAAATTAACCCTCCACCAGAGTCAATCAAATGCTTGGAATCCCTGTCAACTTTAGCTACTTTAAAGATATGGGTGAATGATTATACGACTTTAATAGCTTAAGTGACAAAGATTTCATGGAATTTGAGAGCATAAAAGAAACATATGAAACTGCTTTGCAGCAACAAGAAATCGGATGTAAGATCTTGCACTAGCACCCTCCAAAAGGAAATCCACCAAATCAAAGACGCTGAGTATTATGAGATTGATGATTGGTTAATGTCTCACAGCTATTCTGAAGCTGGGAAGCTGTGGGCTAGAAGGATAAATTGTTAGTTTGAGGCTACACTGGGGTTTCGTTTTTTGTTGGTAACAACTATTGACCTTTGATAATGATGATTATAGGTAAAACAAGGGTCCATGTAAATGATCATTAACATTTTTGGATTTATCTGCAGTGGTTAAGGTGGGATGAGGGATGGAGATTCTCGTTTAATTCTTTGATGAAAGAGACAACAAGGTGACAGATTGGTGTATGATATGAACAATCATCAAAGGTTGATTGAAGCCCACAAGAGGTGGAAAGAGACAGCAGGTGGGTCATTGCATGTTTTCTTCTTTTTTCCTCTGAGGGAAGAGCTTGACAAATATCCCAATAATGGAGTCCTTATACATTAGCTCTATTGATTTGACCATACAGTGGTCTCAGACAAACACGACATAGTGTTAATCCACCGATAACACCAAGTTCAGAGGCTTTTTTGTTGTCACAGGAAACCTTGTGATTTAAGTTTGATCTCATTTGGTATTATGAAACACTCTATAAAGAGGATACAACAAGGATTCAATTATCAATAGCTTGTGGACCATTCTTGATGGTCAACTTTGATAGTTGTCCTCGATTGCTGCATCTTTTTGCAATGCGATTGAGATTTATAGGCACTATCAGACAGACATATCTGGGGTATTTAGCATAAAATGTGTTGTTTATGAACAGTCATTTTCTGTCCCTAGCGTACAGACTCAAGGATTTGGTATCTGCAGAGAGATCTGATGGCACCAAGTGGGTAGGCCAAGTGTATTGCAGATGAAGAGCTAATTAGTTAACTGTCTTACTGTATTTTGGCACATTACGTATGCATGGAATTTGACCCATCATTCTTATTGGGTCCCCCTAAACACAGCTTTGGCACTAATGTTCAAAGCAAACCAGATGATTGTAAGCATCTCTACTTATGTCTCATTGTTATGGACATCCTGGATAGCAATCTGATTGATTACCATTGGCCCATTGTAGCTGCAATCTGATACAGAAACAAGTACCATATGGACACACAAGTTTGGTTTCTATCTATATTTTCATGTGAATAATATGACTTCTAGGTCAGTTCATTCATTGTCCCAATTTGTCTACTGGATTTCCACTGTAACTTACAAATTGTGTCTGAGCTACAAAGGGTTGGTTTGGGTTTTTGAGCACAGAGACAAGCTAAAGAACAAAAAAAAGAACCGATCAAGAAATTCCAGCTAGAAAGAGCCGGGTTCCTCGGATCCTGTCCATTGTGCATTGAAAGTTTTCTTGCCTTGTAATCTTCATTCTCAACATAATCCTAGTTAGTGTTTGCTACTTTGTGCATTGGAGATCAGTAAGCTCAAACAGTAGACCAAACTCACAAAACATGGTGATAGCAAATTGAGGAATTGGAAGAAGCTTCTTAAACCAGGCAATACATCTAAAAATTGGCCCAATCCCTCTCTAGTTTTCCCTTCTTTTCTTTCTTCTGTGCTCACTAGCATGAACTAAAAGAAAGAAAGATGGAAATACTTAGAAAACATATCATGAAAATATAATCCTGAAAAATAATAGTAGAGGGCAGTAAGTATCTAAACTCCAACACAATTATAATGTTGAAGAAGTCTAGTGGCTTCCCTAAGACCACTAAAATAAGCACCATGAGTGGTGGAGTAATGAGTTCTATGTGTGGCCTCCCCTGCAAATAGAACTTGGAGTGGTGGTGAACCAGCAGTTTCACAATTATCAATCATTGGTAATGGCTCTGCCAATGAATCCATATCCTCTCCACTTGATCCAACTGCTACATAACTGTAAGATCCCAGGAACAAAGGGTTAGTACCCCATTTGCTCCTCAAAACCTTCGTGAAAAGAATTTCACTTTTGTCTGTTCTTCCATCAGAATCAGCTTTCCAGGTTCTATAATTCACTTGATTGTGAAAATGCGGTAAGAAACTTGATACCGTTGCTGAAACCCCATTGATAATCTCTTCATCACTAAGGGACTCTAGCTCAAGAGCTTCTTCCCCAGCAAACCAAGATAGCAGAACGCTAGAATTCTTATAAATTGGACATAAAGAAGCTGTCTTTCTTATCCACCAGGGTACCTTTTTATCTCTCAGATCAGAGTCCGGCTTACGAAAAGCCATTTGCAGAAATGGGAACTTCTGCCCCTCCTCGCCCCTTGAATTTATTTGCAGAAACAACTTGTTGACTAACCCAAATCCAAGTCTTGATATGGCCTGAGTCTTGAAAGATGGAAGAGGAGGGCTGAACATACCTGAATCTTTGCTAATTTCAGCTTTAAGTACCCCAAGTGAGACTGTAACTATAACATGATCAGCTAACATAACCGAGCCGTCACAGAAATGTAGTTTCACTGGTTTATTAGCATGACCATTTTCAAGCGGTTGTTGAGCTCCAGATTGCCACTCTATTTTTGTGACCTTGCGGCCCAATTGGATGAGACCGTCCGGTAGAACAGAAGCTAGTGACTCAATCACACTCAGATAGCCTTTAGCAATGGTGATTTCTTCATCAGGACACATGATGTACTCCCTCTCTGCATGGAAATCTAGAGTTGAGAGATCGCCAGCAGATGTGTAAACCCTCTGAGTGGTCTCGTGAATACCAAATATGGCTTCTTCAAGCAACTTTCTGCTCCAATTCCCACAACTTTTGACGTCTTTCTGACCTCCCAGAGAATCCCAATAAGCATCTAGGCCTACCCTAAGGAAAGAACCAACACTAAGCTTACCACGAGCTCCACCATTGGCCATACTCATCTTGTAGGCTTTAGCTGCTAGTCCGTAGAAATCTAAAGTTTCGATCTTTTCACTACCTTCAATCAATTCTCCCCGAGCATAGTCCATGAGCTTCTTGAAAAGGGTAGATAAGGAGTCCACAATAGAAGGAATAGGTTGCAACCCACCTTCAGCCATGGTCAATGGTTCTTCCAAGAAACCATCCATGCACTCCCATGGCTGCTCAGACTGGAGTGAATGGATTTCTTGAGCAATCTTGTGTACTGGGCTGCCTCCAATGCCATGGATCCAAGTTGCACCCATCTCAATCCTGTCACCACCAAACTCTGAAGTGTTGATTCTGCCACCAATCCTTGTGCCACCTTCCACAACACACAGCTCAAAAATGTCTCTTGAGCTAGTGCAAGTGTAGAGCTTGTTTGCAGCTGTTAGACCAGCCATTCCTGCTCCAATTATGACCACTTTTGGCTTCTTGGCCACCATTTTTCACCCACTTGTCACTCCAAGGAAGAAAATTTAATCAAATCTAGTCACGCAGAGGAAATGATGATGAAGAAGAAGAAACAGTAAGGTAAGATGGAGTAATTGCAACGAATCAAGGACTTATAATAAAGTGTGTGTGGTTTTCTAGCTTCTTAAGAGTCACTTTATTTTTCTAGTATTAGATTTTATCCAATAAAGACAGATCCTTACTTTCTTTTCAGTAGTCTACTATTAATGTAGTTCCTAGCCTCTTCTTGCTCAAAGCCATAGGTCCTTTTTATAGGAACAACTTGCCTACACATGTTTCTGTTCATTTAAAGACGTTAAATTAGTATTCAGGACTTAAGAATGAGTACTCCTCCTCCTCTACCTCTTCTAATAAAACTTGAATCAAAAGTTGATCATCTCTTATCATTTAAATCTAACACGCGACAATACCTTTGTTGCATGTCGTGAAAAGGTAGTAAACCAAAAAATATAGAAAATATTTTATTTCAATTGTATAACTTCAAGTAAGTTTTTCAAAATTAAAATGAGCGCCAACCTACTTTCATTTTCACAGAAACTAAAAGCGATCAACAGTTTTTCAAAATATAAGTTCTCCTAACGAATCAGAAAATTCGCTTACTTATAAATGATACGAGTATATAGCTTCTATATCAGGTTTCTCCATAACATACTTAATATGGATCCGGTCCATACTGATCATGATCTATTTTTCACTTAGACTTTGATCTATTGATTTAGATCATTTGTTGGGTCATTTTATTATCTTTATCAAAATTAAATTACGTAATTTCATCGATAAGCTATTTAAAAATTCAAAAATGTAATTAAATATTATCCAATTTTAGGGAAAAGTAAAAATGTCCAACATTAAAAATCAAAATAATTGACAATATATAATTTGTAAAATTAAGCTTAAGTATGTTTATGTATGTAGTTTCATAATAAAATATCATATTTATAGTGTGCATTTTGCAAAATTTATAACAATTATGAAAGTGTAAAATAATAAGTATTTAATTGAATTGATATTTTCGGTTAAATTTTGAGCTGTTTCGTTTATTATATAATTTACTTAAAATTTTTATAAATACAATTTAAAATGAAAAAAATAAAAAAGGTAGACGATGCCTTTCACCAACCTCACATGTAAATTTGCTGATGGACGGCCCACCAACTGAACAACTCACTCGTCCCCTTCTGTCCAAAAGTAATCATAAGATGGGTCAAAGACTCGTCCAATTACGTCACTCTGAAGACTTAACCTACAAATTACACAAAGTTAATCATAATTAAGCATAATAATTACACAACCTCCACTGTTATTACTAGTATCTTGTTCCCAAATCCAAAGTAATTAGACTGACCATACTCTGTAGACAAAATATTGGCTTATCAAACAGGTGAATGGTCGTAAGTTAATAGAGTGTTCTATTAAATGTACAATCTTACAAGAAAAGATTAACTCAATAATGTGATTTAAGAGACAAGCGAGAAGTGATTTTGTGTCTTTTATTAGCATTAATAATTATGTTTGTAGTTTTTTCTTTAGTTATCTAATTATCTTATTTATATTTATATTTATATTTTTTAAAATTTATTGATTGTTTTATTTACTTATTTATTTTCTTTTTATCTATTTGTTATTTATTTTCTTTTAATTTTCATTTTCATTTTTTCATTTATACATTCTATTTGTATTTATATTTGACTATTCTTTTCTTCTAACTGTTTGTAAAACCTTTTTTATATAAGTCAATCGAAAGTAATCTCTTTATTAGATAGAATTAAGGTTACATACTTTTGGACCTTTCTAGATTCCGTGCCTAAGTGAAAATCTTACTGTAATAGTGTTGTTATTATTGTATTTGTTATTGTTGTAACATTTGAATGAGTATTAAGTAATTATAAATCACATTTCATATATTTCGTATTAATTACATAGTAAGCCTATTTGATTATATTTAAAAAAAGTCTATTTGATTATAAATTACCCACATGTTAATTATTTCATAAATTAACAGTTAAACTCAAAATCTTTTTAATAACTAAAATTTAAAAATTCAAACATTTAATTCTTAAATTTACATACAAATTCAACCCGATATTTTAAAATTCATTTTTTTCAAATCACTGTATTTTAACAGTTTGGTCCAAAACACTCAATATATAAATCTTAGTTTAGTTCAAAACACTCAATGTATAAATCTTTTCACAAAACAGTTAGTTTGGTTGAATCAGTCAACTCAATCGTCTTATGATTAAATAATAAAATAATTTTTAAATATAATCAAACCACTAATTTAAGACTGAATACTTATTAACTGTTTACCAAACATCCCTGTTTGTTTTGCTGTAATCTGACGTCCTCAAAATAACCAAAATAACCAAAATAACTGTTTACCAAGTGGTTTGGTCGTCGTTTTGTCTTCGAGTGTGATCCTTAGATCCACACGTGGCACGCACGTTGATGTGAGATAAAGGCGACCTCGTGAATCTTATGACATTATATTAAACGACGTTATAGCTAACCTAAGCTTTTTATGTTTTTTGTTATTACAAGACCATGACCCATTTTGTTTTTGATACTATTAGTATAATAAAACAATCTCATAGATTTTAATTTTTATTATAGAATATTTTACGACTTAACTTTAATGTAAATCTTCATCGAAAGGCGGCGAGGATATGTGATTATCATTTATCAAATATCACAATCATAGTTACCTTAAAAAAATGTCTTTAAGGTGCAAGATATTTTGGAGATATCCCCTTTTTCCAACCTAGTCAATTTCACTAAAATTCGATTGAGATTTTTGTTTGAAAGTAAGAATTCAAATTGATTACTCAGTCTGGTGCCCTTGATTGATTAATTAATCAAATGGGGTTCAGACATTTTAATCAAATAAATTGATACGATAATTACTAATATTCATAATATAAATCATATTATTATTTATATCAATATTTTAAAATTTTACCCATAAAATATGAAGTTTCAAATTTAAATAGTTTAATTAGTATTAGACCGTTATTAAATGAACTAAAATTTGAATAAAATTAAAAATTTAAAATATGATTGAAAGATATTGTAATTGCTCGTATAAAAATTTGAAATTTAATTTAAAAATTGTTAAATAAAAATCTATTTATTTATTTTAGTTTATAAAAATTTTAATTTATAAAAATCAACCGATTAATTAATAAATTGATTAATTTTTAACAATAAGAGTTATTAAAATAAATCAAACCGAAAAGTTGAAAATTGAACAAAAAATTAATTGTTTCAAAATTTTACGGTTAAATTGATCGAATTATTTGAATTTTTAATCATTAATTTATGTTAACATTTATATGGGAGTTAAATTTTCTAAGTTAATGCATTTGAAATTGATGGGATTTGCTCTTGATGAGACACTAAAGAAGAAATTTTACTTTAATTTTCATTAGATAATTGCAACTTCCTGAAAATTAACAAGTTACATGTTTCATTACTTCTCTTTATTTTAAAATTTTTAATAAATAAATCATATATTTCTATTTAAAATACAAATAAAAGTTAAATGACATTCTATTATATTACTATTAAAAGAATTCTAAAATCATGAAACATTTAATTTATTAAATATTATATAAATAGAGAATTTATATAACAATTAATGCCAATAAAATAATAACAGAAATTGAGGATGTGTTATCTTTTTACCAAAATTTAAAATTTTGGTGAATAATTCAAATTTAAACATAATTTTTTTAATTTTTTCAATTTAGTGTCAAAGTTTTAAATTTTCAACTAAGTGATTAATTCTTTAAAACTTTAACAATTCAATTCAAAATGTTAGTCCTATAATATTTGTTGTTTATAATATGTAAGTGTGAAAAAGCTCTGAGCCTAATTACGACTATTATAATTTTCAGGTGGATATTTATGAATTATGAATATAAAAGATTTCGTTAATCAAATTAACAAAGAATTACTAATTTGAAGTGAATTGTTAATGTTTTAAAAATTAGTTACTCAATTGAATTTTTTAAAATTTAGATACTAAATTAAAAATCATAACAAATTGAACACTTAAAATTAGTCATCCCTAAATAAAATGATATCAATCAAATTATTTTAAAATATAAAATTATAACTTAATAGTAACAGAATTGTCCCATATGGCATATGATGGATAAACTGTCACAGGAATGGGGGTGTGAAACGAGTGCGTTGTAATCGACATATGAAACCTTTTGTTTTTTTTTTTCTCCCCCCCGGGTGTTTAGGGAAAATCTAGATTATGAGAAGACGTATTTAAGTCATTCGTACTTATATTAATTTTCACTCAAGTTAGGTAAGTCTCTTACAGAAGATTAAACTCTAACTTCAAATTTTAAACGATTACATACATAAGGACAAATTTAAATCTATAACTTTACTTAAATTAAAAGAGTCCCTTATCAACTTACCTGCACCTTAAAATTTGCTTGTTGATAGTTTTATTGTCTCCATGGAGAAATTATATATATTTTTATCACACATGTTTTATTAACATCTTTATTTAGGGGATTGAGGATGGATTGTTTTTATCTTACTAAAATCATTGAACTAAATTAAAACATGCTTTAGATACAATTTGGTGGGGCTAGGCCTACCAAGGATTTGTCGGGTCATTAGGCCTAAGAGGTCACGTACTAACATGTTGGGGCTTTATTGGTTCTTAGGCCTAGCCTGATCGTGACCTTATTACATATCCATCTTTCTTATTCTTATGCCCTGTTTCTTTTTCTCATTATATTCTTACTATTTAAATATTATACATTAACAATTAAATAAAAAATTATTTTTATTTAAAATATAAATTAATAATTAAACATTTTTAATTTTAATTTTAATTTTATAAAACTAAAACTAAAACTAAAATGAAAAATTAAAAATTAAAATTTGAAGTTTAAAATTTAAAACCACGTGAAATTAAATAATTTTTAACTGTTTAAAAAGGAAAGAAATAAATAAAACAAACTGGTCCCAACGTGAGGATCAAGTGGGGCTGAATTGGGAGCTCAAATACTAACAAAGGAGATTGTGTTTATGTGAATTTGGCCTTGACAGGTCCCACAATCTCAACCAAAATCAATTTGATAAAGGCTGTTGCAGTAACATATTACAATTTTACCGTCAAAACTCAAAACTAAGAACGAAATTGGAGTTTTGTTATTAATAAGAATTAATTTTTTTTATCGATGTTTTAAAAACTGAATTAGAATTTAAACTTAGAAGATAAAAGGTTTAAAATTTAAAAGGTTCAATCGGTATTAGATCGTCATAAAATTGTTTAAAAATTAAATAAATTTAAAGAATTTAAAATATAATTTGAAAGAAATTCTCATTATCAATCGAATAATTTGAAATTTAATTAAAGAAAGAGATTGTTAAATAGAAATTTATTTATTTATTTTAGTTTATAAGAACTTATTAATTTTAAAAAATTGATTGATTTTTAACAACAAAAATTATTAAAGTAAATCAAACCGAAAAGTTTAAAATTGGATCGAAAGTTTAGATGGTTTAATTTTTTTAAGGTTATATTTACCGAATTGGTTAAATTTTTTAATAATTTATTTTAATCAAAATTATGCTAAATTAAAATCAGGAGTAATCATCTCGATTTTGCTTTTACAATATTTTGTTTGCGTGGATTAACATGAACAAAGATTTATCTTAATGATGATGTTTAAGAGTAATCCTGATCCCATGAGATGATTGACAAGTTGATGGCGACTACTTTGTTTCTGGTTTTCCTTGCCCATGCACAGCTATCATAAGACCTTTACACCCGGCCCTTGCCTTGCCCATAAAGATTTTCAGCCACCATAACTGATCTGGAGAGGCGAGGAAAAGAGAGAGAAGATACTGGGACCTTTTGGCATCGAGGGCATTCATGTCTTGTAGCCTAGAGACCAAGGTCCCTTCAGGATTTGCAAGCTCCGGTGAAAACTACCTGTGTTTGGACACATCCTACGTTGCTGACAACTTATGCGATAATTTTTCGTCACGTCCCTGTCCATCTCTCTACCCTTCAACGCTTACAGGAGTGATTGGCAAGCCGCATACGTAGCTCACCTCGTGATCGCAGAAAAAGAAAAGGAAAACAAAGAAAGAAAGAAGGCTTTGCCAGCTTTGCCCCTTTTTTATTTTTGGTTTATTCTTTAATTCTCTCTGTCAAATTGCATGGATAATATGATCTTGTGGTGATAATGTAGACAAAAGAAGCATTAAATGCTTCCTTCCTCTCCTCCTCATCGTGTCTGCTTCAGATACAAGAGACTGTGCACAAATGGTTAATTAGTAATTATTTGCTTCTTTTTGTTTGGAGCTCCACTTGGACAATTTTGTCTCACGTACAGGTATGAATGCGCCTTCATCGATGGCCAATCAGAACTTTGGATCAGAGCATATAGATAAGTTTTGTGAGTTGTACGTAGACACTGCAGATAAGTTTGAGTGATTAGTGTTTCCAATATTCTGTTCAAACGGATCATATTTGAAAAGTCCTTTTCTTTGCAGAATAGGAAACAAACTTCATTCCAAAAGCACAGCCACAATAAACATTAGAATAAAATTGATTTCACAACATACCTATGGAAACACAATGTTCTCCAATAAAATTAAGTTTCTAAATCTTAGTGTTCATGTCCATGGACTCTTAATTAGTAAGGAATGTTAGTGAATATATGCAAGTTTTAAGTCCAAAGGACTTTTACTTGAGAGAGTGTATTAAATAAATATATAAAACTAATTAAATTGACTTCACATAATAGTTTAAACTATTGCATTAAAACGGTCCCTTAACAAGGAAGAGCTAGTAAGCAATACATGTTTTAACATCGTTATTAAAATTGAATCAAGGTAAAGTTCTTTCAATATATTTCAAGTGTAAAAGAAATTGTGAAAATTTTGATTACACTTGAAACTCTTTAGTTTGTAACTTGAATTTGATACTTTTTCATGGGTGAAACTATAGGAAGAATGGTAATCTTGGCACCAATCAACAAATTGATGATGAACTATCACTAATAATCGTGCTTCATCAACGATCTATTCGTTGTGGTGGGACTGTACACTGATCTTTGACTGCACAAGCATTGAATGCATTTTGGCTATTACCGCGGTGGGATATGTTCGCCATGCAATTGCATTTCACATTTTCATGATCAGGACTAGTCTCTGCTTCCCTAAAAATATTCCTTCCATGACCACTTGCTTCGTTTATCGGCCCCAAAAGGGTCGTTCATTACATGAAAAATCAGGGTAAGTTAAAAGTTGTACGGTGCTCATCAACTGGAATTTACTGTCACCACACGATGAACAAGACGCTTCCCAACTTTTCCATGAATGGAAAGTGTTGCAAATTTCAGCTTATTCTTTCCATCTTTCTCTCTTTCTTTTGACATGGGTTTAGCTTCATTTTCTGGTATATTACATGCAGCTTTCTTTTAGTCTTTATCTGTTTTGCCGGGATCCTGAGAAAACAGGTAAGGCTCCAGGGACCAGGGAGGGTCATGTTAGCCTCCACCCAGATAATTTTGACAGGATGGCTTGCCATGCATAGGTGAAGACAACTGAAACGGATTCACTGATCAGATTTGGATCCTTTTTCTGCAACGGGAAAGAGAAAGAGAATTGGCCCATTGTAACTAACTATACATTCATCAATATGATCGATCATACTTTAGCTGCACTATTTTTCTTCACAAATACTAACGAACTGCTCTTCGAAACCTTCTGATCTTCATCTTCTTATATGTAAAAGCCTGGTTGAGAGTTGAGAAGGTTCATTCTCGTTTTGTGGGCTTTTGTTGTTACCAGAGGTTGCGCTATTATATATCATCATCGTCGTCTCATACTCTAAAATCTTGCAATGAAGTAAAGTCTGGAGAAGCCTGATAGTACGCAGCCTTATCTCTATATTGTAAAGAGACTATTTCTAATAAACCCACATGCATAAGTGACATGATAATAGAGATATAGGTTACAAAGAATAAATACCTAAAGACTGGTAGTAAATTCATATATATACCTGATGGTAACCATAATCTGCTATTACCTTTCAACTTGTAAAGACCAACTTTTCTTATTGCTAATTACGCGGTGAATCTTCCCTGATCAATGTCCTGAGAATGCGGTAATTCTACGGTTTTATACGTACTATTGTAGGAATCTCCCCCTACACAAGAAAAGGGAGCTCTATGGTATGTCATATACCCTTATCCTATTACGCCAAACTTTTTTAATTCTAGTCACTGCGGCGATGAGGGCTAACTCTGACATATCTCTCTTGATCATCTCCCTCCAGTTCTTGTAAGACCTCCCTTTTCTCCTCTTGTAGTTACTAAGATTTATTCTCTTGCCGCGACGAACCGGAGCATTACAGGGCATCTTGTTGGCATGCTCAAACCACCAAAACTTTTCTCTATCTTAACTTGTCATTTATACTAGTTGTAGCCTGACTTTCACTACCCTATTACGCACTCTATCTCTTTTGATAATATCACACATCCACCTAAGCATTCGCATCTCTACTACCAACAATTGTTGCGTATTTCTACGCTTAGTAGCTCAGTACTCTGTACCATATAATATGGCTGGCCGAATCACCATTCTATAGAACTTCTTTTTAAGTCTTATAAGGACCTTTTAATCACAAAGAACAATTGACACATTCCGTCATTTGATCCACTCAAATCTAATACGATATATTATATCGTTATCAATAATATCATCGCTCTGAATGATAGATTCTAGGTACTTAAAATTCGATTTCAGTGGTACAATATCAGTACCAATTGCTACCACCGCCTCATGTACCATCTGGCTATTCGAAAAGGTACATTCTAAATATTTCATGCATCTTCTAATTATTTGAATTTCCTTTTTTATAAATTATTTGCCTTATAAAATTATATTTTATATCACCGATAAAAATTCTTTATAACTTTTGGGTTATATGTGGTAGGGGTTTATTAATAGAATGGAATAAAATATAATATCATTCTATCGTTTAGAGTAATGTTTATAATGGAATGAGATGAAAGAGAAAATTTCATATTACATCTCATTCTATCCTAAACAATAAACATGAGAAATTTTAATTTGAAAGGTTTAAAATGAAATGTAAAATGATAAATAATTTTTCAGTATATTACATTGTGAACTTTTTATTATTCTCAAATAACAATTTTCTAATATTGCATCCATTTATATTTCATTACATTATAAATTATTACATTCTATTCCATTCCATTAAAAACCTTACGTCTAATCAAACATAGCCTCAAATTTTTGAAAAACCTCTTCTCTTAGATTTCGTAAAAAAGTTGATGATAAAACACCGGCACTGTAAATATTAGATGTAAACTAATCACATGCTATTTATATATAACGATACAACTTACCTCTCAAATTCTAACCCAACTAATTATATCTTGTCAAACTAATAATTTAGTATATTCTTAATTTAGGTAGAATTTAATTTATTTAATTCAGATTTAAAAGTTGAGTTAAATTATTATATTAGTTTTTTAAAATTTAAATTATTATATTGGTGAATATTTAATTAATTTATGTCTAATATTTATATTGTGTATGTTTTATTGTTATTTTTAAATATTAAAATGGAAAATTTTATAAAATTTTAAAATTGGAAAGTGATGTTTAGAAAATTTTAAAGATATGTGACTTTTGTAAGATTTCTTCTGGGAAAGATATTTATAAAAGCAATACGATATTATTTTGCTTTTTAATTAAATTTTCTTATGGGAAATAATGTAGTGATAAAAATAATTCTAAAAAGAGTAAATAAACAACATTTTTAAAATTTCAAAAATTATAATAAAAAATCCTATGTAATTTACCTTTACAGTAAGTAGGGCTAAGACTTAAGAGAGGGTGAAGTTTTCAGCAGATAGGGTTTTCGTCATATGAGGCAGCAATCCCACACTCCTTTCGGTTTCTTTTGTCTCTACTTATATTGTTTTGTTCGACTCGTCGGAGTGTGTCATCAAGACACGTGAACTCATCTTATATCATTACATGTTATGTGTATTAAATGATTGTTATAAGCCTCTCCCTCTGCTTCCTTTATATGAATTTTTAACATACGATCCACAGCTCCGCCTTTCACTTTGTCTTCAAATTTTTTCTCTTTCAGTCTCCTCCAACCTTCTTGTCTTGTCAAGAACAGTGCTTCTCCGCTGGCTTTGATCTCTTCCATGACTCCCAGTTACTACTCATCCTTTTCTCCTTTCCCGATAGACCTTAACGAAGATCAACCCCAAGAGCATTTCAGCCTTCAACATGTTACAGAAGCAACCTCTTCTTCTTCTTCACTGCTTTTATATCCTAATTTCATTTACCAACATGGAGAAGGAGGAGGGTACTTTGAAAGGGAATCAGGGTCGTTGAAACTTGAAGAAGAGGTAGCCGTTGTGTCTCTTACTTTTTGTTTTAGTTTGTTCTTTAAGAGTATGATCATGACTTGGGTTTCAGGACAACCTGATCATGTGCTACTTGGCTGTTTTCGGATGATCTGTCTTTTTCTTTGTAACGAGTTTGGAGTACTTTTTTCATTTATGATCCAATCGCCGTTTCTCTTCCTTGATCTTGTAGGCTAACGATAAACGTCTGTCACATGGCGGATCGCTTGATCATGCAACATTGAAGAATGAAGAGAATGGAAATGTTCTCAAATTCTCTCTTTCGAAGAAAGAATATAAAGAAGAGAACCACAGTGACACTAGTTCGTCGATTAAGTGGATGTCTTCAAAGATGAGGTTGATGAAGAAGATGATGAGGCCGGATCAGACCATCCCAAACACATCAGAAACCACTATAAGAAAATTCGGAGATAATAAGGAAAGATCACTTCCCTCAAACGCTGACAACAATAGCAACAACAATACCTCCAACAGCAGCAGCAACGCAGTTAGGGTTTGTTCTGACTGTAACACCACTAAGACCCCTCTTTGGAGGAGTGGTCCTAGAGGTCCCAAGGTACGTTCTAGTTACTTTTTTTATTTTTTTTCCTTCAGGGATTGATCCTTATCTACGGATTGAATTATAGTTTTGTTTCCATATGGTTATTAATTTTGTGTTACTTGTGGTGCATGCAGTCTCTATGCAACGCCTGTGGGATTCGGCAGAGGAAGGCTAGACGGGCCATGGCGGCAGCCGGAGCTAATGGCACTGTTTTTACAACTAAACAATCAACCGCGAAAACTAAGGTGCAACACAAGGAGAAGAAAACCAACAACAGTCACCTTCCATTGAAGAAAAGATGCAAATTCACCGCACAAAGTGGAGGTTCCAAGAAGCTTTGTTTTGAGGACTTATCGATCATCTTCAGCAAAAATTCAGCTTTTCATGGAGTTTTCCCTCAAGATGAGAAGGAAGCAGCGATCCTGCTAATGGCTCTATCACAAGGACTTGTTCGTGGTTGATCAGTTTCTAATAACACCATATGTGCACTCCATTTTGGTTCTTGACGATTCCATCCTTGTAGTTTAATTCAGTGGAGCTACCGAGAGATCATGAGTAGAGAGAAAGAGAGCATATTCGTGTGAGAGAATTCAGAGATAGTCGTGAGATCTTGTGAGGGAGAAACCATCATTAGATTTGAGTGAGAACCATAAACTAGTTGTTTGACATTAATAATGAGCTTATTAAGATGGGTATGAACAGGTTGATAACCACAAATCATGGGTCTCTTGTTCTACTACATCCTGTTTTGCTAGTATATATGTCAAGCCTTCATCAATAAAAAACAAATTGTCATCTTTTTTACTCAGAACTTTCCTCTCTGTATCGTTTAAATTTCCCCTCTGTTGATCGTTGACAAGTCACTTAATACCTTAAAGTGTTCAGGAATGAATTTAGATGCTACCAGACAGTAGAGTCACGAGACGACATTGGACACAAAAGGGAAGGCCATATCAGGAATGTATTTTATCCATGATTGAATGGTCATGAGGATTGAGTGGTTCAGAGTCCTAGATAGCTAGATAGTGAGTTTTAAAAAATCTGGGCTTTCAGGAAAAAGGGTGAACACAGGTTCGTTTTTGTGACTGAATATATTTGACAATAATTCACCCAAACCTAATTTACCTTTGTTATACTCTTTCTTCTGACCTTTCAAGCTTTAGGGTTACAGCTTTTTCTCTGAAGACTCTGAAAAATCACCTGGAGATTTCTACTTTTGTTGCAGGTGTTGTCTTGGTCCTACGAATGAATAGACTTAATAGGGTAGCGAAACATGATGAACAAGTGGATGCGAAGTGAAGACCTATCCTTAGTTCATTTTTGATTGGCAAAACCCTATTCCGTGGGGTTCGTCGATCGGTTAGGACATGAGTACTGAGTGTACCAGCAAAGCAATTATGAAAAAAGTCAAAAACTATACGTCCTATTTACCAATATGATAAATTATAAAATATATAATTTAAACTAATTTTATTTAATAATAATAACATTTGAACATTATCAATTATTAATCCCATAATTAGTCCCAAAATCATTTTAACTTTTGACTCTTGGTACTTATAATTAAAACATGTTAAGATGCAGAGTCTTGAGAAGTTTAGAAATATATAGCATTAATTATTCTTAATTAATTAAAATGATAAAAATTAATACTTAGATACTTATAATTAAATGCCATAATTAACAGGAGAACTATGACATAGCAAACTTGTGATGATATTTGTTTGTGATTCTAAATTAAGGATTTTGAATCAATTTAGCTAAAAATGTTTGTTTCAAAAAAAGAAAAGGAAACTTCATTAAGAAGCACGATCATCAACTGAGGCTGAAGAAATACATGCAGAGAAATATAAATCCCAATAAACAAAACCTGGATTAGAATTAGCATTTCTTGCAAAAGAATGAGTTGCACAGATCAAAGATTTTTTACAGAAACCAAGATGAATATCATTTATGGAACTACAAAGAAATAAGCAATCATTAATAATCAACATCAACATCAACACTACAAGAAAAAGAGCAGAATAACGACAAAAATTTAGGAATCGATATTGTTTCGTCGGTAATTATCGACAGAATAAACGAACACATTGACACAATCAGACGAAAAATAAGATTTTACCGGCGGTATAAATTCCATTGGTAAATAGTATCGGTGATTATATTTGTAATTCGTCGTCTACGAGTTGAAAGAAAACGACGTCATTTGGTTATCCTAAAACGGCGTCGTTTTGGATAATTTATCCAAATGATGTCGTTTTGCGAATGAAGCTAAGACAGTTATAGCTTAATAAAAACGACATCGTTTGATTAAAATCCAAACGACGTCGTTTTGTAATTTTATAAACATTTAAAACATTGGCAAAACGATATCGTTGTGCTGAAAACGAAAACGACGTCGTTTTCCACATGCAACTATAACGTTGACAGTATAACAAAAATGACGTCGTTTTCCCGATTAAGCTATAACGTTTATAACTTAACAAAAACGACATCGTTTGGTTAAAATCCAAACGACGTCGTTTTATGAAGTTATAAATGTTTAAAACACAATCAAAACGACGTCGTTTTGGTTATATTTTAAAGCTTCCCAAGCCCTCCCCCCAACCAGTCCCACGTGTGCCTCAGGTTAGTTGTCTTTTCTTCCTCTCCTCTCCGTCGACTGTCGCCTCCGTCTCTTGCCATCGTCGTCGTCTACTGTGCTATCATCGTCAAGGTTTGCGTCGCCGACATCTTCTGCTCCGGTGGGCTTAACCGAAGATAATGTTGTTTTGGAAAACCCTCCTCTCCTTTCTCCGGTGAATAATAATCGGTGGATTTTGTTTTTGGTTCATATGGAGTTTTTATTTGGTTTTAAATGTTAATTAGTAATTTTTAATGATAGGCTATGTATTTGTTGGAGATTAATGGAAAAATATTGGGATTTTGTCTTGAATTAGGGATGAAGAATTTTATGCATACCAAGTGTTTGACAAAATGCATAGCCGATGATATCCACTATTTTTTTTCCTAAATAATTTGTTTTTGTATTCTTGAACTTTTGTGTTTCTTTAATTATATTATTATAACACTACAAGAAATTAATTATTTACCGACAAAAAATTTCGTCTGTAAATGAAAAAATTCTGTCAGTAATTAATATTACCGACGGAATTTGGTGTCCGAGAAATCGATCACTAAAGTGATCGTAGTTAAAATTACCGATTGTCATTTTCCGTCGGTATTTTACCAATGGTATTAACGACGGTAATTCATCGTCAAAAAGAATTTAACGATGGAATATATTAAGTTAATTTCTGTCGATTAAATTCAGCAACGGATTAATTTCCATCGGTGAACCGAAAGTAATTACCTAAAAAACATCAACCAATTAACCGACGGTGTTGCTTACCGTCGGTAAATCTCTACAAAAATTTTTACGAAATATTTGTCCGTCAGTAAAAACTAGTTATATTTTTTTATTAAATTCCAATGTTATGTTGTTGTTATAAATGCATAATGTTAAGAGTTACCAATTATTTGTTCATAATATATTAATTTGCATATATAATTTGATTAAAGAGAAAATTAATTAATAATATAATGTATAAAGTATTTAATTTAATAATAAAAACTTAACAATGAACAAATCTTATGTTTTTAATTGAAAACAAATGACAATGATAAGCTAATGTCTTGGTGATCGTGGATATTCTGAACTGTTAAGCCTCCCCTTTAACTATTCCATCTCTTGCCTAAGCTGAGTCATCTGCTCTCATCAAAAAGGACTTAATTACTTGGATGAGACACTCCTCCTAACGAGTCCTTCAAGGAACTATTTTGGATGAATGCTCCTAAAGTGGGATAGTTCCACCTAGTGTGGGTAGATTATGCCCTCCCCAAGAGATCATATACCTTATGGATAGCTATTAAGGGTGAAGTCTTTACCATTAATAGAGTAGCTAAATTCCTATACATCCTTATTAGATATGTGTTGTGTAAAAAAGAATAACTTTTATACTAAAATGTAGCTTTACATCATTCAGAGATGTAAAATTGGGCCCTTAAAACATTTTGGATATAGACAATCCATTAGTGTTACAAAACCAGTCATACATCTAAAATAGATAAAAGAAATCTTCAGTATAGTTTTGGTTTACCTGATGTCTAGCTTATGGGAGGAGCGCAATGTAAGAATATTCAAAAACCATTTCTGCCTCTAGATAGATTCAAGTATGACCTTCTCTAAAAATTCATAGAACACCTATATTTACACAAAACATAAGATGCCATCTCAAAAGATGATTAAGTGGGGATTATAATCGCACCATCTTATAACATTTTATAGTTCTTACAAAGGAAAAGGAAGCATAGTCTATGAAAGATCAATAAAAGGAAGAGTATCATACTTAGGATGTGATGAAAACTCCATCTCTAACGTCCATAATAATTATCCCTCTAGTAATTAATAACATGAGCCATGCAAGGGTGAGAATGCTCTAGAACCCAACAAAATTATCAAAAGAGGAAAGTAATGATTTTAAACAATCTTCATGTTACTTATGTTAAGACTTTTTGGGGAATAAGTTATTGAAACCAAGTGAATCTTGACTAGTTTCTTAACTAAAGACTCCTCTTTTACACTTCTTTATTTCATTAAAAGACAAATTACTAAATTTTAATGAGCTACAAAACCTTAAATATGTGTCCATGTAGCTATCCATATTCTCTATAAATTCTTTAGAAGTAACAACTTGAACACAAGTACATGTTTAAGATTATATATGATACCTTATTCTTTGTCTCAAATGGTAACATAGGGCTTATAAGATATTTTTGAAAAATATACAAGTAACCACATCTATACATAGCTCTCATTATGGGACAATGAATATGTTGTGTTATAATGTTCTTCTGTAGATATTTCAAAATCGCTCAATCTCACTATAATTCTTCTTCAACTTTGCTTCTTTTCCACGTATGAGTAAAGATATGATTTGAAATGATATAACTTAAGTTCAGTACAAATATGATTTGAAATGATATAACTTAAATTGAGTAATAAAACCTTTAAAATAATGCAATTCACAAGCAATATATCATGAAAATTATAGTGCTAACAAAAGTGTTGTATAGTATACTTTAGACTCCCTCACAATTAAGCAATTGCTTATCCTCAAGGAAACCAATTCCTCGTTCCATTTTAAATTGAAAATAATTTTAAAAATGCTACTATACTAATAAAATTATCTATTACTTATTCAACCATAAAGGATCATCTAAATTTTATAAAACCAACTACTTATATAAATTCACAAGTTGGTTCAATTCACTTCAAAACTCTTTAAAATATAAATCAATTACAAAACTATATATCAACATTTAAATATAAGAATCAATTACAACATTTAAATCAATTACAACATGTAAATATAAATCAACATTTGTAAGAATATAAATCAATTACAACATTTGTAAGCATTGATTTAAATATAAGGGGCCATGTATCACTCTACTTTAACCTTTAGCTCCTTTAAATATATAAGTACGACCATTGATGACTATGACATAGATTGGTGTTGTACCATATTGAGAAATCAAATTAGTAAATTTATAAGGAAAACTTATCACCTATGTTTTTGCTTTTAATAAAGACACCTTAAATATGGTTGGTTAGACTATTATGATAACTAAATAACTTAACTATACTCAACGACTTTGATTAGGTTGAATTGCATATCAACAAGTGGTTGTTGCTTAACCAAATATACTTGGCTTCCTTAGGTGAAGACATAGAGACTTTAAGTTAACTATTGTTTTAACTTAGATAATTAATCCTATTTGATTATTGGAATTTCATATAAGTGAACCTCAACTCTTGTTGGTTTTTTAATTGATTTCCTTAACTAGTTGAGTGAATTATTACCTATCTCTTTAACATTATTTTTAACCGAGATTGATAAATATAATGATATAGATCACACGAGATTGATATTCTAGATTTACTCAAATTTTATTTACCGCTTACAGTTGATTCTATAAACTTATATATTTAATAGATCAATATTTTATTTAATTAATTGTCCAAAATTGTGAAAATAACTAAAACACTAACTAAAATTTCTATATTTCCATTACTATATGCGGTGACCATATATTGTGCCTAAGTTTCTTACTTTATGTAATTTTCTCTTTTAATTGTGATGACCATATCTTTTGCCTAAGTTTCTTACTTTATGTAATTTTCTCTTCTAATTGTTAACTTTTTGGAATAGGGATGTTGTAATTCAACATGATATCAGTTAACTAAGAGTTGCCTTTCAAATGATCAAATAAGTCTATCTTTTTAATTAGAGAAAGAATCAATCAACAAATCAATTGATGAAAGCACCAAAAATTTGTTAAAAATTAACTTTGTTAACATTTTCTTTATTGCTAAGAACGACATTTGGGAGGGATACAATATGAGTGACCATTTGAAGGGAGATTTAACATTATAAGAGAATATTGGGAGATTTAACATTTTAAGGGATTATTCTTAACTTTTAGGTAGTTCAAGGAATGCCTACCTAAATATTTCCTTTTAAAAAATATTTAAGGCACCTTTATATGAAATTTAATAGTATATACCAATTAGGGATTTTTAAGCATAATTATTTTATTGTTTATAACAATTTACCAAAACGACGTCGTTTTGGTTATCAATAATGAGGCTGAATTTGACGTTTTTACCGACCACTTTATCGATCGAAATGTGTGTCAGTAAATATCTTCCACCAACACTCAGCGACGAAATATTATACTGTCGCAACAGTTATATTCTACAATCAACTTTGCCGACGTCCATACATTTTCGGTTGGTAATTTTAACGATTTTAATACCATCGGTAATTTTTCGTCACAATTCAACATTTTTCTTGTAGTGTAATTTGTTATATTGTTATAATTAAATGGATACTAATTAAGATCAAATTTGTTTAAATATGAATAATACATTTATTCTATGTTCAAATAAAAATATTACATTTAATTATATTGTTATAATTTGTTATATTGTTATAATTAAATGAATACTAATTAAGATCAATTTTGTTTAAATATGAATAATATAGTTATTTTGTGTTCAAATAAACAATATTACTTAATTATATTGTTATAATTTGTTATATTGTTATAATTAAATGGATACTAATTAAGATCAAATTTGTTTAAATATGAATAATACATTTATTTTGTGTTCAAATAAACAATATTACTTTTAATTATAGTGTTATAATTTGTTATATTGTTATAATTAAATGGATACTAATTAAGATCAAATTTGTTTAAATATGAATAATACATTTATTTTGTGTTCAAATAAACAATATTATTTTAATTATATTGTTATAATTTGTTATATTGTTATAATTAAATGGATACTAATTAAGATCAAATTTGTTTAAATATGAATAATACATTTATTTTTGTTCAAGTAAATAATATTATTTTAATTATATCGTTATAATTTGTTATATTGTTATAATTAAACGGTACTAATTAAGATCAATTTTGTTTAAATATGAATAATACGTTTATTTTGTGTTTAAATAAACAATATTACTTTTAATTATATTGTTATAATTTGTTATATTGTTATAATTAAATGGATACTAATTAAGATCAATTATGTTTAAATATGAATAATATATTTATTTTGTGTTTAAATAAACAATATTACTTTTAATTATATTGTTATAATTATACTTTTAAACTCAAATCTATGATTTATATCTACGGTTTAAGTAATAAGCTCATCATATGATAATTTATCATCTTAATGATCATTATCATCACAAGAATAAGAGTAAAATGACCTCATCATTATTAATCATACAAAAAAATGTTCTATTTTATTTTTGCATTTCTCACTCTTGGAACTAGTTGTGTCATCCTATGTAACTTTGAATGCTTTATTCTTCTTCTTCTTTTTTCAATTATTATCCTTTTTTTTACTTTAAGAACTTCTTGAATTTCTTTGTGGTGAATTTTATGTCATCCTTATCATTTTCATACGTGGAGGCCTCTTCATCATCATTTTTCTTATTCATTCAATTCATTCATCCGCATCTTTATAGGCAAGGAGTGATATGAGCTCTTTTTAATGGCAAGGTGATCAAATCTTTTGCTTATTATGTGGCCATCATCTTCGCCATCTAAGCTTTTGGTAAAGATCTAAACAATTTTGTCACCATTTAAGATTAGAATAAATCATGCCATAACCTTTAAAAGCGTTAGTCATTTAAATGAAATAAGAATACATATTAGAAGTGGTTTTTTTAATATGAAATAACTTATATCTGTACACTAATATGTTCACTTTATTCTTTTGTATATGATTGGTGCCTTCATATGTGACTTCAATTGTATGTTATTTCTCATGAGTAATTTTAAATATAAACACCACATCAAATTTATTTCGTTTGTGGGCTTTAAGCCCACATAAAAGGTCCAATTATCTAGCATATATGGTCTATTTTATACCCAAGGTCACTTTCAAAGGTTATTAGATACAAGAAGTAGTTATTAAAACGATTGGCTAATCAATCTATTATTTTTGTTTGAACTAATTTTTATTCAGCTAGGATATCAGTAGCTAACCTCTACTTAGACTTATCATGCCAAAATCTTACTTCTTTTGAAAATTACTATTAAGTAGCTAAAATAAACCCTCCTGCTAACTAAGAATCAAGCATTTCTACCTTCAAATATTCCATCGATAGTCATTATCAACCTTCCGTGTAATTGATGTTCTGAAAAAATAAGTTGAAATCTTTAACTCTAGTTTTTTAAAAGATTAAACACACACATTCGATAAAAGTACTAATTCAAAATCTTTTCAAATGTTTCTTAAATAGTATTTTGACTATCAAAAGTGGTTTTTTTTATAAACTTATCCTAATATCAACATGATTATGATAAAGTATATGACGTAATGTAAATGATAATGTGATGATTGATTCCCAAGTCATTGAAATGAGGAATTTAAAGATCATAAGAAATTTACATTGTTGAATTACAAGTGATGTGTTTGATTTTTTTCAACTTGACTTACCTTAAAATTCACTTGAATTGTTTATATGTTATGGTAAGGTGTTGGAAAGAAATAACATTAACAAATATATGTTTGGAGTAAGATCAAGGATGTGGGTCTTGATGAAATTAAGATGCTAGTATTAAAAGGAGAGTCATAGAGATATCGATGATAAAGTGCAGTTGTCAAATTGTAATGATAATAGATGGTGTGAGGCAATTTCACAAGGGAGAAATACATTATGTTTAATCCCAAAATGGAAAAGAAGGATTTTTGGTTTGAATTTGTAGTTTAAGGATGAGATGCAATTTAGGGAAGTAATTTGAAATTAGGCAATTATCGATGGATATGATGCTTAAATGATAAGATCTTGTATGAGAATTGAGGTTGTTTACAAGTCACCATGTTCATTTAGGGTATATGGTAGTTGGACTATAAATGAAAAAATGTATGTTATAAAGAATATGAAAAATAAGCATAATTGCACAAAAAAAAGCATGCTTTTCAAAAATAGATAGGAAATGAATTTTTGTATAAGTTTAGGATGAAAAAAAATGGGCAATAGTGACATTCCAATCTATGGAAGGTTATTATATGAAGTTTAGTTTGAATAAAGTTGGAGAATTCATTATAAACTACATCTTCATCTTGCATACAAAACAAAAGCTTGGTGGTGATGTATCCTCTATTATCACTTTGTCCTATCCTACCCCAATCATATCATCACTATACCAAACTAAGATCCACATACAAAGTTTCTTACCATACCCCTCCTTTATTGATTGTTGTACACTAATTAGATAAGATCACAAGTTATTAAAGCACCCAAAACAAGAGTTTCTCTAAATACGAGAAATAACCAAATGTCTAAGTGTACTTGACAGATGAATATAGTAATCTTCTATTTCTTTATGTCTATAAAATAATAGTGTGAAATTAGGATTACGGATTTGTTAGGTTGAACAATTTACTTAGTTTAAATATTTAAGATTAAGGATACAAATTAAATCAAATTAGTTTGCTATTAATTAGAATCGAGAATATGTTGATGCATTGACTATAATTGATAGTGTATAGGGGTTACAAATTGGTTAACTTGTATTGGAAATTGCATAACTATAGATTTTGCGATGTAAATGTGGACTACATTGAGAATAGACATATGGTTAACAGACCCAATATGAGTTGTGATTACTGGTCGATATAGGATTTTTTTGTTTATTTTCATAATTGACCCTTCTTTCATAAAGGAGAAGTCCATTTTATAGGAGAAACTCTGCCAAATTTTCAATAAGATCCTCTTAAAATATGACATCACCTTTTTTATTTTAGGATTAAGAGCTTCTTAGTATTAAATGGTGATTGAATATAGTTAATGACCTTGATTGATTTAAATATTTCATGGCAGTTGATGTGTTATATAGGGGAAACACTTTCTAACCTGTGAACAAATTTGTTATTGGTTGTAGAAACTCACTTTTTCCAGTATATTCATTTGTAGCAAGTTTGAAGAGAAGATTTAGCAGGTATTTAAATATGTTTTCGGCTTCATCAATTGCATACGTTTGCGTGTCGGTTCAGGTAAGTGAATATGTTATTGTCTACGTTTGTTTGCACTAGGTTTATTTTGGGTCTTTCTTTGTGGAATGAACTTCAGTTTATCGTTGAAGTAATATAGGATGAGTGTAACTTATATTATAGTTGCAGTTATCTTAAATTGTCAATTAGTTATTTATTTGATTCTTATTCAACCGTTATTAATTAGCTTCTCTTAACTTGTCATGTGCGAAATTTTACACGCATTTTGTGAAAACTAACGATATGTTTAAACAATTTATTAAAATAAGTATTCATATTTTGATGAATACTTATAATATAGCGTAGTTGTAAATATTAAATATAGGACTTTTAATGATTGAAAAAATCGTCTCACGTATATTATTAGAAGCATTTATGTGAGATCTTTAGTATAGGTTCGTTTTGTAGATTTGAATCTATAAAATTTTAACTCAAAATTCTCCATGATTGATACTATGAGGCTAATTGAAGAAAAATACGAGGAGCTTATGATTCATAATCAGAACTTGTCCCGAGTAACATATATTATCTTAGATGTTCTGTATACTCTGGTGAGCATGAAGGATACTAACTATGAACTCATTGTCTTACATGCCTTGTAGAAATGAGTTATGTTGATAGATCTTGGATGTATAGACGATCAACAGCTGATGGTTATATTAATCCTGATTTTGTTGTCGGAGTTGAAGCCTTTATTCATTATGCATGTTCTCAATCTGCATGTATGGATGAGGCGAAGATCAGATGTCTATGTAAAAAGTACAAACACAGATATTTCCTTTCTATTGAAAAAGTTAATGGTCATTTGCTGAGAAAAGGGTTTGTTCCAAATTATTTTGAGTGGACACGACACGGGGAAGTTGGCATTTGTAGCAGCTCAAAGGGTAATCAAGCAGAATCGTCTGTGCATTTCAATGAGTTTGAAATTCACATTTTATTCACAGTCCTCTATGTCCACTATAGTAACATTCAGTTCACAGCCGACAACGCAACGTATCAATCAGCTTGAGTCCACAGTTTAGACTTTGATGGATGTAATAAATAAGCTCCAAAATGACATGAACCAAATGAGATCAAGGGATAGAGACTCACATCAGCCACGCTCACTATGACAGTAAGATTGTTGTTGTCATTAATTTAGTATTAATTTATGTACTATTTAATATTTTAATTATCAGTTACGAAATCTTTTTTTATGATCATTTAATTTTCTATTTAAACAAATTCCATGGGTTGAAAAATCCAAAATTTATGTAAGGATAATTTATAATTGTTGACGTTGAAATCAAATTTCACGTCAAGATTTTCAGAACAATTTTCATTCAACAAGACATTTATAGAGAGTTAAAGATGACCTCAATAAGCATACAACTTCGACCTTTGGATTAAACAATCAAGGTTACATTTGAAGAAGGACAACAATTAGCGACGGAAATGTCCCGTTGTTAATTTAGTTCACAATTACCGACGGTTTGTTATTACCGTCGACATTTGTGTTGTCTCAAGTTACCAACGGATTACGGAAACCGTCGATAAGGATTGGCATATATACCGACGGTTTCCGTCAGTATATTACTACCAACTACACCGACGGTTTTATTTAACTGTCAGTAAAAATTACCGACGGAACTCCTCGTATTGTCCGTAAAATATACCGACTGTGTCCGTGTCGACGAAAGTCTTCTTTAGTCTATAACAACTTTGTTGTTTCTGTCAGTAAATTCCATCGGTAATTTTCCTTTTTCTTGTAGTGTAAGCTGATTGCGAATGGTAGAAAGAATATCCTAAATAACCAGTTGCGAATCCGATTCAATAATAACAAAGTGTAAGTTCTGCTTTTTAACCCAACTTAATGCTTCACGAATTCCCATAGCTTCTGCACTAGAAGGATCCAAAACCCCATGATAAATGTTACTGCCAGCTGCTATACATTCTCCATTACTATTTTGAACAACAAAACCAGTACCAATCTTTCTTAAATCTTTGAAGATAGCAGCATTGATGTTGATTTTAAGGAAACCAACCGGTGGTTTTTGTCAAGTAATATGAACAGCGTGATCTTGGTTAAAAGTTGCATTTTCTCGTCTCCTATCTGAAGTTCATTTTGTCAACATCAAACGGGCAAAAAATAGAATATCATGAGCTGAATTTTGAATACTATGCCAAACTAGATCATTCATATTCTTCCAAAGAGCCCAACAATTCAAGATAGTCAAACAGGTATCATTAACAGTATAATTATTTGCAACAAAAGAAAACCAAGAAGGCAACTCAATAGATGTGAAATGAAATAAACCCAGCTGAGAATTTGACCAAACTGTCTTAACACAATAGCACTTAAATAAAACATGAGAAATAGATTCATTCTCAATGTCATAAATAGGACACAAAGGCACAATATCAACACCTTTATTGATAAGAATATCACAAACAGGTAGGCAAGCATGTAATGAATGCCAAAAGAAAATTTTCATCTTAGCAGGGATGTTCAAAGACCAAAATTTCTTCCAAAGAGGAGAGGTAAAAACCTAATTAAAGTCTTAAGGGGCTGCATGAATAAAACGGTAAGCACTTCTAATAGAATAAATCCCTTTTCTATCATAGACTCAAGGTCAATCATCAAAACTGCGTTGTAAGTTTAGAGGAATTTGGAAAATTAGATCTCTATCTCACTCTTTAAATAAAGCTGGGATTAAATGCAAATTCCATTGTTTAAGGTCGTGAAGGATCAAATCAGAAACTGTTAGATTTATCCAAGAATCATCAAGAGTCGAAGTGATACAGGGATTCAACCAAAGGTCAGAACAAACTTTAATAATGTTTCCATTGCCAACACGTTCCGCATCCTTTTTTTAACAAAATCAATACTTAATAAAATATTTCTCCAAGCAAAACTAAGATTAGTACCCCTTTTAGCATCCCACACAATGCTTCTAGGATAGTAGCCATCCTTAAAAACTCTTGCAACCAAATCCTAACATTTATAATACAATATAAAATGTAATATAATATTTTGGAACGTTCAAATTAAACCTCAACGTTTTTAAAATAGAACATGAGTGGATGAAAATTTTAATGGGTTAGTTCTCCATCAATTAAATGTCACGTAAATGTTGACATGATTTTTTAAATTTTAACTAAAAAGTGAATTTATTGTCATATAATAAGTGAGACCTATTTTCAGATATTTATAAAACTAATAAGTAATAGTGGATTCTATTTTTGGTTAATATAAAAATTAATTACATGATAGTGACGTCCACTTTTAATTAAAAAATATTGGCTTGACATTTAACAGTTAAAAGTTAATCCTGTTAAATTTTTATTTATTTAATTTAAATATTTTGAGATATTCATATTTAATTTGTATTTTGTTGTACACTCCGGCTTCACTTTTGACATTTTTTACACTTTGTCATTACATAGTAACTATAAGAAGTAGCTTCAAAATTAGATGACTAACCACAAAGATATAACAATTTGACCTTTCTATACTTAATCAACTTCGCTGCAAAGTATAAACTACTCTCTCTTTAGACTTACATTAGACTAATAGCATATGTAGCTTTTAATTGCTATCATAAGTGTCATTAAAGGAAGATTCCATAGGTTAGATAATCAATTAGTTCAACGAAAAAAGGCAAATTTAATAAATTAAGGTATTTTCGGATTATATGTTACCTAAAATTATTACTTAATGAAAATTTAAGCTTCGTGTATGCACGTTTGATTGATTCATTAGTTTAGTATTGATTTGATAATCTCTTTTAGGTCTTCTTTTTAAACATAAATCGAGCAATTACAACTCTTAATTTTCAACTCATGCACGACCAACTTGTGCAAGGACCAACTTATCCAGTTTAACTTCGAGAGTCAGCCATTAAAAACTCGTTTATAATATGATTAAATATAAATTTATTTGTATGGCTGAGCATCCGGCGAAATGTGTAGAAGCCGGAAAGAATACCCATGGCAAAAGCACTCTATTGATCCGACAGGGAGAGTTACTCAGACCTACGAATCATATAAATATAATATTATTGTTGCGTTAGCTTTACTTTACTTACGTCAGTAAACGTCCAAAAACTGCTTAGCAACAGTTGGACAAATAGAAAATACTGAGATAAATCAAAAAATTTTGAATAGAGTCGGATCTAAATGTTGATTCGATCGAAATAAATAAGATTTTTTTCCGAAATGAAATAGGGAATAAACAAACTATTGATAAATCCAAACGACTTGTTCTGAAATCGAAGCGATCTTTTCGCAAATTTAATTAATATTAATAAAAATACAATCAATTATAATTTTTTTTTACCTTTTTTATTACAAATATCAATAATATTTTTATTCTCTCTTCAAGAGGAGGGACATATTTATTAGTTATATCACCTGCAATTGCCTGAATCTCGAAACGTTTTTCGAACCAATTAAGTTTGAATTTGTTCATTTCGAATTTGGGTTCTTCTACTTTATTTTATTTATATTTATTCATTTGTATTTTTCATTAATTAATTAATTAATTTTTTGTTATTATAATTCTATTGTTCTCCTTTTTTTATTCCCTTTCAACGTTCCTTAAATCCCATAAGTTTGGTTTAATTCCGTAGGATCGAACCCATTTTCTTATTAAGCGAAAGGGTACAAAAAACTCAATCATACAAGTATTTTTGTTGAAACGTTGATACATAACTAATGAAATGCCTAGAGTATCCCTATTTTCTGATAAAATAATCTTGTCAATATCAGTATAAAATATCTGTCTCTCATATTTCGATAAAGTGAAATCTCCTGAATCTAGGGCCACTTGGTTTTCCAATTCAATTCCAATGGTAATGAGTTGGTCTTCATTTAAGCAAAGTTAGGGGTTCGATTTATGCTTATGTATGTGATAGTGCTAAATTCTTAGTGATAATGCTAGGTTATTATTCGGGGTCTTACAATGCATACACAAAGATTAATCTAGGTATGGTAATGACTTAAAAGTATCACACTGGACCTACCTAAAAGATCCGGTGAGCTAATTACAAAATATTTATTTATAAGCTAATTATACTAATTAGCTAATTTATGTAAAATATACTAAAATTTAATATTTTAATATTTTAAATCATTTGATAAGATTTTATAATATTAAAATTTTAAACCTCTTAAATTTTATCAAATTATTTTGTATTATTCCGAATTATAATCAAGTTAAAGCACGTATTTAAATTAAAATATTTTGATAAAAATTTAAAAATCTAAAATTTTATTGAATAATAATAAATATTTTTTGGATTTATAAATTAATCAATTCGTTTATCAAAAAGTGAATTTGCCAAAACGCAGCGTTGAATTCCCAAAACCCAAAACGCAAAAACCCTAATACATGAAGGTGTCGCCACTAACCGTTTGCGTCTACCCTAGTAATCCTACTGCTCCTGCTCGTTTCCGTGAAGATGGTGAAGAAGAGCAAAAGTAAGAATAACCCTTTACCCTAATTGTTGTTTTTGTCGTGTTTCTCTTTTTACATAGTTTGATATTAGTGTGTGTTTGTTCATTGTGATGATTAGAGAGCAAGAGTAAGAGGGTGACGTTGAAGAAGAAGTATAAGATCATTAGGAAGGTTAAAGAGCATCATAGAAAGAAGGCAAAAGAAACTAAAAAGCTTGGCTTGAACCGTAAACGGAAGGTTGAGAAAGATCCCGGTATTCCAAATGACTGGCCTTTCAAGGAACAGGAGCTTAAGGCGCTTGAAGCTCGACGTGCTCGTGCTCTTGAGGAGTTGGAGCAAAAAAAGGCTGATCGCAAAGAGAGGGTATTGAAGTTTTCCCTTTTTTATTGGGGGATGTAGTTAGTCTTTATCGTTTTCATCGACCTGGCTTGGTCAGTGCATGACATTCGATTTGGTATTTTGTGGTGCTTTCTCTTTTTCTTTCAGGCTCGGAAGAGAAAATTGGGATTACTAGAGAATGATGAGGCCTCCAAAATAGCTGAAGAAGTAAATTCTGGGATACACGATGAAGCTGATGAATTCATAAGAAATCCCAAGAACCGGGGTATGCTAATACGTTTATCGAATCCTGTTTAAAGGGATCACGTTGATGTATGCTTTGTTTAATACTAATTGTTCGTGATTTCTTTTTCCTCATCAGATAATTCTGACAGGGCATTTTACAAGGAGTTGGTTAAAGTCGTTGAAATTTCAGATGTCATTTTAGAAGTTCTTGATGCTCGGGACCCCTTAGGTACCCGTTGTGTTGATATGGAAAAGCTGGTGATGAGGGCTGGTCCTGACAAGCGCCTAGTGTTACTCCTTAACAAAATTGGTAACTTGTCTTTTTAACTTAATGCTTCTGTTGAAGCATTGTCATTTGAGATTTTAGTTTCATATTCTGTGGAGATGCATTTTGTATTCTTGCTGTTATCTATATAACTCTATATTTGGTTGTGTTTGCCATCCCACAGATCTTGTACCCCGTGAAGCTGTTGAAAAATGGCTAAATTATCTTAGAGAAGAATTACCTGCGGTTGCCTTTAAATGCAGTACCCAAGAGCAGAGATCAAACTTAGGCTGGAAATCTTCCTCTAAGTCTGCAAAGCCTAGCAATCTTCTGCAGACAAGTGACTGTCTTGGAGCTGAAACTCTTATTAAATTGCTGAAAAACTACTCAAGAAGTCATGAGGTGTATAAGCTTTCCCTTTTCTCATATATTGGTATCTAAGGATTGTGAGCAAATTGTATTCTAGGCTGGACAGGTGCCGGAGATAAGATTATCGTACAACTGCATGAAAGTTGTGTAGCATGCAATGACACTTTGCTCAATATGTTGTTATTTTGTAGATAAAGAAGTCTATTACTGTTGGCATTATTGGTTTGCCTAATGTTGGTAAAAGCAGTCTAATCAACAGCTTGAAGAGGTCCCATGTTGCCAATGTTGGTGCTACTCCAGGATTAACAAGAGCAATGCAAGAAGTTCAGTTAGACAAAAATGTAAAGTTGTTGGATTGTCCAGGTGTCGTAATGCTCAAATCTAAGGAGAACAATGCATCTATAGCCCTCCGAAACTGCAAAAGGATTGAGAAGTTGGATGATCCAATCACACCTGGTAATTGAACCATCCTTTTTTTTCTGTTTCCTCTAGATCATCCATTAGTTCGCATTTCTAGAGGACTAAGCAAGGGAGAACTAGCTTAAAATGTTCATCTAGTTAGTAAGCTAACCCCAGGCTTTTTCCACATGTCAAAATTGGAAAGTAATGATTTCAGAAATCTTTTTGGTTGATGCTGTTGTTAGTAAGAAATTGTAAAATTTATATCTATTGGAAGAGACCTTATACTTAGATGAAGTCTATAAATGGCTTCTTGGACACGAACAATTTATAATAGTAAAGAAGGGAACTACTGGCATGAAACTGTAGGACTTAATTCAGCTAGAATTCTACTTTCATTTTTTTCCCTCAACTATGGGATTCTTAGTTGACATGTTTCTCATTTGGGGAAATATTTGTAATGAAATCTAGTCATGAAATGTTATTACTTTATTGATACGATCTCATTTGTATGGACAACAGTGAAGGAAATTCTCAAGCTTTGCCCTGACAAACAATTGGTCACACTGTACAAGATTCCACAATTTGATTCACTTGATGACTTTTTACAAAAAGTGGCAACAGTCAGGGGTAGACTAAAAAAAGGTGGTGTTGTTGATGTTGAAGCTGCAGCTAGAGTTGTTCTACACGACTGGAATGAGGGTAAACTTCATTTATTCTTTTCACACAAAAATTTGCCCATACTATCTTTGATACGAATCATGCCCTCGGTTATTGTGGTACCAATGGTGTTTATTTGTTGTGGGCTTTAAATTATGTTAAAAAGGGGTTATACATACCTTGAAACTGTTATATAAAGAACAAAATGATTTAGGTTAGGAATTGCTCATTTGATACACTTTCTTTCTTTCTTTTGAAAACCTAAATCATTTAATCGACATTTTCAGGCAAGATCCCATATTACACTATGCCCCCAAGTAGAAATCAAGACAAACCTTCCGAGGCAAAAATTGTATCAGAGTTTGACAAGGAATTTAATATTGATGAAGTTTACAACAGTGAATCATCATTTATTGGAAGCCTGAAGTCTGTCAATGACTTTAATCCTGTTGAAGTGCCTACAAGTGGTCCTCTCGAATTTGATGAAAGTATGATGGAGGTTGGTGATTTCTCGTACCATTTATTAGATCCAATCCATCATTTTGTACTATTGGATGAACTAGGGTAGTACTTGAAATTTTCATGCAAGCAGTTCCATTGATATCCATACTACATGCCTTTGTGGATTGACTTTTCATTTGGTTATCCAATAATCTGATTATGTTGGCAAAAATATCTTGGTGTCCATAGATTGTTACTTGATGATTGAGGTCTCTTTTAATTATGCAACCAAATAAAACATTTTAGTTTTTTTATGTACTTTATGTGAAAAGGTTAGAATTGCCATAATATACACATTTGCTTTATCCTAAGTCTTGACAAGTTTTAATGATGAATTTCAAATATTGAATTCATCTTGCATTACTGGGAAACAATCTAAACAAAAGATTTATTGGGTCATTTTATATTGTCTAGGCCACATTTAGTTGATATTGATATGTTGCATAATTAAGGGACAGTTCCTTCTCATTGAGGCATTTCATTTCTGGAAAAGCTGTACAGTTGATGCCAGAAGTTATTTCAAATATCTCTAGAAACTCTAAGACTCTGTTTACTAGTCACCTACCCATATTGTATTCTGGTCTAATTTGTTATATTTCGCAATACTAGGGTGATCTAGAAACCCAACCATCAAGTCAGCGTGATAATACCTCTGAAGGCATGGAAAATGATGTTGAGGACCAGCACATGAGATCTGAAGAAGAAGATGAGAGCAAAAGTAAGGCTAGAAATGCAAATGACAGGCAAAATGAAAAGTTGTATTCAGCCGAGGGTATACTCAATCCAAAGATGAAACGAGCGGATAAGAAACGGATGAAGAAAGCAGCTAAAGCGGATGTAATGGATGATGACTATGACTTTAAAGTCGATTATGTCCGTAAGGGTTCCGCCATGGACATGGAAGCTGTTGATAAAAGCCCAATATCTGCTGAGGTGCCTATGTCTGGGATTGAGTTTGGTGATGAGTGATGCTGAGGCATAACTACATCAACAGGATATATACCCTTGGAAGTTTTGTTCTTTTTCTTTTCCTTGGTTTAGTTATAAAACAGGGCCTTTTTTGTCCAAACGTAATGATATATTATGTAAGCGAATTTTGCAATCGATATCATTCTCTCTTACAGCCACCTCTGGCTAGTCTTATTAAACTCTGTATAACAGACTGGTTTGATATGCATCACTCTCTTACAGTCACCCTTCGGCTTGTCTTAGTAAAAACCTTCTGTATAACAGACTTGAGTGCACAATATCACCTCTTTGTTATTAACCTTTACGAGCTCAAAGTATTTTGGTATTGTAGTTACAGGATTGCTTTCATTTTTGGGATTTGAATTTTAACCTGTTTACTCCCACTAGAATGCTGACAGGAACTGCCTATATAGTAAAAACTATGAATGAAATACAAATGATGAGTGGCATACTAATGAACATGAGAATGAATGACTTAAGAGGAAAGGCCATTACAAGGTTGGGTGCCTTTACATGAAAACAAAGTATACGTTAACACAGAAAAGGCCAGTACAATAAAGTGGTCTTCAACTAGGTGCAACTTGCTGCAAAACCAGTCCAACGTCTAAGAATTGACGGGCTTTCCGTTTAACTTGGGGAAAGGATCTTGCTTGCTCAATACGACCACCTTGCTTTTGTGAGCAAAGTACCCCTTAACAAGATTCTTGTGTATGAGTATAGCCACTATGCATTCCACCTACAAATGCAGCAGATAGTTCAATTAGATTGAATACTAGATTAAACAGCAGTTTAGAGGAAAATAAACCTGCAAAAATAGCTTAAAGATGCACAAGAATGAAGATTATTGCCTCGTCCAAATCCATGTCCATATCAAGCCATTTCAATGCTTTCACGATTACTTCTAACTTCATCTGGTGAGCTTTGCTTGGATCCTTCTGCTTTTGGATAATGTAACTGCATCACAGTCATCAGATTGCTATGAGAACGTTTTCAGATACATTAAGATCAAGAAGCTATACGTGTGTCCAAAATCATGGAATGGAACTTACATTTTCTTAAGCAATCTTTGGTAAACTTGAAGCTCTAGTCTCTCTAGGACGAGATACACTCCTGATCTTAAAAACCTTGAAGAAACAAAAAAACAACTGCCGAAATCAGTTCAAATCTCTTATCAATCTCATTAGATCTTGCATATGTCGAAAGCAAACATACCGATCTTCATGCTCTTGGAGAGCAAACCGAAGAAGTCGAAGATCACCCCTTTTGAGAGCTTGCACAACATTACTGTACTGTCAAGGAAAATGACTGCTTACTATGTCACTAAAAATGGTTTCAGCAGGAATATAATTATGCCACTTTAAATTGGGAGATCGTAAAAGCTCAATTATTTGCACTGTCCGTTTTACATGAACCAAAATTCTGTTCCCACCTTTATGTAAAACTGGAAGAACATAAATTTATGCTCAAGTGGCAGACGTACCTCAACCAAGTTATATTTCTCTAGGAGCAAATTGTTGGGTAGAATACCTATTGAAAGCTTCACAGGTATCAAATACTTTAGTATCATCCTGAAGTCAAAACAAAAATAAAGAAAATAGTCAGAAACTGCTACATGCCTAGGGAACCAATGAAAGACTTTTTAGTAATAGGAGCTGAAGTGAATTAACCAAAGACATAAATACAAGCGCTACAACTTGAATATTCAGCAACATCATTATTCCCTCATAAAATAAATTTTTGGGTTCCATGGTTGTGTGAGTTTCCCATTATGCTATGAAGTATAAGTACTATCAAACCTGCTGTGAAGTATTAGATCCACTTTATTTTCCTGACTAAACGCATTACTTTTCTTTTCAATGACTAAAACTCAACTTTATCCCTTTCAGCATGAACAAATAGAGATTGTTCGTGCATGAAATTGATGCTGTTGTTGTTATGAAATTATATTGACATGCATTCTGTAATGGCTCCGTAAGATACAGTTCAAGCAACTACAACAAAAGCTGATATGAGAAGACTTTGTTCAAACTATTAGTTGAGGCAACTGGCTGTATATGAAGAATCTATCCACAATTCATTATCAAACACATGCAAGGTATATCCACGCATGGTTTATTCTAACCTCAAATTTGCTTCACGTTGGGGGTTGCAGTGTGTGAAGGCATACGATAATTTTTGATCAGCCTGTCATGTCAAAGAAAAGAATCCAATGAAGAATTAATCATTAAGGAATCTCCATAAAATGAGCTTCTCAAGCCTAGACATCCTGATTAAATACAAAGCTTGTAGTTAAACTCAGATGTGAAATCTCGTATAATAAAATGCAACAGTACCATATAAGCTGACAGGATGGTATCAACTCAAAGTATTGTTAAGATCCAATTATGAGCAAGAATTCAGCACCGTGTATATGTTAAATACCGGGCAGTCTGACACGAAGATCTAATCTCCAATTCATAGTGACAAATGCAAAGCTTAACACACAATTTTGCAAGTGAAATGCAGGTTAGGTGACAAAGTTGAACATGAAAAAATGAGTACTTACAGCAAGGAAATTTTCATTGAAAACTTCCAAACGGCCAGTGTAATACATGTATGTAACCTACAATAGCAAAGAGTATGAATCAGATGCTATTCCAAGTGTAGTTTCTACCATGTTATGAAGTTCCATCCAAAGAAAAGTGATAGATTTCTTTGTTAAAAGTCACAGTTCTGACCTTATCTCTCTTTGGGAATTCCTCAAAGTCAAAAATTCGAGCTGTTTCTATACTTCTTATAACACTTCGACAAAGGTGAACAGTACCAAGCTGCAAAACATTAAGCGCAATACCTTAGGCAATACGAGCTTTCACATATGAATACCTTTACCTGCTATATCAAAACCAGATTACATCTGCTCTAGTCCTAACTCGGTGAGCCTCAGCTGATTTTCAGTAATCTATTCCAACTCTCGAGAAAGACTAGAAAAACAACTGAAGAAAGAGGAAGCAAAAGCTCACCTTGAAGTAGATTTTGAACAACTGACAAGTTACATATAATGCTCCCACTCGTTTTGGACCCTTCCCCTATAAATTTTATAAGAAGCATTAAATAGGTAACAAAGCACTAGATAATCCACTCAACACCTGAAGACTCTAAATAACATAACCATAAGATATTGATGTACTTACAGCAAGAACACCAAACACTTTCATGAGGAAGGAACCAGCTCCTTTCAATTTTTCTGGAGATTTCCCATTTGAAGCCAAATCTCTGTCAGCCTACAGCATTGTTCATAGATGGATTCATAATAAAACAACTGGACATCCACACCACTACAACACAATAAGTTACTCAAATCTCTCAGTCATACCCTCTCCGCAAGAACCCTAATTTCATAGACAATGACGTACAATGCCTCCAAAGCCCAAGCTGATTCCCAATTTCGAAACTCCTGAACGAAAGCACTGCGATAGAGATTGACAAATACTTAACATACCAAATACAGAAAGGGATGTTCTTTTACAAAGGGAGAACTAAAGAAACAAACTTGGCAGCTTTTTCGAAAGCGTGATAACAATCGACCAAATTCCCAATTCGATAACTTTGATAAGAACGAAAAAGAGGAGCAATGATCTCGCCAAATTGGGAATACTTGTCCGATTGTTTTAGCAATCTATTACCATCCTGTAAAAAAAAAATTGAAGTTTTCAATGACTTATCATCCAATTTACCACTGGAAGGGTTTGGGTGAAGCAAAGCAACCTGGAAGAAATCGAGAGCGTGAGCGAGAGAGAGGAGAGAGGCGGAGTTGGAGGAGAGCGAGAGTAGTTGTTTGAGAGAAGCTACGTCTTGCGAGAAAATGGCGTCGGAGAACCGGTCTAAATAGTCCGTGATTCGACGGTGAGCCTCTCCCATGCTCAAGTACGCCATTCTGCTTCCCGTCCAAAACCCAATTGGAACTATTGGCCTTTTTCTAAGCTGTGTCGTTATAAAAGGAAAACCGAAGTCTTTGACTCCCAAAATCTAAAAATTTTCCATTTTTGAATCAATTCCTGGGTGGGACCAGACCACAGTGTTCGTAAATCTTACGTCTGATATTTTCTGTTTCTGACGGCAACATTCCAACAACACACACCCTCCGTAAAGAGTGAACAACTACTGCTACTACCACCACCTTGAAAACGTACTTCAAACAACTTATTCTCTTTGTCTAGACTCCAGACCCATAAATTGCTATGATTCTGTTCTACTGATTTTTTACCGAGAACCAACCCAGAGAATAGGTTCGGGACTTCAAGCACTGCAAAAGATCGATCATGGGTTCTGGTTCTGCCTTGACCTCCACGAAACCCACGCCATTGCCCACGGAAGAACAAGAACCGCCAAACCCTTCTACGACTCTTCTTTCCTTCGACACTGACTTGTGTGACTCACCCAATCGTCCGCAGAGAGCCACCAGTATGATACTTTTTATCGCCATGCTTGTCGTCACTTGCGTTGCTCTCTCTGCTGCTTTCGCCTTCGCTTTTCTCCTTTTCTCTTCTTCTTCTTCTTCTTCGTGTAAGTTGGCAGAGCAATCTTCTTCCGTTGACAAGACTGCTCGTCCGTTGACTAAACTTAGCCACCCGGTTGTTCTCTTGATTTCTTCAGACGGGTTTCGATTTGGTTACCAATTTAAGACACCCACACCTAATATTCACAGGTTGGTTGCTAATGGAACTGAGGCCGAGACGGGTTTAATTCCGGTATTTCCTACACTTACTTTCCCTAATCATTACTCTATTGTTACTGGACTTTATCCTGCTTATCATGGCATTGTGAACAACTACTTTATCGATCCTCACATTGGTGAGGTCTTCACCATGCAAAGCCACGGCGCAAAATGGTGGCTTGGTGAGCCACTCTGGGAGACTGTGGCTAGTCAAGGGTTGAAAGCTGCTACCTACTTTTGGCCTGGGTCTGAGGTGCATAAAGGTTCTTGGGATTGTCCTAAAGATTTCTGTATGCATTACAATGGATCTGTTCCATTTGAGGAAAGGGTTGATAAGGTTTTGAGCTATTTTGATTTGCCTACTGATGAAATTCCAGTGTTTTTGACTCTGTATTTTGAGGACCCTGATCATCAGGGTCACAAGGTGGGATCTGATGATCCCCAGATAACAGAAGCAGTTTCTGGAATTGATAGGATGATTGGGAGATTGATTAGTGGGCTAGAGAAGAGAGGGGTTTTTGAGGATGTTAATATTATAATGGTGGGTGATCATGGCATGGTGGGTACTTGTGATAGAAAACTGATCTTTATTGATGATTTGGCATCTTGGATTGGAGTTCCAGCTGAATGGGTGCAATCTTACAGTCCAGTGCTTGCCATTCAGCCACCTCCTGGTATTGATCCTTCTGATGTTGTTTCAAAGATGAATGAAGGATTAATGTCTGGAAAAGTTGAAAACGGTAATTATTTGCGAGTTTACGTTAAGGAGGAGCTGCCTATTAGACTTCATTATGTTGAGAGTGATAGGATTCCACCGATAATAGGGCTGATCGAAGAGGGATTTAAGGTGGAGCAAAAGCGAACAAAGCCACAAGAGTGTGGAGGATCACATGGCTATGATAATGCTGTTTTTTCAATGAGGACAATATTCATTGGCCATGGCCCTCAATTTGCCAGGGGTAGGAAGGTACCTTCTTTTGAGAATGTCCAGATATATAATATAGTTACTTCAATTCTTAAAATTCAGGGTGCTCCCAATAATGGTTCTTTAGCATTTTCCTCATCCATTCTTTTGCCTTCTCCTCAGTAAATTTTTGTTACATGTCCATAATGGTCTCAGCCGCCAAATGATGAACATGCAGATTAGTCGGTTATTCGAGGTTGATGTTATGTTCTTGGTGGATAGTTGTGGCTTAAGGGTTTATAAAGTTTTGCAGGAATGAAGGTAACCAGTTTTGGATTGATCTTGAGAGCTTGCATTATCATTTGGCTCCAGCTTTTTCCGATTTTATGCGCTGCAGATTCAAATGTGTAATCTAGAATGTAGTATTTTAGATTCAAGCAACCAGATGATTGGCCATATGATTATCACTTTATTATTTTCAGCAGAGGGAGGCTTTCTCCTTCCACTGCAATGTACATTTGTCTAAATATCTCAGGTATAGAAGTAACAGATCTTAAACTTTCTACCTGAAAAAATAGCTACCGTTACTTATACAATTACGATTGTCCTTGTTTCATGTTTGTAACACCTTCCCTTTTTGTTTTCCACATTTGTTTTTCCACCGAGTAGGGAAAGACTCCCCATTAATGTTATCTACATCGATGTTTGTTGGAATGTCCTAAAAAAGTTTGCTTTCTTGTGTTACAATTATTACCAGTCTCTGCTCTTCCTTCAAAGCACATACTGTTGATAAGAACACCAGAGATAATAAACGAAACTAGATGTGGATGTTATGGTTGGCTAAGTTGCTTTTTTTCGAAGTAATTTAAGGTTGTCTGGATTATCACCATTGGAGAAAGTACATTACATGGTTCATCCTTCAACAGCAGCTAAGCTATGGCTGATTCTGCCTTGTATTCCCCATTTCTTTGATATAGTTCTTGAGAATTAAATTCTCTGTATTATCTTGAATCTTTTTTATGATTCTTGGTGAAGAAATATCTTGAAATGGATCATCAATTGGAACCTGTAAAGTTTCTTTTCGAGAATCTTGAATGGAAAGATGTTAGCTTTTTGCTTGTAACGCAGTCATAATAAAAATGGAATAGCATTTGTAACTGAAACAAGTACAAGGTAGGTAATAGACCTCTAAGGGGGGGCTTGGTTAAGTAACGAGAATGAGAATAGGAATGAATACAGTGAATAATAAAAATAAATATAATTATTATAATTATAATGATTGGTTAAGATGAATGAATTATTATCATTACTATTGATGATAGTTGGTTTGTTAAAAATATTGAGAAATAAAAATTTGTTTATATTAAATTTTAAATATATTTTAGTTGATTATTTTAATTTATGCACCCTAATTATAACGACGTAATGTTTAAAATCAAGTATATTGCGATTTTTCTTTCCAAGAACTCTTGAAAAAACTTTAGTATTTTATTGCATCAACATATCATTAGTTACACAGATCTTCAAAATATAGTTTGATCATCTAAAATATTGTACAATTCATCGATATAACCATAACATCCATCATTCTATTGCTATAGTAAAATCAAGTAACATAGTTTACTACAATTTACATTCCTCCGATAATGCAAATGATGTTATATTTAAAATAATTAATGAATACTATTTTAATTAATTACATTATAATTAACTAATTAATTAATTATATTTTAATTAGTAAATTACATCTTAATTATATTTTAATTAATTAAATTTTATCTTGATTAATTAATTAATTAATTATATTTTAATTAATTAATTATAACTTATCTTAATTAATTTAATTATATTTTATATTTTAATTAATGACATTTTAATTATATTTTAATTATATTTAATTCAAAATATTAGTGTTGATAGAAATCAAAACCATTCCTCCCACACATGGAAGGTATGGAATATTACCTAAAATTTGAGTATAAAAAAACTATTCAATCAATAATTGCCATTCATTCTTTACCTGTTGATTTATTCTCACACTTTTTAACCAAGCACTCCTCAGAGTTTGATAAAGCGTGTGAACATTGACAATCTTGATTAGTGTTCGACATGTGAAACAATAGAAGAATGAGCAATATCAAGTATTAGTATGCATTAGTGCGTATTAGTCGAAATCTTTTACAAGACGCAAGATTTAAATATGAGACTAAAAGAAGGTTAGAGATGAACATTAAGTAAAAGATTAGTTGGATCACACGCATGAAAGAAATATACGAGAATTCCAAGGTCAATTAACAACAAGACGCAAGATTTAGATATGAGACTAAAAGAAGGTTAGAGATGAACATTAAGTAAAAGATTAGTTGAATCACACGCATGAAAGAAATATATGAGAATTCCAAGGTCAATTAACAACAAGACGCAAGATTTAGATATGAGACTAAAAGAAGGTTAGAGATGAACATTAAGTAAAAGATTAGTTGGATCACACGCATGAAAGAAATATACGAGAATTCCAAAGTCAATTAACAAGTAGGTTGACGGACGAGCATGGGACAAGGCTAAATTTTACTTTGATGAAGCTATGTGAGATTGTAGTGTAAAAGAATTGGCATATCTTGTGTGACAAGTTCGTTCTTAAAGCTAAAACTATGTAACAGTATCCAAGTAATTACTCTCTCATTGTTCTAAGAAGATTTGCATTTAACATGCAATCTTATACTAAAGAAATTGGAATTCAATCCAAAATTACCCGGTTCAGGCCAAAATAAAGGTTGGTATTTTTGGCAATCAAATTTTCAGAGTTTTGAGTCAAATTTATAGTTAAAAGTTTGATACTAGAATAAATAAAAGAATTGATAGGTAAATTTTAAAATTAAAATCAACGTAAATTAATTAATTCATTTTTATATCTAACACCTTATTTATTAATTTTAAATTAATAAATTTCTAATCATTAAAAGTCCCTATCAACTACTTGAAATTTTTATTTTTATTTCTTATTAAAATTTTAAGGTTAAAATTATTAAAATTATTATGTTTATCACAAAATAAAGAATTCATTCATTTTCCATTGACATCCTCAAGAATGTTTAGGAGTTAATAGATTAACCTTCGTAAAATCCTACCCTAAGCCCATAATTGACTCTCTTAATGTGATCTTCTTCAACTAAATCTTAAAATACAAAAAATCATTAGAAAGGATAAAGTTGTGTGAACTTGAAACCGCCGATTCAGCCATAACCAAAGGTTCCTCAACCCAGAGAGGACATAAAACAAGGTTGGATAACGGGTCAACTGCTTGAAGTAAAGTACTACTGTCCAGTTACCAATCATAAACAATACTGTTTGTCGCAGTAGATACAGATGTGATTGTGTAATTTTGGACATCTCCAGTTCGTACGATTGCCTTCTGTCAAAAACACGAACTTAGGAGTGGAGAAGAGCAGAGGAGAAGGGAAGAGGAGGTCTCTCTGCTTCTATAGTAATTTAGAACTTAAACCCTCTTAATTTGGCCCCCTTTTGACCTCATGTAGTATTCAGTCTGTTTTGGTTCTTAATTTCAACTATCAACTCAACTCCCACGAAAAAGTTTCAATCTTTATATCTCTTTCATTGTGGGTGTTGAATTTTAGTAAATTCTATAGATGGCAGATGTTGTTCGATTCCCGTCCTTTCACTGGCCTCGCTTCTCGTCTTCTCTGATCACTGCGGTTACTTCCAACTCGAATCCTTATGTACCGGCTTTTCCAAGTCCACCCGCTTCTAGTGGTTTATATGGGAAGATTTATCCTGTTCTTTGTTCATCAGCTAGAGGTGTTTCACGGTTGCCTTTCAGTCCCAGGAAGCAATCTCTCTCTTTCAAGGTACCAACTTTGCCTGTCAGTTCCTTTCTTTTCTTTTCCGGTCTGTTTCTTTGAAAATTAATTGAAATTTTGAGGGCCCTTTTCTTTTTGGTAAGAATTTCGAGGACCCTTTGGCTAACAGTTTCTGATTAATTGGTTCTTCGCAACAAGTAACGTTTCTACTTGCAGTTTTAGCTGATATTAGTAAGCTTTGGTTTGGTTTGTAAGGGTGCGCTTGTTCACTTAGGGAATAATAATAGGAATTATAATGAATATAGCGAGGAAAGGAAATAAATATAACTTTCATTCTTTACTACGTTGAGAGTATGGAATATTGTCCCAAAAGGATATAAAAATACCATTTTTCTAATCATAATATATTATCAACCATCTTTTTTCATTCCTTATCCATTCCTTTCTTATCATACCAACTAAATAAGCACTCCCTAAGTCTTTTCTAATTGTGTACTAGGAGCAAATTGTACATAATGTAGTTCATTAGAATTTACTATTTTGTGAGACAGTATCAAATTGATGTTATCTAATTTTGTGCATGAAAGTTCGACATTTGTTAAAGAGATATATCATTTCTGCTTAGCTACTATAACGTGACTCTGTTTATTTTAACTTACTTTCAGCCATTTGGTTCTCTGTTACACAAATAACTTGGTAAACATCGTATGTAATCGCTTATTACCCTAAATCTTTTGTTATACTGCAAATTTAGAAGTTTATTTTTATTGGCTTCTAGTGTTATAACGTTGTGTTTGCTTCTGGTCATTCGCTGTATTGGAGACTTGTGGCTTCACATCCTTGAAAGGTATCCATGGAAGCTAAAGAGGCTAACGTCTTAGGAGTCTACCATTGTCACCTTTCAGAAATTTTCCAGCAGTTGATTTTAGAGTTTACTGTTTTTAGCTATAAAGTTTAGTTGAGAGAATAAGAGTTTTCATCAGGAATAAAAAGCTTTAACTGTTGAGAATTTGGTTAAAGGAAGACGATTATGACGATACAGCGAAGGGGGTTGAGAGTATCTGATATCCGCAAACATTGAGTTGAAGACGATTATGAGCATACAGTGAAGGGGGTTGAGAGTATCTGATATCCACAAACATTAACTTGAATGCAAGTATAAAAGTTGATAATATGCTGGCTTGAATTCGTTAGGGCCGATGCATTGAACTGTGTTGTAATTCAGATCAAGCTGTATTGTGTGCGTTGAACTGTGTTGCAATTCAGATCAAGCTGTACTGTGTTTTTCCTTGAACTAGAATGATCATTTGTTTAAGAAATAATGTACTTTTTTATTGAATGTGTCAGAACATTGGGAATCATTTAAAACTTTTTCGCATCTATATGGTAAAATCTATGTTATAAGTTGAATTTGACCCCAAAAATCATATCTGTTGATGCAACTGAAAAATTCCTTGGCTTTCTTTGCTTTCAAGGCTTTTACTTTACATATGCTCCCTAAAATCAATTTTCTTTTTCTCTTTATTTTTAGGTTATTCTTCTTGACGATTATAATGTATCAATGGAAATGCCTTTTGCATTTCAATTGCTTGTGAAATGTCTGCATTGTTTTGGGTTGTGACTTTTGCTAGTTGATTGCATCTTTGTGATATCTAGTTTGTTTCCTTAATTCTTTAGGTGATGATTTCTGAATTTTCGATTGCCTATAAGTTACATTTTCTGGATAGAATTTTATATTTAGTTTGCTCTGTCCTATAAGTGCTTTGTCCTATAAAGTATTTGCTTGGAGAGAGTTTGTCAGTTAATCTAAAATACTTGTCAAGAGAAGCACACAATAAGCAACATACTGCTTTTGTGTTATTTGTTCAGAAAACTTTTTGCAATATGTGAGATGCCATTTAAAAGTAACTATTTTCTATTCTGCATCTTTGATCAAAAGATTTCTTTTTGGTTCATTTATAAATGGAACAAGCTAACCATCTTCAATGCTCTGTTACAGTTACATGCAACTGTTGCCGAAACAGAACAGCCAAAATGGTGGGAGAAAAGTACACCAAACATGATTGACATCCATTCCACCCAAGAATTTTTGAGTGCCTTAAGTCAAGCTGGAGATAGATTAGTGATTGTTGATTTCTATGGAACCTGGTGTGCTTCTTGTCGAGCATTGTATCCCAAGGTAATTTTGCTTCATTTAAGTTGCTCTTTGTCTGCAATGGCATCAAGCCTCAATTAACACTGTAAATTCATATTATTCATCTTCTAGTCAAGCTTGTTTTGGGCAATTTATGCAAGTTTCATGATACAGAAAAGGATCAGTCTCCTAGCGGCATAGTTTATTGTTCCTGCAGTTGTTTTCATCTGAAGTGGATCAATATGCATTGGAAGTTCTTGGATTTTGAAGAATTCAAGGCCATCTATGTGGTCGTAATTACTTACTTATTATGCTTAGTTTGGCATTAGCTATCTTGTATACTTCATTTTGTTATGAAATTTCCAGTATTCAGGATTAAAAACATGTTAAACCCTATGCATCTAATTCGGGTGGTGACAAACATAATGAATGTCCTAAGAACATCTTACCATTTAGCATTCATTGATAACGGATATGATAGCAAGGCACCAAGGTGCTTGTAGCTTTAGGACAGGAATTTATGCAGTCTAGTTGGCTAAGTTGATAGTGCTACGAACCCAGACAGCACTATGGGTCCTAAACCCATAGTCACTTATTCTAGGAAAAGGAAGGGCAAGGGACTGAACATGAGTCTCAAACCCATGTTGACATATTCTAGGAATTTCACTAAGGCAGGGAGGGGTGAGTCATCAAACGGTTAGAGAAGTTAGTTAGAAGAGAGAGGGGAGAACACTATGTAAGGGGAGGGGAGATAGGGGCAGGGTATCGGATTATTCTATTTTGAGTATTATCTCAGCTATATGCTTGAGGGGCCATAGTTGGCTGGTAGCATAGTTCTTGTAGAATCTCCTACGGGGCTGTAGCTATTTTATCAATAAACATACCTTATCTCATCCATTGCGTATCATTGGTGCTTTCATTGAGAGTGAGCCGGTGTATGCGAACAAGAATGACGCAACAAAAATGGGAAGCGATGGATGCTCGTATGACGGCAGTGGAAACGAAGTTGATGGACCATACGGTTCAACTGGGCAGCTTATACAAGGGAGTCGATGAACTCTCCAGGGCGTTAGCGGCGATGCACGCCGAGATGCGAGAGGGGTTCCAACGCCAGAACGTCCACAGATCACCAGAGGCGGGGTCCAGCTCCGTTGACCGTGGGAAGTCGGTACAGACCGCCGAAGGGGGAAGCGGTGTAACCACCATGGCGTCGGAAGAGTATCAGCTCCGGGCCAAACGAATAGAGCTCCCTCCATTCCAAGGTGATGACCCGGTAGGTTGGGTCTCACGTGCGGAAATGTATTTTGCAGTTCAGAGCACCCCACCCGAGCTTCGGGTACAGTTGGCTCAGATCTGCATGGACGGCATGACTTGGCACTGGTTTAAGGTGCTCTTAGCGTCGAGACCAGAGTTGGACTGGGAGACCTTCAAGAGGGCCTTGTTCGATCGGTATGGAGATCTCTACGTCGGAAACCCATTTTCTCAGCTGAAGGTGTTGACACAGCAGGGAACCGTGGATGAATATGTGGAGACCTTCGAGATGTTGATGGCTCAGTTCCTCCTCTTCCCAAGATCAATACATGGGACTCTTCCTTGGAGGGTCATGAGAGGATATACTACCGGAGGTAGTAGGCCGATCCTTCTTCTCGCTATCGTCGATAGCAAGAGCTGTCAAGGTGGAGAGGAAGATTACTCCACCGCACACTTCAAGCCGATCGGGATGGAGACCCACGAGCGGCCCACGAGTCGGGCCTCCCAACCCGACTGTAGGGGGACGCAACTGGGTGGGTCCACGAGTTGATATGGACCGACCCCAGGTGCCCACCAGCAACGGCGCAAACCAATGGGGAACCCGGGAGGGAGAAGCTGATCGGCGTCCCGACATGGGGAAGACCACCGACGGACGACCCAAGGGAACCAGAAACCTTTCCTACCAGGAGTTGATGGAACGGCGAATCAAGGGATTATGTTTCAAATGTGGGCAACACTATAGCCCTAACCACATCTGCCCCGATAAACATCTACGGCTACTGATTTGGGAAGCAAACGAAGAAGCAGAGGGAACACCTTCTGGAGTTGAGCATAAAGAGGCGACCACAGTAGGGGAAGCATGGGAGATGGTCTATCGGGCGCTAGAAGGAGGGCCAGAGGATGGGGAACTGGTTCAAACCACGACTCTGAAAATTGAGGGTAAGTTATCAGGGATTCCCATCTTGTTCCTCATCGACAGTGGCGCAAGCCATAACTACCTGTCGCAGGACTTGGTGAATACCTTGGGACTGCCGGTTACTCCAACGGCAGCTTATGGAGTGCAATTAGGGAATGGGACAAAATGCTTCTCACAGGGCCGATGCAGGGGATTGGCGGTATCAGTCGGGAATGTGGAGTTAAGGATTGACGCTTATATTTTGCAGTTGGGAGGTATAGATCTGGTTTTGGGTGCCGAATAGTTGGAAACGTTGGGGGAAGTAAGGGTGGATTTTAAGCAGAAAACTGTGAAGTGGGGATTTGCGCAGGGGAAAGAGGTGGTAACTTTGAGGGGACAGGGCAGTGAGCAGCCCCAGCGGCTTTCGGCCTTGCAAGGCATGCTACATACCACTGAACATTTGCTTATCAAGATCAGTCAGCAAGATCTCCATATTGGAGAAATGACTGTAAGAGAAACCTCAGCATTCTCTGCACGATGCCAAGGAGTTGGATCTCTACAGGAGCTCCTAGCGGAGTTGTCCAGAAGAGAGAAAGTAACTAATATTAAACCTGATCCTGATATTGATGTCTACATAAAGGCAGCAGCAAGAGAAGGTCAGGAGTCCAGTGTTGTCACAGATTATGTCTTGCACTTTGTGCTTAATCGATTGGAAATTTGTGCTGACACCATGGTTGGGAATGGGATGATAAGGGGGATATCTGGAGGACAGGGGAAGTGTGTTACAACTGGTGAAATGCTGGATGTGTTCACAACTTATTATGTCATGGGATTTGCTCCAAATTTTGGAAGGATTGCTAGGCAATACTTTCTGCTTGTGCTTGTTAATCAGATGGCCTCTGGACTGTTTTCGGTTCATTGTTTCGCTTGGCAGGGTAAACCTATTGAAGAAGCCTCTTGGACAACTGCAGATCAACTCAAACAACAGTTTCCTTCTTCCTGCCTTGAGGACAAGGCAGATTCTGAAGAGGGTGGAATTGATAGTGCCCCCAGACAGCACTATGGGTCCTAAACCCATAGTCACTTATTCTAGGAAAAGGAAGGGCAAGGGACTGAACATGAGTCTCAAACCCATGTTGACATATTCTAGGAATTTCACTAAGGCAAGGAGGGGTGAGTCATCAAACGGTTAGAGAAGTTAGTTAGAAGAGAGAGGGGAGAACACTATGTAAGAGGAGGGGAGATAGGGGCAGGGTATCGGATTATTCTATTTTGAGTATTATCTCAGCTATATGCTTGAGGGGCCATAGTTGGCTGGTAGCATAGTTCTTGTAGAATCTCCTACGGGGCTGTAGCTATTTTATCAATAAACATACCTTATCTCATCCATTGCGTATCATAAGTGGTGAGGCTAAATGTTTCTGGTGCCATCATATAGATTGGATGTGCATTTATAAATTGGAAAACCTTGGTTAAAGCAGTCTGAGCCATGGAATTACCTTATAGAAAGTGAGTGGATTTGGTGATAGCTATGGTGGTACCGGCATGAAAGATAAAAGATAGTCAATCCTTGTGGCCAAATGCGTTGAAATTATAATATTTGCCTGGATCCTTCCCTCAAGTACAACACAGGTGAAAAATTTTAGTCCAAGGTGCTAAATTTTTTCTTTCTTCAGTATTCTTGGCAGATTAGTGGCAAAATTCTCTTCAGATAAATTTCTTTGAAGCTCTATCGTTCAATAGGGTGTGATGGAGTATCACTGATTGAATATTGCTGTGTTAGACCAAAAATCCAGGGATATGACCGCTTAAATATTAAGCTATTTCCGGTAATCATGATGTTGACCTGTTTTATCGGTGAACTCATCTCACAGCTCTGCAGGACTGCTGAAGAGCATCCAGAAATTTTATTCTTGAAAGTGAATTTTGATGAGAATAAATCTATGTGCAAAAGTTTGAACGTTAAAGTGCTTCCTTTCTTCCATTTCTATCGTGGAGCTGATGGACAACTGGAGTCCTTCTCCTGCTCACTTGCCAAGGTTAGTATCTTCCAGTTCCATTTTTGCTCAGTGTTGAGTCCTAAAACATGTATGCGGTTCTCAACTGAAGTTCTTTTCCTATAGAACGCAAGTATACAAGCATGTTTAGTATAAAGTTAACCTGTTTTGGTGTAGTTTTCTTTTGAATCATCTTGAGAAGCAAACAAAATGATACTACTGTAGAATTCGGTGTTGCGATTTGCCTGGTTCGATGTAAATCGACTTCATCATCCAAAGCTATGCACTCTTAGTCTCCTCATTAAACAGAAACCTCACAAGCCTTTTTCTAATGGGGAAAATCGACAATGGAATCTGTAACAACATAAGATTTTGATCCATTTAGGTAAAGGAAACACTTGATGAATCTGGCTGAATAACTGTCAATGCCTTGAGATTTTGCGTGTTTTAGCATTTTATCCTTAATACCGCTACTGATTCTGTTGCTTTTGGATTCCTCAAACCATCTGCAGTTTCAGAAGCTAAAAGATGCTATTGAAAGGCACAACTCAGCACGATGCAGCATCGGACCACCCAAGGTAGTCGGAGAACTTACTCTTGAATCCATCATTGCTTCCAAGGACAATTCATCTGGGACAACACAAGCATAGGATTGCTAATCTGAAGCCTTGTTCTGTTCTGTATACCTATAGTGATGTGCTCTTATTCTGTATATTTGCTTAGTCGTTCTTTTGATTAAACAGGCAGTAATTGTCTATCCCAGTACTCTCATTCTTTATGATTGATCTGTCTCCAATCTTTGTAACTTCAAACACTGATTACAGTAAGAGTAGCATGTTAGAACTTTGTTTACACTGGTTGAAGTAAATACTACTGGATTATATTAATAAATTTCATCAATATAACGCATATCAGTGTACAAGATTCTTTATTTTGCAATGATCAGGGGAGAGTTATCAATCTACGTAACCTCGACTTAAAATTAGAATTAAGCATGTTTTACTCTCAAATTTAACGGGATGGACAATGAGATACTATTTTGAACGACAAAGAGAAAATGTGTTTATGTGTTACATATAATTAAAAGTAACTAATTTATTGAAGACTGTATTTAATTTAATCAAATCTAGCTAATTTTGGCTAATTTCCGTGGAGGTTGAGCTCTCAAAAAGATGTAACAAAAAGGAAAAGCGGTGTTGAAATGAGGTTAGGAGAGAACAAGGATGGCACCAAGAGAGCCGGCAAGGATATCAAGTTATCTATGGACGAAATATGCAGATTACGTGCATAGCAGATGGGAGAAAACGTTTCTATGGGATATGATTCAGCCGTATAGGAGACCCAGATCCTTCACTCCTCTCGTCACTGTCTATATAGGCGCTTTCTACACTGGCGTTGTTGCAGCCGCCATCACCGAGCAACTTTACAAGGTCCACATTCGCTCTTATCTTTTCCTTTTGGTTTTCTGTGTTGCCCAGTAGACTTTCTAACTGGGTCTTCCCTATTACGAATAGTCATGGTTTTGTTGAAAGATTGGGTTTGAGGGAACTTACTGTCGGGTTTGGGTGAGATAAAGGTAGCATCTTTACTTGTCCTTTTGAAACTAATCCTTCAATCTGTGAGCTTTTTCGAGATGGGTTTTCTCTCTCTTTTTGTTGGCTATGAATAATTGTTGTAATACCTGAGAGATGTTAGCGTCCTTAATGAAATGGGGATAACGCTGCAGAGATGGTGCAGCCTCGGATGATTGATAACTAGTTCACTTGACGTGTTTGATAAAATTATCAAGTCTTATGCCCTCGCCATTCAGATTGATGGGCTTTTAAACAGAACTTTATCACATGATGCAGAAGAGCTGCAAGCATATTCGATTAAGTTTGTGAAACTTTGACGTAACCTTGAAAGTTAAATTGACAATAACTCGGTTATTATGATCTCAAGTTATTAGTGCCTTGCTCTACTCTGAAGAAGAACAGCAGCATGATCTGTGCTTGTTCTTAGACATATTGATTCTGTAGCTTCATGGCAATTTCTTTTGTTCTTGTAAGTGGCTTGTGTGTAGTTCTTGTTGGATTTTGTGTTTTGGGTTAGCCATTCACCTTCTGACATCTCTATGACTTAGGAGATGTTATTTCTAATGCTTGATTTTGCCTTCACGCGAGATGAGGTTATGGTTGCTTACCTTATCGAAAGTTTTTGAAAGCATGATTCTTTGAAAGTTTAGTGATTTTAAGGTCATTCAAAGTATTCCTTCTGTGTGTTTTGAGAAATGGAGTTTCTTGAGTCTAATTGAAGATTCTTTGCCTTTGGTGTTGAGCAGGAGAAGTTCTGGGAAGATCACCCTGGTGAAGCAGTGCCTCTTATGCGACCGAAATTCTATGGTGGCCCTTGGAAGGTTGATAGAGGACAGGTCCCTCCAACCTATGAGGCAAAACCATAGTAACCATTTAAAGATATTCATTTCATGTAGAAATGTCAAACCTTTGATCATTTCTAGAACACAAGAATGTACCTTTAGTCCATTTACCTGTAATTGCCATGCTTTTCCGCACGTATATGCATGAAATTATGCCTTGTTGATTATGTGGAAATGGTTATATGGTAATCTTCCGCATGCCAAGGGCAAGAGTCAACCAGTTACAGATGGCAAAACTAGTTCTTTCCGGCCAAAACTTAAGGGATCAAGTTTATTTTGATTGGTGTTGGTAGATGTGAATCTCAGATGACAAAGCAAACCAAAATTCTCTCTGTTTTTTTTTGTAATAATTGATTGAAAGAGTAAAGCTTTCAAGTTTCAGCTTTTAGTCAAAACAAAATTGGCGTTTCAAGTTGATCGAACTGTGTATGTCCAATGTTGGAGTTCTTACAATTTTTAGAGGAATCATTTGTATGTTATTTCTACCATTAGACCATACCCATAAATGCATGAGCCCATCGAAACAACCAGAGTTTCCTTAAAGCTTAGCAGGGGATAGACAGACCATGGTCATGGAATCATCATGTGGTGGTAAGGGACACACGTTCTTGCGCTATCCTGAACAAATGGCAAAACCTGCTTGTAATGTACACATAGCTGAGAGAGTCCAAATAAAGCATATAAAATATGGCCAATTTTCTCGGACTGGCTTTCCCACAAAAACTGACCGTCTTAGGAAGCATTGGAACTTATTCTCGCTCATCTCGTCTGACAACAATTACTCCTGTATGTTGTGTTAATTCTGTCTCTACTCTTTCCACGAATGCACATAGGAAGCGAAACTACGAACTTAAAGCACCTCGTAGGCTGGTAATTGCTCTAGGTGCTTCAGTTTGGGCGCAGTTCATGAATATGTCTGGTGGGGTTGCTGGCAAATCCTTCATTGTTTCCGCAAGGCAAAAGAGCTCCGTTGAAGAGGTAAAGTTCCGATCTTAATGGCTTGGGAATGATGATCTGCCTTGGATGAATTCGGATTTGCAATTGGAGCAGATTTTCTTACTTGGGTTTTGGAATTTTGATTCTTGGCGATACTTTTGCTGTCAATTACTACGAGTGTGGAAAAAATTTAAAAAAAAAACTTCTTTTCTTCCGTTTTTAGTTATCTTTCAATCTTCCCTCCTCATAGGTATTGAAGAATGTTGACTGGCCAGAGCAATTCCCCTTCAAGGAAGAGGATTTCCAACGTTTTGATGAGTAAAGACTCTTGCTAGTTTCTGTTGGTTGCAATGTGCTCCCTGTTTGATCTTCCAACTGTTATTCATTTGCTTTCATTATGATTTCCATTCTCGTTTGCAAGTGTTCCTTGAATTAACTAGCCATTAGATGTGGCTTATTGTTCATTCCTAAAGATAAAATCACAGTAAAGCTAAGATGGGAGAATTTTCTATGGATGATCAGCTTGAGAAACTCTGTTCAGATCTTGTAGATCTAAAACCCTAAAGATTATACCTTTTAGGTCCCCAGATTCCTCGTTCTATGAAAGTCCAAGGTTTGTGACACACATCGATGATCCAGCCATTGCTGCTCTGACCAAATATTACTCAGAGGTTTTTCCTCCCAGCAACACTCCGGGAGTAAGCATCCTGGACATGTGTAGCAGTTGGGTACGTAAGATGTTTAGCTCTTCCTGGTTGTGTTGAATCAAATGATAGTATTTAACAGAACAGGAGCACTTTTCCTGCTTGGTGTTTTTAGGTCAGCCATTTTCCAAAGGGATACAAACAAGATCGTATAGTTGGACTAGGCATGAACGAAGAAGAGCTCAAGCGAAACCCTGTAGTATTCTACTCTGTTACATAGTATTATTCTCTTTCATTCAGACATGCTTTGAGTTGCTTACATTCAAGCTTGTTCGTGACGGTACAGGTTTTGACGGAATACGCCGTGCAAGACTTAAACGTGAATCCTAGACTTCCATTTGAAGATGACTCCTTCGATGTCATAACCAATGTGGTATGTACCACTCCTAGCTTTTAATGTGATTTGCTCTAACTTGCATGTAATACTATAGAAATTGCCATTTTTTGCTTGTGATCAAGCATGAACTTGAGCTAGGATCTGGCAAAATATTTCACAGGTCAGTGTTGATTATCTTACAAAACCGCTAGACATTTTCAAGGAAATGAGTCGGATACTTAAGCCTGGTGGGTTGGCTATTATGAGGTAATGCTTTTGTGCATTTACATTGAAGAATCATGTTTCTGCATTCAAGCCAATCTTAATTTCACTAATTGCCTTTGTACGCTAGCTTTTCCAATCGTTGCTTTTGGACAAAAGCAATCTCTATATGGACATCGACTGGTGATGCTGACCATGCGTTGATTGTTGGATCATACTTCCATTATGCCGGAGGATTTGAAGCTCCTCAGGTAACTGGGAACCTTTTTTTTTTTCACTGACATCTTCTTGAACAAAAAAAGTACTCAATCCATCCGTAGCTAATTAGGATAATAAATAATAAAAGTTCTAAATTCTTTTTGTTTTCATTTGTGATATTATTTTAGCACCAACTTTCATAATAATTCTGATTATTCGTGGTTTGATACCAACTTATCTACAAATTTTTTCTTGGAAGTTGAAGTACGTTTCTTGTTTTGCAGGCTGTAGATATATCTCCAAACCCAGGTCGTTCAGATCCGATGTACATCGTATACTCGAGAAAGGCATCTACTGCTTGAGAAGGAAAAGTGATGTGCAGGATAGGGACTCGGAGCTAACGGTCATGCTTCTTCAGATGTTGTTGACTATTTCCATTTATATTAGCTACAAAGATCTATGTATAGAAGAACATTTAACACCAGGAACATAAGCCCAGTTCAGGATAAACTGTCTAGTCTTAATCATGGAGAGCAAGAAAGGTACTGTCTTTGCTAGCTTCAACACACATCATAAGTTGAGGTTGCCACAGGCAGTTCGTTCTTCAGCAAATTTAAAAAGAATACACACTGATCACAAAGCTACAACGTAAGAGTCTTACTTGGGTAAGTGCTTGATAAGGAAAGTGCAAAAGGAATGTACAGAACTGCATTGGAAACTGAAAAGGAGAACAATGAAACAACTTGGGAAATGAGTATGTAATGAGAGAGAATCAAACCCATCCACGCTTGTAACGACGGAAGAGATCTTCCGTTTGGGCGTTCCTCAGGGCACTACAAGCGATAAGATAGACCCATATGAGCACCACCACTGCAACTATCAGAATTATATTGGCTTTCCTCCATTCTTTTCTCAGGTTTCCAAGCAAACCAGCCTTGCATGAATTGCAGTTATAGCACAGCTGGTTCTGGTCATTGTTCCACGAGTAACAGTCAGGATCTGCAGTTGGGTTTGCTGGGTTTGTCCATACTGTTGGGTTCATGTAAGTGTACCCGCATACAGTTGGAGGCTTGCAACATCCTGACTGCAACATATGATCGTTCCCATCGAAAGTTGTTAAAGGCACCAAAAAGAGAATCTCATGAAGACCACTTAATTACTTTCAAGTGACTGGAAGAATTAAAGAATTAAAGAAAACAGCAAAAGACAACTTGCACGAAGGCTGCTATGGGATCGAAAAATTATGAGTTCTTAGAAAGAAAATTGAAAGGGAAGCAACTGTCTATAGTAATCAACTAGGCGTGACATTAGACATTTAACAGAAAGAGAACCATTAACTTGCCTGGAGAGGAGAGAGATGAGCGGAGAAGAACTGGTCGGCGGTGAAGTAGTTCTGATTCAACTTGGCACAGACGTCACTCTCAGCGAGACAAGCTCTGATCTTTGCCCAATTCTTGGAATTCACTGTGTGATCTCTCAACCAAGAAGAGAACCCCTCAAGCCTGTAATCTCGGTAACCTCTCCCCGGCACATCGTACCCACCGTCGGACCTCGTCACAACGAACGCGAAAACCAGCAGAATTAAGAGAAGCACGATGAGAATGGCCATGCAACAAAGATAGAATGCCAAGAGCGTTTCTTTATACCAGTAGGCTCCGAGGAAGCCCGAGAGTGAGACCAAGAGGATGAGGATTCCGATGATGACAATCGGCCACCGGAAGTACTGGATGCACTCATTGTCGGGTTTGGATGCCAGCCAAATCCCGGTGGCAATTATGGGGACTGAGCAGAGGAAGGCTACGAAGTTTAGAACTGCTGTTATGTTGTTGGCCACCCCCATGGATAAGTTGCAGTGAGAGTAAAGACGCAGAAAGACTGAAAAGAGTTCGTGATTGGTAAAGATAAGGAGTGCTTTTAAGTATCAGACCTAACTGGTACTGTGTGTGCGTGTGAATATGCTTTTTGGGAATAGAGATGTGGTAAATTGTCTGTGTTACATTCTAAAGTTACGAGGTTATGTTACTCCGAGGAAGAAAACTGGAAACGCAGTCCAATATCTGGGAATCGAAGATCTTCGGTCCTACACTCCACAATCCATGTCAGAGACAAGAAACTACTGCGCTCTTTTATTGTACATGTTTTAAACTTTATTTAATTTTAAAATATATTTTTCTAAATTTTTTTCATACATGAAAAGAAAAGAAAACTCGATACAGATTACATTACTAAATATGGCAAACAAATTTTCGACATATCTTTTAAGAGAATTGAAAAGCATCCTATGGGTATTTAAAAAAAAAAATACTCCGTAGCTCAAACTGTGCTGTAAAATTAATAAACCAATATGTACATCGGTTGTTTTCTCTGTAAATATGTTATGGTAGAACTATCCAGTTTCGAGTAAATAGTTCATTGATGCTTAGGACTGAGAGGATTAGGGGACATTGATTGTGTAAATGGGAAAGACAAAATATTAATCACTACAAACCAATCCACATCTAATTCAAATATTCTAAATTTTTTATTTGCAAAAAATTCAAACATTAAGTTACATGCTCGTTTGGAAGAAGTGGTGAGTTCTATCATATTAGCATATTCTAAATTTTTTATTTGCAAAAATAGTCTAACATTAAGTTATATGCTCGTTTGGATGAAGTGGTGAGTTCTATCATATTAGCATTTTGAAGACGTGATTATTATTTGTATTATATATAGTTTTAATTATTTAATAAATTAAAATTATAAAAATTCTAAAATAATTATATACTCCTTCAGATAGTTTATTTCATAATATTTTTATTTTATTTAATAATAAATTTCAGATGTGACAGTCAAATAATAATAATATTAATTTAATGTGAATTGTAATGTCATCTACATTAATAAAGAATTTGACGTAAAATTATCTTATAAAAATTGAAAGTTACGAGCATTTGAATGTTATTTTTAAATTTTGATTAGTATTTAAAATTTAAAATTATTTTATAATTAAATATAAATTAAATTAGATAATAAATATTACTTTCAAAAGTATTTTAAAATTAGCAAATTGAAAGGAAGATTTAAATTGTAATTTGAATATAAAACTTTTGAAATTATAAACAACTAAAAGTCAATAAACCTCTCCTTTAAAGTTTGAAGGCGCTTTTTTTTTTTTTGCGCTTATGTTGATTTCTATATGAAATGTACTATAAAATGTAACTCCGCCAATTATTACTCTTAATACTTGAGCCTTTTGTAATTATAACATTTATTAAATATGTTTAATTAACAATCATTACTATCGAATAACTTAGTTCTTACGTTTGACCCTACTTTCAACGTCGTAATTTGGGCAAATTGGAAAGGACAAATCCTCACTAGCCACGTGTACCTGTTTTGGATAAGAGTCGCAGAGGTAATGACGGTGAGGTGGTCAATGTTGGTACAATTTGTTCCCCATTATTACGACTTACGAGCACAGGGTGGCTGTTCCCACCTGTGGTCACCCTCGTCTAGTTCTCATCCATCTATTCATTAATTTGTTGCTTATTATTGGGTAATAAGGATTGGTTGATTGATTGATTTGACAAATAATTAATAAGTTTTAAATAAAATGAGTCACTAATTATTGATTATTATTATAAAAGTAATAGTTTGATATTCTATTTTAAAAATCCTTCGTACTCTTTATTTAATAGAGAAATGAAACTCATTATTTAATAATGTCTCTTTTAAAATATTTTTAATACTAATTAATAAATAAAATATAATTAATTAATTAAAATAAAATAAAATAATTAATTATAATATAATTCATACATTAATTAAAATATTCTAATTAAGTAATATAATATAATATAATATAATATATTATAATTAACTAAAATATAATTAATTAATTAAAATACATTTCATTCATTAATTAAAATACTGTAATTAATTAATTAAAATATAACTAAATAAAATATAATTATTCATTAATTAAAATATTATAATTAATTAATTACAATATAATTAATTAAAATATTATTATTATTATTTATCTACATTATAATTATTAAAATATTATTAATTAAATTTCACTACTTAAAATATAACTATTTATTAATTAAAATTGTAATAAATTAATTAATTGTAATATAATTAATTAAAATATAATTCATTAATTACTTAAAATATTAATATTATTGTAATTAATTAATTAACTATAATGATTATAATGATAATATCCATTCTCATTACTTAACTATACTTATTCTTATTCTTATTATCATTCATCGAATCTAACCAACCACCTTCTAAATTAATGGATAGATAGGTGAGAGTCGGCACATGATAGCACAAAAAAACAGGAACAAAATTTTGATCCTCATTATTATATGTCTGCTGATAAGATTCCAATAACTACTTTATTATTTTCAAACTAAATACTTTTTATTTCAGTTAATTAATTACTACCTTATATTATAAAATCTATATTTATTTGAAATTCACACAAATATGTACTCAGAATTCAGTAGTCTAGGGTTGAAACACCCCAGCTAAATCGGAGCCAGATCCTCTGTCTCCCTTATCCTTACCCTATTCTGACCCCCTCTCATCTGAACCATCCATTCAAGTGGGACCCACCTGAAGCTGAATGGATGGCTCAGATGGGAGGGGGCTAGAATAGGGCCAGGGTAAGGGGCCAGAGGACCCCCTCCCAGCTAAATCAGGGTGCTCCAATGATTGTTTTAGAAGTTTCAGATACTCTGTAACCGATACCCTATACCTGATATCCTCTTTTAATTTTGTTTTGTGTTTAAAATAACATCGTTTTATATCTATTTACACCCAAATAACGTTTGTTTTAGTGGATTTTAGATCTTTTATACTTAATACCCCTATTTTAATCATGTTTTACTCTAAAATTTTCATAATTTTATGTCTTTTTTGCACGAAACAAAGTTAAAATAGAATATTAAATACAGAAGATCTTAATGCGGTTTTAAAGAGAGTTTGATTTTCAAAATGATTGACGACTCCAATTTGTTCGACAATCGATATCCCTTAGACTGTAAAAGTGCACATTTTTTAGAGTTAGTCCACCACTAATTTATGTTATTTGGAATTAAGTATATGAATTTATTAAATATTTTAAAATAATACATATTTTATATTTTATGAATAAAATAATTAATTATTTCTCATTTACTTACCTAATTTGAAAATAATTCAGCATCATTGAGTGATGAATTTAAAAGCTTTTCATTTTTAAATCTTAAATTTTATTAATATAACTAATAAAATACTAACTTGTTCCTTTTGGTAGGTAAGGATTTCTACTCCACAAGAAATCCCTTGTTGTACATAACATTTTCTTATTTATATAAAATTTTACTAATTTATCAAAAAATATGTGAATTAATATTTAGAAAATTTATAAAACTTTTGAACTTTATCAATGTAAGTTTTAATTCTATGAGATAGATAAATTAATAATTATATATAAATAAAATTTAATTATTTGATGTATAAAATATCACATAACTTATAATTTATGTAATATGCCAATTATATATTTACATGTTATTCTTAGTACTAAATATTAATAATCTTAATTTGAAAATGAAGCAATTGTTTAATAATATAATAAAATTTGGTCGGGTCGGTTGAATTAGGCCCAAGCCCAATCATAATAATCCACGGGCCGATCGGTCGATCTCTTAAAAAATGGGTCTCACACTCATTGGTTAACCTAAGTCCGATCCATGCTCTTCTCAGCCCATCCGCATGTAAGAGACTCTCATGCACACGTAAAGACTCAACCTTAGCATCCGTCCCATATATAAGGTATAATTTCATCGTAACAAAGGTACGCAATTCATAACCTAGTCTGCTCTCTGTACTCATCAACCTCACCCTCGCCAGAAGACTAACTTGAGCGTCGGAGGGGCTAATCGGGACATAACCCCCGACAAGCCTTCTTTGTTTTGCAGGTATCTTCACGTCGGACTCATAATAGAAAGAAGCAGACTTATGGATCAGAACGGCAATGTACAGTTCAGCCAAAATCCGGCAGAACCAATTGGCGCCTACCGTGGGGCTCGACTTCAGGACATCACGTCCAGAAATACACAGATCAGTCATGCGGCGGCGACCAACCCTGATATAGCCGTTGTCACGGCTCTGGCGATACAGCGCATTGGTTTGCAATTACCCACAACCTTGTTGCCTGCACCTCATGTTTTCCACACTAATCTTGAGACCCGACGATCGGTATGCAACCTCGAAGCCTTGGAGCAAGAAGAACAGGCGTGGTACATGGAGGATAGCGGCTGCGGCAATCGCGTCTGAATCTCCAACACCGATCGATGCGATCCCTTCGCTACACACCCTCCCTCACCCGAAGCAGATTGAGGCGGCTACCGATCTGTTGATTAGCGATTTTGCGATCTCGGCCAAGATACATCACCGCTCATCTGCGCGACAACGCCTGACGGACGGCGTGATGACCGACCGCCATCCAACCGAAGCCCTAGAGAAAATCGTGGATGATCGGATTAATGCAGCTATGAGCTTCCGCCCAGATCGCCCAACAGCTCAGTACAACTCTCCTTTTACTCCAGAAATCTTGGATAGCCTCCCGGCACCCGGCACCAAAATACCAACCCCTGAAAAATACACTAGAAAGACCGACCCCTTGGACTACCTGCAGCACTTCCAGTCCATGATGAGTCTACATTGTGTCTCGGACGCCGTCCAGTGCAAGGCTTTCTGCACGGCCTTCTAAGAAGGAGCTCGGCGATGGTTCAACAGCCTGCCCCTGAGCTATATCACCTGCTTTGAAGATTTCAGGTTATTATTCCTGAACCAGTTTGCCACCAGTAAGCGGCCACAGAAGACAGCTTTGGAGATAATGCAACTTACCCAAGGAATGAATGAAAGTTTGTGAGAATTTATCACTCGGTTCAATAACGAAGCGGTCGAGGTCCCCGACCTCACTTGCTCGTCCATGTTGGCCGCGCTTATGAGCAACACGAGGGATGAGGAGTTTAAAAAATTATTGGCTCTCGACCAGCCCCGATCTATTCAAGAGATTAGACATCGGGCAGATAAGTACATTCAGCTCGAAGAAGTATTAAAGAATACGAAACGCAAGGCAGATGACCGCGGGACGAGTGGTAGAACAGATGAGTCTCACAAGAGACAGAGGGATCAGTCGACCTGGAGAAAGCCGAGCGGTCGGCAGTGGCATCACCAAGACTTCACCCCGCTCAACTGGCGATATGCGGAAGTATTGGCGGCCATGAGAGCGGACGGGGAAACTATCCGAGAACCTGACAAAATGAAGACTCCCTACAAGGATAGGAACCCCAACTTATATTGCCGTTTCCACAAAGAGGTCGGTCATCATACGGAGGATTGTTGGCAGTTGAGAAAAGAAATCGAATTCCTTATACAAAGGGAAAGATTAGGCCGATTTGTGAAGCACGCGCGAAATGCCGACCGAGATAACGAGCATAAGAGCGGTCGACACGATAATAGACAACAGAATTGGAGACGGGATGATAGAAATGACGGAGGAAGTCGGAATGCAAATACAGATAATCGACGCGAAGAGAGAGGGCGATCAAGGGAAAGAGATGACAGAAATGCAGGGCAACAAGGTGACCGACCGACTGGGGTCATCAACATGATATTCGGAGGCAACGCAGCGGGGGGATCCACTGCTAAAGGGAGAAAAAGATATGCCAAGCAGGTCGGCAGAGATTCAGCAACCAAAAGGCCGAAGGAGAGCGACGGGATGATATCGTTCGACGAGTCTGATCTTGAGGGAGTAAGTTGCCCTCTTGATGACGCCCTAGTCGTAAATCTGAACATGGATGGCTACGAGGTGAAACGGGTAATGATTGATACGGGCAGTTCGGTCGACTTGTTGTATTATGAGGCCTTCAAGCCAATGAAGGTACCTGAAGATCGGCTTTTGCCTATAGACGGACCCATTAAAGGAGTAACTGGAGCATCAGCCTACCTGTTCGCCTGAGTCTTTTTAAAAGTAAAATTCGGACAAAAGCCGAGTCAAATAGAAAGGGACGTTAAGTTCTTAGTCATGAAGTTTCAAGGGGCGTACAACGCAATAATCGGACGAGCTATCCAGAACGCCCTTAGAGCAGTCGTCTCTCCCTACTACCAAGCGATGAAATTCCCAACGCCTCATAGAATCGGTACTATCAGGGGTCATCAGAGAATCGCAAGGGAGTGCTACTTAGCGAAAACGAAAATATTAGACGGGGCGGTAGTCCTGGCGAGCTTCCTTGATGTGAGAGCCGACGAGGAGATGGACAGAATGACTCATAATCAGAGGGCGTCGAGCTATGAAGACAAACGAAATGATGAAGCCCGCAGAGCGGAACTCGTTCTCCTCAGTGAAGACAGAGAAAGGGAGGCTGCTCTTGAAACTTGAAGGCCCTCTACCAATAGATAAGTTCTATTTTAGTTAGTTGTTGCTTATTACCGTTTTTGTATACAACACGTGGGAACCTTTTTTCTGTCCCTGCCAGACAGGTTTTTTAACGGCCCACGCCCCCATTATCATCAACAAAGGGATTTTCAGATTTCTTGGCAATGAAAAGTTCCATCATATGTGGCAAAGAGTAAAAAATCGCTCGGTATCTCCAAAGATCGACTACGGTCGGTCAGGTCGCCAAGACAAGATCCTTGGGACCCTCGTTCGCCATCGCTCGGTATCTCCAAAGATCGACTACTGTCGGTCGGGTCGCCAAGACAAGATCCTTGGGATCCTCGTTCGCCATCGCTCGGTATCTCCAAAGATCGACTACGGTCGGTCGGGTCGCCAAGACAAGATCCTTATTGTAACACCCCACTCCCGTATGATCCAAACCCGACATCGATGGTGATATCCGAGTCCGTGTCCCACGAGGGTGGCTTGCTACATCACTCAATCAGTCAAAACTCAGTATTAACTTTTTTTCTTTCCTTCACACACACATACACATTATAACATATACGGAAACAATTTACATGCACCATTCAGTGGACTCGGGGCCCTTTTCATAAATACAATTAACTCCAGTATGTTGATTTTACAAACTGACTTAAGCAATAACACAGAAAATCAGAGAATAGAAATACACTAATGCAGACGCAAACTGATCTCGACCTCTTTCTTTCACTTGTATACAGTACTCCGTGTCAAGCGGGTATTCTTCAAGACTGAAAATAGATGCAAATTTTGGGTGAGTTTCATGAACTTCGGTGAGAACCATCATCGATGGTTCACCCAATTCATGCATCACATAACAAATTACAGTAATAATAATAATGTCATAGTATCATATCCTCAGCAGTCACAGTAATACACAATAAGAAATTAGTCACATAAATCATACAGTCATTTAGGTATTCAGTCCAGTATGTATGCAATGCACATGCGACTCTTTTCCTATTTTTTCAAGTTGTGTGACCGAGTGCTTAATGATGATCGATATTCATGAGACGCGTCTAGGGAGTAGGAGAGCCCTCGGGTATGCACTAACTCCCCTCATTCACGTACTGCATATGACCGCTATCTTGAATGTGCGATACGTCTGTTAGGGCGAAACCAAACCATTTTGTTATGTTATGTGATTTTTATTTTGTTTATGTGTGAAATTTCTCCGATGTGATTGCATTCATGTTTATGAGAAATTTTGAAAAATGAGAAAAAGGGTTTTCAACCATGAAATTATAGAAATTTGATATGAAAAGTTTGGAAAATTGAAAAGGGTTTGAGAAAAATATTTGAAAGTTGAAAAGTTTGAAAACTAAGCCTTTTGGCAAAAGTTTATGAAAATTGATTTACGCTTATTATTGGTTTATAAATATGTTACCCACGAGCTTAGAGCTCACCCCCTTTCATCCCCATCTCCAGGTTTCGTGCAGGAGATCGGATTAAAGAGTGTCAAGACATTCGATTCGATTTTGTAGTATTTGGATTTTTGTGTAAATTGAGATTTTTCTAAATGTAACACCCCACTCCCGTATGACCCAAACCCGACATCGATGGTGATATCCGAGTTCGTGTCTGCATTACATGTCTTTATTTTTGTAATAAAGTGTTTATTTGTATTTGTGAAATTGACCTCAATGGCTTTTGAAAATGTGTGTATTGAAATTGGATGTGATTGAATGAGTACCCAATTTGGGTATGGAATTCAGCACATGTGTTTTAAAAAAGAATAATGTACTGATTTATGAACGAGTGGATGGCACGCCACCCTCGCGGGGCACGGACTCGGATATCACTGTGGATGTTGGGTTCGGGTCTTGCGGGTGTGGGGTGTTACACTTGGGACCCCGTCCGCCATCGCTCGGTATCTCCAAAGATCGACTACGATCGGTCGGGTCGCTCGGTATCTCCAAAGATTGACTACGGTCAGTCGGGTCGCCAAGACAAGATCCTTGGGACCCTCGTCCACCATCGCTCAGTATCTCCAAAGATCGACTACGGTCGGTCGGGTCGCCAAGACAAGGTCCTTGAGACCCTCGTTCGCCATCGCTCGGTACCTCCAAAGATCGACTACGGTCGGTCGGGTCACCAAGACAAGATCCTTGGGACCCTCGTTCGCCATCGCTCGGTATCTCCAAAGATCGACTACGGTCGGTCGTGTCGTCAAGACAAGATCCTTGGGACCCTTGTTCGCCATCGCTCGATATGTCCAAAGATCGACTACGGTCGGTCGGGTCGCCAAGACAAGATCCTTGGGACCCTCGTTCGCCATCGCTCGGCATCTCCATAGATCCACTACGGACGGTCGGGTCGTCAAGGCAAAAGCCTTGGGGCCCCTCACTCAGTACAGATCGAACATACTCATCCAGGATCCTAAGGAAAAACCTAGGACCATACGGCCTCATAATCACCCAACCATATAAACGGATACACTCGTTCACAATCCGCTAATTGAGGAGACAATCTCATCCTAAACGCAGAAGAGGTAATGAAAAAGCAGAAGAGATAGTAAAAAACAAACTATTATTCATTTCAAAAGTTCCGGTCCATGCCCGACCGGATGAGCTTTACAAAGAAAGCGACATTAAAATCAAAAGTTCCGGTCACATGCCCGACCGGATGAGCTTTATAAAGACACCTAAGGAGGAGGAGACGAAGAACCAACAACCGGGTCAACGGAGGAAGGATCCGCAACAGAATCGGCCAAGGGAAGAGAAGGGCCCGCAGCTAGGTCGAGAGGAGCTGGCAGCAGGGAAACATCCTCCTCTTCTTCTTCCTCTGAGCTGAGATCCAACTCCTCTTCCGGAATAACGATCCGCTCCCCGATGGCATTCTCCTTTATTTCCTTCAGCGAAAGGCCGAGAGCCGGAAGCAACGGCTCGGCATACTCTTCAAATGAAGGCCACTCTGACCCATCGGAAACGTGAACCTCATAGCTCTTCCTCAGGGCCAAAAGGGTCGCGTCGCAGGCGAGCTCCAAGCATTCCGCATTTAGATTCCTCCTCTTCCACCGCTTGATCGCCTCGATTCTCTGCTTTTTAACAGAACATCCCAGCTTCGTCAACACCTCATCGGTCCTGCGCTTGCCTTCCACCGCTGCATGGTAGTCTTGGAGGAACTTCTCTTTAAGTTTCCTCTCCAACTCCACCTTCCGATACAGCTCACTTTTCTCCGTAATCGCCTTGGTCCTCTCCTCTTCCCCCGTATCGACTCGAGCTTTCAAAACGCTCATTGCTTCCTCCCGAACCTTCTTCTCCTCCTCTAAAGAGAAATTCTGAGCTTGAAGAAGGTCTCTTCCCTCTTTCACCTCCGAAAGCTCGTCCTTCAGAGTCCTCATCTGCTCATGAAGGTCTTGAACTTCCCGGTCCAGAGCCTCCAGGCGCTGCACCACTGCAAAGAACATAACTGAGCTCCGTACACAGCTACGAAGGAGTAGAGACCCCATCTCCCGATTACTCTTCTTATCCAGTTTCTCCTCATCCGCAGGGGGAGTAATCCTCTCGACAATGTGGCGGGACACGTCAAACTCCCCAATCGAGGAGGTCAGGGGCAGTTTGATCAAAGACTCCCGTTGTCCGACGTCAGTCGTTTGACCCTTCCCCTTGCTCTCCTTCTCCTTCGCCTTCCCAACTAGCCCAGACGGCTCGGATTGAAGATCACAAAGTCGGACCAGTCTCCTCCTCTTTAGCGGAGGATCCACTTCCTCCTCCTCGTCCTCTTCTATACCTGCTCGGCCCGTACTTACTGGTACGATCGGCAGCGACGCCGGCCCCGCAGGATGTCCTCAACAAATGAAGGGACCAGAGACACCGAAGAACGACCGAGGTCCACCAACGGAGCAGAGCCCTCACCAATCTCCGTTTCCTTCCCCCTCTTCTTTTTCCCCGTGGCCTGCTTTTTAGTTTTGGAGGGAGTGGCGGACCCGGTATAGTCCTCTATTCTCACCATGGCTGCACGACAACAAACACAAGTTAGAGAGAGATGCAATAATCAAGGTGTGCAGCAAATAAATAAACTACGTGGGGTCAACCAGGTGAGGCCACTCCCTCTTCGAGCCCACTAATCCGTGGCGGGGGGTCGAGCAGAAAAGAAGCGGCCGAGACCCCCCGAAGTAGCCCTGGACGAGCCGAGCAAAGTCATATCGACCGAGCCCTTTAATATGATCTACTACTATCCACTCATTCCTACTAAGGGATACACTCGACACGTTATTCCATTGCTCGGCTAAGGGGTACCTCCACGGCCGAGACTCGGAGGAGGACTCGGGAGGCTTCACAAAGAAATACTTTATCCGCCAAGCGACTTTTGAAGCTGTCCCGGCCGGTCGATAACGAGCGTCTCGGTACTGCAGAGAAGGGATTCCGGCTCCAGAGATTGGACTCTGACTCAATCTCATGAAATGGCGCAAGACGCCGATCGAAGGAGGGCAGCCGAACTGGTGGCACAGCAACGCTAGACCGTTTATAAATCTCCAGCTATTCGGAGGGATTTGGCTTGGCATTAGCTGATAAGCCGTGCATATCTCGTCAACGATCGGGGCATATGGAAGCCTCATGCCACCCACCGAGAAGAAGCTATCGGAAACGGCGAAGTATCCACTCGAGTTGCTGTGGATACGTTCGTTCCCCAAAGCCAGCCGAGGTCCCCAGGACACGGGGATGTTGTATCTGAGTATTGACCGATTCAACTCCTTACGGTCATCGTCGGCGCTTCCATGCGCGCGCGCTCCTAACTAACCCATCTTTTCTCTCCCTCATCGATATTTCTTCGACACCCTCTACCATACTCCTAGCACTGGTAGTCGACATGTTTACCGAGAAGGGGTTTCTAATAAGAAAGACTTAAAGGAAGAAAGGACGTGCCTATTTAGTGAACGGAGAAGGGAAAATCGAACAACAGTTGACAGAAATTTTTGGGAACTGAGAGCAAGAAAAAGCAGATGAAGATAGAATGAAGGCGAGAACGAAACAAGCGTGAAGAAAACTCACAGCATATCGATCCTGAACATTTATAGAAGATCAGCCAAACGGATATTTCAACCAGAGCGTGACACGCGGAGAAAATCTGAACGAGCTCGGACACACGGAAGAATCCGAGCCGAAGTAAAGAAGGGTTTATTTAAAAAGTTGGAACGGCGCGACGGTTGAAAGGACATCCATGGCAATTTGACAACTGATTCTGGACGATCCCTCAAGGACGATCCGTTTGATTCTGAAAAACGTCGAGGCACGCCTACCGTCAAACAATAAATGCTCCAAGTACCACCACGCGCTCGCTAATGATAACCTCCCGACCAACTTAGGCGCGGGCTATCGTGCAAAGTACGCCAATGCCGACCGACTAGAGACAGTTAGCCTACCGATCCCAATGCGAGCAGTCACATACTGCCCGTCAATATTCGACCAACCAGGCCTACCCCGAGCTATCCTACTGACGAGCTAGAAGACTGCAGACGGACTACATCTCAATATCCGATTGATCGGATCAAGTACGAGCTGCCTCATACCGACCTACAACGTCAATGCCCGACCGATCGTCCACCTTGCGAGCTATTTCGTAGACGAGCTATCAAATCCTGACATACTCCTCCGACCCTTCTCTTTGCTCATACTCGAGGAGTAGGGGAACTTATGGTCGGGTCGGTTGAATTAGGCCCAAGCCCAATCATAATAATCCACGGGTCGATCGGTCGATCTCTTAAAAATGGGTCTCACACCCATTGGTTAACCCACGTCCGATCCATGCTCTTCTCAGCCCATCCGCATCTAAGAGACTCCCATGCACACGTAAAGACTCAACCCTAGCATCCGTCCCATATATAAGGTATAATTTCATCGTAACAAAGGTACGCAATTCATAACCTAGTCTGCTCTCTGTACTCATCAACCTCACCCTCGCCAGAAGACTAACTTGAGCGTCGGAGGGGCTAATCGGGATACAACCCCCGACAAGCTTTCTTTGTTTTGCAGGTATCTTCACGTCGGACTCATCACAGAAAACAGCAGACTTATGGATCAGAACGACAACGTACAGTTCAGCCAAAATCTGGCAGAACCAAAATTTAAAAAATTTGAAATATAATTGAAAAAAATTGTCTTATTTATTAAAGAATTTAAAATTTAATTAAAAATGAGATTATTAAATATAAATTTATTTATTTATTTTAATTGATAAAATTAATTAATTTATAAAATTGTCAGATTGCTTAACAAAATTAATCAATTTTTAAGCAATCGTTTTCTATTTTTATATTAAAATTAATTAATTTGTCAAGCAATCAATTTATTTTATAATAAAATTATTAAAATATATCACTAAAAATTAAATTTTAAGTAATTTAAAAAATTTATAATTAAAATGTCATTCAATATTTTCGGCTCGACTCGTCGGTGGCAACAAGTGGCTCACCGGGAAACCGTGCTTCAAGGCCACGTGGCTCTTGTCTTTTTTCTTTTTGAAACGTCAATATGTGCGCTTAGCGCATCTTATTCATATCTAAAGATATAACGTCATACAGAAAGTTAGGAGGGCATACCCCCCATTCGAAACCAGACATAGAATCAGCCGCCCTAGCAGTCTTATGAGCAACTTGATTCGTTGATCTCTTAACAAAAGCAGTCAAAATAAACTGATGCTCTTGTAAAAGAGCTTTACAATCCTGAAGGATCATCGAAAAATAAGAAGGAAATATTTGCATGTCATTTAGAAATCAGGTAAGAATTTGACAATCTGTTTCCACACAAATCGGAAAAAAGTTGAGGCTTTTGATCCAGCTTAACGCTTCACGAAAGCATAATGCTTCACCCAGTGTGGGATCCTTCCATCCCGGTAGAAGTAGTGACCTTCCAGCACAGTTGAAACCATTATGGTCCCAAATCACCATTCCTAGTCCATAAAGACCAGAAGACAAAATCGCTACATCGACATTACATTTAAAATGATTCAGCGGTGGGGCTTTCCAATTAGGTTGAGAATGTTGCTGGGGTGATGATATGGGTCGCTTCTGTTCATATGCAGTCCTCCATTCAGAAATCGCTGTTGAAGCTCTGCGGAGAATGAAGCTGGGTTTCTGTTTCTTCTTATGCCATAGAGCTTCATTGCGGTTATTCCACAAACACTATAAGATTATACAAATGTGTTCCCGTTGTGCCTTAGGAAAGCCAGACATAATCAATGTAAACCAAGACTGCAATGTGATCGTAGGAGGAAGATTCCAATTCACCGTATACTCTCGCCAAACGGCTGTAGCAAACTCACAGCGTAACAATATATGCAATTCATCCTCTGCTGCCTTACCACATATCGGGCAATTTTCATTAATGTCAATATGTCCTTTCTTTAGGTTAGTTTTGCATGGGAGTGTCTTCCTCAATGAAGGCCAAAGAAAAAACTTAACCTTACCGGGAACGTGCATGTGCCAGATGCTTCCCCATGGAAAATCAGGTTCTCGCAAGTCGATATTAACCCCTTCCATCTTGAGGCGATAACCCTCTTTGACTGTATAAACCCCTTGATTGTTTAGAGTCCACAACCAATCATCTTCTCGGCGTGAGAAATTAAGTGGGATTTGGAGGATTCGATCTGCGTCTCTTTGATGGAAAGTCCGTCAGATCTTGTCTTCATTCCACCTCTTATCTTGAATGAGCTCTGCCACAAACGTTAACTGTTCGTTTGGTTTCGTGTGTATGTACGGATCATCAACATCCATTAGCCACGGCTCTCTCCATATCTGAATGTTCGTTCCATCTCCTACCCTTCTTCGACATCCTTGACTGAGAGTCGGTTTGGCATGGTGTATTCTTCTCCAAAAGTGACTTGGGTTATTACCCACCTCTGTTGAAAGGAAGTCGGACTGTGGGAAATATCTTGCTTTGAGAATGCTGGCTGTTATCGTGTTCGGGTATATAAGGAGCCTCCACCTTTATTTCGCCAAAAGAGAGATATTAAATTGCCTTAAGTCTCGATAACCCAAACCTCCAAAAATCTTTGGAATTGCCAGCCTTTGCCATCGTAACCATCTTATACCCCCACTAGCTCCCCCTCTGTTTTGCCAAAAGAAGTCGTTCATTAACTTCTCCAAGTCTTGACAGGTATCCATTGGTAGTAGAAACAAGGACATTAGATAGTTTGGCATAGCCTGAGCAATGATTCACAATAGTATGTCTTTCCCCGCTTTCGAAAGTATTTTAGCTTTCCATCCTTGTAATCTTCTTGTAAGCTTTTCTACCACGTAATGGAAAATTTATCGTTTACCCCTTCCGATGACTGATGGCATGCCTAAATAATTAGTATGTTCTGCAATCTCGGCAACCTCCAGTGTTTGACATATGACATTCTTAATATCAGGTCTAGTATTTGGAGTAAAATAGATACTTGACTTGAGAAAATTGATTTTCTGGCCCGAAGCTTGCTCATATAGTTGCATAATATGTTTCAGCCTGTTCGCTTCCTCCTCTGTAGCTCTTGCAAAGAAAATAGCATCATCTGCAAAAAATAAGTGGGAAACTGAAGGAGCGCCTTTTGCAACTATTGTGCCATGTAGGTAACCTTGTGCCTGTGATTTATAGAGACTAGCCGATAAACCCTCTGCACAAATGATGAACAAGTAAGGGGAAAATGGGTCTCCTTGTCTCAAGCCTCGACTAGGAATCAATGGTCCATATTCTTCCTTCCCTCGAACAAAATTATAGGAGACTGATGATACTATGTTCATAATCTTCGAGACCCATAATTCATTGAATCCCAACTTCAACATAATCCCCTTCAAATAATCCCATTCAACTCTGTCGTAGGCCTTACTCATATCCGTTTTTAATGCGAATGAGCCCGTCTTGCTCTGGTTTTTCCTCTTGAGAGAATGAAAAAGCTCATATGCCACAATAATGTTATCGGTGATTAATCGATTTGGAATAAAAGCACTTTGCGTCTCTGAAATAATTGAAGGTAGAACCTGTTTTAGTCTATTGGCGATTGCTTTACAGATGATTCGATCGGTGACATTGCTTAAAGAAATAGGTCTCAAGTCAGCAATCATTTCTGGGGCTTTCTTCTTCGGGATAAGAATGATGTTTGTTTTATTCATCCTCGGCATAGGCGCTGCTCCATTTAAGTTGTTAAGACAAGCTGTAGTAACCTCCTGCCCCACAATATCCCAATAAGTTTGAAAGAAACCTGGGTTAAAGCCATCTGGTCCGGGTGATTTATCTGGATGCATGGAAAATAATGCTTTTCGCACTTCCTCTTCAGTGTACATAGCCAGTAGTAATGCATTTTGAGACTGGGTGACCTTACTATCAACATTATTTAAAATCTGATTCGTATCTCCACATGAAGAAGTGAAAAGTTGTTGATAGTATTCAAGTAACATCTCGGGTAATCCGGATTCCCAATCAATCCATTCACCGCTGTTATTTTTTAGCTTGGAGATGAAGTTTTTCTTGTGTTTATGCGAAGCCATGAGGTGAAAAAACTTTGAATTTGAATCGCCTTCATTTAGCCAGTGTTGTTTGGATCTCTGTTTCCAATATATTTCTTGCTGTAACAGGAGGTCACTGTATTGCTGTTACAAAACTCTTAAAACCTCTCTGTTTAAACCGTGCTGTCTATGTACACACACCATCTGCTGTTTAATCTGCTTAATCCTGCGATGAAATGCGTGAGTCTGTGATGTTGCCCAAGCTTGTAGATCTATAGAGCAAGAAATAAGTTTGTCCTGAAGGGATCCTGTAGGGCCTGTCGCCCACTGCTTGAGTATTCGCTGTGTACATTCCTCTTCTATGGTCCATGCGTTTTCAAAACGAAATCGTCGTTGCACATATTTATGACACCGAACACCCAAAGATAGAAAGATGGGCAGGTGATCAGAGGATTCAACCTGTAGAACATAGACGCGTGCCATCCAAAATAAGGAGGACCAATCAGTTGTTCCTACCGCCCTGTCCAACCTTTCTCTTACTACTGTCGATTCAAGTCGTCGATTCTCCCAAGTGAATAGTGTACCCTCTGCCCCCAAATCATATAGTTGACAATCTATAAGAGTCTGCCGAAATCCCTCCATCAAACCTCTAGGATGAGTAGTGTTGCCTTGCTTTTCGGAAAGAAACATGATATCGTTAAAATCTCCAATGACGCACCAGGGTAAAACAGATCTACCGTGAAGGTGACGAAGTAGATTCCACCCCAGTTTTCTGTTGTGCCTTTCGGGGAAGTCGTAAAATCCCATTAAACGCCATCATTTTATACCTTCCATACAGACCATTACATCAATGTGATTTTGAGAATAGCTTAATAACGTGACCATATCCTTGTCCTTCCACAAAAGAGCCAAGCCTCCACTGACACCAATTGGGTCTACCGCAAAAAAACCACTGAAACCTAACTTTTCTTTAATCTTCAAAATTCTAGTTCTATTTATTTTTGTTTCCATAAGGAAAATAAAAGTGGGCCTCTTTTCGGACACTAAGTCCTGTAAGACTCGGACTGTTCGGGGGTTCCCAAGCCCCCGACAGTTCCAACTTAGAGTACTCATGGATTGCGGTGGGCTTCGGAAACAAAGCCCACCAAAGTTAAGTTTTTTGGCCCAACCTCAAAGTTACCAGGAATAGACTCCTCTTCCATGTCAACTTGTTCATGGCCTATTGTGTCTTGAAGACGTCTGCGTTTTGGATCCAAAGCTGTAATAGTGTCTGTTGTTGTATATGGCAAGATGTTAACTTTAATGTGAGTCCCGACTATCACGTTAGCTGATGAAGGCTGATCTTCATTCAAATGTGATTCACTACAGATTTGATTGAGATATGGTACGCATAATCCGTGATTTGCTGCGGCAAATATGGTTTGTTCCTTTTCCGTGGATATGCCCTGATTTTGTCCAGTAGTCGCCGTATTCCCAGTGGAGTTGTCGTTGGGTCCTGTCGGAAAATCAGTTTCTGACCTGAGCCATTTTGCATCGATTTGTCTTATTTTTCTGGACTCTGCTTTTAACCATGGACCGTAAGCAAAGTGTTCTCTGGAGATTTGTGGATGATCATATAAGAGATGACAAAACCAATTAGTATGCCCAATAATACCACAAAAATAACATAAGGTATTTAGACATTTATATTTAAAATCCAGACAGACTTTCTCTTCCGATGATCTTTTAACGAACAGTTTCCGCTTCAAAGGCTTGCGGATATCTATTGTCGCCCGAATACGCACGAACTCTCTCCAGATAGTCGAGAAATTTCATGGGTCTGACTCCAGGTGTTTACCAATATAATTTCCGGCATCCACTGCAATTTTATCCGACATAAAGCCATTAAGAATATTATGTACTTGTACCCATAAATCTAGACTTACTAGTTTGACTTGACCAGGATTTTCATAAGGCTGTAGCCTATGTAATAAAATGGGGATTTGCTGATAGTTCCATGGGCCATCACGGAGGACTCTATCTACATCGAGACGGTGGAAGAACTAGAAAATGAAGACATTATTTTCCATTTCTTTGATCAATATTCCTTTACCTGGACATATACTTGCCATAATTTGCTTGAATATTGAAAAATTGATCGTTTTCTCAGTAATCAGTCTTCCTATAACACAATGTTGCTATTCAGTGACTGGGACTCCCTTGTCTGCGTTCTCTGTGAAATCATTGTATTCCAAGATATGTTCCTCTTCTTCTATATTCAGACGTTGGTAAATATCTTGCGCCAGTTTATCATCTTCAGATGTCGTGGCCATAATGAATTGAAGTACCAAATTTGTGAAGGACGCTGGGCGATTAATAAAACGTTAAGAAAGAGACGGAAAACTTGTTATAGCAAAACAAGAGGAAGAAGGTCTCGACCATGCAAGACAGAACTCAATTCATTGAATCTTGGCTCTTGTCTTTTTGGTTGCTTTAAGTTTTTGCTAAAAAAAAAGTACTGTCCACGTGTCACATAAATCAAGCTACTTCAGTGTTGTGGAACTCTGCGACAAGAAATGAGCTGCTACCTACCAAATTGCTCTGTCTTTAATATCCTATTCATTTGAGCAAAATTGAATATTAATATGCTACCACATTGATATTACTCATTTTAATTATTTTTGAAAATTATAAAATATATCTTAAAGTAAGTTAAATTTTATTTTTATGACTAAAATTAATAGATAATATAAATTTAAAATCGATAATTTAATAAATTAATATAAAATAATTTATTTTAAATATAATAACCATTTTATAATATTTTATAATTTAAAATTTTACTTTATGTATTTTATCCACTTTCTAAAATATTTTAATAATTCAGCCATAAATTAAAATTTAGTTATAAATTTAAATACATCCAAATATAATATAAAATAATCTTCTTCTTTTTTGTTGCCAACGAGGTATCTTAGGAAGGTCCCAATTATGAGAAGGCACCTTGAAGTCATCCACTCTCAGACTAATCTCTGTTCGAGCCGGGTAGGTCCCTTGTGGAAAGCAAAGCACTGACTTCAAGTTTTAAATTACTGCATACATGAAGACAGTTCGAACTTGCAACCTCATTTAAACTAGGAGAATCCCTTGCCAACTCACCTACGCCTTGGAGTTTAAATAATTTATAAGGTACAAGGTTCGCAACCCTAACGGTTTAAATGATTAATTTGTATATGAAATATTTAGTATTTTAATAAGCTTTGTAAGTAAGTTTGAGTTTGGCTTAAATTTTGTAATCGAATTATTTTAAATTTTGATTATATATTAAGTTAAAATTTGAGTTTTAAGTTCTAAATCAAAATTAAAAATTAAAAATAATTTTAATTTTATTAAATTAAAACCTTTTTTGCCAAATCTATTACTCTAGGCTCTAGCTCAGGGAGCCGTTCCATATCACTCCAACAGAGGACCTGTGGGCTGTGGCTCTGTGGGCGTTGACCTTTGAGGCGACTACCATTTACAACCACATGTCATGGCGCAGGTACTTTAGATTTTCCGTAAAAAATAACCCTTTCTTTGATGTCTATTTTTGTCAAAAACGGCAAATCACATAAAAGAGCCCTTGTGATATACTTGATTATTCATCTTAATCTCTGTGTTTTTGATTCGTTCACCTTAGCCCCTGTATTTTTTATTCTCATTCAAGATACCCAATTAGCTGTTTTCGGACAAAATTTCCCTTAACTATTTAAACCCAACATCTCCCCTCTCTTCTTCATCTCAGTTGCTTTTCAATAATAATTTTGAATAATAATGAATACAAATTATATAATAATAATAATAATTAGAAGAGTGTATAGTTAGAAAGAGAAAAACAACTGAGATGAAGAAGAGAGGGGAGATGTTGGGTTTAAATAGTCAAGGGCAAATTTGTCCAAAAACAGCTAATTGGGTATCTTGAATGAGAATAAAAAATACAGGGGCTAAGGTGAACGAATAAAAAACACATGGATTAAGATGAATAATCAAGTATATCACAAGGGCTCTTTTATGTGATTTGCCGTCAAAAACTGTTAAACGTCGTTTTGAAAATTGGATATGAGTTTAGATTTTTTACAGTCTTGTTTGATGGACAGAGTTAGCCAAGAGTTGGACAGGTTTCTTTCGAACACATCCGAGTTCTGGAGCTGGAAAAAAAAGTAGGAACATTCTTCTTGACATTTTAGACGTCTGCTAAACTTCTCTGTCAAAGTCTTACATCTTTTGTTCTATTCGTTAACATCTTCAGCATGCAGAGGCGGGACGAGACGGAACAAGACATGATGAGATAGAACAAGAATTTGAGACAGGGAGATGTTTGGTTGCGGTAGACAGAACAGAGATAATTGTCCTCGTCCTAAGTACAGAAATGTGTTTGATTGTCGGGGACAAAATAAAAAACAACGTTTAATGACCAAATGCCCCTATAATATAATAAGACTTGTAGATATAATTCAATGTAATTTTTTTATTATTAATATTGTTATTATTATTATTATTGTTGTTGTTATGATTTTATTATTATTATTATTATTATTATTATTATTATTATTATTATTATTATTATTATTATTATGTTTATTAATATTATTATGATGATGTTATTATTATTATTATTAATTTTTTACTATAATAATTATTGTTAATATTATTATTATTACTATTATTATAATTATTATAATTATGTTTATTATGTTTTTTTATTATTATTATTATTATTATTATTATTATTATTATTATTATTATGTTTAATAATAATATTATTGATATTAATAATAATAATAATATTATTATTATTACTAGCATTATTTTTGTTAACATTATTAATATTATTTTATTATTGCTATTATTATTAATATAGTTACGTAATAATAATAATAATAATAATAATATTATTATTATTATTATTTGTATTATTATTATTATTATTATTATTATTATAAACATTATTATGACTTATTAATAATAATATATTATTATTATTATTATGATGATGATTATTATTATTATTATTATTACCCACTATGACTAGTATTTGTTGATGTTTTTATTTTAGTATGAGATTTGTTATAGAAAATTAAATATGTTATTATAATTATTATTAATTATTGTTGTTATTATTAGTAAGATTTAGTATAAATTTTGTTATAACACTAAAATAATAATTATTACTATTATTAATTATTGTCATTACTTCTATTATCAATTACTATATATTATTTTGTACTTATTATTATTATTATTGTAATTATGACTATTATTTATCTTTTATAATTATGATTATTATTATAAACATTAGTTAGGACAAAATAATTTAACAAAACATCAAAATATTAATAGAATTAATTACATAATATGTTTAAATAGCGTCGTCAACCAAGAAATTCTAATACATTATACTTTAAACAACATCTAAGCATTCATAGCTTTAATTACATTGAAGCCTTAAAATTTCTTGAAAATTTAGTTAATAATAATGTCAAAAATGACCCCAAGAGCAAATGGGATTAATGCTTGACTCCATGCCAAAGTTTGGTTCAATGTTTCAGTTGTATGTGGTGGTTGAGATGTTGGCAGTGAAAATTGAAGCGGGATTGGTGAGGGTTCATTAGTGGTTAGTCGAATTTCAACATTTGGACGACTGGTCCTATTTCGATCCATGACATAAGCAGTTTCTGCTTCAACCAATGTCTAAAACCCCTTGAATCTAGCATTTGGGAAGCCATCAGTTAGCAATTTGACGTCATTCCAACTGGTGAAATTTCCTACTTGACGTCTGACGAAGACAACATAGAAGTTGAACCTGCCCATATTATACCTGTACCTGCAAATGACTCATATCATAACCATTCATAAACGTACAAAAATTGTAAACATTAAATAATTTAAAACCCAACCATTCGTCATTGATAAACAGAGATACAAATACAGTCCAAAATATATGATCTTATCAGTCAATGTCACATGGTACTAGCACAAATACGTATAGTTCAAGGCATAGTTACCATCATACATGTCCAAATTATAGTTAACATAAGCATACAAACTACGACAAGAGATTAAAAAGTCAATGATGCATATCTAATAGGCTTCGCACATAAACCTGCCTTTGTGCTGCATTTGCACCCCAGAAAAGATTCCCCGCGTGAGGATTCATTGAGAAGATGTGGAGAGCCCTGACAACCTCTTCGGTGGAGAAACCCAATCCCGATGTTTTGTATACTACAAAATTCCAGAGAGAATGTTTGCTATCGTCTAGATCACCAAATGGTTTGTCTATTTGTATTATTAATTGAATATTTGCATACCATCCATAAAATAAATCTTCAGCATTAGTGGTACAATCTAAATTAAGGATTCCTTGTTTTCCTAATTGTGCCTTCTGAGGTTTATATTCATGTGGATATTTTCTTATTTTAGAACCTTTATAATAAAAGCCTTGATGATTTAAAAAATCTTCTTTATGATCATTTGTCCATGAATAATTCATAGGTTGAAAATCCTTTTTTCGTTTATTGCCACTTAATTTTCCTATAAGTTTTAATTCTCTAGTGCGACTACTTTCCGGTTTTTCTTCTTCAACAAAAACATCTTGATCTGATTCATAATCTATAATAAATTCATCTTTTTCATCTTTTTCGTTTAGTTGAAAACATTGTTGTTCTGTATTATGCTCATTGTAGGGAGAAAGATGTAATTTTTGAATTAATTGAGTTACTTCAGCTAATTGTTGTTGTATATTGCATTCTACATCTTCTATTGGTTATTCTTCTATACTCATCTAAGTTCTTTAACGCCTTACTGTCAACGCGTGTTTTCAGTAGCAAAGTGGTATCAGAGCTAGTAATTACAAAAATACCAAAGAAAAAAACTTAGATGAGTATAGAAGAACAACCAATAGAAGATGTAGAACGCAATATACAACAACAATTAGTTGAAGTAACTCAATTAATTCAAAAATTACATCTTTCCCCTTACAATGAGCATAATACAGAACAACAATGTTTTCAACTAAACGAAAAAGATGAATTTATTCTATATTATGAATCAGGTCAAGATGTTTTTGTAGAAGAAGAAAAATCGGAAAGTAGTCGCACTAGAGAATTAAAACTTAAAGGAAAATTAAGTGGTGATAAACGAAAAAAGGAATTTCAACCTACGAATTATTCATGGACAAATGATCATAAAGAAGATTTTTTAAATCATCAAGGCTTTTATTATAAAGGTTCTAAAATAAGAAAATATCCACATGAATATAAACCTCAGAAGGCACAATTAGGAAAACAAGGAATCCTTAATTTAGATTGTATCACTAATGCTGAAGATTTATTTTATGAATGGTATGCAAATATTCAATTAATAATACAAATAGACAAACCATTTGGTGAACTAGACGATAATAAACATTCTCTCTGGAAATTTGTAGTATACAAAATATCAGGAAATGTTCGAAATTTTTTAATTGAAAATGCACAAATTTTACAGAATACTCCTCACTTCCAAGGAACTATAACTGATGAAGATACATTTGAAATAATAGGAGACGAAATATATAAAGAATTCTTTGGACAAGATGTTATTTTTCACAAAGCTGATAGAGATAACGCCAATAGACAAAGCTCTTAGGCATTTAAATAATATGCATATTTGCAATATCTATTACCTTAATTCCTTTATTTGTGAATTTCAAAGACACTATTATAAATTACCAAGAATTGAGCAAGAAATGTATATTAATGTTTTTATACAAAAACTACCCCATCCTTTTAACGTTAAAGTACAACAACGATTCCATGAAAAACTTGAAAATCATTTTGTTGCACATAACTTAGGCGGAGCTATTCTAACTACTAGAGATTTATTAGTAGACTATTGTTTTGAAACAAAACTAAAACAAACATTAAAACATCAAAATTTGGACCTTTGCTGTTTGCAAAATGCAAATGTACCACAACAATATGGTTGTGAAAGAAAATATCAAAAGCAACATAAATATAGGAAACCCAAACAGTTAAAATATTCCTATAGACGAAATTATCCTTATAGAAAGTATTCAAAACAATATTGATGGAAAAAATATAGACCACACTCTTATCCTCCAAACCTTCACTCAAGATTTAGAAGAAAAAGAAAACAACAATATCCTAGAAAGTCTCATCCTACACAAAAATATTGTCCACAAAAGAAGAAAATTTGTAAATGTTGGCTTTGCCAAGAAGAAGGACATTATGCCAATGAATGTCCTAAGAAAAATGATAAAAATATAATAATAAAGTACAAATTCTAAATTTAGCTATACAATATCAGTTAGAACCCATTGAATCTGACTATAATTCTGACACAACAATATATATTTATTCAGAATATTCTTCAACTGAATCTTCAAATGAATTAGATTTACAAAAATCGGAATCCGAATTCCAATTCAACATTTATTCAAGTAATTGTTCAGAAAACGAATACTAAAGTAAATGCATATATAGACACAGGAGCTACTATTTGTATTGCATCAAAACAAATATCATTAGTCTGGAAAAAATTGTCCAAACCATTACAAATTCGAATAGCAGATGGAAGTTTTAATTTTATCTGATATGTAAGCTATTATAATCGCATCACTATAGAAAACTATACAGTACATTTATTATTCCCTCTATTTATCAGAAAGAATCAAGATTACCATTAATTTTAGGCAACAATTTTCTTAAACTTTATAATCCTTTACATCAATATTTACATTATATTACTTTAAAACTCCTTTTAAAAAGAACTTAATAAGAAATCTATCATTTTAGAATACCTATCTATCATACTACTCATTTGGAGCAATTTGAAACTTCTTCTTGAAAAATTAAATGAATTACAGTTCTATTTACTTAATAATATACATATACAATTAGAAATAGATACTCTCTTAGATCAAGTATGTAGTGAAAATCCTTTAGATCCTATCAAAAATCATAATCATGAGTTAATAGAAATTAAATTAAAGGATCCTCATCAAGAAGTAAATATTAAAAATAATATTCCTTACATACCTCGAGATGTAAAAGAATTTATCCAAGAATGCACAGACTTAGTAGAAAAAGGACTAATCAGCCCAAGTACTAGTAAACATTTAGCACCAGCTTTTTACGTTAATAACTCAGTCGAACAAAAAAAGACGATAAAGAAGAATGGTTATTAATTATCGAAAATTAAATGACGCAACAATAGGAGATGCTTATAAATTACCTCGAAAAGATTATATTATCAATAAACTCAAAGGACATATTTGGTTTACTACATTAGATGCCAAATTTGGATATTGGCAATTACGATTACATGATAATACTAAAGCATTAACAGCATTCACCTGTCCTCCTCAAAAACATTATCAATGGAATACCTTTTGGATTAAAACAAGCACCTAGTATATATCAACGATTTATGGATAATAATTTTTCTGGATTAGAAGAATTTACTTTCGTTTATATTAATGATATTATTATTTATTCGAATCAGGACAAATTAGATCATTTAAAAAAGGTTAGTATTGTTTTACAGAGATGTAAACAAAAAGGATTAATATTAAGCAAAAAGAAGGCTAAAATAGCACAACAAACCATTGAATATTTAGGAATACAATTCAATTCTCAAGGATATTTACAATTACAACCTAATATTTTACAAAAATTATAAAATTTCCCTGATCAATTAAAAGACAAAAAACATGTACAACAATTTTTAGGCTTATTAAATTATATATCTAACCAAGGTTTTCTAAAAGATCTTGCTAAAGAAAGAAGAAGTTTACAATTAAAATGTAGTACTAAAAGACAGTGGCATTGGACTACAGCAGATACCGAAGCAATACAGCGATTGAAGCAGCTCTGTAAGTATTTACCTCAACTTTATAACTACAAGCACCAAGATCAATTACTAGTCCAAATGGACGCAAGTTATGATACATGGGCAGGATGTCTTCTGGCAACACTGCCAAAGCACTATCTTTGCAAGTATATATAAATGAGACTTTTAATTCTTCGGAATTAAATTATCCTATTCGTGAAAAAGAAGTACTAGCCTGTCTTAAAACTTTGAGAAAATGGCGCATTGATTTATTACCAGTCGAATTCACAATACAAATAGATTCTTAATATCTGTGTGGATTCACTAAGTACCATATAAGCACTAATTATAATCAAGGACGACTCATTCGATGGCAATTGGAACTAGGTTAGTATCAATTTCAAATTCATTTGTATTAAAACAGCTAACAATTTTCTTGCAGATATATTAACAAGAGAATGGAAAGAGTTATAGCACAATTGGAAACTACTATAGCACTAAAGGAAGCAGAACTTCTTGAAGTACAAGTTCAAACCATGAATCTACAAGTCAAAACTGAAACTATCACCATAGAAATAGACAGACTCAAAACTACCCTCACTAGGCTCAAGGATCAGCCATCATTATAACCAAAACCTTCTAACACAAAGACCACTCTTTTATCTACAACAACAATCAATAATGACAAGGTTACTCTATTACCACGAGCCACACCTCGAATAACTATTTCACCAGCTCCAATAGTACCAGTTTCTTCAAAATCTTCCTTAGTAAATACCATTCCTCAAAAGGAAATTGACCAGCAAGAATCCAAGCATTATGTTATCTACAATGGACTATTCGCCGGTATTTATGATTAATGACACAAAGCAGCTATTCATATTACAGGCAAAAGCAGTATTATCCACAAGAGTTTTTCTACCAAAGCCGAAGCAGAAAAATCTTATCAAGAATTCCAGCATCCAACCTTACGACCACAATACAAGACAATTTTAACTACACCAGCACCACCAACAACAAAGATGACCTCTTTGGGAAAAGCAATAGACATGGAACGCATTCATTCAGTTCCAACCAAAGCATTACAAGAAGAAGCAAAAGTGTTGACATATGAAATGTTTGTCGACTGTTTTCAAGCACTAAATCATTGGACTACTGATTTGAAGCAATTCCAGTATTATCCACAAAATCGAGGACGATATGGACCAAAAGCAATAGTCTTCCCTGGAGCAGACCCTTTGACTACTTATCTCTTATTTCAGAGTGGATTAATAGATACCATCTACATTTAACATCTCAAATTACTATCAGATTTTCCAGCATGATTAATCAACGCTATCAAGCAATATAAAGATCGATTTGCCAAGGACTGTGAATTATATCTTAAAGTTTACAGCAGCTATCCAATCTTTGAAACCGTAGAAGCAGAAGAAGCCAATAAAGCAGCAATCAAAGTACAAAGGAGTGTTTTTCTCCAAATTGGAGTTAGCAATCTTCAGTATCCACCAGTTGACGAACCTCCTAAGTATGAGTTTAATTGGGATTTAATTAATAAACTCAATTTAAACTGTATTGAAGGAGTCTACAATCAATGTACAAGGATCACTACCGAAGCCACTACCAAGATTAATTATCGTGGGAATCAGATTCTCATGACCTCAGCATACAAAAATCCAATTACTATCACGGAGCTACAAGTTCTTTCAAAATTCAAAGCTCCTTTCGATTATTTGAATGAATAATTTGATGAATTAAGTCCAGCATGGAAAGAAACAATCTGCAAACAACTCAGAGAATATCCTCGTCATCAGTGTAAAATATGTCCCTTAAGTTCAAAAGTACCAGATGCTCAAAGCACTACTGACGAAGATTGCCACATCATACTAGAAGACTAAATTGTCGGTAGAAAAAGACGAGCACAAGAAAGGAATAAAACATGTAGGAACAAAAGGACCAACCATCTGTAACATAGCTATCGTTTCTTTTCTTTTCGGTACAACAAATCTTTCGCTTTACCTTTTTCTTTAACTTTTTCTTTGTCTTTTCTTTTCTTTAGTTGGCCGCTTCTTTGGCCTTTGTCCTCCCTCTAGTTGTATAAATAGGCTACTAGTCTACCTGATGAAGACACACTGAGATTTCAATAAATTCTCTCTTCCTTAAAACTTCTCTTTGCGATAGTCTGGGAGTGACGTTTAAGCACATTCGGAAGCGATTAAGGTTAGAGATTGTTTATTAATTCTCTTTGTCACAATAGATCATATTATTACGTTTCTCTTTTTACCATTAGTAATATTCTATCATTTATATTTCTTGCCAATTACTATTCTTCGCATGATTATTATGTTTCTTTTATTCTTTTTTACATTATTATTTCACTAATTGATCAACTTCTCAGCATGACATTCTCTTATTTTCAACATAAGCACTATCTAGCCACGCAGATTAAATCGATTGATCACAATATAGCGAATATGAAGAATTACTCATAAAGTACATTTCGAAAATAAGCATGCACATGATGTCTATACCAATCCTAAGTATCAAGTTTGAAGCTCATCCATTATATCAAGATTCTCGATATATAAAAAAGATACCCTCGGACTCATGCATCAATATGCGATACATGATTGAATTTGTCATCAATATTATCAAAAAATTTATCGAGTTAGACAATATTATGTATTTCAAAGTTCAAGACTTATGGATTAATATTTTAATGGCATATTTTGACTATCTTAGGCATTCGAACAACAAATAAGATTATACCAAGAAATAAAAAAAACGATTAAAATTTATTAGGATGTATAAAGAACATATAAAATTAGCAAAAGAATATCAATGTTCTAAACCATTAATTAATGCACGAATTTTATTAGACCGGACACTCTATTTTATAATTTCATTAAAGCGAATGATTAGAATTACAACATGATATTCAATTTCTTATAGATTAAAAAGCATGTCACCTCATCATTTATCATATTTCTTTAATTATTGTTTATATTCTCTTATTTACCAACTTTCAATATATGCACATACTATATTAGAATTGCAACCTTTATTATTATTCATTTCTCTTAATATTATGTTTATTCCATCGATCAATTATTGTTTTATTTTGATGTTAGTTTAGATTATATTATTATCTGTTTAGATTATTTATGGAGACACATTTCAATTAGACACTAATATAGCATATATCATAGATCACGACCATAATGATGATATTATATTTGATTTCAATCCAAACTCTAAATTTTATTATTTTGAATCGAAATGGATTATTCGATGAAGTTACAAGTACGGATTATGAAAATGTAGATGGCGATATTATTTATGATTTAGAATGACTTGCCTATTTGTGAAGACTTAGATGAAAAGATTCAATATACACACGACTTATTAATCATTATATAGATCATATAAAATACAACGAAGAAAGAATCAACTATCTTATTTTTGTTGGAGTGAATAAAATTGGACAAAGATCCTATGAAGAACATTTAGCAGCAGTTCAACAATTAAAAGACATATATAAATCATTTATCTCATTTAGAACATATTAGATTTGTCACATATCAAATTTATCATTCACAATAAATAGAGATACAACAATATTAGATATTGATAATTTAGAATTAACAGAATCAATAGGAACTTATCACATCTCAACTCTAATCAATCAACACAGACAACAACAAATTGCTAAAGCTCAATTAGATTTAAAATTAGGACAAGACATCCATAAATCTGTTATAAAAAGATTATTTACTAGACAAAACATCATTTATTTTGGAAAAATGATACATGAAACACCTATTAGAATTGATCAATGCACTGGTCATTTACGAATTAGTTTGATTGATCCAGAACAAATTAATAAACAATTACAACTAATACCAGAAAATAAACGAAAGAAAATAGGATACATCCAGTTATCAACCATACAAATATTATTAAAATCTACATTCCAAGAAGGAATTGATACACCCATACGCATGGCAATATTAGATGAACGTATGACTAATTTAAATAATCAAGTTTTAGGAATGATGAATGGTAATCTAGCCTATGGAAAAATAAAATTCAACACTCGATTAAAATTAGGAATACCATCACTCTCTTCTGATCTACAAAATACCATTACTATTGCCTATAAGTTTTATAAAGACAATCTCATAACCCCAGGACAATATCCTTTTTCCTTAACCTATCAGATTAGCTATGCTTTAATCAATTCTCATCATAGTATAGATTTCAAGCATACTAAACAAATATATTTAGATCATCTCTTTCAAGATGTAGCAAAAGTAGGAATAAAAGTTCAACCTAAATTACAACCACTTCCCACAATACAAAATCCTTTTCAACCACCATTAATAGATAGAAGACATTCATTCTCTGAAAACTCCTCTGCTTAGATCATTCTCAGCCCATTACCAACGACCCCTGTATATAGAAAGACCAATTCGTATTACAGAACCATACAATAATAAACAACTTGATGAAATTCAAACTCAACTTAATCAGCTAAGTACTTATGTAAATCAAAATTATGACTTCTTTAACCCAACAACTTGATCAATTAACAGATAATCAGGCTCAATTAGAATTAAAAATCAATGAACAAGCCAAAACACAAATTGAAATTATAACTCTTTCACAACAAATACACGCCAAAATTGAAACAATACACTCACATTTAGAAAAGAAGGGACCGCCCCGAAATTGAAACAATACACTCACATTTAGAAAAGAAGGGGCCGGGGATTGGGTTTCTCCACCGAAGAGGTTGTCAGGGCTCTCCACATCTTTTCAATGAATCCTCATGCGGGGAATCTTTTCTGGGGTGCAAATGCAACACAAAGGTAGGCTTATGTGCGGAGCCTATTAGATATGCATCATTGACTTTTTAATCTCTTGTCGTAATTTGTATGCTTATGTTAACTATAATTTGGACATGTATGATGGTAACTATGCCTTGAAGTATACGTATTTGTGCTAGTACCATGTGACGTTGACTGATAAGATCATATATTTTGGACTGTATTTGTATCTCTATTTATCAATGACGAATGGTTGGGTTTTAAATTATTTAATGTTTACAATTTTTGTACGTTTATGATATGAGTCATTTGCAGGTACAAGTATAATATGGGCAGGTTCAACTTCTATGTTGTCTTCGTTAAACGTCAAGTAGGAATTTTCACCAGTTGGGATGACGTCAAATTGATAACTGAGGGCTTCCCAAATGCTAGATTCAAGGGGTTTCGGACATTGGTTGAAGCAGAAACTGCTTATGTCATGGATCGAAATAGGACCAGTCGTCCAAACGTCGAAATTCGACCAACCGCTAATGAACCCTCACCAATCCCGCTTCAATTTTCAACTACCACATGCAACTGAAACATTGAACCAAACTTTGGCATGGGAATAATGCTTGACTCCATGCCAAAGTTTGGTTCAATATTCGATTATGATTAAAAAGTCAATGATGATATCTAATAGGCTCAATCGACAAAGCCTACCTTGAAACATTTGCACCCCGTAAAAGATTCCGTGATGAGGATTCATTGAAAAGATGGAGAGCCCCGACAACCTCTTCTATGGAGAAAATCAATCATAACAAAATCACCTAGTCGGAATTTGTATTTACGCTAATAGCATCTGCAATGATCTGTGCACTCCTAATACTGCAGTCAACTGCACGAGCAAATGTGGCAGCAATGCTTTCTAACACTTCAGTGTCCCTGTTCTTCCTTTTCCCTCTCTTTTGTTGGTTCTCGCCAGTGTTGGAAGATGAGGCGATAGATCCAGTTGCATGAACAGAAGCAGTTACAACGGGTGTATCCGCTGGAACTGGTTCAAACAACTGCTCAGCAGGAGGTGGTGAACCTATTGGTGCATCCTTGATCTCATCGACCCTGGCCGGCGATTCTGTTGAGGGGTTTTGTGCCAATATTCTAAGGAAGATTAAAACTTTTTCCTCAATGGGCACATGGCCCGTTTTCGTCAACCCACCATTGACCTGAAGCATCTCACATAACAATGTAAATGCATTACTGTCCATCCTTATATCTCACTGGCTATTCCTATCACTCTCATGCAAAATCCTATCTATATTGGCTTCCCTATTTGGTATTGTCAATGCCCTACTACCTCTCGCATTTTCACTTCTACGTCGTCTTTTGACATATATATACAAGCAAACGAACATGACCATTCTCATCAGATCCAATTGCCCTTTCAAAATCTCAAACAAAGCCAGACACTTAATTATATGATCATGATCCATGGTCTCCAAATTAATGAAACAAAACTGTCTGCAAACAGAAAACAATATCATGAGCAAAAACTACATTTGTAGATATGTATAGAATATGCAGATTTGTAACACCAAAATAGAAGATATGCAACATAATTCTTTTCCTATGCATACATTATTGGCATATTGTATATTTATGGGCATATCCATTATATTGTTGTATACTTCTTTGCCTATGCATACAATATTGGCATATTGTATGCATGCAACATAACTTACCATGCAAAGCTTCTAAGTGGCTCCAATATAATGCATACAATATGCATTATATTGTTCGATCACCCTTTTACATTAATTTAGCAAAGTTTCTATCATCTAATAATATGTCTTGTGTAAATTCACCTTCTGTGCATTGTGACTCATTCCTATGTAATAACATTCACCAACTTATTCTAGGTTTCTTTGAATTGTTATATACGGTACAAAACTGGAAAATAAGGCCTAATGAGTTGGTATTTTAAGTTTGAAGAATAGGTGAAGTAAGGACTTAGGAGTTAGAATAAAATAAGGGTTTAGTAGTCTAGTAAATCTTGTTAAGGAGACAAGATGTACTAGAATTCTGGCAACTTCGGTATTAGTACAGCACACTATTTCTAACATTTACCATTTATATTGACACATTTAACAAAGGTGTAAATGAATAACCAAGCAATATATTCATATCAAATGAACTTCACATCCGTGAACACTATTCTCTTACATGTAAACATACAACACCATTCAATAGGCAGAACACAAAACCGAACACATATTACACAGAAAATGTAAACATAGAAAATTCAGTTTGGGGGGAGAGAGCTCAGATTGTATGGGTGTTTCTTTCCTTACCTTGAATAGTGGCGGCAATCTTAGATGGAGGAGGATTGACAAGAAGGTCTCTAACCTATTTAATAAACCATTAAATCAACGTGAGGGAACAATCCATTAATATCGTATGTCTAGATGAGAAATGTTAAAAAGTTGTTATGTATCATATCGTGCACATATAAAACCATGCAAGGCCGAATAAGAGTGTAAGAAAGCATAAACCATTGACTCCGCATTTGGAAAGTTGATACCTATATCTATTTGTCTTGATTGTTGAAACAAGAAGCTTTAGTTATCGAGTTGTGGACTATAAAGATAACATTCAAAGCAAATGATTGGACTTAACACTGGTATTAAAGCTATATAAATAATTCTAACAAAACCACATTGAACTTTCATACGGGTACAACCAATATATCATCAACATTCATCCACTTTTTCATTAAAGTTGAAGAAATATGTATGAAAGGACATACAACATAATTCCATAGTTTATGAACAAAGTATGTTTGGTGTCTAATATATTACCAAGCATAAAGCGACTAGTAAACATATCATGAACCCTTATGATATGTGGCCATTTGCCTAATCACTAAGTCAATTACAAAAGACATAAGATAACATTTAAATGAAGTTAAGAGAAGTAAATTAACTAAACATTGTTGAAACAAGAAGCTTAGTTATAGTGTTATGGACTGTATTTGTATCTATATGAATTTTAACTTTGAAGATTGGTAACTACTAAGCAGAAGTTGGACCATGCACATTCTGCACTGTTGGTAAAAAAATGGCCCATTAGAACAGAACAAGAAGTTCAACCTACACAACATCTACAGCTTTGGTGAGACTTTATTGGCATATTGTTTATTTTTTAACTTATCGCAATTAGCCAGTTTGGTTAAAGAAATATTGTTAACAATAATTCCTCTCATTTTCCAAATGCCATTGATTTCAACTCATCATCTTCTACACTGGGCCTAACAACCTAATGTGATAATTCAATGAAACTATGCTTCATCATAATACTGAATAGTATTCAGTTTACATCACAAGTATTCAATTTCTAAACCCTCTGAAGTCCAAGAATTCAAATACCATTCATTTTATAGATATGAATCTACAATTCAAACTTTGAATTCTATCGACATCTAAGCAAGAGAGCAATGTAGAACGCCAACTACTGCAATAATACAAATCTGAACACTAAACAAGGTCATACAATTTCAGTGTCTTAGAAAAACAAAACCAGCAAACAGATTGTTAAATATACGTGGAATTTAACAACTCCAACATTTTCCGACCACACTCTTTTTTTACAACGTCAAAGCAGCAGAATATGCATCTTGATTTAAGTACATGTCCTTAATATTTCAATGGCAGGTTTTTAACTTCAGATAACTAACTATCTCCATTGAATGACAATTTGTAAGACATCACACTCCAGTCAGCTTTCAAGCAATTGGGTTGGACACATTTCATCAACACATGACTGACTAGTTGTTAATCTTATAATAATTGAACAATGATATGACTTGAATGTCAGTTTACCTTGAATAGTGGAGGCAATATGCAGGAGGATTGAGAAGAAGGTCTCTAACGTACCTAATAAACCATAAAATCAAACACTGCTGTTATATCTCAGAAGTCATCAAATCAAATAAGCAGTGTCATGTACTGAACAAGAAATAGAGCATGGTGATTAGAACCAAGCATTAACTCATTTTGTTGTCAAAAAGAATTTTATGTCATGGGAATAGAATGCTTCATTTAAAAATCTGAACCTTTAACGATAGTTTTCTACCAGTAAAAGAGTAAGCTCACAATTGGATGATTACATTATGTTCCCTACTCTCCTAGAGGGTTAATTTCATTGAGATGTAAGCCTTCACAAGGCTGCATTGAGATGTAAGCCTTCACATTGTTATATCAGCAATTAATAAAAGCAAGAACTTTTTTAAGAACACAGTAGCAAGAATTTCCAAGCACAACCGCAAACCTTAAATTATAAACTAGTATTTAAAGGTTTTCACATGTATTTCAATTACAGAAGGACAAAGGATACAGTTGAAGGAATTGATTTGGTACTACTTTAACTACATTAGATTGTAGGCAATCTCTAAGAAGGAAGTACAAATAACTCTTTCAGCACAGATCCTAGTTTCACTTGAATGATATATGGCCTAAACTTTTTATTAACAGGTGTAGGTACCTCTTTGGATTTCATAGCTATGCATATATGTGACCTAAACGAAATGTAGATGAACAGATTCTCTTTCCCAGCTGACATGAACAGTATATCCCAATTTTTCATTCACCCTTCCAGCCTTTTTAATATTCTCAGTTACCTCAAGATGAAAACCAAATCAATAAATTAGCATCTACCACTTTCCGATATCTTCTGCACTTACTTATCATATCAAACATTCTCTTCTAAACTTATTTGACTGAGAGACCTCTTTTTTATTAACAGAAAGCACAAAAATATGCAATTGTTTTTGGAACAAAACATGCACATTCATTTCCAACAACCATGATTCCTACTTTTTTATCGTATGACTTTGCGATCAATTATAAGAAAGGGAAATAGAACATTGCAATTGATGCTCTTTACACACTTCATAATATGGATATTTATACACTGAAGTTCAAACAAACCTCAAACTTAGCTATTGGAGGAAGGTAAATCAAGCTTAAAGTAATGATAGGTCAATTTAAGACCTGAAAACTAAATTGAACTAGGACAATCTTAATACCAAGTCCTTATAATGGAAGGATAATATTATTTAGTGCAAAGGAAGAGCAGTGGTGGTAATGAAGCAGTTCAGGTGAGTATGGAGGGGCAACAGACCAAGATAAAGATAAATGGGTGTAACAAACATACAAATGAGAACAAGATAGGTGATAAAGTTGAGCAATGTAGATTGGAAACACATGGACGTCACAATGAGATCCAACAGTAACCACAAAAACAAATTCCTAATGCAGAGGGTGAAATAGCAAATTATAGAAATCAGCAAGGAGGGACCCAAAAAAAAGCATCTGCAATTGGAGAGCATAAAACATTTTTGCAAGAGGTTTCTGCAAACAATAGCTATCCGAAAGTAGCTATTGGATGTGTGTCTACTCTATCTGAAAGTAGCTATTCAGAAAATTGATTTTTTTTTTCAAAAACAAACCAATTGTGTATAGTTGAAGAGAGAATTGCAGATAAATAGAATTTCTTAAATCTCAACCCATCAGAAACATGTGACCAAAAATCCATAAAGTTTAAACTAAGAAGCCAAACCTAAAAAGTACATTTCATAGAAGAATCCTTGAGAGATTCTTCTTACCTGTTAAAGGCTCATCACTGCAGGCAAAACCAATATGATCCAACAGATGGGATGCTTCCAGAAATACATTTGATGTATCTAGAAATCACATATCGAAGAAATAACAAATGAAACAACAGAGGAAGCAACGAGCAAGACAAGCAGCACATAAAGTCAACATTGTCCAGAAAACATAAAATTGAGAATAGTTAAAGAGAGAATTGGAAATAAATAGAAATTATGAAATCACAACTCCTAAGAGAAATACGAAGGCATAGGTCGACACAGGACAAAATCCATACAAATTAACCTATAGCTGTACTGGTGTAAGCCGGAGTTAATTTTCTTTTCTGCCTTACCGCTTCATCGACACCCATGAACAACACACAGACATTAACTCAATAAATCCGAAAACTCCAAGCCATTGGAAACCCATTACCCATACCTTCAAAAAACAAAATCGATGGGATGAAAGAGTCTTACCGAGAAGAGAGGAGAGATAGTCGGACGCTGGGTTGGTTGAAGGGAGAGTGCGAATCTTGAGAAAACAATCGGGCGGTAAAGTGAAAAATAAGGAAAGTTTCCCCAATCTCCTCTCGTCAACAGAAAAAACAAATGCTTTACCTTTCACTGCAGAGACGAAGCAGAGAAAAGAAGGAGAGAGTATCGTCTGTAATGACTAATGAGAGGGACGAAGGAGGGCGAGGACACAGAGAAGGTATCGTCGGTAATGAGAGGGTTATTTTTGTCATTTCCCTTTCTTGTCCTTCGGTCTGTTTGGTTAGCGTCTTCAACAAAGCAGACGGAGACGAAACGCAGGGAGACGAGACGGGACGTGGCGAGAATGTTAATGAAGACAGTGAGATATTTGGTTACGGTGGGCGGAGACGAGAAAATTGTCTTCGTCGCGTGGGCGAAATGTGTTTTGCGATGGGCCGAAACAAAAAACAGTGTTTAATGACAAAAATGCCCCTGCAGTATAATATATTGGAAAAATGTAATCCATTAGTTTTATTTCATAATTGTGTCAATATTTATATTAAGTGTATTTACAACTCTAATAACATTAATTATCTTATTAATTGTAATTTTTTATAACAATTATTATTGATACAATTAATATTAATTTTTGTAATTGTTGTTAATTCATTGGTTATTTTATAAGTGTAACAATATTTATTTGAAGTTTATTTACAACTCTAATAATAATTATTATGTTGTTATTATAATTTCTAAAATCACAAAATAGTAAAATTAATATGAATATGAATATTAAGTCAAATTATGTCATCATCATCATTGGTATGGTAATAATTTAATGATTATTATTAGTATTATTATTATTAATTTTTGTTATCATCATTATTATTATTATTATGAATATTATTTAGGGCAAAATAATTTAATAAAACATCTAAACATTCATATAATTGATTACATAATAGGTTCAAGTAAGTCTGACAAGCAATAAATCCTAATACATAATAATTTAATTAAACATCTAAGCATTCATAAACATTAATTACATTCAAGTTTTAAAATTTGTATAGAATATTGTTGATAATAAATCCCAACATTCTTTAGATTTCCATTCTGGTCAAGTAGTAGATTGGATCCCTTGATGTCACGATGTAAAATCCCATGACTATGGCAGTCCCAATCTCCAGGTTGGCACCAATGTGTCGTCCAAATCTCCAGAGAGAAAAGCCAGGCATCTTAAAGCTCCATGCACTACAAGATCAAAATAAAAGCTGTATTTTCAGCTGACTCATAACTTGTCAAAGAGAATTAACCTTGAAATAGGATGTTGGAAGATATTTACATCTGACAAGAAAGATATAAAGGCATACTAACAAAGCAAGCTTGGTAAATAATCAACAATGTTTACTACAAATTATTATGTTCAATAGCATAGAAATGTTCTGCTACATTAGCTTTCTCATTTGTTAATATCTTTCTTGAACATGAACTTTCTCATTCAGAGAAAAAAAAATGTTAGAATGCAGACATATATAGATTCTAAAACTGCCCATAAGTGAAGTTGATATATCATCACCATATATATCGCAAATGCTTGATTGCAGTAACCTTTCCACCAAGAAATAGTAAATAAAAGATAACTGGTCCTGTTCAAATTAAAGAAATGGATCATAGAATGAGACATTAAATTAGGTCATTCCTCTGGCCAATCATATACAACAATTGATGCTATAGCCATACTAACAGCAGTGCAGATTTTCCTCTGAGAATCATCCAATGAAGCTACAAGTAGTCTGCGTATGACTTCCTAAACACATGATGAAAGGGAAGATCAATTCCACCATTTACTTAAAACAGCACTCAAACAACAGGATCCAATATCAGCATTGCAAAAATGCCCTAATACAATTTATTGAGTGAAGTTTCCTCTGTTATTTAAAAAGGTTATTGTTCATATATCCCTAACAAAGCCGATTGGATTCAAAAAGCATACAGTAAATCAAAATATTTTGCTCAAGGTATTCAATACTAAATAATCATGTTCAGAGCCAGTGGAGAAAATTCAAACAACTTACATACCTTTTCTTCAAGTGATACAACTGGATGTTCAAAGGATTCATCACCTTCTTGCCAGTGTTTTAATGAATTGCTTTAGAATAACAGCAGTTAGGTTCCAGTATGTTAACTATCACAAGAGCAAACAAAAACTCTACTGAAATGTAGGTCATACCAACCATCCTCAACAATCAAAATATCCGTTGACTAAAAGGTATATTATCTTCCTTATACAACTCAAAGATTTTTATTTCGTATCAAAGATATCATCCAACAAACATCTATTTTTGGCTTAAATTTTTTAAAATGGAAGGATAAGTTGAGTACAACGAAAACACAAAAATATAACCTCAAAAAGGATATCTGACGCAATACTAATGGAAAATCCCTATTTGCCGCAATTTTGCACAGCGCCTCACCAAAACCTTCAGCAAACAAATATTTTTACATATCATCAAACCAAAACCTCGACGAAACCTAACCAAACCAAGGCATCAAAGTAATAAATTAAAACATAAGAGATGTAGTACTGTATATGGACGGCCGGAATGGGGTAACATTGTTGGAGTAAACAAAAATTAGGGAGATTCATAAATAATCAAAAGAAAGATAGAGATTTGGGACAGAAAACCGAAAGAGACGCAAGACAGTGGAGGGAGCATTTCTGATATTCGACCCAAATCTCACATGGACAGCGACTCCAGAGGTAAACAAGGGGAGATTCATGAAGCATGCAAAGCATTACCTGCGGAGATTGTGAAGCCCAGGGAAGAAGGAAGGAGAGCTATGACGCCGACGGAAGAAGGAAGGAGAGCTGCGCAGAGAGGGAACATCGTTTCCCTTTACAAACTGTGCGTTTTGGAGTTACAACGAAGACCAGCGGCCCCTGCGTTTTAGGTGTCAGACGTTAACAAATCAGGGTAGATGCGTCTTTTACAAAATCTGTCCGTTGGACAGTGTCTTCTGTACCATAGAAAACGATCGGACAAGATTTTGTGTCCATGTCCTTTTAGGACAGGACAAAAATCATCATTAGACAGCAACCAAATATGATATGGGACAGAATTTTTGTGTCCTTGTCCACTATCTGCAGCATTGTGGACACTAACCAAACGTTATGGCTCGATTGGTTCAAGGAATGGAATAAACTGGGAATATAATAGTTATTCTTAGAAATAGAAATGGTGAAGAATATGATATAATAAGTATTACTTTGTTTGGTTTAAAGAATGTAATAGATAAAGAATTTCTATTCCAATGTTTGGTTTGAAAATATAAACTTGGAATAAGATAGGAATAAGTAACAAAAATATCAAAATGTCCTTATTATTATTATTATTATTATTATTATTATTATTATTATTATTATTATTATTATTATTATTATTATTATTATTATTATTATTATTATTATTATTATTATTATTATTATTATTATTATTATTATTATTATTATTATTATTATTATTATTATTATTATTATTATTATTATTATTATTATTATTATTATTATTATTTGTTATTTATTTATTTATTTGTTATTATTATTATTTATTTTTATTTTATTAGTTATATATTATTATTATTATTATTTGTTATTTATTTATTTATTATTATTATTATTTATTTGTTGTTATTATTATTATTATTTATTTTATTATTATTAGTTATTTATTATATATTATATATTATATATTTATTATTATTATTATTATTATTATTATTTGTTATTTATTTATTTGTTATTATTATTATTTATTAATTATTATTATTAGTTATTTATTATTATTATTATTAACCTTATTATTATTATTATTCTTCTTCTTATTATTAATTGTTATTTATTTATTTATTATTATTACTATTATTATTATTTGTTATTATTATTTATTTATTTATTTATGTATTTATTATTATTATTATTATTATTATTATTATTATTATTATTATTATTATTATTATTATTATTATTACTACTATTCTTATTATTGACCTTATTATTGTTATTATTATTAAATGATGATAATAATAAGATAAATTTAACCATTCATTGATTAGTTAAAGATAGGTTGGGGTGTAATTATTTCTAACTCTCTTTTTAACAACACAGATTTAGGAATAAGTTAAGAATATATCAAAAATTGTTATTCTATTCTAGTGTACCAAACATGCTTTTGAGAGGAACAAAAATTTTTATCTTTATTTTTGGGAATGAAACAAAAATTTGAGAGGACGGTAAGTAAACTGGCCGAAGGATAAAATTTTTACATCCTCGTCATCCGTACTCACCCCGAGGACGATAACTAAAAGCAGGGTTACGTCTAAGTCCACAGACAGCACAGTCATCAACGCACATCAGTTAATTGACTGTTTGGATTTAGGATCTCTCCCAATTATGAGACCTGATCCTCTGGCCCAGGGTAGGGCTAGAATACCTGGGCCAGAGGATCTCATCGCCCAATTATACTAACCTCTGTATCAGTAAACTCTCTAGAAGGATACGAAATTGTTTATTAATTATCGTATTGTACCATTCCTGAAGCTGCTCAGTTTCTTGAAGACGAAACCAGAAACTAACCAAGAGCACCCGATGGTTCTCGTATCTAGTAAGCGAGTACAAGCAGTTATTTGAAACAAACAAATATGCGACTAGGTGACCGTAGAGACTAGGTGGCCGTAGAGAAATAGAGACGTTTAAGTTTACACATGGAGAAGCTTATTCTGGCCATTGTTCAATTTCTTGATGGTCTCAAACCTGTGTCCCTTGTCGGAAAACTTTGTTGTGGAGTAAAGCTTCAGGTAATCCTGAAAACTATAGTGAGCGGGGTAGGAGAGTTTTGGAGCTGGGGAGATTACAGCCTCGCCGGCGGGATTGTAGAAGGTAGCAATGGATAGCCTGCTTCCATTTTTGTCAGCCACGACACGGTGCATAGCACTTTTATATATTCCATTGCTCACTACTTCAACTTGGTCACCGGTGTTCACGAAGATAGTGTTGTTCTTCGACGGCGGGATCTGTATCCACTCGCCGTCCTTCAAGAATTCGAGACCTGGGACTTGATCGTCTTGGAGCAAGAGTATGATCCCACCAGCATCGAAGTGCTCTCGCAGTCCTCGAACAAGCTCTGGTTGTGGACACTGAGGGTATTTGGCAACTTTTGTGCCCACAGATGGACCTGCTTTTCCTGAGAACGCTTCCTTTATGTGACACTTCTCTAACCCAAGATTCTCGCACATGAGCTCAGAAATTTTCTCTGCTAGCTTTATCAATTGACCGATGTACTCTTCCATTGTTTCCCTGCACAGGTAAGTATGTACGTACGTACATTCAGAAAAGTTCTACATATTAGAACCTTCTAGACTACAAACTTGTGCTAGTTACAATGGTTGTGACTCACCGAAGATCCTCCGAGAGACTTGGGATTTCACCAATGTTGGATGTTGGGCGATGCCAAATGAAGAAGCTGCTTTCCCAATCTACGTCTGATTTGTTTCCATTTGCATCCAAGCTTTTGGCTATCTCCGACTCGTAAAACCTTCCCTTCAGGTTTTCCTCGTAGTAACAATTCACCATGTGCTTCACCTTTACCATCAACTTTTCGTCAATTCCATGATTCTTAACCTGTCAATTCAGGTAACATCAGCTTAACAGGTTTGTGCAAATTGGTCTTGCAAGAAATAAAATTTTGTGTGTTAGGATATTTACGTACCTGAAAGAAACCCCATTTCTCACAAGCTCGGTGAAGAATTCCCATTGTTTTTGCTCTCTTCTCACCCTCCAGCTCACTGATGTCTATCACTGGGATCTCCATTTCTCTGCTTCCAATGCTGGTTGCAGAAAAGTAAGTAAATCGAGAGGAGATTATATAGGCCAAATAAGAGGCGTGTTGAAGCAGTGGTCAGTTGGTAGTTATGAGTGAAAAGCAGTACATAATTCAAACATAACCATTTTTTTAGATACTTTGAAAATGCCAATGGTCTTTAAACAAATAGTTCATTCCCATCATTGGTTAATAAAAAAACAAGGGAGTAAAAAATACATAAAGTACCAGGTTCAGTTCATTCTTCAGTCCCTCCTTACCCCTCTAATCAATCACCGAGTCAATAGTCAACAGCTTTGCTTGTAGATTTAGGTTAGAAGTAGCTTTCAATTCCACAAGGAAACTTTTTCCCTTATAAATTCCCACCATCTGTTCTCTGACCATCTTCACAAACATAAAAATGCCAATGGGTTTTGGCTTAAGTTTCTAAAAATAATAATTACAATATGTATTTTACGAGATCTAACCATATAAAAACAAAAGTGAATTGATCTTGAAAATAAAGTCAAGGTTTGGAGTTTAGACAATCCTGTGGGCGGTGGGCAATACCATGCTTATTGCAAGACATTTCCCAGAAACAGCCCAAAAGGGAAACCGTGGGAGACGATGTGGTCTTTGGAAAAGCTACCAGTGGGCGATCCATTTTGAAGGCAATAATTGCCTGAGAAGCAGCCTCGTTGGTCAGAGTCCACTAAACAACTAACAATAGTTATCGTTGGTGCTTAATTTGCGGATGTTTTAGATAAGAGAGTTTGAAAATAAATTTTTCTTTAAAAGGCCTTTTTACTAGTATGCTTTGAATTTTCTCAGATCTATCTTATCATAGAGACGTCTATTAAAACGTTGTTATTAGCCCCCGCTTGATAATCAGTAATAAAAGAATCGAAATAAAAAAAATAAGAATATGAATAAAAAATAATAATCGAAATAGAAATGTAATTCTGAATATGCATGTTTAGTAAGTAAACATTAGGAATGAGATTATAGAAGTTAATAATTATACAAGTATTTGGTACCAAATATTAAAAACGGTAATGACAATTTTTTACTTATATTTGATTATTATGTTAGAGCTCTTTCTGTGATTATGATTTTTGAGATTTTAGGTTTAGAGAGCGGAGCTTGACTTTGGTTAAGTCTCAGGTTCGATTCCATGCTAGCTCATCTTGTAAGAGTCTGGGGCAACCGGAGTTTTACCTGTAAATGGAGAACTAGTTGGACCCTTAATAATGAGGTCTTGCCAAATTGGTCTACTCATGGAGTGGTGCATAATTGAACCTTCAAAAGTGTACACTTGACCAAGACACGAGTTTCCTCAATTAAAAAAAAGAATTAAAAGAAAATTACATAGGATTTCAGGAGAGAGAAATAGAACAGAGAAATGAAAAGAATTGTGTTATTTTCATTGTTTTTTTTCTTCCTCTCAATGACTCTTTAATAACGACTAGTGTGATCGTTAGAGTTCATCAATACATAGATTATACCATACGATTACGTATCCATCAACTAATCTATACTACGAAGTATCGTTCTTAACTTCCTACGACCTTGTTTTGAACATATGGCTTGAGTCATCTTCTTCCTTTCACACCTTCACTTGCTTCATGTTATTTTAGCAACTTGTACTCCTCTCAATACCCTCTCCCAGTCTCCCTCAAAAACCTTGTCCACAAGGTTCACACACTTGAAAATCGTTGTTGGACGTTGGTTCTGCCGGATTCAGGCTGAACGGTGCGTTGCCGTTTGGATCCATGAGTTGGCAACCTTCTGCGTTGTTCTTCGACGTAAGTATACCAGCAAAACAAAGAAGGCACGTCGGGGGTTGTGTCCCGATTAGCCCATCCGAAGCTCAAGTAAGTTTTCTGGTGAAGGTGGGAATCGATGCAGAGAAAAACAAATTAGGTTCTGATCTCGTACCTCGATTATGGGAGAATAATACCTTTTATATGGTTTTGCAGTTAGGTTTAGGTTTTTACGTGTTTGCATGGGAGATTGCCTTCTGCTAATGGGCCTCGGATGTGTGGATCAAGCCTAGATTAATCAATAGGTGTAGGACTGACTAATCGGCCTGTGGGTTGTTGTAATTGGGCTCGGGCCCAAATATAGCCGACCCGACCATAAGCCCCCTACTCTTCGAATCTAAGCGAAGAGAAAGGTCGAGGGAGTATGTTGGGACGTTGTTGCTCGTCTGTTGCTTTATAACTCGTAAGCAGGAGAGCTTGTCATGTGGTCGATCGGTCAGTTTCAACCGGTCGGATACCGACCTGTTGGTCCTAACTGCTCGTATTGTTATTGGTTGACTGAGGGCCCTTGACTGATCGATCTCATCGACTATTGCAGGACAGCTTGCACGGAAGCAGATCGGTTGGTTATCATTGGTGAGCGTGTGGGGCATTTATCAGACGGCGCGTCTTTGTCGGCGACTTCGAAATCAAACGTATCGTCCTTTAACCGTCAGACACGACTATCATGTATCCTTTCGACCGTTCGTGCCGTTTCGATTTTAAATAGCCTCGATTCTCCCCAGATCTTGCCGCGTGTCTGAGACTGCTCGAATTTCTGCCATGTGTCGTAGTCCGAATGGGTCACTGTCGAGGGTTCCTACTGTCGACCCTCTATAAATACTCAAAGTTGGTGAGTTGTGGCGGTTTTCACCTTTTGCTTTCGTACTGCAAATCGCGCTTTGCTTTCATTTGCTCTTAAATCGTTCAAGGTTTCCAGAAACTTCTTTTATTCCGCCGTCCGATTTCCCCATTTCTTCTCTCTAAATAGGTACGTCCTTTTTCTTCTTCATTCCTTCATTCCATTAGTCCTTTTTCTTGATAGTCATGTCGACGGGTAGTTCTGGAAGCATGGTCGGAGATACAGTAGAGATGTCGATGAGGGAGAGAAAGGATGGCTTAGTTGTGGAGTTCCCACCTAAGACTGCATCGTCTATGACTGTGGGAGAGTTGAGCAGTTGTGCATCGGTATAATATCCCTACGTCTTGGAGGCCCCGATCGCTTTGAAGCATGGCGGATCCACGGCAATTTTAGTGGATACTTGCCGTCTCGGGAGTTTTTTCTCGATGGCGGCTGAGGCTCCGTCGCTCCGATTGTGGACGAAGTGTGCGTCTTGTTCGGGTTATTGCCGAGCCAGATTCCTCCGAACAGTTGGAGGTTTATAAACGGGTTGGCGTTGCTGTGCCATCAGTTCGGCCATCCGCCCACCGTCGGCGTTCTGCGCCATTTCCTGAGGATGAGCCACAGTCCGAGCTCAGGGGCTGGAATCCCCTTTCTTCAATATCGAGATGCTCGGTATCGCCCGGCCAGGACACCCTCAAAATTTTCTTCCTGGCGGACGAAGTATTTCTTTGTGAAGTCCCCAGAATCTTCCTCCGAGTGCCGACCGTGGAGGTATCCTTTGGCCGAGTAGTGGAACGATTCGTCGGCCTTGTCCCTCAGCCAGGAGGAGTGGGAGGTGGTCCGTCGTATCAAGGAGCTCGGCAAATACGACTTTGCCAGGCTCATTCAGGGGTATCCCAGGGGGGCCTCGGCCGATTCGTTCCTCGTCGATCTCCCTCCACGTATTAGCGGGCTGAAGGAGGAAACCGCCCCGTCCGGTTGACTCCTCGTGATTGTATTAATTTTGAACTTACATCAATTGTTTTCTAACTCAATTTAACATTGTGCAGCCATGGTGAGGATGCCTACCCAAAAATTCACGTCAAGGAAGCAGGCCTCTGGGAAGAAGGGGAGTGAGGCGGAGACCGGTGAGGGCGTCGCTTTGTCCATGGGGTTGGTCTCCTCGTCTACGCCGGTGGGTGCTCCCCCTGCCGGGAACCTTCTTGTGGCGACGGAGCCATTAACAATTGTTCCAGTGGTAGAGGAGGAGGAGGAGGACGTGGGCCCTTTTCTTAAAAGGAAGAGGTTGGTTCGATTGGGTGACCTTCCACCCCGCCAGGCCAGTGAAGCCAGGGCGAGTAAACAGAAAAAGGGGAAGGAGAAGGCATAGGCCGTGAGCCTTGGGCAGTGGGAGCCTGCGATCAAGTTAGGCAAGGGCGTAACGCTCGGGAACCTCGAGGTGTCCCGCTACCTTGTTGAGAGGGTTACTCCCCCGGTGGACGAGGGGTTTATGGAGAAGAAGGGGAACCTGGACTTGGGTTCCCAGCTCGTTCGTATTGGCATGCGGGCTGCGACAATGTCTTCTGTCGTGCTGCAGCGCTTGGAGACTCTGGACCAGGAGGTTCAGGATCTCCATGATCAGATGAAGGGTTTAAAGGGCGAGCTGGCAGAGGTGAAGGAGGGGAGGGACCTCCTTCAGGCTAAAAACGCATCTCTTGAGGAGGAAAAGGCGGTTCAGGAGAGGGAGGTGGGAGCTTTGACGGCTCGACTAGCCGAGGTAGAGGGGAAGAGGGAGAAAGAGAACGAGGAGTGGAGGAAGAAGGTGAGGGCGGAGAGGGAGATCAACAGGAAGTTCCGCCAGGACTGCCATTCCGCTGTGACGGAGAGGGATAGAGCGGAGAAAACCTTGCGAGAGGTGCGGTGCTCCATGCGGGAGCAGCGGATCGAGGCCATCAAGCGATGGAAGAGGCGGTTCTTGTACGAAGAGAGTTTAGAGCTCGCCTGCGAGGTAGCCCTTTCGATTTTGAAGAGGAGTCACGAGCTCTATGCTCCTGAGGGGCTGGCGTGCCCTTCTTTTGAAGACTATGCCGAACCGCTTATTCCTGAAGCCTTCGGGCTTTCTTTGGAGGGGATCACAAAGAAAGTCGAGGAGGAACCGGTCGATGTTCCGGATGAGAAGCTAGATCTCAGCTCCGAAGAGGAAGAGCTCCCTCATGATGTTCCTTCGGTCGTTTCCCCGGGTCCTGCTCCTGTTCCCGTTGTGTCGCTCCCCGGAGAAGAAGAGCTTCCCAGCGAAGATATTCCTCCGGTTGCTCCCCCGGGTCCCGCTCCTACGTCTCTTCCGCCCGCTTCCGAGGCTTCCCCTGGGTATTCTCCTCCTTCGGCTGTTGGCGGTTCCCCTTCTTCCATGTTGTAGAGCTCACCTGGCCGGGCTTGTGGCCAGGGTGAATTTAATATGAATGAAGATCTCGTTTTCTTTTCTCCAAGTAAATTTTTCGAAGTCAATTTTTGTATTTATGTTCCTTGTTTCAGACGTAGAGTAGGGTCAGGTGTTACTCGTGGTCGGCCGAGCGAGATCCCAAGGATCTCGTCTTGACGATCGATCGATCGTAGACGATCTATGGCGATACCGAGCGAGGTCCCAAGAATCTTGTCTTGGCGATCGATCGATCATAGCCGATCTGTGGAAAGACCGAGCGAGGTCTCAAGGATCTTGTCTTGGCGACCGATCGACCGTAGCCGATCTGCGGAGAGTGCCGAACGAGGTCCCAAGGATCTTGTCTTGGCGACCGATCGACCGTAGCCGATCTGCGGAGAGTGCCGAGCGAGGTCCCAAGGATCTTGTCTTGGCGACCGATCGACCGTAGCCGATCTGTGGAGAGTGCCGAGCGAGGTCCCAAGGATCTTATCTTGGCGACCGATCGACCGTAGCCGATCTGTGGAGAGTGCCGAGCGAGGTCCCAAGGATCTTGTCTTGACGACCGATCGACCGTAGCCGATCTGTGGAGAGTACCGAGCGAGGTCCCAAGGATCTTGTCTTGGCGACCGATCGACCGTAGCTGATCTGTGGAGAGTGCCGAGCAATGGCGATGGCGAGGGACCCAGGGATCTCGTCCTGGCGACCCGACCGATCTTAGTCGGTCTATGGAGAATGCCGAGCAATGGCGATGTCGAGGGACCCAGGGATCTCGTCCTGGCGACCCGACCGATCGTAGTTGGTCTATGGAGAATGCCGAGCAATGGCGATGTCGAGGGACCCAGGGATCTCGTCCTGGCGACCCGACCGATCATAGTCGGTCTATGGAGAATGCCGAGCAATGGCGATGGCGAGGGACCCAGGGATCTCGTCCTGGCGACCCAACCGATCGTAGTCGGTCTATGGAGAATGCCGAGCAATGGCGATGGCGAGGGACCCAGAGATCTCGTCCTGGCGACCCGACCGATCATAGTCGGTCTATGGAGAATGCCGAGCAATGGCGATGGTTGATTGAATTTTTATTGTCACGTATAATGGAGCTTTTCATTGCCGAGAAATCTGAAAATCGCTTTATTGATGATAATAAAGACATGGGCCGTTAAAAAACCTGTCTGGTAGGGACATGAAAAAGGTTCCCATGCGTTGCATACAAAAATGTTAATAAGGAAAGATTAACTAAAATAAAACTTATCTACTGGTAGAAGGCCTTCAAATTCTGTGAGTTCCAAGGCCTCGGTAGAATCTTCCATTTCTCATCGCTGAGGATGTAAGAACCATGCCCGACTTGCTTGATCACTCGATAGGGTCCTTCCCACGTCTGCCCGAGCTTTCCTGGATGCTTTACAGCAGCCTCGGCATTTCGTAGGACGTACCCACCTACCTTTACATTGCTCGGCTTGACCCTTCTGTTGTAGAACTTGGTCGCCTTTTGTCTGATGGCTTCTGAGCGAGCGGCTGCCCTTTCTCTATCCTCGCTAAGGAGAACGAGCTCTGCTCTGCGGGCTTCATCATTCCGCTCTTCTTCATAACCCGACACCCTCTGATTGTGCAATGCCGCTTCTACTGGAACCAGGGCTTCTGCCCCGAAGGTCATCCTGAACGGGGTCTCCCCTGTGGCTCCGTTCGGTGTGGTTCTATATGCCCACAATACTTCGTCTATTTCTTACACCCAGGTCTTTCGACCGTCCAGGCGCTTCTTAAGGGGGCTCATTATCTTTTTGTTGGTGTTCTCAGCGAGACCGTTGCTTTGGGGATGGGCTACCGAAGTCAACCGTAGCTTGATCTTTAGTCGGTCGCAGAAATCTCTAAAATTGCAGTTGTCGAACTGTCTACCATTATCTGTAACCAACACCATAGGCATCCCGAAGCGGCATAGTATATTTTTCTTAATGAAACTTTCCACCTTCCCCTCGGTGATTGTAGCGACAGACTCCGCTTCTACCCACTTGGTGAAATACTCCATTGCCACTATCGGGAATTTCTTTTGCCTGGGACCGAGAGGGAAAGGCCCCAATATATCCATTCCCCACTGAGCGAAAGGGATAGGATGGCTCACGATTTGCATTATTCGATTAATTTCTTTGGACAGTCATTTGTTTCTCGCATGCCTCACATCGATCAACCTTTTCCTGACAATCTCTTCTCATTTTCTGCCAGTAGTACCCCTGTCTGATCAATCGGTGAGCCAACACTCTGCCTCCTATGTGATTTCCGCACATCCCTTCATGGACTTGACCATTGCACCTTTCGGCTTCTTCCTCATTCAAGCATCGAGCGGTGACGATCATAGGACCTCTTATCTGATGCCGTTAATCATCGTACTTTCGGCCTTTATTCTTAGTTTCTTGGCTTCCGATGCGTCTTCTGGTTGTTTTCCTTCTAAAAGGTACTGTGTAATTGGTTCTGTCCAACTCGACCGACCAGTATTTACGTTGAGAACTTCCTCGATTTTCTGAATGCTAGGCCGATCTAGTCGTTCGACCAGAACGTTATTTATGGCATCACGGTCGGAAGCCATTTTCGAGAGCGCATCCGCTTTAGCGTTTTGAGCTCGTTCTATTCTGCTGATTGAGTACTTCGCTCGAAATTGCTCAACTCTGCTTTACTAGCTTCAGATACTTGATCATGTTGTTCCCTTGGCCTCATCTTTGCTTTCGGTGACTTGGCCGACTACCACTGTCATCACTATGTATCTTCAGCGCTTCACCTCCATCTCCTTGGCGAGTTGGAGGCCGGCTATCGAGTCTCATATTCGCCTCGTTATTGGGGCTTTGAATTCTAGCCGGCGGCGACTCCACCTTTCCTTCCAAATGCGGGCTAACCAAAGACTATTCCGCCCACATCCCTCGGCATTGGATGATCCATCAATGCACAAGCTCCAAAGAGAACTCGCTCGCGTCTCGAGCTCGGTTGGCTCATCTCTGCGATGAAGTCCGCCAACACCGCGCTTTAATGGTCGTAAGGGGCTTGTATTGTATATCGAACTCTCCCGCTTCTACCACCCATTTTATCGGCCGACCAAGTTTGGGCTTTTGAAGGCACTGTCGAGGGTTGGTCGGTCCATACCTCAATAGTATGACTTTGGAAGTAAGGCCTCAACTTTCGGCTGCCATTATCAAGGAGAGGCGAGCTTCTCTATGGGCGATATCGCGTTTACGCCGGTCAACACTTTCTTGACATAGTAGAGCGGGTCGCTCGCTTCTTTCCGATCGGATAAGTACCGCTGATCGACCCTCCAGAACCGCCAAGTATAAGATCGATTCTCCTTTCTATCGGGCTTTGCAGAATAAGTAAATTTGGACAAGTATTGCTTTAAGTGTTGGAAAGCTTTTTCGCGCTCATCCAACCATTAGAATCTGGGTCATGTTCGCTTTCCTCGGGACTTTGAAAACGGAAGGCACTTGTCTCTAGTCGGAGATGAACACCGCCAAATGAAACTATCCGACCGGTCAATATCTGAACATCTTTCAGGCATTGCGGCGAAGGCATCTGTATGACGGCCTCAATCTTCTCTGGATTAGCTTCGATTCCCCGCTGAGTGATCATAAACTCCAGGAATTTTCCGGATGCCACCCCAAACACGCATTTTCCGGGTTTAGCTTCATCTGGAATTTATTCAAGGTCTGGAAGACTTCTTGGAGATCTTGTACATGCTCCGCGGACGTCTTCCTTTTGACCACCATATCGTCTACATAAACTTCCACAGTTCGGCCAATCTGTTTTTTGAAGACTTCTGTGACGAGCTGTTGATAGGTCGCCCCGGCGTTTTTCAAACTGAAAGGCATTACTTGGTAGCAATATGTGCCTCGTTAGATTATGAAGGCGGTTTTTTCTTCGTCCTCCACGCTCATTTGGATCTGATGATAGCCTGAAAAAGCATCCAGGAAGCTGAGTAGTTCATGGCCCGAGGTGGAGTCTACTAGCTGGTCGATCTTAGGCAAGAGGAAGCTGTCTTTTGGACATGCTTTGTTCAAGTCGGTGAAATCGATGCACATTCTCCACCTGCCGTTCTTCTTTTTCACCAACACAACATTGGCAAGCCACTCTGGATATTTGACCTCTCGGATGAAACCGGCCTCTAGCAACTTCGCTACTTCCTTCTCGATCACTTCCTGTCGCTCCTTACTGTGCCATCGCTTCTTTTGTCTGATCGGCTTGCAGTCATGCCGAATACCGAGGGAGTGCGATGTATCTGATCGAGAAATTCCGGGCATGTCGCTCGGTACCCAAGCGAAAACTGACTTGTTTTCCACCAAACAGTCTGTGATTCCTTTAACCAGGTCCCTCTGCAACTCGGAACCTAGGTTTGTGAACTTAGAAGGATCGGCTTCATCCAAGACGACCACGCGTTTCTTCTATCGGGTTCAATCTCTCATCTCTTCGCCGGTTCTTACATCAAGAGAACTCGTCAAGACTACCGCCCGCCTAATGTTTTAGTCTCTGCTAAATAACATTCCTGGCGATTCTCTGTTGACCCCTGACAGTGCCTACCCCGTGGGGTGTCGGGAACTTCATAACTTGGTAGTAAGTGGAGACGACCGACCTGAGGGCATTTTGAGTAGCTCGCCCGATTATTGCATTATATGCCCCTTGAAACTTGACGACCAGGAACTCAACGTCCCTTTCTATCTGACATGGTATTTGCCCAAACTTCACCTTCAAATACACCCGGGCGAGCGGGTAGGTGACGCCTTGTTACTCCTTTAATGGGGTACATCAGTAGGTAATAGTCGCTCTCGGGTACCTTCATTTGCTTGAAGGCCTCACAAGATCTGACAAATCGTATCGAGCTGCCGTGTCAATCATTACCGCTTCACCTCGTATCCGTCCATGTTCGGGATTTACTACGAGGGCATCGTCATGAGGGCAACTTACTCCATCGAGGTCGGACTCATCAAATGATATCACCCAGTCGCTCTCCTTTGGCTTTTTGGTGTATGAGTCTTTGTCGACCTGTTTGGCATATCTTTTTCTTCCTTTAGTGGTGGATCCCCTACCGCATTTCCGCCAAATATCGATTGATGACCCCAAATGGTCGGTCTTCTTCTTGCCCATATTTCCGCTCGTTCCTTTCCTTTGATCGCCTCTCTCTTCTCGTCGGTCATCTGTATTTGTGTTCATCGCCCTTCATTTCTGTCATTTCGATTCTAGGGCGGTCATCTATTGTCTGTCCGACCCGTTCTGCGATCGGCATTTTGTTCGTGTTTCACGAACCGACCTAACCTTCCCTTTTGAATGAGGAGTTCGATCTCTTTTTTCAATCGCCAGCAATTTTCCGTGTCGTGACCGACCTCTCTGTGGAAACGGCAATATAAGTTGGGGTTCTGTCCTTATAAGGGTCTTCATTTTTTCGCTCTGGATAGTTTCCCATCCGCTCTCACACCCGCCAAGATTTCACGATATGTCTTGTTTAGTGGAGTGAACTCCGTCGATATCCTCGCTTGTCGGTTGGCCTTCTCGGCCGATTGGCTTTTTTGCTGTGCGAATTGCATTCCCTATCATTTGGCGAGCGATCATCCGTCCGACGCCTCGTATTTTTCAGCACTTCTTCAAGCTGAATGTACTGTCATACTGTTTCTTATTTCTGAGCAGATCGGAAGGTGATCGAGGCTAATGACTTCTTGAACTCCTCGTCCTCGATTGTTCATGGCGCGCCAGCGTGGACGAGCAAGTAAGGCCTCGGGAACCTCGACCGCTTCATTGTTGAACCGGGTGATGAACTCCATGAACTCTCATTCCTCCTTGGGTGAGTTGCATCACCTCCAAAGTCGTTTCTGCGATCCGCTTACTCGTGCGAACCGATTCAGAATAACTCTTGAAATCTTGAAACAAGTGATACGGCGAGAGGCAAGCCGTTGAACCATCGCCGAGCTCCCTCTTGGAAGGCCGTGCGTAAAGCCTTACATTGGATAGCGTCACGGGACACAATGTAGGTTCATCATGGATGGAAGTCTGCCGCAGTAGTCCAGGGGGTCGGTCTTCCCGGTGTATTTCTCGGGGGTCGGTATTTTTGTGCCGGGTACTGGGAGGCTATCCAAGATCTCCGGAGTAAAGGGAGAGCTGTACTGCGCCGTCGGGCGATTTGGACGGAATCTCATAGCTGCGTTAATCCGATCGTCCACGATTTTTTCTAGGTTTTGTGTCTGGTGGCGATCGGTCATCATGCTGGTTTGTCACGCAGCCTGTCACGCAGACGTCTGTTGTTGCACCGGCTGGGACTGCAGGATCTGGCGAATCAACAGATCGGCTACTTCCTCGATCTGTTTTCTGGTCAGGACGGAGTGCACAGTCGGAATAGGTTCTGAACCTGATCGGTGTTGAAGATTCGGTGTGTCTTTGGGTGACGTTATCCTCCATGCCACGCTCTGCTTCTTCCTGCTCCAGGTTTGAGGTTCTTGTTGATCGTTAGGATCGAGAGGATTCGTCACGAGGCATCGCGGTGCATGCGGCATAATTGCAGCATTTGCAAACCTAGACGCCAGATCGCCAGTGGCACGCGATAGACAATGCTATCGAATCGTCGCCGCCATTTGGTGATTTGTGTAGTTACGACGTGGTTTCGGAAGTCGGGCCCCACGGTGGCGCCAATTGGTTCTGTCGGATTCAGTCGAGCAGTGCGTTGCCGTTTGATCCATAAGTTGGCAACCTTCTGCGTTGTTCTTCGACGTAAGTATACCTGCAAAACAAAGAAGGCACGTAGGGGGTTGTGTCCCGATTAGCCCCTCCGACGCCAAGTAAGTTTTCCGGTGAAGGTGGGAATCGATGCAGAAAAAACAAATTAGGTTACGATCTCGCACTCGATTATGGGAGAATAATACCTTTTATATGGTTTTGCGATTAGGTTTAGGTTTTACGTGTTTGCATGGGAGATTGCCTTCTGCTAATGGGCCTCGGATGTGTGGATCAAGCCTAGATTAATCAATAGGTGTAGGACTGACTGATCGGCCTGTGGGTTGTTGTAATTGGGCTCGGGCCCAAATATAGCCGACCCGACCAGACGTCATACAAAAACTCCCATGAAATATCATTGGGCTTCGAAGGTGATCATTCCACCAAGATTTGCACAGCTGGTCGATTGTGTCGATTGACCAAACGTCAGTCCAACACTGCGACTGGAACACACACGATCGACGACAAGGATGGTGGCAGCATAGTGGATACTACATCAGAAATTCAGAATTTGAAACTCATTGTTTTAACTGGGAAACATGAAATGTGAGGGTGAATGCGGCAATCCTTAGATAACTCCAACATATACACTACCGATCCACCCTTGCGACAAATGCAGAAGGGACCATAGAAAAGAGTAGCTAACTTTTGGGATGAATGCTTCTGAAGACTCTATTGTCTGTAAGATTGCAACTTCAGCTAGACCAAATCACCAACTTCAAACATGCATTCCAAACGCCTTCTCGTCGTAAACAAAACCATAATATTTCCAACATGGCCTCTCCATCAATTATGACTTGGTCCATCGATAAAACTAAAGAATCACCAGCAAAATAAGGTGTATAGACTATAAGAGAAACACCATAAACGACCTGAAAAGGTGTAATGTTATTGGACGAATGAAAAGTAGTGTTATACTAGTATTCAGCGAGTGGTAACCAATGACTCCACTTAGTTGGACATTAAGAAGTCATACAACAATGATAGATTTCAATAATGCGGTTTTGGACCTCTGTTTGACCATTACTCTAAGGAAGATAGACTATGAAAAATCGAAGTTGAACACCTTGCAGCTGGAATAAGTTATGCCAAAAATGGCTGGTAAAAACAAGATCACTATCACTCTCTATAGTTTGGGGTGTTTGATCTAGAGAGCCCACTTTTATGGGAGATCTACTTCATGGACCTAGTGATAAAACATACACGTGACCTTTGATACCATATTTTAACCCAAAATCTTAAGGAATTAGGTTTATGGATCCTTTTCACTTATATGTATTTCATTAGTTCCATCTCTTTTCAATATGGGATTCCTACTCACACTTGACATCCTAACAATCTTCGCCTCAAGTGTGAAAACCTTTTTGTTTAGCATCTCGAGTACATGGCGTCACCAAGAGCCTTTCTATTCTACTGGTCTGGGCCCATTAGGAGTCTACTTGCTCTTCTTCATAGGGAAGCAATCATGGGATCCGACTACCATCTCCATACTTGTCCCTTACCGAACCATTGGTTATGATACCAATTGTTTGATCTAGGGAGCCCACTTTTATGGGAGATCTACATCATGGGCTTAGTGATAAAACATAATCATAGGCTTTGATACCACATTTCAACCCAAAACTTTAAGACGTTAGGTTTATGGGTCTTTTTTACTTATATGTACTTCACTAGTTCCATCTCTTTTCAGTATGAGATTCCTACTCACATTTGAAATCCCAACATGGGCATCCCATGTAATTTGAAGATATTGTCCATGAAGGTTTTAGGCATCTTTTCAGCAATAAACGGGTGACGAAGAGAAATAAAGTGGGCATACTTGCTTAAACGATCAATAATAGAGTACATAACTGTAAAACCATCCGAAATCGACAAACCTTCTATAAAATCCATGCTTAAATCAGTCCATACTTGTTGTGGAATGGGTAGAGGCTGCAACAACCCAAGTAAGGCAATTGTTTCATGTTTATTACGTTGACATACGTCACAATTACGGATAAAATCCCATACATTATTTTGCAACCTGCGCCAGAAAAAAAAAAGAGCACTCATCTGTTTATATGTGCCCAACCAACCCAAATGCCCACCAAGTGAAGAAATGTGGGAAATCCTAACCAATTTCTGCCTTAGAACACTCGAATTGCCTACAACAATGTGCCCTTTCCATCGAAGGATATCATTTGTTCAAGAACACACGACACCTTTATATCATCTGTCCATGAATACACGACGCCTTTATACTCTCCAGTTTATTTGTTATTCTTAATATCATAATATAGGTTATACCTGTACCTACATTGAAAATAAAAATTAATGATTATTTAAAATATATTTCATGGATGTTACATACTCATTCTTATGTTTTCATTATTAATTGCCAAACTTACCCATAAAGTAGATAAGAGTTTGTAAAAGAACTTCGTTTTCATGAGTTCTGGTTGCCAAAATTTCTGATTCCCACCGTTTCTTTTTATGTAAAGAGTTATTGAGTGCCATTATGCAAAATAGGCTCAAAACCATCTTAAGAAGCCATTGGATAATTTTGTTTAATGATGTCAATTTTAATCTGACTCTATTTTTGAACTAAGTTGACCGGGGTCATAAGTCGAAGTTGGGCCTGCTCAGCCCAACTCATAGTTTGACCGTTGTTTCAAAAATGATGTTGTTGTTTATATTTAAAAAATTATAAAATGGGACAAGCTACAGGTCGGTCAACTGATAGCTGAGCCACGAGTTGACCTATTCCAATCGTCAAATCACGAGCCACCTTAATCTTTTTGCTTGATTTCGGCCTGACTCAATTTTGACCCGAATTGATCGAAGCCTTAGGTCGAAGTCGGGCCTACGCAGCCCAACTCATGGTCGGACCGTTGCTTCAAAAATGAAGTCGTTTAGATTAAAAAAAAATCATAAGATGGGATAAGCCATAAGTCAATCAATTGATAGTTGGGTCACTGACTTGACCTATTCCAACCGTCAAGTCATGGGCCACCTTAACCTATGTGCTCGGGTTCGACTCGACCTATTGATATTCTAATTTTATTTTGTGTTATGGCCGTTAAAGAATTATTCTGTATTTTTTGAAGATGGGTTGAAAGAAATTTTTTCTTTTATATATAATTATGTAATTTCATTTGTTACTATTTAAATGTACAATAAGTAAATATTAGTGTTGTATTTTTGCGGATGTTTCTCTTTTAATCATATAATTACTTATATAACTGTTGCAACTTTCAATATATGGTTAAAATAAGTATCTGTGTCTATATAATTTCGTAAATATTTGAAAAGAGATAATAAATTAAATAATTTAATTTTAAAGAAATTTCCAATCAGTACCAATCAGTGACTAATATTTTAAAATTGACATAAATCAAGTTAAATTGTTATTTCTATTAATCTGACATGTCTATCAATAGATGTCCATCTGATAGTTATATTAATAAAACAATATTTTGACTTGATTTACATAAAATTTAAAATGTTAATCGTTAAATTAAAATTTTGGCACTAAATTTTGAAAAATTATAAAATTAAACATTTTAATTTATTATCTCTTTGAAAATTCCATTATTTAATCACCATTAAAAATATTTCAATAATTTGTTATTAATATTTCCAAAGTAAAAGAATAAAATTGATTCCAAACCTACGAATAAATTTATATCACTTGTCAACCTTGAGTTAATTTTTTAAAGATATCAAAAAGAAATGAAACATGACAATATTAATTTACATAAATAAAGTCTTAATCGAGTAAAAGTACAATAGCTATTTATAAAACTAAAAGTCAAAATTAACTTAACACACTTGACTCCTAAGAATTTAGAAAGAGTCATAACGTAGCCGTCTTACTTTAGTAACTGATAAGATTGCTCAAAGACACAGCCTCTACTCATATTTCAGGTGATAAGTACAAATCTCTTATTAATGGGTTTTAAATATTATTTAAAAGATGATAGATATATAAATTTTAAATAAATGTTAAATCTCAACTTTGGATTCCAATTCAAAACTCCAAGACACTTAAGAATGCCGTGATAAGATTTGCCCCGCTTATTAAATTTGATTTCGCGTACTTTAACTTAAAAAGTCCAATTCGATCGTCAACAATTAAGTTTAATTTATTGCCAAATCAAACGCTTTAAACGCCAGTCGATTACACAGATTAATAAGACGTGTGAGTTATTAATATAATGACGGAAATGACAATTCCGTCACCATTTTCAAATGGTATTCATCTCGTTGGTATCTTTTCATCACTATTTCACGATTTTCTTGTAATAGTTATATTTGTACCTACATTAAAAATAAAAATTAATGATTATTTAGAATATATTTCATAGATGAAAATAAAAATTAATGGTTATTTAAAATATATTTCATGGATGTTACATACTCATTCTTATGTTTTCATTATTAGTTGCCAAACTTACCCATAAAGTAGAAAAGAGTTTGTAAGAGAACCTCGTTTTCATGAATTCTGGTTGCCAAAACATGTGATTCCTACCCTTTCTTTGTATGTAAAGAGATATTGAGTGCCATTTTGCAAAATAGGCTCAAAACCATCATGAGAAGCCATTGGATAATTTTGTTTAATGATGTCAATTTTGATCTAACCCGATTTTGACTTAAGTTGATCGAGATTGTACGTCAAAATTGGGCCTGCCCAGCCCAACTCATGATCCGACCGTTGCTTCAAAAATGACGTCATTGCTTATATTAAAAAATTATAAGATGAGACAAGTCATAAGTTGGTCAACTGATAGTTGAGCTACAAGTTGACCTATTATAACCATCAAATCACGGGCCACCTTAACCTATTTGCTCAGTTTCAACCTAACCTAATTTTGACCCGAATTGACCGGGGCCGTAGGTTGAAGTCGGGCCTGCCCAACCCAGCTTATGGTTCGACCATTGCTTCAAAAATGATGTCGTTGTTTATATTTAAAAAATCATAAGATAGAATAGGCCATAGGTCGATCAACTGATAGTTGAGTCACGAGTTGACCTATTCCAATCATTAAGTTACAGGCTACCTTAACTTATGTGCACGGCTTCGGTTCGACTCATTGATATTTTTAATTTTATTTTGTGTTATGGCCACTAAAGAATAATACTTGTGTATTTTTTGAAGATGGGTTGAAAGAAATTTTTTCTTTTATATATAAGTATATAATTTCATATGTTACTATTTAAATGTACAATAAGTAAATATTAGTGTTGTATTTTGCAGATGTTTCTCTTTTAATCATATAATTACTTATATAACTGTTGCAACTTTCAAGATATGGTTAAAATAAGTGCCTGTGTTTATATAATTTCGTAAATATTTGAAAAGAGATAATCAATTAAATAATTTAATTTTAAAGAATTTTCCTACCAGTAACAATCAGCGACTAATATTTTAAAATTGACATAAATCAAGTTAAATTGTTATTTCTATTAATCTGACGTGTCTATCAATAGATGTCCATATGATAATTATATTAATAAAATAATATTTTGACTTGATTTATATAAATTTTAAAATGTTAATAATTAAATTAAAATTTTGGCACTAAATTTTGAAAAATTATGAAAATTAAACAATTTTAATTTATTATCTCTTTGAAAATCCATTATTTAATCACCATTCAAAATATTTCGATGATTTGTTATTAATATTTCCAAAGTAAAAGAATAAAATGGATAATAAATTGATTCCAAACTTATGAATAAATTTATATCACTTGTCAACCTTAAGTTAATTTTTAAGGATATCAAAAGGAAATGAAATATGACAATATTAATTTACATTAAAATCTTAATCTAATAAAAGTACGATAGCTATTTATAAAATTAAAAGACAAAATTATCGTACTATATGACTCCTTACTTTATAAGAATTTAGAGAGTCATAATATATACAATCTTACCTTAGTGATCGATCAGGTTGATCAAAGACTCAGCATTTAGTCATATATAAGGTGATAAGTAAAAATCTCTTAATGGGTTTTAAATATTATTTAAAAGATAATAGATATATAAAATTTAAATAATTGTTAAATCTCAATGTTGGATTCCAATTCAAAACTCCAAGACACTTGAGAAGAAATCTTTATAAACCATTTTTAAGCATTTAAGAAGTCACCGCAAACCACTTCAATTGCCCTCAAAGCGCCAATATTCTTAAGAATGTCGTGATAAGATTTGCCCCGTCACTTCGAAGGCGACTGTTAATTTATTGTCTTTTTACAGACCTAGCTTTCCTTCGCCCTTTCCTTTCTCACCAAAAAAAACTTAAAAAAGTCCCATTCGACCGTCAACAATTAAGTTTGATTCATTGCCAAATCGAACGCTTTAAACGCCAGTCGATTACAGAGATTGATAGGACGTGTGTGTTATTAGCCCCCGCACACATGTCCAGCCCCCGACTTCATGATTGGTCTGAGATTTGAGAATCAATTCAACCATCGTACCGAACCAAATTAAACGAAAAGGGAAAAGAAAAAGAAAAAGGTGACGCAAACGTCTTCAACGACATACGTTAGCCAACGAACAATTCATATGACCACCAAAAGAAAGATTGATACGAGAGAAAAACCATCCTATTCTATATTCATTCAATACATGATTTGTATGTTGTACCACCGTATGATTAGTTTTTAGTTGAAACTGAATTTCTTGATGAATGCCTTTGCCTCACTTATCAAGCATCCTCTAAGAGAATAAACTTTGGCTCACTAAAGAATAAGATCTTCTGTCCAATATTATTCTGTATTATTTTGTCTTATAAAATTTTAGCTATTTATTTTATAGGATCCATGCGAGATTCACTCGAAATTTATATGAGACCCACATAAATATATGATTGAAATTTATTGGACACAATAAAATATTATAATATTAGACAGAAGATCTAGACTCCTTACCAAAATAATCGTGAAGTCAAATAGTCTCGTGGCAAATTTTGATTGGTCGTCAAAAAGTAGCTTGAACATATTCTTAAGAGGATTTTCGGTAATCATTTGCGTTTTTACTGAAAATTAGGTTAAATATGGATTTTTTTAAGAATCTCGTGTAGACCGAACCAATTTGAGCACTCTTCAGGCATCATATGATATTTTGACTCTTGTTGTTACGACTACAGATCAACGGTCCTGATTTCAAAATGAATGTTCCATGCATTATGCCTGGATACATTGTATGAATGGCGGATATTCTTGGTGGGATTCTCTCTGCTGCGTGACGGGTAATGTTTGTGCTTAGAGGATAATATCGTAATTGCGAGTTTATATTTCTCGTTTTCTAAGGTTGATAATAGGGTTAAATCAGTTAATGCACTTTTCTTTTTCTTCTTCACCACCTGGAAGCACCATTTCTGTGTTGGCCCCACTCCCCAGTAACCGTCGCGCTACGGTTGGCTTTGCCTTCGTGGGTGGAGCTCCGACCATCATTCATATCTTCTATCACTTCATATTCTTATTTTTCCTGTTTCATCCATTCTCTAAGTGGAAACTCCGGCGATGAGATTGGTTCTGACTGTGGCTTTCATTTATGCCTTTCTTCTCTGTATCGCGTCCGCCGACGACTCGGCGGACAATGCAACCATAGATTCGAATGTGACTAGATCCAGAGAGGATAGCTTCGCCGACATGATCGATCGCGCTCTGGAGAAGGAGTTCAACGAGACTGACCAGAGTGAAGGTCTCTACTAGATCTGAACTCCTCTTATCTTTTCTCTCCGCGTATCTGAAATTTTCTCTCTTTACGCAACTCATCTCATTTTGTTACCAAAAACCAGGGTTCTAGGTAGCTCTTTTTTTTCCCCCCTCCTTCTTCAGTTTCTACATTCTTATCTATGGTTTCTTTTTTTTTTTCCCCCCAAATTATGGAATTAACTTGATAACTATTGCGCTTCCCATTTTTTCGACTAGTATAGATTCAGTTGAACTTTTTATTTTCGGTTCTTGGGTGGTTACGAGAAATTTGAAGCTGTTTCCATAAGCTTCACTTCACAAAACTAAAGCAATAGAGAACTAATTTGAAAGAACGTAAATTAGGGAAGTTTTTCTACAGGTTTTTGAATTACACTGCTTCCCTTTATCTTGCAGCCACTGATCCTGGTAGCTTCAATAACAGTGTTGCCGGAGAACAGGTTGGTAACTGCTTTAAGTTGCTGCTCTATTCGGTTATGTTTAATCTGTTGATTTGCTTCTCTGAGGATCTAAATTGCGATTGTCAAACAAGGGCAGTCATTTTAATTGAGATCTTAACTGATCTGTACCGCCAATTGGTGGAAAGTATCAACGCTGTTGCAATTTCTGTTAAGCTAACTACTTGGGCCCTCAGCATCTACTAAGTCCAATACTCCTCTCTCATAACCTTGAGCGCATCATCTTGAAGAGGTGTTAGAGAATACATCTCCTTTTTTTTTTTTTTTTGCAAAGGATAGTTGATGGATATTGGCTTTGTCCTGAGCAATAACATATAAGGTTGAGATGCAAGTTTTCTGGACTTATGATGAGAGTTGTTCACTGTATTTGTTTGGCAATATTCTTAAATGATTATAATGCTTTTACTGCACTTGTATTATTGGCCCTATCCAAGAAGGCCATGATGTTCCATATCTTTTTCCTCTGGCTAGTTATAACGTTTTGGAAATGGAATCTGAATTTAATTTGTTGGGGTTGATTCTTGAAAGATGATGCAATAGATCTCAGGTTACTTTCTAGGTTGATTTATTGTGATGTAGTCTGGAATTGCTATTGACAAGTTGGATGGCCTTTCAAATTGGAATGACTTGCATTCCATCCAAGGGGTATAAGAATATTTGCCAGTTACCGCTAATGAATGATTTCATGAGGATGGGATTTATTTGTTCACGCATTTATGTACTTTTATTCATGTTCTTCATATTATTTCAAGAAACTTCTTGACCTTGGCTGAAAGGTTATGTTTGATATTACCAGGCAGTCTTGGAAACTGTTGCCAGAGTGAAGTCGAAGAAAAATGAAACTAAGGAGGATAAGTATGTATTCTGTCTGAAATTAGACATTTTGATTTCTGCTTTTCCTAAATGTGATTTACATAAATCCAGTTAAAGAGTTGCTGAGCAGGTTGTGAATCTTCTGTTAGGTCCTTTCAGTTTCATGATGTTTTCCATCTGGAAAATGATAATGGTGCAGAAGAGACACCTACTTTAATTGATCGAAAGGTACTTTACGAACATGTCATTACTTATTCTCATCTATTTGGCTCGATTAATCTATCGTAGATTGACAGCCAATTACATGCTTGTTCTATCATACTAATCATATCGATGTAAAATTTGGTGATGCTGGAACTTTCCTCTTCAGGACAATGTTTTTATCATATCAAACCCAAAGTCAAAATACCCTGTTCTACAACTCGACTTAAGGTGACTGTTGATTGTTATTCTTTCTCTTTTCTTAATTTCATGGATGACTGTTCCTACTTAATCTAATAAAGATAATTGCAGATTGATATCGGATCTAGTAGTTGTAATTGTTTCTGCGACTTGTGGTGGAATTGCATTTGCTTGTGCTGGACAACCGGTGAGCATTATTTCATCTATCACATCTGTAATAACTGCTAAGTTGTAGATTCGAACTTCTTTTTCATTATTTGTGCTGCCCGAGAAATTATTAGCATTTGGGATGGCTTTATCTTCTTATTCTTTTTGAATTTACACCTTGGTGCTTGACACTGATTTTTAGTGATCATCATGTTGTTCCTAATATGTTATCTTTAATCTTATGTCTTAGGTAATTACTGGATACCTTCTGGCAGGATCAATTATTGGGCCTGGGGGGCTGAGTTTTGTTAGTGAAATGGTTCAGGTATGTCTACATGTCCCTATTGAATGCAGTTACGATGCACTATTTTTTTTTCATCTGTATAAAAAATCAAGTGGAATTCAAATATTTAATAAAATGCGCTGTTCATTTACAAAACTAACATATATATATTTTTATTCAATTTTATGGATTCAAATCTTAGTGGATAAATAGTGTTAATATGTGATAATTGGACAATAAGATCAGACTAATTCATATCAGTTCTTTTCCTACATAGATTTTGGTTTGTCTCTTGTGAAATTAGCTTTTATTAATAAGAAATTTCTATTTGAAATGTGTTTGCAGGTTGAAACAGTGGCTCAATTTGGGGTTATTTTTCTTCTTTTTGCATTAGGCTTGGAGTTTTCGACAACAAAGGTTTGCTTGTCTTTTCTCACTGGTTTCATATATTTATTTTTATTTGACTGGTCTGATTGACATTATCTAAATATTTGAAATGCAGCTTCGTGTTGTTCGAGCTGTTGCTGTTGTGGGAGGTCTTCTCCAGATTTTCCTGTTTATGTGCTTGTGTGGAACGATAGTCATGGTATTCAGCATTTATATTATATTTGGGTACATATTTAACAGATGAAATTACAATGCTGATAAATTTTACTTTAAAATTTAATCAATATGTCTTGCAAAGAAAGGTGACAATTGGTTGCTTCTTCCTAGGCTCTCTGCATTGTCATCTGGAATATTATTCGATCATTTCAAACAATTTGAAAAGGTCTCTTTTACGTTAATAAAGGAAAGAAAATTAGCTTCTTGTAGATTTGAATTGACCCTTCGCTAACAAATGCTAGTATTCTCCGAGATGAAACTTTTTTGTTAGAGAATTGACCTTTTGCGTTTTCCCCTTTTAAATCTTGCATTTTAAACGTCAGTAATATACTTCCATTACTCAAGAATATTGATTTAGCTGTGACAATTGGCTTCTATCCTTCATACAATTCTTGTTTCATTCAAATTACATTATCTTGAAGTTTTTGATAGGTATGTATATGTTCATCTCAGTTATGCGGTGGAAAACCCTCAGAGGGAGTATTTGTTGGTGCGTTCTTGTCTATGTCTTCCACAGCAGTGGTAAATATCTGCTCACAATGTATTTAAATAACTTCATGTATCTTATTTTTAGATTGTATGTTCGTGAGCCATAATTGGTAAGCTACTGCATTAGAGCTTGTGCTTATTGAGTAATTTTTTCATACTACTCATCTTTGATTTGTATACTCGAATAATGTTGTAATTAGTGCTTCTTTATCAAATTATTGTTACCTTTGTACAGAAGGGTGGAAAAACAACATTAAGTTAGCAATGCAGCTTATTCTTCTCATTATTTTTGAGCTGGTTATCTATGTACCAATAAGTTTTGTTAGCTTATGAACAATTTTGTAATATGTCAAAAAAATTTATAGTTTATAAACTTGAATTGTTAAATAGAGTCTATTCAAAGGAATCTCTCTAACAGATGCTGATGCTTCATGTGATGATAATGACTGTTCCTTTAAGAGAGGTTGCTGAATATTCCTAACAATCACATGAATCAAAATTCATAATTAACTTTTCAATATTCCTTTGGGATAAATTTTTGAATGCTTATGTCATAACATTTAACTGCCATTGTGTTAAACAAGTTCCTCTTGACTTATTGTAGCTGACGTGATTTTGTTCTTCTAAATTAGAGTCATGTACTTTTTTTGTCTGGATTGGAGTCCCAACAGTTTGGTACTGTAACTAGACCATGTTTTGTCGGATTTGCCACAGGTTTTGAAATTTTTGATGGAAAGGAATAGCATAAATGCCCTTCATGGTCAGGTCACTATTGGTACCCTGATCTTGCAGGTATTTATTGCCGATACTTGAGCAATCAATAAAATCTGAGATTATTTTCCAGGCCAGATTCTTCTGTTAAGGATAACTATTGCATCGATCTTTTATTTAAAATTTGAGCTTTTATACCCTGTCAGGATTGTGCAGTGGGTCTGCTGTTTGCTTTGCTTCCCATTCTTGGTGGCACTTCAGGGATTCTTCAGGGAGTAATGTCCATGACGAAATCGTAAGAATCTGAAGACTGTTCTCCTTTGAGTTCGATGTGAAGTTCATTTAAGTAATACTTGTGTACTCCATAGATGAGACAAAAAACTCAACCATTTATGCAATTGATACTAGTAGTTCTAAAGTATCTGTCTAAATGTCAGATTTCATCTTCTCTATCTTTCTGTTTTCTTTTTATCTTGCTTTACTTTACCAGTGGTGTCTATATTGCTTAATGGATATTGCTTCAACTCACCTAAACTCAGTGTTATTCTCAGTCTAGTCTAGTTAGGGTCCAATAAATAGATCATTTTTCTCTAACATGGGTATTCTCATCAAGGTTCAACATAATGTACTCATAGTTGGAATAATGTGAAACATCAACCTTGATTTGATACTGGCATTATGAACTGTCTTTACTGGATTCTTAAAGGTTGCACAATTATTGAGTGCCTTTTCAGGGATTCACATATTCATATGTCATGATTCATGACATTGCCATGTTAAGTCACTTCACTAAGTGTCATATTCATTCTGTTGGTGGTGTGAGATCTCAAAATAATTAACCAACATGATTATGAGATTCTTTTTTTCATACTCACAGACTATATCCATGTTTTTCCAGGATGGTGCTGTTGGTTGCCTTTTTGGCCATTCTGACCATGTTGTCTCGTAATTGTGTACCATGGTTTTTGAAACTTATGATAAAGTTATCTTCACCGGTAAAACTAGTCTATTCGCTTCTTCTTTATGCTTTATGATGGTAAACTTCTAATTAAGAGTTACATTTATGCAGACTAATGAGCTCTATCAGTTGGCATCAGTGGCATTCTGCTTACTTGTTGCTTGGGTAAGCCTTGTTTCAGAATTTGTCTTTTGTTTTAGTGATGCATTTATTATGCTACTCAGCATGTATATCGAAGAGTTGAACTTTTTCAGCCACCATGACTAATTTGAATTTAGTTTGTTAAAAACAAGAAATCCAAATCAGATACAAGATGAATCTCACCCCACCAGCCAATCACTTGCTTTTCCCGGAAGTGTAGATGCTATATTATAAATTGCTTTCACGTTTCAGTGTAGTGATAAACTGGGCCTTAGCCTTGAACTGGGATCTTTTGCTGCGGGGGTGATGATATCAACAACTGATCTTGCTCAACATACACTTGAACAAGTAAGGCTTTTGTTTGTTCTGATTTGAAGGTGCATATTGATACATCTATCATCGTAATTATGGAAGTTCTTGTGACATGAGTGAATGAATTGCCTATTAACTACCCTTTCTTATAAATCCTGTGCTGTTCTCTTTAACCTTCATTTTATTTTCTTCTAATTCTGCCATTTCTAGGGGAAGTTTCCAGTCTTCTGCTCTCACTATAATTGTTTAATTTGCAGGTTGAACCTATCCGTAATTTCTTTGCTGCTCTATTTCTATCCAGCATCGGGATGTTAATACATGTTCACTTCCTTTGGAATCATGTGGACATTTTAGTGGCAGCTGTATTGTTGGTTATCTGTATAAAAACTATTTTGGTTGCTGCTGTTGTAAAGGGATTTGGATATGGCAATAAAACTTCCCTTCTCGTAAGAATTTGTAGAAATGCTAGCACATTTTTGTCTGGGCTGTTTTAAATTTCCCACCTGTAGACGATCCTTACTTTATTTTAATGTGTAGGTTGGAATGTCTCTGGCACAAATAGGGGAATTTGCTTTTGTTCTACTAAGCCGTGCCTCTAATCTTCATCTAATTGAGGTTGGTACTTAATTTTCCATTCAAAAAATGTGGTTATCTTTCTTTTCTGAATTACCATTTTCTTAAAAGAATATGGTAGATCTGTGAACACAATTATGGTGTGAAGGGAGGACGTATAAACAAGAGTTAAATGATCATGTTTGGTTTATCTTCTTTCTACAATCATATACTCAATCTAATGGAACGCATTCTATGCATTCACTACAAAAAAATCCTTCTCTTTAGAGCTTGAAAAATAGAGAGGGACGAGAAATGTTAGAATTGAACTCTAAAAGGAAGATCTTAGAACTTCTCTTTCTCTTACTCTCACACATACACAGTTGGGTGCACCATTCACTGTCTTTAATCTACAATGAACTGAAAGTTCGGCGCCTGTTACAGGGTAAACTGTATCTACTTCTACTTGGCACAACAGCTTTAAGTCTGGTATGTTCTCAAGCATCTTCTTACATGTTTCTAGACAATGTGGCATTTATAGTTTTAGGAGCACTCGATGTTAGGAATTCTTGGATTCTTGTTTATGTTCTTGATGAGGTTTGTGATAAGATAGACTTGGACTAGGCTTAGTTTCATGCAACTTTTTTATGGGTTATTAAAAACATTGATTAAGTTTAAACTTTAGGATTTAACAAAACAAGATCCAAAAGTATGGTAGAAAGAAATATACAATCTTTCCTGTAATGACTGTTGCAAAAATATTTTTCTTTCTTACACATTCTCCTTCTAGATGAATTTAGAAAAATACCCTTAAGTTTCTTTGCTTGCTCCCAGAGGACATCATTTTTTTGTATGTATAGCATTTCTTGTTATTGAACTATGCTCACAAAGTCCCGGTACAGGTGACTACACCATTGCTTTTCAAATTGATTCCTGCGGTTGTGCATCTTGGGGTGCTTTTGAGATGGTTTTCCCCTGATAGTTCTAGTGAGGTAATGCCTTGCATAATGTATACACTTACCTAGCTTCTCAGAAGGAAATGGTGCTTTGTTGAACATGTTTTACTTGATTCCGATCAGAGCAAGTTTGTTGAGGTGCTTGCTTGTGATTTCTACTTCCAGATTGGATTTAAAGGAGATAGCTTTCGGACAGAGAGTGCTAAGCGTATAACTTTGGTGGTCCAAGGCCCTCATGATTCATGATATTAAATGATTTCACGTATCCGAAACTTGCAGTTTACAGCATTTCACCTGATTGCCTTATTACAATACTAGGGATGACAGGTGCTCAAGACTGGATAAGAGATTGACTGATTGAAATAATTTTGACATGCTAAGCCGTTTTGTGCTTTGGTCTTGAACCTCTTTAACACATTCAAGTAAAAGATTGCGCACCACGTTGATTGAAATCAAGAGCTCAGAAGATCTAATCCATTCGCCAATGTTCTCCTAACTTTGAAGGTCGGATCGTTTCCCCACTTTCCAAGATAGCCTTCTTTCTGTAATATAATGTCCATACCGCACATTCAGAGCACAATTTTCTTTGACGTATAACTCATTTTCAATATATAGCAAATTTATTGGGCTTGGATTATTCACTTAATTATTCGTTTTATGGCTTGACGTAGGCTATAGGCATGTAAATTTTTTGACAATATGTACTGATAACTGTTGAGTTTTTCTAATTTTACTACTTGTTTGCAGTTTGTGAAAGATAATTTATTTCTAAAATGCAATGAATTGAATAGAATGTTTTTGAACTATTAGTCTTGTGGACAAAGTTATGGACAATTAGCAGAAAAAGGCCATTAATGACTATTAATCCCATCTCACATATTGATGGTATCAATAGTTGTAAAACTCTCCACGCCACTCATATATCGGTAACGTTTGCGGAGAAAGTTGGGTTTTTTTTTTTTCTTTTCTGCAGGCTATTTTAAGCTACGTGTCTTGGGTAGATTAAACTCCATTGGCATTGATTTGAAATATGAACAGTATATATGTTCAGTACAAAAATCACTTGCACACGGAAGAGGAAGTATTGGAGAAACCTGAAAGCAAGTTCTTCTATCTTCCCAGAGTTTGTGTCATCATTTTGGTTTCAGTTAAAAGACATGATTTAGAGAAAAGCAACAACTTTGCTCAATGATGTAATATTTGTGCTCTTTTCTTTTGGTTGTCCTTATAGCGTTAATAATAAGCTCTCATGGAATTCACTTGTTATTGTAGTCATCACCTATCATTGATTTCTTTTGTTACATCATTGTCTCAAGCTGACTGATTTTCCCAGCTTTTTGTATGTCTGCTTTCATATGTATGAAGCTAGAATAAGATGAACCTGTGAATAAGATAAAGAGATTCATCTTATTCTAGCTTCTTCACTTGCATTGTATTGTATCATTGTATGTGCTTTTGGTGATGTCTCATCAACGCGGGTACAAGCTACACAGGCTATGATGAGTAGAATACATAATCACTGCCTCCAAGAAATTAGAAAAGAGATTTGTCGATAAGACCAATCACTCGATGAAAGAAAGTTGTACTACTCGTCTGGTTCTTGGCTTGCCTTGCCTCTATTAATAATACAATCAAACAATTCACTGTACAGCTTTAATCTAGAGAGTGTCAGAAGGCAAAGTTTGTCAATATTATACTTGAGTTTGTACTAATTTTATATAAGTTAAAAGTTTTCTTAATTTTTATTTTATAATTCATATTAAGAAAAATAAAAATATTGTATTTAAAGACTGTAAAAAAGATTAAAGAAATTAAGAAAATTATAAAAGGTGATAAGAAATAATATAGTTCTTTTAGAGATGTATTTCTTTTTATAGGTTAACTTTTTTGAATTGTGTCTTTTAATTAATCTTAATATTTTTGTTTGTAACGCTTAGTTATTTTATTTATTTATTTTATATTTTCTTTTTGATTGTTTTATTAACTTAGTTTTTTTATTTCTTATTTGTTTATTTAGTTACTTACTTTTAACTTTATTTTTATATCCATTTTAAATATTTTATTTTATTTTATCTTTTATACAACTATTTGTTTATGTATTTATTTATTGTTTTCTTCCAAATGTTTTCTTTTTTTAATGTGAATTTATGATAAATAACATTTCTATTAGTTAAGAATAAGGCTATATTTAGACTTCTTTAGACTCTACATCTCAGCGGAATTATTACTCGAATGTTATTGATATTGTATAATTTATATTAAATATATCAAATTTTAACTAATGTTAACATTATATTTATAATACAAAATTCTTAAGAAATTATATTTTCAACAATAAAACATGACATAATAAAAGACTACATGACAAATTCATGATTACAAAAGATTGAAGAGAAAATAATTTTTTAATTTTAATTTTAATTAAATATTTATATCTGATTGTATTGATTAATATAAAATTTGTGATATATTCAAATACAACAATCCGATAGAGTACAAGTCATCTTTGTGAAAACAAAAACACAATATTATCTGAAAGTATAATATTCTAAAGAATCGAAAATCAGTAAAACAAGTATTATGACGAGCTCTCGAGTCCTCTTTTGATATTTTATTTTTGAGAATCTTAACTTTGGTTATATACTCTCTGGCCAGGCTGGTAAGGACAGGAAAGACACTCGTCTAGAATTTGTTCTTAAATTGCTCCTATTTTATTTCATTTTATTTTTTTACGAATACTCACTTTTGATATTCGTAAAAGATAATAAGAAATAAAATATATATTTTTTTACTTTGATAAGGCCTATAAAATATTTAAAATAAGTTTGATATACTTACTTGGCTATTGTAGATATAAAATAAAATAAAAGTTCACGAAATAGTGTTTTTTTTTCTTTCTTTTTTGAGGTTCTTAGAAAAGAAGTTAGTAGTGGAAACGAAGAAAAAACAAATGGAATGAGATAACATAGTAGATGGGATTGGTTAGAAAACAAAGTGGTATCCTCCACAAGATTTATGTGAACATCCAAATGGATATGTAAAGGGTATGATATATCTGTAGGTGTTATTTGACACCTCAATGAGAGAGCAACAGCTTGCAAATAAGACGTGCAAATTGGTTGAAAGGTCGCTTTAGCTGAAAAGCGATCATAAATGTGACCAATCATATGGATTCTACCAGGCAATATTAGTATTGAAAGGAGACAATATTTTGTAGAATCCCTGAATTTGTTCCTTCTTTTGTTCTTTTACTATGCTACTTTTGAATAGTCATTTCTTCTTTGGACAATTAAAATTTAAAACACACATGTTATAAGAGAAAAAAGAAGAACAAAAATGAATCTAGTAGTAACTAGAAACCCTAGTTTGTAGCGGGAGAAGGTAAATTTATAAAGAAGGTTCTTATTTTATCTTTTTTTTTCTTTCTTCGTGATAATCAAGAGTGTGCTTTTATAAATAACAAAAGAGATAAAATAGGAGTCCTTTTGTTGTTTTTTATGAAGATCAAAATTTTTATAAAGAATAAAATAAAATAAAATAAGACTTTTTTTATTACATATTTTATATTTCATGAAGTTGAATCCTAGACAAGTACCCTACCTGTCCTGTCCAGGGTTCGCCTGCTTCCTTATCTCCAAAACAATGTCGAAAAGAAAGGAGATGTGCCAATTTTGTAGTCACTCGTTATATTCCCTTGCAACTTTTGGCACGGTATAGCATCTTTGAAATGACACAAATAGACCACTAAACAAAGAAAAGTAGATGCGAAAACTTAACTATTGAGTAATCGGCAAGGAAATGCTAATTAAGTACATATATTGGTTAGCTTGTTAATTAATCTTTCGAATATCTTGATTATTAGGGACTCGATTGGTTCTATTTTTATTTTTCTTAATGTGATTTTCAGTTTTAATTTTTCTTTCAGATAAAAAATCTTATTTGCTTGTTAATATTAAAGTGCTTATATTTTTATCACTAATAATAATTATATATTGATAAAACTTAAAAATAAATTATTTTTAATTAAATCAATTTATTTTAATATCTTATTTGTTAATTATTTTAAATTTAGTTTATATTAAGTAAAATTAAGTTATTTATAGTTCTTATTAATAATTAATTTTAATTAATTAAATATAATATATTAAATTAAATTATTCATAATTTTTATTAAATAATAGATATTTAGCATATACTAAATCATATTATGAAAAAGGGTTAACTACAAAATTCTCAAACTTGACTTAATTTTACAATTATAGTCTGAACTTATAAAAGTAGCAATTGATTACTCAAACTTTCAATTTTTTTCAATTTTAGTGCGACGATAGTATTTTTGTTAATGTTGCTGACGTGACTTGCCCCATAAGATAGAGATTCTAAACACCTATATACATATCAGAATTAATTAAGTTTAACTAATTAAATTTAACCAGACTGAGTCAATTTGAGATTAAAATCTCTAAATCAGACTCTGTTATGCCGGTACAAGATGACAATGATATTTTGTCATACTGAGTCAATTTGAGATTAAAATCCTTAAATCAGACTCTGTCATGCCGATGCAAGATGACAATGATATTTTGTCATACCGGTGTGAGACAATAACAACACAATTTTTAACAATCTAGATGAAATTTTAATTTGTCATCCTACAACTTCTTTTTATCTGAGTGAGAACGACCTGGTTTAGGGTTCTCAATTCAAGAGATTTAAGTAACAATTTTGATTTAAGAATTTCAATCTTAAACAGACAGAATCTCGTTGTTTCCTAGGAAAATGGATTAAGCAGCAAAGAATCGAGTTAGAGTTTAAGCCAAATATGTGTGTATAGAAGTGGATTTATAGATATAGATATACAGGATCATCACTTGTTCTCCAGAAAGAACTATGGCTGATCAGTCGTTTTCTCGAGAAAATTAGGACCAGAGAGATGGGTCCCAGTTTCAAAATTTTCATAGATCTTCAACCATTGAAGCATCGACACAGAGACGACAATGGCAGTGGCGTGATGGTCCAGTCCTTTGAAGCGAGGACAAACTAGGGCAGAAATGCCTGTACCTGTATTTATTCTGCCACGTCAGTTTTTATCATATGCTTTTCATGCAAAAAGCTCGGTCCTTTCATGAACATTTTGCTGTTTTGAGTGAACCAGGGATGGTACATATGAGATTAATTAGTCTTATGTATATGCATAATTGATTGATTCTTGTGAATGAAGTCGATAAGGAAGGTAAAACGAAATTGTTCCCGACGTTCTGGGATTGGTTTTTTTCAGTTCCAGTACACAAGCAATTTTTGACTGGTAAGCGAACTCATTCCTGTAGATGGATGGTAGTGATGATGAAGAAACGACTTCATTCTATTACATGCATGTGTAATTAAAGGAGGAAGAGGAGGAGGTACTACACAGCCCTCCATGTTACACAACTGCTTTCTTGAGACCTTCAACTGCCATAGATAGATCTGAACAATTTGTTATCAAAAAAAGCTACCAATTTGATAAGTCCATCACTAGTGTATCTGATGTTAAGAAAATTTCTATGGAGTTTTGAGAGATCGAACCAACCCACCCTCTATGCACGTGACGGATCTTTCTTCTTGTTTCTCTTCACCTTTCTTGGTTCGATCAAGTTACGAGACTCTGATAGGTCTGATTATAAGGGAGCTTGAGGATGGTTTACTGCTTCCTTCCAAAGATGTTGGACCAGCGAGAGTGAGCTCCAAATCTGGTGCTACAGGTCTTGAAGGCATTGTTTTCCTGGGCAGCGAATCAATAGGTTCATGTAGTTGCCAAAATCCAGTGGAATGATGATGATGACAAGAAGCTAACTGATGAGGATTGTCAGTTCCATGAATGTCTGCTTGCCTGAAGCTTTGTTCAGAGGTATTAAGACCCGGCAGACTAGTCTCATGGCTCGTTGTGTACTGAGACTTACTTGTCCTGAAATATGGAGTCGGAACAGGATATCGAGGGTGCTTTGAACTATGACCACTAACCTACATGTCCAAATGGCTAGAGTAAGAATCCGAGTTGAGATAAATACTGTTTAATGACACAGGAGTTGGCTTAATTACCATGTCAAATAGACTAGAACGTCGCTTCTTCGTCTTCTTGAGGTTTGCTTGACGAAGAAAGTATTTCTGGGCATGACTAGCAACTTGAGTTGGAGTTCTGGTGGTCACAAAGTTTTTGGAGATGCCTCTCCAGTCTCCTTTTCCAAGCTTTTCAAGCCCTATTAAGAATGTTCTATGCTCATCTTCTGTCCAGGGAACTCCTGATTAAGTGAACAGCCAATCTAGTGTTAAATAAATACAGACAGCAAAAAACCTGGCAAAAGTTTTCTGTGTGATTCTATTCATGGTCCGCCACCATCAAATCTCAAGAAAACAAAAGCAAGGAGAAGAAGAAGACAGACACAATTTCTGTTTCTGCTGCAGACTCAAAATTAAGGACATAACAATCAGGGCTCACCCTTCTTTCTCTCCTGGGCACGACCAATGAGACCGTCCGACTGATAACCATTGTGAATGGGTGCTTTGTCTGAATCATCATCGATGGAAACTCTAGACGAACACAAAGAAGAAGCAGGTGACGAAGACGACAGGGAATCCATGCTGAAACTCTTTTGCATAGGAACACAAGAGACTGATGAAGAAAAGTCCCCAAGTTGCACCCCGAAAAGCCTGAGTCCTGAAGAGCCAGAAGCAACTATGCTCCCTCTGAAACCGGTGCAAGTCCTTGAATTATGTCCCATGTTCCTACAATGTGAGCACTTCCTGCCCATTCTCACCAAACAAAGCCTCAACTTCCTAAGACCTTAGAAAACATAAGCTAACTTCCACTACCTACGAACAAATAACAACCTCATCACACACACACACACACATATAGATAAAGGGGAAGAGAGGGACAAAGAGAAAGTAGCTAGTAGCTAGTAGCTAGTTTGGTGGATTTTATGATGATGGTGGTGAGGGTGGGGCTGATGAAAATGAATGCACAGCAGGAGAAGATGACTGGATATGCATCTATAGTTTTGTTGGATATTTTTACCACTTGTGTTATAAATAAAATCAACTATCCACTGTCTTTCTCTATATATGCAATTCCAAGGTAAGGGAAGAGTCTATAAAGATATTCTTGAGAGAGTAGATTTCATCAAAAGCTGACAGATTTTCCAGTTGGATTGTTGCCTGTGGTCAAAACCTTGTGAAGTCCATTGGCATATTTCGGTTCCCTTCAACCTGCTCAAACCCAACCAGAAATTGACCTGAACCATATATGTCGAGTGTCATATTATCTTCAATGACTTTACCTAAACTGTCATGCCATGTTTATTAGATAATTAAAAGGAGAACCTAAATACTTCAACACTCAACTTGACAAAAATATTAACTAGCATTAATCCAATTTTGATACTTTATTAAATAAGTCTAATATGGTGTTATCATGCAAAGGAATCTTCACTAACAAACTTATTTAATTCTGATTGACTGAGATTGAATTGCATATTCAGTTCTCAAACAACTTACAAGAGGCTCTTGCCTTTCGCTTTTCATTTAATCTTTTAACAATACAAATTGTAGTTTGATATATGTTAATATAATTATGTCAGCCTGGAATTTATATGAACTTGGCCTTACACTCACCAACCTTATGTGATGTCTTGTACGTATATATCTGTAGATACGGCCGTAAGACTTATTATATAATTTAATTTCAAGAGAGAGGGCTGACTTGGGAATTGTTGGTAGCAGAGTAAAATGGTTGACTTCCAAACTCACAGTTTCAAGCTAGAATGAAGCAAGACCTGTTTTATCCGAACTGATCACGAACAGCATTGAAATTGCAGCTTATTCTGAACTTTTTCTACTGAAGGAGAAATGCATTATACGGCATAAATGAAACCATATAAACTTGATATTCCCTTTTCAATCATGTGTTGGTTCGATTTCAATTTTGTAAAATTAGAATCTTAATGCATGAAAGACAAAATGCAGAGTCGACATTACTATTCTGACAAAAGGGTTCGCAGTTTGGGCATTCATGGGACCAAATCAGAGGCCTCCCAGTCCCCCATTCATTAAAAAGCAAATGTATCTTGTATTGATTAGTTAAGTTAAGAATTTCCTGTATTAAGCACCTGAAGGTTATGGTGATTAAGCAAAAGTGTCTGATCTGGGTAGAGCATGGGATGGGCAGGGAACAACGTATTGCAAGTTGGAATGAAGAAAAAGGAAGGAAGGAGCAGTGCAGTGGAATGGTATAATACACCACACATGTCCTTTTCAAATAAAGGATCTGAACCACTAACTTTTCCATGGCTGTCTCCTCTTTTCCCTTCTTTTGAGTTAATGCGTAATAAGACCGTAAAGTTACAGTTGTAGCCATAACTCCAAGTGGTCACAATATTGTAAAGCTGAGTAAAATTTGAAATTTGGGCTTAGAAAAGCCCAAAGAAGTAGAAGAACAAAGCAAAAATGATATTTTTTAACTCATGACAAGTGAGTTGGTAAGATATTTTTTTTATTTAAGTGAAGTCGTGAGTTCAAATCTCTTCACGTATGTAACTATTTAAAATTTGAAGTTAGAGTTTTGTCTCTTGTAAAAGATTTACCCGATTCAAGTAAGAATTAATCTAAATATAGATGACTTAAAAGTACCTTTCTATAATTAAGACCCGCTTAAACATTTGGTGAGAAAAAAACAAAAGCGATTTTCTTTTATTTTAATATATTAACTTAAAAAAGTATAAAGAGAGGGTGGGGGGCCTTGTGGGCGATTAGAATTCACCTTACTAAAGACGTTGTCAACTATAAATAGTTACACGTGGACGCACGATGCCCGCAGGCGAGCTCCAGTACCCCTCACCATCGCCACTCAATACGGCGAGCGATATCTCAACCGACGAAGATGAGGCCTGGCTGTGGGCGCAGATCAAGGCGGAGTCCCGCCGCGACGCCGAAGCCGAGCCGGCTCTCGCAAGCTACCTCTATTCCACAATCCTTTCTCACTCCTCACTGGAGCGTTCTCTTGCGTTTCATTTAGGCAACAAGCTGTGCTCCTCCACCCTCCTCTCTACTCTCCTCTACGACCTCTTCCTCAACACTTTCTCCTCCGACCCTTCTCTTCGCGCCGCCGTCGTCGCCGATCTTCGAGCCGCCCGTGTTCGTGACCCTGCTTGCGTGTCTTTCTCTCACTGCCTTCTTAATTATAAGGGATTCTTGGCTTGTCAGGTGTGTAATTGGAATTTCAGATAGTTCCCTTTCCTTTTGCTTGTTTTCGTTCATCTATTTCATCTAAACTTAACCCGGCGTACTTTTTTTGATTGGCCGAATTGATACTGTTATCTTGACGTGATTCTCGTTCTCTGCCTAGAAGTAATATTGATCTTTAATAGCCATCGGTAGGAAACCATCGGTTGTTACCTGGATTTTGCTTCTTTGTTGATAAATATTTGTTATTTCAATGCTTACGGTTGTCTAAGTATATTTAATTGCATTAGGGTTTTTCGGGTCTTGATTTTGGTGTATAAAAAGCTAAATGATTGTGTATCTACTGTAAATGAATGTCTTGGTCTTGACGAGTTACCGCCTGGATTTAGGAAGAGGCGGCAGTTAGGCATTTGTTTGATTGATTTGCTCAATTATCTGAATGTAACCTCAACTGCAAAAAGAACGAATGTAACATGTGAATATCTTGAAACGTCCATGTCCTTGTCTGTTTTAGAACTTCTGCTAAGAATGTTAAGACATCCTATGATTTGTGTTGATGAATTCCTTGACGACTGTCACTAAAATGTGGAGCATTTCAACTTATACTTTTGTTTTAAGCTGTCCATAGGCTCATCGAGTTGCGCACAAGTTATGGACTCAGTCTCGGAGGCCATTGGCACTGGCATTACACTCTCGAATCGCTGATGTATTTGCTGTTGATATACACCCTGCTGCGAGGATTGGGAAGGGCATACTGTTTGATCATGCTACTGGTGTGGTAATTGGTGAAACTGCAGTGATTGGAAACAACGTGTCGATACTTCACCATGTCACGCTTGGAGGAACTGGGAAGGTAAGTGGGGATCGTCACCCCAAGATTGGGGATGGAGTGTTGATTGGAGCAGGTGCTACCATTTTGGGGCATGTGAAGATTGGGGAAGGAGCAAAGATAGGAGCAGGATCGGTAGTGCTGATTGATGTACCTCCTCGGACAACAGCAGTCGGAAACCCTGCAAGGTTGGTTGGAGGGAAGCAAAGGCCAGCAAAGAACGAGGAATGTCCAGGAGAGTCGATGGATCATACTTCTTTTATCTCAGAATGGTCCGATTATATTATTTGACTGCAGCAATTGAGCTGTCATGTGGCTTATATACAGTTTGTACTATTAAAGAAGCCCCTCGTTTCTTCTTCTGGTTGGTCTTCAACCAAATTACGGTCTAAAACAGGAGGATATGTATTTGGTTGTGTAAGTCATCTCATATCTTGTTTCTATGAGGAATTGATGACAGATTTCAAAATTAATAAGTTGTTAATGACAATCCATCAGAATCCTTGAGGTTCTTCTATTTCTTTATCAGAATGAATAAGTTATAATCTATATAAATGAATACGGTTACACAGATGACAGAAAAACTTTTACTACATTATCTTAATTCTGCCCAACTTATTGTCTGATTACATATGAGTTCATTTCAAGCTTTTGTTGATGGAGTTATGGGATTCAGATACTCTTAAGATCAGAAGTATGGGTAAATTTTGTTGAAACCTTTGTATCTTTAAATTTAATATTTTTTGGTTTATGTGTTTATTTATTTATTTTATCTTTTATTTTATTAATATCATGTTTTATATGCACCATACCTAAATGTATTACATGGTTGACTGTGAGAACTAGTCCCAAGGATAAGACTAATTATTACTCCCTTCTATTCCAAATGAACGTTGTTTAAGAGGGATTTTAATTATTTAAAATAAGAGTCGTTTGTAACTTTTCATGCATGCTTATGATTTTATTTTCAAAATTATACTTTAATTTTTCTCACATTTTGATTATACAGATTGTATGTTTAAGAGGATTTTAATTATTTAAAATAAGAGTCGTTTGTAACTTTTCATGCACGCTTATGATTTTATTTTCAAAATTATCCTTTAATTTTTTTTTTTCACATTTTGATTATACAGATTGTATTTTTAAAGTAGTTCAATATGCAATTTCTCTCACGTAAGGAACACTATTAATAAAGGTATATTAAATATTTCATTAATTTTTTAATAAATGTGCATCTAAACAATTTTTATTTTGGAGAATACTCAACTTTTCTATACCTTGCGCTTTAACGAGTCTATCACTGGCCGGTGGTGGTCTTCTTACTGTTGTTTTAATTATGTTAACTTCTGTTATAAATCTTAATTTTAAACTTTTAAAACGATGATGTGTAATGTCATGGGTAAAATATTACGACGTGTTGGAATATTAACTAGAGTTTTAATAAAATTAATGATAAGATGGATGATGATTATTATTAATTTTGAAAGTTAAAGAAGTACATTTATAATCTATTAAACATTTAAACTATAAAAATATCTAATTTATCAAAATTGTTATCGATTCTTCTTTAATTACATATTATTGTCTACTCTGTTTAGACTTTAGAGCCTTTTAAGTCCTTAACATTTTATGGGCAAGCAAAGTAAAAAAAAGACTTTAATAAATTGATAATATACAAACATGTAAATTTTAAAAAATATTTTTATCTATTAAAATTTAATATTTATACATCAGTGACTTAATTTATAAGTACACATAATAAAATATTAAATAATCATAACATCAATTAACAATATCTTACAAATGATAGTAACAATAAAATCACTAAAAATAAAAACAGAATAACAAAATAGCGAAGAATAATAAAAGAATAACAAAATAGTAATAACAAAGAATCGAACAACAATATTAGAGTGCAAAATACTAAGAGAATTGCACTAACAAACACACAAATAATCATGATTTATCATAAAATTTATCTATACATTTTAAATGCAAAATCATTAATAATATTATCAAGATTAATATTATCCGAGATATCATTCTCGATATATAAAATGGTTAAACCATTCAATCTTTTTGTGATATTGATAACTTCAAGTAAGTTTTCAATAATTTTAACTTTAAAAACTTCTTTCAGTTGATGCTACGGTCACATATAAAATGAAAATTACAAATACAAATACAAAATTAAATTATTTATTAATATTTAATTAAAAATTTTAAATAATAAGTAATCTCAAAATTAAAAAGGAAAACACAAATAAACACAATATCATTTAATATTAATGTTTTGATTTAAAATGCTAATATAGCTTCCTTGTAAATGACAAATTACAAATTAAGTATAATATATTCAAATATTTAGTAAGCTAAAATACATTAAAATTTTAAAACTTTGCCTTTAAATTACTACTCAAAACTCAGAACTTATACTTGTGAAAATCATTTACTGCAAATTTTGAGTTGAAATATCTTAAATTCATATATTGATTGAAAGTTAACATTAGTATTGAAAGTTGAAAAATTATATATTAATATGGGTATTATCTCAACCCAAATTTAGTTGTTCCACCCTTTCTGCAACCATTAAATAACATTTAATAACCTCCAGCAACTAATTACATGTTTGGTTGAGTAGAATATTACTAATGCATTCCTAATGAATAGTTATTCATTTGTTTGGTTAAAAATAATTTACAAAATAATTAATCTCAAGTTTAGTCATTCTTACACTTTTAGGAATAGTTAAAGATATCTCTCCCATATCTTTACCTATTATGTGAAACGCGAATAGATAAAATAAAATTTTCCTTATAATAATAATTATTTTTCTTATTATAAATTCCTTATAATAATTATTATTAATTTTTGTTATTATTATTAATTTCTTATAATAATAATAATAAGAAGAAGAAGAAATTAATAATATTATAATAATAATAAGAAAATTAATGATAATAAAATAAAATATTAATATTAATATTAATATTAATACTGATGATGACGATGATGATGATAATGTTAGTAAAGACTATAATGAATATTTTGATTTTTTTGTTAATTATTCATTTGTTATCTCAAATTTTTGTTTTCAAACTAAACATTGACATACATCATCATTAAAAATTTTAGGAATAAACCAAACTAAATAATACTCGTTGTATTTTTATTCTTTATCTATTCTATTCGTAAGAATAATCATTATATTTTTATCTATTCCAACATGTGAACACCCTATAAAAAAAACATTGAAATTTTAATAGAAGTAAAAGTGGAACTCTGGTGGGGTAGGGCCTTGGATGGGGTCTTTCTGCCTCTTTGTTAATTTTGTTAACTATTGGTGCTACATCCACCAGATGTAATAGTTCTAAAGAACTTTGCTTCAATACAAAAACCTGTTACACAGAGAAAAGAGAGGAGGAATATTAGCCGTTGTGGATGAGAGAGATGCTCTAACATCTCTCTAAAATGCTTTCTTTCGTACCTTTCACCCTTGCCTACTACATGTTTGTTAAAAGTCCTCATTACATCGTTTGCATTAGTGCTTTTGTTACTTTAAGTTTAATTTTTCAAGGTTTAATTTGGACATCCTCTGGATAATTTTGGGCTGAAGGACGTAAACAGAAGCCACTATGACCTCACCGGACTTGACTGTGCATACCGCAAAGAAAGTTCACATCCGCGAACGCAATGAAAATCTACCTCCTCCAGAACCACCACATCCCCTGAGCTACAGTGCGGCGGTCTCCAGCCAACCTAATTCTGCTAGAGCTATGAATGACTTACCTTGTCCAGAGGAGGATCCAATTGAGCCTACTGAAGGGGATATCAATCTTGTTCAAGGATCACATGGTTTGGGAGTTGAATTGTCACCTATCTTCCGAGGGAAATTGAATAATATCTGGGCCAATGTAGTCATTATCAAATTGCTGGGACGACGACTGGGTTTCAACATGCTCCACCATCGCCTCCTCACGATGTGACATCCCTGCGGTCCCCTAGAAAATCATGGACCTCGAAAATGAACTTTACCTGATCAATTTCAAAGAGAAAGAGGACTACATACATACCTTAACGCAGGGACCTTGGATCATAGCCGGACATGTCCTTTTCGTCCAACCTTGGACGTCGGAGTTTCGGCCTTCCAACGGTCGAATCACCCACGTAGTAGCGTGGGTTAGATTTCCTGAGCTCCCCATTGCCAGATATCACCCATCTATTTTGACAGCTGTTGGAAATCTGGTGGGGAAAAATGTCAAGATAGATTCAAACACTCAACAGGCTTACCGTGGAAGATTCACGCGCGTTGTTGTGAACCTGGACATCAGTTCTCCTCTCCATTCGGTGGTGGAGCTAGATGGGGAACTTATCCATGTGGCGTACGAAGGCCTCCCCCAGATTTGCTTCCACTGCAGAAGAGTAGGGCACGGTAGGGTGACATGTCCCTCGTGACCCGAGACCATCACCACACTCGCGTCCTCCTGCGGAACTTCACCACTACCAGCTCACGTGGACAGACCTGACGAATCCTCCTCCGTAGCAACCCAGCAAGCTGCTTATGGCCCATGGATGCAAGTTAACTGGAAGGGACACCGACCTTCCCCTACATCCACGAGCCCCTGCCGTGCCAATGCTACCCACGGGCCCACCTCCGGACCCTGAGGCTCACGGTTCTCTGCGCTATCCACGTCAGAGTCGCTCAATCCCGCAACATCTTTTCCCCCAACGGTCATCTCCAGTCACCCTACCGACTCCTAAGGCTCGTCAGATTCGAACCTCAACCAGTCAAAATTCCTAACTAATATGCCTTCGAGTGACGAAGGCCAAGAGAGAGGAACGCACGCCCCTCAAATTGATCTGCCAAGCCTCCCGCAAGCTACGACGTCGTCCCCTCTTCAGCAAGCCCACGTCTTGGGCCAGACCATGCCCACACCAGTTGTGGGCCTTCCTAGCCTGTGCCCACGTACTCAACAAATAAGGCAAAGTAGGTCTTCACCCCTGTGCCCTCGCCTCGAAAGGTCAGAACCACTTAAAGGCCCACCACACTCCCAGAACCAGTCCAGCTCATGTCGCGATTTCTATTCCCTCGCACGCGGAACTAGTTTTACCGGACTCTTCCTTTCCTATGCCTCTTCCCGTGGATTTGGGTGGTGGCAATATGGACGAAGATCCTGTTGGCCCTAGCGGGCTTTCAATCCCGACACCTCTTAGCCACCCTCATGACCCAACTCCCCTCCGTCCCCCAGACCCAGTTTTCTCGCCTCGAGCTGCTGAGCCTTTATATGTTGAATCGGATATTCCGATGGCGGAATTTGTCCCGGCCCCCAAACCAATGCCATGCAGGGATTTGACTAAGCAAGCAGTCAACACCACGGATGGTTAGAGTCGGACCCTTCTCGCATTACCCTTTCATGTCGATTTTTATCTGGAATTGCCAAGGGGTTGGAGGCAAGACCTTCAAGCCTATCATGAAGAACTATCTTTGCATCCACAAGCCTCGTCTCATTGTTTTGGTCAAGCCACGTATTAGTGGTGTCCGTGCGTTGAAAATTATTCGCACTTTGGGCTTTAATAACTCCTTCTGGATAGAAGCGGAGGGCTATTTGGGAGGTATCTGACTGCTTTAGAAGGATGATATCGTTGTCCGAATTCGTATTGCTCACAGACAATTTGTGCATGCTAGCGTGGACTGGGATCATTGGTCGTTTGATTTTACTGCTATTTATGCTAGCCCGACTTACGAGCTCCAAAAATACCTCTGGCATTACCTGTCGACCCTTGCCAAGACCACTAGTGCTCCCTGGCTTCTAGGAGGGGATTTTAATGCCAAACTAGAAAGTGTGGACAAGCGCGGAGGTTCCTGTCTCCAACCCATTGTCAACACTCAAATTCATGACTGTATGCTCCAATGTCACCTTCAGGATCTTGGCTTCTCCGATCCAAGATTCACGTGATGAAGGGTTTCTATTCGAGCGAGATTAGATCGAGCCTTTGGCTCTTCTTCCTGACTTTCTGCCTTTCCTAATACTTGTATTACCCATTTGTCTTTTCTTAAATCGGATCACCGTCCCCCTCTTATCACTTTACATACTCCGGATCCCCCTCCTCTGCGTCGTCCCTTCCGGTTTTAATCCGCCTGGCTTACCCATCCTCACTTTGCGCAAGTGGTAGCTGACAATTGGCACCCGCGTTACTCGGATCTTAGTGAAGCGCTCACTAGTCTTTCGGATACCCTCCAAAAGTGGAACGACAAAGATTTTGGCAACATTTTTCATCGCAAAAAGTGACTCATGGCCCACCTCACGGGTATACAACAACCTTTAGAAGCCTCTGAATCTCCCTCCCTCCATGTGCTTGAGAACCACCTGCGGATGGAGTTAGAACAAGTCCTTTATCAAAAAGAACTATTCTGACACCAGCGATCCCAAAGTCAATGACTTAGTCAGGGTGATCGCAATTCTCACTATTACCACGCTCTTACCCGCTCTAGGCGTTGGCAAACTCATACCATCTCATTGATCGACGACGTTGGTAACGTGATCACTGACACCGCGGCCATCCGTGGCTTAGCGCAGATGTATCTAGAGGATTTATACAAGTCCGACGGGCATTCCCCTTCCGCTTGGCAGAGCTATGGTCTCTTTCGCCCCATCCAGCCTCACATGACCGTTGAGCTCACTCATCCTTTAAGTCCGAACGAAATCAAGACGACGTTCTTCTCTATGGCTCCTAATAAAGCTCCTGGCTTTGATGGGGTTACAACATTGTTCTACCAATTCCAGTGGGACACTGTGGGACCCTCCTTGACTCTTTTTCTCCAGCGCATCTTCAGTCATAAGACTTGGGAGTCAGCTCTGAACCGCACTATTATGGTCTTTATCCCTAAAACTCCGTCCCCTTATCGTTTACTCAATTCAGGCCGATAGCTCTTTGCACTGTGATATACCAAGCACTCACTAAAATTATAGTTGATTGGATCAAGCCTTACCTTACATAGCTTGTTGGCCCTACTTAGTGTAGCTTTGTGTCCGGGCGCCTTATTACCGACAATATCATCATCACTCAAGAGGTGATTCACTCCATGAAGAGGAAGACCGGCCGGACGAGTATTATGGCTATCAAAATGGACCTCGAGAAAGTGTATGATCGTCTAGCTTGGGACTTCATCCAAGACACTTTGATTGATGTTGGCCTGCCCGATTCTCTGATCTTGCTCATTATGAAGTGCATCACTATTGCCTCCTTTCAAGTAAATTGGAATGGTGAGCTTAGTAAGGCCTTTACGCCTTCCCGGGGTATTCGCCAGGGTGACCATCTTTCCCCTACCTCTTTGTTTTTTGTCTGGAACGGCTCGATCAAGCGATCACACAAGCAATATCTGACGACAGATGGAGACCGATCAAATTAAGTACAGATGGTCCCCCCCTTTCTCATCTCTTTTTCGCCGACGATCTCATTATCTTCTCCGAAGTTGACATTGACCAAGTGAACGTCATTTGGGATATCCTGAATTCTTTCTGTGCTTCTTCGAGCCAACGGGTGAGCACGGCCAAATCAAGATGCTTCTTCTCCAGGAATAACCCTCCTTTGACCTGTCAATCCTTAAGCTATGCTTTAGCTTTCACCCCGACTACTAATCTCGTGAGATACCTTGGGGTTCCACTCCTACACCAATGCGTCAGCAAAAGAACCTACCAGTATATTCTCGACAGAGTCCATGAACACTTCTCGGGCTGGTCCCCTGACACGCTGTCCTTCGCTAGCCGCATTATCTTGGTCCAGTCTGTTTTAACAGCCATCCCGAGCTACACTATGCAGACTGTCTGGTTACCACGAGGTCTGTGTGACGAGCTGGAACAAGCCATGAAACAATTTTTGTGGGGCTCGTCTCATAACCGAAAAAAGATCCACTTAGTCAACTGGGAGGAAGTATGTAAACCTAAGGAGTTGGGGGGCCTTGGCATTCGTAAAATCAGAGAAACGAATGACGCCTTCCTGGTCAAACTCGATTGGTCGTTGATCGCCAACCCTAACACTTTATAGGTCAAGGTGCTCTCCGGGAAATATAAGTTTGACGCTCACTGCCTTCCCACATCTCTTCTGTCCACTGAGGGTTCTATGGTATGGCGGAGCATACAGGCCACATGGCCCATCGAGTCACAAGGCTTGCAATGGAGGATCGACGATGACACCAGGACGCGCTTCTGGCTCGACCCTTGGGTCACGGGAGTGGGCCCTCTTATTTCCCATACTACCCTTCCAATCTTAGCTACACAACTTAGCCTCACTGTCCACCACTTCGTGGATTCCACCGACAGCTGGAATTGAGAAGTCTTCCAACCTTATCTCCCGTCTCAGATTTCCTAAACCATCGCCGACACGTTTCCTTCTAAGCCGTATCTGGGACCGGATAGGTTGATATAGGGAGCATTTGACAATGGTCTATTCTCCATTGCCTCCACATACTCAATGCTTATGGGCCACAACGACGAACTTTTGCATGAAGTATGGCGGGCTACTTGGCAGTGGTCGGGACCCCAGAGGATCCGATCATTCTTATGGTTACTAGTGAAAGATCGGTTACTTAGTAACCAGCAACGCGTCTGCAAGCACCTCACTTCTGATGGCACCTGCCACCTGTGCCATCTAGAAGAGTCCTCCATCTATGTTGTTAGGGATTGTTACAAAGTTTGTCAAGTGTGGGCCGTCTTTCCATCGATCTTCGCTGCTTCTGACTACTCCTCGCTGCCTGCTAGGGATTGGATTCTCATCAACCTGTAGCAACACCAAAAAGTTCTGGGCCAAGACTGGACGCTTCTTTTGTACACGACATGTTGGTTCCTCTGGACATGGAGGAACAAGTCTCTTTTCGATCATCAATTTACTTGACTATCTGCACCCATTTTCCCTATTTTGTCTTTTGCATATTAGATTTCCAAGTCTACCGAGTGATAGCGCCAGGCCACCGCAAATTTCCAACTCCGCTAGGAGCAGCTCATCGATTGGAGCAAACCGCCACAGGGTGGGTTAAATTGAATATAGATGGTGCCTGCAATCGCGCTCACCGCTCGGCGATAGCAGGTGGCCTCCTTCGTGATAATAACGACAACTGGCTTGGAGGCTTCACTCAGAACCTTGGATGGTACGCGAAATTATCTGCAGAACTCTGGGACGTCTTTACTGACCTCTCGCTTGCCTGACGTACAGGCTTCTGCAGGATAGAGTTGAAAGTGGATTCGCTCGTGGTACATCAGCTCCTTTCTTCAACAGACACCCACTCCTAGTCTCTCAACCCTATAGTTACGGGTATCCTAGAGCTGTTCACCAGGAACTGATCTGTTGTTAATCGACACGTCTACCGAGAGAGCAACAGATGCGCTGACTAGCTTATTACTTGGGCTGTCCACTCCGACATTGGAGTCACTTATTTTGACACTACACCCACAAGGTGCCACCACATCTTTTTAGAGAATCTGTAGGAGATCTGTCTCCCCAAATTTGCCTTGTAATTTTGTTTTATGTTTTCCTTGATACAAAAAAAAACCTGTTACACACAACTGTACACTTGTCAAAATCTAAGTCACAACAATCATTTTGCATTCTTCAGGAAGTTTAAGAGTCGGCACCTAAAAGAGTAGGCCGTGAGTAGTTGCCTGTTTAACCCTGCCCAAGGCCGGCACTGTTTAGAGGTAAACATTTCCTGCATTTTCTTTGCCAAATAATACCTACATATATAATATATACAAATCACCACATTCAGACTTCCAAGTTCCAACCAAATATTTTCAAGTTCTGTTCATGCAGGGTTTGAATTTTATTAGATGAGGAAATGTTACCATCTTCGCCAATCCTATGACTTATGACTTTACTGATGAATAATTAATGCTCCTGACAATCTGATTGTAATAAAATTATCATTAAGCTTGTATAGCTTGGTTTATGGAGACAAAAAGTCGAAGAAAAAGACATTGACACTAAAGAGGGAACAACCGGCCCACGGAACACGAGGATGGTGACGAGAACCAAAACGAAAACGACCCATTACGTGGAAGTACCTCCAGTGACGATGTAACTGTTGATTTGATGAGTTTGTGTGAGGAGGGATAGATTAAGGAAGGTCTATAAGGTGCTGTCATTGTTTGAAGAGGTGAAGAAGCTTGGACAGCCAACCCATCGAGGAAACTTAGTGTCACCATTTTTGCTGCTTTTGCTAGTGTTGGACCAGTGAAAGAATGTTCTTTTAAGTTTACAGAGAAAGTTTGGAAGGGCTATCTGGAATTCCGCAGGAATTCATGGATATGTAGAACTTTGAAGATCATGTGGAGTCGTCATTGCTTACCCTTGATCTCTCCCCTTCCTCCAAAGAAGTGTTATGCTGCTACTAAAATGTTAAAGGAGGAGAAGAAAAAGAATTGGCAAGTACCAATAAAGAACCATACATAGAGCTGGATACAAGAAATTGGGAGAGTTAGAGGAGGGAAGCAGGTTAAGATCCTGACACTAGATACGTTCTTCGTGACATTGATGGTCATTGTCACAATGAAATAAAGACAATATCGAAGAAATTCATCATTTCAAAAATGGTAATTGCTCTTATTGGGGATAACCGGTGAGTACTTACATCGACAAATAGCTACTACTACAGCTACCACCTTCTTTTACATGTTCAGCTACCACCTTCTTTTACATGTTCAGAACTGCCAGACATAGATCACTCAAGAGTTGCATCTTGTAGACTTGACAAAGATGTTAAGATGTACAGTACGTTTGTAATGACAATTTCAAATTACAGAGTATTCTTTAAGACAACAGTAGTTGACTTATTCCTCACAAATCAGAGGACTCCAATCTTGATCTTGCCCAAATCATTTCTACAACATAGGGCACTCTTATTACTGGAAGTTCCTCTGATGACCTTCTGTGTGTAAGGTGTATAGGTACAAATGCCATCGGCAGGTTTGCCAACGTAATAATGATTTAACTTTCAAATGGCCTTTTTGTTGTGGTCAAATTGTAGGAATGCTGAGTGGGAAAGAAGGGTAAGACTTGGGATCTTGATATACTTTGTACAAGATAGTTATACAGCTAGAAAGAATTGACAATGAATTGGGTTGAGCTATCACATAATGCTTATAAATAATAGGTTCGTTTATCAAGAATGAAGGGATGGTTGGTTACTTCTTTTGTCTGTTACAGCTTCTATCACTTCTCGGGATGGAACTCTCAAGCTCGATTTCATGACATCATAAACTGTAAAACCAATTGCCACAGATGGTACAACCTGAAAAGACACACGCCAAGCATTCATACAGCCGAAGACAGAAATAGCAAATCGAAAATTTTTAAAAAGAATAAGGAGGGATTGTTACTTTCAAGTAGTTGATGCTCAACCCAGAAAACAATTGCTTCCACCCTTGCTTTTGCACAATCAGGAGAAGTGTTTCGATTGTTCCTTTCAACTCTGCATTATTGGTCCCCAAAAGCCTTTGAACCTACAAAATGACTTTCATGTATTACTACCAGGTTTTTATCATTCCCGAAAACCCTTGTCGTTATCAATGACATGTCAATTACTACTTCCGCAACTAGTTCAATGCAACTTACCTGCATTTGTCTTCTAACAACATCAAGAGGATATGTGAAGGTTTGACCCAATAAACCAGCAACAGACCCGCATACTAATTTCACTGCAATATGTTTCTTATTCTCCTCTGGAACATGGCGTTTCATCTCCTCATAGAAGTAAAATTTCAAGCCAGCATAAGGGAAGATCCCATAAAGCGATGGAGCTGACAATAATGTTTAGTTGTTAATAGAACCTCCCAAGAGCTCAAAGTAGGCAATTAAACATATAAGAGCAGTAGAACTTGAAGTTAATTACAATTGAGAACTTACCTACACCTCGATAGAGACCTCTAAACCCAGAGTCTTTGAAAGTCCTGGAGAAACAATCAGCAATTCCTCTATAAACTTGTTCATTACTAGCTAAACCACTTATATTCACCTTTGCTGAACCAACAACCTACAGCATTAGAAAAAGTGTAGCTAAATGAATTTCACATGATCTTTTTGTTGGGAAAGGGTTGCAGAAAGGAAATTCCACTTGCTGTGGAGCTTTTACAGGGGAGGAACCAAACCCACTGTAATGCAGTGGAGTCCAGAATGCTGTTTTGGTACCTGCCAAATGAGTTTGGCATAACTCCTTGGAACTACAGTGCAGTTCAACAAGTTTATTTGTTGGCTTGCATGTGGTGCATGTGTACAAAGAGGGTGAAGGTAGAGATGGGAGGGGAAGGGGGAGGGAGGGAGAGGGAAATGGGGGAGAAAAATTTTAGTAACAATACCTGGTACGCCAACTTAGTTCGCACTAAATCAAGGGGATAAGTAAAAAGCACAGCTGTCCCTCCAGCAAATGAACCAGCTACAAGATCAAGTACAGGACCCCTCCCAATATCAGGAAAGGTAAGTATGATCCATCTCCGATATTGTTCATACGTCATGTAATGTAGGGCAGCATAGGGAACAATTCGAGCAACACTAGCTCCATTCCCTCTGGAAACAACATATATGGTATAAATGATGCAGCAACAAAAACAGAATGAAAACTTTGCAGAAAACAGGCATTGACTACTGGTTCCACCTATAGAAACCCATGAGCCCTTCTGTCTTTGCAATTTTTCTGAAAGAGCCAAATAACCCTATAGTCTTGAATTCGTTTCTTCTTGTCTGAAAGGGAAAAATAAATCAGGGTCATTTCATCCTTATGAAATTCATCTCAAATAGGTTATTGCAACCTTTGAGGTAGGGAAAATGTGATTCCATAACCGTCATACCAGACAAAATGAATGATGCGAAAATGTTACCTAGTATTGGATGGAAAGATTAATTCTTCAACTAATATCTAATCTGGATAAGTTTCCCTGATATCTAACCTAACCCTGCTACCAGGTTAAACCAATAGGAGATCTTCGACAAGTACGAGACATTTTCATACTCATATAATAGTTCAATAATCTCAAGAAATGCCCGGTTCTTGTCATACCAAGAGTTTTGATATAATAATACCACTACAAAAGCATTCTTCAGTTATTTTAACAAGAAGAGAAATATAAGCGGTTTAGACCAAGCCACAAGGAAGCTAAAAGAATACCCAAGAATATATAGGAAAACTTTAAGTTCTCACTCATGGGAAGTTTAGATTGACAATTCACGGGCAATGGTTTCAATTCTGTTCGGTTTGGTGGTTATGCATGTCATTAATTCCTGACACATAAATAAGCATTACCCAATTCCTTTACCAATATGCCATGGAATATGAATTAGTGTATCCCAATTCTTTTTACCGATATCCAATAACTTCCAATTACTCACACCCAATGTATGTATGCTTCATCATTTACATACATTTTACACATATTATAAATCAAGGAATGACATTTTCGGAGAATGTTAATCATTATGATGGAATCCACCATAAGAAACAAAAGCACCTATGCTTAAGTAATCGCTCCAAAACAAGCAAAAAAGAGAAACAAAAGAGGCAAGTTCAACTAAAGAATCAAGTAAACCAACTTGGCTATGCCTACATCAGCAAGTCAAGGATGATTTTCAGGAAAATCGCTAGTATAGGAAATTGTGAGAATAGAAATAGGTTTAGGAAGTTCTTTCATAGTTTATTATTCCCATCATGTGGCCACATCCATATTGAAAGTCTCGCTCCATTTCTCCAATATCAAAGATACTACAGACCATTCCCGTCGTTGATCATAGAGAAAGCAAGTTATACGAACACTTTATGTCAGTTTCAAGCTTTTATACAAGGAGACAAAACAATCACGGTTTGCGATTATCTGCCTGGTTTTCTCACTTTTCTGAATATTTGGGAAACTAATGCAAAATACTTGGGAAGGCCAAACCGGGTCAGAGATTTCCAGAAGTGATAATAATATCAAGTGAGGCTGCAATTCATTCCAAGAATTCTCAAAGGAAAAGCCTGATCTCAGCTTGTCTAACTATTAACACTATCTATTTCTTAACAGCAACTACTGAGATGACAAACCACAACCTATTTCAAAAGGACCCAGAACAACAAAAACCACCATCATGAATCACAGCAGTGCACAAAACCGAGAAGAAAACAACGGGAAATAATACCTGAAACAAAATCTTGACTCGTTCAAGTGGAGCGACGACGGTCTTTGCAAAGCCCCCAGCGACACCCCCAGCAATCAACTCCTTAGCAAACAGAGGCATGCCCTCTATGATCCCATCCAAGAGCATACCCACCTCTCTCTCCTCTCTCTTCTTCGACATTATGGGTACACTTAACACAAAGAGAGAGAAGAAAGGAGCTTGCTTTAACGCTTCAATGCCAGCAATCAATGATCTTTGATTGAATGTTGGCAAGAAGGAAGAGTTGGGGGAATGGCTGGAGGGTCAAAGACGAATGAATTGAAGAATTGAAACGTGTCTTCAAGAAAAGTTGTGGTCTTAATATGTTTCGGGCAATGAGACGAGTCAAGGGGAATGGTCACGTTTCGGATCTCGGAGTTCGGTGTCCTGAGAGTTAAGCAGAGGAAGAGTCCAATCGCCCCACGAGCTCTATAGCTTTGTTACTTGTAGCACTTGACTGCCCATTTAGCTTTATATAATAAAGTTTTAAAAAATTAATTTTTTGCGTGATTTTAATATTTTTATTTTGGAATCAAATGGTATTGAAATTAATTTTCGATTTTTAAATATATTTTAGTAATTTTGTTTAATTTATTATTAATTTTAATTTATTCGAATCAGATATAAAAGTTAATTAAGTAATACTTAATTGATTTGTAACATAATTTCATAGTTAAAGTTAATATCTAATTATTTTGTACAATTTTCCAATCTTATTATGATATAATAATATGGTCAATCCCAACATCACAAACTTTATATTATAAAATAGAAACCATAATTGATTTTATAAATGAAAAGTTTTAACTTATAAATCTAAATTTGGTTGTTTTTAACGAGCTGATTTACGAGTTAAATTTAGGCCTAAATTAAATTGATACTCAATCATTATAAACAAAATAATATTATTTTAATAAAAATTAAGTCTCGAGCGAGTCAGGATTTAAAACCTAAATTCAATTAATAAAAGAATTATTTCATATTTTAAATTTTAAAAATTAGGAAAGGCTGACCATAGTCAGCACATTGCTACCCATAATTGACTTTTGGCAGAAGTAGAAGTATTATTTATAATCACGAGCTTGGAATCTTTAACGATGAAAATGGTCTGAAGACATGGATTGTGACTCTGGTTACCATTTTGAGTCAAGATTGGCTTCTACAAACTGCAACACTAAACAAGAGTTGTCAAATTCACCGTAGAAAAAGTATAAAAGAAAACTAATTCACAATCATTCAAATATTAAGTATTTGCAAAAATAAAATAAAATTTAACATTATCATTTTATTTAAGAGATTTCAAACGTAATTTATTATAATATTTTGTAATCTACTAAATATTTATCATATAAGATTATTATTTTCAATCGACCAATCGTAAAAATTTTGAATCGCTCAATTTTTAGTTTAATTTTAACTTTTATTTAGATTTAATTTAATAACTTTTATTGTAAAATGATTAATTAATGGTTAGTTTTATAAATTAATAAATTCTTATAAATTAAAATTAATTAATTAATTTTTATTTAACAATTTTAATTAAATTTTAAATTTTATAAGTACAATATTTTTTATAACATTTCAAATTCTTTAATGATTTAATCTTTAACTAATTTTATAACGATTTAATACCGGTTAAATCTTTAAACCGTAAATCTCTTGTCGTAAACCGGTTTAACTTCCAATATGATTTTTGAAACGTTATTCTTATTGGTCTTAGAAAACTAAAATAACCATAGACTTATTGCATTATAATGTGAACACCGTTACTGAAAGGAATAAAAGTAAAGAACTACGTTTAATCATTGCATACTAAACCTTTGTGTAATAGGAAACGTTTAACCATTGCATACTGAACCTTTGTGTAATAGGAAGACAAAATAGTTTTTGTTGTTCAATACAGACCAGGATGTTTGTTCATATAAGTAAGAACCTTCTGCTACTTAATACAAGACTAGTTATACTTACCAGCTGAGGAAGATAAATGGTCTGATCCCAAACATTGATCAAATAATAACGAACAGACAGCCCTAAAGATTCGATGCATCATTAGCCGAAATCTTACTTTGTGTCTGATGAATGCAACTGATTGGAATTCCCACCTCTGATGTCTTCTACTGCAGAGATGGTGTTGATTAGGTATAGAAGGATCTTCTCAAGTTCCTCCCCGTTGGTCCATTCATGAACTGCTGCCTTGACAAGAGCTGGATTGATGCGAATGCGATCCCACAGAGGATAATTCTTTCTCGGCAGCACAAAATCGCCTTCGCCAAGTCGGAGAGACGGGCAGTAATCACCTTTTCCATCTCCAACGTAGATGAATCGTTTTCTCTCGTTTTGAAGGGATGCACATATGCTGTCAATCACCAAGCCCTACTTGGAAGCAACAAATAGAAAGCTTCAGCATGTGGCTAACTAATCTTCGTAAATGCCATGAGATTTTACTGAAAGAACTGTTCTTTTTGATTGCTCCTAAGGTAAACCGAACACGCAAGAAATATTAGAACCGAAAAGCATTATACCCATGCCAAATATGGTCTAGGAAAGTTACGATAAAGGCATGGTACATAGAACTCAAAAAAGGAAATTGAACAGAGACTGCAGTTCAATGTAGAGCCAGGATGACCCAAATTTGGGCAGAAATGGAGAATTTCAACAAATTTGCCAATACTAAGAAAGCATCCGAACATATTGCTTGATAGCAAATGAGAAAAATAGCATGTTTGTACAGAAAGTAAGAATCCAACCTTCGATATAATGAAACCCAAATATGAGAAACTGACAACATCTTTGTTAAACAAATTAAGCTAAACCGTCAAACAACCAATCCACTACAACTGAAGCAGATAGTTATCATCCACAAACTAGGATGCTAGGATGATTGATATAAGTTATTCCACATACCTTGCACATATTTGAAGGGCATAATCTGCAACCATGGGGAGGTAAGCTTGAATCATGATAAGGGAAAATCCTAAGCCTCCCTTCACTATCTATGGAGGTTGGATTCGTGCTGATCTGCGAAAAGCATCCCAACAATCCATGACTTTCCAAAATCCTCTCAATGAAAAACTGATTTGCATCACTAATAATCCTCAAGTCACATCTGAAACAAAAATCATTTACCAGGACCTTTAATCAGCAACCCTCCAATGGAAGCAGCAGAACTTGGTCAATAATAGACTTCGATGACAATGGTAAACAAGACACTACCCAAGGGAACGGGCCGATTTTATGGCGGCAATAATTCGCGGACTCAGCGGACATAGGCTCAAACACTTTGCAATATCATCAGTTGTTTTACCTTGTGTATGGAGCTCCTTCATCATCGTATCCTAACAATATCCAGCAACAATAAAGTAAAATAGTTTCTCAGAAACTCATACTGAAAATCATGTTCCGTACCTAACTTGAATCCAAGCAAGAATCAAATTCAATATCTTTCAATGAATGGTTTCGAAAGAAAAATTACCAGAGGACAAAGAAAAATAAGATTTTGAACAGTCAAAGCCAATGTCCACGACAACAACATTAAACATTCACCACTTCAAACATTCGAAAAAGTTAAAAAAAAAAAAAGGCATCCGTCGATCAAATAGGCTAACCAAAAGTGGAGAGCGCAAACCATGAGAGAGTTCCAGGGCACAGTGTACAGAAGTCGATTGAACAAGTTGGTGAGATCCATTTGGGTCACCACCCAATTGTCACTATCGCCGTCGATGAGCGTCCGGTCGAAGTCGAAAATCACCACTATGTCCGCCATCTCCGCCACCGAACGCGTCGACGCCGAATCTCTCTGCTGTCAAAAAAGCCGTAACAAATGGAACCTTTTTTGTTTTTGTTCGGCGCTTTAATATTCTACTCATGGCCTCCAAAGGAAAAAGGACGCGTCCTTTAACTTTCAATAAAACTTTATTTTTTTAATGTAATAAGTATTTTTGAGCGGGTGTCACTTTGCATGCTTCACCGGTAACGTCCTTCGCGATTATTATTATTAGTATTTATTATTATTATTATTATTATTTTATTAAGTTTCTTATTAATTTTATTATTATTTTATATTTTTTTTTATATTTGTATCTTTATTATTTATATTAAATAATTTTTAATATTATTATTATTTATTATTTATTAGTTTTACTTTCTTTTTATTTATTATTATTTGTGATTTATTATTTTTATTTTCGTTTTATTATTTGTATTAAGTAGTTTTTCATATTATTATTATTTGTGATTTATTATTCTTCCTTTCTTTTACTTATTTATTCTGTTAACTGAATCATTACTTTAATGTCATATTTATTTATTGGTCTACCAAAATAACTTCTATTATATAAATATAAGGCTACATATTATAAGACACCTTTAAATTTCACTTTAATGCGAAAGATGCAATGATGATAATAATGATTAAAATTAAATTTTATTTAATATATTTACTAAATATTACCTAAATATTTATTTATTAATCAAATAATTTATATGAATTTTAAAATTAATTTAGTATTAAATTTTTTAAAATTAAAAAACATAAATCACTTCCATACGCATCAAAATGACAACACAAGGGCAGAGAAAAAGCAGAAGTATTGCAATGATGATATATAATGAGTTCATCTCTGTTATTGGCAGTCACTGTGAACAAATATTTCAGGTCCTTAGAATTTACACACAGCTCAATGACTACTAGTCCACCTTAATCCTTATGAACCACTACAAAAGAATAAATGCATGTCATCTTCTTCCTCCTATTCACTTCATTTCCTTATCTACATCACTTCGACCTGCTTCCTTCTACCCTTCTTACATAAATAAAAAAAAAGGTAACACAAAATTTGAAAAGAATTCAAGAATTTCCTCCTTTGACTCTACATGTCCTCCAATTAAACTTCAAGTGAAATGCGGGTTTTTATTGGTTTAAGCTTCAAACCCATGCTTTCGGGAGAGAGGAGCTCTGGTGAGATGCAAGATGGACTGAGAGGACTCCTTGGACTGTCACTGAGCTGGCATGGCCTGTAAAATCCAAACCCCATCAAGAAATACTCCATTGGTATCAACATTGCGTGTGGCTGTTCCTCTGTTACCATTGATCCACAAGCCTGGACCTGCACAAGCATCAGAATAGATATAATGTGCTGAGGTTTATCCCTTACGTCACCATTTCATTACATTTCACAAAAATAATCCTAAGAACTCTTCCGTACACACCTCAACCAGCGCACTATATCTTCTGTCCAACTTCGAGATCATGTAGAGAGCCTCGGAATGAAAGGGAGAATTATCCCCAACAAACACAAGCGTTCGGCATCTTAGATTCTTCAATCCACTAGTAATGTCAGGTCTCCTGTAGGGCACAACAAAGATTCCGAGTTTTGTGGAGTAAGTATGCCAAAATTTTCGTAGTAATAAAAGCAATATCAGATATTAGACACGCCTGGAAGGCTGGAAGAAGTCCTCACTTATTAAGTGCCTGAAGAAATCGTAAGATGTTTATACTCCGTCTTTCGTCAAGTAACTGCAGATAAAAGCAGTTAAATATAATCAACATTATGTCATCACCAATTTAAATCGACTACAGAAAAACGACGAATATGAAAGCCTAGCGCAAATGGAGCACTATTACGGGCAAATAAGAAATGAATACTGATTAAACATCAACTACTAACTCTTCTGCATGCTTGGACTATATCCGACTCGGCAACTTCTGCACTACCACGAACTTCCTGTTGCAATATATAACTTTTCATTTGATAATCCAAAGTGTATACCTAAAAGAGTAAAATTATTTGAAATGTTCTAGGAATGAAGTTATACATCACCTTGCTAAAGTACCTCTGAAGCAAAAACTCCTTGAGCAATCCACACATTCCATAAAAATATAACAAATTTGACATCACCTGCACGATGCAAATGAACATTATCACAACCCATGAGAGTAAAACTGCACCAGATGACAGGAATCTTTTTTTGGAGAAAGAAACAGGATCAGCAAAAAGAACCTTGTTATACAACCATTCAGTCCATGATGGTGCTTTGCATAAAGGTGATACAAGAATCAAACCAATCACTCGTTCTCTATATTTCATCTGTAGTGACATATACAAGTCAGGCCAAGGACATAGGATTTGCCTACAAAATACTGTTCAAAGCAATCCTTTAAGGGACTTACAGCAAATAATGTCAGGATGTAAGCACCAGCTGTCACTCCCATGCACATAACTTTGCCAAGCCTGAGACAGATTTTTATGCCACAATAAAGTCAGCATATCCAATATATCAATAGATCATTCAGAATAGTAGACCTTTTCCATGTACTTTATAGGAAGAGGCACAAGGACAAACATTGTTACTTGGCACTCCAAACACAATATGAAAACATAGATCTTCTGCCAAACTTACTTGAAATAGTTAAGAACTTCAATAATCTGATCTGTTAAATCATCAACAGAAGGCACAGGACCATCGGGACAAAGTGAAGCAGCTCCTAACTGCAAGAACTCTTGTGGAAGTGCAAAATTATGTGAATATTTGTCTCTAATGAGATGCAAATAAGGTTAAAAGAATGAGAACCCCATGCAAATTAAAAGAAACCAAGAATCTGAACTCAAGTCAACTAATTCACTGACCTCATGCCCAGGAGGACTAATGTGGTAAATGCAAAAGTTGTGTAGTAACAAAGAAGCTGCTTCGGGGCAAAAGAACAGTCCTTGGAAACAAGACATATCTGAGCAAGAAGTACACAAAGATGAATATGACAATATTGTCAGGACTTGGAATTGAACTTACTCAAAAGGAGAGAAGATTATATCTAGGAATGAATTTGTGTGTAAAATCATTCAGCACGCCACTTGGCCTTAATCAATAATGGAGAAAGCAAGCCCTATTATGACGAATTAATGATAAACTAGTTGGAAAAAAAAATGAAGGTGAAATTTGCGCAAGCATGTGATGTCTCAATAATAAAGCTTTTATGTACACAATAAATGTAAAGAATAGTTAGAAATTGCACCTACAAACTTACGATTTAGAGCCAAATCAGGATAGGTAATTAGTGCCGGCTTGTCTTGGTCCCCATAGACTATAACAGACACAGAACCACGGCCAGTCCTTACATGGTGTTCCTGAGATTTTCACAAACAAAAAGAATTAAGAGAAAGATACAAGCAAATAGAAAATTAAGGCTAGATTTTCCTAAAATGATTGGCAAACACAGGTGAAAAGCATTTAACTGTAGCAACTTTCATCAAAATTAATATGCTTGTCAAACTAGAAAGGACATCATTTCTTCTTTTCATTCTATCTACATTCAACAAAGTAACTTCAGCTTTATCCAAAGTAATTTACTCCCAAGAAAAGCTTCTCCATGTGCACGAATTCACTTTTGTGGGTAGAAAACAAAAAAACATGTTTGTACAAACCCGCAGATAAGAAGACAAAAGAAGTAGGTTCTCCATTCCAATCATAATCATTGCATCTACAAAGAAATACTGTGAACGGAAACCTTATTTACTTATGAACATTTAACTGGGACTGATAATGAGACAAATTAAAGCGAGGGGGCAGAACAGCTAGACTTCTAAATATCTTAATATGAAAAAACAAAGACGAAACAAGACAAGGAAACAAAGTAAGGGTAAGTTTCTTCAGTCGACTGCACTTAGCCTTAAAAAATATAATATCACGACGAACCACCACCTTTCCCCCGCAGGAAACACAGAAGAAAAACTATACAAGCAAACTAACAAATTAAAAGATCTGAACAATCCGACAGATTTCAGCAGAAAACAAAAACAACAAAGGGAACTTAGACAGGAACATCACGAGATATCCAATGTCAAAAAATTACTCTCAATCCAAAAAATAACGAAAGAAAATTTGTAAGCAGATGAATCTAAATCTGGGACATTTAGTCCCCGTACATCCATGATTCATCGCATGTTAACATGTCGGAGCCAAGATTAGCACCTTCAAGAACAACCATTCGAAGAAAGAGACCATTCTTAAAGAATAATATCATAATTACCCCAAAATCAAAATCTCGGGAACTAGATGATTAAAAACCCGAATCGAAAATTGCAACAAGAAAACAGAACTGAAGAATTATAGTTTCATTCATTAGAACGCATCAAATTGAAGGATAAAAAGATGAAGAGCAAAGGCCAAAGAGTGACTTCTTCTTGGGTTACCAAGATGCAAACAGCCAATCAAGAATTCTCAACAAACATAAAATCACCAGAAAGGACTTGAATCAGCTATTACTCCAGCTTTCAAGAAAACCATTGACCCAAAAAGTGCTGTTCAGAAATCCAATTAGTAGACTAAAATGCGTCACACGACACGATATAAGCTAACGGTAAATATAAAAAAAATCAAAACCGAGCGTTTTCGACACCCAAACACTTTATACAAATTCAAAGAAACGAGTGGTTAGAAAACCGGAAGAACATGTGCATTGACGGAGTAAATATCCAAACTTCAACACCAAGCCACAACGAAGCAATGAACAACCAAGGAAAAAGGTCAACAATAAAAAGGCCCAAACAAATGCACGCATTCACAAAAACAACCAGACCCAGAAAGAAAAACCCAACCTTCCCACCGAGATAGATCGTCTCCATATCGACGGAAACAGAATCATTTGACTCTGCCATGGCCGCAGCTCTGTCTATCTCTCTCTAGCTCTCTTCTCCTTTCTCAGGTAAACCCAGTCAGTCCCCTACTCTTCTCTCCGTCGTATTTCCGACGATGTCTCTCTCTTTCCCTCTTCAACCTCGTCTTCTCTCTCTCTCTCTCTCCAACACACTCTTTATCTTACCTATTTATCTGGCTTCCACAAATTTAGGCCTTTAGCTCTGTCTCTCTATTATGGCTTATACACAAAGCGATCTCGCTCATTCCCTCTACTGCTAATTTAGACAATATTTTCCTTTTTGTTTTTTTTTTAACCTCCACCGACGCTTTTATCAGTTTTTTTTTTTTAACCTCCCACCGACGGTCTCTGACTGCTTGTGAACTTCCTTACCTACCGAGCCTTATTTTTACCTGTTCACACAATTTTTTTTCACCGTCAGTCAAAAGCTAAGTCATCTACACCACGACGCCGTTTCGCTCTGCTTTTTTTTTTCCTTTCTTAATAAAAACATAATTCTTGTAATTTAGAAATTTTGGTAATTTAAATTAATTATTAAATTCAACTCAAATGAATTAAATTTAATATAAATTAATCATTTAAAAATACTAAATTATTAACGTAAGTCAAATTTTATTAACTAAGTTTACATTTAAAATAATACACCAGTGTTAACTTTTTTAATATTTTACAGAGAAGTTATTTCTGTAATTTAATTATTATATAAATATCATTTAATTAGTACATGATCTCTATAATTTAAGTATTTTGTTATTATCTTTAATCAAAATTTAATTAAAATTATAAAATTATAAGAAGCATTATGATAATTTCACAGATGATATTATTTTTTATTTTTTATTTTTTAAAATTTTATCTTTTACTTTTATTTTTCAATTTTGTTTAAGCCTACTTAATTTGTTTTTTCTCTTACAGGGAGAGAGAGAGACGTTTTACCCGCGGATAAAGGAGTTGGAGTTGGAGTTGGTTTTTAACTTTATTGACTAAATTAAAGAGATTTCATTTATTTACTAATAAAGTAAGCAAAGCAAATTTGATGAGTAAGGCATATGGCACCTATCATTCGTTTTGACTGATGTTGTCCTTTTAATGTTCCCTATATACGTGTACAGCTGTCATTGGGTACCGACCTTTTCGGCGGGTCCCATGATTTTGGCCCCCATGCCTTGGGATGTAGAGATGGGGAGTTGACATTGACACGTCATCTTTTGTGTATGTTTTATACAACTATTTATGGTTCCAAAAAAAAAAGAAAAGTAGACTGACTGGTGGTTGCTTGCCTTTCATTTAACTCTATTGATATCATCATATATGCCCGTACCAATCATGCTTTATATGTGATTAGTAATTTCAAAAATTAACCATAAACACATTGAAGTTTATAGAAAATAAATTAAATTCTTAATTAATTTGCTAATTAAACAGAATTAGGTGTAGGACGAATGGACAAGGTCTTGACTTCTCGTGATTCTCCATGTCTTGTGCTCTTTCTACCAAAGTATACATAGCGTGATCTTCTAAGTGTATAACTAAACCTCGTATCTTGTTAATTGATATTCTCTTAACCAAATATAAAGCTCTGCCTAATTTTACACACCTTAAAGAGTTCTTGTCCGATTTCAACCGCCAATTCACGTGCTTTAAGAAGGCAAGTGTCCTGAAATAAGGAGTAGATGCTGCCTTGCCGCATTATCTCTCAATCGTAAAAATTTTAGATTGTTTAATTTTTTTTTATTCAATTTTTTACTTTTTAATTTGATTTATTTTAATAATTTTATTGTTTAAAATTAATTAATTTATTAATTAATTAGTTAAATTTTATTATAAACTAAAATTAATTAATTATTTTATTTAACAATTTTTTAAATTAAAATTTAATTTTTTCGATAAATAAAGAATATCTTTTTAATCATATTTAAAATTATTTAATTGTATTCAATATTTAACTGATTTTATAACAATCTAATATTGATTAAATTTTTAAATCTTAAACTTCTTATTTTACTAATTTAATTTACATCTAGTCTAATTTTTAATGCGGTGATTAGAGATTATTTTTGAGATTGCATTGTTTTTTTAAAAAGTCTTTAAATAACCTTTTCAAAATTCAAATGTTGAGATTTGGAGGGATTTGATGTACATTTATTGAAAACTAATAAATGCGGTTAAGTATGACATGCAGTGACCAACTATATGTTTCACATGTCTCTCCAAATATTACTCGACAATTCACATGGACTAATTAAATGACATATGGATCTTTGGCGAAAGTTTCAAAGTCCTTAGAATACACTTTCAATTTATTTATTTGGGCTGGCGGGCTTTTCTGGCTTTCAATTTACAGGACATAAAATATGACCTCCGCCTCACAAGAAATTTGGGGTATCGTAACGTAATTACGGAGATTGATTGCCTAGCTGTGATCTCTCTTGTTGCGGACTTGTCGCAGCCGTTCCACCCACACTTCGCACTTATTCGAGATGTTCAGGACCTTTTAGTCAAATTGTGTTCTTTTTATTATTATTATTATAAAGGAAAGAAATAAATTACATCCAAACTAACGCAAAAGCCTATGGTACAAAGCACCGCGCTGGTCCTATCGAATGAAATCTAAAATTGGCAACGGAGGCTCCTGTAAGATGTGCAGTCTGGAGCTGGCAAGGGTAGCAAGTGAAGCCAAACGATCTGCACTTTGGTTTCCTTACCGGGGAATGTGCTGAATCCGAACTTCCCAATTTTGGAGAAGTAAATCACGAACGCCTGTCACCAAAGAAAAATCGTTAGATAAAACAGTAGTGAAGGAAGACAGGAGGTTGATTACTTCGAGGGAATCCGCTTATAGGATGACTCGTCGGTATCCCAAGTTCCATGCCAGGCGGAGGCCCGCGTCAATGCCACTTAACTCCGCCTGGCGCGAGGAGCCACCGGGCAGTCATAGAAGAAACCCGCCACACCACCTGCCCTGACAGTCTAAAAGAAGCCCCCCTGCAGAGGAAGTAGTACCGCCATGCTGCACAGCACCATCAGTATTGAGCTTGATCTAGTCTGGGGGCGGTTTGGACTAGCCCACTAACTGGCCCGGGGACAGAGCTTGATCTGGGAACACACTGCGCACAGCTACACGCACTCTGTCAATGCCCTTGGCGTAGGCATAAACCGCTCGAGTCCTTACAGTCGGCCACGTAAAGACAGGGTCAAAGATGCTTTTGTTACACCAGTACCACAGGAACCAGCAAGTAACGTCAAACAGGATAGCCCAGTCAAAGTTGTGAACCGTGCGATGTGTCGTAAGGTTAAGTCGAACCTACCGCAACGCATCATGATGGAAGAAGGTCGAATTAGCGATCACGAGGGAGAATTAGCCCTAGTCAAATTGTGTTCTTTGAGAGGGAAATCAGTGCGCGGACTTTCTCGCTGAATGTGGCTCTACACAGGCACCCCGATGGTCATTCTGGGTGACACCACGTCTTGGGATCCGCTTGCTGTTGGAGGCAGAGATATATATATATATATATATATATATATATTATTTATTTGGGTATACTAACTACACTTAAAAACTTCAGTAATCAATTTTATTAACCTTTATTGGGTAGTTTTTTTGTTTTATTTATGTTGTATACGAACAAAGAAAAGATGAAGATGAAGTGATGAACATCAAGACTTTGCCTATGTTGGGTTCAACTTATACTATTAGAGTTTTGTTAGTAATATTTTTCTGTAAGTCTTTTTTAATTTTTTAAAATCAGTTGATGATTTGATTATCATTTAAACAAGAACTTAAAAAAACTTGAAATAATAGACTAGTTAATAACATCAAAATAAAAATTACTTTTAAGTTTAATTATATTTTATTTTGTAATTAAATTTTTATGCATATAAATATTATTTAAAGTATATTAAACAATATGCAAATCGTAATATATTAATTATTAGATAATTTTAAACCGTATAAAACATAAATAAAATATATCTAATCAAATTTTTATATAAATTATAATATAAGTAAAACTAATATAAAAATAAATATTAAAAAATAAAAAAATCAAATAATATTATATAAATCTTAAAATAAATGTGAAGATGAGTTTGTGGATATTGTGAAAAATATATGTAAAATATAAGGACAAAATGGACTAAAAATAAACTCATTAATTGATCTGAATATTTTATTTAAAAAATATTTTTAGAAGCTTCAAATTTAAATTTCTTAAAAATTGTATTTTAACAAAAAAATCATATTTATTAAAAAATTATTTTTATTTTACAGTCAACTATTAAAAAGTCATATTTATTACATTCACTGCATAATCTCCGAAACAAGAAAAAAGGTCCGAGAGTAGACAGTAGACACCAATCTTCAAAGAGTTCTTTTTCCCTCTTAACCCAAAAAAGCATAGCAGAAGCCTTAAATTAAGCAAGAAACAGCGCAGATCTACCCTACCCAAAGATCACCATAACCTAATATAGTCCCCACCTTGTAAAAACTTTATGGGAAATTTAAAAAAAAAATCATTAATTATTATTAAATTAAATATTTTATTTAAATTGTTTTTTAATTAATTATAATATTAATGACTGTTAATTGATGAATATCAATTTTTTAATTAAGAACATCAAAAGAAAATTACAAAAGTTAAAAGGTAATAAGAAAGGATACTGAAGTTTCTCACGGGCTTATGGGCTGGCCCATAAATCACACGATCTGTTAGCCCCCAATATTGTTCAACTTGCAGGTTTAGGTAGGCTTTCTCTTTATCAAGAGAGCAAAATCATACACATATTAGTATTGGAGTTATACAAATTGTTCTTATATTTCATTAAAAAAAAGGGAATGTCTGCTACAGTCAGGATATCTTTACTTAATACTGTTTACACAACGTACCAAAATGCTCTTATTAGTATTCTATTGACAACCCTAAAAAACGGAAGTATTATCTTGACTATACTACTTGATTTTAACATCAGGTTGGATGGTACTATTTTATCTGAACGACTACAAGTTTAGATCTAGATCACTGGAGCAAATCAAGATTCTACAGTCATCATGACTACTTTTCATCACTAGATGATCTATCCTTTATAGAATCATACTTTGAACCTTAATTTCCTGAATTCCACTTCGGATGCACTATTCATGATCGTTGATCGATTTAATGATCATACTACAATCATTCAAATCCCGAAATAACTATCAACACAAGAGCTTGAAAGGTTGATGTCTACTGAATGGATCACCAACTACCAGAAGGTGTTCCACGCGTCTCATCGACATTCTGTTCATACGATGATTCCTCCGATTCTAAAGGCCTTGAGAGATGGAACTGTTAAGTCCATCCATATATGGCTCAATAAAGATCCATCTGGACTTTCAACATTTGAGACAATCCTTATAATCCAGCCCGTATATTCTCATACAGAGGGTAAATCTGGTCTTTTTGTTTGTTACTTTAAATTTAATAGAGATTCAATCTATATCGGCTACCATTGTGAGTATTTTATATGAGACGTTGACCCATTTATATGTGAGCCAGACTGTAACCCCCCGTATGGTTGCTGTCATTGGGACTGGAGTCAGTTGACAGGACGTAATAATCCTGTCCACCGCAGACGTTTGGTTAGTGTTTTCATTTTTTTGTCCTCCATCACCGATAGACAGGGACAATAAATTTTGTTGATCGCGAAACCGTTGAACAGAGACTTTGCTGTCCCTGTCTATCAGCTGAAAATAAGACGTCGCCCACAATTACCCCAAGCCCTCTGTGAAGAATCCTTCTCTGTCCACAGCGTCGTCCTTCCCAACTTCCGATCTCGTTGTGATTCTACTATTCTTCTTGTTATTATTTCTTTTCTCTCTCGCACGTCCTCGTTCTCATCTTCCGAAGACCGATTTTTGGAGATTGTTTCTCTCTCGCGTCCTCCTTCCCATCAGAGACAAAGCCTCGTCTCTCGCACTCGCACGCTGGGCTTTCTTGCGATTCCTCTATGTGGAACGGTTGACAAGTCTCTCTCACGCAAGGAGTCTTCTTCGACGGGTAAGAATTTGTTATTTGCCCTAACATTGTGCGTACCTCCGAAGGACTCCACTGGTCTGGTTCGAAAATGGAGGAAGAATTTGGGCAATGGAGACCTTCGGAGGTATGGTTGTGGTTTGTATGTGGATTTGTTTTCTGTGGAAAGTTGCGGCCATTACTGGGGTTTGCAGATCTTCAATACGATCATTGAAGTTGTTACTGATTTTGTTGAGGCTTGGGTTCAATTTCTGGGATTTAGCATAATGTTCATGATGTTTTCTTTACATTGTTGTGGGTTTCCCAATTGATTAACGCTTATTTTTAATCAATTGTGATTAATCTTTGTTTCTGTGTAGTATTCCTGGGGTCTTGTCCATCGGGGATAGGTTGCATTGGTTTTGTGATTTCTTGCAAGTGCTGCTTCTGTATCGTTTGTGAGGTATGTATGTTGTTGTTTACTGAATTTGGATAATGCGTTATGTACTGTAGAATTTGATATGTTGCTGTTGTGTGAACATATGTAATGAATGTGAATGTTTCTGAGTTGGATAATGCGTTGTGCTGTGTGAATTATATATGCTGTGTGTCATCCCTGTTTTTCCATGCAGTATATACTGATATTATGTTTGAAATTCACAGTAAAGATGAGGAAGATACATATATACTTAAGTGAATTGCTTTTGGTAGTTAATGCATAATGATTTATAGAGGTATTGAAGTGTCATGAACTGTCGAACATGGCTCATATCCGTATTGTTTGTTGGTGGGGATAGATTATGCAAAGTTAATTAGTTGACAATGCAATTGATGAGTTGCCACAGATCACACAAATTTCATTTTTTGTATGTTGTGGAAAAACTATGGTACATATGTGTAATATTATAACCAACTATTTATTATTATTATTATTCGAATTCTGGACGAGTTGTTCACCATGTGAATTCGTTTGGTGACTCTGAGGTAAACTGGATTTGACAAATCGTGAATTGATCTAGAGGAAGCTATCGATATACTTAAGTGATTAGGAAAAGTAAATTTATTTGCAGGAGTCTTTCAAAGAAGAAAAGCTTGAAATTTCTACACTGAAGAAATAGAAGAAAAAGAAGAAGAAGAAGAAGAAGAAGAACAAAAAGGAAGAGAACCAAAAAGATAAGAAACAAAAGGTTTGCCCAAGTACTTCTCGTTGTATTCCCTTTTTCTGAGTTGCAAATTTTGACTGATGGAAAGTGTATGTGCTGCAGATGAGGAATGTTGCTGGTTATCTAAAGCCGAATCGACCCGAAACCAGAAAAGCAACAAAAAGCAGGAAACCAGAAAAGTAGTTTCTTCTACAGGTAGCTTTGAAAAATTCCAGAAGTTGCAGACATATTTCTGCTGATTGTTATTTTTCATGGTTTGAAGTCCCTTTTCAGCCTGGAAAGCTCTAGCTAGCTAGTTCTCATTCAAGGAAACGTGTTTTAGCTCACATTTGCTTGGAATATTTACAAAAACTTGAATTGTGTATGATGCAGAGATGTAGCTAATTACAACAAATTACAATAAGGATTTGTAGAAATGTATCCTTTCTCTGTATTTATCCTGCATTGTATAGACTATTGTATATGGTGTTGTATAGCTCGTAACTTCTATTGTATAGGTTTTATTTCTGTTTAGTTGGGTTGCATTTTATATAGTGGCAGTCACGTTTTTATTATTATGTACAGTGGTGATATATATACCATCTTTGTTTATGAATAAAATTACTCATTCATTTATTTCAGATCTATCTACTAATTGAAAATAGTTCAGCCAAAATTGAAATCTTTCTAATTTAAAATCTTGGCGAAAATATATATGTAACTTTCCTATAATTTAACAAATTTAAAAACTTTTAATCTTTAACATTACGGTATTTGTAATTTTAATTTCAAAAACTCATTTTTCATGTTTAAGTTAGAAAATAACAACTAAATATATGTTACACTGATATAATACATAGATTAATTAAATGTTACTTATACTTTGATCTGACTAATGTGAATTAAATTTGATTTAAATTTATAATTTATTATAATTTTCTTAAATTAAAATATAAAAGATAAGTACCATATTAATCAATCAATTGAAATTGTTATTATAATTATTTGCTCAATTTTTGACAATCATACCTTATTCCAATTAACTTATCAATTAATAACACGTTTTTATTCATCTTAATTATCAGGGGCATTTTTGTCATTGGCACATTTTACGTCATTCATCTCCTCGAATCAAACACGTTGTCATAGAGACAGAGAAATTTTTTTCGTTTCGTCTACTTAACCAAACAAATTAATCGACTCAGGTTTACATTACATTCGATTCTGTTTTGTTTCGCCTCCAACTACTAAAAACAGCAACCATACGGACAGTAAGATCTGTCTAAAATGAGGATGATCACAGCCGATGGATCCTAATTCAAACGACGTCGTTAGTTAGGTTTCGTTCATTCAAGTGAAACTCACGCCAAAGGGAAAGCCCTCCAACCAAATAACTATACGTGTTATCTTCCATGCTATTGGTCGACAAAATGTGGGCCCGCAAGTCACCAGCCAATCAGAAATCGCGAAACACGTATGGTTTTATGTATATATATAGTCAAAAACATTATTTGAAGTTGGTTGCAGCGGGCAAATAGTTTTAGGGTCGTAAGGTTAGATCTTGTGTTGCAATAGACCTGGTACTGAGTTGTGTTTTGTGAAATAGGCGTTATGGGAAAGATCAGACTAGTGTTGGTTGCAACAGTGGCAGTGCTAATATTGTTGAGTTGGTTGCCAGTTTTGTATGTTGCTGCTAAGAAACCTGTCACAAGTGCAAGAAAAGAGGATATACCCTTTATCAAATGCCAAGTTTGTGAAAAGCTTGCGGCCGAGTTGTACCAGCAAGTTCAAAAGAAGCAGTCTCAAATCGCCCCCAAAAAGGTCACTTTTTAACAACTGGGTTTGATTTGGTTTTGATTGGTCTTGGTTGGTTTTGCTGGAATTGGTTGTTGATCTTTTTTGTTTATTTTCTTATTGGTTGTGTTAGATCTCTGAGTATCAAATTATCGAAATTGCGGAGAATGTTTGCAATTTGAAAAAGGAGGAAGCTGATTGGATTCTGAAGATTGATATAGTGGAGCAAGGGGATAAGTTGGAGGTTAGATAGTTGTATCTTTGTCTTTTTTCCTTTTATTGGGTTCTGCTAGTTGTTTCCGTGAATATTTTTTAAACCCCATTTTGAGGTAGAGAATGATTGATGAAAGAAACTTGTGCTTAATAGCAAATGGAGTTCGTTATTATGCCATTGGCCTGTTAATTCCTAAAAATTTTACTTTTCAGCTGGTGGAACAAGACTCTGAAGGGCAATGCAATTCAGAATGCAAGACAATCGAGAAGGCTTGCCAGGAGGTGAGATATTCGACCGTCTTTATTGCTGTAACATAGACTTTTTAGATGGCAAGTTAACTCTGTTTTGTCTGCTGGAATACGGTTGCGATCATATTATTGCCTAATGTTTGATTTTAGAAATTCATTCAATCTGTGTTTATCTGGTGTTCGGTGTTCCTAGTTCAGCCGAGATATTACTCCTACTGTACAATAGTCTTATATGTTGGTAATTTTGCAGATTATGGGGTATTCGGATACAGATATTGCAGAATTTATATATGCTTCCAAGCCTGATACTGAATCATTGGTAAATTATCTTTGCAAAGATCTGACAAAAGCATGCAGTAAGAGGCCACCTCCAGTCCCTAAGGTAACTGCTATTAGCCCATTTTAAGAGGCTTGAGTTCTGAAATATTATGGCTGTCAATTATTGTGTTAACTAAATCCCCTGTTGTTATTGTCTGTTTTTCTCTGGAAAAAAGTAGATTCCTGAAAAAAATGTTTATCTTCTGGACCCATCTAATGGGGTTTATGGGCAGAAAAAAAATGACCCCAATAATTCTAACACTTGTGATGAAATGTGATTGCTTGATTCCCCTGAATTAGATGTCACGTGTCTTTATCTTGTGCTCCTTCAAGACAAAAGTTGAATATCTTGTGCATTTGAATTCTGAAGTAGTGGAATCATTGTCCTGGTTTCTTCTTTCAAATCTGCAATGTTGTATGAGAAATCTTTATGAATATTACCAACAATACGGATGCACTTCAGAAGGACATTTATTATGGTTGGGAAGTTGTTGACTAGATATAGTGTCCTTTTTATAGTTGTTTGTTGCTATTTTGCGATCAAATCTTGAAATGATTGTGGACAAATCCATATTTTTAAGAGCTAAGTTAATTTTATCCATAATTCACAACCACATTATGTGAGATATCATGGATCACAACCTCAATTTATCTTTATGCAAAATTGTATGTTGGTACATTGCTGATTGATATCCCAGTTTCAGACTATGATCTCATTTTTCATTCAAGGACTTTAAAATTAACAATGTGATCTGTAGTCAATTCTTCAGTTGTGCTTGTATCATATGTTTGTAGCCTTTCCTTAAGATGCAAAGAGTGCATGAATGGAAGTTATATTACTCCATCCAAGTGTAAAAGATGAATCCACACTTCTCATTGAATGATATTTTCATTTTCCATCACCTCCCGCAATTTTACCTTCCATCTATATGTTGGGGAGTAGAAAGAACACTATTGCATATTAGGGAAAAGAACATTATTGCATAATAGGGAATACAACTGTGCCTGATGTTTATGATGCTACGCTGCAATTTATCAGTGTTGTTTTGGGGGTCATGTGAAAATAAGCAAGTTCAACACAAATCCCTGTTAATGAGTATTGTTCTTTCATCTCAGGATAGGACTCCTGGAGAAGCATTTATTCCTAAACCATCCAAAGAGGCTGAAATGGATAAGATTATGAGATCCATGGAGGTAGTCCTTTCTTCTCTTACTCAAACCGCGTCTATGCATTCTTGTTGTACGTTCTGCTCCTTATAAAATATGTCTCTTTACTCTAGGGCATGCCAGGGGCACCTAACATGAAAATGTATTCAAGGGACGATTTGATGAGGAACAATTTCGGTGACGAGGATGCCGATGAAGACGAAGATGAAGACGAGGCAAACTTTCCCACAAATTTGGTAATAAATTTTGTGAAAACAAATTATTTTTCCCTTTTAAGTCATCATTGTTCCACTGATTCATTTGCTGGTATATTTCAGGGAAAACTTCTAAGAGAAAAAGAAAACAAAAAGGGTGATTGGACACAGAAAATCACAGAAGGAATCTTAAACACCGGCGAGACTTTGAAAAGGCATGCAAGGAAGGTCTCCAGCAGGATACAGAATTGGTGGCAAGGCAGAAAAGCCGCAAGTGGAAAGAATTCTAAAACTGGCAAATCAGAGCTTTAAAATTGTAACAATGACTTTTTGCACATTTTTTTCGATTCATGAACATGACCTTTCGGGATTTAGTGTTAGAAAAACAGAGGTTTGAAGTCAGGAATGAAGTACATACCATCCTTTCTCGAGCAATGGCTTCCTGGAAAGCCTGTTCCACACTAATATTGTTCTTTCTAAATGCCATTATTAGCTTAACACTGAAACAGCAATGTATGGAGAAAATTTTTCGAGATTCAGATTAAAATTTCACTATCAATAGATAATTCTAACTGACATCTTGCATAACGTATCGTTGGAGCAAGTGCAACTCAAGCTAATTTAGCAAAAGAACAATTAAACATAAAAAATGTCAGCATTACACTAACACCAATAAAGCCTTTGGTTTTTGGTATCGTTCTCTGGAAACTTTGGGTATGGCAAAATGAACATTGTTTTAACCCTTCAACCCACGCAGGCCATTATATTGATGAAATTCACTCTTTTATCTAAGACGCAATTTTAGCACAACAGTTACACCGAGATGTCTTGCTGTCGAGTGCACTGAGGCATTGAATCTTAGATGTTTGTTGGTGGCAACCATGCGACGGTTGGGTCAATCTGAGTACTGATGGCTCTTTGAAGGGGAATTCTGGACTGGCGACTATTGCTGGACTGCTTAGAGATGTTGGCGGTCACCGGATAGTTGGGTTTGGAGGAAATCTGGATTTTTGCTCGTCATGGCAGGCGGAGTTATAGACAGTATATCATGGATTGACTCTTGCGTGGCTTCATGGGTATTTTCAGGTAGAATTGACTATTGATTCTATACTGGTAGTAGCCAGTCTCACTAGTGATCAGCATCCGGTGGTGAATCCACTGGTTTCGGCCATCAAAGAATTGTTGTCCAAGTATTGGGTAGTACGCGTTAGTTATGTTTTTTGGGAGGGCAATCGTTGCACGAATTGGCTAGTCAATTATAGCTACCGACTACCTGTCGGTGTCCACTGATTTTGTGATGTTGTTGAGGGTCTCTCTTCGCTTTTGTTTGCTGACTCCGTTGGGGTTACTTTAACCCGTGTCGTTGTCCTGTAGTTTTTATTTTGGGCTTTAACCTCTCTTCTTACTTAAAAAAAAAGCTTTGCTTAATTCAAAACAAATTAATATAACCATCCCTCTCTTGAACAGAGGGAAGCAATACTGTGAAGGGGCTGATGGAAGATGGTTTAGCATTATTTTCTGCCATCAATACTTGCAGTTAAGGGGTAAACATGGATGCATGTCATCTCATCTTGTAATGTTGAGTTCTCGATACCACACAATTCAGCGAGTACTTGAGCATTATATCTACATCACGGGGGTTCTTGTTTGGTGCCACGGTCAAGCTGCCAGTCACTGCCTCCCCTTCACATATGGTCAGGACATCTCCTAGGTACAAAACCGTCTGCTTCCAGTGTGTAGCCCGTGATCTTGGCCCTGCATTACACGTGAACTTGTGACAGATTCAAATCTCACTAGATTGCTCCCTGCGACCAGAAAAATCGGTTTCTTCAGGATCATTCTAACAAACTAGTTTCAAACAATTCATACGAGTTTGATGTCCAATTGACTTGTATTCAAGATGAGTCAAACTTAACAAAGACTACTGGTTCTGCCTGATTTTGGTGAGGTAAGACGCTGCTGTTTGGATCCATGAGATTGGTTGTCTTTAGCAAGAGGATACCTGCAAAACAGTACAAGGTACGTCGAGGGTTGATAGCCGACAGGCCCCTCCGTCGTTCAAGTTAATTTTTGGGAGAGTTCTTTTTTATAACTAATGAGTAGTGAAAGTAGGGTTATGAGACTCGTACCTTTTCATGATGAGATAATGAATTTATATGATTGTTACCTGGAAGAATTAGGTCAATTCCTAAGATATGACCGATCGGCCCATGAGCCGTTCTATGTCTAAGCTTGAGCCTAACACGACCGGCTCAACCAACTCCAACGTCAGACTCGGGAGTCGAGCTATCACTTCAGTCCCAGTTGTTCATCATACGGTCTCAATAATTCTTCAACTTTTATCATGTAGAACGTGTAGAAGCATCTAGGATATTAATGTCATGGCTTCAACAGCAGAAGATTCACTTTAACTATTTTATCCTAACATGGAAAAGTACACGAACATAAACATTTTAAGAGCCATGAAAAACTATGAAACTCCTTCAACACCTAATTTCACAACTTTATAATCAGGGAAACATATAGTGCAAAAAACTAAATATGGTTAAAATTAAATTATATTTTACAAATAATTAAATAAAATTTATAATTATTTATAATATTAAATTCATTGACATAATTTTAAAATAATTTTAATATTAATCAAAATAATTCATAACTTAATATTTTAAATTTTAAAAATTATCACCTTAATTTTATATTAAATCAATCAAAATATAAATCACGTCTCTAACAATTTACATAAAATCTAAATAAATTATTGCCCCAATATTTTATATAAAGTTTAAATAAATTATGACCATTAAATATTGATATCAAATGTTGAAATGAAGTATAAAACACTACTAAAATAATAACAATAATTTATTTAAATTTATACGTGATATATATTGCACTTTTGGCTCCATAAATTAATCATTGCTCATTTTTCACTATTACATGCATAGCTTACTAAATTAATGAAATCACTTCAAATGGGGAACAATGTGATTATTTCTGTTTTTTATTGCCACTTTGTGTTCTTTTCCATCAACCCATTCATTATGGGACGTAATATGGATGTAACGTGATAGATGGATAAATGGAGAGGAGCACAAAGTGATACACAGAAACGGAAATAAGTAAATTGATTCCCTTCAAATCATAATATTAATAAATGGATAGATAAAGAGGACATAAGGTAGCACACGAAAACGAACACAAAGTGATGGATGGATGAATAGAAAGGAGTATAAAGTGACACACGAAAATAAGAACAGGTGAATTAATCCCCTTCGAATCATGTTCATCGCAATCACTTTTTATTTATTTATTTTGAAGCAGATAAAAACAAGAATTTAGAGTTATAAAGGAAAAATAGAAACTCTCAAAGAGTTTGGCTTACAAGCACACTTCATATTAGTGTTTCTAAGGTTTATTAAAAATTTTACGTTTTCTTGACTCGGACCTCGACCGTCGCGTCCATCAGTTCGTTGATTTCCATGGCCATTGGGACTGGCGTCAATTTCAACCACTTCTTTCCTCTCTCATCTGGATGGCCATCGCGGGCACCTTTCCCCCCAAATCGTACCTTGGAGCTGATAAATTCGTCTGGGGACCTTCCCCTTCTGGACTCTTCATGACTGCGTCTGCCTACTCGTTGCTACTGGAGCCCCTCCACGCCCACCCAGATCGCCTCTGGACTTCCATTTGGCAGTGGCCCGGCCCTCAACGCATTCGCTCCTTTCTCTAGTTGTTGGCTCGCGATTGTCTCCTCTCCAATCAGCAACGCGCATGCCGACACCTTACTACGAGCACAACTTGTTATCACTGTCAATTGGAGGAGACCGCGCTCCATATTGTTTGCGACTGCCCCCTCGTGTAGACTCTTTGGCGTACCTTCCTTCCGCACGTCCTCCCCCCCCCCACTTTCTTCACTAGTAGCTGACCCGACTGGCTCCTCACTAACCTTCAAAACCATCACTTGGTTTCGGCCTTGAGTGGGCAGCCATTTTTGGGACGGCCTGTTGGTTCCTCTGGACCTGACGCAATTCGGCCATTTTCGACAATCAGTTTTCCTGACCCAGTTCTCCCGCACTGCTTGTCTTTAATTTTGTCCGTCTGAGTTCCCTGAACTCTACTACGCTTAGCCGCGTTCGGCTAGCCCCTCGGCCGCGTTCTGACCATTGTCTTGGGTGGTGCTCGCCTATCTCAGGGTGGGTTAAGTTGAATACGGATGACGCATGTTGAAGAGACACATCCTTGGCCACTGCAGGGAGTCTTCTTATGGACAGTTGTGGTGCATGGCTTGGTGGTTTTGCTTAGGTTATCGGCCGCTGTTCCCCAGTTACGGCTGAACTCTGGAGTGTCTACTCGAGTCTCCTCTTGGCCTGGACTCTTGGATACCGACGTGTGGTGCTGGAACTGGACTCTATGGTGGTAATCGAGCTACTCTCTAATGGCCCTCAACGCTCTCTCACCCTCAATCCTCTTGTCCGGGGCATTAATGAACTCCTGGCCCGGAACTGAGTTGTTCTCCCTCGACACAATTACCGCGAAGGTAACTGGTGTGCGGACTGGCTCGCGACACATGCTTTTACTTTGAGCCTGGGGGTCACCTTTTTTGTCATAGCTCCCCTTGGGTGTGTCACTCTCCTTCAGGAGGACTTAGCAGGGAGTACCTTCCCCCACAGTACTTTGTAATTTGACTTTTGTATTTCGTACTTTCTCTTGTATAAAAAAAAATTTACGTTCTCTTTTATAACTGAAAAAAGTTTTAAAAAATTCTATAATCTTTAAATATTAAAATTTATTAGTTTTCAATTTTTTTAAAATTTATTTTTTTAAAATATTGAATAAAAATAACGACAAAACATATATAATATTAACATCGGACATGAATGAACTATATATATATATATATATGAAAATTCAGTATAATAGATAAACTCGAACTAAAATAATTAAACCTTACACAAATAAATAATTTATTATTAATACTTTAAAAACTAATATTGAAACAAGAGATTAAGATTTATAAAATTTAATCGGTATTAAATAGTTATAAAATTGATAGAAGTTAAATAAAATTAAAAATTAAAAAATTGAAAAAATTGTCCTAATCAAATTTAAAATTTAATAAAATATTAAATAAAAATTTATTTATTTATTTTAATTAAAATATATTAATTAATAAAATAAACTTATTAATTAATAAAATAATTATTTTAACAATAATAATTATTAAAACAGAAAAAAACCAAATTAAAAAATTTACCGGTTTAAAATTTTTATAATTAAATGACTAAATCAACCAAATCAATTTAATTTTTAATTATTGCTTATTACAATTATCTTTAGTTAGTAATTGAAATTTAATTCGTAAGAGTCCAATTTAAAAACTTATATAAATTACGATATTAACAATATTTGATTAATTCATATTTTGATATTTATTTTATATTATTTTTTAATCAAATTTTAAGAAAGTAAAATTTTCCCCCTTTTCTGAAAAACTGACCTTAAAAAAGTACGTGGAAAAATAAGAAAGCCTCTTTAACTTACCATGCCTCGTCCCATTTGAACTTGTCAAGTGCAAAAAGTTAAAGCTACCTTCTAAAAGTCTAGTTTTTATTTCGCTCAGTCTAATAGCTTAACATGAGGTCAGAGAAATAGCGATGCGGTAGGAGCGGAATACACGATTCTATGCAAGATAAGGGTAGGGCAAGAGAAACAACTTATCAATGGCTCCTCTCTAGCTCGCCCTATCAGTGTTCTTATTCAGTGGCCATGGCTCTCCAGCCATCACTGCTTCAATTTCCCAGGTCTCTCGAGGAACCTTAGTCATGTTTTTGCAGCCATCAGCTGTGACGTGCTGCAAACATCAAAGAAGGATAGGGGAGAATGAATGAAATGAGGTATGAGAATATTACAATGAATGTGCGTGAAGTTGGCTGATAATTAACACAGAAAACAATGGTGAATAAATTTGCAAAACAAGTGTTAGCATTTCACACAGAAGTTTGATCTCTGAGCTTTTAGAAAATGACATACCAGATCACTTTCAATTCGAACCCCGCCGAAACCTTTAAATCTTGCAATTGTTTCGTGATTGAAGAACTTGGATGTCTTTGAGCCCTCCATGGCGGGGGTCAGTAAAGCATCAATGAAGTAGCAACCAGGCTCCACCGTTATCACCTATAAGAATAGGCTAATGCTTAAAACATTTCCTCAGTTCCTTGCATTCTTAATTAAATTCTACATAGCAACCAACTTCAAACCTCAAGACCTCTATCCAATAGCCCAAAACATCAAGCTTAAAAGAGAGAAAATTTTCCTTCAACAAAAATCGCCATAAAAATTAAAGAAAAGTGTGTGAATTGTGGAGTTTAAAGTTGTGACAATGCTTTTACCCTTGTAACTTAAAAACATGAAACTAGCATATCATTCTTATCATGATTCACAACAGAAATAATGGAGGAGAGCATTTCTCGCTTGACCAAAACAGCAATTACTAACCATTCCCTCCTTGAGTTCCCGGGTAGTACGTAGGGCTTTCAATCCTGGTTCTGTTAGTCTCTTCAATTCCTGCAAATCAAACAACCTGATTTAAGAGCCATCAAACCCAAATGTTTCAGGGAGATGCTGAGTTTTAAACAGAACAAAGTCAGGAGAATTGATGGATCAGCAGATTAGTCAGTCACAATACCTTTGGAAAGCCACCAGGATCATGTGTGTCAATTCCCAGGAAATGTCCCAGACCATGAGGCATGAAAACAGCACCAACTCGCTCAGCCATCATATCATTAACATTCCTAGAACCAACAGAAACCAAAGAATATCATTGCAATCAACTTCTTGGTTTTCACAATTTTACATTATTGTAAACAAAAGAGCAGTTATCAAGGAGTAACTGTTTACCCGACAAGAATGTTTCCTTTCATCAATGACTCAAGAATTTTTTCCTCTGCCAATCTGCAAATTAGTAAGGAAGAATGACAGTAAACAACCGTAGTAGAATCACCTTGAAAGTACCAACCTTTTCACCGCCAACAATTTCGTGTCAGCTAAAAGACAGAGTAATTCCAGAGAAGTATTGCTCCAAAGCTTCATATATCAAGTACCAGGGTATGAACTTACTAAAATTTGCCATGCAAAGCACAAATAATGAAAGGTAAAGCTGATCATGTACATGAAAAGTTATATATGAAAGCAAAAGTATTCCATCGTAAGAACAATATTTCTACTATTCAGTCTTACTTGTGCATATCCACCCAGTTAACTCCAGGTTTCATTGAAGATATGACAGCGTTGTGAGCACTAAGAACAGCCTATCAAACATCACATGTAGAAACAGGAAGGAGGGATCAATAACATATGACAAGAGACAACTAATCAAAACAACAAAACCACCATTTAGGGACATTATTCATTTGTTCTTCCATCATATCGATGACTCATTGTAAGTATTTTTATTCAAGGAAGGAGAACAAGAGATGTATTGAGGATAAGCTTCTCACATCATATATAAGAGATTGATCACTTGTGAACTTCCCATTCACCTGCACATATAAGCATATAACTTCAAAATCAAGAATCCTCATATAGGTTTTGCCAACTCAATGGAAGAAAGAAAACAAAGAAAGTGAAAGGGAGGTCTCCAATCTTTCCTCCTAATACTACCGTTTTCATTTCATTGAAAAACCAAAGATTACAATGCATTGACATTTCACATTGCTTCACCACTTAGCTCACACAAAAGAATCTGCTTCCAAACTTGAAGTCCAAATTAGCTTCAGATGATTATTGCTAAAAGCAAAGAAGCTTCCGGCCTAAGATATTGCCTTGTCACATTCTATAGAAGGTGTGACAATCATTGCTTGAAAGCATGTGAAGTTGTAGTAGGAGAGATCCATTATTTGACCTCCAGCATATAGATATCCATTCTTAAACTTATGGCGGACTATAATATAAGAAGAGATCTTTAGCCGAACCTTAAATTTCCAGATTTTAACCTCAGAAATGAGATAGTATTAGGCAATAATATTGTACCAAAACAGAGTTCTCTGTAGTAAAATGACCAAGTTTGAGACTACAACCAACCCCCAGAGATAAGAGCTGAGAACAAGAAGACAGATCTCAACTTACAGGAAATGAACAAGTTATATCAGATCCATAAAAATGGTACTCAGCTCCCATATCAAACAATGCCATGTCACCATCTTGCAATGTCTGCAAAACAACATCACCTTTATAAGTTTCTGTACAGTGTACATTGGTAAGATTCTCCTTTCAGTTTTTTCAAAAATCGCAAGGTTTTTACAAGCCAAGCTAGATATGATACAAGCATTGGGGAGGGTTCCGCACATACGCTGCTAATTGAACCCTACACATCACGTCAACTTGTGATGATAAGTTATTACATCTTAACTTACCCCCTCCTCCCCTAAACCACACACACTCACCCACCAAATCCCAAAAAATGAAAAGAGGAGAAAAGAAGAAACAGATTCCCTTTCTGAGGCATGCTGTCACCACAAAAAGTGATGGTGAACACTAATGAAAGACCAACAATATCCTCTTGCAACAACAAACCTACACTCAAGATAACTGAAACACTTCTCCAAAAATTTTGTTTAACACCATTGTACGTAGAAGTGGACGCATTTTTCTGTCTCAGTTATCCCTTGCAGCATATCATATAATATCGTAACAGGAAACATAAGTTACCACTTTTAGGGTCACAATTTTTTTAAACAAAGTAAAACTGCTAACTGCAGGGCATAAAATCAGAAAGATGATTAGTAAAAATCATCAAAGAAAATAGTACATGGAATATAGCATACCCTGTCATTTGGAGCTGCTGCATGCCCGTAATGGAGAACAGCACTGTGTTAAAAGATATTAACTTTAATCCAGGCATATGTCGTCCAAAGCAATTATCACAAGCAGTTCATCATGAAGTTAAGAATAACAAAATTTCAAATTTGAAAACCGTCAGAATCCAGAAAAACCTGTATTTGATATATTTTACTGGTACGGAATATAAATAGTTACAAGCCCAGTGAACAAATTAATAGGAAGTGCAAACTGATTAAAATAATTCATTTAAAGCCAAAATAAATAAGCCAACAAACAATGATAACATTAGCATGAATCACGACACCCATACCTAACCATATTAAGCATCTGCCTATAAGCCTTGTCCAGGAAACAATTTTTAGTCCTCATTGTAGTTACATTATCTAAAACTTCTCAACTAATGGCTAATTGAGTTTCCAAGACAAGTTTAAATAAAAGCCTAATTCTATTTGCATATAATCACCAAAAGTTCATACCTATTTTCACCAGTGGCACATATACATGTGTATGAACAATGTCTACAGCCGCCATACATGTAAGTGTGGTGAAGAAAAATGCTTTCCAACTGATATTCTTTCATACCGCCTCTAGTTTTTCTCATAACCTAGTCAATTCCAAATTTGAATATGAAAAGAAAGCCATCAGATTCTTCATGAAATAAACTGAAGAAATAACTTCAACTAGAAGGAACACAAATCCAAATGCTCTTAACTAAGAATTGCCATTGCAAGCCTAAAATTTATCACACAAAAATTTCAGAGGATTTCACGCAGATATAATGTGATACAATTAAAGGCTTAAAGCAACTTTATAAAAAAAATGGGTGGGGGTTTAAAGCAACACTTGTGCTATATGTAAAAAAACACAGTTGAAATAGTTAAGATAAGCAGTATATAAGAGGTTATAGTAAATACATTTTTGAATGTATACCTCAACATGTGCCTCAGAGCTTATGTCATTGGCAAACTGTATAAGAGCAACCTCAAGTTCTGATTTGATGACACGACATTCTGTCAAAATAGGATGCAATGTAGTCAAATCTGTCTCAAACCTCTCTATTCCCTGATCAGCAATTTGGAAAAAACAGTATTTCACTAGTGAACAAAGGTGTATGTATACTCATGAATAACAAAGAACATAAGATGTAAGAACCTCAAAGTGTGCTGGCTTTGAGTAGTTATTGCTATCAGTGTTAAGTCCATGCAAGAGAAAAAGTAAAGGCCGACCACGTCCACTGCTATGCTCATGCAGTGTTTTAGCAATCTCATCAGTGTAGAAAACTAGGTCAACCATGTATTCTTTCTGCAAAAGGAAAAAGTAAACATGTTTTAACTAGCGTGCAAGAGCCAAACCAAGAAGCAATATCGCATAATACCTCAAAGTAGGACAGCGGCTTGATTTCTCCCATCCAAACAGCATACTCAGCAGGTAATCTAGGGGCAAAGAGAATCGATTTTCCTGTATCAACATCCTTCAGGCGAACAAAAGAGAAAAAAGACTAGCATAAGACAACAGAAGCACACAGATCCATCTTTAACCGTTAGAGAATCACTATCTAATTTAGAAAACATCTTTAAACCAGAGTCTAAAGGCTTTAAGCAATACACTCCCTGCAAGATAAATTTGATATTTGAGAAAATAATATTCACAGGCAATGGAGAAGTATGTTGTTATTCCCTCTCCTCACCGTCAAGTAAAATCTCCATTTTCTGTTTAAACACTATAAAGCTTAGAGATAGTATAGCTTACAATAGCTCCATGGAATCCAGGCTCTCTTACGCCAAATAAATAAGCGAAATAACTTTCCTGCCTGTAAATTCAAATTATACACAAAAAACATCTCATTTCAATATTATAGAACAGGTATTAAAATCATTCAAAGCGCTGTAAAGTACCTGAAGAGTTCGAGGTGATCAGTGCAGTAGCGAGTTTTTTCGTCACCTCCCTGCGAATAGAATCAACGATCTCAATTTAGCGGTACGATCGCAATTATAGGCAGAGGGTGAAAGGTACCTGAAGAAAGACGAAGCCTTGGAGAGGACGAGAGGCCTCGGAGAGGTGGTCGTGGATGGACTGGAGGAGTTTCTCACGGTTGGCCACGTGGAGCTCCATCGGGACTTTTGGTGGCGACAGAGATGACGCCATGAAAACGGACTCTATTTCTCGGGTTCGCCAGTATCCGATTTTTCATTTGCTGCAGCTTGGATCGGACTGATTTCACCTTTCAATGTGTACGAATGTCTCTAACGTACGCTGTGTGCACGACGAATTTGTTCTTTTGAAAAAAATTTAAAATGTAAAGTAATTAAAAAAAAAATTGTGAAACTTATTTTAATTTTATTATAAAATTTAAGAAATAACTTTTTTATCATACTTTTAACTGATTAGTTTAAAATTCAATTATATTTTAACTTAACTTATTGCGTTTGTAATAATTGACTGCTAAATTAAAATAATAATAATTTAAATATAAATATTAGGAGCTGAATTTTCATATTAAAAGTAATTTTAATTATGGTAAAATTCATAAAAAACGCTAAAATTGATAATTCTTCCAATTAAAAGGATTTAAATGTGTCTAACCTTTCTAATATTAGTCTAATCTGGTCGTAATTGAAATCAATATACCAGCCAAGTATGATAGCTAAGTTCATGTTCAACATAAATTTAATGGACTTGATACTAAGTTTGAGTTTAAGGGACCAAATTAAAAAGTCTAAAAAGTTCAACCTATCCCCTAAAATGAGACCATTTTAAGAAGTTTGAGTGAGTATATATCACATTACTTGAATATAATTGAGTTTTAAGCCCGAGTTTAAGATATATTTTAGATAATTCGATCAATCTCGATCTATTGTTATATTTAAAATGATATCAAAATTCAAATTTTGTTAATTTTTATTAATAACTCGAACTTTTAACTTTTAAAATATAACAATAAAATGTTTAAACTTTCAATGTTTGTCAATTATAGGACGACGTTAGTAATTTTTGTTATGTTTGTTGACGTGACTTGCTATATATTTTGAAACCTTAAATATTAATACATGTTAACCAAAATTAACACAACAAATGAAATTTAATGAAAACAAATTTATTTAATCACATAATAAAAATAATGTCGTTATTTAAAATAACCTAAATCAGATTACACTGTCCCGATGATCTTAAGCTTTGATTTCAAAATTTTCCTTCATTTTTAGTTTGATCTATCGACGCTCTTACTTTTCAATTTTTAAATTACGTAATCCTGACGTCCTCATATTAAAGACATCAAGAGTACGGACTAAAAATGAAGAAGTTATTGGTGCAGTACATTATAACAAGAGGGTAATTTGAGATACCACAAAAATAAATATAAAACAAATAACTGAAAGTATCGAAATAACAACAGATAATGTCAAGTTAAAGATAACATTTTATTATCACTTTTTAAAGTCTTTGTTTCAATTAAAAAAATTTAAAAGTTTTGACTCTTTGTTGTAATTTTTTAAATTTGAAGTTATAATTAAAAAATTCACAAAAGTGTAAACATTTATTTATACTTTTCTTAATATTCTATTTTATTTTAAAATTTTAAATTTTAAATTAGGTCGAGTCCAAAATCTCAAATAGTATGCGTTGACTCGAGTCCACCCGAGCTGAACAATTATATAAGAACCCCCGATTCTTTTCATTTTATGCAAAATTACCCAAACTAAAAACGAAAATCACGTAAAGGCAAAAGCCTACTGTTGCCAATAAGTAGTTGTAATTTCAGGACTCGCACTCTCATAGTAGAGGAAGGGTAAGCGGCGAGAGAAGCTAACACTACTGCAGGCTACAATTTGTGTCTTCACCATCGACTCGGTTGTCTCTCAACTTCTCTTTCCTCAGGTAAGGCCCTTTCTTCAATTTTACTGCTTGATTTGCCCAGTAGTTGTTTTGCACTTGGAAATGGAAAGATTGTGATTTCTCAGATCTTGTGGTGATGTATCTGATTTGTTGTTCTTTGTCTTGTTAGATGCTACTTGAAACGCTATCCTGATAGGTTGATTGGGTTTTGATTGTGGTTTATTGTCAATTGTTGTGAAAACTGGGGTCTGGGGCGTGAGTTGATGGTAATTTCTGGTGAAATTTGTTTGTTTGACTCATCGGTTTGTCGCTTGGATCAGACTATTTGATGGGCTTAGTTAATTTTCGAGACTCTAAAAGGCTTATTGTTTCTTGGAGATGAATCTATGCGTCATGTTTTGTGGGTTCTCTTTTTTCTGTTATTCTTTAAATTTTGGTTTTCGGGTTCAGACGAGGATATTTGTTACAAGAAATGCGTTAGTGAATTGGTTTTGGTTTCTGATTGAGATTTAGGTTTATTTTGTGGAGTATCAATGGCGTCCAAGTTGCAACAATTGCAGTCAAAAGCATTTCAAGCGTCGCAGTTTGTGGCCAAACATGGAAACACTTACTATAAACAACTGTTGGAGCAGAACAAGCAATATATTCAGGAGCCACCAACTGTTGAGAAATGCAATCTGTTGGCAAAGCAATTGTTTTACACTCGTCTTGCTAGGTCTTACTTTCTCTACTCTTACTATATTGATTTTTTGTTTTATTGATGAATGGTTTTCATGACTCTCGTGCAATGCTACATGTGCTTTCTTGAAAATAATCACAAAGATACTGGTATAAGTGATGTTAACCTATGTTTGCCTGAACTTACGTGCATATGTTTGCATTGACATTCATGTATATCATTTGTTTATTGGTTAATTTATGTCTTTGTAAGGAATACTGGAAAGTTTACATTGCTTCAACTTCATCTTTTTCTCTTCCTGGTTGGGATTGTCCTTGGTCAGATTTTGTGTTAATTCCATTACTATGTTTGTAAATTCCACCATCTAAGGGGCATGGTTAAGGATTGTCTAAATTATTGTTTGAGATCAGAACAATGCTTCTCATTTACTGGTTTGATTGGCAATGTAAGAACTGTATTCTTACCTTTAATAAGATCGAACCTGTAGTTTTCTCCTAATTTGAGGGACTTGTGTATAATATTACTCACTAGTCAAAATTAAGAATAGCACAATCTTGTGTTCATGGATTGAATTCCCATTGGAAGCTCTATCACCTTAAGATAATCTAGATACTTTGCACATACCAAATTACACGACAATGCACTTCTATTATAATTGTGATACCTGGACTATCAATGAATGTACGGAGGAACTCTATCAAAACTATTCAAATCAATGATAGATTAAGTAAAAGATTAGAATCTCAGAGAGTAAGTACAATAATTGTTGGAAGTGTTAGCGTGATCTCCTTTTTTGAGTGTTTCACTTATTAACTACGCTGGAGTTGTATGAGTTTGTAGTTTATTTAGTCTGAACTTACACTTTGCTAGCATATGCAATTGAACTGATTTCTGAACAACTTATTACTAGATCCTGCCACAAAATCTTGCATCTATTTGCTATTTAGTTGACATTTCTCTTTTATTGTTTGTGTGCTCAGTATTCCCAATCGCTATGAATCATTCTGGAAGGAGCTTGATTACGTGAAGAATTTGTGGAGGAAAAGGCAGGAACTGAAGGTTGAGGATGCTGGCATTGCAGCTTTGTTTGGCCTGGAGTGCTTTGCTTGGTATTGCGCTGGTGAAATTGTTGGAAGGGGGTTCACGTTCACTGGTTATTATCCTTGAGGCAGCCACTTCGTGGATATCTTTCATGGGGTTGAACATGTACTCTTCTGTTATCAGTTGCTTGATTGAACGGCGAACACTTGCAATTTTGTGTTTCTGCAAAATTTTTTAAGCTGACAGATCAGTTTGATACCGTGATAGCCTCAATAATCTTACATTTGAAACAGCTTAGGACATCGCTGATGCCTGTTATCTTTGCTCAAAGTCATCACTGCTATCAATGAATTATGATATGATGCTTCGAGTTTCATTTTGTCATTCGCATGTATGTTACTGATGCTGATGAAACTGCATAAATTGTGCAGCACTTGAGCATTTTGCTGTTACACGGATCAATTTGGTTTAATAAAATAATATTTTTAACATAATTAATTTAAGTATTATTTTTTTAATTTTAATTTAAAACTTTGATTAGATTTCATTCACAAAAAAGGAAAGGGGTTTATTTGATTTTTAATTTCTTTAATTCCTGATTCTTGAATTTTACATGCGAAATAATTTGGTAAAAATAATTATTGGCAAAATTGAAAATTATCTCTCTTGAAATTTAATTAGAAAAGAATTTTATAAAATAAAATAAAATATCTTATTTTATTTTATAAAAATTAACCAAAAAAACCAATTCTTCACCAAACCCATTCGTTTAAGCCTTTCTCCTTAAGAGCACGAGTCAATGGCATAAATTTGGGCTTCGCATATTTGTAATCACCGAAGATTTACACGTTGCACCCAACGACAGGAGGAGGAGCAGTGGAGCACGAACGAATTCGTTCGTTGGCGACCACCACTTGAACTCAAAAGGATGCTGAAGATGCTCCTATCGCGCCTTCCTCTCGCCGTATCAGCATTTGCTTTCGCGTTCATCTTCTTCTCCGTTCTCGTTGATTCCTCCACCAACAACCGTTCCGAGGTCCTTTTCTTTTTTCTCTTTTTTCTGTCTCGCGATCTACTGTTTGTTTCGCGGGAAAGCGTAGTAAAACAAAGAAGAAGCAAAGATATGAGATTTGATTATGATAAATCTTGCCCCACGAGTTCAATTTTCATCCTCTTTCCTCTCTCTTTTTTGGTGGAATCGCAGGTGAAATGTAGCAGGATTTGTATTGCAGAAAACTGTAACTGTAAATCTCTAAACTCCTGTTTCGTCCATTTCTTAGTTTTTGTCATTTTTTTGTTAATTATTTTTCTTGATCTGTTCTGTGGAAATGCAGCGGTTGGGATTAGGTACGGCAAGTACTGTGGAGTGGGGTGGTCTGGTTGTCCTGGAGAGAAACCTTGTGATGATCTCGATGCCTGTTGTAAGATTCATGATGAATGCGTCGAGAAGAAAGGCATCTCACAACTGACCCTTTTTGTAGCCTTTTCCTTTCTGTACCATTGATTTGTTTGCGTTATTCTCATTATCTGGTTCATTTATATATATATATATATATGGATGTATTTGATATTGCGAAATTGTTTGACCTTTTTTCCTAAATTGGTGTTGCTTGCACCTGATATACTTCTGTGTTTGCTTATTAGTGCATGCAACTGGTTTCTATAAATCATGGATATTTCTACAGAAGCCAAATTCTTGCTAGTTCAAATGAAATGGCATTATTTTAAAGCTAAAATAAAAGTTTATAAAGTTTCGTGGATCGAAAGGAAAGTCTCATTGTCTTGAGGTGGGACTCTATAGTACTCGGTTTTTGAAGACTAATAATTCAGTGATCTCTTCATGCTAACATAGAAATACGGCAACAAAATCCTATTGGGATGGAAAATCAATTTGCCTTGTAGCATTCATTTCGTAATTGTCTATTAGTTAATTCTCATTAAAGTTACCAGTACTAAGCAGTTGCTTCTGAGTTTGTTCTGTTAACTTGTGGCTCCTCTTGACAATTTTTTTGAGAAATACTGCTATTCATTTTTTCAGGTATGACTAACATTAAATGCCATGAGAAGTTCAAGACCTGTATAAAGAAAGTGCAGAAATCTGGGAAGGATGGATTTTCTCAGGATTGTCCATATGATACAGCGGTGCCTACTATGATACAGGGTATGGATTTGGCTATTTTACTTAGCCAATTTGGTAGTTCAAAATTTGAACTTTGAATTCTTTATTTAAACGATTGAAATACATGTGACACCATTGCTGTTCTTCTTCTCAATGAGATATGATACCTATGGAAGATGCCCGTTAATTTTTTGAGCTGGGGACTAGCTTTCATTGCATAAACTATGAAAAAGTAAGAATTGTGTATATAGGAAAGGGAAACTCTTTTTACCGGGTTTTCATTTCTCGGCTACTATTCTGAAAGCACGCCCGAACAGTGTTCCCTGCATCTCTGATTTTAGTTGGTTGTCTTTTAATGCTATTGCCATTACAGACAACTAGATCAGAAATATAATTTACGATCATAAATCTACCTGGAGCCAAAGGGAAAAATAGGATTCTTGGAACTTTCAGAGGCTTACATTGCTAATTAGCTTGATTGTGTGTATGGGAATGGAAAATTTTTCATATCCGTGGTTCGCCTTTCCGTGGTGTGTAAATCTGCAAACTGATAGGGTTTTGACGCCACCAAGAGAATGAAAATCAAAATCAAATGCTTGATATTTAGTATATGGTGGGTTGCAAAGTTGTCCACCTTCTTCAGTAGCAGAGGATGATACAGATGGTATTTATGTTTAGCACTTATTTGATACATTCATCTTACTCTATTCAGCTGTATGTTTTGAGCATGTGAAATGTGTTTGTCAGCAACAAACTTGCCATTTCTAAATTGGTCATGAAAGGAGGGCAGAAATTAAGGTGATAACTCTGTTTCCACGCTTTTGAGTTTATGAAAGTTTTCAGCTTCCATACTTGACTTCTTTGCATTCCTGCAGTCTTTTTATTAGAACTATACTCATTAATATAAAAGTACTAAATATATATAACGTAGATATGTAAATAATATTTTTATTAATATTTAAATAAATCAATTTTGAAATTATATCAACATTTGATAGGTTTAAATTGCTCATTAGAAATTGAGATAAAATAGACTAAATAAATAACTCATTTGATAAGAAGTTAAATATTAAAGTTTAATAAGTAACGGTAAGAAAAGGGATATGATGCTATTAATACTCCAACGACGTTAACTATGCCGTGACAAGTTTCGCTTTTCTAGACATGCATCATCCGGCCGCCGGAATGTGTGATTTTAGAGATTGACGACCTTTGTTTTGTAAGAGAAGGAAAATTGTTGAACAACCAAATTGACTAGCTTACCTGTTGACTTTATCAACTTTGTTGGTAGTCACCTCGTCTAGAACCGTACACCTAAACCTGATAGCTGGCCATAGGGTGCTATGATCATTAATATAGTTAACCTTGCGGCTTTCATCACTTGTCAAATATTATCTAGAATGTCTATCGCTTGATAGAGAAAAAAAACAAAGAAAGTGGCGAATCTTTGGCACAATTACGCAAAACTTAATATTTTAACTCTCATCTTTATCTCAAATTTATTGTGATTCTTATAGAATCAGTATAATAATGAACGCATGCGGTGGCATATATACAAAGTAAGCAACAGGCCTTTAATGGCTGTCGCTCTCGAAAGAAACAAGGAGAAAACGACCAGGATCCACTTTCGAAGGCCCAACCTCATCTTCTAGCTTACGTCGGCTAGAGAGGTCAAGCTCAGCCTCTTTCACCGCCTCCAATAAATCACCTGCTGCGTTGCTCCCAAAGAAGACCAACACGGTATGTACATTATCGCCACGTGGTTGTCGGAAATTACCAGCCTGGGGAAACAGAGTTGTACTTTTTTTCGCAAACTCCTAAGAAAAGTTCTTTCTGAATCTTTTTGCTTTCATGAGAACAGTAAAATTTTTACCGAAAAAACAAGACTGCAAGATATTAAAATTATAAAAAATTGAGTATTTCATTTTAAATTTATTTAAAATAAAAATATGTTATAATTCAATGAAGTATTATTAATACAATCAACTAACACAACACTTAAAATTTGATTTAAATTAATTAAATTTATTTATATCAAATTGAATTAATTTAAATCAAATTTAAAATTTGCATTAAATTGTTATATTTACTATTGCTTGGCTTTCAATGTTTTCAAAACTGAATCATAATTGGTAAAATAAAAGGCTTAATTTAAAAGATTAAATTAGTATTCGACCTTTTGAAGACAGAATGAAATTTAAGAATTTAAAAATGATTGAAAAATATTGCGATAAAATGAAATTCAAAAATTTGAAAATGATTGAAAAATTACTCTTATTTAAGGAAAATTTATAGTTTAATTAAAAAGAAATTAATTGATTTATAAAATGGACAATTTATAAAATTAACTAATTAATTAAGCCTTATAACATTAGTATTTTGTATGTATTTTTGTAATTTTTAAAATTAAAAAAATTAAATATTTTAAAAATAAAAAATAAAATTACGTCAGCTACCGTTCGATGAGCTGATGGGATGGAATCATGGAAAGGGTAATCATGTCAAACTAAAAGGCAAGGTCCATATGATTGATGGGTTTCTCTGTTCCTTTCCACACCCAATCATTGCCGCGTTTCTATCCTTAAAATAACGGAATTTAATTTGACCGTCGACCTTCCGTTCTGTTTTCTAATGGAAAGCCTCCAAGAAATTTCACTCGTTTCTTATTTGGTAAGGCATTTCCAAACTTTTTCAATAAAACTCCGATAATAAAAGTTTCGCGTTAATAAAAAAATCAGATTTAATTCCCTTCTTCGTGTTCTCTATCTCATCATCAAAATCAAAGCCCCCAATTCAGTTTAAGAGAGGGAACAGGAGAGAACATATTCTTCAGATTGTTGATTTTCGGGTTGTTGAATAACTATGTTACACAAGAGCTTCAAGCCCGCGAAATGGTAAGTTTGTTCTTTCTTTCTTTCTTTTCAGTTTTGAGTTTTGGTTTCTACGCTTGTTTTGAAGAATTTGATTTGTTCAGTTTTTGGTTTTTTTAATCGAATTCTGTGTTTCTCATCATTCAGATGGTTTGTAGTAGTTTTAGAGTCGTTTCTTTTTGTTTTGGTTTTACTGTTTGACTTTGTTTCGATGTGTGATTCGGATTCTGTAGTAAAACTTCATTGAAGCTAGCGGCTTCTCGTATAAAGCTATTGAAGAACAAGAGAGAAGCGCAATTGAAGCATCTGAAGAGAGAGTTGGCTCAGTTGCTTGAAGCTGGCCAAGAACAGACTGCTAGAATACGGGTATGCTTTTAGATCCTTTTGCCCACATCTCATGTCTGTTCGAGGTTTTGATTGAGATCTCTATTCGCAATCATGTGGATGAATTTACATATGTAGGACCATGCGTTTCGGGACTAAACCTTGATTTGTTTTGGTTTTAAGAAAGTATTTGGTTGATTGATATGCCAGTAGGCCAGCAATTTGTACAAATTTCACCGGGCTATCTGATTTTGAAGGGAGTGGGAATGTGTTTCACATCTTGTGTTGGGTGTGTTTGCTACTGTATTATCTTTGTATATGCATCATAGGTGTAAAAATTTCTCTTTGTTATCTCGGTGGTACGTTGTTTGCTCAAAATTATGGTCATGATATTTTGCTTTAGCTGTTCGTTGTGCCGATTGCTTCCTTGCATTGCAATTGCCCTGTTCCACATTCAACTGTTCTGTTTTTGCAGGTTGAGCATGTGGTTAGAGAAGAGAAGACAATGGCAGCTTATGATCTTATTGAGATATACTGTGAACTTATAGTTGCACGTTTGCCAATGATAGAATCACAAAAGTAAGCAATTATCTGTACATCTCTAGCATGGCTTATTAAGGCTTTTAGAGTAATTACTCTTGAGGGCTTACATGGATGGAATCTACAGAAGAAATATAGAATCCTCATGTTGAACCTTAGGAATGCATCTATCTTGATGAAAATGCTGCTGTATCTTTTGGGTTATCTTTGTTAACTTTTCTTTTACTGGTTTTTGGTGAAATAGTCCCTCCTGAATGAATACATGGTTTATCCATCTAGAAAAACTGTTCAAAAATTGGTTGAAGTTTTTCTTTACATTCCTAGTTGTGACATGATGCAATCAGTGTGATAACATTACCATGCTTGTGTCATAAGCATAACAGAATTGTTCCTTGTGCATTCCATGGGGAGGAAATTTGTTTACTATTGTAATCTTCTTGTTGAAAAAAAAAGTTATGTTCAAAAATTGGCTTTGATTGATAAAATTTCTGTGCTGACTTTCCTTGGTAACACAGGAATTGCCCCGTAGACTTGAAAGAGGCTATCTCAAGTGTAATATTTGCATCCCCAAGGTGTGCAGATATCCCAGAACTAATGGATGTTCGAAAGCATTTTACAGTCAAGTATGGGAAAGAATTTGTTTCAGCTGCAGTTGAGCTACGTCCAGATTGTGGTGTTAGCCGCCTGGTATGTCCTTACAATAGGATTTAAGCAGGAAAACTCGGTTGATCAATGTTATTGATAATTTTTGCTGTTTTCTTTATCTAGTTGGTGGAAAAGTTGTCTGCCAAGGCACCTGATGGTCCTACCAAAATAAAAATTTTGACCACAATTGCTGAGGAGCACAATGTTAAGTGGGATGCCAAGTCATTAGAAGAGAAAGAAATCAAGCCACCAGAGGATTTACTGGTAAGATTAAATGTCTAGATTTTACTCGTTATTGCACTAGAATAACTAAATCAACTTTTATTGTAAATATAGTTACATTCTTCGTAACTTTGTTTAATCAGAATGGGCCAAGTTCTTTTGAGCAAGCCAGCAAAATGCATGTGGAATCTCATAATATTCAAGAGCTACCTAATAGAATGAATACGGCACCTCCTGATTTCCGAGTTCCTCCCATACACTATGAGAAGCATGATGTACACAGAAACTTTAAAGGCTTCAGTTCTACATCGTCAATTCATTCTGAACATCCTCCTTCTGCAGGTGTGATATGAAATCGAGCTATCAGGCATTCTCATTCAGATTTGTGTCCTTTACTATGTGACTAGCTATTAGACCTCTATACTATGTTTTCTAATAGATTCCAGAAGATTGCATGCTTTTGATTTTTTCTTTTTTCTTATTCCTATTATGATCTTTAGACATATTGGCTTTTATATCAAATAGGAACTGGAAATGAAGGGATGGACTTTATGCATCCATACTCTGGAGATAGTGATTTCTCGTCAGGTAAGCAGAACTGGAATATGCAGTTCAAGGATGCTGCAGCTGCTGCTCAGGCAGCCGCTGAATCTGCTGAAAGGGCAAGCATGGCTGCCAGGGTAGCTGCCGAACTTTCAACCAGGGGAAAAATAAGTAGACAGCATTCAACTGATTCTCAAAATAGTTCTGCTATTGGACCAAAAGATGATGGACTTCCCCATTTTGGTGGTCAAGATTTCCAAGATCCTCATATGGCTGTAGATCCAGTAGAGCCTGTTGTAAAAATGAGGCCTGGTATGCATGAGAAAATTGATGATAACAATGAAGATGACCTAGCTGGATTGACTGAAAGGTTTAACAAACTCAAGTACCCAAATAAAGCTAGCCTGTCAACTTCCTCAAATTTAAGTGGTGCTTCTGTGGACGATTACCCATATTTGGATGACCTTAAACGGGCAGATGGGCATTCACAAAATAATTCATCTGAACTAGATAGCGGAAATATTTTAGGCAAAACAATTCCCAAGACAGAGTCTATTAAACCTGAGAAAGGGTATATGAGTAAGATGCAAGATGAAGTGAAACCTGAGAATACTGGGGATTTTGAAGAAGCAGCAAGCATCAGAAGACAATCTGGCAATTTTAGTTCACTTTCTTATTCAAAAGGTCTTGGTTATGATCACAAGAAGGTTTCAAATTTCAATGCCCAAACATCACTTGAGGAATCTGTTGATAACCCTTTCTCCATTGATGGAGATAGTAGTCATACCAATACCAAAGAAAAGAGCTCACGTGAAGATGCTACTGTAGTTTTTGATGACTATGACTCAGATGATGATGTTGATTTTGATGTGGAATATAAATATAATGACCAAGGATCTGGGGTTTACTCATCAGACGGTATAAAATCTTCTGCTCATCTGCTAGGAAATGCAAGTGTTTGGAGACATGAGCAGAACTATGATTCACTAGGAAAGTCTGGTTCTCAATCAGTTTTTGCTTCAGAGCAGCAGTCTACTACAGTATTTTCTGAGGGTTTAACAGGTGATACTATTTCTTCAGAACGAGATGACATGTTACCCGTTACTTTTGATGATTCGGATGATGAAAATGATCTTGACAAATCTAAGCTTTTCAGAAACGCTGAGCTATCCCAAAATGAGCGTCCTAGTTCAGTCGAGTCTACATTTTTGGTAAAAGATGTGAAACTTAACAAAAATACATTATCGCAAACACCTTTGTTTGATTCAGACGATGTTAAAGTTGTCCCCGAGGGAGATCAGGTAACTGAAGTTGGTACAATAACTGATCAGAAGTCTGGATATGGTGAATTGCACCACGGAGTTGCAAAATCTGGATCAAATAATTTGAGCGACAAGTTACAAAAGTCAGGATTTTCAACAGGTGAAGGTAATATTCAACAATACCAATCACCTGATACCTTGTATGCTAGGGAACCCATTAATGATTCAGGCCTTGAAGGCGGTAAAGAGCTGAACTTTGGAATGTTGACTGGTGGTCTCCGGAACAAAGGCTATAAACAACCACCATATCGTAGGAATCCAGTGGACTATCCCTCACTGTCCAAACAAGCGGTAGAGGATACTTCAGCCAAGGTTAAGCAGTCTTCTTTCACCCAGGATTCTAGCTATGCAGCTACTGATCGAGAGGCAAACAACCAGAAAGTACACCCAAAAGTAGATAAAAACACAAGCTCAAGCAGACATTTTGATTCTAATGGTGAAGATTCTGATCAGGAGAACTCGCAACAGACTCTTAGTGGTACTCAGCAGCCAATCAATAGAACAGCAGATGTTGGAAAGAACAAAGCATTTAATTCAGTAACCTATTCCAACCTCGACAATAGTGATTCTGAGGAGGATCTTCCTAGAGAAGCAGCTGCCAAGACTCATTCCAATGTGGGATTTTCTCGACGGACGAAAAAGTTACCCTTGGATAGTAACAGGACTTCTTATTCAAAGACATCAGTACCTTTGAAATCTTCACCAACTTCAGTCTACGCTGTAGAAAGAAAAACACAATCCTATAATTCCTATGATAACGAGTTTCTAGGAAAACCAGAATCTCGAGCCAAGAGTTCACTTTATTGGGGAAATCATGATCAGGAAAGATCAGTAGAACATTCAGGTTCGGAGCCAACTCAATCTGAGAGGTCTTCTAATGAGAACTCATCGTCCAGGACTACATATGCTGTCAGTGCTCAACAAACTCCGTCATCCAAGTCCAACAGCTCAAACTTTTTGAGAAGTTCTGGGCAGCCTAGATCACGAGAGCAAACAGATTATAAGCCAGCTCTAGAGTCTAAAAAATCATCAGCAAATGAACAAACATCCAATCATCCTCCTAAGACGGCAACCTCGGATAGTGGTCAAGTTTCAAGGACTACCAGTTCCTCTGATGTTACTTCCAACAAAGCCAGTCATGTTCATCCAAAACTTCCAGACTACGACACTTTTGCTGCACACCTACTGTCGCTCCGGCAGAATCGACAATAACTACAGTACAGGAGAAGATAACTATTGCGTAATTCTTATGGTTTATTATTATTTTCATTGTGCATTATAGGGATCGTAAAGAGCAGGTGGAACAAAAAGATTTAATAGTCGTGAAGTATTTGGCTGTTCATAGTTTTCTCATTATTGCGATGGAAGACACTATATATCCACGTTCTTCAGGATATCTGTACATTTCTTATGCATTTTAAATGAGTTAATAAATTGCTGCAGTTTAATGGTCCTGGATTTTGGATATTAAAATTCATGTTTTGTTACATCGAGTGGATTGCGTGTGAAGGAACAAGGTTTTTCTGTCTTTTTGGACTGAGTGGTTGTGTGATGGAAGAACTCCTGCTTTTGGTTTGACAGGACTCGAACTTCTAGTTCAAGGGGTTGGGGATAAATACCAGTAACCAGACCATTTGATTTTTGTTTCTTAATTCCTCTCTTTCCAAGCTTTGCTGGGTTTCGATCCGCTCAAACTAGCGTCAGAAGTGAAATGAAGCCATGAAAAGTTGCAGGCAGTGCCTTTGAACTCTAACCGCATAAACCACCGGTCAACGTGAAGATGATCCAACAATCTTCCCACTTCTTTATCCCCAACAATCTCCGACACCGACGTGTCCTCGTCTGCCATCTCTGCCTCCGGGACGGAGGTGTCAGAAAACGCAGGGAATGCCCAAGATTTGTTGCCGTAAAACTATGGCCTTTGCCTTCAACGACTTTCCAGCAATCTCTGACAGGATCACGCGATCTCTGAAGACATCATTTTTAGTGCTACTTGTGTCAGCAAATGAGGTAAAAACAATTCTATCGTTCAGCAACATCCACTGCCACTGTAACGTAGATAAGAGAAGACGAGGCAATGAGCGGGAAGAGAGTCAACAGGTCACCCTTAAACGCACCAATGAAGCGTCTTTACACGGGGAAGAAAGAGATGGTTTCAATCTCTAATTCTATCAGCTAATCGACAATGCAATTCACTAATTATTAAACATGTCTAAGTTTCATTAACGTAATCCTATATAAAACCTTGAATATTAGACAACTGAAAGCTATTCTACATAGTACATTGTAATTACATGCTATATTACCCTCATCAAATGTGCAGAGATGTTTTGTTAAGAAAATATCCAAGGAGATTTAAGTTTTATGAACGTAATCATACATTAACCTCTTGATATTGGACAACTGAAAGCTATTGAACATGGTTCTCCAGGAGTGTTGTTATCTTATGCCTCAGTAATTGAAAACGTTTTTGTGCACTAAATTTTGATAGAAACATTTTTTTTTAATTTTTGACAAATTTTCTCATACAAAATGGAAGTATAAACTTCTTAAACAGTATACACAACATAACAGACGAAAAAGAAAAAGAGAAGACAACGAGGGGTGGATCAATTGGTCCAGATTCTTCACTTAAGACTCTCTTCTTAAAGGAGGTCTTAAGTTCGAGTAACGTCAAAAGAAGAGAAATAGGTATGTTTCTATTAATGATCCTCTAGCTTCTTGGGTCTCGTGAAAACCTGATGCTGAACAGGGGAACCAGTGATCAATCATCAAGCTAAACAATATAGAATATGTGAAAATTTCTTGTCCGTAAAAGTATGCAAACTACGTAAGAATTTGAGAAATCTTGGAGTAGGATGTTGACAGGAGTGCGAAGGAGGAGTGACGTGAACCTCAAGTAGCGTCTAAGAAGCCTTAGGCCATGCTATGGGGTATCTGCTCTGGAGCTTTTGCAGTCTTGGGTAGGGCCGTCTGAATGATTTAGACTGTGCTGCATCGCACAGCGGAGATTTTAGTTAGAACTTGGAAGGTACGTTCCAAAACTGGAACAGCAGAGTTAAAGATTATCCATGCGAACCACAATGATTAAAAAGCAATCCCAGAGGTGGAGGACACGTCAAAAGGACGCCCAAAGGAAAAGATGCTGTTTTTTCACAAAGTTCAAGTTTTGTCAAAGTGATTACTATTAAGGTGGAAGACACGTCAAAAGGAAGCACAAAGAAAAGTTTTTTTTTTTTTTACAGTTCATCAAGTTTGATCAGGTCATTACTATTTGTCATATGGGATTTTTCTTTCTGTTAATCTGAGTAAGTGGAATGGGAAAGGACGTTAAGAAGGTGGCGTTATTAGAGAGCGAAGCATTATACGAGGTAACTATACCTGTCTCCTGTTCTGTTTCGTTGTTTGTTCAGTTCTTGCTCTCAGGTCTCGATGAAATGTCTTTTTATGGTACGTCTTATATTAGTATCTGCTAGAGACTAGTGTCTTCCCTCGCGAACCAGAATGTGTCAGAGAGATCAGGACTCTAACTGCTAGCCATCCAAAGTATTTCTTCTTCCATCTCCGTTGTTCGTTTTTCACGCAAGCTCCATGCGTGCTTTATAGCTTTTGTTAACTATATATATATATGTATACAGAGCTGTGATGGCGACTGCACCAGATGCAGGTCAGTTGCTCGCTATGCTCTTGAAGCTAACAGATGCCAAGAACACACTTGAAATAGGTGTTTTCACTGGTTATTCTCTTCTCCTTACAGCTCTCTCAATCCCTGAGGATGGCAAGGTGCCTATCTGTTTGCTCTAGCTTTGCGTATTTTTCTGCAATTTCTCTTGTGGACAATCAATCGCTTAATCTGCAAATTTCCCTGCAGATCACAGCCATAGATGTGGATCGTGAGGCTTACGAGATAGGACTGCCCATTATACAAAAGGCTGGTGTTGAACACAAGATAAACTTCGTAGAATCCGAGGCACTAACAGTTCTCGATGAGCTACTTAAATATGTAAGGAGAGCTTTCTTTATGCATCTTTATTACCCTTCAAACTTGGAATTTTTTTAAAAAAATTTGGATAACATTTTACTTGTCTTGTAGCCTGGAAATGAAGGCAGCTTTGATTTTGCTTTCATTGATGCTGACAAAGTAAATTACTGGTACTATCACGAGAGGCTACTGAAGTTAGTGAAGGTTGGTGGGACGTTTGTGTATGACAATACTCTGTGGGGAGGCACGGTGGCCAGACCACCTGAGGATTGTACACCGGAGTTCATGAAACTGGGTAGAGAACTTACAATAGAACTTAACAGAATGCTGGCCGCTGATTCTCGTATCCAGATTTCTCATGTTCCAGTCGGTGATGGAATCACAATCTGCAGGCGTATTTTATGATCTTTCTCATTTGGAGGCTTGAAGTGCCAGGATTGCTCTCAAGCAGCAGAATTCACACAAAAAAGACATGTGAAAAATAAAGAAGAATAAATGCAGAAATTACTTTTTTATTTTTGGTGTGGACATTTTGATTATCTTCTTGAATTTTTGTGAGATTTTTTAGTTGATATTTTGGTGTGATATCAAATCAGAAATATACATTGATTGGCTCTTCTATCAAAGTTGTGATTAAATTCGAAATTGAAGTTAAATTTAAAGAATTAGGCTAGCCTAATATTTTATTTTTAAAAAACTTCAAAAGAAGTCACTATTTGTTTATTGTTTGTTGCCCTCTAACTCTCGATCAATCAGGCTGACTCGTTAATTTCAGGTTAAGTCAGGTCAAATCAGGCTAGACTTAGACCTATAATTGTACAACTCAAAAGAAAGTAGTATATAATACAATAACAACACTAAATGAATTCACATTATAATTGAAATTTCTTAAATTAGTCTTTTATTTCAAAATATTTTCCTAGCAATTTTCTTAATAACCAAATAATTAGCTTCTAATATACCATAATCTCATTTTTTAACTTAAAACATAGTTTTAATTATGTGTACATACTCATTTTAAAAAGAGTGATTTAATTGATTAAAATAATGTTATTTAATTTAAGAAGAATATGCAAATAGAGAGTTTTATTCTCTTATTTTAATTTGCAGAATTTTATGTAAAAGAGCATGTTTGCTTTTAGATTAAGTACTCCTCGTCTATCTTTCAGATAAATCATATTATTTAATTTTAAAATTTCAACAAATAATTCATAATTATTTATTCAATAATATAATTTACATTTAAGATATAATTATTTAAATTCTATATAATTTGATAGAATTTTAAAATTATCAATAATTTTTTAATACTTTTAATTTATCAACATATGTTCTTTGCCCTCAGGGGTGATTGAGTGGAGACCGATGGTAAAAAAGTCCTGTATTTGAATACCTTTACTTTATGCTTTCTCAATTGAACTTGTCGTACAAGACTTATCTAGCGTGGAATACTTAGTCGGTGTGATTTTCAAGCTATTGTGTCAGTCAAGAGATTTTCCTAGTGTACATCCAAAAAATAATAACTACGGATCCCTCCGTTTAAAAAATATATTTTTTATCCGCCAACTTCACTAATAAATCTTAAGTACGAATTTCAAAATGACAATGTGTTATAACATGTATAAAAAGCAATATTACTTTGGAATTTATAATTAAATTTTTTAATGAAGTTGATATTATGAAATTAAAATTATAGACGAATTATGGATAATTTTAAAAATTAAAAAGTATTTTATAATATGTGAAATTGGAAAAGATGAGCGAATTTAACTCATGCATTGATTTTGTACATAATGGTGGGAAGATTTATTAATGGGCCGTCACAGAGTACAGCCCAATTTGTAACCTCGGTCAACTTCACTGGCATGTATTAGGATACATATAAAACGCCTAAGCTATCCGCTTTCGTACTCTATAATTTCCCGCCTATCTTCCTTTTTCGCGCTCTCGAAACCCTAAATCTCATCGGAAAGAAAAAAAATGGGCACAGCCGGTCCTGTTACTGAGCCGAAGAAACGCCGACGCGTCGGCTTCTCCAACGTTGGTTAGTTTTATTAAGCTTACTTCTTTAACTATATTGCGGTGATTCCTTGTGATTTTTCTGTTCATTTCTCCTACAATTCGGAGCCTTTACTCACTGTATGTTGTTATATTGTTTTCTTTTGACGCAGATACTGGAACCGACTCCAACCAGTGCATTAATATTTACTTGGGTAGGACTGGTGGATGCTTTATTTCTTTGACTTTGATTTTCCCTCTCATATCGTTAGTGTGAATAAGAAACTAGTTGATCTGAAGTTTATTTCAAGTTGAAATAGTGCTTCTTGCATGTCTTAGCCTTTTTTTGGTGTTGTTTGGGTATAGGACGGAATACTGCTAAAATTGCTGCGTTTACGAAAGTAAGCATATTTTTCCGTCATTTCAGCATAATTGTTGGTTTATCCAGCAAAAGGGGTGGTCTTTGTTTTGGCCTGATGCTCTAGGGGATATGTCTTTTAGCTCTTTTTGCATGCTTGTGCACATATTTTGTAATGGTTCAACTCACTTGTTAGTCTAGAGTTGGGTAGTAGGTTCATCTCCTATTTGACAATAAAGATACACATAACTGTACCTTGTGGTCAGTAATGAAAAATTGAAGTTCATAAAATTTTATCTGCATAAATCTGAGAGAATTTAGATTGTTCCTATCGTTACTCCGTGTTTTTTCAGATTGTATTGTCCTCTAAGCGTTCTTATTTTTATGCAACTTGATCATTTGTATTGTAGTCTCTTGCAAGGAAGAAGTGGGTGCTTCAGATGGTTTCTGCTTGACTGGTGTTGACCTGACTAACTTTTTCGATGAGGATGGAAAGATATATGGCTACCAAGAATTAAAGGTAGTACCATTTCTTTTGCTTTCTTTTGAGTAGTAAAGAATGGTCTTGTGTGCTCATCATTGGGGTAAAGTTGATTTTTTACCTTATGGGCACATTCCTTTGACTTCAAAAGAAAGTTTCAACCATTGTGTTTAATATGTTTTATGCAGATAAACATCTGGGTCAGCCTGATATCGTTCCATGCATATCCAGATATTACATTTAAGAGCATGTCTGATGTGAGTAATGGTGTCCATGTTTGATGTTTGTGTTGGTATTATCACCCAGATCCTATTTGCAATTGGCTATAGCTTTGGTTTTATCATTCAATTTAGTGATTGCCTTGTTTCATGTTGTAAGGGAGGAAAAGGTATCACAGATCTTAAATCTGCTCTTCAGGTATGCAATGGATGCTACTGTATAAGCTGCTTTTATTTCCTGTATCATGTATCTGTCTTTTCTTTTAAGAAGACCAGCTGACTGATTAAGTTGTATCAACAGAAAATTTTTGCTGAGACTCTGGTAGAGAGCAAAGATGAGTTTCTTAAGACATTTTTGACGGAAACTCATATTATTAGGTACTTTTGTGGTCATGCCATTCGTATCTTCCAATCAAGTTTTTATTTGTATTTGTGGTGCCCGTTTAAGTTTCACCACTTCATTTACTTCATGTGTGAAATTTATCAGATCACTTGTTTTGAATGGGGAGATGTTACCACCAAAATCCTTATATGGACAAGTTCATAATTCAAATGGCCATTTGGATGCAACAAATTCAGATCTGGAGGTACTCCTTAGACAATCTGTATCGTTTATATTAAGGAAGAACAATCTTGTAGCTTTTCATTTTGGGTTCTAGTTTCCTGTATTTTTGGGCAACTCCATCTTTCATCACCTGGGATCTAATTGCAAATTAGGTCTTGATATTGATGTGGATGAACTTTTGAGACAACCAATAGTTGATGCGTGGAGAATGAGTTATTTGAAGAGGGCTGTAACTAGATCTATAGTTGGTTACAAAATTTATTTTGAGGCATGATATATTTTAGAATGAAAGAGAAGTTGATGGTGAGAGCTCCTAGGAACAGAAGAGCAATAAGGAAAAGATATTGAATGCTGTTGCAAAAATGATTTCTACGTTTCCATGTTGGGTTCGTTTTTTCTTCTGTTGGTTTTGTTCTTTTTGCATAACTGGTATGCTTTTACGATAATATGTTCTGTTATTGGTTAGGTTGTCCGCATGGTCATAGACAGTGCAGCTGCTGGACACCTTTATAGTCGCCTGGTTCCCCTTGTCCTTCTTCTTATTGATGGTTATACTTTCATCAAATCAATCTATATTGTACAACTTTCTGTGGCTGTTTGAAACTTTAGTTTCTGAAAGGTGAGATTTCTTAACCAGGTAGCAATCCAATTGATGTTACTGATCCAGGATGGGATCTATATGTCCTGGTTCAAAAGAAAAATAATCAGCAAGAGGACATTCAACGAACGTTGCTGGGTTTTGCAGCTGTATATCGCTTTTATCATTATCCTGACAGCATACGTCTACGACTTGGTCAGGTTCATTTTGCTTCCACCTTCTGAATTGAGTTGTGTCCAGAGAAATTTGGTTTTTAGTTCCTCTCCAGAACTTTCCAATATTTTCTTGAGTGCAGACACATTTCTCAGTTCTTAGTAAAGCATTATATGATGGATCTCTGTTTGATGGCAGATTTTGGTGTTGCCGCCTTACCAACACAAGGGTTACGGGCGTCACCTAATTGAGGTGCTCAACAATATTGCCATACATGAAGTTGTTTATGAACTAACAGTAGAAGAGCCATTAGATTACTTTCAACATGTTCGCACATGTGTTGACATACAACGGTTGCTTAAATTTGAGCCAATCCAAGATGCTGTCATCGCAGCTGTTGCCCATCTCAAGAACAGTAAACTATCAAAGAGAACTCATTTGCCACGTCTTGTACCACCTTCAAGTGCAGTTGAGGATGTTAGAAAAACCTTGAAAATCAACAAAAAGCAGTTTCTGCAGTGCTGGGAGATTTTAGTTTATTTAGGTCTTGATCCTGTTGAGAAGTTCATGGAGGATTTTGTGACAGTAATTTCACATCGTATTAGGACTGATATATTGGGGAAAGATTCTGGGAATGGCGGGAAGCAAGTGATTGAAGTCCCAAGTGATTATGATCCTGAGGCGTCATTTGTAATGTTCAGGTCACAGAATTGTGAAGCTAGTTGTGTTCCGATGGATGAAAATCAAACAAACCAAGAACAGCAGCTGCAGCAATTGGTTGATGAAAGAATCAAAGAGATAAAGTTAATTGCACAGAAGGTGCATCGAACCTAACTCTGGCTCAAATGGCTTACTCCATGTGATTCTGATTCGCGATGTAAATGCCTAGAGCTATTACAGTAGGTCCTAAGTATAACTATTTGGGTTAAGCAAAACTGGACTGCAAATGAGTGAGCTGTACTTCTGGTTTACATAATGGGCATCTACAGCTGTTCTAGTTTAACACAAGCAGCTGAAGCTTATTCTTATGTGTGCATTGTAAACTTCTAATTTCAACCTTCTTTACGTGAGAAGCATATTGTTCTGGATATACAAAGTTATCCACCCTTGCCAGTGTATCTTCATCCATATTCACCACACAGTTATGTGCTTCCAACTTGAGTTGCTAAAGTCAAAATTCAATGCAATAAACTGAAAATTCAATGCAATATCAGAGCAGGTTTGACTTGTTTTACTGAAAATTCAATGCAATTTCAGAGCAAGTTTAACTTGTTTTATGAATGCCTGCACGAGATGTTCAATAATAAATGCAAAATAGAGCACATCCAAAAAAATTTCAACCGAACATAGCCATGAACTGGTGTTTATGGAATGGGGTTAATATAGGTTATTTACAATAACATCCAACTCAACAACATATTCTCCTCCGAGCCATTACTCTGGTCCAGAAGCATATAATCCCACATCCTGTCCACAGACCTGACATGGCTATGCCAAACATCATTAAGATGGTGCAGGAGTACGCACATTGGTCAATTCTATTATTCTGTGAGTTGATTCGGCCAAAAGGGGAATACCGTCTGCATTACCATGTCCTTCCCATCGAGGCTGAACATGATACTAGATCTTGTGGACACTGCAATCGGCATCTTCCGAGGTAAAATTTTCGTTCCAGTTTTCAAATTCAGTTCCGCCAAACACCAATTGCTTAATGCCAATGTAACTGTTCAGATATCATTATGCATAAGTATAGATTCCTAATGACAATGGAAAAAAAAAGGAAGCAAAGGTGTACAGAAAGGAGTTAAAAGCAGGAGCCAGACAAAGTCCTGTTTTTAACCCATGCTCTGAGAAAAACTCAGGGCATCCGTATATCAGCTTCCATCAAATAGCAATCTTGCACTTGTCACCAATGATGCTAATTAAAACTTCACATTAAAGTGAATATGTTTGCTCTCAGCCCATATGATAAAACATTAAATTTTATACATTTGTATGAGTTGTGTGTGTACGTGTTTGATCGCATGTGAAAGAGAAGGAAAATGATGCGTAAGAATGGTGTTACTCTGAGCTTATTTGCGTCAATGCATTTATCAGAACATCGAGAAGCAATGGCTCACTGGTACCAATATCCACCCTGCAAAGTTAATATTACTAAATCAACATTTAGAAGGAAAAAGAACAAATATTAAGGATCATAACATAGTGTACGAACCACTTAGAAAACATTACAAGCCATTTCCATACCAGATACGTGCCAAGTTGCCTTGGATCTCCAAATCTCCAATGTTGTAAAATGTGGTTGGTGTCACATTTGCTCCCTGAATAGCATCATAGTTTGGTCTTTTATCTGTAGTTGATTGCGACAACTGCAAAAAATTAAAACTTACCATTATAGTTAATTTATCAGACAGTTCAGCAATAAAAATCAATGGCATATTGAGAACGAACAACTTTTGCATCAATATTTATTTAATCAAGAGTCACCTGCATATTCATGGCATTCAATCCACCAAGACGTCCAATGATATGCCATGATCGGATGGTCTACAAACAAGTCAGATCATCAAAAAGGCTGAATTCTGGTGAAGCTAAAGTCACCGTTTAAATTTAAGATGAGTTACTTACATCACAAATTAAGGTAACATCTTTGTCCAACAGAGTATTATAGAATTCAAACCATATGTATGAGTTGGAGAAATCGAATCTGTCAAACGCAGCCATATGAGAAGTTAACGAAGGACGAGTAAGACATATTACCACCGATATAGCATCTTCGAATGAAAAACTAGGAATTTGATAATAAGAGAGAGTATCAGATGTAAAGCTTATTTACGCCAAAATTGGCTGTATGAATGCTGCTAAATTGCCTGAGTGGTTCATAAGACGTACAGATTTGAGCTACTATCCGTAACTCCAAAATAGTAGGTAAACATGGTGAATTCGGCAACCAGAGATGGCAATATGTGTGCTTCTAGACTAGAAATTTCTCAATAAGATCTGTCAATACTCAATACGAAATATATAAGACCTACTAGAAATTTTGTATAGTAATCATGGTTTCGTTAATTTCGAACTGGAATGGTTTCTAATAGTAGTCTCTGTGGAAAGCTGACTCTGCAACAAAGATCGTTTAAGTTTACATGCATAAACCCATCATTCCATTTTCATTCCCTTTCGGTGAGTTGTCCCACTATTTGTATTAGCAGTTGCCAATGTTGGTAAACACCTATCTTAAAAGTGTAAATTAGTAACAAGTCAAACCCCAAAACAGAAAGAAAGATATGGAAGCTTTAATGCTTAACAATTAAGTTCACAAAATGCAGTATACTATCTAGACACATACGAGCGACTTACTTGTTGAATTTAACTTTCATTGGCGTAGCAGAACCCGTCTTTGTATGTAGAACTTTGTTCCTTTTTCTCCTCAGTCTCTCCTCCATCTACAAAAACATTACCTCCATCAATTGAAACCAGAAAATAAATTATAAAAAAGGAACTCAATGTTCAAACAAGAAGTATAGTGCTCTTCGCATTTCCAAGTGACACCAAGCCAGAACTGAAGAAAAACATCGTCATTGTGTAATAACTTGAACCATAAAATAAAACCCAGAACGAGTGGAAACCAATTGGCATTATCAGAAAGTAGAGGCAATGACAGAGGACAGTAAAAGAAAACATCAAGTGAGCTCACTTTGGAGCGCGCTTTTTGCGGGTCTTCAAGACAACTCCCTAGAATTTCAGCGAATTCAGGATCTTTATCATAATTAATTTCTTCTTCTCTCCTTCCGGAACTCCCCTGCCAAGAAAATTCTCCTTCGAAATCCTCATTACTACGATTACCGTATTTTCCTTCACCTCCTTCAGTCTCTACCTCCACATATTGTGAGCTATTTTCTTTAGCAGCGCGAAGTGAGACGTCGGTACGTGCAAAGGCGGGACTGGGTATTGCCACGACCGGGAATGAAGTAGTGAAGGTTTGTCGACGGAGAAATTGGAAGTTCAAAGCGGGTGGTTGATGGTGAAGAGAGGAGTTGAGAATTAGCATTGAAGTTTTGAGCTTCTTCCTCAACGGCCGACAAGGATTTCGTAGACAGTTCTGAAGCAAAAACCCTGACCTGTCTGGTTTGTTAGTTGATCATTATAAAACCCTGAGCTGTGTTCGGAGATTTTAGAGTTTATTTAGACACCTATAGCCTGATATCGGCCTTTTTGGGTAAGCTAGTTGATTTTATTAATTGTTAATTTACAGTCGATTATATTAGTTGATTTGATTAATAAATTATATTAATTATTTGTTAAAGATGTGTAGTAATATTAATTTTTAGTATTAGTTGTTTATATATAAAATAATTTATAAGGATATAAATTTTTAAAATACATAAGGGTATGAATATTATATATCTTAATATTTCATTGAATATTCTTATAGAAATTTAAAATTTAGATATTTAATTTTTAAAAATTGAGTTTATAACTTTAATAAAATATAGAACATATAATAATAATAATAATAATAATAATAATAACAACAACAATAATAATAATGATGATGATGACGATTTATCGACGATGATACATCCACAGTTGAATTAGGCGATCTTTGACGCTCGGATCAGCTTAAATAACCTCGGTCGATCGATCCATTCTTCATGTAACAAGTCTCGAACCCAACTGGCCACTGACAGCACCCAAGCCCGATCCATGCTCTTCAAATTAATCCGCACGTAAGAGACTCCACGCAAACACGTAAAGATTTAACCCTAACGTCCATCCCCTATATAAGGTATAATTCTCCCATAATGATGACGCAATCGTAACCTAGCTTTTTCTCGCATTGAGCAACCTCACCTTCAAAAATATTGACTTGGCGTCGGAGAAATAATCGGACACAACCCCGACGTGTCTTCTTTGTTTTGCGTATCTTCACGTCGGATTAATCACAAAAGCAACCAACTTCATGGATTCAAGCAAGAACGCATGATTCGAATAAAATTCGACAGAACCAATTGGTGCCCACCGTAGGGCTCGACTTCCGGGAACCACGTCCAGAAACACACAGATCAGTCAGGCGGTGGCGATAAATCCTGATATAGCCGCCGTTGCGGCTCTGGCGATGCAACGCATGGGTTTGCAGCTACCTGCAACTCTGCCGCCTGCATCACATGTTTCCCGCACGGAATCCTCAGATCCTAACGATCAACCACAACCTCAGGATTTGGAACAAGAAGAACAGAGTGTCGCTTTAGAGGATAACGCTGCACTCAATATGCACCCGAATCTCCGGCACCGATCGGATGCAGATCCTGTTCCGCCTGTGCACACCTTCCTCACCTGGAAACAGATTGAGGAAGTGGTTGATCTATTGATCCGCCAGATTTTGCAATCTCGGCCAAGATCTGTGGCGACCCATCCGCTTCGGCGGTAGTATGACAGCATCAAAGATGATGACCGATCGCCACCAGACAGAAAACCTAGAAAAAATCGTGGACGATCGGATTAACGTAGCTATGAGCTTCCCCCCAGACCGCCCGACATCACAGTATAGCTCTCCCTTCACTCCGGAAATTTTGGATAGCCTCCCGGCACCCGGAACCAAAATACCAACACCAGAAAAATACACTGACAAGATCGACCCCCTGGACTACTTACAACACTTCCAGTCGATGATGAATCTGCACTGCGTGCCGGATGTCATCCAATGTAAGGCTTTTTGTACGACCTTTCAAGAGTGAGCCCGACGTTGGTTCAACAGTCTACCTCCGGGCTGTATTATTTGCTTTGAGGATTTCAGACTACTTTTTCTCAACCAGTTCGCTACCAGTAAACGGCCACAGAAAACAGCCTTGGAGGTGATGCAACTCACCCAAGGAAGGAATGAAAGTATGCGAGAGTTCATCACTCGGTTCAATAACGAAGTGGTCGAGGTTCCCGACCTCACTTGCTCGTCTATGCTGGCCGCGCTTATGAGCAATACGAGGGACGAGGAGTTTAAGAAGTCGCTAGCTCTCGATCAACCCCGATCTATTCAGGAGATCAGACACCGGGCAGACAAGTACATTCAGCTCGAGGAAGTATTAAAGAATACAAAACGTCGGGCAGATGATCGCGGGCCGAGTGGTAGGGCAGACGAGTCTCACAAAAGACAAAGGGATCAGTCGACCTGGAGAAAGCCAATCGGTCGGCAGTGGCATCAACAAGACTTCACCCCGCTTAACAAACGATATGCGGAAGTGCTGGCGGCCATGAGAGCGGATGGGGAAACTATCCGAGAGCCCAATAAAATGAAGACTCCATACAAAGACAGGAACCCGGACTTGTATTGCCGCTTCCATAAAGAGGTCGGTCATGATACGGAAGATTGCTGGCAGTTGAAAAAAGAAATCGAATCCCTCATACAAAGGGGAAGGCTAGGTCGATTCGTGAAGCACGAACAAAAGACAATCGGCAGATGGGCGGTCGATTAACAAAGCACCGCCTGAAGCGAAATGACATGAATGACGGAGGGAGGCAGAATACGAATACAGATAATCGACGAGAAGAGAGAGGGCGATCAAGGAAAAGAAACGATGGAAACGGCGGTTTCTGTACGAGGAGAGTTTAGAGCTCGCCTGCGACATAACCCTCTCGGTTTTGAGGAGGGGCCACGAACTCTACACTCCTGGGGGGTCGGTGTGCCCTTCATTCGAGGAGTATCCAGAGCCGCTTCTTCCTGAAGCTCTCGGGCTTTCTTTAGAGGAAGTCAGGGAGAAGGCCAAAGGAGAACGGGACGCCATTCCGGACGAAGAGCTGGATCTCAGCTCCGATGAAGAGCTTCCCTACGAAGATATTCCTCCGCTCGCTCCCCCGGGCCCTGTTCCTATTCCCGTTGTGTCGCTCTCCGAAGGGAAAAAGCTTCCTTGCGAGGATATTCCTCCGGTTGTTCCCCCGGGTCCTGCTCCTACTCCCATTATGTCGCTCCCTTCTGAGGCTTCTCCTGCTCCTTTAGCTACTTCTTGCTCCCCTTCTTCCGAATTCTAGAGCTCACCTGGTCGGGTTTGTGGCCATGGTGAATTTAATATGAATGAAAATTTTTTGTTGTGTTTCATTTTGTCGAAGTCAATTTTCGTGCTTATGTGCTTTGTTTCGGACGTATAGTAGGGTTAGGTGTTACTCGTGGTCGACCAAGCCGAGGTCCCAAGGATCTTGTCTTGGCGACCGATCGACCGTAGTCGATCTATGGAGATACCAAGCGAGGTCTCAAGGATCTTGTATTGGCGACCGATCGACCGTAGTCGATCTATGGAGATACCGAGCGAGGTCCCAAGGATCTTGTCTTGGCGACCGATCGACCGTAGTCGATCTATGGAGATACCGAGCGAGGTCCCAAGGATCTTGTCTTGGCGACCCGACCGACCGTAGTCGATCTATGGAGATGCCGGGCGGTGGCTGATTGGATTGTCTACTCTTTGCCACATGTAATGTAACTCTTTATTGTCAAGAAATCTGAAACCCCTTTATTAATGATAACGAGGGCGTGGGCCATTAAAAAACCTACTTGGCAGGGACAGGAAAAAGGTACCCACAAGTATACAAAAACGATAGTAAGGAAAGATTAACTAGAATAAAACTTATCTACTGGTAAAACGCCTTCAAGTTCTGTGAGTTCCAAGGCCTTGGTAGAACCTTTCCTTTCGCATCGCTGAGGATGTAAGAACCATGCCTGACTTGCTTAATCACTCGATATGGTCCTTTCCACGCCTGTCCGAGCTTTCCAGGATGCTTCCCAGCCGCCTCGGCTTTTCGTAGGACGTAACTACCTACCATTACATCGCTCGGCTTAACCCTTCTATTGTAAAATTTGGTTGCCTTTTGGCTGATAGCTTCGAGCAGTGGTCGCCTTTTCTATCCTCACCGAGGAGAACGAGTTCGCTCTGCGGGCTTCATCATTCTTTCTTCTTCATAGCCCGACACCCTTTGATTGTGCAATGCCGCCTCTACTGGAACTAAAGCTTCTGCTCCGAAGGTCATTCTGAACGGTGTTTCCCATGGCTCCGTTCGGTGTGGTTCTGATGCCCACAACACTTCGCCTAGTTCTTCCACCCAGTCTTTCACCATCCAGCGCTTCGAGAGCGTTCATTATCTTTTATTGGTGTTCTCCATGAGTCCGTTGCTTTGTGGATGAGCTACCGTCACCGTAGCTGATCTTTAGTCGGTCGCAAAATCTCGAACTTGTCGTTGTCGAACTGTCGACCGTTATCCGTAACCAATACCATGGGCATCCCGAAGCGGGTAAGTATGTTCTTCGTCACAAAGTTCTCTACCTTCTGTTCGGAAATTGTAGCGACCGCTTCCGCTTCTGCCCATTTGGTGAAGTATTCTACCGCCACTATCAAGAACTTCTTATGCCCGGGACCGAGAGGGAATGACCCCAGTATATCCATTCCCCATTGAGCGAACAGGATAGGATGGCTCACAATTTTCAACCTTTCAGTCGGCTGGTGAGACAGGTTGCTGTTTCTCTGGCAGGCCTCGCATCGGTCGACTTTCTCCTGGCAGTCTCTTCTCATCGTCAGCCAATAGTACCCATGTCTGATCAGTCTGTGAGCCAACATTCTGCCTCCTACATGGTTTCCACACATCCCTTCATGGACTTCGGCCATTGCCTGCTTGGTTTCTTCTTCATTCAAGCATCGAAGCAGTGGCCAGTCGTAAGACCGTTTGTATAGAGTGTCATTAACGACCGTGTACTCGGCTGCCTTTATTCTCAGTTTCTTGGCCTCCGACGCGTCTTCTGGTTGTTTTCCCTTCAAAAGGTATTGTATGATCGACTCCATCCAACTCGATCGACTAGTACTTACGTCGAGAGTTTCCTTGGCTTTTTGAATGCTAGGCCGGTCTAGTCGTTCGATCATAACATTGTTCATGGCATCACGGTCGGAAGCCATTTTGGAGAGCGCGTCCGCTTTAGCGTTTTGAGCTCGTTCTATTCTGTTGATCGTGCACTGTTCGAAATTGCTCAATTCCTGCTTTATCAGCTCAACAAGTAGCTAAAGGAGCAGGAGAAGCCTCAAAAGGAAGCGACATAATGGGAGTAGGAGCAGGACCCGTGGGAACAACCGGAGGAATATCCTCGCAAGGAAGCTCTTCCCCTTCGGAGAGAGACACAACGGGAATAGGAGCAGGGCCCGGGGGAGCGACCGAAGGAATATCTTCGTAGGGAAACTCTTCATCGGAGCTAAGATCCAGCTCTTCGTCCGGAATGGCGTCCCGTTCTCCTTCGGCCTTCTCCCTGACTTCCTCTAAAGAAAGCCCGAGAGCTTCAGGAAGAAGCGGCTCGGCATACTCCTCGAATGAAGGGCACACCGACCCCCCAGGAGTGTAGAGTTCGTGGCCCCTCCTCAGAACCAAGAGGGTTATGTCGCAGGCGAGCTCTAAACTCTCCTCGTACAGAAACCGCCGTTTTCATCGCTTAATCGCCTCGACCCGTTGCATCCTCACAGAACGCCGCACCTCCCGCAAGGTCTCCTCGGCTCTGTCCCTACCCTCCTCTGCGGAGCGGCAATCTTGGCGGAGTTTCTTGTTAGCTCCGCTCCGCCTCACAGCCTTCCTCCATTCGTCCTTCTCCTCCTCTCCTTGGCGGTCGAGCCAACAAAGTGCCCACCTCCCTCTCCTGAGATTTTTTTTCCTCCTCCAAGGATGCGTTTTGAGCCTGGAGGAGGTCTCTCCCCTCCTTCACCTCCGAAAGCTCGCCCTTCAAAGCCTTCACCTGATCATGGAGGTCTTGGACTTCCTGGTCCAGAGTCTCCAAATCTGCAAGATTCTTGAAGGCCGTCGTCACTTTCTGCTGCACCGAGACGAACGAGTGAGACCCTAGCTCCAAGTTACTCCTCTTCTCCATGAACTTTCGTCCACAAAGAGTAATCCTCTCAGTAATGTAACGGGACACTTCGAGGTCCCCGATTGTGGCATTCTTAGCCAACTTGAGGGCAGACTCCCACTGCCCGGGATTTGCGGCTTGCACCTTCTCCTTGCCCTTCTTCCCTTTCCCAGTCCCGGCTCGACTTGTCGGGCCGGACGGCAGATCCCCCAGTCGAACCAATCTCTTCCTCTTAAGAGGAGGACCCGTATCCTCCTCCTCCTCCTCCTCCTCCTCTGTCAGGACTACCTAGCCTGCACACGACCAAAGACAATTGCAATAACCTCAAATCGGAAGGTCGGCCCGACAAAGTGAACATCCGTCGACACTACGGACGAGCCTAACCCCATAGACAAAGCGGCGCCATCACCAGTCCCCGTCTCCGTCCCCTTCTTCTGTACAGCCTGCTTCTTTGACTTGGATGCCCCGGCGGGAGCATCTCCCATCTTCACCATGGCTGCACAACGATAAATTAAGTTAGAAAATGAAACCAAGGCTAAAAAATACAACAATTAGCTCAATCACGAGGAGTTAACCGGACGGGGCGGTTTCCTCTCCTAGCCCGCTAATTCGAGGAGGGAGGTCAATGAGAAATGAATTGGCCGAGACCCCCCTGAAGTACCCCTGCATGAGCCGAGTAAAGTCGTATCTGCCGAGCTTCTTTATACGACCGACCACCTCCCACTCCTCTCTACTAAGAGATATGGTCGACATGTCATTCCATTGCTCGGTTAGAGGGTACCTCCACGGTCGAGCTTCGAAGGAGGCTCCTGGGGGCTTCACAAAAAAGTACTTCGTACGCCAAGAAGTGACTTTCTCGAGAGTTCCATCCGGGCGATACCGGGCATCTCTGTACTGAAAATGAGGAATCCCAGCCCCAATTATGGAGCTCTGACCCATTCTTAAGAAGTGGCGGAGGATGTCAACTGACGGAGGACAACCGAATTGATGACATAGCAAAGCCAAACCATTAATAAACCTCCAGCCATTCGGGGGGATCTGACTCAGCATCAACTCATAGGCGATGCACACCTCGTCAATAATCGGGGCGTACGGAAGCCTCATGCCGCCAACAGAGAAAAAGCTCTCAGATACAGCAAAATATCCGCTCAGATTGCTGAAGATCAGTTCGGTTCCGATGGCCAACCTAGGCCCCCAAGACGTAGGAATGTTACACCTAATGATCAGCCGCTGCAGTTCTCCTAACCTTATCTTTGATTCACCTCTCGGTACCGCCTCCACAACCAACCTGTCCCATCTTTCCTTCGTCGACACTTCCTCGGTACCTCCTACCGTACTTCTAGAACTACCCATTGACATGATTTCCAAGAAAAGAGTTATTGAAAAGAACTTTAGAGGAGGAAGGACGTACCTCTTTGTTGGATGGAGAAAGGGAAATCGAACAACGATTGAATGAAGTTTCCGAAAACTGGGAGCAAGAAAGAACGAATGAAAGCAGAAGCGTATGCAAGAAGGAAATAAGCGTGAAGAAAACCAAATGGTTCGTCGACCCTAAACATTTATAGGGAGGCACTCGGACGAGCCATCCAATCAAAGTATAACGCGTGGAGAAAATCTGAGCTATGCTTGGACACGCGGCGTGGTCCGAGCCATGGGAATTAGGGTTGTTCGAAATCCGGAAGGGCGCGTCAGTTGAAGGGACGCGTAGGGCAAATTGTCTGCGATTCTGACGACGTCGTTTCAAATTCGAGCAATTTGTCAAAGGACGCGCGCCGTCAAACAATAAATGCTCCAAGTACCTTCACACGTCTGTCAATGATGACCACCCGACCCGCTTTTGCGCGGAATGTCGCACAATAAGTGACGAGGTCGATCGGTTGAGGCGGCAAAGTCGATCGATCCTTCACGGTCAGCAAACGGGCAACTGACGATTCACGCTCAACCGGTTCGAGATCCGAAAGCGATCATGCATAATCGGTTGGTACCTGATCGATCGGGACCGCCCGAGCTTTCCCGTGATCGAGCTACAACAACAATGCCCAATCGATCGATTACTTCACGAGCCGACCTACAGACGAGCCATATCTCAATGTCCGACTGATCGCCCCAATCACGAGCCGTCCTAAATCGAAGTTATAAACCTCTACATACTCCTCCGACCCTTCTCTTCGCTCGGACTCGAGGTAGGGGCTTATGGTCGGTCGGCGATCTTTGGGCTCGGACCCGTCAAGACAACCTTGGGCGATCGGTCCATTCTTCATAGAACAAGTCTCGAACCCAACGGCTCTGACGGACCCAAGCCCGATCCATGCTCTTCACCCATCCGCATGTAAGAGACTCCATGCAAACACGTAAAGGTTTAACCTAACGTCCATCCCCTATATAAGGTATAATTCTCCATAACAGATGACGCAATCAAAATCTAGCTTTTCTCGCATTGAAGCAACCTCACCTTCACAAAATATTGACTTGGCGTCGGAGGGCTAATCGGACACAACCCCGACGTCCTTCTTTGTTTGCGTATCTTCACGTCGGATTAATCACAAAAGCAACCAAATTCATGGATCCAAATCAATGAACGTCTGATTCGATCAAAATCGGTGAACCGCATCCAAATATAAAATATAATTGTAATTAGGCATAAATTAATTTGTAAAAATTAATTAATGTATAACTTTATTTATTTAAGAGGGTATAATTGACTTTTTACTTCTACATATTTAGCTAAAGATGAAAAAACAACTCCAAACGTTGTTAAAGTGTAGCTTTTCTAAAATCACCGTTTTGATATAAATTAGCTAGCTATTTATGTTCTTACCAAACAAAACTTTCAGCTGTTTGAAATAGTCAAATAGTTGAAGGAAATGAATCAGCTATTTTTTAGTTAATTCGATGCTCGCCAAACGCAACCATTAAATTTTCTTTGGATAGTAAGATTACAAGTAACCTACAGTTGTGGGTCGGCTCGATCCCACTAAATACACCCATAGGAAGGAGTGAAGAGCCTTACTTGTGATCAAGCTCTCGGATTAGTCGATCCAATAGGTTTCGATACTGGTGGTGTAAACAAAAACAAAAAGATTACAATTAACTAATTAAGGGAAATGATTAAAATTTTAATATTAAAAAAAAAAAATTATATTACTATAATAATAATAGTACTAACAACAACAATACTTAGTATAAATTTTGTTGAAGAATGGAATCTGAAAAAATTTAGTAGTATACAACCTTATCTCTAATTATTAAAATTTAGAATAATTTTATAAATTTTTCTCTTAAACTTCGGTACAAAATTATAAAATATCATCATTATCATTACACCCAATCTGAAATTTCTCAATAAAGTAGGATATAGAAAAATTTGATAGTACGCAACTTTACCCTTATATTATAGAAAAGTTGTTTCCTTTAGACCTACATGCAGAATGTACAAAGGTAGTAAATGTTGAAAAAAAGGAGTAAATAACAAAAAACGCGGGACACTCTATTACAATCAGTAAATAAATTTTAAATGCAGAGTGTACAAAGGGGGTTAATGCCGAATAAATGAGTAAATAAATCAACACGCTCACTCAACTGCAATCAGTAAATGACTTTTCAAACAATAAAATAAGGAAAATATCTGAAAGAGACCAGATCTGCTACTACCTTATACACTGTAAAGATCAGCTCCTCTTGTCGCTTGTTATGTTAGGGGTCTTCGTTAAGAAACCTTGTGTATATGACAATCTTATGTTTCAGAGTCAAAATTTTTTGCATTTATGAGTCGTAAATTTTTGGCCCACATATATTAAATATTAAATGATAAAATATATGCAATATAACTATTAAATATAAATTAATTAAATATTATTAATATAATAATTTAATTTAACTCTTTAACACCTCGCAAATCAATAAAATATAAATTATATAAGTAATTATAATTGTAATATTTATATAATCTAATTTATTATTGTTACGATATTTATGTTTTTATATTTTATTTTATTTAAAATATAAGAAAAAGATTTTTAAAATTTTAAAAATATTAATGATTAAATAATTTTCTAAAAACCTCTATTAATTTTTAATAAATTATAGTTTGAAAACTATTAAGTTATATACGTAAATTATAGTTTCAACTAAAAACATTAAAAGGTCGAGTGGCGGAGTGGTTTAAAGAGTTGGGCCACCACCAACGGGCCCAACAAACGACCACTATAACACGAGGGGTAAAATCGACATTAAGTGGTAGGACGATTCTCTACTTCACCGAAGTTAGGGTTTTTATTGTACCCCATCTCACGATATTTTGTCTCTGGTTCTCAATTCCTACGAACACCAAGGTATCATCCTGTTTCTAGTCCTTGCTCTAATGGTTTTCTGGTGCTAGCTGTCCTATCTGGGTACTCATAAAATGGCCATTGAGCATCTTTCCTTTAATGTAAAAATTGATGTGGATGCAGGTCAGTGTTTGTTGAAACAGAAAAGGAAAACAAAACATGGTGGAGAAGACGAAGGGTAGAAAGGAGGAGGTGGTCACGAGAGAGTATACAATCAACCTCCACAAGCGTTTACATGGCTGGTATTTCTACTACTCTCCAATTTTCTCATTTTTCTTCTTGTCCATTGATCTTAATTCATTTGGGTCTCTTTCTATTTACCTTTGGGTCTATTGAGATTGCATTTGGTAATGGGCTTTTCCCCTGTTCTTCTATTTTTGACCAGAGTTGTGTTATTAAGCTTGTTTGAGTTTAAGATTGACAAGTTGTAGTTTTTGATTGGTTAACTGTGAACTAAAGTAGGTTCTTTCAATATAGAAATTCCATAGAATGTTCAAAGACATGTTACACGAAAGCACTGTGGGTTGTTGTTACTTGATACTTGGCGGGGCGTGAATAGTGTGAGTATTTTGTTCAGGTATGAGTCGGTAGCATAATGTTGAGTAAGAGAGCTGAAGATAATATGTGAGAGCATCGTTTGAATGCTGTTGCAAACTTTTGTTCATGCTATTGTCTGATTCCGAGCCTACAAATTTTGTTTTACTGTGTTGAAAGTTTGCAAATTATTGAATGTCTATTTTAATTTTTCTAAACACAGCACCTTCAAGAAGAAGGCACCCAAAGCCATAAAGGAGATCAGGAAGTTCGCTCAGAAGGCTATGGGTACTACTGATGTGAGGGTGGACGTCAAGTTGAACAAGCACATTTGGAGTAGGGGGATAAGGAGTGTGCCGAGGAGGGTAAGGGTTCGTATTGCTCGAAAAAGGAATGATGATGAAGATGCAAAGGAAGAGCTCTACTCTCTTGTTACTGTTGCAGAAATCCCACCAGAAGGGCTTAAGGGCCTAGGCACCAAGGCCATTGAAGATGATGATTGATTCTTGAGTTCTGGATGTTGAAGTTTGCATTTAGATGCAAAAATTAAAGCAAGAGTTGTGATAAATGTTGACTGTTTTAAGATAGATTTGTACTTTTCCAGACTTGCGATTTTGTGTTAGAATTATCAGATTGGCATTCACCATTTTGCCATGTCAATCCTTTATCCACAGCTTATAAAGATTCTCTTTTCCCAAGTTCTTTTACATTTTTACCTTTTTCTTCCTCCTCTCTGGATTAGAGTGATTTTGTTTGTCAAGGAAATCTGTGTGTGCCTGCCTTGTGCATTTTAAGGTGTTAGTGTTGTCCACACATGCAGCATGTAACAGGATATTCTCTTAAACAATTTTCATGGAAGTTGGGAGAATCTTTTATATGCGAGAAGATGGTACTTTTTTACGAAAACAATGTAAATAACTCGTTAGAACACTCTTCTACGAGTCTATCTACAACTTTGTAACCTGCAACCAGTTGATCTCAACTTCACATTCCAACAAATTCGAACATCAGCTATGTAAGAAAAGCAGGAAAAATGCTGTGATCCCGAGTTTTAGGTATTGAGATCACACTAGACTAAACTATTACCATCAGTTTGTAGAAGCGGTAAGATAACTTTTAGGTGGTTTTAAACGCATACATATATCCTCTAAGTTTCCTCACTTCTTCTGATGACTCGGTAAGTAGATGATCCACGTAAAGGCAAATGCCAGCGCCACTGCAATTTCAGATGCAGTTGAAGTTAAGCTTCAGTTCTATGCTTGTAGGCAGGAAGAAAGAAGAGGAAGCACAACTCACCTAATCGGCCCAAATGGAAGCCAGATGACATCCCACCGAAATCTTGGCAGCCTAATTTCAAATACGATCAGATTAGCAAGTTAATTATCAACTATGACTTGAATCATTTGTATGTAAAACTTAGCATACTAGTACAACAGGCAGGCCAAGATCAAAGTGCTTCTATTTATTTGACGTAAAAAGTTTCAATTAGAAGAATACAAAAACTACAAGAACATGGAAGCTAAAGGAAAAACGAACTCTATTAAATGTCATTTCACAGGATTTCCATTTGTAAACACAAGCCCCTGAACTATTCTCATGTGTAGATTTCCTAGGCACTCTACACTTCCTACATACCTTAGCATGTAATGCAGCCAGAAAACAGCCAGCACCAGCCCAGCAACGCATGAATACAAAATGTAATGCCTGCGATACTCGGAATCACGTAGTAGCCCTATGATGGCGACTGAGCATGTTAAAACAGCTACCCAATCTGTTAAATGATCAGAACTTAGTAAAATGGTAAATCTTATATTACACAACAGCAGCAGCAATTTAAATAGGAGCATGAGATTGCAGGTCCTTAAATCCTAGATACAGCAAGCCAGTAATAGATAAGATTACATGCTACAACCATAAGAAGGAATTTCTTATGCAAATTGATAATTCAGTTCTAGGCTTTATAGAACAAGAACAAGAAAAGAGCCACCTGGTAGACAAGCAGATTGTGCATCAGGATAAAGTAAGCGACAAAAGTAACATCAAAGGACATGTCTCACGCTGAGCATACTGGATTTCTCTTACATCTAAGCATTAAAAACTAAATTCAAGAAAGTGATGACATTGAATAAATGAAAGTGGTGTATCCATTCTCATTTATTCGCAGCTGAACACCAGATAACTATATCCTATTAAGATAATAAATATTTTAGAAATTTTGAAGGGACCAAAACCTCAAGTTCAAAACAAAGCAACACCCCCAAGTATGCATCGTGGGGCCAAACATCATCAGCCAATGAAGAGCACAAGAAAACATAGTCAGGATCAAAGAAAAGAACCTGCGGATACTACCATCCAGGAATCTATATCTTCCATGAAGTAAGCATGATACCTCTGTTAATCAATAGAAGTATAAGTTATAGATGTCTCACCGTTTGACAAATCAAACAAAGTTAGTTAAATATCAAAAATGCTTGCTCTAAAATCATTACTTCCAACTCAGTTGCGGTAAAAATCATGTCATTGTGAATAAATACGATCAAATTGAAATTCAGCTATGATAACCTTAGCCTTCCCGAGAAAGTCAACATATGAATTTCAACTTAAGATTACAAACTGTCTTACGCCACCATGTAGCTTTTCAGCCCCATGAAACGTCACTTACTAATGCAAATATGCTTAAAAGCCTTAATGGGCAACGAAATTCATGCTTTGCTTCCTGATATTCATTAGAAATTTCAATTGTCAATCTTTTCGGAAAATAAATATGCAAGGGAAACGTTTATTAATTCAAAAGTTGATACCAATTCCCATGGAGACGTTGCTTGGCGGAAGATGGAGTATAGAAGAAATGCAGCGTAGCAAGAGAGAAGCCCAGCAAACACTCTCTACCAATAAATCAAAGCGTAGATATTTAGAAGGACCCACTCGGATTTCTGGCTTCAAATGATACAAGAAGAATATATGATTACAAAATTTACCCTCCATATAAGAGATTGATGTGCTTGTGCCTTCTCAAGCGATCGAACTAACTCTTCTTGCTCTGCAAGGTTGGGGAAAACAAAAAACAGATTGTAAGTGCACTTACTGCTTTGATTTTTGAAAAATCGAATCTCAGGACGTGGAGAGAGACCGTGGACGTCCATGGGACGAAAATCTTCATCGTCCCGAGTTGGAAGAGAGAGATCTTGGTCACGATAATTTCGCCAATTTTTTGTCAGCTTCTTTATCACCATGATCCCCTGTTATTCGCTCTCCTTGCTCGTGCATATCCCCTGTTAACGAGCCATCGATTAGTTTATTTAACTTTAATAAGTTGATTTTTAAAAGTTTGTGGATTGTTGTTTGCCGAATGATAATATTGGTCACCATTTTATTCTTTACTTTTACTTGGTTTGTTGTCAAAGTTTTTTTCTTATATTACAATTATATCTTAAAGTTTGGAAGAATATAATAAAAGAGTTAATTAAATTTTAAATATTTATTTAATTTTATAATATTAGTTTACATTTTAAAATATTATAATATTAAGTTTGTAAATATAAAATCACATCTAATTAATATTTATAATATATAACTACTACATGTCGTAATTGTATCATATAAGTTGTTTAATTTATTAAATAATAAAATTTATACATATTATATGAAAAATATTAATATGATGTAACTCACTACATCATTTATATTAATAGAGAATTTAATGTTGGATTATTATTATTATTATTATTATTATTATTAAACTTATAAACTTAGTTTTATAAAATTAAATATTTAAAATCTAATTCTTATAAGAATATTCAATAAATAATAAAAAATATAATATTTATGTCCTTATAAAATTTTTAAAGCATGCCCTCATAGGTGGTTTTATACGTTAACAGTTAATATTAAATAACTAAATTTACTAAACATGTTTAATAAACAACTAATATTATTCGTTGGTCAAATCAGCTGATATAATCAGCTATTAACTAATTGTTGATAGAATTAGCTAACAGCTAATGCAATCCGTTAATTTTAAAAAATTAAGTTCGTAATTTCAATAAAAATATCAATCACTTGGTCGATTTAGCTGATTTAATCGAAAAGTTTTCAATCCTTCAATTTTCAATTTATTATTAAAAAATTAATTAATCAATCAATTTTATTAATTAATGAATTTTTATAAGCTAAAATAAATTAATTAATTTTTAATTAACAATCCTGTTTTAATTAAATTTTAAATTCATCGATAAGCAAAAATTATTTAATTTTATTTAATGTTTACCGATCTTATATTGTTATTGTTGGGGTAAGCCACGTAATGTTGAACTTCTCCAGATCTCGAGGATCAATGAGATTTGTACTGAACGTTAATGTTGTTGTTATATTTAGGTGATTTTATAATAGTTTAATACCGGTTGAATTTTTTAATCTTTAAATTTTTATCTTACCAATTTAACCTTCGCATCAATTTTTAAAAATTGCAAAAAATTACATTAACTTTAAAATAATTACCATTTATGATTTTATTTACATAATTGAAAACCTAAGGATAACAAATAAGAGGAGGAGAAGGGACATCAATATATTTTTTATTTTAAATAAATTATTTAATAAATTAAGCTAAATTTTATTTTTAATTTTAGGTATATAATTAATTGCTTATATATTAGGTTTAAAAATTTATCACTTAATCTTTGTTTGAATCCTTATTTACATAAGGAAAGGAAAGGAAATATTGAGGGAAAACGAGGAGAAAAGAATAAAAGAGAAATGAGACTTCCTTTCCTCTGCTTGTTTTCCTAATTTATCAAATGAAAAAATTGAAACTTATATTAGACAAAATAATTTTTTGAGATCTTTATGCTCTTGATTATATAACTTGTTTATCTTTTACTATGAAAACTTCAGCATACACAGATAAAGTATTATCAGATTTGATAACGGAATTTCACGATGAAGCTTCAAGGAGTTGAAATTTCTATTTGAAACTAAAGTTTTTAACTTTCTAATTGCTGTGTAATATAAAACAATATCTTTGGCATTAAAAAAAAGAATTTCATCATACACTATATGCTTATTCCACTACCATCTGTCATATACTTATTCCACTACCAAGATCAATCTCATCCATATGTCAAGGGAACAACTATTCTATTTTGTATAATAAAAATGAAAATTAAGATTTAATATGCATATTAAAATAAAACAAGTTACATATAACTATATGTATATTTACGTGGTTTAAAATTTAAACATTCATATTTTGATAATCCAAAAGATAAAGATTTTGTTAATTCCATTTCAACATAACCATGACTTCCATAAGCAAAAAACTGCACTAGTATTTGTTCTATAAGCATAAAATCTGCACTTGTATTTACTCCACAAGTAAAAAATCTGTACTAGTGTTTACTCCATAAGCAAAAAATTCTATTTCAGTATAGTTATGACTCCTACATAAGCAAAAGATCTGTAAATAAAGATCACCACAAATTAAATAAAATAAAAACTAGCAGATTAAACAAAAAAGCCAGCATATCAAAATAGGCTTTACCATTTTTTAAAAAAATTGCAATGTAAAAGATCACCTACCCATAATTTTATCTTCATTTCATTTTCGAAATAGGTGCGCTAGTTATTATATGCATTAAATAATTATTACGCTGCTGCTCGGGACAGCCAAAAAAATTTCTCACCCTAATGGAACTTGCAATTAGAAAATCATAAGCTTTGTAACGAAGGCACACATTAAGGTCAAGCTTTAGCAATTCAGCATACACTTCATGCTCTCCATAAACTCGTTGGTGTGTTTTTTTCAACAATTGTATTTGATTCCTTAAGTACCTCAGCAACATTGTCAATTGATTATTTAACCCCAGCAACTTCTGTTGTAACAGCACTCTTTCTTTTCTTTTTCTTTAGAGAAGTCATAGAAATTGACTCGAAATCGGAATAAGAAGTAGCTTCAAACTTAGTTGGACTTGCACCATCATGTGTGTGTTCAAAGTTTTCTAAAGATATATCATTTGAAGCTAATAATTGATCAACCTCATCGATTGTGTTCACATTCACCGGAGCCTAACGATGATTTTTTTCTTTTGCTGTTTGAGCATTTTCACCTGTTGCTCTATCTTTTGCATACAAAAACATTAACTTGTCATAATGAGTTATTTCTGCAGATTTCCATTTCTTTGCACTTCGCTTTGCCTATAAAAAAAGACTGTCTCAAACACATACTTCAAACAAATAAGTTCACCACAATACCTTATAGTTTGTAAACTCAAATAATAAAAATCATGCAATCAATACTCATAACTGTCAAAAAAGTGTTCCTAACTGCCATCACTTGGTTCATGTTATAAAAAATAAAATAAATAGGACTTAATGGAGGTTTAATCGATAATTTCCTGAACTAGAACATAGACAATACATAAATAATATTATTCTTCGAAAATACAGTTCATATATCATTAAAAGAGTGCTCAAAAAACATTTCTAATCAAATGTAGGAATTAAACCTAAAATTAATGAAATATTTTTTTTGAGCTTTCCATAATTAGGAAGCAAAAGGGCATCATCAGTTTATTTGAAAACCACATGTGTCTTCGGAATCAAATTTAAAGTGACAATTAAAATGAGGGAAATTTTGAGGCATCCATGATATTTATTAGGGCCTAGATCTGAACATAGAGTGATATAATCAAATTTTATCCTACTTGGAATGCATAGAAAACAATTTCTATTTGATCTTTCTGCAACATATCAACTTTCCATCCTTGTGAATAAATCAAGGATCCCAGTTTTTGTATTTCCTGCTACTTTCTATCCACTCACATGAATCTTTCTTATAATCTTAAACATGTCAAACACTCAGGACCATTATAAACACAAAGCATCACAATTTCAGTTTCTATTATCAACAAATCATTAAGCAATTGAACTCCAAGCTATCACCAGAAAGTACTTCAACTATCTACCAATAGAAACTAGTTCTTTAAGGTCTGAATAAAACAACACAAAACACAAAAAAGAGATAATAGAATAACCTGTATCATTGCTTCCCATACTTCCAGCTTGACATCAAATCTCTTAGTTATAGGATTCCAAGCAATGTCGTTAGAGTGCTTAAAAAGATTGTAACATTCATTGAAATTCGTCTTTAGAGATTTTATTTGATTTTTGACTTTGTCCCTACCAATGACATCAATTCCAGTCTTCTCTCGAACTTCCGTAATGACTTGAAGGCTTAGGTTGTGAAGATTCCATCAACTCGATTGCCTTTATTTTGTTAATAAAAAAGTGCATTCAACAAAACTTCATCCATAAATTCTATCCAACGAAAAATGTCCCTTTTTTCTTTGTCAACCTTCTCTGCACCTTTCCTTGTCATTTATTAAAGTCTCAAAACAAAATAATCAATTATGAAACAAGTCGCAGTACAATATAAAACTGCAACAAATCAATTATGCAACAAAACACATTCTTAAAGTCTCTTTCATTAGTAAGAGAACTGCAAATCACAATATAATATATTACAAAAAGTATTACAATATTAGACTTCAAATAACAAAAGAAAGGTGCATCAAAAAGCCAACATTTTGTTGTATGTTTAGTCAATGATTTGAAACATAATCATTCCACATTTGTGCAGCAATATTATCCCTTATTTGTGCACCTAACCTAGCATCTTCATTATCTCTTTTTCTACTATCAACTTGTGATTCCGTATCCCCTCTATTTGATAACTCCGTATCCATTTCATAAATTTCTTCTTCAAGTGCACCTAATCTCATCAAAAAATTATGTAGGATAGAGCATGCCAATACAATTTCACATTGAACATCAAATGAATATGTCTTTTCATTTGAACTTCCAATGATAGGAAATCTTTTCTTTAAAACTCCAAATGCACTTTCAACTGCATTACGTAATGAAGCATGATGTAGGTTAAACAACTCTTTAGCATTTTCGGGACCTCTAGTTGAATACTCTTTCAAATGATACCGGACACCTCTATAAGGTGCAATTAGTCCACTCCTAAGCATAAATCTCGCATCGACTAGGTAATACTTGCCTACAATTAAATAAATCAATTAATTTTAGCATCTAAAATTCATAATCCATTAAGTTAAAAATTAGTGAATTAATAAACCTAACATTACCTGAAGGAAATTTTAAATTATCCTCCCTAGTTAATGCATTTTTAATAATTCTGAAATCGGACGCTGAACGTTCCCATCCAGCCAGAATATAAGTAAACCTTAGGTCAAATGTACATGCAGCAAGAACAATTTGTGTTGGATAGTCCTTCCTACTACGAAATCTTGGTGCATCTGCATTTGACACCTTAACTCTAATGTGAGTTCCATCAAGTGCACCGACACAATCTTAAAGCAAGTTCATTATGAATAATGAGTTTAAGTACCTAATAATAACAGTACCTAATAATAACATTTAACAAAGACAATATTCACCTTAAAGTACGGGAAGAATAGCGAAGTGTTTGCAATTTCTGACGAAACTTAAGAACCATCAGGTTGTTTGAGATATTCGACTTTAAGTGACATGATAGCACGTAAAATAGAGTGAAATTGTCTACATATCGTCTCAATTGAGCGACAGAAGAAGACAGCCACTACACGATGTTTTAAATTATGGGATACAATCATAAGAAATGTGATGACATTTTCTTCTAGCGAACATCTAACACTATCATTTGGAAGACGAGTGTTGCGAAGTTTTATACAAAGAAGTAAGAAAGTATCAGGTGTCATACGAATGAGATCATGACAATCCTTATTGTGAGTTTGCAAATGATGCATAATTTCTCCTCGAGCTTGTTCTTTATATTGAACTACTAAGTTTTTTTGCTTGAATGATCCATACATAGAACTGTGACAAAAGCTAAGAATATGAACTATATGGCATATTAATTGAACCAACAACTCTCCTTGTCCTATCCCACTAATATTCTGAATCATCTTCTTCAGTGAATCTCTGATCTAAATTATTCATTTTCTACTCAACATTTCAACATGTAAAACAATATAGAAAATATCACTATATGTATATAATGTCTAAACAATTTGAAAACCCATATAACAACATGTTAATGGTATATGTAAAATTATTAAACAATTGCAAAATCTAATTATCAAATTATTATACAACTACAAAATTAATTGCAAATAAAAAAGAGGAAAAAATAATTTAATTGCTTACTAAGAACTGAAAAACCCATATGAGATTGATCCATTAATCGATGAATAACAACAAAACATCATATTTACTAGTTATAGCATCAATTTTCATAATCAGATCAAGAGATTAATCAACCTTACCTCTTTGGCGGGAGATGTGCAGAAGAAAATAGGAAGAAAGGCAGGAGGGTCGTGTTCTGCGTGAGAAAATTTGTGGCTGAGAGTGTGTCATTTGTTGAGTTAAATAAGAATACTTTGGTAATTTACATATATTGGGGTTCTCTTGTCTTGAATTTCTTCTCCTTTTTTACCAAATTGACGGGAAATATATTTGGGCTAAACTTCTCTCAGTTTTCTCTCCATTGTCTCACTTTCCATTTACTTATTTTCGTCCAAACGATGAAAACCAAGAGAAGTTCAATTATCTTCCTTTCTTTTCTCTTACTTTCCTTCGATCCAAACCAGGGTTTAATAAATCAAATCAAATTCAATTCAAATAATTATTAATTATTTATTTACAAAATTTCGAAATTTTTAACTTATAATGAAATATGTGCAAAAGGAAGCCCGATAAGAGCCCACACAGAAATCGGTCCATGCCTCAGCTCCTGTTTATATAAATATAATAACCTAATCCTAACTATCAGAGACGCTGCAGAAGAACCCTAACTTAAAGCCGCACCAACAAGAAGACATGGGTAAAGTTCACGGATCGTTGGCTCGTGCTGGAAAGGTGAGAGGCCAAACTCCTAAAGTCGCTAAGCAAGATAAGAAGAAGAAGCCTCGCGGCCGTGCTCACAAGAGGATGCAATACAACCGCCGATTTGTCACCGCCGGTAGGCTTCTTTTTATTTTACGTGTTTTTTAGTTCTAGATCGAAATTTTGATTAATTTGATTATCGATTTGAGTATAATCTATTCACATGGGGAATTCTGCTTTGTTCTTTAGATTGCTCTTGTTGATTTCTTTACGTCGCAATATTTTCTATTTGTAGATACCGGTTGCAAAATAGTAATGGTTTTTGAACTACGATGTATACGTTAAGGATAATATGACTAAGTTAATTGGTTTTCTGATTTTGAGACATTGAATACGAGTTTCATGATAATCTCAGAGGGAGATACATTGGTACCTTCACAGGTTAAGTTATGGTTTGGACATAAAAGCTTACACCCCTTCATCACTCACTCGTGATTTATCTGCAATTTATCTTTAATGGCACGATGCTTGCGGATTAGGTTTTGAGCACTTTTTATAGTTCTTGGAAACGCGTTGTCATAATGGTTGATCCTCGATGTTGATGGTGGATAAACGTTTTTGTTGTTTTCTTTTATAATGCAGTTGTTGGATTCGGCAAGAAGAGAGGACCCAACTCGTCTGATAAGTAAAGCTCGAGAGAATGGTGAATTACTGTTAGTCATGTAGGGTCAAAGGTTTTGTTGGATGCCTTCTTAATCGTCCTTGTTTTTTTTCGAGTATTGTTATATTATTTTCAGTGACTTATAAGTGTTAAAACTTTGTTGAGGGCACTGGCTCTTTTTGTTAACAAGGAATGACTTGATTTTCTTACATATATGCTACTCTCTTGTTAATGTTGTGGGATTATCACCACTTCAATCCAGTAAATTCGTGATGCAATATTGTGCCCTTCTGCATTTCCTGGATATCATGTACAGAAATTTTAGCAGCGAGCACAAGCATTTTCATCCTTGACATGGTTTTCCTAATAAGCTTTGTAAGTATTTTGTGAAATGATATAGAGATGAATTCAGGGAATGATCTGTACATGTTTTTGTCACATCTTTATTTATCTGACTGATAAACTCAAAGCAAAGAGAGAATTGTTAAAGATTAGATATGATCCATTTAATGCCACTCATCTCAAGCTTTTGAATGATTTATTGAAAGCAATCAAAAGGTCATGAATTTAAATTGTGCTATTTTCATTTCTGATAAATTTATGATAATGTTTGTCAGTGGAGGATTCATGATATATTGTGTTTGTGTACAAGTGTGAAGTATATGACTAGTTAATGGGTTTTACGCATTAGCTTAAAGATTTGAATAGTTTTATAGGATTGAATCTTCTTCCATCTTCTCGTCACATTCTTCTCGATTCATACCACCTTGAGATTTAAGACAACCGCGCAATTGACCGTTCATTGTGGACTATTTGTGTTGTTTTGGACATGTGATTAAAACATGTGAAGGACAAAAGCTTGGGGAACCAAGTTAGCTTCTTCTTTTGCTAGGCGGTGTCTTTGGTGGTTCATTATCGACTGGCAACGTAAGTGATTGGTTACCCGACATTGAATGAAAGTCGAGCCAATGATAGGGTTCAGATTCTCAGTGACCAACACCCTGTTCTGCGCATAAAACGATATCATTTTGGGTATTAATTAGATATTAAATGACGTCGTTTTTGGCACGGAACAGGGTGTTGGGTGGCGAGGATCTGTGACCCCAATGATAAGTCTGTGATTTGGAAACGTATATGCCGTTGTGTTTGATCTTGAGTGTCGTGTGAAATCCTTTCAACACCTTCGTGCTCCTCGCAGTTTTCCACCTGCTAAGTAAATCTTAGGCTCACTTGTGTTGGTTCAAGGAATCACCCTTAAAATAACGGTAGAATGGGGACCAAGTTCCATTGTCGTATATCATAACCAGTAATGTCTATTGTGACTGTTGAACAAATAGTTTACCAAATTAATGTCAGTAATCAACTGATAAACCGAGTGCTTAATCAGTATGTGGACGTAGTAATTATATTTTCGTGACATCAAGTTGTGAAGGAGGGCGTAAAATTAATAATAAATCAAATATTAAGTATCAATTACTTGATTATGCCACAGATTAATTACCTTCATCTTGAACGACTTTCTTTTTTACGAAAAGGTCTGAGTCTTATTTAAGTTTTGTTTGTGATTTAATTGAATTTAGACTTAAGTTTTAGGCTATAGTTATATCGATCGATTTAATTAAAATAATTGTGGACTGATTAATTTTTGATTTAGTTATTTATATATATAATTTATTAGAAAATTGATTAATTTACTATCATTTTGTCAAATTAATATTTTTAGATGTGTGAAATAATCAGAAAATTAATCAAATGATATGGTGGGGACAAACTCTTCAACAGGGTAAAGGATCAACGGATCTTACAACATGTTTAGTTCCAAGGAATAAGTATTCTATTCCTAGTATATTTATGACAACTATCTATTCGTGTGTTTGGTTAGAAAAAGAGAGTTAAAATAGTTATTCTCGAGTTTAATTATTCTCAGACCTTGGAGAATAGCTAAAGAAGACATACCATTGTCTTTACCTATTATGGGTATGTCAGAATAAACTTTACGACATTGAGGACCGAAATATCCTTGTTCTTCAGGCTCTCGTCTTCACGCTTCACACTCTAGTACTCCTCGTTGTCATCTTCATGCTCTCGCCTTCAAGTTCTCACCTCTCTTGCTCATTACGGTCTTCTTTAATATTTCTCTGCCAGTTGCACAAATTAGGTATGTTTCTTGCATATATATATATATATATATATATATATATATATATATTGCTATCAATGTGATTGTTTGGCTTACCTCATTAGCCACATAGCTTTTGTAATGCTTATTTGGCCTTCTCAGTCTCTTGCAATTGACTTGATTATATATATATATATATATATAGTTTGGATTACCTCATTAGCCAAATAGCTTTTGTGATGCTTATTTGGCCTTCTCGATCATTTGCAATTGACTTGTTTTTTTTTTTAATTTATCTACTTCCAGTCTCTTCCCTATAATTATGTGAGTCTTTTTGTTTGATGAAGGGTTATAACAACTTGCTTGTTCCCCTTTGTGGTAGTCAAGCAGTTGGGTCAAGCTTACCTCATTAGCCACATAGCTTTTGTAATGCTTATTTGGCCTTCTCAGTCTCTTGCAATTGACTTGATTATATATATATAGTTTGGATTACCTCATTAGCCAAATAGCTTTTGTGATGCTTATTTGGCCTTCTCGATCATTTGCAATTGACTTGTTTTTTTTTTTAATTTATCTACTTCCAGTCTCTTCCCTATAATTATGTGAGTCTTTTTGTTTGATGAAGGGTTATAACAACCTGCTTGTTCCCCTTTGTGGTAGTCAAGCAGTTGGGTCAACTTGTTTAAATGTGTTTGCATCAACTTATTTAAAGTTTGAGTGAAAAATCGTCTGAACTGCTTGGGATGTGTTAATTGCTAATTGATATGATTGAAGGGTGTCTGAGTTATCTGGGTGATATGAATTATGTTAAAGATGCGTTATCTGTGTGGTATTAACATGGATTATAGGATGTCTACGTTATCTAGGTTATGACACTGACTAGAAGAGTTTGTTCCCATATAGATTTGCATTAGACCACAAACTAAAAGAGGAAACCAATGGTAGTTAAAATTGGTTGTGAATGAATTTAGCCATTGACAAAATTTTAATTTCTTTCAATAGGCTATATGTGATATGAATGTAGTTGGAAAGATTGGTTTCATGCGTTATCTTCATGTTATGGAAGATAGGAAAATTTGTTAATCATCTTTTAGAGAGAATATTATTACTGGTCTTAATAGAATTTCATCATCGACAAACTTATTGGAGCATTGATAAATTGTTGTTGGTTTTTAGATATGAAAACAGAGCATTGATAAATTGTTGTTAGTTTTTAGATATGATAATAGAGAATAAGACTTAAAGTTGAAAAGAAATAAATGTAAGGCATATATAGCAGTACATAGTCTCAAGCATAAGTAAAGGGATATATATAGGAGTATATAGCAGTACATAACAATATATATAGCAGTATATATGTAAAGGGATATTAGATGAACACATAAGTAATTTTTTTGATGTAAACCACTGCTGCATAACTTAATTTCTTTAGAATAGCATATTATAACTTAACTTAATTATAGTGAGCTTCAAATTGAAAATTAAATAAATGGTGTTATTAGCAACTGAAACAAGTATCTAACACATCTTCCTTGCTTTAAAACAAGTATCTAACACATCTTCCTTACTTTAAAGACCCCAAACTTTAACTTTCTTCCTTAAAAACTTGAATTGCTACTTGAAAGTGACATTGTGAATAAAGTTTGTCCATCAATATCGAACTTCTTACCATAATCAATAGTACTTTGAAAATGCCTTAAAATTCTTTTTTCTATTCTCAGTCCATTTCATTAGCACAATGCATAAAATTTACTTCATTATCATTAGCCATTAGGGTCATTATGCTTATTATGCTTTTGCCTTTCTCTCTATCTTCCTTAAGTTGGTGTTGGATTATTTAAGTTAAGGTTTCATTTAACCTATTTTTTTTAGTTTTGGTTTGTATGTTCTATAACCCCCTTTTTTAACTCTGGAAATATTATCTTATTTTTTCTCTCTTACTCTACTTCATGCTTTCATCTATTTTGAATTATTTCATGGTTGTCTCTTACATTGTACATTGTTTTAACAAATTTATTTAGATATAGAAAATTTATTTTTTTTGCAATCGTGGCTTGTTTCAGTTTGAGTTTACATAGAAATGCCAAAAGAACAAAAAAATTGCAGTTGTCTTGACTGTATTGTTGTAGTTGTGAAATGTTGTTAGTTAGCTATTCAGTTTGTTGGCATTGGAGGCTTCTTCATATAGTTATAAGCCAAGGGTTAGATGTTATTTTTTAAATTTTTATGCAAATCGAGATTATGTGAGGCGAATTGTGCTTGACAATGATGAGTCATGTATTTCAATGGTTAGGATGAATAAGCAAGCTTTTTTAAAACTATGTGAAATGTTAGAAAGTATATGAAGATTAAAGTCAACAAAAAACATGCTTATTGATGACCAAGTAGCAATTTTCTTACATATTATTGTTTATCATGTTAAAAATCGAGTAATGAGAAAAAAAAGAAGAAGGTCAAGTAAGACAATTAGTCAGTATTTTCATAATATTTTGTTTAGGAAACCTGATCTTATACTAACAAACTCTTTGAACCATCGGTGGATGTGGTTTGAGGTAGATAATCACCCTATTATTTTTATAAGAAAATATAGTGAATGTGATTAAGGTTCCTCGTTATTTTTTATTTCATTTGAGTTGTATAATTGCTTAGGTGCTCTAGATGGGATATATATCAGGGTTAATATGTCAATTAAAGACAAGCCTAGATTTCAAACTCGTAAGAGCGATATTACAACAAATATGTTAGGTGTGTGCACACCTGACATGCAATTTGTTTATGTGCTTCCTGATTAGGAAGGGTCAGTAGCTAATGGTTGTTCTCCCTGCTTGGGAAGGGTCAATAGTTAATGGTCGAGTTTTTCGTGATGCAATTACTATGAAACATCAACTAAAAGTGTCTTATGGTAAGCTTTCCTATATAAGATAGGAAGGTTATTTGAAATTTTGTATATAAGATAATGTAAATTGAATAACTTGTGTAATGTGTTTTTATATAGGTTGCTATTACTTGGTCGATGCAGGTTATACAAATTGTGAGGGCTTCCTTATATCTTTTAGGAGTCAAAGGTATCATTTAAATGAATGACGTCAAGGTTACTAGCCAAGAACACCAGAGAAATTTGTAAATATGAAACATGTGACTGCATGCAATGTAATCGATAGGTGTTTTGGGTTATTAAAAATTAGGTGGGTTATTCTTAGGAGTCCATCATTTTATCCAATAAAGACACACAATCGAATTATTATAGCTTGTTGTTTGCTTCATAATTTTATCAGGCAAGAGATGAGCTTTGATCCCATGAAAAGTGATTTAGGGAATTATTTTCACACTAATCTAGTTGTTAAGGAGGAAGGTATAACTGCTATTGATCCAACTGATGCTTGGACAAATTGCAAAATTGAATTGACACGCGAAATGTTCAATGAATGGTGAAAGCCTAGGAAAAATGAGAAATGACATTTTTTAGGTGCTCTATTATGTTTTGAGTGTTAAGAGCTTTCAGATTATTATTTATGTAAGTTGTTGGACTCTTTATTGTCTATATTGTATGTTGTTATTATTGTATACTTTATTGTTCTCGTAAGCTGTTGATGCTTAATGTTAATTGGTATAAAGAATTTTATGAATGTTTTTATTTTTCCTTTATTATAATATTATTTTTCCTTTATCAATATTGCTTTAATTTGGTAGATAAGTACGTCGATGAATTCCCTGTTAACTATTGATTCTCAAAGTTCAAAAGGAATAAAGAGAAAGTGGAACTATGATGAGGATGTTGTGCTAGTTTCCTACATGGTTGATTTGCATAATGAGGTATCGTACAATGCTGATAACGGATTTAAAGCTAGGTATCTCAATGAATTAGAAATAATCATAGCAATAAAGCTCCATAATTCAAACATAAAAATCCGACCTCACACAGAGTCTAAGATTAAGACTTTAAAGAAACAGTAGAGCATTGCTTATGATATGATAAGGAAAGAAATTGGTGGATTTGGATGGGATACCAAAAAGAAGATTGTCATTGCTGAAGATCATGTATGAGACACTTCTATTGGTTCAAGGAATCACCCTTAAGATAACGATAGAATGGGAACCAAGTTCCATTGTTGTATATCATAACCAGTAATGTCTATTGTGACTGTTGAACAAATAGTTTACCAAATTAATGTCAGTAATCAAATGATAAACCGAGTGCTTAATCAGTATGTGGACATAGTAATTATATTTTCGTGACATCGAGTTGTGAAGGAGGGCGTGAAATTAAGAATAAATCAAATATTAAGTATCCATTACTTGATTATGCCGTAGATTAATTACCTTCATCTTGAACGACTTTCCTTTTTATGAAAAGGTTTGAGTCTTATTTAAGTTTTATTTGCGATTTAATTGAATTTAGACTTAAGTTTTAGGCTATAGTTATATCGATCGGTTTAATTAAAATAATTGTGAACTGATTAATTTTTTGATTTAGTTCTTTATATATATATACATATATATATAATTTATTAGAAAATTGGTTAATTTACTACCATTTTGTCAAATTAATATTTTTAGATGTGTGGAATAATCAGAAAATTAACCAAATGATGGTGGGGGCAAACTCTTCAATAGGGTAAAGGATCAACGGATCTTACAACATGTTTAGTTCCAAGGAATAAGTATTCTATTCCTAGTATATTTATGACAACTATCTATTCGTGTGTTTGGTTAGAAAAAGAGAGTTAAAATAGTTATTCTCGAGTTTAATTATTCTCAGACTTTGGGGAATAGCTAAAGAAGACATACCATTGTCTTTACCTATTATGGGTATGTCGGAATAAACTTTACGACATTGAGGACCGAAATATCATTGTCCTTCTCGCTCTCGTCTTCACACTTCACACTCTCGTACTCCTCGCTGTCATCTTCACGCTCTCATCTTCAAGCTCTCACCTCTCTCGCTCATTACGGTCTTCTTCAATATTTCTTTGCCAGTTGCACAAATTAGGTATGTTTCTTGTGTATATACACAAATTAGGTATGTTTCTTGTGTATATATATATACATATATATTGCTATCAATGTGGTTGTTTGGCTTACCTCATTAGCCATATAGCTTTTGTAATGCTTATTTGGTCTTCTCAGTCTCTTGCAATTGACTTGATTATATATATATATATGTGTGTGTGTGTGTGTGTTTGTGTGTGTTTGTGTGTGTGCCAAACAACCACATTGATAACAATATATATATATTGTTTGGATGACCTCATTAGCCAAAATAGCTTTTGTGATGCTTATTTGGCCTTCTCGATCTTTTGCAATTGACTTTTTTTTTTTTGGAATTTATCTACTTCCAGTCTCTTCCTTATAATTATGTGAGTCTTTGTGTTTGATGAAGGGTTATAACAACATACTTGTTCTCCTCTGTGGTAGTCAAGTAGTTGGGTCAACTTGTTTAAATGCGTTTGCATCAACTTATTTAAAGTTTGAGTGAAAAATCATCTAAACTGTTTGGGACGTGTTAATTGCTAATTGATATGATTGAAGAGTGTCTGAATTATCTGGGTGGTATGAATTATGTTAAATATGCGTTATCTGTGTGGTATTAACATGGATTATAGGATGTCTACGTTATCTGGGTTATGACACTGACTAGAAGAGTTTGTTCCCATATAGATTTGCATTAGACCAAAAACTAAAAGAGGAAACCAGTGGTAGATAAAATTGGTTGTGAATGAATTTAGTCATTGACAAAATTTTAATTTCTTTCAATAGGCTATATGTGGTATGAATGTAGTTGGAAAGATTTGTTTCATGAGTTATCTTCATGTTATGGAAGATAGGAAAATTTGTTAATCATCTTTCAGAGAGAAGATTATTACTGGTCTTAATAGAATTTCATCATCGATAAACTTATTGGAGTATTGATAAATTGTTGTTGGTTTTTAGATATGAAAACAGAGCATTGATAAATTGTTATTAGTTTTTAGATATGAAAACAGAGAATAAGACTTAAAGTTGAAAAGAAATAAATGTAAGGCATATATAGCAGTACATAGTCTCAAGCATAAGTAAAGGGATATATATAGGAGTATATAGCAGTACATAATAGTATATATGTAAAGTGATATTAGATAAACACATAAGTAATTTTTTTGATGTAAACCACTGCTGCATAACTTAATTTCTTTAGAATAGCATATTATAACTTAACTTAATTATAGTGAGCTTCAAATTAAATATTAAATAAATGGTGTTATTGGCAACTGAAACAAGTATCTTCCTTGCTTTAAAACAAGTATCTAACACATCTTCCTTATTTTAAAGACCCCAAACTTTAACTTTCTTCCTTAAAAACTCGAATTGCTACTTGAAAGTGACATTGTGAATAAAGTTTGTCCATCAATCTCGAACTTCTTACCATAATCAATAGTACTTTGAAAATGCCTTAAAATTCTTTTTGCTATTCTCAGTCAATTTCATTAGCACAATGCATAAAATTTACTTCCTTATCATTAGCCATTAGGGTCGTTATGCTTATTATGCTTTTGTCTTTCTCTCTATCTTCCTTAAGTTGGTGTTGGATTATTTGAGTTAAGGTTTCATTTAAACTATTTTTTTTAGTTTTTGTTTGTATGTTCTATAATCCCCTCTTTTTAACTCTAGAAATATTATCTTGTTTTTTCTCTCTTACTCTACTTCATGCTTTCATCTATTTTGAATTATTTCATGGTTGTCTCTTACATTGTACATTGTTTGAACAAATTTATTTAAATATAGAAAATTTATTTTTTGCAATCGTGGCTTGTTTCAGTTTGAGTTTACATAAAAATGCCGAAAGAACAAAAAAATTGTAGCTGTCTTGACTGTATTGTTGTAGTTGTGAAATGTTGTTAGTTTGTTATTCATTTTGTTGGCATTGGAGGCTTCTTTATATAGTTATAAGCTAAGGGTTAGAAGTTATTTTCTAAATTTTTATGCAAATCGAGATTATGTGAGGCGAATTGTGCATGACAATGATGAGTCATGTATTTCAATGGTTAGGATAAATAAGCAAGCTTTTTTTAAACTATGTGAAATGTTATAAAGTATATGAAGATTAAAGTATAAAAAAAACATGCTTATTGATGACCAAGTAGCAATTTTCTTACATATTATTGCTTATCATGTTAAAAATCGAGTTATGAGGAAAAATTTTAGATGGTCAAGTGAGATAATTAGTCAGTATTTTCATAATGTTTTAAATGCAATGATGCATTTGTAAGTTCTTTTATTTAGGAAACCTGATCTTATAGAAACAAACTCTTTGGACCATCGGTGGATGTGGTTTAAGGTAGATAATCACCCTATTACTTTTATAAGAAAATATAGTGAATGTGATTAAGGTTCCTCATTATTTTTTATTTCATTTGAGTTGTAGAATTGCTTAGGTGCTCTAGATGGGATATATATCAGGGTTAATGTGTCAATTAAATATAAGCCTAGATTTCAAACTCGTAAGAGCGACATTACAACAAATATGTTAGGTATGTGCACACCTGACATGCAATTTGTTTATGTTCTTCCTGATTAGGAAGGGTCAGTAGCTAATGGTTGTTCTTCCTGGTTGGGAAGGGTCAGTAGTTAATGGTCGAGTTTTTCGTGATGCAATTACTATGAAACATCAACTAAAAGTGTCTAATGGTAAGCTTTCCTATATAAGATATGATGGTTATTTGAAATTTTGTATATGAGATAATGTAAATTGAATAACTTGTGTAATGTGTTTTTTATATAGGTTGCTATTACTTGGTCGATGCAGGTTATACAAATTGTGAGGGCTTCCTTACATCTTGTAGGAGTCAAAGGTATCATTTGAATGAATGACGTCAAGGTTACTAACCAAGAACTCCAGAGAAATTTGTAAATATGAAACATGTGACTGCATGCAATGTAATCGATAGGTGTTTTGGGTTATTAAAATTTAGGTGGGTTATTCTTAGGAGTCCATCATTTTATCCAATAAAGACACACAATCGAATTATTATAGTTTGTTGTTTGCTTCATAATTTTATTAGGCAAGAGATGAGCTTTGATCCCATGAAAAGTGATTTAGGAAATTATTTTCACACTAATCCAGTTGTTAAGGAGGAGAGTATAACTACTATTGATCCAACTGATGCTTGGACAAATTGTAGAATTGAATTGGCACGCGAAATGTTTAATGAATGGTGAACGCCTAGGAAAAATGAGAAATGGCATTTTTAGGTGTTCTATTATGTTTTTAGTGTTAAGAGCTTTTAGATTATTATTTATGTAAGTTGTTGGACTCTTTATTGTCTATATTGTATGTTATTATTGTAGAATTTATTGTTCTTGTAAGCTGTTGATGCTTAATGTTAATTGGTATAAAGAATTTTATGAATGTTTTTATTTTTCCTTTATTATGATATTACTTTTCCTTATCAATATTGCTTTAATTTGGTAGATAAGTATGTCGATGAATTCCCTGTTAACTATTGATTCTCAAAGTTCAAAAGGAATAAAGAGAAAGTGGAACTATGATGAGGATGTTGTGCTAGTTTCCTACATGGTTGATTTGCATAATGTGGTATCGTACAATGCTGATACCGGATTTAAAGCTAGGTATCTCAATGAATTAGAAATAATCATAGCAATAAAGCTCCATAATTCAAACATAAAAATCCGACCTCACACAGAGTCTAAGATTAAGATTTTAAAGAAATAGTTAAGCATTGCTTATGATATGATAAGGAAAGATACTGGTGGATTTGGATGGGATACCAAAAAGAAGATTGTCATTGCTGAAGATCATGTATGAGATTCTTATTTAAGTATAAGTATTGAACTTTTAACTTTTTTAAAAAGAGTCTAAGATTAAGATTTTAAAGAAATAGTTGAGCATTGCTTATGATATGATAAGGAAAGATACTGGTGGATTTGGATGGGATACCAAAAAGAAGGTTGTCATTGCTGAAGATCGTGTATGAGATTCTTATTTAAGTATAAGTATTGAACTTTTAACTTTTTTAAAATATTTTCTTTTATTATTTTCTTGTAATTATTAGAGTAGTGCCGTAAAGGCAATCGCCTTTAGCGCATTTTATACAAAGTTATGTACAGACTTTATGAATAAATAAAGAATGGACCACTTCAGCATTTATATATATATATATATATCTTATTAATTAATTAAGTTTCAGCATTTATATATATATATATATATCTTATTAATTAATTAAGTAATTAATTAATTAATATATATATGCAACGTGGAAGAAGGAGGAGAGGAAGCTTATCACTTTATTATATATATATATATATATATATATATATATATATATATATATATATATACGAGACTAACGTGGAAGCTTCATCATCCATGCATTTAATGAGTCTTTAAAAGTTAAAGACAAATGGCATAAGATTATAAGATGAATGATATAAGGATATGGTTGTTAGTTTTGATATATAAAAAAAAGAAGGGGTTTTGTGAAAACCTAAGAGAAATTTGTTTCTCCTTCATCATCGATCAAGCTCTCCTTCATCTCCAAGCTTTCTCCTTTATCGTTCTTCATAGCTCTCTAAGAACAAAGGTAAGATCTAGCAGTCTTTAATTTATTCTAGCTATTCCCGGGTCAAAGGGTTTGCCCCTGTTAGGTTCTCCGATCTCTGCGTGGATACCGTTAGAGACGGTCTCCTTTGGTCGTTATGGTTTGAGTTTGTTATATAGACACATGGATTCTGGCTTTCGGGAAGGTCCCGGAATAAAAAATTTTGTTTTCCGCACCGTGTACATGTGATGTACACACCGGGATTTTCCTACAATAATTTATATAAATTATTGATTTTTTTTCATCTTCTCATATTCACAAAGATTCTGCTCAATTTCAAAGGAAGAGCTTTCCTTTCTATATGAATTGACTGGGATCTATGGAGAAGATCGTGCAACTGAAAATGACATACAAATTGCTACGAATATTCTTAAAGAAATGGAAAGACAAGAAGGTATAGGTAAGATAAATAAAGGTAGTGAAGATCAATATGAGCTTAGTTTGCAAGACGTAGATGAGTCCTTTACCTAACCTTATACATCAAATTTTGAAAAACAAGCTGAAAACATTTCAACAAGAAGAAAAATATGTAATAATACGAAAGAAGCAAGTCGTGCAAATTCAATTATTATCACTGCCAGGATATTAGGTAATACCATGAATCAGATTGAAGATAAATTGTGTAAGAATATTAAGACTGAAACGTATATTCAACAAAGAATTGAACAGTTATATACTGCATTTGGTAAGATAAAGGGACTCACAAATGAACCAAACATGTTGTTAATAATAAGAAAGCATGTTCATTGATTTAACAGATGCACAATCAAAAATTCTGATTTAAAGGTTCGAGAGTTTACAAAAAGAGGATACTTTTTGGTTGGTTTGATAAGTTTGTTGAAAAGTTCTCCTTATACCAATACGTACACACGAAATCTTTTGTTTAAATTGTTTCAATTTCAATTTATTAAATTTTATCAATATGTTTATGTAAAATTTGCTAAACGTGGGGATGAGATTTAATAAAATATAATAAAACTAATAAAACTAAAACAAAAAATCTGCTCACCATTAAAAAATTTGAAATAAACAGTGATAGAGAGGAGTTTCGTGGAGAATTAGGATTAGTTTTAGTTGAAAGTACAGACTCTTGATGAGTGTTTAATTGAAATCTAGAAAAAATGGTGGTTGGTGTTATAAAAGATAGAAATAATATGGTGTACCACTAATTGTAGATGCACCATTTAATAGTTAGTGTACATATGGATTGGTTTGGTTTTACCTAACACAAGAATGAAGTAGGTAGTTATTGGTTAGGTTTTACCTAACACAAGAATGAGGTAGATGGTTATTGGTTAGGTTTTACCTAACAAAAGAATGAGGTAGATGGTTATTGGTTAGGTTTTACCTAACACAATAACATATATGAAGTAGGTGGTCACATGTGTATTAGGTGGTTAAAATGTACTATAAATAGAAGGGTTAACTTGATGTAAGATCTCCTCTCCCAAATATTCTTACATTTTAGTTTCGATTTTATAACACGTTATCAGCACGGAGCTCTCATTTCTAAAATTCGGCTTATCAATATCAAGCAATCGTAAGGTTCTTCCGTCTACCTACATCGTACAAACGTTATTCGGTTTACGTACATCAAACAAACGTAAGTTCTTCCGTTTATTTATCATAGTTACGATGTTGTTAAAATAAAGTTCTTCTTTTTATCTACATTAATTCTACTTATGATATGATTAAAACAAATTATAGACTACTCATTTTTTTTTACCTTCTTTAAATAATGAAAAGTTATTACCACCTCTAAATACGTAATTTATTGTATAGTATAATCATCGATGTTTAAATAAAATAAAAATAAAATAAAAAAATGTATAACGGCTATATATATAACGGTAATATATATATATATATATATATATAAAACGGTAAATTTATAACGGCTAGGTAACGGTAAAATTTTTTTTTCTATAAATAGATACCACTCCTTCATAATTTACTTCATCCCTACACACTTTTTCTTACCTCAAAATTCTTACAAAATTTTTTCAAATGTTGTCCGCTATTTCATTGTTTTGTATAATTACTATCATTATATATCTTTGTTTCATTCTTAGTGTAGAGCTAGATAATTCAGTTCGCATATATTTTCTCTTAGTAATACCATGTATTATGATCCCTATGTTGCTTCTTGGCATAGCATTTGAGCAAGACATGTAATTTATTTAATGTAATATCGATTTGAATACATGTATTAATTATTTCTCTCTATATAGTTGCCAACATGTCCAATCTTGCCAAAATTGAGTTCGCTGCTCTTGATGTTGCGGGCCATAATTATATGCCGTGGATGATTGATGTTGAAATGCATCTTGAATCAATGGATCTTTTAGATACCATTAAAGAAAATAATACAACATCAAAACAAAATAAAGCCAAAGCGATGATCTTCATTCGTCGTCATCTTGATGAGGGATTAAAAATAGAATACCTCACAATTAAAGATCCAAGTCATTTGTGGAAAAATTTACAAGAAAGATATGACCATCAAAAGGAAGTTTTACTTGAAGCTTTTGTGATGAATGGAGCGCTTTACGCCCAAGATTTTAAAAGGTCAATGAGTATAACTCAAATATATTTAGAATTGTCTCACAACTAAAATTTTGTGGGCAAACAATCACCGAGGAAGATATGTTAGAAAACATACTCCACCTTCCACGGATCGAATGTAAACTTGCAACAACAATATCGAGTCGGATTTAAAAATACTCGAATCGATTTCATGCCTTCTTGTGGCAGAAGAATAATGAACTTTGATAAAAATCATCAATCCCGCCTCTCATGCGCAAGCAGATTTCGAAGCAAATATTGCAATTCGAAATGAAAGAAAAAATCATCATGGGCCTAGTCGTGGTCGCGGTTGTGGCCGTGGTCGTGGCCATGGTCGTAACTACATTCGTGGACGTGGCCGAAGAAGTTATCCATATAACTCTCTTCAAAGAAATACGAGCTACCACAATAACAAGCACCATATTAATGATGTTCATGGAAGTTCTTATAGGACTTCAGGAGATTCTTGCCTTAGATGTGGTACAAAAGGACATTGGGCTAAAGGTTGTCGAGTTCCTGAACATCTATGTCAGTTATACAAAGCATCCTTAAAAGGGAAAGAAAAGAAAGTGAATTTTACTGAACAACACCCTTTAGGTGATTCAACTGACTTTGGTACTTTTGATTTTGATTTCATTGAGAATCATAATCCTTCAGATGACTCTACATATCTGAATGCTTCGGATTTTACTGATGATTTTGTGGATCAAGGCATTGTTGGTGGCAGTAGCAATGGAAATTAAAATAACGTACTTATGTTTGTGTTAAGTATTATTATGCTTATTATGTCACTCAATTTCAATTGTTTGTTATGTTACTAGTTTCAATTACAGTATTGTTTTTAAGTTAACACAACATCTCTTTCTCTTTATTCTTGTTCAATTTTCTCATTATATTATTTATTTTTATGCGAAGTTTTGATATGGATCGTTCTGTAAGAGGAGCGGCAAATAATGATAATTTATGCATACCAGATAGTGGCACAACGCATTACTATCCTCGAAAGATAAGAGGTTCTTTCGTAATTAAAACCAACAAAACAATTGTGAACACAATATCAGGTCCTATAGACTTGATTGAAGGAATTGACAAGGCAAATTTCACATTACCAAATGGCACAAAGTTCACAATACATGATGCCTTATTTGCACCAAAGTCTAAAAGAAATTTGTTGAGTTTTAATGATATATATTCTCATCAATATGATACTCGATGCAGAATCGAGGAAATATGAAATATATGTATCTTACAACCTGTAAATCAGGAAAGATAAACATATTGGAAAAACTACCAATGCTCCCTACTGGATTGCATTATACATATATAAATGTGATGGAATCTAATATGGTAGTGAAAGCAAAACACATTGATCCTTCAATGATATCTATTTGGCATGATCGTCAGGTCATCCAGATCAACAATGATGCGAAAAATAATTGAGAATACATGGACATCCATTGAGTAATAAAATGATTACTCAAATAAATAAGAGTCTATGTACATCTTGTTCTCTTGAAAACTGATCATAAGGCCATCACCACTAAAATAAAATTGAATCACTGCTTTTCTTGAACGTATTCAAGGTGATATATGTGGACCAATTCATCCACCATGTGGACCATTTCGCTATTTTATGGTATTGATAGATGCCTTCAGTAGATGGTCTCACGTTTGTCTACTACCAACTCGTAATATGGCATTTCCAAGATTTCTTGCACAAATTATTAAATTACGAGCACAATTTCCTGACTATACAATAAAGAAAGTCAGACTCGATAATGCTGGTGAATTCACATCCTAAACTTTCAATGACTATTGTATGTCAACTGGGATTAGGGTCGAGCATCCTGTTGCTCATGTGCATACTCAAAATGGTTTAGCTGAATCTTTAATTAAACGCCTTCAGCTTATTGCTAGACCATTGATGATGAGAACAAAGCTTCCAATTTCCGTATGGGGTCATGCAATTTTACATGCTGAGGCATTAATTCGCATCCGACCAAGTGCATATCATACATACTCCCATTACAACTTGCATTTGGTCAAGAGCCAAATATCTCCCATTTGAGAATTTTTGGTTATGCAAGATATGTGCTTATTGCACCACCACAACGTAGTAAATGGGACCTCAAAGAAGATTGCGGATATATATCGGCTATGAAAGTAAATCTATTATTAGATATCTTGAACCTCAAACGGGTGATATGTTTACAACACGCTTGTTGATTGTCATTTGATGAAAATACTTTCCCGACATTGGGGAGATAATAAACGGTGATGAAAGAAATTACATGGTGCGAACCATCATTATCAGATCTTGATCAACGATAAAACAATGCGAAATGAAGTGCAAAGAATTGTGCATTTGCAAAGAATTGCAAATCAATTACCGAGATGCTTTCACGATACAAAAGAGTGACTAAATCATTTATACCACCAAATGCTCCCGCCGGATTGAAATCCCAAAAGGACAATCGAGAACATGGTCACTCATGAATCTACGACACACATGAAGCGTGGTAGACCAATCGGTTCCAAAGATAAAATCCTCGAAAAGAAAAGGAGCAAATGTGATTAATGACCCAAGATAGATAAAAGTGTTCCTCTAGAAACACAAGATGAGGATAGTGTCCCGAAGATACACAAACCGACATTAATCAAGAAATCACAATTAATTATATTCACACAAAAAATTATGGAACCGGAATGATATGAAAGAGATTGATGAAATATTTTCTTATGCTATAGCATGTGATATCCTCAATGAAAATGAAGATCCCGAACCAAGATCTATCATTGAATGTCAAAATAGACATGATTGGGTTCAATGGAAAGATGCTATCAAGTTGAATTAAATTCTCTTAACAAGCGTAATGTGTTTGGACCTATTGTCCTTACACCCCAAAGTGTAAAGCACATAGGTTACAAATGGGTTTTGTTCGAAACGAAATGAGAAAAATGAGATTGTGAGATATAAAGCTCGACTTGTTGCACAAGATTTTCTCAAAGACCCTAATTGACTATGAACAAACATACTCTCCTGTTATGGATACAATTACGTTTAGATATTTAATCAGCTTAACAGTTCTTCAGAAACTGGAAATGCGTCTTATGGATGTTGTTACAGCTTACCTGTACGGATCACTTGATAGTGATATTTACATGAAAATCCATGAAGGATTCAAAATGCCTGCAGCATTAAAATCACAACCAAAGGAAATGTATTCGATCAAATTGCAAAGATCCTTATATGGACTAAAGCAATTTGGACGCATGTGGTACAATCGTCTAAGCGAGTATCTATTAAAGAAAGGATATGTAAATAGTCCTATTTGCCCTTGCGTTTTTATAAAGAAAACAAAATCCGGATATGTGATTATCGCTATCTATGTTGACGATTTGAATATCATTGGTACTGCTAAAGAAATCCAAGAAACAGTGGTGTACTTAAAGAATAAATTTGAAATGAAAGATCTTGGAAAAACTAAATATTGTCTTGGTCTGCAAATTGAACATAGACCAAGCGGAATCTTTGTGCATCAATCGACATATACAGAAAAGGTATTGAGGCATTTTAATATGGATAAAGCAACTCCATTAAGTACACCAATGGTTGGTAGATCGCTTAATGTTGAGAAGGATCCATTTCGCCCTTGCGAAGAAAACGAAGAAGTTCTTAATCTAACACCCCACACCCGCAGGATCCGAACCCGACATCCACAAAGGATATCCGATTCGTGCCTGCGAGAATGGCGTATAACCACTCGATCGTAAATCAAGACATTACTTTTAAATAACAAATGCGCGAAGTCATCCAATTGGGTACAAACATTTTCAATAGCCACTGAGATCAATCTTACGAATACAAATAACCATTTTAGTACAAAAGTCAAGACATGCTATGCAGACGCGAACTGATCCCGACTTCTGACCTTCACTTGAATCCTGCGAACATACTCCCGTTTTACTAACGGGGTACTCTTCGATTCATGAAAAATAAGTTGCAATGTTGGGTGAGTTTGCGAACTCAATGAAAACCATCGTCGATGGTTCACTCAAATCACGCATTATGCCAATTCGTATAAGACGACAAGAATATTAATTAACAAAGATTATATAACGATTTACGATGGTCTATAATAGTTTACGACGATATCTGATGATCGAATAATAATACAATGGCGTAGAAAGATTTACGTAACGATGTATACGATGAGTCTATATCGATTATCGATCGATAACAATATTACGATGACATAATGCGATTCAAGATCACATCACAATTTACAGTAAATCATGGCATCACTCAGTTCAGTAATCATCACACAATTTGGCAGTTCGATCAATCATGTATATGATGCATATGAGACTCTTTCCGGTTATTCAGTGTTGTGCCCAAGTGCTCAATCAAGAAAATGATGGGGGGCGCGCGTCGAGATTTCTCCCTGCCTAAGCCCTGACAAGATCGATGTTCGAGCTCTAGGCTCTTTTCGATGAGATTAGCAACTTGGGTCACGATCCTTTATCGATCATGCATTTATGCATGCAATGCGATGTTCAATAAATTCATATTCAAGATGCGACATTCAAGAGCTCAAGATATGGCTATAAAAGCCCTAGTGTATTTCTCAAGAACATACGAAATTCAAGATTCATGATTCAAGAATTTACAAAGTATAGCTATAAAGCCCAAAGTAACGAAGACTCAATGATTCGTAAATTCGATCCAATACAAGAAACACATACAATGCGATCGTCCTCCTTTCCAAAGTCATGCAATACATACGATGTAATTCACATTGTTCAGTTCTATACAGTAAGAGCATTCAACTCAGTCATATACATTTCAGTAATAATACAGTGCAATCCAATCACATATAATTTAGTAATCATGTACTTCACGTTATCAAGTAATTTACAGTGAACATTTAGACACTCAAGAATTTGAGAAACCAACTAGGTTACTCACTGTAACTTCCGAAGCTACTGCTGGAAGTCCCAAGGAATGCTCGTGGAACGACGATCCAACGGTGCCTTTATAACGATGCAAGATCCATTACAAAATCGCTCAATTAAATGAATAAAGAATGCATATGTCTCATGAAATTATGTCCAATGCATGATCACGATTTAGGTGCTAAAACCCCATTTCGATATCCTATGATCGATCTCAACTCTTCACTCAATTGGATCAACACCGATTTAGTTCAATCCTCGCCAGTTCAATTTTCTCAATTCATACTTCCTATAACAATTTCCTATCCATTGGTCAAATTATACGTTGAAAACTCAATTAGAACTCCAATTGTCTCAATTCAATATTTTGGTCACACTATTAACCATAATTGATCTTAATCTCTACGAATCAGTACCATCATAATTAAATTCTAATTCTCATAATTATTCTCAATCGTAGACCTCTTTCCCTAGTTCGCAACGAATCTGGAATCACTTCAATTGGAGGTCTATACCAAAAGTTATACCCAATAAACCATAATTAAACCAATGGAACGGTCCCCTTCGCCGCGGCCTTGAGACCCTTGCCGCGACATAAAATGATCCGCCATCATGCGTGAGCATTGCTTCATGCAATGAACAACGCGCTTTTGGCGCTACCATGAGACGAGGAAACACACCGCGCATCATTCATAAATAACGCCGCCATGCGGCACCTACACTAGCTTCGCCCAAGGCATTTAATATATATTGGTCGCCGTTGGGCTCAGCGTGCGAGCAGCAAGGTCGACGATTTCTCCGTCGTCTTCTCCGATCGATCCTCCTCTTAAGACCTCCATTAACACCTCAACTACCTCAAATCTACCCTAATAAATGACATAAATGCAGTAGAATCCATTAAAACAACATTAATACCATTTAAAACTTACCAATTACAGATCGATCCACAAATCACCGTAACCCTAACTTTCTCCAAAGTCCACGATTACTCCACTCTCAAGCCTCTAAACCCTTTATCAAACACCAATAACATGTTAGTCTTACTCAATAAGAGGGAAACCATAAAGAAAGATCAAGAAATCATCACCGATGGGAGGAAATCAAAGGACGCCGAGAGGGAGAAGAGAACTCATAAAATGCCTTTAACCTTTCCCCAAATTACTAACCCTTGTATTTATAGACTTAAGTCTCCGAATCATCCAAATTTCATCTCAAATTTTCAATGGCTCAACACATTTATTTCTTATCGTTGTAACTCTAAATTTTTCATTATCATCGGACTATTCTTTCAAGATTATACAATAATCGGTCGGTCGGTCCAAAATTTCCGATCCGGGCATTTTCTCCCAAATTTCTGGAAATTTCCTATAAGCCACTATAAAATACCAATCACTCATAAACTATTCTAAATCACCACTTGAACCCAATAACTCAATTCCTCAATTAAACACGATTGATCAGTCAATCGGTCCTCGGTTCACTATCCAAATAATTCATCGATCTCAATTTACAATTATATACCGGAAATCATGAATGCATGTACGAATGAATAAATAAATATGCATATGCAGAGAGACTGTTCCTCTATAATTAGAGGCCAAGAACATATTTAATCGATGAATGCAATGCGATCTATCGATCTAACCCATAATTACCAAAATGCCCTTGCTCGCAGTAACGGGATGTTACATCTTAATTCTGAAACGCCATATCTAAGTGCGATAGGAGCTCTCATGTATCTTGCTAATTGTACTAGACCTGATATAGCTTTTCCGTTAATCTACTAGCGAAGATTTAGTTCATCTCCTACGAAAAGGCAATTGGAATGGAATTAAGCATCTATTCCGTTATCTTCGAGGTACAATTAATTTGGGATTATTTTACACTAAAAATGCAAAACAAGTTTTGGTTGGTTACGCAGATGCAGGTTACTTATCAAATCCGCATAAAGCCAGATCCCAAGCTGGTTATGTATTTACGTATGGAGGCACTGCAATTTTTGGCGTTCACGAAACAAACACTTGTTGCTACTTCTTCAAATCATGTTGAAATCATCAGACTTCACGAAGCAAGCCGAGAATGTGTATGGTTAAGGTCAATGACGCACATTTAACAACTTGTGGCTTATCGACCAACAAAGAACCAACAATCATATTTGAAGACAATGCAAGATGTATCGCTTAATAAAGGAGGTTATATCAAAAGTGATAGAACCAAATATATCTCTCAAATTTTTCCAATTCACCCAAGATCTCGACAAGAGCAAAGAAATCAACATCCAAGATATTCAATCAAGCAACAATGTCATGGATCTTTTCACAAAGGCACTTCCTACTATACCTTTCGGGAAGCATGTTCACGAGATTGGAATGCGACATCTAAGAAATTTATGAGGAAGAGCTCATTGTGTTAAATGAGGGAGCTTACTTGAGTTGCACTCTTTTCCCTTATCATGGTTTTTATCCCATGAGTTTTCCCGATAAGGTTTTTAACGAGGCAACACCAAATGCGTTTAAAGGCCGGAGAAGAGACAATTATATAGCACACCAAGGGAGTGTTATAAAGATAGAAATAATATGGTACCACTAATTGTAGATGCACCATTTAATAGTTAGTGTACATATGGATTGGTTTGGTTTTACCTAACACAAGAATGAAGTAGGTAGTTATTGGTTAGGTTTTACCTAACACAAGAATGAGGTAGATGGTTATTGGTTAGGTTTTACCTAACAAAAGAATGAGGTAGATGATTATTGGTTAGATTTTACCTAACACAATAACATATATGAAGTAGGTGGTCATATGTGTATTAGGTGGTTAAAATGTACTATAAATAGAAGGGTTAACTTGATATAAGATACACCATTTTTTTCATAAGAAAAATTCTCCTCTCCCAAATATTCTTACATTTTAGTTTCGGTTTTATAACAGTTGGAGGTATTATTTTAAAAAATTATACCACAATATTTAACTATAGTTGGAATTTTTAGAAAATTTAGAAGAATCAGATGGTTAATTAATTCCTAACATATTTTATTAAATTTTATTCACATATTTATATATAATCTACGTAAATATATGGACCAAATTAAGTAACATAAAGTTAAAACATTATAACGAAAAATAGGTATTTCAACCCGCAAATTTTAGAATTCTGTTAAATTGCTAACAATGGTCTAATTATTAAACGTTTTTAATTTCATTTATATACTAATTTTATAATAATTTAATTAAAATTTAAACTTTAAAATTATCTTCTTATTAATTAAATTTTAAGTCAATATATTTTAAAATTTTTGTCATATTTAAAATGAATTTCAGGTCATAAGTTAAACTCAAAATCGGATTGGAGTTTATTGGTCGGATCTCTCCGGTCTAAAATACTTTTTACTTACTTTGATCTAATCAGTTTAGTATAGTTTTATTTGGTCATAAGAGCTTCCTTAAAAGCAAAAGCGAAAACCGGAAAAAAAAAAAAAAGAAAAGAAAAGACAACACGACCGCGTTTTGATCCGGATAGCTATCTTCAACCTCCACTAGACAAGTTACAAGTCGTGACATATGCGGGACCCCTGGGTTAATATCAAATGAAAAGTTGACGCGTGTTAAAACTTAAAAGACTTCAACCTCTTGAAGAAAAGGCGAGGCAGCTTCTCATGTCTACTACGTCAACAACACGCTTAAGAAATTCCCAAATAAAACTTTTTCCCCTCTCCCTCTCTCCCTCTCCGATTTGTCATCGAAAACCCTAATCACTTAATTTGATTCGATCTTTCGAATCATTTAAGCTATCAACTCTACAGGTTCGTGTCTTAGATATGCTTTTTTTCCAACTATTGGATTGTTCCTGATTCAATGATTGTTTCTTTCTAGTTTCTACTGTATAACAACAGATCGGGCGTCGTCATTATGATTTGAGTTATATTTGATCTTATAACGTTGAATTCGTTTGTGATTTAGGAGATCGGAGGATTCTTTAGTCGGCGAGCTAATAAGCAACCATGTTTAACCGACTGTTTGGAAAACCCAAGCAAGAAGCTAATGCTTTAACCACGATTGACAAATTAAATGAGGTAAGATTAACATACGACTTCTTTCCTCTCTTTTAATTTGATTGTGATGCTTGTATTTATATGTTATTTCTTTTTTATTTTTCCGAACCTTAATTGTTTCTAGGTTTGCTGCCGATGTCTCCAATCTAAATTGATTTTGATATGGCCGAGAATTTGGGTTCAACTTGTGTTGCGCCTTTGAAAGAAAATAAACTGGAAACTTTTTAGTCCATAAGTTATGGGATTTGTGGTCTTTGACGTAGTATTTCGAACAGTAGTATTTCGAACAATGGTCTCACTTCTTCGAAATACTACGTCAAAGACCACAAATCCCATGTAACTTATGGACTAAAAAGTTTCCAGTATATTTTCTTTCAAAGGCGCAACACAAACATGGAAAAGTTGCAACTCTTTACTCTTGTCTGGTTTTATTTATATGCTTCATGCCTTTTCTCTTCCAAGATTTATGTTTATTGATAATCATGCAATTTTGGGCAAGGCTAATGCTTTTTTCGCTTGAATTTTTTAACTTGATTTGTTGGGCTTTCTTTGACACTATTGATCATGTGTTTGTTGTTAATCTTTTGTAAAACTATATCTAAATCTTTTGCTGTGTGGATTATAGACACTTGAAATGCTGGAGAAGAAGGAAAAAGTCCTCCAAAAAAAGGCATCTCAAGAAGTTGAAAAGGCCCGGGATTTCACTAGAGCAAAGAACAAGAGGGGTATTGTTTTAAACAAATTCCTTGCTACATGGAAATGTTGCTCGTAAATTTTGACTTCCATATTGAGATAGCCAGAGTTTTTTTCTTTATCAGTTGTAAAGATTTTCCGTATCAATGGCTGGGTGACAAATGCCTTTGAAATTAAACACCTTTTGTTTTCAGATTTTTATTCTGAATTTCCTGTTTAAGGCATTGTAATTGGTTTCACTTGCCACTTAATTTACATCTTCGCTTCTTCTTTGCACCAAATCAAATTTATCTGTCACAGTATTCATAGAAGTCTTGCTCTCTTGTCTGTTAAATACTGTTTGATGTTTCTCTGTGCAGCTGCCATTCAATGTCTTAAGAGAAAGCGGTTATATGAACAACAAATAGAACAGCTAGGAAATTTCCAGCTGAGGATCCATGATCAGGTAAGTTTGTATTTCAATCATTTTTTATGGTAACAACTGTATTTTAAGGAAGAAGTGTTTAAAATTGATTATATTTCTGTTTTTGTGACATAAATATCTATGTGACAGATGATAACATTAGAAGGTGCAAAAGCCACTACTGAAACTGTTGATGCATTGAGAACAGGAGCATCTGCAATGAAGGCAATGCAAAAAGCAACGTATGTGTCATCTGTTTGTACTTTTCATCTTCCTAAGTTAATACTTTTCTGTAGGATATATCCATTATGTCGTACAACTTTGTGGTTTTTAAATTAAACATACTTGTTCCTTTTACCATCTACCTTCATCCGCTTCCATCATATCCAACTTATTCTATGAAATCATATTGAAACACTGAGATTTGCACCTCATGTAGGTGGGTGAACTGCATGTAGTTTTATAAACATGTGATTATTATTAATTGGGAAATGAATAAATTTTCAGGAACATTGACGATGTGGACAAAACTATGGATGAGATCAATGAGCAGACTGAGAACATGAGACAGATTCAAGAAGCATTATCGGCTCCCATTGGTGCTGCAGCTGATTTTGATGAGGTTATTGTTATTAATTGATTCAACTGGATTATCTTATAATGCAATTTACTTCAAATTGAGCATTTTTTGGAGTGCCTTAACCTTATTCGTATTTCAGGATGAATTGGAGGCAGAGCTAGAAGAATTAGAAGGTGCTGAGTTGGAAGAGCAGCTTCTTCAGCCGGCAACGACAGCTCCAGCAGCCCCAGTGCAAGTTCCAGCTAGGCAACCAGCTCGTCCAGTTCCTCAGAAACGTACTGCTGAGGAAGAGGAACTTGCTGCCCTACAAGCTGAGATGGCACTCTAAAAAGGTTTGGATTTTTAGCCTTTTGTAACTGTATTTGCAATTTCTTTTAGTTTTGAATATGAAGCTTTTTTCTTTCTGAAAGATCATTTAAGCCTTATTGTCAATTTTTGGAAAATGTTGAGCATTCTCTTAGTGAAGATCCATCAAACTTATGCTTATATTCTGTGATGAATATAAGCCATATCTTTTATCAATTTAAGCTTTAACGTCAGAGGTCTGGAAATATTAGCAAAGCTGTAGCATTTAGCTGTTGTGCTCCTTGCTCCCAGTTTTAGTGTTTCTAGTTTGATTTGTTGTTGGACAACTGCAGGTGTTATTATTCGAAGTGACAAAGGGCTCATCCAAAGATTGCCAATGTTGTACAATGGAGCACCAACTACTCTTTCGAAGGCGTTCCTTTGTGCGTTGAACAATGTACATAAAATATTGGGTGAACTAAACAAAGTCCCCTTCAATATTTGTACTGTGCGTTTGGAGCTTTGAGTTTGCCATGATTTTTCTTTTGTCCTATTACAGAAGTTTCTGTTCCGTGGGGTCTTCATAGTTAATGTTATCTTCTATTCTATATTTTACCTACCAACTTGGTAAGTCAGCACTACTTGGTGAATAAACCGACGTTTCTCTTTGGGTTCAGTATGCATTTCATTTTACCTTTACTAATCAAATGTGCATTTCTTGGAGAGTTGTGTGCGCTGTATCAATGATGGGTGTAGGATTGGGATAACATTGGTTTTCTGCTTGAAGTTTGAGTTGGGTTCGATTTTCATTCTGTACACTTGCAAGTGGAAGAAAAGATCCTAAAACAGTATAATCTGTTGAAGCAGAAGTCTATACTGCGGCTTTCACGAAAAAAAAACTAACAGCTTTAAATCGTGAATTTGCCGACCGACCTGATTATCAACGATAATATACCATTAACGAATAAGCTTTATCGTTTCCAAAATGCGCTAAATATATCTCAGGAACTGAAAACGGCGAATAAAAAGTAAATAGATGAGAAAATTTGAGAAATAATTAACCATACTTTCAGATTGAGGGGGAACTTTAGGTGATATGACGTGAAGTTTGGCAACTGCGTATAAATAAAAACAATTTATTTGAGGACGGCAAGTGAAAGGTAATGATCACATCATCAATTCAAGAATCTATTGCTCCCCACAAATTTAACAAAATATCTGCCACAAGGGAAATTCCACATTATTGTAGGGCTTCGTGAACCAGTAAGAAAATGTTTCAGCCGAATCACTCACCAGGAATTGTTTTTCTATTCAGTTCCTTGTCTGCGCAGAGTGGACCTGAAGAAGATCGTTGACAAACTTGGTTCAAATTTTAAAGCACCAACGCGGAACACTATTGAACTAGGCACAGAGAAAAAGGGAGAGATTGAGAAAACAACAAAGTGAGTGGAGATCCACTGTGATTTATGAATGGATCACAGTCCAACAATGGCAGTACCCAACGGTACCTAAAAGCTATTTTTTTTTTCTAATGGCTAGGATGTGCCACTTTTTGTAATGGTTGTAACTAGTATTATGAATACGTGTACAGAAAAACGAGTCTATATCGCCTCAGAATTCCCTTCGGCTATCTGATCACCAATTGAGGCTGATGGAATCATTGGCAAAAGTTCCAAATAGTCGAAGTCATCTGTTATTCCTATCTGCAATTAGATAGAAAGACAAAAATGTCAGCATCTAGACAAAAGAAACAAATTCTAAAGGATCATATAGTTGTTTTTGTATATATGTATATTTATCTGCATGCAGGGACTAAGATAAAAGTGAATCCAGTGTAAGTTTCAAGAGGTAGACAATTATGCATCCAACCCTGTCTAGCAAACTCCTCTACTCTATCAATGGTAATAATCCTGTCTAGCAAAGACTTTAATTTTCTTGGTCTGTGTACCAAGCTACTGTGAATTGAAACTATCAAGCAGGTTATGTAAAATGTCAAGACGGATGACTGCCAACAAGAACTTGAATACACCAGTCAGCAGAGCTACCAATGATTGTGACATGAGAAATAGAATTAACCGTGTGGGCAAGTTCTAAATAAAGGCATTTGACATGATGGAAGACAATAAAACCTACTTCCTTATACATGTTTTCCAGCTGTTCTTTGGCCTCAGGAAAGTTATTTGAGCACCACTGTCGTAATGTGAAGATGTTATCTGCAGGGTTAATTAACTTTATAAAATGCTTGAGTTCAGACTAACATTGAATTGGACAGGATAATTATAATATGTAGATGGTAAAACCTGTCCATCTATTCGCTGCTCCATGGGCAACTTCAATAGCTGTCTCTGCATCATACAATTTAGGAATCACAATGAGCTTATTAATTATTTTTAAGTGCCATTCTAAGAGTTATGAAAGGTGATCAAAATGCATAAGAAGATAAGATTAAAATCATTTGAATAAACATAAGAATATGGGCAGCTCCTTACTCATTGCTTCAAAAGTAGCAGGATCATTGTCAGCATAGTGGCCGATCTCCTCCTGATCAATTAGACCAATTAGAATCAGAAATTCTTGTTGATATCAACTTAGGTAGATGAAAATGATTGTGTTTTACCTTCAGTTCGTTATGCTTTAACTCAATGGATTTCAGCTCAGCTAAGGCATCTTCGCGTTCTTCCTATTAAAAATTCAAGTTAGATGAAGAGACTGAAGACTAGCTAAATATCGCCAAATCTCGTGAATTTAATAAACCTTGTCATACTCACAGAATCTTCACGGCCCTTCTTTAAGGCATTGCACTGATCAATAAGTTCTGCATGCCGCTTTTTACTGCTTTGTAGATCAGACTCAAGTTTGCGATATAAATTTCTCAACTTTTAAAGTAAACAAAAGTGTTTCAGAAGAACTATTGAAAACTTGTGGAAAAATAGTCCAAAATAAGGCATCTGAACCCATACCTGATTTCCAGCACAGCTGGGAAGACTCCAAAAGTATACCTGAAGATTCAAAATTATGAGCCCAATCATATGCCAACATAGCTTGTTGGATTGGACACCAGAAAAGAAAATTCACATGTTTGCAAACAAACAAATGCAAGCAGGACTGAGTTTGCAACATAGCCCATAGGCACATGGTGAATTAAATCTAACTTAAGGATTCAACATGAAAAGGTTACTCACTGAAGTTCCTATCTTATCCTTTAAAACAAGGTCATCATCCACTAAACTCTGGACAACATCTTTCACGGATTGACTAATCACGCCTTTCTTTGGGCCCAACTTCTCTAATTCCTTGAGCTGAAAAAACGAAATAAACTGTATGAATTGAGGATTTCCCAAAGGACAGAATGCTTAAAATATACAAAATTGAATATGAAACTTCACAGTTCACACTTATGATGGTGTATACTAAATTATTTTCATTTGTTCGTTGGTTGGTAAAACATGATGAAGTGATTCAAATATCACTCTACAAGGATGCATCGTTTAGGATACAGGAGTGACTGAAAAATTATTGTCAAAAGACTAACAGGTTTTCCTTTGTCAATCATAGCAACATTCTGTCGGACTAGGTAAAGAGCAGTAAGCCATAGTCAATTAAACATCACTACATAAACCACATAGCACTTAAAAGGGAGTCCATGCATATCATTGAGCAAAGAGATGTAACCTTTTTCTTGTTATTAACGAAATAAATGTAGCAATATGTTGAGATAAATATTCAATTGCAGTCATGATCATCTTTTTCCCCATAATTTCCAATTTCTAGCAGACAACAGAAATGCAACAACTCAACGAAGACTAGTAAAACTGTAACTGAAAGATAAATTGTGCAACAAAAGGCATAAATAGTTATATACACATATATAGCGTAAACTTACGAGGAAGAAGTCCTGCGATTCGTAAAATATCTGAAGAATCTTCTCACGCTTTTCTTCCAAGGACAGTCCTCGTTTCTTAGACTGCGTTCAGATTCAGTCAAAAAGAGAGACTAAGGTCGGGAACAACACGCCATCACAGATTTTGCAGTACATTACACTATCAACTGATTCACCACACAAATTAAACAGAGAAGAAACAGTTGCCACTTGAAAACGGAAACAAGGGCTAGGGGTTTGAGAGAAGAGAATACCATGGAGGATGTCGAATACGAAGTCGTTTGACCTTATTGTTGAACAAGAAGAGCACAAGTGAGTTTCACTCTGTCTCGATGTGAAATTTTTGTATGCAAGAAGCTTCCAGCGTTAATGTTTCCACAGGTCCACCGCCTCACTTGGCGCCAAGACTTGCCTCTCTGTTCATTTTTGAAAGCATCCTCTTCTTCTTCTTTTTCATTTTTTCATAATATTAACATTTTTTGTAATATTAAATGTTTTATTTTTCATCAAGAATGTGGAATGGTTACGGCCAAGTATGTACAAATTATTATTTATTATTATGTCTAATTTATCATTTATATATATATATATATATATATATTCATGTGATAAGGATAAGGCTAATTTTCTAGTAGACTCTCTCAATCTTTACATTGAATGAATCCACCAAAGCATTGGGTTAACTGCTTGGTGATTTACAATCAGTCAACATACGATGGGCATCACGTAGGATGCCTTGAACAATGCCAACGAAGGAGCACTATTGCTAGTCTTAAGTTGGGCTTAAATTTCTCCTGCTTTTAAAATTTGTGACGAAGAAGAAGATCATGAGAGCGAAGAAAAGTATGAGCAATCAAAAAGAACCAACTGGGCTATACGTATCTTGCAATTAGATTTCGTGCCTTTTCTGTCGGATTTTTGTCTTTTTTTTGTGAGAAGGGAGAAGGGCTGACAAAAGCTAGGTCCTCAAAAAAAACAATAGATTGATAGTCGCTTACTCGCTTTCGATGTGCAAACGAAATTCAAGGGGTAGAGTCGACCAATAAGATTATATAGGCAGTTGTGACGATCTAATCTTCACAAGGAAGTCCGCACAATTTAATAAATAATTTTTTATTAAAATTTTATTAAAAATAAAATATAGTTAAAATTAAAATTATTTTTATTTTTATGTTGTCAAACAATTTATTGTTTAAAGTTATTTCAAAAAGTTCTTTTCAAAATAATGCTTAAATAGTCAACTAACTTCTTTAAAAGTTATTTTCATAAAATATCTACAAAAAAAACTCTACTGTCAAAATTCTACTAGTATAAATCTAATCAAATAAAGACTTTTCAATATAAGCATAATTTTGTGGTTGATATTTTTAGGTGTATATCATGTAAATTAATAATAATAATAATAATAATTTAAAATCAAGTTATAAATTGTTAACAATATATATTTACTCCTAATTAATAAATATTTTAAAAGTTAAAGCGTTAAGAAATATAAAGTCACGTGAATAGTAATGTGATTGTTATGAAATTTATCATTTATTATTTTGTAAATATTTAATCATTTAAAACAAAAATATTTTACATTTTATATTTTGTATTTGCAAATTTTTATTAACTTTTTATCAACTTCTCTCACATCGTTTTTCTTGAAAAATTATAAACACTAAATCAATATCAATTACTTTTTAATAACACGTAACTAATAAAAATATATTAAAATAATAATATTTATCTAATATTAAATATGATAAAATAATATAAAATTTATCAATGATAAATATAAAAATTACATGTATATTTATTATTAACTAAAGTTAAAATTTATAAATTTTATGTTATGAACTTAAAATTTTGTTTTAAAAGTTTGGTTCTCGGGATTCTACCGAATCGATTGTTCCATTCGATCCATGATCCCTATACTCGTTGAAGTGGTTCCAACGTGAAATCACCGCAAAACAAGGAAGGCTTATCGAGGTTGTGTCCCGAGTAGCCCTCCGACGATCAAGTAAGTCTTTTGGTGAAGGTGAGATAAAATATGATCGAGAAAAATAACTAGGTTATGATCTCGCACTTGATAATGAGAGGATCATACCTTATATATGATTTCGCTAGGTTTTAAGTCCTTACGCTTCTCACGTGACGTGCATGGGAGGTTTTCATGTTGTGACGGTGGTTTTGTGGATTAGACCCAAATTAAGCAGTGGATGTGTGATCGATCGATCGGCCAACACATTGACTTAGGCCGATATTGCCGACCCAACCATAAACCCCCTACCCTCGAGTCCGAAGCGAAGAGAAGGGTCAAGGAGTATGTTGTTGGATTCGTCGGTAGCTTCATAATGTGTAAAGCAGTGACGGTCGCAATGTGGCCGACGGTCAGCGTTGGCCTTATAGCTTCGGTTTAGGCGCATTCGGGTGATTTTAGTTGGTGGTCTTGTCAATTGTCGGTCTGTCGCTTGTAATGGCCAATCGTTGTGCTAGCTAATCGTCAGATTGGGATTGATTGGTCGAGGGTCCTCGATCGATCGGCTTGCCGCTTGTTGCGCGACGATCGTGTTATAGTAGGTCGGCCCGCCATCATTGGCGTACGCTGACTTGGTACATTTATTGTTTGGTCTGCGTGTTCGACAACCGCTCGTAATTTGATACGACGTCCTTGCAAGCGCCGCATACCGTCCCAGACGCTTTTCAATCGCCGCGCTTCTTCCTTTCAACCGCACGTGCCTCTTGGTTGTCGAGTAACCCTAATTCCTCGTGGCTCGGATCGTGCCGCATGTCCGAAAGCATAGCTCGGATTGTCTCCACGGTCGTGTTCGACCGGGTCACTTTCAAGCGTTCCTCATTTCGACCCCTATAAATATTCATGGTTGACGAGTTGAGTCGCTTTCACGCTTCCTTTCATTCTCCCCGCTTGTACTTTGCCTTCGCTTGCTTGTCATCGCCGTGATTACCGAAATTTCCTTTCATTTCGCCGTCCGATTTCCTGCTTCCAAACTCCGATTAGGTACGCCCTTTTCTTCATTCCTCTTCGCTTCCGAAAGTCTTTTTCTGTTGATCATGTCGAACGGTAGTTCCGGGAGTGTGGCCGGAGTCATGGAGGAGGAGTTGATGAGAGAGAGAGAGAGGAGCGGTTGTGGGGCACACCAAGACGCGGCGTCGCCAATGACCCGTGGGGAGTTGAATAGGTTGGCGATTAAGTTTAATATCCCTTCGCCTGGGGGCCTCGGTTGGCTTTGCAGAACGAGCGGATCCACAAGAACTTCGTGGGTACTTCATTGCTTCCGGCAGCTTCTTTTTCGTTGGGGGATGAGACTCTATGCCCCAATCATTGACGAGGTGTGCTCCACCCACGGATGTCGCTGAGCCGATTCCTCCAAACAGTTGGAGGTTTATAAACGGGTCTGTCTTCTTTGTGCTATCGGTTCGCTATCCACCTTCCGCTCGGCTTCTCGCGCCATTTCGAGAATGAGTCACACCGAGCTCCGGCCGGGATTCCCTTCGCAGATAAGGATGCTCGGTATCGCCTTCGGCCGTAACGCCTCAAGGTTTCATCTGGCGCGAAGTCAAGTACTTTTTCGTGAAGCCCCGGTCTTCCTCCGAGTCTTGCGTGGAGGTATCCCCGCCGAGCAATGGAATGATGCGTCGACCTTGTCCCTCGGTAGGGAGGAGGGGAGTTAATTGGTCGACAAGGAGCTCGGTAGATACAACTGATCGGCTCATTCGTGGATATCCCAGGGAGCCTCAAACTCCTTCCTCGTCGCCCCCGCCGGATTAGCGGGCTAGGGGAAACCGCCCGTCCGGCTGACTCTCGTGATTGTATTGATTGTTGAATTTGATGTGTTAGTTTTTTCTAACTCGATTTGTCATCGTGCAGCCATGGTGAGAGGGATGAAGATCGTGCCCGAGCCGCCAAGTTGAAAAAGCACCTGCAGAAGAAAAGGAAAGGTGGAGAGACTGTGGAGACGCTGCTTGTTCGAGGGGCTGCCCCACTGACATGTACCATGGATGTTTCATGTGTCGGGACCTTCCCACGCCTCGGCCATTACCTCGCCCCAGCTGACGCGGGTCGGGCTGCTTTGCAGGAGGAAGAGGAGGAGGCGAGCCTCTTAAGAGGAAGAAGTTGGTCCGGCCAAGCGATCTGGAGAGGAGCGAGAAGGGCAGGGAAGGTGCGGATCATGCGAACCATGGGCAATGGAGTCCGCCCTGCTTGTTAAGGATGCCACGGCGGTGACCTCAAGTATCCCAGATCTTCCGAGGGGATTATCCTCCCGTGGACGAGGAGATGATGGAAAAGAAGAGCGCTCAATTTGGGATCTCACTTGTTCGTCTTGGTGTGCGAATCGGCGACAATGTCCTCGCCGTCTTTGCAGATTTGGAGACGCTGGATCAAGAAGTCCGGATCCGCATGAGCAAACGAAGACCTCAAGGACAGCCGTTGGAGGTAGAGGAGGGGAAAGACTTCCTCCAAGCTCAAAATGCATCCTTGGAGGAGGAGAAGAGGTCTTTGTTGGCCTGATTGGCGAGGCAGAAAGAGAGGGAGATCGAGAGGATGGAGAGGGAGAGAGGTCGCGAGTGGAGGGAAACTGTTAGAATGGAGCGGAGCTTAATAAACAGCTCAAGATAGATTGCCGCCCGAATGGTGGAAAGGGACAGGTAGAAAACCTTGGCAGAGGTGCGGCGCCTGCAAGGAAGCAACGGATCGACGCCATCAAACGATGGAAGACGAGGTTTTCAGACGAGGAGAGTTTGAGCTTACTGCGACATGGTCCTTAGGGTGCCAAGAGGGTCACGAGCTTTATACTCTCGAGGGGTCGGCGTGCCCCTCGCTCAAGATTATGCCGGGCCGCTTATTCTCAAGTTTTGGACTTTCCTTGGAGGAGATAGCGAAGCGTGTCGAGGGGAGCCGAGAGACGCTCCGGATGAGGAGCTAAACCTCGGTTCTGAAGAGGAGGGATCCCCTTATGAGGATGTTTCTTCAGTTGCTCCCTCCGCTACTGCTCCTCTCCCTTTGGAGACTTCTCCGAAGGCCCATCCGCTCCGAGTATTCTCCCTGATACACACCTTCTCCCCAAGAAACACTGAAGCTCACTGGTCGGGCTTGTGACTGTGACCAAATTGCGAAATAAAATTCTTTTCTTTGAACTTACTACCCATGTTTTTGGCTCTTCGTTTTCGTTCGTAGTGGTCTGGTTTCTAGCTTGCCGAGGAGCTCACCTGGTCGGGCTTGTGGCCAGGACGAATTCGATGCGATTGAACCTTTGTTTTTGTATTTCATCTTCTCGAAGCTATTTTTCAAAGTCGATTCTTGTGTTTGTTCTTTGCTTCGATGCGTAGTAGGCTCGAGTGTTACGACGGCCGACGGTATTGAGACCGAGTCGCGGTTGGGTTGAAAACGAGGTCCCAAGGATCTTGTCTTGGCGACCGATCGACCGAGGTCGGCCTATTGAGAATGCTTACCGAGCAAGGCCCCAGGGATCTTATCCTGGCGACCCGACCGACCGAAGTCGATCTGTAGGAAATGCCGAGCGAGGCCTCAGGGATCTTGTCCTGGCGACCCGACCCACCGAAGTCGATCTATAGGAAATGCCGAGCGAGGCCCCAGGGATCTTGTCCTGGCGACCCGACCGACCGAAGTCGATCTATAGGAAATGCCGAGCGAGGTCCCAGGGATCTTATCCTGGCGACCCGACCGACCGAAGTCGATCTAAGGAGATACCGAGCAAGGCCCCAAGGATCTTGTCCTGGCGACCCGACCGACCAAAGTCGATCTGAGGAGATACCGAGCAAGGCCCCAGGGATCTTGTCTTAGCGACCCGACCGACCGAAGTCGATCTATAGGAAATGCCGAGCGAGGCCCCAGGGATCTTGTCCTGGCGACCCGATCGACCGAAGTCGATTTAAGGAGATACCGAGCAAGGCCCCAAGGATCTTGTCCTGGCGACCCGACCGACCAAAGTCGATCCGAGGAGATACCGAGCAAGGCCCCAGGGATCTTGTCCTAGCGACCCGACCGACCGAAGTCGATCTAAGGAGATACCGAGCGAGGCCCCAGGGATCTTGTCTCATGACCGACCGACCAAAGTCGATCTGTAGAAAATGCCGAACGATGGTTAATTTGATTTTAATTCGCCACAATGGAGCTTTTCATTCTTGAAACTTGAACACCCTTTATTAATGATAAACGAGGCGCGGGCGTTAAAAACTCTGTCTGGCAGGACAAGAAAAGGTACCCACACGTATACAAAAGTAATAAAAGGAAAGATTGGCTATAAATAAAACTTAGCTATTGGTAGAACGCCTTCAAATTCTCGCGAGTTCCAAGGCCTTGTAGAATCTTCCCTTTTCATCATCGAGGACGTAAGAACCATGCCCGACTTGCTTGATTACTCGGTAAGGTCCTTCCCATGTTTGTCCGAAGCTTTCGATGCTTTCGGTAGCCTCGACTTTTCAGAAGACGTATCCTCCGACCTTTACATTGCTCGGCTTAACCCTTCATTGTAGAACTTGGTTGCCTTTTCGATGGCTTCCGAGCGAAGCGGTCGCCTTTTCTCTCGTCCTCACTAAGGAGAACGAGCTCGCTCTGCGGGCTTCATCATTTTGCTCTTCCTCGTAACCTGACACCTCTCGATTACAGTAATGCCACTCAATCGAACTGTGGCTTCGCTTCAAGGTCATCCAAACGGCGTTTCACCTGTGGGCCCCATTCGGTGGTTCTATATGCCCACAATACTTCATCTACTTCTCTACCTGTGTCTTTCTCCCGCCCAGCGCTTCTTGAGGGCGTCATTATCTTTTGTTGGTGTTTCATGAGACCACATTGGGATGGGCGGCCGGTTAACCGTAGCTCGATTTTTAGCTAACCGCAAATCTCTAAATTTGTCGTTGTCGAATCGCCGCCGTTATCTGTGATCAACACCATAGGCATCCCGGCGGCATAGTATGTTTTCTTTATGAAGCTTTCCATTTTCCCTCGGTATTGTAGCGATGCACTCCGCTTCTACCCACTTGGTGAAATACTCTACCGCCACTATCAGAATTTCTTTGTCCGGACCGAGGGGAAAGGCCCCAAGATATCCATTCCCCATCGAGCGAAAGGGGCAGGGATGGCTTACGATCCGCATTCGCTCGGTCATTTGGTGAGGCAGTCGCTGCTTTCTCTGCAAGCCTCGCACCGGCCGACCTTTTTCGCAATCTCTTCTCATCGTCACCAAGAAGATTCTCGTTCGATCAAACGGTGAGCCAACATTCTGCCCCTATGTGATTTCCGTGACATCCTTCATGGACTTCGCCATTGCTCGCTTCGGCTTCTTCCTCATTCAGCATCGGCAATGGCCATCGTGGGACCGCTTATATAGACCCTCGCTGATCGATCGTATTCTACCGCCTTCCTCCTTAGCTTCTTGGCCTCGATGGGTCTTCCGTTGCTTTCCTTCTAAAAGGTATTGCATGATCGGTTCATCCCAACTTGGTCGATCGGTATTTACATTGAGAACTTCCCTACTTTCCTAATACTAGGCCGGTTTAGTCGCTCGACTGAATATTGTTTACTGATCACGATCGGAAGCCATTTTGAGAGCTATCGGCCTTAGCATTCTCGAGCTCGCTTATTCTCATGATTGAATCTCGTCCAAATTGCTCAATTCTCGCTTACTCACTCCAGATACTTGATCATGTTATTTCCTCGCCTCATACTCCCCATGACTTGGCCGACCACCACTGTCGTCGCTATATATCTTCAGATGTTTCACCTCCATCTCCTGCTAGTTGAGGCCACCTATCAAAGCCTCGTATCGCCTCATTATCGAGGCCTCAATTCTACCAAGGGCGATTCCACTTTTCTTCCATATGCGGGCTGATTAGCACTACCCCGGCCTCGCATCCTTCTAAGATTGGATGACCCACAACTAACAAGTTCCAAAGGGAAACAACTCGTCCTCGAGCTCGGTTGGCTCATCTCGCAATGAAATCCGCCAACACTTCAGCTTTAATGGTCGTAAGGGGCTTGTATTGAATATCGAACTCTCCCGCTTCATCGCCCACTTTACCAAATTAACCCGAGGTTTCGGCTTTTGAGGCACCGCCGAGGGTTGGTCATCCGCACCTCAACGGTGTGACTTTGGAAGTAAGGTCTCGCTCGTCGCCATTATCAAAGAGAGTGCTAGCTTTCTATGGGCGCAGATCGCTTCGCCCGGCCAACACTTTGTCGACGTAGTAGACGGGGTGTTGCACGCCTTCTTCCGAACGGATGAGTACCGCTACCGATCGATTCTTCCGTGACCGCCAAATATAAGATCGGGGTTTCTCCGCCGGGCTTTGCGAACAGGTGGTCTAGACAAATATCGCTTCAAGTGTTGGAAAGCTTTTTCGCACTCATCCGCCATTGAAACCGGGTTACATTCGCTTCCTCAGACCTTAAAAATGGAAGGCACTTGTCTCCCAATCTAGAAATGAATCGCCAATAAACTATCCGCCTGGCCAAGATCTGAACGCCTTTCAAGCATCAGGCGAAGGCATCTCGTATGATGGCCTCAATCTTCTGGGATTAGCTTCGATTCCCCGCTGAGTGATCATAAACCCCAGGAATTTTCCGGATGCCACCCCAAACACGCATTTTTCCGGGTTTAGCTTCATCTGGAATTTATTCAAGGTCTGGAAGACTTCTTTGAGATCTTGCACATGCTCCGCGATCGCTCTTTACTTTTTACCACCATATCGTCCACATAAGCTTCCACCGTCCGCCTATCTGCTGTTTAAAGACTTCGTGACGAGCCGTTGATAGGTCGCCTGGCGCTTTTTCAGCCGGGCGGCATTACTTGTAGCAAAAAGTGCCTTAGTCGGTTATGAAGGCGGTCTTTTCTTCGCCTTCCGTGCTCATTTGGATCCGATGATAACCCGAGAAGGCATCCAGAAGTCGAGCAACTCATGGCCCAAGTGGAGTCCACTAATTGATCGATCTTAGGCGTGGAAAGTCATCCTTCGACATGCTTTGTTTAGGTCAAGAAGTCTATACACATCCTCCATTTCTCGCTTCTTCTTTTTACTAACACCACGCTGGCGAGCCACTGTGGTACTTGACTTCTGATGAAGTCGGCCTCCAGCCTTTTCGCCACTTCCTTCTCGATCACCCCCGCCGTTTTTCTTTGTGGCATCGCTTTTTTATCTGATCGGCTTATAGTCGTGCGAATGCCGAGGGAATGAGATGTGACCGATCGAGAGATTCTGGCATGTCGCTTGGTACCCAAGCGAAGACCGATTTGTTTTCCACCGCATAGTTTAGGATTTCTTTAACCAGTCCCCTGCAATGGAGCCAAGGTTTGTAAATTTAGAGATCGGCTTTGTCCAAAGACGACTTTTTTGCTTTCTTCCACCGGTTTATTCTTTCCACCTCTTCGTCACTCACATCCAGAGAGCTCACAAGATTACCGCCCCATCTAATGTCTTCGCTCTCGCCAAGTAGCATTCCCTAGCAATTTTCTGTTGACCGACAACTCCAACTCCGTGGGTGTCTAAACTTAATAACCTCGGTAGTAAGTGGAGACGACGATCCGAGGGCATTTTGTGTAGCTCGGCCGATTATCGCGTTATACGCCCCATGGAATTTAACAACTAGAACTCAACGTCCCTTTCTATTTGACAAGGCTTCACCAACTTCACTTTCAAATTTACCTAAGCGAACGGTAGGTCGACGCCTTGGTCACTCCTCGATGGGGCCGCTCAGAGGTAATAGCGCCTTCGGTACCTTCATTTGCTTGAAGGCTTCATAGTACAGAATTCGACCGAGCTCCCCGTGTCAATCATTACCCGCTTCACCTCAGATCCGTCCATATTCGTGTTTATCACGAGGCATCGCCACGAGGACAACTTATTCCTTCGAGGTCGACTCATCGAATGATATCATTTCGCCACTCTCCTCGGCTTTTGGTGGATGGGTCCCGCTCACCTGCTTGGCATACCTTTTCTCCCTTGCGGTGGAGCCCCACCGCATTTCCACCGAATATCATATTGATGACCCCAAATGGCCGTTCGTCTGCTGCCGGTTGTTACCATCATTTCTTTCCTTGATTGCCCCTTTCTTCTCGCTGATTATCGGTATTAGTGTTCTGTCTCCCCGTCATTCCTGGCTATTTCGCCTCCAAGGCTGTGCGTTATTATTTGGCCGAATTGCTCACACCGATGGTCCCGGCCAAGATTTTGCCCCCGCTTCACAAATCGGCCTAATCTTCCTTTTGTATGAGGAATTCAATCTCTTCTTCAATTGCCAGCAATCTTCAAAGGTCATGGCCGACCTCTTTATGGAAACGGCAATACACACTAGTGTTTCGCCTCAGATGGGGTTTTCATTTTTCAGTTTCTTGATAGTTTCCCGCTTGCTATGATAGCCGCCAAGACTTCCGCAGATCGCTTATTAAGCGGGAAGTCTTATTGATTCCAATGTCGGCCGCTTCGGCTTTCTCGTGTCGATTGGTCCTCTCGTTTTTGTGAGACTCATCCATCCTACCACTGGTCCATTTATCATCCGCTCGGCGTTTTGTATTCTTTAACACCTCCTCGAAATGAATGTATTTGTTCGCCTTGATCCGATCTCCTAATAGATCGGGCTGATCGAGGGCTAGTGACTTCTTGAACTCTTCGTCCTCAGATACTCATAAGGGCGGCCAAGATAGACGAAAGCAGAGGTCGTACTCGACCGCTTCATTGTTAAACCGAGTGATGAACTCCCGCAAACTCTCATTCCTTCCTCGGTGAGTCAGATCACCTCCAAAGCCGTTTTTCATGGCCGCCACTAGTGGCGAATTGATTCAGAAGAGCGACCAAGTCCTCGAAACATGTGATACAACCCGGGTAGTCATGAACCATCGCCGAGCTCCCTCGAAAGCCGCGTAAGGCCTTACACCGGATAGCATCCGGACACAATGTAGGCTCATCATGGATCGAAGTGTTGCATGTAGTCCAAAGGGTCGGTCTTCCCGTATTTCTCGGGGTCGGTATCTTTGTGCCGGTGCCGAGGCTATCCAAATGTCCGGAGGAAGGAGAGTTAAATTGCGTCGTCAGGCATCCGAACGAAGCTCAGAGTCACGTGAGTCCGACCATCCGCGATTTTTCTAGGGCTTCATACGGGCGGTGATCGGTTGTTAGTGAATTATCGTGCGGTTGGCCGCGACGGACGGTGGTCATTGTCTTTGGTTGCGATCGCAGATTCGGCGAATCACCAACTCACCGCTTTTCTATCTGCTTTCCGGCCAGGCGCTGTGCGGGCGGAGGAGGATCTGCGCCACCAGTGCTTGAGATTCGGGTTGCGTGGTGCAACGTTGTCCTCCACGGCCATGCTCGCTTTTCGCTCCAAAGCTTCGAGGTCAGAAGTTGATCGCTTGATTGAAGACTCGCGCGGAGATGTGTGGTGCGGCGCAGAATCGCCGGTAATCGCAAACCGACACGTCAGATCGCCAGAGCCGCAATGCAGCCTATATCGGGGTTCATCGCCGCTACCGACTTATTCACAGAAGCTTCTAGACGTGGTGCGGAAGTCGGGCCCCACGGCGCCAATTGGTTCTCACGGATTCGCCGAATTGATTGTTGCCATTCGATCCATGATCCCTATACTCGCTGAAGTGGTTCCAACGTGAAATCACCGCAAAACAAGGAAGGCTTATCGAGGGTCAGGTCCCGAGTAATTCCTCCGACGATCAAGTAAGTCTTTTGAAGGTGAGATAAAATATGATCGAGAAAATAACTAGGTTATGATCTCGCACTGATAATGAGAGGATCATACCTTATATATGATTTCGACAGGTTTTAAGTCCTTACGCTTCACGTGCGTGCATGGGAGGTTTTCTCATGTTGACGGGCTGGTTTTGTGGATTAGACCCAGATTAAGCAGTGGATGTGTGATCGATCGATCGGCCCGTCACATTAGACTTAGGCCCGATATTGCCGACCCAACCAAAGTTTAATGTACTTTTTATCATAGAGAATATGACATGGTCCTGAAGTTTTATGAGTCTTGGACAAAATTAAAAAAAAAGACTCATAATTAATGGAGTTAAATTTAAATTATGCGATTTTATAAGTTTTATGACGTGAATTATTACCAATAATAATGATCAAAATTAGCTTAGACTTTAAGTAAAATGATAGGGCGTGCTCGGTCATAAACATTAATGAGTTTAGGAATGAAAAACGTTAAGTGGTTATATATTATCATTGTATAAAGAGTATCTTAGCATATGAGTTTTGAGGAATATTCCGTACCTCGTGAATATGACAAAAATAAAACTTATTTTTCAAATGTCATAAGCATGATAGTGTCTATCATTTTTTTTAATGGAGGAATCTACAATTATTATTATTCGGATGACTTTTAAATTGACGCAATAACTTACAAACTATGTCAATTAAGTACTTCGTATTAAACAAGTTCTGTACGATAAATTTAATTGAAAGAACGTAAATAGGAGGAATCAAATACAAAACCTTTTGATCCCGTGCTCCTCTGCTTTACTCCACCAACTTAACTACCCCATAGAATCTATCATGTCACAGTGTGAGAGGAATGTCATAGGTTATGACACTTATTTTTTGCTTTTTGTTTTTAATAATATAATATAATTAATTAGAATATATACAATTTTGATATAAAAATTTAACAAAATTTTAAGTAAAACAATATAATTAATTAGAATATATTAAATTTTGATATAAAATTTAACAATTGTTTTTCTTTTTAGCAATATATTAACATCAAATATAATTAATTATAATATATTGAAACTGATATAAAAATTTATTTTCTTGTTTAACAAAACAATATAAAATATAATTAATTAAAATATATTAAAATTTGATGTAAAACAAAATTTTAACAAAATTGATTTTTTTCTGTTTTAGCAAAACAATATAATTAATTATAATATATTAAAATTAAATATAATTAACTAGCATGGATTAAATTTTGATATAAAAATAATTTTTGTTTTTTTTCCTTTTAACAAAAAATATAATTAAATTAGAATATATTAGAAATAAATGCATTAAATTTTGAAATAAAACAAAATTTTAATAAAATTTTTATTTTTATTTTTAACAAAACAATATAATTAATTAGAATACATTAAAATTAAATATAATTAATTAAAATATATTAAAATTTGATATAAAAATATTTTTAAAAAATTAATTTCTCATTATTTTCAACGAACCAAACTAATTACTGTCACAATAATAATAATCATTTATTCGTCCTTACCAATAAGTCAATTGTATGGGGAGATCGCTTGTTTGGCTTGTTTTGGGGACACTAAACAATTTCTCCAAAGTCGTTTTACCATTGTTTTATGGCAAGCTTTCTTGACTCGATTGTTGACCGAGATCGAAAAGTTGGAACATTTTCGTTCCCTGCCTTTATTTTTTGCCACAGGTCCCACAAGCTTCTAATAGAATAAGCTTGAATGAGATCCCAGGAAATCTTGTTCAAGCTAATTCCTCTTTATACACAATTTAATATTATTGCCAAGTATGTAGAGGGTGTCCTTACCCCTCAGGATTCATTTGGCTGCTGATATTCTGCAAGGTCGAGATATCCTGACGTTTCTTTGATTATATTATGATGGTTGTGAGTTAATAGGATCATGAATGTCAAATCCAAAACCAGTAGTTTATGATGACTCCGACACGGGAAGAATTTTCAAGGAATAAGCAAACACATGCACAAAACAGAGTCGTTGATTGCCACCACAGATTGTGGCATTTTTCTTTATCTTTGAATGGCGGAAGAGCCAATGCGTGTTTCGTGACTACTGACTTTCAGAAGCAAAGCAAGCATTGGTGACATCAACCGGGCTCATGTGTTCATCAAAGTTTCACTTAAACCACTTGAGCAAACACTGAACCAGGTCTTCACCTGCCAAGTTTCTAAAACCAGTACAGAAACTAAACACCCACATGACAGGTTCATTGCTTCGTATGTACAATCCCCGGAAATTCAAAAGCACGTTTTCACAAAGTTATTGGCTTTACCATCAACAAAAAGCAATATATAGTTTAAAACGTTTTGATTCTAATGCCAGCATAGCCATATCCTCTTTGGCGTCCTTCACTGATTTAAGTCCCCTACAATTTGTGGAATATCTGATAAACAGCTCCGGAAAAATATTATTCATTTGTTATGTTTTTAGAAAAGACAAGAGAGCTGATCAACCAGCTTCACTGCCCTTTTCTTGATCAGTTTAACTTACAAGGTCATCGAAGGACTCAAATCCAAACTCCAATGCAATTTCATCCTCCTGGACCATAGTCCCACTGCTGGACCATGAAGCATGTTTGTTCTGTAAAGCTGGACAAGACGTGACAGAAATACCTGAAACTTCATGGAGTGATGATGGGCTGCAGCTGTTACATCCACTACTTGTGCCAAGATTGGGAGGACATTGGCTTTGGTCCCAAGTGAGCCGCTGTGGTTCGTAGTGCTGCTGATAACTGATCACCTCCATCAGGGGTGGCAAGGTACTCGAATCTGTGGCGAACAAAGGTGAATTTCCATTATCACAGTCTCCAAATTTTGGAGTTGAGGAAGAAATTTGAGCCAAATCGGTATCACTGATGTTGTTAATGGTTTTAACTTGATAGTTGTCACTGTAATGAGTTTCCCTGTTACTTCTGTTCCCACCAATATGTCCAACCGCTAGTTTTTTCTTCAATTTGGTATTCCAGTGGTTCTTCACATCATTGTCAGTTCTTCCTGGGAGCTTGGAAGCTATAACAGACCATCTAATGAAAAGATAGTGAAACTATTGCACAAAGGGATTTTGTGTATATGTAGTAAATTGATATACATTTGAAAAGACTTGCCTACTCCCTATGCTCCCGTAGAGGGTGCATATAATTTTATCTTCTTCTTCTGTGAAACCTCCATGTTTGATGTCTGGTCTGAGATAATTCAACCACCTCAAACGACAACTCTTCCCACATCGCCTCAGACCTGAAACATGGAAACAAGAGTATAACGTTTCACTGAAATCGGGAAGATCAAATTTAATTGCACGTTCATAAGCTCATATGTACACGTACTGACGGTACTGTAGTGAAAGAACAAGAGAGGGAGTGGAGCAAATCTTATACACATGCATAAGTAGAGAAAATTCAAGTTCTTGAAACAAACTCTTACATATATATATATATATATATATATAGGATCAGATGATAGAGATAAGCTGTACTTTAGAGGATCAGAGTATAGAATTAGTGAAGAAAGTGTGAGAAATTGAAGACCTGCTTTGCCAGGTAAAGCAATCCAATTGCCACCAGTGCCATGTTTTTTAAGATATTCCTTGAGAGTGGCATCTTCTTCAGGGGACCAGGGTCCTCTTCTCACGTTAGCCTTGTCACAACATGGAGTTCTTCCCATAGCAACCCAAAATTCCAATACTATGCCTGAAGCAGGAGGAGAGATTTAAGGTACGGAACTATTGTTGAAGATCAAGGAGCACCAAATAACCATGTGCACCCAGGTTTTTAAAGTTGGATAAGAAAGTTTAAAAAGCTTGACTTTGTCTGACTGCCTCCATTTATTCAAAATTAAGGTTATTAAATAATGAGTTATTGCTCGTCTGACGTGAAGAAAAATGGAGCTTTTCGTTACTTTTAAATTGTTATGACAAGAACAAATTTCTTAACCTGACAAATGAGGAGTATTAGGCTGTGATTATTGTGATACGTATGGTGAGATAAAACGAAATAAAAATTTAGAACAGAACAAAAATTAGAGACAGTGAAATATTTAATTGTAATAGACAAAACAGATAAAACTGCTGCTCGCCTACCAACAAAAATGTATTTGTCATAGCTAATGTAACAAAAAACAATATCAATAACTAAAATATCCTCGCAGTATAATATAATTAAAAATATGTAATTTATTGATTATTTAAAAATGAATTATTTGTGTTAGTAATTTAATTGTATCTATAAATAAGGAATTTAAAAATGATGAGCTATTAAATAGTAAAAATTCATACAAGTTAATAACAAAACTAATTACATTAAATATTATTTATAATTGTATCAATATTTATTTTAATTGTATTTGTAGTTTTTAATTGTATGAAATAAAACGAGAAACCTAAATATTTAATGAAATGAGAAACCATGAGTTATTGAAGGAAGAGGTATTTCTGAAAATTACTTATGTATTTTATTTATGTCACAGAAACAAAAAATCTTATTCTACGATTTTAGAAGGAACAAAAAATTTATATTTTTATAATCTAAAGTCGGAACAAAAATAAGTTGGGTCAATAACCAAACACTGCTAGGTACATAATTTTTGTGTTTTGTTATTTGTCTCCACAGACAGATATAATAATCACAAGTAACGTTAGTAGTTAATATCATAAATAACAAAATGATAAATTTAATTTAATTTAATTGCGATGAGTATTAATAATTACTAATACTTATTACTAATGGTATCCATCCTTCAACTCTCGTAATAGGGGAGTCTTGTATACTGAAACTATGGCCGTATTTTAATAATTACTAAATGATCGTTATATAATTAATTTCAAATGACAATTATCATGATTACAAAACATTTTTCTATTATCTATGATTAACCAAAAAACGCGTTCATACTTTGTTGGTCACTGATGTAATAAACAATGTATTAGATGTCGGCATTTGAAACCTTGCTCAATGCTCGATACACTTCCTTCGTTTCTAGATACCTGATACGAAAGAGTGACCAGTCGACGCTAATGTTCAAAGTAGAGCATGGCAGATTTTTCCTGAACGTACACCATCACGTAAGCAAATGTGAAGTAGCTGTGCTCCCACCACACATCTATGGTAAGTAATTTTAACGCGTTTTCTAACCTTAGACCTTCAGGTCCTGGAGCCACTTGGCTGGGCAATGCATTGTAGTTTCGTAACAAGTACCTTTGTAGAAAAGAGCGGAAGGAATCGACATTGTAATTGCTTTCCCCTCCCTAAACTAATGATTTCAACTTCACGAATTTTCTTTTTCAGACTGTTGAAAAGTTTAGTTTCTTCTAACAGATATCATATTATGATTTTTAAGGAAACAGAAGACATTAAAACGAAACGGTGTCTTTGACTGATTACTTGCTCAGAAACATCTCAAACGATAAGATGAAAAGACATGGAAGGTCACAAGATTATGCAAATTGAGTTCTTAATCGAACTTTCAATTCCCGCGTCGGACTTGTTAACAAGTATATGTTGGGCGCAGCGGGTGTATTTTGTGAAAAAGAAAAATAAAATGAACAAAATGAATACAGAATATTTAACGTGGTTCACCCTTAATTTTGGGCTACGTCCACGGACAAAACTCAGAATATTTCTTCCACTATTACAAATAATGGGTATACAGAGATAAAACCAAAATAGTGGCTCACAAGGTGTTTCCCAACCTAAAAATACTAACTTTACTATTTTGTCACTCACCAACCCTTTAAGAATGACTTTCCTAACTTCAGAGCAAAACAAAGCTCTGGTTTTTCTCTCTCTGTTTTTCTCTGTATTTTCTATGTGTTATTTGTGAAGTGGGGAGTGTCTTATATAGGCACTCCACCGCTTGAAGACAGATGCCTTGCAGCTGTATTTTTTCTTCTCTTCAACAAATGCTGCAAGCGGCTTCAATATTGGTAGGCGTCCACTGCGGTAGGCGCCGTTGTTGGCGCCTACCATGCCCACCACCAAATTTGTTTAATGATGGAGTCCCTCCATGTAGGAGGGATCCATCTCCAACAAATCTCCCCCTCTCGATTACATGGAGGGCTCTATCAAGCCTGCTACTGATCGACAATACTCGAACTTGCCTTTTGGTAGAATCTTAGTTAACATGTCTGATCCATTTTCATCAGTATGGATCTTTTCTAACTGTAATTGTTTCGTCTCCATCACATCTCTAATCCAGTGATATCTCACGTCAATGTGTTTTGATCGTGAGTGAAAAGAGGCATTCTTACCAAGATGAATAGCGCTCTGACTGTCACAGAGCAACTGATACCGCTCTTGCTTGACACCAAGTTCATTAAATAACTTCTTCATCCATAGCAACTCCTTACAGGCTTCTGTTGCTGCAATAAATTCTGCTTTAGTTGTAGAAAGTGCAACACACTTCTGTAACTTTGACTGCCATGCCACAGCTCCCCCTGCAAAAGTAATCAAGTAACCTGATGTAGATTTTCTCCAGTCAACATCTCCAACCATATCCGCATCCGTGTAACTAGCTAACACAGGTTCTGCTCTTCCAAAACATAAGCTTATCTTGGATGAACCTCGAAGATACCTAAGAACCCACTTGACTGCAGCTCAATGTTCCTTTCCAGGATTATAAAGGAAACGACTCACAACTCCAACTGCATGAGCAATATCTGGCCGTGTACAAACCATGACATACATCAAACTTCCAACTGCTGAAGCATATGAAACTCTGGACATTTCTTCATTCTCTTCATCTATAGAAGGGCAATCTCTAGAACTCAATTTAAAATGATTAGCAAGAGGACAACTAACCGCTTTAGCTTTATCCAGTTTGAATCTCTGAAGTACTTTATCAATGTACTTCTCTTGTGACAACCATAATTTTTTGGTGCTTCTATCTCTGATAATCTGCATGCTAAGAATCTGCTTTGTTGATCCCAAGTCTTTCATGGCAAAAGACTTATCCAGCTGCTTCTTCAGATGGTTGATTATAGAAACATTCTTACCTACAATCAACATATCATCCACATAAAGCAATAAAATAATGAAATCATCATCAGAGAAATTCTTCACAAATACACAAGTGATCTCAAGTAGTCTTCAGTAGCCTTGCTCCCCATAATGCACTCGAACTTCTTATACCACTTGTCTCGCGTGCTGCTTTTAGACCATATAGACTATTCTTCAGTCTACAAACATAGTCTTCTTTTCCCTTTCTCACGAAACCCTCTGGTTGCTCCATATATATCTCTTCTTCTAAATCTCCATGTAGGAAGGCAGTTTTGTCATCCATTTGTTCAACTTCCAGATTAAAACTGGCGGCTAGCGCTAGCACTGTACGTATGGATGTCATTTTCACCACTGGTGAAAATATCTCGTCAAAGTCAATACCTTTCTTTTGGCTGAATCCTTTGATCACTAATCTTGCTTTGAATTAAGGATGGTTGTTGTGTTCTTCGTGTTTGGTCCTGAACACCCATTTATTCTTCAATGCTCTTTTTCGTTCTAACAACTTCACCAACTCAAATGTTTCATTCTCATGCAAGGATTTCATCTTCTTGCATGGCTTCTTTCCATTTCTTCTTGTGTTCATCATTCATAGCTTCATCAAAGCTTTCTGGTTCTCCCCCGTCAGTCAACATTACATACTGATCAACTGGATATCTAGTAGATGGTTGTCTATTTCTACTAGATCTTCGTAATGGGACTGGAGAATCTTCAGGTGCTGGTGGTTGAATGTGAACACCATCATCATCCTCTGGTTCAACTTCATTGGGGGCATCTGCATTATCAGCTTCTAGTTGATCATTTTGCACTTCATCTCCAACTTGTCTCGGCACCACTGTTGGAAGATTCAATCGGAAGCTTGTTGAGTCATCATCAAAGCTTGGAACTTCCTTCTCCGCCTTGTTGATATTTTCAATAGTTTGATCTTCAAGAAACATAGCATCACGACTCCTGATAAGTCTTTTCTGCATCGGATCATAAAACCTATAGCCAAATTGATCTTGACCATAGCCTATGAATACACACTGTCGTGTCTTGACATCAAGCTTTTTCCTTTCATCTTTAGGAATATGGACAAAGGCATTGCAACCAAAGACCCGCAAATGTTCATAGGAAACATCCTTTCCTGACCACACCTTTTCTGGAACTTCATACTGGAGAGGAACACATGGTGAACGATTTAATACATAAACAGTTATAAGTAAAGCTTCACCCCAAAATACCTTAGGCAACTTTGAATGTGAAAGTAGACATCTGACTCTTTCCATCAAAGTCCTGTTCATGCTCTCAGCTACGCCATTCAATTGCGGTGTTTTTGGTGGAGTCATTTGATGTTGAATACCATGCTCTTTACAGTAATCATTAAATAATCCGATGTACTCTCCGCCATTTTCTGTCCGAATGCACTTCAGCTTCTTCCCAGTTTGTCTCTCAACTGAGGCGTGAAATTGTTTGAACACATCTAGCACTTGATCTTTAGTCTTCAGAGTATAAACCCACGTTTTTCTGGAATGATCATCAATAAAAGTCACAAAGTATTGTGCATTACTTGGTGACTTTGGCAATGGTCCGCACAAATATGAGTGAATCAGATCTAGAACATTCTTCATTTTGGATGGAGGAGAACTCTGGAAAGAAACCCTGTTTTGTTTCCCTGCTAAACAATCTGCACATTTCTTTTAATGTATCTAGTTTAGACCAGACAACATATTCCTTTTTACAAGCTGAGTCATCCCTTTCTCACCAATGTGGCTTAGTCTTTTATGCCACAAATCCACTGTATTATCATTCTCCACTGTATTGACAACATCACTGGAGAGTTTTGCCTGCATCATATACAATCTTGAGTGCTTCTGTCCTCTGGCCACTACTAACGAGCCCTTAGTAAGCTTCCATTTTCTGTTTCCAAATGTACTTCGCAAACCTCCATCATCTAACCTGTTTACAGAAATTAAGTTCAAACGCATATCAGGAATGTACCTGACATCTTTTAACAACAGTCTTGAACCATTCGTCGTCTCTAAAGAAACATCTCCTTTGCCAATAACATTTGACAGCTTTCCATTTGCCATCTTAACAACGCCATAATTCCCAGGTGTGTAAGATGAGAAAAATTGTCTATGCGATGTAACATGAATAGTAGCTCCACTGTCAACTATCCAACTTGTTTCTTGCGACACCAAGCTGACTATCTCTGTATCAATAACAAGGTTAAATACATCAACAATGTTACCTTGTTCATCATCACTGCTTTATTCTTTCTTCACATCTTTGCCTTTTTCTTTTTTAAACTTTTGGCAAAATTTCATTATGTGACCCTTCTTCTTGTAGTAATGGCATTTCACATTTGCATATCTGTTTGACTTTCCTCTTCTATTGTCTCTAGACTTTGGACCTCTGGATTGACTCCTTCCTCTATTTTCTGTAAACAGAACATCTGAATGTGATGAAGAGGCGACAAGCTGTGATTTACGTCTCATCTCTTCATTTAGTATACTGCTTTTATCAGACTCCATATTTAATACGCCATTTGGTGCAATATTTGTCAAAGACACATTCAAAGTCTCCCAAGACTTTGGTAATGAAGCTAACACCATCAAAACAATCACCTCGTCGTCAAACTTTATGCCCATCTTTGATAACTGATCAATCATTCCTTCCATATTGTTTAAATGATCAGCTACAGAAGCACCCTCTTGGTATTTTACCTGCATCAATTTTGTCAGATAAAATAATTTGTTGTTACCGGTCTTTGAAGCATACAGCTGCTCCAGCTTATTCCACAACGTTATGGCATGAGTGTTGTTACAAATGTGATTATACATATTATCATCGACAAACTGTTGAATATAACTATATGTTCGTTCATGCTCAAACTCCCATTCTTCGTTGAACATCTCCTCCGGTTTAGTTGTTGAAAATACCGGTAAATGAATCTTTGTAATCATCAAGAGATCCTTCATCTTGGTTCGCCATATACAATAGTTAATACCGTTTAAATTGATCATTTTGCTCGTCTTTACCTCAATTTGCCAAATTAAGCCAAATTTGAGAAAACTGACCTCAAATATGGAACCAAGATGTCAAAATTTAGCAAAAAAGATATCTTCTAAATTTTCACCACGGGATCAAAATAATGTCGTCAGACCCCACCAGAATAATACTGCGGGATGTAATTTTCTCTTTCCAAAATAATGTCGTCAGACCCCAACTTTTTGAACAGAGCACGCCAAAAAATTCGTTGTAATTTTCTCTTTCCGATGATGTGCTTCTTTTCAAAAAATACCTCTAATGAAAAACTAGCTCTGATACCACTTGTTGGGCGCAGCAGGTGTATTTTGTGAAAAGGAAAAATAAAATGAGCAAAATGGACACATAATATTTAACGTGGTTCACCATTAACTTTGGGCTATGTCCACGGACAAAACTCAGAATATTTCTTCCACTATTACAAATAATGGGTATACAGAGATAAAAACCAAAATAGTAGCTCACAGGATGTTTCCCAATCTAAAAATATTAACCTCACTATTTTGTTACTCACCAACCCTTTAGGAATAACTTTCCTAACTTCAGAGCAAAACAAAGCTCTGGTTTTTCTCTCTCTGATTTTCTCTGTATTTTTTGTGTGTTATTTGTGAAGTGGGGAGTGTCTTATATAGGCACTCCACCGCTTGAAAACAGTTGCCTTGCAGCTGTCTTTTTTCTTCTCTTCAACAAATGCTGCGAGCGGCTTCAATGTTGGTAGGCGTCCACTGCGGTAGGCACCGTTGTTGGCGCCTACCATGCCCACCACCAAATTTATTGAATGATGGAGTCCCTCAATGTGAGAGGGACCCATCTCCAATAGCATATCTATTCACGTCACTTAATAGTCATTCCTTCTTTCAAATTCGAGGAAGGCAATTAAGTCCTCGTAAATTTTGAGGATAAATGTAACAATTTCAATTATTAATATAAAAAGTACTAATAAATTTTTAACATATTCAAAATTTAATAGATAAATCCTTAATATTGTAACATTAAATAAATTTTTATAATGTAAATAAATTCTTAAAAAATATTAATTATAATTTTTATCATTATATTATGATTAAAAAAGTTTTAATAATGGATATTAATATTAAGCATTGATTTAATAATGACTAATATACGAAGTTGCAACAATGAACTCTCTTAACTCATCTGACTCTAACGTTCATGGGGCAAAGAAAGTCAGAATCCATGAACGGGATGAAGATCCCCCTCCTGTAGTACCGCCCGTGCAACAACCTCACCTAAGTTATAGCGCAGTAGTTACCGGCCACACCAGACTTGAAATAGACATGACTGAGTTAGATTGGCTAAAGGAGGACTCAATAGAACTCAATGAATGGGATATTACCATTGTTCAAGATAATCATGGGTTGGGTATAGAATTATTCAACACCTTCTAAGGTAAATTAGATAAAGTCTAGGCCAATGCAGTGGTAATTAAGTTTCTAAAACGCAAATCGGGGTTCAATATGCTCAATGATTGACTTCAAACGATGTGGTACCCCAAAGGCCCTCTAAAAATAGTTGATCTAGAGCATGAGTTTTTTCTCATCAATTTCATAAAGGAGGAAGATTACGTACATACCTTTACTCAGGGGCCATGGATTATCGCATGTCACGTCCTCTCTATGCAACCATGGGTTCCAGAGTTCTGACTATCAACTAGTAAAATTACCCATGTAGTAGTGTGGGTACGTTTCTCTGAACTTCCCATAGCTAGATACCATCACTCCATCCTCACCGCTCTAGGCAATTTAGTGGGTCAAACGGTAAAGATCGATACTAACACACAACAAGCTTACTGTAGACGTTTCGCTCGAGTTGCCGTCAATTTGGACATAAGCTCACCTCTCCGATCGGTCGTTGAGTTGGATGGGGAACTAATTCATGTGGCCTACGAAGGCATGCCACAAATTTACTTCAATTGTGCACAGGTAGGTCACAACACATCGATTTGTCCGACTCGATCGGAGACATAAACCGCAACAGATCCCTCCCTCGGCATCACACACAAAATCTAGTAGCGCCCCTTCCATTGGGACACTCCGATACGCAGAATATGGGCCTTGGATGCAAGTTCACCGGCGGGCTCGTCGGACTCCACCTAACCCACCGAGCACCAGAAACGTCAACTCATCCCATGTACCACCAGCCGGATCACGAGGCTCGAGGTACTCAGCGCTATCCAAAACTGAAACATTCTACCCTCCAACGAATCTTTCCCCAACGGTCGACGCTTGTCCCCATAACCCATCCCAAGACTCGTCGGATTCTAATCGAAGTCATGCCAAATCCCTAAGTCCCTCGTCTACTCGAGATGACAACCAGCAGAGGTGGATGCGTCCTCCTAAATCTAGAACTAAAGCCATACCCAAGCACACGACGTTGTCCTCCCCTGTACAGGCCCCAACAATGGGCCAGGCCTCGCCCATTCAGCCTATGGGCCTCCCAAACCATATCCAACACAAGCAACCTTCCATTCACAATAGACATGGAAACTCTAGCCCAAGCCAAACTCACGTCGCACTCTCCATTCCTTCACATGCAGAAATAGTCATACAAGATCCTTCTTTACCTATGGCCATCCAAACAGAATTGGGTAGCAACGATATGGACAAAGACCCCATCGATATAAGCGTCCCTACAACCTTGTCACCCCATAGACAAATACAAGAAGTCAACCCACCCCCGACCTCCTGTCCCAATAAACGATCCAAAAATCGACGTGGCATCTGTTGTCGAATCTGATACTCAAATGGAGGAAATAGGACATGTGCACCCACTAATCCAATGTCAGGAGTTGACTGATAAAGAAGTCAACCCTATAGAAGTTTTGCTTTAGGTTTCCCCTTTTTCATTTTTATGACGATATTTATATGGAATTACCAAGGGGCTGGAGGTTGGACTTTCAAGTCCATCATGAAGAATTATATCCGCCTTCATAAATCTCATATCGTTGTTTTGGTCGAGCCACGTATTAGTCGAGATCGCGTGATGAAAGTTATTAGGAATCTGGGATTCGGTAACTCTTTCCGGGTAGAAGCGGAGGGCTATTCGGGAGGAATCTAGTTGCTATAGAAAGATGATCTTGTAGCCTGAATTCGGATTGCTCATCGTCAATTTGTGCATGCCAGCATCGAGTGGGATCAATTGACGTTTGATTTCATCAATTGATCCCACTATCATATATGCTAGCCCTACTTACGCGTTACAAAAGTTCCTCTGGCATTATCTGTCGAGTCTTGCGAGGCTCACTCACACACCTTGGATGCTGGGAGGAGACTTCAATGCTAAATTGGAAAGTGTCGATAAACGTGGAGGCTCCCGTCTCCGACCCATTGTCAACACTCATTTTTGAGACTGTGTGCATAAATTTAACCTTCAGGATCTTGGCTTTGCAGGTCTAAGATTCACGTGGCAGAGAGGACATATTCGAGCTCGATTAGATCGCACTTTTTGCTCTACTTCTTAGCACTCAGTCTGTCCTAACACCCGAGTTACTCATTTACCATTCTTGAAAGCAGATCATCGGTCTCTTCTTATCAATCTTCAAAATAACGACCCCTATACTCAGTTGAGTCGCCCTTTTCGATTTCAATCGGCATGGCTCACCCACAATGGCTTTGATCAAGTGGTAGTTGAGAACTGGCAATATAACAACCCAGATTTTAGTAGTGCGATCAAACATCTTTCGGACAAACTCAACAGTGGAATGATAACGTCTTTGGAAACATTTTCCATCGTAAAAAGCATCTCATGGCTCGCATCGAAGGCATCCAAAAACCTCTGGGAGATACAACTTCGTCCTCCCTGCAAGAGCTTGAGGATTACTTGCGGACTGAATTAGTGCAAGTCCTATACCAAGAAGAACTATTTTGGCATCAGCGCTCCATAAGCCAGTGACTAGGCCAGGGTGATAGGAATACAACCTATTACCACGCAATCACAAGGACCAAACATTGACAAACGAGGATCGCTTCTTTGACAGATGGGAATAGTAATATGGTTACTGACACCTCGTCTCTTAGAAGATTCATGCAGAGTCAGCTCGAGGATCTTTACCTATCCGAAGGTCACTCCACCACATCCTGTCAAATCTTGTTCATTTCCCTCCACTCCTACATCAAGTGATAACTGATCTCACTCATCAGTTAAGCCCAGGTGAAATAAACACGACGTTCTTCTCCATGACTCCTAATAAAGCTCCAGGCTTTGATGGGTTAACCGCACTGTTCTACCAATCCCAATGGGACACTGTTGGCTCTTCCATAACTATTTTCCTACAGCGTATCTTTCGGCATGAAGTCTGAGAATCGGAAATCAATCTCACCATTATGGTCCTTATCCTTAAGACTCTGTCTCCTTCTTTGATTTCACAATTCAGAACTATAGCTCTATGCACTGTTCTATACAAAGCCCTCACCAAGATTATATTCAATAGGCTTAAACCTTACCTCGAAGAGCTTGTCGCCCCACTCAGTGCAGTTTTATCCTGGGGCGTCTTATTACCAACAACATTATTATCACCCAAGAAGTCATACATTCTATGAAAAGGGAAACTAGGCGTAAAGGGATTATGGCTATTAAAGTGGAACTAGAGAAAGCGTATGATCGCTTAGCTTGGGACTTCATTCAAGACACACTGATAGATGTTGGCCTTCCAGATTCTCTGATTAGCCTCATCATGAAGTGCATATCTATTATTTCCTTACAAGTAAACTGGAATGGGAATTTAAGCAACGCCTTTACTCCTTCCAAAGGTATTTGCTAGGGGGACCCTTTTTCTCCTTACTTCTTTGTCCTTTGCATGGAACGACTTGGCCATACGATTATACAAGTTGTGTCACATGGAAGCTAGCAGTCGATCAAATTAAACAGGAATGGTCCACCTCTTTCCCATTTATTCTTTGCTGATGATCTCATCCTTTTCTCAGAAGCATCCATCGATCAAGTGATCGTCGTTTAGGATATTTTGAATTCTTTCTATGCGACTTCTGGACAACGCATTAGCGTGGCTAAATCGAGATGCTATTTCTCTAGAAATGTCCCTCCCGCTACGAGTCAATCTTAACACGCACTGCAGAAGGATTGCTGACAATTTGATGGTGTTTTCAATAGGTGTTTTGTTTTGGTGTGTTTTTGACCTTGAGGAATTAAGAAGGATGAAAATTTTGAATTCAATAAATAAGAAAAATAAGGATACGCAAGGTTTGATTTCTATGACACCTCTGAGAAACTTGTTTCAAACAATCCCGATGATCAAAACAAAACCCAGAGAAACAAACAATCGATAGGCCACAATTGAGAAAGTAATTGATAAATGAGAGATGGTTCGAAAGGTAACAAGAATAAGAAAATAATGTTTCTCCGTATTGAAGCCGACGACATTCCACAATTTTGATCTAAAAGTTATGAAAATTTGACCTAAAGACACATATTTATACCTAGGTTAAATAATAAAAGGTTGGGTTAAAATACATAGAAGCCCAAAATAAAACAAAGTCCAAAAAGAAAATAAATAAGTCTGATATGTAGTGTCACTACTTGATCCATATGCTCTTGGGCTTAAGTGAATTAAATAGCCTACTCCTACTAATAAAAAAAGTGACGTACCAAACACTCCTTGGGCTTAAGTGATGAAGCATTAAAATGGCTCAAGTGTTCTTGTCTTCAAGCTCCAAGTGTATCCGGTTCAAGGATTTGAGACAAGTGGATCAATTTGGGTTGTGATTCAACTAGCTTTCCTCCAATATGTTTGGCTAGCTTCATCCTCTTCATAAGTTGGCCCACATGCGCATAAAGAGCCTCCTTAAATCTCTCGGTCCTAAATCTGAACATAGGTTTAACTGGAATGACGAGCTTTCCCTCGTCATGTATGCCATCTCAATGGTGATCCTTACTCCTGCTCACATCAGTCCCTCCCTCCTCGAGAAGATTTGTCCTAGAATCTAAATCCATATTCAAAGGAGAAAGATCAGTAATATTAAAAGTTGCTGAAACAAAATACTCACCTGGCATGTCAATCTTGTAGGCGTTGTCATTTATCTTCTCCAACACCTAGAACGGACCATCACCCCTATAATCCAAAGCAAAAACACTAGGCAAAGCATCAAGAGAGTTAGTGTCAGAAACTAAACACTCTCTGTATCTCACCACTACTAGTGCTATTTTCTCTCAAGTTACTCTCCTCTTGTCTTTTCTCTTAACAATCAAGCTCACTTTTCTCTCTTCTTTTCTCTTTCTGAGCTCTTCTCTTCTACACATCTCACTTTCTTTTCCTCACCTGTGCAGTCACTCACCATTGGGCCAAACTCATTTTTCTTTTGGGTCTCTTTTCTCTCTTCACTTTTTTGTTCTCACTACCCGAACCCTCCTCACTTTTACTTGATTTGATCTAATCCAGGAACAATTCACGAGGTAATAAAAGTAGTAGAATGAAGTTCCTACCCTTAAAGTTAAAGGAGTATCTATTGGTATATCCATCATGTGCTACCCTCTTGTCAAACTGCCAAGGCCTCCCCAATAGCAAATGTCCTGCCTCCATGGATATCACATCACACAACATCTTATCCTCATACATCCCTACAGAAAATGGCAAAAGTACCTGTCTAGTCGCCTTCACATCCGCATTATCATTAAACCACTGTAAATTATATGACTCCGGATGCTTCCTACATGTGAAGCCCAATTTCTCCACCATAGTTCGACTAGCCCCATTGGTACAACTACCTCCATCTATGATCAAGTTATACACCTTTTCACCCACCAAACACCTTGAATGGAATAGGTTCTTCCTCTGATCTAGAATCTCATCTCTAACTCTAGCACTTAACACTCGTTTAACTACAAGTGCTTCTCCTGTGACAGCTCTTTCCACACATTCATCATCATCATCATAAACACTATCACATGGTAAATCATCAACATCACTATCCTTAGAATCAATAACCACATTATCCCTCATATATATCACTTTTCTATTAGGGCATTGTGAAGCAATATGGCCAGTGCCCAACATTTAAAGCATATTATAGATGAATGTTTACTAGAAGTAGCTTGGGTGTTAAAAGTAACTTTTTGATCAAATCCTCCAATTAGTTTATCCTTGTACTTCTCATCCTTTTTGGGTCATTTTGAGTTCTATGAATAACTAGAACTTGCTCCACTCCTTGTTGTCACTCTAGCTTTGAGCCTCTCTCCACCTTCATGACCATGTCCTCAATCTCCAAGTAACGTTGTAACTCCACCACATTTGCTATCTCCCTATTTAATCCACTCAAGAACCTTGCCATGGTGGCCTTAGGATCCTCCACTATATTAGCACGAATCATAGCAATCACCGTCTCCTTGTGGCAGTCCTCTACTAACTTAGACTCTTGTGTGAGTCTTTGGAGCTTTTAATGGTTCTCCCTATAATGGTAAGAAGGCACAAATCTCTTCCTTATGCATGCCTTCATTGCTACCCAAGTATTGATGGGTCTTTCTCTATTTCTCCTCCTAGAGGTCATAAGTTGATCCCATCATATTAATGCATAATCTGTAAATTCAACAGCAACAAGATTTACCTTCTTCTCCTTTGAAAAGTTATGGCATTCTAAGATCAAATCAACCTTCCTTTCCCACTCTAAGTAGGCAGCATCATTCCTCCCCTTAAATGCTGGGATCTACATCTTGATGGATTTGAGGTCTCCATCTCGCCTGTTAAGGGGCTCTCCTCTTTGAGCTCTTCTGGGCATGCGCTCTTTATAGTCCTCATCCTCCTCATCAAACTCCTCCTCCTCAGGCTCATACCGTGGTAGTTGTCTACAAGGCGATGGTTGCGGCTGATGTACATTTGCATGCCTGCCCTGAGGTTCCTCGCATCTCCCTTGTTTGAGCTCATCCATTTGTCCCCTAACCTCATTTAAGACTAGATTGAACCTTTCAAATTGTTACTGTATGGCTCTCAAAGTGAAAGTGATATTTGCATCTCCCCCTTGATTGTCATCATTACTACCTCCCTGTAACATTGTAAATAAAATGATATACATGCAAAACAAGGTTAGCGATAAACAACCTCACACACTCTCTCACATGTTTCACTCAAGAATTTGTCACTCCCCTCATGTTTAAGTTACGACAATGACTCCTTCAAATAAGCTCACACACTTTTGCCTTTTACTACTCAATGTTCTCTGAAATCCAAGTTATAATTAAAGCCACAACTTCAACAAATCAATGTTCCTAAATGTAGCTCAAATAACAAGTAACAAGGAACCAAAACCAATAACCAATAACAAGCTAGCAAATCTGAAATTTTTTTATTTTTTTAAAAAGATTTTTTAGATTTTTTTTTGACTTTTTTTAGATTTCTTGTTCTGACTCCTTTTTTTCATACTTTTTTCAATTTTTTTCGTTTCTTTTTTCATTTTTCAGACTTCTTTTTTAATTTTTTCAAATTTTTTCGAACTCTTTTTTGAACTTTTTCAACCTTTTTTTTTATATAAACTTAAAGTTTTCAACAAATAATTGAAAACCTAACTAATATCAAAAGAAGAAGAAAGATTGAAATCTTAGGTCAAAAGTTAATTCACACCTGAATTGATGATACGACGATAATTGGATGGTGATGAGTAGCGATTTCTTGAATTTTGATAGAGTTGAATAAGAATTCTCCTTTAAACTAGGCTCTGATACTAAATAATGCGCACCGCGGAGGGATTGATGATAATTTGATGGTGTTTTCGATGGGTGTTTTGTTTTAGTGTGTTTTCGACTTTGAGGAATTAAGAAGGATGAAATTTTCTAATTCAATAAACAAGAAAATAAGGATACGCAATATTTGATTTCTTCGAAACCTCTTATAAACTTATTCCAAACAATCCCGATGATCAAAATAAAACCTAGAGAAACAAACAATTGATATGACACAATTGGGAAAACAATTGATGAGTGAAAGATGGTTCGAAAGGTAACAAAAACAAGAGAATAATGTTTCTCTCTATTGAAGCCGACGACACTCCAGCAATTCTGATCTAAAAGTTACGAAAATTTGACCTAAAGACACGTATTTATACCTAGGTTAAATAATAAAAGGTTGGGCCAAAATACATGGAAGCTCAAAATAAAACAAAATTCAAAAATTAAATAAATAAGTCTGATGTGTGGCGTCACTAATGGATCTATAAGCTCTTGGGCTTAAGTGAATTAAATAGCTCACTCCTGCTAATAAAATAAATGGCGCATCAAACACTCCTTGGGCTTAAGTGATGAAACATTAAAATAGCTCAAGTCTTCTTATCTTTAAGTTCCAGGTGTATCCGGTCCAAGGATTTGATACAAGTGGATCAATTTGGGTTGTGATCCAACTAGCTCTCCTCCAATAGGGTTGGCTAGCTTCATCCTCTTCATAAGTTGGCCCACATGCACATAAAGAGCCTCCTTGAATCTCTCTGTCCTAACTCTGAACATAGGTCCAACTGGAATGACGAGTTCGCCCCCGTCACGTATGTCATCTCTATGGTGATCCTTACTCCTTCTCACATCAAATCCTTAAGCAGTGAATTAGGCTTCCAGAAGATGAATGACCTCGGTCGTTATCTTAGCGTTCCTTTTCTGCACCAACGAGTCAGCAAACGGACGTATCAATACATATTAGATAGGGTCCATCAACGATTAACAGGATGGTCAGCAAAACTTCTGTCGCTTGCTGGCTTAATCACTTTGACTCAATCGGTATTAGCGGCTATCCCGAGCTACACTATGCAGATATTCTGATTGCCACGCCGCCTGTGTGATAAATTGGAAAAAGCCATAAGACAATTTTTGTGGGGTTCGTCTTGCAACAAAAAGAAAATCCATTTAGTCAACTGGACGAATGTTTGTAAGCCAAAGGAGCTGGGGGTCTTGGCATTCAGCAAATTCGTTAAACAAACGATGCCTTCCTAACAAAACTCGGCCAGTCCTTGATAGTCAAACCTAAAGCTTTATGGGTCCAAGTGCTATCTGGTAAATATAACTTTGACGCCAACCACATCCCCACCTCTTTTGAAACCACAGGGGGGTCAATGGTTTGGCAAAACATAAAGCCCACCTGGCACATCGTTTTCCAAGGCATGAAATGGATGATCGGAGATGGCTTCAGGACGTGCTTCTGGCTCGACCCTTGGCTCGTGAGAGTAGGACCGCTTATTTCCCACACTACACACCCAATCCCAGAGTTAACTCTTAACCTCAGTGTTCACCACTTTGTGGCTTCTACTGGCAATTAGAATTGGGCAACTTTCCAATCTTGGATCCCAGCGTCAATTTGTATATTAATCGTCGGCACGTTCCCACCTAACCATTATCTTAGGCTAGATAAGTTGGTACGAGGAGCTTCCGACAATGACCTCTTTACCATAGCACCAACTTATTCTAGGCTTATGGGCCACGACGAGGAGTCGACTCATGGGATCTGGAAGGCAATCTAGTAGTGGGTGGGACCACAACGAATCCGCTCGTTCCTATGGCTACTTGCGCAAGATTATTTACTCACAAACCAACAACGAGTCTGAAAGCAACTCAGTACTGACAACACCTATCACCAGTGTACCCTCGAAGAATCATCTCTGCACGCTGTGAGAGACTGCACCAAGGCTCGCCAAGTGTGGGACACATTATCGATGCACCTCGCTGCTTCTGACTTCTTCTCTATGCCACCTAGAGAATGACTCCTCAAAAACCTTCAACAGCACCGACAAGTTATGGGCCATGATTGAGAGATTATTTTTGGAATGACCTATTGGTTCCTCTAAACGTGGAGGAATGTGTCACTCTTTAATGAACATTTTAATTGTCCATCCTCATCTACTTTTCTCATTTTGTCTTATGTAGATCGAATCCACAAGTCTACCGTGTTGTGAAGCCGGGCTGACACCGGATACCGTCCTCGACAAGAGCAACTCATCGGTTGACGCAAACCGCCCCCTGGATGGGTAAAATTAAACACAGATGGAGCAAGCACTCGCTCCCAATTCTCGGCTACAGTAGGTGGTCTCATACGAGATAGCGACAGTAATTGGCTTGGAGGATTCACTCAAAATCTAATATGGTGCGCTCCGTTGTCTGCCGAACTCTGGAGAGTTTTTACAGGATTCTCGCTCACTTGGAGACTGGGCTTCCACCGCTTAGAACTGGAAGTAGATTCGCTGGCAGTACACAAAATCATCTATTTCCCGGACAACCGCTCCATGGTGCTTAACCCCACAATAACAGGTATTCAAGAACTGTTCACCCGGAACTGATCTGTTGTTCATCGGCATATCTACCGAGAAAGCAACAGATGTGCTGACTGACTTGTCACCCAGGCCGAACATTCTGATGTTGGTGTAACATATTTTGATACTGCACCTATTGGGTGTCAACGTATCCTATTTGAGGATATGTTGGGGATCTGTTTCTCCAGACTTATTTTGTAATCTGTTTAAGTAGTTTCCCTTTAATAAAAAAAATGACTAATCACAACTCAATAATAATAGAGTGTGTAGTGAATTACTAAGTTGACAAAAATCTCTTTAGAATTACAACTCAATAATAATAGAGTGTGTAGTGAATTACAAAGTTGAAAAAATTCTCTTTAGGATTAGGGATGATAATGGGTCAACTCCACCGATTTTTAAAAATAATTTTCTTAAAATTAAAAATATAAACAATGGTTTTTTATTCGGTCCAAATTTGTGTTGTGTATGCTCAGACCTGCTCGAGACCTTACTCTTTTAAACAAAATAATGTCGTTTTGCTTAGAATAATTAGATCTCAAGTTGACTAAGTCGGATCCTAACTTATAAATCAGCTCATTAAAAACGCTTAAATTTAGAATCATATTATCAACCGATTGTTATTATATTTAGAACAAGCTCATTTACATATCATAATACTCGCCACACTTTTAAGGTTGGTATTTCAAGTCTCATCCATTTGAAATGCACTATAAAAGTTGAGTTGAACAAATATAAGCCCAATCCATTATCAAGCCTCTCAGAGTTTTCGTTCGCTTTCAGTTACAAAGCCCAATACCCCATGAGTATCGTGGGAGCGATAGAAACAGATCCAAACCTTAATTCGGCACTAAATGGGCTTCTTCTCCGGTCAATGAACCCATGATGTATCAGCATAATTCTCCGATCTGTACAATGTTTTGTGGCCCTTCGAGTTCTTGGCTAACACGCCTCTAACAACTCTATGGATTTCCGCCTCTTCAACAACTCAGACCCCAATCTGTAAATCTTGGGTTTCAACCGAGCATTCACTAACAAGACCAGGCTTTCCGATCCGAAACCAGAACATGGTAGGAGAAACCGTATTATTGGACAGAACACACAGAATAAGATGATAAATCAGCTAGAGAAATTAGAGAAAGAGTTGTCGGAAGACAACGACGGGGAAGGGGTTGCGAATTCAATGATTACAAACACCAGCAGCGATTGATCGGAAACCATGAACGGTCTCAACAGCGTTTCGAGTTCTAACCCATTAACTCAATCCCCGATGTCACTGTCCTCGTGCTCGTCCATAGCATCGGTGACGAATCCAATACCCACTTTTTCGAAACAGGCTGTTGTCGAATATGCATCGACAATTTCACAGGGAAAACCAAAATCTATCTCAGTTTTTGAATCCCAAAAGGAGTTCCGACTTCCGAGGAGAGACCTTTGAATTACATGCTGAATTCATTAAAAGTATAGCAAGGAACATTACGGGTGGACCCATCCTTTTGTTTTAGACTTGGTTTAATGGTTGCTAACCTTTGTAGTCCTTGAAGCTTCAGTTGAACAACCAAATAATGGAGATTGGCGAAAACATATTCTGATGATTAATTGTAAAAGGTCGTGTTTAATACGATCGACTTTGATAACGATCACCAAATCCTTAGCTTAACAGATAACATGTCAACATTATATGACGTAAGAATGTGGAACTCCAACTACTTCGTCGGCTATGCTTCTTGTTGTGTGCTTTTTTCCAAGTTAAAAAGCGAAAAGGCCACATGTTTTGGGACAAAACACTCTACCTTAAACCGTGGGATAAGTTCCCCAACTAAAAGGTTGGCCATTGTAACCCATTAGCCAAGTATGATATGATGATAGCGACCTGATGACGCGTTCAGGGTATGGCTTCAGTAACTTAAGTTGACGGTGATCTCAATCTGCCGGGAAGTCGCACTACATCACGCTCCTACCATTTGACAATATATGTGTGCTACATATTTTGGTTTCAATTCTAAAGCACGGACCATCTTTATCTCCGTTGCAAAATCTCTCTATTAGAATTATAAAACACAAGGATTAAGACCTCAAGCTTTGATCATTAGTTAATTTCAACCAAAAAAAAATCTTGAACAGAGCATGCATAGAATAAGGCTGGACCCCCTCTTCCAACTTTTTTATCTTTGACAAAGACAAAAACAGTGCTCTTCTTAACATTATCTCGGAAGATAGTCTATCATGTACATGACTGCAAAAGCATCCATCAACAATCATGTCGATGATTGATCATCAAGAACAATCAGAGTACGGTGGATAGAAGAACTCATACGCTGAACAAACATTGAGATCCGGAAAACAAATAAATGGTTTTGATTTACTTTTTCATCCTTTATGGTCCAACTCTGCTCCGATGATCCAAAGAATTGGACAAGCCACATGTCCTGCTACAACTTCAACAGTCTGTTGGTTGAAAGATGAACGTCGCTTTAAATTGCCGGGTGTGGCGTGCCTCTACCATGGAAATATAAAGGACTGCCAGCATCTTACGGACATTTCCGTGTAAATTTTCAAGAACCGGGGACCATTTTATATTAATGGAAAGATCTATTATTTTATTTTCCTGGAATGTATGCATATCGAATGACATTTTTTAGAAGCTTACAATGTACCTTAAGCCTCAAAACCAAGTATTTTCTGGTAAGAGAAATTTTCATGAGAATGCTTTCGTTTTTAGCTTACAAGATATTATATTATATTATATACATATATATATATATATATATATATGATATCTCTATCCAAGACAAATACTCCCAACTAACCCCACCTAAACTAATAATAATTTCAGCAATCCCCATCAGCAGTTCAACATCAGCTAGCAGGGCTATCCCAATCAGGATTATGTCTCGTATGGCTTTTAGCTTTGGCTCGTGAAGTTGAACGCCACAAAAATTAGAACCTCTAAATCTAATCCAACGATGGAAATTTAATCCCAGCTAGTATAAGTCACGAAACACGTTCAACAAATTACTTTTTGAAGAGCTCATGAAGGGGTGTTAAACCCAGGTCCAAAAGTAATGTTAGAAACCGGCCATTCTCCCCCCCATAGTTCCTTACATATATACTCACAAAAGGTTCAGCAGACCCGGCTTTCTGTACCCTCTAATGCGGACAATTTGACCGCTACAAGTCTTTCCCTTGACAAAGATCTGATACACTTATCGTAGCATCAGAAACAAATAAAGATGATCTTATTTGGTGGTCCTGATGAAGATACGTAGTAGAATGAAGAGATATACATATGAGAAAACATTACATAGAAGTCTTGAAGTTCTCTTACAATATCAAAAGATCACCGAATTACATATATCAACAAGAAAATAAAGCAACTTGAATCGACAGAAGTACATGAATATAGGGAACAGAAATCCAGTCTGCCCAGGTACCTACAACAAAAGTTATGTCCAAATTCTTCCAGAGTTGAATCAACTTACCGAGTTCCCCAAAACAGAGTCCTCTTCACCCCATACTAACAACCTTAATATCTGCTATTCATATTTTTGTCTTGAAACATGTACACATATATTATCATCAGAAATCTTGCGTTAAGCATGTCCTCGTTCCCCCCTCTCAGTTTCAGAGATTATATACACAGGTTAAAAACGAGAGGCCCAAAACGAACTCAAAAATAAGATTTAACGGAAGCAATCATTTTTAACAATTTCTCTTGTAAACCTCGCGGAATCATACTGTCACTGGCTCACTGCACTAGATCCGAGACCCACTCCACGTCAGGAGTACCGGTGCATCGGGTCTGTTTCGGATCGGTCCGACCGAGAGAATTCTCCTTACTCAGCTTCTCGAACATCTTCGCACGCAGGTCCCGACCAGACTCAACCCGCTCCATTGCAGGCTCTTCCTCACAAGCTTTATCCCAGAAATCAGCATAGGCAGGTCCAGATCGGGTTGTTACACGGGTTGGAGTTGTCGGCACACTACTGAATCCTGGTCGAAGCATTGACCCCCTGGGTGAGCCGACGGATCGACCAACCTGCATATTCCATGAAGGCGGAAAAGATTTGACCTTACCTAGCTGCAGGTTCCTCAAGGAAGCCACCATTTCGTTAATCGAAGTCGACCCAAGTGACCGACTAAGCGTCTGAGTCATTGGTGACATCGGAGGTGAATCGCCAGACGGAGTAGTCGGTGGTGAAATCGACAGCGGAGAGGACAAGAACGACAGCGACTTGGCACACGACGCCTCAATAGCTTGCCTCAGGGGCGATCCGTCATAGGACTCTGGCGAGTTGAGACTCTTCGGGCTCTGTTGAGGCAAAACCCTAAGTTGCTCCGGTGTGTGAGCGAAGAAACAAACCCTCCTCCGGCAGTTCTGTCCGTCCTTACACGGCTGTGTCCGGTATCTCGCCGGATGCAGCCAGCACTCGAACACACCGTGGGCGAACTCACACGCGTCCCCTTTCCTACAGTTCCCTTCTCGAAACTCAGGGCAGGCGGTACCCGAATAATGATATTTCCTCGGGTCTCGCCGTCGGGCCTTTTCACCCGGGTGAGCGTAGGGACACTCGGTCCAGTCGTGTGACCTGCCACGTGCGCACCGCCTCACCTTGAACTCGAACATGCGGAACTGATCGCATGAGTACGAGTCCACAGGAGAGTCAGGCTCCAGAACAGAAATCTCGGATTCAGAGTCCAGCTCCGGGTCGTTCGATGGGAGATAGCACTGCAGAGCCGCCAAAGCTTCTTGGAGGTAATAAGGACTGTAGTCAGACACGGCAGAGACATTGCCGGAGTCGGAAGTGTAGAACTCGGGATTGGAATCGTCGACAAGTGTCCACGGCGGAACATGGACCGTCGGATTTGGACGATGTCGTTCGCCGAGCATCATCTTGTTCGCAGGAGTTTAAAAGGTGGGCTTATATTATTAGGTATGTGTATGCAAATCACCGGCAAGCTCTGGTTTGTATATAAACTGCTTTAAAGGAGTGGGCTGTGGGGGGAATAACTCTGGTTGGGTCAAATATTAACCCTGGTTAGGTTAATTCTGTATGGGAATGAGAATTGAGATATATCTCCAGTGCGGTTAATATAATGGAGAAACTCGAGTAACGGGTTGGTTGCTTAGCAGGTTTGAAAGTAGAACAAAAGCGTTGCACATCATGGGTAATCAGATACGGTTTCCACGTGGCAAGTTGGTATTGATAATGATAGGATGGTAATCACGGGGCTGTCTGCCTAAATTATGGAGTCATAGGTATTCTCGTTACCGCCTGCCTAAGATCCGCAAGATGAAGGTGAAAAGTTAACTCACACTATTTGTCGTTTTTCTTTTGGTTTGGGGTACATGAAAATATCATTAGTCTTTACGTTTTCATTTGAAGACCGTGGAGTTGGTAAATGGTCAAATGACACATCTTAACCGACTATGGAAAAGATATTTCTTACAGTTGATAAAATTATGGGTCATTGCGACTTTGTTTGTTTGGGTGAACTCTGATTGAAAATTTTACAACTCTAAAATTAATACTGCATCGATTCATAATAAAGGTTATTTTAGATATATTTTAGTTATTTAAAATAAATATTATTCTTAATTTTATATACATATTTATAATTTTTCTTCCAAAATTAATCTTTCATTTATCTCTCATCTTAATTATACAGATCACAATTTTAAGACAATTTAATATGCAATTTCTCTGGAGTACATATCAACAACAAGAGTTAAATTCATGGCGTTGCTTGTTGAGCAAGGTACATGTAAATCTTACCGTACGTTTAAAGAGCTCATTACTTTATTACATCTTTAACAGGTTATTATTGTCTGGAGGATCTTTGGTAAGGATTACACCTTACCATAAATTACAGGCATTGAACCAGTCTTCGATATATACTGTTTGTCGGAATTGTCCAAAACCCCTGTCAAATTCACCAAGTCTGACATCAATCTTCATCTTCTCCTAACTATATTATTTTATCTTCTTGTTCCTAAATTCCTGCAATTCCTGTCTCTCTCTTTCCCAAAACCTTCGTCTCATGGCGTCCGAAATTTCAAAGATTCATGATTTGTCCATATTCTGATTGACAAAGTTGGCAAGGCAAGTGATGGACTTTCAGGAGTTCAAAACTGCTTATAATTTCCACAGTTATCCCCAAAAATGTGGAAGTAGGGAAATCACTGGAAAAGGTTCCGTTCCCAGGTTCGTAGTTTAGTAAGTCTTTCTACTAACAGTAGTGTGTATCACTAGATGGGCTAACCAACAAAGGAAGACGGTTTATTATCCATATTAGACTATGTTACAGGAAAAAAAGAAAAAAGAAAAAGAGAGAAGGTAGAATTGGATACACAATAAAACTGATAATATTTAACAGAAGAAAGATGAATAAAACCAGCATATTTATTCAATCAATCAGCTAGCCTTTAAATAGGCTTACGTAAAGCAAATAGGAACAAAGAAATATGAATTACGTAACAAACTATCGAATAATAGGCACTACTCATAGACTTAATCTAAAAGACCTAAGACTAAGACAAATAAAATTCGTAGATAATTGAAAGATTAATTCAATAATCCTCCATTAAATTGATGTGTAAACACTCAGTTTAATCATAAAATAACCCTCCCTTAAGTTGGATTTTCTATTGAGCAAACCCCAAGTATTCTTCTCACTCGTACGAAAGAAGGCAACTTGAGGGTTTTAGCAAATATATCTGCAACTTGGTGATCACTTATGCAGTATATAAGATTAATGACTCCTTCCTTGTTCAGGTCTCATAGATAGTGATATTTCATATCTAAATGTTTACTTCTGTCGTGTAAAATAGGATTTTGAGAGAGTTTTATAGCTGAATTGTTGTCACAATAAATTGTAATAACTGTCTCCTGCTTAAAGTTCAATTCCTCGAGAATTTTCTTCAACCAAATTGCATGACATGCATATGAAGTTGCAGCAACAAATTATACTTCAATGGTTGATAAAGTGACGATTGGTTGCTTTTTTTAAGACTGCGATACAGCTCTTGAACCTGGCATAAAGACATAACTTGAAGTGTTTTTTTATTTATTTATCATCTTGATCTCCTGCACAATCATTGTTAGTAAATCCAATCAATTCTGACCTTGTACCCTTCTTGTAGAACAATTCGAAATCTTTAATTCCTCGTAAATACTAAAAAATTCTCTTTGTAGCTAATAGATGCTTCTCTGTTGGATTCTTCATGAATCTACTAATCAAGCTTACAGAGTGCATAATGTCAGGTCTTGTTGTAGTCAAATACATTAGACTACCTACTATTTACTTAAAGAGTGTGTTGTCAACCTTCTTCCCTTCATAACCCTTGTTTAACTTCAATCCAGACTCAGTCGGTATACTCACAGGATTGCAATCTTTTATCTGAAACCTGTCTAAAATCTCTCCAACATACTTCTTATGGGAAATAGAAATTCTAGCAGTAGATTGAACTACTTCAATACCAAGAAAATAACGCATCATAACAAGATCATACATTTCAAATTCAACCATCATGGATCTTCTAAACCTTTCAAACATGACATCATCATTTCCAGTTAATATAAGATAATCTACATATAAGCAAATAATAATCATTTTTCCTCCATTGTCTATTTTAACGAAAAGTGTGTGCTCATATAGGCACTTGTGAAATCCTTCTATCAGAAAATAAGCCTCAATGTGACTATACCAAACACATGAAGCTTGTTTTAGTCCATAGAGCTTTCTTTAATCTATATATTTTCTGCTCATTTCCTCTTTAATATAACCCAAAGGTTGGTCGATAAATAGATGCTCTTTCAAATCTCCATATAAGAAGGTCGATTTCGCATCTAACTGAAAGATAGGCCATGAGTTTTGAGCTACTGTTGTAATTAGCAAACGAATGGTATCATGTCATGCGACTGGAGCAAAAACCTCACTATAGTCCACACCAAACTCCTGCTTATAACCTTTTACAACTAAACGTGCCTTGTATTTGTCAACTTCACCGTTTTGCTTCAATTTCTTCTTATAAACCCACTTTACTCCGATTGTTTTGTGGCCTTTAGGAAGCTTGGTCAATTCCCAAGTATTATTTCTTTGACATTTTCGATCCATGGTCAGCATCCATGGCCTTACACCATTTTGGATCTTTGACAACACTTTGAAAAGTTATAGGGCCAAAATATGAGAACTGGGCAAAGTGAGTGAGGGAAGATTTAGATTTACCAATTTTAGTTACCTTATAATCTGTCATCCATATTGGTCTCTTTCACACACATTTAGCCTCCAACCTTGTTGCTTCAGTTGGTGCATCAGATTCTGTTATTTTTGGTGCAATTTCAGAGGCTATAGAGGCACTATTTTCAAGATCATTAGATGTTGGTCTGCTACTATGTCATCATCTCCATCCAAATCCACTGGAATTTGCTATTTGACTGTGCTTTGAGACCATGGTCAGATTTGTTCTTCATTGAAAACAACATCACAACTGATTACAATCTTCCTGGTGTCAGGGTTGTAAAGTTTATAAGCCTTTCATTGTTTGCTAACAAGAAAAACACAAATTTCTCCTTTAACATCTAATTTCTTTCTCTTTTCATCTGGGATATAGGCGTAGGCAACACACCCAAAAATTTTGAAGCGATTTATTGCCGGTCTTTGTCCACTCCATGCGTCCTCTGGTGTCATAATTTTGACAGCCAAAGTAGGACTTTTGTTCAGTATATAAATGGTCTAGTTGACTGCTTCAGGCCAGAAATTCTTCGGAATATAGCTTCTCATCAAAAGACTACGCATCATGTTAATAATAGTACGATATTTCCTTTCACAAACCTTGTTTTGCTAAGGGGAATCTACTGTTAGTTGCTTCTTAATTCCATAGGTCTCATAAAAATTTTCAAATTCTTGTGAGTTGTATTCTCCTCCACATTTGGTGAGAAGAGCTTTTATTGGATAACTAACCTCCTTTTCAATAGATGCCTTATAGTTTTTAAAGGCTTCAAGAGCTTCAAAATTGTCCTGCAAAAAATATACCTAAGTTTTCCAAATAAAATAGTCAATGAAAGTAACTATGTATCTTTTACCTCCATTAAAAGTAGGTTTAATTGGATCGCAAAGACCGTAATGAACCAACTCCAAAGCTTGTTTCGCTCTCCATGATTTTCCATTAGGAAATTGATCACGGTGTTGTTTGCTAACAACACACTCTTCACAGATTTAAGAAGGAATTGTGAAGTAAGGAAGACCTGTTACCATATTTTTCTACTGTAGTGTCTTTAATCCTCCAAAGCTTAGATGTCTATAGCGAAAATGCCACAACTATCCCTCTTCTTTTAATTTACGTTGAAGCGTAACTGTGCAGGAGTATTATTGAGATGCAGCGGAAACATTCAATTTTTTGTCAAGTTGGCTTGGGCAATTAATTTTTCATCAAATACTGTACAAACTCCACCCTTTCTCTTAAAGTTAACCAACACTAAGCAACTTTAATCTCACATATGGAACAAATAGCACATTAGAAATAGTATTAGTTGAGTTTTTCTTAGTTTGAATTAGTACCTTTCCTTTTCCCATAACGGTAACCTTGGAATTGTCACCAAACTTCACTATGTCATGAAAAGGATTCATCCAATTATGAGAATACAAATTGATCTCAACACATATGACTGTAGCATCCTGTGTCTAAATTCCATAGTTCTGAATTTACTGGCTCTTTAGCATCATAAGCCATCAGTAAAGAAATCTCTTCCTCTTATTCTGCAAAGTTAGATTGTACACCATGTCCTTAAGACAAATTTGTACCATATTCAGATTGATAATGTCCATACCTGCGACACTTGTAGCATTCAACTTGTGACTTATCTACAGACTTCAGTTTGTCAGAGGATGAATTCTTGCCACTTGGACATCTTCTTCTCCCTTAAGAGTCACGCCATTGATCATCATCTGAGTTTTCACGACCCTTGCTCCCGCGACCTCATCCTTTTCCATTGTCTCCTTTCTTTGGAGATGAAGTACTGCTGCTGATGGAGGCATTTAGAACTTGCTCCGCTTTGTCCTGTTGGACCAATTTTGGTCATGGACCATCAATGAACCTTGTAGTTCATCTAATGAAAGTGCATCAATTGAACATACCACAAAATTAAACTTTGGTGTCATTGATCGAAGAATATTTTCAACTATCATCACATCATCCATCTTATAATAGAGCTTACAGTGAAGCCCATATCACATACTAGAATATTATTTGTAAACTCCTAATTAGATTTGTCGACCATGTAGATTTGTAACTGTAGATACAGCTTAAGTTTAGGCACTTAAATAGTTTAGAGTCTCCTTACATATCTTTATAAATTCATACTTTACAAATAACAAAATACACTTCAAATTCTTAAGTCTTATATGGTATCAGAGCCATAGACATGCGTCAAACACTTCTTTTTTTTCTCTTTTCATCATGTATGCCTTCTCTGCTTCAACCCCCAACATGTTTGTCAATCCCATCACGATCAATGTTGTTGCACAGGCTCCATTGAAACTAACATCCAACAATTATTTATCCTGGAGGCTCCAGTTCCACAGTCTCTTTATTGGATATGACCTCATGGGGTATATTGATGGTACTACAGCATGTCCACCAGCTACCATCACAAACCAAATCCAGAATATCAGTTTTGGATTCGACAAGATCAGCTCATTTTGAATGCAATCATTGGAGCTCTTTCCATATCCATCATCCCATTCGTAGCAACTACTACCACATCTAAAGATGTTTGGGATTCCCTTGCTAAGATCTATGCACAATCCACTCGTGGCAAGATCAAACAAGTGAAAGCCCAGCTCAAAAAAATTGTCAAAGGCCAATTTACCATAACAGAGTATATGCAAGCAATAAAAACAAAGACAGTTCAGCTAGCTGAATAAAAAGCGCCAATAGACATTGAAGATATCACTGATAAAATATTGGAGGGTCTCAATGATACTTACAAAGACGTAAAGACGAATGTCAATGCCCGAGAACATCCTATCTCTTTTGATGAGCTGCATGAGAAACTGATCATTGCTGAATCTGAAATGCCACCAACCATCCCTAGCACCTATCCTGCAATAGCAAATTATGCCAATTGCAATTCTACCAAAAGAAATAATTCTCATCAGCGCAATCACTGGCGCTCCCACGCTGTTCAAACTAATCGTTATCCAGGTTTTCATGAGCAGCATAATCCACAAAATTAACACAACAATCAAGTGAATTGGAATACCAATACTCAAGGCTCTCGACCCTACCTTGGAAAATGCCAAATATGTGGTGTTCAAGGTCACTCTGCAAAAAGTTGTCCTACCTTTAGAATTGTGCCTTATGCATCAACATCCAACGTTCCCTCTCATCCATGGCAATCAACTGCCAACTATGCTACTCCTCTTCCACATCCTTCGAGTAGTCAGCCTTGGCTTTTGGATACAGGAGCATCTCACCATGTTACTGCTGATATTACAAATCTGGAAAATCATCAACCCTACAATGGGACAGAGGATGTGATGATAAGTGATGGTACAGGTCTGTTAATTAGCCATATTGGCAATGCTTCCCTTCCTTCAGATCATATGCAACTGAATCTTGAGAATGTACTATGTATACCTGAGATGAAAAAGAATCTAATTTCAGTATATCAGTTTTGTGTAAAAAACAATGTTAAAGTAGAATTCTCACCTTACTCATTTCTTGTGAAGGATCTTTTGCAGGGAAGTACCATTCTTTAAGGAACGCCTATGAATGTAGTTTATGAGTGGCCATCCTCATGTCACCTCATCTCATCTCCACTGCTTCATCATCAGCCACCAATTGGCTTGCCTGACTTGGACACCCAGCTAAACCAATTGTAATAGCTATCCTATCTTAAAACAAAATCTCATCAGTATCTAATTCTACTCATTGCAATGCTTGTCTTAGTAATAAAAGTCATAAGTTGCCCTTTTCAAACTCTACTCTTCACTCTACTCAACCATTAAAAATAATCTTTTATGATGTTTGGATGTCACCAGAGTTGTCTTATAATGATTTTTGATACTATGTCATATTTGTTGACCACTTTACTAGATACACTTGGCTTTATCCTCTCAAACAAAAATCAGAAGTCAAAGAGATCTTTATTCGATTTAAGTCGTTTGTTGAAGATTTTTTTGAGAAACCAATAAAAACATTGTATTATGACAATGGAGGAGAATTTATTGCCCTAACTCGATTTCTAGCAGAACATGGTATTTCATTTAAAACAACTCCACCTCATACACCAGAACATAATGGAATTTCAGAGCGCAAACATCTGCATATTGTTGCGACGGGTCTCACATTGTTAGCACATGCCTCAATTCCACTCTCATATTGGCCACATGCTTTTACTACTACAGTCTATCTAATAAACAGAATGCCCACGCCAAAGTTACATATGACTAGCCCCTATTTCTGCCTATTTAAGCCTCAACCCAACTACCTTAAATTAAGCATTTTTGGTTGCTTGTGTTATCCCTGGTTACGACCATACAACACTTACAAACTTGAATCAAAATCCAAACCACGTGTCTTTCTAAGCTATTCTCCTACACAAAATGATTACTACTGCTTAGATCAAACCACCTCTAGAATCTATACTTCTAGACATGTCAAATTTGTTGAAACAATCTTTTCATTTAGCACACAATCACAACCAAGATCTGACTCACCTGACTACTCTGCCGCTTTATGGATCCCACCATCTATCTCAACGTCGGCACAGACTAATTCAACACTAGCGCCACTCACTCCATCTCCAACAGTTGCACCTGAAAATGGTAATTCCTTTCTCATTAGTTATATACCAGATTCTGAGTTACATGTGGAACAACATACTAAATGTGTGACAACAAGAAATATAGTGCACAATACACATCCCATGGTCACACGAGGAAATGACAACATTCGCAAACCAATTCAAAAGTTAAGCTTGACTACTAAACTCCATCCTTGTACAGAATCTGAACCAAACACAATTACTCAAGCATTGAAAGATGACAAATGGAGGAAAGCTTGCTCAGAAGAATTTGATGCCTTAGTAAGAAATGGTACCTGGAAACTTGTGCCTCCTAATGATACTCAGAACCAAGTTGGTTGCAAATGGGTATTTCGCATCAAACGAAATGAAGATGGCTCGGTCCATTGTTATAAAGTCATATTAGTTGCAAAGGGATTTCATCAACGTCCAATGATAGATTTCCAAGAAACATTCAGCCCTGGGGTAAAACCATCAACAATAGGAATAATTCGGAGCATTACACTAACAAATGGCTGGCCATTAAAGCAATTGGATGTCAACAATGCTTTCCTACAAGGACCACTCACAAAAAATGTTTACATGATACAACCACAAGGCTTCAAAGATATTGATCGACCTAACTATATATGTCATCTTCAAAAAGCTATTTATGGCTTAAAACAAGCGCCAAGCTCGTGGTACCATGCAACAATTTCTCCTCCACACAGACTTTCGAAATTCACACTAAGATGCCTCATTTTTCATGCAGCAGTCACCTAAAGGTACTATTATTCTTGTAGTTTATGTGGATGATATAATTGTAACAGGCAGTAATTCACAACTTATAGACAACTATGTTGCTATTTTGGCAAACAAGTTCTCTATCAAAGATCTGGGGTTACTACATTATTTATTGGGCATAAGGGTTATTCCAAACCCGAAGGGTATCATTCTTTCACAAAAGAAGTATATCCTTGACGTACTACATCATACAAAAATGGCAGAGGCTAAATCAGTTCTGACACCCATGGTAAGTCACCAAATTCTAGCCCTAAACTCCGGAATATCACTAAGTGACCCATCCAAATACAGGAAAATAGTAGGAAGTCTACAATACCTGCTTTTGACTCAGCCTGATGTTGCGTTTGTTGTTAATAAACTCTCTCAATTCAACCATCGCCCAACATCCGACCATTGAGCTGCTGTCAAACGTCTCCTTCGCTACTTGGTTGGGACCGCTGATGTTAGCTTACAACTTTATCGTCAATCCAGCACAATCTCCATGCCTTTGTAGATCAAAGTCACTTTTCTTCGCTCCATGCGTACTCCGATGCTGATTGTGGAGCCGACAAGCTGATTATCGCTCGACTGGAGCATTCATCATTTACCTAGGTCGCAAACCTATCTCCTGGAGTTAAAAGAAGCAGAAGTCAGTTGCTCGCTCATCTATAGAGGCGGAATATAGATTTGTGGCTAACATTGTTGCTGAATTGAACTGGGTGTGCAATCTCCTCGCTGAACTCAACAACACTCCTTCTCAATCACCGATGATATATTGCGACAATGTTGGGGCGACACAACTAAGTTAAAATCCGATGTTTCACTAACGAATGAAACACTTAGCCATCGATTTTCACTTTGTCAGGGACCAAGTCTAGTCCGACGCCCTTCGAGTCTCCCATATCTCCACCGATGACCAAACAGTAGATACCCTAGCCAAGCCCCTTCCAAAATCGCGATTTCTTGAGCTCAAAATCAAACTTGGGCTACGTAAACGTCCACCAGCTTGAGGGGCCGTAATAGAGCCCACAGTGAAGCCCATATCACATACTAGAATATTCTTTGTTATCTCCTAATTAGATTTGTCAACCATGTAGATTTGTAACTGTAGATACAGCTTAAGTTTAGGCACTTACATAGGCACTTAAATAGTTTAGAGTTTCCTTACATATCTGTATAAATTCAGACTTTACAAATAACAAAATACACTTCAAATTCTTAAATCTTATATCTTACCCTTGTGAACACATTTTATTAACAATTGCCAATGTGCTTGAATATCAATTTGGAGATATCTCTGTTGAGAACAGTTTCGAGGATCGATCGATCAATTGTCTTGAATAGGTAGTCCTTCGCTTTTAAATCCTTCAACTTTAGGGCTTCCAATAGTGACTTTTGTCCAATTGTTTGTGTCACACCAGCTGCATGTTCTGATATACCAGACTCAATAACTTGTTAATACACTTTAGATTTTAGGAAGTTTTTCATCAACATGCTCCAAAGATCACAGTGATCATCAAAGCAATGAATAATTGGTTGGACAAAGCTTTTAGTAGACATCTTCTTTTATAGTTGTTCCAATCCCTTTTTGTGGCTATAATATCACTATTATAGAAAAAATAAAAAGAGAGAACATAATTGGGCATACGTTAAAGTTGATAATATTTAACAGAAGAAGAGGAATAAAATCAGTATATTTATTCAATCAATCAAATTAGCCTTTAAATAGGCTTGTGTAAAACATCTAAGAACAAAGAAATAAGAGACTCAATCTAACAAACCCAAAGACCAGGACAAATAAAGCGTGTAGTTGAACATACTAAACCACACATAACACTTCCCAAGATCAATAATTCTTTACACGGGACCAGCGACAACTCTCAACTGATGAGAATATTACGAGAAAACTAAACTACAATTAGTATTAATAAAACTTGAGGCTATTAAAGTGCCCTAGCGACCTGAAAGACACGTTTTGTCCAAATCCCACCTTATCCTTATCCAAAAAAGTCAAGTTTGATTATAAATTAAGCAGAGTAGGAGTTTAGTAAAATGGCGATAAGGGGTAGGCCATTTAAGTTTTGGACCTAGCAGCAGTAGTGTGTATTGTATATATATATACATATGAGTGTAGATTACACGTGGATGGCGATGTAAAGAAGGCATGTGCGAATAAAAGTGGCAAGTGGAATTTGAGGACAAGAACATGAAAAGCTCTGCCTCTGCCACAGAGCTTTTAAAATATCTTCCACAAAACAATATACCAATTACTGTGTGCAACTGACACAGACTGAACGAATCCATATGTGTCGTTTAAGGCTGGACACTTGGATGGTTTTGGATAACGTTCCAAGCCCCCCTGCGGCCTGCACTCCTTTTTCGCCGCAAATAAAGCCTGTTCTTTCTCAAAAAAGTTGACAAATATCTTGGACGTAATTTCCAGATCTTGGATCTTTTTGTAATGGAATTTTAAATTGGAAAATTAAATATTTTACATATTAATTAATTCAAATTAACACATGATTTATATACGAAAATGAAATTAAAATTTAATAGCATAAGCTTCTGGGGTTGAAATAATTTTTGTGCTCTAAAATACAGAATATGATATACTTCTCGAGGGTTCCAGACTTCCAGTGCCAGATTTTAACGTATGAGCGAAGAAAAGGTAAATGTTCTACTTTTAAGGACAACTGCAGAAAGCAATACATTTCCTGAGTTCCAACTTCCAAATACAAAAATTAAACAATTATTGTATATTCGACTGTCATAAACTAATATCTTGATATTTATAAATAATAATTAAAATAAAGTTTGAATAATTTAATTATAATAATAATTATTAATGTAAATTTTATATCCGTCGCGAGAAGGGGCTTTTTTTATAAATAAGAGGAAATTAAAACTATCCCATTAAAAAAAATACCATAAGCGTTAGTCTATATAATTAAGTAGAGGACTTCTGGAATATTTTTCCAAGCCTGGAAAGTTGAAGAAATGTTATGACCTAATTTAGTCAGATAATCTGTTGCAAAATTACCTTCATGAAACACATGCCTAATATAACAAATCCAATCCTAGCAAATAAAGCTTGAATATTCATAACCAAAACAGATAAGAGATGTGAAGAAATAACATCACAAATCACGGTCCTCACCGCCTTCGTATTTTCATATTCTACCACGACCTATCAAAAACTACGATCTCATGCAAAAATCAAATTATCTATAATAGACCATAACTCTTCCACCAAGATAATTGAAACATCAATTAAAAATGAATACCCCCTAGCCAACGATCAAATGAATCACGCAACAATCCTCCACTACTAGTCAACCCAGGATTAACAATAAAACTGTCGTCACATTTCAACTTTATCTTATTAACAGGCGGCGTAGTTTAACAAATCTAACGTCTCACACCTTAAAGTTTTGGTTTTGAATTAGAAGTCAATGACATATCTATTTCAACTTTAAATATACAACCATTCAAATTTGCTAATGAATAAAACTCTTTTTGAAAGACTCATAAGTTTCTAATCTACCTTAACTACCAAATACTTGCCAGAAATTAATGTGCCCAATCAAAACCAAAAAGACCCACCATACGAGTACGTAGATTCAAAGCTAGCCAATCAACTAAATCTGTTGCAATAAAAAAAATCATCAGAAATATCCTATTGTTGTTACCATGCAATTGCACGATTATAATCTCGCAAAAAATGTAAAGACGACTCAGTATATAAAGAGCACACTTCACACAAATTAAAGGTAGCCAAATCTCGTAAGAATCGTAAAGAATTCGTCGAAAGACATGAACTCTCAAGTAATTATAAGAAAATTTTTAATTTCGGTGGACCAGCCACCTTTTACAACTAAAAAAAATAAACAAAACAGAAACTTTAAATACTTCTTTCGAAAAAAATGCTCGATAAGCTGTTTGAATCAAATATGCACCATTCGAAAAAAAGCTTCAAGATATAATATCCTCTATTGAAATAAATAAAGGTAAATAAATTACCTAAATAACCTCTCTAAAATGATTTAAAATTGCAGAATATAAATCCGAAAAATGCTAAAAACCGTTATTAATTATATGTACAACTGAAAAATATTTTTCTCCTATTGATATACTATTTATGCTCCACTGAAGGATTTGCTTTGCTTTTATTTAAAATACATATGCAATTATTACAGTGAGTAATAGCTTCTGCGGTGATTTCGATTGAACGTTTGTTTTCTCGAAGAACGCACTTCATTTTCATCCACAGAAACTGCACTGAACACGGTTTTGTATTAACTAAACAATCACAATATTCCCTCCACTATATTTAAAGCAGACTCAGACAGAAACAGAATACTTCGCAGACAAGAATGCCGAGGAGCTCTCCAAGCTATATTTAATTCTTCAAAATCGATTCGTAATCCCGATCTTCAAAAGGAAATGTATAAAACAATAGTCCAATACCACTGTAAGGAAAGAAGCCTCGATATCGTACAGTAAAAGAAATAGAAGAGCTCTTTTAATAATTGTTATTGTTATTATGGATCAGTCTAACTTATCCTAAATCCGTAGGCGCTTTGAAGTTTCCGGCATAAGCACGGCAGGCAGTTGGTCTCACGTGGACGCTGCACCAAAATCATGGGCTAGGAGAGTGCCACACACGCATGGTCGAGGGACACGTGGCTCAAACTGGAGCACCGGGAACAGTGGGTGGTGTGTGGGTCCACTTTGGAAGCCGACAAAACAGAAACCAAGCCCGTCGTACGAGGTAAGTATTATTATGTTATGCTGCTCCTCTCTCAACTGCTGAAAGCGACGCTTGTACGGAGTATCTACTACGTGTCTATCTTATCCAGCCCCTTTGACCGTACACGTGGTTTTGTCTTTATTCTAATACGAATGACACGACACACCTATGTGGCCATCTATGGTTTAATCGGCTCCCACGTGTAACAATATTCATGACCTCCAAACATCGCGATTCCCGTGAAATTTGGCGATGCTCTCTCTCTTTCGCTGTTTGTTTTTTTTTTTCCAAGGAGAAAATTATTTTCAAATGACCAATATAAACAAATTAATAAAATTTAATAAAATTTCACAAATTCTTTTATTATTATAAAATTTTATATTTATTTTAAAAATGATATTATTATTAATTTGCCCAATAATTATGATTTCAACTATCACGTGCTTAAGATCGTTCTTATAGTTTTATAAAGTCCGGACGAAATTAAAAAAAAATGGTCTCAATAAATTGACAATATATTTAAGTTTATATATTTGTATGAAACATAAATGATTCAACTTATAAGTTTACATAATTATCTAAATAGTAAATGATCATAACACTAACAAATACACAGAGGATCATGATTTATGGAAAACAATTTCTCCGTACATTTCTAGATGCAAAATCATTAATAATATTTACAATATCAATATTGTCCAACATATCCTTCTCAATACATAACATAGCTAAACCATTCAACCTTTCTTGTGACATTGATGATCTCGAGTAGGTTTTCAATAATTTTAACTTTAAAAAACTTCTTTCAGCTGACACTACAGTCACAGGTATAGTCAATAGAATTTGATAAGCAATTGAAACATTTGATAACAATCTGCAGCTTGAACAAATTCTAATATTTCAACTGATGACATTAACTCATTTGGCAAAGTCATTTGTAACACTTTTAATTCAGAAAAAAAGATCATCTAAATCCACATCAGACACATTATTATGAAAAAAAGTCGTCGTAAAATTAGTACAACATTCTCTTAATTCGTTATCATCTAATGATCTCAACTTATTTGAATCAAATAAAAATAAAAAAATATTATCAAATGTCGTTAATTGTTCAAATTTATTCTTTAACGAAATAATTGCCATATCCACAACAATTATAAAGTAATTAACCCTGAAAGAATCCTCAACTGATTGTATTTCTTCATTATGGTTAATTTAATCAAATTGTCGTTTCCTAATAACACAACGTCTAGTTAGAAATGTAGGCTCTATATTCATCTCAAGCGCAATATTTTTGGCAATATTCATGCTAGAGTTAAATCCTTCATCTCTATATTTCTCAAAAAATACGATCACACATTTTAATTGCTTTATGGTAGCATTAATGCATATAGATTTAGATTGCAACTTTTTACTCACCATGTTAATAGCGAACAAAATATCATACCAAATAATCATACTAAGTAAAAAATGAAAACTCTCAAGTACACTAACCAAGCTTTCTACTTCACTCTTTGACTTGGTATCATCACAAGATCTAGATAATTCCATCAAAGCCAACCTTATTTGAGGAGCTTGAAATCTAATAGCTTTAACACTTTTTATTTGACTCTCCCAACGAGTGTTGGACAATGATTTTATAGTTAAACCTAAAACATTATCAAGCAAAATCTTCCACCTTTTAGGAGAACTTGAAAATAATGCATATATACGTTACACGGCTCCAAAAAATGAAACAACTTTAACACAAGAATGTGCTATATCACTAAGAGTAAGATTAAGATTATGACAAGCACATGACATATATAATGCTCTTGGATTTATTTCTAGTAATCGCTTTTGAACCCCTTGGTGTTTTCCCTTCATACTAAAACCATTGTCATAACCTCGACCCCTTACATTATAAACATTAAGATCAAGAGAATTAAATGCATTCAATAATTCATTGAAAAGTCCTAACCTAGATATGTCATCTACCTTTAAGAACTCTAAAAAGTACTCCGCTATTTTTATTTTTTTATTTGACATATTCACACATCGTACTAACAAACTCATTTGTTCTTGATGACTCAAATCTAGGGTACAGTCAAGAATAATAAAAAAGTATTTCGCCTCTTTAATGATCCTTATGATAGAACTTCTAACGCTCTGGGCCAGCAGAGAAATCAACTCATTTTGAATTTTGCGACCAAGATAATGATGATGAATTTCATGATTTTGAATACATCTAACATGATCTTTCATTATCACATCAAATCCAGCAATCATCTCAATCTTAAAAAATTACCATTATCATCTTGGTAAAGTTTCTTATTGGATCCTCGAAAAGCTAAATTATATTTAGCAAGATATTTCACAATAGAAACTATTCTTATTAAAACTTGTCTCCAACGTTCTTTCTCCTTTGTAATTTCTTATTTTAAATCATTATCAACTGTTTGATTTTTGCTCAATCTTACTCTTAATTCATTCCACGTTCTCATATTATTCATATGCTTAATGCAATTCTCACGTTATTTGAGTCTCTCACTAAGATGCTTCCAATCTCTAAATCCGTCATTTGCTAATCCACTTTGTTTGTTAGTAGATTTGAACAATTTACAGCAAAATCAATATACTTTATCTACATGTTTAGAATAAACCAACCATTTTCTATCGCTGATCTCTCAATTACTCCAATTTCTATAATAATAAAAATATGAAAAATGACGAGAGGTATTGTCTAAAGGAAACATAAGATTCAACTCTCTTACAGGCCCCTTTTCAACTAAAATATCCCTTGCTTTATTATCAAGATTATCCCAATTTCTAGGATTATAAATGTCCAATATAGGGCTTCCTTACTCAATATACTTTAAATTTTCTGAAGTGTATGCATTTGATACATGATCATCCTCACTCATATTTCTAACATCCTCATAAATATGAATTTAATCACTTAAGGTTTCTTTATATTGTTCAAAACCACCTTCACCTAATTCCTCATAAGTCTCATTAGAGGAGCCTACTCTTTTAATAAATTTATTTATTGCTCCTTTTTGAGATTCTATCAACTGTGCTACTTGTTTTCTTTTTTCTTTTTTCTTTTTTTTTTCCTTTTTTCACTTTCAGACAAATGTTTTGTAGGCAACATAATATAAACTAATTATAACACAGTTGGGCTAGAAAAAGAACAAAAGCATTTGTATAGAACCGGAAGAAGTATGCAGGCACAACTAAACTCCAATAGCTTCACAATATATGAAAAAGATATATAAATGATATTATATCTATGATACAGGACAAAATAAATAGCAAAATTTAATATCTAATATTAAAAAATAAAAAAAGAATAAAAATTTATTAAAAAATCAGAAACTTTACCTTTAAATTATACTCAGAACTCAAAAGACAGAATTGCAAATTTTTTGTTGCTGCTAATTTTTGAGTTGGAGTACTTTAAATACATCTATTGATGAAAATAAAGAAATTAGAAGGTAAGAGTACACTTAAATATTTCAATACTATTTATAAGCATGGGACCACAAAGTTACCTTTACATTAAAAAAATATTACAACATTAAATGACTTTAACGTTAAAAGCATGGATTCTGATCTTATGTCACAAACGAGAAAGTTTACGTTTTGGTCATAAATTAAAATGGCTATAAAGGAACGTAAACGAGTCTTTCAATCTTCACAGAGAAAGGCATCCACTTTTTGCTCCCTGCAAGACAAGTAAAAGATTTCAAACAAATAATGTTAAAGTCCTTTAATGACTATGACTTTAATGTTATATGAGAGGGGGGGCCCTCTCATAATGATCCCTGGGTAGGTGCTCTACTGGCCCCTGCCCAGGGCCTGCATTGCACGTGCTCCTATTTTAACCCCTGCCTTTATTTTTTTGGTTATTCTGTAACTTCTATTTTATTCCAACACTGTTCTATTTCGTCTTAACTATATATTTGTATGAAATTTATATAAATATATAATGAAAATGAAGTGAAGCAAGGTTGGAAAAGAATAAAGGGTAGAAATATCATATCTCTGCCACCATTACCTAAAACAAGCGGTCTATCTCACCTATTAAAGGCAATATCCTCTTAACCAGGTTTGCACCATAAATTTCATGCAGCAACAAATCATTATCTCGAATTCTTTTACATTTCTATTGCAAATAATCACGAACTTGCATTCTGTGTGAGGATAGTAGAATTAAGGAAAAGTAAACTATGTTTAGTAACAAATGAACATGCCGCATTGTAAAAAAAACTAAAACAACAGGCAAAAATTAATTTTTACTGCATAACGAAAACTCGTAAACTTTTTGTTAAAAATTTAAAATGTACTGAAAAGATCAAGATGAATTCAATTGTGAAAATAAGAGAAGTAAAGAGTGAGAACAATAATCAAAGAAACACTAATTTTACCTGAAAAACTTTTAATGTGCGGGAAAATTACAAACGATGATGAGTCAATAAAAAATCTACTATAGTGAAAAGAGAGTATAAGAATTCCCAAAGAGTTCGTAAGCAAAAAAAAAATCAAAAATTTTACAATCTCTCGATACGACCATCTATCACAAAGTAATATGGAATAATGATCCCAAAAGGCCAAATAAAAAAGGGTGAACTACATAATTGTATATAATCTCTATATATACTTAGTCGCACGCTCCTAAAAACAAATATATCATTATTCAAACATTAGTGGACCATGTAAATTATAGTAACATGCTAACCAAAATCAAGGGAATATGAAGATTTGACTCAATAATCTCAACAATTTCCACCTTGAATCAAATTCGGCAAAACTTGTCATCGCCAAAACCCCAAAGGACAATTAAATGATGTGCACTCCAACCAAGTTTAAATAATATTGGAACTTGGTTATAGGAAGAGGTTTGGTGAGCATGTTTGCATGATTCTCCGAAGTATGAATCTTCTTTACTGCAATTTGTCATGTAGCAACGGTATCTCAAATAAAGTGATGCTTAACATCAATATGCTTATTCTTGGAATGATATATATCTTCCCTTAAAAAATTAAAACTTGGTAGTATGAGAAGGTTTGACCTTTTGAAGTATGAGTCTTCTAATCTACAAATTTTCATGTAGCAACAATATTTCCAATAAAGTGACGTTTAACATCAATATGCTTAGTCTTGGAATGAAATATGTCGTTCTTAAACAATATTGGAACTTGACAATAGGAAGAGGTTTGGTAGGATAATTACGTGATTTTAAAAAGTATGAATTTTCTTTACTACAACTTTCCATGTAGCAATGATATCTGAAATAAAGTGACGATCAATGTCAATATGCATAGTCTTTGAACGATATATATCATTCATAAACAATATTGGAACTTGGTAATCGGAAAAGGTTTGGTGAACTTATCCGCATGCTTCTCCAAAGTGTGAACCTTCTTTACTACAACTTTCTATAAGGCAACAACATCTCTAATAAATTGAAGCTTAACATCAACATGCTTAGTCTTAGAATGATACATATGGTTTTTAGACAAATACATAGCAATTTGACTATCATAATACACAATTATAACTTTACGTAAAACGTCAAACGCAATAGGAAGACCTTATAACCAAATAGCCTTTTTTACATCCTCAGTAGCTGCGAAATACTCCATTTTTCTAGTAGAGAATGTAGTGACAAATTCAAGTAATACTTTCAAACTAATAGCACCATAACCAAGAGTGAAAAAATAACTAAGAAAAGCATTTATCTGTCAAGATTGCTATCATAATTAGTATCAACAAAATCAATTACATCATTAGATGTAGTTTTGTGACCATTAAACACCGAACCTAAGTTATAAGTACCCTGTTATACGACCTAACTCACCCCCAAAAGCTAGCTTAAGAGGGGGAGGTTTGCACACTATTATAAATTGTTTAATGCTATTATACTTGTCCGATATGAAATTTCTGACACACCCCTCTCAGTATAGAGTAGGACTGGACATCTGATGGACATATTGGGCAAAGGGACATAGCAGGGCACCGCCCCAAACCATCGAGACAAACTGACTCTGATATCATGTTAGAATTTACAATGAGCCTACGGGTCTATACAAGAAGGAAAGTTAGACCACATACAAGTCTAAGTGAGATTTCATCCTAAAACTAATTGGTGATAGGTGGAGTAGCCCACTAGACTTATGTGTTAGTCTTCTTTTATCTCTTTCTTCAATATGGGACAAACTTTCACTTTTTTATATTTCAACACACCTCCCTCACGTGTGAATCTAACACATGACATAATCTATCATTTTGAGGTGTTAACGACTAACATAAGAGCAACCTTCTTTAATACCATATTGAATTTTTAATATAGGCAAAGTGTAGAGTCCACTAACAAGAATTGAGCTTGGGTCAACCATTGTCCAAATAACTAGAATTAGTTGTTTGGATAGTTAACCCTTACCACTTATAAACCCTTTAACATTTTCATGTTTAGTCAATATGAGATACTCTAATATACCCTTCAAATACAAAGGGATCCATTTAACAACATTCCAATGCTCTTTACCATGACTGTGAATGTACGAACCCACCATGCTCACATCATATGCTAAATTAGGTCTAGTGCACACCATCGCGTACATTAAACTTCCAATAGCACTAAAAAAAGGAACTTTAGATATTCATTCTATTTATTCCTCAGTTGTTGGGTGTATATTAGAAGATAATTTGAAATGTGCATTAAGAGGTGTAGAAACAAGTTTCCAGTCAAACAAACTTTTCAAGAACCTTATTAATATAATTCTTTTAAGAAAGAAAAAATTTACCCACTTAATGATTATGTTGAATTTCGATCATAAGTATGTTCTTAGCCACACCAAGGTCTTTCATATCGAACTCTTAGCTAAGTTGAGCTTCCAAACTCTTGATCAAGGGCATTGTAGGATGCAATAAGTATCTCACCAACATATAACAACATGTACACAAAAGACTCATCTCTATATATTTTTTTGAAATAAACATAACTATCATATTAACTTCTAGAAATGCCTTCCTTAAGCGTAAAAGCGTGCCTAAGGCCATAAAGAGACTCACCCAAGTGACAAACACAATTCTCCTTATTGGGAACTACAAATCCCTTGGATTGCTTCATGCAAATTTCTTCTTCAATCTTCCCAGGAAGGAAAGAAGTTTTTACATCAAGTTCCAAATGAAAAAGAGCTATAATTGCAAGTAGCATACAACTGGATAACTGATTTCATTAAATTCAATACCTTTTCTTTTATCAAAATCATTGACTACCAAATGTGTCTTCTACCTTGCATCTTTAGCCCCAGTAATACCATTCTTCTTTTTGTCGATTTACTTATGACTAAAAGCTGATTTGCCTTTTGGAAGCTCCAGCAAATCCCATGCACCGTTTTCATGGAGACTATCAAATTCTTCATTCATTGCCACTAATCATTTAAAAGAACCATTATAGGAAACAACTTTAGAATAACAAGAAGGTTCCATACCTTCACCACCATCTTCTTTATCTGACAATACATAAGCAACCAAATCAACATCTTTGTCAACATATTTTATGGGCATTCTAATTTGTCTCGTTGGTCTATCACGAGTAATAGAATAATCTCTGATGCATAACCAATAAATATTTATTTTTTAGCTATAGGTGTAAGCTTACAATCATTAGCATATGCATATGTAGGACATCAAAAAATCTCAAAGTAGACTAGTTAACATGATTACTTGACCATACTTCCTCTAGGATCATGAAGTCAATATAAGAGTGTGGAGATCAGTTGATCAAATAACAAGCATTAGAGACTACATCGACCAAAAAAATACATCAATGCCATAAGTTAACATTAGAGAGCATATGATGAGCTCTCTCTAAAAGATCCTATTCATCCATTTTATAACACCATTCCATTAAGGTTTCCCAACAAATGTCTTATGTTTGACTATACCATGATCTAAGCAAAACTAATTGAAGTCACCATAATAAAACTCTAACCTTTTTTTCCTGTCTGATTCTCATCATAATTTTCCTCCTTTAAACATGGAGAGGGCTTCATTTCTTTGCCTAAAGAAATCGAACCAAACTTTATAGGAAAAATCTTTAATGATAGACATGAAATATCTTTTTTTTCTACAATTAGTTGTACTAAAGAAACTAACTCTTTTTTGTTTCTCAAAAACACAAATTTCACATAACCCCAATTTATTGATGCCTTGATCTTTAAAGAGACACTTTATGCTCAGAAGCATCATGTGTTTCTTGCTTATACGACCCAAGAGCACAAGCCATAATTTAGTTACATTATTAGACATAGGAAAGGAAATTGTTGAAGAGACCCTTAAAACTCCACCTTTAGTTGTTTACTTATACCTGAGAGATTCAAAGGTGCTAAATAAATCAAGTTTTGATTCAAGTTATGAACATGATGAGCATTGGATAAAGTCCTAATCACATCATCATCGGTTTGATATGAATATTACCGATGTTACTTACCTTGCATGTAGCGCCATTGCTCGTCAAGACAACACCATTATCAATAAGTTCAAAAGTGTCAAACATGTCTCTATGAGAGCACATATGAAAAGTCCATTTATAATCAATATTCCATTTGATTTTACTCCTCTTATCTGTGAAAGTAATAGATAATAAAACATAACCTTTAGAATTAGTCTGAACAACCCTAGCTTCAGTAAATTTTTGGGGTTGCCTATTTTCTCCTGATTGTCTTGCTTATTTTTTGACTTATAACATTCAGAAATTTCATGTCAAAATTTATTACAGTAGGAAAAAGTTTTGCTAGATTTATTTTCTCTAAATTTGAACCAAGATTTCTCTGAATTACTGCTACTACCCCTTTCTTGGGCTCTCCCTCTCACTATCAAACCCTCAACTTTATCGCCAAATAGAAGTTCAAGATCGAAATTTCCCTTAAATAGTAAGTAAGATTTGGCATCTTCAAAAGATAAGGCGTTATAAGTTCCGTACAACATGATTTCTTTTAGGTGTTTATAAGAATAAGAGAGTGTGACTACTAACAAAACAATCTTTTTTCTTGTTTTTAACTTTCACATCAATATTTTATTGGTCCATGATAATAGGATTAAACTCATCAATATGAAATTGGATATGAGTGCCTTTAACCATGCGTACTGTATATAAATGCTCCTTAATACAAATCGTGTTCACAAGGTTTTTGGTCTTATACAAAGACTCAAAATTCAGCCACAAGCCTGCAGTAGTTGTTTCATTCCATACTTCATGTAGAACCTCCTTTGACAAGCAAAATTGTATGACATAGAGCGCTTTTCATCTAACTCCTGCCACTATTCGTCAATTATGGTGCCTCACTTAGTGGATGTTCCATCCGAAACTCTATCCAATTTGTTCTATGTACGAACGACCTTTATCTGAACTCTCCAAATGAAAAGGTTGATTTTCTCTCAAATATTTCGACGTCAAACTTTGTGACAATCGACATATTGAATTGTGAATATAGATGACAATTTTTGACTCATTAGCCTAAATTTAGTTGTTTTCAATAGGCTGACCTACGGGCTAAGTCCATGCTCAGATTGACTCAAGACCTAATTATTTTAAGTAAAATGACATCGTTTTATTTAAAGAGTTGAGTTTCAAGTAAGTATGGGCTTGGACAACTCTAACTTGTACAAAATTAAAAAAATACGTTGTTCTATATTTTATATTTTAAAAAAATCATTTTAAAGAAATTGGCTAGGCTGACCCCTGATTGTCAATTGAATATAATATTCTAATACTTCATGTAAGGATTTTTAGCACACAGCAAAGACTCTTAAGCCTCTTGTTCATATTTTAGCGTATTGTGGAAATGTCGAGATCAATGCAACTAAGAGAATAAGGGAAGTGAAGAGCGAAAACAATAATCACAGACACACCAAACTCATGTGAATTAAACCCTTTGGTGTGAGGAAAAACCCTAAAAGCGACAACGAACTAGTAAAAAAATCTACTAAGGTGAAAAGAGAGTACAAGTATTCTCAAAGAGTTCGCAGGCGCAACAAAAATATGAAGAATTTTACAATCTCGTATTACTTCCATCTCTAAAAACTATGAAATAATAATCCAAAAAATCCCAAAAAAAAGTCATAATTATATGTATATACGGTGTCTCAATATAAACCTAACCATGCTCTATATTCTTATTGTAATATGCTAACCAAGATCAAGGACAAAGAAGGGTTTGAGATACTCGCATTCTAAACAAAACCAAAAGAATCCCTAATAACAATAATGGGGTGTTTGGTTTGAGGGTTTGGGAATGAAGGAATGGAATAATAGTAAAAAATAGTGTTTGTTTAGGAGTTTTTAATTCCAAGGGAATGGATTTATTCCATTAAAATTGGAAATCCACCAAACCCCCCAAAAGGGTGGGTATCAAGTTTTCATTCCAAGTTAAGAATCCACAAACCATCGAACAGCCGTCTTCTCATCTTCTCCTGCTCTCTTCTCTGATCGGTTTCCTCGCTGTTGCTAGGTATCTGCTCTAGATGATTATGATGATTAAGACATTTTTGTATCATCTGCGTAATTACTTCATTTTGAAAAGTTCTGGAATGGATAAGAGCGTAGTTTCTATCTATCGTTGTCGAACATCTACCAAAACCAGTCGTCGTGTCAAATATACAATGAATGATATTGAGCGTAGGTATTTATTAGGTTTGGACAAGTGCAGATTTTGACCTGAACACATACTGTTCATAAAGTTTTTACTTTTTATGTATGTGTACAGGTCATGATATCTTTTTATGCTTTCATACATGGGAGATCGTGATATCTTTTTATGCTTTTATGTATGTGTTCATAAAGTTTTCCATTGATAGTGTGTTATATGATGGCTAAACAATATACGAAAAGCAATTATTATACGAGGCTAATCAGTTTATGATTGATAGTGTGTAAAATTTTCTCCCTTTGGTTTTATGATGATTAGGCTGAAGTTGATTCTTTTATAATTTTAAAAAATGCAATGCTTATATAAATATAATTTTAATATACTCTACTTGAATAACAATTTATAGACTTGTTGCTTTTATGTCCCAGTCACATATTTCATAACTTAATGACATTAGAATCTAACATTAGCTACCTTTAATTTCAATGTAGAACATTATGGCACGTACCCCTATCATAAGTAGACGACGCAAATTAATTCGAAATGTTCGGATTATCGCAACATTGGTTAATGTATTCAATCTAGTTTTTGTTACTTGGTATCAAATGTTATTGATGCATTTGCACGTTACGAGACCCCCATTGAAAATCAAAGAAGAAATCAAGCATGAAAGAATGAAATGGATGTTTAGGCTCACAAAACAATCTGATACAATTTGTATTAGTGAGCTCTGAATGGATAGACGTACATTTGATATACTGTGTGAGATGGTAAGAGATATTGGAGGGGTAAAGGACACTAAGAACTCTTCATTAGAGGAAATAGTTGCTTTGTTTTTATATGTGTTGGCTCACCACAAAAAGAATAGGACAATTGGTTTACTGTTTCATCGAAGCGGGGAAACTATCAGCCGACACTTTAATAGTTGCCTTTTAGCAATCTTGAAATTACATGGAGTATTGCTTAAAAGACCTCAACCTATTACGGAAGATTGTGAGGACAACCGCTAGAAGTCTTTCAAGGTACCTTCTTGTTAATTTTTTTATTATAGGTTTGCATTTTTTTCAACCATTTACCTTTTTTTTTCAAATGACAGGGTTGTTTAGGTGCTTTAGATGGGACGTTAATTAAAGTGACACCTCCATCTGATCAAAAACCACGGTATCACACTAGAAAAGCAAATATCGCAACAAATGTGTTGGGTGTGTGTTGTCCAAATATGTAATTCATATATGTTTTGCCCGGTTGGGAGGGTTCGGCACATGATGGCCGTGTACTTCGTGACGCTATCAATAGACCTGATGGCCTTAAAGTTTCTCGAGGTATAAGTACTTTACACACATATGTATATATTAAAAACTTCATTCAAACTCTAATATATGTATACTTGTGAAGGTTGTTATTATTTGGTGGACTCGTTATTTACTGAATCTTTGAGGGGTTTTTGGCTCCATTTCGAGGTCAACGGTATCACCTTAATGAATTTCATGGTCATCGTCCACGGACACCACAAGAATATTTTAACATGAAGCACTCCAAGGCCAGAAATGTTATTGAGAGATGTTTCGGGTTGCTAAAAGGGCGATGGAAAATATTAGCTTCTCCTTCATTTTTTCCAATTGAAACTCAAGTGCGCATCATTTTGGCTTGTTGTCTCCTACATAATTTGATAAGGAAGTACATGAATGTTGATCCACAAGAGTTGGAGCCAGTTGAAGAAGATGATTTAGCAGATGATGACCCCCTTGATAATGAAGACTATGTGTCATTTATTAACCCAACACAAGAATGGGTTAACTTTAGAAATGATTTAGCAAATCAAATGTTTAATAGTTGGAGGGAGAGATTGAATCCTTGAATGTGTACTTGTTTCAACATTTTGTATAAACATTACTGTTTTATTTGTTTGAGATGTACTTTAGAAATGTGTACTTGTTTCATTTTCTTACCATTGTTGTCTCTAAATTATGTTATTTTATTATAGTTTTTTGAATAACTATATGAGTTATTGATTCTTGAACAAGTTTATGTTTTCTTTCTTAGGATGGATCAAGAAGAATGTAGTCGAGATCGAGGAAAAAACAAATGCTTTTGGACAGAAGAAGAGGTGCAAGTTTTGATTGAAATTCTTCAAGGAATGGCGTGTGATCCTTCGTGGAAGACAGATAGCGGGTTTAAGAGCAACTACATGGCTGAAGTACATCGAAGAATTATAGAAATAATGCCAAATTTTTCGAAGAAAGTTAATCCTCATCTTGAGTCAAAAATCAAATAGTTGAAGAACAAATTTCATTGCATCAATGATATGTTAAGGGAGAGCGGTTGTCAGTGGAATGATGCGGAGAAAAAAATTGCATGTGAGAAGCAATGGTTTGATAGTTACTGTCAGGTGAGCTATTCATACTTGTTCTCTTTAATCAAATTGGTGGACATGTGAACTTATAGAATGCAAAAGTATACTAATTGAAGTTCCATTTTCTGTTTTTCTATTTTTTGTAGACGCATAGAGAAGCAAAAGGAATGTGGGAATTTAAATTCCCATACTTGAATCAACTTGAATCAGTTTATGGAAGAGATAGAGCTACTGGGTTGAACGTTCAGGGATATGTGGATTCTATTCGAAATATGGAGAATGATCAAAATACAGTAAGTGGTGGTGAGTATGTTGGTGAATCTGATTTATTATCTGACGAAGAAAACAATGATGTGTGTTTGGATTCGCAAGCAACTCCAACTTACACAAGCAACACAAATGTGAGAAATGTGAGTGCAAAGCAGAAACAACCATCAAGCAACAGTGGAGGGAATATAGCAAAAAGGAAAAAAATGTCGTCAATTTCACTTCCTTAGATGTCACAAGACAACCGCGAGAAATCAATTACGGTTTTCGTACTTTTGTGGAAGGCTTTAATAGCAATTTCGAACCATAGCAAATGCTATCAGCAGATGAAAATTTACGTGACAAAGTCGCTTCAAAAATGAAAGACGTGGTTGAAGAGCTAATAAAATTGGCCTTCAAGTGGTGATGTCTTTAAAGCACTAACATTTTCAACTCAAATAAAGACAAGATTGATGTGTTCCTCAGCCTTCCCGTTGACATGCGAAGGCTTTATGTCTTAAGCTTATTTTGATGTTGTTTTGATGATTTATGTTTTAGGTACTATGAAAAATTTTGCTTTATGTTTTGATACTTTATGTTTTAAAGTTTATTTTGGTGTTGTTTTGATGCTTTATGTTTTAGATACTATGAAAATATTGCTTTATGTTTTGATACTTTATGTTTTAAGTTATTTTGATGTTTTTTATGCTTTATATTCCATTTTAAATATGATATGAAAATGATATTATATTATCTTTCATTCCTATTAATGCAACAAACCAAATAACATTATTGATATTAATACAGAAATTTAAGTTACAAACCAAACATCATTTTTCAATTTTTCATATCCATTCCTATTCCCTTCTACTATTATACCCATACACATACCTATACTCAATCTCGTGTTCAAACTAAATGTCCCCTAAATCTTTTCGTGAAATGGTTAATAAGATATTTTTTGAAACTTAACTAAGATTAAGGTTGTGTCCTAGAATCAGACAATGCTGGGTCCGGATTCAATGTACGAAGCAGAAATGCAACGAATCATGTCAATTTGCGTGAAACTACTAAATGTTGATGGGCAGAGGAGGAGTCTCGATGCGTAGACGTGTGTGCGTAAGGACATAAAGAACTGTTATTTTCCCTCGCATGCAAGCCTTATGACTCGACATGCTCATCCATTCTTTTCATGTGACATGTGGTTTATTCGACTTCCACTTCAAGTACCAAGAACTTGGTGTATCGGAGGTCATGCAGTTTCATTCTCCTTGTTTTCACAAGCATTTTCAGATATGGAGTCTCGTTATATTTAAAAGTTCTAACATTTATTAGATTTTTTTTTTTGTAGTTTTCCCAGAATATGGTTATTTAAAACTAATCTCAGATAGCCGTGAATTTTAATTGATTTGAGATTAAATGGAAAACAAACTTCAGATTAGAGCTCCCGAACTGGAATCCGTCTTCGCATCTTCTCTAGTACTTGTTTTTGATAGTACCCAGAACTTTGGTCTGTGAATGTTACCGCTTAAAAAGCCAGTGTAGCCTTGAGAATGCATTGTCTTTAAAGTTGGGAAAAGACAAGGGACGAAACCTAATACAATGTCCTCCAACGAGCTTGGGCGTCGAAAGGTTCTCAGAGAAAGAACAGAGGAGGGGCCTAACAATAATGCACGGTCGACAACTTTTCAGAAGCCATGAATTGTCGAGGGTTATGACGAGTCCTGACAGAGCGAAATGAAGGCCACAAGATGTGATCCGGATCCTTACAATAAAATCTATCACCAGTGACTGACAGGTCCGTGTCTACGAATTCAAGAGAAATGGTAAATGTAAATTCCCACAGGTCTTTGAAAAATATGGCGTGAACTTGGAAAACAAAAAACACCGTCACTAATATTTTACAGGTAAAACTAATGTTCTGAAATTTGAATTAGTTATCGAATCGGTGGTTTTATTAGTTATTGGTTTGATCGATTTGATCAGTTTGATTACCGGTCGAACCGGTGTGACGTAATAATTATATTTAATTATATATAATATTAAAAATATTAAAAAAAATAAAATAAAATAAAAAAAATTTGTCGAACAGGTCCAACCGGACCGGTCAATTGATCGGTTTTGACAGGTTCATACCGGGTTAATTGAATATCGGTTTTGGAGCATAAACCGGACCGAACCACTGATCAGTCACCGATCAAACCGGTCGATCCGATCCGAATTTTAAAACCACATGTAAAACTGTAACAGTAAAAAGAAAAACCCATTGTCCTTTATAAATGTTAATAATGAGTTTTCGTAAAAAATAAAATAAGAAAAATAGATATGAGTGTCCTTTTTGTCTTTACCTGTCAAGCTCTTGTCTCTGATAAAATTTATAAGCTTTAACCAGTAAAATACATTTATTTTGTACCTATCTTATGTTTTTTTCAATCCGAATGAGTCATTATCACGGATTTATGAGAAGTAACCTTCGGGTGAATTGAGCTAAGACTGTCACAAAGATTGGGGACATGTTTGCTGATGGACTCGAATGGCGTCGACTCCGTAGCAACCGCGATACACGCGAAACCGAGTCGCTAGACACCAGTCAGTACAAAATTGTGGAAGAGTTTCACCACGGTCTGTCTTTTGATACTGACAATAAATGACTTGAACAAGGGAGAGAAATCTTTGACCGGTTCGGAGGTTACTTCGTCGTCATCGATTGGTACAGTATAATAGAACCAATATAAGTACTACGAGGATGGCATAAAGTAGCCTGCATATGTAGTCCAGTTGGTTATTAAAAAAGAAAGTGAGTTTAAGATTTCGGATTTGAGTTTCGACAGTGACAATGTAAGAGCTCATCTAATGTGATAACTTTTTGTGCGCACCGAATACTGAGCCGTCTTTTCAAGAAGTAAGTTGGGATCAAACCGTGATTTACCTCTCTCACACAATATCAGGCTAGAGTGTGGGGACGTCTAGAGTAGGCGTTCAACCTTTTGAGTCCAAAGATGGCATGAAGTCCAAAGCTCATTTCCGCTTGATTTGATTACTTTTGAATTTTAATTTTAACTAAAATTTAAGATTAATATTATTTTTAAGATATATATATATATATATTCAAATTTTGACATATTTATTTATTTATTTTAGATTAAAATTAACTTAAACCAAACATTCTTATTTTAAATCTAAATGCTTTTGTTAATTATGCATTGCGATATAAAATTATGATAGTAACGAGTCATCTTATGAGTCAATTTTGTCAATTTTAAAATTAATAATATAAAATAATAGTTTTAATTAAATTTGATCTTAAATTTTCAAACTTAAATTTATGCGAGTCATAATTTTTAAATAAAATGATATTATTTTATTCAAACTAATTGAATCTCGAGGAGGCTTTAGTTTATTTTGTAAGTCGGTCAATTGAAAACATTTAAATCTATACTTCCACTGCCGATTGCCATCCTAAATCATATATTGATTCATCATTCTATTGTACTAGAAGAAATGCTACATGGAAAAGACTAAAACACTCCCTCATTCGACTAAACGGTTCTAAATTGCAATTATAGTCAACCCAGATCATACGTTGGCGACGAAATTAGAAATTGACTAAAAAGCGATCAAAGCAGGCCAAACTTGACACGGAAGATGTTCTCCGCCGTTGAATTTCGCACAGACTGAAATGAAAAATTATAGCTTTGGTACAATATTCTCTGGTGATGTGCAATTCTCACTCTACGACTGTCCCATTAAGTCTCCTCCGATATATGTGTGTTGATTGACGCATTTCTACGATTCTTTGTTTACTTCTGGTGGAGTGGAGGAGGGAACAAACTTGTGATAAATGGGACCCCAAAATCTTTTTTTCCCCCTTAAAAAAGTATTGGAACTGATAAGGTTGGTGTGATTAGACAGATCTTAGTGCAATTGCGATATAATAATCACTTCCGCCTCCCACTTTGATGATCATTGATTAAACAAAATCATTGGGAACCCAACCCATTACCTTATTCACAGAGTTTGAATATTTATTTCCTCCAGTTGTCTTATTCTTAAGATTTATAACCTAAGAAAAAGGCAGGAGAGGATGGGTTTGGTTGGGTAGCTTTCCGCTTAACCAATCGGCCGAAAACAACAAACAGCAACTTTCTTAGCACCAAACAGGCTATGGTAAGTAGACTTAACAGATGTATCGAAATCAAATTAACTTTGGGCCGAGCCTGTGGGATCTCTAGTTGGTTGTCTCAGATCGAGCTGTTGTTTGTGAAACCTTGTCAAGGGGTTCGGCCTCCACGGTCCATGAAATGAACGTCTGAACCCACAGCACCCATGCAGGTGTACCCAACCCAATTCTGTAATTTCCTGATAATTATAATTATTCAGATTGGTCATAAATGATTTACACACAAAAGGTTCTGGTTTTGCTGGATTCTGACGGAACTGAACGTTACCGTTTAGATCCATAAAGTTGGCTGCTTTTTGTAGTAACTTCGACATGGAGGTCCCTGCAAAACAAAGAAAGCACGTCGGGGGTTGTGTCCCGATTAGCCCCTCCGACACTCAAGTCATTTTTTTTGTGAAGGTGAGATTGTTGTATGCAGGGAAAAACTAGGTTATGATTGCGTACCTCCGTTATGGTATAATTATACCTTATATATGGAGCAATAACTAGGTTTAAGTCTTCACGTTTGCATGGGAGACTCTCACCTGCGAATGGGCCAAGGAGATCGTGGACTGGACCTGGGCTTGGCATAGGTATAAGACTAATATTCGAAGAGTTGACCGATCGACCCACGGGTCGTTATGACCGGGTGCGGACCTAGCACGACAGACCCGACCATAAGCCCCCTACTCCTCGAGTCTGAGCAAAGAGAAGGGTCGAAAGAGTATGCGTGAGTCTTGTAGCTCGTCCGTGAGATAGCTCGGGGTAGGCCTGATCGGTCGAACATTGGCATTATAGCTCGTCCGTGAGATAGCTCGAGGTAAGTCCGATCGATCGGATTTCGATGGGTAGTGCATGACTGCTCGCATTGGGATCGGTCGGCTGAGTGTCTCACTCGGTCGGCATTGGCGATTATTGCATGATAGCTCGCGCTAAAGTAGGTCGGGGTATTCGAAGAGTTGACCGATCGACCCAAGGGTCGTTATGACCGGGTGCGGGCCTAGCACGACAGACCCGACCATAAGCCCCCTACTCCTCGAGTCTGAGCAAAGAGAAGGGTCGAAGGAGTATGCGTGAGTCTTGTAGCTCGTCCGTGAGATAGCTCGGGGTAGGCCTGATCGGTCGAACATTGGCATTATAGCTCGTCCGTGAGATAGCTCGAGGTAAGTCCGATCGATCGGATTTCGACAGGTAGTGCATGACTGCTCGCATTGGGATCGGTCAGCTGAGTGTCTCACTCGGTCGGCATTGGCGATTATTGCATGATAGCTCGCGCTAAAGTAGGTCGGGGGGTCATCATTAGCGAGCGCGTAGTGATACTTGGAGCATTTATTGTTTGACGGCGCGTGCCCTCTGACGGCTTTTAAGAATCTGAAGTGTATCGTCCTTGTAACCGTTGTGCAGCCGTCCCGTACATCCTTTCAACTATCGCGCCGTTTCGGATTTTGAACAACCCTAATTCTCCTTGGCTCGGATTGTGCCGCGTGTCCAAGCATAGCTCAGATTTTCTCCACGCATAGTTGCTGAGCGAGGGGTCCCAAGGATCTTGTCTTGACGACCCGATCGACCGTAGTTGATCTATGTCGATGCTAAGCGAGGGGTCCCAAAAATCTTGTCTTGACGACCCGACCGACCGTAGTCGATCTATGTCGTGGCCGAGCGATGTGTCCCAAGGATCTTGTCTTGGCGACCGATCGACCGTAGTCGATCCATGTCGAGGTCGAGCGAAGGGTCCCAAGGATCTTGTCTTGGCGACCGACCGACCGTTGTCGATCCATGTCGAGGTCGTGCGAGGGTTGAGGGGATTTTCTGCGCTTTGCCAAATATAATGAAATTTTTTCTTGCCAGGAAATCCGAAAACCCCTTTATTAATGATAATGAGGGCGTGAGCCGTTAAAAAATCTGTCTAGCAGGGACAGGAAAAAGGTACCCACAGGTTTTGTACAAAAACAGTATTGAACAAACATTAACTAAAATGAAACTTATCTACTGGTAGAACGCCTTCAGATTTTGAGAGTTCCATGGCCTTGGTAGAATTTTCCCATTCGCATGGCGTAGGATATAAGAGCCATGCCCGGCTTGCTTGACGATCTGGTAGGGTCCTTCCCATGCTTGTCCTAGCTTTCCAGGATGTTTCCCAGCCGCCTCAGCTTTTTGTAGGACGTACCCCCTGACCTTTACGTCGCTTCGGCTTTTACTCTTACATTGTATAACCGTTTCCTTCGCTGACGGCTTCGAACGAGCGGCGACTATCCTCGCTTTCATCGAGAAGCACGAGCTCGGCTCGGCGGGCTTCGTTGTTCCGCTTTTCGTCATAGTTTGACACCCTTTGGTTGTGCAACACAACTTCTACGAGAACTAAGGCTTCCGCCCCAAAGGTCATCCTGAACGATGTTTCCCCTGTGGCTCCATTTGGTGTGGTTCTGCACGCCCACAACACCTCGTCGAGCTCTTCCACCCAAGTCTTTCGTCCGTATAGGCGTTTCTTAAGAGCACTCATTATCTTTTTGTTTGTGTTCTCCGTGACACCGTTGCTTTGGGTGTGAGCTACTGAGGTCAATTGTAGCCTTATCTTTAGTCGGTCGCAGAAATCTCTGAACTTTTCGTTATTGAATTGCCGACCGTTGTCTACAACCAGCACCATAGGCATCCCGAAGCGAGTTAGTATATTTTTCTTTACAAAATTCTCCACCTTCTGCTCGGTAATTGTGACGACCGCTTCCGCTTCTACCCATTTGGTGAAGTACTCCACTGCCACTATCAGGAACTTCATCTGTCCGGGACCGAGAGGGAATGACCCCAGTATATCCATTCCCCATTGAGCGAAAGGGATAGGATGACTCACAATTTTTATCCTCTCGGTTTACCGTGAGGCGAGTTCTTTGTTTCTCTGGCAGGCCTCACATCGGTCGACTTTCTCCTGGCAGTCGTTTCTCATCGTCGGCCAGTAATACCCATGTCTGATCAGCCTATGGGCTAACATTCTGCCTCCTACGTGGTTGCCTCACATTCCTTCGTGGACTTCAGCCATTGCTTGTTATGCCTCTTCTTCGTTTAAGCATCGCAGCAGTGGCCAGTCATAAGATCGCTTATATAGGGCGCCGTTAATGACCGTATATTCGGCCGCCTTTATTCTCAGTTTCTTGGCCTCCAACGCCTCTTCCGGCTGTGTTCCCTCTAAAAGGTACCGTTTGATCGGTTTCGTCCAACTCGATCGACCGGTACTTACGTCGAGAACTTCCTTGGCTTTCTGAATGCTAGGCTGGTCTAGTCACTCGACCAAAACATTGTTTATGGCATCTCGGTCGAAAGCCATTTTGGAGAGCGCATCCGCTTTAGCATTTTGAGCTCGCTCTATCCTGCTGATCGAGTCTTGCTCAAATTACTTAACTCCCCGCTTTACCGACTTCAGTACTTGATCATCTTGTTCCCTTTGCTTCAGATCGTCCAAAGAATTGGCCAACCACTACTTGGCTATCGCTTTACACCTTGAGATGTTTTATTTCCATTTCCTTAGCCAATTGGAGGTCGGCTATCAGAGCCTCGTATTCTGTCTCGTTATTGGAGGCCTTGAATTCTAGCCGAATGGCGTACTCCACCTTTTCTTCCATATGCGGGCTAACCAGCACTACTCCTGCTCCGCATCCCTCAGCGTTAGACGATCTGTCAACGAATAAGCTCCAGGCCGGGTATTGCTCATCCTGCGAGCTAGGTTGGCTCATTTCTGCAATGAAGTCTGCCAACACCTGTGCCTTAATCGTCGTCCGAGGCTTATATTGTATGTCGAACTCTCCCAGCTCTACCGCCCACTTTATTAGTCGAACCGAAGTTTCAGGATTTTGAAGGCACTGCCTGAGGGGTTGGTCGGTCCATACCTCAATGGTATGACTTTGGAAGTAGGGTCTTAGCTTCCGAGCCGCCATTATCAAGGAGATGACTAGTTTTTCTATAGGCGCATACCGTGCTTCCGGTCCGGTCAACACCTTGCTGACGTAGTAGATCGGGCGCTGCTCATTTCCCTCCGATCGAACAAGTATTGCACTGATCGACCCTTCCGTAATTGCCAAATATAAAATCAGATTCTTCCCCTCCACCGGGATTTGCAGGATCGGCGGGCTAGAGAAGTATTGCTTTAAGTGTTGAAAAGCTTTCTCGCATTCGTCCGGCCATTGGAACTGGGTCACATTCGCCTTCCTCAAAATCTTGAAAAATGGGAGGCATTTGTCTCCCATTCTGGAAACGAACCTGCTTAGATAGACTATCCGACCGGTCAATATTTGTACTTCTTTCAAGCATTGTGGCGAGCGCATTTTGGTGATGGCTTCGATCTTCTCTGGATTAGCCCCAATCCCCCGTTGAGTAATCATGAACCCCGTGAATTTTCCTGACGCCACACCAAAGACGCATTTTTTCGGGTTCAACTTCATCTGAAATCTGTTAAGGGTTTGGAAGACCTCTCTGAGGTCTCCCACATGCTCCTCGACCGTCTTACTTTTCACCACCATATCATCTACATAAGCTTCAATAGATCGACCGATCTATTTTTTGAAGACCTCCATGACGAGCCACTGATAAGTGGCCCCCGCATTCTTCAAGCCGAATGGCATTACTTGGTAACAATATGTGCCCTGGTCGGTTATGAATATAGCCTTCTTTTCGTCTTCGAGGCTTATATGAATTTGATGGTAGCCCGAGAAAGCATCCAAGAAACTGAGAAGTTCATGTCCGAAAGTGGAGTCTACTAGCTGGTCGATCTTGGGTAGGGGGAAACTGTCCTTTAGATATGCCTTCTTCAGGTCAGTGAAGTCGATGCACATTCTCCATTTCCCATTTTTCTTCTTCACCAACACCACCTTGGCGAGCCATTCGGGGTACTTGACTTCTCGGATGAACCCGACTTCGAGTAGTTTCTCTATTTCTTTCTCGATCACTTCTTGTCACTCCTTGCAGTGCGATCGCATCTTTTGCCTAACCGGCTTGTAATCTTGTCGAATACCAAGTGAGTGTGAGGCGACCGATCGAGAAATTCTGGGCATGTCACTCGGTACCCAAGCGAAGACCGATTTATTTTCCACCAAACAGTCTGTGATTTCTTTGACTAGGTCATTATGAAGCTCGGAACATAGATTTGTGAATTTAGAGGGATCGGCTTCGTCCAGTACGACCCGCTGCGTTTCTTCCACTGGGTTCATCCTATCCATCTCCTCATCGGCTCTCACATCAAAAGAGCTCGTCAGGACTACCGCCGCGTCTAATGTTTTCGTTTCTGCTAAGTAGCACTCCTTAGCGATTCTCTGCTGACCTCTGATAGTACCGATTACATGAGACGTTGGGAATTTTATCGCTTGGTAGTAGGTGGAGACGATCGCTCTAAGGACGTTTTGAGTAGCTCGCTCAATTATTGCATTGTACCCCCCTTGAAACTTCACTACTAGGAATTCAACGTCCTTCTCAATTTGACGCGGCCTTTGCCCGAACTTCACTTTCAAACATACCCGGGCAAATGGATAGGCCGATGCTCCAGTTACCCCTTTGATGGGTCCTTCTATAGGCGATGTTGATCTTCGTACCTCCATCCGCCAAGGCATCATAATACAACAGTCACCGAGAAATTGCCGTATCAATCATCACCCGTTTCACCTCGTAGTCGTTCATGTTCAGATTTACAACGAGGGCGTCATCGTGAGGAGAACTTACACCATCAAGGTCAGACTCGTCGAACGAAATCATCCCGTCGTTCTCCCTCGTTCTTTTGGTTGATGAATCTCTGCCGACCTGTTTGGCATATCTCTTTCTCCCTTTAGCAGTGGATCTCCCTGCTGCATTTTCACCAAATATCATATTGATGACCCCTGTCGGTCGGTCATCTTGTTGCCTAGCATTTATGTCGCCTCTTTCCCTTGATCGACCTCTCTCTTCGCGTCGATCGCCTGTATTCGTATTCCGTCTCCCTCTATCATTTCTATCATTCCGTCTCCAATTTTGTCGTCTGTTGTTGGATCGACCGCTCTTATGCTCGTTATCTCGATCGGCATTTTGCTCGTGCATCACAAATCGACCTAACCTTTCCCTTTATATGAGGAATTCGATTTCTTTTTTCAATTGCCAGCAATTTTTCGTGTCATGACCAATGTCTTTGTGGAAACATCAGTATAGATTAGGGTTCCTATCCTTGGGGGGAGTCTTCATTTTTCAAGTTCTCGGATAGTTTCCTCATCCGATCTCATGGTCGCCAGTACTTCTGCATATCGTCTGTTGAACGGGGTGAACTCCTGTCGATATCCCTGTCGATCGGTTGGCTTTCTCCAGCTCGACTGGCCTTTTTGCCACTTGTGCGAATTGCTCGCTCTGTCATTTGGTGAGCGATCATCCATCCGTCGCCTCGTATTTTTTAGCACTTCTTCAAGCTGAATGTACCTATCCGCCTTGTTTCTTATTTCCTGAACGGATCGGGGCTGATCGAGGGCTAACGACTTTTTGAACTTCTCATCCCTTGTGTTGTTCATAAGTGCTGCCAACATGGACGAGCAAGTGAGGTCGGGGACCTCGACCGCTTCTTTATTGAACCGATTGATGAACTCTCACAAACTTTTGTTCCTTCCTTGGGTCAGTTGCATTACCTCCAAAGTTATCTTCTGTGACCGCTTACTGGTGGCGAACTGGTTTAGGAATAATAACCTGAAATCTTCAAAATATGTGATACAGCTCGGGGGCAAGCTATTAAACCATCGCTGAGCTCCCTTTTGGAAGGTCGTGCATAAAGCCTTACACTGAATGGCGTCCGGAACGCAATGTAGATTCATCATGGACTAGAAGTGTTGTAGGTAATCCAGGAGGTCGGTCTTTCCAGTGTATTTTTCAGGCGTCGGTATTTTGGTGCCGGACGTCGGGAGGCTGTCCAAGATTTTCGGAGTAAAGGGAGAGCTGTACTGTGTCGTCGGGCGATCTGGCGAATCAACATATCCGTCGCTTCCTCAATCTATTTTCGGGTGAGGGAGGTGTGTATAGGCGGAAGAGGATCTGCATCCGATCGGTGTTGGAGATTCGTGAGCATATTGAGTGCAGCGTTATCCTCCAAAGCTACGCTCTGTTCTTCCTGTTTCAAGGTTTGAGGTTGCGGTTGATCATTCGGGTCTGAAGATTCCGTGCGAAAAACACGAGACGCAGGCGGCAGGGTTGCAGGTAATTGCAAACCCATGCGTTGTATCGCCAGATGTCGGTCGGTCATCTTGTCGCTGCCGCCGCCGATGATCCGTGTTTCTAACGTGGTATCTGAATCGGGCCCACGGTGGGCGCTAATTGTTTACGCCAGATTCGCCGACCGAATATTTGCCGTTTGGATCCATAGGGTTGGCTGCTTTCTGTAGTAACTTCGACGTGGACGTCCCTGCAAAACAAAGAAGGCACGTCAGATGTTGTGTCCCGATTAGCTCTTCCGACGCTCAAGTTAGTCTTTTTGGTGAAGGTGAGATTGCTGTATACAGGGAAAAATTAGGTTATGATTTTGTACCTCCGTTATGGTAAAATTATACCTTATATATGGAGCAATAATTAGGTTTAAGTGTTCACGTATGCATGGGAGACTCTCACCTGCGAATGGGCCAAGGAGATCGTGGACTGGACCTGGGCTTGGCATAGGTATAAGACTTGGTCGGGTCGGTCATACTGGGCCCGAACCCAATCTCAACGATGCATGAGCCGATCGGTCCAATCTTCAAATATCAGTCTTATACCTATGCCAAGCTCAGGTCCAGTCCATGACCTCCTTGACCCATTCGCAGGTGAGAGTCTCCCATGCAAACACGTAAAGACTTCAACCTAGTTATTACTCTATATATAAGGTGTAATTCTACCATAACAAAGGTACGCAATCATAACCTAGTTTTCTCTGCTTATAGCAATCTCACCTGCACCAAAAAGACTGACTTGAGCGTCGGAGGGGCTAATCGGGACACAACCCCCGACGTGCCTTCTTTGTTTTGCAGGGACCTTCACGCCGGTTACTACGTAGCGCCCAACTCCATGGATCCAACGGTAACGCTCGGCCCACGAATCTGGCAGAACCAATTGGCGCCGTGGGGCGAGACTTCGTGGCACTAAGTCTAAACACACATATCGGTCGGTAGCGGCAATGACAGACTCGATATAGCCATTGTCATGGCTCTGGCGATGCAACGATGGGTTTACAATTACTGCAACCCCGCCACCGATATCATGTTTCCCAGACGAATTCTCGGACCAAAGATCAACCGCAACCTCAAACCTTGGAACAAGAAAAACAGAGCGCAGCCCTGGAAGATCACGCTGAAACCAACATGCGCCCGAATCTCTAACGCCTCTCTGATGTTGATCATCTTCCGCCTGTACACACCTCCCTCACCCGCAAACAGATCGAGGAAGCGGCTGACCTGTTGATTCGCCAGATTTTGCGCCTCACCAAGACCACCAGCAGACCATCTCGCATCACGGCAGACAAAGATGACGACCGATTGCCACCCAATCGAAGCCCTAGAGAAAATCGTGGACGATCTGATTAACGCAGCCATGAGCTTCCGCCCATATCGCCCGACGGCACAGTTCAACTCTCCCTTTACTCCGGGAATCTTGGATAGCCTTCCGGAGCTCGGCACCAAAATATCGATGCCTGAGAAATACACTGAAAAGACCGACCCACTGGACTACCAACAGCACTTCCAATCCATGATGAATCTACATTGCGTTCCGGACGTCATTCAGTGTAAGGCATTTTGTACAGCATTCCAAGAGGGAGCTCGACGATGGTTTAATAGCTTGCCCCCGAGTTGTATCACATGTTTCGAAGATTTCAGGTTATTATTCCTGAAACGAAAGTTTGCGGGAATTCATCACTCGGTTTAATAACGAAGCGGTCGAGGTTCACGACCTCACTTACTCATCTATGTTGGCAGCACTTATGAATAACACTAGGGATGAGGAGTTCAAAAATCGTTAGCCCTCGATTAGCCCCTATCCGTTCAGGAAATAAGAAACAGGGCGAATAGGTACATTCAGCTTGAAGAAGTGCTGAAAAGTACGAGGCGTCGGATGGATGACCGCTCGCCAAATGACAGAACGAACAATTCGCACAAGTGGCAAAAAGGCCAGTCGAGCTGGAGAAAGCCAACCGATCGACAGGGATATCGACAGGAGTTCACCCCGCTCAACAGGCGATACGCAGAAGTACTGGCGGCCATGAGAGCGGATGGGGAAACTATCCGAGAACCCGAAAAGATGAAGACTCCCCCCAAGGATAGGAACCTCGATCTATACTGCCGTTTCCACAAAGACATCGGTCATGACACGGAAAATTGTTGGCAATTGAAAAATGAAATCGAATTCCTCATACAAAGAGGAAGGTTAGGCCGATTTGTGAGGCACGAGCAAAATGTCAATCGAGATAACGAGCATAAGAGCGGTCGATCCGACAACAGACGACAAAATTGGAGACGGAATGATAGAAATGATAGAGGGAGGCGGAATACGAATACTGGCGATCGACGTGAAAAGTGAGGTCGATCAAGGAAAAGAGGCGACATAAATGCTGGGCAACAAGATGACCGACTGACAGTGGTCATCAACATGATATTTGGTGGAAATGCAGCGGGGGGATCCACTGCTAAAGGGAGAAAGAGATATGCCAAACAGGTCGGCAGAGACTCATCAATCAAAAGAACGAGGGAGAACGACGGGATGATTTCGTTCGACGAGTCTGACCTCGATGGTGTAAGTTGTCCTCACGCCCTCTTTGTAAATATGAACATTGACGACTACGAGATTAAACGAGTGATGATTGATACGGGCAGCTCGGCCGACCTATTGTATTATGATGCCTTCAAGCAAATGGAGGTACCCGAAGATCGACTACTGCCTATAGAAGGACCCATCAAAGGGATAACTGGAGCATCGGCCTATCCATTTGCCCGGGTATGTTTGAAAGTGAAGTTCGGGCAAAGGCCGCGTCAAATTGAGAGGGACGTTGAATTCCTAGTGGTGAAGTTTCAAGGGGCATACAATGCAAAAATTGGGCGAACCTACTATTAAGCGATGAGATTCCCAACGCCCCATAGAATCGGTACTGTTAGGGGTCAGCAGAGAATCGCAAGGGAATGCTACTTAGCGGAAACAAAAACATTAGACGGGGCGGTAGTCCTGACGAGCTCTCTTGATGTGAGAGCCGATGAGGAGATGGATAGGATGAACCCAGTGGAAGAAACGCAGCGGGTCGTACTGGACGAAGCCGACCCCTCTAAATTCACAAACCTAGATTCCGAGCTACAGAAGGACCTAGTTAAAGAAATCACAGACTATTTGGTGGAAAATAGATCGGTCTTCGCTTGGGTACCGAGCGATATACCTAAAATTTCTCGATCGATCACCTCGCACTCACTTGGTATTCGACAAGACTACAAGCCGGTTAGGTAAAAGAAGCGATCGCACTGCAAGGAGCAACATGAAGTAATCGGGAGAGAAATAGAGAAACTACTCGAAGCCGAGTTCATCCGAGAAGTCAAGTACCCCGAATGGCTCGCCAATGTGGTATTGGTGAAGAAGAAAAATGGGAAGTGGAGAATGTGCATCGACTTCACTGACCTGAACAAGGCATATCCAAAGGACAATTTTTCCATACCCAAGATCGACCTGCTAGTAGACTCCACCTCCGGAGATGAACTTCTCAGCTTCTTGGATGCTTTCTCGGGCTACCATCAAATTCAGATGAGCCTCAAAGATGAAGAGAAGACTGCCTTCAGAACCGACCAGGGTACATATTGTTACCAAGTAATGTCGTTTGGCTTGAAAAACGCGGGGGCCACTTATCAACGGCTCGTCATGGAGGTCTTCAAAAAACATATAGGTCGATCTGTTGAAGCTTATGTAGATGATATGGTGGTCAAAAGTAAGACGGTCGCGGAGCATGTGGGTGACCTCAGAGAGGTCTTCCAGACCCTTAATAGATTTCAGATGAAGTTGAACCCGGAAAAATACGTCTTTGGTGTGGCATCAGGAAAATTCCTGGGGTTCATGAATACTCAGCGAGGAATTGAGGGTAATCCAGAGAAGATCGAAGCCATCATCCAAATGCCCTCGCCGCAATGCTTGAAAGAAGTACAGATATTGACCGGTCGGATAGTCTCTTTACGCAGATTCGTTTCCAGATTGGGAGACAAGTGCCTCCCATTTTTCAAAATTTTGAGTAAGGCGAACGTGACCCAGTTCCAATGGTCGGACGAATGCGAGAAAGCTTTTCAACACTTAAAGCAATACTTCTCTAGCCCGCCTATCCTGCAAAGCCCAGTGGAAGGAGAGAATCTGATTTTATATTTGGTAGTTACGGAAGGGTCAATCACAGCGATTTGTTCGATCGAAGGAAATGAGCGGCCCGATCTACTACGCCGAAGGTGTTGACCGGACCGGAAGCACGGTATGCGCCTATAGAAAAACTAGCCCTCTCCTTGATAATGGCGGCTCGGAAGCTAAGACCCTACTTCCAAAGTCATACCATTAAGGTATGAACCGACCAACCCCTCAGGCAGTGCCTTCAAAATCCTGAAACTTCGGGTCGACTAATAAAGTGGGCGGTAGAGCTGGGAGAGGTCGACATACAATATAAGCCCCGGACGACGATTAAGGCCCAGGTGTTGGCAGACTTCATTGCAGAGATGAACCAACCCAGATCGAAGGGTGAGCAATTCTATGCCTGGAGCTTATTCGTTGACGGATCGTCCAACGCTGAGGGATGCGGAGCAGGAGTAGTGTTGGTTAGCCCGCATATGGAAGAAAAGGTAGAGTATGCCCTTCGGCTAGAATTCAAAGCCTCTAATAACGAGGCAGAATACGAGGCTCTGATATCCGACCTCCAATTTGCTAAAGAAATTGAAGTAAAACATCTCAAAGTGAATAGCGACAGCCAAGTAGTGGTCGGCCAAGTTACTGGACAGTACGAAGCAAAGGGGAACAACATGATCAAGTACCTGGAGCTGGTAAAGCAGGAGTTAAGTAATTTCGAACAGTACTCGATTAGAAGGATAGAGCGAGCTCAAAATGCTAAAGCGGATGCGCTCTCCAAAATGGCTTCCGACCGAGATGCCATAAACAACGTTCTGGTCGAGCGACTAGACCAACCTAGCATTCAGAAAGCCAAGGAAGTTTTTGATGTAAACACCGGTCGATCGAGTTGGATGGAACCGATTAGATGGTATCTCCTAGAGGGAACACAATCGCAAGAAACCTCAGAGGCCAAGAAGTTGAAAATAAAGGCGGCTGAATACGCGATCATAAATGACGCCCTGTACAAGCGATCTTATGACTGGCCCCTGTTGCGATGCTTGAACGAAGAAGAGGCGGAACAAGCAATGGCCGAAGTCCACGAAGGAATGTGTGGCAACCACGTAGGAGGCAGAATGTTAGCCCATAGGCTGATCAGACATGGGTATTACTGATCGACGATAAGGAAAGACTGTTAGGAGAAAGTCGACCGATGTGAGGCCTGCCAAAGAAATAGCAGCCTGTCTCACCAGCCGGCCGAAAGGATGAAAATTGTGAGTCATCCTATCTTTTTCGCTCAATGGGGAATGGATATAATGAGGCCTTTCCCTCTCGGTCCCGGACAGAAGAAGTTCCTGATAGTGGCAGTGGAGTACTTCACCAAATGGGTAGAAGCAGAAGCGATCGCCACAATTACTGAGCAGAAGATGGAGAGTTTCGTAAAGAAAAATATACTAACTCGCTTCGGGATGCCTATGGTGCTGGTTGCGGACAACGGTCGACAGTTCGACAACGATAAGTTCAAAGATTTCTGCGACCGACTAAAGATAAGGCTACAGTTGACCTCAGTAGCTCACCTCCAAAGCAACGGTCTCGCGGAGAACACAAACAAAAAGATAATGAGTGCTCTCAAGAAGCGCCTAGATGACCGAAAGACTTGGGTGGAAGAACTAGACGAAGTGTTGTGGGCATACAGAACCACACCGAACGGAGCAACAGGGGAAACCCCTTTTAGGATGACCTTCGAAGCAGAAGCCCTAGTTCCAGTAGAAGTGGTGTTGCATAACCAAAGGATTTCGAGCTATAAAGAAGAACGGAATAATGAAGCCCGCCGAGCAGAACTCATGCTTCTTAGCGAAGACAGGGATAGAGCAGCCGCTCGTTCGGAAGCCGTCAGGCAAAAAGCAACGAAGTTCTACAACCGAAGAGTAAAACCGAGCGACGTAAAGGTCGGTGGGTATGTCTTACGAAAACTGAGGTGGTTGACAAACACCCTGGAAAGCTCGGACAAGTGTGGGAAGGACCCTATCAGTTGATCAAGCAAGCTGGACATGGCTCTTACATCCTACGAGATGCGAAGGGGAAGATCCTACCAAGGCCTTGGAACTCCCGAAACCTGAAAGCTTTCTACCAGTAAATAAGTTTTATCTTAATTAGTCTTTTTTTTTATTGATTTTGTAAACAATCTGTGGGTACCTTTTTCCTGTCCCTGCCAGACAGATTTTTTAACGGCCCGCGCCCTCGTTATCATCAATAAAGGAGTTGTCAGATTTCTTGGCAAAAGAAAATTTTTCATTACATTCGGCAAAGCGTGGAAAACCTCATCAGCCATCGCTCGGCCTCGATATAGATCGACTACGGTCGGTCGGGTCAGCAAGATAAGATCCTTGGGACCACTCGCTCGGCCACGAGATAGATCAACTACGGTCGGTTGGGTCGCCAAGACAAGATACTTGGGACTCCTCGCTCGGCCTCGAGATAGATCAACTATGATCGGTCGGATCGCCAAGACAAGATCCTTGGGACCCCTCGCTCGGCCTCGACATAGATCGACTACGGTCGGTCGGGTCGCCAAGACAAGATCCTTGCGACCCCTCGCTCGGCCTCGACAGAGTTCGACTACGGTCGGTTTGGTCGCCAAGACAAGATCCTTGGGACCCTCGCTCGGTCTCGACAGAGATCGACTACAGTCGGTCAGGTCGTCAAGATAAGATCCTTGGGACCCCTCGCTCGGCCTCGACACCGATCGATTATGGTCAGTCGGGTCGTCAAGACAAGATCCTTGGGACCCCTCGCTCGGCCTCGACACAGATCGACTACGGTCGGTCGGTCGCTAAGACGAGATCCTTGGGACCCTCGCTCGGCCTCGACACAGATCGACTACGGTCGGTCGGTCGCCAAGATAAGATCCTTGCGATCATCGCTCGACCTCGAGTACAGATCGACCAGGTTGCCAGGACAAGACCCTTGGAACCATCGATCGTCACTGACTAACGCTCGGCCGAGGATCCTAACAGAAAATCTCGGATCGTCCGGCCCTATCATCACTCGGCCTAATTCAACCGGTCGTCGCGCATCGAGCACATTGATTCGCAACCTACTATTCGAGGGGAGAAACATTCAACACGCCAAAAATAATCAAAAATGAGTTTTTATTTCTTGGAGCAAAAGGTTCTGGCCATAAGCCCGACCAGATGAGCCTTACACAAAATGAAACAATCACTCTCATTCTTTCGGAGGAGAAGTAGGGCCAGCAACGGGAGCAACCGGATCGACAGGAGAGGAAGGACCCGCATCTGAATCGGGAGGAGGAAAAGAAGGGCCAACAATCGGGTCAGCAGAGGAAGGGTCGACAGCAGGATCGACCAAGGGAAGAGAAGGGCCGACAATTGGGTCAAGAGGAGCTGGCAGCAGAGAGACATCCTCTTCTTCTTCTTCCGAGCTCAGATCCAACTCCTTGTCCGGAACGATGGTCCGCTCCCCCAAGGCTCTCTCCTTCATTTCCTCCAACGAAAGGCCGAGAGCAGGAAGCAACGGCTCGGCATAATCTTCAAATGAAGGCCGCTCCAACCCATCGGGAACGTGAATCTCATGGCACTTCTTCAGGACCGAAAGGGTTGTGTCGCAGGCGAGCTCTAGGCATTCCGCATTTAGATTTCTTCTCTTCCACCGTTTGATCGCCTCGATTGTTTTCCTTTTAACAGAGCATCCCAACTTCGTCAACACCTCCTCGGTCCTATGCTTGTCTTCCACCGCTGCATGACAGTCTTGGAGGAACTTCTCTTTAAGCTTCCTATCCAACTCCATCTTCCCCTCCAAGACCTCACACACCTTGACCAGCTCGCCCTTTGCTGCAATCGCCCTGATCCTCTCCTCCTCCCCCGTATCAAATTGAGCTTTCAAAGCACTCATCGCTTCCTCCCGAATTTTCTTCTCCTCCTCTAAAGAAGAATTCTGAGCCTGAAGAAGGTCTCTCCCCTCTTTCACCTCCAAAAGCTCGTCCTTCAAAGCCTTCGTCTGCTCATGAAGGTCCTAAACTTTCCGGTCTAGAGCCTCCAGACGCTGCACCACCGCGAAGGACATCACCGAGCTCCGTATACAGCTACGAAGGAGTTGAGACCCCATCTCCTGATTACTCTTCTTATCCATGGTCTGCTCGTCCACGGGGGGAGTAATCCTCTCAGCAATGTGGCGGGACACGTCGAGGTCCCCAATCGAGTAGGTTTTAGCCAGCTTGATCAAAGACTCCCACTACTTGGTGTTGGTTACCTGACCTTTACCCTTGCCCTTCTTCCCCTTCTGCTTCCCGCCTCGACCAGACGGGCCGGACGAAAGATTACCAACCCGGACCAATCTCTTCCTCTTAAGAGGAGGCTCCACTTCCTCCTCCTCCTCTTCTTCTACACCTACTCGGCCCGTACTCACTAGTACGATCGGCAACAACGCCGACCTCGCAGGACTGTCCTCAACAGGAGAAGGGCCGAGACACCAGAATCGGCCGAGCTCTACCGGTGAGCGAGCCTTCACCAGTCTCCGTTTCCTTCCCCTTCTTTTTCCCCGCGACCTGCTTTTTGGATTTAGGAGGAGCGGCGGGCCCGTCATAATCCTCTATTCTCACCATGGCTGCACGGCAACAAATACAAGTCAAAAGAAGAAAGCAATAATAAAAAAACACAGTAAGTAATTCAACTAAGAGGGGTCAACCAGACGAGGCGATTTCCTCTCTTAGCCCATTAATCCGTGGTGGGGGGTCGATTAGAAAGGATCCGGCTGACGCCCACCCGAAATATCCCTGGACGAGTCGAGCAAAGTCATATCGACCGAGCTCTTTAATACGCCCGATCACTTAGCAAAGTCATATTGAGGGATATGCTCGACACGTCATTCCACTGCTCGGCCAAAGGATACCTTCATGGCCATCGCTCGAAGGAGGATCCTGGGGGCTTTACAAAGAAATACTTCGTCTGCCAAGAAGAGACCTTCGAAGCTGTACCAGCCGGACGATGTCAAGAATCTCTATACTGCAAAGAGGGAACCCCGGCACCAGAGCTCAGACTTTGGCTCATCCTTAAAAAATGACGCAAAATGCCAACTGAAGGCTAATGACCAAATTGATGGCACAGCAACGCCAGACCATTAAAAAATCTCAAGCTATTCGGAGGAATTTGGCTCGGCATTAGCTGATAAGCCGTGCACACCTCGTCGATGATCGGGGCGTACGGAAGCCGCATACCACCCACCGAGAAAAAACTATCGGAAACGGCGAAATATCCACTCAAGTTGCTGTGGATACGCTCGTTCCCCAGAGCTAGCCGGGGTCCCTAGGACACGGGGATGTTATATCTGAGTATTGACCGATTCAGTTCCCCTACGGTCATCGTTGATGCATTTTTTGGCGGCGCCTCCACAACCAACCCATCCTTTCTTTCTCTTGTTGATATTTCTTCAACACCTTCTACCATACTCCTGGAACTGGCTGTCGACATGTTTACCAAGAAGAGACTTTTGAAAAGAAAAGCTTAGAGGAAGAAGGACATACCTATTTAGTGAATGGAGAAGGGGAAATCGAACGACAGTTGACGGAAATTTTCGGGAACTAAGAGCAAAAAAGAACAAATGAAAGTAGAGTGAGAGTAAGAACGAAGCAAACGTGAAGAAAACCAAACAGTTTGTCGATCCTAAACGTTTATAAGGGAACACTCGAATAACGATCCAATCGAAGCGCGACGCGTGGAGAAAATCCGAGCTATGCTTGGACACGCGGCATAATCTGAGCCAAGGAGAACTATGGTTGTTTAAAATCCGAAGCGCGCTGACGAGTTGAAAGGACGTGCGGATAGCCGCACAACGATTCTGGACGATACGCTTGATTCTGAAAAGCCGTCAGAAGGCACGCTCCGTCAAACAATAAATGCTCCAAGTATCACCACGCGCTCGCTAATGATGACCCCCCGACCTACTTAGGCGTGGGCTATCGTGCAATAAACGCCAATGCCGACCGAGTAGAGACATTCAGCCGACCAACCCAATCTGAAGCGGTCACGCCTTTCGTCGAATCCGATCGATCGGGCTTGTTATGAGCTGTCCACGGACGAGCTATAATGTCAATATTCGACCGATCAGGCCTACCCCGAACTATCTTACGGACGAGTTACAAGACACACACATACTCCTTCGACCCTTCTCTTTGCTCAGACTCGAGGAGTAGGGGACTTATGGTCGGGTTGGTCATACTGGGCCCGAACCCAGTCTCAACGATGCATGGGCCGATCGGTCCAATCTTCAAAGATCAGTCTTATACCTATGCCAAGCTCAGGTCCAGTCCATGATCTCCTTGACCCATTCGCAGGTGAGAGTCTCCCATGCAAACACGTAAAGACTTAAACCTAGTTATTGCTCCATATATAAGGTGCAATTCTACCATAACAAAGGTACGCAATCATAACCTAATTTTCTCTACTTATAGCAATCTCACATGCACCAAAAAGACTGACTTGAGCGACGGAGGAGCTAATCGAGACACAACCCCCGACGTACCTTCTTTGTTTTGTAGGGACCTTCACGTCGAAGTTACTACAGAAAGCAGACAACTCTATGGATCTAAACGGCAACGTTCAGTTCCGCCAGAATCTGGCAGAACCAAGACTAATATTCGAATGGTGGACCGATCGATTCATTTATTAGTTATGACCGAGTCATGGCTTTAACACTAATCGAATTCGACCAGGTTCTTTTATTGACGAGGGTAATGTATATTGACTAGGGGGATACAGCCAAAGGAGTCTGGCAATGACGTAACCAAAATTTGAAGATATTATTGTTTGCAGTGTCTTAATCTTTGACTCGGCTGCAACGGAGAGGGAAGGTTACTGTACGAAAAAAACCAAAAGCATTTGATGTATTGGACTTACCTTGTAATGGGTTCATCCAATACATCTGGCCCTAAAGTTTGCACGAAAATAAGCTCGTGACGAATGGGCCATTGTACTCTATGTCAACAATCGCTTTGCTATGCAAGTATTGCGAGTTAAACGCAGTGTTTTGGGCCAGATCTAAATAGCTCCAACAAATATCATCGTGGCAACATTTTGAGCCTCCAAATTCCAAAACCAGGGTTAATTATTTATTAATATATAATACAGACAACAAGCAGTCAATTCTAGTGACATGCAACGAATATTAAGTAAGCCCCGTACACGTGCTGCTTTTCTTTCCATCCGTTCGCTGCTCCTCTTCTCCTCCCCTGCACGTCTGTTCCGTTCCCTTGAAACACCTACACGCTTTCCGTTTTAACGTCTTTTTCTTACTTTTCCTTGAAACGGTATCATTGACTGCGATTTCCGTATTTCTATACCATCTGAGAATTATTTTTTAATCATTAAATGTCGATGGTTGGTTGGGTGGTTATTTTACACAAATACAAAAGCATGTTCATTAAGAAACTTTCTTAGTAGAAAACCCCCCCTCTCTCCCTCTCTCTCCTTCTTTCTTTTTCTCTAAGTCAGTACCGAGATTCATTGGTAAAAGGGCTTCAAACTTCTCTTATTTACCATCTCTACCACCTGTAGTCATCATTTCATTTCAACTCCAAAACTCTCTCTCTCCCTCTCTCTCTCTCTCGCTCGCTCGCTCGCATGCACAGCACAGACCCACTCCAAATTCAGCTTAACCCTTTCAGTCCAAATTATACCCACACAAATTCAATCGCTTCAAATCTGGATTCGTTGAAAGCGAGTTGGCGTTTTTCTTAATGAATGGCGAAGCTTTCTCTAGCTTTATCCCTGGCTCTCGTCTGTAACTTCATGTTCTACTTTTTGATAGCGATTGGCCCTCGTTTCAGCAGCAGTATTGATCCAAACGACGACTTCTCCATTTTCAACTCCGATGAATTCTCGTTTCATGGCGATTACACGCCTCCATCGCCGCCACCTCCTGCTCCGCCGCCGCACCCTCCGTCGCTGTCCTGCGAGGAGGATCTCCTAGGAATCGGAAATCTCGACACCGTTTGTAAGCTCGATACTAACTTGAATTTTACTGACGATGTGTACATAGAAGGAAACGGCACCTTGGATGTTCTCCCCGGCGTCGTTTTGAGCTGTCCTGTTAGAGGTTGCTCGGTTCTTATCAATATGAGTAGCGACTTCATTTTACAGCAGAGGGCGGTTATAGTAGCAGGAACCGTTTTTGTGAGCGCATATAACGTGACGCTGAAGGAAGGCTCAATCATCAATGTGACTGGCTTGGCAGGCGAGCCACCGTCGCAGACCAGCGGGACACCGTCGGGAGTGCAGGGAGCCGGAGGAGGACACGGCGGGAGAGGCGCTAGCTGCGTGACGGATAATACGAAGCTTCCAGATGATGTTTGGGGAGGGGATGCGTATTCGTGGTCGGATTTGGATAAGCCGTGGAGTTATGGGAGTAAAGGAGGGACTACGAGTAAGGAAGAGAGCTTCGGAGGTGAGGGAGGTGGGAGAATAGGATTTGACGTCGTGAATTCGATTGAGGTTAACTGTAATTTGTTGGCTCATGGAGGTGGTGCAGGTATAAGGGGCGGTGGGGGTTCCGGTGGAAGCATCTATATCAAGGCTCGTAGAATGTAAATTTTCTTGATTGATTTCAATTTAATGCAATGAGTGGTTTGCGGTAATATGTATCAATGCGTGTTCAAAATGATTAATGTTATCTTGAAGGACTCAACCTAATTTGTATACAATCTCAAGTACTTAATGTGTCTTGTACATGAGTATAACTTGCTGTTATGGAATAGTAGGTAAGAGCAGGGATGTAAAATGAAACTGAACACTGTAACTTTTATGCAGAAATGGCTTCTATCATTTGCTTTGCAAGTACAAATGCACTAGAGTTGTTACTTACTGATGGCCTTTTAATTTGAAGAGCAGGACAGGAAGTGGCAATATAAGTGCTTCTGGTGGTAATGGATTTGCTGGAGGAGGTGGTGGAAGAATTTCCATTGATGTTTTCAGTAGGCATGATGACACAGAGTTCTTTGTTCATGGTATGATTAGGATTCCTCTTCCATTTATATTGCTGCTGCTGCTGTTATTACTGTTACATGGGTCTTGGTCTCTCCAAACCCTCACCCTTACCCTTTTATCATGCATGCACAAAACAGAGTAAACCGCGTTGTAGCTCTACTTTGTTTACATTCTCATTCGTTAGTAGTAATTTGACCAAACATTGCAGTCATGAAATATAGCTGCATTCTTTACAGGTGGAAGGAGTTTGGGGTGTCCTGAAAATGCAGGGGCTGCAGGAACTTACTATGATGCCGTTCCTCGGAGTCTAACAGTTAGCAATAACAACATGTCCACGAGTACTGACACAATTCTACTAGAGTTTCCTAAACAGCATCTTTGGACAAATGTTTATATTCAGAATCGTGCAAAGGCTTCTGTTCCTTTGTTTTGGAGTCGGGTTCAGGTTATTGACAACCAACATGCTATGCACATTGAAATATTGTGTGTACTTTGGCTGTGGAGTAATTCCTGTGTTTTGTTGAACATGTTATGTAACTTCTATTTAGGTTTTAACACTTACTACGGGAAAAGAGACACTGAAAAAATAGAAACAAATAGTGTTGTTAGGTGCTGAGGGTGCAGGATCTCTCTCATTGTTGTATGTTTCTGGGTCTCATTTACTAGATATCTTTAATTTTTTCTCCATGTTGGAATTTTTCCGTCTCTGGCCTGGATTGCAATTGTTTGCTGTCTTCCTTTTCATGTATATCTTGTCGAGACTCAAGTGACCTATTGCTTTCTCAGGGTTACAACTTCAGTAAAATCTTTGTCACTTCCCATGCTTACCTGATATCCTTTTCTCTATAGGTTCGAGGACAGATTAGTTTATCTTCTAATGCAGTTTTAAGCTTTGGCCTTGCACATTATGCCTCATCCGAGTTTGAGTTGATGGCTGAGGAGCTTCTAATGAGTGATGCAGTTGTTAAGGCAAGTTGCTGGCTCTTCTTACTCTCTGAGTATGCATAAGCTGAGGAGGAAATAAAAAATGTATGGCGTGGTTTTTGATGCTTGACTATTTTGTGTGATCTCAGCCACTGAAGGAATATCCCTTATAAATTTTTTCAGAAGCATTCATGTACATAATGTAATATATGTAAATTGCCATGACCTTGTACTGTTGTAACTGCGTTTCTATTGCCATACATTTTAGAACAACTTTTCTAATTATATGTGATGAAGGGCTTCGTGTTGCATTACTGAAAAGTTGATTTGGTTTGTTTGAAAGGTGGCTGCTTATCTTTTCTCTTTTATCTCACTCCAGTCTCTGTGTTTGAATTTTATTTGTACATATTAAATGTTGATTTGACAGCGATAGTTTCTGCACTTCCATGTCTTTGGTTTAATGGCACCTTGCCTCTTATATTTGTTCCTACAGAGCTTCTATAGCTTGAACTTTTGGTTGTGGCGTTGTTTCTTCCTGGATGCCTAAGTGATATAACTTTTTCATGCTTGCTTCTCTTTACTTGTACAATTCACTATGTGATTCTATGCAGAGAAGTTGCCTATTTCTTATGCTGATAATATTCTTCACTTGTATACTTTCAATGAACTAGATATATGGTGCACTTCGAATGTCTGTCAAAATACACTTGATGTGGAATTCCACAATGCTTATAGATGGAGGTGGTGATGCAATTTTGGAAACATCCTTTCTTGAGGCCAGCAACCTGTTTATCCTCAAGGTATAGGACCTTCCACTTCTTTTTTCTTCATCAAGCTCGGACTTTGGTTTTGTGTTCTCCTCACATGACAATGATGTTCACATCTATTTCCATCAGGGATCTTCTGTAATACATTCTAATGCAAATTTGGGACTTCATGGGCAAGGTTTTCTGAACTTATCCGGACCAGGAGATATAATTGAAGCACAACGCCTGTTTTTATCATTGTTCTTTAGTGTCTATGTAAGTGAATAGACCCTCTTCTACTTTGGTATATATGCATATTCTCCGTCAAAGGATTTTTCCTTTTTATCTACAAGTTACATGATGACTGCATATACCAGTGCCTAGCAAGGTTATGGCATGGTTTGCCACCCATATTTTCTGATGGACCTTTGTTTAATCCAGAGGCGTATAATGGACTTCATGGTGAGAACTGAGGGAAAAGGTGGCGGGAAAAATCTTATGCAAGTCATTGTTGTTTTAGCAACTAGTTAAACTCTATGTATAAGATAATGACAAAAGTGTCAATTTTGGTCAGGAGTGATTGTTTCTGTTCCTCTTTTCCCTTCTTTTCTAGGTTTATATGGTTGGATTCGTTTAGAAATTTGTGAATTCTTTTCTAGGTTGATGATCAATTATTTCTTAAGCGTCAACTCTCTGTACAATTGCATTTTTAATTCTTTAGATTTTGCAACTTGAGATCTTCTATCTAATAAAATTGCAACTCCAGTTTGCTTTGAAATGAAATTAGAAAGTTGTCTCGGAATTCCAAATGGAGGATTCAGAAGAGCCTTTACTTGTTATTATAATCTTAAGAAAATTAGTTGTAAACAAATGCTCCTATGAAAGGAATGTTTGTGGACTAAAGCTTCTTAGTTGTGGTCTCTTTGAAATCATATTGTAGTAATTGCTGTGGTATTGTTGGAAAGTAGATAAGTATGATCATACAAAACTCAGTTTCCTAGAATTGAATACAAAAATTTCAAAATGGTCTTTCTAACTTGTATCAGCATTAAATATGTGAGATAATAGAAATTGCATCCATCACATGTTTTGCTAATCTTGTACTTATGTCATGAATCTTTCTTTGTCACATGAAGGCTGGACCTGGGTCTATTCTACGGGGTCCCTTGGAGAATGCTGATTATAGTGATATGTGAGTTACAAATAATAAATCAAAGAGACCGTACCATTTTTTAGTTTGTGAGACATTAACTTTTTAATTTTTCATTTTCCCTTTTTTCTTTTTAAATGTTAGGACGCCACTGCTGTACTGTGATCAAAATTGCCCTATGGAGCTAATTCATCCGCCTGAAGATTGTAATGTGAACTCTTCACTGTCTTTTACAATTCAGGTGTGTTATTTGATAGATAACCTTTTTAAGTTCTTTTCGGGGTCAGACTATCAGATTGATGATTGTGGTTTGTAAACTTGATCCCATTCTCTTATGAGTGCTTGACTGTGTTGCTGCTGCAGATCTGTCGAGTTGAATATATTAATGTTGAAGGACTGTTGAGAGGGTCCGTTGTTCATCTTCATTGGGTTCGAACTGTTATTGTGCACTCCTCTGGAACGATCAGTGCATCTGGGTTAGGTATGTGGACTGCTGCTTTTACCATGTATACTTTGGCACCATCAATTACTACTTTTTGAGAGCTTACCACTTACAGGGAGGGTTTCATCTTAAAAACATCTTAATCCTGGTTTTAGAGTCATTTTTACTGTATTATCTATTGCTGGATGGAAATATGTTCTGGCAATTTTGTTCTATTAAATTGTCATCTGTATCTTGAGTAGGCTGCACTGGCGGGCTGGGTAGAGGAGAAGTTTTTGATAATGGTGTTGGTGGTGGTGGTGGGCATGGTGGCAGAGGTGGTGATGGATATTATAATGGTAGTCATGTGCAGGGTGGTGTCACATATGGAGATGCTGAATTGCCTTGTGAACTTGGTAGCGGTAGTGGAAATGATAGTTTAGCTGGTACTACAGCCGGTGGTGGTGTAATTGGTAAGTCGACCAGGTTAATTATTATTATGAACCCTCATGTATGGTGTCCTCGAACAGTTTGTTTGTCATAACCTTGATGCAGAGCTTTGAATTTATGCCATGTCTATACTTACCCAATGGTTTTGTTGCAACCTTCATTTCTATCACTATGCCATTGTCATGTTTGGAGTAGGTTAAAATTGAGTGGTGGTTGGTTTTGTAGTTCTAGGGATTGATGGGCACCATGATTGATTGTTTTTGAACCATCTCTGTGCCAAACCTCTGTTAATTGAATCTCTGTATCCAGTGATAGCCTGTTTTTTCTTGTGTGTCTTTTGTTTATCCACCAATCATTTTTTCCTCTTAGGCTTATATCCGTTAACTGTTTGGGTGCGATATTCTTTTTCCTCCTGTCTTTTTGACTTGCGTGACTTTTACTTTCTTGGAACAGTGATGGGTTCTATGGAACATCCTCTATCAAGTTTGTCCGTCTATGGTTCGCTTAGAGCTGATGGGCAAAGCTTTGGAGAAGATGTTAAAAAAACTGATGGTTGGATACCATCGAACTTAGGTCCTGGGGGTGGTTCTGGTGGGACTATTCTATTATTTATACATATGGTGGAACTAGGTTCCTCTTCTACCATCTCGACCATTGGAGGGCATGGTAGTCCCGAGGGCAGTGGAGGTGGAGGTGGGGGAAGGGTTCACTTTCATTGGTCAAATATTCCAGAGGGGGATGAGTATCAGCCCATAGCAATTGCAAATGGAAGCATCCAGACTAGGTCTGTAATCAAATTGGTTTGTCAATGCCCATAATTTATTCCCAACACCCTTTGTTCTGTCTGTATTTGTTGAGCAATTTGTCTTCACAATAATTTCTTAACACATATTGACTTTTTTTCCCCTTTTAAAAGATGCTTAAGTATATATTCTGTAAAATCATTTGAATTTTGAGCCTGTTTGCTATTTTCATGTTCCCAGGGGAGGATCTGGTAAAGGTCAAGGACATGCTGGTGGAAATGGAACAATTACTGGAAAACCATGCCCAAAGGGACTTTATGGTATCTTTTGCATGGTTTGTGTCCAAATTCATCCTGCGACAAATGTTGTTTGTGTTTGATCCTTATCCATATAGTAGTTGCAAACAGCGAAGGATGAATGAACACTTAGGATTGCATGGATCTAAAGTTCTATTCTTAAATTAATATCTCGTTTAGTATTGTAAAACCTCCATTGGCAAGTAAGCTTATTTAGTTGTACCTTACTGAGATCTCGATATCCATATCTAAGCTGGTCGACCAACAAGATCATCATGTCCATTGATTTGTCTGAGTGTTTTCCTTAGCAACAAATTGTGTCAATGCTTCCATATGGACTGTTTGACATTTACTATACCTTCTAGTTTAGTGGTTGAGCAAATTGTGCTACAGGAATGTCCTCTTGGAACTTTCAAGAATGTTAGTGGATCTGATAGGATGCTTTGTCATAATTGCCCACCCCATGAGCTTCCTAGTCGTGCAATGTATGTTGCTGTTCGAGGTACTTAAAAAAAACCTTTCTCGGTTTCTATATGCTACATGATGACTGTTTCATTTTTTCCCTTCTTCTCTTTATCTCAAATTTATTGCTTGCTTAAATTTTGATTACCATACTACTTTTATTTCATTCAGGAAATTCCATTGAATGTTAAAACTTGCTAGATTTATGTGCTTACTGTTGTCGGTCTTTTTATTTTGGAATCTCATTCATCCCTTTTTAATTGTTGTTAGGAGGTGTCACTGAAAGACCTTGTCCATACCTATGTGTCTCTGATAGATACCACATGCCAAACTGCTATACGGCCCTTGAAGAGTTGATATACACTTTTGGTGGACCATGGTTATTCAGTCTTATTCTCTTGGGTCTCCTCATTGTGTTAGCTCTTGTACTTAGTGTTGCGCGGATGAAATATTTTGCGGGCGATGAATTACCTGCACCTTTACCTCCTCGGCATGGTTCTCGCATAGATCATTCGTTCCCTTTCTTGGAATCATTGAATGAGGTCAATTTCATTTCTCTCTTTACTATGTTAGTACTTTTCATATGGTGTTAAATAAACAAAGCCGGAAGGGAGATGCTAGCAACACATCTTGTTCTGAGGTGATGATCAATTGCTTTTCAGGTACTGGAAACAAATAGAACGGAGGAATCTCAAAGTCATGTGCATAGGATGTATTTTATGGGGTCAAATACTTTTGGTGAACCTTGGCAGCTACCTCACTATCCTCCAGAGCAGATAGTTGAGATAGTGTAAGCCATCTTCTCCAATTGCTTAGTTGGAATCTCCTGAGAAATGTATTAATTTACTAAGATATGCCCATTCTTTAGAGCTTCCGAAAGTTTAGCATGTAATTTTATAACTAAGAAGTTCATGTATCAAATAGATTTTAATGAGACATCAACATGACAGATTTGAGGATGCATTCAATAGATTTGTGGATGAGATTAATGGTTTAGCTGCTTATCAATGGTGGGAAGGATCCGTCTATAGCATTCTTTCTGTTCTTGCATATCCAGTTGCATGGTCTTGGCTTCAGCAGCGCCGTAAAAAAAAGTTGCAACAACTTCGTGATTTTGTTCGGTCAGAGTACGATCACGCTTGCTTGCGCTCCTGTCGTTCACGTGCACTTTATGAAGGGATCAAGGTTCATTTATGTTCTTTTGTTTTTCCTATTATTTTAGTCATGTGTGCACTTTACTTACTATTCTTTGTAGATATGTATCTACTTGCTAGCATATTCATGAACATGGATGAATTTGATCCTATTAGGGTTTTATGATATCAATAACTCTGCTGTGGTAATTCAGTCTCATTTGCAGCCTTTTATTTTTCGTACTAGATTCTTTCACAGAATTGCAAATGTCTGTCGAGTTGTGATTAATTTTAAAATTCTTGGTACTTGACCTGCTTGTAAATAATTCCTGTTGGGGTGATATCTGCCAGAAATTTCCTTGTATGATTCTACTCTTCTGTGGATTTTACTTTCACTTTTGATCATATTACCTCGGTAACTTGAGTTACAAAGTTTCCTGTGAACAGTTTTCATTAGATCTCTGCTCATTTTTGATACTGAATTTACTAAGGGTATTCATATTTTCTAGGCAGTTCATCCATTATGAGAGATGTTGATCAGAGAGCATATTACAGTATAAAACAGGAGGCAAGACTTGAAAAAAACAATGCTCATTTGGTTCTTTGATAGTTTCACCATTGTCACCCTAGGTTGTTCCACACTTATATGCACTTGTCTAGGAAAATAGTTTTGGCTGATAAGGAACCTTTTAAACTAAATCCTATTTCAGTAATTCTACTATCTAACTTCAATTCTTTTGCATTGCTCTAAAATGATAGCTGTAGCCATCATATTGAAGGCAGCAGGGTTGTCCATAGAGGGTGAGAAATTGCATGGTATCGTACCATATATATTAGGCTGTTTCCTAGCGTGAAATACTACACTTGGATATGCATGCTTATGGATAGCAGATAGAGGGAGGGAAAACTGGTAAAACTATAACTTGTGGATGAGTATTAGAGATGCATTAGCAAGCTTCCTAATTAACAAAAAGTTTTAACTTTTAATCATTACCTTGGCCCCTAATGATGTGCAAGCTAAACTGATGAACCTCTAATTTTGGCCTTAGTGTTACAAGTTAACAGTCATGTTTTTGTTCTGTAGGTGGCAGCAACACCAGATCTAATGCTTGCATATATCGACTTTTTTCTTGGTGGAGATGAGAAAAGAGCTGATCTTCCTCCTCGTCTCCATCAAAGGTTTCCCATATCTTTTGTTTTCGGAGGTGATGGAAGCTATATGACCCCCTTCTGCCTTCAAAGTGATAATGTAGTCACTAGCCTCATGAGCCAGGTTTGTTGTTATGTTTAAAAATCTGTGTAGATTCTTAAAAATAGACCTTTTCATCCTTCTATTCAATATGCGGAAACAAGTATGCACACATTTCTGATTCTGTTTTTATTTTTTAACGCAAAAGTTTTTGATGGTACATTGAAATGCTGCCAGGCTGTTCCACCAACCATTTGGTATCGATTAGTAGCAGGTCTAAATGCTCAACTCCGTTTGGTCCGATGTGGACACTTGAAAAGCACCTTTGTTCATGTTATAAGCTGGCTCGAAACCCATGGAAACCCTGCTTTAAGTACATGTGGTGTACGTGCTGATCTTGCTTGGTTTCAACCCACATCTTCTGGGTACTTCCAGTTTGGTCTGGTGATTTATGCTGTTGAACCTGAGAGCATTTCACAGTCAATTGAAGGTCAAAATCATTCCTCGCCTCCTGAGCGAGATTCAAGGTTAGCATCTCTTGCTTTAGTATACCTACACTATCAGGTCATATTTCCTACCCCCTAATTTACTGCTAAACATCATGTAAATTGCAGTTTACGCCAAGTGTGCAAGGGGAATCAACTAGAATACCTGAACAATGGTGATCATCTTATGCCTCACAAAAGGACTTTTGGAGGCATCTTACATTCAAAGAGCTTGAGAACACTTAAAATTAGGAGATCTATATGTTTTCCCTTCTCTTTGTTACTTTATAACACTAAACCTATTGGTCACCAGGTAATGGAAGTACTTGTACTGGAGTATAGATATGTTAACGTTTTCTTTTTTATTTTTCAATAATATAATTTCATGACTGTATGGAAGCGTTATTCTAACTCTTTTGATTCTGTGCCATTGCTGCAGGATCTTGTCGGTCTTCTCATGTCTATTCTACTTCTAGGAGACGTTAGTTTAGTCCTACTTACTTTGCTGCAGATGTATTCTATTTCACTTCTCACCTTCCTATTAGTTCTTTTCGTCCTTCCTCTTGGGATAGTGTTTCCATTCCCAGCTGGAATCAGTGCATTGTTTAGTCATGGACCTAGGCGATCAGCAGGTCTGGCACGTGTATATGCTCTGTGGAACTTAACATCCTTGATCAATGTTGTAAGTTGTGTAGCTGCCTTTTCTTTGACCTCCATACATCATGTCTTTGTCGAATTAATTAGTGGCGATGAGATCAAATATCCATGATTCTCTTCATCCGATATCTGGAGTTAATTCTATGCCAATAACTATCAGTTATTAATCATGCATCAAGCTGTATTTTGAATGTGAGCTTTATGAGGTGGTCAAAAATATAGTGAGCTTAGTAATGGTGTTTGTTTGCTTTAAGACTACTGGAATGAATATTGAGCTATATTTTTCTATACGAGTTTTTGGGTATAAAGTGCAAAAAACTCTTGGAACAGCTCAAATTTTCTTTTGGTTAAACTTGATTTAAACTTCTAAATCATAGTTGCCTTCAATTTACTTTGCTCTTCATTATCATCAGTGAATTGTAAATCATCTCTGTGGTTCTATCTTAAACAGGTAGTTTCCTTCGTGTCTGGATTTGTTCATTACAAAGCAAACTCGAGTAGGAAGCATCTGAACGTTCAGTCATGGAATTTCAGCATGTAAGTATCAGCAGCAGCTCAGCCTACACTTAGGCTAGTTATAGCTATTGGTATGTACTATTTGACTTATACATTGTTCGTGGTTCAAGCAGGGACGAAAGTGAATGGTGGATGCTTCCTTCTGGATTACTCTTATGTAAACTTATCCAAGCGCGACTAATTGATTGTCATGTGGCTAACCAAGAAATTCAAGATCACTCCCTGTACAGCAACGATCCTGATGTGTTCTGGCAATCGTGAAGGCCATTCTTTGAGTAGGTATAAACTAATAAATTGTGTACCAGCAACTTTACGTTTGACCATAGCAAAGTGTGTTACAATTTTCTGATATAAATCTGTGATTTTCCCAGTTTCTGCACTGGCTTTTGGGAAGCCCATCAATCTCTCACTGTTAGTCCGTGGTTTTTAAGTGGGAACAGTGAGTGTATATATTATATTCACATATTTGTGTTCACTGGTCGACTAATTATATATAGCTGAGGTTTCGGTTGTTGCCCCTATTGTTTTTAACCATAACTAATGTAAATTTGGAACTTATTGACCTTACAAAAGGACTACTTATTTTTCTTCTTTGTATTAAATAGTTTAAAATGATTTGAGTGCAATATAGAAAGCCACATTTAACTGAAACCATGACACCTTTATCTAGTTCTTTTCAAACGGCTCATTATAGCTTGAAATTGCACAGGCCAGCTGCTTAAATTTTGAAATTGTTTGAATGAAAGGTGTTGCGTCGAAGTAAAATGGTTGAATGAGAAGAGTAGAAGCTCCCCAGATGAACCTGCCCTAACGTGTCATCTGAAAGGGTTTACATCAGATGAGATGTCATGTAATGTGTTCTTAATTATATGCCGAAGTTAAATCTTGGTAAAGATCTGATTCTTATGTTATTCAAAATATTTAAATAAAATAAAGTAAGCTAAAAACTTAATTAATAATGCCCATGTTTCGAGATGAAATAAGTACTTGGGATCACAGTTTTCCTAACAGTGTTTGTCGGATGATTAAGTTGTACTCGTGATTTCGTTAAGTGATGCAAGTTAAATTAAATGAGTTTTCTTGTATTTATAATCGTAATACAAAACTCGGAGCAAGTTATAAAACGAAAATATGAGCCCTATTTCACCTAAGCAGAAGTTTAACACATGTTTTATAATTCAAGTAGAAGAAAAAACTGAGTTAAATGTAAGAGTAAAGCTGGAACTTTCTGATCAATTTCATCAGGCCTGAAGAGCTCTGTTTAATTAAGCTAATATGCAGTAAGCAATGTTCTTAAAGAAGCATAAACAACCGATACAGTTGCACCAGAAATTCAAGCACTAAATGGCTGGTATAAAATAATGCTTGGAAATCTGTCTGTGAAAGAAAAAAGATCTGTGAGCTCATCATATGATCTGAAACACGAATCCAAAAGCAGACATATACCGAACCAAGTGAAATGATGGCCTAATCAGTCCTTTCAATATGATTTTTCCATGAGCTGTACTGGGCTCAGGATATTTGACTTGCTTGTCTCTACAATGCAACCATTCATGACCATCTCCTCCAGCATGAAATGTGCTTTCTCTAAATGGAACATGATGTCTAGCTCACACTGACGAAAAGGAATCACGATTTGGAACAAGGACAAAGACAAAATGGAAAAGATATCAACTTTAACATCAGAATCATAGGATCGTCGAAAGAAGATCGAAGTTTAGCAACCCAGTTCAGGTGGTAAAATGCATTAGTTCAGGTCTTACCACATTCCCGAAATGCCGATCCATGGTCTCTACCAAGAGATGAATGAACTCCAGAATCGCAAGCTCATTCTGCATGAGGAAAGGGATAGAACATTGAAAAGCAAAATGAGGGAATGCTAAAGACTTGCTTCAGGATCAGATTTGCATGTATTCAATTCACAGATTAAAAAACAGAAGAAAAAGATAAATCTTACTTCTTCGTTGTCAACCCCAACCAAGAAGAACAGAGATGCGTATCGTCTATATACAATTTTGTAGTTACGATGCTCCACAAACGAACACTGTCAATCCAAAAATAAAACCAACACAAAAAAGATTTGATTAAAGGGAAAGCTGAGTTTGGAAGAAAAAAAAATCAATCAAGCAATCCGAGCCCAAGATCAATTTCAACAGCATAACCGATTTGACAGAAATTGAAAATTTATAAGGAAACAGAGAAATAGATGAAACCTGTTGGTCAGTGCGAGCGAGACATTTGCGGACAATTTCGCCTTCCAGAGCACGACGTTCTTCGAGAGTGAGCCATTCGTAGTACTGGGCAAGACGAGTCTGACCCTGTTTGTTCACCATCAAGACGAATCTGATCCCCATTGGATTGTATTTCTTCCAGTTTCTTTCTGCAGTTTTCTTCTTTTAATCTGGTTTTGTTCGTGTTTCCTTCTTTACATAGACGACCAACCAAGAGAGGAGGAGGATGTCGTTTAGGTCAAGTTTGGGCTTTGAAAATCCTGGGCTTCACCTACGGTCAATAGTTCCCATTTTAGATCATACACTATTCGTCATCTATTCCTCACAACAAACTACAAACATGACTTCAGGCACGCATCCACATCATTTGGTAATGAGATTCTCATTACATGTTGGCTTTCTTTCTCAGCCTAGTTTGCATCATTAAACTGTTTTGCACTGTGCCACTATAATACTACGATCAAAAGTCAGACATCTCTCAACCTTAGGTTGAGCAGAGCTGCTGTTCCACTTTTAGTTATGCCTCGGGTGTTTATGTTTTGCGCTGTCCATTAACGTTGCTCTGCAATGGGTTCCATTTGATCATCAGACCAAGTACTATAACGATGGAAGGCAATGTATGTTTTATTTCCTCATGAAAAATGCCCTTCCATCATTATATTTCACTTCCAAACACTCAAATGAATGCGTGAAATGTTGGTTTCTGGATTTGGTTCAATTTTCATGCTCGTTTTCTGTTTCCTTATAGTGATTTGGGAACATTTTACGACGAGGAATAAGTCTAACTTGACTGTGCAGGTTCTTGTGTCGAAACATTTAGCAGGCAGTTTCGGTCCAGGTAATGACATTGGTATAACTTTCTGGTTCTGATTAATGGCTTGTGCAGATTTGAGCCCGGTTTCACACAATATGGATCTTTGATACACAGGAACAAATGAAAAAGGTCCCTGATAGTGTGACTTCGCACACAAATAGACACAACACGTGACCAAGAGAACACATCACTTTCTAATTTTGTTGATTATAGCTGTATTTTCTTTTAGCAGGCTTAACTTTGGTTTTAATTATTACGAGAAGGATCAGTATCTTTCGATCTCTTGATTTCAATATCTTGGCAGATTTGTCTGATTCATACCAAAGACGAATATTAAAAATGCTCAGACTGTACTGAATCCAATCCATGGAGAAATAAATGAGGACGTTCTAATGTAATTGCCATTTAATTAATTCAGACAGCAATCACCAACCTGTTGTACAATAACATCTGTAGTCAGAGGTGAACGCTCTATCTCCTCATTCATGGAGATGAGGAGCCTATTGACCCACAAACAAGAGGTTGTGCTGCCGGGATTCTCAGGCAGCTTAACCCACCTCCTGGTGTGACAGAGCATTGTGGTTGGGGTCTCTGCATGTCTCTCCCAGGAATGCAATTCACAGAGAAATCGAAACCTACGTTTCTGAAGGACAACTTGGCACATTCTTGGCTGAACCCGGAAAAGAAATTGTAAGCAACGGTTAAATTCAGAAGTCGTTTCAGAGAACAAACCAGGTCTGGCAGTGTTCCAGATAGCTCATTGTGTGCCAAATTCAGGACTTCCATCTGACCCATACATGACATTGCGTCTGGCAAATGACCCATCAGCGAATTATAGCTCACATCCAATACTTGCATATCTGTGAACAGCCCAACGCCCTCTGGAATGCAGCCTGTTAACTGATTATTCAGAAGTAAAATCTCCTTCAATCTGGAATTCATGAACCCAAAACTTGCTGGAATACTTCCACTCAACTTGTTGTTAGCCAAATTGATCACAGAAGCTGGAGAGCTACCCAGATTATCAGGAATTTGCCCATCAAATTGATTGTTGTTGAGAAAAATTCCATCAAGTTTCTTATCGAATAGATCGTCAGGAATGGGCCCAGAAAAACTGTTGAACCTTAGGTCCAAATACATGAGATTAGGCATGTACAGACTTACGAGCGGAAAAGGACCAGAAAGTAAGTTGTTACTCAAGTCCAACTCTTGAAGAGAAACGAGGTCTTTGAATGTATCAGGAACAGTCCCTGAAAACCTGTTACTGTTGAGATGAAGCAGAGACATGTCTGTGAGGAGGGAGAGTTCTTTGACGAGTATGCCTTGAAGATTTGCTTGGTTGAGATCGATACCTGTAACAACTGGACCAGTGGAAGAACCCAATTCACCTTGAACATTAGTACAGAACACTCCTTTGTAAGAACACACATTAGAGCCTACCCAAGTGTCCAAGATCTTTAGTGGATCATCAGAGATTGCTGATTTCCATGCTTGCAGAGCAGTGTAAGCACTGATGAGGTTTGAAGCTGAGGAGCTTGAGGGTGTTGGACTGTTGATTCCACCGCCAATCCACACTCCGCCGCCACCTGCATTTCCTATACCAACACCAATGCCAGCACCAACAGTAAAACCTGCAGATTCTCTTGGGATAATTTGGGAGAGAAGGAGAAGAGTGAGAAGCCAATTACTCTCCATTACGTTCTGTTGAGGTTACCAAGGTCTTCACTTTGATTGGATTTTTGGTTTGTAAGGTAGTGGAAAATAAGGTCACTGCATTGAAGTAACAAAAAAATGGTGGGGTTACTCGGTCTTTAATGATCGTCCCTTTTCTTTTTACTTTCTCCATTTCTTCAAATTTCCAGCTTTACATGTTAGGACCAATCTATTCCCATTTTGACTTCAAGACTCGAAGAGGTCTACTTATTCAGCTAAACAAAATTTCTGGAACAATTATTTAAGACAAAATCTGTAACGCTATGCCTATGAGTGTTAATAATAGCTGACAATTAAACAGCTTTTGCTTACATCAAAATAATACTGGCTTTCCAGGTTCAATGAGACAGTAGGGTTTCAGTCAAGTCCAAAAAGTTCATTGTTTGTGTAGTTGCAATCCATTAAAAGGCAATATTCAACTAAAAATCAGAGATTGTGACACAGACGGGAGTGCTGTACAGGATATGTTGGACACAAGCAAATCCAATATGTAAGCAACGCAACTTCTTCTGTAGCTTTCACTAATGGTGAGTAACATGGAGTTGTCTCCTTGTGTGAATGATTATAGCAAGGTACATTTGTTCATCATTGGTGGAAAAAGGCCGACTTATTGAGATTTCAAATCAATTATAAAGCAAGCGCATGCATCCTCCATTTCCTCTATTGGAAGGCAGCTAGCTTTGATGGCCACTCTTTCCAAACAAACCCAAGAAAGCAAAAACATGAGAACACAAGGGCCCAAAAAAGGAGAACGTATATACTTATATCTCAGCTCCATCAGCCAACAACAGCAGTCCTCCTGTAGAGGAGTCTGTAAAGGCTGCAACTTTAATGACATGGTCGAAAAGTAAACTGAACTTCAGTGCAGGCTCTTTTCTAAATTTATGAGAGGAAATTAGCATAGCAATTTACGGATATACTGATGTTTACTTGTGGAAAGTGTTTAAGTCAAAATGATGTACTTAAAACTATCAATATCAACTACTTCCATATTAGCTAGAGCCATGCAAAATGCGTTACATGTTCTTTTATGGAGTAGAGAAGAATAAAATGTTTAAGGATGATTCAATTATATGAAAAATACAGCTAATTTCACATAACAATCAAAGAAAACATATAATGATAGGAGTTTCAGATGATAGAATTCTTGTAAGAACGATTTGCAGAATCTTTGAAATAGCTAGTCATCTGTACATTATCCTACGCACACACACACACACAGAGTCAAATCCTCGTTTCGTTGGTTCTTTATCTTAAATGATTCCATCGAGTATTAGCCAATCAGACACCGTATGTATGTATGTATAGCCCTTTCAATCAGTTTTCGCTCGTGAATCAATAATGGAGGCTTTATCATCATTCTGGATGTGAAAAGCAACAGTGAAGAAATGTCTGTATTCCATTTTCTAAGCAAAAAATTTGGACCAGTTCATGGCTTTCTAGAAATACTGGGTTAGTGTGATGTAACACCATCATCTAAGTGACTGTCAAATGTTTGTCTTTTTGAACAACCCTTTTGTCTTGCTTCCTTTCCAAACATTATGATGATTAGTAGCTTCTCTTATCTATAATGACAATTTTTATATTATGATTTCAAATTTAATGTAGTAATTTTGTTTATATAGCTTGTACAGTTTTGCCTAGCACTGATGCACATACGATTGCTAATTCTGGGCGGATCCATTGGATCAGGTCCAGTAAAGAGCAGCCGGGGGAGTCCAAATCTGATATCAAATGGAATTCATACTTGTCAAAGGGTCCAATCATGATGATGATGATGGTGGTTGGGTAAGTTGGAAGATTAGGAAGCAGAAGCCGATCGTTGGAACTAACCACTTTAATAGAGGACCCCGGTTCAAGGCATTGTATTGAAAATCGCATCGTACGTCGCTGTAGTGATTAGCTCCACTATCATCAAACTTATGGTATGATTTTGATTAATTTGTAGAAAATTATTTAAGGGGGTGCTTAGTTCACCGAGAGTAATAAGAATGAATATAGTGAGGAATGAGAATGAATATAATCATTATAAGTATGATGGTTGGTTAAGATGAAGAAATGATTACCATTACCTTTGTGATAGTTGATTTGTTAAATATTTTGAAAATAAAATTTATTAAAATTATTTTAAATCAAAATTTAAGTATATTTTAATTAATTATATTTTATGCACCTTATTACTTATATTTCATAATTAATTATAATCAAGTTTTGCGCTAAAAACTTGAACAATGATTCCTTTTTTCTGGATTACCAAATGAATGGAGTATTACTAAAACTGGAGAATGAAAGTGATATCTGTATAATGATAGATTGATATCAAACGTTACTTTTCAAAGCATACCCATACCTTTTGTCCCGTACCCCCAAACAAGCATACCCTAAAACTTATTTCAAATTTTCGAGAAAATATTTTTAAAATTTTAATTAAAAATAACAAAAATATACGTAACAAAAATATATCTTATTTATATTATCTATGTTTCGTACTCTTACCTTATAAATATGAAACGGAGTGATTGTTTGTGTCTCACTATGGGCAGGCCCAATTCAAAGCTTTGTTCTTTCATCGGATACCTAAACTTAATTATAATTACAAGTTGATCTATGTTAATTATAAAATTAAAATCAGCTTCTCGTCCTTTTCTTTCTTTATAAATTTACCCATGACAAAAAAAAAACTAAGGGTATTTATTTTTGTTTTATTTTTAATTATATATTTTTTAAATTCAGTAAAAATCTTGTTTGTTTGTGTTTTTAATTTTGTTTCTAATTTTGGTTTTTTCTAGTTTTCAAAATTATGAAAGTAATAAAATGTGATTTTTTTCCTGTTTTGTTTTTTCATAATATAATTTATTATTATTTAAATCTATATTATTTATTTATTTATTTTAATAAAAATCTGAATAATTTAATTCAACATTATAATTATATATTTAATAAATTTAAATTTATTATCGATAAAATTATGAATAATTTAATTATTAAATTAAATTATATATAATTAAATTTAAAATATATAAATATTCAAATAAAATTTGATTTAATAATTATATATTTCAAATAAATATTTATTTATAAATGAAATATTAATTTTAAATTATTTATTTTATTAAAATAACATAATTGATTAATAAATACTATATAAGAGATTGAATAAATTTAAAGTAATTTATCTTTAAATGTTATCTAAAATGTAATTATTATCGATGATAAAAATATAATTATATTAACGTTAACAACTAAACAGGTTTTGTTTTTATTTAAAAGAAAATATAAACAAAAATTTAAAGACAGAAATCGAAAATAAAAACAAAAAATAAAATAGAGTTAAACGGTCCTAAGCTTTCGCTATTAAATTTAATTTTTTAAAACAACATTCTTATAAAACGATATCATTTCGTTTAAAAAAAATTCAAATTTTGAATCAAACACAAATCTTGACTCGGTGTCTGGAATTTTTTTAAAAAAATTTAAACTTAATTTAAAATTCATTTAACTCGGCTCGACCTGATAATTTCAACGCGAGTCGTCAAGCCTATCGACTTCAATTTGGTGTCACTAGTTTCTATAATGTATTTATTTTATGATAAATAAATATTAAGTGTGTTTTCAATGAAGTGGCGGTTATGATACTAATACCTATAAGGTTCAACATCACTTATTTCAAATGCCAAGTTTATTTTGAATCGTGTATCATACTTTGTAGTGAAAAAGTGTTTTCCGATTATTATATTTTCGAAATATAAAATGAGCGATAATTTAATTACTGTTTTGGACAGAAGAAATGATATAAATTTCCAAAAACCCTCAACCAACACCAAACGTTGATTGTATTGGAGCAACACGAGTGTGAGTTTCGTTTCCCTTCACTCGTCTTCTCCTACCTCCTAGGAATCAAATCATCGTTATGCCAATTTAAAATCTAATCCCTCAATTAGTCGCTATTCTAATTTGATGCCAGGATTGTTTCTAAGTGGAAGATGAAGATCGAGGAATTGGAGGATGTGGAGTGCGATCGGGGCAGGGAGGATGATGTTTGCAGTAAGCAGATGGTGAAGGTAGACGCGAAGAGAGCATTGGTGGGAGCGGGAGCTCGTATCCTATTTTATCCAACCCTTTTGTATAATGTATTCAGAAACAAGATCCAATCCGAGTTTCGTTGGTGGGACGAAGTTGACCAGGTTCTCTCTTTTCACCCCAATCTTCTAGTTTTGGATATGGTTATGGTATTTTATTTCGTGTTTGTTTGCGAGAAATTTTGAAAAACGTTGAGGGCTTTGGGTTCTGAAGGTTCCCTGTTTGTTTCGTTTTTACTTTTCCCTTTCTTTTGTATTTGGGATCTAAAGATATAGCTACATGCAGCAAATTTAGTTTCCGTTTCCCCAGTCTTCTTAGTTTCAGTGATTTTAGCATTATCAGGTGAGCTGAAGAGGTGAGTTATTTAATTGTCGATAGTTCCAAAAAATTGGAATCTTTACTTGATTGAGCTTCACGCAGTTAAATTCGTAGCTAGGACAATTTCTGATTCTGATTCTGTCTCTGTTTTCTCATTTATCTTAGTTTTGGGGACTAATGTTCAGTTTCTATATAGCTAAGTGGTTCGTGAGGGTTTGTGCTTTGAAATTGTCGTGGAGACAAAGCATTTGGTGATCAGTATTTTGATTTGTTTCTTTGTTTAATGTCTTGCAGCATTTGTTACTTGGCGCGGTTCCTTTCCCAAAGGATGTTCCTCGGCTGAAGCAGCTTGGTGTTGGTGGAGTCATCACTCTTAACGAACCATATGAAACCTTGGTTCCTTCATCCTTGTATTGTGTGGGTTATTCTCTACACCTTATGGCTTATGCTTCTTTTAGGTTGGTGGTTTATTCACAAGTTTTTGAATTGCAAAGCGACTCACTTTGTATGGTTTATTTCTGTAAGAAATTAAATATTGCGTTCTAGTTTCACTCTTCATCACCAATATCTTCTATGAGCTCTTGGTTTTCCCATGCAACTTTTGGCAGTGAAATTTTCTGCTTTATATCTCTTTAAGTTACACAGCTTGAACTATGAACTTTATGTTATTTATTCTTTGTTTTGTTTACCATCCAAAAATGATGTTAAAAAGCATTTTTGGAGTTGATATTTTGGTTATTCTTTGAAAGCTCACGAGATGGATGCATTACATTGTGGTTTACAGGCTCATGGGATTGAACACCTGGTAATCCCCACAAGGGATTATCTCTTTGCTCCTTCTTTTACTGACATTAGACGAGCCGTGGACTTCATTCATAGTGAGTATACAGTTGTCAGCTATGCTTTGGTACTTTTGGTGTCTTTTGTTGTTCGATGTTCTTTTAGCTTGTTAGAATGGCATGCCAGTTACCTTTTTATCTCTGTTCATGGTTACAGGGAATGCAGCATGTGGTAGAACCACTTATGTCCACTGTAAAGCTGGACGGGGAAGAAGCACAACGATTGTACTATGTTATTTGGTATTTCCTCTCTTTTGTGGTTTAGTTCTTCTTTTTCAATTTATCCTTATGTAGTTGGAGATCTAATTGGAATTTCTTTTAGCTCTTCTAGACACTGTTGAATTGAGAGAATTCGTATTTTGCAGGTAGAATATAAACATATGACACCAAATGCTGCCCTGGACTATGTGCGGGCCAGAAGACCACGAGTGTTGCTTGCCCCATCTCAGTGGAAGGTAACTAACAAGATATTACCCTACTTTTTGGGCAGCTATAAAGTAAATTGTCAAGCTGCTAATTGTTGATGTGGGATCTTATCCAACCAATGAGTGGTTATTGCCATTTTCTTCTGAGACTTCTTTATAGATGGATACAGTTTCATTTGAGCTAGTGCTTGCACGCTAATTTGTTTGTCTGGAAAGATGAGTTTGTTACTAACCTGTTCAACCATTGTATTTAAGAAAGCCTTGAGGATGAATACAGTTGACACCGGCTATTTTACTAGCTTAAAAGATGTTTCTCTCAAGTGTTCTTTTGATATATTTTCTTTGAGAACCTCCCTTCTTGCCTTTTTCTTACTTGTCTATGGTCAAAATGAGCAGGCTGTTCAGGAATATGATAGACACCAGCCAAGTACTACTGCATACTCTCCCCCAAGGGATGCGGTATTAATAACTAAGGCAGATCTTGAAGGATATCACAGCACATGTGACGGTGTTAGTTCTGGTAAGGAACTGGCAGTTATCCCCAAATTCAATGCTAGGCCTATGATGGCTAGATTGTCGTGCCTCTTTGCATCATTGAAAGCTTCTAGTGTATGTCGACCTGTTACTGGCCAGCTGCCCGAGGCACGAGCCTGTTAAGCGTTTCAGTTTTCAGGGAATATTGTGAGGTCATTACTTGTACGGATAATCGTTATGAAATATCTTTAAATTTGACATTCGTATTTCCAGTGATCTTCTGTTTACGAGTGAAACTATGATGCAGCGAAAGGTCAGTATTGTATTATTGTATGTACATGGCAGCATTGAATTGTTATAACCGCTACACCTTCTTGTACATGACTAAGGCTCCATTCATAAACCCCCAAAGTTATCTGCAACCCTTGATAGATCGTTACAGTGCAGAATGAACTTGCCGTGTGAGCTGCTTGCCTTCTGTCGCAATCCATTGCTTTTACACAACGAAAAAGACTGGACATTTGAAACTACAGCAGGTGTCCATCAAGCAAAACTTCCCACTTCTATAGCAGTTTTATGGGAGTGAATGTAGATTTTCCAAAATCAGGGTTACATTACAGATAAATCACTTCTTGCTTTCCTTCTTGTCATATTTTTTTTAGTTTTCCACAGCTTACAGCTACATCAGTGGTTTATCTCTGCATCAGGAAGCTAAATTTCCCCAGGGTATCGTGGAGAACTGGGACCGAGCCAAGTTAGAGTTCGATAAAGATGAAATACTCCGAGTTTAGAGGTAAAAGGTTCAAGTAGATATGCCTGAATGCTATCAACGTGAGAAGTAATAAGAAACTGCAATGGATAGAAAAATAGGATACATGTTTTTGTGCATGTAGACGTTAAAATCTGAATGCAGACTATCAAAAAGTGGATAGCAATTGATTAAATCTGCTAATTTATATTTAAACTGTTACATACATTCCCATATTTATTTAAAACACCTAAAGATGACTGCAAAGATTCGATTGAATTAAAACAATGGTGAACTAAACCTCACTGTAGCATATTTGGCCATTTCCTGAAGGCAAGCGCCGCTTGCAAGCCTAGTCTCCTACATGCCTTCGTCACCTGGAAAAAGTATCATAAACCATCAGTTATGTGGTCCTGGCCACCAGCGACATGTTCCAACAAACCTTCCAACTCTAACCAACCATCTTCATAGCTTTTAACCAATCGCAATAACCTTTCAATCACACAAGTAGACATTGTCTTGGTCCCTAAACAACACCGATGGGTGAAGAACCTACAAATTGGAGAAGTCAAATACATGGCATGAAGATCATAGAAGAGGCTTGACTGATTGAGAAGCCATGCAAGAGAGGGTGGACTGCCACTCTCTGGAAAGTGGCTCCACCCCTTGTTGAAGAATCCAAAAAAGTCGGTATGCCCATGTTGTGATATTCCTCTTTGCACTACACAATTCCTTCTGCAACTTCTTTATGGGACCAAAATATCTCTGCTACACTCTGTAAATCCTAGCAAGTTTTGCCTACCCCCACCCAACTTTAAAAGCATCCAAAATCTTCCATAAAGCGAAAGAATTGAATTTCACCTTTTTAGGTTGAAGCTGAAGTAGTCATTTCATTCCTCATTTCATCCTTCTTCTTTTTTTTTTTCCCCCTCCCTTTATTGCATGTGGAAATAGACACTTGCTCTTCTCCATTCAACTAATTTTCTTTTCCCCACCTTCCCTTGTAGTTTGCAGGATCTTCCCCTCTCTCTATTGGTTGTTTTGAGCAAATACTAGCTGCAAAACATCTCTACTTACAAGCTACTATCTTGATTCACTCTACCACCTTATTTTAAAATGACTCAAGACCTCATCTTTGTTGATGTTACACCAAAGTTTTTCTATTTCTTTAACACTAAATGACAGATGGTTAGCATATTATTAACTTACTTTTGTTAGCTTAGAGGGTCTAGCATCTTAGTCACTTCCATTACTTCACTGAACATATAAATGACTAATTAATTAAAAGAAGATCCGAGCTTTTGTTCATTCCATATGCGAATTCTTGCTAAACTATCCGAAAATTTTACTTCTTTAATTGGACGTAGGTGCAGAACACAAGTCCACATATATGGAACCATAACTAAAATTGTTGGCACGTTACATAGATTCTTATATACTTTCCAGCTTTTTAAAGGCTAACACATTACAATATTCACGAATTGGCTTTACATGTAACCAAAAGCTCTATCTTTGTACGAAGAATTTACAGTTTCCAGTGATTGTACAACATGCACCGAACAATATTAGAAAAGGGATTTGCAGTAAGTAAGCAGTGGGAAGTGGGGTTTCAAAGTTAAAAAGTCATTCCTTGTTCCGACTTTATTCCCTTGAGAAACTACGATGAAGCTGCGCTGCCTATAGCCTCCATATCTTGATTTTAACTTTATTTCATGCACGTCCCATGTAGGAAAAGATAGCATGCACGTTCCTCTCTCTCTCTCTCTCTCTCGCTCGCTGTACCTCTCCTTCTTTGAAGGATTAAGTACATTTTTTTTACTGTAGTAATGTAGAAAAGCTCGAATCTGGAATAAAATAAAGCTGCAAAAGAAGTTTCCCAAGTAACAAAAGAACAAAGGGGACTGCCTTAAATGTGGTTTCTGTTACTACTATACAAAGATTCCTGATTTTTAATGTCAAGTCTCAACCAAGAGCCAACGCCACCTTCACTTCCTCTTTTTCCTCAATCAGCTACGCACAAGGAAACAAGGGAACCCCTCCTGTTTTAGCTTTAACGAGTATAAGGACAAACCACTTTAAAACAGTAGTTATTATGCATGATGAAGTAAGTATGGTGGCATGAAAGGTAACTACATCTACATGCAAGTTTTATCCAAATGGCATTAATGGATTTGTTAATTGGAGAAAGAAGGTGCCAAATGTTATAAGTTGATGTTAGAGCAAGGACCATTTGATTGGTAATTAACATCACGAGGAGTGGGGCTATGTCAAAGTAATAACCATTGTTAAAGTTAATTTGCTTTATGTTAGGCTCATCAGATCCTCTGCCTCCTTTCATAAAATCATTCTGACTCTATTGAATTAAATAAAACTGCGAGAGATGAATTAATTAGTCATTATCGTGCATCATTCAGGAAAAGTGATTATCTTAATTTTTGCTAACTGGTAAGAATTTATTACTCAAGGTAATAATTAGCAGAGGAGGAATCATAAGGATGAAGAAAACAAGAGCATGCTATGTTCTGTCAAACTTTGGTGATGAAATTAATTTTTATTCTATTAAAATATTTTAAGTACCATGACTGAACTATAGCACAAAATTAACCTTCCTGTTCTTCAAGTGCGCTTAAATTGCAGTGATCATGTAGCCCATTTAACATACGTTTGTGTTCATTAATCTTTGCCTACAATTAACGAAAGATATTAAACTAATCAATAATTAATTAAGTTGATCAAAGGCTATCATACTATGATGCGATCTTATCCACTAGACAAATGTGTTTTCTTCCTTGGGCGACTAAAATTGAGCATCTTCTATAATCATAACTGCTAAAGCACGACTTTTATAAACTGCTAAAGAGTTGTGATTTCTACCTACTCGAATCTAGTACTGATATGAATCCGTCTATATCAGACAAGCAAGACGAGAGATTCCAATACTCATACTCACATGGCATAAGCTAATTTACATTTCATGTTACAAGTTCATGCATGAGATGGCGATTCAAAATTATTAGAAACATATATTTTTTGAACTGATATCTACAATTTCTTCAAAATTTTAGCAAATAGGTTCCCCGAAAATATATAAAAGGAAGTGAAAGTTGCATCTTGAGGCACCGAATCTCGTGGACAAGAAGATTTGCAAGAAGCTGTGAATTTGCACTGGAAATGGATCAAAACAACAAAATGGACAAAGGCTTTTGCTTCTATATAATTTGCACATACTATGGTATCTCTTTTTTTGTTTCTTCAAAGAACAATATAAAAAGAGCTTATACATATTGCCTTGAAAATAATAAAATAATCAGAATAGGCGTAAAGATGATAAAGTAATCATGCTGGTGATGATTTTCATGCGCCAAGATTTTGCTTTGGGTCTTCGATCCTCATACTAGTGTCAGTAGAGAGCAGCCTTTTCTTGGTTTCTTTTCCTTTTTTCCATTGGATTTCTTTCTTTCTTTTTCCTTTTGTTCTTTTCTTTTTTTCTTTCTTTCCAACATGGACTGTTTTACAGTTAGTTCAGTTGAGACTTGAGAGAGCCACTAGACCTTAGGCAGGCCCCTCTAAAGAGAGAACAAAATTATTTTTAAAAAAAGAAGAAAAAGAAAAGATCAAGCTATATATATATGTGGGTTTCTTGGCCTCTTCTTAAAAAGAAATTTCCAGCAACTATGAAAGCTTCTGGTACTATGATGATGATAATGATGGTGTCTGTAATGTGTTTCTTTTCTATTTATTCTCTATTTATTTTTCCCTTTGTACTCCTACCCATGATGATCCTGGTTGTCAGGGTCTGGCCAGAAAGATGAATACTTCAACCATTCAGTCTCTTGAGGGTTTGCAATGGATGACTCCTGAAAAGCCAAGAATTCAAAAAGCATGTGAAAAATAGGGTTAGGGTTTTGAACAGTAAAGTTCGTTGCACTTATTAGGAGGCAAAGAAACAATGAACAAAACCAATGAAGCTGCCTCTTTTGTCCTTTTTAATCTTCTCCACTATCTGGTTTGTCTATCTTGAGAGGACACGCATGACAAAAGTTTCCAGATCGCTATCATCCACTTTCAAAACAAAAATGTAAAAGGAAACTATATGTTTACTGGATTATATATATTTCCATATCATATGATCCCCATCTACGCAACCCCCAACACTCAAAAAGAAAAGAAGATATTATAGTTTATAATGTGAAAAGGATTGATTTTCTCTTGTTTGATCTCATGTTACTATCGACTTTAAATGAAACTACCCCTAATCGAACATCAGCTTTAGTTCTTTATGCTTTTCTTCTTTTAGGCTCAGAAGGGAAAAAAGAAGAAGAAGAAGAAGAAAATATATGTTTTTAGTTTCAGAATCTTTATACATTTTACTCTCTTTTTTTTTCCGGGGAAATGCCTTAGATGCAAGTATAAGATCATATGATATCTAAGCCTATATTTCTTTACTGTTAATAAGAGCTTGGATACGTAAAAATGAAAACAAGAACAAAAGAGATAAAGAAAACAGAGAAAAGTTTTCGGCGATTACGTCTTTAATTTAGATTATAACAATACTAGTAAAGTGATTTTCTTTCTTTTACTATTGTTATTCCTTACCTTTTCTTGCATCTTCTTCAATCTTCATAGTTGGGAATAATGAGAAAAGAAGGGTCTCATGGATTTCAGGGTCAAAAAGTTCATACTCACTTCTTTCATATCTGATGAAGAGGTGCACCCCATTATGAGTTCTTCCAATCCAGATGTTGACCTGTCTCCCCCCAGTTTATGATGTTGGTGCTGCTGCTGCTGTTGCTGCATAAACATATATATCTTTTCTATTTTATTCGAAAGATTTAGGTAGACAGTAAATCTTCAAGAAGCTTAGAAAGTAAAAAGACTGATTATTGTACTCGACTTTAATGAAAGCAGCTTCAGTTATTGATGGTAATTTCCAGTTGTCCAACAACAGTACGAGACCTTGACGAAGTAGAATTCCGGGTGAGACTTCACCGTTCTCACTACAGTTATTGTTAGTTGCATGAATTTCACCTATTCCTTGACTAGCTTTTTATGTTTATGACAGAGAGAGAGAGAGACAGATGTCGGTAGCTGACATCCTATTCTATCAACTTTCGTGACCCTCACGTACAAGGTTGATGAAGTTCGTGCATGGTCGTTGCCTCTTTTGTTCAGACATGTAAAATTCTTACTCGCACCCACGTTTGGTCGGAAACATAAGAAACTACTCGTACATATTGATCACGGTTAGATACTTGACTTGCATAGATGTGAGTCGGAATTAGCAGGAGTTACAAAGATGATGGAGATAGCTCGATATTATAAAAATTACCTGGATTTCATTTTGAAGAATGATTCTGGATACATGGTAAGGATCCTCATCGAGAATGATGGAAGTGTGATGGAGAGGGGGTGGAGAGATGATGGTGGAGATGGGATGTGAAGGCCTACTGATGTGGAATGCTGCAGTAGCAATCTGATGGTGTGGTTGTGCATGGTGGTGGTGATGTTGCGGCTGATGATGAGGATCATGGGCCACATGATGTGGCCTCTGCTGCTGCTGCTGTTGCTGCTCTCGAATTTCATCACATGTGCCCGTCGAGGATGGGACATCCCTTACCGTCGAAGCCTCAACTACCCCCACCTGAAATGGACACAGCCCCTCAGTGATGGACCAGTTAGTCTATTTTCTTTAGTTTCTGTTTCAATTGCCCTTTTAGTTGGTAAATAGAAACACGGTTAGCTGACAAAGATAATCAAGTGAGGTCCATAGCATTCTTTCGTTCATGCTGAACTTGCAAGCAATGGAATTATATGAGAAAAGCAACCCAAGAGCTTTTTTTTTTTCTGAACCACTCTTTTGCTTTTATACCATAAATGTGATGCTTGCTATTCTTTTACGTTGGATACTCAAAAAACATGAAGAATATTGAACAGAAACAATCCAAAACCTATAAAGGAAAGCTATACCTCTCAAGATTCTTAGGTACGTAGAATGTTAATCCTTTTCGTAGTTAGGAATGAGGCCTAATTAGTTAGTTGATGCATGGAAATCCCATTGTTTCATGAATGAAACGTACCTGATCTTCGAAGCTTTTCCTAAAATGGGGATAGCTGAAATGATTAGATTTTAAATTCTGAATATCCATGGCACCGTAACTTGATATTGCAGCAGCGACACTAGCTCCTGATATTTCATCTCTCTGTGGAATTATTTCTTTGGAAGAACAACTTCCACTCCCACTATCTCTTCTACTACTAGGGTCATTGCTTCCGTCGCCAGTTGTTGCATTCCGCTCAGTCCAATTGCATTGCCTTGGCTGTGTCTGATAGAATATTTTTGAAACCACTAATTCTCCTTCTTTCTCTTCTTCGTGCTGTCCCAAATGGTACTGGTGCATGACCCAATTAGTCTTTTCTGGTTTTCTGTTCTTGCCGAAGTTTGTGTAGAGGACAAGTATCTTCTTGCACCCTTTCTGCTTGCCACTAACCATGACTGGTCTTGTCTTGCCTGTTTTATGCCATCTCGTTTCTCCACCCTGCAAGTCGCACTCATTCTGAATTTTTCTTCTTTTTCTTGTTCCCGTCGTGTAAGCCTTGGAAGGTCTATGAAAGAAGTGCCTGCTCAAACCATCTCTGGTCACTCCTGCAAGAAAATCAAAGTTAGGTTGACTTAGGTGCAACAACTGCTACCCGCCATATACAAGTCATGGCAAACAGGAGACGAGAACCTAAGAAAATCCGTGCATATGATCAAGTTTAGTTCTTCCATTTTCTTTTAGAGAAAAAGAATAAAAGACTCGAGCGTTCGTGGAGTAAAATAAAATGAAATGGAACCATGGGAAGAAGATTAACTAACCTGGAAGTTTCTCAGGATGGGTATAACAAATCCCATCTTCTCCTTCAATGGTAGGGATGAATTCGTCTATCAAAGGGTGAGATTTCATGTCTTTGGATTCAACTTTTGCTTCGAGGTGTTCTATCAACTCCTGGTCTGTTGGATCAAATTTAACTCCAGCTGGTAGGCCTACCCAATCCTGTAAACTCCATGAAAATCCAAGTTAGAACATAACAAAAGAAAAGGAGAAAAGAAAAGAAAAGGTAATAGAGAGAGACATGGACGAAGATAAAGCTCCAAAGAAGAGCACAGAAAGCATAAATATAAATGTTTTGCCTTATTACAAATTATTCTTCTGCTTTTGCTATAAAAGATGTATCTGAAACTTGAGAATATTATGAAGCTATTATGGTACCGGTTTTCCTTCAAGCTTGTGTCCACAACCCGGACACTGCTTTGATCCGCACATCTGATGCTCTTCGAGCTTTGCATCGATGAGGTCAGAACTGCTGACGGAGCCCAAATTACTCCTACTCATCGCTCTTCTCACTCAAGCACACAGCTACTAGTATATGCTATCTTCTTCCTCTTTGAGACCACTTGAAATTTTCGATCAAAATATCAACTTTATACAAGATCCCGCCACTCATATCCCGTTAGCTAATCTATATAACAAAAAATCAGCGGTTTTTAGATCTGAATATACAAAAACTATTGGAAAAGGATTAATAGAACAAGAAACAGATTGTACATTAGAATACTCTCTGACGGGTGGAAAAGAATCTAACTAGCTACTGTATGCATCCAGGATAAGGCACCTTTCGGTTTTTGAGATTTGTATCGCTAAGTTGAAAAGATAAATACTTGAAGCACTCGGGGGCATGAATCACCCAAAACAAAACAAGAAATCATCAAGAAATCATCAAACTGTGCATATGAACATGTATGTACGAGCCTATAAGCTATGTCAACAGATGAATCAATTGATACCCAGATAAGAAAATCTCCCTAGAAAAGGAAGTATATACATATTCCTCTGAAAGAAATCTAGTGTAAGGTGTAGATGAAGGGAAGAGAAGCTATAGGGCTATAGGTAGAGTAGAACACAGGAGGGGAAGGGGAAAAGAGGAAACTGTCACAGTAGGATGTAGCTATAAACCTGTGCTTTAACAATAAAAACACCAGAAATCACTCTCTCCAGTCTCTAGCTTTAACCGACGCGAGTGAGAAAAAAGGAAAAGGTAAGGGCACACACCTCACCTTTAAGCCTTTGCCAATTTAAGTAGAGCATGTAGGCGGTTTATGAGAGAGAAAGAGACTTATAGAGATAGACAGAACAGGATAGGAAGAGATAAGCAGTACTAAAAAAAAAAGAGAGAGAGTGAAATAGGAGATATATTTTTTTTAAAAAAAGAACAATTGGAGATTTTCTAAAGTACAAGAGCCATGTCTCTGTCTCTCTCTCTCTCTCTCACGTATACATAACACACACACACACTCTCTCTCTCACAAACACCTATGTTTCAAGGTCTTGACTAGTTAAAGCAAAAGGCAAGAAACGGCCTTCAAAGCTGTTACTTGAGGCACTCCGTTCAAAAGAACACAAACAACTAGCTAGCCAAAACCCATTTTCTCTATATTCCTATGTTCTATTATATAGAAACAACAATAATTAATAAATCAATTTTGGTTTAGCTTAGAAGAAGATAAAGGCCATATGTATAGTAGTAGTAGTAGTATGTACATATACGTGGCAATGAGCTTTGAGTAAGAAAGACGATATCATCGTATAGCTAGCTAGGTTACTTTCATGAATAAAAACAAACAGAGATCACAGTGGAAAGTGTGTACTTAAATATACATAAATGAAGGAGAGAAACTAATATATATAAGACGAAGAAGAAGAAGAGAGAAAAAGAAAGATATGGTAGGAACTCACATGGGCTTTGAGCCGGAGTGCTGATCATGATTCTTTAGCCATGAATGTTGCAGAGAGAAAGAGCTAGAGAGAGAGAGGAATTAGAAGGTTGCTTGATGTACAAGGCAAATGAGCAGTGTACTTGATGGACCACCACCACCCCTTCTTATTACTCATTAATTAGACTAGACTCGTTTATTTCTAACATAAGTACGAATTAAAAAAAAACGGACAGTGTTAAAATAAAGCCTATTGCTAATTCATGTCGTGTATTCTCCATCTAAAGTGCATGACACTTGGATAATAATGTAGTGCGTACGAAGGCTTGTTGCATTGGACCCACTGTGATGTGGGGCCTTGTGTTATATTAAGATGATAAGACGGTGAAGTCTAAATCTCTGCCTAATATTACGTGTCTTATTATATTTAATAAATCTCAGTTATTTATTTATATAGGTCTCATATAGATCTAATGTGAGTCCTGCGTAAGTTTCGTAAAATAAATAGTTAAAATTTTATGAGACAGAATAAGATATAATAATATTAGACAGAAAATCTTGTTCCTGTACGATGTTGTGTTGTGTTAGCTATATGTATTCATGCTTATTACATTCTTTTGGGCAGTCAAGACTGAATGATGGAGGGACCAGAGAGATGTTTTAGCCAACAAATAGATGGCCATGATTGCTCCTTTGTCTGATTGATATCATTTTTACTTCTATACTATAAATAACATTAACCACTTTTTATTAATTTTTTAATGGTACAAGGAATATAATATACATAAGGGGTGGTATAATTGTGTGAATAAGTACCTTAGGTCAGGCTTCTCTTTTTGTCCAAAGGGAAAAAAGAGAGAGGTTGGTGACATTGCGCAATAAGTTTGACTTTTGACCAATATAGCAGATCAAACCCAAGCATATCTTAGAAAGTGTTTTTATGCCTGGTTCTCTTCATTCCAAGCTTTTTTTTACCCTATTAAGAAACTAATGTTTAATATTTAAAAAATTGGACTCGAAATTAAATAATTAAGATAAAATATGTCAGGTTTAAAATGCTCAACCGGTATTAAATTTTGATATATGATTGAAAGAGACCGTTTCAAAACAATTTGAAGTTTAATTAAGAAAGAAATTATTAAATACAAAATTAACTGATTTATTTTAATTTACAAGAACTTATTATTTTACAAAAATTGACCGATCAGCTTTTACAAACAAAAATTATTAAAGCAAATAGAACCTGAACCTGAAACTGAGTTCAAGATTTTTATGATTGAGTTAATTGAACCGATTAAGTTTTTTAATGATTAAATTTAAGTCTCTCAGAGATTAGAACTAAACCCTAAAACACCCAACTCATGGGGACCTCTCTTATAATTCCACTCATTTTAAAAATATTATATAAACTATTGAAAAAACAACCTATGGTACTAAAAATTCTTTAAAATTTTAGTAAATGCTTGCTAAGTTATTTTTTATAAAAAAATAAAAATTTACTAACACTGGATAATTAAAAATAATAAAAATAGCATAATAAATTTAATATTACATGGTAAACTCAAGTTGGCGTTATTATTGGAAGGGCATAGGAGGATATGTATGTATATGCTTATGGCCTTAGAGAACCACCTGTGGACGAGGAATAACGAAAGAATGACATAGAACAAGATATTCTTTATTGATAACTTTTCAAGTTTTGCAAATTGTGGGCGCATCTTAATTTGTGGAAGCAGAGTTTTGTATTATTCATGTATAAGAATATCTCCTACAGCAAGAACAATCACCGTTTATCCTTAATTTATAAAGAACAGATCGATTGTTGGCGGAAAGAGAATACCATTTTCATGATATTCTTATCTGATTATCATTGATCGACGGGCAAAAATTTATAGTTTATTTTATTTAATGTTTACCATAGATGCTTAATTTGATCCGCAAGAAAATTATTAAGATAATGTTGAATATTAAGTTTTTTTTTTTTCGAATCATAAGGAAATTACATTAAAAGCTACTAAATTAAACGAGGGAAAGAGACCCTTCCGATATCCTCTAAAAGAATTTTAATACAACCTGAAGGAGAGTATTGAAAGGTGGTAGTCCCAAATTCAGAGGATTGAACGTAGTTGACCAACCAATCTACACAACAATTGGCTTCCCTGTAGATATATCACTACCTTACTATCCGTTCTCTAGCAAGCAACTCCTGAATAACCCTAATCAATGAATCGCAGATATCTGGTTGCTTCTCTTGCGAGGAGAGTATGTTAATAATCACAAAAGAATCCACCTCCAATTCTATCCTTTTATAACCCAAGTCCCATACAAGAGGTAGGCCTGTGAATACACTTAAAGTTCAGCAGAGACCGAGATGGTAAACTCCGCATTTTGGACAAAACCTCTAAACCAGACCTTGATATAGTCCCTAAGAGCACCTCCCGCAAAAGCAGTGTGAGCAATGCGCTTACAAGCGCCATCGGTATTTAGGCCAGAGAGGGTGTTAACCAACCAATGAGTTTCTCCACTCGCTGGTGATTATCTAACAGGACCCGAAAAAATATTCCTTGAGTCTTGTAGATTCACCCAATATAATTGAGGATAATTCTCATATGATTAATTTAATATATTTGGTCGGGTCGGCGATGTTAGGTCCGGACTCAGTCAAGACAACCCTTAGGTCGATCGGTCCATTCTTTATAGAACAAGTCTCGAACCCAACGGCTACGACAGGCCCAAGCTCGATCCACGCTTCTTCAATTACATCCGCATGTAAGAGACTCATGTAAACACGTAAAGGTTTAACCCTAGCGTCATCCCCTATATAAGGTATAATTTTCCCATATGAGTGCTGTAATCAAAACCTAACTTTTTCTCGCATTGATCAACCTCACCTTCACAAAAATATTGACTTGGCGTCGGAGGTTAATCGGAATATGACTCCGATGTGTCTTCTTTGTTTTTGCGAGTATCTTCAAGTCGGATTAATCACAAAAAGAACCAAATTTCATGGATCCAACCAGTAACGCATGATTCAAATAAAATTCGGTGAACCAATATTAATAAAGATAGAGAATCACTGCAGAACTTCAGATTGAGTGTGATAGTAATGATGATGACGATGATGAATAAAGATAGAGATAAAATTGCTTACTATTGTAATTTCTTAAGAAAAAAAATGTTACACCTAAATGAAACTTTTCGCACGCTTATCAAACCTGCAGGCACATGTTGTCTCCCATAGAAGAGAATGCTACTACGGCGTACATAACTTACAAGCATGAACCTAAATCTATTTTCTTCAAGGGAAAAAAAAAAAAGTAAAGAGTAAAACAATTTATCATATTGAAACACCGTAATACCATGTGAAAAGCATCATTAATCATGGAATTTATCTAAGCATTACTGCTTGCTTTGTCATAATTGCCAATTTGATTAAGCTTCTTTCTTCTAGTAAGTTGGAACCCAAAGGGATGAGAAGTCAAAGTTGTTTTGACTCGTACGTATCACATTATAACGCTACCTTCCAATGTGTAGACCAATTGTCTGACCCAATGTTTGTTTTTTTCAACCATATATGTAAACAGGAAGGATATCTTTATTGGGAAAGAAAGCGAAATGAAAGAAGAGGAAGAAAGAAAGAAAGAGAAGGAAAGCAGAGGGGTAGTGGTACAAGTAGCAGCTAACCAAACAAAGAGAAGGTGCAAGGAAGCAGCAGCAAATGCACTGGAGACATTGAAAAGGGGAGTTGGGTAAGTAAGACTCTTTTGATGCTTCTTGCTCAACGTTGAGTATGAGTATGATCCATGTTATGTTAGGTCTATCTAACACTGACCATTGCTTCTGTTTCACTCCAACATGTTTCTCCATTGTAATCAACAATCACAATTGAAAACCTCAAGTTACATCTTCTTCTTCTTGCTTCAGTTTTTTAGAACATTTCAATACTCCTTAACAGTTAATTAAGAAAGCTTATTTCATTTCACGCAAAATTGCTTAAATGCCATTTTTAATCTGAAACTCTTTCTAAATACTTCAGTATCTAAATTCAAAGAATCAATCTGGATCAGTATTTTTCGAAACTATTCTTTTGTTTTTTTCTTCGATCGTGTGGTCTGTACAGGACAAACTCCATTCAGCCAACGCAAAATACAAATATGGAAGCTTCGGTTTTATTGAATGCTACCTGTACTATTATTTACACACGCATTCCATGGGAGAAAGGGCTTAGATTTCAGTGAAAACCAAATATATTCAACAATTCATATTAAGATTTAGAGAAAATTGAATGGAACTACAGTTTTGATCCAAATTCCAAAATCCAAGATTCGGAAACTGATGAAGCAAAAAGTACTGGGTTGCGACTTAAAGTTAGCTTGTACAGATTAACCTATAAATTGACATTTGAAATGGCACGGACATATGGAGTATATGAGAAGACACGAAAGTGAAAACCATCACTGTGGATTGCTAAGGCTCCTCTTTCCTGAATGCCAGGGATCGCCCAATTTATTGATCTACACCCTTCACGGTAGTGAAAATGAGTTCCTTCAGCTGAAATTGGCCATAGAATAACTTGAAAGGCCGCGAATGCACACCATCCACGACCAACTCTCCAAGACTGTTGTTATGAGAGATGCTTTATTTGGACTTGAACTTGCGGCTGACGTAATCGTACGTAGGGACATTGATCACTGCAGATGATCAATAAAAAGGACGTAAATACTGGGAAGAAATTACCGAGAAAGAGAACAGAATTCTGACTGGATGTTAAATACCATCTCCATATGATGCCATTGTAAGAGGCTCAGATATAAGCCGTTGAGCAATTTTAGTAATATCCTCCAATTTAACTTCATCTACAGCCTTCAGAAAATGCTCCACAGGTTTCCTACGACATAGTGAACAATATTAACAAGCAAAAGGTGATAAACGATGCAGATGAGAGACATTCATTGCAGAAAGCAAGCGCATACAGTCACCAATACTGTTGGAAATTAATTAATTTGCCTCCTATATCACAGAAAAAACACAAATAATGACAAGATGCCAGAATGGTCATCAACAAATGCAAAAGAGATTCAGTTTAAGTTGCATATTATTCATTCATAAAGCTGTTGGAGGAATCAGAACTAACGTGCATGCAAACAGAAGAATATGCATTGGAACATACCTCTCACCATATGTCAAGACTTGTCTACCAATATCTTCGGAAGCCATCATCTGGAACAGACAAAAGGTTGATGTAAGGAGATAAGATTAAACCACGTCAATGCCAAAACTTGTTGAACCTATACTGCTCTGTCTTGATGCTAGTTATTAAAATACCTAATGAACACTAGGTCCTTTTATATAACCTCCTTCCAACATCATTTTAGACCTTCCTGTTCTCCTTGCTTTTTCCTTCTACAGTTCTACTTGAATTGGTTCACTTTTCCTCACCAATATATCAACTGGACTATATTTAGCTATGACAAATTCATCTAAGCAGTACTCCCTGATCTTCAAGGGAGGAAACACTACCTTAATATGAATGTGGTCATTCTTTATACAATTTCTCACCACAGTTCCGTCCTAGAATTCTCATTTTCTACATCCTCCTTAAAAGCATGATTCTGTTAGAATTCCAGAAAACAAGTAAGGAAAAAATATATGTATTTGCTATAGATTTCTGTAAGGAATACACGATAACTGGTTTCGAGGACCAGGGCCTCCAGCCTTAGGCTCAAACACTCACACAATCAGTATAGGCACACCTTGCTCCTCACATTTGCTGCTTATTTATACACCGATTCTGTTAGGAATAACAGAATCGGTTAGCTGACAACCATTTCTCGTAACTAACCTCAAATATATATATATATATATTTACTATATCTGTAATTATTATTTGTCCTGGGTCTAACAATACTCCCCCCATCAGTTTCACCTTGTCCTCAAGGTGAAAGCAAAAATTCTAGCTTGCTTCCACTTCATTTCTTTCCAACTCCTCCTGTTCTTTTTCTTCATCAAGGACTGTAATAATATTCAGGGTTATCATTTTACACTGATGGCCTAGGGTGTATTTTTCGTTGCATTTGAAACAGAGCCCCAATCTCCTCTTCTCTTGTAGCTCACTAAAGGACAAGCGTTTAAAGTTCCCTTCCCCCTTGTCGGTAGCAATGGCCCTTCCTGTTTTAGCCCCACTTCTCTCATGCTCTCCAGCTGTATCCCATACCTCGGGTGCCCCATAACCGATTGATCTATTGCCCCCCATGACCCTGTTTTGCCCAAGTATTTTATTCTTTTCCTCAATCTGTTGAGCTAACAACATCATTCGACCCAAGCTTTTAGGATTAGCAATTAAAAGCTCCACTCTGATCTCCTTCGACAATCCATTCAAGAACGTGCTCTCCAGCACTTCATCAGGCAAGTCAGGTAAGGGAGCAGCTAGCTCTTCAAATCGGCAAATATAGTCGTCCACGGAGGCCGTCTGTTTAAGGGCCAACAGTCGCTGACATGGAGTCCCCTCTTGGATGGGTCTAAATTTTTTAACCAGAAGCTCCTTGCATTCCTCCCAGCCTCTAATCGGCCTTCGCCCCTCCACCCACCGAAACCAAGCCAAAGCCTTCTTCTCCATACTGAGTGAAACCAGCTCCATCTTCTCTCTTTCATTGAACCTTCCCACCGAGAAAAATCGCTCCACTCTATAAATCCACCCATCCGGATCCTCCCCATCAAACACCGGCATCTCCACCCTCCTTGTGCGGCAGTCACGCCGAGGATCCTTTGTCGTCCAACCACGGTCGCTCTTGGTGAGGTCCTCCACCTTTCTCCCATCGGCCCCTGTTCCCGCTCTTCTCCCTCCGGTGGTCCCCTTCGATTTCGCTCTTGCGGTGGCCATCCATGAAACGGATCCTGGTCAGCCACGTTACGCCCATCATGATCCCTAGAAAATGCATTCCACCCCATGGTTTCGGTTGGAGGACGCCGGAGGCCCTTAGTTGGCACATTCTCTTCAGTTGGGCCAGAACTACCACCCGGTTCCATTGGGCCTTTCCCCTTGTTCCCACCTGGATCCACTTCGTTGCTCTGGTTACCGGCGTCCACCCCACTCTTCGTCGCTTCATGGTAGTTCATAAACAGCTTCATCATCTCCCGCAACTCCTTCATCTCCAACTGAGACCGCTCCCAGTTTTGTTGCATTTCTTCTTTCTCCAGTCGACGCTCTTCCCTCATCAACTCAAAGTGTTTCTAGAAATCCTCGCGTAAGTTCTCCAAATCCTTCTCGATTCCATCCATTCTATTTTCTCCCTTCTTATTAGCCATCGCAATGATCGATGCTCTGATACCAGTGTTAGAATTCCAGAAAACAAGTAAGGAAAAAATATATGTATTTGCTATAGATTTCTGTAAGGAATACACGATAATCGGTTTCAAGGACTGGGCCTCCAACCTTAGGCTCAAACACTCACACAATCAAGATAGGCACACCTTGCTCCTCACATTTGTCTTATTTATACACCGATTACATTAGGAATAACGAATCGGTTAGCTGACAACCATTTCTCGTAACTAACCTCAAATATATATATATATATTTACTATATCTGTAATTATTATTTGTCCTGGGTCTAACAGATTCATCCCTGCCAAATATTTTCATGACACATCAGAGCTTGTGTAGTTGCTATTTGATATAATTTTCCTTTTGGATTAACAGCAATTTTACTCGCATGAAACTCCAGCTGCAATTCTTATTTTGAAACAGAACTCTCAATAACTCAAAACACTGCCACTGATAATTTTGGGGATATCTCTTGACCAACAACTTAAACCAACACAATCCAATTACTTACTTCCAAGTCATCTTATCTTGAAAACAGAACTCTCGAGAACTCAAACTCTGACAATGATTATTTTGGGGATATCTCTTGACCAACAACTTAACCAACACAATCCAATTACATTCTTCCATCTTACCTTAACAAAGTCATGTTTAGGTTTCTCTTGACCATAACTCCCACCTACATGATATCCTCTTATTATTTCCTGTACTAGTATGTTTTCAATCCGCCCTTTGCCCAACCCATTTTGCCTTTGCTAGGGTTGCTGTGTGGACTCTCCAGATGAATGATCAACAGTCTCCCTCGAATTTTTTCATAAAGTACTCATGTTCCAAGTTCAGAACTAGATATATAATTTATCATTGATCAATATACAATTAACAAATGAAAAGAACAATTTACATACTCTGGATTCCAAATTCATTAAAATTGCAGACTTTGTTGACTGCTTAGCACGAGATAACTGCACTGACTCAACTATTGAGAACACACAAAAAAAAAAAAAACAAATCAGTACCAGGTATGAAGTCCAATAATTTGGTAGAATACTGTCATAACAAAGTTTGGGCAGCAAACCTGCCCCAGGTGTAGCAACTTGAAGAAGTTCATTGGCGGCTATATCTATTGCTGCCTCTGCAAAGTCAGAACCCTGCATCAAGAAATTCACTGCCACTTTTGTAGCACTCACATGGCTGACATGACAGAATAACACAAAAACCAAAATCTCAAGCCTCTTCTTCAGCATAACATTTGCATTACAAAAACAAAAAGCGCACAGATCTTGAAAATTTTACATTATTGCATAACATTCATCCTTCTTTAGAATCAAATTAGTTTACAAAACATGATTTATTCCTAATTTCTCCTAATCAATGCAAAATAGATATGATCAGCCAATATACTGTTGCAGTCTTGCAGATGATATGAATTATGAATAAGGCCAAAAAAAAAAAAAAAGCAAAAGCCACATCTGAGAGGAACATAAAACAAAAGATTTCTAATAGCAGAAGTTTTAAGAGAACAGCTTAAATATTCAGAAACTATTTGCAGCAGTATGACAAAAGATTCAAAATGGTAGCTTACAGTAGTGCCTTGGATGCCAAAAATGCTGGTTCCGTTGTAAATGTCATTGAAGGCTGTGAAAGACTCCATTTGTGGATATTCATTCAAAACACGAAGATCTGGTCCTCATATCAAACATACACAGGAGCAACAAAGTTAAAAACCTTAGAAAGATAAAGAAAAAAGAACATAAATAACTGAAGATATACAACATAATATTGAAATAAATGTACATATATGAGATGAAGTGTATAATTTAGGATTAAGGATGACTATGGACTTACATAGCCTTGAGTACATTCCTTTTCCAGGGCCACCAGCAGAAAAAGATCCACCTCCTCCCATTAACATCTACAGAGTAGTTATTAAGAAGATTCAGCTATATCCAACTAGGAAAAGAAATAAGGTTCACCACAGGGAAAATATGGTCCAAAGAGAGGACAAGCAAACCAGAAAAATCTAAAATGATGCAATCATGGGGTCCTGCAGAAATCAAATGTTACAAACCTGAAGAACTGTCAATGTCATTGCGTCTTTCAAATGGTGCCAGCCAACAGGTAGTCCAAATGCAATAGCGAAATGGATTTTCCGGTCCTATAAGGGAAAGCAGAACCATTAAACCCTTGATAAAATATATGATACGAGTGAAAGAATTTCATGAAATATGGAAACAATACGATACAAACCGCCGAATCAGCTTGACAGCGAAAATCACCACCAACATAAACAGAATCAGGCTCCCTAATACTAGAAACCACCGGTAGGTCAGCTAAAAGTGGCTCTGCAATTGAAACCAGTTCCTCGTGCTCAACACCGGTAGCTGCAAGTACAATCCGAGGAGCTGTATAATTTTCCTGTTCTCAAAACGAATCCAGGCAATGATTGTTAATACTTGTGAGAACTAAACAAATATGTTGAGATAATCTTACTTAGTAGCCAAAATTCACAATAAGAACAAAGCATCATTAGATTTACAGTTACAAAATCCTCCAAAATTGTGCTGTTCAATCTATTTATTGCAGACTCTGTAGCCAACAAAGGATTTGCCAGTGCGCCTGAAAAGCCAACTGAATGAAGTGCCTCTGAGAGCAAGCCTTGTGGATTTTTAGAAGCTTCACTAATCTCAGCTTTCACTTTTTGAAGCTGTGATAGCAGAATTATTATTCTATAAGCATGCATTTCTTTAACGAATAAAACTCTGGATCAGATCATCAGCAACATTGAGAATCTTACTTGTGCGTTGACCTCCCAATCAAGAAAGGCAGGGTTTCTAACACTGTCAACCAGTAACTCTACCATCTGTGGAAGATAAGTCTTCAGAGCATCAAAAGTGTAGCCCATCTGTTCCCTAGAAGCTGAGGCTTGCACATTGCCCCCAACTGCCTCCACTTCTCGCACAACATGCAAGTGACTGCGGTTTCTTGTGCTTTTAAAAGCCATCTTCTCCAACAAGTGTGTGGCCCCAAATGAATTTGGTGTCTCATATATTGAGCCACAGTTAATGTATAAGCCAACTGATGCTGCAGGACTCTGGTATACAAAATTGATTATTTCCTAGAATGGAAAAACTTATAGATAATAGATTTACAAACACGATATATCATCAGACATACCGCTGATGTTTCTGAGGCAATTTTAACCCCGTTAGAAAGTTTTGAGATCTTGGTTTTCCCAGGCTCGACATAATCAGGAAATGAGGCTGGGTGTTCAACTCCTGCAAGTGGGAAATCGAGAGGAGGCAAGGAACTGGATTTATCTCCAAGCAACCAGCTGAAAAGTCCACCTGAAGTGGATGATTGCCGAGCAACTGCACTTGAGCTTGAACTCAAATACCTTGCAGGCAACCTACTGCTTGTACGGCCCTGCTCACCCAGTTCAATACAAATAAGAAACATTTCAATAGTCAAATTAATCCAACAAAGTGGATAGGAAAAAAGTTTCCTACCAGCTACATAACAAGTGAAACAGAATTATGAACCAAAATATGGTTTTAAGCACCACAAAAACCGTATCCAACGATAAACATCACATTCAAATGCAAAATTCCCAATAAGAGCAATGGTTTTGAGTGAATTTCGGACATTAATGTTGTACCCAAGAACGTCAAATATACAAGGACGAAATATTGTTCTAAACTTCTAATCAACTAACAGTAAAATTTCGGAATCTTGTAAATTTCCCATCGAGCACCCATCATTTCTTTTTCTCATCCTACTCTCGTCATATTCTGTATCACCAAGGGATCAGTAGATGGAAGATTCTATGGCAGTGGCACAACGACAAGTGGCTGAATACGAGTGCGTAGGATATAGAAACGGTATGGGAAAGAAAAAGACTAGGAGGAATCGAAGTTTAGCTAATGAAAATCATATTAAGGTTGAGCCTTAGGCTGGGGAGAGTACTGGCCTCTCGAATAGCCAGAATGCGGGATACTGCATTATATAGTTCCTTTAAGCTATTGTATTTCGGATTCCATTTTCGAGATATACTATTCTACTGCTTGAGGGCGCTCAATCAATTTTCTAGTCTTCGAGCCCCATGACATTCTAACATGTAATCAAATGATTCCGCAGGCCAAGCTGATACATCACACACAAGTCGCGAGCAACAATCACATATAACTAGAAAAATCAAATTTGAACATCGAAAAGGGGTAGTGTGGTAAGTTTTATTTGGGAAAATTTGCGAACTAACCTTCAGAGCCCTAAGACGTGAAGCCGCTGCTCTGTACATGGTTGATACTTGATCGATGGGTTACTGTGAAACCCTAAGCAACGTACGATGTGTCGCCTGCTTCTAAGTTTGATTCAACCGGGAAGATAGCGAAGGTGCTGCGTGAGTTGACGGTTTAGTTAGGTTTCGGGCGGGCCCAACAATTGGGTGGTTGGTTCGAGACTTGGAAGGGTGCACTTTAGACCCAATCCGGACCGTGCATGTGGGGGTACTGTATATCATGTTGATGATTGGATCTGGGCCTTCAATTTACGGCGTTATTTCTTTAAAACCTAAAATCAATATTTTAAACCTATTAAAAATATTGAAATTTAATTTAAAAATTAATTATTAAATAAAAATTAATTAATTTAGACAGAGACGGCCATTGAATCCTTTTTCTAAAGGGGAAAAGGGTCCAACTGAAAACATGTGACAACTGTTAAGAAGTCCATAATCTGACCTCACCTGTCACTGTCAGGCCTAGAGCCAAACCTCGTGCACTGGCTTCCCCCTGGTTAGTTATTTCTTCATTCAACCAAAATAATGCATTAAAGGTCACGCGACGACTGTGACTCGTTTCCACTCCCTGCCTTTCCATGCTTCCCCACTTGGAGATGTGGCGTTCTAGACACGCGTGTTATATGCTTTAAGCTATTTACGTACATTGTTTTTTATTTTAAGGTCAGAGCTTAACAGTTAAGATCTCTAATTTTAGTAAAATAAAATCTATCACTAATAGTACTAGTTATAAAAAATATATAAATATAAATAAATAAACAAAAAGAAGGCAAATTTTGGCGGCTTAGCTTTTTAAGACATGCAATTCAGTTGATTTCAGTTATTAAGAAATTCCGACCCGCAACCTTATAATATTTCCCGCCAGAAAAAGTCAACGGTCACGCCATCTGTTTTACTTTTCTTCCACGGGAGGGAAGCCACACCGTGAACGGCTGTTTGCTTTTCGCATTTTAGGAAACTTCATGGAAGATATTTTAACTACCTATAAATATGAGAATCTAGAATCTAGAATCTAGAAGTGGGTAAAAACATTTCCTGTCTTACTTTTTTACTTTTGACAATTAAAACCTTAAAAATTCTACGTTAACCACAAGGAAAACTGAGTTCTTGCCACCTGTTTTATGTTTTTTTTCTTCTTTTTGTTTGCTTATAAATACCTTTGAAAACCAAGGGAATCCAAAGAAGCAGGAGCATAGAGCCGAAGACAAGAAACGCTTGTTTCGTAACGTTGTGTTTATAATTTTTTTATCTAATTTGAGAGGTTAACCTTTTCATCTGGTCAACGTTGTCTCCTATAAGTATGGTTGTAAGTTTGTCCTCAATTTCCAACTGTGTTTTGATGCATGTGCATGGATTCGATTTTGTCTCCTAATTATTTGGGAGCAACAGGTTCGTTGAATTTGAATCCACCGCGCTCTGCTGCTACTTCCGGGAGGAAATCGTCCGCGGTCAGTTTTGGTGGTTTGGGTTTAGGCTTGGCTTTTTGTGCTTCAGTTGGATCGTCGACGAGTGTGATGGGGTCCACCAAAGACAACTCCAAGCCCAAGATCGTCAACGGCGAGTACGGTTACGTTCTTGAAGATGTTCCTCATTTAACCGATTACCTTCCTCATCTTCCCGTACGTTGGACGTTTCTCATGTTTTTCCTTGTCGTTGATCATTTGCTGTTTTATTACTTATTTGATTGAAATTTGTTGTTTTTGATTTGCTTCGCAGACTTACCCTAATCCTTTGCAAGATAATCCTGCTTACTCGGTTGTTAAGTAAGTTCGTTTTGTTTTGTTTTGATCTTTTGGTTCAGCTTTTTATTTATTTTTATCAGTTAATACTAATTCTTCTGCTTCTAATTTTCTTATTTTCCAGACAATACTTTGTGCATGTGGACGATACAGTTCCACAAAAGGTTAGTCTTTCACCATGGAATGGCTCTGTTTTTTGTTTTTTCTTTCCAATCTTCTGCATTTAATGGATAAAAGAAGAAATTGGGTTCTCACTAGTTGGACAGATGATGCTTGTTTGCTCTATAATCATTTTCGTTTTGTTTTCAGATTGTGGTTCACAAGGACAGTCCTAGAGGGATACATTTCCGACGTGCTGGACCTCGTCAGAAGGTATGTTTTTTTCTGGCAAGATGTGAAATAAAAAGATCATTTTTTTTAATAGGGATGTCTTGCAGGTGTATTTTGAGTCGGATGAAGTTCGTGCTGGTATTGTGACATGTGGGGGTCTTTGTCCTGGACTCAACACCGTGATTAGAGAACTAGTGTGTGGATTATATCATATGTATGGCGTTAAGAAGGTTCTGGGTATTGATGTAAGTGATCCTTGTATCTTTTCTTTTTTCATTTGGTCCGTGTTCTTATTATGATTCCCAGACGGATGACATCAAATCAAAGAAGTGCTGTTCTTATAGTTTTCTGCAAAATTTAGTTACTGCTTTTCCGTGGTTTTTGAATAATTAAAATTTCTTTGGCTTGTCAACTTCAAGGTTGGAACTTTCAGTTGTTTACGTTATCCACTTTGATTTAATTTCTTTTCATTTGTGAAGAATATCATAATCAAATTGCCCAACAACTGACAATTTAGTGGAATCTGTAGGGTGGATACAGAGGTTTCTATGCTCGGAACACAATTCCTCTGACACCTAAGGTTGTGAACGATATTCACAAACGTGGTGGAACCGTCCTTGGGACTTCGCGAGGAGGCCATGATACTGTAAAAATAGTTGACAGCATTCAGGACAGAGGAATTAATCAGGTTTATAGAATACACCACTTGATGCTGGAACAAGTGATAGCTGTCCACATAATGAATATTGATTTCTGGTTCTTTTGCATGTTAGGTCTACGTAATTGGTGGAGATGGAACACAAAAGGGGGTATCGGTGATCTTTGAGGTAATTTCATTCCTGGGATCTTTGAAAATGACTAGATCATGCATTTTACTTAAAATGAAACCTTAAATTTTTTAATCTTGCAGGAAGTTAGAAGAAGAGGTCTCAAAGTAGCTGTTGTTGGAATCCCTAAAACCATTGATAATGACATTCCGGTAATTTGCTTGCCTTGATAAATTTCTGAGATATTTATTAGTTAAAACCATTGGGGAGGGCACCTTATCTCCCAAAGCTGTTGGACATAACACATCACTTGTTAACTGCTATTAACTTCTTTTTGCAATTATAGGTTATTGACAAGTCCTTCGGCTTTGACACTGCTGTTGAGGAGGCACAACGTGCTATTAATGCAGCACATGTTGAAGCTGAAAGTATTGAAAATGGAATCGGCCTTGTGAAGTTAATGGGTCGCTATAGTGGTAAGCTTGCACTCATATGTTGAAGTCATCAATCATAATATTCCCAAACATTTAATCTGTCTGGAGAAAGGGCAGACACCTAGTTTTGTTTCATGCAAGAATTCGAGTAATTTTTCTTCAGATCCACAACTCTGATGCTTTATGCTGTGACTTGATACTTGTTGACAACTTGACATGTTAAGCCTTTTATGAGTTTCTCTTGCAACTAAAGTGCTTGTTCGTCTTGGAGCAGGCTTCAAATTTTGTTATCCCTGCCATCTTCATTGACTTTACCAAGTTTCAATGATCCGTGATAGGTTGTCATAATTTCTGTTGCATTAAGAAAATCTGACGAAACCATGGTGCAGGGTTTATTGCTATGTATGCAACTCTTGCAAGTCGAGATGTAGATTGTTGCTTGATTCCCGAGTCACCCTTTTATTTGGAAGGGGAAGGTGGACTTTTTGAATTCATTGAGAAACGACTTAAAGAAAGTGGGCATATGGTGATAGTAATAGCAGAAGGTGCTGCGCAGGAGCTGCTGTCTGAGAGCGTTCATTCAATGACCAAGCAGGATGCTTCTGGAAACAAGCTTCTTCCAGATGTTGGACTGTGGCTATCGCAGAAAATCAAGGTGATTCTAATTGAAACTGCTTCGGCCTTGCGCAGAACAATATGAGAGAGCACATGTCACTTTAAAGATACAAGGCTTGAACTATTCACCTGCACAAGACCAAGTTCTAAACATCCAATGTCTTTCTGATAGGTGAAGTATGTTCTAATAAATTGATTGGCTTGTGTGCTTTTGCAGGACTATTTCTCAATGCGAAAAAAGATGCCTATAAACCTGAAATATATAGGTAGATACATGCTTCTAATTTTTCTTAATCTCCAATACATTCAACTAAAGCCTTTCTCAGACTAGTGTACTTAGATCTGGATGGATTATATTTTCCTGCAGATCCAACCTATATGATCCGCGCTGTTCCAAGCAATGCATCTGACAATGTGTATTGCACCCTTCTTGCTCAAAGTGCTGTCCATGGAGCAATGGCTGGTTATACAGGGTTTACAAGCGGTCTTGTAAATGGAAGACAAACCTATATACCCTTCTATGTAAGTGTTTGAATTTTCTTCTTCTAGAATTAGCACTCAACCAAGATCCTTTTTTGGCCTTCAATTGGTGTGTGTTTCATATTGATTTGAGGCCATCACAAACTTCTTGTATGGAAACTAGTTTACAAAGTTGAAAATTTCTTTATTGTCACTGTCTGTGGATGACTGGCTTGCAGAGGATCACTGAGAAACAAAACAAGGTGGTCATAACAGATAGGATGTGGGCTAGGCTGCTGTCATCAACAAACCAACCTAGCTTTTTGAGCGCTAAAGATGTCATGGAGGAGAAGAAAGAGGACGCCATTAAAGTGAAGAAGGAAGGAGGACCAACTAGTCAAATGTTAGAAGATGGAAACACTGGGAGCGAAGTTTTGTCCATAAAAGAGGTCAGCTGCAAATGATTGAGATTGAAACAGTGATGTTCTCTGGACTTGCAGATTTTGTTACTCATTAGTTATATGGAGGTTGACTTCTTACTTCAGCTTATACGGTGGATTAGGGAAGGAAGTAATATTATAAGAGTACGACGCTTCCTGAAGTAAATAACAAGGTTGAATGAAAAAAGAAAAGTCAGCTTTTATACGCTGAATTGTATTGTACTGTACAAGAAATTGTTGTGTTAAAATTTAAAAGCATACTCTCTCTGTGGTTGTACAACTTATCCTTATTCTGGTTATGTATGGAAAGTATGAAGATTTTCCGACAGTAATAATGTGTATATATAGTACTATGTTGTTCTGGAAAAAAGCCACGAATGAGCTGTGAAAGTATCAATTTTGCCTGTTTCCATTTTCCAGGTTGCCTGTAACATTTGTTCGTTAGTCTGTTCTTTTCTTTTTTGGTGTTTATCTTTTTGCAGATGGACGTTCAAGTCGTACAGAAACGTGGATCCAGAAGAACTGGTTCTAGTCAAAGATGGTTCAACTTGGGCATTTGTTGCCACATTCCCGACAGGGGCCGTAAGCATTCATTCTAGAAACAATAAACCTTTGACTAAACGAAGCCTTCCTCAGAAAGTGAAAGGTCTAAAGACCAATTGTTCAACGACGGCATTTCAAAACCTGCAGCGAAATTCCAAACCTCCGGCTAATCTGCTTCGATCTTTTTGTGTCTTTTGTTGAATTTTTTTTCATCTGTCGACAGATAATTTTTTTCTTTTCATCTCCATGAAACTCACGATCATAGAATCAATTATACTGGTTGCTATGTACAAATATGATACTTGTGTAACAAAGTACTGAATCTATGTACGTATAAACATCAGATCAATGTATCAGAAGGGATAGTTAAATTATTTGAAGTCAAGGATTGATGTTTTACAGCCTGATGCTGTAAGATTTCAGCATTCTTGCGTCAAATCTAACATAAACCAGAAAGTTCACATCAAGCCATTACCTTAGCCAATCTATGGACTACCATGCAAAAATCTACCTTCATAACTAACACAATTTATTGAAACGCAGGCCAGGGTGCCCTCTAGTTTTGTTTTATGGGACGAAGTACATAGGATTCGGTACCTTGAAGGATCTTTCTGCCGCTGGATAACCCAACAAATCACTCCACTGATCACCAGAGTTTCCATGAATCTTGTAGCCTTCTTTCCCTAACTCGGCCCTCTTCCCAGCTTTGAAGACTATTGCGGGGTCGTCCTCACCCTTACCCCTATTCAGTGTAAATAAAAAACCATTGTCAAAAGCTAAGGTTTAGGCATTGCTGATGGCGTCAAAACATAGCCTAGGGAAGAAGTTTTGAATCATCACCTGAGAATTAGCCTGCACCAACCACTGTATCCAGCAGATAATAGATTGCTGACAGTAGCATTCCTTTGACTTTCAGGCCTCCCAGTCAATAAAAATATAGTGAAACCCCGAATTTTCAAGTAATTGTAGAGCTCCAGACTCGCTGGTAAAGCTGGTGCTTGGGCTGATTCCACCCACTCTTTGAAAGAGAAGTCGTTCGCACGTTTTGATCTATTGTCCAAAACCAGGTTAAAAGTGATAATGAAAATTCATGGGAAGTAATTAACGATGAAATGCAAGGGCTAGAGAAATGTCTCACTTACTCGTATCCATGACGTTGGAAGTGTGCCTTGTTGGAAATGAGAGTCTCGTCGATGTCAAAAACCCAAGCGTCATTCCCATCGGATGTAATGTTAATGGTCTTAGCGAAGTCTATGGAGTCCATAGCAACGACCATAGAGTCGGAGAGGTACTTTGTGCCATTAATGTAGTCCTGAACGTAGCTGGAGCATCGGGGAATAGCTGTCTTCCAGTAACCAGCGTTGTTGGTTTCAACAGAAAGCCTCCAGCTATCGCAGTAGAGATTGTCATCATCTATGCCGCTAGGCATTTGAATGAAGGTTTGAGAAATGGCGGAAGGCATGAGGAGGCAGAAGAAGAGGAAAAGGAAAACAAGTGATGAGAGGAGCTGTGATTGAGAAGAAGCCATTTGAGAGTGTAATGCTAGCTAGGGGATGTTGGTCGAGCTTTGATAAGGTGGCTTGGTATTTATAGGGCTAGGCATTCAGCGCATCTGGAACATCTGTTCGGCTAATATCATATTTATTACAACGTGTTGATTTGTTCTTTTTGATTTGTTCTTTTTAATGTAAATCCACATGATAGTTTTGTCTCAGTAGGTCCGTCCTTGTCATAAATGAAATAGAAGATAAAAAAGACATTGGGTAACACGTGTAAGTCATGACTTTCGGAAACTTTCGGGAAGGTAATCGTTGCATGAATTGGATTGCCAATTATAGCACTTGTCTGTTTGTTAGAATATTACTGATTTAGTGATGTTATTAAGAGGATATCTTCGCTTTTATTTGTTGATATTATTGAGATTGCTTTACCTCGTATTATTATCCTCTTTTTTTTTTCTAAACTTACATCTTATTTTTATAAAATTTATTAAATACAATAAAATATTATAATATTAAACAAAATATCTGTACTCTTCAAGAGTTACCGGCAAGAGATTTGGACTCTCTAATAGTTATCGGCAATGTTGCTGTTTTTTTTAACTTTGGATCGAGATTTGAGAGACGGGCCTGGCTTGAGAAAGGTGCCTCACGCGTTGCTATTGGCGTTAAACTATTACGGGGCGCAGCATCCCGAGAATTGCATTGGGAGCATATGCGTTTTATCATATTGTTATTTTCTAATTAGTCTGTTTACCACGTGTTCCAAATTGATATATAAAATCATAAGAATATAATATTACATACTTGGTCAGATTATTATTAAAAAGAGTTTGAGATAATTCACTATTTTTTAATTAAAATCTAAATTCTTATAAAATATTTAACAAAATATTAAAATATATAATATTCATATCTTTATAATTTTTTGAGTCATGTTCTTATAAATCATTTTACACATAAATAACTAATTTTATCAAATATCTTTAACAAATAGTTAATACAATTCGGTGGTCAAATCAATTGAATAATCAGTTATTAGCTAATACAATCAGTTGATGGTCAAACAGGACCTTTATACATGTTCAGCTATTTATATTAAAACACTATATATGTGTAATTTTTCAAACTTCAACTATTTGGGATAAATCTGCTACTTATTCATCCTTTTACCAAATAAAAATTTCAGCTGTTTAAAATGATCAAACAGCTGAAAGACTTGAATCAGCTAAAAAATAGCTGATTCCTTATTCACTAAACGCAAGGTTTGGCCTCGTTTGTTAAGTTGCCAATCTAACATTTTTTTAGCTGATTGATATACTTTCAGTTGTTTGACTCTTCAAATCAATGATTTGAATTTCATATCGTATTGGCTGGTACGTACCGTTTTGGCCGAAAATTGGTATCGGTACGGATATAAATAGTACCGGTAAAAAATATTGATCGGTATCGGCCAATTTTATTACATATCAAATTAAGTATTCAAAATATCGGTCAAATACCGGTAGATCGAAAATTTTAAAAATTAGGGACTTTTGCAAAATTTTAAAAATTTCAAAATTTCCTCCTCCCTTTTTTTCAAAGTTTTAAAATAATAATAAATATTTTATTGCTAATAATAATTATAAATTAAATAAAACTTAAAATAAATTATTTTATTTTATTATTAATAAATTATTTTATTTAAATTTATTTTAATATTATATATAATATTTATTAATAAATACTAATAAATTATTTTATAAATAATAATTTTAAAATTATTTATTTTATGAAATAAATAATTTTAAAATTATTATTTATAAACTAATATTTATTTTATATATTTTCAATTATTAAATCAAAATTTATATATTTTAAAATTAATTATATTAGTTAATAATTATTAAATTGATTTTATATATTAAATGAAATTGTGATTATGTCTAATTAAATGTAAAATGAAATGGAATTTGAAAAACAACAATTCTAAAAAGTAATTCAAAATTTTGATAAAATAGAAAATAATTAATAATTCAAAATTTTGAATTATTTTCATTACTTTATAATTAATTATTTATTTAGATAATTATTATATATTGATATACATTATATATTGATAATTATTATATATAGAAATAATTAAAATATAATAAAGATATATATAAACTAAAATGAATAAGATATAAACAAAAAACTAAGTAAAATAATCTACAACTTTACAATATGACAATAGATTATTTTGTAATTTAAAAAAAATCAGGGACAATTTTATAAATTTAAAATTTTTGTTGTATTATTGTAATATTTTAAATATTTTGTATTATTCTTAATTTTATAATTGTATGATGATAATTATCTTTATTTATATTAATTGTGGTTATTATTTATATGTAAAATATTTAAAATTATTGTCATTTTATAATAATTGTCATTATTATTTGTTATTAAGATTTTTAAAAGCATGGTTGATATTATACAAGATCAATGTATAATATACCAATATGAAATATTTTGCAATTTTTAAAAATTTTAGGGACTATTTTATAAATTTAAAAAATTTTTCGAAACGACACCCTTAGACTAACCAAGACTGATTCAGCCTTCCAAAGTTTCAATCCGATACTAAATCCAGTACGATATTCATAACATTGCTTCAAACAGCTATAAATGTAGTTTGGAGACTAATTGAAAAGTTAAAAATGAAAACGCTCGTACACATAAACGTTTTCATCAAACAACTAAGTAATTAACCGTTAAAAGCTAATTATACCATTTCCTACGTAATAAAAGAGAGAGCTAAGGTAAAGAAAAAAACTTTTTTACAACTTTTTTTGCTAATATTATATATAAATTAATATACTTAAAATATATTTATATCTAAGTATGATAAATTATAGAAATATAAATTTTATTTATTAATAAAATTAATTAACAATTAGTTATAAAATATGTATTATAAATAAAATATGAATAATTTATCATCTTATATATTAGTATTATTAACTAATAAATAAAACTAAATAAAATTTTATTTTATAATCATTTTGATTATTAATTATTAATAAAATTTTAATTTATTTTAATTTATTATCATATTAATTATTAATAAAAAGCATGTATTTATTAATTAATAAAATTAATTACCTTTACATATTTAAAATTATTATACTTCTATTAAAATAATTATATGTAAATTAATATATCAATTAATAACTTTTATTTTGATGCATTCAGCCCTAATATACAACCTCTTATATATGATTAAACATACTTAGTCTAATGGAAAGGGTTAAAATCAAATTTGAAATGACAAGATAATTGGTTTTTTTTTTTTTAAGTCACATCTTTAGAAGTTATTTTACACATAAACGACTGATACTAAACAACTAATTTTATCAAACATCTTTAAAAAACAGTTAATGCAATCTATTGATCAAATTAACTGATAGAATTAACTATCAATTAATAATTGATAAAATCAACTAACAACTAATGTAATGAGCCGATTATAAAAAAGAGCCTTTATCTTATTCGGTCCGTCCTTGTCACAAATGAAATAAAGATCTAAAAGATTCTCCGTAAAGATTACCAAGTTAAAAAAACTCATTAAATCAGGCAACTTACTATGAAGCCAATTAGACTCTCGAGACAGAGTAAGACTTCATTATACAGTATTTTGATATCTATCGGTAATGTTACTTTTTAAAAAACTTTTTGATCGACGGGCCTGGCTTTAGAAAGGTGCCTCGCACGTTGCTATTGGCGTTAACCTATTACAGGGCGCAGCATCCCGAGAATTGCATTGGGAGCATATGCGATTTTATTGGTTCTGTACGAATGCCGATGAGTAATGTTTCTCAAATGTAATGCACATGCACCACCGAACCAATTTCTTTTTTTAATTCATTGTTCAAGCATGCCATTCCAGATATTGTTATTTCCTAATTACCACGTGCCCTAAATTGATATATAAAATCATAAGAGTATAATATTACATACTTTATTCAGATTATGTTATTATTAAAAAGAGATTAAGATAATTCACTACTTTTTTAATTAAAATTAGTTTCTGTCTTAACTCTCTTGGAGTTACCTTAATTAATATAGATGACTAATTTATATATCTATAAATTTTAATTTGGTATATCCATCGAGTGATAAAAATATAGACTAACTATAACTCTTTTATTATATTAACAGTGATATTAATACATACATATATATAATGTGGTCATTAATCAGACCATGTAAACTTTATATTAATAAACAATGCATGGGAATCATCAATTAGGAGAGATTTTCAACATGATGCTAATTAGAGAATAAGTTTATTAAACCAATATAATTTAAGAAATTCATTTGAAAATTTTTATGTTATAAAATTATTAATGAATACATAAATGATCTTCGATTTTAGAGTAGACCAAAAAACATCTTATATAAGAATTATTGTCTTTTAGTACTAATGATTTCAGGTCTCACTCTTAAGTGAGACTTCAACTAGAAGTTGATAATAAAGTACTACTTATGATATATCATAGTCAATGATAACTTAATTGATAGTTTTGGATGTAACATAATTTATATAGATTAATTTGAGTGATTAAAATATAATTTATTATTCTAAAACGATTAAGAGAGTGTTTTGATGTTTTCAAATAGTATTTACTCGAAAAATCCTTCGAATGACAATTTGAAATAGTTTTCAATTTTATTAATAAAATCAATTATTAATGGTAAAGTACTGATATGTTTATACTCTAATAAACCAAATATTAACTTTATATTTTATATCCAATAGAAATATTGTATGATAAAAGAATTAAATTAAATAGAAAAATATGCATTAAAAGATTAGTTAATATTACTTTAATATTTTAATAAATAAGTGATCAAGTGACAAAACAAGTAATTTAATTAAGTTAAACTTAATTTTAATGTTTGGTAGACTTTGAAGGTTAATTATAAGATATTCAATAAATAAGTATGAATATGAGATATTAAATTTTATTTGAACTAAATGATATTTAACTAAAGTTTAATTAAAATATAATTATAATTAAACTATAAGAGTTGGAATTATATTATAGATAGATGTAGGCTTTAAAGGAATTTGTACTCTTACCCATCACCTCTTTATATTATGTGTGAAATTCTCTCAACTAATTCGTGTGAGCATCGTTAAAGATCGGATAATTGTGTGCTTACAGTAGTGCACGATGAACTTATTTCAAAAATCGATTTGAGGGAAGGCGCAAGAAAAGAATCAAGCTTCATAATTGGATATAATTATGTTTATATTTATTAGGGTTAATTATTAAAAAAACCAGAATTTTGTTAATTTTTAAATTATAACCTGAATTTTCAAAAGTAGCAATAAAATGTTTTAACTTTCAAATTTTTTCAGCTATAGCCCGAACTTCAAAAAGTAGCAATAAAATGCTCAAATTCTTAATTTTTTAATTTTGTTGTCACTTTTAAAGTATGGACTATAATTGAAAAAAAATTGAAAGTTTGAATATTTTATTGCTATTTTTTAAAGTTCATACTATAATGAAAAAACTGACGAAAATTTAAGTTTTTTTTAAATAATTAACCCAACTTGTTATGTTTATACATTAATTATGTTATAAATTTTAAAGTAATCTTAGCTTTCAAAAAATCAAACAATTGTCACAATTGGATGGACAAGAAGGATTTCCCGAAATCCCATACTCTAGGCCTGATTGCATAGCATAGCTAGATTGAAGCAATGTACGTCCCGAAATTTCATACTCTCATATTTTTTTTTATACGCAGAGTCATTCCCAACTTGCCCAATATATAATCCTCCTGTTATTAAATTTTGAAAAAAAAAAACCAAAACAATGTCATTTTGAACTGTCTAAATAAGCTCGGGTGCGGACTCAAAATGCACAATTTAAGTTAGACCGAATTTCATAGTAGACTCAAAAACTCCTAATAGAATCCACCCCAACCCAATTGGTTGTCTTTCATATTAACACAATTGCTAATGATTTTCCTCTCATTAACCGTTAGCTTATATGTAATGTCCTTGTATTGAAGATTTCAATTGATTGATCGTTAATTTATTGGATATAGAAGTCTAAGTATTCATTAATTTATTGGATATAGAAGTCTAAGTATTCATTAATTTGTTGGTATGTAAAGATGTTTAAAATAATATAGATCATAATACAATAAAAATTATTAAAATAATAATTATGTAATTAACTTCTAATGACGAACCAGATGAATTATCTGGTGCTGTTCATGCTTTAAAGGTTACTCCATCTCTTCTAATCTATTCTCCATATGTTCAGAGGGTCTCTCCATTCTTAGTCAGGGTGCCAAGGATCGTTTTGGTACATACGGAGATAAGATGTTTACATATTAGTGTACTCAAGAAATACCTCTACGTTCCTCTGGTCAAAAGTAGACAACATATCGTGCTTTTATGTGATTTAACATGTTTTCTATTCTCTTTGTCTATTTGGTCAAGCTGAAGGCATGAATTGGAGGCGAAGATGGAAATTCGTGATCCAAGCAGCATTCTGGTTGACTCGGACTGTTAGAAATTGTTCATATCTTCAAAAAGATTAATCACAGATGGCAGATATGTGTCATGTTTGATTACCTCTCCTTATATGAAGCTCCAGTGTTTGATATTTTACTTCTAATGATTTCTCTGCTCTTCCTCCCTATTCATTAACTCTACTTCTTTCCCCCTTCTACCTGCACAAAAATTGTTAGAAGAAAACGCTGGTGCCAACCCAATCATAACTACAAACGATTCCAATTGCTAATGAATCTACAGTTCCTATCTGACAAGCCATTCTTGGATCAGAAAGTTCCATCATGTCATTACATTGGGTAACCAACAGAATTTCCTTCACAAACAGAGAAATCAGAACGCTGTCAATGTAATAGTATCGTGTTTATGGGATGTAATACATTGGATTTGGGAGTTTGAAGGACCTTGCTGCAACTGCAAAACCTGACAAGTCACTCCACTGATCTCCAGAGTTTCCATGAATCCGATACCCTTCGTTCACCAACTCTGATCTCTTGTTAGATTTGTAAACAATTGCTGGTTTGCCTTCATCCGAAGTACCCCTATAGAGTGTGTACGTGTAAACCATAGTTTAATTGTCGGTCTAAAACAATATGCCTGAGGTTTTAATTTATGAGCACGTACCTCAAAATCAGCCTTTCCCACTCGCTGTATCCAGCGAAAGCAAGATTCTTCACTGTGACATTTCTTTGATACTCACTCCTTCCAGTTAATAAGAACACCGTAAAACCCTTTTCCTTCAATTTCTTGTAAAGCTTCAAGCTTGAAGGCAAAGCAGGTGCCTCGGCTAAATCCACCCACTTGTCGAATGACAATTCGTTGAAAGGCTCTGATCTGTGCTCAAAACCAGATAATCTTGGTAACTTGTATTCATACAGATAGCTCAATACAAATCATTTGCTAATATAGTAATTAAACATGTTGATGGTTTCCTTTAATAGTAGCAAATGTCAAACAGAATTACCTGTCTTGGCAATCCGTTATTGTCCAACTAAGTAAAGACTAAATAAATAATTGAAAACGGCGAATCATATGATCACTCAACAATCCAACGGCCAGCAGGGGTTCACTCACCCGTAACCGTGGATCCGATAGTATGGTAGATTGGAGAGCAAGGTTTCGTCGATATCAAAGACCCAAGCGTCCTTCCCATCCCCACCGATCTGGATCGTCTCAGCGAAGGCCAGCGAGTCCAAAGCAGTAACCTCGGAGTCTGAGAGGTATTTATTGCCGTTCAAGTACTCCTCCACGTAGCTTTTACAACTTGACGGAATTGTAGTCCAGCAACCGGCATTGTTGGTTTCCACAGAAAACCTCCAGCTCGAGCAGTAGCTATCGTTATCTCCACGCTGGTAGCTTGGGAGGCGGATGATGATCGGACGCGATATGGCGTGAGAGATGAAGCAAAAGAAGATGAGTGAGATAAGGACTTGAGAGGCGGCCATTGGACTATGTGACTGGTAGATGAGACTATGAGAGGCCCATTGGTTAGTTTTAAAATGGTTTATCCTACAAAACGGCAACGCGCATTATCATGAATAGACATTCCATATTTGTGTACCAGAGCCAATACACAATTTTTTTTTCTCTCCCTTCCCTAATGGCCATCTCTGAATCTGACGTTACTTCTTCCTCTCCTTCTTCTTCTCCCTCCCACTCTGTTCTTTTTGTCACTAATATCTGAAATTACATACCTAAAACCCTAGATTTCACAAACTACCTCATATGAAAAACACTCTTTTTAAATATTTTACAGTGTCATCAAGTGCTTAGGCATATTGATGGTTCCGCGCCTTGCCCACCTCAGTTTCTCCCACCTTAGTAAGGCTCCAGCATTGCTTTTCTTACACAGTTACACTCAATCCTCAGTTCTCTACATTGACGCAAATTTAAATTGACTCCATTATTCATGCTACAATCTCTGAAGAGTTATTGAAGCATATCTTACACCTAGGAAATCCTGCCATTGCTCGCCAAACCTGGTTGGATATAGAAGAATTATTCGGAGGATCATGTTTCGGCCAAGTGTATGTAGTTAAAGATGAATTTTTCTTAAGCCAGAAAGGAGACCAAATCTATGGCCGATTACTTGCAGCACGTCAAATATATCGCAGAGGCACTTTGTTCCATTAGTCACCAAATTTCAGATACTTATTTAACCTTACAGATTCTTGCTGGCCTTCCTATTGACCAGTACTCCGATGTCATTACTATTATAACAGCCAAGAAGCCTTTGCGCTCATAATTTGAATTGAGATCATTTTTATTGGCTCATGAGTCCAGACCTCAGCAACAAACTCCTCCTCCAATTCAAGGTGCTCAGGTTCACGTTGTTACAACCACTACAACTCCTACCTCACATGGCGATTGAGGGCGCGACTGCTGTAACAATTACAGATGAAATCTTATGATTGTAGTTTTTATGCTGGTTGTGGTAATAGTTGTAAAATTGAAGGGTAATAGTTTCGGAAACTATATATAAAGATTAAGATCTTCTTTAGTTACTTATGCAATTCATAAATATACGGATCATCTGACTCGTTAAAAGTACTTATGTCTTATGAAAACTAAAGAAAGACATTATCTGAGTGTCAGTGATCAACTTCCTCAAAAGTTTCAGAAAAATTGAAACTCGTTTTAACATCGAAAACTGCTTCAAAACTCTAAATAAAACCGAAATCAGATATTCTATATTTTCTTTATTTTTTCCCTTTCATGAACAATCTGGAATACCCAATAAAGTTTATCCTCCAACATATACCAAGAACAGAGTAGCCGACAGATATAGTCACAAAGGCATTATTGGGAGCATCTCATTTTAAGCTACGAACCAATCTTGGTGTAGGGTTCTTGGTGTAGTTTTCCCAAATCCTACACCAGATTTAGGGGGATCATAGACAGATACGATTACAATAAGTACTAGATAGATACAGTGAAGGTAAGCATGTGTATGTTATCGGGACTAATTATCCTTTGTACTGAATTCCATCGGTTTTCAGCTTCACGTGGCATCATTCCAAATTCAATAACAATGCCGCATGAAGTACGCCGTTGTGTGAGTGTAATTTCATGGCACATGTAACACAAAATGACACCTTTTTATATTTAGTAGTTAGACAAAGATAAAATCATAGTGGAGTTGTTAATAATTTTTAAAATTGAGTATCTGAGTTGATGTATTTAACCCTTAATTGTATAGCATTTTTATACAAGGAAAATAACACAAACTTCAAAGAAGCACTATCCTTTTTCCCTCGACTGTACAATTTTGTGTGTAAGCATAAAACATTTTTCTTACAAGAAGCAGCTCTGTAATATATAATGTGTTAAGAAAAAGTACAAAACCAATCAAAACAACGAAAGAACCAAAAAAGTGGAAATCAACTACCAAAATCAGCCAAAACAGGCCTCCCAAACCAAGATCAGATGTCACTCTCGCTCCCAGCAAAGGAACAAAAATCATTAGGTGTATAGGAAAACCATCAGTAGCAGCATTAGTAAAATAAAACAAAACAAAACAGCATTGCTCAAACCAACAACGAATTGGTCGTCATGGCAGGATCAGAAACAGACAGCCAGGTTCTAAGAGAAGCCGTCTTCTTCGCAATGGCAAAGCTCCTTCCTCAGTTTGCTCGAGAAAAGCCTGCAAGCATCCATACTAAGATCAATGGCAGCTGAAAGTGCCACAAACAAAGCTGCATCAGCCATGCAAGTTACATGTTGCATCCCTATTTGCACCACAGGTTTACTGACTTTGCCTTCACCTTCCACTGTTGAACCCATCACGAAACCCTTTACTGGGGATCTCGAGTTCAACGCAGAATCCCTCATTATCCTACTATCTATGCAAAATTGTCCACCGCTCTTGACGCTCATTGTACCTTCCGCAATGGGGATTCCATTACTAAGTCCATTATCGGTAACGAGGTCGAACCTGTAGCCCAAGCCATCCATAGGGCTTCTCTCTCGCCATGCCTCCAGGCGACCCCATGGTTTCCAGCTGCTGACAGAGAATCCATGAGGCCGAAGAATTAGCCATGAGCCAGGGTTTGATCGAGACACTCGATCACATCCTGGTGAAGGGACAAATGGGGTGATCATGGAAGCAGCTGCAACAGGAGAGCCTGAGAGGTCATATATCATAACCATCCATCCTTTCCGTTCCCTTCCTGCTCTTTCTTTATCACTGGAAAATGTTCCCCCCCATCCTCTGCTTTTGTTGCGATTGATATCCGACGGCAGAGACCTGATTTTACAGTGGAAATTAAAGTTAGTAACTGAAATCCGAAAGGAAAAGTATAGAGCCAATCAAAGAAAATCGACAATGACAAGCCAACAACAGTGGATACTATAATCCATGCACTAATATAGCTAGAGCCCCGGAATCAACAAACCAAGCAATTATTCAGTGGAAAAGAGATATATTTGATAAGAAGAAGACTGAACTTGACCCCAGCATGGAAAACGGTAAAAACAAAAGGAGGGGAAAAAGAAAAAAGGAAGTTTGTTACCTAGTTCTTGAGTTGCGCTGTGCACTAAACCTGCAACTGAAAACGGGTTGTCGTATATTCCCTTGAATCTGGAAGACAACCGGGCTACACTCCGGTTCACCACCGAACTGAAACACAAAACGAGGGTCCGGTTCATATCGTACCACGAGATGTAACCGAGCCGTCGGTTTAGCCTGTTGGCTCCCAAGCTTTAACCACCCATTTTGAAACACCACGGACCTGGGCTCAGCGTTCTGCAAATTAACATTAACCCGAACCCGACCTAGGAGCTTCCCACCGCTGACTCCGCAAGTACTTCCCATCCTCCCAGTGTACACAGACACATGGAGCGTGACGGGCTTGCTGGAGAGACGACGGAGGACGGTGGCGTCGAGGTGGAAACCGGTGGCGGAAGTTGCAGAGTCGGGAGTAAAATCACCACTGTTGGAACATAGAGGCAAAAGGGCAGTTTGAGAAGGGAACCCTTTGATGCGTAATTTGCAGAAACATGGAGTTGTCGAGGGGTGGACGCCGGAGCCAGCGGGTTTGGTGGCCAAAGGCAGTTTCAGAGCAAGTGATTCGATGATCAAGCGAACAAATGGACAAGGATCCATGTACCAAATCTTTCTCCTCCTCTCTCTCTCTCTCTCGGAATCTGATCTCACTTCTTGTTATTGGTAATGCCTCGGAGTATTAACTAAAGACCTGAGCTCCAAAATGTACACCGGTTAGAGAGAGCTACAGCTTCGAGAACATCTATGGTAGTAGATTATCTAATACCCATGTCGGCTAAACCGGATTTTAAACGTATCATGAATCGGCCACTTCTGATATAAGCTGTTTCTGCGTTGTTTAGTGGGACCATTTTCTCTCTTTCCTTTTTTTTTTTAAATAATATTAACCGAACAAACAAAACCTGAATAGCTGATGTAATGACCACGAGTTCTCGTGATTCGTGTTTTACAAACAACGCTGAAGGCTTTGCAGACAGGTGCAAGATGTATCAACGAGACGATAAATTAGTGATAAAAAGTTAAAATCTCGTGGGATAGGAGATGGTCCCACTAAGGTGGCGTTAATACAGCTAGATGAAAGCTGTCATCACGTTGTACATGGTCATTATTAGAGTTTTGATTGGTCGGCATTTTAATATCCTTAATATACATAAATATAATACCAACGTGGCATTTTGTTTGGCGCAGTTCCTGTGACGGCGCTGATTGATTCGCTCGCTAATGTACATATGATATGAGGATTCACATATGTAAGAGCCCTTGGTTGAAAAAGAAAATAAATGTATAATAACATATGATTGAAAGAAACTCTTTAAATAATTTTAAATATTATATTTTGGGTTCAATTTGTATATTTTTTAAAAAATTAAGTACTATAATTTTAAAATTTGTGAATTAGAGCTTTAAAATATTTACTTTATAGAAATACTCGTCTAAAACATCATCTCTCCTAATAAAGTAAAATTGCTTATTACCAAATCTTTCTAAATTGATAATAAAATTGCGTCTATCGAATCTTTTTAAATCTTGTGCCTAGCTAATTGTTGATTATGATGACGCATCTAAAACAAGTTATTATATAAACAATTGAAAATTTATTCACTACGATTAAAAAATCGTAAGATAAAGTTAATTGATCTAAAATAAAATGCTCTTATCGTAAAGTACTTAATTAACCATATAAAATATGAATTTATAATTCACATTATCATAAGAACTTTTCTTAATTGTATAAAAGAAAATAAAGAAAAGATAGTAACGTAGTCACGAGAGAATGATTTTGAATATCTTGAGTAAAATATTATATAAATCTCAATTTTATAATATTAAAATTTTCACCTATAAAATGCACATATATATTAATTAGTATTCACAAATTTTGGTTATGTTGTTATACTTTTAAAACTTTATCTATAATTTTTACTTAATAATTTGTAGGTGTGTCAAGAATAATTCATCAAATTTTGATAAAAATTTTAAGAAGTATAGTGAAAAATTATTTTATGCTATTGTAATAATTGAAAGTCTTAAAATTAAAAGTTTATAATACATTTTAAAAGAATGTGCTGAACATGATAATTAAATTAATTTCAACATTCTTAAATTATATAATTATTAGTGTTATATATTAATATGTTATTTGTAAGTTATGGTATGTAATATTATAAAATAAAATTGTGGTATAAATAATAAATTGTTAAAAAATACAATATTTCTAATAATTTACTTTAAAAATATATATTAAGGTAGATAAACCGTATTTAATAAAGGTTCGTGAGTCAAACTTTACTATTCTTTTTCCCGACGGAAATTTTCCTCACGATAAGCATGATTGACATTGTTAGTAGGTCAAATAGCATGATTTGAGACTCTGCCCTTTTGCTTGCTTTACATGCTCTAAATAATGGTTTATGTAAAGAAATGAAAGAAGGAAAAAAGGGTTAGGAACTTTTTGCTTCTTCTCTAGACCATTATCGTCTTAATAACCCTCGTCGACCTTTTACTGTCTATCGAGATAAAAGAGACGAAGAAGAGGAAGACTGAAGAGGAGACCATACAATGAAGTCGGTCCCCTTAACACTTCAAAATCTTTTGACAGGATCGTGGGGCACAAGCGTGTAGCTGTAACCATGTCCGGTTCAAAACCATCATGTTTGTTTCACTTCCAAGCTACCATACCCACAAAAAGTTACGCCTTTAGTACCACTTTCACGGCAGGTAAATAAGAGTGATTGTCTATTAAAGAACATGAATGGCTAAAAGAAAAGGAAAAGGAAAAAGTCGATGGTCAAGACTTGATAAACTCCTCAAGCAGTAACCTGCAACTCCTCTATAGCCGTTGATCATTGGCTATACTTTACTTCATTAGACTCATGGGCCAATTCGTGTATGACAGATCAGTTTTTTCCTGTAAAACATGTTAGGATGCTACAGCCCTACTTGCAGGTCTTTTGGTGGGGTTAAGGCGTTGCTGGAAAGGAGTATGCAAGGGGGGCACATAAGGAAAGGCAAACGAACAGTAGTTCTCGTTAGCTCACTGTCTGTTTAGGACAATAATATTAATGATGAATTGGCTCTTCTTTGACTATTCTCTTCAAGTGCTTTTGGACATTCTGATCAGGTGAGGTGGGAAAATTCCAAACTGTTCTACTTTTTGATTCGTTCCAAGGCAGGATCATGCATAGAAATCTAATGTTCTGATCTTTTGTCTTCCTAAAAACGAAATGGTTACGGACCCATAGATAGAGAGACATCGGGCAATTCACATGCCTTCGTTGGCAGTCTAAGACTCATCAATACCTTCACCTGTGCTGTAAGCATCCTAAGTAAGAAACGGGGGCATTAGCTCAGCCTGAGATCAGAACGAACCAGGCAAATCATGGTCTTGGATCTGATGATTGAGTATTTGGTGATCTCTCTACGTAACAAGTGGAACCCGCTTGGCTAATTATGCCTCTAATCATGATCCACAAACTTGGCACTGATTTTTAGTGCAAGCAAACAAAGATTGTGAGCTGTTAAAAAACCTGGATTATGATTGCTGATTTAGGACCACCTCCATGCACGCCGTGGCCTTTTCATGGCCGTCTCTTCATTGCAAGTTAGATAGAACATTTCGAAATTTTCTCCGACTCTTCCCCAATCTTTTCAGAATTCACGGCCTGTTTGGTTCACATAACGGAATAAATAAGAAATAGAATAGTTATTCTTTGGAATAAAAAAGTTGAAGAATAAAATAGAAAATGTATTACTTTATTTGATTTAAGGAGTGGAATAGATAAAAAATTTATATTTCATTGTTTAGTTTAAAAATATAAACTTGGAATAGAAATGAATAACTAACAAAAGATTTAAATATTATTATTATTATTATTAAACTTTATTATTATTATTATTATTATCATCACCATCAATATTATTATTTGTTATTTATTTATTTATTATTATTTATTACTTATTATTATTATTATTATTATTATTATTATTCTTATTAGTTATTTATTATTATTATTATATTTATTATTACTATTATTATTTGTTATTTATTTATTTATTTATTATTATTATTACTTGTTATTTATTATTATTATTATTTATTTGTTGTTATTTATTTAGGACCACCTCCATGCACGCCGTGGCCTTTTCGTGGCCGTCTCTTCATTGCAAGTTAGATAGAACATTTCGAATTTTTCTCCAAACCTGTCCCAATCTTTTCAGAATTCACAGGTTTCAATCCCGTTTTCTCAATTCAACTTTTGCTTTAAGAAGTTGCTCAACTAGTATGGAAGATTCGCTAGGATTTGAATCTGTCCAATTTTTTTGAAACTTCACCTTAAAATGTAAATTTATTTCCTATAAAATTACTTGAGTTAAATTTTTATTTTAAATTAATAATGAAATAATATGCTCAAACTGCACTAATATTATATGATTACTTGTTTAGAGGAGTTTTAATAAAACTCAAAATAACAATTCAAAGTTTTTTATATAAAAATCTATTATCCCATCATCAACTTCCAAAAACTTTAACAATAAATAATCATAAAATCAAATTTTGTTAAATGGCTCGGTAGCTTTTTCTAAAATTATAATTAGGAAAATTCTAATAAATATTAAATAATATATTAAAATAAGTTTATTTAATTGAGATAAAGTTTTATCTAATATATAATTACTATTAATGATAAAAATATAACTACATTGACACTAACAATAACAATATATATTTATTTTTAAAAGAAAATAAAAAATCAACAACAACATGCAATAGGAATCTCAGTAATACGAGAAATTTGAGAAATAGAGATGACAATGAGTTGACATATAAGCTTAAATTCAGGTGTTTTCAATGATTCACCCTATAGGCAAAATCAAGCCTAGATCGGTTTGATGTACAATTTTTCTAAATAAATCGATGTCACTTTGTTTTAAAATACTAGGCCTCGAGTAAGCCTAGGCCTATACAACCTAAGTCCATACTCAATTAGAAAAAAGAACTTGTTTACACTTTTAATTTTAAAAAGATTATTTTAAAAATTAGCAAGACCAACCTATTGTCATCCCTGTTGAAGAGGTCTAATAGTACGTAGTCTTAACTTCGAATTAATAAAGAGGTTGTTTCTAAATGACTCGTACGAAAAGAGAGAAAGATAAACACAAAAAAAGAAAGGAATAATAATAATAAAACCAAAAATGCAAAACGAAAATTAAAACCAAAAAACTAAAAACCGACCCCAAAGCTTTTATTGGCGTGTAAAAGATAATTAATAAAAAGGTTAATAAAAGAGTTAATTACTAGTAAGTTTATATGGTTATAATTTGGATTTAAATCCTAACAATCTTGTGGACCTGTCAGTTTGATCCATCTCAGCACCAGAGTTTTAAAAATAAATCCAAAAAGTAAAGGGCTCTTAAGCCCAATTACTTCACCCCTTTTCCAAGTCAGAGAAGTCCGAACACCACTGCAGATAACAACCGAGCAGGAAACTTCCAGATGCGACCAGCCGTTTACCCGATTCCTTTCCATTAAAACGTGAAAAAAGAGACTTAAATTGGAATTTCGAAGACATCCATCGTTTTCAACACAACCAGCGATTGTAGCTTCACCAAAGTTCGGGTCTCTGTGTTTGCGTTTCTGTCACCATGTCTTCTCCGGCTGAGTAAGTAACCCTCGAACCCATCTTCCCAGATTCGTTTACATTTCTTATGTTTATGTTTGGAAAATGTCTTGAACCTTATCTACTAACTTCAGTACAAGGGCTTGTGTTAAACTTTTTGATTTTTAAAGTTCTGTTGTTGAATTAATTGTCAGATTTTACCAATCTCTGCCACCTATAAGCAAGGCTTATGGGACCTTGTGCCTGGCTTTCACTACCGCATATCAACTTGGAATTATTGATTGGCAACTTATCGCCCTCAGCTACAAACTTGCTTTCTCTCATTTTCAGGTTTGGGTTCAATGTTCCTGGATCTATCTGTTTTGCAGTTGAAGTATTTTATTGTTCGTTATTGGTAATGTACTTGCGTTCTGTAGAGAATTTTGTGTATAGAGATGGACTTTTCTTGCTATTAGCAACCATGTTTCAATGTTGTTGATCACTTGTCGAATTGCAGATTATGTTTGCTTCTAAAGACTGTTAATTGGGGTGAGGTTATATCTATTTATTTTTCTTAACATAATATTGGCAACTTTTTAGACTCGTAATTTTTTCTCTATTCATGTGCGCTTGGTAAGAGAATAACAAATAGAGATTGCTGGGATTGTATGTACTTTTAATGAAAGCAAACTCAGGCTCTTAGTTTGTAAAGCTGACCAACCTCGTCTCTGAAGTTGTTCCAGTGTGTCTGAGTTTATTGATATTGGTGCTGGCACTCTGGCAGTCTGCCTTATAATGATGGGTGTTGGTCTTCATTGGTCATAAATGTAGGGAACAGATCACCTGTTCCCGTTACCTTATGCCTACCCTATTCTATGAGCATCCATCCAATAAATAGGGCACGGAGAAATTAGATGGATGGATGCTTATAGAACAGAGTAGGCACATGGTAATGGGAACAGGTGATCTGAACCCACAAATGTATTCTTAGAGTCCATATTCATTTCAAATAAGATCGCTAGGATTCTTAGATAAACTTTTGTGCATCATCCCTTATTTAACTGTTTGAGAGATGGGCATTCTTTTTTCAAGAATTAGAGTCAATTTGTCAAGATGGAAATGTGCTCCAAAATGACTCCAATGTGTTTCTTGCCCCTTTCTCTGTGTGTATACGTATATGTGTGTATTTTGTATGTTTGTTTGTGTTGTGTGTTCGTGCAACCATGTCATAGTTCCCTTGTTATCAGTTCTGTAAGCCCAAACCTTTTCTGTTCTGTTTAGCTATTCTCTACTCCACAAACCTCATACAGATTATATATGGTTCTCTCTGTAGATATGGAGGCTTATCACAAACTTCTTTTTCCTGGGGAAGTTTTCTATCAATTTTGGAATTCGGCTCTTAATGGTGTAAGTTTTGTTCTTAGATGAATGAATATAATCTTATTTATTTCTGACCTACCTGTTTTACTGGTAACTTGGAGTTGCAGGATGTTACTGGAATTTTCAGATTCTGAGCGTTAATATTTTCATGGTTAATTGCTTTGGTTGTACAGAGCAAGATATGGAGTTCAACTGGAGAGGGGACCATTTGATAGGCGTACAGCAGATTTCATATGGATGATGATATTTGGAGCATTGACGCTACTGGTTTGTGGCCATTGTCTACTTTTCTTGCTGATGATTGAGACCCATTTTTACATGAACCTGAGAGATTTGTATCAGACCCATTTTACTTGAACGTATAAGCTTGAATTATAGATTTTGAATCAATGTTTTTGTTTTTCCTTCCATGTGTTTTCACTGTTGTAAGTCCGCTTCTGTGAATTTGTGAAGCATAAAGAAGCTTTATGCTAGAAAATATGGTTTAGGCTTTGCAAACGGGTAATTATATGTGTTAAAGTAACACTGAAGGCAACTGAAGCTAAAGTGTCTCCCTGATGTAGGCACTATCTGCCATCCCCTTTTTCTATAACCCATTTTTGGGGGTATCGCTTGTGTTCATGCTCGTCTATGTCTGGAGTAGAGAATTTCCTAATGCCCAAATCAACATATATGGCCTCGTTACTCTGAAGGTATGCTGAATGGTGGTCGATCATGAGTTTTTGCAAATGGACTTGTTTCTTACATGAGCATTCGAATCTGATGTGTTCTTCTTCTTCATTTCCTTCCAGGCATTTTACCTACCATGGGCTATGCTTGCATTGGATGTTATTTTCGGTTCACCGATTTTACCAGACCTTTTAGGAATAATTGCAGGGCATCTATATTACTTCTTGACAGTGTTGCATCCACTTGCAACTGGAAGGAACCTTTTAAAGACTCCAAGATGGGTGTATCCTTAGCCATTGTTATAATCACCTTATTTCTCGAATATGAATACGTTATTAAGCATGTTCTCTCTGTCTATTGTGTCAACTTTATACTTCCCTGCTAGTGCATTTCCTTGACCAGAGCAGACATAAATTGGTTATCAGGTGGAGAATAGGAGCTCCTGCCCCAACAAACAATCGCGTCCAAGCCCAACCTGAAAGGAACACTGGCGTGGCATTCAGTGGAAGATCATACCGCCTGAATGATTAGTTAAATCTCCTCTTCACTAGTTCAGTTGGGGTCTCTGACCACGAGATTTAACCATGCCATAACGATGTTAGGCCTTAGAAGGGGTTTGGGTAGGAGGCTCTGATGGTTAAAACTGACGACATTCATTCTTCAGGAAGTCGATTTTTTTTTTTTCATTTCATGGAGTTTGTTCAAAATGTAGTTGAATCGCTGTATTGCCCGACAGCATCATTATGGATTGATTTTTTAATATAAATTATTTAAAATTTTGATGTCTCAACAGATTTATCATAGAATTTTAGCAAAATTTATCACTAAAAATTAAACATGGTACATTAAATTTGCAAGATTGCATGAACCTGTGATCTTATGCCAATTTTATTAACAAAATTGATGAACTTGTATACCTAAGTAATTGGAAATGGCTTCAGTTATTTATGTTTATATATGCATTAGTTAGTGATGCAGGCGAATAGAGTGGTGTGGAGGACACGTGAAGAGTCTCTACTCTTGGGAAACAGAAATAGAAACAGAAACAATGGATGCCTGAAATAATGGAGGTCAGGTCAGGAAGTGGAGGAAAAACTTTGCCGATCAAAGCGGACAAAGCTCATCAAATCACCACACCCCCTCCTTTCCTTTTTTTTGTTTGTTTCCTTAATTCAATGAATAATAAAGGAGAAAGTAACCAAATATTTGAGTTTCAAAGCTTCTCCCCGCACTCCTCGCTCCCTCCTTAACCTATTTATTCACCTATACTTAACACCGCCTCTCTGTCGCTTCACTTTGATCACATTTAAGTACGTACAAATACAGCAAGAGCTGATTTCACTTCTTTTTCATATACGTAGAAGGAAGAAGGAAGCAGCAGGAAGTGATACTACAAGGCAACAAGCGAACACAGAGACAAAAGCAAACCAGAAAGATCTTAAAACAGCAGAAGAAGAAGCGTTTTTGTTTGTCGTTTGTTGTTGTCGTTTAAGGAAATTAAAAAGCAAGATGTCCTGGCAAGCCTACGTAGATGATCATTTGATGTGCGACATCGAAGGCCAAGGCCACCATCTCACCGCCGCCGCCATTCTTGGCCTTGACGGCAGCGTCTGGGCTCAGAGTTCCTCTTTCCCTCAGGTCGTTTCTCGTTTTTATTTGCTTTCTTTTCATTTGGACGCCAGTGTATTGGTTACACGAGGGCAAGGTTAATTTAGTTTCCGAATTTACGAGTTTTCATTGCACTGATCTGAATGGATTTGTTAAAAAACTGGTTGATGAATGAACCCACAGGCCACAACAATTGAAGTTTCTAACGTCTTGAAGTTTTATCTTATTGCTTCCATTAATTCATTCATAAACATTATCATGATAAGCAGTTGAAGTCTGATGAGGTGACGGGCATTATGAAAGATTTTGAGGAACCGGGTCATCTTGCCCCGACAGGCTTACACCTCGGGGGCACAAAGTACATGGTTATTCAGGGTGAGCCTGGAGCTGTAATTCGTGGGAAGAAGGTGAGGGACATAATTAGTTATGCTTAATTATCAGGAAAAAAGAAACCCACCCTGAAACCAGAATGGAATGCGGTGTGGCACGGCATTGGCATGTATTCAGTAACAAGCTTGATTTGTTTTGTGATGGCAGGGATCTGGTGGGGTCACCATAAAGAAGACTGGTCAAGCACTTGTTTTCGGCATCTATGATGAGCCAGTCACTCCTGGACAGTGCAACATGGTTGTGGAGAGGTTGGGCGATTACCTTGCTGATCAGGGGCTGTAGGCCTAAGCTTCTCATAAAAACTACAGCTACTATTTATCTCTTCTTGTTCTTGCGAATTCCGCCATTACTTTTCACTACCCCTCTTTTCTGCCTTTTTGTTTTCCGGTTTCAAGTTTTACGCTGTCTGCAGAAAGCCAAAGCCTCGGGCTGCAGATAATAACCTTTGTATGAAGATTAGATATTGGCTGTTTGGTATTTTAGCAGTTAAACCTTCATATGTCTTTGATGTTATATGTGAACTCCTCCAGTTTCATCTTTTATTTGTCACCTTTTCATGGTGAAAATGGCTTCAAGTTCTAATGAACATTTTCGGAATTGATTGTTCTCTCAGTTATGAACAAGAGCAATTCACTCTTAAGTGTCGATCTTTTGCTAAGATGGGCAAGGACATGCTTGCTAAGTTGGCTCCATGTTCTGTGTCACATAAACTATAAAATATCTGAAGTACTTCCATCTTTAAACAATGCAATCTTAACATTTGGTCCACAAAAAAGTAATTATAATCACAAATTGGAAACAGAATGAGAAAGCAGAACAGCTGTGGATCTCAATGAAAGGATGAACTCTTGGGTTTGAAAGCGATGGCTCTCAAGGAAAAATGTCTATAATTGTGATTGTGTCTCAACTTTTTTCAAAAGCTTTAAATAAAAATTTATTTATTTATTATTATTTTACACTGTATATTATTGTATTTAATATTCATTACATACTTGACTAAGTGCTATCAAAACGGATTACAAAAATTTAAAGTTCCAAAACAATAATAAAATTTTATTTAAAAAGAAAAATATTAAAATACAATTAAGAGTAACTAAGAAAAGGGTAAAAGTCAAAGCTCACCGGAGCAGCACAAAGCACTAACTAAATTGATAAAACAAAATTAATTAAAGATTAAATAAGATTAAAAATTTCAAATATAATTGGAAGAAATTACTTTTATATATCAAAGTGTTTTAAGTTTAATTAAAAATATTGTTAAGGTAAAATTAATTAATTTATTTAAATTTATAAGAACCTATTAATTTATAAAATTGACTGATTTTTAACAATAAGTATTATTAAAATAAATCGAATCAAAATTTAAAATCAAACTAAAAATTAAAAGTTCAAAGTTTTTACAAATAAATTGGTTGAAATAATTGAGTTTTTAATCACGAAGAGAGCAAAATCTCAAGATCCAAAGAATTCATTTGGACAAAAGCTCGTGGATTATGTCACTAACCCTAAGGATATGCACTAAAACTAACTCAATTTGGAAAGTGATGGGCATTAACAAGTGATTGAGGGCAATTAATTAGGCATAAGCATCTTTTTGAAAGCAAAAGATAAAGGAGATCTAATTTATGATTGCGAAATTTAACTTAAAAAAATTATGATTAAGAGAAAATATTCCACTAGCTTTTACCTCTTTTGAGGCATCTAATAGGTTAGTCAAATGTTTATAGCTTTTCTTCAATTATTTCTGATTAAAAGATTGATTTATTTAGCTGCTTTCTTATTTTAATCAATTCTAAATCAATTATATTTATTATTAAATAATTAGATTGAATTAATTCTTTGATGTCAAAAAATCCAATTTCAACATAAAGTTTTAAGGATTAATGGGATGTTTTATTTGAAATTGACGTCTCTTTTAATTTATTTTTAAAATAAATTTTGTCTATCATTTTTCAATAAAAATTTTAAGTCGGTGATATAAGAAATTTTAGATTTAAAAATTTAATACTAGATCGTTGTAAAATTAGTTAAAGATTAAATAAAATATAAAATTAAAATATGAATGAAAATATTTTTCTTCTTATAAAGAATTTAAAGTTTAATTAAAAATTATTAAATAATTTTTTATTTATTTTAGTTTATAAGATCTTATTAATTTATTAAAATTGATCGATAAATTAATAAATTAATCTATTTTTAATAATAAGAGTTGTTAAAATAAGTCTAGTTTAATTTTTTAGAAAAACAATAATAAAAAATGATGGGTAATAAATATCATAAATTAAAAGAGTTTTTTTTTTCAAGAAGAAAAAAAGGAAATTAAAAGGAAAGTGAGATGCGTAACACGTTCCTGCTGTTTCAACTTTCAACGCGATGTCTAATAATTTCTAACGTATTCAAGTCGCTCTGTTGGCTTTCACAGATAATAAGGAGAGACACGCACACAAAACCCAAAGCCTAAGTAATAGCACTCTCTTCCTTTTCTCTCGTCGGTAGCTTGTCAAGTCCCTCCAACTCAAAACCTGCAACTTTCCTATTAAGCGCATACTTGAATCCCCCAAGATCAACACGAAACCATGTCGTGGCAGACTTACGTCGATGAGCACCTTATGTGCGAAATCGACGGCTATCACCTCTCTGCCGCCGCCATCATCGGCCACGACGGCAGTGTTTGGGCTCAGAGTTCCAACTTCCCTCAGGTCCTTTATTTTCTGTTCCTCTTAACTAATTTCGCGTTATGGGTTCTTCGGAAAAAGTCTGATCTTTGACGAGTTCGGTGCTTATTTTTTTTATCCGAGTTTTACACTTTCATTTTCAGACCTGACGTTTTTATCCCCTTATTGAAAATTCTTTCTTGAGTTTCTTCCATCGATTCGCTGTCTAGTTGGGTTTGTTTCAAGTTCGTGACTTTTGATCTACTTAATTGTTGGATTGGGGTTAATAAAAAAAAAAAAGTTCAGTGGGTGTGGGAGATTTGTTGTCTGTGGATGGTTTCAGTAGGTGGGTATGCTTGATTTTTGGGTTTGTTTGTTTTTTTTCGCTTAGTTGTTGCTCTTGTTCATCTTTCATCACAATTGGGACTGATAGTACTTGTTATGACTTTTATGGTCGAAGTTTTAAGATCTTAACATTTATGCTATGCAAGTCGGGATTTGCAATTCTCGTGATTCATTTGACACGGTCCTTGGAAATTACATACCAGGATCGCATGCATGTTTGTGGACAAACTCTAGTTTTGATTTGGAAGAGGCTTTCTGTATTTATTGCTGATTTGATATTTTATTCAGTTCAAGCCCGAGGAAATTAGTGGCATCATGACTGACTTCAGTGAACCTGGGCACCTTGCACCGACTGGATTATACCTTGGTGGCACCAAATATATGGTAATCCAAGGCGAGTCAGGAGCTGTTATTCGAGGGAAGAAGGTGATGACCTCATACCTAGGGAGTTATTTTTGATTTTTGTGTCTATACAATATGTGCCTGGGAACTTTAGAAAGGTTGCATTTTCAGCGTTTGAACTGAATTTGCTCCAAAGTTTTACAATCTGAAACGAGTGGCTTTCACACACTATCAGATTAGATCTGTTTGGATCGATGCTTGACAATTGTGAACTAGGGAGCTGTATTACTGCGTTCGTTTGGGCCATGTTTATTTGCTCCTAAGTCCTAAGCATCTTATCAATTTAATTTCAGGGACTTGGTGGTGTTACTATTAAGAAAACTAATCAGGCTTTAATCATCGGCATTTATGACGAGCCGATGAGTCCTGCCCAATGCAATATGATTGTGGAAAGGCTTGGAGATTATCTCATTGACCAGGGCCTTTGAACATGTTTGGTTATGGTTGGAATTCTCTTGGCTTCTTCTATACAACCTAGCATCTGCCTACCTCATGTTGTTGAGTGCAGTGAAATAAGTTATGAAAGTATTGAAAATCATGGGAAACACTGTTTGGAAAGAAAAGGTTTGGTGCTTAATTAGCTGATGGATATGATGATCTGTGTTTTTTGTACTATTTGATTGGGTGTATTTGGTATTGTCAAGTGTGGTACTTTTTCCGAAATTGCACTAAATTATGTATGATGAATGCTTTAAACTGAATTTAATTGGTCATCCCTTTCTTCTTTTCAGAATTTTCCTTCTCATTCCCTTGTTTTACCTGAATGTTGTTGAAATCTATCTATGGGGATTTATGGAATACCCATCTCCATTGTTTGCGATCTGCTGGGTTCCTCGGCGACCTTAAACACGAAACTTAGAGCCACGTATAAAGAAGAGGCCATGTAAAAGTGGTCTTATAAAGCGAAATCCATCAAATTACGATCACAAAATATTTTGGAGATGCTAATTTACTGCGACTTTGTATTTGAACAATAATGTTCTCGCAGTACTTATTTGTCTTCGCTTGATCTATTTGGTCAGATTTGCCAATTAGATTGGAAAATTCACACCGACAGACTTGAATTGGATGATGAGCATGTACTTGCAAAAACCTGTCGGTTATCCACACGACAAACTTGAAATAGCAATCCTTTGATAATATTGCACATAGTTTGTCGGAAGCTGTGCAGGAAATCAATCATCTCATATTTGCTAGTCAATGCTGGGGTCTTTCAACCATGCTATTTATCATACAAAGACTAGGGGGAGCCTGCTACAAAAGTTACATTTCTCGGCAATCCAAAAAAAAATGTCATTCCTGCATCTGTTATGGCAAGCTTGGCTATGTTGTGTGCTGCCAGCTTCATTTTACGTTGCCAGTTCCCAAAATATATGAGACTAAAGTTACACAGAGGAAACTATTGATGAACCACGAGAAAACTTTGTTTTCTGTGGAGGAGGAGGTGGTGGCAGATGCAGTCATGTTTCTTGCTGCTGTCTTGTTGGTCCTGTGGAGTAAATGCACAATCATGTTTAATTTGGCAAACATTAGCAATAAATGTAGAAACAAACACTTTTTTCCCCAAAAAAAAAAAAACCAGACGTACCCAGCAGTCATATACAAACACTTATCATAACCTGCATGGACAAAAGCAGGTCAGTTAGCATAGCATCCAATCAAGCAAAACAGGAATAAATGCAGGTCAATCTTATTTGGATTGTTGCTGAATATCTACTCCAAACTTATTTATAAGGTAGGCACATACTTGGATCCTTGTCAACTTTAACTCCAGCTCCTCCAAAACTGCAAGCAATGTCAGTAGCACCATTTTGTTGGTAGTAACAGTTGAATGCATAAGATGCATGAGAAAGTAGAGTATCTGGCTCAAAACAGGGCTGACTTGGCTGAATGGGAGAGCAGTCCACATTCCCAGAACCGCATGCCCAATCTAAGGCACTCTGCAAATCAAGTTGAGATGCATTACTAGAGGCAATGCACCATGATGTCCCGTTAAAGGTGGTACCACTAGCATTTGTAGGCACATCTACAACACCTCTTCCAGTAAAATCCAGATTATAGACACTTGTTTGGTCTGGATAAAATAAACCCCAATTCCTCTCAGATGCTAGACCAGGCTTCCTGTTCTCATTAAATAACGAGAAGATGTACACATCTAGCTCCTCTTCAGGCTTTGCAGGAGTACCTGAGTTGTTGATCACATGTCGAATCAAATTTGTATTGTAAGTCTGGGCATTATCAGCAGTTGCTGCTGTCTCCTTGGGTGAACCTTTGGATGGCCACCCTGTCTCAGTAACCATAATCTTAATTGTTCTAAAGTTCAGAGCCATAAGGGCAAAATAGAGTGCATCAATCTGAGCATCGAACATATTTGTGTAAAGCAAACCGGTGTTTGGATCTATCACTTCCGAAGAAGACTTAAATAGAGCATAATCCAAGGACACATTGGTTAGGGAATCTCTATAAGCATAATATGGATAGATATCGATCATAAACGGAGATTGGTTTTCAGCAAGGAATTCCAACAAAGGCTTCAGGAAAGAAGCATGGCTGCTATTGAAAGCCCCTGCAGATGGTGGGAAAGAGCGAGACAAGACCCCAAGAGAATGGGTTGTTGAAACTTTAATCTTCTTATGCAGACCAATTTTTTTAAGAGCTGTCAGCACATTTTGCATTGCAGGTACAACCATGGCAGAGGCATTATTGGGGCTTTCTGTAACTTCAGCACCAACTGTTATGTATGTGATCCTTGTGGCGGGGTAGTAAGGAAGGATACTGTTTTTCAACCATGTATCGGCATTGGATTGGAACTGAGAAAACGGCAATAAATCATAATTTGAAATCCCAATCATAAGTTCAATTCCAGTGTTCGCGAAGGCCTTGAGAACCTGAATATTGGAGTCATAAATCCTCAAATATTTGATATTATGCTGCTGAACCAGCTGTACAACCTTATCAGGTGTTGGGAGGTCATCAGCATTTCTTCCATAGCAAACTCCAATAGTGCTTCCTCTGCAAAAAACTATGACAGAAGCTGAAGTAAGTTGCAACGTTCCTGTCTAAGATCAACGCATTTTAAGCGAGACAACATCCAGAAGGGAACAGTGATTGGGATAGCTTCTCACATATGTTTAAAGAAACTGCAGGGATCAGCTTTATTATACATATTTTGTCATAAATATTAAAACATATCTCCAGTGACAACTGTTTAAGTAGGAAGCAAATGTTTGGATGATTCAAACTGCCTCCAGTGACGAATTGACATGATTTTTCCACTTTCAGTCATTTCTAAGATTGCTTTTGCTCGTCAATGTTTGAAATTCCTTTTAAAACACTTTGTCTTAAGAGATAACTTAAAAGCTGATTAGTCCTTGTTGTAAAACATTTGGTTCAGCCTTAATGACGCGGCTCTTAAGGGTACTAATCTTATTCATCTTTCTCACAGGTAGCTGAAAATGCAACTTGCCTCTCAAATTCCTCTTATGAAGCTAAAAATAAAATTTTGAGTCTAATTCTCTAGTTATGGCTACCTTATACAAGGACCGACAGCTTCTGGGGGCTTAAGACATCAACAATCAGGCAAGGGATATTGAAAAGTCATAACAAGACAAAGAACATAATAGGCTTCCATTTCTAGGGCACAGAACATAATCAAACCCAGCTAAACACAAGCCTTAATAAGGTCGTATTATAATACAATTGGTTCAAAAGAACCCAAATTCTGAACAACAATGGACGTTATAATTTCAAATACAGATCACTTAGGAAAAAGAAAAATGACAGCATAAAGGTCCGCAATCTTTTATATTGCATTCTAGCTGTCAAACAACTTCAAAATGGACTACCCAACAGAAAAAAATCTAAATTTATAAAAATACAAGTAATGGAATTCTTCTCTGAAATAGACACCACATAATCTAAAGAGAATAAATGGGCAACACTTTATCAGAGTCAAGTTACAGGAAAACTAAAGCAGGGACGACACAAATTCTATAGATATGATCCCGGAGTTGTGCAAACTTCGAAGTCGCAGAATCATCCAGTGAACTGATTTTCAATCTCTTCAGCGAGCTTAGATTAAATCAAGAAACAGACTAGGACAGGAAGGCAAAAAGCACAAACAGAGAAATAGAGATGAATAATGATCACCGGAGGTGAAATAAATCTCCGCCCAACTCCACAAAAACATTAATCTTCCTTACAAGCTACAAGAAGTTTCATTCTTCTGACACAACCTCAAAAGTACTCATAAAAACACACAATATAGAAGAAAAACATAAAAAGAAAAGGAAAAGCAAGAGAGACAGAGAGAAAGGGAAGATGAAAGAAAAAGATAAGAACAAAAGAGAGAGAGACATTACAAACGAGCAATGCAGGAATAATAAAAAAATCAAAGATGCATCACAGAGAAAGCAGAAAGATACCCAATAGTCTAAGCAACAGTGAAATGGCAAAGATAAGCTTGAATCTTGTCGCCATTGCTCCACAAATCTCAAATATTTCGGGTGCGTATTGCCCGAATGCGTTGCTCTGCCGAAGCTCTACTCTTGATTCTGTAACTATAACGTTCTAGTTACAGGGAATCTAGAGTAACGTTTCTCTTGTCTCTCTCTCTCCAAAAAGCTTCCTCGTGGAGCTCGATAGCCAGACACAAAGAAAAAGATGAAAAGCACTGAGCTTTGCTTGGGTAAAGGCTTTTTCGATGTACCGTCAACTGAATGTTGGTGTCAGAGTGGCACAGAGCTTTGGACTAGACTCCAGAATTATTATATCACACAGAGAGAGTTAAAAAGGAGCGTCTCGATTGTGTTAATAATATCCGGATGTCTGTTTCTGTTCAATGATTTTCTTTATTACACCGTCTCCTCAAGAGTCCTTTGTGGGTATTTTTGCTTACTCTGCTTTTGCTATTGCTGATTAACCGATGTATGAGTGACCCACTTGGTAACTTTATGTAAAGGACTTACCTTTGAATCTATGTGAGTATTTTTCCTTAGTTTTTAGTAATTTAAAAATAATTAGACTGAGGACTTAAGATTTAACAAATTTTAATCCGTATTAAATTATTATAAATTTAGTTAAAACTAAATAATTAAAAAGACTATTCTTGTTTATTAAAAATTTAAAATTTAATTAAAATTTATTAAATAAAATTAATCAATTTATTTTATAAAATTTATTAATTTTCAAAAATTGACCGATTAATTAACAAACTAAACATTTTTAACAATAAAATTTTATTAAATTAAATTAAACTAAAAGTTAAAAGTGAATAAAAATTTCCAATTTAAAATTTTATTATAGGGTTATTAACAAAAAATCAAATTTTCGTCCAATTTTTAATTATAGTTCGAATTTTAAAAAGTAACAATAGTATGTCCAAATTTTCAATTTTTTCCAATTCTAATCCAAACTTAAAAAGTGACAATAAAATGTTCGAACTTTCAATTTTCTTCAATTCGAACCTGATACAATCAAGTCATCAAGCAACCCATACAGTTGAACGTTGACCATGTCAACTACTGCGTGACGATATTGTTGTTAATTTAGCTAGTGGATTCCTATCTTTTGTGATTTGCTTTTCAGCTATTTGTTCCTACTTTACTGGAGAAATCTACTCAATAATGTTGGCCAGTTATTTTCTTTGCTTGTAAACGACTATAAAAGTCTACTGCAACTTATGAATAAGATATATCGTACAAACTATTTTCCAAATCCTTCCTTCCCCTTATTCTTACCATTTCTTTATCACTTCAAAAATTTTGCTTGTCAGTTAGTATCAAAGACAAGTTAGCTCAAATAAATACCCGTAACCAAAGTAACTATGAGTTTCACAATGAAGTGCATGAGGTATTACGACGCCATGAGTCTAGCATCGACCAAATTCACCAAACCTTGCAAACTATCCTCATAGAAATACAATCTATGAAAACCATCCAAGAGTCCCATCACCACCAAATACAAGTCCTCACTGCTTCCCAAGGTGACAGTAACCCTTTGCCCTACCAGAGCCCACCACATCACAACAGCTACCCTGCACTAGTTCACCACAACATAACCGCAGCAACGCCTCCATCTTAGTAGGTTCCAGTAACACAACCAATTCCAATTCTAACACCACCCACCATCACCTTAAACTCAATTTTTCCAAGTTCGATGGGAATGACCCACAAGGTTGGATATACAAGGCAGAGCAATACTTTGAATTAAAAAAAGTAACAGAGACACAACGGGTGCAGTTGACCTCTTTTCACTTGGAAGGTATTGTTGGATCCCGATTTGCTTTAAATTTTTATTATTATTTGCTTAATGATTTATTCATGCTTGATTGTTTGTTAAATTATTTATTATTTTAGAATTGGGTCATTAATGTAGTAGGCTTGAATAAAGATTGAAATTAATTGGAAAGATGGGTAGTTAGTTAGAATTAATGGGGAGTTAATGGTTGGAGGTGTAGAGACATAAAAGACAAATAAGGGCAAAATAGGAAAGTCCATGTAATTGAAGGGCAAAATGGGAAGAATAGGCTATTTTGTGTCTTAAAGTTGAAGAAGAGATGAGCATTTTCGTGCAAGACTTGGAGAGGGCGAGAAAACGTGAGAGAAATAGAAGAAGGGAAGAAAATTTAGAAAAAGCTAGGAAGAAGGAGGACAAATTGTGGAAAGAAGGGAAGAATCAAGCTTCTAAAGGTAAGTTCTTCATCTTTTCTTCTTGTTGATGTAAGATATATGTTGTTGTGTTGTGAATGGAGAAGTTTAGAGAGAGAAAGGGGTTTTGTGTTGGGTGTTGGATTGGAGGAAGGAGATGGGTTTCTAAGTTGGGTTTTGGGTTTCCTAACCTATATGGACTATGGTTAGGTTGAATTTGAGTTTGACTATGGTTAATTTCATTTGATTATGATTATGGAAATTTGGGGATTACCATTTAGATTGAAAATTAAATGAGAATTTTTGAGTTATGTTAGGAAATCAAGAACCTACCCAAGAGCAAGAGGAAGGGCACCATTGAAGTTAGATTTTCAAGAGTATAAGGCGGGTAATTTATTTGTAGTTATTGTGTAATAGGCAAAATGCCTTGTGTGTGTATATATGTGTATGTATATGCTTGAATTGATAAATTGTGAATTGCTATGTTGTGTTTATGTTATGTTATACCTTGAAAGATGTATGACATTGTGATAAAGATTGAATTGTGAGCATGATTATGCTATGTCTTTTAGCATGACATTTTGATTGAATGGAAAGAAGAAAAATCATGAGAATATGAATTTGAGAATAATTGAATTAAGCATAAGAATGTGAGATTGTGAATAATTGAACTAAGTATGAGATTTGATTGTGTTTGGGAGATAAAGGAACTGTTTCGTTAGTCACGTGCACGTCGATGTTAAGCCTTCTCCCGACTGCCCGCTTGTGGCCCACGAGATCCGAAAAGTGGACTCGTTTCGTTCACAGAGTAAACTTCGATTTCTCAGTTTTGTTCACGGAACCCTCGAGCCAAATTATGTGTGCATTAGCATTTTGATGCGTTATGTTATGATGAGAATTGTGTGTTATGCTTGAATGAGAAATGACATCAATTGTGTTTAATGTGATGATGTATTGAATTATGAGATTGTGTTTGGAAATTGTGAATGCTAAGATTCATTGTTGGTCTATATGGATATTTGTTTATGTATGATTGTGTGGCTCGTTGCCAATGGCTATGAATAAGTTAGCCACTGAGCTGTATAGCTCAACCCATAATTTTCCTCTTCAGGTGCGGACCGAGAAGAGTAACTACCCTTGCAAGGCATTTGAGACACTCCAAGATAGCTAGGAGTCTTTTGTATTTAGCAACATTTGGCTAGCTTTATAGGCATATCAAACATGAGCATCATTTGTATTTTGTATTAAGTCGATGTATGTGTTGATATGTAAGTAAAGCTTGTTTAAACATTAATTTTGTTTTTAAATGAGAATGAGATTTGAGAAGTTCATTTTGTATGATTATGTTTCTTTAAAGTTTGAGCATAATGGATGTGCTTAACTTTGGTTGAGAATTCCAATTATGGCTAGTGTTAGAATATGTTGATATTGTGAAGGATGTGTGTGATGAATCATTTGGAGTTGAGTTTCAATGATGTTTGTAGTTGTTTAATGGGTTTGAAGTGGTTTTTGTGGGATTGGAGAAGAATATGAGGTAAGAAGATGTTAGGATGGGTTTAGGAACCTTTGGAGGGGCCTTGGAGGGTGAAAATTTTGTAACACCCGAAGGTTACACGGTCTGCCCGTGTGATTTTACACGGGTCGTGTGTTTTTGGGCGCAGGGACACTATTTCACCCGAAGGTTACAAGGCTTGACCATGTGATTTCACACGGTCTATGTGTTTTGACCCTCCAAATGATAGAATTTCAATTTTGTGTCTTCACAAAAGTTGTAGCCCTAGATGTCTTCTTTCCAACTGTCTAAAAATGAAGTCAATCCGACACCTATAGTGAGAGTTATGGCGTTTGCGCCAAAGCATGTTTAATAGGAGGAAAGATATGAATATGTTGGATTCGTTTGGCCATAACTTCTTGGTCCGACCTTCGAATGAGGTGATTCTTAAGGCGATAGATTCCTAACACGTTTTTATATCTCTCCATAAAAATTGATAGCTTTTGGATTTAAATTCGAAAAGTTGATGGAAAGGAAGTGAGGGGTTGGTTTGGAGAGCGTGATTGGGCTATGAACATATTTTGGATTTTTTAAGCATATCTTGAGCTATAGAGCTCCAAATGAGGTGGTTCTTGTTTCTAAATAAACTAGAGACTAAGAGCTACCATTTTTTAAGAGGTCAATTATAATTGTTGTGATTTCATTGTGTGCTCACCTTTATGATTTGAGATGTTATGAGAATGAAGACTGTTCATTGAGGGTTAAAGAATTTGGAAACCCGCTTATGTTTTTCGACTCCGGTTCAATAGTTGGGCTTCAGAAATGGGGCTCAACAGGTATTGCCTTACAGTGGCATCGTTGGTTGAACAAATTTAAAGGACCCATGACTTGGGAGGAATTTTCCAAGGCTGTGTTAGAATGATTTGGGCCCATTGATTATGATGACCCCTCTGAAGCATTAACCAAATTAAAACAAACTACCACTGTGGTAGCTTGCTAAGAGGAGTTTGAGAAATTATCTCATAGAGTCGATGATTTACTTGAAAACTTCCTAATAGGCTGTTTTGTAGCAGGGTTAAAAGACGAAGTGAGGTTGGATGTTAGAATAAAGCAACCAAGAACACTTGCCACGACCATAGGGTTTGCTCACTTGATTGAGGAACATAATACACAACAAAAGAAATCAACATTAGCTGGCAAGGCAAACTGGACCACGAAGGAGAGGCAAACCACAGAAGTACTTGGCCCTGCACCAGCTTCTAAAATCATTGTAGCAGACACTAACGCCACCATACTTGCTCGTCAAAAAACTTAACAAGAAGCTAAAGAGAGGCATGATAAAGGCCTTTGTTATTATTGTGATGAGAAATTCGTCCTTGGACACCGATGTCGTCGTCCACAATTATTTATGATAGAAGAGAAAGATGACGATATGGATTTGGAAGAAGACTTACCAGATGAACAACAAAACAACACAGTCCCGGAAATCTCCTTTCATGCTATCTCGGGTGTGGAGCATCCATGTTGGGCCCCAAATTTTCTTTTATTGATGTTATTAAGTGTGAATTATGTTGATTGTGTGTTTATGCCTTATTTTGATTACATTGGAGAATTAGTGGATAATTGAGAATTATTTGAGTTTAGTATGGAATAAGTGTTTATGAAAAAGGATAAATTGTGTAAAGACAATTTTGGAAGAACACTTAGGTTGGGAAGTTTAAGACCTTACATGAAGGGGCAACATGGTCTTTGTTCATGCCATTTAACTTAAGTGATAAAAATTAGAAGAAGAAAGAAGAGTAAAGGAAAGAAGAGGAGGAGTGTCGTTGGTGAAGAGGGGAAGAAGAGAGAAATTAGGGTTTTGTGTTTCCAAGGGATTTCGACGGATTGAAGCAATCTGAAGTAAGTTTAGCTCTTTTCCTTCTTGTTTGGGTTGGATGAAACCCTAATATAGTTTAGCATGTGTAGGAAAATGGTGGTTGAGTGGTTTATGAAAAATGGTTAAATCTCTTAGGGTTGATGATCATGTTGTGTTTGTTTATGATTTTGGGTTAGAATGAGCTTAGAAATGAAGTTTAAGACATGATTTAGGGTTTAGATGTATTATAATTGAAGGATGGGAGGTTTAGGGTTGAAAAAAAATGAGAAAAACAAGTTACGGGAGGTTTCTGGGCTCGTTCGTCGCGGCGCGCTCATGCCCTCGTCGCGGCGAGCTCCCTTCTCGTCTCGGCGAGCGGCCAATTTTCTGCGGCGACATACTTTAGTATTTTGGGCATAACTTTTGATGTAGATGTCCAAATGAGGTGATTCTTTTTTAGTTGTGAACTAGAGACATAGGGATACAAGTTTCATGAAGAAGTGAAGTTCTGAATCAGTTTCTAAGAACCTTCAATTTTGGATAGACGTTGAGCATGAAATTCTTGTGTCAGTTTTGGTTGTAGTTTGAATGGTTAAAGTTTGACTTTTCGATTTCTACACCAAATTGATTGGGATTTTGGTTATTAATTAAGGGAATCAAGTGAGGCAAGAGGACCAAGAGGTTCAAGAGGAAGCTCATTCCTAGGCAAGAACAGGCAAGAAATTCAAGGTGGGTTCATGTCTATAATAGAGAAATTAAGTCACTCATTGTTTTGTTCAAATCAAGAAAGATTAATGTTTTCAAATTGCATCATCAATGATTGCCTTATTTGCTATTGTGAAATAATTATATGATTTGCATTCATGATTGATAAAAAGATTTTAAAAAGGAGTTTATCTCTTTTCACGAATACCTTTCAAGAATACCTATACATGCAAGCAGGTTTTATGATTTTATACAAGAACAACAAGATTATGAAAAGCAAGTTTACAAGCAAGTGCCAGTTTGGCAATCACGTTTACAAGATTATGAATCATGCATGTTATGTGGGTTTGCGGTTGTCCTCACGAACCGTCACGTGCACGTTGACTCATGTATAGGCTTCTCCCTTTGCCCATTAGCGGCAGGGCTCCTCCATGAGACTCCCTCACGAACTACACTACACAGGACCATTTCGATGGGAATGTGTAGTTCGTCATGAACTAGGACAAACCCAAACCATTATGCTGTGTTTATGTGATTATGATATGTTATCATGTTTCATGCATTCATGTTTGAATTAATCTTATGAATTGTTATAAATCAAGCATTTCAAGATCATGACTTTCACTCACATGCTCAATTAGTATGATTTCAAGTGTATCACGACAATGAGTTATCTTTTGAATAGTTTTGCTTATTTCTGTATTATAAATGTGTTCCCACGAGCTTTATAGCTCACCCCCCTCTATCTCCCCCATTCAGGTGACGAACAAGAGACTGAGTGAGTCACGAGTTACGACAGCACTCCATTTTGTTATGTTTGTTTATTTTCAATGTTATATTTTTCATTTCAAGTATTATTGGTTCAAGGGTATTCTGTATTTTTGGCTCTTAAACTCAAAGTTGTAATTTGGTTCGAAATGTTCTTAAAGCTTTGAAAAACTCATCTTTTGGATCATGAATTATGGATTTGCTTGTTTAAATTAAATGAAAGCAGGTTTCAAGTTTGTTTTCCAGTAGGCCCATTAATCTTCCGCGGGTCTTTTCCTTAAATGTATAATTAGCATGTTTCACACCACGCTCTCATGTCCGATGTTGGGCTCCGGCAGCGGGGTCCAACAATCCACAAACGCTACAGCTACAAGGGAGGATCAAGGGGCGAGAAGTCACAATCTTAGTTGATGGTGGAAGCACCCACATCTTCATGGATCAATCTTTAGCCAAAAAACTTAGATTACCAGTAACCGCAGACAAGCCTTTTTATGTTGTTGTTGCTAACAAAGAACATATTGAATGTGTATGGAAGTGTTGTGTAGTTATTGTGGACATACAAGGATTCAAAACGGAAGCCAACTTCAACATTCTATCGGTAATCGCTTGCACGGTAGTTCTTAGTGCACAATGATTGTCCACACTCGGCCTAGTAGAGACAGATTATCATTAGTTGACAATGACGATCAATACAGAGGAAAGACGAGTTGTGTTTCAAGGCATGAAGCAAGGAGACATAGCATCTCTCACGAAGAAGGAATGTTACCTTATACAACATTCTTGTTTGTTTCTCCACATTACATAGACAGCCACTATATCGAAGCCTGCATAGCCATTACCTGGTCTCTCTGCTCTCTTAACTGAATTCAAAATAAATTTTGAAACTCCTACTTCATTGCCACCTTACAGGGAGCATGATCACCAAATTCCTCTCATGTCTCAAAGTAGACCCGTCAATGTTCGTCCATACAGGTACCCTTATTACCAAAAAACACAATTAGAGAAATTGGTGTAGAAACTTTTGCAATCTGGATTAATTCGTCCTAGCTGAAGTCCCTTCTCGTCTCCTGTGCTTATAGTAAAAAAGGTAGATGGAAGTTGGAGATTTTGTGTAGATTATCAGGCTCTAAATGAAATTACCATTAAAAATAAATTTCCGATTCCGATGATTGATGAACTACTGGATAAACTATACAGTTCTAAATATTTGTTCACATTAGATCTATGATCGAGATATCATTAAATAAGAGTTTGTGAAGAGACATTCCCAAAACGATGTTCCGAACACATTAAGGGCATTATGAGTTTCTAGTTATGCCCTTCGGACTTATCAATGCTCCAACCACTTTTCAAAGCTTGATGAGCAGTCTCTTTCGACCATACCTGCCTAAGTTCATATTAGTTTTCTTTGATGACATATTAGTTTACAGTAAAACATGACCAGAGCATTTATGTCACTTACGAATTGTTTTAGAAATCCTAAATAATAATCAATTATATGCCAAAGAATCAAAACGTCAATTTAGGAATACACAAGTAGAGTACCTTGGTCACTTTATTTCAGAAAACAGAGTGGAAGTTGATCGAAAGAAAATCTAAGCAATTTTGGAATGGCCCACGCCAAGTTCTGCAAAACAAGTTAGAGGCTTTCTAGGCTTGGGTGGTTATTACAAGAAATTCATCAGTAAATTTGGGCAGATGGCAGCCCCTCCAACTTAATTACTGATCAAAGAAGGTTTTCAACGAAACTCGCAAGCAGACAAAGCTTTCACTTTTTTTAAGAAAGCTTTGTCCACGCCACCCATACTCCAGCTACCAGATTTCTCACAACCCTTTGTAGTAGAATGTGATGCATATGGGACAGGGATTGGAGCAATACTTACACAGAATGGGCGACCTATATCCTTCTTCAGTGAAGCTTTGAAAGGCTCTGCTTTGCTATTATCTACTTATGAAAAAGAAATGTTGGCAATAGTGAAGGCGGTACGAAAATGGAAGCCTTATTTGCTTGGCAAGCCTTTTATAGTGAGAACAGATTAACGAAGTTTGAAATTTCTAATGGAACAGAGAATCACCACTCTAGCTCAGGCATGTTGGTTACCAAAATTAATGGGGTACGACTACATTTTTGAATATAAACAGGGGAAAGGCAACTCAAGAGCTGATGCATTAAGTAGACGTGGGGAGAATTTCTTTCTAGCTTTATCTTTATCCATAACAAATTGGTAGGACCAATTAAAATGGGGACAAATGGGGCACATGGAGGCCAACTAACGTAGAGAGATGGGGTTTGGTTTAAATTAGGAAAGGTATATTTGAGTCCCACATCAAAACTAGTTCCTATGATTCTACAAGAAGCACACTCTTCGGTGATTGGAGGATATTTCAGCTATACCAAAACTCTCAACCGAATAAAGCAATCTTTCTTGTGGCTAGGTATGCGTGCTGCTGTAAAGAAATTTCTCCGAGAATGTTCAACATGCCAACTATTCAAGACTGACACCATGACCCTAGCAGGCTTACTTTAATCGCTCCCCATTCTTACTAGCATTTGGTCTGAAATCTCCATGGACTTCATTGAAGGGTTGCCACCTTAAAAGGGTACACTGCCATTCTTGTAGTGGTAAACTGCTTAACAAAGTACATCCACTTTGTTCCAGTTAAGCATCCCTTTACTGCTTCAGATGTCGCAAAGGTATTTGTTTCTCATAACGTCAAGTTGCACGGATTCCCTAAATCAATTGTAAGTGATAGGGATCAATTTCTTATGTGTAATTTCTGGCGGTTCTTATTCAAGTTACGAGGGACAACCCTTAATGTGAGTTCTAGCTACCATCGATAGTCCGATGGGCAAACCGAAGTTATGAACCACAATTTAAAACAATACCTTCGATGCTTTGCAGGTGACCAACCTCGTATATGGATGGAAAGAATACCATGGACCGAATATAACTACAATACCAGTCAACACTCAGCCACCAAAACCACACCCTTCGAAGCCGTGCATGGTGTTCCACCCGCTCCATTACTTCCATATCTTCCAAACACATCACACGTACAAGTTGTAGGTGTAGGAAAATCCCGGTGTGAGCATCACATGCTCACGGTGCGGAAAACAAAATTTTTTTGTTCCGAGACCTTCCCGAAAGCCAGGATCCATATCTCTATACAACAAATTCAAACCATAACGGCCAAAGGAGACCGTCTCTAACGGTATCCACGCAGAGATCGGAGAACCTAACCGGGACAAACCCTTTGACCCGAGAATAGCTAGAACAAAGTAAAGAGTGCTAGCTCCTACCTTTGTCCTTGGAGAGCTATGGAGAAACGATGAGGAAGGAGAAGCTTGGTGATGATCGATGATGAAGATAGCTTGAGAGAGAAACTCTTTCTTCTTACTTCAAAAGCCACGATTCTCAACCATGAAGAGAGCTTAAGAGATGAAAAACCTTAGGTTCTTCATTTATCACCAACGACCATCACCTCTTCTTTCTTCATTAGCCAATTTTGTCTTTTTGTCATTTAATGCCATTAAAACAACTTTTGACTAAGCATATAAAGGAAGCTTCTCCTTCCTATCCACGTACACACACACACACACACACACACACACACACACACACACACACACACATATATATATATAAATATAAATTCTTTAATTAATTAATTATATATATATATATTAATGCTGAAGTGGTCCAGTCACACTGGGGTCGGTCCTACCGGGTCCCGGTATGGGAAAACCCACCGGAAACATTTTTCAGCAATATCGATGTCGCGATCTCATCGGGACATATCTCGATCTCATCGGGATCCATTTAATCCTTTTGCTCTCCATATATTGGAACTCTGTCCAAAACTATTTTACAAATTTTCCGAGACACTCTTATGCGTGTGACCCATTAGGTTCCCGGTTATTGTAACGCCCCAAATTAGGGGTTAGCATATTAAGCAAATTTAGTCCGATTTTTGTTATATCTCTTTGACATTTTGGCATGCATTCATGGCATTTTCCGGGTGCATTGGTTTAATGACACTTCAGATTGATTCGGCCTGTATTAAGATAATTTTAGTAATTTTTGGATACTTCGATGATTTTTAGAAATTGTTGGTGACGTATTTAGTATTTTTGAACAATTATTTGGAAGTCATTATTTTATGACGAATTTTGGTGAATTTTTAGAAGTCATGCAGGAATTACGGGTATTTGTTTGTTCTAAGAATTCATAAGTGTGTTTTTGGGTAATTAACTATTCATCCAATAGTACTAATTGAATAAGTGGACGAATATATACGGGTTGATTAATTATTTTGAGACAGAACCGATAGTGTTCATCGATGTTGTTTCGCAGCTCTGTCAGTCTGATTTCGATCTGCTTTTCTGCTGCAGATCACGAGGTTAGTCCTTTTGATAATGAATCTATGGTCTGTTCTTGTCCTTTATAAGATAGTCGGATGAGATCTGATATTGGTAAAAGAAATTTTTAGATCTATAAGATTTGACGATTTGGATGATTCTGATAGGTTAGATTTGTTAAATAGGTTAGTTTTTAAGTGATGATGCTAAAAGAATTGAGAAGAAAAGAAAGGAAAGTGAAAAAAAGAAGAAGAAATTTTCGGAAGTCGAAGAAGATGATGAACAGTGCAGCATAGTGATGAACAGTGAATAGTGAATAGTGAACAGTAATAATATGTATTTGTGAATAGTAATACATATTTTTGAATAGTATCCGTACGTATTTGTGAACAGTAATAATAAATATTTGTGAATATTAATACGTATTTTTGAACAGTAGAATCCCAGAAATTTGCATAAACATGCATCATGTATCATACAGTAATTATGCACAATAATAATTGGTATCTGTGTTCCCTATTATAGAGGAACGACCACTGCTAGATATTGCCGGGACTTCGAGGCAATAGATAGTAAAGGCGATTTAAGGTCAGTAATCAGGACTTTCAGTAATGTCAATAATTTTAGTAAGTAATACCGGTAATTTCTGTAAGTCATTTCAGTAAGTATATCGGTAATAAGGAAGAGACCCGAGACGGTCTCACTTTGATTTGTTCTGTACTAAATTGTGTACTGGTCCGGACAATGAATGTCCGAGTGCTCATATGTGCTGTACTGATTGTGTACTGTTCCGGATAATGAACGTCCGAGGCAATTGTTGCATGATTATTTTATTAGAAGTGCTAATTTATTGCACATGAAATGTCTGGAATGATTTGTTCTGTCCGAGTTGTGGGTAAATAGGCATGCCTAGAAGGGTCTGTAGCACTTTTGTGACACTTCGGTGTCGAGACTTCGGTCTTCTGTGACACTTGGTGTCTTCGATATGGACACTTCGGTGTCGAGACTTCGATCTTCTGTGATACTTGGTGTCTTCGATATGGACACTTGATTGTCGAGACTTGATCTTCCGATAAGTCCGTTACCACTTCTATTTTATGGACTTTTGATTTGTTTTGTCTGTTAATGATAACATCTGTTATGAAGTGCATTTTGCCTGAGTATTAATCTCTGAATGCATGCTTATATCGTTATTGTGAAAAGAAATTGGTTAAATTAGATAAATGATTACTCACTAAGCTATAAGCTTAGCACGGTGGATTTGCCCCGTGTAGGTACAGAGCAAAGAGATTAAGGACTGGGACGAGTCAACCGCATTGGCCAAAGGAGTTTGTGTTTGTATTGTTGAACATGTTTTTAGTGAACAATTTTGGGCCTGTAATAACTTTAATTTATGTTGCTGACAGTATGATGTGATGTATTGTAAGCACTGTTTGAGATGTTGTGTGTAAACTAGTCTGATTTGATTGTTCTGTATTGGGTGGCATCCACATATCCTCCCAGGGGGTATTTGGGTGTTACAGTTATGTTGGCCACTTAGATTAACACTTAATCTGAGCAAGTCATGAGCGGTATCTAGCAACACATCATGACCCCTAATTGATCGGAAAGTAATTGGTTTGACGAATGAACATGTATTCATCATGAACCATATCACGAACCTTTTCATAGACAATTACCGTGCAATTCGTCCTTTCACCATGCTATACCCCACTTGGTTATGAGTATGGGCAAAGTGTCAACTCTTTACTAGACTGACTACGTCAAATCTAGTCCAAGTGATTTCAGTTCTTGTCTTGGGACTCATTACCTAATATGTCAATGAAGACATTCTTCATGACATATATGCTCCGGCCAGAGACTTCCAAATAATGACCCTGACAAGAGGCCATGGGTATCATCTTCTGCTATCACAGAAGTGGTGAATCCTCTATTGGCTACTCAATTACTTTCGAATACCTCAAGCTGTACCCAATCACCACCTTATGAGCGACCTCTGTAAGGCAACAAGGAATGGAGTCAAAGCACAGAATCAATATCCAAGATATCCTTGAGCACCTCAAGTCTAAGGATACTTGCACCATTGCTATGATGAGATTATCACTGACATTAGAATAGGACATCCATGTGATGATCTCATAGCAGGTCATCCAATGTACTTACTACCTCTAGTAAGCATCCACATCTCAACCCTAAATATCTCATATTTACAACTTCTGAGATCCACTGCTTGATCAAATCAAGGAGCTTGGGATGTGTTAGTCTCTCCGGATTACCGATGTCGAGTTTCAGTAATCCTATGACTAGGATAATTTAGATACTGACATAATTGCACATGATAGGAATCTCAGTAGTATGATCACATCACAATTTCCTTCATGCTATGTCATATATCACGGACTTCATTAATTTGCTTATAGATCAATATCTATTCATAAATAATGAACAGCAAGTTAATGAAATATGTCTTTCTTTATTTATTCATAAAGTATGTACACAACTTTGTACAAAATGCGCTAAAGGCGATTGCCTTCAGGACACTACTCTAACAATCTCCCACTTGACCTAAAGCCAATCGCCTTGATATCTAATACCATAGGCGAGTACATGAGAATCAAAACTCTTTTGTGATAATGGCTTTGTCAACGAATCAGCAATATTCTACTCGGTGGGAATTCTCTCGATCTGGACATCACCTCGTCCTATGATCTCCCTGATCAGATGATATCTGCGGAGTACGTGTTTGGATCGTTGATGAGACCTTGGTTCTTTCACCTGCGCAATAGCCCCATTGTTGTCACAATACAACTGTATGGGCCCATCACAGCTAGGAACCACACCACGTTCAGTAATGAACTTTTTGATCCAAACCGCTTCCTTCGCTTGCTTACAAGCGGCAACGCGTTCTGCCTCGGTTGTTGAATCGTGATCGTCTCTTGTTTGGAACTCTTCCAACCGACTACCCCGCCATTCGGTGTGAATACGTAACTGATTGGGATTTGGAATCATCCTTATCAGATTGAAAACTGGCATCTGTATACCTGCTCACTTTGAGATCTCCATCTCCATATATCAAGAAAACATCCTTAGTCCTTCGCAAGTACTTGAGGATATTCTTGATAGCCACCCAGTGACCCTCACCAGGATCCGATTGGTATATGCTCGTAACACTTAGAGCATATGATACATCGGGTCTCGTACATAGCATAAGCGTCATATGATAGATCCTACCGCAGATGCATACGGGATCATATTCATGTGCATCCTCTCATCTTGTGTCTTAGGACACATAGATTTCGAGAGTGTTATCCCATGAGTCACGGGAAGGTACCCTCTCTTGGATTGCTCCATGCTAAACCTTTTTAGCATCTTGTCTATGTACGTTGATTGTGAAAGACCAAGCAACCTTTTTGATCTATCTCTATAAATCTTTATCCCAAGGATATAAGTTGTTTCACCAAGATCTTTCACGACAAATTGTTTGGACAACCAAATCTTCACTGATTGTAGCATAGAGACATCGTTTCCTAGCAATAATATGTCATCTACATACAGCACAAGGAATACGATTGCAGTCCCATTAACCTTCTTATACACACAGTGTTCATCCGGATTTTGTGAGAAACCAAACTCTTTGATTACCTCATCAAAACGGATATTCCAACTCCTGGATGCTTGTTTCAATCCATAGATAGATTTTTGAAGCTTGCATACCTTTTCGCCATCATAGGAGGTGAAGCCCTCAGGTTGTGTCATATACACATCTTCAGCTAGATTTCCATTTAGGAAAGCTGTCTTCACATCCATTTGCCATATCTCATAATCATAATGAGTGGCAATGGCTAGGAGTATTCTAATGGATTTAAGCATTGCTACTGGGCTGAAGGTCTCGTCGTAGTCAACTCCTTGTCTTTGACGAAAGCCTTTAGCCACAAGCCTTGCTTTATAGGTAATTACATTACCATCCATGTCGGTTTTCTTTTTGAAAACCCATTTGCACCCTATGGGTTTGATTCCTTCGGGTGCCTCAACCAAAGTCCATACTTGGTTTTCATTCATGGAATCCATTTCAGCCTGCATGGCATGAAGCCATTTCTCAAACTCTGAACTCTTCAGAACCTCTTCATAGGTAGTAGGCTCATCATCTTCTATGACCAATACGTCATTCTGTTCATTCACGAGAAATCCATATATCTCGGGAACAGAGCGTATCCTACGTGACCTACGAACTTCGTGTGTTGTAGAAGGTTGAACTCATACTTCATCTGTATGAGTCGCAGCTTTGAGTTCGAGCGATTGATCTGCGTCTGTTCGAGCATCTGAACTTCTTCAAGTTCAATTTTGCTCCCACCGTCTTCTTGTAAAAGAAACTCTTTCTCTAAAAAGACAGCGTGCTTGAAACAAACACCTTTTGTTCCTCAAAGAAGTAGAATTGATATCCCATTGTTTCTTTAGGATATCCTACGAATGCAGACACTTGTCGATTTTGCATCAAGTTTATCTGACTGTATCCGCTTCACATAAGCAGGACAACCCCAAACTTTCAAATGAGTAAGATAGGGTCTTTTGTTAGTCCACATCTCATATGGAGTAACATCAACTGTCTTTGATGGAACTCTGTTTAACAAGTAAACAGCTGTCTCAAGTGCATACCCCCAAAAGGATTTTGGCAACTTTGCAAAGCCCATCTAGATCGTAACATGTCTAACAAGGTTCGATTTCTCCTTTCGCCACACCATTATCTTTGTGGTGTGTAAGGAGCGATCCATTGAGATAAAATCACATTATCTACGAGATAATCCAAAACTCTTGGTCTAAGTATTCCCACCACGATCCGATGGTAATGTCTTGATACTTTTCCCAAGTTGGTTTTCTACTTCATTTCAATTGTTTGAACTTTTCAAATGCTTGATTTGTATCTCATCGATACAAGTACCCATATCGAGAATAATCATCGATAAAGGTAATGAAGTAAAGACAACCACTTCTGGTATGGATGGACATCGGACCACATACATCTGAATGTATTAGGTCTAATACTCCAGTCGCTCGTTCACCCTTTCCCTTAAAGGGTAATTTAGTCATCTTGCCTAATAAACAAGATTCACATGTGTCATATGATTCATAATCAAATGACCCTAAACTTCCACTCTTATGGAGCTTAGCTATGCGTCTCTCATTTATATGGCCAAGGCGACAATGCCATAAGTAAGTTGATTTTAAATTATCTCGTTTATGTCTTTTCGTGTCATTGACATTCATAATTGGATGTGACATATCTAATATGTAAATTCCATTGCATAATGTACCAAGACTATAAAGCATTTCATTCAAACTAATAGAACAACCATTGTTACTAAAAGTCACATGGAAACCAAATTTATTTAAACAAGAAATGCATAATATGTTCTTTGTTAATACAGGTACAAAATAACATTCATCCAATTTAATTACAAGCCCAGTGGGGAGTGACAAAAAGTAAGTGCCTACGGCTAATGCAAAGAACTCTTGCTCCATTTCCCACATGTAGGTCTAGTTCTCCTTCATGACCTGCTCATCGTCCTCGAGGCCCTGCATATCATTGCATATGTGTGAGCCACAACCGTATTTAATACCCATATGTTATGGTCGAAACAAGATAACCTCAATGACAAACATACGAAGAAGTCGAGGCATCGATGCCTTCTTCGCTTCAATTCTTCCAGATAGACTTTACGGTTTAAGCTTCCAGGTGGCGGTCTTGCCTGATGGAAGCAAGTTCCTTTTGGTGCAGTCTCTTTGGTTTTCTTCTTGGCTGCACTTCCTTTTGGTTTCTTATACCTTTTCTTATTTAGATTCTTTTTCTTGGAACCAGAAGAAGAGTCCACCACAAGCACTTGCTTGCTATCCTTCTTGATAGCTTGCTCTGCTGTCTTGAGCAGATTGATCAACTCAGGGATTGTCGTGGATATTTGGTTCATCCGATAGTTTAACACAAACTGTGAATAACTATCGACAATCCAACCAGAATTAAGTCAACACTTAATTCATAATCCATAACAAAACCTAAGACAGCCAACCTCTCAATATACCCATTCATCTTCAGTGCATACTGCACTGCAGATGAACCTGGAATCATCTTAGTAGTGAAGAGTAACCTCGAGGTCTCGAACCTTTCAGGCTGAGCTTGCTCATCAAACAGTTCCCTAAGATGAAACACTATGGTATTAGCATCCATAGACTCATGCTGCTTCTGCAGCTCTGGTGACATCGAGGCAAGCATAATGCAGGTAGCCATGTCACTGTCTTTAATATGCTTACGATATGCTTTCTGATCCTCATCAGAAGCATTAGTAGCAGGTGGATCAGGAAGTGGAACATCGAGGACATATCGCAGTTCCTCTGACCTGAGAACAATTCTCAGATTTCTCAGCCAATCTAGAAAGTTTGGTCCAGTTAATTTGTTAGAGTCCATAAGCGAGCGCAAGTTCACACTGGAAGTCATATTCAATAACCTATAGGGAAAAGAGAGAAAGAATGTTAGAATAGAATTACCTGCATGATCATAAGGACTTGCATGACATGCATATGACTCCCACTAGTTTCAAAGAATCCATAACCCTCAGTACGAATCCAAGAAACATTATGATAAAATGTCCTAGTGGGTCGATATCCGACATTACTAAAATGACCTTGGGTTTACCCAACAAGTCACCTTAGGTCAATCGGTAGGTATCGGTCATACCATTTGCTTCATAGATGCAACTATCGACTAGTGCTATCAACTCGTGATGTATGCACACACATTAGGTTATCAACTCTTGATGCGCGTACATCTGATGTACACTACCCAATTTCGCCCATGTCTACGTTGACCTTGAGTTTACTCAACAAATCAACGCTTCTAGTGAAAACCGACCCATTAATCCGAAAATCTTATTTTCATGGTTCGAACATATCCGTATAGAGTGTGTAACACCCCAAATTAGGGGTTAGCATATTAAGCAAATTTAATCTGATTTATGTTCTGTCTCTTTGATATTTTGCCATGCATTCATGGTATTTCCGGGTACATTGGTAAAATGAAATTTCGGATTGATTCGGACAATATTAAGATAATTTTTAGTAATTTTTGGAGACTTCAATATTTTTTAGAAATTATTGGTGACGTATGGAGTATTTTTGGAATAATTATTTGGCAGTCATATTTTATGACAGAATTTTTGGTGCATTTTTGGAAGTTGTCTGGAACTTCTGGGAATTAGTTGATTCCGCAATCATAAGTGTGCTTTTCACTATTCAAAATTGAATAAGTGGCCGACTTATATAAGGGTTAGACAGAACCGTGTATAACTCATAAAATTCAGTTCATTTGCTCACGACCGATGCTCTTCATCACTGTCTGTCGATCGATCTGCTTTTTTGCAGCAAATAACGAGGTTAGTCCTTTAGATCATGAATCTTTTCTGGTGTTGGTTGAGACATATAGGTATATATGATCTGTTAGATGGTTTTATGGGAGGATAAGAAAAAGGGGAAGGAAATTTTTAGATCTATCATGTTTGAAGTTTTTGATGATTCTGATAGGTTAGACTGGCGTAAGAGATTAAGGACTGGGACAAGTCAACCGCAGTGGGCAAAAGAGTCTGAGTTTTGTGTTGCGCAAAAATGTATTTTGTTTGGTTTGTTTGGGCCTGTAAATATTCTTTCGATTTGTTTCTGAAATTATAAGATGTATTATATGTGGGTTCCGTTTAGGTTTTAAAAAATGCATGTGTGAAACGTTTTGATGTGTTTGTCATGTTGTACTGTATTGGGTGGCATCCACATATCCTCCCAGGGGGTATTTGGGTGTTACATCTTTTGGTATCAGAGCATGGTTTAGGCGATTCTGGTTTAACCGCGCTTAACTATTGCTTGTACTTGAATAGAAGAGTTGTGTCTGGCCTAATGCGGTTTGTCCCATATTTTGGTTCTAGAATGTTCGTATGAAAAGATTCATAAGACTGTTGATGAGGTAGTTGTGAGAATTTGTGATTCTGGATAAGATTATAAGAATGGGTTCGATATTAGAATGTCATGATGGTTACATATCGTAAGTTTATGAATTGATGCGATTCAGACATGGGTAGTTGAATAGACTGTTGAACGTGCATGTACACATGCTTATTATGGTTAGACGGAGTTAGGTCTGTAATGAATTTTATGTCAGTATGTTCAAGAAGTACGAGTTTGATTTTTTATATGTATTTTTAGCTCAGGAAGCTAAGATGTCAAATAAGCAACTAATGAGGTAATGCATTTGTATTGGTGAAGGCATTGGGTATTGAGATTCGATTATGATGAGATTATTGGATTAAGACTTATTGACGTGTTCGGTATAGCCTTGCGTTGTTTGCTGATGTTAGATTCCGGACGGGCGGTCCGATGATTCTGGTTATTGTGTGAGCATTATAGAAGTGCGTTTGATCATTGCAGATTTTTGGGCTGGATTAAAAACAGCCGTTATGCTGCCCGATTTTCGGGAAAAGAAAAAAAAATGGCAAAGTTCAAATAAAAATACTAGTGTGAAAGTGTGATCAATTATTTTGGTGCATTGTGAGATATTGGCAAATTTGTGGCAAAAGATTGGAATGGTTCAGTTTCTAAGTGGGAGAGATTCATAATTTTATTATGACTTGCGTGCATGTATACTTATGGAAGACGAAATAAATGACAATCGAAAGATGAGATAGAAATAAGGAACGAATAAAAGAGAAGTCTTGTCCAAGATCAATTGATAACAAATGTTGATAAGTGAACTTGGGTGAAATCAATCATATTTTGCAGGAATGAAGAGAAAAAAAATTGTATGCATAGAGACAAATGATGTCGCGTGAGGTGATTAGTTGATACCTGATTTGCAACTTACTGCCATTGGAGACATTGTAGGTGTAGTGACACATGTCGGATAGTTTGCGGTATTGAAAGAATTGCATACGATACGGAGTCAATGAATAGAAGAACTGAAGGTTTATGAATTGTTTGAATGAGTACTATCCTGGTACATTTGTGTGTATCTGATGCTGTATAGAAGACACATGAGTTAATTGTATTGAGGTTTCTTTGATCCCATTGTTGCGTGATTTTACAAGAGGGAATACGTGAAAGATGAGATTAATGATCGCAATATATGAATTGAACCTTTTGACAGATGATTGGTTCATATGATGTTCCTTATGAAATGAGATCATTGACTGGTATGATTATTGGTTTTGTGGTTATAGTGATTTGCTATGATATTTGGTGGTATTAGATGCATTTGGTATGAGGTAGAATAGGATTTGATATTGGCGTTATTGATTCCGAAAGTGAAAGTACAACATTTATTTGTCCCTTAGGAAAAAAAAATTACATGCCTTACTCAAAGGCTATACCGATAAGCAACATAAGGATCATAGGAAATGGTAAGAAGAGAAAAAAAGTGCGAGCTTCAGGTAGATCTTAATATTGTCCGAATCAATCCGAAATTTCATTTTACCAATGTACCCGGAAATACCATGAATGCATGCCAAAATATCAAAGAGACAGAACATAAATCAGACTAAATTTGCTTAATATGTTAACCCCTAATTTGGGGTGTTACAATTCTTCCCTCCTTAAGGAATTTCGTCCTCGAAATTCAGATCTGATCCGAAGAATTGCGGATACTGAGGTAACGACTAGTTAAAAAGAAAACGGTTAGTAACGGTAAAAAAAACGGCTAGTTAACGGCTCGATAACAGTAAAAAACGGCTAGTTAACAGTACAAAAATGTTCTATAAATAGAGACCATTCCTTCCTCATTACTTCATCCCTACACATTCTTTCTTTCTTACCTCAAAATTTCTTCTAGACGAATTTCAAAAATGTTATCCGCTATCGCATGCTTTTGTATAATTCTTCAATGATTTTTAGAAATTATTGGTGACGTATGGAGTATTTTTGGAACAATTATTTGGCAGTCATATTTTATGACGGAATTTTTGGTGAATTTTTGGAAGTTGTCTGGAACTTCTGGGAATTAGTTGATTCCGCAATCATAAGTGTGCTTTTCACTATTCATCCCACAGTAAGCCAATAGTAAAAATTGAATAAGTGGCCGACTTATATAAGGGTTAGACAGAACCGTGTATAACTCATAAAATTCAGTTCATTTGCTCACGACCGATGCTCTTCATCACTGTCTGTAGATCGATCTGCTTTTTTGCAGCAAATAACGAGGTTAGTCCTTTAGATCATGAATCTTTTCTGGTGTTGGTTGAGACATATAGGTATATATGATCTGTTAGATGGTTTTATGGGAGGATAAGAAAAAGGGGAAGGAAATTTTTAGATCTATCATGTTTGAAGTTTTTGATGATTCTGATAGGTTAGACTGGCGTAAGAGATTAAGGACTGGGACAAGTCAACCGCAGTGGGCAAAAGAGTCTGAGTTTTGTGTTGCGCAAAAATGTATTTTGTTTGGTTTGTTTGGGCCTGTAAATATTCTTTCGATTTGTTTCTGAAATTATAAGATGTATTATATGTGGGTTCCGTTTAGGTTTTAAAAAATGCATGTGTGAAACGTTTTGATGTGTTTGTCATGTTGTACTGTATTGGGTGGCATCCACATATCCTCCCAGGGGGTATTTGGGTGTTACAGAGTGAGCTTGGGTTTACCCAACAACCCAACTCTATAAGAACTCTGGTTCTCCCCATATTAATGGAAGGCGTTAGTTTTCATATGATGTGTGAGGGTTTTCAGGTCTCATCTTCTTCTCCTCCAAGCCGTAGGATTATAGTCACCATGACTATATGGAATGATTTAGGGCATTTCATCAATCACATTGGATCTATACCTAAAATCATCCATCATCCCACCTTTGCATGTTGTAAGTCGACTTGTGTATGTGTAAGTCGACTTATGCATGTGTAAGTCGACTCATGCAGCTGTGCACGAACAAGTCGACTTGTACCATTGTGCAAGTCGACTTATACGTCTACAGTGCACGGCCAAGTCGACTTGTATCTATGTGGAATTGCTATCTAATCGGCTAATTTCTCAATCCGTGCAGTTCCAATTCACAATACCAAGTGTAATATCCTTTATTATGATGTACTAATGAAACACTTTCATTGTTCCATGCTTACCATATATAGTCAAACTATACATGAAAAACTTGAAATTGATGAATACACTCTTATTCATTCAGATCTCCAAATAATTTAAGAATATCAAACTATCACCCTAAGTATCTCTAGGTAGTCTAAACTTTATCAAGATTATTTCGGCACTGGTCACAAAATTTGTGACGGCCAAAATAATCAAGACAACGAAATGCACTAACGAGACGCTAATGTGACACATTTGACATCCGAAAAATATTTGGAAACCCAATTTCAAGAAATTCAATTTGGAAAGCATACAACATCAATATAACACATTTTTAATCACATTAAAAATGATCCAAGGCATTGGAATTGAGAAATACACAATTTATCATTTCAAACAAAACAGCTCCAGCAACTTTCTCAAAACTGCCAAGCTCTGTGTTTTGCTTGAAAAACTTATTGAAACCATTTCAATAAATTATGAGAAAATTACAGAGGTTACAACATGTTTACAACATGTTCCATAAATTTTTTCATGATTTATTTCCAACAAAAACTCATCCAACCTCAGCAACAAAACCAATGTAGAATCTGTGTTCCTCAACACGCTTATTCCCAAAGAAGACACAATAAATTCTCAAATAAATAGTAAATCACCTCGAAAACATTTTTCATTCTCATAGACATTCATAAACATCTTAGAGACATGTTGGTGAAAGCAAATCCAAAAAATTCTACAATTTATTCTCGAATTTATAAGCATGCTGTTCATTGAATGTGCACAAAGACAAAGAACTGAACATTAGGGAATAAATTAGCAAAACCATATCAAATCACATTGATAAATTCCGAGCTTCCACAGAAATATGCAACAACATCTTGTGAACATATTTGGGCAAGAAAATTTTGAAAACAATATTTCTACACTGAATTCGAAATTCACACAATCAACATGCATGATCGTCACAAGCAATAGGCAACTCCGACCTAGTCATGGTTTCTTCGTTATATACGACACAAGTGGCTCTGATACCACTGTAGGAAAATCCCGGTGTAAGCATCACATGCCCACGGTGCGGAAAACAAAAATTTTTGTTCCGGGACCTTCCCGAAAGCCAGGATCCATGTGTCTATACAACAAATTCAAACCATAACGGCCAAAGGAGACCGTCTCTAACAGTATCCACGCAGAGATCGAAGAACCTAACCGGGACAAACCCTTTGACCCGGGAATAGCTAGAACAAAGTAAAGAGTGCTAGCTCCTACCTTTGTCCTTAGAGAGCTATGGAGAAACGATGATGAAGGAGAAGCTTGGTGATGATCGATGATGAAGATAGCTTGAGAGAGAAACTCTTTCTTCCTACTTCAAAAGCCACGATTCTCAACCATGAAGAGAGCTTAAGAGATGAAAAACCTTAGGTTCTTCATTTATCACCAACGACCATCACCTCTTCTTTCTTCATTAGCCAATTTTGTCTTTTTGTCATTTAATGCCGTTAAAACAACTTTTGACTAAGCATATAAAGGAAGCTTCTCCTTCCTATTCACGCACACACACACACACACACACACACACACACACACACACACACACACACATATATATATATATATATATATATATATATATATATATTCTTTAATTAATTAATAATATATATATATTAATGCTGAAGTGGTCCAGTCACACTGGGGTCGATTCTACCGGCCTACCGGGTCCTGGTATGGGAAAACTTACCGGAAACGTTTTTCAGCAATATCGATGTCGCGATCTCATCGAGACATATCTCGATCTCATCGGGATCCATTTAATCCTTTTGTCTCCATATATTGGAACTCTGTCCAAAACTATTTTACAAATTCTCCGAGACACTTTTATGCGTGTGACCCATTAGGTTCCCGGTTATGTTGGCCACTTAGATTAACACTTAATCGAGCAAGTCATGAGCGATATCTAGCAACACATCATGACCCCAATTGACCGGAAAGTAATTGGTTTGACGAATGAACATGTATTCATCATGAACCATATCACGAACCTTTCCATAGACAATTACCGTGCAATTCGTCCTTTCACCATGCTATACCCCACTTGGTTATGAGTATGGGCAAAGTGTCAACTCTTTACTAGACTGACTACGTCAAATCTAGTCCAAGTGATTTCAGTTCTTGTCCTGTGACTCATTACTTAATATGTCAATGAAGACATTCTTCATGACATATATGCTCCGGCCAAAGACTTCCAAGTAATGACCCTGACAAGAGGCCATGGGTATCATCTTCGCTATCACGTAAGTGGTGAATCCTCTATTGGCTACTCAATTACCTTCAATACCTCAAGTTGCACCCAATCACCACCCTATGAGCGACCTCTCGTAAGGCAACAAGGAATGGAGTCAAAGCACGTAATCAAGATTCAAGATATCCTTGAGTACCTCAAGTCTAAGGATACTTGCACCATTGTTATGATGAGATTATCACCGACATTATAATAGACATCCATGTGATGATCTCATAGCAGTCATCCAATGTACTTACTACCTCTAGTAAGCATCCACATCTCAACCATAAATATCTCATATTTACGACTCGAGATCCACCGCTTGATCAAATCAAGGAGCTTGAGATGTGCTAGTCTCCGGATTACCGATGTCCAGTTTCAGTAGTCCTATGACTAGGGATAATTTAGATACTGACATAATTGCACATGATAGGAATCTCAGCAGTATGATCACATCACAATTTCCTTCATGCTATGTCATATATCATGGACTTCATTAATTTGCTTATAGATCAATATCTATTCATAAATAATGAACAGCAAGTTAATGAAATATGCCTTTCTTTATTTATTAATAAAGTATGTACACAACTTTGTACAAAATGTGCTAAAGGCGATTGCCTTCAGGGCATTACTCTAACAGTAGGCACACACTTGCGTGAACGCACCACCATTCTATGTGAGTTACAACACAATCTTTAGCTTGCTCAACATTGCATGAAGCTACTCGCAGACCAAAGGCCTAGATGTTAATTTCCAGGTTGGTGACTTAGTTTATTTGAAGCTCCAACGTTATCGGCAAACTTCTGTGGCATTCTGAAGCTCCTTGAAATTGGCCCCTCGATTCTTTGGACCGTTTAGAATCGTTGAGAAAATCGGCCCTATGGCCTATTGGTTGGATTTACCACCTGAATCCAAGATACATAACGTCTTCCATTTTAGCCTTTTACAGAGGTCCCTCGGTCCCCTTCCAGCGGTTTCATCTACTCTTCCTCCCGTGTCTGACACTACAACCATTATGCCTCAACCTGAACGTGTTTTGGGTTAGCGAGTCATACAAAAGGGGAAGTACCGCCCAAAGATGGAAGTATTAATCCAGTGGAAAGGAACAACCCGTAAAGATTCAAAATTTGTGACATTTCTCCAAGCAATATCCTGAATTCATCCTTGTGGATAAGGATGATGCTAGTGGGGGGCATGATACGACCAAATCATCAAGCAACCTATACAGTTGAAGGCTGATCATGTCAACTACTGCATGACGATATTGTTGTTGATTTAGCTAGTGGATTCCTATCTTTTGCGATTTACTTTTCAGTTATTTGTTCCTACTTTGTTAGAGAAATCTACGTAATAATGTTTGTCAGTAACGTTATTTTTGTATCTTTTGCTTGTAAATGGCTATAAAAGCCTACTGCAACTTATGAATAAGATATATCGTACAAACTATTTTGCAAATCCTTCCTTCCCCGTATTCTTACCTTCTCTCTATCACTTTAGAAAAATTGCTTATCAGAACCCGAAACTATCTGTTGTTCTCTCGATGGTCTCAGTCATTTGTTTTCTGTTTGTTTTTTTTACGCACCTAATTACTCTCGCATTACAACGTACTACACCAATAAGCTCTTTGTTTTTAGTTCGTTCTTTTGATGTGTTTAGTGTGAGGGTATCGAGGCTACATAATATGAAAATCTAAGGGTGATGGTGTCGAGATAACTAACTGAAAATGAAAAAAAAAACTGAAATCAAAACATAAGGTCGTTCGGACTACATAATCTGATTTAGGTTATTTTTAAACAACGATGTTGTTTTAATTATGTGATTAAACGACGTCTTTCATTAATCTTTATTTATTGTATTAATTTTGACTGACGTGTATTAATAGGTAAAATTTCTGAAACACGTGGTAAGTCACGTCAACAAAATTGAAAAAAATTGAAAGTTTCAACATTTTATTATTACTTTTTAAAATTTGGTCTAAAATTTAAAAATAATATTTTAAATATATTGTTACTTCTTTTTAGAGTTAGAGAAAGGTTTAAACTTTTTTTAATAATTGTCCATTTGTTATATTCACGATATAAATGCTTGGACTAACGATGCCAATCACCAAAATTTCAAAAACTCTGTTTTTTTACCGATGAGAAAATTGACATCTTCATGCCTCCATAAAAGAATGACTTGTTTAACTCAATGGGCGTGGTTGAGTGGCAAGGGACTCATCCATCCTTAACCAAAGGTCAGGAGTTCGATCCTTGCCTGTGGGTATGGAACAGCCTTAAATCCTTGAGTCAACTGTCTCATCCTGTGAGATGCCTTTCCATCAGTGAGGGGATTAGTCATTGGCTCCACCGGCGGATACCCTGGCCTCAGACCAAGAACAACTTGCTTGGCCAAGCGTTGAAGAATTAAATTTGATTTTGGTTGGAATTAATAAATTAAATTTAAATTAGTCAAATGTTAAATTAATCTCACTCTAACACTAAGTAATCAACTCAATTTAAACCAATATAACAAATTAATTCCTTTTTAGTACTTGAATTGTATTTATAAATTTTGATTCTTACTTGTTCGATGAAAAGTATGTTATGCTTTTAATACTCAGATTGGATTGAGATTATCTTTTATATTCAAAGTTGAAGAAAATAATAATAATAAGAGTATTCTTTCTAGTTTTGGTAGATCGTAAACTCTTGAAATTTAAAATTTTATTTTATTTTGAAATTCTAATTATTAACGTACTGATAATCAATTATTAACAACAACAACACCCAGTATGAATTTCGATGATACGCAGAGTCTAGGAAAATTCAATAGTATGCAGCCTTAATCCTAACTTGTAAAAGGGCATATTGATAATCTATAGAAAAGTAAATATTAACCAATAGCATTAGTCGAAGTTGCTTGTAAGGTATTTAATTTTGGGTATATTCTAATTATTTATTGAGAAAAGATTAAAATTATTATTTTAATAGTTTTATAATTATTATGATTAATAATTATTATAAATAATTTAAGTAATTTTATAAATTATAATTTATTTATTAGTATAAATAAATGACTTAACAATATTAATCATTGTAACATGATTAATTAATAATGACTATAAATTAATAACATGGCTATGTTACGTTGAATTATATACATCCTTGAATGATACACAAAGCCAAGAATTATTAACATGAAACTCAACTTATACATCTTCCACTGCCCTATCTTCTTGAAAAAGGTGTGTTCTTGTTTCTTTAAGCTTCAGATATATTATTGCCATTAAGATCTCGTCTTATTTTCTTGATTTCGGTGCATAATAGCTTCAATTCAAGGCTCTCAATATGGAACGCTCCAACTTTGCTTTCCTTCGCTTTCTTGATCAAGAAAGTGACGCTGAAAAGCCGCCATCACCACCTCCGCCACCGTCGGTTTTGGAGCCGCCTCCAATATCCTTCGTTTCAAAAGGAAAAATAACCACTAAACCAAAGAACTATAAACTTCAATTCATTAGCTCCAAGATTAATCCAGAGGATAGATTAATCTCTTGAATTACTACTCCATCTCTAATTCATCCAATTGTTGAATGATCTTCACTGGACTGTCTTTCTTCAAGGCAACTGCAATAGCTCGTTGAAATAAGATAAAGCAAACAAAGTTTAGAAATGGTGTGCATCTTACAAGTTGAAATTAGTGAAGACCATTAGGATTAATGAGAGGCATAATTTGTAAGTATCCCATGAAATGTTACCATCAAGGTTTACATTTGGAAACACAAAACATGATCTAAGACTCAAGCGACTTCAGATTCCACAATTAATGAGAAGGGCAGCAATTACCGATAACTGGGACACATTATGGTTTTTGGTATCTTACCATATATAGTCGACTTGTGTAGAAAATCTTCTTAAAAATTATGGGATTCTAATCTTCCTGGTTTTTAGCATAGTTACTTAGCCTAATCCAGAATAAATCAACTTTAATGTAAAAGGTTGATTTCACATGATATTTTTAGCACTTGTGAGACAATTCTTGGTAGTCTTTAACACACTGTTTGATTGCATTTTTTAAGCATAATCTTCTCTAATGCCTTGTAAGATTTGTATCTAATTTCTACTTTTAGGTCCCATAGTAGTTCTTGCTATAGATTCTTGGATAGGATCGTGTCACCAACTTTGTGATACAAGAAATAGATAACTCAACTCTGGCAGATTGTATGAAAAAGGCAAGTCAGTTCTGCTAACCCTTTTTATCTTCCTTTTTTTGAACGGAGTAGTGAAATTCATATTCTTTCTTCAAAACAAGAAAATGTTAAATGTAGGCTGATACTCTAATAACTAAAGGGCCTTATTAGAAGGGTGTTAATTATTTTAAATACTTACAACGTATTAAATTTATAGCAATAACATCACGAAAATAATAGTGTCAATTATTTGATGAAAGTTATATAATTATGAATAGCATACGTTTTCATTTATTATTCCTTATATATCAAGGATTGAGATTATCTTTACATTCTAATTTGAAGAAAATAATAAAACAAATTATCCTCTCTGATTTTGGTGGATCATAAAATTTATTTTATTTTGGAATTTTAATTATTAATGTGAAATAATTAATAGAAAATTAACATTAATAAATAATATTATTAGGCAAAAATATATGTTAAAATATATTTTTAAATAATATATTTATATTTAATTTTGTCTCTTCTACTTATGAACCCTGTTTGTTATCTTTTGACTTCTCCATAAATTTTCTCTTTAAATTTTCTCTCTCATAAAAGCTTGTTATTAAATAATGTAGTTTCAATCATACAAAAAGATAAGTATGCTTTACACTTGTCTCTTTGCAAGTATTTTGCGTATCAGAAAGTCTTGAACGATAGATCATGTTTGAAATTTAAGTTATACAAAAAAGATTGATTAGTTTAGATTTCTAAAAGGTAGGTTTTGAGAATTGTTGCTCAAAAAAATAAGAAAGGTTTGCGTAGTCTCCGTCAGTATATTTGAAATCTAAACTATAATCAATCTTTTTATCTTTACCTCTTATAGATATATGTTTTATAAACCACTTGATTAGAAATTAATGATATAACTTCTTTGAGACTTATCTTAGCTTAAAAGTCATCGCAAGAAAAGTCTTTCTGATTCATATGATCTAATAATGCCATTTACCTTGAATTTATGTTATCTTTATATGACTTCTTACCGAGAGTAGCCCAAATGAAACAGCATCATGTACTTGAACTTTTATCATCTCTTTATGCCCTCTTACCAAGAATAGTCCAAATGATATTATTATTTTAATAGTTTTATAATTATTATGATTAATAATTATTATAAATAATTTAATTATTTTTATATATTATAAATTATTTATTAGTATAAATAAGTAACTTAATAATATTAATCGTTATCACCATAAATAATTAATGATAAGACTATAAATACCATGCACTTACGATGAATTATAAATCGTTGAATGATACACAAAGCCAAGAACTATTAACTTGAAGCACAACTCCCCAAACTTTTACAGCAAATTTCTTCCACTCCGCTATCTTGTTCACTTCTTGAAGTTTGTTTCTTGTTTCTTTAAGATTCAAATATATTCTTGCTATTAAGATCTCGTCTTATTTTCCTGATTTCGGTGCGTAATAGTTTCAAGGCTTTCAATATGGAGCACTCCAACTTTGCTTTCCTTCGCTTTCTTGATCAAGAAAGTGACGCTGAAGAGCCACCATCACCACCGACGCGACTATCGGTTTTGGAGCCACCTTCTCGTCAAGTTGGACCTGGCAATATCCTTCGTTTACCGGACGGTATCATTCATGAGATTCTCTGGGGACTTGATATAGAAGGGATTGCTCGGTTTCGTTGTTTGTCAAAAACTTGTAAAAGGTTGACCGAATCAGTTCGTCGCTTGAGCATCAACTCCCAAGAAATAGGAGACCACCCGACTGAAAGGAAAAGATTTCATGAATATCTGACAAGTTATTTCCGTGAAAGACTTTACCTGAAAAGTTTTGAAGTATCTTGGGTTTTCAAAGAAGGGAATTCTCGAAATGAACTAGAATACATTGTTCACTGGCTACAAGAAGCTATATCATGTTGTGTCAAGTATATCAGAATTAATTTTCAGCCGAGGAAGGAGCTCCATGTATTAACGCAACAAGTTCATGAAAGCATCCCAATTGATTCTTTGTATCGGCGCATCTCTACCCGGTTTGGTTGCATTAAAGTTTTATCATTGAACTCAGTAGCATTAGAAGAATCTAGTTTAAACTTCGGACGTTTGATCGGAGACTGGATGAGGTTACGTCGATTGAAACTTGTGAACATTAGAGGAATAAAAAACCTTACGTTTACTAGTACGTCTCTGGAAGAGCTTTTCCTTGATAATTTTGAAGATGGTTCTCTTCGTCAAATTTATGTTCCCGGGGCTACGAAACTAAAAAAGTTGATTGTTAGGCTTAATAGTTACGATGACGATAACAGCTTTTTATTCGTTTATGCTGCACAACTTTCTAATCTGTCGTTAAACGGAGACATAAGGGTAATTAGCTTGGGAGATTTGAGCAAGCTAGAATCTGCCTTTCTTTACTGGAAAGAAGATCCTTACCGCAGGAGCCAGAACAAGCAGTTGCTTGATACAAAAGTAGCAGCAGTTCTTCGTTCAGCGAGTCGGGCAAGGTTTGTGGTCACTGACGAATTGTTTCTGCAGGTAAGTTGTTAAAGCAGCATCTTCTCATCACAGGAAAATGAATAAAACTAAAGCAATGTTTCTCCAGGATTAATTCTAATCTTAATTAATGGTACTTTTCATCTTACTAATTTCCTATCAAATGGTTCTTTCCTTTCTGGTGTTCTTTCTTACATTCCAGTCCCTCCTGGAACGAGAAGAGTTGGCAATTCCAACGTTCGATCATGCAGAAGACGTCATTGTTTACTTGAGCCCTTCAGGCGATTTCCCATTGGATCCAATTGCTGTCTTCCTCATTCACTTTCCGAATGTAAGGTGTCTTTTTCTTAGATCACATCGTAGAACGTGAGACTTCAATGATAATGTAAGCAATTTTATGGCGAACTTGAAATTATTCATATGATTAGCCCTTCTGTTGACGGCCTTATCCACTTATTATCTTGTTTCAGCGAGGTGGTGGAGGAGTTGACTGGAAGGGCCATCGAGCAGTCCAGGTCTTTCAACAACTGGAAGTGATTAAGATACAGATTTTCAACAGGAGCAGAACAGCAGAGATCATTCAATATTTCCTTCGACGCTCAAGAGCACTGAAAAAGGTGACAATCACTTTTCTCACTTAGGACATCCCAGCTCAGGAAATGCTGATGGCCGAACTTGAGGAGGCAAAGGAACGCTCTCTTTTCCCAATTTTACAACCAAATGTAAATAAAGTGTTATTGAAGTGTTTTGAAAGACGATGCTTTCTTCCTTATCAATGTTGGAGTTTAAGAATCTAAATACCCTTGTTTGTTGTTTTGGTAGGCATCAAAAACTGGATTATAAAATCACATCGCTTCAGATTTGTGTGTAATAAAGTAACCAATTATATGACAAAATTTTATTTTATTATTTATGATAAAATTGGTTATAAATAGTGACCAATAATTAGTCATAAAATATCTTTTAAAATAAAACTATGTCAATTATTAGATATATCAATTTAATAGATACATCTTACATATTATAACTTTCTGAAATATTGAATGAACCTCTTAGGCTTGCTTTGTGTTAGGTGTCACGGCAAATTTTTTTAGATGTACGTAGTAGAATTGGAGTAACTTTGTTAAAATCGTCATGTAACAATTAAGTTTGATCATAAATTTTAACTCAAACTTTCTTTCGTGATCACCGACTAATAGTTTCGTTTGTTTTCGAGCATCTAATGTCACTTGTGTTTTAAGTGTTTCACTAACATTTTCAATCGAGTGTTTTGGACAAACAAGAAATATGTAACAAAGTTAACCTTTTATCTATCCATTCATAATAATTAACACAAAACAACTCCATTTTCAAATTTCTCATAAAAAACTTGTTCTCAAGATTCTTTAACTCTTTGTAGATGATTTTATACTAACAAATGAATTATAAATGATGACTCTGTTCAATCATATAAGAACTTAGGGACCAATCAAGATAAAATCATTCACTTTCTCCTTCAACCAACTGAATTAGTGGGAAGATGTCACTTCTTTCTTTAATTCCACCAATTTGTGGATAGTTATTCATTTTGGGCATTAACCTCACTTTTGGACATGGTACGAGTCTTTAGAAGATGCTTATTTGTTGCCATATCATCTAACCCATAATTTTGTTAAGTTGTACTTCCGTTTTCTTGGGTCACTATTTGCATATTCTTACCATGTGTTAACACATCATTACACCTTGTATAGCCTTCTTAAGCTTTCCGGTTTAGTCACCCCATACCATCATTGTACATGGTCTATCCAAGCACATTTATGGTGCAATCACATTCTTCAAAACCTACGGTAGAAACAATCAATGTATGGTAAAACTCGCATGATTACATACTTTTTAGCCTACTTGTCAAAGTTAAGTTTCTTCTTATACTTGCAACCTTAGCATGACTTACAAATTTTATCTTTTGGTCTCCTATCTAAATCTTATATTTCGTAAAAAAAATTTGCCAATATATATGCATCATGCATGCTAATACTCGCCTATTCTCGACCTTTATCAACAATGCCTATTTTGGCTCGCCTACTCTCAAGTCATTGTCTTGTTTATTAATTCAAATGTTATGCATCAATTAAGGCTCACTAAGACTTACACAATTATGTAGCTTAGACTTAAAAATTCAATTAATTATCTCCACTAGAAGAATTCAATACCTTCGTCAAAATAATTCGTGGGCACTATTTCACAAAAAAATTTCCTAAAATACTCCTTGTTTATTGGCATATATCTAGTATACCATTTTTTTTCTATATCAGGTTTGCTTTTGCTTTTATTTGAACGTTGTTTCGCAAGGTCAGTTGCATCTGACATAACATAATCATTAAGGTAAACTTCTTTTATCAAGTCTTCACTTGTCTTTATTTTTCACACTTCACAACTATGAAATTTATTTGATTCCCAGCTACCTTTTATTTTAGACCTTCTAAAGAAAAGTGCAAACCTTGACAAATAAAACAAATGGTATCTTATTTTGTTTATTTCTTTGACTTACATTAAGAAGTTTCATGTACTTTCTCTTTGTTTTTCTCCGAATAATTTAGCATTCCAATATTTTTCTTGCCCTTGTGCTAGTTTGAATGAATTGTGACATTTGGAGATCCATCATGACATTTGCAAGCATTATAACATTAGGAAAGTCCTTCACATTTTGCCTCCAAAGCTTCATTTGTGGTCAACCTTACAAGTCACTTATAAAGTTAAATAACCCATTTTCTTTAAACATGTTTCGTACTTATATTAAAGATATAAATTTTCTCACATAATATCTTATTTTAACTTCTTTAAAATCTTCCTTTATGAACCATAAAATATTGGTAGGGAGAAACAAGTCCATTAACTTCTTTATTTTCTCTCAAATATCGATAGAAGGTCTACTCACATTGATATTTTGTATGATTTAAATAAATTACACTATGAACTAAAGTCATTATGCCACAAGACATAGAGACCAAATTGAGACAACGGTCCTTTGATCCCTGACCTACTTTTCGGAATAGCATTTTGGCATATAAGCCTTATATTAAACACTTTTCAAATTTTAAAAATTTTGTTTCAGAGAGTTAAGCATAGAGTTTAATATTAATTTAATTTAAATTCGTATCTTTTGATTTTAATAAATAGATTATTATAAATATATGATGTATAAATTATATATATTTAAGATATTATTATATTATGATGTCCAATTTTGGTACATCTAATGTTTGAATTTAATTTATTAGTTATTAGTTACTTATAATACTTTTCAACTAAAGGTTTACTGAATTTTTTTAAAGAAATTGACTTCTTCAGTCTTACCTATATTCTTCTTTATTAGCACAATCAATGGTTTATGCTACAGTTACATTGGTCAATAGAGGACTTATTATATTGGTCCCCATCTCATGTAAATTATCTGATTCTTCCAATTGTTGAATGATCTTCACTTGACTGTCCTTCTTCAAGGCAAGTGCAATAGTTCGTTGAAATAAGATAAAGCAGACAAAGTTTAGAAATGGCATGCATCTTACAAGTTGAAATTAGTGAAGATCATTAGGATTAATGAGGGGCATAATTTGTAAGTATCCCATGAAATGTTACGATCAGGGTTTAAATTTTGAAACGCAAAACATGATCTAAGACTCAAAAGACTTCAGATTCCACAATTGATGAGAAAGGCAGCAATTACCGAGAATTGGGACACGACGGTGAAAAAGCACTTTAGGCAACAATTGACGATTTTAAAATGTGTTATTTAAAATTAACATAATGCTAACTGTTTTAAAATTATTGGCTTTAATTATATTAAAAAGTGATAGAATTAAAAATGGTGGCCTTAAAATTTTATATATGTAACATCTAAAACATTTGCTATTTTAAGCAACTAATAAAGTATATTTTATAAACAACAATTGCAACGTCGGTAATGGGTCAGGTCCATTAAGCAACAAATAAAGCTCAAATCTAATCTCGAATTCGATTAGACTTGGGTAGCTTGAAATTTGATGTAGCTTAATTAATTTTTTTTAAAGTTTAAAATAAAAATGATCTCTTTATTATCTACTTCCTCTTTGAATAGAAAAACTTAACATTATGGTTTTTGGTATTTTACCATAGTCGATTTGTGTAGAAAATCTTCTTTCAAGTTATGGGATTCTAATCTTCTTGGTTTTTTGCGTAGTTACTTGGCCTAATCCAGATTTAAAACAACTTTAAGGTAAAAGGTTGATTTCACATGATATTTTTAGCACTTTGCGAGACAAGTCTTCGTAGTCTTAACACACTGATTGATTGCATTTGTGTATTATGTATTAGCGTCAAAAAGCATCATGTATTATGATGTTACAATGAAATTACTCTTGCTAGCTAGTTAATCAGATATTGTGCTATCATTTAAATGGTTAATAATTTCGTTGAATATGGAACTTGTAAGAAGAAAAGAAGTCCAACTTTGCCGGAAGAGGTTCATACAATAATTGTATATTTTAGCTACCTTTACCTCCCACCTAATGTCCTTTTTTGTTGAAGTGGGAGTCCACTGAACCGATTTGTTCTATTGAAAAGTACGTGCTGCTTTCAATTGTTATTGAAAATGTTATGTCATAATTATGGTTTTAATTAAGAAATTTATATTTGGTATCGTGTATCCTCTTATTATTTGAAATCTAATAATGTTATATCATAATAATGTAGTTTCAATCATGAAGAAAGATAAGTATGCTTTATACTTATATCTTTACTAGTATTTTGTGTATCAGAAAGTCTTAGACTATAGATCTTGTTTGAGATTTAAGTTATACAAGAAAGATCGGTAAGTTTAGATTTCTAAAAGACAAGTTTTGAGAATTGTTCCTCAAAAGATAATAAAGGTTTGTGTCTCCTTAGTATATTTGAAATCTAAGCTACAATAAGTCTTTCCAATCTTTATCCTCTTTTATAAACCATGTGACTAGTATATAGATCGAAAATTCATGGTAAAACTTTCTTGAAACTTATCGGTGAAATATTTTATGAGCCTAGCTAAATGTCATTGCAAGAAGAGTCTTTCTCGATTTATATGGTCTAAAAATGTTATATATCTTGAATTTATGATATCTTTATATGCCTTCTATGGTCTAAAAATGTTATATATCTTGAATTTATGATATCTTTATATGCCTTATTACCAAGGGTAGCACAAATGAAACAACACCATGTACCTTGAATTTTTATCCTCTCTTTATGCCCTCTTACCAAGAATTGTCCAAATGATATTATTATTTTAATAGTTTTATCATTATTATGATTAATAATTATTATAAATAATTTAATTATTTTATATATTATAAATTATTTATTAGTATGAATAAGTAACTTAATAATATTAATCATTAATCATTATCACCATAAATAATTAATGATAAGACTATAAATACCATACACTTACGTTGAATTATAAATTCTTGAATGATACACAAAGCCAAGAACTATTAACATGAAGCACACCTGCCCAAACTTTTACAGCAAATTTCTTCCACTCCGCTATCTTCTTCACTTCTTGAAGTTTGCTACTTGTTTCTTTAAGCTTCAAATATATTCTTGCTATTAAGATCTCGTCTTATTTTCTTGATTTCGGTGCATAATAGTTTCAAGGCTTTCAATATGGAGCGCTCCAACTTTGCTTTCCTTCGCTTTCTTGATCAAGAAAGTGACACTGAAGAGCAACCATCACCACCGACGCGACTATCGGTTTTGGAGCCACCTGCTCCGCAAGTTGGACCTGGCAATATCCTTCGTTTACCGGACGGTATCATTCATGAGATTCTCTGGGGACTTGGTATAGAAGGGATTGCTCGGTTTCGTTGTTTGTCGAAAACTTGTAAAAGGTTGACCGAATCAGTTCGTCGCTTGAGCATCAATTCCCAAGAAATAGGAGATCACCCGACTGAAAGGGAACTATTTCATGAATTTCTGACAAGTTATTTCCGCCGAACACTTTACGTGAAAAGTTTTGAAGTATCTTGGGTTTTCAAAGAAGGGAATTCTCGAAATGAACTAGAATACATTGTTCAGTGGCTACAAGAAGCTATAAAACGTCGTGTCGAGTATATCAGAATTAATTTTCAGCCGAGGAAGGAGCTCCGTGTATTAACGCAACAAGTTCATGAAAGCATCTCAATTGATTCTTTGTGTCGGCACCTCTCTACCCGGTTTGGTTTTATTGAAGTTTTGTCATTGAACTCAGTAGCATTATTAGAAGAATCTATTTTAAACTTTGGACATTTGATCGGAAGTTGCACGAGTTTACGTCGTTTAAAACTTGTGAACATTAGAGGAATAAAAAGCCTTATGTTTACTAGTAATTCTCTGGAAGAGCTTTTCCTTGAAAATTTTGGAGATGGTTCTCTTTGTCAAATTTTTGTTCCTGAGGCTAAGAATCTAAAGAAATTGGTCGTTTGTCTTAATAGTTACGACGACAATGAAAGTCATTTATTTGTTTTGGCTACACAACTTTCTACTCTGTCATTAAACGGAGACATACGTGTTGACTTGGGAGATTTGAGCAAGCTGGAATCAGCTTTTCTTTATTGGAAAGAAGATCCTTACCGCAGGAGCCAGAACAAGAAGTTGCTTGATATAAGGGTAGCAGCAGTTCTTCGTTCAGCGTGTCGGGCAAGGTTTTTGGTCACTGGCGAATTATTTCTGCAGGTAGTTTGTTAAAGCGGCATCTTCTCATAACGTGAAAAAGAATAAAACTAAAGCCATGTTTCTACAGGACTAAGTCTAATGTACATATCATCTTACTAATTTCCTATCCAATGGTCCTTTCTTTTGTGGTGTTCTTTCGTGTATTCCAGTCTCTTAAGGACCGAGAAGAGTTAGCAATTGGAAAATTCAATCATGCAGAAGACGTCATTGTTTACGTGAGCCCTTCAAGAGGTTTCCAGTTCTATCCAATTGCTATCTTCCTACTTCGCTTCCCGAATCTAAGCCGTCTTTTTCTTAGATCACGTCGTAGAACTGGAGACGTGAGTTTTGCTGTAAGTAATTATGGTACACATGAAATTATTCATATGATTAGCACTTCTGTTGATCCGCTTATCTTGTTTCAGCGAGGTGGCCGTGGAGGAGTTGATTGGAAGGACCATGGTGTAGTTCAGGTCATTCAACAGCTGGAAGTGATTAAGATACAGATTTTCAAGAGGATAAGAATAGACGAGATTATTAAATATTTCCTTTGGCGCTCAAGAGCAATGAAAAAGTTGACAATCACTTTTCCAACTTAGGACATCCCAGCTCAGGAAATACTGATGACCGAACTTGAGGAAGCAAAGGATCGTTCCCTTTTCCCAGTTTTGCCGCCTTGCAACTGCATGTAAATCAGGTGATGGTGAAGTGTTTTGAAAGATGATGATTCTTTTTTACTTACCAGTGTTCGAGTTTAAGAATGTAACTACATGGCTGTTTGTTCTTTTACCAGTTTTTTGTTTTTTTGGTTATAGAATAGAGACACATAAAACCTTAATGAATTAAACAGGAGATAGACGCTCCGAAATATCCTCTAAGAGGATAAATAGACAATCCACAGACAAGTTTTAAAGCATATGAATACTAAAGTATAGTGAAGTGGCATAAGTAACGAACCAATCTGCAACTCGATACGAACATAAACATTCTGGCAGGCATGAAACAGCTGGATCGAAATTTGTCCTAGCCAGTTAATAAAATCACATCGCAGATTTGTGTCTTTAACTCAAGCCCATGTAATAAAGTACCCAAGTATATGACCAGTCATGATCAACGTTATCAAATAAATAAATTTTTATTTTAAAATTTTTATTTTTTTATTGTTTATGATAAGATTGAGTATGAATAATCGCCTAATAATTAGTTACAAAGTACTTTTTGAAGGAAAATTAACACGAAATTACATATTAATTTTATAATTAATCAATACAATTAATTAACTATAGGATTGCAACATGCTATATTCAATAATTGTATGGATAAATATCTAGAAATTGTGGAATAATTTAATCTATTGTTGTTTTCTGTTAAACGAAGTGAAAGAGACACAGAGGATTGACTACTGCTATTTTAAACCCTAATTAGCAAAAACACATACAGCTCTCAATGAGGCGACTGTATTTAAGGTCGGTTAACAGTAGGGCCTCCTGTGTACTGCAAAACATGAGTCAAGCCTACCCATCATAGCAAGCTCGTGAACACAAGCCCAATAATACGTTAAAGAGAGAATTAACAAGCCTAATTATCTTGACATCAAATTAATCAGAGTTTGTACAAAATTATGTTTATTATACTAGTCCACAAAATTCTATCATTTTTCAATAAAAATATGTCAATTTTCTTACAAAATATCAGTTTGGGATGCAATAGAATTAGAGCAATTTAAGTCGCAAAGCTCGTGTTTAAGTGTTGCACTCACACTCTCAATCACACAAGTATTTCAGACAAACAATCAAATAGGTAAATAAGAGAGACACGACGAAGTCAACTTTTTACTAATCTGTTAAGAATAATTATTAAAAATGAAACTTAAGTTTTGAAGAACTTTACAGCTCAAATAACTATAAACCCAAACCTCTCATAAAGAAATTCCACACAAAAGTGTTAATTTTCTTATAAATAGTTTAATGTATTAAGCTAATGCACAAATATGAATAACAAGTGATGACTTTATATTGACTTATAAGAATTTAGGAACCAGAAAACTAAAACTATTTACTTTTTCCACTAATTCACTAAGTTAGTAGAGAGATATCACTTCTTCCACTAATTTCACAAATTAGTGTGGAGTTATCCACTTGACAATAGGACATGCAATCGGGCCCGAGGCAGACCCATTAGACTAAAGTTTTATTTTCTAATGAAAAGCATCATTTTTAGCAAAACAACATCATTCTGCCATTATCCGTCACGTTTGGGCTACTTAAGTCTGAGCCCTATTCGAGGCTCGACTTAGCTCAAAAAATTGAACCCGAGGGTCAAATCGAACCTCAGTCAACCCACGCCTAATTCGTTGACTTCAGGTCTAGTCGAGCAAGATGGTGAGGGGTTGGGTCGAGCCGAGCTTGAGCCCTATTGCCATCCTTACACTTTAGGCCAGTAACTCTACTTTTGTACATAGGATAAGTGTTTGAAAGATACCTAGTAGTTGTCACATCAATGATCTACTTTCTCATTATTTGAAGAAGTGTTCATACTTTATTAGGTAAGGTAATGTTCCCACTTTTCTAGTCCAATACTTACATGTTCTTGTCATATATCATCGTATCATTGAACTTTATAATCAAGTGCCTTGATGAGCCTTCTTGTTCAGTTATTGTAAGTTATCATCATGCACAGTCCATCCAAGTACGTTTATAATACAATCATATTGCTTTACGAACTAAATTAGGAACATTATGAGTAAATGTATAATAAATTTTGCACGTTTACATTTCTTTCAATCTCCTCATCAAAGTTAAATGCCTTGTCGTATTCTCAAAATTAGCATGACTTAATTGTTTGTTTTATTTTTTAGCCTCAGTAATGCCTATTTTGCCTCACCTACTCACAAGTCTTAGCCTTGTTTCATTAATTCGAGTTTCAAGTATAGGCTAAAGTTTGCCAATATTTGCATCATTCTGTAACTTAGACTTAAAGATCAAAAAACTACCCCTACCATAAGAACTAAACACCCTCATTGAAATAATTTATGGGCACTCTTCTAAAAGTAGTTTCTTCGAAGCTTCCTTATTCATTAGTATATCTCTAACATAGATACCATTTTTCGCTCTAATGAGTTTGCCTTTGCTTTTGTATAGATACCCTTTCACAAGGTCAACTGCACCCAATATAATATAATTATTGAGATATACTTCTTTCCTTTAGTCTTCACCTCCTTTTCTTTGATATTTTATGATCATGAAATTTATTTGCTTCTTACTCACATTCTATTTTGAGCATTCTCAAGTAAAGCGCAACCCTTTCATAAATAAAATAAACAATATTATGTTTGTTTGCTTCTTTGGCTTACATTAAAAAGCTTCACATACTTTCTTCTTACCTTCGTCTGAGCCATTTTGTTTCCTAATTTATTATTGTCCTTGTTGCTGGTTCGAAGGAGATACACTAATGGATATGTAACTATTCATTTTCTCTTAAGTGTCAATAAGAGATCTACCTGCACTGATGTCATTAAAAGTCTGTATCCTCCACCACAACTCAACATCTTGCACCTTTACGAACTAAATTAGGAACATTATGAGTAAATGTATAATAAATTTTGCACATTTACATTTCTTTCAATCTCCTCATCAAAGTTAAGTGCCTTCTCGTGCTCTCAAAATTAGCCTGACTTAATTGTTTGTTTTATTTTTTAGCCTCAATGATGCCTATTTTGCCTCACCTACTCACAAGTCTTGGCCTTGTTTCATTAATTCGAGTTTCAAGTATAGGCTAAAGTTTGCCAATATTGGCATCATTCTGCAACTTAGACTTAAAGGTCGAAAAAACTACCACTATCATAAGAACTAAACACCCTCATTGAAATAATTTGTGGGCACTCTTCTAAAAGTAGTTTCTTCGAAGATTCCTTATTCATTAGTATATCTCTAACATAGATACCATTTTTCTCTTTAACGAGTTTGTGTTGGGCCCGGGCCCCGCACGTCCGAATCCCCGAGGGCGGGCCCCTCGGGGTGCGCCGACGTCGGGCGCTCCATATACTGTCAGACCCGATCTCAACATCCATACAAGGAATCAGTATCGGTTCGGATAACAATACATAAACATATACTCATACATACCATCGCATGCATTCTCAACATGCATTTTCATATCCATTCATCATCTTAATATTCGTAAAACATATGTCATTCTCATTAGAAGCAACTCAACAGTATTCTCAAATGCAGCGTAATACAAAATAAATTGAAATCTCAAAATATAAAGTATGCTCCATGTTGACATGCTCGAAGGGCCAACCAAAGGACTAACTTATACAAGTTCCTAGCTAGCTCGAAGTTTCTGATGCCCTGCAAGGTCAACAATCGGCTCGATCTGCACCTGAGGAGGGGGAGAGTAATGGGGTGAGCTGCGAAGCTCAGTGGCATATACGTTTATAGTCATTGGCAACGAGCCACACAATCAAGCATATACATATATATAGATATATCATTGGCAATTCAAGATCCACATTCATATAACATAAGTCATGCATTCACAATTCCTCAACATATCAATCAATATGCAACATAGTTATCAAATTTATCATGTGTTATGCTCAACAAATCCATCGTGTATGCACAATCAATTGGCTCGAGAGTTTCGTAATCCATCCGGATAACCCAAAGGTCAATCCGTAATCCATCCGAGCCCGATTTTCAAGGATCTCGTTGCCTGCGGCAAATGGAGAAGGCTTTCTTCACAACGTGCACGTGACTCCACCGTAACTCTCTTACCCAAACAAAGCACATAGTCCATTCAATCCATGCTCAAAGCCTGGTTCACATGTTCTCAAATCTCATTCTAGTCTATTGCCATAAAGGCCTATCAATCCATGCATATTTGTAACCATAATGCGAGTTCACATTTAGTGCAATAGTCTCATATTATTCAACACAATAATCTCACATATTGCAAACAAGCACACATCATGCAATTGCCCATACACACAATAACCATAAACATATTACCCACCTAGTATCGCTGAGTAATGACTTTCTCATGTCCTTCCTCTTGCGAGTGGGTCAAAGCACTGTTCCTATAATAAACCAAGTTTCCATACAATTAATATCCATAGCAAAATTCAACAAGGCTCGAAAAGCAAAAGGTAAAGCGCTAAAAGTCTCCATTCGACTCCCATCTAAATTCTCAATTCTTCAAACAATTTCGAACTTCCTTCTCATACAACTCGTAGTCCTTAATTGCTAGATCACAACAAATCTAAAATCACCTCAATCGGACATCTACACCAAAAGATATCCTCAAAATGCAAAATCTCATTTTCGAAAATAGGGGTCTCATGCGACAAAGGGACGCTCTCCGCGAACGGCCACCTGCTCATGCCATGCGCTAGCCGAGACGAAGCTCATTGCAGTGTGCACCCAAGGTGTGCGCCGCACGCGTGCCCACTGCACGCCACAAGGCACACACTCTTCGTGCACGCCGTGACACCCAAACTCAAGACGCCAAGGCGAAGTCGAAATGCGACTCAACCCGATTCCTGCATTTTCCGACTTCCATTTCTTCCCAAACTCAAATACAACGTAAACAAACTATAGATCAAGCCTAAAGCTACATTTCTAACCCAACATCAACTCAGAAATCAAAGACCAATGCATTAATACAAGAAATCTCATCGTTTACCACCCTAAACCCTAAAACCTTCGATTCTCACGGATTCCACATACTCTAAGTTTAAATCTAACCAAAGCAAGTTAGGAAGGCGCTAAACTTACCAGAAAACGCTTCCACACTGTCGGAAAACTCAAAATCGCAAAAACTCTTCCTCTCTTCTCTCTTCCTCCACCGACGGCGTCTCTTCCTCTTCTCTTCTATTTTTCCTTTCTCTTCTCCTTTCCTTTCTAATTCTTTTCTTTAAACCCTAAGGGCTTGGGCCCTTCCTAATAAGCCAAAGCCCAAAACTACTTAGTTAGCTTCTCAAAACCCTTACACCCTTTAAATCCTCTAATCCTCATTTAAACCACAATTAAACTATAATTATCCATAATATTCCCAATTTAATCTAACTAAGACAAAATACCACAATTATCACAATTCATGCTGACTAATATCATTAAAAAAAATAGGGGCCTAACATTTCTCCCCCTCTTAAAAGAAATTTCGTCCTCAAAATTTACCTGAATCATCGAAGAGATGCGGATACTTCTCCCACATAGCTTCCAATGGCTCCCAAGTAGCCTCCTCTACCGAATGGTTCCTCCAAAGGACTTTGACCAACTGAACCGTCTTGTTCCTGAGAACCTTATCCTTAGTATCTAAAATCTGCACTGGAAGCTCTTCATAGCTCAAATCATCTCGCAACTGAACCTCACTAGTCTGAATAACATGTGACGGATCCGATCTATATTTCCTCAACATGGACACATGAAAAACGTCGTGAATCTGCGATAATTCCGGAGGTAACGCTAATCTGTAGGCGAGGGGTCCAATCCTCTCAAGGATCTCATAAGGACCCACATACCTCGGACTCAACTTCCCTTTCTTGCCGAATCTTAATACTCCTTTCCAAAGAGATGTCTTAAAGAACACTTTCTCACCGTCCTCATACTCCATCTCCTTTCGGTGAGCATCAACATAACTCTTCATTCTGTCCTGTGCTGCCTTAAGCCGTTGCTTAATCATATTGACTTTTTCAACAGTTTTCTGAATCAAATCTGGTCCTTCTAATTGCCTCTCTTCTTCTTCAACCCAACAGATCGGAGTCCTACACCTCCGCCCATACAATGCCTCATATGGAGCCATCTGAATGCTCGAATGGTACGAATTGTTATAAGCAAATTCGACCAACGGCAAATGCTCATCCCATGCTCCTCGAAAATCTATCACACAAGCTCGAAGCATCCCCTCAAGTGTCCGAATAGTCCTCTCCGACTGACCATCCGTCTGAGGGTGAAAAGCCGTACTGAAATTCAGCCTCGTCCCCAAAGCTTCCTGCAAACTGCCCCAAAACCTCGAAGTGAACCGAGGATCTCGATCCGACACAATCGAATCCGGAATCCCATGCAGCCTCACTATCTCATCAACATACTTCCTTGCCAACACATGCAAATAATCTGTCTGTCGAATCGCCAAAAAGTGGGCTGACTTAGTCAACCGATCAACAATCACCCAAATGACATCATGCCTCCTGCTGGTCCTAGGCAATCCCATCAAAAAGTCCATCGTCACCTGCTGCCACTTCCACTCCGGAATAGGCAACGGTCTCAACTTGCCCGAAGGTGCCTGATGTTCAGCCTTGACTTGCTGACACACTAGACACTTCTGACGATTTACTAACTCTGCGATATCCCTTTTCATACCTTTCCACCAAAAGTGCTCTCTCAAATCCCGATACATCCTGGTGCTACCTGGATGCATGGCATAAGGCGTATTGTGTGCCTCATCCATAATCTCAGCCTTAACTTCCAGCACATCAGGAATACACAACCTACTCCCAACTGTCATCAGTCCGTCTTCCTGCATCAAGCTTATCCTAAGCTTAGCCATCTCTTCCAAAAAAGGAAGATAAACCGATCGAAGATGAGCAATCGACGACTTCCTGCTCAAGGCATCCGCCACAACATTGGCCTTGCCCGGATGATACTCAATCAACAAATCATAATCCTTCAGTAGCTCCAACCACCTCCGTTGCCTCAAATTCAATTCCTTCGACTCAAGAATACTTCAAACTCTTATGATCAGTAAAGATCCGAGTCTGAACTCCATACAAATAATGCCTCCAAATCTTCAAGGCAAATATCACCGCTGCTAACTCCAAGTCATGCGTCGAATAATTCAGCTCATACGGCTTCAACTGCCTCGAAGCATATGCAATTACCCGATCTCCCTGCATCGAAACACATCCGAGACCCTTCCTCGAAGCATCACTATATACCGAATATGTAACATCCCGTCACCGATAGGATGTGTACAGTTCCTCTTATACGTATTCTGTATACGTATTCTGCATTTGAAAATGTAGTCTCTGCATATCTGAGTAATGTTTGGCATTGCATAAGTATATGTATGTACATGCATGCACTGGAGACTTTGTGATTTAGGTTAATTGTGTTTCGAATTGTGAATTAGAGAAACTGAGTATTAAAGTAAATTGAGTTATTAGAGAATTTGATATTTGATTTATGAAATTGAAGAGTCAACTTAAATTTAGGAATTGAAGATTTGATATTTGAGCATGTGATTAGAGATTTCCTAATTTTGTGGAATTATAGAAATTTTTCGAATTTTTGAGCAATAGGCTTAATCGGAAAATTGATAGATGCCTGATAAATTGGATTTTCGGTTCCGAAATTGATTATCCAATGGTAAGTATAGATTATAAATTTAAATTGAGGAATTAGGATTTATCCATTAGAATTCGGGAGAAATTAGAATTCGAAATTGACTTGAGGTGGTTTGGATCAGACTGGTGGCAATTAAACCTTGCCAAACAAACCTTAAGATCTTTAGTATATAAAAAGCTTATGCCTTTGAAATTTGACTCGATGCTTGTTTCGTTTATGGAGAAAATTGTTTGGTTCTTCTTCTTCCCTTGCGTGGATTTCTTGGTGTTTGGAAGAGTTTCAAAGCTTGATCAAGTAAGTTCTTGTTTATTTATGTGTTTAATCTTCTGATTCAAGCATAAATTTAGTGATTAATTGTTTGAGGATTAAGGTGTTTCGGACGATATAGGTTTTAGGGTTGAGATTTGGGGATATTGATTGTTTGATGAAATAGAAGTTAGAGATTTGTTGTATATCATGTATGGAATTATTTAGGAGTGATTGGTAAGGAGAAAACTTGAATTTGATGATTTTATCTGTCGAAAATATGGAAAATTTCTGGGTTTTCAGGCGGATCTGCGATCGCACGCTTGCGCCATGACGAACACGCCAATGCTGAGCGAGGCGAGGCGCCGCAGCGCGCTGACAATGAACAGCGTCTTGCATGCGAAGGCGCGAAGAAGCAGGGCGCGCCGCGGCGAGGGAAAGGATGCCGCGGCGAGGACGCTTGTCTTCCGCATATGTGTTGCTTGGTTTTAAGAATTTTTAAGGTTATTCTAGTTATGAATTGGGAGTGATTAAGTGATCTTAATTTTTGGGGCTACGAGTATAAATTTAGAAGAATGTGATTTTGGAGATTTAGTTCAATAATTCTCGAAATCGGACGACATTTGAATAGTGAATTTGATTCCGATTCATCGATAAGTCCTATGTCTTTGATTTTGACTTTGGAGGATATGGAACTTAGCCAATTGAATTATGGTATTAGAAATTGTTATGAACTAAAGCAAAAGAGCAGAATTGAGATAATTCGGGATTTTGGTAGGAAATGTCATAACGTGTATAAGACAACATTCATTTGAAATATCAAGATTCGATTATTGAAATTGGTTCAATTAGTGATATGTGAATATTCTGATTTGATAGAGGCTCGAGTGGGCGTCGATCATCGACGCAATGAGACTTCCGGCGATGATGCGGAAGTTTAGAGGTGAGTAACCTAGTTGGTTTCTCAATCTCTTATGTGTTATGTGCTACGTGTGTGAACTATCTGTGCTTTTGATTATGTGATTTGGATTATGTGACTCGCATAAGGTATACATTAGTGAGAATTGTGAAAGCATGCTAGGCATGATTAGAAATCAGTAACTGACAGTTGTGACTGGAGCACATTCTGATCCGAGTGGAGCCATAAGCTCATCAATTGTGTTAAGTGAAAAAGGGATTAGTGCATACCCAGAGGGCTCTCCTATCCCTAGTGCGCGTGGGCAGTAGTGCATACCCAGATAGCTCTCCTACCCCCAAAATCGCGATTCTGTGTAATGTGCCCAGAAATGGGGAAAAACTCTGACGCCCAGTCACAACGCTAATAATGAATTGGAAATCATTGTGCATACAGTCTGTGATTATGCTATGAATGTGATATGGACTAACTGTAAATGTGTGATTTTGATTGTATGAAATTCTGATTTATGATATGTGTTGCTCTGTACGCAATTTTGCGTAATACATGAATTGGGTAAACTATCGATGATGGTTACTCATTGAGTTTCGCAAACTCACCCAAATTGCGACTATTTTTCAGGACAGCGGTAGTGAGACTCTAGCTTCGGATTTTGTAACTTTCCTGCTGTGTATGTGCCGGCGAGAGGAGCATGGCCCACAAGTCGGTCAGCTGGGGATCCTTTGGCATATTTTGGGGATGACCTAGATAGGAGCTATTACTGTTTATTTTGGACTTATGCAGTTGTAAATTATGACCGGATATTGTACTTAGGATTATGAATGCAATGAGAAGTACTCTTTGGTTTTTAAGAATTAGTAACTGTGATCTTACTGCTTTGATTATATTGATGCTATGAGGTTTTATAGAAGCGATTGTCTAGTAGTGCACCCTCATCGTAAGGTATGTATCGATATGTCCTGCGGGCGTATCGGTGTATACTCTACGGTAAGGGGGCGCTACAGAATAACCCTCATCACCCGATGACAAAATCAAAATCGGGGCACTCGTCAATCTGCGCTTGAGCTCCTCGAAGCTCCTCTGACAATCCTCACTCCAATCAAACTTCTGATTCTTCCTCAGAAATTTCGTCATCGGAGCGGATATCATGGAGAATCCCTCCACGAATCTCCTGTAATAGCCTGCCAAACCCAGAAAGCCTCTCACTTCTGCTACATTCTTCGGCGCTTCCCAACTCACAACTGCTTCTATCTTCTTTGGATCCACATGAACTCCTTGCTCTGAGATCACGTGTCTAAGAAATGAAACTTCCCTCAGCCAAAATTCGCATTTCTCGAATTTGGCATACAACTCATTGCTCCTCAAGGTCTCCAAAGCCATCCTCAACTGCTCCTCATGTTGTTCATCACTCTTGGAATACACCAATATATCATCAATAAAGACAATGATAAATTGGTCCAAGAATGGCTTAAAAACCCGATTCATCAAATCCATAAACGCTGCCAGAGAATTCGTCAATCCGAAAGGCATAACCAAAAACTCAAAGTGCCCATACCGAGTCCTAAAAGCAGACTTCGGCACATCCGATTTCTTGATTCTCAACTGATGGTATCCCGATCTCAAGTCGATCTTCGAAAAGACTCTCGCTCCTTGCAATTGATCAAACAGATCATCAATGTGAGGAAGCGGATACTTGTTCTTCACCGTTACCTGATTCAGCTTTCTGTAGTCCACACACATTCTCAATGAGCCATCTTTCTTCTTCACAAATAGGACCAGAGCTCCCCAAGGCGAATAACTCGGTCGAATATACCCATTCTCTAATAACTCCTCCAATTGCTCCTTAAGCTCTTTCAATTCCGCCGGACCCATCTGATAAGGCGGAATCGAAATCGGCCTGGTACCTGACATAAGCTCAATCGGAAACTCAATCTTCCGAGCTGGCGGTAGTCCTGGCAATTCCTCGGGAAAGACGTCCGAGAAATCCCTGACTACTGGAATATCCTCCAGCTTCCCTCTATCAGCTCTGGAGTTAACCACATAAGCCAGAAACGCCTCACAACCCTTACTCATCATCCTCTCTGCTGTCAATGCTGAGACAATCCTGGGTGGACTCGCTTTCCTGTCCCTAGTAAACACTACCCTTCTGTCGTCACCCAAATCAAATTCTACTGTCTTCTGCTTACAATCCAAACGAGCATTGTACTTTTCCAAAGTGTCCATACCCAAAGTCACATCTAAACCGCTCATCTTCAGTGGCATCAAATCGACCACTAGAAGTACTCCACCGATACGAAGCTCACATCCTCTAAACACATGACTAATCACAATATACTGGCCGATTGGAGTACTCACCATCAACGGAGTATCCAAAGGGCTCACCATCAACGGAGTATCCAAAGGGCTCACAATCAAATCAACGGAGTATCCAAAGGGCTCATCATAAAATAACTGTACCATACCCGTGACAACATCTGGTGCAGTCTCAGCATCCTCCCTAGTCATCGCAAACACCCTAGCTAATGCCTGCCCTCTCAGTCTCCCCGAAAGATTCGCCCTCCTGGCAGCATCAAAACTACCTACCTCTGTCTCAGTCCTCTGACCCATGGTCTCTGTCCTCCTCGGAGCTGGCATCTGACCTCTCTCCTGTCGTGGAGGCTGAGGACACTCTCTGGCAATGTGTCCCTTCTCCCCACAGTTGAAACAAGCTCCTGTCAGTCTGAAGCACTCTCCTCTATGAGGTTTCCATGATGCTCACACGTCGGGATAACCGATCTATCTCCCTCTCCTCTTCTACCACCACCCACCGTTGAAGCTTGCTGAGAGACAGTAGAAGTCCTCATCGGCCTCGGCCGGCTAGCCCCACTGCTCCTCTCTTCTGAATAAACTGGGAAGCTCCTAGCACTCCTGTCTGGCATAGGAGTACTAGTGCTACCCCCTCTCCTAGACTGCTCTCTGCCCTTCCTCTACTTATTCACAGCACTCTTGACATTCTCTATGTTCTCCACCCGAAGAGCTGCCTCAACTAACTGCTGAAAATCACTAAAATTCTGCACAATTACTTTCTCCCGGATAGCCAAATGTAGTCCCGATCAACCGACGACATCCGCAACCTCACTCAACATCAAGTCCAAGCATACTGGGATAACTGTGAACTTGCGCCATACTCAAGAATCGTCATATCCTCTCGAGTGAGACTCAAAACTCCCTCTACTTCACTGGACATAAACCTCGACAGATATTTCTTCTTGAACGCAGACCACAAAATCCTCGCTATGTCAACCCTCATCGCCTCATCCGATCGCCCCGACGGTCTCCCACCAATGCAGAGCATCCCCAAAACAAGCGGCAAGAAACACCACTCGCTCATTTGCCTCACAATCCATCTGATCCATCACCCGTTCTGTCCTCCGCAACCATGTCTCAGCTTCCTCAGGATCAGCTGTCCCAAAGAAGTCAACTGCTCCGTACTTCCTCAACTTGTCGAACTGTTTTCCCCTCTTCACTCAATGGAGTAGGAAGGCGTGGCGTCGCCCATAGCTTTGAACAAACGCCTGAGCGAACGCCTGAAACATCCTCGGATCAAACTGGGGCACTTTTCCTGGCCGAATCGGCGATTCCTGAGTCGACGAACGCATGAGCTCACTCTCTAGCTCTACAGAAGCCTCAATATGCATTGGGGTTACAGACTCATCCGTCCTCTCCTCCCTAGTTGGAGAGTCAGGTGCAGCAGACCCTTGCACAGCTCCTCGTGTCCTTCTACGAGGTGGCATCGTTCTCCTTCAAAGGTAAACACTAAGGATTAGCTATACGACAATCTATATGTATGCATGATATGCATGTCACGTAATGAAATCAATTAATGCAACACGTCGTCATATATCACACAATCCTATAAGCATTCTAAGCCGAGGACACCTAAACCTAGGCGCTCTGATACCAAACATGTTGGGCCCGGGTCCCGCACGTCCGAATCCCCGAGGGCGGGCCCCTCGGGCTGCGCCGACGTCGGGCGCTCCATATACCGTCGGACCCGATCCCAACATCCATACAAGGAATTAGTATCGGTTCGGATAACAATACATAAACATATACTCATACATACCATCGCATGCATTCTCAACATGCATTTTCATATCCATTCATCATCTTAATATTCGTAAAACATATGTCATTCTCATTAGAAACAATTCAACAGTATTCTCAAATGCAGCGTAATACAAAATAAATTGAAATCTCAAAATATAAAGTATGCTCCATGCTGACATGCTCGAAGGGCCAACCAAATGACTAACTTATACAAGTTCCTAGCTAGCTCGAAGTTTCTGATGCCCTGCAAGGTCAACAATCGGCTCGATCTGTACCTGAGGAGGGGGAGAGTAATGGGGTGAGCTGCGAAGTTCAGTGGCATATACGTTTATAGCCATTGGCAACGAGTCACACAATCAAGCATATACATATATATAGATATATCATTGGCAATTCAAGATCCACATTCATATAACATAAGTCATGCATTCACAATTCCTCAACATATCAATCAATATGCAACATAGTTATCAAATTTATCATGTACTATGCTCAACAAATCCTCGTATGCACAATCAATTGGCTCGAGTTTCAGAATCCATCCGGATAACCCAAAGGTCAATCCGTAATCCATCCGAGTCCGATTTCTCGAGGATCTCGTTGCAAAGCGGCAAATGAGAAGGCTTTACTGTCAACGTGCACGTGACTCCATCCGTAACTCTCTTACCCAAACAAAGCACATAGTCCATTCAATCCATGCTCAAAGCCCGGTTCACATGTTCTCAAATCTCATTCTTGTCCATTGCCATAAAGGCCTATCAATCCATGCATATTTGTAACCATAATGCGAGTTCACATTTAGTGCAATAGTCTCATATTATTCAACACAATAATCTCACATATTGCAAACAAGCACACATCATACAATTGCCCATACATACAATAACCATAAACATATTACCCACCTAGTATCGCTTGAGTAACAGACTCACTGCTTTCCTTCCTCTTGCGAGTGGGTCAAAGCAGCTTGGTTCCCTATAATAAACCAAGTTTCCATACAATTAATATCCATAGCAAAATTCAACAAGGCTCGAAAAGAAAAAAGGTAAAGCGTTAAAAGTCTCCATTCGACTCCCATCTAAATTCCCGAATTCTTCGAAACAATTTTCGAACTTCCCTTCTCATACAACTCGTAGTCCTTAATTGCTAGATCACAACAAATCTAAATCACCTCAATCGGACATCTACACCAAAAGATATCCTCAAAATGCAAAATCTCATTTTGAAAAACAGGGGTCTCGCCACAAGAAGAGACGCCGCGGCAATGAACGGCGCCTGCTTCGCCATGGCTAAGCCGAGAGCTTCATTGCGGTGTGCACCAAGGTGTGCGCCGCAATGTGTCATCACCTGCGCCATGGCAGTACACCCTTCGCACGCCGCCATGCGTGACACCCAAACTCAAGACGCCATGGCGTGTTCTTGCGAACGACGCGGCGTCTGAGTCGCCTGAGTCTGCGACTTCAACCCGATTCTGCATTTTCCGACTTCCATTTCTTCCCAAACTTAAATACAACGCAAACAAACTATAGATCGCCTAAAGCTACATTTCTAACCCAACATCAACTCGTAAATCAAAGACCAATGCATTAATCCAAGAAATCTCATCGTACCACCCTAAACCCTAAAACCTTCGATTCTCACGGATTCCACATACTCTAAGTTTAAATCTAACCAAAGCAAGTTAGAAGGCGCTAAACTTACGTAAAACGCTTCCACACCGTCGAAAACTCAAAATCGCAAAAACTCTTCCTCTCTTCTCTCTTCCTCCACCGACGGCGTCTCTTCCTCTTCTCTTCTATTTTTCCTTTCTCTTCTCCTTTCCTTTCTAATTCTTTTCTTTAAACCCTAAGGGCTTGGGCCCTTCCTAATAAGCCAAAGCCCAAAATAACTTAGTTAGCTTCTCAAAACCCTTACACCCTTTAAATCCTCTAATCCTCATTTAAACCACAATTAAACTATAATTATCCATAATATTTCCAATTTAATCCAACTAAGACAAAATACCACAATTATCACAATTCATGCTGACTAATATCATTAAAAAAAATTAGGGGCCTAACAGTTTGCCTTTGCTTTTGTATAAATATCCTTTCGCAAGGTCAACTGCACCCAATATAATATAATTATTGAGACATACTTCTTTCCTTTAGTCTTCACCTCCTTTTCTTTGATATTTCATGATCATGAAATTTATTTGCTTCTTACTCACATTCTATTTTGAGCATTCTCAAGTAAAGTACGACCCCTTTATAAATGAAATAAACAATATTATGTTTGTTTGCTTCTTTGGCTTACATTAAAAAGCTTCACATACCTTCTTTTTACCTTCATCTGAGTCATTTTGTTTCCTAATTTATTCTTGTCCTTGTTACTGGTTCGAAGGAGATACACTAATTCACATGTAACTGTTCATTTTCTCTTAAATGTCAATGAGAGATCTACCTACACTGATGTCATTAAAAGTCTGTATCCTCTACCACAACTCAACATCGTGCACCTTGTATATAGTCGTGATTAATATTTGAGTGCAATTGCAAATTCTTGTTCCATATCTCATAAGAAATGTTCAATCTACATAGCATTCTATTTGACATAAAAAAGATGGAGCTCACGTATCTTCACCAAAGTGATCTCCAATCGAACTAGCGATTCATGCTTAGAAGTAGCACATTTTAGTACCAATATGTCGTAACTTATCTCTTCACAAACTTTGAAATGATCCTCGAGTCCTCTCTTTGAATCTTGAAGTTCAATCGCCAAAGCTTCAAATAATTCAAGAAAGAAACCACACCCACATCCCTTGGGGGTAAAGGACCAATAATCACCTTGAATCGAGAAACTTTATCTATAAGATTACTTTCACCAACCATTGTACACTATCAATGAAAAAAACTCCTCATCAAACTCTAATACTAGTTCTCTTCCTTAACAAGCTCTGATATTAGTTGTCACATGAATTTTTCGAACATAACAAAATTAGAGATTTTACCAAAGTCCTTGTATGATAATTAAACTTACATCACAAAGCTCAACTCATCTTTTCCTTTGTGATTGTCTACCAATAATTTTGTTTAATTTTGAATGTCTTAGGCCACTCATGTTTAAGTGTTTCACTCACACTCTAAATCACACAAATATTCTGGACAAACAATCAAATGACCAAATAAGAGAGATACGACAAAACCAACCTTTTATTAATCTATTCATAATAATCAATACAAAAGGAACTTGAGTCTTTTCCATCTTGAAGGACTTTACAATAACACCGCCCAAAAGAACTTTATACTTGAAGTTCTTACAAAGAACTTTCTCTCAAAGCTCTAACTCTTAACTCTTTAACAGTGATTGAATATACCAAGTTACTCCACACAAATGAACAATAAGTGATACCTTTATATCGACTCACAAAAACTTAGGAATCAAGTAAGTTAAAACCATCTACTTTCTCGAGTAACCCACCAAGTTAGCAGGGAGATGCCACTTATTCCATTAATTTCACTAATTTAGTGCATAATTATTTACCACCTTTAACCATGTGATAAGTGTTTAAACGAAACATATTTGTTTCCATGTCATCCGGTCTACTTTCCCACTACTGTAAGAAGTGCTCCCACTTTCTTATGCCATTACTTGCATGTTCTTGCCATGTGTTAGAGCATCATCACACCTCCAAATTAAGTGTCTTAATGAGCCTTTTAGTTTAGTCATCTCGACTTATTGTTGTGCACGGTCCATCTAAGCACTCTATAGTGCAATCATACTACTCCATGACCTAATTTAACATCAATTTGAATCAATGTACAATAAACTTAGCACGTTTGCATACCTTTGGACCTCCTTGTTGAAATTAAGTATCTTTTCGCACTCTCAAACTTAGCATGACTTTGTCATGCCTTTAATTTTCTATCATAACATTTAAATATTGTATCTCATTGAAGATTTTTGTCAATATATACTATTGTTGTACCTGCCTACTCTCAAGCCATCATCAACAATGCCCATTTTATTCACTCACTCATAGATCTTTATCTTGTTTCGTCAATTTGAGTGCTAGTATCAACCAAAACTTACTAACACTTGCACGATTTGACAACTTACACTACAAAAAAATGGAGTTTAGCAACGAAAATTACTGACAAAATTTGAACACATTTCGTCGGTAAGCTTATTTAGCTACAGAATTTACTAATGAAAAAAGGTATCGAAAATACGGCCGTGGGTAAATTTATTGACGGTATAAAAACTGTCGGTATTGTCGTCGGTAAATTTCAGAGATCTTCGTTTCAACACCATCAATTTTGAAGCATCCACTTCGACTCTTGGGTTCTCTTTGCGAAACATAATCAAGCAACGACATGCGTTTACAGGACATTTTACTACCGAAAACTAAATTAAACAATTAACACGACGACAAGTTTCCAATCATTTAAACAACTCTTTAATTCCAACAATTTTTGAAGAATCATATTAAAGAATAAATTGTTGGCTTACTGAGGAAAGGAGATTAATCTCAACTAGGAATCCTCAACATCCTCCAGCTTCTTCTAGGAACAAAAATTAATAAAATCAACATGAAACAATCATTCCCGTGATCGACCATGTTATTAAGTTTGATGAATAAACAAGTAAAGGAGAGGAGAAAAGCAACAAACTTTTCTCCACTAAAGAAAAAACACATGATAGTAGTTGCAAAAATACCTCCATCGAAGGAGACGATTACAATGGCCGGAGAAGACAATGTCGATGAGTAGAAAATGAATCCACAACAGAGAAATTGGAGAGAAGAAAATTGAAGAGTAGACGCAGGAAGAAGGAAGAGAAGATGCAGGTGGGGAGAAATGTTGTGCGAGTTTAAATTTATAAAGAATTTACCAGCGGAAATTTTCGTAGGTAAATTCAAAAAAAATTTATTTCGTCAATAATTATCGCCTTTTTATTGACGGATATCTTATACCGTCGTCTTTTTTTTATTCCACCAATAATTCTCACATTTTTACCAACTTATATTGTCGCTAAATTCTTTACCGACGGGAATCTTATACCGTCGCTAAACAAAAAAAATTTAGTCAATTTTACCGGCGAAAATGAATTTTTCTTCGGTAATTTGCAACAATATATTTTTCGTCGATAATTTGTCGTCAGTAAACTCAATCTTTTGCTAATTCCACCAACAATTCCTGCCTTATTTACAAATGAACATCTTATATTGTCGCTAAAGTCCGTCGCAAATTTTACCGGGATGATTTTCTTCTAAATTTAGCAACAAATATTAGTACCGTTGCTAAATGAGATTTTTCCCGATAATTTTACGGACATAAATTATGTTTTCATTGATAATTTGCAACGATTTGTTTTCTATCAGTAATTTTCCGTCGCTAATTGCTACTTTTCTTGTAATGTTAAATTTAAGGGGCTAATACTAAGGATAATGAATCATAAGCTGGACTCGCATTTTGTAGATTTTTAGTCATTTAGTTCTCATGTCATAGCCTCTATAATAATGATGATTGCAACAAATTTTTTGTATAAATATTAAAAAATCATTAAGTATATATAATAATAATATATATACGTTAAATAGATTATTAAAGAAACATAATTTGTAAATTATATACAAGATTCGAATTTAAGTTAAAAAATTCAAACTAATAAATCTGAAGTATAATTAAATAATTTTTAAGTGGCTCGTAATTTCTTAATTCAAAATCTCAACTTTTCGAAAAAGAGAATGCCATCAAGATAACTAATGAAACACTGATGAAAATTCCAGAATTTATGCGTTAAAAAATGAGTGGCGGGAAAACATCCTGTGGGCATCTGAGAGAAAAGGTGGGCTGGTCAGTGGATAAGAACCATCTAAATATTGACGTTGAGAAACAGCTAAATGGCCTACCTTACCTTATGACTCGAAGCATGTGGTGGCAGTTTCATGGCCCATCACTACCCTTATCTGCTACTACCACCCTTCTCCTTCCTACTCCACTTTCTTATCCTCTTAGTCTTTCTAAACATCCCCGTGATTTTCAACAACCTCATCATGCTCTTTAATATATTAATAAATTTTATTAATTATTTTTTAAATACTCCCTCCGATTTATAATAAGTGTCGTTTTAGATATATTTTAATTATTTAAAATAAGTGTCATTCTTGATTTTGTATGTATGTTTATAATTTTTTTTCCAAAATTAACCTTTCATTTATCTCTTATCTTAATTATACAGATCACAATTTCAAGACAATTTAATCTATTTCTCTCACATGTTAATTATTGCAAGAGTATATCTATAATTTTATTAACTTTCCTAATAAGCGTGTATTTTTTTAAAACGACTCTTATTATAAATTAGAAGGAATACTAAAATAGCCTATTAAAGAGATTTGTTTATATGTAAACTTAAAAGGGTGAAATATGCACAAAAAAGCAAGTGGTGGAATTCTTGTCTTGTCGTGTGCTATTAGATTAGAAACGTTGACACGGAGACAAGATGGAATTTAACCGCTAAAGTAAAGCACGCAAGGATTGGCGTAAAATGGTCCACGTCCAAAGATTGTTCTCATCACTTATCAATAAGATTAGAGATTCTATCTTAGCTAAAACTTCAACACTATTACAGATGTGTGAATGCCAAGAAACATTAGAACATGTAAAACATGTCGTTGCTTTACGAGGCAAAGGGTGTTGGAAGACAGTGACTGCTAGGTTTCTCTTCCCCATAACAAAGGATGGTGACTCAGCTAGATTGGGATGCTCTCAACATTTTAGGTCTTATCCTCTTTGCTTTCTAGTAACGTGAGAAAACTATTAAATATAGGTGGCTAGGAAAACGATGATGTGACCAATAACTGGATAAAGAAACGCTGAGAAAGCGACATTTATTAAACAAAACCTAACAATTTGTATTAACGTTTCCTGCTATAAAGCGTTGCTTGCTCCTCATCCTGTAGAGGAATGTGTAAATTGCATTGCATATGTATCTGCTTCCTCCAACAAGAACACAAACTTGTCCAACTATCGAGAAAAAGGTCATTTTATTCCTAATATTCCTCTTTTTCATCCACTCTCTCTTCTTGCAATAGCGAAGATGAGTAGCGTCTCTGCAGGTGATGAGTTTTTGATCTTGGATGTTAGTAAGAAGACAATAAGTGCTTCAGGATCTCAGGAGAACAAATGGGTAGCACTAGAAGGTGGTGGGAGTGATGTTTATGAGTCTACATCGATTGAATCCTCATCTGCATCTTCATGTTCGTCAGATTTAGTTGAAGATGCATCATCTCCAACCTCTTCCTCCTCGTCATCATCCTCAACGTATGCAAATGGGCCTCTCTATGATTTGTCCAAGCTCATGAGCCAACTCCCTGCAAAGTAACTCACGTTCTGGCTCTTACTTTCTGTTGATATAAACTGAATCAAGAGCTTGTTAAGAATGTGGACTAACAATTTGTGTTGCGTGATATCCAGGAGAGGTCTTTCCAAGTTTTATCAAGGGAAGTCACAGTCTTACACATCTCTGGCAACTGTGAAGAGCGTTGAAGATCTTGCGAAGAAAGTGATCCTTCATACGCCCAAAATGAAGTCTTGTAAAAGCTATGCCGGTGGTTGGGATGGACACAATAAGTCATTTAGCCCCAGACCTGCCATAACCAAAAGAGCTTCAAGAGGGTCTTTTTTCTATTCTTCTTTAGGTGGTAATTCCTGAGAATTTGCAAGGTTTAATGCTGTAATTTGTGAAGTGGTCTAATTAGAGACAGCCTATAGAAACCATATCCAGCGAGTACTGTACTCTCATATCAAAACTCGGTGTTAGTAATGTAATTAAGATGACAGAAATCTTCCTAACGTATAGTGAATGAAAAAACAACGAACGATAGGTTTTTTTTTCCCCAGTTTTTCCAGCTTGGTGCTGTCCCTTCCCTACTGATTTTTCTACACATCCCTTCTTTTATAGAATAAACTTGAGTACCATCTTCATTTCACAACCTCATGATCATTCTTTGACAGTATAAAATCCAAATCCATATGAATATAGCGAGTTTTCAGAAAGTTCTATAAGTCCCAATTACTCGTTGAGGAAAGTATCGATTGCACTAGAAGTGAAGTAACGGCAATGAAAGGTGTGTTGGAGATGAAATCTGATCAACGACTGTGATTACTTGCACTAAAAAACCATGCTCCACAAGAACCAAGTATTTGATCCAAGAACTCACGTTCTGGAGAAGAAGATGGATATCGTGCAACTATTGCAATGTCAAAAAGGTCAATCCTGTTGAGATCTTGAGAATTTAAATTATAAGAAAAATAAAAACACAGAAGAAAGTATTATAGAAGAAAGTTGGAAATTGTTACATACTTTTATTTAGTGTTTTATGATATATAAACTCAAAGTCAACTACTGATTGCACACAAGCTAATCGCTTCACTGGGGTTTTGAGAAGGTGGTATTGTATGCCACTTTTCTTCTTTTTTTGTGATTTGATCGATAAAAATAACTTATAAAGATAAATGACTTTTAATAAATTTCTTTAGTAATTATTAAATAAATATAAAAAATATCCATCTAATATAAAATAGATATCTTTTTATTATATCATGAGTTCAATATGTTTTATCACCACTAAATTAATGAAAACGAGTTTAAACGTAAGAAATTATAAATGCAAAGTCTAATTGAAAATGTTAAAATAAGGGATTATTTTAAAAGCTCTAAATTTGACCACCTTAAAAAACTGTATTTTAACATCTAAAAAGTTATTTTTATTAAAATACTGATCATTTTTTAAAATAACTTTTATGATTAAAAAGTATTTATTTACCTTTCAAAAGCTTAACTAAATAGACACTTAATTTTAATCACGTGTAAATTCCTAATTTTTGGTGTATTCGAAAAACAGTGAAAAACTTGGAATCTACCTTCAAATATTTTTGTTGTACCATGTATAACCTGTCATCTTCAATATCATCAAAAATTGAGGAAAGAGTTAAAGTGGAAGAGCAAATTGCGTCTCTTCATCCTCGCTAGATTATTCTTCAATGAAATCTTCAATATTTCCATTTTGTCAGGTAGGCATATTTGCTTGAACATAATCTCTCGACTTACCACTGCTACACAACTTGTAAACATAATGTTCAATATGAAAATATTGATGACAGTTTCTTTCCTCTGAAGAGTTTATAATTTCTTACACGAGAAATATGAAATTCGCGGGACTTTTTACAGGAGAACTTTCTATAATAATGCTTATTTTTCAGAATGACAAGTCTTTTTTCAGTATGACATCGAAAGGTCTAGGGCCGAAGTTAGATGTGATTGAAAATACTTCGAAAACTGCGACAGGAAATTAGAGCTACTATTAACTTACTCTACTTTAGCAGTCACTAAACTCTTTCACCTTACCTTCTAAAAAAGGCTCCACCCTTTTGTGCACCAACTCCTGTCTTCTATACCCTCTCATTTTAAGTTGAATAACTCTATTATTATGAGTATCTAGAACTCCTCAATCGAAACTGTCTTCTGCGCCCTCTCATTTTAAGTTGAATAACCCTATTATTATGAGTATCTAGGAACTCCTCAATCAAAACTGGTCTGTTACTCATCGTCATATCTTCAAAGAGAGCAACAAATACGCAGATTAGCTCGCTAACCTAGCCCGCCAGACTGACATCGGTGTCACGTATTTTGCTGTTCCACCCTCAAGGTGCCATAATCTCCTTATAAAGGATTTCTCGAAATTTCTCAGCCTCCCTAAACTTACTTAGATTTCAGTGCTTTCTTTTCCCTTTATGTAAAACAAAAAACAAAAAAAAGGCTCCACCCCTTTTTCTGTTTCTGTCATTTGAAGAACTTCATGCTATATTTTACTGGCATGGGTAAATGTTTCTGCAGATGACTGCATGACAAATTTGAGAACAGATACAAGTGGTGGGCACTGGCAGGGCTTCTTTACTAAATTCTCAAGATCAAGGAATTGACCTCGGGATACCATGGAAGGCACGTGTAGTTGCAGAGAGAGCCCTTCGCTTACTAACTAAATGACCTATGCTAATGACCCGTCATTACTCGGTAAACTTAAGTTTCTACGTTTTCCATTCAATCTCAAAATTTATCAAAGCATTGCATACAATTTATAAATGCAAGTGCGTAAAGCAACATAACTGATGTGGTCATATCTTGTAAACAGGTACAATGCCAAGAAGGAAAAAACATTTTCTCATGACCACCGCTGTTGCTTCACATAGCAAGAGTCTACTTGTTTCCTCTGCTGAACCAACAACCTGTCAACAAAGTTATGAAATTGCTTTCTGGTTAAATTAATAACAAATGCACTAGTTTGCTCTTTACACCCAATCATAGATATTATTTCAGTTTGTGGCTTTCCACGCTAACTTGTATGTCTAATCATTATTATAATCGCATCTGATCATTACTCGGCATACCTGACAATTGGAGTAAAACTTGGTGAAGTTTTCTGATAAGTTATACAGGTATTCACACAGCACATTAGGAAGTAGATTGTTGCATGCCTCCTCAACAGTCTGCAAAGTTAGGACAAATATATCCATTACAGAAAAACAAGCCAACATAAAGAAGCAAAGTAAGGGAAACTTGGCTGGCATACCTCAGCAAACTGTAGCAAATGAAGCCCTAGTACACGCTCATCAGGGTGACCCAACACTAATTCTCCAGTCTATAAATGGAATTAGAACATAAAAAGAGGGAAAAGAATCAACCACTTTTAAAATAGTAACTTCTGGAGAGTTATTCAAATGGAGATTACTAGAGATAAGACATGTCTCAAGCATTCAAAAGATTTAAGACCTTAGTGAAGTTTTTTCCAACATCAAAAAATGGAGGCTATTATGACTAGCAGTTGGATCGGTCAAGTGTATTAAGTATTACATACTACAAACACTAGTGTAGGTCCTAATGTGTTAAAATATACCGAGTTTAACAAGCAACCATAAAGTTTTCAAGAAAATGAGTAATGCAGGTACAGTCTTAAGTGACAGATGCGGCTTCAGAGTCTATGAAAACTCACTTTCTTCAAGTCATCAATGTCCTTGCCAGATTTCCTTATGATTGAACAGATCCTAGCATGCGCATATAGTAAATAGACTGCAGTATTTCCCTGTTAACATATTTTTGAAGGTATCACATTTGCATAGTCGGAGCAATATGGCAATAACTACAAGAAAAAAGAATAAAAGACAATAGAAGATGGGGAATAGAACAAAAAAGGTTATATGGAAGGCCAAAAGGAATACAAGAATCATATTCTCACACAAAATTTTGGCTTCATAGTTTTTTGTGAGAACAACACTTTAAAAGTTGGAAAATGAAACATACCTTATCATTAAGCATCTGGTCAAAATTAAATGTGTAGTTGGTCAATCTGTTGTTCTTCAAGTCAGCATACCTGGAACGGAATTGATTATACACTATCAGACCAACTTTAACAAAATATTTTCTCCCAACAGTCAGATTAGGAAATTTCATGCAAGTCAATGATGTTTATGCATAGAAGTTGGGATACAAGATTTGTTTGGTGATTGTTAACTTTCTAGACCAAGTAATTAAGTGATAACAAGTTATCAAGTGTTCAAAATATAATAGTTTGTTTATCCAAAAAGAAGGCACAATCCAAGTTCCAGGTCTTCAATTTGACCAATAAAGTTACGATGGTCATGTATATTTGACTGCAACTACTTCAAGCAGCTTTTTTTATGGGCAACGGCTTAAAACATATGTTAAAGTAATAAGCAACAAATTTCATGTTTTCCTGAGAAGTCATAGAATATTAAAACTGTTCCATGAACAAGAACACCGAACGTGTTTTACAAAGAAATTTTCCTTTAATATTGTCTGTTTCACATCTTTTATCCTCCTGGCACTGGATCCAATAACCCTAAATTCTCATTTTCTTCAAAACCATTGCCCATAAGAAGTAACCATTACCAGATAAATTAAACTCTTGTATGTTCATAGTTAGCCACGAGCAAGGTTGTATGATAAAAAAGTGCCAAAGAATAACACAGAAAAATTACTTGACGGCACCATAACCAACTGCCTCGGCAGTTTGCTCAAGCTCCTCTTCAGTCCACTCTGCAGCCTTACCTGCTCAAAACACAAGGAATTACTTCAGAATCTGTGATATTGGCAGGCTCTTCCAAAGCCATACAAGTACAAAAGAGAGATAAGCTTCCGCCCACTTATTTATGAAGATATAAGCACGAGTAAAACAGGTAAGGTGACTTCGGCAGTTAACATACCACGCTCAATAAGAGCTGCTTTGCTACGATTCTTGGCTTCATCAAGTAAATCAACCAATCGAACTACTTCAGTGGCACGAGTTCTGAAGCGCTTTCCATCCTCTCCAAGTACAAGGCCAAAACCAACATGACTAACTTTTGGATAAATGGTGCTATTATCAGATGGTAACCAACCAGCAAGTTTTGCAGCCTGAATAAGAATACCAAGGAAAATCAAACCTTCCAACAGCAAGTAAGAAATAACCTCCCAAGAATCAGAGCCAAGATAAGTACAAAAGAACCAATATGTGTGAAGAAAGCTGTAAAAACCATATGACGAGTAACACATTTTCAACGATAATGAAAGAGTATTCAAAATAATTTAAGACGATCAAAGAACAGATGCATACTTTGAAGAACATATCAAAATGCTGCTGCTGGCCAACATCAGTTACGTATATAATCCACTCAGCTTTCTCTTCATTAAGTCGATACCTTAAATTGCAAATAACAATAAAAGAAGAAATTATAAAACTTGAACCATTCGTCCAAATGCAGAAACCAAATATTATCATCAAATCAATTCTTACAAAACTCACATGTAAATGTCAACAGCCTCATGCTACAAATAGATGGCGCTAATTGGAATATACTTCAGCACACTATTTTCTTAAATGTAAAAAAGATGAGACCAATCTCCATGTAAAAATAAGTTCTTAACACATTCACCAGGAAACTAGATGACTAACCAAAAAGAAAGTGTTTTTTTCATGTTTATGCCACTGCCATGTTCACTACTTGAAAACCCTAACTTACGATAATAGAATCAACTTATGTTACCAAGCATAATGATCCTTACTTATTCAATGCAGAAATTGTTATCACTATCATAATGCCACAAATCCAATACTCTAAAACAATGACAACTTTGAAACTTTTACGAATGATTGCGAAAATTACATAGCTATGAAAGCAGGGTCAAAATGAACAATTTCTAGCCAGAAAGAACTATTAGCTACAGATTGTATTCAAAATCAATAAAAACACTAACCAAAGTGCAGTGAGATCAGTTGAAGCGTAGTTGTATCCTCCATCACTCTTCACAACAATAAGAGGTATATTAAATCCTTCTAGACGGATAACTTGAGCACCTTCACTTTCTTCCACTAATCCTTTATTTCGTAATGCACCAATGACCTCAGGAATGAATGGGTTGTAAAAGCTTTCTCCCTAATATCCACAGTTCAATAATGATTAGCAGTCCATTTCTTGTGATACCACTTAACATTGTGCAAATAACGTGGTTGTAGTCTAGACAGACAAAAATTTAGCATTCTTTTTCATGGAATTTTCAATCTCTAAAAGCCAAAAATTTTTTAAACAAAAATTTGGGCAAGTACATTTATTATTTACCTCAAAGAATGCTCAGCTATAGACTTTTGCACAAATTTACAGAAACAAGCAGAAATTTGCAACAGGCATTTCGGCCAGAGATTTGCAACAGGCAAACAACACCACAAATAAACACAATCTTTATATTTATGCCTACATATGAAGTGGGAATGCCACATTGTTTCAAGGATGAGATAGTTTAGTAAAAGAGATGGGGTTGAGTGCACAATTCAGTCAAACCTCCTATTGGAACAATTGGGTGCTGAGCATAAAAGCTTGAGATCTACCTTCTCCTCCAAATGAACTCCAAGACGTTGATAGACCCTATCAAACTCCTTCCTGCTAAGTTCACATATCTGTTCCCAGGCCTGGTGATACTTGGTTTCTCCACCCTGATCCCAATAAACATTCCAACACAAAAGTTAGTGTATAAAAAGGTGGCATCATCTGCATTCTTAGGAGACATCAACCTCATAATACCTGGAGTCGAACCACAGCTCTTTGTGCCCTATCCTTAAATTCTGCATCTGTGTCAAACCTCTGTTTTGATGCCTTGTAAAATGCCTGTACAAGACATCAATAACATTAAAAAGAAATAACCTACTAATAGTTCTATAAATCAATTTTCAGACAATTGCAGCAACAAGTGACCATATAATACTAAGTACAACAACAACAACACCTAGTAGGAATACTGATACGCGGGGTCTGGGGACCATATAACAATAAGTACGTTTAGATGAAACAGAATCATACAGCTTCCTCCGTTAAATTTAATATAACTATCAAAGTTAATCAAAAAGATGCAGAACTAAGACTTTGACACAAAATAAAATGATTAACTAAAAGACAACATCAAAAAAATCCTAAGCATTTCCATTTTTGGTCCAAATACTTATTCTAGGTTTCCATTTTTAAGCTGTAATTCAACAAGGTTGGATATTTTACTTTGACTACTTAATTTGAATACCAAAATTATTAATCACATATCACCTGTAGATCTCCAATCGCTGATTCATTGACATCTTCAAACTTTGGGAACTTCTCGAAGAGGAACTCAATCAACATACCAAACTACAAAACAAAGAATAAATATTTAAACCACAATTTCCAGATAGTAAGTGAAAAATACTGTAGGTTTCACAAGCCATCATATCCTTCAGAGACATGGAGACCTAACTAGCATATCCCGTCGTAGCTGATGTGAGTACCAGAATGGAGGGGAAGGCATGGCTGTCTTAACGTTATGCATTCAATTCTGATCATTTAGTTTTATTATGAAGCAAACAAGTATGAGCTTCCTACTGATTATGATTATTAATTTTGGGATTGTAATATTCATATGTGATTGACGTGACCAATGAGTTTTTATGTTACAAGAAAAGTTAGGTAATAACTCCTGTCCAAATGAGATTGCATTTTGCAAATTATCCATATTGTTTCAGTTGATAATAAGAATTGCAAATGCACCTCAAATTTTGGCTTATAAAATCATTCTTAAGGTCATGCTAGAATGCAATGCTGTTCAACTCACATGAAGCTAAAGTGACAAGCATTAAGCTACATTTAAGTAACTAACTAAACTTTACCAAGCAGTTGAAACCCATAGAAGCGGGGTATAGATGTAAATCTTTTAATTCACCTTAACCCAAAGAGAAAATAACTAGATTAATCATCAAATAAGTGTGAATGAGACTTTCAACTCCATTGCACAGTATCAGAAACCAGACTAACCTGTGTACCCCAGTCACCAACATGGTTCCGTCGAAGAACTTCAACCTTTGAAAACTCAAGCATGCGAGCAAGTGTATCACCTATAATCGTAGACCTTAGATGGCCCACATGCATTTCTTTTGCTATATTTGGCGAGGAAAAGTCAACAACAGCCCTTTTGAGTGAGAGCCTTGGAGCCAAAGAATCAATACCATCAATTAGCATTTTTTGAATATTCTGCAGTCACAGAAGCCAAAATTAAGACAATATGAACAGAACATATCAAATTTGTGAAAATGAAAGTGGAATTTGCGAGAATAAAACAATAAAATAACCAAAACAAAGATCAAAAAATGAACAAGAACCTCAGCTATCCATTTAGTTGATAACACAACATTGATGAATCCAGGTCCTGCTACTGAGCAGGACTCTATCATATTGGATGGGGGAAGATTTTCTTTTATGGCCTGCAATAATTTTAGAGAGTAAAACTTTTAAAAATTTTCAAGCAATTAGCAAATTCAAGGCAAGAAGAAGCATAATGGCACATGAGTTCTGCCGTTATAGAAAACCATACCTCTCCAACTGCTGGAGGCCCCCGGAAAGTTTTGTTTGGCTTAGCTTTAATTTTAGACCAAAGGCCCATGGCATTATTACTAAAACAAAGAAATTGTCATCAGCAGCAGTTCAAATCAGACACATTGGAGCGCTATTGCAACTCAAACTTTAAATGAACTTTGGGAGTGCAAACACATATATTCAGCCAACTTCATGCATACCACTGGTAGTCGCCAAAGTTGCCAGAGCATGCAGCAATCAAAGGCTCAACATTCTCGTCGGGGACTGTTGCTCTGAGCGAAACTTCAAACAGTTTCCCCAATTGTCGTTTCAAATTACCTCCGCAATCCTCATCCTGTGCCACAATTCTTCCATCATCAGTACTCAAAAACAACACAACCCCAAATGAACATGCAGATGCCGTTAGTAGTAAAAAGCTACATACATTTGCCATGGTAGTCATGGATTGAGTCTTTGTGGACAATGCAAGCCTTCTAGAAGTTGCCCTCAGAAAAACTGTCTAGTGTTAGAATAGTAATAAGCAAAAATCAGCATCGGCAATACTCGAGCAACAAACGAACTAAAGAATTAAAATCCCCAGGCAGAAGTATAAAGCAAATGAAGAAAAACTCGGTAAGAACAGAACAGCGAAAACAACAGTGAGGAATTCAAAAGCAGAATAGAGAGAAAGTGAACTAACCACAAGCAGTTAGTGTGCAATGATTGAAAGAAAGCAAGGGAGAGGAAAACGTCGGCGACGAGAGGAGGGTTCCAAACATAACTCTTTATTTTATGTCTTTTGCACTGTAATAAATAATAATAGCTTAGGAAACCCTTCCCCTTGACACCCGCCGTCTTCTGTTGATCTGTTCTCCACTTTTAGCATTAGTGCTTCTCGGCCAATGACTTCCTGACAAGTGTTGCGAATCTGGGCTCAATGGCTTTCACACGCAACTGCGAATATTAATTAAAAGTACAATTAATTTTTACAAAATATTAAGAGCTTGTTTCCTTTTTCCATTTATTTTAATTTTACAAAAAAAATTCTGATTTTTTTTTAGATTTGGTTTCTCCGATTTTCAAAATTTTAAAATCATTAAAAGTATTTTTATTTTTTATTTTTATTGTTTAATATATTAAAATAATTTATCTTTGAGATTTATTTAATATATAATTATTATTAGTGATAAAATATAACTACATTAATATTAATAGTTAAAATTAGTTGTTCAGTATTAATTATTTAAGTCTAAAATAACTTATGAGGATATAATTTAAAAATTATAAAGATATAAATATTATATCTGATTATTTCTTTAAATATTCTCATAAAATTTAGATTTTACATATTTAGTTTTACAAAATTAAGTTGATAACTCCAATAAAAGTCATAAAAATAATAATGATGATGAAGAAGAAGAATAAATAAATTACTTTTTATTACTACTGTTACTTCTATTTTTTTTCTATATTAATCAAGTTAAGGTTCATTTTATTAGTATATAATAAAAGATGACAACTTGAGTAATTTGTAATAATTTTTAGACACAATCATCTTTTTGTTGCTTAATTTTTTAACCATTAAAGCAAAACGCTACTCATAGGATCATTTTTAAAATCAGCAAATTATGTTCAATCCGTTAACTCAATCAACCGATTACTAAACAAGATTTTCAACAATTTGACATGATCATACAACCAAATAACTCTTAATCTGCCCAAAAAAAAAAAAAGCTAGCTATTTACTGATAAGCTTGTCTAATCAACTGATTACTAAACAAGATTTTCAACAATTTGACATGATCAAACAACCAAATAACTCTCAATCTGCCAAAAAAAATAGCTAGCTATTTACCGATAAGCTTGTCCAAACTTGCAGGAGGAAGCTCCCAAAACGTCAAACCTGCTCTTGTGATGTTACCCCCTTTCTTTTATTTACCAATCTTAACAGCTAAAACGTAAATGATATCTGAAACATGTTGGGAAAAATCTTCATTTACGGGGTATAATGACTAGAAGTTGAGAAGAGTAATCTTATCATCTATTATTGTAGAACAGCACTCACACCCAGACTTCACATTAATCATAAATTCTGTGTAGTTTTTAATAGTGACTCAACAAGGTTCCAAGAGATTGAGTTTTGATAACTAAGTTCAAGTTTACATATTTTATTCTATCTGATTCGATTATACTTCTTAAATGTCATAAGTAAAACCATCGTCTAGTTCATTTGACAAATTTTAACAACAAGCTATCCGATGCTGACAAGATATTCTCTAATCTTTCAATGATCTCACTAAAATACAAATGGAAAGCCTGCGAAATTACTATATTCCATACGAATTGCTACTGGCATCACTCTTACCGTCTCTGTGCAAGTAACTTCGCTCCAGTTCTCTGCCAAAATCTGCGGACCTATCTAGTTTACCAATGACTGCGTTCTTGAAACTTATGACTTCTTGAACCTGTGAGCATGACCTCTGCATCCTAACCCCACTCAAACTGTTTCTTGATTCCATCAACTCGTTAAGAGACGACCTTTTCTTTGGTCCCGTTTCAGGCCTTTGCTTTGGGGCACTATAGGACCTCAGCTTGGCCCTGAAGGATTGTGTGTTGGCCATGTAATTCGGGAAATTTCCATACTGCCTAAAGAATTTATCAGCAGACGCGACACTTGCAGGCGTAATAGAAGCGTTACACCCTTCTGAATTGGCAAAGCGAGGAGTGCTTTGTGCTGTTGAGAATCTACATTCATCACCAGTTAACCCCCACTCCGAGTCCTGCAAACTTCTTGTATTAGGAATGGACAGTCGAGGCGGATATCTTGTTGGCAATGGAGAGGAGATGGTTTTGTAATAAGGGTCGTCGCCAAAATCTGAAACTGAGGCATTTGTTCTTCGAGATCGAGATTTGGGTCTGCAGCCAGTGTCAACCTCAACAATCTTCGGACTTTCATCTGCGGGGTTAATTACTAACTGTTCCAGTGAAGATGACAACCTCCGGCTGTGAATTGAAGCGGTGTGTTCACTTCTTGTTTCCTCAAATTTCTCCTGCAATATTAGTCAGAGTCAGTGAATAACTGTGCATAACGTAAATGCCAGACAGATATGGAATATGTTGGAAGTAAAAAGATAGTGAAATTTGGGTGACTATACCATAGATTTTCGTGCTTGAATTTCGAACTGATGTTCACTTTTAATGTAGTTACGTGCTCTGAGTGATCTTACAGTGGCTTGTGCTCTAATAAGAGCCTGCATACTGCGAAGAGTTGCTGTTGCTTGTTTTCGCACCAAATAGCCCCGAACATGCGCTTGCAATTTTACCAATCCTCTCAATGCTCGCAGTGCTTTTCTAGCCTGTTTAAAATCGAGTAACAAGTAAAATTCTGTACCCACTCCACATAAGAAGAAGAAACAACAGGAGCAATGTCTCTGGCAGCTGCCAAAACAGCTCCATTTGGCTTCCAGTCACAAACTAATGCAACCCAAAGCCAAGAAGTTCTTGAACTCGACAAAATTATCGGACAAAGAGGTAATTTGAAAGTGAAACAAAAATTGCTGCATTCAAAGTTCCAAATAGAGCCTAGAAGCACCGCTTACAGTGTTCGGAAATTATAAAAAAACAAAAAACCATGTCTTTTAAATAGTCAAAAAAAAAAAAAACCAGAAACCAAACTCACCAAATAACCTCTAAAAACTGTCTGAACCTTGACAGCTGCCCACCTCTCTCGCCCACCATCAAACATGGAGTCTCTTCCATTACTAGTCAGCCTCACCACCGCCACCGCCGCCCGAGCTGCAGTAACTGCCGCATCAGCTGCCGCAGCCGTCGCCGCCGCCACTGCAATGGCGTGTCTCTGCTCTTTTTCTGTGACACCGTAGTACGATTTTAACCATGCAGCTTCTGCTGCAGATATATTTGGTGGTATAGTTGAAGGATTGTAACATAACTCACTAGAACTGTGTGGTTTGTTGTCTCTCCGGTCATTGTTGTCTTTGCTATTGCTATTCTTTGTCCAAAACAAGCTCTTTAGCCATCTTGTAGCTCTGCCCATTGGCTAGTTCTACAGGATCCGTACTACTGTAGAGTGAGTACCCAAGAGGAACCAATTCAAAATGTTAGCAGAGAGCAAGGGTCTAAAACCGAAACCAAAGTCTAATACAAAAGCCACTTAGATTGTTAAAAAAAGGTCGCTTTTTACGTTGGTGTAAGGCAACAGCAGAGTTGGTAAGAGAAAATTTACAGAGTAAAAAGAATGAAAAGAGAAAAAGAGGTGGTGAAAATCCTGTCGAGGCCTTGTGAAAGCTGCATTACATGACAAAATCACGTAACTGACTAAGAACTTGGTTAAATTTCAGATTATGCACTTATGATCAAACAATAATAAGAATATGGTGAAAACAATAGGAAGGGGTGAGAGATAAGTGTAAAAGTAAATACTAAATAGAATCAGATTCTGAAAAGAAAAGTGAGAAGAAGTGTTACAAAGATGAAAAGAAAAGGCAAAAAGAAACATTGAAAAAGAAGAAATAAAGTTGAAAAAGAGAGAGGCAAAAGATGAAACGCTCAAATTTGCCCTTATTCAGTGAGGAACTGAGGGACGCTATTTCCATGAATCGAAAAGAACAATCAAAATAGTGTTTTATCCCTTTCTCGGTCTCTCTCTCTCTCTCTGGCCATTTCCTGTTTCTCGTTACTTTATGGAGTGAAGTGTCCTTAAAGAGAAAGATACCTCAAGCTGCTCAGTCTCTGACAAGCTCGTGAAGCCTTGCAATTTCTATACGTAAAACATGTTATTCCTTGTAATAAGAACAAGAAATTAAAAAGATGGGTTTTTTTTGGTCTTCGAAAAGAATGTGAAACACGGATCTCAACTTCAATAATGCAATGTGCTTTCCACGAGAATGATGTCTTCTTACTCAGGGTTAAAAGTTGGAACGAGAAACGAACAGTCTTGAAATCGCTATGTACTTTGTGGTATAGTTTAGAACATACAATGATGATCATGGAATCTTAATCTTTTGCCTTCATTTTTTCACTCTCTACTCCATTTTACCGTCTCCGGCTCTCCACCAACAATAAGAAAGCACTGTGTCGCCAAAAGGGCTTAAGAAGTTTGATCATGGAATGACTACCAAATTTACTCGTATAACAACAGTTGCGGTGTTCTCTACTTTTTAACTTTGATGATAATCAAATCATAGACTCACTGTGAATTTTCCAGGAAAGCACAGCAAGTGAAAGGAGCTTTCTTTTTTCTGAGAATCTCTGTTCTTCCATTAAAGATATTCCTACCCAACCCAATTCAGTTTTGCCCCCATATGACAATAGCTAAAAGAGACCTGCACACACTGATGCAACTTTTTCTTCCCTCTTTCCAGGGCCAGAAAAGATCTGCTGGTTGTTTAATTTATTCCTTTAAGAAAAAGATGCAAACTGGTGACCTTTTTCTTTCCTCTTCAAACTTGGAATTCGTTTCGTTTAGTTCTGCTGCTCCAATTATTCTCTATTGAATCTGTACATTTAAGTTGCATCTCCTGTCAATTTTTTCTCTGACCCATTTCACTAGCACGGCTTCAGAATGAAAACAAAGTTTCTTCCACCGTGCATGTACTTTTTGAACCCGACCCCGTCACTTCATTATCATAAGCACAGTTCTATTAATTCCAGAGCCACCACACAAAAATTAGACCATTATCAGCAACCAAACCATTTTCTCTTCTGACGATAGCCAGACAAACTAAGGCGCAGAAGATGACCTCCCCCACCATCCAATTTCACACTAACAAGTCTGAAATTACCTGTAACCCAACAAAGCAAGTGAAGGACTCAAAAGGGTACGATGGGTAAACAATGTAAGTGTTAGGACAAAAGTTGAAAGCTGATACGATATCTAGTGGTATTAGCTGGCTAGGCTGGCTTGATGAGAAATGTGCATTTAAGGCCAACAAAAAGCCAAAATCCAGAAATGAGGTCACGACGGAGTAGTCATTTATGGGAATACTCGAGCTATGGTATAGGCTTGTCAATTTAGGAAGATGCCTAACGTCATCAGTTGTGTACGGATCCACAAGGAAGGGAGGCAGGAAGGACTACATATTTGTTTTACGGGTTCGTTTGATTGGCTGGCCAACTGGCAAGGAGTTGAAGGTAGGGTTGTTCTTCGTATCGCGGAATTTGAATAAAGAAGAAACGGACATCCCTCTTTAAGCTTCGCCTTCTGAGCCACCAATTGCGAGTTTCGTTTTTTCTTTTTTTTTGTTCTCTTCGTTGCCTCCCATGAATAGGCATTGGCACCCATGTGCTGAGATTAATGTTGAATCCATGCAAGACTTGTGCGACTCTTTCAAGAAATGATTGCAAACTTGAACACGATTCATCCGCCTGACTATGTAGCATCAAATACCTATCTAGGACTAGAAGCATTGCAACTCTATGGGAATGATAAAGGATTTGACCTTTTCGGAGTTCTGTTTATAATTCAGCAAAGAAAACAGAAAGGATAGATGGAGGAATGAGACTCCCAAACAAACTCTAAAATGGCGAAAATCACAATTTCAAATTCAAAGTTTTCATAAAATCCAACATAACGTTTGAATTCAAATTTTATATTTTTATTTTAATTAAATATTACGTCATTATAAATATTTAATATTTTTAATATGTTGCTAATAGATTACTATTAATTATAAGTTAGTAACAGATTTAAAAATTATTTATTTATTTATTTATTTATCTTAGATATATAATCTATCTGTTAAATTTATTGATGGAGTATACATAATTATGTAACATAGTTGAATTTATCAATAAAATATAAAAATATCTCATTAAAATAATTTAACTGACAAAATATTAAACTCGATAAATTTTTCATCAACAAAATTTATTATTAAACAATTTAAAATTTCCAGGATGAACTTAAACACTTTAAAATTTTAAGGTTAATTTAATTATATTCTAATGAAAATTTTGAGGTTTAAATAATACTTTTATCTTATAAAACACAAACATAGAATATGTCTTTTTTGTTATATTTCGGATTATTATAAAGTAATGTTTTAAAAATCGAACCAAAAAATTTAAGATTTAAAAGATTTAATCAGTATTGACTAATGCTTTGAGATTAGCCAAGATAAAGTAATTAAATTTCATAAATATGTTCTATCGTTAGATTAGCGATTTGACTTAGAATGGTACTCTAAAACAAATCTAACGTAGTGTTTGGTTAGCGTCCTCAGAGATAATGACGGAGGATAAGGACACAAAAGTTTTATCCTTTGTAGTGTTTGTTTGTTATTCTCACTTGTTTTTGTTCCGTCTTTGGAGGATAAGGATAGAAATTTTTTATTCCTCTTAAGACAGTGGTATGAAAATGTTTGTTCTAAGGACAAAAACAAAACATATAACGAAATGACAGAAATACCCCTCCCCCACACAAGCTATTTTTTATTCTTGATTATATTATTAAACTCATCATCATTATTATTATTGTGATTATTATTATTATTATTATTATTATTATTATTATTATTATTATTATTATTATTATTATTATTATTATTATTATTATTATTATTATAAAATTTAAACTTATTATTATTATTATTATTATAAATTTTAAACTTATTATTATTTGAAATTATTATTATTATTATTAATTATTGTCATTAAAATTTGAACTTATTACTATTATTATTATTATTATTATTATTATTATTATTATTATTATTATTATTATTATTATTATTATTATTATTATTATTATTATTAATTACATATTTCCACTCATATTATAATACTGTAGGGGCAATTTCGTCATTCACACTGTTTTTTTGTTTTGTCCATTACATCCAAACACATTTCTGTCCTCGGGATAGAACAATTTTTTCTGTTCTGTCCACCACAACCAAACACCTCACTGTCTTCAATTTTTGTTCTGTTCCATCTCCAAATTTCTGTCTCGTTCCATCTCTGCTCTCTGAAGACAGTAACCAAACGCAGCGTAAAAACTGCTTATTGTAAAGACTAGATAGAATGGAAAGTCTCATCTTGTATTATTGAGGTGAGGTAATTTATATACACTTACAGGTATTAAAGATTAGTATACAATCAACGAAAATCTATCCACAATTACAGCAGTATATTTGAGAGAATTGGCCATCAAGTGATTGAGGCCCAAGATTAAGCCATTGTTATCTCTTATCAATAATGTTATTGTCATCATGCCCCCTCAAGATCGATGGTAGAGGCTGGACACTGATCTTGTTAACACTAGCAATGAAGTATCATTTGGCCAGCAGTTTGGTGAGCCCATCAGCAAGCTGGTCACCGGAGTGCACATGACAGACCTGCAATTTTTTCTTTTCAACTTGGTCTCGTACAAAGTGAAAATCAATGGCAACATGCATCATTTTAGAGTGGAAGACAGGGTTCTTGCAGAAGTATGTGACTCTGATATTGTCACAAAACACAGTAGTGGATTTAAATAGTGGGAACCATAGCTCACCTAGCAATTTGACGATCCAATTTACCTCAGCTATACCAACAGCTAAGGCACGATATTCAACCTCCGTTGAAGAGCGAGCGACTGTCCTCTATTTTTTGGATGACCAATTTACTAGATTGCCATCATGAAGAACTAAATAGGCTGTTGTTGACGTTCTATCGTCTAAGTCACCAGCCCAGTCAGCATCATTGTAGACTTGAAGAGCATATTGCGAAGCTAGTTTGATGGGGAGAACGTAATGGATTGAGTCTTTGAGATACCTAAGAACCCGCTTTGCAGCTTGCATGTGCTTGAGAGAGGGGCAATGCATGAATTGAGCTAATTTATTGATAGAAAAGAATAAGTCTGGTCTGGTGAGATTTAAGTACTGCAAAGCCCCTACAATTTGTTGGAAGAGTTGTTTGTCAGCAGGAGGTGCACTATCGTTGAGAGTGAGAGATTCACTTGAAGACAATGGAATGACAATGCTATTTGCTTCTAGCATAAAGAATCTGTCCAGCACATCTAAAATATACTTTTGTTGTGTGAGAATCAAACCATCAGCACAGGGAATTACCTCAACACCCAAAAACTAATTAAGTGAACCCATGTCTTTGAGTGAGAATCGCCTAGACAAAACTTGAATGAACGACTTGATGTGAGTCGACGAAGAGCCTGTCACTATAATGTCATCAACATATACCAGTAGAAGCATCACCACTTCAGCTAAGAAGAATTGAAATAATGATGTATCTGATTGTGCTCGTTGAAAGCCACAAGTAACAAGGAATTTTCGAAGCTCATTGTACCAAGCTCGTGGTGCTTGGCAGAGACCGTAGATAGACTTTCAAAACCGACACACATAGTCTGGATGTTCTTTATCAACAAAGCTCGATGGTTGTTTCATATAAACAGTTTCTTCTAAGGTTCCTTGCAAGAAGGCATTATTAATGTCCAATTGATGCATGGGCCATTTGTTGGTCACTACAAAGGACAAAACTAATCTAATTTTTGTGTGCTTTACGACCGGGCTGAAGGTTGAGTGAAAGTCTATGCCCGAACGTTGGAGGAAACCTTTTGCCACAAGCCTAGCCTTTAGCCTGTTAAGAAAACAAACAGCTGTATATTTAGATCTAAAAATTCATTTGCAATCAATGATATTCTGGTTCGATGATGGCGGAACCAAATCCCAAGTTTTATTTCGGACTAATGCATCATATTCCTCCTTCATGGCTTGACGCCACTCTTGAAATTTGGCTGCTTGACGATAAGTGGTGGGTGTTAAGGGAAGATTTGGTGAGGATATGGTAGCTAAATAATCAAAGATTTTTTTTGGTTTAAAAATGTTGTTCTAAGATCGAGTGGTAATCTTGGAAGGTTGCACTAGTAAGTCGATATGGCTAGGTTAAGATTCTACTAGTTGTTGCAAGCATTCAGGTGAGGGTGTTTCTATGTTGGTTGGTCTACTTGACAGTGTTTTAGGTGGAGAAAAGTTGTAGTCATTTATGGAAGGTAGAGATGAAGAACGTACCTGTGATAAGTGGCCCACGGGAACAATTTCTTCAAAGGTCAGCATGATTTTCTCTTATGAGTGGGAGATCTTGAATGGAAGTTAGTATCATACTGAAATGTTAGAGTAGCAATGGGATCATCATTAATATGGACTTGTGGTGATGGAGTAGTTGAAGGAATTGAATCAATTGGATTGATCCAATTTTGCAGATTGTGTGGTGTGATTCTAGTGGAGTTGGTGGAATTAGAAGTAAATGGAAAGTAATCTTTTACAAAGACCACGTGTCTGGAAATAAAGACTTTATTTGTAGAGAAATCATAGCATGCAAAATTGTTGGTGGATGATGAGTATCCTAGGAAAACACAAGGGCACAATTTTGCTTGCAATTTGTGGTCAGTATATGGCTTAAGCCATGGTTAGCACAAACAGTCGAATACTCGTAATTTGTGAGGGTTGGGTTGCTTTTTTAAAGATGCGAAAAAATGGAGAATCATTGTTGATGGATGGACTAGGTAATCGATTTATAAGATACGCAGCTATTTGACAAGCAACAGACCAAAATTGTAGAGGGACTGATGCATGATGGAGAAGAGTGAGTGCAGTTTCTAATATATATCGATGTTTTCTCTCGACATATCCCACAATTTAAGGAGTATAAGGTGGACTCATTAGGTGTTGAATTCCATATTCAAGAAGGGTTGATCGTAATCCTAGACAATTGCCTCCACCATCAGTATACAATGTTAAGATTTTTGAATTAAAATACTTCTCCACTAAGGTTCAAAAATTTATGAAAATTTATTTGACCTCATATTTTGTTTTCATGGGATATAGCCAAGTGTATTTAGTATAGTGGTCAACACACAGAAACGAAATTGATCAAAGGAAGTAATAGGTGCAGGACCCTAAACAATATAATAGATTAACTCAAGAGGTCGAGAACTGTGAATAGAGTTGTCACCAAAGGGAAGTCGGTGACTCGTATTACATATACATGAATTACAAACAGTAAAGGAACTTTGAGAGGACACTGGCAAATTAAAACTAGAAATAAAACTTTTTGTGACTCGATGTTAGGGATGACCTAAACGAAAGTGCCAAAGATGATAGGATGAAAGGTTGAATAAGGCAAAGTTAGCAATGAGAGTGGATGTAGAGCACACTACATTGTCACTTGGAAGTGGCCACTCATAAAGATCACCCTTGCTCTTCCCCCGAAGAAGCACTGCCCGTGTACGTAAATCCTTCACATCGAAAAAGTAGGGAAAATTTCAATGGAAGTTTGATTTTTAAGACAAAATTTACTAACTGAAATTAAATGACGACGAATCATAGGAGAACAAAGGACTTGATTAAGCATGAATTAAGAATTTAGAGGTCTATTTATGATGTGTGTGATAGGGATACCATTACCGTGACCGATGATAATATCATCATTGCCTGTGAATTCTGATGCAAAAGTCAAATTATTTGGGTTGTCAGTCATGTGATGCGTAGCACCGGAGTCAATGACCCAAGGACTTGATGTGTTGTTATGTTTAGCAACAAAATTAGCCCTAGCTTCAAGGTGATTATGCCCCCTGGATCAACATACTTTGGCCACATGGCCAATTTTTTTCATATAGTTGACATTGGATCTTAGCTTGTCCACTTTGCCGAGAGCTTGAAGTGCCTTTGTTGCCATTGAATTGCCTATTTGAATAGCCAAGATTTGGTGCTTGAGTGAAGCAATTATAATTGCCATGATTTTGATTGTTGTTACCAGAGTTGCCTCTCTGGTTGAATTGGGTCGTGATTATAGGTGACACTCTCTTTGTCTCAGTATGCTTTAGAAATATCTCATGTGCTAGAAATTTGTCATAGAGTTCAGCAAACGATATTGGATTATCACGAGCCCTAATTGCAGCTGAAATTTCTTTATATTCAGGTCCAAGGTCGGTTAAGACTTTGATAATCAACTCTTCATTGTTGATTGGAGATCCACTAGCAGCTAGGTCATCAGCGATACTCTCTATCTCACGAAAATATTCTGCAACTAGCTTACTTTCACGGCCAAAAGTGGACAAAATTTTCCGAATGCTGTAGATTCTAGATTGGGATTTGTTTGCATATGTAATGCGGAGAGTGTCCCAGGCTTGATATGAAGTTTGGACATGAGCAATTAGAGGGGCAATGGTTTGATCAATGGAAGCCATTATGGCGTTTCTAACAAGGCTGTCTTGTCTGATCCAAAGTTTGTAAGTGGGATTGATGGTATTTTGTTCGGTGTCCAGGAATTGAGAGGGACAAGATTCGGTATCGTCAATGTAGCCAAGGAAATCATAGCCAAGCAATAAGGTGCTGACTTGGGCTTGCCAAGTGAAATAATTGGTTGCTCCCGTGAATTTTAGTGGAAGTGGAGAGCTTGGGTTAAAGGAGACTAGTTGGTTTGGTTGGAGAATGTTACCTGTGCTAAGAGCGACAGGTGTTGTGTTGACTATTTGGCTTGTTACTGAAGACATTGTAGGAGAAGCTAGTAGGTGTTTGTCAGCTATGGATCGGAAAAAAAATATCTTTAGAGAAGAATATCTCTGATACCATGTAAAGACTGGATAGAATGGAAAGTCTCATCTTGTATTATTGAGGCGAGGAAATTTATATACACTTACAGGTATTAAAGATCATTATACAATCAACGAAAATCTATCCATAATTACTGTAATATTTTTGAGATAGATTAAGCCACTGTTATCTGTTATTAATAATGTTATCGTTATCACTTATCTTCAGAATTTCCATATATGCATATAGGTATTATTTATAAATAGTTGATAAGCTTCTTCTTTTTTTGTGAATCGGGTATTTCGCTGTTGGATCGTGTCAAACTGTTAATAATTGTAATTAGCTAATTGGGTGGGCTTTTTGATTTAGTATTATTGTTACTTTAATCTCTGTTTTAAGAAAGAATAAAAGTTTATCTAGATGTCAACTTCACGATAATTAGAATTTTGTTATTAATAATAGTAAAATATTATTTACAAATGTAAATTTTGTTGGTTATTTTAGTATTTCATTTTAGGTTAACATCTTTTACAATATTTATTAATACATGAGGACAATAAATAAGCCCATCAATCTTGCTCTCTCAAACGAAGTACCAATGGTGTCTCCAACAAAAGCCATTAGGATTGAACTTGGGGGAGACAACCAAAAATGAAATGGCAGCTTATATCTAATAGATATATACTATTAACCATGCAAAAGTAACAGTATAGTCTTCGGATGTTTTTCTTTGAACAATTATTTAATTGTATTCAATTAAAGATTTGCATAATATGAATATGCGTTAGTACATTTGTTTGTATCTAACTGGATCAAGTTAAGAATGGTTATTTGATACTGACTATTAAAATAAATTCTTGAGGACATTAGAAATAAGATTTCTGTTATTAATCTTGATTTAGTTAATATGAGCAAATATACATTGTCTTGTGCTTTAATTCATTAAAGAGTGAATTTCAATTATCGGGATAATAATACTCGGTGAATTGGGCAAAGGCAATTTGTATTTGTGAAATATTGATTAATAATGGAATCCATGCCTCGGTATAGAAAATGATGATGTACTTTAAGTAAGCTTATAAGGTTTCATTGTGTAAATCCTGCAGGAGAATTTTTAATCCGACACATGAAATAAATTGAGCGACAATCTTAAATTTAAATAATTTAGCAGTAATTTATTTTATTTGACAAGCATCTGTAATCTTAACATGGGGAACATAATTTATTATATTGTGGAAAGTTAAAATTAATAAGGAGTTCAATCATAAATTTTTAGTGGAATAATTTATGATTAATTATAATACGAATATATCGATCCTGTATATATTCTTATTATAATTTTAGTCTTATTAATTTTTCCCTGCGGTCCCTGTCGTGCCTTAATTGTTTGGATCACAGTGTGTTATTTGTAATTTAAATAAGCAACAGATTATTTTAATTCAAAATTTTTATTTATTAATAATTTAAATTAAATAGAAAATCATTGATTTGAATTACATACCGCATATAAAAGATAAAAATCATATAAGATTATCGGTTACTTCTTATGCGAAAAGGAGAGACTTATATATATATATATATGTCTTTCTTCCTATCGAAGAGGTATCTATTAGAAAACATAAAGAGAAAACAAAAACTCTCTGAAAACACATGATATATGCTTTCTGCCCACCCAGAAACAAGGATTACAAAAATAATTAAGGTTACACGACAGAAGACTGTAAGGATAAGAAGATTTGCAGAAATAAATTTTTATGGAAAGAAGATCAGTTAGCGATTACGTGCTTTAACAAGTTTGTCTTGTCTCAATTCTTATGATTGGTTTGCTTGTATACATATTTCTGATCCTGGATTGCTTCCGCTGTGGATACTGTTGATTCTATCAATATCATGGCTGCCCATTTTGGCTAAAATATCAGCCACACTATTATCCTTTTAAAAATACGATCACAAGACACATCCCAACTTTGGTTGAGCATAACTTTAATATCTTCAATTAAGTTTGCATGAGGATGGAAGTAATAATTGATACTTTTAATTAATCTCAAGCATTCCATAGAATCCGAGAATAAAGCAACCTGTTTAAATCCCTTATCTTAAGCAATACGAACCTTCATTCTTATTGCAAGCAATTCAGCACTCATATTAGTGTCTTTGCCAATATATTCAAAAAATCCACCAAGTCGTTGCCTATGACCATCACGAAGGACTCTACCGATACCGGCATCGCCTGGATTTCTAATAGCACTCCCGTCTACATTGAGATTGAAAAAATTATTCGCAGACTGCTTCTAGCTAACTAACCTGTAACCTTTATCGATTTTATTAAAAAAAACAAAAAAAATTATAGTATAACAAATTATTAAAATTTACTATATTTAAAATAGATAAATAAGATATTTTAAAATTTTAAAATAATGATAACATTTTATTAATAATATTTAAATATTTTGACAATGAATATAAATTAAAATCTTAAATTATATATGAAATTAGATAACTTAAAATTATCTTTAATGTTAATTGAATCATTTATATATTGATGCGTCACGATCACTAAAATGTTAAGAATGTTCAAGTGGTTTCAACTAACAACTTTGTGCATCTTTTTTTTTTGTATAGCTCAATCATTTCATCACATAGTATTTCAATTAAACATAATTCATGAAATTAATATCTACTTTATCCAAGTCCAATTATGTTAGTTTTTCATTATTAGTAATTAATTTCATTAATAGCATTTGAAAATTCTCGTCACTTCGCATCATCCAAATATTTTTCAAATCAATACCAATTAAAAGACATTTTTAGTAGTATGATAAATCATATATTGATAATTTAACTACCTTTATATGATTTATATTATATTTAATAAATATTAATTGAATTACCATTGATAATGATATGTTGTACGATCATTAAAATACAACAATCTCTATATGAGATACTTTGAAGATTTCAAGTTAAATAATAACTCATAAATTTTCACAAAGATAATTTTATATACATAGAAGTAATGTTTCAAATGAAATGTTTATATGAAGGCGCTTCAAGAACTTATTATCTAACAAATACTTAACATTTGTTTAATTATTTTCACACTTTGGTTAATGAGATGAACTATTTATTCTATAAGAAAAACCACAACACATGATAGGTTTTAATACCCTATTTGTGTCAAAACTCAACGAAACAATAATTATAAATAATTTAGGAATAATATATAAACACAATTTGAATCTTACAGTTATAATGTACATTTATTTCATATGCCTTATCTTTTATGTTAATAAATTATTCAAATATGCATTAAAAATATCTTTAAATAATCATGTCACAAACTTACAACAAATCGATCAATTATAGGATATAAACTAATATTTATAAGACTTGTATTATTTAAGGAAAAGTTTATAAACCTTAAACTTGGGTGGCCATGAAACTTTTAGCGTTTTGTAAAATAACTTATAGTAAGAATTTGAATTGAAAATAAGCAACCGGTAAAATATACTAAAAACTATTTGACTAGGTTAAATAAGAAAAATTCATGTATTATTGTTTTTCTTACTCGATCAATTGTTTTCACTAAAATAATATTATTTGAAATAATAAATTATTTAAAATAATATTTTTTTATATAATTATCTAAGGAAAAAAATCAACGAGAGTTTCGACAATACTTCAGATCATCACCGAGCCTATAAAAAACAGCACAATTGCCTCTCCAAAATAAAGCAAGCATGTTGCTATATTGTCTTGGATTGCTTTAAATTTTACAAGTTTAATAAAGAGATCAATCTCCTGTTTCATTTATGGTATTTTGATCATGTTCTATTAAATTTTATCTACACATTTATGTAGTCCACATAAATGTATGGATGAGATTTAATAAAATAGAGTAACTAAAACAAATGATTTGATGTGTTTAAGAATAGCGAAAGCCTGTCATCAACTAAATATTAGATGGAGGTGATGTAACACTCTCAAAAATATTATTAAACTACAATTATCTAAATAGTTCTAAAACGTAACATTAATCATCAAATTTCTCCACATTGTCAAAGAGAAGATTATTTGTCAAATACAAAAATATTTTATGGAACATAACTACCCAAGCTGTCATATTCAAAATTATATACGTTCCAACAACTTTACATAAATAATCTGTTGGCCCCACCTAAACTTCACTTGATCCATCCAGTACACTAAGGCTATTAGCAATCACTCAATCTACCAAAAAAATAAAGGCAATGAGTGAGTTGCCTACTCAGTAAGAATAATCGACCGCACCCTTAAAATCAAATAACTCAATAAATAATTATAAAACATAGTTAAGTGATTAAAATATTCATATAATAGAAATATACACATCAATACTCATTTTCATATGAACAATTAACGCACATAACAAAAATTTTAGCAAACAATGATTAAAACATAAAAACACAAAAAAGTCATTTATGTTTTATCCAATAATTAAATGAATTGCCTGAACCCAGCTTAATCTAGTAAGCTTATACTCAGTGGTCTACCGACTCATTGCATCTTATCTCCTCATAATCACTCACTCTCCTTAGTTTCAAATAGAGGATTGCTTGTTAAATACAAAAATATTTTATGCAATACAATTACCCAAACTGTCACATTAAAAAATATATACATTCCAACAACTTTACATAAGTAATCTGTTGATCCTACCTAAACTCCACTTGGTCCATTATGTACATTGAGGCTATCAGCAATCACTCAATCTCCTAAAAAATAAAGGCAATGACTGAGTTGCCTACTCAATAAGGATAATCGACGGAACTCTTAAAATCAAATAACTCAATAAATAATTATTAAACATAGTTAAGTGATTAAAAAATTCATTTAATACAAAGATACACATCAATACTCATTTTCATATGAACAAATAATGCACATAACAAAAATTTTACTAAACAATGATTAACACAAAATAACACAAAAATGTCATTTATGTTTTATCTAATAATTAAAGGAATTGCCTGAACCCAGCTTAATCTAATAAGCTTGCATCCAATGATCTGTCGACTCATTGCATCTTATCTCCTCATAATCACTCACCAAATAGACGCGTAATTAAATGTATAAATATCGATATCAGATGCCTCAATTTTTCAATCTCTCTTGATACCCTATACTACTCTAGCACTTAGTCATTAGCATAGGATATCCTCAAGACTTAGAATGTCTCGGTACACTCAGGATGCCCCGGTATCTGCTCCATAGATAGATATCTAACCATTACTCCGTTCATATCGATACAATCTATCCATGTATGACCATCAAATGTAGCATATCCTAGGCAAACTACAAATTCTCGATTTTTACCAATTATTCACAACATATGGTCAACCAATCTTTATTTAATTAACACATTTTTCGTTAAATTAACAAACAATACATCTTAGAAAACGTAACAAAATAATAATAAAAATACCTTATACTACATAATTCATATATGCAACTATTAATCATTAATTAAATTAATAACTAATTCAAAATATAAATCACTACAAATATAATTTATAAACAACAACACGATATTTCACTTTAAGAGTAAAGTCTAAGGTTATCTTTACTTCAATTTTAGACTCAAATGATTGATAGTCCAAATTATTCCTTAATCGACCTTTGGACTTAGAATTTACAAAATTTTATTAGACTAATTTATGAAAAATTCTAACCCCAATACACTTAATAATCCAACATTATTTTCTTTTCTAATTTATTCTTAATTATAAAAGATAATATCCTTACTCACTAACTCTCATAATTACAAAAATATCCTTAGCTAATAAAAACTTATTTTACCCTCATCCATTTCAGGCAATACCAAAATACCCTTTACACAAGTAAATTTAATATTTATCCTTCACTTTCTGCATTTCTTATTATGTCCATACCTGCAACTTAAATTTTTTAAAGATGTTATCTTCTTCACCCTTTCCTCTTCTCTTATCTACTCTTCTTTTATCAATTTTCCAACCACATTTTCTCTCTTTTTTATCCTTTCATACAGCTTCAAATATTATCTCAAATAATTACAATATGCAAACTAACTATAAACTAGTGTAGAATGATTAAAATGACAAGAAAAAAGTCACAAAATTGTAATCTCTAATTTTTTCGCAAAACAAACACAACGAGAGAACTTATAAAGGAAGTGTTAGATGCAGATGAAAGACGGTGTTTTTAAGAGAAAGATAAAGAAAGAAGGTAATCGTCGTTGGTTGCCACCGTTTTTTCAGCTGCTGGAATTTTTTATGTGTTTAGCAGAGTATGGGCTAAGCTATTGGTAAGTTTATGTTTAAGGAATGGGCTTTACAATTGATGGGTACAGTGGAAAACGCAGACTCGGTCGTTAACTGACATAAAACTATGGGAACTATACCTTTGGCTGCGACTGATTTAATTAATTACTAATGGTCTGATAATATTAATTGAATGAGAATGACATGGTCCTTAAGGTAAAGCCTAGTGTTATGGAACAAATATAAGCTGCATGATTGGAGCTGACAAATCATGATTCTGGGAACCTCCCAATTAATAGCAAACTCTTACCAAATATAACATCAGTACAACAACTTATAGTGCTTGCATGGGTAATCCAGTTGATCATTGGAAAGGAAAGTGAGTTCAAGGTTTTAGGTTCAGATCTCGACAATGCAAGTGCAGTGTGGGGCTCATCTAACGAAATATTTCTTATATACACCGAAAGACTCCAGCTTTTCCGGAAATCGACGATCAAACTGTGATTTACCTCCCTCACACAATGTTAAATCAGAGTGTAGAAACACCTAAGATGGGCGTTTCACCTTTTGAGTCAAAGTACAAGTAGCCTTGAGACCGTTGATGATTATGGAGAAACTCATAGTACGATTCCAGGTTGGCAATTCTGGGCTGATTTGTGCCCAGGTGAGGCTGTACCTAGAAATGACAAACCCAAACCTACTAACACAGTGATATGTTTGCTATTTGGGTTTCACGGGCCTATTGGAAGAACTCCTGAAGTTGGTGATGGCCCATTAAAACTTTTGAACACAAAATAGGTTTAGTTCACACAAACCTATATATGACTATGCATGGGGATTTTAAACCTGGGACGTCAAGCTCCTGACAGGTCATAGAAACATCCAGTTTCATCTCAAATGTGAAAACCCGAAGAAGAACGAATTCGATATCGCAAGTTATCTTGGTCTCAAGTTCATGCGAAGATGGAGTTGTATGATTGATTTGACTCTCGCAGCTTAATTTCATGTCTGCTAATGTTGGACTTCCATGTACACTCCAACCAATAACAAATGTATGAAATAACCACACTAAATGAGGTATACCACCGCTCACCGCTGTCTACACCATCCTTTGAACTCATAATATGTCCACCAGTACAATATCATTCTCGCCATGACTTCAAGGGAATAAAATAAACAAAGCACACATAAGCCACTGGTGTGTATGCGTGTTTCTTTTCTGTTTCATGATCAGACCAGTGTTTCACATAACCATTTCTAGGATATATATATTTTTAATCTGCATATAGGGGGCCCAAGTGTCAGCCATTGAGGTGGTAGAGAATGATGGCTTAGCCAATGAAGAACTAAGCATTAGAGAGAAAGACACGTATAGAGAGTCGTGTATATGTGAGATAGATGTTAGCATCTCCCAAAAGGGAACATGTCATGCCTAATGGAGGAACAAAGAAACAGTAAGTTGAAGAAATCATGGAACTAACCCTAGCTGCTACTCATGCAGAGCTGCTCCAGAGAAGAATATTCAAAGTGTGTGTACATGTCGAGCAAGTTGTTGAATGAATTTTGGACGATAGACTTGATTAAACCTATAATCCCTATAGCCTACGATTTATATATTTAACATACATCAAGAGCTTGTAGGGTTTACTACTTGCTTGCATAGAGACAGGCATGATGGAGTGGATTCCAAGAGAATGGCTAGAAGTTTCTTTTGTAAAGTGGACAGAATTTCAGATAAGGGGACAAAAAGGGAGAGCTGAAGTTAAGGAATGGGGGTGGCTGCTCTAGAGAGTAGCCATGTGAAAAACATCATGCTCTGGAATGATGCTGTCTCCGATCAGTTCCATTCTAAATGTGTTTTCTGTTCTATTTCACTAGCAAAGGAGTGGAAGCCATGATCCTTCACTTCATCGATAAGGAAAGCGTAGTGGGACAAGATCTTATCGGAACTTGCTTTCTGTATGACACAGATTCTACCGCAAACATATCCGAAAATATCAGCTGGAAATTCAGTTTCCAAGTTAATTCACCTTAGCAGGTAGAGCTTGATCACCCCTTATGGATACAACATGTATAAGAGTTAAATAATCTAAGCTAGAACATTAATTGAACTTTCAGAAGCTATTGCCTTACCGAAGGACATCCAAGGAAGGCAAACTTGAACTGTTCTTTTCTATGACCATTCTTTTGATGTTTATTATGTTGTCCTGAGGAAACAGTTGGATTATTCCAGACATTAAAGGACACTGGTTCTACTTTTCTATGACTAGAAAAGTAATTAATTAATTGAATCATTCATATATACTTTTTGCAGAGCATATCCCAGTTTATAAACTTTAATTTGAAGTGCATTCCTGATAGTGATTATGTACCTAGCTAGCTAGCTAGATAATTATAAGGCTATTTTTAGGTGAGTAGATTGACGAAAGTGACATGGAAGATGGAACCAAAGTTTCTTGCAGATGAGATGTTCCTTGCATTATTGTACAGTGAAATGTCTTCAGTGACAACTTTTTATGATATTCTGAAATAATTTCACAAGAAAGTTACGTGACATTGGAATAGGGTCAAAATGATTATACCAAGTGGAGGTGGTCCGTCGAAAAGGAAATGACGACAGTAACATCCATTTGCACTTCAATTCGATCAAGGTTGATAAATTGTCCACGTCGAGCCTTATCAGATCGAAGATTGCAATATATTTTATGCATGGCCGACAATATCTATATACACTTCAAGGTCTCATATGGGTCACTACATCTAGATCTTGATAATGTTGAAATTACGACTTACTAGCGAGTATTAATAAAAGACAATCTCAGTGGCGTAATGATTAGTTAAAATTATACAGAATAACTTGAGTTTTAGGAGAAGGAGGCAATTATTATAACTAGAAATTGAAGGTGAGAAGTTAGATTTAGCATGTTAATGAACTTCTTTGACTTAAAACACCGCACAAGATGGCCCACTCTATGTTAGTCATGTGAAAGTTGATTTTTCATTTGTGCAACATACTATTCATCTGTAGTACAATGAATCTTTAACTTGGAAAAACATATATCCGTTGAAAGATAATGTGACATATGGATTTAGAGAAAAGTGTTGATGGATTTGATAACCTGATGATAGATTGGAACCCACCATAGAGTTGCTTTCATTTGGCTTAAGGGGCATATGCGTTGCATTGCATGTCTAAAGCAACGTCGCGATCAAGTTTCGGGGAATGGAAATGATTTCACAGGGTAAAGAGTGGTTGGAGTAGCGGTCATGGATTCAATTTTTCCTGCTCCACTTCACACGAGACTGTGATAGATGAGACTAGAACAGTAGGTGTTCCTGTAAGTTGTTCGAACCTGATGAAAACAACAAATGGTACTGACTGAGTCTGACTGATGGAAAATTGCTGATATCCCCCTCGTGCGTCGCCTGCAAAAACACCCTTCTCCGTTATCTACATACAGACAGCTCTCTCTTTTGTTTTAGCTCTCTCATTTGTTCTGCCATGGATATAATGGTGTCTGCCAGAGAGGGCCTTATTTCATTACAGCCAGCCATTGCTTTTTCCTTTTGCTTCTTTTATCCGCTTCATAGCTAATAAGGATCGGACTGAAACCAACCTGAATTATGTTCTTTTGGAGCGTACTATAGTTTGGCCCGTCCTGTCAGGCAACGGCAGACTTTCTGCTCCCAACAATCACTGATTTAGAAATATGGTAAAACGTACTCTAATATTACAATAATTTGATGACAATTAATAAAAATGTATTTTTTTAAATTTCCAATATTACAGATTATTTTTAATAATTTAGTAATTGCTCTTTTATGTACCAAATTTGCCTTCGTAAATTAATAAATGAAATTTATGTTTATAGTTTTTAGAAATTGCTAAAATTCAAAGGAGTAGTTGAATAGCCAAAGAGATGGTCTCAGTTTGTCTCACTTAGAGAGAAGATTGAGTTTCCAGCAAAATCATAGATAACCCTAATTACAGTGGAAAAAAGAGTTGCAAGTTATTTAGTCAAGTAAACTCTTTGTTGTTTTTATAAAGCTGAAGCATAATACATAAATAAAAGAGAAGAAAAGAAAAATTTTTATCGTAGAACACCATATTATTATTGATAGTAACAAGCTCATTATATAGAGTTGAAATGTAACAGAAAATCTTAAATATTTCCTAAAGATCATAATAATATCTCTAAATTTATTCCTAAAATCAAGCACTAAATATTATAATCAAATTTATTTAAAATTTGATTAATCTAATCATTTATTTTGTAAGAATCTGCAATTTAAGGAATTTTCCAACACTCTTTAGCAGCAAAAAGACAAGAAATAATCCTCTTCAACTTAATAGAAATTTTGGAAAAGGTAAGTAACCATAGATTCTTCAGTACTCATGGAATGGCATTTTCCAATAACAGATGTACACTGTAGTGTAGGGACAAGAGGACCATGTGAGAAGGTGCTCCGGTGAAGGATCAATGACCTATCCCAGTGATCTGATCGTCTGTGGGAATTCGATAACATGTATATCAGATTACACTTTATAGAAAGCTACCGTGGACCATGCAAAGTTTAGATGTTAGACGTGACCATGACACTCCACCGCCCATCTGAGCCATAACTCGTACCTTTTCCTCCATCCTTATATTTGCTTCCACAGATATAAACTCTGTAATAATTGCAGGTTGTAATAAACTCCAGGTCCCTACAAATTATGTCAAGTCACCCTCAGTGGTCAGAAACTTTTGCAGATTACCATAACGTACAAAACCTGATCCGGAGGTACTTTGATACTTCTTTTATCAAGTCATTGACTAACCACAACAGAACCAATCTAAGGACTCTATACTTGAGCGTGTCTGAATCTTTGAGACAACACTATTGTGTACTGTTTCAGCCAACCTAAGAAGAAGACAACGTCCTTCAAACCTGTCTCTTTTTTAATCTTTTAAACAAACTTTTACGAAAAAATAATAAATAAATTAATAAACAATAGAATGCTTTCAAAGTTCTAACCAAACTTTGTTTTAATTGCGAATAACGATTTTGAGAGCAATCGTAACATTACAATCTCAAATATACTTATAGTTTAGAATTTAAAACAAAAATAAAGAAAAAAGATCGTCATCTTCCATTAAACAAAATCCCATCTCTGGAAACCCAAACAGTAAAAGAAAGAGGATCAATTCACAAACATAACCCGGAAGGGAAAAAAAGAAAAAAAAAAAAAACCAAGAACAACAATCCCAGTTGACAAACTACCATGTAGGTTATGGAAACGAAACCACCATAATTGGAGTAAGCACTTGTTCTTCATCTTCACTACATTCAAGAGCCACCCCCGCAGTACTCCTATCACTATATACAACACATGTTAGCATTTGCGCTCTTCTGGCTTGAAGATCCCAGTCGGTAGTTCCCACAACATATAACATAAGCCCAACACAACATACCTGGGCCGACAACAACCCGACCCAAAGTCCACAAAACCCGATTCCTAGATAAAATTCGAGCCCAATTGCCACTGGCATGCCCACCAGATAGAACGCTCCGAGGTTGATATTCGCGGCATTGGTAGGACGTGCACTTCCTCGAAGGACCCCACACCCCACCGTCTGGGGACAGTTACCCAGTTCGCAAAGCCCTAGGATCGGCAGAGCCGCTGATGTCAACCGTAGGATATCAGGATCAGTTGTGAACATCCGGCCCCACATATCCTTCATTTTCGATGCGAAAACCGAAGCTGATAGGCCCATCGTGGCGGCGACACAAACCGCCACTAGAGCTGATAACTTCGCCTTGTCAGGACGGTTGGCTCCGAGTTCGTTCCCCACCCGAGTCGAGACTGCGAATCCTAGGGAACTGGGGAATATATAAATCAGTGAAGTCGTTTGAATCAGAATCCCCATGGAAGCAACACTCGCTTTGGGGTTGACTAGAAGACCACAAAGCACGATCATGATCTCATACCACCACCACTCCAAGCAAACCGAGAGACAGCTCGGAACCGCTAGCTTTATCAGAGGTGTCCATCCGTTGAGACACTCTCTGGTTGGTTTTGTCCATGTGGGCTCATGTAACCTGGAAATCCATATGAATGCGACTAGAAACGTCAGTATGAAGAGGTTGGACACGGCGGTTGCCCCAGCGACTCCAGCGATCCCGAGCTTAAAGTGACTGACAAATAAAAAGTTGATAGGTAAATGAAGAATAGCGCCTGTGAAGGATGCTAAGGTTAACGGATGGGTGATACCTTGAGCGCGAAGGTAAATGCGGATTGGGTGAATAAAAGAGTTGGCTAAAAGTTCAGGTAGAGAAAAGAGTAGATATGTGCGTGCAAGAGCTATGATATTGGGGTCTTGGTGAAGATAAAGAAGCAATTTCGAGATGTTAAGCCAGAGAAGAGAGATAGGTATTGAGGACACTAGAAGGACGATTACAGAGCGATGAAGGGTGACAGACAATAGCTTTGGACGTTGAGCTCCAAAAGCTTGAGAGCAAAGAGGTTCCATGCCTAGAGCAAGGCCAGAGAGAACAGAGTAGCCGGTGATATTTGCGAAGGCGATAGCAAGAGAGCCAGCTGCGAGTTCAAAGTCGCCGAGATGGCCCAGGAAGAGCATGGATGTGATGGAACGAGAATAGAGAATGAGGGCTGTTAGGGCAATAGGGAAAGCGAGTCTGAAGAGCGATTTAACTTCCGAGATAAGAGCAGAGAAACTCGGGGATGATGCACTGTCCGGTAAGTGATTCTCAGGATCTTTGAAGGTGGTAATGGGAAGAGGAAGAAATTGAAAAGGTTGCTGCTTTTGTACTGGTTTATTGCTAACGGGCAGGATTGGCAGTGTAGTGTTGGTATTTGGATTACACATCATGAACAACAACAACAACAACAGGAGAAGGAGGAAGGAAGATGATATGGTATGTAAATTGTCTTGGATCGAGATACTCTCATAAAGAGCACTCACTACTCGTTTGATCTCTTTCTATAACAATGTGTAACAGTCTGAGATATATAAGCACATCTGGAGGGAAACATGTCCTGACAATTGGAGGAATGAATAAACAATAAAAGTCGAGTAAATCATGAAAGTAACCCTAGACGCTACTCATGCAGAGCTGCCGGAGAGAAGAATATTCAAAAGATGTATGTTGATTGTTGAGCAAGCTTTTGAACGTATGGTGGACCAGATTATGAACCAAACCTAGGTATATGGCCTCTACAATAGCTTATTATATTTATATATACCCTGTAGGAAGAGCTGGAAGGGAGGGATAATGGAGTAGTTTGGGTGATGAAGGCGTGTTATTGAGAGAATGGGAAAGAAGTTTTCGTTTTTTATAGACAGAGGGACAGAGAGAGAACAGCCATGTGAAAAACATAATGTTCTGATAGAGACGAAGCTGTCTTAATCTTATTTCATTTCTATATGAGTCTAAGAGTTCAGACATTTAAAAGGGACAACCACATGCAAAGGTCAAGAGAAAAGATGAAAAGAAGAACTGAGAACGCTTGTAACGCAAATATAATCAAACCATTGGTGTCTTGATAAACAAGTGGAAGAAAAGGAGACATGCATGGTTCCCTTATCACCAAGTTTTTAACTCCATACACACTCTATCTCTCTAAAACAAACGGGTCTCTGTCGTGTTGAGTTGTGAGTAATTGACAGTTGTTGTCGTTTTCCAAGTGGAGGGTGTGGGTTTGTGAGACAGCGACTCTCAGAGCTTTGCTTAATTTTGCTACCATGCTATGCTCTGGTGGTGCTGGTTGGTTCAGGCGTGGAACAGAGAGTGAATGAGGAAGAGCCAATGTTGCGAGCTGTGAGTTGTAAGTGAGTGAATGAATGTGACCCCACACGTACAACACTTATACTTTTGCTTTAACTCTCTGCTACTCGTACTTAACTATACTCTGACCACTTCTCCTTTCACCCGTGTTTCTATTACGGGAACGAGTTCCCTCGGTCTCACCCTCCCTCCCCTCCGTCTAAAAACAATATTATCATGTCTTATTGTCTCATAAAATTTTAATGAATATTATCATATTTTATTCTATCTCGTAAAATTTTAACTATTTATTTTATAAGACTCACGCAATATTTACGGGAGACCTATATAAAATTTACATAAATAAACGACTGAGATTTATTGAATACAATAAAATACCATAATATTAAATAAGAGATCTAAACTCCCTCCCTTCTTCTCTCCGTCCCGTTTTCCTTTTACCCCGCAATTTTTATAAGATTTACGGCCTTGGCTTCCATTATTCCTTTATAACATAAAACCCAAATTCAAGGTATAATAAAAAGAAAGCGTGTACCTAATTTAAGATGGAATCCAAAGTAGCCTATGGAAATGGACAATTAAGGTTTGGCCTAAGGTGTAAAAGCTGGAGAGTGGGTTCCACGTCAAAATCTGGTAGAGTATATACATACGCAATTTTCTCTCTACAAAGGTGTGATGCATTGGCCACTTGATGGAGGCCACGTGAGACTTTTATATATATATGTATTTATGTAGTCTAACCTTTTAACTTCAATAATGTTCTTTATCATATATATATATATATAATAAGTCCAGTCTCTACTGTTCTGATGTTTTACTTTTTAGAGGATGGTTCAATTGATAAAAGAGCTCCCCAATTGTCTTTAATAGGCGCATGAAACGTAACAGTAACACTCAGATAGAGCCTCTCTAAAATGTGGGGTGTTGGAGATTTGTAACTTTATATCTATTTGATAGAAAATTATTTTCCATGGACCCATACATATAATATAAAATAATGATAATACAAAATAAAGACAAATAGGTATAACAAATATAAAAATATGTAATGTAAAACATAAAACAGTAAATATAAAACATGGGAAATATTAACAATACAAGATAAAATAAGTAAATAGAAATTAGGAAAAAAAAGAAAAGTCTAGAATAAATAAAACCAAATAATACAAGAAGTAATTAGATTAATTAAGGAACTACATAAGCTAATTAATTAGGACAAGTATTATATAATTAAAATATTAAGGTTAATTATAAAACGAGACTCGAATGAAAATATTTAAAGGAATCAAGAGAATGAGAAAAAACATCTTCAAGTAAGATCCTTCATTCATGTTTTAATACGTTACAATTTTCTATTATTGAGTCATGTTTTCGGTAAATTCTAACAAACTTATATTGTTCTTGATCACTTCATCTTAATTCCTCTTAAGCTTTCTTTTTAGCTATGTAGTTAAACAAAAGGGTTCATTTTAGCTCATGCAATAAAAATCTTGAGAAAAATAGGTGACTTAAATAATGGTATATATATGAAAACAATTGTAACAGAGTTGTTAAGAGAGAGAATATACTTCTCACTCTATACTTTTCATTATTTGTAAAACTCAAGATGGAAGCTTTAAATAGCATCTGTACAAAAGAAAGGTAATTTTCTATCTACGAAATATCTAACTGTAAAAATTAACCGTAATTATAAAACTAATAATCTTGACATATAATCTTTACATCCCCCCTCAAGTTGGACTTTGATAAAAATCAATCAAAGTCAACTTGGACAACAAACGATGAAACACAAGGGTAGACAAAGGCTTGGTAAAAATGTCTGCAATCTGCAAAGAAGAAGACACATGTATCGGAGAAATAAAACCCTGCTTGTACAGATTCCGAACAATATGACAATCGATGTCAAGATGTTTTGTTCTTTCATGAAACACAGGATTGCAGGTGATATGGATGGCAGATTTATTGCTGCAATGAAAAGGAATCGGTAAAAAAATAGAAATCTTCAAATCAGCAAGCAAATAACTAATTCATTGTAATTCACACACTGTTGAAGCCATAGCTCTGTACTCTGCCTCAGCTGAGCTTTGAGAGACAGTAGTCTCACGTTTTGTCTTTCAGGAAATCGGACTGTTGTCCAAAAATATACAAAAACCAGTCAACGACTTTCGGGTTGAAATACACATAGCCCAATCTGCGTCTGAATAAGCCTGTAAAGACAAATCCGAACCCGCAGGAAAATGAAGACCTAAAGACGGGTTATCTTTGAGATACTTCATAACATAAACAGCATGACGAAGATGAGCTTCCCGAGGAAACTGCAGAAACTGACTGACTTGTTGAACACAGTAAGTGATATCGGGTCGAGAAAAACCCAAATACAACAATCGCCCAACTATGCTGCGATATTTTTGAGGGTCCTCCAAAAGTGGGCTACTGTCACACTGCAAATCACCACCCTTCGGAAAAGGCCCGCGCTTAGGCTTAGATCCAAGGAGACCAGATTCATTAGCGGATCTAAAACGATTTTACCGATTTAGAAAACACCGGTAGAATCACGAATAAGCTCCAAACCAAGAAAATACTTAGCCTCCCCTAAATCTTTAATGGTGAATTTCGCATGAAGTGCAGATTTCAACCGAGTAATAGTAACAACAGAATTCCCACTGACAAGAAGATCATCCACGTATGCTAGAAGCATTAAGAAGCAATCATCCTTACAAAACACAAACAAACAATTGTCATGCACACTCTGTTGAAAACCAAAATCGAGAAGAAAACCTGTGAGCTCTGTGTTCCACTGTCGTGATTCTTGTTTAAGCCCATATAAAGATCGGAGAAGCTTACAGACCTGGCCTTCACGTGCCTTAGTATATCCTTCTGGCAGTACCATATAAACATCTTCATCGAGATATCCATGTAAAAACGCATTATTAACGTCCAATTGATTTAAAGCCCATCCTCTGGCTGCCACAATAGCCAGAAAAATCCTCACCGTTACAACCTTTGCCACCGGCGAAAAACTATCATTGTAATCTTCACCGTAAATCTGATTGTACCCCTTGGCCACCAGACGCGCTTTATGCCGGTCTATCATCCCATCCGGCCTGTACTTCAACTTATAGATCCACCTGCTACCAATAGCAGTCTTTCCAGTCGGCAACGAAGTAAGTTCCCAAGTATGATTGTTTTCCAAAGCCTGTAATTCGGACTCCATAGCTTGAACCCATCGAATATCCTGGCAGGCCTCTCGGAAACTTCCAGGTTCCTTGGCAACATCCACATGACAGAGGAAATCCGCCATATCTGTAGTCATTCGAGTATTAACAGAGTAAGGAAAAGTAGCGGGTAAATGAGGCGAAGTATGAGATTGGGTATCCTGGGTTTGATTCACCACATAATCATTTAGCCACGACGGTGTCCTCCTAAGGCGACTGCTTCTACGGCCTTCTGGAAACTGAGAATAACGAGGCAACACTGCTGGATGCGCGTCTGGTATTGGGCGTGTTAGACAAGGCGCTACAGATACTCGACTGCTTCGACGGCCTTCTGGAAGCTGAGAAGAACGAGGCAACACAGCTGGATGCGTGTCTGATGTTGGGCGTGTCAGACGAGGTTCCTCAAGATTCGTGCTGCAACGTTCCTCACGATGCCCTTCAATATCCGGTGGCTCTCCCACACGAGACTCTACAATATCCTCTGTCTCTTCCACACGAGACCCTTCAATATCCGTGTCCACCCGAGTCCCACCACCTCGAAGAACACGTGGAATATCTATAGCCTCAGTCAAAACAGGAAGAAGTGGAATAGGCGTGCCCGTATCATCGAGAAACTGATGCCCTGCACAAGGAAATAAATCTTCATGAAAAGTAACGTCCCTAGAGACGAATACCTTTCCTGTATCTAGATCATAAACCTTATAACCTTTGACGCCAGCAACAAAGCCTAGAAACAGACACTTAGAAGCTTGAACACCAAACTTATCCTTCTGCGACTTAGTGTTTGTGGAATAACACAAACAACCAAACACTCTTAAACTTCCAAGATCAGGAGGCTTGCCAAACAAGACTTCATAAGGAGACCTCCATGCCAAAGTAGCAGTGGGCAGATTATTGATGAGGTACGTAGCATGGAGAATAGCTTCCCCCCAAAACTTTGTCGACATGTGAGCCTGATGCAACAGAGCTCGTGCTACTTGAAGAATATGTCTATGCTTCCTCTCAACCCTACCATTCTGCTGTGGAGTATAAACACAAGATCGTTGGTGTTGTATACCATGATCAGTAAACACTTGTTGGCAATAAGATCCAATAAACTCACCTCCATTGTCTGATCGAACGATCTTAACCAGGTAATTATACTGTGTGTGTACCAGTAAGAAAAACTTACGTAAAATAGAACCAACCTGACTCTTATTCTGCATAAGAAAAGTCCAGGTAATGCGACTGCAATCATCGACGATAGTGAGGAAATAAAAAGCTCCTGTCAAAGATGGTCTCCTATACGGACCCCAAACATCAACATGAAGTAATTCAAAAAATGTATCACAATGGCTTTCACTAATGGGAAATGGTAATCGAGACTGTTTAGCCCGTGCACAGACATCACAAACAATATTGGAATTATTCAACCTGTGATTAACAAAAGGAAACTTCTGTACAATGTCAAAAGAGGGATGTCCTAAACGTTGATGCCATAATGCTGCGGAATCAACACCACTAACTCTGTTTACACATTCCGCACCTTTATTCAAACAACAATCAACAATTCCAATCGTATTGCTATGTAAAGAAACAGAAGCAGTAGTCAACACATCAGTATGAAAAGACTCTGCTGTAAGGTAATATAGATGACCAACAGCTCTCCCCACAGCCAAGACACTCTTAGATTTATGGTCCTGTAAAACACAGAAAGAGGGATAGAATGTAAAAACGCCATCTCCATGTTGTAAGACCCGGCTCACAGACAACATATTGTACTTGAAGCTCGGGACATAAAAAACATGTGGCAATATAACATCCTTGCTAAGTCTTATTTCCCCCACCATGCTAACCTTCTTGATCGTACCATCTGGTAAGCTAACTGTTGATGACCTCTTTGCCGGAACTAGCTTATCAAACAAGCTAGCATTTCTGGAAATATGTATACTAGCCCCAGTATCCACTATCCAACACAAGTTCTTCATATATGGATTGCCTAATTGCTTTTCAAGGGTAGAAATATTACCTGCAAATTCCGCACCAAAGTTCACTTTCTCCATGGTAGGCAACTGTTTTTGATCCTTCATCAACTTTGACAACTCCTGTTGAATGATTGCTCTCATACTTAACCCTCCAGTATCATCTTCACTTTCCTCCAAAGGTGTCTCGGCCAAGTTAATTTTTCCTGCTTTACCACCAAATTTCTTCTGTTGATTGCGATTTTTAAGATCAAGATACCACTCAGGATAACCATGTAATTTAAAACATGTATCCTTAGTGTGACCATCTATTTTGCAAAACGAACATCTTTTATCCTCTTTATCAATTTTCCAATCCTTTTTCTTCCCATTCCCTTTCCTTGGATGAGAAGATTTTACCGTCCCTGCGCCAATCATAAGGGCATTCCCTTCTATTATCTCCCCAAAAGAATCGGAAACCTGCTTTTGCCTCTCCACATTCATCAGCATCGAATATACCTTGTCAATATTAGGATAAGAATCTATCATGAGGATCTGATTCTTGACATGGCTATACGAGTCACTCAGTCCCATTAAAAACTGAATAATTTTTGCATTATCGTTAAGCTTCATAATCTTGCCAGAAACATTACACGTACAACATCCACAGATGCATTGTGGAACGGGTATAATACATTGCAGTTCATCCCATAGTTTGCAGAGTTTTGTATAATACATGGAAAGACTGGAGTTACCTTGCGAAATACTCCCAATTTCTCTCCGAATTTGATATTCTTGAGGTCCCGTAGAATCACCAAACCGATTTGCAAGTTTATCCCACAGATCCTTGGCAGAGGACGCATAAAGAAATGCGTCATGAAAATCCTTAGTCAATGAATTCAAAATCCAAGATTCCACCATTGCATTTCCACTCATAATTTCTTCATAATCATCCGCATCCTCAGCTGGAATTTGGATCTTGCCAGTAATATAACCTAATCGATGCTTTGTTGCGAGTGCCTTCTTCATAGACGTACTCCATGTTCTGTAATTGAAACCATTCAAGGGAGTAGTGACGAGGCATGCACCTGGATTATCCGAATCTTTCTTTGAGACTGTTGCCATCTCCGATCAACAGTTCTTGAAAGAAAACCGTTTTTCAGATCGAGAATCCAACGTTCTAGATCAGCTGCAGGAAGCGGTTATTGCTCTGATACCATATGAAAACAATTGTAACAGAGTTGTTAAGAGAGAGAATATACTTCTCACTATATACTTTTCATTATTTGTAAAACTCAAGATGGAAGCTTTAAATAGCATCTGTACAAAAGAAAGGTAGTTTTCTATCTTCGAAATATCTAACTGTAAAAACTAACCGTAACTATAAAACAAATAATCTTGACATATAATCTTTACAATATATAGCTCATACTAAAAAAAAGCTTATGTTTTGTGGTCGAAATAAACGTAAACAGAAACATAATTTTGGGCATATGATCAACTTGAAGCAACGTAATATCTTCATCTAAAGGTCATGCTTGGAGTTGATTGCTACACTGCATTTATTAGGACTTGCCCTTATTCCCCAATTTCGAGACACAAATATTTCGATTTCAATGTTCAACCATACCAAGTGTCCTTTTCTTTACTCCAACTGTGGTCAATAGGGTCCATCGATCGTTTACGAATTATTTGCTTAGTAGATAACATAAAGAAACTCTTTCAAGTATGTCCATTTGACTTTCTTCTATCTTCTTTTGAAGGGCCAATATCTTTGAAGGGCCAATGACATTATATATATAACTGCAATTTGCATCTTTAATATACTCTTTGGTTCCTAGCTAACAACAGTCACAATAAATTGAGCATTTAATGCTGCCCATATTACTTTTTTTTTAAGAAGATGTTAATGATAATTTCAGGGTTTGTAGTGGTACGTGTGGCAAGCCCCCATATAGCTAGCCAAGCGGAATTAACAGATACTGTCCAGAGGACACACAAATGGTGAGATAACAGATTCATTATCGTACTGGCCATCTGTAGTAGTTCTGGTGCTTTTTGTTAGATCGAAAGGCACTAAATGCTAAGGTTTGCTTTGAATACTCAACCATAGGCATGAGCACTTCAAGCACTTCTTTTTTAAGGATATTGTCTCTTCTCTTTTTTGGTCTAAAGACGTCGAGGCTTGAAAGGTTTTTTTGGAAGTAAAAGCAAACTAAAGCTTGAAGGATGCCCAACTGGAATTTCATTTGACAGGGACGCGCAATCTCTCAGGTTGGCAAGCCAACCACTTGGTTTTTTTTAAGGATGTATTACTTTGATTTAGTCGGTCCTTTATGCACTTCCTATTTAAACGATGCAAATGATCCGCCTTTTTCGAAATTTGTACGATGAATTGGAGAAGCTTATGTGTATCTTTTTATGGAGCTCCTCCCTGAAACTCCAAAGATATATCTTGTTCGTTGGGATAAACTTTGCCAATTCAAAAATGTGGGTGGGCTAGGTATTCGAAACATTCGCGCCACCAATGACGCTTTGATTGCCAAATTAGGATGGGCTATGATCACCAAACTTAACATTTTGTGGGTCTAAATTTTATCGGTCAAGTATAAATTTGATGTCAACCATATATCTTTCGCTATTTTCACTATCGGTGGCTCCATGGTGCGGCAGAGTATCAAGGTCATTTGGCCCAATATAATCAATGGCATGCGCTGAATGATTGGGGACGAATCCCAGGCTCGATTTTAGTTTCACCCATGGGTCGCCAACATGGGTCCCCTTTTATAGCATGCTATCATTCCTATCCCCTCCTCCGAACTTGACCGTCGCGCCCACCACTTTGTGGACACCACTGGGAGATAGGATTGGACTAAGTTTCAACCTTTGCTTCCTTTCTCAATCTGGCTGTCCATTGCGGGAACTTTCCCCTCCAAGCCTTACCTAGGAGCCTACAAACTCTTTTGGGGACTGTCACCTACTGAAAAATTCACTATTACTTCAACCTACTCTATGCTTATGGAGCACCTTCGGGCTCAACCCGTCAGCTTGTGGAAGAACATTTGACACTGGCCCGGTCTACAGCGTATCTGGTATTTTCTTTGATTCTTTGCTCAAGACCGACTCCTCTCCAATCAGCAACGCACTCGCAAGCACCTCACTATGAGTTTGGAATGCTATCATTGTCGTATGAAGGAGTCCTTGCACCATGTTGTTTGTGATTGCCCTAAAGCGCAGAATCTTTAGCTTACTTTCCCTCGCCACGCCAGCTCTCCCACCTTCTTCACTCGCAATACTCAGGAATGACTCACTCTTAACCTCCATAACCATCAGTTGGTCTCGGGTCTTAACTGGGCAGTTATCTTTGAGACTGCCTGTTTGGTTTTATAGACATGGCGAAATAAAGCCCTTTTCGATGCTCAGTTTTCTTGGCCGATTTCTCCTGCAACTATCGTCCTCAATTATGTCCGTCTGAGTTCCTGGGACTCAATCTTGCTTTGTCGCGTCCGTCTGGCCCCTCGATCGCGATACGAGCAATTTATTGAGTGGTGCTCGCCTACGCTTAGGTGGATCAAATTGAATACCGATGCGCCGTGTTGCAGCGAAACCTCCTTGGGCATTGCAAGTGGTATTCTTCGAGATAACTCTAGTGAGTGGCTTGGTGGGTTTGCTCATAATACAGGCCGATATTCCCCGGTTTCAACTGAACTGTGGGGCGTCTCTTCGGGTCTCCAATTAGCCTAGACCCTTGATTTTCGATTCGTAGTTCTTGAACTGGATTCTCTCGTGGTTAAAGAGCTCCTCTCCAACGCCCCGTATCGATCCATGTAGCTCAATTCTTTAGATTTGGGCATCAACGAACTACTCATCCGGAACTAGATTGTTCTTCCTCGACACTTCTACAGAGAGGGGAACCGATGTACTGACTGGCTCGCCAACTATGCGTTTACTTTGGGACTCGGTTTTACACTTTTAATAGAGCATCTCTAAGTGTGCCACTATCCCAATTGAGGATATGACAAGGGTTAGCCTATCTCGGATGATCTTGTAGTTTATGTTAAAATCCCAATAACAAAAGGATCAGATTACTGAGGACAACCGTAACTCTAACCAGAATGACATGTTCAATGACATTGTTTTCATGGGAACTGTGCAACGTGGTAGTGTTGTTTGTCAAATGTGAACGTCCGAAGTAAATTGCAATTTAAAACTGTGCTTTAGTGTATTTTCCATGTTCATTTCCTTCCAGACTTGTGCAAATTATCGAAAGTAAAGATTTAAGTAATTGCAATTTAAGGTTACGTTTGATGTTTAAGGTTATGCTATTTGATATGCTAAAAACAGAAACACGAGCATGTGGGAGGATGTTATTGGCAGCTGGAGAGGATCCTTCTTTAGAACCGCAGCAAAAGGCTCGAGTTCAATGAATGCAAAAGGAATCCGAAAATATATATACTCTTCTGATCACATGCAAACAAATCCAAGTGGGTACGGTTCCTTTGATTTAGCTAATCTATATATGTAAAGTCCTTTCCCATGGTTTGCAAGCTTTTAGGTGTTTATTGTATTTGTGTGACAGGTACCTTTCCTTAAATGGTAAATTTGAAAACAACTAGGACGAGACCCACACGCATGCCATATCTGATATCGCATATGGGGCGCATTGATCCACATGGTAAGCGATACGTTCTAGCCAATTCCACTTCATATTTGCATTAATGACTCTCCTTTCCTTCTGTGTGCAAGTGTAAGCTTGTTCCAATTAAGCACACCTCATATGGCAGTAATGACTCTCCTTTCCTTCTTTGTGCAAGTGCAAGTGCAAGCTTGTTCCAACTAAGCATGCGGCTTGGCCCTTAGCTATTTCAAGTAAGCCCCCACCAAAACTAACTAGTCAAGGCTCAATAACTATTTGATGCACATGTTTCAATGATTAGTTAATAAGAATGTTAGGTATTTTTGGGCTTCTTCAATCCTGGATTTAGTTTCTATTCAAATCTTGTCGTTGTTACGTATATACGACTAAAATAGAGTTGTTTCGATATCATTTTGAAGTAGAAGTAACTCCAAAATTTAACAAGTCAATATTATTTTTAAATAAACTCTTTAAAAACTAATAAGATTAAATTATTTTTGAACAATAAGATTAAATTATTAAGAAGTTAAAATTTTAAAAACTTTGCCCAATTTTGAAATTATAACTCGAACTAAAAAAAATGACAATAAAATACTCAAATTTTTTATTTTTTCAATTATGACTCGATGTTGATCTCTACGTTAAGTTTGTTTACGTGACTTGTCATGTGTTTTAGAACCCTAATTATTAATACACTTCGGACAAAATTAACATAATAAATAAAGATTAATAAAATAGTGTTGTTAAAAATTAAATCCCTAAATTAGTTTATGCAACCTCTGCCCTTTATTATCTATTTGTTCTCCTCGAAGACATCAACCTTTTTGTTTTTTGTTTATTTTTCTGCCACCTCAAACTACTCTTACATTGCAGCGTACTACATCAACAAGTTTTTCATTCTCAATTCATTCTTCTTATGCTCTTAGTGTGAGGGTGTTGGAGCCGCGTAATAAAAAAAAATCGGAGGGTGAAGGCATTGAGACAATAAACTGAAAATGAAGAAAAAAAAAACTTAAACATTTAACGTCAATGATAGAATTGAAAAAATTAAAAATTTGAATTTTTTATTGTCACTTTTTAAAATTCAAGTTTAAATTGAAAAATGTTTAAAGTTTAAACATCTATTGTCCCTTTTGGACTTCAGGCAATTATTGCAAAATTGAGCAAATTTTTTGGTAATTGAACCGATTATTATAAACAAATACAAGATGATATATAATGATTCATTTCAATAATTATTATAAGGATTTAACACAACATAATAAAATTGAATTATGGCGCTGTAATAATTTGGATTATTTTCTCACTTTTATTATAAATTAGGGTCTCTAATTGAATTTTTTAAAAGAGTAATTTTAATTAAATATTCTTTTATAAATAAAAATCAATACTGAATTTTCTCTATACATAAAATTATTCTTATATTTTAATAAGAAAGTATTTAGAAGTGAACCTTATTATTCTTGTTAAAATATAAAATATGATAAATACGTATATATTTTAATTTTTATAATTTAATTAATTATACATATTTAATAAATTTAATAATTTAAAATGGACTAAGTACTTTCGAGATAATTGAAATAATATAAAAGTAGGCCTCTTTTACCCATTTTAAAGAGAAGGCGTCACCATAATTTCGGTGAGCTCTTCTTCGTGATCTTTACCACATTCAAGAGACCCATCACTATACGCAGCACGCGTTAGCTTTTGAGCTCTTGTGGCTTGGACATCCCAGTCGGTTGTCCTAACGACATGCAGCATAAGCCCAGCGCAACATATTTGGGCCGACAACAATCCGACCCAAAGACCACGAAACCCCACTCCGAGACAGAATCCGAGCCCAATTGCCACTGGCATGCCCACAAAGTAGAAAGCTCCCAGGTTGATATTCGCCGCTTTTGACGGACGAGCACTTCCTCTGAGGACCCCACACCCCACCGTTTGCGGACAGTTACCTAGTTCGCAAAGCCCTAGGATCGGCAGAGCTGCTGATGTCAACCGGAGGATATCGGGATCTCGCGTGAACATCCGGCCCCACGTATCTTTGACTTCTGACGTGAAAACTGAGGCTGATAGGCCCATTACGGCCGCAATAAACACAGCTACAGCGGCGGATAACTTCGCCTTGTAGGGTCTGTTAGCTCCGAGTTCGTTGCCCACCCGAGTAGAGATGGCGAATCCTAGGGAACTGGGGATTATATAGATCAAAGACGTCGTTTGAATCAAAATCCCCATCGACGCAACGGTCGTTTTGGGGTTGACTAGAAGACCGCATAACACGATCATGATCTCATACCACCACCATTCCAAGCAAACCGATACGCAGCTGGGAACAGCTAACCTTATGAGAGGTTTCCAGCCGGTGAGACACTCTCGGGTTGGTTTCGTCCATGTGGGCTCGTACAAGCCCGAAGTCCACGCATATAAAACAAGAAACATGAGCACGAGAAGATTGGACATGGCGGCTCCGGCAGCGACTCCTGCAACTCCTAGCTTGAAGTGATTGATGAGAAGAAAATTGAGAGGCAAATGAAGAATGGTTCCCGTGAGGGATGCCAACGTTAATGGATGAGTAATGCTTTGAGAACGAAGGTAAATGCGAATTGGGTGGATAAAAGAGTTGGCTAAAAGGTCAGGTAGAGAAAACAACATGTACGTATGTGAGAGAGATACGATATCAGGGTCTTGGTGAAGGTATAGAAGGATTTTTGACATGTTAAGCCAAAGAAGTGAAATGGGTATTGATGAGACAAGAAGGAAAGCCACCGAGCGGTGAAGGGTTAATGAGAGGAGTTTTGGACGTTGAGCGCCAAAAGCCTGAGAGCAGAGAGGTTCCATGCCTAGAGCAAGGCCTGAGAGTACAGAGTAGCCGGTGATGTTAGCGAAGGCAATAGCGAGAGAGCCAGCTGCTAGCTCAAGGTCACCGAGATGGCCGAGGAAGAGCATGGAAGTGATGGAACGAGAGTAGAGAATGAGAGCTGTCAGGGCGATAGGGAATGCGAGCTTGACGAGCGACTTAGTTTCCGATATAATAGCTGCGACGATGAAGTTTGTGTCGGAAATGGAATTGTCGGAAAATCTAGCGGTAGTTTCAGAAACTTGTAGGAGTTTTACCAACTCAAGCTTTTGAGCTGGTTTATCACTCACTGGCAAGATTGGAACTTTATTGTTGGAACTGTTGGCAATTGGATTACACATGATGAAGATGAAGATGAAGAGGAAGGCTACGAAGGTTTTGATGATCTTTTTGTTCTCTTTTCACTCCCCAACTCTCTTTTTAGTTTTAAGACTAACAAAAATTGCTGTTGAAGGCTACAAGGGTACTTGTTTTTAAGCTGAGTTCGGAGTTCCACGAGGATCATAATTCTATTAAATATTCATAGCGAGGTACCATATGAGTCTAATTTTCTTTTCTTTATATTTTAAGTTAAAACGTTTCACTTTATAATCTATTTATCCTTCATTTATATATTTTTTAATTATTTGAAATAAAAGCCTGAAAACACGTGTCCATTATACATAACCGTAACAAATAATTATAAAAGAGCTTTTCCTTCAATACATGGTACTCTGATATTTATTTGAAAATTTAAAGAAATTTCTACGTTACAAGAAATTGGACACCATTTTAGTATTTTAGTATGATAAATTCATTCCAAGGAACATACCAAAATTGGACACCATTTTAGTGTAATTAATTATTCATGCACCAAAAGTTGTAAAAATGACATCTTTCAGCGTTTTCTTATTTACATATTCCTTTCATATCCTTCTCATAAATTGATTTATTTACATAATTTATTAATTAATTAAATTTAAAATATATGTTATTTTACATAAAATATGTTATTACAAAGATCTTATTGAGACATTTAAAATAACAATAATATTTAATATAATATTAAAACTATTTATAATATTTATTTATAATTCTTGTTTACAAGTATTATAAATTCATCAATAAAATATTTTAAGAATAAAATGTAAATTTGAGGACTAACGTGATACCTAAGCGGCCATAAAAGATTAGAGCGAAAATGTCAACTCCTAAAATTGATATTAATAGAAACGATATAATTATATTTCAAGAATTTCTTGCTAGACATAAGCAAATTAAAGATATAAAACTCATTGTGAACTTTATAATGTACTTGATTGAACATTTGTAGGAACGATATGATAATTCGAAAATTAGAGGTTAAATGTGCAATAAAAATATTATATTTATATATGTTATTAATTTATTGTTGCAATAATATTAGTTATATATGTTAAATAATATTAATTTAATATAAAATATATATTAATTAATTAATAATTATTATTTTATTTTATTTTCTATTTTTATAAATAAATAAATAAATATAAATCATTGTATAAATATAAATTAATTTAGTTAATAACTAAATTATTGCGAATATTCTTTGAAAATACTTGATCACTAAATTTGGTGTAGAGTAGTTGGAATAATATTAAAATTGGTATAAAAATATTTTTAGAATATTTTCTTTTATACTAAATTTGGTATAAAATTCTAGTAGAATGGTTGGAAATGGCCTAAGGCAATATATCTGTATGGAACACAAACTACCAAAAGAACAACTAAAGACCATTTATACATCATGAACATAGAAGGAGTGTGCTGAATGTTGTATGACAAGATATGGTGCTTCATAAACTTCCAATGGTATTTGAGATTTTTCTTTTTCTTCCTTGCCAACTTTCTTTTTGACTATACACAAAAATTTACTGAAATGTCAGAAGACTTGGGCTATAATTGATGGGAACTTATAGTCATATAAACAAAAGAATTACAATTAAATGTCAAGACTTACTCTGTTATAGGAGATTCTGCAATCTAAAAAATGATAATCTCAATTTTCTGACTTATCACACGGTTATTACTAGGGTTTACCATTGCTCTCTGTTCTCTGATCTTATATTGCTATACTCTTACCAATTATAGGCAATGGAATATTTTGGTGTAGTCCTAATACACAAAATAGCGAATAACATGAGAAATGTCCATATGTTAAACTCGAACAAGAAGGTAGCTTATGGAGAATGACTCGAACGTTGAAAGAAATAATAACAAGGACTCCTTTTTCACACACAGTATTTTGTGCTTATATTAAATAGTTGGAAGATATATAACAATTGATAGATTATTGTTAGTCTAATACTAATCTTATTAATTATTCCAAATCTCGCCATCTTTAAATTTACGTTTCTTTGAATTTTTTGATAGTCATAATTAAATTGTTTAAAATAATATTTAAATCGTGACATAGGTATTTCATAAGCTCTTTTTAACTTAAACTATGTTACTCTTAATTGAACGCCATACATTATTATTAAAAATACTTAAAATTTGTATCTTAACTTTTGATGAAAAATATTAGGTAATATAAGCGTATGACCTTAGTATGTGGCATCAAAGTTAATTTTTAAGTATGTTGATTTGTTAGAGAATATATAAAACCAATTGAGTTGGCCGCACACAACAGCTTAAGCTGTTGTGATGAAATGATCATTTAACATGGTATCAGAGCCTCTATGATCAAACAGTCATGAGTTCGAATCCTACCACCCATCTGTTCTAATTAAATTAAGCACAAGGTAAAATAGGTCTCGGAATTCGTACAGGTAGAGGCGACCAGACACACGCCTGAGGCCCCACCCATTCTAACCTTCCTAGATGAGTAGCATTTTAATTCTAACCTTCCAACGTTAGATGAATAGCATAAAATGCTGATTAAATAACATTAACTCTCTTTTAATTAATGAAGAGCATTAATTTGCTAATTAATAGTTGTAAAGAAGGAATGAAACAATTTTAGATGGATTTTATTTTGATAATTCTACGTAATCGTTTTTAGATTCTAAACTAATGTTAACTTTTTAACTTCTTATACTTATAAATTCTTTTGAAGCATCTTACACTCTATTTTTTTAATGTCCATCAACATATGAATGTAAGATATTTTTTATGTTCATCAACATATGAATATAAGATACTCCACTCAAAATTTGCGTGAAGAATTTTCATGATTTTGACTTGAGTTCTAAGTGATAATTTAAAGATAAAGTTTCTAATTTTTTAATGTATTTATAGGTTACTAAATATTTGAGTATATTATAATTAATTTGTAATTTGTCATTCACTTGGATACTATATTAGCATTTTAAATCGAACATTAATATTAAATAATATTGTGTTCATTTGTTTTCTCCTTTTTATTTTTAGATTACTTATTATTTATAAAAATATATAATTAAACATTAATAAACAATTTAATTTTTGTAATTGTAATTTTCATTATCCTTTGATACAATTATCTTAATAATGGTTAGAATTGTGTTCTTGTAGAGGTTCAAATAAGTTTAGTAATAATATGACTAAAGTCAAATTTGAAGATTTGATAAGTTAATGTATGAATAATTAATAATATAGCAATACTACATTTACTATTATTTTGTAACTGAAAATTAAATAATACCATAAATAGTTGATAATACTATATTTACTATCATGTTAATTCCTATAAAAATATTACTTAAAATTTAATAAAATATAATTTTATTGACTATACTTATATTTGTAGATCACCGAGAGAAGTTTTCAAAGTTAAAATTATTGAAAACCTACTTGAAGTCATCAATGTCACAAGAAAGGTTGAATGGTTTAGCTATGTTATGTATTGAGAAGGATATGTTGGACAATATTGATCTTGATAATATTATTAATAATTTTGCATATAGAAATACACGGAGAAATTGTTTTTCATAAATCATGATCCTCTGTATATTTGTTAGTGTTATGATCATTTAATATTTAGTTGATTATGTAAACTTATAAATTAAGTCATTTATGTTTCATACAAATATATAAACTTAAGTATATTGTCAATTTATTAGAACATTTTTTTTTAATTTTGCCCAGGGTCTATAAAATTATAAGAACGGCCCTAATAAGCCTGTGTAAGTTTTAAGTTCAAATAGTTTTCACTTAAAAGGGTGTGTTAAAGAATATATAAAACCAATTGAATTGATCTCACACAACAGTTTAAGTTATTGTGATAAAATGATCACTACTGTTTCTTTTGTGATTAGTCAAAAAAAACAATGAGTGTGTATATTCTTCGGAGTTGATTTTGGGTGTGTATAATTGAACGGTCTCGTGGTGTCCATCTGGGCATGTCGCTGATGTTGAAACTTGAAACCAAAGTGGCGTGGGTTTTCACGTGATGTGAGTGACGGTGACTAATTATGAGAACTGTCATCTCTGTTTTGCTGTGCTTTGGCAAGTGCTGTGGTGCTTCGGTGGCTCAGACAGCGAGAGTATGTTTCTATTGTGGGAACTCTTTCACTTCTAGTTAGGTCTCGTTCCTTTGGTTGTTTTAAAGATTTGTTTATATTATAACCTTGTGTGCTCTCTCAACTTCCTGCAAGGGTTGGACTGTCCACTGGAATTCTTGCTAAAAGCAAAAGGGTCCAGCCATTATTTTCTAGTAGATAACATAAAGAACTCTTTCAACAATTGACAATGGCTTCCTTTTCTTCTCATTGGGATTGCTTTGCAGTGGATACAATAATTAACGATTTGCGGACGTAAACTTTGCATAGCTTTAAACGATCATATTCTCCCAACCCAAGAACCATCACGGTACATTATGCAGGGATTAATGAAATCTAACGCCGCCTGTCCTGTGTATCAAGTTCATGCGAGCAATACAGCAAGTTGTCGAAGAACACTATAAGCTTGTAACTTCTGTTAAGGACCCACGTTTTCCTCGAATACCAATAATTCCTGAAATGGTAAAAGAAAAACCTCAGAATATAACCAAAAACGAGGAAACCCAACTGGGAAGGGAAGAGAAGTAGAGAACCAATTCCAATTTGTTCAAAGTTGGTAGCTGAAGCACGTTAAAGTCGTCACCAGAGTCGCAGACACCTCCACGTAAACATTGCACTACATGTGATGATGTGAAAGAAGAGATCGCTTCTGTGTTTTTCAACGATATGGAGTCAGGCTCATGTTGTACGTATTTTGATTACTCTGATTCCACAATTCCGCCAAAAGTGGCACATGTGGAACTCACAGAATTAAAGCTAATCATGTCCTTGACAAATGCAATTAATTACCCCCACCGTTTCAACTAAGTATTACGTTTGACTCGTTAAAAGGTTCCGATGAATAATCTGACATTTGGAAAGCTTGGATGCGTATCCACTTGGCAAACTGTGTCTTGAGTGAGGAAGATTTAGTATCTTGATCATGGTCAAAATATATGCTCCTTTTCGCAAAGTAGACACATTATGTTTATTGATTCCTTAATCAATGCAGGGTTGCACTAAAGAGACCAATGATATTTTCCAGATTGTAAATTCTAGAACTGGTGTAGCTCTTCCTCAAAGTCATTATTGATCCTAAATTCCAAATCGTTTGGCCCAAAATTCCGCTTGTCAAGTTCGTTTGAGGGACATGAAGCCATTTATGATCACAAAGGCGCTCGTTGACAAATTTCCCATGAAGGAAAGAACAGGAGACTGAGATGAGGATGATGTTACGTAGCATTAATCCAAAAAATATATATCAAGCAATGATGAATATTGGATATGATAGGATTTGGAGGGGTCGGATTGCTCCGACCAACGATGTCAGATTGGAATTATTGCTCTTAGAATTAAAAAATGAAACAAAGACTGTTAATGTTTGGATATATAGATCTTAAAACAGTACCATTCCCACCTCGTAAAAGGTCGCACCACCCTACCCCCTCCACCAAACACAGACAATTAACTATATGTCAAGTTCCAAGACCTCTTGCTGCTTCAATGTTTTGGTTGATTCACAGTCAGTATTCTCTCTACCACTTTATCTTTCCTGATTCTCAATCAAGAGGATTATTCAGAGTTTGCGAGAATTATTAAAAATTGTTAACTCATATTAGGAAGTAATTCTAATATTTTTGTTGTTTGGATTAATCGATGAGAAAATATAGACGCTTATGAATTTACTAGAGTATCTTGCAATTTCTCTTATTTGAAAATATAAATGTCTATTCTACTTTGTCTAACTCATTTATATGATTAATGAAAATTTTCCTTTACGTTTCAAAAACAAAAAAAAAACTCCATTTCTTCGGTCGGTTTGATACAAAAACCCACTGGGCCAGCCTTTTAAACCCACTAGTACACTAGGACTTGAAGCTTATGGCATGGAGAAATACCAGTACTATTGACAGTCCTTTCTATTTCTTAGGCACTTGCCTCTGGCAGGCTAGGCTCATACAGTAGAAAGCTAAATTGGGTTTAGGCTCTGCTTTTTTTCTACCAGATCAATGCGCTCAATTTAAGCCTTGAGCTGAGACACAAAGAAAACTAACAATGTATGACATGATTGGCTTCGTTTGTATCAAATATTAAGAAAGTTACTTACTACTGCAATCTGTTGAGATTGCATTGGATAACGTTAAAATCATATGGGAAAGAAAAGGACACCTTGTCATTTTAACAATCATTCTTTGCCGGTAGTGCCATTGTTTGTGACAAAAGTCTGACTTATCCGAATAAAAAAATTTAGTGTCTTAATCAAATATGGGTGCCTTGACTATTATTAAGATTACCAAAACGATAAGTATCTTATATTAGAAGAATGCCTTCAAGTTTGTAAGATGACTGTTGAGGTATATGCAATTAGTTTTAGGCTATGTTTGATTAGAAGTAAAGTTTTAATGAAATGTAATAGAATGTAAAGGAATTGAATAATTTATAATAAAATATAACATAAATGGATGTAAATTTAAAAGTTTGTTGTTTGAGAGAAATAGAAGAGTTCATAATGTAATATAATAAATGTTGTTTGAAAGATAAGTGGAATGAAATGTAATGTATATATAATAATAATGAATGATGATTTTATCCTTGTTATAACAAAATATATGCTAATATGGTTGTTATTAAGGTTGAAGGTATGATTGATATTATAAAAATTATTAAAGATATTTTACACTCTATCCTTAATCTCCTAAATTGGAGATAACTCATTTTATTATTTATGATAAAATAAGATGTAATATAGAATCTTCTCCTTCCATTATATTTCATTCCATTTCATTACAAACCCTTACGTAATGTTTGCTTGCTGTCCTCACTCATTTTTGTTCCGTCTTCAAAGTATAAGGACATAAATTTTTTGTTTCTTTCCAAGACTGTGGTACAAGATTTCTTGTCCTAAGAACAAAAACAAAATGCATAAGGTAATGTCAGAAATACTCCTCCCCCCACATAATTAATTTTTTATTCTTACTTATATTATTAAACTCATCATCATCATCATCGTCTTCGTCGTCATCATCATTATTATTATTATTATTATTAATTTTAAACAACTTCTTCTTCTTCTTCTTCTTCTTCTTCTTATTATTATTATTATTATTATTATTATTATTATTATTATTATTATTATTATTATTATTATTATTATTATTATTATTATTATTATTATTATTATTATTATTATTATTATTATTATTATTAATTTATTTTTATTATTGTTATTATTTATTATTGTTATAAATTTTCTACTTATTTTTTTTATTATTATACAAAATTAATTTTCTTATTATTATTTTATTATCATTATTATTCATAATTTATTTATTATTATTATTGTGATTATTAAATTCCTTATTATTATTATTTATTTTCTTTCTCTTCTTCTTCTATCATTTATTATTATTATTATTATACAAAATTAATTTCTTATTATTATTGTTATTATTAGTATTTGCTAACTTTTTACTAATACAAATCATTCATTTTAAAATAATCAATGAATTATATATTTCCAATCATATTATACTGCATGGACATTTTCGTCATTGAAACTGTTTTTATGTTCTGTCCACTACAATCAGACATATTTCTGTCATCGAGACGGAGATAACTTTTTTTGTTATGTCCATCACAACCAAACACCTCATCATCTCCAATTTTTGTTCTGTTCCGTCTTCAAATTTTCGTCTCATTCTGTCTCTGCATATTAGAAACAGTAGTCAAACACAGCGTTATCTTAAATTAGGAATGGCAATGGGGCGGATTATGCGATCCCCGCCCCCATCCCCATTTATAATTTCGTTCCCCATCCCCGCCCATCCCCATCGTTTTTTTTCAACCTCCATCCCATCCCCATCGAGAATAACATCCCATACAGACCCATTTCCCGTTGGGGATGTTATTAACTTAAAAATATTATTTTATATATAACATATTTATATTGCTACGCTTGAAACGAAGAAAGAACTGCAATTTTAAAAATATTATAATGTATAACACAAACATAAAATAGAAATAAATTGTTAACCATTGTAGAAAAAAATAGCATTGTCTAATGCAAATAAAAAACAAAAAGTCTTCAAAGTCATCCATAAAACTATTGATCTTCGCAAAAAGAATTTATTTAAGCACCTCCTCGTAAAAAATAAAAATAATCATTTGATTTTTTAGATAAAAGACATCAAATTAAAATTTTAATATAAAGTAAAATAAGAAAGTGTCCATAGAAAAATTACCTCATTCGTATCTTCATCGTACTCAATCTTTGTGGAATTTTAGATCTATATCTTCGAACAAGTTTCTAATAAAATAAAATAAAAACATATAAAATTTAGTACTTGAGCTATAAATAAAATTTGCTTTCATAATTTTAATAAATAAGAAATATTACCTGTAATCTCATTCCATAGCCAACTTTGAGCATACATTAAAGCCTCCAAAGTTTTTTTATGAAGTCTACTACGATGCGAGGTAACCAATCTTCCACTGGTACTAAAAGCAGATTCTGAAGTAATGGTAGAAAATAAAATCGCTAAGATATCTCTCGCTATTAACATTAAAGTTGGATACTTCAATCCATTAGCCTTCCACCAACCTAATATATCAAAATCATTGATTCTCGGCAACACTTTCTCCTCCAAATATTGGTCCAATTCAGATTTTGCAAGTAATGAGCTACTCTCACTCTCAAGTGCCATTTCTTCATCAAAATTACCTAAAAAATCTCTATTGTCAATATCAATGCTTAAAGAAGTTTGAACACTAGTAGCATCATCACCTTGACCAATTCTTGCTTTATACTCTTCAAGCAAGTCATAACAATAACCTTGAACTTTTCTAACATCATCAGCATACCCATACTCTGCATAGATTCTCTTAAAACAATAGGTCAACAACTTAGTTTTGTATCTTGGATCTAAAATTATTGCCACCCCCATGATACCATGAATGTTTGACCAATACTTGTTATATTTTTCTAACATGTTCTCAGCCATTTTCTTAATCACCTCATTAGGTGATCCAAGCCAATTACTCAATCCATATCTGATCTCACATATTTTTGAAAAATAAACATTAGATGTTGGATATCTCGTACCTAATAACATTTCAGTGGCAGAATAAAAAAGTTATAGTTTCTCACACACTTCTTGTGTCAACTTCCATTCCTCTTCGGTTGGTAAATTATCGAACAATGCCTCACGTTGTTCCGACGATAGAACACATCCTTGTATATTAGAAGCGTGTAAGCATCATATATGTAGAATTCCACCGAGTCTTACAATCTAGTACTAATTTCTTAGTACTTGAAATACCCAATTGACGACGACTTCCTCAAATTTTGTACCCTTTTAGGAGATGCGTCAAAAATACAACACGATCCACGAACTCTTACTATACATTTTCCAATGACATCCATACCAAATTGAACAATTAAATTTAGTATATGAGCACAACAACGCATACGAAATAATAATCCTTTCAACATAAGTGGTATCTAGGAATCTTATCCAATACCCAACTAATAACCCCATCATTGGTAGAGCAATTATCAACTGTTAGAGTTGAAAGTTTCCTATCAATATTCCAATCCAATATACACTCCAATAATGCATCGCAAGTGCTTTTGATGTGTGTGGACATGGAACATAGATAAACCTAAAACAAATGATAAAAAAGCATCATCATATATGTTCAATTAATGTGTATACATAATCTAACGGTAATGATACTTTAATAAGAACTTGATAAGAGTTATACCTCATCATTCGACTTTGCAAAGTCCAATTCTCATCAATAAAGTGAGTAGAATAACCATGAACCCTTTGATTGATTCTTTGAAGTCCACATATCCTTTGTTAAAGCAATCCTACTGCGATTTGCCTCCAATAGACTTAAAGTCTTTGCCCTCTCGATATCGTAAATCCTTAAAATGTCACTTTTGATTGTATTTCTACTAGGAATCTTAAATAAAGGCAGTAAACTAGCGAAATAATAACGAAATCCATGATTTTCCACCATGTTTAAAGGATATTCATGCAAAATGATCATTTTAGCAAGATACTCTCTTGACTTCTCTTGATCAAATGAGAAATTTTTATATTCACCGCTTCTTTGTTTCCTCTTCTTGTTTCTTGGTTATGATTACTTGTTGTCCTATATCTCGACACTTCTTCGTGGACATATCTTAAAATGATCATGCAAGTGCCTTGTGCCATCGTTGCTCTTTCTCGTTAATTTTTATTGCAATAGTTACACACGACCTTCTCCATCCATTAATTTTTGCTTCTTAAAGTCTGCCAAACTACCGATGTCAATCTCCTTTTATGATCTGCGATAACGTTTGAACTCGATTCAACATTGCCATGAATGTTTGCTGGTATGGCTTCTTGAAATGTTGAAGATGTGTTATTAGCTACAAGTTCTTGAGTAGCATTCAAATCAGCTGCACTTTGATTTTGTTGAGATTCTATCTGTTTTTTTAAAAAGAAGGGAAGATCACGTTAATAAAATCCCCAATTTTGGTTCAATTCATTTTCATAACTCACAATTCACTTCGATTCAATTCAATTTCATAACTCACAATTCACAAATGACAAAACACAATCAAAATCAACATCCAAATTTTCACTTCAAGTTCCAACCGAAATCAACATCCATGAACCATGAACCAACCGAAACCCACTTCCAATTTTTCCCCAAATCTTCAACAATTTCACCAATTTTTTACCCCAAATCCAACAACCAACACACTAACAGAAGAAATCATTTTCAATATGCATGAAAAATGGAGCGAAAATCCAAAACATACACCCCAAATATAATCGGTCTTGGTGTCAATCTGGTCGACGTCGGGTCGCGTGCGCGTACCGAGTCATGCAGTGGTCCTGCAGTCGTCCGTTGCGTCGAAGACTCGAGGAGGATGAAGAGAAGGCTGAAGCCGGCGTGGACGAGCGACGACGCGACGGAGACGACTCGACAGACAGACAGAGGAGAAGAGGAAGACTCGAGCAGAACACCACCGTGCAGATCCAGACCAGGGAGGGCGGTGAAGCGGCGGGAGAGAGACGGAAGACAAGGAGCAGGCGACGGAGATGGACGGAGGACAGCGAGGCAGAGAGAAGAGAGAGGCGATAGTAGACGGAGACGGACGCGGGCCTCCGGGGGGGTAGATTTTTAGGATTAATTAAAATTTCCGGAATACACCCTAACATTATATGGGTTGGGTCCCCATTGGGGATGGAGACTATAATCTCCATCCCCGCCCCGAATATAAATGGGGAAAAATACCCATCCCCTACCCCGTTTATTCGGGGCAAAATGTGCCCCCATACCCTCCCCGTTCGGGTCGGGGAATATCAGATCCCCATCGGGGCGGGGCTTTTTTCCATCCCTATCTTAAATAATAAAATAATATTAAATTTCATTCCATCTCATTACTAACCATCCTATCAAACATAACCTTAGTTCTTATAGAGTTATCGGTAAAAAGTATAAGCATTGTAGTGGATCAAATTGAAAAAAGGTAAGAAAAAAAGTTATAAGACTCAAGATTCAGAAGCATAAGTGAAACTGATATAAGAAAAGAAAACATCATTTTAAAATGAAAAATATGAAAATTAAAATCATTTTTGCAACGAGCCTAACAAGATATAATCTCATAGTATAATTATTTGCTCTGTGTATGTCTCTTGTTATGTTTTTCCAATCACATTTCATTCTTTATAATTGTAGAGTCAAGAGCAACAAACTATATAACAAAAAATAGAGATGCCTTCATAAAATTCTCTAAAACCACCACATAAAATATAATAGATTTATATAGATGACAACGTATGAGTTATTGTACATGAGATTGACACATGTAAGTCAGATATGTCCGGTGGCCTATAATTGGTCCTACATAAAGTGTATTTTTGCTTCAAAGATTCAACAAAATCTTATTTCATATTGATATTAATTAAACATAGATTTATTATAAACTCCCACAAAGGTGGAATAGATTTGTCTTATAACTATTTTTATGACCTTGGATTTATGTTAGACAATATTATCATATTGATAATGTCATTTATCGAAGTAATAATATAATTTATTCCTTATTTTATCATCTAATAATTTAAATCATAATGTAACTTTGAGACATGCTAGATCACGCCACATAAGTCAAAATCAAATAAGTCGATTAGTTAAATAAAACCTTTTAAATGATTTAAATTAATTGCCTGTGAATATTTTCTCAGTAGCAAAATGGTAAGAAAATCATTTAAAAAGGGATTACGAACTTTTGATACATCGTAATCAATTTATTCAAGCATCTATGCTAATTTGAATGTGAGGACAAGACATAAGTTTATGTATTTCATCAATTTTATATGCGACTAACCTTAGTATAGTCATGTCCATTTGTGACAAATGCTTGTAATGTTAAGGAAACCTAATTCCTGAATTTGAGAAAAATGTTCACTACAAGAAATCATTTTTTCGAAAAAGGAATGTTCAAATTTTAATTGTGATGTTACAAGGATAAACTAGTTGGTTATTCGATGATCTTTGTAATTTTCTCGATCTTGTTAGGAGCATTAAATTCTTTTATAAAACATATGAATTTGGTGAAAAATCACTAAAACAAGAAAACAAAAGCATTATGAAGTAAGAAAAGACCAAGGGAATGATATTTATATGATAAGATCAAAATATTATGCAAAAAGGAATAAAAATATAATAAACTATTCTTCGAATCCTACAAGAAAATGATGTTTTAGAAAGATGAAATAAAATGATCATATAAATGATTATGTTCATGACGACACGTGAAAATTTACATATCATTTATTGTAATGATGTATTACTCATAGCTACTTATATAATTAATCACATGCCTAGGAAATTAGTTAAAAACAATTCACATGAGTTACAAAACGGGGTAAAAAAACCTGATATGACAAGACTTAGACTATGAACGTGCCGCCTACATTCATGATATCTCTCGTAAATATGAGAAACCAGGCTTAAGAGGGAATAAAAGTAAGGTGAACTAGAAAAAAACATATTCTTACATTACATAAGATCATATCAAGGGACTCTATTTGAGTGGGAAAAATTTAGAAAATAAATAACTAACTCAAGATTAGTTTATATTATAACCTAATAAGAATTTATCAATTGTACTTGATTAGAGTAAGAGTAATCAAGAGATTGATAAATATGAATCTCATTTATTTGGAAGTAAGCATTAATTATTTCCATAAAGGTCATTTTGAAATGAAAGAAAAAATTCACATGATTATCCCACAAAAAGAGGGAACCAAAGAATGTAAAGGAGGCTCTAAATAGTTTTAATAAAGAAGAATGAATGAAAGTGATGAAGGAGAAAACAACTTCTTTGAACTCCAATAAAGTATAAGACTTTGTTGATCTCTTTAATAGACAAAAGAAGACCATTGGGAAATGAGTTCTCAAAATAAAGCAAAATGCTGATGATAGTGTTGAAAGATATAAGATATTCTTGTAGCTAAAATATATACACGATAGGAGCGAATCAATTATGAAAAACTTTTATCTAATTATAGGTTGGATTCAATATGATTAATCTTGATTATATTGGTAAGTATAGGTTTTAATTATATATCAAATGAATATAAAACTACTTTTCTTAACATAATATTAAAGAAGAATATATGTGAAATAACTTATATGCTTCATTAAGACATGCTAAAAACATCAAATGTGACATTTGTTGAAATCAATTTATAGCTTAAAATAGTCTTTAAGAAAGTGGTATATTCATTTTATCATGTAATTATTTCATATGATTTTCACATAATTGATGAAACACTACATATATCTTGAAAGATCTAAAGATAAATTTATGATTTTATCATTATATATGAATGATATTTTAATTAACTGTAATGAATGTGAACTTGTTAAGCAAATCAAAACTAGTTATTCAAAATTGAAATAAGACATAGGTGAAGATATACATTCTTAAAGATTTCAAGTGATCATTATATCTTTCACGACGGTATATATTTAAAAAGTTCTTAAACAATTTGTGTAAGTTTATAAGTCAATTGATAATCCTATTATTAAAGGTGAATCTCTTAATCAAAATTTTTGTTCAAGGATGTTGTAAGAAAGGGAACAAAAGAAAAAAGCTTCCCATTTTAGTGTAGTTAGAAGCCTTATATATGAAATGATATATACAAAAGTAATTATTGATTATGTTATTAGAATAGTGAGTGCAAATCAGTCAAAATTCGGTCAATCACAAGGAAAAATAGTAAAGGGATACATATATTAGGCATGTGAAGTATATTGGAAAAGTATTAAAGAGATGCATACGTATCTACACATGATATAGTGATATACCAATTAGCAAAGCCAAATCAAGAGATACATGTATTGGCCACGTGAAGTTGTTAGAAATACGTAGATATTGTTATCTTATTGATAAATAGTTATAGGTGTATGTTCTTTTATTGTATTATTGTTTCCAACTATATAATATATGTTAATATCATTTAGTATGTGATAAGTAATATGTAACGCGTAATTATGAACTATGTTACCTTTATGCAAAATATTTTGAATACAAATTCAAGAGTATGTCAGACAGATAAAAGATTGGCCATTTCATATGAGTAATTGCCTCCGGTATTTGCAATAAATGGAGATGAGACATGTTTAAATTATCATCCTATGTTAATTAACAACAATAAGATTAAACAAAAATTTCTCCTTAAATAGTAAAAATAAGAGAAATTTTGTTTAAAGTAATTAAATATTCATTATATTTATATTAAGTATTAGATACGAGCTCTTAAAAGATGAAATTTAGAATGGAACAGTGAATTAGTAAGTATGTTTGAACCAATATTTGTATGATCTTTTATAAATATGTTAGAACCAATATATGTAAGATATTTTATAAATACATCCACTTCAAATGAAGGAGTTAATGATTCTGCCATGTGTATAACATTGATTGTGAAAAAGGTTAATATATATATCATAACATCTCAACTTATATTATGTAATACTCTAGTTATTAAAAAGCTTCATAATCTTTTATGACTCTCATCTAATCTCAATAATTAAATTTGACCTATATTGTTTTAGAATTTTACTAAAGAATCATGCATAATACGATCCTACAAGAAAGGTTATTTTGATTGATAGTTCTCATAAAATGTATTGCAAGATAGGCATTTCTTTTGGTAAAAGAATTTAATACAATTACAACGTATTGAAGTAAATGAGATTAAAGTAGCATAGAGATGCAAAATGTAAATTGGGATATAAAATATTAAATTTACTTAAGAATCAATTCATGACAATGTAATCTCATTGTATATTAATCACTAGTTATTGGATAAATGTGAAAATCACAAAATTTCACCACACATAAGTGAGAGATAATAAGTAAGAACATTTACGACAAATAATATGAATATTTACTTAAATAATATCAATTATAGCTGTGACACCCTAATACCCCCTGGGAGGATATGGGGATACCACACGAGACAGTACAAATAAACCAAAATATTTCTAAAATATCCAAAATGTAAAAAAATTGCCAAATCACATTTAACATTTCAAATAAATCCACAATTTCTATTTATAAACCAATTTACCCAGAAAATGTCATGAATGCATGTACAATTATTGTATATTGTATGTTTCCAAAATGCTTATGCACAAATAAGCAAATATTCCAATATGCAAAGCATAAAATGTAATGAATTTTCTTAATATCCTAACCCCTAATATAGGGTGTTACAATTCTTCTCTCCTTAAGAAATTTCGTCCTCGAAATTCATACCTGATTCGAATAATTGCGGATACTGAACTTTCATGGTTTCTTCTGGTTCCCATGTTGCTTCCTTAAGTCCATGGTGTTGCCAGAGGACTTTTACCAAAGGTACTGACTTGCTTCTAAGTTGTTTAACTTCTCTAGCTAATATAGAAATTGACCCTTCTTCATATGACAAATCTGGTTGCACTTGAATTTCTTGTACAGTAATCTTATGCGTAACATCAGACCGATACCTCCTCAACATAGAAACATGAAATACATCATGTAACCTGACCAATTCTTCAGGAAGAGCTAATTGATAAGCTAATGATCCAATTCTTTTCAGAATTTTATAAGGACCGATGAATCGCGGACTAAGCTTACCCTTCTTTCCAAACTGAAGTATGTATTTCCATGGTGATACTTTCAAAAACACCTTATCACCCACCTGATACTCAATATCTTTCCTTTTTAGATCAGCATAAGACTTCTGCCTATCACTGACAGCTTTCAATCTTTGTTGAATAATCTGAATTTTTTCTTCAGTATCTTTCAAAATTTCTGGCCCGATCATCTTGTTTTCACTTAACTCCGTCCAACATACTGGAGCTCTACACTTCCTACTATACAACGCTTCATAAGGTGCCATGCCAATGCTCGTCTGATAACTGTTATTGTAGGCAAACTCCATCAAAGTCAGATAATTATCCCAACTCTTGGGAAACTCTAACACACAACCCCGCAACATATCTTCCAAAATCTGTATAACTCGTTCAGATTGTCCATCTGTCTGGGGATGAAAAGCAGTACTAAACTTAACCTGAGTACCCAAAGCTTTCTGTAAACTTTTTCAGAATCTCGAAGTAAATCGAGGATCACGATCTGAAATGATAGACAATGGTACTCCATGCAATCTCACTATTTCATTTATATACAAATCTGCAAGCCTATCTAAAGAATAGTCAAGAAAAACAGGCAAAAAATGAGCAGATTTGGTAAACTTATCCACAGTTACCCATACCGCATCATGCCTCCTTTGAGTAGAGGAAGTCCAATGACAAAGTCCATGGTAATGTTATCCCATTTCCATTGAGGAATAGGAATATGATTTAACAAACCAGATGGAACCTGGTGTTCAGCCTTAACCTGTTGGCATGTCAGACATTTTGCTACATAATCCACAACATCTCGTTTCATACTTGTCCACCAGTAATACTGCTTTAAATCCTGATACATCTTGTTTCCACCCGGATGCATAGTAAATAATGTATTATGAGCCTCAAACAACAACTTCTTCTTCAATTCATCATTTGTTGGCACACACAACCGATCCTTATAATACAATTCACCATCACCTTGCACAGAAAAATCAGACTGTTTACCTTCCTGAGTAGCTAAGATAAGTTGTTGTAATTTATCATCAGCTCTTTGAGCGTCACAAATCTCCTGTCTCAAAGTAGGTCTTGCTTTCAATTGAGCCATCAAAGCTCCATCAGATCTCAGTTTCCATTCATTATGCTTAAGGGACAATACTGAGATGGTCTTTCGACTCAAGGCATCAGCTACAACATTAGCCTTACCCGAATGGTAGTCCACAATACAATCATAGTCTTTAAATAATTCCAACCAACGCTGTTGTCTCAGATTGAGTTTCTTCTAGGTAAGCAGATACTTCAGACTTTTATGATCTGTGAAAATTCTACACCTTTCACCATACAGATAGTGTCGCCAAATTTTTAAGGCAAACACTACTGCTGCAAGTTCCAGATCATGTGTAGGGTAATTCTGTTCATGAGTCTTTAGTTGCCTAGAGGCATAAGCAACTACCTTTCCTTCTTGCATCAAAACACAACTTAAACCAATTCCAGATGCATCGGTATACATAACATACTCCTTACCAGAAGTAGGTTGAACTAATACAGGAGCTTCAGTAAGCATACTTTTCAACTGGTCGAAGTTACTTTGACATTTATCAGACCATTCATATTTCACTCCCTTCCGTAATAGTTTAGTTAAAGGGGATGCTATCACTGAAAACCCCTTAACAAACCGACGGTAATAACCAGCCAGACCTAAAAAACTTCTCACTTCTGTCACATTCCGTGGCGGCTTCCAATTAACAATAGCCTCTATCTTACTAGGATCGACTCTAATTCCTTCAAAAGAGACAACATGCCCTAGAAATGATATCTCCTGAAGCTAGAAATCACATTTACTCAGCTTCACATACAACTGTCTTTCCTTCAGAGGCTGTAATACAATTCGGAGATGCTCATTATGATCATGTTCATTCCTAGAATAGATCAGGATATCATCAATAAATACCACAACAAACTGATCCAAATAAGGCCTGAATACTCTATTCATCAGATCCATGAATGCTGCTGGAGCATTAGTTAACCCGAATGGCATTACTAGGAATTCATAATGTCCATAACGGGTTCTAAATGCAGTCTTCGGTACATCCACATCCTTTACCCAAAGTTGATAATACCCCGATCACAGATCTATTTTCGAAAACACTCCTGCGTCTCTCAATTGATCAAATAAATCGTCAATCCTTGGCAGTGGATACCTATTCTTCACTATGACTCTATGTAACTGCCTGTAATCTATGCACATTCGCAGTGTACCATCCTTATTCTTAACAAACAACACCGGTGCGCCCTACGGTGATACACTGGGTCTAATAAACCCTTTATCTAGAAGTTCTTGTAACTGCACCTTCAACTCTTTTAACTCAGTAGGAGCCATTCTGTACGGTGCTCTAGATATAGGAGCAGTACCAGGCATGACTTCAATAGATAACTCCACTTCTCTTTCAGGAGGGAGTCCAGGCAGCTCCTCTGGAAAAACATCTGGGAACTCATTCACTACAGGAATGTCAAGCAGTTTATCCTTACCACCCTCCTTGTGGGATTCAAGTACAAAAGCTAGATAAGCTTCACACCCATTCCTGAGAAGCTTTTGAGCTTGCATAGCAGATACTACATTAGTTAAAGAACTAGTGCAAACACCATGAAATACAATCTCAGGTTGATCGAGCCTCCTAAATATGACTATCTTAGCCTTACAGTCAATTACTGCTTGATGCTTGGATAACCAATCCATGCCCAGAATCAGATCAAATTCGTGGAATGACAATTTAATCAGGTCTGCTGCATACTCACATCCTTGAATCATAACAGGACAATTCCTAACCACTTGATTCACCATCACACTATTACCCAGAGGACTGGTTACATGCATGTCATATTCTAACTGATATATAAGCATCTCCTTATCAAACATTTCTCCAGCACAAATATATGAATGTGAAGATCCAGGATCAATTAATGCATACTTTTCAAAATCAAAGAGAGAAACCATACTAGCAATGACATCCGGTGCATCCTGATCCTCACGAGCTTTGGTCATAAGCTCGACCCAGCGATGAGCATAGTTGGTCGATTCACGCTTCGAGTGGGAACTCGGATTAGCTCTGCTCGATTATATCCTCCTCGACCTCTTCCTCGGCCTCTGTTCCCGGTGATGCATGAAAACCTCTCCACTAGCTTGGCTATCCTGCATCGTCTCGGGGACAATTTGCAATCATATGTTCTGTACTGCCACAACGAAAGCATGCACCTGTAGCTCTCCAACAGACACCCCAATGATGATTAGAACAGTGTGGACACTCTGGGGCACCAGAATCTCGGCCCCCAGAGGAACCCCTACTAGAGACAGTTGATGTGGGAAAGTTTTGTCGCCTTCCCCTAGTCACAGATCTCTGAGCAACTTTCGGTGCAGAGGAAGTACCCTCACGACTTCGTTTCCCCGAGGACTGGCCTCCTATATTAAAGCCTCTTCTCTGACTTCTTTCTTTCCTGATCGTCTCTTGTCTTTCTATTTTCATTGCAAACAGCACTAACCGATGGTAAGTAACTTGTTGTAACAACAGAACGCCGCCAGATGCTCCTTAATAGAATCATGCAATCCCTCCTCGAATTGATGGCATCAGAACTCTTCAGTAAGTACAGATTCAGGGGCATACTTACTGAGCCGATTAAATTCTCGATCATACTCAGCAACTGACAAACTCCTCTGTTTTAGATTCAGAAATTGCTTCCACCTCTCCTTTTTGTAAGCCTCCGTCGCATACTTGGTTTTAAATTCTTGGGCAAAGAATTCCCAAGTCAAAGGCACCGGTAGTTGAGGACTCCTCAGAACAAACTTCCACCATTCATATGCTGCTCCTTGTAGAAGGGAGACAGCACAGTGTACCATCTGCTCTGCTGGACAACTAATCTCATCCAACACCCGCTTAACCTTCTCTATCCAGTGTTCAGCTCTCTCAGATTCCTCCAGAGATGTCCCAGGAAATTCTTCAGCCCCATACTTCCTCAGTTGATCAATCGGAGCCTTAGTTGTTGTCATCCGATGCAGCAATGTCATCATATCCTGGGATAGCTTAATCAAAGCTTCTCCCTGAGCTGGAGGAGGAGGAGGCACCTCAGCTTCACCTCGATTGACCCCCGAGGGTCTTGATATTTCTGGACGAGTTTGTTCCGGCTGATTGCTCTCAGCAACTTCGTCAACAAAGTCACGAGATCCTTCCATCGTAAATTCTATAGACAAAACATGAGACACCGCATTAGGCCAAAACACAACTTGTACACTCAACATAAGCAATGGTTAAAGGTTGGTTAAACCAAAATCGCCTAAACCACGCTCTGATACCAAAAGATGTGACACCCTAATACCCCCTAGGATGATATGGGGATACCACACAAGACAGTACAAACAAACCAAAATATTTCTAAAATATCCAAAATGTACAAAAATTGTCAAATCACATTTAATACATTCCAAATAAATCCACAATTTCTATTTATAAACCAATTTACCTGGAAAATGTCATGAATGCATATACAATTATTGTATATTGTATGTGTCCAAAATGCTTATGCACAAATAAGCAAATATTCCAATATACAAAGTATAAAATGTACTAAATTTTCTTAATATTCTAACCCCTAATATGGGGTGTTACAATAGCAATTTTAAGATATATAAAATTTACTTGTTATAAATAAAAATAAATAAAGGAATTCTTCACAAGTCTTCTAATTTGTGAGAAAATAGAACAAATTTACTTGCTCTCATCAATAATCCATATTTTTTTTATGATTATACAATTTGGGGTCGAGTTGAGCTTCGATTTGCTGTCTCAAGCCCAATCAAACTCTCAGACCAATTCATTACTATCCTTTAAGACGTGGTGAATACTTATAAATGAGTTTGGGATTCAAATAACCTGTTCTCACAAAAATTAGATGGATAAATACTTATAAAATAAATAAGTATAGAATAAGAAGAATAATCAAAACAGTTGATATGTTACCAAAGTAAGGTGGCCTTGAGAGACCAAAAGCGCAATAAGTAGTGGTTCGTTGGCGTCAGACTTTGAACGTGACCCTTCTTCTGGAGGAGTAGCACTTGCTTTTGTTTCCAGGACCTTACACATGGCTTATTGATAAGGTGGTCCCTTTGGATTCTGCCATCTTTATAGAACTCGAAATCGAACCATCGATCAAAAGCTATACCTCATTGTAGCTGACGTGACTCATTCTTGCAGCAGTGCAGCCGTTGATCTATCATTTATGGCCTGCTTTGTTCTCTTGCAGCAAGTGGATAGAAGGGAGGAGAGGTGGGAGGATAAAACAGGCACATCTCAGTCTTAGTCGCCTTTAAATCTTGGCATAGGCAGTTGGGCACTCCTGGACCGTCCATGCCTTATTACTTTCTAGTAGTTAACAAAGAATTCTAAATACGTGCTGTTAAATGAGCAAATGCACCATGTATGATGTCTCAGTATTCCCGCAATACGATATGCTCATCTATCAACTAGTAAAAGATAGAACTCAATGTTCCCTTTTGTTTCCTCATTTTCTACTGTTATGCGTTTTATAGGGAAGTATCCTTTTTATTTTGTCAATTATCATTAAACCAATCCTCTAATGGCTGTCTTGAAAGTAGTTGCCAGGATTTACAACCAATTAACAACTCACTTTGGTATCTGGTGCTGACTCGTTGCTGATTCGATTTGGATAAACTTGATTGAAATATTTAGCATTAAATTTGAAACCAGGTTGTTTGTGTAAAATTTATGCATTTCTATCTTTAAACGCAGTTTTCCTCTTCGCCAATCACATGGCAGCCTTCTTCTTTGTATCCTAAAAGGCTTGGCTGTTGACTTAATGCCCCCATAAGTAACGGAACACGCAAGGGTAGAAACGTTGACCGCAGTTTTCATTTACACAATTCATCTGTTATGTTCTGCTCTCACCTTTTAAGACTTTGGCTTTTGAAGGAGTCCGCGGTTGGACTTGGATGATAAAAGACGGCAAAGGGCGGAAAGTTGCTTCAGTTCTTAGTTTTGTCGTAAAGCCGTGTTCCCACGGTTTGAGGTTAGTCTCATCAAACCCGGTTGCTCCCTAGTTCTTATTCGTCCATCGTTCTCTACTTATTCAAAACATTATTTTGACCTGATAATGTAGTTTAATTCTTTACGCAGTACAGATTCCATACTACACCATTTAGGACAAGGGAAGTGACACGTGAGATTGTTTGGAGATGGACGTGGAAAGCAAAAGGCAAGACAAAAACCATGTCCGTCTAGGTACTTGTCATGTCCACTCAAATTGGTTCCTTCCGTAATTCCAACCAAAACCATGTCCCTTTGGTTCATAACTCAACCTTGTACTCTGTACATGTATAATATCTATTTGCACTTAAAGCCAGGGAAATGGTTTTCACGAAATACATTTGCAATTGTCCTGTTTTCCATCGTAGTCCAATAGCTGTGATCCTTTCAAAAGAGAGAGATAGTAATGATAAGAACGAACAAGAGGTCAAAGCCAAAGCCTCTACTTTTACACTCCTTCTAGACTCCTACTTTATTTCCCAGAAAATCCCAGCTTGGTATTAATTGATCAAACTTGTTCTTCTAACAGAGTATTAATAAGTTTATTCCAAGGCCTGTTGCAGAGGGGGGAAGAAGTGCTGTAGAGAGTTGACGATGGGGAAGGTGGCAGTAGGGGCGGCAGTAGTATGCACGGCGGCGTTGTGTGCGGTGGCGGCGCTGGTGGTGCGACACAAAAGGAAAAGTTCAAGTAGGTGGGGCAGGGTCATGGAGATATTGAAAGAGTTGGAGGAGAAATGTGGGACCCCCATATGGAAGCTGCGTCAGGTGGCGGACGCTATGGCTGTTGAGATGCACGCTGGCCTTGCATCGGACGGTGGTAGTAAGCTCAAGATGATCATCAGCTACGTCGATAATCTTCCCACCGGGTAGATTTTGATTATCACCTTCCCTTTTCCTAACTCTGTATGTTCATAAAGTCAAATACAGCTAGTAGCTAGTTGAATTTTACTGGTTTGGAGTGATCAGGTCAGCTCATCACTTTCATTTACTTTTATATCTCCTAGCTGGGGTTCAGAATTTGGTTTCAATTGATCGTAGTTTATGTTCCTTTCTGTGTTTGCTATTTTGCATTATTTTATGTGTCCCTGTTTTCTTTTACTTTGTAGTTGTTGATATGCGTGGGAAAATAGTGTATGGGTCTTACATACTTTTCAATGTTTTAATTGATCCTTATGCCTTTTAGCATTTCCTTTCAATAATGCCCAACAAAAAAGGAGATCTTTTCCCGGTTACCTATGGTATTTTTTGTCAGAGAAATCTCCTACTCTGAGCTGAATAAATCAGATTACGGTTTAAGGCTGCATTATTGAGGATGGTTAATTCAAGTTTTTTGTGATCATAATGTAATGTTCTTGGCTAGTACTCATTTATGATCTTACCAGTCACTGTCGTTTGATAAAACTTGATTTTCGTCTTAGATGGATCGACTGAAACTCTGTAGATGGAAAAGCATATTTTTTTCATAATCTTTGTTTCAATTATCATTTTTTTTATGTGATGTGTGGGAATCCGAATCAAGGGGTTTCTAGTTTTCTAAGATATGCTTCTGAACTAACCCAGCTGTTGCCTCATGACACTTGTGTGGTTTACTTTTCTTTATTCGAACGTGATATGCTCTTCTGTGAACGGTTGGGCATATAGTTGTGATTCCCTGAGGCCCATTGCTTTCTTCACTCTCTTTATTTATGATCTAACCTTTTGATTCCTCTTGTATATTGGCTTGCAGTCATCTGTTTTTTGGTATCTGGGTCACTGCTTAATGCTTTTCAACTGTTGGTTCTTTAAATTGCTTTACTTAACCACACTGAACTTGAAAGAGATGCTTGAATTGTTGGTAAATGTATCTTTGTTTGACAGCTCACATATATTGACTTTTTATGTGAATGTTATAGATTAGGTGTGTCAAAAGTCGGATGGAAACGAAAAGGGGACAAAGGGAAGTATATGGAGTTTCTCAAAAAAAAAAAGAAAAAAAAGAAGAACAGCAACATTCTTTAGTTAGAACATAAACATTACAAATGAACAAGTGCAATAATTCGTTCAACATTTGGTTTATCTCAATCTCTTTGAGATAAGATTTATAGTTCCTGATCCTGCTCGTATGAAATATTGCAACTGAAAATGACAGACTCTTCTTTCTTTCCTTTCCCAGAGATGAGAAAGGGTTGTTTTATGCATTGGACCTCGGTGGCACAAACTTCCGGGTACTGCGGGTGCTGCTGGGCGGTAAAGAAGATCGTGTTGTCAGACAAGAATCCGAGGAAGTTTCCATCCCACCACACTTGATGACTGGATCTTCAGATGTAAGTATCAATTCGTGCTTTCCTGATAAAAATTGGTCATATTCGACTATTTCCTGTTTTGAAATTTAGTTGCTGATGTTAATTGCAGGCATTATTCGATTTTATTGCTGCAGCTCTCGCCAAATTTGTAGCTACAGAAGGTGAAGGATTGCATATTTCACCTGGTAGACAGAGGGAGCTCGGTTTTACCTTCTCATTTCCTGTCAGGCAAACATCAATCTCATCAGGAACACTTATAAAGTGGACAAAAGGCTTCTCTATACAAGATGCGGTTAATGCTAATTACTTTGACTCTCATTCTCTTCACTTTTCTTTTCTTTTCTTTTATCTTTCAGCCTTGATTCTGAAATTGATAAGTTTTTGACATCTTGGGTCTTTTTCCTTGATTCGGCATTTAAAGGCACTACCTGACTCTCCTGTCATGCTTCTAACCAACAGACTTAGTTGTTTAATGCACATACAGATACCCTGAAACAAAACAAAGTATTTACATATGCTTACATTCCTGATATTATTCCCTTGCATATGGAACATTCATGTTTGCGTGTTACTGCATCAGTTTGAGTTTACAGCGGAATGGGACATGCTCTCAACGACTGGTCTAACAATTTATGCTTGAAACTCTCTTGAAGAATTTACTCTTTTCATAAAATCCACAATGCAATAAACATTACATTATTTACAGCGGTAGCTCAATTAAATGGTGTTGTTACCTTACCACTTAATTTCATTACCGATCTTGTTATAGGTAGGACATGATACTTAATTTCATTGCCGATCTTGTTATAGGTAGGACAAGATGTGGTGGGAGAATTGACCAAAGCCATAGAAAGGGTTGGCCTTGACATGCGTGTGGCAGCCTTGGTGCGTTACGAATGAATATATACATACACATAATTGTTCATTTACCCATCCATTTGTTACCTGTAGAGTGTCTACCACAGTTATTCAACTGAGTAACTAACAGAATCTTATCAACTTGGGAGCTGATGCAGGTCAATGACACAATAGGAACATTGGCTGGAGGTAGGTACTACAACCAGGATGTCATTGCTGCAGTTATATTGGGTACTGGTACAAATGCGGCATATGTAGAACGAGCACATGCAATTCCTAAGTGGCAAGGTCTTCTCCCTAAGTCTGGGGAAATGGTTGGTGCTTCCAACTGAGTGTAGTAATCGCTATTCATTTGCAGTCTTAAAATATTTTTCTCCCAGGAGGGTTTAGTGTCTGGTTAATTAAGGTCGTACAATCTTTAGGTGATCAACACCGAGTGGGGTAATTTCCGGTCATCACACCTTCCACTAACGGAGTATGATCAGTCCCTGGATGTTGAGTCTCTAAACCCTGGAGAACAGGTAATGTAACCACACTCGTCAAATTCATCTTATTGTTGTCAACTGGTAAAAATTTTGCTAATATGGGTCTTGCAGATTTTTGAAAAGATGATTTCTGGTATGTATTTGGGAGAAATTGTCCGCAGAGTTTTATTGAGAATGGCTGAAGAAGCTGACCTTTTTGGGGATACCGTTCCTCCAAAACTTAAGATTCCGTTCATATTAAGGTCTGTATTTCTACTTGTCTTGCTTACTAATGTCTTTCCCTTTCATGCATTGGCCTGTTCTTGTTCTGCAGATTGCTGGATTGTAGGTTAATTTCATCCCTTAAGAGGGCACTAAGAGGCGTTAGATGCTCACTTGGCCTATTTCTACACATTGCTTGACTAGATTTTTATAGTGTTTCTGTAATCATTGCAACTTTTGAGGCATCTCATGTTTATTTTGCTTCAGCTTGCGGAATGAATACTAATATCTGCCTTTCCATGCATGACTTGTTGATTTTGAAGTCATCATCTTTTCTCATACATATTGTGTAAAACAAAAAGCTCAATTTGTGACTCCTGTGCAACTGCTGTACTGATGAATTTTAAGTGGAATGGTGCAGAACTCCTGTCATGTCTGCTATACACCATGATTCGTCTTCAGATCTGAGAGTTGTGGGGACCAAATTAAAGGATATCTTTGAGGTAGAGACAAAATTATGCGGAGCTATTTGCCCTGTGACATTGTTTTGTCCATTCCTAGATCTCGATGAATATCTTCAAAACTAAATGTCTTCACTATGTAAGAAGAAGTTTTATCATGACAAGATCCAAGTCTCGTTGTTTGAAGTATGTTGGTTTTACTTGTCTCAGATATCTAACACATCCCTGAGCTTGCGAAGAGTAATCGTTGAGGTGTGTGATGTAGTTGCCACCCGAGGTGCACGCCTATCTGCTGCTGGGATTGTTGGAATCCTAAAGAAATTGGGACGAGACACGGTAAGGAATGGGGAAAAACAGAATTCGGTGGTCGCATTGGATGGTGGATTGTACGAGCACTATACCAAATTTAGTAAGTGCATGGAAGGCACTGTGAAGGAGTTACTGGGAGAGGCTGTTTCTGAAAACTTTGTCATCACACACTCCAATGATGGCTCTGGCATTGGAGCTGCTCTCCTTGCAGCCTCTCACTCTCAATACCTGGATATTGAAGAGTCTTGAAAACCTGTAAAAGATTGAACAAGTCGACATTTCTCAATTTTGTATATTTGTTGGACCTTTACCTCAGCCCAGAGCTGTTTCATAGTCATAAACACCAAATAACAGACAATGCTACAAAGGGCCAATACTTCCTCACAATGGAAAGAACGAGTTTTGGCCATAATCATGAAAATTATTTTGCTCATACTTCTATTATTAAATTTTATCTGGTGTAGATAGCTTCTGAAGGGTATGAAAATTACGACTTTTTAACATTTTAAAGTTAAAAAAAGGGGTGTGTTCTCCTATGGCTGACTTTTCCTCTTCGCTGGGACTCAAATCAACATTCAGAAGGATAGATTGCTATTTTAATTCTTTCAAACTTATCGTTTTATATCTATATTTACTTTCCTGCTCCACTCTGAGAGCTTCTGATTCAAGCTCATTCATGGTTGAAGAATCCGACCAGTAGTTGTTTATAAGTAACCAAGACAACTTATTTGAGACTATCGTAGGATATGTTCAATCAACGTTCAGAGTTTGGCCTCTACCTAACTAGATTGAGTATTTCCAGAAAATTGTCGTGTAAGAGCAGCTGAATTAGGGGCTTTGGTACACGTGTCATATTTTCTTCCATTGGATGAATCAAACTCTATTGCTGCAGCTGACACACGTTGCGGGAATCGAGCCACGTGTTGGATTCAACGTTTAATAAAAAGATGACCGGGAGCGGAGACCACATCGCTAAGACAAAAGGACCAAATAGCGTTTATAGATTAGAACGCAACAAAGCCTAACCGTCCCTTCGGGGACATCCGATAAAATTGGAACGATACAGAGAAGATTAGCATGGCCCCTGCGCAAGGATGACACGCACAAATCGAGAAATGGTCCAAATTTTTTTTTTTTCCAACCATCCCTTTCCCTCCTCACCGTTTCACTCATCTTCAACCTCCCCTTTCCTCCCCCTGAAAATTCCCAGACCAGTTTCGGCCATGCTATTTCTTAAAACTCTCCTCATGTTAATCCTGTAAGGAAGATTTGTAGCTGTTGTTTTCTTCATTGAAAGTTTCATTCATCTTGATGATGCAACTGTTATTTCTTAGCTTTAATACTTCTTCCTCTTGGGCATCTTAATATAGAAGTTGGATGATCTAGTCTGATAGAAGTTTCTGCGTAGGGGAGCTTTCCAATTGTATTATATTTATTTCCATAAGCTCATTTATTGGTTGTCAAGCTTGGACTGAAATTCTCACTGATGTTACAATATTTCCCTTCTGTCTGAAGGACACATGAACTTCTATATTTCTGAGTTACTGTGTCATTCACTTCAGCAAGTTTGGACCTTTCCATCTAAAGTTCCACCTTTCAGAGATTCTCGCTATTCCGCGGAGTTGGAGAAATTGTTGCGCAACAATCATTATGGAGTCCTAACTTATAATTTACTTTGTTATAGAAGGCAGAAAACATAAAGCTTGTCACGTAAAACACTATTAGCCTCAAAAACTTCCATTGACGATACTATGAACAGGGGCTCTAATCAGAGGAATACAGCTTTGGTCAAAGACTCGTGGTTCTGGATTGGTTCTTGTAGGATTCAATCAGGAAAATTACACGTTGGAAGTGAAACCATTCTCAGGACTTTCAGATGCTCTCTCGCGCTTTGAATTCTTCAGAAGTGGAGTGGCATCGTAGTCCCTTTCTGTGTCTTTTTCTCCGAAGACAAGCGGCTTGGTGTTTCTCTGCAAGATCTTCAGCACCTCTTTCGTTGAAGGCCTAGCAGAAGGTAGTTTGCTGGTACACAGAACTCCAAGTTTAAAGACGCTACTCATTTCTTCCAAGTTGCCTGGTTCCATCACATCTCTGTCCAGGGCATCGATTATAGGCTTCCCTTCTTGCACGTGACGCCATGACCAATCTGCAAGTGACGTGTTCTCGTCACCGTTATGGGCTTCCTTCCCTGTTGTTAGTTCCAGGAGGACCACCCCAAAGCTATAAACATCACTTTTCTCATTCACTTTTCCTTTATGAGTATACTCTGCAAATTAAATTAATAGGATCAACGTGAATATCATTATCAACGGTTAAAAACCTCTGAACTAAAGTTTGTGATGTCAACTGGCAACTAGAAATGGACTCACCTGGAGCCATATAGCCAAAAGAGCCATAGATTCCTGACATTGTAGCAAGTTCTTCTGGCTTCTCCATCATCCTTGCTAAGCCAAAATCAGCAATTTTCGCATTGAACTCAGAGTCAAGTAGGATATTGCTTGATTTTATGTCACGGTGAACAATGGGAGGTAAGAACTCATGATGCATATAGCTGAGACCCTGAGCAGCGCCCTCTGCAATATGCAACCTTTTTGGCCAATCCAAAATAACATGGTGGATTGTGCCTGAAGCGGCTGTTGCTGTCCTCTTCCTATGCAGCCATCGATCCAGACTCTGGTTTTCCAGATACTCGTAGACAAGAAGTTTGGAGTTGTCATCAAAAATACAACAAAGCAACTTTACTATGTTCAGATGCCTTATTGTACTTAGTATCTCCATTTCTGCAAGGAATTCCTTATCTAGTGTCTGGTATAACTTCTTCTTGCTGCAAATCTTCTTCACAGCAACAACAGAGCCGGAGTTATTTGTAGCGACGCGGTACACTTTTCCTGATCCGCCGCTGCCGACCAAGTTGTTCTCCGTCAATCCTGACAAAATGTCGGTTTCAGTAAAATTCAACTTGTGGAATGATTTCAGCGTCCAGGTTTCGTCCGATTTGTTCCTTCTCTTCCCATGATTTCTGATGATGAAGAATGAGAGTAACATAGCCAACAGGAAGACAGATGCCAAAGCACTCAAGATCAATGCAAGCAAACGAGTTGAACCTTTGCTTGATTTTCGTGGTATGTAATTGCAGCTCTTAAGGTTTACAAGTGAACTACTCGAACAAAGACCAGGATTGCTCAAGAAGCTATCGGCATAAGCGCCATTTTCAAACTCATTTGGGATTTTCCCTGTGAGTTGATTGGAAGAAAGATTGAGAGAAGTGAGCTGACGAAATCCGTTTCCAGATGGAATTTGACCTGAGAAATCATTATCCGACAAATCGAGTGCACTAAGGACTGGTAGGTTACCAATTCCTTCTGGAATTTGTCCAGAAAGTTGATTCCCACTGAGATTTAGACTAGTCAACCTTGCCCATGATATTATATCTGCTGGAAGGGGTCCACTGAGTTGGTTCCTATCAAGCAAAAGAGTAGTTAGAAGGGGAAGGGCGGTTAATTCCCAGGGAATTGTGCCAGTAAATAGGTTATTACTGGCACTAAAAACCACCAGATTTCTCCAAGAACTCATTCCACTTGGTATTCCCCCGGAAAAATTGTTGTAACTTATCTCGATTCGTGATAGATTCCCAGCCACTTCATCAGGCAGCTCCCCAGTAAACTTGTTATTGTTTAGCTGAAGGCTTGACAAATTCAAAGCTTTCCACATACCAGCTGGAACATTGCCAGAAAAAGCATTATTTTGAAGCATAACAGTCCCCAAACTGTCGCAGTTTCCAAGAGATTGTGGCAATTCGCCGCTCAGATTGTTATCAAAAACTACTAGTCCTACCAACTTACTTCCATTGCATAAATGTTCGGGTAGTTTGCCAGAAAGCCTATTTGATGATACCTGGAACGTTTCAAGCTTTGAATATAGCCCAAAATCTGGAGGAATGGGACCTGATAACTTGTTGCTAAACAAACCAAAATCAATCAACGCCGGAAGACGGCCGAGACTTTCCGGAATTTCACCAGACAATTGGTTGAAGAATAAAGCCAATCCTGTCAGTTTTTCAAGCTTTCCAAAATCATCAGGAATTGGACCAGTCAAATTATTGTCAGAAAGATCGATTACCTTCAAGTTCAGGGCTTCAACGACCTGGGGAATGCTTCCTGATAGATGGTTTTTGTGCAAAAGTAATTGACTCAAATTCTTCAACAGGAATAAATTTTCTGAAATATTCCCAGTTAAAGAGTTTGATGATAAATCCAGGAACTCCAAGTCAGCCATTTCTCCTATAGCTCCTGGAAACTCTCCGATCAAATTTGCATTGGAAATCCACAAGTGTTTCAGCTTCTTCAGTCGAGTTAAATTGAAAAGCTCTGATGGCTTAAACTGATTATGGGCCAACATTAGGATTTCAAGATCGGACAAGTTACCAAATTCCGGAGGGAAAGTACCATTAAAGAGATTAGCACGAAGCTGGAGAGACCTTAACCCCGTTAATCTTCCAACAGCTGCTGGAATGTCACCAGTAAAGTTGTTGCCACCGAGGTTAAGGGTTGAGAGCTTAGACATCCGATCAATATCCTCAGGAAGGAAACCGACAAAGTAATTCTCAGAAAGGTCAAGGTATTCCAGTTTGGAAAGGTCGTAGAGAGACACAGGGAACGTCCCACCAATGTTGTTGTTATAGAAATCAAGAACAGTAAGGTTCTTGAGGTCAGTGATAAATGAGGGGATCGTTCCGGTGATGTCTTTTCCGCCAAGATGCAGTTCAATAACAGATCCATCGGCGCAGTTGACTTCGGGCCAAGTGCAATGAGAGGCTGAGCTGGAAGACTTCCAGTGACTGAGAGACGGAGGATTCTGCCAGTGTTGCTTTAGTTTCAGCAAGGTTGATTCTTCTTGTACCTGGAGCTGTGAGTTGACATGGGTCAGGAAGAAAAAGAGAAAGTGGTGTAAGAGAAACCTCTTACGGATGTTCAACATGTTCTTCGTTTAGTTGTTCAGAGGTTCGTGTTTAGACCATGGTATTGAAGGGAAGCTGCTGCGAAATATATACTTTTAACCAAACGTGGAATTTTCTTTCTGAAGCGCCGTACTTGAACTACTAATCTTTGGTCAAGCTTTAGACTTTTTACAAAATCTTATCATTTGCCATATTTTTCTGCGACCACAGGTTCTGCGAAGTTAAACTTCTTCTATCTAGGATTCCAGGGTTGGTATTGGTAACAGTTCCGGGATTTGCAGCAAGAAATATTAGAACATTGCATATAATCATTATACAAAGATAATTGTAGAATAAACTGATATCTCTGTTAGTAAACTTATTTTAGTATTCAAGCTTTTAAGATAGGGAGTTGCAATTAAAATATTATTATTATATTTAATAATTGAAAATTATTTAATTAAATAACATGTTTTTAACAAAACTAAATGAAGGCAGTATCCCCTGTCTCTACTAATTACGGCGCCCACACATTCGTAAGCCGTGCAATTGTGTGAACTTGGAATACTATAAATTAGTATGATTGGCTTCTTACTTTTACCCAATTGATATTCCACTTCTGCTTTTCCATAAGCATATTTAAAAAAATATAACATCAGGCAGGCCGTTCATAATAAAAAAACACAGACACTTATTTTATATCTTTTTCTTATTTATGAGAATAAAAAGAGATAAAGGGGGTATTTAGGAGACAGAGTTTAAGCTATATTTCAGTTTATTAAAGAGTATAAGTTGTTTGACTATGTCAAACAACTAGTATACTTGTTTGGTTAAGAGCCGGTTGGATTGGCTGATTCTGCGCAATCAGTTATTTTTTGAAAAGCTACTTCGAAATAACGCTTCAATCTGTTAGCTAATAAAAATCTTACTCAAAGATAATTGTGCCCTCGAACTCTTTTATCATTTTAAGCAACTAGTAGCCCTTAGGTTTTTCATATAAAAAAGAGAAAGTTATGATTCGTGTGTAGGTCTTCTAGAATCTCCTCAAGCTATCTTCTTCAAACACCTAAAAATCATCAACTTGTCACTTATTTTTTTATTTTAAAATACTAATAATAATAATTATTATTATTATTGGTCGGGTCGGTCATGCTGGGTCTGCACTCAGTCATAACGACCCGTGGGTCGATCGGTTCGTTCTTCAAATATCAGTCTTATACCTATGCCAAGTCCAGGTCCAATCCGCGATCTCCTAGGCCCATTCGCAGGTGAGAGTCTCTCATGCATACGTAAAGACTTAAACCTAGTTATTGCTCCATATATAAGGTATAATTATACCATAACAGAGGTACGTAATCATAACATAGTTCTCTCTGCATACAGCAATCTCACCTTCACAAAAAAAGACTGACTTGAGTGTCGGAGGGGCTTATTGGGAAACAACCCCCGACGTGTCTTCCTTGTTTTGCAAGAACCTTCAAGCCAAAGCTCTTGCAAGAACCAACCAACTCCATGGATCCAACAGAACGTTCGATTCGCCGAATCCGCAGAACCAATTAAGCCCCACCGCGGGCCGACATCGTGGCACCACGTCCGAAACACCAGATCGGTCGGTAGCGGCTAAATCTCGATGTAGCCATTGTCATGGCTCTGGCGTTAAAATGATAGGTTTACTGTTACCGCAACCTCGCTTTAGACATCATGTTTTTCGCACGGAATCTTCAGACCCGAATGATCAACCGCAACCTCAAAACTTGAAACAAGAAGAACAAAGCGTAGCTTTGGAGGATAACGCTGCACTCAATATGCGCCCGAATCTCCAACACCAATCAGATGTAGATCCTGTACACACCTCCCTCACCCGAAAACAAATTGAGGAAGCGACTGATCTGTTGATTCGCCAGATTTCTGATCTCAAACTAAGACACCAGCAGACCATCCGCACGACGCACGACGACGATCGATGATGACGACCGATCGCCACCCTACAGAAACCCTAGAAAAAATTGTGGACAATCGGATCAATGCGGCAATGAGCTTCCGCCCGGATCGCCCAACAGCTCAGTACAGCTCTCTCTTTACTCCGGCAATCTTGGATAGTCTCCCGGTGCTCGGCACCAAAATACCGACGCCTGAAAAGTACACTGAAAAAACCAACCCCCTGAACTACCTACAGCACTTCCAGTCGATGATGAATCTGCACTGCGTTCCAGACGTCATTCAGTGCAAGGATTTTTGTACGACCTTTCAAGAGGGAGCTCGACGGTGGTTTAATAGCTTACCTCCGAGCTGTATCACGTGCTTTGAGGATTTTAGACTGCTATTCCTCAACCAGGTTCACCCTAAGCTAAGCGCAGAAGACGACCTTGGAAGTGATGCAGTTGACACAAGGGAGGAATGAGAGCCTACAGGAATTCATTACCCGGTTCAATAATGAAGCGGTCGAGGTCCCCGACCTCACCTGCTCGTCCATGTTGGCAGCACTTATGAACAACACGAGGGATGAGGAGTTCAAAAAGTCGCTGGCCCTCGATCAGCCCCGATCCATTCAAGAAATAAGAAATAGGGCGGATAAGTACATTCAGCTCGAAGAAGTACTGAACAACACAAAGCGTAGGTCGGATGATCAACTGCCAAATGATAGAGCGAATGGTTCGCATGGCAGTGAAAAAGACCGGTCAGTGGAGAAACCAAATGATCGACACGAATATCGACAGGAGTTCACCCCGCTCAACAGGCGATATGTAGAAGTACTGGCAGCTATGAGAGCGGAAGGGGAACCTATCCGAGAACCCAACAAAATGAAGACTTCCTTCAAGGATAGGAACCCGGATTTATATTGCCGTTTTCACAAAGACATCGGTCATAACACGGAAGATTGCTGGCAATTGAAAAAAGAAATCGAATCACTCATCCGAAGGGGAAGGTTGGGACGATTTGTGAAGTACGAACAAAATGCCGACCGAGATAACGAGCACAAAACTAGTCGGCCCGACAACAGGCGACAACATTGGAGGCGGAATGATAGGAATGATGGAGGGAGGCAAAATGCGAACATTGATGACCGACGCAGAGTGAGGGGACGATCCAGGGCAAGAGACGACAGAAACACTGGGCAACAAGACGACCGACCGGTTAGGATCATCAATATGATTTTTGGTGGAAATGCAGCGGGGGGATCCATTGCTAAAGGAAAAAAGAGATATGCCAAGCAGGTCGGTAAAGACTCGTCAAACAAAAGAAAGAAGGAGAACGATGGGATAATATCATTCGACGAGTCAGATCTTGACGGTATAAGTTATCCTCATGACGATGAGCTCGTTGTAAATCTGAACATAGACGGCAATGAGGCGAAGCGCGTAATGATTGATACGGGAAGCTCGGTCGACCTGTTATATTATGATGCCTTCAAGCAGATGTAGGTACCAGAGGATCGACTGCTGCCTATTGACGGCCCTATTAAAGGAGTAACTAGAGCATCAGCCTACCCATTCGCCCGGGTCCACTTAAAAGTGAAGTTCGGGCAAAAGCAGCGCCAAATAGAGAAGGACGTTGAGTTCCTAGTTGTGAAGTTTCAAAGGGCGTACAATGCAATAATCGGATGGGCTACTCAGAATGCCCTCAGAGCAATCTTCTCCACCTATTACCAAGTGATGAAATTTCCAACGCCCCGCGGAGTTGGTGTTGTTAGAGGACAACAAAGAATCACTAGAGAATGCTATTTGGCAGAAACAAAAACACTAGATGGGGCGGTAGTCCTGACGAGCTCTCTTGACGTGTCGAGCTATGAAAAGGAACGGAACAATGAAACCCGCCGAGCCAAGCTCGTGCTTCTCAGTGAAGACAGAGATAGGGCAGCCGCTCGTTCGGAAGTCGTCAGGCAGAAAGCAACGAAGTTCTACAACAGAAGAGTAAAGCCGAGCGAAGTAAAGGTCGGTGAGTACGAAAGGCCGAAGCGGCTGGGAAACACCCTGGAAAGCTCGGACAGGCGTGGGAAGGACCCTACCAGGTTGTCAAGCAAGCCAGGCATGGCTCTTACATCCTACGCGATGCGAATGAGAAAATTCTACCGAGGCCATTTAACTCTTGAAACCTGAAGGCGTTCTACCAGTAGATAAGTTTTATTTTAGTTAATGTTTGTTCATTAATGTTTTTGTATAAAACCTGTGGGTACCTTTTTCCTGTCCCTGCTAGACAGGTTTTTTAACAGCTCACGCCCTCATTATAGTTAATAAAGGGGTTTTCCGGTTTCCTGGCAAGAAAAAATTTCATTATAATTGGTAAAGAGCAAAAAATCCCGTCAAACATCGCCCGGCCTCGACATAGATCAACTACGGTCGGTCGGTCGCCAAGACAAGATCCTTGGGACCATCGCTCGGCCTCGACACAGATCGACTACGGTCGGTCGGTCGCCAAGACAAGATCCTTGGGACCATCGCTCGGCCGACACGATCGACTACGGTCGGTTGATCGCCAAGACAAGATCCTGGGACCATCGCTCGGCACAGACACAGATTGACTTGATCGATCGGTGCGCGAAGATAAGATCCTTGGGACCATCGCTCGGCACGACACAGATCGACTACGGTCGATCGATCGCGAAGAGAAGATCCTTGGGACCATCGCCGGCCCGACACGATCGACTACGGTCCGTCGGTCGCCAAGACAAGATCCTGGGACCATCGCTCTACCGACGACACGATCGACTACGATCGATTGGTCGCCAAGACAAGATCCTGGGACCATCGCTCGGCCGAGACAGATCGACTACGGTCGGTCGATCGCGAAGACAAGATCCTTGGGACCATCGCTCGGCCTCGAGACAGATCGACTACGATCGGTCGGTCTCCAAGACAAGATCCTTGGGACCATCGCTCGGCCTCGACACAGATCGACTACTGTCGGTCGGTCGCCAAGACAAGATCTTTGGGACCATCGCTCTGCCTCGAGACAGATTGACTACGGTCGGTCGGTCGCCAAGACAAGATCCTTGGGACCACAGCTCGGCCTCGAGACAGATCGACTACGGTCGATCGGTCGCCAAGATAAGATCCTTGGGACCATTGCTCGGCCTCGACACAGATCGACTAAAGGTCGGTTGGTCCCCAAGACAAAATCCTTGGGATCATTACTCGGCCTCGACACAGATCGACTACGGTCGATCGGTCGCCAAGACAAAATCCTTGGGACCACAGCTCAGCCTTGCCTACTGATCGACCAAGTTGTAAAGACAAGATCCTTGGAATTGTCGATTGACCTCGCCATTGCTCGGCCGGGTAGTCAAGACAAGATCCTTGGGACCTCAACTCGGCCTCGACTATAAATCGACCTCGATGCCGGTCGGCCATGAGCAACTTCATGAAATCCCACTATAGATCGAAAATAAAGAACATAAACACGGAAAATGACTTTCAAAAAATGAAGGACAAAATTAAAGATTTCACTTCTTTGAATTCGTCCTGACCACAAGTCCGACCAGGTGAGCTCTAAAAGTCAGCAGAAGGAGAAGCTTCGGAAGTCGGCGGATGCACAGGAGAAGCCTCAGAAGTTGACGGAACAATCGGCGAGAGCAGGGTCTAAGGGAGCAACCGAAGGAATACCCTCATGAGAAAGCTCTTCCTCTTCAGAGCTAAGATCCAGCTCTTCATCCGGAACAAGGTTCTGCTCTCCCTCGGCCCTCTTTTTCATATCCTCCAAAGAAAGGCCGAGGGCTGCGGGAAGAAGCGGCCCGGCGTACTCTTCAAAGGAAGGACACTCTGACCCCTGAGGAACGTGAATCTCGTGGCACTTCTTCAGGAGCGAGAGGGCTAAATCACAGGCAAGCTCTAAACACTCCTCATTCAGAAACCGCCTCTTCCACCGCTTGATCGCTTCTACCCGCTGCTTCTTAATAGAGCCCCACACCTTCTGCAATGTGTCCTCGGCTCTATTCCTGCCCTCCACCGCGGCATGACAATCCTCGAGGTACTTCTTACTAAGCTCCCGCTCCTTCTCCACCGTCCTCTTTAGGTTGTCATTCGCCGCAACCAGCTGGCTCCTCTCCTCCTCTCCCGTGGTCAGTTGAGCCTTCAGGACGCCCATCGCATCCTCCCAGGATTTCTTCTCCTCCTCCAAGGAAGAGTTTTGAGCCTGAAAGAGGTCTCTCTCCTCCTTCACCCCTGAAAGCTTGTCCTTCATAGCCTTCATCTGCTCGTGGAGGTCCTGGACTTCCCGGTCCAGAGCCCCTAGACGCTGCACCACCGCGAAGGACATCACCGCACTTTGCATACCGCTACGAATGAGTTGAGACCCCAACTCCAATGTACTCTTCTTGTCCATGGTCTGCTCATCCACGAGAGGAGTAATCCTCTCGGCAATACGGCGGGACACTTCGAGGTCCCCGATCGAGGCAGTTTTGGCCAATTTGATGGCAGGCTCCCACTACCCAGAGTTAGTGGCTCGCCCTTTCCTCTTGCCTTTCTTCTCCTTCTCTTTCACGCCTTGACTTGGCGGGCCGGACGGTAGATCACCAAGCCGGATCAATCTCTTTCTCTTAAGAGGAGGCTCCACTTCCTCCTCCTCCTTCTCAACCAAAACCTCTCGGCCTTCTATTGGGTACGATCAACAACAGCGACACACGACGAATCGACCTTCAACAGGCAGAGGGGCCGACGACGCTATGGGATGGCCTAGCTTCACTGGCAGAACGACGCCTTCGCCAGTCTCCGCCTCTTGCCTCTTTTTCCCCTGTCCGGCCTGCTTCCTGGTCCTGGATTTAGAGGATTGGGAGGGCCCGGTGAAAATGTCGAGTTAGCAGAAGGACCTACTACAATTGGTGTATCAGAAGTACTCTTTGATACTTATCATATCATTAGAAGAAAACAGAAAATATCAAAAAGTTCAAATTCATAGCTTATAACATTGATTAAGTTAGTACGTACATATAAAATTTAAATTTATTTAACCAATTTTTTATAAATTTAAAAATTAAGATTAGAGAAATTCGCCAACTTAAAGTTTTCATACTCAAAACTAATTTAATTACATTAATTACTTAATAATCAGTGATCATAAGATTTTTAAAAGTTTTTATGGGTTGAATATAAAATTTTATTATTTGAAATTTCTTAAAAGGCTTATTTCAACGACCATTCTAAATGTTCAATAAAACATTTTATCTTCGGTTAGAAATTTATGATTTTGCGATATAAACAAAGTATGAAATCTACCGGATCGTTAGGCTCAAGTGAATAATTATATATATGACAATAAACTCTCAATCACTTCGTCATCGCACGTATGAGTTGTTTAAGAAAAGAACAAAATGTGAAATCGCAGGTACAAGTCAACAGGAAACGTGAGACGTTAAAGAAGTAAAAGCACGCCTTTGTTGAACAAGATCCTTGCGTAACAATTAGATAAAAGTGGAAGACTTTGACTGGTTTATTGGATTCCTTCCAAACAATCTTTATCATCTTTGTCGGATGGTGCCATAATTTCCAAAAACTTGGAAAACGTACGCTCTTCAATTCTTCTCTACTGAGAAAGGCCTCATTAAGCTCAGATGGTGATTTCTGAGGACCACTCAACCTTACAAAGGATTGGTTGACAAAACAAAGAAAATTATAGTGTAAATGGAAGAAACTATTTGTAGTGGAACGATTTGAATCTCGAACGGAGTAATGGGGAGGAATAGATTGATTGTTAGTGGTAGCTACTATTCTCAACGAATAAAGTTCAGTCTCCATTCTCCAATGAAAAGGGCTTGCGGAAATCCAAGCAAATCACTTTAGAAGACCACAATTGACTCGACTTCATCCACATTCTAGACCCTAGACCCCATTTGGTTGTTAAGACTTAAGACAGACGATATAATTGGTTCCTATGGCTGTGGCAAGTTTGTTGGATTAGGAATATTTCCTAATCGTAATTTAGTAGTTTCATAACTTAATCAACTGATTTAGCATAGTCCTTAAAGCACTTTTGATTTGTTTCCTTGAACCACACAGTGCTGGTCAATCTCAATCTAGAAGGTGTTGGGAATTGGATATTTACAATAAACTCTAAACGATTGACATAGTTAACTTCTTCTCAATCATATATTATTTTTATATTTTTAAATCAGCATTTTGAAAACCGAACCGAACTGATCGGTTGGATCAGAGAACCGATAAATTGAAGTATAAAACGGTCCGATTTAGCCTGTATTTTTTGTGATTGATTGGTTCGTTTATTTTGCTGTCGAATCGGTAAAAACCGCTGAACTAGTGAAAAAAAAACCGACCGGTCTATCTAAAATACCTTGATTTTGATGTTTTCAACTTCAATGAATATTATGATTAGTGATATTTTTTTAAATCTTTTTGATGAAATATGCCTAGTGAGCTTTATTATCTTATTTTGTGTTGTGTTAGTGAACTTAAAAAAATGTATATTTTAAAATTTGAAGGTTTAAGTTAAGTTTACAATTAGATAAATAATTAAATAGTATGCTTAAAAATTATCTTTTATATATAATATATAAAATAAAAATTTGTATATTTATTAGTTATCGATTTGATTACGGTTAAATTCCGGTTGAACCATTGATTATTGAATCAGTTGTTTCTTCGGTTCAATCATCAGTCTGATTTTTAAAAAGAAAGTAAGCTTCAGATTAAATTGGGCATGTTTCGTGAATGATGCCTTCTAGTAAGGGGTAGGGTAGGGGTATGTTGTCCTCATTTTTGGAGAGTATTTTTTGATAGTCCCAAGTAGTGTTTTGAAACCCGGACCGGACATTGAATCAGAGGCCTTACTGATCACCGGTTTGACAAGTTCGACTGGTTCAATCACAGGTCGAACCGGTGTGACGTCATAATTATGCAATAATTATATTTAATATTAATAATATTAAAAAATACAAAAAATCAAAAATCAAAAATAAAAAATGTATTGAACCAATAGTTGGTTTAACCGGTCAATTGACCGGTTTTCACTGGTTCAATTGAAAACCGATTTTTAAGAGTGAACCGGATCGGATAGCCGATCGATCACCAGTCGAATCGGTCGGTCCGGTCTGATTTTCAAAACATGGGTCCCAAGGATGTAGTTTACCAAAATTTGGCTCTGCTCTAATTGCTTTAATTTGTTTGTGTCGATGCTTAATACAAAATAATCGTGTCAGTAATTATTAATTTTTTTTAAATAAAAATAGAAAAATTAAACATGCAAATAATAAATCGACAAACAAGATTTAGGAATATAATTTGACACATCTTGTTTACGTTTGTGAGATCCTCACTTAGCTTAATCAACTTTTACTTGTGATACAATAGTTTTATCCAACGTTTTATTGAGTCAACTCACTCAACCTTTAACACTATCCCTCATATTCACACTTCGTAAAAGTAAATCTCTCCCAATAATACCACCACTTCGTGCTAACCTCAACAAAAAATTTTAACAATAATAATTATTAATAAAGATGATAATAAAATAACTTAAGTGATTGAATCTAAAATAACATAAACAAAAAACACACCTGAAATAAAGAAAACAACTCCTCTAAACTATGCAGCCCAAAGTATGGTAAGTTAACCAATAAGATTTCTGCTGTGAACCTTTAATATTGTCAGTAAAACATCTCAAAAATCACCAAAATATCTACACATTATTTTTATTAAGATACGGTGATTTTATCTCAATTAAATCCTACCTTCATTAAGATTTTATCCTTATGCAATCTTATCTTCGAAGAATTCCAAGATAGATTACTCACCGTAACAATATACCACAATTAATATTGTGATTGGTAACAAATACAACAGATATCTCAGAGGTTGTTACAACAGTACTATATGCACTCCTATATACATGGAACTAATATAGAATATTAAGATAGAGAAAAGTTTGGATCTGATCAAATAAGGTAAGATTTGTTCTGAAACTAATTACGGGATAAGGCCATCTGATTTGGACTAAGTCTGGCTAACTGCTTGCGTATCCTGAGAACTGATTTCCTTAACAGAGGGTTCGAAGTCAATGGACACATGGTATCAGGATTTTGAGACTAAGCTTGATACAAGTTATTACACAAGACACTTTTTTTTATTACTTACACTGAAACAGGCATCCATTTGTACATATGATGAGATACTGGCAATTCTAAAGGATAACTAGTTCTTCCACAAATCAAGATTACCAAATACAAGTACATTCATTGAGCTTAACTTCTACCTTTTAACTAAGAATAAGAACTTTCAACTTGGATGGCTGAACAGCAAAAACAAGTTAATAATCAGGTTCTAACTGACCGATCTTTTTCTTAATTTGCACTGCATTTATCGTTTTCAGATACACTCATCATGCTTTGATCTCAGTGGAATGGCGTCATACTTCTTCAATAAGTCTCTCTCTCCATCGACAAGTGAGGTGGCATTTTTATTCAAGATTTGTAGTACTTCTTTCATTGAAGGTCTAGCAGAAGGCAGTTTGTTGGTACACTGAACTCCAAGTCTAAAAACACAACTCATTTCCCCCAAGTTGTCAGGTTCCATGACATCTTTGTCTAGGACATTGATTACAGGTTTTCCTTCTTGCATGTGACGCCAGGCCCAGTCTGCAAGTGATTTGTTCTCGTCACCGTTTTGAGCTTCCTTTCCGGTTGTTAGCTCCAGCAGGACAACCCCAAAGCTATAAACGTCACTCCTTTCGTTTATTCTTGCTGTGTGAGCATACTCTGCATATTAAGTTTGTGAGGTATATTCGTCAGGAAGCTACTCCACTAAAATTTTGCCATATTAATTGATGTCCGGACGATATCAAATCCTCTGTGGATATAACATGAACAGAAGACACTCACCTGGAGCCATATATCCAAAAGAGCCGGTAATTGCTGACATAGTAGCAAGTTCTCCTGGTTTTGTCATCATCCTTGCTAAACCGAAATCAGCAATCTTCGCATTGAACTCTGCGTCAAGTAGGATATTGCTTGATTTTACGTCACGATGAACAATGGGTGGTAGGAAGTCATGATGCATATAGCTGAGACCCTGCGCAGCTCCGACTGCAATATGCAACCTTTTTGGCCAATCCAAGAAAACATGGTGGACTGTACCTGAAGCGGTTGTTGCTGTCCTCTTCCTATGCAGCCATCGGTCCAGACTGCGGTTTTCCAGATACTCGTAGACAAGAAGTTTGGAGTTGTCACTAAAAATACAACAAAGCAACTTTACTATGTTCAGATGCCTTATTGTACTTAGGATCTCGACTTCTGCAAAGAACTCTTTGTCTAGTGTCTGGTCTAACTTCTTGTTGTTACGTATACTCTTCACAGCAACAACACAGCCAGAGTTATTTGCAGCAACACGGTACACCTTTCCTGATCCACCGCTTCCAATGACATTGTTGTCTGTCAATCCCATTAATATGTCTGTTTCAATAAAATTCAATTTGTGGAACGAAATCAGCGTCCATGTTGATTCTAATTTGTCCTTTCTCCTTCTGCAATTACTGATGATGAAGAATAAGAGCAATATAGCCAACAGGAAAACAGACGTCACAGAACTCAAGATTAGAGCTAGCAATCGAGTTAAAACATTACTCGATTTTCGTGGTCTGTAATTGCAGCTGTTAAGGTTTACCAGTGAGTTACTTGCACAAAGACCAGGATTGTTCAAGAAGCTAGTGGCATACGCACCATTTTCAAACTCACTTGGGATTTCTCCTGTGAGATGATTGGAAGAAAGATTGAGAGTAGTAAGCTTAAGAAGCCCAATTTCATGAGGAATTTGGCCTGAGAATTGATTATCTGACAAGTCGAGTTCAACAAGGACTGGTAGATTACCAATTCCTGCTGGAATTTGTCCAGAAAGTCGATTTCCACTGAGATTTAGACATGTCAACTTTGACAATGAAATTATATCTGGTGGAAGGGATCCAGTGAGTCGGTTCCTATCAAGCAAAAGAGTAGTCAGAAGGGGAAGGGCAGTTAATTCCTGAGGGATTGTGCCAGCAAATAGGTTATTACTGGCATTAAAAACCACCAGATTCCTCCAAGAACTCACTGCACTTGGTATTTTCCCGGAAAACCCGTTGTTGCTTATCTCGAATCGTGACAGATTCCTTGACACTTCATTAGGCAGCTTCCCCGTGAACATATTACTGTTTAGCTTAATGATTGACAAATTCAGAGCTGTCCACATACCAGCAGGAACATTACCAGAAAAAACATTATTTTCAAGCCTAACAATCCTCAAACTGTTGCAGTTTCCCAGAGATTCCGGCAATTCTCCACTCAGCTTGTTATCAAAAGCAACAACTCCCAGCAACTTGCTTCCATTGCATAAATGTTCAGGCAAGTTGCCAGTAAGCCTGTTCGATGAGACCTGGAACTTTTCAAGCATTGAATATAGCCCGATATCTGGCGGAATAGGACCTGATAAGTTGTTGCTAAATAAACTAAAATCAACCAATGCTGGAAGACGGCCAAGGCTTTCTGGAATTTCACCAGAAAATTGATTCAAGAACAAAGCCAATACTGACAGTTCCTCAAGCTTACCAAGATCACCAGGAATCGGACCAGTCAAATTATTCTGAGAAAGATCAATTACCTTCAAGTTCAGGGCTTCAACGACCTGAGGAATGCCCCCTGACAGATAGTTTTTGTACAAAAATAAAGTACTCAGATTCTTCAACAGGAATAAATTTCGGGGGATATTCCCAGTCAAAGAGTTTGACGATAAATCCAGGAGCTCCAAGTCAGCCATTTCTCCGATAGTTTCCGGCAAGTCTCCAAACAAATTTGCATTGGAAATCCACAAGTGTTTCAGCTTCTTCAGATAAGTGAAGTTGAAAAGAAGCTCTGATGGTTTAAACTGATTATGGGCCAAAGTTAGGATTTCAAGATCGGACAAATTACCTATTTCTGGCGGGAAAGTTCCATCAAACTGATTAAAAGGAAGCTGGAGAGATCTTAACCTCTTTAATCTTCCAACAGCTGCTGGAATGTCACCAGTAAAGTTGTTGCCACTGAGGTTAAGGTCTGAGAGCTTAGACATCCGATCAATATCATCAGGAAGGACACCAACAAAGCAGTTTTCAGAAAGGTCAAGGAATTCAAGTTTGGACAGGTTGTAGAGAACCACAGGGAACGTTCCGCTAATGTTGTTGTTATTGAAATCAATATGAGTAAGGTTCTTGAGATCACAGAAAAATGGCGGGATAGTTTCCAATATGTCTTTTTTGCCAAGCAGAAGTCCGGTAACAGAGTCATGGGTGCAGTTGACTTCAGGCCAAGTGCAATGAGAGGCTGATTTTGAAGAAGTCCAGTGGCTGAGAGAGGGTGGATTTTGCCAGTGTTGCTTTAGTTTCAGTAAGGTTGCTTGTTCTTGATCATGGAGTTGGGAACTACCATGGATAATGAAGCAAATGAGAAAGTGGAGCAAGGGAAAACTCTCGCGGGTTTTGAACATGTCCTTTCTTTTCATGTTCAGAGGTTTGTCGTGGTTGTTCTGGTTTAGAGCAGGTTATGAAAGGCGAGTTACCAAGAAAGCAGGGGTGCTTAGGTTTATATAAAGAGCTGGTTTACATGCTGAAACACATAATGCTAAAATTTATAATAGGAATTAATAAGTTCTAAACACAATGATAAATTTAATATTTTACATTAAGCTAATAAGGATTTTATTAAATTTATTAATAAAACGATAAAAGAATTTCATTCCAAATCTTTGGTGAATTTAGTTCTCTAAACTTGAAGTTATGCAGAATTTGCTTTCTCTGAGCCTAACTGTTAAACATGTAATTTTGAAACAGTCAAAATTATTATTAGAATATTTTCTTAGTGTAAATTTTATTTTATGTTGATTTAGATTAGATATTATCAGATTTTTAAATTTTGGTTAGAGAAAAATTGTATAAATCGAAAAGTTTCTATTCAATAAAAATTAAGAGTCCTCTTCATATATATCTCTTCCTAAAATAAAAACTAATAATTGGTATCCGAGTTCTCTTGAGTTTAAGGGACCTTTAAACCGATAAACCTATAATTCATAACTTATTTTACGCTTTCTCACACCACAAATCACAAACCATACGTCAATGGATTCAGAATCATCATTTACTGTCATTACTCTACCAGTGTTTGATGGTATAAATTATCTAAGTTGGGTTGTTTGAATGGAGGTCTTTTTTGAGCCAAATGACTTGAGGGAAACTGTAGATGAAGACTATGATGTTCTGGACTTGCCTGTAAATCTAACAGTGACTCAAATCAAAATTTACAAAGAAAAGAAACAGAAAAAATCCAAATCAAAAACTTGTTTGTTTTTAGGAGTCACATTAATAATTTTTTTCTAGAATTATGACGCTTAAGACAAGCAAATAAATTTGGGATTTCTTAAAAGAAGAATATGCAGGGAACGAAAAAATCACAGGAATGCCAAATGCTCAACTTGATTAGAGAATTTGAGATATAAAAAAAATGAAAGAGTCAGAAACGATCAAGGATTACTCCAACAGGCCCATTACCATTGCCAATAACGCACATGAACAAAGGAGACTCATGAGACAAGAAGAAATCGTGGAAGGCGCTTTTTCACTAACGTCATACAATAAAAAAAGGATTAATAACAAAAACGCTCAGAGTTTTCCACCATATTTATATTACAAGAAAACAAATCATCCAGATCATAAGTGTTGGTGGAGGTCAAATATAAGATGCAACAAGTGTGGACAACTAAGATATGCTGAAAGGATATGTACAGTACAACAAAATTTGAGAGAAGCCAGACAAAAAAATAGAACTGTAGCAAAAGAATGACTTTTATAATTCAACTAAAGAAGATGGTTTCTCGTACAAAAAACTTCTATGTAGACAGAGAGCAAGCTATAAATAGACTATGCTGTTATGCAAGTTAGAACTAATTAAAGGATTGTGAAGGATTATGATCTCCTCTAATTCAGCAGCAAACAAGTGATAAGAATATCAAATATATCTGTCAGTTAGTTGGAGTTTCCTTTACATATTGAACTATTAATTATATAGAAATTTGTTGCTATTTGGATGTCCTTGCGGTCAACCATATCTCTTCTAATATTTATGTGAGTATTATCATCCTTATTTAACTTCCGTGATTCCTTATCACTCCATAGACTCACACGTTGAATATCAAAATGGGTTGTGTTAATAAAGCCAAGCAAATTGTGAACGATCAACCTAAGGAGGAGGAGTTTTTTGCAACATCATGCCTAACCTAACAACAAAATTATAGAAGTACAAAAAAAAAGAGATGCTTGAAATTTGCAATATCAAAGTTAAGAAGGAGTGTTGAACATGTCACTTTGAAACAGTCAAAGTTATTATTAGAATATTTTCTTTAAGTGCAGATTTTATTTTATGCTGATTTAGATTAGATATTATCTTATTTTTAAATTTTAGTTAGAAAAAGATTATATAAATTGACAAACTTCTATTCAATAAAAATTGTGAATCTTTTCCATCCATATCTCTTCCTAAAAACCAACATTCACTCATTCTCCCGTCTTCCACTATTTATTATAACGACCAGTATCTTTCATGTATAAGCGATCAAGAATAATAAGCCAATTAACAAAACCATGATTTGGATTTAATCCATGTCCCTGGAAAAGCTTTCATCTCCAATCCACATAAGAGTAAACATTCACTTCGAGCTGGCAGCCACTTGGTTTGTTCTAGTTGATCAAAGAACACAGCAAATAAACGACTCTATGCGTACCAACTCTTCAGATTCTGCAGGGTATACCAGCTTCACTCATATTCTTACATACAATCCTGCATTCTTACAAAACCTTTCAGCAAATGTTTTGTAATAACTTGAACAGCATCAGCACTTCCATACGAATAAATTGATCCCAAGTCACCACTCACCAGCAAAACACGAAAGGTTCCTGGATATTACATTAATAATTTATCTTTATAAATTTTATATGTACTAACCGATATGGCGAATTTTAACAGTTGTTCTTCAAACATAACTTGTAAAATACATCATAACACACATGTGTTCTGAGAAGAAATTATGAAAAGCACAATCGGACAAGTGTGCCCAACAAACGTAGAAAATTCAAGGGAACATTAAATCCAACAGCTAGAAGTGAAAATGATGCTTTTGTGGGGACAAATTCGAAGGGTTTTTCGTGTTTTGCTCTTAAAAGACAGTCTATATCAGTGAGAACAAAACCACCAATGCCTGTTTTTCAAATTAGAATCTCTGGTGGTGGTGGCCATAGACCTACAAGCCTAAAAAATGTGTGGTCTTTACGACTCCTGCACTTGGATTTCTTTACCTGACTTTTGATGTGTGGGGAACTGAGAACCATCCAACTATGCAATTCTCACGTTGGATAAGAAGAAAATTACAGTGACATGAAAAGGACTACTTAGAATGTTTATATCTATACTTAAGGTGCTAATTAATCTAATCAAAAGCTGCATCTCCAATGGAAGATTTGTAATTCTTTTGTTGAACTCATGATTGCTGTTGCTCATTACACTATGAGAATAAAAAAAAACAGGGACATTACTTGTTATCGATAATGCAAGTTGCAGTGAAGATGAGTTACAAGTGATTCCTGAGAGGCGAATTAAACTTTTATCCACTAAAGACTACAGGCTGAAAGAATAACTTTTTAAAAGAGTTTCTAAAATTAATGCATCGCCAACTTACTACTCTATCACGAGATCTGCAAAATCTATGCTGGGGAACATGTAATTTTGAATAAATAAATAAATGTTGGTCCAGTTAATGACCGGAATCCAAAAGCTCACTTGCTCATATTTTAATCGTGTAAAAGGACATAGGAACATAGCATTCACGCTAACTTTAGAAGACTATAATTCATTTCACTTGACTTGACCTTAACTCATCCAGACAACCACTGGGTTGTTAGATGAATAGATAAAAATTTCAAGGGCACTCGAGAGAATCAATCAAGCTAGTTTTGATGGGTTCTTGCTAGAAATACTAAATGATCATTGAATACTTTTTGTAACGTAACAATTTGTACCAGGCACGCAGGTCAGTAGAACAACCTTATCTTCCTTGCCTAACAAATCCTGGACAACTAAAAGGTGCCAATTGCCAAATTCTCGAAAAGAACTTAAACTTAAACAGCACATTTCCAGCTGCTAAATCTCAAGTCACCGAATCACATGTAGCGATGAATAAAAGTTCCCCATAGACGAGGTGTGAACCAGAGACATTTATTCCGGAACAAAGATAAAAATGTCATGGGATTGATTTAAAACTTCACCTTCCGAACAGAATCAAGGAGTTTATCTTCAGATCAAGTTAGCCAAGAAATTGCATGCTAGACAAAGTGTTTAGATAACTGAAGAATGTGACAACTGGGTAGTAGATACACAGACATTAAAAAGCCATTATGCCTCTGATAAGAAAGCCAGTTTTTTGTCCCGGGACGGCCCCTGGATTCTTAATCTCGTATTTTCTTTTCCCAGAAACAGAGCAAAGTCGTTTAGAATAAACTTCTTGGTCGACAGTGCTCAAACACTTGATTTGAACTATTCTTTGAGGCAACGGAGTAAATTATATCAATTTCCTTGAAGCTCAAATCCTAAACTTGAATTCTGCAAATGAAATCCACACACACCCCCTAACAATACCTCAGATTCTAATTAGATAATGTTCAAAGGGTCAACTATGGTCAACTACACTTGACAAGTTAAAAGTCAGAAATCCTCCCAAGTTATCAACAAGAAGGTCAAGAAAATTGGGTCAAAACTCTGGTTGGCAGTTGCTACTGAGCAAATCTCCAGCCCATTTACCATGTACTTGCATCAAGAGAGCTCAAGGAACAGTAACCACTCTTATCTTACACGGATTTCCTTGTTATATTTCCTTTTGTTACTTTCCAATCCAAGTGACACCCAGAAAGCCATAAACTATACATCATAATAATACTAATAATAATCTCCATGTTTATTCTCTTTTGGTAATGCCAATGATAACCTCTAAACAACGAAGTACATAACAAACCGATTTACCAGTCTAAACAGCAGGATCAGGTGAAGCAGCATTTGTAAGAGAAACATTATTAAGCCTCTCGAGCGCCAAAATGAGTGCTTGAGTGCCCAAACCCCCTTCACCATGCGCCTTAAGCGACAGATAGAGCTGTTGAGCCAAAGCCAAACCAGGCAACGCAAGCCCCATGCTTTGGCACTCCTTCAAACAAATCCCTAAATCCTTCACAAAATGGTTCACATAAAACCCAGCTTCGAAGTCCCTCTTCAGAATCCTACTTCCGTACAAATCCAAAGACTTTGAACCTGCCGCACCCGTAGCTATTGCGCCCAGGAACAGCTCGACGTTAAGCCCAGCTTTGTACGCGTAGATAATGCCTTCGACTAAGCCCACCATTGTCGAAGCAATTGTGATCTGATTCGCTAATTTCGCAAATTGCCCTTTTCCAGGGCCACCCATGTAGTTCACCTTTCCCATGACGGCGAAGAGCGGACCCAGCCGATCGATGACGTCTTTGTCTCCGCCAGCGAATATCGCGAGCGTTCCGTTCTTGGCACCGCGGTCGCCGCCAGAGACTGGGGCGTCCACGGAGTGACAGCGCTTGGCGGAGGCGGCTGCGCAGATCTCGGCCGCGAGGGAGGGCTCGGAGGTGGTCATGTCGACGAGGACGCCGCCGGATCGGAGGCCGACTAGAGCGCCGGAGGTAGAATCGAGAAGGACGTGGCGGACGTCGGATGGGAAGCCGACGATAGAGAAGACTACATCCGATTGGGAAGCGACAGCGAGAGGAGAATCAGCTAAACGAGCACCCATGTCGAGGAGGGGCTGGGCTTTGGAGGGGGTTCTGTTGAACACGGTGAGAGTGTAGCCGGCGTTGATGAGGTGGCCACACATGGAGCGTCCCATCACGCCAGTTCCTATCCATCCGATCCGGGTGTTTGATGGGCTAGCGGGTTCGGCGGTGGGGGCCATGGAGCGACGGAGAGGGATATAAAAGCTGAGTCCGAGTTTGCGGTGAATAGAGAGGGAGCGACGAAGGAGAGAAACAGACAGTGGCATATTCTATTGTATTTATCTCCAGTGGATGTGGTTAAGGAGCATCACTTGATTCATTGTTTGTAGATTATTACAACCCTATCCCTGAGGACATTTTCATTTTCGGACATGCCAAAGCCAGAGAGGGCAGTCGCCGTTTAGGTTAATTTGGTGGCCTTTGGAATCAGGAGATCATCCCAAACTAAGACTATAAACAGAGACAAGTACATCTCACGAGTTAACAATTTGAATACGAAGGAATATAAGCAAAACACCCATCCAAACTATGCACCAAAGCATGAGCAGACAAAGATGTTTGGTTCGTCTCATCATTCACAAAGTGGCAAGTCTACTGTTCGAACTCCAAAGTTGGTTCCAGCCTCCTTTGTTTACCAAGAACCGCAAGAGGGCGTCTGCCATTCAAGTACGGAACTAGCCAGCAATCATAGTAAGGAACAAACAAAAGAAGATCGGGCATCTTGAAGCAAGGGCTTGGTCTCTAAAACAGTTCAAAAGTAGACTTAACAACAAACTAGTTTACATTCATATCACCAAATTGATCGATCAACAAAAAGGAATGAATTGATAAAGATTATAATAGCCAAGGCTAAAACTTTAAGATCATACTTGTGACTTTAACAAAAGTTTGGAGCTTTAACTAACACTCACCAATGTTACTCTCTATATTCTTTACCTCCTAAGAACAAATTAGTACAAATTTAAGCAACTTTTCACTTGTACTCAAAGTTAGGCACGGGAGGTGCATCAAAACTCTCCAAAATCTCCGTCTTTGGTGATGCTGATTCCTGTTTCTTCCCTCCACCACCGAACCACCCACCCAACCACGAACCCGAAGACTCTGATCCACTCGTCGATGGCGATTCGTTCACTGGCATAGTCGGAACCGGCTCTTCCACCATGATCGGCATGCTTTGTTGAGCACTCATCACCTTATTCAGCATGATTCCCGCACCTTCAATCAAAGCCAGGAGTACTCCGCCGAATACGGCAGCGCGCGAAGACGAGGCAAACCCTTGGCGCATAGACAAGAAGCCGCCGGTGGCGGCGCCGGCGATGATAGAATTCCAAGGGTCCTCCTTCTGTCGAAGGTAGACCATGGAGCAATCGAAGGCCGAGAAAAGGCCTCCCCAAACGGCGAAGCTTCCTCCGACTCGGGGAGCGTTCATGCGGACGGCTTGTGTGCCGCCGACAAACCGTGTGCCGGAGGGAGAGTTATATACGCCTTTGATAAAGTGAAACGCTGATCCACCGACAGCTCCCATGCCAAAGGCGCCACCGACGTCATCGAGGATACGGTCGGGACAGGGTTCCCGAGACGTCTCCGGCGTACCCATGATGAAGATGTTCTTCGTACGGTGGCTTCAGAGAAGGCTTTAATAAAAGCTAGGTTTTGAAGGACGGTAGACGAAATGTCGGTTTGTCAATAATCACCCTCCTTAAGCGGCTGAAATGACATTTATGACCCTCCCTCTACTGGTAAAGTAAAGCTCATGGAACAAATACAATAGATATCGCTAAAAAGAAATTTAATTATTTATTGTTATTGCTTGAGGCATAATTAACAATTAATAAGGAGAAATAGATATTTTGTTCTGCAGAAGGTGTAGTACTGCTTCAGTGGATCCTGGATAAGGACTTGCCTTTGGCGAATGGAAGATAAAAGGCTTTTGTGCTAAACCAGGTAGTTCTCATTTTAACTTTCTATTGCTTCTTCTTGGCTGCTCTCTGTTTCATCCTTTGCCTGTAAAGTTAATAGGCCCTATAGCACGCACCATGTACTCTAATCTTGCTAAATCTCAGGCATTTCCTTTTGCTAGTAGGATTACTCCAAAACCCAGATGCTTCATGCAATTCTACCCCCTAAAGCCCCCGTCTTTTCTGATTGGGTCTTCCCAAAAACCCCTGTTAAACCATCTCTGCATTCACTTCACAACCAACTCACTTGAATTTGGTGACATATCCCAAAAAGGTTTTAGCTTTGTAAGGTCGAGAAGACCATCTACGGGATTTCAAGGTGCATCCATCGAGCTGTGTTATGTAGCTAGGGCTGAGAGTATTTCGTGCGGGTTTAGGATAAGGACTGCTCACCAACGGTGTATTAGAAGTTTCTCTAGTTCATGTTCGCACAGAGATGGTAAAGAGAGTCTTGTGGTGAGAGGTGAAAAGTCGCTTCCCTGGTTAAGTTCCGATAAACTGACGGAATCTAAAAGATTGGACAAAGGGAAAAATCCGAAGAGTGGGCGTTCTTCTTGGGAGGAATCAGCAATGGCATTAGATAATTTTAGTGGTGACTCTTCCTGGGGAGAAGCAGCTAAAGGGTTGGGGAAAAAATCAGTGCCAGAAGGTGGCTCCGTCTCTTGGAAGGATTCTGAAAATGCTTCAGAAGAGGGAGGAATTAAAATCTCTCAATATAAACGCGGTAAACGTGGTGGAGGAAACAAAGAACACAATAATAGAATGGCAGGTTTGTTGAAGTACCAGAAACCAGCCTATGGTTATAGTGATAGCAGTAGAATTAATAGCCCAGAAGAAGAAGAAGAAAAAGACGAAGAATCGGATGTTGTTGATGACCCTAGATGGTATAAGATTAAGAATAGCATGGGAGGAATAACAGCTGTCAAGAGTGACAGAGTGAAACCTGAAGTCCAGAGATGGAATAAATTGGAAAATTGGGGCAGAAAGGTTTGGAAAGAGACTACTGAATCAACTCTACCCAAAATGGTTGGCGAAGGGGTTTACGGGGTGGGTCCTGTTTTGGCTGCCTTATCAACTCGAAGGCGAGAATTCTATACATTGTATGTTCAAGAAGGATTGGATTTGAGTAGTAATAATAGGAAGAAGAAGGACAAGAAAGGTTTTGAGAAACTATTGAGGATGGCTAAAAGTTTTGGATTAAACATCAAGGAAATTTCGAAGCATGATCTCAATATGGTTGTCGATAACCGCCCCCATCAAGGTATTGTGCTAGATGCTTCTCCCCTGGAGATGGTGAAAGTAAATGAACTGGACCCTGTTGCGCCTGAGGAAAGAAGTAGTCCTCTGTGGGTAGCATTGGACGAGGTCACAGACCCCCAGAATTTGGGAGCTATTATTAGATCTGCCTACTATTTTGGAGCTTCAGGGATTGTGCTATGTGCAAAAAATTCAGCCCCATTGAGTGGGGTTGTAAGCAAAGCAAGCGCTGGTTCACTTGAAGTAGTGGAGCTCAGATATTGCAAGAATATGATGCAGTTTTTAATATCATCTGCTGAAAATGGTTGGCGAGTTATTGGAGGTTCTGTATCTTCAAGAGCTCTTTCCCTGAATGAGATTTTACCTGGTGAACCAACAATCCTTGTTTTGGGTAGTGAGGGCACTGGTTTGAGGCCATTAGTAGAAAGGTCATGCACACATTTAACTCGAATCCCAGGAAATATGCCTTTACAAATAACACCAGGCGTTGGTGATGATGGTGAGGCAGAGGGAGAGAATCCTGCATGCTCAGGTGAAGAGTTCCATTCCTTTTTGGCTGTGGAGAGCTTGAATGTAAGTGTTGCAGCTGGCGTGCTTATTCATCACCTGCTTGGAAACAATCACAATGACAATTGTCGCAGAGGTGATAAGTCAGGTGAAGGACTTGAGTAAGACTTGATGCAACTTTCTTCGAGTTTCTAATTTTAGGATAATTTTTGCTTGTGGTAGTCACCCAATTCTTGATTACACAAGCTATATAGGCACTTTTAGGCTCTAAAGTGGAAGTTTAAAGGTGATAAGTCAGGTGATGGACTTGACTAGATGCAATTTGAGAACTGGACTTTCTTCTTCCTAGAGTTACAGTTTTCAGCTATTTTACCTGCTTGAGTTTGTTAATTTGCCGATGATCAGAAACAAAAAAAAACCTTCACTGGCTGCCTAAATTACTTTTTTAGTTTATGAACATCGTTCTTTCTGGGAACTTGTTAGTGTTCGAAAGTTGGAAGATGTAAGCTTATTTACTCGATGAAACAAGCTTGTTCTTGTTTTCAGACCGGTGGATATGTGCTTACTTCACATGTACAGGTAAAGGGCATAACTTGAATAAGGCCCTAGCTCCCATACAGTCTGAGGCCTAATTCTACTGCTGAATACATTCAGTTTTTAACTGAATTCCACTCTGGCGCTTGCTTGGGTGTGGGAGGCAATTAACAAACTTTCAAGTCAAAGGGGTGTGCTGATGGGTTAAGCAAGACCTTCGGATGGCAATGGGCTGTTGTACCTGCTATTTTTAATTAACAAGGCAACACGTTGTTGAAGAAGAGTAACACTTACAAATTTTGCACCAAGCAACCAAATACATTAAAGTTTTTATTAACTGAAATGAGAAAATAATTAGAGCAATGGAAATAAAATTAAAACTTCTATCACCAATAAGGTTGGTTTCACAAAACAGTGACTGTGACATCAATGCTTATGAATTGAGTGTAAGTCTGCAGGTTGAATTATAATGCATATAACATTATAACACCGGTAAAGTTATTCTGTTATGATTAAAAGGTTAAAATATAAAAGGAAGACTGTATATAATTAAAGATTTTTTCTTGACCCTCGCAAAACGAGTAGATCAATTATTGATAACTACAAATTACTTAATATTTGAGAGTCTTTTATACGAAATTAAGCACGTTGGCAGACACTAATTAAGGAACATAAACGACGCATGCTTAAGTTTAGCTCAAATAATCCGGGAGCATTAAGGACCAGTTGAGTGAAAATATTACCACGAAGGGTAATTATGGAATGGTATTGAACCTAAGACCCAATGCCTCATCAACATAACAACTTTGTCATTCCAACGGTTGGGCTAAAAGGCTGTTTCTGTTATTTTCTATTTACGTAGCCAAGTGGCAACGAGTCCTTATCTCAAGGAAGTTTCTTAGATTGAGAAAGAGGCTCGTTAGCTACTAGGAGGGTTTAAGGAAGCTTCTTATTTATTAACTTTTAGTCAATAAATAAGCTGTTTTTTGATTTATTGACTAAAAGTTAATATTTTAATCATTTTAAAAAATTATTGATATATAGTTTGTTGTATTATTCATATTAATAGAAAATTTAACGTTAGATTATTATTAATATTTTATTTTTATTAAAGTTATAAAATTAATTTTGTAAAATTAAATATCTAAAATTTAAATTCTTATAAAAATATTCAAAGAAATACTAAGAAATATAATATTCATGTTCTTATATTTTTCAAATTATACTTTTGTAAGTTATCTCACACATCAACAGCTAATAATCTAATATTAAACAACTAATATTACTAAATATTTTTAATAAATAACTTCATAAATCATCTCACACGTTAACAATTAATATTAAACAATTAATTTTATCAAATATTTTTAATAAACAGTTGATATTATTTACTGATTAAATTAATTGAAATAATCAGCTATCATTCAGATGCTAACAAAATTAGCCAAACGATGAAACCATGTTGGAGTTGATGGAATTGAGGCATTCGGAACAATTAAGGAGTACAGGAATGCATTTGACATGATTATAAATAAGCTGTAACCATCCCTTTGAGTTGCGTTGGTTGGTACAGGGCTAGAGGATGATGTCAAGTGTCTAGTAAGGCTGATTAATCTTCAAACACTACAACAAGCCTATATTTTAGCTAAAACATACGATAGCAACCTCAAAGCTAAAAAAATCAAGTTCTCCTACAAATTTCCCCTTTACCTACACCTAATTAAAATACTGTCGGAAAATCTTAAAATAAACTGGGTAATTCAACCCTTCTTGTTAAATGCCGACTATGGTTGAAGGAATTTAATGGGAGATAAAGAATATTACTTTTACTACAAACTTCTTTTTGTTGCCTTAGGGGTTTATGATTTAGTAGTATGAGTGTATGTTGAGAATATAGAAATAAATTGTTTTTTTTGATATTTTGACAATGATTATTTTTGTCGTTTAGTTAAAATTTTTTAGACCCTTACCTTATATCTTAGCTGAGTTGATTTCTGTAGAAACAAATCAATGAAAAATCATCATTTTTCTCTCTTATTTTTTCTGATGTACTGATTTTAACATGGTATCAGAGCGTGGATGATGACTTCCTTCTTCTGATCATTGTCAGTTCATGTTTTCTTCTGTGTTTTTTCTTTCCTCTTTCATAATGGCTTTTTCTCAAACACCTAGTGCGTTGGATTTTAATCATCCCCTGTATTTGCATCTCTCGGATACACCAGATGCCCTACTCGTTTCTCATCATGTTGGATCCCACTACCGGAGCCCAACATCGGACATGAAAGCGTGGTACTGTATACGTGGGGTGAAACATGTTAATTAAACGATTAAGGAAAAAGATCATCGGAAGCTCAATAGACCCACCGTGAACAAACTCAGAACTTGCTTTCATGATTAAAACAAGCACATCCATAAATCATTATCCAAAAGATGAGTTTTACAAAGCTTTAAGAACATTTCAAACCAAATTACAACCTTGAGTTCAAGAGCCAAAAATACAAAATACCCTTGAACCATTAATACTTGAAATGTAACTAATGCATCATGAATTGTTCATAAATCAAGCATTTCAAGATAATGACTCGCACGTCGCGACTAACGACTTGTGTACGTCGTGACGAAAAACCTTACACGTCGCGGCGAACGATTTGCTCACGTCGCGACGAACAGCCTCGTGCACGTCACGACGTGCGTATCTGGAGAACATCTCTGAACCCGACTTTCATGCATTTTCCCCACTTAAATCCTACTCTTTTTCTCATGCAACACACTTAAACTTTAAATCATGCTTGATACTTCATTTCTAAACTCATTCAACACAAAATCATCAACAAAAACACAACCAGATCAACCTCCTTAAGAGATTTCACCTATTTTCCCATAAACCCTAAACCATCGTTTCTAGCTCATTCCAAACAAATCTAGGGTTTAATTCATCTCAAACAAGAAGAAATAAACTCATACTTACCAGATAATACTTCAAATCCTTCGGAAATCGTCTGAACCTAGCTTCCTCTATTTCTTCTTCTTCCCCTCTCCTACGACTCCCTCTTCTCCTTCCCTTTCTTTTTATTTTCCTTTCTTTTCTTCTTCTAACTCTAACACCTAAGCTAAAAGAGGGCAAAAAGACTATCATGCCCCTCCTAATTAGGCTTTAAACCAACCTACTTAAGTGACTTGCCCATTTTACCCTTATACACTTTTATTCTTTCTTTACCACTTATTCCACACTAATCTCAAATTCATCCTAATTTTCCACTAACACTTCCATTAAAATCAAGCTATGCAACAATTAATACAATCAACTTAATTCATACTTAATAACATCAAGAAAAACAATTTGGGGCCCAACATTTCTCCCCCTTTTAAAAGAAATTTCGGCCTCGAAATTTACCTGAATCATCGAAGAGACTTGGATACTTCTCCTTCATAGCGTCTAATGGCTCCCACGTGGCCTCTTCCACTGAATGGTTCCTCCACAGAACTTTAACTAGCTGAACCGTCTTGTTCCTGAGGACCTTTTCCTTTGTGTCCAAGATCTCTACTGGGATTTCCTCATAACTCAAATCGTCTCTTAATTGAACCTCCGAAACCTGAATGATATGAGAAGGATCCGATCTATACCTCCTCAGTATGGAAACATAGAAGACATCATGAATTTGAGACAATTCTGGCGGCAACGCCAACCTGTAAGCTAGTGGTCCGATCCTCTCAAGAATCTCATAAGGACTCACATATCTTGGACTCAACTTGCCTTTCTTGCCAAACCTCATTACTCCCTTCCAAGGAGACGTCTTGAGGAACACCTTCTCACCGACCTCATACTCCATCTCCTTCCGATGAGCATCAGTGTAACTCTTTATCCTATCCTGGGCTGCCTTAAGTCGCTACTTAACCAGATTGACTTTTTTCACTGTCATCTGGATCAATTCTGGTCCTACCAGTTTCCTCTCCCCTTTTTCGTCCTAACATATCGGAGTCCTACACCTCCTTCCATACAATGCCTCATATGGAGCCATCTGAATGCTCGAATGGTACGAATTATTATAAGCAAATTCGACCAATGACAAATGCTCATCCTAAGCTCCCTTGAAATCCAACACACAAGCCCTGAGCATTCTCTCAAGTGTCCGAATGGTCCTCTCAGATTGACCATCCGTCTGAGGGTGAAATGTCGTACTAAAATGCAGCTTAGTACCTAAAGCTTCCTGCAAGTTTCCCCAGAATCTCAAAGTAAACCGAGGATCCCTGTCAGAAACTATGGAATCTGGAATCTCATGCAATCTCACTACCTCATCAATGTACTTCCTAGCTAGCACATGCAACGAATCAGTCTGCTTGATTGCCAGAAAATGGGCTGACTTCGTCAACCTATCCACAATAACCCATATGGCACCATGCTTCCTACTAGTCTTGGGCAAACCCATCAGAAAATCCATGATTACTCTTTGCCACTTCCACTCAGGAATGGACAATGGCCTTAATTTGCCTGAAGGCGTCTGGTGTTCAGCCTTGACTTGCTGACACACGAGACACTTACTGACATGCTCTGCTACATCCCTCTTCATGCCCTTCCACCAAAAATGCTCTCTCAAATCTCTGTACATCCTGGTGCTACCTGGGTGCATGGCATAAGGCGCATTGTGTGCCTCATCCAAAATCTCATCCTTAACCTCTCTGCTATCTGGAATACAAAGTCTGACCCCATTGTCATGATTCAATCTTCTCTCACTACTACTTCAGAAACCTTACCATTTCGAATTTCCTCCCGAAGCTTGCTCAAATCTACATCCTGTGCCTGCAACTCCTTAACCTTCTCCCTGAGTACCGGTCTCACTCTGAAATTAACTAGAAGACAATTTGGTTCTTCCTGCTTCAAGCTTATCTTAAGCTTGGCCATCTCTTCCAATAAAGGAAGATAAACTGTCTGAACGTGAGCAATGGAAGACTTCCTACTCAAAACATCCGCCACTACGTTCGCTTGACCTGGGTGGTACTCGATCAACAAATCATAGTCTTTGAGTAACTCAATCCACCTTCTCTGTCTCAAATTCAATTCCTTCTGGCTCAGTAAGTACTTGAGACTCTTGTGATCAGTAAAGATCCTTGTCTGAACCCCATATAGATAATGCCTCCAAATCTTCAAGGCAAAGATCATTGCTGCCAACTCCAAGTCATGAGTTGGATAATTCAACTCATATGGCTTCAGTTGCCTTGAAGCATATGCTATCATCCTGTCTCCTTGCATCAACACACAACCGAGACCCTTCCTCGAAGCGTCACTATATACCGTATAGCCCTCATCACCAGAAGGCAAAATCAACACTGGAGCACTTGTCAACCTGTGCTTGAGCTCCTCAAAGCTCTTCTGGCATTCATCAGTCCAGATAAACTTCTGATTCTTCCTCAATAGCTTGGTCATCGGAGCAGTTATCATGGAGAATCCTTCTACAAACCTCCTATAGTAACCTGCCAGACCCAAAAAACTCCTTACCTCTGTCACTGTCTTAGGCGCATGCCAATTCACCACTGCTTCAACTTTCCTTGGATCAACATGTACACCATCCTGCGATATCACATGCCCGAGAAATGTCACCTCATGAAGCCAGAACTCACACTTGCTGAACTTGGCATAAAGCTCTCTCTCTCTCAAAGTCCGCAATACAATCTTGAGATGCTTCTCATGCTCTTCTTCACTCTTAGAATACACCAGAATGTCATCTATAAACACTATGACAAACTGATCCAGATACTCCTTGAAGACCCTATTCATAAGATCCATGAAAGCAACTGGAGCATTGGTCAAGCCGAATGGCATAACCAAAAACTCATAGTGTCCATATCGAGTCCTGAACGTTGTCTTGCTCACATCAAACTCCTTGATTCTGAGCTGATGATAGCCTGACCTGAGATCGATCTTGGAGAAAACCCTTGCTCCCTACAGCTGGTCAAACAGATCATCTATCCGTGGCAGAGGATACTTGTTCTTATGGTCAAACAGATCGTCTATCCGTGGCAGAGGATACTTGTTCTTAATTGTCACCTTGTTGAGTCTCCGATAGTCAATACACATCCGCCATGATCGATCATTCTTCTTGACAAACAGAACCGGTGCTCCCAAGGAGACGAACTCGGTCTAACATACCCCTTCTCTAACAGTTCCTCCAACTGTTCTTTCAGCTCCCTCAACTCAGCTGGAGCCATCCTATATGGTGGTATCGAAATAGGCAAGGTTTCGGGAATCAAGTCAATGGCAAACTCGATTTCTCTCACCGGCGGTAAACCTGGCAATTCATCTGGGAATACATCTGGAAATTCCCTCACAATCGAAAAATCCTCTAACTTCCCTTCATTCACGTCGACATCCACAACGTGTGCCAAGAAAGCTCCACACCCCTGGCTCATCATTCTTTCAGCTAACATAGCTGAAATCAATCTTGGCGATGGTGTCTTCCTGTCCCCTCTGAAGATCGCCTTCTCACCGTTACCCAAATCATACTCTACCTCTTTCCGACCACAATCCAGCTTTACCAGATATTTCTCCATAGTATCCATCCCCAGAATAACATCTAACCCTCGAAGGTCTAGCGGTAGTAAGTCCACTACCAATATAGCATCATCAATGGAAAACTCACACTGCTCATACACCTGATTGATCACCACATTCCTCCCTAGAGGAGTACTAACAAGCAAGGGCCTATCCAACGGCACAGAATTCACACCATGCAATGCTATGCTTGCAGAAACAAAAGAATGCGTGGAACTAGAATCAATCAAAACAAATACTGCTAAATCAAGTAACTGAGCCATACCTGTGATAACCTCAGGTGCAGCTGCAGCTTCCTCCCTAGTCATGGCAAACACTCTTCTCGGCGCCTGACCTCTTGGCCTTCCTGGAGGAATAGCCTTCCTTGCAGTCCAAGAGCTGCCTACCTCAGTAACTAGCCTGGTTTCTACTGTTTCTGCACGCCTTGAAGCTTGAAACTGTGACCCTTCCTATTTCGGTGCCTAAGGACAGTCCCTGAACTTATGCCCTTTCTCTCCACATCTGAAACAGACTCCAAGCAATTTAAGACACTCTCCATGGTGATGTTTCCCACACTGGTCACATAAGGGGTTGGTGAACCAGATCTTTCCTGCTCTTCCAGTGCCTCCCACATTAGAGGCTTGCCCCGACATCGCCTCACCGCTTGTCCTCGTAACTCCACTGCTACCCACTTCACTCTGACTGTGAAAGCTCCTCATGCTCCTCTCAGGCATTGGAGCACTAGCACCCTTCTTGAAAGTCTGCTCCCTGTTCTTCCTCTTCTTGCTCACTTCCTGCTTGATCTTCTCCATCTTTTCAGCCTGGAGTGCCGCATCCACCAAATGCTGGTAGTCACAGAAATTGTGGATTAGGACTTTCTCCCTGATCCCCAAGTGAAGACCTCCCTCAAACATACGACACTTGTCTTCTTCTGTCGCCACAATGTTAGCTACATAATGAGAAAGCTGTGTGAACTTCAACTCATACTCGCTTACACTCATGTCTCTCTGAGTGAGGTTCAGAAATTTCCTAGCCTTCTCTTGCACATAGACCCTGGAGAGGTATTTCTTTCTGAACACTTCCCCAAAGTCTCTCCATGTCAGCACCGAAGGAACAATTTGTTGTGGGCACCGATTCCCACTAATGCAAGCGTCGTCACCACCGTAACAGATCGATGCATAGTCTAGCTTCTCTTCATCTGTGCATCTCATCTGAACTAGAACCCTCTCGGTCCTCTTCAACCAGGCTTCGGCCTCTTCTGGATTTGTCGTCCCACTGAAATCCACAGCCCCAAACTTACGGAGCTTATCATACTGCCCACTCTTGTCTACTGGGGCTTGCATCGGAATATGAGATCTCTGACCCATGGCATACGTGAAAGCCTGAGCAAAGGCTTGAAAGAAACTCGGATCCATAGGATTTCCTTGAGGCATAGGAGGAGGCGGAGGAGGCACTTCTTGTTGCAAGTTAGGTGCCTCAGAAATCGGAGCAGAATGTGTCTCAGCATCCTGAGGAACATGGGATTCATCCGTGTTCCCTTGACGAGAATGAGATCGAGTCATAGCTCCTCGAGTTCTCTTTCGAGGTGGCATGTTCACTCCTTCAATATAAAACCATTGAAAAACTTTAGTTCGAGTAAAACAATTCCCAAAGCATGCAAAAATAGTTCAAATCATGTAAAACAGCGCAAGTCCTTGAAAGCAATGCTATGCAGCCATAGACCAAAACCTAGGCGCTCTGATACCACAACATGTTGGACCCCGCTGTCGGAGCCCAACATCGGACATGAGAGCGTGGTGCTGTATACGTGGGGTGAAACATGTTAATTAAACGATTAAGAAAAAAGACCATCGGAAGCTCAATGGACCCACCGTGAACAAACTCAAAACTTGCTTTCATGATTAAAACAAACACATCCATAAATCATTATCCAAAATATGAGTTTTACAAAGCTTTAAGAACATTTCAAACCAAATTACAACCTTGAGTACAAGAGCCAAAAATACAAAATACCCTTGAACCAATAATACTTGAAATGTAACTAAAGCCTTGACTTCCAAAAATATAACATTGAAAATAAGTAAACATCACAAAATGGAGTGCTGCCATAACTCGTGACTCACTCGGTCTCTTGCTCGTCACCTGAATGGGGGAGAATAGAGGGGGTGAGCTATAAAGCTCGTGGGAACATATTTATAATATTGAAATAAGCAAAAGTAATAAAAAATAACTCATTGTCGTGGTACTTGTTGAAATCATAGCAATTGAGCATGTATGAGTCATTATCTTGAAATGCTTGATTCATGAACAATTCATGATGCATGAAACATAACAACAGATCATAAACACATAACATAACATACTGGTTTGGGTTAGCCCCTGATTCATGACGTACTACACATTCCCATCGGAATGATTATGTGTAGACGTAGTTTCGTGAGGGAAAATCCTTGTGAGGAACCCTGTGCCACTTGCGGGCAGGCGGGAGAAGCCTTTTCGTGATTCAATGTACACTTGACTGTTCGTGAGGGACATACCGCAAACCCACATAACATGCGTGATTCAAATTCTTGTAAACTTGATTGCAAAATTGGCACTTGTTTAGAAACTTGCTTTTCATAAATTTCGTAAAACATGATTTCATGTACATGTATTCTTGAAAGGAGAAAACCTCTTTTGAAACCTTTTTAATAATCAAGAATGCAAATCATATAGCAAAATATAATCATTCCACAATAACATGTAATGCAATCATTGATGATGCAATTTAAAGCATTAAATCTTTCTTGATTTGAACAAAACAATAAGTCACTTATGTCTTCTATTATAAACATGAACCCACCCTGAATTCCTTGCTTGTTCTTGCCTAGGAATGAGTTTCCTCTTGATCCTCTTGCTCCTCTTGCCTCACTTGATTTCCTAAAATAAGAACCAAAATCTCATTCAATAACTCATGCTGAAACAATATTTCCATTCTTAACTTCCATCCAAAATTTCATATCCTTAGAGACTGATTTAGAACTTCATTACTTCACAAAACTTGTATATCTATGACTCTAGTTTACAACGCATCAAAAATCACTTCAATAGGACTTCTATAACAAAAGATATGCCCAAAACATCAAAATCCATCTTTGCTGGAAATCGAGGACTCGTCGCGGCGAACAGCCCCCGCTCGTCGCGACGAAGAACATCTGTCTCGCACGTCGCGACGAACGACTTGTGTACGTCGTAACGAACAACCTTGTACGTCGCGGTGAACGACTCGTGCACATCGCGACAAACAGCCTCGTGCACGTCGCGACTTGCGGATCTGGAGAACGTCTCCGAACCCGACTTTCATGCATTTTTCCCACTTAAATCCTACTCTTTTTCTCATGCAACACACTTAAACTTTAGATCATGCTTGATACTTCATTTCTAAACTCATTCAACACAAAATCATCAACAAAAACACAACCAGATCAACCTCCTCAAGAGATTTCACCTATTTTCCCATAAACCCTAAACCATCGTTTCTAGCTCATTCCAAACAAATCTAGGGTTTAATCCATCTCAAACAAGAAGAAATAAACTCATACTTACCAGAGAATGCTTCAAATCCTTCGAAAATCGTCTGAACCTAGCTTCCTCTTTTTCTTCTTCTTCCCCTCTCCTACGACTCCCTCTTCTCCTTCCCTTTCTTTTTATTTTCCTTTCTTTTCTTCTTCTAACTCTAACACCTAAGCTAAAAGAGGGCAAAAAGACTACCATGCCCCTCCTAATTAGGCTTTAAACCAGCCTACTTAAGTGACTTGCCCATTTTACCCTTATACACTTTTATTCTTTCTTTACCACTTATTCCACACTAATCTCAAATTCATCCTAATTTTCCATTAACACTTCCATTAAAATCAAACTATGCAACAATTAATACAATCAACTTAATTCATACTTAATAATATCAAGAAAAACAATTTGGGGCCTAACACATCAGCTTCTGGGTATTGAAAACTACAGCATTTGGAGCCGCTCCATGCGCATCGCCCTTCTGGCCAAAAACAAGCTGGGATTTGTCGATGGGTCTTGTAAGAATTCCAAGCTTCCTCTTTAATTTCACTCTCACTGTGATCGTTGTAACGCAATCATTCTCTAATGGATTTTAAACACCGTTTGCAAAGATCTCTCTGCTGGCATCGTTTTTTCTTCTAGTGCTTCACTTGTTTGGCAAGATCTTAAGGAGCGATTTAACAAAGTCTTCAGATCTTGCATCTATTATCTTCATCAAATAATTTTTTCACATCTTCAAGGTTCCACTTCCATCTCTGTCTATTTCACGAAGTTCCGTCTTCTATGGGATGAGTATGATGCGTTGGTTTCCATATTTACTTGTGACTGTGATACTTCTCAGAAGACCTCTGACCATCTTCTTCAACAACGTCTATTTCAACTGTTAATGGGTCTCAACGATTCCTACTCAAACGTTCGAAGTCAGATATTACTCATGTCACCTATTCCCTCTGTCAATCAGGCGTACTCAATGTTGGTTCAAGAAGAGTCTCAGCGTACTCTTTCTTTAACAATGTTGTCTGCTATTGAGCCCACAGCACTTTATTCATCCTCTTAGAGTAATCCGAAACCACTCTTCAATGATTACTGTGATCATTGCCATGTCAAGGGACATAAATATGCTAATTGCTATCAGTTGATTGGATTTCCACCAGATTTTAAATTTAGAAAAAAGAAACCTGCTGCTAACAATGTTGTTTCCTTTGATAAGTTGCCAGATACAGAGATAGCTACTGTCAAGCCTCCTTCTGCACTTGTTCTTACGACAAAACAATATCAGCAACTTATTCAACTATTACATAAAGAACCGTCCACTTTTGTTTCAGTAAACATGGCAGGTATTGTTTTTGCTTTTAATTCCACTAAACTAGGGTGGATCCTTGACATAGGAACCACCAATCATATGACATTTGATTTCGATTGTTTGGATCCTCCTATTGCCACTGCTTGTTGGACCCCGAATCCGGAATCCAACTCAAACCAAAACCATAACACTTACTAACCTGGCTCTGATACCACAAATGTTGGACCCCGAATCCGGAATCCAACTCAAACCAAAACCATAACACTTACTAACCTGGTTTGATACCGCAGATGCTGAACCACGCTTTCGAAACCCAACCTCGGTACAAAAATACCGACTTACTGAAGCGTGATCTGCTGAAATCTCTTCTTTCTCTGCTACTAAATATGATGAGCCCCGAACTCGAAATCCGACCATTGAACCAGAACATTGGCGTATATAGAAGTACAGATGCATAACCAAGATTTTCAGTCCAAAAATCATACCATAACCATAACTCCCTCAAGAAAACCAAATTCTCACTCAATATCAAAGGATAGAATGCTACAAGCTTTAATGGCATTCCACGCCACAATACAATACCAAGATCGAATATCCGAATATACAAAAATACAGATCCCATAATTCTTGATGCCAATCTAAATTAGAACAATACAATATGTACACAAATATAATCAAAACCTTCACTTCCCTTCACTCGATCTTCTTCTCATCACCTGTGGATGGGAATGAAGGGGGGTGAGCTTATAGCTCGTGGGTAACAGGCTTATAACGAAGAACAAGCAAAACTGTTGGAAAAAGTTCATTTGTTATACAAAAATCATAATCGGTTCATAAAAAGCTTTGCTCCCAAATTCTCAGTCAAATCCGAAATTCTGAGTTCAAACCCATAGTTGAAAAGTGTCATTGCATAGTGAAAAATATTATCATATCAACACAACATTTTCAATCAATCATCAATATCAAATGCTCAATTTATGCACATACTTGACAATTCATAGATGCAATGCACAAACAAATGGCTCGAGGGTCCATGGAAACAAAAGGGAGAAACCGGAGTTTACACCCTGAATGAAATGAGTCAATTCGGAGCTCATATGCCACAAGCGGGCAGCCGGGAGAAGGCTCTTGTCGACGTGCACGTGACGAACGAAATGGTTCCACTCTCGCCCAAACAAAGCACATAACGAATCGTTTCATGCTCAAAGCATGTTATCAAAGCTTTTCATTCTTTTCATGCTTTCATTTCTTACAAAAGGCCATAATGCCTATCAAGGCAGTTCATAAACATGATCATAATGCATTTAAAATATTTTGTACTCATAATTCATCAGAAACGTTCATATGCTGAAACATGTAGAAATTTTGCAAATCATTTAATAGAAACAAAACGATATTTATGAAGTATTTGAAATCATTCTTGATTTGGGAGAAAACTTTAGTGGCTCATTACTAAATTATAAACATGAAACCCACACAATTCCGTTGCTTATCATATGCCTCTCCTTTTGATCCTCTTGCTTTCATTGATCCCCTTTTTATCAAATGCAAATTTCCTATTCAAATAGGAATACAAATTAAGGATCCAATTATTGCATATTGACTAAGATAAATTCTAAACAAACCTAAACTCTGCCTAAAGTCCACACATTCGGGTCACTTTTTCCATCAAAGTCCTCATTGTCTTACGTTTCTATTGTCCTCAAAATCATTCAATAAGGTGCAAAAACCCAAAAAGTTATACCCCAAAACATATTGAGACTATCCTTAAGTTGACACAAGAATCTATACTCAACTTGTGACCAAAATTCAAGATTCTTATAGACTGAATTTCAATTTCATTGCTTCATAAAACTTGTAGTCCTTTATTTTTAGAACACAATGAATCTGAAATCACCTCAATTGGACATCTATACCAAAAGATATGCCCAAAATACTAAAAATCTTACTTTCAAGAAAACAGGGGGCTCGCCGCGACGTCAGGTCGCTCGTCGCGGCGAACGAATCGTGCACGCACGCCACGTCGTCTGCTCCTCGCGGCGAACAAATGTCTCACGTCGTGACGTCTCCTTTCGCACGTCGCGACGTCCACGGCATGTCACACGTCGCGACGAATAATGTAAAATCATTTACACGTCGCGACGTGGCTTCCTTCCTCACACGCCGCGGCGCTATTCATACGCACGTCGCGGACGTCAGTGCAGAGCTCGACCAAACCCATTTCTGCAGATCCCAAATTCGATTCTTTCCCTTAACCAAATCCAACACATCTAAACAATAGATCAAGTCTTATACTACATTTCTAACCCAGTAACAGCTCAAAAACATGCACAAATCCATCAACTCACGAAATCTAGCCATTTCTATTATGCAAACCCTAAATCTCCGATTAACACCCATTCCAAACGATTCCAAAGTTAAATCTTACCACAACAAGATAGATCAAGCTTAAACTTACCAGGAAACGTCTTCAATCTGTCGAAAATAATGAAATCGCTAAACCTTATTTCTCTTTTCTTCTTCTCCACCGGATGCTCCTTCTCCCTCTTCTTTTCTTTCCTCTTCTTTCTTTCTTTCTCTTTTCTTTTCTTTCTTTTCCATCTTTCTTCTATTTCTAATTTCCTACTTAATTGTAAAATGTCCATTATGCCCCTTTCCTTTAAGCCTTAATTCTTATAACTTAAGTATCATGACCAAAATGCCCTTATTCATTCTTACCACTTTTAATACAACCAAACCACATACTAAATTCTACAAGTAGATCCAAACTTTTCATCCATCAACCGTAATTATCCAATAATCTTCTCAATTTAATCAAACTAAGGCAGAAACACATAACTATCATAATTCATGCTTAATGACATCATTAAAAAAAATTCAGGGTCTAACATTTCTCCCCCTCTTAAAAGAAATTTCGTCCTCGAAATTCTTGTCTGATCGAACAGAAGGGCAGGATGCTCTACCATTCCTTCGTTAGCTTCATTATTCGAATACTTTCTTCCACATGATCGTGGTCAACAGATTCACTTGGTCTTTCAACCTCTTAATGGCCATTCACTGTCTTAACTAATTCTTCATTATTCTTCGAATCACTTTCACTTTTTCCCACTTCCTAAGTCGATAAAACTGATATCATCTCAATCCATGTCTCCTTCTAGTACTCGAATATATCACACTTCGAATCCAAGACATCTCTTGTCGAAGCACTAACTCATAATAATTTCATAAAACCCAATTCAAAGCGACTTAGCTAATTCTTTGTCTTAACTTGAGCACAACTTGTACCCAGTATGTAAGACATCCGCACACCTTGTAAGGTGATATCCTCATAAACAAATTACCTTTCACTTGATAATTCACATCACTTTAATATCAGTACATTTACCTCTTATGATTATCTCACTACATTCTATTTCCTTGGCACGAATCCACCTAATTCGTCCATCCTTCTTGAGTCACTTAATAACACCAGTCCATAACAATTCCAATATTAGCCTTAGATAACCAGTAGGCCTTACCCATCAACAAAAGTGATGACTCTTTCTATCACCAAACTCCTTATACAGTATTCTATCGCAATCACCATGACAACGATTGTGATGCTTAATGTCGAATAGAACCGTACATTGATCTCATATTCTCACGAACTCCAAACTAGAACCTTGAAGCATATCTCCAATAGTTAAAACCGTCGACGATTCAAACTTTCAATCACTGGACATATTCCTTTTAGGACGTATAACTTAAATCACCACTTGCACTTGTCTAATAATCTCTTTGTTCAATCATCTTTGCCGAAACACCTACTTTTTGTCTCAATCACCCGGTATCATTTTTCCTACTCAAATTCAAAATGCTCATTCGTTTTCGATTCCTTGGTAAGGTTTACAACTCCTAAATCCTCAATTTGCACTTTGTTCCTGCAAAACTGATCTTACATTTTCCGTGCCTAATGGCACATCATTGTGCCCTGAAATTTTGACTCCATTCAGCACTCTTTCTTGAGCTTGATCTGATAACCTCTATCTCTGAATTCATACTTCACTACTATGGAATTTTCTATTTAATGCATCTGATTACAACACTAGCTTTACCATTTTTGCACTCATTCGCACAGTCTATCTGCCTGTAACTTTACCCATCGTCTCAGTCTCGCATTCAAATTCTTCACCTCAAAAGTACCATAATTGCATGATCGCTTATCGGACGATAGTCAAAATATTTCGTACATATCAGATTCAACTTTCCAAGAATCACTACAAAGAAGAAATTCAATTCATGTATCAACAATCAACCTATGAGGTTTCAATTGTCTCTATGCACACGAATTCACTTCACTTTTCTGCTTTGAATTTTATTCTGATCTCTTATGCAACCATCCTTGTATACCATACCACTGAAATTTTCTTACCTTACTCTTTGAATACACTTAACATATCATCGAACGTCGCTTGGATCGCTTTAATCTTTAATACCATAACTTGAACCACCATTGTCAGAACTCCATAAGTCCACAACTGGTTCTAACAATTCCTCAATTAACTAATTTCTCCACGAAACAATATCACCTCTTGTTTTTTTTTTGATTCCCAATTGTTTTACCTTTCGTGACTGATTTTCTCCATTCTTTAGATTTTCTCATAATTTACATTGACGTGCTCTAATGTCTGCTCATTTATACTCGTTGCTCCACACACGCTGGTCTATTTGCAATCTTAACTTCCTAAGTTTGTCACACCTTCATCTCGATAACTTGCATTTCACGAACTTATTTACCCGTAACATAACGTGAAATTATATACCCTCATCTTGGCAATTAATACCTTCTCAACTTTAGGAATCCACCTCATAGTGAATCCTTTACATTAAATCAAAATACATACATTCTCGATAGTATATTCTACCTCTTTACTGAGTCTCCGCTAGGATAGAACTCCAATACTCACTTTCGAATCATTACATATTCCTTTTGATCACTCTTTCATTGATCATTCTTCATATAAACCATCTGATCTGCTTGATCTTGCTACTATCATATATACTATTCCTACAAATCTTTATCAATCATTTGCTATTATCATCACATTATCAGTTACCTTTAATCCCTTGAGAAGAACAATTTCTCTCATCTTCGTAAGCTGATATTGTTCAAGTTACTCAAAACTCAACAGAGTAACAAACATACTTGCTATCGCATATGTCATGAGCATCATCAAAGTCATGTCATTCTATCCACAAACTTACTCCTTCAAATCACTAATTCATATCTTACGCAATTAATACCTTGATCGCCATTGATCTTAGACAACAGTTCACTCCTTATCGAACATACTAACACAAAGTTTTATGCTAGTTTTTCCTGAAATCACTTTTTCTCATGTTATATCAATTCATCTTGAGTCAATTACCATATTGAGTACATAGGACTCACTTCCTTGCTTTACAGAAGCTTAATCATTTTTTTGGGGCCACCGATTTGTCAGCACCCTCCTCTCTCGTCAGAGAGTCGGGTGCAACTGATTCTTGTCGAACTCCTCGTATCCTTCTACGAGATGAAGTTCTTCATTCTTTCTCTCATCACGAAAGAGTATCATCATTTTCTCACCTCAAATCATATCCACAAATCAATATTCCTTAACACACTTCACTAGCTAAGGGTCCCATTTCTTAAGGAATCCATATGAACCAATCATCATTTCATACTCAACCTATTGATCTGCCATATTCTTCATCCCATCTTTCAAACTTTTATCTCACACATGGAGATTCAACATCAACTTACCCCAATTCATCACGAAATTCAAATCTCAATTTCGTAACACATTCCTAAAATCAATCAACATTCTTGTCAATCTAAGTCAAACAATCACCTTAGTTCCTCACATAATTCATGAAAATTCATCCACAACAAAATCACATTCTCACTAGTCCTTCAGACACTTTACAAACATAAGCGCCCATGCAAGATCATAATGATGGGCTCTGATACCACAAATGTTGGACCCCGAATCCGGAATCCAACTCAAACCAAAACCATAACACTTACTAACCTGGCTCTGATACCACAAATGTTGGACCCCGAATCCGGAATCCAACTCAACTCAAACCAAAACCATAACACTTACTAACCTGGTTTGATACCGCATATGCTAGGCCACGCTTTTGAAACCCAACCTCTGTACAAAAATACCGACTTACTGAAGCGTGATCTGCTGAAATCTCTTCTTTCTCTGCTACTAAATATGATGAGCCCCGAACTCGGAATCCGACCATTGAACCAGAACATTGGCGTATATAGAAGTACATATGCATAACCAAGATTTTCAGTCCAAAAATCATACCATAACCATAACTCCCTCAAGAAAACCAAATTCTCACTCAATATCAAAGGATAGAATGCTACAAGCTTTAATGGCATTCCACGCCACAATACAATACCAAGATCGAATATCCGAATATACAAAAATACAGATCCCATAATTCCTGATGCCAATCTAAATTAGAACAATACAATATGTACACAAATATAATCAAACCTTCACTTCCTTCACTCGATCTTCTTCTCATCACCTGTGGATGGGAATGAAGGGGTGAGCTTATAGCTCGTGGGTAACAGGCTTATAACGAAGAACAAGCAAAACTGTTGGAAAAGTTCATTTGTTATACAAAAATCATAATCGGTTCATAAAAAGCTTTGCTCCCAAATTCTCACCAACCAAATTCGAGTTCAAACCCATAGTTGAAAAGTGTCATTGCATAGTGAAAAATATTATCATATCAACACAACATTTTCAATCAATCATCAATATCAAATGCTCAATTTATGCACATACTTGACAATTCATAGATGCAATGCACAAACAAATGGCTCGAGGGTCCATGGAAACAAAAGGAGAAACCGAGTTTACACTGAACTAAATGAGTCCATTCGAGCTCATATGCCACAAGCGGGCAGCCGGAGAAGACTCTTGTCGACGTGCACGTGATTTAACGAAATGGTTCCACTCTCGCCAACAAAGCACATAACTAATCGTTTCATGCTCAAAGCATGTTATCAAAGCTTTTCATTCTTTTCATGCTTTCATTTCTTACAAAGGCTATAATGCCTATCAAGGCGCTTCATAAACATGATCATAATGCATTTAAAATATTTTGTACTCATAATTCATCAGAAACGTTCATATGCTGAAACATGTAGAAATTTTGCAAATCATTTAATAGAAACAAAACGATATTTATGAAGTATTTGAAATCATTCTTGATTTGGGAGAAAACTTTAGTGGCTCATTACTAAATTATAAACATGAAACCCACCAATTCCTGTTTATCGATGCCTCTCCTTTTGATCCTCTTGCTTTCATTGATCCCCTTTTTATCAAATGCAAATTTCCTATTCAAATAGGAATACAAATTAAGGATCCAATTATTGCATATTGACTAAGATAAATTCTAAACAAACCCAAACTCTGCCTAAAGTCCACACATTCGGGTCACTTTTTCCATCAAAGTCCTCATTGTCTTACGTTTCTATTGTCCTCAAAATCATTCAATAAGGTGCAAAAACCCAAAAAGTTATACCCCAAAACATATTGAGACTATCCTTAAGTTGACACAAGAATCTATACTCAACTTGTGACCAAAATTTAAGATTCTTATAGACTGAATTTCAATTTCATTGTTTCATAAAACTTGTAGTCCTTTATTTCTAGAACACAACGAATCTGAAATCACCTCAATTGGACATCTATACCAAAAGATATGCCCAAAATACTAAAAATCTTACTTTCGAGAAAACAGGGGGCTCGTCGCGGCGAACGAATCGTGCTTTCGCCACAAGGCATGCATGCATCATGCAAGACGACGCCACGCCGTCTCGCTCCTCGTGGGAACAAATGTCTCACGTCATGACGTCTCCTTTCGACGTCGCGACGTCCACGGCATGTCACACGTCGCGATTTAATAATGTAAATCATTTACACGTCGCGACGTGGCTTCCTTCCTCACATACCAAGCGCTTATTCATACGCACGTCGCGACGTCTGGTCTGGAGCTCGACTCCGAAAGCCAGATTTCTGTAGATCCCAAATTCGATTCTTTCCCTTAACCAAATCCAACACATCTAAACAATAGATCAAGTCTTATACTACATTTCTAACCCAGTAACAGCTCAAAAACATGCACAAATCCATCAACTCACGAAATCTAGCCATTTCTATTATGCAAACCCTAAATCTCCGATTAACACCCATTCCAAACGATTCCAAAGTTAAATCTTACCACAACAAGATAGATCAAGCTTAAACTTACCAGGAAACGTCTTCAATTTGTCGAAAATAGCTGAAATCGCGAAACCTTATTTCTCTTTTCTTCTTCTCCATCGACGGTGCTCCTTCTCCCTCTTCTTTTTCTTTCCTCTTCTTTCTTTCTTTTCTCTTTTTCTCTTTTCTTTCTTTTCCATCTTTCTTCTATTTCTAATTTCCTACTTAATTGTAAAATGTCCATTATGCCCCTTTCCTTTAAGCCTTAATTCTTATAACTTAAGTATCATGACCAAAATGCCCTTATTCATTCTTACCACTTTTAATACAACCAAACCACATACTAAATTCTACAAGTAGATCCAAACTTTTCATCCATCAACCGTAATTATCCAATAATCTTCTCAATTTAATCAAACTAAGGCAGAAACACATAACTATCACAATTCATGCTTAATGACATCATTAAAAAAAATTCAGGGTCTAACACTGCTTCTAACAATTCTCATGTTCAATTGTCTAATGGAAAATCCACCTCTGTCACTCATATAGGAACTCATAGATTGTCACCAAATCAAACCCTCACGAATGTCTTATACATACCAGATTTTCACTATAACTTAATTTCTATTTCAAAGCTCACCAAGGATTTAAGTTGTTCATTGTCCTTTTACCCTATATTTTGTCCTTTTCAAGACCTTTACAATGGAAGGATGATGGGGATTGGTAAAGAACATGGTGGCTTGTACTTCCTCACACCATCCAAGTTACCTTCAGACACAAGTTTACTATCTGCTAAGCCTTCCGAACCTTTGCCCATACAATTTGTTTCTTCTTTTATGACTTTACATAGTGATCCTCTTGTATGGTATGCCAGACTTGGCCACACTTCTGTATTGAAACTGAAAAAAATCAATGAATTGAAGTCTATTTTCAATGCAAAGCATGATCTGTTTTCTTACTCTATATGTCCATTGGCTAAGCAAACCCGATTACCTTTTCCTGAAAGTCACACCAGAGCTTCTTCTGCTTTTGTCTTGATTCACATTGATTTATGGGGACCTTATCGAGTGTCAACTCATAGTGGTCATAGATTTTTCCTTACCATTGTGGATGACTTTACAAGAATGACATGGATCTATTTACTAAAAAACAAACATGAAACTTCCACCACATTGAAATCTTTCTTTACCTTAGTTCAAACTCAGTTTGTTGCCATGATTATGACTGTTAGGAGTGGCAATGGTAGTGAATCCTTTAACTTTGAATGTAATTCTCTTTTTACTTCCCTTGATATCATTCACCAAAGTTCCTGTATAGATACTCTACAATAAAATGGAGTTGTAGAGAGTAAACATCGACACTTACTTGAAACTGCTAGAGCATTAAAATTTCATGCCAAATTACCATCAAAATTTTGGGGGGAGAGTGTTTTAACAGCTTGGTATATCATCAATAGGTTACCTTCTTCTGTTTTATCTTGAAAATCTCCTTATAAAGTACTCCATTAAAAAACACCGCACCTAAATCATCTCAGAGTTTTTTATTGCCTCTGCTGTGCTACTGTCCCACACTATCATAACAAATTTTCCCCAAAAGCCATCCCTTTAGTTTTCCTTGGCTATTCACTTGTTCAAAAGGGTTATCTTCTATTTAATTTATTCTCCAAGACATTCTTTGTCAACAGAGATGTTGTCTTTCATAAGCATATTTTTCCCTTCAAACTTTCTGTCCAATATCAACCAATGTTCCCTGTTAATGTCACTGATTTTGGTCAAATAGAGGATCATGAATTTTTAAACCTTCATCCAAATCTGACCACTCCTGTTACATCACCATCATCACCTCAACCTGTACCCATACCTCCCTCTCACGTAGACCCTTTAATCTTTGATGACGTCAATTTTCCTCCTTTATCACCTTAACCTTTGAGACGATCCACTTGATCGACTGCTCCACCAACCTGGCTTAAAGATTATGTATGCACCAATCAATCCTCTTCATCCTCTTCACTTGCAATCATTAAAGGTCAGTACCCTTTACATATTTCTTATGATCATTTACCACCTCACTCACAACACTTTGCAGCTTCTATCTCTAATATCATTGAACCTACCACCTATTATGAGGCAATTAAACATAAGTGTTGGATAGAGGCTATGCAACAGGGAATCCAAGCTTTGGAAAGCAATGACAATTGGGAGGTGGTTCCTTTACCTTATGACAAAACTCCCATAGGCTACAAATGGGTTTATAAGGTGAAATATCATTCCAATAGGGAAGTGGAAAGATTTAAGGCCAAATTGGTGGCCAAATGGTATAGTCAACAAAAGGGCATTGACTTTCGAGACATTTTCTCTCCAGTGCCCAAACATGTTACTGTCAGAACTGTTATAGCTCTTGCTGCTATGTTTCACTGGCCTTTATTCCAAATGGATGTATATAATGCTTTTCTGCAGGGAGATTTGCAAGAAGAAGGTTTCATGGTTTTACCTCAGGGATTTGGCAACCAGGGGGAGAATATGGTATGCAGGTTACTCAAATCCCTATATGGCTTAAAGCAACATCCAGGCAATGGAATTTGAAATTGACTAAGCCTCTTGTTCATAATAGTTAATGTAGCGCCCCCTCACCGTAGGGTACACATCGGGACGCCCGAAGGTCGCTCCGACACGTATCCCACGATAAAGGTGCACTACCAGAAAATCCCGCTACTAGACCACATGGCATCGCAATAATTAGAACCATAATATATCAGAAGTCAGTAAATTTTAAAATCCAAAATATTAATCTGGTACAATCATCCAATAGCAGAATAGATAAGTCTATCCGTCCCCTAAACAAAACTAAAAAGGAAACTAATACAAACGTCTATCCTAAGTCATCCGCAAAAGTCCAACCCAGCTGACCGACTTGTGTGCCATCGCTTCTCTTGCCAGCACGCTCGCACGGCAGGAAAAGGCTATCTCCGGAGCTAGGGGTCTAATCTAATAGTCCTGAAAAATTAGATGCAATTTTTGGGTGAGTTTGCGAACTCAGTGAGAAACCATCATCGATGGTTCACTCAAATCATGCATTACGCATATTGCAGAAAAGACAACAAGATTCAATTTATCATATAACAATTTACAATAGCATGTAACAATTTGCAGTATCATATCACAATTTACAGTAAATCATGCAATCACGTAATCAGTCATTGTCACAAATCAGTTATTCATGAAATTGCAATGCATATGTGACTCTTTTCCAGTTATTCAGTGTTGTGCCCAAGCGCTCGATCGATGACGATTTCGATGGGGACGCGTTAGGGATTTCTCCCCTCGGGCTCGAGGCCCGATCAGTACAGTATTAGAGCTCGAGGCTCATTTCAGTAAAAATCGCGACTTGGGTCACAACGTTCATTATCTGATCATGCATTTATGCATGTAATGCGATGTTCAGTAATTTACAGTGTACGGCTATAAAAGCCCAAGATTGCAATTCCCAATGTCATACAAGAGTCCAATCCAATACAAGAAAAGCATGAAAATTCGCTCCTATACATTTCAGTAATCATGTAGTTCACCTTTGCATGTAATCATACAGCATTTAAGCAATCAGAATTTGAGAAACCAACTAGGTTACTCACCAGTAACTTCCGAAGCACGCTCGAAGTCCCAAAGAATGTCCGTGGAATGACGATCCAACGACGCCTATAACAGATTAAATACAAATCCCATTACTAAATGCTCAATTAAACAATTCAGTGATGCATATGTCTCAATGGAATTATGTACAATGCATGTTCACGATTTTCGGCGCTAAAACTCAATTTTGAAGTCTTACGCCCAATTCTATCTTTTCACTCAATTGGATCAACACTGATTTGATTCAAATCCTAAAATTCAATTCAATCTCCTCGATTCATATACCCTATAGCAATTCCATATCCATTAGGTCAAAACTTCTATTGAAAATCCCAATTAAAACTCCAATTATCATAATTCAATACTTAGGTCACTATAGGAACCATAATTGACCTTAATATCGATAAATCACTGCCATTTAAATTAAATTCTAACTTCCATAAATAACCTCAATTGTTGGCCTCTTTCCTTAGTTCACAACGAATCAGGAATCACCTCAATCGGAGGTCTACACCAAAAGTTATGCTCAATAAACTAAAAATCAATCCAATCAAAATTGTTCCTCGCCGCGGCCTATCCTTCATCGCCATGGCAAGACAAGAGGTCGCTTCGTCAAGGCGTGAAGGACGCCGCCATGCGCGACATTCTTCTTCGGCTCGCAGCGCAGAACAAAACGCTTCACCGCAGCGTGAAACCATGTGCTCGCCGCGGCGTGAAACCATGCGCTCGCCGCGGCGTAAACGAAAACGTACGTCGCGGCGTGAAACCATGAGCTCGCCGCGGCGTCTCGCTGCGCTCTTCACTGCGAGTGCGTAATTACTCACCGCGGCGAGGCTGGCCTAGACGTCGCGACGTGCGGGTCACGCCACCGTCTTCTCCGATCGCTTTTTCCTCCTCTCTCTCTCTAAAACCATCATAAAACACTCCCAATTACTCAAATCAACCATAATAAATGCCATAAATGCATCAGAAACCATTAATAACAATATTAAAGCCATTAACTTACCAAATCAAGCCTTAAATCCACAAATCTTCCAAAACCCTAAAACCTTCGAAACCAACGATCAACCACTCTCAAAGTTCCCCAACCTTCATCCTCCACAAGAATCAAGTTAGCCATACACAATAAGAGGAAAACCACAAGAAATAGTCGAGATCTCTTACCAATGAAAGGGATCGACGTTCACCGTGGGAGGAGGAAGAGAAGAAGCTAGCTTTTTGCCTTAAGAAAATCCTCAATTTCAAAACCTAGGTATTTATAGACATAGGTCTCCAAATCAGTTCAAATTTCAATCTCTAAATTTCAATGGCTCAACATATTTATTTCCTAACAGTATAACTCTAATTTTTCCATTGCCATTGGACAATTCTTTCAGTACCATACAGTTAATCGGTCAGTCACTCCAAAATTTTCGGTCCGGGCATTTTCTCCCGAATTTTTCGAAAATTTCCTATAAGTCACCATCAATTACCAATTACACTTAAACTATTCTAAATCAGTCATTCGAGCCCAATTACTCCAAATTTCTCAATTAATCACGATCCAGTCAATTCAGTCAATCCATGCTCAATTAAATTACCGGAAACCATGAATGCATGTACCTATGAATAAATGGACATGCAATAAACCTGTTCTTCTATAATTAGAGGCCAATAACATGCTCAATCAGTGAATGCAATGAAACCTATCAGTATTACCATAATGCCCTTGCTAACAGTAACGGAATGTTACAGTTATACTCAGAGTAAATATGATTACTCTATGTTTACTAAGAGTGACGGTTCTAAATAAGTCATTATGCTGATTTATGTTGATGATTTGTTAATAACTGGAAATGACAGTAGCTTGATTGATGAATTTTACAGTGGCTTGATTGATGAATTGAAGGTCATACTATATCAGAATTTCAAGACGAAGGATCTTAGAAACCTAAGATACTTTCTTGGGATTGAACTCTCAAGATCAAATAAAGGTATAATGTAAAGTCAGAGGAAGTATGCACTTGAGTTGATTCAGGATCTTGGATTAGTTGGAGCAAAGCCAACATTTACTCCATTGAAACAAAATTTAAAGTTAACTATTGCAGATTTTGATGAATCTTTACAGTCGAAAGTTGATGATGAAGTCTTGACAAATGCTATTGTTTACTAGAGGTTGATTGGGAAACTTTTATATATGACACATACTAGACCATATATAACTTATAGTGTGCAACATTTGAGTCAATTTATGTAGAAACCAAAAACATCTCATTATGAAGCTGCATTGAGAGTTGTTAGATATGTCAAAAAGAATTCAGGACAAGGAATTCTTCTCAGTTCATCAAAAAATCCAAGGTTAATTGCTTATTGTGACTCTGATTGGGTATCTTGCCTTATGTCAAGGAAATCTGTGACAGAATTTGTATTAAGTTTGACAACTCTCTAATTTCTTAGAAATCAAAGAAACAAAGTACAATATTAAGGTCTTTAACAAAGGCTGAATACAGAAGCATGGCTTCCACTGTTGTTAAGTTAAAATTGTTACTTGGACTGATAACAAAACTGGCAATCAAGGGAATTAAACCCATTGTTCTTCATTGTGATAATCAAGTAGTAATACAAATCGTAACAAATCCAGTTTATCATGAAAGGACTAAACACATAGAGATTGACTATCATTTTGTGAGAGAAAGTATTCAGAATGGTTTTGTGGAAACTAGACACATCTTAACAAAGGATCAATTGGCAGCATTTTTACGAAAGAGCTTGGCAATCATCAACATGACTACTTACTATCCAAGTTGGGTGTGATTGACATATATCACCACCCAACTTGAGGGAGAGTGTTGAGAATATAGAAATGAATTGTTTTTTCTATTATTTTGACAATGATTATTTTTGTTGTTTAGCTAAAGTTTGTTAGACCCTTACCTTATTTCTTGGCTGGGTTGATTTATGTAGAAACAGATCAATGAAAAACTATCATTTTTCTCTCTTATTTCTTCTGGTGTACTGATTTAACCAGTGTAGTGGTTCACTTCACTTGGCAATATGCATTTGGAATATAAAAGTCACCATATAAACTTCCTTATGAAAGCAAAGAAGACTGTATTGAGAGGCACACTTCGGCAGGAAGGAGAGGTATGCTTGCCTTTTAACTAATTCCCCTCATAAACCACACATATAATCTCTATAATTTGCTACCAAACGCTCCACTTTTGTCTAACTGATACTATGGAAGTCTTCCAAAGTCTTTAAAGATACTACTTCCTCACCTCCATTTAGGCCTGGCTTAGAATACAAAATTCCTTTGAAGGAGGGAACTAACCCTAGTAATCGCTTACAGAAGGATGGTAATAGAACCTTGACAGTAATCTTCCTCAGTTGATTCGGAGTCTGAGAGGTATTAGTATATCTCAATGATTGCAACTTGTACTTGGGTCTCGCTCTCGCAAGGTCTGATGTTCCTTCGTTCTTGTTATTGGTGGGACAGACGTTACATAGCTCTATCCTATCTTTGGCTTATTAGCCCCATCCATTAGTGCAATGAATAACGTTAGACACTTAAAGCAGCTTCTGTCCCATTCCCTAACTTATTCTTAGCTTTGTCAAATTCCCAACCACTCTCAAATCAAATCAAGTAGACACTAAGTTCTTGCTGTCTCCAACATATCCAAATGACTATTAGTTTCAATAGATGGGAAAATCTCCTTCCCTGGTTTGTACAATTATTCAAAATTTTGGGAATGTGACACTCTTGTCATTCTCAAAACTCAAAAGATAATGCATACAAAATGAAGATAAAATATAAAAAATTATTAAATAATATAAATTAAATTTAAAAATGTTTGAACTTATTTATAAAATTTTAATAAATCAATTATTATAAGATACGACAAAGTCACAAAGTGTCATAATAATTTTATTAGAAGTTGTTCTCTGTCAAATAAAATATAGACAACGCAAGAAAGCGAGCGACGAGGCAACGTCACACGTGCCAATCCACAGTGCACGTGTCTGAAGAATTGACGGCAACATAACTACCCTTAACTAACGGTCTCTCCCTCCCAAGAACTATCTCTTCCGCTTTTTATTTATATAATCAAAATTTAAAAAAAAAGTGACAAAAATAGTAAAGAAACATAATATTTATTATGTGAATGCGGCGTTTCTTTTAAATATTTCAAACCCAAAAATAATAATTACGAGGTCTCTCCGTACAGCACAGACGTTTTCACTCCTACAAAGACTCGCTCTCTGGGCTCTCTTCACTCCGTCTTCTGTGTTCCTCTCTGTTTCCATTTTCTCCGAAACGTAGATTTGGAAGAAATGGGTTTGACTCTTTCTCCGAGTGTAACGCATTGTGATTTTGATTGATTGAGAGAGTGTTACGAGATAAGTAGAGGCTGAAGTTGAAGTTTTCTGGAGTAGAACTAACAACGTCGGGGAGGAAGCGAGGTGGATTCGATGGGCTTCGTTTCCGTCGTATTCTTTTTTAGCAGAGCTTTTTGTAGTCCTATCGCCGTTTTTGTGCAGATCCAGGTTTGTCGACGGAAAGCTAACGGGTTCAAGTTCGTTTCTTTCCCCTGTTATATTTGGATCGATTAGCTTAACTTGAACCCTTTTTTTCTCTCGAATGTTTTTGAGTTGTTTTGATATTTAAAATCTTAATTTTTCCTGGAGGATTATGATTGATGTCCAGTCGGAAACAGAAAAGTTATTCTTTTGGGTTATTTATTTATGGATATTATTAGATAATTGTTGTTAATGGAGGTTTTTGCTTGATGGGATCCTTAGTTTATATAGAAATGTCAAATCTTGATAGAGAAAGGAAGAATTCAATTTAAGGACTAAAGCAATGGTAGTCTGTGTATATATATAATTTGAAGCATTAAAGTTATTGAACAGGTACAACAGTTGTTAAATTCTCAAGTTCTAGCTAGATAACTCTTCTATACCTGCTCTTTGTTTCTTTCTGCAAGCACTCACTTCGAGATGGATAGTTTAATAGGAATGGTATTATGGACCTATTTGCAAAAGTTTTTATTTGATTTTATTAGATTGGACTGCACGTACCTAAGTCGTCAGTTTCGTTGAACTTCTGGAATCTGATTTTGCTTTAATAAAGTTCTGCAGAAGGTTTATGTTCTATATGCTACTTTTGCTAGAACTCTTTTTGCACAAGTTGATGCATTGGAAATCACTTTGGTGCAACCTAATGGTCACAATCTTTAATTTTCAAAGCGACTGCTTGGTGAAGGATGAGGAAATTTGTTTTTCAAAAAAAAAAAGGATGAGGAAATTTGACCTAATGGAAACCTTGGCTCTGAAAAGTCCCTTTACATTTTTTGTTTTCCCTTTTGCAGTGACCAGGTTAAGACGTGTGGCAAAGAGATAATGTATTAACTTCTCTATTTTCTTTCTTCTGCTTGAAATGATTAGCTAAATAACCTACGGCCTTTTACCTCCCATTGATGACCAGGCTGTGGATGACATTTAAAACATAGTCATTTGATGCAATTCTTATATGGATGTATTGAGATCATAGTAGCTCGTTTAGTTCATCTAGTTTTCGACCTTATGTATATACTGCCTCTAACCTTTGCAAATATAACACTTTAAGTAAGTGTAGCCATGACACGTTCAATTTGAATATGCTTTCTCCTCAGACATCTTAACTTCTGATTTTCTTGACAATGTTAGGCATCCAACGGTAATATCTAGACCTTAGTGGTAGATAGAATCAAGTGGCACAATGATAAAAGATTTTATAGAAGTTTTTGGACAATTGGATTATTTTCCTGAAAAAAGTTATCTAAGGTTCTATCCGCTTCTCTCTTTTTGGTAACGATCACGCAATGAGTTATGTAGGAAAACCAGTGATGCAAATTTACTGGGCCCTAAACTTTTTCCTGTTAGCCAATGGTGGTATCTATGAATCGTTAGTTCGTCCAAGGGATACTTGTCATCTGAACATTTGTTTTCAATACCAATCTGTTTACATTTCACCTGTTGCATGCTTTTTGTTTGTTGATTTTTCTCCAATTTTTTGAGGCTTTGGAAGGGAAATTGAAGCTTTCTGGTTTTGCTGCAGGGATGTATAATCTGTTTATGTCTTGCTATCGGGTGGGCGTTTGCTGCCTTTGTTAGGTAATGAGACATGGTCAATGTATCTTTTCCTGTACTGGGCTAATTTTGCTAGAATTGGCTGCTTTGAGACTGACAACCAATTTGATTTTTCTTTTGAATAGGAATAGAGAGATCAAGCGGATGAAGCATAACATGAAAGCTGGCAACAGTTTTGCATTTCTTTGTTCTGATATTCACGAACTGGATCACTCCCACCAGGTCCATCTGCCTGGAGTGTCTGTAGTTATGCCTTTAAAGGGATTCGGAGAACACAACCTATGCAATTGGAGAAGTCAGGTAATTCCTTTCTGTTTTCTCAAGGCTGTTCTCAACATTTTTGGTTGTTAATAGATTTCTCTCTTGTTTGAGCAAAGAAAACTGATGAAAATCAGTGTGCTGTTTGTCTATATTCTGTTCAAGTTCCTGTTCTAAATATTTTCCCCAGCCATAGTTTGGAGATTTTAATAACTCTTATTTGTTTCCTGGATCTCTAGTCCCTCACATGTTATGCTTTTGTTTTGTCTTCAAGATCATGTTTACCTATCTGGAGTGATCTTTCAACGAAATTACGAATCCACTAGCAGAAGTCAACAGAGAATTATCTGTTAAGAATTTCATCTCTTTTTTCTCTTGTTTTCCTCTCTCAAGAATGTAAATGTAACATCTTTCTATGGGTGTATTTGATTCTCATATTTGAACTTCTTTTATTGGCTGTAAGAAGAATGTCTTCTTTTGTTGTTACAACTATGTTTTGGATTCATGTATGAATTCAGATTACATCTCTCTATGGCGGTCCACTGGAGTTCCTTTTTGTAGTGGAAAGTGAAGAAGACCCTGCTTATCATGCTGTGTCACGCTTGTTATCTGATTTTAAGGTATATTTGATGAAACACCTCCCTTGAATATAAATGTCATCATATACTTGCTAAATCTCAGCAAATCATTGTCATTTCTATTCTCTTACTTATGATGGTGTTGGAAGGATTTGTCTGAACTGCCTTCCTGACATTTAATTATTTGTTACCCTTCAGGATGAAATTGACGCTAAAATTGTTGTTGCTGGTTTGTCAACAACTTGTAGCCAGAAAATTCATAATCAGTTGGTATGTAACAGCCTATAACCTGTTGATCATTGCTTTGGATTTCAACCATCTCTCGTCTTATTCTTTTGGAATTCTTGTGGAACAGTACTCTTGGTTAGTTCCATGTATAGGACTCAGATATATGATAACTACTTGTAGAGTTCTTTTAGACTAGATGTTGGATGGCACGGAGCTTCATGCACACCTCTTTAATGAGGATTGGAACAACAACCTGAGCCACCTACATTTGCAAAGCATAAATTTTTTAGCCTTTTTTTTACACTTTTGTTACATGTATTCTGTATTGTCCCATCCAGAAGCTTGCTTTGCTAGCATTTAATGTGTTGATGATTGTTCTTGTCAAGGTTGGGGCAGAGTGGATGTGTAAGGACAGCAAGTATATATTATTTTTGGATGACGATGTTAGGCTGCATCCTGGGTCAGTCGGAGCCCTCACTACTGAGATGGAAAAAAATCCTGAGGTGTAGCTGTTATTGTTGGTGTAGTACTTGCTGATGTAGTGGTCAAAATTACTGGCCAGATTTTAGATTTAAATCTCGACTAATGTATGCAGATATTTATTCAAACTGGATACCCACTTGATCTGCCTTCTGGGAGCTTAGGAAGTTACTGCATCTATGAATATCATATGGTATAGAAACCATGATAATGTTCCTCAATACCATTCCTCTATCATAATTATAGTTTCATGAACATTAGGTGTTCAAAGCTGCCCATTTTATTTTATGGTTTGTACTGTAATATGACCTAACACATGAACATGTGGATATTTTCCATTAACAGCCTTGTTCGATGGGCTTTGCAACTGGTGGCAAAACGTTCTTTCTGTGGGGAGGATGCATGATGGTGAGTACTGAGGGCTATACTTATGATTTTTTGCACACGGTAGAAATTCATCTTAATTGTTATAATTTCTCTTCAGATGCATGCTGATGATTTTAGATATGACCGCTATGGTGTGGTCTCAGGACTTCGAGATGGAGGATACTCTGATGATATGACTCTTGCAGCTATAGCTGGTAATTAAAATAGTCTGGAAGCTAATTCTATTAGAAACAACAGCTACCTCCAGCTTTATGTCTTGCATTTTAAGTTTTCATGTCATAACCGATCACTTCTGATGATGCTGGAAGTTTCCATCTCTTCCCAGGGGCTCACAAGAAACTCATTACATCACCCCCTGTTGCCGTCTTCCCACATCCCCTTGCCAGCGATCTTAATTTCTCACGGTTTGTGATTGTCACTTGTATAGATTTAAATGCAGCACAGTTTATTTGCAAGATGACTTAAATGTTCCTTTTCTAGGTACTGGAATTACTTGAGGAAGCAAACATTTGTTTTGGAATCCTACATATCAAATGTTAATTGGTGGATGAATAAGGCACTATTCTCTACTCACTGCTATTTATCTTGGGGGTTTGTGTTGCCATATTTTATGTCTATGATACATGTTACAGCAGCGCTATGTATATATATTCGGGGATATGCTCAAGGGGAAGCAACTTCTATTTCTAACGGTGAGTCCGTGATTGGTGAACCATTGTTTTTGTTGGTCAGATGGAGCAATATTACAATATTTTGTTTGAAGACGTGAGAATAAGAAGCTATTATTGCTTTTTATTATGGATATCATCATGCAGCATGTGTTGTCGTCGAGTACAGGAGCTATACACAGTTTTAAATCTTCACCTTGTAGTTGATGAGTAGGAAAGGATATCAGGTTAACCTGGAAAACCATCGTTTTTTTCAGTTATCATATTTGGAAGACTTTTTATTAGAGAAATATTGCAATTAGGATTATTCTTTTCTTCTCCACATTTTCAGTGAGCAGACATGCTAATACTTTGAATATGTCGGTGGTAGTGTTTTAAGACCCAAATAATTGTTGACAATAACTGGTTGACTATTTGTATGTTACCAGTATAGGGGCATGGCAATTTTCTGGTTAACCTTTTCTGTTGTTTAAATTTGATTTTGTTGTTCATAGAGCTTAGCAAATTATATGCACAGGTTTGTTACTGGTAACCTGCCTAGCAATATGCACCTTTATTGAACTACTGTCCATGTGGAACTTGACAAGGATAGAAGTTGAGCTATGCAACATGCTATCCCCTGAGGCACCTCAATTATCTCTTGCAACATATAACTGGGTCCTTGTGAGTATCGGTTCTTTCATGACACGATGTGGTTGCACTTCTTTGCAAGATTTATCTTTGGTATCAAGATATTATAGCATCCTGATTCCTGTGAATTGTCCATCTACCCTCTTGCATTTCCAGATAATGTGTGATTTGTGACGACATTGTGATCACTACATTTTGACATTTACTTTCTAGTGGTTAATGTTGGATGGTGGCTTTTAAGATTTTTTGAGCTGGCCTTCAGATTAGGATAGTAACATCTGTACATGCAATTGGTTCAAATGCTTCCCCACTCTACATTCGAAAGGGCCAAGGTCCTTGTGAGCAAGTATGATATCTGGATGCAATCGTATCCATTTTGGAATGAAATAAGGGAAATTGGAGTACATGTTTATGATGACGACGCCTTACACTTTTATCAAAAACTATAATTTTGCCATGGTTGCAGGTGTTCATAGCGATATTGGTGGATAACTTTTTATATCCCATATCTGCTTTCGGTTCTCATTTTTCTCAGTCCATCAATTGGTCTGGCATCCGATACTACTTGAAGGATGGGAAGATAAGTAAGGTATGTCAGTTTGGACCTTATGTCCTGTCATGCAGGAACACATTTATATATGAAATGTACATCTCCACTTAAAAGCTGCCTTATAAAAGCCATCATTTTAGAGAAAGCTGTATCAGAACTTGTAGATCCCTTCTCTATCTTATTGTTTTATATAGCATTTGAGGCCCCATATCGGATGAAGAGTAAGAAAAAGAGTTGCCTTCATTTTTAGCGAACTCTTTTTCTGTGAAGAGCTTCCTTTCCAGTTCAGCCTTTAGTGTAACCATATGCTTAAGTTGGCATGCTGTGATCAGCAAGGCATGAATCCAGATCGAGATGAATGTTCTTTTGTGTTAGATGACCTACTCACCAGCATTTATTTTGACGTGCAGATTGAGAGAACAAAGGATATGGGTCCTATTTACACAGACTTGGGAGGCAAACACTTGGGGAAGAAAGGAGCTCCTCCCAAAGACACGTTCCTTGGCAACCTGACATTAAGTGTAGCTCAGTGGAGACAGCCTAAGAAATATGACGTCTAGGAATGATGTTGGACAAGTTGGTCATTGTCTAGTCAGGTTGTTATCGCTCAATGGGCCACTAGGAAATAGGCATTTATGATTGGAATTCTTCTTCAATATATCTCCTGGGGTAGAGATTTAGGGTTTTTTTGTATCAATTTATGCATCCACATTTAATCAATTTGATTGCTGGAGTCAACCCTCCTTATGTCTCCAGGGTTGATTTGTAATTTTCTACAATTCGTTCTGTGTTGTATTGACATGCGAGAGATTGCAATGCCCAGGCAAATCAGTATCTTCGTTAAGTTCGGTTCCGTGCAGCTTAATATTGTTATACGTAAACAAATACCATATTATTTTCCTTTTTTGAGAAAAACAGAACATATTATTTACCTTCCACCGAAAGGTGTACATTACAGTAGCAAATGTTACCCATCAGCATCAGGAATAGAATAAAGTCATCAGAAAGGTGAAGAAAGCATCAGGCTACAGCGCAGGTTTGCCTGTCAACCAATCCCCTTTTAATCTTTCATCTTTCATCTTTCCCTCCACACAAGACCCAGTTTCTCTCCCAGACCATCACTCACTCAATAACAGCACTTTTCAACGATCAAGATGGGTTGTTTCAGGTCTACAAGTTCCAAAACGAACGCCAGAATGAGAAACGCTTCACCTCCTCCTGAAACTACTTTCCCATCTTCACAACTGGAATACCCAGAACCAAAACTTCTCCGACAAGAAGTTCTTTTGCTAATCCCAGCATGTTCAGTTCATCTAGTGGAAGGCGGCGAAGCACAAGAATTTGCGAAAGGAGAGTTCACACTCGTCCGTATATTGGAAGACAATGTTTCGCTTGCTACAATCGTTAAAGTTGGTGAAGATCTTCAGTGGCCTTTAACGAAGGATGAGCCAGTTGTAAAGCTTGATGCGTTACACTACTTGTTCTCATTGCCCATGAAAGATGGCGATCCTTTGAGCTATGGAGTAACCTTCTCAGAGCAGTTTGCTAACAGTTTGGCTTTGCTGGATTCTTTTCTCTCTGAACATTCATGCTTTTCTGCGTCGGCTTCGACTAGGCGTAGAAGGAATGACCTTGACTGGAAAGAGTTCGCTCCTAGCATTGAAGATTATAATAACTTTTTGGCCAGGGCTATTGCAGGAGGCACTGGGCAGATTGTCAAGGGCATCTTCAAATGTAGTAATGCTTACACCAACCAGGTATGCCTCCGGAGTTTACTGTTAAAAAACCTGGATATACGGTGTAATTCAATGGTCATTAGCAGCTTTATGAGGTTGAAAATTTGTCTTTTCTAAAAGAATTCGTAGCTACATATACATTACACGAACGGCGTGCAGATTACATAGTAAGTTTATCAAATCTTGGAAATTATAGTCAAAACATTAATTCGCAGGAAAATGAGTGGCAATCACGAGATATTAGCTTAATATATTTGCTCAGTAATCATCTTTAAGTAAAAAGTTTTCTGGCTTTTGTGAATGGCTGAAGCAACCCCACCCAACATGTAAAAGAGCATGATTGTAATGAACTTTTACTAATATATGCAGTAGTAAGTATGGAGTGTCGATGACAAATATATTATCCTAAGCTTGACATTGATATGTGCAGTAATTTCTAAAAGTGAAATGAAAAGCAGGTCCACAAGGGAGGGGATATGATTGCAGCTCGTGCAGCAGAGGAGAAAAATGGAGCCAGAGCCGAAGAAATCAACAGGAACAGAAGCTCTGGGGCCAAGAAAAAGAGCAAAGTCAACAAAAGCTTAAAGCGGTATCCCAAGATAGAAACAATTTTCACCACGACATGATAGGAACACTCCAAAATTTCTCCTTTCACATTTCAAAATGATTGATTGCTCCCTTTTCTCTGTTACAACAGTGTGAGAAAGCTGTCCAAAATGACAGAAAAGCTGAGCAGAGTCATGCTTAATGGCGTCGGGGTTGCCAGTGGATCAGTAATGGCACCTGTGGTGAAATCCCAAGCAGGAAAAGCATTCCTGTCCATGGTTCCAGGAGAAGTCCTATTGGCTTCGTTTGATGCTGTTAGTAAGTGAAGTCAAAACTTGTAATTTAACTTCCGAAAATATAAACACTTAGGTGTTTAAAACGTAGGAGAATAACTACGTTTTAATATGCAGACAAGGTTCTGGATGCAGCTGAAGTTGCAGAGAAACAAGCTTTAACTGCAACATCAAAAGCTGCAACCAAAGCGGTCAGTAAAAGGTAACAAAGCACTAAACGTACTCATTTGCTAAACTGTTTGGGATTAACTGTAGTTGCTGAATTTTCCTCTGTTTACTTTTGTACCAGGTTTGGAGAAAATGCAGGGGAGGCCGTGGAGGATGTGTTTGCCACGGCTGGTCATTGTGCGTGCACTGCCTGGAATATATTTAAGATACGGAAGGCCATCAATCCAGCGTCATCTGTCTCCACAGGAATGCTGAGGAGTGCAGCAAATAACGGAAACAGGAAATTTTAATCCACGAGTGGATTGTATTATTGTAATTTACAAGTCAGAAGTATGTTCAGCATTTGAATACTGAAGCTTCTTTGGGAAATAATCTGTCCCCTCTACTTGAAGAAATGTGGTTCATCTTCTAACTATTAAGAAAATTAGATTCCCAAGTGGCATGAAAAGCCATTGATACATGACTTGTTTCTCATGGCTTTCCGGAAAATTGGAAACTTACGGATATAAGTAGGCAATAAATTCCCTTCCAAGTTCTTGAGAGGAAAAAAAAAAAAAAAAAGGAATGGCAAGGCACTTTAGCCTTTAAACTTGGCAGAATCATTTATAGGGAATCTACTTTTGTAAATTAGAATCAATGGAAGCACAAATTCTGTGTCGACATCCGCTTTTCTTCTTCCCTTATTCATGTCCATCTACAGCTATATCACAAGGTCTTCTGTCTTCAAGGGATAGAGCAGCAGGAGTAGCAGAAATGGGTTTTTCCAAGCATAGCAATTCCCAACTCACTGTTTCATCAAAACAAAAGAACTTAGTCGCCAAAACTCCAAACCACAAGGTTACACTACGGATTCCCGGATGCACGGTACATCTGATGGACCAAGGAGAAGTTCTGGAACTTGCCAAAGGAGAATTTTTGCTCATCCATGTCCTGGATAAGGGTGTTCCGGTTGCTACTATAGTAAAAGTTGGCGATGATCTTTCGTGGCCATTGACTAAAGACGAGCCTGTTGTGAAACTTGATTCTCTTCACTACTTGTTTTCGTTGCCCATCAAAAACAGCAATCCTCTCAGCTTCGGAGTGACATTTTCTGAGCAGTGCACTACTAGCTTGCCCTCACTTGATTCATTTTTGAGCGAACATTCGTGCTTTTCTGCTTCTACTACTGGTAGTAGAAAAGTTGACTGGAAACAGTTTGCTCCGAGGATGGAGGATTACAATAATATACTAGCCAAGGCTATTGCTGGAGGAACTGGTCAAATTGTCAAGGGCATCTTTATTATAAGCAACGCTTATAGCAATAAGGTTAGAGTTCTTCCTGTTTAGATTATAACTCACAAAATTCTGATGAAGCTGATCATTATTAGAATTGCAAGCGCATAAATTGAGAAGAGCTTGTTGGGTATGATGACCAAAACCCTCAATAACATAATTGTTTGTAGGAAAATAAATGTTTGATTTGCGGTCTATACAATTTTTCTTCTTGAGGTTAGTAAAAATTGCAGATCCATAGTGGAGGAGAAATGATTTTAGCTCGTGTTCCGGCCGAGAAACCCAGTGACAAGAGTGAAGGGGCAACAAAGAAGACAGGAATCAATAAAACCTTAGAAAGGTTGGCCAATTGAAGAAGAATGACATTTTTAAGTATATTAAATTAGCATATCAAATCGGCCTCTTAGATTGAGTATTACTTTTGTTTTCTTTGTTATGCAGGGTAAAAAATTTATCCAGGACAACGGAGAATGTGAGCAAAGCCATGCTTGATGGAATTGGTGGTGCCACTGAGTCACTGATGGCACCCGTTGTGAAGTCCCAAGCAGCACAGAATTTTCTATCCACAGCTACAGGAGAGGTGCTCCTGGCCTCACTTGATGCTGTCAGTAAGTAAAATAGTTATAACCCTCGCCAGAAAGATCATGCATTACTAGATAATTGTCACAGATTCTTCGACGTTACCATCTACAGATAAGATCATGGAAGCAGCTGAAGTTGCAGAAAAGCAAGCTCTATCAGCGACCAGTAGTGCCACAACCAGTATGGTGACCGAAAGGTGATGATTGAGACTCACTCTTTGTGGTTAGCATTATGTTCTGCTTTCTTAATCAAGTTTCACATGAGAGAAACTTGGACAGAGTAAGTGTACATTTCATCTTAATTACAGAGAGTTACAGGAACTCCAGGAAACTCGGGACAATTCCGTTACTTCAGACATTTCCTCACAGTGAATTTTCTAACCTAATAGGAGTCTCAAAGTCTATATGGTCTTCATAATGACCTCTTCTAATGTTTTTGTCACACAACAGGTTTGGTGAAACTGCAGGGGCGGCTACAGGGGATATGCTAGCGACTACAGGGCATTGTGTGAACACTGCTTGGAATGTGCTCAAGATAAGAAAGGTCGTGAACCCAGCGTCAACCGTCTCTAGAGGGATAGCGAAAAATGCCAGAAAGACAAACACATGATGTAGAGCCTGTATGGAATAAAAATTGAAGCTGATGATATGTTTGCTTTTATCTGTTTCCAGTGTTGATTTTGATGAAAGGAATGAAGTCAATGAACTGCTATGTCTAATGTTTATCATCCTGTTTGGATAAGTTTTTTTTAAAGTGAGTAAGTATCTTTTTTTACTGTAAAAGTTATTTTTTAAAAAAATAAATATTTTATTGTAAAATAAAAAATATTTTTTTAATAGATTTGACTTTTTTTTAGCTACAAATAAAAACTAAATAAAACTACACAACAAAACAGCCCCTAATCAGTGTAGGGTTCTTCGGTATAAAGCGTCACATTGGTCGTGCTGAATTTGCTCCTGGATGATCATCAAAGGCTCCTGCAGGATATGCAAATCCGGATTGAAAGCCACTGCGAGGGAAGCCAGTCAATTGGCGCACTGGCTTCTTTTGCGATACACATACAAATAAAATACAACTTTTTAAAAAGCTTAAATTTGAAGCTTATTAAAAAAAAATACTTTTTTATGTGAATTTTTAGATTTATTAATGAGTCTATTTTTTGTCTCTTTTATTCTTATATTTTATACATAATTTTCACAATATCTACAAACTTATTGTTACGTTTATTTTGGTAATTATATAATATTATTTGACTTTTTTATATGTTTTAATACTCATTTTTATATAAATTTTATTTATGTTATAATCCATATAATAAATTTGGTTAGACATATTTTCATTTATGTTTCATACGGTTTAAACTTATATAATAATTAATATATTATGCTTTGCATATTGTTTAATATATTTTAAATAATTTTTATATTTTAAATAATTTTTATTATAAAATAAAATATAATTAAAATTAAAATTGTTTTTATATTTATGATATCAAATACTACTATATGAAGCTCTTTCAAAAATTCTTTTTAAATGACAACAAACAGTTAATTGGTTTTTAAAAAGTTCTTCTCGGAAAAACTCTACTAACAAAATTATCTTGATAAAAGCTCTAATGATATAAGCCAATCCAAATAAGTACTTATATGGATAAATTTAGTTGGAATTCAGTTACTATTCAATTAAAATTAGACAAATTAAATTTAAGTTAATTAGATTTTAAGTTGAATTTAAAATTAAAATGTTAAATTTAAAATATATTTTAGATATTAAAATATGTTATTTTAATTATAATTTAAAATATATTTTAGCTATTAAATATGTTATTTTATTTATAATTTAAACAAATTTAAAAATCTAATTAATTCAGATCAAATTCAATTAACGACACATAAACTTTGTGCTTTCAAAGCTATATGATTAAAATACTTAAATAAAGTTAACTTATCACAACAACCTAATAACTTATCTCTACTTCATGTTACAAGTAGCACCTAAAATATCTCCAAATGAGTTCCCAATGTTATATATTATATTACCTTCAAATATTTTAAAATGGTACTAATAAAATCTTAAGGTTTATAATTTGTTAGATATTAATATAGTTTTAAAATATTTTAAATATTATAAATATAGTTTACATTTTAATATTTATAAAATTTTAATAAAATTATATTATTAATTTGAATGTCATTTTTATATCTTATTCAAAATATAATAATTATTTTAACAAGATTATTTTTAACAATAATATTAAAATAAGAATTAAATTAAATTTTAATATTTTATTATAAGTTTCTTGCAAATTCTTTTTCATCTTTCTATATTATTGGTTCATTTCTTTTTGGTTTAAATGTCAATTGATATTGACATTTTATATGATAAACGCAATGATATATTTATCTTTCTGGTTGGGTCGGCAATATCGGGCCTAAGTCCAATGTGATGGTAGATCGATCGATCACACATCCACCGCTTAATTTGGGTCTAATCCACAAAACCAATTTCGTCGGCATGAAAACCTCCCACGTACACGTCGTGAGAAACGTAAGGACCTAAAACCTAGCGAAATCATATATAAGGTATGATCCTCTCATTATCAAGTGCGAGATCATAACCTAGTTGCTTTTCTCTGATCATATTTTATCTCACCTTCACCAAAAGACTTACTTGATCGTCGGAGGGGCTACTCGGGACACAATCCTCGATAAGCCTTCCTTGTTTTGCAGGTGATTTCACGTTGGAACCACTTCAACGAGTATAGGGATCATGGATCAGAATGGCAACAATCAGTTCAGCCAGAATCCGGCCAAAATGGCTTCCGATCGTGATGCCGTAAACAATATTCTGGTCGAACGACTAAACCGGCCTAGCATTCAGAAGGCCGGGGAAGTTCTCAATGTAAATACCGATCGATCGAAATGATGAACCGATCATGCAATACCTTTTAGAAGGAAAGCAACCTAAGACCCATCGAGGCCAAGCTAAGGAGGAAGGCGGTAGAATACACGTCGTCAACGAGGCTCTATATAAGCGGTCCCCACGACCGTCACCGCTTGATGCTGAATGAGGAAGAAGCCGAAAGCGAGCAATGGCGAAGTCCATGAAGGATGTCTGGAAATCACATAGGGGCGTAATGTTGGCTCACCGGTTGATCGACGAAGTACTTCTTGGCCGACGATGAGAAGAGATTGCGAAAAAGGTCGACCGGTGCGAGGCTTGCGAGAAAACAATGACTGCCTCACCAAATGACCGAGCGAATGCAGATCGTAAGCCATCCTATCCTTTTCGCTCAATGGGAATGGATATCTGGGGCCTTTCCCCTCGGTCCCGACAAAAGAAATTCTGATAGTGGCGGTAGAGTATTTCACTAAGTGGGTAGAAGCGAATCGTCATTCTGATAACCGAGGGAAAATGGAAAGCTTCATAAAGAAAAACATACTATGCCGCCGGGATGCCTATGGTGTTGATCACAGATAACGGCCATAGCTTCGACAACGACAAATTTAGAGATTTCTGCGGTCGACTAAAAATCGAGCTACGGTTAACCGGTTACCCATCCCCAAAGTAACGGTCTCATGAAAACACCAACAAAAGATAATGAACGCCTCAAGAGCGCTGGGCGGAGAAAGACACAGGTAGAGGAAGTAGATGAAGTATTGTGGGCATATAGAACCACACCGAATGGGGCCACAGTGAAACGCCGTTTGGATGACCTTCAAGGTAAGCCCAGTTCCAGATTAGAGGGCATTGCTTAATCGAGAGGTGTCAAGTTACGAGGAAGAGCAAAATGATGAAGCCCGCAGAGCAGAGCTCGTTCTCCTTAGTGAGGACAGAGAAAGGGCAGCCGCTCGCTCGGAAGCCATCAGGCAAAAGGCAACCAAGTTCTACAACAGAAGGGTTAAGCCGAGCAATGTAAAGGTCGGAGGATACGTCTTACGAAAAGCCGAGGCGGCTGGAAAGCATCCCGGAAAGCTCGGACAAACATGGGAAGGACCTTACCGAGTAATCAAGCAAGTCGGGCATGGTTCTTACGTCCTCAGTGATGAAAAGGGGAAGATTCTACCAAGGCCTTGGAACTCGCAGAATTTGAAGGCGTTCTACCAGTAGCTAAGTTTTATTTATAGCCAATCTTTCCTTATTATTACTTTTGTATACGTGTGGGTACCTTTTTCCTGTCCCTGCCAGACAGGTTTTTTAACGGCCCACGCCCTCGTTTATCATTAATAAAGGGGTGTTCAAGTTTCTCGGCAATGAAAAGCTCCATTGTGGCAAAGATTAAAAATCAAATTAACCATCGTTCGGCATTTTCTACAGATCGACTTTGGTCGGTCGGGTCGCCAGGACAAGATCCCTGGGGCCTTGCTCGGTATCTCTACAGATCGACTTTGGTCGGTCGGGTCGCCAGGACAAGATCCCTGGGGCCTTGCTCGGTATCTCCTTAGATCGACTTCGGTCGGTCGGGTCGTCAGGACAAGATCCCTAGGGCCTTGCTCGGTATCTCCTTAGATCGACTTCGGTCGGTCGGGTCGCCAGGACAAGATCCCTGGGGCCTTGCTCGGCATTTCCTACAGATCGAATTCGGTCGGTCGGGTCGCCAGGACAAGATCCCTGGGGCCTCGCTCGGCATTTCCTACAGATCGACTTCGGTCGGTCGGGTCGCCAGGACAAGATCCCTGGGGCCTCGCTTGGCATTTCCTACAGATCGACTTCGATCGGTCGGGTCGCCAGGACAAGATCCCTGGGGCCTTGCTCGGTAAGCATTCTCAATAGGCCGACCTCGGTCGATCGGTCGCCAAGACAAGATCCTTGGGACCTCGTTTTCAACCCAACCGCGACTCGGCCTCAATACCGATCGACCGTGCGTAACACTCGAGCCTACTACGCATCCGAAGCAAAGAACAAACACAGCAATCGACTTTGAAAAAATAGCTTCGAGAAGATGAAATACAAAACAAAGGTTCAATCGCATCGAATTCGCCCCGCCTGGCCCGACCAGTGAGCTCCTACGCAAACGATTTTATCAAGCTGCAAACGATTTTATCAAGCTAGAAACGAGACCACTACGAACGAAAACGAAGAGCCAAAAACATGGGTAGTAAGTTCAAAGAAAAGAATTTTATTTCTGCAATTTGGTCCTGGTCACAAGCCCGACCAGGTGAGCTTCAAGTGTTTGCCGGGGGAGAAGGTGTGTATCCGGGAGAATACTCGGAAGCGGATGGACGCTCAGGAGAAGTCTCCAAAGGGAGAGGAGCAGTAGCCGAGGGAGCAACTGAAGGAACATCCTCATAAGGGGATCCCTCCTCTTCGGAACTGAGGTCTAGCTCCTCATCCGGAACGTCTCTCGGCTCCCCCTCGACCTGCTTCGCTATCTCCTCCAAGGAAAGTCCGAAAACTTCAGGAATAAGCGGCCCGGCATAATCTTCGAACGAGGGGCACGCCGACCCCTCAGGAGTATAAAGCTCGTGACCCCTCTTCAGCACCCTAAGGACCATGTCGCAGGCAAGCTCCAAACTCTCCTCGTACAAGAACCTCGTCTTCCATCGTTTGATGGCGTCGATCCGTTGCTTCCGCACAGACTGCCGCACCTCTCGCCAAGGTTTTCTACCGTCCCTTTCCACCATTGCGGGCGACAATCTATCTTGGAGCTGCTTATTAAGCTCCGCCCATTCTAACAGCTCCCTCCACTCGACGACCTCTCTCCCCTCTCCATCCTCTCGATCTCCTCTCTTTCTCTCGCCGCCAATCGAGCCAACAAAGACCTTTTCTCCTCCTCCAAGGATGCATTTTGAGCTTGGAGGAAGTCTTTCCTCCTCTACCTCCAACAGCCTGTCCTTCGAGGTCTTCGTTTGCTCATGCAGATCCGGACTTCTTGGTCCAGCGTCTCCAAATCTTGCAAAGACGGCGAGGGACATTGTCGCCGTCAGACACCAAGACGAACAAGTGAGATCCCAAATTCGTATGCTCTTCTTTTCCATCATCTCCTCGTCCACGGGAGGATAATCCCTCGGCAAGATACCGGATACTTGAGGTCACCGGTCAGGCATCCTTAGCAAGCTTAAGGACGGACTCCATTGCCCATGGTTCGCATCCGCACCTTCCCTTGCCCTTCTCGCTCCTCTCCAGATCGCCCAAGGACCAACTTCTTCCTCTTAAGAGGAGGCTCGCCTCCTCCTCTTCCTCCCCGCCGGCGGCCCCCACCCGTCAATCGACGAGAGGTAATGACGCCGAGGCGTAGGGAAGGTCCCCACATGAAACATCCATCTATCAGACGAGTGGGGCAGCCCCTCGAACAAAGCAAATCTCCACCGTCTCTCCACCTTTCCTTTTCTTCTGCGCAGACTGCTTTTTCAACTTGACGGCTCGGGCACGATCTTCATCCACTCTCACCATGGCTGCACGATGACAAATCGAGTTAGAGAAAAAACTAACACATCAAATTCAACAATCAATACAATCACGAGGAGTCAACCGGACGGGGCGGTTTCCCCTAGCCCGCTAATCCGAGGCGGGGGACTGACGAGGAAGGAGTCGGCTGAGGCTCCCCAGGGGATATCCCTGAATGAGCCGATCGAAGTTGTATCTACCGAGCTCCTTGATACGACCAATCAACTCCCACTCCTCCCTACCGAGGGACAAGGTCGACGCGTCATTCCATTGCTCGGCCAGGGGATACCTCCACGGCCGGCACTCGGAGGAAGACCGGGGCTTCACGAAAAATACTTGACTCGCCAGATGAAACCTTGAGGCGTTACGGCGGGCGATACCGAGCATCCTTATCTCGAAGAAGGAATCCCACCGGAGCTCGGACCGTGACTCATTCTCGTGAAATGGCGCGAGCGCCGACGGAAGGTGGATAAGCCGACCGATGGCACAATGAAGGACAACCTGCTTATAAACCTCCAACTGTTTGGAGGAATCGGCTCAGCGAAGATCCCGTAGGTGGAGCACACCTCGTCAATGATTGGGGCATAGGGGAGTCTCATCCCACCAACCGAAAAGAAGCTGCCGGAAACAGCGAAGTACCCACAGAAGTTGCTGTGGATCCGCTCGTTCTGCAAAGCCAACCGAGGCCCCCAAGACGAAGGGATATTAAACTTAATCGCCAACCTATTCAACTCCCCACGGGTCATTGACGACGCCGTCTTCGGCGGTGCCCCCACAACCGCTCCCTCTCTTCTCTCTCTCATCAACGCCTCCTCCGCAACTCCGGCCACACTCCCAGAACTACCGTTCGACATGATCAACAAGAAAAAGACTTTCGGAAACGAAGAGGGAATGAAGAAAAAGGACGTACCTAATCGGAGTTTGGAAACAGGGAAATCGGACGGCGAAATGAAAGGAAATTTCTGGTAATCACGAGCGATGACAAGCAAACGAAGGCAAAGTACAAGCGGAGAATGAAAGGAAGCGTGAAAGCGTTGACTCACAACCATGAATATTTATAGGGGTCGAAAGGAGGAACACTGAAAGTGACCCACGGGCTCGACACGTGGAGACAATCCGAAGCTATGCTTCGGACATGCGCACGATCCGAGCCACGTGAATTAGGTTACTCGACAACCAAGAGGCACGTGCGGTTGAAAGGAAGAGGCGCGGCGATTGAAAAGACGACGGGATAAATTGCGGCGCTTGCGAAGGACGATCGTATCAAATTCGAACGGTTGTCGAGCACGCGCACCAAACAATAAATGTACCAAGTCCAAGCGTCGCCAATGATGGCGGGCGACCTACTATAACACGATCATCACGCAATGAGCGACAAGACCGATCGATCGAGGGACCTCAACCAATCAATCCCAATCGAGACGATTAGGCACAACGGTCGGCCATTACAAGCAGACAGACGACAATGTCAAGACCACCAACTAAAATCACCCGAGCGCCTAAACCGAGCTATAAGGCCAACGCTTGACCGATCGGCCACATTGCGACCCGTCCTGCTTTACACATTATGAAGCGGCCGACGAATCACAACAACATACTCCTTCGACCCTTCTCTTCGCTCGGACTCGAGGAGTAGGGGGGGCTTATGGTTGGGTCGGTAATATCGGGCCTAAGTCCAATGTGACGGGCCGATCGATCGATCACACATCCACTGCTTAATTTGGGTCTAATCCACAAAACCGGCCGTCGGCAAGATGAGAAACCTCCCATGCACGCGTGAGAAACGTAAGGACCTAAAACCTGGCAGAAATCATATATAAGGTATGATCCTCTCATTATCAAGGTACGAGATCATAACCTAGTTGCTTTTCTCTGATCATATTTTATCTCACCTTCACCAAAAGACTTACTTGATCGTCGGAGGGGCTACTCGGGACACAACCCTCGATAAGCCTTCCTTGTTTTGCAGGTGATTTCACGTTGGAACCACTTCAACGAGTATAGGGATCATGGATCAGAATGGCAACAATCAGTTCAGCCAGAATCCGGCAGAACCACTTTCTAAACTTTTGTAACATTATGTTTTTTATCTCCTATTACATATTCCGTGTTCCAAAATTTTGTGTAGGTATATGTTTAGAATATATTAATATGAATTTAGGTTAGATATAAGATATTTCTCTTGAAATGATTTTGCGAATTTTGATGTGTTGTTTGTTAATGATATTATCTTAGTGGATGAAACAAAATAGAATATCAATGTTAAGTTAAAACTTTGAAAGAATACGTTACAGTTAAAAGGTTTTAAACTGAACAAGACTAAGGCTGAGCAATTAGAATATAACTTTTTAGAGCATAGGGTGATTTTTGATGTAAAAGTAAAAATTAGTTAAGAAGTTATTCTATAAAAATATTGTTTTAAGTAGGCATGATCTATTATCTAAAGCAATGGAGAAATCGACGAAGATATAATCTACCATATCAGATCAAAGTTGTCCAAAGTAGAAGTGCATCAGTAGTTTTATATGATAAAAAAAATACGACTCAAGCTCAAAGATTAATTATATTGTTTAATAATTAAGCCAATGATGCTATATAAAATAGAGTATTGACCAATCAAACAAGTACATAATAGGAGAGATAAAATGTTTCGTTAAATGCGTAGTTTTACTAGATAAGATAAAGTTAAGAATGATTGGTAAGTCACAAATTAAAGTTGATCAATATTAATGAAAAATTAAGAAAGATGAGATTTAGGTGATTCAGATATCTTAAAAGTGACACATTAACATTCCAATAAAAGATACAAGAAAAAATACTTAAAGATTGTAGGAAGAAAAAAAGGCCTAAAAAGATGAGAAAAATAACCAAGAATGATTTGACTTAATTGAAATTTACCATAGATATAACACATAATAAAAATACTTTGAGGTGCTAGAATATAAATAAAAGTTTTCAAATAAAAGATTTTTCTCATTTTCTTAATTCTTTTAAATATTTTCTTTTGAGTCTTTGTTTTATAGTTAACTTTAATATTTTGATCACATAATGCTTTCCTCTTAGTTATGTAGCTCAAGAAATTTCTTACTTAATTTAATTACTTTTTAATGGTTGATTTGATATATTCTTATACTTATTTTTATTTGCATATTTATTTTTTATTAATTTTATCATGTTTAATATGTCTTGTATTATAGTATATATTTTTAGTATTCATATTAGTCCTTATAAAATTTAATAGAATATGCTAATTAGATTAGTTCACTGTTCCGAAGATGTGGATGTTGTGGTCGTCGTTATTGTCATTTTCGTACAAATTTCTATTTATTTTTGTGTAAAATTATTTGCCTGTGTTTATCGTTGCATTTTGCTAAAACCCTAGACAAAAGAACTAGAGATTGCGAAGCTCATGGAATCGGATGGGAAGCTTAGCATATACAGAGCAGCAAGAACCATAAAACGCAGAGACAACTCTCTATATAATGCCCTAAGATCCATTTACGACGACTCCATTTTCGTTGGAGAAATCTCCCAGCTATGGCCCGACCTCCCTCTTCTCGCCAACCTCCGTTGTGGTCTCTGGTACTTGCCCAATTTCCACTCTACTTGTTACTTCAAGTCCACCGATGGTCACACCAACAATTGGTCCTTTAACACCTCCCGCCTCAATCTCCATGTCGCCTTATTAGCTGGTACTTAATGCAGGAGCCTTTTCTTCTTTTTTCTTGTCATTGAAAAGCAAGCATTTGCCTTTGTTTTTTACACGTGTTTGATTGATGTACGGGTAGGAGAGAAAGGAGGGTGTATAATCGTTGATTCGACTAGAAGAGGGAAGCGATTTCCGGACAGTTTTTCTAAGACTATACCCATTTGGACTTGCGTTTTGAATCGAGCCATTTTTAACCATAAGAGGAAAGTGCTCGATTCTGAAGGGGTGAGTGTTTTTCGATGTTTATTTTTGTAAATCCTTTGCTGTTCTGGGCTGAGTGTTCGACCAGTACCAGGAAACCAACATTATTATAAAGATCATAAGATGTCATGTAACGTGTTCTTATCACGACTGTAATACAAGCACACACATGCCTCTCCATTCATCTTTTGCTTGCTTACAGCAGGGCTTCAGTGCTGATCATGTTAAAGATAAAAGACCAGCATCTCAATTTTGGGATTGTTCCTTGCATCTGCCTCTTTGGGTTCCTGAAACAGAGAAAGCATCTATTGATGAGCGCATTGAGGAGTGGACTAAACAGTTGGAATCCAGTGGAGCTGATATCGCATCTATTGCTTCATGCCTGAGAAAGCCATTACGACCTCTGTGGATATCACAAAAGACTGTCATCTGGTTGAATGAAGTTCCTGATCATGATTCCTGGGATTTTACTCCTGTTATACTTGTTTCAGCATCTTCATCAATTGATGTCTATCAACATAGGACCACCTCTGAATTTAGTTGGAATTACATAGCAGGAGCTGGAGACGATGAAGAAAGTTGGTCAAGGGGTCTGTCTCCTGGTCTGTTTTGGAATTATGCCTATGATCTCATTAGTTCTGGACCTGATTTGTGTAACCAAAAGGTAGCTGATATAGTTGAGAAGGATAGAGTATATCATGTTCAAAGAGGACAGGTTGCTCCTCAGATTGCTGTCAAGCCTCGAAAGTTGCTACAACAGACAGCTAATCTTCCAGAGAAAGAGCCATCATTCTCGCTTAATGATGACACTAGTCTGAAGTCTTCTTATGAAGATTGCTCTATATACTGGCTAAGCTCTACTAATCTTGCTGTCGGCACAACAAAATGTGGTATGCTCATTTATTTACTCAAAATCATAACCACAGCAGTGATGCTTCTTCACTGGTCCAGAGACTTGGGTCTGTAATGTAGCTTGACTAGTTTTGTCATACAATAATTTGGCCGATACTTAGGATTTTTCTCTGAACTAGAAAGACGAGTACTTAGATTGTGTGTTCGTCTCTCTCTTTCGAGTTTTGTTGAGATTTTTTCTTTTAGGGTGCTTTTAAGCAATAAGTAACAAGCCGGCTTTAGTCTCAAGAGCTAGGTGTATTATTTTAGTCATTAGTTATTAGGGCATTGAATTCCAAGTTTTATTGATCAATTTGTTGTTACTTTTATGCACGTTCTCAGTTGATCGATTTCAAGTTCAAAGTATCCTCTCCTGAATGATTGATTAGCTTAAACTAAGATTTTCAAAATTAGTTGTCCTACAGTTTCTTGTGGAAACTTGAGCCACTCTGATTGCTCTTCACTAGTTTCAAGCAACCTAGTTTTGCAAAAAGTTAATCACCTTGCAGCTTCAACTTTATTGTTATAGCTTCTAAAGTAGTAGCTTTCTCATTTACTTTTCTGTTGCTTTCCCTTGTTGCAGCTGCAAACGTGCAACATGTTGATTGCATATTGAACTGTTATCAACAACCTGAATATGTTTGTCATGCGGATAACCAAGTATGTTTACATCTGAGTATGGTGGTGCGTATGATGTAAGAAGAAATTGATCTTTTGATTTTATGATTGTATTTGAAACTTTTTTGTGATTTCGTTTGTTGACTTGGACTGCATTTTGCCTGCCCAGAGCTCAAAGATGGATCGCTTTTCCTTATTAAACCATCTCCCTACTGCGGTAGACTTTGCAAAGGTGAATCTTGGCAAGGGGAAAAGAATTCTGGTTTGTTGCCAAAATGGTGAGTACTGTTAAACGCAACCTTTCTTGTGAACATCCATATTTATTGAATTTCTCTTGGTTTCTTTGGAGCCAAGTAGTTGACGCGTATATGCGAATTATTCCATAAATTTAGATGGCTGTACATATTTTTTTGATTATTTTAGTTGTGGTATAATTAGTCATCTAGTGTATACATTTGAAATTGGTACTTATGTTCGAGTTTTGCCTGGAGCAATAATCATCTTCTTTGCATGCCTTGTGCACTGGTATGACCGCTAATAATATGCTGCATTAACTTTCGGTTGCAGGGGAAGATATCAGTATATGTGTTTGTTTAGCTATTTTGACATCGTTATTTGATCCCGAAGGTATGAGTCCCATATGTTATCTTTCTATATGATATTTTCCCGTCTAATGACTTTGGGGGAAGAATGGAGAAAAAACAACACTGCATGCATGTTTAAGAATTGGAAAGAGTGCAATTGATTTCATTTTTAATGTAACTCACGTAGCGTAGAATTGGTTGGAGTTGCCTTAAATCCCCAAACTTCGGAAGTTTGTTAAACATCAAATCCTATATTCTGTCTTTGCATAATAGCCGTGTCGATCAATGAGAATTTAAAATATTTTGCGCAGAAGCAATAAACACGACCTAGAGTGGACATTTTCCCTAGGCTAGTGATGTCAAATTGTAATAGGTAATCGTGATTGTCTATTAACATCTGCTAATTTTATTCTGAATTCTTCCCTTCTTTTCCCTAGGTACTTTTGATGATGGAAAATCTTTTGGTGGTACAAACATTACCAAGATAGAGATGCGACGGAGACTTGTATTTATCTGTAAATTTGTGACAAGTGCTCGACCATCTAGGGGAAATTTAAAACAAGTATTTGGTTTTCTTTCTGGAAGAAAGTTGTTTGATGCGGGAAATCAATCTACTCCTGAAGCCTGGGATAGGTTTGTGAAGAAGCAAGAATAACTTACTAATTAATTAGAGAACAGATGGCACTGTTATGATCCTGTCATTTTTGTTAGATTAGCTAAATGATGATATGTTCTAGAAGATAGCCAATGTGATAAGAGCCAAGGATGCTTGGAAAATTCTAAAGACTTTCGTGGTCAGAGTTGATAAGTTGAAGAAGGTATGCCTCCAAACTCTAAGAGCTGAGTTTGAGTTGACTTTGATGAAGGAGAATGGTCAATGAGTCCATAGAAAATCATTTTACTCGGATATTGGCGGTGGTGAATCAAATGAAGCAGCTCAATGAAAAAATCGAAGATGTACGAGTTGTAGCGAAGATTTTGAGCTTTTTCTGTAACATCTCATGTTTGAGGCTAGACCCTAAAATAGTGAATTGTGAGTACAATAAAAAATTAAAAGTGCATTTCGTGTTCATTCTTCCTAGTATATTTATACACGTGAATATTTATCTTGGCTCATTAAAATAATTGTACATTCATCATTGACATTTTTTGGTATAATTAAATTATAAATGCGATTAAAATATGAATTGTGAACTATTTGTGTTGAAAAATTATTTGGAGAGTATTATGATTATTTCAGATTTTTTAGTAAATTTTAGAGAATTTTCAAAAATTTGGAGTATTTTGAAGAAAAAGACAAATAGGAAGGTGACACATGGCTTACATGTGTCATGCATTATTGAACTATTAACTCACGTAGTTATATGTCTTTCATGGGTGTCATGTCTTATTGAAGTATTAATCCACGTAGTTAGGTGTCTTTCTTTCATTCTCTCATTGCTCCGTCGAAAACACCCATATGAAAGCTCCTTTCCTTGTTCTTTTCATCCATCATTGCAACTACATGTTATGCATGTTTTGGTATTTGGTTTTTGAACTCTCAACTGATGAACTAGCTGAAGATGAATGTAATGTGTGTTGATGTTTGGTTGCTTGAGAGGGTAAGAAAATTTGAAATTTTTGAGCTAAATTTTTTTGCATCTAAGTTTGTTTTTTGAGGATAACATTTATTGATGTTTTAATGTTTTGTACATGAGTTCATGCATAAGTGATATGAGAAAAAATAAATTCAGTAGCGAGAATGAAGAAGTATCAAAATATGGAGAAAAAAAATGCAAAAAATAAGGAATAAACGCGAGGGATATCGATTTTGATTGTTTATGTTGAGATGAAATGAGATTTGATGAAATTTTATGAAGTTAACTTTAGAAAGAATTGAAAAAGAAGTTATGGATTCTGTTGAAAATTATTCATGAAAACAAAAATTTCAGTAGTAAGAGAAAGTTGAAAATGTTGAGATGTTTGAATTTGATCTTAAGTTATAAGCTGGTTTAGAGTGAGTTAAACAAATGGGAGTGGAAAAGCATGTTGTTAAGCATTAAAAAAAATTGCAATAGAGAGAGGAAGAAGAAGGTGATGGTTTGCGTGTATGATTTTGGTTGAAGTCTAAATATGAGCTAGAGTTTTTTCATTGAAATACTTTGAGTCTTTTGGCCATAACTTTATCATCCGACCTTCAAATAACTTGAACTTGAATTAATGGATTCCTACGACATTATTCTTTTTCCAATGAAAATTTAGAGCCATCTAATTTGATTTGAAAAAGATTGATTGGATGAAAATGAGAAAATGTGTTGAAATGTTATGAACTGGAGAATTTTTATTGAACATACTTCGGTATTTTGATTATATCTTGATATGTAGATTTCCAAATGGGTTAATTCTTAATTCAGATTAAACTTGAAACATATTTCTACAACTTTTTTGAAGAAATCAAATTTTAATTATGTCTCTAAGACTTTCAAAATTGGCATGAAATTAAGTCTTGGCTTATGCTATAGCATTATCAGGAATAGAAATCATGTCCTATATGTTTTTTGAATAAACAATATTGATGTAGACCTAATTAGGCTAAGGTGTCTACACCAAAGTTGTAACTTATTCTCTTAGCTTTAAATTGGTATAAATTTTGTAATTTTTCAAAATTAGAATTGAGAGATATGGGTTGTACAACTTGAATGCATGAACATGCATTAGCTAAAATTTCAAATGTACCCAATCTGTGATATTATGAGAATAACTCATAGAATAATGAACCAAATTGAGTGATCTTGGTATCAATAGAGACTTAAGACATAGGAAAATAATTTGTTAGAAGGAAGTGTTACCAAATTCCTTCACTTTCCTGGTGAAATTAATTGTGCAAAATAGGTCCGAAAGTGTACCTTTAAGCAAATCTAAGTTAATCAATTGAATGTAGATATTCGAATGATTATTGTGACAAGATTAATGATAAGAAACCTGAAATTGTCATGGACATGCATTATTTATATTTAGTATATATGAATGTGTATTAATGAATACATAATTGTGCAATATTATGATATGTGTATGTATTGTATGTATAGAGAAGTATATTGAGCGACAGCATCCAGACATTGCCAGGACTTCAAGGTAATAACTGTTTTGAGCATACTGTGAGTAACTTAAGATGGCCTCACCTTCTTGTTTTGTATATTACTAAATTGTACTGAACTGTATTGCTATCTTATTGAACTGTACTGAAATGTGCTAATTATGTATTGGATTCCAGATAGTATTTGTCCGAGGCATTTTGATACATGAAAATAATTAATATTGGAAGTGTTGATTGAATGTGAATGCGTCTGCCTAAATAATTTTCTAAATCTCAATTAAAAAGTTGAATACCGGACCTAGTCCGATGACTACTGTTATTGTGATTGATACTGTGATTGTTGAATTGTCATAATACTTGCAAATGAAAATGAATGAATTTGATTACTGAATTGTTGCATGCATTTCAGTCTAATGCATGTAATATAAAGGAGTTGTGACTGATATTGCTACTAATATTGTTACTGATAAGAGCTTTAAGCTCCCGCATATGTGGTTTAAGCCAATGACTTACTGTGACCAATGAGCCCTATTTCTGTAATGAATTGACTGACTGACTGAGCCCGATGATTCGGGATACTATAAAAGCACACATTCACAACAATATAAAAAATGAATGTGAGTCTCGTATGTATCATATCCGCATATAATTTGAATTCGTTGAATGATTTGCAAAGCTGTGTGAATGTTATTATTTGATTTAACTGTTTAACTGAGAAATGATTTATTTGTGATAATATTTGATACTTGCCAAGTGGATTTGAACTGTATGCTTACATGCTATAATTGATCTTTTTTTATGATATGAGTGAACTATTGAGGATGGTTACTCTGCTGAGTTCGCAAAACTCATCAAAATTGCACAATTGCTTTTCAGGTTCAAGAGTGAGACGACCTAGCTTTTAAGACTCTGTAGAAGCATATTTTGTGTAGCTCTTACAGTCAGATTTAGCTCAGAGGTCGGTCAGCTGGGATTGAGGACATAATTGTTTTTTTTCATGTTTATTGTATTCGGTGTGTACTGAGTTGTTTATGCTCATAGGATAATGTTGTAAAATATGGATGGTATTGTATTATATGAAACAATGTAAATTATGGTTTTTGATATAATGTGCTAACATTTGGGGTTTAGAAAATGTGGGATTGATGTTTTAGCGTATGATGTCATATTATGTACAGTGAAAGTGAGATGTTAACATGTCATTTCTATTAGGTATGTACTGTAGGAAAATCCCGGTGTGAGCATCACATGCCCACAGTGCGGAAAACAAAAATTTTTGTTCCGGGACCTTCCCGAAAGCCAGGATCCATGTGTCTATACAATAAACTCAAACCATAACGGCCAAAGGAGACCGTCTCTAACGGTATCCACGCAGAGATCGGAGAACCTAACCGGGACAAACCCTTTGACCCGGGAATAGCTAGAACAAGTTGAAGACTGCTAGATCTTACCTTATTCTTGGAGAGCTTGGAAACCAACGATGAAGAGGATGAATGGAGAAGCTTGGAAGATGAAGAGATGATGAAGATGATCGTATGAAAATGGAGAAAGAAACTCTTTCTTCTCCTTTTCAAAAGCCAACGAACATCATCATCATCTAACCCTTTTTCATGTTGTCTTTAACACATTAAAAGACAATAAATGTCAATGGTGAGTCATGCACCCATGTTGGCCCTTATATATATATATATATATATAAAGTAAAAAAGATAAGCATCTTCTCCATCTTCCACGTTAACATATATATATATATATATATTAATTACTTAATTAATTAATTAATTCTATATATATATAAATACTGAAGTGGTCCAGTCACACTGAGGTCGGTCCTACCGGCCTATCGGGTCTCGGTATGGGAAAAACCTCCAGAAATGTTTTTCAGCAATATCGATGTCGCGATCTCATCGGGACATATCTCGATCTCATCGGGATCCATTTAATCCTTTTCTCTCCATATATTGGAACTCGTCCAAAACTATTTTACTGAATTCTTGAGACACTCTTATCGTGTGACCCATTAGGTTCCCGGTTATGTTGGCCACTTAGATTAACACTTAATCTGAGCAAGTCATGAGCGGTATCTAGCAACACATCATGACCCCCAATTGACCGGAAAGTAATTGGTTTGACGAATGAACATGTATTCATCATGAACCATATCACGAACCTTTCCATAGACAACTACCGTGCAATTCGTCTTTTCACCATGCTATACCCCACTTGGTTATGAGTATGGGCAAAGTATCAACTCTTTACTAGACTGACTATGTCAAATCTAGTCCAAGTGATTTCAGTTCTCGTCCTGGGACTCATTACTTAATATGTCAATGAAGACATTCTTCATGACATATATGCTCCGGCCAGAGACTTCCAAGTAATGACCCTGACAAGAGGCCATGGGTATCATCTTCTGCTATCACAGAAATGGTGAATTCTCTATTGGCTACTCAATTACCTTGAATACCTCAAGTGCACCCAATCACCACCCTATGAGCGACCTCTCAGTAAGGCAACAAGGAATGGAGTCAAAGCACGTAATCGGTATCCGTTATCCTTGAGCACCTCAAGTCTAAGGATACTTGCACCATTGCGATGATGAGATTATCACTGACATTAGAATAGGACATCCATGTGATGATCTCATAGCAGGTCATCCAATGTACTTACTACCTCTAGTAAGCATCCACATCTCAACCCTAAATATCTCATATTTACAGTTTCTGAGATCCACTGCTTGATCAAATCAAGGAGCTTGAGATGTACTAATCTCTTCGGATTACCGATGTCCAGTCTCAGTAATCTTATGACTAGGGATAATTTAGATACTGACATAATTGCACATGATAGGAATCTCAGTAGTATGATCACATCATAATTTCCTTCATGCTATGTCATATATCATGGACTTCATTAATTTGCTTATAGATCAATATCCATTCATAAATAATGAACAACAAGTTAATGAAATATGTCTTTTCTTTATTTATTCATAAAGTCTGTACACAACTTTGTACAAAATACGCTAAAGGCGATTGTCTTAAGGGCACTACTCTAACAATCTCCCACTTGACCTAAAGTCAATCGCCTTGATATCTAATACCATAGGCGAGTACATGAGAATCAAAACTCTTTTGTGATAATGGCTTTGTCAACGGATCAGCAATATTCTGCTCGGTGGGAATTCTCTCGATCTGGGCATCACCTCGTCCTATGATCTCCCTGATCAGATGATATCTGTGGAGTACGTGTTTGGATCGTTGATGAGACCTTGGTTCTTTCGCCTGCGCAATAGCCCCATTGTTGTCACAATACAATCAGATGGGCCCATCACTGCTAGGAACCACACCAAGTTCAGTAATGAACTTCTTGATCCAAACTGCTTCCTTTGCTGCTTCTGAAGCGACAATGTACTCTGCCTCGGTTGTTGAATCGACAGTTGTCTCTTATTTGGAACTCTTCCAACTAACTGCCCCGCCATTCAGTGTGAATACATAACCTGATTGGAATTTGGAATCATCCTTATTAGATTGAAAACTGGCATCTGTATACCCGCTCACCTGGAGATCTCTATCCCCATATATCAAGAAAACATCCTTAGTCCTTCGCAAGTACTTGAGGATATTCTTGACAGCCACCCAGTGACCCTCACCAGGATCCGATTGGTATCTGCTCGTAACACTTAGAGCATATGATACATCGGGTCTCGTACATAGCATAGCGTACATGATAGATCCTACCGCAGATACATACGGGATCATATTCATGCGCATCCTCTCATCTTGTGTCTTAAGACACATAGATTTTGAGAGTGTTATCCCATGAGTCACGGGAAGGTACCCTCTCTTGGATTGCTCCATGCTAAACCTTTTTAGCATCTTGTCTATGTACGTTGATTGTGAAAGACCAAGCAACCTTTTTTATCTATCTCTATAGATTCTTATCCCAAGGATATAAGTTGCTTCACCAAGGTCTTTCATGACAAATTGTTTGGACAACCAAATCTTGACTGATTGTAGCATCGAGACGTCGTTTCCTAGAAATAATATGACATCTACATACAGCACAAAGAATACGATTGCAGTCCCATTAACCTTCTTATACACACAGTGTTCATCCGGATTTTGTGAGAAACCAAACTCTTTGATTACCTCATCAAAACGGATATTTCAACTCCTGGATGCTTGTTTCAATCCATAGATAGATTTCTGAAGCTTGCATACCTTTTCGCCATCATAGGAGGTGAAGCCCTCAAGTTGTGTCATATACACATCCTCAGCTAGATTTTCATTTAGGAAAGTTGTCTTCACATCCATTTGTCATATCTCATAATCATAATGAGTGGCAATGGCTAGGAGTATTCTAATGGATTTAAGCATTGCTCTTCGGGTCAAGGTCTCGTCGTAGTCAACTCCTTGTCTTTGATTTAAACCTTTAGCCACAAGCCTTCTTTATAGGTAATCACATTACCATCCATGTCGGTTTTCTTTTTGAAAACCCATTTGCACCCTATGGGTTTGATTCCTTCTGGTGCCTCAACCAAAGTCTATACTTGGTTTTCATACATGGAATCCATTTCAGCCTTCATGGTTTGAAGCCATTTCTCAGACTCTGAACTCTTCAGAACCTCTTCATAGGTGGTAGGCTCATCATCTTCTATGAGCAATCGTCATTCTGCTCATGCACGAAAAATCCATATCTCTCGAACAGGCGTATTCTACGTGACCTCTGAACTTCGTGTGTTGTAGAAGGTTGAGCTGTTACTTCATCTGTATGAGTTACTGCTTTGAGTTCAAGCAGTTGATCTGCGTCTGTTCGAGCATCCTGAACTTCTTCAAGCTCAATTTTGTTCCCACTGTCTTCTTGTAAAAGAAACTCTTTCTCTAAAAAGACAGCATGCTTCGAAACAAACACCTTTTATTCCTCAGCATGGTAGAATTGATATCCCATTGTTTCTTTAGGATATCCTACGAACAAACACTTGTCAGATTTCGCATCAAGTTTATCTGATTGTGTCCGCTTCACATAAGCAGGACAACCCCAAACTTTCAAATGAATAAGATAGGGTCTTTTGTTAGTCCACATCTCATATGGAGTAACATCAACTGTCTTTGATGAAACTCTGTTTAACAAGTAAATAGCTGTCTCGATTGTATACCCCCAAAAGGATTTTGGTAACTTTGCAAAGTCCATCATTGATCGTACCATGTCTAACAAGGTTCGATTTCTCCTTTCTGCCACACCATTATGTTGTGGTGTGTAAGGAGGAGTCCATTGAGATAAAATCCAATTATCTCTGAGATAATCCAAAAACTCTTGGTCTAAGTATTCCCCACCACGATCCGATCGTAATGTCTTGATACTTTTCCAAGTTGGTTTTCTACTTCATTTCAATTATTTGAACTTTTCAAATGCTTGATTTGTATCTCATCGATACAAGTACCCATATCGAGAATAATCATCGATAAAGGTAACAAGTAAAGACAACCACTTCTGGCATGGATGGACATCGGACCACATACATCTGAATGTATTAGGTCTAATACTCCAGTCGCTCGTTCACTCTTTCCCTTAAAGGGTAATTTAGTCATCTTGCCTAATAAACAAGATTCGCATTTGTCATATGATTCATAATCAAATGACCCTAAACTACCACTCTTATGGAGCTTAGCTATGCGTCTCTCATTTATATGGCCAAGGCGACAATGCCATAAGTAAGTTGATTTTAAATTATCTCGTTTATGTCTTTTCGTGTCTTTGACATTCATAATTGGATGTGACATATTTAATATGTATATTCCATTGCATAATGTACCAGTACCATAAAGCATTCCATTCAAACTAATAGAACAACCATTGTTACTAAAAGTCAAATGGAAACTAGCTCTATTTAAACAAGAAACAGACAATATGTTCTTTGTTAATACAGGTACAAAATAGCATTCATCCAATTTAATTACAAGCCGGTGGGGAGTAACAAAAGTAAGTGCTACGGCTAATCAAAGAACTCTTGCTCCATTTTCCACACGCAGTCTAGTTCTCCTTCATAAGTCGCTCATCGTCCCCGAGGCCTCGCATATCATTGCATATGTGTGAGCCACAACCGGTATCTAATACCCATATGTTATGGTCGAAATGATATTAACCTCAATGACAAACATACTGAAGAAGTCGAGGCATCGATGCCTCCTTCGCTTCAATTCTTCCAGATAGACTTTACAGCCCGCTTCTAGTGGCGGCCTTGCCACATGGAAGCAAGTTCCTTTGGTGCGATCTCTTTAGTTTTCTTCTTGCTGCACTTCCTTTTGGTTTCTTAGACCTTTTCTTCTTGACTTCTTTTCTTAGAACCGGAAGAAGAGTCCACCACAAGACTTGCTTGCTATCCTTCTTGATAGCTTGCTCTGCTTTCTTGAACAGATTGATCAACTCAGGGATTGTCGTGGATATTTGGTTCATCCGATAGTTTAACACAAACTGTGAATAACTATCAGACAATCCAACTATAATTAAGTCAACACTTAATTCATAATTCATAACAAAACCTAAGACGACCAACCTCTCAATATACCCATTCATCTTCAATGCATACTGCACTGTAGATGAACCTGGAGTCATCTTAGTAGTGAAGAGTAGCCTCGAGGTCTCGAACCTTTCGAATCGAGCTTGCTCATCAAATGCCTCTCTAAGATGAAACACTATGGTATTAGCATCCATAGACTCATCGCCGCTTCGCTCTGGTGACATCGAGGCGAGCATAATGCGGTAGCCATGTCACTGTCTTTAAGATGATTACGATATGCTTTCTGATCCTCATCAGAAGCATCAGCAGCAGGTGGATCAGGAAGTGGAACATCTAGGACATATCCCAGTTCCTCAGACCTGAGAACAATTCTCAGATTTCTCAGCCAATCTAGAAAGTTGGGTCCAGATTAATTTGTTCGAGTCCATAAGCGAGCGCAAGTTCACACTGGAAGTCATCTTCAATAACCTAAAGGGAAAAAAGAGAAAGAATGTTAGAGTAGAATTACATGCATGATCATAAGGACTTGAATGACATGCATATGGCTCCCACTAGTTTCAAATAATCCATAACCCTCAGTACGAATCTAAGAAACATTATGACAAAATGTCCTAGTGGGTTGATATCCAACATTACTAAAATGACTTTGGGTTTACCCAACAAGCTACCTTAGGTCAATTGGTAGGTATCGGTCATACCAATTGCATCATAAATATCCGACATTACTAAAATGACCTTGGATTTACCCAACAAGCCACCTTAGATCTATCGGCAGGTATTGGTCATACCATTTGCATCATAGATGCAACTATCGACTAGTGCTATCAACTCGTGATGTATGCACACACATTGGGTTATCAACTCTTGATGCGCGTACATCTGATGCACACTGCCCAATTTTGCCTCTGTCCACGTTGACCTTGAGTTTACTCAACAAATCAACGCTTCTAGTGAAAACCGACCCATTAATCCGAAAATCTTATTTTCATGGTTCAAACATATCTGTATAGAGTGAGCTTGGGTTTACCCAACAACTCAACTCTATAAGAACTCTGGTTCTCCCCATATTAATGGAAGGCGTTAGTTTTCATATTATATGTGAGGGTTTTCAGGTCTCATCTTCTTCTTCTACATGCCGTAGGATTATAGTCACCATGACTATATGGAATGATTTAGGGTATTTCATCAATCACATTGAGTCTATACCTAAAATCATCCATCATCCCACCTTTGCATGTTGTAAGTCGACTTGTGTATGTATAAGTCGACTTATGCTACTGTGTAAGTCGACTTATGCATGTGTAAGTCGACTTATGCAGCTGTGCACGAACAAGTCGACTTGTACCATTGTGCAAGTTGACTTATGTGTCTACAGTGCACGGACAAGTCGACTTATGCAATGTGTAAGTCGACTTATCCATGTGGAATGCTATCTAATCGGCTAATTTCTCAATCCTTGCAATTCCAATTCACAATAGAAAGTATAATATCCTTTATTATGATGTACCAATGAAACACTTTCGTTGTTCCATGCTTACCATATATAAATGTACTATTCATGAAACTTGAAATCAATAAATACACTCTTATTCATTCAGATATCCAAATAATTTGAGAATATCAAACTATCACCCTAAGTATCTCTAGGTAGTCTAAACTTTATCAAGATTACTTCGGCACTGGTCACAAAATTTGTGACGGCCAAAATAATCAGGACAAGGAAATGCACTAACGAGACGCTAATGTGACACATTTGACATCCGAAAAATATTTGGAAACCCAATTTCAAGAAATTCAATTTGGAAAGCATACAACATCAATATAACATATTTTTAATCACATTAAAAATGATCCAAGGCATTGTAATTGAGAAATACACAATTTTTCATTCCAAACAAAACAGCTCCTGCAACTTTCTCAAAACTGCCAAGCTTTGTGTTTTGCTTGAAAAACTCATTGAAACAATTTCAATAAATTATGAGAAACTTACAGAGGTTACAACATGTTCACGACATGTTCCATGAATTTTTTCAGGATTTATTTCCAACAAAAACTCATCCAACCTCAGCAACAAATCCAATGTAGAATCTGTGTTCCTCAACACAGTTATTCCCAGCATCACACAATAAATTCTCAAATAAATAGTAAATCACCTCGAAAATATTTTTCATTCTCATAGAAATTCATAAACATCTTAGAGACATGTTGGTGAAAGCAAATCCGAAAAACCATTTTTTTACAATTTATTTTCGAATTTATAAGCATGCCTGTTCATTGAATGTGCACAAAGACAGCAACCAGAACATTGGGGAATAAATTAGCAAAAACATATCAAATCACATTGATAAATTCCGAGCTTCCACAGACATATGCAACAACATCTTGTGAACATATCTGGGCAAGAAAATTTAGAAAAATATATTTCTATACTGAATTCGAAATTCACACAATCAACATACATCATCGTCACAAGCAATAGGTAACTCCGACCTAGTCATGGTTTCTTCGTTATATACGAAACAAGTGGCTCTGATACCACTGTAGGAAAATCCCGATGTGAGCATCACATGCCCACAGTGCGGAAAACAAAATTTTTTGTTCTGGGACCTTCCCGAAAGCCAGGATCCATGTGTCTATACAACAAACTCAAACCATAACGGCCAAAGGAGACCGTCTCTAACGGTATCCACGCAGAGATCGGAGAACCTAACTGGGACAAACCCTTTGACCCGGGAATAGCTAGAACAAGTTGAAGACTGCTAGATCTTACCTTGTTCTTGGAGAGCTTGGAAACCAACGATGAAGAGGATGAATGGAGAAGCTTGGAAGATGAAGAGATGATGAAGATGATCTATGAAAATGGAGAAAGAAACTCTTTCTTCTCCTTTTCAAAAGCCAACGAACATCATCATCATCTAATCATTTTTCATGTTGTCTTTAACACATTAAAAGACAATAAATGTCAATGGTGAGTCATGCACCCACGTTGGCCCTTATATATATATATATATATATAAAAAGTAAAAAAGATAAGCATCTTCTCCATCTTCCACGTTAACATATATATATATATATATATATATATATTACTTAATTAATTAATTAATTCTATATATATATAAATACTGAAGTGGTCCACCATAATGCGAGGTGGGTCTCTTGGCTCTACGGTCCCGGTATGGGAAAAACCCCCAGAAATATTTTTCAGCAATATCGATGTCGCGATCTCATCGGGACATATCTCGATCTCATCGGGATCCATTTAATCCTTTTGCTCTCCATATATTGGAACTCATCCAAAACTATTTTACTGAATTCTTCGAGACACTCTTATCGTGTGACCCATTAGGTTCGGTTATGTTGGCCACTTAGATTAACACTTAATCTGAAAGCAAGTCATGAGCGGTATCTAGCAACACATCATGACCCCAATTGACCGGAAAGTAATTGGTTTGACGAATGAACATGTATTCATCATGAACCATATCACGAACCTTTCCATAGACAATTACCGTGCAATTCGTCCTTTCACCATGCTATACCCCACTTGGTTATGAGTATGGGCAAAGTGTCAACTCTTTACTAGACTGACTATGTCAAATCTAGTCCAAGTGATTTCAGTTCTCGTCCTGGGACTTATTGTAACATCCCACCTCCGATAGGAAAGGGTATTTTAGTAATTAGGACGGGTTCGGGATATTAAATTATATCTCGGCATGCACATACAACATATAGCCTTTCTGATTACTGATTGGTTGCACATGCACACAGTATACATGCATTCATGACATTTTCTGGCTTAGGTTTTAAATTGAACTTCTTTATGAAATTAATGGGATAATTGAGTTTGGAAAAATTATTTGGAGTGCGTCATAAATTGTTGTACATTTTTAGTGATTTTTAGGAATTTTTCTGAATTTTTCCGAAGACAATTTTCGGACCGGAAAAATCGTCAAGTGACGAATCGGTCAATTTTCGGTAGCAAAAATTGCTACCCATTGGCACTGTAATATTGGGTATATTATTTTGGGACTGAAATTGGGGTCAATTGAGTTGATTGGGTTAGTTTTTGATCTGGATTAAAGAAATATTACTTTGACTTTTCTTTCAATATGTGGACCAATCAAATTTAGCCACCAAAACCATCATTTAATGCTTCCTTACCATCTCTCTCGTTAACCTAATGAAATACCTAAGGAAAACACTATATATTGCTTACTTTTTCATTAAAACCAGATCCTCTCTTTAAACTTCTCCATCATCATCGATTTTTTTTCTTCTTTTTTTGTTCATCTTTCTCCACAAATTCAAAATATCTCTTATCTCTTATTACATCAAAGTTAGATGATGAGGTGATGCATGCTTGGTCTTGGTAGAAGTAGTTAGAAAGCATAGGAAAGAATTGAAGAGAAGAAGTGAGGATTGGAAGCTTGATAGGTAAGGTTCTTTTAAGTTCTTTGTTTTAATGATGTTTATGATGCTTAATACATGGAAACAAAGTATGGGAATTGTGTATATGTGTGTGCTGCCAATTTTTGTGTCATTGTAGAAGTGTATGTTGTGATGACTTTGGGGTTGAATTAGAGGTAGGAATGGATGCTTAGTGATATGTTATTGATGTAAGAAGTGATAGAAGTTAGGTTGTTGATGAAAGCTGGAAATTGAGTTTTGACCTATTGGAATGTTTTAATCATAACTAATTGTATAGGTAAGCAAATGAGGTGAGGTTTGTGCCCAAGTAAACTTTGGGATGTTGGCTTCAATTTAGTGTGAAATAGGTGTTGTTAAATTGTAATGTTATAAGGTCGAAAAGTTACATGGAAAGTTACTGTTTTATTGCCTGTGAACAGTAACCGACACTATGACCTGATTATTTTGTTGATTTTTATAAATTAATTGATATGGAATTTAGGAAAATGGTCTTCATGAAAGTTGTAGCTTATTGAGTTAGCTTTCCATTGCTACTAATCTTGCTATTTTTAGAATTGTATATTGGGAGATATGAATTGATTACTAATGACTGGTTTTGAGCATTTTGGATGAAACCTAGCTTAAGTGTGATTTTGTGAGTTTACTGATTGGAGGCAATTTTAACATTTTATGTGGACTGAATTGGTGTGAGTGAGCTTCTGAAGAATTTTAGAGGAAGAGATTACCTTGAAAATGATATATGGTGTGTAATTTTTAGAAGTCAGAATTGTGAGTTATGATTTTTCAAAGATTTACCCTATATTAGGTTATGAATGGCTGATCATAACAGTAGCTTCTATAACAGTTTTGAAATTGATAGAGATCGAATTGGATGATGAGTGCTTCATGAAAATTGAAGTTTGAGATGTTATCTTTTCAGGGATATAAAGTTCTGATTTTACTGACTTGTATACAGGGAGTTATGCTTGTTATAAGGTTACTGCCCAAATTGGAGGATTTCAGGGACAGTAACATTGAATGAATTAATTGACTTGTTTAGAAATAGAATTTGATTTTGGGTTATTTATGAAAGTTGTAGAGGACATTGTGAACTTATTGACCATATTTTTGTGGTAATTTATTACTGAAGAATCAGTGAGTTATGAAATTGCCAATGTACTGCCCTGTGTTGATGGAAATTGAGTAGGCAGAAGGTTTGATAGGGTATTTGACACCCTTAGGGTTGGAATTGATTTTTATGGTCTTCTTGAGAATTGTAGAGCTTTTCATAAGCTTTCCAACAAGGTATAGTTTGCATTTTTCAGAAATGTGTAGAAAGAGTTATGGGTGTTGGAAGGTTGGTTGGAAATCAGTAAATAAAGGGGGAAATAAGGGTTTTATATAAAAATATAAATTGTTGAGTTTTGGGTTCTTTCGTGAATAACTTTTCCGTCCGACGTCCGATTGACCTGATTCTTGAGGCATCGGATTCAATGAATATTTAATTTCATTTTTTGAGAGATTCGGGATTTTTAGACGGGAATTTGACGTAGCCCTGGGTAACGGAACGGTGAATCACTGTTTTATTTAATTGGGGACCTATAGAGGTCCGAATTGCGCACCGTCAGTGCCTATGGATTTCTAATTTTTAATAGAATTTTATTATGAGAAAATATTGAATTAGGGCCGGGATGCCATGAACATGCATTATACACATTTTACTGATTTCATGTGCATTGTTTAGTCATTTATACCAATGGTAATGGTTATTCATTTAACTTGCTATAGAGGCTCAAGTGGACCGTCGTTCCACAGACTTAGCAGAGACTTCCCGGCGCTAGCGTGGAAGTTATTAGGTGAGTAACCTAGTTGGTTATTCCAATCTATGTGTTTACTGTGATTTGATTGCCCTACGGGATTACGTGGATTATATGTGGCATTCTTGTTGTGCTTTACACATGAGGCAACCGTCTAATTGGACTGAATATTTGACTGTATTATCATGTTTATCGCTATGGAACATGTGCATTCATGCACAAATGCATCTCATTTTAAAAGGAAAGTTGTGAACCGAGATGCCATCAGATGAATCGAGCCTAGAGCTCGATATCTTTGAACCGAGCCTCGAGCTCGACGGAGATAATTCTCCCAGACGCGTCTATCTTGATCACCGTTATGCGCCGGTCACAATCTCGAAATGAATGGAAAAGAGTCACATGTGCATTGCATCTTGGATGAATATTTGGAAATGGTTTGGTGGTTCTTTATACATTGTTCGTGATCTCAGATATCTTTGTATAGGTGTCTTGTGATTGTTTCAATCGTGTGTTTTGTATAATTATTGAATGAGTCTTGTATCATGCTTATGTGATGCATGAATTGGGAGAACCATCGATGATGGTTTCTCATTGAGTTCGCAAACTCATCCAAAATTGTAATTTATTTTTCGTGCCTAAGCATGATGTGATAGCTCCTCGGACCGTAGAGCCAGATCTTGTGAATTGGCGAGAAAGCGATGGCTCAAAGGTCGGTCACCGGGCTTTCTTTTGGAGACTTATAGTTAGATCTGCTGGTTGTACATTACAGATGTCATTTAGTGAGTAGTGTTTTGGAGCATGTGTAAACTAAACATATTGACAGGTTTGTAAATTCTTGAGTTTTAAGTGGATGAAATGGAATCCAATTTGGTTTTAAAAAGTGGTCAATTTCTTATTACTGTCTTATGATTCTGATGCCATGAGGAGTGTAGTGGTTGCTGTCAGTAGTGGTCTCTTGTCGTAGGATATGTATCGGAATGACCTACGGGTGTTCCGGTGGATACCCTATGGTAAGGGGGCGCTACACTTATTACTTAATATGTCAATGAAGACATTCTTCATGACATATATGCTCCGGCCAGAGACTTCCAAGTAATGACCCTGACAAGAGGCCATGGGTATCATCTTCTGCTATCACATAAGTGGTGAATTCTCTATTGGCTACTCAATTACCTTCGAATACCTCAAGCTGTACCCAATCACTACCCTATGAGCGACCTCTGTAAGGCAACAAGGAATGGAGTCAAAGCACAGAATCAGTATACAAGCTATCCTTGAGCACCTCAAGTCTAAGGATACTTGCACCATTGCTATGATGAGATTATCACTGACATTAGAATAGGACATCCATGTGATGATCTCATAGCAAGTCATCCAATGTACTTACTACCTCTAGTAAGCATCCACATCTCTACCCTAAATATCTCATAGTTACAGTTTCTGAGATCCACTGCTTGATCAAATCGAGGAGCTTGAGATGTACTAGTCTCTCCAGATTACCGATGTCCAGTCTCAGTAATCCTATGACTAGGGATAATTTAGATACTGACATAATTGCACATGATATGAATCTCAGTAGTATGATCACATCATAATTTCCTTCATGCTATGTCATATATCATGGACTTCGTTAATTTGCTTATAGATCAATATCCATTCATAAATAATGAACAGCAAGTTAATGAAATATGCCTTTTCTTTATTTATTCATAAAGTCTGTACACAACTTTGTACAAAATGAGCTAAAGGCGATTGCCTTCAGGGCACTACTCTAACATGTACACGTGTATCCGATGAACGCACGTGCATATGTCAGATGGGAATAAGATGTTACACTTTCAATGTGAATTTCAATCATGTAGTAGCGGCGATTGAAGAATTGAATAAAATGGAGTCTATTGAGCTCATGAAGAAAGAATGAAAATGATGTAACAAAAATTGATAAAGCAAGTTCTGCAAATAAAATTTTCCTTTAATTATAAGGGATGACAGAGGAGGAAGTGGTCGAGGTTATGGTAGAGGCTAAGGTTGTGGTGGACGTCGTGGTAGCAATCAAGGAAAAGGTGAGCAAATGTATTTCATGAACGTGAAAACAATAGTTCTTAAAGAGGCTCGAGGAAGAAATAATAATTGAAGAAATGATAAAAGCCAAGTAGAGTGCTATAAATGTGGGAAGAATGATTAGTATGCTTGGGAATATCAAACTAATAGTTGCGATGAGAAGACAAACTTGATCGATCATAAGGAGATAGAAGGAAATAGTCTTTTGTTTTCTCAAAAGAAAGGCCCCATAGAAAAAGATGTCACCTGGTATCTCGATAACAACGCAAGCAACCACGTGATAAGAAATAGAAGCAAATTTGCGAAGTTGGATACAAAAGTGACCAGGAATGTTCATTTTGGGTAAGATACAAAGGTAGAGATTAAGGGAAAAAGCTTAGCGATTTTGGTCACAAAGGATGGAAATCATTAGCTTCTTAATAATGTCTATTACATTCCAAAAATGAAGAGTAATATTTTGAGCATTGGCCAATTTTTAAAGAACGGGCATAAAATAAAAAAATGGAAAACAATTATTTGTGGTTTCGAAATCAAGATGATAGAATTTTTGCTAAAGTTGTCATGACAAAGAATCAAAAGTTCATGTTAAATGTGAAAACGACGAAAGCAAAGTGTTTACAAGCTTGTGTCAAAGATCCTTCATGGATTTGGCATATGATATTTGGACACCTCAACTTTGAAAGGTTTAAAATGCTAAGAGCAAATAATATGGTGAAAGGATTTCCCAAAATCAATCACCTGAATCAATTGTGCAAGGCAAGTCTACTAGAAAAACATGCAAGAAAAAGCTTTTCAAAGGTATTACTTTGGTGAGTAACCAAGTCTCTACAACTTGTATATGTGGACGTGTGTGATCATATCAAGTCATAATCTTTTAGTAAGTGTTAAAAAGTAAGAATATGCCTAAGGAATTTTGGGCTAAGGTGGTTGACTGTGTGGTTTATCTCTCGAACCATTCACCTACAAGGAGTTTAAAGACAATAACCCCTTAAGAACTATGGATTGATGGAAACCAAATATAAGGCACTCTTTGGAACTATTGATTATGTTTATGTATCTGAACAAGAAAAGACAAAACCTAATGATAGGAGCAAAAAAAAGGTCTTTATTGACTATACTCAGAACTTTAAAGGGTATAAAAATTTTCGACCCTGTTTATAAGAAAGTTGTGATTAATAGAAATGTGGAGTTTGAGGAAGATGCCTCACAGGATTGGAGTACTAAGGAAGAATAGACATATAGTTTTCTTTTATATTTGGGAGAAGATGAGAATGAGAATCAAGAAATTAAAGGTAAAAGTTCAACTCCTACCATACCAACTTCTTACTTAACAAGCTCAAGTAGACAACCCCAAAGATTTTGAATCATAGGAGATCTCTATTATAACATCCCATGATCAAGGCTAGACCTTAGAATAGTGAATTGAGTGTACTAAACATTACACGCTCATGCATCATTGTATAAGCACACATATGTGAATATTTATTTTTGATACATTAAAATAATTATGCATGCATTTATTGACATTTTTCGGATATAATTGATTTATAAATGCGATTAAAATGTGAATTGTGGATTATTTACGTTAAAAATTTAGTTGGAGACTATTAGTATTATTTTAGATTTTTTGTTAAATTTTAGGAAATTTCTAAAAAAATTGAGGTATTTTTGGATTAGGAAAAATAAGTGACAAATGGACTACATATATTGGTGACATGTGGCAATGAAATAGCAATCCATGTAGATAATGTTTTGGTTAGAGAGAGAATACTAAAGTTGTTGTTCTTTACTGAAACATTCATCATCGAAAACTCTCTTCCATGTTCTTCATCACCAAATAGCTTGTTGACTAGGTTGCATTTTGATTTTGAAGAGTTGGAGTGAAAACAGATAAGTTGTGCTTTCATTTTCATGGTTATATAATAATGATAAATGACAAAGAGAAGATGTTTTCATGCTTGTGGATGGATACATGCGTGAGTGATATAGAACCGTATGTTATAGGTTCTATATTTTTTGGCTGTAAATCGATGCTAAAAAAAATGCAAAAAATGAAACAAGTGTAGTAAGAATGGAAATGTAGTAGAAGAAGGTGAAAAAATGCATCAAATGAATGTAAGATACAAAAATGAAAACATGCAGAGGGTATGGAATTTGCATGAACAGTAATATGCGTTTTTGAATGATTATATTGAGTCTTGGATTTTTTATTTGTTCGAGTTATGATGAGCTTAAATGGAAGTAAATGTGTTGGTTTAAGTGTCATATGTGTTAACTGAATAAGATAGAAGTGAGAAAATATGGAAAAAAAAGAGGAAGAAGATGAAGATTGCGTTTTAGAAAGAGAAGAGAAGAAGCAATTGCACCCGATGGTTTTTCCAAAACCGAACTGTGTTGATTCTTTTGGTCACAACTTTGTCATCCGATCTTCAAATGACTTGAAACTTGAACCAATAAACTCTTAAGACGTTCTTTCTTTTCATAAAAATTTAGATCCATCTGAATTGATTTGAAAAAAATTGATTGGATGAAAAATAGGAAATGTGCTGGAATGTTATCAACTGGAGAATTTTCATTGAACATGCTTCGGTATTTTAATTATATCTTGATCTGTAGATTTTCAAATGAGTTGATTATTGATTCAGATTAAACTTGAGACATATGTCAAACTTACTTGAAGAAGTTAAATTTTAATTTTGTCTCTAAGACTTTCAAAATTGACATGTGGCTTAGGCTGTAGCACTACCAGAGACATAAATCTTGTCCTGTTGTTATTGAATAAACTGTATTGATGTAGGCTGAATTAGACTAAAGTGTCTCACCAAAGTTGTAGCTTATTCTCTTAGCTTTAAATTGGTATAAATTTTATAATTTTGTGATATTAAAATTGAGAGATATGAGTTGTACAACTTGAATGCATGATCATACTCTAGCAAAAATTTCAAATATACACAGTCTGTTGTATTATAAGAATAACTCATAGAATAATGAACCAAATTGAATGATTTTAGTGTTGTTAAAAACTTAAGATATAGAAGAACAATTGTTAGAAGCAAGTGTTACAGAAATACATCATTTTATTGCTCTTATTAATTATGCAAAGTTGACCTGAATGAGATGCTTTCAACAAAGACTGGAATAGTGAATGAGTATGTGAATTCACTATTGGAGTACATCAATTTGTTATAGAAATATACCCGATAATTTGTCATTGTACGTGCATGATACATGATACATGATACATTTATACATGTATTTACTCAATTACATAAGCAGTACAGTAATGTAAAATTTTGTTAATATATATAGGAGAGCAAGTAGCACGATCACATCCTGATATTAACGGAACTTCAAGGCAATAGGCTCAAGGAAGCAATTGTGAGCAACCTAAGATAGTATCACTTTAATTTGATCTGATATTACTGATTTAAATTTGATATATGATGAATGCGTATTGATTGTGTACTAAATTTTGGACAATACTTGTCCGAGGTGTTTGATGCATGTGAATATCATTAGAAGTGGTACTCGTATGTGAATGAGACTGCCTAAATTATTCTTAACTAAAAGTGACTGAATGTTATAACTGACTGTATTGACTGAAATAATGTAAATGAAAATGATTAATTGTATTGAATGAATTGTGGCATGCATTTCATTTCAATACATGTAATATAAAGGCAGTTGTGACTGGTGTTCCTACTGACTGAGATTGCTACTAAAAAGAACTTAAAGCTCAATCATGTGTGGTTAGAGCCTAAGGCTCACTGTGATCAATGAACCTGGTGATACGAGATACTAAAAAAGTACACAGTTACAACAATGTAAAAACAAACGTAAGTCTCATACATATGGCATTCACATATGATTTGAATTCATTAAATGATTTGTAAAGCTGTAAAAATGTTATATGTTTGAATAGATGGTATTAAACCAATGATTGTGTTTTATTCAAGTGTAATGAAGTGATAGTTTGATTAAATTGTTTGATTGAAATACAATTCATTTGTGATAAAACTTGGTGTTAATCAAGTTGATATGAACTGTGAGACAATATGTTTATGATTGATTGTGTTTTATAACATGAGTGAACCTCCGAGAATGATTACTCTACTGAGTTCACAAAACTCATCAAAATTACACCGTTGTTAATTTCAGGTTCGAGAGTGAGATGACCTAGCTTCTAAGACTACATAAAAGCATATTTTGAGTAACTTTAACGATCAGATATGACTCAAAGATCGGAAAGCTGGGAGTTGAAGACATAGTCTGTTATTATCTTTTGCTATTCCTCATGTCTGTAGCGTACTGTGTAGACTAAGCTGTTATGCTCATAGGATGGTATTATATAAACTTGGATGTTGAACTTAAAGCTATAATGTACATTATGACTATGATATAAAATGAGGACATTTTAGATTTTAGCAAAACGTGCGATTTGTGATTTTGATTATGATGCCATGTAATAAAGTGAAAGTATGATAGTTAACACATCATTTTTGTCAGGCATATACACATGTGACCGAAGGACGCACGTGTATGTGTCAAATAGGAGTAGGGTGTGACATTTATGATGCTGCGGGAAGAATAGATGGTTCAAATCTTTTTTTTTCTATTTACACATGATGAATCTTCAAGTTTTGAAGAGGCTACTCCCTCCGTTTCATAATAAGAGTCGTTTTAGATGCATTTTAATTATTCAAAATAAGTGTCTTTCTTGACTTTGTATGCATGTTTATAACTTTTCTTCCAAAATTAACCTTTCATTTCTCTCTCATCTTAATTATACAGATCAAAATTTCAAGGCAATTTCTCTCACAATTTCATTTAAAATGCTGATTACCAAGGTAATTTTATGGAAGTATTAATAAGGGTATATCTATAATTTTATTAACTTTCTTAATAAGTGTGTATTTTTCTAAAACGACTCTTATTATAAAACGGAGGGAGTATTAAAGACAAAAAAATGGATGCAAACTATGGAGGAAGAAATTCATTCCATTGAGAAAAATGGCATTTGAGAGTTTGTCACACTACCAACTAGTCATTAAGCAATTGGGGTTAAATGGGTTTATAAGCTAAAGAAAAATGTGAAAGGAGAAATTGAAAGGTATAAGGTGAGACTAGCTACAAGGGGGTATAAACAAAAGCATGGTATGGATTATAAAAAAGTATTTGCTCTCATTGCTTGCTTAAAGACAATATAGTTATTGATCAGTCTTGCAGCCCCAAACTAGTGAACAATTCATCAAATGAATGTGAAATCAGTCTTTCTAAATGATGCTCTTAAAGTAGAAGTATAAATGGAACAATCAAAAGGATTTATGCTTGAAGGTTATCAAGATAAGGTGTTAAAATTGAAGGAGGAGTTGTACGACCTTAAACAAATACCATGAGTTTGGTATAGTTGCCTCGACAAATATCTTCATGAGAATAGTTTTTCAAGATACCTTAAAATACACTTTATGTTTAAAAAATGAAAGTTGATATTTTATTTTTGTGCATTTATGTGGATAATCTCATTCTTATAGAAATAATTCACAAGCATATAAAGGTCTTAAGAAAGGGATGACACGAGAATTTGACATGACTGATATGAGTCTTATGTCATATTATTTGGGAGTAGAAGTAAAATAATGTACTAGACTTGATACATTATTTGTCGTTGGACTAGTTAGTTGGTTTATAGAGAATCCACACGAAGAATACATGCAAGCTGCAAAGAGAATTGTTCAATGCTTAATAGGTACTCTTGATTATGACATTTTTTATACTTCTTTGAACGAGGTATATTGTGATAGTCATTATGTTGGTGATATTGATGACTAAAAGAGTAATACCAGGTTCACATTTTTCTTTGAAGAAAATGCAATTTCATGATATTTAAAGAATTTTAACATGTGAATCAGAATATGTTGCTACAATTGTCGATTCATGTCATGAGATATGACTAAGGAAATTGCTAGATGAACTTTATTTTTTCCAAAGAGAAGTGACGAAAATTATGATGGACAATAAATCGATGCTTCATGATCGGAGCAATTATATAGATATAAGGTTTCATTTGATTTGAGATTGTATTAAGAACAAGGAGGTTGAGGTAAAATGCATTAAAACACTTGATCAAAGAGTTGATTTTTTTACAAAAACCCCTCAAGAAAGATAGATTTTAGCAGGTTAAAGAGATGACTTAAGAGATGGCTGGAGTTGTGAAAAAGTTAAGTTTCTTGGGTGTTGAGAGTTTTTCAACTAATTAAATGTGACTTCTTGTTTAAAATTTTAAGTTTCTTGGGTGTTGAGAGTTGTGAAAAAGTTGAGTTTCGTGAACCAAATATTAATTTAAAGCTTATAAAATCTAGTTTTAAATAGCTTAGTTTTAGGTTTATTAGAGTTTTTTTTTAATTATAGGTATTTTATTAAAGGCTATTTTGCTATAAATTTTGCTATTTAAAATTTTATTTTGTAAATTTATTTTGATTAATTGCTAATATTAATCCTATAAAAAATCTTGTAATCGATTGTCATAAGACGGAGATAAAGAGTAGAAATATAGAAGTAAAAGTTTTTCAAATACCCCTTTCTTTTCTTCTTCCTCCATACCTTCCAACATGTTGTCAAGCTTTTCAAGAACGAAACCTTTGCCCATAATTCCCTGTAAAAGTAAGCTAAAAGGATTTCAGTTTTGTTAATATACCTAATTGATCTTTTTGACTTTTAATTTTCGTGACCATAAATGGCCCTTTTTCGAATCTATAGGAAGAGAATATGCAATGACATTTCAAATTCATGAATTGGATTATTTGTTTGACAGATCATTGGGAGCAGCATACCAAAATAAAATAAAATAAAATAATGCAACCATGTTTTGTTCGATCTTTAAACACATAAGAAAAGCTAGATCTGAAGTGCTCATCACTTCATTGAACAAAACCAGTCAAAAGTAAGAATAAATCTACGCACATATATAGCTTTTATGCAGAAGTTGAATTGGCTGTTTCCTCGCAGCAGCAGGCGCTTGCGTGGCATTGAGCTCTGTACAAAGCAATTAAGAATTTGGGCAATACCTATTGAGTCGCATGAGATCATTTTGTGTCCTGTCATTGTAGAAAAGAAGAGGGGATTCATAAATAGCTAAGAATATCCTCCATGCATGGTCGGCTTCCACATCTCCTTCTCTCTTTGCGTAGAAAGAGAGTCTCGGTTTGGTTGAAAATGTCATGCAAGTTGCATGATATATATATTCAAAGTCTCAACTGTCGCCTTCTCCTGGATTTCAGATCAACCACAATGATAGATATGTTATCGGAACTGTTTCTGCCATATGCTATTTCTTTAAGGTTATCAGCTACAGCTTGCGCAGGCGATATATCATCGGAAATCGGCGATCTCCGCCACCTTCTCAGCATGCGACGAGCCATCTCCCCAACCTCTTCAGTTTTCATGACATCCCATAGACCATCACTTGCTAATATTATGCATTCATCATCGTCAGTCCTCGTCGTGAAAGTGACCTCCGGCACGGGGATTACCCATGGTCTCAAGTACCGATCACCTAAACCACAAAATAAGTAATTAGGATGAGATAAGAATCAATCCCATCCTTCCAAGATTCTTTAAGCCGATGATACGAGGTTAGAAAAAGATCTTTGTGGCGTAAATATAAATGTTTATACAGTATGCTTAAGCAGTTAAGCTAGAAATAATCTAGTCAAAGCCAAAGCCCCTTCGCGTGAAGATGCGTAACGTAAGTTGCTTCAATCTTTTAAAAAGTACAAACGCACTCTTCAAATCACTATGCTAAACAACAAAGCACTGGCTCAGATTTAGGGTTTAGTAGTTCAACAACTAAGATTCCTAAAATATATACAGTAAACTAACATATATGATAAAGCTAGTCAAAGATTCTGATAAATGACAATGATGGAGGAATTAGAATTTAGACTCACGCCACGTAGTATTCGTCTAGTCCCTTTCTAAAACCCAGTTCAACAACAATAATCGAATCCTTTCCTAACTTTTGAAGAAAACTCCCACCATGCAAATGTTCAAAGGTTTTTAAACCAAAAGATTTTGAAAGCTCAAAAACATAAAGTTCAAAGGGAACAAAAAGTATATGGAGAAAAAATCTTCTCAAATCGCTGAAAAGAAGATGAGAATCGGAAATATAGAAGAAAACCTATAGCTCTGGACATGGCAAGAACTCCGAGTACCCTAGCACCATTCCAGTTTATGACTTTCCCTCCTCCTCCCTCAATTCTCATGAGCTCGTCAGGTCTATCCGGCTGTAGAAGAAAGCACAAACTGTTGTTATAAGTTGGTCTTGTTAATCTAACGTTTTACTTAACCTTAAAAGAGACATCTCATTATTGTTTGGGGTCAATAAGCTTTCACAGGGATATCCTTCAGCTCAAAAAGGAAATTATTGAATTTGGTGTTGTCATTTCAAGAGTTCATCACTAGACTAATAGCCTTAATCATCAGAAACAAGATCATTGCCAACGAAAATATACAATTAAACTAGTTAACGAATATGAAGTGAAAGGATAGGATTCGAATATGACCTTCTGGTCAACAGTGAGAGGAATGGTTTGAGCTCCCCGGCAAAGAATTGCTCTTGAGTCTCCACAGTTGGAGGCAATAATTTGGCAGCCGGATAGAACCACAACAACTGCCGTCGACCCAATCATTTCTGGGGCAAGTGCCCTTGAAGAGACCTCATCGTCAGCCCTCTCGAAGCCGCAAGAAAGAGCAGCTTTCCAACTTGTCTGCCATTCGTAGCCAGGATCAGCTGTTTCACGATCCCACTCTTCTGCTATAACTTGATGCATTCTTTCTTTACAAAATTCAGCCACCTAAAGTAAAGATCAACCGTTTCGCAATGGTAATAGAAGATATTACTGTTGTCAATGATTCTCCAGACATTACAAAATCTAAATCCAATGTCAATTATCACCAAGCTCTACTAGAAGAGATGTAAAAACCTTTATGAACGAGTAGGTAACTCCATGATAAGGCTTAAGAGCGTTGTATAAACATCCAATGAATTTTCAAGAAAAAGAAAAAGGCTAATGATCCGGTTTTCCACTGTTAAACAGTTATTAAAATAAAATCCTTAGACCTAGTCGGTGGAAAGAGGAGGTTACAAGGCTTCCTCTTCATAAATACTCACATGTCAGATGTTGACTTTAAGTTTTTCAGTGTAAAAAAAGTGTTATAAAGTACAACGAACACATGGTTTTTGACAAGATTGATTAACACATTATTACATCATCCATGAGAATTTCAGTTTCTGCCTTTCTGGTAATACATACATATATATATATAATCTGTAAAAAGAAGTCTTGCTACCTGCTTTAGTTTGGTAATTGGTAAGACAAAAGCCTAATTAATGAAGAAATCTCTTTATTTCCAAGAAAAACGAAAGAGTACGACTTCCCATTATTCTTGGAAACTAATCAAGAACTACTAACATCCAAGAACTATTTGCTTAACCTCATCGTACCATAGAAGTGACCAAACTTAAATTTAACTGCAGCTTTCGACAGAAAAGACATTCAAACTTCAAATACAATGAACAACAACTATTTAACTCAGCTCTCTGAATGTCCAGTTATGTAGACCATAAATGCTGACAAGGGTATACAAGAATTGTCAAAACCTTAATCACCAAGGAATGAACAATGGCATCTAAATAAACTGGTGGTATAAAGGAGAAACACCAAAGAAAAGAGCCGGAGGAATCGAAACGATCAATCTAATAAAAGAGAGAGAGTCAAGAAAAGCGAGGTCAACACGTAATTTTTTTATAAAATATTAGGTTTAGGTTGACAGATGGCATGCCTAGAACCACTTTTAAAGACATAGTGTTAGGTAGCTCCGACCATAAGAAGAAACAATCATTTAGTTCCACCCCAAGAATAATGAGAGGGACCAAGGATACCAACCACCACCCAACCCCTGTTTGAAACGACCACGTGGCTCCGCAACCAGACAGCATAGCTGGTCCCACCTAATACTTTTATTTACTTTCCCTTCCAACAAAGAAGGAAGCGCCCAGCTAGCTACCTAGATCCTCGTGGCTCACACGACGCCACCGAATAAATTAAACAGAGAATACATATAACTCTGTACCTAAGTAGCAACAGGAACGATGATCATGCGTCTGTCATGACCATCAACAGCCAATCCCCGTGACGCAAAACACTTGATCAGAAGAAAAAAACAGAAGAAGTTTTCCTGATTTGGTATACACGTGTTAACGTGTAAAACCAGCCTATGGACCACTATAAAGTAGACGCGTGTTCTTCCGATCAGAACACATTGCTATAAAAAACTGGTAGCTCCTAGAAGTCTGATATTTTATTCTGATATTGATATATATAAATAATCTTTTAATTCTTTTAATCTATAAACGAAAACAAAATGCCGCCCGCACCGTCCTATCCAATTTTAATCGAATGAACTAAGTTTTCTTGATACAGAACTTGTGAGTATCGTAGAGCAGTAATAGTAGCAGCAGCAGCGGCAAGAGTGTGGAGGAGAGTATAATACCTGAGAACCACCGTGACCATCGTAGACGCCGAAGAAATCAACGGAGGAGATCCCAAGGGAAGTTCTAGAACCAGGAGCGGTACAGCCACCGACATGATCGCAACTCCGGGACATAAACCGAGGGATAACTGCAACAGCGTCTTCCATCTCTCTTCGTCTCCCTATCACCGACGTGAACCCCCAGTATAATCTTTTACTGCTATTGGTTTTCCCTACGCACCTACGACTCGTCGCAACCGCCTCAGAGGACAGCAATTCCTCCGTCGGGGAGGTCTCCACGTCCCTCGGCACTGCCATCACGGCCTCCTCCAGTACCGCCGCTGGGATCTCCCCGGAGCTCCCGCTCGTGGTGGGGATGTCTCCGGAGCTTGTGGTGCTTGGAGAGTCTTCGGTTAGAAGTAATGAAGATAGGCTTGAAACACTGGACAGGACGTCCGAGTTGGGGAGTGAGTCGATTCGGTCCAGTTGCTCGTCCTCTGGAGATTCCATGCAGCGAGAGAGAGAGAGAGAGAGAGAGAGAAAGGGAGAGAGAGAGAGGGAGCGATTGGAGAGAGAGAGAGAGAGATTGAGTGGGAATAAAAGAGAAGGTAGTGACAGATGATAAAGTGACACGTGGAAGTTAAATTGAGGCGATCACATACGCATCCTTTCCAGCTTTCAAATCGGGCTAAATTCCCACGTGTCAGTTTTTCATCCGGTGTCGCGTGGTTGACGTTGCATCCCACCTTTAGGACACTGAAGTGTTATTGGACATTGAGATGATTCCCTGCACGGAGCACTCATAAACCAACTCTACATCCGCAATCCCTCTCAAGTACCTCTTGCCGTGTATGATAAGTTTTATGGCCCAAAAAAAAAAAAACTCTTGAAGGCTTTTGATCCTAACGATCCTCTAATTCCTTACAAATTCAAGTTTATTGAAACTCATCACTTGAAATGCAGATATATAAATAGATAGAAAGTAACCGTTGAGGAATTTATTGGTGCACGTTGGGTGTATTCCGGTGCTATACGTGGCAAAGTGGATGATGTGGGACCTAGCCATTAGGTAAATTTTGACTTATTTTTTTAAAATGGGAAAGTGCTAAATTATGTTATGAACTTTAATATACGAACATCAATAACTCGATGATCTGATGGATTGCCACGTTTAGGAATGAGGCAAGTTTAGATAGAAGTAAGATCCAACGGCTGTCACGTGCCAGATCACCCCGTACGGCATTAGGAAAAGATGGGCGATGCGTGAAAAGATGAAACGGGGCCCATTCAATGACTCTTTTTCGGGGGTTTTGTGTGGGACCCAAAGTGTGGGATTAATACGTGTCAATTAAAATAACATCAATCAAACAGGGGTGATAGTATAGTAGTCAACATCGTCTGGACACGTATCACACACGCCCTAAACCACGATGGGATCACAAGAAAGTGGTTGTTGCTCCACAGGTCTTGGATAAGTCAAATAAGGGGGAACTGGGAAATGTTTAAACCAGAAGTTCATGTTGAATACCAAATTTTGGGTCGACTCAGCCTCACGCTCAAAGAGACAGAATTGTCATCATACATGCTTTTTAATTTATTGCCAACCCAACCTACTACAATGATCTATCGTCCTTCTTATCTTAGGACAGCGATCTTGAGCAACTCACAGCATGTTATGATTACTTCCTATCTAATATTGCGTCGGACAAAGAAAAAGAAACTACGGCACTTAATAATTAACGCCACATGTTTTCGGTTTTTGCGGTTTGCGTGTTGTTCTAAAGTAATAAGCACCAGTAACCAAAACACAACATTGATTTTATCGAAAGAAGTGATCGATCGAGTGTTTGGCCAGATGTTTAGAATCAAGAGAAAACAGTTTGACAAAACTGACGCTAAACACAAACAGTAGTTATTTACTTTAAAGAACAAAACAAACAGTAGTTGTTTAAATTAGGTTTGTGTCAAATTCGTCAATTTAGCGGTTTTCCAATTTCGGCCTTCTTTATCGCTCTGATTTTAAGGATTAACATGTTTTGGTCATCATAGTGTGTGAGGTTGTGTTGGTGTTATATATTCCAACTTCCAATAAGATACGAGATTCTAACAGAATTGCCCCTGCGGCAGAAACATGAGAACTCCAACTTCTTTAAAATTGAACTTCTTGTGTTTTGTAACAACTTGTTATATATTATTATTTTATTAAGTAATCGATTGAAGAATTCCTAATCTAAAATGAAAGTATGGAACACCTGACCTGGTGGTTTTTGGGTGATAAAGGCTTGCATGACTGGAGTTTATTTCCTCATATCACATGATTGTTGTTTTGGGGCATGTGGAAATCATGATTTGAGAGAGACCATGTTCCTAGGCTTTTGTTTCATTATTTTGTAATACTCATATCATATCACGTGAAAGCCGACACGGTATCCTAAAACCCAAACCCAAAAAAATTGGAGCTTGTGGACCCATATGACTCTTCTAAATTAGATCTGTTAATGGAGATTCAGCCCTCTGTTGGGCTTCAAGACCTTTCCCATTACTGTATCTTCCTTTTTTTTAAAGTCCAAATTAGTGCTTTCTACCATTTGTTGACTTTTGAATTTCGGGTATTCGTTGACTTGAGCATATCGCATTTATTATCAAGCCTTCAAAATTGTTGCACCCAAACCGTTAGCCGTTACTGTCACAGCCTCTTTTTCAAAGGGGACTTGTGGAAAAAGTGTAATTCCACGAATTTAATTAAGAATCAGCTGACCCTTTACTCAAGCTAAGAGTTGTCAGTATTGTTTTATTGTTTACACTTGCAATAAACGAGAAAAGGTCAACTTCAAAATGATATTTCTTTGGAAAGCGTGGCCTTTTGTCTATATAAAATTGAAAATACACCATTCCATCTCAATTGAAATGGCCGCCTCGTTTTTTAAGTATTAGTACCTGGTCAGGTTGGCTACATCAGGCTCAGATTTAATCTGCGATCAACGATCCATTCATGAGTGAGAGACTCTTATGCATACGTAAAGACCTAAACCTAGCTATTGCTTCATATATAAGGTATAATTCTACCATAACGAAGGTACGAAGAATCATAACCCTAGTTTTCTCTGCTTACAGCGATCCCACCTTCACAAAAAGACTAACTTGAGCGTCGGAGGGGCTAATCGGGATACAACCTCCGACGTGTTTTCTATATTTTGCAGGGATATTCACGTCGAAGTTACTACAACAAGCAATCAACTTCATGGATCCAAACGCAACGCTCGGCCCGTCGAAATCCGCAGAACTAACCTACGCCACCGTGGGGCCGACTTCAGACACCATGTCCGTAAAAATACGATCACGGTCGGTGGCCGACAACCTCGATATAGCCATTGTCATGGCTCTGGCGATGCAACGCATGGGTTTACAATTACCTACAATCATGTCGCCTGCGCATCATGTTTCCCGCACGGAATCTTCAGACCCGAATGATCAACCGCAACCTCAAACCTTGAAACAAAAAGAACAGAGCGCAGCCCTGGAGGGTAACGCTGAAACCAACATGCGCCCGAACCTCCAGCGCCTCTCTGATGCAGATCCTCTTCCGCCTGTACACACCTCCCTCACCCGAAAACAGATTGAGGAAGAGGTCGACATGTTGATTCGCCAGATCTTGCAGTCTCAGCCCGCACAACAGCAGCCGTCTGCACGGCAGACAAACATGGTGACCAATCGCCACCCAACCGAAGACCTAGAGAAAATTGTGGACGATCGAATTAACGCAGCCATGAGCTTCCGCCCAGATCGCCCGACAGCTCACTACAGCTCTCCCTTTACTCCGGCAATCTTGGATAGTCTCCCGACGCCCGAAAAATACACTAGAAAAACCGACCTCCTAGATTACTTACAGCACTTCCAGTCGATGATGAACCTGCACTGCGTCCCAGACGCCATTCAGTACAAGGCTTTCTGCACAGTCTTCCAAGAGGGAGCTCGACGATGGCTTAATAGCTTGCCCCCGAGCTGTATCACGTGTTTTGAAGATTTCAGGTTATTATTCGTGAACCAGTTCGTCACAAGTAAGCGGCCGCAGAAGACGGCCCTGGAAGTGATGCAGTTGACACAAGGGAGGAACGAGAGCCTATGGGAATTCATCACTTGGTTCAATAATGAAGCGGTCGAGGTCCCCGACCTCACTTGCTCGTCAAGGTTAGCAGCACTTATGAACAACACGTGGGATGAAGAGTTCAAAAAGTTGTTAGCCCTCGATCAGCCTCGATCCGTTCAGGAAATAAGAAACAGGGCGGATAGGTACATTCAGCTTGAAGAAGTGCTAAAAAATACGAGGCGTCGGACGGATGATCGCTCGTCAAATGACAGAACGGGTGGTTCGCACAAGCGGCAAAAAGGCCAGTCGAGCTGCAGAAAGCCAACCTATCGACAGGGATATCGACAGGAGTTCACCCCGCTCAATAGACGATATGCAGAAGTACTCGCGGCCATAAGAGCGGACGGGGAAACTATCCGATAACCTGAAAAGATGAAGACTCCCTCCAAGGATATAAACCCCGATTTATATTGCCATTTTCACAAAGACATCGGTCATGACACAGAACATTGTCGGCAATTGAAAAGAGAGATCGAATCCCTCATCCAAAGGGGAAGATTGAGCCGATTTGTGAAGCACGAGCAAAATGCTGACCGAGATAACGAGCATAAGCCCGGTTGGTTCGACAACAGACGACAGTATGGGAGGCGAAATGATAGAAATAGTGAAGGTCGACAGAACGCTAATACAGATGACCGTCGCGAAGTGAGAGGTCGATCCAGGGCCCGAGGTGACAGGAATGTCGGGCAACAAGATGACCGACCGGTAAGGGTCATTAATATGATATTTGGTGGAAACGCAGCGGGGGGATCCACTGTTAAAGGAAGAAAGAGATATGCCAAACAAGTTGACAAAAATTTGTCAATCAAAAGAAAGAGAGAGATCGACGGGATGATATCGTTCGACGGGTCTGACTGTTGGACCCGGGCTCCGGATCTCCGATTCCCGAGGTGGCCCCTCGGGTCACGCCGACGACGGGCGCCCCACAACGTCGGACCCGATCCCAACATTTAAACATAGTTCGATCATACACATACATTCTCATAAAATCGATCACCTATGCATGCATTTTAATCATAAACAATTCATCACGATTACATAAGCCATCAAGTTCATAAATTAAACATGTGTTTGAAACAATACACAGTATAAAATAAAGTTTCAATCCAGATTACATGGAATATGCTCCATGATAATGTGTTTGGAGGGCCAACCAAAATACGAACTTAATACAAGACTCCTAATTAGCTCGAAGTTTCCGATGCATCGCAAGTTCAAAGATCGTCCTGCTCTGCACCCGAGGAGGGAAAGTAATAGGTTGAGCTACACAGCTCAGTGGCTAATATAATTATAGCCATCGGCAACTAGCACAAATCCCAGCATATGAATGTACATATATTATATCTATACAGACATCAATTCAAGCATTTCACATGCTACTCAAACAATTTACGCATTCAATAAACTTAATTCAATTCATAAATATGTCACAAAGCATTCACAATGAACAATCCACATATGCAATGCACATCACAATGGCTCGAGGGTTCCATGGAAAAAAAAGGAAGAAATCGAAGTTTACATCCTGAACGAAATGAGTCCATTCAGATCTCATGTGCCACAAGCGGGCAGCCGGAAGAAGGCTCTTGTTTACTTGCACGTGACGAACGAAATGGTTCCACTCTCGCCCAAAAAAAGCATATAATCATGCTCATGATCATTTTATCGTATGGTATTCTTCCATATCTTGCATTTAGTCAAAATGCCATGATCGAAGTCGAGGCATAACATGATCGGAATCAAAACGTAATGCTATCAATTCTTATGATTCTTTCAATTCATCACATTTAAACATGCATAACAAATAACATATATTCATACATAGGCAAGAAATTGCCTAGTCACACAATAACTATAAATATATTACCCACCTAAGATCGCTCGAGTAGTCGACTCACTGGTGTCCTTCCTCCTGCGATGAAATCGTGTCAGCTTAGTTTCCTAAAACAACCAAGTTTCCATCCAATCAAATAATATTCAAAGGCAATTACTCAAAAGCTTCGGAAAATCAAAAGAAGAAATCGCTGGAAAAAGGGGCTCGCCGCGGCGAAGGCTTCGTTCGCCGTGACGAAGGCCAAGCCTTCGCGACGAGTCGCCCTCACGCCATGCACGCGCACTCCACAACACGCCGCGACATGCACCATACGCAAAGTAGCGCGTGCACAAATTCAAGACGTCATGGTGTGCACTTGAGCACGTCGCGACGTGCGGATCGGGGAAACGTTTCCGAACCCGAAAAATCCCAAATTTTCTAACTCCAATCCATTCCAAACTCAAATGCAACACATCTAAGGCATAAATCAACTCTTCTACTACAATTCTAACCCATTCTAAGCTTCCAATCCCTCCTAAAATCATCAACCCAACGATTTACCCAACTTTTTCACACAAAAACCCTAAATCATCGATTTCTCCCAATTTAAGCTATCTTAATGTTTAATCCAAACATAAACAAGAAGAAACGAAGCTAAACTTACCGGGTAACGCTCCAAACTGTCGAAAGATCCGAAAAATCGAAATCTCCACTCTTCTTCCTCTTCTCCCTACGACGGCTTCTCCCTCTTCTTTCCTTTTCTTTCCTTTCTATTTTCTATTCTATTTCTAATTTCTTCTTTTAAACCTAAGGGAAAGCACAAAGACTACAATGCCTTCCTAATTAAGCCCTAAACCCATTTCAACTTAAATAAACTTCCCAAAATGCCCTCATAAGCTTTTACACTTTTTAAACCTCATAAAACAACAATTAAACCGTAATTATCCATAATACTCCCAATTAACTCAAACTAAGGCATAATCACTCAATGATCCAAATTTATGCTTAATGACATCATTAAAAAAAATTCAGGGTCTAACACTGACCTTGATGGTGTAAGTTGTCCTCATGACGACGCGCTTGTCGTAAATTTGAACATGGATGGCAACGAGGTGAAGCGGGTAATGATCGATACGGGCAGCTCGATCGACCTGCTGTATTATGATGCCTTCAAGCAGATGGAGGTACCCGAAGATCGGCTACTGCCTATAGACGGACCTATCAAGGGGGTGACTGGAGCCTCAACCTACCCGTTCGCCCGAGTTTACTTAAAAGTGAAATTCGGGCAAAGGCCGTGTCAAATAGAGAGGGACGTTGAATTCCTAGTCGTGAAGTTCCAAGGGGCATACAATGCAATAATCGGACGAGCTACCCAGAACGCCCTCAGAGCGGTCGTCTCCACCTATTACCAAGTGATCAAGTTTCCAACGCCCCGAGGAGTTGGTGTTGTTAGAGGTCAATAAAGAATCGCTAGAGAATGCTATTTGGCATAAACAAAAACATTAGACGGGGTGGTGGTATTGACGAGCTCTATTGACGTAAGAACTGATGAAGAAACAGAAAGATTGAATCCCATCGAAAAAACACAGCTGGTCGTACTGGATGAAGCAGATGACTCCAAATTCACGAATCTAGGTTCCGAGCTTCAGAAGGACCTGGTTAATGAAATCACATACTGTTTTGTGGAGAACAGGTCGGTCTTCGCTTGGGTACCGAGCGATATGCCCGGAATTTCTCGATCGGTCGCTTCGCATTCCCTTGGCATTCGACAAGATTACAAGCCGATTAGGCAAAAGAAGCGATGGCACTGCAATGAGCGACAGGAGGTGATCGAGAAAGAAATACAGAAACTGCTCGAAGCCGGGTTTATCCGAGAAGTCAAGTACCCCGAATGGCTTGCCAATGTGGTGTTGGTAAAGAAGAAAAATAGGAAGTGGAGAATGTGCATTGACTTCACTGACCTGAACAAGGCATGTCCAAAGGATAGTTTTCCTCTACCAAAGATCGACCAGCTAGTAGACTCCACCTCCGGGCATGAACTTCTCAGCTTCTTGGATGCTTTCTCGGGCTACCATCAAATTCAGATGAGCCTCGAAGACGAGGAGAAGACTGCCTTCATAACCGACCAGGGCACGTATTGTTACCAAGTAATGTCGTTCGGCTTGAAGAATGCGGGGGCCACTTATCAGCGGCTCGTCATGAAAGTCTTCAAAACACAGATCGGTCGGTCTGTTGAAGCTTACGTAGATGATATGGTAGTTAAAAGTAAGACGGCCGCCGAGCACGTGAGAGATCTAAAAGAAGTCTTCCAGACCCTTCACAGATTTCAGATGAAGTTGAACCCGAAAAAATGCGTCTTCGGTGTGGTATCAGGAAAATTCCTGGAGTTCATGATTACTCAGCGGGGGATTGAGGCTAATCCAGAGAAGATCGAAGCCATCATTTGAATGCCCTCGCCGCAATGCTTAAAAGAAGTACAGATATTGACTGGTCGGATAGTCTCTCTAAGCAGGTTCGTTTCCAGATTGGGAGACAAATGCCTCCCATTTTTCAAAATTTTGAGGAAAGCGAATCGAGTTGGACGAAACCGATCACACGGTACCTTTTAGAGGAAACACAGCCAGAAGAAGAATCGAAGGCCAAGAAACTGAGAATAAAGGCGATCAAATATACGGTCATTAACAGCGCCCTATACAAGCGATCTTATGACTGGCCACTGCTGTGATGCTTGAATGAAGAAGAAGCCGAGCAAGCAATGACTGAAGTCCACGAAGGGATGTGTGGCAACCACGTAGGAGGCAGAATGTTAGCCCATAGGCTGATCAAACAGGGATATTATTGGCCGACAATGAGGAAGGACTGCCAGGAGAAGGTCAACCGATGTGAGGCTTGCCAGAAGAATAGCAGTCTATCTCATCAGCCAACCGAGAGGATGCAAATCGTGAGTCATCCTATTCCTTTCGCTCAATGGGGAATGGATATACTAGGGTCCTTCCCTCTTGGTCCCGGACAGAAGAAGTTCCTGATAGTGGAAGTGGAGTACTTCACTAAATAGGTAGAAGCGGAGGCGGTCGCTACAATCACCGAAGGAAAGGTGAAAAGTTTCGTAAAGAAAAATATAATATGTCGCTTCGGGATGCCTATGGTGCTAGTTACGGACAATAGCCGACAATTCGATAACAATAAGTTCAGAGATTTCTGCGACCGACTAAAGATATGGCTACAATTGACCTCAGTAGCTCACCCTCAAAGCAACGGTCTCGCGCAAAACACAAACAAAAAGATAATGAGTGCTCTTAAGAAGCGTCTAGACAGACGAAAGACTTGGGTAGAAGAGCTTGACGAAGTGTTGTGGGCATACAGGACCACACCAAACGGAGCCACAGGGAAACACTGCTCAGATGACCTTTAGGCGAAGCCTTAGTCCCGTAGAAGTGGTCTTGCACAACCAAAGGGTGTCGAACTACGACGAAGAACAAAATGATGAAGCCCGCAGAGCGAAACTCGTTCTCCTCAGTGAGGATGATAAGGGCGCCGCTCGTTCGGAAGCCATCGGTAAGCTACCAAATTCTACAATGTAAGGTAAAAGCCGAGCGATGTAAAGATAGGCGGGTACGTCATGCGAAAGGCCGAGGCGGCTGGGAAGCATCCTGGAAAGCTTGGACAGGCGTGGGAAGGACCCTATCGAGTGATTAAGCAAGTCGGGCATGATTCTTACATCCTACGCGATGCGAAAGGGAAGGTTCTACCAAGGCCTTGGAACTCTCGAAACTTGAAGGCGTTCTACCAATAGATAAGTTTTATTTTAGTTAATCTTTGCTTATTAACGTTTTTGTATACAACACGTGGGAACCTTTTTTCTGTCCCTGCCAGACAGGTTTTTTAACGGCCCACGCCCTCATTATCATCAATAAAGGAGTTTTCAGATTTCTTGGCAATAAAAGTTCAATTATATGTGGCAAAGAGTATAAAATCCAATTAGCCATCGCTCAACATATACATAGATCGACCACGGTCGGTCGGGTCGCCAAAACAAAATCCTTGGGACCCTCGCTCGACATCTACATAAATCAACTACGGTCGATCGGTCGCCAAGACAAGATCCTTGGGACCCTCACTCGCCATCGCTCGACATCTACATAGATCGACTACGGTCGGTCGGGTCGCCAAGACAAGATCCTTGGGACCCTCGCTCGACATCTACATAGATCGACTACGGTCGATCGATCGTCAAGACAAGATCCTTAGGACCCTCGCTCGCCATCGCTCGGCATCTACATAGATCGAATACGGTCGGTCGGGTCGCCAAGACAAGATCCTTGGGACCCTCGCTCGACATCTACATAGATCGACTACGGTCGATCGGTCGCCAAGACAAGATCCTTGGGACCCTCACTCGCCATCGCTCGCCATCTACATAGATCGACTACGATCGATCGGGTCGTCAAGACAAGATCCTTTGGACCCTCAGTCTCGCTCGGTATCGACACAGATCGACTGCGGACGATCGGTCCCCAAGACGAGATCCTTGGGACCTCAGTTCAGACTTTACTATAAGTCGACCTCGAAGCCGGTCGATTATAAACAACTTCATCAAACTCCACTATACATCGAAGGTAAAGAACATAAATACGAAAAATGACTTCATAAAAATGAAGCAAAAATAAAGATTGCATTAATTTGAGTCCGCTCTGGTCACAAGCCCGACCAGGTGAGTTTCAAAAATCAACAGAAGGAGAAGTGGGCGGATGCCCAGGGAAAGCCTCGAAAACGGGCGGAAAAGTGGAAACGGGAGCAGGGTCCGAGGGAGCGGCCGGAGAAGTATCCTCACAAGGAAGCTCGTCCTCCCCAGCCGAGTTAAGGTCCAGCTCCTCATCCGGGACAGACCCCCGGTCCTCCATGGCTCTCTCCCTCACTTCCTTCAGAGAGAGACCAATAGTGGTAGGAAGCATCAGCTCGGCAAATCCCTCAAATGGAGGACCGTCCGACCCCTCAGGGACGCTATAGTCATAGCAATTTTTCAAGATCATGAGGGCGAAATCGCAAGAGTACTCCAAACACTCCTCCTGCAAGAACCGCCTCTGCCATCGCCTGATCGTCTCGATCCTTTGTTTCTTTATGGAGGCTCTCACCCTCCTCAGCGTATCTTCGGTTTTCGCCTGGTCACTCTCTGCCGCATGACAGTTCTCGAGGAATTTTGCCTTAAGTGCACTCTCCGACTCTAGCTTCCCTTGCAACACCGCGCATTCCTCGGACAACTTGTTCCTCGCCGCCATCGCCTTTACCCTCTCAACCTCCTCCGCGGTGAGTCGAGCTTTCAAGGCGCTCCTCTCCTCCTCTCCCGAAGTGAGCTGAGCTCTCAGGACGTCACGCTCCTCCTCCCAAAGTTTCTTCTCCTCTTATAAGGAAAAGACTTAAGCCCGGGAGAAGTCTCCTTCTTCTCTAGCTTATGAGAGCTCGGTCTTTAAGCCATCCAGCTGCTCAAGGAGGGAATGGACTTCCCGATCCAGCAACTCGATACGCTGACGCATAGATAAAGCGAAAGCCACCTCCTTTACCGAATTACGGATGGCACGACCCGTCAACTCCTCAATATTCAACGAGTCAAAGCGCTACTCGTCCGAAGGAGGAATGACCCGCTCAGCGATATGAAGAGCCACTTCGACGTTAGCAATCGAGTTAGTCCTATCAAGACTAATCGTCGGCTCCCATTTGTCAGCACTCCCCGCTTGCTTCTTCCCTTTACTCTTGGCTGACGGGGCACCACGATCTCCCACTTTCTCCTTCCCCTTGCTTTGGGCTAAAGGACGAGAAAATCGGTCAGCTACTTGAGTGACCCTTCTACTCTTCAGAGGTCGATCACTCTCTTCCTCTTCCTCGATAACTACCAGGCACTCACCAGGCGGGACGATCACAACAGGCGCCGCAGATGGCTCAGAAACGGTAAGAGGAACATTTCGCTGCTCGGAAGCAATGGGCCGAACGACAATTGAACTGGCCTCTCCCCTATCCTCCTGTCCTCTGGCCTCCGAAGGTCCGGCGACCTTGCGCTTACCCTTGGCAGACTTGGGGGGGCCGGTGAAAGCATGAACTTTGATCATGGCTGCACAAACAATGAAAGCAAGTTAGAAATCGAACCGATTGGAAGCATGGAAAATAATTCAACCATGAAGGGTCAACCAGGCCGGGCGGTTTCCTCTCCTAGCCCGTTAACTTGTGGCGGGGGGTCAATTAGAAAAGAGTTGGCTGAGGCCCCCCCACGGTAACCCGAAAAGAGCCGAGCGAAGTTATATTGGCCGAGCTCCTTTATACGACTGACCACCTCCCGCTCCTCCCTAGAAAGAAATAGGCTCGACAAGTCGTTCCATCGCTCAACTAAGGGGTACCTCCACAGTTGGGACTCGGAGGAAGATCCCGGAGGCTTCACGAAGAAATATTTTGTTCGCCAACCGGTAATTTTAGAAGCCGTTTCGGTCGGGCGATACCGGGCATCTTTGTACATCAAAGAAGGAATCCCACCCCCAGAGCTAGGACTCTGACTCATTCTCAAAAAGTGGCGCAGGATGTTGACCGAAGGCAGACAGCCAAACTGATGACACAACAAAGCAAGGCCATTAATGAACCTCCACCCATTCGGAGGAATCTGACTCGGCCTTAGTTGATAATCAGCGCACACTTCATCGACGATCGGGATGTACGAAAGTCTCAAGCCGCCGACCGAGAAGAAACTCTCAGAGACGACAAACCACCCACTTGTACTGCTGTGAATTCTTTCATTCGCCGAGGCCAGCCTAGGCTCCCAGGACCGAGGGATATCATTCCTAATAATCGACCGACTCAACTCTGCCGCGGACATCCTCGATTTGCCTTTGGGCAGCTCCTTTACGACTAGCCCATCTTTCCGCTCTCTTGTCGAGATCTCTTCAACATCTCCCAACCTCGACATCGCCATCGCCATCGTCTCAGCCACAAATTCAGACGCCCTTTCGGCAATATCATCCCTTGGAGAAACCATACTTCGAGAACCGGTGGACGACATGCTCATCAAGAGGAAATTTAGAAGAGGAAATAAGGGAAAAGGACGTACCTATTTAGTGATAGGAAGTCGGAAATTTATACGGCAGTTGGAGGAAAGCTTCGGAGGCTGTGAGCAGGAAGATACAAATAAAGTCGGAGAGCAAAAGTGTGAAGAAAACCTACAATTCATCGGCCCATAACATATATAGAGGAACAGAGGAACGGGTTTTTCCAACCAACGACTGACGCGTGGAGAAGATCCGAGCCGAGCTCAAACACGTGGCGGGATCCGAGTGGAGATAAATTAGGGTTATTAGAAATTCGGAGTGGCGCGACAGTTGAAAGGATGTACGGACAACAAAGACAACTATTCTAAAGACGATACGTTTGATTACGAAAAGTCGCCAGAGGGCACGCTACAAACAATAAATGCCCCAAGTATTTTCACGCGCTCGCTAATGATGACCCCTCGACCTACTCTGGCGCGAGCTATCGCGCAATAAGCGCCAATGCCAACTGATTGGGACACTAAGTCGACCAATCTCATTACGGGCTGTCACGCAATAATAGATGCCGATCAATCAAGACACCTGCCCAATCGATCAATCTCGATGCGAACGACCGCACACGACATCTTAATGCCCGACCGACCGACCTCCTTCCGAGCTGTCTTACGAACAAGCTATAAGACCGCGAACGAACTGCAGGATCACAGACGAGCTACAAGACCCTAATATACTCCTTCGACTCTTCTCTTTGCTCAGACTCGATGAGTAGGGGGCTTATGGTCGGGTTGGCTACATCAAGCCCAGGCCCAGTCTGTGATCTACGGCCCATTCACGAGTGAGAGACTCTCATGCATACATAAAGACCCAAACCTAGCTATTGCTTCATATATAAGGTATAATTCTATCATAACGAAGATACGAAAAATCATAACCCTAGTTTTCTCTTCTTGCAGCGATCTCACCTTCACAAAAAGACTAACTTGAGCGTCGGATGAGCTAATCGGGATACAACCCCCGACGTGCCTTCTTTATTTTGCAGGGATATTCACGTCGAAGTTACTACAGCAAGCAACCAACTCTATGGATCCAAACGGTAACGTTCAGTTCCGCCAGAATCCAGCAGAACCAGTACCTATTTAGTTGAGTTTTTAGAAGATGAGTAAGTATTTTTTTTCAAAAGCTGTTTTTAAAAAAACGAGTGTTTAGCTATAAAATAAAATTCTACTTTTTTAGTAGATCTAACTTTTTTACAAGCCAAAATATAACTTTTTGAGAAACTTAAATATGAAGTTTATAAAAAAAATACTTTTTCAAGTAAAATTTTCAGATCAATTAATGAACCTATTTTTTAGTTCCCTTTATTGTTATGTTTTACACATAATTTTCACAATACTTCACAAACTCATCTTCACGTTTATTTTGAAATTTATATAATATTATTTAATTTTATATATTTTAATATTTATTTTTATATTAGTTTTTTATGTTATAATCTATATAAAAGATTTAGTTAAATATATTTTATTTATATTTCATATTGTTTAAAATTATATAATAATTAATCTATTGTGCTCTTGTTTAATATACTTTAAATAATATTTATATGCATAAATATTTTTATTATAAAATAAAATTGAGTTAAAATTAATAAAAGTATTTTTATTTTAAATTATCAAGAAGCTTTTAAAAAGTTATTTTTTAATTGAGATTTAAACAATAACTAATTTCTTTAAAAAACTCTTCTAAAAAAGTTTTACCAACAAAAGCTCTACTGATATAAACTCATCTAAACATGCTATTACATGTTGATGATTTAATTTTATTTAGATAAAAATATTTTTATTATTTATTTATTATTATTATAGATAAATTTAAAAATTTGAATCTCACTTTTTATGATTTAAGTAATTGGAATTCGAAAGAAGAGTAGAAGGCTAGCTTAATGACGCGTCGACCAAATTTGTTTAGAACTGATTAGGTTTTGTAAGGTCGCAAGTCGCAACATTTAGGTCACTTGGATTGGGAAACAGGAAGCTAACTCAACTTGCTTAGACTTTGGTTTGGTCCCCGGAAAACAATAGCCGCCTACTCTGGGGCCCATCACAGGGATTCGCCTCTATCCAATTATCTTCAAGTTTTTCAAAGAACGTTTTCTGCAACTTTTCAAGTTGGAGTTGAATCGATAACGTTGACGTGCTGCTAATGCCAACTCAGAGACTAAGCAGCACTGCACTGTCTCCTTTGCCGACTCTTTCTTTAATGTTTTTGTATTTATTTGCACCAACATGGTGTGTCCAGTCAGCGGTAAGACCGCTCAACTTGTTATCCTTGCATAGTATAAAAGCTTCACTTACGACTCCAACAAGCTGCAATATCTTTCTTATCCTTTTTTCTCCTTTACTTTTTTGCTCTTTTCACTGAATGGCTATGGCTGCTTCTTCACAAACCCAAGCCCCTTTGAGCTGTCTCCTGGACGCTAGCTTTGACCTCGACGAGGCTCTAAGTCTGCCGACGAACTTCGGTTACCAGGTCAGAGCATCAAATTCCTCGATTGCCGACATGCCTACTGTCCCCGCCGCCGGTGATGTTTGCGTGGTTTGTTTGGAGACTTTTCAGCCGGAAAATTTGGGGAAACGTTCCCCATGTGGCCACGTGTACCATGCAGATTGTATATCCTGCTGGCTCTCCCACAGTAACTCTTGCCCTCTTTGCCGGTATAACATTTCTGGCGACACATGAGTTGATGATGTCTCCGGTGGAAGATACGTGTTCATGGTTTAGCTTTGATCAAGCTACAAGCATATTAAAACGGCGTGTATATGCGTCATTTTCAGTTTTACTGATTGAGTTTACTTTGATATACGTTAACTAGAAGACGAAGACTTTTTGGCCATTTCAGTGCTGAAATCGTTAACCAACTTGCAGTGTCACCTGCAGAGGACGGAGAAGGCAGTTCCAAGTTGCTTGGAACCAACAATCCATCTAGTTATTGAGATATTATTTTAATTCTCTATCCAATTTAACATATATTTGTGATATTATTTCTGTTGAATCATTTTCATTTGTGTATAATAATATTAATTAACTAATAAATGTTTGATTAATATATATTATATATTATATAATTATAATATTATTAATTAAGTCTCAAATATTAATTGCATAAAACGAAAATTCCTTCAGTTTCCAAAAAGAGAAAAATGTAAAAAACTAAGAAACTGACACGTGGAAGTAACCTATAAATCCCACAAGGCGACAACTCCGTTTGCCTATACTCTGCTACGCTCTGCCTTCCAACTTCCAAGTGCCAATTTATACACATAGCTCAAGAATAAACATCGAATCCTTGAATTTGCAAACAATTTAGCAAATTTGTTATTCAAATTCATGGCGAACAACTCGGATGGGATGCAGGGGACAGGGACTAACAATGTCTCAGTTCTCAATTTTATCGATATCTCCAGCCCCGATGTGCAACAATCCGTGTCTTTACTGAAGCAGGTTACTTTCTTCAAAATATGACGCCGACTCATTTCTGTTTACGTGAAGGTTGTAGTTTTTAATTATTCATTTTAATCGAAAGAAATGTGTTGGTGGGTTGTTCAGGCATGCTTGGATTGTGGGTTCTTTTACGTGGTAAATCATGGGATAAGCCAGGAGTTCATGGACGAGGTTTTCGCGGAAAGCAGGAAGTTCTTTGAGTTGCCATTGGCTGAGAAAATGAAGTTCTTAAGGAACGAGAAGAATAGGGGATATACCCCTGTTTTGGATGAGCGGCTAGATGCTGATAATCAAGTCCATGGTTCAAGTTCTTTGCTTTTCCTCTTCTTTTAGTATCTGGTTTCGCATAGAAAATAGGGTTTGATGATTTTTTTAGTTTGTTTTGTTTTCTTTTGCGTGAGTGGTTAATAGGCGATTACAAGGAGGGGTATTATATTGGAGTTGAAGTCCCTGAAGGTGACTCTGATGCTGACAAGCCATTTTACGGTCCCAATAGATGGCCTTCTGCTGGTATACACGTTACACACACTTCTTACAGTTAGAGGCCTTCACTTCAATTAGTTGATGTATGGTTTTCACTTCTGGGTTACTGCTGTTTTGTAGATCTTTTGCCAGGTTGGAGGGAAACCATGGAACAGTTTCATCGAAAAGCACTGTAAGCTCTCGTCTTTCTAACTCTATTGTATTTGAGTTCACCTCTTTAGGCTATGATGTTTTATGATATTTGTTGGATTTCTTGCTATAGTATTGGATCTTATGAAGGCTATTGTATCAATTGAACTTATATATATATATAAATGTATATATATATCTATAAATATATATATTTTCGCTTACATGCAGAGAAGTGGCAAGAGCAGTTGCTAGGATCATAGCACTTGCACTTGAACTGGAAGCTGATTTCTTTGATAAGCCAGCTATGCTCGGCCAACCAATTGCAATTATGCGGTTACTGCATTATGAAGGTTGAATTTTCAACTGAAGGTCGTAGACCTTCCTAGATACACTTGTGACTGTGGTCTAACCGATATTTCTGTCTGTTTAGGCCGGATTTCTGATCCATTAAATGGAATATATGGAGCTGGAGCGCATTCGGACTATGGCTTGATAACACTCTTGGCCACTGATGACGTCTATGGTCTCCAAGTATGCACCAGGGCATGACTTTAGCTATGCCATTGGCTTTCTTTTCAACTTTTCCTTCTGAGTAGCATGATTAGTAACTGTATTTGTTATCATGTCCCTGCAGATCTGCAAGGATAAGGATGCCCAACCTCAAATATGGGAATATATTGCACCTGTGAAAGGGTGAGCCTGGACAGAACTGTAGTGGTTTTAGATACTTTATGGTTTAGGAATTGACTTATCCTTCCAGCTCTAGGTTTGCATGCTCAAGCGTTGCATTACATTCAATGATACTAAAAATATGCAATTCTTTCGTTAGCATTACTTGCAAGGTAAAATAAGGGTTAATTATAAAAAAAATCCAAACTTTCAATTTTTTCAATTCTATCCCAAACTTCAAAAAATAAAAATAAAATACTTAAATTTTCAATTTTCTTAACTTCTAGCCTGACGTTATCTGTTGCTCTCTCGATACCTTCAATCCTTTATTTTTTATTTATTTTTCTGACGCTCCAAATTGCTCTCGTATTATAACGTACTACACCAGTAAGTTCTTTGTTTTAAGTTTGTTTTCTTAGCCCTTAGTGAGAGGACATTAAGAAAACAAACTAAAAACGAAGGAAAAAATTGAAATCAAAGTGTAAGGTCATCGAGGTTGCATAATTTGATTTAGAGGACTACATCATTTTAATTATGTGATTAAACGATATCGTTTCATTAATCTTTATTTGTGTTGTTAATTTTAGCTAATGTGTATTAATAGTTAAAGTTTTTGAAACACGCGGCAAGTTACGTCGAGCTACAATTAAAAAAATTTGAACATTTAATAATTTTATTGCTATTTTTTAAAATTCGGGCTAGAATTGAAAAAAATTGAAAGTTTGGACACTTTCTTGCTACTTTTTAAAGTTTAAACTATAATTAAAAAATTGATAAAATTTTGATCCTTTTTTTATAATTAACCTGTCAAATAAAGTAGTTATTTGCCTCAAATGGATTGTTTTTGTCAGGCATCTTATATGTTCAATGTCCATTTATGAAACTGGACTAGGTGGGGATGAATTGTCAGGTTAGTGGCAAGAACTTTTCAGTTTTAATGGCCAATTTTTGTGGATTTTAGTGAATCAAACCTAGTTGTATTGAAGGATTCAATGGAATAGATTTACAGTGTACTTGGATAGCAGCAGTTGATCGTTAAACTCTAATCTAATATCCTTAATTCTCTTCTTGTGATAAAGGAAGCAAATATATTTGATACTGTGAGCATGATAGATAGGTTTACTAGTTAAAAATGATGGATACAATCAGCTGACAATCTTGATATTTTGCTTGAGCCCTTTTGCTTTTAGCAGTGAATAAGTCTCTGAAAACTGTTGATTCTGCAACTACGCACTCGGTCAATATGAAATCACATTTCTATATATGTTTGCTAAAGGGATGAAGAAGTTCAGTATTTGACAAGAGTTATATTACTATTGTCTCTCTGGTTCATCTTTTGCAGAGCATTTGTAGTGAATCTTGGTGACATGTTGGAGCGCTTGAGCAACTGTATATTCAAGTAACTTCCATTCTCAGTAATAAGACCTTCAAATATCATTTCCATTGTTCAACGCAATCAGTTTGCTTTATTAGCTATAAAGCTTCCTGTTTTGTATTTTGCTTCAAAACTGTAAGCTTTCTTTGACATACACTAGAGGACTATGATTTGGTGGTTTTGTTCTAAATCTTCATCAAGAAATGTACCCTCTTTTGATGCTTTGCTTCCTTACATCACCCTACCAACTCAGCATGAGCCCAAATATTCACTTTGTTTCATTTCAAACAGGTCTACGCTGCACAGAGTTTTAGGTAATGGCCAAGATCGATATTCGGTAGGTATCTTATTTCATTTTCCTTCTCAATCCAAAAGTATCACCACATTTTTCTCAACATAATTTTTTTTTCATTTTACGTGGACTGATCCATGTGTTGGTAGCAATGAAACTAACACAAATGGCCAGCTCAAGGTTTCTATTTCAACCTTTAACAAGTCATTCATTTTAAGTATCACCGCTAATAGATATATTGAGCAAATAACCAAATTTGCTTGCATGGTAATATACTGATATGGTACTGTTGGATTAGTTTGCTTGATTTGCTTTTTAAAGAAAGCAATATTTACGTCTTACCTGCATTTGTCTTGTGGCAGATCGCATTTTTTGCTGAGCCCAGCCATGATTGTCTTGTTGAATGCTTACCAACTTGCAAATCAGAAGACAATCCTCCCAAGTATGTTGAAAAGTCCCAAGTTCATTTGTTTATCGTTAACTGCTATGGCAGTAATTTTAAGCAATACTTACCCTTGTTTGTTATGTAGATTTCCACCAATCAAATATAGCACTTACTTGAGCCAGCGATACAAGGATACTCATACAGAATTGAATGCATACAAAAGCTATCAACCGTTAGCTGCCAAAAAAAGTACCAGAGGCTAGCAATCACTATCATCCTCGTATCAGACTTCCCTTCCCTCTCTTGTTTCTTGGTTTGTAACACATTAAGTTGGTGAGTCTCCCGCATGTATGAACATACGCACAACATTGATGGATGACACCTCCGAAAATTCAACGCGACATTTCCTGATTGAACACTTGGTGGAAGCTCCAATCTAATACTTCCAGATAATAATGGAGTAGGGTGTATGTACAATGTGCTGCATAATTATATACTATACACAAATATCCATACAATATATTATACAACATTCACGAACCATCCTATTGCACATTGTGGAATGTGCAGCAATTACATTCCCCGGAGGGCAGAGAGTGAGCAGATTGCGGGCCTCTCACCCCTCAACTTGAGGTAAAGTTGACAAAGGGCTGAACCTGCAACTTTCCAGGCAAAACCACATCTTGAGGGTTGCTGTTTTTTAACAGCATAACCGTAGGCAACATGATATATGGCGAGGGCCTCATCATAGATGTCTTTCTTAGTCCTGTTGCTCAAACTGATGTCCGATGCTTCATATAGCTTCTGGACCGACATTATTGGGATGGGCAAGAAGATAATAGTTAGTGTTAAGGGGAGTTAACCAAATTTGAAGTTGATTATGGAAAGTAGAGAAATATAGCCAAAGAACGGACCTCGGTATATTTTTGGTAGATATCATCTGCAGCTTCACTCTTTATCTCTTTATTATTGAGCTGACAGGCGGCACTCATCTCTTGCCTATACTGTTCGTACAAGGAATTCCATTTCGCAAGGCTTGAATCGGAAACTTCTTGATCAAAAAGAGGGAGTTTCCACACTTCTGACAAATTAGAAACAGATGACCATAAAGGCCTAAATAATCAGGCTAAAAGAAAGATCAGGAATTACATCTAAAGACAGAATCAAATCGTCCAACGAAATCTAAAGTATCACTTAGTGAGTGTGATTCTCCTTACCAATCGTCTTGGAATCGGCGTCATCTTCATATGATTTGACCTCATCATAAATTTCCCCCAAAACAGAAGTAGACTTGTAAGATTTGTCTCCCCTTTCCATATGGTGTGGAAATAATTCAGCCTTCAATTCTTCAGGAATTTCAACCTGCAAGCAAAGGACAAGATTATTTAAATTAAATATCAGGCAATAAAAAGTAGATACAAAAGAAAAGAAGCCACTCCAAAGGCCAATGCGAATGCAGTTTCTTTAGCTGTCCATATATACCAAAAGGAACAAGTAACTCTGATGTGTGAAACAAACAAACAATATCTTCAAAATAATCTGCTTTGCATTTAATTTGGGCAACTTATGTACGAAACTATATGAAGGTATTTATAGTTAGAATACTGCACTCCTGTTAAAAAGTCTGTATGCAAAAATTCTTAACAGTTAAGGCCTGGAGGTTTTCATTTAACACAAAAAGCACTAATGAAATGTTGCAGAATTGAGGCTACAATTTTAAAAAAATGTACAAAATAGCACTAAATATGATCAATTAGGCAATTATAATTATGTTGTTAAAAGGAATATTGCCCAACATAAATTCCATTACATGAAAACTTTCGTGAACAACCAAATAAAGGAAGGGCAAAGCAATATATCTTTGATTACATTCAGTTCAATATTTGAGTAACTTGTACCAACGATAATCTAAACCTAACCCAGTTAGTCTTGTCCAACTATCCAACAAAGCCATAAATCATTAGAACTAAAATGACATGCGACACATGCCGATTGATAAATACTACAATGTCTTTCTTTAGATGCATATGATATCACAAATATTACATCCCCAAGGGTAATGTAAGTCCCTAGCTTGGATGTCAAAATGAAACATGAGATATGCAGCCACTGAAACAAATTCAGCAAAACCAATATAACTCAAGAATGCATGCATGTTCTAATTGTTTACAACCTAGTTTCCTTGTAGTCAAGACATTTAATGCATATTTATCAGGGATTTGCAACCAGCTTCTCATATTTTAACATTCTGATTCAATTTTTAAAGGACAGCTGTTAGAGTCAACATCAGATCAGCAATAAAAGCAGGAATTTCCGACGTTGGGAAAGACACGTTCCAGGTAAGGTAGACTTCAGGATAAATCCGAGGGGCACACATTAGGATTATAGTTAGTGGTAATCTCACAGGAGATTCAATCTGCAACTAACAGCACTCATGATTAATGATACAGTAAATATACAAGGAGACACTCTTCATCTGCAGATGAAAGAGTTGCAGAAGTAACCTTTTCTCCACTTTTAGGTGCATCCAGAGCATCATAATAAAGGTCAATCAACTGGCACATATTCATCCTCAAAACATTCTTCTCAGCAGCATCAAGTTCCCCTAGCGTCAAATATCGGTCCATCATTGCTAGCCAGCTGTCAGCTGCCAGGCCCACAGTGTAACTGGGAGCAGAATACAAAACATGGTTAGAAGAAATATGTGACCAGAAAGCTAAACTGGTCAGAAAGAATACAAAATTACATATGTTGCAATATGTTGAAGAGTGATCTAACTTGATTTAGTGTCATTATGTTATATTTCCTACATAGAAATATTACCTAGGCATATTAATTCAGGTACTTATTTTGATATATCACTACTAGCCTGTATTGCTTGCTATAATAAGTTGAGCCCGCTAAGAGATTCACTTTTCCGCTAAAGCAACAAGATTTTAACAAATTCCACAAAACATCACCAGAAGCAACATATGTCATGTATGTAATGAAATTCGTACCTCGGGAAAAACCTAGTTACCAAAAATCGTCTGAAAAGTTCCTCCTCCAATCTCTCATCAGATAATTCATTAGGTCTTTTGGTGGGGACATTACGTATTGGAGAAGAAGAAGTCCAAGGTTCACTCTGTTTAAAAGTCTCCAGTAACTGAAGACATATCAAAACTAGATGCTTTATCTTTGAAACTTACTGTGAGATAAGAAGAAGAAAAAAATATCCCTTGTTTTATGCACAATTCCAAATTCTGGTACAAAAGTATCAATTAAAAAATAGATCAATTCAAGTGCCCATACATCCTGAAAGAAATGCTAATTGTGCAAGAAAAAAGATGGATAAAAGAAGCCCCACAATGACGAACATTTTATGGTCTTAAAGAACAACCGTACAATCCACATTTTATAGGATTCATTTTCGCTGCAATGCATACACTTATACAGTTCTCAATGTTTGACCATGATGCAGGGAGTTAAGACAGAGCATTGCAGAAAATTTTAATTGGGAAAATTGCCCGAAATGTAGAGGAATTTAACCTGCGATTGCTTCCACAAGGAGGTGAAGACAACCACTGCTTTCAGTCAAATTAGCAATGATGATTAAAAAAATCTACGAATAATCAATATACCATAAACATTTTAATCATGCATATTTCACATCTACATTCAAGACAATTATTTTAATCGTATATAACATAAAATTGTCAATTGGAAGATACTGGACACAATAATAATCATCACACAGATGATGTGAAATGCATATCACAAACGTAAGCAAGAATATTCAGAGCAAGACAAAAATATAATTGCTTATCACATACGAAAGCTATAATATTGAGAGCAAGAAACAAAAAGCTAACTGCATATCACATATGAAAGCAGCAATATTCAGAAGTATAAAATAAAAGGAGCTTAAATTGTTACCTGAGGATTTCTTGACACGAAGTACATATCACCATCAAAGTCACCTCCCGCAAGTTCATCTGCCAGAGACCTTGATCCTTTACGTGGGAAGAATATAGCATATTTAGCATTTCCAACATAAGCTTCTAAACCTTTCACGTGAGTGGCCTTCATAATATGTACATCTCCGAAATGTAAGCCAGGATTCCGATAGACTAATACCTTCCCAGACACATGGCCATGATCTCTATACATTTCACCAGAAGACAAGATTATAAATATGTAGTTAAAAGGAAAAAGGAAAAAGAAAACCCAATGAATGATCAAGACTCAATCGCATCCTTGTAATTAAAGAAATCATTCTCAACGCACACATCAAGGATACACCCAAAAAGCTAGCATGTAGCAATTGCTTCAACAGAAACCTTATAAACCAAAGTAAAGCCACTCCCTACTGGGATATGTCATGAAACTAGTCTCAAGGCCAGAGTTTACATGCTTGTCAAAATTGAGATGAAAAATCATGAAGAAACGTGGTCATTTTAAGGAATTATAAACCTTGAAAATAACTAATAGCTATTTGACCTTTAGAACAGTTCACATAAAGCATGTTTGAAAAATTTCTGGAATTTTAATACAGTTTCACAAATAATTTCTAGAGTATTATAAAATTTGCTCATCACAGCCATAGAAACCGCTTGTCTCGTACTGGCAAACTTGCAAGGATAAAGATTTATCTGAACAAATTTGGGAAACATTGTTAGTGAGTGTGTGCCTGTGTGCGCCCGTGTGTGCCAAGTATACACATACAGGATTATGCAAACTTCATCACTCTCTAAGTCTCCCGTGGGATCCACTGTCCCCATTAAATAATATGACTCAGGCACATGAATTTTGCCATCTTTGAGTCTCCTTTTTTCTTCTGTTACTAAAGTTGAAAGGCGATATTGCAAATATGGTTCTTCAAGGGGAATACCGCATCCAATCATCTGTACCACATCATAATCTCCCATCTCCCCAAAGTTGAGGGCAACTGTATAAAATTAAATGGTTATGAGAAAGGGCAAATAATATAAGGTGAAAATAGTGGGAAGGGAACATGAGAAAGGAATGGATACCCAATGACCAACAATTAGTTCAGACATTCCAAGTTCATTTTATAAAAATTTCCAGCAATAGCAAATATACAGAATAACAAAGTAGGATTGTAACTCATAAGCCATTGCTTATGGTATTACGAATTGAACTCACAAAAGAAAGCTTAGCAAAATTATATTTATATCTTCTGCAAGCTTAGCTAAATTATATTTATATTCTTAGCTAAATTATATTTATAACATCTGCGAGAACTTCGAAAGAAGAAAACTACCTCGATAAGCTGCACCCACATTTGATGAAAAACTCTTTGCATCTTCTAAAGCATTCCTCAACAAGCCCATAAAAAAATCTTTTGGCACCCCACCATTACTAAGAAGTGCAATTAGATTCTTCGAAAGATAAACTTTCCTTGGCCGATTGCTGTAAATTTAGAGTTAAACAGATTAAGGAAACTATCCTTCTGTGACATAAACCTTACAATGGGAAGAACATCTGGTTTCTCAGCAATTGGATTTTAGACAAGCGAAGTTCACCAAATTTAAGAGAAAATATCTGGCGTTCCAGATATGGACTAATCTCTTACAAATCCACTAATATAACTATCACCGTTAAGTTTTTGTTTAATTATGCTTCTTTCAAACCAGCTATGAACCAAAAGTTGCAACGTGTTTTCAACATAGAGAAAATAAAAGTTAGTGATTTTGGGTGCTCTACTCCAAATTTTGTTTTAGATCTTCTGTGAAGGACTTATAATGTATAATTAATAACTTCAATTAGTAGCAGTAACTACCTTGTTCCCACTATCTCCAATGAATTCATCGTTGGTATTCTCAATAATGGATCAGCATCCACTTTAATCATTGAACGTCGTACACAAATCGTTCCAGAAGGTAGCTACGTGGAGCAGAATAACAATTTTAAGTTACAATTCATATTAAGAGGCATGCAGTTACTCAAAATATGAAAAGGAAGCAAATAGCAAAAAGAACCCAGGTGGCTACAGTATCACGAGGATCTTTATGATAGGCTGCATTCGCTACATAGTACAAACACAGAAAATGGAGGTACGAAATAATTCAGCCCTATACCATGCCATTTACTAATCACAAGCTAATCCCAGAATTGATAAGACGTGGGAGTTCGTATCATTGGATCTTCCAATTTTTTATTTTGTATTTCTTTCAATGCGAACAAAAACAATTTTAACACCTAAATCTCTATGAAAAATTCAAAAACAGTAAGAAACAATACACAACAATCATTAAGAATGCAAGTTCTATTAACCTGCACGAAAACACTAAGATAGTATCTTGAAAATTTAACTGAAAAAAACAACTAAAAAGTTTGAGACATTGCGTTATCCATCCACATAAGACATTAAGCAAAATTACCTTTTTATTGAGGAGAACAGTCCCCTTGACGGCACTACCATTATTAAATAGACGGAACTGGATCAGCAAAGGCTTGAAGAAGAAAAAAGAACAACCTTTTAGTTAGTTTATCCTTCAAAGTAGAACATTATTTTTCAACAGCAACAAAGAAGTAAAAACAGCTTCATGTACTTACAGGGTCCCCTACTTCTAATACTTTGTCCTTGAGTATGGTACCTTTGTGATTGCTCTGAATTTAAGAAAGAAAACCAATCTTGAATGAGCCACTGACAGAAACAAATCAAACTGGAGAATAAAATACTTCAGCCATATGCATTCCTATCAGAAGCACAAATGGCTCCAAAAATCAGAGACTGATATGTTAGCTTGACGTTTTAAGTCTGAGACAACATGATAAAGTACGTTAGCATCAGAATATCTATATCACATTTTCCCCAAGTCATTTATTACATCGTAAGACTTAGCACCACATGCTATTGCAATACTCAAGTAATCTCTTGACAGTGTAATACAAACAGTATGAGCTATATAGATAATTGCAGGGAGATTAAAGGAAATTTTCACTCAAATCCATAAACATGTCAAAATAGCATACTGTGAACTACTCGGACAAGTCTTAAACAGTTCATACACATTACACAAGTTCATGAGATAAAAATAGGGCTTCCTAGAAGAGATATTGGTCAAAGTTGGATCACAACTATACTTACTAACATATAAATTAAACCTCAAACAACACGAACATCAAAACTGAACATCAAAAGACAATGAAAAAAATAGAAAAGAAACAACAATAGATTTAAAAGAAATAGCAGGCAAATTAATTAGTTGCTAATAAAAGCCAAAAATAACAAAACCTCAGCACTGGTATCTGTTCCCTTAGACACATTCTTTCTGCACTTTAGAGCCAAATCTTCTGATATGTAGCCAGTTCCATCAGTATAAATACAGAGTTTGTCGTCCTTGGAAAGGACAAAGTTTCCGTCCCTATCCTACAATGGGAGTAACAAGTTCAGGAAGAGGTCATCTGCAGTTTGAAAAAAAAGACAAAGCTGCAATTTGAAAAAAAAGAATTAAAAACAACTAGCAGAGGTCATCTGCAGAACGATAATTTTGTAATTTCATATTTGAAACCATACCCTGCATGGCACATCATCAATTGGCTTAATGGTAACACTTGAGAGGTCAATTTCCAGATTTCTAGTATTTGACAAAATTAGTTGAAACCTGCACGCCAAACAGATATTAATATTTTCCGTGTTAGTTTAAAAATATGGCTTCCAGCCGCGTAGATCCTATGCATGACTTACCTGGCCATGTACTTCGACAAATTAGGCAAGGTGTCCAAGTGCATGAACATAGATCTTGCTTCACGAATCGTCTTCCCATTCAAAACATAGCTTTCATTATCTTCATCAGCATAAGACTCAGTCCGGACAAAGTAACACTTCACAGGTGATGTAGTTGGGTCCTTTTTCTTCTCTTCTTTGCCTCCATCTTTATACACTAGAGAATAACCAATGTGTGCAAAAACAACGCAATTAGTTCAGGATTCTCAACTTTCTTTACCGTCAAAACATTATCGACTGCTACTAAGAAGTTCAAACCATCGTCAGTCTAGATAGAACAACTCATCAGATAAGCATAGTGTTAACCAGTCCCTCTCCCTCTCTCTTTCAATTTAATTGTTATTGGTGAGAAAAGAAAAGGGAGAACAACCAACATAGGCATCCTAGCTCCAACATGGACTACAACCAAAATGCATTGTGAACTACAAAAACTCAATTGCTCAATGTAATAAGCTGGACGCAGTGAGAAAACTAAATATCCCAACTTAAATATTACACTTGAAAGAAGCAATCACACTCACCAAAAAAATGGTAACAACGAAGACCAAGAATGATCCCTCCTTTGGCAAGCTTCTCGTATGGGGCAAAATCAGGAGAAGACCTTGTTATTTTTTCAAACTTGACCATCAAGACATTGTCATCTCCTAATGCCCGTTGTAGGAAATTATTCTTTGTAGTAGAAAAAGGACCCTGACGTAGCGTGACTTATAATCATGTTAATTGATCCAAGGCTCTTCATTCAAGAAAATACAACGAATTCTCTATAAACAGAAAACATAGGATGTGTTGAATTGCTAATGCAAGATTAAAATCTTACAAAAGTTAAGTGCTTCCAATATATAAGCAATGTGTGTTGCTAGCATGTGTACAAGACTACAAGTAAATTAGTGGAATGAGTTTCAAACAATACAAAATGAATAAGTCTTAATCATGCCCTGTATATGGCTACAAAAATTCATGCGTAACTACAATACACACCTTGAACTTATAACTTCCATCAGGGTAGACGTGGCAATTATAACTATATGTTTTCGAACGGTCTGAACCGAGGTACTGAAAAATACAAGAAAATAAACATTAACGGTGTCAAAAATCAAAATTGAAAGGCATAAACTAAAATCTCTAAATTCACTCATCACTATCAAGTCCAACAGTTATGTTTCACCCTTACAATCATGGAAAGGTACATAGATTCTAATAACAGGTCGGCCAATTAGTAGGACTATTTTTGCACTTATTTGTTTATAGTAACTACAACATATTGTCTGCATAAGGCTACTAGTTAAGAAAAACTTTAAAACAACGTCCAATAAGCATTGCAATGAGTTACGGTGACACACATAGAATCAGCCCAAACCGCACAAAATAATTGTATAACTAAAACTAGGATTGGGCATAATGCTTATGAACTGGAAAGCATGCAGAACACTTGAGAACGGGTATAGAGATAGCATTAAACGAAATGAAATAAGCTAAGAGCATTCAACGAGTCTATCCTAATAACAAGAAGTATAACAAAACAAACCAGCAGAAAATCACGTTACACAACCTTCAAACGATCGTTTTCCTTAATGAAACCACATTTACACCCCACGGCTTCCCATACTTGAGTCTCAAAAGACTGCATCGGTAAATCTTTCAAGGATCTTATATTTTCTGGAGACAAAAAATCCTCCAGCTCTAATCTGGAACGATTTCAGAAAAAGACAAAAAGTGACATATACAACCACCAATATCATGACTAGCTCAAGCAACAGAGAGCTGCTTATTTACATACTTACCCTCCAAGATAGCTTAATATAAGAAACACTTTTCTAAATTCAAGCTCCCATAAGGCTTGCAATTGGGGACTAAAAATAACTGCTCTGCTTGAAGTGCCTGAACTAGAACTAGAACTAGAATCAGAACTAGAACTAGAACTGCAACTTTTCTGGCCTGAACTAGAACGAGAACTAGAGCTAGAACTGCAACTCTTCTGGCCTATCGCGATCGAAGTTTGAACAGGAGTTTCAACTTCTGTACCAAATCCAGAAACAAAAAAGAAAAATAATAGTAAGAGCTAAAAGACAAGAAGACTGTGTGTTAGTCAACAAGCAAATGACAGTAAAGATAGGGATTAAGTAAAACCATGAGAAAGCTTAAACGGAATCGTAGGTTTGGGAACGCGATTCTGGCTGGGAGAAGAGCGTTGAGGACTACTGGAACTAGGAGAGCCATTTTTTAGCTCTTGGTCTACCATGAATTTAACGAAACCGTCGAAGGTTTGAATGCGACAACGGGAGATCTTTTGGAGAATAGCAACCGCAGCTTCTTCGGTAAGAGACGCCAGCTTCTGCCTGGCATCGAATCCGAGTTGCGGTTTGCTCTGGTCGTCGCAGATTCTTTCAATCAACTCATCCACCTTCAGAGGCAGCACCACTTGCAGTTGCGGGCTAGAATCTCCCATCTGCTTTTCGGTTTTTTGGGTTTGAATTGGGACAAGAGAGTCTTGGTCGTAATATTGGGTTTGATTGTTGGTTTTCCCGCTCTTTTGAAGTGTACTTACGTGGCAATGAGACCTCGATTCTCGCCTCTCGTCAGCCTGTATGTAAAGTGGGTTATAAATTGCCATCAAGTCAGTCATTGTCAAATTTCAGTAAAGTGAGAAGACCTTAAAGGGGAGAATAAATTAGGATGAAAAGAAAATGCTAATGGAAAGAGGGAAACTTTATCTATTTACTCAGCAAAATGAGAGGCATAAAAGATCAATGCTTTGCTTGAAATGAATATAATTTCATTTCAACGATCAACATCCACCTTGAAATCTTTCGCAAACTTAAGTTGGTGGGTTTCTGAACACCCTTTTAAAAAGGAAAAGTGAATTAAAAAGAAATCTACTAACTTCGGCTCAGCTAAAGATTTAAAATTAAATTAATTTAAATAATATTTATTTAGTTGACAGGAAATTAAATTATAAAAATAAAAATTAATTTTCATAAATTTAAACTTAAAATTAAAAATTAAAAAATTCAAACAAAACAGTATTTCTATTAAGTTTGGAACAAAAATAAAATGAAAAACAAACATACCCTATATTGAGACTCTTTTTTTTTTTTTTTTTGAAAAAGGTAGACTTCATTTGTTGTTAGGCTCTTTTCCAAAGAAGCAATTATTTAAGACATTGTGCAGGCGCGAAAGTGGCGGGCACTTGCTTGGTCGATTGGTTGCTTTTCCGAAGAAGCAATTATTGCAGGTAGGCAACTGTTTAATCACACGGCTGAGTTTGAGTGGCACTAACTATTTAAAGGGAAAAGCCAGAAGTCAAAAGCAAAAAGGAATCTCAGCTTTAGAATTCATTCAGATTTCAGAACCTAAAGTCACGAGAAACAATTATTATCGTAGAATTGACATTTTGGGCTCGTTTCTTTTTTTAGCTTATTGACCTTATTGATTTTAAGAAAAAACTATTATTCTTATTTAGCCAATCCAATCAGCTAACTTTTTAAAAGTTTTTTTACAAGAGCATTTAGGTAATCAACTGATAGCTTTTTAGTTTAATATCAATTTTACCTTAACTTTCTTTTTTACTTTTTACTGTCTCATTTCTTTTTTTCTCTAAAATATTTTTCCTTTTCTCAGCTTTTTTCTTACATCTCTCACATCTCCATCAGATCACCAATCGTTGGTTTACAAATATGTATAGTTTGCATGAGAATTAGAACGGTGCTCATAACATAATTCATAAGAAACTCATAACATAATTCATAAGAAACTAGATCCTCACATGATAGTTAATCAACAAGGTAAGCACCAGATCTTATACGACATCCACAGAGAGTCAGATCCTAGACTACGAATCATATTCTTTTGTTTCTCTTTTATTGTTTCCATTTTTCTTGTATATTATACCTCTGCTTCTTTTCGTTCAAATGTACATAACACTTTTCTAGTGTTCGACAATTTTTAAAAATCTTTGCTCACTTTATTTTGCAGCATTTCTCAAGGAATTATTTATTCATGTGTGCTTTCTCAAGCCCACTCTCGCAAGTTTAAGCTTTTGATTGTTCTTCTTCTTTTTCGATGTTGCACATCGTAGAATTATCAATAAAACTATGCTCAGATGTTCTTATGCTCATTCGTTAAATCTCCCATGTCTATTTATGAAACATCATTTCTTTAAACATTCACGCTCTTATGAATATATTGCTCGGACTGTCCTTGAAGGACTTTCTCCCTTAGGGGAACGATTTCGGCGGTTGAAGGTCTCCTATTTTTTAATAACTACATCTTTTTTGGTAAACATTTTCGTAAGAATCCTTAAGTTAACATCCTTTTTTCTCAGGCAAAAAAGTCTGATCTTCTTGTGCAAAATAAGGCTCTTTATGGTGATAAAGAGTAGTCATCACAGGTGAGTTGGGATTGTCTAAACTAGTGTTGGCTTCATTGAAAAGATTGATATCTATAGCATTTTTGTAGCACCCTACTCTTGTAAGACTCGAACCCGATATCGGTGGGTGATATCCGAGTTCGTGCTCCGTGAGAGTGACGTGCTAGATCACTTAATCAGTCAAAAATCGGTATACTTTTTATATATATATTTTTTTTAAAACAATCAAACATATGCGGAAGTCAATATTCAATTCTGACCCACATTTATTCATAACATCTTAAATCAACACATTACAATCAATATAATTTCAATAACCAATCGGGACCCATTACAAAAACAAAATACTATTATACATAAATTGTGAAATACAAATTAATACAATAATAGGATAACACTAATGCAGACACGTATTGATCCCGACCTTTATCTTTCCCTTATATGCAGTAATTATATTATTTTTTGCTTAACGGGGTATTCTTCTGAGTCTTGGAAAAATAATTGCAAATTTTGGGTGAATTTTGTGAACTCAATGAGTGACCATCATCAATGACTCACCCAATCACATAACACATAATCACTTTCACAACGTTTCACACTTCACATTCAATAGATATAATCACTCATATTATGCATATGCAATGCATATGAGATCACTTTCTATTTGTTACTTTGTTGTGACCAAGTGCCTAAATTGTCCCATATAAGGCTCACCGATAACTGTCCCTTATCCGCTTGGGAGATATAGGGCTCATTAAACGTTGAGCTTGAGGCTCTGATTCACTTTTAAGCTCGAAGCTCATTTTCACTCGTTGAGCTTTAAGCTCTGATCAATGGCTACTCTGATCGCAACAGTCATTATGTTTCATGAAATGAAATGCATCAACCACATTTGCATAATCCACATTCACTCACATTCACATACCATTGGACTGTAGTCCGGCATTCAACATTAGAGTTGAATATCACTTTTCATTTACATGCAAATGCACATTCAAAACACATTTGTCATTGGACTGGGGTCTGGCATTTAACAATCATATTATGCACTCTTATTTCATCCCATTCACATAAAAGTAACACTTCAATATTTCATTCATACATCACATTTATCGGATCTTCTATTCGGAAATCATCACAATCAATCACATTCACATACTGATTCAGTAATCAATTAATGCAAAATTCAAAGAACAAACAATAAAGTGAGACCATCTCGGTCTACTCACAGTACGCTCCAGTTTAGTGTTCGCTTCCAAAATTTGAAAACGCCTGAATGTGAATGTTCTAACCTGCACAATTCATTTATGCAATACACATTTCACACACGTTACAACTTTGTGCAATTATAATTGTTCAATAATGCACATTTATAAAATGAATTATGTACAATGCATGTTCATGACAATCCCGAGTATCTTTCCTTTAATTTCATTACAAAATCATTCTTATATCAAAACTCATCTAAGTATAATTTATACTTAAATTTATGCCTCACTAAAACCATTAAAATCTCAATTCCTTTCTAATTGACTCACTTTAAAAATTTTCCAAGGCACACTTTCAGGTCTACTATTCACATTCAATTAGAAAGTAAAATTGATATAATTTGGTCATACTCTCTTCTTAAAAAGTGTTCTTCTAAGTATTATCTTTCAATTGACACCAAAATCACTCAATTTGGTTCAATAATTTGGAATATATGCTTCAAATATTAACGGGTTGTTCGTTTAAAAAACAGTGTACTATACACAACTTCCAAACGGAAATTAAACATCATAGAGATTGAATCATAATTCAACTTCTTGAGACAATTTGTAGGCCTATATCTCTAGTTTACTCCAAATTAAAATTCATCCTATTTGGAATCCTACAGATCAAGATACCATCAAAATATTAGAACATGTTCAGTAAAATATCCAGTTCATGCACTTCCACCCGATACCCTTACTTTGATTTGATAAATCTTTTTCAATTCAATTCATAATGCTACAAAATTTTATGGAGAGATTGAGAGATGTGTTATGAATCAAATGCTTTAAAAATCAGGTCATTTGGAGGTTAGAATAAGAAGTTATAGCCAAAAACCTATCGGATGTCCATCGGTCTCTCAAAGCTTCAAAGTCGCTATCGTGCTATCCAACCTCCAAAGCACGACGGTGCTTTTTGACAAACCTTCAATGTTTGCACGACGGTGCTTTTCCACTTCTTCTTATTCACAGACATCCTAACTTCTAAACTCCATAACTTTTGATCCTAAACTCCAAATTTTACAAACTTTATATCAATAGAAAGCTAAAAAAAAAATCTACAACTTTCATGAAGACTATTTTGTCAAAATCAGCCTAGATCGGTACAATAAATTCATGGAAGTTTCGAATCAAAATGTCAACGCTATCACTATTTATTCCCAAAAAAAATTTAGACTTCCATTTTTTTCAAAGTCCAACACTTCTATTTTTATTCTAGTCAATTCCACTACATTTCACTAAACTCATTCACCACAATCCTCACAACCTCTAAAAAGCAAAATTAACCAAGTTCGATCAAGATCATCAAAAATTCAGATATTCATTTTCATCCTCTCTCTATTGTCATTTTTTTCGAATGTTAATTTTTTTCACTTAATCAATTCAATTGATTACTCAGAACCATTCTAACTCATCTTTAGCTCATCAACACTCACCAATCAAAACTCTAAGATTCAATCAAAATTCATTTCTACTAATTCACAACAAACCGAAGTATACTAACACTAAAAATAGAGTACTTTCGGTTAAACTCAGATTCTTGCACTTTTCAATTTTTCTGACTTATTCAATATTAGCAAAAACTCATTTAATTCATCATCTCAATGGATAAATTCTTCAAAGATACCCAATTTTAATTCAACATCATCTATGCACATTTAATATTCCTCACTTGCTCATAAACACCCAAAATATAGTACATTCCCATACACTCAAAATATAATACAACATAAACATTCATCCACAACTTTTGCTGCACCCAGTTCTCATTTTCACATCAAAATTTGAGACTCTTAAAAACAAAATTTAAACTTGATGTCTTCATAAAAAAGGTAGTCATATGTCTCTAGTTTAATCCAAATCAAGAATCAACTTTTTTGGATAACTACAAAACAAGTTATCAGTGGAATTTTTTCTGCTAACATTTTCTAGCTTTTCAAACTTTCAACGTTTACATCTAACTCATCTTATACCTATATTATCTCTTCCATTTCATTTTCTCATCATCCTCTACCCATATCAACTCAATAAATCACTCACAAACAAAGCATATTTTCCCTCACCCATGACACATACATAAACATTGCATAACCAAGTCATCAATTTTCAATTTACTCATCAATCTAGCTTAAATTAACCATACTCATGACATTTAAAGCATAACTTACTTGGTGTAGCTCCAAACTCTTCAAAATCTTACCCAACCCTAGCTTCCAAGCATCCCACGTTCTTCATCTTCTAAAGGTGGTAGGGTTGGGTTCTTAAATGACAAAGTGAAGAAGAAGAAGATGATAGCAAAGTGATGGTGGTAAATGGAGGCAAGAACAAGCTCCAACGTTGCCCTGAAGTATGTTTGGGCATGGTTGCTGCATTTATGTGGCAGCTACCTGTGTTTAACATTATTTACTACTTATGTCCACTCCAAAAACTTTGACACGCTGCTTTATGATTGTTGTGCCTCGTCAAATGCCACTAAATTATCAACCCTACCAAAACACACCTTCTGTACCCAGTCAAACCAGTCGCACATCAACAATTAACTACTCTTAAATAAATTGTTGTCACTGAATAGGGTTTAGATTCATGCAACTATTAACAAAGCATAAATACTGAAAAAAGTTATGGCTCTATTTAAGAATACTTGAACCTGTTCGTTTAGTAAAATGTCTCACTTTCTTCATAATTTATTTATATTTTTTGTAATCTTAAGAATGCAACTGATATATTAAGTTTCACCTTAATTTCGTGAAAGTGTTATGGAGCTTTGTAAAGGTTATAATCTCCAAACATTTGTATGACATAACTCGTACGAGATCTTAAGTTATACACTACTATGTGAATGGTATTTTTCTCAAAAAGTAATTTAGTGGAAGGGCTACTCGTTTTTGTAATCAATTGCTCATCGTAGCATTCTGCATCTTTAAGGATTATCTTCAACAAAAGGGTCGGTCAGATGGAAATTACAGTGGCCCATTGTTGTATCAACAAAAAGGAGACCAACATCATTTCATCTGGTATGCTATTCTTGTACCACCTTGTTATGTGTTTCTTTTAATGCTAATTCCAATTATGCTTTTGCTTAATCAATTTATATAGCAGATGATACATCAGAAGGAGTTATAATGTGTAGGGGACGCTTCAAGGTGACTTCAGCCTATCTTAGTCCCAAGGTATTTATGGATTATTATATTGTTATTACTGGTTAACAAATGTTAGCAGTTTGTTATTGACTAAGAAACCAATTATAGAGTTTTGTTTCAACATGTGTACAATAGCTGTCTTATTACATGTTGAGCAGGGTATATTTTATCATAATTAAGTTGCAATTAGGCATTTTTATCACTGTTTCACCAATGTTTTTATCAAGAAGTAACTTTCAGAATTAGTTATCCTGAATTAAAACTAAAGGACACATGTTTCCTTTTTGCAGTGTATAAGTACCTTCATTAATGGTTTTTTCATGTATTAGAAAATAGCAACACGCTCGTTCAGGTGTGTTTTTACTACCGTCTACTCAACTGCTTAGATTATTCATTTTTAGTAGTTGTTTTGATGATTTTGTAAGTCAGGTTTGGGTAAAGTGAGAGCAGAAACGCCTATCTACTCACCTCAACCTAACAGGTAACTTATCTTGCAATCTTTCCTTGGAATTATCTGATGATTTAGCAGATAATTTTTTAATAATATTTACAAGTTATCTAGTTGTAACTCTCTATCCATTATAATTATCTACTTTATCCTGCAAACTATCAAGTTGTAACTATCTGTTGATTTAACATAACATCAATACCTGCAGTTCCTCTTTGGGACTAGTATGAAACTAAAAATGAGATTTAATGAAAGTATATATGAGATAGATTTAGTCTCATTAAATAAAGTTTGATAGTAGTTGGGATAAATATGGATTTGCAGCAGTCTTTACTGTGTCAACGAAGTATATTGTAGAAAGTTGCATTAATTTCATGGGATTTATAGCTACTATTTGTATTTATTGCATTTAACTCTATTTATTACTCACAACTGCCCTACTATCCCTTTTTCACCTTTAAAATGGAAAAGTTCAACACAATTGTTACTTGTTAGTTATCATGAATTAAAAAGACACATGTTTCCTATTTACAGTGGTTAGGTATCTTGATCAATGGTTTTTTTTTTTTTAATGTATTGGAACATAGCAACATGCTTGTTCAGGTGTGTTTTTACTACCGTCTACTCAATTGCTTAGATGATTCATTTCTAGTGGTTGTTTTGATGATTTTGCAAGTTACGTTTGGGTAAAATAGGAACATAAACGCTTGTCCACTTACCTCAACTTACGAGAAGTTTTTAATCGAGCCCATTCATCATTGAGAAGTTGTATTAAGAGGGCATTTGGTGTTCTCAAGGCTTGATAGAAGATATTGGAGAAAATCCTAAGTATTCATTAATGGATCAAAATAGAATAATTTGTGTAGCTTTTGCGTTGTATAACTATATTAGAATGACCCGACTTTTTGCATCATCGATCAAGATCCTGAATTTATACCTTCAGATGTATTTTAAGATGTTGAAGTTAACCCTGCACAAGAAGACATTAAAGAATAGAGAATTCAGGTGATGACAATTATTCGTGATAACATTGCTTCTAGTTTAATGACAGTTAGACTTCGTTCTTAAATTGTTATAAACTTTTGCTTTAAATGATGATGTTCATTTCTTTTGTTCTATTTGAATTGTGCTGTTAAAATTTCATTTAGATTGTTATATTTTATATTTGGATTTATCATCATCATCGTCATTATTATATGTTCTATGTTTTTATTAGAGTTATAAACTTAATTTTACGTAGAATTAAATATCTAAAATTTTGATTCTTATAAGAATATTCAACTAAATACTAACATATATAATATTCATACCTTTATAATTTTTTTAAAAGTTATGTCTCCATAAGTTATTTTACATATAAATAACTAATACTAAACATTTAATTTTACTAAACATCTCTAATAAACAACTAATGCAATCCTCTTATAAAATCAATTGAAATACTCAGCTATCAACTAATAACTATTATAATCAATTAACAACTAATACAATAAGTTGATTATCAAACAAAACCTTTATCGGTTCACTTCTACGTTGTTCCCACAAGCCATAGGATTCATAAGTCGTCAGCCAGTTACACTATTGCTTTAAAATCGTTTACAACTCGAGCCCCCCTAATTCATTAAGCCTTAAATATTGCACACGAAGGACGACCCGTATTAGGCAAATAATTCGTAAATATCAATCAGTTCGTATTGGTAAAACTAGCGTATAGGATTTTGGAACTGAAACAAATATTCCTCGTATTTACACATTTGTTCAGGCCCACAAGACCAGGCCAAGTCATCGAAACCTGGGAGCCGTTCCAGAATGAAGCCCGTGTAGGCTTAGCCCATCACAAATTAAAGAATAATTAACATTTATAATGCAGTTTATCTGAACCACAATATTGAACTTGCCGTTCCAGGAAATGGGGTTCGCGGCAAACCTGCAGCCCTCTGATAGCTTGTATCTGACTATATAGAGGGATGCCATGTGGGTGACGAAGGTGACGAAGTGTAGTTTCATGTAATCTTGATATATTCACAAGCCATTTCGCCCTTAGAATATAACAGAACTCGATTGTTATCAGTCATGGTAAGGTAGAAGTAGCAAGGCCCATAGATTCTGCAACTTCTCTGGCAGAAAGATTGTCAGCTTGTTCCTACATATTTCAAAAACAAAGTTTCGATAAACAATAATAGACAGACCAAGATCGAGAATCACTGTTTGTAATAACATGGAACAGTTGTGTCAGGAGACACTGTCACAGACAAACTCACACACAAGTGAATGTACAACTATGTATTTACGTACCTGAAGGCGATGCAACAAATACATCAAGAAAAGATGAACAAAAATCTGCAAATATCTTGGAATCAACACATTACAAAAATGCCTCTTCACTTCTCACAAATGACAAATCAACATATAAAACAAGAACTCCTTTACCAGATAGAAAAGTACGATAAGTCGAGCTGTAGGATAACGCCATAAAAATCTTGTGGCTCTAGCTGCCCCTGAATCTAATAGTTTTGCTGCCTTTTGCAACTGCACAGCCAGTGTCGAGACACAGAGTCAAACCAGATAAGAGGGCAAGTAGTTTTTTTAATGTGCAAACACATACCTGTATGCTTGCAGATTCCATATGACGATGATGCAAGGGCAGAGGCCTGAAATTATTGCCAAATAAGAAAAGAGCAAGGAATATACTGAAAATAGCATTAAAAAATAAAGTACAAACTGTAAAAACATTAAAAGCAGCTATACATAAAGGCCTTTATTCATAGAAGAGATGGTTCAGATTTTGTTTCTGATGCTCATTGAATGAGTTGACTTTGAAAATTACTTCTTAAGATGGATCACAAAATCAGGACTTCGAATCCTGAATGAAGCAGGATTACAGAATGCAAATTCATCCGCCAAAGTATGAGACCTTTTTACTAGTGTGCGGTCAAACAAAAAGCAATTATAACAATGTGAAAAAGCTGAGGTCAAGTGGAGCTAAGACAATACGAAGGGAAAATTCACATGCCTAGGTTGAAAATTTCTTCCTTTCAGCTGAGTTTTTCCTGAGGATCTTCATTTGAGCTTAATCTCTTCTCCATACTATAAAATACTACACCCATGAGGGGGTTTAACATTGCATGACAAATAATTAATTTAATATATGCCTTTGCCATCATTTGGCGTCATGAAGAAACCAACATTATATGTATGACCAACACACCACACATAAAGCTGAATTACCCTTCAGTTTCAAAATTAAGACTTTCCATGCTGTTCGTCAAAGAGCTCCTTTGCTCAATGTCTATGATGTAACAAAGTTATCACGATTCCTTAAGCACAAAATTTAGTAACGTCAATCCACTAACTAGATGGCAACCTATATCCATTAGTTAAATTCCATTGCTCCTCATCTCATAAAATGACAACAGGTCTACCTGGAGAAGCTAAATTAATATTTCAACATTCAAACTGAAGTATGGATCTACTCCATGAAACATAAGATTAATCAGAGGAACCATAAGGAGTGCCTGTTATATCACAATCAAAGAACTTACTCCAGTGCCTTCATTTCAGTATCTTCATTCCAAGTTGAGGATGGACGACGTGAAACCCTACTTCTTTCCGCCTCAACCTATTTGATAGAAATAACACATTACCATCTCAATCTAAATCAACAGAAGAATGAGATCAACATATATTGGTGAAATTATTCAACCAACAATATATGGTCCTATAGCAGACCTGTGCCTCTTGAATACGCTTTAGTTCTTTTTCCAGCTGGAACTCTGCAGCAGCTTTTTCACTAGCCATGGTTTCCAACTGTGTTTGTTTGTAGTACTGCATCATAGATAGTAGTTAAGAGGCACAAATCCCTACCAAGAATAATGTTTTCAGAACTGCAAGAATAATTTACTTATTCTACCAATAGATCAGTTAGCTCTCGGTAGCGCTTTTCAAGTTCCATATGTTCCTGTGAAAGGTATACAGTAAAACCGTGACATCAGGAACTTTTGAAAACCAAAGAAGGATAACATAGAGTGAAAATATAGCTTACACACAAGATACATTCTATATATACTACATAGAGAGCAATAATATAAAAGCATTTAATGCAAGCTATGAAAGGTCACAGTGAGTCTATGACTGATAGTTGGTCAACACATGATCACATTACCTGACGTGAATAGTGCTCAGCATCCCTCTTCATAGCAGCCATTTCAACTCTCATTTTCTGCAATTCAACCTGCATCAAACTAACAGAGAACTCAATACAACAAGGACAAAACAACTGGCCCATCCATCTATTCTTTATGCTAACTATTACGAATATTACAATAAAGGCTTGTCTAGTTGTCCTTTAGCATCAGCATACAATAAGTACAGAGCTTGAAATGAATATAACACCACAGAAAAGGTTAAAAGAAAGAGAATTTTGCCTCTACAGAAGACAGCTTGCTGTCAGCATCTCTCTGACCTTGACGGGCACGTTCCACTTCTTCCTGCCATGCTTGCATCTGAAAATTTTAAAAAGTCTCATGTAATTATAACAATAATGCAACAGATGATTATGCAGCATGGTTCAACTCCTAGAGGGCCCCAGAAATGAAGGCAGTGAAGAAGTTACGAATCCAATGATGAGACATTCTAAACACTGGTTATACTGCTTCCCAAGTCCGAAAGGAGGGGGAAAAAACATACAAGAAGCTTTATTATGACTGAAAACAGAAACAACTAAAAGTAGTTCAGTTAATACCCCCGGTCAAAACATCATCTGCATGTAAGTTCCCAATGCCAACAAGACAAAAGTTTGCAATGAAATGCTGGCCTAACACTATTAGTTCATGCTAAAGGCCACAACAATAACCGGAAACCCTCCATAGAAATATTCAGAAGAACTTTTACCATTAATAAGTAGTAGTTGTGTACCTACATTCTATCTGAGCCCAGAATGTGGAGAATTAACTAACATAAAAGGAAACAAACCATGAGCCTTATTCAAGACTACACATAACAGTGCAAAAAGGAAAATTTGCACAATCAAAAAATTATTTTGTTGGATTAACTCTGATATTCTGATGTCTAGATTATAAACACCATCTACAGGAAAAAAAAAACACCTGAGATATTTCTAAGGATTAAATATAAATATCCCTTAAAATTTTGTTGAACTTCAAGTAGACTTACTAAGCTTCAAATTATATTTCTAAGGATTAACTATATGAATATCCCTTAAATTTTTGTTGCACTTCAAGTAGACTTCCTAAGCTTCAAATTCATATTTACATGTATAATCATTCATGAAATTGCAATATCACCCATCACCCTGATGGATAAAGATAATACCATAAAGTTTTTATGCATTAAAAGAATAATTCACTACTGAGCTCATAGATCAGATGGTCTTAGTAATCCCCTCCCCAAGTAGAAGGCTCAATTTATAGTCCCATGTAAACCAAAATTAAAAAAAAAATCAATACAAGAAGAGCATGATCTACTATTGGATATCACACCCACCCCCCAGATCATTTAACAGATTTATCTGATTTCTTTTAAGGGGCCTTTAAATTGAGAAAATAAAACATGCATATAGACCACATAATTCCACATAACAAATGGTTATATATATATCCTAATGCATGTTTAATTGAAAAAGTTTATGCACTGATAGTGTTATCAGAAATTCAGGGAACAAAGAATATGAGCTTTCTACTTGGAGAGGTCACTTGAATTACAGTATTTCATTCAATTAAGTTGACCCACAAAAGAAGTTTTATATTTGCAAATCACTATCCAAATGGATGATTGGAAAACAAATCTTCAGCATAATGTTAAGTTCTACAATAGTGTAATTAATTAAGTAAATTTTCAGTCCATATAGTGTGTTGCATATCTAAAATATCTTGATAAGAAATCCTGATAACGACGTTGAACCATCTATTTCAAAGAGTACAATCTAGACCCTTACAATGGTGTACCTGAATCACTTGATTTGCCTCTTCTGAAGATTTCTTTTGTCCCCAGCGAGCACGAGCTTCCATGTCTTGTAATTCTTGATTTAATGATGAACATTCAACCTGATGATTTATCGCAATAAGTTTGGGCAACATATTAGCTGAAACCCAAGACTTTTCAGAAAAATATAGGGACAATTATGTTTGTCTTTTACTTTGTACCTCAAGAAGGGCAACTTTCTGCTCAAGTTCTTGTGCTTTGGCTGTCCTCTCATCTGCAATCCTCTGAGGAGAGAGCCAAATAGCAGCATTCAATGTAAGGGAAATATGGAGTTTGAGATGAAAGTTTTGGTATGCACTGGATCTGTTAACATCAGATTAAGCTTGAACTCAAGCTAACACATTATTTTCTGCTAAAACATACAACTTACAACTGTGTTACTACAGACAATTCAAATGCAGATGGCAGCTGGAGAAGGTTGGAGTTTGACTAGTCTAACATCTTCTAAAGGTGAAAAGCTGGTAGCTATGAAATGGTTGTTACCATTATTAACTACTTGAAAGCTCAGTGAAGGGCAATATATCATTTAGCAGCAAAAACACATGGCATGTTTGTACTTACCTGGGTCCTGGCTAGAGCTGTAGAGGCCTCAGCAGCTCTATGCTCCAGTTCCACTTCCCTTTCCATGGCTGCCTATTTCAGAAGCAAAGATATTATAATGCAAGTCAACTGGACTTAATTAATAGCTTAAGCATGAAGATATCAAGGCACAGACCATTTTGGTAGCATTATGAGTCAAATGTTCTTCTTCCGCCCTCCGCTCAGCAGAAGCTAACTCCTCTCGTAGAGCCTGATAAATTCTAAATGATAAATCAGATTCCCAAAATAATATGCAAATCAAAACAAAAGAATCTAAAAGAAATGTTAGAAATGAGGAAGACCAACTGCGGTACCTGCATCATTCTTGTCTCAGTTAGTTCCCTATTCCTCATGATAGACTCCATGTTTGCCTGAAAATAAGAAAGTGCTGCTACATGAAAAGATGTACATGATTCTTCACAATTTATTTAAAATGTAATGATTTCAAGAGAAGAGGAAGAGAAGGCCAGAGACTTGGAATACATAAAAGAATGAGAAGGAATTTGTAAAACATAAGAAAATGATGAAGTACGGTTGCATGATATATTTTATATAATCTCTTTTCTAATATATAAGAAGAGAGAAAGTGATACAGTGAAAATAATATTCCAAAAGCTGCGATCTAATTCTAGTAACAGATTACACAAAGTTGAAGAAAAGCTTGTTATTTGTTTCATTAAAATGTCTGGCATTAAACAAAGCTCTTTGCCAAATTTCTGGCGCATTTCCATAACTATTTCAAATGTTGGGCAGTTTCAGGCTGCATGGTACTTCTATACATGGAAGTGGAAATATCCCAAACCACTTATGAGGCATCATACTTTAAATGTAAAATAGGAGGCCCCGTAACAGCACACGACATCTAAACATGGCTAAATGTTCCTACACAGTCAAAGCGACAAAATCAGATCTAGTTTGCTCATTCTGATAACAGTAAACACATTGTAGGCATCAAAGGATTTCAGCATCAACCCATACTTGTAGAAACTTAATCTATATAACATCTTGTCTTTTGCATAAATGAAGAAAAAAGCTTCTCATTGAAACTTATTTTTTGGCTGTTGCAGCTGACAATTTAGGTCTAAATAGAGATCTCAAGAAAGGAGAGTAAAGAAGAGGCCTTGCATCGAGTTATAAAAGGAAAGCATGAGGAACCTGCAAGGAAGCTAAATTCCCTTCAGATAAAGCAGCCTGTTTCTTAACTGTCTCCATTGAACTAACAAGTGCACCAATTTCTGCATTTTTGGCAGCCAAGGCCTCAGCCATATTCAACTCCACTCGTGTCACTTCACTCTTGGATATAGACAAATCTTGCTGTAGCTGCTTTATCCGAGCCTCGTATGATTTAGTGAGTTCTCTCTGTTAAGGCAGCATCCAAAATGCTAAATACAACTCCAAAGACTAGATTATATACGTGTCAAGTAACACAGAATATAAATACTTCATTCACCTCTGCACTGAGAAGTTCCTCCAGTTGTGTATTTTCATACTTGTATTCTTGAACACGCGCTTGGAGTCCAGTGCAAACCTGCATGTTGACATTTCAAAGGTCAACTGTGCTTGTGAGAAGAGCTAAGTGGTTGAAACTATTATCTAGATATGTTCTCCAGTCAAAAACCCTCACGTGATAATGCTTAGGCCATGTAATAATGAGATACATCAGCACCATATGCCAAGTAACTTCCAGATTTATTTATTTTTTAATGGAAATAACAGTATGGAAGAAATCTGATCAATTTAAATATAACAGCAGCTCAATCAAGTGCTAAACAAAAGAAATGCTAATAGCTTTCAAGTTTATAAAACAGACATGTTAACTGACACTTACCCGTGCTAACCGTGCCTCTTTCGACTGACCAGTGGAAACTGCAGTCTTCAACAGTCCTTGAGCCTAAAAACCAACTAAATGAATCATCAGTAATAATTAATAAGGCAAACATGACAAGAACCTAAAAGCTCTATCAGTTGTAGTAAATATTTTTATAACACATAAGTAGCACTAGACACCAATATTAATAGTAGCACTGGCAACATGAAGAATGTACCTCATCGAGCTGGTCCTGCAATTTTGAAGAAGTATCAACTTTATGCCCATGCTGCTTCTTTTGATCAACAAGAGGTTCAATGTTATGATCGACAAGAGGTTCAACCTTATGATCAATATCATTCAACTGAGTTCCAATCTTAACAGGAGATTCATTTTTCGCTATTTGAGATCTCTCTTGGTCAATCTTTGAAGAAACGTCAGCATTCTGTGATTTGATTTCTTTTGCAATATTATCTCCAACAAGATTCTCCAAGTCTTTGGCATGTTCTTGCAAGGAAACAAGATATATAGGAACTTCAGACGCATTCTCATTGAGAAGCTCAACATTTGTAGTGGATGTAGCAGTAGCAGCATCAGTATCAGCTGTAGTGACAGATACTTCTAAATGTTCAGCGTCACCTAACTCATTTTCTGAACTTCCAAATGAAGGAATGCTGGAGGAAGCTTTTCCAGTATTATGTTGTTGTTGAGTGCTTCTTTGGTCATCGGACTTGCTAGAAGGGGTGCCATCATTTTCGACAGAAAGAACAGGCCCATCTTTATGAGATGGCACACTAGACTTTGATGTTTTTGGACTACTTATCTCCTTTGCAGCATCAATATTTTGAGATTCATTTGTAGAAAGCTTCTTTTGAGCCTGAAAAGAAATCTAAGTGTAAGCTAAATCGCCCAGATGCTGCCCAAGACATAGAAGTATGTAGTTTGTATCAGTATAGTTAAGTATTACCCAAAGCTAAAGGTATGTGGAGAAGTACCTTTGGCCTGGACTTTTTCCTCTTAGGTTGAGATCCTTGACCATTAGATGCTTAAAATTGACAAAAAAAAAAAAGGAGAGTTAACAATACACAATTAGTAGAGTAAATATGACTCTTTTTCCAAGGGTGTTGCATTAGGAAACAGCATAATCCATGTTTGGGTGACTGTGAGAGGATTGGCATTCTTTCTAGATAACAATTTAAGCTGTCTGGAACAGTTTTAGCAAGCCATCACTAGATACTCAGCTGGATGTAAAGCCCAAATGTACTTGTGAATGGCAGTAGATTGATAAGCAAATGGATTCAATATAGTGATTTTATTATCATTAGCTATAGCCTCGTAGGAAACTCTACAAGGTCTACGCTATCAGCCAACAATGGCCCCTCGAGCAATTCAGCTCAGACAGTACAATAGCCGAGATACCCCCTTCTGTCATACCCCTCTCCCTTACATAGTACTCTCTCTCCTCTAACTAATTCCCCCTAACCGTTAGAGGACTCACCCCTCTTGACTTTCCTAGAGTAAGTCAATATGGGTTTGAAGCCCATATTCAGTCCCTTCTCCCTCTTTCTCCTAGAATAAGTCAGCATGGGTTTGGGACCCATGGTGCTATCTGGACCTGTAGAACTATCAATGCCACCCTCTTCAGAATCTGCCTTGTCCTCAAGGCAGAAGGAGGGAAACTGCTGCTGTAAATGTGCAGCAGCTGTCCAAGAAGCCTCTTCAATGGGTTTCCCCTTCCAAAGCACCAACCATTCTACAATTTGCTCATGATTTTTCTGGACAGTCCGTTCAGCCAAGATTGCTTCAGGTGCAAGAGGTTCGGTGGAGTCAACCTCTAAGCCTGAAGGAAGAGTGGGCTCGGGCACATGGTTGCCGATCATCTTTTTCAGCTGTGAAATGTGAAACACCGGGTGAACTCTTGAAGTTTCTGGAAGATCCAACTTGTATGCCACCGTTCCGACCTTAGCTAAGACTTGGAAAGGGCCATAAAACCGAGCTGAAAGTTTAGGACAGATTCTCCTAGCTATGGAGTTCTGCCTATGAGGTCAAAGCTTAACATAGACCCAATCACCTACCTCCAAGTGAACATCTCTTCGCTTAACATCAGCTGTAGATTTCATAACCTGTTGAGCCCGAGCAAGGTGAAATTTGAGCTGCCTCAGTGCCTCATCCCTATCAATTAACACACCATTTACTGCATCAACGGGAGACTCCCCAATGAGGAAGTGAGGGACTTTAGGTGGAGGCCGACCATACACCACCTGGAAAGGAGTTGTGGCGGTTGCGGAGTGGAAAGTGGTGTTATACCAGAACTCGGCCCAAGAGAGCCAATTATGCCACTGTTTGGGTTGTTCAGACACAAGACACCGGAGATAGGTCTCAAGGCACCTATTAACCACCTCGGTTTGACCATCCGTTTCGGATGATACGAAGTACTCATTCGAAGTACTGTTCCTTGTAACTTCCAAATCTCCCTCCAAAAGTTACTAACAAAAATAGGATCCCGATCACTTACAGTTGACCGTGGAATGCCGTGGAGTTTAATCACCTCCTTAACGAAGCAATCAGCCACAATCTTGGCGGTTAAAGGATGCTTGAGGGGGATAAAGTGTGCATATTTGGATAATCTGTCCACAACTACCATAATGACTTCAAACCCTTGACTCTTTGGCAACCCCGTGATAAAATCCATTGAGATATCCTCCCAAACTGAATTAGGAATGGGGAGAGGTTGAAGTAACCCAGCTGGAGCAAGAGTTTGGTATTTGTGTCGTTGGCATACGTCACACTCCTTCACAAACTGCCAAATTTGTTTTCGCATTCCAGCCCAATAGAGACAGCCAGCTATCCTTTTATAGGTTTTAGTAAACCCGAATGCCCTCCCGTAGGAGTTGAATGAAGCTCGTGCAAAAGATCTGAAATTAAGGAGGAATTTTGAGGTAGCACTAACCTATTCCCCTTGAACAAAAGCCCTCCTGATAAATGGAAATCAGGTTCTGCTGTGGAATGAGTGTTGAGTTTCTCCAGAATGCTTGACAGCCATGGATCACTTTGGTATTCCACTTGTAACTTAGCAACATCGACCCAATTAGGAGAGGAAACCAGATGATGGAAGTCTAATGCCACTGGTGCACGTGACAAAGCATCAGCTGCTTTGTTATCAGGCCCGGGATTATAATACACCTCAAATTGGAAACCCATCAACTTAGATAACCAATGGTATTGATCAGGGGTATTCAGCCTCTGTTGTAGTAGATGCCTCAATGTCTTGTGGTCGGTATACACCTTGAATGACCTCCCCAAAAGATAATGCCTCCAATGTTGAATGGCCAACACCAAAGCCATGATTTCCTTCTCATACACGGATTTTGATTGTGCAGCAGCTGATAAAGCCTTGTTGAAGTAAGCAATGGGCCTGTTCTCTTGCATGAGGACAGCCCCCAACCCAAATCCCGAAGCATCGCATTCCACAACAAACTCCTTAGAGAAATCGGGTAGGGTGAGGACCGGGAAGGACACTAGGCAATTCTTCAACTCCTCAAAGGCTCCTTGAGCTTCGGGCCCCCAAGAGAAGTTGTCTTTCTTAGTGAGTTCGGTGAGGGGCCGGGCGATTTTCCCATAATCCTTGATGAATTTCCTATAATACCCGGTGAGACCAAGAAATCCTCGAACCCCTGTTACATTCTTTGGAGTCGGCCAGTCTTTAATACTCCGGATCTTGGTAGGATCCATTGCAACCCCTTCAGCTGAAATTACATGCCCCAAATACTCAATAGATTGCTGCCCGAATAAACACTTCTTGTGATTAGCAAAGAACTGATGGTCAATCAAAAGTTGTAGAGCTTGCTCCAAATGTTTAAGGTGCTGCTGCCAACTGTCACTATAGATTAGGATGTCATCAAAAAAGACTAGCACTCCCTTCCGCAATAATTGGCGAAAGACCGAATTCATGGTAGATTGAAATGTAGATGGAGCGTTCATAAGGCCGAAAGGCATGACTAGATACTCACAGTGGCCCTCATGAGTCCGAAAAGTTGTCTTATGAACATCCTCGCTCTTGATGCGGATTTGATGGAATCCGGACTTCAAATCAATCTTAGAAAAATACTTGGACCCGTGTAACTCATCAATGAGCTCATTGATAGTAGGGATTGGGAATTTATCCGGAATTGTTACCTTATTCAGTGCACGGTAATCTACACACATTCTCCATGAGTGATCCTTCTTTTTCACAAGAATTACCGGACTAGAAAATGGACTGGTGCTGTGACGGACAGCCCCAATTGCAAGCAACTCCTTAACCTGCTGCTCAATCTCATCCTTATGATGATAAGCATATCTATAAGGACGGACACTAACCGGGTTAGCACCACTAACCAGATTAATAGCGTGATCGTGCCTCCTCGAAGGAGGAAGTCCCTTCGGTTCCTGAAACACCAACTGATTTGCTTGTAAAACTAAGGTCAATTCCTGGATCTGAATTGGCAACAAGGTGGTATCAGTCTCCAGAACCAACCTTCCAGCCTCTCCTTCTTGCTGCCCATTCTGGAAATCCATGGCAATGGATTGTAGCATGCTTTGCAGGGCCGAAAGCTGCTGGGGCTGCTCACTGCCCTGTCCTCTCAAAGTGACTACCTCCTTTCCTTGCTCAAATCCCCACTTCACCGTTTCTGTTTGAAATCCCCCCTTACCTCTCCCAAGGTTTCCAACCATTCAGCCCCTAAAACCAAGTCTATGCCTCCCAACTGAAGAATGTAACAATCAATCTTCAACTCCACATTCCCTACTAACACCACAAGTCCCCTACACCGACCCTGTGAGAAGCATGTTGTCCCATTCCCCAATTTGACTCCATAAGTTTCAGTTGGAATAACGGTTAATCCCAAGGTAGTCACCAATTCATGCGATAGGTAGTTGTGACTTGCTCCACTATCGATGAGGAACAAGATAGGGACCCCCATTAGTTTGCCCTCAACCTTAAGAGTTTTGGACTGAGCTATTTCTCCATATTCCGCAACCTGACAAACCATCTCCCATGCCTCTCCCATTTCAGTTTCTTCCTTGTCATCCGAACCAAACGGAGACCCCTCAACGTCCTCATTTCCCTCCCAAATCAACAGTCGAAGATGTTTTTCAGGGCAAATATGAGTGGGACTGTAACGTTGGCCACATTTGAAACACAAACCTTTGGCTCTCCGATCCATCAACTCTTGGTATGAAAGGTTTCTGGTTCCTCTATGTCGTGTCTCAACCGGTCTCTCCATCCCCGGACGTCGTCCCTCTCCTCCATCTCGGTTGGTCCATTGATTCGCTCCTCCTCCAATGGCCGCTTGAGGTCGACCCATTCCGGGTCGCGCTCCGACCCATCCACGTCCATCTGGAGTCGGGTTAGGGGGCCCGACTCGTGGGGCTCCCACGGATCTCCAGCCCACGGGTGACTTGGCGTGCATCGAAGGAGAGAGCTTACGCTCCACAGCACGTGCCGCTGCTATCAGTTTATACCGAGAAGAAGGGTCTAGCGCCAGAACCTCCAGTCGGATATCCTCTCGCAATCCCCCTATAAATAATCCCATATACTGATCTTCGGGAAGGGGAGAAACCTGGGCCATCAACATCTCAAATGTCTCCACATACTCATCCACCGTTCCTTGTTGCGTCAGTGATTTCAGCTAGGAAAATGGATTCCCACTGAAATGATCTCCATACCGGTCGAACAATGCTCTCTTGAAGGTCTCCCAGTCCAGTTCAGGCTTCGACGCCAAGAGGACCTTGAACCAATGCCATGTCATGCCCTCCATACTGATTTGAGCCAACTGAACCCGCAACTCCGGTGGAGTTCCCTGAATGGCGAAATACAACTCCGCACGAGAGACCCATCCTATCGGGTCACTACCTTGGAATGGAGGGAGCTCTACCCGCTTGGCTCGGAGTTGGTATTCTTCCGACGCTACAGCGGTGACGCCACTGTCTGCCGCAGTCTGTACCGATTTTCCACGTTCCAATGAACTCGATCCCACCTCTGGTGATTTTTGCGCAGGCTGGCGTTGGAATCCCTCTCGCATCTCGGCATGCATCGCCGCTAATGCCCTGGAGAGATCGTCGACTCCTTTGTGTAAGCTTCCCAGTTGTATCGTGTGATCCATCAACTTCGTCTCTACTGCCGTCATCCGAGCATCCATTGCTTCCCACTTTTGTTGTGCCATCCTCGTTTGCATACACCGGTCTCTCAATGAAAGCACCAATGATAAGCAAATGGATTCAATATAGTGATTTTATTATCATTAGCTATAGCCTCGTAGGAAACTCTACAAGGTCTACGCTATCAGCCAACAATGGCCCCTCGAGCAATTCAGTCGAGACGAGACAATAGCCGAGATACCCCTTCATCATACCCTCTCCCTTACATAGTACTCTCTCTCTCTAACTAATTCCCCTAACAGTTAGAGGACTCACCCTCTTGACTTTCCTAGAGTAAGTCAATATGGGTTTGAAGCCCATATTCAGTCCCTTCTCCCTCTTTCTCCTAGAATAAGTCAGCATGGGTTTGGGACCCATGGTGCTATCTGGACCTGTAGAACTATCATAGATCCTGTTTTATACATTCACAATAAAATTTATGCCACACAGTGAGTTGCTTTCATTAGTTAATCTATCATTCTGATTGCAACTAAGAATACAGGGGCACAGGATGTCAGTAGGACAATGTTTACTCACCAAAATAAACTAAAGATCAAGTTTGTAAAAACATAAAGTTGTGCATGCAGAAGAAAAGGCCATTCTCACATGATAAGATCACTTCAAATATCAAAACAAAAGAAAACAGAAAAGAAGAAAGAAACCATGAAATTCGAAATAAGAAGATAAATATGAGTCACCTGGTGGCTGAAGATCAGGATGATCTTCAGGATTGTCACCAACGACCAGCTTTGCCCTTCGGTCTACAACTTCAAACAATCCTGTTATAAACAAGTAACGAAATATCAGCTTCTTAAAGCAAAGGATGAAATAAGAACACTATGATAACCTTGTCAGTAACAGATACTGTGGAAAAACTTTAGTAAGGGTATAGGATTCTAGTGAAGAGAAATAAAATATAATATGCTTTTAAGCAAGAACACATGGCACAGAGGCCATTAAGTTTCAGAGACCGTTCAAATAAGTTGCTTTGCACCTTATCCTTCCAAGCAAAACAAAAGAGTACAAGCTGCCCAACACACACTTAAATCCCACAATAAAAACAAAAGCAAAGAAGAGCCTAAACATGAGCAGAGTCATTGTAACTCTACGGATCATAAGGCATAGCGCTAAAATCAATCGGATAATCTCGTATTCACACAGCACTTGCCAATTTGGATTGACAACATAGGCAGTAAATTCCATTCCATATTCAAACTAAGACAATGTCTCCAACTACTGTCCTCGACAACGGTTTTCCTGCCATTAAGTTCATTTCAGCCAATGGAAATCTAATGTATACAGTGTCAGGCTTCCTCACTCTTATCTTCGATTGCAAACCAAAACAAGAAAATGGTATGCACCAGTTTAACTCTAAATTACACCAACAAATCATAAGATACTCATTCCTAATCCCAACATCTATACATATTTGATACAAGCCCAAAAATTATAATCTTAAATCAAAATTAAAAAATTAGCATTGGAACAGAATTACGAGACAACAATAGATCAATAAACGCCCATCGAGATTAAGAGACGAAATGTGAAAATCAGATCCATACCTTCAGCGGCTTTGAGCCACGAAGCCATTGAATAATATCTCCAATTAAAATAGACAAAAGACTTAAGCCCTAGATTAGGATCATCCGCAAGCTCCCATGCATCAACGATGGACTGATCTTCGATTCAACGCTATGCTTGATCTCAGTGGCTTTTCCCGAGAAAAAGTAAAAGAAATGGAAAAAATAATTTTGGTTTAGATATCAATAGGATTTGTTATTATTATCATGAATTGTATTACTACTTTCATTAACAGACCATAAATTAATTCTCCGTCTCAACTCTCAAAGCAAAATTCGTTATTAATATTAGAGAATTGAAGAAATTGGGTTAATGCTGCTCAACACGCTAAGGCGGAAACTACAGTGGCCGTCTTGGTAGGCCTATCCAGTCAGCTGATCTCAAGCTTGTGGGCTGTTGTGGTCCATTAGATCCCAAGGCAAGCTTACATAAACTATGAGCCCAACATAAAGATCTCAACACAGAGCTCAGCAGTGTGAAGCGTCAAACCTAACGGTCCAACCCGAGACGGTTGATTGGGTTGGTCAGTATTCTGGCCTGCCCAGAACGCTAATGAACTTGAGCAAGAGCAAGGGAGACTAAGGTGGTGGAAAGTTTGAATTGAAATTTTTTTAAAAAAAAAGCATATTATTTGAATCTAACTTTAAAGAGTGTGGTCCTAAGTGAGATAACAATAGTTGTGAGTGAAAATTTATGTTTGTACAAATGGTTTGGCTCCTTTTTTAAGTGCCTATTTGTTGACTTGTAGCTTTAAGCGATTGATGTCGAAATGTAATAAACATGAACCAACCGCTATCTATAACAGCCCCACCCCAAACCCGTATAGGCTCTTCTTTAAAGTAAAGTCTCAAAGTTCTTGGGGACGAACTCATTAAAGTTTTCCCTCAGGACCAGCGAACTCAGCTAAAGAACGCGTATATAGTTGTTAACTTCTGCTAATCCATCTCCGTTTGGTCTCCAAAGTCGTACACAAGTAAGACGCCGACCCAACAACGCAGGTCTAGGAACCATTGGCATTATTTTTAAACAACCAAAGGTACTAAGCAACTACATCTGAGTTTGATAAATATAGCTAGACATTTATTTCTTTATTGAGAAGAAACCAAAGTTGAGACTTGATTGAAGAATCAGACTCAAAAGTCATGATCAGCTCGTGCATGCCATGCGCCTACAAGCTATGAAATGAAATATAAAAAGAATGGCGTTCACAATTCTACAATCATATGTACAGTGATTAACAGGTGAAACACAAGACAAGCTTCAATCAAAGAGAGGGAGTTTTAAGTGCTTGAGAGAGACAGTCCTTCCATCCTGGAGCACAGCACAGCCATCACACAATCCTTCACCTACTCTTTGTTACACTCGTGATCTTCATCTTCTACAATTTTAAAATTTTCTGTTCAATTCAATAATAATACTTTATGGAGCCTTAGAGAAAGATGATAATAGTCTAGGGCTTGAATCCTATTGTTGGAGTCAGGGTTTAAGTCAGGAGGCTTGAGCCTGAGAGTGATTGAGCTTAGGGTGACCCGTGTCGAGCTAAAGATTGACTCAACTTGACCCGATTTAAATTATTTTTTAAATTAAAAATATAAAAATGATGACATTTTGCATATAAATATCGGAGCTTGAGTTGGACCAGATTTTGGCAGTCATAACAAAAGACTCAGTTAATTGGGTTTAGTTCGTTGACTTGAATATCACACCAATTCCAGTACATAACTGGTGAAGAGCTCTTCTATCAACTCTTAAATCATTTGCTGAACCGTCTATTAATTTTAAGTGATTGATTGTGATGTAATTTGGTTTTTCAGCTACCAAATTAATGACCCTGATCAATCAGCAATAGGGATGAAAAGACGCATATGCACATGATGCTACAAAAACCTCTTGAGTATATTTATCAATCAACCACACAACGCTATGGAATGAACTTATAACTATAGAATTGACTGGATTAACAGATTATAGATTATAAAGTGGTATTTCAGAACTTAAACTGTTAGATTAAGCAATCGTGTGGTAGAAATTTTTCATAACAATATTTTCAAGCCAATAAAGGATTGATTCGATGGGAATATTGAAGATATTTCTTATTAAGTTCAACTTTGTCCCTTCCCCTCTTGATTGTTTATGAATAATATAAACATTTATGAAATTGGACTCTTATTATTCATCCACTAAAACAAGTACGCAAATTAAAAAATGAAAATAAAAGCAAAGTTTCCATAGCCAATGCCAATAATGTAAAGTGAATCACGAGCAAAGATTGAAAGGGAGCTGGTAGCCAGCGAAGGGCATCTTCATCTTCTTCACTTACAATAGCAGTATTTTATATATATGGGAAAATTTGGTGCCATTCGTGCATGGCAGCAGGTGACCTCTCAACTACACGAGTAACACATAGCCATTTAAATCCATTACTACCCCTAACATCGAAAGCAACGGAAAGGCTAAACTCTTTAAAAGCGCCTCATAAATCCAACCCTCCCACTCAACAACCTCGAAAGTTAATATTATATTTGCCCGCACCATAATACCAACTTAAGTAAAGCTTGTACTGGGTTCCATGAAATTGATTACTGGTAGCTTTCTTGTTGCTATACCAAATTCAATTCGTCTTAGTTGTCTTTTTAGATACTGACTAAAACAATTGGAGTTAAGACATGGAAATTAATAGAATAGGAAGTAAGGAAAACATTGTGACATAAAACGAGACAGAAATTGAATTGCATTCTTAATAACCAAAACTCGTGATTATTGTCGGGTAAAGCTCAAGACGAGGTAAAAACATAGCAAGCACCTTCACGTAATCATTAACTAACCGATCGAGAAACCCCACACCCAGCTACTTGCCACTGCCACGCAGGAAAAAAAAAAATCAAAAGTCACACGGTCGATGGACTGGTAACTGTGTGAGATCAGATCTAGGTATCGACCATTTTGATTAAGATCCTGTGATAACGAATTTGACATGACAAAAGCTGAATAATCTGGATCGTTCGACGTGTAGAGGTGCACCAACTTGTTTTGAGAATGCATGCAATTCTTGGATCGCTAGTAACAGTATATGCATACTCAGTTTATAGCCAGAAATGGAAATTAAGATCATCGTAATTCATCTGCCCCACAGGCCATGGTAAGGTGAATGTTCGAAGATGCAAGTAGACTTTTGCAACTTGAGGTCCTTGTAGAACTTCTTGATGAACTCCTCGGCTGCTTTGTCCACTTTTCCATTATCTTGATCCTCGTCCTTTAACGGGAAAGGTGAGTCTGTGATTCTGAGTTGTCTGACCATGGGACTTTTCCCGAATCCAGGAAGGATCAACGGAGACGCCTCCACAACCACCTCCTTGTTCAACATTTCCAGCATTTTCTGCACCGCCGCAACGGTGGTGACGTCTTCGTATTTGCTAGACTTGGAGAATTGGTGAAGGTGGTGGTGTTTGCGTTTGTGGTGAGTGTAGAGAGGGTAAAATGCCGGGCTGTTGCTGCAGCTGAACTCGTATTCTCTTGGTGAAACGAAGGAGACGGCGTCGTTGGAACGGCAACTGAAGGAGGAGGAGTGGTGGTTGTGGAGCATGATGAGGTTGCCTATGGCTTTTCCGGCGAGCTTGTTGCCCCTTTTGACCAAGAAGTTGAGATCAACCTTTAGTTTGCTCTTTGATACGCCTTTTCTTATCATGAACATTACTACGCGTACTAGGTGCCATAGTTTCTTGGCCACCTCTTGACGACTAGCTTCCATCTCCATGTATACTATTGTGTATGCGAGTCTTTTTCTATTTTTCTCTTTTCCTGGGCTTTTTTTTATAATTTTCTCTTTTGGTTGAGAGAGAGGGAGAGATTAGATTGAAGAGAAGTTTTTGGTTTGTATGTGAGGGAGAGGAGCTAAGTATTTAAAGGGCAAGAAAATTACTACTATAATCAAAATTAAATAAAACTTAAGTAACAGGGAAATGCAGGAACAGCAAAAAAGCGGGACTTTAGACCAACAGTGTACTACTTAATCATATAAGGGACGTTGTGCTTCACGCGCCGCAATTAGCTAGCCAAATGGGGTTGTGAGTTGTGACATTTCGGACCGTCCGACAGAAATAGTGGCCGGAATTTCCTTTTAGCGTGATATTTTTGTACTATAGGCTCATTTGATGGAGATTACTAAAAAGTCCCTTGGGATAGGATGGAATTACTCGAGGTCGAGGAATAGTCTGCGTCTCAATGATTAATGATAGTCCAAATTGGCATTTGCCGTGCTCTTTCAGTTCCATTGGCAATGGGTAACAATCACGTCCATGTTTATACGCAATTGGTTGGGAGCTTATTAAATATAGGGTCCCTGGACCCCATTTATGTTTTGACTGTCCTAAAGGGCCTCCATTGGTTTAGAGTACCTCAAATGGTTGTCAATGGGTTTGCATTAGCGATGATCGAAGCGATCTACTCTTAATTTAAAGGAATCAAAATAAAGATCATATACAAATTTTAATGTATATGTTGGGCTCACAATTATTGGGATTGTAATGTTCTTGAGTCGGCTTACTTGATAGAGAAACAAAGCTAGTGGCCAATGACTACTTTCAGAAACTACTCTTACATATTAATTGATATGTTCAGATTTTTTGTTCTTTCCATGTCATTAGACTAGGTGTCTTAGTCTTTAGGCCAATCTTAATAATTCATGGAACATCTTCAGGTGTATAAAGTTAGGTAAAATACAGTATTATACAAAAACAATTTATATCTGTATCAAGACAAAATTATTTTATTTGTAATAGTAAGTCTGAACTTTATAATCACTTTTCTCTCCATAGGATATTAATCTTATACTCCCTTTGATTCATAATAAGAGTCGTTTTAAAAAAATATACGCTTATTAAGAAAGCTAATAAAATTATAGATATCTTTATTAATACTCCCATAAAATTACTTGATGTCAACATCTTAAATGAAATTGTGAGAGAAATTGCCTTGAAATTGTGATCTGTATAATTAAGATGAGAGAGGAATGAAAGGTTAATTTTGGAAGAAAAATTATAAACATGCATACAAAGTAAAGAATGACACTTATTTTGAATAATTAAAATGTATCTAAAACAACTCTTATCATGAATCGGAGGGAGTACTGTAATTTTCAGCAGTCGTGTATAAAGTGCTCGTATAAAAGATAAGGTAGATAGAAAATGATTCTTTAATAGACATATCTATCATATAAATCCTATTTTTATTAATTGATACATTAGCTTTCTCCTCTTAAATCAAATCCTTAAAAGAACCTAACTTATTTAGCTGTTGTAATCACAAAAGTTTAAACCCTCTAATTTTTAGTTTAATTTTAAATTTTTAGTTCAATTTAGTTTAATAACTCTTATAGTTAAAATCGATTAATTTATTAACGAGTGGTTAATTTTATTAATTAATAAATTTTATAAATTAAAGTAAATCAATTAATTTTTATTCATTTTTTGATAAAATTTAAATTATTCAATGAGTAAGAATAATTTCTTTAAAACATATTTCAAATTTTTAATTTTATTTACTTTTATCAACTTTTATAACGGTTTATTAAATCTTTCAAACTTTAAATTTCTTATCTTATGTTTAACTTTTAATTTTAAAAACATTTTAATTATTAATTCTTCATTATTATATGTCTTCACAATACTTATGAGATAGGGTTTACATATGTTACTCTTAGGATGAGGCAATCGAGTTAGTGGGATAAAGGAAGATTGAACCAAAAGTTATGTATTCGATTTTTTTATTTATATTCATTCGAATAAGTCTGTTATATAAGATTTGTCTAATACAAAATACCTTATATAAGATTTGTCTAATACAAAATACCTTATTGATGTGATTGGTAAGTTATTGTGTAAATTTAAAAATTTATCCGGTACTCGTTCAAAAGTTGCGGGTTCATCGTTTCAAAACAAAAATCTATTTTATTTGTTTCTTAAAAATATTAAATTTCTTTATTTATTAACTTCTCCTTTATGTCCAAACAATTATCCTCGGAGTCACCGTAGACGCCGTCGGTCCGGGACTCCCGTTTTAACCGTCTGGCGATGAAGTGTTGTTGTTCACGGGATAGGAACGAGCGTGAGGTGTGAATGTTCCAGCTTTCAAACAGAGACTTGCCAGCCTGACAAGGTTGACAGGAATGAATAAAAGCACCTACTTTTCCCACGTGGCAGTCAAATATAGGTTTTAATTGAATTTGATGCCGTACACGATAGCATGTGTGACACCCTCTCCGTAGGCCGTAGGGGAAATCTGGACCATTGATTTCCAAAGACAGCGAGATACTTAAACATCCCCTGTGCGATGCACTTACACCTGAATCCTCTCTGCCATCGGCATAGAATGGGGATCGGATCATCTGCACCGGCTAATCTGTTTTTACTCGTTTACGCTCTGTATGAATACTGTCTTTTATATATAGAGACGAAACAGAATCAAAATTTAGAGATAGAATATAATAAAAATTAAATACAGTAAAATGTTTAGTTATGATGTACAAAAATAAATAAATTGTGTTCATATCAAGGATAAAAAAATGTTTAGTTGCAATTGATAAAACATGAAAAATAGTATCACTGACTAAAATATCCCTACAATATAATATGATTAGAAATATGTAATTTATTGATTATTTTAAAACGGATAATTTTATTAGTAAAAAGTTAGCAAATAATAATAACAATAACAAAAAGAAATTAATATAATAATAATAATAATAATAATAATAATAGAAGAGGAAGAAAATTAATAATAATAAGGAATTCATTAATTAAAATAATAATAATAATAATTAATTATGTATAATAATGATAATACAAATAATAATAAGAAAATTAATCTTGTATAATAATAATAATAATAATAATAATAAGTATAAAATTTATAATAATAATAAATAATAATAATAGCAATAATTAATAATAAGTACAAAATTAATAATAATAATAAGAAGAAGAAGAAGAGGAGGAGGAGGAGGATAATAAATTTCGTATAATAAAATTAATAATAAAAATAAAAATAAAAATAAGATAATTAATTTAGTATAATAAAATTAATAATAAATTAATAATAATAATAATAATAATAATAATAATTTAGTATAATAACAACAAAAACAAATAATAATAATAATAAGTACAAAATTTATAATAATAATTAATAATAATAATAATAATAATAATAATAATAATAATAATAATAATAAATAATTTTAATAATAATAATAATAAGTACAAAATTAATAATAATAATAACAACTAATAATAATAATAATAATAATAAGTTTAATAATATAATTAAAAATAAAAAATTGCTTATGTAGGAGGAGAAGTATTTCTAAAAGTTGCTTATGTATTTTGTCTCAGAGACTAAGATAAGAAATTTTATCCTTCGACTTTAAAAGGAACAAAAATTTATGTTTTTGTCATCTGGGGACAAAATAAAAATCAATTGGGACAGCAACCAAGCACTGCGAGACACATATTTTTTTGTTTTGTCGTCTGTTTCCATTAACGAAGATAACAACCATACGTTATGTTAGGGGACGATTGGTTCGTACAGAGAAATGATAATAATAATGAGAATAAATAATAAGAAATGAGAATAGATATTATCATTATAATTATAATAGTTGGTTGAGAGAAATAAATGATTACTGTTATCTAGTGATTGATTTGTAAAAATATTGATAAATAAAATTAATTATATTTTAATTAATTAATTAATTATAATATTTTAATTAATTACAATATTTTAATTAATTATATTACAATTAATTAATAATAATAATATTTGTTAAAGAATACCAAACCTTACTAATTACTTTGGGCCATAAGATAGGAATAAATAATGGTGACAAAACTACCATGTTAAAGAATAAAAGATATCGGAGGAATGATTCTCATTTCTCGCGTAATGGAGAGGAATTGAGTAATATTCAAGAAAGTATAAGCCATCTAATCATAACTTTTTTTATCAAATTTTATTTTTCATTTCATGCTCATTCCTCTTTCCTAATATCTATCAAAGAAGCACACTTTCAAATTTTTTATCACACTTATTAAATATCTGAAAATTAATGGAACAAAGGGGACAAGTTATCTGATTTAGACGACCCTTTCTTATAAAATAAAAGGACTCTTGTTAAATGGGTACTCAAAGAAAAGATGAGAACAAAATTCTATCTAAAAGGAACACATTGGACAAGAAGGATCCATGTGCGTATAAGGAATACGGTATAGTTAGGTACAAGTGTTAGTGAGTTTTGTCTTTCATATCAATAATAATAATTGGCTGAAAAGGCCTATCGCCTATTACATTTTTTCAAGAAAAGAATATAAATCAATAGAAAGTGACAGACCGCCGTTGAATGAGGGAATTTTGGAGCGTGCCTGAAAGAGTTTTGAAATGAATAATGAGGAACAATAACTTCACGCAGACCGTATCATCCTCATACTTTTCTTCAATCGTCGTCTTCCACCTTTACTTTCACCTAATTCTGTTGAGAAAATGACAGGAACCAAGCCAAGCCGTGCGCTTATGATCTAAAACTTACGCAACCAATACTCCAATTTATATCTACGGATGTTCAGTAATAAATTACAGAGAGTAGTATTTTCAGAAACTTTCTAATTTTGTTGCGTTTGTTTATGGCATAATCAGAAACAAAAACAATCAACAATAAAATAACAAATAACATTATAAATTTAGTAACGTAATCTCATATATTTGTTTACGTTTGCGGAACCCTCATTTAGTTTAATACTTTTACCGAAATATAATAAATTTATCTAACGCCTTACTAAGCTGACATCACTTAACCCTCGATACTATTTATTAACCTCACTTCCTCTGAAATAATTTAACATCTAATAGTACGTTCAACTCGTACTAATCTCGACAGAGGATTTACGCACATTATTTAATAATAAAAACAATTAAGCGAACAACTTAAGTGATTAAAATAACTAGAAGTAAAAATGAAAAAACTTGAGATAGAGAGAAATAACTTTTCAATAAATTCAACTCCTTCTAAGACCGATATGAAAGTTGTTCACTAATTAAATTGCTATAGTTAACTGCTCAAATTTTTTTGCCTTTCTTACATCACCTACGTAATCTATCATACTTCTTGCCAGGATATATATTAATTAAGGATAGAATTCTATTACAACTATAAGATTATCACCCATAATTTTTTGAATTTAAGTTATTATCTAATTAATATGTCCAATTAAAAAATAAGATATCAAAATAAATAAAAAGGTATATACTATATATATATATATTAGCAAGTTGCTGGAAAGCACTCTCGGGAGGAGGTATATGTTCTAGACAATGCTCTTCTTTCATTCTCATCTCACTCTATTACAGATCGATTTGTGAAAATTTCAGCTAACCCTAGTTCTGCCTGCCAATGTTGATCCTTCCATTTCAAAGTACTACGTGTTCATACTCATCTTTGGACTATGGCTCGATCCAACCTTAGAGAAAATATCTCGTCAATAGCTTGACCTGAGCCGACGATGTGTACTTATTACCGAACCTGACCCTATGCATATGCAATGGTCGGTCTTCTTAGCGTACGTTGTATTGGAATGCATGTTCATACTATTGTATTCTTAACTATGTCAGCATTAATTTTGTGTACTTGAGCGAATTCATTTCTTTAATTCTATTATCAATGTATTCAAAATTTAAAGTTAGTCAATATTAAGCAGTTCAAGACAGTTTTAGAAATTGAATTTCTTTGATTATGGTGATTCGGAGGAGGACCGCTGCCTTCCAATTTCCTTGGATTGTAATGATTTATTAATCAAGAAAAAGGGATAATAAATTAAATACTGTTAAAATTTGTATTTAATCAAGAAAAGGGATAATAAATTAAATAGTGTTAGAATTTTTATTTTTTAAAAATTAATTAAGTGTTTTAACTTTTAATTAACAATTTAATTTTAAATATTAATTTTTACTTTAATAATTTAATTTAAAACTTGATTTTATTAACATTTTATGCAAAACAAGGAATCACTTGATTTTTGGTCTTCATAGGCATCGTTTTTTAGTAGGAATGACAATAATTATCCAAATTTTGAACTAAATTCAAATTTTAAAAATATTCAGACTTCGAATAGGACTATCAAGTTCAGCCTAATTTGAACCCTAATTTTTAAATTAAAATGTTATTTTTAATTTTAAAAATTAAAAAATTTACTTTAAATTTTATTGGCCCTAATTGAGTCTCAGGCCGCTTAAGTCCAATCACACTCAAGCTCTAACCTACAGCTTCAAACTCGATTGAGCTTCGAGTTGGGTTAACTTACAGCTTCAAACTCGATCGAGCTTCGAGTTGGGTTAACTTACAGCTTCAAACTTGATTAAGCCTCAAATTAGGTTAGACCAAAATATAGAATTTCAATTCGACTTCAAACTTGGTGAGCCTGACGTTTTTTTTTTTTGGATTCGAGGAAATCCCGTAGGGTGCTGCAGCCAGCACACCTCTCTCGAGGCTCAATGGCCTTGCCCATCCATGGTGAGTCGAGAGCGCACTCATCGTTGAAGGCAATTAGTTATCCATCTACAAGTAAAACTCAAATTGCGCCGAGGTTCTTCTGAGAAGAGTTGCGTGGAATCGAACATGGGGCTGCAACAAAATCAAGTTCCGCTCTTAACCATCGAGCCACATCCCTTTGAAGGCACCTGACGTATTATCAAACCTAATTTTGATCATCAAGTAGCAAATGCATTGATGACTTTGTTTTTAAAGTTACTCTTTGTTAATGAAGTTTCAAACACTAATGGAGTTCTCATTAGGAGAAATCAAGGCATTAGATGTAATTGTTGTAATAGATTTCTAGTGTGGTATGGTAACACCAATAATTTCCTATTAAAAACATTGAAATGAAGCCTCCACCTGATTAATGTACAAAAATATATTGACTTGGTAAAGAAGAAACATGGAGCCCCCGACCTGGACGTTGCATTGAAGTGATTGTGGTCTCGTCGAATAGACTTACATTGTTTGGTAGACTTTTAAGTCCGCAAACATTTAAACTAACTTCAGTTGGCACTTTTTAGCTTATAATCACCCAAATTATGAGGAGGAGAGGAGAGTGTGTCTGTCAACAGTATAGACTATAGACAACTCAGCATTAGGACACCAATCATAAAGAAGGAGCACTACTTCACCTTTACTTTTTCCTTCCCAAAATCAATACTCTCCCATGACTTTTCCAAGTGTTTGATATAAGTCGTTTTTGCTTATAAATAAAGACAGATGTTGACGGAAATTAGAAATCGTATAAAGAAAGTATGAATCAGTTTTGGACCTCTCGCTATATCTATATGTGTGCACACGCATCTGCTTTTTATAAGCACTAAATTGAGGACTTGCAGACCAGACCGCCTTTAAGCTTTTGCTTTAAGTAGATCAAAGTTTGTGGGGGAAGAGGATCCTATGCATGCCCAATTGAGTGATTAGTAAAATTAATCATGATTGAGGAATCTAAACTCTTTTGCATTATTTAAGGTTATATAAATCCTTCTTTCGACAAGCTTATCGGCTTAATTATTTTTCTTAATCACGGCTTATTCGTCATGATTATCACCTTAACTAGATTTACACGTAACTATTCTAAAACGTGTAAAGATAACATTGTTTGATCACTAGCTCTAGCCTTTTTTACCCTCAGAATCAGATGGCTTATAGAAAACAATATTATCTCATCTCCATTTATGTCTATGACAAGCTACTATATTTGATTACAGAGAGCATTTTTCTACTTCAAAATCAACAGGTCATTCCCTAGTTGTTGGAATTGGATTTCCACTTGATGTTTCAATTTACTCGTTACATTAAATGATCATCAATGACAAGTTATTGTCCTCCATGCAAACATCAACTTAGTAATGGACAAAAAATCGTAATTGAAAATTACTTTATTTCTATCAAGATAGCTTGGATCCTATAAGCAAGCCCGAGATCACCTACCTGTGCCCCTTATATCCAAGTCATTCAATACATCTCGTATTTGTTCATAACTCACTCTTAACTTATCCTTACCACTCTTTCTTACTTTATAACTATAAGACATCATGTAAACCTTAAGTTATACACACATATATGCAACTTCACATATACATATAAATACGATCAGAACTCATAAAGGCGCAAGTTGCTCGTATGAGTTCCTTGTCGATGACCACTAAGGAATGATCTTAACAGGAGCCACGAGTTCCAAGTGTTAATATCAACCCTTGGATGATTTTCCAATGGTCATTGATTAAAAAAGATATTCGAGCCCTAAATTATTGGTGGTCCGACAAAAGAAACATGAACTTAATTATAATCACGTCACTGTCTCTGTTTCTCCAAGTCTCCTCTATCTTTTAAGTTTAGTGAATTATGATCATCACTAAACAAACTTGTAAGCCGGGGCTCATCTCTTGATTTTAATGCCCGTCTTTTTCTAAAGCTTGCTTTTTCATTTTCCTGATGCAGTGTTCACTTGGCTCTTGGAGTTCCCATGTGGCATCTTCCTAGTTGCCACCTCTTCTTTTATGTCTATCCCACCCCTGATTAAGAATCTACATCTCCAATTATTGTTTAAAAGTGAAGAAACTTTAAAATTTGTAAACATTATAAATGAGATTCATTATTTAATTTTAATATGATGAACGTAATTTATTAGATATTGGAGCAGTTTTCCAGAGTCTGTTGAGTACATATCCGACCCATTTGAAATCTCCACACAGGCTAGCCTACAAAACGACATGCATGTCCCGACGATTTTAGAAAATAAATAGTAATAATTAGTCATAGGAGTTGATCGTATCGTTGGAATCTCATTTTCGTATTCTCTTGGCAGTACCTTAGATTCACTTACTTTGTCCTTTCCCTCTTTAGTTTAAGTGGGGTTGCTTTTAACTTGATAAACTTGCAAATTGGTCGGCTCCATTTCATTCACTTTTCATTCTTTTGAGGGCCAATCACACGTTCAAATCATAAACTGACTGAAATTTAAAGACAGGAAGAAAAGAAGAACCGGTACACCAAAAAAGACACCATAATGCCAGAACTCTCAAAGTTTTGCGGCCACGTAGCCCCCATGAGTGACTTAAAAAGAATATTTTATGTCAGTATGTTATTATAAACTTAATTATAGAATTTAGAGTATCTTAGAACATTGGATGAGATGTATTACTAACATAATTAAGTAATCATTATCATTAATTTGATAAGATATTATACAAAATGTATACGGAAATCGTGTAATGATAGTTGCGTTATAATTGCTTTGGATGCTATTCCAACTAATAACTTTTGAATTAGTATGCAGACGAAAAATTTGTTTTATCAATTGAATAACTTCGTCCGATCACATCTAAAAATTGAAGTTATGTAATAAAGTAGAGTCTGAAAAAGTCTAATAATACGCAGTTTTATTCCTACATAATAAAGGAGTTATTTTTAATACACCTACATACAGATGAAACAATAAAAGAGTGATGCATGTATAATAATAGATAAGTAAAACTAGCACAATAACTAATTTTATAAATAAATAAATAAATAAATTGATATAACCAAAAAGATAGACCTGATAGTGATTAGATCTGTTAATATCGGATACGCTATAAATACCAGCTCTTCTTATCATTACATAAGCCTGAGGTCTTTGTTTAGATGCCCTAAAAATACGATAATCCTGAAATTTTAGATTATCTTACGGAATCTTTAGCCAACACCCTGTCCCTAGCAATTTATTTTTACATGTATAATACTATTTATTGATGGTCTAATAATTTATTATTTGGGCTTAAAACCCTCAAGTCATTTCTGGATTTGCAGTCTAAGCTATGGCATCCACCATTGATCTAAGAAAATTAAAGGCCATCAATCCATCCAGTACTATTTCTGCTAATTGTAAAACTAAAGTTTCCAGTCTTAGCGCAAATATAACTGAGAACTCCTAGCCTCAACTGCTGTTTGATCACTTTGACTAACTCTCTGTAAGTCTTATGATCAAGTGGTATTTATCATCTACTAGTGGCATCAGGTCTCATTCCCTCTGAATGAACTAGTACAAGTTATTCATGAAATAACCTGTCATGTATACTTTTACTCCAACTTCTTCAACATTTAGAAGTGGGTTTCCCGTTCACATGCATGCTTTGAGTTGGTAGACATCAGTAGCAACACCCTGCTATTGAAAGTATATTCATCACTTTTTAGGCGCAAATAGCAACACCCTGCCTAGTTTGATGTGTGACGTATGAACCTGATGAAACTTCACAAAGCATGGTCATGAGCCAGAATCTGACGTAGTTGCCATTCATTTTCAAGGTCAATACAGAGGCCAAGAGAAAGATATAAACTACAATTAAATCGGAATCACCACTATTCCCATTTTTTCCCTTACTTTCTTTCATAAAATACAGCTATTGGTACATGTGTGGCCGCTTCTAAGGCCCCTTTTCGACTCAAGTTCTATCACCCTGCAAGACCTTTTCAATGGAAGGGGCACAGGCACTGGAATTACATACAAGGATAGAACATTCATCTCCAATATTGATCGAAAGCACAAGCAAGGCCAACCTCCTTTTGGCCAATGGTTATGACCCAAATGGCACATCAAGTTGTTTTCTTCCAAATTTACACGGTAACAGATCTACAAACTGTCTTCTATTTCATCTGGTACATGCAGCTTTTCAATGGCAGCCTGCAACATGAAGTAAAAAATAAGGGAGGAGGAAAGGCGGAATGCCATGCTAGGCTAAAAGCAACTAGAAAGATATCCACATTTCATATTAAAAGAGCTCGCAGTTCTAGCTTCACTCAGGCTCAAGTACATGTATCATCGGTGGATATGATGCATCCACAATTAAAAGGGTCACAAAGACGCATTATCCAGATGCTACAAAAGTAAGACGGAACCATTTCAAAAGAGCCCAAATCTTTGGACTACAGATACTTTCAAATAAAAGCATCTGATTCTAGAATGATAAAGATTTAAATGAATTCACCTTTATTGTAGCAACATCTGTTGCAGATGGTTTCATATCTAAAGCAAGACCAAAATTAAGCATTGCCATTTCATGCATGTTACGTCTCTTGTATATCTTCCCCATCAAGGCATATAGACCACTTTCACGTGGAGCATAATCTTTGAGCTCCTCTAGGACTTCCAAAGCTTCATCAAAGCTTTCCAAGCTCACCAAAACATTAGCCTTTTGATACATGGGAAGAGGGTTTTTCTTATCTGCCAAAATTGCCCTCTCCATCATCTCCAGAGCTTCATCATTTCTCTAATTAACAAAATAAGAACGATATCACACAGATGAGACATTATCAGATTTTGGATACTCAATATACCAGTCATCAAATGGTTTTACCTTTAATGCATGTAAAGCAGTTCCAAGATAAGACATTATCACAGATGAACGTGGATTTATGAGGAAAGCCATCCGAAAGTGATGCTCAGAAAACTCAAATTTCTCTTGCCGAAGATAAACCATCCCAAGCCCATACCAGGAGTTGTAATGTCTAGTGTCAATTCTTAGGGCACTTTGATAACTCTTAATTCCATTTTCAAAATCCTCAAGAGCTACATATCTGCATGTAACGATGGATAAGATGGCAAATTAAAGAATATGTATACTATCTCATACCCCATTCCACTCTTTAAGTCATCTGTATGAAAGAAATTTGTATTGACGTACTCATGACCACAAAGAGTGTGCGCATATGCAAATCTTGAATTAAGCTGCACAGCTCGCTGGAAACTTTTCAAAGCAGTTTCATGATCTTTCTGCAAACTATAGCAATTTCCCATAGCACACCTGCAGGTCCATCATATATCGGATGATGAAAACAATAATAGCAACACAACAACTAAAAGTTCTGAATCCAGCAGCATAACAATATGAATAATGAAAAGTATTGTTTTCATGAAAACAGAACTCTTGATTTTTGTAGTATGTTATGCCTAAATTTTGCTTAAAGCATATTCCTAAAGATGTTTGTGAAAGAAAGTGATTCCATTTGATAGATGTACCACTACACTTCAGTTGATATGAGCTACACCATCTCAAGTAAAGCCATGAAATGAACAAATTATTTATTTAGCAAAACTTTAAAGCATGGGTTTGCACCCCTACATTAATACATTAATTTGTTCAGGGCATGCCAAGATATCAAGTGCACTGAACACAGTCCTGGACTGGTAAAAAGATAAGATCTTGTTCAGTTGTAGAAATGGATTTCTTCTTTCTAACATTGTTTTTCATTCCTGCTTCTACGAGAAGTTTGATAAAAATACCAAGATTGAGGAGCTAAGCGATCAGTTGATATCAACTCTTGAGCAAGGTAACTCAACTTCATATCTTCTTTTAAATGCTGCAACAAAGAAAAACTGCTTCTGAGTGTACAGTGAAAATTTGTAGTGTGTCACCACATAATATAATTGCAAAATATGTCCGATTCAAAACCAAGATAACCACATTATCCGAAATTGTTTTGGGTCAAGCCAACAGGCAATATAGCATGAGAACTTTGCAATTATAGTGATTCTATTGTTCTATATTGCACAAACTTATGAAACAGGACAGCGCAAACATTATAGCAAGACCTTTGTGGATTAAGAATACGCACATAAAGAACTGTCGAATATATATCCAACCCTTCCAAGCTGTAAGGTGAAAATTGACGGGCAAGACCGAAGGCCCGATCAGCTTCTAAATAATCTACCATTTCAAAATATGCTTTTCCAACCTGAAATTGGGCATACCAAGCAACATGTCAACTAATACATAACATTCTAGTGATTATGCAAGCATAGTAGCACAACAATTCAGGTGTGCATGGGAATTACAAACAATTTAATGAAAGAAAGAGTGAAAAAGAAGAATAAGCAGGAGCCATAGCATATGCCTGTCCATAAATTATTGTGATATAACATAAGCATATAGACCCGAGAATAAAACAAAGGTATTAAAATGGGTAATTAAGAGATAAAAGAACCTCTTAATCTCCATGAGGCAATAAATGTGATCAAATGGTTCAGATAGAGCAACATTGACAAGAAAATTTCCAAAAACCTAGGCTTTGGAAAAAAAAAAAGTTAACAAGAAGTTTTTGAAGAGGACAATTTCAGGATGGGTATAGTTAGATGTCAAGCAAAGAATAAAACATGGAGAATGCAAATTGCAGCAAGGCGATGAGAGATTTTGAATTTCAGTACCAAATCCCTCACTTCATTTCTAGAAATTTGTGGAAGTAAATAATTTAATCAGAAATGAGGGAGCATAATATGCTAGAATGGATTGTACAGCAACAGGTAATTTTCTATATGATATTATTCAAGTGAATCACAATCAAAATCTGGAGATAAACACAAATGCATACTGGAAAATAAGGCAACAGCATTAAGAAAATGATATTACCTGGGAAAGCACCCAACTTGTATTATAATGCTTTGGTGGCAGTTTCATATAAACATCCAGTGCATCCTACACCACCAAACTTAGTTAAATTTAGTCCAGAAATAGAACTGTTAAATTTCCTTTTTATTTAGAAATAATCCTGCATACCTGGCAACGATATGTGGATGAGAGTCTATAACCGTCCCCCAGAATTCTCAAGAGGACCAATACTTCTGAAGCACCACTTAGGATTCTTGATGGATTTATGGAAACCCCACCAAAAGGCATGGTTACAACTTCGGGATCAATAGATTTAGGATCACCAGAAGGTGATGAAATTGAAGTCGTCGATGTTAAATTTGCACGTGCATCATCAAAAGAATCATTACGAATCCCTTCAGAAATTAAGAATAAGAGTTCTTGAATGATTGGGTTGACAGTCACCAAAAAACTCAGCCAGGGCCAAATGAAAGGAACAGCAAAGGGGAAAAAAGAAGAATACTTAGGATGGTGAGAACTCAATGTTCCAACTTAGATCAACTGAACATGGCAAATTAAGGTGGGAAACAGGAACACCTAATATTAGCCCTCCATTTCATTGTGAGCAACATATGGAAAGATCAAAAGGCAAGTATTGACACCCATAAAATATGTCAACAACCAAGTAACCTAAAAAATCAGCTATGCATTAATACAGCATGTCTGTGCCATTCTATTCCTGCTTATTAGTTGCAGGGCAGCAACATAGGCACCTAAAAAACAAGTTGATGAATGAAAGAGATTCATTTCCTAAACAAGTCCAAGATCTAAAATAGATTGTCGAACAAGTTCATCTTTGAAGCAATCTTTTTGGAACATGATCTAAGCACCAAAAAAAGTATGCTTGCAGATCAATGGTACAACCAACACAGAAAATGGACTAACTTCCACTATTTCCACCATGTTATTGCGCTCCAAGTCCCCAAAAATTTTGATTGACATATAAGCAAAATCTACTGGTCATATAAATAAACCCATGTAACCAGATCACTTGAGAGGTCAGCTACAAGCAACAGGAAGCCTGTATAAAATCAAAATGCTAGTCACCAATCTAACACTACTCTGGCTCTTGATCATGCTTCTGTATAATATATATAACAGTGAAATCCCAACCTCAAATATAATCACAGCTCAGCCAAAACTTTTAAAAGATTACAATAACAGAGATCAATCACCTTCATCAAAATTTTCATTGGCAAAAGATTGTCCTTTACGGACAGTCACTGAACGGAGCGCAATAGAACTCAATTTGGAAGCTCCAAGGTACTTAGAGGAATTACTAACTCCATTCCCTGCTACAACTGTAGTGTTTGTGTTTGATGCTGCTTCTGTAGCAAGTCGTATGCTTCGTCGAGGACCAGAATCAGAAAATAACCTCCCAGAAACCTGCACCGAAAAATGAATTAAATACAAAAAAATTAATGGAAGAATACCACAAAGAAATGGGTACACACAAAAAAGAGTTGGACCCTCTAGCCATAAACTTAAATATCCACACAACAGCAGCAGCAATAACTTGATAAATCACAACAGAGAAGATTATTGACCAAAATGAGAGATCAACTGAGAATCCAGTATAAAGTAAACAATGCCCAGTAGGAATATCAGAGGAGCAATATTCAGAAAGGCAGAATAAAGTCTGCTCATACCTTGAAGACATTAAAACTCAATTTTCTTCCTACTATTCAACCTAAATTAAAAAGATTATCCTCCTGTCAAGCACTAACAAATTAAACATTCTCCTATTCCATAAAAGATAAGTGCACTTATCAATTGGTAGATTAGAGTATTTAGGAATAAGCATATTAGATCCTAAGTGCTATTAGGTAAACAAATAAAAATAGAAATAGATTGTACTATGAATTTCAACCTTCCGTAATTTCCCTTCATCAACAAATTTTCTTCGAGGTGCTTGAATATTAGAGTTTACAGTTGACTTTGGGGAACTATCAGCACTAACAGTGACAAGATGTGGACCATTTGGCTGCACATTTCTACATAAAGGTGGTGGGGCAACAGCTGACAACTGCAAAACAATAAGGTCCTCACACTGATGCTTAATCATTCTGCTGCATAAAATTAAAACTTGGGATAGGAAAGAAAAGAACAACATAAACCTTGAAAACATCATCATCTAAGTAAGTGATGGTCATTATCCTATACCTGTGCAGCCATTGGCGAAGGAGTGTTATAAAATGATACGTTTGCAGGGCCACCATTGGAAGGCTGACAGGCAGCTCCTGCTAACAAACTAGTTCCTTGATAATTTCCAGGAATATCTCTCAAGTTGTTGCCTTGCATATGTTTTGAATGTCTGGGACTAACATCTTCTGATCCAACGTTTCTAGTGGAAGCTAAATTACGGTCTTCACATGACACTTGTAAATTTTGGAAAGTAGATGCATTGTTTGCGTACTGCTTTTGAATGCAAAGAGCAGCTGCTTCACCAAAAAAGGCAGTTGTCTCTTCAGCAGCACCTAAAATGATCCAACAAGAATATATAGTTACATGATTCAATGGAACAAGATACTAACAGTAGGAAACCCAAAACTGTGAACTTAAGAAAATAGAAATTGAAATGAGCTCAAATGTATACAAAGAAAATAACACATTATCAAAAGCAATATTGATAAATCTGGGAGTTCATCGACAACCTAATATGCATAGCTCCTCATATGCAACCCAGAGTAAAGGATCAATAGACAAAGCCTGCTTAAAGTGATGGATAGCACTTCTCCTTCTATCAGTATACCTGAAACTCAAATAAAGTTTGACAAAAATTTTCAGTTACATAACCAAATAAAATCAAGGAAAACTGTCTGAGAATCGGAAGTTCCAATTATAAACAATGATGCAAAGCCATCTGTTTAGAAAGGCATCAAGAAGGTTCAATAAGAAAACAAGTTCTGCAAAATTATGTTCTACAATGAGAAACATATTATTTTTACCCAAAAATAAAAAAAAACAGAAACATATTATTACACAATTTTTAGTCTTACAGTTAGTTATATTCTAAGTTGTTTTCAGGTTAGCTATCCGCATCAGTTGAAACATAAGTTAAGCCTACAGGAAAAAAAATAACTCCAATAGTTTTGATAAGTAAAACAAACTAAAGATGATGCAATTTATGCTGAAAATATAAAATAGAGATTAAATTATTGGAAGTTATTAATCCAACATTTGTGGTTTAGATCTGGAACCTGTAAATGAGTCCGAGTAGGTAATGACCTGCTGCACCATTTGGGACCTGCAAAGAGCAGACAAACAAATGTGAGCATCTTCCTTGCAACAAACAAGTCAACAACCACAAAACTCAAACCAGGTTAGCAGCAGCATCAAATCTAAAGGCGTCATATGTGATTAACTTAATTTATATCAAGAAATCCCTCTTGAAAGGAACTGTAATGATAAGGGAATTTTTTTCCTTCTCTCTCTTTTTCTGATTAGAGATGGTAAAAGATTATGAAGTTATTTATAGAAACAACAGCAAGAAACATTCATATTATACACACTGCTAACAATTAACATAATTTGTGACTACTTTCTTTCTGGCAGTTATTTGGTTTTCCTAAGAATCTCATATATATATACCTCCGCACTAGGCTCATTAGCAGGGTATAGTGCTGCTTCAGCCTCAGTTAAAAGATCCATCTGAAAGCATGACATTGCAAATAAGTAGCGGGATTGAGCCATTTGCGTGCCTTCATGGAATAATGAACATAGAAAAATGAGAAATATACAAATAAGAAACACTTTAAATGATTAAACAATATTTGCGGTAAAAAAAAATGTAAGGAAAGAATTAAAAATGATATACTTTTTTTTGAAAAAAAAATGAAATACTTTAGGACATCATAACTTAACAACCACTGAAAAGAAAGAAGCAGATATCAATTAATCGCCACATCTACCTTTAAGAATATGGTAGGCTGCATAAGCTTGATTGTTTTGTAGATAACATCCAGCCAGCAATTGTAAATTGGTCTGCACATGGAGAAAAATAGCCATCGAGACTCACATTAAGAAATACATAAGCCATTGAAGTCCTTATTCTAGCGTTTGGTGCATTTGTTCAAATTTAATCAATGAAACAAAAATAAGGATTCACTATAATAGGAGAGTCCAGAAACATGAGGCAATAAACCAATAATAAGGTCACAAGTAGTAGAATGCCTTCAGAAATCTAGTTTCAAATGAAACTTAAGATCTTTCTGAAATACTTTAAGAAACAATGGCCACCTAAAGGTACTACTCCAACTTCATCTCAACTCAATCTACTTCCCTTTCTATCAAAATCTTGATTTCATAGCACACAAGTGCTCCATTATGCCACCAGTACTGAACTCTAAACTACCGATGGAGCCAATAAATTAGGAAAGCTACCTAAATCAAGCTAACTCAGATTCCAATGATAACATCCGTAAGAGGGGTAAAAAAATTGAAGAATGCGAAACCATGACTAACAGTAAATGAGCTAAAAATGGGGAAAGGAAGGCTAACAATCAACACAGAATATCTCCGAGAAATTGAGAGACGCAGTAGAGAGAGAAGGACTTTAGAGAAAACCTCAGAAGGGAATTCAGCGCAAAGGCGTTCGCACATGAAAATGGCGTTCCGGTACATGAAATGCCCAAGATTGTTGTTTACACATTCCACGAGTATCGATTCCATGGCCTCCTTCTTTTCTTCTCCGATTTAAAACTAGAAGAGAGAGAGAGAGAGAGAGGGATTATCTGGTGCTGTTTTTTGGGGGTTTTTCTTTAGGTTCAATTCAAATAGGGAGGCACGTGCTAACCTTGGGTTTCAAATTGTCCGTCACGTGACATATGCTCGCCTTCTCTTTTACCATCGAGTGCTTAGTTGCTTGCTCTAGCAGCTACCAGAGAGCAGGAATAAATAACTAGCTCAGGAAATTTGTAGTTTTAAGTTTGTATCAAGATTTAAATACAATGCGTCTCACCAAACCTTTCCCAAAAAAAAAAGAAAAAGACAAGATACTGTCCCTCACGGAGTAGCGAAGTGGTAAAAAAGGGGAGGAGATTGTGTGTGATAGTGGGTTCGAACTGTAAGAGAAGTAGCCTTTATTAAAATGATGTAATTTTTCTAGTAATGAAGACCTATTCGTTAAAGCAGGTATTTCTAATATTATCTAAGATCAAACCCGGATTTACCTATTTATAAGTCTGAGTGAGTATTTCATAAGTTCCAAATAGTCGAGTCAAATTCGAACCCTGAATTATAAAAAAAAAAGACAAAGAAAAAGACAAAGACAAGATACAGTTTATATAGAATATAATCTATAAAAAATTCACAGCCCTTGTATAAGCCCAAGATAAGCGTGCCACGGAAATGAGCATGCTTGAGACGTTGGGCCACTTTGGCCCAAACGAATTTAAGGGTATCTTCAACTATTGCACCAAATTTTTACACTAAATTTGGTATAAAATAGAATATTCTCAGCATCTTTTTACACCAAATTTGGTGTTGCTCCAACCATTTATACCAAATTTTTACACCATAATTTTTACAAAGAATATATCACAATAATTTAGTTATTAACTAAATTAATTTATATTTATATAACCACAATAATTTAGTTATTAACTAAATTAATTCATATTTATACAATAATTTTATTTATTTATTTATTAAAATAAAATAAAATCATTATTCTTAATTAATTAATATATACTTTATATTTCAAGTGTTAAATTAATTATCTATGTTAAATTAATATTTCAAGTGTTTTAGTTTTATTTTTAAGTTTATTGTTATTATTTTAGTTTGCTTATAATCTCGAATCGATTTCTATTGTAATTTATTTAAGTCTAGATGTAATTTCAAATATTTATGTTGAGTTTTAATTTTATGTAATTTCAAATATTTATGTTGAGTTTTAATTTTATGTAGTTTCAAATATTTACATAATTTCAAATATTAATGTAATTTCAAATATTTATGTTGAGTTTTAATTTTAAAATCAATTGTGTGGTTTAAATTTATGTACTTTTTATTTCAATTTTACTTTTTGTTCTTACATATTTTATTAATGAATTTATAACACTTGTAAATAAGAATTATAAATAAATATTATAAATAAATTTAATATTATATTCAATATTAGTCTCGTTTTAAATGTCTAAATAAGATCTTTGTAATGATATATTTTGTGTAAAGTAATAAATAAGTTAAATTTAATTATTTAGTCAATTATGTAAATAAATTAATTTGGGAAAAGGATATAAAAGGAAAAAGTTAAAAAGTACATAGCTAAAGATGTCTTTTTGTACTTTTGGTGTAATAAATAGTAACACACCAAATTTGATGTGTTACTATTCATTGCACTAAATTTTTTAGTGTTTTGGTGCCTTGGTTGGAGAAGATTTTTTGCACGTGTCTTAGTTGGAGATGTGTCTTAGTTGGAGATGGCCTAACTAGATAAAAGAATTTTACAGTTTTTTAATTTTTTGACAAACACTTCATTATCATTATTCTTTTGAGCTAATATATTCAAAACGTATTTAGCTAGATTTTATATTTTCTAATTTATTTTAATTTAGTAATTAATATTTTAAAATTCATATAAATTAAGTTAAAATATTATATTTTACTTGTGTGTTTAATAAATGACCATCTACGCATTATTTTGTAGATATGTCACATTATTAAAATAATATTTTAACATAATTTACACAAGTTCTACTAATTTTAAAGAATGTATAATCTTTTATTGTGCCATATGAAAATTTAAAAGTCTTCATAAAACAAAAAGCATTAGCCATATAACATTTAGGTTCAAACTCGATCTACCTGGCTCGGTTTGGTCCAAAGTTATAAACTCTCTTACTTTTTTAGTTTTATTTTTCAACGCAGACTTAAGTTATTTAACTCCGTTTAAAATTTAAAATTTTTAAGAAAAAGCAATGTTGTTTCTAATTTTAAACTAAAACAAACTTGATTTTAAATTTTAAATAAAAAATAACCGAGTTAAGTCCAAACTCGAATCTGATCAATCTTTAAATTGCCTCAATCTTATCAATCTTTATCTGTATTCTTTAAACTCGAATATTAATTTTCGAATCCTGGCTAAACATTATCCAACCCAGTTTGTACTCTTTATAATTTTATAAAACTTCTCCCAGAATTTTGGTTAAAAATTTAATAAATTTATTATTTACCGTACTCAATATATATATATAAATGGTAGTTTAAAATTAATTTTATTATAATAAAAAATACCTCCCAAACGAAATACAATGTAGAAAAGAAAAAGATAAAAATAACTAGAGAAAGTTTACATAATGATTTATTTGGGAATAAAATGCTTCTAACACTTTAAAAAATAAATCGAATATACCAAAATTCTTACAAGAAGATTGAAAAGAAAAGACAAAGGAAAGATTGGTTTCTACTTTCTAATAATAGCCCCCTAAATACAAAGTTTAACATTCCATCATTTAATCCGATCGCGAAAGTTCCCAACTTAATCTCCGGCACACCGGACAGCTACCGGCCAAATGAACGGCGAGGAACAACCACCGCGGGGATCCAATCCCGAGCCCGATGAACAGGCGGTGGAAATTGATATGGCGAGCACAGTCCTCGATCTCACGAGCTTTCAGCTCCACGACCTCGATTCCCTCGAATTGTCTCCGAGTCTCATCGAGTTGGACCTCACAGCGAATCGCCTGTCGAAGTTGGACCCTAGAATTGCGCATCTCTTCAACCTCAAGAAGCTCTCTCTTCGGCAAAATCTCATTGACGATGCTGCCATGGAGCCTTTCTCCCACTGGGAAAAGTTGTCAGGTGTCGAGGTGCGGTTTGTTGCTTATAGTTTTGCTGTTTGTAATATAGATTAAGGAGAGAAAGTAAAGAACTTTAAAAATCTAACGCAATATCCAATTTTTTCATTATTAGGAAACGAGTATCTATATTGATTTTTCAATGTATAAGAAAAGCCAGCTTTTCCTGATATTTCTATCAATTTTTATACCGGAACGTACGGGAGCTGTTACCATGTTGTTGTATTGGTATGTTTTGAGTTTCACTTGCGTTATGGCTTGCTCTTAAGATGGTGATCAGAAGTGTCTGGTGTTCTTGGCAGGAGCTGGTGCTGAGGGATAATAAATTAATGAGAATACCTGATGTTGGCATATTCAAGAGTCTCTTGATTTTCGATGTTTCTTTCAACGAAATAACTTCCTTGCACGGGTTGTCGAAGGTTTCCAATACACTCAAGGAACTCTATGTATCTAAGAATGAAGTTACTAAGATGGAGGAGATTGATCACTTTCATCAATTGCAGATTCTAGAACTTGGTTCCAACAGATTAAGAGTAAGTTTTTTGTCTGTTTCAAAGTCTACCACTGTTTATTGATTCTGAAGCTGCGTCTTTTTGCTTGCTAGGTAATGGAGAATATGCATAATTTAACAAACCTACAGGAGCTTTGGCTGGGACGCAATCGAATCAAAGTAATTGATCTTTGTGGGTTAAAATGTATCGAGAAGCTTAGTTTGCAAAGCAATCGTTTAACTTCAATGAGAGGTTTTGAGGTATGTAAAAAAAGATTTACTCAGTCATTATGTATTTGAAAGAGTTGCACTTATGGTAGTCAGAAAAATTTATCTGTTCACTTTTATCTTTACCTTTTCCCTTAATTATTATTTTTTCAATTCTTAGGAATGCGTCTCACTGGAAGAACTATACTTGAGCCACAACGGTATCTCAAAAATGGAAGGTCTATCGACCTTGGTCAATCTTCGTGTACTAGATGTATCATCTAACAAACTAAGCTCAGTGGAGGACATTCAGAACCTGACACAGTACGTATTCTGTACTTTTTGGAGTACTTGTTTTATAAATATAGTACTTAATTGAGAGCTTTACATGCAGGTTGGAAGATCTGTGGCTCAATGACAACCAGATAGAATCACTTGAAGGCATAGCTGAGGCCATTGCTGGTTCTAGAGAGAAGTTAACCACTATATATTTTGAAAACAACCCATGTGTATGATAATCTTCAACTTGGAATGAATTTAATCCTGAAACTTTTATTACATTATTTGATTTTTTTTAAATTTTCTTGTCTATTTTTTATTATTTTATTTGTTTGTTTTAAAGTATTGGTCAGAAATAATGCCGCTTACAGCTTTATGTTTTATGCTATAACTGATCTGGTTGGCATAGGCTCTATTATTTGGTAGGCTTCACTGATCTTATACTTGAATAAGGGGAACCTCTATAAGTTGATCTTTTTCCCATTCTCCTCTTAAGAGAGCCATATGTTGTAGATCTTTGTTATATAATGCTTGTTTATGCTTACTTCTTCTCCTTAGATTTAACTTCGAATTCAGCTGATATCCCAGGTAACATGTTTGGTGTTTAACACTTTGATTTCTTGCTTTACGCTTGGTCTCAAGATTCTTGAGGGTCCTTAAGAATAAAATAGAGAACATATCTTTGACAGCAGAGGAAGTTGCAAAACTTATTTAAATTTACACTTTGCTGCCAAATACATCAGTATGTGAACCTTTGAATTTGTTCCCCATATAGTAGTTTATCACCATTGATGAATCGTGCCCCTTAGCTGTAGATTATGTTACTTCCATATGTGAACACCAACTAATGTTCATAGTTGCTAGTGATTTGAAAATTAAATTGTTGGAGTTAATATGTGGACGACTATTTAGCTTGTAAGATTGCCACTTTCATTTATCCTTCTGTAGCTTTATCAGATGATCTTAACATTGTGAGGTTAGATGTGAGTTTGACATTTTCCGTTTATTTGTTTTTCACATTTTCCCAATTTCGATATTCTTTGGTGAAGCGTTCTATCATTTGCGTCTAGGTTTTTCATACCAACAATCTGCTCCTACTGTATACACTATATAACTACATGAGAGAATGCAGAGACTTGAATAGAATGCATTTGTGCCAGCTTAGGTCAAAATTTCATTTTAACTGCTGCTAGAATTTGTGATGAATCTTTATTCAACATTTTAGATTAAGTTCTTTGACTATGTCTAAGTGGAAAATTTCCCACCATTTATTCTGATTTGCTAATTGCTACATATCATTTCTTTTTGCAGGCAAAATCTGCCAACTATTCTGTCATTATTCGACAGATTTTTCCAAACATCCAACAAATTGATTCAAATGTTTTCGCTTAAAGGTTTAAACCATTGTGGATTAATGTGTTGGGAAAGTTTTTTCAGATGTCATAAATAGTTGTTTAATGTTCTAACTAAGCATTGTGCTCTTACAAATTTGTTTACAGATCAAGTTGGTTGTACTTAAAAGAAAGACACTGGCTTTGGAGGGGCACTGCTGACCTGAAAAAATGTACTTCTGTCTGTCGGATGCGGCGCATGACATTACTTGCATCTGTTAAAAATTTAGTGAGGGAAATGGCTTTCATTGTACTTTATCCAGTGTTCTTACACCCGACCTGACCTTTTCAACTCCTTTTCGGCTCATGGATCTTTATGTTGCTTAGTATTTTCCCATGCAGGCTCCAGTGGTGCATGGCATGTCTATTTTGGTCTGTGTCTAGGGCCTCCTATGGCAATGTAACAGAATGGTGTTTCCATAAAGAATATCCTCTCTTTCTGGGAATTTACTCTTGGCGTTCTTGCTTTCCGTCCACATATGAACACTGAACTCTAAGAGCCCGCATTATACACGCCCAAGGCACCAAACATTAAGAAAAAATGATATTCTAATTTTGCAATGTATATAGGTCATGCAATCAAATGCATTCCATCTTTACTCGGCAAGAACATAAATAGTAATTATGAAGTAGGATAGAGAAAGGATTAACTTATTCAGGAATTAAGAAAATGAACCAGAGTACAAACATCTTTGACCAAACGCTAAATATGAATCCCAAACACAAACGGTTTCAAGTAGTAGAATACAACTACTGACTGGGAAAAGGTTACAGATTCTAACACAAATTATTTCAACTCACATCTACCGCCCTCTTTCAAATCCAATGCGAGTTCTACCTGAACCCCCTTCATAACCATCGCGCATGGATGATCCAGCACTAGCTTTCATTGTGCCGCCGGAGCCAATTTTGTCCAGGGCCTTTTTGCCCTCCTTCACTTCAGTCAAGAAACGATCCAGACCAAACGGATCAGCTTCTTCTGCGTCCTTCCCAAACTCAATTGGTCTGTCTCGTGGACCAGCCCTCTCTGAAGTGCCAGTAAAACCCTTGTCCGGTTTGAATCGCTCTGTCTTCATGATCTTTTCTAACTGCTCGTCTGCACCTCCATACATCTCGGTATCAGAATCTTTCTTTGGCCTGTAAATTGTAGCAAGGGTGTTCTGCGCTGTGAACAGACCCTTATCATACACATTATATTGGTCATCAGTGGCAAAACCAGAATCCATTCCTTTCTCCTGGTTGAACAGCCTTTGGTCATACATAACTTCTCCTCTTGCAGCTCCAGCAGAGGCCATACCAAGAGCAACTTTCTCGCTAATGTCACGATCTCTGTCTCTAGTGATCTTACTTTTCTTACCCATTGCAGCATCTTTGGCCTCCAACCTCCTCTCTCTCTCCCTCTCTTTACGTCGTTCCTGTCGAATATTTTCCCGTTGTAAGCGCTCCTCCCTTTCCTCCTTTGACTCCTTGGGAACATCCCTCTCCCTCTCCCTCTCCCTCTCCCGATCCCTCACTCGTTCATAATCTCCTCTCGTGTCAACATCATCCATCGTGCTCTTCTCAGATGGAATAGGTATAGAAGCTGGTTGAGCAGTGCCAGTTCTCTCAGAACGTGCTTTCTGGGCTAATGCACGCAGCTCCTGTTCTTTTCTTTCTTTCTCTTTCATCATCATCTCCTTTTGAACCTTTGATCTCATTGCAACCGCTTCTCTAGCTTTTTGCTCAGCAATATAAAGTGCCTCTGACAGCTTAGCAAAATTATCATTGATCTGCACATCCTGCAAACCTCTTCCATCAGCTGCCAAACGCTTATCAAGAGGAATTGTGTAACCTTTAGGATTCTTCCAATTCGAGATACAAGGAGGTATTTTCCAATCCTGTTGATCCTTCACAGTCACAGGCCGAGGTGGAGAGTGCATGACTGGCACAGGTGGTGATCCTGAAGCCTTGGGAACCCTCTTATGCTTGAATTTAGGAGGTTCAAGTGGGTCCACTGGCATTTCTACCATTCTGATAATCCTTTCTTTTGCACCAGAGTTGAAAGCTGCTGATTGCTGTGATGGCTTATACTTGATATACTTTGAATCCGAAGACTGTTTAGGCACATTCTTTGGCTGTGCAGCACTCAATCTAACATTCACAATCTTTTCAAGAGCAGCCTTGGTTTCTAGTGTTGTCTCCTCAATCTCTTTCTGTAAATCCTCATCCTCATCCTCGTCAGTCCCTTCCTCATTCTTCAAAATTTTTGGAATAAGATCCTTATGCTGTGAATAAACAGTTTTCTTGGCATTTTCGTTCTGCTTGACAATAGCATCATATGCTACATTCCCATGGGCATCAACTGTCACAGGTAGAATCTTCGACCCTGGTTTTGCGGATTTATCCCTGCCCATGTCAAGAGGGTATTGTGCAATATGAATCTCTGGAAATGCACCTCCATCACCAAAATCCTCCACTCTCCGTGGAACAAAACCAGAGCGTTTCAAGTATGGAGGCACAGGATTATGTTTAACCACAGTGGATTGCTCCCCCTCTGGGGCGCTGAATCGCTGCTTGAACCATGGGTCATTTGAATGATCATAATAGGTTGTTGCACTGGATTTTACCGGAGGTAGGAGGTCCTTAATAGAAGCCATCATTCAACTACACAAGCCTTTTAGATTAAGAAACTAGCAACCTTAAATCTTGAAAGAAGAAGAAAACAACAACAAAAACAAAAAGAAACCAATCAGTTTAAAAATAATATAAATCCGAATAACAAAAACACAAAAGCCCGAGATAACATCGAAAGAAAGAGAAAAAGAGAACAAAAGACAAAAGCCAAAAGCCAAATCTAGGGCACGCATGCCACAGCTTAAAAACCTAATACCAGAGCTCAAAATTAAACGAGTTCATGAAATTGAAACCCTAAGAACAGAAAAGATAAAGCTAGGGTTAGGGTTTGTACCTTGTATTACAACAGAAAGATACAACGATCGGGAGATTCACCAGCTAATTCAAGGGAACAAGACCAATAAATTCCCTAGAACATGAAAATCAGATGGCTCTTATGGGTCGACCGAGGCTGTCTCCTCACTAGTCATGCAATTGGATAGATATCATACAATCCTGGGCCTTTTCAAATTGATTGGGCTTTTCACCTGCGATTTTTTAAGAATATTTATTATTAATAATAAAAGTCGAATTCACAAGCAATTTTAATGATTAATTTTTATAAATTTTAATTTTAATAAGAATAATAATAAAATATGAGTAATATATAATATTTTAAATTAAATTAAATTAATAATTATCTTAAATTGATATTATAAAATAGGTTGTTATATTATTAATATTTAATTAATTAACATGTTATATGTATTTTTGTTATTTTAATAAATTTTTTTATAAAAAATTAAAATCAATTTAACCTTTTATTCTAATTATTCATCGTAAATAAAAAGACTTTTTAAAGTTCGCACAAAAATATCGTCGTGGAAAAATAAAAAATGAGCAAGAGAGCCAAAGGTAGAAGGACACATATGCTGGCCAATCATTTGCAGCCAAGTGGATTACCACGCAATTCTGTAACTGTGGGTCACATTGACGAATCAACCAATAACATCTTGCCAAGTGGAGATCGGAAGGATCCTATTGTCATTGAGATGCAATTTTGAGAGGCATTTTGGTGATTTTGTTAATCGAGTCCCCGCAAGTGAGTAGCTCCCTGCCCGCAAACTAGAAAAGTCTCCTCGCACTCAACGACTTTGCGAAACCCTTACACTACCACACTCTAATTCTTTCGTCTCTTGTCAATGACGAGTCCTGAGAGCGCCAATGGTTCAACGACCTTGCGTCATGCTTTCGGGAACGTTTTCTCCTTCTTCATCCTGATCTTGATCGGAGTTTTCGCCTTCTCGATCCGTCTCTTCTCTGTAAGTATCACATAACCCTCCAGATCCGATCATCACGTCACTGTTTTCCTCATCTTATCACTGTTCCTCTGCTCTAGCGAAGAACTGAACTTTTTCAGTGGATACATTCTTTAGCTTAAACTTTTAAGTAAACAAAAGCATTTATGTATTCGGATACATTCTTTAGATTTTCTTCTGTCTGTTTTTAAAACTGAATTTTTTCTAGATATGACTATATAATATTATCTTCAATTTTCTTAGCTGCCACTTTCTTTCTATGTTTCTTTTTGGTTGCTGAATACTGATGATTTTGATGACTACCAAGGAAAGAAGACGTATTTGATTTAGTACTTTTTTGGATGTTGTCATTACTTTCTAATTTGGACTTTCATGAGAAATTGTGATTTGGGTTCTTTTTTTTTGTTGATTAATTAATGTTGTTAGTTAATTTATATCTATCACGTGGCAGGTTATAAAGTATGAGAGTGTTATTCACGAATTTGATCCGTATTTCAATTACAGAGTTACTCAGGTTCTTATTTCCTTATTTATTATCATTTTGTGTAATACTGATTCATAAAAGTTAACAGGCATTGGTGTTTTTGGTTTTCAGTTTTTAACGAAAAAGGGAATATATGACTTTTGGAATTGGTTTGATGATCGAACATGGTAATTGCTACTCTAGTTGGCAGATGCTAATTGCCGAATTTTTCGCTTTTGTATTGTATCTATGTTGATTGTAACGCTGTGATTCAATTAGGTATCCTCTTGGCCGTGTCATTGGTGGCACAGTTTATCCGGGGTTGACCTTGACAGCAGGCACAATGTGGTGGTGAGTGCCTTTTGATTAATATCTTTGCAAGTCTTATCTGTAAAAGTTATTCATTTAGTTTTTGTGTAGTACCTTTTAGACCTCCTTTCGCTGATTTAAGAATATTTGACCCTGTCATTTATTCAAAAGTTTCCTTTCAACTAATTTCTTGATTCATTACCTTGGAAATTGTTAGGTTCTTAAATTCATTGAATATTCCTCTGTCTGTTGAGACTGTTTGTGTGTTTACTGCACCAATTTTCTCTGCATTTGCTTCATGGGCAACCTACCTTTTGACCAAGGTCAGTACTATTTTCTTTTTGGTTCCTCTTTTTACCAGATATGATGTTTGGTTTTGTTATTAATGCTGATAATATTTAATTTACTTCTCCATAGGAAATTAAAGGTGTTGGGGCTGGACTGACAGCAGCAGCTCTTTTGGCCATGGTAAATCATACTGCGGGTATATGGGAATTGATGATTCAGATACACTACTAAATTCTTTAATAATCACAGTAAATAAACTTTATATCTTCTGGTCCTTTTGTCTCATCATTATGTGGAGAATACTTTCATGGATTTATTGCTGTATACCATAACCAAATTGATATATTATTTTGCATCTGTTTTCGCTTAATTGCATCAGATGATTATGTTCATGTTCTTTTTTCTTGTTTTGTTTTTCACCTTTAGTATTTCAGTAGCCTTATAAGCCAATTGCAGTTAAAAGTGTCTTAAAAGAAGTTCTTCAAGCATTGATAAACAGACAATACGGCTTATTAACATTTGCTATAAATGATAATAAAGTCAGTGATGTGGATGGTGCATTTCAATGCAATCGAGTCCACAGGACGCAAACTGCACGTTCCTTGTTGATAGCTGATTCTAGAAGACATCCATATCTGCTTGTTCACAGATGAAAATTGACTTTAATCAATGTGGGGAACAGCATTATGAAGGCCTTCTGGAATCCATAACTAGGCTGTGGTCCTCTCTAGAGTAAAATGCAATTCTGCCAACATAAAGATACTCTTATTTTCATAAGCTTCATGAACATGCTTGAAAGATTTGCCCCATTTCCGTAAAAAAAACAAAAGTGAAAATCCAACGCATATTGTCCATGTATGGATTACCCATGATGTAGAAATGTCAGGATTTATGATACAATAAAATGCTTGTCAAAACTGTTTACTTGTGTAAATTCTTTTGCAGGTTCCATCATACATATCAAGATCCGTAGCAGGCAGCTATGACAATGAAGCAGTAGCTATATTTGCTTTAATCTTCACTTTCTATCTTTATATAAAGGTAGATTTTGATATATGAAAATGATCCAAATTTTATCTAAGCTTCATATTAACTGTTTGTTCAAGCAACATTCACTTCTGATGCACTGTTGATGGTTATATGTGATCAATTGGCCATAGATTGCTCAATGTTATATATAATTTAAGATAATAAATATTCATTTCTGGTGTTGAATTTGCGATGTTTGCAGACTCTCAATACTGGATCTCTTTTTTATGCCACCTTGAATGCTCTAGCATACTTCTACATGGTAGGATTTGTGCTAATTTTACTTTGCTTCCTCTAATTTCTCGTCATGTTTTTGTTTACTGATATAACTTGTTCTGTAATTCAGGTTTGCTCATGGGGAGGCTACACCTTTATAATTAATCTGATTCCCATGCATGTACTTTTGTGCATTTTCACTGGCCGCTACTCTTCTCGACTGTACATCGCTTATGCTCCACTTGTAAGTATTCATAATATGCCAATGAAATCAATCAGAATGAAGAGAAATTGTTGATAAACATCTTCATAGGATTGTATGGTCATGTTGATTGTATTTAATAATTGTTAAAGACATGGCAAAGCTTAAGATGGACATTGATCTGAACTGGATATACCCTTCCAAGTACACAGCTTACCCTGGATTGAGATTTGGAAAATGAGTATTGTGTTTATGCTTTGGTCCATCCTTTCTATTGCCTTTTGATAAACCTTGACCAAGTTTTGCAACACTTGACATTTGTTCCTGGATACATATTATGTTATTTTGGGCTGGACAACAATTTCTCAAAGTTGTGAAGGCATAGCCTAGGTAACCTCTGGCCTTGCTAGCTACTTTCTCCTCTATATTGTCTTTTCCTTTCTTCATCCTCTGTTTTATTGTCCTTAGCCTCAACAACACCTATAACTGGATCTCTCCCACTCCCTTTTTGTATGTCATTTTCTTTCCTGCATCCTTTTTTCGCTGGTTATGGGTCAATAAGTAGGAAGGCTTTTGTGTACTTCCTCAACAAGATCTGTACTCGTCACATGTTGGCTTGGGGAATATTAAGTTGTATTAAGATTAACGTTATATAAGTTATTTAGACGTTGAAAACCATGGTGACTTTTTTTGTGATGTGTCACTGCTCTCAAGTGCATTGCTTATCTTGCCCCCTTTGACTTTTTCCCTGTGACAAGTGCCCAGAATTCTATGCCATGTTTCATCTGCTGAACAATAAATATGTAAGAGAGAGATTAAAAGAATAAATGATAAGCAAATATGGTTAAGGTTATAGTGCCAAGGATGTTTTTGGAATATGTTTTCTCTTTGTAGGTGATGTTTAAATAATGTAGTGACTAAGTTATTGTTGATTATTTTACAGTTATAATTGAGTTGATCATCTTTCCACATCTTCTCTTGTTGTTTGTTTGCATGTAGTGCATGTGTGTTGGATTTGAAAGTAAAATCATCTTTAACATAAAAAGAAAATGATTAGTTCCAATCATTTACCATGAACATAGTCATCTTTTGATGAGTATTTTGGAGCTTCTTTTTGAGGATACAGGGCTTTTTAAAATTTTAATCTCTTGGAATGGCTGGTCATCTCAATGTGGCTGAATTCCTTGGTCTTTTAGTTAGTAACACCTATAGTCTTGGTCACATTATTAGCTATGTTCACACCTGTGATTTAAATTGCTAGTCCCAATCAGTTATCAGAACATAGATTTGTCTCTGGGGTTGAATTCTGTGGTTTATTATTTCGTAAGTAAGACTTGTATATGCAGGTGGTCCTGGGAACATTATTAGCTGCTTTGGTACCTGTTGTTGGCTTCAATGCTGTAATGACCTCGGAACATTTTGCGTCATTTTTGGTGAGTTTTTTCTCCAATAAAGTACTTCCAAGCCAATATTTTTGTTTATATTTTCTTTTGTATATCTAACTTTCTTTTGTTCAATCTTTCAAAAGAATTGTAATATTTTTAACAATGAACAGTTAGTCAGGATGATGTTTATATTTGTTCTATTCGGCCCTTGTCTTATTATTCCTGATTTTGCTATGCAGGTTTTCATTATAATCCACGTGGTTGCTTTTGTGTATTATGTCAAAGGGATTCTGTCTCCAAAAATGTTTAAAGTAGCTGTCACACTTGTCGTGTCTGTTGGCCTGTAAGCTTCCATCATCAACTTCTTGTTTTTATCTTTAGTTGTCTGGAAACTTGATATCACTGATAGCACCTAATGAAGATAATGCACGAACATTCCAACCATACTATGTTATTGTAGGGCATGAAAATATTATTTGTACTTGGGATTTTGTGTTTCTCAGGGTTGTCTGCTGTGCTGTGATAGCAATTCTAATTGCATTGGTGGCTTCCAGTCCAACAAAGGGATGGAGTGGCCGAAGTCTGAGTCTGCTTGATCCGTAAGTGTTTATTTTATGACTATTGGCAGCCACTGCTGTAGTCATCCTGATTTAATGTTGTATAGGGTAAACTATGTATGCTTTGGGTTGGTGCAACCTAAAATCCAGAGTAAGCTGACATCTGTGTACTATGTCTTTAAAGTACTTGATAAGCAGCTAGACATTTTCGCTCGCTCCTTCTCTCTCTTTCTGTATGTGTGTATTATCAATCTAGTTGTTAAATTTTCAGGAGTTAATTGTTCCCAAATTTTATTGAATGCTATTTTATTTGTTTTGATGAGGCAGAACCTATGCAAGCAAGTATATCCCAATCATTGCTAGTGTTAGTGAACATCAACCCCCTACTTGGCCATCTTACTTCATGGACATCAATATATTGGCTTTCTTAGTTCCAGCTGGGATCATTGTAAGTTGGAAATATTTAAAGCCTGTTTTGTGTTCAGCAATAAACTTCTACAAAGAATTGATTTCGTAATGCTCTGTTTGTTTTGCTAGGCATGCTTTCTGCCTTTATCTGATGCAAGCTCGTTTATTGTGCTTTATATTGTGACATCTGTTTATTTTTCTGGAGTTATGGTGAGTAAAACCTTTGACATTTAATTCCTACATACTTTTTCTCATCTCTTTTTGTTATATCTATGTGATCATTTGGTTTTTACAAATATTATAGGTGCGTCTGATGCTTGTGCTTGCCCCAGCGGCATGCATCCTGTCTGGGATTGCTCTGTCTGAGGCTTTTAATGTTTTCACACAGTCTATCAAGTTTCAGCTACCTGTGCCCACAGGGACTTACGAAACTGATGTAAGCATGAATCTGTGTCCCGCTATTTCTGCCTTATCCAGCCATACATTTAACTTGAAACCTTATTTTAGAATTTTGATATTGATTTCAAGTCAGGAGAGGGTACTTCAAATATTGCTGCAGTGGTCAATTCTAGTACACAAGTTGCACAAAGTTCAAGTGCTGCGGGAGCTCAAAATGATTCAGTGAACTCTCGGAAACCTGAAGAAGCATCAAAAACAAGATCCTCAAAAAGGAACAAGAAGAAGGAAAAAGATATTGTGGAGAAGACACCAGTCACTTCCCGATCCAATAAGAGACTCCTTGTTTTACCCTTGGTGGTTTCTGTTATATCTATTTTCCTACTTGTGTTACTCGGTGCCTTCTATGTGGTATGTGGAATCCTAGTCCTTGACCCCCCTTCCATAGGACAAATAATCTTCATTATGATAAAGTGTGTGTTTATATATTCTGCCTTTTCTTTTATTTTATTCTTTTCTCTTAGCTCCAATAAGTAACTCATTTATATTCTCTGTCATTTATTGATGTTTTGAGACTATAATCGTGTGTTATTTTGCATCCTTCAATCCCTAACCTTTCATTTTGTTTCATCCTTCTTACCATACTCAATTATGAAGAATTTGTCTTTCTAATGTATTAACCCGTTTAATGATATTCTGGTAATTGTTTCTTGTCCTATCTGTTTGAAGGTTCATTGTGTATGGGCAGCAGCTGAAGCTTATTCAGCCCCTTCAATTGTTTTGACATCTTATTCTAATGATGGTGGCCTTCATGTCTTTGATGATTTTAGAGAGGCTTATTCATGGTTACGGCACAACACTGATGTCGATGATAAAGTAAGTTCATTCCTATATGTTCTTTTCCAATTTCAATTTTTTTATTCAACTTTGCTACACATGTTAAATTTTAGCTATTCAAAAGCTTTGGCAATATGGTTTTAAATGTGCAACTTTAGACATTTTGACATTAAATTTTTTTCAACCTCTGGAATGATAAGAGTAATGATGTCTACAGTTTATATATGTTTCCTTAAAAAAATGCTAAATTATTTATTTATGCAGTGGAATTCTAGAATTAGATCTAGTTGTGTAAACTACAACATGGTTTGATGCACAATATGTTCTGGTGAAAGATTTGGCTATACTAACGTAAGGCAACTATAGCTTGAGATCAGATGCAGTTCAAGTTACTAAGGGTCAGTTTTCCTTGGTTAGAAAATTGACTTGAAGCAGCCTTATAAAATCTATTCATGTGCCATGATATTTAGTTGACTCTGTTGCTTTTTCTACTTGGTCTTTTAACTGTTTTTCTAATTATTTGATGCCTTTCAACTTGGTTTGATTGCATCATGAATATAAAATGGCATTTGATTGTTATAGGTTGCATCCTGGTGGGACTATGGTTATCAAACAACTGCTATGGCTAACCGAACTGTCATTGTTGACAATAATACTTGGAATAACACACACATTGCAACTGTCGGTACTGCCATGTCTTCTCCAGAAAAAGCAGCATGGGAAATCTTTAACTCCTTGGATGTTAAATATGTTTTAGTTGTATTTGGAGGTTTGCTTATCATCTGATCTTGCACTGGTCCATATTTTCTTTCAAGGGAAAAGGTCCATTCTGATGCATGACTTTGTTGTTGATTAGGTCTTGTTGGCTATCCAAGTGATGATATTAACAAGTTCCTGTGGATGGTTCGTATAGGAGGTGGCGTGTTCCCTCATATTAAAGAACCAGATTATCTTGTAAGAATTTTTCTCAAGCTGAACTGATTTATTTCTTTTAGGTAAATGATGATATGATATTTTACCGTTGGTTGATCTTTTCTAGCTACATCATTTGGATTGTTCTACATATTGTGATTTTTCTGTAGAGTGTTATTTTTTAGAGCTATTTTTGACTTATTTGGTGTACTAGTAGAATTTTACTGATTGCTTTGGATCTTCCTTTTCTGCTCACAGAGAGATGGTCAATATCGAATTGATTCTCAGGCTACTCCAACCATGTTAAATTGTCTCATGTACAAGCTATCATATTATAGGTATGAATCCCTATGTTGTACTAGTATTGTATGTGTATTCCCTCTTAAATAATTATTTTTCATCATGTCTTCTATTACAGGTTTGTGGAAACAGATGGTAAGGGTTTTGATAGGGTCAGACGGACAGAAATTGGGAAGAAACATTTCAAACTCAGCCATTTTGAGGAGGTCAGATCATCCTTATAAACTCACTAAACTTTGAGTCAGTTGCAGAATGATAAGTTCAAACCTCGTGTGGAAATGATTTTAGCTTTCATTTTAAGTTCACATTGTTAATGCATATTAGGCTTCATTTATCTTTGCGAGGTAGTATTAGTGGTAGATAAGTTTTTCATTGATTTGTGGTCTTCTCAATTTTTAGGTATTCACAACTCACCATTGGATGGTTCGGATCTACAAACTGAAACCTCCAAAGAACAGGTTACGGGGAAAAGCAAAAAAGTCCAAATCGGTATGTGAAAGTTTGTGTACCGTAAATAGATTATGAAATAACCTGTCACGTACCTGAGTGCTTTTACTTCTATTGTGGCAGAAAACAAGTTCAGCAAGTAGCTCCAAAAGAAATGTAGCAGTAAAGAGGAATCCCTGGCACTAGATGATTTTTTTGTTTTGTTTTTGGGATAGGATAGTATTTCTGAGATGTCTGCAATACTCGAATAGTTTTTCCATGCGGCAGGAGGCCTTGGGATAGGGACGATACAGGCTAAGTTGATTATTATTAAAATCCTTTAGGACGAGAAAGCATCCAAGTTTGAAGATCTTCATTCCTTTCCTCGTGATGTTGTATCTTGTCCAGGACTAGAACCAGAAATTGGAATACTAATGAAGTTTTGGTTATCACCTGTCGAATTATTAGGGAAGCGAATATTTTTCCTTTCGCCTTTGTAGTTTTGTCACACTACACTGGACCTGAGATTTTCTTTTTACTTTCCTATTTTCAGTGGGTAGTTGGTGTGTGTCACTATTTATATTTCCTTCTTTGGGCCGTTTAGTACATTTTCATTTACCTTCTATTATTTTTTGCTTTTTGTTCATCGAGTCTCAAGATTGTGATAAAAGACATTAATCTATTAAGCATATGTTCGACAGCCAGGATCTTGCATAATATTCGTTAATTGGGGTTTTTTTTTTACACCGGAAAGAAACTACAAAGAAAAACTACACACTCGCAACTTTAGCTAGCATCCTCCATTAAAGTTCGCCTTTCATCTCGTACTATAAAAGATCCATAAGAGCCATCAGAGGTTCTTGGAGGTCTTGCAGTCTTGGGCTTGTAGAGAAGGCTTGTCAGCGCTCTGATTTCTTTTGCGATAGATGTGCTGAATTTGAACCTCCTATGTTTGTCGAATTAACTTGCGAATACCTGCCACTAAAAAAAGATGATTAATCAGATGAGGAGATGAAGAAGAAAGAATGTTAATAATCTTCAGCGAGTCAGTTTCGACAACCACACGGTGATATCCAAGATTTCAAGCCAAGATTAGCCCCGAGTGAACCTTCCAAAGTTTAGTTGTCAAAGGCGAACCTGCTCTGAACTTTTGAAAAAATCCACCACACCATCGCCCTAAACAGTCCCGTAGTAAACCGCCTGCTGTTGTTCGGATAAATCCGCGTTTCACCGCCCCATTAGTGTTGAGTTTAATCCAGCCAGCTGGTGGTTTATTCCAACACACTAGATTACGTACGACTAGACCTTGATTCTGAAACACGTGACTTTCCATCGCCCTAGCTCGTAATAACCAGTCGACGTAGTTTAGCACAATTGGAGTAGGCCAGATCTCCTGTCCAATATTATGGTGTCCTATTCTGTCTAATAAATCTCAGCCATTTATTTATATGGGTCCCGCGTAAATTACGTGTGGGTCCCACGTGGGTCCTACAAAATAAATGGTTGAGATTTCATTGGACAGAATAAAACAGAGTAATACTGGACAGAAGATCTTATCTCCAATTGGAGTGCCATCTGTTGGCCAGATAAAGTCGATCTCAAAGATGCTTTTATTTCACCATTGCCATATGAATCAGCGTGCGACGCCAAAAATGATGGCCCACTCCGCCTGTTGCCATAAAGACTGCTGCTGAAGGTTGGTAAGTACCCAAGTCTCCGCTTCGTGCTGAAAAGATCCTGGATTCACCTCCTTAGGGGAAAATCTTCTCCAGAAGGTCTGGACCCTTTGACAATCTCGAATTGCATGTAAAATTGTCTCTTTCTACCTGCAGTAATGACAATTGTTATCCATCGAAATATGTCTCGCTACGCGTTGCTAATTGCTTAAAAGTCTCTGTTGGGTCAAAAGCTAGAAAAAAGACTTGATTCGTTAATTGGGGGTTTTAAAACAACAATATTGCACTTCACTGACGGTCGTTATCTTTTATATGCATATGGAATGAAATAATTTATATTTTATATATTTTGAAGGAATTATTTAATAAATTGATGGTCTCAAATAAATATTAATCACATTAACATTTTAAAGACTCCGCATAGCTTTTATTCGGTCAATTCTTTTAATGTTTAAGATAAAATCAATACATTTTAAATTTTAATATTAAATTGTTTTTCTTATTCAAATTTGAGTGTCCAAAATAAAATATTGCAATAACATATTTAATCCAAAAGACTAAGGAATGATCTTTCAATTAAATGACTAAATGTACTATTATATGGATGCTTCTTGCCGAAGGATTTGACAAATAAGCTGAAGTTCAAGGAAAACTGCCAAAAGGAAAAACATACAGATGTCAGTTGATTAACCGAAATGAAGATGATTTTGGATATAGGCCAAACTTATTGATGAGATAGGTGCCAGCAACCGGTATCTGCAAAATTAGCTAAGGAGTTTGGGTTCATGTACTCTATAGTATTATATATATATATAAAGTCAGCAAACCCATTACTAATATACATTCCCTCAACAACTGGAGATGAATTTGTTGAGATTCAAAAAACCCTTTTGTCCACTGATTTCCTTCATTCTTTGTCGCTATACTATTGTTGGAAACGAGTTGGTCTCCATCAACTATAAGTGTGGTAGCTCAAGCTTCACCTCCGGTGAAGGATTTGAGTCCAACTTGAACAGTCTTATTAGTGCATTAACTTCTAATCCTCCCCAGACAGGTTTTGCTCAGAGTTCGCAGGGCCAAAACTCAAACCAAGTGCAAGGCCTTGCTGTATGTACAGGCAATGTTGGAAATCAGGATTGTCATGCCTGTCTACAGGCGGCGGCCTGTGAGATACAGCGAGTTTGTGTTCGCAACGAAGAAGCAGTGATATGGTATAACAGATTGTTGAATTAACTTGTCTTGTGCAACCTAAAGTATTGAAATTAGTGGAGGAGCTTGCAATGTCAGTGAAGGTAAGGAAAAAGAAGTTGAAGGGAAAGATGAATTGGTTCAAGTGCAAATGGAGATTGGAATTGATGATCCTAAGCATAATTCAAGGCTACATAGATCAAATCAATGAAGTTAAAGATCAGATGAATGAAGCACAAGTCAGAAAGGAGAATAGAAAATGAAAGAAGCAGATGCAAACTCATCGAATGTACAACAGAAGTTGAGAATTCGAGTTAGTTACTTGGAGGAAAGTAACCAGAAGAAAAAGAACAAATTGAAGCAATGAAGTGCAAGCTGACTATATAATGTTGATGACCAAGAATTAAGCTTAAGGAATGTTGTTAGGATTAATTAATGGAGATATGGACAGCTCACTATGTGGACAAATCATTGTGCAGCACCTTCTTCATGTCTGTTACTTTCAGAAAAATGCTACCTACTGTTACAAGTTTCAGCCTTTTCCAATGTCAGTTTCAGTTACACTAAAGACAAAATTGTTTACTTTTGTGTTTTTCCAAATCTAGAAAAGTCAGTACTAGTTAGTCATTACGCATCAGTTTATGCTTTTGTTCTCCAACTATTTTTCAAGTTGTAGCAGAAAGTTTAGAGTTGATATAAAGCTCATGGACTTTATCTTTTTCGTGTGTAGAAGAGAGAAAAAGATTGAAAACCACCATCAATACAAAAGATTCAATACCATTTTCAGATTTCGTGTGTGTTCATTATGTTCTATATGCAATTTTGTTCCTACATTATCATTTTGTTTTTTCAGAAGAGTGAATAGCTAGCTAAGACAACACATACACAAAACAGAGAGTTTTTCCAAAAGTTTATTTTTGGTCCAAAGAGCAAATACATCATTTCTAAATACACTATACATACATACTCAAATCTGTGTGAGGAATCAGAGTTGCAATACTTTTACATCATACATTCGGTTGATTACAAAGTCAAGATTAGAAGAGAAATCTAAGAAGTTTGTTGCAGCAGAGTTATCTCTTGTATTGGAGCAGATGTGAGCTGAAGGTGTTCGATCATTTGCCTCAACCAACATTCTAGCTCGACAGGTTGTGCAGTAGAAGGGCCATCTTCAATCATTCAAGGGGGCTTCTTCAAAAGTAGTATCAGAGCTTCAAGGTTCACTTAGTCTGGACCAAACCGAACAATGACATGTATGAATCCGATGGTCCTGAACTTACAAAATGTGCAGGCAAATGTTCCGGTGTTGACTGGAGACAACTACAAAGCATGGGCCATTCGAGTAAAGGATTGCCTAAAGATCAGTGACTGTTGGAGTGTGGTCATTGAAGGAGTAGCGGAAGAACATGGAGCCATGACTCAAGCAGACCAAACAAGGCTGAACCAAGATAGGGACAAAGACTTCCGAGCCTTGGTGTTCTTGAGATCGGTGGTAAGTGAGTCCATTTTGCTGAGGATTGCAAGTTGTAGGAGTGTAAAAGAACTATGGGATACTCTTAAAGTAGAGTATGTTGGATCAACTTAAACTTTAAGGCTGAAGAAACAAGCAGTTGTAAGAAGCTTTGAAAACTTTTCTATGAATGATGAGGAAAGTGTAGCTACAACAAAAGGGTCGGTTTTTGAATTTGGTGCAGCAACTAAAGGAGTTTGGGGAGAGCATAAGCACAGAAAGGTTGGTGGACAAGTTCCTAAGTCGATTGCCATTAAGTTCTAAAGCAAGTGTGGCACCGGTAAAGTGGCAATTCTCAAATGATTCGGAATTAGTAACTTTGGAGCAAGTCGTCAATGTTTTGGAGATGCATGAGGAAAGACATGGGGATAAAAGAGAAGGGGAAGAATTTGCACTCAAGACTGAAAGATTTAGGACACCAGAAAACCCCCCAAGCTACACACAAAACCAAAGTACTTATGATTCCAAACCAGTACAAGTTTAAAACCATCTAAAAAATCCGCCTCACAACCATCAAACACCACGTCAGATTCATACCTACACTCAAAATCACCCTTACCCAAATCAATTATACCCTCAAACACAATATACCTCACTAATGCCCTACCAAATTTTCTAAAATCCAAACCAATACTATGGAAACAAGGTTAACCGAATGCAAGGAGGAACAAGGATGACTAGAGGGGGAATGTTTATTAATTGCAGATTTTGTGGGAGGAATAATCATGCAGCTGAAGATTGTTTTTGGAATGACAATCTTGAGTGTATATTTTGCAAGAAAAGGGGACATACTAGAAGAGTTTGCTATAAGAAATGGATTAAGGAGCATCAAAATCCTCAAAGTTCACTCTTTGGCAAGCTACCTCCAATGCACCCTCTTCAAAAATCCAATCCCTCACCAAACATGATACCATCCCAACCACAACCTTACCAACATGCTACTGAATCATAAATGCACCAAGCTCATTTTGTGGGAAAACCAAAAACTTATCAACTATCCCAACTAACTCAACCTTGCATAACCTCAATTCCAATTCCTCAACAGCCTATATATCAACCTCAAATGCCTTAACCTTCTTTGACCCCTCAATCCTATGCTCACTACCCTCAAATAACTCAACCAAGCATACCTCACTCTAGCTTAATGTATCAAATTCATCAGAATATTCAGACAACCTTGCCAAATCAATCAAACCAGCACTTTCAAACCACAAACTCGATGACAGATTCAACATTATATTCACAACCACAAACACATTCAAATCCTCAAAACCACTCATCAAACATGTCAAGCACCCAACCTGAATCTTCACAGACCAAAAACCAATCAAACCAAGTCATAATCGAAGAGAATGTTTTTGTAGCTAAAATTGAAATTTGCCAAGATTTGAAGATGGTGACTGCTGATAGTGTGCGTATTTCTGAAGTAAAAAAGGAGAAGGAATGTGAGTGGTTGATAGATAGTGGTTGCTCCAACTACATGACAAAGAAGAAGGAAGGATTTGTGGATAAGAATGAAGGAGTTAATGCTGTGGTTAGAATAGGAAATGATGATGTGTTACCAATTACTTGGAAAGGGGCTGTGAAGTTGGGAACCAAGGATGGAAATAATGTTCTTGAAGAGGTTTACTACATACCCAAGCTGGATCAAAAACTTATAAGTGTTGGCCAACTATTGGAGAAAAAATACAAAGTACATTTTGAGGATGAAATGTGCAAGATCATTAATGCAAAAGGAGAGTTGATACTTAACATTCCAATGGTGAACAGAATTTTCAAGTTGAAGATGGCTGAAGTTGAAGGAGCATTTGTTACAATGCCAATGAATGAGCTAACTCTATTATGACATAGGAGGTTTGGACATGTAAGCCTTGATTACATACTTGATATGCAAAGGAAAGAGATGGTTCTCGGATTGCCACAATTGAGTTCCAAATTGAAGAGTGTGTGTGAACCTTGTGCAAAAGGAAAAGTCATGTATTGCCCTTTCCATCAAGCAATTGGAGGGCAACTGAAAGATTACAATTAGTGCACACTGATGTGTGTGGACCAATGAATACTCTATCAGCTGGAGGGAGCAAGTATTACGTGGAGTTTATTGATGATGTAACAAGATATTCATGGATCTACTTCATGAAAACCAAAGACCAAGTTTTCGGGTTATTTAAAGTGTGGAGAGCTGAAGCTGAAAGTCAAAGTGGAAACAAAGTAAGATGCTTGAGAAGTGATAGGGGAGGTGAATATGTTTCAAATGAGCTGAAGAAATACCTTGAAAATGAAGGGATATTCTATCAATTTTCTGCTGCTTATTCACCACAACAGAATGGTGTATCAGAGAAAAAGAACAGGAGTATAATGGAGATGGCTAGATCAATGTTAGTTGGAATGAAAGTGCCAAGAAAATTCTGGCCTGAAGCATGTCGTACAGCTGTGTATTTGCAGAATAGATTGAAGACAAGATCATTGGATGGAAAGACACCATTTGAGGTTTGGTTTGGGTTGAAACTGAAAGTGCAACACTTGAGGGTATTTGGATGCATTGCTTATGTGCATATTCCTGAAGTTAGAAGAACCAAGCTAGATGAGAAGGCAATTAAGGGGGTGATGATGGGATATAGTGGAGAATCAAAAGGCTATCGAATTTATAATCCAAAAATAGGAAAAATGTTGGTGTCTAGAGATGTAAAATTTGATGAAAATGAAACATGGAATAGGGATGAGTTGATTGATAGCAGATCAGGGGGTGTTGGTGTTGAATTCTCATTGACTAATCCAAATGTAGGTGAAATAGCAAGAGAAGATGCAGATGGTGCTCAGGAGGAGACACCTCACATGGATACATCAAATTCAAATGACAATGATAGCAGTGGAGGACAGGAGGAGAATGTGTCAAGTCCAGAGAGTGGAGGAGTGGGCTTGGATTTTCAAGAAGGCTCTTCAAGCTCCAACAATGTTCACAAAACAAGGGACTTGGCATCGATTTATAGAGACACTAACCTATTTTTGATTTCAGGTACAGGGCTGAAGATGATGAAGAACAGGATGAAGCATTAATCATGATTGAATCTGCATTGGTTGTTGGTTCATAACCGAAAACCTTCAAGCAAGCAATTAAGCATGAAGTATGGAGGAGCTCTATGGATGAAGAAATCAAAGCAATAGAGGAAAATGGAACTTGGCTGCTGGTGGATCTACCTTCAACTGAAACAAAGGTGGTTGATTCGAAGTGGATATTCAAGGAAAAGTTGAATCCGGATGGCTCAATCAACAAACACAAAGCAAGGCTAGTTGTGAGAGGCTATAAGCAAGAGTATGGGGTAGATTACATAGAAACCTATGCTCCAGTTGCAAGGATAGACACGGTGAGAATGTTATTGGCTCTAGCTGCAAACAATGGGTGGAAAGTGCATCAAATGGATGTCAAGAGTGCTTTCTTAAATGGAACGCTAGATGAAGATGTTTACTTGAAGCAACCAGAAGGCTATGTGAAGGAAAGGGAAGAGCATAAAGTGTATAAGCTTGTAAAGGCCTTGTATGGGTTGAAGCAAGCTCCAAGAGCTTGGTACTCAAGAATCAACAATTACTTGATGAAAAATGGCTTTGAGAGGAGTAAAAGTGAAGCAACTTTGTATGTCAAGACCTATACCGCAGGTCAATTGATTTGCTCACTATATGTTGATGACTTGATGCTTATAGGGACCGAAGACAAGCTTGTGAGTGATTTCAAAGACTCAATGAAATCAGAATTTCAAATGATTGATTTGGGAGAGATGAGATATTTCTTTGGCTTGGAAATTCAACAAAGAGAGGATGGCATCTTCATTCATCAAAGGAAGTATGCTGAAGAGTTGATACATAAGTTTAGTTTGAAGGATAGCAATGGCATGACAATACCTATGGAGCATCAATTGAAGTTGGAAGCAACCAAACCAGGTGAACAATTTGATGAAACCTATTATAGAAGCATGATTGGTTCATTAATGTATTTAAGTGCATTTAGACTCGACATTGCTTGTGCTGTCAATATGTTGGCTGCTTTCAATCATAATCCCTCAAGATATCATGCATTGTATGCTAGAAGAGTGTTGAGATACATCAAACATTCGGTTGATCATGGCATATGGTAATGAAGAAGGAAAAATGTGGAGTTATATGTGTTTAGTGATGCAAGCTATGCTGGACATGAAGATTGTAAGAGTAGGAGTGGATATTGTTGTAGTTTAGGGACTGGTGTATTTGCATGGAGCTCAACGAAGCAAAAGGTAGTAGCTTAGTCCACTGTCGAGGCTGAATATGTGGCTGTTAACATGGCAGCTAAGCAAGCACAATGGATGAAGAAAATTCTGATGGATGTTGATGAATTGAAAGGGAAATGTATGACAATTTACTGTGATTCAAGTGCAGTAATAGCAATGGCTGAAAACCCTTCGGATCACATGAGAACTAAGCATATGAGAGTCAAGTATCATTATGTCAGGGAGCTGATTGAAGAAAAGGAAATTAAGATGGCTTTCTGCCGAACCAACTTCCAACTTTCACTAAAGCATTACCAAGGTGGAGGTTAGAATCACTTAATAAAATGATTGGAGTGCAGGCTCCACGAGACAAAGGAGGAGCTGTTGAATTAACTTCTCTTGTGCAACCTAAAGTATTGAAATTAGTGGAGGAGCTTGCAATGTCAGTGAAGGTAAGGAAAAAGAAGCTGAAGGGAAAGATGAATTGGTTCAAGTGCAAATGGAGATTGGAATTGATGATCCTAAACATAATTCAAGGATACATGGTTCAAATCAATGAAGTTAAAGATCAGATGAATGAAGCACAAGTCAAAGAGGAGAATGGAAAATGAAAGAAGCAGATGCAAACTCATCGGATGTACATCAGAAGTTGAGAATTCGAGTTAGTTACTTGGAGGAAAGTAACCAGAAGAAGTAACCAGAAGAAAAAGAACAAATTGAAGCAATGAAGTGCAAGCTGACTGTATAATGTTGATGAACAAGAATTAAGATTAAGGAATGTTGTTAGGATTAATTAATGGAGATATGGATAGCTCACTATGTGGACAAATCATTGTGCAGCACCTTCTTCATGTCTGTTTTTTCAAAAAAATGCTACCTACTGTTACAAGTTTCAACTTTTTCCAATGTCAGTTTCAGTTACACTAAAGACAAAATTGTTTACTTTTGTGTTTTGCCAAATCTAGAAAAGTCAGTACTAGTTAGTCATTACTCATCAATTTATGTTTTTGTTCTCCAGTTATTTTTAAAGTTGTAGCAGAAAGTTGTAAAGCTGATATAAAGCTCATGGACTTCATATTTTTCGTATATAGAAGAGAGAAAAAGATTGAAAACCACCATCAATACAAAATATTCAATACCATTTTCAGATTTCGTGTATGTTCATTATGTTCTATATGAAATTTTGTTCCTACATTATCATTTTGTTTTTTCAGAAGAGTGAATAGCTAGCTAAGACAATACAAACACAAAACAGAGAGTTTTTTCAGAAGTTTATTTTTGGTCCAAAGAGCAAATACATCATTTCTAAATACACCATACATTCATACTCAAATCTGTGTGAGGAATCAGAGTTGCAATACTTTTACATCATACATTCAGATGATTACAAAGTCAAGATTAGAAGAGAAATTTAAGAAGTTTGTTGCAGCAGAGTTATCTCTTATATTGGAGCAGACGTGAGCTGAAGGTGTTCAATCATTTGCCTCAACCAACATTCTAGCTCGAAAGGTTGTGCAGTAGAGGGGCTATCTTCAATCATTCAAGGGGGCTTCTTCAAGATAGATGTATGCTGAAGTACTCGAACCAAAAGTTTCCTAGACATGTAGATAGACACAACTGGTTCTACCAATGCAACCCGGATCGTGTGACGAACCATGTCATGGAGTTTAAAAGAAAGCAAAGTAAGCTGCTTCGTGGGTTGATCAGAAAAGCTCACAATAACTCTACCCGTTTTGCAGCAGGAGAGATTGAAGTGGGATCCGAGAAGATTTATGGGTTATCGGAGTGCACACGAGATCTTTCAAGCTTTAAATGCGGTAGATGTCAGCGTGGAGCGTGTTTAAATTTTGTAAATGGATGTTCACGTGATAAAGGTGGCAAGTTTTATTCATGGAGTTGCAATATAAGAACTGAGACTTACAAGTTCTTTTGAGGCTTCAATAACACTTGGAAACATAAAAGAGAAGAGAGCAATTGCTTTCTGTTTCTGGAGGGAATGCACACGAATGACTACATGCCTTAAATAATTTGAGTCTTTCTAAGATCTTTAAGTAATGGATTCAAATCTTGTGCTTACATAAAAGATGCAACTAGATCTTTTATAATTTTCTTTCCTGAGTTACCAAATTTAATGTTTTTTCTTCCTCTTTTTGGATTCGAATAAGACAATAAAATAGTTAGTTTAATATAATCTAGACAGAAGAGCAAGAAGAATAAGAACGAGTCCTAGACAATGGAGTCGTTAAAAGCGCGTTCCATCCTTTTAGTGCTGTTGCGTACAACGTCTTCATGAGCGCTTACACAGGTGGACTCGACACTTTTGCCATTATAGGTTTGTATTCAAAGCCTCTACTGCTCTACATTTCTACTCCAAACTAACATATCAATGCGAGTGGTTATCGGATACTTCATCTCCGAACTCCTCCATCGTATCCATCAAAAACTTCATCACGTACAAAATCTTCCCGGACTGGGGCTACGATTGAATGTACACAGTTGTTGTACTGAACTGTGCTTTATCGCAGCCCACTAACCTTGACAACTCTAGAGGTAAGTTGTTGGACCCCGAAATTTTCTTGGAGATTTGATTTATTGAACGAAATTAAATGAGGAATTAGTGGTATTTAATGTTGTATTTGGGTAATGTTAATTGGAAAAATTGCAATGATATTTTGAAGTTAATGCATGAAATAGGTATTTTGTGTATGATTGTGTTATTTATAGACATTGTATAAGATTGTGTATGACTTGTGTGAATGAGGAAGTGGCATGCGCATTAACTTTGCCTTGATGAGTTTGCTGTTGAGAAATGGCTTTGGAATAGCTTATTGGAGATTTGAATTGTGTTTGAGATGAATTAGTTGAAGAGTTTGTGGTAGTGAGTGAATATGTGAAGTTGATGTGTTGATATGTGAAGTTGATGTGTTGGAATGGTGTTCAGAAACTTCAATGGCAAACCTGTACTGATTTAGATGGATTTAGCCAAAGTGGTCTTAATAAAAGTTGTATATTATGTTTCCAGCTTTCTAACGCCATAAAGTATGCACTTTTTCGATATCGGGGCTAGAAGTTATGATAATTTGAAGTCTTGATATTGTTCAGGTGATTTTTAGCATGACAGAAACTTTTATTGAAAATTAACCTAGTTAGAGGTTAAGATTGCCTTTAAGTGCTTCATGAAAGTTTTAGATTATATTTTGATCTTTCCATTGATGTAAAGTATGGAATTTTTGGACCATGAAATAGGAAGTTATAATTTTTAGAAGTTTCTGTTACTATTTGGCATGATCGTTAGTGGACAGAAACTTTGAGTGAACTTTTGACCCTCTTAAAGTTAGATATTGTTCTTAGGGTCTTCATGAAAATTTTTGAGCTTGTTTTTATCTTTCCAGTGATCTAAGGTATGGAATTTTTAGACAAAGGAGTGAAACGTTATAAGGTTTGGAAGTTCTAATGCTGTTTAGGATGAAGTTGACGAACAGTCACTTTATGTGGACTTTTTGAGCCCTTTAGAGGTCGTTTTGGTTTTTAAGCTCTCTATAGAAGTTGTAGAACGTTCTTTTACCTTTTCCATGGACACCAAGTTTGTAAAATTTAGAGTTTTGAGTCAAAATTTATGGATTTTAGAAGTTGGGGGTCGGTCAGCTCTTCCGCTCGCTGATCGGTCAGCTCTTTTGCTTGAGGATCGGTCAGCTCTTCCGCTCGTCGATCGCTCAGCCCTTCTGCTCGTCGATTGGTCAGCTCTTCCGCTCACCGATCGCTCAGCTCTTCTGCTCGTCGATCGGTCAACTCTTCCACTCGTCGATCGCTCAGCTCTTTTGCTCGACGATCGGTCAGCTGGTGATGCTGTCGCATGCAACCAAATATAAAAGAAATCACTTCCGTTAAAACAAATTAATGTAGTAGCGGTAAGCAGATATCGTTCCCACGAGGAATCTCTAACGGTAAAGGTTAGCTAGTTCAAACGAAAATAAAAGGGGGGTTTGTCACGGCAATAATAAAAATAAAAGGAAAAATCACAAATCGAAAACAATAATTAAATCTGAAAATTCAATAAGAAAAATACCTTGGCTTCGGTCACCGATGTTGCCATGCTATTATGGATCCTCGACATAAAATTGCAATTATTAACAAACATTCAAATGGGGAATATCTCTCTTAAGTGTAATGACTAGAAACATGTATTCTAGCAATCTTATTAAACAATAACCTAGATACGATCATAGGTAAATTGAATAATAGCATTAAGAACCAATGACAAGTGATAAACATGTACGACATGCAATCAATCAAGCGAATATTTTCTTAGAATTTTCCGACTCTAACGTAGAGAAGTTAATCCTAATTGTTACTTATGATTACCGAAACTGAACGTCATATTTCGTTAATCTAGCGGTTGAATCAATTAATCTCTAGTAGCGCTCCTAGAAACCAACAAATCCAATTAGAAAGAATAGATATGAAAATATTCAATGTTCATTAACAATCATGAAAAACATCCAACTAATCTCACCAAAATAACATGTAACATGGATCCCTAAACCAAGATAAGAAAATTAACTACTCATACTTGAATTGAAATCAAATAAAATAACAAAGTAAATAGTCTCCATCCCTGGTCTTTAATGAAAGAAACGAAAATCCTATCTAAAATTGTGAAGAAAACGTGAACAAGAAAAACCAGAAAGTGCACCTACGAAAATCCTAACCTAAACCTAAGATAGCCTCCTAATGCAAGAATACTAAGACTTGGTGCTTCCCCTCTAACCCCTACACATGTATTTATATCCACTGCAAGCTCCCAATTTCCTTATGTGATGTGTATCTCCCTATCTTGATTGGATTTCATCTTAGGTAGATAATCTTCTAATTTAGGTGGGAAACTTTTTGAAAAAGGACTCCAGAAGATCTTCGGAGATTTTGTTCTAATTGGAGACAATCTTCTGAAAAATCTGCAGTATTAGGATCTTGACCTTAGGCGTGCCCACGCCTAATCTTTGAATTTTGACCAATCTGGAATTTTTGAACTTCTTGCCATATTTTTCCTCTTTTTGATCTATTTCCGTCTTTTTGGCATTGAAAACCATTTGCAAACATTTAACAAATAATTCCATCAATATTTAAGTACCAATTTCACAAATCAATCAAAATTAAGTCCAAAACATATGCATTTAAAATGACTTATCAAATTCCCCCACACCGAACGTTTGCTCGCCCTCGAGCAACATATCAAACCATTAACTCAATCAATTCATCCTTCAGAAATCAAGTGCACACAATCCACCAACTTAGGCTAACAAGATTCAATTTGCAACATACATCATAATTGCCTTTCACTAATGCAAATAAACAAAGTCAAAATTCAGCATCTTTGTTCAAAAGCAAACATGAAATCAAAGTGAATTCTTCTCACGGATTTCGCTCTTACACTCAAGTGTTTGCGGGTAAGGTGTTTCGCTCAAATCTCACTGTATCATGTTGCACTACCATAAGTTTGCAATTTCACCAATTCTCATTCATTTAAATCACATGGGTCGATAGATCATGAGGACTTTATGTAAAGTTGTAATGGGGCTAGGTTCACAGGTGAGGTAAAAATATGACAGAGGTTTCATCACAAGCATTCACAAAGCATCAAGTAAAAGGGACACATAATTTCAGATTCTGAGCTAAACATATGTCATAAAAGACAACTACTCATACTCTTTTTCTTTTTCGGATTTTTTCTTTCTTTCTTTCTTTCCTTTTCTTTTTTTTTCTTATTTTTTTCTTATTTGTTTTCATTTATTCCTTTTCTCTTTTTTTTTTGAATAACGCTTAAAACAAGGGAAACAACAAACACATGAGTATAAGCACATATAAAAGTATCTCAGAACACAATGTAACACAAAAGTCCCAATTTATCTAATGCTTCATTCAACTTGTGATAAGGGGAAAGGCTAATGGGGTCTTTGGGTTTTAATGCGAGGTGATCAATTGAAAAACAAGGATAAGGCTCAAAAGTGTTTACAAAGGACAATTGAATAGGTGGGTCAATTTTTAAGCCAAAGGTTTTTTTAAAACAAAGACGACCTTAATCACTTCTAAGTCCCTTGTGATCAAACAAACTTAAACCGGTTCCATGCAAGTTCTGAAGACAACATAAAATAGAGAAGCATCACTCATTTGAAAGAGGTATCATGACAAAAAAGTGATGTCGTTTAGGCTCAATTTCCTTACCGGTTTTAATTCGATTAAGAATTTAATTTCATTTCACAATTTATCCTATCACTCCAATATCAAAATTTTAACCAAGTTTATGAGATTAATTAGAGCAACCAATCAATATATTGCATCTTAAACCTACTTAGCCCAAATCAACTTCATGTGTACCCCCAATCTCATCCAAACTACTATGATCAAATTTCATGGTTCAACATGCAATTCCATACACAAAAAGCAATAAAACCGCACACAACCAAGAATATTCACACAATAACCGAAACTTTTGCACATCAAAAATCCAATTCTCTCCCCCAAACCTAAACTAACATTGTCCTCAATGTTAAAGAAGTATAAAAAATTAAAGAGAAAGAGTTTAGGAATGCTTCTCTGTTTAGAGGTGGTGGCATGGGCGTCGGCTGAGAGGGTTGTGGTGGAGTATTGACATTATCAACTGGCCGCATGGAAGAGGGAAGTCGTCGGGCATTATCCTTGGTCCTTGGCATTGTCCTAATCTGTGAAGAAAGACCTGCAAAATCAAAGAGCAATATTCACGAAAATACAAAAAGAGTGAATAGAAATAGGGATGTGCGTGGGTGGGGAAAATTGTAACAGACTAGGGGAATGAGTGTTGTGAAATCAATTGGGTAAGATGGAAGGGTTGTTGTGAATGGGTGTTGAACGTAGAAGAGGGGATCTTGAATGACAATAGGGAAGTGTATGGGTGAAAGAAAAATCGACAGAGGGAGAGAATGAAGGCTGACGGTACGAAAATTTGGGGAGTGACGTGAATGTGAGATGGAAATTGAAGAAATCGAAAGATAAGGGTGAATGAGTGGTAAAATCGAGGGTCTAGGCTGTGGGCATGGTGGGACATCGGTTGAAGGAGCAAGAATGAAGGGTTTTGGTGAAAAATAAATCTGGAAAATCAAAATGAAAATTAGGGATTTATGAGGTTGGGGTAGAAATCGATAGAGTGGAGGGAATGGGGGTATTGTCGTGAATGGGGGCTGGAGATCGATGGTGAAATTTTGAAGGAAAGACAACAATTTGGTGTGGAGAAGAGGGGGTGGAGTCGACTGTGAAGGTTGAAAAAAAAAATAATGAAGGGAAGGTCGATGAACAACACAAAAGTGGGAAAGAAAAGACTTGTGAAAAAGTTGGGGAAAACTAAAGAGGGGGACGGTAACTTAATTTATTTTTTTTTAAATTTCATTTTAAAGAAAATAAAAATGGGAATTTAAAATCTTAACAAAATTAAATAAAAAATGAAGATAAAAGAAAATTGCTAACAAAACATATAAAAGAAAAGGATGTTAGTAGTGTGCTCTAGGCCAATGGATATTTGTGATTCATGTATTAACATTATGACTTGTTAATAATATATTAAGAGGTATTCCTTTATATATGCATGTATTTCGTTTATGTAATGTGATTTACATTCCATGAATAGTATTAGACTTATGTCATCAAGTATGTGACTTGATAGTAAAACCATAAGCGTTATAATACTATTCTAGATCGTCTCGATCGATCATTATTGGTGGAACAATAATGAATTAAGACTAGTATGTGTTCGATTGATGATCACGCTTTCTTGATCATGGATATGAGATATCAAATCGAAACATAGATATATGTTAGAGAACATATATTGGATCGACCCACATAAAGAATACTACATGGTTTCATGTCATTAGTGATTCTTTATATGGTTTGACTTTAGTCCTTTGACCTGAAGTCATCATGGTTCCCTACATGAGGAATTTAGTGTTTTGATATTAGACTAAGTTATTTTTAACCGAATAACAAATAGTCTTATGTTGGACACTAAATGAATCATGCAGAGGAATGTGAATGACGTAGATGGGATTTGTACCTCTCTTAAATGAGAGAGATATCATTTGGGCCTCTTGACAAGTGTGACTGAAGAAATGCATGGTCGTGCTCAAATGAATTGATGAAGAGTCATCAATGTCATTTGTTATAATCAGTCAACTTGGGGATCAAGAAACTATGATTAATCAAAGGTTGACATGTACCATGCCTTGTGATTAATCTTGATATCGTGTTACAAAAGGACTGAGCCTATAACCATAATTCTGAGTTAAATCGGATTATCGATCCTCATTTGATTTGGGTAGTCATAATGTCTTGCTAGAGGCCGCTTATGACTTATGGGCCTTGAAGTGTAATCAAGCCCATTGCCAACATCAAATGAGCCTACAGGGTCGCACACAAAGAGTGATGTGATCTGGGCTTATTCTCTTGGACCTAATTTATTAGGTGTTGAATAAATATATTTAGATATATTTATTGGGCTAGATTTAATTAAGTTGTCGGGCTTTTATTATATATGATATAATGGGCCGAAACTTAATAGGGCCTAAATGAGATTAGGGTTTCTCTATAAATAGAGAAACTTAGGTCTCATTAGGTTAATGCAAGTAGAGAGAAAACCCTAGCCGCCATCCAAGAGAACAATCGTGCGGCGTTCAGAAAGTGTTTTCAGGACGTGCTAGCACACTACAGCCGCAGCCCGGATCGTGCATGCTCATGTGGATACCGGTAGAGGACATTAGCGATTTGCAGTGCCTTGGAATCCGAAAAGAAGCAATCCATCCACGAAAATAAGGTATTTTCATTAATCCTCGTGTTTTCGATTATACTTGATAATTTTGTATGGTCTCTTCCGCAGCGTATTGTGAATACTCGGACCATATGCGATCCAACAAAGGATACGAATGGGGTGCCTCCCATTAAGCGCTTATCAAAGGTTATAAGCTGGACCCTTGGCATATGTACATCATCCATTATCGAATGGATGCTTGAGTCCAATAGGAAACATTTTCAAACTCCGTGAGGGGCCTGGAACAACTTCTTCTAAATGCTGCTCCTTGTCAGCACGATGCTCCATGACTTCTGATCAGTGAAACTTTATTGCTTCACCATCATACTCTAATGTCCACTCGTCTTTTCGGGCATCGCCCTTCTCACACCAGGATGGTCTCTGTAAAGGTAACGCCAATGGTTGTGGAGACTCAACATCCTGCTTGTCACCTTCAGTCTTCAGCTCGCTCGCCCACGGCTCTCTTAAAAACTGTACTCTTTGCGACTCTTCATGTTCTTCTTCTTCTTGTACCTATAAATAACTAGGAAAAGGAAACGAAATTTGGTTAGCGATAACATGAATTGCATCGCTTACCTTAGGAGGTTGCACTTCCTCCATCTTTTCTCGAACTGTAATCTCTTCCTTTTCTAACTCTACTTGTTCTTCTATCTTTGCCTTGAAAAATCGATTTGGAAAATTTTTGGGATTGATTTTCGGTTGTGCTGGAAAATTTTCAAAACTTTGTGCCTCCATTCGATTAACGGCAACTGCAATTTGACTTAGCTGGTTTTCCAAATTCTTTTGTTGATTTTCCAAATTTCGGATACTTACTTTAGTATTTCGCTGGAACATCAAAGTGTTAGCGGTCAAAGTTTGCAACATAATTTCCAAAGAAGACTTACCTTCGGCATTTGATGTCATATTCAGATTTTGTCGAGGTACGTACGGTTGTCTAAACTGCTGGGATTGAAGAGTCCTCATTTCCAAAATCATTATGATCTCCTCCAAAGACATATCATTAGCTTATGGTGGTGATGGTGGAGGTGGAGGTGGAGGTTCAAAGTATGACAGCTGTTCATAGTAACTCGGTGGAGAAGTGAATCCATACTTTGTATTCTACAAACAGGAACGCGTACAAGAAGAACAACCCAAAAATGAACAAACTTCACATACCTTAGCTTGTTGGTCATCTCTCGGTACTTACACGGCTAAGGGTGTGAAATCCGCCACTTGATGGTCAAACTTGGAAGTCGCAATAGGCGGAAACTCATTATCATAATAAGGATAATATGAATAATCAGAATTAAAAGCATACTGATAGTGAGCCATGCCGCTAAAAGATCGAAAAATCAGAAAGAGCTGTGAAACTGAAACAAACAAAAGATAAGGTAACCAAGCGCAATGAAAACAAAAACAAAAACATCACTAACAAAAACTGTTAAAAAAAATTCCCCGACAACGGCGCCAAAATTTGGTGATGCTATCGCCTGTAACCAAATATAAAAGAAATCACTTCCGTTAAAACAAATTAATGTAGTAGCGGTAAGTGGATATCGTTCCCACGAGGAATCTCTAACGGTAAAGGTTAGCTAGTTCAAACGAAAATAAAAGGGGGGTTTGTCACGACAATAATAAAAATAAAAGGAAAAATCACAAATTGAAAACAATAATTAAATCTGAAAATTCAATAAGAAAAATACCTTGGTTTCGGTCACCGATGTTACCATGCTATTATGGATCCTCGACATAAAATTGCAATTATTAATAAATATTCATTGGGGTATATCTCTCTTAAGTGTAATGACTAGAAACATGTATTCTAGCAATCTTATTAAACAATAACCTAGATACGATCATAGGTAAATTGAATAATAGCATTAAGAACCAATGATAAGTGATAAACATGTACGACATGCAATCAATCAAGCGAATATTTTCTTAGAATTTTCCGACTCTAACGTAGAGAAGTTAATCCTAATTGCTACTTATGATTACCGAAACTGAACGTCATATTTCGTTAATCTAGCGGTTGAATCAATTAATCTCTAGTAGCGCTCCTAGAAATCAACAAATCCAATTAGAAAGAATAGATATGAAAATATTCAATGTTCATTAACAATCATGAAAAACATCCAACTAATCTCACCAAAATAACATGTAACATGGATCCCTAAACCAAGATAAGAAAATTAACTACTCATACTTGAATTGAAATCAAATAAAATAACAAAGTAAATAGTCTCCATCCCTGGTCTTTAATGAAAGAAACGAAAATCCTATCTAAAATTGTGAAGAAAACGTGAACAAGAAAAACCAGAAAGTGCACCTACGAAAATCCTAACCTAAACCTAAGATAGCCACCTAATGCAAGAATACTAAGACTTGGTGCTCCCCCTCTAACCCCTACACATGTATTTATATCCACTGCAAGATCCCAATTTCCTTATGTGATGTGTATCTCCCTATCTTGATTGGATTTCATCTTAGGTAGATAATCTTCTAATTTAGGTGGGAAACTTCTTGAAAAAGGACTCCAGAAGATCTTTGGAGATTTTGTTCTAATTGGAGACAATCTTCTGAAAAATCTGCAGTATTAGGATCTTGACCTTAGGCGTGCCCACGCCTAATCTTTGAATTTCGACCAATCTGGAATTTTTGAACTTCTTGCCATATTTTTCCTCTTTTTGATCCATTTCTGTCTTTTTGGCATTGAAAACCATCTGCAAACATTAAAAAAATAATTCCATCAATATTTAAGTACCAATTTCACAAATCAATCAAAATTAAGTCCAAAACATATGCATTTAAAATGACTTATCATCAACTCTTCCGCTAGCCGATCGCTCAGCTCTTCTGCTCATCGATCGATCAACTCTTCCGCTAGCCGATCAGTCAGCTCTTCTACTCATCAATCGGTCAGCTCTTCCGCTCGTCGATCGCTCAGCTCTTCTGCTCGTCGATCGGTCAGTTCTTCCGCTCGTCAATTGCTCAGCTCGTCCGCGCGGCCGATTTTCAAATTGTCTTTCTGATTCGACCTCCCTCCATTCTTTTCGCCATAACTTTTCCGTTCGACATCCGATCGACCTGATTTTTGAAGCGTTGGATTTATAAGACATTCCTCTATCTCTCCATGAAAGTTTATGATTTTTGAGATCAAACTGAGAAAGATCGATAGGATCAAATTAGGAAGATCGATTAAAAGGTTATGAGTTAGATACTTTCTGAGCATGCTTCAGTAATTTGGAGATATCTGGATCTATAGAGCTTCGATTGAGTTGATTCTTATTGCTAATAAAACTAGAGACATGGATCTATAATTTTCTGAAAGAATTTCAGTTCAGTCTTTAATATGGTCAATTTCTGGAGTAAAGTAAGGTGTAGTGTTCAATCTCGGTTTTGTAATGGTCTGAAGGTATTTTGGCTTTAACTTTTGATCTAGTAATCCAAATGAGGTGATTTTTGATTTGGATTAAACTAGAGAAATAGGGATACAATTGTTATGAAGAACTTGAGTTTCAATTTAGCCTTTAAGAATGTCAAATGTTGGATGGAAATAAAGTGCTGGAAAATGTTTTAGCATATGAATAACCCGAAATGTTTGGAGTATAACTTTTGGTGTAGTGCACCAAATTAAATTATTTTGGTGGCGTTATAAAATTAAGACAATGAGGAACATTTCTTCAAATTGATGATTAGAAAATTGTCATAAAGTAGCATGAATTAAAATGAATGTTAGGGCCAATTTTGGAAGAACACATAAGGACTTAAGGTTTTAGGCTTAAATGGTGGGGCATATGGGTCATTAGCCGTCCATTAAATGACATGGCATTTTAATACAAGTGGGTTGTCGTTTTCCTTGAAGAGGAGCACGACACCTTAAGAGGAAAGGAAGAATAGAAGGAGAGAAATAAGAAGAGAGAAAGGTAAAGCATGTTCGGTGGAGGTGGAGAAGAAGAAAGAAGAAGAAAGGTATGAGGGCTTTCGATTTTTATGATATTTTAAGGGGTTTTTTATGCTTTTCAAGGAAAAAAGTGAGGAAGAAGATGAAAGTTCCCTAATGGAACCAAGAAATCCGAAAATGGGGGAAGAAAGAGGTAAATTTCGAATTTTTTTTAATTTGTGAATTTTGATGAGTTCTTGGTTTAGATACCTTGGGAATGTTATGGGATTATGTTTCCTAAGCTCAATTTTGGAGATAGCATGGTTTAATTAGTTCAATTTTGGATAATTGTGAATTAGGGTTTATGCCCAATTTTTGTGATTTGGAGATTTTGAAAGTTTTCGATTTAGATAGCTTGAATATATGAGGGATTTGTATTTTCTAAGCTCAATTTGAGTAATTATGCTTTTTATGATGTTGAATTTGGGTGAATTTGGTTTAAGGAATTTTAAATTGGAGGAAAGAAGAAAGATTTTGGAGAATTGAAGTGAGGGACAAAGTTCTAGCAAGGATATGAGGTGGGTTTCATGTTTATGATTGAATAATGAGCCATTAAAGTTTTTCCCAAATCAAGAGATTAAATGATTTCAATTACTTCATATATTGCTTTTAAATGATTTAAAGAATTTGCTTATGTGTGTATATGCTTAATTGATTGAATTTAAATTATTGTGATTATTGAAAATGCATTGTGATTTGTGAATAATGATCAAGTTATGCCATTAAAACATGTTATGGCATTTTTGTATGAATGGAAAAGATAGAAAAGCGTTCGATAAATTGATTGAGCATAAAATGACTATGTGCTTTTGTTTGGGCGAGAGAGAACTTGTTTCGTTAGTCACGTGCACGATGACCCATAGCCTTCTCCCGGCTGCCCGCTTGAGGCCACGAGATCCTGAAAAATTGGACTCGTTTTGTTCACGGTGTAAACCGTTTCGTTTATGAAACTCTCGAGCCATTTGTTTGTACATTGCATCTTTGAATTGTCAAGTATGTTGCATAAATTGAGTGTTTTGTATTGATGGTTAAATGTATATGTTGTGTTGACGTGATGACATTTTTAACTATGAGTTTTAAGTTCAACTTTCGAATTTGACTGAGAATTTAGGAATAAAGCATTTTATGAATTAATTATGCTTTTTATACGACAAATGACCAATTTCAACGGTTTTGTTTATTCTTCGTTATAAACCTGTTACCCACGAGCTATAAGCTCACCCTCCTTCATTCTCATCCACAGGTGATGAGAAGAAGATCGGGTGAAAGAAAGTGAAGGTTTTTATTTGTTTGTATGTGTACGTATGATGTGTTTTTAAGTTAGATTTTTGTAAAAATGAGAGCTTAGGATTAGGTTGTATATTTTGGAGTTTTTTCATCCTTGTATATTGGTTTATGATTGATGTTGCTTTGTGGCTTGAAAACGACACTAAAGTTTAGAAGGCATGTATTTTGGCATGTAAATGAATTGTGATTGTATATTGAAATCGAGATATGATTATATCTTGGATATGGATGAATACGATATGGATTTTGGACAGGAGGTCCGATGAATTGTATTGCTGGAATTGAGATATTGAAGTGCTTAACTTGTATGATTCATGGATTTCTGGATAAGTATGATTGTATACAAGAACATTATTATTATGAATTGAGATTTTGCATGAGAATAAATTTCCTAAGAGGAAATTAAATCGCTTTGTTCGGATTGGTTTAGTCTAAGGTTTCCAACGCGATAGTTTTTATAAGGTATAAGTTTTCAGATGTCGAAAAGTTGTTGCTTTGATTCTGACCCAATTTGATTCGTTTTCAATTGGTTTTCGTTTGGTAAATCCGATTCTTTGATTTACCGATTTGATTCGTTTTGTTTCGCTACTTTCACTTTTGATTTGGCCCAGTTTCAGGTTGAGATCCGTTCTTTTGTTTCCGCCTCTTTAGTGAACCATTCGTATTCGATCCGCTTTGGACTTTGTTTTCGTTTCATGATCAATTCGTTGTGCTTTGCTTCCGTTCTTTCGTTTTTGTTTCAGATTCAGATTCCGATTTCGTTTTTGGCTTTTCGCGTTAGATTTCCTTTGTAAGATTTGTTTGATCCGTTGTGTTTCAATTCGTTTTCGATTCTTTCGCTTTATATTTCGAATTCCTTCGTTTTGTTTACGATTCGTTTTCCGTTTCTTCAGTTGCGGTCCAGTTCCTAGATCGGATCCCAACATAAGTTGTTCTTGTTAGATTGTTGGAGCGCAATTCTTTTTTACAGTCTTTTTTTTGTTACAAGGGAAGCTAAAACATTAAGAATCTAAAAACAGAGGCACAGGTCTAGGGACGCCTGAACGGAGGCCGCGAGGATAGCGTGCCCCAGACGAATCATGGAGTAAGGCTTCGTGAATAAGCAACGGTGGATCCCGTAAGTATTGAAGCCCTGGCCTGGAGGCAGTTGCTAATGAGACTAGGAGATCAGCATATTGGTTACCCTCGCAATGGATATGCTGAAAATAGACCTCCCACGGGCGATAGATCAACCCTTAGATACCTGTCAACAAAAGAGAGATGTCAATCGGGCTGTCCGTGGAAGAGGAGAGGATGTTGATTACCTCCAGCAAGATCCAGATTGATTGCAATCTGAGCGAAGCGCCCACGCTGCATGAGCAAGGTGGTGTGATCGATCTTCAGTGTCGTGCCCACCATGTTTCCCAGGGCACTTAAAATCTTCGAGTGAAAGTGGACGAGGGGAAGCTCCGGGATCCTCAGCCAGATGACCACCCGTATAATGCGACCGTGGGAGGGGCGACAGTCGGGGCGCCATTTTTGCACTGAGAGTGCGTGACCAAAAATGTTCCAGGGGCTGTCGATTAAAACGTACAAGAAATCACCCTCTTTAACAAACTTCACCAAGAAAAAATCACAGTCCAAGTCAATAATCTTCATCGAGCCTTTAGGTTGCCACAGGGAGTGCAAACGAGAGCAGAAGACCTAATAGCCTATCCGACTTCCTGGATTATGTCGCCTTTGACCGCCTCAATGTGGTCTCTGTCGGGCAAGCCAGAGCTTCAGAGGTAGCGTCCCTCGACTGCAGCCCTGCAACAATCGCACTGTATGTAAGCTTGGGGCCAGTAGCAGGCTCCTCACCTCGTTTCCGTATATGCCCCTTCTTGGGGGGTGCGCCTCCGGCTCGGGAGCGGCCATGCAGTGCCTTGTTTAATGGAGAAGGTGGCGAGATGAAAGTTACGTGATGTAGAACATGTAGAAAGCTTAGAGAGAAGCGAGAGAACAGGGAGTTATTTTAGTGACTGATTTTTAGCTGTAAGTTGCAAATTTTTTATTATTTAGTTTATATCCATTTATTGAGTAGCATCCAAATAGAAAGCTTGTTATTTAAATTCTTGTATAAATTCTACATTTCCTTCGATGAAATTTAGGTTCGAATTTTCTATCTATTTTGTAAGATCCTCTCTATAACTTTTTCTTTATATCACTGTGTATATTAACAGTGGTATCAGAGCATTACTAGATCTTACGGTACCAAAATACAGCAAAATTATTTTAACCCATAAATTAAAATGGCATCTAGCAGCCAATCCTTAAACCTACCTATCATCTTCACTGGTCAAAATTATCACATTTGGTCAGTAAAGATGCAAGCTTTTTGGAAAGCCTATGACCTATGAAAAAATGTAACTGAAGATAAATCAATCCTTGCTCTACCAACAAATCCCACCTTATCCCAAATCAAATTTAACAGTGAAGAAAAGATAAAGAAATCTAGATCCAAGTCACTTATTCAAATTCGATAGGAGACTCTGTGTTCTACGAAATTATGGCTTGTAAAACTACAAAAGAGGCTTGGGAGAGGTTGAAGGAAGAATGCCAAGGCAATGATAGAACACGTCAAATGCGAGTGTTGAACTTGAAAAGAGAATTTAAGTCACTAAGCATGCAGGAGGATGAAACAATTAGTAAATATGATGATCGAATCTCCTTGATTGTTAATAAGATTGCTTGGTGAAGAATTTGCAGAGACAAGGATTGTGGAAAATGTTCTTGTAACTCTTGCTGAGAGGTTTGAATCCAAGATTTCTTCTCTTGAAGAGTCCAAAGGCCTAAGCAAAATCTCTTTAGGTGCGCTAATGAGTGCTCTTCAAGCACAAGAGCAAAGAAGGAATATGAGGCAGGAGAAATTCACTGAAGGAGCTTTTTCTATGCAAAAGCAACATTCTGGTAAGGGAAAACAACATCCTAACCAAAAAAATAAGGGCAAGTTTGATAGCGGAAATAACAGTGAAGTTTCAAAGAAGTTCTTCCCTCCTTGCAAACATTGCAGAAAAACAACACACTTAGAAAAATATTGTTGGTGGAGGCCTGAGGCTGTATGTGGCAATTGCAAGCAGATTGGGCATATATCGAAAGTTTGCAGATCCAAAACCAAAGCTCAAAACCTTCTCAAGCTTAATTGGCAGATGTAAATGATGCACAGGAAGAGCAACTCTTTGTTGTTTCTTGCTTGTCAACAAATGACTCCTCTGATGATTGGCTTATTGACAATGACTACACTCATCATTTGTGCAATGATGCAGAGATGTTCAGGACCCTAGATGACACCTATAAATCTCTAGTAAAGGCGGAAAATGGAGAGTTCCTAGAAGTCAAAGGAAGAGGATCAGTGGCTATCTTAACAAATTTAGGTGTTAAAACTATTCCTGATCTTTTGTATATACTTGACATTAGCCCAAATTTGTTGAGTGTTGGGCAGATGTTTGAAAAGAATTACTCACTTCATTTTAAAGATCACAAATGCATTATTTTTTATCCTTCTGGAGTAGAATTATTTTGTGTCAACATGAAAAACAAAAGTTTTGTGGTAAATTCGGAGAAAGCATCTGAGCAAGCATACCCAAGTACTTTACAATCAATTACAAACCTGTGGTATAGAAGGCTTGGCCATTTCAATCAAAGAACCATAGCTGACATGAACAAGAAGGCTCTGGTGGAAGATATGCATGAAATTTCCTGTGATGCTTAAGTTTGTGAGATCTGTTAGCAAGGGAAGCAATCCAAGCTACCATTTCAAACAAATTAGGCATGGAGAACAAATCAGAAACTTCAACTTATCCACACTAATGTGTGTGGCCAAACGAAGACCAAATACTTGAGTGGTAATAATTATTTCCTCCTATTTATTGATGACTGCACCAAGATGTGTTGGGTTTATTTCATTAAACTCAAAAGTGAAGTCTTTGACGTTTTTAAACAATTTAAAGTTTTAGTAGAGAATCAATGTAATCTTAAAATTAAGGCTTTAAGATATGACAATGGTGGAGAATATACTTCTCGTCATTTTGCTGAATTCCTTAAAAGTGCAGGCATTGAACATCAACTGACCTTACCATACACCCCATGGCAGAATGAGGTGTCTGAAAGGAAGAATAGGATAGTAATGGAGATGGCCAGGTGTCTTTTAATTGAAAAACAAATGCCAAATCATTTCTGGGCAGAGGCAGTCAATACTTCTACCTATTTATTAAATAGGCTGCCCACAAAGGCTTTACAAGATAAGACTCTGTATGAAGCTAAATATGACCACAAGCCAATAATACACCCTCTCAGAATCTTTGGGTGTATATGTTACTATCAAGTGCCCTGAATCCCAAAGAAGCAGGCTAGACGACAAGGCTCAAAAAGGCATCTTTATGGGCTATGGTTCGTCATGCAAAGGATGCATAATTTTTTGCTTGAAAGCAGAAAACATAATTTTGAGTAGAGATGTGAAGTTTGATGAAGTCTACTATTTGGTGTTGGGAAAATCAAAAGGATGCTCATGCTAATCTCTATCCAAAAGAGCAACCTCAACTTCTAGCATTGGAGGACATTTATCAAAGGTGCAACTTAGTTGTCAACGAACCAACAACCTATACTGAAGCATAAGAATCTCAAGCATGGAGGAGAGATATGCAAGATGAACTAGACTTAATCAATAATAATGAGACCTGGCAGCTAGTTGACAAGCCAACAAATCACAAGGTGATTAATGTAAAATGGGTCTTCAAGACCAAATTCAATTCTGATGGTTCAATTTGCAAACACAAAGCTAGATTGGTAGTGAAGGGATATGCACAACATATGGTGTGGATTACCAGGAAAAATTTGCTCCAGTAGCAAGGTACGACACAATCAAACTCCTTCTTGCTTTTGTTGCTCACAATTCATGGCAGATTCACCAACTTGATGTCAAATCAGCCTTCCTAAATGGGTTGCTCACTGAAGATATTTTTGTAGGGCAGCCTGATGGTTTTTTAATTCATAGTAAAGAGGATCAAGTTTATCTTTGAAAGAAAGCTTTCTTTCGCTTAAAACAAGCTCCAAGAGCTTGGTATGAAAGGATGGACAATCATCTTGTGAAATTTAGCTTTAGCAGAAGTCAGAGTGAAGCTACCTTGTATATATGAAACACAGATGATGAGCTCTTAATTGGTTCAATTTATGTTGATGACATGCTTGTGACAAGTAACAAACTTGAACTGATTCAAAGGTTCAAGAATTAAATGGAGAAAGCCTTTAAGATGACTGATCTTGGAGTCATGAAATACTTCCTTGGAATGAAGGTGTTGCAGACTAATGATGGTTTTTTTATATGTCACCAGAAATACATGTATGATATTTTACATAGGTTCAAAATGCAAGATTGCAAACCTGTGAGTACTCCAATTTCTAATGGTTTAAAGCTTGGCAAGGGTGAAAGTGCTAAAAAAGTATATGAAAGCCTCTACAGAAGTTTAATTGGCAGCTTTCTGTATCTTATTACCAGTAGACCTGACATTCTATTTGTTGTAAGTTTTCTCTCTAAGTTCATGCATTCACCTAGAGAAACTCACTTTACAGCTGCAAAAAGGATGTTAAGGTATATTAAAGGAACTAGTACATTTGGGATATTCTTTCCAACATTTGCCAGAGAGAGGTTGAAGTTGGTTAGTTACTGTGACAGTGATTGGGGTGGTTGTATTGAGGATTCTAAAAACACTTCTGGATATTTATTCCCTTTGGGCACAAGTTGTTTTAGCTGGAGCTTAAGGAAGTAAGAAATTACAATTCAATCAACTACAAAAGTAGAGTGTATTGCTCCTATCTCTGTTGTAAATCAGGCTATTTGGCTAAGGAAGATGCTAAAAGACTTGGAGTGTGAACAAACAGAAGCTACAAAGATCATGTGTGATAATACTTTAGTAGTTTTAATCGCAAAAAATCCAGTGTTTCATGGTTGAACTAAGCACATCAAAATCAAGTTTCATTTTATCAGAGAAGCTCAACAATCTAATGAGGTGATGTTTGTTCATTGCTCAACTGAGAATCAACTAGCAAACATTTTTACCAAGGCTGTACCTAAGGAAAGATTTGAAGACTTGAGACAGAATTGGTGTTTGTCACCGAAATGCTAAGGAGGAGTGTTAGATTGCTGGCATTTCAGTTCCAGCACAATTCCTTTTTTATTGTCATTTTAATTTATTGTTTTACAACATCAAATGTTAGTGGCTTATTTTAGTGGCTGTTTTTTAGCTGTTAGTTGCATATTTGTTCTCATTCAGTTTATATCCATTTATTGAGTGGCATCTAAATACAAAGTTTGTTATTTCAATTCTTGTATCAATTCTACATTTCCTTCAATGAATTCAGGCTAGAATTTTCTATCTATTTTGTAAGATCCTCTCTATAACTTTTGTTTTATATCCTTGTGTGTATTATCAGTTCTTACATGCCTCAACTTCAAGTGGAGTGGACAAGAAGTTTAATATTACTAATAGATTCGAGGTTTCGAGAGAACATCCTGGGAATTTTGGTGTGTTCAAAGCGAAACCAAAGTATGGTTACCTATATTGTGGGTCTTCGTTGTATGGGAACTTGAGCCCATAGAAAATGAGGGAGTGTATTGCTTTCCATTTGAGGCCAATTGGGAAAAGATCCCATTTTGTGATTCACGATGATGGTGGTGTACACAAGGAGATTAAGGAGGTTTTGAGGGGATATGTGACATTGCAGGACATATGAGAGCAAGAGAGGTTTTATGGTCATTATCAATGTAAAGAGTATAAGATTAAAGAAATAGTAATATTTTTTATTGAATTCATGCTTGATTTACAAAATCGGCAAGATATATATAGAAGTTTACAAACTGAAACAAATTGAGATATATTTCTAGATTAAAACTAACAAAATAGATAGTGGTGATGCTTGAGTAAAGGAGGACTTAGTCTCTTTCTATGATGAAGAAATGATCAATGCCTAAAGAATTGGTTTGACATGCCCCTGCAAGATTGTGAGTCCATCGTGGATGCCAATCTTGGACTTATGTAACAGAAATTGCTTATTTGATGTAGCTTTCGTGAGAGAGTTGGCAAGTTAGTACTTGTATGAACATGAGAAACTCTTAATCATTGTTGCATAACTTGATTTCTCATAAAGTGAAAGTCCAGTGCAATGTGTTTTATATGGTAGTGGAAGACAGGATTGCGAAATAAATAAGTGGCATTAATATTGTCGCAGTAGATGGTTGGAGTTGAGGAGACAGGTTGATGGAGTTCTTGCAAAAGGTTAGCAATCCAATTGAATTTAGCAGCGATGCTTGTAATGGCTCTATATTCAGCTTCAGTTGAACTTTAGGCAATGGTTTTCTATTTTTAGGAAGACCAGTTGATAGGGGAGCTTCCAATAAAGACAACATAAGTGGAAGTGGATGTAAGATCATCTTAATTACCAGCCCAATTAGAATCTAAGAATGCATGTAAAAATCTGTTTGTAGTTTTTCTGAGGTGGATTACATGATGTAGGGTGCCTTTGAGATATCAGAAGATTCATTTGACAATTGTCCAATGTGTGGTAGAGAGGTTGTGCATATATTGGGATAGTTTATTTACGAGGAAAGAAATATCAAGTCGAGTAAGAGACAAATATTGAAGCGAACCAAGAATTTGTCGAAATTCTGTTGCATCTGTTTTGGGAGGGCCATCATGTCGTTGTAAGTTGGTTTCGTTGGACATAGGAGTTGTCACTAGTTTGGCGTCAAACATATGTGTTTTGAAAAGGATGTCATTGATGTATTTGTGTTAAGACAGAAAGAGTCCCTGGGATGTTCTTTTAGCTTCAATCCTTAGGAAGTAATGAAGAAGGCCAAGGTCTTTTAAAGAGAATTTAAAAGAGAAGGTTGTAATAAATTGCTGGACTACGTGGGGGTTATTATCGATATAAACTAGTAAATTGATGAGAACTTAACCATTATGAAAGATGAATAAGGAATTATCAGAGATAGAATTAAGGAACTTTTGTTAAAGAAGATAAGATCGTAATTTGTGATATCAGGCTCTTGGTACTTGGCTTAGGCTATAGATGGCTTTGTTTAACTAACACGCATGTTTTGGATATTTTTAGTTTTGAAAACCAGGAGGTTGTTACGTAAAAACAGTGTTAGTTAACGTACCTTGAAGGCATCGAGTTGACGTAATTCCTAACCACAATTAACAGCCAAAGTGAGAATTGTATGAAATGTGGTCGATTTAACAACGAGAACGAATGTTTCAGTGAATTCAACACCTAGACGTTAGCGAAAGCCCATGGCGACAAGGCGAGGTTTGTAACGAGATATATAAGCATCTGGGTTGCTTTCGATTTTGAAAATCCACTTGCAACCAATGATATTTTGGGTAAGGTTGGCAGGAACAAGTTTCTAGGTGTTATTTGTGATAAGTGGATTATATTATGCATTTAAAGCATCATGCCATTGAGGATGTTGAAGAGCTTGTTTGACTGTGGTGGGTTCAAGTAAAAGGGAAGGTTGTTTCGATGTGTGTAGATCAAGTATTTGACGAGGCTTCAAATTTCTTATTTTGGACGAGAGGATTGATGAGGAAGTGTAATTGTAGTAGATTGCGGAGAGATGGGTATGTGATGTAAAAGTAATGAGGTTTGATCGTTGGTTAGTGGTGAGTTGTCAGGAGGGGTGAGAGGTTCAACAAAGGCAAGAAAAAGTGATGTATTTGTATATTATGGGGAACTAAGATTGGGCAGGACTGATTTTGGGGTTATGAGTTAGTGATTGTTTAAATTATGGGTAATGTTGGTAACATGTCAGGTGAGTGAGAATTAAAAAGAGAATTGGGGTTAAGGGGTGGAAGTGGGTCCTTAGGTATAGGTGTCAATATATGATACCACGTGGACAATTTGTTAGTGAAGTGGTTGTGTAGTACTTGTTTGTGAAGATTTAAAAGGAAACATTTGTTCACAAAATATTACATGCCTTGATATATGGGTGGAATTTGTTGATAGGTCATAATAGATATATGAGTTATATGGTATAGAGTAGCCAAGGAAGATGCAGGGGTTGGATCATGTGTGAAGTTTTGTAGGAGCATAAGGACGTAAGTATGGGTAACAAAAGCAACCAAAAGCCCTGAGTTTGTCATAGTTGGGTAGTTATTGAAATAATTGTTCATAGGGAGATTTGAACTGAATAACATAAATAGGCATGCGGTTGATTAGGTATATTGTTGTTTGGAAGGCAACAATCCAATATTTGATGGACAAGCAAGCATGGTGAAGAAAAGCAAGTCTTATTTTGACAACATGGCGATGCTTTTAGTCAGTTGTACCAATAAGTTGAGGATTGTAGGGTGGAGACTACAGATGTTGAATTCCAAATAGGGAAAGTGTACAAGTTAGGCCTTTGTACTCTCCAACACTGTTGGAGTAAATGGTTTTGATTGGCATTTGGATAAAGTGTTCCATTAGATTTTTTAATATAATAAACACATCAGTAACTTGGGACTTGGTTTTCAATGGATACAGCCATGAATATTTGGTGTAATAAACAAAAAAATAACATAATATGTAAAATTATCAAAAGAGAGAGATGGGGCTGGACCCCAAATATCTGTGTAAATAACTTCCAAAGGAGAGGAACAAAGAATATTGTTTATTCTAAAAGGAAGTCAATGACTTTTATTACTTAAAAAGAATCACAATGAACTGCATCAGATGTAGAAAATGAAAAGTTAATAGGAAATTTGCAAAGAATATTATTTGATAGGTGACCAAGTCTGTGGTGTCATGAGTCTCTAATGCCAATTGTGGATATGTAATAGAAGTAAGTAGTTATTGAGTTGAGGGAAGAGATGGCCATTCATAAACTCAAGCTTTATTCTAGTCGTAGACCAAGTATGCTTTATTCAGGTCCTTAACAAGAAAAACATAAGGAACAAATTCAATGGAGGTGTTGTTAGTCTTACAAATTTTAGAAACTGACAATAAATTTTGTGAAATGTGTGGTGAGCATATAACATTATTTAATTGAAATGAATCGTGAGAGGAAAAGAGTTGTGTAGAGCCTGTATGAGTGATTGGTATAGTATTACCATCTCCAACGAGTATGTCATCAGTTCCATCATATTCAGAATGAATAGAGAGATTGCCCAGATCCAAAGTTATATGATGAGAGGTAGGGGTGTTCATGGTAGGGTAACCTGACCCGTTCATAAATAACCTGAACCTAAACCTGAATGTCAGTTTCGGTAATTTCACGAACCTAAATCTGAACCTGAACCTAAAGAACCTACAGGATTGGTTAATCTATTTTCAGGTTCGGTTCTCAGGATAACCAGAACCTATTCATATAATAATAAGACAAACAATGTCTTATAAAAGATCCATGCTAGAAAAAAAGATAAAATATTAAACAATTATTATTTGAATAGAATGGTAGGATGATTCACTGTTATACATGAAGCTACATCTATAGAAAATAAAAAATAAAAAGAGTTAGACTCTTTATTTCTTTTTAATTAAAAAAGAATTTTATTTATTTATTTGTACATTAAAATAAGGTAAAGTAAATTAGATTGCCTGATTCAATTTGTTCAAGTTTTTCAAGTCTCTCTTCCATGTAAAGAGGAGCCTGTGATTTTCTCAATCAATCTTGTCTACAAACAAGAGTCTCTACCATGTTTGAAGTAAGAGAGCTACGAAATGAATCAAGCACTCGACCTCTTGTACTAAAAGCTGACTCAGATGCAATAGTGAGAGAACGAACTACTCTACTAGATCTCATTGATTAAAAAATAATAAAACTATTCTTCTAACATCATTAAATCTTATTTTATCATGTTAAAATAATAATAATAATAATAATAATAATAATAATAATAATAATAATAATAATAATAATAACAATAAACAACTAATAAGCACAAAAGTATCATTCTTCTTATTGCAACTTAGTGTAGAAAATGCAATTAATATCATAGTTAAAACTTCAAATATTATATTATAAAAAGTGTAGCCATATAAAAAATACAATCCCATAGTCTATTACTAAATCAACTCATTTTCATTCGTTTCTAATAAATAAAACTATGTTTGTATTTGTACAAGACAATATTATTATATTCTTATTATTTATTAGCAATCAGTATTATATATTTTAAGAATCAGATTACTTGCTAGTTTAATGTTTATAATATCTTATAAATATCTAAACTAATATATGTGCCTTAAAAACTAAAATTGTAGGATTTTTAATAAATGTGTTTTACACATTAATTTCTTTAATTAATCTCTAAACGATTATATTATTTTATTCAATGAATATTTTTATTAATAGTTTAATACTTGATCAATAACTTTGACACATATTAATTACTATTTGAAGTAGAAGTATTGAGTGTTATGCATTAGTTGTTACTTATAATAGCAATGTTTAATATTAACATTTAATAACATAGAAGTAAAGTAGTTTTTTTCCTTTTCTTTTTTTTTCGCTCAAGAATTAATATAGTAAATACTAGTGAATTTATTATTATTGATATTCTCTTAAATTGTATCTAAATATATGATAGTTTTTTTTAGGTATTTCAGGTTCAGGTTTAAACCTAAACCTATAAATCAGGTTCGGTTCGGTTAACTGTTATAGGTGCGGTTTAGGTTCGGTTAACCTAGAACCGCAAGTTAGAAACCTGAACCTGAACCATGAACTTGATTTTTTAGGTTTGGTTCGAACCGAACCTAAACTCAAGTTCGGTTAACCTTATTTACAGGTTCGGTTCATGCGGTTCAGGTCCGGTTCACAGGTTCGCGGATTTTTTTAAACACCCCTAATGAGAGGATCCCGAATCCCCCAACTATAGTTTTTGTTTACTGTTGACATCACAACTAGTGATGTTAGCTTAGGCCCAATTTGAGTTAGGTGATGGCTTGGAATGAGAGCGACAATTTTTTTACTGTATCGCCAATTTTGCCACAAAGTCCCCCAACTATGGCTTTTGTTTACTGTTGACATCACAACTAGTGATGTTAGCTTAGGCCCAATTTGAGTTAGGTGATGGCTTGGAATGAGAGCGACAATTTTTTACTGTATCGCCAATTTTGTCACAAAATTGAGAGATGGGGTGAGGGGAAGAGTGATTATTTGAGTACCAAGGAGAGGATGTTGGGTGTATGTTTTTGGTGTGAGGTTGGGTCTAGTGTTTGATTGTGGATAATTGGTAGTTGAGGTGTATGAGGGTGTTTGACGTGGAGTTTTAGGTCCTCTTTTTGTAGTGTTATTCCATTGTTATGGTTTGGATTGGGTTGAACGCTATATGAAATGTGCAATGATGGGTGATGTGATTTTCTTTCCTTCTTCTTATTTGAGAAAGGTTTTATGATCAAGAAGTTTGTCGTGAAGCTCTTCAAATGTCATTGGCGTTTCTCTTGCTCATATGGCAGCATTGAGTTCTTTGTAACCATTGCTCAAACCATTCAATGTATGTGCAACAATTTCTATATCACTTAATGGATGACCAATTAATGCCAAGTCATCAATGATAGACTTAATTGATTGCATAAAATCTAAAATGGAGATATCTTCGTGAGAGGTTTGCATTAAGGTTGACAATATGGTGAGCATTCTGGTGTTTGAGTGATTTGCAAATGTGACCTCAAGTTTCTACATGCTTCAGATAAAGTCTTTAAGATGAGATAATTGGAGCAATGTTTTAACCAAGGATGTTTGAATGGCTTAGAGTATAAGAAGATCTTGGCATAACCTTTTTTTTTGTTAATTAGTTGCTGAAGTTGTAACTCCTAAGGAAGAGAGCCTTCCATGTAGCCTATTAAATCATAACCAAATAGAAGAGTGGAGAATTAAGACCTCCATGAAGCATAGTTGCCACCACGAGACAACTTGAATGAAATTTGAGTGGCTAAGTTGATGGAGATTAGTGGACTATTATGAGAAGGATTGTTGTTGGCGGAGCAGATCACGATTGGAGTTTCAAGTGTGGAGGATTATGATGCCATAAGAAATAGAAAGATAAGAGAGAGAGAGAGAGAGAGAAAAGAGTGTTTAAGAGGTAATGTTGTTATGGTAAGAGGAGTTATGATATCATATAAAGATTATAAGATTAAAGAGAATAAGATTAAAGAGGTAATAATAACTTTTTATTGAATTCATTATTGATTTACAAAATGAACAAGATATATATAGAAGTTTATAAATTGAAATAAGTTGAGATATTTTTATATTATAACTAAAAAATAGATATTGCTGATGGATTGAGTAAAGGAAGACTTAGTCACTTTCTATACTGAAAAAATGATACATGCCTAACTTTTTTGTTAATCATTAATTACAAAAAAATATTTATCATTTTTGTTGGCCTTTATGCATATCTGATGTGATAAATAAGGCTCAAAAAATTATAAAAAAATTGTAGTAAAACTCTCTCCCTCTCCAACTTCCTTTTTTTTTTTCTTTTTTGATTAGAAACTCAAACATAACCTTGCTCTAGCTTTCCTTCTTTGTCTACTATCCAGTGCCATTGTTGAATAGTGTGGGCGGCAAGCTGGTGGCTGGATGTGTGCCAATAACCTCCATTGTGGCTAGTAAGGATATTATGGGACAAGTGATGATCACTGTTTGTCATAAAAAAAGCAACTGCAAGTCTAATGGTTATACTAGGGCGGTGGGAATGCTAATAATGTGCGAGCCACTCACCGTTTATACAACACTGAGAAAAATAGATGGAACTTGAATGCAGTAAGCGTTTATTGCTTTACTTGGGATCCTAGTAAACCTTTGGCAAGGCGGAGGAAGTATGATTAGATTGTGTTTTGTGGATTGGTCGGTTCCTATAGTCAAGATTCTTGTGGCAGGTGATTACGGTACGATGCCTTTTTTTTGCTCTTTTTAGATCTAAAGTATTCTTATATAAATCATCTTAAGATCTTTTGAGTTCACACGAAATTCCAATGCTTTTCATTTATATTTAAAAAATCATACAAGTCTTTTTTTTAGAAGATGAAGAGAAAGAGAGGAGAGAAAAGGGAAAGAATTTTTTTTAATATTATATAAATTATAATTAAGGATTATGTGGAATGGGGATAAAGCTTACGAGGTCAATAAAGATGGGAAGCATGCTATTAGAGTAAAAAGAGACAATGATTGTAGTAATAGAGTACAATATTAATGACTAATCGTCACTTATGTCCTTTTCACTATAACTAATCACTGTTAACCGATAACTACTTCTGTTTAATTGTAACGAATTACTGTTGCGTAACTTACGGCATGCAAATAACTCTATGTATTTAAAGCCCATTGTACGGACTGTAAAGAATAAGAGACAAAGTATCAAATTCATATCTTTGCGTGTCAATGATCTTTCTCTACATGGTATCAGAGCACATCAAAGCCTAACGACAGTCTCTCTCATTTTTTTGGGTATGCGTTCTTCCTTTGTCTATTTAAGTTTTCACTGACCCTCTATACACACGATATGACTACTCGTGAAGATAACTCCAGCACTACAAGTCCTGCAAATACAATATCCCTCAACAACTCGTCGCTAGTTGTTTTAAACACTGCTTACTAAATGGAATCAATTTTCCGGCCTGGCGGGTGTAGATGATGACACTCCTCATTGGCTACTATTTACAAGGATACACGGATGGTTCTTTCCTGTGTCCTCCAGTCACTGATCCTAGCTATCCCAGTTGGATCAGACAAGACCAACTACTGATTATTGCTATTATTTCCTCTGTCGCAAACAATATTGTCGCCTTACTATGTTCAATTAAACAAGCATGGGAGGTGCTGGGAAGAACTTATGCAAACAGTTCTCGCTCCAGAATTTTTTCCTTGAAAAAACGAATTACTTGCCTTGAAAAAGGAGAACAAATTGTTCTTATTTATCTACGTCAACTCAAAAATATTGTTGATGAATTGGCTATCATTGGCTGCCCGGTTGATGATACAGATCTTGTTATCCATGTTCTAAATGAAATTGGTTATGACTTTAGGGAGATAGCAGCGGCCATATGGGCACGTGACACTCTGGTTTCATTTGAATAACTTCATGAAAAGCTTCTTGACCATAAAACTTACTTGACACGGATGAATTGTAATGGTTCCCCTCCTACTATTGCATTAGTTGGGTATAAGTCGAACTGGAATCGTCATCGATGGCGTTCAATGCCACAGGGGTCACCACCCAGTTCAACTTCTCACGAACGACAAAGGCCTAGTTCCTCCAGTTTCACCTCTAGATCTGATGGTAATGTGTCTCCAGTGAAATCTCATGGTGGTGGCGATGGTTATTCTTCCATCATTTGTCAATATTGTGAGAAGTCGGGTCACACAACTCGCCGCTGTTTTAAACTTCATGGTCGACCTAGCAACAGACAACCTTCGACCTACCACATATATAAGCCCACAGAGCAGTCTTCTGACAAATGGATTGTTGATTCTGGAGCTTCCCACCACATCACCACCAATCTACATAATATGTCTCTTGCAACTCCTTATGATGGTTCTGATCATTTAGTAGTTAATAATGACACTGAATTACCAATTACCAACACTGGTACCACCATTGTTCCTACTTTAACTAAACATTTATCCTTATCTGATGTCCTACATGTTCCCACTCTCAAACATAATTTGTTTTCAGTCTCTAAGCTTTGCACTACTAATAATGTTTCTGTTGAATTCTTCTCCTCCCATTTTCAAGTCAAGGATGTCACAACCAAGGTAATAGTGATGTAGGGTCACAATGTTGATGATTTATATTACACTTCCTTTCTGAAGAAGCTCCATCCTGTCTATGTTACTACCTACGATTCTGTTTGGGACTGGCATCACATTTTAGGCCATCCATCTGCACCTGTCCTTCAGCATCTCAATAAACATTTTTCTCTTAGTATTCGTAATAGTCTTTCAAATCCTTGTGTGTCTTGTGCTTGTGCCAAGAGCCATAAATTGAATTTTTCTAACAAACATCTGTCTAGTACTCGTCCCCTTCAGTTGTTATTTAGTGATGTTTAGGGTCCGGCTCTAGTTCCATCCATTTATGGCTTTCGATATTATGTCGTTTTTGTTGATCATTTTCCAAGTATATTTGGTTGTACCCTATTAAGCGTAAATCTGAAGTTTTTGCCATTTTCACACGATTTAAAGTTCTTGTTGAGAACTTCTTTAACACTAAAATCACATATGTTTACAGTGACAATGGTGGTGCATATGTTGCTCTTAAGAATTTTTTGGGTCATCATGGAATAACACACTTTACTAATCCTCCTCATACTTCTGAGTTAAAAGGAACAACTGAAAGGCATCATCGACATATTGTCGAAACTGGTTGGGCACTTCTTCATAAATCCAAACTCCCACCATCCATGCTTTTCAAACAGCTGTATTCCTGATCAACAGATTACCTACGTCAATTCTACAAATGATCTTTCCATATGAAATACTAAATAAATCTCCACCCAATTATCATCATCTACATTCATTCAGTTGCTTGTGTTTTCCTTGGCTTAGGCCTTAAACTTAGCACAAATTACAACAACGTTCTACACCTTGCATTTTTATCGGATATTCATCTTCACAATATGTTTATCTCTATCATGACCCTATTACTAAAAAAACTTACGTCTCTCGACATGTCACATTCTATGATAATTCTTTTTCCTTATGATAGTCTTTGTAGCGTCCCCCCTCTGCCCACCTCTATCGACGCTTCATCCCTCACCTCTGATCAATCAGACCTTCCCCTGCTTGATCTGAGTCTGTCTCTACCTATCTCTAGTTCCAGACTGTCTCATATGAAATCATCCCTACCTTTAACCACGGGTATAACACAACATGCTCTGCCTTAGACCTTCTCACCATCAGCGTCAAACCAAGTAGAGCCTAAGCAAATCCCACATACTCCTATGGAAAGGGACTATAATCTGACTCCTCATATCACAGACAATGTTGTATCAGTGCCCTCATTGCACACTAACGTCTTGACTAATCCACCTGCCTTGTCCCAAGAGCCTGATCATCATAAGCCACCATCTTCAATTGTCATTGCCACCATGAACAAACACCCAATGCAAACCAGGGCCAAGAACAATATTCACAAACCGCAAAAGATCTATCAGGTGAGTAAACATCCACTGCCAGATACTCTTGAACCAACATGTCTTCCGTAGGCCATGAAAGACACCTTATGGAGAACCTCGATGAATGAGGAGTTTGATGCCCTCATCAATAATTATACGTGGGATCTAGTACCAGTACCTTCGGGTAGCAACATTGTTGGCAACAAATGGTTGTATCAGATCAAGCGGAACCCAGATGATTCTGTGGCACGTTATAAATCACGACTGGTTGCCAAAGGTTTTACCCAAACCCGAGGCTTAGACTTTCATAAAACCTTTGCTCAAGTTCTCAAACCACAAACTCTTAAGATCATATTAACAGTTGCTCTTGCTCACAATTGGTCCATTAATCAAATGGACGTAAATAATGCCTTCTTACAAGGAGTTTTAATCGAAGATGTTTACATGCAACAACCCCCGAGGTTCATCCATCCTGATCATCCAAACTTTGTATGTAAATTATGCGAAGCAATTTATGGACTCCGTCAGGCTTCTCGTGCTTGGTATGATCCTTGAAGATTTTCGTTCTCTCATTTGGTTTTCATCACAGTCTCAATGATCCAGCATTATTCATTTATTATGATAATGGTGTTGTTGCCTATTTTTTGATCTATGTGGATGATCTCTTCCTCACCGACAATTCCTCGTTGTTCTTAGCATCTTTCATTACTGAGTTGTCAAAGAAATTCTCGCTAAAACAATTGGGATTTCCATCATATTTTTTGGGGATCAAAATTATCCCTACTCTTATTGGATTGTTTCTGTCACAACATAAATATATCAGGGATTTTCTGGATCATTTTGGTATGTCTAATGGCAAACCAGCATCCACCCCCTTATGCCTTTCCACGCCTCTGCGCCTTAACAACGGCACTGCAGCTACTGATGTCTCGCTTTATAAACAAATGGTTGAGTCCCTCCAGTATTTAACTCACATAAAATCGAATGTTGTTTTCTCGATGAATAAACTTGCTCAGTTCATGCATGCGCCCAGTTTCACTAACTTGCAACAAGTTAAAAGAATTTATCGCTATCTTAAAGGTACAATACAGTTCAGTTTACAACTAAATAAGCCGATAAAAATGGCTCTTCAGGTATTTGAAGCACCTCTGTCCTCTCTTCAAACATACAACGATGCAGACTGGGCTGACAACAGTGACGACAGAACCTCTACTTTAGCCTACCTTGTATTCTTTGGCGGCAATCCTGTCTCATGGCATTCTAAACGACAATGCATAGTTGCGCGTTCCTCCACTGAAGCTGAGTACCGATCCCTTGCAACAATAGTGGCCGAACTTCAATGACTGCAAAACCTTTTATCTGAATTCCATCTTCCTTTTAAAGAGTTACTGGTTCTCTTCTGTGACAATCTCGCAGCGATGTACTTATGAAAAAACCCGGTTTTTCATACTCGAACGAAACATATTACCTTGGACTATCATTTTGTGCGACAACTTATTCAAGCCGAAAAGTTAATAATAGCTCACTTGACTCGTGATCAATTAGCCGACGCTCTTACAAGTCCCTGCCTTCTCGATGACATGCCACACTTCGGCACAAGATGCATGTCCTCAATGGAGACATGCTCTTGCGAGAGCGTATTAAAAACTAATCGTCACTTACATCCTTTTTACTGTAAATTACTGTTAACGGATATACTTCTGTTCAGCCGTAATAAATTATTATTAAGACACTTACTGCATGTAAATAATTCTCTATATTTAAAGCCCATTGTACAAACATTAAAAAATAAGAGACGAAGTTCATATCTTTACGTGTCTGTGATCTTTCTCCGCATACGAGACCTAAATGATTATCTACACAATGCAGCCCGTATCTTATATCGAATCATATCGCGAAGTTTTTAATGAGGAAAAGGACGCTGCTTCGCAGGCTTACGAGAAAGATTACAACATAACCCTATACGATATGCAGCAAGAGAGATAAAAGTAGGATCTGAAAGGGTTTTTGGGTTGGTGGAGTGCAAAGGAGATCTTCCAAGGCCTAGATGCATTAGGTGTCTGTGAAGGGAGTATTGAGTTTCAAAGTGGCTGTTCAAGTAATAAAGGTGGAGCGTAGTATTCAAGGAGCTGCAATATAAGAACTGAGACGTACAATTTCTTTTGATGCGTTGATAAGTTTGAATAGTACTTGGAAATACAAAAGAGAAGAGCGTGTCTGTAAAATCTTTGAATAATGGATTCAAATCCTGTTTTATTAAGATGGAGCTATGGGTGAACTTGTGCAAGTAATGCTCTTTCCCTTTGTCAGTGACCCAGAAAACTAGAAGCAAGTTCCTTTCTAACGTTGGGCTCGAGTTGGGGGAAGGAATCCCACCACTATAGGATCAATTGGATATTGGCTGAATTCCAATCAGATGTTGTCAAATGGGGGTACTGAATCATCAAATGATTCCAAGACTCGAACTTCGGCGAGCCGTGGATTACCTTTTCGCACGCGGCCCCGCGACTCATGAAATCTACACACAACTCCTGCTCCAGTGCTTTCGAGCCAACGATGTGGAACAAGCCAAGAGATTGCAGTCTCACATGGACCTTCACTTGTATCATGCCAACGACACCTTCCTTCACAATCGCCTACTCCATTTGTACGCCAAATCAGGAAGTGTTTGTCTCGCTCGAGACCTGTTCGAGAAAATGCCCCGTAGAGATATTTTTTCCTGGAATGCGATGCTTTCCCTGTATGCGAAATCCGGGTCGGTGGAGGATTTGCGAGCCGTTTTTCACGACATGCCTGTTCGTGATTCAGTGTCGTATAATACAGTAATTTCTGGTTTTGCTGGGAATGGATGTGCTAGTGAGGCATTTGGAGCTTATGCGGGAATGCAAAATGAAGGGCTTCAGCCTACAGAATATACGATTGTGAGTGTTCTGAATGCTTGCGCCCGGGTGTTGGATTTAAGAAGAGGAAAGCAGATTCACGGTAGGATTGTTTCAAGTGATATGAAATGCAATGTCTTCATTTGGAATGCTTTGGTTGATATGTACGCCAAGGGTGGAGAGATTGATCAAGCTAGATGGTTGTTCGATAGAATGTCGAATAAGAATGTGATATCATGGAATTCGATTATTTCTGGGTACTTGAAAAATGGCAGACCTGAGAAATGTATTGACTTGTTTGATGAAATGAGAGCATCAGGGTTGAAGTGCGATCAATTTACAGTTGCAAATATTCTTAGTGCATATTTTCAGAGTGGATATGTTGATGAAGCAAAAAAAATATTTGATGAGATTAGAGAGAAGGATAAGGTTTGTTGGACAACCATGATAGTCGGCTATGCTCAGAATGGAATGGAAGAGGAGTCTTTGCTGTTGTTTTGCAAGATGCTGTTGGAGAATGTCAGACCAGATAAATATACCATCTCAAGTGTGATTAGTTCTTGTGCCAAATTAGCTTCTTTATGTAATGGTCAAGGGCTTCATGGGAAAGCACTTCTTATGGGAGTGGATGATGATTTATTGGTATCTAGTGCCCTTGTCGATATGTATTGCAAATGTGGATTCACTACTGATGCTTGGATTATATTTAGCATGATGCCAACTAAAAATGAGGTTTCTTGGAATTCAATGATTTGTGGTTATGCACAAAATGGACAAGATTTTTCAGCCTTGGCCCTTTTTGAGAAGATGTTGGAAGAAAAATTGAAACCGGATAATGTTACCTACACTGGTTTGCTCTCTGCTTGCGTTCATATTGGGTTGGTTGAAGAAGGCAAGAGGTACTTTGATTCGATGACTCAACTGCATGGACTGACACCGACTTTGGATCATTATGCATGCATGATTAATCTTCTTGGGCGGTCAGGATGTATGGAGAAGGCAATTAACCTAATTAGTAGTATGTCACAAAAACCAAATTGTTTAATTTGGTCCACTGTTTTATCTGTTTGTGCTATGAAAGGTGACCTTAAACATGGTGAGGTTGCAGCTAGGCATCTATTTGAGTTGGAGCCACAAAATGCAGGGCCTTACGTCATGCTGTCCAATATGTATGCTGCCAGGGGAAGATGGAAGGATGTTGCATCTGTTAGGTCTCTAATGAAGACTAGGAATGTCAAAAAGTTAGCTGCTTATAGTTGGATTGACATTGACAATCAAGTCCACAAGTTTGTGGCAGATGATCGAACTCATCCAGATACCGGTTTGATTTATAAGAAACTTGGTGAATTGATAGAAAAACTGCAGGAAGCTGGTTTTATTCCTAATACAAACTTGGTTCTTCGTGATGTCGGGGAGGAGGAGAAATTGGAATCCATCTGTTACCATAGTGAAAAACTTGCTCTTGCATTTGGGCTGATTAGAAAACCTAATCCAGTAACACCCATAAGGATTATAAAGAACATTCGTGTCTGCAAAGACTGCCATTTGTTTATGAAGTTTGCATCCAAAATTATAGAAAGAACAATCATCTTAAGAGATTCAAACAGATTTCATCATTTTGCTACTGGTAAGTGCTCTTGCAATGACTACTGGTGATGTGAAACCACTAAGCAGCTAAGACTTTCAGGTTTAGGATGATGCAAGAGAGATTATTCTGTGTAACTTTCCCCTACCGGTGGATCTTATAACCTTTTTGAGACATTGAAAATACATCCATGATTTGTCGGTACAGAGACTCGAAGGGATTGGAACAGAAGGTGAACATAATTTTCACCCCCGGAACCTGAAGTGTTTATTGTGATATTATTTTGTACAGAAGCATGATACAGATACAGGAAGAAATAATTGGAATGATGATGAGCAAGGCAATAAAGAAAGAAAAGCTTCAATTGGGTTTGGACTTGAACTCCATTATGGGCTAGAGTTGCAAAAGTTGTTTAAATATTTTCATCAAAAAGAACTTTGGTTCTTTTCATAAAACATTGTTTTGCACTTAGATTTCTTAATCCATATTTATGTAATATAAAATGTTATACGGATGATAGGAAATACTATAGAGATTGTATTATTTGCGTATGTAAGAGAGACAAATATCTAAGCCTAAACAATCCTTCACAATTCAAAAATATACCCTCCTCCTCTTCCAGTTCAACTATATTCCTCCTTATATATTCACTCTCTTTAATTACCTATAACAAACTCATAACAAGCCTACATGGATTCTCCCTTTCCCAGCTTGCTCTTATGAACATAAATTTTAATAGACTTAGGTTGCTTAGGTAACATGGGCTGATCACTAGGAGAAGTGCTAACATTGCTAGCTGCAGATCAATAAATTCACTTTTCTTTTCTAGGGCACATGTACTGCAGAATTTGATCTTGATCCAGCCTGTTGAGATTCCACGATCAATCCCATTAGGTCTGTAGCAATAAATTCCAACTCCATTTATTTCTGTGTACTTCAATGTTCAACTCCATGCTCATCTACTCGATCGAGTATTTAAACGTAAGGCACTCTCATTTATTTTTCTGCTCTCTTATAAGGTGAAGGTTTTGTTGCTTTGAAGGCCATTGACAAGTGTAAAAAATGTGGGATGGTTCATTAATAGGAACCCAGTAACTGTGAGCTTTAATGCCACTGATTAAATTATCTTCCAACATTAGGTATTTGTCTTTTCGGTTTCTCATTTGCACAGGAGAAGAGAATGCACCATAAAAGAAACCACAACAGTCCTAAACTATATGGTTGATCTATAAAATTATTGCAATTCAAGTACACTTTTGATACTGATAGGCTTCTTCTTTTTCACTCGGCAGAATTGCATCATTGTTTGTGACAGATACCCAATGTCTGTTTGCTATGTAGTTTAATGTTCTGCTTCTACAATCAACTGACACTCTTTCGGCTTGTGATGATCCCATTCAGAACTGTACCTTCGGCTTTTGTGAGTATGGTGATGCTGCTTTAAGAGGTTGTACTATTTTAACTAAGAAGGGTAGTTTGGGTACAGTACAAGACTCTTTTGCAGGTTCACTTGTATTACTTTTACAAAATTTGTTATGATATTAAAAATATTTGTCAAGTTGAATTATCTTTATATAAATAAAATATGTGAGAAATTCTGATAAAAATATAATAACTTGTTAAGACTACAAACTGTGTTTAATTATTTTCTGTAAATTTAAGACAGTACTTGTGCCGGTATTAATTGGTTTCAAACATGTATGGCGTATGGGCTTGAAAAAAACTCTCTCAGTTGCATGACCTGACCCGCCCCCTCTCGGTTCTCTGTCAATCTCTGTCAAGGATGAGAGGATGGTCCAGTGCCGTCCAACGTTGAACAAACACCTCTTGTTTGCAGAAAGACGACGTTTGGGAAGATGGGTTCCTAAGAGCCAGGAGTACGATGAGATTGAAGAACCCCATTCCCATGTGATGATCGAGCCCACATTTGGTAAGATGTGGACTGGCTTTTAACTCAAAGACAGTGAGACTCTTTTAACTTTTCCTTTGTCATGCTTCTAATATTCCCTTCTGATTAGAGGCTGTATCAGTATTGCCTATGAGTTTGTGACTCGTGAGACCCTTTCAACAATTAGGTTATCGTCTGTTTCGCCACCATTACACTCTCGAGATAGAATATGGATTGTCTTTTAACTCAAGACACTGAAGACTCTTAACTTTTCCTTTGTCATGCTTCTAATATTCCCATGAGCTTGTGACTTGTGAGACCCTTTCAACAACTAGGTCCTCGCCTGTTTCATCACAATTACATTCCTGAGGTCGAAACTTAGACTATGATATGATATATATTTTCAGTTATTATATACATCTAATTGTTTCGATGCATATTTAGAATTAGAACCAATCACACTACTTCTTTAATTTAAAGATAACATATAATGCAATCTGTTTAATTGAATTTTGATATGTCACCTAGAATGCTACTAATTGAGGTAGCATATATATGGTGCTTTAAATCCTCTGCAAGAGAACAAGCCTACATTTCCCCATACATATAACACCAAATAATTGCTTTTTAAGTCTAGCTAAAAAGCGAAAAAGGCATGAATCATTACTGAAAAGGCACTCGTAAAAGAACAACATAAATTATTAAAATTTTATATACAATTTGAGCCTCCACCGTTGATCTGGGGTTCCTACCTACATAATACACACACTCGCGACACGTTCGGCCTCTTTCACTGTTCAGTCGTAGCAATCATCAGAGGATTTACTTTCAAGGCCAAAAAAAGGCTGAATTGTACAATAAAACAAGTGGTCCCCCACACGTGTGGCTCGCGCAATTCCCACGTGGGGAGTCCATCTTTTTCCAGCGACAAAACATGTCGGGGGAGGAGATTCTGTAGACGCCTAAAATCCGTCGAGGTGGAAAGCCTCACCGCCCCACTTTCCGCCTTCTCTCATTTCTGGATCAGACTCAGACGGTCCAAGTCCAGGGTCACGTTTTCGCAATTTTATAGTGGCTCGATCGCCATTATTATTGATGTTATTAAGGATTGTTAGGTCTCTTAATTAGAATTTAGAGGTCGGCTACATTCCTAGAATGTTTCTGTCGACAATATTTTTGTCTTTTGTAATAATTTTTGGTTGAGGCAGGGGCAATGGTTGGTTAGTCAAACCTCCATGGCACAACTTCAGCACCTGAACCCGGAGTATGAACTTCAATTTGATCACTAGGTCTGCTTGATCCAATCATTAACTCAGCATCATCAACTTCAGGTTCCGTGTTTGTGAGTGATTGAGAAGAGTGAAATCTGCAAGTATGTTATTTCATTTTTAAATCATTAACCAGTAGCTTATATTTTATATATATAGATACTGGAATCATATTTATTGTAACTTATTAATCTGATTTCAAGAACATCCTTAGCTATAACTATTATTTCGATTCCGGCAATGTTTAACTAGTTTTCCATCATGAACTTGAGTACTAAACACAAATCAGTCCATGTATGCCGACTGTTGGTTTTAGATCTACTCATTTATTTCATTTTCAAAACTAGAGAATCAAATGTCAAAATGTCTAATCCGACCTTCGTGTCATTTTCATATTTGTCTGGGTTTACCAACTACGCAAAATCATATTGTTCGATGAACTAAATTCGATTTTTAACAACTTTTTGTACCTTATCAACCTAAAATTCATCTCTTACTGTTAGATGATCATGTCCAATGCTACTTCAAAAATCAAAAAGAGAAAAGAAATAGGACCCATCTTCTAAAAATTATGATGGCTGGCCAATCGCTATATCATCTCTGACAGTGACTCCATATCTTTACATTAAGGGTATCTTGAAATCTATGGACAGATTAAGCCGTGTCCCTTGAAATGCTGCACACGAAATCGTACGTTGAAGATAGATCAAACATGTCCCTGGAAATGCAGGACACGAAATCGTACGTTGAAGATACATTATATGTAGGCGTGGCACATGGACGTGGAAAATAACAAGAACTCCCATGTCCAGTATAGTGGACTAATCTAAAGCTTAAAAAGCTGAAGACACTGTGAAATTCTATGATTGATGAAAAAGTCTTACAACTCCTGTCAGACAAATCGCATATTGTCTGTCAGATTGGACCTACCGACTGCATTAATATTGTGCCATTCCCAGATTTAAAACAAGAAAATGTTACTTGGTCATCATTACCTAGACATATCCGGGATATTTCAGGCATCATTAATGGGATTACCATGGATGTTTCACAAATCATTAATGGGATTACGAGAAAAACCTGCACAAGCCCACAGAGAGTAACGGCATAAATCAATCAAAGCATGCATGCTTCGGTGTTTTCGTCTGGTAGCTTTGATCGTGCATGCCCTTCCGTTTCGTTTTAATTTCTTAATGTTGTGTTGTTGTCATATGTCCTTCTCAAAGAAAGGACGGGTGAATGTGGAGCGTTTTTTTTTTTTTCGTACAAAGGAAAGAAAAACCAAAAAATCGATTACAAATTAACGTGCCTTGCTTATTCCAGTGAATTAATTCCAAAACTATTATCGGAGCCTCCTGAAGAATATGCAATTCTAGATTAACTAGAGCTGCAATTAAGGCTAGATGGTCCGTACACTGGTTCCCTTTACGATGAACATGCTGAAGTTGCGCCTCCCAAGCTCGTTGGAATAGTTCTCGGATACCTGTCACAAAAAATTGCTCATCAGATAAAGTTGTATTGGGTGAAGACAATATGTTTATAACTTTGAGAGAGTCAACTTCGACAATGATTCGTTGATATCCCAGTGTCTAAGCTAGAGTGAGACCCGATTGAACTCCTCAGAGTTCTGCAGTGAGCAGGGTTTCTCTTGCAATGTACCGTATAAACCCACCGCACCACTAACCATGCCAGTCTCTAAGTATCCCCTAGCAGTAATGATGTTTTCACCTTATTTTACTGCCTCATCGATGTTTAATTTAACTCAGTTCTCTGGCGATTTGGTCTACCCAACTAACCTACTCATAGGCAATCTTTAGGTTGAAAGCACACAACTTTCCGCTACCCTAGCCCGTTCTATCCATTCTACGTATTCCATAACGACTTTGTCACTTGCTTCTGGCCAAACGAAGTCAAGGTCAAACACACTTTTATTTCGCCAATATCATAGAAACCAGTAGGCTACTCCAAAGAGAGAAATCCAATTGAATTGCCTCCCTTGGTGGGGCTTCGTAAGATTAGATTTCACCCACCTTACCTTATCTTGTAAGTAGAAGTCCGTATCCACTATCTTGGGGGGAATTTTGCTCAGAAGGCTTTAACTCTTGGACAATCCCTAATGGCATACAGGGTAGATTCTTCTTGTCCACAGTAGTAACACCTGCTGTCCGCAGCAATGAGACAGGTCACTCTTTATTGATTGGTCATCAGTTTGCCTTTGGTCATTAACCAAAGGAAAGCCCTAATCCGCTGGGGTCCTTCCCATTTCCAAATTAAATCCCAAAGGTTACCATAGTCATCAGTGATTCTCCCTTCGATTAATTCGTAAGTTGATGTTACTGTGAACCGTCCATGTGTTGTTTGTCCCCACTGGAGAGTATCTTCCTCTGTACTATCTGCATTAGTGGGGGTCTCCACGATGTCCAGACAAACTGAGGAAGGGAGGTAATGCTGAAACAAGCTCCATTTTCAAGTGGCGTAGAGGACGCTCTCGGGGATTAGGGAGGTCACCACATAAATAAGTGGGCCCCAATCCTTTACCCAATTATCCATCCAGAATAGGATTCTCCGTCCATTTTCTTGTTTCCATTTTAGTCCTTGGCGAACTACTTGCCAAGTCGCAGACATTCCCTTCCAAATGCTCGAAGCCCTGACCCTCTCTATTGTAAGAGGGATGTGGTGTTGGTCAATACAATATTTAGCTCTTAAAATCTGAACCCATAAAGCTTGAGGCTGTGAAATCAATGCCTAACCCAACGTAGACAATAAGGCGTCGTTGGAAGAGCGAATTCATTTGATACCCAGACCCCCCATTTTTTTGGGTTGACACACTATTTTCCAGTTGGCTAGATGCATTTTCCTTTACTCACTCGTTGAACCCTAAACAAACTATCACATGAGTCTCTCCAAGTCATCACAAAGCTACCTCGAGAGTCGAACTGTTTGCATTGTATAAGTGGGTAGGGCCGCTATCACATACTAGGTTAACATAACCCTTCTCGCTAAAGACAGCACCTTTGCCCTCCATCCTGCAAGTTTCTGCCGTGCATTATCAAGGAGATGTTGGTACGTGTGTCTTAATGACCACTCATATAACAATGGGACTCCTAGATATTTTTCCAAGTTGTTCATACGAGATATATGCAATGCCTGACTGATTCTACACTTGAGTGCTGGGGATACGTTCTTTGAGAAGAAAATTTGAGTTTTGTCAATATTCACTTCCTGGTCAGAAACCTGACAAAACTTTTCCAGGGTTCTAGCGATAACATGGGTTTGAGAGTTCGTGGCTTCCGCGAAAAGGACTAGGTCATCTACAAAGAAGGGATGAGATATATGAGGCCCAGTAGTGCTCAGTTTTATCGATCTCCATATTCCTTGGTCCACTTTGTTCAGAATAAGTTGTTCTAATCTTTCCATGCATAGGACAAAGAGGTAGGGCAAGAGCGGGTCACCTTGCCTAATACCTCGTAAAGGACTAAACGGGTCAGTCACCGTGCCTTGCCACGCAACTTGCAAAGTTACCGTCGTCACACATTTCATGATGACCGAGACTAAATTGTCCAGAATCCCGATGTCCGTTAAAGTATTCTGGATAAAATCCCATCAGAGCCAATCATATGCTTTTTCAAGGTCCACCTTTATAGCCATAAATCCAATCTTCACCTTCTTCTTTCACATCGAATGTATGACTTCCTGAGCGATGATAATATTGTTCGTTGTTTGTCTACTCAGGATAAAGCTTCTTTGAGGTACCTGGACTAGCCAATTCATGTGGTTTTTTAACCGATTGACATTAACTTTGGAAATTATTTTGTAAAGCACGTTGTAGAGGCTAATCGATCGAAATTGCACGATAGTCTACAGGGAGGGAACTTTAGGGATCAGGACTAAAGTGGTTTGATTTAAATCATTTTCTCAACATTCCAGCCTGAATACTTCTTTGACATACTCCATCACTTTTTGGCCCGACCTGTCCCCATTGTTTTTGAAAGAAAAGGACATTAAACCCATCAACTCCAGGGGTTTTATTTAGGTTCATATCAAACACCGCTGACTTAATTTCAATGTCATGGATTGGTTGAGTCAAAGCCTGCAGTCTGTCTATCGAGAGCGGAGGAAACACTCCTACGATTGGGTAGCATTGGACAGGCCCATCTTCCTGTGTATACGATGTGACGAAGAAATCCCTAGTTAACTTTCTCAGTTGTACTGGGTTAGAAATCAAAACCCCTTGAGGATCCGTGAGTCGCTCTATCTATAGTTTCTTTCATTTAGAGAGCGTGAGAGTATGGTAGTATTTCGTATTCTTATCTCCCTTCGAAATCCAATGGCATCAGGCTTTCTAATGCCAATATATTTCTTCCTCACATAAAACCTGCATCAATTCCTTACTTAATTGTTCCTCCAAGTCTAAGAGTTCATCCAAATTGTCCTTTGTCATGGCCCTTTGGATTCTCTAAAGTCTTGTTAACAGGCATTTTTTTTCGATTGAAAATATTACCAAAAGTTGTTCTATTCCATTCCTTGAGTTGAAGGGAGAAAAGGGCTAACGATTTACTCATCGTCTCCTCAATCGGTAACTAATGCTGCTCGACTACTTCAGCAAACCCTGGGTGAGTTATCCAGACATTCTGGAAACGAAAGGTTGGGGAACCAAGTACTCTAGGAGTGTTTCTGGGCAGATGAATCAGCATGGGTTGGTGATCCGTCCCAAGGAAGGGTAGTTGATGGTTCTTTGTTTAAGGAAAGGATTGCAGCCAAGCCAACGAGTCAAAAACTTTGTCAAGTCTAGCTTGAACCAGTCCTCGGCGCCACGTAGATTTGGAACCTATAAGACCTAGATCATGGAGACTACACTCATGCACCCAATCCTGAAACCTTTTGTTCACTACCCACATGTACTTAGCTCCACCTCGTTTATTAGTGAGTTCCAATTTTCCATTGAAATCCCTACCTACGAGCCAGGGATTATGAATATTACTTCCTACCCATTTCAAAATTGGCCAGAGGTAGGTTTGGGAAGTGATTTGTGGGCTAGCATAGACCGCTGTAAACTATAAAAACAAGAAGCATAGTGGATCTTTGTATGGATAAATTAGCGATGGGCTAGCATTATTTGGATATTGAAAGCTTCTTTCTAGAGAAGCCATATCCCTCCCGAGAAGCCCTCTGCCTCTACCCTAAAAGAATAATCAAAACCCAAACATCGACGACTTTTTGGGCCTTAGGCCCGCTAATTTGAGTTTCCATCAAAATGAGGATACCAGGATTAAAATGCCTAAGGTAATTACGAAGAATGGCATGGAGTTTCTGCTCTGTTGTCCCTTGGCAATTCCAAATTAAGATCGACATAAAGGAAAACAGGCTAAGGAGGAGTTGTACATCCAATGACATCCTGGTTTCCTTCAGTCTGAGACTGTGTTGCATGCACTTCTTCATAGTGCATTTGTTGGATTGAGTTTGAGCTTCCCTCTCTGGCTCTTATGTCTGGAGGGTCGATTTTAATATCCTCGTTGAGAGGCTTGATTTCCTTATAGAACTCAACGCCATCCATTAACTGAAGTCTCTCTTCATCGATCAGTTCTCTATCCCCTAGGAAGTGGCTATCACAGACCATTTCCGAGTGAATATGTAGGGACCCGATCCCGAGGACCGACGCCCTAACCCGAAAACGAAAGACGGAACGAAAGATGAATAACAAAGAGGCGGAATGAACGAATCGAAGCAAATCAATTACGAATCGAAAGCGAATTGGATCAAAGCAACGGAACAAATAAAACGATTGATCACAAAGCAAAACGAACGGATCATATATCGAAGTGAATCGAAACAAATCAATAGCGAATCGAAAGCTAACTTGGAAGCAAAGCATACAAACAAGGTCAAATCGAATTGGCTCGAAGACAAAACAAACAAACGATCCAATTGAAACACAAATTCCGACATCCACACCAATATCTTAGAAAAGCGTTGAAGTGGTCGCGTTGGATACCTTAAACTTAATCTATCCGATTCCATGTAAATTTTTCTTTTTCTTATTTTTCATTCCTTCTCTTCTTATTCATCTTTATTCAAAGCTCATACTAATCAAAATAATATCATTTCCCTTTTTGGAAATTCATTCTAAACAAAATCCCTCTTACTTGATTATATTTATTCATCATAATCTTATATATTACCATAACAATCTCACACTAATCCATATACTACCATACAAAATCCGCAAGATAACTACGCATTTCATTAAACCCAAAACCTGCAAAATCATTTAAATTCACTTCTATAAACCAGCTCAAACACACAATCCTCAAATTCATCCATATCCAAATCACAATCAATCTCTACTCAATTTACATATAAAACCATAATGTACAATCCATAGCCATACACAATTCCAATTCCATAACTCAAGTTCTTACACAATTTCACAATCCAAATACATCATGAACTAAACGCTTACATTACACTAATGGCATTCCAAGCCATATACAATTACCAATGTTCATGACCTAAAGTACACAATGCAAAATAATTCTCAATTTCTCAACAACATCTAAACTTAACAATAGTTCAATAAGAACTCATACAAAAAAAATATCTCATTTTCTTTCACTCGATCTTCTTCTCACCACCTGTGGATGGGAATGAAGGGGGGTGAGCTTAAAAAGCCCGTGGGTAATAGGTTTATAATCAATCATAAGCAAAACCGTTCAAAAGTTTACTGCCATAGAAATTTCTTGTTGAAAATCCATAAAATGCTCGTTTCTCAAATTTTCGTCATGTATTGAAATCCATAATCCGCAAAACATAAAAGTATTAACTTGTTCAAAAATCACAATTTCATAATGCAATACATCATCTCATAACACATATTTGAATACAATTCAATCCAAAACATAGCTTAGCACATTAATATGCAAATGCACAATCAATTGGCTCGAGGGTTCCGTGAACAAAACAGAGAAACCGAAGTTTACTCCGTGAATGAAACGAGTCTATTTTCAGATCTCGTGTGGCACAAGCGGCCAGCCGGGAGAAGGCTATTGTCAACGTGCACGTGACTTACGAAACGGTTCCTCTCTCACCCAAACAAAGCACATAAACAATGATCAAACTCATTTCATTGAAATGAAATGCTTTCATGCTTTTCATATTCTTTTTCTTCTTTCCAATAAATCACAATGCCATGCTCAAATACATAGCATAATCTCATCACAATTCAATTCTCATCAAAGTGTCATATTTCTCAATGCATAACATAACATAACACATCACAATGCATTTTTGCATGCTCATAGCCATTCAAATCCAATTCATGGAGTATATGCACACATATAAGCAAATTCTTTTAAATCATTTGAAAACGATATATGCACAATTTTGAAATTCTTGAAATCATTTTATTCTCTCAATTTGGGAAAATCTTTAATGGCTTATTATTAAACTATAAACACGAAACTCACCTCATATCCATGCTTGGAGCTTGATTAGAGCTTCAATTCTCCAAAGCCTTTCTTCTTTCTCCCAATTTCAAATTCCCTAAATCAAATCACCTAAATTTCACTTCAGAAAAAAATTGATTACATAAATCACAAACCCATACTCATATCAAGACATCTAAATCAAAAACTTCCAAAATCCCCAAATCATACAATTGGGCATAAACCCCAATAATTAATCATCCAAAATTAAACATAACCCAAGGCATAATCATCAAAATTAACCTTATATGCCACAAACCCATACCATTTTTCATGATTCTAAACCAAGGACTCGTCAAAATCACAACTTAAAAATTTCGAACTCACCTTTTTCCTCCTCCATTTTCGTACTTCTTAGTCCCTTTGGCAAGCTTTCACCTCCTTCCATGTTTTTCCTCTTGAAACAACAAAAAATCACTCTTGAAAGCCCATCAAATCGAAACCCTAGCCATCCTTTCCCTCTTCTTCTTCTCCACCGACCCTCTCTCTCATTTCTCTCTCTTCTTGTCTTTTTCTTCTAATTTTCGTGGGTTGCCTCTTCTAAAATGATAGACATGTGCTTATATATGCCATGTCACTAAAATGATGGTAAAAAGACCCATTTGCCCTTCCCCTTAAGCCTAAGTTCTTAACTCCTTAAGTGATGTTCCCAATATGCCTTTAAACTTTAGTTTCATGTATGCTTACTTTAGGGCAAGTTTATCACCATTCAATTGAAGGAATTTGATAAGTCAATTAAAATATATACATTTCGGACTTAATTTTGATTGATGTGTTGAAATTGGTATCCTAAATTGATGGAATTGTTTTATAAATGTTTACAGATGGTTTTCAACACTCTAAGGACAAAAAAGGACCAAAAAGGCGTAAAAGAAGGCAAGAAATCTGAAATTTCCAGATTGGCCGAAATTCAGAGATTAGGCGTGGGCACGCCTAAGGACGGAATCTTAAAACTGCAGATTTTCCAGAAATCGTTTCCAATTAAAACACAATCTCCCAAGATCTGCTGGATTTCTTTTCAAGATATCTTCTACCGAAATTGAAACACCACCTAATCTGGACAAAATCAAATCAAGATAATGGAGAGATTCACTTCAAAGAGGGAGCTTATGATGATTGCCGCATATATATATATATATATGTATTGTGGGAGAGGGAAGGGGGGTAGATTAGATTAGGTTTAGAATAGGGTTTTAGGATCTTTTGACTGCCGCACCTTTCTTATTTTCTTGCTTTTATATTCTGCACAATTCCAAGTAGTATTTTCGTTTATTCTATCAAAGACCAAGGATGGAGACTATTTCTTTTGTTGTTTTCTTTAATTTCAATTCAAGTATGAGTAATTAATTTTCTTATCTTGGTTAAGGGATCCATGTTACAAGTTATTTTGCTGAGATTAGTTGGATGTTTTTCATGATTGTTAATGAACATTGAATATTTTCAGATTTATTCTTTCTAATTGGATTTGTTGGTTTCTAAGAGTGCTACTAGAGATTAATTGATTCAACCGCTAGATTAACGAAATATGACGTTCAGTTTCGGTAATCATAAGTAGCAATTAGGATTAACCTCTCTACGTTAGAGTCGGAAAATTTTAAGAAAATATTCGCTTGATTGATTGCATGTCGTATATGTTTATCACTTGTCATTGGTTCTTAATGCTATTATTCAATTTACCTATGATCGTATCTAGGTTATTGTTTAATAAGATTGCTAGAATACATGTTTCTAGTCATTACACTTAAAAGAGAATTTCCCCAATGAATGTTTATTAATAATTGCAAATTTATGTCGAGGATCCATAATAACATGATAACATCGGTGACCGAAACCAAGGTATTTTTCCTACTGAATTTTCAGAATTAATTATTGCTTTTGATTTGTGATTTTTCCCTTTATTTTTATTGCCGTGAGTGACAAAAATCCCCCTCTTTATTTTCGTTTGAACTAGCTAACCTTTACCGTTAGAGATTCCTCGTGTGAACGATATCCGCTTACCGCTACTACATTAATTTGTGTTAACGGAAGTGATTTCTTTTATATTTAGTTGCAGACGACAGCATCACCAGAATTATTCAAAGCTTCCTTCTAGAGAAATGTTCCTCTATGTATTAATTTCATAATGCCTCAAGAATCATCCAATTTCGAGCACTACACCAAAAGTTATGCTCAAAACATTTCGGGTATATCTTATGCTAACTCATTTCTCCAGCATATTATTTCCATCCAAAAATTAACCTTCTTAAGGACCGAATTGAAACTCGACTTCTTCATAACAATTGTAGATCTATTTCTCTAGTTTAATCCAAATTAAGAATCACCTCAATCGGATCACCACAGATCCCGAATTTCTCAAAATACCGAACCATGTTCAGAAAATGGTCCAACTCACTTTGATTAAATTAATCACCCTTAATTTAATCTCATAAATTCACAAATATTTCATAAAATGAAATTCATTATCTTAGGAATCCAACGCTTCAAGAATCAACTCAATCGGATGTTGGACGAAGGAGTTATGGCCAAATAAATTCGATATGTCCATATCCTGAAAAAAAACACGGACCGTGTGAAATTTACACAATCAGGCACAAAGGCCGTGTAACCATCGGGTGGGCTGCTGGATTTACACAGGCTGTGTAACATACGGATTAATTGCTCTGAATTTACACAGTCTGTGTGAAAATTCACACAAGCTGTGTAACCTACGGATTAATTGCGCCTCCTGCGCCTAGATTTACACAGCCTGTGTGAAATTCACACAGGCAGTGTAACCTACGGGCATCAACAACAATTTCACCCTTAAGCCCTCTTTCAAGGTTCCTAAACCCTCTCCTAACATTCCCATACCTCAAACACTTCTCCAACACTACAAAAACCACTTCAAATCCATTCAACAACATTAATCCCTCATTAAAACTCAACTTCCAAAGGATTTATCTTCAATCCTAACATCATATATACTCAAAATCTACCCAATTTGAACTCTTCAAAGGCAGCACAACATTATATTCATTCCAATACCAATCTAACACAACCAACAATTGGCAATCCTCAACATTCACAATATAAACATATAACATATACTTCTAATACTAACAACAAATGAAATTCTCAACCAAAGATAACTTATCCGTCAATCTCAAGCTTTAATGAAACATAATCATACAAAATAAACTTCTAAATTCTCATTCTCATTTCATATCACTCTCATATTCAATAACCTCTTATCATTCACCAAACACCCTATCTTTCTTTTCCATACTATCTCACTTATATATATAACAACAACTCCTAATCAAAGTTCATCAACACAAGTCCTTATTTCACTTACATCATAAAGCAAATGTTTACAAAACTTTAATAATATTTCAAAACATATTACAACATCAATAATAAAAATCCGAATACAACAAAATATACAAAATCCCATAATCCTCAACATACTTCAACACCTTATTTTTACAAAATCTAACTTCCAATTGGAATTCCTTCAACACTCAACTTCAATTCATATACTTAGTTCACATTCTAATTTCACAACCATCTATATACCAATTCATAATTCAAAGCCATACATAAACTCATATTCCATTTTGATATTTCCACTAACAATTCGGGGTCCAACATTTGAAATGAGTTAGCATAAGATATACCCGAAATGTTTTGAGCATAACTTTTGGTGTAGTGCTCGAAATTGGATGATTCTTGAGGCATTATGAAATTAAGACATAGAGGAACATTTCTCTAGAAGGAAGTTTTGACTAATTCCTTCAATTAGATGGTGATAAACTTGCCCTAAAGTAAGCATACATGAAACTAAAGTGTAAGGGCATATTAGGAACATCACTTAAGGAGTTAAGAACTTAGGCTTAAGGGGAAGGGCAAATGGGTCTTTTTACCATCATTTTAGTGACATGGCATATATAAGCACATGTCTATCATTTTAGAAGAGGCAACCCACGAAAATTAGAAGAAAAACATAAGAAGAGAGAGAAATGAGAGAGAGGGTCGGTGGAGAAGAAGAAGAAGAGGGAAAGGATGGCTAGGGTTTCGATTTTATGGGCTTTCAAGAGTGATTTTTCGTTGTTTCAAGAGGAAAAACATGGAAGGAGGTGAAATCTTGCCAAAGGGACCAAGAAGTACGAAAATGGAGGAGGAAAAATGTGAGTTCGAAATTTTTAAGTTGTGATTTTGATGAGTCCTTGGTTTAGAATCATGAAAAATGGTATGGGTTTGTGGCATATGAGGTTGATTTTGATGATTATGCCTTGGGTTATGTTTAATTTTGGATGATTAATTATTAGGGTTTATGCCCAATTGTATGATTTGGGGATTTTAGAAGTTCTTGATTTAAATGTCTTGATATGAGTATGGGTTTGTGATTTATGTAATCAATTTTGAAAATCATGATTCTTATGAAGTGGAATTTGGGTGATTTGATTTAGGGAATTTGAAATTGGGAGAAAGAAGAAAGGCTTTGGAGAATTGAAGCTCTAATCAAGCTCCAAGCATGGATATGAGGTGGGTTTCATGTTTATAGTTTAATAATAAGCCATTAAAGATTTTCCCAAATTGAGATAATAAAATGATTTCAAGAATTTCAAAATTGTGCATATATCGTTTTCAAATGATTTAAAAGAATTTGCTTATATGTGTGCATATACTCCATGAATTGGATTTGAATGGCTATGAGCATGCAAAATGCATTGTGATGTGTTATGTTATGTTATGTTATGCATTGAGAAATATATGACACTTTGATGAGAATTGAATTGTGATGAGATTATGCTATGTATTTGAGCATGGCATTGTGATTTATTGGAAAGAAGAAAAAGAATATGAAAAGCATGAAAGCATTTCATTTCAATGAAATAAGTTTGATCATTGTTTATGTGCTTTGTTTGGGTGAGAGAGGAACCGTTTCGTAAGTCACGTGCACGTTGACAAAAGCCTTCTCCCGGCTGGCCGCTTGTGCCACACGAGATCTGAAAATAGACTCGTTTCGTTCACGGAATAAACTTCGATTTCTCTGTTTTGTTCACGGAACCCTCGAGCCAATTGATTGTGCATTTGCATATTAATATGCTAAGCTATGTTTTGGATTGAATTGTATTCAAATATGTGTTATGAGATGATGTATTGCATTATGAAATTGTGATTTTTGAACAAGTTAATACTTTTATGTTTTGCGATTATGGATTTCAATACATGACGAAAATTTGATAAACGAGCATTTTATGGATTTTCAACAAGAAATTTCTATGGCAGTAAACTTTTGAACGGTTTTGCTTATGATTGATTATAAACCTGTTACCCAAGGGCTTTTTAAGCTCACCCCCTTCATTCTCATCCACAGGTAGTGAGAAGAAGATCGAGTGAAAGAAAATGAGAGATTTTGTTTGTATGAGTTCTTATTGAACTATTGTTAAGTTTAGATGTTGTTGAGAAATTGAGAATTATTGTGCATTGTGTACTTTAGGTTATGAACATTGGTAATTGTATATGGCTTGGAATGCCATTAGTGTAATGTAAGCGTTTAGTTCATGATGTATTTGGATTGTAAAATTGTGTAAGAACTTGAGTTATGGAATTGGAATTGTGTATGGCTATGGATTGTACATTATGGTTTTATATGTAAATTGAGTAGAGATTGATTGTGATTTGGATATGGATGAATTTGAGGATTATGTGTTTGATCTGGTTTATAGAAGTGAATTTAAATGATTTTGCAGGTTTTGGGTTTAATGAAATGCAGCCGTTATGCTGCCGAATTTTTGTATGGTAGTATATGGATTACTGTGAGATTGTTATGGTAATATATAAGATTATGATGAATAAAAAGAATCAAGTAAGAGGGATTTTGTTTAGAATGAATTTCCAAAAAGGGAAATGATATTGTTTTGATTAGTATGAGCTTTGAATAAAGATGAATAAGAAGAGAAGGAATGAAAAATAAGAAAAAGAAAAATTTACATGGAATCGGATAGATTAAGTTTAAGGTATCCAACGCGACCACTTCAACGCTTTTCTAAGATATTGTTGCGGATGTCAGAATTTGTGTTTCAATTGGATCGTTTGTTTGTTTTGTCTTCGAGCCAATTCGATTTGACCTTGTTTGTATGCTTTGCTTCCAAGTTAGCTTTCGATTCGCTATTGATTTGTTTCGATTCACTTCGATATATGATCCGTTCGTTTTGCTTTGTGATCAATCGTTTTATTTTTTCCGTTGCTTTGATTCAATTCGCTTTCGATTCGTAATTGATTTGCTTCGATTCATTCGTTCCGCCTCTTTGTTATTCATCTTTCGTTCCGTCTTTCGTTTTCCGGTTGGAGGTTCCGGTCTCGGGATCGAGTCCCTACAGAATAGCTATTTCAACTGCTATATTTTTTTGTCTGCTAATGGGCTATATTTGGATGTGTGGGTCTGTAACATGTTCCTGTTCCTGGGGTCCATTGAGTCTGGAGCTTTCCCCTTTAGACTGTTGAGTTTGGCCTTTGGGCCCATTTCTAGATTTGGGCCCATTAGAGCTAGCCAACTGGGCTCAGTGAGGTTGCTTTCTCTTACCCTTTAAATTAGCTAGGTCCAGGCGAGTTCCAAAGCCCAGTGCAGTGTTGGTGTTTGGGGCTTCTGACGCTGTCTCTTCAAATGTTTCCAGGAGGTCCTGTTCTGTCGGGAGGGCGTATCTCGATCCTCTCCTCTGAAGGGACTCGTGATTATTTCCCAGTCCTGTACGTTGCTTGGCTTGATCTGGACGGTTGGGAGATGCTCTTGATTTGCGTTGAACCTTCATCCATAACCCATACCCGTTAACAGATTCGATCGTTGTCTTCTCTATACCGGTACCTGGTGTTGGGGAACCAGGAGCTGTTGCGACCACTACCTCTATCTCCAGTGATCCTCATCTGTCTCCATGTCGTTCTGGCTGTGCTGGTGGGTCTTGTTTTTTTCTGCGCACGGCCCGATGCTTCGTGTCCTACCTTGTCGCAGGAATAACATATGTGCTACAGTCCTTCACACTCTACCCTCAGCATCTCTCTGTCGAGTTGCACAGTGGTCCGCATCGGTGAGGAGGGGTCAACGTTGACAGCAAACCTGACATATTTTTCTCGTTGCGTGTAAAGGGTGGTTTCATCTATACGTATTGTGATGCCCACAAGATCCCCCATAGCCTTTAGAATTCCAAGGTGATATCGCGCTATAGGAAGGTATGGGAATTGGATCCAGATGACGACGCGGTGGAGCTGACTTTGGGTCGGGTGAAACGAGGGCATCCAGCGCTGCACCAAAAATGCCTAACTGTAAATGATCCAAGGTTCGTTAGTGTGGGCATGGAGGTGGTCCTCCTCCACCATGAACCGCATCGGAAAAACTCATGCTCCAAATCCATGATCTTGATGGGTCCTTTGGGTTTCCATAAATTCTTCAGTAGGTTTGCTAAGGTCTGGAAACCAATCCTTCATCCCAGAAGCTTGACGACCACAGCTTGTGTCCAAAGGCTGTCTAATTTTAGCTTGAAATTTTGGGACAACGCTATACCACCCCCATCCTTTCCCAGCAGCTAGCATATATGTAGCACCCCAACTCCCGCGTGATCCGAACCCGACATCTACAGTGACATCCGAGCCCGTGACCCGCGAGGGTGGCATGCTAGAGCAGTCAATCACAATTTAAAACTCGTTATGGAATTTTTCTTCCAAAAACGTTTTAACGCACGCAAATCAAAACACACCTTATCGCTCTCAAAATTGAAATTTTTTGTCGTCACATTTTCCAATTCAATACTTCACATTGCAATACTATTAGATTCTAAAATACTCAAACACATAATTCTGTTCAAATCTTTCAAATTCACGAAATACCTCAATCGCATAATCCTTTTCACTGTTTTTAAATTCACCAATATCTCAACCATTATCACTTTGCGTATCCATAGATACATCTAAACACATTTCTGTACAAATAGGGTCTCCGAAAAAAAAATTTCAAACAAATATTCAGTACATATTTATCAATCAATTCGACCCTTGAAATTATATTTATCCCTATGCACATAAAACCACTTTCTACTATGCATCATAACCCTTTTTTTTTGGGACACTTTGATAAGTATTACAAATTCCCCAAATGTCTCGTATACACATGTCCCTTACAAATTCCTCATGTTATCATCATCTCTATCGATATTAAGTCTCCCAATGTGGCATATTTGACTACTGACTCATCCACTCTTTATTTGATCAACTAAGATTCATTCTTACAACACTTGCACAATTACCGATTGTCTCCAGTAAGGAACAATTTTCTTATAACTTTCTCAGTTTCATCATAATATATTTTGACATCTGCTTCTTTACACTAATTTCTCCACATAATTCACTTTATTTACCATCATTTCAAACTAGGTCGATGACACATTTTATCAAATACACTCTCTTTTTTCACCAATATTCGCAAATTGATATTTTCCCCAATTACGCAACTAATATCTCTTCACTGTTCAATAATCCTATTACACAGTCACATTCTTCACCTTAACATAATACACATCCTTTCAGTCACATATTTTATTTCTAACTCTTGAGTCTCCACCAGGATTTGGACTCCCAATAAACACTTTTCATTCATTTCCAATTTATCTCGATTTATCTCTTAATCAATAATTCGTCCAATTAAATCATCTAATCAACTTAACCTAATTCAGTGGAAACTCTTCTTTGAAAGAAGGTTTCTATCTATCTTATCAATACCACTTATGAAATTCCTAATCAACAACAATTGTCACATTTCTTGCCGGACATTAGCAATGCCTTATGAAATCACTTTTAACTATACTCATACTATCCCATATGAATCAGTTATGCCTCAATTCATATAAATCAGAACATCCTTTTAAATACTATACATTGAGGTACGTACCATCAAAATCATTTCATCGACATCAAGAGACAAGTATAAAATAATTCACCAATTAATCGCTTACACTATCCAATCTATGACTCCATTCATATCCAGTTTACAATCTTAATTCATTTCAATAAATCACTATAGGCACTTTCACTTCTTACTCTAACTCACAATGATCTTTAATCATAAAAACTATGACTGGCGGTTCTCTACTGACTCACCAATTAATTCCGATATCATTCCCATAGGCTTCATATTTTCACTGACTGTGATGTATTCTCATCATCAGGTGTGCATTCACATAGGCAATTCAACTCATCCTTGATAACCTTTTTCATCTACCCTTACCATTGTCTTTCATTTCAATCTTTTTATTCATTTGTCTTACACAAGATTAATCACACGTAAATACATATCACAGATGTACATTCCATCTTTTTCATTATTGATTCATACTTATAAATTTTCATTCTCAAATCAATATCATAGTTATGCAATTATTCTCGATTTCCTCACTTAACACATTCTGACTTTAAGTCACAAATCCCTATTCATAACTCTTATCACTGAAATCAAACTCAATTGTATTCTCTATAATTCGCAGAACATTTTAATTCCATTCACTTTCCTTAGACACTTTCAATCTTGCCATCTTTCACATATCTTCATACTTTTCCTATACATGTTCACATCTATTTCACATCCACAGATTGTTCCCATATCATTCTAATGTCGTATTTCATAATACGCCCATCAGTACCAATACACTAACTCTCCAATTATTATATCATACCATATACTCGTTCTTATTTCTTGATTTCCACCCACAACTTTCATTTATCACATTTTCCATATCATCTTTTCCTCACTATTTCTAACCACTTAAATCGCTAGTACAGGCTCATGTATGAGACTCATATGCTAGACTGGGGATCAGTTGTCACTATCTGTCGATGACATGACTTAAATGTATGCAATTTGACACACTTTTCAGAAAGCCCATGTAAGATTGTACTTCGGGCTCGATACCTAAATGTAGCACTAACTCCCATGAGACCGAACCCGACATCTACAAAGACATCCGAGCCCGTGACCATGAGGGTGGCATGCTAAGCGATCAATCACAATTTAAAACTCGTTATGGAATTTTTCTTCCAAAAACGTTTTAACGCGCGCAAATCAAAACACACTTTGGGCCCGACATATGACAAAACATTTTCAGATACAAAACTCTTTCAGTTATTAATTAGCACTCAACAATGCTCAATCAGTACATAAGCAGAAAGGCATGACCCAACTGGGCTCGATGCCATTTCTAACACAATTCAGTAATCAAAATCTCAATACACTTTTACATTTATTAAGCTAGGGCCCACCAAACAAAACACTATACTCATGCAGATGTGACGACACTGATCCCGACCCGCTACTCTGCCTTGCTAGCAACGATCATACTCCCGTTAGTCTAACGGGGTACTCTTCAGTTCCTGAAAAATAGATGCAATGTTGGGTGAGTTTGCGAACTCAATGAGAAACCATCATCGATGGTTCACCCAACTCATGCATTCACAATTCATATACACACTGAATCACATATTCACACTTTCATATATTCACATGCATGCAATTTCACTTTCACACAGTTCACTTTAGATCATTTACATATACAAGATGTCGCGACACTTTCAGTTTCATTTCATTGTTGTGACCGAGCGCAATCAGAAATCAGTAATCACATTTTTGGCAAGTAGGAGGACCCTCTGGGTATGCACTACTGTCCATTCACATTAGGGATAGGAGAGCCCACTGGGTATGCACTAATCCCTTTCACATAATAGGACCCACACCCCACCAGTAGGTGTTTGCGAGTTTTATTTGCGGCGTGTGTTTCATGGGTTTTACTGGCGCCCTCAAATATCTGATGGCGTCTCGTCAACAACTATCATTATCGATCATTTAATTATGCATGAGTGCATATGTCATTCACATTTCACAATCATATCTCATTTCTTGGACCTTTAGTCCGTATTTCGATCATATACATATCTCAATTATTTCACTAACACTTTTACAATTCGATTCACTATTGCATTTATGCACATTTATTCACATTTGCACTTCCATATCTCATCCAATATTTCAACACCCATGGTTCGAAATCAATCAAAACAGTCACACATATACATCCGTATCTCCACATGGCATATGTACATAAAATGTAACACATATAGGTTGAGAAACCAACTAGGTTACTCAGATGCACTTCCGAGCTACAGCCTGGAAGTCTCAGCACTGCCCGTGGAATTGCTCCATCGGTGCCTTTAAAACAATCAGAAAAAAATCGAAAATCACTCATTGCACAATTTTCAATATTAAAAAATGCAAATATAGTAAATACACTGAATACTGTACATGTTATAACATTCCCTAAATTTTCCCAATTCGATCACTTTCACTCTAATTCATAGCAAAATCCAATTACCATAAGTCAATAGACTAATATCCAATTCTCTGCAGTCACATTCTAATTAAAATCACAATCACTATTTATTGCCACTAGATTCCCATAATCATCGAATTAAAATCCAGAAATTCCATCTTATCAATTCAAATTCTTAATCTCTAAATTCCAATTAATCACTTAGAAAACAATTCAATTGAAATCAAATCTCAAATTCATTACTTGTAACAATCATCTTAAAAATCACTTCATTTCATTCTCCCAGATTGAAATTCCTAGTCTCAGAAATTCAATTGATCCATAGCCAATCCATAGGTAATGGAACTATCAAATTCCTAGATCCCCATAATTTAAAACCTCAAAAATCTCATTTTGGAAAAAATCAGCATTCCTCGCCGCGGCGTCAAATCCCTAGCCGCGGCGAGCTCCCATTTTCTTCACGTTAAGCACAAGATACATCGCCGCCATGGCGAATCAAGCATCTTCGTCACAAGACGCGATCACAGACGCAGCGACGTCTTCTTTTTCTTCCTGGCCACAAGCCTTCTTCCACAAGACGTCACGTCTTGCTTACATTTCGTCTCCAAGGCGTGCAACATTTAACACGCCTAAAAACCCAGAAATTTCAGTTTCTCGATTCAACTCCATCCAAATCCATTCTAAACACTCCCAATTAGTTTCATACACTATACTGAACTCATTTCTAACCTCAAAACTATCTAAAACTTATTATTCATCAAAATCCCAAATCAAACTCAACATTTTCTCAAAAACCCTAACATCCGAAACTTTCAAATTCTCTAAACAATTTCATAACTCAATCAATGATCAAATTAAACAACTTATATCATAAGGAAACAAAGACTTACTTGATTCAAGCTTTAAACTCTTCCAAATCACCAAATAGTCAAGCTTTCGGTTCAAATCTCACCCACGACCATCTCTCTTTCTCCACCAATTTTTCATCATCTTTCTCAAATCCGATCAACTTGATTAACAATGATGATAGAAGCAATTTAAAGGGAGAAAATTGAAACAACAATCAAGAACGATGGATCGCGAAGGAGAAGAGAAGAAGAAAATCAATCGTGGAGGCAAAATCAAAGAATAAAGGTTTTTATACAAAAATTTTAAGGCTTGTTTGGCAAATTTTAATTTCCACAAGTCCAGATCTGAACCACCTCAATCCAATTTCGATTCTAATTTCTCCGATCTGTAATAACAATTAATAATAAATCCTAAAGTCATAATTCAACTTGCCTCATATCAATTGCCAATCAATCACGGACCCGAATCCGGTTTATCACCACTACGCCATTTTTCCGTCCGGACTCGATTCTCTAAAATTCGGAAAAATTTTATAAATTCAAAAATTAGGAATTGCATATTCCTACACTCTAATCTCATAATTCAGTTCTCTAAATTCAAATTTTCTCATTCCAATTCATATACAAAACTCATTTATACACTTTTCGCATAAATTTCCAATTTCCACAATTCAATCGGGAAATGTCATACATGTACGCATATTCATATACTTATGCCATCAATAATCATTTACCGATGACTATAGAAACTATAATGCATGAAGAATTCACATTTGCCTGTACTTTAACCTGACCCGATCCAATTTACAAATATACCCGTCACTTCGGTAACGGGATGTTACAATATATCTCCCTCTTCGGGTTCGATGGGGTCCTCTGAAGGCTAGTCTTTGTCCTCGTCGGAGTTGGCTTCGGACGTGGCCCCTGTCAAGGCTGTTCTATAGGATTGCTTTGGTTATGGCGGTGTCTCGTCCTCGCATTTCTCGGTACGTCCATATTTTGGAAGGTGACCCTCCTGGTTGAGGGATGCCATGGGAAGCACGACGTATGGAGATGATGATCAAACCAGTGGAAGAAAGCAAAAGGGAAGGTCGTAAAATTTTCGTCACCTTTTCTCGCTCTAAAAGTGTCTCTTGAGTCTATGAAAAGCTTTGATGCACGCGAAGTGGTTGGTAATGACATTGACAAAGCTAGCTAATAGAGGCCTATGTGGGAGGTCCTTTAGTGTGGGAATAGCATGCCATATTATCAAAGTTGCATATCTACTATTTTCAGAGTGATTCATCAGCCCTTTAGATGATTTCTAATTCAAAAAATTAAAGGTTTTGAGTCATGGTAAAAATTAGAATTTTAATAAAAACAAATTAAAATTTGTAAAATTTGTTTAATCTAATTCATTATTTAATTTAAAATTACTATTTCGTCAAATAATTTATATAAAATACATAAATTACTAGATTATTACTCAAACTAAAAGGTAAATTTCACTGTTTAGTAATTGGACCACTCACAACTTACAAAGCAGAGTATTGGCCAATCAAATAAGTACATAATTATAAGTTAATGATAATATAGATGAGTATGCTCTCATGAATGTTGTGAGTAAGAGATAACTTGAGGGTGACTAATATTGATGGTAGATTAAGAGAGACAAAACTTAAGAAGTTTGAACATGTAAAAAAGAGACATCTTGATGTTTAAGTGAGAAGATACAAAATGATTGTACTTAATGACTATAAGAGGAAAAAAAAAGGAAGACCTAAGAAGAACTAGTGGAAGATGATTATAAATGATATGACTCTGTTAAAGCTTATCAAGAACTTGACCATCAATTGGAAACTTTAGTGAGGTCTTTCTCTTTTTTATATATCTTTTAAACATTTTCGTTCAATTCTTATGTCTTGTATTTAACTCAAACACTTTTATCTGTAATACTCCCCCTTTTAGTCAGTTTAATTGTTTTTGCGCTTTTATTTATTCTTATTTCATTTTATCGTTATTTTTATCTAGTTATTTATTTATATTTGTAGGTTTGGTTTTCTTCAAATAGTTCTAAAAAACTTTTTTCTTTTTTTCTTTTCTCCTTCACCTCTAGGTCAACCAGAAACTAGCTAGGATAAGGCTACGTACTTCTGAATCTCTCTAGACCCTACTACTCAGTGAAATTTGTACTAAAATGTTATTATTGTTATTTTTGGATATAACTTATAGATTATAATGTATATTTGATGATTCAATTAATGTTCATTTAAAAATTAGGTGTTATGAGTTCTGTCAATATATAAAAAAAGAGTTGAATATCTTTTGCTCGATTTTAAAGCATCTAGAATTTTAGGACCTTTCTTAATTACTATCAAAGTCAGCAAGGACTAAAAATTGTGTTGAAGATTATTTTTTCCATCAAATTGCTTATAAACATATATAGGTATATATACAAATTAATTGCTAAAATAAAAGAGAAAATAATGTGTGTGTGTGTGTGTGTGTGTGTGTGTGTGTGTGTGTGTGTGTGTGTGTGTGTGTAACCTAATCTTGGGAAAAATCATTCATATATATAAAGAAACAACCTAATATAGGGAAAAATCATTCTTTGTAATTATACACAGATAATATATGAAAATAATATATTTGTCCTCTCCCTTAAGCTCATGGACAGTGCATGAGCTTGGATGTAAGATTGTCGAATGGTTACAAAAGTAGGCTTCTAGTGAAGATGTTTGCAACTCAAAGATGAGAAGGTACGAATGTGGCATATAGCTTCCCTTCTTAGATCTTCTCCTACAGAAAATGACAATTAATCTCTAAATGTTTAGTATGTTTATGAAAAACTAAATTTTTAGCAATTTGGAGTGACACTTGATTAACATAATGCAACCGAGATGGATACTTTAGGATGCCTAATTTATTTCACAATAGTTACAACTAGATGAGTTCACCTATAGTGTTAGCCATGACAAGATATTATGCCTTAACAAATGAATAAGAAATAATGGTTTACTTCTTAATTCTCTAAGAAAGCAAACTAGTATCCAGTAAGGTGCACAAACAAGTAGTAGAATGTATTATTGGACAAGAGGCTCAATTAGTAATACAATAAGCTTGTAGTTGCAAATAATTATTTGTAGATAAGGGAATCATATTATTTAGTGCATTTTTAATGTAATGAACAACTCAAAGGCCAACTTACTAATGAGGTTCTTGAGTTGAAGGCATAAATTGAAAGAGCATATTTACTGTATAGGTAACATCTGGTTGAGTGACTAATGGTTGTTATCCATAAGTGTGGAAATGGGTTTGCTATCAAGGATTTATATGTTCAAGACTTAAAAAATGTCAATAGCATATTTCCTTTGATTTAGAAAAATTCTAGTAAAAGATCATGCAACTTCAATTCCTAGAAAATATTTCAGTAGGCATAAATATATTATATGAAAATGCATTACCAAGTAAGTTTTGAGAAGATTGGCAATAAGGCTATCATCTTCTATGACAAAAATATCATTAACATAAACAACAAAATGGTTAATTATGATCTAAAACAATAAATAAATATGGAATAATCTACTTTGGACTATGAAAAACAATCTCTAAAAGAGTTGACAAAATAAGGCGAACCAAGTTTTGGATGCCTATTTTAGTCCATGAAAGATCTTATAGAGACGATAAATACATATATCCCCTTTCAACCAAAACTATAAACACATTAGAAACATCAAGTTGATGAATGTCCCCATTTTTTGCAGTAACAACATTAAGAACAATGAACACATTTACTAGTTTGGTGACAAGGGTAAAGACATTTGTAAAATCAAATCCTTCAATCTGGCATTATCTTTTTGTGACGAGACAGACCTTATAATCCTAAATAATACCATCATGATTATAGTTGATATGGTAAATTTACTTCTAATAACACTTTTTACACGAAGGTAAAATTTTCACAGTCCAAGTTTGGTTAGTCTCAAGGGCCTTTATTTCATCCTCCATTACTTTTCTCCAATTTGGGTCATTATGAGCAACTTTAAAAGAGGTGGGTTCAACTTGCTTGGTGATATTATTGACAAAAGAGAGGTGGCTATTAGAATAAGATCTCAAGCAAAGGTAATTAGAGAAAGAGTATTGCGAACTTAAAGATGTTGATGAAGGTTGAATCAACATTATGTTGTAAATATAGTCTACTAGGTTTTTTTGTATGTAACTTATCTACAGGAGCGTCATTGGTTTTCGAGTTAGTAGAATAGATAGTTGGCAAACCATATTGGTGAGCTTTATGGTTTAATGGTTTGAGTTTGACTAAAAGGTATATTTGTTGGATGAGGTTAAGAGGTTGGGTGAAGTCAAAATCAAGGATCGGTAAAGGCAAGCTTCATGAGGTGTTGGACATGTTAAATAAAGTGGGATCATCATTAAATGCAAAAATAATTTCATAAAAAATCACATGATAATTGACAAAGAATTATTATGCATCTAAGTTGCATAATTTATAAACTTTTTTTCCTTAAGTATAATCAAGAAAAACACATCATTTTACCTAATGATCATATTTGTTTGGATGATTAGGATTGGTAGATGCAAAACATAAACAACTAAAGGTGCATAAATGAGTAAAATTAGGACGACATTTATAAAGACCTCACAAAGGGTTTTATCTTTTAAAATTAGAGTGGGAGTATGATTAATAAGGTAAGTGATTGTTAAAATGCAATCACCCTAAAATTTAAGAGGTAGACCCATTTAGAAATGTAAGGCATGAGCAATATTAAGTAGATGGAGATGCTTATGATTGAATACTCTAATTTTTTAGGAGTACTATGAAAACTAAGTTAATGAAAAATACCAAATGCAAAACAAAGTTTTTGAATTATTGATTAGTAAATTTAATATCATTGTTTGATGTAAGAGTTTTAGCACACATATTAAAATGGATTTTGACATAAGATAAACATTAGATAAGTAAAGTGTGGGGAACTAGTTTGAGTTTCATCAAATATGTCTAAGTTATTCTTGAAAAATCATCAACCAAAGTTAAAGAATAATAATGTCCATTTCAAGCGGGTATGGAATATTTAACCCAAACATCAACATGGATTAAAACAAACAAGAAATTGTAGAAATAGACAAATCAGAAAAGATAATCAAGTTTGATTTAACGTATGAAAAATTTTGATAAGGGGCAAAGCATAAATCGGAGTAACCTAAAGTGTAAGCTAAAGATTTGAGAACGTTATATGAGGGATGTCTAAGCTGGGAGAGTCATGTGATGGAAAGAATTGCTAGTATACTAGTCACCTTTGAAGTATTGGTGTAAAAATTTATGTAACCTTATTTATGGCCCCAAATTATCTCCTTCATCAAAAGATCTTGAAAAAGATAATAATGAAGGTAAAATGTAACATTGAAATTTAAGGCTTTGGTTATTTTTCAAAACGAAAAAAATTGAAGCAAATGTTTAAACAAATAAGACTTGAATAAAGTGAGGTGGGGTGAGCATGCACATTCTCTTTCCTTGTAGTGGGAATGACAACTCAATTTGGTACAAAAATTGAAGATATGGAAATGGGCAATATATATGCTTCAATAAACAAAGAAGAATTATTAGAGATATGGTCAGTTGTTCTTATATCAATAACTTGTTCGTTAGACAAACAAGGAGTATAAGAAAGTGCAAGATATTTATCGACAATTTTACGTTAGCTTCATTTACCTCCCAAAGAAGATGGAGCAATTCTTGAACAACATATGAAGATGATAAATATACAATTTAGGTGGCAATCCGAGGGGTTATTATAGGTAAAGGAGAAGCATGTGTATTCCCTTTGTAGAGCAGGCAACATGAGATTGGTAGGAGCTAGTAGATTCATTAGTAGGCTCAAGTTTTCCTTCATAAGTGTTATGAGTTTGGAGGTCTAAGTCTTAAGCTTGGGAGTAGAGTCGGTGTGCTTCATCTTGGATCAATAAAAAATAAGCATAAGAAATAGTAACAAGTTCTGTAGTAAGCAATAATTGACTCCTAGGTTGAGAGAAAGTACCATGCAAACTCATTAAAAATTACATAAGCGTGTGTCACTCGAATTGGGCATTGTATTTATTTTGGGTTCACAGGGGCATTATGGTGGAGGGTCTATGAGATTCAATCAATCCTAATATGTAACATCTCATTCCCATACTAAGGCTTAGAACCCCAAAATACGGTACAACATGTGAGATTAAAGAGAGATTTAGAAGAAAAAAAATGCATTTTATGATCATGCATAATGTTAGCATACACGCACATGAATTTGAATTTTTGCACACATTAAAATAACAGTGTATGCATTCATTGACATATTACGGGTATAATTGATTTATATATGTGACATGTGATTTTTAGTGAAAATTGTGGTTTAATTGTATTGAAAATCAAATTAGAGTGTATTTGTTGATTTAAAATTTTAGGAGAATTATGTAGGAAAAATGTCATTTGGCAAGTAAATTGATGAATGGAAAAATAGAAATGAGTTAAATGATATTGAAGAATTTTATAGATGACTTTAGAATTTGCGAGAAGATGTTATAGAAAATTTTAGAAATAATTAGAATAAAAAGATATGAGTTATGAGACTAGTTCAATAAGAGCTAGTTAGTTGGGAAACTAGTTAAGGTCTTAGAAATTAGACAAGTGTCTAAGTTTTAACCCACATTTCTCTTAATTTTGAAAGACAAGTTACTGTTCTTATCTTACATCTTCTTCTTCGTAGCTTTCTTCCTCACAGAGTTTTTGATCAAAACTACACCAAAGAATAACCTTGTTTTCTTCTACCTTTTGTTACTCCCAACTTGATATCTCTTTCATTTTCCCAACAAAACCTAACATAATCCACCCTCACGATAATGTACATGGATGCATGAAGAGTTAGGGCCTTTTGAGATTTTGGAGTTTTATCAAGTAAGTATCTTGTTAATCCTTTAGAGTTGTTGGTTTATGAAGAAAAAATGGCAATTTAGTTGTCATTAAATGATCGTGTGAATATGGACATTTTTATGTATACCGTGGGTATAGGATGAAATATGAAATTTTTCGATGTGTGAATTTTGAATAATTGATGATCAAAATGCTACGAGGTAGTGTTAAAATGATTTTGGAGTTGAAAGATCCAAGAAAACATGTATAAATAGGAGCATAAAATTTTTGAAGAAAACATAAGTAAATGCTCTGTTTTTGTTTATGTCTTCACTGTTATATGTGAGCAATTTTTTTGTGTTTTTAGAGATGTTTTAAAATGGGTTTAGAGTTAAGGAAGAGGTCTAAGATTATGTTATGATATGGGAAAGTGATTTAAAATAAAAGTTTGAGAAGAAAAATGAAGAATGTGTAGGGAATACACATGCAGAAAAATTAAAGTGAAAATGCTGAAAATGACAGTGAAGAAAGTGCAGAAAAATGGTGAAATGTGTGAATGATCTTTTTCTATTTTTGATGATTTTGTTTAAGCATGGATTTTGGATTTTGTTTGGGAAAGATTGGAGTTGAATTGAAGTTAGAGAAGAAAATTGAAAATGTACAGGAGATGGAAAATTGCAGCAGTGGAAGGAAACGCAAAAAATGAGAAAGATGAGTGAGGAATTTTCTATTTTCAATATTTGTGTGTTAATTTGGATTTTTGATTTATTTTTGAATGTTTGGAGCTAAATCAAAGTCGAAAATGAAGGTTGAAATAAGTTAAAAATGGTTTAAGTGAACGTAAATAAAAAGAAGAGAAGAAAAGAAAACAACAGTTTCGGAAGAAGGAAGAAGCACGATCATGCAAGAGAAACTGGAGAAGCACGATCGTGACTTCCCACTAGCGTCTGGAGTCTCACGATCGTGACTTTTCGCATGCAACAGAAAACTGCACAATCGTGACTTTATGGTTGAAGATAGTTCGAACATCCTTTGATCTTTTGATTATATCTCCTTCTCCTAACCTCCAAATGACATGGGAATTGAACCATTGAACTCGAAACACTAGCCTCTACCTCCAAAAATCTGAGTTGTCTCAAATCATTTGGGAAAGAATGAGTGAAAATTTTGGGACTGGTTCGAGTGGGTGTGCACGGCCTGTGTTAAGGTTCCACGACCTTGACTTATTAGTGTGCACGGGCATGCTTGAAGGTTGCATGCCCGTGACATGATTATGTTGGAATGCACAGCCGTGCATTAAGGATGCACGGTCGTGACTTATTTTGTTAAAGATCAAAACTCAAGAGCTTTTTGCTTACTGAACATCCTTTCTTCTTTTGCCTATAACTTGTTCTTAAGTCATCCAAATAGAATTTTAATTTGGAGTAAATTAAATACATAAGGCTACAAATTTTATGAAGAAATTGAGTTGTTTTTCTGCCTCTAAAATTTCAAAATTTTTAATTTAAGGTTGAATACATAATACTGTTTTAGCTTATGAATATTCCAAAATATTTATAATATAACTTTCGAATTTCTGAACCAAATTGAATGACCTTGTTGTCATTAGAAACTTAAGACATAAGGAGCAATTTTCTAGAAGAAAGTGTTCTCAAATCTCTCCATTTGCATTGTTTGAATGATCAAGAACAGTAGACTTAAAAGTCAGTTTTTGGAAAAATCTGAAATGATTCATTGGGTTATGAAATTAGATTCAAAGTGAGTATAAATGATACTTAGGTGAGTTTTGATTTTTGATTGATAATGTGACGAGTATAATGGAAAGATACTTAGGATTGTCATTGAGTATGCATTGTACTTATTCCATATACACATTGGTGCATAAAGGAATATTTATAATTGTGCAATTATTAATGTGTGTGCAATGTTCGTATTACATAATTTTGATATGCAGGATAAGCGTCCACATTTTTCTAAATCTTAAAAGCAATTGCTAATCTGGAGCGTATTGTGAGTCGACTTAGATGGTCTCATTCCTTGTTTGTTATGTTTTAAATTTTTGCTTTGAATTTCTATTGAAATGAAATGTGATTGTTCTAATTCCGGATATTGAATGTCCGAGGAGATTGATAAATGCACGAATAATAATAGAAGTGCTCCATGTATGTTAATTTGACGAAAAAAGTGAAACACAAATTGATTGTTAAATGCCGGACTGAGTTTCGGAGAGAAATGTGAATATGCATATAAATAAAAAAATGATTCTTAACTTTAATGTTGAATTCCAGACTAAGGTCTGATGACATGTGTAAAGTGAAATAAAGTAACTGATTGAAAAGATGGGAATGTGATGCATTTCATTTCATGAATGCATGAAAGATAAAGGCTATTATAACCGAAGTAACCACAAAAAAGAGCTTAAAACTTAGAATGTGAAAAAAGAGCTTAAAGCTCAAAAAGTGTATAAGAGTCAAAGGCTCATTATGTAAAATGAGCCCGGTATCTCTAATAGATACGTGACAGTTATTAATGAGTCCGGTATCTACAATAAATACAGGGCAGTTATAGGCGCATAGTCACAACAATAACAAATTAAAAGTGAGTCTCATAAGCATTACATATGCATTTGATGTGTATGATTTGAGCACTTTGACTGATTTTCTAAATGTGAGATATGTTTCAAGCGAATGCGAAAAATATGTAACTCAATATGATTATTAATAAAATGATGTGAATTATGTGAATATGTGAATTGTATGTGTTATGTGATGGAGTGAACCATCGAGGATGGTCATTCACTGAGTTTGCAAAATTCACCTAAAATTTGCAATATTTTTTTAAGCTCATAAAAGTTACTCCGTTAGGCAAACGGAAGTATAGTCACTGCATTCAATTAAGAGATAGAGATCAGGATCAGTTCACGTCTGTATTTGTATTTCTTTATTTTATATCAAATTGAGTCTCCCGAAATTTTTGTATCATATGTATATGAATATTTTTGTTTTGTAATAACTTTCCAAATTGGAAAAGGTTTGTAAGTGTTGTTATCTGTAATGGGATCAAGGGGCCACTGATTTGTTGATGATTTGTGAAACGATTGTAAACCTTGTGATTGAAAAAGTTTATGAATAAGTGGTCTCAATTGATTATTGATTTTCGCATACGCTTGTGCTATTTTTGAAAATTTTGTACTGAGTTTCAAGTGTTTGACTGTTCTAACATGCCACCCTTGTGAGGTGTGCACTCGAACATCATTCAGGATGTTAAGTACGTGTCTTGTGAGAGTGGGGTGCTACATAATATCTTCAAAACTTATTATAATAAGTTACAATGGAATCATCATATTAGCACAACATTACAATATAACATTCAAGCTTATAAATGTGAGTATTGATGATAGTAAAAAAATGATATCAAATCAATTCCCACAGTAGCAACATCTTTAGGATAGTGAACTGCATGAGCAAGGGAATGATAGATAGATTGTAGGATTCAGTATATAAGAATCTTGTTGACATGATGTTAAGCATAATTAGAATGATTCGATTCGAAAAGACTATCATCACCAAAACCTTTTTTTTTTTTACTTTTGAGCACCATGGTTATGGTAAGAGTCTATGGATTATAATCATCTATGTCAATTTTCACATTACTTCACATTAATACTATTCGATGGTATAGGTAGTTTGGGTTGTCTATATCAAAGGGTATTGAAGGAGATAACAGAGATTATAGAGGTAAAGGAGGTGGCTTTGGTGGACATTGTGGGAATGATTATTCTTTCTGTTGATTTACTAATAAATATATACAAGTATGTATACAAATTAATTGCTAAAATAATGGAGAATTTTTTCTTCATATATATCATATTTTAGAAGATAGTATGATCTAAGTAATAATCAACATCTATAATTATTTATAAAGAACATATGAAAATAATATCTTTATAGAAGGAATAGCTCTGTCATACGTGAGAGGCTTAAAGCCTTTGTTGCAATATCAGTTACTCTTATACTAATTATTATGAAAAAAGTAATATAGAAGAAAATAAGGAAAAATAAACAAAAGAATTTACGTAGTTCAATCAATTTATAGACCTATGTCCACGAGCGAAGAGACAGAGCTTTTTTATATTGTTAGAAAGACGATGCAAGAAGGACAGATAACATTAATCTTACACAATGTCTCAAAAGTTCTCTCTAAATGTTCTCACTGAGGTCTTTTAGGCCTTGTTTGGTTGAATGTTAGTTAATGAAATGGAACAGAACAAAACGGAATAGAACGGAATGATTTATAATATAATAAAATGTAATATAGTGAAAAATTGTTTGAAAAAGATGAAATGATCCATAATGTAATATAGTGAAATGTTGTTTGGAAGATGGATAGAATGGAATGTAATATATAATAAATGACTATTATACTCCTTATATTAAAATAGTTATTACAGGAGGTTTATTATTTTATTATTAATTATATAAAAATATTAATATTAATATTAATTATTTAATATATTTTATTTTATTTTATTTTATGTGATTTATATTTAAAATAATTTATTTATATTTTTATTTATATAAAATATATACAAACAATTAAAGAATAATTTTTATATTTTATTTTCATTAATAAAATTTTATTAATTTTATTAATTATATTATTAATTATAAACAATTTATTATTAATTATATAAAAATATTTTATTAATTATTTAATTTATTTTATTCTATACGATTTTATATATATATAATTTATTTTATTTTATTTATATAGAATATATACAAACAATTAAAGAATAATTTTAAATATATTTTCTATTTTCATTAATAAAATTTTAGTTATTTTATTAATTATATGTAATTTATTATTAATTACATAAAATATTATTATTAATGAAAATAGAAAATATATTAAAATTATTATTTAATTGTTTGTATATATTTCCATATAAATAAAATAAATAAATAAATAAATTTTAAATATAAAACTTTTATTTTATTATTAAATATATATACTTTATTATTAATAATATAAAATTATTATTAATTATTTAATAAAATTTATTATATTAAAATTTATTATATTCTATTTAATATATTAATATTATGATTTGATCAGAGTTGGTATTAAGAAGAATGATTGAAGGTATATTAGGTAGTATGTATTTATTAGATTACGTTTTATCGTAAACCCTCCAAATCAAAGGTTTCTTATTTTCACTGTTTAGGATGGGATAGAACTTAACATGAAACCCTCCGCTTCTATCTCATTCCATCTTATTCCATTATAAAACCTTCAAACAAACGATAGAAGTATGTTACGTTTCATCCTCTTCCATCCCTAACCCTTCAACCAAACAGGACCTTAAAGTCTTAACTTACAAAACTCTCGTCATACTATGCATAGACTAGAGTTATCCATAAGAAGTCTAATTATAGTAAAAACTTTATTTTATCATAAGCCTAAGGTCATTGAAATTATATTTCACCAAAATTATCGGCATCTCTCACAATTTCTCATGCTAACTTGAATTCTCCAACGTCTAGTCAAGAAACACTCCCTATTAAATCTCCGAGGTTTTGAAGCTACGCGAGTATTCACCAAGTTCTAGTTATACCTTTTTTTAAAGAAAATGACTTTATCAACATATCAGCTACATCTTCAAAATGTAAATCTTTTTCAATAAAATCTATCTGAATGCAGTAAATTTCCCGATCATATGAAACCTTACATCCTTCACCATATTGTCCGCTAGAGTTGCATCCTTCAAACCTTTGTTACATTGTTTACATGCTAGAGTTACCTATAAAAAGACTAGTTACACTGAAAATTTATTTTATCATAAATTTAAGGTTACAGAAATTTTATTTAACCCAAATTCAAAGTATATCTTAGACTTTCTGCTGCCAAATTGCAAGGTTTTGTGGTTCCAACTTATGAATTTTGGTGAACTACACAGAAATTGGACATTAGTTAGATTTTGTATGATAAACCTGAAATAATTCAGCCGGAATAAAAAATCTAAACTAGAAAACGTAATACAGAAAGTTAAGGAAATTCATGATCGTGAGCCTATTTGATATTGTTAACGATCCAGAAGTCAAAATGTTACGGTCTGAATCAAAATCTAACGAAGTCCGATCTTTCTGGAGGCTTTTTCAAAAGACAGCTCATTATTTATGTATTTTAAAAAAAAGTTATATCTATGTATTTAAAATAATATTATTAAATAACTAAATAATAATTTGATTCTTTTACGAAAATATAACTTTTCTAAGTAAAAAGAAAAAAAACAAGCCTGCTTTATATCTCAGAATCTAGTTGACGACCGCGAAATCTTTGTAAGGTCTTTGATAATCCCGTGAGTGGGACAAAAGCGGGACCCATAGAGACATTTTACATATAAGTGGGAGTGGGACCATGGCCACCAACAGCCGACGATCTTGCATTTCCGGAAGGAAGACGCGTCGAAATTCAATTCAATCAAGCACTGAAACAGCTGCACATGAAAGAAAGTCGCAGTGACCATAGCATGCCGACAGTCGCTGTTCACTGGTCAGTATTTTCCGCCTTCGCAGGGTTTTGGTGACTTTATCGATGACTGTGACAGTCACCTGCCTTCAACTTCTACCCCGGTCTCCGGTTCCTCCTCCGCGGTTGACGGCGTTGTCTTGTGATCACGTGCTACCCTCACGTGTTCTGCGTAAACAAAATGATAAATGCACCCCCAAGCTTTACCTGAAAAGGTAATTCAATTCACTTCTTTCCACAACACTCCGTAAAACTCCGCCAATAAAATGTGGTCAACAAATCAGAAAAAGACCTTTGGTTGCTTTATGAAAATTGCTTTAGAATAGATTATCGAGGGTATGAAGTCGACATGAACTAAATTTTGTGTAAATTTGAAACATTTTTATTGGCACCATTAAACTATAATTATATTATCGAAATTATCTTATATTTAGTTGGGCTTATAATATTAAAACTTTTATTAATAAAGCTTTTTAAAAATCTTGTTAACTATTTAATTGTCATTTAAAAATAATTTTTAAAAAATCTTTATACAACAGATTGTTTGACAATATAAAAATAAAATCACTTTTAATTTTAACTATATTTTATTTTGCAATAAAATTATTTATACATATAAATATTATTTAAAATATATATGCAAAGTATAATATATTTATTATTTTATTATTTTAAATCATATAAAACATAAATAAAAATATATCTAACCAAATCTTTTGTATAGATTATAACATAAGTAAAACTAATATAAAAATAAATATTAAAACATATAAAAAGTCAAATAATATTCTATAACTCTCAAAATAAACATAAATGTGAGTTTATTGATATTATGAAAATTATGTATAAAACATAAGAACAAAAGAGATTAAAAAAGTAGGCTCATTAATTTATGTGAACAATTTACCTAAAAAGCATTCATTTAGGAGCTTCAATTTTGAATTTTTAAAAGTTATATTTTGTCAGTTAAAAAGTCATCTATATATTAAAGAAATGCTTTTTATTTTATAATCAAGCATTCATTTTTCTTAAAAATAACTTTTGCGATATAAAATGTACTTATTGACCTTTAAAAGCTCATCTAAATAGTTATTTAATATAATTAAAAATTAGAACAGCTTCTCTACTAATTAAGGATAAAGTTATGTATATTATTAAACATTTTTAAATTTTGTGCCTCCATAAAATGATTATTGAGTGTTAATGTTATTGTTATAATGTACTAAAAGTTTAAGAGTGTATTTAACATTAGAATTTGCTTTTATATTTAACTTTTTCAATTTTCCTACTTCTTCCTCTTTTTCGTCTTGAATTTATTTTCGAATGCCCGTAATTTTCTTGCAATTAGATAAATTAGATAAACTGTAATAGCTGTTCTTCCCATCGTCATTTGTGGAGACGATCATCAGGTTTGGGATTGCTGAAATATTGAAAGTACTTACTGATGATCGCATGCATTTCTGTACACAGCTACGAGCACTGCAGTCGTGTCATGTAAATGAGACTCAGATCATGAAAATTGTATTAGAGATTGGAACCGTACATGACGGTGCTTCTGATCAAAGTGGAAAAAGAGAAAAGGAAAGGTGCTACTTTTCCCCCAATATTAACTCGTGGCAATGCGTCAATATGTATCCGAATTGATTATGGCTTCTTTTATTTTTGGAGCTTTCCAATCTCGTGCAGCACGTTTGCCCCTACTCTATCTCAAACACTACAAAGTTTTTTTTTTTACTATTGACTCTGTAGAACAACCAATCATCACACTGATCCAATGGACGTGAAGAGCCTAAAACTAAAAGACGTCAAGACTTGGCTAATCGGAGACAGTCTTCCCATCTAATTCAAGCTTTTAATGATTAAAAGCCAACGCGGCAAGGGCTTACAGGACATCACGTTGAAATTGTTTCCATCAAAACCCTGTTTGATGGGCGTTTCTTTTCCATTACATCCCCTATTGGCTATTTGGAAACAGAGACATGTTTTTTACTTTCAAGTCTCAATGATCACGCAAATTTTCACAGTGTGATTCTCATCCATAATTGTTTTCTCCATCGGCCACCCGATATACGACAAGTTGACACTTCAGTGGCAACGTTGGGTGGATCCCTTCAATAGCCGTAAGGCTTTCTCAGTTCTGCCATTATTTACCTTCTGTCTGTCTGTCAGTCAAAAAAAAGTGCTTTAGTTAATCCTTACCATTCTCATTATGGTGTGAAAATCTTTAGATTGGTGTCAGAGATACTCATGCTTACGTCTGTATACGCTAAATAGAACTCCCGACGCAAATTCACTTCTCTATGCGTAAGCCAAAACTTAATGATGGTTCAGAAAGTTAGTGCCTCTCTCAGAAGGGAAGATAACGACGGGTTAATTATTGCCCGAGAGCAATTGGCCTGTGTACTTAAAGACGAGAATGAAAAATTTTCTAAATCTATGGATATAATAGAAATTTAATGGTTAATATATAACATCATTACGAAAACTTGCCATCCAATTTTAGATTAATCACAAGTTGTATTTATTTGGTATGGGGGTAATTCGATCATCAAGTGTTCAAATCAGAAGTAATAACAGAACTTACGGATTAGTATATTTTAATATAAATTATTTACAATTGAAATACTATGTGATTTTTACACTTTTTATTTTTAAATGTCAACGACATAATTCTTTTAACTATTAAAATTTTATTTAATATAATACAAATTCCATCGTTAAAACTATATTCACAGTTGAATTTGTATTAAAATTATATGCATGAAAAACAAAAATTTCACCTTATTTGTGAAATTGTGTTTTGCTTCAAATATAGATTTTACAAGAATTGGATTTGATGCTTTGTACTATTTGTATTTAATTTAATTAGACATTTTATATTTTATTTAAACTAATATGAGTAATTTAAAATATATAATATATGTGCATTTGTAAATGAATGATTTTTTTTGTGTGTTTTAATTATGATAATTTAATTGGCAAATAAAATTGCATTGACCAACACTGTAGTCGTAGGCTATTAAGAATTCTTTAAACCAGACTGTATTTTAATTAGCATCTTGTAATTGAGAGTGGCATTAAAGACATCAATTGCGACATATCATGTCAGGTAATGAAAAGTTACACTTTCTCATCACCGAGTTGGATTTACCAACCTAAACAATCATTTTGAACTTAATTTCGCTGCAATAATTATAGGATTAGAAAACCACGTGTAGCAATAACATTAAATTAAGACTTTAAAGCTCGAAAAATTAGTTAGTTGACAAGGAAAAAGATAAATAAAGACGGTTTAGCATAATTAACGTCAAGCATTCTTCTTTTTGGCTAATGCATAATGCCTGCCACGTATAGAAATCCACACCAATTCCTTCCATGTTTGGGACCACATGAACTGATAACCAAATAGTTACTTCATTGAAATGGGTCAGGACCATGATTAGAAAACAAAATGTTCATGATCAGGATCAAATGATTCCGTTGTCTTTGGAAACTAAGAATATTACATCATCCTTAGAACCAAAACACTACTTGCTCCAATTATTTTTTGTCACATTCTGGTGGGGGACCAACAGATTGAACGTCGAAGGACCCAATAGTATACTATACATCTAGCTAATTCTGAATGAGACTACCTGTGGGGCTTTCAGTCCTTTTATCTCACAACTTTCACTTTAGATTATAATTCAATTGCGAATTATGTGAAGATGAACATCGTTTTCAAAGCCTTAACTCTCTTAGAGAATGGGGGGCAGTCGTAAAATCGTGTAAGGACCAACCATTAATGCATAGTCATTAAGGTTGTTAATCATCCGTGTCTCTCACCTAATGTATAATTAGATCAACAGATTAGTTACTAACTAAGACTATCGTTACACAGTTAATCAACTAAACCGTGACTTCTGGATTCCATGGCCTCTCCGTCCTCAGAAGAATATTATTTGACCCCATTAACACTCTCTGATGCTGACAACTGAATTACTATGCTCGAGTGCATTTGAGCCTTGATAAGTGCATTAGAAGAAGCGCTTTCAGCTCATTAAAAAGGATTTGCATTATTTCATTTGAAAATCCAGAAGTCGCCTACAGCGTCCAAAGAAAGTAACACTCTGAATGAGACTATCCTAAATTCATTCAACGACGCCAATTTGTTAGGTACCATCATACTGTGACCTGTTTGCTGAATTGTACGACGCCTTTGAAACGATTGGAGTGAAAAGCTGGTTTCTAGCTAACTTCCGTTTGCATTTATTTGACGTCCGAGTGCGTCCTTGAACCGTCATTATCCGCTACAACCAACAACGACAATCCTATATTCACACGTACACATCTACGTACATACAAATATAATACATTGTTCATCGCACCCTATAACTCAAAATCTGGATATCAATTTCTGTGGTCGTAAGTACACGTGATTGGTCAATTTTTCGCATTTAAAATGTGGGGGCTAGACTCTTAAGACCATTGCAGTAAGTCCGGAAAAGGGAATGTTGTTCCCGAGCCAATTCGGTGCAAAACAATTTGGCTTTATTTGTAGCTGTGGATAACTTCGAAGAGGATATTGTCCCTTTATATATATATATATATATATATATATATATATATATATATATCAAATACGACTTTGATAAATTCTTCAGAAGTTATTATATTCCATACATGTTAAATAAAAACCAAGTTAAAAGGTTCAAAACCTAAAAAGAAAATATAATACGGGCCAAAGTGCAGTCAAACCCACCCACTAACAGGCAAATATATTATGCGAAAGGTTAATAATTATTTTTTTTTCACTACAAAAGTCTTAAAAAAAAAGAGAGTGTCTAGTTACAAAATAAATAACATTTCTCTAATAAATATGACTGTTTTAGTAGCTAAAAAATAGCTTTTTAAGAAGCACAAATTTGGAGCTTCTAAAGAAAGTACACTTTCGAATAGATTTTTCAGATCAATTAATTAGTCTATTTTTAGTCTCTTTTACTTTTATGTTTTACACATAATTCTCACAATATCCACAAATCCATCTTCACGCTTATTTTAGAATTTATTTAATATTATTTAAAATTTTTATATGTTTTAATATTTATTTTTATATTAGTTTGTTATAAACCCATTATGAGACTAGATTTAAGAAATCAACTACAAGACTAGAGGCCCACTAAAAAATACAAGGACGGACGTTGTTAACATCATTTTGTTTCTGCAATCGTTTTCATTTATTTTATCCTAGTTCTACGATTACAACAAATATGAGAATATATATGACACACTTGTCCTACATAGGACATAACAAAAATCAATGCAATATTCTCTATTACTTCATTCTCTCTCCTACGCTCTCTTCTTCTTCTATTGCTTCTCTTCTTTCTTCAACCTCTTCCGTGAAGTTGGAAACCCAGCTGGTATACTACAATTTGTATTAAAGCATCTTAGTTGCCATGGCTCACGAAGGTGCCATACTGAAAATCTTGGATGAACAAGTAAAGGTATTAGAAACACAAATGAAAACAATGCAGGCCGATATGGCCAAAGCTCAACTTGAAACCAACAAACGAATTGAAAAAAACTAGAAATCCATACTAACCCTATTAGAAGCCATCAAAACCAATCAACACCCAACCCTTACAGTTGCAGTCGCCTCACTCTCATCCAAAAAATATGCTGGAATTCTCAACTCACCAACCCTACCTATACCAAACACCAAACAAACGTCCACAAATGCCACCACAAACCCAACACAGACCCCTCTGACCACAAATATCCTCCCACTACTCCAAACAACCAATATGTTATGGCCCAAAATGAACTTTAGTCATTTTGATGGTGAGCAACCCAGGTTATGGATTAGAAAATGCCAGAAAATATTTCAGATCTATAACATACCTGATGAAAACAAGGTTGAATCAACGGCCATGTTTTTGGAGGAGAAGCTGGATATCTGGTATTAGGATTGGAAAGAAGGAACAACATATCTAATTTGAGAAGAGTTTGCAGAAGAGCTGTGAAGCAGGTTTACTAGCTATACTGAAGTTAATGTAGTGGAGGAATTTCACAGACTCAAGCAAACGGACACTGTGGAAGCTTATCAAGCGAAGTTCGAAGAACTCAAGTCCCTTGTTAAAAGAATGAATCCTGGCCTAATACAAGATTACCTGGTGAAGGTGTTCATTGGTAGTCTGTAAGAAGATCTGGGCTAGGCAGTCAAGAGGTTTAAACCTTCCACCCTTCAAGAAGCTTATGAACAAGCAAAGTTGAATGAAGCTCTTCATAAATGCCCTACACCTCAGAGCTCCAAAACCTGCAATACAAACAAAGTAACCACCTCTATTATATCCAACAAACCTCACTATCTCAACCTCTCCACAAATAACAAAACCACAGCAGCTAACCTCAACAAAACAACCACTAACCAGGCAAATATTGTAAGTGTGGGGATAGATATGTCCCTAGGCACCAATACAAACTTAAATAGCTTTTACACATGCTCATTGACGATATAGAAGAGGAAGAATCTCTAGACGAAACTGCAGAGGAAGGGGCAAAAGTTATTATGGAAGGAACTAACGATGGAAGTGAAGATGCAGTAATTAAGTTGAATGCCCTAAGTGGGAAATCCTCACTTAATGCCTTCCGAATTAAGGCAATTGTAGGGAATCAAGAGGTTAGTGTTTTAATTGACACGGGCAGTACTCATTCTTTCATAGATGAGACTCTAGTGAGAATGCTTAATCTACCAATTGATGAAATAATACCACTAACTGTCACTGTTGTTAATGGAGCAAAGGTGATGTCCACCCACAAGGTTAAGAATTTCTGTTGGGAGATGCAAGGGCATAAATTTTGTGCAGACCTAAAGATACTCAGTTTGGGAGGCTACGACTTAGCTTTGGGGTTGGACTAGATGGAAGCACACAATATTATATGTTTCGATTTAAAATCAAGAGAAGTTACTGTGAACAATGGTAAAGATACAGTGGTTTTAAGGGCTCAGAAGGAACACAAAACTTTTCAACTTCTCAAAGGAAAAAGGGTCCAGAAAATTTTCAAGAATGGAATCAAAGGCATGACTGGACATGTCTTTCTCATAATTGAAGAAAAAGAACCTCAGGAAATGTAGGATCTCGGCCTCTCGGGCCTTAGTCTCTAGGGCCTCGCACCCTAACGGTTTTTCTTTTTCAGGACTTCTTAAAAGTTCACCCATCCCGGTACTGCTTTGGCCCTAGCACGTTTAATTTCAGAGTTCTGATGGGATCCGGTGTGTTAGGGCATAGAAAACACGTTTGCAGAGGAGAGGTTTCCACATCCTTGTAAGGCATGCTTTGTTCTCCTCTCCAGCCGATATAGGATACCCCTAAATATCCACCCCCCCTCAGGAGGCCCAGCATCCGCGCTGACATATCGCTCGAGTACTGGTTGATGTCAACTGTAGGATCTTGACCTCTTGGGCCTCGCGTCCACAGGGCCTTAACCTCTCGAACTTCACGCCCACTCGCTTACATATATTATCTGCTTTGGGCCTTAACCTCTAGGGCCTCACACCCTCATAATTTTGTTTTTCCAGGACTTTCCAGGAGGTCACCCATTCTGATACTGCTCTGGTCCTAGCACGTTTAACTTTGAAGTTCTGATGAGTTCCGGTACATTAAGGCATAGAAAACGCTTTTGCAAGGGAGAGGTTTTCACATCCTTAAAAGGCATGCTTCGTTCTCCTCTCTAGCCGATATAGGACACCCCTAAGTATCGCTTATCAATTCCCACTTACTTGCACTCTTGGAGGAGTATAGCGATGTTTTTGAAGAATCTAGAGGCTTACCTCCTCACAAGGCCGTAGACCATCAAACACCCCTAAAACCTCATTCAAAACCTGTCAACCTACGACCATACAGGTACCCTTAATACCAGAAAACAGAAGTGGAAAGATTGGTTTATGATATGTTAGAAGTCTAAAAAATACAGCCCAGTCATAGTCCTTATGCTTCTCCAACATTGCTAGTAAAAAAGAAGGACGGAACATGGAGGTTTTGTGTAGACTATTGAGGACTCAATGACATCACCATCAAAGATAAATTTCTCATTCATATCATAGAAGATTTGATGGGATGAGCTACATGGAGCTGTGATCTTTTCCAAGATTGACTTGACGTCGGGTTACCATCAAATCAAAATGGCAACAACAGATATCCACAAAACTGCTTTTAGGAATCATCAAGGACATTACGAATTCAAGGTGATGCCCTTTGGTCTCACAAATGCTCCTGTAAAGTTTCAGGCATTGATGAACCAGGAATTTGCAGTTTATCTACGCAAATTTGTTCTTGTTTTCTTTGATGACATCTTAGTATACAATCTTGACCTAGCAACTCATAAAAAACAGTTACAGATTGTACTGCAAACGTTGAGACAACAACAACTGTTTGCCAAAAAGAAGAAATGTGTTTTTTGGTGTAGGCAAGGTGGAATATTTAGGACACATTATATCGGGAGAAGGAGTGGCTATTGATCCCTCCAAGATTCAAGCAATGTTGGATTGGCCAACACCTACTACTGTCAAATCCCTAAGGGGTTTCCTTTGTCTCACTGGTTACTATAGGAAGTTCATCAGGAACTATGGCTAGATTTGTAAGCCTTTAACAGAACTACTCAAGAAGGACCAATTTCATTGGGAGCAGAAAGCAGAACAAGCCTTCCATCAATTGAAGGAGGCCATGACAACAGCTCCAGTGTTAGCTCTTCCAAATTTCCAAGAACCATTCATCTTGGAAACGGATGCCAGCAACTGTGGAATTGGAGCAGTCCTAATGTAAGGGAAAAAAACCTATTGCCTACTTCAACAAGGCTCTTTATCCTAGGAATCAGAACCTATCGGTATATGAGAAAGAGCTACTGGCAATTACTTCAGCTGTAGACAAATGGAGACATTATTTAGAAGCTACATCATTCATTATTAGAACTGACCATTACAACCTAAAATATCTTCTGCAACAAAGAATACAAACTTAAATGCATAAGAAGAGTCTAACTAAACTCATGGGCCTGAACTACATAATTCACTACAGGAAAGGGCAAGAGAACAAGGCAATAGATGCTCTATCCCGCAAGTTTGAATCAGAGGAAGCAGAATTACATGCCTTATCTACAACTCAACGAGAATGGACAAAACAAATAGTGGCAAGCTACGAAGGGGATATTGAATTTCAATAAGATGTACTAGTGGCCCTACGAGACATTCAAGGGATTGCTCCCTACAACTTTAAAGGAGGAGTTCTAAAGTACAAGGGACGTTTGTATGTGGGAGCTATAGGCAATCTCAAGGAAATAATATTACAGGAAGTTCACTCATCCTCAACAGGTGGTCACTTAGGGTTTAAGGCTACCTATCACAGACTCAAACAACAATTCTACTGGCCAAAAATGAAGAGTAAGTTGAAGGCTTGCATCCAAGCATGTGAAATTTGTCAGAAATGCAAGCATGAAAATGTTCCCTACCAAGGTTTATTACAACCTATGCCAGTACCTGAAGGAACTTGGAAATAGATATCCATGGATTTCATAAAAAGTCTTCCGAATTCTGAAGGCAAGAATGTTATTATGGTGGTAGTAGATACTTATACAAAATATGCACTCTTCCTAGCTCTATCTCATCCTTTCACAGCTTCAGATGTGGCAAAATTATAGATGAAAGGGGTATATAAACTACATGGAATCTCTGAGTTAATTATTTTAGATAGGGACAAGATATTTTCTAACCTATTCTAGAAAGAATTGTTCAAAAACATGGGTGCACAACTCAAAATGAGCTTATCATATCATCCACAAACAGACGGTCAAACAGAAAGAATAAATCAGTGTCTGAAGACATACCTAAGGTGTATGACGCATCAACATCCTGAGAAATGGCACAGATGGCTTCACTTAGTCGAATGGTAGTACAACACCAACTTCCATAACGCCATTCCAAGCTTTGTACAGATAGACTCCACCACCACAAGTTGCGACCTTGGAGTTACCTTCGTCAGTGGAAAGTGTCAATCGTTATTTAGAGGAGCGTCAACGCATGCTTTCAACACTGAAGCTGCAGCTTCTCAAGGCCAAGGATCGAATGAAGACTCAGGCGAATAGAGGGAGAACCGAGAGAACCTTTGAAGAAAGAGATCTAGTCTATTTGAAATTGCAACCTTGCCATCAGAACTCTATAAATAAACAAAAAAATCAGAAATTGAGTGCTAAGTACTACGGGCCTTACCGGATAAAGAAGAAGGTAGGAGCGGTGGCGTATATGCTAGATCTACCAGTAGGGAGTCGCATTCACCTAGTGGTTCACGTCTCGTTGCTAAAGAAGACGTTAGGGTTGGGAACAACACCGACCAATGAACCTATTGATGAAGGTAAAACACCAATAGAAGAACGACCCGAAGCCGTGATTGAGAGGCAGTTCGTCACTCGCAGAAACTCAGATGGACTAAAGTGGCTCGTGCGGTGGAAGGATCGCGAAGCTGAGGAAGCCACGTGGGAAGATCCTCTTTATATCCGAAGCCAGTTCTCAAATTTTAACCCTTGAGGCAGCTCCCAAATTTTAACCCTTGAGGTCAAGGATCCTTCTAAAGGGAATGGAGTGTTATGAACCCATTATGAGACTGGACTTAAGAAATCAACTACAAGACTGGAGGCCCACTAAAGAATACAAGGACGGACGTTGTTAGCATCATTTTGTTTCTGTAATTGTTTTCATTTATTTTATCTTAGTTTTATGGTTACAGCGAACATAAGAATATATGTGACACACTTGTCCTACACAGGATATAACAAAAATCAATACAATATTCTCTATTACTTCATTATCTCTCCTTCTTGTGCGCTCTCTTCTTCTTCTATTGCTTCTCTTCTTTCTTTAATCTCTTCCGTGAAGTTGGAAACCCATTTGGTATACAACATAACTTTACTTATATTATAATCCATATAAAAGATTTGGTTAGATATATTTTTATTTATGTTTCATATGATTTAAAATTATATAATAATTAATATATTTATTTTGTATATTGTTTAATATACTTTAAATAATATTTATATGCATAAATAATTTTAGTAAAAATAAAATATAGTTAAAATTAAAAGTGTTTTTATTTTTATATTGCCAAATAGTTTACTATATGAAATTCTTTCAAAAAATTTAAATGATAACCAAACAATCAATTGACATCTTAGAAAAGTTTTTCTCAGAAAAAAATCTACAGCAAAAATTCTAATAGTATAAGCTCGAATTAGAATATAAGTAGTAAACATGTAAATGAAAAAGGACAAAAGAAATCAACTCCGGGATCAACTTTTCCATTTTTACTATTAAATCATCAAATTTACAGCAATTGTTTAAGGATTTGACCTGAAGATCATTTGGAGCCAGGTCCTGATCCGATCTGAGTAAAAGAAGATTTTATAGTTCGTCTTGACCTTATAAGTTTCCCCAAAAAATGATGAGAGAATGCAACAGGAAAACAACAATCTAAACGATCCAATCTGTCAGCAAAGACGGAGCTATATTGGGACTTGGGGGCCACTGGGCCCCCAAATTTTTTTTTAAAAATTATTATATATATATATATATATATATATATATATATATATAATGGAGTTATTTAAGGGTCAATGATACACTGGGCCCCCAAAATTTAAAAAAATTAATTTTCAGACCCTCCTATATTAAATTTCTGGCTCCGTCACTGTCTGTAAGACAGGTGTTCCATTTCAACCCATCTTCTTGACTTGGGCATTTACTGATTCTTGTCATTTTCTACTTTCGCACACAGTTTCATCAGTTTTACCTACGCAGGCCAGTGTACATGGTCAGAGAGTGTGTTACGATTATGGGATTCAGAGGGTGCTTTTGAACCATTTTCATTAATAACCAGGTTGAAAAAACCTAAAGTTGACATGAAATCATTGTATCACACTAACTATTATGGAGGGTGCTAAAAAAAGATTAGATAATTGCAATAATTAATTAATCGTCATCGCAGAACGATTACATAGTGCATTGTCACAATAAGCAAGTACATTACTTGTTCATGGATCGTTTATAATAAGTAGGGAGGAAAAGATCTACTCTTTAGTTTATTGTTCAGTTAAAATTAAATATATAAAATTTTACAGGCGTTAGCTAGATCCTAAGATGTCTATTAATAAACTGCTCATTTTTATTTACAGTTATGTACTTGTTAGGGGCATAGGTAACATTATTGATTAAGTCGGAGCAAATCTAGCTATCTGGTTTTTAATTGCGAGCGTAATGACTAATTATGAAGTATAACCCACTTCAGTTCTGGAAATGTGAGAAATTTATATATGAACAGAAACGTCGCTGCCTTCAATTTAGGCTGTTTTGTTGGAGAAAAAGAGATTGTTAAATGTTTGTACATAGTGTGTTTTGTTGTTTTAATGAAGTGTAGTCGTTTTATAGTTATTAGTTGGTATAGCTGAAGTGAAGTGTAGTCGTTTTATCTTTTATTTAATGGCATTGTATATAAAAGGCAATCTGACCTTGTAAGCTTTTTCGAGAGAGTTCTAATAAATGGGGTCAGTTCTTCTCTTCTCTATGTTGTTTCATGGTATCAGAGCGGGTAAATCATTGCTTTGATGGAGTGATACGAGAGGTTTGTTTTTGTGTGAGGAATCGATTATTGCTTGGCCTGACGAGTTCTATTTGTGAGTTCGGCTTGAGAGAGTAACAGAGTCGAAGTTTTTTTGAATCTTCCTTTTGTGCTTACGAGAGTGCATCTGGTGTACACCATTGGTAACGATGGACGGTTTTTCGCATGATTCTCCAACTGGATCAACTCTGGATCACATATTGAGAGCCTCACAGGAAGAAAATCAAACATACCTTCAAGGATCGGATTATCCAGGTATGAGTTTAGTTGTTGCGGTCTTGAATGGTAACAATTTTTTAAGCTGGAGTAGATCAGTTAAAATAGCTCTAGGAGCTGAGATGAAGTTAGGGTTTGTTGATGGAACATGTCAAAAACCTAGCTCAGGATCTGCTGAATATGATAAATGGGTTAGGACCGATTACATGGTTAGATTGTGGCTTTTGAATTCGATGTCAAAAGACATCGTTGAAGCCTTCATTTATACAAATTCTGCTCGAGAGTTGTGGTCAGAATTAGAAGAAAGGTTTGGTGAAAATAATGGTCCTTTGTTGTATCATATACAGCGGCAGATTAGTGTAGCAACACAAGGAAATCAGTCTGTTGCTAAGTACTTTACTAGTCTTAAGAAATTGTGGGATGAACTCTGGTGTCTTATGCCTATCCCACAATGTACTTGTGGGGCGGTAGCACAATGTACTTGTGGAGCACCTAGGGCTCTAGCTGATTTAACATCCTTAAATCAGTTAATGCAATTTTTAATGGGTTTGAATGAGAGTTATGATCATGTTAGGAATCAAATTCTAGTTATAGAACCTCTGCCTACTATTAATAAGGCTTACTCTATGGTTTTAAGAGTAGAAAAACAGAGGGAGGTGCAGATGGTTTTTAGTGAAGGAGTGGAACATAATGCTATGTTTGTGAGTAAAGGGTATAATAAAAAAGTTGGGGATGGAGGAGGAAAGCAGTTCAAAAATAAATGGGGTAGCATTGACAAGAGTGAGTTGTACTATTCTTATTGTAAAAAGAATGGGCATGTGAAATAAAACTGTTTTAAGCTTACTGGTGTACCAGATTGGTACAAAGAGCTGCAGAAAAAGAAAGGTAAGGGAAGTGGGAAGGGTTATACGGCTAATGCAGTGAATGAAGATAATTCATTTACTGTAGGTAACAGTACAGTAGTGGTAGATGCTGCCACTGGTACTTCTAATCCTCCATTGTCTGAATTGATCAGACAAGAATTATTAAAGCTGATGAAGAATAAAACAAATTCAGATCCTCTCATGGTGAACCTGACACATCTTTCAGATTTTGCAGGTACAATTCCTTTTGTAGCTCTTTCTAGTTTAGATGGATTGGGTTTAGATTCTTGGATATTAGATACAAGAGCCTCAAACCATATGTGTGTGGATCTTTCTTTGTTGACTAAACCAGTTGTGCCTAACACCTCTATTCCTGTTTTTTTACCTAATGGATCTCAAAACTGTGTACATCACATTGGGGATGTTTTCCTCCCTAATGACCTTGTTTTGACTGAAACATTACATATTCCTACTTTTAAATTCAATCTTTTGTCTGTGAACAAACATTGCAACAACTTCCTCTGTTACCTTCAAATTTTATCCCAACTGTTGTATCTTGCAGGACCTGAAGACTAAAAAAATCTTGGCTATTTGTAAAGTTGTAGGGCTAATATACATTGGGTAAGAGTTATCCAGCAGGAGTTGGAGGCCTTAGAATCTAATAATACTTGGGTTTTAACTTCTTTATCGGAAGGTAAAAAGGCTATTGGTTCTAGGTGGATTTATAAAGTGAAACTTTTGTCTGATGGGTCTGTTGATCGATATAAGGCTAGGTTGGTAGCCAAAGGGTATGATCAAGTTGAGGGGATTGATTTTACTGATAGCTTTTCACCAGTAGCTAAAACAGTGACTGTTCGGTTATTGTTGGCTGTTGCAGCTTATTTGTCTTGGCTTATCCATCAGTTAGATGTGAATAATGCTTTTTTGCATGGGTTTCTTGATGAGGAAGTGTATATGGTTCCTCCGGATGGATATACTAAGGCTGGCCCGAATGAAGTTTGCAAGTTAAATAGATCGTTATATGATTTAAAACAAGCTTCAAGACAGTGAAATTGTGAGTTCACTAAGAAACTACTTTCTTATGGTTTTGTCCAATCACAACATGATCATTGCTTGTTTACAAAGTCTACTGGTTCTACTTTTGTTGCCCTTCTTATTTATGTGGATAACATTTTGATGATTGGTCCTAGTGTTGATGTTCTAGCTGATGTTAAACATTTTCTGCATACTGCTTTTACCGTTAAGGATCTTGGGCCAGCTAAATAATTTCTTGGTTTGGAGACTGCTAGATCATCTACTGGTTTGTATGTTAATCAAAGGAAGTATGTGTTGGATATTCTTTCTGAATCGGGTTTAACTGGAGCCAAACCAGTGTCTACTCCCTTGCCCAAGGGCTTGCGTTTGACTGGCCATTCTGGTCAGTTGCTCACTGATGTGGGACAGTATAGGAGGTTGATTGGTAGGTTGTTATATCTGGGTTTTACTCGACCTGATATTACTTATGTTGTTCAGCAGTTAAGTCAGTTTCTTCATGCTCCTTGTCAAGGTCATTGGGATGTTGCTTTACATTTGTTGAGGTATTTGAAGGGTAGTCCTTCTCTAGGACTATTTTTTCTTGCTTCAGCTGCCTCTTCTGTTTCTTCTTTCTGTTCTATTGAAGCTTATTGTGATGCTGACTGGGGGTCCTGTTTGGAGACTAGACGTTCGCTTTCTGGATTTTGTGTTTTCTCGGGTTCTTCTTTAGTTTCTTGGAAAACTAAAAAATAGCCCACGATTTCTCGTTCTTCAACTGAAGCGGAATATCGTAGCACGGCTTCAGCTGTGTGTGAACTGTTATGGATTTCTTATCTCTTGTGTGATTTACAGGTTTCTTTTACTTTACCTATTCCTTTTTGGTGTGATAATAAGGCTGCTTTACATATTACTGCTAATCCGGTCTTTCATGAACGTACCAAGCATCTTGATATTGATTGTCATGTGGTTCGTGATCAATTTAAGTTGAGATTTGTGGCGCCTGCTCATGTTTCTTCGAATGACCAATTAGCTGATCTTTTTACCAAGGCCTTGCCAGCTCCGATTTTTGCTTCTCTTATTTCCAAGTTGGGTTTGGTTGATGTTCACCAAACTCCAACTTGAGGGGGGGATGTTAACTGTTTGTACATAGTGTGTTTTGTTGTTTTAATGAAGTGTAGTCGTTTTATAGTTATTAGTTAGTATAGTTGAAGTGAAGTGTAGTCATTTTATTTTTTATTTAATGGCATTGTATATAAAAGACAATCTGACCTTGTAAACTTTTCCGAGAGAGTTCTAATAAATGGGGTCAGTTCTTCTCTTCTCTATGTTGTTTCAGAGATGATGAAAACAATGTAGGGGTTATTATCTGGAGAATGTGGAAAGTGCACAGCAATTCATAAGATGCCAAACGGTTTAAGATGAAGTAAGTTCTACTTATCAATTAGGAGTCAACTTTGATAATAAAGGTGCACGTGTGGGCTGATTACTGGGCAAGTTACGAAGAACAGTAACAAAGATATATATATGTACATTAAATCATAACTAGGTCAAAATGCCTCATTCCTCCAGGCAGTTTTTATGTCAATCAGCTAATTAGTTAATTAATTAAGCACATAAACTAATGCACTAGATTATCGATAATCGTTCCATTGGAGACCCTTTTTCTTTGGGTTCAAACTGAAGTTACACTAACATGAAACTGGCGGTCTGCATTGCTAGATTTGAGGTTTCCAATTTCCAACCACATAAAAAAAAAAAAAAACCTTGTTAAAATCATTAAAATATCTTTAATAACAAGACAAAAGCTGGCACTGGTCGTAGTAGTAATAGTAATCGAAGCAATAGGGCCCTTCTATTTCTTTGTTCTCTCACATCTTTACAGCTGTGAAATGGGGTCGGAGAGAGCTTGTTGCTTGAGAAAACTATAGCCCCATGCCTGTTTCTTATACACTCATATATAAATATATTACAGCCGAATCGGTGGCTACCTACTAAATGACGAAGGCGCTTGGAAAGTGGGTTTTGGATTTTGTGTTAGTCCTTGTATGTAGCGTAGTAGTTGAGTTGAGTTGAGTTGAGTCTATGCAATGAAACCCCGCGCTGTTTTCGTATCGACATAAACAAGAAGAACAGCATTCATCAGGATCCTGATGAGAGTCTAAAATTTCAGCATGTATTATGTCAATAAGAACAAAACGAGTGGGGTTCAATTCAGGAAAAAGGTAGGGAATATGTAGGCTTTTTTAATACTTTAAGATTATATTTTTAATCTGTTTCGTATTCCAATAAATACATGTATTATGGTCCACAATTATTAACAGGAGATTATTAAAAAAGATAAATGATTGTTTCCTATCAGGTCCATTAGTAATGGAATAATAAATGTGGTATGCGAAATAATATTAAACCCTTGCAATGGTCTATAATGGCTGAAAGAAGGGTATTAGTATTACCATTCTTGAGGATGAAAATTAAATAGAATTCTTAGGAGATTTCATTTCAAATTTTTGGAATTTATAATTATTTAAATGCATTAAATAAAATTTGGATTATATGTAATAATTTAGAAATCATAGGCATTAATTTATAAATTAAACAATGTAAAAATCATTTAACAACCTAACGATTCAAAGTTGAAAATTAATTAAAATTAATAGTTTTAATATATTTTATTATTAATTAATCATATTTAGAAATTATCATACAATAATTTTATTTTTTAATCTTTTAAAAGTAAAATATACTTTGAATTATTTAAGTGAAGATGTGAGTGATGTAAATAACTGTTTTATGGCTATATCCTATTGTAAAATAATTTATGTTTAGAATTATTAATTAGAAGGAGGATGTGAATGATATAAATAACTGTTTATATATATATATATATACTTATATATCCTACTGTACCTGCTCTAACCATTAACTATAGGAATTGAACCTTTTTATTCTTTTCTTCCATTTAGAAAGTTAAGATAGATGGGAAATTCATGTGAGGTATGAGGGACTGTAACCTATAGGGGATGACCTATGTGAACGTGAAGGGATCTAGTATCCTAACAACCAAATTAGTATACTTAAAAAGATAAGCAATACCCTTTTCATAGAATCAATTAGGCGTACTGTATGTGGATGATTTCCGTTCATTATTTAATTTCCAAGGCACAAAAATAATGCCCCCAACTGCAGCTATATACGATCCTTGGCATTCATACAAGTTACGGTGGTTGAGAAGCAATTGTCAAGGGAATGAGCCCCATCTAATCAAAAAATAATTGGATGTAACACAATCACCAAGAAAGGATTATTTTCCATGGAGAACACGAGTAGCCGAAGACTATAAATTTTTATTAAGCCAGTAGTATTTATATAAGCTGCTAGAACAGTAAGCTTAGTCACGAGTCATACTAATGTCCTGGCTCGCCGCCCAGGCCAATCTGAACGACATTGGAGTTACTTATGTTGATGATGTATCACTTTTAAGATGTCATAGATTTCTCATCGAGTATCTGTTCATTTTCTCTTAATGTTAAAAAAAAAAAAAAAAGACACGTACATGCGCGAGCCAACCGAATGGGTACACTAGGATGGACAAAACTATGTTGGGTTCCTAAGTTAAAGCAAAGCAATAGTTGGCTTAGGACAGGAAAAGAACACAGAGGAAGCGCCAAGTGCCAAAAAGGCATCAGCTTGGACATTGCATTTATTGGTCTTGGCAAGGCTACACTAATTAAGCCTCTAACTAAATAGTCTAATAATGGTGTTTATATAGAGGAATTAAACTAGCCAAGAAGTAGTAAAATTGATAAGAATAAGAATCAAGTCGTGAAAGAGTAAGTATTATATAGCCTAGCCTAGCCCTCAAAGAGAAAATTGTATCGAAGGCCCTCTCTAACAATATCATCAAAATCTCAAGAAAAGTGAAGAGTATATGTGGACACACACACACAAACCAAAAGTCATAATACACTTGCGAAAGCCAAAAGAAAAAGCTAACAATTTTCCCACAAGAAGACTTCAAAACCACTTGTACTAACATTTTCTGGCGTTATTAACAACTGTTCGCTGAAGCACCCACCGTTTCCACCGCCACGATACTCTTCATACCATGGTAGACTATACAGCCACGAGTCACCAAACACGAACTCGTCCCTTAACTCGGGCGATTCCTCAAAAATCGACGACTCCAGACTCGGTAACTTCACTATCTCGCTCAGCTCCTCTGAAGTGGCCGCCACGTCACCAGCCGATGACGTCACATCCGCGTTTGATGAAGATGATGATTGCGTCACCGTAGAAGACGATGACCCATTATTCATATCGCTATGATTGTGATTATTGTTATTTCTGACATTACTGTCGTCGTCGGTGTCCTCATCTTCGTTGCCACTGTTTCCCCGGCTAAAGTTCATCGAAGCAGCTTTAGCTGCAGCGGCTTGAACGTCCCTGGGAGAGTTGGACGCCGGTCGAGGAAGCACCCCGGCTAGCTCTGGGAAGTTGAGGATGGCGGAGTTGCCCTTAATGCTCATGGCTGCGACGTCGTGAGCACGTGCCGCCATTTCTGGGTTGGCGAAAGTGCCGAGCCAGATCCGGCTCTTCTTACGGGGCTCTCGGATCTCCGATACCCATTTTCCCCACGTGCGCATTCGGACACCTCTGTAAACAGGATGCTTGCTGTTGTCTCTAGCCCGCTTCGGCTTTCTGGGGTTCATTTCAGGCTCAGGGTCGGGCCTAACATCAGACAGCCCTGATGATGAAGAAGGTGAAGCTGGAGGTAGTGAAGAGGAGGAGGAGGAAGCGGAAGAGTTCACGCTTGGGCTTGGCGGGTCAGCCATGGTAATCAGCTGTGAGTAATCTGTTTCAGACAAAAAGGGTTGATTATGGACTAAGCTCTGAGCAAGTATATTTACATCTAGAGAGAGAGCAGAAAATGCAGGAAGAGAGAGAGAGGATGAGGTTTATGAAATGACTGTAAGCTATATATAAAGGACAGTCGCGGTGTAAAAGGAGAGGAAAGGACGTGTGGGTACTCTATAGAAGCTAGCTGGAGATGTATCGAAAGACAAAGAGTGGAGTGGAGGGTCAAAACAAGAAGGGAAAACGTGGAAACTATTAGTGAATCCACGGAAGAACTACAGCTCTCTCTTATCTTTCCTTTCCAACGTTCAGACAAACAAAGTAGCTAAGAGTATACGTACATGTAATAAGTATGGGGAGTGGACTGCTCCGGAGTCTCGTGTACAGACTACAGAGAGAAAAATAAAATAAAGACCGATGGATGGAGATGTTAAAAGCGTTAAAAAGACTTAAGATGAGAGGGATACTGTCTTACTTGTGTCTTGGGTTGGAATCAATTCTCTTACCCTACACGACGGGGTAGGAATAGGATGATTTCAGGAAAATTAAGAAAACGTAGAGACTAGAGAGAGAGCGTTTGGGCCTTAAACTTCTTCAATTAATTAAACTTCTCTCGCTTTATTTCCATGCATGCATCAAGCACCATAATGAATTGTGATGCATGGATGGAAAAGTAACATTACCGATCTCTCACTCCATCGGTCAAATTCTTAGTGCTTGAAATTAATCATGACGTTTGATTTTTAATTTTAGAAAATGGAAGTCCTAACGAATCTCTGTACTTCTTGGAGTGATGCAATTGGCAATCATTTTGACAAAGGGACCAAAATGAGAGTCGCCTAAGCCCCTTGGGGCTTGGACGGAAAGGGGCAAATGCTTAACCAGTGGGTGATTAAGAAAGTCCCTTTGTACATTAGGTTACCCTTCACACTATTTTTATATTGGCACACGTTAAATTTCGATAGATTTAACTTTGTTATTGCACATTTTATTTCTTACTTTCACGTGTTTAAATTCTAATAGATAATAAAAATCAACATATTTATTATAAAAGACTTTGAGAAGGGTTATAATATACACAGCCTTTCTTTTATACTCTTAAATTCTAATGGATAATTAAGATTAAAAAAAAAACTATGCTTTCGTAACTCTTTAATGTAAGACAAGATCATCGATGTCTATTGCTGTTTCCATCAATAAAGTCGAATCAATCAGAATATGTTTACTACGTTCACTATTAAAATATGATTTCTTATTTTGTCAGCACATAGAGATGTATACATGAGCTCAGCTGGATTATTAAGCACGATTAAGACATAATAGTAATTAGTCTTCACTGTATAATATATATATAATCACCTTTCTATTCTTGCTTTGCTTCTACTACATATATAATTACTAAACTTGCCACAGGTACTACTCATGTAAAAAAATCCCAATTAAAGCATAATTTTCCATATTAATTTCTTACACTTCAGGTGTTCCCTCTGGATCGATTTTGATAGTATGTATAGCTGTGCACAAACGTGGGATGTATGAACTTGGGGTAACTAGCATATATACGCCTCATAACTCGAACGTCAGGAAGCTTTATTAATTGGACAGGGACCTAACAGGAAACAGCTAAAATTGAACTTTCCATCCATAGTTTCTGTCAAAGGCTAATGTATTTATATTCTGTATCAGCGTTTAGGTCAAAATTCAACTTTCAATTTGGTTAATCTGTGTCTGGTTTTCTAGGGATGATTTGGGGCTGAATCCAACAATGATTTAATCTTATAAGAGAAGCTTGCCTACTTTTTAACCAGTTAATACTCAATCTGCTGGTTGAGCTAATTTAGTCAACATAATTAAAATGGCTGAGATCGAGTACTAGTAATCTTTAAAAAATAATTTTTTATGCATTTGATTTTAATTTTTTTTTAAATATCAGTTGACATCCTACTCAACATCAAGTTAAGGCTTTGACTCATAACCTCATACATGCTTAGGTCATAAAATGTTACTTAACAATAAACTAATTGCATGTTAATCATCAATCCATCCTTAATTATTGTACCTACTTTTATTTTGTTAATATTAATTCTTTCTAAGCTTAGGGTTTAGTCGAAATACAATGCATCAAATCTAAAAATGGAATTAAAAAATATGAAGAAATTAATAGAAGGGGAAATGATTTTTCTTAAAAAAGAAATAAAATGCCAACTCATTAGAAAAAAAGGGTACAGGAATTTCCAACAAGCTGGTCCAACAGGGCGATCTATTTCAATAATATTAGGTCATGAGTGACACGAGCATAGTAAATGAACATCAATCAAGAAAAAAAAGCAATATATCAAAGAAACCATAGATAGAAAGTAATTCAATAGTTTTTCTGAGAGCATATACAAGGGAAACAACTGTGAACTTGTCATTTTCCTTTCCCTTTCTAACACATAAAATAGAAAGTTCTTAATTTGCGATTCTACTCGCTGGTCTTTACATTATTTTCATTAAACAGTTCCTACCAAAATAAATAAATGAATAATGCATCATGCCCATGCTAACGTACCTTTCTTGTATTGCATCAGGATTACCAGCGGATTCCTCCTGTTCATATTCAACTCCCTGTAAATATATAAACAAAGTACAATTCTTTCTTGAAATGAGATCTTCCTTCCTTAAAAAAAGTAATCTCCCATGTAATTAGGCAGACCAACTCAACGTACAAAGGCAAGCTAACATGAAAGCTACTGTCTTTTTATTGATCAAAGTTTTATGGGTATATGAATCACAGTATCTTCTTTCTTTCCTTATGTTTAGTTGGATATAAGATTTTAATACAATGAAATAAAATGAAATGATTTATAATGCACCAGAATGTAATATAAATGATTAAATATTAGAAAATTATTATTTAGGAATGATGAAAAGTTCATAATGTAATATAGTAAATATTGTTTAGAAGAAGGACAAAATGAAATATAAAGTATGTATAATAATAATAAATGACTATTCTACCTTTGTTATTAGGGTTGATGGTATAGTTGATTTTATAAAAATTACTGAGAGTATATTAAGTAGTACATATTTATCATTTACATCTCATCTTAAACTCCCTAGATTAGAGGTAACTCATTTTTACTGTTTAGGATAGAATATAATATAGTGTGAAACTCTCCCCTTTTATTTATTTCATTTTATTATATTATAAACCCTCCTCTCAAATAATAGAATTATATTACATTTTATTTCATTTCGTTAGTAACTACTTTACCAAATGTATCCTTACTTTTCTGAAGTTACTTGAAGGTTGGCGACGGCAGCCAGTTTGGTTGATTGTAACATGATAAAATCTTAGCTTTCATTCATGGAGGTGGACCCGTTAAGACAAAGCTTAATCTGCTTTCCTTCACAAGCCCCTCATGTGCCACCCATACTCTCAAGGCATTGTTAATGACTCCTCTCCAGTATTTGTTAAAGAGTAAAAGAACTGCACTTTTATATCCCCAACATTGCTCCAAATTGTTTCCCTGCTACCTGGGTTTTTGTTACCATGTGACATGGGAAAGATGACATGAACCCTGATATTGTATAATAATAAAAACTTTATATTGCTGCTATAAATGCGGCTTAGACCTGATTTTTTTTTCTTTTCTACAGTGCGATGCTTTCACTTTCATGGAAACCCTGGAATGAGCTACAATTTAAACCAGATGGAATCAACTTTCTAACAATGTTTCTGAAACCCTGGAATGAACTACAATAGATTTCAACCAGATGGAATCAACTTTCTAACAATGTTTCTGAAACCCTGGAATGAACTACAATAGATTTCAACCAGATGGAATCAACTTTCTAACAATGTTTCTGAAACCCTGGAATGAACCATACAGCTCATATGGTAAAGTTCCTTTGCTATATGAAAAAACACTGGAAGGATCATAGTCTTTGTCAAGAAACAGAGCAGCAGTTGGGATGTAATTGCAATATGCACTAGATTGATTAGTATGCTGAGAGCTTATTTTGGTCATTATGCATCAATGGTGATATATGGGTAGTTGGTTGGGTAGACGTTCAAGGGCATTACTCCTGGGCCTACCAGAATTTATTGTATTTGGATTCTGACACTTGATGGGCTTTATAAATGTGAGAAACACATGCTCTATGTTGCGAGTATTCGCCTTCCACTTCCTACAGATCAAGCCTACCATGTAAGTTGTGTCCCCTGCTAATGTATTTTGTTAATACTTGATTAAGAAGAGAAGATTGATCAAAAGAGAACTTTTGGAACTTAAGGCGATCTTTATCTCAAGCTTGGCAGAGTTCAGTATCACTGAACAGCTAGAGATCATTGGTGAACCATCAACCAAAGTCACTAAAGCTACTCAATGATGCTTAATGTATCTTAATGTATATATGAACTTACAGTCAATGGCAGAAAGATGATTCATTTAGAAGGGTGTCATTGATGAGAATTCCACTAGGCCCATAAGCATTGAAGATATGCTTGATGCTTTATGACATATCATCTTGGTTTCTAAATGTTCTGTCAGAAGTGTCCTTTTTAGTTTCTGGCTCTACAGAGTGCTAGGAGGTTAAGTCGACAATGCAATCCAATCACAGGAGGCGAATTATTGCTCATGGACCCCTTAACAGACACCGTGGGAGGAAAATGAAGCACAAAAATCGTGCGTGTCACTCCCTCTACTCATGCTTGAAAGCTGCAGAGATATGGCAATAGATGATATTCACAAATGGCATTGGATCCTGACGCTGCATTTGAAGTCCAAACTCTGGTAAGACAGCAACATGAAATGCATACTTGCTGGGAATAATGAAACAAAAGTTGCATGTTGTTATCAAGGAACCCGCCGTTATAAAGCATAACATGGCTAATGGTTTAGTTTAAATTCTATAAATGGATGGATTTGCAGAAATCGTTGCCTTGGAAGTGCAGAAGAATATGCATGTATCAAGGCCTCCGTTATCTGCTAAACTAATGCCAATCCTCAGGAAGTAAACAACAGCAGCGTAACATGATTTCGAGCCCCATACCACCACTCTTTTTGGAGCTTAAAACTACAAATTAAGCAATCAGATGATAATACCAGGAACCATGACCACAAACGACTACAGCGATGGTTGCATGTGATTGATAAGAAGCATTACACCTTTACCTACCAATGTTTGATTCTCGCTAGGTGTATGGTTTGAAGGATTTACATGCTTTCCGGTGTATCAAACTGATTGCGCTGATTGAAACAAATGTAGCACACTTTTTCTGTTCGTTCAATTATTTTCGAGTTTCAGAATACAAAATCAAATATAAAAGCATAGCAATGCAACAGTCTAAGAACCCCTTCTAAAAGGCGAGTTAAGGTATTTTTATGTGTATGCATGGTGTATCATGTACGCATGTCCTTCTCTTGCTTAATTTTGCCTAATTCGACAAGCATTGTCAAAAGTGCTTCACACATCTCAAAAGACTCGGGCTCACTTGGGTCTCTCTTCCATGCCGAGTAAACCATCCAAGCATGATCAAGCTTTTTATCTGGTCTAACAACAACAGAACCTGGAACCTCAGCATCACGGCATGTCACTAATCCATCACTCTTTTCCCCATACCTAAGCTGCAAGTGTAGTGCACACACAGCCATGGCAGCTGACAAAGGAATCACTACAGGGACCTGGCGTCCTGCTTGAAGAGCGTTGTCATATTCTTCACTCCCAAATTTTGGAAGTGGTAACCAAGGAAGTTCTGCATGAGCTATGTGAGTCATTGTGGCAAGGACACCTGCGCCTACACTTGCTTCTGAGTGGAAGGATATAAGAGGAATTTCTTTTGGAAGCCTGTGATTCATGATGAATTCTCCACGTCTTTCATAAGTTAGATCTTCCAATGCTCGAATATCACCCTATAATGAATTTTTTGTTGCATAATAAAATCAGAGAAGGTGAACCATGTAAGGTTCGAATGCAACTAAGAAATCATGCAGCAAAGTCTAATAATCGACATAGGCAGATGCAATGGATAGGCAAGTTGTGAGAAGTCTCAATAAAAACTACCAAGGAAGGTTATTATATGCAAACTTGATAAAACATCACTGAAGTAGTAGTTGTCTCATATTGTGAAACAAGGCAAATAAATGGAATATCAATGAAACAAAGCAAACATATGGACTATGATCAAAGGGCAAAAGAAAATTACCTTGATTAGCTTGCATATTAGAAGTTCCATGATCCTCCGGGTTTCTTTGTCAGCAATCTGGCCTTCACGAAGAATATCAGAAGCTAAAGGAGAGCCACCATATGGGCTTTGCACCAATGCGAGTCCAGCAACTTTGTCTTTCAAGTCACACCAGTAAATTGACAATGCAGCTGCAGCATCAACCCCGCCTTTGCTGTGCCCAAGCAGCATTACTTGCTTGCCTGAACCCCAGTAAAGCTCCTCAATGTACTGCTTCAGTTCCCATGCATTCTGCTGCACTGATGCCTTCAAACAAGAAGGTACGGTAATTTGTTACTTCAAGAGTTCCAGAAGCATTGTTGACAAAAAGATGGTTTTTCTGAGTAAAGATGACTGAATTTTTAAAAAATTAAAATAAAGTACCCAAACCAGCTAATTATTATGTCAGGAGTTCCTGATTCTCCAAGTTACACTAGTCTAATTCCATAACGTATCCAAAGTTACCTCACTATGAATTATTGCAATGTGACAAGCTAGACCCATCTTCGAAAAGAATTTCCTAGTGCCCACAAAATACAAGGGACTATGATTACTGAAAAGGCCTGAAAAAGATAAGCTCTTGTGTAAATATGGAGTTTACTTGCAAAACAAAAAGAACCGTAATGAACAACATAATAGAATTTCATTCTCAAACCTGGTATTAGCAGATAAACATACGAGTCTGGAAGTGTGTGCCCTCCATTCCTGAAGTAAAAACACAGAAATTTTACCATCTAGAAATATGGCCACTAACAGGAAAGGGTTCAAGTTTCTCAAGGCACCCAAGTGTAGTCACTAAGGAAGATGCTTCCAAAGGTTGCAATGTTTAGAGGCTTTCTTGGAAAAGGCACAATTATGCCTTTTAAAGTTAAGAAGAACTAATTTTTATCAAATAAATCTTATGATTTTTCAAGGTCATTTATGATTCACCGCTCAAAACAACTACATATAACTGCACTTTTTCATCAAAAGATGATTAACAAGTTTTCCAGAATTAAATAAAAGACGACGCATTCCTCCAATTATGATGGGAACAACAAATTACAAAGACGAGTACCTTCTTTTGGTAAGCAGTTCTATAAATCTAGGTGTACCATCTTCCACAGGATCCATTCCAGGAGTATGTTGCAACCATCCAATGTCACCAGACGAACCATGCAATGTTTTATACACTCGAGAAGCAATGCTGAAAATGCCAAACTATTATTCTCTAAAAGGAATATGTTCACAAAATCTTAACACCTGGACTCCAGCCTTCTACAGAATTAAACCCACAATACTGCAAACAATAAAACTATCCCCTTTACCTACGAACTTGAATTTGAGTGCATCTGATGTAGTAGAATGAGCATCTCCAACAGGCCAATGCCAAATTCCAGGCAAGGCGAAGACCAAACAAAGGAAGCATCAATCTACATTCACTAAGAAGCACAATGAGGACCACAAAAAAAAAAAAAAACATGGAAATGAAGATATCATGAAGTTGTATATTAGTAGTATAGCTTCCAATTACCACATTATACGCCATCTTCAACACTTTCAAAATCGAAAAATGGCCATTGCATTTTATCATTAGTGGTTTGGATCCTTAGTATCTACTGAAAACGAGTATTTAATAAAATTAGAGTAGCATATGATTATAAATTTTCATAATTTAATTCGTTAAAGGTTACTGGTGAAGTTATCAATATGAGAGTTGCAATTTAAAATTTGCATCATACAAAAACTTTATCTACATGGCCAATATGAAGAAAGAATTCGTATTTTATGTCTCGGAAAAGTCAAGTATAATGGATGAATACCCTCGAATAATGAAGTAGGTGGCTCCATGACAGTAACTGCTATTTCTCACAGCATGTCTTGTATTTACAGACAACTCTTTCCTTTTGTCTTGGGGTTTTCTTCCACAGAATCCAGGGCTTGAGTTAGAAGAGGATGAATACCCTTCAAAATAAGATTTACAGATGCCATGGTCTGAATATCTTGAAAATGCTCTCAAAGAACCAGGCGCCAAATTGTTTGAATATTCCTCAATATCGTGAAATACCAGATCCTCTGTAGCAACAAAACTCTCTAAGCAAATACATCAGGAATTTTTAAGATACAAAAGCATGCGATCAAATAGAAAATTCACCTATGAAGTCAACGAATTGACGACTTATGTAAGCAGTCAGCGTTCATAGATGGGAAAAAATATCACCCAGTGACGAGTGCAAACCAAAAGAATCAATTATGAAACCTGTGTTAGTTACAGCATCAACATGAACCTGATTTGCAAAAGAAAAAATAAAACATTTAGCAAAGTAATTCTCTTTTTCAACCCAAATATTCATTCCTCACCTCTACCAACCTATAACAAACTTAAAATGGAAATTAAAATTAAGGGAAACACAATATTAACATCCTTCGCATTTTCATGAGTTTAAGAATCTGATATACATGCACACATACAACCAGGAGAACTCAAACAAAAAACAAATATACAGTTCAGGATTAGTCTCACCACATGCCTGCCTTGGTAAATATTTTCTTCCACACGAGAATAGTCATTAACCACATGCCCAATCTGGTTTGACTTGAATCACAAGAAGAAAATAGAAACTTTCAGCTTAAACATCAAGAAGACGCAACAATAGCATAATACTTAACCAATGTAAATAACTAAGATCTTTCTTACACTTAACGGATTATCAATTTTCTCACCATCAAGACACAAATCTCCCATTAGATGCTCTTTACCTGTGATGACACCAAAATTAGATAACAACTAGAGAATATACATTGTCCATGAAGAACAAGCAACCAGTACTGTGAAAAAGAAACACCTAAATGTGTTCTTCCATATGATTTCTACCAGGCTTATAGTTTCACCGTCACCATAAGGAGGGGCACTTTCCTAAGGTAGAAAGACAGCTTTTTCCAAGGGACAAAAGTTATCAGGCTAACGACATCTATAAACTAAGTCAACTGCCAAGAGAAGCTACTCTTCCAGGTGAACTTCGCGTAAACATGTGGATACTTGCTACATCAAATGAAACAATTTGAATAATATTTAAGGACCACAGCCAAATAGGTCAAATCTATGAAGTAACTATGTTCATAAAGTTCGTAATTCATTTGAAGAAGTTGGTTGGAATGAAGCATTTTCCTAACACTGAATCAAATTAGTGGCCACTCAAGCATTGAGAAGGAGCAAAAGGGCCTCTCAAATTCATACTTTAAAAATCAAATCCCGGTTGGAGCTAATGCAACTTAAAACCAATGCATCATCCAATTTTGAAGACTACTCTGAACAATGAGCTGTTCTACTTCGATGTAACATGCAGTCCAGAAAATGGGAAGAAAGACCACGAAAACATAGTTTAAAACACTTAAACAAACACTGCAAATCAAACTCAAAACCAAATCTATGAGATCCAGATAAGAACTTTGGGTGAATAAACCTGTGATCAACTATAACAAATCAAACGACTCGTCTGATCCAACAAGAAATGCAAAATTACAAAATGCCAAATCCAAGAAACTAGCTTACACAAATGAGATTGCCAAACGGAGGCCAACGCCACACAATCTGGCAATCTGCAAGATCAAATTTGGACAACCCAGAGACAGATAATCCTTTAGAATCGGAACCCATTCAATTTATAGAGGGAAGTAGCACCCATTCCCAAGGAAACAATAAAAAAGTTTAAAATTTTGAAATTCAAAAGAAAAGAAAAAAAGAAAAAGGATCAAGAATTGGATAAAAAGAAGAAAAGGGGCACATTAAATACATATATGGGACAAAAGTGGCGAACCGAATAAGAGGAGTCATGAAACGGAATGGAGCGATAGATCATCACTATCTTTTCTGGTTATTTACTCTCTTCAACCTGCCTAAAGGCCCCATCTTGAAGGGTCGCTTTTCTTACATATTATCACCATAACTTTGTTGACCTTCAAGATCTCATTTTTTCCTTTTTAAATTCTTTATTTTGTTCCACGTTACCAATCACATCGGAGATTTGGAGCTGCTGGGGTGAGACAAATCAGTGTTTAAGACGGTACGCGTGTAATCGTTATGATGAAAGTTTAGACTGTAAGCGAAGTGTGGATATGATGGCGGGACGCCCCGGAAGATTGTCCGACAAGAACACAGACACGTGCCCTGTTTGGGTTTGACCCCAGAAACCACGAAGTGGAAACTCAAACAGAGTTCAGTTTCGAAAATTGAAATCTTTTAGTTGAGGTTACGTGAAAGCGGAGAGTTACTGAGTAACCAACATGTGCTTGTCTGGAGTGGGCTTCCAATTTCTCTTGAAGTAGGATGCGTCGTCTTTGTGCTTTGCACTTTATAATGAATACGTGAAAATGAAAAATCGCGAAAACAGAGCAAGTGGGCATTCCAACAGATATGTTGCCACTTGCTGACTCAAATGGAATTTGCCAAGTACATGGCCCGTTCCAGTGAGGAAAAGAGATCTTGCAAGGTTTAGGTTGTTTTTTTCAAGGGTATAGCAGAACTTCTTCAGCTAGGACTCTCTAAGTGTACGGATCTGGTCATCTTACATGGTTGAGGTAATCAAATGTGCTTTGTGTTTGCAGAGTTAAGGGTATTTGTGTAGTCTAGTTAAATATTATCAGATCAGTCAAGAGAAGTAGAATACTCAACAAGAGCTCCCACGATTTGATGATTGATGCAACACCTCAGTACAGCATCTAGCTCTACCACTGTTTTGAGCTCATCTACAAGAAAACTTTACAGGAAGGCATGTACAGCAGAAATCCCAGTTTTCTCATACAACACAAGCTTCTTCAAACGATCTTGTCACATCTAACAAAGATCCTCGTTCTGCATCTTCGACGAAGACAAGAAGGTAAGATTTTGTTCTCATTTGCATTTCGGTGTCTGTTTCTCATCTGCTTGCTCCTTGAGACACGTTATCTAGGTTTTATCTGGTAAACTCTATTATACCAAATTGAATGGAGTGTCATGTGAAAGATATCATACTTCAATGGCTTAGCATGCCAAAGAAAATGTCGTTGAACCTTTCTGACCCCAAGTTGCAACTTAAGATACTTCTCTTCTGGTATTGACAATAATATTTCTTTCAGGTTGGGAATGTCCTTCTCTGCTAGTATTACTGAAAATGCCTGCCAATTGAAGACCTCAAAAAACGACGGGACAAAGTTATCAGATATAATTACAGGTACACACTCATAGAAGATTGCTTCAACCACTCGTGGGCTGTTGACCTCATAACCTTTAGGGCAGATACAATATTTGCTGCTTTTCATGTGTTGGATATAATTCATTTTGCTAGCAACACCAGGAGGCATTGGACCAAAAATCTTCATATCAGGGTCTTTGTCTTTCCAGTGCTTCAACAAGATCGGGCGCAGATAGCCATGCATATTTCCAGCATAGAAAGCAAGAATATTTCTTCTAGAAGCTGGTTTTCCTCCCAAATCTTTAAGAGGATTCCTAGCTGACCTCACATATGTTTCAGGAAGAGAGACATCCCTCCCTACTTTAAAGCCTGCAGTAACATCAGCATTGCAGAGGGCTTTGATACAGTGTTCCATGTGGTGCCTGGTTTCATATGGAGCCTGGTAAACTCAAGCAGTATAAAACATGAACAGTTAGCAAAGGAGAACAGATATAAACAACAAGATGTTATTGTGACAAGTAGTTTTGTTAGACTCATTCCCTTTGCCTATTATGGTTGAATCATTTCAGGGGTATCTGTCTTTTAGAATCCCTAAACTTCCATCCACCCCTTAATATGTCAGTATCTACGATAATACCAAGCTTCATAAGCAAGTAAGAGTAAGAAAAGGAGACAAAAGTATACATTACCCAATCATGGCAAGCAACCAGAAAATGATCTGCTCCACCAGTTCTGTTCCAAAACCGATATTTAGCTGCAATTTTTTCAGAGTATTCCTTCAAATGTTGCCGCAGGTTTGTCCTATTATGAGAATTGCGTACGTAAAGGGTGTACTCTAGCATTCGTGAACTAAATGGCATATAAAAGAGGTGAGCCTTTCTTGGGTCCTTGACAACATAATGCTTATTTCCTTGCATCAGTTTCATAAACCATCCCTCTGAAGCATACAGCCCCTTCAGAATGGGTACATGAAATATTGGTCTCTTCCCTTCTCTATAGATGTAGATTTTGAGTACACGCTCCATGAGCTCATAACTCCTGTAAGTGCAATGTTTAAACTCTGAATTCACACCTACTTAGGGAAATTTATGTTTAAGGGCAATTCTAGCAATAGACTGCACTAGAGAACAAGCGGATATAATATTAAATATGAATCAAGGAGAACTACAAATGGTTATTCAATAAGATGAGACCACAAGAGATTTATTTTTCAGGTAATTGGTGAAGTCAAACAACTCACTTCTCTGATTCTCTATGCTAGCCACAACCTAATATCAGAATTGCCAGACCAATTCACCTCATCTAAGCCACAGCTCAAAACCAAACATGTCATCTCTGTTAAATTTCAACAGCATTTGATATACATATTGAACTTCAGTGGCAAAGATAACAGTTGGACTAACATATATTCAGATACAATAACTGACTTATTCGACTTATTTTTATATTGATTCAACAACTTGGTCCCTAAATATAGGTGGAACAAAGAAATTGTTACAATTTAACAAAGGGATGCATGCAACTAGCTCCTCATTTCCTTTCACACCCACTCTTTTCTTCTCTTCCGTTTTGTTTCCTTTCGTTTTCACTTTCACAATATATACAGCTTAAAAAATTTATTCATCTATAAACCTTTAATGCATTAGTTATCCATGCCCTTAACTAGGCTTACCTCTTAAACTGTGAGACATTTCGGAATAGAGGAGAATACAGATCCTGATCATTCTTCAAGATAGGAGCTTTTTCAATCTCCATCTTTGCAGCCAAGATCTCCTGATCACGGGCAGAGGACCATCTTGGTCTCTGCATTCAGATACAAAATGCTGAATTTTTTTGAAAAATAGAGAACTAAAAAATTATGCTACTGCACACCAGGTTATAGTACCATTGAACGTGAGGACCGACGGTGTCGCAATAGTATTTGGTTCATCTCATCCATTGTTGTTATCGATTTTGGAGGCATCTGACACCTCATTTTTCTCTTCCTAAAATACCTAACAACAGCAGAACCATTTTTCGCACTTTCAAGGTAATTCAGTGGAACGGTATAATTACTGAAAATCTCATTTTGCTTCAAGTAGGTGACCTTTCTTGCCAAAGTTAGATTTCCTACTGGAGGGGATCTGAAAGTAGTGCTTACGGGCTCAACCTCCTTATGAGCTAGGCTTGTGTCCTCCAATAGCATACCATCTGATGAAGTTTGAGAGTTTGTTTTCATGCTCTCGTTAAACGTCGGGCCATCTCTGGCTTCATTTCCCAATTCCAAGTCAGACTTACTATGCTGACCTCTGTCACTTTCTAATATAAAAGGTTCATTTTTAGCTATCACAATCTCAGATACAAAATCATCATCTACTTCTCTCTCACCTACAAGCTCAGTGGGATTGCTCGGCCTTTCTTCATCAGATGCAAAAGCTTTCTCTGTTGATCCATTGTTTATCTTTGGTGAAACATTTACCAATTCCAAGTCGGAATTTCTCTGTTGAATTTTGGCACTTTCTAATACAGAGGCCTCATTTTCAGTCATGACAATCTCAGGTTCAAAATCATCATCAATTTTTCCATCATCCACAAGCTCAGTGGGATTGCCCAACCTCTCTTCCTCAGATAAAAATGCATCCTCTGTTGAGCCATTGCTTCTTTTTGATGCCACACTATGTCCAATAACTCCGATTATGGTAGAATCGTTAGAATCGTTTATCACCTCCGCAAGTACAGAAAAGTTTGACATGGTTGACGAGTCAAAAGCAAGAGCGTTTCGAACCATTACAGAATTTGCAGAAGATTGCATAAGTGTGAGGATGTTTTCATTGTATGCTCGATTGCTGGTATGGAGAAGCAGAGATTGAAGAGCATTCCCATATGGAAGCAATAGGGACTGGAACAGTAAGTGAGTGACAGCTATAATCACTATCAAAAGCAGCCATCTCGGCGCTTTCTTATGCAGTTGAATGCAGAACTCCATGCCAGGGAACTCACTCTTTTTGCACAAAATCCCAAAGTTACAAGCCCATCTTCAGAAGGAACTAACCCATTTTTCTGAATGCTAAGTGAACCAAAACAGGTTAGGAAAATGTCGGAATCCAACAAAAACAGAAAATGATGGGGAAAAAAGCAAGTACGCATACAAAAATCCACAGCAGCAAGAGAAAAAGGTGTGGAATTGAACTTGCAATCAAAAGCAATACTTATAGGTTCAGAAGGCAGGGTGGTGATACTCTTTTGAACATGAAACCGACGAACATCATAAAGCTGAAAACTTTCGAGCCAGCTGCAATCATAATTATAAATGGAGAAAGTAAATATTGAACATAGAAGCGTAGAGTCACTTAGAAAGAACAAGATAGAATTGCAAAGAGAAGAGCGAGCTAAAACCAGGAAAAAAACAAAAAAAAAATCAACCCCAATTACAGTAAACAGAGTCGGAGACTTCTTGCAAGAATCACTCAAAGGAAATACATCACTATCTCAGAGACTTCTTGCAAGAATCAGACAAAGGAAATACATCACTATCTACTACTGTTACTGAAATTCATCGCTTACAATAAACCGGAACATAATCAAGAAATGAACTTTTAGTATTTGGTAGCCAAGAAACCAATTACAAATTTAAGCATGTCAATTTCATTTTCTCAGCAGCCAAGCAAATGGCTACTTATTAAGCACAAGCTGACAAGTCAAAGAAACTCTTAACAAACCTCCAAAGTGAGTAACCAGAAGCAAGAAACGGACAAGAAGAAGAGGAAGAAAGTAATGAACTTTTTAGCTTGTGAAGGTAACCTTTAAAATCGCTGATTTTGGTTTTAATAAAGAGATTATCAGGGTGGACATGGAATGGAAGATTCTGTTACTAAAAGAAAAGAAAAGGGACAATGAAAAAGAGAAAGTTACAAATTTAATATTCTTCATGGTCTGTTTTTCTTTCATTTCAGCCATGGATATGGAATGGATCCGTTCCCTTGAAATCACCTGTTCATTTTTGCTGTTAATCCACCTCATCTGGACCACATGTCCGTACTTGTCGGTCGTCGTCATTATTGATCAGCAACTGTTCCTTGTTTTTAAATGTTTTTATTTATTAAGACAGCCGGACAGCGAGAAGTTGGTTCTCTTATAATTAGACCTAGATTAACTGTCGTTAAAATGGGTAAAACTAATTATTTAAATAGTTGGAGTATTTTTTATTATTTATAAATTATTTAATATTTTATATTTAGTAATGAAATACTTTAACACTCTCGTCAAGTACAAATAGAATTGGGCATTTAGTTGTCACTTAAATAATTGAACCATTAAAATTAGACATTCGGACAAACAATTTCAACAACTATGGAATTGTACTAAAAAACAATTATAATTGACCAATTATAAGCCTTTAACATTCATTTACTCCAACATGTGAATATACTGTACCGTTTGTACAGGTTGGCCATTCCTCCGGTTGTGCTTGTGAATGTAATTATTAGCCCGTGAACATTGCATTAATATTCTGATTTTTCTCCATTAAATATTGAATGATACTTCAAAATTTCAATTTCTACATTTTGGTTATGGAAATGGTTCAGTAGCTAAATGATTTGTAAGATTATTCACAACCAAAAAGCTACTATCAATGCATTAGCAAATACAATTATCTCTAAAAAAAAAAAAAACAGAGGGTTTTAGGGGATTCCATTTACAGATTTAGATCAAGCATTATGGTGAAAGAGAAAAAAATTAGCAAGAGGGAATATCTGGTTGGCCACCCATAAATGCTCAAAATGGTCCCTATTTTTTTGTTTTTCCTTGAAATGTCTCTGCCAAGTTGCCATGGGATGCAAAAATATTGGCCAGCAAAGCCATAATTGCTTGTTCCATCACTTCAAATGATTCCTGTCACTTTTTTTCTGCATCCAGGACCATGAACAGCTGAGCCTTTTTAACAGCTTCATCTGCTCCCAACCTGAAAAACTCTGTTGTACCAAATCGAGTGAAGGATCATATGGAACAGATCATATTTCAGAGGATTTTTGTGAAAAAGAAAATGCTTTTGCACCATTTTAATTCTTAAATGCATCGCACGGTACTTCTCCTCTGGAATGGAGAGCAGAATGCTCCTCAAATTTGGGATGTCTTTCTCTTGAACAAACACAGCAAATGCCTCCCAGTTCAATACCTCAAAAAATGGAGGCACATAATTGTCCGATATGATGACTGGAATGCACTCGTATAATAAGGCCTCAACAACTCTAGGGGTGTGAACTTCGTAGCCCCTGGCACATATGCAATACCTGCTGCTCTTCATATATTCTCTGTATGTTCTTTTGCCTTCAACATCACGAGGCATGGGGCCAAAGATTTTCATATCGGGCTCTTTATTGCCCCAGTGCCATAGCAGGATTGGTCGTAAATAACCATGCATACCTCCTGCAAAGAAGGCCAGGATGTGTCTTTCTGCCAAAGGCTTCCCTCCAACATATTCTAGAGGGATCTCAGCAGATCGTATGTACGTAACTGGAAGTGTAGCGTCCTTGCCTATTTTGAAGCCTCTAGCAACATTTGCATTGCAGAGAGATCTGATACAGTTCGCCATACGTTGCCTTGTGAATTTTGGGGCCTAAAATCAACTGGACATTAAAGGAGTTTCTACATATAATCAAAGGCTGCATGATATGCTTTAGCTCAATCATAGCAGTTCAAATACACAGCTTCGCTTATGGTTATAACATTTCCAAATTTCTGAAGGTGATGAAATGGTATTAACTCAATGACTCTTACATCCATAGCTGAAACAAGGCAAGCGCGGTTTGATCATTATAAATTTATCAAATACTAATCATTGGCACTTAGTCAAAGCTCAAGGACTGACATAAATTGTGCTTTAAAAGTAAAAGTTCTAGCATTAATCCGTTTGGCAATCATATAAACATGAAACTAAATCTGTAAAACAAAAGGAACTGGAAACATACCCAGTCATGACAGCCAACAAGAAAATGATCTGCTCCTCTTGTTCTGTTCCAGGAACTATACTTTTTGGCAATTAAACCCACATAATTGTTCAAATATTGTTCAAGGTCTTTTGGGCTTTGAAATTCTTGACCAAATAATGCCCTTCGTAGTTCGTTTGAACTAAATGGCAAGTAGAACAAGTGAGCTTTCTTAGGATCCTTAACAACAAACTTCTTGCTTCCCTCCATTAGTTTCATAAACCATCCTTCTGATGCATATATCCCCCTCATCTTTGGCTGATGAAATATAGGCTTCTTTCCTTCCTTGTAGATATAAACTTTCAGTATACGTTCCATCAATTCATAACTCCTGAACATGACAACCATTTAAATTCAAGCTCAGTCTCCTGAACATGACAACCATTTAAGCCCAAGCTCAATCAGCTATAGGAAATATTCTCCAAGGTATGCCAGAGATGAAGTATAAGAGAATACACAGATGGTCACTCTACTGAGCTATTTGTGCATCATCTGGCAATCAATGTACTTAGCCACGGGGGTCAGAACAATATCAATATCCTCCAACTCAGTCACCAAAATACTGGGACTGCTACATATAATCCATGAAACAAACAACTCAACAAATATTTGTAGGTGAAAATATTGATGAAATCATGCACCAGATTTGCCTGCTTCATCTAAAATGTGCATAACCATGAAGCTCGGAAGAAAGATACAACTATTAGCTTATGTTATCCCCCAAAAATAGAGTTGCATCAACTGTAGGCAGCAAATTCTTTAGGTTTGTGATTACTTGAAATATAAAGGAGAGCTAGAATATGGTTAAACAAGTTTCTTCTTTTTTTTTAATTAGGTGGCAGAATTAACGAAAATGACTTGAAAATGTATGGAATACAAACTCTTATTCAACACATATGGTACCCCTAAAACTGTCGGATATGGCACTGCCAAAATATAATATGGACTACCTATAAAGTAAAAAAGTTACAGACAAATTAGACATGAATGCATGGGTTTCGAACAATGAAACTAAAAAGGCTCACCTTTTGAACACAGAAAAATTTCGAAAAGCAGAAGCATAAAGTCCTGGAATGTTTCTCATAACAGGAGCTTTTTCTATCATCGCTCTTGCAGATAGAATTTCAAGATCACGGACAGAAGAACGCCACGGCCTCTATCACCAACAAAAAAAGGTAAGTCATAGCGCATTTAACATGCCCCAATTTCAACTACTTAAACAGATTTAAAATGTACCATAGAATGAGAAGAAACAAGGCCCTGAAGTAATAACGAATTCATCTGGTTTATTGATGTTGGCTGTCTGATCACTGACCTCTTTGGTGAAGAAATAGCAAGTGAAGCTCTGTGCAACAGCTTATTATTTGCAGATTCTTTTTTCACAGAGAAATCACTGACTGATGAAGTTAGATTAACAGAAAATATGTCACGGGCTCTTGAATCACCACCCATGTTCTCCTTGCTATTTGAAGAAATTCTTGATTCAGCAGACCAGATGTTAGTACGGCGTTCAGCTCCTCCAATCATTAAACCTGATACTGATTCAATATTTACTACTTGCACGACCTTCTTGGGGTGACTATATTTACTTTCCATACCTTTTGCTTGAATGGAGGTATCATTTGTGCTTGTAGCGTAACCCATCATAGAACTTTTTCCATGTTCTGCAGCCACCTTCAAAGCAAACTCATTGTTCTCACTTTTATTGGACACCAAATAGGAATTCTTGTCTTTATATTCTATTTCAATTTCATCAAGAAATTCTGCTTCCTTATTGGAGGAATAAGGATCATTTTCTGACATTTCGATTGATTCTAACGTGTTGGAAATGGTAGTGTTTTTCACGAATGTAGTTACTAGACTCCTGTTCGCTGGTGATAGAGACCATATTTTACCATGTGGAAGTACAAAAATCTGGAAAAGAACGAAAACAGTGACAACCGTAGTAATAAACCGTAGCAACCTCCATAATCCAGTGAGATATAACCTCTCAAATGCAGCAGGAATATCCATAAGATTTAGGCCTGACAATCTCCAACGAAACAAGGTGAAGATCAGCTAGTCAATTGCAAGACAGAGAACCAACAGCCCTCAAAAAGTGGCGTCCTGCTTTGGAATCATGAGCTGCCAAAAAAGGAAAAGGGAAATTTAAGAGCAATCACCAAAATAAGCAGGTTTGTTTGTATATAGCAAACGTCTAAAACAAAAACAAAGTAGGAAAGTTTGATCAAATTACAGCCAATTATTCGTCACAGAAACTTGAAAACTACATGAATAACCAAAGTGAATTATCTGGAATGGTGGAAAAAGAAGAAGAACAAAAAAGTGGTGATAAAGGACAACACCCAGCTTAAAACCTCAACATCACAAATCTCTTTAAAGGGTCAACGAAGATTGACAAAGGACCCCAAGGGGAGAGCTACTGCAAGCTTTAAAGCGCTCTCTTCTCGTTATTAACATCCAGACAATGAGTATTCATGAAAGTTTCTTGACATGATTCACAGTATCCCAGTAGCATAAGAAAACTTAAGAAGAAACTGCCAAGTAAGGAAGCCGAGATAATTGAAATTTCAGTACCTGAAGATGTTGAGACATTGACCAGAGGATCTAACAACTCCAAAGCCTTTTGTTGAAATATAATCGACCGTTTCACCATTATAAGTGGACATTTACGGCGTCCAATATCCATTCCACCACCAGCTTTTTAGCTTTAGCTACATGACATGACGTCACCTTTGTGCCCCCTCCCTCCCTTGTATTTAATATATATATATATATATATATAATTCATAATTTACTGTTTTAAGGTTTTAGTTAAAATAAGAATTTTTATAAGTAAACCACTTTTCTTTTTAAAAAAATTACAGAATTTAACATGATTTTGCCCAATATTTGAATAATAATGATAATATAACTCCGTCTAATATTCTAGAAAAAGAATCATAGTAAAAAAATAAAATTGAATTAAAATATATTTAAATGATTTAAAAAATAAAAAATCTCAGTTAAAATGTTAGAGTGATTTATATATAAGAAAAATGCATAACTTAATACTTAAATGTAGACCACTTCAATATAGTATTGAACTTGGGCAGACACGGGCTAAGAAAAGCTGACATCTGTTGAACTAATGCTTATGGAGTTGAGGTCAAGTGAACAAGAAAGAACATCTAGCACGCCAAATTCATTAGAGATACTTCGACTTAGCCTGTCACCGTAATCCTGATCGATCCGGTTCTTCAATATCATCGTCATTCTTCACTGTGTGCTTCCAGAACCAGTGCTTGGATGCATCTCCTTGATCGGAACCCGCTTTGTTTCTGGCAGGAGGAAGAAGACGAATGCGCTCATGAGAAGAATCGAACCCGCAAACAGTAAGAAAATTCCCCATTTAAGGTGACACAGTGCTCCAAGGAAACACTGCGCTATTAATGCCGTGAAGATCATGTTCACACAAACCAACACACTCTGCCCAGCTGACCTCGTCTCCAGGGGGAAGATCTCACTTGGAACCAGCCATCCCAGAGGTTGTTGTATTACGTTGAATTTGGTATTTTTTTTTTATATTTTGATGAATTTGGTATTTTTTGACTTTGGTGGCAAAATTTCTATCCCATATTGGGAAGAAATGAAGATGAGAGGAGTTTGCTAAGTTATAAAATAACTACTCCCTCTCTTAATGCCTTTCATCCCAAAAATTTGATAAAATACTCAAAAGTTATATACGTATCAAATTTAGTATTCTCTTCTTAATAAGAGCAGGTTGCCTAAATGGTGCTCGGAGAAGTAGACAAAATTGGCCGAACTCCGTTATCAATTTTCGGGTGTGTTATTTCCTTATCTCTTTTATTTATTTCGCATTTATAGTATTCAATATTATTTGTCGGGTATATTTGTAGTGTTGTGTTTATTTTATTTGGATGTATTTATTATTCGTGTGTGTACACAGGTTTAGGTTGTGATAAATACACCGTACATGTAATTTCTGTCTAGAAGGTCGGGTTTTAAGTGGGACCGTTTGTGACCCCTCCGTCCTTTCTTGGGATCTTACGTGGAATGGTAATACTGTCTTAGGAGACTGTTTGGCGGTCTTTCCTGGGTATTACCGAATCAGTTCACTTCACTAGTTGTTTACCTTAGAGGAAAAAATACCCGATTTTTTCAACAGAGGTCCCCAAGATCTTCCATAAGCTAAGACGAAAATACAAACGAGGATCACGAGGAAGATTCCGATTCCTTTTGACAGTATCACACCTTTTCCAAACTTTAAAGCTAATATCACTGCCACGGCTACCTGTAAAATGTTGGGATGAATTGTTTTGTAAAACCTGCTATGTTGAAGTTGGTTGAAGATCTTCAATGTCAATCAAGTTGAAGAAGAAAAGAAGAGTGAAGATCAAGTTGAATCATCCTAGACTCATCAGAAAATTTAAGTTGATGATATTGGACATAATTTAAGGCTGCATGGTTCAAGGAAATGAAGATCAAATTCAGATAAGAGAAATTCAATGGAAAGGGGAAGATGGAGGCAAGATGAAAGCAACAATGAAGAATTGAAAAAAATAGATTTTGCAGCAAGAAGAACAAAACAGAAGTGAAGATGCAGTGCAGGAGGAATAACTATGTTTTTTAACACTCTAAGGACGAAATATGATCAAAAGGATGCAAAGGAAGGAGAAAAAATCAAAATCCCCAAATTTGGCCAAAATTCAAAGATTAGGCGTGGGCATGCCTAAGGTTGGAATTTGGGTTCTGCAACAACAAACAAGAAATTTTTAAGATCAAGTTTCAAGTTAGTTTAATCAACATAATTAGAGGTAATTGGAACTAAACAAGACATGTGTAGTTGGTCTTTTTCGTAGCTGACAAGAAGATTTGCAAAGTCAGGTTTTGTCTACTGGTTTTTTTATTTTATTAGCTGTTAAAGAAGTTAGGTTCTGTTATGCAAAGGACAATTTGGTTGCTTTTATGTTTTGCCAAATGAGGAAAATACTGCTAGACTAGTTGTTACTCATCAGATCTTGTGTTTAACTTTTAGTTTTTAAAAATGTATCAGATGTAGAGAGCATATATATGAAGCTCATGTTTTACTTTTCCAACAGAGAGAATGTATTGAAAAACCAGAAAAATATCAACTCAAAAGTTCAGATCAAGTTTCAAGTTTATTCATGTTATGCTTATCTTATTTTTCAAATATCAGAAGTTGAGCTGTAGTAGTAGTGATTGAAAAACTCTGTTTTGTCGTTGAAAAATCTGAAGCAGGTTGAGTGTTTCTTGAGGTCGAAAATTTCAAGCAATACACAAGTGTTTCTGGTGTTCAGTTTTAGCCTTTACTTCATCAAGTTTTTATTCTAGTCCATTTTCCTTATGATTGTCCGAGTAGCATTCAACTTCATAAAAGTTAAGTATTTTAAGGTAGAGTTGCTGAAGCAAAATATAGATTTTAAAATTGCAAATCGGCAGTAGTTTCATTTATTTCTAGCTGAGAGCCAAATCTTCATATACATACCAAATTCATACAAACACTTTAACTCATCTGTTGAGTTTCATTTTACATTTTAAGAGGAGCATTTCAGATTGTAAAATCAAACTATCAAGATTCATTCCTTGGAAGTCGACGTGAACAGTGAGAGCTACACTCCTACACTCATTTTTCGTTACACACAATACTAAACACCATACATTCCCCGACTCGTGGGAGACTTGAGCTAGAATTTTGAAGGTGCATTACACATTCAGTTCACATAATCAAGGAGACGAAGTTGCAATTGTTGTCTCATCAAGGCTTACGTGAACAAGACACCAAGTGTTTGACACTTTGCTTCAACCAAACGAAGGCTCAACAGGTTGTGGGTGAAGGTGCTTTCTTCAATCACCAAGGAGGTTCCTAGCAAGAGTGGTATCGAGCGCACGATTCCCCTAACTGGACTGATCCGAAGCATGGCAGGGCAAGCATTAAACAATGAGTTTGCAAAGTATTCAGCAAATATACCGTTCTAACAGATGAGAACTATAAAGCATGGTCTCTTAGAGTTGAAGATTGTCTTAAAATATGTGAATGATGGGATGTGGTGAATGAAGGATAGCGAGATTGAGGGAATAGAAAACTTGATGAGCAAAGAAGAGGTAAGGGTGAGACAGATAAAGAGAAAGACTTTAAAGCTCTTATTTTCCTCAGATCTGTGGTGAGTGACTTTATATTGTTGAGACACGCTGGTTGCAAGAGTTCAAAGGAGCTGTGGGATACCTTGAAGCTAGAACATGTGGGTTCTGCGCAATCATTAAGGCTGAAGAAACAAGCTATTATGAGAAGTTTTGAGAACTTTTTTATGAAAGATGAAGAGAATGTAGCTGCTACAAAGACAACATTCATGGGGCTAGTGCAACAACTGAAGGAGTTAGGTGAAAATACAAGTTCGGAGAGGTTAGTAGATAAATTTCTAAGTAGATTACCCTTAAGGTTTGACGCTAGCATAGCTCCTGTTGAATGGCAATTTAGTAATGACCCTAATTCTGTTACTTTGGAGCAAGTTTTTAATGTTTTAGAAATGCATGAAGAGAGGCATGGAGTGAGAAGAGAAGTTGAGGAATATGCCTCAAGGTCGAACGATTTAAGGTAGCGAAATTCCACCCTTCCAAACCCAAACAACAAACCCGAACCAAAACCATCATGAACCAAGCTTGATGAACTCACAGACTCACCACGACACAAACTCACCCACAAAATAACCAAAGTCAGTTTCAAACATCAACCTATCCACAACAACACCCTACAAAACCAGATACAATATTTACAAAGAACAACCTTGTCCTTAAACACATTACTCTCCTCAAATACCTTACTCAAATTTCCAGCCAACTAACCAAATTTCTAGAAGTAATGTCAATAGAATGCAGGGTGGTACAAGAGCAACACGTTGGGGCATGTTTCCTAGCTACAGATTTTGTGGAAAAACCAACCATGGAGCTGAGGAGTGTTTTTGGAATGAAAATGCTGATTGTGTTCATTGTGGGAAGAGAGGACACTCAAGAAGAGTATGTTATGAAAGGTGGCAATCCGAGCAACAAAATCCCCTAAGCCTTATCTATGGAAAACCCCCACCAATCCATCCCTTCCTAAGACAAAACACCTCTCCAAATCCAATACCAAATCAGTCCAAACCTTACTAAAATTTTCCTGAACACCAAATGTATCAAGCACACCATGTTAGTAGCTCGGGAAAGCTACATACTCCACAGCCTTATCAACACCAGCCTCAAATGATTCCTCATCAACCAATTCAGCCCCAAATGAGCCATCCTTACATGTCACATTTTCTACTCACTCACAATACAATATATCTTGGACCCATTGCGAGCCCAACATCAGACATGAAAGCGTGGTGTGAAACATGCTAATTATTCATTTAAGGAAAAGACCCGCGGAAGAGTAATGGGCCTACTGGAAAACAAACTTGAAACCTGCTTTCATGAGATTTAAACAAACAAATCCATAATTCATGCTCCAAAAGATGAGTTTCATAAAGCTTTAAGAACATTCAAACCAAATTACAACTTTGAGTTCAAGAGCCAAAAATACAAAATACTCTTGAAACAATAATACTTGAAATGAAACTAGAGCCTTAACTTCCAAAAGTATAACATTTAAAATAAACAAACATAACAAAATGGAGTGCTGCCGTAACCCGTGACTCACTCGGTCTCTTGCTCGTCACCTGAATGGGGGACATTAGAGGGGGTGAGCTATAAAGCTCGTGGGAACATATTTATAATATATGAATAAGCAAAAGTAATAAAAAATAACTCATTGTCGTGATACTTGTTGAAATCATAACAATTGAGCATGTATGAGTCACTGTCTTGAAAATGCTTGATTCTTGAACAATTCGTGATGCATGACACATAAACACATAACATAACATAATGGTTTGGGTTGTCCCTGGTTCATGACGTACTACACATTCCATCGAAATGTTGATGTGTAGACGTAGTTTCGTGAGGGAATCCTTGTGAGAAACCCTGTGCCACTAGCGGGCAGGCGGGAGAAGCCTTTTCGTGAGTCAATGTGCACTTGACTGTTGTTGAGAGACATACCGCAAACCCACATAAATATGCATGATTCATGTTTTTGTAAACTTGTTTGCCAAACTGGAACTTGCTTGTAAACTTGCTTGTCATATATTCGTAAAACATGATTTCATGTACATGTATTCGTGAAAGGAGAAAAACCCCTTTTTGGAATCCTTTTCATAATTCATGAATGCAAATCATATAACAACCTATAATCATTCATAATAATATGTAATGCAATCGTGATGATGCAATTTAAATGCATTAACTCTTTCTTGATTAAACAAAACAATGAGTGACTTATTTACTCTATTATAAACATGAACCTACCTTGGAATTCTTGCTTAAAACTTGCTTAGGAATGTCTTTCCTCTTGTTCCCCTTGCTCCTCTTGCCTCACTTGATTTCCTTAACCAAACAACCAAATTCCAATCAATTTGGTGTAGAAATCGAAAAGTCATACTTTAACAGTTCAAACTATAACTTATTATGAAACATAAATTCTATGCTCAACTTCCATCCAAAATTGGATATCCTTAGAGACTGAATCAGAACTTCATTTCTTCACAAAACTTATAGCCCTATGTCTCTAGTTTACAACGCAAGAAGAATCACCTCATTTGGATATCTACATCAAAAGTTATGCCCAAAATACTAAAATATGTCGTCATGAGAAAATTGGCGCTCCATGTGTGAAAGAAGTCTTGCATGGGGAGGGCATGGGGCGCCATGGCAGCGAGCCAAAATCTCCGTGACTTGATTTTCTCACTTTTTTTCAACCCTAAACCTCCCATCCTTCAATTACAACATATCTAAACCCTAAATCATGCCTTAAACTCCATTTCTAAGCTCATTCTAACATAAAATCATCAACAAAACAACAACTCATAAGTTTCTACCAAAGTTTCTGAAAACCCTAACTCAAACGATTCTAACTTCATACAACTCATTCTAGGTTTCAATCCATCTCAAACAAGAGTAAAAGAACATAAACTTACCAACAAGTGCTTCAATCCTACGGAAATCGTCAAACTTGAGCTTCCTTCTCTTTCTCTTCATCTTCCTCTCTTCCCACGACTCCTCTTCTCCTTTCTCTCTTCTTTTTATTTTCTTTTCTATTCTTTTCTTCTTTTAATTCCTTAAACCTAAAGGATAGCACAAGTACCCTATTACCCCTCCTTGGTAAGCCTTAAACATCATAACTTAAGTGCCTTGCCCATTTTGCCCTCATATATACTTTTACCCTTTCATAACCATTTATTCCACACTAATCTCAAATAATTCTTAATTTTCCTCTAATACCTTCAATGAAATCAAACTAAACAACAATTAATACAATCAAATTAATTCATACTTAATAACATCAAGAAAAACAAATTTAGGGCCCAATATTTCTCCCCCTCTTAAAAGAAATTTCGTCCTCGAAATTTACCTGAATCATCGAAAAGACTTGGATACTTCTCTTTCATGGCGTCTCTAGGCTCCCACGTGGCTTCTTCCACTGAATGGTTCCTCCACAGAACTTTAACTAGCTGAACTGTTTTATTCCTGAGAACCTTTTCCTTTGTGTCCAAGATCTCTACTGGGATTTTCTCATAACTCAAGTCGTCTCTTAACTGAACCTCTGAAACCTGAATGACATGAGAAGGATATGATCTGTACCTCCTCAGCATGGAAACATGAAAAACATCATGAATCTGAGACAACTATGGCGGCAACGCCAACTTGTAAGCTAGAGGTCCGATCCTCTCAAGAATCTCATACGGACCTACATATCTTGGACTCAACTTACCTTTCTTGCCAAACTTCAATACTCCCCTCCAAGGAGACGTCTTGAGAAACACTTTCTCACCAACTTCATACTCCATCTCCTTTCGATGAGCATCAATGTAACTCTTCATCCTATCTTAGGTTGCCTTAAGCCGCTGCTTAACTAAATTGACTTTATCAACAGTCATCTGGATCAATTCTGGTCCTACCAGTTTCCTCTCCCCTTCTTCATCCCAACATATCAAAGTTCTACACCTCCTTCCATACAATGCCTCATATGGAGCCATCTGAATGCTCGAATGGTACGAATTATTGTAAGCAAACTCGACCAATGGCAAATGCTCATCCCAAGCTCCTTTGAAATCCATCACACATGCCTTGAGCATTCCCTCAAGTGTCCGAATGGTCCTCTCAAATTGACCATCCGTCTGAGGGTGGAATGCCGTACTAAAATGCAGCTTAGTACCTAAAGCTTCCTGCAAGCTTCCCCAAAATCTCGAAGTGAACCGGAGATCCCTGTCAGAGACTATGGAATCTTACTACCTCATCAATGTACTTCTTTGCTAGCACATGCAAAGAATCAGTCTGCTTGATTGCTAAAAAATGGGCTGACTTCGTCAACCTATCCACAATAACCCATATGGCATCATGCTTCCTACTGGTCTTGGGCAAACCCATCAGAAAATCCATGGTTACTCTTTGCCACTTCCACTCAGGAATGGACAATGGCCTTAACTTGCCTGAAGGCGTCTGGTGTTCAGCCTTGACTTGCTGACACACGAGACACTTACTGACATACTCTGCTACATCCCTTTTCATGCCCTTCCACCAGAAATACTCTCTCAAATCTCTGTACATCCTGGTGCTATCTGGGTGCATGGCATAAGGCGCATTGTGTGTCTCATCCAAAATCTCATCCTTAACTTCCTTTTTATCTAGAATACAAAGCCTGTCCCCCACTGTCATGAGTCCATCATCTCTCACAACGACTTCAGAAACCTTACCATTCTGAATTTCCTCTCGAAGCTTGCTCAACTTTGCATCCTGTGCCTGCAACTCTCTAACCTTCTCCCGGAGTATAGGCCTCACTCTGAAATTAGCTAGAAGGCAATTTAGTTCCTCCTGCTTCAAGCTTATCTTAAGCTTGGTCATTTCTTCCAATAAAGGAAGATAAATTGTCTGAACATGGGCAATAGAAGACTTCCTGCTCAAAGCATCTGCCATTACATTTGCTTTGCCTGGATGGTACTCAATCAACAAATCATAGTCCTTGAGTAACTCAATCCACCTTCTCTGCCTTAAATTCAATTCCTTCTGACTTAGTAAGTACTTGAGACTCTTGTGATCTGTAAAGATCCTTGTCTGAACCCCATATAGATAATGCCTCCAAATCTTCAAGGCAAAGATCACTGCTGCCAACTCCAAATCATGAGTCGGATAATTCAGCTCATACTGCTTCAGTTGCCTTGAAGCATAAGCTATCACCCTGTCTCCTTACATCAATACACAACCTAGACCCTTCCTCGAGGCATCATCAGACCTTTGATAGCCCTCATCACCAGAAGGCAAAATCAGCACTGGAGCGCTTGTCAACCTGTGCTTGAGCTCCTCAAAGCTCTTCTGGCACTCATCAGTCTAATTAAACTTCTGATTCTTCCTTAATAGCTTGGTCATCGGAGCAGCTATCATGGAGAATCCTTCTACAAACCTCCTGTAGTAACCTGCCAGACCCAAAAAACTCCTTACCTCTGTCGCTGTCTTAGGTGCATGCCAATTCACCACTGCTTCAACTTTCCTCGGATCAACATGCACACTATCCTGCGAAATCACATGCCCAAGGAAAGTCACCTCATGAAGCCAAAACTCACACTTGCTGAACTTGGCATAAAGCTCTCTCTCCCTAAGAGTCTGCAATACAATCCTGAGATGCTCCTCATACTCTTCTTTACTCTTGGAATACACCAGAATGTCATCTATAAACACTATGACAAACTGATCCAGAAACTCCTTGAAGACCCTATTCATAAGATCCATGAAAGCAGCTGGAGCATTGGTCAAGCTGAATGGCATAACCAAAAACTCATAATGCCCATAACGGGTCCTGAATGCTGTCTTGCTTACATCAGACTCCTTAATTCTGAGCTGATGATAGTCTGACCTGAGATAGATCTTGGAAAAGACCCGTGCTCCCTGCAGCTGGTCAAACAAATCATCTATCCGTGGCAAAGGATACTTGTTCTTAACTATCACCTTGTTGAGTTTTCGGTAATCAATACACATCCGCCATGATCCATCCTTCTTCTTGACAAACAGAACCGGTGCTCCCCATGGAGACGAACTCGGTCTGACATACCCCTTCTCTAACAGTTCCTCCAACTGTTCCTTAAGCTCCCTCAACTCAGCTGGAGCCATCCTGTATGGCGGTATTGAAATAGGCGCGGTTCCGGGAATCAAGTCAATGGCAAACTCGATTTCCCTCACCGGCGACAAACCTGGCAATTCATCTGGGAAAACATCTGGAAACTCCTTCACAATCGAAAAATCCTCTAACTTCCCTTCATTCACGCCGACATCCACAATATGCGCCAAGAAAGCTTCACATCCCTGGCCCATCATCTTTTCAGCTAACATAGCTGAAATCAGTCTTGGCGAGGGTGTCTTCATATCTCCTCTGAAAATCACCTTCTCACCATTGCTCAGATCAAATTCTACCTCTTTCCGACCACAATCCAGCTTGGCCAGATACTTCTCCATAGTATCTATCCCCAGAATAACATCTAATCCTCTAAGGTCTAACGGTAGTAAGTCCACTACCAATCTAGCACCATCAATGAAAAGCTCACACTGCCCATATACCTGACTGATCACCACATTCCTCCCTAGAGGAGTACTAACAATCAAAGGCCTATCCAAAAGCACAGAATTCACACCATGCAATGCTATGCTCGCAGAAACAAAAGAATGCGTGGAACCAGAATCAATCAAAACAAATACTGCTGAATCAAATAACTGAGCCATACCCGTGACAACCTCAGGTGCGGCTGTAGCTTCTTCCCTAGTCATGGAAAACACTCTTGCCGGCTCCTGACCCCTTGGCCTTCTTGGAGGAATAGCCTTCCTTGCAGTCCCAGAGCTGCCTACCTCAGTAACTGGCCTGGTTCCCACTGTCTCTGCACGCCTAGGAGCTTGAAACTGCGACCCCTCTTGTCTCGGTGCCTGTGGACAATTCTTGGCTATATGTCCCTTCTCTCCGCATCTAAAACAAACTCCAAGTGACCTGAGGCACTCTCCCTGGTGATGTTTCCCACACTGATCACATAAGGGATGGGTGAACCAGCTTCTTCCAGCTTCTCAGGCGCCTCCCACATTGGAGGCTTGTCACGATCTCATTGTCACTGCTTGTTCCTGGTAGCCTCACTGCTACCTACTTCACTTTGACTGTAAGAGCTCCTCGTGCTCCTCTCAGGCAATGGAGCACTAGTACCCTTCCTGAAAGTCTGCTCCCTGTTATTCCTCTTCTTGTTCGCTTCATTTCTGATATTCTCCGCCATTCGAGAGGAAGATCATCCAATCTTTGGTAGTCACGAAATTGTGAATCGTGACTTTCTCCCTAATTCCCAAGTGAAGACCTCCTTCAAACTTGCGGCACTTGTCTTCCTCTGTTGCCTGAATATTGGTACGCATATCGAGAAAGCAGTGTGAACTTCAGCTCATACTCGCTCACACTCATGTCTCTCTGCATAAGATTCAAAAATTTCCTGGCCTTATCTTGCACATAAACCCTGGAGAGATACTTCTTTATGAACACTTCCCCAAAGTCCCTCCATGTCAAGACCAAGGAACAACTGACGTGAGGTACCGACTCCACCAATCAAAGTCGTCACCCCGCAATGATCGACAAAGATAATCTAACTTGTCCTCATCTGAGCATCTCATCTGAACTAGAACCCTCTCGGTCCTCTTTAACCAGGCTTCAGCCTCTTCTGGATTTGTCGTCCCACTGAAATCCATAGCCTCAAACTTCCGGAGCTTGTCATCGCCCACCTCGCTCTGGAGCTTGCATCGGCATCTGAGATCTCTGACCCATGGCATACGTGAAAGCCTGAGCAAAGGCTTGAAAGAAACTCGGATCCGTGGGAGTTCCCTGAGGCATAGGAGGAGGCGGAGGAGGCACTTCTTGCTGCAAACTAGGTGCCTCTGAAATCGGAACAGAATGTGTCCCAAGATCCCGAGGAATATGGGATTCATCCGCACTTCTCCCACGAGAATGAGATCGAGTCATAGCTCCCCGAGTTCTCCTTCGAAGTGGCATGTTCACTCCTTGAATAGAAAACTATTGAAAATTTCAGTTCTAGTAAGACAAGTTTCAAAATATGCAAATACAGTTCAAATCATGTAAAACAATGCAAGTCCTTGAAAGCAATGTCATGCAGCCCTAGATCAAAAACCTAGGCGCTCTGATACCACAACATGTTGGACCCCGCTGCCGGAGCCCAACATCGAACATGAGAGCGTGGTGTGAAACATGCTAATTATTCATTTAAGGAAAAGACCCGCGGAAGAGTAATGGGCCTACTGGAAAACAAACTTGAAACCTGCTTTCATGAGATTTAAACAAACAAATCCATAATTCATGCTCCAAAAGATGAGTTTCATAAAGCTTTAAGAACAATCAAACCAAATTACAACTTTGAGTTCAAGAGCCAAAAATACAAAATACTCTTGAAACAATAATACTTGAAATAAAACTAGAGCCTTGACTTCCAAAAGTATAACATTTAAAATAAACAAACATAACAAAATGGAGTGCTGCCGTAACCCGTGACTCACTCGGTCTCTTGCTCGTCACCTGAATGGGGGACATTAGAGGGGGTGAGCTATAAAGCTCGTGGGAACATATTTATAATATAGGAATAAGCAAAAGTAATCAAAAATAACTCATTGTCGTGATACTTGTTGAAATCATAACAATTGAGCATGTATGAGTCATTGTCTTGAAAATGCTTGATTCTTGAACAATTCGTGATGCATGACACATAAACACATAACATAACATAATGGTTTGGGTTGTCCCTGGTTCATGACATACTACACATTCCATCAAAATATTGATGTGTAGACGTAGTTTCGTGAGGGAATCCTTGTGAGAAACCTTGTGCCACTAGCGGGCAGGCGGGAGAAGCATTTTCGTGAGTCAATGTGCACTTGACTGTTCGTGAGAGACATACCGCAAACCCACATAAATATGCATGATTCATGTTCTTGTAAACTTGTTTGCCAAACTGGCACTTGCTTGTAAACTTGCTTGTCATATATTCGTAAAACATGATTTCATGTACATGTATTCGTGAAAGGAGAAAAACCCCTTTTTGGAATCATTTTCATAATTCATGAATGCAAATCATATAACAACCTATAATCATTCATAATAGTATGTAATGCAATCGTGATGATGCAATTTAAATGCATTAACTCTTTCTTGATTAAACAAAACAATGAGTGACTTATTTACTCTATTATAAACATGAACCCACATTGGAATTCTTGCTTAAAACTTGCTTAGGAATGTCTTTCCTCTTGTTCCCCTTGCTCCTCTTGCCTCACTTGATTTCCTTAACCAAACAACCAAATTCCAATCAATTTGGTGTAGAAATCGGAAAATCATACTTTAACAGTTCAAACTATAATTTATTATGAAACATAAATTCTATGCTCAACTTTCATCCAAACTTGGATATCCTTAGAGACTGAATCAGAACTTCATTTCTTCACAAAACTTATAGCCCTATGTCTCTAGTTTACAACGCAAAAAGAATCACCTCATTTGGACATATACATCAAAAGTTATGCCCAAAATACTAAAATATGTTGCCAGAGAAATTGGCCGTCACTTGGCGAAAAAGCTCACCATGGCGAGGGCATGGGCAGCATGGCGAGCCCAGAAATCTCTCGTAACTTGATTTTCTCACTTTTTTTCAACCCTAAACCTCCCATCCTTCAATTACAACATATCTAAACCCTAAATCATGCCTTAAACTCCATTTCTAAGCTCATTCTAACATAAAATCATCAACAAAACAACAACTCATGAGTTTCTACCAAAGTTTCTGAAAACCCTAACTCAAACGATTCTAACTTCATACAACCCATTCTAGGTTTCAATCCATCTCAAACAAGAGTAAAAGAACATAAACTTACCAACAAGTGCTTCAATCCTACGGAAATCGTCAAACTTGAGCTTCCTTCTCTTTCTCTTCTTCTTCCTCTCTTCCCACGACTCCTCTTCTCCTTTCTCTCTTCTTTTTATTTTCTTTTCTATTCTTTTCTTCTTTTAATTCCTTAAACCTAAAGGATAGCACAAGTACCCTATTACCCCTCCTTGGTAAGCCTTAAACATCTTAACTTAAGTGCCTTGCCCATTTTGCCCTCATATATACTTTTACCCTTCCATAACCATTTATTCCACACTAATCTCAAATAATTCTTAATTTTCCTCTAATACCTTCAATGAAATCAAACTAAACAACAATTAATACAATCAAATTAATTCATACTTAATAACATCAAGAAAAACAAATTTGGGCCCAACAATATCAACCAATGCAAATCCAAGCCTCAAACCAATTGCCACAAAACACTTTTCAAGCTACTCAAACCTCTTGAAATGTGCCTAAACTCCCAACTTACCCCACGTACCAAACTTCAATACCCAACTGGAACCTCACGGCCACCAAACCATCCGAAAAGCCAATAACGAAGAAAGTGTCTTTGTAGTGGAGACTTGCCATCAATTCAAAACCAAGAATCAATAGTTAAGCTTTGTGCAAATGAGGTAACCAATGAAAAGGAGGAGATTGGTTGATCGATAGTGGTTACTCCAACCACATGACAAAGAAGAAGGAGGCATTTGTTGAAACAAATACCGATCTAAACACTGTTGTGAAAGTTGGCTATGGAGACATCATCCTAAGTTACTTGGAAGGGAATGTGGAGTGATCACCAAGGTGGAAGTACCATACTCGAAGAGGTGTATTGCATCCCCGAGCTAGATCGAATTTAATCGATGTAGGTCACTCCTGAGAAGAATTACAAGGTGCATTTCAAGATAATATGTGCGAATATTCAATCCCCATGGAGAGTGGTACATAAAGTTCATATGAAATAGAGTTTCAAAATCAAAATGGCAAAAGTAGATGGAGTCTTTGCTGCTATACCAATGACAGAAATGACACAACTATGGCATAGGAGGTATGGACATGGAAATGTGGACTATATTGTTGAAATGCAAAGGAAAGAGCTGGTTCATGGTCTGCCTCAATTGAGTAATAAGCTGAAAAATGTATGTGAGCCATGTGCTAAGGGAAAGAGCCATGTTTTTCCCTTCCCTACAAGTGAATGGAGAGCCACGGAGAAGCTACAATTGGTTCACACTGATGTTTGTGGCCCAATGAACACACCATCAGCTGGAGGGAGTAGATATTATGTAGAATTCATTGATGATGTATCAAATTGTAACATCCCGTTACTGTTAGCAAGGGTATTATGGTAATATTGGGTCAGACTGATAGGTTTCATTGCATTCACTGACTGAACATGTTACTGGCCTCTAATTATAGAGGAACAGGTTTATTGCATATGCAATTATTCATAGATACATGCATTCATGATTTTTTGGTACTTAATTTTGAGTATGAACTGACTGGACTGACTGGATCGGGATTAAATGAGAAATTAGGAGTAATTGGGTTCAAATGACTGATTTGGAATAGTTTAAGTGTAATTGGTAAATTATAGTGACTTATAGGAAATTTTCGAGAATTTCGGGAGAAAATGCCCGGACCGGAAATATTTGGATGACTGACCGACTGACTGTATATTACTGAAAGAACTGTCCAATGGCAATGGAAAAATTAGAATTTTACTGATAGGAAATAAATACGTTGAGCCATTGAAAATTTAGAGAATGAAATTTTGACTGATTTGGGGACTTAGGTCTATAAATACTAGGTTTGAAAGAAATTGGGGAAATTTTTCTCTAAGGCATTGGAGTTTCTTCTTCTCCCCTACGGCGTTCATCAATTCCTCCCATTGGTGAGGATTCTTCGATTTTCTTTATGATTTCCTCCTCATTGTGTAAGGCTAACATGTTTATTGTGATTGATGAAGGATTGAGGAGCTCTAGAGTGGATCATCGTTGATTTTGAAAGATTTTAGGATTTACGGTGTTTTGAGGGATCGGTGGATTTGAGCTTGATTGGTAAGTTTTAATAGTTTTAATGTTGTTATTGATAGTTTTATGGCATTTATGACATTTATTATGGTTGATTTGAGTGGTTAGGAGTGTTTAATGGTGGGTTTAGGAAGAAAATGGCGGAAAACGATTGGGAAGAAGAAGTTTGGCCGCACGTCGTGAGGTTCGAAAAGGGCACGCCGCGACGAAATGCGAGACGCCGCAATGAAGCTACACGTGACGTCGTGGCGGCGGAGAAAGTTAGCTGCCATGGCGAGGCGACGATAATGGGCGTCGCAGCGAAGGATGAGAGTTGTTCGCCGCGGTGAGCAATTCTCACGCCATGCGAGCAACAACCCGCATCGTCATGCGGCGGCCGCAAGGTTGCGACGAAGGGGACTGTTTTGATGGTTTATATTTTGGTTTATTGGGTGTAGACCTCCGATTGAGGTAATTCCAGATTCGTTATGAATTAGGAAAAAAGGTCTACAATTGAGGATAATTTTGGAAATTTGAATTGATTTAAGTGACATTAATTTATAGGGAATAAAGTCAATTATGGTTCATAGTATGACCTAAGTATTGAATTGAGACAATTGGAGTTTTAATTGAGATTTTCTATAGAGGTTTTGACCCAATGGATACGGAATTGTTATAGGGAATACGAATTGAGGAAAAATTGAACTGAATATTAGGATTGAATCAATTATTGTCGATCAATTGAGCGAAGAGTTAGAATTGGGCCTAAGAGTCCAAAATTGGGTTTTAGCACCGGAAATCGTGAACATGCATTGTACATCATTTTACTGAGACATATGCATTACTGAACTGCTTAATTGAGCCTCTAGTAATGGACCGTATTTTCTTGTTATAAAGGCCCATTGGATCGTCGTTCCACGGACATTCTTTGGAACTTTCAGCAAGAGCTCGGAAGTTACAGGTGAGTAACCTAGTTAGTTTCTCAAATTCCTGACTGTCTAAATGCTCAATGTGAATTACTTGCCACTGTGAAACTGCATGATTACTGAAATGTACATGATCGAATGACATGTTTCTACTGTATGGGATTGGACTACTGTATTGGATTGGATTACTGTATGATACTGAGGAATGTAATACTGGGCTTTTATAGCCGTACATTGTAGATTACTGAACACTGAATTACTGAACACTGCATTGCGTGCATAAATGCATGATCAGATAATGGAATGTGACCCAAGTTGCTATTATCACTGAAAAGAGCCTCGAGTTCGAACACTGTACTGACCGGGCCTCGAGCCCGAGGGGAGAAATCCCTAACGCGTCCCCCACTGAACATTGACTGAGCACTTGAGCACAACACTAAATAACTAGAAAAGAGTCTCATATGCATTGTATACACATGACTGATTGGATTGCAAACTTATTGAATTATGTGATGACATGAGAGATTGCAAATTGTTACATGCTACTGTGAACTGTTGCATAATTTTGTGAATTATGATATGATACTGTAAATTGTTATATGTTATTGTAAATTGTTATTTGATACTGCAAACTGTTATAGACTACTGTAAATTGAATATTACTGTGCCGTGCTGTACGCAATTTGCGTAATGCATGATTTGAGTAAACCATCGATGATAGTTTCTCACTGAGTTTGCAAACTCACCCAAAATTGCATCTAATTTTTCAAGATCGATAGAGTAGACCCCTAGCTCCGGAGATAGTATTTTCCTGCCATGCGAGCGTGCTGGCACGAGAAGCAATGGCACACAGGTCAGTCAGCTGGGTTGGACTTTTGAGGATGACTTAGGATAGATGCTTATATCAGTTTCCTTTTTGGTTTTGTTTAGGGGACTGATAGACTTGTCTATTCTGCTTTTGGATGACTGTATTGAAATTGCTGCTATGATAAGATTTTTTTGGATTTTTAAAAATTACTGATTCCTGATATTATGGTTTTAATTATTGCGATGCCATGTGGATATTATTGGAAAAATGTTCTGGTAGTGTACCTTTATCGTGGGATACGTGTCGGAGCGACCTTCGGGTTTCCTGATGTGTACCCTACGGTGAAGGGGCGCTACAAAGATACACTTGGATTTACTTCATGAAAAGCAAGGATCAAGTGTTTGGCATGTTTAAGGTGTGGAGGGCAGAAGCTGAAGGACAATGTGGCAAGAAAGTAAGGTGTGTGAGAAGTGATCGAGGGGGAGAGTATGTATCAAAAGAGTTGAAAAATTATCTTGAAAGAGAGGGTATTTATCATCAATTTTTAGTAGCTTATACTCCACAACAAAATGGAGTATCAAAGAAGAAAAATAGGACAATTATGGAGATGGCAAGAGCTATGATGGCTGAAATGCAAGTGCCAAGGAGATTTTGGACGAGGCATGCTTCATCTTGATATTTGCAAAACCGATGAAGACTAGAGCATTGAAGGAGAAGACACCATTTGAAGTATGGTTTGACATTAAACCGAAAGTGAACCATTTGAGAGTGTTTGGTTGTGTAGCATTTATGCACATACCTGAAGCAAGAAGAACAAAGTTAGATGAAAAGGCAATAAGGGGAGTAATGATGGGCTATAGCACCAATCTAAAGGCTCTGTAATCTATGATCCCAAAACAAAGAAAATGATGGTGTCAAGAGATGTGAAATTTGATGAAAGTGAGGCATGGAATTGGGAAGAATCAGCAGGTGAAAATCTCAGAAGGATGGAGATTAAATTGCCCTTGAATGATGCAGATGGAGCTGAAAACAACACAGATGACAACAATGGAGATGGACTGAACAATGCAGATGGAGTTGGACCACAAGAGGAGACAAACCAATCGGATCCATCAAGCTCCAATGATGTTGGAAGTGAAGGTCTTGAGGAGGAGCATTTACCTTGCTCAGAAAATGATGAAACAAATTCAGATTTACAAGAAGAGACATCAAGCTCGGATAGTGCTCACAAGACAAGAGACTTGGCCTCCATTTATAATGAAACTAACCCTTTGTTTGATTTCAGGTATAATGAAGCTGTTGAAGAAGAAATTGATGAAGCTCTAACATTGATGGAATGTGCATTTCTAGCTGAAGGTGAACCAATGACCTATAAGCAAGCCATTAAGCAAGGAGTTTGGCAAAGCTCAATGGATGAAGAAATGAAAGCCATTGAAGACAATGGAACATGGCTGCTGGTGGATCTGCCCTCACCCGACACCAAGGTGGTTGATTTCAAGTGGATTTACAAGAAGAAGTTGAACCCCGATGGAACAATTAACAAGTATAAAGCTAGGCTTGTTGTGAGGGGTTATAAACAAGAATATGGAGTGGACTATACTGACACATATGCACCAATAGCAAGGTTGGATACCGTCAGATTTTTGTTGGCTTTGGCTGCAAACAAGGGATGGAAAGTTCATCAAATGGACGTGAAGAGTGCCTTCTTGAATGGGATGCTAGATGAAGATGTTTATTTGAAACAACCTGAAGGATATGTGAAGGAAGGTGAAGAGTAGAAGGTTTACAAGCTTGTGAAGGCCTTGTATGGTTTGAAACAAGCTCCAAGAGCTTGGTACTCAAGGATCAATAGCTACCTAATCCAAAATGATTTTTCAAGAAGCAAAAGTGAAGCAACCTTATATGTAAAAATCAGAGGTGAAGGTAAGTTGATTTGTTCCCTATATGTTGATGATTTACTGATCATTGGAACACATGACAAGATGATAGATGAATTCAAGGAGATGATGAAGTCAAAATTTCAGATGACATATTTGGGAAAGATGAGCTTCTTCCTAGGATTGGAGATAGACCAAAGAAGTGATGGGATCTTTGTGCATCAGAAAAATATGTCAAGAATTGATAAAGAAATTGGGTCAAGGAGAGCAATGGAATGGGGACTCTATGGAGCATCATTTGAAGCTTGAACCAACCAAACCAAGTGAGGAATTTGATGCTACTTACTATAGGAGTATGATTGGATCATTGATGTATTTGAGTGCTTCAAGACCTGATATTGTGTGTGCTTTGAACATTATGGAAAGTTTTAGTCAATTACCATCGAGACAACATGCTATTTATGTTAGAAGTATTATTAGATATGTTAAGCATACAATTGAATGTGGAATCTGGTTTGGAAGAAGTGAGAAGGCGAGTTGTGTGTATTCAATGATGCTAACTATCTTTGGAGACAATGAGAGCAAGAATGTAGTGGCTATTGTTGCAGCCTAGGTTCGGTGTTTTTGCATGGAGCTCAAAGAAGCAAAGAAGTGTTGCTCAATCCTCACCAAGCGAGTGCGTGGCGTTGAATATGGCTGCCAAGCAAGCACAATGGTCAAGAAAATCATGTTGGATGTTGGTGAATTAAAGGAGAATTGTGTGACAATTTTTGTGATTCAAGTGTAGCCATCTCAATGGCTGAAAATCCAGCAGATCATATTCAACCAAACATATGAAAGTGAAGTATCATTATGTAAGGGAATTGATTGAGAAAAGGAGATCAAGATGGCTTTTGCAAATCAAGCTTTCAACTTGCAGATTTGTTCACCAAAGCACTACCGAAATGGAGATTTGAATCCTTGAGAAGTATGATAGGTGTGCGCTTTACAAAACAATGGAGGAGATGTTGGGATGAATTGTTTTGTAAAACCCGCTATGTTGAAGTTGGTGAAGATCTTGCAATATCAATCAAGTTGAAGAAGAAAAGAAGAGTGAAGATCAAGTTGAATCATCTGACTCATCGAGAAAATTGAAGTTGATGATATTGGGCATAATTCAAGGCTGTATGGTTCAAGGAAATGAAGATCAAATTCAGATGAGAGAAATTCAATGGAAAGGGGAAGATGGAGGCAAGATGAAAGCAACAATGAAGAATTGAAAAAAAAAAGATTTTGCAGCAAGAAGAACAAAACATAAGTGAAGATGCAGTGCAGGAGGAATAACTATGTTTTTTAACACTCTAAGGACGAAATAGGATCAAAAGGATGCAAAGGAAGGAGAGAAATTCGAAATCTCCAAATTTGGCCAAAATTCATAGATTAGGCGTGGGCACGCCTAAGGTTGGAATTTGGGTTCTGCAACAACAAACAAGGAATTTTTAAGATCAAGTTTCAAGTTAGTTGAATTGTTTTGTAAAACCTGCTATGTTGAAGTTGGCTGAAGATCTTGCAATGTCAATCAAGTTGAAGAAGAAAAGAACAGTGAAGATCAAGTTGAATCATCCTAGACTCATCAGAAAAGTGAAGTTGATGATATTGGGCATAATTCAAGGCGTGGTTCAAGGAAATGAAGATCAAATTCAGATGAGAGAAATTCAATGGAAAGGGGAAGATGGAGGCAAGATGAAAACAATAATGAAGAATTGAAAAAAAAATAGATTTTGCAGCAAGAAGAACAAAACAGAAGTGAAGATGCAGTGCAGGAGGAATAACTATGTTTTTAACACTCTAAGGACGAAATAGGATCAAAAGGATGCAAAGGAAGGAGAGAAATTCGAAATACCCAAATTTGGCCAAAATTCAGAGATTAGGCGTGGGCACGCCTAAGGATGGAATTTGGGTTCTGCAACAACAAACAAGGAATTTTTAAGATCAAGTTTCAAGTTAGTTTAATCAACATAATCAGAGGTAATTGGAACTAAACAAGTGTAGCGCCCCCTCATCGTAGGGTACACATCGGGACGCCCGAAGATCGCTCCGATACGTATCCCATGATAAAGGTGCACCACCAGAACATTCCCACTAATAATCCACATGGCACCGCAATAATTAAAACATAATATAACAGAAATCAGTAACTTTTAAAATCCAAAATAATCATCTGGTACAATCATGCAGAAGCAGAATAGACAAGTCTATCAGTCTCCTAAACAAAACCAAAAAGGAAACTGATACAAGCATCTATCCTAAGTCATCCTCAAAAGTCCAACCCAGCTGACCGACCTGCGTGCCATCGCTTCTCTTGCCAACACGCTCGCACGGCAGGAAAAGACTATCTCCGGAGCTAGGGGTCTACACTAACGATCCTGAAAAATTAGATGCAATTTTGGGTGAGTTTGCGAACTCAGTGAGAAACCATCATCGATGGTTCACTCAAATCATGCATTACGCAAATTGCTTACAGCATAGCACAGAAATATTCAATTAACAGTATTATATAGCAAGTTACGAGATCTATAACGATTCGCGAGATCAAATAACAATTTACAATAACACATAACAATTTACGATATCATGCAACATTCACGAGAGCATGTAACAATTTGCAATCTCTCATGTCATCACATAATTCATGAAGTGTCGCAATTCAATCACCATGTATACAATGCATATGAGACTCTTTTCCGCTTATTCAAGATTGCCCCAGTGCTCGATCGGTGTTCGATGGAGGACGCGTCGAGGATTTCTCCCTGGGGTCAAGCTTGGTCAAGATAAAGGTTCGAGCTCGAGGCTCTTTTCAATGGATAATAGCAACTTGGGTCACATATCCATTATCGATCATGCATTTATGCATGCAATGCAGATGTTCGATAATTCAGTATGGCTATAAAAGCCAAAGATTGTATTTCTCGATGTCATACAAGAGTCCAATCCAATACAGTAGAAGCATACCATTCGATCATGTCTATTTCAGTAATCATGCAATTTTACATTTGGCAAGTAATTCACATTGAGCACTTAGACAGTCAGGAATATGAGAAACCAACTAGGTTACTCACCTGTTACTTCCAAGCTACTGCCTGGAAGTTCCAGCAATGTCCGTGGAATGATTGTTGGACCCCGAACTTTTCTCAAATTTATGAATTTTAATTTGACATTAAACGAGGAAATTGAGGTGACTTAGTCATGTGTAAAGGAAGAGAAAATTTTGAATTTGAATGATTATGCTTAAGGTTTGCTGTGATCAATGCTAGTTTGAACAAATTAAGATGATATTTTGAGGTTAGTACTTGAAATCGGTGTTTTTGAGTTTAATGAAATTGATGTGAGGTTTGAGTAAAATTGGTGTTGTATTATGAAATTGTCAGGGAAAGTTAAAGCGAATGAGTTGATTGAAATGGAATTGAAATTTGAAGAATTGAGAAAGTTTGACTTTTGATCATAGAGAGTTGACTTTTGATTTAAGCAGATTTTGAGAAAATGATCTTAATGAAAATTGTAGCTTTTGTTGAGAGCTCTTTGTAGCCATAAAGTATGATATGTTTCGATATCGGGAGTGGAAGTTATGATCAGTCAAAGTTGTGGACATTTGACTTTGCTTTTGTAAATGTTCTTAGTGTAGAATTGTATATGCGGTGCTTTGAGACAAGTTAAGTAATTGTGAAACTGTTCATAATTGTATATTTAGGTGTGTAACGTGATTTGAGGCAAATTATAGATAGATACGTTTTGAATTAAGTTTAGTGATTTATATGAAAAATATAGAAGATTATCCTAATTTGTCAATGATGTAGAATATGATATCTCTGGTTATGAAATTGGGAGATATGAAATGTTATAAGTTTGGATGAAGTATAGGATGAGACATTCCTAGACAGAAGCTTCGATCGACAAATTGACCTAATTAGAGGTTGCTATTGCTTTTGAGTTCTTCGTGAACGTTTTGATTATATTCTGATCTTTTCATTGCTATAAAGTATGCCATTTTTGGACCTTGGCATGTACCCATAGAAATTTCAGAAATTTTGTTACTGTTAGGGTGATCAGCAGTCTTTCATTCTTTTTCTTCTAATTTTCCCACCGACATCCGATTAATCTGATTTTTTTTAAGCGTTGGATTCCTAAGACAATTACCTACCTCATGATGGGAAATTATGATTGTTTAGAGATTGTTTGAGTCGAAGTGAGTTAGATATTTTCTGAGCACAGTTTAGTATTGTGATGATATCTTGATCGGTAGAGACCCAATCAAGTTGATTATTGTTTCTAAATAAGTTAGAGGCTTGGGACTGCAAATTATTTGAAGGAATCGAAATTTAATTCAGTTCCGAAGATTTTGAATTTATGAAATTGAGGTATTAAGGTTATAAGAATATATTAGGAAAAATTGGGCATGTTACTTAAGTCTTAGAGTTGCAAGACTTAAATTGAGGGCAAATGGACTTTCCCACTCATTAAGAGGTTGATATAAAGAGGAAAATAAGAATTAGAAATAAAAGAGTGGAAATGAGAGAAGAGAAGAGGAAGCCGTGGAGGAAGAAGAAGAAGAGAAGAGGTTTTTTCGATCTTTGAGGTTTCCGACCAATTTGAAGTGATTTCCGGGTAAGTTGTGTTCATTCCTTTGTGTTGTAGCTAGATTAAACCCTAAGATGGCTTGAATATGTTAGAATCGGTGATTTAGGATTTTTGGGGAAAAATGGTTAGAAATCCTTGGGTTTTTATGTTCGTGAATGATTTGAAGGTTAGAATGGATTAGAACTGTAGTATATGACCTGATCTAAGGTTTAGATGTGTTTTTTTTTCAAGATGGGAAGGATTTGTGGTTGATAAAGCTGGAAATTTGGGTTCGGGGCGTTTCCAGACCAAGACGTCATGGCGTCTGAAGGTGGGCACTGATGCATGCATGCCTGCCGATGGCGTCTGAAAAGCGAAAACAAGGTGTACGTCATGAACGCACGATGCAGCATGCAAGCGCACTAAAGCCGTTACGCATGAGACTCCAATCTTCCAGAACAGTTGTATTTTGGTGTTTTGGGCATAAATTTTGTTGTAGATGTCCAAATGAAGTGATTTTTGATTAGTTGTGAACTAGAGACATAGAGCTACAAGTTTTGTGAAGAAGGATAGTCCCTTTATGTTTGGAGTGTCAGTTATGAATTTCTGAAACAAATTGATTGATCTTGGAGTCTCTAGAATTTCTCTAAGTGATTATGCGATATAAGGGTTCTCAAATAGAATTCCTATTGAATGGGATTTTGTTTAATTTTTGATAAAGGGAATCAAGGAAGGCATGAGGATCGAAGAGAGGCTTCTTTTGAGCATGTGTTCAAGCAAGGAAATTCCAGATGGGTTTCATGTTTATAATTTAGTAACGAGCCACTAAAATATTCCCCCAAATCAAGAATGATTTCAACTACTTTATAAAGATTGTTTTTGTTTCTTGTGAATGATTTGCAAAATAAAGATGAGAATGCATTGAAATATTTATGTCATATCATTGAAACATTTATATCATGCCTTGTGAAATTCATGGCATTTTGTATCTTCGAAAAAGAAAGAAAAGAGCATGAAAAGCATGAATCGATATGAACATGGAATGAGCATGATTAAGTGCTTTTGTTTGGGCGAGAGTGGAACCATTTCGTTCTTCATGTGCACGTCAACAAGAGCCTTATCCCAGCTGCCCGCTTGTGGCCTATGAGATCCGAATGGACTCATTTCGTTCAGGGTGTAAACTTCGGTTTCTCCCTTTTGTTTCCATGGAACCCTCGAGCCATTCGATTGTGCATTGCATCGTTGAATTGCTAAGTATGTTGCATAAATTGAGTGTTTTTCCTTGATGATTAAAGGCGTATGTTGTGTTGCTGTGATGGCATTTTTAACTACGAGTTTGAACTCAGAATTTCGAATTTGACTGAGATTTGGGAACAAATGTTTTATGAACTTATTATGACTTTTATTCGACAAAAGAACTTTTCAACGATTTTGCTTGTTCTTTGTTATAAACTCATTACCATTTGCTATAAGTTCACCCCCTTTCATCCCCATCTCCAGGTATTTGAGCGGGAGATCGGATGAAAGATTGTCAAGACCGCTTGTTCGATTATGTAAAGCATATGTTCTATGATGAAATTGATTTATGGATTTGTATATAGAATGGAAAGGTGAATTACGGTTTGTGTAAATGAATTATGAAATTGTATATCGGATTGAGAAATAGAAATGAATTGTGTATGCATGAATGTATATTTTGGGATATTGGATGATGTGAATTGATTTCCGGACGGGGAGTCCGATGATTACTGGTTGTTGCTTGAGAATTATAGAAGTGTAATTGAATGCCTTGCAGGTATGAGTTAGTTGTAAATGCAGCCGTTATGCTGCCAGAATTTGTATGATAAAGAATGATAGAATGAGAATTATGATTTTGTTAACAAGATGTGATATTGCGTGTGATGAGAATTTTATGATTTGAGTTGTTGGTTAAGGATGTGATTTGAATGTGATTGAGTAAAGAGAAAAGAAGTGAATAAGAGAAAAAAAAAATTATACCGGATTTCGGAATGGTTAGTCGAGGTAATCCAACGCGATAAGTTATCTATACTTTATGTTTCTCCGAGATGTCGGACATTCATTTTCCGATTCGCTGCGATTTGTGTGAGCACTTGTCTCCGCTTTGTTATTTACATTCTGATTCGCGATTTTCCGCTTTGCGTTTGTTTCGTTCCGCTATGAATTCGACAAGAAATCTGTTGCTTTCGATTCTGTTCGTGTCCGTTCTGCTTTTTCGGTTGGGATCTGGTTCCCGGATCGGGTCCCAACAATGACGATCCAACGACGCCTCTATAACAGTAAAACACAGTCCCATTACTAGATGCTCAATTAAACCATTCAGTAATGCATATGTCTCTGTAGAATTATGTACAATGCATGCTCACGATTTTCCCGGCGCTAAAACCCAATTTATAACTCTTATGCCCCATTCTAACTCGCAGTTCAATTGATCGACAATAATTGATCCCATCCTAAAATTCAGTTCAAATTCCTCAATTCATACTTCCTATAACAGTTTCCTATTCATTGGGTCAACACCTTTATTGAAAATCCCATTTAAAACTCCAATTGTCTCAATTCAATATTTAGGTCACATTAAGAACCATAATTGACCTTAATCTCGATAAATCAATACCATTTAAATTAAATTTTAACTCCCATAATTATCCTCAATTGTAGACCTCTTTTTCTAGTTTGTAATGAATCAAGAATCACCTCAATCGGAAGTCTATACCATAAATTATACCCAATAAACTAAAATTAATCCAATCAGAAAATCTCTTCGCCGCGGCGTAAAATGGTTCGCTCGCCGGGGCGTGAAAACTGCTCGCCGCGGCGAGCAATCCATTCTGGGCCCGCCGCGAGGCGAGGGAAGCACGCCGCGACGTCAAATAAATTGACGCTCGCTGCGGCGTCTCGTTGCGCTCATCGCGACGAGCACAATGTTTTCTCGCCGCGGCGAGGCCGCACCAGACGTCGCGACGTGCGGGGATTTCCCCTTCTTCTCCGATCGATTTCCATCCATTTCTCTCTCTAAAACCTCCATTAACACTCTCAACTACTCAACTCAACCATAATAAATGTCATAAATGCTCAAACAACCATTAATAACAACATTAAAGCCGTTAAAACTTACCAATCGCATATCAATCCACAAATCTCTCAAAAAATCACCGTAACCCTAAAATCCTTCGAAATCTACGGTAACCCACTTTCAATCCTTCTCAACCTTCATCAATCACAATAAACCAGTTAGCTATGCACAATGAGAAGAAAACCATAGAGAAAGATCGAAGAATCCTCACCGGTGGGAGGAGTCGAAGATCGCCGTGGGAGGAGGAAGAGAAGAAATGCTTTTGCCTTAGGTAAATCCCCAAATTCAAACCTAGCTATATATAGACATAGGTCTCTAAATCAGTCCAAATTTCAGTCTCTAAATTTCAATGGCTCCACATTTTTATTTCCTAACAGTATAACTCTAATATTTCCTTTGCCATTGGACAATTCTTTCAAGATCTGATCCAATCGATCGGTCACTCCAAAATTTTCGGTCCGGGCATTTTCTCCCGAATTTCCCGAAAATGTCCTATGATTCACTATCAATAGCCAATCACTCTTAGACTATTTTAAATCAGTCACTCAAGCCCACTTACTCTTAATTTCTTGATTGATCATGATTCAGTCAGTTTTCAGTTCACAATCCGATCAATTCTTACTCACAATTAAAATGCCGGAAAATCATGAATGCATGTACCTATGAATAAATGCATATGCAATAAGCCTGATCCTCTATAATTAGAGGCCAGTAACATGCTCAATCAGTGAATGCAATTAAACCTATCAGTTTGACCCAATATTACCATAATACCCTTGCTAACAGTAACGGGATGTTACAATTCACCCCTCCTAATAAAAATTTCGTCCTTGAAATTTAATACCTGTCCAATCGAATAAATGAGGATACTGACTCCTCATATGCTCCTCAGTCTCCCATGTAGTTTCCTCAGAAGAGTGATTCTTCCAAAGGACTTTCACCAATGGAATCACCCTGTTCCTCAGTTGCTTGACCCGTGATCCTATAATCTGTACCGGCTCCTCAACATAACTCAGATCACTAGCTACCTCAATCTCTTGAGCCGGAATCACATGCGTCGGGTCAGAACGGTACCGTCGTAGCATACTGACATGAAACACGTCATGCATCTGGGACATCTCACTCGGTAATGCCAATCTGTAAGTCAACAGTCCTATCCTTTCAAGGATCTCATACGAACCGATATACTGAGGGCTCAACTTGCCTTGCCCTTACGGCCAAACCTCAGTACTCCCTTCCAAGGAGACACTCGGAGAAACACTCTGTCCCCTACATCAGATTCCATCTCTCCGATCTTGATCCACATAGCTCTTACATGCATCTGAGAGTCGCTTGATGCGACTCCTGATCAACTGTACCTTATCCATCAGATCCTAATCACTCGGGACCTCTATTGATCTCATACCCTCTTCATCCCAATACAGTGGTGATTGACACGGCCTCCCATACAAGGCCTCATACGGTGCCATTTCAATATCGCTCGACATCGTTATTATATGCAAACTCGATCAGTGCCAAATACTGATCCCATGATCCTCTAAACTCCAATGCACACGCCCGAAGCATGTCCTCAATAGTCTTAATCGTTCTCTCACTCTGTCCATCTGTCTGAGGATGAAATACAGTACTAAAGTTCAACCTCGAACCCATAGCAGTCTGTAGGCTCTTCCAAAACCTCGATGTGAACCTGGGATCCCTGTCTGAGACTATCGACAAAGGAACCCCATGCAACCGTACAATCTCTGCCACATACTTCTGGGCCAACTGATCGAGAGTATTGCTCTCCCTCACTGGCAAGAAGTGAGCCGATTTAGTAAATCGGTCCACTATGATCCAGATAGCATCATGCTGCCTCGGTGTCCTAGACAATCCCATCACAAAATCTATGATAATTCGCTCCCATTTCCACTCCGGAATGGGCAATGAATGCAACTTACCCACTGGAGCCTCAGCCTTAACCTGCTGGCACGTCAGACACCTGGACACATACTCCGCCACTTGCCTCTTCATACCAGGCCACCATAAATGCTGTCTCAGAGTACGATACATCTTGGTCGTACCAGGATGCATAGCATAGACAGCTACATGTGCCTCCTCTAGGATCTCTCGTCTCAAATCATCTATATCAAGCACACACAGTCTCTGTCCCATCCATAAAGTCCCATCTCTCAACTCAAACTCCGAATCAGTACTGGCCTGGACTCTCTCAATCAGTCTCACTAACACTGGGTCTTGATCCTGAGCTCTCCGGATCCTCGTTATGTAACATCGGCCTCGGCCTTTCGAGTAGCAATCGAGCTCCATCCCGACCCAAATCCATCTCAGACATTAAGAGCTCTCAACCAATCGCACTAAGTAACCTCAAAACTCAACTCGAGCCGCACTCCCATGCGATCTCCTATTCAAAGGCATCGACCACCACATTGGCCTTCCCCGGATGATATTCAATCGCGCGACCATAGTCCTTCAAGAACTCTATCCATCTCCTCTGTCTCAGATTGAGCTCTCTCTGACTCAACAGATATCTGAGACTCTTATGATCAGTGAAGATCTGGAACGTCTCACCATATAGATAATGTCTCCAGATCTTCAGAGCAAATACAACTGTTGCTAACTCCAAGTCATGCACCGGATAATTCACCTCGTGAGACCTCAACTGTCTCGAGGCATACGCTATCACTCGGCTATGCTGCATCAATACACATCCCAATCCTCGATGCGAGGCATCATCAGAAACCCAAAGCCTCCAAGATTGTAAGGAACGCTTAACACCGTGCGAGAGTCAACCGATATTTCAGCTCCTCAAAGCTCTTCCGGCACTCCTCAGACCATCTGAACGGTACATTCTTCCTCAATAGCTTCGTCAAAGGGCGGAGATCAACGAAAATCCTCGACGAACCTCCGTAATATCCGCCAATCTGGAAACTCCGCAACTCGCACACCTCGGAATCTCCCAACTCATAATCGCCTCTATCTTGTGAGGATCCACCTGGATACCCTCACCGGACACCACGTGCCCCAGAAACACAATCTCATCAAGCCAGAATTCACACTTAGTGAATTTGGCAAACAACTGTCTCTCTCTCATGACCTGAAGGACAATCCTCAGATGCTCAGCGTGCTCCTGTCTACTCCTCGAGTAAACCAGTATATCATCGATAAACACTATCACGAACCGATCCAGGTAGGGCTGAAATACTCTATTCATCAAGGCCATGAAGGCTGTCGGGACATTAGTCAACCCAAACGGCATCACTAGGAACTCAAAATGCTCGTACCTGCTCCTAAAAGCACTCTTAAGCACATCGGCCTCTGCAATCCTCAACTGGTAATAACCTGATCTCAAATCCAATTTAGTGAACACCTGAGCTCCCTGCAACTGATCAAATAAATCGTCAATCCTAGGCAGTGGATACTTATTCTTCATCACACCCGATTTAATCGCTATAATCGATACACGCCTCGGTGTCCGTCCTTCTTCTTCACAAACAGTACCGGAGCTCCCCATGGCGAAACACTCGGTCTAATAAACCCCTTATCCAGTAGCTCCTGCAACTGAGCCTTAAGCGCTCTTAGTTCCACCGGTGCCATCCTATACAGAGGGATCGATATAGGGGCTGTACCAGGAACGAGATCAATCACAAACTCTGTCTCCCGCTCTGGCGGCAATCCCGGTAACTCTTCGGGAAACACATCTAGAAATTCCCTGACTACGGGAACATCCTGCAATCTCGACTCGACTCTAAAATTCACTACGTGAGCCAGATAGGCCTCACAGCCTCCCTGCATCAATCTCAAGGCACTCAAGAAGGATATCATCCTCTTTGCACCGCCGACTAACCCTCGAACACACAGCTCTGGGTGACCAGAGACTCTCAATCGACCTCCTTGGTATAACAATCCATGATAGCCCTATGCAACAACCACCCATCCCCCCAATATCACATCAATCTCCTCGAGGCAAAACGATCGATCGACATCAGAATCGCCGATCGATCCAAACTGACACCCATACAGATCTCTCTCAATACAACAGATTACCTAGAGGTGTACTCACCTCTAACCCATATGAACCTCCGCCTATCCCCATACCATCTACATGCTAAATGCGGTGCAATGAAAGAATGAGTGGATCCAGATCCAACAATGCATATGCTTCAAAACCAAATCGAAGCATACCCGCAACAATATCCGGAATCCTGAGCCTCCAGTCGAGTTATGGCATGACCACAGCTCGTGGATCGCTTCGCGCTTTCGGTCCCTCTCGACCATCATGACCCCCTACTCGGCCTCGGCCTCGGCCTCGGCCCATCCATCGATCCACCTCCACGGCTCACAAGCACCGTGGTATTGTCGCCGATCTTCCACCATAGTAGATGGGCTCCCAAGTCTCTCAAGGTCCTCACTAGGTGGTCCATCGAACCACACCTCAAACAGGCTCCAGACATACCATCGACACTCTCCATCGTGTCTCTTGCCACAATGCTCACATAAAGGAGCAGATCGCCTGAAATTCAGCACTGCCGCCACCACTAACGATCTGTATAAATCGCCCTCCGCCTGCGTGACCAAATCTGTCTAGCCCCTCCTGCGAATTTGAAGGGCCTACTCGACGCTTCTTGAACCCTCTGCAAGACTTGCCTCTAGCTATCACTAGATCTCTTAATCTCGATCCCCGACTCGGTCATATGTTGTCTCAAGAATGCCGATCCTCATCTGCGCAATCAACTCAATAAAATTGCCCATATCGGACCTAGCTAATAAGGTACGGATCTCCAGATTGAGTCCGCCCTCAAAACGCCGACACTGCCGACCTCAAGAGCCACCAATGAAGAAGCATAGACCACTAACTCATCAATCAAGACTCATAGTCGGCCACGGTCAATCGCCTCGTCTCACTCTAAGAACTCTTGCAACTTCATTTCCAGATAGATATTGGGCATGAAATTGTCCTCAAGGCCCTCGAAAGTCATCCCATGTCGATGTACAAGGTCCGTGGTACTTGCCTTGACGCCTTCCACCATCGATATGCAGACCACAGAGCGAGAAACCGCGAGTCAAAACGCCATCCGGGTCGATTCCATCTCGATCGAGGACTCTCTCGGTCCTCTCTAGCCATCCTCGACCTCCGCAGGTCGGTTTGCTACCATAAAGTCAACCGCCCGCCACATACGCTTGATCATATCTCCGCTCCGCCTCACAGAACTCGAGGAGGCAACTCCTCGAATGAGGCGCAGGAGACTCCTACTAGCTCCTACCGATTCCGTGTCACCGGTAACTCAACTCGATCTCCCAAGACGGATGACCTAAAATGCATAAGAAATTCGATCGCTTCTACTATTCTTATAGTGATTCCACTTAAAACACACTATGCCCAAAAGATGCCAAACCACGCTCGATACCACTTAATGTAGCGCCCCCTCACTGTAGGGTACACATCGGGACGCCCGAAGGTCGCTCCGATACGTATCCCACGATAAAGGTGCACCACCAGAACATTCCCACTAATAATCCACATGGCATCGCAATAATTAAACCACAATATAACAGAAATCAATAACTTTTAAAATCCAAAATAATCATCTGGTACAATCATCCAGAAGTAGAATAGACAAGTCTATCGGTCTCTAAACAAAACCAAAAGGAAACGATACAAGCATCTATCCTAAGTCATCCTCAAAGTCCAACCCAAATGACCGACCAAGCGTACCGCGCTTCTCTTGCCAAAGACGCTGACGGCAGAAAAGACTATCTCCTGAGCTAGGGTCTACACTAACGATCCTGAAAAATTAGATGCAATTTTGGGTGAGTTTGCGAACTCAGTGAGAAACCATCATCGATGGTTCACTCAAATCATACATTACGCAAATTGCGTATATCATAACACAAAAATATTCAATTAACAGTATTATATAGCAAGTTACAGTAGTCTATAACAGTTCGCAGTATCAAATAACAATTTACAATAACACATAACAATTTACAGTATCATGCAACAGTTCACAGTAAATGCTCAAACAACCATTAATAACAACATTAAAGCCATTAAAACTTACCAATTGAAGATCAATCCACAAATCTCTCAAAAAATCACCGTAACCCTAAAATCCTTCGAAATCTACGGTAACCCACTTTCAATCCTTCTCAACCTTCATCAATCACAATAAACCAGTTAGCTATGCACAATGAGAAGAAAACCATAGAGAAAGATCGAAGAATCCTCACCGGTGGGAGGAGTCGAAGATCACCGTGGGAGGAGGAAGAGAAGAAATGCTTTTGCCTTAGGTAAATCCCCAAATTCAAACCTAGCTATATATAGACATAGGTCTCTAAATCAGTCCAAATTTTAGTCTCTAAATTTCAATGACTCCACATTTTTATTTCCTAACAGTATAACTCTAATATTTCCTTTGTCATTGGACAATTCTTTCAATACTATACAGTCAATCAATCGATCACTCCAAAATTTCCGGTCCGGGCATTTTCTTCCGAATTTTCCAAAAATGTCCTATGAGCCACTATCAATAGCCAATCACTCTTAGACTATTTTAAATCAGTCACTCAAGCCCACTTACTCTTAATTTCTCGATTGATCATGATTCAGTCAGTTCAGTCAGTTTCCAGTTCACAATCCGATCAATTCTTACTCACAATTAAAATGCCGAAAAATCATGAATGCATGTACCTATGAATAAATGCATATGCAATAAGCCTGTTCCTCTATAATTAGAGGCCAGTAATATGCTCAATCAGTGAATGCAATGAAACCTATCAGTTTGACCCAATATTACCATAATACCCTTGCTAACAGTAACGAGATGTTACAACAAGACATGTGTAGCTGGTCATTTTCGTAGCTGACAAGAAGATTTGCAAAGTCAGGTTTTGTCTACTGGTTTTTTGATTTTATTAGCTGTTAAAGAAGTTAGGTTCTGTTATGCAAAGGACAATTTGGTTGCTTTTATGTTTTGCCAAATGAGGAAAATACTGCTAGACTAGTTTTTACTCATTAGATCTTGTGTTTAACTTTTAGTTTTTAAAAATGTATCAGATGTAGAGAGCATATATATGAAGCTCATGTTTTACTTTTTCAGCAGAGAGAATGTATTGAAAAACCAGAAAAATATCAACACAAAAGTTCAGATCAAGTTTCAAGTTTATTCATGTATGCTTGTCTTATTTTTCAAATATCAGAAGTTGAGTTGTAGTAGTAGTGATTGAAAAACTCTGTTTTGTTGTTGAAAAATTTGAAGCAGGTTGAGTGTTTCTTGAGTTCGAAAATTTCAAGCAATACACAAGTGTTTCTGGTGTTCAGTTTCAGCCTTTACTTCGTCAAGTTTTAATTCCAGTCCATTTTCCTTATGAATGTCCGAGTAGCATTCAACTTCACAAAAGTTAAGTATTTTAAGGTAGAGTTGCTGAAGCAAAATATAGCTTTCAAAATTGCAAATCTGCACTAGTTTCATTTATTTCTTGCTGAGAGCCAAATCTTCACATACATACCAAATTCATACAAACACTTTAACTCATCTGTTGAGTTTCATTTTACATTTTGAGAGGAGCATTTCAGATTGTAAAATCAAACTATCAGCATTCATTCCCTTGGAAGCTGACGTGAACAGTAGAGCTACACTCCTACACTCATTTTTTCGTTACACACAATACTAAACACCATACATTCCCTGACTCGTGGGAGACTTGAGCTAGAATTTTGAAGGTGCATTACACATTCAATTCACATAGTCAAGGAGACAGAAGTTGCAATTGTTGTCTGCTGAAGGCTTGCGTGAACAGTACACCAAGTGTTTGACACTTTGCTTCAACCAAATTGAAGGCTCAACAGGTTGTGGGCTGAAGGTGCTTTCTTCAATCAGTCAAGGAGGTTCCTAGCAAGACAAAATTGAAGAAGATATATAAATAAGTATTGTTGGATTCACTGTTGAATACGAAAAAGGATCGGTGGAGTTACGTTGACAAAGATCATTTCAGCCCCAGCTTCTAGGAAGAATGCTCGCCTGCCAAATTTGTCAACTAAAGACATCGATATCAGCGCACCGATGACAAGTGCCCTAGAAGATGACTGGTGCATATACAAGAGTATGGAATTATTGTCGGTAAGCTGTTGAAATGCAGGGATTCCCAATGCTCCAATTACCAACCAGGGGCGATTCTTCTTCTTTAGAAGGTTCGTAAATGGATGCTTGATGGCTCTAGCTGCATTGCTTGCCTCAATAAGATCATTAATCTCAGCATCAACTTTTCTAGTCCCTCTAACTTTCTGCAAAACTTTTCTTCCTTCTTCTATTCGGCCTCTTTCCACAAGACTGTTGGGAGTCCCAGGAAGGAAAATGCCTCCGACAAACATTATTACTGTGGCAGGCACTGTGGCTAACCCCAGAAATAGCCTCCATCCCCATGGATGGAGTTTTTCTGTTCCGAAATTTACGAAATTAGCTATCAGAATGCCCAAGCATGTTGTGAGTTGAAATAGTTGGTTAACTGCTCCTCGGACATTTGGCGGTGACATCTCCAAGAGGTACAACGGAACTACCTACAAGAATGTTGTCGTAAATGGTGTTAAATAGCATAATACAGTAAGGTTAAAAGAAGTAAAAGAAATCTGAAAGTTGAAGCAGTGGACCGACTTGATTACCAAATCCAATGCCAACTCCAAGCAAGCATCGGCCAATAATTAGCATAGGAATATTCAGTGCGAAGGCATTGACAATAGCTCCAACGAAGAAACCGGCCGCACCAACCATGATGCTAGCTCTCCTCCCACCAGCTCTGGTTACATAGGAGGCTCCAAATGTGGAAACAAGAGCCGCAAAGTACAGCGAGGACGTGAACAGTGTGAGCATCTGATCGTCATATTTACAGTAATCTGTCTCCTTCAGATGTGCATGCTTCCTTCGATAAACATGCGGGAAATTTTCCTTTAGGAAATCGTCCATGGAAGTCACTCCACCTGAAACTAATTAAAATTCTGATCAACATCAACAATATCCTGTAGTCGTTATCTGTCTATCATGCACGAAATTATAAAGCTAAGCTACTGAAATTTTAGAGAGATGAATTTAGAGTGAGAAAGTATTCTGAAATAGGGGTAAATAGAGTATATGATTTTTCAAAAGCTTAACAACTGGTTGAGGCTTCTTCTGATTTTTATTGATATTGAAAAACAATGTGTGTACATCTTCTATAAGTTCAAAATATTTATAACAGCTATTAACTGTCATCTAACAACTAACTCAACTGACTTTTCTTGATTTCTTTAAAACAATTCTTTATGTCCGTTGCATGGCTAGAATGTACGTCCTTTACGTACAAATTTCTGAAACATCTTCTACATTCTCCTCTTTGGTTCAGAAATTCAGCTTCTGAACTCCCACTAAGCTCCTCAATTGTTCAAATCGAGAGACATGAAAACTTTTTGTAAACAGATCAGCTATCTGTTCTTCTATCGTTATATAACTCAGCTCTACTTCTTCATCTTTCTGCACATCCCTCAGATAATAGTATCTAAGCTTAAAATGCTTAGTCCTTCTATGAAACACCGGATTCACTGAGATAGAAATTGTTGCTTGATTATCAACATATATCACCGTGGGACTTTGCATAAGCAACTGCAAATCCGACAGAAGTTTTCTAATACAAATCGCCTGCTTTGTTGCTGAAGTGGTTGCAACTAGCTCGACTTCAGCTGTAGATAATGCCACGACTTCCTGCTTATTGGTACTCCAAGAAAAACAAGCTGATCAGAGAGTTAAGCAAAAACCTGAAGTGCTCTTCATATCCTCTGAAGAACCTCCCCAATCACTATCCACATAACCTTTTAAATCACACTTTCCAGTCTTCTTGTAACTCAATCCATAATCCAAAGTACCTTTGAGATACCTCAAGATTCTTTTAGCAGCGACTAGATGCAACTTCCTTTGATTGCTCATATATCTGGAAAGTATGCTCACAGCGAATTGTACATCTGGTCTGGTGGCTATGATGTACATGAGACACCCAATAATACTTCGATATAAACTGCTATCAATTTCATCATGTCCTTCAGTCTGCATCAAACTCTGCTTCAGACATATTGGAGTTCAGACCACCTTACATTGATCCAACTGAAATTTCTTAAGTACATCACTGATATACTTCTTCTGGTTCACAAAAATTTGTCCTTTCCTTTGTTTCAACTCCATTCCCAGAAAGTACTTCATCAATCCAAGATCTGTCATTTCGAATGTGCTCTTAAACTAAAATTTCAAGCTATTAATCTGAATACTTGAGCTTCCAGTTAAGATTAGATCATCTACATAAATTGAAACAATAACCATCTGACCTCCTTCAACTCTTACATAGAGTGTAGGTTCACTACTACTCCTCTGAAAATTTATTTGCAAGAGAAAATTGTCAATCTTTGAATACCAACATCGTGGAGCTTGCTTCAGCCCGTATAGTGCTTTATTCAACTTATAAACTTTTTCTTCTTCTCCCTTAATGACGAAGCCTTCTGGTTGATCAACGAAAATTTCCTCATGCAATTCTCCATTCAAGAATGCTGATTTAACGTCCATTTGATGCACTTCCCGTTCCTTCTCTGCTACTACTGCCAAAATTAACCTTATCGTCTCTAACCTTGCAACAGGCGCAAAGGTCTCACTGAAATCCACCCCTTCAACCTGTGCATACCCTTTCACAACCAGATGTACTTTATACTTGCTTATAGAGCCATCCGGATTCATCTTGAGTTTAAACACCCATTTGAGACCAATTACCTTCCTGTTAGTTGGTCTGTCAACAAGTGTCCAAGTCTGATTTTTTCGGATCATGTCCAACTCCTCCTACATTGCACACTTCCATTTGGGATTCTTCAAGGCCTCTTGCACATGGGTCGGTTCACATATGGCCGCATTGCTTCGCTCATAGATGTCTGCCAAGCTCCTTGTTCCTCTCACGGAGACATGATCCAAGTCATCTTCTTGATCCTCATCTTCTTCTTCAACATCTAAAATTTCATCATCTGTCAATGAAGGATTAGTGAAATTCTTACCTGTATAATATTTGACAGGTTGCCCTCTATCTTCTGTTGTTGTTTCTTATTCTGATTTTTGCCAATCTCATTGCTGATCTTCAAGGAAATAGACATCCCTACACACTTTAACTTTGTTCAGATCAGGAAAGTAGACTCTATACGCTTTTGTGACTTCTAAATATCTAACAAAGATGGCAGGCTCACTCTTGCTGTCCAATTTTCCCCTTCTGACTTGTGGAACATGAGAGTAGCAAAGACATCCAAACACCTTGAGATTCTTGAGCTTAGGCTTCATCCCACACCACATTTCCTATGATGTCTTCCCATCAAGGACTCTGGAGTAGAGTCTATTTATCAAGAAACAGGCAGTATGTGCGGCTTCAACCCAAAACCTCTTGGGAAGTTTCTTCTCTTCTAACATACACCTCACCATCTCTACGACAGTCCTATTCCTTCTTTCCACATTTTGTTGAGGGGTATAAGATGTTGTTAACTGATGTTTAATCCCTGCTTTTCTGCACATTATCTCAAATTTTTTTGAAGTGAATTCACCTCCATTGTCAGTTCTTACTGACTTGATTTTTCTGTTGCACTGATTTTCCACAAGTATCTTAAAGTCACCGAAAATGTCAGCTACCTCACTTTTATTTTTAAGACAATAAAGCCAAGAGAACCTAAAGTAGTCATCAATCATTAGCAAGAAATACCTACTGCCACTCAATGATTCTTCAGGCATTGGTCCGCACACATCCATGTGTATTAATTGCAGTGGTTCAGCAGCTCTCCATGAGGATCTAGAGAATGGCTATCGAGTTTGCTTTCCTTTAAGACATGTTGTACACTGAAGTTCATCGCCCAGTTCTGCAGGAAGTCTACTGCCATTTTCTCCTTTGCCATTTCATCAAGTCCTCTCATATGAAAATGCCCCAATCGTCTATGCCAAAGATCTGTTAATTGAGCATTACTCACCAAGGCAATTTGTTGAACTTCTTCCATTTTCAGAGAAAAGCACTTATTCTTTCCGTTTACTTTGAGAATCTCCTTTCCTGTTGGATCTATGATTCTACATTCATCATTTTCGAAGATCACACTAAAACCTTTCTCAATGAGTTGTGCAACACTGAGAAGGTTATGGTGAATTTTAGGCACAAACAAAACATCAGAGATTGTGCTAAGTCCTTCTCCAGTACAAACTTCAACTGCTCCTTTCCCTTCCACTGAAATGCACTGTCCATCCCCAAGCTTGACATTTGCATTGAAAGATCTATCCAGCTGCTTAAACATGCTTAGATTTGAAGACATGTGACTTGTACAACCACTGTCTATGATCCATTCGGTTGACGGGGTCTCCACCAAATCACAAGTAATTACAAAAAGTTGTTCCTCTTCTTCAACCACTTGAACCTCAGCAGAAGAATGATCAGTCTGTTGTTTACAAATTGCCTCCATATGGCCCTTCCGATTACATTTTCTACATATTACATCGGGTCTCTTCCAACATCTGTAAGCCAAATGATTTGACTTACCACAGTGAGGGCATAGGTTATATTTCACATTTTTATCACCAGATTGCGTCTTGGATTGGCCCTTCTGATGATTCTGGTTCTTCTGTGTCTTGGATCCTCCCTTCGACCACTTCTTCTTAGCCTTCTCTTGATCAGCATTTTTTGTGGTTGCTTTATAAGCACCTTCCGAAATATCGCACTTCCTCATCAAATGTCTCTGCTCCTGTGCCTGCAACGCACTTACCACTTCAGCTAGCTTTATACTGGACATGTCTTTCGAGTTTTCCAGTGAAGCAATAGTTGCTTCATACTTTTTTATAGAACAGAGATCAACAACTTCTGGATAATTCTTTCATCCTTGAATTCAACGTCAAGAAGCCTTATTTGATCAGCTAATTGACACAACTTCTCCGCATAAACCTTGACAGACTCACCTTCTTTCATCTGGAGTCTATCAAATTCTCTAATGAAATTAAGCACTTTCATGTGCTTGACTCTTTCATCTCCCTGGTACTCTTCTTTCAAGAAGTCCCAGATTTTCTTTGCTGAATCCATCTTCATGATTCTTGTAAAAATGGAGGGAGCTAACGCCTGATACAAACAAGATCGGGCACGAGCTTTCTTGGTGATCCTCTCCCTCAACCACCTCAGCTGAGGTATGGTCGCATCCTCTGCCGGCACATCAACTGCGTAGTCATCTTCAACAGGTTCCCATAAATCATGTCCTTGCATATACACTTCCATTTTGATTGCCCAGATTGCGTATCCTTCACCATTAAACACTGGAGGCTGCAGGGCCTGAGGTAAGTTCTCAGCCATCTCCGATGAACTCCTCTAAATCACAGCACTCCAATGACAATCACCAACGTCGAGTCTTCAAGAAAGCTCCTCACACAATCACCCTCTCACAGGTCCCTCAAGAAATGAAGCTCTGATACCATTTGTAGTCGTTATCTGTCTATCATTCACGAAACTATAAAGCTAAGCTACTGAAATTGTAGAGAAATAAATTTAGAGTGAGAAAGTATCCTGAAACAGAGGTAAACAGAGTATATGATTTTTCAAAGGCTCAACAACTGATTGAGGCTTCTTCTGATTTTTATTGATATTGAAAAACAATGTGTGTACATCTTCTGTAAGTTCAAGATATTTATAACAGCTATTAACTGTCATCTAACAACTAACTCAACTGACTTTTCTTGATTTCTTTAAAACGATTCTTTATGTCCGTTGCATGGCTTGCATGTACGTCCTTTACGTATGAATTTCTAAAACATCTTCTACATATCCTAGTAAGTTACACTGTTTCGTACATGGAAAATGACCCTAACTTATTGGAAGCGAGACCTGACCTGAAACTCCAAGGTCATATCCGAAAAATGAACCCCCCATGGATCCAAGAACACAAGCAAAGATGAAGTAACCAGTAATTCTATACTCATAAAGATGAATCTTTTGAGGGTGTCCTCCTTCTACAAAAGCTCCGCCTGCCATTGCTTCAAGATGCTTCCTATTTTTCGTCCTTCATTTCATCAAATTCAGTTAATCTATTCCTTTCTAAATGGCATGCAATAGTATTACATTAGTAAATTTTCAGGTAACTAGTAATCACTCCTCAAATGACTCGAAATTAACTTGTATGAGACTCTGGTTCGTCAACAGAGCTTACCGTCACCACGACAAAGAATTCTACAAATTTCACCATGTTTCCAACATATATGAAGGCTAACCACATCTAGCGATAATCATAAAAAAGAAACCATCCGAGTTTGTCTCGAGTATCACCGAGTCATATGTTAATAAGAGGATCAAATTGACTAGTAGACTCCAAATGTCATTGCCACCAATAAAAATGTTGACCTCTATTTAGTACTTACGCCATAATATATCGTATTTAGCATAAATTTTCAATTTAATTGATATTTTATAATTCGAATTATTATTACAAAATGAGGTAATTAAATTTTTGGATTTAAGATGTAATTTATATTTGATATAGTTATTATAAAATTATATTAATAAGTTAGATATTCTAACCGTTTAATTACCTTAACCTTATCTACTAAATTTAAAAGACAATAGTAGGATATTTATGTATTCTTGTAGATAACTACTGTTAATGCTTGTTTATTTGAGTTAAACCAAAACACTATACTTTTGATGCCAAAGCATAATTTATGTTTTTCATATAATTAAAAATAATTTAATGACAGATGTTATTTCAATTAAACTAAACATTTATAATTTCTGATTTTCTTTTCAAATAATTGATTGATTTTCTTTTTAGGTTGTTTTTACAAAATAGGAAAATTTTAAGTCCTACAATGTTTTTCTTGTAAAAGAAGAAACACTAAAAGGTAAATCGAATTCAAAAAAACAAAAGTGATCCATGAAAAGGTTATGCAAGTTTGATAGATGTATCTAAACCTATCTCTTCCTTTATTGTTGAGAATGCAAATACGTTAAGTTAGAGTGCTAAGTGTTCTTCGTATATAAATACTACGAGTAACTTGTTAATGTCAAGTTTCTAACAATGGATTCTTCCGTAGAGGTCACTCTTGCAGAGCTCAAAAATGTTGGGCTCGCATCCTTGACCCTTTCTTTGATGAAACAAACAAAATTCGATGAGCAAACAGTTTCTTCTTTGAAGGATTTGAAAGAAAGACGTGAAGTCCTTGAAGAGCACAACTTAGACGGCGCACAAGTGGTAGTTCATCGAGAAGGTAATATTGCTCTCAACACGGAGCTTCAACAAAACAATGGAAACCCAAATCCTACAATGCTGCTCCGAAGCCAGCAAGAGCAAGTACCTCGAATGAGGCAGATAACGGAACTGTACGTACCACCTGAAATCCCTCCAATCCCATCTCTACGTGATGTGTTTCTCACATGCAGGCGCAGCAGACCCTTTGAAAGACAGCTTACAGAGAGCGACGTGAGGGATGGCCTGTGTAGGCTTTCGATAGCCAAGAAACACGCCCAAAATTTTGTTTTGCCAATGCTGAATCCTGACGAAAATCTTCAGAACGGAGTTGGAGTGACTATTTATGATATCAATGGCAGCACTTTTAATATGATCCTCAGGATTTGGGCTTCTAAGTTTTATGTCCTGACCGGAGGTTGGAATTCGTTTAAGAAGGCGCACGGGTTGCAAGAGCTTCGAGATTTCGTTACCTTGTGGACATTTCGACATTCCTCTACAGGTAAACTTTGCTTCGCAATCATGCATCGGAGTTCACCTTTGTCTCAAACACCAACCAGGAGGACTCGTCGAAGCAAAAGGTTGAAGGAGAATTGATGACAGTACGAGTTAGATTGTGTAGAATAGCTGATTCCTTTTCCCTACTTTTGCTTAGAAGTTATTCAGATCATGATCCTGAAAACGAATGCCTAGTTTTGTTCTGTTCACTTCTGGTTTTGATCACTGGCTCGTAATATACAAATTTGATTTTCGTTCACCAATGTAATAGATTTGTTTTATCTTATTTTTAGTGACTAAAGGACTGTTACCGAACACATTCTATGTGAAGAACAAACTCTTTTGAGAAAGTTGGCACCAAATCCTCTGTCCCTTCTCTTCACATGGATGGATGGTTGGAATGGGAGGGGGTTAGAGTTGGGCCAGGGGAGAGGTACAGAGGACCCCGAGAAAGTTGAGTTTTGTACTATACTAAAACAGTAACTAATTAACAAGGTTCTAATTCCCTCCTCAAATAAGAGCCTAAAGTGTACCTTTGCTTGCCAAATCTGACAAAATCGTAATTCTTCGTATCCATTAACTCGAGCAGTGCTTTGAAACGTACCCACAAAGCAAAAGTTATTTTCCACCTCAAGGTCTTCTGCATAAATTCTAATATCTAAACACATGAAAATTGAGATTATAATATTTAATAGAGTAATTAATTAGTATTTAAACGTCTAGAAGGTATTTAACTTATAATTTTTTCCAAGTGAGTATTTTTCGTTTTTCAGTTTTAAAATGTGCCCAAACAACAATTTAGAGAAATTAAAGAATTAACAAAATTGTGTTGACCGGCTAAAGACGTACACGATGAACACATGGTGCAGAAAGGAGATGTATACTAATGGAAAAGATATTATGTAAAATATTACAGTGTTTTATTGTGTTTCGTGAAATCTCAGTCATTTATTTTACGGGATTTACGCAGATATTGAACAAGATCTTCTGTCTAATATTATCCTATTTTATTATGTTTCATAAAATTTTAGCCATTTATTTTTTGAGTTCTATGCAGAACTTACATAAGATCTATATAAATAAATAGCTGAGATTTATTAGAGACAATAAAACACCGTAATATTAAAAAGATCTAATATACTTACCCGTACAAAGCTTATTTTAAACGAAGAAGTCTTTTTTTAATAAATCTCCAGCCTCCAGCCAGTTTTGAAGTTTCTAACCTGAACTTTCTCTGTTCACAGGCCTCCCTCTGCGTAAGGAAAATCCTTCAAAATCTTGGTTTAATCCACTGTGTATCTTTTGTTCAGGTATTTGTTCTTATCACTTCTCTTCTCGGTTGGTTTTTATCTACTTCTGTTTTCCACTCTTTTTAATAATTATTTGGATTCCGTTGTGTAACCCTTTTTGTTTCCTCTTTCTGTATGAATTTGTGGGAATTGAGTAAACTTTTGATCTTTCTGCGTCTGGCTTTTGGGGTATTTATCTTGATCTTGATTTATGAGCCTATTTAAAGTCCCGTCTATCAATCAGTGTGTTTGGAGTTTGATGGGTATTTTTAATTTCCTTGATTCCCGAGGTTGCCTGCTTCGTCAGATCATGTTTAGATCTGGGAATTCATATTTGCTCGCTGAGAAATAGGTTTCTAGGAAAGGAATATGAAGGACAGGGAAATTTGGGTTTTTTTCGTTTCTCGACATATTTCTGCTCTTTATCGTCAAGTTCACACTTTTCACTCAAGAAAAACCATACATCCATGCTAAGAACAATTCGATTATGGTACTTCATTCTGTTGTCCTTCCGGAGTTTGGTCTTGTACTGTTCTTCTGCAATCAAAGTTTTGGTCTTTTCAGTTGGATCGTAGATCTTGGCAAGTTTGCTTTTACTTGGAAATTAGTTCCGGGGAAGTAGTAATAGTAGTAATTTGTACTCTAAAATGTATAGAGAACCCCTGAATTTTTCTTAAGCCCACTTATGCTCCTTCTGTTTCATTTCTTAGATTTATTAACTTGAAATGTTGTGAAAGACTAGTTTGTTTGTCTCTAGATACAGACTTCAGTAAGAAACCTTTGGTAACAGCGATAAAGTTCTTTTGTTTGACAACTGTACCATATTTTCCTGCAATAAAGTTTTTTATATCTAGTGGCCTTGAGCTGCTGATAGCTAGATGCCAGTAGATCGATTTGATAAGCATTAGCACTTCTTTTTTAAAAGCTTCCACTTGGTTTAGTAGCATTAGTTCTTGTACTTCATCATGTTACTCTTCAAAATATGATTGATTTTGGGAAATGAGTTTTTATTTATGAGGTAACGCTTTTGCAGGAATGTAAACTGGAGATGCTTACCTCCCAAATTGGAGACAATTAGAAAAGTTAATTCCTAAATCAGATTGGCATCTTTCCACCCTGAATATGGAGGATGAGAGTGGGCTTGAGCTCAGCTTGGGTCTAGGTTGTGGCATATCAGCTGGGAAATCTAAAGGGAGAAGTGGAAGCTCTTCCGACAATAGGACTGATGATGGTGATAGAGGTAACAAACTGGAGGATGACTTTAAAAAGTTCCTTTATTCTAGTACCCAAAAGCAGGATTCAGGTACTGGATCACAAAGTTCAGCAAAATCCCAGGAAAAATTTTTAGTTGATCTTTCCAAGTCCAATGCAAATGCAGATGCCTCTGCAAATATTAGCAACATGATGCTGTGGGTTTCATCTGGTAATAGGCCTACTGAAACTGAAGAAGAAAAGAGGCCAGAAGTGGGTAGAAAACGCAAAATGATATCTGATGAGATAAATAACGAGAAGAAACATGAGAAAGATGCTCAGTATCCTGATCTACCTGACAAGAAAATATCACATATATCAGTAACAACAGATGATGGCTCAACTGCAGAAAATGAAGATGTGGCTGACTCGGAGGTTGAGGGCTCAACATCAAGGTTGTTCTCTAATAACGATGATGGCTCCAAACAATTTGTTGGAGTTAGTGGTCCTTCAGAGATTCAAAAGGAAGTTCGTGGTTTTTCAAATTCAAATGTTGCGGAGTTAGAACGACAAAAGAGACATAATAGTTCAACGTTAAATGAATTTAAACAGGGGAACTTCAATTTTGGAGTTCCTTTTCCAGTTCAGCCAATAAACATAGCGAATATGCCTTACTCCTTTGCAGCAAAGGAGTCCAACTCTCTTGATGTGTCCAGCAATTCGGGAAATCAACTATCAGGCATGATGCAGGTGATGCCTTCTTTAAATGCTGAGCAACAAAAAGGAACCCAATCCATCAATCCACCGAATTTGCCTATGACGTTTGGCTATTCACCTGTCCAGCTTCCAACTTTGGATAAGGAGAATCCCTGGGGCTTTGTTCCTCATGTTCAACAGATCCATCCTTCATCTCTTGGAAGAGGTCAACCAAACTCAGAGAAGCATAATGATGGATTGAAGATTCCTCAAGGTATACGCCTCACTGCTTTAATCTGTTTTAACTTATCTAAGAAGAATAAAAAATTTCAAGGAAAGTGTTCCTTTATTTTCTTCATCACCCTGCATAGTCTTATATGATCCAACTGATGATGCATGTTTTGCGTAATGCTTGCCTGGATTAGAGTCTGTAAAGGTAGTAGAATTAAAATATCTAAGAAACGTGAAGAATTATGATATGCATTGTGTGCTAGTGGAGAACATCTAAGATTTTCTCAATTGACATTATCAACGTTTTACATGATACCATGCTTTAGTGTGCTTGTTTTGTTGGATTACACCCTTCAATGTTGTCATATGACATCCAGTGACCATTGATCATTGATATTGATATATTAAGAGTTATAGTTTAATTTCCTTTGGAAGGATTTCACATATGCTTTACTTTTCTTTAACATCATTGGTTAATGTAGCAGCTGCCCAGTTAATGGCTCGAAATTTATCTGATGCTACGCATTATAACGGGAGAAAACTAGAGCATGCCATAAATGATGGAAAGCAACACATTACAGAAGAAGGTACCTCCTTGCAAGCTGAGAATGGTGTAAAAGGAAGTAACATGGACCCTAGGGTAAACGATGCTCCTGAATGTTCAGCAGCCGAAAGTCTCTTGCTTGATTTCTCTGCAATAAGGGCAGGTATGGCTGCTGCTGTGAAGTTCGGGGGTTGTGGTTCATTTCCTAATTTGCCGTGGGTATCAACCACTGGCCCGAATGGAAGGACTATATCTGGTGTCACTTACAGATATAGTGCAGATCAAATAAAAATTGTTTGTGCTTGTCATGGTTCTCACATGGCCCCTGATGAGTTTGTTCGTCATGCAAGTGAGGAGAACGTGGAGTCAGAAAGTGAGACCAATATAGCAACGGTTCCTAGTACCAATCCTGCTACCTCTGCTCGAAGTTGAGGTCCACCATCGTCCCTCTTTCGAACTACACCTATGTTGTCCTTGTTCAAAGAAAGTTAATTTGTGACAGTACATTGAGCTAGGATCCTTCTTTGATTTTACTCCTCTGTTTGCTAACGTTAGCTACACGCTTTGTTGCAATCACACGTTGCAGTTGTATGTCATAATATTCCAGCTGCATTTTTTGTGCCCATGGTAATTTTTGAGAATCGCAATTTGATTTCCTTCCTCCTTGCAAGGCTCTCACGTCAAAACTGAAAAGTCTAGCCTATAGCTAAGTGGCGGAAGGCAGTCTGTTTGTATTTGATTAGACGAGTAATCCGCAGGTGAATAGAAGATCAGAAGATGATATCAGCTCCAAAGGAACTATGATTTATCTCCCAAAAATCTTGATCTGGTAATCAGTCTTATGAAGTATGTTTTGAGATTGTAACAATTTTATGATTTTCTTGCTTGAGAATGGTAAAATCATTGTGTTAAGAGGTGTAGCCTCTGGAGTCTAACCATCTGTTAGCTAACTGCTACATGATTTGATTAACTTTCTCTTAAAGAAAATGAAATTGTAACTCATCTCAACTTGTAAGCGGAGATGGCTAAACACTGTAAGTGTAAAAACCAAAGACAATAGTGTGTCGTACGGGCAAAGGACTTCAGTGCACGCCATTGCCAAGCTTTTTCAGTTTTTTGTCATTGAATTTGAAGAAAACTTGCAGTTAGTATCATAGTACATGTGCCGTGACCAGTAAACACCGCCGGTTTTCTTGTCGGATTCCTTACAGGTTGGAATTACAACATCCAATCCAGAGTAAACACCGCCGGATTTCGTGTCGGATTCCTTCCAGGTTGGAATTACAACATCCAATCCATCCATTGCAGGAACTCTCTTCCCTCCCTCTGTTGACACTTTCCGGTCAGCATCTTTGATAAGTTGTGAATGGCATTTGCGTACGGTCTGTTACTTGGTTATGTTGACGTTTCAATTTTGGGCATGAAAGAAGTAGATAATCGGGTACTCAAAACTTGACAGCGCAGAATGGATACAGCTGGCCAACTAAACAATGTCTTTCTTCTTTCAGGTAAAACGTCACTTTTGAGTTTGTCATTGATTGAAGGTATCATTAATGGTAAGCACATAGATTTAGTTATTATCAAAAAATAAAAATTATAAATTTGTTTATTAAAATTTTTTACTTTAAATTTATTATTAATTATAACAATAAACATTTTTATATCAATTTATGTCCCAAACTTAGTAAACTACCAATAATTAACAAAACCATTGACAAATTGGCTAGTTTGGTCTTTAAGGGGTGTAGCTCGATGGTTGAGAATCCCATTGACTTTGATTAGGTCTGGGTTCGATTTCATCTTAATCCTCTTGTGAAACACCCTGAGACGGTAGGGTTTTCTTATAGATGGAGAACTAATTGGGCTCCAATGATGAGGTCTACCATAGTCGCTTATGAGGTATCGTCAGTTGAGCCTCGTAGAGAGGTGTCTGCTTTACTACCCTATGAGGTTTCCTCGATTCTAAAAAAAAAAAGGTTAATTTGAACGTGACCAAGTTCAAAACTTTAATTGATTAATCGAAGCTTACTTTCTCTAAATCATGCGGAGTTTTCTTAAATTGTGGATGGAGAAGATTGTAGGAAGAAGATGATTAAAGTTATTGTATAGCCAAGTTGATGTAACAGATCCTTACAGAATAAGAAAGTAACAGACCATATTAAATTTCTCCAGCCCTTTAGCTAAGCTAAGCTATATATATTCAGCTTGTAAGCTGGCCTCTGCAGTGACATCAGCTAAGCAATACCCACTTGCGAGAAGATAAAGACTTAATTAATGACGTTGACCTTACTTATTTTGCAGTAATAATCAAATCTTAACTTCAACCATGGATTGTTATGAAGGACAAGAGGAAGGAATATGTTTTCAACTTTCATTGGAAGTTCATGCCAAATTAGAAATAAATGTTACGTTACCAGAGTTTGTATTTTAGTGAAGAAAACTATTATCTTACGTCGGGATGAGGGGAGGGCTTGTTAATTTTAGGCCAATTTGTACGCGCATTATATGTTCCCCTCCTCCACCTTGTCATCACTACCGAATATCAAAAGTCGTATACTTAGGAGCAGAATATAAAAATGGTTTGTCAAATATGGACACGAAGTACCAGCCTGAGAAGAGACCAAGAAACTTTGAACCATGTAGATGCCATTTTGGGGAGGGACATCTTGATATATCAACCTCTCCAACCTCTTCCTAACCCATTTATCAAATCTTCACTAACCATACATACAAAGATACAGAATGCTTGTTGGAGCTGATTGAAATTGAAATTCTGGGAAAAAGGTTTTGGGTTTGTTGTTGTCTTCTCCCATGAATCATTCGAGTCTGTTCATTGCAAGTCTCCTTTTGGTGATAATTCGAGGTGAAGCACAGACCAGCGTTCCTCAGGCTGACGGATCACAAGATCTTACCTCGAATTTCCAACCAAGTCTTGCCGTTGTCATAGGAATTCTCTGCATCATGTTTTCTGCAACTTTTATGCTCATACTCTATGCGAAATTCTGCTACAGAGGAGCTACCTTTCACGCTGCTTTACAAAACGGTCCTGGTCTGCTTCAGCCAGGAGCTTCACGATTCTCTGGAATAGATAAAACCGTGATCGAATCTCTCCCTTTCTTCAAGTTCTCTTCACTTGGAGGGTCTAGGCAAGGGCTGGAGTGCGCAGTCTGCTTGTCAAAATTCGAAGATATCGAGGTACTCAGGTTGTTGCCCAAATGCAGACATGCCTTCCACATAGACTGTATTGATCAGTGGCTAGATAAACATTCAAGCTGCCCTCTTTGCAGGTGCAAGGTCAGTGCAGAGGACCTCGCAACCTTGGCATATTCACATAGTATGCGATCTCTGATGAATCTATCAGAGGGACGTCAGGATTCAAACATAGAGCTATTCGTGCAGAGAGAGGAAATTCGTCAAGGGTCGTGGAGACTTAGCATTGGGAACAGCTTTCGAAAACCTGAGAAATGTAACAAGGAAGAACAGGCGTTGATTCAAGAAGAAACTGAGATATGCACCCAATATGACAAGAAACTCCTACACAAGTTCCACCACGAGATCATTGTCTCTGATGTCGTTCTCAAGAATAGATGGAGTAATGTTAGTTCTTCTGACTTGATTTACTTGAATTCCGAAATGCTTAACCACTCGTCAAGCGATCGATTCTCAGCTCTTGATTCCAAGAACGGTCAGTTAAAAGCCATGAGGACCTTGGAAGACGGGCAAATTGTGAAGATTAAGGAGGACATGGAAATCAAGAGATTGTTTGAAAGCAAGATTAGTACAATCAACAAAAGTCTTCCAAGTTCAATTCCGCTTCTACCTTCTACATCTGATTCAAAAGAAACAAAACCGGTTCATGACACCTCAAGGGGTATATCTCCGTCTGAAAGAAGATCAATATCTGAAATTACTGCTTTCTCGAGGTTTAGAAATGCCAGGACTATGATTAGAGAGCCTTCCTTAGAAGGAGGAAGTAACGTAAAGGAGGAAAGGTTGAGACAGCTTTGGTTGCGTATTGCTAGAAGGACAGTTCAGTGGTTTGCTAATAGAGAAAGAAGGTCTGAACAAACAGAGCCCCCAAAACATACATTACCTGTATAAAATAATTCCTCTGTTTTTCTCTGTTCCGTTAGAACTTTCTTATTTGTTTATATATTTATCCCATATAATGTTTACAATTTGTTCAGGGTTTTGAAGTTAGTTTTTATGTAGACTTTAGTATTATTGGGTAGCGTTTCTGGAAAAGATGTTCATGAAAATTCATAGCAACATTTACACATATCTGTTTAATTTGCCAGATACTCACGGTTTCCCTATCAGCAATTTACGTACATTATTGATAGATTCTGGAACAACTAAAAAGAGAAAACTATTCATGTATCTATAAACTCCATGATTGATCCGCATAATGTTATTCAATTGGGGAAAACACAAGCATAGTTATGACAAATCAAGGTAACAGTCCGGACCACAACTGCAATTGTGGTTGTAGACTGTAAATCAAAACCTTGATTAAGGCCATATCAGGATTATATCCAGATCAGAAGAGCCACTTGCTCTGGATCCAGGAACTCGAGGCCTTCCTGTTTGGTCAATCAAACATGGAAGACAAAAAGGTACACTTGTTTGCAGGATCTAATTACATTACACCCCAAAAAGATCTTTTTAGATAAAGAAAGATTACTGATAATAGATCAGAACAAAACTGCCTCTAACTAATCAACACAATATAGTTAGACTCAACTGTCAGTCACTTCCGTGGAAGTAGGTCCCCACACAACGTGATCCCATATGAAACTTGGAAGCCACCAGATGACAAGGCCCAACCGATCCATAAAATAATTGCGACACTTCTTCAAAACCATTGAATTTAGATATGCTGACACTAGATAATCGTTTATCTTATGCCAGAACATCCGTTGGATTCTCGCGGTCTCTGGCCTCATAATCTGCAGAAAACATTGTATTGGTTTCTTAATTCTTAAATAACCTCATCTTTTACTAGCAATTCACCTACCTTATGTTTGATTATATTAGGTGAAATACACACTCGAATTGCCTTCCTTAGAATTGATTCACTGAAGCCATGCAATCATAGTTTGACTTGGGCACTTGCTTATGCATTTGGGGTCATAGAGTTTAATGATAGCGTTAGATTTATGTGGCCTGATTAGTTCATAACCATTTTACACAATTGACAAGACTTGTAATCGATTTAATCATGCACCTGCTGTTAGACTAATGACATATTTTATCCCATAATTACAAAGATGAAGGAGTCTTCTTAAATTATAAAAGGAAGACTCCTTCACCTATCTAAAGCAACTCATCTTATAGTATTTCACTTGTATTATTTTAAGAGAATAATGAAATATTGTTAAATTCTAGTATTCATTATTTGTCTATTTAATAGCAATTGTTGGGTATAGTTATAGTGAATTATTGTGCGAAAAATTCTGTCGAGGATATTAGAATTTACGTAGGACCGTTTGTGACCCTCCAGTCTTCTCTGGAAATTTACCTGGTGTGATTTTTCAGTATAATCATTCACACTCTATTCATCCAGGCAATAGTAATCAAGGTGTATTTGTCATTATTGGAGGAAATCAAGAGAGACTATGTTTGACACAAAATTAATATTTGAAAAAGGTACTACAATGTTTTGGCATTAATGAGAAGTTAAAACCTGTTAGTACTCCGCTCGCTCCTCATATAAAGCTCAATTCATCCCTATCTCCAAAGAAAGATGCAAAACGAAAGTACATGACTAAAATATCTTATACAAATGTGATTGGTAGCTTGACGTATATCATGATGTGTACAAGGCTCGATATTTCACAGGCAGTTGGGTTGTGAGCAGGTATATGCATGATCCTGAAAATGAACAGTGGCAAGTTGTGAAGTGAATATATGATATATTCTCAACATTGTAGATGTTGGTTTGGCATTTCAGCAGGATAAGCAAGACGGTCAATGTGTAGTTGGATATTGTGATTTCGACTATGCCGGTGATTTAGATAAACATCGATTAACTACTGGCTATGTATTTACTCTTACAAAGGCACCAGTTAGTTGAAGGTCTATTTTACAGTTAACAGTTGCTTTGTCGAGTGAAGGAGACAATTTGGCTTCGATGATTGCTTGATGAATTGGGAATTGGACAGAAGCATGTCATAGTATATTGTGATAGTTAAAGTGTCATTCATTTAGCAAAAAATCAAGTTTATTATATAAGGACGAAGCACATTAATGTTCGATATCACTTTATACGAAAGGTTCTAGAAGAAGGAGGAGTAGTAATTCAAAAGATTAAAACCATTGAGAATCCTACTCATATGTTGACAAAGGTAGTGACTGCGGTCAAGTTCCAACATTATTTGGACTTGATCAATATTGCTAAAAATTGAAGATGAACGCTATATAGCGGATTTGAAAACATTACTAAAAATGAGTTTTGTGAGAAATTTAAATTTGTGAAATATGTCAAGGTGGAGAATTGTTAATTAATGACATATTTTATCTCATAAAAAATTACAAAAATGAGGGAGTCTTCTTAAGTTATAAAAGGAAGACTCCTTCACTTATCTTAAGCATCTCATCTTGTAGTATTTCACTTATATTATTTCTAGAAAATAGTGAAATATCAATTTAGTAGTGTTCGGAAAGTAGGTATAATTGGTTGAATCTCATTAAATTCTGGTATCCTTTATTTGTCTATTTAATGGTTATTGTCGGATATATTTATAGTGAATTATTATGCTATTAAATTATATGTCTAGGAAAATTTTATCTAGGAGATTGAAATTTAAGTGGGACCGTATGTGATCCTCTAATCTTTTCTAAAAATTTACTTAGTATAATTTTTTAATACAACCTTTTACACTCTATTCACTTAAACAATAGCGATCAAGGTGCATTTATTATTACGGAAAAAATTAACTCAAAGTTATACAACACCTGCAGCACCGGAAGGACTAGACTTTAGCGACTAGACTTTAGCGAAGCAGCAAGGAATCTCAACAAAAGGCCAAAGACACAAGATTCTAGTGTTAGCCTTGCAAATTGTGGTGATGTGGCCTCAATTAATTTTATATGTTAGATCTGGTCCTTGCCAGAGAAAAAACAAGAATAGCTGATCCCATCAATCAATTAAGGTGATGTTTAGTTCACTTCAATTTTTAATGTAATTTTAGTTTTTATTTTTATTTTTAAATAAAATAAAAATTTGTTTAGTTATTAATGTAGTTATATTTTCATCATTAATAATAATTATATTTGAGATAAAACTTAAATATAAATTATTTTAATTAAATAAATTTATTTAATCTTTTATATAATATTTATTAACAAATTATTAATAAAATTATGTTATTTTAATAAAATAAATAATTTATAAATGAAAATTTTATTTATAAATTAATTTTTTAAAATCTATTTTAATTATTAAATCAAATTTTATTTAAATATTTAAATATTTTAAATTTAATTATATATAATTTAATTATAAAAATTAAATTAAATTAAATAATTCATAATTTTATTGATAATAAATTTAAATTTATTAAATTTAAAAATATAATGTTGAATTAAATTATTCATAATTTTATTAAAATAAATAATTAAATAATATATAATTAAATGATAGTAAATCAGATTATAAAATAACAAAAACAAGAAACAAAACTACTTTTATGATGTTCATAATTTTTGGAAACAGGACGAAACCAAAACTAAAAACTTAAACAAATAAGATTTTTTTACTAAGTTTAAAAACAAAAATAAAAAACTAAACATTTCAGTACGTTCTCTACGTTTGTGGTCCTAACAAAACATGTCTAGGGATGTCCTTCCTTTAGAGAGCATGCTTTTTCAGGCGGCTTATCCAAGTCTGAAGCAGTCGCGTCTTACCTCAATTAAATTAAGTTTCATTTTATTGACTAAAATTTTAAAAATAATGATCTATACATTAATGAATTTTAAAGAAGATTTCTTGAATTTAAATTAATTGTATTGAAATTATATTATAATTAATTAATTAATTATATTTTAATTAATTAATTGTATTGAAATTAATTATATTTTAATTAATTAATTGTATTTAAAAATTTAAGAGAAGAACCACTATTAAGGAATGAGTTTCATTCATCTACTAAATAGAAGGTACAGAAGATTTCCTAAAAGTAGATATCAAGCTATTGTCCCTATAATGATAATTAATAATCAATTATTCAAGTTTCATTACTTACTCATTAACTCATTTTCAAACCCATCAGCCAAGCACCCTTTAAAGTAAAGAACAATCAGAAAGCAGACATACAATAACACAAACAAAAATAAAATAAAATAAGTTTTTGTTCTTTCTTTTATTTTCACTATTAATTTGTTTTGTTTAATTATATTGTTATTTTATTTTTATATTTAGTAAAAAACTTATTTCTTTGAATTTTAGTTTTGAATCTAATTTCTTTTTATTTTCATAATTTATAAGAAACATAAAACTGATTTGTACTTTCTATTTTTTCATTTTATTACAATCTAATTTATTATTAATTATTAATTATTAATTTAATATTAATTACTAATAAGAATAAAGACTAATAAAATTTGGTTATTTGATCTATTCCAATACTTTTAAAAATATATATTTTATAACTTTATTTTAATTTTAAATTGCTTAAAATACATATATTTCAAGTAGCACTGGTTTAAACAATTTAAAACTATAATAATAAATAAACGCTAATTTATAAATGATCTCTATATTTTTACTTATATAAATATTTATATTAGTAAAATATATTTAATTTATTATTATTTAATAGTAAGTATGCATAAGTGATTAAAATAAAATTAACTTAATTACTTCATAAAATTAATTTATCTATAAAATTTATTTAATATTTGATTAATAACAAAATATAACTATATTGATATTAATAATAACTAAATAAAATTTTGTTGTACTTCGTAAAAATATTATCGCAAATAAAAAAGTAAAAAAAAAAATCAAACCACCTTAAACGGCCACTACTTACAATAATAGGTGGACAAATTAAAAGCAAACGACGGGTTTCAATTAGAGTGCATGATAAAACTGACATTGACATTAACCTCTTCGGCCAACAAGATTCGATTCAATTATTAAAAAAATCTTGTGATTTTAGAAAATTTTTAATTTCTTTTTTTTCAAGTGACGTAATTTAGGATCGCTGTAAATAGATAGTCCCCTTTATTATTCATCTTAATATTTGTTGCCCACTCCAATACATTTGGCCATTTATTCATCTTACAGGATAAATTGAACAGAGATAGAAGTCCCATAACGAAAAGGAGTCTTATTACTTAAAGAACAAGTGATTGTGGCAATCGCCTTTAAATTCATTTCGCGGAGCACACCAATGGTATAACTAAGTTGAACAAATGAGATTGTATCTTCTAAACATAGTCTGTTCAATAGGTAATTATAAGATCAATGAAGCCTTCGGTGGACAAAAATTAAGTTGACAATGTGTACGTTTCTCTGAAAAAGTTCAAGACAAGACAAGGTTGTGAAATCTTTTAATACTGTCTCATCTGATCTTTTCCCGTAGAGAATAGTATCATTACAAGAAAATAAGAAATTAGCGACGTAAAATTAACAATAAAAAATGAACCGTTGTAAATTATTGACGATTTTATATTTCTTTTTCATATTTTTGTCAGAAAAATTGATGGGAAATGTCCGTCAATACGGAGGAAATCAATTTATGACGGAATTTAGCTACGGAAAAAATAACCGTCAGTAAATAAGGTGAGAATTGTTGACAGAATAATAATGTTTTGAGTTTGTCAATGAAAGATTGCCGTCAGTAAATTTTCAACCTATAGATCGTCCTTCCCCCCCGCTCAGCTCCTTCTTTCTTCTTCCTTGTTGTTGCGCCTTCTCATCCAACGATTTCTCCTCTCCTATTTGTAGTCTGTCGTCGGCGTTGTCATCATTTTATACTGCGTTGGAAGACCGTCCTCTTCTCCGACCATTGTTGCACTTTCATGGAGGTATACATTTCATGGTGGCTTTTTCTGTTTATTTGATTTGTTTGTGACTTTGATTTGTTTCTTATGTTTTGGTATTTTGTGAATGAATAAGAACATTTAAGGTAGAAATATTAGTGATAGAAAGGACAAAATGTGAATTTGGTTGTGATGTTGGGATGATTTTTTGATACATATAAGGTGTTTGATGAAATGTCTTTTGTTTGAAAAATGTATTTGTGTGAAGATGAACTTTATTTGTTTAAATTTACTATCTTATCAAGATTTTTAGCTTATGTAACATTTGAAGCTTCTATAAAAGTTTCACTTCTTAGTTAAGAGAACAAATTTATTAAAGTTTTTGTTGGAAAGAGAACATAAAGGATGTGGTTAATTATGATTTCTTTGAGGTTATATGTGTATGAATAAGGAATGTCAGTAGTAGGATGAAGCTTTGATGATGATACCGATAGAAGTAGGAAAGATAGGCTAGTTAATGGTTTAAATCACTTCATCGGTTTGATGTAGGGTGATTTTGCTTTATTTTGTATTGTTTCTTTTATTCACTCTTAGTTTTTTTTTCTGACGAGTTTAATGGTTGGATGCTATTGAAGTAGAAATTTGGCTATTTGTTGGCATAGTCAATATTTGAAGTAGATTTTTAGATCATTTAATATTTGTGATCCTTAGACTGTAGATATTAATCTTTTAAATGAATAAATAAAAAATATGAAGTAGCTTTAAACCTTGTTTTTTAATTCTTTTCTTTTCTAATATATATAATTGTAAACTTTATCCTAATCTAGGTTATATCCATATGGTTAGATGCCACCAATTGAATAATTATCGGAGGAGGGAGGTCCTAGCATATTATGTTCTCATTGTGCTTTAGTATTAGTTAATTAAATAATCTATTGAACACATAAAGAGATTAAATATTCATACTTGAAGTTTTTGTTTAATTGGGCTTTATGTACTTCAATTGTACCCGATGAGGAAGTTATTATTTCATAGTAGTTGATATATTGGAAATTATGTTTAAGTATCCTTCATGTACTTTGGCATGCACATCAAAATATCAAACTTTTGTGTTGTTTAGAAAGAGAAAAAGGATCTAATATGGTTTTGAAGATACATTTCTTAGTGTTTAGATAGTAAACTTCAAACATTTCTTACCTAAATTTTTATTCACTCAAATTTTAATTTGAATATTTTGTAAATAATAATTTATTTTGAACACCGACAAAAATGTAAATTATATTATAATGTTTTCCCACAATAGAAATTTAACTCATAATGTTCTTATATAAATCCTAACATTTATAAAACATTTAAAGTAAATTATGTAGATAAAACATATGTTTTGAATTTATAAAGCAAGAAAAGATGATCTACAAAATACAATTTCAATAGATAAAGTATTTTTCCTTTATAATGATAATTAAACTTCCATTTCTATTCAATGTTCTTATCCATTACTCGATTGAGAGCTTCAATACATATAGTAGAGATATGGGGAGATGATGATGCCCTTGACTTTATTAAAGGGTTGAGTTAGTTCTTTATTGACCAAAACATTAAAAGATATTGTTAACATATATTGCTATAACCATCTAATGAAAGAAGAGGGAAGTCCAAAAGCTGTTAAGATGTTAAAGATGAAGCTCCAAACTAACTAAATCAAAAGCTATAGAAAAATATATTTTCAAAGTACAACTTTTGATATATTTCTTCTTATGATAATTCTTGAAAATTCCTAAGTTAATAAGATATTGTCCCCTATATTGTGATAGCTAAGAGGTAAACAATTGTCAAAACAATTGAAGAAGGAATGTCTGATAGCTAAGGGGTAAACAATTGTCAAAACTATTGAAGAAATTAACTAATCGGCATACATATATAAATATTAACTTGCAAATTAACTTACCGCTATATTATGTAGACTTTCTGAGTGAAGACAAGCATAGTTTATGTCCTTTATTATAGCACTCATTCATCTATCCTTCTCTTGACTTTCAATGATAAAGATATCCTCTATGTTTCAATTAGTCAATTCTTTAATATCTAGCATCTTTAAATCAATATTGCTCACCGTTGATCCTAACACGTTCATTTTATATTATTGTTTTAATATATCCAGCTTTCTAAACTGTGAACAATTTTGCTCTTGGTTGTAGGAACTCATTTATTGGCAGTATTTCTATTTTGAAGGAGATTGAAGAGCAGCTTTAGCAGGTATTCAAATGACTTTCATTTCCTTTTATTTTTGACAATGTCAACAATGATTTTCCACACATTTTAATCAAAATTGTATTAGTTTCTATATTTTTCATTCTAGCTCCTTCATCATCTTCCTTCACATACTTCAGGAAGATCTTTTTGTGTGACGGTTGAGGTAAGTGATTTTGTTATTTACTACATTTTTGTGTAGTCGGTTTAATTTGAGTATTTGTTTGCGGTTTGAACTTCCTGCATTTTTAATGTAAATAGCCTGCACCAACTGAAACTTGTTTGTGATATGAATTTCAGTTTATCAATGAATTAATATAGGATGAGTTTGACTTATATTATAGTTCCAATTATCTTAATTATGTCAATCCGTTATTTCATTGATGCTCTCTAAAATGATTATGTTCTCTTTACTTTTTATATGCGAATTTTTACACTCATCTTTTTAAATTTGTATCTGTTAAAATAATTTATTAAAATAGGTATTCATATTTTTATGAATACTTATTATATTTGGAACTAGTACATATTTAATATAGGTTAAATATCAAACTTCTAACATTAATTCTCTTCTAACATATATGATTACAAACAAAAAAATCGATCTTCGATTTAAAAATAATTTTGATCTCAACCTATAAACCTTAACCCATACCTCATGACGAAGCTCCCGTGAGGCTTATCGGTGAAAAATACTAGGAACCTAGGAGTCATAACGAGAACTTGTGATCTTGATTCACAAGTCATATCTTAGATGTTTTGTAATCTTTAGCGAACATGGATGATACTAACTATGGAATCACTATTTTAAATTAATAGTTTTGCAGAAATGAGTAATGTTGATAGATCTTGGATGTATAGATGATTAACACCTGATGGTTTCATTAATCCTGAGTTTGTTGAGGGAGTTGAAGCTTTTATTCATTATGCATATTCTCAACCTGCATATATGGATGGGCCAAGGATCAGATATCCATGTAAAAAGTGCAAACACATCTGTTTCCTTCCTATTGATGAAGTTAATGGGCATTTACTAAGAAAAAGGTTTGCCACAAATTATTTTGAGTTGACATGACATGGGGAACTATTGATTTGTAGTACCTCAAGGGGTAATCAAGCAATCGTCTATGAACTTAAATGAGTTTAAAGGGGGGATTGGATTTAGAACAAATTATGTGGATGGAAATGAAAATCCTTACATGCAAATATGCAAATAGTTTATCATGCATCCTGTTATATCTTTGAGGAAAATATGGAAAATCTTGAAGAAGAACCAAAACCACATGCAAAACATTTTTTTGACTTACTACAATCAGCTGACCAAAAATTATGGCCAAATTGTGAGACAATGACTCAATTATCTTCAATTGCTCGAATATTGAACATAAAGTATGAAAGGTATATTTCAGATCGTAATTTTGATAAAATTCTTGAATGGTATAATGAATCATTACCTCATTAGGGGTCTTGGTTTGCTTGTTGAATAGATTGATTGTTGCAAATTGGGATGTATGTTGTATTGGGGAGATGATGTAGATTACAAGAATGCAAATTTTGTGGTCAAACTAGGTTCAAGCTTAGAAAACGTTCTATGAAACAGAAATTAGTGCCCTGGAAGCATATGTATTATTTCCCGCTAACTCCGAGACTTCAAAGACTATATGCTTCTGATGTTACTGCATCTATCATAAGATGGCATAATGAACACGAACAGGAAGATGGACTAATGAGTCATCCATCAGATGCACTAGCATGGAAACATTTCAATGACACCCATCTTGAGTTTGCAACAAAAAGTCGAAATGTTAGGTTAGGATTGTCGACGGATGGATTCCAACTTTTTGGTTAATCCGACCAGAAATATTCATCATGGCCAATCATAATTACTCATTATAATTTGATTCTATGGATGTGTATGAAAGACGCATATATTTTCTTGACAGTGATTGTGTTAGGGCCTAAAAATCTGAAGTATAAAATTGATGTATTCTTACAACCATTGATATTTGAATTGCAACATCTTTGGGAATATGGTGTTCAGACATATGATGTGTCTCTAAAATATAATTTTGTTTTGAGAAAAGCTTTAATGTAGACCATTAGTGATTTTCCGACATATGCCATGTTTTCTGGATGGAGCAGAGCAGAAAAATTAGCTTGTCCTTATTATGGCAATGATTCTGATGCGTTTTATCTTCCAAACGGGAGCAAACATGTTGGTTTGACAATCGCAAGAAATTTTTTCCTCCAAATCATCAATTTAGACGCAATAAACAAAAATTTATTAAGAATAGGATGGTAAAAACCTCCTTCCCCTCACAAATATGGTGAAGAGATTTTGCAGGAAGTTGAGAAATTAGGGCTACTGAAAGTTATAAAATTTGAAGCTAATGAAGTAAATACAAGCATTAGTAAAAACTTTGGTTGGAGAAAACAAAGCATCTTTTGGGATTTTTCATATTGGAAAACTAATTTGATACGTCATAATCTAGATGTGATGCATATTGAAAAAAATATTTTTGACAATTAGTTCAATACCATAATGAATATTAAAGGGAGGACAAAAGACAATGCAAAATCACGAGCTGATTTGTAACTTTTTTTAGAAGGAATGACTTACATAAAGATCTTCGCACCGGTAAATATCTAAAAGCATGTTACACTTTGGACGAAAAACAAAAGGAAATATTGTGTGAATGGTTGAAAAGTCTAAAGTTTCTCGATGATTATGTTTCAAACTTGACAAGGTGTATGGATATGAGAAAGTACAAATTATTTAGGATGAAAAGTCATGATTTCATGTTTTTATGCAAAGGTTAATTTCAATTGCATTTTGGGAGTTGCTACAGAATAAGGTTTGGGAAGTAATAATAGAATTAAGTTTGTTTTCAAAAGTTTAACATCTTCTGAAATCAAGTTGGCTGAAATGGAAAAACTAGAAAGGAAAATTCTAGTAATTTTGTGCAAGTTACAAGGGATTTTTCCTCTACATTTTTTTGACTGTATGGAGCATCTATCTATGCATTTATCACACAAGGAAAAACTAGCCGACCTAGTTCAATATCGATGGATGTATTCGTTTGAGAGGTAATTCAAATTCAAATTATTGTAATTAAAGTAATAATATATTTTAACTACTAAATTGTAATAACCACATTCTCTAATATAGGTATTTGCATCACTTGAAGAAAAATGTAAAAAACAAGGCTAGAGTTGAAAGTTTGATATGTAATGCTTATTTAGTGGAGGAAGCTAGTATATTTTGTTCACATTATTTTAAACTACATGTTCATACAAGAGAAAGAAAAGTTCCTTGTAATGACGATGGGGGAGCAACTAGTGATGCTAATGGTAACTTATCCATTTTCACATATCCTGGACGAACATATGGACGTTCAACAAGAAGAATGTTAATAGAAAACGAAGTTAAGGCTGCCCATGGTTACATTTTATTGAACTATTAAGAGGTTCAACTTTTTGTGTAGTAAGTTGAAAATGATTTTTTCAGTTTTCAAATTTTGTGTTGTTCATAAATGAAATACATAATAATGTATTTATATTTTATGAGGAATTGTTATGTGAGATAATGTCGGAGAAAACATAGGATGATATTAATAAAGAAGTTGGAAGACACTTTTCTCGATGGTTCGAGAGATATGTAAGTTTTCACTTACAAATATTCAAATGATTAAATTATAAGATTTAAGTGTTCAAATGACATTATACTCTTTGATATGATAATTTCTTTTATATAGGCCTTAGAAAATCCAATAGAAAACAAGTTCATATGTGATCTTGCAAAGGGACCTCTGTGAATTGTTAAATCGTATCCGGTGTATTTCATTAATGGATACAAATATTATACAGAATATTATGGTTATAGCATGCCTACAATAAAGTGAAGTTTGCATACAGGGAGAATTGATTGATTACTATGGTAAAATTATTGAGATACTTGAAATTGAGTACCCTGCATTGCCAATAAAGCGAAGGGTGAAATTTAAGTATGACTGGTTTGACCCGACTCCAAATGTTGGAACAAAAGTGGATAGCCAATACAATCTAGTTGAAATCAACAATCGAAGAATATTGAGACAATTCGAATCTTTCGTGTTGGCAATGCAAACGAAACAGGTGTGTTTTGTCCCTTTTCCCAGCTTACGACGAGATAAGTCAAATTGGTTAGCCGTTTGCAAAGTTAAACCTAGAGGTGTTTTTGAATCATATGGAAAAGGAGAATGGAGAATTAAAAGTGAAGTACTTCAGGAAGAAGTTTATTTTATAAATACATCTGTCACATATGACGATAATGAAACTTTGAATGATCCATCTAACAAATATGTTGAAATTTCATCTAGAGAGGATGACGAGGGCCAAAGATCTGAAGGGGAGACAAAGTTCGATTCTTGTGCTTCAAAAAAAGAAGATAATTATAATTTACAATTAAGTTATGATAGCGATTAATTTGTGTTTGAAATTGAATATTTTATTCAACAAATCAATTATTTCTTGTTTAGTATATTATGTCAAATATTGAATTCAAATTCTTAATCAAGGAATGTCGACACGGCGACTAGTTCCGAACGGTACTAATTCATTTTTTTGGGAGGAATGTGGCAAAATTGTCCCTACTGAAGAAATAAATAATACAAAAAAAATCTCCACTTCATACACTAATGATCGTTTGCCTTCCATGGTCGATCTTCTGCTTCAAAGTGTTTATTATCATCTGAACAACATCACTTTCCTTATTATATACATCTCTTTTCCTTTTATGAAGCTATTATATATATTCACATTTGATGGTATATACTACTTGTTGTTTTAGGCTTCCTTGAATCTCGAAGATGACATGTATGTCGATAGAGGCCAGACTGATATCACAACGGTTCATAAAGGATTAGGAAAATCAAATGTTTTGGAAAATTCGTCAATTCCATAGACCTCGTCTGGACATTCACGTATGCATATTGTTCTAATTTTGGTTCGTTTAACGATTCTCTAATTTGACAATATCTAAGTTCTATAATGATTGTGTTTTAGCTAAACAGTTTTGTACTGGCAGCTCATCTGGAGAGTTTGTTATCCATACTAAATCTAGCGACTCATTCACTGTATCCTCTACAAGTTTAGCTATAGCGAAAACGTTGTTGCAAGAAGGTGTTGAAAACCCTACGCCTAAAGGATGAACTTTCACTATTTCAATTGGTGCATTCGAACATATGAGGACCCTTCTCAGGAATCTAAACATCGAGGACTCATTTACCTTTACTGACTCTCATGTCACTTGGAATCCAAGAAAATAATTATATCATTGTCATTTATCGATGTAATACAATGGACTCAACTTTAAAGTTGATTTATTGTTACATCTATAAGAATTTGTCAAACAACCTCCCTACTAGTTAAGGGTCAAGCTGCGTCTTATTGAGTGTAGACCATTATTGTTCTTGTTTTATGACTGTAACAATTGTTAACCTTCTAATTCAAAGTTTGTACTTGAATATGATATTCAACAAATCTCCTTATTTCCTTTTGCATATATTGTGTAAAATAATGAATTCAAATTTTTATATTTCTAAAAAATTCAATAAACAATGAATTTCAGGTAGAAATATGCCTCCAAAGAGACAACATGGTGTAATGCGACCCAGGTTCAGACGCATGTTCCGAGGTACTTACTATAAAGATGAACCATCACAGTCTGCAACTGCAACTGAATCACCTCCTCCCCCTCTAGGGCCTATAGTTGTAGATGACGCATCACCTGTTGCTCCTCGTGCTACACCATCCACCACTCCTACATCATCCACTACCCCTATATCGGATGAAGGAGACGACCGCCAGGATGGAGCTGAGGGACCTAATGGAAGAACGTACGTAACAATTTTCAATAATTTGTAAGTGAAATTATATGAAACACTATATGTTTATAATTAAGTTATAGGTCTAAATTTTTGCAAATGGTATAAAATTATTTGTTTTTATATTAGGTTGATTCCATCTGCACTGTGTTTTAGAAATATGACATCTAAATTTAAGGAGATGATTGATCCTGAGGGTTATGTGTAGAAGAATATCTCTCAGGCTACAAAGGTATTTTACTTTCAAGAGTTTGAGGTACAATAAAAAATTATTTTCTTTTTTAATTGATTTGTATACATTAATTAGATAAATATTATTACATCATAAGTTATCGATTTTTTTCTTTTTATTTCAGAAAGATTTTTTTTCTGGGATTTTGATTTCAATGTGATCATATATAAAGTATGGGAGAGGCGAGCACATACACATTATCACAACTTTATTGGTGCAATACATAAGGTTGGTGTATAACCGCCTTATATTTCTGAGCAAATATGGAGTCAATGGCAGGAGTATTGGACATCACCTGAGGCAATATCTATCTCAAAGCGTAACTCGACCAACAGATGTGGAAGATCGGGGGGAGAGAGTCTTCCCGTACATATTGAAGGATCAATTACCCACTACGAGCATGTAAAGAGACTTGTAATTATCTAAACTTTACACTTATATTCTAATTGTTTTACTTTATTGTATTTCAATTTAAATCTATGTATAAATGTTGGAATGAAAATATGTGTATTATGGATAATGATAATGGTATAAATGTATGGTGTCATATATAACTATGTTGAGTTATTTTATTTGTTCAACAAGAGATAATATCATAAAAATAGAGGAAACTCTGCCAAAATTTTTATAAATTCTAGTTCACATATAACATTTTATTTTTATGCAGGAAAAGTCTATGGGCATGAGGCCTATACCTCGTCAGCTATTTTTGCACACTCACACTAAGAAGCATGATGGTGTAACATTCGTCAACACCTGATGTAGAGAACTGAATGTATGTAAAATTTATGTTTTAATATTAATTCTTAATAATTATCATTTACTAAGATAAACATTGCCTCCTAATAGGTCCAAATACAAGAAAACATTCAGCGACAATCTCAACATGAACAAGCTGTTAATGAGAGTCAGATGTATCTTAATGCAGTGGGTGGCAGGGATCTTCGGACTAGGTTCATTTGTGAACACATGTTATTCTCAATCCTCCACATCCAATACAGCAACATCTAGTAAACGGTAGCAAACCAATGACGTCAATCAACTTCCGACCACAGAGGACACATTGATGGACTACATGGTTCAGTTGAGATATGAGGTGGATAAGTTAAAGGCGAGGGATAGCACCTCAGAGCACCCGTGATCACCAAAACATTAGAATTGTTGTAGTCATTTGTTTTTAATTACAAAGACTTATTATGTACATTATAATGTTTTTATCATCAATTAAGATAATTTTAACTTTATATCATCAATAAACTTTCTGTTTAAACAAATTAAATATATAAACAAATCAAAATATTTTACACAAATATTCATAACTGTTGAAATTATGCATTAATCATAAGATCATGAAATATAATTTAATGTCGGGATATTTAAAAAAAATTAATTTTTACCTACGAAAAATAAATGTACATCAGTAAAATCCATTATATTTAATGACGAAAAACCATAAACCGCTGATAAAATGTTTGATATTTTCTGACGGTTACTCTTTGTTATGTCGGTAGTATTGCAAATCGTCATGATTTTCTGAGCTACGATTTATCGACGGTTAATCACAATCGTCGGAATATCATCGACGAAATAACCATTACTGTCGGAAAATATTGCGACAAAATATTTTGGTCCGTAGGTAAATTTACCAACGGTTCATAGCAAATCTGTTGGTAAATTTACCGATAATTAAAACCGTCCGTCAGTATCCATCGGTAAATTTACTAACGGTTACATAATATGTCTGTCGTTAAATTTACTTACAGCCGTTTTAATGATGCCATTATCCATCGGTTGATTCTGTCGCTAATTTATATTACTGACGGATTCCAAACGTTTTTTATCAGTAATTTTTGTCACTAAACGACGATTTTCTTGTAGTGTTTGACTTACTTTCTTTGATGGAGACAAATTCCCTCGAATGAAATGACATGTTCAAAATGGTCCTATAGATCTCTGAAGGATTATCAAGCTGGACTAAAAATAAAGGACCATATGGTTAACAAATTTTGGAGAGGACTTGAAAGATGCCAATTGTTATCCTACTAAAATAAATTGCTCTTTGCATTGCCTATTAACATTTTCATCTCTTAATTCTCTTAGTTTGAACATTGTCTTCTCAAGGTTTTTGAAGACGTATAAGATGATTCATATTTTCCCCTTACTCGGTTGAATATCATATATATTAGCCAAGTACACGACAGTGAACGCTAGTTTCACGTGCCTTATTTATTTAATAGGCATGCGAACCTATATCGAATCAAGTAACCATTACTTGATGAAATTATTAGCACCAAATCTTCATGACGTGCCCCCTCCCAAGATACGAGAGAAAGTGGCTTCACTCGGTGATACAATAACATTTATGTTCAAGTAAGGAACAAGAAAAAGTAGAGGTACGTGGTTGATTATAGCGGTCTATGCTTAGGAATTAATGCGATTAACTAGTTTTTATTTTTTTTCCATTGCTAGCCCAATTAAAACCGATAACTTTTTGGCACAGTATCTGAACTTAGAATATTTTTAGGGCGTGATCAATTCATTACCAACAAAAGTCACTTTAAGTGCTAAACCTAACGTATAATAGAGTTCATTAAGATCATCTATCACTATTAGTTTCATACCAACCAGTTCTAATATTTCACTACAAGAAGAAGGGCAATTTCTGACGAAAATTGCCAGCGGAAATTGCGGACATTCTGTCGGTAACTAAATTTGCCAACGGCATAGTGCGATGGAGCCAGACGTCGGTCCGGGCACGGTTGGTATACTTTACCAACGGTTAGAGAATACGATTGGTAATATATTACCGATGGAACAGAAACACTATCGGTATATATTGGTAAGAATTTACCGACGGTTCCGTCAGTAAATTCCAGAAATATATTTTGATGGTTCCGTTGGTAAATTTTTACCAAACATTACCGATGGTGTTTCATGCCGTCAGTAATTGCAACCTTTCATCAAATATGCCCTTTATTGTTTAATCCAAAGGTGGAAGCTGTTAGATTGCTGAAGTTACCTTTAATTCTCTGTAAATTTCTTGTTGAATGACAATTTTCCTAAAATCTGGTTATGAAATTTGATTCCAATTTGAACAATTATAAATTATCGTTACATAAGTTTTTGGAATTTTGAATCCATGAAATTTGTTTATAAAGAAAGTTAAATGATCATAAAACGAAAAAAATCTTTCCTAGCTGATAATTAAAACATTAAATAGTATACAAATGAAAACCAAATTAATGACATCAACAATCCTATTATCCTGGTGAGCGTGGCTGGTTTGAGTCTCTTTCCCTCGATCTCATTTCGTCTATGTCATTTCTGAGCTTACTTATTACCTCCATCAATGTCTGAACTGTGGACTCAAGTTGATTGATACGTTGCGTTGTCGGCTCTGAACTAGATGCTGTTGTTGTCGACATAGTAGAGGAGTACGAATAAAATGTGTTGGCACATAACCCTAGGCCAAAGATCCTTCCCCGACTGTCCCTACCACCCACTGCATCAAAATATACCTGGGTCTCATCAACAGGTTGTGCATCCTGCGACTGTTGCCCAATTGTTTGTTTTATTTGGTCATATTAAGAGGCAATGTTTATATTATAATTAGTAAGTGATAATTATTAAGACTGAATATTAAACTATGAAATTCACATACATTTAGTTCTCAGCATCAGCCGTTAATGAATGTTACACCATCATGTTTCTTAGTGTGAGTATGCAAGAATAACTGATGGGATGTAGGCCTAACACCCATAGACTTTTCCTGCATAAAAATGAAAAGTAATAAGTTAAACTAGAATTTAAAATTTTTTTAGCAGAGTCTCTTCTATTTTTATGATATTACCCACTGTTCAAGAAAACAAAGTACTCAACACAGCCATAAATGGCACCAACAAATTACTCAACACAGTCATGATCATTAGGCATACTACACATATATGTTCATCACAACATTCACACATCAATCTACATTTAACTATAACAAAGTAAAAAGTTAGAATATAAATGTAATATTTATATACTTACAAGTCTCTCTGCATGCTCGCAGTGAGTAATTGATCCTCCCATATGAACGAAAAGACTGTCTGCCCCTAACATACCATGTCTGTTGGTGGAGTTACGACTTGATATGCGCATTGCCTCAGGTGATCTCCAGTACTCCAACCAACGACTCCATGTGGACTCTGAAACGAAAGGCAGTCGTACACCAACATTGTGTATCTGATTAATAAAATCACGATAATGTGTATGAGCTCACGACTCCCATACACTATGTATTATCCCATCGAGTTCAGAAGTCCAGTAAAAATGTTTCTGAAAATAAAAGGAATAAATTCAATAGCTTATAATCTATTTATATGTATGTTATTAATGTATATAACAAAAAGAAAAAAAATATTTATCGCATATTGTACCTCAAACTCCTAATAGTAAAATGCCTTTGTGGCCTCAGAGATCTTCTTCCTTGCATAACCATCTAGATCAATCCTCTCTTTAAATGTATATCATTTGTCTTGAACATGGTCCAGACGGAATGAACCTACTATAAGAACAAATAAGTTCATAAATTTGCTAAAAATTTAAACATATAAGTTAATGCTAAACATTTATAGTGTTTGATGCGATTTCACTTACTGTTTATCGGATATTTTTATATACTTTCTGCCATCAAGACCCTCAGATCCAGGGTGGATCTTGTGTCCTTCATCTTCCATAATTGTATTTGATGATATATGAGTATTGGATTGTTGTGTATCACTAGTTGCAGGTCATGATGTTCCTGCAACTGTAGGCACTGGAGGTGGTAGTGGTGACTCAGTTGTAGCTGGAGTCTATGATGGGCCACCCTCACAGTAAGTCCCTCCAAACATGTTTCTAAGCCTAGGATGAATGATCTGACGTTGTCTCTTTGGTCCCATATTTGTACATGAAATTTTTTGTTTATTAAATTATCCTTTAAATATTTAAATTTGATTCTAAATCTAATACGTTACACAATATATGTAAAAGGAATTCATGTGATTTGTTTCATATCATAACTTCGAATTTAGTAATGAGAAACATTGTTACAGTCATAGGACAATAATATAACTAGTTTGTAGCACAATCATGTGTATTGTAGAGATACATGGCAATGATATTAATTTTTTGTTGGATTCCAAGTAACATGAGAGTCGCTAAAGGTAAAGGACTCCCCGATAGCTGGATTCCCAAGAAGGTTCCTCGCATGTTTGAATGCTCCAATGGAAACAGTAAATGTTGTTCCCGCATGTGTTTGGTTTTGAATACCTTCTTGCAACATCATTTCCGCTATTGCTAATTTTGTTGGTGAAACGTTCGGAAATAGTTTACCTACAACACAATAGGAAGGAACTTACATATTGTCATATTAAAAAGGGATAATGAAACCTATCCTGAACACGTATACGCACATGAATTTCCATATGAGCTCTGTGGAATTGCCAACTTTTCCAAACCAACCGATTTGCCTAATCCTTCATCGATCGTTGTGTCATTACTCCCTCCTCCTTCGACACACATGTCATCTTCGAGATTCATTAAAGCTTAAAACATGTAATATATTCCATGAAATGTTAATATAACAACTTCATATGTTTGCATTGAGATGTATATAATAAAGAAAGTGATGTTGTTCAGATGATACTATACACCTTCAAGTAGAAAATCGGTCATGGAAGGCAAACGATGATTACTTAAAGAAGTGGAGATTGTTGCAGCATCCTTTATTCTTTAAGTAAGGACAATTTTACCACATTCCTCCCAACGAAATGAATTACTTCTATCCGGAACCAGACACTAAGTCGGCATTCCTTAATTAAGAATTGGAAATAAAAATTTGACATAATATATTGAAAAGTTTAAGTATATATTACTTGTCAAAGGAAATTAAATCTTCCACTACATACACAAATTAATCGCTATCATAACTTAATTGTAAATTACAATCATCTTCACTTTCAGATGAATATGAATCAAAATTCGGCTCCTGTTCAGATCTTTGACCATCTTCCTCCTCTCCAGACGAAATCTCTTGATATTTATGTGATGGATCGTGCAATGGTTCATTATCATCATATGTCACAGATGCATTTATAAAATAAACATCTTCTTGAAACGCTTCACTTTCAATTCTCTTTTCTCCTTTTCCATGTGATTGAAACACACCTTTAGGTTTAACTTTGCAAATCGTCAACCAATCTAACTTATCTCGTCATATGCTGGGAAAAGGGACATAACACACCTGTTTCGCTTGCTTAGTCAAAACGAAAGGTTCAAAATGTTTCAATCTTTTGCGTGAGTTGATTTCAACAAGATTGTATCCGCTATGAACTTTAGTTCCATTATTTGGAGTGGGGTCAAACCAATCACACTTAAATAACACAGTTCGCTTGATTGGCAACACAGGGTATTCAACTTCTAGTATCTCAATGATTTTACCATAGTAATCCATGAATTCTCCTTGTATGGAAACTCCACTATTTATTATTGCCATGCTATGACCATGAGTTCTTGTATGATATTTGTAGTCATTAATGAAATAAACCGGATACGATTTAACAGTTCGCAGAGGTCTCTTAGCAAGATAAAAAATGAACTTGTTCTCTATTCGATTTTCTAAGGCCTACAAAAAAAAAGATTTCAATATCAATGAATACATCCGATTATTTCAACACTTAAATTGCATAATTTAATTATGAGAATATTTGTAAGGAAAAACTAACATATCTCTCGAACCATCGTGCAAAGTGTCGTCCAACCTCATTATTTACTTCATCATGTGTGTTGTTTGCCATGATCTCGCGTAATAATGCCTCGTACATCCTGTTACGTTATCATGTAATTTAGTTATAAAAAAGACAAAATTTTACTATCGATATAATGTGGTTAAACTTACTGCACGAAAGGTTGAACCTCTTGACAGTTTAATAAAATGTAACCATGGGCAGCCTCAATTTCTTACTCTGTTAACATTTTTCTTATTGCACGCCCATATGGTCGCCCAGGATATGTGAAAATGGATATGTTACCATCAGCATAACTAGTTCCTCCCCCATTGTTATTACGAGGAACTTTTCTTGCTCTTGTGTGAACGTGTGGCTCAAAATAATGTCCACAAAATGTACTAACCTCCTTAACTAAATAAACATTACAAATGGAACCTTCAACTCTAGCCTTGTTTTCACATTTTTCTTCAAGTGATGCAAATACCTATATTACAAAATATGAGTATTACAATGTACCAGTTAAAACATGTGATAACTTCATTGACTGAATTTTGAATGTGAATTACCTCTCAAATGGATACATCCATTGATATTGAACTGGACCAGTTAGTTTAACCTCGTATGCTAAATGCACAGGTAAATGCTCGTATGCTAATAGAGATTGATCGCATGAACAAGAGAATATAATTTTTACACCTTTCAATATGCACATGAAAATAGCTTTATTTTATTTGAATGAAATCTCCCACTATCTAAGCTAAGAAATTAGAAGTTGCTTACACACATATTAATGCACTTTGCAAACCTTATGGATGGTCTCCACGTCTAATATATTACTTCACCATAGGCTGTCTCGATCTTAAGATCCTCAATATTACTTTCAAGAACCTGATTTCTTTTCTTCACCATTTTTCAAAGTCAAAGCCAAGTTTGATGGGAAATTTCAAGAACATGAACTCACGTTACCAAAAGTTTCAGATCCTAACCTGAGTCTCTGTAGTAAGATTTTATGCTTAGTGATTAGTCATGTATCCTCTCTCTCTCTATACATATAAAAGAAAAAAACCATCAAAGTATGAAAAGTTTTAAGAAATTCCTTTAGAAATCTCAAAAAAATGTTCTTGTACTTCAAATATTTTCAAATTTTCCTCTCATCATTATGAGCTGCTGGCTTTGTTGTTTGTGTAAATTCATTTTAATTTATATTCACTTCTATGAAACTAGGGGATAGAATATTGCCTTGAATGTGTATAAGTCAATAGATTTTAAAACACTAAATGATGGCGTGTCAAACCAATCAAAAATAAATTCCTACTCTAGAACACTTAAGCGAGTAAAGTGGTGAATATGGTCGAACCACAGAGACCAGTGTAGTAATTATTTATTTGTGCGAAATCGAAAATAAAAATAAAATAAAAATATAAAAATAATTGATTTGGGAACGATTAAATTTAAAACACGAAATCACGTAGGAAGAAATTAAAATTAAAGATTGAAAATAATATGAATAAAAGCCTAGCCAAGGTACTCTCCCGTTTGATACTGTAATTCGATCATAGACTCAAAAATATGAATTTCGTTCATTCTTATGGACAAAGTTATAGCAGACCGTGAACAGCACAAATCTACCAATCCATTTATAATTATTCGATAACCCCGAGTAAAGCTCCGCAGATTATTACCTAACCAATTAGACTATTCCCAGTAAAGCTCATGAAATATAATCTATGACAGCGGTAGGCTCTAATGGACCCTCGTCTTAGCCAACAGAATCGAAAAAGCCGCAATCTATTTAGACCAAATTATTTAATCTCATTAATTTCTTAATTAAAATTAATTCGCCACTCGATAGATAGCAATCACGGATTAACTAATCTATTCGACAATTTATCGTCAAGTTAATTAATTAACAGGTCTCATTAATCAACAAATATGACAATAATAAATTAATTAAAATGCAGAGATCAAATAAACATAAGAAATAAACGAAAACAATTAAACCACGAGAATCTCACGAACTATTAATCCGTGTGCTCTCATTCATGCGTGATTTCTATTTTACACCAAAACGCACAGCTGCTCTCTCTTGTCTTGTATACGTTGATTTGGAGTTCCTAATTGCCTGTTGATTATTCATTGGCCCACGTCATCTCCCTTGGCTGATGTGACAATTTAACATTTCAAAGCTTAAAAACCCTCCATGCTGCACTGTTGCGTTGTCTCATGCGTGTCCAGCTGCCTCCTCCACTTGATTCACGCTGATTTTTCCTTGTTTGCGCCTCCTCCTTCTACATTGGTTATCCCTCCTCCTAAGCTCTTTGCCGTCAATCCCCTCTTGTGATTCTGCAATCCCTAGGTTTTGTCCCTTGTCATTCATTGAAGTGGGCCCCATCTCCAAATAAACTTTAACCCATTCATAAAGCCACGCAGCCCTTCCTATGCGTCTTACTTCATCAGCCTTTGGCTAATTGATTTATTTCTTTCTTTTGTAGCTTCTAATCCATTTCTTGCGTGACTTGCCTCTTGTACGCTGATTTAATTTCCTCTTGTAATTCCTTCTGCTCTCCTCTTCATTGCTATCCGTAGCTCCCATTTGATCTTTGTCTTGGCTTTAAATTTTCTTCTTCTTGATAAAGACAAGCAAAATAAATATTTAAAAATGACCCATATATAATGCTTTTAACTCACGTTAATTTCTTTGCTCTCAAATTATACATAAAAATAAATATGAATTAAAGTGAACATTTTAATCATTTTATGTCAATAATCGCTAAGTATAAATGATTAAATATATTAACAATTGAGCACATATCACTAAATGATAAGTTTGATTATCTCTTATGCTTAAACATGTCATAAGTTTAAAACCTTGGACTGTTTTTGGTTAGTAAAAACTAAAAATATAAACATTACTCTCCATCAAATGGTTCACTTGTAGAGTGCAAGTAATCATCTGATTAGCTTTAGATTTGTGAGAAAATGTTTTTGCAAAGTTAGCTAGGAGGAATATTATCTCTTATTAACAAGATGAAAGCCATGTAACATTCCTTTATATCAAATGGTTCACTTGTAGAGTGCGAGTAATCATCTGATTAGCTTTAGATTTGTGAGAAAATGCAATTGCAAAGTTACGAATATTATCTCTTATTAACAAGATGAAAGCCATGAAATCACTAGTTTTTGGATATAAAGAACTTGATAGGCCAAGAATTTCTTTTGCTTTTTACTGATATAATATGACATAGATATCATGTATTCTACGACTCAAGTTCCTAATCATATATACAACTAAAATGTGTATTCTACTAACTAAAGTCAAGAATACTAGTTAAAAGAACTTTATACAGCATGTCAAATCTTAATATCACTAATAAAATATACTTCTTTTTACATATCTACTCCCATTCAACTTCAAAATATATTGTCTTTTTCATTGCAAATACTAGTAACCAATCTCTTAATGACTATGCACTAGCTTAATAAACATTTAACATATGTCAAGCAAAAGATGGTATTAATCTTACAATCTTTTAAGTATCTACAACAATAGAATAATCCTTATAGCCTCTATGGCTCTTTGGATCACAATCGTTTATATAATATAAAGTATAAAGGAAATACAATGAACTTTGAGGAAATTAGAAAACTAGTCATGGTTCAAGTAAAGAAAAAAAAAATGAAAGTGGAATCATTTTAGTGATTAAGTTTACCCTAACAAATACGTGATACTTTTTTAGTCATTTTACACAAAAGAATGTTTAGTCATTTGTCTTAAATGCTAAAAGAGTTATATGCATATATATTGTCAATACGTATTTAGTTCTGTCATTTGGGGGGATATAAAGAAAATGTGTTATAGAGTCTTACTACTTGAGCCTTAATGTTTATTTATCACAACTTATTAATGGCTTCTTGTTTGTCTTTCTTATTTGATAGACCCCAAAATTGAGTTTCAATTTTGATATAACGGAAACTTCAAATTTACCCTTGCCATGCATTATGAAAGAGGGAAAATGTATAATTTTAGAATAGATCTAGATCATTATGCTACAACTCATATATATAGAAAGAAACTTAGGATGCAAAGAAGTTTAAGTTTTTAGTTATAAATTTTTTCAAAATGCTTTTCAGGATGGCAACAGAGCCTTAAGAAGTGAGGCTCACATTATTGACATGATTAATTTAATTGAAAAGAAAGAATATAAGATTGTGGAGGTATTTTTGGATATCATTGAATATCCCTTATTGATATATAATAAGGAAGTTGCAAAATGGGTGGACAAGTTCATTGTGAGATTTTAGATGGTGATTAAGCTAATTATAAAGTAGGTGGTATAAAAGTTTGCATTATTGGATAAGGTGAACGATGTGAACATGATATTGTAGAGGTCAACAATTTACTTATAGGGAGGGCAAACGACCTACCATTATGATGCAACTAACAGTGATTTTGATGATCCATTATATAAGGGTGACAAAGAAGAAATTAGTGATGTCGATGCTTATAGTTTCTTTGATTCTAAGGACATATCTAATAAGGTGGTTGATTACGTTTATAATGGTGCTCAAGATGTCCCAACAGATAATATTGTAGATATTCAGATAGATTAAGAATAATGAAGATTCTGATGAGCTTAAGAGTATGGATGATAGTTTAGATAAAGAAGGGAGATGAAGGTTGGAATGCTATTTGATTCACCTTTGGTTCATAATATTGTTGAGAAGGGTTTTGATTATATGAATGTCAAGAGTAAGAAATATAAAGTAACTACTGTTTGTAAAAAGGGTTGAGGGTAGAGAATATGTGCTTCTCTAACACAATTTGGATCTACGTTTCAAATTAAGACATTTTAGTCTAACCATAAGTGTGGTCAAGAATATCAAAACAAAAAATATAAGGCGCTTTGGATTGCAGGAAATATATCCAATATTTTAGAGTTTGCCCTATATAGGACATTATTGGGTCTAAATGTGCACTTTTAAAGGACTTTAATATTAAGATGACAGACAATAAGGCGTATATGGTGAAGAACTTTGCATTAGAACTATTGGTAGGTGAAGAGGGAAGCAATTTAAGAAATTGAAGAGTTATGGTTTAGCTTTATTAAAGTCCAACACATGTAGTTCTTTTATATTAAAGTATCCAAATGGTATTTTTGATTATATGCGCATATGATTGGATGATTGTAAAGAAGGGTATCTTGGTTGATTGCAGGCTTATAATAGTTGTCGATAGTTGTCACTTAAAGGGCAAGCATAAAGGGTAATTGCTACTGAACAGTGGTTTGGATGCAAATAACAATATGTTTCCAATCGGCGTGGGCTATAGTTAGAATTGAGAATCAATTGTCATGGAAATAGTTCCTTAATTGTTTATAGAAAGATTGTTAGGACCCGATCCCGGAGACCGGCGTCCCAACCCGAAAACGGAAGCCAAAACGAAACGAATCACAAAGAGGCGGAACGAATAAAACGATTGATCACAAAGCAAAACAAATCATTAACGAATCGAAAGCGGACTTGGAAGCAAAGCATCCAAACAAAGTCGAATCGAATTGGCTCGAAGTGGAAGCAAAACGAAATCGAATACAAATACGAACCAATATGAATCGAATCAAAGCAAAGAAACGAAATATAAAGCGAAATCGAATCGGATGAGAATCAAATCACACATCGGAAGCGAATGCAAAAAGAAAAACGATTGAATCCATTGAACTGAAATAAATTTCGACATCTGTTGAAAACACAAAGCATAGGAAAGGCATCGCGTTGGAAACCTTCAGACTATCAGTCTAAACTAATCCAAATCCGAGTACATTTTTTTTCTTTCTTTTATTTCCATTCCATCTCTTACAAAGTGACTTCAATATCCAATTGAAATCATTCGCACTCAAACTCAATTTATTTGCTTCTTCATATACAATCATATCTCATCGATTTAAACTCTCACTTTTCATTTCCATAAAATCGCGCACATTCCAATTTAAATACCATTAATTCTCAAACGATTAGCACTTTAAATGTTTCAGACCAACCTTCACAATCATATACCCAATTTCCATACACAAAATCCATAACTCAAATCATAATTCATTTTACTATTCCATATACAAATTCATAACTTAATCCAATACATATGTACAGAATTCAGAATACATTCTCAAAATGAATACACAACAATTCTAAATTTCTTAGCGATCACTTAGCTAAACAAATTATACCATATGAATACATACAAATGGAAACCTTCACTTTTCTTTACCCAATCTTCTTCTCATCACCTGAGGATGGGAATGAAGAGGAGTGAGCTTATAGCTCGTGGGTAACAGTTTATAACAAATAAATAAGCAAAACCTTTTAAAAAATGTTTTTCTTTTCTTTTCTTGCATAAACTTTGTTTGAAACCAATAATGCACATTTTCAAAAGTTCTTTTCTCGCAGTGGTCAAAATCATAATTTCGAAAACATGAATGCATCAATCATAACACTTCACAATGCAAATGCACACGTAACGGCTCGAGAGTTTCATAAATACGACGGAAACCGAAGTTTACCGTAAACACGACGAGTCCATTTTCGGATCTCGTGGGCCACAAACGGGCAGCCGGGAGAAGGCTAGGGGGGTCAACGTGCACGTGACTTAACGAAATGGGTTCTCTCTCGCCCAATCACAATCACATAACCATGCTTAAATAAATTTATCGAATGCTCTTTTCTGAATACACGAAATGCCATGAAATCTTTTGAGGCATAACACAAATGTATTTTGCAATTCATCAAAAGTTCATGTATTGAATCAATAATGATTTTTCAAACCATTCATACAATGATGCAACATTTATGATGCAATTGAAATCAGAAAATCTCTTTGTTTAAAGAAAGCAGTAGTGGCTTATAAATTCTATTATAAACAGGTACCTACCTCATTTCCATGCTTGAAGCTTGTCCAATGCGCTAATTTGACCATTGCGTCTTTTTTCTTTCAATTGAAAATTCCCTACACCAATGCCACACAAATTCGACCTCATAAATAACATAATCCTTAATATTGAACTTAGAAGACACTAATTCCACACATAATTAAGCCATCTAAATCACCAATTTTCAAAAACCCCAATTCATAAAATTGGGCATAACCCTAATTAATTTCCATCCAAAATTAAACCCATAATACTTAGCAATCACCAAAATTGACTTCATACTCCACAAACCCATACCATTTTCCATAATTCTAAACCAAAACTTCAAGAGAAACTCAAATCTTAAAAATTGCCCTTACCTCATTTCTCCTCTATTTTCGAATTTTCTTGGTTCAAGGTGAAGCTCTCTTGATCCTCCACCTTTTTCTCTCTTGGAATGACATCAAAATCTCTCTTCAAGTAGTAGAAAAATCGAGTCCTAGCTTTCTCCCCTTTTTCTCCACCGAAGCTTGCTCTCCCTTCTCTCTTCTCTCTTATTCTCTTATTTATTTCCTTCTTTTCACTTAAGTGTCGTGGGTTGCCTCTTAAAATGACAGCCCACTTGCTTTTATAGTGCCATGTCATTAAATGACTTAAAATTGACCCATTTGCCCCTACTCATAAGCCTAAAACTTAACTCTTTAAGTAAACTTTCAAAATTGCCCCTTCCTTTTTGCCTTAAAAACTTTAGAGAAATGTCCCTCTATATCTTACGAATCCATCGCTTCAAGAATCAGATCGTTCGGAGTATAACTCAAGATATCTCCAAAATACTGAAGTTTGTTCTTCAGACCCGAGGTTGAACACTACACCTAACTTCCGACCTAAATTTGGAAGTCTTAGAGGCTAAATTATAGCTCGGCTCCTTCATAACATTTGTAGTCCCATGTCTCTATTTTAATTAGCAACAAGAATCAACTCAATCCGAGCTCTAGTGATCGAGATATATCCAAAATATTAAACACTATTCAGCCACTACAACACCGGGACTGAACACTACACTGAACTTCCGACCTGCATTTGGAAGTCTTAGAGGCTAAATTATAGCTCGGATCCTTCATAAAATTTGTAGCCCCATGTCTCTATTTTAATTAGAAACATGAATCAACTCAATCTGAGCTCTAGTGATCGAGATATAGCCAAAATACTGAACATTGTTCAGCCACTACAACACCAGGAATGAACACTACACTAAACTTCCTACCTACATTTGGAAGTCTTAGAGGATATATTATAGCTCGGCTCCTCATAACATTTGTATCCCCATGTCTCTATTTTAATTAGAAATAAGAATCAACTCAATCCGAGCTCTAGTGATCAAGATATAGCCAAAATACTGAACACTATTCAGCCACTACAACACCAGGACTGAACACTACACTGAACTTCCAACCTGCATTTGGAAGTCTTAGAGGCTACATTATAGCTCGGCTCCTTCATAATATTTGTAGCCCCATGTCTCTATTTTAATTTACAAAAAGAATCAGATCGATCGGAGCTCTACCGATCGAGATATCTCCAAAATACTAAACACTGTTCAGATATTACAACACCGAGACTGAACTTCCGACCTGAAATTGAAAGTCTTAGAGGCTACATTATAGCTCGGCTTCTTCATAACATTTGTAACCCCATGTCTCTATTTTAATTTTCAAAAAGAATCAGATCGATCGGATGTCAGATGAAGAAGTTACGGCCAAAAGAGTGAAGGGAGGTCAGAGCTCGGCCAGAAAATCAAAGCTCGGCCAGAACGAAGATCGGTCGGCCAACAGAGGTCGGCCAACAGAGATCGGTCGGCCAACAGAGGTTGGCCAATAGAGGTCGGCCGGCCAACAGAGGTCGGCCCACAGAGGTCGGCCAACAGAGGTCGGTCGGCACCCAATCCGACCTTCAAACTTCTAACACTCATAACTTTTGACTCCGAGCTACAAATTAGACAAACTTGGTACCGTTGGAAAGATAAAAGAGAGATCTACAATTTTTGAGAAGGACTCACAACCAAGATAGGTCTTTAAAGAGGTAAAAAATGAGCTCGAAGATAACCGATTGATAATCTCCTTATAACTTTAAACAACACCTCAACTTGTAAACTTCATAACTTTTGACCCAGAACTCCAAATTTGACAAACTCGGTGTCTATAGAAAGGTAAAAGAACCCTATACAACTTTCATTAAGGCCTTAAACATCAGATCGACCTCTAAATGGGTCAAAAACTCCACATAAAGTGACTGGTAGATCAGCTTCACACTAAACAGCATCAAAACTTCTAACCATCATAACTTTCTACTCCCTTGTCCAACATTTTCGTGCTTTATATCAATGAAAAGATAAAAACAAACTCTACAATGTTTATGAAGAACTCCAAAATAACTTCAACCTTTATCTAAGTCAATGTTTCAATCAAAGTTTCTGCCCTGATAGCAATCACCTAAGCAATATCCAAATTTCACATTATCATATCTTTCAACCTCCACAACCAAGAATCGCATATTATACCTCATTTTAAAGCTATTCAAATTCTCTATAACTTTCATGTAGACTATTTACTTCAATTCAATCCACATCAGTACGGCGATCGGCACAAAGCACAACATATATAATCCTACACTTAGAGCATTTTCCAAAACCAAAGCAAAATACACTTAACTTTCAAAGATCATAACTTTCAATCCTGACATCGAAAAATAGCAGATTTTATGGCTACGAAAAGCTCTCAACATAATCTACAAATTTCATGAAGATCATTTCCTCAAAATCTGCCTAAATCAAAAGTCAACTATTTACTCCAAAGGTCAAATTTCTTAATTCTCCAAAATATAACACTTTCACCAATCATTTCTTGCTTTTCAACTTCCATTTCAATCAACTAGTTCATTTTGACTTTCATAACTCATATAACTCTACTCAAATTTTAAAGTCATCAAAATCAATCACTTCATTTCTCATCAATCTCCTTTAAGCACAATAACATCTATAACACAATTCATATCTGAAAACACTCATTGAATTCATTTTAATATTCATAATTCTCACCGAAAGTTCGGGGTCCAACAAAGATATTGGACACTACAAGGTTTTTATTTTTATTGACAAAAATAATTTTGTTTGATTAGATTTTCATATCATTTTATGAACATTCATTTATAGTAATTAACATTCATTTATAGTGTATTAACATTTCATGTGGTTTCTTTATAATAAGGTTTAGAGCATGTCTTCAATGTTAAGATGGTTGGTGTCAAACATAGATATTGTGTTAGACATATCTATGCCAACCTTCAAACCAAATTTAAGATAATAAAATTTACAAAGCCTTTAATTTGCAATGCTACTAGAGCATATGCCTTCAATGAACTTTCAAGATATATGATTGTTTTATTTAATTGCACTTGAATATGTGATAATAAGTCATAAAGCAATTACCTTTGAGTTTTTATCATCAATAGGTACATAAAGTAATTAGAAGGTATTGATAAATTGATCTGTGAATGGTTGGACAAAATACTTACTAGATGGTGGTGTAGGCACAACTCACAATGTTGAACTCAAATATAACATGTTATTGAATACCCAATGCGAAAGCTTCAACACTTACATTAAGGAGGCTAGGAATAAGCCTATTATCATAATATTTGAAATTATTATAAAAGCAATGACAAAGAGATTTAATGAGAAAAATGAGGGGATAAAGAATCATAATGAATTCATTTGTCCTAGGATTAAAAAATTGAGAAACATAAGCAGCTTAATAGGAATTGGAGATGTCATACTTCAGTGATAAGAGGTTTGAAGTGGAGCATATGAAATTTCAATAACAAAGTATTGATTTGGGCAACAAAAGCTACACGTGTAGGAGATGTGATTTGAGTGAAATTATTTGTTAACATACTTGTATTACAATCAAACATGTTGGTGGCAAACTAGAAGAATATATAAACTTCATCTATAGAAAAGAAAATCATGAAGAAGTTTATGCATGTCAGATTTTTCCAATTCTTAGTGAAGATTTGTAGCGAATTTCGAGTGAAGACCATGATTCTAAAATCTTTGCGCCTTAATACAAAAGAATGTCTAGAAGAACAAAAAAGGCAAAGAGCAAAGAAGTCAAAGAGGAACAAAACCTTATAAAGCTACACGAAAAGAACTTCAAAAGTAATGCAAAAAGTGCAAACAATTTGATCATAATGCAAAGAGATGTTCTAAGAGAATACATGACAATGTCCAATAAAGCCAAAGCAGCCAAATGATACAAGAACCATCACATAGTCCAAAGAAAAGAAGAATAACCTAATTTTTTGTTTGTATATGTTACACATTATGGATATCTATTTTTTTATATATGAAGCATATTTTGGTAGCTACTTTTTGTATATGGTGCATATTCTAGATAACTACTTTTTGTATATGATGCATATTCTAGATAGCTACTTTTGTATATAGGGCCATTTTAGATGATGAATCATAGTTTTCATATATATTATCTATTTTAGATCATTAATTATGTTTGCGCTTTCATTTAATTGAAATTTTGTAGTCATCTTTGAATTTACGATATTTTGTTTTTTATATATTTTACTCTTTAAATTATGAAATCTACCTAAGATTGATTAAAATTTTGTATATGGTTTGATTGATAAATTGATTGGAACTATTTGATTACAAAAGTATTGATATTGCATCAAAGCAAATTAGCATACTAAAACAAAAGGAATAGTTGAAAAAATCTAAATAAGGTAATACCAATTCATTAAAATGATATATATTTAAACACAACACCATTTAAAACTTATCATTACAAATTGGGCAAAAAGTGTTACGAAAGTCTAGATTTGCTCAAACATATACAAATATCTTAATCTCAATTTCAAAGTACATATATCTTTTATAAGTAAATTACTAAGTAACAACTAACAAAAGAATATAAATGACCCAATTGCAATGAGCTTCCATAACAATTTTTCGTTTGGTGATTCTTTAATTTGTTGTTGACATTCGAGACTTATTTATGATATTTATACTTCTAGTATAACAAAATCACATTTTTATTTGCTTTGTAAATAACACATATAAGAAAATTAATAACCCGCCATATCATAATCCAATTTAATAAAATAAAATATTATATAAAATTTACTCTAAATTGAGCACATTCATAAAATTATCTTCTTAGGTTAAACTTGATGAAGATGTTTTCATAAACCTTATCAATCCACAGTTACAATAATGTAAGTGGTGTTCAATCTTGTTCACTATACTCTAAATGATTTTGTAGTCTTTGCACCATAAATAACAATAAATAAATACGATAACTAACATTAATAATTTAGTTTATGAATAGATAGTGAGATTAAAGAATTGGTATTTAAATTAGGGGGTAACAATGGTGACAATATGCCTTTTTAGATACCTATCAGGCTTAGTAACAGGCCAGGTTGGGCCGGACTCACACCCGAAGCATGATCAAACTTGAGACGCACGACCCGAGCACTAGCTTGATCGAACTTGGGCTTCCCAAAGCCTAATTTAGCTTAAATTTTTTATTTTTAAATTAAAAAATAGAAAAAGATGTCGTTTTGACTGCTTCAAGCTATCCCAAAGCTTAAAGTTCTTTTTTAAAAAAGCTTAAACTATAACTAAATTGCATCCAAATTGAGTCGAGTCAGGCTAGGCCAGACTCGAGCTTAATTACTACCCCTAATATCTTTATTAGTATTCTAAGTCTATTCTTAAAGAAATTCAACAAACACAAGCATCCCAAAATTCAAAGGACAGAAAATAAGATCATTTTATGATAAAACTGAAGAAGTGCATATTGCTAATGTTGATATGGCTATACATATATATAGAGAGAGAGCGAGATGATAATGTATGAAATATATATATATATATAGGCCATTTTAGATTATGAATCATAGTTTTCATATATATTATCTATTTTAGATCATTAATTATGTTTGCAGCTTGGTTTAATTGAAATTTTGTAGTCACATTTGAGTTTACGAAATTTTGTTTTTTTTAATATTGTACTCTTTAAATTATGAAATCTACCTAAGATTGATTAAAATTTTGTATATGGTTTGATTGATAAGATTGATTGGAACTATTTGATTACAAAATTTTGATATTGCATCAAAGCAAATTAGCATACTAAAACAAAAGGAATAAGTTGAAAAAATCTAAATAAGGTAATACCAATTCATTAAAGTGAATTATATTTAAACACAACATTATTTAAAACTTATCATATCAAATTGGGCAAAAGTGTTACGAAAGTCTAGATTTGCTCAAACATAGACAAATATCTTAATCTTAATTTCAAAGTACATATATCTTTTATAAGTAAATTACTAAGTAACAACTAACAAAAAGAATATAAATGACCCAATTGCAACAGAGCTTCCATAACAATATTTCGTTTGGTGATTCTTTAATTTGTTGTTGACATTATGAGACTTATTTATGATTTTTATACTTCTAGTATAACAAAAATCACATTTTTATTTGCTCTATAAATAACACATAGGAAAATTTAATAACCCGCCATATCATAATTCAATTTAATAAAATAAAATATTATATAAAATTTACTCTAAATTGAGCACATTCATAAAATTGTCTTCTCAGGTTAAACTTGATGAAGATGTTCTCATAGACCTTATCAATCCACAGTTACAATAATATAAGTGGTGTTCAATCTTGTTCACTATACTCTAAATGATTTTGTAGTCTTTGCACCACAAATAACAATAAATAAATACGACAACTAAAATTAATAATTTAGTTTATAAATAGATAGTGAGATTAAAGAATTGGTATTTAAATTAGGGGTAACAATGTGCCTTTCCGGATATCTATTAGGCTTAGTAATAGGCCAGGTTGGGCCGGACTCACACCCGAAGATTGATCAAACTTGAGATGCATGACCCAAGCACTAGCACTAGCTTGATCGGCTATACATATATTCAACAAACACAAGCATCCCAAAATTCAAAAGACAGAAAATAAGATCATTTTATGATAAAACTGAAGAAGTGCATATTGCTAATGTTGATATGGCTATACATATATACATATATATATAGAGAGCAAGAGAGACAAAGTATGAAATATATATATATATATATATATAAAGTTTCTTTAGAGGATAGAGTGAGGAAACATCCTTACATTTATAGATATATAAAGTTTCTTCAGAGGATAGAGTGAGGAAACATCCTTACATTTGGATAAAGAATCAAAATTAGATAAAATAATGTACAGAATCATGATGTAGCAAGAGGGCTATGCAAAATTATGAGAAGGAAACCATAAACATTGATGATTATATAACTACAAAAAATGAATCTATTTTAAAAAATGCTTCTTATTGTGGACTTAGAAGTGTTTAACAGATGAGAGATCCCACAAAAATTGGGTTCTTGTCCACGGAAGTGAATAGGATGCTAGAATCTGGAAATGCTTTTGCTGAAAAACTATTTTGTGAGCATGATATACGCTATGGACCACATTCATTTTTTTTTTTGCATAAAGGGAAAAGAAAACATCGAAAACTAAGCGAGTCGGAGGAAATTGATCCCCGACATATCCTCCAAAAGAAGACTATGGCACCCTGAGGGTGGTACATCAAAATAAGTAACGCCTATGTCGGCCTAACGTGTCAGGTCGGCGAGCCAGTCCGCGCATCTGTTGCTCTCTCGGTAGATGTGGCGATGAACAACAGATCAATTCCGGTTGAGGAGTTCCCAGATACCCATGACAAGAGGGTTGTCCGACTAAAAGTGGGAGGTCACAAAGGACAGGAGCTGGTGCACCTGTTGTGCGAAAATGTGAATAAATTTGGAGTGAAAAATAAATAGCAACACAAGAACACCAAGATTTTTATACTGGTTCGACAATGCCTACGTCCAGTTTGGAGACGACTGAGTATTTCACTATAATCAATGAGAGCATACAATAGTGTTTGTCACTCAATTTTCAAGAGACCCAAAATTAACCCACTCCTATTAGAAAAGAGAAAAATATATATATATATATATATAAATAATCGCTATTCTTCTCTATCCTTTCTCTCGAAAATTTTGCTCTCTCTCACTAGCACTCTTCTAGTCTCCTCTCACAACAGAAACGTTGCTCTCCTCTTGTGCTCTTCTCCTCCTTCATTTGCTTCCCTTTTATAGAGATCTTCATGGGTGTGAAAGCCTCCAAGCCTCCATTGTTGAGCCACCATTTTTTATCGCTGAAAATAGCTTCCATTTATGACTATGCAAGCTTCCATTTATGACTTTGCAAGCTTCTATTTATGACTTTGTTTGAGCCAATATTCAACAATCTCCACCTTGGCTCAAATCTTCGAAGTGAAATGTCCAATAGTCGTCTCCCAATCTCCTACGGGGCAATCAACAAATTTGACAAATGCCAATCAAGTCTAAGCAATGCTTAAACTTGAGTAACGAAACTGGCTTTGTTAACATATCAGCAGGATTGTCGGCAGTCCCAATCTTCTGAAGAAGAATATCTCCCTCATCAATAATCTCACGAACAAAATGGAACCTCACATCAATGTGTTTTGTACGTGCATGATGAACTTGATTCTTTGCTAAATAAATAGCACTTTGACTGTCGCAATGAACATCCACATGGTCCTGATGGACCCCTAAGTCATCAAGCAACCCTTGAAACCAGATGGCTTCTTTAATAGCTTCACATCGCCATGTATTCGCCTCGAGAGTTGATAAAGCAATCAGAGATTGCAAAGTTGATCGCCAACTCACTGGACCCCCAGTAAAAGTGAATACAAAACCAGTTGTGGACCTACGCTTGTCCAAATTACCTGCGTAATCAGAATCTACATATCCAACAACACATTTACCATTAACTTCATCTTGCTGAAATGATAAACCAACATCTACAGTACCCAGAATATACCGTAGAATCCATTTCACAGCTTGTCAATGCCCTTTTCCTGGATTATGCATATATCTACTGACAATACTAACAACTTGTGAAATATCAGGCCTAGTACACACCATAGCATACATCAAACTACCAACAACACTTGCATATGGAATTTTAGCCATGTAATGACTCTCCTCATCTGTGTTAGGAGACATAGAAGCACTAAGTTTGAAATAAGGAGCAAGAGGTGTACTAACCGGTTTTGAATTTTCATTCATCCCAAAACGTTGTAGTACCTTCTTCAAATACTACTTTTGACACAGACCAATCTTCTCTTTTGCTTTATCTCTTTCAATTTCCATACCTAGTATCTTTCGAGCTTCTCCCAGGTCCTTCATCTCAAATTCATTACTCAGTTGAGTCTTCAATCTTTCAATTTCCACTGTGCTTTTATATGCTATAAGCATATCATCAACATATAAAAGCAAATAAATAAAGGTTCCATCTTATAGCTTGCGAAAGTATACACAATGATCATAATGACTTCTTGTGTACTCCTGCTCGATCATAAACCTGTCAAATTGCTTGTACCATTGTCTTGGAGACTGCTTCAAACCATACAATGATTTTTGCAATTTTCAAACCCAATTTTCCTTACTAACAACTGTAAACCCTTCTGGCTGAGACATAAAAATATCTTCCTCCAAATCACCATGTAAGAACGCCGTTTTGACATCAAGTTGGGCCAACTCAAGGTCAAACTGCACAACCAAAGCCAACAAAATACGAACAGAAGAATGGTTTATTATAGGAGAGAATACCTCATTGTAGTCAATGCCTTCCTTCTGAGCATAGCCTTTAGCTACCAATCTGACTTTGAATCTTACATTGTCTTGTCCCAAAGATTCCATCTTCTTAGCATATACCCATTTACAACCAATTTCCTTCTTCCCTTTTGGTAATTGAACCAGCTTCCAAGTCTTATTCTTATGAAGAGAATTCATCTCCTCATTCATAGATTTCTTCCACTCTATGCTCTCTGAACTCCTGACAGCTTCTTTGTAGGTGGATGGAATATCATCTTCAATAACTGGAAGTGCATATGCCACAATATCAGTAAACCGAGCAGGCTTTCGTATTTCTCTTATTGATCTTCTAGTTGCAATAGAATCTTGTTGTTGTGGTGGTTCTTGGGTAGGTACCTCCTCTTCATTATCCTCGTTCTCATCATCAAAATCAACTGTAGGAGTAATGTCTGTAACATAAGACCTTATTGGATCAACTGGAGTCTTTAATAACTCCACCTGTTTTGAACTACTCATGGTCTTGGTCGCTTTAGTTTCCCCTTCATACTTGTTCTAATTAACCATAACAGTCTCGTCAAAAGTCACATCTCTGCTTACAACAAATTTCTTCTCATCTGGACACCAAAGTTGGTATTCCTTCACACCAGTACTAAAGCCCATAAATAGAGCTCTCTTTGCTCTTGGATCCAACTTGCTTTCCCTGACATGATAGTAAGCAGGACAACCAAATATGTGTAAATACTTGTAATCGATCTGAGGTTTACTGCACCATACCTCCATAGGTGTTTTACCATTGTTTGCAGTAGTAGGCAATCGATTAATAATATGGCTTGCATAAGTAATTGCCTCAGCCCAAAATACCTTGTCTAAACCAGCATTAGACAACATACACCGAACTTTCTCAAGTAAAGTACGGTTCATGAGCTCTGCCACCCCATTCTGTTGTGGTGTCTCCCTAACCGTGAAATGCCTCACAATACCCTCATCTTGACATACTTCCAAAAAAGGATCTGACTTATATTCACCACCATTATCTTATCTGAGAGTCTTGATCTTTTGACCGGTTTGCATTTCAATCATCTTTTTCCACTTCAGGAATATCTTTAAGACTTCATCTTTATGCTTCATGGTGTACACTCATACTCTCCTAGAGAAGTCATCAATAAAGGAGACAAAATAATGGCTACCTCCCCAAGATGCATTCTTGGAAGGTCCCCAAACATCGAGATGAACATAATCTAGAATGCCTTTAGTGTGATGAATAGCGATTGCAAATTTCACTCTAGTTTGCTTACCCAAGACACAATGTTCACGAATTCCAATTTACATACCTTTGCGCCTTTCAATAAGCCTTGCTTCATCAATCCTTGCAGTGCTTTTTCACCAAAGATGCCCAAGACGCATATGCCATAACCTCAGTAGTATCTCGAAGTTATCTACATTAGCGACTTCATGATACCGCTCCACCAATAATCAGACTCCACGTAAAAATACAAGTTATTTCGTCTTGTACCTTTCATCAGCACAAGTGCCCCGTACACAGCTTTAAGAACTCCACCATCTATGGTGATCTTAATACCCTTGGATTCCAATGCTCCTAATGAGATAAGATTTTTCTTCATATCCGGTACATACCGAACATCACTCAATTCTCTGACTATACCATCGTGCATCTTCAAACAGATTTTGCCTATCCTTTGTGTTTTGCAGGCATTATTATTTCCCATCAAAACAACTCCACCATCTAGCTCCCAGAAGCTGAGAACCATTCGAATGGGACACATATGATAAGTGCAACTGAATCCAAAATCCACTCCTTGGGTGACCATCGCAGATGAACTAGTCAAAGCAAACTCAAATCATCATCTCCAGATTTTGCAACGTTTGCTCATGAACCCACTTTCTCCTTCTCTTTGTTCTTCAATTTGGGGCAGTCTTTCTTCCAATGACCCTTTTGAAGACAAAAGGCACATTCATCTTTAACAGGAAACTTCCCTCGTGACTTTGAACGGAATTTTCCCCACTTCCCATGTTTTCTTTCCTCTGTTCGTCCCCTTGCGCAGTGAGTACCTCGGTTTGTGAATCAGTGAGTCTTCGCCCTTCTTCTTACACTCATGATTCACTAATGCCGCAGAAACCTCATCAAGTTTCACCTCAGATTTTCCATACAACAAAGTAGTTGCCAAATGATCATAATCATCAGGCAATGAATTTAACAAACATAATGCCTTATCCTCGTCAGGAATTTTCACATCAAGGTTTGCTAAATCAGCAAGTATTTTATTATAATCATTTAAGTGCTCATGCATAGAAACACCTGGACGATACTGAAATTGGAAGAGTCGCTTCTTCAAAAAGAGCCGATTTTTTGCGCTCTTAGTCATATACTTTTCTTCCAATTTCGTCCATAACTCCTTAGCTGACGTTTCCTTCATATAAGGATATTTCAACTCCTTATCAAGGAATGATCGAATAGAGGCACAAGCATGGAGATTAATTCACGTCCACTGCTTCTCATCCAAATCTTCGGGTTTATTTTCCAGAACCATATCCAACTCTTGTTGATATAGTACATCCATAACTTCACACTGCCACATACCAAAATTATTAGAGCCATTAAATTTATCAACCTCTAACCTTGTAGTAGCGATTGGATGTCTACTAGATGTAGGTGTCGAAGTTGACGATAACGACTCCATCTTAACAGACTCGTTTTTATCTCCAGCCATCTACTCGTTACTGTTCACAAATACGTATTGATCTTTATCGAATCTTGTAGCAAACCGACATCGCTCACGGGACCGTAAGACCGATTTCAGAAGTACGACAATCGCTTCACCGTCTTCGTTCACGCGTCATCGCTGACCGACATTCACCGGTACTATTGATTGACACTATTAACTTAGATCATGTTGGCCGATCGCTCATTCACCGATCTTGTAGCTCAATATATTTTCACTCCTACAATACCCCAAATAAAACACGAGCTCGATACCACTTGTTGTGCGGAAGCGTGAATAAATTTGGAGTGAAAATAAACAAAGAACACAAGAACACCAAGATTTTTATCTTTGGTTCTAAGAATGCCTACGCCCGGTTTGAGACGATCGAGTATTTCACTATATCAATGAGAGCATACAATAGTGTTTGTCACTCAATTTCCAAGAGACCCAAAATTAACCCACTCCTATTAGAAAAGAGAAAACAAAAAAAATATATATATATAAATAATTTTTTTCTCCCTCTCACTATTCTTCTCTCTCCTTTCTCTTGAAAATTTTGCTCTCTCTCACTAGCACTCTTCTAGTCTCCTCTCACAACAGAAACGTTGCTCTCCTCTTGTGCTCTTCTCCTCCTTCATTTGCTTCCCTTTTATAGAGATCTTCATAGGTGTGAAAGCCTCCAAACCTCCATTGTTGAGCCACCATTTTTGATCGCTGAAAGTAGCTTCCATTTATGACTTTGCAAGCTTCCATTTATGACTTTGTTTGAGCCAATATTCAATAGCACCCCCATCGAGTCCACTTCCAATTCAATCGGACGGAAGCCCAATCGCCAAGCTAAGGAAAGGCCAGTGTACACGGCCCAGAGTTTCGCTAACTGCGTCGAGCACCACCCTACGAGTTGGGAGAACCCACCTCACTAGCTACCTAAGATCGTCATGGATAAGAACGCCAAAGACAGGTTGTCATGTGTAGGATTACAGGCCCCATCTGTGTTGAGTTTGACCCAGTCGTCCTGCGATCGACTCCATCCCAGTTGGTGAACCCACCAAGAGAAGCACTGTCCTAGACTATGCTTGGTCATCGCCTTACCCAACTCGCTCTGCAAAAACAAGATGAGAAATAATGGTGAGGTAGGACGAATAAAAGTAGAATCAAAAATAGATTTATTCCTCTAGGTTCAGAGGAACCAGCAGGTTAAACCAAAAAGTAGTGCCCACTCCTGACCATGTACATGCTGACAATGTAGTAGATTGGCACGCAGTCAGTCATGGGTAGGTAGAGCAAAGGTAGACGAGGTGACGATGTCCATAAAAAAAACGTGCCACACTTTGCGAGCGAGCAAACAGGCGTGAACAACATAAAATAATGATTCTTCTTGGTAGCATTGGGACATGTTAAATCAAACAGAATGGGTCGCTTGAAGGCAAAGCAAACAAAAGTAGAGGCGGAACGAGATATAGGTTACTTTGAACAACATAAAGTGATGATTCTTCTTGGTAGCATTGGGACATGTTAAATCAAACAGAATGGGTCGCTTGAAGGCAAAGCAAACAAAAGTAGAGGCGGAACGAGATATAGGTTACTTTGAACAACATAAAGTGATGATTCTTCTTGGTAGCATTGGGACATGTTAAATCAAACAGAATGGGTCGCTTGAAGGCAAAGCAAACAAAAGTAGAGGCGGAACGAGATATAGGTTACTTTTGGATCATTATTACTTGAAAACTTCACAGTTTCAAACCCGTGCCAGAACTACTGGTCCACAGAAGTTTACTGGCCCACAGAAGTTTGTGGATGTTATTGTTTGATGGAACTGAGAAATCGACAGACGATTTCCTTCCCCACAGACAACCCTATATGTGGCTGTAATGTTAATCAACATTTATCATTTGACGCCTAAGAATAACCGACAGCCGTTCCCTGGCTATTCTGACAAACGTAACAGTGACCAAAGAGAGATACCCACTGAAAACCCCATCTGTGGCTGTAATGTTAAGCCACAGTTATCATTCGACGCCTGACAGTGACCGACAGCCGTTCCCTGACAAACCTAATAGTAAGCAAAAAGTAGATGGACTCGTGCTAATCTACTCGGTAGTCTTATGTCTTTCCTAGATTTGCACTCTCGTGTTCTCGCCCACCCCCAAAGCATCCACATTCTCCGAGCTACCAGGACACCGAGGGGACAGTTAATAACTTAATTCACACACAAAAAAGTAGTAAAAATGACAATGGATGAAAAAAAAAAAGGAATCATTTCATAATAGTTGTAAAAGGTATTAAAAAATAAAATTTATTATAATATAATTAATGAATAAATTATATTATAATTAATTAATTATAATATTTTAATTAATGAATAAATTATATTGTAATCAATTCATTAATCACAATATTTTAATTAATGAATGAATTATATTTTAATGAATTATATTGTAATTAATTAATTATTAATGATATTTTAACTACAGTATTTTAATTAATGAATAATTATATTTTCATTAATTATAATGTAATTAATTAATAATAATATTTTAATTAATTATATTGCAATTAATTAATTACAATATTTTAATGAATGAATGAATTATATTTTAATTAATTATATTGTAATCAATTAATTAATCACAATATTTTAATGAATAAATGAATTATATTTTAATTAATTATAATGTAATGTGATTAATTATTAATAATATTTTAATTAATTAATTATATTTAATTAATTAGTATTAAAATATTTTTAAAATGAGCTACTACTAAAAATGAGTTTTATTTATCTACTAAATGAAATATATGGAAGATTTTCAAAATAATCAATAACTAGCTATTTATTTTTATTTCTTATCTATTAATCTTTACCCAAATTCATTAACCACACACCTCTAACTAGCCGAAGATATTAATATTTGCTTCATTAACCCTATATGTGGCTGTAATGTTAAGCCGCATTTATCGTTTGACGCCTAACAACAACCGACAGCTGTTCCCTGGCTATTCTGACAAACCTAACAGTAACCAAAAAGTAGATGGACTCGTGCTAATCTACTCGATAGTCTTATGTCTTCCTAGATTTGCACTCTCATGTTCTCGCCCACCCCAAAGCATCCTCATTCTCCGAGCTACCTGGACACCGAGGGCCGAGGGGACATATATATATACAGAAAAATTCCTTTTCCAAAATTTTTCCTAGATTTGCAGAGCTACCAGGACACCGAGGGGGCAGTTAATTCACACACAAAAAAGTAGTAAAAATGACAATGGTTAACAATGAGAATAGATATTTGTTATAATAACAATAGTTGATTAAAAAATTATTATTATTATTAGTAGTAATAGTAGTGATTAATTTATAAAAATATTTAAAATAAAATTTATTATAATATAATTAATTAATTAAAACCACAATATTTTAATTAATAAATAATTATATTTTAATTAATTATAATATAATTAATTAATTAATAATAATATTTTAATTAATTATATTGTAGTTAATTAATTACAATATTTTAATGAATGAATAAATTATATTTTAATTAATTATATTGTAATTAATTAATTAATTATAATATTTTAATGAATGAATAAATTATATTTTAATTAATTATAATGTAATGTAATTAATTATTAATAATATTTTAATTAATTAGTGTTAAAATATTTTTAAAATGAGCTACTGCTAAAGAATAAGCTTCATTCATTTACTAAACGAAGGGTACGGAGGATTTGAAAAAAAAAAGACATCAAACTATTGCTTCTATAATGAAATAACCAACTACTTACTTTTTATTTCTTATCTATTAATCCTTTCCTAAATTCGTCAACCAAATACCTCCTAAGTAGCTGATGATATTAATATTTGCTTTATTAATTGGCAAATTTGTTTCCAAGGAGACATGAGGATCTTTTTTTTTTTTTGCATAAAGGGAAAAGAAAACACCAAAAGTTAAGTAAGTCTAGGGGGATGAGCCCCGATAAATCCTCTGAGGAGATTATGGACCGGTGATACAGACATCAAAATACGTGACGTCGATGTCATGTTTGGCAAGGGTCGGTAATGAGTCTACCACGATCTATTCTTCTCGATGATATGACGATGAACAATGAATCAGCCTTCGATTGAGGAGTTCCCGGATACCCATAACAAAAGGGTTACCCAACTTAGAATGGGAGGGCACAGAGGACAGGAGCTGGTGCACCCCTATTGAATCCACTTTCAGCTCAATCCGACGGTAGCCCAAACTCTAAACGAAGGATAGACTGTGATATCTTGCCTGTAGTTCTTCTGATCATACTGAAGACCACCCTATGAATTGGGAGAACCCACTCGCCAATCGTCATTACTATCACAGATAAGGCCTCCAAATTGAAGCCGCAGCTGTGAAGGATTACAAGCTCCATCTGTGTTCAGCTTTACCCAGCCTATCAGCGGTCGACTCCATCCGATCTGGTGACCCCGACGTGGCGAGAAACGGTGTGGCCCAGACTGTGCCGGTCTCCTGCCATCTGAACCTGATTTGTAAAAGACAAGAAAAGAAACAAGGATGAGGTGGGTCGAATAAAAGTAAAATAAAAAATAGATTTGTTCCGTCAGATCCACAGGAACCAGCAGGTCAAACCAAAAATCAGAGCCCACTCCTAATCATGCATGCTCCAACAGTAGAGTAGATTGGTATGCAACCAGTTACAAGTGGGCCGAACAAAGGCGGACGAAATAACGAGATCCTACGGAAACAAGTCCCACAATCAGCGAGCGAGCGAGCGTACAGGACATGAGGATCTTTCCTAAGCATCATTGGTGCTTGTCGTTTGGCATGTCCCTATGTGTGGATACTGGACATGGTTCCGTTAGCGATTCTTTCGTTTTCCACGTGTTTTATTGGAGAAATTTAACTTTCCCTCCGTTATAAATAGTTGACCGCAAGCTGATTCTCATTATTAAACTTCTATTACTTGTAACATACGATAGATTGATTAGACAGGCATCATCGCTGTTTTGCTAAGCGATCCAAAACCCTTACAGGCCCTTTCCACAATGTCAGTCATGAATCGTTCAGTGGAGGGACATGCAGTAGTCTTAGCGTGGCCATTCACTAGCCATCCCTTTGCCCTTTTCAACCTGACCTGCAAGCTAGCGGCTTGTGCTCCTCACGTACAGTTTTCTTTCATAAGTACCGAGGACTGCAACAGGTCCATAATCAATGCGAAGAATCTAGACATTCCAATCAATGTCAAGTCCTATAACGTGGATGATGGCTTGCCAAAACCTCCTAAAGGGCCAATAACTCCACAAGAGGAAGCTGGTTTCTTTGTCAGTCTGATACCTGAAAACTTCAAGCGTGGGATGCGTGAGGCAGTGACAAAAACTGGCAGGAACATTACTCGCTTAATGACAGACGGTGTTCTCTCATATGCTGTAGGCAAGCTTGCGGAGGACATGAAAGTCCCATGGGTCGCATTTTGGGTGCCAACACCCTATGCCTTATCGGCTCACTTGCACATGCATCTCATTGCTGACATCTACGGGAATGGCGGAGACCAGACCTTAGACGCCATTCCAGGGTTATCCAAAGTACGCATCGGGGACTTGCCGCAGGAAGTTCTTTTGAGAGATCATAGTTACCCTGATTCATCACCTGTTTTGGTTGCCATGGAACAAATGTCTGAGTGGTTGCCTAAGGCGTCTGCTGTTGTGATGAATTCTTATGAAGAGCTGAACTCTACTCTGCTCACAAAGGATCTCAAGTCTAAATTCCAGAATCTGTTCTACATGGGTTTTTTAACCATACCAGTGCCACTTCCACCCGCTTCTGGTCCAGATGTAACTGGATGCTTACCCTGGTTGGATAATCAAAAAGCAAGTTCTGTTGTCTATATAAGCTTTGGGACTTTGGTAGTACCACCTCCAAAAGAACTAGCAGCACTAGCAGAGGCTCTTGAAGCTAGTGGTGTTCCATTTCTCTGGTCTCTTAAGGAGAACTTCAGATCCTGCTTACCGGAAGGGTTTATCGAGAGGACAAGATTGCAGGGAAAGGTGGTTCCATGGGCACCACAGAGCCGAGTCTTGGCTCATTCTTCAATCGGAGCACAAGTGAGTCACTGCGGTTTCAATTCTCTGGCAGAGAGCATTTTGGGTGGGGTGCCATTGATATGCAGGCCAGTTTGGACAGACAATCACATGAATGCTAGAATGGCCGAGGAGGAATGGGGCATAGCTGTGGGAATTGAAGGTGAAGTAATCACCAAAAGTGGGATGCTCGAGAGCTTGAAAACTGTTTTCCAACATGATAAGGGGAGGCAAATGAGAGAGGCCATTTGTGCCCTAAGAGAGACTGTGCTCAACGCAGCTGGTCCGGGCGGTGTTGCAGCTAACGACTTCAAAGCCCTAGCACAAATGGTCGCCCAGAATAAATGCCGAGAGTAGTGTCTGTCTATGCTCCGGCCGCCATATTCTTATCTATATTACAATGTTTGAATAAATTTCAACTTTTCCGGGAGAAGCTCCGGTCATTGGGATCGTTTCCCGTCTCAACGTCACGTTAATATTCAAGTTGCAATATATTATAATTTATTGGTGTTATGTTATTATGTAGTTAATAACTGCCTATTATATTATGAGAGTGTTATTTGATTTAGTCTAAATTTTTTTATGAGATACAGACTGCATATTTTGATTTGGTTTGTTATATAAGGCTATACAATCAGCATTTTTCTTCAGCGGTAAGGACAGATAATCTTCTTCTAAAAGAAAAGGCCCTGATCAGATAATCCATTCGAAGTTCAGCGTTTGTATCGACATGAAAAATACATATCTTTTCAAAGTAATATCAAAATGTTTTCACTCTAGGTTACAAAACTACGTTACATATATTTTTCTAAAAAAAAGTGTATTTTAGTGATTATTATTGATCATTTATGTCATCAATAATAACAGATTTCTTATTTAATAGCAATAATTAATAATAACCACTTAAATCCTATTTTAAAGTTTTGAATGGTAATAACAGTACTGACAACAGTAACGATGATGGCAGTGACGTTGGAATGCGCAGTCTGCTTTTGTTCGAAGACAAGGAGGTACTCAGGTTGTTGTCGAATGCATGCCATGCCTTTTAAGTTTTAACATAGACTTTGTACATCAGTTTACCCCCTCACTATTTTGTGGGGTCGGGGTGTGGGCTCCAGGAATGTACGATTCCACTTTTTTTTTAGACAAGACTTTGTACGTCAGTGTCTAGAGAGAGTGAGAAACATTAAAGCAGCCCTCTTCGCCGGTGGAAGGTCAGTGTAGAGGACCTCGTAACTTTCATATTCAAAGTCCTTCTGTGCCTTTTATCCAAGATCAACCCTGTTTTATCACTACCTAACCGCAAATTTTTCTGAAATCCACTGAAATTTATGGCTATTTAGGAATGGCATAGGGTTGAACTTGGATAAAGGAACAGAAGAATTGGTCCTTCCTGTTTCGTGAATCAAACATGGAAGAGAAAGAGGGACTTGCTTGCCGAACGTATTTACTTGCATCAGAAATTGCCGTGCTTTTTTTCTTTTTACCATTCAACTCATTTATTTTTTCGGTCTCTCTGTTAATAAATGAATTGAATATAAAAAGAAATAGGAAGCACAACAATTTTTAATGCAGATGAATGGGTTTGGTACAGTTAAATACGTTTCACTCGCAGAACCTATTCATCTGTACCCAAAATTAGTAAATTACTATACCTCTGTTCATTTTTACATTCAACCAATTTATTAAGTGAGAAAGAGAAAAAACAAATGACTTTGGATGTAATCGGAAACAGAAGCACAACAATTTTTACGTTACCTTCCTTGCAGGATCTTTTCAGACAAAGAATCACCAATAATGAATGGATCTATTCAGTACTGTACTGCCTCTAAATAATACGACAAAAGGGTGCAAGACAAGCCAGTAAGATTCTTTCTCTTTTTTTTTTTGTTTGTTACAAGAAAAACACGAAAATTAGGCTAACGGACGCAGAAATCTGCGATACAAAAATCCTTGCTGGTCCCGAGCTAGAGGAAGCTGGATCAGAGTTGGAGGCTCCTGAAGAATGCGAAGGCCCGCTGGGGAGGTAGCTGCTAAAGAAGCCAGACTATCGACACACATATTCCCTTCTCGATACACATGTTGAATTTGTAGCTCCCACGCTCGGTGGAGATAATGATGAATGCCTGTCACCAAAAAAGCATAGTCAGTGTGAGGGATATATGAAGAGGATAGGATATTTATCACCTCTCGAGAATCGACTTCGACAATCACTCGTCGATAACCCTGCTCCTAGGCCAATTGGAGCTCGGAGCGGATGTCCCAAAGTTCAGCTGTGAGCGGGGAGGCTCGATCAAGTTTGTGGAGGAACCCCGCCCCAATTCCCATGACAGTCCCGGATAAGGCCGCCTGTAGCAGCGATGCCGGTCGTAGGATGGACTGTCCCATCCGTATTCAATTTGACCCACCCCTCGGGTGGTTTTAACCAGCTCGTCCCATGACTAAACGGAAGACTCGAATCTCGAACCACACAACGCTTCACGAGGCGGACCTTGACTATCCACTTGGCATAATCCAGAACCTCCCGTGTCCCATCCACCGGCCACACAAAGTCGGTGTCAAAAATGATTTCGCTTCGCCAGCACCACAAGAACCAACAAGTAACACCGAAGAGGATGTTCCATTGGAGGACCCGTACTGGAACTGTATGGGTAAGGTTATTATGCACCCAAGTATCGAGATCTTGTGAAAAGAACATCATGACAATAATCGAACTGGGAACTATGCGTCAAAAGAGCTGCGCTTGCGGGCAATCTCGAAGGGCATGGACTGTGGTTTCTTCCAACCCACAAAAATGGCAACCACTGTCCAATGTGAGATGACGGACCAATCGTTGATGGTTGGTCATAAGCTTTTGATGCACCATAAGCTAGAGGAATGCCCAAATATGCTGTGGGCTCGGCCATTTCCCGAGAAGGTCCCAGTGTTGACGATCACAGGGAGGGGAGGGGCTGTCTATAATCTCGTACGCAGAAGTAGTGGAGAAGCGCCCATTAGAGGTTGGGGCCCAGAGAAGAGAATCTTCCGCAGTGGTCGGAAGGTAATGTTGAAAGAGATGCCACTGCCAGGTACCATTAGGGGACGTGTAATTTTCTACTGAGGCCCTGAGGGCACTAGCAGGAATGGGGGATATCGTCACTGAGGAAAGCGGCCCCTAATCGTGGATCCAATGATCCAACCAAAATAAAACGTTACGCCCGTTACCCAGCTGCCACCGGACGCTGTGTCGAATAATGTGCTAGGTGTCAGAAATACCTCTCCAGACCCCAGAGCCCCCTTTCTTATCAAGAGCGAGGGGGAGAAAGGGGGAATCCAACTTGTACTTAGCCCGGAGAATGCGTACCCAAAGAGCCGAGGGGTTGGTAATTAGCTCCCAACCCAATCTGGATAATAAGGCATCATTAGTAGAACGAAGACGCTTGAGGTCGAGCCCCCCGCGGATTTAGGCTAACAAACTAGATCCCATTTGACAAGAGGCATTTTCCAACACCCCACCGAGCCCCAAATAAAGTCGTGCATGATGCGCTCCAAATCATCACAAAGGAGGCGAGGGAGACGAATGGTTTGCATCGCGTACACTGGGAGAGCCGGAGGGTCGCTGCGTCAAAAAGTAACGCCCATGAAAACAGGACTTCTCCTTCCAATAGGACAGACGGTCCGAATCAGATCAAAATATACTGGAAAGTACGACGCATCGATCGCTCATATAACAGCAGGATACCTAAATACTTGCCCAGATTATCGGTGCAAGGGACATTGACCAGGAGGCTAAGGCAATGAGCCTGAGTGAGGGAAACGTTCTTGGAGAAATGAACACGAGTCTTCGTGAAGTTGACAGCTTGACCAGATGCCTGGCAGAACACCTCCAGGGTATGATTGATGATTTGCGTTTGGGCCTCCGTGGCTTTCGCAAACAATACCAGGTCATCTGCAAAAAAGAGATGCGAGAGGGGCGGGCCCGTAGCGCTCAACTTTATTGGCTTCCAACGCCCGTGGGCCACTTCATGGGAGATTAACTGGCCGAGACGTTCCAAGCAAAGCACAAACAGGTACGGCGACAAGGGGTCCCCTTGACGCAGACCCCGGGAGGGTTTAAAGGAATCGGAGTGTTGACCCTGCCAATCAACCTGCATAGAAATCGTAAAAACACATTTCATAATAAGAGAGATAAAACTCTCGGGGAGACCAATGTCGGTCAGGGTGGAAAGGAGAAAATCCCATCGGAGGCGATCGTAAGCTTTTTCCAGGTCAACTTTGATCGCCAAAAAATCGGTGCGACCTTTTCTCTTACACATCGAGTGTATAACTTCCTGGGCGATAATAACGTTGTCCGTGATGTGTCGTCCCGGGATAAAGCTACATTGGGTCTCACAAACGAGATGGGCCATCTGGTTTTTTAGCCGGTTTACAAGGATTTTGGAGATCACTTTATAGAGCACTGTACAGAGACTGATCGACCGGAAGTGGGACACAAGTGTAGCGGAAGGAATTTTGGGAATGAGGACGAGAATAGTTTGGTTTAAGGCCTCGTCCCAGCGGCCCTCGTTAAAGACGACCGTCATGAAGTCCTCTATACTAGGCCCTACAAGATGCCACTGTTTTTGAAAAAAAAAGCGCATTAAAGCCATCGACCCCGGGAGCTTTATGAGGATTGATATCAAATATAGCTTGCTTGACCTCCAGGGCATGTAACGGACGGGAAAGGGCACTAAGGCCATTTGCACTAATCTCCGGGAACGCGTCGGAGACCAGAAATTGCAGCATAGGGCCCACAGTTTCAGTATAAAGCTGAACATAGAAATCCCTGGCGAGGAGACCCAGTTGGTCTGGATCCGAGACCGGCATGCCCGTCGAGTCATAGAGCCACTCAACCGACCTGTGCTTCCTCTTAGTAAGGGTAATAGTATGATAGTATTTCGTATTCCTGTCACCTTGAGAAAGCCAATCACACCGAGCTTGCTGATGCCAAGAACGTGAGACAGGTCCTCACACAGTTCATCCTCCAAGTCTAATAACTCATCCGTAGTATTAGTCGTCATGGCCCTCTGAATCCCCTCAAGTCGCGCTTCAAGTCCTTTTTTTTTTTTTTCCGATGGAACAGATTTCCAAAGTCCTCGCGATTCCATCGCGAGAGGTGTTGGGAGAGGGTATGGAGGGACTCACTCGGTGAAGCCTCCAGTGGCAACCAGTACGTGGAAACCACGTCGTGGAAGCCAGGGTGAGTAAGCCACATATTTTGGAACCAGAACTTCGGAACCCCCATTCTTCGAGTAGAATGCCTGGTAAATCGGATCAGAAGCGGTCGATGATCCGAGCCTAGAAAGGGTAGATGGTGATTCACCGTGTGGGGATAGTCCTGGAACCAATGTGCACATCCAAAGACTCGATCCAGCCGAGCTTGGATGGTGCCTCGTCGCCAGGTAAACCTGGGGCCAACAAAACCTAGATCAATCAGGCCACAACTGTGCACCCAGTCTAGAAAGGACTTGTTAACTGTTCGGGAAGAGGAGGCCCCGCCACGTTTATCTGTCTAGGCCAGCTTAGCATTAAAGTCGCCACCAATGAGCCAAGGGCTTCGTATAGAGTGGCCAAGCCAATGAAGGGTGGGCCAAAGGAGTTGTTGAGTGACCCATTGCGGGCTAGCATAGATAGCTGTAAACTCAAAAGCGCGAGAAGCATGCTGAATATAGGTATGCACAAATTGCCGATGCGCAACGATAATAGTGACCGCAAACTCGGCCTTCCAGAGGAGCCAGATTCCTCCCGAGAACCCAGTAGCTTCGACACAAAAAGAAAAATCGAATCCTAAATTCTTGACGACAGCATGAGCCCGAACTACGCTAATACGAGGCTCCAGTAAGACTAAGATACCGGGAGTAAACTTACGCAAATAATTACGCAGTATGGATAAGAAGCAAGGGCCGCCCGCTCCTTGACAATTCCAGATGATAATAGACATAAACAAAAGAGGAAAGAATTTATGGGCAGGCACTATCTGTACCTGTCACCATGGTAGGCTGAAGAAGTACGTCGGATATGAGCGGGGCCACGTCGAGAACTTCCGAGGGCAATTGAGGCAAATCCTCCGTTACATTCATAGCGGTACTAGGGGCGGCAGGGATTAGGGGAGCAGGGGGGTCCGGATGGTCTGCACCACGCGAATGCGGAACCTCAGGTCCGTCCATACGAAGGGAACCGACGAGGCCTTTCGAAGGACTAACTGGGAAAATTTGGGGCTCACATACCATTTCCGTATGAGAGGGGAGGTCAAGGGCTATATGTTGCTCAAGGGGGTGGGTTGAAGGATATGGTTAGGCCCAGCAGGGATTCGTGCAATGAGGCCAGAGTGGGCCTTGGCTCGAAAAGGGGTTGGGGAGGAGGCACCAGCTGAAGAAGGAGTTGGGTTTGGGCCCCTGGCTAGTCCCTTCTTTTTCTGCTGCCTGGGGGGCCACTGGGCTTGGAATAGAAGCCCCTTAGGCTGCGGCGGCCCAGGGCTAACCGTTGACTCTGTAGCGAAACGGTGCGCAACACTCGCGGAAGCACCGGACGATGGGGTGTCCTGATGCCTGTCCCCCTCCATCCTCCCATCACCATGGTCAGCGAGCAGTGAGAATCGAGTCCCCAGACTCTGCAACGGTCCTCTGTCACGTTGGGCTACAGTCAACTGTTGTGAGTAGGACCGCGAATTGGCTGGCGTCGAACGTTGAGGGAGCTGACTAGGGGTACGCCTCTGTACCTGGGTCCAGGGACCGTACCCCTGGGTTGTGGAATCTGACGTGGGACTAGGCGGAACAGGAGGAACAGGCGCCGGCGCTGGCGCAATAGGAGGGACCGGAGGAGGGACGAGAGGCGGCGAGGGAGACGGACGTTGGGGACACAAGGTGGTATCATACGAGATCAGGCCACACTCAAAACAGAGTTGAGGTAAACCTTCATATGCCAATCGGAGAGTCTCCCCATCCAGTTCGACATTGTGACGGAGGGGAGAGCTCAGGTCAATGTCGATTGCGATACGCGCGAACTTCCCCCGGTGCGCTTATGACGTAGCTTCAATAATCCGGACCGTCGTACCTACCAGGTTGCCTAACGCTGTTAAGATCACCGGGTGGTATCGGGCGATAGATAAGTCAGGGATGCGCACCCAGACTACGGCGCGGGGAACCTGCCCTTGGGATGGACGAAATGTAACATCCCATCACCGATGGGAAGGATATTTTGGTAATTTGGAACGGGTTAGAAGTATTAAATTATATCTCGGCATGCTCATACAGCATATAGCCTCTACGATTGATGGTTTGCTGCACTTGCACATGGTAAACATGCATTCATGACATTTTCTGGCTTAGGTTTGAAATTGAGTTTTTTTTGTGAAATTTATGGGATAGTTGTATTTTAAAAATTATTTGGAGTGCGCCATTGAGTGTTTTACATTTTTAGGGATTTATGAAATTTTTTTTGGAATTTTTTGGGGTTCTTGCTCGGACCGGAAAATTCCAACTGACTGGCTGAGTGAGCCTTTTTGTACTGGAAAGGATTGCCTATTGGCATGAGATTAGTGAATTAATAATTGTGGGAATTATGTTAGTGCCATGTTTAGAGCTTAATTGGGATTAGTGTTTAATTAACTAAATTTTGTCTTATCCTTATTTTATTATTATTTTTAGATAAGTGCCAAATGTCCAACGAATTTATTGCATTTGTCTTTTCCTAGCTATTGTTTTTCGGTTATTTAAAGGGAAAGAAGGGAAAAACCTCATTGTTATTTCTTATATCCTTCCTCCACCGAAACTTCACCTTCCCTTCTTCTCCATTTGTTGTTCTTTAGGTTTCTTAGTGTTTAGCTCTCCCTTCCTCTTTGTTCCTTCTAAAAAGGGCCAAGCATACACTCTTTTCTTTTTGGCATGATGATATACATGTTTGATGTTAGAAGAAAGTAGAGAAAGTGAGAAATTGGTGTGCTTTGAAGTGGAAAGGCTAATTAGGTAAGTAAGTTTAATTAGGTTTTTAATGATGCTTAAGTATATGAATTTATGAATCATAGTAGTTAGGAGCATTTAATGGGAGGTTTAGTATATTTATTATGATTCTTGATGCATTAAATTGATGACTCACATGGTTTGAATTAATGGGTATAAGGTTAGGTTGAATTATTAATTGAAAGTAGTATGTTAGAAGTGGTTTTAGTTTGATTAGTGATGGCTTATTGATGATTGATTTTACTTGGAAAGAAAGAATTAAGTGCTGCCAATTTTTGTGTGTTAGCCCTAGTACATGTATAAATGGTATAAGAACTGATTTGTGTTCATGTGGATGTTTAATGATTTGTAAAATGGCATTGGAAATGATAGAACTAAGGTTAACACCAAATCTGGAAAATTAAGGTTTTTACTGATTGTATTGTTGTTAGCATAACTAATTGTGTAGGAATGCAAATGAGGTGAGGTTTATGGCCACTTAAACTTTGGGATGTTGGCTACAACTTTGTGTGAAATAGGTGTTGTTAAATTGTAATGCTAGAAGGGCGAAATTTTGCATGGAAAGTTACTGTTTTATTGCCTGTGAATAGTACTCGCAGTTATGACTTGATTACTTTGTTGATTTTTCTAAATTAACTGGTATGGAACTAGGAAAAATGGTCTTTATGAAAGTTGAGGCATATTGAGTTAGCTTTCCATTGCCACTGATCTTGCTAATTTTCGAGTTGTATATTAGGAGATATGAACTGATATCTATTGATTGGTTTTATGCTTTTTAGAGAAACCTAGTCAAAGTGTTGATTTTGTGAGCTTTCTGCTTGGGAGCAATTTTAGCAATTTTTGTGGACTGAATTGGTGTGAGTGATATTCTTGAAAATTGTAGAGGGTTTCATGATCTTTCCAATGAGATATAGTTGGTAATTTTCTGAATTGTGCAATGAGTTATTGGTGTTGAAAGTTGGCTTGAAATCAAGAAATTAAAGAAGGGAATAAGGGTTAGGTATATATATATATATATATTAATTGTTTAATTTGAATTTTGGGTTCTTTTGTCAATTTCTTTTCCGTCTGACGTCCGATTGACCTGATTCTTGAGGCATCGGAGTGGTAACACATTGAATTTCATTTTGTGAGAAATTGGAAATTTTTAGCCGAAAAATTGACGTGGACCCGGGTAATTGTTCTATGGTCACTGTTTTATTTATTTTTGGACCGATCGAGGTCCGAATTGAGTGCTGTCAGTGGCTATAGCTTTCTAATTTTTTTAGATGAAATTATTATGATGGGAAAATTTTGGATTAGGGCCGGGAATGCCATGAACATGCATTATACACGTTTTAATGATTCCATGTGCATTGCTTGGTCATTCTAACTATACAGTTGGTAATGTGTACTTATTTTCATTGTTATAGAGACTCAGTTGGAACGTCATCCCACGGACGTTGCAGAGACTTCCCGACATTAGCTCGGAAGTTATTAGGTGAGTAACCTAGATGGTTCCTCGGTTAGTAAGTGTTTATAATTCTGCACTTAGAACCCTGTGGAGATAATGGAGGGATTATGTGTATTTCCTTTTGATTGATTTCGGACCATAGGTGTCCGAAGTATTGAAAACTTGTTATCGAAGTGCTATTTGTGTGAGACTGATTGTGAATAATTACATTGGAGATCTCGGACCAAAGGTCCGAGGGAATGGGAAATATTGAAGTGTTAATTGTCTGTTTTGATACATTGGATGTGACTTTTAATATGATATGGTAGGATGCAATAAATTGTAAATGTATATGACTGAAACACCGGACCGAAGGTCCGAAGAAACGAAAATTGGTCACTGAACTATAACTGACTGTAAATGGGAATTGGAGCATATGCATCCATGCATGATGACATGATCAGATAAAGGCAGTTGTGACCGAGCAAGACCGTGATCGTCGGCATATCACGCCTAACGTATATAAGAGCTTTCACTCAACGCATGTGACCTCGGTCCAACGTATTGAGCCTCGGGCTCAATGTATCGAGGCTTCAAGCCCATATTTTCGTGAGCCACCGCTCAACGCAATGTGCCCGCCATCGACAGGGGCAATTCGGCACGGTCCACAACAACGTAATAAAAATGAAAAGGGTCTCATGTGCATTGCATATATAGTATGAGTAAATGTGGATGGTATGAAAGGCGTTACGCCTTACATTTGTGAATTGTGATTGTATGTGATAATTGGTAAATTGTGTGTTTATGCATGAATTGAGTGAACCATCGATGATGGTTTCTCATTGAGTTTGCAAACTCACCCAAAATTGTAAATATTTTTCAGGGATTGAAGAGTACCCCGTTGGGCACGGGAGTATGATTACCAATTGCAAGTCAGAGTTAAGGTCGGGATCAGTTCACGTCTGCATTTGTGTTATTTTGACTTATGTAAAAATTTATATTCGCAAAAATAAGATCTTGAATTGTTTGAGGGCCCTAATTGATAAATATTGTTTGAAAAGTGATCTTTGATAAAGTGTATGACTGAAATGGGTTTTCGTATCACGGGCCCGAATCGTTTATTCTTAATTCCGCACTCGATCGCTTCAAAAAAAAAATCATAATGAGTTTTACCTTTGCATCGCTTCTGCATACCACCCTCGCGGGTCGCAGGCTCGGATATCACCGTCAATGTCGGGTTCGGGTCTCTGGGAGTGGGGTGCTACACGGAAAGATGGCTCCCAGCGCTGGACCGGGAGGACTTGGCCGAAGATCACCCACGGGCCTTGGGTCAAAGCCTTGAAGTAGTCATCGTCTTCCTTGAATTTAATGAGAAAGTAGTAGTTATCCAGGTCGACAATCTTTATTTGGCCCTTCGGAAGCCACAATGCCTGAAGTCGAGAGCAAAGGATGCGGTACCCTATATGGTGGCCTAGCAATTTGACAATGACGGCCTTCGCCCACTAGTCATCCAGTTGATTCCGGAGACGTTGAGAAAGGGTGATGCTTCCACCGTCCGCCTCAGACACTTGGACATCGCCCTTTACAACTTCGATGTCATCATCTTCAAGCCAGACACTACCGCCAGGAGATGGAGCAGTGATGGGTGCCCCTTGCAAAGCAGCATTGTAGGACAACGGGGGAAGATGGGAAGCCGCCTCGTCACGCTTGCGCGTACGTCCCCTCTTCGCTAAATGCCCGTCATAGGCAGGGGGTCCATGGGGTAAACTATGAAGGCCTCGGATCGGGAATGAGGTGGCGAGAGCCAGAATGAAGTTGGAGGGTCCTCGTACAATAACCAGAATCACGGCCGAGGACAAAGGTAGCATGCAGAAAGAACAGAAGAATAGAGCACTGTAGCAGTTGAGAGCATTTAACAATAGTTTTTAATAGAGTCAGTAAGATTCATTGATTCAACTGTCAGTCACTTCCAAGAAGCTCAAGTGTCAGTCATTTTCAAGAAGTAGGACCCCACGGAATGCAAACTCGCATGGAACTTGGAAGTCGACAAAACCCAACAGATCCATAAAATAATTGCCACTCTTCTTCAAAGCATTAAATTTTCGCTAAATAATTATGTATTATGCCAGCACTCCCATCGGATTTTCTCTGGCCTCATAATCTTCAGAAAACATTGTCTTGGTTTCTTAATTCTTAAATTGCCTTATCTTTTACTAGCAATTCACCTACCTTACTGATTATATTAGGTGAAATATGCACTCGAATGCCTTCCTTATACTTGATTTACTGATGCCATATAATAATAGCTAGCTCATTTAGGCTAGAGTTCTCATTTTTACTGATTTTTAAAATCTAATAACTACAAGAAAAGCAAGAATTAATGATAGAAAATTATTGACGAAAATTTTATTTTGTCGAAAAATTGTCGAGAAAAATTTCGTTTAGTAGTGGTAGTAATATCCATCACTAAATACGAAGGAAAATTGATTTGTCACAGAATTTAGCGACGATATCAAATGCCCGTTGGTAAATAAAGCGGAAGTTGTTGACAGAATAATAAAATTTTGAGTTTGTCGACAGAAAACTTTCATCAGTAAAGTCCGTCGGTAAATTTTCAAGCTATACGTCGTCGTCTGCTTTGAATGTTTTTAAGTTAAATAAAACGATGTCGTTTGATTTATGTCATTTTGTTTAACTTAAAACTCACCCGAAGTCCCTTCCATCCCACCTGCGTCGTCTCGTCCCACATACGTCGTCTCCTTTCTCTAGATCTGTTGCGTCTCTGGCGTTCTCTCCGACGATGTGGATCGCTTGCGTCTTTTGGTCATCGTCTTCTCTGGTTGATGCGGTTCCGCAAGTTCACGGGTCTTATGTAGTACAGTATAATATCGTCCTATATGGAGTAATTGTGTAAATACTAGGCTTGGATTACTCAATTAATTGGACTAATCACTCGTGTAGGATTGGGAATTAAATTAAGAAATTAACTATATAAAAAATAACAAAATCAAGCTAAATAAAATTTGCGAATATTTCTGGGCGTTAATTCGAAGGAATGTGGTAAGCTTCAAGGATGGTTCAACTTTTAGCGCTTTTTATGGACTTTACCTGGGTTAATTTATGAGGTGAATTTTGGTTGATAGAAGGTTGAGCCTAGAGTTTCTTAGATCCTTTTTTAAGGTATCAAAGGAGTGTTATGCAATAATTCTAATATACTATCGTAGCCTAGCAATCAAGCATAACCCATTAAGTTCTTTTCTCAACTGATTTTCTCTCATAAATTCAGTCTATGTCTAAATCTGAAATTTATAAGTTCCCTGTTTTGGAGTTCCGTTATTAATTTTCACCTATCGGTCCTTCAATTAACAACTAAGGCTTAGTAGTGGTTGGCCAAACACAATACCAGCAGAATTAATATCAAAACAAAAAAATCAAACTTATAAATCCACACTCATAAATCAACTGAAATTCAATCCACAAAAATTAGCTAAAAGCTTCAACCCAACCTTGAAGCTTTGAGGAAACTACTCAGTCATGGTAGGATGAATTCCACAAAAATTATGATGAGCAAACAACATTAGGAGAAATTAAATAATATAACAGAAATTGAATGAGTTTTAGTTCTCCCTCTAATGTTGCGTCACTGAGTGGTCTCCTCGATCTGCTAAGTGTTTCTTTCACTGCCCACGTTGGAGAGTATCGGGTGTCACCTAAATGCTCCTAGTGTTGTCTCCTGCATGTAACATTCTCCAAAGTCTCCGACCAACAGCAGCTACCTTCTCCTCTCTTGGTGTAGTGCGTTTCCAACTGCTCCCACGTTGCTTCACTCTTCATGCACCAGCTGCTGCTTAAGAATATTGTATTAGACACACCTTGCAACGACGTGAGATGGGAGTGTTTTTGTGGCGTCACGTTGAGAGCTTCTTCTCCCCAAAACCCCCCAAATGTTACTCCTTTGTCCACTGCTCTCCTCAGTCCACACACACTCTCCTCACACACAACTCTCTTAGTTAACGCACTTCACACTCCCCTCACAGTTTACACCTCCTTCAATTTACTCACACCCACCTCACGTTGCACACACACTCACTTAACGCACTTCACACTCCCCTCACTACTTTTTGGGCCCTTCCTAGCTGTTCTTGCACTCTTCTACTCCCTATGTCTTCAAGTAACAGCTACGTTCCTTACTTCTTTTCTTTTCCCTGGTGCTCCTCTAGCTGTAGCTCTCTTCTGTTTTGGTGATGTAGCTGCGTTTCTTGTTGGTTTCCTCCGTGTTGTTCACGTAAAAGCTAGTTTCTAATCCTTGGTGGAGTCTCATTTTCTTCTCTTTTCCAGCTCTCCTCTTCTGCTTTTTGCGTGGGTTGTTTGCTGAATTTAGTGCCTCCACTATAGCTGATGTTTGGTGGGTCTCTCCACCTGCATTGTCACCGCTTTGTAGCTGATTTAAGTTTTATTCTCCAGCATTATCTTCTTCTTTTTTTTATTCACCTCCCAAGTTGCTCAAATTCTTTTCCTTGGAGCTGGTGCGTAAGTTCTGCTCCCCTCCCACGTGATTTTTGTTTTATTTCTCTTTGTCTTGAAACCACCCCATGCCTCCTTTAGCTAACATTATGTTATGAATCTAGAATTGGACCTAAGGAATTGGCTACAAGGCTGGAGGCCCACCAAAGCATACCAGACCACGTGCAAGCAAATATATTTTACTCTGTTATTGTTTCATTTTATTCCTAGTTCTACGGTTACAACAACCATACATGAGAATATATGTTGATACAATTGTGCTACGGAGGACACAACGGAAAATCAATACAATATTCTCTTTATCACTTTATTCTCTCTCTTCCTTCTGTGTTCTCTCCTCTCCTACTCCTATTGCTTCTCCTCCTCCCTAGCCTCTCCGTAAGTAAGCAATCATCTGGTACAATACAATTGGTATCAGAGAACTAGCTGCCATGGCTTATGAAGGTACCAGACTGAAAACCCTGGATGAACAAGTAAAGGCATTAGAAACACAAATGAAAACCATGTAAGCGGACATGGCCAAAGTTCAGCTTGAGACCAATAAACGTATTGAAGAAAACCAGAAATCCATTCTCACTCTGTTAGAAACCATCAAAACCAATCAACACCCAAACCCTACAACAACAGCTGCACCCTCCACATCCAAAACATATGCGGGAATCCTCAGTCCACCACCACTACCATTGCCAAACACCAAGCATACTCCCATAAATACCACCACAGAACCAACACAGAACCCCCCAACTATAAATGCCCTTCCACTACTCCAAACATCCAATATGTTATGGCCCAAAATGGACTTCATCCATTTTGATGGTAAGCAACCCAGGTTATGGATTAGAAAATGTCAGAAAATATTTCAGATCTATATCATACCTGATGAAAACAAGGTTGAATCAGCAGCCATGTTTTTGGAGGAGAAACCGGACATCTGGTATCAGGATTGGAAAGAAGGTAAAATGGATTTGATTTGGGAAGAGTTTGCAGAAGAATTGTGCAGCAAGTTTACTAGCTATATTGAAGCTAATGTGGTGGAGGAATTCCACAGACTCAAGCAAACGGACACTGTGGAAGCTTATCAGGAGAAGTTCGAAGAACTCAAGTCCCTTGTTAAAAGAATGAATCCTGGTCTAACGCAAGATTACCTGGTGAAAGTGTTCATAGGTGGCCTGCAAGAAGATCTGGGTTGGGTAGTCAAGAGGTTTAAACCTTCCACCCTTCAAGAAGCTTATGAACAAGCAAAGTTGAATGAAGCTCTTCATAAATACCCTGCACCTCAGTCCTCCAAAACCTGCAATACAAACAAGGTAACCACTTCTATTATATCCAACAAACCTCATTATCTCAATACCTCCACAAATAACAAAACCACAGCAGCCAACCTCAACAAATCAACCACTACTAAACCAACATACATCCGAGAACCAGGCAAGTGTTATAAGTGTGGGGATAGATATTTCCCTGGTCACCAATGCAAACTCAAACAACTTTTACATATGCTCATTGAAGAGATAGAAGAGGAAGAATGTCCAGAGGAAGAGTGTCCAGAGGAAAGGGCAGAAGTTATTATGGAAGGAACTAATGATGGGAATGAAGAGGTAGTATTCAATTGAATGCTCTAAGTGGGAAATCCTCACTGAATGCCTTCCGAATTAAGGGAATGGTAGGAAATCAAAAGGTTAGTGTTTTAATTGACACGGGCAGTACTCATTCTTTCATAGATGAGATTCTAGTGCGAATGCTTAACTTGCCAATTGAGGAAATAATGCCGTTAACTATCACTGTTGCGAATGGGGCAAAAGTAACATCCACTCACAAGGTTAAGAACTTCTGTTGGGAGATGCAAGGGTATAAATTATGTGCAGACCTAAAGATACTTAGCTTGGAAGGCTGTGGAATAGTTTTGGGGTTGGATTGGATGGAAGCACACAATCCTACCTGTTTTGACTTAAAATCTAGAGAAGTTACTGTGAACAATGGTAAAGATACAGTGGTTCTAAGGGCTCAAAAGGAGCAGACAACTCTTCAACTTCTCAAAGGAAAAAAGGTCCAAAATTTTTTCAAGAATGGAATCAAAGGCATGATTAGGCATATTTTTTCTCATAATTGAAGAAAAAGAACCTCAGGAAATTAATTCCCACTTACTTGCACTTTTGGAGGAGTATAGTGATGTTTTTGAAGAACCTAGAGGCTTATCGCCCCACAGGGCCTTAGACCATCAAATACCCCTAAAACCTCACTCAAAACCTATCAACCTACGACCCTACAGATACCCTTATTACCAAAAAACAGAAGTGGAAAGACTGGTTCATGAAATGTTAGAAGCATCAATAATACAACCTAGTCATAGTCCTTATGCCTCTCCAGCACTACTAGTAAAAAAGAAGGATGGCACATGGAGGTTTTGTGTAGACTATAGAGGACTCAATGACATCACCATCAAAGATAAATTTCCTATCCCTATCGTAGAAGACTTGATGGATGAGCTACATGGAGCTATAATCTTCTCCAAGATTGACTTAACATCTGGTTATCATCAAATCAGAATGGCAACAACAGATGCTCACAAAACTGCTTTTAGGACTCATCAAGGACATTATGAATTCAAGGTGATGCCCTTTGGTCTCACAAATGCCCCTGCAACTTTTCAGGCATTGATGAACCAGGTATTTGCAACTTATCTACGCAAATTTGTTCTTGTTTTCTTTGATGATATCCTAGTATACAGTCCTGACCTAGCAACTCATAAAAAACACATACGGATTGTATTACAAACATTGAGACAACAACAACTTTTTGCCAAAAAGAAGAAATGTGCTTTTGGGGTGAACAAGGTGGAATATTTGGGACACATTATATCGGGGGAAGGAGTGGCTACTGATCCCTCGAAGATTCAGGCAATGTTGGATTAGCCAACACCTACTACTGTCAAAGCCCTAAGGGGTTTCCTTGGTCTCACTGGTTACTATAGGAAATTCATCAAGAACTATGGATGGATTTCTAAGCCCTTAACAACACTACTCAAGAAGGACCAATTTCAGTGGGAGCAGGGAGCCGAGCAAGCCTTCCAACAATTGAAGGAGGCTATGACAACAGCTCCAGTGCTAGCCCTCCCAAATTTCCAAGAACCATTCATCTTGGAAACGGATGCCAGCAGTTGTGGAATTGGAGCAATCCTCATGCAAGGAAAACGACCTCTTGCCTATTTCAGCAAGGCCCTATGTCCTAGGAATCAGAACCTATCGGTATATGAGAAAGAACTATTGGCAATTACTTCAGGTATAAACAAATGGAGACATTATTTGGAAGCCACTTCATTCATTATTAGAACTGACCATTACAGTTTAAAATACCTTCTGCAACAAAGGATTCAAACTCAAATGCAGAAGAAGAGCTTAGCTAAACTCATGGGTCTTAACTATACGATTCACTACAGGAGAGGGAAGGAGAACAAAGCAGCAGATGCTCTGTCTCGCAAGTTTGAATCAGAGGAAGCAGAATTACATGCCTTAACCACAACTCAACCAGAATGGATAACACAATTGGTGGCAAGCTATGATGGGGATACCGAATCTCAACAAGCTGTCTTAGTGGCCCTACAAGGCATTGCTCCTTACAGCTTCAAAGGAGGAATTTTAAGGTATAAGGGACGTTTGTATGTGGGAGCTACAAGCAACCTTCGAGAAACAATATTACATGAAGTTCACTCATCCTACACTGGTGGTCACTCAGGGTTTAAGGCTACCTATCACAGGCTCAAACAACTATTCTACTAGCCGGGAATGAAGAATAAGTTGAAGGTTTGCATCCAAGCATGTGACACTTGTCAAAAATGCAAGCATGAAAATGTTCCCTACTTTAGTTTACTACAACCTATACCAGTACCAGAAGGAGCTTGGAAACAGATATCTATGGATTTTATAGAAGGGCTTCCGAAATCTGAAGGCAAGAATGTAATCATGGTCGTAGTAGATACTTATACAAAATACGCACACTTCCTAGCCTTATCTCATCCTTTCACAGCTTCGGAGGTGGCAAAACTATACATGCAAGGGGTGTATAAACTACATGGAACCCCCGAGTCAATTATTTCTGATAGGGACAAGGTATTTACTAGCCTATTCTGGAAAGAACTGTTTAAAAAAATGGGCACACAGCTCAAAATGAGCTCTTCCTATCATCCACAAATGATCAATCAAATGTAAAGAGTAAATCGATTATGCGGAGACATACCTGAGGTGTATGACACACCAGCATCCCGAGAAGTGGCACAGATGGCTTCACTTAGCCGAATGGTGGTACAACACCAACTTCCATAACGCAATCCACACCACGCCGTTCCAAGCTCTGTATGGGTACCCTCCACCTCCACAAGCTGCCGCCTTGGAGTTACCTTCGTCAGTGGAGAGTGTGAATCGTTATTTGGAGGAACGTCAACGCATGCTTTCTTCACCAAAGCTGCAGCTTCTCAAAGCCAAGGATTGGATGAAGACCCAGGCGGATAGAGGGAGGACCGAAAGAACCTTTGAAGAAGGAGATCTAGTCTATCTGAAATTGAAACCTTACCGTCAGAACTCTGCAAATAAACGGAAAAAATCATAAATTAAGTGCCAAATACTATAGGCCTTACCGAATAAAGAAGAAAGTAGGAGCGGTCGCTTATCTGTTAGATCTACCAGCAGGGAGTCGGATTCACCCAGTGATTCACGTCTCACTGCTAAAGAAGGCGTTAGGGCTGGGGACAATACCAAGCAACGAACCCATCGATGAGGGAACAACACCGCCAGAAGAACGTCCCGAAGCTGTGGTTGAAAGGAGATTTGTCACTCGGAGAAACCCAGATGGACTGAAGTGGCTCGTGCGGTGGAAGGATCGCGAAGTTGAGGAAGCCACGTGGGAGGATCCTCGATATATCCGAAGCCAGTTCCCAAATTTTAACCCTTGAGGTCAAGGGCTCTTCTACGGGGAATGGAGTGTTATGAATCTAGAATTGGACCTAAGGAATTGGCTACAAGGCTGGAGGCCCACCAAAGCATACCAGACCACGTGCAAGCAAATATATCTTACTCTGTTATTGTTTCATTTTATTCCTAGTTCTACGGTTACAACAACCATACATGAGAATATATGTTGATACAATTGTGCTAAGGAGGACACAACGGAAAATTAATAAAATATTCTCTCTATCACTTTATTCTCTCTCCTCCTTCTGCGTTCTCTCCTCTCCTACTCCTATTGCTTCTCCTCTTCCCTAGCCTCTCCGTAAGTAAGCAATCATCTGGTACATTACACATTATTTCTTGACTGCACTGTTCTTTGGTGGGCCCTTTGGTTGTGAGAAAAGATCAATTAACTTGCATAAGATAACTCCACGTGATTCATTAAAGCCAAAGACAAAAAGGGAATCGACACACAGTCGTTTCATGCATTAGATGCCTCACTAATCAGAAAGTCACGCTGCATATTAAGTAACCATGTGAAGAGCATATGTCCACCCCTAATGCTTGCATATAAATCCGAGAGTATGATTCCTCTTAGTGAATATTAGGAGAGTTTTGTAACACTTGCAAGTGTTTCAAAAAAAATCACACAACATTGCTACAGTGCATTTCCGACAACTACAATCGAATGCATTTCCGACAACTACAATCGAATGCATTTTCTGCAAATTAAACATGAACAACGATGAATGCAAATTTTGGTAAACTAAACAATTTAGCAGAAAAAATATTAATAAAGTCTAATAATTAATCCAGAAATTAAGAGAAAAATGCCATCAATTCTAATGAGAAAATACATCTAACAATGGCCACTGTCATATTTTCGTGGATGTATTTTCGTATAGTGGATGATAGTTATATTTAGGTATTTGATTTGTTTCATTTGTTTGTGTATTTTGTGATTGAAAAACTATTTTAAGGTAGAAATGTTAGTGATAGAACAATCAAGACGTGATTTTGGTTGTGATATTAGGATAAATTTATGATACATATAAGGTATTTGATGAAATGTCTGTTCTTTGAAAAAATGTATTTGTGTGACTATTTGAGTTCTATCTTTTTTGAATTAGAGAATGAATAATGTATTTTGTGACAATTTAAAGGTTATGCATAGTCTATAAAAGTTGACTCATTTTAGTGAAAATATATATCTTTTCAAACTAATATCAAAATGTTTTCTCTAGGTATATATTGACTATTACTGTAAAAAGAGAGAGAAAGAAGCGCATTACAAAACTACGTTACATATATATATACAAAAATTCCTTTTCCAAAATTTAATGAGTAAGATATTCTAGTCTAATAAGAAAATCACCTTCCAATCTAATGAGGATTTTTAAAAATATTTAAAACTATTTTCTAATATTAAATGAAATAACTTTTAAAATTAAATAAAACATTTTAAATTCTATTTAAAAATAATTACATTCTTTTGGAGATTAATTTCTCAATTCCAATAGGAAACTATACTTTAATAAAATGAAGAACTATTTTCTAAAATATCAAAGAAGGCTCATTCTCATAATTAAGAGAAAATATTTCTCCAAATTTAATAAAAAGCCCTTTTATTTAATTAAAACTAATTATTAAGTTAATAAAAATAATTTCTAAAATGGAATAGAAAATAACCCTCTAAAATAATAAACTTATTTTTATTTCAATCAAATGAAATAAATAATTTTATTAAGAAATACTTTTTATTACTTAATAAAATAATTTTCTTAATTTTAAGTGACAATAATTAATAACTAATTCCAATTTGATATGAAATTTAATCTATTTAATTTCTAGAAATTAATTTTCTAAAATATTAATTAGAACTCAATTTAATTATTAATTATTAATTTAATAAAATTAATTAATATAATTTAAAATAAAATCTTATCTTAATTATTTTAATTTTATTAAACTAATTATATCTAACATAATCTAATTATGAAAGATAACACTTCAAAACTTTGCTTGATTCTAATTATTAATTTTATAACTAATTAAATTTAATAATTTAACATTATAAAATTAAACTAAATTCCACAAATATTCCTAATAAAATATCCTTTTGAAAATAATTTTCAAACAATTAAAACATACTTTTTTATAGATTTATTATGAATTTAAACTAATTTAAAGGCTTAAAAGTAAACAAAAAATTGAAAGGGAATTGTCTGGCGTATGGGCCAAAGCCCTTGTGTGCAACACCCGCCAAACCTTTTTTTTTAAATGATTAGTCCGGGGACTAATCCCTCTGCGGCGGGAACATCTCAAATCAAGGATGTAGCACCCCCATATCATAGGATATGTATCGGGACGCCCGTAGGTCATTCCGACACATACCCTGCGATAAGGGTGCGCTACGAATAACCACTAACACTCCATATGTCATCAAAATCATAAAGCATTTATATGAAATCCACTAATTTTTGAAACCATAAATTTTCATTTCATAACCTCAAAGCAGTAAATTTACACAACTGGTGTGTTCTGTACAATACGCCAAAATAAAATCAAACAAAAAGGCTAGCTAGGTCATCCCTCAAAAGTGCGGTGACCACCACATGTGCCATGACTTCTCTTGCCAACTCAATCTACACGTAGGAAAAGTCCTCTGAGCTATAAGTCTACTATCTCGGTCTGAAAATAATTTGCAATTTTGGGTGAGTTTATGAACTCGGTGAGAACCATCATCGATGGTTCACCCAATTCATGCATATACACATACATAACACAGCTATGCACAATTATCTCACCAAATCACATTTAGTAGTACCACATAATTTTCATACCAATCCAAAGAATCAATTCAAATGCACATGGAATGTGTATGAGACGCTTTTCTAATTTATTACGTTGTTGTGATCGGCGCTGGCGTCCCATTAAGGCGATTAAGCGGTGAGCCATAGGCTCTGAATCACTATGGGCTCAAGGCCCAATCACGTTGAGCTTTAAGCTCTCGTTGGCTGCTCTGGTCACAACTGCCAATTACTGATCATGCAATTATGCATGAAGTGCTATGTCCAAATAAAACAACACCAACATCATATCAGATCCCAATTCAACATATACACATAAGTCTTATACAAGTAATCGCAAGAAAATCACATATGACACTTCTATGTCAGAATTCTCCAATTCATCGGACCTTCGGTCCGCCATCCAGGCACAAACAAACATAATTGTCCCTCCATTATTCTCCACAGGGTTCTAAGTGCAAAATTATAAACACTTACTAACCGAGGAACTATCTAGGTTACTCACCTAATAACTTCCGAGCTAATGCCGGGAAGTCTCTGCAACGTCCGTGGGATGACGTTCCAACTGAGCCTCTATAACAATTAAAATAAGTAAACATTAACAACTGAATAGTTAAAAATATCAAACAATGCACATGGAATAAGTAAAACGTGTATAATGCATGTTCATGGCATTCCCGGCCCTAATCCAAAATTTTCCCATAAAAAAAAATCCGTCTAAAAATTAGAAACCTATTGGCGCTGACGGTGCGCAATTCGGACCTCTATAGGTCCCCAATTAAACAAAACAAATGATTAAAGGCTCAGATTGCGGGGTCACGTCAATTTCCGTCCAAAATTTTCAATTTCTCACAAAATGAAATTAAATATTCTACGAATCCGATGCCTCAAGAATCAGGTCAATCGGATGTCGGACGGAAAAGAAATTGACAAAATAAAATCACAAATTACCAATTAAATAATAATAATAATAAAATAATAATAAGAAAATTAAAATAAAAATAAAAATAAAAACGTCCAGCCTCGCTGGGGGCGACGTCTCGCCCCAGCGGGGCTGACTAAACTACCTCGTCGCTAGGGCGACGCGTCGCCCTAGCGACGCGGCCCTTTAAGCCCTGTCACTAGGGCGACGCGTCGCCCTAGTGACCGGGCATAATTCCATTCCCCCCTTTTTTTTTCCTATTTCCAACCCGAATTTCCAACAACAATAATTCTTAGCACACAAATCGGAAAAATACAAACCATAGCTTGTTGGAAAGATAATGAAAAGCTCTACCATTCTCATGAAGACCATAAAAATCAATTTCACCCCTAAGGGTGTCAAATATCCCATCAAAGTTACTGTCTACACAAAACCTCTCAAACAGTGCAATACTTTGCAAATTCAGTAACTACTCATTTTCTCAGTCAAAAATAACACAATAAATATTTTCAGTGAGTTCACAATGTTATCTCCAACTTTCATGAACAACTCAAAATCAAATTTACTTACTAACTAGGTCAAACAATTCACCAAAGCATCAACCCTCTGAAATCAACCAATCTGGACAGTGATGTTTCAAACAGTAATTCTCTTAGCACAAATGTCACAAAATCATTACCTTATATCCCTGAAAGATAAGATCTCAAACTTCAATTTTCATGAAGAACACAAACTCCAATTCGATTTTAACAATTTCAAAACTGTTATGGAAGTTACTGCCATTAACAGCAATTCACAACCTAATGCAGGGTCAGTTTTGCAAAATCATAACTCCCAACTCTGACCTCTAAAATTACACACCATAAATCATTTTCAAGATAATGTCTTCCTCTACAACTTTGCAGAAGATCACTCACACCAATTCAGTCCACAAAAATTGCTAAAATTGCTCCCAAGAAGAAAGCTCACAAAATCAACACTTTCACTAGGTTTCTCCAAAAAGCATAAAACCAATCAATAGTAATCAGTTCATATCTTCCAATATACAACTCGAAAATTAGCAAGATCAGTGGCAATGGAAAGCTAACTCAATATGCCTCAACTTTCATAAAGACCATTTTTCCTAGTTCCATACCAATTAATTTAGAAAAATCAACAAAACACATTACTCATACTTGCGGTTACTGTTCACAGGCAATAAAACAGTAACTTTCCATGCAACATTTCACCCTTCTAGCATTACAATTTAACACCACCTATTTCACACAAAATTGAAGCCAACATCCCAAAGTTTCATTGGGCACAAACTTCACCTCATTTGAACACCTACACAATTAGTTATGATCAAAACATTCCAACTGGTCAAACACCAATTTTCCAGATTTCAACATTACCCTAACTCCTATCACTTCTAACATCAATAACACATCACTAAGCATCCATTCCTACCTCTAATTCAACCACAAATTCATCACAACATACACTTCTATAATGACACAAAAATTGGCAGCACCTACTCAAATGATCTTCCTAAGTTTTCCATTCATCTATCCTTACAAACTCAATCCAAAACCAAGCTAAAATCAATAAGAAGTATAGTCATTCATTCATCCATAACTAAGTATACATTTAAACCCATTCAAACCTTCTACTATGATGATCAAGTAAATGTATAAAGGATCTCCATGCATGCTTCTAACTACCAAAAGCATAAAGACAAACATCAAGACTCACCTTAAACAAGTTCAAGATATAGTTTCCTCAAATCTTCAAGTTCACACCAACTTCTATATCAACCCTCACCTACGGCTATATCTAACACCACAAGGATCATTATCAACTCAAGGCTTCAACTTGGTTTATGTGTGAAGAGAAGCAAGCAAGGAACCAAGGAAATCCTTCTTGTCTTGTATGGAATGAGAATAAGGGAAATTCAATGGAGGAGAAGCACACCAAGGAGAAGAAGCAAGTTTCTGATGATGCAAGGGAGAATTGGCTTTTTTTTAAGTGATTCAAATGTTAAAAGAAACAAGGAGAAGGTCGTATGAGAGGGAGAAATAAGACAAAGCTAATTAATGAAATGGGACACTTGGCTTTAAGTGTAATAAAATATCATTTATCCTAATCCAAATTAATTTAGTACTAATTCCAATTAATCTCTAATCATGGCACTAGAATATTATCCTAACCTCATTTATCCACTAATCTTATGCCATTATGCAGCCCCTTTTCAGTACAAAAAGGCTCACTCAGCCAGTCAGTTGGAATTTTCCGGTCCGGGCAAGAACCCCGAAAAATTCCAGAAAAATTCTCATAAATCTCTAAAAATGTAAAACCATTTATGGCGCACTCCAAATAATTTTTCAAATACAACTTTCACATAAATTTCACAAAAGATCCCAATTAGACACTTATGTCGGAAATGTCATGAATGCATGTATACCATGTGCATGTGCAAAACAATCATCAGTTATAGAGGCTATATTATGTATGTTCATGCCGAGTTATCATTCAATACTTCTAACCCGTCCCAAATTACTAAAATACCCTTACCATCGGTGACGGGATGTTACAAAGGAGGGTTACCGCTAGCCTAGGAGTTTGCTGCATTCCCAAGAGTCGAACCCTCGACATCTTGGTTAAGCGACGAAGGTATGTGCCACTTACGCCAACCCCTCGGGTTCCCGCCAAACTTTTCTAATTGTCAGATATTGATCTCTTGTGAGGCGTGTATTTCTTTTTTTCTGCTACTCTATGCAACCTCGCCTCTACCTCTGATGTTTCTACTATCTACGTCCTGCTCTCGCCAATGTTGTCCCTCTCCCCTTCCCTAAGGCTTTCCTCTTCCTTGCATCGTTGTGCTAGGGATTAGAACCGGGCGATAATCGCCCTATCAGTCACTACAAGAAAATAATAAAATAGCGACGAAATTTTATTGACTGGAAATAAATCGTCGATAATTATCGACAAAAATATTATATGCGTCTATAATGTCGTTTGAAATTTTCACTTTAGCGGCGGTATAAATTTCATCGTTGAATTTCGTCAGTAAATGTCATTGTCATTCGTCGGCTTTCAACTCTACGAAAACAACATCATTTGGTTTTCCCGAAACGACGTCGTTTTGGTTAACTTAAGAACCTATTCGTTTCTTCAATAAAATGATGTTATTTGGGATTAAACCAAACGCCATCGTTTTGCACTGAAGGTATAAACGTTTTGCACTAGTTGAGGGTCTAACGTTTATAACTTAATAAAAACGACGTCGTTTGGATTTAAGCCAAACGATGTCGTTTTGGTTATTTTCGTAAATGTTTGAAACATAACCACAATGACGTCGTTTGGTTGTATTGATTGTTGGTTAACGTTTATAACTTCACCAAAATGTCGTCGTTTCGTTTAAATCCAATCGACGTCGTTTTTGTTAAGCTTGTAAACGTTTAAACCAAACATTGTCATTTTGGTTATGTTTTAAACGACTCGAAGCCCTCACCCCCCATCCCCCACCCCATGCCTGCATCGTCTTCCTCCTTCATCGATCTGCCTCCTCCGTCTGCTTCCATCGCCGTCGTCTGGAGCTGTGTTGTGACCTTGGAGCTCCTACGTCTTCTGCAGGCTTAATCGAAGGTATTGTCCTCTTCTCCTTTATCTCCTTTCTCCGATAATTAACAATCCGTGGTTGATATTTTTGGTTCATATAGAGTTTATGTTTGGTTTTGATTGTTAATTACTGATTGTTAATGATGGGTAGTGTATTTGTTGGAGAATGATGGAAAAAGATTGGGAATTTGTCTTGAATTAGGGATCAAAAGGTTTATGCATACTAAGTGTTTGACAAAATACATACACTTAGTGTTTGATATCAATTTTTTTTTCGTGAATTTTTTTTTTGTTCTTATACTTATATTTGGTGTGAGAAAACTTCATTTATAAAAATTGGATATCTTTTGTGCTTTTACATACAATAAAACCTTAATTAATGCCAACAACTATTCCTATAAGTTCTCTAATAATAAATTCAATCTTAAAAGTTTTTCTTATCAATTCTCTAATTTAAAAAATTATAAGGTCCAACATTGCAAATTGATTTAGAAGAACCATTTGTTCTATTTTATTGTTAGTTTTGAGGATGCTTTAAATAAAAAGAACACTTTTTTATCAACAATATTGCTTTAATCTTAGTACATTATGTTATTAAATTATAGAGTATTGTTTGAAAGTTAGTACATGATGTTATTAAATTAGAGACAATGAGAAAGTCAATATCAAGTATTCCTACACTCTTTGAGCCAATACACATGTATTTTTTAGTATCCAATTGATATACCAAATTATACGTTAATTACTAATCAACCAACCACAATATATATAATAAAGACAATAATGAAAGAGATAAGCACTTATAGTGATTAAGTCATCCCTGACTTAAGTCCACTTTTTAAGCTTCACTTAAGAATTTAGATTATGTTATCTCTTTTCTTCAGTTGGTGAAAGAAAAAATCTGCTGCAACATATTTTTTTCAAGGTTTAAGAAAAACTTTACATGTTTTAGATGTTTAAGACTCTCTAGCACACTCTTAAGTTTTGTAATAACCTAAGTTCTCTTACTAGAATATTGTAAGTCAATTAAAACTCAAAATTTTGATCATTATATTGCTTAATTCTCTTTGTTACTTTTGCTTCTTTTAAGTTATTTGGCTTTGAAACCCTTTTATAGGAATTTTTAACCTACTAGTCACCAGGGTCGTTCCTATAGTTTTATAGGCCCTGGGCGAAATTAAAAAAAAGGGCCCCAATAAATCGACAATATATTTAAGTTTGCATATTTGTATGAAACATAAATGATTCAATTTATAAGTTTACATAATCAACTAAATATTAAATGATTATAACACTAACAAATACACAGAGGATCATGATTTATGAAAAACAATTTTTTCGTGCATTTCTAGATGCAAAATCGTTAATAATATTATCAAGATCAATATTGTCCAACATATTATTCTCAATACATAACATAGCTAAATCATTCAACCTTTTTTGTGACATTGATGACCTCAAGTAGGTTTTCAATAATTTTAACTTTGAAAAACTTCTCTCAGCTGATGCTATAGTCACAGGTATAGTCAATATAATTCGATAAGTAAATGAAACATTTGGATAACAATCTGCAGCTTGAACAAATTCTAATATTTCAATTGATGACATTAACTCATTTGGCAAAGTCATTTGTAATAGTTTTATTCAGAAAAGAGCATCTAAATCCACATCAGACACATTATTATAAGAAAAAGTCGTCGTAAAATTAGTATAATATTCTCTTAATTCGTTATCATCTAATGACCTCAATTTTTTTGAATCAAATAAAAATTCAAAAATATTATCAAATGTCGTTAATTGTTCAAATATATTCTTTAGCGAAGTAATTGCCATATCCATAACAACTAGAAAGTAATTAACCCTGAAAGAATCCTCAGCTGATTGTATTTCTTCATTATGATTAATTTAATCAAATTGTCATTTCCTAATAACACAACGTTTAGTTGAAAATGTAGGCTCTATATTCATCTCAAGTGCATGATTTTTGGCAATATTCATACTAGAGCTAAACCCTTCATCTTCATATTTCTCAAAAAATACCATCACACCTTCTAATAAATAGCAAAATAAATAGCAAAATTTAATATCTAATATTAAAAAATAAAAAACAAAGAGTAAAAATATATTAAAAAATCATAAACTTTACCTTTAAATTATACTCAGAACTCAGAAGATGAATCGCAAAATTTTTTGCTGCTAATTTTGAGTTAGAGTACTTTAAATACATATATTGATGAAAATAAAGAAATTAAAATGTAAGAGTACACTTAAATATTTCAAGACTATTTATAAGCATGGGACCACAAAGTTACCTTTACATTAAAAAATTGTTAATGACTTTAACGTTACTATAACGTTATAGTCATTATAGTGTTATAGTGTTATAGTTGTCACAATTAAAGTCATTAGCTAACGACTAACGTTAAAATTTAAAACACTGCATCACTTACAGTTTATAGAGGGGGGGGGGGGGGGCTCTTATAATGGGCCCGGCAGTTCCCTGTTGGCCCTCGCTCTAGTAATGTATAATCGCTAGTCACTGCCATGTTCTATGATTATTTAGGCTTGATTCTTATAAGTAATACCATCTTTAGTGTGCACTATTATGTCAATCGAAGATAATTCTCACCAAAGAGCATTTTCGATCCTTAATTTTATGCTTCCTTTTATACTCTTAACAACTTGGTACCTTCTCAGCTTAATATGAATCCTTTAAGCAAAACTTGATACACTTTAAGTAACTTATCCAAGCCTTAAATCACCTCTTAAACATCTTTAAACAAATATTCAAACTCTAGTCAAAGCTTGTTCATCTTCTAAAAGCTTTAAACATTAATTATAAAGATTTATATAAGTTATCTTGCCACATTGCTCTTTAAGATTACCTATCATCACTTAGGCAACTTGATTGACACTTCAGTATTTTGTTATCATCAAAACTTTGTGTTGTTAACCAACTTAGTTTAACAAAGGAAATCTATATCAATACAAAACCATAAAATCATAGTCTACATTCTCTTATTTGAAGTAACTCTTCTTTTACTTCTAAATTTTCAACATATCTCTTATGAGTGAGTCCATTTATATCAAATTAATTATTCCTAAAATCAAAACTAATATAAAGACTTATAATGACAAGACCATCGTCATTATGATGAGTGGGATTCCATAATAATATCAGTAGAAATAAGGATCACTTTATCGAGAAATTTGATTGAAGAACATATTCAAATTTAACAAAAACGAAGAATGGTATAAATCGCCAAATTAACAATAAAGATAGGAATGAGAGTGATAAAATCTTAGGATTTGATCACCGTTTGCAAAGTAGATAAGATCATAAGTTATTAAAGAACTTGAAACAAGAGTTTCTCTAAATACAAGAAATAACCAAAAATCTTGTCTAAGCGTACTTGATTAATCAATATAGTAATCTTCTATTTCTTTATATTCATAGCGGATGAAGGAGATGACCGCCAGCCTAGAGTTGAGAAACCTGACGGAAGAAAGTTTATAAAAATTGTCAATAAGCTGTAAGTGAAATCGCATGAAACACTATATATGTTTATAATTAAGTTATAGGTTTAAATTTTGCAAATGGTATAAAATTATTTGTTCTTATATTAGGTTGATTTCGTCTAGACCATATTCTAGACATATGACATCTACATTTAAGGAGAGGATTGATCATGAGGGTTATGTATGGAAGAAGATCTCTGAGGCCACAAAGGCACTTTACTTTCAAGACTTTGAGGTACAATATGCAAGTAATGTTTTTTTTCATTTATTTATATACATTAATAACATAAATATTAATAGATTATAAGTTATCGACTTTATTCCTTTTAATTTTAGAAACAATTTTATTGAAATTTTGGTATTGAAGGGGTCATACATAGTGTATGGGAGTCGCGAGCTTGTACACATTATCACGACTTTGTTGGTGTGATACGTAAGGCTGGTGTACGACCACCTTATATTTATAAGGGCATATGGAATCGTTGGCAGGAGTACTAGACATCACCTGAGGCAATGTTCATCTCAGACTGTAACTCAACCAATAGATGTGGAGACCTAGGGGGAGATAGATCAATTACCCACAACGAGCATGCAGAGAGACTTGTAAGTATCTAAATATTACACTTATATTCTCATTTTTTACTTTGTTATATTTCAATTTAAATTGATGTGTGAATGTTGTGATGAAAATATGTATAGTATGGATAATGATCATGGTATAAATGTCTGGAGCTATATATGATTGTGTTGAGTTATTTTATTTGTTCAACAGGGGATAATCTCATAAAAATAGAGGAGACTATGTCAAAATTTTTATAAATTCTAGTTTAACTTAGAACATTTTATTGTTATGCAGAAAAAGTCTATGGGCATAAGGCTTATACCCCGTTAGTTGTTTTTGCATACTTATACTAAGAAGGATGACAGTATGACATTCGTCAATAGCCGATGTAGGGAACTGAATGTATGTCAAATTTATGCTTTAATATTCATTCGTAATAATTATCACTTACTAATATAAACATTGCCTCGTAATAGAACCAAATACAAGAAACAATTCAGCGACAGTCTTAGGGAGAACAAGCTGTTGATGAGAGTCGGGCATATTTTGATGCAGTGAGTGGTAGGGATAGTTGTGGAAGGATCTTCGGGCTAAGATCATTTACGAACACATGTTATTCGCACTCATCTACATCCAGTACAGCAGCATCAACTACACGGCTGACAATGGATTGTATTCATCATCTGGAGAGCACAGTGCAGACATTGAAAAGTCAGTTGCAACAGTATATGAAGTACATGTCTAAGCTCCAAAATGATGTGCAGCAGTTGAAGGGGAGGGGTGGAGACTCAGACCATCTACGCTCACCAGGACAATAGGTTTGTTGTAGTCATTTGGTTTAAATTTATGTACAATTTAATATTTTTATTATGAATGAAGAAAATTTTATCTTCATATGATCAATTAAATTTATGTTTAAACAAATCAACAAACTAATGCACAGATAATTTATAGCTGTTAATAAAATTTAATGTCGAGATTTTAGAAAAGAGGATTTAATATCTTAATGGTAGAATCATTGCCGACAGTTTATGATAATACGTCGCAAATTACTTGTGGATCTTACCGATAGAATTTTATTTTCTGTGGATAAAATAATTATCTGTCGGCAAATTTACTGACAGCCAATTTAACGAAGCATTTAGTCGTCGTTAAATATCGTTGCTAAATATAATTGCCGACGGTTTGTTTACACTTTCTATTGGTAAGTTTCATCAATACACTTCCTTTTTCTTGTAGTGAGTGGCGATAGTCACAACTGACTCCATTGCCATTAGCAACCGAGGAGGTTGTTTCACTAGAGGCTAGCATCATTGCTAGGGAAGACCTAACACACTTGCTGATTCGCATCAAACATATACAACTTATAACCACAAAATATCCAAATCTATTTCATTATACAGGAACATGCAACATATGTAGTTTTCATAAATTCAATCTAAGGGGTTATATGTTGAGATTTTGTTTTTAAAGAACCTAAGTTTTCAAAAACCTAAAACTAAGTGCACATGCAATATGTTTTTCTCGATGTAAAGTTTTTTAGAAATAGAACGGTTTCTTTGTTCAGTCCTGGTGATAGCTGGACTGGAAAATCTTTGAGTAGTTGACCTGCTCCCACCAAATGCAACTAGATGGGATACCCAAAAGGTCAGTTCTATTTTCTCTCTTGCTGACTATCAAAATATTATTAGGATTCATGTTAGTAGATGTGGCTTGGAAGATAAATGGACTTGGCATTTTAATAAGTCTGGATTCTATAATGTCAAAACTGGGTATAGACTAACAATTGACATGCTATCTGATTTGGAATCTTTTTACATTTTGGGTAATTGGAAAGCTGTTTGGAATTTGAGAATTTCTCCAAAAATGAGAGAATTTTTGTGGCATTCTCTCAAAGGAATCTTGCCAACCAGGTTGGTGCTTCATAATAAGGGAGTTCCTATTCCTGTTGGTTGCCCTTTTTGTGGTTTACAGGAAGATGTCAATCATGTGCTAGTTGAGTGTGTACAGGTTAGACAATGTTGGAATTCTATTGGGACATGTATTTTTTTCTTTCTGATTTTCTATTGCCATATCTCCATCATAACACATGTGGGATTGTTGAAAAGATTGTAGCAATTTCGTGGGGGATATGGTATTTTTGAAATGACCTGATTTGGAATGGGAATCAAGCTCCTACTAGCTCGATCATTCATATGTCTTTGTCTAAAGCTACAGACTAGCAGCAGGTAAGACCTTTTGAATCTCATACTGCTCCAATTGAGTATGTTCCAAGCTCTATATTATCAAGGGGCAAAGTCCTGTTGTTGGGCGAATTAAATATAACACCGATGCCGCTCTCTTTCTTAGACATAATTTGTTTGGTGTAGCTGCAATTCTTAGAGATTCAAATGGTGTATTCCTTCACGCACGAACATACACATTTGTTGGAACTCCATCCCTAGAACTTACTGAAGCTATTGCTATTAGGAAAGCACTTTCTTGGCTTATATCTTCCTAGCACTGTCTTGAACTCCGGGCTAAATCTATTATACTATCAGAGATTGGTGCTGTTTTGTCAGACTGTTTGTTCTTTGCAAGCCGAATCACTGGTTCATCCTTTCACTGGATTTCAGGATTAGGTAACATGGTTGCTCATTCTCTTGCAAAGGTGGCCATGTTTTATCCTAATCCAATGTTCTGGAGTTCTACTCCTTCTTTTCTTGGTAATGTACTTGATTATGATGTTTCCAATCCTGACACGAGACTTTAGTTTGGGTAATTGAGTCAACTTGTTTTGGTCTGGGTTAGCATGCCCATGCTTTGGTTATTTGTACGTTATGTTAGTTAAATGAAAGTTTTATTCTCAAAAGAAAAAGAAAAAGAACATGGGTGTGGGGCATGCGATGGTTATTTAAATACAACATAATTTCTAAAAGCTAAAAAGAAATGTGAGGGAGGCTAACATATTGAGTTTTCCAAAAAGCTTAAACAAAAGGGGGCATGCAAAATTGATCTTGCAATTTCTAGAAAATTAAAATAAAACCTAATTAATTATGCTATAATTCAGATTAGACAATTTATTAAAACAAAGTTTAAGCCTTAATTTTATTAAATCAATAACAATCAAGCAACTTTAATCAAGTTAAATAATTAAAGGAGACTTTAATACCACTATTAGAAAATCAATCAAGAGTACATCAAAAAATAAAATTTTACAATTTCTTGATCAAATATTTTAATTGAATAATTTGAAAACAAGAGTCATAAATAAAAGGTTGAATCATACTTAATTTAGATTTTCAAAATTTCTTTCTCGAGCTGCTAATTGCCAACCAAAAGCTATTGATGTGTCTAACCTTTGACAGTATTCAAAGAGTAGAAAGAAGAACTTAAATTATTTTAAAAGAAAAGATAAGAGTGCTAGCTCACTTATATCTTTTTCTTATTTATAGAAAAGTTATCAGAGTTTCTTTCTTATTAAAATTAAAATTTTAATTATGATTAAAGTCTAACTCTAATTATGATTATAATTTAATTTTAATAAAATCAAATACCTTATATTTGATTCTTGTAATTTTTAAACTTCACAATTTAGTTCAACTTAATTTAAATTATTTTTCTATGTGTGACCCGTTAGATTATTAATATATTTATAATATTTATAAATTATAATTATAATTTAAAATTAGAATTGGATAAATTAAAATCCTTTTAATTTATCTTTAATTCTCTAATTGAATAATTTATAATCATAGATTAAGATCTGTGTCTAATAATATATCATAACTACCCAAATATTAAAAATATCAACATAGTTTAACTCAACCTATTCATAATTGGTTATAATGTATAATTTAATCATTTCATCTTTCAATATTATAATTAAACATAAGCTATGAAATTAATGTTAATTCTTTTAAATTTAATCATATTCATTCTTTCTAATTAGTAATTGATTTATAATTGATATTTGAAAACATCTTTTAAATCTCAATTCACTTTGACTGAGAATTTCTTATATAACTACTAATCAAGAATAGTTGCATATTCTCTCTAATTACTTTAAAGTAATTAATTATTTATTAAATTACTTAACTACTTTCATATTGTTTATATTATATCCAAAAACTACTGAGTAAGTTGTTCTAAATAGATTATGTTATAAGTAGTATCAAAATATAGTAATTTTCACATGCGATACTTTAGTAATTTCAAGTCTAAAATCAATTATACAACAATCATAATGAGTAAATCGACAAACACATAAGTAATATTCTATTTGAAATTCTCATAATAGGCTTAGTTTAATAAATTTATTTTCTAATAAGCATTCACACATTTGTTTATATCTATATTTTAATTTATAAGATCAATTACAATTTTCATAAAAATATAATGTCTGATAGTTTTATCATTATATCGGTATCTTGTTTTTATGAAACAACAATTAGGAATAATTTAGGAATAATACATAAATGTATATTAAGTATCATAATTATGATCTTATCATGATTTCAATTATACAATAATTATTCCAAGGATTTTACTTTTGAAAGTGAATTCTTTTAATATTTTGCAACTTTTCAATTTTATATTAAATGTATCAACAAAGACACTAATTCTATTGGAACATACTATTACGAGATTTTAACTATTTCAAACTTCATCTTACTCTTACTATTATCTTGAGAACCATTTTTCATAAGTATGTATTGAAATAAATATTTTATTATTATGAATCAGGCTTGTGGCATGGAGCTCTTCGAAACATGGGATAATCCAGAATTTAAGAGGAGATGATTTCACAACTAGAGCAAATAGAAGATCTATAATCGATTAATCATTTACCGAGAGCTCTGGAACTATTAGACTTTAGCAAGGTAAACTTGCAAAAAAATCTCAACAAAATGCCAAAGAACGAGATTCTGGTGTTGGCCTTGTTCCATTTATTTTATTTATATACCACACACACACACACCACCGGCACTGCCTTCTACTGCCATCATCGTTACCACTATAGTTAACAAAAACTAGCGGAAACACCATGATCTGGTTGTTGTGGGAGAGGAACAATTTTGATAGTTGTGACATAATCCATAACACGACAATGCCATAATTTTTTATTGGTAAATTGATACTTATAGACTCACCAACATCGATTTGAGGGAGATGTTGGCATGTGTATTGAGTTGTAGTAAATTATTATCTTGGCATGCTTATAATTCTTTCACTGAACTTACTACTAATTTTTATGTTTCTTTATTTGTTGAGATTGATTGTATTAAAGGCATTCTTCGTTTTGACAATATTTTGGTCCCAAAGGGGACTATATATCTTATTATTTGATTTTGACATTTTTTTTATAATAGAACATCTAAGATAATGTTGATGAGTTTAAAATTCAAATCTAAGTTAATTGAATTTAATTGGGTAATAACAACTGGAGTGTGGTGTGACTAAATAACAATTCTTGTTTAATTTGAATTTTTGGGATAATGATTTAAGTGTGATAGAACTCTATCTTGAGTTGGAGAGTGTATAGATAACGTCTATATGTGTGTGCAAAAGTGAGTTGTGTGAAATCTTAAGATTGTGCATGTGTGAAGACTCATTGGTGAAGTGGAGAACAAATGCAGGATTGATTTTGAGTGAATTATGTAACACACGTTGGTGGCAATAGTGTAGAGTGTGAAATTGGAAGAGGGTGTACGTGCGTGTCTCTAGCCACATTTTTATCTTTCGGGTGTTAGTATGAGACTCTAGCATTTTTCCTACATTTGGTTGGCTACACGAATGCTAGGAATTTTGGTTGGGAGCTTTCAGCTTTGGGGTTATTGATTCACTCAACACATGTTGATGGTGTATGTGTGCAGTTGTGAACTTCTCTATAAATTCCTTTTTGGGCGCTACTTCAGCCGAGTTAATTTGTGGATTAATTTTTGGTGTGTGAAATGTCTCTTCTTGGACTGCGTTAGTGTTGATTTTTAGTTTAAGGGATTGCATATCTGTTGCAACCTTTTCTAGCCAATTACATCACTTGGTTGTATCATTGGTGCTGGAATTTTTCTTTGTTGCTGATTTTACATTGCCAATTAATCCATCTTGTTGCTCCATTTTCTGTTAATTGGTTGATGTAAGTGAGCTGAATAATTATTGATGGACAACTGCATTCTTTCCTATTGTTAAACGATAATTGAGGGTGATTTTAGCTATATTGGATTAACGTTTCTGTGATGAAACGTTTGTTGATTTGAGACGTTTTGTGGTTGCTATGCGTAGGAAGTTTTAGTGACTATATCAAAGATTCATAGCAGCGTTCTTGGTGGACAACGTCTTGTTCTTTCGTTGACGAAGCTACATATTTAGGAATTTTCCTTTTTATCTCAAGTGTTGTCCTTGTTTATATTGAATTGTTAATTTAATCACTTGAGTGATTTATTTACTGTTCTTGTTTCATAAGATTGTTGAAAAAAATCTTATGTTGAGATTAGTACCAGTGGTTGTACTATTGGGTGTGAAATTATGTTTACGACTAGTAAGGATGAGGGATAGTGTCAAGGGTTAGTGGTGTCGGCTTAGTAAAGCCTTGTGTAAAAACTATTATCATTAGTGAAAGTATTAAGCTGGGTAAGGACCCGCAGACGTAAGCAAGGTGTATTGAACCGCGTTACCAAATTTCAGTGTTGATTTGTTTAATTTCATATTTATTTTTTTGTTTTTGTTTGGTACAGAAAAATTAACAATTACTGATACAGTTACTTTATATCTAGTAACTGACATATACGGTTACAAGTAACTGCAGTAGAACCTTACAAGTAATTGTGGTCAAATTGAAAAGTTTGCAAAACTACTACCGCTATACAATTTTGCAGCTATTAACTTTGAAAATGGCACAATTCATGCTATTTTGGTTCTTTTTTCATTGATCTTCCCTATTTCACATCATTTGCATCAAAATGAATCTTGATTCTTTACAAGTCTTTCACATTTAATTAATGCGACAGTTTAATCATGATACTCCCTACTAAAAGCTTTGTTGTTCATTTACACTGCGGGAAGTATCCTTGAACACATTTTAGGTAAACTTAGATTGAATAACACTAGAAATATGGTTCAATTTTATGGACAATCCTACTGATACAACTATTCCTCATAGCTTTGGATGAGGAAATACTGCACATTTCTGGCTCCTTGACGCGAAGCACCCGTTGGCTGGAAAAACATTTCGAGGATGATAAGACTAGCAGGTGATAAACTTATTCTACATCCTAATCCTTAGATGAAGTTGCATTATATGTGGAAATTTAAAGATTAAGATGTCATTTTATTGTTAATTTCTCTTAATCGACATCTGCAATTCTGTTAATTCTATGCATTGGTACTTGTTTCTTCATTTTATTCTTGTTCTTCTGAGCTGTTGTTTCTTTTCCCGCTTTATTTCGTTTTCGGAGTCGACATTTGGGTTTTCGCTTTATAACTTTAATTTCTTATTCTCTTGTTATCTTTGTGTTTTGTTTCTTTGATTTTTAAAAGCGAATTTTATGTTTTGTTGGAGTTGCAAGAAATTTTGTGTGGAGTTCTAACTGAATTTTCTTTTACATAGCCTTATGTTTGATACGATGATAATCTGTAGATTATGAAAATTAAGGAACAAGCAAATCTCATATTGGTGTATTAAATCTAGATGGAAATTTTCTTGTAGGGAGGACGTTTAGGTTATTACCCTTTTGGTGAACCGATATTTGAGTTTGTTTTACATAACAACATATTCGTTGAGCATTAAGTGTAGTATTTTGGTACTGGTGATTAGACTAGTTATTTAGTTGCTTTAGTTTTCAGTTGTGATTTTTGAATTGTTATGAATCACGTGCTTTCGAAGCATATTCTATGAGTGTAAATTTTATGTCCATTGATAAGCATATTTTGAATTGCTCAGGGCAGCAAAAGACGTAGTGAAAGCTGTGAAGAAAAGGATGCAGCACAAGAACCCTAGAGTGCAGCCAGTCGCTTTGACTGTAATTTGATTACAGTTTCATTTTATGATTGTTTTCGTATTATTGGCTTGTGCCTTTTTTTGTGTAATGATTACTAAGTTAATAGTAGTGGAGCCATTGTCTATCATGCCTGTGCTATTGATTGATTGCATATAAAATCTACTTTGCAACTTTTGGAAACAATGGGAAAAAACTATGATGATTTTGTTCATTTTCAAATTGTTGAAAAGAATCTATTAGGGGAAATGGTCAAAATTGCAAAGAAGAGGGTAACACTTTCAAATTCTTTAGTCACAATTTCTCACAATATGCAAGTCACTGCTTCTGTGTTTGTAAAACTTCTTAATTCATATTTAAAAATGAAGATAAAAAAAATATTTACCTGTGGAAATATAAAGTAAGGTCCATATGGGTAAAAGCACAATTGGTGCAACCTTTATGGAATGTGCATATAAAGTCACATTTACTCAGTTCATGTCAAATTGCCCATCATTTTTGAGTTTGAAGGTCTCCATTCATTAGGGATGTTTTAGACGAAATGTGAATATTAGACAACATATACTAATGGAAAATTATGTATTTATTAGAGAATTTTGACCATTAAAATCTATGTTTAATACTAGAAAACATTCATATATATATATATATATATATAGAAGAAATCCTATCTCCATAAGGAATATACAGGAGGAGACCTATCTAAATAAGCAAAAACTGACTACCTAAATAGGAAAGTACATGGAATAAATTAATTAAATTGAAAAATTAGCTAACTAAATCATAAATTAGTAGCTGATTCTAAATCTTCTAACATCTCCCCGCAAATTGATGTTGGTGAGTCTACCGGTATCAATTTACCAATAAAAAATTATGGCATTGTTGTGTAATGGATTTTGTGACAACTATCTAAATTGTTTAGAAACTCACAATAACCATATCAGTCTGACCCTATCAAATAACAACTACCGAATTCATCAACCAATGAAACTAGTCAGTAATAACCTCTATCTACTTCAACTAGTGTTGAAGGATCTTCAGGTTTGTTAATCTTTGCCACTTATAATTAGACTTCTGTTGAAATATACATTTACATGTTTAATGTGTTTTTTTTTATGTCTAATACTGGTATCAGAAAAAAGAGGTAAAGGCATCACTAAAAGTTTTGGGCTGCAATGCAAGAATGTTGCAATAAACAACAAGTTGTCTATTCATATTTATATCTCACAAGGTCGTCCTGTTGACAAGTTTCAATTGGCAAAATTGTCTAGTAAATTAGGGGTCGTTGTGAGGACTAAATTGCCTTGCCTTCAACATGCGAAGCAGTTGAAGTAAGACAACTTGATAGAGAATGCTTTGGATAAAGCTTAAGTAATTTTTCAATTTAATTAATTACATGCAATTTTATCTTACCTATTTAAGTATTAATTTAACTTTTGCTTGTTTTTCATAGATGAAACTCAATATTGTCAATATCGATAAACCTGAAGTTTCAAGCTGTGTGACCTCACTGTTGAAACAAAGGACCAAGGACCGTCATGATGCATAAATTCTATAAATCTTTTCTTTCCAACGAGGAGGCAAGGAGATATGTTCCTGAATGAATGTCTCAAGAAAATTGGAATCAAACGTGTGATTATTAGGCAATTACCAGTGTTAAGGTTTGCCTTCTTTCTCTTCACATTTGCTTCCATTAATATTGTTATAAAATTTAATGAATATTTCTTTTTTATAGAAAAAGTGTGAGAAAGTCAAGACTAATAGGGCAAAAATGAAGACTCGTCACAAGGAAGGTGAAGGTTGGATGACTGAAGAAGCACAGAAAAACTAAGTATAAAATTTCGTTTCATTTTTAAGTTTATTTATTTATGTTGTACTCACTAATTATATTTGAATTAAATATTAATTTTCTTTTGTAAAAAATAAAATAAGATGCTGAAATTGTTGCAAAGATCATTGTCTGACAGAAATAAGTCAAATATATATGACATTTGTAACAACGTTCTTGGTGTTGGGAATTTAGACCTTCCAAACTCACACCTAAAGATATTTAATAGACAAAAAAATATCAGAAAATATCAACACAAGAGAATTTACGTGGAAACTCCCAAACCGGAGAAAAACTACAGGCACCGAGAAGAAAATCCACAATGTAAAAAATTCTTACAATCACACAATTTTTCCTCTCACCCAATCCCCCAATACATCAACACACTCACAAAGAAATACACAAGACAAACTCTCCAACTCTCACCTCAAAAGAGGAACTTAACTAGAGTCAAATTTGTACTACAAATCTTTGACTTTATTTGGTGCACTAAACAAGGAGGTAGCCACCTCCTTATATAAGTAAGAGTCTTCCCCCAATTGTTGTCTCCAACAAATATGGGACAACAAAGGAGTCAAACTCAACAATCTCTACCTTGGTGACTTTGATTGATCCCACAACCACGCTCCACCTCAATGAAAATCTCTTGAAAATAACATAACTCTCACTGTAGAGAATTATCATACTTCACAGCATCATGCTCCACCATAAAAGCATACCCACTCAGAATAAACCAATTCTAAGCCTTTTATATCGGCACATGTCGAAAAATAACCTTGCTGAAAAATTATAATGCAACTCCCATGTTTGGCTTTCTTGGAAGTTCATCAGCTATCGATATAAATTCCACCACACACCTTGCATTAATGTCAAACCAATGCCCGTGTGCAAACTTGTAGACCCGCTAACAGTAACACATCCTCTTTAATGGCAACTTTGGAATTAGCGGCATGCCATGAGGATATACATGCCCTCCTTTTAGAGAGCAAGATCATCATCCATGGAGACAATATTAGGAACATTGTCAGTCTCTCCATTAACTGACCCAGAGCCTCTTGCCGAACCCGCTCTATCTCTTAGACAATTTTCTGACATTTTTCCTGTGCTCTTCTGCCTTGATGAATTTTACTGTAGAAATAAATAGTACACCAAAAAAGTTTCCAGAAAAGAGAGGTGGGTCACAACAGACACTCTTAAATACCAAGTCTTTCTTAGCCAAAACTTTCCTAGACATGTACTATCCCACTACCACACCAAAACTCCACCACACTTAATAAACCTTTCTCAAGAAAATCTTTTCTGATGTGGAAGATCAGTCAAAACTGCGATCACAGAGCATACTTAGAATTTTCATGAAAAACACACCTTGACTCTGATATCACTTGTTGGAAATTTAGACCTTCCAAATCCACACACAAGGATATTTAATAGTAAAAAAATATCAGAAAATATCAACACAAGAGAATTTACGTTGAAACTCTCAAATCGGAGAAAAACCACGGGCACCGAGAAGAAAATCCACTATGTAAAAAATTCTTACAATCACACAATTTTTCTCTCACTCAATCCCCCAATACACCAACACACTCACAAAGAAATATACAAGACAAACTCTTCAATTCTCACCTCAAAAGAGGAATTTAACTAGAGTCAAATTTGTACTACAAATATTTGACTTTGTTTGGTGCACTAAACAAGGAGGTAGCCACATCCTTATATAGGTAATAGTCTTGCCCCAATTGTTATCTCCAACCAATATAGGACAACAAAGGAGTCAAACCCAACACTTGGTACAAGATCAAGCTACATTAAAGGTTTTGGGTTTGGCCCTAAGTCAATTGGTTCTTCCTTATCATGACTAGCATATGTAACGACGCTTCAAGAAGTGAACCAGTTGCTTAAGGCTAAAATACAACGTAATGAAGAAAAGTTACATTGTACTGGTGAAAAATTAAAACGTACTGAATGACAGTTGACCAAGTTTTAAATGATGGTCAATCAATTAATTGGGTTAAAGTATGTCAATCGTAGTGATGATGAGAAGAATCTTAGTTTGTATATAAAATTTTGTTAACTTTTGTAATTAATATTTTATTTATTTTATATAAAATCCTTGTACTTTTTAATTAGTTGTCTTTTATTTCCATTTACTTAATTATAATTCAAACAATGTTACCAACAATAATTCAAACAATGTTACAGACAATAAGATGTCTTTAAAATGTTATTAATTATTATAATTAAATAAAAATTAAAATCAAAATTCGTCACCAAAACTTTTTAGATAAAATTACAAAATTGTCATTAAATCTTTTTAGCTACATTTCAAAAAATGCCTGCAATAAACTCTAGCTACGTTCACAAAACGTAGCTAAATATATTTTGCTACAAAAACCAAATCATCTCTAAAAACCTATTACCTACGCATACATTAACGAATTTAACAACATTTAGCCTCAACGCAGCAACGTCACAATATATCATTCGCGACAATGTCCTTTATCCCTTGGTATGCCTTTTTGCGATGGATTTCTAATCAGACTAAAAAGTTTTGGGCGATGATTTGACAAAAACGTCACAAATAATATTTTCCAACGCAGGTTCTGTGACTACTTATGCTACGAATTATTATCATTGTGCTTCAGCAACAAATAGTTGTGTCGCCAAAATGGTAGTCTTTTGTCATAGTATGATATTCATATTAAAAATTATGCTATAAATATCAAATAGTTTTTGGTGGTGACACAAAATGAACTAATAATCTTTTTCTTATATAGATTCTCCTATTTGAGTTTAATATATGTTTCATAATTCTCCTATATTTTTATAACCTATTTAATAGCTTCAACTCGATATTTCTATTAAAATTATACCTAAAATACATAATAATACTCAACAGTGACAATAACAAACCTTTTCACTTAAAATTTTCTTTTATCTAAGTGTTACCATTATAATTAAATAACCCTATAATTTCTAAATATTCAACATTAATTTAAAATGTTCTTAAGAAGTTAGTATAAATATCATAAACTCAAAATTTTGAAATCTCAAAAAGGTACTATACACGAAATGGTTTTAACTCCAATACTTCAAACTGTTATGCACCTGCGATGTTTAATCTTTTAATCAATGCAGTTTGAAAATGATGAGATCAAGTCAACGTAAACAATTTAATACGGATTTAACGTGTGATTTGCACGTTAATATTTTACAAAAAAATTAATGCGTTCATACCATTATTTCGGGTACCATTTTTACTCTAATGTTAGTAAAATAGTATTTATTATATCCTGAATAGGTTACAAAATAGTAACATAAATAACAGTAGGGATTATCGAGATGTTTTGTGAAATATTAAGATAAAAATCATATATTTGGTCAATATTTAAATAAATTATGTTTGGTGGATTCAAATTGCAAGTTGTGATATTATACTCATATGCTAGAAATTATCAAAACTTAACTTTGTCAGAATTTAGAATACTACTAATTATATCATTTTGAAAATATTAAATTGTAACATAATACCATAGATAATAATAAAATTAATTTAAACTTTTTTATAAAAATTAGGTATCAATTTATACATTTTTCCTTTAATTTAATATGTTTTATGCATTTGGGACTTTCAATTAGTAGCTAGACCTTAAACATATTTTTATATAAAACTTTGGATTTGACTAAAGATTTTTCTGAAGAGAAGGGGGTTAATTATTTGGCAAACTTTCCGCAAACTTATTTGACATCAACAAAATAAAAACAAGTAAAACCGAAATAATAAAAACACCATAAATTTAGTAACGCAGTTCGGCACATCTTGCTTACGTCTGTGAGGCCCTTACCCAGCTTGATAACTTCCACTGAAGTACAATAAATTTATCCAAGACTTTACTGAGCCGATACCACTCAATCCTTGATACTATCTCTTAGCCTCACTTTCCGTGAAAGAATTTCACACCCAATAGCACGACCACTTCGTACTAACCTCAACAGAGGATTTTCTCAATCAATCTTTTAACGAAAGAACAATGAATAAATAACTCAAGTGATTAAAATAATAAAGAATGAAAGCTAAATATACTTGAGATAGAGACAGAACAACTTTCTTATATGTTTAGCTCCTCCAAAATAAATATGAAAGTTGTTCACACACAATCAGTCCAACCGTGAGCTACTCCATAACCCCCTGTTTGGTTGCTGTCTTCAGCAACGAGGATAGAGGACATGACACAATAATCCCGTTCTTCTGCATGTTTGCTTACCGTCTTCACTTATTTTTGTTCCGTCTTCGGAGGACAAGGACATAAATTTTTTGTTCCTTTCAAGTCTGTGGTATGAAAATTTTTGTCCTAAGGACAAAAACAAAACATATAACGAAATGATAGAAATACCCCTCCCCCACATAAACTATTTTTTATTCTTGATTATATTATTAAACTCATCATCATCATCATTATTTTGATTATTATTATTATTATTATAAATTTTAAACTTATTATATTATAATAATAATAATAATAATAATAATAATAATAATAATAATATTATTATTATTATTATTATTATTATTATTATTATTATTATTATTATTATTATTATTATTATTATTATTATTATAGTTATTATTGACAAGTGATCTAGAAGGGGGGTTGAATAGATCATTTAAACTTTTTCGCAGAGTTCTACAAAAAACACGGAATTAATACACACGAAACAATCAAATAAATTAAAATAAATTAAGAGAGTAGGGAAGAAAGTCAAACACTATTTTTATAGAGGTTCGGTGCTAAGACCTACGTCCTCTACCTAAGCTCCCACTTAGGATTTTGCAAACCACTTTACTGTACACTTTTAAGTTCAGTGTGAACTTTTTACAACCCACTTGATTTCCGGCTCAAGTTACACCTCACAACCCGATTTGACTTTCGGCACAAATCCTACCAAGAGTGATTCTCCTCTAATCACTAAGCTTACAATAAAGATGATAAATAATTGAAGTAACGCTCGATATAGCTAGATACACTTGAATGTACAGAGAGAAATTTAGAGTAATAACAATGATGATTATGAAAGATGATCATTATGCTTTTCTATTTCTCTCCCTTAATTGATCTCTTGATGTTCCTCTATTTATTTGCAGGCTTCTGGATCAATATTGATGTTGTAGATCTTCTATTAGCCGTTGAAGATTGCTTCATAAACATTGTGAAAGATTTTCTTCCCGTTTGATATCAATTGACTTCGTCAGAATCAGATCATATGTAATGCTAGTCGACTGGTCAAGGGATGATAGTCGACTAGAACAAACGTTTTTGCTGAAACACTCATCTTCGCTCTTCGATCAGTCGATTGGTGTGATGTTAGTCAACTGGAATGATTGTAGTCGACTGGAATGATTATCCAACTTACTGATCCTTTGCTTTTAGTCGACTTACTAAATTTTAGTCGACTGGTTTAAACCCCACTTTGCAGAAATGATAATTATCAGTCGACTTATAATGTTCTGGTCGACTGGTGCTTGCTCCAATGGACATATTGTAGATAAGCTTCAATCTTTGTTTGTTGGGATACATATCTTTGATTATAAACTTCACCACAATCATCTTTTGCAGATTGTTTATCCCTTGAATGTTGGTGATGATCACTAACTTGATTTGCATTGATTAAATAACAGTCCAAAATTCCTGAAATAATTTCTTAACCAGTTTTATACATTTTATTATTATCAAAACATAAAGGGATTTTATTTGTCAACCACCATTGGTCCAACAATCTCCCCCTTTTTGATAATAACAAAACATTTAAAAATTGCAAAGAAATTTAAAACAAAGAAAAATAGATCAAGGTTTTTATCCCTTGTCTAGTTGGTTAGTTGGTCTCTCCCTTAATTAGTAAACCAATGAATCTAATAATTATTGCAAATCCAACAAACAGTGTTCAATCAAAATGTTAACAACAATTTATCAAGATTGAACCAATTTTCAAGAGATCGTGTAACAATTTACAATGTATGATAATTACAAATTTTCAGTCAACATTATCAACATGATGCCAAAAGATGTCTAGTAATATTTCGATGTAGCTAAGTCAATTTCGATGTCTCCCCCGTTTTGTCATAATCAAAACAAAGTTGTAATAACACACAGATCCAATAGTCTCAAATGGTAGACCAACACAGAATTTGTAAATTCAAACATAATCTCAAGTGTCAAACAAGCAGATAATGAAGGTTAGACACAATCAGATGCAAACAGTAAGAAATGTTGGTCTTAGAAGCAAATACAACAACTATCAAGAATGAGAAACATCATGTCGACAACCCAACTTATCAAAAATCTTCTTAATGCTTTTCTCCAATTTCTTGAGCATACTGTGTTGATCATTCACTGTTTTTTCCATACGCATGAGCAAGTTTTGTTGATCATTGATGCTATCATTTAATTCTTCCATTTGATCGTGAATGTCCTGAAGTCCCGCTTGAGATACTTCACTTCGACGGACATTACTTAGTCGGGAACTACTTGGACGATCACCACCGGTCCTTTTGGAACGTTGCATTCTAGGCACATGGTGTGCACTATCCAAAGTTAAACCAAGCTTTGCCACATGATCAGAATACACCCATCCTTTTTCCACTGTTTTGACCAATTTCATACTCCTTAAATTATAAGGTGTAAATCTCAAACTTTGAGGGTATGGATAATGATCATAAGAACTTAGATTGCATTTTTGCAACTTAGCAAGGTAGGTTATCAAAGCTTCATATGGCATTCCCTTATGTTTACCTGTTTGTCCTTTAAGCTCACCTTTTAACAAATTAGCCTTCTTTCTCATCATCTGGATAATTAAACTAGGAAAATTAATTTGTCTATCTTCCTCCAGGTGCCACAAAATTTCCTTATCCAATGATGTAATATGGTTGTTACTAGCCTTCTTAGGATATACCACTCTATTAATAGCAGAGTGAAGCAACCTATAATTCAGAGGCAAATCCATGGCCTCATAGGGTGGTTGGGAATGATCCGAACAAAGACTAACCAGTAATGCATCCCCCTTCTCTTCAGTATATCCATAATTTTTATCAGCTTCCTCATCAGTATCACCACCTTCATGTCTTAAAATATCAAAGTCTAATAAAGAGGCTCTAGGCCTAACTCCACCCCTTGACAACTGAAACCAGATACACAGATTTTCTTCGCAGATGAAAATTTCTTTTCCATTTATACAAGATTTTAAATGAACTCCACTGTCCACATTACTTCTAATAACAACAATATTGGCATAAAATTCTCGTACCATGTCCTCATATATCTCATCCGAAAAACCCAGAAAAATCTCAAACCAAGGCTAGTGAGTTTCGTAAACAACATCATATATTCACTGTGATCTAACTCAACCCATTCAAACTTCATAGAAGGAATAAGGACTTCATTTTTCAGTACCTTATAGTACAAATTTTATGCTTCCATTGAAATGAATCGAAACTCTATCTCCTCGGTTTCTCTCTCGACACCTCCTCTTGAAGAAGAACCACGAACTCGTGGTCGTTTTGATGGACATTGAGGTGCAGAATCTACTTCCCTTCCTTTCCCCGAAGTCTTATTTGGAGCCATGGTGAAGAGCTTGAAGATTATAGAGAAATTTCACAAAAACAGATAAGTGTCGTAAGTTAGGGTTTGGAGGTACGGAAATGAGATTTTTGAGATGAAGAGAGGAAATAAGATTGGGGTTTCAACTTTTTGAGAATGGGTTGATGATGGAAGTGTCGGATTTGAAGAAATTTTGAAGGATTAGTCGACTTGGAGGACCAAAATCGCAAAGAGAGAAGAGAATGGGTTTTCGGAAAAACAAAAAAGAATGGGTTTTTCTTAAAAGAAATGGATAAGATGTTTAAAGGGGAAGGAGTTTTGAGGTTTTTAGAAGTAGATTGACGATGAAAGTGTTGATTATTCAGAGATTGAGAGGTTTAGTGGAGTGAGAGGTCTATTGTAGGTAGAAGACGATAGTTGTTTGAAAGAAGAGAGAGTTTGGTTTTAAAACAAAAACCCGTGTGCATTCCCAGTCAACTGGTCGTGGACCAATAGTCGACTGACATGTCATTATTGACATCCCCTGTTGCACTTATCACCTAGCCAATCAAAAGTTACTCGACTACTTTCACACATCAGTCGTCTTAAACTCCAATTAGTCGACTGGAAATTTCTAAACCTTAATAAAGTCACTAAATGTAAATCATGATGATGTATCTTCGATGGAATTGCTTATTTTGCCAGACCATTTTGATATGATAACGTATGCAGAACAATAAATTCAACCAAAAGAATTTAAATCACACATACTAAGTTTCAAGTTAATGTTTACAAACACATCTTCTTTAAGGGGTTTAGTAAATATATCAGCTAATTGATCACTAGAAGAAACATGCTTCAAATAAATGTCACCTTTCAAACAATGATCACAAATAAAATGATGTCTGATCTCTATATGTTTGGTTCTATTATGCAAAATTGGATTTTTACTTAAACAAATTACACTGGTATTATCACAATAAATAGGAATATTTTTAACCACAATACCATAATCAAGCAATTGATGATTAAGCCAAAGAACTTGGGCACATGCACTTCCGGCTGCTACATATTCAGATTCAGCAGTGGAAATAGCTACACTTACTTGTTTCTTACTAGCCCAAGAAATCAAAGATGAACCTAGGAATGACAGATACCACTAGTACTTTTTCTATCAATTCTACGACCACCATAGTCAGCATCACTATAAGCATATAAATCAAAAGAATTACAACAAGGATACCATAAACCATGATTAACAGTTTTGCTCAAATATCTGAAAATTCTTTTACATGGAGTCAAATGATAAATTTTGGGACAAGCTTGAAATCACACACAAAGACATGTAGTAAACATTATATCTGGTCTTGAAGCAGTTAAATATAAAAGAGAGCCGATCATACCTCTATAAAATTTTTGATCAACATCCTTTTCATGTTCAGATTTTTCCAAGACTAGATTTGATGCCATTGGAGTAACAGCTAGTTTGCATCCTTCCATGTTAAACTTCTTTAGAAGCTCTTTGGTGTATTTGGATTGATGAATGAAGATGCCTTCTTTGTATTGCTTGATTTGCAGTCTACTAAAAAATTTAAGTTCTCCCATCATGCTCATTTCGAGCTCACTTTGCATTAAATCACTAAATTCTTTACACAAAGATTCATTAGTAGCACCAAAAACAATATCATCAACATATATTTGGCAAACTAACATATCCTTATTAACATGTTTTATAAACAAAGTATTATCAACTTTACCTCTACTATAACCATTTTGAGTTATAAATGTACTTAACCTTTCATACCATGCCCTTGGTGCTTGCTTTAATCCATAAAGTGCCTTCTTGAGCTTGTAGACATAATCCGGATGTTCATGGTCTTCAAAACCCGGTAGTTGTTTGACATACACTTCCTCTTGAATGTAACCATTTAGAAACGCACTCTTGACGTCTATTTGATTTAATTTATCCTCTTATGCAAAGCAAATGCACATAATAATCTGATTGCCTCTAATTGAGGTACTGGTGCAAATGTCTCATTATAGTTAAGTCCCTCTTCTTGATAAAATCCTTGAGCTACTAACCTTGACTTATTTTTGACTGCTTCACCATTCTCATCATACTTTATCCTATTTACCCACTTGACTCCAATGATGGTTTTATCCTTTGGTGGTGCTACCAAATCTCATACATTATTTCTCTTGAATTGATTTAGTTCTTCTTGCATAGCCAGTAGCCAATTTTTATCTTCAAGAGCCTCTTTAATGTTCTTAGGTTCCACTAGTAAAATAAAAGCTGAGTTTGTTGGACCCCACACTTGGGCTAGCATTTTCCACCTAGCGTGCGTTTGCGGGTTATACCGCGGCATCCAACACAAATTAGTATTGTCCTCTTTGGTAGGAATCGAATACCCAACCTCAAGGTTTTGTTGCTTTTACAAGCACGCCTCTTACCACTGACTCAATTGTGGGAATCGAACACCCAACATCAAGGTTTTGTTGCTTTTACAAGCACGCCTCTTACCATTGGTAAATTTGGAAGCATGACTAAAAGTAAAATATAGGGGCAAATTTGGAAATTAGGCATATATGAAAGGGTATTTTGGTCTTTAATCAGATTTTAATGACATGGCACCATAATGTGATGAGTTGCCGTGTAAGGAAGAGTCTAGAGAATTAAAGAAGAGAATTTAAAAGAGTGGAAGTCGATTTTAGTGGAAAGAAGAAGAAAATAAGAAGAGAATGGGGAAAAGGCATTTCGGTGGTGGAGAAAGAAGAGAGAAGAGGAAACTAGCTTAGGATTTTCGATTTTTTTTTGGAGATTTTAAGAAGATCTTGAGTTGATTTAAAGGAAAGATGATGGAAAACGAGGAAAGCCCCTTTTCAAGCCATGAAGAATCCGAAAATTGAGAAGAGGAAGGTAAGAGCAATTTTCTTAACTTTGAGTTTTTCTTCAAATTTTGGTTTAGAAGTAAGGGAAATGATATGGGTTCATGGATTATGAGCTCAATTTTGAAGATTTAATGATTTATTGGATTTAATTTTGGATTTATATGAGTTAGGGTTTATGCCAAATTTGTGATTTTGGAGATTTTGTGAATTAGTGGTGTAGAATCATAGATAATAGTATGAGTTTGTGAAATATGAAATCAATTTTGAAGAAATTAGGATTTATGATATCGAATTTGTGTAAATTGGTTTAGGCCAATTTTGAGATTTGAGGATTTTGAAATTGATGATTTAGATATCTTGGAATTAGTATGAATTGATGAATTATGACATCAATTTTAAGGATTAAGTTATTCATAAGGTTGAATTTTGATGAAATTGCTTTAGGAAATGTTAAATTGGAAGGAAGAAAGGAGAAATGGCCAAATTGAAGCTTGGAACAAGTTTCTAGCATCAATTCGATGTGGGTAATGTATTTGTATTTTGAATTATGAGTACTTTATGTGAAATTGAAAAATTACGAAAGGAAAAATATTTATGAAATTATGTTTTCAAAGGATTTGAAAAAGAATTGATACAAAGGTTTACGTTAAAATGTTTGTAAATGATTTGGGGAATTTATAGAAAATTTGAGAATACAAAATTTATGAAAATTATGTTTTCGCATTTTGAAGAATGTGAATAATGTCGCTTTATGCATATATATATGTTGATTTAGATTTGAAAAAATATACTTGCATTCATTTTTATACATTTGATTGATATGAGATTAATTGATTAATTTAATATGATTGTTATATAATTTGATGTGAATATGTGTGCATGTGTCAAGCATTTTGACACAATTTGATATGATGATATGGAGACTTAGAAAATCAAGATTTTGAAAAGTGCCTTCGGCAATTTGAATTCTCTTTTAAACTTATGTGTTATGTGGGTTTGGTCAGTCCTTCGTGAGTCGGTTACTCGTCTCTACTTGTTATAGCCTTCTCCCGCGCCTGCAAGTGGCTTAGAGTTCGATTTTGGACTCCTCCGCTCACGATTGCCTGACGTAACCGCCATGTGGGAATGTGTAATACGTTTTGTTAGGACCAACCCAAACCGTTTGATGTGTTTTATGTATTGATTTATGATTTTATGTGTTTTGTGATCTGATGTGATTGCATTCATGTTTATGAAAATTTTGAGAAATTATGAGAAATGAGAAAAAGAGTTTTTCAACCATGAAATTATAGAAATTTAATATGAAAAGTTTGGAAATTTGAAAGGTTTGAAGAAAATGCATGAAAAGTTGCAAAGTTTGAAAAAGATAAGCCTTTTGGCTAAAAGTGATGAAAAATGATTTCTGCTTATTATTCAATTTATAAATATGTTACCCACGACCTTCCAAGCTCACCCCCTTCATCCCATTCTCTAGGTTTTCGAGCAGGAGATCGGATGAAAGAATGTGAAGATGTTTGGTCCGATTTTGCATCGTCTGTATTTTTATGTGAATTGAGATTGGATATTAGTATTGTTTATGGCTTGAATTTCCGTTAGGTAAGTGATTATGATGTATTACAAGCATGTATTTCAGAATGTATGATGATTACGAATTGATGTATGAGAGTATGGAACTGTATATGAAATTGTGTATGAGTCTGGAAATGAGATGGAATTATGAGACTAGTAGATTGAATTATAATTATGAAAGTGTTTTAGAATTAGGTTTGCGTTTGTGTATGCTGAGATCCCGGACGGAGGGTCCGGTGGATTTTGATGTTGGTATATTTGATTGGGAAGTTTAGAAGTGTATTTTGAATACTTTGCAGATTTGGGTTAGGATAAAGGCAGCTGTTACGCTGCCGAAATTTCGTTAGATAAATCGAAAATGAATAAAAATAAGATTTAGATGTATGAAAGATGGATTTATGAGATTGGTATTAATGTTAAGAAGTTTGTTATGATTTGAGTGAGATTGTGAAATTAATAAATTTCCAAGAAAAAGGAAATTGTATGATTTGCATGAGTTTGAGTAAAAATGGTTATAAGAAAAAGAAAGAAAGAAAGAAAAAATTTATACCGGATTTCGGATATGTCTTAGTCGAGGTTTCCAACGCGATTATTTTTCTCTTTGTATCGTATTCATGGATGTCGGACATTTGTTATGCTATTCGATTTGGCTTCTTTGATTGTAACCGTTCCGATTTGCTTCTTTCGATTCTGTATTCGATTTGCATTCGTTGTGCTTCCGCTTTCGTTTTGTTTGTCGGTATAGAATTTAATTTATCCAATTAGAATTCGCCTCGTTCTTCGTATCCGTTCCTATTTTGCGGTTGGGATCCGGTTCCCGGATCAGGTCCCAACAGAGTTGCTCATATATTCGTATGTATTCCTCCAAATTCTTAAACTATCATTTAAGCTGCCAATTATTTGCTCCATTGGATGATTCTTTGCCTTTGCCCATGTTTTCATACTTGGGACATGATCTTCTTCATCTAAGTTTTCTTCTTCATTTAATTCTTTTTCTTCAACTTGATTTCTTATAATTCCTGCATCATCATCAAAACAAACCTTCCTCCAGGGTGAAATCATATCATCGAATTTAACATGAATACTTTCTTTAACACACTTAGTTCTATTATTATAGACTCTAAATGCTTTACTAGTTAATGAATAGCCAAGAAATATACCAACATCAGATTTGGAATCAAATTTTCCTAAATTGTTTTTTTCCATTATTATGAATAAACACTTTACAACCAAAAGGATGAAGATAAGAAATATTTGGTTTCTTACCTTTCCATAGCTCATATGGTGTCTTGTTTTTGTCTCTTCTCAAATGTACTCTATTTATCACATAGCACGCGGTATTGATTGCTTCCGCCCAAAAAGCTTTAGGAAGATTGTATTCATTTAGCATTGTTCTACTCATTTCTTCAAGAGAGCGATTCTTCCTTTCTACTACACCATTTTGTTGCGGAGTCCTTGGTGTTGAAAAATTGTGCTCCATTCCATATTTATCGCATAACCTTTCGAATGGTTCACAATCAAATTCTCCTCCATGGTCGGTTCTTATTGCGACAATAGTCAAATATTTTTCATTTTGTACCAACCTACACCGCTTAGTAAATTCGTTAAATGCATCACTTTTATTAGTAAGAAATCTCACCCAAGTAAATATGGAAAAATCATCCACAATTACAAGTACATATAATTTACCACTAAGACTAGTATGCCTAGATGATCCAATTAAATCCATATGAACAAGTTCTAGAATTCTAGATGTACAAATTTCTTTCTTTGGTTTGAATGATTCTCTAACATGTTTACCCTTCAAACAAGATTCACGCAAATGATCTTTAACAAATTTTATCTTGGGCAAGCCCCTCACAATATCATTTTTAGAAAGTTTAGAAATTAAAGGCAATGGTGCATGTCCTAATTTTCTATGCCATAAATATGTATTTTCTTCTAATGTTACTAAACACTTTTCATTGAAAGAACTATCATCATGTAAATCAACAATATAAGTATTTCCATGCCTCAAACCAATAAATGCAACATTTTCATCTTTCTTAAGCATACAATGAGATGATTCAAATGTCATATTAAAATTCATATCACATAATTGAGAAACACTCAACATATTATGTTTCAATCCATTAACAAGTAACACATTGTCAATGGTAGGCAAAGGTTCCTTACCCACTTTACCAACACCAACGACTTTACCTTTGTTGTTATCTCCAAATTTGACATATCCTTGGTTCTTTGGTCTGATTTCTGCAAATAGATTCTTATCTCCACTCATATGCCTTGAGCATCCACTATCAATGTACCAAGTTCTTGGTGGATTTTTATTCTTTGCTTGTACCTACAACAGAAACATTCTTTCTTCTTATTGGTACGCAAGCCATTTTAGGTCCATTTTGGTTGGTCAAATAAACTACATTTGAAGGCTTTGTACCTTTTACCACCCAGATTTTCTTCACATTAATACATCTCATAATACTTTTACAAGCAATTTCATTATGACCATCATTCAAACATCTAGCACATTTAGCAACTTTTCCATCTTTAGTGAATTTTGAAATCAGTGAGCAATCTCTATCAAAAGGATCATATCTTAAACCATGTTTAGAAATTGAATATCTTTGTAAAGACAATATCTTTTCAAACTTCTCATTTCCATCAGTAAACTTTCCAACAACATAAGAAAACTCCTTTTTAAGTCTATCAAGTTCACAAGATAAATTTTCTTTTTCAGCAAAGCAAGCAGAATGTTCTTCTTTAATGCATTCTAAATCATCAATTGTTTCATGCAAATCACTATTTTCAGCAACAAGTTCTCTTATTCTTTTTCTCAAATACTTGTTAATATCAATATCTTCTTCAAAATCAGTTTGCAAAGGAGTAAAAGAATCTCTAAGATCTTGATCAATAATCATTACCTCATCCTCATCATCACTTGTTAAGGAGCTATTTGCCATAAGAGCTAGGTTGTTTTCATCATTGCTTTGATAAGCTTCCTCATCATCGCTCCAAGTGGCTACAAGACTAGCTTTATTTTTTCCTTTGTCATACTTATCATTTTTCTAGAAAACAGAAGAACTTTTGCATTCTCTAGCATGATGTTCTCTTTTTTCACATTTCCAACATTCTTCATTGCTCTTCTTTTCCTCATAACTTTTGGTCCTTCTTTCCATGGTGTACTTCTTTCTTTCTTCATTTCTTCCACCACGTAATTCTCTCTTCCTATTTTTGAGTAACCCCTTGAATTTTCTCAAGTTTCTAGCATACATTGCTAGCTCTTCATCTTCTT